>OZ010745.1:61514373-71514373 GCA_963932245.1 Tachinus rufipes | reverse complement strand
TTTTTGGTTTTATTTTTGTGTATAGGGCATATAAGACCTTCTTTCCATTGATTTGGTAACCCTTCTCCTTTCCATTCTCTATTTATTAACTCACTCAATCTCTCAATCAGCTCTTCCGTATCATAAAAACCACGCTTCATTCTGTATCCCATCCAAACCTGGCGCTTTCTTTTCTTTAGTTTTTTTATTTTTTTCCATATTGCTTCTTTTGAAATTTCTTCCGCTTGTAGGATTGGCTCTTGTCTGTCTAGTTTTTTCTTTTTTCTTTCGTCCTCCAAACAAACCCGAAAAGTGTTCCTTCCACGCTTCCATTGGTATTGCTTCAATATCTCTCTGTTTTTTTCTTAGTTCTTTGTTTATGTATTTCCATGCTTCTGCTTCTGACTTTATTCTTTTATTTTCTATTTCTTCTTTTTTTATAAATTTGTTTTTAGCTTTTTTACACTGATTTTTGTATCTTCTGTTCCTTTAGATATTCTTTTTTTGTGCATTTGTTGTTTCTCCAGTGCCTTAACCTCTTTCTGGCTTCTAGTTTTTTCTTAGTACATTCGCTGTTCCACCATTTGCTTTTTTTCATTTTTTCTTCTTTTCTTTACCGCTTTCCTGATTGTTTCTTCTAAATCTCTTATTATCTCTTCGACATTTCTTTTGTTTTTTCTAATTTTTCTCAGATTTTGTTTGTACATTATCACACTTTCTTCCGTTCATATTATCTTCTCTTCTATTTTTTTTTTCCATTTTTTTGTCTCCTTACAGTTTCCCCATTTAAGCTGAGTTCTAAAGGTTGGTGGTCTGATTCAACTCTTATTCCTACTTTAAAATTGTCAATCTCTTTCCACGTCTCTTCATTCACAACTACATAGTCTATTACTGATTGTCCATTTGTCGCTATATAAGTAAATTCTCCCTCTTCATCTCCAGTGATGTTTCCATTTAAAATGTCCCAACCCCTCTCTTCTATCATTTCTATCATTTCCTTTCCTTCTCTATTTTCTGTGGTATCCTCTGATTCTCAGTTTCTTGTGTCATCATGTTTGTTTTTTTCTCCTTTCTTTCCAATTCTTGCATTGAAGTCCCTTCCAATAATCAATTTTCTTCTTTCAGTTTCTGGTATTAGCGTTTTTAACTTTTGCCTAGTGCTTTTCATGCTTCTGCTATATACTGTTATTGCTCTCTCTGCTAGTATTCATCAAGAGTGAAAAAACTTAGTTGATATTTCTACATTAAAACAAATTTTGTTTTTTTTTTTAAACAAGGTGGCGAAGTATTAGTGATTGTTTTTCTTATTTCTATTAACACGATCCTAAAAGCGATTTTTTTTAAAGCAAAATGGCGAATTATTTGTGAAATTTTGAATCATTACCAACAATTTTAAGTTTTAGTTTTCTATTAAAGTGTTTGGTACTCACACAATAGTTAACGGCATAGAGTGTAAAATAAATTACTAACAGTAACCTTAGTTACATTATGAATTTCTTGGATCAATAAGAACTGTGTTTACAGTTCTGGAAAATTTATAACTTAATTAAAATTAACATGTCTTCCCTGTGGCTCGGTGTGCCCGACACCTCGACACCTAACGGTACAAGAGGTTGTAATTTATATATAACCAGACAAACGATACAATATGGTTACTTTTTTTCAATTTTAAAATATGTTATTTAGGAATTACTTAATATGTCACAACAACGTAAAAACACCTTTGAAATTTCAACGAGTAGAACCACACAGACATTACAGTGAAGACGAAACTTAAGGAGTCTGAGCATTGACTTTGAATAGTTGCGGATTATAAGTTATGAGTAATTAATTAATTGAATTAAGTGCGAGAGTCTGCGTTGACCACTCTGGCATATTTCGGTACTACTACAGATTCAGAAAAGCAACGAAAACAATTAAAAAAAATCATAACTTTGCATTGACATTGACAAACTCGGAGACAAGGAAACCGCAGAAAATGTACAAGCAATATAAGGAGAACACAACACAATAAACAATGGAGATTAATAAAAGGGGTGCTACAAGAAAGCACAACATATGACCTAAAAGCACAAAAAAGGCTAACAAAGAAGAAATGGATGACTGCTGAGAACGCTGAACTGATGAACCGGAGATCACTGAAAAACTGAGATGAAGATAAATACTGGGAAAGACACAAATCTTCAAGAACAAAGGCAGCAAGAGGAAATTGGTTATCAGGAAGTTGTATAACGAAAAACTAGAAATAAACATGATAATTTTAACATCTACAAAGAGACACATACCAATCTTGATAGATGACAAAAAGAAAATAGTACTAGACAAAGAAATAAGACTCAAAAGGTGGGAAATCTTTATAACCACACTCATTGAAGATACCTTTGGAATGCGAGGTTCTTTAATACTACGATCAGAAGTCGAACACGCTATAAAGACATTAAAATTGGGCAAAACTAGACCAGACAAAACTCATGCGGATATACTAAAACTAATAGATGAGAGAAACATCAATATTATTATAAACTTATTCAACAGAGTGTTCGACTCTGGTAAAATATCAACTGAATGATTAAAATCCGCTTTTATCCTAAAACCTAAAAAGAGCAATGCTAGATCATGCGAAGACCTTCCGACTCACCAGTCTAATGAGTCACATTTTGAAAGTGTTTTTGAGTTTCAAAAACAGAATATACAAAAATGTGAAATGGAGACCAGTTGGATTCTGCAGTCGCCTAGGAACACGCGAAGCACTATTTCTATATCTTTGTATAAAAATGCTTTGATTACCAAGAACAGGTGTACATATGCTTTATTCATTCAAGTAAAGAAATATATGGGCTAACTACCAGCTTGTTAAAAAGTGCCGTTAACATTTTAGTTACTTCACTTACTAAATTAATAAACAGTTGTATTATGGGTAACGTTTTTCCCGAAGTATTAAAAACAAGCTTTAGTCATTTTTGTCTATACGACTGGCAACAAAGAAGAAGTTTACAACTATAGACCCATATCACTTCTTTTCATTATATCTAAGGTTCTTGAAAAAAAAATTAATCAGATTATTGACTTTTTGGAAAGCAATTTACTATTATCTAACAGCTAATATGGTTTTGTAGAGGAAGGTCTATGAGGGATGCGATTATGCGTTTACCACTGAGTTCTTTAAAAGATTTGAATCTTATAAAGCATTTGATTTTGTTTCTCATAATGTTTATTATATTTTTACAATTTTTATCTTATAGCGTGCTAACTGATTAACTCATATATTTGTAACAGACAGCAGCGAGTAAAAGTTAATGAAAAAGTTTTAAAAGCTTCTACTATATTATATGATGTACCACGGGGGTCTATACTTGGTCCCCTGCTATTTTTTATATACATTAATGATTTGCGCCAAACTTACATAGATGACCAGTCTAGTTAATAAAGGAAAAGAACTTGATTCAGTAATATACGAAATAAGTTACTAGAAAATAAAGTTTGTATTGGCTGATATGTAATAAACTAACTTTAAATAAAGATAAATCAGTAAAACTAACTTTTTCTATAGAGACATCTGCTGAAATTGCAATTATACACCGCCGTATATATCGACACTGCGAAGACCATATTGAAGAAACGCAATTTGGTTTCACCTTGGGTATCAGGGAGGCACTATTTGCGCTTAATGTATTAATCCAGAGATGCAGAGACGTTAACTGCGAGGTACACTTGTGTTTTATAGATTTCAGCAAACCGTTCGATCGAGTAAAACACGAAGAATTGCTTAAGATACTCAAGACCAC
Organism: Tachinus rufipes; assembly: GCA_963932245.1. Classification (NCBI taxonomy): domain Eukaryota; kingdom Metazoa; phylum Arthropoda; class Insecta; order Coleoptera; family Staphylinidae; genus Tachinus; species Tachinus rufipes. The sequence goes on along the minus strand of OZ010745.1, from coordinate 71,510,609 downwards.
CGGAGCCGACGACAAAAACATCTTTATAATAGCAAACATCTACTGGCAGAAGTACGAGTTGAAGACCAAAGCACGGGAAATATCCAAATTTGAAGAGGTGTGAGGCAGGGTTGTGTGCCAACCTTGTTTAACATATACTCGGAAGAAATATTTAAGGAGGCGCTGGATGGAGTTGAGTAAGGAATATTGATCAACGGCGAGATCATTAACAACTTAAGGTATGCGGACGACTCTGTTATATTGGCGAGTACAGCTCAAGGACTTCAGCTGATGATGCATCAAATCAAATTAGTCAGCGAGAAGTACGGAATCGATCTCAATCTGAAAAAGACCAAATATATACTTGTCAGTAAACATAATTCATCACAGCGGACGATACTTCTCAACAACAAAACCATAGACCAAGTGGACAAATACACCTCTTTCTGGCTTCTAGTTTTTTCTTAGTACATTCGCTGTTCCACCATTTGCTTTTTTTCATTTTTTCTTCTTTTCTTTACCGCTTTCCTGATTGTTTCTTCTAAATCTCTTATTATCTCTTCGACATTTCTTTTGTTTTTTCTAATTTTTCTCAGATTTTGTTTGTACATTATCACACTTTCTTCCGTTCATATTATCTTCTCTTCTATTTTTTTTTTCCATTTTTTTGTCTCCTTACAGTTTCCCCATTTAAGCTGAGTTCTAAAGGTTGGTGGTCTGATTCAACTCTTATTCCTACTTTAAAATTGTCAATCTCTTTCCACGTCTCTTCATTCACAACTACATAGTCTATTACTGATTGTCCATTTGTCGCTATATAAGTAAATTCTCCCTCTTCATCTCCAGTGATGTTTCCATTTAAAATGTCCCAACCCCTCTCTTCTATCATTTCTATCATTTCCTTTCCTTCTCTATTTTCTGTGGTATCCTCTGATTCTCAGTTTCTTGTGTCATCATGTTTGTTTTTTTCTCCTTTCTTTCCAATTCTTGCATTGAAGTCCCTTCCAATAATCAATTTTCTTCTTTCAGTTTCTGGTATTAGCGTTTTTAACTTTTGCCTAGTGCTTTTCATGCTTCTGCTATATACTGTTATTGCTCTCTCTGCTAGTATTCATCAAGAGTGAAAAAACTTAGTTGATATTTCTACATTAAAACAAATTTTGTTTTTTTTTTTAAACAAGGTGGCGAAGTATTAGTGATTGTTTTTCTTATTTCTATTAACACGATCCTAAAAGCGATTTTTTTTAAAGCAAAATGGCGAATTATTTGTGAAATTTTGAATCATTACCAACAATTTTAAGTTTTAGTTTTCTATTAAAGTGTTTGGTACTCACACAATAGTTAACGGCATAGAGTGTAAAATAAATTACTAACAGTAACCTTAGTTACATTATGAATTTCTTGGATCAATAAGAACTGTGTTTACAGTTCTGGAAAATTTATAACTTAATTAAAATTAACATGTCTTCCCTGTGGCTCGGTGTGCCCGACACCTCGACACCTAACGGTACAAGAGGTTGTAATTTATATATAACCAGACAAACGATACAATATGGTTACTTTTTTTCAATTTTAAAATATGTTATTTAGGAATTACTTAATATGTCACAACAACGTAAAAACACCTTTGAAATTTCAACGAGTAGAACCACACAGACATTACAGTGAAGACGAAACTTAAGGAGTCTGAGCATTGACTTTGAATAGTTGCGGATTATAAGTTATGAGTAATTAATTAATTGAATTAAGTGCGAGAGTCTGCGTTGACCACTCTGGCATATTTCGGTACTACTACAGATTCAGAAAAGCAACGAAAACAATTAAAAAAAATCATAACTTTGCATTGACATTGACAAACTCGGAGACAAGGAAACCGCAGAAAATGTACAAGCAATATAAGGAGAACACAACACAATAAACAATGGAGATTAATAAAAGGGGTGCTACAAGAAAGCACAACATATGACCTAAAAGCACAAAAAAGGCTAACAAAGAAGAAATGGATGACTGCTGAGAACGCTGAACTGATGAACCGGAGATCACTGAAAAACTGAGATGAAGATAAATACTGGGAAAGACACAAATCTTCAAGAACAAAGGCAGCAAGAGGAAATTGGTTATCAGGAAGTTGTATAACGAAAAACTAGAAATAAACATGATAATTTTAACATCTACAAAGAGACACATACCAATCTTGATAGATGACAAAAAGAAAATAGTACTAGACAAAGAAATAAGACTCAAAAGGTGGGAAATCTTTATAACCACACTCATTGAAGATACCTTTGGAATGCGAGGTTCTTTAATACTACGATCAGAAGTCGAACACGCTATAAAGACATTAAAATTGGGCAAAACTAGACCAGACAAAACTCATGCGGATATACTAAAACTAATAGATGAGAGAAACATCAATATTATTATAAACTTATTCAACAGAGTGTTCGACTCTGGTAAAATATCAACTGAATGATTAAAATCCGCTTTTATCCTAAAACCTAAAAAGAGCAATGCTAGATCATGCGAAGACCTTCCGACTCACCAGTCTAATGAGTCACATTTTGAAAGTGTTTTTGAGTTTCAAAAACAGAATATACAAAAATGTGAAATGGAGACCAGTTGGATTCTGCAGTCGCCTAGGAACACGCGAAGCACTATTTCTATATCTTTGTATAAAAATGCTTTGATTACCAAGAACAGGTGTACATATGCTTTATTCATTCAAGTAAAGAAATATATGGGCTAACTACCAGCTTGTTAAAAAGTGCCGTTAACATTTTAGTTACTTCACTTACTAAATTAATAAACAGTTGTATTATGGGTAACGTTTTTCCCGAAGTATTAAAAACAAGCTTTAGTCATTTTTGTCTATACGACTGGCAACAAAGAAGAAGTTTACAACTATAGACCCATATCACTTCTTTTCATTATATCTAAGGTTCTTGAAAAAAAAATTAATCAGATTATTGACTTTTTGGAAAGCAATTTACTATTATCTAACAGCTAATATGGTTTTGTAGAGGAAGGTCTATGAGGGATGCGATTATGCGTTTACCACTGAGTTCTTTAAAAGATTTGAATCTTATAAAGCATTTGATTTTGTTTCTCATAATGTTTATTATATTTTTACAATTTTTATCTTATAGCGTGCTAACTGATTAACTCATATATTTGTAACAGACAGCAGCGAGTAAAAGTTAATGAAAAAGTTTTAAAAGCTTCTACTATATTATATGATGTACCACGGGGGTCTATACTTGGTCCCCTGCTATTTTTTATATACATTAATGATTTGCGCCAAACTTACATAGATGACCAGTCTAGTTAATAAAGGAAAAGAACTTGATTCAGTAATATACGAAATAAGTTACTAGAAAATAAAGTTTGTATTGGCTGATATGTAATAAACTAACTTTAAATAAAGATAAATCAGTAAAACTAACTTTTTCTATAGAGACATCTGCTGAAATTGCAATTATACACCGCCGTATATATCGACACTGCGAAGACCATATTGAAGAAACGCAATTTGGTTTCACCTTGGGTATCAGGGAGGCACTATTTGCGCTTAATGTATTAATCCAGAGATGCAGAGACGTTAACTGCGAGGTACACTTGTGTTTTATAGATTTCAGCAAACCGTTCGATCGAGTAAAACACGAAGAATTGCTTAAGATACTCAAGACCACCGGAGCCGACGACAAAAACATCTTTATAATAGCAAACATCTACTGGCAGAAGTACGAGTTGAAGACCAAAGCACGGGAAATATCCAAATTTGAAGAGGTGTGAGGCAGGGTTGTGTGCCAACCTTGTTTAACATATACTCGGAAGAAATATTTAAGGAGGCGCTGGATGGAGTTGAGTAAGGAATATTGATCAACGGCGAGATCATTAACAACTTAAGGTATGCGGACGACTCTGTTATATTGGCGAGTACAGCTCAAGGACTTCAGCTGATGATGCATCAAATCAAATTAGTCAGCGAGAAGTACGGAATCGATCTCAATCTGAAAAAGACCAAATATATACTTGTCAGTAAACATAATTCATCACAGCGGACGATACTTCTCAACAACAAAACCATAGACCAAGTGGACAAATACACATATTAGGCAAGTGCGTGAACACACTCTGGGATCATTTAGTAGAAATCAAATGCAGGATAGAAAAAGCGAGAACGACATTTATCCAGGTGAGAAAAGTTTTTAACAGCCCAGACTTGAGCATGCAAATTAAGATCAAAATGTTGCGTTGCTACTTCTTTTCAACACTAATGTACGGCTTCGAATCCTGGACCCTATCAAAGGAAACAGAGAAAAAACTGGAGGTCTTCGAACTATGGACATATCATCATATCCAGAATATCTCATGGAAAGAGCACATTAGTAATGAGGAGGTTCTGCAGAGAATGGCAAGGAACAGGAAGTATTGAAAGCTGTGAAGGTTAGGAAATTGTAATATCTCGGGCACGTAATGAGGCATAGTGATAGATACAGAATACTCCAACTGTATCTGGAAGGAAAGGTGATGGGAAGAAGAGGCCTTGGAAGACGCCGAATTTCATGGCTTAAAAATCTACGCCAGTGGTTTGACATGACATTGTTGCAACTTTTTTGCAGTGCAGTGGACAAGGAGAAGATCGTGATGATAAAGAAGAAGAAGTACCAAATTCTTGAAAATTAATTTCGATTCTAAGCTGAACTGGCATAAGCATGGAGACGAAGTGTCATTAGTACTCATTAGCTTTATTACGAACATCATGTTTGCTAAGACACTTAACACATACTCTTTCTAAAACATCATTACGGACTGCATATTTTGCGCTATACCAGTCTAAGGTGACATATGGCGTTTTATTATAAGGTCACTCGATTTTTGCTCTGCAAAGACGCCTTATAAGAGTAATCACATCAGTTGCATATAGAGATGATTGTAGATGTGTCTTTGTTGATAATGGGTTCCTGACATTGCCATGTTTATATGCACTAGTGTCTGGTCTATATTAGAGAAAACATTCAGAATTGTTCAATACACCAATCCAAACACAATTATCCTACTAGAACAAAACTTGATATTTATCCAAAATGCTTGATTAGATTGGAAAGACATGCCCATCATCCAGACCCTTTACTTGAAAAACAAAAAGCAGTTCTAAATCTCGAAGGACATGAAACAAAATAACTAAAAATAAAACCAGGGGTCTGGTAATGGTGTATTTTGTTGCACATACTCTTCAATGTCTGTTCAGAAAAAAACTTTAGGAAGCCGTAAAAGATGTGGAAATAAGCTTTACCGATGATTTCTGTATCTTTTGAAAAAGAAACAGACTTACAACACATGCTAGACCGAGTACATACAGAGAGCACCACACCAATTCTAACTATAAACATACTAAAACTCAAAGTTATAAAAGTCGGCTGAATCAGGCAACATCCCAGAATGATGGACATAAAACTAAACAATATCAAAGAAAAGTAAAAACATTTAGAAATCAAAATCAGAATTGCATTTATGAAACGGAAATATCTACTTTGTGACGGAAACTTGAAGACACGTTCCCGCAATGTTCAGTGTTATATCCGTTAAAAACAAGTATTATGAACAAAATTAAAGCATTTGAAATATGTTTGTATAGGTGCATACTAAAAACACGAAAAAAATACGAAACGGTACTACAGAAAATGAACAAAAAAAAAACTGCATACATTGGCGAGCTGCTCCACCTTAAGGTTACCTTCTATACCCCGATCTTTTGATATCTAGATCAGGCGTATCCTGTTGTTTTGTGGTTAATGCTTTCAGACTGATTAAGCTGTTCATTACCAGTTTGGATTGTATTACTAATGAGAGTATCAAATGTCTTCTGTATGCAATACTCTTTCATGAAGTCTGATCTCATCTTGCGTGTCTTTTCTTCATGTAACACATTTGTTATTTCTAGTCTGTAAGTACCAAGATTTATAGTGTGTTTCGTTTGACGACTCTGTGTTATCTTTTGTTTTTTCTCAGCAGGGATGTTTACAGTGCGAGCTTTGCTTACTGCCTTCTGGAGATGAATAGGTGTGGGTTTGTTCTGAAGGCACTTACAGTATCTTCTTTTGCTTCTTAGTGTGCTTGCCTTTGCTCTATCAAGTCAAAGCTGTTTTTATGGTGTTAACAAACGTGGTCTGTTATCTCCAGCTTGTGACTTTGTCTTGCAGTATTTTGAAAGTCATTAAAGGATAGTTTGCTAGTGTTACATTTATAACTTTACTCCGTGACGCGTATAGTTATAATAACTAAGTTAGGTTCTAAAATGTTTTTAAAAAGTTTCTTATTTTTTGCTGGGTGCTGTGTGCTTCCGCATGCAATGTGGTGTGCATTAGTATCGCACTTAAGGGTTAGCGCAATATGTTTTTGCTGGTGACCAACTTTTGGATTTCTTCTGGAGGCGGAAGGTCCTGTTGGTTGTAGGGGGTATCCGGATTCCAGACAAATCTTCTCTACTATCTATGGCTATCTTAGCTGTGTTGGTTTCTTGAAGAATTCTTAGAAGAAGATCTTTTGAATGCTTGTCAAAAATTGTGGTTTTGCAAGATGGCGCACTCGCGCGTTTTTATTGTTTAGTTCTCTTACAATGTGTTTGAAAATAAATGGATTGGTCTAGGTGACTTTTTTTTTAAGACTTTTTTGGTCAACCGACTTCCCAACCTTATTTTTTGTTTATGTGGCCTTATGAACATCATGGTATACAGCAACGAAATAATTGACCCCGAACCGTGTTGATTACACTAAAATTATATTAAAGCGCCTTTATTGCTTTGCGTCTGCGTAGTTGCTTTATAAGAAACAATGTCCTTTGGTACTACCATGAGTAAAAATTGTTTAATCAATCAAAATTATTAAAATGAACACGAACATTGTGCAGAATCGACGCGCAAAAATAGATTGCAGTTGCTCAGTATAAGAATAAACGCGTTTTATGGTTTGCTCAGGTGGCCAAGAGCCCGACAAAAAAGTATAATTTTTTTTTCTACGTTTTTAGTTTTTTATTGCAACTTATGAAACACTGACTTTAATTGCTATTTTTGTACTAAGATAAGAAACATATTATTGTCTATAACAATATGAATTGTAGAGAATACGCAATAAATCTTTGTAAACAAATAATTTACTATTAATTAAAGGTAAGTAATAAATGTAAAATAATTATTTTTTTTTAATGCTTGTTATTCTAATCTAAGTTAAAGGTTATATATATATATATATATATATATATATATATATATAATATAGAACTATTGGTATCTAAAATAACTATCGTACTACGTAGTAATAATTACTAAAAGTGACAAATACGTCGAAAGCCAGCCATAAATTTTATGACTCACTATAAATTCCTCTTATCGCTTGTTATTAGATTAAAATTGTCGGCGTTTCATGGAAAACTTAAGAATCGACATTTGATTTAATTATTTTCATATTTTTAGAAAAGTGACAGAGATTAAAAACTGACATTTTTAGTTTGATTGGGCATGCATATAATAATAATTGATAATTATATCAAATATACATACACATCACAAAAAAGATTATGGAAACACTTGAGATTTTTGATATCAAAATTATATTTCTTTGTATTTGCAAGACTTTTAAGTAAATAAAGCTAAAAAAAAAAAATCATTAAGAAGACATTAAGGTAAAATAAATTAACAAATAAAAGATAGCCACCTCTAGCGGCGGAAATATCATTTGTTTAATTATGCTCTAAAGGTGCGTATAAATTTGCGAGCCGAGCGGTTTTCGAACCGCTCGTGACTTGGTGAAATTATTTTTACAACGAACTTTCCCTGATTTATGGAAAAGAAACGAATCAACTGCGAACTACCAGTAGACCACATGTTCTTGTACATCATGTCTTTGCGTGAGGAAAATTACGCGGTAAAAATGTTTTAGTTTTATAAATATGAACGTGTTTAATATGTATTTCATTGGACTATTTATTGCGAGCATACAAAACCTTGTCACAATATGAATTGAGAACGCCTTTGTGCTTGCAGAAAATATTTGGTTCAACAAGCAGTTTGTGTCACGCTCCAAAGGCTGTCCCAATATGCGAGCCGAATGGTTTGCAAAACGCTCGGCTCGCATATTTATATGCATCTTTATATAATATTGTCTATTCTTCGACAACTTTTACTCTAAGAGGTTGCTAAAATTTGTCGGTTTTGTATCTGGATCTGGATTTAAGTGTGAATGTGAAACTATTTTTACTGCACTTAGGCTTTATTAGGCCATTTGCACTTCCTTCATTGGTAAACCTTACTCCTCCGTTCCAACACACAGGCAACCTATGTGGTTGGTGTATACTAAGACATTGTTTGGGTGGGTTTTCTTTATGCTGGGCATGTCAAACCAGCAATTCCCTAACGTCAACTCTCTTGCGTCCGGTCAGCTACATAGGATGTGCTTGATTGTCTTGCCTTCTATTTCACATCCTTTGCATATTAAGCTGTCTACAATGCCTATAGTATGCATATGGTTCCTTAATTGAGAGTGCTCTGTCAAGATTCCCGTTATGACTTTTTTCTGGATAGTTTTAAGTACTAGTCAGCCGTTTTGGTGTTTGTTAGGTTACGTTAGGTTAGGTTTTTACCAGATATTTTTTTGGGTTATTATTTCCATTGCCTCATGGGTTATTTGGGCTATCTCTGCCTGGAAAGTAGTCATATGTGTTCTTAGAGGTAAGGATATTGAAAAATATAGATTTTGGAAGTAAATTTTAGCTCTAAAATCCCGAAGAGTTTTTGAGTCATCAGTGTAGATTTGAAGGAGTTTGTTGTTTTGGCTGTGTAAAGCCGATGCCGTAGATCTTCTGAGTGTATCGGCGTGGTATCTTCTATATACAAGGCGGTGTGCAGCATCACAGTTATTCTTTGATGGGGGTGGGGTTGCAGCGTCAGACCACTTTTGGCTCGGGGTGGTACAGCTTGAGAAGTGAATTTTCAAAAATATTTCTTGTTTGCTTGTGGTAGGTAGGCTGGGTATGTGCCATGAGCGTTTTAGGCAACCGGCTTATTGTTGGGGTCTTTTGATAATATCTTGTTTTGTCTTGCGTCAGTGGAGGTGTTTTCAACATCTTTGCAAAAAGTTTTTCATGTTTCCCTTTGTTGTTGACAAATAAGTTTTTTGTAATCTTTTTGCACGTCTCTATAAGACATCCAGTTTGATTGGCGTTTTGAGTTTTTTGGTCTGTTAAAAGAGCGGGCGCTTTGAGTTGTCCGCGTTTGTCACGCCACCAGGGTATGGTACTGTCAGAACCAGACCCCAATTTTAGTGAGCAGAAGTCCTTGTACGTCTGTGTTAAAGAGTTTTTCAACTTACTTACGCACGTTTTAAATTTCTTCCAACACTTTTAGGTTCACATAAAGCATTATAAGCATTTAAACGCTGTGATAGGTTGACTCGAAAGTCAGCCTTGTCAGTCAGCGTTGGGTTTTGGTAGGACCTATGTTTTATTTTGTCAGTTCTGGATTTTACTTAAAATACTTATACTTGCCAGTGTAATATATATTACAGTCTGGCTGCAAGATGTAACGAACGGAACATTCTGAAGGGGTTTGAAGAGATGTCACTCTTTTGCCGGCTTTGTCCGGGTTGGTTTTTGACCGGCCTTGACCGGGTGGTTTTCCTTCCCGGCTTTGTCTGGGTGGATCGACTTCCTCTTCCACCTCCATGCTTTCCTCCTGTCACATTTTTGGTGGCTACTTTAATAGGTGGTTTGATAAACATGTAGCTCACTCAGCTGTCTTTTCCACTTAACTTTTCAACGTTTTCTTTTCCTATACCTAGGACGAGGTGCCGACTTTTTTGGTCTTTCTTCTCGGTCTTAAGACACTCTAGTTCTTCAAGTTGAGCTTTTGGTTCTCCTTTTCCAGACGTCTCAATAGCATCTGGAGGTCTTGGAAGCCAGAGAGTGGCCTTTGTCTGCCTGGGGAGGTTGACAGGAGAGTTTTGACTTCGGCCACAGTTGTTGCCAGAGATAGTTTTCTCTGGCCACCTCAATGATTTCTCCTGTGGGTGTCCAGGGTTTTAGAACCGCTTTAATTAACTCTGCCCGTGTCTTAGTAGTTTTGCATAAGGGATGTGATGGGATTTGCACGTCAATAATTTAAAAACTTAAATATTGAAAAACTTAAAACCTGTTCTAATCTAATTTCTTGCTCAATTATTGAAATATTGGCCTACGAAATAATTGTACTGAAGACAATCTTATGTAAGGCGAGTAAAATTTTAGAATGTACATTGTGCTTCTGGATTGAACTTTAAGTCAGCTTTTTGTCTGCTTTGAATGAATTTTTCCAAAACTTATTTTTTGAAGTTTATCAAAATAAAATAGTTTATTTGTTTTTTTATAACTTTATAATTGATATTTAATTCTATAATTTTATATTTTATATTACCACTCTTTTTTTCTGTAAATTTCTTAGTACATCTTTAATATCTGTTACATAAAAATCAAGAAGGGTTGTAGATAATGATTATTATTAAATAAAGTATATTACGTAAAATACGTAACTGTGGTACTATAATTTCTGAAGAGGCAAATTTGTAATTTTTTGTTTGTCTTTAAAACACTAGTTTTGTTTAATTCGCGATATAGTATCCCAAAGTGTTGCAATTACAAACAGTTGGCAATGTTACACCTCAGCAAGTTCTAAAAATATTTTTTTTAAATAGTAGATTCAGACATGGGTGAGGAACAACCTGGGCCATCCTTTGGGATAAACTACAATATAATAACTTCTATGGCTAATTTAGTTAAATCTCTATACAACATTCCTTATCAACAACAACAGGGCGATATGGATTTGGACATCTATAAAGCCAAAGCTATTAGTTTCCTAACTGATTTGCACTTGGCTGATGTGGTCTACATTGAGGCCAATACTAGGCAGCAATCCAAATCAGATTTATGGATGCGGGAAAGGAAAGTTAGAATAACGGCATCCAATTTCGGTCGTGTATATAACATGCGATCGACAACTTCATCAGCTAATTTTGTAAAGTCTTTGTTATACAGCACTTTTACAGGAAATCGTTACACTGCGTATGGACAAAAATTCGAAAGCATTGCTTTAAAAAGATTTGAAAACTTATATAATGTAAAAACATATCCTGCTGGCTTAGTAGTGCATTCTGACAAACCTTTTTTGGCAGCCAGTCCCGATGCTTTTGTTGAAAATGAATCCGCCATTGTTGAAATTAAATGTCCGTATAATGCGCAAAATTTAACACCAAAAGAAGCAGTAATTGGCGGACTCATTAAGTCTTGTAGCATTATAAATGGGAATATGAAGTTAAATCGTGGAGATAAATACATGTATCAGGTGCAAGGACAATTATTGGTAACTAATCGAGAAAAATGTTATTTTGTTGTTTGGACGCCACTTGGAATTAATGTTGAGGTAATTTTAAAAGATAATGAAATATGTAGAATAATCTTAAACAGATTGGAAAGGTTTTATTTAGGTGCAATATTACCGGAATTAATTGATCCTCGGTACTGCAAGAATTTACCAATCAGAGATTTTTACCTAAATTAAATTATATATAATGAAAAAATGATTATTTACTTTAGAATTAAATTTATTTCATTTATTACAAATCAACATTGTTCGCACACTATACATTTCTGTACGTTTGGTTGCCTATGCAACACAACCACACCTTTTTATACATTCAAAAATTCTAAAAAATCAATCTCCCAAACATATTTCGTGACTAACTTGTTTCGGTTTTCGCACACAAGATAAACTCGCATGTAAATAGCCGTGGTGCATGTGATTGATCGATCACTGCAGTAAAACCCATTAACAGTGTTCAATGAATGCTAGCAACAAAGCCGTGACTAATTAATAATTATTAAGGCTATATCTATCCTATTATTAGCACCGAATTAACCCAAAATGTAGTTTGTTTTAATTGATGACTGAATAGAATATTACATATATTTTTAAATTATAATATAAATATTAAATTATATTCGTATTTTATTTTGTTTTATATGCATAGTTTATGTAAATGTTTTTTTATATGTATAATATTATTATAAATAGTAAAAATATCTGTAATTTATTATTTACCTTTCTAATCAAATCGATAATTTGGTCTACGATTCCGATTGCATTTTAATGAATAATAAATAAAAGGAAATACATATATATATATATCAAGCTGTTTTTACATTTGTTAATTTATTGTTCAATTTGAATTATTTTATCTGATTAATTGGAATTTATTGCGGATTTGTTTCACTTTACACGCGCTTACTTATTGTTCAATTTTTAATACTGCCAACTGTATAATAATTGCTTAATCAGCTGATTGCTGATTTTTAATTATAGCCATTGAGACTATAGATTATTATTTCACAATCTTTTCTTCTGTATGTATGTACGTGTACTTATTAACACAAAACACAGATTATACGACACTGGAACAACATAAAACACTTAAAATTATTGTTAAATAATTAATGCTATATAGCAGAGGTTGGCAACACTCATCTTCATCAATAAATTGAAGCAAAATAGAACTTGTTCTAATCTTATATTTTAATCTGAAGCTGTTTTTACATTTGTCAATTTATTTTTCAATTTTAAGTACTTACTGACGTTGAAGTCCCAATCAGATTAAATTGTCACTTTACATCTGTCAATTTATTGAGCAATAGTCAGGTTAGAAAGTTCTATTTTACTTCAATTTATTGACGAAGTTAAGTGTTGCTACATAACCTCAATTTATTTAACAATAATTTTAAATGTTTTATGTTGATTCAGTGTAGTATAATCTGTGTTTTGTGTTGATAAGTGCATACATACGTACACACATAAGGAAATATTGTGTAATAATCTACTGGGAGTTTATAAATGAATGGGATTATGTAATCACTTTAAATATGCCGCCTTTTTTAAAAATGGTTGCGTTCAGAACGACTCATCATTTCCAAGTCATCAATCGGAGATAAGCAATATATATTTTTTTAAATATATTTGCTGATTAAACGCTGGTGTCTAATGAGTTGCTTTGTCATCAAAAAAGCGTACCTAAATGTATGATGAGTAAAATGAGAAGCGCTGCCAGCAAACGATGAATCAGCGGCGGCGTTCAGTTTGAATGATTGACAGTTCTGAACGCAGCTATTGTCCACTATACTATTTGTTTTGACAGTTCAACTTTGACAGTTGTCAAGCAAGCAACGTTATAAGAATGTATACAAATATACTAGAGCGGCACAAACGTACATTAGATGGTTACATAATCCCAAACATTTATAATCACCTTTATAATGTCAAATGTTATAATTCAAATTTAGTAATCAGCTGTTTAAATCAGTTAGCAGTATTGAAATTTGAATAATAAATTGTCGTAAAATTGATGGCAATTAATCAGATAAAATAAGTAATTAAAATTGAACAATAAATTGACAAATGTAAAAACAGCTTTATACAGGGTGATTATAAATGTTTTGGATTATGTAACCATCTAATGTACGTTTGTGCCGCTCTAGTGAAAATGCGCAAATAAAGTTGCCTATCTTAGGATTCAATAATAAGAAGAGGACAATGCTATGAGGCTATCCGGAAATTAACTTTCTGTAAGGGTGTGGACACAACGGCGATTAGTGTGTGGACCCGCACATCGGCAACACTGCTTATCACTCACTTGACGTCACGGTCTATAGAGAGATAGATAGAATCATGCGGATTGCCACACCTATATACTCACACCACGATGCTTAGTGGTATGTAGCAGCATTATATAAAAAAGCAAAAACCTCATCGAAATAAAAATTAATAGTATGTTAAGCTTCAAGGGTAGGAAAGCACTGTTTAATTTAATTCTTCAACACATACTGTTAATTTAGTATACACCCTAGGTCCATAAACATAGCTTTCTGATCTAAAATAGGGTGGAAAACCTACTTTTTAGAGTGCAGTTCTTGTATGGCTATATCCGGTCAACCACTTTTATCGGACGGATGGCCTGAGTACCAAAGTTTGGTTGGACTTATGGGCGGGTAATACAGAAAATGTGTTACCAAAGTTGTAGGTCGAAATTAATTTTTCGAAAATTGCCATCAAAACTTTTTGTTATGGAAAATTGTTTTAATTTTTTTTAATAAACCTAATTTTAAATTATTATCTAATTTAAAAAAATATATTTTTAGATATTTTTATGGAAACTTTGATTTGTATTCTGTTTTCAAATTGTTATTTGATGTTTACTTAATATGTAAATCTTAAAAACTTATTTTAATGAATTGACTGAACATGAAATTTAAAAGGTGCGGATTGTAGTTTTTAGAATATAACGGTTTTGGGAGTTACAACTTAGTTTGATAGTAGATAATCTTGTCTACATATGTCCTTATAAACATACAAAGTACTGCAACGTTGCTGTTACATTAATAGTACGAGGATAGTCCCAGAAGTATCTTATCATACTTATAGATGGTGGTTGTTGTTTGAAAAGAATGACTATGGTAGAAAGTACCAACCTTATAAAGCTTAAGTTGGAAGTGTGACGACGATACGTTGACTCTATGACATTGCTTGCCGATGGATCTATCTTAATCTTTGAAGCCGATTATTCTTTTTTAGTTCATTGCTTTGACTGTTTCTTTGTCTCAGGTGTGAAGTGATGGACCCATGTTTGATCCATGGAGTGTGGCTTGGTTGAGATGCTGATGAACAGAATTTAAATTTTTTTTTAGACCACAAATATTAGAGAAATTAACTTTTAAGCCACAATGTTTGGTTGATTAAATTTGGTAGTCGAACATGCGAGGCCTTGTTTCTCCAACTTAATCTTATCATTCATCTATGAGTTGTTTACAGATGGGACTTGTTCTTTTGACATCTGCTGCTCACCATTGCTCCAGCCACCCGAGGCTATTGCACATGTATTTTTCGTAGTACTCAACTAATAGAGTAGATCGTACCCGCTCTCATACAGTATTTGCTGCTAACGGTAAGGGTTCAAATACCGTCCGTGTTGGCCAATGCAACCATTGATCAGTTCTATCGTGTTGAGCAAGCTTGCACTATTTCAAACAAGCCAGTTCTACAAGGAATTTGACAAGTAAGAAACTATTCATGGTAGATAGGACATGCTCTTGGCGCAATACTATAAGCACGGCCGTAACACAAATGCATGTTAACCATCTCAGCATAGTATAATCTTCAACAAGGGCAACTGGCAAGCACATACTAGACTTTAGTTAATTGTAATTGTTGTGTGTATTGTTATCTGATTGAGATGTTTTTGTGTATAGTGAGAGACCGTGGCTACGGAGCAGAAAAATGAAAAAGATTATTCCTAAAGAAACTTTTGAAGTTTTTTAAAATACTAAAATATGTTGTATTTAGTATTTATTGCAAGATATTTTTTTACTTATTTTGAATGGTAGAACCAGACTCCAAATTTTGAGAGACATGTTAGTAGTCTATTATCTGTATGTGTCTGTTGGTATCTTTGACATGCGTCTGCAATGCTAACTGTTGTACACGAACGTGTGAGACATGTTCCATGATAGATGCATTTTATATGAAAGTAGTCTACATTAATTGAGGACCAATCTAATGCATATCTGTACTTTGGTTACAAAAAACGAGTTTAGATATGTGGACACTGTATCTGCCCATAATTGTGCAACAGCATACCATGTCTTACTATAGAAACGTATTACTTATGTTTTTAAATAATGTAATATGTTGTTTTTAGATTTTGTAAGTAATAATAGTTTTAATGCATGTCATTCTTAAATATGACTACTGGCGGAACGATGTGTGAATGAGTTACATATCTAAGGTTTACATACCAAAAACAAAATATAAAGCTGTGTCCAGATATGAACCGAACCTTGAACCGCTCCAGGATCATGATACTCATTAACTTCGATATCTGGACACAGCTTAATGCTGCTGACTATATAGAAATGATATTAATTATTGAATTCTATTGAAACAATAGTTTATTTGGTTATAGTATTTGCGTTGATGCTTAAGTGTTACGTTTCTTAGTACATATTTTTGTATACGACATAACTATTTCAGTTTAAATATAATTTATGCATACCAATGAACACATTACGTGATTTCGGTGTGAAAAATTTGCAACTGTTATTGCATTTAATTATTTCTATTATACTTGATTGGTGAATAATTGTATTATAAATGTGTGTGTTAAATGATATTACTTCAAGTATTTTGATTAGTATTATTCTTGCATTGCAAGACATCAATTATGAACATTAATTGTAATATAGGCGATTTTATTTATCAGTCATGTTTTGCAATGTTGTACATGTCTATGAATAAGACGACGTAGATGCATAATTGTAATGAGAATTGTATGAGGCGTCATTATAATCATGTATACCCTCCCAATTACTATTGATTTGTATAATAATTACGGTAGCTTTACGTAGACAGATTATGATTGCGCAATCTCTGAATGTATGATCATTCTAAATTTTCCATTGTTAAAGTTTGTGTACTTTATATAATTATCGTAAAATTTCTATATTATGGGCATTAAAAGTGTTTTCAAAACAATTGCGAAGTTATTAGATTACTAGTGAAAACAATAGTTTCTTTATCACCATTAAATCTTTTTGAATATAATTTTTAATACAATACCTGTTGACTTATTTTAATATGAAAAACATAAATAAAACCAAAACAAATCTCAATTTGAAAGAATCGATATTTGGTATTCATAACGCACAATATAAGAGATTTGCTATTGCATTACAATACAAAAATAACGATCTGAGGTCATTCAACGCTGGAAATTTAATTCAAGAAAATTAAAATAACTTTCTATTTTTGTTTCTCTGTGATGTGTTTGTATAAATTGGTATTCTTTGTAAAAAATATAAATTCTTATTTAAACTTTTATCGACATGAGATATGAGTTGGTGCGATATGAATATGAGTTATTAATGCATTGCATTGATTTTCAAAGTGTATGTTTACTTCTTAGATTTACATTGGAGAATTTCTTAGAATTATTATGTTTTATTTAGACAGTAAAGTAAGTTTATTCATGGATAAATAGTTTTCTGATACCATAAAATGTGTCGTTTAGTATTGATTAATTTTGTGAATATTTTGACAGGTTAAAGAAATATATGACGGAAACGTATTTGTTTTTGTACGAAAAAAAAAATCCAATCAGTTTTTCCATGTGCGATTCATGCTATATTCCACTAATTGGCGGCTATTGTTGCTGCATGCCATTCGCTACAACGTTACCTTGCGGTTCATGTTTCCTGCTTGTGCTTTATCCGGGTTGCACAAATATTGGTGTTCTATGTATGTGGACCATGCATACCAATGCTGCGCTGTTTGTTTATACACACTTTGTCTTCAAACTCTTCAAATAATAATACATAACGATTACAAGAACGGCATTAACGAATGTATGGATATTTTTAACTTTAGTTTGCCACCTCAACACACAACCAACTTATATGATCGATGTATGTTAGGACAGTGCTTTGAGGGGTTTTTCTGTGCTGGTCATATCACTTTCTCAACATGGACTCTTTTCCGTAGTAGAGAGTCGAGCATGTACAAAATACATGCTCAATTGTGTTCTGTAATCAATTTTGCATTCTCTACAAGTTAAGCTGTTTTTAATGTTCAATATATGCATGTGCTTTCCTAAGTTGTCAATGCACTGTCAAGGTAACTGTTATGGTTTGCAGGTTCTTGTTTCGAGCATTTATTGTCTCCACTGCCTTTTCGTTAGGACCTTGGCCTGGAGAGTAGTCGTATGTATTCGTAGGGGTAAGAATATTGAGGCATCTGTGTCTTTCGAGTAAATTTTTGCTCCTGAGTCTTCCCAAGACTCAGGAGCAAAATTTAGTTTTAGAGCCGTTAGGCGTTTTTTAATCAGTTTCTTCCTGGAGAGAACAGTGTTTTCCAGCTGTTGCTGCAATATACTACAGTACAAGTTGCTTTCAGGCGCAATACTGCCGCTGTCGCTACCTTCACAACATAGATGATGATGATTTGGGAACATCTGTTTATATTGCTAGTACGACATGTATGCTTTGATTCAACTTGTATTTTAGTGTGATTGTCATATGAGCTAGTTTTGCCACTTAGCAGAATTGTAATTTTATCTGCGTAGCCAATTGTGTAGAAGCCGCGGTCATTGAGTTGCTGGAACTACCGTGACTCTTACTGTCACATCTTATTTCTCCGGCATGTGCTTCATTTATCTAATAAATGTGGGGTCAAATTTTATCAAAGGTGGTTTTGTCAAACGCTTCTTTGATGTCTATAAATACTTCAACGGTGGACATTTTGTCCTTTAGCGACCTGCTACTTTGATCTGTTACAAAGTGCAGACCCGATTTGGAATATCTTTACTGAGTGTATGCATGCTGGTTTAGGCGGTGGTGAAAAAGGTTTTCCGAATCTTTTGCACAGTTCTTCAAGTGTTTTTAGAAGAAAAGACGTAAGGCCTATGGCCCTTGATTGTAGTCACTACGTTCTGGTTTTGGTATGAATTTAACTTTTAACTTTTATCTTTTTTTATGTTATGGATATGTAGTGAAAAGTAGTACGAGCTTTATAGATGAAAGGTGAAACAGAATGATGATGTTTTTGCCCCATTGTAAGAGAGCTGGAATGTGTTTATCTAGACCTGGTGTTATGGCGAAATGTTTATGATTACTTGCAGTGGCCTAATTGTCCTGTGATGGGGTTGGGGTTGCAGCATCAGATCACTTTTGTGTCAGAGTGGTAGAGCTTAGGAAATGGGTTTCAAGAAGTACCTTAGTTGCATCTGATAGCTTGGCTGTGTATGTGCGGTTTGTGTTTTTTAGAAATAAAGAAATTTTAGCCTTAGGGCAGTAGAGATGTCGAAGATTTCCGCTTTTCTTGTTTATATAAGACGTTCAGTCTGATAGTATTTTTAAGTTTTTTTGCTTTGTTGAAGAATTTTCTACCGTCATTCGAGTTTCTTGCACTACTATGGTATGTTAGAACCAAGAATCGACTTAAGTGGACATGAGTCCTTGTATGCTTTAGTTAGAGAGTTATTTAACTTAGCAAGGCAGTATTCTATTTTATCTACACTTTCAGGTTTATTTAAAACTGTATATATACTTAACTTTAGCTATAACTTTTGTCTCTAAGCTAGAGACAAAGTTGTATCCGACCTAGAGACAACCTATAGGAAGCATCGTTATCACAGGTGATCTTAACGATTTTTTCTGTGTGTGATTACTTTCTAAAGGCTGAAGGTGGGGTGGGGTGCTTTTTCGGAAGTGGATAAAGTTTATCAAGCTTCCGACCGACGGCTCTCTAGTAGCTTGGGCTGTTTTTTGGTGGTTTTACTTAGGGGGTGGGCCATGCTGATTACAGCTACGTGTATGTGCTTTGAGGGAGCCTCTTTGTAGCTTGTTTCTTAATTTTTTATAGGCAGGTATACTTTTGGTTTTGCCGAAATTATTAGAAGTCATAATTTTTTTTTTTTAATTTATGAAAAAGTGCTGTGATGATAAAATTCTTTTTATCTTTTGTATTGCACTTTATTTATTTGACATGTACAACTTGTTACTTTTGCTATTTTGCTAAATACTTTGTCGCCAAACAAACATGATATCTGTATGCTTACAGACAAGCTGTTGCCTGTCCTTGCAGTTGTAGTAAGGCGTCACAAGCATCAATTAACGCGAAGTTTATAATCTGCAAGGACCTGGGGAACAATCGACTTGATAAGCTCATGCCAATTCAGCTGAGTCACTTTGACCAGCTTTGGATCACATTTCCTACAGCTGTTTACTTCTGAAGCCGGCATTTAACTAACACGTTCTCAAACCAATACCGGTTTTCTAAGCTTGCAAGATATCACTGGTAGGTTGTTAGTTGTTTTTAATGGAAACTGCCAACATTTTTAAAATGAAAACTAAATTCTAGTTGACCAACATGACAACAAGACGGTGCAAAAGTGGGGAAAGTGAATCTTGAATTATGGCTGGGGTTTCTGATGATGTTATAGAAGATGCAGTTACAGATCCACTCGGTGATTGATAATTTGTTAATCTCGTACGATAACACTTACTTTCTTTTATTGTGCATGTACCGAAGGGTCAACATTGGTACAATTGTTTTTTATGAGTGGTTGATCTGAAACGACAGTCACAATAAAACCAGAAAAGGGTTAGAGTAAAAAGAAAAAAAAAGTTTTCTATGTTTAGTGACATGGTGAATGATGAGATCTCGGTCGTATATGTGTATAGTATTTGGGTAAGGTGAGGTGTTTGAATAAAGAAAGATCTTGTTTGTATATGTGTTAAGATTAGGTAATAAAGATCCTAGTCATGTATGTGCTTAGCTTGGGTTATAAAATTGCAAGCGACGATTATATCGACAGCGGGCGATTTTTGCATAATGAGATCACTTTTTAAAAGTAGATTTTTGTATGCTATAGTATTTGGAGAATTTAATTTAGTTTTGATATGTCTGCGAAGTGAGAGAGAAGAGAGTGTAGCATAATCAGTAAAAACAGTGAGAATATATAAGTAAATTAAACAGAGTTTTGTGTTAGTAGTAGTGGGTGTAGTGTTGTGTAGGTGTTAAAAGTGAATAGCAGCAGTGAGTGGATTGCTAAGAGGTGCAGTGTTCAGTAAAAGAATTGCACAAAAACATAACCTAGCACGAGGTGAAAACAAAATAATTAATTTTAATTTACGCAAATTCAGCGCTAGAAAAGGTTACTGAGTATAAGTCTCCGTGGCGTAGTGCTTAGTACTGTTGAGCGTAAAATAACTAGAAGACGCAGCGCAAGTTCGAGTCCCGGTTTTCACGTAATATTTTTATTGTTAATATTGGTTATATTTTTTGTTTTTTATTGGTATATAATAAATATCTTTTTATAATAAAAGGAGATTATAATAAAATAAACTTGCATTAAATTTGAAAATTTAAAATTATTAATAGTTTTTAGTATAATATATTGTTATACAAAGATAAGAGTAACTGCTTCCGAGGTGTTGAGCCGAGTGGTGCTTTTTACGCTAGGGTAACACATGGGCCGTGACAAAAGAAAAATTGAAAATACCAGCTTTGAAGAACCCTCTGAAGGTGAAATATTACAGAAAAACAAAATAGTGCAGTTACCACAAATCAAAACAAATAGCAACGAAATGGATCAAATTATAACCCAGCTAAGGGAAATGCGGGATGAAATGAAAACTGGATTTGCTAGAAATAACAAGCAGAATGAAAAACTAAAAGAAGAAGTTGAAAACACGAATAAAGAACTTAAGCAACTTAAAGAAGAAATTTAAAAAAAAGAAGAACACTGGCAGCAGGAGAAACAGCAGCTAGTAGGCAGGGTAGCATTATTAGAAAACAGATTAGAAAAACAAGAAAAACAAAAACGAAAAAACAACATTGTTATTAAAAATGCAGAAATAACAGGTGAAAACTTGATTAAAGAAGTGGAAGCATTTATTAAAAGCAAATTAAAATTAGAAGTAAATGTAATAGAAGCCTACCAAATAAAAGATGGTGTGCTGATTGCTAAA
The DNA here is from genome assembly GCA_963932245.1 of Tachinus rufipes. Classification (NCBI taxonomy): domain Eukaryota; kingdom Metazoa; phylum Arthropoda; class Insecta; order Coleoptera; family Staphylinidae; genus Tachinus; species Tachinus rufipes. Next base: position 71,489,032 of record OZ010745.1, on the reverse strand, counting down.
CTAGAAAACTGGGATAACAAAAAAAAAGTTATGCAAAGCAAAAGCCAACTAAGAGGATCGTATATGTATATAGAAAATGATCTGACGGTAGATGAGAGACAAATTCAAAGAGAACTAAGAAAAGTTGCTCAAGAGGAAAAAACTAAAGGAAAGCAAGTGCGAGTGGGTTATCAAAAGATAATTATAGATGGAAAAACTTATGACTGGAAAACAATAGAATCAACACGATATTCAAAAAACTGATAAATAAAAAACAGGAAAAGCAGATGACGACTAAGGCAATACATAAGGAAATGAGAAAGACAAAAAAAAATAATAAAAAACAAACAAAAATGAAAAATGGAAAAATACAAGGCAGATGTAATTGCACTGCAGGAAATTAGATGGAAAGGAAACGGAGAAATTAATAAAAACAACTTTTCAGTAATGTACTCAGGGGAAGAAAAACAGGGCAAAAATGGAGTGGCTTTTATGGTTACAAACAAAATAAAAGAAAAAGTTATTGAATATCAACCTATAAATGGAAGGTTAGCTTATATAAGAATACAGGCTAAGCCTTTCAATCTAACATTGATCAATGCATATGCGCCAACAGAAATGGCAACCGACGAAGAGAAAGATACAATGTATGAGCAAATTGAAAAAACATTAGAAAAAATACCAAAACAAGACACAGTAATTATTCTTGGAGATTTTAACGCACAAATAGGCAAAGAAGACCACATAAGAGATGTAGCGGGAAAAGAAACAGTGCATAAAACAACTATCGGAAATGGAAATAGATTGTGTAATTTAGCCGCAGCAGCAGGCCTAATAATTGCCAGTACAAAATTTGAACACCCGGAAAAACACCAAATAACATGGATACCGCCGTCGCAAGGAAAAGGAAGCCAAATTGACCATGTGTTAATAACAAAAGCGCGCCAATCATCAATTAAAGACGTAAGAACATACAGGGGGGCATGCGCAGACTCGGATCACTTTTTGGTTATGGCAACAATTAAACAAAAAGTTAGAAAAACGATTAAAAAACGTGTACAAACACAGAAATGGGAAGTTGAACATTTAAGATGTGAAAAAAGAAAAGAAGCATACAAACAGAGCATGAAGGAGCATATGCAAAAAACACTTAATGAAAACAATACCATAGAAAAACAATGGGCGCAAATAAAGGAATGCATAAAAAAGGTGGCCGAAAAAGAAGTGGGAATAACGGAAAAAATATGCAGAAACGAATGGTGGAATAAAGAATGTCAAGAAACTATAGATAGGAAAGCAAACGCCAGGTTAAATGGATAAGAACAAATGAACATAAAGATAGACAAGATTATGAAGCAAAAAGAAAAGAAAGCAATAAAATACTGAGAAAAACAAAAAGAATTTGGATGGAAAATGAAATAGATCAAGAAAGAAAAAACAAAAACATAAAAAGATTCTATCAGAAAATTAAAGATCAGCAGACGCACCAAAAAAGAAAAGTAACTGGCATAAAGGACAAAACTGGAAAAATGGCAGAAAACGGAGATGAAGTAAAAAAAATATGGAAAGAGCATTTTAATGAACTATTAAATGAAGTGCAGATAACAGACAAGGAAGAAGAGATACCCGAAGAAGAAGAAAGTTCTAGAGAAAATAGAGAAAATATAGAAAAACCTACTATGGAAGAAATAATGGAAATAATAAACAAATGCAGAAACGGAAAATTGCCAGGAAAAGATGGTTTGAATATAGAACTAATTAAATATGGGGGAAAACATTTACAAAAAGCGTTATATAAATTAATACTTAACAATTGGCAAGAAGAAAGGATTCCGAAAGAATGGGAATGTGGAACAATTGTGACTATACACAAAAAAGGAGACCAAAAGGTATGTGCAAACTATAGAGGCATAACACTTTTAAACACAAGTTACAAAATACTTACAACAATAATTAAAAATCGGTTAGCAGAAAAATCATCTACCTTTTTAGGAGACTATCAGTGTGGTTTTATGCAGGGAAAGTCGACGATAGACGCAATACATACAATTAAGCAAATAATGGAAAAACTCACGATTACAATATACCAATTGAAATACTATTTATAGATTTTCAACAAGCTTTTGACACTATAAAAAGAATCCAGCTAATGATAGCATTAAAAGAATTAAAAATTGATAAAAAACTGAGAAGTTTAATTCAGATGACATTAAGCAGAACAGTAGCGAGTGTCAAAACAGAATATGGAGAAACGGATGAATTTTTAGTAAACCAAGGTGTGCGACAAGGAGATTGTTTGTCGGCTATGCTGTTTAGTTTAGCACTGGACTACATACTTAGAAAAATAGACAAAGAAGGAACATTAAGAACTAAAGGAGCACAAATAATAGCATACGCGGACGACATAGCTATAGTAACTAAGCAAAGGAATACATTGACAGCAATCTTAGAAGAATTAGAAAAAGAAGCATACAAAATGGGTCTAAAAATAAACGTAAGTAAAACTAAACTAATGATATGCGGAAGAGAAAGTAAAGAACAGCAAGTAAAACTAGGACAACACAATTTTGAAGTTGTTAATAAGTTTAAGTACTTAGGAGTCACAATAACAAATACAGGAGATAGAAGTACAGAGATTAAAGAAAAAATACAAATAGCAAATAGAGCATTATACGCCAATAAAAAGATATTAAAAAGTAGTGTAGCAACAAAGCAAATAAAAATGGACATATACAAAACTATGATAAGGCCAATTTTGACATACGCGGCAGAAACTATGACAATGACACTAAAAGAGCAAAACATGTTGCTAATAATGGAAAGGAAAGTAATAAGAACAATACTAGGACCTATAAAAATCAACGAAAGCAAATACCGAATTAAAACAAACCAGGAGATTGAAGAAGAAATAAAAGGAGAAAACATAATTAAGCACATAAAACAGCAGAGAATTCGATGGCTGGGACACGTCTGGAGAGCGGGACCTAAGTCAACAATTAGATCTATTTTCGAATGGAACCCGGGAGGAAAAAGAAGACGAGGAAGACCCAGATCTAGATGGATTGATGAGGTGGAGGAAGACATGAGGAAAGGAGGAATCAGAAATTGGAAAACAAAAACAAGTGACAGGAAAAAATGGAGAGAAGAAGTGGTAAAATCTATACAATAAGCAGTGAAACTAGACAGTAATAATGGGGAGTGATCTACCCCGCAAAATAGATTATGAAAGCTTTAGAGAAGATGCAGCCAGATTCCACTTGGAATGTAGCGCTTATATATATATATATATATATATATAATTGAGTTTTTGAATTGATTGCAAATTGTAAATGACGATATGAACTTTCATCAAATGAGTGACACTTTCAACCATAAAATATTCAATTTTCTTAAAATAAATTTATAGATTAGATCTATTTTTTATATTGCACTGCAATAGTATTCGGTCAGTGACATATAATTTAATAATAGAAACAACAATTAAAACTCAAAGTCGACAAAATAAAAATAGCATTCGTTAGGATTTAATAGTAACCTATTGCTGTCACTACTATTCCAGTAGTATTTCTTTTTATTCGATGATTTGCAGTAACGCAATTTTAACTTCGTAATTATTATTAATACTACTGTTTGTGCTGACAACACTTTTAATTTCATAATAAGAAGTTTTACTGCGTTTGATATAATAATTATATAAAGTACACAAACTTTGCTAATGGAAGAGTGGAAAGGTCGCACAAACAAAATTATTTTCTGCTTTGGATGGAAAAGTTGGCACAATGCAAAAAGAAGTGGCGTTATAAAATATAACAGATTGTGTAAGGACAATTATCTTACAATACTATTATAAATTCTTAAGAATGGAGCATGTAGATTTAGGCAATTTTTAATCATTGATTATTACAACAATTAACTTAAAAATATAATTATATTAATTAAATACATGTTATTGTGGAATATATTGCAATAATCCCTGGTATTACTCATTGTTAACTATATATTGAAACATGTTAGTAAACACTTCATACAAAACAAGGTTTAAAAATATCAATTCATAGCCTGACGCCCACCCACTTAAAACATGACAAATCAAAAATAGCCATCATTTAATTATGTATTTACGTCCCTCTTTTAATGGACGATACATGCATAAATATCATGCACAAATTTAATATCAAAGCATAGATAACCATTTTGTAAATTTCCATTAAATAATATTATTAACAAAGAAGAGAAGTGACCTCAGTTCAATAACCACTTATTACTGCATTCTTTATAATTAATTTTATTGTATTAAAGTTATTATAATATACAGAGTGAATCTGTGAAACGATTCATCTTATATCTAAAATTAAAAATGATAGAGAATTGAAATTTTGGAAATAAAAATTTGGCTGAAAATATTCCAAGTACAATACAAGCTGCTTACTTATGGAAATTGTTTTTTTTTTTGCTAGCAACGAACGAATTTCTAATTACTAGAATATAGGACAGTTCTTATTATTTTTAATTTTTAACACAACATTTTTTTTTATTGTGCAAATCGAAAAAAAAACATTAAGGGGGAGAATAGTTGCACTATTATAAGGGTTTACAGAATTAAACTCAGCAAGAATACGCTTGAATATAATTGAATAAAATTTTCACAGATTGTAAAAAAAGCCTAATCTGTGTCCTCAAATTTGTAGAAATTTGATGCGATAAGTTGTTTCTCCGCAATTATTTATATTTTTACTCGTTATATATAACTTCAAATCTTTAACCAAAAACATGAAGACGTAGAATATTGTATGTAGTTTAACATATAAAAAGAGTGATGACTAAACTCTTATTGTTTGGATATTGAGTTGGTTGGCTTTTTGTCCTGTTTGAACAATTTTAATTTAAAAACGGCGCTGTACGTGTCAATATTTTTTCTAGAGAGAAAGGTTCACCGATATTCTCGTAGATGTGATAGGATTTTATATTTTTCCATAACAATACTACTAGTGGCACCCCAACAGGACGGGCTGACTGAACCCGCCAATTCTCTAACCAGGAAATTTGTAGATTGATGATTTATTGTAGGAGGTTTTACTTTAGCATTGTGGCGTGATCATTAATATCTTTGGTCATTTAGCGAATATGGTTTTATCTTCAAAACGAAACCGAGGATTCACTTTCTGGAACTGGGATTTTTTTTTGATTGAGTTGTTCTATCTGTTATGACAATATTTAGACGATCGTATGGTTTGCAAGATAATGAAGATATTAAGGTATCTGATAGAGAATTGTGCCCTGGTACATTTGTTTTTTGTCAACATAAGTTTGAGAAAAATTGAACGTTTTATGTCGGCGAACTACTAGAGATATTTTAACTTTACAGTCTGGTAAAACTAAATTTTTTAAATAAAGTTTTTTTAAAGTCTCATAAAAATTAAGTTTACGGCTACAAACAATTTTGTTAATTTATGGTCGTGAATTAATGGTTGAAACATGTTGGTAGCCGAATTTACAGTTTTAAAAGTTGGATTTATAGTTTTGAGGCAACAACAGTTTGACGGCCGAACTTAAAACACATTGGTAAGTCAAATTATTAGTTTTTTAGCAAAAACAAAAATTGAACTTAATTTTGACGTTTGAAAATTTATTCGATCTTTGATAAATTGAAATTAATCAAAGTAGTTCAATTGAGGCAAGAAGACAACAAAATGCTATGAAATATACAAAGATCAACGAAAGGAGGTAATAAGCATGGTAATAGAATTTAAGCAAAAAAACTGGACAGAATTTGGAAAAAAAAATTAGGCAGCAAAGGGATTCATAAACGGCTCTATAGTGTACTGAAAAATATTATAGTAAATGGGAAGATACAGACAGACTGGCAATAAAAGATGAGCAAGAAATGATGGATTGATGAAAGAATTATTTCTAAAAGTTACTGGCAGGTAATGAAGACAAAAAGACTGTAGAAAATATAACGATGAAAGAACTACCAGAAGCTCTAAACAGACTAAAGTACGGTAAGGACATGATAAAATAACAGCAGAAAATTGAAAAACATGGATAAAGGTGGTAGAGAACTGTTACTGAAAGTATGTAACAAAGTATGACCAAAGAAGTAATCCTTAAGCAATGGGAAATAGGACTAATTTTACCACTAAATAAAAGATGACAAGATGGACTATAACTACAGAGGTATAACGGTGCTAAATACTACTCAATGAAACTAATTGAGGAAATCTGAGGAAAGATTTAGGCAACAAGATGAGCAGACTATCGGAAGAACAGAGTGGATTTAGAAAAGGAAGATGCTCGCAGGACCATGTATTTGTCTATGTATATCAAGATTAGAATTTACATATACACAGTAATCTCAGAATAGCGTGGCTCATGAAATATGTGAAATGTAAGCGCGAATGAAAGATGCTAAAACGGGCAAAGGCATGAGTGCAAGAGATAAAACATAACTTTTGTGTATATTAAGTTGCTTATTACACTCGCCAATCTATTTTTGACATGAGAAGGCATTTGACCTAGTACCAAGAGCAAAAATATGGGAGAGTCTGTACAATTGGAATGTTGACAAAAAGTTAATTAGAGTAATTAAGTGTATGTATAAAGAAACAAGAAACTGCGTTATAAGCAAAAACTTGAGGTCGCAATCATTTAGCACCACATAGGGTGTAATACAAGGTGTCATTTTTATGGATGATTTAATTAAATTAAACTTGCTAAACAAAAAACAATATACAGAGTGTTAGGTAAACATGCGTCAAAAATTCAAGCGGATATTTCTTGGCCTATTAGAATATTTTGTTCTATGATGATTTTTGAAAAAAACCTCTTTGTTTCGAAGATACATGGTGAACTAAATTTGCGACAACCATATTTGATATTTGTTGAAATCATTAATGTAAATAAAAGTATGGCGTACGCTAATGAGTATATTAAGTACAAAAAATTAATGAGTTTAACAAGTACAAAAAATTGTTAACGATATCTTAACGGCTGTTTTATCTACTTATGTACAGTCTCTTCATTGATCATCACATGTATCGGTTGCAGTTATTCAGATTGAGTGACGTTTGGCTGTTTGACGTGTCTTTAATAGTTAGTGAATTTCTCTACCATGAATCACTATACGAACGCCGAGATGACTGCCATGCGTTTCATGACTTGCTGATGGCAATTCATTATAAGATAGAGACGATTGTACATTGAACCGTTTTATGGCCGTAATATCGCCGACCGAAAAATCATCGAAAACATGCATCGACGTCTTCGTGAAACAGGCACATTGAATCGAAATGGAGGGACAGGAAGATCAATGGCATTAAGAACGGTACAACTGGAAAAGAATGTGCTTGACATGATAAAGGAAGATCCAAGTAGTTCTATGCGAAAATTGCTAATACTTTGAATGTAAGTCATTGGACAGTTTGGGCAATTTGTTGTATCCATACTACATTCAGTGTATTTAGGCATTACTACCTGATTTTTTTCCTTTATGTATTGCGTTATGTCAATGGCTTTTGCAAACATTAGTTCTAATTCCTCAATTCCTGATACATATTTTTTTCACCGATGAAGCCAGTTTCTCAAGAAATGCAGTAAGGAATTTTCATAACAACTATGTGTGTGTTTGAAAGAGTTTGGCACTCAATGACGAGAAGATTGAATGCTCTTATCCAGGCTGGAGGAAGTCATTTCGAACATTTATTGTAGATTCAGCAACTTTACATGTACTTTTTGATAATAAAATGTTGTAATTATCGCAAATTTTGTTTACCTTGTATCTTCGAAACAAAGGGGTTTTCAGAAATCATCATAGGACAAAATATTCTTTGATTTTTGTCGCATTTTTACTTAACACCCTGTATATTGGATATTGAAAAATGGAGAAGATAAGCATAGCAGTAGTGCGTTTTTCCGGACGACATGGGGATTTTAGCTAAAAACGGAAAAGATCTGGAACACAACAAAAAAGTCTGGAACGAGATACTGAAAGAAAATGGGAGGAAAACGAATAAGAAAAAAACTAAAGTTATGGTAGTAGCAGCTGAGAAAGAAAGGATACAAATAGAGATAGATGAGAAACAATAGATAGATATCAAATACCTATGAACAATGATGGATAAAGAGGGTAGGTGCTAATAAACAAACAAAAAATTAAACAGACAAAAATAAAAGTATATAAAGCAGTCTACAGATCTTTACTTAGATACGGATGCGATAGAAGAGAAGATATTAAGAAAAATTCTAACAAATAGGGTAAAACCGTGGAAAGAAGCTAAGAAAATGACAAAAGATAGGAAGGTATGGTACAAATTTATTAGAGGCCACTGAAGCCAACGCGGTACACTCGAAAGGGTAGAAGGCCAAATGACTATATATTTAAGTACGCCTTGTACATTTTGCAATAAAAATTGATTATAATTGGTGCGTTCAGCCAAATACATACGCACCACTTAGGTGATGTTACCACTTTATTGACGTGTAAAGTATAAAGTAGTCAAAACTAGCGACTGTTAAAAATTGTTGGTCTGTTTTAGTTAAATACTGAAGCTGCCGAAACAATAAGTGCTATTTGATACAAACTGTCGTTACTATGGAAATGTTTACTTGTATGTCAAACTGTACAACACATTAAGAGCATACCGACCGCTACCTTGATTTGTAGTATTTTAACAAAAACGATAACTTTGGCTTCATTGCTGCTTCTACAAATTATTTGATAATTGATTTATTTTTTTATCAGCACATTTAGAAAGGATTAAACTATGATATGTCGAAGTCTTTTAGTCAAATAATAGTTAGGAAATAGCCGAAAAAACCCATCAAATATAGAAATAAATGCGTTTTTTTGTATTTTTGAATGCATTTTGTTGCTATTTGCAAATATAATTTCACTTTTAGGATTTACTGTTATCTTTGACATACAACACAAATTTGTATTTATCTGTTAGTAGTTAGTACATATAATATCTGATTCTGTATATTATATCTACTTGAGTGTGATTACAAATCTTGCTAGAGTTTATGGAATTGTAGATTTTTTAGGATCTAACTATCGAATAACGTCTTACAGTAGCTTGTAGTTAACATGATTGGTGGTGCGTGTGACGTCAGTTGTGGGCAAAAAAACTTGGTATTGGTAGCTATTGGTTATTGGACTGCTGTTATTTATTTTTGGTGCAGGGCTATGCCAATGCGCAACTTAACGCGTGGGTTCGATTTAGACAAGATGTCTGTTTATTGTCTCATAAATTAATGTGAAAAGTATAATATTGTAATTTCAATGGTATGAAATTGATGAAATAATTGAATGAAAATTATAATATTGTGATACAAAACTTTGATTGCGAAATTGCAAAAATATTTATTGTGAAAACATCCGCAGTCTTGTGCGGTGACACAATTTCAAATCACATAACGTAACCAAGTAAAATATTATTGTGTAATGTCAATATATGTGCTGTATAAAAAATTATTTATTTTGAAAATTGCGCACCCCGCCGTTGGCTATAATCAACTAAACAATCAGGTTCGATATATTTCTGCAAAATTGCATATTATTCTAATTGTTTTTTTATACATCTTAAAAAAAATGATGGGATCAATAAAATTATTTTGTAATCTATACTCATCACGACTGATAAATAAATAGAATAAGTTCAAACTCTACAGTCTACAGTAATTTACAGGCTACTAATCGATCTTGGGATAACGATGTATTTATATTATTTGCAGAAAACATTATTAACCTTAGTATTAAACTTTAAAATCAAGATACGTATTATAGATTAGTGACATACTAATGATAATATGCAAATTATCTAATCAAACAATAAACATAACTAAAACCTAATTGCATTAGTAACAATTGGTACCGTACTTCCAAAATCTAAGCCACAAGCATAAAATCTATTACATTTATAAGTATAATAATAAAATTAGTCATACATACTTTGACAACAAATAAACATTTCCATTGTTTTTTTAATCAGTTTTGTAAATAGTTATTTATGGTTTGCAATTTTTTGCGGTGCCCCGACTGGGTCAATATGTCCTTGATGGGTTTCGGGACAAAGTCCGAAGTTGCTCCCTCTCCAATGGAACGCGCGCTTCCTCCTCGGCCATAGGTAAAAATCTCCTCGTTGTAGCGGGTCGATATCCACAACGCTTGCCCAGATCCGAGTCCCAGTTTCAGTTCGAACTACGAACCCGTGCGTTTTATATGTTCGGTGTGCTGAGTGTACTATCAATCAAAACGTTTATAAGCGCACCGCAGTAAACAAGTGCAACAATAAGTGTTCTTTATCCGTAAATAATTTAATAAGTCATGGACAACGCGAAGGAGCAAGCCCAGGCGACCGTCGAGGATGTTATCGGTGATGCGTGCGAGAAAGTTTGTAAGATGCAAGGAACCAATTCCAAGTGCAAGGATAGGAGTCTTCTTTGCATTTTATTCAATCCCAGTATGTATATAAAATATTTCACAATTTATCTTCACCCTTATACATTACAATATTATGTAATAATTTAATTATTAATCAATGAATCGCTTGTGCTGCTAATGTCAGGTGGAAACTTTTCTTTTAATTCAATCTTTTCTTTACTTAAAAAAATCAACAATCAATCTTGATTTCTAATACACATTTTTTATTTATTTCAATGCCGATGGCATACGATTTCTATTTTTTTTTATTATATGGTTACGAATCGCATACAATTCAGAGTAATTACTTTGGGTGACGTGAAAATGTTAAGTGTATGACCTATGTCCTTCAGATCTGCACAACAAGGTCAGTTTCATTATGCAATGTATGTTAATATTGTCTGTATTTAACATGTACGAATCAGGATCATTTGATTTGATTTTTATTGAATAAAAAAAAATCTAGTTCATACATTTTTTATATTCGTAATATAAGTATATCTTGATTAAAATTAAGTTAGGTACAAATAAATGTTTTAACATTAAATGTAGAGTTATACAAATGTTATGTTATGATGACACAACTTATTTTTGTAGAAGAATATTTTTTATTACTATACACTTGATTTTAACTTTTAATTACATTGTTATGTTGCAGTTGCATATTGTTGTATTTGCAGTACCGTTAAAATTAATGTTTAAAATCTCGAGATTAACTATTAGAAGTTTTACTAGAAACAAGTAGCGGACATAAAGATGGTATGTACTGTCAGTGCTGAAAGATACGCGTTTCTTAATTAAATCATACAATTAAGTTTTGATGAACATTCATTTCTATATATTTAAAAAAATAATCATTCAGACTGATCATATCCAAATAGGAATGAATTTTAAAAGTTGATAAATTATACAGGGTTCTGCATTTGTTACGGGCGTCACCCGTCAGCAAATCAGTTCAGTAAGCTTCGATTATCAAGAGCGACATCAGCTTAAGTATTGCATTTCCATTTTAAACATAATAATATACAAGGTGCGTAACAATAGTATAGTATATTGTTCTACAATCACGCAATGATATATTAAACAAAAGATATTCGGTCATGTTGCGCAATATATTGTTTCTATTTCTTACTTGTAATGTGTCATTATTTATGAAACTGTTATTACTTAGGAAACGTATGCTATTATATACGCTTAGACAAGCCGTGGGAAATTGGTCTATTAGGCAGTTCTCCGTTTTGTTAAATGAATATAATTAATTTTTTAAACTTTAAAATAGATATTTCCTACTTTTTTGATGATGTGTCATTTACGTAGCTATTATAACTAAGGATACGTTTTATTACTCCGGTCACGCCCAAAAATACAATTACAGTTTTGAGCAGGAAAATAAAAACCATAAAGAAACAAGATCCATCTAAACTTTTTTGCAAACTATTGATTGGTATACGCCGTACAACATACGAATATTGTAATTTATTTAGATCTAGAATCTAGCTTTGTAAGTCTTTTGCATGAAACTCGTTAAGACTCTCTACACAACGGCCAAACGTTATCGTTATAGTATGTCTGTTTGCATTTTTTAATGTAATATACACGCCAAAATGCATTCACATTACACTATACTACAATGGTGACGGTGTGTACGACTGGCATAGAGAGCCGGTTAAAGGATTGGAGTTGTTCAGTTCTTAAATATTTGATCTCTTATCTCTAGAACTAGCACTATGTCACAATTTGCGTATTGTATGAACATAAATAAAGATTTTGATGCAGAAAACTACCTACTCCTGCTACTGCAAGCCTTCTAGCCGAGTACTAGTTGAGTACTAAACTTCTCCGTTTTGAAAAGCTAAACCTATTTTACAATAGTAAATGTTTCTCATTAATTTCACATATCTTTTGCATTTTATCTCACTCTAGCAGGACTTAGTGAAATAGACAAAAGTTTTTGTAGTATTTCTAAGGAAATAATGCGACTGGTAGGCGAATGTAGTAGTTGTTGGTGATTTTTGCTAGTGAGGAGGATGAAAGAAACTACTGATATCTATGACTATTCTCTCATATGTAATATTTGTCGCTTGCACATGGAATATACTCTTTACTTTAATAAAACACGGACATACTTTATTGGTGAAGCTCTTTTAAAGCAATAGTCATCGTCAGGTGACTTTCCACATAGCTTTATCTACCGGAAGCCATAATTCAATTGAAGTGAAAGTTTTTTATAGCCTTAGATAAAATATTAAATTTTACTCGTGTGTAATGCATATTAATTACTTAAACAAGTTAGTCAAACTTGTGGCTAATATACCACATAACACACTTGTACGGTAAGTAACTATTATTGTTAAAATATAACATAAATAACTATTTTAAAGACGAGAGATATAATTGGGTTATAGTAGGAAACACTATTGTTATTGGGCATTATGATAAATGTTGACAGATATTACAAGTTTACCGAGTTAAAAAAATATTTTTTAATAAACGGTACAGCTAACGTAGTGATAATTGGCACACCTTTCAACTATTGTAAATTATCTTCATGGCATGAAAATCTTTACTAGATAATCTTCCATATGAATTGCTTTAGTTCCGTTTGAAACCGAACCTGTTTATTTGTAACTAACTACATAGCTACTCATTATATATATTTTTTTATAAAACGTAATTATACAAGATCCAATTTCTGTGATGTGAGTCATGCTTTGGTTTAGTAACGTCGTAGCGACTTGCATTGCATACAATATTTCTAGTATGTAGTTTGCTTTAATCTTGATAAATAATATTATTATCTTATCTGTCTACATGATGTACTTTGAAGCTATTTCAAATTTAGTGGAATAATTTCACGTTAAAAAGTTGACGACAATATTGATATCTTATCAAATCTTTATCAGAAATAGTGAATCAATTGTTAACTGGATTGAAAATGTGATACAGGTTGAAGTATGCTTTTCACATTTATTAAATATTTGTTAAAATTGCAATCTATGTGACGTTTATTGCATAAATGAAATTTATAGGTACGTATATTATTTACTGCTAACATTTATTAATCGATTAAAATATATGATGGGGCATTGTTTGATAACAGTTTGAACTGCGATTCAATCCAATTATCAGAGCTTCAGTTTCAACCATTATTAAAGAGCAATGTAAACTATCTTTATATGCTGTGATGAAAAACAATAAATTTATGTAAACAATAAATTTATAGTCACGCAATTTTATCTTTTTGTATAAATGAATTAATTAAACTTAATTAAAAAAATCACATGATGAATGTGGTAAACCGTAAAATATATACATATTACTTAAAAACAGGACAGATAGCTTGAAATGCATTGAAAGTTTTTAAAATTGGTTTAAACATTTCTTATTTAATCTTAATAAACTATTTAACAACGGTAACTGCGGATTGCATTGTTAATGACCTACGATATACGTATGGAAGCGGATAACAGTCTGGACTATTTAGTATTAAGTACTCTGGTTTCATTATTCTACTTTATAAGATATGCTGCACATGCGGGGGCTCACTATTGTTGACAAATAAAATATTAAGCGTTGGAGAGACAAACCGTAATACTTGTGCACGAAGATATTTTTTTAATTTTTACAGTTATTTGTGTTGTCTACAGTCAGTCACAAAAGTCTACATACACCCCTCAAAATTTCAAAAAATTCTATATAGAAAAGCATTTGTTTATTAAAATAATTTATAGTACATTCTACAACCTCAGTACATGTAATTTTCAAGAAAATTTTGATTATTTGAAATCAGAAAATTAGAAAAATAAAATAATATTCAAATTTAATAGCTCACAAAAATCTACATACACTTAAAGATGATTTAAATTAATTTAGAAAAAAAGTGAAAAGCGCTAAATTTACACAATTTTAATATATTGTTGAACCTCCTTGTAAATCTATTACAGCTTGCAACCGCCGCGGCATAGACTGAATTCAATTTTCTGTTATAACAGAAGATAATTCAGACCAAGCGTGTCTTAACGCATTTTTTAAAGTTTTGCGATTTGTTATATTGACTTTTCTAATTTTTTGCTCTAGCTAATCCCAAATATGTTCAATAGGGTTGAGATCAGGCGACTGGGGAGGAGAATGAAACTGTTTTGGCGTTCTATAAAGCAAATATTTCTTAACAACAGGTGCCGTACGTTTTGGATTGTTGTCCTGCTGAAAAATCCATCAATTTTTTAATCCCAAAAGATCAACGGAGGTCTACAAATTATCTTGCAAAATCTTTAAATATAATTTGTGGACCATTATTCCTTCAATAAAAACTAGATTTCCAACTCCAGAAGCTGCCATAGCTCCCTAAACCATACCGAGCCTCCACAGTGTTTGACAGTTGCGCGTAAATTTTTTTGGATTGTTTTGTTTTCAAAAAATCAAAACTTTTTTGAAAATTACATGTACTGAGGTTGAAAAATGTACTATAAAATATTTTAATAAACAAATGTTTTTCTATATAAAATTTAACAAATTTTTGAAGGTTTTTGAGTGGTGTATGTAGACTTTTGTGACTGACTGTATATGAACTAATAACAGTATATTGTGCAGAGGACAAAATTAGTGAATTTTTCACGTATCATAGAAGTTGAAATGGGCGTTTGTGCGAATTGCACAATATGATTTTTGTACAACTTTAATACATATTTATATATAACGCTCATAAAAAAATAATTTATTAAATTGCTTGTCACTTAATAACTTTATTAAATTATCATGTAATGCGCTCCAACCATATTTATTTAGTAATAAACGTCGTGCGTTATTGGCTCATTACGTTAAGTATTACGTTTTGGAGGTGTCATTTGACAAAACTAATACTTAACGAAAGTGCAATTCACTGGTCAATATTAATTGAATAATAAAATGGAAACTATGAACCAATTACGTTGCACTATCAATAATTGAGGCATGCTAATGGAACAGGTTTTAAAACTAACTAAAATGAGCAATTTTTGTTTTTATGATTTAGCAAACAAAATGGAAGAGCATTTTAATTTTAACCTTACTTAATTTTAATATTCTTTAGATATAAAGAAAATGCGTGGATAATTGTGTAAGTTCCTTGATTATCAATCTGATGAATTGTGTAAGTACCAGAAAGTGTTTTATAAAAGGATGAAAGTCCATAATACACGTTTTGAAAAAGTTAAAAGATACCTAAAGCTTAACACATTTTTATTGAGTAAAGTAGGTACAGTACGCAGTGGCGAAGCTTGGATTTTTGGGCTCCACCGCAAAATATTGAAAAAGGTTCCTTCAGAGACCTTTTTTTTTTTAAAGTACAACTATGTCAATTATTAACATTTATTATGTAAATTTGTGGGTTTTTCCAGGTAACTCCGCCCCTGACTGTACGATAAAAGAAATAATCATATTGTTTTGAAACGCAAAATATAATAAAATGATTTTAAGTATACACATCTGAAGATCGAAGAAAGAGGCCCAGTATCTGAAAATGCAAGTAAGCACTTTTATTGTATTGGAGACAAACATCTACATATTTACTTGCGGACGCGAGGTTTTCTTTCCTTATTGTCTTGGCAGGTGGTGTTGCGTTTTCTTCTTCAGGTGAAATTACATTCATGTGGGAAATTACATTTTCTTTCTCAGAAGTAACTGCATTTACTTTGTCGAAGAAAATACATTTTTTTTTTGGTGGAAACTGCATTTTCTATCTCAAGAGGGACTACATTTGTTTTATCAAGGACTTTATTTTGATCTCTGAGGGGCACGTGGAGAAGGTCTTGATAAAACTGACAGTTTTTTTTTTAATATAGTTTGTCAATCCCAGTAGATTATTACCTTTCTTGGCGCTAATCTTAGGCACAAATTGAATCTTCTTTTATCATGTACTTTTGTGTTTTTTTCGATTTTCTGTAGTGCAGTTTGAGATCCTGTTTACCTTCCTTCTTATCTTTCACACTTTTACTGGTAGAGTCTTTCACTTTTAACAGAACACATTTTTTAAACGAGTTAACAGTGGGGCGCTTGATTTTTAGCTTTGGAAAGAATTCATCAAATATTTTGGCTTGAAATTTGTAGGTAACAGGACTTTTTGGGTACTTCTCTTGGAAACACTTGAAGAGTTGATGCATGTTTAAATCTGGAGATAGATACGCGAGTTCTCGCTTATGGCGGGCGTAGTGACTTTCATAGAGCGGGAAAGAGGTAATGTAAGCTCGAATAAGGTTTTTATCGTTTTCTATGAATTTGATTGGAGATTGAGTCTCTTCCATCTTATAAAATAAATAATCTATTTTTTATCTTGTAGAGTTTGTAACTTTTTTGCTGATTTTTATTTTACCACGGCAAATAAATATATGAAAGTGTGCATTGACGTCTGCTTTCTTTGTATGCAATTCAATAAATAAGTACTTTGCTGGAATTTGGTCAAATTTATAAAATTTTATAAACAATAGTTCTTTCTGTTGAGGTGCAAATGTTTTGCATGAAAATTTGCAGGAACATGTTACGTACGCATTTTCTTTATTCTTAGCCTGCTTACGAGTATTCAACAAACTAACTTTGCTCATTCTACTGACGAGACGCTCATAGTTTTTATCTATGTTTTATAGAAAACTTTGCACTACACAGCACACAAGGTAAAAGTACATCACTCAACTTTACTTTCACGCTGAGTTTTTCACACGACTTACAACCTTACCCAGGTTCAGCTCGCCGCGACTTCAACCCGTGCTCTAATTAAAATCCTCTCTATGAGATAAACCAGTAACTGGAGGCACTTACAGTGATTCCTACGTTCTTAGCACCGGATTTTTCATAGTTTTTTATTAAAAATCTTGTTTTTAGAAGTTTTGCCACTTTCACCTGTTTTCATTTACATGCCTTAATTGTTGTAGTTTTTGTGAGTATGATTTGATGTTGATGAATTATTTGGCTCATGACGGTTTAGGTAGTTGTGATAATTATCATTAAATGTCGGTTGTAGCTGCTAAGATAATAATAGCGTAGCTATTGATTGTGAAGATCGTATTATTTTTTTTGTATATTTAGGACTTGCTTTTGCGTTACTTCATATTTGCTTTTGCCTAAAGTTAAATTAACTCATATATGTTTTATCGAACTAGTTAATTAAGGGAATGGATGCGTTGTAGATTTCATGTCTGGTCGATTAAAAAACATCAGTTTTGGAATAAAAAATTGAACACAATGTGGTTAAGATTATTAAATTGCGATAATTCTACGCCGAGATTTGTCTCTTTGGACTCTGTTGGCGGTTTTGTGCTGATAAGTTATCTAACCAAGACTGCTTACGACTATTTTTGTACGGGATTTGTCAATCCTGATCTTCATTATAGTTATTTTATAAGTAGTAGTAGGAGATATGCGTTACTTTTTTGTAACAACGTTATGAATGCTCTAAGGAGTTTAGCTGGTTGTCACTTAAACTTTTTTACTTTTCATGTTTTTGTTGGGTTCATCCTTGTTGTTTGAGAGTAGTTAATTTCTACACCGAGTTTTCTGACGCGGCTTACTACTATTGTTGACTGGTTGAGTTTGAAATTCTCATGTAGCATTCTGATTTCTTTCTGATATTTTTTTTCTTTTATTATCCGTTTAAAGCGACACTAGACATTGACTTGCGCGGCTTTCTTTGCCAAAAGTTTGTTGAGATTGCATAATATGATGCATTTTTAATGAACCACTTTAAAGAATTATATTATGACAGGACATCAACATCAAATTCAACAAAAGAACGTAGCAAATTAAATACGGAATAATTATACATCAACCTAATAGTGTTTGATCTTATGGCTTTGGTAGCAATCATTTTGGAAGTGGATGGGCTTACATATCAATTTCTTCTTGAAGACTCATTGGGAAGTTTTGAAGTAGTTATCATAAAAAGTGAGTTTGCTAGTTGGATTAGTTTTTTAAGTTGGTAATTTGTAGTGCTTCAATATAAAAAAAAGACTCTTTAATCATTTTTTTTTAAATGCTCAATCTGTCTGGTAAAAAATACAGCAAATAGTGCACTTTACAAAAAGTAAAAAATAGGTAACAAAACATAGCTAATGCTAATTCTCGGGAATTTTATTATTTACTTTATACGTTATGATTTTGACCTGACATTGGAAAGTTTAAATAATTACATATTCTGATCATACTGCATTGTTGAAAGTAAAAATTGCTGAAAGACCGAATATACATAAATAATATGCGGACACTTCACGCAAGTTTAAGTACTAACATATTTGGGAATTTATGTTGAAACTAAATATAAATAGTAAAACTATTTGTTATTTTAAATGAATGTTATTAATAGGTTGCTAAATAATATCAAAATATATTTCAAATATTAACATAGTAAAAATAATTGAGTTGAGTGAGGGAATATTATCTTTTGCCTCTGTGAATACATCTAAATTTGATTTCAACCATCTAATGCCCGTACTAATAGCCGGAGATGAAATCCCTGATTGATTTTGGATTTATGAATCTGAGATTTATTTATTTGGATTATATCAAAGTTTGTGGAGAATATAGTAGTAAACTTATACTCTATAGACCTTGTTTGTACTTGAAAAACATAATTGTTACTGATTATTCATTAATTTAAGATATTATTTATTCTAAATTTATTATAAATTGGAACATAACCTGTTTCCAAATGCCATAATCAATAACTGACACACTAATAAACAATAACTAAGATTACCTCCCAGGTGGTGTAGTGGTCAGCGTACTCGACTGCTACACCAGAGGTTTTTAGCTCGACTTATCCAACGATTAATATAAACAGCATCCAAATGCATATGGGTAGTTTGGTTAAAATGTGCTGGCCACATTTGGTTTTGGATCTGTAGTGACACATCTTTTAGCAGTACTGGCAGCTCTTTAGGAAAATGGCGGTATATTATCAGTTAGCCTCTCCGGTAAAATATGCGGCCCAATTAAAAAATCACCGATGATTTCAATCCTCACGTTTAGCAAAAATTAATGTTGATAACGAGTTTCTATTAATACCTATGGGTTGTTTTTGGCATTGATTATTATAAAAAATAGTAATGTCTGTCCTAGAGAAGCTAGCAGTAAAAAGCACTTGTGCAAATTTGAGGATTTTCTGCAACCATCTGTAGAAACCATTGACACAAAACAACTCTTTGCAGATTTTTTTTTTGTAATAGTGCTTGTATGCGCTGAATGTTATGGGGGTACAATAGTTGTTCTTTTAAAATTTTCTAAACTGTTTGGTGACTCACTTCTTGACATTTTAGTAGTTTAAAAAAGACATTAGATTGATAATATAGATATGTACTCACATGTTACGTCATAATTAATGCAAATAGGTTGCTTTATTGTGCAACGTAAAATATGGTATCAATCCAGAAACTACATCAGCATTGGTAATAATTAAAAAAAAACGATGCCAACCTAATATATTACTCAAATATCAATCTAATTTTATTACAGAATGTATGTTATGTAGAAACTGACAGACTCGGTTTCTACATACATTATGAAAGTAGATTACTCATACTTTAATGCAATTGTTTACCGGACAACATTAAACGATAAACATTTTTGTTAACGTCATTGTTGGAAATATCTTTTAGTATCAATCATTGTTTAAATAAACAATACATACAATTACGATTAAAAATAAGACACATTAAAACAATACTTATTAAAATTAATTCCAGTTTGGTTGAAGGGTTTAGATCTATGTAAACACACTGATATTTTTCAAATCTTAGGATATATACAAAAAGAAAATAACGAAGTGACTATTGAATATGACTCATATTAGAACCCAGTGGACCACAAGTGGTAATATTGATTAATTGAGACTTATAGTTCCAATGCTACAATCTAATTCTGAAAGAGATAAGAGTTAGATTACCATGGTTGACAGAGTAATCTATGTAAAAACTGCTGAAACTCGAATATAAAAAAAGAACTGTAGAGGAACAAATTAGTAACAAAATATTCTATTCTTCTTTTGGGATAGTTGAAGACTTAGAAAATATCAGAATAATTTAAAGAAAGTACAGATTGCTTGCCGATGTATGGAATATTTTTGTTGTTATTCACGTATATAAACGTGTCACAATTCAGTCTCCACTATTCAAAGAAAGTAACACTCATGTAATGATTCATTGAATGACGAAGAAATGGATAAGTGTTATTATAATATGTTATTTATTGATGCCAAATCCTTGCGTTTTTCATATATTTCATTATTTTACTAATCAATTGCATATTATGCTAGTATTATCATAATAAAATTACAAAAATTGGAATTCGAGTTATGAAAATATCTTGCTTTATATATCTGCAATGGAACGTCGCGCCGACTGGTTTCTTATCATTTAACATACACATTATTTTTGATAAAATGTTTCATCCATCTGCATATGTTATGTCTTATCAATGCTACCAACCAAAAGTATTTTTTATCTTCAAGAAGTTATTCATTTGATAATCCAGAATTATTCATTCGTATGCTCACTTGACTTATCTTAATAATATTTGATAATATTGATTATTTTTGAAATGATGAAATTTTATTTATATTCTGCAATATAGGTACAGTTTATTTTTACATAATGTGTCCACTTGATAATTCAATTGGGCTGTTATCACTTGTCACCATGGGCTGATAGTAAAATACTGTTCAACATCTAAATATAGAATATTTTACCATTCATAAATTTTGAGATAGACATAATAAGGTTTTTTATTAGTATGTTCTGCGATAAGAATGCAAATTTTAATATTCGGTAACAGTGGTGTCTAGTCAAGCTCAGTCAACTTACTACTAAAATAAAGTTTAATAATATTATTTTTATTGCGCAATTGATTTTTATTTAACATTTTTAAAATTATTAATTGCCGTGGTATGTAGGTAGTAATAAATTCCTTCATTTAATACTAAACTATGTAATTTTTCATTTGTTTTTGTTAAATTAAAAACAATTGACTATTGTCATTTATAAAACAGTTATTTATAACTTAAGAAAAATTTGCTGTTGTGTATTTAATTACGCACGAGCAAGCGGTGGGAAATGGGCCTATTACTCACGGGACCGATTAAAAAGTCAAAATAATTGGACTGTTCATCATAATACATATATTTAATTAAATTAAAAAAATACTGTTAACCTATTGACGCTATTTTTAGCTAAATTTACTTATTTATATAATAATATCACAATTGAATAAACAAATAAATATTATTAATCATTTTTACACAGTACGTTTTCTAAATTTATACGAGTACGTGTAGTTTATTCTATTGTACAATTTTGTAGTTGATGCGAACCCGATCAAGTTCAGAGCGTGACAAACAGAGCAGAAAGTCACTTTGTAACTCGATATATTATTTGTTTGGATGTTGTTTTAATCGGGAAATGGTGTAATTTGATAGCTGAAGTACAAAAGTGACCACATAAAACCATTTTATTGCGAAACGTTCACTATATAACAATTTAATTACGTCTATATATAAATTGACAATTAATCAATCCTACATTTATATCAATTGGTTCATAACAAAATATACAAGTCCTAATGTTGCGATCAAGGGCGAATGAGGCAGCTTCAATTGAAAGTTATTGTTCGTTCTGTAAGAGAAATTTTAAAATGTTCTGGAATGAATTAGTTTTGTATTTAAAAATATTATTAGTTTTTATTACTTGAATATGCATATAATTTATGAATATACCTTGCAAGAAATAAAATAAATATCTTGTGGATAATTTTAGGAAGATTGATTTTTTTGTGTATGTATACATCCAAATGACAGGTAGGAATACACATAATTTTTTACAAAAAAATAATTAAGAGAAAAAATGAAAACTTTCTCAATTGTGCTTTTAACATCTTACTTACAATTTTTTATTTCAATAGAGTATGCAAGCATTCTGATTTTTTTTACTTTTAAGTGGTGGGCATATTAAGTTATGTTATCTAAGGACAAACTGATTTAAAAAAAGTTGTTCTATTCTTATTACAATGTTGTAAAAATGTTTGTAAGCACAAATAACAAATAATACAATAATATATTAGTCAGTATTTGACCGCTTCATCATTATACTGAATGAATGAAAGAAATGTTTATATCACTACTGATTGACATATTATAAAGATGATTAACCGTATTGTTAAAAGCTATACAAGAAAACTTATTAACAGATGGCGTGCGTAGTTCAATAACCTAACACCAGATGTAGGCACTGGCACTGTTAGCATAATAATTTATTAAAAACGCCTAAGAACGCTACCAAGATATTTGTAACATTATTATTTTATAATTATATAATTGGATCTTTATAATATTTTAACGATATGACACTAAATTTCAGTTACATGTGGTGAATCGTAGTTTGAAGGTAACCTTATTGGTTTAGTTGTGAATTTTTTAATTTAATTTAAGAAATTAGAATAGATTTTTGTCCCTTTTATATTACCTGAGAGTTATTTTTGTTTACTTTATTTGTCACATGAGTTTTATTTTGAATAGAAGGCTATTTGGGCAGCTGTCAATTTTCAAGCTATTATCTTTTGACATTTGACAAGTAAAAACTACGCCATTATTAAAACTGGAACGGTACACGCTTCAACAACGCATTGCAATTATTAAAATTCACTACAAAAATGGTAAAAAAAATTCAGTTACAGTTCGCAAAACTAAAGCACTTTTTGGTCGTCGTAAAGCACCTTCTCGGCCGGCAATAGTTAATCTGGTGGAAAAATTTGAGCTGTTGGGACAAGTTTGTGATGTGAAGAATCGAAACCGTGTGCATCGCTCTAGAACACATGAGAATATTGTTGATGTAGCACGTAGTGTTGAAGAAAACCCAAGTTTGTCGATTTCTCGTCAATCTTTGGAATTAGACATCTCACAAACGACATTACACCGTATTTTGCATAAAGACTTAAGTCTTAAAGCTTTTAAAGTTCAGTTAATACAAGAACTCAAGCCGGTCGATCACCATAAACGTCGTATCTTTGCTGATTGGGTCTTTCAAATGTATCAAAACGATCCGGAATTTCATCAAAAAATTATCTTTAGTGATGAGGCCCATTTTTACCTCGGAGGCTACGTTAATAAGCAGAGTTGACGCATTTGGGGTTCAGAAAATCCAAGAATGCTTGTTGAAAAGTCTTTACATCCTTAACGTGTCACTGTTTGGTAAGGTTGGGCTGGCGGTGTGATTGAACTCTACTTTTTTGAAAATGAAGTTGGTGCAACTGTTACGTTAAATGGATGGCGCTACCGAGCTATGGTTAATGATTTTTTTATGGCCGGAATTGGAAGATATTGATGTGGACGACGTTTATTTTCAGCAAGACGGCGCTACATGCCACACAAGCAACGAAACAATCTCAATTTTGTATGAAAAGTTTCCATACAGCAGCAAATGTGCGAATTGGTCATGGAAAATTTTATGAAAAGAATGTGGTACTGCAACCGTAACCGTGGCGGCCATTTGACCGATATCGTTTTCAAATGTTAATGGCATACCTTCCTCTTTACAATGAAATAAACATTTATTGATTTCTTTTAAAAAATACCCATTTCTTTTTAAATATCAAAATGAAACCTCTTATTGGAAAACTTGTTATAAGAACAAATAGTCTTCTTAAAGATCATTTTAGGCAAATATACTCTTTTGAATTGCGCTCTTATAGTTTTTTTTATCTTTTTTTTTACAGTTTAGTATAAGACCACAGACTGCAGTGGTGCCAAGACAGATAAGATTAGTTTTATGAATGAGCAGAAATTGTCATCACTGACTTATCCAGATTCTGTTTATGGCGTTTAGTTCAGTCAATAAATTCGAATTTGATTGGCAAAAAAATCTTAGACATTTATATGGCCAAGAAAAACCGTTTTTTTAGCTACAACATTGGCGTATGTTAAAAATTGTCAATTTCAGTGAGTGTTTACAGCGCGCGCAACAAAGAAATATGGCATTGAAAGACTAGCGTCGTTTCTATCTTCAAGTAATTCTGAGCCGAAAAAACTTAAAGAACTAGATGATGAACATGTTTTGATTTCAAAATTAAACTTTTGTTTTGTGGAGAAGTAAATAAGATAAAAATTAATTTATTCAGAATTGGAAATATCAAGTAAAGATGCGGATCACGTTAATGGACTCGCAATGACTTTACTCTTTTAATCTTGGAGCGTATCAGTATCAGTATGTACTTGATCTCGTTG
Source organism: Tachinus rufipes (assembly GCA_963932245.1). NCBI lineage: Eukaryota > Metazoa > Arthropoda > Insecta > Coleoptera > Staphylinidae > Tachinus > Tachinus rufipes. The sequence goes on along the minus strand of OZ010745.1, from coordinate 71,464,400 downwards.
CCGCAGTAGCTCACTCAGTACTATCAAAAATGCAAAATATAGATGGTACTAAGAAGGAACGACGAACCGGAAACAAAGTAGGCGACGCCATGAAGGAAATTTACTTTTAATGGACAATTCTGAGTCTCAATTTTCTATGAATTATATGAACAAATAAAAAGTGAATTGTTTTCTATATAAGAACCGTAATAAAAAGAAATTACGGACATGACATTTGATTATTAATAAAGGTTTATAAGAATTTTTCAAAGAAATGGTACGAAAAAAATATTTCAAGAATAAAAACCACAAATCATTTGCAAAGCTGCAGCAATTGTCCGTAAGGAAACGGAACAGCTCATTAGAAAAGAAAATTTACACCCCATCGGATGAATTCATCAAAGATGTTAAAGCCGTTTTTTTTCGCAATCATTACGAAAGATAAACGTGGTGTATTCGAAAATCCCGAAAGAAATGTAGTACACCAAACAATATTATTAACATTTTATTGACTATGGGGTTTGTACAAAAATTAACAGTTTTTAAGAATTTGTGAATACTTCGAACTGAATTCAATATTTCAAAATTTCTTTTCTTAATTTGTGTTTAATAATGCAGACTTCAACAATACAATATAACACTATAGACGGTTAGGAAACATTTTACGCAATAGAAGGAGAACATTGCGTAACTCCGTAACACTGCTACCGAGAGTGAAACTATGATTCTTCGTATTGTCGAAACTAAATTGGCCTCAGAAATTGCACAATTTAGCATGATTTCAATACTGTTTTACTGAAAACATAAATCCGCGGGTTTACATTCTGTAAACCAAAGTCGACGTTCTTTGTCAAATTTCACGCGGCAGAGTTGTGCTGCCGGAATTACAAGATTGTTTTTTTTTATGGGAGAAAATAAATATCAACCGATATGCAATACCAACACTCTAGTTGAAGTTATCTGCCTTTCATTTATCAATGCCCCGCCATCGGATTACGACACTATTCTTATTTTGTTTCTTGAAGCGGTCGAGAAGTGCATGGCGTTGCCATAAAAAACTTTTTTTTGTTACATTTGACCCTATATTATATTTAAATAACGTTATTCTATGGCTTGGAAGATTTCTTCTATTGATGTCGTTTATGGAAACAATTATTTTGGAAAAATTATAGAGCGTAAAAAAGCAACAAAAAATTATATAGTTACTACAGACTTTATAGAACAAAACAACATTGTTTGCTTTGGTCATCAAGATTACTTGACTTGAATACTATAACATTTCTAAAATATGATGGACAGAACATTGCGTTGTTTTCCGCATTACTTCAGATATCATGCCTAGAAAGGTCGATGATTGCATGAGGAGAGATTCTTAGTAAATATTATTTTTTGTTGAAAATTTATTTAAAAACATAGTTTCTGTGCTATGTTTGTAGAATTTCTTGCAATAAATTGCTCTTATTTGGTTTTTAGAGAGATTTTTGACCAACTATATGAATATATTCACCTTTCAGTACAGTGCTTAGTAGCGTTACTAATAAGATTGCCATAAGTAAAAGAGATTACAGATTACTTTAGCTTGCTAGTTCGAAAATAACAAGAAAATTATAACCTCAAACGCTCTCATTTACATGAATATTACCATAAACAACAAGTAGTAATGCCACAACCGTATTACTAAAAAGCCAATCTATCTTTTTTTTACAGAAATATATACATAGCTATTATTTTTTATCAAACTGTACTACATTGTAAGCGTTCAGTAATTACGTGACATAAAATCTGAGATGAATTCATTTAAATTTCTTACTAAAGATATATAAGTTATATTATATAATACATAACTTATATATACTTTTACCAAACGGATGAAGGTACCGGCTCTTACAGCAGATATATTTATCTTTCAGTAAAGTGCTTAGTAATATTACTAAGATTGTTAGGAGTAAACCTCTATTTATCTTTCATCAAATCAAATTTAAAAGAAAGATAAATAAATCTCTTTGGCCAGCTAGTAAGAAAATAAGGAGAAGAACACAACCTCAAGCGGTTTTTATTGACATGAATGTAACCTGAAACAAATAATAAGCAGTAGTGACACAATCATATTACTAAAAAGTCTGTATCTCTTTTTCTCACAGGAATATATATATATATAGCTATTTTTTTCTCACAAACAAACGAATTCTCCCAAATTTCTTACCTATAATTTTACTGAACACGTAATTAATCAATACCTTACCGAACAGATGAATAAACCGGCTCTTAATAATCTTGAGCAACAATTATGTATCATTCTATATTGTAAATCATCCAGTATATTGGTTTAAGATTGTTGTTAAAAATTTCAAATAAATGGTTTTGCATTTAAATATTGAATAGTATTTATATTTCATCATACTTGTTGATGTTTTTTTGGCTTTTGATAAATAAGTATGTTATTTTAATTTCTATTTATAATTTTTGCGTATTTCATGAGTCGGTAAAATATTCCATCTCAATATGGCAAACAAAATTGGCTACAATAATTATTTTCGTAGTATGTTGCAATAAAATACTATATCAACAGCAGGCAACATGAATGAGAAATTTTAATAAATATTAACAAACAATGCATTATGGAATTTAACTGAGGAAATCTTTGAATACTAGAGTTATTATTTTTCAATGTAATTAAATCTATATGGCGCACAAATTGATATCTTAACTTTATTTTTGGTGAAGGTACTAAATCTATAACACTGCAAAATGTAATCCACTTATCATGCACAGCTTCTCTACTCTTAACTGCTTAATTAACTTAAAATTTCTGTTCTTTTCAGATGCTTGGTTTAATCCAGAAAGGCTAAACCCCCGTGGTAAGTTACCTGCTTCTAAAATAATTCGCTTCAAATTATTATAGAAAATCAATTATCATTAGAACCGACTAACTAAATAAATACGTTGTATCTCAAGTGATGCATTACTGATATAGTAATTAATAAATTCTACTTGAAAATAATTGAGTTGTAATATTGCATTGCTATATGGATGAAACCTGTAATCTCATTAATTACATTAGTATTGATTTAAAACGCTTAAAAGGTCTTACATTTATCTCTGATCGCAGCAAATACATTTAAATTATGCGTTAAAATATCATGCAAATCCTTCTCTGTGTTGTTTATCAAGTTCTTCTTTGCATTTCTTGATAAACACATTGCAGACATAAAAATGCGATATCTCCGTTTCCATAAAAAAATGTTTAAACATTGCACTTGTTATTCCAAATAGAAATCGAGTGTGAATTCTAATTATAGCTTCTTGTTTACATTGACCATTGCATAATACGCACACCAATGCCAAGGTGACAAACGGCACCATCTGAGTGCTAATACTGCTAATGCGACCGACCTTGATATTGATAAACCCAATCGTATTTGATTGCAATTAACTCATCCGTGAATGAGTGTCGTCTTGGTTAACTATGTAACAGGCGCGATTAGTTCAGTGTATTATTATTAGATGGCGCGTACTGTACTAGTCGCGGTATATTATTTTCGTTATTGATAAAGGCGGAATCACATGGCGAAGAGCTGATTTTTTATTTGAATCCTGCGACAATTTGCAGCTGCCTAGTTGGAGGTCGCGTGTTTGCTTTGTTATAAAGGTCGTAGGCCTGCAGTAATATTTTATTAGTTTCAGTCTGCGGGTTGGTTTTTGGAATCAATTAATATAATGTATTTGGTGATTCCATGTAGGAATTCTATTGATTTTTATTTATATAGATAGACTAACATTTGAGGGCGTAATATGAATGATTTTATTTGCTGTGAGAAGATGTAATTTTATAATATTAAAACGATTTACAATGTAGGAGTTCCAACTCGCGAACAAGTAAAATAATGCATTGTTTGTCAGGAAATTAGTACTCGAAGGGTTCTACAACTTCCTTCAAGTGGCAGCTGGAACGAACCTGTTATTTCCAATACTGAGTTTGAAATAATTCGATATGTACTTTACACGAAACGATTTTTTCAAATCAATCCCGAATATTGTAACAAATCAAATTATAAACTTCAAAGTAATGATTTTTCAGATTCAGTTATTATAGAAAATAAAAATATTATGCGTAATTGAAAAATTTAGTGAAATTACTACTAATAATACTATTTAAAATCAAATAAGATGGATGACGATATATAAACACTCAACGTTTTTTATTTACCTGTTTCTAGAGGGGGTGCGTCTATGTCAAAGCACTTGAGGATGAATGTTCGATGATAGAGTTCCCCCCAACATCTCAATAAACACCAGTTTTATTTCCCTTGAGCTATATAGCATTTTTTAGGTCTCTAAATTTCAAACCCTCTTTTTATTATATTCTGTAATTGAATAGAGAATAATATATTCTATGTAGGTAATTGCATAGTATGAGTGGTTTTTTCAATTTCAAAATGTGATATTTTGGAATTACTTGATATGTCATAACAACATAAAAATACATTGAATTTGAATAATTGTTAAAATTCTTAACAAGCTTTGTACTACGAGTAAATATTTGTTTAGATGGTAATATGAACCGTATTTATTTTGAAAAATGGTATTGGAAATATCTAAAAAAAATGAAATCCGAGTTTTCAAGTTAGTTTGTAAGCGAAATTTAGATATAGACTTGTTGTTTAGTTTAATGCTTGATGCCTCAGTTTTTGACTTTGAAACATTAAGAACTTGAGTTTTTTAGAATTAAAATTCACCTTCTTATGCACATCCTAATCGGATTTTATTTCAAGATCTTTGTTTATAGATGCTACGAAGTTAGAACTAGAAATTTCAAGGCGCTCAGCCATATTTGTTGATATGGAATTTTATAAGGTAGCTCATATGCAACGCTATGAATAGGACTTTTGATTATTTGAAGGAGTTTATAATTGTAAATCAAAAATAGAGTCGGCGAAAGCGCAGAGTCTTGAGGAACACTAGCATTTACGTTTTTTGGGGTCAGTGTTAATGCCATCAGTTTTAACTATAATGAAATTTGCCCAAAATTTGAAAAGACGCACTTTTTTGCTTTTAGATCAAATATGAACGAATGAATTGTTTTTTATTCAGATTTGGAGCTAATTTATGCATGTTTTGTTGGTTATCAGAAGGCAATAAAGTGCAATACCTCAAAATAGTTAAATGTCTTAAAACATAGGATTAGATGACAAAGACATAAAAATCATAACCATCTAAAGGGTGGGACTGTTTGAAATTTGAAAAAAACGCCCTGTTTTTGTAATACAAACTGTAGACATGGAATACAATATCAGATTAATGGCCGTTTCGTGATTGCTGGCACTCGTTAGTCTTTTTGACTAAACTTAATGCCGGCTCAATTTCATTAACACTAAGTCTTTGTTTTTCAATTTAAGTATTGTTTTTGGTTTACTGACATACACTTTTTTTTTTTTTTTTTAAACCCCAAAGTTATCTAACGCCGTCAAATCGCACGATCTTGGTGGCAAATTTACATTGCCTCGGCAGGAGAGAGTTTTCTTCAAATTTTGTATGCAACAATTCCAATGTTACATTTGCTGTGTGGCAGGTTGCGCCATTCTGTTAAAACCACAAGTTTTTGAGATCTATTTCAGTAATTTGAGGCCAGAAGAAGTTGTTTCTTATATCACGGTAATATACGCCCCCAGCTTAAAATGCGCACTAAACATTGGCTCTTGGTGGATGCATGGGACGTTGAAAGATCTCTCTTTAGTTCTGAGCTCTCCAAAAGCAACAATTGTTGACATATTTATTAAAGTTTGAAATGAGGCTTTATCCGAGAAGATGATTTTCTTACAAAAATTATCATTTACATGTTGTTGCTTTAAGATTCATTCTGTGAACGTTCGGCGCTGCTCATTGTCTGCTGGTTTTAAAAGTTGTGTCAACTGAATCTTGTAAGCATGCAAATGCAGATCTTTAATCAACATTTGCTGTAAACTGCTTTGTGAAAGTCTGAATTGCTGAGAACTATGGCGAATGGAGGTGGAAGAATTCCGGTAAACACTTTTACTAACAACTGCTACAATGTTTTCATTACACCGAGCTGGACAAACACGGGCAGGTTTCTTTTGGTTTGAACTGACTCAATTGCCTCAAGGTGCGTTATCGTGACCGAAAAATGTACATCTTTGAACCGTCTCCGCAAATATTTTACCATTTTTCCATAACTAAACCTTAATGTTCACAAATAACAACTGCAAAAAAAAAAACGCTGTATTCAAATTCAAAATAGGCGGTCTTAATGGGACACTTATTGGCAGGAAACAGCCTTATTAGTGAAAACAATATTCCAAACAACCTCCAAATAAACTATTAAAGCATTGAACGAGTACAAAAGTATACATATCTAGGAACCACTATTAATCGTGGTGTGAGTATAGAGGTGTGGCAATCTCTAAACAATGACGTCAAGTGGGTGATAGGATCTCGCATTATTATTATGAATCTAAGCGTGTGATTCGTGTGAGTTGCGCGTTGCTATAGTTTCTATCACTCACCTGACGTCATGTTCACGAGACGGACACACCATTATACTCACACCACGCTATTAATGACAAATAGCACTATTTGCAGGAGATTAAAATACGCATTAAGATAGCTTGAACCAGAGTAACATTTTTAAAAGTTATTATCTCATAATAGACACAAAAATAAGCCCCATGCTCTGTTACGTGTTCTTAATTTTATTGTATGGCATGGAATCATGCACACTGACAGAAGTTAGTAAAGGTTGCGTTTGAGATGTGGCATCTATCTCGGAAAATTTATGGTTTTGTGGTCCACACATGAGGTAATTTTTCAAAGACTGGAAAAACGCAAAGAAATATTGATTACAATAAAAGCACGTAAACTAGTGGACATATCATGCAAATACCAGCTTCTACAATCAATACTCCGACATATTTTTGGGAAAATAAGGAGAAGAATCTCATGGCTTAACAACAATTGAGTAATAAGTAAGATTATGAGAAGCAGAAAGAATCTTAGCTTGTTAGATAGTGTTGTAGAAGCAGGCAGAAAAGGCTATTGCCATATTCTCTCGATTCTTCTATTCTGCCATCAATTATAGGCTTGAAGTGTTCAGTAATGGTTCGTACATTGGAGTATCTAATAATCAAAATTTATGTCAACAAGATGTGTCTCTAAGATCATAACTCAACATCTGACTTTTTACATATTATGAAATAATAAAACAGTTTACTGTGTTTTTTATTACAAGTTTATTTTTTCGAATGCATTACTAGTTTAGGCTCGACTCGAGTCTTCTACAGATGTAAGCCGAAACTAGTAATGTGTTTGTAAGAATAACTTTGTGATATTTATGCCAGTGCAAATTACAACATTAGAATTTAGGTTTGAAAGGACCATTAAGCAGCTAAAAGTTATGGCGCACTTTAGTACTCAAGTTAGATTTACTGCGCAATTTTTACTGTTTGAGCAGTATTTTCATAGGCTTTGAACAAAAGTAGTTTTTTTAAAAGAACATTACATTTTTAAAGCAATTGTCTGGTTTAGGTAATATACAGGGTGATTGGTTAGGTAACGGCCATACTCGAGGAACGTGATCAAGAGATCAAAATAAACAAAAAAGTCATATATACATAACAAATTAACAGCAGCACCTCAATGATGAAACAAATCATTTATTATAATGCTATACAAGTGACGGAAAAATAATTTAATGTAGAATATTTTCAAAAATATCACCACTAACTTTGATGCATTTACTGGCTCGCTTGTGGATCGCTCGAGTGGCTCTTTGGTCATTGCTTATAACAGCGGCAAAATTGACGATGTGGATTAATAATTCCTCTCGTTTGAACTTTTGTAGCATAATTTAAATATTTTAGCCACCTCCATAGACAGTAATCGAGAGGATTGAGGTCCGGAGACCTTGGCAGTCAATTTTGTGGATTTCCTCGTCAAGTGGTTATCTAAGTAATTTTGTATAATATTACTAAAATGTGCAGTGGCCCTGTCATGCTGGAAGTACATGTTTTGTCGTACATCTAAAGCTACATCATGTAGTAGGATTTTGCAAAAACTGTAGATAAATGTTTGCTGTCAAACGACCATCTAACACAATTGGGCCAAGGAGTTGATTGTTGATTATTTTGCACTATACATTAATATTAGTTACTTTCAACCGTGGCATGGGAATTCTCATCTGACCATCGATGTTTGTATTATGATGATTGTTAATTCCATCGCGTGTGAATTGGGATTCATCCGTAAACAAAATGTAACGGTATAGCCTACGATTTTGATTTACCCAATTGCAAAATTGCAGTCTTAGGACAATGTCACCATTCTAAAGATTTTGGACCTGCTGAATATGGAAAGGGTCCAGCTCATTCTTGCAAAGAGTCGTCCATACTGCTGTCTGATTAATTTGAAGGCGAGTTGCTATGCGCCTTGAACTTACACTTGGACTACGTTGTGCAACATCAGGAATCTCTTCTTTCACACACACATCAAGACTATTTTCTCGTTCCGATGTGATTCTTGCTGGGAAACACGCCGATTTTGCGGGAAGTGACACAAATTGATTGAAAAACACTTCTGTGAGGGGCTCTTGTTTTAGGATAGTGGTGTTGGTATTCAGCAACGGCCCGCCTAGCGTACCCGTAGCAGTATTAATCATATCGGCATATTCTTGATGTGTAAATATCGCCGGCATTGCGGAAGTGTGTAGCACTAACTAACAGCTGTATGTCACAACTACAAAAAAATGCCATATATTATTTCTAACAATAACAGCTTACTATTAATAATTAATATCTCTTTAACGGTTAATAATTGGACACATGTTTATATGATCTTTTATGTTTAATTTAATCTCCTGATCACGTTTCTTGAGTATGGCCGTTTGTTCACCAATCACCCTCTATATCTTAGATCTGCAAGGTAACGAAAATATAATATGACAATTCAAATTAAAAGAGAACTGCCAATCTCAGAATCATCTAGATATGAAATGTGAAACGGCGAACACCTTAAGGGACACCGCTTGTTGGCATAAACTTTTTGCTTTTTTTCATCACTACTTACAATTTTTTTTATTCTAGTATAGGAAATATATTGGATAAAGTAAACAGGCAACCAATAGTTAAGTGAAAATCACTTAGTCAGTCTATCTGCAAAAATGAGATAGACAAAAGCATTCGGCACAGCAGTCCCACTAGTTGTACGATTTGTCATTAAGTCGGTTGCGTTCTTAACTCTTTAGCCTATTTTAAAGATTTAATACAGACTTATTAATACATAATGTGCTGGTCGTAACTTATTTGAATAGAGGCGGCTGCCTATGCTTTGAACATAGTTACGCTTTGTTTGCACAACTAATAATTTAGCGGAGTAGTGAGTAATTTAGTCCAGTTGAGTGTACGGACAATAAACTTTAATCAAGTTGGGTTGTTTACATTTGCTATTTGACAAAATTACTAGCCAAGCCTACATTAGCACAAGTTTATTAATTTTTGGGTACTACACCCACATTCTTATGCAAAAGTGATTTTAATCCTCATTAAAATTTGACGAACAACTAAACAAAACAGAACATAATATAAAATTGTTAGTCACATGTGAAGTAAATGCGAGACATATTTATTCAATATAGTGCATAAACAATTACACATAAGTAGAACTAGTTTATAATAGTATGTAAAATTTTATGAATGGTCAAATTTCAGTATTGCACATAGAATGTACTAGCTTATCAAAAATTCTTAAACATTGACACATTACAGAGAGAGTTTTTAATTACCATTATTCAATTGAATACATCTTATTAGCGGAGAATTCTGTACTGATAACATCTATTATAGTTACTCTATTTGCCATCACTATATTATGATTAGAGCTCGGTTCGTATGCAAATTGAAAATATAAAAAGAAGTCGACCAGTTTATATTTTTAGCATTTGCTTTATTACAATTATGATAATATAAGCTAACATGTATACCAATTACGTCATCGTTTTATGCGACATATGAGTTAATAGTCTTTCTCTCCCCCTTTGCATTTGAAATGACCTTACCCAAAATGTGCCTTCCATTAATTTTAAATTTTTGTTTTTCTCTGGGGATACATAACTATGAAATTTATTGCCCCTTATGGTGACGCTAATAGTTTCTAAAACGACGATCATTAATTCCTGCGTTAATTGTATTTCTCAATGCCGCTCTAATTACACGCATAAAGATTCGATTCTAATCTATCCCACGTGATGTTGACATATCCATATAATCCATACCGGTGTAGGTTGCATTTGCTCAATGTCATATAATTAGATTCTAATTTGCGATTGAGAACAAGCGTTTAATCAAGTTTTCGACAAATGGCAATTAAGCAAGTTGGATAGTACCGACTTTTTTGAAATTTATTTTTTCGTGCATGTGTAGTAGTAGGAGCTATACATGCACAAGTCAATATGAAAAATATCATTATTGTGATTTGCTTTTATTTTTTTTGCGTGTATTGTTGTCGTAAGATAACGAGAGTATTTGATGTGTGAAGGAATTCTAATTGAAAAATACGCATCTCTGATGCATATATTAATACACTGCTTAAAATAATTGGAGGAACACATATTTAGGTTTTTTTTTAACAATATTTCAATCTAACGCTTAATTTAAAGGTTCATATTTTGTCCGAATAAATTTTACATATCATTTTTAAAATAACAATAACAATTCAACGAAACTACAAGAAATAAAGTATAGCAAGAAATTAAAAAAAAAAAAAATTTAAAATTGTAGTATGCTTAGGAATAGTAAACAATGTTGATAGTTTATCATAAATTGTTAAGTTTGACACCAGTATATCAAAATAAGGCATCTAAATGAGGTAGAAGTCATTCGTGTTGTTGTTTCTATCGGGAATGGCACCAGTATTTGACAAGTTGCAAAAAAAATAACGTCAGCTCTTCTGACATCCATCGTGTGTGGAATCGATACCTACATACCGGAGAATATAAAGATGCGTTAGACAAGGAAAACAAACCTAATTCAGGATCGCTTTAGTTGTATCCTCCTTGCGTTCTTGTACATTCACAGCCAAAGATCTTCAAATTAGGCTCGGAACAACTAGTAAGATATCTGACCAGTCAGTTAGATAGACTGAGAGAAACCAACCTGAGACCAAGAAGACCTGTACGATTACTTGTTTTAACTCCGTATAACATAAGGTATTGTTTAATGTTACATGACAACTTTGATAGTGGTGACCGGGGGGTTATTCTGGCACTCATTTCGAAATTGCGTTACGTCATAGATTTCTTCTTCCGGATGTGACATTTGAATCATAAGTTTGTAATTAATTATACATATTGATGTTTAAAAATACAATTAACGTGAAGCTTGTTATTGGGTGTATACTATTAGATGGTGTCGCTGTACGAAAAGAGATCAACAGCAGAATTTTTTAATCACTGATGTCATTAAAAGCGAAAATCGTTATCGCAAATGTTGCAGAATAACCTTCTTCTACTCTACACAGATGAGTCACGATTTTGTTTAACTTGTTGTGATGGTCGAGAACCTGTAAACCGACGTATGTATATGAACGTCATTCTGCACAAACCATACAAGAAGCGAACAATATGGTGGTGGATCTGTGATGGTTTGAGGCGTAATTAGTCTTGTTGAAAGAACGGCATAGGCTCAAATTTTGTGCTTATGCAAGACAACGCAAGGCCCCATTCTGCGGATATCACCATGAACTATCTTCAGCACCATTGGCGTTTCAACGCTCTATCTTGAAACCTAATAGGCTATAGTTTGCTTCTTGAATTACCAAATCTAAGATTGTTTGTAACATGTACCTTATTTTAAAATTTTGGTTGGTATTGCAAAAAAAAACTATACATACTGACATTTTTAAGTGTTTCAAAGTGATACCGACTATATATGTTTATACAGATGTTCGGAAGCGGAATTACTGCACACAGAAATTACTTTTAGGCTTGTCGACTACCAGAGCCAAACATGGCGATGCGCCCGGTGCGGAACATTATAAAATACGTTGATTACTACATGGCTTCTGCATAGTATTTTAATTGATGGATGAAAGTTGCTGCGTTATGCTTCGGCGCGCATCCCTTCCAGCATCTAGTTTTATATTAATTTCACATTTTATAAAAAAAAAAAAATTGTTATCTGCAAAATAATTTGATAACAGTGAAAATTCAAAATATATTAATAGATAGAAAGAAAGAAGTAACAGTTTTTTTTTTAATCACTAATCATCCTACTAGTAAATGTGTATAGAATCTTTTTCATATCTATACTTTTTAATTTCATTTTTTGTGCATAAAAAAATATCGTAAATAAGCGTGTCCGGACTTAAGGAATTACTATAATTTGTTTTTGTTTGTCTCATTTTTAAACACTCTCTAAGCAAAGAATTTTTCGAACATTGTCTAAAATGGCATAGTTTTAAAAAGACTGTTGGGCTAGTGCTGTGGTCTTCCTCTACCTATCCTATAATTATGCATCAGACATCACTTGCGTACCCAACTAGATGTAAGTTTTAAACCAGCGTAGTTTTCTACATAAAGATATTAACATTTTATGGTAATTGGTTAAAGAATCGATTCCTGTACTGGTTTGCATATATTTAAAATGACCCTGTATTTTTTATATTCTTAACATTGTTGAAGAATTAATTCTGAAATATATTTTAATATAAAATGTATACATTCTAACAGGTTTCTGTAAAAAGCATTTTTGTAAGATATTATTTTATGAAAAATCAAAGATGAAATACTAATCCATTTAACAGTTATCATTGAGTAAGTGTTGGGGTGTGAATTCTGTCTAAGTTGATGGATACTTGAAAGCATTAAAGTATTTGCAGTATTTTGGTAGGGTGTGATGGGACTTGGGGTGCATGTAAAATGTTCCATGTGCTTAAGGAGTTATATATCATTAACAATCACACATTGCATTTATATAATTTTATCTATTGATTAGTTTTCTATCTTAAACATTGACAGGTAGCGTAAATACATAATACATATTAGGTTATACAGGGTTAATATTGATCGCGTCGGGATGGGCATGCGCGTGTCCTAGTCAGGGGTGTATTTACAAGTAGCCCTTTTATTCACACAGCTAAGACATCACGTAATAGCGCAGGGTTGCTACATGCATGCGGAGTGGCTTTATTGTCATTATAATAAAATAAATAAAAAGCGGACACTATATTTTTTTACATAAGAGTGCGTTGTGTCAAAATTAGCTGCTTGTGCCTTGGTCTTTTGCCAACTCGGGTCCAGACTCTGGGATCTCGAGCATTCGAAAACCGCCGCCGTCGTCGTAGACACCAAAGTCTACTTCTCTCTTTTCCTACCTATAATCACCGCCGCCAGCGAAACGAACAAAATGAACCTCTTCGATATCCGACGGGATCAACGTAAGTTTAAACCGTTCTCTCCAAAACTCTTTGCCATCTTCCTCTCTCTTGCTGATTTTACCAATTTAATTATATATGCGCTATTTCTGGATCAGTGGGTGATGTGTACCAATCACTTTGCACCGATCATGCAGTTATATTCTATACACCACCGAACCGATCACACATATAAGTGTGACGAAGCACAAGTAAGAAGATTCAATTATATTAATAGGCTAAATTGACCCTCTATCTAATCAATTAAGTGATGATATTTATACACCCTTCAAAAGCAATTAAAATTGAGGAATTAATGAGTGACTCTGTTTGTATTAATATTGCGTGCGCGCTATTTTTGATTTGCCGGTCCACCATATGTATATTTTGTGCGTTACGTAAAGTGATTTATTTTTTTAATATATATATTGCACCACACATACACATTTGCCACAAATGGGTCACTCACATGGGACATCCCTTAAAGTGTTGAGGCACCACACCGATCCCCTTGCTGTTCTAGTTTGAAATTGACGTTTTGTGTATTGCGGCGGCGTTTTATTCCGCTGCAAAGTTTTTGGTATGAGTGGTTGGTTGAGGGATGCGAGGAAGAATGTGCGGGGATTTGACAGCTATTGCACCCCTAAATCAATTGTAATCAAATTGTCGCTTGCTTTAAATTGGAATACTAACATGAAATATATACTTAATTGACCTTACCCAATTCATTACGCCATTTATTTATAAGATTAATAATATGAATTAAAAACGAACTATTTGTTCAGCCATGATAAAAGTAAATTTTTGAACGGAATTAATTTGAATAAAATAAAATGAAACTTTTTTTTTGAAATTATAAGGGTTATTATAAGGGACAATATGGGTATTTTTTATAGGATTTAAAATTCTAGAATAGCTTTTAGGCTAATCTGGTTTTTATTAAAACTTGTACAAGTTTTTGCAAACTTTAATACATCTAAGCAGTGATTTTACTGACATAAATAAATTGTTCAAAACATTATTAACCTTTTTCAAACCTGGTCTGGAGCAGGCAGAAGCTTTTTCGGAGTGATAGTGATATCATTCATTATAACATAACCGCTCATTTTTTTCTTTTAAGTTTTTGCATGCAACAGATTGACTTTTTATTTTGTATTTTAAAGAGTTTTTATAGGACATTTGATTGTTTTCGAAATCTAAATATGCTAATAATTTTGTTAATAATACGCATTTTTTGAGTTTTGAACTGATTCAGGAGAATTTGCATTTTAATGTTGCTTGAGGTTACATATATTATTTTTAACAAACCATCTAGATTTAACACAAAAATTTCTGGCAACTGCGAGCATTGCTCCGATAGAAACTACAAACTAAATTGTTTATAAAAAAATGTAATTGGCAAAGATACAACTATTTTTCGATATTGAGGTGGTCAGGAATTACTAAAATTTTAAATATTACTAGATTATATTTCAATTATAGTTTTTTCGATTTAAAGGTTTATGATGGAATTTGAGGCGGTTATGGATTAAGTTGTATCTTTTTATTTGCTGCTCTCTAAAAATATTAAAGCAAGTTTTGAATCAAATGAGATCTAAAAAAGTCATGTCCAAGTATATTGAATTTTGATTTAAATTTTCATAGAAAAAGCTTTGATTGTATGAAATTGTCTTTATGCATTTGGGTCTGTTGAGTGAAGGCAGTAGCCCAAAGAATAACCATAAGGAAATAGCTCGTTTTATTTTCAAGGTCAAATGTTGATCAAGCAGTTCAAATGGGACAGGGAATCCATTCACAATGATCCAAAGTCTGGACGACCTTAGCAAAAAAGCTCGAACTGACATGACATCATCGATAAAGGTGAAGATTTGGTGTGTTTGTGATTGACCGTCGACCAAAAGTTTTATATTGCTAGAGAAATAGAGTGTTTTTAAAATTCTACATGAAGATTTGGTAATAAGCAAAGTGTCGGCACGATGGATTCCTAAGCTGCTCAGTTCAGAACAACTACTGTGTATATGACTATTTGTCTGGTTTATTTCAAGATGAAGAACAAAGGTTTATAAGGGCTTCTCTTTGCTCAAGAAGACGAAGGCGTACTTCTGCGCGAAATGTATACCAAGACGCAATTAAGAATTTGATACCGGCTATATACGATAATAGACCTCACAATTATGCTCAGGAAACTGCTTCCGCACGACAACTGCAGGGTGCATAAAGCACGAATTGTTCAAAAAGTAGTAAATGAATGCGGCTTTAAGGAATTGCATCAATCACCTTACAGTCCCGACTGTGGTTATTATTTTTTTTTTAACATAAAAAAACTTTAGAAGGCGTCACTTTTTATCAAATGACGACTTGGAAATTGTCGTGGAGTTGTATTTTGCATAATTATCAAAACAATTTTTTTAAAGCAGAGCGTTTCTAGAAAACGTTTTAATAAGTATGTTGGTATGTTGGTTCTTACATTGAAATATTAAATGTTGTTAAACGATGCAATGTGACCATGGCAGTTTCCGACTATGAGATGATAGGGACTAGATGTCGCATAGATTTATTGTCGACGGTGTTGTGTACACTCTATTTTATAAATTGGAAAAACCACTTACTAAAGAACTTTGTTTATTGTGATTGCTTTTACGTAGTTTGCTGCTTAGTACACTCTTGAACTGATGTTTGCACTATGTTGTATATTTTGCAGGAAGAGCATCTAACTTTTTCTGCATTTGTTGTAGTAGTAAGAAAATAGCTCTCTCTGTATTTATGGTTAGTTGTAATTTGTGGTTTACTTAATAGTAAATTGAAAAGGAACAAATGGAACAGGTTAAAAAAGTTAAAAATTATGCAAAATGTATATTTAACATTTTGCACGTTTTTTTTTTGTTGCGAAATTTTTTATTTCTTTAGTTTTTTTTCAGTTATTGCTTTAGGTTTTTAATTGATTTCACAAATAAGTCAAGTGGTGTGATTTGTAGCCCAATTGATGTTAGTATTTTTTGTGATAACACAACACGAAATTTGGGACGTTATACTGTCTCGCTGTATTCACATATTGTTAAAGTTTAAATAATCAATGGCAAAAAAAAAACACCATTACTGTAACAGCATGCTCAGTTTTTTTAATAGGGTTTAATCATTTAACTATTAAAATTAATGAATAACAGTTTCTTTATTCTACGTTTGATAGCTTAATATGATTTTGTGGCAAAAATGGTCGGTAACTTTTGTATCAATTTAATTTAGTAGTCTGAGATTTCTGAAGTAATTTCTTTAAAATTGGCTACATTTTTGGGGCGGATGCTTTTGAGGAAACGATGATTAATTGCTGCTGAAAATATGTACTTTTAATCACTCATATAGGCAAATATCACACATGTCTTCTATGTGGCGTGGTGGGCCCGACACCTCGATTGCCTGCCTACTCCGAAAGGGAACGACGTGAGTAGGTATATACTTTGAGGATGTATTCGTGTAGCTTTATCGATCATTCTATATTTTTTTCTTCATTTTTTTTAATTATTTTTATCTCCGTGTGTGCTTTGCTCATGATACTTTCATTTACAATGTTTTGTATTTGTATGTTACTTTTTTGTTTTATACATAAATAACGGATACGGATATAACCCAACCAGATAATTTGTATGTTACTTATTTAAGAAATAAAGACTTTTCAATACGTTTAGGACTTCTATACATCAGATATTTACGGAAAATTTGACAAATCACCAGTTTATTTGTGAAAATGTTAAAAAAAAGACCGTAAGAATAACTAACACAATTTTCGTGTTTTACAGAAGGATGTATCATATAAGGGGAGGCATACGTCTTTTGGTTGAGAAAATTAATAACTTTTTCACACAGTTATGAATTTTATTAAAAAAATTAGATTGAAAGCTTGTGACGTCACATGCCATGATTTTGTACTTAGTATTGGGTGTCCCATTCATTTTCATTTTAATGTCTATATTTTAATAAAGAGTGTAGATATGAAGATTATGTATGAAACGCAATATCAGATCATGGCAGCCTCATGACTGCTGGCACTTGTTGGTCTTTTTGACCAAATTTTTGCTCAATTTCACTAATTATTGAATTTTGCTTTTAATTTAGATATTGTTTTTGGGTTATTGGCATACTTTTGTTTCAAAAAACTTCAACGAAAGAAATCTAACGGCGTCAAATTGCATGGTCTTGATGGCACATCGCTGCGGCGCGAGATAACTCTTCTTTAAGTTTTGTCTGCAACAATTTTATTGTTTTGTTAGCTGTGTTATAGGTTGCGCCGTTTTGTTGAAACTACAAGTTTTCAAGATCCATTTTAGTATTTTGAGACCAAAAGAAGTTGTTTATCATCTCACGGTAACGAACGCCGTTGACGGTGACGGTGAATGGTCTAATCACTCTGCCAGTCCAAAATGCGCATCAAACAGTGGCTCGTGATGGATGCATGGGACGTTGAAAAATCAAATCACTTTTGGATTCTCATGCGCCTCATTTATTTTCTTATCAAAATTTTTCAAAAGTTGTATTAATTGATTCTTGTAAGCATGCAAATGCGGTTTTTTTAGTCAAAATTTTGTAAACTGCTTTGTGAAAGTTTCAATTGCTGAGAACGATGGCTATTCAAGAAGGAAAAATTCTGGGTTAACATCTCTCTAACTGCTATAATGTTTTCATTACACAGACAGGTTTCTTCTGGATTTGAACTGACCCAATCGCCTCAAATTTTTCGATTATTTGGACAATTGTTCGGTGGGAAGGTGCGTTATGGGAATCGAAAAATGTACTGTACATCTTCGAACCGTCTCCGCAAAAATCTCGCTATTTTGGTAGTTGATTTTCACAATTTTTATGCGTTGTGCGTCTATGTAATTTTCCATAATTAAACCAAAATATTTACTTACAAAATGACTGCTGCAATAAAAAAACGCTGTATTACCGACACCCAATAAATTAGCTCTAAAATCAAAATACGACTTTATTATTATCAGGCTATAATTTTGATTATTTTTTTTCATAAAAGTCTGAAACTGTACCCGTTTTACTGACTCATCATGTACAGTGCTTTAATTCTTTGAGTGATTGTCGTTTTCGGGCTATTTCATCGAGACATAAAACTACACTCTTCAGATTAAATTATGTATTTTATTCTGCAGTTGGTACTATGTATTCTTATATAATATACTATTATAACTTTCACTATTATTATCTACTATCTTAGTATAGTTTGTACTTTTAATATTTAAGTCAACTTTTTAATTAATTTATTTATTGTGATATTATTAAAGATCAAATCAATCGGGTCAAATTAGCTAGGAATTTATCAAATTAACTGTTTTGTCTATAGTCTATAATATTTTTCTATAAAAATTATAATTAACTTGGTTAATTATGAATAACAAAAACGTTTCAAATATTCCAGTCTGGTCGATTGAGACATAAATGTTTCTCTAATTCAAATGTGGTGCGATTTAAATATAAATTTTCTTGGCCTGACCGCCGCAATTTCATAACTGAAAAGTTTTCGTTGTCGTTACAGTATTTTAATTCACAAAATATGCTTTTTCTTGGCATTGGCAATCTGTACGACTATAATCACGTAAGTTCCACAAAGTAATGTATAAACAAAGAAATTAACGCTTGTTTTTTTAAAATATATTTATAACTTTGCAAGGTTAAGGGCAGATAACTATTTTAGTTGTGCCTCAACAATGTATTCTATTTATAGTGAATTTGATTTGTTTAATTTAATGTATGACGTTAATGGCAACCAACATTTTTTCACACAAAGTCAGCTATTGTTTCTAATGGTTGGTTAATTAATGGAGTTATTTAGAAAGCTTCTTTATCATATTGTTATATAAAATTAATGTGTAGTAAATTCAGAAATGTAAACCTACCCAAAAAACTGGCAGTGCATGCAAGAAATTATTATTGCATTCATATATGAATGAATAACATGGTAATAATAATTAACCGAAAAAGTTTGTTTTTAGATAATTATGCTAGAATGAATATGGTTTTGATTCGATATTGAAATAGACATTGATATTTCTGGACGTGGAGCTATTCTTCACCTTAGATTGTGACATCACTACTCAATAAAGTTGAGTAGTGTTTTTAAGAAATTATATATAATTGAATTAAATATACCTTATACACATTCTCATTGACTATATTGATTGTATAGGACAACAATATCTAAATCAATAATAAGTTAAATAGGTTAAAGCTATTATAGTTGAATAGCTAATAAATTTGAAGGTGCTGAAAATTATGATTAGAAACAAATAAAGCAAATATCATCCAAATTTAAAATAAATTATTTTTATATTACTCTTTTTATTACGAATTGCATTCATGCCTGGCAATAATCCGTTTCGTTTTCATTATTATATTGGATTATTATTTGTGTTGGGCGTGTCCAATGTCCACAATCGTAAAATAAAAATAGAAACAAAAAAAAGTACAAGTCAGGTCGATGGAAAACGTTTTCATTTCATTTGATCGAAATCAAGGTTAAATTTCACTGCCGGTTGACGCCTAAAAATATCTATCAGCAGTAGCCGCACCAAAAAGTACACATTGACGGACACCAGCTGAAAAAAAAAATGAAATATATAAAAAAAAATCAGTTGCGCAATCGAATTTTACGTGCGTCAACTGTCTGCAATGGTGGTGGAAATGACGCATAAGAGGGGTTGCAATAATTGCGTTCGCTTATCTTTCAATAATTAAACAGGATACCGTTTGCATACCTTGCCCACCTATATGATTATTATGGAAAAGAAGGCAATTATTATTTCTCTTTTACAAGAAGGGGATTATATAAAAACACGTTTTTTGAATTTAACATAACATAACACAAGTTAATATTGATTTGCACGAATTTGCCATTTTGCTTTGCCTTACTAGGTTTTCTACTAGCACCAATTTTGTATGAAATTTGTATTTATAAATTTATATCTACACGACAAGTGGTTAATAATGTCTATGTATCCTAAGGAATACTATGGGTAGCTTTTATTTTTGATAGTTTGGTTAAAAATCAATCACTACAATCAATCGATTTCTAGTTGCTCTGCAATCCAATAATAGAATTATTCATTACTAAAATGGCTTCAAATTAAATAACAATAACTTAATATGTTTTTATTGATAGAACTGATTATTCAAGGATCTAGTCACAAAGTAGGTCGTTTTAAATAAATAATGAGGCGAAAACAGTGTGTGCGCCCTTTTCTAAAAGCAATGAATAAATGAAGTAAACACGTTTTTACTTATTTATACAGTAAGAATGATAAAGCATGCTGATGTTATGAAAAATTTAAGAAAATGTTAGTTATTTTCTTCGTTTATTTTCTGGACAATGAACTTGTCTGTTTACGTATATTTAGCTATCATACACATTATATAATTTTAATGTAAAACTAAGTTTAAGTTGTAGGCCAAGTTTAAGTAGTATAAATGATAGATTATCCGCAGATGTGCTTTATGATTATGTGATCTTGCAAGTCTCAACGAATACTACTTTTTAGTATTTGTAATATTCTCTGACTACTTTTTTCTAATATCTAGACTATACCTGGCATTGTTATTAGTTTTTTAGATCTTTGGTCTGCATTGGCGGCTTTTACAACATTTTAATATTGGATTTGGATGAAATGTGCAAAAAACTGCCAAAACGTTGTTAAAATTGTTATTTATTTCACTTGCATTACTTTTTTGGACTTATAATGCTTTTCTAATATCACTTTTGCTAAGATTTTTTATGGAAATGTTTTAAGATGTTTTAAGTCTCTTCATATCTTTTATGTTTATTAAGAGTACTCAAGGTTTTTTTCTCTAGCGGCTTTTCTATTATTTTTGCAAAATTTGTTGACTTCTCAGAGCTTAACATCTAACGAATACTTGAACCATGCCTGGCTGTATGGGTGAGAAAAATTTAAAGATTTATACGGTCAACATGGAGCGTATTGCTTGTTTCTGCAATACCAACACTCTGACAGACTCGCTAGAACATTCCTATGCAATATATGTGTGATAACACTGAATGAAAATGAAAATCTAAAATTGCTGTAGAAAGGGGAAAATCTTCAAATGATACTGAGCAGTCCATACTATCCAGTAGTGTCAGGTTTTTACTGACTAAAAACACCACATTTTTCCGAGGTGGTTTGCTTAGCGCCCGTTGCACTGCGGTTCTATAGGACATGCTGTATATCTCAGATGTGTTACTTTTTTGGCAGCTCTGTCTCTTCTATGAAGTGACAAGGATTTACTTTCAGCTCTGCATTGGTTAGGTTGTGTTTGGCAAAGGAGATTATGCGTTGCAGTTTATAAGTTTCGCATTCACTCAGCAGGTGTATTGGAGTCTCATCTTTTTTTGTACACTCCCGGCATAAGGGATCCATTTTTGTTTCTACTATATGCATGTGCTTATTAAGACCACAGTGTCCGGTTATCTATCCTGTGATTTGACTTGTTTGTGTTACTAAGGTTTTGGTAATATACGATGGTTTTGTTAGAAATATTCTTGTGTGTGTCAATCTCGTACAGCTTTTTGACAAGTTGCTGTGTTCCGGCTTTTGCGGATTATTTCCTTTTCCTTTTTCAAAAGCAGGTTTTGGTCTAGTAAATTTCACCACTCGATGGCAACCAGTTCTGCTTGGAAAACTGAGACTTATTTGCTCAATGGTAGCGAAGTTTGCCTCTCTTGTTTTTGTCTTTGTAGATTCCAGCCCCGGTGCCATTATGGTATTTAGCCCCATCTTTGTGCTAGATAGTTCCTTTGACTTTTTCTAGGTATCTTTTGTTTATCCATTTGTTTCGCTGTAGTATTATCACATCAAATAGTCTTTCTGGTTCAATGACCCTTCATGAAGTCCTACCTCATCATTAGAGTTTTTTTTCTCATGCAACACATTTGTTATGCTAGGTCTGTGAATCCCGAGGTTTATAGTGTGTTCAATTATCCGCAGAGTCTGCATGCTGCTTGTCTTGTCTCTGCCATTACTATCAGGTGAAGTAGCGGTAATGATATTAGTACTTTTGTAGCTGCTGTGGGTGTTGTTCTTATTGCCCTCGTTATCAGCAGACATGTCAGCGTATAACTAGTATGTTGGTTGTGTACTTACGGGTGGTATTTTTACCATACAAGCGCTCCATATGTAATAATGTGTGTTACCACCACCGTATAGATCGATCTGGTCATATTAGGTGTCAGCCTCAAGAGCATCCGAATGGGTGTGGTTATATTGGTCATAGGGAGCGTAGCTCCATATATCTCCGGTTTTTTAGGTGTACAATATTCCGCTGTTTTGTGAACGGTAGAATTGCCATTTTGCCTGGGTTCACTTGGTAGCTTTTTATTTTTGCTTGAAGGTTGTATTGGTATGATTTTTGTCATTTTTAAGTAATCAACAACAACTCAAAAAAGGTAAATTAATAATTAATATTAATAGATCTAGAATTTCGAGATACATTGTTTTTTTAGCATTGCATTGATATTGTCATAACCCATAGAATAAGTTGTTTTTATTTTGACTACAGCTGAAATAACTAAAACTTATGTTTTATTAATAGTTTTGTATTTATTATATGCCTATTCAACCCGAGATAGTATTTAAGGGTGAAAGTATTGTATATTTATATAATATTTTTACTCTTTATTACGGAGGTGTTAAATAGCTTCCCGGTATATAATCCAAACATAACTCACATTGTGATCCTAAACTAAATTAACATGTGGTTGGTTAACTTTTCTTTATTTATTTTAATCAATTCTTAAAATGCCTTTAGCAAAATAATAAAATACATTAATTTAAATTATATTATTAATACAATTTACAGATTATAGTTAATTAAAAATATGAAAATCATAACATTTTCAGACAAGAAAACTCATTTTCACAATAAAATTTTAATATTATTTTAAATGAAAATGGTCTGCACTCTTTGCTGGTTTGAGTAGCATGTGGCATATAACCCAATACAAATAATGAATAATGCAATTTGCATTGACGGAGCCGACTTGATCCGCTTAAATATCAATGTTTAAACTGACAATTTGATTTGATTTGTTCAACACCGTCTTTCAATTATTGCTTAAACTAAGATTTGAGTTTAAGCTTGGTTCAAATTAATTTTGTGTTTTTCATGGTTGATTTTTAAACGTGTAAAGTTGGACATTATTTGTAAATTTTGAATGCAGTGAAATGAAATGTTGTGTGTTACATGTTTTTAATTAATTAAATTTTAAAAAACGTAGTAATAATTTAATTTAAGTTTGTTTATTTTGTCATTTGGCTGCGAAAATTTTACAGAATTTAATATAATAAATAAAACGAAGTTTTAGATTTTAACTAAAATGCTATTGAAATATATTTATCATGTTAAATTAACATCACAATGCTCAGCTAATGATGATTTTTTTTAACTTTATTGTGTCGATTAAAATGTCTTTTATGAAACTCATATTTCAATACAATATGTTATTATGAACAAAATATTTTTGAGATGCAATAAATGCAAACTGATTTTTATTGAAGCGTAAAATTGATAGAATATGTACTTAATGTTATCAAACCGAAGACAGTCTTGTCCTTATAGCCGGTCGAGGTTAAATTCAGGTGCAGGTGCGATGTGATGGGTGTAGTATTGGTTGGACTGGACAGATTTTGTTTAATGATAAAAATATTATGAATGTTTAATCATTGTTTCATCTTATATTTAAATATTAGATTTA
This sequence comes from Tachinus rufipes, assembly GCA_963932245.1. Taxonomy (NCBI): domain Eukaryota; kingdom Metazoa; phylum Arthropoda; class Insecta; order Coleoptera; family Staphylinidae; genus Tachinus; species Tachinus rufipes. Next base: position 71,440,258 of record OZ010745.1, on the reverse strand, counting down.
CTTTTTAAAAATATTAAGAATAGATGCACACTCTTGAATTTTAAACATAAAATAAAGTGTTGAATAATAAAATATTTTTTAATACATTTTAAGTAATAATTTTTAATCATACATATTATAAACAAGATTGTATTGACCAACATGAAGAAAAATTAATATGTAAGTGGACCAACCGAAATATGTAAGGTGCTAAATTACTGTAAAATACGTAACGGTTCGCGCACTAATATAATATTCACAAATTCTGAATATATTGCAGACCTTAACGAATTTAATCAATAACGCTTTTATTGAAAATGTCTATTGTCTATTGAAACTATCAATAAATCTACCATTGACCAAGACCGTAAAAAATCATCTCGCGTCGTATTCTGTATCAAAAGTGAACACGTTGCTGGTTACCAGCAAGCAGCAGTCAGCTGCTCACCGATATCTGCCACGGTGTCGCTCCACACCGACGCGTTGGAGAGTCAGGTTCGAACTTCCACACAGCAACCGTGACTTATTCCTTTCCTTATCGCACCAACTAAAAACGTAGCTGAGCGATAAGAACGGGCACATCGGTTGTGGTCGCAGTGCTGAACCAGGGAACTCGCTCAGACCGCTCTTTTCACTCGGCCACTTTTGCCTACAACGTGGTAGACGAAGCTGCAGCTCTTCGTCGCACTGTAGAATATAACTAAGTGTAGTTTTCTTTTATTAAATACCAATACCTTTAACAATATATAAAAATGGTGAAGAAACAAAACAGTAGGTACCAGAGTGAACCTCTACCAGAAAGAGGACCGGGTAAGGGCTTTTACCTTTTATATATATTTTTTATAATGTGTTGTTTCCACCACATGAGTAACATATGGCGGGGTGTGCTACGCAAAAGCCATGAATGAAACATATGCTAATTGTGGAATATTTATTAATTTAATTGTGCACCAGTACTTTGTTTTAATATTTAATTAGAATTATTATAAATTTAACAATAAAATATATTGTTGCAACGATAAGCAAGCAAGCAAGCAATGTTTGCACACTCACATATACTTTTTATTGAATTATGCGGTAGATAAGAAGATATTTTCCGTGGTATTTGCTTGTATTTTATTCCACATTTTCATTATAAGTGTTGACCTTATAATTATTATAATACCAACTACAACGGTACAATATTAAATGGTTGAAATTGCACCCACGATTTTATTGTTGTTTAATCAGCTGAGTTTCGGTAATAGCTAAATTAAGAAATGAAAGTTATGAATTGCATTGTGAAATAAATTGAAAGCTGTTATTAAACTGTATTGATATTGTACAAAAGTTGGATTCATTCATGTGGCTCAAGTTAGCAGTTCTAAATAAATTTAATTTAATTAATTAATGAAATATGGCTAGTTATTTCGTTTGTACTATCATCTTATATAGAAAAAAAAAAATATTTGCATGTTGGCACAATTATAAAATTTATAGCCACATGTAACTGAAATGCAAATATATATTGCTAACATTAAAATGGAGAACAACATCTAATTAAAGTTTTGTGTTTCTGACAAAATATAAGTGTTTTCTGGGCATTTTTATATATTAAGTTTTTAAAATGTGCTCATTTTAGTAAAAGCACCATTAAAAAATATTTGTTTGTACTGTTTACAATATTTTATTTGTTTTATTAAGTACTGTTAGCATTTTTCATTCTTATAGTATTGCTTTAATTATGTATAAAAATTGAATTTTATGAATCAGTATGATTAGTTAATTTAATTAATCATAAATGGTATCCAATTAAAAAATTCGATTCATTGCAGGTTATTGTGTGCTAAAACGATTCACGCTCGCATGCATTCATTGTGTAAATTTAATTTTGCTACAGTTATTTATGAAATTAAAACGAATACTATCTCTTCTATTGTCTTCGAATTAAAACACTTTCCTTGTCTTTGACTTGGGAATTCGACTAATTGGATTGTTTTATTAATATTTGTTCCAGTTTAATTTATCTAAATGATATAATTATGTTAATAATAATAAATTAATATTTAAAATTAATTCAGAAGCAAATTTAATTAAATTAAATGTTCATTTGTGATACAAAGATAGTAATACTATTTTTGAAAGAAATTGATGAAACTATCGAAATTGTGCATCGTTTGCAATTTGGTCGAAATTTATTGCGAAATCTCAGATAATTACTCGCACTAGCACAAATTTGTGCAAACTTTGCATTTTTTAATATTATCACATCGGGGCCAAACGTCATGCTGCATCGTACACATAGTGCACATTGTAGTTGTAATGCAATTAAGTTAAGATTAAAATAAATGAACTATGTTATGCTATGTTATTTTTTGTTGATTACCATCTTATGATGTATTAAGCTATTGAGATATGTATTTAACCTGACAATTTATTAGTTTATAGGAGTATAATATTAACAATTAAAATTTTACAGTTCTTATTGGGTATTTGTCTAAGGTACACAAAATTGAAACTTTACCTGTAACTTGGTGATATTTGTTTTTTCAGAAAATATTTTGAATTAGTTCCTCTTACTGAAGCAAACATTGGCACAATTTAACATTATTATACGGATTTGAACTCCATGTGGCATGTGTTTGTATATATACATTTATATATTTGTTGTCTTGATTAATAAATCAAGACAACTAATACAGGCTATGACATTTTCGGATTTAGAATAGACCGCGAACCAGTTTTTAAAATAATTTCGGAAAAAGTAATTTAAATGAACCGGTGATCTAAATGGTTTTAGCATCTTTTTCTATTGGTTGCCAAGGAAGCTCTCATTTAGGTTTTTTTTATTTATTTACTTTAATATGTTGGTGTTTATCATAGTATAAATGGATGGTGTTTTATAATATTGAGCAAAGATAGTCATTTGTGATGTTTTTAATTAGTGCGTTCATTCAAGAGTTTGTTTTCTTGATCAACACTAATTCCGCGTGGATGTCATGCTTGTTTATTTATGCGGATTTAAATCACTTCTTTGCGTGGCAAGGGGAAATCTTCAAGACACTGGGCAGTCCGTACAGTCCAGTAGTAGGTTTTTACTGACTTAAAACCTCACATTTCTTTTTCTTGAGGTGGTTTGTTTGGCGCTTCTTGCACTGCGGTCTTATTGGACCTGTTGTACACTTTTGATGTTTTACTCTTTAAGCAGCTCCGTATCTTTGATGAAGTCGAGTATTTTTAGCCAATGGGCTGTTTTTAGCACAGCTTCGATTAGGTTGTGTTTGTCAAAGATGGCTGTGCGTTGTTGTTTGTAAGATTTGCATTCACTCAGCAAGTATATCGGAGTCTTGTCTTTTTCCAGTCTCATTCTGTGCATCTACTTGTTGAGACCACAGTATCTAGTTATCATTTGTGTTACCACTGTTTTGATATTATGCGATGGTTTTGTTAGGAATATTTTTGAATGTGTCGGATTTTTTTTTCTGTGTTTTATATGGGATTCCGAGAGCAGGTTCTGGTCAAGTGATTGTCCGCTTTGCTCCTTGTTTGGAAAGCTGATGAGGTTTTCTTTTATCGCCTGGTCTTTGGTATTCATACCAGGTGAACTTTGCAGTTTGTTTGAACTGCTTCTAGACTGTATATGCAGGTCATAACCAATTTGGATTTTATTATTGTTGATTGTAGTGCTTGCAATGCCGCTTTGCTGTTTGACATAATAGTTATCAGTCTCTCAGGTTTTAGTCTCTTCTCGATTATGTTCCAGATAGTCCTTTGGCTGTTTCCAGGTATCTGTTGCTTATCCATTCGGTTTGCTATGGTATATCACATCAAATTTATTACTGATGCAATGGCAATTTATGGAGTTCAACTTTATCATTAGAGTTTTTTTCTCAAGCAATACATTTAAATCAATTGCTTCCTGTAATTGGTTTTAAGGCGACCGTGACTAGAAAGAGACCGATGATTTGGAAATCTTTTTGTATTTGCTCTATGCGTAACAATGATATTGTGGTCACCTTTTTTTATTTACTAAACCGTTTTAGATTGTTGCTTAACATCGCGGTTAATTGAATTTTATTGCTGAAGAGTATTTATATTTGCCTACATCAATCGCGTAAGCTCTTCAGGTTTTTACCTTTTCTTCTACTTGAATTGAATTTACCTGCTACTTTTCTTTGCACGATATATTGTTTTTCTGTGGTAAGTTGTTTCATTAAATTTTTGTTTTATTCCTTTGCACCGTAAATTATAATATATATATAAAATTGAAAGGCAAAGAATTTGGGTTTTTAATATTTTTAGCAAATCTTACCTATTGATGATTTGATCTCTGTTATTTGTTATAGTATATTATATTCTATAAGGTACAGTGCGACAAAACAAACATTAGTGCTACATAGGTATGTAACGCGTATTTTACAACTGTCAAATACTACAACGTTTACTGTATCTGTTTGCGGAAAAATGTTGTGTACTTTCTTGCACACTACGTCGAAGTTGAATATACTAGAAGCATTTTTGATTTTTAACACTTATCTTGAGTTGGATTTTATTAGTTTGTTAATATCTTTCTGAAAAATTAAACAAGCTGTAATGCTGTAGTTTTTAATGTATGTCTCATTATGTCCTACACATTGTTTGATGGATCTTGGTAGCAAAATATTGAAGCGGTTGTTTGATAAAGTTTTTAGGAGAACTGTTTTGGGAATTATTTTGATTGAATCATTTTGCGTCTAAAGATATCTAAGAGAACCACATCTCTTCTATATATAGCGGATTTATGGTGTTTTGGCTGAAAATTAAAAAATATGTGTTGAGATTTTTTGCAATAAATTTTAAAAGAGATCAAATCATATTTGGTAATAAAGGGTGTCTCAAAATTTTGGCAAGAAGTAATTTGTTGCTAAATTTTGTTGATGTAGCGCTCAATGCGTGGGCGGTTGTGAGCTTGTTGGCATAAACCTTAGACTTCAAAAAAGTTCAATGGTATTAAATTGCGTGATTTGATTACCAAATTACACGGCTAGGAAATAACGCATGTAGTAATTAAATTGTTTCTCGTGCTGTATGCATGTGGCACCGTCTTTTTGAAACTACATGTTTTCATCCATAAATTAGGCATAAAAAAGAGGATTATCATGTTGCTATAGCGAGTACCATTAATTGTTATTGCCTGATCAGCCGCATTTTCGAAGAAGAATGGTCCGATTTTGCTTCCAGCTCAAACTCCGCAACCAAACAGTGACACGTTGTGGATGCATTTGTTTCTCAACAATCACTCGTGGATTTACTGAATCCCAAATGCGACAATTTTCATGATAAGCCTACAAGATAAAAATGAGCTGAACAAGATTTTTTTCGAAAAATCAGCTTCCATTTGTTTGTTGTTTCATAATCCATTCAACGAACTCGTTAGTTGTCAATAGGTTTCAGTTCTAGAGTCGATTGAACTTTTTAATCATGAAGATACAAATCTTTTGTGAGAATGAGCTTACGAACAGCTTTGATGTTTAAACAACTTGTTGAAGGACTGCCAGAGTTTATTTGAAAACAACAAAAAATAAAACAAAAAATGCAAATAAAATGGTAATTTATACTGAGTGTACGAAGAAAATTATTTAAAAGTAAAACTGAACCCGATCAATCCATTACCACAAATAAACAAATTAACTATGTTGAGGTTAGAAAGATTGTAATTCAAGTATCCGGCAGAAATAGATCGGGTTGAATCAGTAGACTTTAAATAACGACAGATGTCAATGCAAAGATCGATAATTTTAAGAACGGTCGTTGTAGGTGCAACCCACCATAAGTAATTCTTAAATATTACGTTTTGACGTTAAGTTAAAAAAAAAACTTAATGGTAAAAATATAACTTAAGAAGATGTGATAAATCCTTATAAACACGCTTTTTAGCCGACTCGGTGAAGCTAACATAATTGGTGCATGTGAAGTCATTTGTGGGTACGAACGCGCATATAGCAAGGGGTTTTGTTTTGGTGTGTTTACTATGTGTTATTAAATAAAAAGTTTTTTAATATATTGACAGTCAAGCTGTCAAAATACAGAAAACATTGTTTTAGAGTTAGCTTTTCCAAATATCTTAAGTTACAACAAAGTTTGAAATAAAAATTATGCAGCATTTATTTATTTTAATAAAGTTTAAAGTTTTTTAATACTTTGATAATTAAGCTGTCATAGTGCAGAAAACTTTAATTATCTTGATAAAATTGTTAAAAATTAGAAATCATAATTTTAGAGCTTTTTTTTATCAATATCATAAAAGCTAGAAGTAAAGTTGAAATAAAACATTTTGACGGAATTTACTTATCTTGATAAAGTTTTTACTATTTTAACAGTTGATCTGTCTATTTACATCTTGTTTCTCTCTTATATTTGGGGCCATTAGTTTGGATCACAGTTTTACCTTTTGTGCAGCCTTAGTAACTAAGTTTTATTAAAAAAAAAAAATTATATAATAATGTAGATCCTAGCTAATGATATAATGTTCTTTAAACTCGTGCTAATTTGGCACAGATCGTTTAAATAGTATTCAAGTCTAATTAAAGGATATCTGAAGAAAATATCCATTATACGTGTGCTTAGTAGAGGAATGTTAAATAAAACACAAGACTGAAATATCTTACGTGAAGATGTTAAATTCGTTTTTCTTTGATGTAAATCCATCAACATATTATTATTATTTTATCTATTAGAACTGAAACATGTTATTATTTTAAATATAATTGTTTGATAATTCAAAAGTTATTATTATTTTCTAATCGTCAAAACGATTTTTCCAATTCACGATAACTCAATAAATCAACTCATTAATAGTGTGTCTAAAAAAATCGCGAAAGTGATATTTTAGTATCAACAATTCCTTGGCATTGTGTTTTATAAATCTTCAAATAACTTTCATCTGCACCTTGGCACTGGCTCATACGAATCCCAAGGATACAACAATAATAAAACTCGCGTATATCTGGTATATATCCTCTTTTAATTCTCTTTGTGCATGCATTCCTCTCTTCTCTATCATCGATGGCTGCTTCTTTCTCTCCATACTCTTCGTATCGTGTCAATAAACTCGGCAAGACAAAGGTAGAATCGTTTCGTTTCATGGAGAGCGAAACAGGAACAAACCTCAAGTTATCTAGAATTCATTATTGTATTTACATTATTAAGATAAGAGTATTTTACATATTCTTAATCAGTTTAAAATGTTTAATTATCGATTGTGAATACAAAATATCTGTTTTCTTAAATTATGTATTGATTCAATTTTGTAATCGAAGTTTAGTATTAAATAATTGATTATTTTTTACTACAATACTACTAATTTATTAAATAATATTGCCTGTTTTATCTAAATTATCAACCATAATATGTTTAGGATAGAATGGATACAAAAAATTTAAGAATTTTTAATCTTTATGAGTAGACTAGACTGTATAGATGAATGAAAAATGTGTAATAATTTCTTCCTATTTTGATGAATGCGTGCAAAACGACTTCATCCTCTTCTAACGTTTCCTTCTCGGTGATGCTTCACGGCTTCTTGTAATGAATATATCCGCGCCACCTCTTTTGTATGAATTTTTTTCTTCTATATTTTTGCTTCCTTGTAATTAATATCGTAATTGAAATGCATACGCAGTGCAGCAACCAAACACCTACAGCATTAATTAGTTACTGACATGATCTCATTCATACAAACTCTGGAGTATTTGCTATGGCGGATGAATCACTGGTTTATAATAAGCCGTGATTTTTTATTTGTCAAACAAAACAAAGCCCAGTTCTGTGCTAGACTTCGTCGTGTTAACATCGAAATAGGACCAAAGCGTCGTGTGATGCTGGACATCAATTTTTATTGTTATTCTATTTTGAGTATAGTCTGTTTTATATACGTGAAAAGTGAGTGAACAAAATTGTCGGTTGTTAAATACAGATATTGCTATTATTTTAATATTGATTTTATAACCTATAACAGTTTTCCTTATACAAAAAATTACATTGTTTTTTAATATTATATCATACAACCGCAACCTAACCTAAGCTAACGTAAAATATTGACAGTTATTAACACTGCAAATTCAATTACCAAAATATTATAATTAACTTAAACAAATTTAAATAAAAATATCTAAGCTAATTTTAATGCTGCAAAAGTTGTATACAAAATATCATGATTGGGCCAGAGTATGTGACATTTATATCAAAACATTTTAGATTAGTTTTAAAAATATTTAAACTTTACTTGTAAACATTAAGCAACGATGAGTTTGTATATATTTTTATTCAATTATTTGCTGACTGAATAAACTATTATCAATGTCATTCAAAACATTTTATTATTTTTAAAGTTTATTAAAATATTTTTTATTTTTTTTTTGCAGTGGAAAGCCTTATCTATTGGAGGGACCCAAAGAAATCAGGCCCAGTATTTGGAGCAGTGCTTCTAATTCTCCTCAGTCTGAAATTCTTCTCGTTAATCAGTGTAGTGGCCTACGTTTCACTGCTCGGCCTTGCCGCCACCATTTCCTTCCGTATCTACAAAAATATTGTACAAGCAGTTCAGAAGACTGGGGATGGACATCCGTTCAAGTAAGTTAATTTATACTAAAACATAAGAGTAACCTGAAATATTTGTAAATAATTATTATTAAATGCTTTTTAACTAATTTCAAAACAAAGTTTGAAAGCAATGATAAATATATTTTCCAATACCTACTAGCTAGAAGTTTCTTGGTTTTGTAATGATTTCTCTGGAATTTGGGGCACTGTAATAATGAAGATGTAATGAAGACGTTATAAATTATATTGTGCCGACATCTAAATTCCAGAATTGAATCGGGCGGGGTCGGTGTTATATTTTGTTATTCTTAATATAAATCTTTTGTTAAATTGAGAGAATTTTGCATAAAATGAGTAAAGATGGATGGGCTCTATAATAAAACTGATTCGGTAATCCGGCTTTAGAAATTATGTTAGTTTGTTTACAAATAATTAATTTTGCTTGTAATTGCAATAAATGGGAGTTAATAATGCAAGAATCATGTATATCTTTTAAATATTGACGTTTGTGTTTTATTATACGACCATTAATATTGTATTGAAATAATAATTCATGTTATCTAAGCCAATTAGATAAGCATTTGCGTATTAATAACTGACAATACGCTGAATGCGTGTTATCAACGGTAGTATAAGAGGAGTTCAGAGTCAAAGTGGACCAAGTGTATAAAAATTAAATTTGTAATAAAACACTTTGTTTGTTAATTAAAGTAAATTTAATATACATTAAATTTATATAAATATTATAAGTGGAGTTGTGTGACAATACAACGCTAGCAAAGGCAACGTGTAAGATTGCTTATTATTAATATCTAAATGACGAAGTATGTGATTGGTTCAAACATTGCCGTGATATATGAATTACAAAACCAAAAAAAAAATTAAAATTTTAATAAAACAAAAATGATTTTTTTTTTTTTTTTTTAAATTTGGGATGTATTATAATTGTATTTATCTAAAATAAAGATTGACAAATTATAATTATGTTGGCGCGCTATCTCAATCAGTTTGTCACATGAAGTATATGCATTTATTATATTTTATGATTAATATTTGATAATTACTTGTTCTATAACTAGTTTTTAGAAAATACAACTTTGTAAAATTCCAGCATTATAATTACTAAATTTGGTTTTTATAACAAAAATCTTGAGCATTGACTTGAATGATAAAAACATTTGGCTTTGAATTGAAAAAAATTCATTAATTTTGGCATAAGTATCCGGCTTTGTGGTTGATGAAACGGGTAAACTGTGTAAAACCGCACTAACTTTTGTATAAAAAATACGAATTTGCCTTAACTTATCAGTATTTTGCTGTGATCTTGCAATATTCGCTTACTCGACTTTAATTTTAACATTTTAGTAACTTCACATTAATCATTCTCACACTTGAAACACCCTAAGTCTGCTTAATACCAGGTGGACGAGGTTGATACAGTAAACTACCAATTTATTTGGTTAGTTGAATAGACGTGTGTGCTTTTGGTGTTGGGTTTTGTTTTGACAAGACGATTTAAAAAATAATTTAATACACTCCTTAAGATCAGGGTGGACAAGATTGCTTTGCGGAACAGATATTTAATTATTGAATAAACAAAAATTTAACTACAGAGGTAGGCTTCTGTGCTGACCGTAGCACAATGGTCTAGTGCGAGGACTATTGTGACTGCAGCCCGGGTTTGATTTCCGGCAGCGGCCATATCTAATTTGTCGAATATATTTCGATGCGGTCGTCTCTTTTGCAAGGCAATGGCATACTAGTAAAGTATTTGTCTAGTAAACTTCTCTAGTGGTGTAGCGAGCATGGCACTGCTATCATTGGTTTTCGAAGGTTTGATGTGGACAAGATTGCTCCTAGTTGGTAGTCATTAATGTACATGTATTAGTTCTTGATATTGAGCAACAATATAATTAAACTATTTTAAGGGTGGTGGATAGATAACATTTGTTTTGCGATATTGCGTAGCAAGATTTATACATCGCCAACTTAGCTTTCTGTTAGAATGTTATCGGAATGCAAACAATTTTTTTTCTAGTTATTACATATAACTGTCAAGGTAATATTGATTTTTGAGATATAAAAATAAATTGTACAACAACAAAAACCAACTTGCTGACATAACTTTAAATGCCTTAAATCGCACGATCTAGCTGATAAATTCTGGTCGCCCAAACGGAAATACACAATCAGGAAATATGTCTAGCAATAATGCCACCGTTTTATGTGATGTGTGGCACCGTCCTGTTGGAACCACATATCTTTCAGATCCATACTATCTAAATAGGTCATTGTTTTTCCGATTCTGTTTGCCATTGACATTTCCGGCAGGGTTCTCGAAAACAAAATGGTCTATGACGTTCCATCCTAAAATACACACTAAACAGTAACGTATTTGAAATGCAATGCATTTCTATCACATGACACACATGTGGGCCACTCCAAATGAATTAATTTACGAAATCTTTGGTGTGTATGGTCTGTAGGCTTGAGTTTTTGAGTAAGGTGGATTGGATTTTTGTGTGAGAATACGCTGCGTAGTGCTTCTGGATTTGAGTGGGAGTGTGAAACTAATTTTACTGCACTTAGGCTTCAGACCCTTGGTACCTCCTCCAGTGGTAAACTTTACTCTTCCGTTCCAACACATACCCAACCTATGTGGTTGATGTATCCTTAAACATCGTTTGTACGGGTTTTTTTATGGTTATTTTGTCTTTCATTTTATGTCCTCTGCATATTGCGCTGTCTACAATGCTCATAGGATGCATGTGTTTTTTTTAATTGACGGTGTTTTGTCAAAATTTCAGTTATGGTTTGCAGGTTTTTTCTGGACAGTATCAAATAGCAGTCGGCCGTTTTGGGAATTGGGGCAATCATTGTCTCCTTTGCATGTCTGCAACCCGGGTTGTTTATACCATCGTGCTTTAAATGCACTGTGTGTATTTGCTTTTAGTATGGTGTTAAGGCTTTGTAGTGGTAGTGAGGTTCAAGGTTTGTGTATTGATATAGTGCTTCTTAAAATGTTCAATTTGGACTCTGGTCAGAATTCTGGCAAAAAGCCTTGATGTTTTCTGCTGATCAACCATGTTAATGTGATTATTGTTTGTGCAGTTGCAGATGAACATTTTTATTGCCAAAAATAGGACACATTTAGCGAATTGTGGCACTCAAATCATTTTTGACATAATGTTTAATAATATATGTTGCTTTGAATAGACTATCTATCTACCATCGAACTGTCATAATGGTTTAACTCTTAAAGCACAACAGCAAAATAGCGCCAAATTTCGCTTTGTTGAGATACGTTTTAGTATGTAACTTGTTGTAATTTTTATATTATTTGGATGTGAAATAATGGCGTTCATTATAGTCTTTTCTTATAATTTACGATTCTGTGTTTATCTTTAAGATACAATAAAAATATTATTAAGCTTTCAAAAATTATTTATATTATACATTTAAAGTAGGTATTGGAAAAAATGCATGACATAAAAAGTAAAATTGTTGCTATCTTGAATGCATATTTACTCAGTAGATATTTGCCAGAAATGATTAGAAAAATATGAATTTGATACATTTTGTGACAATTTTGTTTGTTTCTTGGGATAACAATGTGCAAAGCTTATGCTGATATTCGATATTTTGTTGCAGCTTTTTGGGGTGAGTTCTATTCTAAGTGGCGATCGGGAAGGGGCAGGATTTTTTAGTTGATATTCATTAGGTTTATCATATTAAGGGTTATTTGGGGAACCTCTTCTAATCTGTGTAAGTTATTGAGTGTTGTTTTATTGCATTGTCAAGAAGTTTAAAAATGGTAGTTATAAAAAGAATGCTTATTAATACTTACTGTAAGATAAAAGGAATTATTTATTATAATCTTTAATTGCATGAAAGAAACGTTGTAGTTAAGGAGTTAAAATCTTCAATTGCTATTAATACATTAAAGTTGTATTGGTAAAGTAAATAAAAATAAATCGTAGTTTTTTTGTTTGATTGTTGCAATTGAGTAAATATTTAATTATTTTTATTATTATGTTGAAATTCTACAAATGTTTACTTAAGCCTTGCAATTTCATCTCACTATATAAATATACTGTTGCTGAGTGCATTTCTTTCAAGTTTGCTATTTAGTCTCCAGTAAACATAGCTCACTAGTACATCTTGGCAACTTGCCAACTTGCCAACGAAGATACTCGATGTCACTCTTGTTACATTAAGACAGTGCGGCACACATATTATTAATGCAAGAAAATGTTTAAACGTTTTGGTGGCTGCTATATTTAAACAGTTTCTACAATAAAGTTTTGATTGAGATGTGGCAATGCAATGCCAATTATTATTACAAGAAACGTTTACATAAAATACATTATTTATTAAGTTTAAAGGAACATTTTGATTATTTATAAACTTAAATAAAAAGTGCTACTTATCAAAAGGTTTAAGATAATGTAATGTATTATTAAAACTTTCGGAAATCAAATTATCTACTGATTTCATTTAAAAATAGATTTTTTTTAACTTATAGATAGATATGAGAGTCTAATTTTATTCTGTAGTTTTCTAATACAGGCGTTTTTTTTGCAATTTAAGTTTCTAGAAAATTATAATGAAAAAAAAAAAATTATTATTTGAAAATGAATTTGTATTATATTTAGTACAGCATGCCAGTTTTATTAACAATAAAATAACATGATTTTGATTTTAACTTAACATTTTACTTTAATTTTATTGGACAATAACTAGGCAATTTGTATGTATACAATTATAGGACAATAACTAGGCAATTTGTATGTATACAAGTCAGCGCCATTAATTTTATACAAAAATTTAAGATGTACCAAAAATATTACAAAGAAATAATTAATGATTTATCCAAACTCAATCATTACCAAAACGGCTTTGTCATTTATTCTAAACAATGTCTTTGGTGTAGTTTAGTGCGATTGAATAGATCTAAATCTACAAGAAAATGATTTAAGAGCAAATGTCTTGTATCTTATTTCAATGCTATATTGGGAGCATACAAAAAATATTCTAAAAGAGTTGCTATTATTGACGATCTCTTCTTCTATCTCCAAAATTATAGTCCAATAACTAAACCGCAATTGCGCTCTTCGTGACTATCTCCATAATTTTGGTTCTTCAAAAATAGTTAGTCTTTGCAGATTGGACATGTTTTCAGAATGTTGGCAAGTGGAATTAAGTATCATGTCTTCTTTTCATAATAGATGAGAAAGTTAGAACATTATATAATTATTATTAAAGGAAGCAGTTGAGATTGTCTCTAACTAAACTTTGAATGTGCTACAAGATTTAAGGTCGTTTTCCGCTAAATAGCAGCACAATATGCTTATCATGTAATTAAACCAGACGAATCACATCTGATGATCAGTACATCATAAGCAATACTGCACAAGCAGCCATTGCCGATAATTTAAGCAATATTACGTAATAATATCAAACGAATTATTAGTATTTGCATATTTATATACTCACTTTAACTGGCTGCTTACAATTGCTGGCTCACCTAACCTAGTGCATTGTTGTGTTATGTGTGCTGTGTGTGCTATTAATAATATAAGTCTTCTATAGAAAATATCCGAAAGTTACTGGTAATATTACTAATTTTTAAATTACCGGTACTTTTGCATCAGGGTAACATTGTCAGTTTTTAAATTATCGGTAGTTTTGCTTCAATAGAAATAATCTACTAACAAAATGCTGCCTTCTTGATCCGGCTGCTCTAGTGGGAATCGATCTTTATTTACTTTTGGAGTCCGTAAGTAGTTTTGTACCAAAGTTGTGGCGTTAGACCATAAAAGTGGTGTTTTTTTCTAGTACTTATTTGTTGCAGAATAGTTGGCGAAAGATCACACTAACTTTGCCGTTGTTTGATTTACCGCAATTGCGAAATACTGGGTCTACGTATTAGTAAAGATTATACGAGCATTGCTTCGAGTCATTTTAATCTTTGGCATAGACATTATTATTTATATTAAAATTTAATATTTAAGTTTTTGCTTGAGTTTATATTTTTTCTTAGTAGAGTAAATTTTAATAAGGTATTGGAGCCACTTATGCCAATTTGTATCACGTCTTTTGGAATTTAAATTTTAAATGTTGTTTAACACTGTGCGTGTCTATTCTATAAGTTTGCCCTTCTTACTATTTACGTATTCGATCGATACAAACGTAAGACTAACAATTTAGCTTAAATTTATAAATCTAGGTTTGAATGTAGTTTATTTATTTAGTACAGTTAATAAATCTTCTGGGGAATACATTAAAAATTTGAAGGGGGAAGCTAATTACATAGTTTGTGCAATTGTGATCATCCACAGCAGATATGATTTTTTATTCGAATTGACAAAAACTAATTTAATTGTAAAATCCTTATACAGGGTGTTTCAATTTTCTCTTCTAGCAACTCAAAAATAACACACATTTTTAGCGGCTTATATAGTAATAATACATCCACCACATTGATCGAATCAAAATGGTGTACGGTGCAACAGATAATCCTAGAAGATTATCGTGAAATTTTGAACTATCCTGTATAATTATTGATTGAAATTAATTAAAATTATATTTTATTGACACAATTTTTTATCTATATCTATATGTTTTACGTTTAATAATGTTTTTCTTATTGTTTTTATAGAGAATACTTGGAAACAGATGTTGCGCTGCCCCAAGACAAAGTTGAAGAGGTAACGAAAGTAGCTGTTGCCCATTTGAACGCTGGACTTATCGAACTGCGCAGATTATTCTTGGTAGAAGATCTTGTCGACTCCATCAAATTTGCAGTACTTCTTTGGTGTTTCACATACGTCGGCGCGTGGTTCAATGGAATCACCCTCATCATTCTTGGTAAGCTTACGCTCATTTATACGTTGTGCAGACAATCAAACCGATATTAAGAATCTTTTGCAGACCTTATCTGCAATAGGTGCTTTCCTTTTGCCACTATTCTGTTATTCTTACTTTATCTCGCTTAATATACCATTCCATTTGTACAATAGCAAGTAAGCCAAAATAAGAATTTTACTTCCCGCTTGCTTTTAGCGTTTTATCACGTGATGGAATTTAATAAGGAAGAATTTTAAAATTATTTAAAAATGTTTAAAGTAGTAAACAACGACAACAAGTAAATTTTAATTAAAAAAAGAACAAATATTTGTAAGGTTTGGCAAAAGGAAAGCACCTAATATTTACGATTTCTTGATCCAGACTAACTAGTGTTGTACGATTTATTACGACGATCTAGTAAAACTGTTGATCTAAATGTTATGTATTCTTAAAAAACGGAGACAAGTTGTTGCTAAACATTTAAGACCTATTTGGTCATTCATAAAGAGGGTCCATTCATTTAGAGTTTGTAACTGTTTTCTTTAGTTGCGTTTTGATTGGTAATGCTTATTACGTGACTTCAATTATTTTGGTCGATAAAGAGCAAGCTTTGTATAAATTATTTTGAGTATTGATCAGTAAAATTTTCAAAGCTAGAATTTGCTTCAATCGCCATCGACCTCATATCTTATGCACTGGACTGTAATATTCTTCGGTGTTACTAATTGTCTCAGTGAGTTTACACGCTAAAATAACCGCGAAATGGGAACACAGTTGGTCTATTCTCATACTAGTCTGAAAACAATTATATTTTCAATTATTTACTTTTTTATTCAAAATAAGGTAATATTTATGTTTTTTTACAATAATGGCTAATTATTGTATTGTTATCGTCTTCCAAATACTACGTAACGGTTTTTGAAGACTTTCCATTGCTTGCTGTATTCTATCAAAAAAGGGTTTTACGACTTGAAACGTATTGAAAACAGTTTGTAACCATAGCAAGTGTATCGCATCATTAAGGTGGTTTATTATTCTAGCCGGTGCGTTTAATTATATAGGTCATCGTCCAGGATAGTCTCAAGAGTTTATTGCAATATATATGCCGGGGCAAAGAAAGAAATATAGAATCGTCGTACAATATTTTAATGTTGGTTCGATATTTATAATGTCGCTCCGCACTCTGTTTTACCCTATATTGTTCGCTTGGGAATTATCTGATTTATTTCAGTGTCTACCAGTATAATGGGATGATACCAAGTTTTACAGATGGTTGGTTTGTAAAACTAATTAGTTTGTACAATATTTAATATTAAATATTTGTATTTATTTATAGAAATTGTTTGAACATTTTACTTCATTTTTTTAATTTATTTTGCAGCATGGGTAGCTCTCTTTTCTCTTCCCAAAGTTTACGAAACAAACAAAACTCAAATCGATGCTAACCTCGACATTGTGCGATCCAAAGTTGCAGAAATTACTTCCAAGTAAGTAAAATATTTTTATATATTTTTAAAATAAACAACGAAAAAGATGTGAAAAATTATTTGAGGAAAGAAAATTTAATGGTATAATATGCTGAATTATTAATAAACGCTTAACTAAATTAACTCGCGAGCTGAGGAACGAAATTTACATTGTTCTCGTAAATATTTGATTATAATCTTGAAGGTTTTAAAATATTGCAAGGGAATTAAAACATTCCGAGATTTATTAAAAAAAAGAATGCGAATTATGAACATAAATTATTCTTTATCTGTCCTGTTGCTTCACGTTTCTGCTTGCTAGAATTGTGGATGTCTATTATATTGAAAAAATTATAAAGAACTAATTAAATTGCCATGTGCAGAATGATTTCAACAAACATAATAATTAAACGATAAAATTCAATATAAATACTTTAATGAATATACTGGATACCTGTCTCGCGTTTGAAATGTTACAAGTCCTTTTTCGGCGGCTTCCATTTTGTATATTACCTAAACATATAATTCTATAATAATTAATCAAAACTATACGTTATTTTTTGTTTTAATTTAATACACTAACGATAAGCATGAGTAAACATAAGGTTTTATTCTCTCATTAAACGGCTTTGATAGTTTATATTCCTGTAATGCATTTAGAAGTTCATATTGAAAGAGTGGCGCGGGTAACAAAATTAATTATGAATGTTATTACACATAAAAAAGTAATAAAATAAAATTTAATTTGATATACAAGGCAGGTTCTTTTAATGGTTATTAATAAATATAATAGAAAAACAAAAATTTGGGCTTAAGTTTGAATTTAATTGACTCATACTCGTGAGAGTAGTATTAATTTATTGTTTAAACTGAATAAAATACGAAGTATGTTTATTGAGTATTGAAATTAGGCCTCACGTGACGTCACATGTAAAGTATAAAATACATTTTTTACAGTTTTTTAGTGTAATTTCAAATCTACATAATTTTTTATTTTTGCCGCTTTACGTCTTTTAAATAAAAAATTTAGTAATATACAAAATGGACGCCGTAAAGTAGTATGAAAGGTTAGCCGGTACTTCAGTAGGCCGCGCAACATTAGAAATCTCTCAAATTTTTGTGGTCAGACCTTAGTTGTAGTTGTGACTGCAAACAATGCTTGACTTTGCATTGAACAATCTTAGTAATAATGATTAATTTCGATCACGATGCTGAACTTGCTTTTACCATAAGCGAGAGACCAACGAGTAGCATAAAAGACGTCAGTAAAACGCCGGCGACGTAGTGGTCGCCATAGTTTTTTCATAGCTAATTTTGGCAAAAAGCCAGCAACTGGTATAAATTCATTATAATGTATGAAACTGATGAAAAATGAGGTATTGCCCATGTTGAAATGTTATAATACAGTTCTTAAGTTTTGCTGGCGCCTTGTCAGCGACTTGCAGATTTTAACTATGAACGCAAATGACGTGGCAGAGTGCTGGGAAACTCCTATGAATTCAGGGGTATACTTCAAAAATTGGAGTGTATCGAGTGTAAGTGTATCGAAAAAGCAACACATTTTCTGGTGGACATTGTCACCGTTATATCCATATATAGTATGCTCATAGATATAGTGTCTTTACGACATGGGCTTAATTTATCACACCGGATTATTTCATTAGCAACCAATTTATGATTGTATTATATACCTGGATCCCGAGGTAATTTTTAAGGGTGAAAATATTGTATATTTATATAATATTTTTACCCTTGAACATAAAGGTGCCATAAGTTATTTATGGTATATAATACAAACATAATTGTCTCCCCAAAGCGATTAGTAATGAAGTAATCCGCTGAGATAATTTAAGGCCATGTCATAAAGACACTATATCTATGGGCATACTATACCTGCGATCTAAAATCACGTACCGAAAGGGGATATTATCTATATAATGCAGTACTACTACAGGATTATCCTAATAACTACTTTAATTTAAAAGAACAATGCTTTAATGTAATATGAAAATAAAATTCTGAACTTTGATAATTACATATTTTATATACTGACCTATGGAAATTATATGAAGACATTTTTCAGGGACATTAATTGTGTTTTAACAGTTATAAGTTTGCGATTTTGATCTTGATCTTTATAGTCATTGTTATTTTTACTATGAAAGTAAAATATTCTACAATTTGTTGACTATTTAGAAATGAAATCATTAAGTATGATTATGAAAATCCAATTTGTAATATTTATGTTAATTAATATTCTTTTATTTTTTAGGGTAAAAGCTGCAGTGCCAATTGGCAAAAAAGAAGAGAAGAAAGAATAAGAAAATTTTACTTCATCAGGTGGTACACGTGTCATAACATACTCCATTATCGTATGAAACACACCTGCATATTTGTTATATTTTGTACATAAACTTTTGATTTTAATCATCCTTGCGACCGTCTTATTACATATTTTTTGTTTATTATTTTTATATATGGTGTAATACATACATCATTTTAGAGCAATGCAAAGGATATCCCAGCGAATAAACACCAATCGTGTTATGTATTACGGATAAGTAAAAAGAAAACTATCTTATTTATAATTAAATATATTATATAATTTTATTTGGTTTTATTTTTTCCGTGTGGTCGTTTAAGGCGAATTGTATTTATTTGATTGAAAAAAAAAAACAGATGTGCAATCATGTATGTATTGTGTATTGTTCACCTTAATATAAAAACTGTTTTTTTTTTTACATACCATTGAGAAAGAAATACATTGGTATCGAAGCTATAGTAAACTATTGTGAGCACGCAAATTATTTAAAACAAAACCAATTTGCCAATTATACTAATCTCTAAGATGTAGTTATGTTTATAGAAACAGACTTTGTTGTTAAAACTAAACTTTTAATTTGTTCTTCCCTATGTATCCCTGCCCTTATAAATACAATTATAATTTCTATAAATATAACTTGTAGAATCGTTTCATCTTGAGAAATGTATTATTAAATTGCAAAAAAATCTAATCTATTATTTTGTTAGACTGATAATTTTATAAGTAGTTTATAGTATGGGATGTTATAAGTTTTAATATTTAATCCAGCCTTCAGTGGATGAAGCGCTCGAGTAAGATCCGTACTAAGCTCTCTCTAAAAATTTAAAATAAAAGTGCCACTTGAATAATTCAGTGCCACCTATAACCTGCATTAATTATTCAAGTAGATAATAAATCTAAAATATCTTGTTTATTAAGATCAGTGTTGAATGTCTTTGTTACACATGAAAATTAATATATCAGAGTAATTAAGACCAATATAATATATTAATAAAAGAGTAAGTCTAGTTTGTAAAATATTCGATTTATTTTTAAAAAGCTTGTTTCTGTGTGTTTTGGAACCAAACTATTTAATTCCACTCATTACTTCTACCTTATATTTTCATTTATCACCCATTGGAGTAATTGTTGTAATATCTATATTTAGGTTGGGTTTATTAATCGAAGAAATCAAAGATGATAAAATATATATATATTTGAGTTATTGTTGCAAGAACTTTTTATAGCTATGTATTTGCTTTATTGGAGAAACATTATTAAATAATTTATAAATTGCTTCATACACTTGTTTTATTATTGTGTTTGTTTTTTATTTATTCCATTTAATTAAAACAGTAGTATAGTTAATGTAGAAATTAACAACTGGAAATAAACTGGTCTAAAGACTGCTACCTGCATGAATTTTATATTCATCTAATTTTTTGCGTAGGTAATTAAACTAAATTTTTATTTTTAATATTAAAACATTGTGATTTTGTAACAATTATGATGACACTTAATATAAATCTTGTAAATTTACTGAATAGTGAACTGCACATGCGTACATAGTAATGTTGGGCGAAAAATGATAATTTGTGATTGGAATTGGATTCCAAGCAAAAAATGGGAAATAACTTTACTGATCGGCAGAATTTGTATTGGCAGTAAACGACCGTTGAATATTCCACATTAAAATCTGTGTTAAAAAGACGTTTTCTAAATTTTGTCCTGACCATACATGCTTTCTGGAGAAAGTAGCTTAGTCGGACCACAAAATTGAACGAATAAAGTTAGGATCTTGCTCTTGCTGTTTGAGAACCCACCGCGAAAATGCTACTTCATCTTCTGGTTGTCAGTGATAGACATGTAGATAAGGTAAGAATGCAACACTTCTTTGTCTAAAGTCGGACGTCTATCGGGAATCTTCTTTAATATTCCCGACTACTTTCTAAAGCATTGCCGATGCAAACGTCACATACAAAAATAATGTCGGGATATTTTTGTTGCAGAACTGCATTCTTGACAAAATACAGAAACGATGTGACATCTGTCAACAGTAAGTAATGCGCGTATCACATTGACTGACCATAATTATATACTATTATATAAAAAAAGATAAAACTTTTGTAAAATGTTCATCAATTTTATTGTAGATTGAAATTTTATGAACATGTTTTAGTTTTTGTAATAATTAACTCACAAAATGACAGAAATAGCATTTATAATATAACCCAACTATTTTGTTAAAACGGCTAATGTGTACATATTTTGCTTCAATTATACAGAAAACGTTAATCTACAATAAAATTGATGATCATTTGTGCATTTTCAGACTTTTAAATTTTATCTATTTTTATATACCACTATCCACGGTGTAATTATTTTTCGAAAAAAGTCATTCTTATATATTTCTCTTGCTTGTTATATAAATACGATTTACCTTGAGAAACTCTAATTTTGTTGTACAGGTCCAAAAAATATAAAAATGTAATTTTGCAAAACAAAAATGTTATAAATCAGAAATTTGTTAAGCGTCAAAATAATGAGCGTATAATGAAAAATCGAAAATCCAAAAGAACTATTTTTATGGGAGTTATAAATACTATGAGCAAAGTTTTATTCAACATGAAACCCACCTTCTTCAATTTTTTCATCCTTTTTTGAAATTCATTATAAACATTGTGAATAATCTCTGGTGTCACTAGTAATTCTGTTTTTCAAAATCTCAATATTATCTTGCATGTCCGTAGCATATCGTGTTTGTATTATACTACGTTTCACAAGTATGGGGTTCCATTCGGTTCGTTTCGTTTTCGGTCTGTTTTCGTTATTTTTTTTGTTTTGTATTCGGTACCTAATAGAAACAGTATAGCACCAAATACTCCCCCGTAAAGTGATGAGAGAGTGCTTTCAATGAATTCTGGTACTCGTTCCTTGTTTTTTTATTCTTCTATAGAGAAACAATATGGCAACAACATGACTTTTCTTTATTGTGATTACTACTGAGGCTGTTTACGGAAAAAAAACACAAAAGCCAATATGAACGTGTGAAACGAACAAATACGTATACATAAATTTTTTTTTTTATAAAATAAAATAAATACTGAAAATGTAGGTACTCCCATGATTAGATTGATGTGTTGATAAATTTTTAATCTTTAATCCAAACATTGGGTTAACAAAATAAAATCAGATCTTTATAATCTACATTTGTATTTTATTAATTAAATATATTAACGACCGGTTTTGACCATGTGGTCATCTTCAGGTTTTTGCATTGAAAACCAACCGTTGAGTGAAGTTAAGAGTTGTTGTTGCATTTGAAATTGATAATTTGAGGGAATATCTTCCTTCATCGACAGGGAATCAAGAACCAAATCTTCAATGATGTCTTAATCCTTTTGATGAGGAGGCTAGAATATCTACTAGAGGTTTTCATCAAGATCGTGTCTATTGTTGAAAATGTAGGTACTCTGATGATTGGATTGATCATCAGTTGCCACAATTAACGATTACTTTAAATATACTAAACAACATTATGCTCGATAAGAAAAAATACACAAAACACGAGAATGCGAGAGAGCGACAGTATGAAGAACAACACAAATGTAAAACTAAAGTTATTCTAGGCTATAACATTACTTGCACTGTCACTATTGCCGTTTAAATACCGCTTCATATGAATGGTAACAGCTCATTAAAGAATTGAGAGCATGTGCCTGGAACAACCGAGTTCTTTATTGGCTGAAGCATGCAAACAAACCAATGCAACTTACGTGTAAAAACAAAAGCACTAAAGGCAGCCGAATAAACAACAACAACGGCAACAATCAATCCGGCTAAAATACTTTTATACTAAATTAAACATAATTTTTTTATTTTGTAAAAAATTTGTATTATTTTTTTTATTAAATTACGATAGTGATCACTGAATAATGTATCTAATTAATTTGGTTATTTAATTTTTAAGGCTTAGGGGCCCGCACTGCCAGTGTATTGGTCTATTGCGACCCATCTAATTTGAAAAATATTCATTAAGTCAATTTGTAACAATCAAGGCACTATGGGCTCGGCAGCCATCCTGCTGGAATATCACACTTCTTCTAAATTCCAAATTTTTTTCATCTAATTGAGGCCAAAAGTATTCACTAAGAATTTCCAAAGAATAATTTGCGTTCAGTCTTCCAGGAAAAAATGACTTTCTAAAATTTCTGACTGTTTATACAAATACTAAAGTGTGGATTTTTTTTGCTCAAAAGCGACAATTTTGGCTAGAGGGTATCCTATTTGTTCTGAAAGTAGATTTGTCACTGAATATGATATGATGGTGAACATTATAGCGTTCAAGTATGCGTTTACCCATTAATAATGAGAATTTTAGTCGGTATGAATCATCGCCTTCTTGAAGTTTACAAATAAAAGTTTGTTTGAATCTGTGAAATTTATTTGTGGACAGAATATTACATACCCGACTTGTACATATACCACTCAGCTGATTTGCTCTTGCTCTCGAAGGAAGTAGATTATTGTTACTGGTTTTAACACGAAAATTTTGCAGCATCATTTTCATCATAATTTTTTTTCACGTTTTTAACATCACCATAACATCGAATTTATGTACCAAATTTCTTAAAGCGTTTACAGATACTAACACACCGGAAAATTTCCCGTGGAAAACTTCAATTGCGTATTTATAGAACACCTCTCCAATACCGTAACATTTAATCAAGTAAATGCGCTATTGTAAGGTCGGCATCTTTTTAGAGATATTAGTTCAAATATTAACAAATAATTGTAGTAATGTTACATAAGCATTACTTGACAGCAACAATCTTGGTTTCCAATTAGGAAATGAGATTTTATTCTAAATATCAAATATAACTCCCTAACATTAACTACCATAAAAAAAATTTTGCATGTCGATATCAGCTTCTAAGCTCTTTCTTACAATACCTAAAAAAAAAATGGATTTACAAAATTTTCTTTTTTTAATATAGCATTTTTTATATTTTTTAGTTCGTTTTTATTATGACAAGCGGAAGACATTATGAAGAATGATTTTTTCGAAAAATATTCAATATAAATGTACACACTGTATATACATTTGTGAGAAGTTTTATAGTGTTTACCGACTGTGTAAATACTGTACTGTTTTGTTCAAAGTATTGTGTAGCTGAAAGATGTTGCATACAAGACAGTTTTCCAGCTACACACTTTAGTGTTCCATCTTTTTTGATGATGAACTTAGTTTATGGCAAATAGAAATTGAGATAGATATTTTTTTGCTTATAATTGTTGTTTAAAACACGATAAATCGCTATTTGCGGTTCGATTGTAGAAAAAGAATATGCAGTGTTCAAGGTATTAGTTATAATAGCATATTTCTTAATTTAAATCTTTCCAGTAAAAGTTTGTAATATATCGCTCCACAAATAAAGTTTGGAGTTAAATTTTTTAATGGAATTCTTTAAAGTAACCACAGATAATCTTCTACAATAGTATTAGACCAACAAGTTATGATCTTTGCTGCTTCTCATTTATCATTATTTTAAGATGAACATGAAATTTTTAAATTAATTTAATTTTGATGCTTATTTCATATATTTCAATTTATATGAAAGAAACATTTCTGATTTGAGGGAAATCTTCAAATGTTTATTCTATACATAAAACATACAAGTATAAGTTTTCAAAGTATATTCTAGTTGCATTACTGTGCAATCTATTAAGAAAAATGAAAAATATATTGCATTATATAATGTGGTAATAACATTGTCTTAAGTCTTAGGAAAAAACTATCGCAGGTACTCAATATAGATTCCAATTAAAACGTCTTTTGGCATGTATTAGATTAAAATAGATTTATTTTACTTCCAGCTCAGTACTGAAAAACATACTATCTGACGATTCTCTATGCATATTGCTAGCTAGCAATATTGTTATTGAGCAAGGTTGCTAAGCAATTTAATAAATAAAACTATTAAAAACGCAAAATATCGTAGCAACTTTGCTCGATATCAATATTGCTAGCTAGCAATATGCATAGAGAATTGGGCAAAATATGTATGTGTACAATATAGTTTTTATTATTCTTAAGGTACACAAATTAAAAGAAAATGCATGTATAGTATAAAACTAAGTAACAACATTTATAAAAATACTAAAAACATAATATGTATTTGCAATCACGGACCAAACTCCAGGAGTGTATTCTACACGTGAAAATAATGTAAAAAAACTCAAATGTTGTTATTCAATTTTTATTTGTTTTTAAGTTATAGCATAATTAAGTTTTTTTATCTAGTATGCTATGATCGACGTTCTAAAACATTTGATAGCTTTTTTGTTCTGATAATGTGTCAGTGTGACGGTAATTTAACGTTTATTTTGTTTGTACGATTAATTGTTAATTATTCAATGTTTTTTTTATTTATTCTATGAAACTCTTTTATATTTATTGTTATTATACTCATATTGTTTCATATGTTTATTATTATTTTTATTTTATATATTATTATATTATAAACTTGAAAATGTTATAAGATAACAAAACATGTTGTAAAATAATATACTACTATTAATTAATAAAAATAATAATAAACATATGAAACAATATGAGTATAATAACAATAAATATTTGTTAATTAATTGAGTGTTACAAAACGCCACACACTTATTCAAATTTAGAATATGCAAATATGCATTAATAATACTCACAACTGTCATGTATGGTCAGACGAAAATCCCCACGTAACAGTCGAAAGTAATTTTCAACATAAGTAAACATGTGGTGTAGTATGATTGATGGTTATTTAATTGGACCTTTCATTTTGGAGAATTGCTTCACAGGAGCCAACTACTAAATTTTTTTACAAAATGAAATACACGGACTACTAGAGGATGTTCCTTTAAACATTAGAATGCAAATGTACTACCAGCACGATGGAGCTTTTGCACATTTTGCTCGTCAGGTCAAGGAACATTTGGACAAAAGGTTTTCAGGGAGTTGGATTGGTTGCGGTGGTCTTATTAGTTGGCCTTCAAGATCTCCAGACTTCAAAACAAACATGTTTATGGTTTTTGTAATGGGAATGCTATAGCTGCTGTTGAAGAATATCGTCAACGGTTTCCACATCAGAGACATCCTAATAAAAATGTATTTATCAGAGTTTTCAACAAACTGTGCGAAACCGGAAAGCTTCCCAGTCTTAACATAATATCTTAACAAGTTACTCGATAACATTTAGAAGAGGTAGAAGATATTCTGGATGTAGTAGCAGAATATGCAACGACCAGCTCACGAAGAATTAGTATTCAATTGAGTATTCCTCCACAAACAAGAGTAATAAACACACTCCACGAGCAAGGTTTACATCCATACAACCGGAAGATTATCCTAAACGTATAGAATTTTGTCGGTGGATAAATAATAATCATCGTGTTGTATCGCGCATACTTTTTACAGATGAAGCAACATTCACCCGTAACGGCATTAATACCACTCACAACTGTCATGTATGGTCAGACGAAAATCCCCACGTAACAGTCGAAAGTAATTTTCAACATAAGTTTTTAGTAAACATGTGGTGTAGTATGATTGATGGTTATTTAATTGGCCCTTTCATTTTGGAGAATTGCTTCACAGGAGCCAACTACTAAATTTTGTTACAAAATGAATTACACGGACTACTAGAGGATGTTCCTTTAAACATTAGAATGCAAATGTACTACCAGCACGATGGAGCTTTTGCACATTTTGCTCGTCAGGTCAAGGAACATTTGGACGAAAGGTTTTTAGGGAGTTGGATTGGTTGCGGTAGTCCTATTAGTTGGCCTTCAAGATCTTTAGACTTCACAGCATTAGAATATTGTTTATGGGGCTGGTTCAAAGATGAAGTGTACAAAGTAAAAGTGGACACTCGGGATGGACTAATTCTACGTATTAGAAATGCTGCAGCCGATCTTAAACAAAGACATGACTCCATCAGAAGAGCAACAGGCGTCTTGTAGACGAAGCAGAAAATGTAAATGGCGGTATTTTTGAACATTTATTATAAGAACGCTATGATATCCAAAACGTTAATTTTGTTTATTTTTAATTACGCTGTAACTTGAAAACAAATAAAAATTGGATAACAACATTTGAGTTTTTTTATATTATTTTCACGTGTTAAATACACTCTTGGAGTTTGGTCCGTTCCTCCTGACTCACCCTGTATTTAAACCTTAAAATCTTTTGCATTGTACGTATTAATAGCTTTCTTTATAATTGGAAAAAATGTCTAGTCTCAAAACCATAAATGCTGGTGTTTTTTAAGGTTCTGCGCTATCTCCGTATCTGTTTTTAATTTATCAATGAAGTTCAATTCACCAAGCGTTTTATTTATATGGTAGTTGTTGATGATACAACTTTTTACTTTATAGTTTCTTTAGATTATAATAACAAATATGGCAAATTATCTATAAACAATAATCTAGACCTAACTGGGATAATTAAGTTGATTTAAAAATATTATAATAGAAATGCTTATGCTAGTCCAGAAATTGAAAAAAATGAGAGAAACTGGGAGAAAAACATGGCATAAAATTATGGAAAGAGAGATAGAGAAGCACACACAACTAAGAAAAATACGAAATTATAAATATAGTATAAATATAGTAGAATAGAAAGTGAACTGCCAATGTACCTAGAGAGCAATAGATATAATAAAGATGATAAAAAGATGATTGCATGATTTAGATATGGCAATGAAGAGCGAGTGACAAAGTTTTAGATGGAAGAGGATTTGAAAGTGTTTAGAATGCGAGGAGAGACTAATACCTGGTTGCACCAACGCACCTTAAGCTGTAGCTAAACCTTAAAGATTGCTTACATCTTAAAATCACCTTAAAACGTTGCACCAACAGAAAATTATCTCACATTGATACATGTCGGCCTTACATCTCAAGTAGTAGATTTCTATGACTTAAGCTCTATTTTATTAGTTATGTTTATTAAAAGTATAAACGTTGGCTGCGTTCAGGACGACTCTTCATGCGTACTGAACGCGCTTGATGACTATCGTTTGACAGCAAACGATAGTCATTATACATTTCCATTTTACTCATCATACATCTAGGTTTGCTTGGTCCACGCTTTTATTTGAAAAGTAAATTCATCATGTCAAAACCAAACTACATAAAAGTCATATAAGTTTTTAAACTGGAAATGGAGCAACATAGGTAACTATAAGATTACAACGTAATATTAACGTTGTAATAACTTGGGTGAGAGAAGTAAAAAATGATAAAAATAATCAAACCTAAAAATATTACAAAGTAGGATTAGATCGTTAAGTAGCAGCTTCATAAACTAATTAAATCATTTATTTAAATTCAAAACTCTAAGCTTTATGTTTATGATGTTGATAAAAGTTTACACGGTTGGTAACAGTGGCAAAATATACCGTTCAGACGGGCTCAGCGCTTATTGAGTCAGCGCTGGCAACTGATGAGTTGTACTGGACGCAACCATTGATGACATATGAATAATAATGTATATAAAAATAAACTATTTTAAAATAATAATATAAGTGAAATCCTCTTTGATAGTTAGAACAATAGTAAGTAATTAAATAATTATAAAATAATATTATTACAAATTATTTTCGTTGCGTTTTAAGGCCCGTTTGCACCATTGTTTCTTAAATCTTAAGGAACCTTTAATAGTCATGAGTGTTCCTTATTATATTGCACCAAGTTTTTAAGGAATACTTAAAGGCTTAAGTGACGGTTAAATTTAAGTCCTACAATTTTGCGACTTAAACATTACCTTAACCTAATAATGTGAATATTGTGTGTAAAAGTGCTACACAATAATAATAAAAATGAACGATGATTATGAAATACTTTCAGTTTTTGTAGATGATGTGTAGGTATTAAAATTTTTAAAATTTATAAAAGAATATCATCTATCGAGGACTGCATTAGTTTTCAAAATGATTTAGATTCTGATGTCATGTCATGGTGTCTTATTAATAACTTGTTGTTTAACGCAAATAAATGTTTTTCGATAAGCTTCAACAGAACTTTAAGTAAAGTATTGTATGACTATACTATCGATAATAATGTTTTGGAACATGTTACACAAATAAAAGATTTGGGCGTAATTTTTGATTCAAAACTAACTTTTGTTGAGCATATAAACTATATGTGCAACCGTGCTATAAAAATGTTAGGATTTGTTTACAGAATGTCTACTGACCTATCTCCTAGCACCCTCAAACTACTTTATTGCGCTTTAGTACGTTCTCATTTAGAGAACGCTCCGTCGGTTTGGTGTCTATTCTACAGCGTTCATATATGCAATATAGAAGTATTCAAAACAAATTTTTTCGTTTATTATCGTACAAATTAGGCATTTTATCCGAAAGTTACGATTTTAACCTCATTGCATTGCAATATAATCTTCCGCCGCTGAAAATTTGGCGCAAAAGAGCCAATTTATCATTTTTACGTGGACTAATGATGTCTGAGATTGATTGCCAAAAGCTACTAGTAACTCTTCCATTTCAAGTCCTCAACAATAATTGCCGAACCAGACAGTCTTCATTATTTAGAGAATCTATACATTCTACCAATTATGGATTTAATAATCCAATTGGTAGAATGTGTAGAGAATTGCAAATAGTTTCTCTAATAATATTGATTTATTTTGCGTTTCAAAATGTAGTTTAAGTGTCAATTCAAATGTGTTGATGAATAATTTTATATTTTGTTTTTATTTATGTTTACTTTTTTCCATGCTTTTATTATTCAATATTCTTTTATATATTTTTGTGTAATTGTAATATTGCTTGTAATTTATCGTTATTTATGTACATAATTATGTAGATGTAAATGGTTTTGTATATACCGTGAATAAAGTATTATTATTATTATTTAATATTAATTTTGGACGTCGTTCGATATTATTTATGATTAGATTTATCCAATGGATTTAGAAAAACAACCATGGAATGGCAAAAGGACCTGTTTTTATTTATTTATTTGTATTAATTACATTTGTCGTTTACTATCAGCGAACGTTTCGGGGATGAAACTATCCCCTTCCTCAGCGCTAGAAATGTTTTATATATAAATGAGAGATTAATGAACATAAATTAGCTTAATAATTAAAACATGATTTTAACATTGACAGATTACGTACAAATCATGAGAAACATATACAAACCAAAAAAAAAAAAATTTATATAAAAAAAAATTAAATTTTTAGAGGGGGCTTACCGGTGATATGAAGAATTATGTCGGTACAACATAAGATTACAATCTAATACGTATTTCCACCATTGTTATCAATTATTTGAAAGCCACGTTTGGATTTTCTTTATATATAATATTTTATAATTATTGGTCAGATTTATACATCACAATTATATATTTGGTGTGTAGCCACCTCACATTTAACAGCACAATTAAAACACATAACAGATTAAAAAAATTTTTGTTATAAAATTGACAAGGCAAAAATGGTTGGTTGTGCACGAAGTAGACCTTTAATTTTAATGCGTAGAACATGGAACGGAAAATAAATATATTTTTTTTATTATCTCATATATAAAATTTTTGTAGTATACTGGGTGGTCTGCTACTATTTATATTACAAATTAATACATATATTTATATAAATTTTGTTGAAGAAAATTATTTTTATTTAAAATTTGATTTTAGTTTTATTATATTATGATATATACCACTAAGACTATCTGTATCTCGTTTGAAATTGCATGACTGTGTACTATTGATATACAACATCTCGCTAATCAATCGTTTTTTTATAATTTGGTTCAATATCAAGGATTTTAGTTTTGTTAAAATCAAGTTTGTGTCCCACCTCCATGTAGTGGTTTGAGAGACCAGTATTATTAGTCATATTGGAACCATCTTTTTTGTGTTGGTATATTCTACTGCTTAGTTTCTGACTTGATTGACCAACATAATTGATTGAGCAATTACCACAAGGAATTGAATATACCGCGTATTTGGTGTCATCTTTTAATGTTTTATCTTTTAGACATGTAAATAGTTTGAAAATAACTATTATCAAAAATTTGCAATAAAAAATAATTTTAGTGAGTTACCGATATTTCCGTTATTAAAATCTATAGAATATTGCATAAATGATAAACCAGCATCAATCGACAAAGATGAATTAAGACTTAAATGTGTAAATATTTTAACTAATTATATCAACATTGGCAAAAATAATAATAATATAAATAATAAACTATATTCTCAAATTAAAAAAGATTACAAGCAAACAAATTTTTTTCTAAAAAACACACCGGAGATAATAGTCACAAAAGCAGATAAAGGGAGTAAGACAGTAGTCATACTCCGAGAAGACTACATAGATAAAATGATGGAAATAGTTTCGGACGACAATACATACGAATTGCTCAGTAGAGATCCAACAAAAAATTTTGAAAAGATAACAAATTCAATTATTAAGAAATTTCTAGACAATAATGATATAAGTGAGACCCAATTTAAAATGTTAAAATCAACTAATACTGTCTCTCCAAAACTATATGGACTTCCAAAAATCCATAAACCAAATAGACCCTTTAGACCAATTGTTTCATGCATTAATTCTCCGGATTATAAATTGTCTAAATTTTTTGCAAACATTTTAAATAATCTATCAGTAACGTTTAAGTATAATGTAAAAAATTCAATTGAAGTGGTCCAAAAACTTAAAAAGTTAAATGTGCCCGAGAATCACACAATAATTTCTTTAGATGTTGAATCTCTTTTTACAAATATTCCCAAACAATTGGTACTAAAGATAATTAATGATAGGTGGGATTTAATCTCTGCCCATACAACTATAGATAGATCATTGTTTCTGGAGGCTATAAGCCATTTTTTTGATAATAGTTATTTTCAAATAAATGGGAGTTATTATAAACAAATATATGGCACCCCTATGGGGGCACCAATAAGTCCTATTTTGGCCATGTTGGTGATGGATGAATTAGTATCTTCGTGTTTAAAGGAATTGGATTTTAGGATTTTATCGTTGTTTGTTTACATGGATGATACGCGTATTATTCTTCCAAAATCAAAAATTAATTATATCTTAAATAAGTTTAATAGTTTTCATGAGTGCTTAAATTTTACAATAGAAAAATCTGTTGATAATAAACTACCGTTTTTGGACCTATTAATTATTATAGAAAATAACAAAATACTAATTGATCTATACAAAAAACCTTGTGACAGTTGCAGAACGCTAAATTTCAACTCCAACCATCAACTTTCTCAGAAAATAAATATTATCACTATGAGCATAAATAAGATATTGTCACTCAGTCACCAGCAGTTTCATACAAAAAACTTTGCTCTTTTAAAGAATAAATCACTTCTCAATAACTACCCGGAAAAACTTATTAATACGATTTTAAATAACAAACAGAAGTGATCGTTGGCCTTGAGAAACAATGATCTAAATTTAAATTTAAATAACACCCCCCAAATCAATTGGTATTCGATCCCCTATATTGATAGTTTGTCACACAAGATTGGAAAAGTTTTGAGGGATGATTCAACTAAAATAACTTTCAAATCGCAAATAACTGTTGGTAAACTATTTACATGTCTAAAAGATAAAACATTAAAAGATGACACCAAATACGCGGTATATTCAATTCCTTGTGGTAATTGCTCAATCAATTATGTTGGTCAATCAAGTCAACACAACAGAGATTGTTCCAATATGACTAATAATACTGGTCTCTCAAACCACTACATGGAGGTGGGACACAAATTTGATTTTAACAAAACTAAAATCCTTGATATTGAACCAAATTATAAAAAACGATTGATTAGCGAGATGTTGTATATCAATAGTACACAGTCATGCAATTTCAAACGAGATACAGATAGTCTTAGTGGTATATATCATAATATAATAAAACTAAAATCAAATTTTAAATAAAAATAATTTTCTTCAACAAAATTTATATAAATATATGTATTAATTTGTAATATAAATAGTAGCAGACCACCCAGTATACTACAAAAATTTTATATATGAGATAAAAAAAAATATTTATTTTCCGTTCCATGTTCTACGCATTAAAATTAAAGGTCTACTTCGTGCACAACCACCATTTTTGCCATGTCAATTTTATAACAAAATTTTTTTTAATCTGTTATGTGTTTTAATTGTGCTGTTAAATGTGAGGTGGCTACACACCAAATATATAATTGTGATGTATAAATCTGACCAATAGTTATAAAATATTATATATAAAGAAAATCCAAACGTGGCTTTCAAATAATTGATAACAATGGTGGAAATACGTATTAGATTGTAATCTTATGTTGTACCGACATAATTCTTCATATCACCGGTAAGCCCCCTCTAAAAATTTAATTTTTTTTTATATAATGTAATGTTTCTCATGATTACGTACAAATCTGTCAACGTTAAAATCATGTTTTAATTAATGAAGCTAATTTATGTTCATTAATCTCTCATTTATATATAAAACATTTCTAGCGCTGAGGAAGGGGATAGTTTCATCCCCGAAACGTTCGCTGATAGTAAACGACAAATGTAATTAATACAAATAAATAAATAAAAACAGGTCCTATTGCCATTCCATGGTTGTTTTTCTAAACCCATTGGATAAATCTAATCATAAATTATTATTATTATTAGAAATAATAGAAGTTGGGATTCTTTGACAAGTACGGCTCATAGAATTGTTAAAAGTTTTGGTGGCACTAGCAAGACTGTGCCCGACATATGCAAAATTTCCTGAAACAAATTTAGAAAAAAGACAATTATGCCAGAAGTTTTTCAATATTGCTGCCTTTCCAAGGATGTTCGGTGCTATGGAACCCACATTCAAATTCAATCACCTGGTAATTTTTGATGATTTATTAAACAACTCCTGTAAGGTACGAATTTGTTTATAGGTGGAAACAAAGCCAGACATTTTTTGAAATAGTAATAATTATTTTTCTTTCAATGTTCAGGTAGTTTCAGATAGTAAAATGAAAATCCTGAATTTGGTTGCAGGATGGCCAGGTTCCGCTCATGATGCGACAATAATTAATAATTCTCAAATAAAAAATAGATATGTAGAAGTAAAATTAGCAGAACAAATTCTTTTTGCATGAGAATTCATTTTTCTGAAACTGTAATAATAAAGTAAAAACACAAACATTATATACTTTTTTCTATATTTATTTACAACATCTATAAATATACATACCTTTAAATTATTTATTTAATATTGCACTAATGTCAGAAAATTTATAGATTGTCAAATCTATCTTTAACTTAACCTAAGAATCACTTTATTTTGTGTGGTGCAATGTAAATCCAAACTAAGGAACAATTTATTTTAAGTACCCTTTAGTTATGGAACACTTTTAAGGAATAATGGTGCAAACGGGCCTAAAACTTATATATAACTGTCTGTGTCGACATCTATTGTTACTATTGTTAGTTTGTTGAATTGCATTTTGAGCAGTTGCCAAACGTATTTTAATGCTAAGGTAAGACGCTGTCACATTTAATTGGTACAACAAATTGTAAAACTTAAGACGCTCTTATTGCAAAACCGCCTTAGCTGAGCTGCACCTTAAGTTGCGTTGGTGCAACCGGGCGTAAGGAAACTATGGAACTTATGTTAAGAGTGTAACGAGAAAAGAAAAGAGCAAATGGAAAAGAATGAAATATTGAAAAGAGACGGAAGAGAGATAGAATTGATGAAGGCTGTTAGAAACAAAAAAAGAAATAGACGAACAAAAAAGCAAACATTTTTAATTCTGTTAATTCAAAAGATTATGATTTATTATTTTGGGGAATTATAGATAAATTTGAAATGTGATGTAATGTATTTGTAATGTGATGTAATGTATTTGTAATGTGATTTTAAAGATATGTCAACAAAATGGTTGTTCCAATGAAGATTATGTGAGATTGTAATCTATAAAAAACAAATTAAAAGATTTAAAAATTGATTTGTTGTTTAGTTTAATATTTGATACTGATAATACCTCAAATTTTGAAAATTGATTAAGTTGGAGTACTTCTAACTTCAAATATTGTTTGGAAGTTTTTGTTTAAAGATGCGACAGATTCTAACCTAAAAATGTTATGTTATTTATTACTACCTTTTTAGGATTTTCAACTTTACTGTTTTAGAATCCAATCAAACGTACTGCAACTTATATACTACATTTATTTCGTCATCTAATTCTAATTGACATGCCAACTTTATTCAGTCAATTTTTCAATTTCGCTAAGCAATTGTCAACTATTTACAAAACTGTTGTTTCTGGAAAAGAAACGCCAACTGTTTCAAAATCTGTAAAACAAACTGCCAAATGTCAATTCAACAAAGCAACTTTGAATTGTTACATAAGTTTATTATATACAGTACCAACTTGACAGAATAGACATCTATTCTGTCAAGTTGGTTCAGTTCAACATCTACCACATGTCTGTCCTATGGGCCATTTGATATATGAACTGTAAATTAAACTTTAATCTTGACAAAACTGCCAATTTGATAAAACAACTGTCTACTATTTTATAAATCTGAACTATGAAATATCAATTTAATTTTTGATAAACTTACCTTATGATACTTCAACTGCTAATTAAATAAATAAACTATAATAAATTATAATAAACGTTTAACTGTTAATTCAACAAAGTAATTGTTAGCTGTCTTGCAAATTTGGTAGATAAACTGTTTAACTTGCAAAATCTATTATTTAAACTGACAACCAGTAATTTAACAAAGGAATTGTTATTTGTTATGTTATGTGAAGCATCTAAGATGAGATTTTATTTCAACAAATCTGTCATATAAATTGTTTATTTGGCAAAGCATTTATCTACTCTTTCACAAATCTGACAGATAAATTATCAAATGTAAATTCAACAAAGCAACTCATTCAAAAATCTGTCATATAAATTGTCAATTTAACATGTCAACTGTTTAACAAATCTGTCATGTAAAATGCCTCATATTTCACATATAAACTGAAACTTTAATCTTAACTTATTTGTCATATAAACTATCAACTGTGAATATTTCTGTTGTTGTTATCTTGACGTATGATTTATTATATGTTGTTTTTTAACAGGTTATTGTAATTTTTAATATGTTGTATTGTATATTATATTGTATTATTTATGTAAAACGTGATTTTGTGCATTTGTATACTTAATAAGTTTAAATTTTACTTAACTAGATTTAAGACATACTTGCAGTATAATATGTCAACTGTCAATTTAATAAAAACAATTTACTATTTTGAAAACTTATCATATGAACTGTCCACTCATAATTTAACAAACAACTGTCAACTGTTTCACAATATTTTTAGATGTTATGTAACTGACAAAACAAAAGTGGACTCTCTAAAAATTATACCAGTTTTATATCAAAACTTTATTCAAATCTAATTTCAAGTTGATAAATTGAATATAAATACATTATATTATTAAAGCTATGCCGCAGATTGCTCTAAATTATTGTATTGGAAGTTTTTGAGTAACTTTGTCTGGCTTTCTCGCTTCAGTGTAGCGCCGCCATAACAAATTGGCTATATGCACATATCTTATGACGGGGCTACACTAAAGCAAAAAGCCCGGCAAAGTAGCGCAAAAACTTTTTAAAAATGTTGAAACCTGCGGCTACATAAAGCCGTCGTTACAACCCGCGCGGCAAGAAACACCGTGCGGAAAAATTGCGGGGCTACACTAAAGCGAGAAAGCCGGGCAACTCGTCGTAATTTTCTAAGAACGTGTATAACTGTCTGACACATAGAATACTTTACTTATAAACTGTCCAATTCCTTCTTGACAAATCTACTGTATAAACTGTCTGTTTAACAAACCAGTTTTCACCTTTTTGAGAAAGTGTATAACTATTAACTTCATTCTTGAGCAAATCAACTCTTTTGTTTGCATAGTTTACATTTTTTGAGGTCCCTTAAAATGACTCAAACTCAAACACTACTATGAAGATTATGTTGGGATGAGTACTATCGATGTAAGTTAGAAAAAACCTATTTGTTAGCTGCGTTTGAAGTAAACTAATATAATATATCATAATAACTTGTTTTAAAGACATTTAAGCAGAAAGTAATCATTTGTTTCTCCTGAAATATAACTTGAAAATTCACTGTAAGAGAATGTTACAAGACGTAGTTCGTACTAGATGCTCTACTGAATGCATCTATGTTATAGATTCAGATAATTTTTTATTAATTTTCTGATTATCTTTTTTGTATTTTTAGAAATTACTCATTGAAAACATAACTATTCTGATGAGTTTCTAATTAATAGAGTAACCATCTATAAACAACAACCAAACGAGCTCAAGATGAACAATTGGATCCCACATTTGCTATATTTGACAGTAGTGATGGAAGTTTTTATGTAGACAATAATTAAATTTGTTAATAGATGAGAAATGTATAACGCTTTTATTTAGATGTTACATCAATAATGTTTTTAAGTACTACCATTTTTAAAAGATAGTACCACAAGTTGATATTACTTATTTCTTGATATTAAGTCTGATTGTGTGATTACATATATGTGTATGTAATATACAGGGTGTCCGGAAAATACGTGTACAACGTTTGACGACAGACTCCTGACGTCAAAATAGGTCGATCTAAGCCGACTTAGTTATATCCAAAATTGTCTCGTTTAGCCGGTAGAGGGCGTCAAAAATTTGTAAATATTAAAAAGAAATTACCTGTAACAATAATTTTTTAAGTGACCTTGTTGCTATGGCGTTTAATAATTTGACAATTATTGACAAATTGTCACCAGTCTATGAAATTTACTCAAGTATACGATCAACATTCTTGAATTACAAGTTCATTTTACCATTAAAAATGGAAAATTATACAAACTCTCAGAAAGTTGACATGCTCCTGGTATACGGGTTTTGTCAAGGAAATGGGCGTCAGAGTGTTAGGGTTTACATGGAGAGGTTTCCTAACCGTCGAATACCAAACCACCAAACATTTGCCAATATTGAGCGTCATCTTCGGGAAACGGGCAGTTTTGAGAAAAAGTTTGAAAGCAGGGGTCGTATGCGAACAACTCGAACTGTGGAAACAGAAGAGATGATTCTGGAGTTGAAGAAGAACCAAGTACCAGTACCCGTCTCTTAGAACGTGAGTTAAATGTTCCTAAAACGATTGTCAATGAGGTTTTAAGAGAACAGTTGTTACATCCTTACCACATACAAAAAGTCCAGGAACTTTTACCGACTGATCCCCCCATGCGGCTTACATTTTGTCAATTTATTAGAAACAAAAGAATCCTTGTTCCAAATTTTTGTAGAAAAATTATGTTTTTTGACGAGGCATGCTTTACAAGATCTGGGGTAACCAATCTGCACAACGAACATATTTATTCCGATGAAAATCCACATGCCATTAAAGTTGCACATCAGCATCAATTTAAAATTAATATTTGGGCAGGTATTATTGATCACTACCTTATTGGTCCCATTGTTATTCCAGACAGGTTAGATGGAAATATTTATTTAAATTTTTTGCAAGACACATTACCAATTCTTCTGGAGAATTTGCCCCTTTTACTTCGGAGGGAAATGTGGTATATGCATGATGGTGCCCCGCTCCATTTTTCCGTTGCCGTTCGGCAATACTTACATCATCAATATCCCAACCGATGGAATAGAAGAGGCAATGATGCACCAGTAAAATGGCCACCACGTTCTCCTGAGTTAAATATGTGTGACTTCTTTTTGTGGGGCGTTATTAAAACAGAAGTTTACAAGACTCCGGTAAACACACGCGATGATTTATTGCAGCGGATTTTAAATGCAGGCAACCATTTTAATAATCCCGAGACATTAGATAGGGTCCAATATCATTTTTTAAAGAGTGTTAATAAGTGTATTCAGCAAGATGGCGGTCATTTTACACATTTGCTTAAGTAATGTTTTTGTTTTACTTAGTTTCTTACAATAGATACTTTCAACTTTGTTATACTTTTGTTTTTTTTGACGCCCTCTACCGGCTAAACGAGACAATTTTGGATATAACTAAGTCGGCTTAGATCGACCTATTTTGACGTCAGGGGTCTGTCGTCAAACGTTGTACACGTATTTTCCGGACACCCTGTATATGTTGTTAAGTGTAGTATCTCGTTTATTATTACAGTTAAGTTGCATAGATCATGAGAGACTACATTCCGTAACAGTGTTTTTGGAACTTCTAATATAGTATTATTGGATTTAATATTTGCATCTTTTAGTGCGTTTTTATGGGTTATCTTGTACAAAATGTATTGGTTCTTGAGTTGTAGATATCAGCAAGAGAAGGTTTATTATGAATTATAAATTTGTTTTGCTTTTAATGAAGGATAATTTAATAAAATGTTTAAACTTAAAGTTTATGCATGGAATAAAATGTACAACATAAGTTATGTTGCGGCGGTGAAATGAGAGAATAATAAATAGAAAGAATGGATGTATAAAGACGCAATAAAAAGATGAATAACATTAAAAAAGTCAACATGCTAAAGCAAATATTGTCTTATGTCAAGTTTATGTGATATTTTATAGTGTCATTTCTAAATTTGATTCTAATCGCTTAACATTTGTTATTTTTATATCAGTTTAACAAAGAGAAAGTTAATGTTTTGCAACTTGAACAGAATTATACATTTTTGAACAAAAGAAAGTCTAAAATATATCCATAAGAAAATGATGTATGCAGAAAATAGCCACTCCTTTTATGAAGTTAATTATTATTGCAATCACTTCAAATGGGGCAGAGAATTTATGATGACTAAAAGAGTGGAAGCACAAACTGACAAAATCATAAACAATTTAGAAGATTTGGTGTTAATTTACCGTGGAGTAAAAATTTCAGTGATTGCTAGTTTTATTAAATTTTATATAAAGATTTGGAAATGAGCATAGTAAATAATCATGCAATGCCGTAGTCATACAAAGTACACCGACGAGGTTTGTAGAACCAAAACATTTGTTTGTGTATGATTCTTGGCCGCTGTGATTGTTAGATTAAGTGTTGGCACAATGGGTCTTTAAACGGCTCAATTTTGAATATATACTCTGTAGACAAATTAGCGAGGAGAATTTGACTGCTTTATACTAAAATAAAGACTTCTTCTATCTTAACTGGGGATGAGACCTAGGTACACTAATGGGATCTTACCACAAAACAGAAAAGAAAAAAATTGAAGAAAAATGTTGACACAGACAATACAGACCCAATACAAAGAATTTTTTTTTAATAAAACACAAGTAATAAAATCACTTAGTCAAACCCAATCTAACTTCAAAGCGGCCAACCAAATACAGACAATTGTTTTGGGTTTTACAAATCCTCATCAATGCATCTTAGTGGTACGCTATTGCTTGATAGTGAAAAATGAATTCCAAATAATTGATTTACGTGCTCTTAACACAAGTTAGATAATAATTGGTGGTACAAAATAGTTGTAGCTCCATCATGTTGCTTCAACCAAAGAAACCGAATATCATCGATAAAAGTTTAGATCACAACTGGCAATCAAATTGCAATCTCTAAAAAAGTAGACATACAAATATAGATTAATGACAAACAAAGGTTAAAAATCAATTACTCAAACCCAATCTAACTCCAAAGCGGCCTACCAAGTACAGACAATTGTTTTGGGTTTTACAAATTCTCATTAGTGCATCGCTTGATAGTGAAGAGTAAATTCAAATAATTGATTTACGTGTTCTTAACACAAGTTAGATAATAATTGGTAGTGCACAGTAGTTGTAGTTCCATCATCTTGCTTCAACCAAAAAAAAAAAACAAAAAATAATTTTATTTCAGACCAACAAATAGTTAATGAAGAGGACATAAAAAAATTATCAACTAAGAATAACAAGAAACCGATTACAAATTTGTAAAAGAGAAAAAAAAAAAGGTTATTCTGGGAAAAGAGAGCAATACAAGACAAAATAGACAAAAAATCGAGTATACAACTACAAGCCAAAATAAAATATCTAGAATGAATGAAGGAAGAAAGAAAGGAAAAAGCACCATACATAAAAATACTAAGAAATATAAGCGGAAAAAGTGTGGATAAAGTACACATTAAACAGAGAGTCGAAACCGCAGCAAAAAGTAGATAAACATTTTAATGGCAATTTAAAAATTGCTATACAAAACAAAAGCATGAAACATTAAAAAAATAAATATACCAATACTAACGGAAATAGCGCTAATGAAAGCAAACTAAATTATGGAAATAGCAGAAAGAAGAACTCAAACTAAAATGAGACTGTGCATGCCAACACACATAAAGGTATCGAAGACAGATGGAAAAAGAAAACCAAGAACCAACGCAGGAAATATAATAGTGAGCAAACAAAGACATATGCAGAGTTGCTGAGACAGACAAAAATACAGATGAGTAATAACAAAGAAAAATTAGACCGAGAAAAAGAAATGGATGAAATTATAAACAAAGTGAATATAGAAGAAAGTACAATAATATCTACAAAGAAAGGGCATAGAAAAAAACAAACTGCTATAGTCAAGATGGCACAAAATCAGCAAAACCAATAATAGGAAAAATAAGAATAAACATAGGAATCATAAGATGCGGAGTAGAGAAAGTAACAGCAAACAAGAGAAAATGCTACAAATGCTAGATGAAAGGACATGTAGTGGCGGAATCCAAAGAAAAAAATGCGGAAAGG
The DNA here is from genome assembly GCA_963932245.1 of Tachinus rufipes. Lineage (NCBI taxonomy): Eukaryota > Metazoa > Arthropoda > Insecta > Coleoptera > Staphylinidae > Tachinus > Tachinus rufipes. The sequence continues at coordinate 71,398,340 of OZ010745.1, read as the reverse complement.
AACGACATCAGGTTGCCAAATGCAGGAACAGAAAACACTATAAGACACAGTACGGAAAAAAAAGTCTGGCTACAAAAAAGTAAAAAAAAACGAAAAAAATTAAAGGACGATAACTGGAGACAACACAAAGAGCAGATAAATAGTGTGCACTGAAGTAAAAAGTATGATAGTATACAGCTGATATATCAACCCAAACTGCCAAATAAAACATTAGAAAAACAGAAAAGCAAAAAAATCATAATAAGAGGAAGATTTAAAGCAAAATCATCAAGATGGAAAAGAACAATTTTAAAGGTGATGATAGTGGGGTTAAACCTTAACTTTTGCTACAAAGGAGATAAACCATTGTTTGTAAAAGGAAGTTCAAAACCACATATTACTATAACAATGTAGGAAATGGCAAAAATAGTGAATGATTGTGTCAGAGAAAGAATCACTGAACTTACACAAACACATACAATACAATACAATACAATGCAATGCAATGCAATGCAATGCAATGCAATGCAATGCAATGCAATGCAATGCAATGCAATGCAATGCAATGCAATGCAATGCAATGCAATGCAATGCAATGCAATGCAATGCAATGCAATGCAATGCAATGCAATGCAATGCAATGCAATGCAATGCAATGCAATGCAATGCAATGCAATGCAATGCAATGCAATGCAATGCAATGCAATGCAATGCAATGCAATGCAATGCAATGCAATGCAATGCAATGCAATGCAATGCAATGCAATGCAATGCAATGCAATGCAATGCAATGCAATGCAATGCAATGCAATGCAATGCAATGCAATGCAATGCAATGCAATGCAATGCAATGCAATGCAATGCAATGCAATGCAATACAATACAATACAATACAATACAATACAATACAAAGTATAAAGAAAACAGGAGGACTTGAGAGAGACTTAACGTAAAAGAGATTAACAGAAAAAAGATAATGAGAGGCAAGGAAACAGAAGAAGTGACAGAAAACAAAAACATAAAAAATAAATACAAAAGATACTCAGAAAAGTTTAGAAAAGCGGCAGATTAAGCAATTCCCAGGTAAAAGAAAAAGGGACAAAAAATACCATACTGTGGTGCAAAGAAATAAAAAATGCAGAAAAAAGCAATACAAACAGAGAGGAAAGTCAAAACACAGAGAAGAAGAAGAAGAAACACAGAGTAAACAAAAAAAAGAACTCAAAACAACAGAAAAAACTTGAAAAAGGCAATTAGGAATTGCAGAAAAAAATTCCGGAAAAAAAAAACTGTAAGTAATGAACAAATTAGTAGAAGAGATAAAACAGCGCTAGACAGAAAGAAGATAAAAATACCTTAAATAATCAATAGATGCTTAATAGAAAGAATTTTCTGAGGATGCTGACAAGAGGACACCCTAGTTTTGATTGAAAAGAAGAAAAAAACGGAAAAAGCAACGTTATACAGGCCAATATGCTTAATCTATACTCTAGCTAAATTTTAAAAGAAAGAATCAGTAAAAAGGAAGCAGATCAGAGGAAAAGAAAAAACTATTGAAAAAAGTGCAAAGATATTAGAGTAGATAAGAAATTGGGGAAATAAACAAGAAAACTAATCCCAGAAATAAAAAATGAGTAGAGAACAAATCCGAAACGTGTTATTAAACAACACAAATAATGACCGGGCAGAAGAAATAGAAAAGATGTCTATTCTGGCAAGAAAAAAAAAACAGACAATAATGCAGAACACACTCTAGTAGAATGCAAGGCGTGGAAGAAAGACAAAAAATAGAAACTATACTGTAAGCAAATTAGATAAAACAACAATCTTTAATTTTTGAAAAATAAAAAAAATAAAAATAAAGAGTACTAAAAAACTCTGCAAAAAGAGTACTAAAAAAAATATTAAAGAATAAAAAAAACGGTAGAACATAGAAAAACATCTAACGGAAGCAAACAGAAAGCCACAGAAGAGAAAAAAAAAGACAAGAGAAGCACAAGATACAGACAAAGATAATAACTATAGGGATAAAGGGGCCGGCGACAGCATGTATGTCGCTAATACTGCGTAAAAACCCGCGAGGCAATAAACAGATTTTCTAAAAATAGTGACAAATCTAGATTAGATTGAAAGAATGTCACAACGTAGTTTACGCAAAATACAAAAACCAGAAGACAATGCCATGTGTAAGTTATTCTCAAGTGCCATTTGCTGAGGCTAACACCTCACTACGTCTACACACAAAAACATTTTGCCATTATACCTTGCTTAGAATTCTAAAAATTATTCACAATTTAAAAATGTCGGACTAAAATCTTAAAACAGATTTTTTCAACCGTACTATTAACAAATAGAAAAAGATTAAAAAATTATTATTTTTTAAAAATTATATTCTGAAACTGTATAACTGTCGAAATTTAAAAGTCTGGGGCAAGGGTCTGCAATGCAGAAGTGCCCACAAGCATAGAGGCTCCCGACGTTTATTTTAAAACATGCCCTTCTCAAAATTTACAAGATAAAGTCTAAATAAATGACAAAATTCTACTTTTTTTTAAACTGTATTTTTGCGGTGGGGCTTAAAAATTTTAGTTTTGTCACTGTTAAAAGTATTGACATATAGCAATCACTAAATATAACATTTAAGAAAACATAAAACACTTTTTATTTTAACATTTTTTGAGGAGAATAAGACTAATCTTTGTTGTTAATGGTGCCAAATAAAACCTATATACCGCTTTATTGTTGATGTTATCAATCTAAAATAATAAATACTATAATAATATAGTTTTTTTCTTGGGGATATCTCCAAGGATTAAATAGTTTCCTCACAGTAGTATTCTATACTCAACTAATGAGAAAAACTATTTGTAGAGTAGATTGACTGCAATAACGTCTTTTACTGTTTTTAGAAAATAAATAGTTTTATTTAATTTATTTTACTGCCAAATTATACATGATTTAAAATTTAAATTTTATTTTTTAATTACCTACTAATTTAAAATCAAATGGAAATGCTCGATATTATAAAAAATATTGATTGAAAGCTTATTTTAAGCTTATTGTAGAACATTTATTATTAATAACACTTAACGCTAGAGAATTGCCGAATTAGTCGTTTCGTCCTGTTGTGGTGCCACTAGTAGTATTGTTATAGAAAAATATTAAATCCTATCACATCTACGAGAATATCAGTAAACTGTTCTCTCTAAAAAAATATTAACTGTACGTGTTTTTAAATTAAAATTAGTTCTTATAGGACAAAACTCCAACCAACTCAATATCCAAACGATGAGATTTTAGTCATTACTTTTTTTATATTTTGAACTACATACAATATTCTATGTCTTCATGTTTTTAGATAAAGATTTGAAGTTATATTTAAAGAGTAAAAAAATTACAAAAAACTAATTAAAAACGTCACTTTTTAAAAATTAATTGCAAAGAAACAACTTATTGCATCGAATTTCTACAAGTTTGAAGACACAGATTGGACTTTTTTCTACAATGTGTGAAAATTTTATTCAATTATATTCAGGCGTTTTCTTGCTGAGTTGGATGCTGTGAACCCTTATAACAGCGAAATAATTCTCCCCCCTTAACATTAAACCAATCATTATTATATAAACAAATAAACTATCATTTTACAATTGTCAATTTTACTGTCATAAATTTTTTTACACATTATGTAAGTTAATTATAATTTTATAATACTTTTATTCATATATTTACAATTTATAGTTATACCTAAGATGGTTTAAATAAATATAATAATAATAATAATAAATTTATAAAGTATATTCATTATTAAGTTTAACTTTGGCCAATATAAGTTTTAAATTATTTTTTCCTTAATTTAATTACTGCTCTCAAAAAGAAGTGAAAAACATAATTGTTTACTTATTGCGCTGGAAACATTATCAAATAAGTTTACATATTTTTACATACATTTCTACATAAATTTGACTTACATTTTCCTATTTTTTTAATTATTTTTCATTCTATTTGTCTTCTATCTACATTCTTTTTTTTACTTGTTTTTTTCCGCCTTTAGATATTTTTGTAGGATTTAGCATTTGTTTAATTTCTTGCCGTGTTTTTTTTGCGTCTACTCTTATTTAAGTTCGTTTGCAATATTTTGTTTCTAAATTTTTTTTGTTCCTTCCATCTCACAATTTTAGTCCTTCACATAATCATGCTTTTTACTAGGCTATTATTTTATTTACTTTCAAACTTTTTTTTACTCACCATAGGCACTATTACTTTATTTTTCTTTTGCTTAAAAATTGTTGAGCCTATTCTCATAATTGTTTATGTTACACAAACATCTTTAATGTTGTTTGCATTTGCTAAAAGTATTGTCTTTTTCTACTCTCCGCAGATTTTCCATTTTGCTTCTCTGCTACGTATGCAAATATATATGGCAAACAAATTATACATTTTTTCAGATATAACTACAATTTATTTTTTTCCAATCAAATACTGCGATTAAAATATTTAAGAAACTTTTTTTTTTAAATTCCTTATTCGGTCTTTTTTCTAGCACTATGTAGTATATTTTAGATGCCGTACATGCATCTGTAATTTTATACCATCAAGTTTGTTTATTTATTAAACAAACAAGATTATTTTCTATTGTTATTTTCACTGTTTCACACATAATTTGTAATCTTTCTTCTAAACTTTCATGAATAGTCTGTATTCCATTTGCAATTGGTGTCTTCTTTTAAAAAAGATTTTTTTATTTGCTTTTATTTTATTTTTTTGTAATTTTATCTAAGCGTCCATGTAATTTTTAAGTTTTTTACTGTTAATTTTTTTCTGTAGCAATTGTTTAGTTATGTTTTTTTTAAGTTTTTGTCTTCATGTTTTTATACTTTTTCGGTCAATATTACTTTTATATCCAATAGTTTTTTTTACTGCCCAATGCCTTTTTGGTGTTTATGGAACAGAGAAAGACATTTTTATTCAGATCAAAAGAATTTTGTATTAGTTTATTTATTTGTTGAAAGTCTTACACGAGTCTGATTTTAATATTACTGAATGAAGAATTATTTTCCGTGCCATTTTTTTTTTAATTAAGGTTTACTAAATTTTACTTACTTATTTAAAGCCTGTCAAATGTTGTTTATGTTATGCCAAGAACAATGAATTATAGAATTATTTTTTGTTAATTAGTCTGCAAAACATTTGTACTAATATTAGTCCTCAAATCAGTCTCGTTAATTATTAAATATTCTATGATATTGATATTAATTAAAAAAACTAATTATAATAAATAAAGTAATAATGATCAATTTATTAAATGGACATTGAAGCATAAGCCTTGGAAACGCATGTAAGCATGTTAAATATTATCCATGATAATCCTTCTTATTTAAATATTAAATATCTTATTATACAAATTAATGGTAAACAATTAGTTGCTTGGTGTAAGTGTGTAAATTACTACTTCCTCTATGCGATAATGAATGCAATATTAATAAGATAATAATTTCGCACTATTCCCTTTAAGCTCGTAGAATGAAACTGGTCCGGCTGCAAGTTTCAAAATTAAATTACACGTGTTTGTAAAATTATGAATTGCCTCAGAGTTTCACAATTTTAATTAAACGCAATTACGTTTAATGGGCTGGTCGATGTTCCTAGAAAACCTGGTGTAACTGTTCACAGAATATTACAAAATTATTCGGGGTTGTATTTATTTTAATAAATTAATCGCGTGCGTGTGTCGGGGTTCATAAAAGTAGTCTATTGTTTTAAAAAGGCATTTTGTATGAACTACATAATACTAAAACGAAACCTGTTTGATTGAAAAAGCCAGCGGCGCGCGGGTACGCGAAGGCCCAAGAAGTTACCGAGATAAAGACCTTCAAACCGTCTTTGAATAACCTGGCTTGACCCTAAAACTGCGCCTATGGCTATTGTTGTTTACAAATGTGACCAAGAGCAAGGTGTAGTAGTAAAGGAGACCTGAGCCTGAAAGAGTAACTAACTACTCGCACACACAACATCCTCGGCCTCTTCGGATTTAATAATAATAATGTATTGTTCGGTGTGGTGAAGAAAATGTGGCGGCGGTGGTTTTTTCCCTAGTGTGTGCGTTGTTGCGCCGTTTTCGTTGTGTTGTAATGTGCGAGTGCCCCCTTTTTCGCGCGATGGAATTCGTGTTGAAGTTTCGTTGCGATGGCCCCGGGGTCCACTGAATAATGAATCTGGAATTCGTGAGCCATGGCACAACAGATGAACGGTAACCCAAATGACTGGGAATTGACTACCCCTAGTGAGCCGCCCGAACCCCATTGGACAGGTGTCGATCACTTATCGGGTCCATTGAATCCCCTTTGTATTACCGATGCCAATCATGAGATATTAAGGCCCAAACCGAGAAGGTAATTTAATCGCTTTGTAACCTGATACTGAATGTTCCTACGTTTATATAACTACCTCATTGTTATTAAGTCCTATCAAAATACATAATAATAAATGCAACAACAATGGTGTATTTCAATTATTAAAAGTGTTTTGGCAGCTTATTCTAGTTGTAATTTAAATCAATTTAAAGTTTTATACAGTTTTAAAATAATCATAATCTAATCAATTAAAGAAAGAAATAACTAAAATTGGATTTTTAAGTATTCGTAATACTGTAAAATGTATCATTACTGATTGTTATAAATAACGACTGTTAAAATAATACATTTTGATATTTATTTACAATTTGTAATTTATTTAAGAATAGGTTGTTAACAAGAATCTATATTTCATAATAGCGTTTAAACATCATTAACCGGACCAAAAATATTGACAACGGTATAATACCGCAGTGACCCACCTATGCAAATTCGACAAGTAATTACTTTTAGTTGGCACTAATTATATTGTGTTAGTTTATAGCTCTATAAACCATTTCAAAATAACTTGAACCTATTTTGAATAATTCGCTAGTTTGGTATTATCTCTTGATCCAGAACTGGCCACCTTTTTCATACTGTAGATCAAATTAATATAATTGATTTTTTAAATTTAATATAATCTGTTGCTAGAAATAAAATTGCAAATTCTCGCAATATAAGCAATCCAATATTATATTTCTCATGTCAATTGTATTTATATAAATCAGTGATTTTATTAATCAATTAATTTTTTTATTAATTGAGATAAATAATATTTAAATGATAATAATATGTAAATCAAATGGATACAAGACTTTAAGTAAATATACCTCGAATAATCAAAGTAACGGCAAGGGAAAAAGGTTGGAAAGGGATTTAGAAGATCAACTTTTGACAGACTCAATCAATATTCTTTTTATTATATTACGATTAGGATTGTTCTAAAGTAAATAAAACTCTTCAGTAGCCAAAGTGAGACTTTATTTTTCTAGATATGGTCAACCTAAAAGCTCCTAGTGTTACCTGCTTTAGAATGAAAATTAATCGATCTTTGAAGTGCATATTAAAATATACTATATTCAAGTTGAAATTTTAAAACTATTCGCAGTTCTTTTCAAAATATCATTTCTGATCATATCTCAATGGGCTAAAAATTGATAGCATTACAAAATTAACTTTACTATATTGTTTATCACAAATTTATTCTTACAAATACATTACTAGTTTCTGCTCTATTAAAGCCTTCTACAGATGTAATTAGTTAACTCAGTTAACTTCTATAAAAAAACTTTTATAAACATGAATTATTATGTAGTACAGGTCACAATCATCAATTAAATCGATACCATATATAATCTATTAATTAAATCATCTGAAATTTCACTTTTACACAGGAGGAAAAGCTTTGAAAATTTATATTTAATAAAACGCGTTTGCAAAAGTAACTATTTTATGTTTGACAATTTATATCTTCTAACTATTTAATTCCTCACAGAATCTTATTGGTTTACTAAAACTTTACCACTGCTAACAGATCTATATTTAAATATTTTACCGGTGACAAATTCAGATACTCTTGACCATCTATACTTACGATTTAATAGATAATAAATCCACCGATACAAAATCACCAAAAAGACAAATTATTATTTATGCTAGTAAATTCTTAAGAGCCAAAGTTGAGATGATAAAATTTCTTTTTATTTGTAAAACTTAAGTAAAATATACTATACTAAGTGAATTAATAAATTAAAAAAAAAAAGGAAATAAATTTTGATTTTAGAACAGTTTTTGTAAGTGAGAAACTTAAGTGTACGCCGCATGGCACAATCGATGTACCTTGACAAGTCTTAACATGTAATTTATAATACTGTTTTATTTGGAAAATACAAATAAGCTTAACAGCTCCGACAAAAGATGAGCTAATCTAAATCAGATGTTTTTGGTTATAAGTACTTTTCACCGACCAGGTTATTCATCAATGGTGACCTTAATCTTGATTTGCAGAAATTGTATCTCATTAAACTAATATATAATAAGATTAATAATATATAATCTAGTTAAATATACTTATTATTTGACAAACAATCCGATTTAAATAAACCGCTGAAATATGGTACACACAGGTACCTTCTCCAAGGGGATTCGTATACATTTTTTGCCGTGGGGAAGAGATTTAACGCGATTAGATTTGCACATAATATTTTTGTTATAAAATGTAAACTTATCAATTAAATTATTCAGTATTTTTTTACTTTTCATACGTACGTACAAATATTTACTTGATTATTATGAGCTATGAACTAGAGCAGCAAATACTGCAAAAATTATGGCAATAGTTTTTATCAGACGATGAAACAGAAAACTTTAATAAACGATTCTGTACTTGAGAATCTAAGTAAGTGTGGTAGCAATGATAGCATCAATGAAGAAAACAAACGGAGAAAAATCTCTTACGTAAAAAATATTGTTGATGTTGTTCCTAGAACTTCTTTTGCTGAAATTGCAAATAAATGTAAGTTATTGATATATTTTTTTAATATTTTTATTTTTCCGACAAATATTTATTTTGTGAAGTGTAATTTATATTGAAGCAAGTTTTTGAAAGTGTATATTATGATTATATTTTTTTGTAGGCAATCAAAATTTAGTGACACAACTGATTAACGAGGTTCAGGAAACAATTGGGTCGGTTATATTGCAATACGCGTGTAATGAAGAAAATAAAAAAAATTAAGAAAGCATCATTAATATTAACGAATTTGGCAATGGATTCTAATTGATCAATCAATCAATTTTGAATAATATAAATTTTACTTTACGTGAAACAGGAATAAAAAACAATTTTTTTAATTATTACGATAAAAAGCCATACGATTTTTTGAAATTGTTTATAACTGACAAAGTTATAAATTTAATTGTAATTGATACAAATAGATATGCAAATCAAATTCAATTAAAATCAACTTACAAAATCACGCGTCCACCTCTGGCAAGACACCGATGCAGCCGAAATTGAAAAGTTTTTAGGAATTTTATTATGGATGGGTTTGACAAGATATCCAAAATTAACAGATTATTGGTCAATAACTAATATCTAATATAACAAACTTAGAAAGCACATAACTAGAAATAGATTTTAGCGATAACGAAGTTAATACGTCTGACAGGCTACATAAAATAACGCCACTAATTGAATTGTTAAAAAGTTATTATCAATTTGTTATGATGAAAGATTTACTTATGATTTAAAAGTATACTGTGGCAATGACAAAGAAAAAAATGTATCTGCTTTTACAAAAGTTGTTATGAAATTAGTGAAAAATTTATTGGACGAAGGTAGAACTTTATTTACCGACAATTATTATACAAGCGTCACACTAGCTCCTGACTTGATGAAAAGAAATACGCATTTAGTGGGTACACTTAGATCAATTAGAAAATTGAATTGCAATGTAGTTGTTGATACAAAATTTAAAAAAAGGAGAAGTTATTAGCAGAATTAGTAATTCTGGAGTTGTCATTATGAAATGGAAAGACAAGAGGGATGTTTTAGTTCTATGTACTAAACACACAGCTGAGATGAAAACATTTCTTCATAAAGGAGTTGAAATAAAAAAAAACATAAATAATTGTTGATTATAACAATTGCAAAGCTTTTATTGATTTGTCCGATCAGATGAAAGCCTACAACACATCACTTTGCAGAGGAGTTAAGTGGTACAGAAAACTTGCTGTAGAGTTATTGTTAGGTACTACTATTGTAAACGCCCAAATAATATATAATGAAGTTTGCCAACAAAAAATCAGCATAACAGAGTTTAAAGAAAAAAATATTGAAACAATTTTTGAGATTGATGTTGAAAAACTTGAGAACGATGAAGACAATCGTCAACATAAACTTATTCAATCTGGTGTTCGCCGCCGTTGCGTGGTCTGTTACAAAAATACATCAAATAAATTTGGACCAGCAATTGCCCAAAACAAAACAAAGCGTTGCACATGGATATGTGATATATGTGAGCAACATTTTTGTGTAGAATGTTATTTTGTTAAACATACAAGTGAACGTGCATAATTTTTTACTTATTTTTTTTTTAAATTAGAATATTTATTTATTTATTATATTATATTTTTATTGTTTAAATAACATAAATAAATTTTTGTTAATATTTTTATCATAAAATAATTGAATATTTATTTTTTAAATTTTAACACTTTTCAGCGCTATGTGGGCAACCCAAAACACATTTTCTGGGGGTTTTTCTGTTATTGGTTTTTTAAAGCTATATGCTTCTGATATCTAAAAAAAATCACGTTTTAAATTAAGATTTCCTTTACACGACCCCGCAAAGAAAAAAAACGCGTAGTACAGCGTGTGTACCACTGCCCTGACGGGGTAGTTTTGCCGTGGTACATACGCTGTACCACGCGGCAGTTAACGTGTTAAGCCAGAATTCTAACAATTGCGCAAATTGAAACTTGTCTATAAATAAAATGCAGTCTATTCACCATTCTTCTGGAAACTGTTGCAACTATGAAGAATAGTCAATCTTTTTTTTACGAAAGGTGATTTCTAGCCTGAAGGTGTAGCTGATTGTAGATATTTTCACACACGAAAAGATATACAAGAACCTTTTTTTTTTAATTCAAAACAGCGGTTTTGAGAATCTTAAAAATATAAGATTAACAACTAAATTTAAAAAGTACATAAAAGTAGGATTGATTTGAATAATTACAAAGTTATGCGTAATTATGTTACCAACGCCATACGTAACAGAAAGAAAGCTTACTTTGATTTTGTAACTAGAACCTTACCTCACTCTACTTGGTTTGCATTGAAACAACTTGATGCTCACGATCGTCGAAATAGTCTAAACATATCTCCTGATATGTGCGATGTAAATCTTATTAATATGCATTTTGTAGCTTGACAAGTACCATTTCAGTAAATACTTTTGATTTAAATAGAACCAAATACACCTTTTCAAGAGTTTGTGCTTGAGTTTATTGATGAAAGCAATCTTATTAAGATTATAACAACTTTTGGCTATGCTTTTGACAAAATTAAAAAAAAAAAAATGTTTTACCAGTTATTATCTTGTCTGAGCTATCAAAAATATATGAGAAACTTATATTTGAATATAAATTATTTTTTGTGTTAACTACTTAACGAAAAATAAAATATTGTTAACTAAAATGTAGATAATGGTAAATCAGTGGCATTGGTTTTACTAAATTTTAATAAGACGTTTGATTGTCTCAATCATACTCTTTTAATAGCACTATTAAAACAGTTTAATTTAAACGATGCAACTATTCAACTTTTTGAAAGTTATCTTAATTATCGTTTTCAACAAGTGGTTTTAAATTTAATGACATCTAGTTTAATGCATGTGCCTTGTGACGTTTCTCAAAATTCTGTTCTTAGACTCCTGTTTATTCTTTTTACTGCAACATTTCTAGGTACTTATACGCCGGTGACACTCAAATTTACTATAGTTTTGAAAAACCAAATTTTCAAACAACCTATCATTTAAAATTAATGAAGCTCTTCATATATTTTATAAGTACTGCACATCTCATGGTTTATCTATAAATCCAAATTAATCTAAAATAATTGACTTTGGAAAGCATAAAGATTGGACAAAAGCTTGTATAACAAAATAAATGATATTGTTACAGATATTGTAAGTCAAGTAAAAATCTTACCCTTTTGTGGTCACGTATTTAAGGTTGTTTAAAATAGTTATGAAGTTTTACGTTTGTTAAATAATAAAAAGCATTTGTTAACTTATATACTGGTAAATTGTGAAGCATTTATTTTCTGTTATGCAATATATGGCGATACTTTGTACTGACCTTGCCTAGACTAATCTAAAACACTTGCACTTACGTGCTAGAGATCAAGTGCGATACCGGCTTAGTTATCTTAACTGGTTCTTGTATCTAAAATACCTATTAAATTTTGTAATTGTTTCAAATCAGCAGATATTATTAATGAGCGTAGATATCATCACTTACTCTGCTCGTAGTTTTATGACACTGATCAAACTGCCTCCTTAATAGTGTGTTTTTTTGTAATGTAATATATTACTTTTTCTGTGACATGTGGTAAACACTATATTTTGTGCGAATTTGATATTTACTTTACTTACTCATTTAAAATTTCTTTGTATTTTCTTTAAAATTACAATTGGTACTTGCTCATAATTTGAAACAGCCTACAGAAACACTTCTATTTAATATATTTTGCAATAATTCTAAGATTATGAAAGTAGTATATGTGATGTTCTGGCTTACAATTTATCTTATAAATTACTTATCAAATAAGCTTTACGTCAAGGTAGTATTAGAATAGATGTTAGTTTAATTATTAATATAATAAACAAATTGTTATTGTATTAAATAAAATATTTAGAAAAACTTTTCACTGCACGTGGCTTGGTCTGTTTCCAAGCAATCCGGCGATTTATATTGTCAAAATTGTGACAACTATTGCTAATTTGAAATTTTCTAATGGTATTACTACTGAAAGTTTTAGAAGTCTTAGTTGGTGCTAGAAAAAAAATCTTTTTGTTTATTAAAAGTATATGTAAATGGGTAATTCCATTACTTTTCGACCAATTTGAAAAAGTCGACCTCTTTGATTTTGCTCAAATTTTCAGGGATCAAAATATAGATGAAAAAAATGAGATTTCCAAAATTTTAGACCTTAGAATATTGCCTGATCAAAATGACACACATTTGAAGGTCTGAAAATTTACAATAAAACGTCATTTTTAGCTTATTTTGTATCTCAATTTTTGGGCTTCTGGAAAATGATAAAAAGGTCTACGATAGCTCAAATTATTCCTTATTACATGTACTTTAAATCCCATATTATTAAGTTTAAAATCGTGGCAGTCATTTTGATATATTAAGCTTTAAACATTATTCCAAAAAAACCCGTAAATTTAGCAAAATCGCAAAACTTTGCTTTCTTTAAACCGTTCTAACTTTGTCAAATCTTAACAAAATTTGATTCGCAAGGTCTAGATTTCCTCGTGTTTAATCTCTTTTTAAAATAATCACACAAGACTTATAGAATCGATACGTATACACCACTATTTTGATGCAGGAAGTTGCACATAATTTCGCGATCTTCAAAACTTGTAATTTTCAGGTCCCAAAAAAGCGCTGTCACCCTATGTCGATTTTTGTCAAAATTTCAGTAAATACTCTTTGGAGCACAAAAAAAAGGGTATCTACATGAGAAATGGTATATCGGGCATTATCAAAATTTTTTTAATATTCAAAAATTGTCAAAATTGGCAAACCACACATTTTTGTATCTCAGTTTTTGGGCCTTTAGAAAAAGATTAGAAGCTCCACGATGGCTCAAAATATTCCTTATTACATGAACTTTAAAACCCATATTTGTCTATTTAATGTTAGGCCAGTCATTTTGATACATCAAGCTTCAAACATTATTCAGAAAAAAACCGTAAATTCAGCAAAACTGTAAAATTATGCTTTGTTTAAACCGTTCTAACTTTGTTAAATTTTAAAGAAATTTTATCCACGAGGTCTATATTTCTTTGTGTTCAATCTTTCTTTAAAATGATTGCATAAGACTTATAAAATCTATACATATTCACCAATAATGCAGGAAGTTGCACATGTTTTTGCGATCTTCAAAACTTGTAATTTTTAGGTCTCGAAAAACCGCTGTCAAAATTTCAGTAAATACTCTTCAGACCACAAATAAATGGTTATTTATATGAAAAATGGTATATTGGGTATTATCAAGAATTTTTTCATATTCAAAAATCGTCAAAATTCAAAAAATCTAAATCATTTTTTGTCTATCTTGCTTTGTTTTTGAGATAGTCAACAAATACAAAATATTTAAAAAACTTTTTATTTAGCAAAAAACACATACAAAACAACATTAATTTAACAAGTGTGCATTGATGCAAGCTTTTGATACTTGTTAAAACAGTTTTCTTTGGTTGGGTTAGTAAAATTTGATAAAAATGCTGTTCAACATAGAGAATACGCAGATATCATTTTTGATTACGGACTCTGTAATGGTAATGCCCTAGCAATTGAGATTTCCTGACAGAAAACAACTTTTTTTACTCGTTTTTTAGTGAAAATGTTCACCCATATTATTATCAAAAGTAAAACACCTACAACCAGGCGACGCAGCACAACGACTTGCATTTTCTCAATGGCTTCTTGATAATACCCAATATACCATTTTTCCTATAAAAAACCTTTTTTCTTGTAGTCTGAAGAGTATTTACTGAAATTTTGACTAAAATTGACATAGAGTGACAGCGTTTTTTCGGGACCTGAAAATTACAAGTTTTGAAAATAGCGAAAACAAAATAGTTGTGAATATAAATTGATTCTATAAGTCTAGTGTAATTACTTTAAAGAAAGATTGAACACGAAGAAATCTAGACCTCGTGGATCATTTTTCTTTAAGATTTGACAAAGTTAGAATGGTTTAAACAAAACATAATTTAGCAATTTTTCAAAATTTACGTTTTCTTTTTTAAATAATGTTTAAAGCTTGATATATCAAAATGACTGCCTCAACATTAAATATACGAATATGGGTTTTAAAGTACATGCAATAAGAAATATTTTAAGCTAACGTAGACCTTCTTATCTTTTTCCAGAGGCCCAAAAATTGAGATACAAAAAAGTGCGGTTTGCCGATTTTGACTATTTTTGAATATTAAAAATTTCTTGATAATGCCCGATATACCATTTCTCATATGAATAACCTTTTTTCTTGTGTTTTAAAGAGTATTTACTGAAATTTTGACTAAAATCGACATAGGGTGACAGCGCTTTTTTGGGACCTGAAAATTACAAGTTTTGAAAATCGCGAAAACATGTGCAACTTCCTGCATTAAAATAATGGTGTATACGTATTGATTCTGTAAGTATTGTGTGATCACTTCAAAAAGAGATTAAACACGAGGAAATCTAGACCTTGCGAATAAAATTTTGTTAAGATTTGACAAAGTTAGAACGGTTTAAAGAAAGCAAAGTTTTGCGATTTTGCTAAATTTACGGTTTTTTTTGGAATAATGTTTAAAGCTTAATATATCAAAATGACTGCCACGATTTTAAACTTAATAATATGGGTTTTAAAGTACATGTAATAAGGAATAATTTGAGCTATCGTAGATCTTCTTATCATTTTCCAGAAGCTAAAAAATTGAGATACAAAATAAGCTAAAAATGACGTTTTCTGACCTTCAAATGTGTGTCATTTTGATCAGGCAATATTCTAAGGTCTAAAATTTTGGAAATCTCATTTTTTTCATCTATATTTTGATCTCTGAAAATTTGAGCAAAATCAAAGAGGTCGACTTTTTCAAATTGGTCGAAAAGTAATGGAATTACCCAAATACTATTTTTAATGACAATGTGGATAGGTCCACATTGTCATTAAGCCAGGGAAGTAGTTACTTTATGCTACAATATAAGGTCTGTCCCAACATACGATTTGGACAGTTTGCAAACCGTCCAAACTGTGCACACAAACAAATATTTGTCATCCTTAGACAATCTTTTATACACAGTAATTTGTTTGTGTGCATAGTTTAAACGGTTTGCAAACTGCCCAAATTGTATGTTGGAACAGACTTATAATATTTGTGAATTCAAACTTTTGTAAATTAATAGAATCTGGAGTTTTGTGAGATGCTGATACAGCTGGGTCAAAAAGTGCTCAATACAAAAGTAGCAACTTATATTTGATCAAATAATTTAAGTTTTTTAAATTATGGTTTTTTACAGTCAAAACTAAAAATCGGAAATAACTACAATAGTACGCGTTTGATTTGATAATTAATTTATATTTATATTTTTACCAGTACATTCAGAAAGAATCAATCTATATTTTGTATTTTAATCAAATTATAGTTGGAAATAGTCGAAAAATATACTCAAATGTAGAAATAAATGCTTTTTTAGGTAGGTACTTGAATGCATTACAATGCTATTTGCAATTGTAATTTGATTAAAATACTTTGACAAAACATAGTTTTTTTCTTCTCTTTTCTGATTGGAATGGCAAAAAAATAAATCACGGTTTTTTCCTGCACATCTAATTAAAATTAAAGTTATGATTAGTTGCTATTTCTAATGGTGAAATTATATTACCTTTTTTTTAGTTCAACTAATAAAGAAGAACACAATTTATCTATTTACTAGGGTGCAATTCTGATCGAACAAAATAAAAGAAGTTATTGCAATGTTACTAAAGGTTAAGTATTAGTGTTAAAACTTAAATCAAACCTAAATTTATAAAAAAATAGAAAAAAGTTAATTAATACTGCTAAAAAAGGATTAACAATAAATTATTCATAGATCTAAAGTATATGAGTACAATAAATTTAACATGAATTTAGAATGCGATTAAAATACAATTAGTTACCTAATTAAAAAAAAGTTAGTGTTGGATTTTCTTGAGTTAAGGTTTTGGAAGATTTAACTATAATAGCTTAGGACATGTTTTTACTAGTTGTAAGGGAGAGAAAACATCATGTGGTGAATGCTTTCTTGACCATGCTAGTAAAAATTTACTGAAACCGAACATTTTAAATATAAATATGTTATTAAGTCATTAGTGTTAAAATTAGATATAAATGTCCATGTCTTATTTGAAATAGATTAAAAATTAAACCGATTATGGGGACGAAAATTAGCAATTAAATAAATTTTGTTCAAATGAATATTAAACGGGTTTTTAAGTCACAAAGATGAGCTTTGTGAATATACAAAGCAATACAATTTATCACTACTTATCTTAACCAAAACTTATATTACTAAAAATGTTAATTATTCTGAGATAACGCTGGAAGAAAGATTTTAATTTATTGTGATTCATATAGTAAATACAGGTGGCGTGATGATGCTAATTCAGGTTGTCATTGAACATACAATTTATATGTCACTATCTATTTGATGGTGATATATAAATTTCATGATTTATTGCAAAAATGGAAACATTTATATATACGCACAAGAAAAGTACTTATATTGGGAGACTTTAATATTGCTGTAAGTAAAGCTGATTATACATATTTATAAAGTAAAACTGACTATACATATTTCTAAATACATATTTCTTAATGGTATGAATGGGCTTGATTATATAGTTAATCAATAAACAAGTACAAGCTCACCAGAATTCATAAACTATAACTGATTTAGTCTTTGGAATTTTTCTTTTAAATCAAAGTACTGGTTGAAAAAGACTCTAAAATAAAATATCAGATCACTTAAATATTAGAATAAAACACGTTTAATAGATAACTTGATAAAATTGGAAGATCCATTCAAAAATAGAAGTTTAAATAAAATTACAGTGCGTTCCAAACTGCCGTGTGTAGTAGTATGTATATTGATAGTGCGTTTTTTTAAGGAAAGTGAAGTTGGAGTAGAGTAAGCTGGAGTGGAGTGTTGTTGGAGTAAATACATATATCTAAACGCAGCGGGGTAATTTAATTTGACGATAACATATATAAAGCTGAGATTTAGATGAACATTATACAAATTTTAATTTGACGTTATTTCTTATAAGAACTATTAATTTTATTTCAATAAAAAATATAAAACACTTGATCATATTACACTTGTAATATTATATTGTCATTTATAAAACCACAATGAAAGTGAATTTAATGGAAATTCAAAGTTTTGATTATACAAAGACGTTTTATTACATTAAGAATTAATAATATAATCAACATGCATTTATAATTGAATTAGGTTTTTACATTTATGCGGCATTTTTCACTTTTATCAATGTTTACAAAAATATAACTGATAAAACAATTAAATAGATGTATTAAAATTTAAATATGGCTCTCACTCCGTTTACTTCATCTCACACGCTCTCTCGAGATTGTGCATATGGAGTGAACTCCGTATAGTCCATGTCATCATATCCGATTTTGCGCTCTTTTTGCTCTATTTGATATTGCTGAACGCGTAAAGAGAAATTAGAGTTAATAAAGCACCTGGAGTAGAATAAACGAACGCACCATAAGTATGGCAAGAAAGCTATGTTTGCAGCACGCCAATGTTTTAAAGTGTTTTTTTTTTTCAAATTAAACATAATTTGAATTATTTTTTTCAACGTGTTGAATGGTGCTCTAGGGCGTTGCATATAATTTTTCCGTTCTGGGCCGCGAAGCATCACTTTCCGATGTAAAATACGAGCAGAAAAACTATTTTTCAGAGTGGGCAGGCTTTTCTAAAAACATACACAATCACGCCGTTTAAAAAGCAATAGTATGATCATGAAAATAAAAAACTTAGTCAACAACGAAGATAAATTATTAGCAGAAGCATATTTATCTAATATAAATGAAAATCTATGATTATGTAAAAGTAGAAATATGTTTACATCAACAATTGCAATAATTGCAAATAAATTTAATATGCATACTATAAATACTATACATTTTATTATAAAGCCGATCAATATTAATTACACAAAAACAAAATTTACAAAGATAAGTGATTTATCAATGATGATATAAACAAGAACGTTATTTTAGCTAGAGGAAAAATTTGCAATATAATAAACCACTGATTAATAATACAAATATTTCTACCTCAATGGAAAACATCACGTGAAGTGCCTGTTTAAAAAAAAAATACAATCTTAGAATGAGTGGTTTACGACGAGGAGCACAATATACTAATAAATAACTAAGCGGGATTTTGCCACCATCATTTGCAAATAGTAATAAATAGATGGAAAGCTGCACTGGATAATTTTGTCAAAATGACCATATCTTGGTTGGTTGTGGAAGATGATTCTATAAATGAAGGAACTGTGAAAATGAATGCTTTATTACAAAAAATTGAAAATTGAACAAAAAAGTTCCATTTAATAGTCAATACAGACAAAACAGAAGTTATAGTAATGGGGCATGATATGAGTAATCTTGATGTCCGAGTGTGTTTATCGACGGAATAGATTTGTAGTATATTAATTAATTATTAGTCTGTTTTTTTGTTTACTGCTCAACAGTTCTATTTTATTTGACTAAAACTGATAGGGTACAGGTTTTCCAAAATGTATTTGATCTATACTTTAATGCATTTGCATACCTACAAATTAATAAATAGTTGTTGACTTGCATATCTTAGTGGTACAATAACATTATATTGATATTTATAATTACGCCACTAGACACAACATTTATGTAAAAACAGTATATATTAGAATGATAAGATTTAATGAATTAAATCCACATATTAAATTTGCTACAAGTATTTCAAGAGACTGTTAAAGACATAAATTATATCAGGCGCTGATGTTTAGACTTATATATAATAATAAGTTTAAAATAGTAGTTAAAACCTCTTCAACTATTACATAAGTAAATTATTCAATAACGTATATTTTATCATTACTGCTCTATACAGTATTGTAATATATTTTTGTGTGTATATTAGACTGGTTCTTAAGTTTGTTTTGTGGAATTTTTTTGTGTGCACCCTCTGAAAGTAATATTTATGCAAAAAAAGTAACCCATCCCAAATTTCAGCCTTTACGAATCGAAGGAACACGTGTCGCACTGCCATTGAAGTTTTAAAAGTAAACCTCTTACCTTATTTAAAAAACATTACAAATTTTACAAAATAAAAAAACTTACAATACGTCATTTTTTAAGGTTTTGTAAATGAATTAAAAGTTATAGAATAAAGTCTCAAATTTTAATAATTTTTGTTTAAAAGTCTAGTTTTATGTTTAAAATTTCAATTATGAAAAATATATGTAAACTAAAAAAAATTTAACAATTAGTATATTGATCTAAAGTTTCACGTGGAATCTAATTAGCAAGTACTTGTTTGCTTTCTAAAGCACCCAGGGTATGCACCTGACTCAAATCTGGAAGCTATGATACTTATTAAGTATATTACTTTTGAAAAATTAAAGGTAGTGCGCAACGTGTTTTTTTGAATTTTTATATGCTGTTATTTGGCATGGCTTACTTTTTTTGCATAAAGATCATTTTCTGAGGGTGCACAAGTTACTTAAATACTGCAAGTAACTTGTTTCAGAAACATTAGTTGTTATTATTAGTATATGTATTCAAGTTAATAAATTTTTAGAATTATTGCCAACTGCCAAAGAATTACAAATAACTTTCTTAAAAAATACCTTACTTTCAAATAGCTAGCGTGGATTTTAAGCTAATAATCCATCAAAACTACAAGAATAAGAATTATGCGGGGCATACATCACAAACTTGATAGAGACAAGCATGTTATGATTGTGTTGCTTTTGAAAGCGTTTGATCTGATTTTTTTAAAAGTATAAACAATTGGTTAGTATTATATACAGGGTGTTAGGTAAACATGCGCCAAAAATTTAAGGGGTTATACCTTGCCCTATACTAAGAATATTTTGTCTTATGATGATTTTTGAAAAATCTCTTTGTTTTGAAGATAAAGGGTGAACAAAGTTTGCGACAACCATATTCGATATCTGTTGAAACCATTAACGTAAATAAAAGTATAGCGTACAATGAGTATATTAAGTACAAAAAATTAATGAGTTTATCAAGTACCAAAAATTGTTAACGATAACTTGGAACGGCTGTTTTATTAACTAATATACAAGTGAATTTCATTTAAATACGTTTTGTCATTGATCATCACATGTATCGGTTGCAGTTGTTTAGATTAAGTGACGTTTGGCTATTTGATGTGTTTTTAATAGTTAGTGAATTTTTCTACCATCAATCACTATACAAACGCCGAGAGATGACTGACATACATTTCATGTATGGACTTGCTGATCCCCGACCAATTTTTGAAAACATTTATTGACAGGCAAAACTGAAACAAAATGGAGGGTTAGGTAGATCAATAACAGTAAGAATGGTACAACTGGAACAGAACGTGCTGGACATGATAGAGGATCAAAGTAGTTCTACACGAAAAATTGCCACTACTTTGAATGTAAGTCATTGGACAGTTTGGAAGTTTTTTAAAGGCAATTTGTTGTATCTGCACCACATTCAGCATGTTCAAGTACTACTACTTGCTGATTTTTCTTTACGTATTGCGTTATGTCAATGGCTTTTGCACACATTAGTTTTTCTGGAATGTTTGGGTTGGAATAAAATTGTGGGAAACTGTCTAACTGCACAAGTATGTCTACCAGGAAAACTTACCGGCAAGGTGTATTGCAACTTTTTAGAATACATGCTACCTGTTTCTGGATGGTCTACTATTGGCAACAAGAATTGCAATGTGGTTTATGCACGATGGTTTACCACCTTATTTTGGTTGCTCGTATTTAACAGCAACATACGGAGATCTCTGAATTGGTCTATGTGGGCCACACGCATGGCCTGCTCGATCCCAAGACTCCTGCATTATTTATTATGGGGGCTATCTAAAGTCATTAGTTTACGCTACTCCAGTGGATATTTATGACGATTTGCAAAATTGGATAATTGCTGGGTGTTACTCAATTAGAAACAACCCTGGTGTGTTTGAAAGAGTTTGGCACTCAATGATAAAAATATTGAATGCTTGTATCTAGGCTGAAGGAAGTCATTTTGAACATTGATTGTAGATTTATCAACTTTACATGTACTTTCTTATAATAAAATGTTGTAACTGTAGCAAATTTTGTTCACCCTGTATTTTCGAAACAAAAGGATTTTTCAGAAATTATCATATGACAAAATAATTCTTAGAATAGGCCAAGAATAACCCCTTGAATTTTCCATTCTCGAAGACCAATTATCGAGTATTTGCGTCACTGTTTTCAGCGGTGTTTTGGCGATAGCTTTGCGAATGCTCTGCTTTAAGTGGTCAATTGTTTGTGGATTCAATTCGCTCCCCAAAAAAAAAATCCAGCGGTGTCACCGAAACGGCAAATAACGCGGTTGTTGAATTTGGTGCGCAGAAGATTGATTGTGGCACGTGCTGTATGGGATGCCGTCCCACCTTGTTGAAACTAGAGCTGCTGTAGATCAAGTTTATCCAATTTGGGCCACGAAAAATTAGTAACGAACTCCGGTAACAGTAACGTTGGCTCTATCATTGTTTTTGAAGAAAAAAGGCCCAGGGACGCCTCTACTCCAAAATCCCTATCAAACCGTAACTCGCAATGGATGCATTTGTTTCTCATCTATAGCATGCGGATATTCTGTTTCTAAATACGGCAGTTCTCTTTGTTTACATAAACTCTAAGATAGAAATGGGCCTAGTCCGAAGAGATGATTTTTTGGTTAAAATTAGAGTCAACATTCAGTTTGTTTAAAGCTCATTGGCAAATCAAAAATGGGCTCTAAGGTCGGTTATTTTAAATTCTTCAACGAGTTACACTTTGTCCGCAAACATACCGAGGTCTTTCTGAAGAATTTGCCTCAAAGTGGTTTGCTGAATATGGAGTAGCTGACTTCTGCGCCGAGTTGATGTTCCTGGGTGCTTGCGTACACTTCGAGCCACAGAAGCGACAATTTTGTCAGAACGCTTTGGATGAGCATCCTTGATGCGAGCGTTGTCTACCAGCATTCTAGTTTCATGCACTTTTTTTACAAACTTTTGTATTGTTTTGATCAATGGCGCTTTATTTCTCCCAAACTACGTACAGCGCGTACGTTGCAGACAAATCAGACCTATTTTCAAAATACATTTTATAGTATTTCAAAACGTTGCTTCAAAGTAAAACGCATCGTTTTACTTCGAAGCAACGTTCTGTTTTCGGAGGTATCTAACCACACTTTTCTTATGTAATTGTGAGTCAAAAATTGACAGCATTGGTAGAAACATGTGATTCAAAATTCAAAATTCAACTAAAACATGGCCCCATTTACGCTTGAGTGTAAAAAGAATGCGTTAAAAGGGAAAATAAAAAAATCCAAAAAACACGTTGTTTCCATTTTTTAACAGCACACAACGAGTTGTGGCTTAGTAAGCACAACCATACACCGAAAAAGTATTTGTGATTTTGGTGTTTGGTCGTTGAACACCATTCACAACCCATTAGGGCTTATTTGTTTGCTCACTGAGCATTTTCAATGTTTGAGCGTAACATACGAGTATACAGGGTTAGTCATAATTACCGGAACACCTAAATAATTTTTCAACTGTACAAAATTTCAATAAAAGTTTTAAACAAAATTGTTTTTAACTGTAAACTCATAAATAAAACAGGCAAATCTGTCATATATGCGCAAGAATATTATTTTAAAATCAAAGTTAATTTTTTCTCATAATTTCTACAGTTAATTTTTTAATATATGGGTGCACAAATAATGTATTTGTTTAATAAATTGGTTTTCACTACTTTGGCTATTATAAAATAAATATATTTTGTAAAAGTGTGATAAATCTCGCGGGCCGTAAAAATGTTCAATGCGGGCCGCGGATTGGCCACTCCTGCTGTAAGGGTTTGTGGCAGGGTTGAAAAAAAAACAGTTTAAAAAAAAAACAACAAAAACAAAAATACCTGTTTTTTATTATTATTGATGTTTTATTTTGTTTGTTTAAAATTGTTTGCTGTGCGCAGGTGCGAGTAGGACAAACAAGCTACAAGCAATTCAGAAATAGACTAACAAACTTAAAGACGACTACTATAAAGTACAAATTACTAAAAATAAAAGCAATCTTAAAAAATTGTGGCAATCAATAAATAATGTATCTAATAAACCAAAAAGGTTCACAACTTTTAAAATTAAAGAAAGCAACGACGACAGCATCATTACTGACAAAACAATTTTAGCAAACAAGTTTAGACATGGCAGCAAAAATAGATCCAGCACAAAATTTACATCTACAAGCTTTTACATACACTAAAAATTTATCTTTTTTTATTTCACCCATAAGCAATTCTGAACTTATTAATCACATCAATTTGCTAAAAAATTCTTCATTGCAGGAAATTGACACAATATTAGCTCATGTTAACAAATTGGCACATGTATACATTTTAAAACTACTTAAACATATAACTAATACAATAGTCATTACTGCTGTTATACCAAGCCAACTTAAAACAAGTATGATAACATCTATTCATAAAGCTAGCGATCGTACTGATGTAAACAATTATAGACCAATTAGTGTAATCAACAATTTTGCTAAAATTTTTGAAAAAATATAAGAGATTATTTAGTTATTTATCACAAAATAATATTTTACATACCAATCAGTATGGATTTACGAAAGGAAAGTCCACAATTAATGCGATATATAGTTATCTGAACAAATAAATAAACAAGTAAAAAAAAATGTATTTTTATATTTATTAATTTGGCAAAAGCTTTTGATACTGTTCAACACAACTTGGTTCTTGAAAAATTAGAAAAAACTGGCATTAGAGAACTTTTGCAGATTACTTAAGCAACCGTAGACAACATGTTAAAATTGATAACGCTCTAAGTAACCAAAGAGAAATAGAAATGGGTGTCCTACAAGGTACAGTGCTAGGACCAATACTTTTTCTTGTTTATATTAATGGCAATGCTAATCTAACACCGCATGGAAATATTATCAGTTATGCCGATGATACCGTCATTACTACAGCAAGAGAGTCACAAAATGTAGAATTATCTGCTACAATTTTGAATAGATTGAAAATATGGTTGGACTCAAATAAAATTTCTTGTAATTTTGTATTTTCGGGTTTAACAGACGTTCCTATGGAATTTTGATTACTAAACACAAATATCTACATGAAAAATCTGATTCAGTAAAATATCTTGGTATAGAACTTGACTAAAACCTTAAATGAAAAATACATATTGAAAAGTTAATTGGTAAAATTTGTAAATTACAATATATTGTAATTATATATATCTAATTAATGAAACAAAAAACATACTATCTTACAAAACAAAAATAATTATATACAAAACAATACACCACTGCAGATTACGCAAAATTACAAATTTTGCAAAGTTTATATTCAGAAACAAATGTACTAAACATAAAATCATTGTTTATGCAGTAGGCAATATTTTTTATTAAATGTCAAAGCAATACAAAGATATGAATTTACATTCTTATAGCACACGACAAAAAACAAACTTAAATGTAAAATTACAAGTTTGCGGAATCAAGTACTGCCTGTATTGCCAGCGTTCTGCGATTATCATATTCGTAAAATTTGACGTTTTTCACCTATAATTCAGTTGACAGTTTAATTTCAAACTGCTCGGTTCCGTTTCAACAAAATTTAACGAGTAATAATTGTGTGAAAAATGGAAATTTTGAATCGTGACTTCCGAGTGATGATTTTTATGATTTTCGATACGGCTTAACACTGCAGCAATGTGCGGAAAAACTTAGTTTGTTATTTGGGGATGAAGCAGCATCCAAAACTATGGTTTACAAATCGCAGAATTCAAACGTGGAAGACCAACGTTTGATAGCGATCTTTGCGAAGGTCGTCTATGCACCTCTGTTGTCGCGAAAAATATTGATGCTGTGCGTGAAATGATTTTGTCAGATCGGCATGTGACCTATAGTGAGATCGAGGCATCCTTATGCATTGCAGCGAAACAAACACACATAATTTTGCACAATCATTTGCATGTAAGGAAGCTTTGCAGTCGTTGGATCTCACACAATTAGAAAGAAGAACAAAAACAGGCACTTGTCAAGTGGTGCAAAGAAATCCTAAAGAAATTTGAAGAGGTTCGTTCAAACTCGGTATGTAACATCGTATCATGTGACGAATCTTGGATATATTCAACAAAATGAACCTAAACCCACAAAAATGGTGCGTTCACGAAGGGTTTTGAAAAGAATGATTGCTTGTTTCTTTGGAAAAACGGGTCACGTTGCAACTGTTTCATTAGAAGATCGAAGGACAGTTAATGCTGACTGGTACACTTCAATTTGTTTTCCGGAAGTTATCGCTGATATCATAAGGAATAACATAAACCGGCGAATCATTGTTCATCATGACAATTGAAGACGCTCACACAGCAAGACGAACTGTAGAGTTTTTGACCAGTAACAACATCCAATTAATGACTCATTGCTCATATTTGCCTGATTTATCGACCAATGACTTCTTCCTATTTTGACATATGAAAAATAAAATGCGTGGAGAGCGTTTTTTATTGCCTGAAGAGGCAGTTGAAGCATTTAAATCACTTGTTTTGGAGGTACCTTGCTCAGAGTGGCAAAATTGTTTTGAAGATTGCTTTCATCAGATGCAAAAGTGTATAGATTTTAAAGGAGAATATTTTGAGAAGCATTTTCCGCAAACTTTGCCAGTGTCCCTCGAGTACAAGGTGTTTTTTATATTGTATTTAGCAATAACAAAATTGTTTGCTTTCACGACGCACACGAGTTCTAAACTCAGGCGTCATGTCAATCAATATTGTTTAAAGGTAATGAAACTTACTAGTTTAATGTATGACAATTTTTTCAATAAAAATTACAGTTACTATTACAAAAATTACAAACATGTTTAAAATGGTTTAAAACAAAATCGTCTAAACAATGTTTCTTGTTTTAAACTAGTTTAAAACAATTTGTTTTAAACATAACAAGCCTGGTTTGTGGTATAGTTTAAGCTCCAGCTAAAATTTCAGTATTTTAGAAGAACTTTAAATTAAGTCTATGCTTGTCTTATAATATTGACCGGAGTTTTGATCGTTGATCAGACACTTTCAGTATAAATTTACATAGTTGACTGTCACTATCTAAAATTTGTATCTACTTTTGATAACTAATCAAAAACCGGTGATACTCTAATAGGCAACACAGCGTCAATTATTCATGTGGATAATGTTTTTAATATAGGGTCCAAATATGTTCAGGAAATTGGAGCAAAGAGCAATCAAATAATTGAAAAAAAAAATTGAATACAAACAATATCAATTGTTGGATTGGAAAATAGTTTTACAAAAACAAAAAAACGGCATTACAGGACCAAAAAAATTTAAAATATAATTTATTTAAAATGAATATAATTATACATATATTAAATATAAGATAATAGTAAACTCACTAATGTATTAATATGTTAATGGACATTTTTGTGTTTATTTGATTAATATTAACATATTTTATTTAAATATTATGAACATTCTCTAAGGAAAAACAGCCGGAAAGTGAATATTTTTAATGAATTGTGGAATAAACCAGAAATATATTTCTATAAATATATTCTTTTTTATCTAGTGAAAAATAAAAAGATGAATTCGTAACTGCTGCGAAGTTGGAAACAAATTTTAAAAAACCTAGCAACAAATATACTCTCAGAAAAATGGCATTATCTCCCTTATTATGAGAGCTAGATCAATTATAAATACACCGTTAGATCGGCAAGAAAAAAACACATATTTCTATAGCAAATGCAAGCAATAATTAATAAGCATTAACTAACTAATTGAGTATTTTATTAATTAACAGTAATTGTTTAGCACAGCTCTTACCCAAGGTCAAATCTAAGTTCTGAATACGGCATTTAAATAGTTTTTCACATAGATTGCACGCGCCGAAATGACAGATCTTTAAAATAATTAATTACCGAGATTAGACTAATTCAAGTAAAAAGACAAACAAGTGTTAATTCGGTTATTTATCAATTTATTTTAAATTTGAAAATCAATTTTGAATGATAAAACAAATACCTTAAACATATATCAATGACAGAAATCAGATTTAATTAATTACCGAGATATGAACCGATAAAGTGCTCGCTAATATAAAACAGTCGCTACTTTTCTTGCCAGGTTGTTTAAGGGTAATAGAAATTGATAAAATTAAATTTTGAAAACTGCATTCGATAGATAAAACATGTAAAATGATCATATATCAAAGACGCAAATCAGATTTAATTAATTACTGAGATATGAACCGCCGTAATTAAATACATACTAAAACACTTACTAAAGTGTTCCCGTATTTCAAAATAATTCTGTTGTGTTGTAATAGCACAGTGATAGAGCAGTTGCTTCGCAGTCTGAAGGTCCAGTGTTCGATACCCGAGTAAAAATATTTTTTTTTTATTAACGGATAAAAAGCGCGCTAATATAAAACAGTCATCGCACGCTCATTTTGTTGCTAGGTGATTTAAGGGTAGTAGATATTGAAAAAATGGAATTTTGAAAAATGGATTCCATAGATAAAATATGTGAAATGATCATATATCAATGACAGAAATTAAATTTAATTAATTACTGAGATATGAACGGATAAAGTGCGCGCTAATATAAAACAGTCATTGCACGCTTATTTTGTTGCTAGGTGATTTAAGGGTAGTAGATATTAAAAAAATGAAATTTTGAAAAATGGATTGCATAGATAAAAGTTGTAAAATGATCATATATCAATGACAGACATCTAATTAAATTAATTACTGAGATATGAACGGATAAAGTGCGCGCTAATATAAAACAGTCATCGCACGCTCATTTTGTTGCTAGGTGATTTAAGGGTAGTAGATATTGAAAAAATGGAATTTTGAAAAATGGATTCCATAGATAAAATATGTGAAATGATCATATATCAATGACAGAAATCAAATTTAATTAATTACTGAGATATGAACGGATAAAAAGCGCGCTAATATAAAACAGTCATCGCACGCTCATTTTGTTGCTAAGTGATTTAAGGGTAGTAGATATTGAAAAAATGGAATTTTGAAAAATGGATTCCATAGATAAAACATGTAAAATGATCATATATCAATGACAGAAATCAAATTTAATTAATTACTGAGATATGAACGGATAAAGTGCGCGCTAATATAAAACAGTCATCGCACGCTCATTTTGTTGCTAGGTGATTTAAGGGTAGTAGATATTGAAAAAATAAAAATTTTGAAAAATGGATTCCATAGATAAATATGTGAAATGATCATATATCAATGACAGAAATTAAATTTAATTAATTACTGAGATATGAACGGATAAAGTGCGCGCTAATATAAAACAGTCATTGCACGCTCATTTTGTTGCTAGGTGATTTAAGGGTAGTAGATATTAAAAAAATGAAATTTTGAAAAATGGATTGCATAGATAAAAGTTGTAAAATGATCATATATCAATGACAGACATCTAATTTAATTAATTACAGAGATATGAACGGATGAATTGCGCGCTTATTAGCGCGCGTCATCCCTCGCTCATTTTGTTGCTAGGTGATTTAAGGGTAGCAGATATTGAAAAAATGGAATTTTGAAAAATGGATTCCATAGATAAAACATGTAAAATAATCATATATCAATGACAGAAATCAAATTTAATTAATTACTGAGATATGAACGGATAAAGTGCGCCCTAATATAAAACAGTCATCGCACGCTCATTTTGTTGCTAGGTGATTTAAGGGTCGTAGATATTGAAAAAATGGAATTTTGAAAAATGGATTCCATAGATAAAACATGTAAAATGATCATATATCAATGACAGAAATCAAATTTAATTAATTACTGAGATATGATCGGATAAAGTGCGCGCTAATATAAAACAGTCATCGCACGCTCATTTTGTTGCTAGGTGATTTAAGGGTAGTAGATATTGAAAAAATGAAATTTTGAAAAATGGATTGCATAGATAAAACATGTAAAATGATCATATATCAATGACAGACATCTAATTTAATTAATTACTGAGATATGAACGGATGAAGTGCGCGCTTATTAGCGCGCGTCATCCCTCGCTCATTTTGTTGCCAGGTGATTTAAGGGTAGTAGATATTGAAAAAATAAAATTTTGAAAAATGGATTCCATAGATAAAATATGTGAAATGATCATATATCAATGACAGAAATTAAATTTAATTAATTACTGAGATATGAACGGATAAAGTGCGCGCTAATATAAAACAGTCATTGCACGCTCATTTTGTTGCTAGGTGATTTAAGGGTAGTAGATATTAAAAAAATGAAATTTTGAAAAATGGATTGCATAGATAAAAGTTGTAAAATGATCATATATCAATGACAGACATCTAATTTAATTAATTACTGAGATATGAACGGATGAATTGCGCGCTTATTAGCGCGCGTCATCCCTCGCTCATTTTGTTGCTAGGTGATTTAAGGGTAGTAGATATTGAAAAAATGAAATTTTGAAAAATGGATTGCATAGATAAAACATGTAAAATGATCATATATCAATGACAGAAATCAAATTTAATTAATTACTGAGATATGAACGGATAAAGTGCGCCCTAATATAAAACAGTCATCGCACGCTCATTTTGTTGCTAGGTGATTTAAGGGTCGTAGATATTGAAAAAATGGAATTTTGAAAAATGGATTCCATAGATAAAACATGTAAAATGATCATATATCAATGACAGAAATCAAATTTAATTAATTACTGAGATATGATCGGATAAAGTGCGCGCTAATATAAAACAGTCATCGCACGCTCATTTTGTTGCTAGGTGATTTAAGGGTAGTAGATATTGAAAAAATGGAATTTTGAAAAATGGATTCCATAGATAAAATATGTGAAATGATCATATATCAATGACAGAAATTAAATTTAATTAATTACTGAGATATGAACGGATAAAGTGCGCGCTAATATAAAACAGTCATTGCACGCTCATTTTGTTGCTAGGTGATTTAAGGGTAGTAGATATTGAAAAAATGAAATTTTGAAAAATGGATTGCATAGATAAAACATGTAAAATGATCATATATCAATGACAGACATCTAATTTAATTAATTACTGAGATATGAACGGATGAAGTGCGCGCTTATTAGCGCGCGTCATCCCTCGCTTATTTTGTTGCCAGGTGATTTAAGGGTAGTAGATATTAAAAAAACGGAATTTTGAAAAATGGATTCCATAGATAAAACATGTAAAATGATCATATATCAATGACAGAAATCAAATTTAATTAATTACTGAGATATGATCGGATAAAGTGCGCGCTAATATAAAACAGTCATCGCACGCTCATTTTGTTGCTAGGTGATTTAAGGGTAGTAGATATTGAAAAAATGAAATTTTGAAAAATGGATTGCATAGATAAAACATGTAAAATGATCATATATCAATGACAGACATCAAATTTAATTAATTACTGAGATATGATCGGATAAAGTGCGCGCTAATATAAAACAGTCATCGCACGCTCATTTTGTTGCTATGTGATTTAAGGGTAGTAGATTTTGAAAAAATTGAATTTTGAAAAATGGATTGCATAGATAAAACATGTAAAATGATCATATATCAATGACAGAAATCAAATTTAATTAATAACTGAGATATGAACCGCCGTAATTAAATACATACTAAACCACTTACTAAAGTGTTCCCGTATTTCAAAATAAGTCTGTTGCATTGTAATAGCACAGTGATAGAGCTGTTGCTTCGCAGTCTGAAGGTCCAGTGTTTGATCCCCGAGTAAAAATTTTTTTTTTTATTAAAAAATTTTATACATTTTTACAATGGATTTTATGTAATTATTTTAACTGTAAAATTAATACAATTAAATTGCATAAATTACTATTAAAATTTTTTATTTGTTTAAAAATCATAAAACGCCATTTTT
Organism: Tachinus rufipes; assembly: GCA_963932245.1. Taxonomy (NCBI): domain Eukaryota; kingdom Metazoa; phylum Arthropoda; class Insecta; order Coleoptera; family Staphylinidae; genus Tachinus; species Tachinus rufipes. The sequence goes on along the minus strand of OZ010745.1, from coordinate 71,366,444 downwards.
TGTTGCCAGGTGATTTAAGGGTAACAGATATTGATAAATTGAATTTTGTAAATTGTATTCTATAGATAAAACATGTAAAATGATCATATATCAATGACACAAATCAAATTTAATTAATTACTGAGATATGAACCGCCGTAATGAAATACATTCTAAACCATTTACTAAAGTGTTCCCGTATTTCAAAATAATTCTGTTGTATTGTAATAGCACAGTGATAGAGCAGTTGCTTCGCAGCCTGAAGTCTAGTGTTCGATCCCCGCGTAAAAAACTTTTTTTTTTTAGTTAATCAATTTTAAACATTTTTACAATGGATTTTATATAATTATTTTAACTGTAAAATTGATACAATTAAATTGCATGATTTACTTTTAAAATTTTTTAATTGTTTAAAAATCATAAAACGCCATTTTTTGTTGCCAGGTGATTTAAGGGTAACAGATATTGATAAATTGAATTTTGTAAATTGCATTCTATAGATAAAACATGTAAAATGATCATATATCAATGACACAAATCAAATTTAATTAATTACTGAGATATGAACCGCCGTAATTAAATACATACTAAACCACTTACTAAAGTGTTCCCGTATTTCAAAATAATTCTGTTGTATTGTAATAGCACAGTGATAGAGCAGTTGCTTCGCAGTCTGAAGGTCTAGTGTTCGATCCCCGCGTAAAAATCTTTTTTTTTTTAATTAAATAATTTTAAACATTTTTACAATGGATTTTATGTAATTATTTGAACTATAAAAAATTAATACAATTAAATTGCATAAATTACTATTAACATTTTATTAATTGATAAAAAATTCACCAAGCGCCATTTTTTGTTGCCGGGTGATTTAAGGATAATTAATATCGATAAAAATGAATTTTGAAAAGTGTAATTGATAGCTAACACATGTAGAATGATTATATATCTAGAATCAAGTTTTTAAAATGTTCTGAGATATCGATCGTTAGATATTTTTGTTCGCCGTGCAATAGTGACCACCACCTTTTAACAATTTTAAAGTTTTACACAATTACACAACGCAACTTTAACAATAATCAAATTTAAACTATTAATTTAATAAAGATTAAATAATTTAAAAAAAAATTATAATAATGTAAAAAAAAAATAAACCTGAGCCGGAATAACGAACCCGAGACAGCTAGATGAGAGGCAACACTTACACTTTACACTTTAATTCATTTATTAAAAAATTCATTAAAATACAACAATAGAAACAGTATATGTACACAAAAATGGTTAAGAAATAAATTCATAACTAAAAAGTTTTCAAAAATTAAAATGGAACAATATAAACCTAGATTAACAATTCTGATAAAACTTATAATACTTATGATCCATTCTCTCACAGATTCATTCTTCTTTCACTCACACAATCATTCATCATTCATTCAGGTTAAAAACATATTTAAAAGTTAGTATCATTAAAAAACATTACATAGACCGCAGAAATGTCGGTATTATGTTTATAAAAATTTTGTTTAAGCTTAAACCTAACTAACCTAACCTATCTATTTACAATAATATATACAAGAACTAACCTAACCTAACTCTACTATGTACAATATATACAAAAACAATAATTTTGACTCTAAAGATCAAAGTTTACAGGGACGGTAAGTATCAACTCAAAAGTGTTGGTTGAAGATAGGTAAGCACTGATAAATGAGAGGCAACGGCTCTACCACTGTGCTGTCACGCCTATACAATAATTAACGAAAGTATAACAACACTTAAATAGTATTACTATAAATGACATTGTATGCTGTTCAAGTTCGGTTCTATATAGTTGTCACATTGCAGATACGAGTAGGTTATAACCACAATTCATCTGCTATTGTTACTTGTGAGTGCGGTGTTTAATTGTTACTCTTATTCGTAAGTGGTATTTAGTGTTTTTAGTGTAGTTATTGTTATTTGGGAGTGGATTATTTTATGTTTCGTTATTTGTGAGTGGTGTAATTATTATTTGTGAGTAGTTGTTTGTTTTGCTGTTTTTATTTATTTTTTTGGGAGAGAGGTGATACAGTGCGGTGCAGAAATGCCGAATAAACCTATCACCAACATTCCTAAACTAGGATCGTTCTTTTCAGAACGAAATGTAAACACAGAAGTGTTAAAACCTTTTGCTAGAAGTATTTGGTTTTCTCACAACCGAACCTGTGGCATCCAAATACAAATGCACCGGACCAACATGGTTTCTTAGAAACTCCAGCTGTTCTTTGCTATAAATGCTCACATATAGAGGACTGCCAACTCGTTGCAAGTAATTTGCATTTTCACGATACATCATCATCATATCGTCAATATCTCTATCAAGCAATTTTTTTGTTTCCGTTTTTACGGTTCTATACACGGCATCGGATTTTGTGTTTCCCAAATTCAATTTTAATATTAAATCTTTAGACGACGATTCCGCGTCATCCAATCGTATTTGCATTGCCGTAGATTTTAGGAGCCGTTCACCTAACAATCTTCGCTCAATTCCTTTGACATGTCTTGTCATTACATATTTGTGACTAAAATGCAGACCCGAACTGAAAAGTTTCAACGAAATAGTATCGCGTATATAAATGATTATCTTAAAAGTTTTGCAGTTGTCATGGGAACAATAACAATAAACTGTAACTTTCTGTTCCAAGTGAGCAACATAACTTTTTTTAAAATTAAATATACATATATTGTTTAATTGTTTAATTTTTTCTTTAAAAAAAAAGGTATAATAATCATTATTTAATTTGAAATTTTCTAAATTATAAATTACATTAAATTCCTCTTTAGACAACAGTAACTCACCTTCTAAATAAGGACATTTAAATGACATTATTCCAGTTCTTACCTTCTCGGGATACACGTTTTTTGCACCGAAAGGAACTGGTTCTCTTCTATCGCCAGCATGTTGGTAGCAATTTCGGATAACATCCGGTATATCGATGTCAAGCAATGTAACATCGGCTTTGGATACATCGACCGGTGACGTCAAATCGTCGTTGTCGTACGAATTCTCTTTTTGGACGGACAGAACGGCATCAACTTTTGAAACGTCCCCCAATGTCGGTGAATCGTTGCCGCACATTGTTGACGTACCATCACAATATGACCACAAACCACCCGAATTTCGCTTTATAATTTGGATGATTTTGCATCTATTTCCATAATCATCCGCACCATACATATAACTAGCAGCCAAATGTACCATCACCGAATCTCGATTAAAAGATTTTAACACTTCTGTGTTTACATTTCGTTCTGAAAAGAACGATCCTAGTTTAGGAATGTTGGTGATAGGTTTATTCGGCATTTCTGCACCGCACTGTATCACCTCTCTCCCAAAAAAATAAATAAAAACAGCAAAACAAACAACTACTCACAAATAATAATTACACCACTCACAAATAACGAAACATAAAATAATCCACTCCCAAATAACAATAACTACACTAAAAACACTAAATACCACTTACGAATAAGAGTAACAATTAAACACCGCACTCACAAGTAACAATAGCAGATGAATTGTGGTTATAACCCACTCGTATCTGCAACGTGACAACTATATAGAACCGAACTTGAACAGCATACAATGTCATTTATAGTAATACTATTTAAGTGTTGTTATACTTTCGTTAATTATTGTATAGGCGTGACAGCACAGTGGTAGAGCCGTTGCCTCTCATCTAGCTGTCTCGGGTTCGTTATTCATTCCGGCTCAGGTTTATTTTTTTTTTACATTATTATAATTTTTTTTTAAATTATTTAATCTTTATTAAATTAATAGTTTAAATTTGATTATTGTTAAAGTTGCGTTGTGTAATTGTGTAAAACTTTAAAATTGTTAAAAGGTGGTGGTCACTATTGCACGGCGAACAAAAATATCTAACGATCGATATCTCAGAACATTTTAAAAACTTGATTCTAGATATATAATCATTCTACATGTGTTAGCTATCAATTACACTTTTCAAAATTCATTTTTATCGATATTAATTATCCTTAAATCACCCGGCAACAAAAAATGGCGCTTGGTGAATTTTTTATCAATTAATAAATGTTAATAGTAATTTATGCAATTTAATTGTATTAATTTTATAGTTCAAATAATTACATAAAATCCATTGTAAAAATGTTTAAAATTATTTAATTAAAAAAAAAAAAGATTTTTACGCGGGGATCGAACACTAGACCTTCAGACTGCGAAGCAACTGCTCTATCACTGTGCTATTACAATACAACAGAATTATTTTGAAATACGGGAACACTTTAGTAAGTGGTTTAGTATGTATTTAATTACGGCGGTTCATATCTCAGTTATTAATTAAATTTGATTTGTGTCATTGATATATGATCATTTTACATGTTTTATCTATGCAATCCATTTTTCAAAATTCAATTTTTTCAATATCTACTACCCTTAAATCACATAGCAACAAAATGAGCGTGCGATGACTGTTTTATATTAGCGCGCACTTTATCCGATCATATCTCAGTAATTAATTAAATTTGATGTCTGTCATTGATATATGATCATTTTACATGTTTTATCTATGCAATCCATTTTTCAAAATTTCATTTTTTCAATATCTACTACCCTTAAATCACCTAGCAACAAAATGAGCGTGCGATGACTGTTTTATATTAGTGCGCACTTTATCCGATCATATCTCAGTAATTAATTAAATTTGATTTCTGTCATTGATATATGATCATTTTACATGTTTTATCTATGGAATCCATTTTTCAAAATTCCGTTTTTTTAATATCTACTACCCTTAAATCACCTGGCAACAAAATGAGCGAGGGATGACGCGCGCTAATAAGCGCGCACTTCATCCGTTCATATCTCAGTAATTAATTAAATTAGATGTCTGTCATTGATATATGATCATTTTACATGTTTTATCTATGCAATCCATTTTTCAAAATTTCATTTTTTCAATATCTACTACCCTTAAATCACCTAGCAACAAAATGAGCGTGCGATGACTGTTTTATATTAGCGCGCACTTTATCCGCTCATATCTCAGTAATTAATTAAATTTGATTTCTGTCATTGATATATGATCATTTCACATATTTTATCTATGGAATCCATTTTTCAAAATGTTATTTTTTCAATATCTACTACCCTTAAATCACCTAGCAACAAAATGAGCGTGCGATGACTGTTTTATATTAGCGCGCACTTTATCCGATCATATCTCAGTAATTAATTAAATTTGATTTCTGTCATTGATATATGATCATTTTACATGTTTTATCTATGGAATCCATTTTTCAAAATTCCATTTTTTCAATATCTACTACCCTTAAATCACCTAGCAACAAAATGAGCGTGCGATGACTGTTTTATATTAGGGCGCACTTTATCCGTTCATATCTCAGTAATTAATTAAATTTGATTTCTGTCATTGATATATGATCATTTCACATATATTATCTATGGAATCCATTTTTCAAAATTTCATTTTTTTAATATCTACTACCCTTAAATCACCTAGCAACAAAATGAGCGTGCGATGACTGTTTTATATTAGCGCGCACTTTATCCGTTCATATCTCAGTAATTAATTAAATTTAATTTCTGTCATTGATATATGATCATTTTACATGTTTTATCTATGGAATCCATTTTTCAAAATTCCATTTTTTCAATATCTACTACCCTTAAATCACTTAGCAACAAAATGAGCGTGCGATGACTGTTTTATATTAGCGCGCTTTTTATCCGTTCATATCTCAGTAATTAATTAAATTTGATTTCTGTCATTGATATATGATCATTTCACATATTTTATCTATGGAATCCATTTTTCAAAATTCCATTTTTTCAATATCTACTACCCTTAAATCACCTAGCAACAAAATGAGCGTGCGATGACTGTTTTATATTAGCGCGCACTTTATCCGTTCATATCTCAGTAATTAATTAAATTAGATGTCTGTCATTGATATATGATCATTTTACAACTTTTATCTATGCAATCCATTTTTCAAAATTTCATTTTTTTAATATCTACTACCCTTAAATCACCTAGCAACAAAATGAGCGTGCAATGACTGTTTTATATTAGCGCGCACTTTATCCGTTCATATCTCAGTAATTAATTAAATTTAATTTCTGTCATTGATATATGATCATTTCACATATTTTATCTATGGAATCCATTTTTCAAAATTTTATTTTTTCAATATCTACTACCCTTAAATCACCTAGCAACAAAATGAGCGTGCGATGACTGTTTTATATTAGCGCGCACTTTATCCGTTCATATCTCAGTAATTAATTAAATTTGATTTCTGTCATTGATATATGATCATTTTACATGTTTTATCTATGGAATCCATTTTTCAAAATTCCATTTTTTCAATATCTACTACCCTTAAATCACTTAGCAACAAAATGAGCGTGCGATGACTGTTTTATATTAGCGCGCTTTTTATCCGTTCATATCTCAGTAATTAATTAAATTTGATTTCTGTCATTGATATATGATCATTTCACATATTTTATCTATGGAATCCATTTTTCAAAATTCCATTTTTTCAATATCTACTACCCTTAAATCACCTAGCAACAAAATGAGCGTGCGATGACTGTTTTATATTAGCGCGCACTTTATCCGTTCATATCTCAGTAATTAATTAAATTAGATGTCTGTCATTGATATATGATCATTTTACAACTTTTATCTATGCAATCCATTTTTCAAAATTTCATTTTTTTAATATCTACTACCCTTAAATCACCTAGCAACAAAATAAGCGTGCAATGACTGTTTTATATTAGCGCGCACTTTATCCGTTCATATCTCAGTAATTAATTAAATTTAATTTCTGTCATTGATATATGATCATTTCACATATTTTATCTATGGAATCCATTTTTCAAAATTCCATTTTTTCAATATCTACTACCCTTAAATCACCTAGCAACAAAATGAGCGTGCGATGACTGTTTTATATTAGCGCGCACTTTATCCGATCATATCTCAGTAATTAATTAAATTTGATTTCTGTCATTGATATATGATCATTTTACATGTTTTATCTATGGAATCCATTTTTCAAAATTCCATTTTTTCAATATCTACTACCCTTAAATCACCTAGCAACAAAATGAGCGTGCGATGACTGTTTTATATTAGGGCGCACTTTATCCGTTCATATCTCAGTAATTAATTAAATTTTATTTCTGTCATTGATATATGATCATTTTACATGTTTTATCTATGGAATCCATTTTTCAAAATTCCATTTTTTCAATATCTACTACCCTTAAATCACCTAGCAACAAAATGAGCGTGCGATGACTGTTTTATATTAGCGCGCTTTTTATCCGTTCATATCTCAGTAATTAATTAAATTTGATTTCTGTCATTGATATATGATCATTTCACATATTTTATCTATGGAATCCAATTTTCAAAATTCCATTTTTTCAATATCTACTACCCTTAAATCACCTGGCAACAAAAAATGGCGCTTGTTGAATTTTTTATCAATTATTAAATTTTAATAGTAATTTATGCAATTTAATTGTATTAATTTTACAGTTAAAATAATTACATAAAATCCAATGTAAAAATGTTTAAAATTTTTTAATAAAAAAAAAATATTTTTACTCGGGTATCGAACACTGGACCTTCAGACTGCGAAGCAACTGCTCTATCACTGTGCTATTACAACACAACAGAATTATTTTGAAATACGGGAACACTTTAGTAAGTGTTTTAGTATGTATTTAATTACGGCGGTTCATATCTCAGTAATTAATTAAATCTGATTTGCGTCTTTGATATATGATCATTTTACATGTTTTATCTATCGAATGCAGTTTTCAAAATTTAATTTTATCAATTTCTATTACCCTTAAACAACCTGGCAAGAAAAGTAGCGACTGTTTTATATTAGCAAGCACTTTATCGGTTCATATCTCGGTAATTAATTAAATCTGATTTCTGTCATTGATATATGTTTAAGGTATTTGTTTTATCATTCAAAATTGATTTTCAAATTTAAAATAAATTGATAAATAACCGAATTAACACTTGTTTGTCTTTTTACTTGAATTAGTCTAATCTCGGTAATTAATTATTTTAAAGATCTGTCATTTCGGCGCGTGCAATCTATGTGAAAAACTATTTAAATGCCGTATTCAGAACTTAGATTTGACCTTGGGTAAGAGCTGTGCTAAACAATTACTGTTAATTAATAAAATACTCAATTAGTTAGTTAATGCTTATTAATTATTGCTTGCATTTGCTATAGAAATATGTGTTTTTTTCTTGCCGATCTAACGGTGTATTTATAATTGATCTAGCTCTCATAATAAGGGAGATAATGCCATTTTTCTGAGAGTATATTTGTTGCTAGGTTTTTTAAAATTTGTTTCCAACTTCGCAGCAGTGAATTCGTATAGCTATTGAAGGAGATATTAATAATATATTATTTATACAGTACGTTTAAAAAGAATTGAAAATATGAATTTATTTAGTTTTATTAGTTAATAGTTAATGGGATTCTTGGTAATTCTCAAATATGAATTTAATGTTAGTTATATTATATATGTATATATTATTTTATCCTTATGATATTATGATAATTATTAATTAAATTATTAACGTCTAGGTTGAAGTTGCAAGTAAAATTAGCGTTGATATGATGCATCTCGCTAATAAGTTGTTTTTTTATAGGTTCTGTATCTAGGATTTTTGTATCATTGAAATTGAAAACAGACAAGATAGACCTTTGTTTTGTAATTTATTATTAGTATCCCGTCTGTGTTGCATTATTCTACCTTTTAATTTTTGTCGAGTTATTAAATTAAATTAAAAAAAAAACATGTATAACATCAAAGTTGTATAATTATTAATTTATAAAAATAATTTATAACATAATATGAAACAAAAGTAATTAAAAAATGATGAAAAACTTTATTATTAAAATAGCAATTTTTAATAGTAAAATAACTCGGTTGTCAAAGAGATATTTTGTTACTAAAAATGTTATATACGATGGCTTATATTTGAATCTAAATTTAGGTAAATTAAATAAAAGCTTTTATAGAGCATGTGGAAAAGCCGAAGTATGTCCCAGCTAAGTTTCGATAGTAAACTTTTGTGTTCATTACTTTTTTCACGTTATCGCAAATTACCTTCCATCCGTTCTTTCTCTTACAAACTCTGCAGCTTCACATTCTCTACACATATTTGTATAAATATACCTAATTATATTATATACATTTCTTTTTGATTCTACTATTTTTCTTTCATATTTTACTTACTTTGTATACGTAAAATCAATTTTTGTCTCAATTATTTTATTTTATTTTATATGTATAAACAAACTTAGTGTTCTGATGTTTATATTAAATTTAGTAATATCAATCGCTATAACAGGACAAAATAGTTTATTAAATTTTATATTAATTGCTACTCAATAACATTTTATGTCTTTTTTATTATAACGAGGCAAATTAAATAAATTTGCATAAACCGTTTCACAAATCTGACATGCACGTAATAACATTATAAATCATAATTTGTCTAGAAATATGTAATAACAGATTTCTAATCCTGGCTACTTAGAATAATCTTGCGATGACAAATTGTTTGTGGAAATTTGCCATTGAAATAAATTTGTATATTTTGATAAACATGTTCTGTTTGGACGATCTTTAAGACTTAACTAGAATATAATCGTGAAATTCATTCAATCAAGTAAATCATATATTCAAGCCAGACATTATGTATAATGACAGTATTTTAAAATGTACACAAAGTTAACATAATTTATTGATAATTCTCAAACTACAAACAATAAGCACGCACTATAAAAGACATATTTTAAGTATTTAGAAATTGTATTTGTATATTTTTTATAAGTTTATTTTGTATTTGATCTTCTTGATAATCATGACTGAAATGGCAAATCAGAATTTATGATGTAAAAGTAATATTTGTATAAATTTTCTACAAAATAGTTTTTTGTTAGCAATTATTATAAGTTTGATTCTGTCATAAACAACTGCTCGGCGCTACTTATGCTACCTACGAAGCTTGTTTCTTTTTTATATTCTCAGATTTTATAATTGGATAAGACCTTATCATATATCGAAGGTGTGAAATATCTTTTGGACTCTATTGTTTAGATTTAACTGCCGCAACAAAATATTTAGAATTTAGAAGTATTGATATTTGAATCTGCCACGGAATACCGGTTTTTACAAAATTAATTAAAATAAACTCGCAAAGAATTTTGTTGTTAACTCTGATTGTTTTGCTAATTAATATACTGCTTCAGCCAGATTTAGTTAATAATACTTTTTCTAGTACACGAAGCTTTTTACTTTTTTTTAATTTGTTGGTAGTTTAGAAGAAAGCTAGTATGTTTATAATGAGAATCAGTTTAAATACGCTTGGGATTTTTTCTTCTTGTAGTGGTACGTCTAGCGTCTCTGCACTGCTAGCTTTTAGACCTAATATGCACCTCTGGTAGTTACTTTTTTAAGTAGTTCAGTTTCTTCAATGAAATCCACAAATTTTTGTCATCGGATTGTCTTAATTTTTTTTTTTGGTAAGTTTGTGTTTGCCAAAGAAGGCTATACGTTGTGTATAATAATAAAAATAATAATAATATACTCTTTTGTGGGCACTATTTTTTTGTGGTGAGAGAGCTGAGTAAGTTCTGCTCAAGCCATGCCGGCTGGAAATTAAATTTCTGGCAGGGTTATTTATGCCAAATGGGTCAATAAGCAGAAGCAAAACTAAATGTACTCAAAGCCATTCTGGCTACCCTTTTCTATTTTTTTGTCATTTATAATTTTTACTTTCAACCTTTTTTTTTTTCATTTTCAAACTGACGGTAGGTAAAACGCAATTTTTTTAAAAATCTGCACAGTTCAGTCAACTAACGGAGTTGTACAGGTGAGACTAACTGTTCAAAAGCTGGTGCAATTGATTGGGTTGTGTCAATGGCTACCCGGTCGCCGTCCGACGATAAATCGGAAATCCCAAGGAAAAAGGAGACTTTTATAAAGTTATCTTTTTCTTAATAAGTAAGTGTTTATACGGACTGATTGGTAATATTAAATCTATTAAGAAAGTTGGAGATGGCTTTTCTGTAGAAACAGTTTTAGCCGCCCAGCCTACAAATTTTTTAAAATGCTCACGAACTGGAGACATAATGGAAAAAGAAAGTCCTAGTCATAGAATGTTAAACACAAGTAAGGGCATTGTTTACTGCAGTTTCCAGCATGCAAAACGGAAAATGTGAAGGAAACACTTTTTACATACAATCAGCCTTAAAACCGACATCACAAAACCTGTTTTGTCAAATATGCCAAAACAGATAGATGTCGAACAGTCTGATCAGTTTCCGAAGCAGGATGACTTTTTTTTAGCAACGGTGACGACGGATCTAGTTTGGCATTAGCAATCGAGGCTGCCAAAAAATAAAACCTGGCTGGAGAAAGTGCAAAGCACGCTCTCAACAATATGCCTTATATTAATTTTTATTGTTAAAAATTGTTTTGTATTGGCTCTGCAGTCTTTTACAACTGAGGTGTTACGTTTGTATATATTTTTTTTTTAGCTTTAAAGTTCTGGCATTAAATAATTTTTAATTTTTGATGTCATCTCTGATAATAGGGATAAGTTTTATTTGGTTTATTTAGTTTATTTATTTTATGGTTTTGGTACTGAAGCCTTTTACAACTCTTGTGACAATAGTTTAAAGTTAAATTTATTGTATGGTTTTGTCATCAGTGATATTAGTTTTAAGTTTTATAGGTCTGGCTTCGAAGTATTTTATAACTCTGATGTCATCTGTAAAATTAGTTTTAAGAATTTACTATTTACTTTGTTTACGTCCTAACATCAAAGCATCTTTACAACTTTGGTGTTTTAATTGTTCCGTGATAATTTATTTTTATATTTGTCTATCTATTAAGTGTTATTTATTTTTTATTTATTTTATTTATTTATTAATTGTTTAAAATTATTGAGACAATAGTACAGTGAACTGGAACTGTCTTTTGCGTGTGTCTTTAGGTAGCGTACTGCAAGCTTCAAGAAAATTATATATAATTTTTGGGGCAATACATACACAAGATAATTACTTCTTCTGGGTCTCTGAGCCAAAAGTGGCGTTGTCACTTTTCAATCATAATTTAAACTATTGTCAGACAGTTCGTTCTTTTTAGGTGACGTCTTGTCCTTTTCAAGCCAGTTTGGTTTTACTAGAGTTAAATAGAGAGGATGTTAAGACAGTCGTGAAAGTTTTCACGAATTGTAACGTTTCTTGATGGAACAACATAATTTGTGTAGTTGTGAAAGAGAAAAGAAGGCTTTTAATTGTTTTAAAAGAGCTCTGACGCAGGAAAACATGATTGATTAAAAAAAACTTTGCGCCGAAATTTTTTTGAGAGCATGTAAAAATAGTGGGATAGCTACGTGTGGACGATCACGTTAACTATTTTGTTTGGTGGAGTGTGTGAGAAAAGATGGGAGCCGTATTGAACAACAGATGCATTGGAAGTTTAATTTGCGTCTACTTGTAGCTCTTAAAATTGCAGCCAAGAATTCTTGGCAAAAACAATAGTAGTAGTTAGATTTTGTTTTCTTGGAGATTTTGGTTTTTAACCTTTTTTTTTATTAATGGAGTAAGAAAAAGATTTTTAGCTAAATACCAGACAGGTTTTAGACAAAACCACAATACCGTTTATTATTTAATCTACCTAGAAAATTCTATTCAAATCGCCTTCTTGGCAAATAAATATCTTGTAGCGATGTCTTTTTAACTTGTAGAAGGCGTACGACATGACTTGGCAATATAGAATTTTGCAGAAGCAGCATGCATTCATGCTTATGCTTTTTTTTCTTGAATATTTTATGCGCGATTGCAAGTTATGTCTAGAGAATGGTATTTCTAAGAATTGACGATTAGCGTCACTTTTTTCTGCAATCGCGTTAATTAAAAGGTTTTGGTTTCTTTACAACAAAAACCTTGTGCGTGCACTTTTGCCATCTTAGAAGACCTCACAGAGACACCGCGCTTGTTTTGCATGGTTTTAGAATCAAAAACAATTTGTTTCTTAGGGTTTGTGCTTGATAGACCTTTTTTCATTTGGGCACATACAGATGAATTGTTGAAAAAGTGCAAATAAGCTTTGAACATGGTCAAGTGCTTGGATAACAAACTGGAATACGCATAGAAAGGTACAGTTGCGGTTGTACAAGCCCTGCTTTTGTCCAGTATTGACTACGGTTGCGTGGAACTCATCCGCCAGAAAATTTCAGTTGAAAACCTAGACGCAGTCCAAAACGCAGGCATCAGATACGTCATGTGTGCGTTTTGAATGAGTTTTGTACCGAGCCATTGCTGCAAGTGGGGTTGGCTTTGTATCATATTCCGCGGCGATGCGAGCAATTTAAATACTTAGGTCTATCGTCAGTAGGCTGATGTGCGTCTGATGGTATTAAAGGTCATGCTTAATAAGAACGCATCTATGTTGCCATACAAGTGAAAAATTAGCTTTTTATGCTAGTTGCACACTATGTTTTTATAGGACTACAATACTTATAACGTATACAAAAAAAATAGTTTGAGTGGTGTATAGGTCACTTTTCCGATGGTTTTATGCGTAATAGACACTTATTGCACGCATTATTCATGCGTAACTGAACGTATGAAACACCATACTTTTTTTTAGCAATATAAGTTGCGTAATGAACATATTACAATAAAGAGTCAAAACAACAGACTTATTTTATGTTATAGGTTATGTGGGTGTATTAATATACTTTTATATGCTTTTATATAATAAAATTATTTTATGTTGTTTGAAATAAAGAGTTTGTGAAACTGATTGTTGGAATATTATTATACATATTTGCTTGTTCTGTAACTGTAGTTTATGTTCATACAGCATAATCTAATGCAGTCATTATGAAACTTCAATGGAGCATATTAACAAACAGGATTTTATTAGACAGGAAATATTGTCATTAGTTTATTACAATACGGATATTTAGATTTTAAAGGTCGGTGACACAATTATCAAGTCTGTTACTTTTGTTCTTAGGTTATGTTTTGACTAATAAATTAATTGTTTAATATAACGTTAGTATTTTGATTTTAACAGAAAAAATATGCAAAATAAACAAAAAGTTAGAAATAATTTTATAATATTTCTACTTTTTTAAATAAGTTTTAGTCACACCCTTGCAAGCTGTAAGATTTTTATAGTGGCCATAGACTGCGCAAAAACTGTACTGTTCTGTTTAACAAACAAGTCAGTTTGATCAAGAAAGACGCTAAACTGAAATGTGTAGCTGGAAAACTGCTGTGTTCAATACTGATTTTCAGATACACATTTTGCGTTGCATCTTTTTTGATCGAATTCGCTGTCAACAGTAAACTGAAGTTTCTTGCTTGTCACTGTCAAAACATTTAAATTAAGATAAAATGCAAATAAAAGTTTTGATCGTAGAGTAAAGTATAGTATGTATCATGTTTTATAAACACCTGTTGACACTCGTTTATTAAATACTCTTTCCGCTTTGCTTGTGCTTAATAAACTCCTGACTAAGTGACTTTTATAAAATTTGATACATAATATATTATTTTAATATTAATGCAATTGTGCTATAAAAACTCTCTTATGTTACAGCAAATTTCATTTTCTACACGTTGCATTAAACTGATTTTTAAAAGTAGTTGAATTGAGCGAGTTCTATTTGATGCTACTTAAAATATTTTGCCATTCAAGTTTGATAAACTTCAGATTAACTAGCGAATTCGCTGATTATCTACTCATATACGTTAAAGTGCAAAATCTTAGTCGTGTTGCGTATATTACTTAGGCAATCTGCAGACTACGCAAGAAATTTTGCAGATTACCAACCCTGGTTAAAGTGCATAAATTAACATTTAAAATTTGTACAGTATTCTAAACAAATATAAATTTGAAGATAGAAGATCAATGATTAGTTAACTAATTAACTATTTTTTTAATTAAACGGTATACATACGTCTATAGAGTATTAAGTGTTAAACAAAAAAGTTATCTAAATTTTAAACTACTGTAACACTAAAAATGGTTACAAAAATATCTATTTAAAAATTAAATAACTATTTATCAATCAACATGTAAATAGATTAGAAATAATTAAAAGCATTTAGGTAATTTTCTTTACAAATATTGAGTTTTGATATAGCACATAGTTTTAAATTGCCAAATTGGAAAGGTTCAGTATTAATATTCCAGATGTAGATAGAGCAAAAACGGACTTTTTTGCTCTATGTACGCCTGAAATTTTAATTTTGAATATTTCAATTTTTTTATATGTTACATTTAAAGCACCTGTGAACACACAATGTCTTTTTGGAACAAACAATACAAAACAGATTATCTAAAATTTTATCATTTTCTGTAATCGTTGAATTGTACTGATTTTTAAAATATTTTTTATTTGTAAGTGTGTGAAGGATATTCTACTTTTGCACAATAACCAAACATTGCTTTGTAGGGACTTACATACCTTTGCTCCATTTGCCAGTTTTGTTGTCAGTCATCTAAGTAATTATCACATTTTTAATATTTTGATTTGTTTGTTTTGTCCCAAATGCGACAATTCTGTTTATTAACGTAGTGAAAATAGGCCTCATCACTAAAAATGATTTTTTGAAAAAATTCCGGATCATTTTGATGCATTTGAAGGGCCCAATCAGCAAAGATACGACGTTTATGGCGATTGACCGGCTTGAGTTCTTGTGTTGACTGAATTTTAAAAGTCTTAAAACTTAAGTCTTTATGCAAATTACGGTGTAATGTCGTTTGTGGAATGTCTAATTCCAAAGATCTACGAGGAATCGACAAACCTGAGTTTTCTTCAACACTACGGGCTACATCAGCAATATTCTCATGTGTTCTTGAGCGATGTACACGGTTTCGATTCTTCACAAATTTGTCCCAACAGCTCAAATTTTTTTACCAGGTTTACTATTGCCGGCTGAGAAGGTGCCTTACGACGACCAAAAAGCGCTTCAGTTATGCGAACTGTGACTGAAAAATTTCCACCATTTTTGTAGTGAATTTTAATAATTTCAATGCGTTGTTGAAGCGTGTGTTCTATTTTTAATAATGGCGTAGTTTTTACTTGTCAAATTTCAAGAGATAATAGCTTTAAAATTGACAGCTGCCCAAATAGCCTGCTATTCAAAATGAAACTTCTTATTGGAAAACGCTTTACATAGAATTTCCAACAATAGAAAAATAAAAAGCATTTTATTAACTATTTTGTCGGCAAACATTTTTATCTGAACCTTAGTAATATTTTTGTAACCTTTTAATTGTTTTACCATTCTATTTCAATCATGACCAAAAATAATATTTTGAATAATTCATCTTTGTAAACAAACAGCTTTACGACTTCTTGAGAATTCAAGAGTGGTTTGATAAGTTTTTCATAACCATTTAGAGTAAGTATATTATACCATTTTTGCACTTTAACCAACAGCTTTACGGTAATATGTAGATTATCTAGGTAATATTAGAAAAATATAATAATTTTCACATTAACTGCGTAATTAAGTTAATGTGCACATTATCTAGAAATTGTACACATTAACTGCTTCCGCGCTTTATCGGTAACATATACTAGTATATATAAAATTGATTGTTATTTTTGTGTGTTTTTTAAACAATGTTAACATATTTGTGTAGTACTATTATGGATAAATACTTTTCAAATTACTTTACAATTTATTTTGCAAATTTTTATTCAATTATAACAGTTTTGAATATTTTTATTAAATATAATAAATTAAACAATTGATATATTATTATTTTATAGACATAAACAATAAAATTACTATAAATAATATTTGTTAGTTATTATGTCAACTTTAATTTCTTGTTTATTTAATATCTATTATTTTATTTCTTGTTCTTGTGATGCTTATGTGCTTATTAGTGATTGATTCACAATAGAAACTAAAGGAATAGTCTTTACACCTTATAAGGAATGTTGATTTAATGTCTGTAACGCTTGTGTTTACACGGATGGTGAATAAAAAACACTCTTAACATAGTAAGTTGCTTGTTGCAGACATCAATAATTATAATCTACTTTAGGAAATATAGTTATAATTAATTTTAAGGACCGTGCATATTGGGTTGCATATATTAAACTCTGTTTTATGATTTTGTGGGACATAAATAAATACATACAATAACTTCCCAATAGAATACATTCTACTCTTAAAATTAATTATTTCCTTTTTTCTACTGTTACAGTGACGTCTTTCTGTTTTATTCAATTTCCACAACGACTTTCTATTTTTCTTTTACCTGAATTTGTAAATGATGGCGTAGTCAAGTCAGTATGGGGCCAGTCGATGTACTTTTATTAGAAGTTTAATTATGATTTTAATTAATTTAATAAAAAAAATCAAGTAGTAGTAAAATTAATATAGAGATAATTAAAGACATTGGCAGAAAGGTTTCAGTCTAGACTGACTACTCTAGACATCCCTCGTCATATTTATTTTACCCTAATCATTTGCAATACATCATATAATTTGTATTATGCATAAAACTGAAATAAAATTATTTATTATAACTAAGAAATAATAACGGAATATAATTATGATTAGTATCAATATTTATTTTTAAAAGCTACAAAAGGCTACGAACTTTTAGGGTTTTTATTTTTTTTTATTTTTTTTTTATTTTAAGTAAAAATGTGAGAAAATATTATCTAATAATATTTTTTTTACATTTTTGTTATTAAACCTGTCATATGATGACGAGTACAACTAAACAACTAAGAAATATTTATATAAGAATTTAAAACAGTGTCCGGTTTATTACAGTTATTGAGATAAATAATTTTGAAGGTTTTATTCAGGTTTTTCTATAAAGACACCCAATAAGTATATAAATTTTTCTAGAAAATTTTAAATAAACAAGGAAATTTAATAATAAAATTAGTTAAAGTCAGATTTGTAGTGACTGCACATTTTTGGTAAAATTAGTTTGGCACCATATATTGTCGTAACACATACCTTAAATGAAAGCCTATACTACTGTTTATATCCTTCTATTAACAAGGCACAGTATGTATTGCCAATACAATTCTTTAATTTGAATATGTTATTGCTTTTATGTTTTTTATTTTTTTGTTTTTTTTTTGTTTTTTGCGTTTGGTATACACCTTACATTTTATAAAATTAACAGAACATTGTTTTGGAACGAGGATTTATGTACGTTTTGACACTATTGGTGTATCACGACGCTTGCATAACTTAACAATTGTTATTTATTAAATCTAATTTGTCGCTTTGCAATTGACAAATAACTTATGGTATCACATAACCTAACAAACAACATTCAATCTGTTTGCTTAGTGTAGCACGAGATTTGCATTGTTTAAAAATGTTAATAATTAAATCTAATTTGTTAATTTGCAATTGACAGAAAACTTATGATATTGCACAATCTTAAAAAGCAACATTTAATTGTGTAGCACGAAGCTTGCATAACTTAAAAACGTTATTAAATAAATTTAATTTGTTGCTTTGCAATTGACTGAAAACTTACGGTATTGTATAACATATAAAAACAACATGCGATCTGTCGGTTTGCTATTAGTGTAGCACGAGGCCTCTATAACCTATGTTATTAGTTAAATCTAACTTGTTGCTTTGATATTGACAAATAAATTATGGTATTGCTTAACCTAAAAATCATCTATATGGTGTAGTGGTTAGCGTACTTTACGGTACACTAGGGGTCTCGGGTTTGAGTCCCATATTTGAAGGGTCAGTTTTTCTGAGAAGAGAAAATTCAACTTAAGTAGGTCTCGTGTACTGCTTTGATGTTGCGCTCACGTTAAAGAACCCAATAATTTAGGTCGGAGTTCTTGAATTTGCGGCAAAATTCTTAGATGTGGTAGTCTTAAGTTTTGGCGTCGTTAATTAGCTTTGGCAGCAGAAATAGACCGACGTTAAATAAATGAATTAACTAACTTAAATAACCTAAAAAATTTTGTTAATTAAATTTGATAGTGATATCCAATCGCTTGATGACGGACAGTTAGGTCACTCCAGAACATGAGTATGGATGGATAGATTGAACTGGTGCTTTTGCCTAAAAATTAGTGATCAAGAAATTGGAAATTGGCGTAGAAAGTTTCTATGTCACAGGAGGTGATGGTGATACTCAATCCCTTGATGACGAACACTTGGGCGGGTGGGTGTATTACTCCAGAACGTGACTACTGACGGATGGTTTGAACTGGCGTTTTTACTCACCTACCTAAGCGTTTGTTATAAAAAAGTTGGAAGTTACTCTTCTTTGCAATCGTTAAAAGTAAATATATGAGAGGAGGCTATAGTGATACCAACCTCTTGATGACCAACACTTGGGTAGGTTGAGATACTCCAATTTATGATTATAATCGAGTAGTTTAAATTGGAGTGCTCACTTACCCGTCTAAGTATTTGTAATTAAGGGATTGTAAGTTTTATCTTTCTGAAAGGGCTAGAAGTCTCTGTGAAGAGGTGCTGATACCAAGCCTTGATGACTAACATTTAGGTGGGTGGGTGGTACATTCTAATTCATGTTTATTAACAAGTAGTTTAAACTAGAGTGTTCCACCCACTCGCCCAAGTGTTTGTCACCAAGAGATTGGAAGTTACTTCTCTCTGCAAGCGGTAAAAGTTTTTATGTCAGAAGAACAAAAAATATTATTAAATTATTTGATGACAGATACATGAGCGGGTGGGTAGGGTACTCCCGAGCATGATTAAGGATGAGTAATTTAAATTGGAGTAAAGTTGTTTTAAATCTAATTTTTTCATATTTTTTTTTAAATTTATCATATTTTACTTTATATAAAATATACTTACAATACAATTCTACATACAAATCCATTTATTGGTATTGTTTAAACAATAAATTTAATTTTGGTAAAAAAAACTTACAAAATTAAAATAAAAAATTATTATAAACCATTTTAAAAAATTGTTTATTTATAGAAATTTAATTTCTTTAAATAAACAATTTTTTTTATACCAGGTATTTTTATAATATAATTTTCAATATTATTTTATTTATTGGTATTGTCTAAATGATTAGTTTAACCTCTAAAATGTCAATTTATTTGATTTAACAAAAAGTATTTTTCAAATTTAGTTTTTTAATTTTTTTTTCAAATAAATTTTTCTATTTTAAATACGAATCCATCTATTAATATGTCTATCTAAAAGATCAATTTAACCTTCAGAGTGTCAATTTCTTGGATGAAGTTCTAATTTTCTGAAATTTTTTTCAATCTGTCTAATTTTTTTTTATAAAATCTATTCAATAACTTTTTATAATTAAATATTTGTTTAACAGTGTTATTGAATTTAATAATTAATTTTATTGATAATAAATTTTTTTAATTGACTTAAATATTGACTCGAGATTGTTTATTAAACTTCCTTTTGTGTTTTTGATTAATGTGGAATTATTTTTATTAACTTGTTAACAATTTTTTTCTTGATTAAATTAATAACATAGTTGGAAGATTTGAAGAAATTGTTTTTGTTTCTGCTAGTTTTTTATATTACTTATTTGTGCATTTAATTTATTAATTTAATTTATTCTTAGGTTTAGATCAAAATAAGGTATTAAGGATCTTGTTCCTTTGCATATTCAAATTGGTATTAATTTTGGATTGTTTTTTAAGTTTTAGATTTTAATTTTGTTGACATTACTATTTTTATTTTCTTTTTTAGCCACTAGATGTCCACTTTTGGACGTAGACTTATATGCCAGTCTATCCTCTGCCGCCTGGTATCACTTTTTTACGGATAAGTTGAGTTGTCTATCTTTTTAATTCCTGCTTGGCAACATGTTTTTCCTAGTTTCACTAGACTTTGGCAATACGTTTTACAACATTGGTCATCCTGGTTTTTCTTTAGATTTTGTATTTCTTATGTGGTCTTTCAAGCATACTCTAAATATTTTACGTTCAATCGCGCGTTGGGGGCATTTTAATTTGTTCATATTCCGTGTTTTGAGCGTCATAGTCTCTAGACTATGTGTTATAACTGTTTCTTCAATTTTAATGGAATATCTTTACTTTTTTGGATATATCTTAGTTTGCTGAAAGCTCCTTAGCTTATTTGTATCGGTTTGTTTGTTTATGGTGTTTGGTTGTCCTTGCATAATTTTATTGTTTGGCCAAGATACAGGTATATGTATTTGTCAACGTTCTCTAGTACATGATCATTTATAGATACAGCTGTGTATTTTGGATTAATAATATTTGCTTTTGTCAGGTTTGTATAAAGAAGATGTTCTCGAAGCTTTGTCCAGTTGAAACAACATCTCTTCTAGTTGTTTGACGTTTCTGCTAAATATTATTATGTTATCTGCGAAGCGTAGATGGTTTAAGTGTTGTCCGTTTATGTCAATGCTTTTATTTTTCTAATTTAGTCTTTTAAACATTTAAAACTAGCGTAAAAAGTATTGAAGTTTAGGGTTGCCTTGACGGAACCTTTTTTTTTTATAAGATTTGATTAGTGATTGTGTCTTTCTCTACCTTTACCTGTATTGTGGTAGTTTTATAGATATTCTTTAGTATGGCGGCAAATTTAGAGTTGATTTTGGCATTTTTTAGGCGTTTGATTAAAGTACGTACTTATGTTGTGTCGAATGCTTTTTGATTATTGACAAATGTCTTTTTTAAGTTTCTAATTGTTTGGAGGTAGTTTTATGTACTTTATGCTTTTTGCTATATTAAGCTTGTAATTTATTTTGCGATTCCTTTTGATAAGAATTTGTACATATGATGAGTTTGTACATGAAATGAGACTGAGGGGCAGTACTTTTTGATGTTTTTGTGCGAGATAAAAACCTCTGTGTTCTTTTTATTTTATTAGAATTTTACCTGTGTGGAAGAATAGAGTTTTGTGTAGAACTGTTGGTTTATTTCTATTTTTATTTCCTTTTTTTACTGTGGAGTCTTGTTGATTTTTGAGTACTCATTTGACAAGGTTTTTTTAATACTTTTATATATTTTTTTTAATGATGGTTTTAATTTTTTTGTTGTTATTGTTCTTATGTTTTTTTTGGATTGCTTTACAAATTTTCTTATTTAGTTTTTAGTCTTTGCTTTTTCATAAATTTTTAGTCTTTTTACTAATGTTGTTATTTTTTTTTGTAATGCAGATTGTGAGCATACTTTTTGGGTAGTTGACCTTATGCCCGCTATTATTTTTTATGCTAATGTATTCAGATTTAGGTTACCTAATTTTAAGGAAGGTGTTAGTTTAGTGGATATTGTATTCTTGTCTATGTTTTGCTTCAGTTGTTCGTTATTGGATATGGGTTTATGTTGAACTATCAATCTTACTCTTTCTGATTGAGTGTAAATAGAGATTGCCAATCTTACTATTCTATGATTGTTTTCTGTCTTGGAGCAGTTTATTACAGAAACATGGGCAATCATATTTTTTGTGTTTAATAGTACATAGTCTATTTTATTTTTTACAGTTTTATATGAGTTTATTCATCTCGTATTTAATGGCTTTTGTTATAAGGCATTTATGCAATACTGATTTTTGTTTTGCAGGTAGTTTACAAGTCTTTCACCTTGTTTACCTTGTGTTTAGTTTAACATTTTTGGCGTTTCTTATTCCTTTTTGTAAGTTTTACTATACACATTAGGGTGAGGTTTTTTTTTTTTCAAGTTTAAGGATTTTTGGGCGGAATTATGTAAAACTTTTAAAAAAATTACATTGTTAAATTTTGGTGCTAATAGGTTAAGTTTTATGGCAAACGCGAAAACTACCAAAGAAGAGGTAAAATCTTCTAAATTCGAAGTAAAACTTTTGAAATAAGCTTTTTTGTTATACAATGTTGTTATCTAGTAGGTTTTATGTTTCTAAATCAATTGGCATCATCTAGGAGTTATTCAATGCTTATAAAAAAGATTTAAGTCAAATAATCTCAGAAAAAAAATGTAGTAATAAAAAATTAATGCATTTTCTAAATGCGTAGTCATTGAGGTTTTAAGTGACTTATTTTTGATGTGAATTTTGTTCAAAGAATCTATTAACCTCTCCAACCTGGTTCTAGTAGGCCAAAGGTCTTGAGTGTGAGTTATGAAAATGAAGCGAGCTGATCATTGTTTCTAAATTTGTTTGTTGCTGAAACCATAAATGCCAAAGCGATTACAGCGTTGAACAAACTCACCAATAATGTACGGCAGAGTAGGATTTGAACCCAAGACCCCCAGCATGTAATCTAACTAACTCACGCTGCCGCTTTTCAGTTTGATTATATTAAATACAATTTTTGTTTCAATTTATTTACTTATAAGATTTTTTGACCTTCTAGTTGGTGACATTCAATTTGAATACTTTAAAACCAATTAAATAATAAAAATATCTCATTTCTGAAGTTCTTTTGTTGCTTGGACCAATTTTACCTCTTGTTTGGTTGTTTTTGCGCTTGCGGCATTATTAAGACTAAATCAATCCGCACTAAATTTTGAGAACATTATTTTTTTTTAGTATTCAAACATAATTCTGCTTGGCGTTCACCAAAATTTAACAAAAAACCCCTCCCTAATATATATTTTATATATAGGCACTATTTTTGTAACTTGTTAATTGTGTTTTTTGTCTAAAAGGATTGCCACATCTTTTTTGTGTGAGTTGGTATCCGTATTGTTCTAATACAGCGCATGTCCGGATACTATTTCAGTGAATTTTTATCCGTCAGTTTTTGATTAACCTAAAAAGTCTTACTTTATGTGTTGTATTTGCTGTTCTACTAGTTTTTTATACTTTTCTTTAATTTGCATTGTTTTGATGTTATATGTGGCTATACATAATTTGTGGCAGCGATTCTTTGTTGTTTTATTTTTGTTTCTTCTTGAATTCTTGAAGCGGCCTCATGTGTCAGTATGAGAGTCCAAGTTACATACTCGACCTACTTGCAATATTTTTGTTTTAATTTTTTTTTATTACAAAGGTGTTAAAGAGGTGTTGACTTATGACACGTTTGCAGTTTTTGTGTGTTAATTTTTTTAAATGAGATTTTGGATGCCACCGTTTGCTCTAAGAAATCTTTAGCTACTACACTTTAAGTACAATCTTACATTCGATCATATGACCAGAACAAAGCCTTCCTGAATAGTGCCAATTTAGTACTACTTTTGTATTCTGCTCTAGAAAATAGTTCGGTGGTTTGCACGGTACTTGGTCTTTAATCGTTGACCATCTTTTGTCACCCTTTCCGAATCCTTACAACCTACTATCAACCGGGCCAGTTAGACTTAGGTTTTTTTTAACGGTGTTGGTACTTTTTTCTTCTTGGTTTGGGATAGGCATCGGCGGAGTTGACAATGCCATAGCAACAGGGCATCTGAAACAAACCAGTATTAAAGTTTTTTTAAGTGGACGTTTTAAATTATTTATATATGTTTTGATTAATTTTTGCATAAAGTATTTTTGTTTTTTCTTTGTGGTCATAAAGTAATCGTTAAGCAAAGTTTTGTTAAGTTAAAAGAATAATTTGACTTTTTATAACATCTATTGGTTTAAATTTGGTATGAATAGAGTGGTTATATAATTCTGAGTACTACTATTTTCAGAATAGTTTTAATATTTTGAGGACATTTTTAAATCTTTTAAATTATTTTAAAGGTTAAAGAATATTGAAAAATTATAGAGTTTGTTAAGAAAACTTTAGGATTATTTTAAACATTATGTTAAGTATTGGGGACTAATATAAATACATTGAAGACAAAGTTTTTAGAATAGTTTGTGAACTTGGATTGTATTTTAAAACCTATTTTTTTTTTTAAGACAAAGTTGTGGCATTGAGGGTTATTATGCTAGTATTGAACAAACTTTTGCACTTTTTGAGAATATTTTGCAAAGTTAGAAGGTTTTTGGCAAACCAAAACTTTTAGAACAATTGTGTACTTGTAAAATGTTTTAGAATACCTAGGTCAGGACTATTATGAGTACACTTAGGATATTGTCAAAGTTTTTAAAATATCTTGGGCACTTTAAGGACTTTGTTAAAGTTTTTAAAATAACTTGTAAGAGTTATTACTAAAGCTGAAACAATTTAAAATTTTTGAGCACTATTAGAAAAGTTTAAAGGAAGTTTTAACATTAAGTCAAAGGTAAGAAAGATCATTGAGGAATATTATGAGTACACTGAAAACATTGTCAATTTTTTTTAATATTTTGATATTGGCAAAGCTTTTACTACACTTTAAAACGTTTCAGAATACATGAATAGTTTTAAGAAAGCTTTAACATTAGTTTGAAGATTAGATAGAGTGTTAAGGATTACTATGAGTATACTGAGAACATTACAGGACAAAATTATTAAAATGTTTTAAACACAAAGTTTTTAGAACATTTTGTAACGTTTTAGAATACTTGAAAAGGTTTAAGGAGACTTTAACAAAATTGTTAAGAGTGATTTCTGGAGTTTTAGTTTTAGTAGAATATTTACTATTAAAGGGTTTTAAAAAATCTAAATTTATTGGTTATGTTTTATTATTTAATGTAGTAGTGATTGCTTTTCTATATTTAGCAATACTTATAAATTCAGGAATTTTGCGTTATGAGTTTTTAATCTGGTGAAACAACAAATGCGTTGTTACAAATTAAATTTGTTAAAAATATAAAAAATAATTGGGTTCAGAAATGATTTGGCTAAACCAGAGTCAATTAATATTGTTAAGTTATTTTCTGGAAGAGTAGTATAAGGCAATTTGATTGTATTGATGTTATTTATAGAAATAATAATAATGAATATTTTCTTTATCTGTAATAAAATTTAATGCTCGTACACCGAATTGTTGTGTCTAATAGTTCTCATAACCCAGATAAAAATGTTTTTAATGTAAGTTTGTTGAATGAATATCGATATAGGAACATAGTAAATTTAAAATTTGTATGTTTTTTATTTAGGAATTGTTTGAGTTAAACTAAATCTCGATTTAAACAGTTTGTAGCATTGCGTTTATCCGCAAAATTGCATGGAAATATTTTGAATATTGACAACTATTTCAGCGATTCTGCTTAATTTACTTTTAATTGAATTTGATAGGTATACATTTGGAAGATTATTTACATCAGGTGAATCGTAAACATAAAATGTCTTTTTCTTTAGAAATGGCAAAGAAACTTTGGAGCGCGAAAGAGTTGGAAATGCTAACTGAAAATGAGGTAAGCGCATTACTGGAGGATATACCGAGTGACTTTGAGTCGGTCATTTTAGTATTGATAGGGTTATGAGAAATGCTGACGCAGATCAAGCAAAAGATTATAATGATATATATTTGCTAAATTGTTCCAAGGAACACACAAATATTCATAAAAATAAAAAATTACAGAAAACAAAGATTTCTAGGCAATTGATCAGTCTTAAGTACTCTACAAAATATATTTAAGGAAGAAACAACTAACTTTTTTTTGACATAATAAAGAATATTGTTTTCTAAACAAGTTTGTATTATATACAAAAACATGGAGGTGATGCTGCGTTTACTCCCACAACCGATAATTTTTTTTTTGTAAAGTAAATTTATTCATGAGCGTAAAGAAAAGAAAATGTTTAGCTACAAGGATTACTGGTATTTTCTGATGCACTTTGCGACCATTACATTAGCGTGGCTAGCTCAAGAGCAAGTTTACTTGGTTACTTTTACATATTCAATTAAATGATATCTATCCAGAACTTTTTAGTGCAAGTGCAGTCTATTCTGTCTAAACTTAATAAGACATTTAGACAGTACTCAAACCTAGTGATTGCCAATCAGTTGACAAATCGATGATTTTCTTGAAAGGGCGTATCCGATACATGCGGAATAAACCCATAATACGTGGGTATAAAGTTACAACTGAGTCTAGTGTATATTATGTGCGAGTTCTCAATTTACGTTAAAAGAGTGGGCAATGTTAGGGAGAAATACTTGGGTGATACAAGATCTTACAAAATCTATTCTATTCTATATTCTATTCTATTCTCTTAGTTGAAAAATACTATTGAGTGGTTTTGATAATTATTTTAATTCCATTGACATCAAGATTGTTGTACGATTTTTGATGTCAAAGAGAGAGAGGTGATAGTTTTTTGTATTATAACTGGTAGTTGGATTCAAAAAGTGTAATAGTTTTAGCAAATCATCATAATCGGCTCTTGTCAAGACCATTCTCAGAATGAAGAAAAACAGATTTAAAAGAAAAAGTTTGCTGCCTTCAAATGGCAAAAGAATATAACTCGCATATATGGGATATTTGGATAAATTTGATATACTGAAAAGAATATACGAAGTAGACCTCAAGTTAGATAATTAGTGACACAGAATCAATTTTGCTTTATATTGAGACTTATTGGAGTACTCACAACTTCTAAACGAGGCAGACCATTGGTTGAAAATGAAAGCAACAAGTTTAAAAAGATAATACCGTTTGAATTCGGACAACAAACGAGTGTCACACGTCACAAATAAGTACATTGCTAAGATGTGGTCATTGCAGTTACAAAACAAACGTCAGTCGAACATTGTAGATATTCAAGACTTGCAATGTTTGATAAAAGTTATTTTGAAGTTTTTTATTGAAATAAATGTTCAACTAACTTTTATGTAATATAAAGTATCATTGTTAAGTATAAATTTCAGTTTTAATTTTTCGAACTACTTACAGAGTAGTGATATTGTGAAGTAACCACATTATGCAGGCTAATGGGTGAACATTTTTTTCAAATTTTATTATTTTGATAGTTTAAATTGGTCTAAAAAAACCAGAAATTCAATAAAATTTAAAATTATATTAAACAATTTAATGTGGGCCGCAAAAGGTTAAATATGTATAACTCTTAAATATCACATTTTGAAATTGAAATAAAGGTGAAATTGGGCCACATTTATGCGGGGATGTTCTTCAAAATTGGTTTTTCAGGATGCCTCACCTAAGGCGAAGCCGCATTTGACCGAAATATCACTTACACAACTTGTTTTATTTAATATAGAAAATTGAGCGCTTGGCAAATCTTTTATATACATTTATTGCAATATGGATTATATTGTTTATCATCTAAAATTATATTATTTGTATTATTATGTTTGTTACATCAGTTACAAACTAATCTACACATACAATTAATGCAAACTGAATAATAAAAAAATGCTTGTTTTACATGTGGTTTACATCAGATTTATCTTCAGATTTTCAAGTCTTTGTTTAGTCACCGTGATAAGCTTTGGTATGTAAGTAAGGTATTTCTGTCAATAGTCCCTTTATATCCCACGTCGTGATTTAAATACACATATCTACATACATATATCGTTCCAGAATAGGTACCTTGAGAGAATATGGTCAGATTGCAAATTGAATTTATGGGATACACATGTTTATTTTCAGGAAATTCAATATTGTATAAAAGTAAAAAATCGTTAATTATAATTAAATTAAGACGGGTTCATTGAAGAAATACTTAAGTATCAATTAAATCAACATATAAAATTAAATCAACATTAATATACTAACAACACTACTACCGGCACTCACAACAATGCACTAATGCTGTTGGTTAATTAAAGCCTTCTCTCTAATTCACATAATTTGACATTATTAATTGTAATGTGAGAATGCTTCCTTAGAATTCACTGACTGACATTGATAGAAAGTATATTTTTGCAGCGAAGAAAGTGTATGTGAATATATTTATAAGTTGTATTGTTTTATCAACGCGAGAGTAGAGAGAATTAAGAAAAAAAATAATTCATAATAAATATCGTGTGTTATATTTAGCAAGGTTAATTTCTTCGGAAAGAAACCTGCCTTTGTTCACACACGAAATAAATTGTTTTCTAAATAAAAAATCTTCTCCTTGAATGGGAGGTGCACAATTGTATTAATTGGGGAAAGTATTGCAAAAAAATAGTGTGTATTTTTTAGATTAATTAAGTAATTACTATGCAAATATGTATTACTTGCTAAAATGTTAATTAATTTCCTATTATTTTATATTAAAATTAAATTAAGAGTATTCGAGATGTTAATTCGTGTAGGATTTGTGTTAAAATTATTTTTAGTTCATTCTTGCCATTTAAACATAAAATGTATTATTAAAACAACACCTGTTTTTTTGTTATTTAATAAAAAAAAACACTTTCACATTCGCATTGGTGAATTGGAAAAATGTTATTTGCGAGTAAATTATCGAAAGGCATTTTTACTTTCCTGTTTTTTTTTTAAACTTCATTTTCGTACTTTATTTGTCTGCGAGAGTTACAAATTGCGAGTTATCACTATCGTTGCTAATACTTACACTTCGGAGTTACATACCATTAGTAGCGGGTTTTGCATGGTAGGAGCCCGAGGCGTTACAAAATTTGGGAGCCATAACTATCTTTTTTATAATAATGAAATTAAGCAAATAAAATTAAAAATTTTTTTTTTGGATAAATGTGTACTTCATATATTACAACTTTCTAGCTATTTCAAAGGTGATAACTTTTATGATGTATGCACACATGATGCGTGACAATGTTTTTTTAATTGCGGTATATATAATAATTATATATACTCTATTTTTGTGAGGAATATATTCATAAGTCGTTTAGATCTTGACCTTAGAATTTTAAAATTGTGTTTTTAAGTTAAATTTACTCGACCACAATACCGCTTTATTGTGGTCGTGTTTAATTCATCAAGAAACATTCCCAAAATTTAATATAAAAAAATTAAACTCAAAACCATAATTTAATAAAAAAATATTGCCTTTACATTTATTGTATGAAATTTGTACAAAAAGCTCATTTGTTACTTACAATAAATAATAAAATATCGTAGAACACAAATTAATTTTATGATAAATTAGTATAAAAAAGCTCAAAAAAATCATTTTATTTTATAAAATTATTATAAAATTAGTCAAACATATTAATTACAAGAAATTTTTCAAAATTACCCAGAGAATTTCTATGTGCTTTATATAATATTTGCATATGGGTAATTCCAACTCTGCTCAAATTTTCAAGGATCAAAATATGGAAAAAATGAGATTCCCAAAATTTTGGACCTTAGAATATTGCTTGTTCAAAATGACACACATTTGAAGGTCAAAAATTTCACAATAAAACGTCTTTTTTAGCATATTTTGAATCTTAATTTTTGAATTCACTTTTTTAAACCGTTCTAATTTTGTCAAATTTTAAAGAAATTTGATCCACAAGGTCTAGATTTTTTCGTGTTCAATCTTTCTTTAAAGTGATTACACAAGACTTATAGAATTAATACAAATATCATTTTTTTTACGGATTCTGTAATGGTAATGCCCTAGCAATTGAGATTTACCGACAGATAGCAACTTTTTTGACGCGTTTTTTAATGAAAACGTTTACTCATATTATTATCACACCTACAACCAGGCCACGCAGCACAACGAGATGCATTTTCTCAATGGCTTCTTATAATACTTAATATACCAATTTTTAAATAAATAACTTTTTTTCTTGTGGTCCGAAGAGTATTTACTGAATTTTTTACTAAAATTGACATAGGGTTTTTTTGGGACCTGAAAATTACAAGTTTTGAAGATTTGACAAAGTTAGAACGGTTTAAACCGGTGTTTTCCAACGTGGGACCCACGCCCTACAGGGGGCAATTTGAGTGTTAAGGAGGGCAATTCGAAAATGGACTTGACACGAGTTTAACCCTTTTGGTTCAGGCCATTTAAATGCAATGCTAGATTTTGGTGCTAAAATTGAAAGAAAAACGCAAATTCTTAAATAATTGCGGCCAATAAATATTATAAATTTGTTTGACGAGACCAAAATATCAACTGGCGTTTTGGCGTCGTCAAGTTAACCTCCATGCGGCAGACTGCACTCTCCGCGGGGACCTCCGGACGCTTTAAAATCTCGCTAAACAACGCAGTGTTACCAATTTCCTAGTGATTTTTTTCTAAAACCTATCATTTAAGTTTCTTAAGTGAACAATTCAATTTTTTTATATTAAAAATTATGTATATGTTACTTAGGGGGGCATAAGAATTTTTGAAAGGCTAAGGTGGGGCATTTCACAAATAAGATTGGGAAACACTGGTTTAAACAAAATTTTGCAATTTTTTAAATTTACGGGTTTTTTAAAATAATGTTTAAAGCTTGATATATCAAAATGACTGCCTCAACATTAAATACACGAATATGGATTTTAAAGTACATGCAATAAGGAATATTTGAGCCACCGTAGATCTTTTTATCTTTTTCATAGACCCAAAAATTGAGATACAAAAATGTGCCGTTTGCCACATTTGACAATTTTTGAATATTAAATTTTTTTTGATAATGCCCGATATACCATTTCTCATATATGTAGATAACTTTTTTTTTGTGTTCTAAAAAGTATTTATTGAAATTTTGACTAAAATCGACAAAGGGTGGCAGCGTTTCTTTGGGACCTGAAAATTACATGTTTTGAAGATTGCAAAAACATCTGCAACTTCCTGCATCAAAATAGTGGTGAATATGAATTGATTCTATAAGTCTAGTGTGATTAGTTTAAAGAAAGACTGAACACGAAGAAATCTAGACTTTGTGAATCAAATTTTTTTAAGATTTGACAAAGTTAGAACGGTTTAAACAAAGCATAATTTTGCAATTTATCAAATTTTACGTTTTTTTTTAAATAATGTTTAAAGCTTGATATATCAAAATGACTGTCCCAACATTAAATATAAAAATATGGGTTTTAAAATACATGCAATAAGGAATATTTTGAACCACCGTGGACCTTCTTATCTTTTTCCAGTAGCCCAAAAATTGAGATATAAAAATGTGCCGTTTGCCGATTATGACAATTTTTGAATATTAAATAATTCTTGATAATGCCCGATATACCATTTCTCATATAGATAACTTTTTTCTTGTGTTCAAAAGAGTATTTACTGAAATTTTGACTAAAATCGATAAAGGGTGATAACGCTTTTTCGGGACCTAAAAATTACAAGTTTTGAAGATCTTAAAAACATGTGCAACTTTTTGCATCAAAATAATGGTGTATACGTATTGATTCTATAAGTATTGTGTGATCACAAAAAGAGATTAAACACGAGGAAATCTAGACCTCGCGATTTAAACTTTTTTGGAATAATGTTTGAAGTTTAATATATCAAAATGACTGCCACGATCTTAAACATAAAAATATGTGTTTTAAAGATCATGTAATAAGGAATAATTTGAGCCATCGTGGACCTTTTTATCTTTTTCCAGAAGCCCAAAAATTGAAATAAATAAGCTAAAAAAGACGTTTTATTGTAAAATTTCTGACCTTCAATTGTGTGTCATTTTGAACGGGCAATATTCTAAAGTCTAAAATTTTGGGAATCTCATTTTTTTTCATCTATATTTTGATCTCTGAAAATTTGAGCAAAATCAAAAAGGTCGACTTTTTCAAATTAGTCGAAAAGTAATGGAATTACCCATATACAATCAATTTACTGTGCATTTATTTTTATTATGCATTATGTCGTCGCCAAACTTAATTCTAATTATTTCCGGTTACAAATACAAGTTTATTTACGGTGGCATCTATAGCCTAGTTTTAAAGCATGAGCTATATTGTAATTTAAAATAGTTGTGGACCAGATAAAATATTAAATTAAAAAAAATTGATTTTTGTTAAATTGTGTAATTTGTCACTATGATCAATGCTAGCTAGAAGTTTCAATTAAGTGCATCTTGATGATTTTGGAAGCTTTAAAGGATTTTAGAGGACTTCAGAATCTAAAAGTATAAGTTACTTACTTCAACGATTTTAGATTACTTTAAAGTTTAATCAAACTTTGAAATGTTGAAGCTTTGCATAACAAAGCAAACTTTGAGAGCATATAAAATACTGCAAGTATAACAAAAAAATGGAAAACTCTTATAATAAGAAAACTTTGAAAAAAAACAAGCATTGTAATACAATAGAAACCTTTAAAACTATTATAGATAGCTAAGAAATTGATTTTTGTGCTATGTATGCTAAACTAAACTTCCGCAATAGTGTTTTTTTAATAAAGCACTATTCACTTTATGCAAACAATATTTTTCATTCTCTACAACAAAATATGTGAAATTTAGTCACAATGATTATAAAACTTTATGATCTTGATAATTGGTTTAAATCAGACTTTTTGTGTTTTCTTTTTCTTGTTCTTTGTAGGATAATTCTAATATTTGTTACAGCCGCAATTGAGACGCCGAGCTTCAGCTTTCATACCAGCGTATTAGGGGTCTTTTTGGAGGTTTCTTTAATATCGGTGTTTGGTATTATAGTGTTGTCTATCTTGTCGATATGGTCCTATTCTCTCCTGTCTCCTATTACGAGCTCATTTTACAACAATTTGTATGTCGCACTGTGCTATAATGTTTTGCTACTTATGTGATCATGGATCATAAATTTTGTATCTTTGCTGTTCTGATGAGTCGATCCATTGTAGCATTTTTGCTCTAGTTTTGATTGCGTATGTCATGGTAGATCTAACGCAGGTTTTGCAAATTCTTGCCTTGTTTTCCACAGAAATGTATTTGTTTTGACATATTATATCCTTTAAGTAACCATACTTCTTTATCTAGCATAACTTGTTCTACTTTTTTGTTGTATATTGCAAGCTTGCATCTGGGTGGTTCCTTAAATATTGTAAGGGACTGTGTTTGCTCGTTGATATTTGCATGTTAAGTTTTGCGCAGTTTATTTGAACTAGTAGAGAAGCCGTTGTAAATTGTCTTTGTCTTCGGATATCAACAGCGTCTTTGGCATAGTATACCACTATATGGTTTTGACGCGGCTATTTTGTTACATCCCAAGACAACGATCCAAAAACAACTCCCTAAGTCTGGAGATACAATAAAGATAAATAATGTAGCAATAAAATAGCAAAACAAACAACAAATGACACAGAATTGAGTATGTTCTATGTAAATACACAATGTTTATCTAACAAAATCACTTTTTGAAATTAAATCTGAGGTTGCATGGTTTTCAGAACACTGGGTCTTATCGGAAACCAGCTTAACATGTTGTACAATCGAAGAATATCAATTAACTTTATTCTTTTACTGTATAGAGTATAGAGTATAGAGTAGTATATTTCCAAAACAAATGTGTACATTCATGGGTGAGTCATAATAAGGTAAAAATAATGATAAAAATAGTGCAATTTGCAAAAAACTTAAGGTAAATATTAGTAAGTATAACTTAATCTAAATTAGTTTTAAAGATTTTTTATATCACTTTACAAGAATAATTAAACTTAATAAAAAAACTTAATTAGTAAGAAACAAATTAAAATTTGGTGTATATAACATAAAAAATAAAATATAGACATATACACAATTACAGACATAAAAATTAATTAGCCTAAATATAAAATAGTGTTTATTTACAAATTATCACAGAAATACTCATACTCTTGAATAGTGTAAAAACAATGTTGGATCAAAAGTTGTTTTGTTCTCTTTAAAAATAATTTTATAGGCAAGTCTTTAATGTAAGCATCATATTCATTGCATTTACGTAAGAATTGGTATAGAGTTTAGAGGTGTTCTCAGCATAACATATATGTCTATTGAAATTGAGGCAGAATTTTGTGCTATTGAAATACCCATAAATAAATCATTAATAATAGCAACATCGATCATGTAACGGAAATGTAAACACAATATGTGATAGCAAACGGTACAAGATCTGCAATATCTAATATAAAGCATTGAATACCACAGGGTTCAGTTCTGGGCTTGGTGCTGTTTTTATTTTATGGCTAAATTCATGGCACCGGCAAAATCTATTTTATATGCAGATAATACTAGCTAAATATGTTCTTATAAGAACATTGAGGTGCTGCAGAATGTAGCAAAACATATTGAAAAAAACGCTACTGATTGGTTCTTAGAAAACTATCTAACACTAAACTTAGCAAAAACATCATATTGTAACTATATACAGAATCATAATTCTAAATTAATGGGAATACAAATTGACGACAATTTTTATGGACGTCTCACATAGATGAACTAGTTATCAAGTTATCAACCACCTTCTTTATCATTTGTAAGCTAATAAAAACTTTAAATAAGGAAACTATTATTACATTATATGTATCTTTGTTTGAATCATTTCTACTTTATGGTTGACTTTGGGAGAATTCATGCAATGCAATCAAAATTTTTTGCTTACAGAAAAAATATGTAAGAACTATTTGTAACTTTTTATATAATACTTCTTGCAAACCTTATTTTAAAAGCTTATGAATAATGACTTTGCCAGCAATATACATTTTTAGCACGGTCTCTTACATAAATGCAAACCAAAATAATTTTGCAACAATAAATGATTGCCATTAATATCCAACACGGTTTGGTGAAAACATCAGAACAACTAAGTTTAGGTTGGCAAATTCCGAGAATAACTCAATAAATAATAAGCTTTACAACTCCCTTCTACAAGGTCTAAAAACATGCAACCAAAAGCATTTAAACTCAAAATAAAAAATATATTAAAAAATATGGCACCATATTTGGTTCTGGAATTTTATTAAGACATACAAAATGTCACCATACTTTAATGTTTTAATTTATATTTTAATGTTGTTTGACTTACCAAGAACTTCTATTCTATTCTATTGTTTGATCTCTTTGTTTCTTATTCGATATTTTCTTTTCCCCTTTTTGACCTCTGTAATTATTTTGTTTATTATGATATTGAATAAGGCCGAACTTGAATTGTTTTCCTGTTTTATTCTAGTTGTTATAGGTACTTTACAGGACAATTTCTCTGTTATTTTTATAAAAATGTGATTGCCTGTGTAAAGTTTAGTGATGATGGTTATTATAATAATAATAATAATATGTTTATTTTCCTAAACAGGTTACAACCTAATTACAAAGGAAAAAAAAATTAGAAATGAAAAACATTTCCACTAGTACAAATTAATTCAAATTCAATAGCAACTTAAAAGTATAAACAGTAAAAATACAATAAAATAACATTAAAATAGTCAATATAAAAAAAAAATAATAATTCTGATCTATAAAACATTTAGAAACAAATTACAAATTAAAGCAAGCAGAATTTTAATTCTTTTAAAAATTTGCTTCTGTCATTGCCAAATATGTCTACACCATATTGCATTTCATGATACTTTCTTATCATTGAAAGTAATGGGGAATTTAATTGTAAGTTTGTGCGTGGGGTAGCATATTGAAAAGATTGTATGCTGCGGCAAGCTAACCTGGGAACTGCAAAGTCAATCATTTGTAAAAACTGTCCATTGTCTACGTGATTATGAATGATCTTATACAACTCATTAATAAATAAAAATCTGTGCTTATTGTAGATCGATATCATAGCAAACTCTTCCAATAATTGCTCATAAGAGACATCTCTATCCGGATATACTTTGTATTTTCTAAAATATAAGTATTTCAGAAATCTTTTTTGCACTTTTTCCAGAGCATTAATGTGACGTGCGTAGGTAGGTGACCAAACACAGGCACAATAGTTTAGTTTGCTCAAGATAAAAGCCTGAAATAGTTTTATGGCGGCAGTGACATTAATAAACTCACGAGTATTACGGATAATAAACCCAAGTAGTTTATAACATTTGTTGACAACCTTTTCAACATGTCCATTAAAAGACAGTTTAGAATCAAAAAGGACACCCAAATCCTTAATAGTATCACTCCTGTGTATGTTTTCTAAACCAAGTGAGTAATTTTACAGAGTTTTATTGACGGATCTACTATATGAAATGATATGACATTTGGCAACATTTATTGCAAGACCGTTTGATGTACACCACGTTGATAAGCGAGATAAATTAGTTTGTAGTTTATTGCAGTCATTAACAGACTTAATAACATTATATAGTTTGACATCGTCAGCATACACAAGAAAGTTTCAGTTTAAAACACTCGCCACTTTATTAATAAATATTATAAATAGAAGTGGTTCCAAGTTGGAACCTTGAGGCACCCCAGTTGTTGTCAAAAATGTCTCAGACTTACAACCTCCATAGCACACAAATAACTCTCTATTACTTAGAAAAGAATGAATTATATCTATAACATTAGAAGCAATGTCATAATGCTTTAAATAAACCATAAACTTGTCAAATGGAACACCATCAAACGCCCTGCTAATATCTGTATAAATTACATCCACCTGACTACCAAGATCTAATGCATCTGAAATGTATTGAGTTACACACATAAGGTTAGTTTGGGTGCTTCTTTTATGTATAAAGCCATGTTGATTAATTGACAACTTGTGATCAACACAACTATGAATATAATCAGATAGAATGCGTTCAAAAATTATACATACACATTATAAACAACATAATTATCATTAAATAACTCCCCATCCAACACACCTTCATTAAGCCAAGTTTCCGTAAGACAAATTATATCAAAACTATTGCTATTAAGATTACGACTAAAAGTATTTGTTTTTGTTTTAAGTCCTCGCACATTTTGATAAAAACATTCGATCGGTGCTGATTTGCTCTTCTTATTTAGTAGTTTTTTAATGCGACAATTTTAGGAATACCATTAAAATATTTTATAGATAAATTAACTTCTCCAGCATCTTTACGGTGTTTAAGTTCATCACGCAGTGATTTAAAATACAATTGTTGATTTTTAGTACAATCAGCTCTGATATAAATTTGATCGCGTTTCAATGTTCCACTATGTTTTAAAATGTCTAATGCAATATTGGCATTTTCTAAGATGACTTTAAGAGGGCGATCTTTTAAAGTTTTCTTTCCTACTCTAAAGATTTTTATCAATTCAACGTCTGGTGTAACAGAGTTAAGGAGAGTTTTCACATGATTTCTATCATCAGAAACCCTATAATTTGCATTATCCTTGGTAGATTCAGGCACGTTAAAAATCATTATATTACGCGATCTTATTTCATGTTCTCTGAGCTCGGCCATAACGTTAGCCATTATGTCGTTAGGATTCACTATATTTTCTGACGAGACAACTAAATCAAGTTTATCTTTTAATGCTTTGTTTTCACGCTGAATTACATCAATTCTTTTATTTAATTGTTTAATTTTGCTATTAAAAGTTGTTAATAATTCAGTTTTAAATTGATCAAATTGCTGCTTTAAAGTGTTCACAATTGTAGATTCTAATGACTTATCAGAGTAGTTAGACGCTACTAGATTAACATTATCATTATTATCGTCCGGCAAACATACCGTACAGAGCCATCCGTCACCATTCTCTTTTTCATCTCACTTATATAATAATCTAAACGAATAAAATCAATATCAGTACATGAAACATGGTACCATTTGTTACATTGAATACATTTTATCATTTGCAAACGCGGGCTAATTTTTTTTTGACAGATTGAACAAACTTTTTGCACCATATTTGATATTGATAATTAAATTAATTAGACGACAATAAAAACAAGAAAACACACACCCAGGGGCCGATCAGGGTGATTGACATGAACAGTACAGGTGGGCCACGGTAAGGTACACAATATAAAACAAAGGAACTACAAATTGTATTTACGGTTTTTTGCGAAGAAATATTTTCATTGATATCCTAGAACTCCTCTATTAATGAATATACATACAGGTATATGTCCTTCCTTTTGAGAATATACAGAGCACGTGGAACACTTCACAAATTAATTAAAAACACCACACAATCGACGATTATAACAAAACTAATATAAATCTTATTATTAATTATATTTAATTAACAAAATAAGCACTTTTACAAGTAGATAAAACTACTAAAACTCAATAAATTTGAATTAAATTCAAGAGCGAAATGTACCGTGAGCGAGTTCACGACGATTCACGACGATTATACTTGGGTATATTTTTTTTTGTAGAAGCGTCATCTAGACTTACTCTCTAAAAGGCCTGGGTTAGGTCAATGAAACACATAAAAGCTGGATTGTTGAGTTTTATGGTTTTTTCGGTTATTTGTCGGATGATCAATATTGCGTTAATAGTGGACCGTTTTTTTTGAATTTTTGTGGCTTTTTGCAGATTCTTGAGGCAGTCACTTCTCCTTCAAAAATCTCCATGAGGAGTTTTAATACCGTACTTAGAAGACTGATTTTTTTGTAGTTAACTAGGCCAGTGTTTGCTTCTTTTTTGGATAATGGTATTGTTATACTATACTTCCACTTTTTTGTTGTGTAATATTTTGTTATAATGGATATAGATTTAGTCCAGCAGCATTTTACCTCCGTATTTGATCATTTTGTAGCATACCTCATACATCTTGGCGGCTTTTGGTTCTTCAGTTTGCCAACTAATTATTCTGTTTCCAGTGTGCTATTTTTTTAATTTTTTAATTTTTTTAAAAGTGAATTTTCGGAATCACATAATAAGCTACAACAACATAAAAATACCTGTGAATTTTAACTAGTGAAACAACTTTTGCTAAAACTATCACATTGAAGGCTAGATATAAGCAGTCTGTGAACATTGATTTTGAAAGTCTTAGGAAATACTGACATCTTTGAACTGTCACTTAATATTTGTTAGAACTCTTAGCAAGCTTTGTATTACTAGTAAAAATTTGGTTAGATAGCAAAAGGTTTTGTGTTTTGTCCATTAAAATATCTAAAGAAAATGCAAAAATTTAATCTAAAAATGTTAAGACTTTTTGCCATATTTGTCGTTATAGTCTTTGGAAAGTGTTATCTATTATTTGCAAAACTGTGAATAGAGTTTTTAGTTATTTGGAATAGTTTATTAATGTAAATTAAAAATAACCACAGTATTTATAGTATTTATTTATCAGATTATTGCACAATTTATTAATATTTAAGGTTAGGTTATTTTAATGTAATTTGTATATACTTTATACTTTATAACTTATATAAAATTTACATTAAAATAACCTAACCTTAAACCAGCATTTATGATTTTGGGTCAGAGTTAAAACCATAAATTCTAACAATAATTTTTTCATTGTCAAGAAAACTGTTGAAGAGATTTATAGTTTTTTTTATCAAGACCTATACATTGGAGCTTGTTGACAAGATTAGGATGCCATACTCTATCAAACGTTTTGGAAATGTCTAGAGCTACCGCAAGATTTATTTCTTGTTTGTATAAAGTAGAATTTTATTTGTGACTAACATAAGTTAGAAAATCTATTGTCAAACGTTTTGATGGAATTTTATATTGAGTATCTGAGATGAAGTTATTTTATTCTAAGAACTTGACAATTTGAAATTTAATATATTTTTAAGATTGGACAATAATGCAATTGGTCTATAATTTGAAGAATAAGACTTATTTCTTTTTTAAGGATAGGTTGAACAGTTGCAATTTTCCAACAATTGAAATGTTTTATTTTTGTATGATAAGGCACATATTTTGGTCAAAATGGTAGGTACAATTTTATCTATACCTGATGCTTTTCTAATATTTAATTTAAGAAGATATTTTTTGACAAGCCGTTGCCTAAAATAAATTAGACCCATTATTTTTTTCTCTACCAGGCATTCTAGGTACATTAATGAGAGGAATTATAATAGTAAAGTTAGGTTAGGTTGGGCAAATTGGTATGCAAAAAATTGTTTTTTTTTTTTACTAGTAACTACATTGTTTTGATTATTTCAAAGGTGGTATTGAAGATTTTGTACTACTTTGCAATGAATTTATTGTTTTATATGTGTATGGATAGCTGAGAAATTTGATTAGCTAGGTTTTTGTCAATTTTATCTTTTTCAGATTGTATTAGATTCTCAC
The DNA here is from genome assembly GCA_963932245.1 of Tachinus rufipes. Taxonomy (NCBI): domain Eukaryota; kingdom Metazoa; phylum Arthropoda; class Insecta; order Coleoptera; family Staphylinidae; genus Tachinus; species Tachinus rufipes. The sequence goes on along the minus strand of OZ010745.1, from coordinate 71,325,604 downwards.
AATAATTACGAGGTAACTTTTAATCCTTTTTAGTCTGTTTGGAATTATTACTGATGTGTTTCTTAAATGCTTTTTGCTTCTTATTTACTGCCTGTTTTGTCTGAACAGAAAAGAAGTACTTTTGTTTTGGTTTAATAACAGCGAACAAATATTGCGATGATATTTTGAATAGCTTTTTGTGAGATTTTCTGCTGCAATATGTGGATCATTAAAATATAAGCAATGAGTATCAAAATCCAAATAATTAAGAAATTCTTTCATTTTTATAATAGATGTGGCGCGGTTTAGGTCTGGTAGTAATAAGAAGAGAAGTTTTAACAACAGAAGCAATAAGTGAATGGTCAGAATTTCTTAAAGCAGCTTATTGTCAGCTTTTTCGTACAGCGTTTGAACGTGTTTTTTCAATCATTGATTGTTTGTATTTTTTTTTTGTATATATTTGTTTATTGTTTTTTTTTTTATTTCTGGGCATATTTCACACTTTTTTGTGTCTTCCACAGAGATCCGGTTCCATGTTTTTGGAGAATTTTTACTAATGCGCTGTTTTGATTTTTTTGATTTTGTTTCTTCCAAGCTTGTAATTGTTGTATGTTATACACATTGATCTATACTGTAAGTATAACTTTTGTTTAATTCCTGCCAGCATATTCTTAGGTAAAACACGGTTTGGTATTTGGACTTTTTTTTTGTTATGCGTTTTAAAGCGGTTTTTATTATTTTAGACTTTAGTTTTTGAGAAGCGGTTTCCGCATTGTTCTGCTCTTGTATTTTGCATGCCTTCATTTATTGTTTTGTTTTAGTTGCTGTATATATGTGTTTTGTTCAATCGTCAGATAGAGATTTTACCATGATTTTTTGGCTTTTTTTTTTAGCTTTGATTACTTTTGACATTTGTCAAGGTTACGTCTTGTGTGGATGTTTCTGTTTGTGATTACAAAGTTTATTTAATAAGGATTTATGGCGTGTTTTCATATGTGATTTTGTATTGTGGTTTGTGTGGGAAAAAGGTTTTTTATTTATAGTTGCGCATATAGTTGGATTAGTTGTTTGCCGTTTCTATTCTTGGTTTTTTACACACGGTTACGGTTGCAGTACTACATTTTTTTCATGAAATTTTCTATGACCAATTTGCACATTTGCGGCTGTATGTCCTCGATAACTTTACGAATTCTATCTTTAAGGTCTTGAATTAATTGTGGAGCAATGGCATAGAACTTATTTTTCACGTGGCTAAAAAAAATCTAGAAGTGTTAAATCACAAGATCTCGGTGGCCAATTGTGATCACTTCTTCAAGAAATAACACGGTCAGGAAACTTTTCTTGCAAAATTGCGATTGTTTCGTTGCTTGTGTGGCACGTAGCGCCGTCTTGCTGAGAATAAACGTCGTCCACATCAATATCTTCAAATACCAGCCATAAAAAATCATTAATCATAGCTCGGTAGCGCCATCCGTTCACCGTATCAGTTGGACCAGCCTTATTTTTTAAAAAGTTTGGTCCAATCACACCGCCAGCCCAAAAACCGCACCAAACAGTAATACGTTGAAGATGCAATGACTTTTCAACAATCATTCTTGGATTTTTTTAGCCTTAAATGCGACAATGCTGCTTATAATATAAGCCTCCGAGGTGAAAACGGGCCTCATCACTGAAAATGATTTTTTGATGAATTTCCAGATCATTTTGATACATTTGAAGGACTCAATCAGCAAAGATACGACGTTTATGGTGATTGACCGGCTTAAGTTTTTGTGTTAACCTTAATTTTAAAAGCCTTAAGACTGAAGACTTTATGCAAAATACTGTGTAATGTTGTTTGTGGAATGTTTAGTTCCAAAGATTGACGAGGAATTGACAAACCTGGGTTTTCTTTAACACTACGGGCTACATCAGAAATATTCTCATGTGTTCTTGAGCGATGCACACGGTTTTGACTCTTCACATCACAAACTTGTCCCAACAGCTCAAATTTTTCCACCAGATTTTTTATTGCCGTCCGAGAAGGTGCTTTACGACGACCAAAAAGTGCTTCAGTTTTGCGAACTGTAAAAAATCTTTTTCGTAGTGAATTTCAATAATTTCAATGCGTTGTTGAAGCGTGTATCGTTCCATTTTTAATAATGACGTTGTTTTTACTTGTCAAATGTCAAAGATATTAGCTTCAAAATTGACAGCTGACCAAATAGCCTGCTATACAAAATGAAACTTCTTATTAGAAAACCGTTTATAATGCTTTCAAGCACTGTTTGTAGGTTTTGTTAGAAGGTATCTCTTTTTTCTTTGGGTTTGGTGATGTCGGAAACATAAAAGCTAATTAGGTGTGTAGACTTTGTATTTTGGAGTTCAACTGTTATTTGCAGTATTCTATTGCTAATTAAATTTTTTTTCTCGCCAAGTTATTAGTTGTTTTCGTCCTGTCCGAGGCTGAATTGTTGGTTCTTAAAAGTTTGATACTAAATACTCCTATATACTCTTTCAGTTTCTAATACTTCTTAAAATTGTAAAAACCACGTTGGTGTTTAGATGGAAAAAAATGGAATTTTTTACTCTAATGTATCAAGCTGTGTTCTATATAATTAGTAGTTTTTGATAATGAAAGTTTAAACTGAATAGTATAACTACTCTATAGTACTTGCTGGAATATTCTGCCCAGGATAGCGTACTTGACTGCTACACCAAGGGTCTTGGGTTTGAGTCTCCTATCTGTAGGGTCAATTTTTCTGATTAAGAAAACATGTGCTGTGATGAGTACGTCTTCTTTCGGATAAGAATAGAAACTTTAGTATGTCTTGTGGACCTTCTCGATGTTGCGTGCACGTTAAAGAACCTAATAATTTAGGTTGGAATTCTTGAGTTTTTAGATGTGGTAGTTGTAACCTAGGGCGTCGGTGATTAGCCCAGGCATTAGAAATAGACCGACGTTTAATAAATGAATTAACTAACTAATGCGATGGGTTAGGGCGTGAACAGTAATTCTTAAAAAGTCTTTTTTTTTTTTAAACCACTATTGAATAAAATGAAGTAGACATAGGGATACTACCCTAGCGGTACAAAGTTGTGCTTAGGTACAAACACTAATACATTAAAAAGGGAACAGAAAAGTCTGTTTATAGCGTTGTTTTGCAAAACTTTGGAATTTTGTTTTACTAGGTTGGAAGTACAACCATGGTTGACATATTTAAGCAAGCAACACTCGAGGCACTTACTACCTACTATATAATGAAGTAAACACAAAATATATCAGTTTTAAAGCTGCAGTCCTACTATACCATCATTGACCACCGACCGTCACAAATCAAAACTTGAATATGCATAAATCAATGCAACGTTAGTTTATTTATTTTATGTATTATTTGTATATATAATTTTTTAAGAATTACAGGTTTGTGAACGCCGATGGACATTTATAATTCAATTTATATTAATCAGCTTTATTAAAATTGAATTATACATAACATATTTTGTAACAAAATAAAAATTAAGAGGCGAATGCAGCTATTTAACAAAGCCGATACCTGCATCATATAGTTTTACTAATACGACATTCATTGAGATCTAGATTTGCTTACTCCATTAAATTAATTCTAATACTACATTATTATGAAAACCTTTGATGCATTTATATGTTATGAAATTGTTACAAACTATAAATTTGTGGTTGAATATCATTGTTTGTTTGCAAAATACCATGTTTATTTTATTTTCTTAACATATAATTACGCTTCGTCCTGCCATTCATATAAATATAAGTTTTGGGCTAATCATAATAATTGTAATTGAAAACATACATGAAACAGACACAATAATAACAAAATAATAATAAAGAGAAATCGATTTCACGCTCCACGAAGTGCCATCTTCCTAGAATAAACTCATTATGTAATTATTCCACTAACAGTACCTATATTTAATATTAAGCAAAATAAGAAGCCCTGACAGGCGAATAATAATAAAAATGTTATGTTTGCTGATCTTGAAAGGAAATTTAAGACAATAGTGGGAAATGTACCACATCTGCAACGTGATTGTTTCATTAGCTATTCAGTTAGTCCTCAATCACTCTTGCAGAAAGACAGACATCAAGATATAAAAAAACGAGTGTTACTAAAATGTTATAAATTAAATTAAAAATCGAAATGCATTGCGATCCGAATTGCAGGTGCATCCTGTGTCTGGAACTCCGCGGTTGTGAAAAGACATTCCGCGATAAAAAATATATTCCTACCAAATCAATCTCTGAAAATTTTATCTTGGCAAAATCAAGTGCACTTGTACGCAATGTGATGCGTTCATCTGAACCAAAAAAGTACACATTTTTTGGAAATACCAACTTTGATAAAACAGAAAAATTTTCTACAATTAATTCTAGTGCGGATAACATTCATCAAATTACTGAAAACAAAATAATACAAACTAGGAATGAAAAAATAACAGAGAGTTTACATAAGTCGGTTATTTATGTTAATGATAAAGTGGATGAAAATAACAACAGCGATTTTAAGAACTCTGTCGTTTTGAATGAGAAGGTGGATGAGTTAATGAGCCTGGATACGGTACAGGACAGTAGGTTGGTGAATGTCATTTTCCGTGATACATTTAGTTATGCGTCGCAAATTATTAATGATCTTAATGTTCCTGATTGCTGTTCGGATGTGTCCTCCGATGATTTTCCTCTGGGCATGGAGGCCCACTACTTTAATAAAAAAGTTGATAGTGAAAATAATAATTGGTATGTATTATAATTAAGAAGTAGCATATATTAATGTAGAGCACAATAAATAAATTAATAATAATAAATAAAAAAAAAAAAAAACATTTGAAAACATGCAAGTCTTTACGAAGAGAATGTTTGCCTTATCACACACATAATAATGCGTATTAGTCAAGTTTTTTTGAAATTGAAGGTTGATTATAAACTTGATTGTATCTGTGCTAGTTTTGTCAATTATTTTCGATTAACCAGTAGCACAGCACAAACTATAATATCTATGTGCGCAATTTTTTTAGTACTGATCAATCAATGCATATTTTTAGATAATATTGAAAAGTATTTGAGAAATGTATATATATTTCTACATATATGAAATTTCATAATCGATTTATTTATTTACTAACATTCAGATAGGATCCAACTATATTCTGACAAAGTATTTTAGTCAAATATAGTTGGAAATAGGCGAAAAAAATCCAAATATAGAAATAAATTTGTTTGTAGCTATTTTTGAGTACACACATTAATGTTATTTAATACTTTGACAAAACATAGTTTAGTCCTTTCTGAATATATTGATAAAAAAATCGATTATCAAATTATATATGGAAATAGGAATGAACTTAAAGTTGGTGTTTTAGTCATAATACTACAAATCTAGGTAGCGGTCGGAATGGGTTTTGCAATATTGTGCTATCAAAATTTGAAGTTTGATTTTCGACAAGACAATTTAAGTGGAGATATTCATTGTTTTAAGGCATTATTGTATTTTTAAATTTATTCACATACTTTGAACATTGTTTTCTTTTATTTTAGTCGATACGAATATAAACTCATAAAGCACCTATTTATTTGATTATAATTGATCGAACCAGCGATCCAATTGGTTTGGCTTTATTTAGTAAACATCGTCCTACAACACTTACGCTTGCAATTATTACAATGAAACATATATTGAACGGGGAATAAAAAGCAGGATTTGAAACTAATTTTAGATCGAAATTATTGTGAAAGAATAAACTTAGTCTTTGCTTTTTATATTGTACGAAATAAAGTTCATTGTACAAATTGACAACCAAAATTTAGATCTATTTAAATGATAAATGGAAATCTACAAAATAATAAAATAAGCAATGGCAATATCTGGAAAAGTTAAAATATGTAAGGAGAGTCTCAAGCTGTTGTAGACACGTTATGAAAAAATCAGATTAACATATATCACGTAAATTCTGTTCACAATTGTAATGATATCATAGTGAATAGTGCAAATAATAAAAAGTATATAACAATTGCAGAATAAATACATGGCATGAACAATATATTATTTCGGGCTGCGTATCTTAATATATTTCTCAGTCAACACTATTATTTAATAAGCTATATTTACGAGACAGTATGTCTAAAACTTTTTGGAACATTTTATCTGATCACTTGGATTGTTCTGTTTAGTGCCAGTGTCTTTATTTTTTTATAGTTGTTGATTTTTACATCTTTTTTTATCTGTCTTGTCTAGTCCAATTTCGGGTTTTTATTGCATTTATTTTCTTCTGTCATAAGGTTGATGCATAAATTATACGCCGTTTTTTGTGTGCTGTTCTGTTGTTTGAATTTGACGTTTATTTGTTATAATATAATACGTTTAGTTAATTAAAATGCGCATTGAAAATTATACACACATATGCTATATTAGGTTATACAACTTCGAGAAAGGGTAGAAAAGCTCTGTATCTTTGGCGAAAGGGCATGTCGAGAGTGACTTGTTTGCTTTAAAAATAGTGATACTAGCTTAGACAAGTCAGGAAGGGGTCAATCTTTAGATGTGGATGAGGACAAAAGTTACATAACGAAAATACTGGTTGAGAACTTTAACATCTTAGAAAACTCGGCAAGGTGTGGAAGTGATTTGAATGAGTCTCTTATGAGTTTTTAGACAACCAAAAGGCTATCCAAGTTAAAATTTTTACAAAGGGTCTCTCCGGTTAACATAAGTGAAATGCTCATCATCACGAATATTCAAATTACCTCAAAAATTACTTTTCTAGCATCAAAAAACATGTTTAGTAAAATTTAAAAATTTTAAATTAAAAAAAAAAATTAAACTGATTAATTTAATAGATTTCATCCTTCTGAAGATGATGGAGTTTGTCTAATGTCTCTATTACTAACTGTTTTGGGTTTTAATTTTTTAGTGCAAAAATTTTTTAAATTGTGAAAAAAATTTAATAGGGGTAGTTTTTTTGACCTTTACCGATTTTGTTGAAAATTAGTTTACTGACTAATTTTGATGCCAGGAATACGAATCTGACATTTAAAAATTAAAAAATTACTTTATTTAGTTTTTGTTTAGTATAAAATACGATAAATAGTGTTTTGAGCAGTCAAATCATTGCAAATGGTTGAAAATATTATAAAATTTACATTGAGTAAGTATTCTACTTACTCAATGTAAATTTTTTTATAGAATCCGAATTTTGGTATTTTGAAAACAATTAATGCTAATGGCAAAAAAGTGAAAAAAACAATTTTTAATAGTGGCGTACCACTCGCTAAAATTGTGTTTAAAGACCTTCCAAAACCTTACTTCCATGGTTTTTTTAGAATTTTTCATTTAACAGATGCGGTAAAAAAAAACGAGAAAATGCAATTTTTTGCCTCTTATAGAAAAGGGGTAGAGTATCAAAATTTTTAAATTCTATCAAACATGTTTTTTTGATGCTAGGAATATGATTTTTAAGATAATTTGGATATTTGTGATAGGGGACATTTTAATTATGTTAACCGGGGGGACCCTTTGTTTCAGAGAAATGATTAAAACCAAATAATTTTTTATGTCTAAGAATATGTCTACCATTCTATTCTTCTGTCGTTGTACGACTTTTATATAATTATTCTGTCTTTGAATAGTTCTAACACGTTTTTGTAACTTTGTTTTTTCAGCTTATCATTTTTTTATAGCCATATTTTAAACAACAATTGTTAATTTTTTTTGCTTTTATACAGCTTTATGCTAAAATAGTTTTTTTTATTCTTAAATCAAAATTGGATCTAATTTTTTTTTTCTGCAAATGCTTTTCTCTTCAGTATTATCAAGCTTGCTTATATTGTTTTTTGTTATTTTACTTTGTAAATAACAGAAATTATTTAACTTTAAACTTTTGCCTTTTTTTGGTTTATTACATCATCATTTTTGTTTTATTTTTATTTATTTTTAAGGGAAATTTGATTGGCTTGATTGTTATCACAAAATGGCATGAAGTTTTTTTTACAAATGACGAAAACTGATAATAAAACGAGTAATGATCGAATACTAATCATACTACGAGTTATATGAAGGAAGAGAGTATTATGTGTAATACATATATTTTAAATACCAAATTAATTGAGATAATGCTCTAACATAAGTAATAACTTTATTAATTACATATTTTTTTGACTGTTATTATTATTATTATTTAATAATCTTTTGGTCATATCAGTCATAAATAAAATAACACTACCAAATTTGAGATTTTTGCCGTAAATTTATAAATTTTATTCTAAACTATTAGCAGTACACGGGACTTACTAAACTTTTTTTTTAACTGAAAGAAGGTGTACTCAACAAAACTCACTTTTCTTAATTAGAAAAACTGACCTTCCACATAAGGGACTCGAACTCAAGAGTTCTAGGCGGTTAAAAACTTAGGACATTGTTGGTCTACTACAAATTAAAACTTACAAAGAGAGGTTTTAATTTTTTTAATAACTTTTGTAAAGGGTGGGCTATCATTAATTTGAAATTTTAATCATATAGGATAAAGAACAAACAGCATATTATTACACCAAACGGTAACTTGCAATGGATGCATTGGTTTCTCAAATATACCATGCGGATTTTCTGTTCTCTAAATATGGCAGTTTAGTTTGTTTACATAATCTCTAAGATAGAAATTGATTTTGTCCGAAAAGATGATTTTTTGGTTAAAATTAGAGTCAACATTTTTATTTGTTTAAAGCCTACTGAGCGAAACAAAAACGGGCACCAAGGTTGGCTATTTTAATTTCTTGAACGAGTTTTATTTTGTACGCAAACATACCGAGGTTTTTGTGAAGAATCCGCCTCAAAGTGGTTTTCCGAATATCGAGTTGCTGAGTTCTGCGCCTTGGGCGACAATTTTGGCAGAACGTTTTGGATGAGCATGCTGGTTGCGCTCATTGTCTACCAGCATTCCAGTTTTACGCACTTTTTTCACAAACTTTTGTATTCCTTTGATCGATGGCGCTTCATTTCTTCCAAATAACGTACGTAATTTTTGCGCTGTTGCAGACAAGTGATACCAATTTTTATAATAAATTTTTAGTATTTCAAAAGGTTGCTCCAAAGTAAAACGATGCATCTTTTGTCTACGTAGGTATCTAAAGATACTTTTCTTATGTATATGTGACGCAAAAATTGACAGCGTCGGTAGAAACATGTGATTTAAAATTCAACTAAAACATGGCTCACCCTTTGGTACAATGACAATGGCTTCACGGCCAAAACAGTTTCGTTTAAAAAATAAAAACAAAAACTTACGCATAAAAGTATAAGTTATTAAAATAACATCAAATAACTACTATGGTTTTGTTTGGAACATTATTAAAACAATCACACTGAAGAAAAGATTTAAGCAGTCTGTGGACATTGACTTTAAATATTTAGTGTTAGATCTATAAACTGACAATTCTGAATATGCAAGCCTTGTACTACGAGTAAATATTTGTTTAGGTGACAATATGACTTGTAAAATGAATTAATAATTTATTCAAACTCAATCTAACGATCACAGCGGCCAAGGGTCAAGCATAGACAATTGTTTTGGTTCTACAAACCTCATCAGTCTGACTTGTATTTTTTAGAATTATTTATAAAAAATGCAGAAGATCTGCAACATTACAGCATTGTCGCAAAGTATTTAGGTCATAAGTCATATTTTCATTAACAATAATTGCTGAATGAATGACATCTTGTTTTAAAATAGATTTTAGAGGAGATAGTATAGTTTTAGAGGTTTTATGCCATAACTGGAAAGTTGGACTATATACTCTTATAGACATGCCTTTTGCTAACGCAGTAAAAATAACATGTCTAGTGCGTGGGACGTCATTTGTGGACATCGCGCTTACAGCAACAGACTTAGTATTAAACTTGTGAATTAATTCAATTTACATTTGTTTTGCAAAAAGTTTAATTGATTTTTTATAGGCACGGTGAAAATAAATATCTATCTGTTTATCAATAATACATTTATTAATGAAAAATCTATAAATTATTGCTGAACATAATTTTAATATTATTTATTTTAGTAATAAGTTATAATTATATTATCTGATAATATAATTATTATACTTGTTTTATTTTAATTATATTAATATAAATCAATTATAATTGATTCAGTTAACTATTATATTATTATTACTATATTTTATATTTATATTATGTTAAATATAAAACGTCAATAACAAGTTATAAATGATATTAAAAATTAATAATAAAATACACATTAGTATATATTCATTATTTATTTTAATATTTGATACGGCTAATACTTCGGATTTTGACTATCAAACAGTGTAAAGTTTTTCAGAGATAAAATTAACTATTAACAGTCAGATATTGTTTCATTTTTTTTATAGTAGCTTCTGATTAGATTAGAACTTTGAAATATTCATTTGTATACATGATATTTGAAATAATATATGAAGGTTGCACGATGTTATCAACTGCAAAACTGCAAATTAGACTTTTAGATATTTGAAAAAGTTTATTAATGAACATTAAAAATACTAGGCAAATGCACAGAACTCTTATTGTGCTGAAACTACATACGCTGATCTATTGCAAGGGAGTTGGTTTTGTAATAACTGTAAATAGTTATTTGCTTGTTAACTTTTAGTGCTAAATTGAATAATGTTTGCATGTTTTTATTATCAGTTAAACTATTTTGATTTACATTATTGAACTTCTTTAAATAACCAAAAATCCTAATAGTTTTGCAAATGACACAAGTTTTATACTTTATACTTTTAAAAGACCATATTGACAGAGCGTTTTGAAAGCTCTAGGTTAGATTCTATAGCATCAATAAACAAAGACCTTGCTACAATATCTAACTGGGGTACTATTAATTTTAATTCTACAAACTTAACTTCTTACTGTTTTAAAACCTAAATCCGAGGTATTATTAGTACTAAATATTGAATTAAACAACAAATCTACATCAAAATCTTTTTTAATTTGTGTTCTAGAGGTTACATTTTTATTTGTTTGAAACGACATAGCTTTAAAAGTTCTAGAAACTAGGATTTCTTAGTAGATGTAAACAGTTTTTTACTTTTGTTCAGCTTTTGCATATAAATATACAGGGCTAGTCGGGAGGAACGGACCAAACTCCAAGAGTATATTCTACACGTGAAGATAATGTAAAAAAACTGAAATGTTGTTATCCGATTTTTATTTGTTTTTAAGTTACAGCGGTATTTTTGAACATTTATTATAAGTATCATATTTATTTATAAATAATAAAATATTCTACTTTAAAATTATTTTTTTATGGCAAACATGTTTTGCAAAGTTATTTGCATTTTCAATGCCATAACATGTTTGCCATAAATAAATAATTTTATAGTAAAATATTTTATTATTTATAAATAAATATGATACTTATAATAAATGTTCAAAAATACCGCCATTTACCTCTAAACATTTTCTGCTTTGTCTACGAAGGGCGTCTGTTGCTTTTCTGATGGAGTCATGCTTTTGTTTAAAATTGGCTGCAGGATTTCTAATACGTAGAATTAGTCTATCCCGAGTGTCACTTTTACTTTGTACACTTCATCTTTGAAACAGCCCCATAAACAATAATTTAATGCACTGGAGATCTTGGAGACCAGCTATTATGACCACCGCGACCAATCCAACGCTCTGAAAACCTTTTGTCCAAATGTTGCTTGACTTGACGACCAAAATGTGCAAAAGCTCCATCGTGCTGGCAGTACATTTGCATACTGATGTTTAAAGGAACATCTTCTAGAAGTACGTCTAATTCATTTTGCAAAAATTTAAGTAGTTGGCTCCTGTGAGGCGATTCTCCAAAATGAAAGGGCCAATTAATTAACCATCGACCATACCACACCACACGTTTACCGGAAACTTATGATGAAAATTATTTTTGACTGTTGCGTGGGGATTTTTGTTTGACCATACATGACAGTTGTGAGTATTATTAATGCCACGGGTGAATGTTGCTTCATCTTTAAAAAGTATGCGCAATACAATACGAGAGGATTATTATTTATCCACCGACAAAATTTTATACGTTTAGGATAATCTTCCGGTTGTAGGTGCTGTACTTTCTGTACATGGTATAGATGTATTCCTTGCTCGTGGAGTGTGTGTATTACTCTTGTTTGTAGAATACCCAATTGAATACTGATTCTTTGTGAGCTGGTTGTTGCATCTTCTGCTACTACATCCAGAATATCTTCTACCTCTTCTATATCTTGTCGAGTAGCTTGTTCAGATGTTATTTTAACACTAGAAAGTTTTCCGGTCTCACACAATTTGTTGAAAACAAATACATTTTTATAAAGATGTCTCCGATGTGGAGACCGTTGACAATATTCTTCAACAGCAGCTGTAGCATTCCCATTACAAAAACCATAAACAAGCACCATATTTGCACATTCTAAATTTGAATAAGTGTGTGGCATTTTGTAACACTTTAATCGTACAAACAAAATAAACGTTAAATTAACGTCACACTGACACATTATCAGAACAAAAAAGCTATCAAATGTTTTAGAACGTCGAAAATGGAATACTAGATAAAAAAAATTAATTATGCTATAACTTGAAAACAAATAAAAATTGGATAAAAATTGGATAACAACATTTGAGTTTTTTTACATTATTTTTATATGTAGAATACACACCTGGAGTTTGGTCCGTTCCTCTCGACTCACCCTGTACATATATAATTTAGGAGCATCTAAAACTACACCATCTTTTTACGAGATAGGATTTTTGGGCTCTACCGCAAAACATTGAAAGAGCCCAATTATAGAAAGTTTTGAAAAAAAGTACAGTTTTGTAATTTATTTAACTTTTTTTATTTGGGGGGCTCTAGGTTTCGAAATAATCAATGGAAGTCTCCCTATGCTTGTGGGCCTTTCCGCACTGCAGACCCTTGCTTACATGTAGCTCCGCCCCTGGTTCAAGATCACATACTGCTTAAATCTTGTTTGTTTTCAATGATAGTTTTAACGAGTGTTGCGAATTACAAATATTAAGAAATAAAATCGTTAATATTTGTAAATCGCAATTTTAATTTAGCTTATTAGTAGATCACTGGGTTTTGATTAATTTATACGCATATACGCATGAATATCATTAAAAGTTATATAAACATATTTTGTTTGAAATTACTTACTTACTTATACACAAGTCTTATAATAACTATTATTAACACATGATTTGAATATTTAAAGGTACAGTTAGGAAACTACCAACATAATGCGAACATTTAATTTTATTAAAAATTTTAATTATTACATTAACAATACAATTCTTGACGTACTATTTATTGTTAACATACCGACGTTCAAATAGTTTTCTTAATTCTTTTTTTTTTTTAATTATACAAATCTTAATTAAATTTTTGAGAATGAATTGTAGATTGTTATTTTTAAAAAGTAATGTATTTTTATTTTTTTATTGCGGTTTAATAATAAAATGTTTAATAATAATTAATAACATAACACGATAATAATAAACTGAACATTATTTTGCAGATATATTTAGCAACTATTACCATAGAGGCTTGTTATAATCGATACCATGGCGTTTTAAGAATTTTTTATAATACAATAGGGGTTTTTTTTCTGTATTTAATTTAATTTAAAATACTTTGATTAGTTTGTCCTTTTCTCTGTTACACTTAACGCTTGTAGTAAGTTTCTTAGTGCCGAGCTAAGTTTTATGGTCGGGTCCCCGGTGTTCCAATCTTGTTAAATATAAAAAAGTGATAAATTAAAAAAAAAAAACGGCCATTTAAATATGTTGTAATTCTACGCCGGTATAATATTTATACACACGGCAGTCAACGTGTTAATAAACCGATTTTGTATGAACATATAACAAAATTTATTGGCTTAAATCTAAATTACATTATTATAATAGTTGTTATGCCCCAATTTTATAAATTATATACATATATACTAATTTTACTGTTAAAAGGCATGTTTCTAATCCGTCATTTTATGCCAATTTATTCGAGCGCATGTGAAGTACACTGCGGAAAAGTTACCGAGCTTTTTTTTTATTTTGCTTAATTTTGCACTTGCCCCACTGTGCTCTATTTGTGTCTGTCTGGTCCATCTTGTCTTCTCGCATTAGTTTTCCTTTTCATCATGCTTTTCAATAAATTGAATTTGCATATAATTATTAATATATTCTTTGCAATTAACACATATATAATTTCTTTATAGCATAGGACCAACTGGTAGTCATGCCAGAATCTCCATACTTTTATCAGTACATAGTATACTATAAAAATGACTTAATTAACATATTTTCAAGGTACATTCTAATGCCAGTGTGCATAAAACTGTTCCTTACTAGAGTAATGTGTTCTACATACAATTTTAAGGACTATCCGGTCAGTGTAAGTTTGACAATCTTTTGCAGTTATTGTGCAACCTTAAGGGCTCAAATCCTAGTGCATAAAGCATGCCCTCAACGGCTGTTGAGACTTCATTGCCAAACATGAAGTAAACACACAATCCTAAGGCCAGTGTACGATTAACAATCTTTTACAACCTAGTACAAAACCAACTCTGGCAGCGTACCTAACATGCTTCAACTGTTAAGTACCTTAATGATCTTAATGCCAAATTTTTTTTACACACCTTTAAGGCCCTCTTTGGCCTAATTGTGAATAATACCAGACTGTTGTGAAGTACCTTAATAATCTTATTGTCGATGTATTTTTTTACACCCCGAAGGCCCACTTGGTGTATATATGAATAACCTCAACACATTCTAACACTACCTGTACGTAAATAACATTGTTTACAATACATTAATTATATAAAATAAAGCTCACAAAAACCACTTTTAACATAATCTAAGAATTCTGCAAATTAAATAGTCTTTAAAACATTTTTTTTTCACTTTTACAACAAAATGTTGCAAAAAAATATTTAGTTGATTTTTCTGCAAGTACGTTGGCAAACTACTATATTTTTTAATATTTTAATTTGACATATCTGTAAAATAATTTGGTAACAATATTACTTTAATAAAAATACTTTAATTAAATAATAAATTATTTAATATTTAAAAAAATTATTAGCTGTTCTGACAAACAACATTAAAAATTAAATGATTCACATTTTTGTTATCTTAGTTGTCAATTCAAAAAACCACGTTTGCTTATCAAATAAATATAAAAACAATGTATAAATAAATACTCGCTATACTACTCCCCCCGAAGATAAAAAACTAAAAAAGAAACAAAAAACTATTAACCACTAAAATAAACACTGGTTAAATGAAACAGTCTTTTTAGTTTTGTCAAAATTTCTAATGGGTACAGCAGTAGTAGACTAATATAGATTTAAAAGTTGAAATTGATGACAACTCTAAATAAGCTGGTTTCAATCGATTAATTGAAACCACCGAGTCTTGATTGTCATTAAGTTGAACTATAAAAAACTTTGATAATCTAGAAATAACTAAAAAAGTTGGATCCAAAGATTTTTTAACATGGTCATATTGAATGAAAACAATTTGTTAAACAGGATTTACAAAAAAATTTTGTTTAGTAAATTTTGTCTGACAAGGTAGCAGTACATTCATAGTTTGTTTTAGTTTTGTTAAAAATAACTGTAAATTTGGATCTGTTGGTGTAACAAGATCATTAAACTTCAGATAATGACCAGACAAGTTTAAAAAAGTTTCATAAACAAATTTTGATGATGTGGCGTTTACAGGTTCTTTAATAATTGATCTAAGACTTATGAGAATTAGACGTAAAGAATCAACCAAATTAGGTGATAATTTTGACATTTTAATAGATAATTTAATTTGCTTATTCAACCTTTCAGTTAATCCGTTACATTGTAGATGATATGAAGTAGTAGGCTTGTGATAAAAACCTATTAGTTTTCTAAATTTGTTCCAAAAGTTTAAATGAAATTGTTTTCCACGATCTGTTATTACAGTTTTTTGGTACTCTTAAACGGGAAACCCATATATTCAAAAATGCTTTAACAGCACTGACAACAGTAATATCAGATAATGGAATGGCTTCAGGCCATCTGGTAAAGCGATTAATACAAACCATGAAGTAACGATATCCGTTACAATTAGGTAAAGGTCTTATGAAATCGAAATGAAAAATTTTGAAACAAAACTTAGGTAAATAAAAATTTTGGGCTGGACTTCTAGTATGTTTATGCGCCTTGACTTTTTGGCAATCAATACAAGATTTTACGACATTTTCGATGTCAAATTTCATATTTGGCCATACATAGTTCATAGAAACAAGTTTTTGTTTTGTTTTAATTCCTGGATGTGATAGAGAATGGAATTTGTTAATAACTGTGTTGCGTAATGATTTTGGAATAAAAAGACGTGCCATGTTATGAGAAACATTGCAAATAATTGATTGCGAGAAATTTGGTAATTGTTGTGGTTCTAAAATCAAGTCTGTATTGTTTGAATTAAGTAGGTTTTGTAACTTTTCATCGATGAGCTGTAAATTGCTTAATTGATTCAGAGAATCTATTACTTCATTTATTTTAACTCTTGATAAAGCATCTGCAACTTTATTCGAGGATCCTTTAATATATCGGATGTCTGAAGTGAATTGAGAAATAAAAGCTAGATTTCTTATTTTTTGTAATGAGAAATGAGTGGAATTTTGTTTGAAAGTTGATATTAATGGTTTATGATCTGTTAAAACAAACAAAAAATCGTCCTTCAATTAAATAACAAAATTTCTTAACGGCTAAAAAAATTGCCAATAATTCTCTACCAAAAGTACTATATTTTCTTTTTGTTTTAGAGAAAGTTTTTGAAAAATATAGTTTTAATTGTTGAGTACCATCAGTAGATGTTTGTTGCAGAACTGCTCCTGATGCAAAATCTGAAGCATCGACCATGATACTAATCTCAGATTTATTGTCAGGAAAAACTAAAACGCTTGCTTAAAACTTGTTTAATCTTAACAAATGCGTCATTGGTTGATATAGTCCAAGGTAAATTTTTGGAATCTTAGTTGTTTGTTGCAAAATCATTAAGGGCCGGTATTATAAAGACAAAATAAATCACCGAATAACAAATCTTAAATTAAATATATTCGACGACGATGCTGAGAGAAAGTAGTTTCAAGCGCAAACCACAATTCTGGGTCAGCAACCCAAAATTGTAGAATTTTAAAATTAATTGTTTGAATGTCGGTGCGTCATGTGTGTTTGGAGTATCATTAACCAATGTGTTAAATTAAAAAATTGGTTAATGATTAATAAAATTGAGCAAGGGAAAAATAGTGAGGCGTAGTAACAAAAATAATGTATAAATAAAAATTAATGAAATAACATATGTCATTGATTTTTAATATAATAAAATAATAATGATACCTCACCAATTACGATAAGTATTTACAAAAATTTTATTGAGTCCTAATAATCTTTATCTGGCAAAATTTCTGCAATTTTTGGTCGATATTCCGACCTACATATATCCGTCGGGCTCCGCAAATCCTCCTTTTCGTTCTCTTCGAGCGCTTTGGCAATTAGCTGATGTTGTTCTTGCTGCTGCTGCTGTTTGTCACGTGCACGTTCCTCCTCTTGTTGCTTGAGTTTCTCTGCGATCTGCTCATCCAGGCCTTGATGATCCACAGATATGCGGGCTTACGGATTGAAAATCTTCTTCTCTTAATCACGTGAAAATTCTCTTCTTTTTATCACGTGAAAATCTTTTTCTTTTCTTTATTACTTTTTACAATATTACTTTAATAAAATACTTTAATTAAACAATAAATTATTTAATATTTAAAAAAATTATTATCTTTTCTCACAAACAACTTTAAAAATTAAAATATTCACATTTTTGTTATCTTAGTTACCAATTCAAATAACCACGTTACTTATGAATAAATACAAAAATAATGTATAATTAAAAACATCTTACAAATATGCCAATTCAGATTTTTACTTGTCTTTTTTGCAGCTTTACTTTTTCTAATCTGTTCACTATTTTCTAATCTATTTTTTCCTACTTTTCAATTCTTTTACTGACATTGTTTCTTGTTTGTTTAATTAATTATTTTTGCACTATCTTAATTTTTTGTTTACCAGATAAGAATTTAGAAATGTATGCTGCATTTTTTTTTATTTACTTTTTTTTCATTGTTTCCACTTTTGCTTGATATAACATAATACTTCTGGTAGATGCATTTAAATTACTATATACTTTAAAATACTTATTGAGTTTCTTCTTTTATATATTCATAAATTTTTCTGCTATTACTTGTGCATGTTTTTTATTGGACGTATGGACTTGGAAAACGTAAATTTTAAATATAACATTTTTACTTGTTTAATTATAAGTCTTCAATAAATTCAACTAGACATATACATTTACATCAAATTTAAATACTTTCTTTTATTGAATTTTTTATTTTAAATAACCACTGAAGAAGATGCGAACAAAGCTTCGAAATATATGGTTCTTTATTATATTTTTGATGTGTTATTTTATTTATGACTGATATGATCATGAGATTATTAAATAATAATAATAATAAAAATATTTTTTTATTTTCAAAAATGGATTTACAAAATATGCATAACAAAATGTGTGAGATATATTTCCACATTTATACAAATAATACAACTAGTACCCAAATATTAGATTACAATCATATTAAGGAAAGCGTGGCGCAGTGGTCTAGGCATCCGATCGCTGCACCGAAGATGGTGGGCTCAATTCCCACATACCGAGATACACTTTTTACTTGTTTATACGCTCTCCCACTTTCCAACCCGCTTTGCCAGCGTAGAGTTTTACAGCTAAAAACTCTCTTTGATGGAGTGATGAAATCTCTTCGGTGGTTCGGAATCCACTTAAAACTGTAGGGCCCTTGTAATGTAAGTTGCTAGCATTACGTGCAAAGATGGAGGCCCATATCCAATAAGGATAGAAAAACGCTGAAGTTTATTATTATAATTATTATAATCATATTAAGCAAAAGGTTTGGTAAGAGCAGTGGTCTGTCCGTCCGTCCATCTTAGGTAGCTGTGGCTGACTTTCTTTGTAGCATGGCTTTATTTGAGGAAAACGGGTTAGAGTATGACCCAGTTATCTTTGGTAAAAGTTTTGTTTGAAATCCAGATATAGACGTGGTTGGTACAAGTTTTCTACAAAATTTTTAGTCTCTGGGTAGATAACCTAAGCATTTTTTATCTAAATAATGCACTGCACTCACTTTTATCATAATTTTGACGACTGAACTATTCTTACATATGTAATAGCTGCATGGCAGTTAGCAGAACCAACTAATCTCAGAATAACTAACATTAGTAAAAGCTTCCAGTTTGGATTTTAAATTTATTATTAAATTGAAGGATTTTAATTAAATGTTCAAACTTAGTAATTAATTTAAATTTTTTAAAAGAAATAATTGCAATTCTTAAAGCATGGCTTGAATCATCAGAAGAAATATGTAAAGCAAAGTTTTTTACAAGTTACACAGAGATATTTTGATTTAAAAAATACATCTACAGTCACATTGACTTAACAGTTATGAAGTAGTTACATACTAAAAAAATATCTTGTTGGCACATAACTAATATAAATACTGCAAACTTCTAGATTTTTGGGCGCTATGTGCGTCTAGCACTTAGGACAACCACATGTACATACTTAGAACGAAATCAATGCGCTAGACACAGAACGTTGACGTACCTAACTGCAATCCTGAAAGTAGAAACATACCGTCGTTATCTATGCTTTGAGAATAAAATTCTGTAATTCTGTAATATCACATATAAAGATGTTTTGTTCAAGCGGCTTGCACTGGCTCTGACTAATTACCGACAAAGATTACAATCAGCGGACTGTGACCCAGTCAATATTTAAAACAACAAAACAGTAACAACGTCTACGTCATGATACTAAAAGTCTCAACTACTCAATTAGTGAAAAACTAGAGATGAATAAGATATTGCCAACCGGACACGTCAGGTTTTTAAAAGGAAGAGGGATCATGGATACTACAACATTTAGAAGAAAAGAAAATAGCAAAAAAAGTTGTATGCGTTATTCTTGAACCTGGAAGCGGCAATTGACAATGTGAATAAAGCGAAACTGTGGGTATATTAAAAACAGAAGAATAAGTGAGCACCTGGTAAGAAATTTAGAAAAAAGTATATATGGAAACAGTTAGCTGGGTCTATGTAAATGGTAAAATGTTTGATAAGTTTAAGGCTAAAAATAGTGTGAGATAGGAATTTTCACTCAGCTCTGTCTGTGTCATACAATGAGCTTATGCAGACGAAAGGTAATTGTAGTTAAACAAGCAAATGAAATAAGATGAAATTTAAATAAAACAAAAATGATGACGTTCAAAAAGAAGGGAGGAATACGTAGAGTAGAAAATTGGAAATGGAAATGTACAAAAAATGATGAAGTAAAAACATTTAAATATCAGGGATATGTTTTTTGTAGGAACTGCAAGAATGTCTGAAGGAGAAGATAAAAGAAAAGTGTGAAGCAATGAAAACAGTAGAGCAAAATATTTTAACAGCAATAGTATGCTTGTTATCAAGTAAACAAATTGAGAATGGATACAAGAAATATGTGGATGGAAATTATGATGAAAGATAGAAATATACAAGTGCAAGACTGAATAGCACGGATGCATAAATCTAGGTATAATGCAAATTATATGCATAACATAACATAGTGCATCTATCAAAGTACCTAGAAAGTGTAAGTTATAGAAAAAGAAATAAAAGATGATTGAAAAATTTAAATTTTGGAATTAGGGAAATCATAGAAGACATGCTTAAAGAATTCAATGATATAAGAGAAGACCAAATGATAGAAAGGAGGTACTGAAAAAATATGAAAGAATGGAATGGATTATGACAGTAACAAAAAGAAGACACAAAATTGAAACAGAATTGATAAATAATTAATTAAAAACATAGTATTATTAAGATTATATATTATATTTAGTATTGAATTTAAGTTATATGGTAAAATTATATTAAGTTGTATCATTTTCAAGTCCAAAAGGCAAAAATTAAATTAGAAAAAAAATATAATTTGTTTTAAATTGAAACAACGAATGCTTTTTTATCTATATAACCAGTCAATCTAGCATCTAGTACATTTACAAAATACTTAAGGTTAAATAATTTAAAGTAAAGAGATTTATTTAATTTGTTATTGCAAAATATGTTATTCCTATTCGATTTTTTTTATAAAGGTAACTTTATGATTGTGTAAATTAGATTGTCATTTAAGTTTTTAAAATTTTAATCATCTGATTACTTATATATCTAATATATACGAATTAATGGTTTCCATTTAGATTTGAATAAAAGCTTTGCCGCTTAACTATAGGTAGAAGATATCTCCAGGTGTTATTAATGCGCATTTAAGCATTTAATTTGTTAACTTTACTCTAAAGTGGTTTAAATTATCACTATAATAATTTAAAGTTTTATATTTTGTTATCTTACAAGTTTGCCCACTGCTATACAATAAGTATTGATTAATTAATATATAATCATTTTTATTTATCGTATTATTAGTTTATTTTATATAGTTTGTAGTTTGTGTTTGATGGTTAAATAAAACTGTTAAAAGTTTATTAATTATACTTAATCGGCATAACAACCCTTAGAAGCTGTAGCTTACTTTAATTTGTCTAAGTTGAGTTCTAATATCATGTTGTGGTTTTATGGCATTCAATAACACAAAGTTTGGATTAATTTATCTACAAACAAAAGTATTATTATTATTGTATTGTATTATAAACTGCATACAAGCAATATCATTATTTTATTATTTAGATACAGTTAATGGAGTTATAGTATATAAGATTATTTTAACATACTATTATTACTATAATTGATATCTAATATTATTAGTATTTGACGTACATTTTTCCGCATTATTATTAAGATAAGATACATATTTATACAAGAAATTAAAATTAATAGCATTATTGTATACTAAATTAAAATATTTTGTTGCAGGCCGTCAAGTAATTCCAGAAATGAACAGTCTTACCGCGCTTTGGAACCGACAGATTCGAAAGAATCATGCTCGACAGGCTCCACTAATCCCGCAAATTCAAAAACTACATACGCTATGAATGACAGCGAACGTATGGTCTCACCCAAGCGTAAAATCGACCATTTTCCTCAATTATACGTCGCCAATAATGTAAAAACTTCGACATTCAGTGAGCAATCTGAGAAAAGTAATTTGAGTCACAAGAGCAATGATATTGGCAAGTACAATGCATCACATCCGGCCATTAATATGGTGCCGGAGCGTGACACCAACAGGAGCTCCTCATCGGGAATCGGTAGTGTCTTGAAAATACCCGCAGGACAGAGTGGATTGAAGTACGGTGGCGATATCAATGGTAATGAGGAGAGCAGTAATAGGGCGCACGCGACACGGCCGCATCATCATATCAGTGTCCAGGAATTGAGGATACAGGTAGGGATAGTTGATTGCTTTAGTTTAGCATTAAGCGGGTTGTAGCGGACCACGGAACTTTGGGGGCTGGCAACTTGGTTGCTGCAACTGATAATAAATAAACTTGTTTGCTCCTCATGCATAATGTATCTCCTACTTGCATAAGGCATCCTGTGGGAAAACAATTTTCTTTAAGCAAATCTTATGCGCATAACATTAACACTTTGCACACAAACTATCTAACAATTACTTGTTATTTTTTTTTTACTTTGTGGTTTATTAATATATAATATGCACACACGTTTCGATGAAATCCTATAATATATAACTATTGAAATTAAATAATACTTTATGCATACAATCACCAACACATCTATAAAGAATTATTGGTCAAAATTAGATTGTTTATAATAAATGAATCATGATTATAAGGCGGCAATGTTCTACATTACAATAAAAGTATATTTATTATCATTGCATCAAGAATTATTTGAATTAAATTAAATATTTAAATAATAAATATATTAGCTTTAAATGTATATTAAAAATGTCTGTAATAATTCACAGGCTGAACCACAGGAGCGGGAATTTTTGAAAACGATATAGTTTTAACAAAGTATAGTATTATAGTAACGTTGCGCCATATTTACTTCTTAAAAGTTATGCCGAACATGTGGTGTTCTCTTCTCTGTATACATTTTTGAAGACGGACGTCAATTTTTCCATTAATTTTTATTTTCTATTCCCGAATATCTTTTGGTTTATCAATAAATACCTTGTTTTTTAGATAACCCTATAAGAAGTAGTTGCATGCCGTGAGATCAGATGATATTGGGGCCTTATAATGTTTTGAGATAACTTGACCTGAAAACTATTATGTGGTGCAAAAATTGATATTTTTGTGGTATGTTTAGTAGCCTCATCTTGTCGGAACAAATTGTTGTGGTTTTTTCTGTGGAAACATGTTTAATTGTGGTGTCAGAAACTGGTCAATTATGTCAGGTATAGCATGGAGAATTGTCAGTCAACGAGTTTTTTTGTTTGTTTTGATTCTTAAAACGTAAGGACTTATAATTTCTATTAAAGGCATTGCACACCAGACTGTTATTTTACCACACAATGTTTCTGTATTTTGAGATAACTTGTCCCAAAAACAATTATGCGGTGCAAAAATTGATGTTCTTGAATATGTGAAGTAGCTCTATCTTACCGGAGTAAATTGTTATAGTTTTTCTGTGGAAACATGTTTAATTGTGTTGTCAAAAAAACTGGTCAATTATAAGTATAACGTGCAAAATTATCAAAAACGTAATGACCGATATTGTTACTTTTGGGCTATGTAACGGCTGTTGGTGAAGTAAGAATTTTCCAAAGCTTGATAACGGTAGTTTTGCTTGTTGGTAAAGCTAGATAAATGAAAATGTGCTTTATTAGACATCCATAAATTGTGAACATCAATTTAATGATCTAACATTGTTTTAGTAAAGTGTAGTGAAACATGGAGATCTGTTGGTTTTAGTGATTTAACAATTTTGACATTGTACAAAATTTGAAGAAACGTAGTCTGGCTATGTTTTAAACTTAAATGTTCTGACGCAAACAATGTTTTTGAGGCTTCAGACACTTCTGTTTAGTTTCTTATGTTTGGTCCTTTATGTTTGATATTGTTAGCTGATCCAATTTTTTTTTTAAATTTATCAACCTATTTATGACATGGGCAGATGGAACTACTCCGTGACAAGGAATATAGAAATCTCGAAATTGCCTCTGCGCTGCATAATTACGAAATAACATTTTTGAATCTTTCTGCTCCGTGGTCCACATTGTATATTGCGGTTAGATTTTGATGGTTTGCGATACCCATTTGTTTTTCTTTTTTCTTTTGTACAAATGTTATATTTATATTGATTTGCAATTTTACATAAACTTTTCAAAACTATTTTTCACTGAGAAATATTTTTCTACTTGAAACTATAATTAACTTAAATATAAAAAGAAAAAAATATATAAATTTTACATATTAACGATTGACATAATAAATTATATTATATTAATACACATTCAGGATTGACAATATAAATTATATTATATTTATTCTTTTAAATAAACATATTGTACATATACATGCATATGCACAAAATTGAATCTATTTTTTTGCCTGTCAGCACCAATAATGCCTGTTTGCACCGCTTCTACTTATCTCGGCTTATTTATTGAGTTCCACTTAAGTGGACCTTAAAATTTTAAACGGTTTGCACGGCACACAAAGTAATACTTATGTATTACCCAAGTTAAGTTTCAGAATTGTAAGGCTTAAGGTGCACATAAACATAACCTATTATGAAATGTCAGTTTAACAAATGCAAAAGATGGTTTTTAGGCATGATTTTTATAATGATATTGGTCTGGTTGCATTAGAATTAATTGAATATTATTATTGAAATCCTTGTCAAATTGAAATTTTAAACAATTATTTTAATAATAATAATAATAATAATAATAATAATAATAATAATTTTATTTCAAAAGGACTGTACATTACATATTTTTACATACATAAGTTAGAGTAAAGTGAAATACGTCACAAGTTTAAATATTAAATTTGTTTACAATAATCAACAAATTCTTCTATATTATAAGGTTCACATTTTAAGATAAATGGATATAATTTTTTTTATATTGTTTGTAGCTGGGAGCTTGTTTAAATAAGTTTGGTAAACAATTATACATTTTAATTGACATATAAATTGGAGAATATTTTGTTATATCTAGTTTGTGTTTAGGATAAATATAAATATCCGATCTTGTATTATGTGACTGAGTCTTACAATAATCGGTATACTTATTTTTATTTTTAAATTTAAATAATAATAATTCGTATATATACAAATCGTAAACAGTTAAAATATTATTTTTTATAAAAATTCCTCTGCACAAATTTAGATACGGCATGCTACATATTATTCTAATTGCTCGTTTTTGATGAACAAAATTTTTATTTAAATTAGTACTGCTGCCCCACATGATTATCCCAAATGATAATAAAGATTGAAATGATGCATAGTATACACATTTAAGTTGTTGAATATCGACACAATGTTTTAGTGATCTGAGCCCGTAGATGATTGGTTGCAGTTTACTTGCCAGGTATATAATGTGTTCGTGCCAGTTTAACTTTTCATCAATTTTGATACCTAAGCATTTTGTTGACGTTGTAACTTCCAGTTTGAAATCATTGAAGTTGACATGATGTGGTGATGGGTTTTTTGATCGACTTGTTTTAAATACGGTGCAGTTAGTTTTACCTACATTTAAAAGAAGTTTGTTGTCGTTTAGACAGTTTTCCATTTTTGCAAAATATATTGCTCCTTCGGATTCTGTTTGTAGTATATTTTTTCCACGCAATAGCATAGTAGTGTCGTCAGCGTAACTTATTATATTATGTGGACTATTTAACAAAAAGTTTGATAAGTCATTTAGGTATATTATAGTAATGCACCAATAATGCTACCTTGAGGAACACCTAATGTAACTGTTTTTTGTCTTGATTTAAATTTCTTTCCATTTACTTCAATATGTGTACTTTGAGTTCTATTTGTGAGATATGAGCTTATCCATCTATGTGCAGATCCTCTTATTCCACATCTATATAATTTTATTAATAAAATTTCGTGACTTACACAATCGAAAGCTTTGGATCAACAAAAACACCGTAGGGCGTCTCACCCATTTCCAAAGATTCCACAATATTTTGACACATTTCTTGCATTGCTGTTTTATTACTTCTGTTTCTTCTGAAACCGTGTTGATTATTTTTAAATATATTATATTTAGTAAAAAAAACGACTATTTTTTTATGCATAACTTTCTCAAATATTTTTGAAAATGAGTTGAGAATGCTGATGGGCCTGTAGTTTTCAGGATCATTTAAATCACCTTTCTTATAAATTGGTTTTATGATGGCAGGTTTTAATTGTTTTGGAAATACACCTTCTTTGAGCGATTATTATGTTTACACATTTTTTAATCAGTGATAGTGGTACTTCATCTATTCCTGCACTGTTTTTATTTTTTAAAGAGTTGGTAATTTTAATAACGTCTTCTTTACTTAATTTTTGAATAAAAATAGAGTTTTCAATTGGTGTTATTGGGCAGGCATATAGATTAGGTGTAAATTTTGATAATAAATTTGGAGCACTGTAATAAAGAATTCAAATTTTCAACTATTTGAGCTGCATCTATATCTTCTTGAAATTTATCAAAATTTGATTTTGATTTTTTATCGTTAAGATTACTTGTCATTTTTATGATACTCCACATGGTTTTTGTTTTGTTATCAGAGTGTTCAATCATACTTGCATACTGATTTTGTTTAGTATTTTGTAGCATATTGTTTTGAAAACTTGTAATATCAAAACAAATATTAAAGTCAATAATCTACATTCAAATTAAGTTTATTCAAAACATTTTATTAATTTTTTATACTACATATTATTATTTTTTATAGCTTTTGGCGTCTCTTTTTTTAATATTCAATTCTGTTCCATAATACAATGCCGATAATAATGAAAACTATAAATAAGAGTGAAGTTAGGCACATATACTATCTAATCGAAAACAGTTGTTGTTTTTCCTAAAACCACGTCGTAGCTAAGAAAGCAAACTTGTTTTCACGTGCAAACCAATTTAAGATAAGGTGAACCTTAAACTTAAGTGTAACCTACGAAAGAGTAAGATAAGCAACAGAACGGTGCAAACGGACATAGTTGGTTAGCTGTCAAATGATATTTAATAACGTTTTTAAATATTATTATTATTAATCCGATTTTGTAATGTAATGCGGTGGTTGACTATTGCATTTGCAATACTTTGAAAAAGGAAATTTTTATAAAGTTTAATATTTCAGTTAATAACTTTTGTATTTAATTAACTTTGCTATTCTCTTCCCGATCACAATACACTTCTATTCCTCGGGCCATGTAGACGAGCTTAATTAGGTCTGAAAAAAGTTTTAATTTTTAAAACTAACAATATCAAGCTACATTATTATCAGTGAATAGTGTATATCGCAAGTAATTTCTATAGCTGTTAACTTGTTAAGTATTATTTTGACAATATTATTACTTATTACGAAGTTGAGTAATAAATTTAATATCTGTTATTTATGAAGTTATTAGACAGCTGCCATACCAACTATGTTAAAATATAAAACAAAGTTATTAATTAAGAAAATTTTATAATCTTAAAGTTTGTTTACTTGTTTGGTGTATTGTGTATTATATTAAATTATTATTTCAATGCATGAGTATTAATTTTTTGCGTCGTACAGCAGTTGTAATTGATCGGTTAAGTGCTTGATCCGTAGGCAAGTCTTTGTTTTTAGCGCCCGTTCAATCTAGCTCAACAGAATAATAATTTTTTATTGCTAATTTATATTTGTCAACTAGTTAATTAGTCGCCACAATAAGTCCTGTAATGTGGAGTGTGAATTCTTTTGAATAATTTATAATTTCCTTTTTAAATCTGATAGTTATTTATATGAAATTATGAATGCACAGTAGGTAATATTGATAATATTTTAAAAATGTTTTTCATTCTATTTTTTAAAGTATTAGTTTACTTAAGCTATGTCATGTGTTGAACGATTCGCTTTGTTGAATGTGAATTGTATGTAGAATCAATAATTTACTTAAGTAATATTTAAGTGTCTACGGTTTAAACACGTGGTATAAGTATAATTTAGTTTAATTATTATAGAAAATTACTATCTAACAACTCAAGGTACAGCGTACAAATTTATTATTTATTGATGATACGTAGTATGAAGAAGACGGCTTCCATTCTATTTCATTCACTGAATTTTATTGTAGAAATGGAAAGTTATTTATTTATATACTTAAAATAAATAAAACTCACAAAAGCTCAAACACTGATATCTAGTTTTTAAATGAATTAATTGTATCATCATCAGTCCTTCAAAGGTGTTATTTTTTTGTAATTAAAATTTTTACATGTTTTACTAATTTCTAGTTTTTAAATTTTATGTTATTCTGTCAATCAATTAATAATTAAATTAATTCGATTGATTGTTTTTGAATAAGCAACGCTAATTACAATAACACCTACGTGCTCGGACAAGTATTGACATGTTGCACTAAAACCACTTGTATATGTGCACAATACGAACATGATCCTTTGCTGATGCTACAACCTCATGCCGCAAACCACAAATATTTTCGTTTCACACAACATACGTTTACACACAGATCGATAAAGGCTTATATTTAGTTTGATTTTTTGTCACGAAATGATACGGAAACACATATTTGCTATTATTAACTTTAATAATAAAGTAAACTAATCAATAATTTTATAATTAGTCTTGTAGTAATAATAAAAACTGGCTGGTTGGTTTCAATAACACTTTATCGTATTAAAGTATTTCAATTTTCATCCGAATCCAACATTTTTATATATGCTTTGTGACGCCAAATTAAAGATGTTACATACAAGTATTTGATGTGAAAAAAACAACCGACGTTAAGTTAGCACCCCATTCTGCCGACCCCATTCAAAATCCATACGCGCGCTGTTTCAAAATCCATACAATTGTATAATGCTAAAATAACGATAAATAGAGGTAAATTATACAATATTAACAACCTATAATGTTAATAATTAAGTAAAAATATTAAATAAAATAAAATAAGATAACTCTAACAATATTACAGAAGATTAACGGTTTTTTAGTTTTATAATATATCAACAATTTTCAATACGTTCCCGGTGGAAAATTTTGATGAAAATTTGGATTTAAGCTTGTCATGGCAAAGTCAACCTACCGTGAAAATGTCATAGTGGCGGCGAACCGAAAAATATCATTTTCCTCTTGTTATACATTTTGGGGTGCTGGCATAACATTTGATTTTTTTTCAATGTGTTCTCGGTAATCAATGTTGATGAAAATTTGGACTTAAGCTTGTCATGGCAAAGTCAACCTACCGTGAAAATGTCCCAAAAATTAGCCGTTAATCTAGGTCGCTTTAAATTGTGTCTTTTATGTAGACCATTTTTTATTAGTTTATCATTCCGGATACAGGATTCGGTTTTTATTAGTCGCTTAAGAATACTTGCCCACTAGCTGGTGAATATTTTATTTATTTATTTTTAATACTTCTTCACACCACTAGTGCAAATATAGGTTTTTTGATTGCCATTTGTTATTTTTTTTTTGATATGATAACTATTAATTGTGTTTCTTTTAACAAAAATCCTATCTTCTACTCTTACCAGGGCCAGTTGTTTTTTTTTTGAGAATTTCTAAAAGCAGTTTTGGTCGGATGAGGTCGCGGTTTAAACAAATACAAAAATATTCTATTGGCGTCAAGAAGCCCGTAACTTTTTGCATCCGGTAGCATTAACACATTTTTGAGTTAGGTTTTTGATTTTTAGCAGTGGCGTGTCAAAATTTGAGATTCAGTCACAACCTGGGTACGAAATGAATTATACTTAACCTTAAAAGAAAAATTTATTCTTCTTTTGCAATTTATTATAATTATAATTTTTTGTTGAGAAAATCACGATTTTTAGCTAAAGAATAGAAGTGTCTAAGAGTTTATCTTACGGATTTTGGTAACTGCAGGGAAGAAGAAAACTTTTGTAAACAGACACAATGCCATTCTATTTTGTTAATTAAAAACTTTACAACGTACAAATGCAGAAACAACAAGAGCAAAACGTAGATTAGGATGAGCTCTTACAAATCAACACCGATAGTTCTAAAACAATTTAAGGCTTTGTAGCAGAAATCTATTTCGCAATAAATAGATGTTTTAATTTCTTTGCCAATAAATACTCACCCGACTATCATCATCTCTGAGGCAACAGAAGTATTAACTCGGAAAATATCTTAGAAAATGTACAAAATGTAACGAACAGCAAAGCACCACTACTAGCTATAAATAAGCCCAACATTCTATTAAAGGTAATATTAATATGTTACTATACTTTTATTCTAGCACTACAAAAAATAACATGTTGTGCTGAACGACTGAACGAAACAACACTCCAATACAGTAGAAAATAATAAGGCTGGTGCGCAAAGGGTCAACTATCAAAATGTCTAGATCTGAACCAAGGACTCCACTACCTCTCAAAAGCCGCACTACTCTACTAAATGCAAACACGTACCACACACTGAAAGTATGTTGGTACAATACTCTTAAGAAATAACTTCCAATTACTAACAAAGGTCTTGACTAAGCATTGTCAAATTAAAAAACACATGCATACGTTAATAATTAAAAATAGCTTAACATGTAGAGGATTCGAAATTGACAAGACGATCAACCATGTATTTTGCACATTGTATCGGTAAAGTAACTTGAGTATAGGAATAGCGATATAGTCAAAGAGGTGTATAGGCACAACTGCCGGTCTAACAGTACCCTGTCAGTCTGGGCAAACAGTACCTGGCGTATTGGACAAAAACACTACCTACTAACCAATCATTCACTATTGGAAGGTGCATTCTTGACAATATATTTGCAAAGTATAATTTGTGCAGATAATGACAGACACATGGGAATATCCTGTGAATAATCTGCCATAGGTTATGCAAAATTGATGACGAAAACTAGGGCGGGTAGGTAGGGATTCTAAACTATGGTAACAGGTTAACAGTTTAAAATGCAGTATCCCACCTACTCACCCAAGAGTTAGTTATTAAGAGGTTGGATTACGTTCTTTTCTTGTGACAAAATAACTTCTAACGTCCGCATAGTATGGTAACGAGTTTATACTTTGGAATTTAGTAGCTCGTCCACATACCCACCCTAGTATTACTTGTCAAGAGGTTAGATCATGACTTCTTTTTGTGATAAAATAACTCCTGACGTCACCATAAAAAACACCTAATTCTCTGATGTTGAACATTTGGGCGGGTGGATGAAACATTCCAGACCATATTAACGAACCAATAGATTAGAATGAAGTGTACTACCCACCCACTCAAAAGTGTTAATTATTAAGAAATTAGGTCACTTTTTTTTTTCAGACGTTTGCATAGAAAACAAATATCTAAGTTCGTTGATAATGAACACTAGGGCGAGTGTGTTGGTCATTCCACAGCATGGTTAAAAAATAATAGTTTAGAATGGATTGTCCTTCCTTTGGTTACCATGGTCTGTAGTGACCCAGTTACCCGCCCAAGTGTTTGCCATCAAGGAATTGAATGTTTGTTTTCTATTTGAACATCAGAAACGATTTTATTACAAAAGTCGTGCTCTGGAGTGACAAACACTAAGGCAAGTGGGTGAAACACAGATTTTAGAATGGAGTGTATCAACACTATCAAGAGGTTAGATGATGACCTTCTCTTGTGACAAAATAACTTTTGACGTCTACATAGAAGATAAACACCCAATTCCTTGATGACGAACACTTGGGCAGGTGGATGGAACATTCCAGAACATAAAAACAACCTAATAGTTAGGAATGAAATATACCACCCACCCACTCAAAAGTGTTATAAAGAAATTAGACCATTTTTTGTGACAAAATAACTTCTGACGTCAAATAAAAACCAGATTGCCAACAACAATTAAAAGAGAGTAACCGTGCACACAAAGCACTTGGGCATTACTACGAGCTGGCTGGTAGATGCCAGAAACTGGAAAAATTAGCTGCAAGGCTTCCGATTTGCAATCAGCACGAACAGTCTTTAATATCAATGACTGGGAGTGAATTTGAGCCGGGTTTGGTACCTGGTGTGTGAAGAAAAATGTTTTTCTTAAAGGCCATTAGTTGTCAGCTTGCTGCCTCTTACGCCTTTTTTTTTTTTTTTTTTTTTTTTTTTTTTACACACATAAAATAAAATCTTTAATAATTATGTAGAAAGTAATTGGAAAAGAGTTATCAGAAATCCAGCAGAAAAACAATTAATATAATAATTTTTTTTTTTTTTTTTTTTTTTTTTTTTTTTTTTCTCCCCACTTGCTGTTTTGCATCTTTTCATGTATGGTCGGCTGCAGGGCTTCGTATTCGGGGCACCATTTATCTTCTTTTTTTTTTTTTGTGTGTGCATTATTCTTTTTTTTTTTTTTCTTTTTTTAATTAATTTGTTTTTTTTAGTCTTGTTATTATGTAGTGTTCTTTTATTTTTGTTTTAAATTCTTTAAAAGTTTTCGTTTTTTTTATATTTTCAGGTAGTTGATTGTACGTGATTAGTCCATTTCCTAGTATTGTTTTTTCGCTTTTTCTGTTCTTGTTGTGTGTACATATATATTACTTCTTCTTCTCGTGTTATGTCCGTGAATTTCTTTGTTTAATATTATTTGTATGCCTTTAAACACAAAAACAAACAGAGCAGTGTACCGACTTGGGAAAAAAGAAAAAAAAGAGTTTTTGAGAGTTTTTTGAAAAAGCGAAACGGAACTTTTAACAATTTATTAATACTCGAACAGAAAGATAAACGAATTCTTGTTACTTTACGGTAATAGAGACTAAAGTGCAGTTAAATTTTATTTTTCACTCTCAAATCTAGAATTCAAAATACTCTGTAAAGTTATAATAATAATATAATTGTAAATTGCAATAAAAAAAAATAGTATATCAATACAAAATCAAAAAATTTGAAAAGTAGAATAATAATATTATGTTTTTTTATGAAATTAAGAAAGTATTTACATTAAATCAATAAATCACTTAAAATCTATAGTCAAAGAGCAAACTTTTTTTAAAACATAGAATTAGTAGGAAGTAAGGTTTTATTTAGCACTAAGATTCAAATTTTATGCTGACGAGCATTTTTATTACCTGAATAATTTTTTAATATTAGTAACAAATATATTTTTATAATACAAAAATAACATCGCAAATTACAGTGTCACACATTTTTCTTGCGCTTGCAAAGTTTGATTTTTTAAAACTTTGATATTAATTGATAAAACAAAAAAAAACCTACGCTACATCAGTTTGTTTAGAAAGATTGCAGTATTTGGCAAATAACTTCTGCTTATTTTTTTAAAATAAACTTTTAAGGTATGTAAGAAGATTGCCTTCTTAAGAATTAAAATAAAATAAAAAAAATCCTATGCTTTGATTATAACTGTTAAGCTTAGTTATACAATAATTTTTTTTTATATAACTGAGGCAACGCACGCTAAACTGAACAATCACCACACCAAGCGACGAAGTATATTAATTAATTTAACACCAATCCATAATAATACCGGTTATAATCAAGAAACGGTCATTGCCGTCAAATCATTCGACAGCATCATACTGTGCTGCATTGAGCTAATCCGGTCTATATCGTTCTTTTGCATCTACGACTTGCTATTGTTCTTGCGCGCTTTTCTATAAATTGAACCTACACACAATTACTAAATGTTCTCAAAAATTTAGCAAAAATAGAATTTTTCTCTAGCATAAGACCCATTAAGTCATAATACCAGAATCCGCACAATAACATCAATACTTAACACAACCTCCAACCAGTATTATTTTGCAACTTCAAAGCAGGTAAAAATTCACCAATACTTTCTATCAACAAATATAACAATATATAACTAGTCTTATCTACTATTAACATATTAACACAACCTCAGATGCTCTACCTGTACGCAAATATCAATGTTTATAGTACATTTAGAGCGTACCGACCGCTACCTTAATTTGTAGTATTTTAAGAAAAACGGCAACTTTGGCTTCATCGCTGCTTCTACAAATAATTTGATAATTGATTAATTTTTTTACCAGTACATATAGAAAGGATTAAACTATGATACGTCGAAGTCTTTTAGTCAAATAATAGTTAGAAAATAGCCGAAAAACCCATAAAATATAGAAATAAATGCGATTTTCTGTATTTTTGAATGCATTTTGTTGCTATTTGCAAATATAATTTTACAAAACGACTTCGACATATCATAGTTTAATCTTTTCTAAATGTATTGGTAAGAAAATTAATCGATTATCAAATTATTTGTAGAAGTAGAGATGAAGCCAAAGTTGCCGTTTTTGTTAAAATACTACAAATTAAGGTAGCGGTCGGTATAATCTTAACGATTCTAGATAAAGCTAAAAAAACCACGGTTAAGATAAATAATTTTAAATTTTGATTTTAATATGTTACATAATATAAAGTACTGTTCTGAAGGTTAATTGTTATTTTATTTTATGGAACACATTTCAAGTTATTCTCGCTTTTTCAGTATTAGTTTTAAATTTAAATTTTAAGCATACTATTTTATTCTATGATTTTATTATTTAAAGTTTTATCAAAGTTTTTCTTTTAAATAACTTGTTATTATTTTAGTGCTGACGAAACCATAAGATAGTGTCAACACATACCCATGTAAAAAAATAAAAATGTAATAAGCATTTGGAATTTTTGTTATTTAACATTGATAAAATTTTTTTACATTATTATAATTTAATGAAAATATAAAGATAATATTTACTTGTTGTTATTCTATTTTAATTATTACATATTAAGTGAAATATTAAAAAAGCTACTAACAAGTAATATAAACTAATTGTATAATATAAAATTTAAATCAATTTTAATTTAATTATCTGTGCACCATATAGTAAAATGTATTTACAAAATAATTGTTTAGTGAAATGTGTGTGTGTGTTTTGTGTAACAGTGGGCATTCAATTAGGATAGAGTAGTAAATTGGTATAAACTGATTATATATCAACAACAGATTAATTCCTCATCAAATCATCGTATAATGATGCAAATATTAATAAATAAAATAATATATAGTACTATGAACTGTATTTCTTGAATTGATTGGTTTATTACATTGTACTCAACAAAGCTTACAGCGATGTGTACAAATTCCATACACATAAATAATTAATTAATTAGTGATTTGTGAGCTTAGAGGTTTAAAATAGCTATCAATGTAAAATTATTATGAAAACATTTTGAACATGTAACAGTATATTACGAACTGAGGTGGAAAGTGTTTTATTGCTGGTAAAGGGTAAGATGGATAATCGAGAAGCAAAACACCGCGGTTAACTATGGAGTTGTAAAGTAATATTTAGTAATAATATTACTTTAATAAAATACTTTAAATAAATAATAAATTATTTAATATTTAAAAACAAACAACATTAAAAATTTAAAATTTCACATTTTTGTTACCAATTTCAAATGAATACAAAAATAATGTATAAATAAAAACAAGCTACACTACTCCCCCCAAAACTAAAAAACTAAAAAGGAAACAAAAAAAATCAATAACTACTAAAATATACACAATAGTTAAATGAAACAGTCTTTTTAGTTTTGTAAGAATTTTTAACGGGTATTGCAGTAGTAGACTTTAATATAGATTTAAAAGTTAAAATTGATGACAACTCTAAATAAGCTGGTTTCAATCGATCAATTGAAACCGAGTTTTGTTTGTTATTAAGTTGAACTATAAAAAACTTTGATCATCTAGGAATAACTAAAAAAGGTCCGGAAAAAATTGGTTCTAAAAACTTTTTAACATGGTCATTTTGAATAAAAACATGTGAACAATTTGTTAAATCAGGATTTACAAACAAAATTTGTTTAGTAAATCTTCTCTGACAAGGTAGCAGTACAATCATAGTTTGTTTTAGTTTTGTCAAAAATAACGGTAAATTTGGATCTGTTGGTGTAACATGATCATTCAGATAATGACCAGGCAAGTTTAAAGAAGTTCCATAAACAAATTCTGATGGTGTGGCGTTTAAAGGATCTTTAATAATTGATCTAAAACTTACTTGATCTAAAAAGAGAATTAGAGGTAAAGAATCTACCCAATTAGGTGATAATTTTGACATTTTAATAGATAATTTAATTTGCTTATTCAACTTTCCAGTTAACTCGTTACATTGTGCATAATATGAAGTAGTAGATTTGTGATCAAAATCTATTAGTTTTCTAAATTCGTTCCAAAAGTTTGAATGAAATTGTTTTCCACGATCTGTTATTGCAGTTTTTGGTACTCCAAAACGGGAAACTCAATTATTCAAAAATGCTTTAGCAGCACTGACAACAGTAATATCAGATAATGGAATGGCTTCAGGTCATCTGGTAAAGCGATCAATACAAACCATGAGGTAACGATATTTGTTACAATTAAGTAAAGATCCTATGAAATTGATATGATATGAACAATTTTGAAACAAAACTTAAGTAAATTAAAATTTTGGATTGGATTTTTAGTATGTCTATGCGTCTTGATTTTTTGGCAATCAATACAAGATTTTATGACATTTGCGATGTCAATTTTCATATTTGGTCAAACATAGTTCATAGAAACAAGTTTTTGTGTTGTCTTAAATTCCTGGATGTGATAGAGAATGGAATTTGTTAATAATTGTGTTGCGTACTGATTTTGGAATAAAATGACGTGCCATGTTATAAGAAAGATTACAAATAATTGATTGCGAGAAATTTGATAATTGTCGAGGTTCCAAAATCAAGTCTGTATTGTTTGAATTAAGTAGGTTTTGTAACTTTTTATCGATGAGCTGTAAGTCGCTTAATTGATTCAGCTAGAGAATCTACTATTTTATTTATCTCAACTCTTGATAAAGCATCTGCAACTTTATTCGAGGATCCTTTAATATATCGGATGTCTGAAGTGAATTGAGAAATAAAAGCTAGATTTCTCATTTCTCGTAATGAGTAATGAGTGGAATTTTGTTTGAAAGCTGAGATCAATGGTTTATGATCTGTTAAAATAAAAAACTTTTGTTTTTTAATTAAATAATGAAATTTCTTAACGGCTAAAAAAATTGCCAATAGCTCTCTACCAAAAGTACTATATTTTCTTTCTGTTTTAGATTTTTTTTTTGAAAAATATGATATTAGTTGTTGAGTACCATTAGTAGATGTTTGTTGCAGAACTGCCTCCTGCTGAAAAAATTAAACCATCGACCATGATACTAATCTCAGATTTATTGTCAGGAAAAACTAAAATCGAACGCTTGCTTAAAACTTGTTTAATCTTAACAAACGCGTCAGTGGTTGATTGAGCCTAAGGTAAATTTTTGGAGTCTTGGTTGTTTGTTGCAAAATTATGATTTTAAAAAACGATGGTAAAAACTGACCATTCCAAGAAAACGTAACAAGGAACGATGTGTTGTTGGTTGAGGATAATTTAAAATTGTCTTAATTTTATCTTGTGCAAGAATAATACCTGATGATAAAATTGTATGGCCTAAAAAACTAATTTTTTTAACACCAAATTTGCATTTATCAGGATTAATTTTAATACCATTGTTATTTAATCGTTCAATAATTTGTTTTAAACGTGTGAGGTGTTTTCCCTGATTTTTGCTAAAGATTAAAATTTTATCTATGTACGCAAAACAGAAATTTAGACTTCTAAGAGTGTTATCAATAAATCTTTGAAATGTTTGAACAGCATTTCTCAAATCAAAACCCATTCTTAGATATTCAAATAAGCCAAAAGGTTTTGTAATTGCTGTTTTTGAAATATCGTTTAGATCTATTGAGATTTGATGATAAGCTTTATTTAATAAGATCAATTTTAGAGAAAAAATTGCAATTCTAACAATTGTTTGTAAAATCTCAAATATGTGGGATTGGATAGCGATCGGGTTTAGTAATTTTATTTAAAGCTCGATAATTTCTATAAGGACGCCAAGAACTATCTGATTTTGGCACCATATGTAAAGGTGAAGACCAATTACTGTTAGATGGTCTGACAAAACCAAGGTCTAATAATTTTTGAAATTTCAATTCTATTCAATATTTTTCTTGTGAAAGGCGTCTGGGTTTAAAAAAATATAGGTGATTCTTCAGTTGTGATGCAGTGAGTTATATTGTTTTTAACTTTAATATTTAATTGCAATGGCAAAGTTAAATTTGGAAAAAGCTTTAATAGTTTGTTATTAAGTATCTAAATTCCTATTAAGTAAAATTAAAGAAATTTTAGAAATATTTGATGATACACCACTGTAAGAGCTGAAAGATCTAGAATCTATTAACTTGTTATTATTCAGATCTAATATAGTGATAGTGTCTCAGGGAATCCGCACCGATAATTAAATTTCTTATTTCTGCTAAGATAATACGCCAAGACAAAATTTTATTTAGACCTAAGTTAATTTTAATAGTTTGATATCCATAAGTTTGGATATGTGAACCATTTGTTGCTAAAAGAGTCAATAGATTTAAATTGAATTTTGACGAATTGTTTTTGATAGCTAAAATACTAACTGCTGC
The DNA here is from genome assembly GCA_963932245.1 of Tachinus rufipes. Lineage (NCBI taxonomy): Eukaryota > Metazoa > Arthropoda > Insecta > Coleoptera > Staphylinidae > Tachinus > Tachinus rufipes. Next base: position 71,286,901 of record OZ010745.1, on the reverse strand, counting down.
ACTTGTGACGATTACAAATTTGTGTCTTGTATCTATATCAAAAAGATAAAATAAGCGACTACGTAAAACCTCCAATGAAGCAACTTCAATTGGAATTACGGGTTTTTTGATTTAAAGGAACATGGTTCTGCACATTTTTTTGCTTTGTTAGCAAAAATGATACTAACACATGTCCGAATTTTGATTGTTGTTTTTGTTTAAATTGATTTAGAAAAGGATCTGCTTTTCGAAGGAGAACGAGACTTAAGTGTTGTTGAAACAATTTTTGTTAATTCACTAACTTGTTGTTCTAATCTCGAAGTTTGTATTTGCAATGAATTTTGTTCGGTCTCTTTTGAAATTTTAAACATTTTATTGGCTAATTTTGCTAAATCAGCAAGAGAACATCAGTTGGTAACCTTTGTAAAAAAAGTTCTTTTAAAATGTTATCGTCTAGTCTTTTGGTACCGAGAAGTTGCATTAATTTACGAAGAAACTGTGATGGTGTTTTATCACCAATTTATTCGTCAGTTTAAAGTTGTTTTAATGTTTTCTGATCGGAAATTAAAGTTTGCAAAATTAACTCGGTTTTAAATATTTAAAAATTTTTAAGTTTTTTAAAAGGAGACTCAAATGGAGGTTTAATAATTATATCGCAAATTTCAGTAGCACCGGAAGTTTCCAAAGATGAAACTACTAATTCGAATTTAGTCTTTTTGGACAAAATTCAATGCCGAGAGAAAATAGTTTTAAGTTGCGCTAACCACAATTCTGGAATTTTAAAATTAATCGTTTGAATGTCTAAAATTTTTGTCGGTGCGTCATGTGTGTCCGGAGTATCATTAACTTTATGTTAAATTAAAAAAATTAGTTAATGATTAATAAATTTGAGCAAGGGAAAAATAGTGAGGCGTGGTAACTAAAATAATGTATAAATAAAAATTAATCGAATGACATATGTCATTGATTTTTAATAAAATAAAATAATAATGATACCTCACCAATTACGATAAGTATTTATGAACATTTTATTGAGTCCTAATAATCCTTATCTGGCAAAATTTCTGCAATTTTTGGTCGTTATTTTGTCCTATATCCGTCGGGCTCCGCAAATCTTTCTTTTCTTTCACTTCGAGCGCTTTGGCAATTAGCTGATGCTGCTGCTGATTGTCGCGTTCACGTTCCTTCTCTTGTTGCATGAGTTTTTCTGCGATCTGCTCATCCAGGGCTTGATGATCCACAGATATGCGGCCTTTCGGATTAAAATCTTCTTCTCTTAATCACGTGAAAATCCTCTTCTTTTTATCTATACTAATTCCAAATAACCACGCTTGCTTATCAAATAAATACAAAAATAATGTATAAATAAAAACACGCTACAGAGTAAAGCTACAATGAAACTTTTTACTGAGGTATGTTTACTATTTTATTTGTAATTAACTTAAATAATGCAGAACTTTTGTGAAATATTTTTGTATAGTAAGCGGTGAGATTGTATTATTAAAACTACATTAGATGCTTGGACTGAGTCTACAACAAAGCTTCGCCACTTCTACTAACCAGTTTAGTCGACCAAACACTGATTAGATTGTGGCAACATTATTTTTTTAAATATTTGTAGTTTAAAAGAAAGATTAAGTTTTCAATATCTTCAACAACCCCATTTTTTTTTTGACTGAAACCAAAGTAATAATAAAAATCTAAATCCATTTATTCTAGTAGATTCTGATTATCATCTTGAACACTTATTTGCTGACAACAGGGTGTTTGTTTGTTGTTTGTGGATGTAGGCATCTACAAATTTGACAGAAACAAAGCGAGTTTTCAGCTTTCTATAAATAGTAAGAGTTTCTATAAAACAATAAATTCATTGCAAGGTAGTACAAAATCTTTAATACCTCCTTTTCAAAATGATCTAAACAATCTAGATATAATCCAAAAGAAAAAGCAGATATTTTGGCAAACTAATTTGCATCTAACTCTGCTATAAATCTTCCTATTGCTGTACCTACAATGTCGGTCAGGGGTAAAATAATGGGTCAAATTTACTTTAGGCAACGCATTTTTAAAATATAAATTTTTAAATTAACTTTCTTCTATTCTGACTAAAATATTTGCTTTATCATACAAAAAGGAAACGTTTCCAAATTGTTGGAAAATTGCAAATGTTTAATCTAAACATAAAAAGGGAGACAAGTCTGATTTTTTAAATTATAGATCAGTTGCATTATTGACCAATCTCTTTATTTTTTTTAAACATGTTAATTTCTACTTTGTCAAGTTCTTGGAAGAAAATAACTGTATAGCGGATACTCAATATGGATTTTGATCAAAACCTTTGACAACAGATTTTCTGACTTATGTTAGTTGCAAATGAAATTTTACTTTAGACAAACATGGAGAAAATCTTGCACTAGCTCTAGACATTTTTAATGCATTTCTCTATCAAATGGCACCTTAATCTTTAAACTCTATTGTATAGGTCTTTAACATAAATCTTTAAATCTTATCAATAGTTTTCTTGACAACAGAAAAATTATAGTTAGAGTTGATGGTTTTAATTTCAAGGTTTTGTTCTTTTGTCAACTTTATCTTTAATTGTTTTATCAACTTAGTAGTGAACAATATTTGGTTTTGCAATGGAGTCTTTTTAGGTTGGTATGCCAAAAATTTAAAAAATAAATACGTTTTTTTTTGGTAATTTTAGTATGCGGATGCATTTGTGCTTTATAATTTGTTCAGATTACTACACTAGAAAAGTGAAAAGTAAAGTAATTATGCATTCTTGAAATTAGGTAGCTAGTGAGTTTACAATTACTATATGGTTTTAAATGCCAACACTTGCAGACATGGGACAGTATTACGCAGTATGGGTTCAAAAAATTACATCAGAAAAGTTGGCTTATGCAGACAAAGGTTCACAACTTTTTGGGATGATTACTTTATAACAATTAGTGAGAGAATGGCAAAGATATTGTGTGAGAAATACGGATTACGCGCAAGAAACTTTAAGTAGACAGCCTTTGCATTGTTTGCAAATATCAAAAATGGGGCACTGAAGAATGGAGCAAAATTCTGTTTACATTGCCAGAGTTGTCGTTGAGTACTTGACTTTGTTTGAGACATTGAGGGAAGACAAGCTCAAATTTTTGCTTTAGCAAACATGGGAGAGATAAATGTTACGTAAACATGAAACAATTTACAAAAATGCTATTTTACACTTTATTGAAGAAATGCTAAAAAGATTGAAAGCTGTTGTTTGGTATGTTATTTAATTGAATTTTATTATTCAAAATAACAAGTGGATATCAAAATTAAATTTGTTTAAGACTGCCTCGCTAGAGGTTTTGGGTTTGAGTCTCCTATTTAGAGCGTCAATTTTTCTTGTTATGAATAAATGTATTATAATGAGTTTTCTTTCGGATAAAACGAAAAACTATAATAGGTCCTTTGCGCTGTCTTGATGTTGCGTGCATATTAAAGAACCTAATAATTTAGGTTGGAATTTCTTAATTTGCGACAAAATTTCCAGATGTGGTAGTCTTAACCTCTAGCATCGGTGATAAGCTTTGGTAGCAGATATAGACCGACGTAAAAAAATAAACTAATTTGCTAAATGTTGTTAAACTTATCTAAAGTGCGTGTATCAATTTTGTTTGCTAAAAATATCAGTAGGTCGAATTTTATGCCGGTGAGCGTGTATTCTGTATTATTTTACGTTATTGAATTTCAAGAAGTTATGAGCCTAACAACACAATGTACTAGTTTTAAAGATAAGCAGAATATTATTTTTTTAGTATTTAAGCACTTATTCATGTGTATAGCGTCTTGAAGAAAATGGGTATGTCGATGTTTGTCATGAACATTAGATTTTTCTTGTCAGTTATTGGATTCTTTATCACCAAGCTACGATGAATTTGAATAGTTCTTGATGTGCAGAAGTAGAAATGGTTAGGTTAGGTTAGGTTACTAAGAGAATAGATATTGGATTCTAATATATTCCACTTTGTCATTTTTGGCGATTTTTTTTTATTGCAGTACAAATAAAACATTAAATGGTTGGTGTAACTTGTTGAGAAATTGAAGTATAATTTTTAATATATTTAATTTCATAAAATTTACTTACTTGGTGAAATTGTATAGACTTATTTAAACGTAATAAACATAATTGAGTTAATAAAGATTTAATAATAATCACATTCTCATGCGAGGACTGACAGGTCAGTGTTAAGTATGGGAAAAGACAATATGCGGGAAAGAAAGTATTTTATTTATCAGCCGTGAATAGAATTACGTGTATTCAAACTGAAAGAGAAAGAAAAGAACTAATTTAAAAAATTAACACGCAACTTTAAATTCATTTTCAATTTTAATATTCAACCACAAAAACTTTTTTATTTCATATATATCATTTATTAAAAAAGTGAACTATACATAATACTAATTGTAGCAAATGATATATAGACTTTTACAAATGATGCTTTATTAATTGTTGCAATTAATACGTAGAAATCGGGAGTTCTTTATTATTATATTCTTCTTAATTTGCACTTAATATTATTTTGCCAAGTAATTTTTCCTCTTAGAAAAAATACCTTTTTGTCGGCTAAAAGGGTCCTTTGATGAAATTAATTGACACGATTTTATTAGATCTGCTCCAATGAAACCTTTAGTAATTTTGATGTCTGTACGGGCTATTTTAGAAATAAATATCGCAACGCATTTAACCGAGCTTTAATTGAGGATAATTTGAATCACCTGTAATTAATTGATTTGTTCAACAGACCATCAGAATTAGAGCCAAATAGATATTTTTTTATTATTTTATTAATAAATAAATTCAAATTTTATAATAATTAATAGAGACAGAAAATGTTTATTGAAGTAACCTAACGCATTAACTTATGACAAGTTATGTAACTGTACATTTTAAATGTGTCAAGTTTGTAAAATATTTGGAGAATTTTTAGAACTTAACTAGATCAAGATGAAACGGATCCATAAATTACTTTAAAACTCGGTAGGTTCTAAATGTCACAATAATAAAACAATGTAGGTAAATAAAAAGAAATAAAAAACCCATCAACAGAGATGTCATGTGAGAACCAATGTAAGCTTTGCAATTGATTAATTGGATATAATTTTTTTGTTTGTGAGTGTGTTTAATTATATATCTAATTTTAAAACACAACTCTATTTTTTTTTTCAGTCTTGGGTATTATGTGAAATATTTACAAACTTTTAATGTAACTGAAACAACTTTTCCAAACAAAGTTACATGTAAATGACAAAACAATATATATATTTGTTTTAAATTAATACAGAAATCATGTACTGATGTTTAAATTATGCATATACATAAAATATGTTTATATTTTAAAATATATGTTATATATCGTATGTGAAACATTTATTCTAATTTTCTGGTCATCGGCTTTACGGTTTGTTATTCCGCATGATCAATGACAATGGCACAGTTTTTTATCTTTGCTTTGCCGCTACGAATCCCTAATATTTATGTGCAATCTCCATGATATTTTTGCGCTCACTGAAACATAAAAAATATACGAATCCACACAATAAATAAAAGACAACAAAGGAAAACGATAAGTTGGTTTGTAGTTTGATTATATACTCATTTTTATTATATTTGTATATTATAATTACTTTTCATATGAATGTTGGATGAAACATACATATTTATAATGAGATTATGCAGTCACAGATAACAAACTAGTTTGTTTAATAATGGACAATGGATAGTAGTGCAACAAAATATATCTAAATAAAATCACAAATTTCATTGAATGCTACATGTTTTGGTTATAAAGTGATGATTATCAATAACTCATAATGATTTCCTTGTGACCGAAATATTCATCTAACAATAAATAAAATTTATAATGAAAGGAATATAACCCGCACTTTATTTTATTATAAAATCTTTAAGTAACTCTAAAAACGACTAGGAGTGAATAAATATAAATACACTTACATTTTAATAATGAAACTCATCCCACACACACACACTCAACTTTGCATAACGAAGACTATTCATATGGAAGGGCTTCATTATGGTATTTATTGGAATGATTTTGCCATATATGTTTATAAGCAGTGCGTTTTCAAATATAGACAATATATAGTTATATAATAGTTTTTTAAGAAAAGTTAACTTTGGTTGAAGTCATTATCAACTTATTATAAAGGTTACTAAAAAAAGCAGAACTTAAACCTGGTAATTAGTTTTAAATAAGTATTGGTATTTGTCTTGCTGACAATTATATTTTGTAAGCGTGGTCAAGTTCTAATTTTGCTTTAAAAAAATTTCTTTATATTACACTGTTTTTATAATTAAATGATTATAACATTATCACAATTTATAATTTAATCAAAAGGTGGGTTAACTAACCATTCTTACAAAAGAACTAATTTTAAATTTTTATTTTGCTGGATTAGAATAGTACATTAAGTATAAAGGACATAAAAGGAATGTTTGCAGCACGCTAATGTGCTGCAAATGCTTTTTTGTCTACCTATAAACAAGTTAAAAAAATAAATCTGAAACTGTTTTTATTTGGGGCTAGCCCTTGTTGCGGCATTTAATTGGCTGTAAATTACGATTTTACATGAAGACGTCTTATCTTAAATCTGACAGTAGTGACAGACAGTAGTTACTTTTGGCTTTTGATGCACTATACATTATAGCAGCTCTTTGTTTTTAGCAACTCTCAATGTTTTGCTCTTTTGTCTTGCTAAAAGCGGCAAGCTGCTAAAGCCTATTTTTGGGTCTTGATACATTATATACTATTTTCACCTGTCTCTACTAAAACTATTTGTTGGCCTTAAAATGAGGAACAAAACAACGATTTAGAGGTCAAATGGTCAAATAGATTGTTTGGTATTTACTTGGCTGTAAATTACGGTTTCACACACCATACCGACGTTTTGTTCTATCGTGATGCTAAAAGCGGCAAGCTGCTAAAGCTTATTTTTGGTCTTTGATACACTATATACTATTTCTGCCATGGCCTGTAAAACATTACTTTTCAATTTAAAATACGAGCAGAAAAAAACTCTTTTATGTCTACAATAATTTTATTAAAGAAAGACTAGTAATGATTTAAGCATTTGAGGGGGTCGGAAAAAGAAATATATTGTAATATTAGTTATAGTTTTGTATATTGCAACAAAAAATGCAGAATGGCTATGGAAAATATATCTTTAATATGAACAAGAAATTGAAAAATTGCTCAGCTGCAAAACCAGTTGAAATTGTTGATCATTTTGCTATAGGACGAAACTTGCCAACAGGTCTACGGTAAGCGAAGGTTACAGGTTTTATCACAGACGTTAGAATGACTTGCTTTTTTGATCAACCGCATTATGAACTTGGTTAATAGCAGTGGATTCACTTTTTTCACCAGCAAAATGTTGTTCATCTATGTTTGTAGAAGACTACCACACGGTAACTTTTCACTATATTTTGAGGGATAACCTATTCCTATAGTATAATAATAGTCTAGACGATTTATACATTAGGTTACGGTTGCAAAAGCCGGTTGCTCTAAAAAATTGCAGTTCACTTTGGAAACTGGATTTATAACTTTCTGATGTCTATCAACATTATATATATACACCATTATTGAGAATGAGCAAAACATCAACTTTACTAGTTCAATATTGAATTGAATTTGCAAAAACTCAATTAAAGTACGTAATTGCCACTTGTTTTTACTAATAGCTCAAAAAGTAGCGACGATGTGGGTTGTGCTTTTTTGGTAGATGAGCTGCAGTTTTTCTTTGGCTTGCTATGTGTTAGGAGTGTTTATACTGCAGAATTGTATGTTATCAATTAGGTTCTACCCTACATCTAACTAAGACTCAGGTATATCTTATGTTGTATGTACAGACTCGCTTAGTGCATTAAATTCTATAGATGACCAATATCCTAACCATTACTTGCTGAAGCAAATTTATTTAATGTTGCTTCAAGTGCCTTAAATAAATGTCATTGTTTGCTTTGTTTTGATCTCCAGTTGATGCGTTTGCCAAGTTGGCAATAACTAGCGCTGATAATGTTACAGACAAAGTTTGTGTTAAGGATGTTTGTAATTTTTTACAACAATTGATGTTGTTAAACTGCGATGTACTAAAAGCGTTGTTACACAGTGGAGTTTTTTATGCGTGCGAATGCGTAAGGACGAGGTTATCCTCACGCTGCTTTGCATTGGTGTAGATGGACATGTTCTGTTAACTGTTTGTCATATTTTATTGGATTGTCGACAGTTTTTGGAACAAAGAACTGTGCCTGAATTATCAACCAGTTTATTTTTAATGTCTTGAGCGATCAGATTGCATCTCGGACATACCGTAACGTTTTAATGATTTTTGGATGCAGCTATGTCAAAAGTTTTTATCAGGTTTTGAGTAATGTAAATAATTATTGTAGTATAACGTCTAACTTAATAAATGTTAATCAAGGTTACGGTTTTAATCAAATCTTTGCTTTGATTTTATTGCAAACCTGCAGAAGTATTTTGTACGCAATTTTTAATTTATTGGACTGATATACGTGTTGAACAGCGTTGTAGTTGTTTACATTAGCGTTTTGTTTGATCCAGTTTGAAGCAAGTAAGCGTTGTTCTTAAGCTGGTCAAAATAGCTTGTATAATTTTGTCATTGCAAGGTTAATGCCATTCTTGGTTGAATTGATGGTTAGTTTTTAAAATATTTTTTTGAGGTTAAAATTGATGTTCTTATGTTGTTATAAATTCCATCACCCAGAATGTGATTGCTCAACTAGAACACTTAATTTAATGTTTAAAATTATAGAGAAGTCTGATTGCTAAGAAAGAGTTTGCGATTTGGGCCAAGTTAGGAAAACCATTAAAAACTTGCTATATAAATATAGATATCTGGTATACTTACGTATGTATTATTTAATAAATTGATGGTTATGCTTTTTTAATTAAGGGTTATAGTTAACTGGAAAAATGTTATCAATTTTTTTGTTGTTTTGATATTGTTATTATTATATTTGGATATTGGTAAATTTACTAAAATAAAAACTTAATTGGTTTTCAGTATTAAAAAAACTAGTGTGTTGTATTTTGACCTAGATTGATTTTATATAAAGACCAGTTTTTTTTAAATTAAGCTGGTATACTTGCCAGCCATTTCTGAGTTGTTGGTCTTTGTTGGTTCACATGGTGCTAAAACAAGGTAATGAACGGAGGTTTGAAATTTGATTATATGTTGTTTGGGCTCCGGAATGCTGTGCAAACATTCCAGAGATTTATCGACAAAGTAAATATGACTGAAATGATAACTTGCTCTTTATCCATCAGCGTAGTTCGGAAGTCACGTATTAAGCTGTTGGTCCCATCAAACCACTTTAAACAAGTCGTAGACTTACTGTGGCGATGTAAAATAGCCGTAAAAAGCATAATAATAATAATAATAATAAGTGATCAGAAATTTTTCTATGCTTATATAAATGACATTTAAGTCATTCGAGACATTTCATCAACTCTAAACGTGTTTTTGGCCCATAACTTTTTATGACCGGTCAACATCCGGGAATTTACGCATTTTTAGAGGTTGATACTTGTCAAGAACTAGTAAAATGTATATCGGAGGCAGAAAGAGCATTTATTGATTGCAAAAAACCTAGTTTAAGCAGCATTACTTGCCCATTATCGTCTTAATATCCAACTATTTTATTGTTGGGGCAGTTTTCAATAAAGCAAGACGTTCTTGAAGTTTTTTAATCACTGACAAATAAACTTTAATAACCGCCACAGTACGGTTATTAAAGTTTATTTGTAGAATTATAAATATTATTTTTTAATACATTGTATGTACTGTTAAGAATTGTAATAAAACTGTAAAACTTAAGAAATTGTACTAAACCAGTTAGATTTTCCAACGGTGTAATAATGTATTATTAATTAGGTTTTCCAGTATTGATACAGTATAAACTATGTTTCTTAGCTCTAAAGCAAACTTATATACTTGGTATTAGTTTTATATTAAAATATTTTTTTTTTATTTAGTTACTCTCATTGAGTAACTAAATATAAGTAACTACATTGCACCCTGAACTTTTAATTATTTTACATTACATATAATAAACAAATTTGTTATTTATTTATCTTGTTTTTTTTTTGTTAAATTTTTGATGATAATATATGAATTTTTTGTATGATTAGCTTTATTTTGATAGAGTAATGAATTTGCAAATTACAGCGACTGATTAATCGTCCGCTAATGCGCTTGGCTCCTACTTCTGCTATCTGGGCATCTATTCACTCAGCCGTAAGTTATTTGTGGATTTGTTTACCCGTTTTAATTATACGACAAAAAATTAAAAAAAAAAATTAAATAAGTACTCTTAATACACCATACATTTTTATGTTGTGACATATTAAGTAATTCCTAAATATTACATTTTGAAATAAAAAATATATATATATATATATTAAAATATAGTTAATGCTGGTTTTATAGTTATACTAGTTGGCTTGTTTATGTATTGTACTAGTTTGAATGAACTATGCAAAAATTTAAATATGCAAACATTATTAAAAACAAAACTTAATCTAATTTAGTCTAATCTTAGAACTTTTTTTGTGATTTTGTCGACGGGGTATTGCCACATTTTTACCGACTAAAAACTATTTTATAATAGTGCCTAACTTTACTCTATTTTTTTGTAGACATTATTTTTGACACCACCTGTAATAATTTAACTTAAAGTTAGCTTTTTTTAATGTAATTAGTAGTAGCAACCAAACAAAAAGTTAAAATCTTTTTTAATAATTGGGCCATTAAAACGCCGCCAATGCAGACAACATTTTACAAGAGCAAAAGTGAACAAAAATGTTGAGCGGTGTTTTTTTCTTTGTTTAAACTGTATAACTTTTTAAGTGGGTAAGGTTTTTTGGAAGTATTTAGAAAATTCTATTTTAAAAATAGCAATGAGTTAAGCACGTTAGACTTGTATACTGTCACAATAACTCATTTGATTTGTTTAGACAAACTACTGTGTTTGCATTGCAATCTTTCTTTTTTTACGGCACCAATGGTTTTGAGATTCTTAAATCTTACGCTTACTACTTTACAGTTTCTTTTAAATATATTTTTACAAAGTATGTATATATCTACACTCTATAGTTTTAAAAAGTTTTGTCAAATATGGGGATTGAGCCTGCGACATTTAACTTAAGTATTTTACCAAACTAAGCTTGTTACTGGCTGAGATCCATGATTGCAGCTGGTGCAGGATGTGTCCTGCAAGTGCATTTTTTATAGTGTACTAAAAGTTCTTACACACATGTTTACTCAGAACGTTCTGGTTTGTGCAACATAACTTTGCCTACGCGCGGTAACAATTTTCCTCAATCTCTCTGTTTTAGATTTTTTTGTGGAGATGTTGTCTTGGTGTGGTTGAGGGTTTTGGTTTTAGCGCTGTTGTTTGGGACGGAAGTAGTCTGTAAAATACTAAAAAGTGTTCACTGGGGGTTTACTATGAGTTCAGATGACACTAGTTCGAACTGTCTGAACACTCACGGCGCGGGTTTGTTTTAATTGTTTAGATTCCGGGTTTGTGATGAATTTTGCTGTATTCTGCACTGAGGTGTCACTTTTTGCGCACGGGGTCTTTGGGCACTACGACGCACAAGATCCACCTAGGATATTGATTGGTGTACAAGATACAGGTAGGACCAAGTGATAACCATAAGGAAAAAAATCAAATATCTCAGGGTGACACTTGAAGCAAAGGGATGGAATGAACAGGTTAAGGAAGCGGTCATGAGAACAAAGGAAATGAAGAGAAAGCTCGGTAAACTCATGCCAAACAACGGAGGTCCAGGAAAAGAAACCAGAAGGCTAATAGCAACAGCAGCAAAAGTCAAATTGTTATATATATATATATTATTTGGAAAGTTCTTGCAAAATATTAAAAAAATCAAGGTCGAAAGATGTACATTCGGTCAGGAAGAAACAAACGATAATGCAAAACACACTCTAGTTGAATGCGAAGCGTGGGAGGAAGATAGAAACAAACTAGAAAAAATACTGGAAAGAAAATATAACAACAATCATTAAAAAATGCCTAAGAGATGAAAATAAAACTTTGCAACAAGAGTACTAAGAAAAAAAACTGAAGAGTTTGACAATGGAAGAATATAGAAAAAAAAAAAACAAACAATGGAAACAAACACACAAAATAAAAGTCATAGAAAAAAATGGAAAGAATCGACAGAAACAAAATGGAAACAACAAAACAGAGAAAAAGATTAAAAAAAATATTAAAAAAATAAGGAAGGTCAGGACAATTATGCATACCAAGAAATAGAAGAAAAGAGAAGAACATTTACAGAGACTACGATACCAAACGAATTTGCAGAGATAAGGAGAAGGAGAAAAGAAATGTTGAAGAAATGCAGATTAACAGAAACATCGAGGCAAATACCGAATGGTAGATATGCTATCTTGAAGTTGACGGATAACGCAACTTTTGAGATGGTCTGAATATAAATGGCAACAAGAAGACACGAAAAAGTAATCCCAAATAGAGAAACAAGGAAATCACTGTAGGTAGAACTAACAAAGTTAGGACTGCCAAAAGGAATACAACTAATGGAACTGTATAAACTATTTATGAAGGAAAGAGGATTCATTGAAGAAGATGTGAACAAAGACCTAAGAAAACTAAGAACGCATTTGAGGATAAACCAAATAATTAGAATAAATAACACACGGATTGGAGAAAAAAGAAAATGTAAAGCTGGATGTCAGTGCAGATAAAATAAAATTTAAAAAAAGACAAAAGAGACAGAAAAAATGTAGGGGCTATAGGAAGAATGAGGCCGGGAACAGCATGCGTGCCACAGATTCTGTGAGAAAATCTACGAGGTAATAACTAGCCTACTTCAAACTACTGCCAAATCTAGACTAGTTTGACAAGGACATATAACAACAGGATTTACGCAGAGAAGAAAACCGGAAGGTATTGCCATGCGTAAGTCATTCTTAAAGGCTACTTGTTTAGGCCAACACCTCACTACGTCAAAAAAAAAAAACAAAAAAAAAGAGATTACCCGGATGACTGGTTGCTGTCATTATTAGAGATATTTGTAAACTGTTGATCTTTTTCTGCCGAGCGTTTTTTTTGCTTTCTTTTTTTTGCTGGGCTTTGTGATTGCAGACGGAACCAGCTGGTCTAGTTCCAGGATGTTTTCGGAGCGTCGGAGGCAGTGGACTTTGCATTTTTTTTAGTAAACTAAAAATTCCTGCACATACGTTCACTCAGAACGATGAGATCTTACGCACACACACATTATGATTATGATGTTTTGTTTAGATCCCGTTATGAAATCCTGGTGGGGTGTGCAAGCACATAGTATAGTTGTTGTGCAGTTTTCCGGAAGATTTTGTGGTTATTACTGCGATGGTGGTAGTGGTCTCGGAGATTCCGGAAGGTCTATTATTTGGTGGCCGACGACATCATAATAGGGTTAAGTCACCTGGTGTCACTAGACTGAAGTTGCCGGTCAGTTAAGAGCCAAGTGATATTTTTCCTTGTTTTCTGCTTGGACTGACTGTGGATGCAAAAATCCAGGGTTGCGCCTTCTGGTTGGTAAAGCGTAGCTTCTAATTCTATTATTAGTTGAATTATTTTTTATTTTTTTGCCGAATTTGTTGACCATTAGTCTTTCAAAGACTTTAAACGACTTGTCTTGTCAGCGATAATTATGACATTAGAAAACTACCCTGGCGCAAACGTCAGTTAACTTTTCCGGGATTTTTTAATTGTTATCTTTATAAATCAGTATGAGATGATATCTGCACCTATTGATTGTATAATTAGGAGTCTAATAACTGCTGCTTCTATCTTATTGAGTTTTTAGTAGTGCTGTTTCTTTTAGGGAATTGAAAGCTTTGCACAACGGGACGTTTAGCATTGTTTTTTGTTAAGCAGATTAATGATTTGTTTTTATAATCGTTATTTTTAATAGACTATTTTAATGAAAAAAATTTGTTATACTTAGAAGTTACAAACAATCAAAAAATGTAAATTTAAAATTTAAGCTTTTTTAAGTATTTCTGTGGATATATTGTAAGATACTTTAGAGAGTAGCACACGGCACTTTCTGAAATGTTCATAGTATTTTTTGCACATATAAATGCACCTTTTATCTATATTTGAGAAAAAAAAATACCTGTAATTTTTAAGAAAAACTGTTTTTAAAGATCTGCAAAATTTTCAAAATTTAATGAAAAACATTTTTGACTATGAAAACTTATTCTTTGGATAATTTTGAAAAAAAAAATTCTAATAAATTTTTTCTAAAAATGCAATCCTGAGAAGTTACAAACGATCAAAAAATGTAAAAAAAACTCAAAAACCTTCATTTTTTTCAAATTTTGATTGCTTATTACTCGGAATTACTGAAAAAAATCTGAAAAAAATTTACATAATCTGGATTCATGTCTCTACATGAGTCCAGATTATTCTGTACACTTGACTCATACATGGCATATATATATTAGGGTGGGGCTTAATTTTTTTTTTTTTTTCGTTATATTAATATTTGAAGTTGAACCTTAATAATAATTTGTTGTATTTGATCATTTTACAATATTATTAACATTAAATTCAAAAAGTATTTATTAAATATTTACAATTTTTGTGAGGTTATGTTGTATTTCCTAATTTCAATACGTGTTTATTTAAAACTGTATCAGCAAATATATACAAATTGTACATCAAAATATGCCTTGATATAATATTAATCCATTTTGATAAATTAGATTGCTAAGAAAGTATCTCCTATAAGAAAATTTATGTATAAAAAACTTGCTTGGATAATGCACATTGGCGCCACAGCCGTGTTGTCACAATAATGCCGCGTATTATGATTGACACAGTGTACTAAACATGTCTGTTTTTTTAACATGGAAAATAAATTGTAATGGAGTAGAATTACCCCATATACATTTTTACACAAATATTTATTTAAAGAAGTAATAATTTTATTTATAGCATTTAATTAATAAATTGGTAGTGAGTGGATAAACACCTACGTTCAAATTTATTGTTTCAAGTTTCATTTATTAAATGCGGTGCAACCGTTTTCTGTTAATTAACTAGTATTATAAATTAAATTAGTTTTGTTAATTTAATTTTTTATTGTGTACATTTATTAACGTAAGAAGCTATTGCTTTTTTCTAAATAATATAAAAATATGTACTCTTTTAACCTCATATATATATATATTAGTACAGTAAATTCTATTAAAAAAGTTTGAGAAAACAATTATGTTGAAAAACAATAATTATAAATAATAAATGATGAATATATATATATATATATATATATTCATTATTTATTATATATATATATATATATAAAATGATTGATAAACGAATTGGATATTTTTAGGTTTTATAGATTTCTCTTTTAATTTTTCATCTTTATAATATGTATATTTGCATGTTTACATTACAATTGTTCTATGTTACATTTGTATTTTTTTTAACTGCTCACCAGCTGCTTGCGTCGTCATTCATTTAAACATTTAATCTAAATTTATTATTACTTCCACATTATTTCTTTTGAACAAAATACTTGATTGTCCAATTGCTCGATTTGACGTAGTAATAAATTGTTTTGCTGTGGTTTTGTTCTTTGAAAGCAGATGTTATAATATATCTTTAATGCTATAAATAAAGGATTACCAACAAAACGTGGACTGTTTTTGTTGTTGAAATTTTTACTAATCAGAAACGTGTTAATTGAAATGTATTTGATTGCTTCAAAATTTTTATTATATTACAACTTTATTTTTTGTTATGTTAGTTTGTAAGTATAGATGTATTGGTAAAAACAACTAGTTTTAGTGTATTTTTTACTAAAAAAGTGACACTAGTGGATTTTGAATAAAAATTTATCTGCAGAAAGTTAAGTACTTGCATTTTACGAGTATACTAGCAATATTAGTATTTGCAGTACATTTATGCAGAGAATTGAATTAAGTTGTACTATTTGCAAACATTGCTGTGGCGGTTGAATTTTTTGTGTGGCAAAGTTGTGTTTGGTAGTGTCAGGTTTTTACAGACTAAAAACCTCATCTTTTTTCTTCTTTTGACGCAGTTTGCTTGGCGCCCCTTGTATGGCGGTTCTGCCAAAAGTTGTTGTGATTTGTTTAAAGTTTTCTGCGGATTATTTGTTTACTGGTTTTGTATGGAATCCTGAAAGCAGATTATTCCGGTCCAAGGAACGTTTTTGTTGTTTTTTTTTTTTGGCGAGCCGGTCCGCTTTAAGGTTTTTTTCTATGATTTGATATCTTGGTGTCCAGATCAAGCTTATTCTGCTGTTTTGAGCTAATGCTTTTAGACCGGGTGCATCGTGCTGTTTGGCTGTTGAATATGGTTATCGGTTTGCTATCATTTTGTCTCGATTAACAATAGTGTTTCTACCGCATTATTCATTAGCAGATATTTTTGATTAAAAATCGAAAGCACATTTTTCCAATAAAAACGTAACAACGTCTCTTGGTTTTCGTTTTCATATATAACGACTCCGGTGTCGTTGTGGTCTTTGGTCTTATCTATGTACCAGATAGTTTTTTTTTTAATATTTATATACATTTCTTGAGACGGAATCATCATATCAAACGACTTTTGAATGCAATATTTTTTTATGAAATCTGATCTCATTTTAGTCTTCTTTTCATGTACGACATTTGTCATTTTTGGTCAGTGAGTTTTGAGATTTACAGTGTGTTTGTTAATCTTAAGTTAGTACGTTGCTTGTTTTGCATCTATCATAACAACTAAATGCAGTAGTGGTAGCATAACATTGTTTTTTTTTGCAATCAGACATGCTACCTTTTGTATTTTACCTAATTTAGTTGTTGTTACTTTTAAAGGTAGTTTTTTGACCTTGTACATGTGCTCCGTACGTGATTATGGGTCTAGTCACCACAGTGACTAACCATCTAGTCATATAATATTATATTCAATATGTGAACCTACTAGACTTAGTGCGTGCATAGATAACATTCTTACTAATGTACAAACCTACTCGGCTAAAAACATAAATCCACATATTGCTGATCACTCTGGTCAATATCTTAAAGCAAATGTGCAAAATTGTTTAAACAAAACACATGATTATCTTATGCAATATGTGCAGTTACGAAAATCAAAAAGATTAATGGACAATTTTGATTTAGATGTTATGGTTTTGTCAAATGAACCAGAATTACTTGCAAATCATATCACAGGCATCTTAAAAAATAATATTGAACTCTCATCTTGTACAAAACGTGTAACTGTTAACACTTCTATTAGATGGTTTAACAACGAGCTAAAAGATATGAGAACTTAACTTAATAATCTACATGCTGATCACACATTAATAAATACTGCACAAACAAAAAACAATTATATTACCTATAGAAAACTATATAGAAAAAACTAACTATAACAAAGAGAAACGCGTATAGTAATTATATAAACACAGCTGTCAATAAAAACAAAGCATCATGGCAAATAATTAATTCAGAAAGAGGAAAACGTAAAAAAAGAACACTATACCAATGCATACTTCAGAATTGAATAATTATTTTAGCTCAGTAGCAGATCATTTAATTACTTCATTACCTACCATTAATAATAACGTATCTGCTTCAAAAATATTTAATATCATGCCATCCCATCATAACTTATTTTTCATCGCACCGGTAACTACTAAAGAAGTTTGTAATGCAATAAAATTAATAAAAAAATCAATCGCTAATGACATTTTTGGAATCAATTGCAAAACATTTCAAAATATATCCAGCATTATAATAAATCAGCTGACTCACCTATTTAATACATGTATAGAAAATGGAACATTTCCTGCTATTTTTAAAACTACCATAGTTATACCAGTGCTTAAAAAATGCGACGATAATGATATGAACAATTGTAGACCCATTTCCATAATTTCTTTAATAGGAAAAGTGTTTGAAATTTTTATAAAAGATAGATTAATGTGTTATCTCAATAAAAATAATATTTTAACAGAGCACCAGTATGGGTTTAGAGCTAAAAAATGCAGCACTGACGCTGTTGAAGAGCTTTTGAAACACATAGTTGACGGCATGGAAGATAGCGTCCACACATGTGTTATTATGTGTAATCTTAGTAAAGCCTTTTACTGTGTCAATCATAGAATCTTGTTAGAAAAGCTGGAATATTATAACATCCGCGGAGTTGCTCTTTGTCTGTTTGAGTCATATCTCAGCGGTCGATCACAATGTGTGGTAGCAAACGCTACAAGATCTGCAATATCTAGTATAAAGCACGGAATACCGCAGGGTTCAGTTTTGGGCCCTGTGTTGTTTTTGCTTTATGTGAATGATCTGGCTCAATTCATGGCATCGGCAAAATCTATTTTATATGAAGATGATATTTCCTTGATATGTTCTCACAAGAATATTGAGATGCTGCAGAATGTAGTAAAAAATATTGAAAAAAACGCCACTGGTTGGTTCCTAGCAAATTATCTAACACTAAACTTAGCAAAAACACAAAAATTAATTTTTTCATCAAATCGTAACCACGTACAGAATCATAATGATAAATTACTGGGAATACGAATTGACGACAATTTATCATGGACGTCTCACATAGATGAACTAGCCAGCAAATTATCAACCACCCTTTTTATTATCCGTAAGTTAATAAAAACTTTAAATAAAGAAACTATTATTTCATTATATACATATATCCTTGTTTGAATCATTCTTACTATATGGTTGCCGACTTTGGGGGAATTTATCCAATGCAATCAAAATTTTTCGCTTACAGTAGAAAGTTGTAAGAACTATTTGTAACTTTTCATATAATACTCCTTGCAAACCTCATTTTAGAAGCTTAGGAATAATGACTTTGCCTGCAATATATATTTTAGTACGGTATCTTACATAAATGAAAACCGAAATAATTTTGCAACAATAAATGAATGCCACCAATATCTAACACGATTTGGTGAAAACATCAGAACAACTAAATTTAGGTTGGCAAAATCCGAAAATAACTTAATAAATATTAAACTTTACAACTCCCTTCCACAGGGTCTTAAAAACATGCAACCAAAAGCATTTACACTCAAGATAAAAAATATACTAAAAAGTATGGCACCATATTCGGTTCTAGAATTTTATCAAGACATACAGAATGTCACCATACTTTAATGTTTTAATTTATATTTTAATATTGCTTTTCTTTTTATCTTATGTTTTATGTAATTTTGTTTGACTTACCAAAAACCTTGTTTTATTATAAAAAACAAATTTTGTATTATTTTAAGGTATTATTGGTAAAATAAATGTATTCTATTCTATTCTATTCTATTCTATCAGGTGATAATTCTCATCGGTTTAGTTGAATATGAAAAGTTAGTTTTGTGTTTAGCGTGTACTTTACCTCCTTCACCATGCGGAGTGTGGCTCTATATATTTCTAGATTTTTTTAACTCTTTGTCATTGTGTAAAAATACGCTTACTGTTTTGGTTGGGTTTACTGAATTTTTCTGTTTTGCACTACTTTTTGACAGTGTTAAGTGCATTTTACATGTTTACATAGTCTAGGGCAAATGTTGTAGGTTAATGTTTGCAGTAGGTTGTCTATGACAATGTACCAGTTGATAATACACTACTCCGTGGGCACCCGCAAGCAACCTAAGCTTATACAGTCTTACTATATATTGTTACAGTTTGGTTCTTGAGCATAGAGCTTACCTATTATCAAACAAGAGGTGGTATTTTCTTATCCTACATTGATGTGACAATGGATGCGAAGGTAGTATTGTCAAAAGTTTCTTTAATATTTAGAAAAGCTCTTAAGGCATTTTTTTAATAAGTGACTGATGTATGGACAATTTGCAAGATTTTCCTGATTGGTATGCATAACAATTAATTTGTTTACTAGTTTTAGCAAAAAAAAAGATGACAGTTTTGCTTATTATGGCAGTTAATTCCGCTCACTTCTTTTTGTTTGCAGTTTTGTTTGGCATATCAAGCTTTTTTTGGTTGCAAGCTTCTCCCATTGTAGAGCCTGGATAGTGTGTCTGCAGTAGCTTTTGCATAGTTTTGTTGATTGTCTCTGTATAACCACCTTCTTTTGTCTGATGGGATCTAATGTTTGCAGTGGGAGTTTTGCTAAGAGTTTTTTGAAAGTGAGAACATGTGGATTTGCTTTGTATGCTCTCATAAGGAAACAAAAGTGATACACTAAAATTAATACAAGAGAGAAGAAAAACCAATTGCAATGCAATAAACTATAAAATACTAAACAACACAGTAAAGAGGAAAATACGCATAGACATATGAGCCTATAAAACAAAACACATCTTTGAAACGATAGAGCTAAACAAAAACATAAATGTGCTTAAATCAAAACTGTCTAAGAAGAAAAAGGGCATTACAAAAATAAGAGACCACTATAGTTTATAGTAAAGCAGAAATCGTCTCGGCGATACAAAAATTCTACAAAAACTTGTATACAGCATCTATTCCTAGCCCGACAAGGGACTTAAAGAAGTACATACTAAATTCTGGCTCAGAAAACCTACTGAATTACTATACCTGAAATTAAACATACCCTACAGCAAATGAAAAATCGGAAGGCGCTAGGAGAGGACCAAACAACAACAAAGTTGCTTAAAATGGAGGGCGACGATTTCAAACTCTGAAAGTACCATTAAGTAAATGTCTACAGGAAGGGAAATTACCAAAAGCATGGAAAAACGCAAAACTCAATATTATACACAAAAAAGGAGACTACACAAGTATAGACTACTACCGCCCAATAAGTTTTCTATCACACCTATACAAGTTAATGAGTAGAATCATCAACAACAGACTAACAACAAAAATGGACTTCTACCAACCGGTGGAACAAGCAGGGTTCTAACAAGAGTTCGGAACAACGGATCATCTGCAAACAATTAGAACAATCATAGAAAAAACAAGAGAGTATAATATCCTTATACACATGGTCTTTATAGACTATCAGAAAGCGTTTGATAGTATAGAACATATAGTCTCATCCCTTAACCACTTAAGATTCGCCGATGATATAATCATAATAAGTACTAACATCAAAGAACTTAAAGTCATGATGGAAGAACTTAACAATGCATCTAGGAATGTGGGGCTAAAAATGAACCTAAATAAAACCAAAATGCATATACCAAACTGCCAAATTAAATCGTATAGTCCAACTAGCTTGGGCGCTTTCGGGAAACTCAGTTTCATATTGAAAGACAAAAACATCCCACTGTACTTAAAACGTATGGTATACGACAGCTGCATTCTCCCCGTTGCGACGTACGGATTAGAAACCATGACAATAACTAAAAAAATGGCAAAACAACTCGGAACCACCCAAAGAGCTACGGAACACGCAATGTTAGGTATCACCCTCAGAGACATAGTGCGTAATAGCGAAATTTGAAGAATAACACAAAGTAACCTTCTGGAAACCAAGGGAAACTAAATGAAGCACGGGAAGACTCCAAATGAGATGCGACTGGCAAACGACAGGAAACCATGGATGCAAATGGAAGAAGCCTATATCCAACAATGGACGAATTAAAAGGCTAAGAAGAAGAAGAAGAAGATGCTTTTATAAAATCTTTTTCAAGAATCTTTTTCTTTGTTTTTTTATAGTATTGTTATATGTGAGGTTGGTTTTCTATAAAACCCAGTCACTACTTCTCTTGGCTTTGTTGAACAGTTTCCTAGTGCTAGTCTTTGCTACGTCAAATTCTCTATTTCACCAAATAATCTTGTTGGAGGTGTGTTTGACGGTGCTTAGGTTATAAACCTTTAAAAACTGTTTTTTATGGAGTGAACAAACATGTCTGTCATTATTTGCAGCTTGTAACTTGTTTTTTTGCAGCTTTTCTGTAGGAGCGTTTTTTTTTAATTCAATGTTGTATTAAACGCATGAGTGGTCTGATACCAAAGGTTTATTTGACAAATGCCATTTTTTAATCACTTCATTGGTTTTGTCATATGCTAAAGTCAGGTCGATAACTTAATTTTACGTTGCGTTTTGGAACGTGGGTGACGTTACTTTTGTTCATAATATTAATATTAGTTGTTAAATATATTCTAAAAGTTATTCACCTTTTGGATTGTTATCAGTATTTTAAGCCGGCTACTGATCAGTCTTTGGATTCCTTCTGGTAGCGGACAACTCTGCTGATTATAGGGAAGGTATAACTATAGCTATCTTAGCTGTTACTTGGTTTATAAAACAAAAATTTCATAATGGTATTAGGTTTAGTTTATGTTTTGCTTGAGGGTTTAGCTGATAAAAGCCATCTGCCCGGAAATCTTAGTTTTTTTATGTTTTGTTTTTTAATTCAAGGTTCCTGGACAAGGGCGATGTTTAAGTTATGTTTCATAATGTACATACAGAGATCCGCAGAGGCTGCCTTGCAGTGATGTACATTGTCTCTTTGAAGTGACATTTATAGAAAAGCTGAAAATTTTTTGTTAAAAGATTTTAATGTACATAATACATACATAACTACTTATTTTTTATAATATTATTTAGTCAACAAGCTACGTTTGCTACTGTTTACTTATTTACTTGCTAATGGAATTTTTGGTAAACCAAAGTTATCACGATTACAACAACTACTATTGAAGCTGCTTAATTTAGATTATACCAAAAACATTATATCAGTCTGGTATTGATACGTGGACGATATAATTGCGTGTTTTAGAGACACTTTGATCATTTATTAAATAAAATTAATAACATTAACTCCAAAATTGAATTTACACCTGAAACAAAATAATGTAATTATTTTGAGTTAACCTTTATTTACCACAATAACAAAATTGAATTTAATATACCTGTACATACAAATTTTATATTTAGTAGCCCGACGAGTGTCAAAATACTACAATTCCTTTTAAATTCAACTATTCTATGTCACATAAGCTAGCAGCTTATCATGCACATAGAGCAGTTTCAATTGCATAATCAAATCACAATATTGATTTAGAACTAAATAAAATTATATTTATAGGAAATATTAATGGTTTTTCGGTCTTATTTTTGAAAAACCACAAAAAAAATTCTTCGAAAACAAAATCTATAAATTGTTTTTAAACCAAGTTGTAAATTATCATATATATTATTTGTTGCTAAAGATAAAATTAATCTTTTAAGAAGTTGGGTGTTTATGAAATCTCATGTTCTGAATGCAATAGTGTATAGGTTGGGCAAACTGGAATACTGGAATTCAAATACGATATACATAACATTTTAAATACAAGTATTTGCAAATCATATTATAAATTGTAATTATACTTTCCCCCCAAAATTAATAAAATTAAAATGTTACACAACTGTACAAAGGGCACTAAGCTTAATCTGTTAGATGCCCCCAAAGTTCCCAAAAAAACAATGTAATTTGCCTGTTCATCTGCCGAATGGACACAATATAAATCATTACTTTTTAAATTTTGTTAGACCATTAGTAATGCGATTTAGTTTTCCTTCACTTCAATTTTGATATTAAATTTTCTGTATAAATGTATAGTATTTATATACTCTAATACACATTTCATTAAAATTATTTTTAGATATGCAACAGCTTTTTGCATATTTCTTAATGCGCATTCTGTTATTTTTATTATTTAATGAAAAACCAGAATTTTATATTCTATTGACTTACTCGACCAGGTATAAACAGGCCAGCCCGTAAGTCCTATCAAACAGAGGGAGTTAAATGATGCGAGATTATTACTGTTTGTAAATTTGTGTATTGCTAAGGCAGCAAATGCCGTAAGGCAGTTACTGAATTGAACCAATTTTCAAGTAATTTACAATAGTCAGATTTGTTTTCTAGACCATACTGTCCATCATTTAATACTAACTAAAGAATTGATAATAAGAATTAATGCGTCATGATTGCATTAATGGCAAAACAATATAAAAACAGCAATGTTCAAACAACTAATTATTAATGCTTTAATTTTTTTAATTTAAATTATAACATGGTAATATTGATAATAGTATCTGATAAATTGAATGAATTTAAAATTTATTCAAACTCAATATAACGGTCACATCAACCGAGGGTCAAGCGTAGACAATTGTTTCGGTTCTACGAACCTCGTCAGTATGCTTTGTATGACCACCGCATTGCATGATAGCAAAAGACAAAATTGAATATATATTTCTCTGCTTATAAACGCAATTGATAATTGATATTTAAATAAAATCATTAATTTAAATAATATGAATAAAATAAAACGATTTTATAAAAAAAATATAGAAAATATAAAATGTAAATAATTATGTTTTGTTAAAATTTTAATTGTGTTATGGAATTATTGTAATGCTTCTTGATTTAATTAAATAAAGGTTTCGGAGTTGAGTTGAATTAAATAAGTTATTTAATTAATAAGTATTTTTAGTAATTGGTATATAATTTAATTTACAAAGATGTTTTGGTTTTTCTGTAGATAATTTTATTAAGATCAATATAATAAATATATATATATATATATATATATATATATATATATATATATATATATATATATATATATATATATTTACAATGCAACATGCAAAGTCACTTTTATACTTTTCTAATTATTGAACATATATTATATAGAAAATCAAATTTGTAGCAGAAAGCTAACTGTACCTTTCTTTTATACTCTTAAATAAAAAAGTTACAGCAGGTTTTAATTTGTGTAGGCTGGCCGATAGAACAAATAACGCACGCCCATTATTTTATTTACATGGCCAACGTTGCTTGTTAAGCAAACTGTTATGATTGTAAATATCTAACCTTTTACATAATACAATTCTTTATCTTTATTGTAATTTTATTTTACCCTATTCTGAATGAAATGCCATCACACAAATTTAAATATACCAATCATTCAATTAATTTATTAGACAAGCAAGCAATTTTTTTTTAAATTTAAATCTTCTATATACTATTAACAAATCAAGATGCATTTAATATAATGTAATATTTTACATTAAATGCGATATAATTATATTAGTTAGTATAAAACGAAGCATTTAAAGACAGGAATATATTAACTTTTTCACTCAACCTTCATCAATAATAGGGGAAACGTAAAACTATAAATAGATTGTATGTGTATTTTTTTGTAGTAGACCGTTTCTTTTGGATATTACAGGATCCTTTTAACTTATTTTCGCTGTAATGATATTTGTATAGGCTACTATTATTTTATTTTACATTATTTTATTTTAAATTATGATGGATGGATTTATTTCTTATTATATCACAATAAATGTAGTACAATTAAAAACACTTTTATGCTAGGTATCAATCTACGTATATAAGTGTGAAGAAATTATTATTGTTATTTTTTTTTCACTTGTAAAAAGTGTAAACCGTTTTTGCGCATGTTAATTGATTATTTAATTTGAAAATGCAATTGTCTAAGTATACAAATAAAAAAATTGTTTTTTAAGTAACAGTTAAATTTTTTATTTTATAATTTGTACGCTGCGTATAATATGGTTTCAATAAATACAACAATCCAATATTAATTAAATTATTATTTAATACAAGATAACTTGCTTAGAATTAAATTAAATGAATTAATATTAAAACTTAAAACATATTAACCGCATTAAGCAGTAATGGTCCGACGGCGGATATAACTTATTTTATTTGATCTCAAAAACACATAATATTGTTAATTATTTGTTCCGTTTGTGTGAAACAAGTAAACAAGTTAACAACTAAACAAAAAACTAACTAAACAAGTTAACAAGTAAACCAGTATACAACAAAACAACTAAACATGTAAATAACAAAACAACTAAACATTTAAACAACTAAACAAGTAAATAACTAAACAAATAAACAAGTAAATAAATAAACAACTAAACAGAACAACAAGTAAACAAGTAAACAAGTAATCAAGTAAACAAGTAAACAAATAAACAAGTAAACCAGTAAACAAGTAAACAAGTGAACAAATAAACAAGTAAACCAGTAAACAACTGAACAAGCTTCATCTATAACTCTTTCTTGTTATTTATTTTATTTTTATTCACTTATTAATTGTAATATTTTTTTGCGCATAGTAATAGTTTAATCGAATTGCAATTGCAATTTTCTAAGTATATAACTAAACATTTATTCTTTAATGTAACAATTAATATTATCTAAACTTTGTAGTATTTATCCGTCGGCAGTTGAATTTTTTATTTTATATTATTATACCGCATAAAATAAGCTTTTAATAAACACAAAAATTTATTATTCAATTAATCTGAATGATCACATTACAAGATATCTTGTTTTGAATTAATACACATAATATAGTTTTTTTTATTTGTTTTGTTGTACTGTTGTTTGTGAGAAACAAATAAACAAGTAATTAAGTAAATAAGAAAACAATTAAACAAGTAAACAAGTAAACAAGTAAACAAGTAAACAAGTAAACAAGTAAACAAGTAAACAAGTAAACAAGTAAACAAGTAAACAAGTAAACAAGTAAACAAGTAAACAAGTAAACAAGTAAACAAGTAAACAAGTAAACAAGTAAACAAGTAAACAAGTAAACAAGTAAACAAGTAAACAAGTAAGCAAGTAAACAAGTAAACAAGTAAACAAGTAAACAAGTAAACAAGTAAACAAGTAAACAAAAAAACAAGTAAACAAGTAAACAAGTAAACAAGTAAACAAGTAAACAAGTAAACAAGTAAACAAGTAAACAAGTAAACAAGTAAACAAGTAAACAAGTAAACAAGTAAACAAGTAATTAAGTAAAAAAGTAAACAAATAAACAAGCAAAGAAATAAGCAAGTTAACAAGTGAACAGGTAAACAAATAATCAAATAAACAAGTTATCAAGTTAACAAGTAACAAGCAAACTAGTAATCTAGTAAACAAGTTAACAAGTAAATAAATAAACAATTTATTAAGTTATCAAGTTATCAAATTAACAAGCAAACACGTTAACAAGTAAACAAGTAAAAAAATAACTAAACAAGTAAAGAATTAAATAAATAAACTAGTAAACATGTAAACAAGTAAACAACTAAACAACTAAACAACTAAACAACAAAACAACAAACTAACAAAACAAGTAAACAAGTTTACAAGTAAACAACTAAACAACTAAACAACAAACTAACAAAACAAGTAAACAAGTTAACAAGTAAACAAGTAATACTCAAACAAGTAAACAAGCAAAGAAGTAAACAAGTAATTACGTAACCAAATAAACAACTGAATAAGTAAACCAGTAAACAAGTAAACAAAAAAACAAGTAAACAATTTATTCTGTAATCTTTTATTGTTATTTATTGTATTTATTGTTTTTTTTTCACTTATTAAGTATAAACCTTTTTTGCGCATAATAATAGTTAATTAATTTGCAATTGCAATTTTTTAAGTATTTAACTAAACATTTTTTCTATAATGTAACATTTAATATTATCTAAACTTTATAGTATTTATCCGTCGGCAGTTGAATTTCTTATTTTATATTATTGCACCGCAAAAAATAAGCTATCAATAGATACAAAGATTTAGTATTCAAATAATCTGACTGATCACTATTACAAGATAACTTGTTTTAAATTAAATTGAATGCATTAAGATTAAAACTTATGTTAACTGGATTAAGGTGTAATGGTCCGACGGCGGATAAATTACTTGTTTTATATTATCTCAACATACACATAATATAGTTATTTATTTGTTTCGTTATACAGTTGTTTGTGTGAAACAAGTAAACAAGTAAACAAGTAAACAAGTAAACAACAAACTAACTAAACAAGTAAACAAGTAAACAACTAATTATGTTAACCAGTAACCAAGTAAACAAGTAAACAAATAAACAAGTAAACAAGTAATCAAGTAAACAAATAAACAAATAAACAAGTTAACAAGTTAACAAGTAAACAAGTAAACAAATAAACAAGTTAACAAGTTACTAAGTTAACAAGTTACTAAGTTAACAAGTTAACAAATTAACAAGTAAACCAGTAAACCAGTATACAACAAATCAACTAAACATGTAAACAACAAAACAACTAAACATGTAAACAACTAAACAAGTAAATAACTAAACAAATAAACAAGTAAACAAATAAACAACTAAACAGAACAACAAGTAAACAAGTAATCAAGTAAACAACTACACAAATAAACAACTAAATAAATAAAAAAGTAAACAAGTAAACAAGTAAACAAGTAAACAAGTAAACAAGTAAACAAGTAAACAAGTAAACAAGTAAACAAGTAAACAAGTAAACAAGTAAACAAGTAAACAAGTAAACAAGTAAACAAGTAAACAAGTAAACAAGTAAACAAGTAAACAAGTAAACAAGTAAACAAGTAAACAAGTAAACAAGTAAACAAGTAAACAAGTAAACAAGTAAACAAGTAAACAAGTAAACAAGTAAACAAGTAAACAAGTAAACAAGTAAACAAGTAAACAAGTAAACAAGTAAACAAGTAAACAAGTAAACAAATAAACAAGTAAACAAGTATACAAGTAAACAGGTAAACAAGTAAACAAATAAACAAATAAAGAAGTAACCAACTAAACAAATACACATGTAAACAAGTAAATAACTAAACGTCTAAATAAGTAAGCCGCCAGATCATTACTATTTAATTCAGTTAGTTTTAGTTGCATGCATTCAATTTAACTTGTCAAACAATGTGGAAGTAAAAGTTTACTTATTGTATATTTTGTAATCTGAAACAAAAAAAAAATATATTAAATTAATATATTATATATATATATATATATATATATATATATATATATATATATATATATATATATATATATAGACACAAACTCTGTATTAGGAGCGTTTGCTCTCGAGAGGATTGGGAGCGTTCAATTTACTTTATAAACTAACCGTGCCATAGTGTTTCAGTACTATCTTTATACGTGAAAACAACAACAATTTATTATTAAATTAGAAGATTAATAAATAGTTTGCAAAATAAGTTTGAAAAATGATCAAGCAATTCGTTATTTTGCCGGAAGGTTAAATTAGAAACCTATTTTATTTAGTTTTTATTTTAATACATTTGGTTCTTGTCTAAGTTATTTACAGTTATGGCTACACGCCCCCAAAACTACAAATTGATCATGTTTAGGGGCGTCTAACCGCATGCTTATCCTATTGAGTTTAAATGTTTACCGCTAGGGCTATACTACAGTTCACGGCTTTGCCGTTAATGTGTAAACGCCTCTAAAGCGTGTTATGTGCAAATAAACGCTTCTAAAAGGTATATTGTGCAAATAAACGCCTCTAAAACGTATATTGTGCATATTAACGTTTTTAGAACGCAAGCTTTCACGATCTCATTTTTCATACACGTTTAGTTTGATAATTAAACATTAACAATAGATATGGTATAATTGACATACCATTAAATAATCTAACTAAAGATAAACTAATAAAAAATATGGAATATTATTTATTTCAAATTAGAATACATTAACTACTTAAAATTATAGCCCGTGTTAAGCCTGCGTTTGAATCAATTACATATCATTGCAAAAAAAGTGCAATTTAGTTTTAGGCATTGAAATAAGTAGTTCTAAAAATAGACCTATTCTTAGTATTGAATGAGTTTTATGGTTAAAAAAAATAGAAAGTTTGTTGACATTGCCACTGCAATGCAAGGGTAACCAAACATTTTATTTCAACAAATTATGTATAATGGTTACATAAACGTGAAAAAAGATGTTTTAAAATTAGCAATATTATTTTTTTAATAATTTAATTAAATAAATTATTGATTATAAATATTGTAATAATTATAATCGGTATTAATTGAAGATTATTATTATGGAATTTATTTTTCAAGTGGGATGTTAAAAATTAAAATTAAACAACCATAAACGGCAGCCAAGACAATTTTTTTTGTTTAATAGTATTTTTTTTAATTTACAGTTATTTTTTGTTAAAGCTGCCGATTATGATTAAATTAATTAATTTATTCTTAACATCTAGCTTGAAAAGTGCACACCATAATAATAATTTTAAAATCTAATCTGTTTATTTATAAGAATGTTGTTTTTTAATAGATTTTGATAATTTGATTTTCTTATTGTGAGTGGCATTCATAAATATTAAAATGTTGTGAACATCAATGTCATAATTGTGCCGCCTCTAACAGGAATTATGTTATTTTAACTTAATTATTGTAATGAACATACTTAAATACTTTTGTCTAACAAACTTTATTAAAAGTATAGAATTTTGTGTATTAATGTTATAATTGTGTCGAATTGAGAAATTGTGCCGCATTCTAACAGAAATTTTGTTATTTTGACGTTTTGATTGTAATTGTATACTTAAGTACCCCTGTCTACCAAAATTTATTAAGATTATAGAATGTTGTGCATTAATGTTATAATTGTGCAGCCTCTAACACAAATTTTATTATTTTACCGTAATCATTGTAATTGGAATACTTAAATACCGGTGTTTACCAAAATTTATTAAGATCATGAAATGTTGTGCATTAATGTTATAATTGTGCCGCGTCCAACGGGAATTTTGTTATTATAATTTTATCATTAAAATTGAGATACTTAAGTATTCCTGTCTACTAAAAATCATCATGATCATAAAATGTTATGCATAAATGTTATGATTGTCCCGCTTCTAACAAATTTTTTTGTATTTTAACTTAATCATTGTAATTAGCATACCCCTGTCTACTAAAATTCATTTAAATCATAGAATGTTTTGAATTAATATTATAATTGTGTCGCCTTCAACAAAAATTTTATTATATTAACTTAACTATTGTATAAAGCATACTTAAATACCATTGTCTACCAAAATTCATTAGGATCATAGGTGCATTAATGTTATAATTGTGCCACTCTACAAGAATTTTGTTATTTTGACTTTTTCATTGTAATTGACATACTTAAGTACCCAGTCTATCAAAATTCATCAAGGTCATAGAATGTTGTGCACTAGTATTATAATTGTGCCACCTCCCAACAGGAATTTTGTTATTTTTACATTATTGTTGTAATATGCTTACTTAAATGTTCTTATCTACCAAAATTCATTAAAATCATAGAATATTGTGCATAAATGTTATAATTGAGCCGCCTCCAACAAGAATTTGGTTACTTTGACTTTATCATTGTAATGGTCATACTTAAGTATTTCTATCTACCAAAATTAATCAAGATTATTAAATATTGTGCATAAATGTCCAACAAGAACTTTGTTGTTTTGACAATATCATTGTAATTGTCATGTTTAAGTAAATCTATCTATCAAATTTTATCAAGATTATAAAATGTTGTGCATAAATGATATAATTGCGCCGCCTCCAACGAGAATTTTGTTATTTTAACTTTATCATTGTAATTATCATACTTAAGTACTTCAATCTACTAAAATTCATCAAAATCATCAAATGTTGTGCATAAATGATATAATTGCGCCGCCTCCAACGAGAATTTTGTTGTTTTGACTTTATCATTGTAATTGTCATGATTAAGTAATTCTATTTATCAAAATTCATCAAAATTATAAAATGTTGTGCTTAAATGTTATAATTGCGCCGCCTCCAATAAGATTTTTGTTATTTTAACTTTATCATTGTAATTATCATACTTAAGTACTTCTATCTTCTAAAATTCATTAAGATCATAAAATGTTGTGCATAAATGTTATAATTGCGCCGCCTCCAACAAGAATTTTGTTGTTTTGACTTTATCAATATAATTGTCATGTTTAAGTAATTCTATTTATCAAAATTCATCAAGATCATAAAATGTTGTGCATAAATGTTATAATTGCGCCGCCTCCAACAAGAATTTTGTTGTTTTGACTTTATCATTGTAATTGTCATGTTTAAGTAATTCTATCTATCAAAATTCATCAAGATTATAAAATGTTGTGCATAAATGTTATAATTGCGCCGCCTCCAATAAGAATTTTGTTATTTTAACTTTATCATTGTAATTATCATACTTTAGTACTTCTATCTTCTAAAATTCATCAAGATCATCAAATGTTGTGCATAAATGTTATAATTGCGTCAACGAGAATTTAGTTATTTTAACTTTAACATTGTAATTATCATACTTAAGTACTTCTATCTTCTAAAATTCATCAAGATCATAAAATGTTGTTCATAAATGTTATAATTGCGCCGCCTCTAACGAAAATTTTGTTGTTTTGACTTTATCATTGTAATTGTCATGTTTAAGTAATTCTATCTATCAAAATTCATCAAGATCATAAAATGTGGTGCATAAATGTTATAATTGCGCCGCCTCCAACAAGAATTTTGTTGTTTTGACTTTATCAATGTAATTGTCATGTTTAAGTAATTCTATTTATCAAAATTCATCAAGATCATAAAATGTTGTGCATAAATGTTATAATTGCGCCGCCTCCAATAAAAATTTTGTTATTTTAACTTTATCATTGTAATTATCATACTTAAGTACTTCTATCTTCTAAAATTCATCAAGATCATAAAATGTGGTGCATAAATGTTATAATTGCGCCGCCTCCAACAAGAATTTTGTTGTTTTGACTTTATCAATGTAATTGTCATGTTTAAGTAATTCTATTTATCAAAATTCATCAAGATCATAAAATGTTGTGCATAAATGTTATAATTGCGCCGTCTCTAACGAGAATTTTGTTGTTTTGACTTTATCATTGTAATTGTCATGATTAAGTAATTCTATTTATCAAAATTCATCAAGATTATAAAATGTTGTGCTTAAATGTTATAATTGCGCCGCCTCCAATAAGAATTTTGTTATTATAACTTTATCATTGTAATTATCATACTTAAGTACTTCTATCTTCTAAAATTCATCAAGATCATCAAATGTTGTGCATAAATTAAATAATTGCGCCGCCTCCAACGAGAATTTTGTTATTTTAACTTTATCATTGTAATTATCAAACTTAAGTACTTCTATCTTCTAAAATTCATCAAGATCATCAAATGTTGTGCATAAATGATATAATTGCGCCGCCTCCAACAAGAATTTTGTTATTTTAACTTTATCATTGTAATTATCATACTTAAGTACTTCTATCTTCTAAAATTCATCAAGATCATAAAATGTTGTGCATAAATGTTATAATTGCGCCGCCTCCAACGAGAATTTTGTTGTTTTGACTTTATCATTGTAATTGTCATGATTAAGTAATTCTATTTATCAAAATTCATCAAAATTATAAAATGTTGTGCTTAAATGTTATAATTGCGCCGCCTCCAATAAGATTTTTGTTATTTTAACTTTATCATTGTAATTATCATACTTAAGTACTTCTATCTTCTAAAATTCATCAAGATCATAAAATGTTGTGCATAAATGTTATAATTGCGCCGCCTCCAACAAGAATTTTGTTGTTTTGACTTTATCAATATAATTGTCATGTTTAAGTAATTCTATTTATCAAAATTCATCAAGATCATAAAATGTTGTGCATAAATGTTATAATTGCGCCGCCTCCAATAAGAATTTTGTTATTTTAACTTTATCATTGTAATTATCATACTTAAGTACTTCTATCATCTAAAATTCATCAAGATCATAAAATGTTGTTCATAAATGTTATAATTGCGCCGCCTCTAACGAGAATTTTGTTGTTTAGACTTTATCATTGTAATTGTCATGTTTAAGTAATTCTATTTATCAAAATTCATCAAGATCATAAAATGTTGTGCATAAATGTTATAATTGCGCCGCCTCCAATAAGAATTTTGTTTTTTTAAATTTATCATTGTAATTATCATACTTAAGTACTTCTATCTTCTAAAATTCATCAAGATCATCAAATGTTGTGCATAAATGTTATAATTGAGCCGCCTCTAACGAGAATTTTGTTATTTTAACTTTATCGTTGTAATTATCATACTTAAGTACTTCTATCTACTAAAATTCATCAAGATCATTAAATGTTGTCCATAAATGTTATAAATGCGCCGCCTCCAACGAGAATTTTGTTGTTTCGACTTTATCATTGTAATTGTCATGTTTAAGTAATTCTATCTATCAAAATTCATCAAGATCATAAAATGTTGTGCATAAATGTTATAGTTGCGCCGCCTCCAACGAGAATTTTGTTATTTTAATTTTATCATTGTAATTAGCTTACTTCAATGTCACTGCCTACCAAAATCACTAGATTTGTAAAGTACCTCTATTTACAAAAATTTATTAGATGAGAATGTTGTGCATCAATGTTATAATTGTGCAGCCTTAGTTAATATCATATAATGCTGTGTAGATTAATGTTTTAACTTTACCGTCTCTAACAAGAATTTTGTTATACTGACTATATCTTTGTAATTAGCATATTTAAATTCCGATGTATACTAAATTTCATTAAAATCATAAAATTCTATAAATATTAATATAATACTTTTGCCGCCTCTAATTTTTTTTAGAAACGACACCTTTGTTGACATTATCTTTGTAATTGGCGTACTTATCCTTGTCTACTAACTTTTATTATTTTTTAATTTGTTTAGTATTTACTATTCATTATAGCATGTATAAACGTTAGCGTTGACCTTAAACTTGGTGTGAGACCTAGAAAAATGATTGACCTTTAACTTCAACTTTTAACAAAATATGAATTCAAGCCTGAAAAATAAATACAATCTGTTGTGTTATCATGTAAACTAGTTATAAGATTTATATTTTTTTATAGCAAGTAATATTTTAGTTGATTTATAATACAGGCAGAATATTTTTAACTAATATTTTAAAAGAAAGTTAATTAAAAACATTATGTATGTCAATAACCCTATTCGATTTGATTTTATTACGGTAGATATGTCCGCTACCAAAGCACAAATGTGTGGCTACAGTAATGTACTAACAAATTCTGTCAATCTTGATTTTAATGCCATCTATTAACACTCAATTTGAACTAACCGTTGGACGCTCTTAACACGTAGTTTATATGCACGGATTGGGAGCGTACGCTTCCAATCCATATACGCTTTTACGACGTAGAAAGTGTGCGCTTAAACGCTCCTAAACCAGCGTTTTTATCTCTATATATATATATATATATATATATATATATATATGTATATATTGTATTCAATGTTTTGTACATTTATATTCAACGGATTCTGAAGTCAAATTGTAACATTTTTACATAAATTAAATTTAATATATTTTTTTTTTGTTTCAGGTAAGGAATATTTGTTACAATAGCAAGTATTTTTTTGTGAACACCAAATTTAATAACAAATATGTGGTAAGAATAAAAAATTTATGAATAAAATTTGTGTTTAGTTGAACAAATATAATATTTTTTTTAAGTTGTTAGCAAAAAGCTGCTATAGTATATAGTATTTGTTTCTGATTATTGCACAGTTTAAAATAATTGAGGTTAGGGTATTTTAATAAAAAAAATTATACTTTATTGTGCTGATTTCAGCACAATAAAGTATAAATTTTTTAATACCTTAACCTCAATAGTATATAGTGTATCAAGTGCCGAAAATATTTCTTTGCCTGCCAGTAGTGTAGCTATGTATGTTCTTTACCACTTTCTTATGGAGATTTTCATGAGGGTTAAAAATCACGAAATCCGCCATCTTGGATTTTCGGCCTCGTCACCTTGACATGTAATCGGTAATGGTCAGATGGTCAATTGAGAAGTTTATTTTACCTAACCTTACCTAAAAAAATCCGCTCCGTCCACTTTCTATCCACTCTCTGTCCACTTATCACTGCTAATTGGTGGCTTACGGTGGCTACTCGGTGGCTAATCGGTGGCTAACGGTGGATACTTAACCTACATGTGACCTCCCCAATCTTAATTTCTCAATTGACCATCTGGCTATTATCGATTACATGCCAAGGTGACGAAGCCGAAAATCCAAGATGGCGGATTTTGTAATTTTTATACCCCCATGTAAACATACATCGCTACGCTAGTCCTGCCTTAATTAAAAACATTATTTTTAATGTATATTATAATTTGTCACTACTGTCAGATTTTAAGGTATGACGTCTACATATGAAATCACAGCCAACCAAATACCGCGAATAGCCGAAAAAGCCAATGGGCATATGCGGGCCGAAAAAGATGCTTCCGGTAGAGGCAGGCGAATAAAGCATTTTGAAACAAATTACACTCAATATTTTTTTTGCCTGGCCCAAATAAAAACATTGCTTTACGAAATTTTAAAGTTTGTTATAATATGTCACTACTGTCAGATTTTAAGGTATGGCGTCATGTGAAATTGTGATTTACTGCCAATCAAATACCGCGAAAGTTTTTTAGGCCCAGCTAAATCGTCGTTTTGGCCCGCATTTTAAAACAGATAGTTTCGGTAAAGGCAGGCAAAATTATTTGCGGTATTTGATGTAAATTACAATTTAACATGATGACGTTATGTTTTAATATCTAACAGTAGTGACAGATTACAATAAATTTTGACATTTTTTTCTGAAACATTGTTTTTATTTAGGATTTAGCTCTAAAACCTATTTTTGGCCCGTGATGCAGTATATACTATAAAATAGGTATTTATTGCGCTACATAAAACAATGATTTTAGGAGAATCAATAAACTTTTAGAGTAGGTTGAATATACAAAACCTCTGATTAAATAAAATAAAAATCTAAAAATTTACTCCTTCAATTAGTTGTGCGTATAGCAATTTAGAACGCACAAAAAAATAAAGATTTTAAGGCAATTCGATTTTTTACAAACACTTGTTGTTTAATTAATCTAATAACTTTGTACAAAATTTTTAGTGTGGTAGTTAAACGTTAGTATCAAATTGAATTTATTTAATCTAAGATAACATTAGTTTTACGTGTATGACATAAACATGGTTGTATATTTGGTATTAAAGGATGCGCTCGAATGCTTTGACATTAGTAGACTGAATAATCGAAAGCCATTAGAAATATTAAGATTATGTTTAATATCAAATTAGATGGAATTCTGGATAAGTTAGATTTCTTAGAGCTATCGTGTGTCTAAAACTGTTTTGGGTTAGAAACAATTTTATTTTTAATTGTGGATGTATAAATATTGTAACTAGGTTTGGCATTACGTTTAATTAAAGTTTTAAGTTATTTAAACTCTGCTATAATTGTAGGTGAGTAGAGTTTAAGCTTTTGTCTGACGTATATTTTTTTTAAGAAGATTAATAATTTCAATGTTATACTAAGGTGAATATTTTCTTTTTTGTTTAAGTCTGCAAGTGGTAATTAACATGAGATACGCATAAAGTGCCAGGTAGTTACTTCTCTTATAGTTAAGTTCTTATTAACTAGAGATATATCTGGATAACATTGCAAAACAAAAGTAATGCAGGATATTGAATATTTTTTAAAACTAACGGAAATGTTTCTCTAAGAAGATATTTGATATTGGAATAACTAAGTTTAAAATATTATTTAATGAATTTTTAATTAAATAATAGATGTTTGGCTAGATAATAATTTTAAGTAATGCCCGTATTACACTGTCAATAATTATATCTTGAATTATATATATAAAAATATTTAAATCTTAAAAAGTCTGTAAAATGCACAAAATATCATCAATCTTATTGATGTAATAGATTGAAATTTTAAGAATATTTTTAGGTTTTTTTTATAATTAACACATAAAATATGAGAAATAGCATTTATAATATAACCTAACTATTTTTTTAAAACTGTTAATTTGTACATTTTTGCGTCAATTATAAAGAAAAATTAAAAATATTTTTAAAATTTTAATATGCAATAAAATTGATGAATATTTGTGCATTTTAAAGATATTTTAAAGTTCCATCCATAATTATATATATAATTCTATAAAGAATTATAGTTATTTCTGAACAGTTGCATACAAAAATGAATAATTATTACTTAAAAGTTAGTTGAAATATAAACAAGAACAATAAGTAACTAACAGGATTTAAGATTGAATTTACATATTAAAAGATCAATTAATAGAACTTGTTGAAAACTTGAAAATGAGTTGCGAACAGCAATTAAAGCTTCACTACCCTTCAAGTTTCCAGAGAGTGTTCGATTTTGATTGGTTTGAAAAACTTGAAACTATTTGTTGAATAATTTACGGCTGCTAACACTACGTGTTGCTATTTAATAAGATATAAACACTACATCATATTTACAATTACAGTTATTATTAAGTACAATAATTTCAAAAAGTGAGATTGTGTTATTAGTTTTGTCTCTTAGAGTTATGTTTAGTAAGTTATGTTAGATGCTATGCTGAGTTAATTTAGGAATGTTTGTAATTAATGTATTTTTACCTTTTTATTTTCTGGTATATCTTGTTTTTGTAGTATTGTTTAATTTGTTTAAGAGATTATAGGCATAGCGCCTGGTGTAATAGCACGTTGTTTTGCCTATTGAGACACGCGGTATATACCAGTTAAGAGCAATATGGTGAATAGATTCAGTTAGTCACATAGTCTGCAATTGACTTTCTCAACTATTTTTGTCAACACATATTTAGCTGCGTGTACGAACAACCTAGTTTTGGTTATACTTCTTTTGGATTCTGCAAAAAGGTTACTTGTTTTTAAATAAGTAGTTGAATTGGCCACATTTTCATTATACAGTGCAACAAACAAACAACGATTTTAGATGACAGCTCTTGTGCAAATTATTTAAATAAATTAATTTTGATTTGCAATTTTGACCTATCAATGTCGTTTAATATGTATGTAGAAGAGATGGTGACGGAGTGCTGGAAAGGGGACAAGGGAGTGAGCATAAGAGGAAAAAGAATAAAATCTAGTCAATTTGCCGATAATATGATTGTTATTGTAGAAAACACAGAAAAACTGAAGATGTTAGCTACAAAACTTGAAGAAATGAAATCAATGTATGAACAGAGTATAAACAAGACACAGGTTATGAGAATTGAAGGGGCGGAAAAAATAGACGTTTACGTGATTGAAGATAAATTAGAGTAAGTAGAAGGAGTTAAATTAGAGCAAGTGTAACGATATAAGTACTAAAATTACAGAGAATTAAAAAAACGAGAGAGAAATTTTTAAAAGGAAAATCAAGATTTTGAGTAACAAGTCAGATATAAATCTGCAAAAAGCGTTGTGAAATGTTTTGTATGTTCCTAAGCGGCTGTGAAAATTGGACGATAGAAAAAATAATGAAAAACGCATAGAAGCATTTGAAGGAAGATATTATTGGGTAATAAGTAGTCAGACAAGATCCGGAAAGAAGAACTGTTGAAAAGAGCACGGGAAGAAAGAGCGCTACAATCATTAAAAAAAGAACGGATGGATAGGGCATGCATTGAAAATAGATTTTTTTATTGAAGTACGTGAACAAATGAATGATTAATGCAAATGAGCTTGATTTTAATACAAGTGTCAGTACAATAATTTTGCGCGTCAATTTTTCAAATATTTAGCAAGTTTTTAAGCAAGAAATTAGAACAGGTTTTAATTTTTTGGATAAAATCTTATCTATCCTTCTTGTTCACCACCACCTAAAGTAGCAGTTTTTGACATACTTAAAATTAAGTTATTTCTGTTAAAGTAAAATATTTTCTTCGTGATGGACTTTTTGGTGAACCAAGATTATTAGATTTGTATTTTTCAACTATTCCAGAGATTACAACAACTAATGTTGAGGTTGTTTTAGGAATTCTGATCATTCACTTATTACTTCTGCTGTTAAAACTTCTCCTTCCTATTAGTACTAAACCTAATCCGCGCCTCATCTATCATTATTCTAAGATAAACATAGTAAATTGAAAAAAAAATTTAATTATTTTGGTTTTAATACTCATTGTTTATATTTTATTGATGCACATATTACAGCAGAAAATCTCACAAAAACTGTTCAAAATGTCATCGAAATATATATTTTTATTTTCTGTTATTAAACCAAAACAAAAGTATTTGTTTTAAATTCAGAAAAAAACAGGCACTAAATAAGAAGCAAAAAGTAATTGTTTCGAACCGACTAAAAAGGATTATAAGTTATCTTGTAATAACTGTGACAATCTGAAGAAGATAGGATTGACAGAAACATAGATAATCGAATTTCTCAGTTTTCTATAAACAACAAAAAAATGTATTTACAATACATTACATGACAACGAGGATATGAAATTGAATAGAATATAATCTAAAGTACTGTAAAGTTTGTGCATGTTTGTGTGTGAACAGTGCTACAAAAATCAAAAATGGCTGGCGTAATAGGAACAATGCAAGAGTTTGGGAAGGATGGAAATGATTGGATCATTTACCAGGAATGCCTAGAACAATATTTTACGGCAAACTCAATAAAGGAGGGAGATGTACAAGTGGCTACACTATTAAGTCTAGTGGGTAACAAATCTTATAAATTCCTACGCGATTTAAGTTTTCCTAAAATACCTAAAGAATAAAGTTTTTTTTTTAATTTCGTGTTAGAATGCAGTTTTATAATGTAAAATAGGAAAAAGATGAAAACGTAAGTGAATGGTTTGCACAAATAAAAAAATTATTAATAAAATGTAAATTAGAAGACAAGCTTGATAGTGTCTTAAAGGACAAATTCATATCGGGCATGTGTGAAGGCGCTATTTTGGATAAAATGTGCTTAGTAAATCCAAGCTATGATCTCTTAAAACTTGTGGAAATTGCAGTAACAAAAAAAAAATGTAAATTTATAGGAAAAGGACGCAAATGGACTTCTTTTGATGCAAGCAACGGCTTAGCAAAAGAGAAAGCTACACGCACAATCGACAATGGCAAATCAACAGCACTTGAATGGACACAACAGAATGACAGCTGACAGAACAAACGTAAACAATAATGGGTTAAATGGAAATTGTAAACATTGTGGAAAGAAGCATGATGGAACTTGCAGATACAAAAATAATGCAGCAAATGTGGGAAGATTGGGCATTTACAAACAATTTGCAGATTAAAGGGTAGAATAAATAATGTATATGTACTTAATTTTAATGACAATAGTTTTGACATAAAATCAATATTAAAAATTAATAATATTGATGTTAGCATTGGGTGGAAAAACAGCGTTATATAAAAAATTTATTTAAAATAATCAAATTTGAAAATTGAAAAAATAATATATATTACCAACTAAAACCAGATTTCTCAGTTAAATAAATAAATTTACATATATGTAAACACCTTAATTTAACATCAGAAATATTGGTTTTTAGTTTTATATAGTGCCATGCAAGTTTGAAATAAATAATAGGAAAAACAGCGTTAATTGAATAACGATTGTTTTTCACCCAATGCATCAATTATTATAGTCCAATAATAATACAACTAATCATTAAAAATAAAGTACATAGTTTTCAGATATTTGAAATAACTTTAATGATAATTTGTATGAATCAAATGTAAAATTATCAGGATATACAGGTGAAAATATTGTACCTACTGGACATTTTATAACTCAAGCAAATTATAAAATTACCATAAAAAAATTAAAAATATTTGTAGTTAAGTATGCTAATACATGTTTATTGGGACGTGATTTTATTCATGATTGCATTTGAATGTTGCATGTATTAATAGTAAAAATGAAATAAACATAGTAGATGCTTTAAGGATTAAGTATCTTGATTTTTACAGTAATATACTAGAAAAATACAAGTTTGCAAAAATACAACTTTGATTAAAGGATGACGCAAAACCAATACATTTAAGACTTAGAACAGTGCTATTGGCAATAAAAGAAAAAGTCGAAAGTTAGACAGAATGCAACAACATGGAATCATCACATCTACATGCAGTGTTGAATGGTCATCATGTATTGTTCCTGTTGTAAAAAAACGGTTCTATTAGGATTTGTGGAGACTACAAATATAAATAAATACTTTGAAGAAGATTATTGACCATTACCAAGGATTAAAACTTTATTATCTTATCTTCATGAAGGTATTGTTTATTTACAGTTTGAATCAACAGAGGATTCACGTAAATTAGTAACGTTAAGTACCCATAAAGGCTTGTTTTTAGTAAACCATATGTCATTTGGAATAAAATCATATAGTTTTAGATGACATTTTAATAACTGGCAAAAATAGATCAGAGCATTTATAAAGTATTTGATATATTAAAAGGCTAACTTAGTAGTAAACTTAACGAAAAGTTTTTTTTTTTACAAAAACCATTAGAATATCTAGGACATAAAATTAGTAGAGACGGTCTAAAAAAATGTCCAGGTAAAGTAGAGTGCATTGTAGATGCACCAGAACCCAAGAACATTTCACAAGTACGATCATTTTTAGAAATGACAAATTATTACTTTAAATTTCCAAAAATGTCTGTAATTTTACACTCTTTGTATAATTTACTAAAAAAAAACAACTATGTTTGAATGAAGCAAAAATTTTCAAATATCTTTTGAAGAAATAAAAAATATTATATTAGCAGATGAATATCTGGT
The DNA here is from genome assembly GCA_963932245.1 of Tachinus rufipes. Lineage (NCBI taxonomy): Eukaryota > Metazoa > Arthropoda > Insecta > Coleoptera > Staphylinidae > Tachinus > Tachinus rufipes. The sequence continues at coordinate 71,244,415 of OZ010745.1, read as the reverse complement.
TTACTTTAATCCAACACTTCCAGTAATTGTAACAACAGATGCTAGCGATTATGGTATCTCAAGGGTATTAAGTCCCAAAATGACAGATGGATCAGAGAAAATAATAGCATGCATATCAAGAACATAAACGTCTGCAGAAAAGTCTTATCCAATTATACATAAAGAAGCTCTATTTTACAATAAAGCAATTTGAAGAATATTTATATGGTATAAATTTATATCACAAATGTATACCAACCGGACCAACAGGAATAGACAAAGAAATTGAAGAGATAGTTAATACATGTAAAATTAGTAAATGAACTGATAACATGCCATTTGAAAAAATACATGTTTAGGAAAAGATTTGTTAATAATTGTAGATTCGTATTCAAAGTGGCCCGAAGTGTACATAATGAATAACATAAAAACAGACTAAACAATAATTAAACTAGAAGACTCATTCTCAAGATTTAGTTTACCAAAGACTGTAGTGTCTGATAACCGAACATAACTGGTATCAGATGAAATGAAGGCATTTTAAAAACTAATGGAATAGAGCACATCACAATTCCTCCATACAACTGTTAAAGTAATGGTTTGGCATAGAATTATGTAAAAACTTTAAAAAGTTGCATAAAAGCAATGTTAATAGATATCAACAATAAAAATGAAAATTTAGAAACTTTAATTGCAAGATTATTAGTAAATTACAGAAACACAGAACATTTCAAAACCAAAGAAACTCTATTAGAAAAAATGCTGGGTAGATGGCTTAGAACACAATTAGATTTAATGCAACAGATAGAAACAAACAGTATAAACACCAAAAAAAGAAAACAAAAGAATAAACCTAAAGTACACTTTAGAACAGCACAGTCTAGTAAAGAAAATGAAATATCTAATAAGATAAAAAATATTGTAGGAAAAATTGTAATCATTAGAACAAATGTCCATTAATACATGACACAAGTGAATTGTAATCGTCAGGGACTATTGAATAAATAACAAGATAGACTGGATACAAGCTAACGTAATTAAGAAATTAGGTTTAACGACTTATTAGACACATTAATCAAATGTTAAACACAAATATGAGTAATCAATAGGTAGAAGTGCAAACAAGCATCAATATAAACAAAAAGCGTAAAGTTGGAAGAACTACAGACATCGAGATGACAACAGACTTGGGTAGCACTACTTATACAATTCAAGTTGATACAATTAATACGTGCATTAATAATGACATATTGGCTAATGTTAATACACCAGACAAAAATGAAGATGTCACAAATGTTCTAAATAATAAATTGTTAGAAAGACCAAAGAGACAAATTAGACTTCTGGTTAAATATGGTTTTGAAAAATAAAAAAAAGTTAATTTAAAATGTTGATATTCTATTTTATAAAAAGTATTGTTATATGTATAAATGTAATATGTGTAAATATGTAGTTGTTATTATGTTAAAACTTTTGTAAATACAAGAATATGTTAGAAAGGGAAGTGTTATATATATGCACACGCATTTACGTCACCAACAAATCAACCTCAACAAAACAAATAAAGTATTAGTTTATTATTTCAAAAATTAAAGATGTGTCCAATTTATCATACTTCACACAATACATATTATAGATCCTTCCCATTGCTGTACCTATAATGCCAGTTAGTGGAAAAATAAAAGGTTCAATTCATTTTAGACAACGGGTTGTCAAAAGTTAAATTAATTACCAAAAATGCATCAGGTATAGATGAAATTCCACTTATTATTCTTAAAACATTTTAAAAATATTTGCTTTATGATACAAAAATGAAACATTCCTAAATTGTTGAAAAATTGCAAATGTTTAACTTATTCCTAAAAAGGGAGACAAGTTTGATTCTTTAATTTATAGACCAGTTGCATTATTGTTTAATCTGTCAAATTCTTTTAAAAAATATATTAATTTTTACATTGTCAAGTTTGTCGAACAAAATAACTCAATATTGATGTTGATCAAAACGTTTAACAATTGATGTTCTGACTTGGACGTTTTTGTATAGGTTTTTATAAAATAAACTGTAAATCTCATCAATAGTTTTCTTGACAATAGAAAAACTATATTTAGAATTGATGATTTTAACTCTGACCCCAAAATTATAAATGCTGGTGTTTTTCAAGGTTCTGCTCTTTTGTCAACTTATAGTTTTGCAGATGATAGCTCCCTATATAACTTCATACTTTTCAAATACTATATCGACAAATATGGCAGAGCGTCTTGAATCTCAAAACAATATCTGAATGCCTCATTCCCAACATAGTTAATTTTAACTCTATATAAATCATTCTGAGTTATCATCAGTACCAAATATTAAACTAAACAACAAATCCATATCTAAATTTAAGATTATAATCTTGCATAATCTTCTGTGGAACGACAATCTTGTTGACATAGCTTTGAAAGTATCTTGAAAACTAGGATTTTTTAATAGATGTAAACGGTTTTTATTTATGTTTAACTTTTGCATATATATAACATTATATTTGTTTTTGTATTGAATATTGTTTGCAAGTATGGGGAGGAGCATCAGAAACTACAATATCTCTTCTAAACTCTATTTAGAAACGATCCAAAATGACTAATGACTTAGATACTTTACAACACAGGCGTAATGTTGCAGATCTTTGCATTTTCTATAGATATTTATTGGACATTGGTTAAACGAAATAGTAATGTGCGTTCTAAACAAATATTTACTCTTAGTACAAGGCTTATTTGGAATTCTAACAAGTATTTACCGACAGTTCAGAGATGTAAGATCAAAACTTTTAAGAGAGATTTCTTTAACCGTACTATCGACAAATGAAATATACTTCCAAATTCAGTATTTCAGTCTTATAAGTCACAAATATTTAAAGTCAATGTTTACAGACTGTTTAAATCTAGTCTTCAATGGGATAGTTTCATACCGGACGGGTATTACATTTCACTATATAAAAATTAAAATTTTAGAAACAATAAATTAAAATAAATAAATTTAAACTTCACAAATAAATAAATTTAATAAATATCAAAAAAAGATGCTACATTACATACATATAATAGATAATAATTTCATATACATAAATAAATACAAAAAAATTGTACATTTTTTTTTTACATAATGCAATTCTTAAAAATATTTAATTAAGAAAAAGATTACAAACAGGGTGAATTGGGAGGAACGGACCAAACTCCAAGAGTGTATTCTACACTTGAAAATAATGTAAAAAAACTCAAATGTTGTTATCCGATTTTCATTTGTTTTCAAGTTACAGCGTAATTAAAAATAAACAAAATTTTGTACATTAACGTTTTGGTTATCATAGCGTTCTTATAATAATTGTTCAAAAATACCGCCATTTACCTCTAAACATTTTTGCTTCGTCTACGAAGGGCGCCTGTTGCTCTCCTGATGGAGTCATGTTTTTGTTTGCAGATCGGCTGCAGCATTTCTAATACGTAGAATTAATCCATCCCGAGTGTCCAGTTTTATTTTGTGAGATCTGGAGATCTTGGAAGCCAACTAATAGGACCACCGCGACCAATCCAACGCCCTAGAAATCTTTTGTCCAAATGGTGCTTGACATGACTAGCAAAATGTGCAGGAGCTTTATTGTGCTGATAGTACATTTGTATTCTGATGTTTAAAGGAACATTCTGTAATAGTCCTTGTAATTAATTTTGTAAAAAAATTAAGTAGTTGGCTCCTGTGAAACGATTCTCTAAAATGAAAGGGCCAATTAAATAACCGTCGACCATACCACACCACACGTTTACCAAAAACTTATGTTGAAAATTACTTTCGAGTGTTGCGTGGGGACTTTCGTCTGACCATACATGACAGTTGTTAGTATTATTAATGCTGTTACGGGTGAATGTTGCTTTATCTGTAAAAAGTATGCCCGATACAACACAAAGATTATTATTTATCTACCTACAAAATTCCATACGTTTAGGATAATCTTCCGGTTGTAGGTGCTGTACTCTCTGTACATGGTATGGATGTAATCCTTGCTCGTGGAGTGTGTTTATTACTCTTGTTTGTAGAATACCCATTTGTATACTAATTCTTTGTGAGCTGGTCGTTGCATCTTCTGCTACTACATCTAGAATATTTCTAAATCATGTCGAGTAGCTTGTTCAGATGTTATGTTAACACAGGGAAGCTTTCCGGTCTCGCACAGTTTGTTGAAAACTCTGATATGATAAATAAATTTTTATTAGGATGTTTCTGATGTGGAAACCGTTGACGATATTCTTTAACAGCAGCTGTAGCATTTTCATTACAAAATCTATAAACAAACACCATATTTGCATATTCTAAATTTAAATAAGTATGTGGCATTTTGTAACACTTTAATCGTTCAAACAAAATAAACGATAAATTATTGTCACACTGACACATTATTAGAACAAAAAAGCTATCAAATGTTTTAGAACGTTGAACATGGCATACTAGATAAAAAAAATTAATTATGCGATAACTTGAAAACAAATAAAAATTGGATAACAACATTTGAGTTTTTTTACATTATTATCAAGTGTAGAATACACTTCTGGAGTTTGGTCCGGTCCTCCTGACTCACCCTGTATATGAATTTCGTAAGACTTTTTCTTCTTCTGATTTTCTTATGTACTAAAAATATAGCATTATTATTGCACAATATTGAAATTACAAATTGTTATTCACCTGTATAGTTTAAAGTTTTGATTTTATTTAAAATTTGTTGTTCTAAAAAATGTAGCTAAATTTTTTCAATAAAAACTATACCAACTAAACAGAAATAATTTATATCGTAAAAGTTAGTTTTAAATTAGTGATATGTTAATTGTTTTTAAATCAGAAGAGGAAATTGCTTAAAATATATATTAATAATAATTTTTTATTAAATACATGAGAATTTTTTTTCAATGGCATTACAAATACTATTCATATATAATACCATAAAAATTATTTATATTATTGATTAAATTTAAAAATCTATAAAATAGTGGAAACAAGAACCAATTAAAATTAGAAAATCAAAGCGGTGGAGAAGTTTGCGATAACAATGGTTTCCAATCATGCCAATCTTGCAAATTTAATTGATATAACAAATAGTTTAAACCATATTTATAAGATTAATGCATAAAACTAATTATCTGCTAGCTGACGTTAACAAATTTATTTTTGATCCGGAAATGAAAGTGAATACTGTTCTACGTGTATGAAATTCAATGCTTTTCCATTGCTATTTTGCTAAAATTTGGATGTCGCTTGCTTTTAACTGCTTGTATACATTAATTTCATATCAGATTTACTTTTTTGAAAGTTTTGTTCTTTTGGGTACACATCACAACATAATTAGATATCACGTTTTTTAAATATTTTACACAAACACTTTATTATAAAGGAGTCTACTGCTTTGCTTATGCACATTGTCTGTTCTTTTTTATGTATAAATTAAATACTGCTGTATCTACTTGTCTTCAATGTAGAACCGTACATTGATTGGCACTGAATTAACATCTTTGTTGCATCTAAAATAAAAATGTACATTATTTACACATCAAACACAAAAGTTTAATTACTTTATTAAAATTACTAAAATAAGATATTTAACTGCATTTATTAATTAATATTAATTTTACGCGATGTTGTTTTCATAACCTAAAAATAATAAGTTAAGTGGGTTTACATTAATATTGATGTTTTTCTTATTTATTATTTTTATTATTTTTGCATGAGTTCGGTCTGGTCCACTAGCCCGATTTTGCTGTCTTTAATGCGTGGCTGACTTCTGATTACAGATAGTATTACTAGGCTTTTTTATGTCAGCGGTATCTTCAATAAGTCTTATAAAACATCACCACGGTTTTCAGTCTTATTTAATTGTCTAGTACTATTTTCTCATATATCAAGATTGGTATGGGTTTTTTTCTGTATATGCTGTTATTTTTCTATTAGTTTTTTTGTGAATGTTACCATGTTTTTTTTCTAGTTTTTTGATTTTCTGATAACTAATTTTCTTTTTTAAAGATCTTAGCTGTTATCTATTGCTTTATTTGTGCTTTTAGATTTTTTGTTGTCGTTTCTTGTAGCGCCTTCTTTATTAATCTTTATTTCTTGTTTGTGTCATTTATTGTACCTGCTGTTTCCTTTATTTTTTAAATTGATTTGGTTATATTTTTCTATACTTTTTCTGCGGTTTCTTTGTCTTGAGTTTGTCAATGTCAATTCTAGGTTTTGTTGAGATTTTTTTTTTAGTTTCCATTGAATTTAACTATTTGATGCTATTTTGCATATTATATCGGAATTGTTGGTTTATTACAAGGTTTTGTTTGGTTTCTAACTATGCGTGTGTTATTGTTTAGAAGCGATTTCTAGATAAAAAGTTGTTTTTTTGGCTGTTTAAAACATGTATTGGATATTGTGTATCTTTTTTTGTTGCAGAATTGCAGTAGTCTGTCTCTTTTTGTTTGGTTTTTTTAGGCCGAAATCACCCACAATATCATTGACTTTGCCTTCCCTTGTTATAGCGTTAAAATTGCCGAGGATGTTTTTGTTAGCGAAGTTGTTTCTTTATTTGTGTGTAGAATTTTTTAATTTAATTTTTACCCTTGAGCCAGATTTTTACGAATTGGTATTTGCCTCTTGAGTAGTATGAAATGTCAATTTTAACTTCTATCAGTTCTATTCTATTTGGATTAGGTTTATTTCTTGTATTATACTTCCAGGGGTTAATAAACTTTAATTACATTTCATGTTCTAATCGTTAGTGGTTTTGATGTAAAAAGACCGGAGATTCTATGTATTCTTGTTCTAATTAAGGAACACCGTGACTCGTAGTTATTTTTGATTTTTTTTGTCATAATGAAGTTGTTTTCTTAGGATATTTGTATCCCAAATAGTTAGATGGATCTGTAGTGGTTCTACCTTGAGGGTTTTACACGTTGCCGACTACGAGGAAGTTTTACCGCCATCATCTGGAATACTACAGTTATAGCATCTGACCTGTACTATATCCATTCTTGGAGTATGTCCGAGTCAGCTCTGGCTCTTGCACTTAGAATGAATTAATTATATAATAAGGACACTTTTTGCACTACTGGCCCGATCACAGTGTAAAGGAAGAAGTGTATAGGAAGAAAAAGCCGTGGTAAAGGTAATTAATAGCAAACAAAAGGCATAGAAAAGATTGTTAAAATACACTATTAGGCCCCTTTCACACGTAGATTCGGAATCCCAGATTCAGAATCTTGGATTCCGGTGATAAATGGAACCTTTCAGACGTGGATTCCGAATCGCGATTCTGTCTGGATTCTGTCTGGATTCTCCAGCGATTCCGAATCTGAGATTCACGCTATACATTACGTTATATGTAGCTTTTCAGACGCGGAATCTTTTTCAAGCGACGGCTTCTCATACCATAGGCGGCGAGTTTATTAATTTACCCATATTGATTTTCTTTATTTATATAATTGCAGAAACTAATAAAAAATATTAACAAAAATAATAATACATGTTTTATTTTTATTTTATTTATTAATAATTAAAATATTCTACTTAAACATTTATCTTTATTTTAGGCAAACTAGTTTTGCAAACTAAATTTGCATTATTTATAATTGATTGATTAATTATAAGTAGCATTGATAATGCAAATTTAGTTTGCAAAACTAATAATACATATAAAATTATTCAATAAAATTACAAAAGAAAATATTAGTTACATTTTTTATTGTTTCTACAATTAATATTTAATATAAGTAATTTTTATTACTTATTTTTATTTAAGAATTTTAAATTGAATACATTTTAATATTTTTAAAAGATTAAAGCAATTTAGAAATATGAAGACATAAACATAAAACGTAAGAGATTGACCTTGTATTTGTCGGCGCACATTGAGACTCGGGCAAGGTATAGGACAGAACATGTACGATATCCATACTCTACGGCACTGTACTCGCAAATGAATCCGGGCGACTGAATGCGTATACGGATTCAGAATCTCGGATTCAGAATCTGGGCGACGGAATCTACGTATGAAAGGGGCCTTAAAGAGATTTAAATTATACAAAAGTTTATAGAAAACAAAATAAAATTTATAATGAAATATATTTTTTCTTTTGTGAGAGCAAAAAGAATCACCTGAAGATCAATAAATCCTTGAGTATTATTAAATCCTTGAAATTGATACTGCTTTAATAATTTTACTTTATTTAACTCCATAACTAATTAAGATTTTAACAAACAAATTTAATACACTTGGTGTTACTTTTACAATTTATATTATTGTGATTTTTTTATGAATAATGTATTAAAGTATAAAGGAAATTTTTGTAAGATTTGTACAGAGAACATGCGACTATTTCGAATAGTTCCAGTTTGTGAATTGAAAGTTTTAGTTTTGTTATGTGACAAGTATTATATGAATGAATCAAATAAATCTTATTTTGGATTGAATTTACTAATATAAGTAAATGAATAGTGATGAAAATGTAATTTTTTTTGTATAAAATGTTTTCCATTGTTTATATGGAACAAAATGTAAATTTTTAGTAAATAGGATACATTTCATGTACATTATTAACTCTCTAGATAGGATATAGTAAAAAACATATTTTGAAAAACTTTTCTTTTGTATTTATAGTCTTTTACTTTATTAGTTTAATAAAGCTTATGCAGTAGCTATTCATAATATGCGAAAAAAGTATTAATGAAATCTGAAAGCCTTATCAAAATATGATACTTTTATGTACCCTTTATATTCCGAAATGTTTACAGGAATTTAACTCATTTTTTCCTTTGCAGTTTATTTAAAATGCTTTTATGTTTTATGAAATGGGGGAGATTTTTTATTAATATTTAGTCAAACTTTTATAGCACATTTTAGATGTTTGAAAGAAAAGATATTGAATAATTGACATGATATTTTCCAGCGATAACTTTTTACAAAATATTCGCGCTCATTAAAATATACGCTGAGTATTACGTTTATAAAAACGTGGAGCCGCAAGGATTATTCAATACACTTTATAACGATTATATTTAATGAACAAATATAATAGGTATACAAAGTGTGACAGTTCTAAATAAAATAAAATTTTCTTATACATGAAATTGAATTAAATTTGATTTCTAAATTATATTGTAATTTTATTGTTAAAAGTTGTTTAAAAACAATTCAATATTCTATGATATTAATTTAGATTTTATAAATAATAGAAATAAGGCTTAAAAATTTATTGAGTAAGATTACATTTAAATGTTTACAAGATCCGCTGGCGAAGAACTAATTATTAAAAGAATCATCCGTTATTTAATGAAATAGTAGTTGTTGTTACGTAAGATGATTTTTAGACTATATTCATTAGTATTTGAAGTTTTTTAATTAATGTTTGCAATTTTGTGTGTTTGAGACAAGCACTGTGTGACAGAATAGATATATAAAAACGGAGCTAGTGTAACCGGACTAATTGAAATGGTTAAAAATGGACAAAAAGCTCTTTCTAACACAAACACGCAACTTCTTGTAACGAAGGATTGATTTTATAAGATATGTTACGTACGGTGAGGTTTAAAAGTTTGTACAGCTGCAGTACGTCCGCGTTTCAAGTGCATTGTTTCTACTTTGGATTTGAAAATACATAGTGAACTTGTGTATACTCACAACCTATGGAAATTTTATTCTCAATTTGTTTCATATTTTTTGTTTTTAATATGTAATTTAAGGATTTTAGGAATTATAGTTAAGAGAGTATATTGAACTATAATTGGATGGATATTATAGTTTTATTCTTAAATTCCATTGATATATTGTTGTAAGATGTAATAGTTTACAGTTATTAAAATATAATTATGGATGTATGTTATTGTGCAAAGTTTTCGAATATTTCTGGAGATATTGTCTATACCGCAAACGGAGTTATTGAGATCACCATTTTGAAGTAGTCATTTTTTTAGGTCATGTCGGTGTAGTTATGTTAAAGTAATTGTCATACTATTTGTCAACTCTAATTTGATTTGTATTAGCTTAGTTGTCGTTCTGGTTCTAGATTTTTTTTGCATGGTTTTTAGAAGGTACAAAGTTTTAAATTTTATTGCAAAATGTTTGTTATTTCTGTTTGTTGATTTAGTGGCAGCTTTCTTTCTTTATTTAGTTTATTAAAAAAATTACTTATTGGAATATTATTATTTATAAATAAAAATATAAAGCAACAAAATGGGGAAGAGGTTCTAATTATATAGATAGCAAAATCGGGGTTATTTTAACAATTAGTAATAATTTTAATTTAGTGTGTTGGTTCACGGTTTGATCTAAGAGTTCAAATATGTAGTTTAAATATAATATGACAGTTGGTGTGGCATATATAGAGTGTCACTTAAGTACTTAAGTACACAAACTTGAACGGGTGTTTTTTTATCAATCTTAAAATAAAAAATTTATACAAACATGGGGTCGCAACGGTAGTGATTTCAAAATCCAGTTTTGAAAAGTTAAAAAAAATACAAAGAATCTTACAATAGATAAAAAACTTATATACTCTACTGTTATAAAAACTATTTTCATAACCACAGCGCATTTTTTTTCAGTTGCAAGGGCTGATGTTTAAGGGCTTATGCTTGAGTTACTACATCACAGCTGCTTTTTTAGTATGTACCTGTAAATTAATTACATAATATATACTACCCAAACCCGTTTATTGAAAGTATGAAGGCCGCTGTAGATACTGACTAGGCCTAGTATTTGGTCCACTCACACTTTCATATTAAATGTAATTATGGTTTATATGGACACTAATCATATATTAGACGTCTTGAAATAATAAATGCCACAATTTCTTAAAAATGCTTTGCTGGAGCTAGGGCTTAAACCTGCGACAATTTATACGCCAAGGTTTGATTATATTCAAAATGACCACTTTTGACCTTAATGCAACGTCTAGTTATAAATTAATTTTTATATATAATTGATACAAAGCACCGTAAACCTTCTAACCATCTCATCGTGCCGTCAAACCATTTGACCATATCACTTTACTGCGCAAAAGTTACTAATCCTTTTTTTTGTCCCGTTCTTACCCCTGTTTGCGCTCGGGTAAATCCGGTCGACATTGTCTTCTTGCATCAGATCTACGAAATCCTATCGTTCCTCCGCGTTTCTTCATAAATTGAACCTGCACACAATTGCTAACATATTTTGTAACATTAGCAAACGTAGAATTTCTTTTTAGCATAAAACTCAATCTGCATCATAACATCAATACAAAATACACTACAACATCACCCCAAGGTATACTCTAATTTTAGTATTTTTATAACTGCTTTTTATTAATGTAATGTGCCCTGCACAACCTCAAGGCTTAATTAATTGTGTAAGAATAATTATTGTTTTGAACTAAATAATCGTATCCGAGAACGAGGTAAGAAAATCTGGGGTTTTCCAACCGTTTTGGGTTTGGAGGCGAGTTCTGTTTAAATATCAGTATTACGCTTTGCGAACCATTTGCTTTTGAACCGATATGAGAACATTGAGAACGGCACCGTGCTCATCAGACATGGCCGTATCTAGAAGAAAATTTTGGGGGAGGGGGTTTACAGATAAATATTTATACAGGGTGTTAAAAAAAAGTAAAATAATTTAGGGGTGGTAGTACAAACCACAACAAACAAAAAGTCTTAATAAACATGAGTTGTTATAGCAACGGTTTTGGAGATATGGAACATTATTTATTTTAATATATTTTTACAAAAAAACAAAGTTATAGAAGATGCTTTAAGTGCCTTTCTTCCATTTTTAAACAGGCACAACATTTTTGTCTAAAAAACATTTGTAGTCTTTTCATCGGCTCAGATTTTTTGGCACTTTTTATTAATTTTTAACTTCAGCTCTTCGAGGCTATTTACAGGAGTAGCATACACTAATGATTTCAAGTAACCCTACAGAAAAAAATTAAGAGAGTTTAAATCAGGCGATCTTGCTGGCCATAAAACTGGTCCGCTTCTTCCTACCCACTTATGTGGAAAAGTTTGGAGCGCTTAGCTCTCTAACGGCAATTGAAAAGTGAGCTGGAGCACTATCATGCTGAAACCACATTTGTTGCTTGTGGGTCAAAGAAATGTAAAAGATCATACATTGTATTGCAAAAAGTTGAGGTAAGCAGCGCCTATATATATATAGTTTTCAAATCGTTCCGCACCGTCACAATATCTGTGAATTAGCTTAGAGCCAATCAACGACTATCAAAATGAATCTCGGATTTATGAATCCCAGATCAATCCGAGATTTAATCTCTGACTATTAGTACGGGCACAAATGTTTTATGAAAAACTTCTCTGATGTCCACATTCAATTACTCGGCCCAACGATGTGCATTATGAAAATTAACAAATCCATTTTGTGTGAATCCGGCTTTATCCGTAAAAAGAATTCTGGCAAGAAACTGCGGGTCTTCAGCATTCTTGCGTAGAAACCAGCGACAAAAAACCAAACGTGCTTTATGATCAGTTAAATTTAAGGCCTGAACTAGTTGTACATGGTATGGATAGAGCAGCTGCTCGTGGAGGGTTCTCCAAACAAGAGTAGCACCAATTCCTACCTCGGCTGGTATTCTCCGCACACTTGTCTCTGGACAAGCTCTATCCGTACTATAATATCTTGTTTTGCTTTAGGAGTAGATACCGACTTTGGTCTGCCGGAAAGATAGCACTGTTTTCCAAGTGAACCGGTATCTCTCAATGCCTGATGAATTCTTTCAAACATATGATGTGAAGGAATCTGGAGATTTGGATAAGCATCTACATAAAGACGTTGCGTTTTGGTAGCAATTCCATTTGCACGACTATACATGAAACGCATGTCGGCTAGTTCTGCATTAGAGTAATCAGCCATAGCAATGAAAACTTGTGCATTAACCACAACTGTCAAATACTGAATGTTTTTTTCACAAAACATCAGGTAACTATGATAAGAAAATGCACGTTTTTGCAAAATAAAAAAAAATGAAGGAAAAAAGAATAATAAAAATAAATAATGTTCCATATTTCTAAAACCGTTGCTATGACAACTCGTGTTTATTAAGACTTTTTTGTTTGTTGTGGTTTGTACTACCACTCTCTTAAATATTTTACTTTTTTTTAACACTCTGTATGTATATAAAGTTATAACAAAACGTGTGATATAAATTTTTTTTTCTTTCATCTGACGGAGATGGAAAAAACTTTACTGTGGGACTTCTTCTCTTATTAAAGAAAGGTCCTATTCACTAAAACCACCACTAAAACCACCATTCTTCTTGAAGATATTTCCACTAAATTATAAAACAAGCTGAATATTTCTTTATTTTCTTTCGCAAAACGATTTAGAACCTTTTCTACATCAGCTTTTACATTTCTGAGCACGTTTAATAGAGCAAGACCTGTTAGCTGCTCTTGGCCGATGGAATTACGTAAATAACTTTTTAGGCGTTTTAAAGTTGAAAATGACCTCTCCGTTGTAGCTGTCAATACGGGTAATGTTGCAAATTTTTATAACAAAACATTAATAAAAAATTATTTATTCTATTTTATTAAAGAATCGAGGGCGTTTTTTGGTCTGTCATTTTCAGGTAGTTGAATCTACTTCTCTTTTTATAACTGCAACTCTGCAAAAAAGGTGTCAATGTCCAAAAAAATTTCATATATATTTATATATTAAAATCCTATTTTTATTTTGACGGTTTAACGCAACTACATGGTAGTAGAAAATGTAAAAGTGAGAGTGTTTTCTTATGGTTTGCAAATCTTTCCGTTAACTAGTCTACAAAGTTGTCTAAAAAAGGGATTGCAACTGCAATGCAAAAATATTTTTCAGCAACATTAACCCGATTTTTTTGGCGAGTGACAATTTTGGGAACTTTATTAGTCTCTTTTTTATCCACAGACTTTAAAAGTTTTTTTTGCTTTTTTTTTTAATTTTACTAAGAAAATCATATTTTGTTTTAATATGTTTTACTTTTGCAATAATAATATTTACCTGTGCAATAGCTGTAGACAGATCACTATTAACAACTTGAAGAATTGTACACAACAGCAATGTAAATGCAAACAGACTTGATGCAGTTACCATACTTATTATAAACTTGCTAGTTATAATACTGTGTAGCTGCATGGCTTTTGAGGAAGTTTCCGTATCTTTAACTAATTCCAGTTGTGTTTGAAGACCACCCAAATCCTTATCATGACTTTTTTAGATTTTTTATTCAATAGGTCCCTATGGAAAAGGGGTAGTATCGAAATTTTAAAATCCTACCAAGCATGTTTTTTTGATGGTAGATAAGTAATTTTTGAGGTGATTTGGATATTCGTGATTGGGGCATTTCACCTATGTGAGGGACCCAAATTTAACACTCAATTTTTTAAAATTGAACGGTAAAACTTTTGTCAAAAACGATACCAAAATTTACTAGTCAATAGGTTGAGCTAGGATTGTGCTTGTATTTTAAACACATAATCTAATTATATATTTATATGCAAAGCGCATTTGAAGGGTTTGTTGGTTTATCTCTTTTTCTTCTTTTAAATTAAATTTTGATTTATTCTAATGTATTATATAAAATACAAAAATAAAGCAACTTTTCCTAAAATTTATGTTTGCATAGAACTTATTAGGTTACTTTTACTTTTGCTTCAGGTTTCCATCCTTCTTTTAGGTGGTTGGTTTGAAAGAACTTGAAAACATGATTTTTTAGACATTAAATTTAATAACACCACTGGATTTTTTTTTTTAATGCCATTTGTATAAATAGTATTAAAAAAACTGTTTTACACTTATCCGTAAACGCCATGTATACATATAAACTGTATAAGGATATAGTATTTTATAACGAGAGATTAAAGTTTTTTTTTTTATTTAAATTTTAAACTTGTTAGTTATAAATAAATAGATTTATTTTTAATAAAAAAAATATTTTTTATTAAAAAATAAGTCTATTTATTTATTTATAAGTAAAAACTTTATAATTTAATTAAAAAAAAAAACTTCAATCTCGGCGCAGTTACTTACCTACTAAAACAAGGCGGTTCAAGCTTTGTTTTGAAGAGGAACGTTTTGCATTAAAAATGTCAGTTGTTCTTTTAAAAAAGATACATTTGTTGGACAGTAAAGCGATTGGTCTATATTGTGAAGAATCAGACTTGTGTCCCTTTTGTAATGTTCATTATTTTTGGGCAATTAATGTGCCATTAATTAACTTATGCATCAAATCCAGATCTATTATAATTTTTATTTTTTAATTTGTTAAGATCTCTTTGGATACATTTTTTTGGCCTCAGATTCATAAAAATATGATCTTAAGAATTTTTTGATTTTTTTAAGTTTTTTAATGTGTAGTTCAGTTGATAACCCGATTATATTATACACTCATATTTAACTATTGATCTTAGAAGCGAACCTAAGACCATTAAGTCACTTATGTTTTGCTCATTCTTGTAATGAATCTAAACATTTTTCTAGTTTTTTTATTAAATTCAGCATTCTATAAAAATATATAGAATTACACTTATGAGATTTAGAAATAGATAATTATTGTTACACCACGCATTTATCTTGTCCACATTACTTTGGAGCAACAAACAACCATCTAGCAAACTAAAGGGACAGTATATCTTATCTAAGTTGTCTGCATACAATAAACATTTACTGGTAGTTAAGCTGTCATATAAATGATTAATAAACAACAAAAATAGAATTTACATTGAGATTTTTGTGGCACCCCCGATGTAACTTGAACAGGTTTTCAAATATAGTTTTTTAAATTTACGGATTGACTAGAAAACTGTGGATTTATTCTATAACCTTTTTGTCGAATCCAAGTAATCCAAATTAAGGATACCAGAATTGTATGGCTTACTCGGTCAAATGCTTTACTAAAATTCATGTATATGACATCAGTTTGGCTTTTATTTTTAAAGACGTGAAGAATATCTGGTATGTTATGAAGTTTGTGATTATAGATATTTTTTCATAAATCTATGTTGTTTGATATTTAAACATTGTGATGCTAGGCTTCTTTAGTTGGGATGCAAAATTGAGCACAATAAAGCTCTTCTTCCAATAATAAATAAATAGGAAAAACCCCAGTTTTTAATGATTTTTTGAGTAGATAGTGAACGGTTTTGTGATTCAATCTATGCAATGTTTAAGAAAACTGCTGGCTATACCATCTGGTTCATAGTTTACAGAATTTTTTGTTTTATTAGTTTTTGTTGTTTATGAAAAACTAAGAAAATTTAATGGCTTTGTCAATCTTATTTTTTTTATATTGTATTAGACTGTCACAGTTTATACGAGCTATTTTATAATTCTGACTAGTTTGATAGATTACTGACGTATTTTTTAGATGTTTTTTGATTCTTATTAACTGCCTGTTTGGTCTGAATTGGACTATTCGAATTGTTTTTTGTAAAAGTCTTTGCTTATGAGGCGATGTACAATAGCTGTTCAATATAGTTTTTAAATGTATATTGATAATTTTTTTTTACTTGTTATACTTTTAAGTTGCAGGCATATGAGCTTACTTTATTTATACATGTCTCAAAACTTAAACTCGGAACTAATAAATCCGAAGTTATAAACTACATTAAATTGAAATACTCCGATATTTCAATCGACGCTGTAGATCTAGCTGTACAATCTGGAAGCTACAGTAGCTTTAAAGTCTTGGTTCCAGCCGATCATGCTCGAGCTATTCTTTGCAAAGACTTTTGACCAGCTGACATTGTTGTCAAAAGATTTGTGAGTTATGGTCGTTCACAAAATGTTGCTGTATCATCTCTAATGGATGAATCCTGTCAACAGTTTAGACCTATCATCAGGAATGATAACGCCTTCTCCATCTACTACCAGAACGTCGAGGGTTTTAAAACTAAACTTAAGAAACTCTTGCTAGCTGTAGCCGTATCAGACTACGATGGGATTGGTTTTAATAAAACTTGGTTTTCTCTGGACATCAGTGATTCTGAATTGAATCTTAAAGGCTATCATTTATTTAGGTGTGATTGGCCCTAACAAGCCCTAAACAAGGTGGATGTGATGTTTTAATTGCTATCAAAACTCGCCTCAAATCTGTATTACTTTACCCCACGTTTATTAGTGTTGAACATTTGTTTGTAGTTGTTAAGTTTTATCTTGTGTCATATATAATTTGTGCGGTATATTTACCACCTAATTCAATTTGTGATAAATATCTTGACCATTCCGTCGAATCTAATGCCGACGAGTTTCCAAGCAGTAAATTAGTTTTATTGGGCGATTACAGTCTACCTGCAGCGTCTTAGGTTAACGATGATTTAGGTATAGGAGTAATTTGTAATGATAGTTATCTTCCTTATTTTGTTGCTAATTTGTTTGGTTTTTTAAACTGCGTACAATGCATTTCTATTCCTAACAGTAAGGGTGTGTTTTTAGATTTATGTTTTACCAACAATCGTGATATTTCTGTGATAAAAGCTGTAGATGTTTAAGCCAATTCCATACTGCGTACTTGCAAGTTATAAAATGTGATACTACATGTGATATTTTAAATTGTAATTATGTTTTTAATGATTTTAAACTTGCCGACTACAGCGCAATCAATAACTATTTGTTGAATGTTGATTGGACTGCACTATTTTATAACTGTGGTATTGATATGTGTCTTGGCGTGTTTTATTCTGTATCAATTATGTTATTGATTGTTTTATTCCTAAAAACTGTGGCGTGAATGAATTCTACTATATTTGTACAATCAATCAATCATTACAAGCAATATATTTTACAAACTAAAAGTAAAATTTAAACTAATCCAAAACATTTTTGGAGATTTGTTAATGAGACCAAAAAACTAATGGTTTTCCAGCTACAATGTATTATAAGGATCAAACCTGTAATTTTTTTTTCAGTATATAATATAGAAACCCATCTAACTTCATTGTTTAATTTTAATAATATCGTAATTTATTCAAAATTTTCAATTAGTTTGTTTGATGTTTTAAAGGGAATTGAAAACCTTAAATGTAATTTATGCGTTGGACCCGACGGCATTCTTTCTTTACTTTTAAAGAAGTGCATTTATTCTATTGCAAAGCCATTGCACTTACTTTTCAATGCTTCTTTGAGTGAAACTAAATTTCTTCAAAATTGGATACAAAACTATATTACGCTTTTTTTTAAATCTGGAGCCGAAGAAGATATCACTAACTATAGAGCATATACATTCAATCTGCTGTACCTAAATTGTTTGAAAAATTGTAACAGACCAGCATGGATTTTGTGAAGGACGTTCCACACTTACTAATTTAGTATGTTATGAAAATGATATTTTAAATGCATTTGAATCTTAAGTACAAGTTGATTCTATCTACACCAATTTTTCAAAAGCGTTTGATTGTGTGAGCCATAATATTTTGATAGCTAAACTCAGTTCTCTGGGTTTTCATCATAATGTGATTTTCTAGTTATTTAGCTTTTTAAAAAATCGTACGCTGTGTGTAAAATATAATAACTTTTTGTCGCAGCCCGTTCTTGTTTCATCATGTGTTCTTCAAGGATATTATTGTGGACCAATTTTATTTTTGCTTTTTATTAATTCTCAGTATATCAATTCATTGTAATTTCTTTTATTTGCGGATGATTTAAAAACTATAGAAGAATATCATCTCTCAATAACTGCCATCTTTTACAACTGGACTTAGGTTCTATAAATATTTGGTATTTTATTAATAGCGTTAATTTTTTAATGCTGATAAATGTTTTTCAATAAGTTTCCATAGAACTTTAAGTAAATTTTGTTTAACTATATAATTGACACTAAAATGTTGGACAAAGTCACACAAATAAAAGATTTATGCGTCATTTTTGATCGTAAACTTACATTTGTTGAACATATTAACATTATGTGCAATCGTGCTATAAAAATGTTAGGATTTGTATATAGAATGTTTGCGGGTTTATCACTCAGTAAACAAACATTTTTATATTGTGCTTTGGTGCGTTCGCATTTAGAGTATACTCTTCAGTTTGGAGTCCTGTTTATAAAATTCATTGAACAAATTTAAAAGAAATTTTGTCGTTTATTGTCTTACAAATCGGGAATATTAACTGTAAATTATGATTACTGTTACATTGCTTTATTGTACAACCTACCGCCATTGAAGATTCGCCACAAAAAGGCCGATTTGTAGTTCTTGCGTAATTTAATTATGTCTGAGATTGATTGTCCGAAGCTACTTGGCACTTTTTTATTCCATGTAGATTTAATAATAGACACAGCAGGCATTCTTCCTTATTCCGTGAGTCTACCCATTCTATTAATGATGGTTTCAATAATCCGCTTGGTAGAATGTGTAGATGTGAAAATAATTTACCAACTAGCTTTAATCTATTTTGTGTCTCTAAATCTACGTTTAGAAGTCAGCTGAGTCATGCTGACTAATGTTTTGTATAATATGTGGGCTTTTATGTATGTTATTTTTTTTATTGTAAAACATTATTTTTGATTATACCGTAAATAAAGTATAAAGTTGAATTTTGCTTCCTGGCAAAATTGTAATGTTTATTTAAACCAAAACAACGGCCTACACAAGAGTTATTGCAAACAATAGTGTTTAGATTGGTAAGGCTAAAAGGTAATTTTTTTTGGTTTTTAGATTTTGAAGATTTTATCTTTTTTTTTTTAAATTCAAACTATTAAATTAACTATATTGTCTGTAACAGATAAAATTAAGTTTTTTGTGATTTATTTTAAGGTTATTATATTAATTACTTTTAATTTTGAGTGTTCTTTGTAATTTATTTTTTTTGATAACAACTTTTTTCTAATATTGATTTGTTATATTTGAGTTTTTTAAGCAACATGGTCTGCATTCAACGCTTTTATTAAAATCAATATTAAATAATATTGCAAGAAGCATTAGCTGCAAATTATTCATATAAATTACTTTTTATTTTCAATATAAACGTCTAATTTTTATGATGAATTGACATAAGTATAGAATATAAACCATGAAAATTTACACATTAATATTGTAAATAAAAAAAAAAAAAAAATTTAAATTTATTAAAAATTATTTTAGTTTGAGCGCCGCCCACCTTGTGAAACATATAATAAAAACAAGTTTAATTCAATAATAAGTTTTTTTAAACTTTTTGGAAGACTTTTATATGACAGTGCAGTTTTTATTATACATATAATAATACGAAAAATCTAAAGTGAGTTAACATGACTTTGTTCTGTTGCACTTAGCTTTGTCTATGTATATTTAATTACTACATTACTTTTAGAATAGTATCATAGGAAAAACTGGGAATCTTTTGTAAATTTTGAAAGCTTTCATAATGTCTGTAAACTAATAAACTTTGATACGCGCTGCGCTGTTTTATAATAAATACACATAATAAAATGTTTTATTATTATTTATTTAGATTTTTTAATAGACATTTATGACATTATATTATGGCCGATATAGTACATCAACTAGGCAAGACGTTAGTTTTATGTATGGCTTGAAACTAAAGGCCAGGTGTCATATATATTTTTAAGTTGAACGTTTTTAGTCAAAACTACCACTTATCAAACAAATTGTTACAATTTTGTTTATGACTAAATCTTTTGATTAAATTTCTCTAACGGGAACTTTAAGTAAACCCGGTTAATTTTACAATTTAGGTAAGTTAGCTAGGTATACCAATAAAAGAGTTTAGAATAGTAGAGTTACTGGCAAACATGTTTAAAAAATATTGTTTTTATTTTCAATTTGTAAATAATAAAATTATTAAAAAAAATATTTTTTAAATTTTGAACTACAGAAGTTTTGGTTATTTATGGTTAGTTGATAAATTTGATTAGCGTTAGTTTTGTCAATTAAACTGAATAAGTTATAGAACTTTTTTTAACGAGAAGTATGTACTTAAGGCAACATTTTGTTAAATAGCATACAATTTTTTTGTTAGAACAAAATAACTTTATCTCAGATACTCAAAATGGATTTCAATCAAAACGTTTGACAACAGATCTTTTGACTTATGTTAGTCACAAATGAAAGAAACTTTAGACAAACAAGGAGAAAATCTTGCAGTAGCTTTAGACATTTCGAAAGCGTTTGATAGGGTATGGCATCCTAATCTTGTCAACAAGCTCCATTGTATAGGTTTTGATAAAAGAAACTGTAAATCTCATCAATAGTTTTCTTGACTTTCTCTCAAAAAATCATAAATGCTGGTGTTCTTTAAGGTTCTGTTCTTTTGCCAAGTTTATTTTTGATTTACATTAATTAACTTTTTTAAATAACTAAAAGTTTTATTCATAATTTTGCAGATGATAGCACCCTTCACACTTCATACTTTTCAAAGACCATATCGACAAATATGGCAAGCGTCTTGAAGTTTCTAGGTTAGAATCTGTAGCATTTATAAATAAAGACCTCAAAACAATATCTGAATGGGGCACTTCCAACATGACCAATTTTAATTCTAAAAATACTCAACTTTTTACTGTTTCAAAAACCAAATCATCAGTATCAAATATTAAACCAAACCATCCAAGTCCATATCTAAATCTTATTTAATTTGTCTTCTAAGTGTTACAATCTCACATAATCTTCTCTGGAGCAACCATGTTGTCAACATAGCTTCAAAAGTATCTAGAAAACTAGGATTTCTTAATAGATGTAAAAAGTTTTTCACTTCTGTTCAACTTTTGCATATATATAAAACTTATTGTATTTAATATTGTTCTCAAGTATGGGGAAGAGCGTCGGAAACTACACTATCTCTTTTAAACATTCAAACATTTGAATCATTGCCAATTCAAAATTGACTAATGTGTAATGTAATGTTGCAGATTTTTGCATTTTCTATAGATTTTTTAATGGACATTGTATAAACAAAATACAAGACATTTTGCCATCTAAACAAATTTTTACTCATAGTACAATGCTTGCTAGGAATTCTAACAAATATTCACTGATAGTTTAGAGATGTAGTACGATTTTTTTAACCGTACTATTGACAATGGAATTCCAAATTCAGTATTTTCTGAAACTTATAAGCTATATAAAATATTCAAAGTTAATGTTCACAGACTTAAAGCTTAAATCTAGTCTTTAATGTGATAATTTCAGCCATAAATTTTGTTAGAATAAAATCTTTTATTACTATTTGCATTCTATTATATTTTGGTACGCTTTACTACTATTTATTTTGTAATTATTAGTTTATCTCATTGTTTGATTGTAAATTTGATTTTTTCAGCTTACTGCTAATAGGTCATTATAAGTTGTTATAATTGAAAGTAACCGGCGTAATTAGCAAGGCGTGCTAGTGTATGCAAAATAAAAATATATCTATCGATTCCGAGATCTACTGAAAAAATTTAAAAATATGTTTTGTAATATAAGTAGAGTAAAGTAAAATTCTAAAAAAAATTTCATTAAACGTTTACAATTAACTTTTTGATAAATTTTACTATTATATTTGAATCCTAGCTTACTTTGAACATTGCTGATAACAAGTTAACGTTGATTAATTTTAACATATTTTTCACCAAATTTTATAATATCCATTATCATAAATATATAAAATATGATGAATTAATTATTAGCGGATACTGCAATCTACTACTTAGTCATGTATGGATTAATAGTGTTTCCTAATTGATAAGTTAGTTAAGATCATTTTGTTATAAACAATTGTAGAGTTTATATAAAGCATTTTTAAGGCCTGTTTTAATTTGACGGTTTGCAAAATAAATTACTGTGCATAAAAGATTACCTAAATTCGACAAACTTTGTTTATGTACACGGTTTGCAAACCGAGAGAATTATAGTGTACACTAAATTGAGCGGCAGTAACGCAACGCCCTTTGTGTAAGATGAACTGTACACATATGTAAGCAGTTTGTAATACAGATAAATCTCTACTGGACGAAGAGTAAATTTACGTAAAATAAGTCATTTATTGAATTTAAATGATAAACGTCACACGATATTGCTTTTTGCAATATACTATGTCATTATGTCTGTAAATTCTACAGAGAGCTGGCGATGATTTTTTTAGGGTACTTTTATTGATAGAATGTTTTAAAGTACCCAATATATAAGTAATATCATCATCAATATGTACCGCTTTTGTTTTAAGATTTTGTTATAAAAATATTAAAAGCTAGTTAACAATAAAATAACATCGGTAATCACCTTTTCAAAAAAGATTTATCTTTTGATTTTTTAAAATGAGATTACTACTGCGCATTCAAGATTAACTAGCATATACAGGATGGTTAAATTTGTTTGATGAAACTTAAACATTATATTTGACTTATTAAGTAATACAAAAAAGATCCTAGAAACATGTCCTTAATTTGTATTTAATCATTCTCAAACTATTATTTTAAAATATGCTGGAGCACCATCGAATTGAAACCAGTTCTTATTTTTAAAGTGAAGAGGCACGTTTGCTAGTAAATTTTCCAAGTTATTTTTGAGAAACTAATCAAATAAAATAGATGGATGAATGTATTATATCAATCTAAACATTAACACTAAATTTATTTTGAAAAAAAGTATTTTTTATAATTATAATTATCTTATATTTATCAATCTTTGAAGCTGTGTGAACAACATAGTTGCTTCAAAAAAGATTATGTGAGATTGTAATTCCTAGAAAACAATGAAGAAGAATTGGATTTGTTGTTTGTTGTATTTGGTACTGATGATACCTCAGATTTTGATTTTGAAACAGTAAGAGAGGTTTTTTTAGAGTTAAAATTGACCAAGTTGGAAGTACCCTATTCAGATAATGATTTATGGTTTTTGTTTATAGATACTACAAATTCTAACAAAAAAATTTCAAGACGTTCTGTCATATTTGTCGATATGGTTTTTGGAAAGTATGAAGTATAAAGGGTTTTATTAAAAATAATGTTTGTGAAAGAGCAGAACCTTGAAGAATACAAGCGTTTATTACTTTGGGGTCAGAGTTAAAATTATCGGTTATAACTATAATTTTTCTATTGTCAAGAAAGGCATTATAAGACTTACAGATTTGTGATTTGTGATTAGACCTATACAATGGAGTTTGTTAATAAGATTAGGATGCCATACCCTATTAAATGTTTTAGAAATGTCTAGAGCTACTGCAAGATTCTCTTCATACATAAATCAGACGATCTGTTGTCGAACGCATTGATCAAAATCCATATTGAGTTTCTAAGATGAAGTTATTTTGTTCTGAGAACTTGCCAATATGGTAATTAAGATGTTAATGTTTCTATGCCATGTATGAATGTGGTCTTTCGTGTGGTTATAAACATGTTTGGTATTGTTTTTTTGATGATTTATTTGTTATCAAAGAAAGTATTAATTAAGCTTAAAGTTGTTATAACTATGATTGTTTTTTAATCAGGATACTATGTAGATAGTTTATTTATACTAGTTTTTTTTAAACGAGATTAAATCAATATTCAATAGTTGTTAGTCAACAACTTTAGCAAGTTCCAAGCCATTAATATTATTCTTTAAATATTGGAGCTTTTTTTTACTTTGACAACCCAACATATTACGACTTTACTTTTTGCTGTCAACGGTTGCGTCTGTTAAATGCACTCAATATAAAATATTATAACTTATATTATTTTGCTTTTATTGACTATATTTATTTGCAGATATATTGTTAGAATGATTTGTTAATTACATTTGTTTCTAACTTGTCATGTTTTTAATTTAATATGTAATTAAAATTAAACATTTGTTAGTAACATGTTAATAATTTGTAATAATTAATTTTTTTAAATTAATATTAACATGATAAATTCATTTTTGCTAAAAATTGTGTTATCTTTGGTGTAAAGGCACCAGCTGTGCATATTGTATACAGGGTCTATTATGAAAGTAATGCAAAATTGTCTATGAAAAATAGATGAATTGATCGTACTGGTACAAACGCTTAAAATTTTTCAAATTATTCTTCCCCTGCATCAATATACTTTTGGAGACGTGTCTGCTACGCCTAAAACCCTGAAACTCTTTGAAAGGAATGTTTTTTAAAAACCTTGTAACATGCTTTTGGATGTTTTCCACAGGCAATGTTTTTCTTTCAGCTCTCTCTTTAGTCGGGGAAACAAAAAAAAGTTGCACGGAGCTAAATCGGGACTGTAAGAGAGCTGAGGGACCACCGTGTTTGCTTTAGGCCAGGAAGTTGGTAACGATGACGGCCGTTTGACTTGGGACATTGTTATAGTGGAGCTTGACCGTGTCTTTGATGTCAGTCCCCACGCGCGCGATTTTGCGTTTCAATTTGTTGAGCTTCTTGAGGCAAAAGGTTGTGTTGACAGTTTTTCTTTGCGGTACAAACTTAAAATGGACGATTTCTCGAACGTCAAAGAAACGTTTTGATGCGAAACTTGCTCATTTGCGCTTTTTTGGGGCTGTGGGGATGATTTTGTGTGCCACGCGCTGTTCTGCCTTTTCGGTTCTGGGTCGTACTTGAACATCCAGGATTTGTCTCTGGTTTAGAGTTCAGAAAGTCCGGCTCATTTTGAATCAAATCCAAAAGTTCTTGACAGCGCAAAATTGCGCCGTGTTACAAAGTCAAAAAACATACTTCACACGAAGACACGTCCTTCCGCTCAGAACAGTCGAAGCAAGTTGGCGACCAGCTGCGTTGGAAGGGCAGCTCATTCACTACATTTCCCAACCAGTTTTGCCGGGTTGGGATGGATAGTCGCGGCACAATAAAATCATGCGCATTACTTTCATAATGGACTATTTACTATTTTCATGTGGTGATCTTTATGTAAGGTTTTGTTGTACTTACAAATTTTTAATTGTATTTTTTTAAATAAACATTTTTTATGTTAATACTGAAATTAAACAAACATACATACATATCAAATTTTTAGGAATGAAACACAAATCATAACGTAGAATAGTAAAAATTTATTATTTATGATAAATATTTGTTATATCAGTTTTTAAATATTGCAATATTAATTAAAATATGTTTTAATCATATATTATTTGAGTTTTATTTTAATATGAAATATTATTTCAAATAATTTATTAATAACCTATTATTAAAATGGAATGCTGATCGAGTAAAATTTATATTTATGTATGACTGATAAAGCTAAAAATTACCTACTAAAATAATTACTAAATCCGGTAAATTGTAATAGTATAATGTGGATTATACTCGAACTATTTTATTAATTTTTTCTATTTTTTATTATGCAAATGCGTGTCTATTACGTACGAGAAAATGACAAATAACTGATGTATAAATCAAATTATGCTATTTGGGCAATTCCATTTCAAACGGACCAGAGTGGGGGGGGGGGGGGGTGCATTGAGAAACTTGCTTATGTATTTTTTTTAGTTTCTATAACTTATTAGTAGTTTTTTGATCGGTATATGAGGGTATGAAATCCATAAAAAAAAATTCTACGATTTTTTAAAGTTTTTTTGTCATTTTTTCATTTTTTAACTTATTCGCATTTTTTGTTTAAAAACCGCAATTTTAACTCAAAAAAATAAATTTATTAATGAAATCAATCAGAAATTTTTCGTAGAATCCAAATCTGGCGTCATTTCAAGTCTATACCCTGTCTATAAGCCGCAAAAGCCATAAAACCATGTTTTTGTTCTCAGTGGGCTGGGCAAAACGGAGCATTTTTAAATTTTTTTTTAACCGCCAAAGTTGACGGGTTTTGATGTAAATTAATAGAAAAATATAAATTTGTTTTGTGTATTTGGGTTTAAAAGGTCTAAAACTCGAAAAAACTGCAAAAATAAGCCTATTTTTCAACATAAACTTTTACAAATGCACATTTAGCAGTTTTCAGAGAAACTATACACCAAATATTATTAAAAAATGAGTTTTGCAAACAATTCTACATAGAAAATAGTCAGTGTTGTGCTTATCTGGCAAAGAAAAATCCATCTAGAATAAAAATTTGTTTTCAACATTTACTCAATTTTTTTTTTTCATTTTTCTTAAAGATTATTTAGATTATATTTTTTTAAGCTTATTTCAGAAGTTTAACAAAAACATCTTTTGTCGCTTGAACTAATTTTGGGCCATTTTACTCTTTATTTGATAGTTTTTGCGCTTGCGGCACAAATTTAGACTCGATCTATCGGCGCCAAAATTTGAAAATATTATTATTTTTGGCATTCAAACATAAATCCGCCTGGCGTTTATCAAAATTTGTTAAAAGAAAGTTTTAAACTACACCCTAGTGTGCATTTGTAAGAGTTTATGTTGAATAATAGGCCTACTTTGCAGATTTTTTGAGTTTTAGACCCTTAAAACTCAAATACACAGAACAAATTTATATTTTCCAAATATTTTACATCAAAATACGTCAACTTTGGCGGTTAAAAAAAATTAAAAAATGTTCCTTTTTGCACAGCCCACTGAGAACAAAACCATGGTTTTATGTCTCTTGCGGCTTATAGACTGGGTATAGACTTGAAATGACGCCAGATTTGGATTCTATAGAAAATTTCTTGTTGATTTCATTAGTAAATTTATTTATTTTTAATAAAAATTGCGGTTTTTAAACAAAAAATTAAGTTAAAAAATGACAAAAAAACTAAAGAAAATCGTAGAATTTTTTTTTATGGGTTTCATACCCTTATATACCGATCAAAGGACTACAAATAAGTTATAGAAACTAAAAAAAAATACATAAGCAAGTTTCTCAATGCACCCCCACCCCCCTCTTTTGTATACGTTATAAAGCATATAGCATAAATCCGAGTAGCCGTAACAGATTTAGATTAGGTTGTGAAGAAAAAGTCCGTTGAGGACTCAAAGAGAACTCTTTTTTTAAACTTTTTTTTTAGATAACAACATCCAAGTTACAACGTGAAGACTATTTTGAAATTTTAGTTAATTGAGTTGAGCGAAGTTGGCTTGTAGATGATACACTTTATTGTTCAAAATAACTTTGAATAATCGATGGGTAAATTTGTTTTTTTGGGTTATGTGCCAGCAATGGGGGCGCACATGAAGCATTTCTAAAACGTCTTTTAGGACAATTTTGTCGACGATATATTTATTTAAGATAACAACTTTGAGTGTGGTATTTACATTTATACTAATTTATTTTTAGGATATTGATTGCTACATTTGGGACAAACATTTGTAATCAATGTAATAAAGTTTATAACTTTAATTTTCTGTAAAGCTAAAGTTCTTAGATGTCTAAGAGGTTTTAACACAACATTTACAAAAATGACAATATTTTTCACAGAAGTATTGTAAATGTTGTGTTAGGGCACTTATTTTTTAAAGAGAACAAAACTTTATCTCACGTATGGTATAAAATGTGTGGATACGTAATTAGTTGCTTTCCATCTAATTTTGATGGCACACACACAAACAATCTAAAAAATTTTTTAGCATTGAATCAATTGGTTTTGGACTTATAGAGGTTAATAAATTGACATTTTTTTTCTGTCAATTTTTACATGCACATTGTATAGTTTAATCTTAAAAGTGAGACACATGATTTGTATTTTTGAGATACGCATAACAACTTACAAAAATGTTAACTTTTAAAACTTTGTAACCTAAAACTATTAATTTGTCATTTTGTAATTGACACTTCAGCAAAACAACGTAAGCCCAGCCCAAGCGTAACAAGCGTCAGAAGAAAATTTTACTATGACGCTTGTTACGTAGGTTGGGCTGGATTTCAGACGATTACTGAGCTCTGCTTACGTTGTTTTTGCTGGTTCAAAGTTTTTTGGGTTACAGTACGAATGTGTAATCTTGGTTGGATAATTTAACTTGACTTGGATACTTGTGTACAGTTGCAGTTGTTCTTGTATAAAATGGATTATCTTTGCAAGTCGTAAATTAAAATATTGAGAACTATTAAAGAATTTAATAAAAAAAGTTTAACATAACACTACACTATATTTTGGTAAAAATAGTGAATTTGGAAGTTTATTCTATGTGTCGATAGTACGGTTAAAATATCTCTTTTAAAAGTTTTGGTCCTACACCTTTAAACTGTGAATTTTTGTTAAAATTTCTAGTAAGTCTTGTATTACGAGTAAATATTTGTTTAGATGGCAATAAGCATTTTGCCGTAAGTAGTTAGTAGTAAGTAGTTTTAAACCGTTGCGTTTTCGGGACTACCGGTTATTTACTTTTGATTCCGGAGTGGAGGACTGCATTAGGCTTTAACAGCTTAAAGAACTAAAAAAAAAATAAAGAAAAAAAGAATTAAAGAATAAACAACATTTAAATTGAAAGTAATAAACATACTAGAGATAGGCGTCTCTTTGTTTTCTAACGTATTAGGAATTGCTGTTCGATATCACACTATACTTACCAACTCTTAAACAATAATTCATCCCAGTGCTGAGAGTGAGTTTGTAGCTATATTGAGTGTCAATAAACCAAATTCATATGTCAACTGCACTAGGTTTATAGCATCATTTAAAAAGTTCGAGCACATGCACATAGATATTTAGATCGATTTTTTTGCTGAACAGAATTTCATTTTATAAATGGTCAAGAAATTGCAACAGTTACGTATAAATTTCACATTGGGTTAGAATTACTCTTGTTTAAACAATTGTAATACCTAACAGATACGTCTTATTTTTAAGTGTGGTATTCATAGGCAAAACTTAATATTTGTACGCTTATTAAATTAAATTTTGTTTTACCATTTTCTGGTTTATTCAAAAAAATTACTCATCTAACCTCTACATTTTTTTTTAAATCTTTGTCAAGAAAATATTTTTGATACCACAGCCTCATATTTTTTTCTTTAATAAAAAAGAAAGCTTTTATTATATTCTTGACACAGTGATAAAAAATAGTAAAATGAATTTGCTGCAATTTTTGCAAAAACTCAATTTGCAAAAAGATTGTTTTATTTTTGACATAAAACTCAACGTTCTGGAACTGTAAGTTTTTTAGGATAGAATTATTTTATAAGCAAGAATTTTAAGCTTATCTTATATGCACTTTGCGTGATAATGAATGTTTATCTTTTTATTATGTTGATTTTATCCATTATTAAAGATAGGAAAGAAGTAGTATTTTTATGGTAATACAATTCTGATTTTGGTGACTTTTGTCATCCGTAAATTTTGTCATAGAAATTGCGTAATTTTATTGAAATCTTAGTATTATTGTATCTCATTTTACTGACATTACGTCATTTCTATGAATAAAGTCACGGCGATCAGAATCGACCTTATAGAGACTGAGATTGAGCTTTGTTTATGAACACCGCTCTTAATAGCTGGACATTAATTCATAGGTTGATTGTGTGGACTTATGAATCCGAGATTTATTGCGGCAAGATCAATTTTAGATTGTTTACTTATGTCTCAGTTTTGTATAATTATTTTAGAAAAAATGATTAGCAAATTTAATAAATGACAATTAAAATAAAGACAATTATGTTTTACAAGTACTGACAGGACAGAATTTATGAAGTATAAATATACCACTATATATTTTACAAATTTTGACATAAATTCTTGACTATTAGTACGGGCATAAATTATGATGTGATATGGTTGTAACATTTTCCAATTAAAAATTGGGTTTTAAATGCTACCAAAACAATTAATGGATCAAGGTGTTGTCAACCATTATGCTAGGCATCTATTCAGCATGAAAAACGATATTTAACAATAGTTAAAACCTGCTTACGGGACGACAGATCAAAGATAATGATGCTATATTGGAAGCAAGAAGTACTATCATATCAAGAAACCGGGAAACAACGACGCATGACATCAAGTACACGTGACAGTTTCAATTTGCAGCTAGATTGATTGTGATCTTAATTACAGGCAGGTTGTAATATGGCAATTGTCATAAAGTTTATTTGTAAATAAATCTTAATTTTACCGAAATGTGACTATAGGCAACAATGTTATAATGTATTTTAAATCTATAAATCATATATACTAGTTAAGAAAAGTAATAGAACACCAAGAACTTGTAGCTTAATTTTTACGAAAATTTTAGATAATATGTAAATTATTTACACTAAGAAATAATAAATATTTTAACAAAAAATTATGAGATACATTTTTTTGTTTGTTTCAGTAATGAGTTGTCAATCTTAGCTTGATGGATTAAATCCCAATCTTCCTAAATAGGCACCCAAATTTGAGGTAAAATGTGTGGAGGTGTCTGAAAATGCCCCAGTCTTCTACCGATTGTAACCCACACGTCTTCAATAGGTTATAGGTCTGGAGAACAAAAAAGCCATGGAAGTTAATCAATATAAGCTAGGAACTTTATAGTACCCCTAGCTGTATGCGGCTTTGCATTATTCTATTGGAAAATGGAGGTTTTCAACTTTCTTAGATAGAGCATAAATGTTTTAAAATGGTGTTAATGTAGTGATATCGGTTTAAATTTCCTGGAATAAACAATCGAGAAGACTTACTTCCATACACATTGTATTTGTTTTTTTTTTTGGCAACATCTAACCATTTTACGATCTTCGTGGCATACAAACAAAAACTAGATTTGTTGCTACAGATAACTTGCTTCTATTGATCGACCCATTATAGTCTCTTATTGCATCATTCGAGAAAGCACTTTTTATGGTGAAGAGTAAGGGCAAACAAAAGAAAGAACGGTACGACATGGCACCAAATAATTGAATTTTCTGGTAAACTGATCAAATGACGATTTTTTGGTTAATTACACTTTTTTAGACATCTTCAATTGCTCTTGTTGTTGAAAATGGGTTAAGGAGAGCGATAAGCCAAACATCTCAATTTTTTCGTTTTGTAGTGTTTCTAGGGCGTCCAGGTCGTAG
Organism: Tachinus rufipes; assembly: GCA_963932245.1. Classification (NCBI taxonomy): domain Eukaryota; kingdom Metazoa; phylum Arthropoda; class Insecta; order Coleoptera; family Staphylinidae; genus Tachinus; species Tachinus rufipes. The sequence goes on along the minus strand of OZ010745.1, from coordinate 71,212,603 downwards.
TTTCTGTCATTGTTCTTGTCATTCAATCTACTCCAACATCGAGCTATTAAACTTGTTTTTGCCAATTTGTTTGGCAATACGCCGACGAACTCGATGCATATGTTTATTTAAATAAGAAAATAATTAACTGATTTGCATGATAAAGTTATAATATTACTACACAGTTTATCTAGAAAACTTGCAATAAATTTTTATTTACAGTAAATCTTGGTTATACGTATCTAAAGGGACGTTGAAAATAGTACATTATATTAAAAATTTATTAAAAAAATACATACATATATTTTTATTGCATTTATTATTTTATGATATTTAAAACCACAAAATAACAAACTATATATTCCGTTAAAAAAAAAACAAATAACTAAAATAAAGTTCTACTTTGCAAAAATTCTGTTATACGACTTTGTTTTTGGCAACTTTTAAGAATATTTTGATGTAAATACATTTCTATTTCTAGCTGCAAGCTCAAAATACGATCTTCTGTATTGCTTCTAGTTTCTAATTTTTTTTTTACATTTTTATCTTCATTAAAGCATCGGTAAAAGTTATGTTCTTCATCATATTTGTCACTTTTAAGCTGTTCAGGTTCGCCAACATATTTTGTGGTTAGTAGGCATATTAGTTGTTGCAAGATGACTATCCACATTAACGAAAGCGTCTATTAAGGTGTTATGTTTTTAAAGTTTAAATTATTTTTAGTTAACCGTACACTTAAGGGTAGGTTGTCATCATCATTTTCATAAGCCACTCATTTAGAAGCAAATGTTTCAGAAATCTGTTGTCATGCTCTTGAAAATTTATAGTTATCGGTGTACTATTTTCAATACACTTAAAATGATTTATTATAAGATGTTGTTAATAATGAATTTTTAAACTGTGGATAACACCTTGATCTATAAGTTGAAGAACAGATGTATAATTTGGCGGAAAAAGTTTTAGTTTGATGTTTTTCAAGTTGGAAATATGCGGATCGGCGGGGCAGTTGTGAATGAGCAATAATATGTGTTTTTCATCAATTCTTTTTCCCATGATTTTATAGTATTTTTAAATACATCAGCGGTCATTTACGCTTGTTTGCTGTGTAGTATACAAGGTGTTTAAAAAATAATGTAAAATGTTTAAGGGGGTTGGTAGTACAAACCACAACAAACAAAAAAGTCTTAATAAACATGTGTTGTAATAGAAACGGTTTTGGAGATATGAAACATGATTTATTTTTATATATTTTTACAAAGAACAGAATTATAGAAGATGTTTGAAGTGCCCTTTTTCTATTTCCAAACAGGCACGACATCTCTGTCTGAAGGACATTTGTACTTTTGCTAAAACACTCTCATTAGTTCAGATTTCTTGGCACTTTTTATTAATTTTTAACTGCAGCTCCTCGGGGCTGTTTACAGGAGTAGCATACACTAATGATTTCAAATATCCCTAAAGAAAAAATTAAATTGGGTTTAAATCAGGCGATCTTGCTGGCCATAAAACTGGTCCGTCTCGACCTACCCATCTATGTGGAAAAAAATTGTTCTAAATGTTTTCTAACGGCACTCGAAAAATGAGCTGGTGCACCTTCATGCTGGAACCTCATTTGTTGCCTGTGGGCCAAAGGAATGTCATCCAAAAGATCATACATTGTGTTTCGCAGAAAGTTGAGGCAAGCAGCGCTTGTTAATTGGTTTGGTAAAACAACAGCACCTAGAAACCTGTTGCCTACAATACTCATCCAAATGTTTAATGAAAAACGTGTTTGATGTCCACATTCAATTACAGCATGAAGATTTTCGTCGGCCCGACGATGTGTATTGTGAAAATTAACAACTCCATTTGTGTGAACCCGGCTTTATCCGTAAAAAGAATTTTGGCAAAAAACTGTGGGTCTTCAGCATCTTTGCGTAGAAAGCAGCGACAAAAGCTTAACGTGCCTGATGATCAGTTACATTTAAAGCCTGTATTCGTTGTACATGGTATGAATAGAGCAGCTGCCCGTGAAGGGTTCTCCAAACAAGAGAAGCACCAATTCCTACTTCGGCTGATATTCTTTGCACACTCGTTCCTGGATTATGCTCTATTCGTGCTATAATTTCTTGTTCTGCTCTAGGAGTAGCTTCCGACTTTAGTTAGCCGGAAAGATAGCACGGTTTTCGAAGTGAACCGGTATCTCTCAATCTCTGGTGAATTCTTCCAAACATACGATGTGAAGGAATTGGGTATGCTTCTACATAAAGACGACGCTTTTTGGTGGCAATCCCATTAGCACGACCATACAAGAAATGCATGTCGCCTAGTTCTGCATTAGAGTAATCAGTCATAGCAATGAAAACTTGTGCACTAACAACTGAATGTTTATTTCACAAAACATGAGCCAACTATCGTAAGAAAATGCTCGTTTTTGCTAAATAAAAAATGGAAGTAAAAGAATAATAAAAATAAATAATTTTCCATATCTCCAAAATCGTTGCTATGACAACCCATGTTTTTTAAGTTTTTGTTTGTTTGTTTGTTGTGGTTTGTACTACCACCCTGTTAAATATTATAAATTTGTTTTAAAGCCCTGTATAAATAGGTCTGTTAAATTTGCTAATAACTAAACGTTTACGTTTTTTTGTTTCAGTTTTATTTGTGTACACATGAACGGATATTCTTTTTTTTTTAAGTTTTTATTTCTTATGCTTATTGTACGATCTCGAGCAAATTTGTAAAAAGTTTAAGTTCATCAGCATTAAAAACATCATTATCTCCATGGTCTAGAATTGGAACTAATGTTAGTTTGATCTAATCGCAGTATCCATGTTCTCACTTGCAGCTTTGCCATGAATTTTACTAGATTATTTTACTAGATGTTGTACAGCTCTTTTAAATTTATGGAACCAACCGGATACACATGAAAATTCAGCAACATAAAATAACTTTGCAAACTCTTCAGCCTTTGCCTGCTGAATTAAATCCACTTATTGACGTAATAATACTTCTTTGATACATAAACATAGTTTTGGGCGGGTTTGCTAGTTTTTTTTCTTTGTCGAAACTCCGTAAGATTGCTATTTTTTAGTGAGGATAATTTATTTATTTATTATTTGAAATTTCGATAAAAAATGGGCTGCGGGTTCTTATTATTATTTACTTTTGGCGGGTAGTATATAAATTATGCGTTATTTTAAGCTGGGCACTCGGTCTTTTATTTTAAACAAATTGTTCCGGAAATATATTGTTTAAATTGTTTTTATTATTAATTGTATTACTATAAAAGCTGTATAAAAAACCGCTTTAAACGAGAATACACTTTCTACAAAGCAGCGTCGTAAGATTAAATTTATATTGTATTAAAAGCTTCACACTACATTAGTATGAGAACCAATTATGATTTCATGATTAAACCAAATAAAGATCACTTACACTTCTAGTTACTCAGCACTTAAGTGATTAAAATTAATTGACATTCCAGAAATAAGGTTTAATAATTAAATTAATCAATATTAAAGATATATAGTTTTTTACATACTACTACATATATAGTTTCTAATATAATTATCACACACCGATGCAAAGAAAATTACTCTGTATATACACCTACCTGGAATACATCAATTTTCTTTGTCTTTTAATAGGATCGTGATTAGAAAGTATTTATATATTTGTAATCAAATCCCACTTTATTTTATAATTTAAATAAATTTGCTGTACCTCTAGAATCGAACCATGACTATCCACTCCGAAAGAGGGAATTTATAATTAACAAATACTGTTAACAAAAACATGAAGTTGGTCGTTTGGCAGGACATATGGAAATATGGAATGAAATGAAATTAGTTCGTGTTCGAGTCGAGTGGCTTGTCACTTTAAGAGTGATAAATGCACCTACAAACAAAGTCTTTTCTGCATCGGCCGACGACCGAGTAAAACTGTGTGTGAAAATAAAAAATATTCGAAAGCACCCTCAAGATTTAAAGCCAGCGCAATTATTGTTTGCTTCATTGCAATTTGCATAATTAATATGGTCGTGCGGTGTGGATTGAGATGTTAATATTTAAACGCTCAATTAAAACGGTAATTTATTTTATTTTTGCCACCATGTGGAATAAATATTTAATAAATTCAATGTTAATACGGAGATATATATATATATTTCATATTTCGAAAGTTTGTTTTTGTAATGATGATGAAATACAAACTTGCTGTGCTCAAACTTATCCGGTAACACGTATAGCTGTTAACAAAACTAATTTGATATTATTAAAGATAACTATTATACACAAGATTTATAATTAAATTTATATCATAAATTATAAGATTATGTATTTTTGAAACATGGTGTGTGTACAAGAAAATAAATTAAGCGTTTTGCAAACTAAATATTTATAGAGGTTAGCGTTTTCAAGAGCTTGCAGGTTTAAAAACCTGATGTGTTAAATGTTAAATCCAAGGTTTGTCACGGCCTGACCCTACACATACATTCTTATACATAGATACCAATTCAGCTCAGCAAATCAAGGCTATCAATAATCCCACAAAACGCTTTGAAAACTAGTGTTGCGTCAAAATTAAAACGTATAGAGGCACATTTGATCAAATAACGTCTTACGTTTAATTGATTTATAAAAGAAATGTAAACTTTCATTTTATATCATACTTTTTATTGAATTAAAGAAATACACAAGTGTATTGTTTGCTGGTTGTTATAAGACTAATTTAAAATTGAAACAATTTTCTTCTAAAATAGAAACTAATATTCCTAATTTTATATTTTATAAGATATTATAAAATAAAATATAATATTTATATAAAAAATAAATATGCAGGGTGTTAAAAAAAGATTGTAAGATATTTAAAAAAGCAGTAGTATGAACTAAAATTAGCAAAAAAGTTTAAATAAACATAAGTCCGCAAAGCAACAGTTTCGGATATGGAATGTTATTTTTTTTTACTTTTTTTAATGTTTTTTTAACTTGCAGTTTTTTTATTATAATTAGCTGATGGTTTGTGAAACAAACATTAAGTATTTGACTGTTGTTGAAGCTTGTCAAAATCGCCAGTGCCATTTGTCTGGAGACCAAGGTCGATCTAAGAATTGGTCCTTTTCTTGTTTGGAGAATTCTTCACGAGCAGCAGCTCCGTACCATGTACAACGACTGGGCTTTTTAATTTTTACAATACAAAGAAAAAGAGATTGGTTGTTGCGTTGTTTATGTCACATCATGTGAACTCACAATGTTAGATGGATTTGATTAATATGCAGACAAAACCATACAGAATTTTTTGTTTTATATTCAATTATTAAAACCATTTGACAAAATGCACAGTACTCAAACTACTTAAAACAGCTGAGGAAGTATAATTTAATAGATTTTTTGAATATTTTAGGGTTTTTTTATTTCTCAAAATGACAACAGAAAAAAAAATTGCTAACAAAATAATTGATAGTGTAACAAGCATATGGTCAGGCTTGAAACTTGTTTACGAAAAGTCAGTGGAAAAATCAAATCAACATGTAAGAGACATGTTGGTAATATGGATGTTAGACAATAATACTAATGCGAAAGTTATGAAATACTGCTTTCATGTACCAAATGCAGTATTAAGATTTACTTGAATTGTGAAATCAATATAAGCGCTAAAGCCAGGTTGGAAAAACAAGCTTTAAAAATGTTAGCTTTATTCCTCCACAAATTTCATCTTGGTAAAGCGAGTCAAAATGTTGTAGTCACAGTTTTGGAGGTTGATAGAAGACGATTTTTTCCAAGTACTCTGGTAAAATTGAAATATCTATTTTTGTAGAGATCAGCATGTTTACTTTCCGGCAAGTCCAGGATTGATTCAAAATTTACTGCTGTAGAATTTTTTAATAAGAAATCGGGTTTGTGCCATCATAATAAATTGTTTTTTTGCTCAGTTGCTTTAAGTCCTTGGCTTATTATGTCCGCAGGGTTTTCCTTTGTAGAAACGTGGTACCAATCACTGGGAGAAGTTGTCTTATGTATATCACCTACACGATTTGCGACAAATGATTTGAAGTTTCTGGATTCTGAGTTAATCCATGACAGCGTAATAGTCGAGTTGGCGTAATAGAAGCGTCGTGCGACTTTATTATCTATTAAAACGTTGCAAACTCGTTCAGTTAATTCCGCTAACAGAAGTGCGGCACAAAGCTCGAGCCAGGGTATTGTTGTTGCCAAAGGATACTTAAGAGTTTGCACATAATAAATGGCTGGTAGTTTTTTTATCTTCTTTGGCGTTGACATTATATATACCCGCACCATATGCTTGTTCACTTGCATCAGCAAAACCATGAATTTCTTTTTTGTGTCCAGGTTTAGGAATGACATTGATTTTTGTCCCATCGGATAAAGTTGTTGCATATTCGAGCCAGCTGCTAATGACACAGTCGGGTAATGGGTCGTCCTATCCACATTTTAATTTCCACAATTCTTGTATCATTATTTTTGCTGTAACTGTTATCGGTCCAATCAGTCCTAATGGATCATAGATTTTTCATATGGCACTAAGCATATTCCGTTTAGATAATGAGTTTACAGGTGAATCATTGTATCGGTAACTGATCGTACCTGTGATTGTGTTCCACACTGTTCCAAGAGTCGTAATTGTGTCGCTTTCGTTACGGCTTACAACTGTTGTGGAGTTGTTGTTATCGGGTTTAAAATCTTTGAAAACAGTTTTGCAGTTACTGGCTTATTGTCTCAGTTTGAAACCACTATTTTGTAAAAGTGTTGTTACCTGATCTTGTATCAAAATTAACTCTTCAATGGTATCTGTTCCTGAGATAAGATTGTCTACGTAAACACTTTGATTTGGTTTCTCCTAATTTTCTTAGGGATCGAATTGCTAAGTATGCTGCATTTGCCATGCCATATGTAACGGTGGTGAGCTCATATGATGTTAACTTGTCTTCAGCTGAATTACTCTACTATATCCTCTGATGTTTCTAGTCTTCTTGTCGCACATTAACTTGTCGATACATTTTAGCAATATCTGCCGTGATGACAAATTGCTTGGTCTTCATCCTCAACATAATTGCAAATAAATCATCCTAAAGAGTGGGCCCTACCATGAGTATGTCATTTATAGACACACCATTATTTCATATGTCCCAAGTTTACATATTATTGCAGGGTGGCGTTCCAAAACAAAGAATTTGAGCCGAGCGGATATACTGGATTTTGATAATTTATTCGGACTTTCCTTGAATGGCAACGCAACTTGGAAGCAACCAGTAGCATCACGAGTTGTGTTTAATTTGAAATGTTTTTCACATTTTTGGTCGATAGGTGCAAATATATAGTATTTGACTGTACTTTTCCGTTTCCTAAAATTGAGACACTAATTCATTTAGTCCTACGTAGCCAACAATTGAATTAAAATTTTGCGGTTTTTTTTATTTTGGTTGGTAATTGACCAAAGATTATCCACCTAAACTTGCTTTTTTAAAGGGTTAATGGTTTCATTAATTTTTTCACATAGAATATCATAGAAAAAACTTGCGCCAATTAATAGATCGATTTCTTGTGGTTTGTGGAAGTCAGGGTCGGCTAGCGTTATTCCTTCAGGTATTTTCAATGCGTATTTGTCTATCACACGAGAAGGCAGTTTATCAGTGATCATAGGTATCACTAGAGCACTTAGCATACAGGTATACAAAGCAACGCGTGATAAGATGTGAGTTGAGACAGAGCTTAAAATGTCTGTCTTAGCTCCGCCAACTCCGACAATTTGCTTGAGAACCTGAGACCAATAACGCTTGCACTGGATGTGATGTTCTTTTTTGGTCTCTTGCTAGTACTACACAAGTAGATAATAACACAGTAAATGGAGTGTAAGTAACATTTGTTAAAGAAATATTAGTTTTAATCTTATTACTTTGTCTTGAAGTACCAGGCCTTGGATTATTGCAGTTGAGATGCAATAACGAGTGATGTCGTTTGTTGCATTTGCGGCAGTTTGTTGATTGGCATTCATTTACGCTATGAGCTCGTCCTAGACAATTGTAGCAGAGCTTTTTACGTTTTACAAAGTTTATTTGTTTTTGTGTAGTTAAACTCATAAACTTGACGCATTTGAAAATTATGTGATCTCCTTTACATCTAACACATTTACGTGGAACATTATTCACAATTAATGTTCTGCTTCTGTGCGGTCTTACTTCATGTGTTGTTACGTTATTTGTATTGTTTTTTATAGCTTCTAATTGTGTAGATTTTGAAGTAAGAGATTTTTTTTAAATTGGCGTATTTCGATATGGCATTGCAAGTTTTAACTTCCCATTTTTTCAGCATGTTTATATCTAATTTTTTGGCTACAAGTTCAATAAGAATGTCACCCCACGCATGAGGTTTGCGGTTTATTGCTTCTAGTGGTGCAATAGTTAGAGCAACTGTGTCGATTAAATTTTGCAAACTGGCGTGGTTGTTTTTCTTGGCGTGCGGCAGCTTTAATAGATTTTGTACAAGTTTTTTTTACAATAAAACGCTTGTTCTGATATCTGTCGTGGAGACGTTTTCAGGCAAGTTCATATCCAGCGTCTGAGAGTTTTAATTACTTAAGGACCATAGCCGCTTTATGATTAAGCGCAGATTGTAAATAATGAAACTTTTGGATATTGCCCAGGGTAAGATTGTTATGAATTAGTGCGGTAAATGAATCACAGAAACCGGATCACTCGTCATATTCTCCTCCAAATGATGGAATCTCGATAGTCAATAATTTTACTTAAATACTTGTTAAAGTTTCTGCAATCGGTGGTGTTGGCAAGCCTTGTGGGAAAGATACACAAGCGATCTTTGTTTGTGCTGCTGCAATAATGTTTAATAGTTGACATCTAAACTTGCATTGTTTTTTGGAGATATCAACTTTGTTTTTGAATAGTTTGTTGAAAATTTGACGAAACTCTTTGTATACGGGGCGAATAGCGTTCAGGTGTACTGAGATGTTTTCAACTTCTGTGAATGAAGGAGAGTCGGAGCTGGATTTCAATAAATTTTTAAAGTCAGATGTAGCGGAAAGAAGTTGGTTTATTCCATTGTAGTTTCTTCACTATAGTAGCATGACCATGTATTTGTGCGCTAGTCGCGGTTTTCTTAACAAAAATTAAAATACACGGTTATTGTACAATATAATATTTATTCACAATAAAAATGCTAATAGAAAGATATTTGTATTTACGGTAAGATTGGTTTAATAATGAGTTGAAATAGGTAATTGCAAGAGTATTTAAAGGAAGAGACTATTTCATGGTTAGAAGGATTAGCAGGTTCAACAATTGAAAAGTATTGACTCCGTCTTAGTTTGTCTAACAGATCTGAAGTATTAGGGTAGGTATATCATTTATGATTTTTTTGTTCAACGTAATTAATTGCTACTTGCTGTTTTTGTTTATCACTTTGTTTAATTTTTTTGGTATTACCTAATGGGTAATGATCATTTTGAGTTTGAAAATGCTATTGTATTTGACTTTAACGTTTTCTAAATTTGTTTTTTAATTTCCTGTTTGTATATAATATGTAGAAAACAATAAGTTTTTATATACATAGGAAAATTAGTGAAACGGAAGTTTGAACGTGCACGTGTTATTTAGATTCAATGAATCAATGTAGAACAGTCCTCCATAGTGCCTTTGGTTATCAAAGATGAGCTCTAGTAATAGTAGATTCCACAAAGTATTATTTGTTGTTTTTGGAAGTAGATTCTATTTGCAAACACTTGAAACAGACGTATTTTATTATTAAATATACCGACTGCGCCAATTAGGTTCAATTTGTTTATTAAAAAAAAAAAAATTATTTAATCAAACTTTAATTTTATAACGTATTACAAATTTATATTATATATCTATTAAATAAACAAATACATGATGGTTAGTGTATTAATTGCTGTTTGTTAAACTAACATTCTTAGTTTCATATTCCATAAGATTAAAAAAATTATATGTATGCATAAATACTAGTGGCAACTGTAGCACAATGGTCTAGTGGACTGTTAATTCTCGGCAGCGGCAATATCTAATTTGTCAAATATATTTTGATGCGGTCGTCTTTTTTGCAAGGCAATAGCAAACCAGTAAAGTATTTGCCTTGTAAACCTTTCTAGTTGTGTGGTTTGGATTCAACGTTAAACAGTAAGTCTTGCATGTTTGTGTAGAACTATTACCGCACACCACAAACATACGAGAGAAGTGCCTACGCGAGCACGGCAGCCATTTAATAAAACTACGCTTTTTGTATTTAAGTATTTTTTGTTAAGACTGTAAGATGAATGTTGTAGATCGTCGTAAAAGAGCTGATATATCGCTGGCCACTAAGCTGGTTTGCGGAGATGTGGATTGTCCAGTCCTATTAAGCAGTTTGAACTTCCATGTACCAAGGCTAGCAGCTAGAAACCAACCAACATTTACTTGTTTTAGGTCGCACAGTAATTTAGGACTTAATGCACCGATAAACAGAGTAATGAATGCTGTAAACTCCGTAGCGCCCAATCAAGCATTTTTGTAACCATTTTATTTTATATAATTTTTGTATATTTCTGTAAAACTTTTGTTTATTTTTTGTTCATTCATATTTTTTTTTTGTTGTTTAGTCTTATATCATAACTTCTTTATTTAATTTTATTGTATCATAATTATTTTCTTTTCTTGTATCTATTTACCTATGTCTGTATATTATCTCCATGTTGGAACTATTAGTTCTGTTGGGATAATAATTTAATAAATAAATAAATAAATAAATAAACTCCTCGAAGTCGTATTTATTGACTACTTGTAGAACAATTTATGTTTTATGCACTCTGCAGTTGTTGTATAGAAGCAGAGTTTTTTGAGCACAAAAACACATATAAGTTTTTATTTGTGTTTTTGTAGACAGTGTGCAGTCTTTTTTGGTATGGTCTCCGTAAACTGCCATTATTACTTTTTGCGCAGAAAATTACGTTTTTACTTTTTTGGTAGTGGGGAGCCCAGTGGCGTACCGATTTAATCTCCAGTTTTTGGTTGGACTAAGCAGTTTGGTAATCTATTGTGGCAACATTCCCAAAGACACTTGTTTCTGATATTCTAATTTTTTTAGCAATAACGAAATCTTTTAATAGGTGGTCAATTAACACTAAATCTATAATTTTGTTGATGATTTTGTGAGTTTTTGTTTGTAAAGGTCTTCTACACTTTAGGTTATCATGAAAGTATTTCTTGCCTTATTTGAAGTGTTTGCGCCAATATTTGACTTGAAAATAAATCAGGTTATTTTTCATACACTGCTACAATATTGTTATGGATATTCTTTAAGCTACTACCTACTTTTAATGAAAATGTTAGACGTTTTTGTGTTTAAGTTGCAACTCACTTATTATAATAACATAATACAGCTATAAAAACGGTTGAAGGCAAATACACACTTGTTGTGTTGGCTTTAATATTGATAGTTTGTTAGATGATTTTAAAATAATATGTAATAAAGTAAGTCTTTTATTTATTATTAATAAAAGAAGTTTGTGGTAAGTTGTATGTAATCAATGTAATCAGTAATAAATGGGCGCATTAAGGGAGTAACCGTTGACTTGCAGCGCAATTTGTTTACTGTCAAAAATGGAAAATTTACTGAACACAGGCAAGCATACACTTAAACAACCTAAAATTTTACCGTTGACTAAAATGGTCAACTGTTGGTTGGCAATATATATTCAACGCATTCATTTAGGAATCATTGTAAAAAGCAAACATGTTAGCAACAGTTGCCAACGTTTGCGTTCCTTAAACGCGTTCATACAATGACTTTCATAAATGAGGCTTGTAAAATCAAAACTTGTCTTATCCACTTTTGGTGTAAAATGAGTTACATACGTCATTGTGTAGATCCTTTAGTTCTGTATGTGCTTAATACATCATTGTACTGCAAAACTTGATTTATCTTATTCAAAATAAATGGTAAAATATCGATGTAGTTGCAAAATTTGTCTTATCTACCTGAGGTTGCAAATCAAAACTGGTCTTATCAACGCAGCCAATAAAAGAACAAGGTTCCTAGGCGCAATTGAGTTGCGTGTGACATTGACAGTCAAAAATTTTAAAAAGCTTGTCACTGTAACGTAACAGAATTTAGTAAGGATTGCCCTGTGAGAAATTGAAAAATCCAAGTTAAAGAACTTTTTAAACATGTCTTGTCATGGCATTTTAGGTTTTCTAAAGTTAAAAGATTTTTGATTTAATAAAATTATAATATTTTTTGAAATGCATTTTTTTTGTAAAGAAACAAAAAAATATATTTTGATTTTTCAATTTTATTGTTGCAAAACTTGTCTTATTCATATTTAATTATAATGATTATCAAAAACCTTATAAATATTGTTTAAATAAATTTCTGTTGATAGTTCTTATCAATGTCTTACACAGGAATATTTTATTATTCATAATAATTACTAAGCAAACGTTTTTCTCATTTATCTCGGAATTGATTAAAGTGGATAAGATGAAACTTTTGCTTTTACACGTCTCAAGTAGAGTCGTCTGAGCCTGTGACTTAATACGTGATAGGATTTATACTTATTAAAAACGGAAAAAAAGACATTTACACCACATCATTTAGATATTGCAATATGTGGTGTTTTTTTTTTCTTTTGACGAGTGAGGTAAGTCACTTAAAGCTGAGCAAAAAAACTCGCCTTCTTTCACAAATAAAAAGAACAGTGTTTAACTGTTTTATCTAACATGGCTGCGGTCGTAAAAAAATGCAGCAAATAACTTAAGTCTTATGTCTACAATGAATTTTAGAGAGTTTAAGTGATTTATTTCAAATTCAAGACTTTTTCTATAAATCTGCAATTGGGGAGTCCATGCATTGGGTTAAATTAATAAAAAATACGTCCTTCCGCAGCATGAATGTTTGTGCTTTAGTTTTATTTTTAGAATTTTTGCAACATAGCAAGACATTTTTTATACTTGAATTGCTGCACTGCTGTTTATTAGAATTTAATAGCTCTGCTAAATGTTTTTCTTAATTTACTATTATTATCATTTAGTTATCTTGAACTTATTGATACTTTTTATTTGTTCCATGGTAAGTTTAATCTATCGAAACAGAAGACTTGACAGATAACAAATACAGAGAAGAGATGGAAAAGAAAAGCAAAAAAAAAGCGGCGGATGAAGCAATTACTAGATACAGGGCAGGGGTACAAAATAGACCATACTGGTAGTGCGATGAAGTGAATGAATTCAGGAAAAAAGTTATATAAACAGGAAAGAAAGTCAAAACACTGAAAAGAAAAGAAAAGAAAAAACACGGAAGAAACGGTACTTAAAAATAACAGAAAAAACTTAAAGTAGACAATCTGGGATAGCAAAAAAGATGCTGGACAGAAATGATAGAATATATAGACAAGGAATCTTTGGAGTAAGCCGTACAAATAACGAACAAATTGGGAGGAACAATCTAGTTAAAAGAAGACAAAAGAGAAGAAATCATAATTGAGATATTGTTTTGTATTGGTAGAAAAACAAGAAACAAGGGAAGAAGATAAAGAAACAGTTGTGGCAACAGTGAAAGAGATAAAGAAGATCATAAAAGAATTGATCAACAACAAAAAACTAGGTCCGGAACAAGTAACAACATAACAACAGAGGTTGTGACAGGAGCGATAGACGTAAACGAAATAGAAATCACTCAAATAATCAACAGATGCCTAAAAGAAGGATTTTTTTCAGGATGCTCAAAGAGACCACTCTAGTACTGATTAAAAAAGAAAGAAGCAGCGGAAGCAACGTCATACAGGCCAATATGCTTGATCAACACACTAGTTAAGATAATGGAAAAAGAGAAGAAGAAGAAGAAGAAAAAGAGATGGAAGAAGAAGGAGGGTGGGAAAATGAACAATACAAATTTACGAAGGGAAGAACAGCTTTTGGAGCTAGAGAAAAAGGAAAAACAATAGCAAAAAAGCAAAAAGCGAAACGCAGAGAAAGATACACTGCGATATAATAGCGTTTAACAATTAAGATAATATTGAGTTACTTAAAGGGTAAAAATTAACACTAGTAAGTAGAGACATACAAATGGTATGATTAAATGAAGTACTAGAGCTGGCAATAGAAAAGATACAGATATAAATAAGAAATAAGGGTTCAAGAGGACTAATAGAGGAGCAAGTAAGGTACACGTAAAAGATCAAGTGATAACCATAGGGAAAAAATTAAAGCAAAGCGATGGAACAAACAGGTTAATAAAGCGGTCAGAAAAACAAAGGAAATAGAGAAAAAGCTCGGTAAACTTATGCCAAAAAAACGGAGCTCCAGAAGAAGCCATGTGTGTTATAGCAACGGCAACGAGAAACAAAAAACAAAAAAATAAAACAGGAAGAATACGAGTTGTGGGAAGAAGACAGAAAAGAACTAAAAAATGTACTGGAAAGCAAAGTAGTTTAAACAGCAATAATTAAGAAATGTCTGATAGATGAAAACAAAATGAGGCGCTAAGAAACTTTGCAACAAGTGTAATAAGGAATAAAATTGAAGAGTTTGACATGGAAAAAGAATAAGAAAACAAACAATGAAATCAAACATACAAAATAAAGCCACAGAAAAGAAAGATACGAGACGAAAGAAGAACAAGAGACCGACAAAGATACGGGCTATAGAGAAAGAGGGGTCGGGGACAGCGCATCCTTGTAGCAGATACTGCGTAAAAATCTGCAAGGCAATAACCAGCCTACCCTAAACTAGTGTCAAAAATAGATTAGATTGACTAGGAAAGTACAACAACAGAATTTATGCAGAGTAGAAAACCGTTTTTTTTTTTCGGGGAGGTTGTTAGCTTGGTTTAGACACACATTTTGTAGAGAATTATTAAATGTTGCCGGCCTAACAAAAAAGGTGTTTCATAGCCAATAACAAGATTTTTTTGCATTTAATTGCCAAATGTGCTTTTTTTAAATTTTAATTACCACAGATTTTGTTTTTTGATCAGGGTTTTGTAAGCCTTATGTTGTAGACATTGCAGAGAATAGTATATCTGATGACGCATTAATATGCTATTAGTTAACACAGTTTTGCTAATGGTATCTAAGGACACGCTTTATGGTGTTTTTTGGTTATCCATGTTAACTAGAGATGTATAGTATGTAGCTTGAGCACACATATACAACACGTCTATATACACAACTTTCTTTTATAGCAAAAAATAGGTAACAACATAGTTCTACGGTTGACGGAAAGTTTTCTTCAAGCAGTGTTATTGACTAATTTTAATTCTTGAGAAGTATTTTTTTAAATTAACTTTTAAGTGGACCAGCAGTTTAACTAATTGCAATACAAGTATATGGAACTGTATGGCACGCTTAAAGGACTAACAATGCTTATTTGTTATATATATTTTGATATTTCAATTTTAGATTAATAAATTTAACTCCTAAATACACATTTTTGAGGATTCACTTAAAAAAAGAGTAAACATAAATATGGACTTTTACTTATAAAAAATTAAATGAAAAGAATGTACTGGTATGGTAATGCACGTGTCTGGCAATTCTGTTGATACCTGACATTTTTAGAATTATAGGTGTCAATAACTTTTAGTGAAACTTTTTTGAAGCTCTCTTTTCTCAGAGCATTTTTAATCAGTTTTCTCAATTATACAGGAGCAAGATTATTTTATTGAAGATTTAGGGCTTTATCAACTTCATTACTCAACCTCTCAACTCAACTTGGTTTTGAAATCAATATTATTCTAAGCATGAGTTATTAGATTATCAAGTGTCATTTTAGTAAATTTGATGTGATAAAATTGTTTAAGTATTTTTCTCCTTTTTGCTGGTCGTAGTGTGGAATTTATTTTAAGGGTCACATTGAATATTAATGTATAAATAAATTTTATTCTACTGTTTTATTTTATACACGTTTTTTTTAAATTATAGTAAAATAGTTTGTAATATAAATACTACAATAACAGATGATATATCGTGGTAATTGGCCGTTTTAAAACACTTATTTTTTAATCATAAATTAATTGATTTATAACAACTAATCTTTTGCAAATACTGTAAATTCTGCAAACATGTATATCAATCAACTGCTTATATGCTAACTATATTAATTTATCCGATCCGATGCACAGAGAATAACGATTTTGTTTACTTAGTTATAGATGCATTTATACACAAATTGCAAACCGATCTCCCAGGATAATAAAACCCATTTTCTATCTGGGTTACCTAATATACGATGCATTTTCTGATTATACTTTTATATAATATAAGACCTCAGTTGTTAATCTTATTAAAAATTAATTAAGGTAGTGCATCTATAAATCGATTGTATTTTAAATATTTTTTCATTAATATCTAATTATGTAACAAGTATATAAAGAAGGATTTTAATGAAGTTAAGTTTGTTGCACAACGAGCTTGCGAGTGAGATTAATAAAAAAGCGTGTATAAAAATCCTAATTATGCACGAGTTTACATAAGTTATTATTCCAGGTTTAAGAAGCAATTTGCAAATAGTATATTTGTTTATAATGTTTTTAGAATTATAATTTTGGGTATATGTAACATGAAAATTTATAATGTAAACATAGTAGGAATTAATGCTCAATGTGATTAAATTGAAAACAGAGATTTATAATTATCTGATAAACAATTCGTGCTTAAATTGAAAATGTCTATTAAATAGGAATAAAATTAATTTAAGCGCAATAGAAATGTGTGAATAATTTAAATTCAATTAAATTTTAACTATAGGTAGAATTATCAGGTAATAGCAATTGTAAATGTTTGGATCGAAATTATTTCTCCGATAACTATAGCACATACACATTCTTTTTATAAATTTACGGAATATTTGTTTGTGATATTTATATTTTTGAATTGAACATTGATAACAGACTACTTACAAAAGTAATACGGTTTTTATATTTGTGACTAGTAGTGAATATTTCTTAAAATCTCAAAAGCTGCTGAAGGGGTTTTGAAAAAATCGTTCTTATTTCTAATACTGGTTTCTGTATTCTATAAGTTTTACATTTTTTTTCAATCATATAATAGCGGATAAACAATCATATTGACATTCTAAAATTGGAAAAGAGGATGGCTGCCCGGATTTTTTTTACAGACCATAAATATTAAGACCGTGTATTTTATTAGATTTTTAGAGAATAAAAGTTTGATATTAATTTGATGTAAAAAAATTATCATTTTTTTTAATTGTCAGAATAACAAAAATCATTTTATACGCTTGAAAATGATTTATAGTATCAGCATTAATCATATTAATATTGATTGTTACTTGCTGATTATAGATGATATTGATAGCTCGTTTAATTGGTTGCTTAATGTTTAGTATTTGAAATCAGACGTTAATTTTTTGCTTTCCTATAAACACAAACATAAAAGGTGATAGCCAAATGACACTTTACTCACATTTATTTTCAAAGTTTTACAAAGTATCAAAAAAAAGTGTAAAAAAAGTGTTTTTTTTTTTCAACATGACTTTTTAGATAATTAAAAAAAATAAAAAACTTAACTCAAAAACTAAGCTAACAATGTCAGTTTTTATTAAATTAAAAAAAAAATTAATTTGCTAATTTCAAACTATTTTTAAAGTTTAACAAAATATCAAAAGAATTTACAAATATGTAATTTTTTGAAAACATGTCAGTATTAAAAAATTAAAAAAAAAATAATTTGCAAATTTTAAAACTTTATAAAAATTAATAAATGTGACATTTTGTCAACATAAAATTTTAACTTAAAAACTAAAAAAAAAAATTAATTTGTAAATTTAAAAACATGGTTCAGTTCGAGAAACTTATTAGTCATTACGTGCATTGTATGGTGCTCATAACCGTCCATCAGAGCAATTAATTTGAGAAACTGTACATCGTTTTTGCTTTACGTTTAATCTTATCAATAAGCAATTGATAGTTTGCAGCGTAGTGTTAATGATGAACCAAATGTGTCAATTTGTCATCGTGCTCAACAATTAAACTTGTGTCCATCTACTTTATGGAAAATGTTTCAACTTGTACAGGAATTAAAGCCACACGATCATTCTCGCCGTACATTTGGTAAATGGCACCAGGAAAACACTGCTATTGATCCACAATTTGATTTGAAAATTTTGTTCAGTGATGAAGCACATTTTTGGATAAATGGCTATGTCAACAAACAAATTGTCGCATTTGGAATAATAATAATTCACAAGCCATTATTGAAACACCATTACATCTAGAAAAAATTACCGTTTTGGTGCGTTTTATATGGGCAGGTGGAATTATTGGTTCATATGTCTTCAAAAATGGTGATGGTCGGACCGTTATAGTCAACGGTGAGCGGTACAGAGACGTGATTGCCAACTGTTTTGTGCCTCATTTGGACAGCATTAATGTAGCTGACATGTGGTTTCAGCTGGACAGATTATTTTCCTTGGGGATATGTAAAGTCCCATGTCTACACCGATAAATCAGAAACAATTGAGCACTTGGAAAAAAATTTAAGTTCTCCTTTTTTAAAATCACCATTTATTTAAAAGATAATTTTAAAACTAAATTTAGTAAATTAAAAAATTATATTTAGTTTGCAAATTAAAAAAAAAAAAAAATTTACATGTCAAAAATAAATTAAATGTAATTCTTTGCCATACATATTGTTATAATTAGTTAGATTAATTTGTTTAAAAAACTATGATAGTTTTAATAAATTTAATAAAAATTTTTTTTTGGCAATATGACGTTTAGTAAAATAAATTAAAAAATTACTTAAAAACTAAGCCAACTATGTCAGTTATAGTAAATTAAAAATAAATTTGCAAACTTCAAAATATTATTAAAATTTAAAAAATCTTATCATGATTTATGTACTACTAAAGCCTTATAGTTAGATAGGTTATTACAAATTTAGTGATTGTTTAAAAGTTTGATTGTTAAACCAATTTCAAAAACCTATTGTAATTTACACAATATAATTTTTTTATTAATATTTAATTTGGCAAGTTTTATGACTTAACTAATCCAAAATTTGCATAGTTATAGCTTAGTGTTTTAGCAAATTATTGCTAGTTGAGTAATTTGGCAAAGTTTGTTTTTTTTTCAATGCTTTTTTTATTAACTCTATGAAATTCATTTATATTTATTATTATATTCATATTATTTCATATATTTTTTATTATTTATTAATTAGAATATTATTTTATACAACATGTTTCGTTATTTTTAATAACATTTTCAAGTAAGTATATAATAAAATAAATTTTTTTTATTGATTTGTATTTTTAAAATTTGATGAAATGTTTAAATTTTTCATTTGGATTAATTTTAGCAAAACGTTATAGTCTAACTAATCTTAAAATTTTGCAACGATAGCATAATAGTTAGTAAGATATTGCTAGTTAAATATCTTTATTTTTTGGTTAATTTGCATATATTTTAAATTATCTAAAATTTTTCCACTACACAAAAATGTCTTTCATCTTATCTCATTCTTTTGTAAACCGGGGCTCGGATGGCTTGCTTCCCCTTTGTGACCAGTTCTGCTTGAATGTCATCTTTTCATGCTTAATTTGATATTGTTAATTGCTTTTAATTGCTAGTGAAATGTTTTAAAAATGTTTTGGCTGTTGGGTAAGCTGTGATTTATGTAACGTACTTGTTATGTGGTTTAATTGTCTAATTAAGTGTTATTTACATTTTTTTTTATCCTTGGGTATTTGTATTGGTTTATTAAACCCAGCAGTCTAGTATGTGTAGAAAGCATAAACAACTGTTGCAGTTATTTTATCTGGTGTAGGAATCGTTTTTGACCACCGAAAAGTTTTTCCGAGCTCAGCATAATTACGATATCTATGTGCACGTAGAAAACAAAAACAAAGAGAAGAGATGCGAAAGATACTAAGAAAAGCTGAGAAAATTGCTGGATGAAGTAATTTTTAGGTACAGGGAAAAGGGACGAAAAGGAGGTGCTAAAAAATAAGAAAACGCAGGAAAAAACAGAGAGGAAAGTCAAAAGACAGAGAAGAAATCACAGAGGAAACATAAGAGGAACTAAAAACGAATGTTAGAAAAGGCCACTCCAGTACTCATTGAGAAGAAGAAATAAGCAGGAAAAACAACGTTATATAGGCTAATATGATTAATCAACACACTAGTTAAAATAATGGAGAAAGTTATTGTGCGGAGAATAGAACAAGAAATTTGGATTTACCAAGGAAGTAACAACTTTAGAAGCTATAGAAAAATAAAAGCAATTATAGAAGCGGCAAAGAAAAGAGAGCAAGAAAACGGTCCAAATAACATGGAGCTACTTATAAGGTAGAAACTTAGTAACCAAATAGGGAAAATTCAAACTGCTCAGAGGGGTACCCCAAAGCTTAAAACTGTGGAACCTAATTTATAATGAGCTATTTCGGATGAGGCTGCCAAAAAGCGTGACAATAACGGCATTTGCAGACGACGTAAGTAGTAGTAAGTAGATATATAGAAATGGAAGTATTAAAACAAAGACTAGAGCTGGCAACAGATAAGATATAGATATGCATTAGAAATAAAAGTTAAAAATTGGCATAACTATCGACTAAAATGACTATTAAAAGAACCGGCAAGATACAAAAAGAATATCAAGTGATAATTATAGAGAAGAAAATCAAATACCTTAGACCAACACTCGAAGCAAGGGAATAGAACAAACAGGATAAGGAAACGGCCAGTGGAACAAAGGAAATGTAAAAAAAGATCTGTAAATTTATGCCAAACAACGGAAGTCTAGGAGAAGAAACCAGAAGGCTGACAGCAACGGCAGCAAAACGCAAATTGTTATACGCCACAGAAACATGGGGAAAAGGCAAAAACAGGATTGAAATAAGAGGAGCTACGAGAGCAAGCTCGTTAAGGATCAGCACAAGATCGTCACAAGAATAAATGAAAGTAAACGCGGCAACTCCTACCGCGAATATGATGGTGAAGAAAGGCTAAAAATAAAAAAAAAACTAGTAAAAGATAGAACAAATAAGAAAAATTATGAAAGCAAAAGATCTTTGCAACAAGAGTACTAAGAAAGAAAATTGAAGACGGAATAATATAGATAAACAAACAATGGATGCAAACACACAAAATAAAGGCAAAAACACAAGAGACCGACAAACTTAGGGGATATATGGAGAAGAGAAGGACTAGTTTACCTCAAACTAGTGCCAAATCTAGATTAAATTTCTGAGGACAATACAACAACAGGATTTGCGCAGAGAAGAATACCGGAAGGTAATACCATGCGTAAATTATTTTCTAGTTAAGGTACATACCTCACAACGTACACACACACAAAAAAATGTGCACGTATTTGAATCTCTTAGGTGTTACTATAAAGGTACCTAGTTGACACATGACAAGTGATTTTATTTTATTGACGCTTAGGGCGAACACCAACCCAATCTTCGTAGCTTACCTTAATTTATGAACAAATATAGCGCAGTAAAGCTTAAAATTTGACAGTAGCGTTTGTGTCTAAATGTAAGAGTTTGTGGATATTATTAAGTACCTCTTGTAAAAGTTAGTCTAACACAATACATGGTCGAGTAGTAGTTATTGATAGGTTCTATATATTTTTGTAAAAAAATAATTGGAATCTTATTGAGTCTAAATTGGGCAACAGTTTGCGCTTTATTTGCACTCCTTTTGCTTTTACTGTTTTTTGCGATTGATGTTTAACTGGAGTAATTTGTTGAATATCGCCTGTACGTGTGACGCCTTTTCTCTAGAAATTTAGGATTTCTAAAAAGTGTTTAAGATTTTTGGTGGCATCCGATATTGTATACAATTATATAGCTTCAATTTTATCTGATAGTAGTTGGGTTCTTTTGCCAAACATGGGATAGTCGAGTAGCTTTACAAATAATTGACCGAAGACTGATTTGGATGGGTTGGTAATTTTGAAAGAGTTTAAATAAAATCTCTAGATGTTTTTTTAATAGATAATACTGCTGATATGTTATATATATATATATATATATATATATATATATATAGGAACAGCAAAACTTTTAGTTTATGAGCACTTTGTCTAAAATGTTTAAGTTGAAGACAAGAGATCATAAATGGAGTTTAAGCAATTTAAAGGCGTTGTTATTGCTATTTTGTTGATGTTTTTGTTTGTTACTTGTGTTTGATTGGAAGTTTTGACGACATTAATTATAGGGAAGATCTGTAAAGAATTTTAGACTGGGTAACGTCAGAGTCATTTTGTCCATTTATTTTTGTTTGGTTTTTACATTGTTATCTAGCATCAACTTATGGGATGGTCAAACAATTTTAACATATAGTACATTTTCTTCATTTTATCTGGGGTCTATGTTGTGAATTGTGTGCTACAGAAAATTATGGGTATTGTTTTAATATTGAGTATACTTTTTGCTAAGAATCTGTGGGAAGCGTCCCATTGTCTAATTCCCGTCTAATTATTTTGATGTTCTATGTTTTGTTTGTTACTGATTTTGCAGTGAGGATAATTTTGTTCTTGTTTTTTAAGTAGAGAATCATAGAAACACGTATAGATCAGCTTATTTGTGTTTGCTAAAAAATATTTGTAGATATAAGTAATTTTTATTTTATTGTTTTTGAAAGTACGTATAAACGATTCAATTTCAGGTGATAGTATAGGTATTTGATAGTTATTAAGTGAGTATTTTGAACACTATACTTCTATTAACTATCAATCACACTATATTTATTAATAGCAAAATGTTGTTTGCTTATTTTGGAAGGAATTAAAGTTTACATGGCGTATTTTATTTTGAGAGATTGTTTGTATATTTAATAAACAGTTTTACGATTTTTTTTTATATAATTTAGACTAACTTTTTTTTATTAGAAAATAATGTTGTGCGTTTAAAATTGTGTGTCTGTGAGTAAAAACAAACATAACACTTTTTAGGACATTTTTGTAAAATCTTAAGTAAGTTGTAAAAGTAAAAGCAGAAGAAGAACGTACGAATAAACCTTACATTCTTCTTCTGCTGTACATAGTATTGGTATTGATGATTTATGAAATATAGTATTACAAAAATCATTTATTTAACTAAATTGCAATATATATATAGTTGATTTTTAAATATTTTAAAGTGTAATTTTTTTACCGTTGTTTTGTTTTTGTTTTGCTGTACTAACAAGAATAAAAATAATTGTGATTAATACTTTGAGTTTTACGTTTGCCAAACGTAAGAAGTCACTATGTTGACTATTATTTATTGAAAAATATATAAAATCTACGCTATAGATATCTGAAATAAATGACATCGTTTACTTTTTAATTGTTTGCAAATGCAAATTTTTGTAGTAAGTTTTGTTGTAAACACAGATTACAGATTACCTATTTAATAGCTATCTTAATTATTTACAAACATACAACAAGGACAACTAGAACTGTATGTTTGGTCAAAATATCATCTTTTCATATAAAATCTACAACTTGAAACAAACAAAACCACATTATAACAAGCCAGCAACATGAATATCATATTTTCTATTTGAGCAAATTAATTATGTTAAATTTGTTTTCTTTTTTTCAGCAACGAGCTCACCATGGAAACAGTTCCTCCGATGAGAACCGATCTTCAGGTCATGCCAGCATGTCAGATACGGGTAATAGTTCACCTAGAGCTTTGTCCAATGGTCCTGAACGACTGACAACTGGTGTAATACAGAAACCTGTAAGAAATCGAGTCAACTCTCAACATAATCGGTCAAGACATCGAGCAACACCCGCAAAGGTAACAGTTTTTTATTAATAACTGAAATAGCCAACTATAATTAAATAAAAGTTAAGAAATACAAATTTAGAAATTTTATACAAAACATATGTCAAGCATTTATTTTTTTGCAATATACACCACGTTATAAAAATATACTTGTTCTTATAGCATCTTCAAATTTATAAAAAAAAGTTTAAACTTAGTGCAGTGCCAAGGACCAAACAATGTTTTGTCAAAATGTTTCAGTCAAATTATATTTGCAAATAGCATTAAAATGCATTCAAAAATACTTAAAAATACATTTATTTCTGTATTTGAATATTTTCGGGTATTATCAACTATAATTTTACTAAAATACTTTGACAAAATGTAGTTTAATCCTTCCTGAATGTACGTTCTGATGGGGTGCCGTTAGTAGTATTGTTTTGGAAAATATGATTAGCAAACATTACATACTGAAATCTTATGACATCAACAATAAACCTTTTCCTCTAGAATGTTACATTTACAGCGCCGTTTTTAAATTCTTATGACTACGCCAACCAATTTAATATTCAAACGATAAAATTTCAGTCATCATTTATATGGGTAAATATATTGGAACGCCCAATTATTGGCTGCATTTTTAAATTATATAAAAAATGACCTTAATAAAAGTTTTTGTAGAAATTTTAATCTATATACTGATGTATTTGGATTTTTAATACAAGCCCTTTAAAAAAATGATGCGATAAGTTGTTTTTAAGCATTTAATCAAAAAGTAGAGTTATTATTTAGAGCTTTATTAATTTTTTACTTGTTAAATATAACTGCAAATCTTAAACCCAAAAAATGAAAGCATAGAATATTGTATGTAGTTCAACATACAGGGTTGATTAAATGTATGGAAACACCCAATTTCTGACTGCATTTTTAATTTATTTTACAAATGACCTTAATAAAAGTTTTTGTATATTTTTTAATCTATTTAGTATTTTGATTTTTAATACATTCTTTGTTTTGCGTGATACGAGAGACACTTTCAAAATTCGCGGAAAAATGTAAAGCAAAACACAAATTACGTTATGTAAATCCCTTTATTGCTTCTCAAAATATTCTCCTTTAAAATCTATGCATTTTTGCATCCGATGAAACCAATCTTCAAAACAATTTTGCCACTTTGAGCGAGGTACCTCCAAAACAAGTGATTTAAATGCTTCAGCGGCCCCTTCAGGCGATTAAAAACGCTTGCCACGCATTTTATTTTGAATATGGGCAATGAGTCATTAATTGAATGTTGTTACTGGTCCAAAACTCTACATTTTGTCGTGCTGTGTGAGCGCTTGCATTGCCATAATGAACAATGATTTGCCGGTTTATGTTGTTCCTTCTGATTTCAGCGTTAACTTCTGGCAAACAAATTGAAGTATACCAGTTAGCATTAACTGTTCTTTGATTATCTAATGAGTCTAATGCAACAGTTGCAACATGACCCGTTTTTCCGAAAAAACAAGCAATCATTCTTTTCGAAACGCTTCGTGAACGCACCACTTTTGTGGGTTAGGTTCATTTTGAAACACCCGTACAGTCAATTGCTGTATTCAACGACTGCAAAGCTTCCTGACATTCAAATGATTGTGCAAAATCGTATGTATTTGTTTTGTTGCAATGCCTAAAAATGCCTCTCACTATAGGTCACATGCCGCTCGGACAAAATCATTTCACGACAATAGAGCTGCATGGACGATCTTTGCAGAGATTGTCATCAAACGTTGGTCTTCCACGCTTGAACTCTGCAAACCATTTGTAAACCATTACTCTCGTTAAATTTTGTTGAAACAAAACCGAGCAGTTTGAAATCGATCTGTCAACTGAATTATAGGTGAAAAACGTCAAATTTTACAAATATGGCAACTGCAGAACGTTGGAAATACTGGCAGTACTTGATTCCGCGAACTTTAGCAGTGCTCCTCGTATAACGTCATCATCCGTTTTTTAAACAAACCCCGTATTTTCTTTTCTTTTTAGAAAAAGAATTTTTCAACAATTACAATAATATAAAGATATATGGGTCTATGACTTACGGTTTTTAAAATATTTATTAAAATAATAAAACAAAATGTAGTAGATTATGTTCCAATTGCCGTACCAACAAATAAACACAATTATTGTTTTTCTGTTATTTCTAATACAATAAAAAAAAAACAACGTAAAAATAAGTGAATATTTGAAGCAAAAAGTCAAGTCTGCCCTTTTTTCCTAAATTTGTTACTGCTTATGGGATACCTTCTATCATAAAATAATATGCCCCTGACGCTGTGTAACTTTTTTTGCACTTTTTTTTGTTACGTCAACTTTTTAATCTTGGTTTGTCAAGTAAAAATCTGAAGCAAATTTTGTAGAATGCTTTTGAATATCTGATCAAATATTTAAATTGAACATGCTTTTAATTATGTTACCGTTTAGACAATTATTTTCCATAAATAACTTATTTTATTTTAAGATTGAATATGATCGATTTAATTAGTTTATTATAGATAAAGTTTTGTAAGATTTACATAAGATAACATATTATTTGCTGTAATTACACGGCTCGGCCTCGGCCTTGATGTGTAAAATTCAAATTAGTGCAGTAATAAAGTGATTCACTTGTATTGTAAATATCTTAAGATTAATTTAGTTTGAATAAAAATTATGAATGCACAGACAAATGTAAATAGTTTGGTCATTTAGGTATGAACTGATTATTAATAATATATTCTTAAATTAGATTAAGTTCGGTTAGGTAATGTTTACTTATGTTTTTAAAATAATATAGGCTATTACGCTAAGGCAGTAAAATATAATAAAGAGAACTGATGCGTATACAGTTTTATTAGATGATTCGAACAAGTCACTTGTTCTTAGAATCCTATTTAGTAGGCCAAAACAAATCAAAAATTAAGACTGAATATTTTTCTAATTGCCACTTGTTATCGAATAACTAAAGAAACAAGAAAACATTTATCTTTAGAACAATACAATTTATTTCCTTATTACTTCTTAACAAGTAACAATTGTAAAAATGTTTACTTTTAATTTTTGGTTTTTTTTAGCTTACTAAATCAGATTTTTAGAGCACAGGCGTCACTTTTGAAATAAATACGTATTTTTATTGAATATTTTTTTCAAGTATGGGAAGACGTAGGAATGGGTACATTTTTTAAATCCCATTTCCTTTTTTTTTGACACGGTTTGCTTGGCGCCCCTACACTGCGGTTCAGCTGGTCCTATTGTGCATACATCTGGTTGTTACTACTCTGGTAGTTTGTTTTTAGGGGGATTTAGGGGATCTTGAGCTTTTTTTAGCTAACTTGCTTTTCCTAAAAATGGCTTTGCGTTTATTATTGTAAGTTTTGCGTAGTAGCAAAGTCTCTTTCTTCTTTTTAACATTTACGACATATGTGATTTTTTTGGATTCTTATTTTATGCATGTAATGGCCCACTTACAATCTAACTTTTGGAATTTAAATCGGCCATAAATAAAAAACTAACGATTATTTTTCAAAGTTTTGAGTTTATACAAAATCATTCAAATGACTGTCGGGCTGGTTTGACAGTAACTCATCCGATTAACACAATTTTTTAGTACATTTTTGATTGTTTGGGTTTCAATTGCATGAATGGCAACTTTGATTTTGTGTTTCAAGGCGTCAATCCTTTCTGGATGGTTAGCGTAACACTTATCCTTAAGGTCTCCCCACAAAAAAAAAAATTGATGTTTACGTTGGCTGTTTGACAAGTGGCCCTCGTCCTGTTGAAACCAAATCTCATCTATTTTATACTCTTCAATGTTTGGAAACAATAATTTGTTTAGCATGGCACAGTAACGTTTGCTATTGACGGCAACGGTGGCTTCTTGCTCGTTTTTAAAGAAAAATGGCACAATAAAACCACACCAGACGGCTACTCGTTGTGGATGCATAGTCTGTTCAATAGTCATGTGTGGATTCTCTGATTCCCAAATGCGATAATTTTTTGATATAAGTGCTCATCTTTGGCCAAACGATTATTAATCCATTGGACAAACTGAAAACACATTGGATGGTTATGAGGCTTCATTTTTTGGACTAATTGAACTTTGTTGGCCTTTAAACCGAGGTTTTTATTCAATTTTTTCTCAGAGATCTGCAAGAAATGTCCAGTTCTTGAGAACGATGACGAGTTGACGTTGATGCATGTTTACGCACACTTTGAGCAACAGCATTAATTTATTTGGCTGAGCCAACTAGACGAGAACGTGAACGTGTTGTTTTACTCACTAAAAATCCAGTTTTGCGAACTCGCTTCACAAATTATAGTATGTAATAATTTTTTAACCGTTTGATTAGAAGACTCACCACTTTGGAAGTAAGTTTTTATTATTTTCTAACTTTGTTCAAATGCGTCCCTTTTGCAAATGTCAAACATAAAACTAAATTTATGTCAACTCATAAATATCATTATATTATTGAAAAACAAAATAAACGGTAGTTGAAATTCCAAACGTTACATGGCTCACCCATTTTTTTTGTATTTACATTTTGAAATTAAAAGAGACGATGCTAAACTGTAAAGTTTTCAAAATGTCATTGTTTCTCATTTGAATTAATTAAAATTAACTTTATTTGGTTTATTTTTACAATTTTGGTATTCAGTTGATAGTCGGGAAACCAGCAAACCTTTTTAGTTACTGATCTAACCAAAATCAATTTTTTTGTGTTTTATTTGTTACAAGTAATCAGTAATCAAAATGACCTTTGGCGTAGTAGCGGTAGGTGTAGCTTTAGCAGCTTAACACACGTAATATATTTAAAAAAAAAAAAATTAATAAAGCTAAAAGTTTTGATTACAAAAAGTAAACTGTTACTAGTAAAGCTAAAATATTTCTTAGTGTAATAGATAACATCATAAGTTAAACGAATAAAATACTCCGCTGAGTATATATACAGGTAAACTCTCAGCGGACATGCACAGCATACAACGCTCTTTATGCTAAAAGTAATTATACAGAGATGTATCAATTTGTACATTATAACTCTATGAATACAATACTTGGTATCGACTAAAACAATGAATATAAATTGCGGCTTTTTTTTTGAGAAAACATTAAATCATATGCGAAGAAGGGGATAACGCTAACCAGAGTAACTTTGTGTGTTCATTATTCAAAAATGATGGATTTTTTTAGTTAAAAATAAGTGCATTAAAATATAAAACACTAGTAAAGAGAATTGTTTAATTGCAGGAGACGTTATATTGCTAGCGCAAGTAAACAACTTTTAAAAGTATTTTGTACCTTGCTGCCAAAATACCGAGGATATAGCTTTTATTTTTTACTAAACATTCAGCGGAGAATTTTCTTTTCTTTAATTTTGTAATTAAATTTAACACTACCAAACTCTAGTTTTCAAAAATAAGCGGTAATTACGTGAAGAATAATAATTCCTGGCTATAAAGCCAGCTGGTTACATTTTTTTGTTACCGTATACTTGTGTGGGAAGTTGTTGCAGCTACACTCACCACAAGTGCGTCAGCTGAAAAACATTTAGTTATTTGTGACATAGAAACCTAGAAAACAAAAATTAACTATTGCGTTTTTGGCAATCAAAAGCAGTTGCTGGCTCACGGACTATTACAGTTTAACCGTTTTTTGAAATAAGCGTATAGTCTATGTTGTCGCATTACAAACTACTTGCAAAGATAATATTGTGACAAAGATAATTATTACTTTTTATTTTAGTACCATGGTATTTATGAACCTTTGAGTTCTAATGAACGAAACTATTAGATAACCAAAAATGTTTATGCGGAAACTAGTAATACACTTTTATTTATCAAAATAATTATGTTTACAATGAATGACTTTTTGCCAGCGTGACGTTTGATTAAAGAACTGGCAGCTTTTTTTGCGTGATGTACGGTAGTATCAGGTTTTTACTAATCAAAACACTCACTATGCTTCTTTTTTTTACTGAGGTGGTTTGCTTGCTTCTCTCTTTCATAAAATCTGGCATTTTTTGCCAAAGAATTACTTTCAATTCTACTGCTTTTAGGTTGTGTTTGCCAAAAGAGGCTGTGCGTTGCAGTTTATAAGCTTTGCATTTACTCAGCAAGTGTAACGGATTTTCATCTTTTTCTATAAACCCGCGGCCCCTATGTTCAATTCTTATTTGCTTTCTATGCGTATACTTGTTAAGACCACAATGTTTGGTTATCAGTCCTGTGAGCCTTTGCAGTCTGGTTTGACTTATTTATGTAAACAAAGTTTTGGTATTATACAATAGTCTTATTATTGAATGTCTCAATCGCTTACAGCATGTCCACAAGTTACCTTCTTTGCTTCTTCTTTGGCAAGTTATTTTATCACGAAGTTTTTTTTTATTATTTAGTCTTTTTGTATCTAGATTAAGCAAACTCTGCAGATTGTGACCACTGCTTTTCTGCGGACCAAAACCAGTTTTTTTAGTTTTTTTATTATTGGCAATTGCAATGCCGCTTGACTATTTGACATGATGGTTATTGGTCACTTGATGGCAGCTACCGGCAGCCACCTACGTCTGGCAAATCAAGTCACATTTGCCCGGGGGTAGTGAAGATTGATTTTCTTAGTCTTTGTTCTTGTAGATTTTACCCATTCTGGTCTTTGGCTTCATTTGTGTACCAAATAGTTTCCTTTACTTTTTCTAGGTATTTTTTGATTGTCCATTTGTTTTGCCAAGGTATTAAATGTCTGTATGATGCAATGACTCTTTATAAAATACTCATCATTAAAGTTTTTTCTTTAGGCAGTACGTTTGTTATGTTAGGTCTTTAAGTCTTAAAGTTAACAGTGTGTTTATTTATCTGCAATCTGTATGCTTTTTGTCTTGATTCCGCTATTATCAAATGAAATGATGGTAATTATTAACAGACATGCTTGCGTTTGAACTGTACCTAGTTTGTTGTTTTTACATTTGAGGATGAGTTTTTCCCTCATTCAACGTTTTTTTTTTTTTGGTTTCAGCATAGCTTTTACAATATTGTTGGCGTTTAAAGTTCTAAGTTTTAGTTTTATTTTGGACTTTTTTGCTACCGACCTATACCCCAAAATACGAAATCTATTGCGTTGCAGTAAATGCAAGTGTTGCGTTTACTTTTTTTGTAGATCTTGTACATGCCCTGTCTAAACTTGGATTAGGAAGTAGTTGTTCTAAATCTTTGGTTAGTCATTTTTGTAAGTTTAGTATTACACGTTTGGTTTACTGTGCAACTTTTTTGGTTGTGTTCCATCTATGTTCCTATTGGTTGATGGTTTCTTTTTTTTTAGATTTAGTTTGTGATGTTATTGCACTCTTTTTTTCATACAGTTTTTGCTTTTTTTCTACCAGCAGCTTGATCCAAATTGAACTGGGTACAACCTAAAGAGTTTATGTCCTATAGGAGCTTGCCATCTGCATCAGCGTTTTCTGATGTACACTGATCAGTCTGTTTCTGAATGTCTTCAATTCTTTTACTGTTTTGTACCATTGGTACACTATAACATAGTGACACAGTTTAACAATTGCTTATTGCAGCTTGATGGTCCGCCTATGTTAGGCTTGTTTTTTTCAACTGTTTCCTGTTAAATGGTCAGAAAAAGTGTAAATCAGTATACCGAGTTATTTTATAGCTCGTTTGTTGCGTATGGTCGCATTTTTGTCTTCTAAGATACCTCTTTTGCGTACCCTTTAGTATTACTGCTGGTTTAGGTTGTGCTCGGTTGGCTATCTGTTCACCATGATGACGTTTTTTGTTTCAAACACAAGTATGTATTTGCTTACTAATCAGACTAATCCACGTTTGTCATAGTGGGCAACACTATGACAAACGTGGATTAGTCTGCAAAGGCTATTGCCATTACCATGGCATTGTAGTTTTTGCTCGTTTAAGTAGTTTGCGACGATGTTTTGTACTTTGAGTTGCCTTTTTTAGCAACTTCTTGTCTTACTTCTTCCAAAAAGGGTTAAACGCATTTATTATATTTAGGGTAATTAATGCTGCCCAGTTTTTTTGGTTATGCTCTGTGAACTCGACAATTTTTTCTACGGAATGCAAGTTTACTTTTTCGGAAACCGTATTTGTGATCCGAAAAATATTTCAATTTTTTTGATGAGTCTGCTTCTGGACTATCAGTCTGTAGAGTTTACTGATGATGTTTAAAAGATAGCATGGTCTTAATTTTAAGATCTCCGAAGTGGAAGTGCCCTTTGGAATCAATATCAGTTTTCCTGTTTTTGATTTGGCAGTAAAGATTTGCTTCTGTAGCAGTTGGTTTAATAAACATTGATACTACATTTGTGCCAATTTCAGAAGATAATCACCCATTGCAGTGATTTTAAATTATCATGAACCTCTTAAAATAATTTCCTTTGAAGTTGCAAACTGACTCTTAACATTAAATTTTTAATTTTTTTTGGTGATGTAAGCCGTTAATCTCTAAGCTTTGTACATTTGCTTTTCATAATATTGTGTTTTCTTGGTTAACAAGATGTTTTGAATTTATCTAAGTTGTACAGTTCGTATTGTGGTTCTAAAAGGTGTCCCAAAATTGACGCAAGATTTGAATTTGCCGCCATTTGTGCAGTAAATTGTTGGCAACCCTAATAAAAAAAAAACAATTTGACAGCTGAGAGTTTAGAGTTAGTAAAAATAGAGTCTTACACGGTGCCACATGCCATACAGTCAGTGAAACAATTCAATTACTGCATGAGACATTTCTAGGTCGTGTACTCTCTCGTTTTGGTGATCAGAATTGGCGCCTTAGGTCGTGTAATTTAACACTAATAGATTTTTTTTATGGGGTTATTTGTAGTCAAAGGTCTATGCCAATAAGCCTACAACCACCCATGTATTTCTGGAAGAAATGAAACGCTGCATCAACAAAATTCAGCCACATTTATGCAGATTGGTCATGAAAAAATTTGACAAAAGAGTGCGTATTTGCCAGCAAAGCCGTGGAGGTCATTTACCCAATGTGTTATTTTATAAATAAGCCTATCCTATGTACTTAATGAATTAATTTAAATTTTGCATTCATTTTGGGACACCCTTTATATTATAACTGTTTTAATTAATTTTACTTAGTCAATAACTGTCTAAACAACTGCGTATTTATTAATGCTATTTAATAAGTTTTATGAGAAATAGGATAGGCACTTAGCTTACGATTATGATAGGTATTATTTTAACAAATAATAGAATTGATAATATTTTTTTGATCAAAAATTTATACACACATATACTAATGTGCTACAAAAAAGCAGGGTTTGTTAATAGCATCTGGATACACAACATTTTTTACAATTTAATCTTTTCTTAAAAAACAAAATAATTTTTTTTATGTGTGGACATAATGTTGGATTTTCATTATGAGAACTTAGTACAAACATTACCTTTTATTTTTGCTCAAATGTGCTAATTTTAAATCTCTATCTAACTATAATTGCATTTAAAAAAGTTATTGAACTAATTGATTTTGTTTATATAACAATTTGTTTTTATTACAGCTTCAAGTACCATGGACAGGAAGTGGTGGTTTAGAAGACATAAAATTAGCGCTGCAGCAACTTACCATGAGATCACATACATCCACCAGTACATACTCCAGCGTAAGTGCTGGATCAGAAAGCTCAGAACCTGCAATGCGACGTCTTATGAGACATTCATCATTAGAAACTATCAATACCAATATTACCAACGCAGATGAATTTGTCTGGGTGGATTCTCATAACAGGTATTGAGACAAACAAAGGAATTTTTGTAAACAATTATGATCATTTATTTTATCAAACACATTTTTTAAATATCTTTTTTATTAAAATACTTTTATAATAATGAAAGTTCGATTATTGTTTCATTTTTGCTGCTTAATCGGGTGTGTTTTTGCTTAATAATAAGAATATTGTACTATTTCTATTAAATTATATTTTATTTCATTAAATTTGTTTAGATAATTGAAAATGAGTCGTGGACCTAAAATCAATCAGTGATAATTATTAAACATGATTTCAGATTAGTAGAACTTCAACACCTGCCTTGGACCAATCACTGTATTCTAAGAGTGCTTCAAACAGGAAGATGTCGTGAACACATGTCAAGGGTTAGTGTAGAAACTATTCCGAGATTATCTTACCTCCTCCAGAGAGCACTAGTTCGAATTAGCAGAGAAACTCAAAGATTGTCGTCTAATTTAGGCATCTGTACCAAACACGACATTATGGTATCATTTAGAATTGTGCTGTGCCCACCATTAGCAGATACATGCATAAAAGCCTGCTTGAGGGCGGCCGCCATGCTGGCTATGGCGGGTGATTGTACACTAAGACAGAGCAAATCGAGCCGTGCCGGTTTACAATTGCACGTGGGACGTTTTCATCGATGGATGACCGACGTTAAATTAGCCAGGTTCATTCACGAGTATGTAAGCTTTATAATTATATTATTCGCATTGAATTTAGGTTTGTGTAGGTATGCGGCGGTGTATTTGTGTGCCGGATTGGAGAACTTGTTGGAGGAAATCCTGTTGCAGTGTTTGCCGAGCGATTCGGATGTTACACTGACCGCCACACTTCTAGAACATGCGATCGCTAATAATGGGGACCTTTGGGGGTTGCTGCAGCCGTACGCTCATCTGAATGCAGGACGGATCGCGTCAGGTACAACAAAGGGTTTTTGTTTGTCGACAGGAAACAATGTCCTGCATGTTGGTAATTTATACCGGAAAGTTTAGTAAAGTTTCTCATTTGTTGGAAATTACAACTTGCGTATATAAAATAACTAACTGCAATATTGAATTGAAATTTTGTAACTACATTATTATTTTGGAGAAAATATTAAAGCTTGTTTTTTAATGAATGAATGAGCTATTGCAATTGTAAATATGTTTGTACGAAGTTTATAAAAGCATCCAGTTAGAGTTAAATTTTTAATGAATATATTAACAGACCGAATGTTTTATTAAATTAATTTAGTTTTAAAATAATTCAGGAATAGTTTTAAAATAATTCAGGAATATTTAATTAGAAAATTATTTTAATTTTAGGCGCACTAGCTCTTCCTCGTTGGGTTTCTGTATCGAGCTTGGGTTCCAGCAGAGATTCAGGAAGAGGATCCGGCCCACCAGAACCATCTTTAATGACTACCTGCGTTGGATCATTCAGCGAGCTGCAGGAACTCATAGGACGAATGCAGCAACGAATTCCATTATGCTCAAGAGCAATTAAAGCTTTATTTTATTTTATGCGTTGTTCTCAACTGGAACATGGTGAGCAAGGAGGAAGCGCAATACAGGTTCGTACATATATAAATTTTGTTATAGTTATTTATTGTATTACAAAACTATTTTTTTATAGGAACTTTGTTACGAAAGGGCTTATGTAGTTTTACCACCTCTTGTAGAATGGTTAAGGGTTGCTACAGCTCATGGAGAGCACAGGTTTGCTGCAATTTTGGATAAGGATGATATCATGCAGGCTGCTCGTTTACTTTTACCTGGTGTGGACTGTCCTGTTCGCCCCTTAGGAGAAGAAGCTGTAAGGATAAAACGCTTGACTGGAGGCGAGGAAGATCATATTGAAGCCGCTCGACAAATACAGGTAATTATATTTGAAATTAAATTAACTCAATTTATATCTGTAAAACTGATAAAATTTTGGTTTGAACTAAATATGAGTTTCCACAATTTGGAGGATATTTGATGACATTATTGATATGTAATATATTTTAATAAAAAATATATTGACTAGTTAAAATTGCTATATGCAACGTTAATATACAAATGTTATTAAAAATTGTGTACAAAATATAGTTTGCATACAGAACTTTATTATTAATTTAAATGTGTATATAAATTAATGAATTTACATGTATTGATCACGTTTTGTGGTTTGTGAACTCGTTAACATGTTCAATTTATATTATATTAGTTCAGGATATTAATTTCTGAGCCTTCCTTATTATATTATAGGTCGAATTGGCGTTCAGACTAATGTTGACTGGTCGTTCGGAACTGATCCAACAAGCTTTATCTTTACTGCCGATATCTACAAGACTCGACACCTTAGATCAGCAGGGCCATTCCGCACTCATGTTGGCCGCTTTAAACAACGATGATGTGACATTAACGGTGAGTTTTGAATTTACCATAATGGGACTTTATAATGTAGTTGCGGACTCTTAACATAAAGCGATAACATTAAACAGGATAATAGTTGATTACAGATTATCTTTTATTAACAGACTGGTTTTATTAACACTTGATGGCAGTGGCGTAGTGAATAAATAATTAGTAAATATGGAGATTAAAAAAAAGCCTTTTGTGTTTTACTTAAGAAACTAAAAAAGAAAATAGTTTCATTTCTAAGTATTTATTTTATAAAGATTAATGCAAATGAAGTTTCAATGCTTTATATTTTTAAATTGAGTTTTTTTCAACTTGTAGATAATACAATTTCCATTGACAACACATATAAAAGAATCTAAACTTTTTAATTGCTTATTAAATTTTAAAATCAAACAAAATTGTGAAATGTTTTAATAACTTATCACATTATTCTGTTAGACAAACAAATAGAACTGTTATTTTTTGTTGTGCAAAATAAACTTTTATGGGCTTATACTTTAAGTTTATCTTTATGTAAGATATGTAAGATTGTTTTCGTGTAGTATCCAAATATTTTAAATCAAATTATTACAATCTGTATCATTTTTTATGTAAAAATATTATTAAAACGCTATATACATTTTGGTAAAATCTCACACATACTAATTTAACTAGACGGCGTCTGTGGGTTGAGAGAATAGTTGTATTAGAGAGGTTTTGGTTTTGAATCCCGGGTGAGGCATGGATGTTTGTTCTGTATCGAATTTGTAAAATTAATATATACAGTGTGTCCCGGACCATCGACGTATGAATAGGTGAAAAAGTCTGAAAAATTTGTTGGTTGAGTTTAAATTTTTTTTTTCCGGTTCCTTTAGTTTGTGTCATTTCTTTTTAAAAAAATAGGTTTTCAATTTCCATTGGTGTAAATTGGTGTTTAATTCTTTTGGTTTTTTATTTTCAAAAAAGAAACATTATCTTTACCTGGACAGAGTGTTGTTGAAAAGTATTAATTTGTATTCTTTTTTTTTTTTAATTTCAAAATGCGATATTTAGGAATTACTTAATATGTTACAACATAAACATACTTTTGAATTTCAACGAGTAAAACTACACTTGCTAAAACTAATACATTAAAGACTAGATTAAATCAGTTTGTGACATAGAGAAAATCATGAGGAACGCTCCACCGCTATTTAAAACCCACTATGTAAAACAGACACGTCACCATTTGTCGGCGTTGAGACAAAGAAGAAGTCACAAAGATTTCTACATAACACTTGCGGTCCACAATCTGAGATCGACTATGTCACCATTTGTCTGTAATGAGATACAGAAGAGGTCACAAAGAACGCTACGCCGCTATTTAAACGACATTAGGTTGGCACTAAATCTACAAAGACTAAGAGCACTAAAAGAAAAATATACGAAATTTACTAAATATGCACAAATTAGAGAGCGTGTGAGACGGAGTAAACGGAGTGACAGTCATATTTGAATATAATTACTGTCAGGAATAACTTACTGTTTTACCAAAATTTGAAGATGGTTGAAATTTGGTTTGGAACAGACCTACTTAATAGTTTGTTGAAGTTATATACTTTACGGGTTTTTATGGATTTATATGTTGGTCAGTCACTGATTTCAATCTACCTAATATTCTTTTGTTATTGATGTTGTCATTGAAGATTGTGTTATAATAGACGATCGTACTTATTTAAAGTTTGATAATAAAGTATGTGCAAGTTTAATCTGTAAACATTCTAGTCAACTTATTCTATGACCAAAACAAAAGTTATCAACTATGGATTTTCTTTATTTTGGTTTTCCATTGATTTAATTTATTTAAAAAAATGTTGCAATTTTTTACGGAATTGATGCTTAATGCATTTTCGTTGACGATAACATTAAAAAAAAAAAACGTTTTTTATTTATGTCATTTGGATATATTTTCTATAATAAATAAAAAAAAAATGTCTGTAACCGTAAATGATTGTGGTTTGTTTGTTTTATTTTCAGTAATTTTTATTATTAAAATAGAACTCAAATCATTAATGTTGTCATTTGTTTCAGTTCTTTACGGCGATATGCCCTCTATTCTAAAAATAAAAACAACCTACAAACAAATTATTTGAAGTAGATTTGTATATAACAATTTAAAGTTACATTTACCTTATGCATATAATAATTAGTATCCGGAGCATTTTAAAGTAATTCCTCAAGTTCTGGGAAGATTTGATAAATTGCCAAAATATGCAAGAAATACGTTTTTAGAAAAGGACCAAATATTTGTTACCTGTCTACAATTATTAAACTTTTTATACGTTTTTTTATATACAGCCTTTGACTTCTGAGGCAATAAGACAATAAATCCAATGTCATATTATAAACAGCCTCTTGAATTTTCGTGGGTGTTCCCATGACCAAATCTTTGTTGCTTGAAATTATGACTGATAATTTCTTGAAATGTCACTATGATTGTTGGACGACTAACTTTTAAATTGTTTGAAATTTATTTCTATAGTTTATTGATTTTATTTTACTATAATTTGGTTTATACAATTGTATTGCATAAAAAGTTATGTACGCTACACGGACAAAAAATGCACATGGGATTCATGCGGCTATTTTCCGCATTTATTCTAAATGTTTATCCATGTAACATAAATAACTGTTTTGTAATAATCAGTATTAAATCAGAAAAGGAAACGAAAGACGCAGTTAGTTTTTAATTAGCACATACGAGTATAATTTAATTAATACAAACAGAATTAGCTCAGCGGTTTTCTTTAATCTGACTAAAGCGTTTGATTGCATTAATCATAACATGATATTTGAAAAGCTTGTATTTGATGGATTTAGAGATATTTTGCAAAAATAGTTTACTTCATAATTTAAGAACATCGTTGACATATAGTGCAAATTTATAAAAAATAATAAAAAATATTTTTTGGGCAAACAAACAGTATGAAATGAAGTGCCAGAAGGTTACGTGTTTGGCTTTACTTTGTTGTTAATTTACATTAACGACATATTTTTAATAAACATATCTGGAAAATCACTTTGTTTGCAGATGACATCTGCATTACATGGTTTTTTGACAACTTTGATGCATTAAATAAAAAATTCAAAATGAT
Organism: Tachinus rufipes; assembly: GCA_963932245.1. NCBI lineage: Eukaryota > Metazoa > Arthropoda > Insecta > Coleoptera > Staphylinidae > Tachinus > Tachinus rufipes. Next base: position 71,173,629 of record OZ010745.1, on the reverse strand, counting down.
AATAATATAGTTAAGAAGCGGTTTGAAGCAAACTTACATATAACAAACTCTAACTTTAGAAATTGCTTGTGGTGTTTATATAGACAAAGTTACTATTTCTCGTAATAATGACGTGCATCATTGTATTGATTCTATAAAGCCAATTAGTAAACCAAATAGAACTATATTTTTTAAAGATAGTTTATAGTTTTTATTTTTTTAGTAGGATTTTTAGAGAAGGAATTAATTAACCGTAAACAGCATTTAGGACATTTTTTTCTTTTTTAATATGTTTTCTTTTATTAATAATAAAACAGACCAGTAAATAGCGAACGTTTCAGAAAAAAAAGCTTCTTTTTTGCTATTTTTATAATGACTTTTAGAATTCTTTCTTTAAACACTTTACTAAGGAAATAAACACCATAAAAACAATTCCAATTAAAGGACATGGATTGTAGACAATCCAATCTATTCTAAACAGAGCTATGTGAAAATTTTATAGTTTACGTAGAATAAAACTTATCAATACGTTCACTTTAACTATTATCTTTTCTATGTTATTTGCAAACACAATTATATCATTGGCAAGTTGAATAGATTCTATTCTTTCTGTTTATATGGTCACTTCTGTGTCCATTTTCCAGTCTTACTCATAATCCAATTTTAGACTACACCTTTTTTTGCCATTTAACCAAATTGCTACGCGTTGTCTCATTTACAGATTACCTTCCAGTCTACTTTTTTCCAATCTACTCATTTACAACATTTCTTCACATCAGTTTTTTCACCAAACACTTAAACATTTGTATTTCTTTAAGTACTTTTTTTAATTGTCCTTACTATACTAAACGCATATACGCATCTCTCTTGTCATCATCTCTTTTCTGAATCCAAATTGTTCTTCTGCTATATTTTCCTTTATGATTCTTACAAGTCTTTTACGTATTACCCTCAATAAGATTTTTGCTGCATGCACTACCAATTGTTCTATACTCCTTACAATAATGTTAGCTCTTTTATTCCTATTCCCTACAGACATTTCAACTGCTCTTACTGTCGTGCATCTACTCCTAAAGCCTTTCTAACATTTTTTCATAGCTAATATCATCTCCTTTATCATAATGCTTTTACCTACTGTTGTTATTGTAACTAATAATATTGATATTAACTTATAAAACAAGTAATTGTGTATTCTTTATTTTTTATATAAATAAATAAAATTTCATAATTTAAATATAATTGTAGTAGATGTAAATGGTTAGGTTTTTATACCCTAGATAAAGTATTATTATTAACGGTTTTGGAAACAGCATATAATTTTGCAGTCTTCAAACATATTATGTAAAAATTGTATGTGGCTGAACTTAGCTACGGCTACGGATTCGTTTAAGAAGCGTGTTTGTGAATCCGCGCTCTCACCTAAGCATCGCCAAGCTAAATCATCAACATGCATACCAGCATTGGAATTTAGCGGCGCTCTTATATTTGTTCAATAACTTAATAATTTAAACAAATTGCTCTGTTATTTACTTAATGGTATTATTTAGCAATAATTAAATAAATGATAATTTTAATACAACTGCGTTGTCAACAAAATATTTAGATTTAAATGGGTGTTATTAAATTATAAATATAATATTAAAACGACGCGACGTTCAATATTTTTACATAAATAATAATTAGTAGATTTTAAATGTTTTTACAAATATTTGTTTTTTATTATTTAACGATTAGAAATAAACTTTTAAATTTCTGGAAATCAATAAAAAAACTTTATATTACGCTTATTTGTAAGAGAAATCTAAATAATTTGACTAATAATTTAATTTAAGGTTGGATGGCCAATTTTTGAGCTATAAAATATTTTGTAATTAAGATTGTGTTAGAAGAGAAAACCTAGTTTAGCTGTATTTTACATTTTCCGTATTTAAGCCATTTCTATTTGCTAGTTAAAATGAAACATTTATTAGCTAAGATATTGGGGATCAAGTTCTTAAATAAGATTGTGTTAACCGAGAAACTCAATCAACCTATTTAGCTGTTTTTACAATTTTTGTTTTCCAGTAAGATATTGGGAAGTTTGAATTTTTATTTCCATTTGCTAGTTAAATAGAAAAATTTATCATCTAAGATATTAGGGATCAAATTTTAAATAAGATTATGTTAGCCGAGAAACTCAATCAACCAGTTTAGTTGTTTTTACATTTTCTGTTTTTGAACCATTTTCCGGTAAGATAACTGGAAGTTTGAAATTTTATTTTCATTTGCTAGTTACATAGAAACATTTATCAGCTAAGATATTATATTTATAATTTATTAACACCCATTTATATCTAAATATTTTGTTGACAACGCAGTTGTATTAAATTTATTATTTTTTAATTATTGCTAAATAATACCATTTAGTTAAATAACAAAGTAATTTGTTTAAATTATTAAGTTATTGATCTAAAACAATTATAAGAGCGCCGCTAAATTCACAGATCCGCTTTTTAAGCGAATCCGTAGCCGTTGCTAAGTTCAGCCACGTAAAAATTGTCAAACGAGTTACAGTATCAATTTATTTTGACAGAAATATAGCAGGTCTATCAAATTGTATTCTAGACTGTCAACAAAAAATTAATAAATAATTAATTTTAAGTTTTATGTGATTAAGATATTTTACAGTAATGTGTATAAATGTCATAAGTTGGCATAAGAGTATTTACTAAGAGTTAAACAGAAAAACATCAGGCCTTTTTAGTTGTATTGTAATCTACCAAATATTGTTAAAAAGTAATTTTATTTCTTAAAAGTTACTCAACTGCCAAAAATATTACTACATCAGTCAAAAGTTACTAAAACGGTTAAATAGTTTTTAACAATGTAATAAGTTGGCATAAATTGTCTAGATCTATTAAACAGAGTTTTAAACTTTACATAATATTACTACAACTGTCAAAAACTTACTGAAAAATGTATACAATATATAGATGTGTTAAATTGTATTTTAATGTATCAAAAAAATTAATATCAAACTTAAAAAAAAACTGCTAAACAATTTACAGCAATGTGCAAATACCATAAGTTGGAAGCAACTTACTAGATCTGAAAAATTGTATTCTAGACTGTTAAAACGTTATAAAAGCTGTCAAACAGTTTGCAGCAATATAATATTTTTTAAACTGTTAACGGTGTTACTAAATCTATTGAAAGCGTTACTAAAATTGTCAATCAGTTTATAGCAATGTGACAAATCACTTTAAGATGTGTCGTGTAGCGTTCCGCCTGATTAGAGCTTGTGTGGAATCTTCCGAAGAAGTTTTCTAGGTAAAATTACTCTCCAAGTAATTGCAAGCTAAATTGATAGATCTAACCTCAGTCTCCGTGGATGCACTTGTAGTGGCGTAACTTGGATTTTTGGGCGTCACTGCAAAATATTGAAAATGGCCTTCTCAGAGACGGTCTTTATTTCAGTCTTAAATCTGTACACTCAAATTACAAAATTTTAAAAACTTTATTTTTTATTTTTTGTTCTGGATTTGATGTAGAAAATGAACATTTTATTTTTTCACCTGTTAGGGATCACCTTGTATAGTAAGTACACCCACAATACATGTCATCTGATTAATAAATCATTTTAGTAAAAAAATGTTTAATTGTTGAAAGGGATTTTGCATAAATGCATTGCATATTTTAATATATTAATAATTTCTGACGTGTAGATACCTATCTCAAAAGACTAATTGTTTGCATATTCAACAGTGAGTTATGCCTCCAATCTAGCTTTCGCATCAAAATACAAAATATATGTATTAATCTCTTATTTGCAAACAAACATATATTATACATGACTAAATGTTAATGTGTTAGGCAATTTAATAAAATTTAAACAATAGTAAATGATTGAAAGAAAAAATATATTAATGCATTTGAATTAATTATTTCAAATAGAAATATTTCCTAAATAAAACAAGTAATCACAAATATTTAAGTTTCTGCGTAGTGTACATACTCATTCTTTTGGCGCCGTTGATATTAATGATGATTCTACCATTAGATGTACAGACTTTTTTTATATTCAACTACTTTTATAATATATGTTTGTTGAACAGTGAGTGTGATTTGTTAATGGTATATTAAAGCCTCTTAGTTTCTTTTTTTAATTATTAAAAACTAAATCTTTGTATCAACTGCTTATAAATCTGATAAGTTTTGAGCAATTTTTAGTTGGTATTTTGTATCCAGTTTGATACATTTTATCAATTATAGACTTTATTGTCCATAATTCATAAAATGTATCAAAAATGATCAGCAATATCAACATGAAGTTTGGTTTTCATACAATGTTTAACTACATTGGAAGTATTTTTGTTATAAGTTTTGGCTACACCATGTACTTGTTAAGTCTAGAAAAGTATTGTTATAATTCATTAATTTTATTTTCAAATTTTATTTTTTACGCCCAAATATCCGTACTTAAATTTCATATTTTGTTTTGCAGATGATTTATTATATTATTTATGACCTTTTGATTATGTATGTTATATTGACAAAAGGAATCTGTTTTTATCTATTGTAGTATTTTTACTAATTGCCAAATGTAATATTTAATAAATGCTTAATATGTCAACAGAATAAAATACGTATAAATTTTAAATGAAATAATTCTTGTTAAAACTACTGCCAAAAGTAAAAGAATACTAAGAACCTGTAGCTCAATTGTTATGAAAATTTCAGATAATATGTGAATTATTCATACTAACAAATTGAAAATTTAATAATGAGTTGTCCAAAACTTCTAGAGTTGAAAATGTCCTAGTCTTTTACCAATTATATTCCACACGTATTTTTTAATAGGCAATAGATCTGGAGAACGAGAAGGTCAAAGAAGTAAATCAACATTAGCTAGTTTTAGAAACTCTATTGCAACCAGCGTTAATGTAGCGGTTTGCGTCTAATGTTCCTGAAATGAACACTAGAGGAGATTTACTTATATACACGGTTGCTCCCCATATCATAACCTTGCGTGCAAGAGCTGGACGTTAGTCTTTTTTTTGAATTTTTGCCGCATGTACCTAACCTAACCTTACACCTTGTATATATAATATAACTTATATTCATTCTTGTATTGAATATTGTTCTCAAGTATGGGAAGGAGCATCCGAAATTACACTATCTTTTTCAAACTTTATTCAAAACCGAGCTATATGGATTATCGCTGACCCAAAATTGGACTAATGATTTAGATACTTTACTACACCGGCGTAATGTTGCAGATCTTTGCGTTTTCTATAGATATTTTTACAAAACATATTAACAAATAATTACTCGTAGTACAAGGCTTGCTAGAAATTCTAACAAATATTCACAGTTTAGAGATAAAGGACCAAAACTTTTAAGAAAGATTTTGTTAACCGTACTATCGGCACATGAAATAACCCACAAATATTTAAGGTCGATTTCCACAAACTTCTTAAATCTAGTCTTTAATGTGATAGTTTCAACAAGTGTGGTTTTAATCGTTAAAATTTAAAGATATTTTTATGCTGTTGTGAAATTAAGTAAGTCTTAAATATCACATTTTAAAGTTACAACAAAAAAATATAATAAACCGTCAATAGCGTGCTTGAAAAACTAACTTTCTATGTTGTTTTCATATTTTATAAAGTTTGTTGACTCTTGTTCAATAGGTTTTAAAATGAGAAGATTATTTTAGTTGAGAATCTTTGACGTCCAAGACGTCATACTTATGACGGCCAATGAGGCATTGGTGTATAATACCTGTTTAGAGCAGCAGACAACATGATTGGCATTTTAAGAGTACTTTGTGTGTTATAATTTATGATGGAGTACTTTTATTCTAGTTTTTTTAAACAAAAATATATACTGCTTTCTTTAAAAAAATTGAAAAATTAATCTTAATTTTAACATCGATATAAAAGTATAGTCATATAAAAAAATGGATGTGTATTATGTTCCTCTACAATAGGTTTTTGTTTTTCAAGTTATCTATAAAAGTGCATATAGAATTTTTTAATTTTTTTGAAACTAATTACATCTTTAAAAATGTTTAGAAATAATTTATGCTAGTTTAGGTGGAGCGTTGATTTAGTTAAATCTTCATGCATTAATTTTTATCTTTTATTTAATTGTCTACGTTACAGGATGTCATTTAATTTGAAATTTAATCAAGTTACATATTTAGTAGTTTCACTAAGTCAATACATTGAAAATATAAAGAATAGTTTTTTGTATAATTTAAGGGTTTTATTAAGAGGAGCCTATTAACTGATTTACAAAACTAAATTGTAGTTAGTCTTATTGTGCATTCAATTCAACGAAATCTTTTGGTACGAATTGTAACATCTATCCTGGGACACAATGTATGCATTCAATAAATTTTTTAATGATATCCATTTTATCTATAGACTTATGCTGGCGAGTATTTTTTTGGATTTAACTGAACATCGTGTTAACATTTAAAAAAATGCAATCACTTAAATAAAATGATATTAAATGACAATTTTCTTTTTTACAACCCAATCAATTTTCGATCACTTTTGTTAGAAAGAAGATTTATATTCGAGCACATATTAAAACGTAAGCGTTTCCCATATATTTTTCCCAATATTAAAGTTGTCAAAGTGTACAGGCTACAGCTTCTATTCGAAGACTTCATAAAACGATTGTTATGTTCCGACGCGGACAGGAATGAAACGACAAGAGCTTGCAAGAATTTAATATTTTTACTGCATCTTGTCAAAGCAACTATTTCCTAGGAAGAATTTTTTATCAACTTTGTAAAATCAGTTTAGCTACATCAGATACTCAAAGTTAATACACAACTTTAAAGAAATAAAATCTGTGAGGTTTTTAATTTAATAATATAAATATATAATATTTTTCTAAGAAGTATGCAATAAATGATTAATCATAATAATAAATTTAATAATATTTTAACTTAAATCTTGTATGAAATATTTTTTTAAACAATTATGCAATTATGTCTGCTTTCCGCATTTATGATATTGTCTTTTACGTTTTGCAATTAAAACTAATGGAAAATGTGGTGTATTTTTATATGAATAAAGTTAATATTAATGATATATAAATTATAAATTGTATTAAGACTGTAATTTAAAAAAATATGTAGATTATTATGTTTTAATGGTTACATAAACAATCTTTTAGTTACCTAAAATCAAAGTTATTATCTTTATTAAATATTATTACATAAAATAATATTAAATTAGGAATGATAAAGTATTAAATTGGCATACTTTTCTTCTATGGTGTTTTGGGCATTTTTTACAAAACAAAAATATAAAGTTAAATAGAGATTTTAGTTATTTTTTTATTATTATGCTTTTTACGGCTATTTTACATCGCCACAGTAAGTCTACGACTTGTTTAAAGTGGTTTGATGGGACCAACAGCTTAATACGTGACTTCCGAACCACGCTGGTGGATAAAGAGCAAGTTATCATTTCAGTCATATTTCGGGGATCGAACCCCGGACTGCTCGCATGATATGCAAGTGCTCTACCATTGAGCTATCACACCATTTGAATTAAAAAGAATAGTAAAAATCGTAGTAAGTAGTAAAATTTTTAACCAGTTTGAATGAGTTGTATTTAGATAGAGAAAATAATAAATAAAAATAATTTGTCGCTGTTAGTTATTTAACCGACATGACATTAAACATTTTATGATGTATGTTGTTTATTGTTGTGGTTATTCCTTCTTCAGATGGTATGTCTAGCGTCCCTGCATTACGAGTTTTAAGTCCTATTGTGTACTTAAACTTTTACCAAGAGATTGTTTTTAAATCTTTTTTGGTTAGATTGTTCTTGCCAAAAAGGGTTTTACGTTGCATATTGTAAGCTTTGCACTTGCTTTGTAGATGTATCGGAGTTTATTTGTCCTCCAAACATTCGTAAGCTTTTGCAGTTTTTTTATTCATTTGCATTACTATGGTTTGAGTAATGTGTGATGGTCCTGTTAAAAATAGCCTGATGAGCTTCATTACATTTCAGTTTAGTTTTTAAAAATCTAACTTGGTTAGTTCTGACTCTACCTGTTGGTATTTTTTTTATACACAAATAATGAAAAGTGGTATTTACTGCAAAGCGCTTTTGTAAAAGTTAGGAAGAATTATAAAGCATATTTATTACTTTTAAATGCATTTTTTTTTTTTAATTTGGAAGTTAATTCTATATTTTGATAGTACGGTTAAAAAATCTCTTTTTAAAGTTTTGTTCCTACTTCTCTGAACTGTCAGTAGTCAATTTTAACTTTAATTTTTTTAATGTCAAGAAAACTATTGATAAGACGCACGCTTGGTTTTCCCAGCATGACTTGAGATATAACTAGACATTAAGCTGTGTCAAGACAATAATGAAATTGGTCTATAATTTGAAGAACCACTTGTCTCCTTTTTTAGGCATAGGTTGAACATTAGCAGTCTTACAACAATTACGGAAATGTTTTTTTTTTGTATGATAATTTTAGTCAGAATAGGAGATAATTTGATTTTCAAATGTTTTAAGAATTATATGTGGAATTTTATCTAAGAATATATCATTTGACAATCCGTTGCTTAAAATATATGTGAGTTGCTGAGTAAGTTGAGTAAGATTATGAGAAGCAGCAAAAATTATAGCTTGTTGACCGGATAGTAGTAGTAGAAGAAAATGAGTGACTTAACTATTCAGTATTATGTACATTAAAATGTACTAATAAAATTATTTTAGCTTTTTTATGATTATCTTGAAAAAGGTTATCAAATCTTTCATCAAAAAAGTTTGTAGATGCTTTATGTCGAGAACGGTATATTTCTATTACAAAAATAGTCCTATCGGGAAGATTGAGTTTAAGAAATATGCTATTATAACCAATGCCCTAAGTTTTATACGATGTCAGTCTAGAATATGCTTATTGATTATGGATGTAGACACACCTTGTTGGTCAGCAAATGATTGTTCAAGATAATAATTGGAATCTATTAGATCTGGATCATTATTGTTTATTTTGTTGTTAATCAAAAAGAGGGTATGGGGTTTTCTATGTTTAAGATGATGATGGACAAAGTTAAAAAAATTTTTTAGTCTACAAATATTTTAGGAGATAAGGCGATTCACCGGAACACCAGAACACCATCAACTAATATAAATGAATTATATTGATGCTTACAAGTTACACCGATTTCATAGAAGTTTTAAGCCGCTATTATTGGTCAAAAACTTACAACATATGCGCAATATGCAACTATAATATTAAGGGATTGGAAAATGCACTTAACACATTTGTGAGCTTAACTATCGATATACTAATTTAATAATTATAACCTTAAACAGTTTGTCATTAATAAGTAAATAAAACAACTACTATGTTTTTACTACTAATTTATTGTTGTAAAATTAGATATAAGGTGTAGGTGTAGGTATATATTTTTACAAAATACATTTCACGATATAAGTTTGTCATTAGTTTATTTTGTTATCATAAAGCCGTTTCGTATCTTTGTAGGTGGTAACGTTCCTAACGCAGCAACGGTAATAAGTTTAGTACTGAAATTTGAATCTGGGTCTTTTGCAAACAAAAGAAAGCACGTTAAAAACCATAGTTTAAATGTGAGCCACTCAAAGTATGCCAACATCTTTGGTGCAACGAATAACAAAAATATTTTTATATGCTTCTATACAGAAGTAATTGGCGAAACCGACCGAGACGTCTGTGAAATAATCTTGAATATAATTAAATTAACATTTTAAAATTTGTTTTGCAAATTGGTTTGCAAAAATATCTGCCTTTTCTTTTAGATTAGGAACTAGATTCTTTTGATCATTTTGAAAAGGCGGTATTGGAGATTTTGTACTACCAATAAATTTATTGTCTTATAAATTTTTCTTGTTTATGGAAAGCTGAGAAATCAGATATATAGCATCAAATAAATAATCAAGACAAACATTCAAATTAGCCAAAAATTGTTAAAAATTGTCGGTTGATGATCTATACCAAAATATAATTAAAAATGTTATGTCTTCCGTGCAACATGAGACACCACAAAATTTAAAGTCTTTATACACATGAAACCGGTCTAGATTGATTTGTTTGATTTGTTTAGATTTTTCACTACAAAGAGTGATTATATTGTATGAGTTCATGAACTACATTAAGTAGAGGTGTTTTAATCCAAGTTTTAGTAAAACAAAGGAAATTAATATTAAATAATCAATTTTTGCAGTAAGTCTGCTAGTTCCAAAAATTTCATAGTAACCATAGCTGCATCACATATTGAACACGTGCGAGATACAATCGGTAGAATACTGGATCCACTTACTCTACTTAATATTGAGGAACAACTCATTATTGAAATAAAAGAAAAACTTAGTATGATTTTTTTCTTGACATTTTAACCATTTCTTAGTGTGAATATATTACATATCTGAAATTTTTATAAAAATTGAGCCTGTTAGTGTTTTTTTTTTTAACTTTTGTCGGCGTGTGTATGTCATCTTCATTTTTATTTGCATTGTTCTGGTGTTGGGTGTTATATCCTGCAGTCCTTATGAGGAGAAAATAGAAAAAAATAAAATTTTCAAGTACTAGTTTTATTAAAATGTATATTGTGAAGACAAGTAACAAACCTTCTACAACGAGTGATCCATAAGTACGCTTAGACAAAGCATAACTATTTATCAAATAGAACTACAAATGTTGCCACAACTCAATTTGTTTTAAAACGGAAAATTTCTGGCTGGTTATAAATTATTTAATAAAATAACACAAACAATTATAAAAAGCTCTATTAAATTGAAAAATAGATGAAATGTTGTTCTTATGATAAAAACAGATCAAACACATTAGTTTAGGTACTGGTGATCATATTGATTTGCCAATAGCTAATGAAACACGTAAAAAGTAGTTTTTGTGTCGAAGATACAAAAATATATGACAACTTTTAAAGTTTTGTGGAAAGGAAATTATTTATAATTCAAAATAAGTCCCATTTGAAGTTAAAGGAATGGTGATAAATCGAATCAATGTTCTGACTCAAATTCACGTTGGTTAATAAGTTTTTTTTTATCAAATTTCCAAGTAGAAGGAAATTTTTATTCTAACCTAATATTAAATTATCAACAACATAGCAACACACGTCCAATATGTGTCTACTCATACTATCAATTTAATAAATGTCGGAATTAAAATATTATTACCATCTTAATTTAATATATATGCTGTAGATTCATACAAAATAATCACACATTATAGCATAAAATTTAAAGAAGAGAGTAGGTACATTTGTTCATAATAATTAATTATCTCAACCTTTCAATCTAGAGCGTTTTTTATATACAAAATTACATTTTTAATAATAACTTGCTATAAATCACTAACAGGCTTTAACGTTTTGTGGCCAATTTAAATGCTTGCTTTGATTATTTATTTGCTTTGATCCTAGATTTTAATGTTAACTCACTTGTGCCATCAAACAAATTGAATATATTACAAATCAATTAGAAAAACTAACACTAAATATTTTATATACATATTTATTTAAATAGCACAGTTGATTGAAAGAATATTAGAAAAAGGTTAAAATATTAGTATTAGCATCCTTGTTCCTATTTATGATGCTTTTTTTAAACTATTCAATTATTATAAATAAACAAACCAGCAAAATTATTTATGAATTTTACAAACTGGAAATGGTATTTCTAAATTTAAATGATAAAAAACTTCTTTAAATACAAAATGTACATTCTACCAAAATAAAACTTTAGTCTTCTAAAAAAGTCAAAGCGACGTAATTAATTATTAATTCTCAATAATATATAACAAATATATTTTTAACTACAAACTTTTCAATTACTGATATACCACAAATTTGATCATTTTTTGAGATTTCTTTTTCTAAAAATAGAAAATCTATTGCATTTATATTTACTACAAAGTTAAACATAAATTCAAATTGCTTCCACTACAATAACAATAGCAAATTTTTAAATAATAATTTTTGTTAAAAAAACATATTAAATAAAATAAAAATAAACCATTTTGTGTACACTTTTTGCTTGAAAGCTATTTTTTATCAATAAATTATTGTTTTTAAAATATTTAAATAATTAAAAAAAAAATCAAAAACTATTGATCTGTGCCAATAATATCAATGTTTTTTAAGGTATTTAAGTAAACGCTCGGCCGGCCGCTTACCGCTTACCAATAATTTTAAACTGCTTTGGTGGGCCCAGTCTTCTACCGATTGTTTATTACACGTGTTCAATATGTGATAGGATTGCTAGTTCTAAGAATTCCATAGCAACTATAGCTATGTGCGGCTTTACATCATCTAGTTGGAAAATGGTGGTTTCCAACCTTCTTAGATAAAAATTAATATTAATTCTTGAACCGTATTAATATAACGATTCCCATAGCAAGCTGTAAATTTTTTTGTTCTCCTCCGATGTCAATACATCTTACGACTATCGTGGGTACACCAACAAAATCTTGATTTGTTGCTATAGATAACTTGTTTCTAATTGAACAATTCCAGATGGCACTTCTTATGGTGAGGAATTATTGGCGCATGCGACTTGCAACCAAATGATTCAATTCTCTGGTAAACTGATCGAACGGAGATTCCTTGGTTAGTAAAGTCTCTCCAGACATCTCTAATGCGTTTGTTGTTGAAAATTGATCCCGGAGAGCCCGATATTTCATTTTGTATTATTTCTATAGCGTCCAAGTTGTAATCTTTGCCATTGTTTCTGTTTTTAATTTATGTAAACCAACATAGCGTTATTGTACTAACAATTCTGCTAATTTGTTGGGCAATATTACGATTTGACAGATTTCATTTTTTGAGCTTAATTACTCTACTGCGTTTGAAGTTGCTTAATTGTTGAAAAAGTCACGCTGAACGACCTCAGGGCATTTTTATGTTTAAATGATCTACTAACCGACTGATTTGCACGATAAAATTGTAATGTCACTGCACAGTTAATCTAGAAAAATAGTTATAAAATTTTGTTTGATTTTATATTCTAAGGTAAGTTGATCATAAACTTAATACAGTAAACCACAAATACTGTGGCCGGTCACTCCTGAGACAAACGTGGGATGAGAGCGTTAAGCGAGACCAATAGTAACGTAGGTACATTTGCATGCAAAATCAATTTTAAAACGCGTCAGTTTAGCATGAACTGCGGTGACAATAACATCTATGTATGTATATGCAAAGCCGGCGCTACCCGACTGTAAATATATTTATATTGCATAACAGTTTGCGTTTCCCAGTGTATTGTTTCCTTTTTTCGCATTATACATTCTTCATTCTCAAAATGCGCGGAAACTTTTACCATGGGTCACAGAAAAGTTGCCGTACTCTAATTTACATTTTATCTGAAATTTTGATCAAAAATGGGTTAAGGGTTTTTGGTCTTCTTTTAGTTTTGTTGGGTAAAATACATATTTTAATGTTTGGTATATCACTTAAATTATATAAGTTTAATTTAATAATCTTGCTTGCATTAATATGAGTAGAAGTAGCATTGGAAACGCTTTTGGAATAGTTGCTCTGTACTAATACTTAATTTAATAAATGCTTTTTTAGATAATATTTGTATGCGGACACCTGTACGTTGCGTGTTTGTTTATTGATAAATTACAAAAGTTAGTTTAAAAATTTTAATGATCTAAACATATTTTTTTAATTCCAGAGTTATTGTAATCAAGTGAAAAAGTTATCTATAAAAATTTGAACAATAAGTGCTTTATTGTTAAAATTTTTCGAGTTTTGATTTCTGAAAGAGTTTCAAAACTGCGTATTTTTTCAATGTAGAGACCTTTACTATAAGACTTAATATTAAGACCAAACATACCTCTTCATAGCCGTGGGCATTGAAAAGAGGAAAATGTTCTCTTAAAATTAGTTTTTTGAAATATAACAAGTAGTCCTATCTTGTTGAAGCCAGTACTATTTCAAAACGGTACTAAATAATTTTTTTTATTGCGCTCTGAAAATTTTTTTAGTAAAGGCATAACAAACAGGTGTTCTACGGCTCTATGATAGCTGAAATGTTATATTATCCACTGTTATTGTTATATACTTCACTTGAAAACCATCATACTTTTTTGCCGGATCTCATATTTTTATTGTCGTCTACAATTGTTTTTTTAATTTTACAGATTGGTATTATAAATTTTCAGTATACGATTTTATTAAAATATTTATTTGTTGAAAATTCTAACAATTACTCATTGACATTTTGAAGAAATAGGAATAACCCTTTATTTTTTAAATTTAATGACAAATGAAAGGTTCCTTCGGTTAACACAGGTGAAATGCCCCCATTACGAATATCCAAATAAAAACAAAAAAATGTTATTTTTTGCACCCTATGGAAAAGGGGGGTATCAAAATTTTAAAATCCTATCAAACATGTTTTTTTGATGCTAGGAAAGAAATTTTTGAGGTAATTTGGATATTCGTGATGGGGGGCATTTCACCTATGTTAACCGGGGGGCCCTTTAATCAGCTGTGAAATGTATGATTTCCTGATAATTATAAGCTATAGACTGCTTAAATCTTGTGTTTTATAAGATTATATAATTAAAAGGAATTTTTTGAACGTTGTTAAATATATAATTAAAATAAATTGTTATATATGTCTATAAAATGCTTAATTTTTATCAAATCATACAATCGCATAAAAATATACCATTTTGTTGAATTAATTTTCAAATATCTATTAAATAAATGTAAAAAATTGAATGACGGTGGCCGTTACTATGTGGTAGTTCATTTTAAGATAAAATTTATCTTAACTTAACTTATTTTAAAATAAAATGTATTTAAAGTCTTACTGATGTCTATTTTACCCAACAATAACATCGAGTCCATCTTTCAATGTCCACTATCAAAGTCTCTAGAGAATCGTCTCTTTGACATATGTTATTAAACTCAATAGTGAAAAGGGACCATCGACTTTTACAATATTTTGATAATGTATTACATAATAAAAAGTTAAAACATGTTTATTAGTATAAATGTAATAATAAATTTGGTTTGAGTAAGTATAAATAACTATATTTTGCTTAAACATACATTAGATTTTTTTTGTTTTGTTGTCTGTCTATAAAATCTTTTATTCTCAGTCACCCAAAACCCCATTATTGTATTTCTTCCCACACGTATACATATACTACACTTTTTCGTACTTCAATCAATTCAATCTTCTACTTTTCACTTTCACACGTAAAGCTTGCCAACCCATATTGGAAACCCATTAATCTTGAAATAAAAAGTTTACAAAATTTATTGTGGATTATATTTATAACTATATTCTTTAAATTTTATATTTTGTTTTATAATTTATGCATTTTTTTGAATAAATCAATGATTGATAAAATTATTATTTTTTTTCTTTTGGCTATTTTCACTTTACTTCCTATAGGGAATATTACTTAAAATTGTGTTGATGAATTAATGCATGTTACACATTTGTTTTCATTATTCAAGGGTCTTTTGGATGCCGGTGCTAATGTGGACATAGAAACTCCAGCATCCGCATCCCCAAATTTTACAGCTGTAAATGGAGAAAGTCAACACTGGACGGCGTTAACTTATGCAGCGTCCAGAGGACATTGTAAATGCGCCAGGATTTTGTTAGAAAGGAGTGCCTGCGTTGAAGGGGGAGCCCAATTATCAGAGGACAAATGCACTTTAACACCTCTACAGGTAAGAATTAATCAAGATATAGTAATTTTATTAAAAATATGTAATTAATTAAAAAAAAAAATACTTATTGAGCGAGCGAGTTTGTTGTCCATTATTTATAACTTTCATTAAAAATAAAATTTTAATTTTATAATTAAAACTATATGCATTTGAAAAGTTAAATTACAATTTTTAATATGTAATTATTTTGTTGCTAATAGGTAGCTTGCGGTAGTGGCAATGCGGAAATGGTCGCTTTACTTTTATCTCACGGGGCGCACCCGTTCCTATCAACTTTACTGAAAGACACCCTATGTTATTCCGCCTCAGCGCAAAGGGGATGCTATAGTGCAATATCTGTAGCTGCAGCTCACGGCCAGAGATCCATACTCCAAAAGCTTCTATCACAACCAGTGACGTCTGCCAATAAGGAAGTGCTCTCGCTGGAGGAGATGCTCGCAGAAGGTAATAACTTTATTTAAAAAACTTTTATTACTTTTCCTATATACGTTAAGGGTAGTTTTATATAACTTCTTGATATACGGCCAAAGCAAATGATGGACGATTACTATTTATTATTATTATTATATTGATTGGTTTTAGTTCAATAATTCTCATGAATATATTTCTTTAAATTAGGTGCAGCATCGACCCAATCGAATTCAAGCAATTCCCCGCCGCAATTCAGCAAAGCTCAGATCAAGGCGTTACAGGAGGCTATGTACCACAGTGCAGAAAACAATCATTTGGACATCACTGTAGAAATTCGGTCCCTCGGGGTTCCATGGACCTTGCATTGCTGGATGCACTCCCTAGGCGCGGCACACGAAGCTCGATTGGACTGTGTTATAGATCAACTTCTCCAAGATTTTCTACAAGTATGTCCTGATGATTACAGTTCGCAATTTGTACAAGAGTGCCTGCCACTTCTTTTCAATATATTCCGATATAGCAAGGTAAATATGACTTTTATTACACATAAGTTAACAGGCTATATGCAACGAGTATTGCAATGAGAAATATGTTTTAATTAGGTTAGTTACAATATAAATAAATAAATAAGTTGAACTAGGTTTAATGCAATTTTAAATAGAAAAGAATTAATGTATCATATTTTTTACTACATGTACACATGTGCGGCATATAATTATAACTTGAATTACACATTCAGTGCGACTAAAAACATATAACGGTTAATATGTTTTAAATTTAAGAACTTATTTTTATTTACAAAATAAATTAATAATTGATATTAATATTAATTAAGAGAGATTTTAACCGAACTATTCGAAAATTAACAAATACTATGGACCGGGTACAAGAATATTTATTGGAATAGAGAAACCTTTTTTTGTACTATGGCGCCCTTTGCAAATTTTAAATATGTTGCCACCGTCTTAAAAAAAACAAAAATATGACTAAAAAACTAATTTACAATTTAAAATTTATTTTACAATAGTAAAACAAAAGTTCTTATTAAAATTGTAAATGCACGCTTCAGCAAAGAAAACAAAAAAAGACAAGATTACATGTATAGCTGGCTTCATTCTATGTGTCCGTTACGCAAATACGTCATCATGTATTAGACCTACGTACAGGGTTGCACGTTTGACATTAAAATGAACCAATCAACAAGGTGGAAGTTTATCCTTGCTGCTATAAAATGACAATTTTTACCAGTATGTGAAGTTAATTGCCTCAAACTCCAATGACAAAAAACACTGATCTGTATCACTTCAAAATTTTTGACGGAGAAGTCAATGACATCTTAGAGGATACTGACGACAACACATCGTTAAATAACGTTCTAAATTCAAAAAAATGATCTCAAAACTGAAAACTGCATGTGCTCTTGGCTCTTGTGGACTACTGTTTGGTGGCCGAGTGACTGAACACATTGTCGTCAATGGTTTTTTTGTTTGACGTTGAAAAAGTTTTTGGCAAGATCTGGCACAAAAATCTACTATCAAAACTGCACAGCCAGACAGAAATTCTCTGCTTTTTATAAAACTGATAGCTTTTTATAGAGTTTAAATAGTAGAACGACGTTTTTAGTCTGTTGCTGCCAACTATCACCTTCGATAAAGACTTATGTACAAATTGCTAGTTCCAATTTTTCAAACAAAATTTGGATGTACACCACCAATATCGGATTGCAAATCACTTTTGAGAAGTGACTTGTCAGAGCCTCATTGTATGTTCAAAGCAAAACAAAATGTAACAATGTTGGTAACTCTCCTCCAAAAAGTACTTCAATAACTTCGTGGTTTACCCCAACCCGGATCTGGCCAGAGTTGCTAAGCTTAATCATTTTTTCAAGTGATTTACCTCACAATCCCACTTTACAGTCTGTAGGGTGATTTATTTAAAGGTACTTTTTTCAGTAGGAATTTTATGACAGATCAAGAGTTTGCCGAGTCAAATTGTCATGGTATTACATTCAGCACGTAATGAAAATAATATAGCGGTGATACAACAACAACTTGGCAAGAATTAACGAAGGCTGATTTTTCAAATTGTCACCGTTTTTGTTTTTGGACTTTTGAAAAGCTTGAAAAAGGTCTACCGTTTTGTTCAGAGATGAAGCTCATTTCTGGCTTAATGGCTACGTCAATACGCAAAATGTCTGTACTTGGCCTGAAGAGCAACCAAAAGAAGTTCAAGAGCAGCTAATTACATCTAGGCAAATCAACGGTTTGCTGTGAAATTATTGGTCTATATTTTTTCACAAATGAGGCCAGCTGGAACCGTTATTGAGCTATGATAACGGGCTCTTTGCTGTTTGAAATTGAAGCTCGCAATCTACATGACATTTGTTTGTAACCTGCCACACAGCCCGTGAATCATGGTTTTATTGCAAAAGAACGATTCAGTAAAAATTTAGTTTTACATATTCAATTTTTTTTTACGCTATGAAATGTTTATTTAATATATTATACTTGAAAATGTTATAAATTAACAAAACTAATAATATATTAATTAATAAACATAATATGAAATTAGTTTTACGCTTTGGACTGGTGAATTGGCCATCTTCATGTGATATCATACTTCTAGGTTTTGTTCTTTGGGACTATGTGGTTTAAAGTTCAAAGTCTACATGGATAAGCCGGCAACGATTGAAAAATTTAAAACCAAACATTGTTAGCGTCATTTGCTAAATACTATTCAAAATGCTCGAACACGTCATTGAAAATTGGAAATTGAAAAATAAATGTATAGAATGGTTCTTTTGAATGATAGTAAAGATTACCTGACAAAATTGATTTTTAATTTTTTGAAAAAAATTATACGGTCTTGAATTTCCTGGTATGATCCGCGGAGTAATAAGTCTCTAGGCACTTTCTTTCAGAAGGTGAATCAGGCAACGACCCCTGCAATGGACTAGTTATCAAAAGTAATGTAAACTACCTACACACCAACAAAGGCTCCACTCTTATGCCAAAAGAGCAGTTTACCACCACCACGTAGACCACACGGGCTTGGCGGTATTGCACACACCGCCATTGCAGTTGTAGTTCTGTTAGCCACTTGGACGGACCTAGCGTTACTTTACCAAAGCAATCCAACGTTACATCTCAAAGTCCCTGAAACAAGGAACTACCACACTAGCCCCAAGACTTCTCAACACACAACATCTCTAAGGAGTTGACCAAAACTCAGTGAACAACAAAACACAAAATTTAGTATTTGCAGTATTTCTACACTCTTTACTAATAATGTAGAATTATTGGTATAGCGAATGTTAATTAATGTTTATTTTGTTAACAAAAAGACCACATGTTTTTTCTTTTGAGTGCTTTCTTGTACAGTTTTTCTGAATATATGTTTAACAGCATGAGTGAAAGAATGTAGCTCTGCCTAACTCTTTTCTGATGTTTCTTATCATTTGTCTTTCAGGTTCATCTGTTCCAATTTCTTTTAGTATACTTATTATATAATCTATTATGAAATATTTTTCGTTTTTTTTTAGAAAATGGTCATAATACTGATTAAGCGGTGTTTGTCACATTTTTTACTCTTGGCAACAGGTATAAAAGTGGAAGTTAGCCATTCCTCGAGATTGATCTATTATCATATATTTGAATAAACAGTTCTACTATCGGGACTAGGTGTTCTTTGTCTATAAGTTTTATTATTCTATATAGGTGTTGTTTGGACCAGGAAACTTGCCATTTTTTAGGCGTTTTACGGCTGTGATCACTTCTTGTCGAGTGACGGTCCATTTATGACGTTGGTTATTGTCACATAATTTTTTTTGTGTATTCAAAAAGATTTATTTATGTAAGTTTTACATGTTTTTGGACGAGTTACGGGAAAGTAGTCTGGATATTTTGTCTTGATTGACTGAAGGTAGCGTTGTCCTTTCACTTTTGAATATGCTTGCTGCTTTTTTTGTGTGTGTCTTGCTTTGAACTTAAGGCTGGCAAATTACTGTCATAAACTGGGGGCCTATTCATTAGGAAAACTACAGAACGCAAAAATGTGAAATTTTCAGGAATTGTTAATGATACAATTGTTTATAACTTGACATATTTTGTTTATTTTTTTATGCAATATTTTACAAAATAAATGGATATTATTTTTTTACCGATTTTAAATTTATGTCACTATAGGTCCGTTCAAACTGTGCACACAAACAAATATTTGTCTTTCTTAGGCAATCTTTTATACACAGTAATTTGTTTGTGTGCATAGTTTGAACGGTTTGCAAACTGCTCAAATCGTATGTTGGAACAGACCTTATATAGAGAAAAAAATCAGGAAAACGAATATATTTTTTTGTTTTTTTTTAATATGCATTAATAATGGAGATGAACATGCCCCTAGATTAATAAAAATATATTTTCCAAGTCCCCACTCCGCTTTCCTATTTTTATAATAGAAGAACATGTCTTCGAATATAACACAATGCACGTGCTACCCCGCTCATCTAGCTTACCCGCTTATTGGCTGTTTTGGTATTAGGGGAATACATTAAACGCATGGAAGTGGAGCGTTAGAACGAAAAAGTCGCCTTATCCTTAAGATTTCTATCTGTGTGCATCAATCTTGTAAGTAATCTGACTTTGCTTCTTTTAGTTTCGCTATGGTTGTTTTTTTTTTAGTTTCATGTATAACAGTTCATATCTGCTTTAAGTTTTCTCTCTTTCTCTCTGTCATTACATCCAAGATTTTGTTGTTCATACATTTTTTGTTATTTGTTGTCGTAGGACTTATTTATGTTTTTTTACACTTTCCTATTTGCTGTTTATTGTTTTGGTTGAACATACTTTATTGTTTACTTCTTGTTTCATTCTATTTTATCTTATAGTAAACTAATGTCTAGACGCTAAAGTATCTGCTGTTTAATAGTTGTTCTTTTAAGTCTAGTTTAACTCAGGCTAGTAATAGATTATGATACAAGTTTATGTTAGCTCCTGGATATATTTTTGTGGAAGATATTGAGTTCTGGAATCTTTTGTTGAACATTATGAAATCAATTTTATTCTTGATTCTTTTTGCTTGAATTGTATACAACTTTTGGGGGGAGTAATTGGAAATATGTATTTATAACCACCAATCTATTTTCTATAAAGAATTACATCAGTTACTCTCTTTTTTCAACATTGTACAAATTTTTAACATTGTCACTCTGTAGGAGCTGGGTAAATATCCTAGAACTGTGCTTGCTATTTTCTTGTGTGTTATTATCGCCGTGATATTTTGATTGTATGTACTATTCTTGCCTGCGTAATAGATATTATAATTTTCTACCAGACATTGCCCTATTTCTGGGCCAAATGTCTATGTATCTTTTGCATTTCCTGTTCAATGTTGTAAGTTTTGAATAATTTCCTGCTTTTGTATTTATTGGTATCTCTCAAAACCGTCTTCTCGGGAGATCCGATTCGATGGCTTAATACTCCAAAACATTTTATCTTGAGATTAGCTATTTCATCGTAGATTCACTAGGAATATTTTTTCAATATTTATTAAGACCTTTCGGCGTTTTCTAATCTTTTCAGAACTTTATTATTTTTTAACTATACATGTTACATATCACAGAATTTGCCGTATCAAGAACTACATAATGGTGTATAATTAATAAGTAAGAAAGTGTTTTTAGTCAACTTAGTTTTGTTGGCGGCGTTTGTTGGCACCTTCAAATCAGTAGATAGTTTGGCCATGTCTGAGTCAAGTGTAGGGAACAAAAATTTGATTTTGCTCGAACCACTGAAAATGTTTTTCTCTACATGAGTCCTGATCTTGTGAATCATTTTAGATTTTTTAGTAAGCCATTTTCAAGTAATAAGCAATCAAAATTTGAAAAAATCGATTTTTTTGCATTTTTTACATTTTTTTGATCGTTGAACTGTAATAAACTTTTTTTTTCAAAATTGTTAAATGAATTATTCTATACAGACAAAAATTTGTTTAATTAAATTTCGAAAATTTTGCAGAACTTTAAAAGACAGTTTTTCTTAAAAAAAGATTACGGTTATTTTTTTTTTTCTCAAATATGGATAAAAACGTGCTTTTATATGTGCAAAAGATACGCTAAAAATTTTAAGAAGTGACGTTCATTACGCTCCGGGATATCTTAGAATATATGTGTAAAATTGTCCCCAGAATTCAAATTTTTAATAATATTTGGTGTATTGTTTGCCTGAGCGCGGCTTAACGTGTATTTGTAAAAGTTTATGTTGAAAAATAGGCTCATTTTTGCAGTTTTTTCGAGTTTTAGACCCCTAAAACCCAAATATACAAAACAAATTTATATTTTACAATTAATTTACATCAAAATACCTCAACTTTGACGGTTAATTTTTTTTTAAAAAGCTCTTTTTTGTTTAGCCCACTGAGAACAAAAACATGGTTTTATGGCTTTTGCGGCTTATAGACAGGATATATATAGACTTGAAATGGCGCCAGATTTGGATTTTAAGGAAAATTTCTGAGTTAAATTTGCGATTTTTATACAAAAAATGCGAATAAGTTAAAAAACGACAAAAAAATAAAAAAAAAAACATAGAAATTTTTTTTAGTGGGTTTCATACCGTCATGAAGCTATCAAAAGACTACTTATAAGTTAAAGAAACTGAACAAAAAAACTAAAGCAAATTTTTCTGCTCTGGTTTGTTTAAAATGGAATTGCCCTTAAATTTGTAACAAAAAAAAACCCAACCTCTTTCCGGCAATAATTTATTTTACAAAACTTACTTTGTTTAAGTTTATCTGAATTTGTTGTAGCATGTACTTAATTTAACAATTTATAAAATGATAATGTGTGAAATTGACGTTTATATTAAACGCTTACATATTTAATGCAACATCGTTTCATGTATTGAAGTAGTAAGACAATTAAATCTAACTTAATTTCTTCTTTTAATAATAAGAAATTCAATTAGCAATCTCATTTGCTCTTGTAGTCTTGTTACTTAGTGCACGCACTGGCAAACTACGAGTTAATTGCTTTGATGAACTCCCACTGAAGATTAATTACATGTCACGGATTTTATCATGTTGAAATGTGAGAGTCTTTTAATTGAATATGAGTATATACTTTTTAAATGAAACATATATACTGTCAGTTTAGAATTAAAGTTAAAGCAGATAATTTTAAAACAATTTATATATTTAAAAAATGCCGTATTTTTAGTACACGTCTATATGATATAAAAGTGATAACAGTTATAATATGTACAGTACAATATAAATAATATTTTAATAGCTTACCTTAATTAATATATAATTTTAGTTACACAAAAGAAGTTTACTTTAATTGTTTTGAATAAAGTAGGTATTTATTTCCTTTTAATAATAATAATAATAGTTTAATAATAATAGTTTATTTACGGAAAAATCCTTTTGTTACAATATTACAAAAATAAGTAAAACAACAATAACATTAGTACTAAAAAATAAACATATAACAAATATAAAATATTTATGATACACATAAAGAAAAGAAGAAAAACAATTTAAATCAAAATGATTCAATATATATGTTAAAATTAATACGCGAACAATGATATCGAAAAGAAGTTGTAGATAAAACAAATAAATCAAAGCGATTGTGATCCTTCAAAACATTACATTCCCTCATTAATCTTGACAATGGACTGTGAAATCCATAATTTGTCCTATGTAACTTAACTTTAAACAAGTTAGTATTACGGGTAAGTTTAATTTGGTTAAAGTTGAAATCAAATTTTGCCAACAAATCCGGACAATCTATGATACCATTAACAATTTTATTAACCAAACATAAATCGCTAATGATTCTACGATCTAATAATTTACTTAAATTACAATGACATAACATAATTAGTTTTATATCTTAAGTATTTTAAAAACTTTGTTTGGATGGTTTCTATATTATTTATAAGTCCTTTTTGATAAGGACTCCAAATAACCGATCCATACTCAAGAGTTGATCTTACTAGTGATTTGAATAGTATTGCAGTAGTTGATGCTTGTAGTTCTGCAGAAGATCGAGTGACAAATCCTAACATTTTGCGTGCTTTATTACAAATTTCTTGTATGTGACTATTAAAAGTCATTTTGTTATCAAATATAACACCTAAATCACGCATTTTTATAACTTTCTCAAGTACGCTATCGTTTAATGTGTACGTATGAATAATAGCATTTTTATTTCTACAAAAAGAAATTGATTTACATTTGTTTACATTTAAATCTAATTTATTTTTTGTACACCACAAGGACAGTTGATCTATATCATCTTGAATTAGAACACAATCGCTTAAATTACTTACATTAAGAAATAACTTTAAATCATCTGCAAAAAGTAAAAATTTGCAGTTTACAATTATTGACGCTATATCATTAATAAATATGTTAAATAACAAAGGCCCACAGTGTGAACCCTGTGGTACACCAGAAGTTACTGGGATGAGTTTTGACAAACAGTTGTTTATTTTAACACACTGAGACCTATTTTGAAGGTAGCTTTTTATCCAATTAACATTTTTATCACTTAACCCTACAGCATTTAGTTTAGCAACTAAAATAGTGTGGTCCACTCTGTCAAACGCTTTAGAAAAATCGGTATAAACAGCGTCTACCTGTTGGTTATGCTCAATAGCGTTTATAATATGCTCTTGATATAACAAGAGATTACTTATGGTATATATATATATATATATATATATATTTTGTGGTGTATAATCTCAGTCTTAGAGTGGTTTACGTTAATTCAAAAAAAGTACCTAAAGGATGAAGTTCAAACAAGTTAAATTGTAACTTCTTGGTTTCCAAAAAATACGACTTGCAAACTTATGTCATTTTTGGCGCGCCATAAAATACGGTTTACGATTTCTTTTTTTATATGTCACTGTTAAGGGCTTACGAACATTTAAAACATTGCTTTTTGGCCGCCATTGAATATAAACCTTATTATGAAATGAATTAATAATTTAAATGATACTCATTAATGCGGACATTTAATATTAAATTGCACTAGTTTGAGCTACAGTCGTTTTGAACGTCCGCAATTATCGGCATCATTTAGAATTTATGCAATTGGCAGTCATTTTGCGAGGTTTAAACAATTTTGAATCATCGATGAATTAATTAATTATGAAATGACTTCCAATTGCAGAAATGCTAAATGATGCCGAATAATGCGGACATTTAGTATTTAATTGCACTAGCTGGAGACATAGTCGTTTGTTTGATTATTAAAATCCACTTAATTGTTTTGTTGCGTTTGGAAGGCCTAAACCCTAACTTTCACTTTTTAAGGATGCTTTGGAAGTTCTTGAATGAAGTGTGGATAATATGATTTGTTTTCAGACGCTTAGAGGCAAAGGCGCCATGCCCGAAGGAGACTCGTCTAACTCTATGGCTATAAACTAGGTGCAGATTCTGCCCGATCCAAAAATTTTGGGCAAATGGTAAACCACTTAGATTACACAATAAAAGTGGTGCAAGCTACCTGGACAGTTACTCATCAGACGTGACTTTTGTCAATATGAGTACGGAATGAAAGTAGGAGCCCCACCGGGTGGCTGCTAGTGCCTACTTATTGTTGGTCTCTTAGTGGTAGTACCGTTTCTTAGTAGTTAGAGTGGGTCGAGTTGTTTATGAGTGTGAAGATATTTTCTTGAATTGGTGGAGAATGCACTTTGCATGTATGAATTCGTCCTACCGACACCTTATCCTAGAGTCAGTGCGAGAAATCGTAATTAAGGTCCGATGGGAGGCGGCCTTTGCTAAACAGAAGAACAATTTTAGTCAAAATTGATGGGTATAAGCCTATAGGTGAGTTCTCTACGTTTGGAGCGTTTAAAATGCCGGTCGGGAGCATGGATGAGTACAGACCTTACTTGCGGTGTAATGAGAACTTACGGTTTAAACGCTAAGGGAATCATACTTCGTGCAGGAGTAACAATGACCCTTTTAAGGCAATTGTGAAATGTAATCAAATTTTAATACGATTGATCAGTTTTAGTCAAAAGCGGTGGAAACAATATGGTGTGTGTCCGGAAGGTGCAGACATATTATATATAAGTTATATTGAGTTATTATTGGTTGCAAATGAATATTTAAACCCAATACTACTGGTAATTTAAAAGTATTTTTTTAACATATTTCAAACAACTGGAAAATGAAAAAAAAAAGATTTTATAGAAAGAATATCTAAACTCGAAAAAACAAAAAAGGTTGCATTCTATGGTAGAAAAAAAGAAATTATTAGAAACAAATATTTTGAAATCAACAAAAATTAACATATACATAGATGATGACTTAATAATAAATGAAAATAGAATAGAAAAAAGAAATAAACAAATAAAATAAAAAAAAAAAAACAATTACTAGATACCAAAAAGCGTGTATTGACAGCCCATCATTAGCTGTCGAATTTTGTTATCTGACCATTGTTTGTTTTGTATGAAAAAAAAAACATTTTAGAAAAAGGAGAAAGCAGTACAAAAAACAATAAAATAAGATGTAAGAACAACAGTTTCTGGATTACATTAGAACGTTTGACGTAATTGGAATGGTGGTAACCTAGGTAGACAAAGATATGTGGACAAAAATGAAAGAAAATATGCTAAACTAGTATAGATAGATAAGTCAACCAAAAGTCAAAGAAAAAAAAGGGTATAGCAAAGGGTAGAATAATTACCGAAATACGTAAAGAAATGACGAAGAAAAATAATGAGGAAACGGATAAAAACAAATACAACAAAACTTTTTGATGTGAAAGAAAAACTTTAGAAGAAACACTACAAGAGACAGACAAGAGAATACTTCAATGCAAGAATTGTACCAAAAGCATAAAAAAAACACTATATAAAAAAAGAATCAAAAGACGGCCAAGAAAAAAGTGTGGTATGTGCTAAATAGAAATAACGCAGGAAATAAACAGAAGTTATATACTTACGAAGGAAGAAATGGTAGTAAATGAGAGTGAGTGGAAAATTTGGGAAAAATGAACAGAAACCGATGTAGAAAGCCAAAAGGAAGAATTAGAAGAAAGAATAAAAGAAAGAAACGACAGTGAAAAAGTGATATGTAAACACAAAAAAAAATAACAAGAACTAGATAGTGGGATAAGGAATGCATTCAGAAGAAAAGAAAAGAGACAAGAATATGCTTAGTAAAACAATACGATCAGAAAAGGTAGCATAGAAATAAATAAACTAAAAAAGAAAACAGCATAGATCAAGACTAAACCAAATAATTACTATGGAAAAATGGCGAGAACATATTTCAATACTATTTGATGAAACCGACAGGAAAAAAGATGATAATTTTTTTTAAGAACTGAAAAGTAAGTAAAGTAAAAAAATTGTATGCCCAGTATATAAAAATGGAAAAAAGTGTTAGTTTGAAAACTGTCGAGGAATCACATTAGTTAATAAGGCATACAATATATACGCCGTGACGCTAGAAGATAAACTGAATGAGTAATGAGATAAAAGAAATATTGCCATATGGATAGGCAGAGTTTAGAAAATGAAAAATAACTGGCTGTAAAAAAAATATTTGCGACTTTAAGGCGGCCTTTGATAGAGTGGACACAGAAAAGATGTAGCCATGTATGAGAGCAAAGGATATAAGTGAGTATCTGGTAAAAAGAATGAAAAATGTATACGCAGAAACGGTGAACGGACAACGAATAGTGTAATGCGGGGATGCCCACTCAGTTTTAGTCTATTTGCTGCATATATTGCAGATATAGAAGAAAAGTTAAGTCTAATGCTGCAAGCAAGTGGGGTTGTAGTGGGTAGATTGAAAGTGAGGTAGTTAGCATACGCAGATGACAAGGCGATTGTGACAACGGAAGCAAAATAAATGAAAGAAATAATTTTAAAAAACAGGTTAATGGTGAGTGTTGATAAAACTAAAAGCATTGGAAATAAAAGACAACATTTTGAAGAAGTGAAATCATTCAAATGTTTAGGGTATGTATTTAATGCGAATACAAAACCAAACTGGTATGACAGATGCAGGGAATAAGTGAATGAAAGTTTTAATGCATGAACATTAAACAGACAATTCCTGATAGCGTGCTTTATGGGTCGGAAATTTGGAGGTAGAAAGAATAGAATAAACTAAAAGTTATACAGACTAAATTCTGGAGATGAAAGCTCTGAGAATAAATAGAGAAATCCCAGTATACATTGTGTTAGAAGATGTGAAAAGATATAAAATAGCAGTAGAAGCAAGAAAGAGAGCGGTAAGACATGAAAAAAAAATAAGAAAAAGAAATAAATGCAAAATTTACAAGCATGTCCCAAAGAAAAAAATGAATAAGAGGTATGAAAAAATAAAAGTAAAGAGAAATATTTTAGTGGAAAGGGCTATAATTGTAAAGAAGTAGACAAAATGAGAAATAGTTGTATTGAAAGAAGTAACGGTGCGTGATAGGGATATAGACATACAAGACAAAAGAACAAAATACCCAAAATATCTTAATAATAATTCAAAGTATACAAAAACAGAAAAAAAATATACTAGCAAGGTTCGGGTGTGGAAATAAAGAAAAAGTTTGCAAATTCTGGATGAATTAGGAAAGCACAATGAAATTGTGTAGATGAGAAGAGTCATTAAAAGAAGAAAGGAAATTGATGAAGATTGGAGAGTTTAAGTTTTATCACATTGTGTTGTAGTGTAATTTATAGATTTTTACCAATTAAGTTTTTTTTATTGAGTGCCGTCTCCCTTGCAAACTTTGGCAATCATCATTGTTATTCTTATTTTCAAAACAACTAAATTGTGCATTGGAACTTTTCTCTGAGATTTTGTAACTAAGATGTACGTTGGCGGGCAGCATATTTTCTTCTTTAAATTTTTTCTGGCCTTATCTGCTGCAATAGTATTTCTGACCTCTCATAACGTGGCCCACGTATTCAAGTTTTTGTTTTTTCTTGATTATTAAATTATTTTATTGTTTATCAATTTTTCTGAAGTTATCTCAATATTATTAAAGTTGTCCCATTTTTTTTTTTAGTTTCAAAATGTGGTATTTATAAATTAATCAATTTGTTCAACAAGTTAAAAATACCTTTGAATTTCAACGGGTAAAACCATAATTGTTAAAACTATCACATTGAATTTGACTTTGTATATTTGTGGTTTATAAGTCTCAGGAAATACTAAATTAAGAAGTTTATTCCATTTGTCAATAGTACGGTTAAAGAAATCTTTCTTAAAAGCATTGGTTCTACATCTCTGAACTGTCAGTGAATATTTGTTAGAATTCCTAGCAAGCTTTGTACAACGAGTAAATATTTATTTAGATGGCAAAACGTATTTTATTTTGTTTGAACAATGTCTATGGAAATATCTATAAAAAATGCAAAGATCTTCAACATTAGGCCTGTGTTGTAAAGTATCTAAGTCAATTTCGCATCGGCAATTATCCAAATAGCTTGTTATTGAATAGAGTTTGGAAGAGATAGTGTAGTTTCTGAAGCTCTTCCTTATACTTGGGAACAATATTCAATACAAGAACTATAATAAGTTTTGAGAATATGCAAAAGTTGAACAGAAGTAGAAAACTTTTTACATTTATCAAGAAATTCTCGTTTTCTTGATACTTTTGAAGATATGATAACAACATGCTTATTCCAGAGAAGATTATCGTTGGTTTAGTTTAATTTTTGGTAATGATGATAACTCAGATTTTGATTTTGAAACAGTTAGAGTTTTTTTAGAGTTAAAATTTACCATGTTGGGAGCGCCCATTTAGATATTGTTTTGAGGTCTTTGTTTATAGATGCTACAGATTCTAACCTAGAATATTCAAGAAGCTCTGCCATATTTCTTGATATGGTCTTTGGAAAGTATGAAGTATAAAGGGTGCTATCTTTTTCAGATTGTATTAGATTGTCACAATGTTTACGAGCTTTTTTATAATCCTGTTTAGTCTGTTTTGAACAATAACTGACTTGTTTCCTAAATGTTTATCGCTTCTTATTAACTGCCTGTTTTGCATGAATTGAAAACAAGTACTTTTGTTTTGGTTTAATAACAGAGAAAGGAACAAATTTTTTGATGATATTTTGAATAGTTTTTGTGAAATTTTCTGCTGCAGTAGTGGATTCTTAGAAAATAAACAATGAGTATCAAAATCAAAATTATTTATGTTCATCTTAGAATCGGTTGAGGTTTGGTCGTAATAGGAAGAAAAGTTTTATCAACCGACGTAATAAGTGAATGATCAAAATGTCCTAAAGCAGTCTAAACAGTAGTTGTTGTAATCTCTGGAATAGTTGAAAGATACAAATCTAATAATCTTGGTTAATATACTAAGTATCCATGTCCATGTCTTTATACTATAGAGCAGTATGAAGAAAACATAGCATTTAACTAGTTGTATTTTAAGGTGTAGATTTATGTCGTGACTAGAAAGATAATGCGCTTTATGCGTATAAATGCAGCACGGTTTTTTTCAATCCTTATTATTATTTCTTGAGTAGTTATTATTGTGCATCCGATGAAGGGGCGACTATGATTGTAAATATTTCCATTACCCCTATGTGTCTTTAAGATAAACATGAATTCCGTTTTCTTTTCATTTAATGGCAGATTTCTTTACTACCTGTTACTACTTTGTTTAGAATATTCTACTAGTCTTAGTTTCCGCTATTAGAATTGTATCACCGGCGAATCTAATATTGTTAATAGGTTTCTCATTGCTGTTTATTCTTTTTTTTTTTTTCTAACGCTATTTTCATTATCTCTTTAGAGTAGATACTAAGCAGTAACGGTGAGAGCACACAGCCCTTCGCTTTTATCAGCCCTCATTCGCTTCACTCCTTCGTGCTGCTAAAAGCCGCGGGCTGCTACCCTTTGATACACTATATACTATTTCAATGCAAATAATAAGTAATTAAAATAATAGAAACGCATAAATAAAATTAATGGCATAAAAGTAACACACTCGCAATGGTAGCTACCAACTCATTAACGCATCATAAATATATTTACCAATATTATCAAATATTGATGAATATGTATAAATATTTCTATATTTTAATTTGTGTGATACTGCGATTATAATACAAAAAAATACTTTAAAAAAAGGTAAATAATTGAATAATAAAGCTTTAGTTGTTCGTCCGGTGATGTTGAGGTTTTCATCAATTCTATCTGGTTTTCTTAAATCCAAGTCCAATACAAATTAATTTCAACTCAGCGTCCATACATACATCATTGTACGGTGACAGAATCAACGGCGTTGAATGGTAATTGGGCTTAGTGATAGATTAATAAATTCGGTTGTTTAAAAAAAAAACAAGTAGAAAAAGTGCACACCTATAGGGAAGGAACCTTGATAAAGAACGGCAAAACTAATAATATAACGTATATACCATTAGTAAGGATAAAAAACTCATTAATGTAAAAGATTAATTATTTTTTGAATTATTTGCTTTGTGCAGAACGGCCTCTGATATTCACAAATAATGTGTTAATATGGACTGTACTTAATCTTCTTACCGTATCCACATTTTTAATATTATGCCAACAAAATCCCCATAATAACTGGTGATAATTATTCTAAATTATATTTTGCATTTAAAATATATGAAACATTGAAACCGAAATGTCAAATTAATACAATTCTTCCGCGATTTATTTTGGAATATAGCCCGCGGAGGATTAGGTGGCGATCGTTTTTGCTGCGCAATTTATTTTCGTATGCGAGTTTTTTTTTATTGATTTAAAATATTGTGGTATTTCTATATACTATTTATATTGTATTATTAAATATAATATACCCGGTGGTTGTTTAAAATTATCTATTTAATTAATCAATAATTTAATGTTATTTTGGATTGTTACAACGGTTAGGAGTTAATTAATTTTAATTTATCATTGTCATTATTTCAGGATTAATATATGTACATATATTAAAAAATGTGTCAATGTCAATGTAATGGTTCTGTAGATTAAATGATTTCAAACTCATAAATCACGCTATGTATTTGTATTAACTTTTTTGTATTGAATGTATATTTTTAATAGCACATTTGTTCTCTGAGAAAAATTTCTTATGGACAAAAAAGAATAGTTGACATGTAAAAGACAAAACAATTCAAATAAATTTTAATTAATTTAATATTGTTAATACGTTTTAATGAAACAGTGATTTATTAACTTACAAGCTTTGGTATTTTATTATTTTTCATATGTTGGTCTTTAAGAGCACGGACGTCACATTTGAGGCATTCTGTATATGCTGCAGACTAAAATATTTAATTATACAAAATTATTAAACTTGGTTTTTGAGGGTTTTTATAATATAATATTCATGCCTATTCAGTAAGCAAATCTTTAAGAGTTAAAGATGTATGAAGTTGTTAACTCAAGGACAATTGTTAAGTTAACAACATCGAAAAGAATTCGTATTCAGTAACGCGTCCGCTAAATATTTTGATTGTCAAATTAAAGATTTGTGGTTATGGATAGTCTTTAAGTTAACAACCACGCTCACTGTGATTGTTAAGCCTTAAAGATATTCTTAACCTAACAATTTACTTCTATAAATGTTCAAAATAAGAATTATTATAATATATTTTATATATTTCAAGTAGGAAACCTGCTTATATTAATATTTTCTCGTGTTGTAAATCAGTAAAAAAATATTACGCAATAAAATTAATACTTTTAATCAAATCTAATAAAATTTGTGTTTGATTTTACATATAATTAAACTTGTAATATAATTATTAAATTAATATAAACATAATTGTTAAATAATTTCATGTATCTGACTTTATGCAATTTATTACTTTATGGAAAATAATTTCTACATTTAATCATTTTAATAATTATATTATTTTTATTATTTTAATTCACTAATTCACTCATGTATCCAGCGTCTGTAACTTCTAAGTATTTTTATTATTTAATTTCTATATGAATTTTATATTTAGCTGATATTTTTATAAGGTTAGGAACACGTTAAGAATTTGTAAACATTAAAGAGAGAAACATCGTCGAAATGCGACAGATGCATGCACGCACCAATCGCACGCTTGCAAAGCAGTGATCGAATGCTAGCTTCATGCAGTTCATATAAAGATAAATTGTTACGGAAATAATTAACGATGTTGTCCTTAGTGAATAGGAATACTGAACATTATTGTTAAGAAAATCGTCACGAGTTTCACCATAACGATGTTGTTACTGAACAATATCTTTAACTAGAAAAGTTACAGAATAGGCCTGATTATTCCATTTTTACTTTTAAATAATAGTTTTTTTATTAAAATCAATTGAATAATTTTGCATTTTTATCCATACAATTTAACAAATGGACTGGTTATTTATTATTGAAAAATATAAAAAGTTTTATTTTCAACGATAAAAATAGGCAACTTTATTATGCATTTATTCAATTGTAAAATCAACCGGATTAAAAATTTTATTCGTTGAGTAAGGACTTTTAATTATTTTTTTTTATAAGCGTTGGTGCGTTTTATCCTCTTACATAAAATATATTGTCAGTCTCAGCTAATTCCATTCGTTCTGTTCATTCAA
Organism: Tachinus rufipes; assembly: GCA_963932245.1. Lineage (NCBI taxonomy): Eukaryota > Metazoa > Arthropoda > Insecta > Coleoptera > Staphylinidae > Tachinus > Tachinus rufipes. The sequence continues at coordinate 71,139,941 of OZ010745.1, read as the reverse complement.
TCAATTAAATTGGAAAGGTTGAACCTCAAACGGAAAACCTTTATCGGAAAATATAAGCCAATTATAGTTTTGCAAGCGTTGCTCTCGGACTTTAGTGTTGTTGATTGCGCTGTGGTATTATGCGATTATGCTTCTAAGATTTATAAAATAATATATTCATATCATTTTATAAATATTTTCTTTTAGAAAAACATCATATTTACAATTATATTCTTTCAACAATCACCCTTGAGATGTTTACTCAACTATTATAAATTTATATATTCTCCATTTAGTAGTCTTAAGATATTTTCTCGAACATGCTGAAGTATTAAAAACTGAATACAAAGTACTAAGCTTAATCATTAATGTTTGATAAACATAATACTCCGTAATTACTGTTTGAAAGTCTTCATAAATATACTTGCGCCTTGCAAGAAATAACAAGCAACTTGGGATTAGAATCGCACAAGTTGCCAACGTTTACAGTGTGGATTATTTATTGAGCTCAATTTGTTTGTTGATGAAACAGCTATGAATATGATAGAGTACCAACATGGGATTATACAAGTATATAAATCCAATAGATAACAAAATTAAAACAAATCGATGGTTTTGTTAAAATATTTTTATTAATAAAGACAAATCGGTATTGCAAATATATCGGGAATAGCATGGCAATATATGTAAATGTAAACAAATGTATTAAATACAGCAATGTTTATTTTAATTTGTTATAGGTTTGATATTTAGTTTTTTACTTATGAAACATGTTTGTTTGATTATTTACTATTTATTTATTTTTTTATTTGCAGAAAGAGGGTACGACACTCCTGCTAGCCGATATATTTTCCACTTGCTTTGGGTGGGAAGCAATTAAACCAATAAAAGATTGTGTTCTGACAACAAACACTGCATCTAGAATAGACCCAAAATATGTGAATAATCCAGAACTGAGTGATGTGACGTTCAGAGTGGAAGGAAGATTATTTTATGCTCATAAAATCGTGTTAGTAACGGCAAGTCCCCGTCTAAGAGCTATGCTGAGCTCCAAACTATGCGAGGGTGGCTTACCGACTGTACAAATCAACGATATCCGATATCACATATTCCAGGTAATAATACAAAATGCATCTTACAAAAATATTTCACCAAGGAATTGGGTCACGAATTCATATAGAGCAAACAAATTTACAAACAGTTTCATATGTTATGGATGATTTTTTACATTATATTAAATTCCGCAGTATGTAATTTGAGTAGCATGCTTATTATGTATTTTTAAGAAACGTGAGATTCACATTTCTTTTCAGAATCGATATTATTTATTACAAGCATGGATCGACTCAAATAATAGAATAAACTGAATAAATACTTTGTATTTTGCGTTCATAATGATTTCATTAAAAAACGCTATTGAGTATTGTTATAAAGCTTATTAAAAACGGGATTTTGATTATTTAACGCGTATCGTAATGGTGTCATTACGATACGGAACATTTCAACGTTTTAATAAAAAAAAAACGGCAATACTGAAAATATAATAGTATAATAGTATAAATAACTCGTTTTATAAGACTGTTTTTAAAAATAAGTTATATTAAAATAAATCATTTAAGAGTTTAATCTTGCCAAATCGGGAAGAATGCAAGACATGGGTAATGTAGTATTTTTACTTATTGAGAAATAAATAAAATTGTCATGAAAGTAATGAACAGACATAGAAAAAACAATAAAAAAATATGTCCATACGCGCTGAATTGCTTACAACTTTTAGTGCTTGCTATTTTGGTGCTATAATAATATTATTTAGCTCTAGACTCTCCTATATCTACTACACTCTTCTGTGATAAAATTAAGTTGATACTTTATTGAGTCAGGTGTTAGAAGTAACAACACATTCGTAATTTAATATTTGTCTTTAGCCATTCAATTTATGTGATATTAGGTAGTGCACTTTATTAATAAAACAAAAATTGCTTGACGGGAATTTAAATGCCGCAGCTTTAATAATAATGAAAAGATATCTTTAAATTATTTGTATGTATTATAAGTATTGCAAACTAAAATTAAACTAAGATATTTTTTTGCAGTAAAGATTAAAAAAAAATTAATGACAATAAATAAAAATTGATATATTTGCTTTTAACGCTTATCAAGTTTTGGATAATGGCGACAAAATGAAGCTAGATTGTTAATGCATATTGTACCTTTTTACTTGGTTCTTGTTTATAAATGCGTAGATACCTTTGGTATATATTGGTATATATTAAGTACTGACTTATCTGTTATCTGTTTTTCCGCATTTTTTAGATGGCATATTTTATTTGTAGACAGTATTATTTATTAATGGTCTTAACGATTTTGATATCTGATTCAAATGATGTTCTTTATTGAGAGTGTTGAGAGTTTTGGTGATAAAATGCTATTTTATTTGTAATAACAAATGTTTAATTATATCAATATACTATTTAAATATGCATATTACATCTGGCGATATGTTGAAAGTTTATAACTCTTATATTTTGACTTAGTGATTGCCAGTTGACGCATAGTTCATATTTTCTCATATTGTGTTATAACGGTTTGTACTCAACCTAACCTAAATACTTACATAGCATGATTTCAAACCAGTAAAATGTATATTCAACCTAACCTATATACTTACATAGCATGATTTCAAACCAGTAAAATGTATATTCAACTGGTACGCTTTGGTCTATATCCGGCATTGCTTGTTAGAAGAGAGATGTTGCGGCGTGTTCTTGAGCTTTTTTTCAACTCACGCGTTTAAACGAAATAGATTTGCGCGGATACACAATTTAATAAAAAGTTTACTTTTTCTGGAAATATTTTTTTGAGTAATGTTTATTAAAATTAAATAAGTAATAGTGTGTTTCAATGTTTAATAAAATAAATAAAATTTAATAAATACTAACCATCTTTGTTACATACATATACAACATTCATTTATAACAATAATTTATTTGTATATCAAACATTGCAATTGTAATAATTATTATATAATACATGGTGTCCCAAATTAACTAGTCATAAAATGAATGCCAAAAACTATAAACAAATACAGTAATATTGACCTAATAAAGTAGTATATTATTTTAGTTTTTTAAGATTCTTTAGATGTTTAACTTTCTGGAACTTTTTTATTTTAGGTAAATCTATTTTTTTGTTATTTTTTTTGTAGAAAATTTAATTTGAAAATTTTCTGTCTCTTGATAAATTTTGATCAGATACACGGTTTTTGAGAAAATCAAGTAAAACCAGAGGTCATTATTTCTTAAAAATAATCGCGACTGCAACTGTAAATTTGGATCCTGAAGTAGAAGAATAAATTTTGAACTGGATATTCTACCATCCAACGGATAGCATTAGACTCATTGCACATCGATTTAACATTTTACGTAGAGTAGTGCATCGTATTTTAAGAGAACAGAACATCCATAACATTTACAACAAGTGCAAGGTCTTCTAGAATCAAGAGATTTTATAGCCAGAAACATTTTTTGTGCTTGGTTTTCTGCTAAAATCGCAGATGTTAGTGTTGTTTACTTTTACGCGAAATGGTATTTTTAATCAACATAATATGCATATTTGGGCTCAAGAGAATCCGCATGGAATTATCGAAAAACATCACTAATATGGATTTAGTTTAATAGGTTTGGTCTTTCTTCCTCCGCGTTTAAATGCTGAAAATTATTTGCGTTTTTTAAATGAAGAACTACCAGTTTTATAACAAAAGGAACATGTGGTATTTACATGATAGTGCACCGCCACATTATCCCCTATGGTGGATTGGAAGAGGTGATGATGTATTTGTAGCTTAGCCACCTCGTTTTCTTGACCTAAATCCAATTGACTTTTATTTTTGTGGACATTTGAAACAAAAAGTTTATACGGTATTCTAATGAAATTAAAAATTCAGCTGAAGTGTTTTCAAAGGTGCGATCTTCAATGCAAAAACGAATAAGAGAATGCATAAAATGGCGGGCACTTTGAACAATTATTAAAATAAACGTTTTTTGAGTTAATGATTACATAATATGTCTTATTTTCTTTTTAGTCTTAATAATTTAATCCTACAAAATGGGCAACAGCCAAATACTATTCTGAAGTCACTAATTTAATTCCAAAAACAATCTGCTTCTGCATTTTTTAAACACTTCAAAGACTAGATGCATATTACTCATCTCGGTGTTACTGTACCGATACATTTACAAAAAAAAAATCAAAAAATCAAAGAAAAATAACCAAAAAAAACTATCTTCTTGAAGTTTTTTTTTATTCAAACTTTAACAGTTTGTGTAAATAAGAAATAAACTAATGTAAACAAAAAATTGTTACAAAATATTCAAAATTAAAGATGATAATTAAAAAAAATCAAAAATTTCTGTAAACTTGAAAGAGTTATAACTCCGAATTTATTAAATATAATATACTACTTTATTGGGTCAATATTATTCAATTTGCTTGTAGTTTCTGACATTCATTTTATGACTAGTTAGTTTGGGACACCCAGTATAATAAATAGAATTAACATTTGTTTAACAAATTTTGTTTAAATTATAAATTATATATAATTTATTCAAACTCAATCAAAGAATCACATCGGCCAAAAGTCAAACAAAGACAATTGTTTTGATCTACAAACCTTGTCAGTGTGCCTTGTATGACTGCGGCATCGCATGGTAGCAAAATACAAATGTGAATAAATATTTCTGTGCTTATTATATGTTTTTCTAATAAGTATATAATTTTAATAATGTAATAGACATATTTTTTTAAGACATGATAAAACAAAACACTTTTATGTAGTTTATGTTTTAAATTTGCCTTTTATCCTAAGAACTGCATTGTTTTTTTTATATACTTTTGTGCTTTTATATTTATGTAATAATTGAATACATATTTGATAATCTGTGTTTCATGCAAATCCTCACATGTATGCTTGTTCGTGTGGCATAGCGGGTCGAGGCGTTGAACAGTATAGGAATTTTCATGTTATAAGAGGGGACACATTAGCAAACTATAAAAAATCTAGCGCCTAAACTATAAAATAAATAAATGATAAAATAATTAAAGAAATGGAATTTATAAGTGAAAAACTTTTGCTTTATTTTATAATTTAAAAACTTTTATTCTTATAAAATGTTTTGTTTAAATTAGTATTAAATACATTATTGCAATTTTAAGGTAATTAAAAATCTTGCATTTTAGAATCATGAGAAAGGAAGGAAAAAAAGTTATTTTATTTTTGACCATTGTTTGTCATTAATTCGAGTTGGATTGTCAGACATTTATACAAATCGAGCAAATTTGATAAATTTATAAAATAATTTTTAAAATTTAATTTTTTTTTTAAGAACTCATATTAATCATATAATTTGATAATAATGAAAATGATAAAGTAGTTTTGTATTTAATGTATTAAGTGAATACAAAAATCTGCATAAATACTTATCCTGCTTATTTAAAACTAATTTTTTTTTATATAAATACAAAACTATTCTACAAAAACTAAATAAGTACCTATTTATTTTATTTATTATTTATATTCTTTTAAGTATAATTAAAAATTAGTTTTAAATAGCACGCAAAACCTGCTTAAAGTAAGATAATCTAGTTGTTTTTAAATAATTGCAGGAAATGCGGAGTCGTTATTTAATTCTTATCTGTATCTTGTTTTTTTATTTTTCTAGTCACTTTAAAATTTGTTTAGAACACAACACGGGAAGTGTTGTAATATTTCTTTTTTAAATTGGATCATGAAATTCTGGCAAAAACAGTTAAATAATTTTTTGTTTGTTTTAGTACTTACCCATTTTATTTAACAATGCCAGCACCTCCTATTAAACCATCTAGAGTAGCACCTAAGTAAAGGATGTTATGGTCATTTTGCATAGCTTAATTACAACTGTTAATGACTCATTTTTCATTCTAGCGTGTATACTTTTTCTTAACTTTTTTTAAATCTCTTTTGGCAGTCCAAAATCTTTGCAAGCATGTCAGGCAGTTCACAAAAATTGTTGTAGTGTTTATTATTATTTGCGTTTTTTTGTTGGAGACTCATTCTTGCATTATTTAGAAAACTATTTCTTTGAGTTATGTAAAACAATTTCAACATCTTGCTTCATAAGAGTATTTTAGGCTGTGCGTACACTAATAAAGCAAAATGCTTTTATTCATAACGTTTTAGTTTATTAAAACCTAATGTATGAATATATGTATGAACGCACAAATGAAAATACATATTAATTCTGAATAAAACTGTTTTATTGTGGTATAGAGCTTTTTGTTTAATTAGCGGGTTTGACGTTTTGTTACCTAATAAACCGTTTTGTATAAAAGCAAATTTATTCTACTAATGTATTTACAAAAAAATATATATAGAGTTTTATAGAAAATCATATTGATAGACGCGCAACCAGTAACATCTATGTTATTTAAAACACTGTAACAAACGTTTTTCTAGATTAGTACAAGGCTTGATCACAATTGTAAATACATCCACAAACATACGAAAACATGTTTTTCATTTGAATTCATATCACCAAATAAATAGTGTCACAATGCCGCATATACTAATAAAACAAAAACGTTTTGTTACGAGGGGCACTGCTAAAGTTTGCGGAATCAAGTACTGTCTGTATTGCCAGCATTCTGCGATTGTCATATTTGTAAAATTTGACGTTTTTCATCTATAATTCAGTTGACAGTTCAATTTCAAACTGCTCGGTTTTGTTTCTACAAATTTTAACGAGAATAATAATTGTGTGAAAAATGGAAATTTCGAATCGTGACTTTTTATGAATTTCGATACGGTTTAACACCTTAGCAATGTGTGGCAAAACTTAGTTTGTTGTTTGGGGATGAAGCACCATCCAAAGCTATGGTTTACAAATGGTTCGCAGAATTCAAGCGTGGAAGACCAACGTTTGATGACGATCTTCACGAAGGTTGTCCATGCACCTCTGTTGTCACGAAAAATGTTGATGCTGTGCGTGAAATGATTTTGTCAGATCGGCATGTGACCTATAGTGAGATAGAGGCATCTTTAGGCATTGCAGCGAAACAAATACATACGATTTTACACGATCATTTGCAAGTCAGGAAGCTTCGCAGTCGTTGGATCCATCACAATTTGAAAGAAGAACAAAAACAGTCAAGTGGTGCAAGGAAATACTAAAGAAATTTGAATGGTTGTTCAAATTTGGTATATAACATTGTAACAGGTGACGAATCTTGGATATATTCATATAAGCCTGAAACTAAACAGCAATCGACTGTATAGGTGTTTCAAAATGAACCTAAACCCACAAAAGAGGTGCGTTCACGAAGCGTGCTTGTTTCTTCGGAAAAACGGGTCATGTTGCAACTGTTGCATTAGAGGATTGAAGGACAGTTAAAGCTGACTGGTATACTTCAATTTGTTTGCCGGAAGTTATCGCTGAAATTAGAAGGAACAACATAAACCGGCGAATCATTGTTTTTTTTTTTTTTTTTTCGTTTTTAATCTTATAATACAATTATTTAAATTTATTATAATATATTTACTTTTACATATTTACAACATTATTATTATTTTTTTTTTCTCCCCACTTGCTGCTTTGCACCGTTTCCATTATGGTAGGCTGCAAAGCTTCGTATTCGGGGCACCATTTTCATTTTCTCTTTCCTTTTATCTTATTCTGTGTATTATCATGTTTGTTTATTTATTTGTTTGTTTTGGTCTTGTTTATATGTAGTGTTCTTTTATTTTTGTTTTAAATTCTTTATAAGTTTTCGTTTTTTTGATATTTTCAGGTAGTTCATTGTATGTGATTTTTTCTGTCCTTGTTGTGCGTACATGTATATTACTTCTTCTTCTCGTGTTATGTCCGTGAATTTCTTTGTTTAATATTATTTGTAGATTTGTTTTAATTTCTTTATTTTTAATTTTATATATTAGTTTGCATTTTTCTATTTTTATTTTTTTGTTAATGTTTGTTTTGTTGATTATTTTGTATACTTCTTCTGTTGGTGTTAGCTTTGGGAGTTTATGTATTATTTTAAGTATTTTGTTTTGTTGTCTTTGTATTTTTTGTATATTTGTTTTTGTTGTCTCACCCCATATATTTATTAAATAGTTAATTTTTGATAAATATAGTGAGTTGTATATACTTATTGCATTTTCTTTTGTTATGCATTTTCTGGCTCTATAGACAGCTCCTATTGTTGCTGCACTTTCTTTTAATATTTTCTTTATTTGTGTATCCCATGTTAGTTTCTCTGTTATTATTATTCCCAAGTATTTTCTCTGTTTTGTTCTGGTAATTGGAATGTTATTTATTTCAATTTTTATGTCAATATCTTTTGTATTTTTTTGTCTTATTACCATATACGTCGTTTTTTCTTCATTTATTGTTTGTCTGTTTTTGTCGTACCATTTAGTTAATTTCTTAACGTCTTCATTTATGTTTCTTTCTATTGCTTCTTTGTTTTTTCCGTGATATATAATACATGTGTCGTCAGCATATGTATATATTTCTCCAGTCAAGTTTGTCTCATATATATCATTTATGTATAATATATACAATATTGGTGCTAGTACTCCACCTTGTGGTAGCCCATATTCTGCTGTTGTTGTTGTGCTAAGTATGTCGTTTATTCTTGTTCTTTGTGTTCTGTTTTTAATATATGTTTTTAGTAGTTTTAAGTTTGTGTTTCTTATTCCAAGCGTTTCCATTTTCTTGATCAATTTGTCTTTGTCGATTGTGTCAAAAGCTTTTCTCATGTCTATAAATATTGGTATCACATATTGTTTTTCATCCAGTTTTTGTGCTATGTGTTGTATTATGTCAGTTGTTATACCCATTGTGTTTGATTTTTTTTTTAAATGCATATTGTCTTTTGTTTATTACGTTATGTTTGTTTATGTGTGTCATTAATCTGTTATATATTGCTTTTTCTGTTATTTTGCTTAACACTGATATAAGCGATAGCGGTCTATAATTTTCTGATTTTGATTTTTCTCCTTTTTTGTGTATTGGTTTGATAATTTGTTTTTTAAGTATTTGTGGATATTCACCTATTTGTATCATTTTATTTATTAATTTTTTCAGTATTGGTGCTATTTCTTTTTTTATAGCTTTTATTACATCATGAGTTATTTGATCTTCTCCTGGGGCGCTTCTTGTTTTTAGTTGTATGATTATATTTTCTATCTCTTCTTCTGTTGTTTCGTCAAACATAGCTTCTTCTTCTATTCTTACGGTTGTTATTGTTTCCCTGCTATCATTGTTCATTATGGCAATGCAATCGTTCACGCAGCACGACGAACTGTAGAGTTTTTGATCAGTAACAACATCCAATTAATGACTCATTGCCCATATTTGCCTGATTTATTGCCCAATGACTTCTTCCTGTTTCGACATATCAAAATTAAAATGCAAGCCGAGCGTTTTTCATGGTCTGAAGAGACCGTTGAAGCATTTAAATCACTTGTTTTGGAGGTACCTTGCTCAGTGTGGCAAAATTGTTTTGAAGATTAGTTTTATCGGATGCAAAAGTGTATTTTTAAAAAAAACATTATTAAGTATTTTTTTCTTCAAAATTGTCCAAAATATAAGTATTTATAGCCAGAACTTTTGTTCGTAGAATTTTGAAAATTTTGCAGAAATTTAAGACAGTTTTTTTTTTAAGATGACTGGTATTTTCTATTTTTTTCAAATATAAATAAAAACATGCAAAAGTTACTCTGAAAATTTTAGGAAGTACCTTCCACTACGATTCGAGATATCTTAGAAAGTATCCACAAAAATAGTTTTTGAAATTTAAGTCTTTTTCCTTTTTTGATCGTATGTAACTTCTTAGGATTGCATTTAAAAAAAATTATAAGGTAGTTTTTTCTTCAAAATTATTTAATAATAAAGTTTTAATAACCAAAAATTTTTTCTCTTAAATTTTGAACATTTTTCTGAAACTGTCTTTTAACAGTTTTTCTTAAAAACAAACTGACCGTATTTTTATTTTTTTTCAAATATGTATAAAAGCGTGCTTTTATATGTGCAAAAGATATCCTGACAATTTCAGGAAGTTTTGTGCACTACGCTCCAATGTATCTTAGAATGTATCCACAGAAAATTGTGAAATTTAATCCTTTTTTGCTATTTTTAAGTATTTCTGTAGATACATTGTAAAATATCTTGGAGCGTAGCACACGGCATTTCCTGAAATTTTCTTTTGCATATATAAAAGCACGTTTTTATCCATATTTAAAAAAAAAACTGTTTTTTAAAATTCTGCAAAGTTTTCAAAATTTAAGGAAAAAATTTTTAGCTGTAAAAAATGATTCTTTGAACAATTTTGAAAAAAAAGTCTATTATAGTTTTTTCTTTAAATGCAAAGTTACAAACGATCAAAATAAAATGGAAAAAATCTATTTTTTCAAATTTTGATTGCTTTTTACTCGAAAATGGCTTATTGAAAAAATAAAAAAAATTCACAAGATCAAGACTCATGTAGAGAATGACATTTTTAGTTGTTTGAGGAAAATCAAATTTTTGTTTCGTACACTTGACTCGGACATGGCCATATATAAAAATATTTAAATCTTAAAAACTCTGTAAAATGCACAAATAATCATCAATCTTATTGTACATTGAAATTTTAAAAATCTTTATCATTAACGCAAAAAATGTATGCATTAACAGTTAAAAAAAATAGTTGGGTTATATTATAAATGCTATTTCTCACATTTTATGTGTTAATTATAAAAAAACCTAAAATTGTACTTCAATCTACAATAAAATTGACGATCATTTGTGCATTTTATAGACTTTATAAGATTTAAATAATTTTATATATATAATTCAAGATATAATTATTGTCAGTGTAATACGGGCATAACTCTCATTTTTTTTTTAATCTATTGGGATTTATATGAATTGCTCCTAGTTATATTGCTTTAGTGGTGCATTTTTTTGTCAATTTTGTATGTGTTAGAATTTTATTTTATTATTTAATTAAATCAGGCCCATCAAAGTATGTAAAATCATTCTGTTTATTAAGATTAATAACAAGGTGTTCTTTTGTAGTTTCTAATGGTTTTAATGCATTTGAATTTTTTGTTAATTTATTTGAATTCTACACAAAAATATCTACAGAATACATTTTTTTATTTTTGCTCTAGAGTAAATAGACAAAATGTTATTTAAGTTTGAAAAAAAGATCGTTTTTAGTTTTTTTGGAATATTTAAAAAAGTTGAAGATTTATGAGAAATTTAAAAATGGCATTACGTTTTTCTGAAAATTCTGCCCAACTTTGCTAATTTAACCAACTCTGTAATATTTAAAATAACGAAGTTACCCATAGAACACACGTAGATTATTGTCACCCTGTATAAACAATTTATAAAAAAAGTATTTTTAAAATTATTATGTAGGCTGAAAAACGTAATTAGTCATTGCTTAATATGATCTTAAAAAATTGGAGTCACTGACTTAAAGGTTATACCAAATACTACACCCACAATCAGAAATAGTTTTTTTTAACGTAATATTATCTAAAAACGTATTGTAAGATTATACAAAGACGACCAACTTTAAATGATTTTTATGTCCGTTTTTTTTTAATTCTTCTAAAAAAGCCGGAAGATTAGTAAAATTACGGAAAATCCAAAGTAACCCAATTTTAGCAATTATATGTTATATTTCACCGTAGGGCAAGCGAATCCAGTTTTTTTTTTTTTTTAAGTTACCAGGTGTAGCTGAATTAAAGATATCAAATTTTTAATAAAATGACAATTTTTCTATTTTTTGCGGGAATTTTCGAAAAACCAAAAGAGGGATCGTGTTTTACGAAAAATTTCCTATAAGAAGGGTGTATTACTTGAATATAATTTTTGACTATTTTTTGCTTATTTACAGCACAGAAACTGAAAGGAGACAAAATTGCACCTAGAGATCTAAAATTTTAGAAATCGTCATGTTGGTACATGTGTACAAAGTTTGAGCAAAATCGGAGATGTCGACGTGGGGACGATTGTCCGAACTATCGTGGATTACCCACATAGTAAATGTGTTTTATTTATTTTGTAATAAACTATCACATAGTAACGGCCACCACAATTTAATTTTTCATTCTTGATAATAAAAATGAATATTTTAATATTTACATCTTCTTAAATATTATAAAAACACGAAGCAGATCTGATATAAAATCAATCTCAATCCATGGTAATAATTCTTTAACTCATTAATAATTATAAAAAAATATTTAGTATGTTCGACAGTTTATAATAATAATTAATCATTATTAACACAAATTTGTATTTTATTTAAGTAAAAAGTACCAGTTTTCTGAATATATTGAAAAATAACGCTTGTCTGCTTATACAATAAAAACTTTGTGATAATAAATATTAAAAATCATTATTTCCTTTGTTTATTGATCGGATCAGTAGGTAAAAAATGTTGTTCGCATATTTTTTATATTTTAAAATTCTCTATCCATTGTACTCCACAATTTTTCTGCTACACTTTTAAACGTTGTAATTTTTTTATGGGAAAATTAAAGAAGCTTAATCCGTTACTGGATAATCTAATAATTAATAGTTAATATAATCACACGTATTGTTAGAATGAAATTTTATCATCCATCCATTTTGCTTATTTTTATTCGCTCATACATGAAGTTTTAGTGCTGTTAATAGCAGGGTCGCAGCAAGCTGTAGACGTGAACGTAACTTACGCAAACTCTGTGACTGACCGGCAATATTTAATATATTTTATAAAACTTAAAGTGTTCAAATAGAAGACCACTCGCGGTATTTACAGCTGAAATAGGCATGAGTTGACAACAATTCGCATATACGTCGCATCTTTATATACTCTTTCAATCAACGATATCATGCAGTACACGTGAGTTGGTCCACGCATGTAAGTTAGGTACCTAATAATGTTCGTATGTATTGGTCCGTGCGATTTCAAGTCTTGTAGGACAAGGGGCTCTCTTAAACCGAAGTTGTGAAGTGAGCGGCGGGACAATTTGTCTTCTAATTTAAAATCAGTTTACATATTAGTAATTTACAACTTGTAGCATAGTGACCACTAACTATCGTTAACTTGTAAACTTAAGTTAACTTAAATTATATTAAACTACTATAGTAAATCCTAATTATTACCAAGGATAACATAACAATAGGAGCAAGTATTCTAATCATTCAAATTAACAATAGGCACAAAGTTTATCTATTACTATAATAAATTAATAATATCAAAATAGTGTACAAATTTATTTGTGATTTGTTAAATGTAAAAATCGCCTTTATGCAAGAAGTGAGTTAAATATTGTATCGTATTGCTTGCATCTGATGATCATTAAAACAAAATTTGCGTTCAAATTACGTATTTTGTAGCTAAACTTGCTTTATTGTTTTTATATTTTGAACTGGGTAAGTTTTGTCTCATATCAGAGCTTGCTTATTTCGGATATTTTTTAATCAATAAATATAAATGCAAACATATGGTTTGTGCACAATAGGGAATAAAGTCTACTATTCCCTGACATTATTTTATCTGTTTACAAATGATGTATCATGATTCTTCTCTTTATTTGCGCACATTGTTTCCTTTTCAGTAATCACAATATTGAGTAAATAAATCCAGCTATAGTCAATATTAAAAAAAAACCAACTGTCCATATAATATGCTGTTATAAATGTCTTACAATAAAGAATATATTAATAAGAATTATTTGCGTATACATTAAACTTATTACAGTAATAATTAAGAAATATAAATATTTGTTACATACTTACCCATCTGGAAACTGGTGGAAAGAAAAGCTAAATAAAATTGCAAATTGATAATAAAAACCTAACGTAATTTTACACATTCCAGATTGTAATGCAGTTCCTGTATCAAGGCGGCTGTCAGACATTAGAACCTGCCCCGGAGGATATTCTAGAACTAATGGCTGCCGCAAACTTTTTCCAATTGGATGGTCTGCTGAGATACTGCGAGAGTAGATGCGCCGCCATGCTCGTCCTAGACAATGTCGTTTCCATGTATATACACGCTAAAGTCTATAACGCTCTGCAACTTTTAGAATATTGTCAAGGATTTCTGCTTCAAAATATGGTCGCTTTGTTAACATATGACGACTCTGTAAAGCGACTGCTATTCGCCAAAAAACTACCTAACCATGACGTCCTGGCCGGATTACTAAATACTTTACAAAACAGAATCAAAGGCAGGCGACCACAAAGCACTTGCAATAAGCCATCGCAGCCTAACAAAGCCTGCAAATGAAGACTATCTATATATTTCTATGTTAATATGTTATTTATATTTTTATTAATTATTTATATCAAGCGAATTTTTATCAATCTTACGGCATTATATAACCTTTTTATATAATCAAATAGAGAGTAATAAAAAGGTATTTATAAATTGGTTTTTATTCTTAATAGCAAACACTTAGGACAATCAGATGGAATTACATATAGATAACATGAAAATATCACAGATGGGAAAAAATATAATTTATGATGGGTTTTTATTTTATATGCAGGTTTCACTGTTGGGTTTAATATCGCAATAATTCATCTGGTAAATCAAGGTACTTTTACCTTTAGGACTAGTTACTTTAATCAAATCTCGATTTGTTACTAATATCATTGTTTCTTCATCTTCTAAATGAGGGCTGAATTTAGTTCGTTCCGTTTTTGCATCAGAATTGGAATGTGAAGGAGCACCGCGGGTGTCTCTTATAGTTGAGTTTCTCATTAATGCATTTCTTCGTTGCCTGGATCCACATAGAATTTCTTTAAATGCTGTACGATATCGATTAGACATGACATTGTATAATATTGGGTTCAATGTGGATGAAAAGTAGTAGAGAATTCCAGTAATAAAGAAGACCCATTCACTTATTATCGGATAGTAACAAGAATCTTGGCCGTAAACGTATAGCAATCGCTGGGCGTGAAATGGAGCCCAGCAAATGAAGAATCCTATCACTACCACCGCTGAAATAAAAGTAAATTATAGTCTAACGTAGCCTGAATTTAAAGTTTTTTTTATGAAATAGTATACGCTCAATTGCCTTTTCACTATTTTATTATTTTATAACTATAATTTTAATAACTTACCTAACATACGGATGATTGCTTTGTGTGATTGAGATGTTCTGCTATCGCGATGTACACTTCCCTTAGCATTTGAACCAAAAGTAAGTTGTGTCCTGTTAGATATTCGGAGTCCCATCATAGTGTATTGTACAGCAATTAGAAGCATTGGAATAATGAAGAAGATTAGGAAACTTAGCTCATAGAGTAGGAAAGGTTGGCTGAGCATTGCACAAAATGCAGATTCCTGTAAAAAAATAAGAAAAGGTAAGTTATAGTATGGCTAAATATATTTTATAATTAAAAATTGTATCTATTACTACATTAATTTGAGCAGTTTTATTTGTACGCCAATGCATATAAATTTTATTGCGAATGACAATACAGTTTGAACTAAAAAAGGTTGTTTAGATGAAATTAGTATTCTTTATTGTGATAATTTCAGCGAGTGTGGGTTCACGTGTACCTCTAATTTTGACGTATTGTTATATTTTTAAATTTTCACATTTTAAATGGTAATTTTTTTTCACTTATTAGTCAATGTATATATTTTCTTAATATTTCAGTAAAAGTATTATTTTAATATGGAAATATTATTGCGATTAATCATTTTATGCACACTTCTTAAAAATATACTATTTGTTAGGTAATTTTTTTTTATATATATATATATATATATATATATATATATATATTATTTAAAAATTCTATCGGAAAAGTTTTTTTTTTGTATCTATCGTTTTATAAAATTAAGTTAATTTTAGAACAAATATGATGAGATAAAAGTTGCATAGATAGTTTATTGATGTAGTTTATTGATGTTGACTGAAACTAAGTAATGACTAATAGGTAGTTAAATCACAAATATATGTATATGTAACGATTTTTTTTTACCTAAAAGTTGGCTGTAGTTCCACTAAACTACTGATACCACTGAAACAAATGACGACCACCAAAATATTAAATTAAGAACTTATTTTACTGTCCGTAGAAGTATTTTAATTTTTTTAATTTTTTTATTTCAAAATGTGATAATTAGGAATTATTTAATATGTTACAACAACATAAAAATTCCTTTAAATTTCAACGAAACCACACTCGTTGAAACTATCACATTAAAGACTAGCGCGTCCTGGGTATGACATTAAACCACATCCACCGAACCGCTGCCGGGATAAGCAGCATACTTTTTCCCTCGGAAAAAGATGGGCACCCTCTTGTCCAGGGGGCGAGAAAAAAGCTCCCAAAGGCGGATGAACCCGATACACGTACGGTCAACGGCATAGGATGTAGAAGGCAAAGGGAAACCACTACATTAAAGATCCATATGGATATCTTGAGGAAAAATCATCAAGATGACTTCATTCAATCCTAATTTATTATCCGGAGTATCAATTCCCCCAATCGGATCTCCGGGGGGAAAGTATTGAATGAGGAAATACGAGAGATCAATGACTGCTCCACAAGAATAAAAATGCTACATAGAACTGATAAAATGATAATTGCAACATGGAACGCTCGCAGCTTACACCAAGCGGGCAAATTAGAAAATGTAACTTCAGAAATGCGAAGACTAAAAATAAATATTCTAGGAATTAGTGATGTCCAATGGCAAGGGTCTGGAAAATGCCCTACTAATAACGGCATGATATATTACGCTGGCAAAAATAATATAAGAACAAGATATGGAGTAGCAATAATGGTCGATAAAGACACTAACAGATCAATAGTAAATTTCACTCCATTCTCCGATAGAGTAATGATGTTACAATTTAACACCACCTTGGGCAATCTAAACGTAATACAGGTATATGCACCCACCGCAGACAAAGAAGAAACCGAAATAGAAACATTTTATGAACAACTTACAACAGTACTCAATTCAACAAAGAAACACGAAGTTACTGTAATAATGAGAGATCTAAACGCTAAAGTAGGAGAAGGAGTGATAGATGGATGCACAGGCAAGTATGGACTGGGACAACGCAATGAAAGGGGAGACCGCCTAGTTGAGTTCTGCCAAAACGAAGAGTTTGTAATAACAAATACCTTCTTTAACCTACCTAAGCGACGTTTATATACTTGGCGATCACCCGCAGACAAAGAAGACAATATTGTAAGGAATCAAATTGATTACATACTTATTAGACAAAGATTTAGAAACTCTATCACGTCTGCAAAAACATACCCAGGAGCAGACATAGACTCAGACCATAACCCTATACTGGCTGTGATAGAAACCAAACTAAAAAAGATAACACCAAAACGAAAGAGTACCCAAAAAAGAACAGACTGGACAAGACTAAAGGAGAAGAATATTCGAGACAAAATCAGCCAAACAGTCAATCACAACTTAAAAGTATTGGGGACAATAAACTCGAGAAATATGGAGGTAAATGAACAATGGAAAAACATTAAAGACGAATTAGAATAGGCAAGTGAAGATGTCACACCTTCCCCAAGTACAAAACACAAGTCATGCATGACTGATGAAATTGCAAACCTCATGGAAGAACGGCGAGACAATAAAACAAAAAACCTCAAAAAATACAACGACCTACGGGCATTAGTGAGAAGAAAGATAAAAATCGCAAAAGAGAAATGGTTAGCTAAAAAGTGCACGGAAATAGAGACACTCGAAAACAAGCATGATAGTTTTAATATGCACAAAAAGATCAAAGAACTGACAGGAACGACCAGAAGAAGGCAAATAGGAGTATTGAAAGACCAGGATGGAAAACTAATACTTGATGTACAGAAGAAGATAGAAAGGTGGACAGAATACATACAAGAACTATTTAAAAACAACCGGAAAACCCTACCAACTAACACAACCGAAGACTCAGGACCGATCATACTGAAGAGGAAGTAATCCACGCCATCAAACAAGCCAAGGCGGGCAAAGCAATGGGGCCAGACGAGATCCCTATAGAATTACTGAAACTTTTAGATGAAGATGCAATTAACACTCTACTGCAACTCTTTAACACTATATACACCACTGGCTTCATACCCCAAGAATGGCTCCTTTCCACATTTATAACCATACCAAAGAAAGAGAATGCCACACAATGCTCTGATTATAGAACGATCAGCTTGATGAGCCATACACTGAAAATCTTACTTAAAATTATCCACAACCGAATCTATAAAAGACTAGAAGAGGATATAGGGGACACTCAGTTCGGGTTCAGAAATGGGTTCGGAACAAGAGAAGCCTTATACGGGGTAAATGTACTAACCCAAAGATGTCTAGATATGAATGTAGACCTATACATGTGCTTTATAGATTTCGAAAAGGCTTTCGATAAAGTCCAACATCAAAAATTACTAGAGCTCCTTCGGAAGAAATATCTGGATACTAGGGACATCTTCATAATTCAAAATCTGTACTATAACCAAACAGCTAACATCAGAGTTGATAACGAAACCAGCAAAGATATCAAAATATGCAGAGGGGTGCGACAAGGGTGTGTCTTGTCTCCACTATTATTTAATTTATACAGCGAAGAGATATTTAAAGAAGCCCTAGAAGAAGAGGAAGGA
This sequence comes from Tachinus rufipes, assembly GCA_963932245.1. Taxonomy (NCBI): domain Eukaryota; kingdom Metazoa; phylum Arthropoda; class Insecta; order Coleoptera; family Staphylinidae; genus Tachinus; species Tachinus rufipes. The sequence goes on along the minus strand of OZ010745.1, from coordinate 71,121,288 downwards.
GGAGTAGTGATAAATGGCAACATACTAAACAACATAAGGTATGCTGATGATACGGTAATTCTGGCTACTAACATGGAAGACCTACAACGACTTGTGGAAAAAACCAACACAGTTTGCAATAAAAGGGGCATTAAAATGAACTTAAAGAAAACAAAATTTATGGCAATCTCAAAAAACAACAACATCGTTGACAACCTGAGAATTTCTAACACCAATATAGATAGAGTAGACACCTACAAATATCTCGGCACTTGGATAAGTAGCGACACAGACCAAACTAAAGAAATAAGAACAAGAATAGAGATAGCCAGAAATGCATTTATAAAAATGAATACCTTCTTCAACAACAGAGATCTCTCCCTAAATCTTAGAGTAAGGATGCTACGCTGCTATGTCTTTTCGATTTTACTTTACGGTATAGAAAGTTGGACACTAAAACAAGCCCACATAAACAAGATACAGGCTTTTGAGATGTGGTGCTATCGAAGAATACTGAGGATATCCTGGGTCGATCATGTAACAAACACCGAGGTACTTCGGAGGATGAAAAAAGAATGTAAAATAATCCTTAGTATTAAGACCAGGAAACTAAGTTACTTCGGACATGTAGCCAGGGGACCAAAATACAGAATTCTCCAAATTATTATGGAAGGGAAAATAAAGGGAAAGCGAAATGTAGGGAAACGCAAAACTTCATGGCTTCGAAATTTGCGCGAATGGTACAGCAGCAGTACCACAGAACTGTTTAGGACAGCAGTGAATAGAATGAAGATAGCATCGATGATTTCCAATCTCCGATAGGAGTGGAACAAGAAGAAGAAGAAGATTAAGCAGTTTATAAACATTGAACTTAAACATTTGTGGCTTATAAGTCTCGGGAATGGTCCTACATCTCTAAACTGCCTGTGAATATTTTTTAGAATTCTTAGCAAGCCTTGTATTACGAGTAAATATTTGTTTAGATTGCAATATGTTTTTTTATTTCGTTTGAACAATAATAATTGTCAAACGTTTTGATCAAAATCCATATTGCGTATCTGAGGTGAAGTTATTTTGTTCTAAGAACTTGACATTGTGGAAATTAATATATTTTTATTTTTTTGTTGATGTACTGGACAATAATGCAATTGGTCTATAATTTGAAGAGTCAGACTTGTCTTTCTTTGTAGGTATAGGTTGAACATTTGCAATTTTCCAACAATTTTGGAATGTTTATTTTTTGTATGATAAGGCAAATATTTTAGTCAAAATGGGAGCTAATTCATTTGCAAATGTTTTAAGAATAATAGGTAAAATTTCATCTATGCCTGATGCCTTTCTGGTATTTAATTTAGAAAGATATCTTTTGACAACCCTTTGCCTAAAATGAATCGGACCATTTGTTCACTAGCCGGTATTTTAAGTACAGCAATAGGATGATGTATAATAGTAGAGTTAGATGCAAATTAGTTTGCAAAAATATCAGCTTTTTCTTTTAGATTAGTAATTATAGTCTATGTACAACCACGCTGAACTCGAAGTAAACAAATACAAGCGTTGTTTACCTGTACAGCTTGAGGAACAGGGTCGCAAGACAATAAAAGGGGATTTATGAAGATAGGAAAAACACTAACTAATTACAAAGTTATTTAAGGTATAGGTTCAGGTATATTAATAAATATTAGAAAAGTACAAATATTATATTTATAATTATAAATATTTTCTTAAAATCTCACTTTAATGGAGTCTGGGTTGAGCCGATCCTCCCCGCTAATAACCAATCACATACAGATTTGTATGTGTTCACGTGCTGATCACGCGGTTTTCTTTACATACTCTCAGTCCCACGTAGATTTGAATACGCTTTAGATTCTTTTGTTCGTTTTGAAGAGGAGGTATTAAAGATTTTGTACTACCTTGCAATGAATTTATTGAAGTATTATGTCTAAATAAAATTGCTCAAAATAAATTGCCGACCAACTTTTAATGCAATAATTAACAAGTAATTTCTCCTGAATTTTTCTTCTTGAAAATTTGGGAATGTGCAAAGTTGGTACGAAGGATTTGCAAGTTACCCAGTTCCAAAAACAAACTGTGTGGATGACAAATTTGCGTGAGGAATTTGACTGTTTTACTCCATGATAAAAACTTCTTCAATAGAATAGTAACAGGAAATAAAATTCAAAAACACTACTGAAATCTTTTCACAAAAAAAATCTATGCAATAACCACTCAAGCGAGCAAAAGTGATGGTGGCTAAAGAAACGATAACTGCAGGGTGCATAATGCACGAGTTGAAAGAAGTAATAATGAATGCGGCTTTAAATAATAATTTTACAGTCCAAAACCACTTGAAAAAACACTACTTCCTATTATATTCAATATTTAGTGTTATTAGAAAAACGCTGTAATAAGTAAGTATATTAGTGTAAATAATCTTTATGTTGAAAAATATAAGTCCTATTTGTCATTTAACTTTTTGTTTTTATAGCTAACATTAAAAAATTCCTTTGTAGCATTGTTGTATTTTAACAGGTAATTTTATCTCTACAAAAATACATTTTTTTCTTATTTATATTTTACATTGTATTAAAGATTTTAATCTTGTTGAACTTAAGATAAGATAATAAGATATACAGGGTGTTAAAAAAAAAATTAAAATATTTAAGGGGGTGGTAGTACAAACAACAACAAACAAAAAAGTCTTAATAAACATGGGTTGTCATAGCAACGGTTTTGAAAATATGGATCATTATTTATTTTTATTATTCTTTTTTCCTTCATTTTTTATTTTGCAAAAACGTGCATTTTTTTTTATTATAGTTGACTGATGTTTTGTGAAATAAACATATTCCTTCACATCGTATGTTTGGAAGAATTCACCAGAGATTGAGAGATACCGGTTCACTTCAAAAACAGTGCTATCTTTCCGGCAGACCAAGGTACATGTACAATGAGTACAGGATTTAAATTTAACTGATTATCAAGCACGTTTATGAAAAGGTTTTGGAAACAGTACGAATGTCCTTCAGACAAAGATATCATGCCTGTCTGAAAATTGAAGGAAGGCACTTTGAACATCTTCTATAACTCTGTTCTTCGTAAAAATATATAAAAATAAATAATGTTTCATATCTCCGTAACCGTTGCTATGACAACATAGGTATGTTTATTAAGACTTTTGTGTTTGTTGTGGTTTGTACTACTACTCCCTAAAACATTTTACATTCTTTTTTTAACACCATGCATATTATAAGATTAGCTACTTTATTTAATTAATTGTTGGGTATAGGTAAAATCTGTTTGCTCTATTAACAATATTTTTTAAAATACTCTATTCAATTTTGAGCATACTCTAACTACTTAATTCAATTCAGATACTTCTACCATTTTACACTGTTTGCAAAACAAAAATATCACTTTCCAGGTAGAATATTCAAATTTTATATCTGAACTTATAATGACTTAGAAGCAACTTTTTGTTTAACATTTTTATTTTGTTAGCTAATAGTAGTTTTGGGTTTTCTTATTTTAAGAACAAGTGAACTATTAATGTAAGGTACTTTTTAAAATAATAAAAAACTCTTTGTAACAATTGATTTTTGTTAAAAAAAATAAAAAAAAAAGTTTAAAGAGTGATGGTTATTGTTTACTGTAAATAATTCTTGATCATCAAATTGAATATAAATTCATTTATATCATTGTATTGACCATTATATCTTTGTAGTTGCTTTAAGTGTGAGGTTTAAGTTATACTTTCTATTATACAATTACTTACCGCACAAATGCATTAACTAAACATTACGTTTTTGTATTTTCAAATTCTATGAAAATATATGGTAGTTTGGTAAAATTAACTTTTATTGGCGTTATTTCTCGTTACTTCTTTTTTGTTTATTTAATTTAAGATACAATTAGTTTTTAAGTTTTATTATTAATATTTCAGTATAATTTTCTATTCTATTTTTTTTTATTTTGTTGCTTTTATAGTTTTTACGTACATGTCATCACTCTGTTGTTAAATATTGCCATATGATTTGGTATTTGAAAATTTTCTTTGTTTGTACATAGCTATGTTTTGTTTATTACTATAATATTTTTATTTTGCGTTTTCTATCAGCTTTTTATGTTTTAGTCTTTTTATTGTTATTTTCTTTCATATTTTTGCAAGAATTCTTTATTTTTTGTACCATATCCATGGGAATCTATGACTACTAATAGAAGACATCACCGAGTATATAACGTTCTTATACATCTGGCTTTCATAGACTTCTAAAAAGCGTTTGATTATATAAAACCTTAATCATTTTTATGATCAATAGACAGAGCAATGAAAAACTTAAAACAACTAGCATTCTTGTACATCAAAGAGTATCCCCAAACCATCTAAGATTTGCCGAGAATTAGTGTTTATTAGCAATGGTATTACAGAACTGAAAACTAAACTTATACAACTGAATAATTTATCTAAAGCCATAGGATTAAAACTGAACTAAAAATATAAGTAGCCGCAAAATAAAGGTTGTAGTTATCTTTTATAATAATCACATCATGGTAGGGAAGGATAACCAAACCGCTAAACACACAAGACAGACAGGGTTGGCTTGGGTTGCATTTGGAAACTTAAAACACATACTAAATGACTAGACAATCCTTATTAACCTGAAAAGAAAGGTGTACAAAACATGCGTCCTACCAGTAATCACATACGGCGTCCAGACATTATCAGTTACAAAGAAGACCAAAAATAAACTAAAAACAACACAAAGGGCAACGAACCGAGTAATGTTATGAAATTACTCTGATTGATAAAATACGCAATAAAGAAATCAGAATACAAACTGAAATCACAGACATCATGACACGCGTAGACGGTAGACTAATTGCAATTTAACTGAAACAATTTTTACAACCGCAGAAATAAACACTTTTGTCAATAGGTCCAAAATACAGTCACAAAATTGAGACTTTAATTGTTGACGTTGAATTAGCGTTAAATAAAAACGATGGCACGACATTAGCAAAAGCTCAAATAAAAAAGCAACTAAATTGCCCATCATTACTTAAAATATTGCAGACAGAAGAAAAATTTATAAAATTAATAAAACAGAAAGTAAAAACAGACAAATTTAATCATTACACAAGCTGACAAATCAAACGCGACAGTAATTTTAACTAAACAGAGCTACCTAGACAAAATTCAAAAGTTTATAGTAACTGACTTAACAATACTAAAAACTGATCCTAGGAATAAATTCAAAAAACCAATAAAAAATTTGGTTTCGGAATCCAGTGTCCTTTTCCCGTCAAGTTTTGATAAATTTAGAGCTACAAATATGAATCCGTCGGCCCCTAAATTATATGGTTTGGTAAAAAACAAAATAATCCTATAAAACCAGTAGTATCATACGTAAATAGCTCCATCAAAGACTTTGCCATAAAATTAAATCAAAATTTCAAACGGTTAACAAATTTTAAATCTCCCAATAGTATAAAAAAACTCGGCTGAACTCACATCAAAACTCAAAGACATTAACATTCATCAGAATTGCAAACTAGTATCATTAGACGTGTGCAATATGTTTATAAATCAACCGTTCAAAAAATGCATACAAATTATTCAAGACATTCTTGATAAATCTTCAATCAACATTTCCGTTAAGTCAGAACTCTTGCAAGCTTTTGAAATATGCATTAAACAAAATTATTTTAAATTTAATTCTAAATTGTACCAACAAAACTCCGTCCTTCCTATGAGATAGCCACATAGTCCACTTCTTGCCGACATCTTCATGACAAGTTTAGAATCAAAAACTTTTTCTTCAAACCTCGCGAAAACACATTTTGATACAGATATGTAGATGCTTTAGCAGGTTTTACTGGTTCAGCCCGACAGTTGGAAAATTTTCTACAGTTTATAAATACTATTCATCCGCGCATTCAGTTTACAGTAGAATCGGAAACTAATAACCAAATCAACTTTTTAGACCTCACTCACACTCACAACAAGAGAAAATAACAAATTATCATAAAATATTTTTAGGAAACCTACGTTTACAGATGCCACAATTCTCGAGGACTTTTATCACCCTACATTTCATAAGGTAGCCACATATAATTCTATGGTTCATAGAGCCTTGACAGTTCCACTCAGTAAAAAAAACTAATAGCTTGAGTTTCAAACAAATGAACAACTTGCGATAAATAATGAGTCACAGCTCAAATGATTGACATAATAATAAGTAGAAAGAAAAAAATCCCAACTTTTGGAATCCATTTTTCCATCAGTCAAAAATTCAGAAGGAAAGAAATAATAAACTAAATAGATCAGGAGTCTATAAACTAACATGTACTGATTGTAAAAGTGTATGCAGGTATATAGGTCAAACTGGTCAAAATTTCAAAGAACGTTTTAGTAAACATGAAAATTCATATTTACACGGTAATTCAAAATCAACATTTGAAAATCATATAATTAATGACAAATTATAATATACAGGGTGTCCGGAAAATACGTGTACAACGTTTGACGACAGACTCCTGACGTCAAAATAGGTCGATCTAAGCCGACTTAATTATATCCAAAATTGTCTCGTTTAGCCGGTAGAGGGCGTCAAAAATTTGGAAATATTAAAAAGAAATTACCTGTAACAATAATTTTTTAAGTGACCTTGTTGCTATGGCGTTTAATAATTTGACAATTATTGACAAATTGTCACCAGTCTATGAAATTTACTCAAGTATACAATCAACATTCTTGAATTACAAGTTCATTTTACCATTAAAAATGGAAAATTATACAAACTCTCAGAAAGTTGACATGCTCCTGGTATACGTTTTTTTTTTTTTTTTTGTTATACTTTTGTTTTTTTTTTACGCCCTCTACCGGCTAAACGAGACAATTTTGGATATAACTAAGTCGGCTTAGATCGACCTATTTTGACGTCAGGAGTCTGTCGTCAAACGTTGTACACGTATTTTTTGTTATACTTTTGTTTTGTTTGACGCCCTCTACCGGCTAAACGAGACAATTTTGGATATAACTAAGTCGGCTTAGATCAACCTATTTTGACGTCAGGAGTCTGTCGTCAAACGTTGTACACGTATTTTCCGGACACCCTGTAATAATATATATTACACCAACATATTAATAAATATTATATTTTAATAAGTTGCTGAAGCAATTAACAATAATATATTTTTCCAAATTTGTAGTTATACAGCTTTGTTTTTAGTCTAACAAAATGTTTTTATAAATAGATGATACGCTTCTCCCAACATCTACTAAAATATGTAAAAATTTAAAAATATTTAATAATTTAAAAATATTTAGTGGCAATTCTACTAAATCTTCAATAAAAACTCCGATTAAGTTTTTGAAGACTGAATAGGCGAGTTAATTCAATTGTATTTAAAATAAGTTCTTTTTTTTTTTACGCAGATATCAGAAACAAAGACATAATGTATAAGGCAGAGATTAATAATTAGGTCAATTAAAAGTACTTAAACGTTATCTGATAGAAAACTCTTTTTATTCTTTATCTAAGTATTCTAACTTATAACAAAGATAATTATTAATAATTCATCCATTAAAACCCAGGTTTATATAGACTTTTGTTTAAATAATATTACTGATAAGCTCTTTTATTTTGACAAAGCACCTGGCATAATACTTTAAGAAAAGTTTTTTAAAGCAAAATTTGTATAAAATTTAGAAAGAAAAATATGCTATCTAGTACCACCTGCTTTTATCTTCAAAAATCTTGGATGTACTGAACAGAATATTAAAAGAAATTTTTTGCATCTTTAAAAAACTCTAGAAAATTAAATAAACAAAACATCAGATGGCTTAGAATAGCCAAGAATACTTAGTCTTCAAGAAAGTCTTCTATATAACAATGTACTAAGCATAAAACAAACTTGATGGGCTTTGAAACCATAGAATGGCTTGAGGAGAGAAACCTAGTGGGGCTTATTAAAATTATAAGTGCTTAAAAAGCCTAAATGCACTTAAAAAGTTTACGAGTGCTAGGTGGGCGAGTCGGTGTAAATATTCTTTCAAAGAGTAGTAAAATGGCGTATGAAAACATAGTCGGGTCTAGAAGAAAAAATGCCATGTCTAATATACACAATTTTACTTTAAAAAATAATAAAGTTGTTTACAAAAAGTCCCATAAAAACTTGTTTAGTTTCAAAATAAAAGTATTGAAATAAATACTCATGATCTAAATATAAATAATGATTTTGCAGATAAAAAATATATTTAAAATTAAAGTTTGCAAAAAAATATTGTAAATAAAAACTAAAATTTTAACAGATCATCGCATAGATTTGAATAAAAAATGAATACCAAAAGTAATTGCGACCCCTATAGTGAATTTTTCAAGTAATCAAACCAGACAGAAAAAATCAGATTATTTACTTTAAGAAAAAAAAAAAACTTATCCGTTAATAACAGTTAATAGATCAAAATTAATGCATTGGATAATTTTTTGGCCGCTTAAAATCGACACAGTGATAAAAGTTTTTTTTGCAAACACACAATTTGCAAAGATGGATATATTTCTAAAACAAAAGTAATGACTTAATACTCTGGAACTAAAAATCTTCTTAAATTGAATTATTCTATATGCTGTGAGAGTTTCAAGATGATCATTATGTACTTTGCAAAATAATGACAATTAATTTTTTTTACATTATATTGATTTTCTCTGTTATCAAATTGTGCTTTTGCTGAAATAAAATTGTGTTTATACCTTACTCTGCCTTAAGTAGAAGAAGAAGAAGAAGAAAAAGATAAAATTCTTACTTATTTCTGTGCATTGCATTAAATTCTTTTAGAGAGAACTGAAAATAATGTTTTTTTAAACACTGCTTTAACATAAACAATGCATATTGGAACGATTTTCATTATTAAACATAGGTAAATCCAAGGGTAAATCTCTTTATAATTTATTTTTTTAATTAAAAAGCAAAAGATTGTACATTAAAATAAATTTAATCGGTACAATTTCCTCGCTATTGTTTTTTTCATGTATTTATAATATAATTATTATACTGTAATCAATCATTAATTTTAAGCCTATGATGGGTTTGAATTAAATGGAATGATTTAAATAATAATGGAATAATGCATAGGAACAGGTAATGTTTGGTGATTAAGTAAAATGATTGATTTGTCTGCGAATAGCATGCTGTGGTTTGCTGAGCATTATGATAGATCAAATTCCGATCAGTATCCAGGACGAATGGAAATTTAATCGGAAGCTGAGGTGGTCATGTAAAAAGTATATGTTTATAGTTTAATTTCCGGTAAATAGACAAACAAGTAATTCATTTTTGTGGAATATGTGTATTTGTCTTGTTATATACAAAACAAGCTGAGTTTAATATTTCATAGTTTACACTTTATTACGTTAAAATTTTCTTAAAAATTGCTTGGATGCATTGAACTATGTACAAAATTCCTTTCCAGTTGAATCTGCTATGCAATGAACATACCGCTTAGTCAAGCATAGTATCGGCAAGAGATTTGGCTCACATGATCTAACGTGCTCTGAAGTTATTATTAAAAATTTATATAACATGACATAAAATATAAATTCGTAATATTATTGATATGCAATAAATATATTATTTTTATGTCTAAATTTGTTATAATCGATCATGATTTTTAATCACAGCTTAGTCCTATGTTTAATTGAGTTTATTTCACATTGTCAATTTAAATTAAAATAATAAATGGATTTTAGGTTGGCAGGAAAAATCTCTGAAAGTTATTTATTTATTTCTAACTTTATTTTATTTATGACATTCATCTGTAAAATGTCAAAATAAACAAATTTAAATTAACAAAACCTATTTTACAAATTTACCAACATTTATTTATCCACTCAGGCATAATACGTAACTTATTTACAAATAACGTATTATGACAATTTACAATTAAAAATCTGCTTTTGAACTGACAATTTTTTAATTAAAAAACACAATGTTGATTTAAACTGAGCTTAAACTTTAATCTTAGTTTAAGCGCAAGTTAAAAATTTAAATGTATTAAATGGTTTGTTGTACGCCCAAGTTTCTAACTATCTAATCAATTTCAGAAGACAATTATGCATTTTTCCATCAAGCGACGTTTATTCATAAGAGGCTATGTATGAAATAAAGCCGCTGGCCTACACAATTCCTGAAATAGTGAGCGCTCTTTCTGTTTCAGCGCGAGGCTTGACTTCTTTCCAGTTACTATAGTATATAATTCAATGGAGGTCATTAAATAGTTACACATTTATTTAGTTTAAAATGTTTTTATTGAAGATAATATGTCTCTTATTTATTGGAATTATAAGTTTAGTATTAATAGTAATAAATAATAATAATAATAATTATTTATTTATAATAATAATTATGAAATAATAATAATATACTTATAATAATAATAATAATTATTTATGTGCATCAGCATTCAGAAAAAAATATTTACATATGTATATATATATATATATATATATATATATATATATATATATATATAGATATTAAAATTACATATATCATATAAAATTAAAATAAAAAACATAAACATGCTATTACAACATATTTTGAAATGGCATTATAGTATGCGACTTAAATTTATTACACAAAATGCCTACAAAATCAAGATGGTTTGATATATTGTTAGCAAATTGCACAACGAGACGTGCATAGTATTTGACCAGAATAAATTAACCCATTTATTACATTTTTTTTTTTAATTTCAAAATTTAATATTTAGAAACATCTTAATATGTTACAACAACATAAAAATACCTTTGAATTTCAACAAGTGAAACCACACTTGCTGAAAATATCACATTGAAGAGTAGATTAAAGCAGTTTGTAAACTATGACTTTGAAGATTTGTGGCTTATAATTTTCTAAAAATACTAAGTTTGAATGTTTATTCCATATGTCAATAATACGGTTAAAAAAATAAAATTTCGGTCCTACATCTCTAAACTGTCAGTAAATATTTGTTTTAATTCCTTGCAAGCTTTGTACTACTAAGAAATATTTGTTTAGATAACAATATATTTGTATTTTTACGTCAAAGTTGTAAAGATTGTAAGTCATTAGTCAATTTTGAATCGGCAATGATTCAAATAGCTCGTTTAAAAGAAATAGTGTAATTTTGGATGCTCCTTCCTAAACTTAAAAACAATATTCAATACAAGGACAAATATATATATGCAAAAGTTGAACAGAAGTAAAAAAAGTGTATACATCTACTAAGAAATCATAGTTTTCTAAATACTTTTAAACTAGTTTAATGGTTGTTCCAGAATAGATTATGTAAAATTGTAACCTCTAGAAGACATATTGAAGAAGATTTAGATATAAATTTGTTGTTTAGGTTAATATTTGGTACTAATTATACCTCTAAATTTGAGTTTTTTAAGTTAAAATTGACCATGTTGTGAGTGTCCCATTCAAATATTGTTTTAAGGTTATAGTTTATACATGCTACAGATTATAACCTAGAAATTTCAAGATGCTCTGCAATATTTGCCAATATATCTTTAAAAAGTTTAAAGTATGAAGGGTACTATTATCTGCAAAACTATGAATAGGACTTATAACTTAGTTATTTAAATAAGTTCATTAATGTAAATTAACCATAAAGTCGGCAAAAAACACCAGCATTTATGATTTTAGAGTCAGAGTTATTAAAACCATACATTATAACTATACCTAATGTTTCTATTGTCAAAACAGCTATTGATAAAACTTACAGATTTGTGATCAAAACCTATACATAGAGCTTGTTTATAAGATTATATAAATACCATACTCTATCAAATACTTTGGAAATATCTAGAACGACAGTAAGATTTTCTTTATGTTTGTCTAAAGTAAAATTTTATTTATAACTAAAATATGTCAAAAGATCTGTTGTCAAACGTTTTGATTATAATATTGATGCCCGTATTCATAAAAGATGATTAAATTTAATGACTATTAAATGTGACAACATAACCTCACACTTCGATAAAACCTCAAAACTATTTTTATAAATTTGATAGGAATACATGTTATTTATTTTGAGTTATTATTAAATATTATTTTTCATTCATTTCTAAAAGTTATTTATTATGCCAAACTTGTTTTTATAGTAGAATAAGTATAAATAATTTTGCGGTTGTCAAATTTAACGATCCGTTACTGTAACTGACTTTTATGAATACGGGCATTAGTATTTCAAATTTTTTTTCTAAATAATTGACGATGTAGTATTTAATATGTTTATCAATTTTTTTTAATAATTGGTCAATAATGCCTTTGGTCTATAATTTGAAAAACCAGACCTAACTCTCTTGTTAGGTATAGGTTAACAATTTCCAATTTTCCAACAATTTAAAAATGTTTTTTTCTTTAGTTAATAAAACAAATATTTTAATTAGAATACGAGCTAATTTATTTGCAAAAGTTTTAAAAATGATCAATAAAATTTCATCTATACATGATGCCTTTCTAGTATTTAATTGAAGAAGATATCGTTTGACAACTCGTTTCCTAAAATAAATTTGACCCATTATTTTACCACTAGCCGGCATTATAGGTACAACAGTAGGAAAATTAAGAATAGTAAAATTAGAAAAATATCTGTTTTTCTATTGGATTAGCAACTTAATTGTTTTGATCATTTTGTAGAGGAAATATTAAAGACTTTGAACTACCTTGTAATAAATTTATTATTTTATAGACATTTTTGATATTTATGAAAAGATGAGAATTTGATTAGCTTTGTTTTCGTCAGTCTCATCTTTTTCAGATTAAATTAGAGTGTCACAATGTTTACGAGCTTTCTTATAATTATGTTTAGATTGCTAGGAATAATGATTGATGTACTTGTTAAATGCGTTTGCTTTACTTTACTTTAGTTTTGTTTTAATAAAAGAGTTTAGGACAATTTTTTTAATGACGTTATAAATGGTTTTTTGAGATTTTTTGCGGCAATATGTGTATCTTTGGTAAACAAACATGGAACATCAACATCAAAATTATTAAAAAAATGTTTAATTTTTTATGTTCATCTTATAATAATGAAACACGGTTTAGGTTTAGTAGTATTATAAAGAAAAGTTTTAACAACAGAAGTAGTAAGTGAATAGTCAGAATTTCGTAGACCATAAACACCTGACTTGTTGAGTTTGAATGCTACGAGGGACACTGCCAAAGTTTGTGGAAAATGTAAACAAAACACAAATTACGTTATGTAAATTGATTTATTGCTTCTTAAAATATTCTCCTTTAAAATCTATACACTTTTGCATCCGATGAAACCAATCTTTAAAACAATTTTGCCACTCTGAGTGAGGTACCTCCAAAACAAGTGATATAAATGCTTCAACGGCCTCTTTGGGCAATAAAAAACGCTCGCCACGCATTTTATTTTTAATATGTCAAAATAGGATTAAGTCATTGGGCGATAAATTAGGCAAATATAAGCAATGAGTCATTAATTGGATGTTGTTACTGGTCAAAAACTCTGCAGTTTGTCGTACTGTGTAAGCGTTTGCATTGTCATAATAAACAACAATTTGCCGGTTTATGTTGATCCTTTTGATTTCAGCAATAACTTCCGGCAAACAAAATAAAGTATACCGGTCAGCATTAACTGTCCTTCGATCCTCTTATGCAACAGTTGCAACTTGACCCGTTTTTACGCAATCATTTTTTTTAAACGCTTTGTAAACGCACCATTTTTGTGAGTTTAGGTTCATTTTGAAACTCCCATACAGTCAATTGCTGTTTAGTTTCAGGCTCATATGAATGTATCCAAAATTCGTAACCTGTTACGATGTTATATACCAAATTTGAACAACCCCCTTCAAATTTCCTTAGCGTTTCCTTGCACCACTTGACACGCGCCTGATTTTGTTCTTCCTTCAAATTGTGTGGAATTCAACGACTTCAAAGTTTCCTGATATGCAAATGATTGTGCAAAATCGTATTTATTTGTTTCGCTGCAATGCCTAAGGATGCTTCTATCTCACTAGGTCACATGCCGATCTGACAAAAACATCAATATTTTTGGCGACAACAGAGGTGCATGGACGACCTTTGCAAAGATCGTCATCAAAGTTGGTCTTCCACGCTTGAATTCTGCAAACCATTTGTAAACCATTGTTTTGGATGGTGCTTCTTAACCAAATAACAAACTAAGTTTTTTCACACATTGCTGCGGTGTTAAACCGTATCAAAAATCATAAAAAATCATCACTCGGAAGTCACGATTCAAAATTTCCATTTTTTACACAATTATTCCTCTTGTTAAATTTTGTTGAAACAAAACCGAGCAGTTTGAAATCGAACTGTCAACTGAATTATAGGTGAAAAACGTCAAATTTTACAAATATGACAATTGCAGAACGCTGGCAATACAGGCAGTACTTAGTTCCGCAAACTTTAGCAGTGCCCCTCGTACAATTAAAAATGATTTTGTATTATTTCCAATTGGTCGGTATAAGTTTTGTAATATGAATACAATATTATAACAAAATAAAAAAAAAAACAATTAAATTAGCTTAAGACATCCAAACATTTGTTAACTTTATTGGTTGCAAAATCAATATGTAATTTCATTTTTAATTTCATAAATTATTTTTATTATCTTACTTTTAATTAATTATTAGTTGTAAATTTTAGAAAAAAATAATCTTCTTGTTAGAATTTGATAAACAATATGACATTTTAGTTTTTTTCACCTGTTATGAAACACCCTGTAATAATAATTTACCTTATTATTTAAGAAATAAGACAACAAACAAAATTTATTAAAGCTTGACTGACGTCGCTGTAAAAATATAAGAATAAAAAAAATGTATAAAAAAACTGGAGTTTTAGAAGTTACATATCTATTAGAAACACTACGTGGGGTAGTGGCAAAAGTAGGTCTCAATAAAAATATGTTACCTAAGGTCACGCCAGCCATAAATCTCCGGATTTCATATCATTTTCACTGAAAAAATATACGTTTCACTGAATATCTCAATAGTATAAAAAGCATAGCACTTGCACAGAATGACTATTTTCCTCTTGTATAAATCGACAAGACGTGTGCATACTTGTAGAAAATGGGCATAATACAGTGCTACTAATAATTAAATTGAATATTACAGAAAAAATGTTGTAATAGTAAATTTTGAAAAGTAAATGCTATTAGATGCATTACATCCAATTAATATAATTCACGGTACACATTCCCAACTAATCATCAAAGAACTAACAATTAGTAACCATAGCAACATCCTTTCATTTATTAGCATATCGTGCAGTGGCACAAGGTTTTCAACCAAGAGTTGTACACTATTTATATTGCAGTACATTTTATTTGGATATGGTATTATCACTGTAATTATCTATATCTTATAAATTATTTATAAGCTACTGTTTGTCTAGAATACAAAACAGTTACTAAATATCTCATCATAATAAACTTGCTTGAACGGTAAAATTAAGCAATATTTTTGCTTTGCTTGAAAGAAAATTCTATATAGAATGCGATGGGTATGCATTAAATGTATAAATTTTACTGTATTCCATTGTAAATAATACAGATAGATAGATAGATAGATTTAACTTTTGAAATATATATTCTTAAACTTGTGTGAGCGGTGAAATTAAGTAATTTTTTTTTTGCTTGGCGCGTACATATTGTACTTTATTTCATTAAAACTAATAGAGATTAAATTTAACTTTTGAAATATATGTTAATTAATTATAAAAGAAAAACATGATTATAACATTTGTTATAAATATTAACACAAATATTTTTGAGTGCCAGTTAAAAAACGTTCGTGTGTTTTAACCAATTTGAATGATTCCAAAATCTTTATTTTATATTTATCGGTTATTCACTTACTATAAATACAAACAAGTAAATATAGTTGATTTAAGTATGTGTACTTGGCTGCAATAATAATTCATTTTTTTGTAAAATTCTCAAACTGATTGTCATTGCATATACTGTTATTTATGATTAAAAACTTAAAAAATTAACGTTTACGTTATTTTGTTAAATACCCATCAGAATATTTTTTTGTGATCTCAATGAAATAGTCAACCTTAGACTTTAATACCTGCTATTCTTTCCGTTGTAAAAAACTTAAACTTAAATTATCATCAAAAATTCAACTGTTTTATTGTTTTTTAATAATATTTCTATAATCTTCAATTTAATTTTGTCTATAACTTCGCAATTTCTTTTCAAATTAATTGCAATTCTAAATTTGACAACTAAAAAATCTCAACATGTTGGTACAAAGCACTATTACACGACCTTTTTAAATATTAAAAAAGTTGTTTAACGAGAATGTTTTATTAGGAAATTAAGCAACTCTAATTATTAATTAAAAAAAAAATTGTAGTGTTTTAGTAAAAAAATCTTTTGCAAAAATTATAAAAAAAAACGGTTGTAAAAAAATTCTTTTTAAAACAACTGTGGTTATAAAAATCTTAGCATTTATATTTTAAGTTAATAGCTTTTATAAGCTCTGAATTAATTAATTTAAATCAACTTGTTTTTCATCAAATTTTAACACGCTGTAGTTTTATTGACAATCTTTAAACAACATAAAGTTTATACAAACATTTTTATTTTTATTGTAAGGTTCTAACACCTAAAGTTTAAACCTCGTATACATTGTTTTTAATATCACACAGTGTACTGTTTATATCAGAATATTAACTATGCAATAAAATAGTAAAAAGTAGCGAGCTACTTGAACTCTCAAAATATTACTATTAAAATTAAATTAAATTCCAAGCAAAGCGCTACATAAAAGTTAACTATAACCGGAAGTTTATAAATATTAATATGCATTTTATTATTCAGCTCATCATTCTTTAACACAATACAGTGCAACGTGATATATATTTATTTACACGCAAGATACTGTTATTGAACTAACTAAAATGACATTAACAAGATAAATAAAATTTGATAAAGTTACCAAGTAATTAATATTTTTTTGACAATATTTATGCTTTTATTCTATCCCATAAAATAAAAAAAAAATTTTTTTTTTAATATATCAATTTAGTGTTGATTAGTTGTCTCAAAAAAATCCTAATATTATTTAATCAACTAATTTTTTGCGCAAAATATGCTTGTTTTTTATTGACTGAACTATCAAGTGGTGTACTCATTATAAACATGTAAATTATACTTATTAATTGGAATTTTCTATAAATAACTCTGAAAAATTTAAAGCGTTTTTTCATGTTATGAAAACAAATACTATTTTATGAGTAATTGAATTCAATATTACAGTATCCCCTTTATTGACCTCTCGCCGTCACCACAGCATAATTAATGAACTCAATATTAGTTTTTTTAGTAATATATTTTGTTCTCTTCATAACGATAGATACACATTGAATTTATGTATTGCATGCTATAATTTACAATAATAGCATAAATTTTATTATAGAAAAAAAATTACCTCTAAAATATAGGTGCTGTTCTCTGGATAATTTAGATAGTGTACCTCCATGTAGATGGAAAACGGCAGGGCGCTCAGGAAGGAAATCAGCCATAAACACGTTATAATGCGGATAGCCCTTTGCAGGCCGGACATTGTATAAAGATACAAAGGATAACATATGGATAGATAGCGTTCCGTCGAAAAAGCTACTATGGTTAATACTGAGACATATGACGCCCTGAAAAAGAAAAAAAATCAATATAAGTAAAGCAATTTAATACAGATTTTTTTTAAATTATTTTTTAATGAGAATAATTATTTAGCAAGCAATAAAGTTTGAAATAGTTTAACTAAACTCATACTCTATTTTGATTAATTAATTATTATTTTTAACAATATAAATATATAATATAAATACTCTACTTTTTTATATAACTCTTAAATTATGTAATAAGTAACATCAACAACAGCAGACAAAAAGCCAAAGCGTTAAATCATTGCTAAATTCTAATAAATTATTATCCACTTAAATCAAATTTATTTATTTAATAGTTGAAAACTATTTCTATAAAAAATCAATTATCTGAACAATATTGTTATAAAGCATAGTTTTAAGATAGTTAGAACAACCTGTTAAGCGAACATTGCAGCAACAAGTTTCATTAGACCGAATATTCGTGTAAATTGAAATGTCTTCTATTCATTAGGAAACATTCTTACTGACAAAGGATATTAGTTTATAAAATTGTTTGTGCTAGACAGTATACGTACAACAGAAAGTAGGTTTACTATAACATTAATATATCTCAACATACAGGGTCTGGCCTGCTCAATGTCTATTTCTAAACTTGGCGTGACCAGAATTTGCTAATTTTTATTCATTTTTTTTATATTTTACGGCTGAATTTTGCTAATTTTGAAATTTTATAAATTTTTTTTACAAATTTATGATCGTATTTTGTTACTTTCTAACAATATTTTTGATATTTTATAGCCGGATTTTGCTATTTTTAAAATTTCATAAAATTACATTTTTTTAATGTTTGTATGCCTGATTTTACTAGTTTTGACATTTCATTAATAAAATTTGTACACAGTTTATAGCTGGATTTTGGTTCTTTTTAATTATATATTTTATTAAAAAAGATTTTTTATCAGTTTATTTTTATATTAGATAGCCGTATTTTGTTTTTATAAATTGAATTTTCCACTTTTCAACTAGTTTTGACCGTATTTTGGTTTTCCTGACATGGTTTTAATATTTTATTACTGGATTTTGTTATTTTTAACACTTTATAGATGGAATTTTGCACTTTTCAACAGTTTTATGGCCAAACTTTGGTTTCTAATAACATTTTAATTATTAATTTAATTATTTTTTTTTTTTACGTTTTTAACATTTTATGATATTGTTATTTTTGACTTTTTATGAGTTTTGCACTAGTCAATAAATTATGGCTAAATTAAAAAACATTTTGTTACACTATTTATCAATTTAACAGTCAATCAAAAAACTTGACGCTAAATGCAGCGCCTACTTGACGTGTATTAGACAAAACAAATATAAACCGCAATCAAAATTTTCCATCTTTGTATTTATATAAATTTCAAACAATACTGAATTTCTAAACATTAAAAGACTTTTTAATCAATTCATTTCCAAAATAAGATATTAATATCTAAATAGTTTGATTGTCTATTTGTTAAAATTATGTTTTTAGTTTGTTTACCTGTCATTTAACTATTTATAACGTTATACATATAACAGAAAATTACGTTGTGTAACTCACTAATAAAATAATATAATTATTATAAAATAAAAATAAAAACAGATAAAAAAAAACTAACTACAATACTATAAAATACAGTAAACAAAATACAAAAATAGCAAAAAAAATAGAAATATTAAATAAATACAAACAAAACCTATGCAATAAAACTATAAAATATACTAAGAAAAAGTTGCAAACAGTTAGTAAATGCTTGCATAATAACTTTAGTTACCAGTTCTAAATGAATGGCTTTTGTTGACAAACATATGAATTTTGAAATGTATCCCTTTTATGTTGTCGATGCCCTTGTCCTGAACGGTTTTAATAAAAAAAGAACCACAGAAGTAATTCTACAGTGTTGAAATGAACGGGATGGTGTAACCCGTGGTTTTAGCAATTAATCCATGATATGTTGGACTGCAAATGTGTTACTCGACAACATCTCATGCAGTTTTTAATGATCTTCTTGACTGCTGATTTTCCGGATATGGGCCAATACTTGGTTCAAAGATTCGATAAGACTAACTGAGCACCTCTGTGCAACGCCTTCAAATGTTCTAAGTTGACTATATCATTTGTCAAAAGGTGCGATTTTGTTGATGACCAGTTCTCAAATAGTTTATTACATTACCGCACCGCAACTAATAAAATTTCCGTAATTGTTTTTTGTTTTTGTACATCTTGTTCGGCATGTATATGTTGTATGGGTTGTAGCCAATCTACGCGGCCTGTTGCTAAGAAACTCGGACCATTCCACTACATAGAACAAATTGACAGCTTTCCTAGGTTTAAACCCCTGAATATAATATCGGCTAGATTACTAATTGTTGGAACATGACGCCAATCGTTTATTTTAGTGCAAGATTGGATTTTGCATATTGGATTTGCATCAAAGGTTTTGTATGATCTGCAACTTAATACTGTGGTAGAATCTGTCTAGTAGCTTTTTACTTGTGGCATGCCTAATGCTATTTTTATAGAGTTTATGAGTTGTGCCAAAAATAATGCTCCACAAAACTAGCTTTACTAAATGCATTTCTTCTTGTAATTGTGATCGCGTGTAGACTACTGCACCATATGCTGTTTCTGATGTATCCCAAAATCTATGCAGCTCTACTTTGTTAGATGATGCCACTAGTCTTGGAATTGTCAGCACGTTAAGTATATCAAGTTAAAATACGTGTTAAGTCCAATTTGTATATATCTTCATTGATACGGAAGCATTCCAGTTGAGCTTTAACTCCCATAATTGTTGCATTATGAATTTTGCCTTTAGTGTGATTGGTTTCAAAAGTCCTAGTGGACCAAAGATTCTTGATAAATCAGAAAGAATTACTCGCTTTGTCACTTTTAACCTAGTGCAAAGATTGACTGGTTTTTTAAATGTTAGATAATCTTTGTTAGCATCCCAGTGCATTCCCAATGTCTTTGAATTGAACACTTTATCAATGAGTTGCTTATCTGTTTAGCTGCTACTGATCGTTTGCAGCAATTGTGAACCGTTTGTCCGCCATTTCCTCAAAACGAAACAGCCAATTTGCATGATAATGCATAGTATTTGGTAGAGCTGTTTAAGTTCCTAATTGTTGGCAAATTGTTGTAAACATCTTGTTGCTAAAAACGACGCTGATGCAGTTCCATATGTTAAGGTGTTTAGTTTGTACACCTTCAAATGGCCAAAACTGTTGTACCTCCATAGTATTTTTTTATAGTTGCGGTAAGGTTCCGTTATAAAAAATTGACAATACATTTTTTCTATGACTTTTGTTATAACGTATTTGTATCGTCTAAATCTGGTTAAAATTGAACGCAGGTCGTCTTGTATTGTAGGTCCTACTTGCAGTGTGTCATTTAATGAGAGTTGGGGTGACGTTTTTGCTGACGCTCATTTTGTAGCAACATTTCCTTATTAAGCTTAAAAAGTATGCTAACAGTATATCGACCTTCCGGAGTTTGTTTTAAAGTCTGCATGAAGTGATGATCACATGGTGTTTCCGACAATGTCATTGATTTCTTTAAATTTACTTGTTCCATTTCCCAAAATCGTTGGAGCTTGTGATCCAGTGATATTGTGAATATGTTGCAACTTGATTGTGTAGGCTGTATTAAAATTTTACCAGGTATAATCCAACCCAGTCTTGTTTTTTTTTAATAGGATCATTGTGTATGGATATTAGTAGTACAATTGATATCAATTCCCAAAATATTCTAGCACCTAAAAGCGTACATTGTAGGTTGATGTTGCGTGATAGATGGTATGACCAAGTACTTTTTTTTCTAATTTGATTCTTGATTTGATGCAATTGTGACACCACTCTGATACTTTTCACATTAGTTCGTTTAAGGTTTAATTTTCTTGCAAAGTATTGTGTGATAAAATTTGACTGTGATCCGTTGTCCAATAATGTACGGCAGTTATGTGACCGTCCTTGGCTATCGTATATTTTTACTATAGCTGTTGCCAATAATGCTAAATGAGAGCTTGGATTGCTGCTTGTAGTATATGATAAACTTTGGACAGAATTGGTATATGCAACGTAATGTTGTTGCAACGCTTACAATCTCCGGAACTGCAGTTTTGTTCCGGTGTTAGTTATAAATATTCTTTACAGTTGAATATCATATGAATCAATTTGCATTTTGGACATTCAGTACCTTCAGCTGCGATCATCGTGTAACTTCTTGTTGCCTTTTGTTTACGTTGCGTTTTTTGTAAAGTACGAGATTCGAGGACTTGGCATCTCTCGTGTAAGAATTTGGTTAAATCTTCTAACGTTGCATTTTGTACCGTCAATAGATATTCTTCCCACTTATCTTTAGTAGTGGCGTCTAATTTAGACGTAGATAAATACATCAATAATGTATCCGTTATATTTACTTTGATGGTTTGCAACAATCAAACCGGTTTTGTAAATTTAAAGTTTTGTCAATTGGCTTTCAACTATTAGCTTCTTATTCTCAAATAGGCTGTTGTTTGCCCGTTTAAACATGATCGTAGGTTTATGGATTTTTGCACCTTACTTAATGTTCCATTTACATGTACCATAAGTTTAAAACTATCACTGAACCCAATCTATTCCTCTACATTTCTATTGAATTTTGGGAGATAAATCGTTGGTAATTTGATTGAAACTGGAGACTCTGACGGTGATGTTGTAAGGAGTGTGCGTGATGGCGTTTTTTCTATAATTGTACGTTTAATTTTGCTATGTAACTTGAAATAGATAGTTTCAACAATTTCTCTCTCAATATTTTTGTACTCGTCCTTCTTTGTGATATCGTTTAACTCAAAATCTTCTATTTTATTTTAAATATCATGGAATTCAGTCCAAGTGCCTTGCAGTTTTGCCAATCTACCCTCTATTTCTATGACGTCTGTGTCACTGGTGACGATTTCCAGAAATTTTGTCGTAATTGTCATAGCGCGCTTGCATGCGCCGCGTTTCTTTAATAAATCTGCAAGTGCTGACATGTTCATGCTGGTTTGCATATGTGGATTGTTCTATCCGGTTCAAAGGACCATAAATGATAAATCAAACTTGATGGCTGTTACTGTTGACTGCCTTTGCTTGTTAGAGAATTAAAAGGCTCGGTTTGTGATTGACCACAAGCTTTGAAGGTGGTAGATTCAAAAGTAGAAAATGGAATTGCTATCCAAATACATATTATTTTTTACGTCTAAAATACTTGTAACATACACAAAAAGAATTAAAATATTTATTAAACGTCATATAATATTTGTTAGGTAATGTGTCACGTGTTGATTACTTTGTGCATAATATTTACCTTAATAAATAAATAATTTTTAGTAGAAAATTTTGTTATTGCTGTTCAGTTTTAATTTTTCAGTTGATTTGCATTTTTTTGTAAAATTTACCAGCCGTTGAAGCCATGCATTAATAACGGCGATAGCGCTTTGGCGGCAGATTTGAGAACTATCACTCCTCTTTTCTGATCCCTAGACTCTTGTGCGTGACAGCAGTAGCACCTGTAGCTTACTCAGCAGTGTCGCGAATAACACATTCTTTTCACACGCTGTATCAGCAATTGTAACCGATATAAATACTGAACATATTAATATTAAGTTAGTTGTATTTTTGATGTTATAGAACCATAAAATAAATTCGTTACGCAGACCGTTTGTAACTTGCGTTCGCATAAACAATTACAGAATGAACATCTCAACATACAAAAAGATGATTTACTCTTCATATTTTTTTAAACCTTACTTTTATATTTTATTTTAAATCATTACAATTACCTCAAGAATTAAATTGTTTTTGAAACTTTCCAAACCGTGAATTACCTTGTGTGTCACATAATCTGTATCACAAAATTTGTTAACAAGAGTATTATTTTTTAATTAAATCTTTTCAAATTTTATATAAATGATTAATACTATAGTATTAGTATAATTTTATTATTAAGCGTTAATTAATAATAAAATTATTACTGTATTATAAATATAATTAATTTAAAATATTAATACTTACATTTCTGATAGCAGCGCTCTTATTTTACAAAATGCTTCGCCAAGAAGCCATGGGTATTGATGCCAATACAAAGAAACGTCATTTGGTAGCCCTGAAATTGAAAGTTAAAATTAATCTTTTAAAAGGGAACATTTTCAAACAACATTTAATTAATATTTGCTGAGCAATTATTTTTCAAACCGTTGCACAAGATAATTGCGGTCCATAATAATCGTGTTTACGAGACATAATTAAATTTACTGTCGCTATTTACGCACGGAATTATCTCTAGAAAACATAAAACAACTAGGTTTTAATTCCATTTTATAACCATATGAATATGCAATGTGTACTTTTTTTACAATCCTAATTTTCTAAACATTTTCATAGTGATTTAAGTAATTATTAATTAAACCTATTCAATTTTAAAGTTATAGAAATTATACGACGTATTTTTACTTATAACAGATATAACAGTTATAACAGAAAACAATTTACACATGTTATTGTGTATCAAATTTAATTTGTAATTGTTTCAAATATTTACTAGCAGTATGAAATAATATTTATTATCTAAATAAAAGAGATATAATAATTATTTTTATATTATTTAGATTATACAAAAAAAAATATATAAAAAAGAGATTATACCAAATTTTTTAATAACAATATTTAAATTATTAAAGTGCAGTAAAATTTAAATGCTTTAAATAGAATAGAGCTTCTGTAAATTAATAATTAATAAGATGGTTAAAATCAAAATCAATCTACAAGTACACATGACAAAAAAGCAAGTCTTAAAGTATAATTCACTTTATAGTAAACAATAAAGTATTGAGAAGTTAAAAAAAGAATTAAAGATATAATACAATATATTTTTAATTTACATTAATAAATATCTTTAAGTAATCAAAAGTTCTACTCATAGTTCTGCAGATGATAGCACCCTTCATACTTTCCAAAATCTGTAGCATCAATATACAAAGATCTTGAAATAATATCCGACTGCGGTACTCCCAATTTTATTCAATTTGACTTTAAAATAAAAACAGATTCTTACTGTTTGAAAATTAAAATCCAAAGTATCATAAAGACTAAATATTAAACAAAACAACAAATCTATACTTAAATCTTCTACAATTTGTCTTCAAACGGTTACAATCTCTTATTAAGATTCAATATAAAAACGCTGGAACATGATGATTTAAATTGAATATGTGGGAGGTCAAAAATCGTTGTTTTCTTATTTGAGAAACTATTTTGAATGCACTGATAGACTGATTTGGGTAGTTGGTAGTGCAGATAAGATAGGTTTAGAGAAATGCAAAGCTGAATTACATCAACTACTGTTAGAAGAAAAACTGGCTAAAGCAACTTTATCAATTTTTTCAAATAAACAAGACTTACAAAGTGCTTGTAGTATTAAAGAATAAAATAAAATATTAGAATTAGATTGAATCAAAACACATCACAGGCATATTGCTTGGCGCAGCGCAGTTTCAGGTGAAAATGTAATGCATGGTATCGATTAGATGATTAATGATGTTGCTGCTAGAACTTTTACATTGAATTAAATGGAAGTATTATCTTGCACTGTAATATGTTTTTTATTATCTCATGGTCGTCTTCCCTGGAACAACCATACTGTTGACAAAGTATTTATAAAACTTAGATTTCTCAATAAATGTAAACAGTTTTGTTTTTTCTAAGTTTTAAACAACTTGTGAGAGAAGCAATATCTTTTCCAATTTTTTTTTTTAACTTTCTATTTAAATCATTGCAGTTTCAAAATTTACGAATAACTTAAATTCTTTACAATATCGCAGATTTATCTATAATTTATAAATATTTTAATGAACATAGTTTAAACGAAGTACAAGGCCTATTTTCATCTAAACAAATATTTACTCGTACTACAAGACTTGCTAGGAGTTTTATTAAATATTCACTGACGGTTCAGAGATTTACGACCAGAAGCTTTTAAGAAAGATAAAGAATAAGCTTCCAAATTAATTACTTCTCAAGACTTATAATCCAAAGTATTTAAGGTCAATAATACAGACTGCTTAAACCTTGTCTTCAATGTGATAATTTCAACAAGTGTGGTGTCATTCATGCAAATTAAAAAGTTATGTTGGTGGGATACATTGAACAAAATTGTAACTTTGTCATGGTTAAGGTTTATGATAATTAATAATTGGTAATTACAACCACGACGTAACATAGTAGTCGCGCTGCAAGTCTGTAGTATGACTTCCTAATGTTTTTTTTCCGTGGGTGGAAACCCCTAAAGGAAGATAAACAAATCCTGCTGAGTCACCCGTTAGATGCGTCTGTAGAGCTTGGAAACACTTCATTTTAGCCTAGATTTCTTCTTAAACGAGAAGTCAAGACTAACACAGCCGAATAAATCGGCTGTGTCGTCTAGTCAAATTACCGACAAAGTACGTCTTGAAAGTAAAAAGATATGCAGCAGGCACACTTATTAATTTGATGAACGGCATTTGTTTGCATACAATCTTTGGGGCTATATTTTTCTGATAATTTTAACAATTAATTTTAGATGTCTCTAATGTTTGGGCTGCAAAAAAATTAATTTTAATCTCTCAACTATGGAAAACAAAAATTCTAAAACCAATTTATTAAAAAATCTTTGAATACCCCAAAAACTACAGACATCGACGTCTAAAACTACACTTTACAGACCGGTGTCAAAAACACAAAATCTACAAGGTAGAAGCTAAAGCAAGAAGACAAAGGGAAGCACGTTTAGTTGCTAAAAACCAATCAAATCCCTTTTTCGATAAGGCAGATGCTGGGACAGTAACTGTTAACCCAAAACAGAGTGTGTCAAAGCCAAACCAAAAACCTTTAAAAGAAAGACAAAGCCCAAAGTCGTTGGACAAAAAAACCTTTTTTCTGAAATTAAGAAAATAAAAAATAAGAACAAACCAGAAAAAAGATAAGAGACACGAAAACAACCCAAAATCGCCACTACAAAAAAGAAGGGAGAAAAGGGTGTTGTTTCATTGTATTTTCAAGCAACGGTTACTAGCCTAGTTCACCCCTTGAGAAAAATCACCAACAAATAGGGCAAGCTGATAAAAAATGCTTTTACACGGGAACTAAAATTTTATCCAACCTAGACAAAAAACTTCCCATCTTCAATGGGCTGTCGCTTCACTGTGTGGCTTAAAAAATAATTTTTAGTCTACAATACTTGTGAAAAGAGCAAACCTCTTGTTCTAGAGATAAATTAGTAAGATGTACAAACGCTAAATGGTAAGAGAAATCTGCTAAGCTACATCTTTAGCAAACCTACCAACAAAATAACAAAAAAACGTAATTAGTTCACCCGGAATAACAATGCTGTCCCCTAAGCCAACCAATGACGCAACTCATTAAAGTTATTTAATGCTTGCATCACTATCAAACAGCTAAAGTAATATTATGCCACAAACTAGAAGTACACAAAAACCCTAATCCAAAAACCATGTAGTGGGAATGTTTTTTAATCTTAACTAATTCAAAACACATAACAGCGTTTATGCCACGACTGACACCATTGTGGGGTTGGTATACTTGGCGTACAACATACTACCTCCAACAACACTATTCAAAGATTTAGTGCAGTATTGTACGCAAGAAAATATTGTCTTCATAGTTGGATGAACTCTTACCATATTGTCTCGGGAAAAAGAAAATGAAAAGAGTAAGCAACTACACAATTTTAATATCAGTACTGATCTAGAAATACTAAACCGAAGCGTTAAACCAACGTTTGTTACAAACCGCAGCCTGACTGTGATAGATATCACTATAATATTAAAAACTAAATTTACTAAAACTAATTACTCTACTAGCGCTGTTAACCAAAGTAAAATACTTGGGAGTGATTATTGACAAGAAGCTTACAAGCAGCCACTTCAAAATATTTTTTGATAACGCAAACAAAATCTGAAAAAAACATGCAGACTGTCTCCAAAGATAGTAGTATGGTGGTATACAGCCATCATAAGACATATTCTCACAAACGGCGTACAAATATGGTAGCCAAAAACTAGACAGAAAACGTCTGCAAGCAAACTACATCAGCTGCAACAAGTATTTATATATATATATATATATATATATATATATACAACACCAACTGCAACTATGTAGGCAATGTTGTATATGCCATTTACAATAAGGAAATGGCACATTGTAGAAAAAGCTGACAAACACTGTATCTTACTGGAGGAGTATGTTAAGAAAACACTTATGTTAAAAGCGCAAACAAATAACATGTCACCTTTTTTGAAGACCCTGCAACGTGTGCACACATAAACAAGAAAAGCAGAATATAGTCAACGTTTTGACTTGATTTAGACAAATGGTTCAAAAATCAGTAAAGTTCTAGAGCAAAAATTTCTTGAAAGACCTAGATCTTAAAATATCTTGGTACTAGAAACGTAAACGACTATCATCCTAACAGAAATAGTTGGATTAACCTTAAAACATCTGGCAAATATGTAAAAGCTTAAATAACCTTCTAAAAATTAACACTCATAATGCACTGAAAAGATGTTAGGATGACACTATGTGCTGCAGACAAACAAAAAAGGCAATGACTACCCCAAACGCCAAGACAATCTATTACTACTTACGACTGTCCAAGAAAAACCTGCAAACTATGACAGGAATCTTAACAGGACATAATATTAGAAACACTATAAGTTAACAACAGATCTAAAATAGACGACGAGACGATCGAGCACGTGGTATGTACTTGACCGGTCGTCTCATGCAATCCTCAACATAGACATTTTCTATGTTGAGGAGTTGCTTTCTTGATATGAGCAGTAAAAGATAGACCCTTTCAACCGTTGTACTTACATATATAACATAGGATAGTTTAATGCTAAGATAACAAAATTAAGTCACCACTAGAGAAAGTACAATGGCCTAATAAGTCCTACGTGCAATAAACTTCAGCTTACCTTCCAACTTAAAATTCAGAATCTAGAATAGAAACATTAAGTCTTTGCTAAATATCACAATTAAAAATTAAAAAAAAAAAACTATTTCTTGCTATAACAAAAGTAGATCAAGTCAAAAACTATCAAAAGAAACTAAAAAGCCAAGAGTTTAAAAACAACAAGAATAGAGAGTAATAGAAAAAAAAATAATAATAATAATAAAAAGACAATAGTAGAATTGGTAAAAGTGAAGTGGCCGTAATTGGTAAAAAAATAGAAGCATAATGAAATGATCGAGTAACAGTGACAGTGTTAAAAACATTTGTAGAAAATGTGATATAAACTCACATAGCTAAAACTACTGTCATATATTAATTGTTTTTTTTTTTCCTTTTTCTCTCTTAATAATTTTTTTAATTAACAAAAAGTTTCATTGCAGCTCTTAAATTACATGTATTCTATTTTATTGTCAACATATGTCAAGTTGCTAAACTACAGCCATTTCTTAGTCATATCCAATTCATGCTATTTCTATCTTTACAGGTCATTATGAAAATAACTATGTACTATAAAAAGTATTGCAGCATACTATAACACTCTATTAATATTTTAACCAAACAATTTTTATCAAGTTACTGCTTCATTTGGTAAATAAAATATTTTTCTGTTTGTCTATTAAAAGAAATTAGTTCATGATATATCGTGATTATTAAAATAATTTATCTTAAATAAAATACTTAACTAGAAACTAATTTAATAATCTAAAAACGTTTTCGTAAACTTCCAATCACATGATTAAGTACCGACATTCAACAAAAGATAAAAAAAGCATGTGAGACAGAGTGACAGATTAATTTATGTAAACATATATCATTACGTGCAATACAAAAGCACGGTGACATTTAATAATAATATTAAAATATCGTTTCAGCAATCAATACTTTCCGTATGAATAGAAAAAAATCTTTATTTGCATCATGAAATAATTGCAGTTTGTATCTCATATTTAATTTACATGCATTTATTTATTAATAAAAAAAAATTCACATTCATTGTTATAATCATCAAAGCTGTAGCTATGTGATATTTATATTTACGCATACAATAAAAAAAAAAACTATAACTTTTTAAATTTTATATTAAATCGGACTATTTTGTTTATTTTAAAATCCAATCAAATGCACATACAGTTTATAGTACAAAAAAGGTTATAATGTGTACTAAAATAAAAAGATATTATAAAATAAATAAAGAAAATATAAAATAAAAAGATATAAATATATTTTAATTGTTATTATTTTCTTTAATAATGACTAAATATTTATAATAAAAAAATGTATTATATCATACATATGTAAGTAAATAATTGTACAAGTAGATCATGCATAATTTAGAAATATTGTGCTTCTAAAAACATGTGCGTTTTCTGCACATAAAATTCTTATAATGTTTACTGACTCCCAATGTGTGAGCTCTGCGTAGTTAAAAATATTATATCCGCAACAATGTAGTGAATCTATTTAAATATCTCAAATTTATTTGTTTTTAATTTTTATCTCTTAATCTTAATTACAAAGGGAGTTTTTTTATATTATCTACAAAACTATGATACTCAGAAAATCTGAGTAAAAGCGGATGATGAAGCCAGGTAAAGAGAAGGGAAAAAAAGAGAGGAGAGTCAAAAAACAAAAAAATAGAGAAGAAAAAACTAATAAACAACAGGAAAATTAAAAAAAAAGCAATCAGGAATAGCAGAAAAAATGCTGAAAAGAAATGATAAAATCTATAGACAATGACCATTGAAAAAAGCCGTATAAAATAGTGATAAAAAATTAAGAAGAAAAGCAACATGAATCTACCCAAAAAAAGCTGAAGAAAAAGTCATAATTAAAAATTTGTTTCCCAATAGAAAACAGGTAAAAGATCCATAAACAAAAAAAGAAAAAGAAGAGAAAAGAAGAAGAAGAAGAAGAAGAAGAAGAAGAAGAAGAAGAAGAAGAAGAAGAAGAAGAAGAAGAAGAAGAAGAAGAAGAAGAAGAAGAAGAAGAAGAAGAAGAAGAAGAAGAAGAAGAAGAAGAAGAAGAAGAAGAAGAAGAAGAAGAAGAAGAAGAAGAAGAAGAAGAAGAAGAAGAAGAAGAAGAAGAAGAAGAAGAAGAAGAAGAAGAAGAAGAAGAAGAAGAAGAAGAAGAAGAAGAAGAAGAAGAAGAAGAAGAAGAAGAAGAAGAAGAAGAAGAAGAAGAAGAAGAAGAAGAAGAAGAAGAAGAAGAAGAAAAGAAGAAGAAGAAGAAGAAGAAGAAGAAGAAGAAGAAGAAGAAGAAGAAGAAGAAGAAGAAGAAGAAAAAGAAGAAGAAGAAGAAAAAAAAGAAGAAGAAGAAAAAGAAGAAAAAAAAAGAAGAAAAAGAAGAAAAAGAAAAAAAAAGAAAAAATCAGTTATAGGAACAGTGAGGAAAAAAAATAATACAAAAATTGACTAACAACAAAGCACTAGGTCCGGACAATTTAACAACAGAGATTGTTAAAGCAGGTCTAGTCGGGAACAGAGTAGAAATAACTCTAATAACCAACAAATTCCTGAAAGAAAAAACTTTTCCAGGATGTTGTAAAGACGCCACCCTAATACTAATTTAAAAGAAGAAAGAAGTAGTAAAAACAACGTCATACAGGCCAATATGCTTAAATAATAAAAAAAATTATTGTACAAGAAATAAAAGAAAAAGAAGGACGGAAAAAAGAACAATACGGATTTACCAAAAACAACCTTGAGAACTACAAAAAAAACAATAACAAAAGAAACAAATAGTGGAACGCAGAAGAAAAGACAGCATTATGACAGCTCAAAAGAAAGTTTTCTTTTTTTTGAACAAGTAAACGATTAAGATCATATAGACCTATTTACAGAGTAGAAACTTAGTAACCAAAAAAAATCAAACTAACCAAAAAACTCAACACTAGAACCAAAACTGTAGAACCTTGTTTATAATAAGTTACTTCAAATGAGGTTGCCAAAATACGTGACAACGCACACTGAGGCCAATTACCCTAAAAACTAATATAAATTTAAAAATTAAAATGCAGTGAATACGTTTTTTTTTATGGCATAGTGTAGCCAACACTTGGGCCTATAAAACTACGAAACCAGACAGGTCAAATCAAAAACAATAAGATTTGGAAACCGCTTTTAGCGTTGTAATTATAACAATTTATTGAATAAACTTTAAAGACTGTTAACTTTAGGTTTATATTATATTTTTACCAACTTTTATTTCATAAAAAAGTAAATAAAATTAAATAAACCGTTTAAAAATCATTACTGTAAATTTTTCTTCAAAATAGAGTGTTTGTAGAAATAGGTACAGTTTTCAAGCACTTTTGTTTGCATGGTTACAATGTATAGTCATGGTAGAATTAAGGTACATTTTAAAATTTTTCAATTTTTTGCAAATGTTGCAATTTTGGTTTTAATAGTTAAAAATATGGCGTTTTTTTTTAATAGGAGAATTTCACAAACTTTTTTTTAGTTTTGGTGACTTCTGACAATATGTTTATAACAAGAAAAAAAATTAGGATAAAACAAAACTAAGGTTAAATCATTTAATTAACAAACCAAAGGTTAAAGAATATATAAACGACATAAATTTTATCCAGTAGATTTTTTTCACTTTTTTTGTTAATTTATAGGTCAAATTCTATTCAAATATAAAATTTCAAAGTTTTACTTGGCAATTTCTACTTCCATTCCTTAAAAACTAAAATATATTATTAAAAAAAATAATTATTTTTTCTATATTTACAAGCTTAAATTGAAGCAGTTTTATAAATTTAAAATTTGTTCCAAACAAAATGTGTATTAGTAGGTAGAGACGTAGAAATAGAAATACTAAAAGAAAAATTAGAGCTAATTAAATGAACTAATAAAAGAACAGGTAATACAGCAATGATCATAGAGAAGAAAATCAAATAAATACTTCAAAGTGACACTTAAAGCAAAAAGACGGAATAAACAGGTTAAGGAAGCGATCATGGGAACAAAAAAAATGAAGAAAAAGTGCAGTAGATTCATGCCAAATAACTAATATCAAGTAAAAAAAAAAACAGAAGGCTAATAGCAACAGCAGCAAAAAACAAACTGTTATTTGCCGCTGTATCATGGGAAAAAGCTATAAAGACAAGAAAATACAAAAATGAAATAAAAAGAGCTACAAGAACAAGCTCGTTAAGGATTAGCAGAGCTTACAAAACGGTGTCACAAAAAGCAGTAGAAGCAATTGCGGCAACACCTCCAGCTGATATGATGATGGAAGAAAAGTTAGACATAAAAAAGGAAACAGCAAAAAAGAAGACGATAGAAAAATTACAGAAACAATAGAATAAAAGAAATGTGTTGTATGTTGCCCGTTTTAAGTTTTTTCTCTACCTATTATATTATCTCCGGGATTAGTTCTCTTGTCCATTGCCTTGACAAGAGAACTAATTTAATAGGTAGAGAAAAAACTTGAGACGGGCAACATACAACACAAATACTGACCGGGCATGAATTCTTAAAAAATTAAAAAAAAAAAGAAAAAGAAAAGATGTATAGACATAAAATAAAAACTATAAAAAAAGATAAGAAAACAACAAAAGAGGCAAATTGGAAACAAAAAAACAGAAAAAAAACCCAAAATAAAAGAAAAAAAATAAGAAAAATGGAAAGACAAGACAATTATGCATACTAAAAGATAGAACAAAAAAGAAAAAACATTTACAGAGACTACGATACTAAACAAAAATGCAAAAAAAAAGTTGAGATAGTCAAAATATACCGGTCAACAAAAGATATCATTGGAGATAAAACTGCCAAAAGGAATACAACTAATAAAACTGCATAAATGATTCATTAAGAAAAGAGGATACAATCAAAAAAGTGAACAAAAACTTATAAAAACTAAAAACGCATCTGAAAATAAACCAAATAATTAGAATAAATAGCACACGGATTGAAAAAAAAAAAACGCAGAGCTAAATGTCAGTGCAGATAAACAGATACAAAAAAGCAAAAAAAGACAGATTAAATAAAGTAGGCTATAGAGAGAAAAAGGGCCGGGACAACATGCGTGCTGTAGATGCTGCGTGAAAATTTGCAAGGCAATAACCAACCCACATTGAACTAGTGCCAAATCTAGACTATTTTGACATTATAACAGCAACATTTAAACAGAGAAGAAAACTGGAAAGTATTGCCGTAAGCCATTCGTAAAAGCCACTTGTTAAACCAAACCTCACTATGTAAAACAAAATTTAATATCTATAAAAACAATATCCTATCGCAAAAATAAAATTATTTTTATTTTGTGACATTTTATAGTCTCATTTCTAAGTATGTTTCCAATCGCCTAATATTTGTCAATTTTATATTAGTATAAAAAAAAGAAAAGTGATGTGTAACTTGAACACAGAAACGACATAAAACTAAAATAATTGAAAGAAAGCAGTAGTATAAAAAATATAGCTTGTCCTATATTTAAGTCAAATATTGGTGCAAGCAGATTGATTAGGACAATAAATCTATTTATAATAAACCAAAATTTTGTTTGATAAATAGCATAAACTCCTCTTATATTATAATAACCTCTGTTATAAGTAAAGTTGGGGGTTATATTTAAAAGGTGTTATAGAAAAAAAATACAACAAAGAACAAACAAAAAAGGTTTAAAAAAAAACACCCTACTAACTATGTTTGTAGAACCAAAATTGCATTTGCATTTGTTTACATATAAAGTCAATATATTTTTACAAAATCTAATCTTGGCACTCACTCAAAAATAACGTTTTTTAATTATTCAAAACTGTTAGTAAACTTTATCATAACTATTTTATTTGATTTTCCTTACTATATTTTTTCCACTTATGCACCAATTTTTTAAAGCCGGTTAAATAACTATACCAATTTTGCCAAAAGTAATTTTTAAACTAAATTCAGTGTCTTAATTATTTAACACATCTTAGACTTCCGTAAAACTTTTTTTTTTGGTAACTATGATTAAGTGCGTATAGCTTCAATAATCTGATAAAACAAATTTTTACGGCCACCATGTTAAAAAAAAATTACTTATTTTTCAAAACTGTTCAAGGTGATATTAAATAAATTTCAAAAATACTATTAGGGTTAATGATGATATTCTTTTTTTTA
Organism: Tachinus rufipes; assembly: GCA_963932245.1. NCBI lineage: Eukaryota > Metazoa > Arthropoda > Insecta > Coleoptera > Staphylinidae > Tachinus > Tachinus rufipes. Next base: position 71,086,467 of record OZ010745.1, on the reverse strand, counting down.
ATTAAAAACGAAGAATTTTATAAATATTATAGTAAATAAGTGTCTAAGTATAAAAAACTTAACATTTTAAATAATTAATAAACAATAAAATGCTTAAAATACTTCTTTAATTTAATTTAATTATCTACTGCTGATTTGTGCAAAGTAAGAATTTTTCTAATTTTGTATAGTTTCTTGATTAAAACAAATAACTTGTTTTGTTTTGTAAAAAGTCTACAGTCTATCTAAAATAAATGTAACAAACTACAGTAGCATTTGCTTATCACCTAAGTGTAGTATCAAGTACCTGATATTAGTTCCGTTAACAAACACAAAATGTTATTAACGTGTAGAGTATTAGTAAGATTTCAACAAAATAATTACTAACTACTAAAAATTGTTCTCTTTTCCACGTAAGATGTAGCAGCAGAATTTACTTGTAAAATATACTTAGAATTTTTATTGAGAAAATAATGATAAGAAAAATATAAAACAACATACACACACACAAATATATCCAAATATTTTTCTTTATAAGAAAGGCAGTAACAACACTTTGTGCAATTTTCTCTTGTTACAACTAACTTTTGCGTTGTTATAAATAAGTTTACGTTCAAACACTTTCGTATCGTACACATTTTTCTTCTTTATTTTCATAGATGCATTTGCTTTCTTTCAATTTTACTATTTATGCCACCAATATTAAACATTCAACATAATTTAGAAAAATAAAGCAAATAGAAAAATGTCTAGCTTAAATAAAAGTTAAAAAAATTTACAATGACATCCAGAGTTATATTTAACATATTTAAAAACATAAAATAAACTATGATAACAACTCTTATTTATACTTGATATTACTTTACAAAAATGTTTATTTAAAATGTTATGTAAAAAAGTAAATTCTTTATAATTTATTTATATAATTAAATAGAATTTAAATGAACCATGTTATTATTTATTTTAAAATCAATAACTTTAATTAATAATTTTGTATATCTTTATAATTAATTCAGTTTTATTTAATCAAAATACTACTACTAATTTCTATAATTTTTTCTGTTATATAGCCGAATTTGTAATTTAAAACAACGTATTCTTATTTTCAAACTAAATGGATAGTGCAGATTGTGTTTCTCCCACATATTTGCAACTAAATCTGTTGATGAATTAGTAATTTAAACTTCACTTCAGATCTAATTTAACTTTTACCACTACAGCAAAGATTTTTTTATTCTGAAAGAAAACCAATGTATCCCACATTAAAGTATTAAATACATACAAATTTAACAAAAAAAATATATTTAACATTCCAACAGATAAATTCCTAATTACAGTGTAATGTTATATTAATCCGTGATGTTTTTAACAAACTTATTTTGAGAAATGAAGTAATTGTGTATTTATTTCAGATTAACTGAAAAACTGTGTGAAAGGTCAATTTTTATTGTTTTATTTATCTTCTGGATAAGAAAAAAAACTTTAGTAGGTCCCAAGTACTGTCTCGATGTATCTAACAGCTTGTAAAATAATATAAAAAAAAAGATTTGTGAATTTATTAATAAGTTATTTTTAAAATAATTGATCCAAATCCCAAAAAATGGGTTTGAACTCCTGAATTTGAAGATGTAATAGTCTTAACTTCTGGCCTCTGTGATTAGCGAATTGCACAGTATGCTTTTTCTACAATATCTATTACTGCATACAAAAATTATTTTTAATATATTAAATGTCCAAAAGTCAAAATATATGAAATAAACGTTTTTGTAGCAATACAAATTTTATAAATAGAACTAGAAAAACATAATTAAAAACCTTTCAAAATTCAGATCGCTTTTTACAAAAAATCAAGTTGAATGAATAAAAATCCAGCAATTAGCGAATCAAATTGAAACTTGAAAATAAAAATTAAATATAAAGGAAACAAAACTCAAGAAAATTAGGTTTTATAAAAAGAATAAAAATCAACAAAAAATAAATTAATATTATATTATATTAAATGAATGTATACATAAAATTACAATAAATGTATATTACTTTTAATGTTTCTGAATTTAATATACTAAAAGCAAATCATTTTGAGCTGTCTAACACAAGACTGACGTAAATACTAATGCCAGTACAATTGTTTTAATATTTAATAAACGCGAGTTATAAAACTTAATATTGTAAAAAAATGTGTTATTACAAAAATTTATTTCAGACGTTAAAATAACCTAGAGTTGTCAAACATTTGAAATAATATTATTATTTATATATACTGCTGTGGCCGATCTCTACCCTCCATGCCGTTTAAAAACCCATATATTTGGCCTACTATTGAATTAAATTTCTTCCAAAGTAATATATTGTTTAAAATTTAACCAACTCAGATATTTAACAATAATGTTTAGTATTTTCTTAATTTTGTACATAATAATTTGTACGTTGCATTTTCCATTGCAATATTTTAAGAATAAAATAAAATAAAGTGTGTGATACAGTCACACACAAGTATGCTTTATCCTAGTTTGTGTTTCAGAAACAGTAACTAATAATATAGTTTTATTAATTAAACATATCTAATAAAACAGATTTTGCAGCATAATTTTTGCAGCCCTTTTTGAGATTTAGCTATGATTACACAAACTGTATATTTCATAGTGTTAAGGTAAATATTTTTTTTTTAATACAACACAAATTTTTTTGATTTAAATAATACACAAACTAAGTATTTTAATACATATTGGCGCAAATGTTACCAATAAAACATATAATACTAACTATATACAGTTTTTCACTTCTACTTTAAGAATCTACAGTGTCCCCAAAACATAAAAATCCCGAAAATTTATGCGGGGTAGATGCCATGCAATAAATCCATCCAACAGGAAATTGATTGTTGGCGCATTTTTTTACTTTTCTTTCGCGATGAGGTGACGTGCCACCATGAAAGTACCTCATTTGTTAGCTTAAATAATAAGTGTAATAAAATTAAAATTAATTCAAAATAAAGCATTTATAGTATTGCTACAGCACATTAAAGACTATTGAAGTTTGGCGTTTATATATGTTGGCAAATTTGTAATTTCAATATAAAGGAACGCCTTTTCATGTAAATATATTTGACTAAAATTATGTATATAAATACAAACAAAAGTTAACAACTTAAGTTTCAACTTTTGAAGACCTTTGTCAAGTAAGAACAGTTAACAAAAAATATATTGACTCATAAAGAAAAAGCAACACACAGAAGTTGTTGATTGATTTTAACAAAAAGTCTATTTTGATGAAACAAAAAGATGATTAAAATTTAAATAAAATTAGTATAAGAAAGACTCGTTTAGAAATATTGCTGGCTATGTACATCGTAGTGTTGCCACGGTAATGAAATGTTAGTTCAATAAAGAAGTTTAATGCATTCTTTTAAGATTTTACATTCGTGTTTTTATCTCATTCTTTCTTCATACTTCATTGCTCTTTTTCCTGCTTCTACTCTTAACTTATCTTTTTTGACTTCTTCCAGCACAACATATGCTGAAGTTTTTCTATTTAAACCTAACACCTCTCCAATATTTTACATGTATTGCTTATAATTTTTCTTGTTCCTTCCATCCCCATATTTCTGACCTATTCAATATCATACTCCTAACTAAACTATCAAACATAAGTCTTTTTATTCTCATACATTCAAATTTTCTTTCACTTATTCTCCAAACTTGTCCCACTACTGCTAGTATTACTACACTTTTTCTCTACCAACTACTACCCTTCCTGCTTGAGCCAACCTCAATATTTTTTTCTACATCTGTTATGTAGGTTGCAAATAAAGTATGACTTAATGGACAGCCCTGTCTTACTCTTTTTGTTGTCCAAAACCTTACACTTATTTTCCCGTTAACCCATACCCTACTTGCTGTCTCCTCATACACGTTTTCCATTCTTCTTACCAAGTGCTCGCTAACTCCTTTCTCTCTTATACACTTCTACAGTTTTTCTCTATCCACACTATCAAATGTCGCTTTTAGATCCAGGAATAACGCATATAATTTCCCCCTTTTCTTTACTATTTCCTTTTCCACAATATGGTGTAAAATATATACGTTATCCATGGTACCTCTTCCCTTCCTGAAACCGGCTTGCCCATCTGGAATTATTTCATTCATACTTAGTTCTTCATTCAACTTTTCTTTTAATATCATGGCGTAGATCTTGAATGCCGTACCCAGTAGTGTTACTCCCCTGTAGTTATTTACTAGCTTTTTGGATCCACTTTTGTGTATAGAGCATACAAGACCTTCTCTCCATTGACTCAGAAACCATTCTCCCTTTCATACTCTATTTATTAACTCACTCGATCTCTCAATCAGCTCTTCCGTACCACACAACCACGCTTCATTCTGTATCTCATCTATACCTAGCGCTTTCTTTTTCTTTATTTTTTTTATTTTCTCCCATATTGCCTCCTTTGAAATTTCTTCCGCTTGGTTCATTGGCTCTTGTCTGTCTAGTTTTTTTCTTTTTTTTTTCTTCTCTAAACAAACTTGAAAAGTGTTCCTTCTACGCTTCCATTGGTGTTGCCTCAATATCTCCCTGTTTTCTTTTTATTTCATTGTTTATGTATTTCCATGCTTTTGCTTCTGTCTTTACTTTTTTAATTTCTAACTCTTCTTTTTTTATAAATTCACTTTTAGCTTTTTTACACTGATTTTTGTATGCCTTCTGTTTTTTCATAGATTCTTCTTTTGTGTTTTTGTTGTTTCTCCAGTGCTTTTACATCTTTCTGGCTTCTAGTTTTTTCTTAGTACATTCGTTGTTTCTTCATTTGCTCTTTTTCATTTTTTCTTCTTTTCTTCTATATGTTTTTTTTAACTACCGCTTCTCCGATTGTCTCCTTCAACATTTCTTCTGTTTTCTCTAATTCTTCTCAGATTTTGTTTGTAATTTATCACACTTTCTTTCGTCCATATTATCCTTTTTTCACTTTTTTCTTCATTTTCTCGTCTTCTCACAGTTTCTCTAGTTAAGTTGACTTCTTATGGATGGTGGTCTGATTCAACTGTTATTCCTACTTTAAAATTGTCTATCTCTTCCCACGCCTCTTCATTTACAACTATGTAGTCTATTACTAATTTCCCGTTTGTCTCTATATAAGTAAATTCTCCTTCTTCATCTCCTGTAATGTTTCCATTTAAAATGTCCCAACCTCTCTCTTCTATCATTTATTTTTCTTCTCTATTTTCTGTAGTATCTTTTGAATCTCTGTTTCTTGTGTCCTCGTGTTTGATTTTTTCTCCTTTCTTTCTAATTCTAGCGTTAAAGTCCCCTCCTATAATCAATTTTCTTTCTTCAGTTTCTGGTATTAGCGTATCTAACTTTTGCCTAGTGTTTTTCATGCCTCTACTATATACTGTTATTTACTCTTTTGAAACTCCTTGATCTTGATCACTCTAGTTGTATATTTCTCTATCTATTTCCAATTTTCTGTACCGTACCCATACTCTTTTGCCCTTTGACTTTTCGTCCCTCGCTATATCTCTCAATTCTTTCTGAACTCTTTTTTCTTCCAACGTCAAGTCATTTTTAATGTATATGTTTGTGCCTCTCAGTTTGTTTTTGTTTTTCATAATATCCTGTTTTTGTACCCATAATTCTGTTTCTGATGTTGTTGTCAAGGTAACATTGTTGTCCTCCTATGGCCTGCTCGGTCGCCAGATTTGTCACTGAGGTATCCGGGGTAAGGATCACTTTATTAAATTCGGGGAGAACAAATAATCTTACTTAACTTAATTTTTTATTCAATATGGATGGAACCAATGCTGAAGATAGACTGCTTAAATATATAAATGTAATAAAATAATGTATAACAAAAAATAGATCGATACAAAAAATATAGAAAATACCTATAAATAAAATATATTCATTTTAACATATAAATTTAATATAAATATTTATGAGTATATTACATCATCCCCCCCTAATTATGAAATAATTATACATTATAACAAAATAGAAAACAAACAATATATAAATTAACAAAATTCGTCTTCTTATAAATTGAAATAAAATAAACAATTATTAATGATAACTAAGACGCTTAGGCTTTTTCCTAATTCTTTTAGGTCGTTGTGCCCAAGGTACAGTTGCATCACTAGCTTCAGGCAAAGTGTTGTTAACAGGGATATGATTATAAAACTTAAGCATTTGATTACTATGGCGCTTCCATACCAAATTAGCATCCCCAATAATATTAACTTTATAAACACAATGTCCAAGTTTTTCAATTACCTTAGCCTTTACCCAGTTCTTTTTGTTCTGTGAGCGATGGTCGGTAACAAAAACTAACTCGCCTAATTCAAATAATACTTTTCTGCGACCTTTATAATACTTTTTCTGTTTATTTAATTTTAAATTGACATATTCTTTCACTTCTTCTTGAACTCTACCTTCGCTATTGATTTTTTCACGCAATAAATCAAACCTTGTTTTAATATTTCTGCTAAACATTAAATATGCGGGCGCTACTCCTGTTGTTAAATGAGGCGTAGTGCGATAATCAATTAAAAAATTATTTAAAATCAAATTAATATCTGAATTTCTTTCGTCACTCAAAGCATTTTTTAATGCATTCTTTGTTGTTTTTACACTGTTTTCTGCAGCTCCGTTAGATGCTGGATTGAATGGAGGTGAAGTAATGAATTTAACGCCGTTGCTTTTCAAAAAATCTTTAAACTCATACGATTTTTGAAAAGCTGTTGCATTATCTGAAATTAATAAATCAGGAAGACCAAATCTTGCAAAACATGTACGTAACACTTGAATTGTTGTTTTTGCGTTCATGAAACTGGTTGGAAAAACCTCTAACCATTTTGAATGCGCGTCAATAATTATTAAATAATATTTGCTCGCATGTTCCATGTAGTCAATATGTATACGTGACCATGGCATTTCCGGCCATTTCCATGATTGTAATTCGGTTTTTGGGGGATTATTTTTGTTTCTTAAACAACTCTCACACGATTTGCATATTTTTTCTATGTCCTGTCCAATACCAGGCCACCAAAAATATGAACGAGCAAGACTTTTCATTTTTACTACCCCCATGTGAGATTTATGTAAATCATTTAAAATATCTTGTTGAATACTATTAGGTATGATAATGCGATTATTCCAAACCAAGCACTTATTTTCAATTGATAATTCCTGTCTATAAGGATAATATCTTTTAATGTCATTGTTTGAAATTGAGTGTTTGTTTGGCCAACCGGATTTTACATATTTCATAATTTTGATGAAATTTTGATCTTTACCAGACTCTTCCTGAATACATTTAGCATCAATTATACAATGCGGATTATTTTGAAAATAATTAATGTAATCTACATCTACTTTATTGAAATTATCTTCAGAATCATTCAATGGAAGTCTTGATAGAGAATCTGCTTGATTTTTCTCCGATTTAATATATTCTATATTGTAGGTAAATGTGCTTAAAATAATTGCCCAACGTCTGAGTCGATTGGCAGAGTATTGAGGTATTCCCTTTGTTGGATTAAATATAGTAATCAATGGCTTATTATCCGTCACCAACGTAAACATCCGACCGTACAAGTATTGATAAAATTTGCATACGCAAAATATTATGCTTAACCCTTCTCTTTCAATTTGAGAATATCGTTGTTCGGTAGCATTTAGTGTTCGGGATACAAAAGCTATTGGTTTCTCTGAACCGTCAGACATAATATGTGTTATAACACCACCTATACCATAGGGTGATGCATCCGTTGTTAACTTCAAAGGCAATTTTGGGTTATAATGTACCAAAACTTGAGATGAAATTAACATTTCTTTTACAATATTAAATGCATTTTGGTGTTCTTTGTTCCAAGTCCATTTTATATTTTTGTGTAATAAAGAATACAATGGATGTAATATTGTAGATAAATTATTTAAAAATTTAGCATAATAATTAACTAATCCTAAGAAAGATTTTAGCTGTGTTATATTAGTTGGTATTGGTGCATTTTTAACAGCAATTATCTTTTCTTCAGTTGCATGTAAACCATCCTGATCAATGCGAAAACCTAAGAAACTAATTTCTTTTACAAATAGGTTACATTTATCCTTTGACAACTTAAAACCTACCTCTTGCAATTTGTTCAAAACTGATTCTAGCCTGATCATATGTTCATTAATGTCTTTCCCTGCAATTAATATATCATCTAGAAAAACTATGCAACCTGGAATATTGCTCAATAATGATTCCATTATTTTCTGAAATTTTGCTGGTGCTGATGCAATTCCAAAAGGAAGTCTATTGTAAACAAATAGTCCCTTATGCGTTGATATTGTTACCAACTCTTTTGATTTTTCATCGAGCAATAACTGTTGGTAAGCTCGCGATAAATCTAATTTTGAAAAAATCACACCTCCTTCTAACCTCGCAAATAAATCTTCAATTCGAGGTAGTGGAAATTGATCGATTTCTAAAATAGGGTTTATTGTTACTTTAAAATCACCGCATATTCTTACTGTCTGATCTTTCTTTAATATCGGTACAATTGGTGTACCCCAAGAACTAAAATCAACCGGTGATATAATGTTTAATTCTTGTAACCGTTCTAACTCGGCCTCAACTTTTTCACGCATTGCATAAGCCAAAGGTCTAGCCCTAAAAAATTTTGGAGTAACCGTATTGTCTTTAATTTTTAAATTAATTGTTCCTTTATTAAATAACCCTAAATTGTCATTAAATAGTTTTTTATATTTATTAAATATATTATTTGCATTTGCAAAATTTACTTCTGAAAATATTAATTTGAATACTTCCATAAAATCTCTCCCCAAAATAGATGTCATTGCATTTTTTATAACATACAAGTGCATCGTACATTGTTTATTATTATATTTTATTTGAACTTCTATAAATCCATTTGGTTGAATTTTATCACCATTATAAAATTGTAAAATTTTATCCGATTTATTTAATTTCAAATTATTAAAATTTTTATTATAATTATCTAACGAAATTGCAGAAATACTAGCTCCCGTGTCTAGTTGGAAATTCATATTAATATCATTTACGCAAAGATTTATTATAATAGGTTTATTATTGCTTGAATGTTCAATAGCATATTGCGTGCAAGTATCAATAGAAAATAAACAAGAATCTGATTCCAGAAAATTACATAAAGATTTATTTTTATTAAAAGAATTTGAATTGTTTTTGTTACCTTCATTGCGACACATGGGCGCAAGATGTCCTTTTCGATTACATCGATTGCAAAATTTATTGCGATAAAAACATTTATCCGCTTCATGGTTACCTCTGCCGCATACAGTACATTTGCGCGTGCTTGACTTAGCTCCTCCTGGGGGTGACTTAACGAATTTCTTACTGCCACTAGCGCCAACCTGATGAACGGGCTCCAACTTAACTCTGGATGATGATGATTGATTCGCCGCCATTTTCGCTGTTGCAATATCCACCGCTTCGGAAAATTTCACTGTCTTTTTTTCTTCTAACAATCTATCTTGTACTGGACCCTTGTCGTAACCAATAATGAAATGATCACGTAACACCATTTCCACTTCTGTAGCTTCAAATTCACAATTCGATGCAAATGATCGAAGTCTAGCCGACCATTCTTTTGCTGTTTCATGGACATTTTTTGTTGATGTATAAAATTTATACCTTGCCGAAAAAACTGAATCTTGCGGCTTAAAATGTCCTGTTAATATAGTTAACAATTCTTGGTAACTTTTTGCTTCTGGACACATTGGCATACATAGATTGTATACTAATCTATATGCTTCCTCACTCAGCACGTTTAATAAAATAGCACGTTTTTTTTCATTTTCCACAATTTCATTTGCAATAAAATAATTTTCGAGTCGTGGTTTATATAATGACCACTCCGAAATTTGCGGATCAAACTCTCTTAAATGCCCCAACGTTTCACTTTTGTTTGCTGGCATTTTTACACACGTGTTTTTCGTTTATTTAAAATCACAATTTTTATTGTTCTATTTATTATATTATTAATTTTGTAATAATATAATTACATTAATTTTCCTCGTCGCCACTGAGGTATCCGGGGTAAGGATCACTTTATTAAATTCGGGGAGAACAAATAATCTTACTTAACTTAATTTTTTATTCAATATGGATGGAACCAATGCTGAAGATAGACTGCTTAAATATATAAATGTAATAAAATAATGTATAACAAAAAATAGATCGATACAAAAAATATAGAAAATACCTATAAATAAAATATATTCATTTTAACATATAAATTTAATATAAATATTTATGAGTATATTACAGTCACTCATTGAACATGTTTTGGATATGATAGGTAAAAGGCTGACTAATTTACCACACCCACCAATTGACCAAAAAAAAGTAAAAAACAAAAAATATTACGTGTTTGTTAAAAAAGCTAGATCAAATAAACTAAACGCAGCAATAAAAAACTACAGCCTTATTATAAATGGTGATATATATTTATTAGGCCTTATATAAGTCTGATAACATCCAGGAAGTGCCAGTTAATAATATAATTGAAACGCAAAACAAACAAACAACAACATTACAGTTGGTTCAGTTGCAGCGACGGAATTTCCAATTTTCCTAAAACAACGTCAATTCCACAGAAAAGAAGTACGCCTAAATTAAACACCTTAAATTTTATCTTTAGATTAATGATTGTTATAATTTTACTTTGTTTTAAGTTAATTTTAAATTTTAAATTTTTGTTAATGAGCATGAGTGTTATTTTTGGACATTTAAATGTGTGGTCACTGTTGGCTAATTTTAATAATGTAACTGAACTGATTTTAAATCGGAATATTGATGTTACGGCAATCACTAAAACATGGTTGTCGGCGGTTATTGATGACGGCATAGTTGCAATTGATGGTTATAGAATTATACCAAATTATCGTATTGAGCGTGGGAGGAGGAGTGTGTTTTTATATTAAATTAAATGTTAAGGCTGACTTAGAAAACCTTCTATGGTATCATATTACTGAGATAGATAATATTAACAGCAAAGTTTTATTTTTAAATAACACGTTGATTGCGCTATTTAACTTTCATCTTCTTATCAAAATTACTAATTTTAAACAAAAATCATATCATATCATATTATCATTAGCTAACAGAAAACTTAAAATACTTAATAAAATTACGTAAACATGCGTTATCTAAATACAAAAAAAATCAAAACCAATGAACAATAGCAAGCTTATAAATCTTTTCGTAATTATTGTAACTATGCAACACAAAAAGAAAAAAACGATACCTTGAATATAAACTCAAAACCAATGGTGTTAAAAAAGTCAGGAGTAAATTAAGTAAAAAAAATGTTTACTCCATAAAAAGTGCTAATATACCATTGCTCAAAACGTTGAAAACTTAACAATTTTTTTATAAATAGACCACCTTCTCAAAATACTCACTCAAAAACTTTAATTGAATTTTACAATAATAACAAAAAATGTTTATTTGAAGAATTACTTGTTTTTAAAACATTGACTTATGAAATTGTAAGTATACTTTTATTAGAAATAAAATCTAATGCTGAGGGATCAGACAATCTAAAAATGTTAAATTTATGTTGTCCATATATCATTCCATTAATAACTCATCTCATAAACTTTTGTTTGTAAAATAATTGTTTTTGAGATAGCTAGAAAGAAGGAAAGGTATTGCCATTGCCAAAAGTAAATTTTCCGAAATGATATAAATCCTATAAATATACTTCCTACTCTTTCTAAATTATTGGAAAAGGTAGTTGCTAATCAATTAAAAAAAATCTAACAAAATATAATATCCTTTCATTAACTCAGTCAGGTTTCAGACCTGGCTACGTTATTGATGATATTGTTAAGCCTACTAATTAAAAAAAAGTTATTATGTTAAATTACAGCAAGGCATTTGATACAATAAATCATGAGATATTAATTTTAATTTTAAACTATAATGGTTTATCAAAAAGTGCTGTTACATTTTTTTTAAATTATTTAAAAGACAGAACACAACGGGCCAATACGGCCCGCGGCGGACCGGAAAGTCTCGGCATACGGATTGCTGTAAAACATTTTACAAATCATTTGCTTGAATTCAAATCCAACAAATAAGTTTTTATTTTATTTTATTTATCTTACTATGTACTTGATAAGTTTGGATTCAAATTTGCTTATCGCTCAATTTAGTCTTGTAAACGTTCTTTGTGTACTTAATTTTTGAAAACGTTTTCGCACAGATATGTAGTGCCAAAAACTGAAAACAGACCACAAGCAAATTTTTAAATGTTTTTGAAGTGTGTGGTGAGGAGACTTATAAAAGTCCAATAAAGATGAAGTTGCATACGAGATTCAAAGTTATGTTTGAAAGCATCCAAAACTTCAATTGCAAAATCTATAAAAAATTGTGTCTTGGTTTGTTGACTGAAAGCTTGACTAGTATTAAAATGAGAAAAATATCCCTTCTTTAGTTAACTTGAAAAAAATATTTTTTTTGGTTGAAAAGACTTAACATGAGTATATAAATCTGGTAGAAGCTGGTTCTCTCCTTGTAGCTTCAAATTGGTCGTTTATGTGTTTGGTTACATCGGAATAAAACTAACTATTGCAAAGTAGCTCAGCCAACGGACAATTTTTGTCTGTCAGGAAAATATCTATAGCCTCCCGGAGCTCAAAAAATATTATAAAAACTTTTTCACAACTAAGCCAGGGTAAATGTAAAATTATTGGTGCTGATCCCTCATCATTTTCTACCGTTTTTGAAGCCAGATTGACAACACTTTTATTTTTTCCGACTATATTTTTGTCGCCGTCAGTTGTAATGCACTTTGACTTCGTCCACCAAATATGGTTTTGTAAAATTGCATTTTTTACCGCTTTGAAAATATCTTTGCTAGTTGTTGTGCCGTGAATGATTTGCACATCAAACAGTTCTTTGTACACTTCACAATATTTATTTATTGTTTGAACAAAGATTAATACCTGAGCAATATTCGACATGTTCGTTGATTTGTCCAAAGCCAGAGAGAACCTCTCTAGATGCCTATTTTTTTCTGACAACTGCGTTAGGATATTTTCAGCAATATCATCGACTCTTCGCGCGATAGTGTATGCCTACAAACTAATTGATTTAAATATATCAGCCGAAAAAATGTGATCAGAACATTTATTCGGCCGCTGTAAATTCCCGGAAATAAAGTGTGTTACCGGGAATTTCCACTGTGTAAACCTATGTATGTACATAATTTTATATTCACATTCAAAATGAAAAAGTGAATATTTGGGTAGTCTAGTCTAGTTTATAAAAGCTAAAACTTTGTTCAGACAAGTTAAAATATATAAAATGTAAAAACTATTAAAAAATCTGTTTTTTTTTGCAGGTAGTTATGTAACATAAAGACAGTCAATCAGTCAATTAATAGAACAGCGCTCGTCAGTCAAATATCAACTTCCAACTATAACAATTGTTATTTTAGAAAAATAATGTAAAACACAATAAAAAGTATAATAAATTTGGGATGCAATCAAGTAATATTTATGATTAAATTAAAAAAAAAATTAAAAAAATATATTTTCAAAACTTAATAAACAATAAAAAAATTAGATTTACTTATATTTGCAAATAATCGATTTTAAAAATTGCATTTTAAGCAAGAGTTGTGGTCTAAGTTTTATGACACTCAAAATATTGCGTGCTTGTTAAATAGTATTACTACATACTATCTGGTAACAAACATAAATAATAAAAATAAGATATACACTTGCGTGCATAGAAATCGGCCCACTGCAAACTGACTTTAACTAGTTTTTTTTTAAGACAATTCAATTTGCTTTAATATTAGTTAAAATTGATCAAGAGTGCTTATCGTTTAAACCGGAAAAAAATGAAACGTATTTATGTGTGGTGATTATAACGAGAATAACAAACTTGTGAAAGATTAAAATTTTTGCTTTTGCAATTAAAATTTGTACAATAATTGTTTTTCATAATTTGATTAGTTTTCAAGTGTATTAGTAAAATGCATACTGCACCGGAAAAGGCCGCCAAGTAATTGCCTTAATCGACAATGGACTTAGCCAGCGAGCAGTTGTTCAATATGACACGCGCAGCGGTTCGAAGAGTGACTCAACGATATGGAGAGACTGGATCCTTTCATAGGCGACCGGAAACCGGCAGGAAGCAATTTACTACGGCTTGTGATGACCGCTTTATTGTGTCAACAACATTAAGAATTGTCGCCTTAATGCGGTGCAAGTGCAACAACAGCTCCGTGAAATACGAGGAGTGGTTATTAGTCAGTGGACAGTAAGACGAAAACTGCAGGAAAGTAAACTGACCTCTAAAACACCTGCGTTTGGTCCAAAACTTATCCCAGCTCATCGACAAGCACGCGAGCGTTTTGCACGGGATTATCTGAATTAGACAGTGAAACAGTGGGGGTCTGTTCTGTTCTCAGATGAGACTTGGATATGCCTCTATGGTAGCGACCAAAGAAAAAAAGTGTACCGGAGACCAAGAAATGCTGCTTTGAAGAACGGATTGCTTATAAAGGTGGTTCCTGCTTAATCTGGGGTTCAATTTCTAAGGGAGCACGAACTGACCTTGCTTTCATCCGTATAAGCGGAAGAAGAAGTTTAACGGGTGCTAGGTACATCGAAGAGATTTTAGCAGTCCATGTAGTACCTTATGTCTACCCATATTTACAAATTAAGTGTTTATTTAAATAAGTGTTAATAACAATATTTATTTTTGCAATAAAAAAAGTTAATTTGTTTCATGTATTAATTTTACTATATTAAGCCAACATACAATTTAATAAATTTCTCAAATGCTTTAAGCATATTAAATTGTTTTTCAAGCAGCAATTATTTTTATCTAAAGAATAGTTTCTAAACAAAACTAGTTAAAGTCAAAAGTTAACAGTGGGCCGATTTTTATGCACGCAAGTGTATTTTTGAAGTAAAAGATTGCAGAATGAGCAAAAACAACTGTAGTAAAGTGTTTCGAAAGGTATTAAAGATTTTTTTTTTTTTAAATAAATAAATTCATAATTATGCCTAATTTTATCTAGGTATATGTTTTTTGTATAAGAAAGTAAGAACATGTATGACTGATTAAAACTATCAGATAACAATAAAAGTTACATCAATCTAGATAAATAAACAAAATTATTATTTCTGGAAAGGCAAATGTCCACAAATCATTCATAAAACATCTTAAACAAGTTATAATTTATAATAAATTAATAAAAAAATATTTCCAACTTTTGTTTGGCAAGTTACCGTTCTAGAACGCTTTCTTTGGAGAATGATATGGGTTAAAAAAACAAGCTTTGGGAGATGAGATACTTGTGTTAAAATAAGTCGCAATTTTTTAACTCGTTTATAATTGTTCAAAACTCTCGTCTCGTCCTATTGCGCAATGTTTTATAACTTCTAAAATGAGTATATTGATATAATTTTATAAACTGGCAGTCAAAAGTTTGGGGAATGCATAGTAGCAATGGCGTTTTGTTATTGTAAATGCACAGCGCTTAAATAATAACATAAAATTCCTAATAGTTAAATTAAACAACAATGTAAGCCACGGGGCAGCGCAACAATTATTTATTTACAATTAATTTTAATTATAAGCGCATGATCGTAATTAAAGCCAGCAGCGTTACAATTAGTAGAGTAGTTGAAGTTAGTCCGGAACAGACAGAGAACTACGTTCTGCATCAAGTGCAAGACTCTTTTTAGGTTGTCCTCTTCTTCAAATAAGTAGTACTGGTGCTACATTAAACGTAGTAGGACCATGATAGGTAGTTAGCATATAAATGTAGTATACTCCCTTAATTGCATTGCATCATTATTTGGTCACTCGGCTAATAAGTTAGGTATGGTCGACAATGGCTAGCAGTAATCTTCTTGCGGCCCTATGATGCAACATCTTGGGATTCTTACTGGGCATCAGCAAGTAGCATGAGTAGATATAGGGTAATTTTTTGCACACTATTTTCTGACTAATAGGTTCTGTTAAATCCCTGGATACGTCATCAACTTTGTAACTCTCTTTCAATTATTAAGTAGACCGCTGTCTAACTAATAGTTAGTTTCTTGCTAAATTAAATAAAAATCAAATTGCTAGAAGTTTTTTGGATCATTTAGTGTGATCGTTGCCAACCAAAATAGCAATTTGTTAATAAAGTTTCGGTTTCTTTTCTCAACTGGATTAGATTTTAGATAATGGAAAGGTATAAAAGAGTAGTCAATGTGCAGGGAGTGCAGTACATGCTGCATAACATAACTGTCAAATTGTGTACTATGGTTACTTAATACTTTACGAGATAATTCATTTATAAGAACTTTGGCAAAGGTTTTAGCGGTAGAGTTCTTTTAATAAAAATAACTTAACATATCAAGAAATCACATCTTCTACAATAAATATTATTGTTTCTCCATCACTTAAAGTTGGCAATAGTCCAAATAAATTAAAAGCGAGTACTTTAAATCTCTGGTTTGGTGCGGATATCTAAAATAATCCTGCAGGTTTAAAATTAGTGGGTTTATACTTTTAATATTAAGACAATTTCAAACATACTCGGTAATGCTGTTTTACATTTTGTTCAAATGGTATGGTGCAGAAATAACAATAAGTGTTTTGAGTTTAGCAGTAGAATTATAGAATTATCATAGTAAGTTTTAAGGACAGATGTTATCTCGTGTTTTGGGACGACTAGATAAGCTTTTTTAGAATCTTTGTTTTTTGGTCATAAAAATAATGTACGCTATGTATCATAATATAACTTTTAAATGTCCAATCAGTTGGCGATTACCTTTTAAAAACATTTAATGATGTGCTGTAGATGTAAATTCTTTATTTGTTTCGTTCAAATATCAGCACTCCCCCTAGTAGGAAGTTAAATTATTATATTGCAAATACTGCAAAACAAATTTTAAAGTGTTTGTAGTTTTGATAATCCATCCAAAGTTGTAACTGTTGTAATATTGTGCTATTTTCTGGTTTAAGATTTTAAATTTATTAAACATTTCTATGCCTGGCGATCCGTTATGAGAGATGCATTTTGGTAAGATAGACTCAAGAGTTGTGCAAATTAAGGAACAAAACAGCGGTTGGGTCTGTCATATCTATAATTACTTTTACTTTTTCAAAATTGGTTTCTATCCTTTTTAACAAGATAATATGGCCAAAAAATAAAACTTGTTTGCAACAAATTGATCATCCGTGCAACGTTAGCTATATTATTTAAACAACAACTTTTTCTTAAATTAAATTTTGTTCTGATTCCGCGTTGGACTGCCAGTTTTATATAACAATGAGTGATTGCTGTTTATATTCAGAGTTTGGTAGCAGTTTAAAACATCTTCTAGCGTTATATAATTATTACAAGATTTTTGTTGTCTACTCATGTGCAAATTATCAACCAGACTAACTGGAACTGTTAATAAGTAATTTTATTATTAAGATAATTGTTATAATTAATGTATAAATTTACTTATTTCACATGTCAGTCACAACAAATATGACAAATTTTTAATATTAAAAATAGATTAATTTAATGTTAATTGTTATGCATAAAAACACTAAACATTGAGTGACTTTAATCAATATAGAGCAGTTGACATTTCAATCACCATGTTAACAACTTAGGAAGTAATCCCAATAATGTATTCCGTATCTAAGTAATATTAGCAAATAATAAGAAAGTAAAACATAATTACATTACGAAAAATCAGTAGTATTATCAATACTAATTAATAATTATCAGAGTATTTTTAGAAATAAGCTTAGAAATTTAGCTACTTTGTAGTATCACTGGAGAATTAGATTAAATATATATGTACCAAAACCAATTCAGCATATTATTATCTTCTCAATTTGTGTGCGGCCCGCAAAAGAATTATTTCAGTGGCCCACTGAAATAATTCTTTTTTAGGAAAGTTTCTATATCAGACTTTCAGTAAGTTTAATTAAAAAATATTGCACATTCCTCATTAAAAAAAACAAGTTTCAAAGTATAAAGTAATGTTCATATTTTTTTATCTAAGAACTTATAACTAACTTTCAAAGATAGTTTCATAATGTGTTGTAATAATAAGAATAGCGTGATTCGGTATTTCTTTTTAAAATATTGCAATGCCTTCGTTTTTTATTTACACAAAATCTTACAAACAAAGCAAATAGTTTCACAAAACAAAAATAATAAAACAAATATCAAACTCTCTTGTTAAATTTCAAATATAAAATGAGAAAAAAACCAATGTCAAATAAAAGTTATTGAAATAATCTCCTTACATTCAAATTATATTCATTATTCTTAATTGGACTACCTTCAGACTTTATTTCAAAATCATCAGCTATATCTGTATGAAAAAAATAAGCCAATAACAAATATCTTTAATTAATTTACCGTCTCATCACTTTGAATGAAACGTTATGAATACTTTCATAAATATGTCTTTTAAATTTAATTAAAATATTCGTCTTCATTGCTGTGTTTATGAGGAGAGATATTTAGTGTAATAATAGAAATTAATTGGATCATTGTTAAGCATCTTTGAACGTTCCATTCGTTTAAACTTTTACAAATCAGTTTAATTAACAAAATCTTCATTGAATGATTTTCATTGAAAATCACCTAGAGATTTAACTTTAAAACACCAATGGTATGCTACACTACTAGTTAACTAGTTAACATTCTTTCTATTTTATTCTATAATAAGGCTCTTATTATTATTTTTTTAATAAAATTTCAATAAAATCAATTTCCTCCTTTTTTCATATTGTGAAATTTCTTGCACGTGCCAGGCTATTGTCATTTTTATGTCCTCTCATTTTATCGAGTGAATGTTAAAATAAGAGATGCCGCAATAATATCAAACGGAAAATTGAAATGATTGATTATACCAATACAATATGACATCTTTGATAAATGTATGACCAAGATGATAAATATTACCATTTACTCCAAAATCATAAGTCATCGTCGCTTAAACAAATTGTAACAATATTTTATTACAATGTAATTTTCGATATGTAACATTTTCATATATCAGTTGTGCTCCAATACTATCCGCATTAAATATAAAAATAAATAAGTTAAATTAACCATATTTTGCGGTAATATTGATGCAGGATGCATTACATCTAATATGAAAATCCCAAACTTAAATGACATTTGCAAAGCTTGATAAAACGATATTGTAAGTACATACACATATGCATATTGCTTAAATCTTTAACCTTGCAAAAACTCGAAAATTTATTTTTGTATAAAGTAATGCTTAATAGTTGTTATTAAAATAGAAACTGCAACTCTTATGTTATAATTACCATTTAACAACACCCACTCCTTACCCGTTGTCTATTTTTAATTGTTTGTTTAATTAAAGTCCTTTTAACAAACACTGAAGCGTGAAGAGAGTCTACCCGTTTTTCTTTTTTGTCTAATTTATAAATAAAAACTAAAAAAATTATGTCTATTACATCAAATGATATTAAAAAACTGATTAAGGAACATACAGTAGAAATTAAAACTGAAATAAATAAACTTTATAATGAAATCCTACCGCAGATTACTGTACTAACAAAGAAAAATGAACAGCTTCAATCAAAAATAAAACAGTTCAAGCACAAACTAAAGAAAAATAATATTGTTATCTACTGTATTCTCTCAAAGACTGACATTATTAAAAAAGATCCATTGAAAGTGCTATATATTTTAAACAATAAACTAGGCTCGAAAGTGTTTTCTTCAAATGATATAAATAACATATCAGTGTTGGGAAATAAAGAAGATAGTCCTATATTAATAGAGTTTCTCAGATACAGAACCAAAACCTAGATGCTAAGCCAAGTGGTAAAATTAAAAGAAACCAATATTTACTTAAATGATGACCTTACACTTGAGGAACGTCGGCAGCGAAATCTATTGTTTTCATACTATCGTGAAGCTAAAAAAGAAGAAAATCAAGCAAAACTCTTTAGAACACACGTTCTCATAGATAGCCACAATTATAACCTACAAGATCTTCAACAACAAAGTGCTATTGCAGAAGAAAATAAAACGCAGACAAAAGATAGTGTAAAACCTAGAAATAAAACAAAGTTAACTAACTTATCTTAATCTATATGTGTCGTTATAATATATAAGATAACAAATATCTGATGCCTACTCTATATTTCTGTAGTATTATTATTTTTTATATATTTTTTTTTGTTCTCACTCTAAAGTGTAATATATAATGTTATTTTAAAATGCAAAATAGCTTATTAAGACTGTGTTATATGAATATAAAATCCCTTGCTTACAAATTTGGTCTTTTTAAAACCACCTTTGAAATTATAAACTCTGATATTATAGGCGTCTCTAAAACTTGGCTTACGGACTTGCACTCTAGTGAAGCACTCACTGTGGATGGTTTTAATCTAGTTAGAAATTACCGTCTGGGCTATGCAAGCGGTGTAGCACTATAACTACATTAGAAGTGATTTAAAATACTCAGCTATTGGCTTGAAACCGTCATTATCAACTGGGCAACTGTAGATTATACTAATTATTAACCATAAATCAATTACAATTGGAGTAGTATAGAGACCCCTAAAAGGAAATTTTCAAAATATACCAGAAAGTTTTGAAAAATCTGCATTAGAATATAGTTTAAATGATTATATAGAATGTTTAGGTGACTTTAATGTTGATATGTTAAGTACTGTTGCGGCAAGTACTTAATTTAATTCACTTTTGGATTCTTTATCTTTAAAACAACTTATTTCAGAACCCACACGTATCACTAAAATATGAGACACTTTAATTGATTTGATAATAACAAATGATTTCATTAACATAAATAACTATGGGGTCTCACATGGTTTAGCTGACCACTCACTGACATATTACGACTTTCCAATTACAACACCTAAAGTAAAGCGTAAATCAATTAAAATCAGGGATATTAAAAATATAGACTGCAATGAATTCTTAAATGATAACTATGCAGTCAAATGGTACGACATTTTCGATATAAATGATGTTAACGATAAAATAACGTTATTTAATACAAACTTAATAAAAGTGTTAAACAAACATGCCCCATGTAAAGATATCAAAATATCCAAGCAGTTATCAAAGTGGCTAACATATACTATTAAAGTGATGATTAAATAACAAGAAAAAGCATGTAAACTATACAAGAGCACAAAAAATGTTGTTTATTTTGATTATTACAAGACCTTGCATAATCTTACAAATAAGACAATTTGTGCATTAAAAAAAAGTTTATGCAATTTAAAATAGCTAGTTGTAATGGGGACAAAAAACAACTATAGTCTGAATTAAGAAAAAACATTTCATCCAAGTAACATATCCATTTCGGAACACCTTAAAAATTCAGATTTAATTAATAATTATTTACTGTCTTTAAAGTAGAACAATTGCCTGCAGATAATAATATTGTCAATTATTATAACAGTAACAAAAAAACAAATTTTGACAGCAAATTAAAATTTATAATTGTCACATATAGTGATATAATAAAAATGATTAACAATATAAAAACAAAAGCAATTGTTGGGATAAATTTAAATATAATTAAATTATGTTGTCCAGCACTGTTTGATTATATAACACACATAGCGAATGCTTGCATAATTAGTTGTAAATTCTTTGACAATTGAAAAAAAAATCACTAAAGATACCTATTCCAAAGGTTAAAAATCCAGCCGCTTATTTTATCTATCTTGATAACCAAATTCATCTTCACTTAACAAAATATAATATTTTACCTGAATTTCAGTCTATATTCAGACCAGGCTATAGTTCTTGTAGTGCTCTAACTCACATAATTGATGATATTATACGTGCAACTGACTCGGAAAAAATCACAGCTGTCGTTTTAATTGATTTAAGTAAAGTGTTTGACAGACTGAATCACCAGATCTTAAACGCTATATTTAATTTTGTTGGTTTTAGTGTTGAAGCTGCACAGATAATGACAAATTTTTTTAGTAATTTGAGTCAAAAAATAGTGGTAGACAACAAGATTTCTTTGCCGTTGCAATCTGACTGTGGTATAGAGCAAGGTACTATACTGGGGCCTTTAATATACGCTATTTATACTGCGTCACTGCCTACTATTATTGACCATTTTTTGTGTCATATGTGTGCTAATGATACGCAGATATACATGTCTTTTAATATTAATGATAATCAAACTGCTCAAAAAAACTTGAACAAGGATTTAGATAACTTAGTAAAATATTCTACCTAGAATTCACTGCAAATCAATGAAACTAAAACAAAACCTATTCTTTTTGGTCCTACTAAATTAAGAAACTCTGCTGCTGCGGAATTGAGCATATTAATAAATGAAATTATTGTACCACCAATCAGTGTAAAAAATTTAGAAGTTTATTTAGATACAAACTTAAGATTTAAACAAAATACTAGAAGTTTAATAAGAAAGTCTTACATTGCTCTTAAATCAATTTACATAAATTTAGACACAACTAATATACTTATTTTTACACCAAATAAGTTTGAGAATCTTGTTTTTAGTATAGAACAAATAATAATTAAAACTTCGGACACATTTAAATTACTTGTGTTACACTTCGACAATAATATCTGACTGGAAAATACATCTCAATTTTTTAGTAACAAAATTAAATAGAAGTATTTATGCAATACAAACATTAAAATCAATCTGCAATCTATCAACATTGCAAACAGTTTATTTTTCTTACTTTAATTCATTTGTTGAATATGGAGTTTTAATATGGGGAAACAACAACAATTTAGCAATTACTTTAAAAAAACAAAAAAAGCAATAAGAATTTTAGCGAGTATTGGATCACGTAATTCTTGTAGAAGCTACTTCCTTAGTTTTAGAATTCTTACTGTGCCATCTCTTTATATATATCATGCTACCAAATATGTATTTGAAAATCATCTAGATATTATTTCAAAAGATACTGTTCATAATTACCACACAAAGAATAACCTCATAAAATCAGAAATACTCAAAAATAAGTATGTAGAAAAATCATTTTACCATTTAGCTACTAAAATATTTAACCACATTCCGCAACAAATTAAAGATATTAAAATTAAAAAACAATGTCCAAAAAACTGAAGACGTATTTAATTAGTAAATCCTTAGAAGAATTTTATGGTAATTAATTCGTGTTTAAATGTAAAAACATTTTATTGATGCTTTCTTAACTTTTTTAACTTTTATTGTTTATATAGTGTATACTTTTAAGATAATTTTTTTTTTCTTTTTGTATATATTTTTAAGAAGATCGACAAGAATATCAAGAATAGAGAAAATTAGGAATGAGATTATTAAACAGCTTATGGGAATAGAAGGGAGTGTTTATGATGATTTAGAAAAACGACAATTAATATGGTACGGACATGTTAAAAGAATGAACCTAAATAGACTTCCTAGGCAAGCAATGGAATGGATGCCACAACAAAGAAGAAAAAAAGGAAGACCAAAGAAAAGGTGGATTCAGGGAATTAAAACGGCAATGACTGCAAAGAACCTAGTAGAAGGACAGTGGGATAATAAGAAAGAGTGGCAAATTGGCATCGGACAACGTCAAAAGACGTTCTAAAAATATATATATATATATATATATATATATATATATATATATATATATATATATATATATATATATATATATATACGGAAGAGCACGAGTTCGAGACTGCACAAGTTTGAGGATATACATTGTATATAGCCAAATAACCATGAAATAGCCTATACAACAGTGACATTACTTAAATTAACAATAATTGTAACATATGTTACCTTTGGTTTCTTCTGTTTGCTTCTAATTTGTTTTTAAATTAGGTTTTTGTAAAATTAGAAAATATCTCCAAACTTGTGACAAGTTTGAGGATATATAACTTTAACAAATCTATAATAGATGGCACAACATGATATAAAACAGTTATTTGGTTATTTCTTTTTGTTGCAGACATATTTAATATTTAAAATCATAGTAAATGGTATTACTAATACTATTAAAAAAATACAATGAATTGTTATAAATATTAGTAATTACCGTGTTATAAATTGATCTTAACAATTTATAACTAGTATAGTTATATTTGTTAAAAAAATAAAAATTAAAATGTAACAATTGAAATTAATAAACAAATTGAGTAAAATAATTTGTTTATTAATATAAAATGTTTTTATTTTTTATAAATATCATAATTTAATTATGTTTGTTATAAAAAACAAACGGTTATATTAAACGGATATCTTCAAACTTGTGTTAATATAAATACATTTCTTTGACGATATCTCCAAACTAATGTTTTTATAGTGAGACTTGTTTGACGATATCCCCAAACTAATGCTTTTTATATTAGCACTTGTTTGACGATATCCCCAAACTACCGCTTATATTATCGCACTTCTTTGACGATATCTCCAAATTAATGCTTTTTATAGTAGCACTTGTTTGACGATATCCCCAAACTACCGCTTATATATTCGCACTTCTTTGACGATATCTCCAAACAAATGCTTTTAATAGTAGCACTTGTTTGACGATATTCCCTAACTACTGTTTATATTATCACACATCTTTGGCGATATCTTCAAACTAATGTTTGAATAGTTTTAATAGCATTTCTTTAACAATATATCTCTGAATGGCTTTTATATTATTACATTATTTTATGATATTTTATAACTTGCTTTTATATATTTTTTTCCAAATAATAACATTTTTGTTGTTATTTACTTAACGTTATTTCCCTTCTTGTAGTATAGAACATTCTATTATTTATTTATTTATAAAAATATCTTACAAGTTATAATCATTTTTGAAATTCTATGTCAGCCAGTGTTTCAGTGATTTATTTGATAAATATAGACAATAAAATGTAATTGAATTGATTATTTATCATATACTTCTATTCAAACACTAGTACAATGACTCAACATAATTTAACAATAATAATTATATAAATCAAGTTTTATGTAGTTAATATATTTAAAATCGATGTTATATTACCATCGATTATTATTGGGAATATTTCTTACCAACTATAACATTCAAAATGTATTATCTTAACAGGAATGTGAGAACGGAAAGCCATTAAAAAATGTTTTTGTATTCTATGAATGAATATCGTTGAACCCTTTTCAATAGTAGAGCAAGGTCAAGTTTGCAGGCTTATGACATTATAAATAGATATGCATTAAGACTAAGAAATTTAAAATATATTTTCTGATGCTTTAGTTACAATTATAAACTTAAAGTATATCATCGGATAAATAATATTACTCATTACTCATTATTGTTTTGAAATGAATGAATTTTTACAATATTATTATACTCCTACAAAACAAATCATAATCGATACCACAAATTAACTTAATTTACAGACATATTGGATTAAAGCATGGATAAACTTCAATAACATACGTCATCAAACTAGATAATTACATTCATTTTAAATTCAATTAAATTTAAAATTTGAATAAATTTGTCTTCTAGTTTCATTATTACCTACAAACTTAGAAATTAGCAAAACAGTATCAGTAAAATTTTAGGAATAACATAAAACTTTATATTAAAGTCTATATTCTTTACAAAGCATAATTGGAATAGTTTAAAATGGCAGTTTAGTAAAATTATTTAAAACACAACAACTCTTATCAAAATACTTTGTACATTAATGTTATAATAGTGCCGCCTCTGACAAGATTTTTGTATTTTAAAATTATAATTGTAATTGGTCTACTTAATAAATACTTTGTCTATCAACTCTCATTAAAATAATGGAATGTTATATACATTTATGATATTATTGCCACCTCTAACAAGAATTTTGGTATACTGACTTTTCTATTATAATTAGAATACTTAATTATTCCCGTCTACCAAACTTCATTAAAGTCATTAAATGTGAATTATTGCAGCCTCCAAAAATAATTTTGTTATTCTGACTTTATCGTTGTATTTGGCATACTTAAACATCTCTGTCTACCAAATTTAATAAAAATTGTTGAATGTTGTGTACATTTATGTTATTATTGCCGGCTCCAATAAAAATTTTGTTAATCTTACCTTATTATTGTTATTGGCATTCATTAAATTTAAAGAATGTTGTGTACGTTAATGTTATAATTGCGCCGCATCCAACAAGAATTTTGATATTTTGACTTTATCATTATAATTGGCATACTTAAACATCCTTGTATACCAGCTTTCATTAAAATCATTAAATTTTGTGTAGTTTTATGTTATTATTGCGGCCTTCAAGAAATTTTTTTGTATACTGACTTTTTCATTGTAATTGACATACTTAAGCATGCCGGTATATCAAATTTCATTTACATTTTTGGATGTTGTGTATAATCATTTTATTATTGCCGCCTCTAACAAAAATTATGTTATTTTGACTTTATCATTGTAACTGGCTTACTTAAACATCTCTGTATACCAAATTTCAATTATTTCTTAGAATGTTGTGTACATTTATGTTATTATTGCCGCTTTCAACAAAAAATTTTGTACACTGATTTTATCATTGTAATTGGCAAATTAAAGCAAATTTGTATACCAAACTTCAATAAAATCATTGACTACTGTGTATATTTATTTTACTATTGCCGCCACTAACAAGAATTTTGTTATTCTTACTTTATTGCTGTAACTGGCATACTTTAACATCCTTGTAAACTAACTTTCATTAAAATCATTGAATGTGTGTCCATTTATGTTATTATTGCCGCCTCCAACAAGAATTTTGGTATACTGATTTGTTCATTGTAATTGGCATACCTAAACAGACCGGTATACCAAATTTCATTAAAATCATTGAATGTTGTGTACATTTAAGTTATTATTGCCGCCTCCAACAAGAATGTTGATATAATGATTTTTTATTGTAATTGGCATACTTTAACATGCCGGTATATCAAATTTCAATAAAATTATTGAATGTTGTGTATAATTATTTTATTATTGCCGCCTCCAATAAGAAATTTGTTATTTTGAATTTATTATTGTAACTGGCTTACTTAAATATCCTTGTAAACCAAATTTCAATAAAATCCTAGATTGCTGTGTACATTCATGTTATTATAGCCACCTACAATAAGAATTTTTATCTACTGGTTTTATCATTGTAGTTAAACATCCCTGCATATCAAATTTTATTAAAATCATTGAATGTTGTGTTTATTTATTTCGTTATTGCCGCATCCAACAAGAATTTTGTTATTCTGACTTTATCGTTGTAACTGGCATACTTTAACGTCCTTGTTAACCAACTTTTTTGAAATTATTGAATGTTGTGTTCATTCATGTTATTATTTCCGCCTCCAACAAGAATTTTTATATACTGACTTTTTCATTGTAATTGGCTTACTTAAATATGCCTGTTTACTAAATTTTATTAAAATCATAGAATGTTGTGTACATTTATGTTATTATTGCCGCCTCCAATAAGAATTTTTATATACTGATTGTATCATTGTAATTGGCACATTTAAACATCCTTGTATACCAAATTTTATTAAAGTCGTTGAATGTTGTGTTTTTTATTTTATTATTGCCGCCTCCAACAAGAATTTTGTTATTTTGACTTTATCATTGTAATTGGCATACTTAAGCATCCTTATATACTAACTTTTATTAAAATCATTGAGTGTGTGTACATTTATGTTATTATTGCCGCCTCCAACAAGAATTATGGTATACTGATTTTTTCATTGTAATTGGCATACTTAAACACTCCGGTATACCAAATTTCATTAAAAACATTGAATGTTGTGTATAATTATTTTATTATTGCCGCCTCCATCAAGAATTTTGTTATTTTGACTTTATCATTGTAACTGGCTTACTTAAACATCCCTGTATATCAAATTTTATTAAAATCCTAGAATGTTGAACACATTCGTGTTATTGTTGCTGCCTCCAACAAGAAGACACACACTCTGATTTTATCATTGAAATTGTCATACTGAAGCATCTTTGTATACCAAATTTCAATAAAATCATTTAGTATTGGGTATATTTATTTTATTATTGCCGCCTTTAACAATAATTTTGTTACTTTGACTTTATCGTTCTAATTTTCATACTTTAACATCCTTGTGTACCAACTTTAATTGAAATTATTGAATGTTGTGTATATTTATGTTATTATTGCTGCCTCCAACAAGAATGTTAGTATATTGACTTCATCACTGAAATTGAAATACTATGACATCTCTGTTTACAAAATTTTATTGAAATCATAGAATGTTGTGTACATTCATGTTATTATTGCCGCCTCCGATAAGAATTTTTATGTACTGATTTTATCATTGTAATTGGCATACTTAAACATCCCTGTATATCAAATTTTATTAATATTGTTGAATGTTGTTTTTATTTATTTTATTATTGCCGCTTCTAACAAAAATGTTGTTATTATGATTTTATCATTGTAATTAGCATACTTAACCATGTTTATATACCAACTTTCAATAAAATCATTGAATAAGTGTACATATATGTTATTATTGCCGCCTCCAACAAGATTTTTTTTTGGTATACTAATATTTTCATTGTAATTGGCATACTGAAACATCTCTGTATACCAAATTTCAATAAAATCATTAAATATTGTGTATATTTATTTTATTATTGCCGCATCCAAAAGAATTTTGTTATTCTGACTTAATCATTGTAAATGACCTATTTACGAAATTTAATTAAAATTATTGAATATTGTGAACATTAATGTTATAAGTGTGTTGCCTCCATTATGAATCTCATTATGTATTATTATTATAACCGACCTACTGAAGAATTCCTGTTTACTGCATTTTATTTTATTTATACAACATTATATATGAATATCATTGTACCGCCTCCAATATGAAATTCAGTATTATTTACATTACTAGTGTACAAGACATTTTTAAAAACCTGTGGTTACTGAATTACATTTAAATTTATAATTTTGTTTCTTAATACTTGCAATTAAGATAATACGACATGCATAAAAAATATATACTTTTATTGTAATGAATTTCCGACTGATATATCAAATATAAATTCTACAAAGAAATCTTATGACGTCATTCTTACAAACTGTTATTCCGTACGAAAACAAAATCAAGAATATTTTATTATATTATCTATTCCCTAGCTCCACCTTTGGTTTAAACTAAAAACTGAATTTATACTAATATACGGAAATCGTATATATTTTATACAAATATCCGTTACACGATTTTGGCGATAAATATCCTCAAACACGTATAAATTGAAATAATTTAAACAAATTCAAAAATATTTGCAATTTATTGTAATCCAAGTGTAATGTGATGTATTTATGTCGACTGGATCTCCAAAATGCAATGATTAGCTTATACATTTGTTGTTAAATTGCAATAAACTGATTTCAAGTTTGGAGATATGCTCAAACTTGAAATATCTCCAAACTCGTGGTAAAATCTCGCCAAACTCGTGCCCAGTCAAACATATATATATATATATATATATATATATATATATATATTTAATGTTTTTTTTTTCTTGTTTTATTTTGTTATGTATGTATTATGTATTCTACACCAACTGGTATATATGAATAAAGGATTACTTACTTACTTACTATTTCATAAAGACGTAAACTTCACTCCGCGTGCTTCTACACAAAATGTCCACCCTATCTTTCTGAAAAATTTGGTATAGAAGTGAAATTCATAGCATCAATATCAGAAGTAAAAGCTTGTTATCTATACCTAAACACAAATTATAGATCTTCAAACGGTGCTTTTCCTATACGATGGTCAGTTGCATGAATAGTTTTTGTTTCCGATATAATTGTTTTAGTGATTTTAAAATAAAATATAAAAATATGCTACTTCGAATTAATTGATGTGTGTTTTTGTATGTAATTGTGTCTGTATAGTTATATTATATTAAATTTCAGTTAACGTTAAAATTGTCATATTTCTTTAAACTTTAGTTTAATTAGATTAGTTACTGAGCTTGGAGAAAGACTAGTCTCAATATTTGGTGGTGACATCAAATACTGCGAATGATAAAAACTTTTTTGATCATTGTAGAGATTGTAATGAGTACATGTGTCTATAAATGATTTATTATTATTATTATTATATTTAATAGAAACGCGTATATTCACAATAGTTTACAATAATTATTACATTATTATTTATAATGATATTAATGTAAGTAATGAACTCTGTAGATGTAGTAAACAATTACTTAATTATTGAAACTTTATTTTATAAACTAGATTTGAACGCGGTATGTAACAGATGTAATGGTATTACAATTAATTATGATAACAGAACAAGCAATGTTAATGAGTCAGGAATGATTGATTTCCAGCTTATTAGTTTCTTGTGTTGTGACATTATATTTACAATATATTAACATTTTTATGTAGTAAGTGGCTAGTTGCTAATTTGCTTGAGTCACATTTAAATTCTCAGAATTAAAATAAATATGTGCATTATGTATTACATAGCAAACAATAAATTTTGTGGAATAAATCGTTCACTAATTTTTAGTTAAACTATAAACTACTTTAGTTCAGCCAAATTAGATATGAAATTGACAAATGTGCAACAAAATTGCTGATTTTTTTAATGTCGTTCTAAACAATGCCCGAAAAGTCTTCATCGATGCTAAAAAAATAACAAAAAGTCAACAATTACAAAAACACCTGTTTTGCTAATATCTCGTAAACTGAAAATAAGTGTAAGAACATTAGTAGCTTAGACAATTCAAATAAAGTTGTATTGCATATTTTGTAAATGTAACCGTGTCAAAGATATTGAAAAAAAGTATAAAACACACGCCATTTTTTACTCTAAGGAGGCCCTTTTCAATATGTTCCCTCAAAAGTTTCTCTGAAATTCTCGCTAGAACCATACGTCCCCAAGTTCTATTTCTTCAAGTATTAGGAGAAAAAATGCCTCAATCATTTCTCTGTAGCAAACTGCATTCACAGTAACAGTGTGTTCTTCTTTCTCGAAAAAGTAAAGCCCAATTTACGCAACTCTCAACAATGCACACCTCACAGTAACACGTATACAATGAAGTGGCTTCTCATAAAGTTCACGGGGATTGGCACCACTCCAATAACCTATGTTTTGTTTGTTTACGCAGCCGAAAAGGTGGAAATAGGCTCATTACTGAAAAACACGAGAGCGTTGTAAGGCAAGTTAAGGAGCGCTTCACATGCAGTTTGGCGAGAAACAAAATCGCGTTTACTGAGCTTTTGCACCACAGTCAGTTTGTAGGGATAAAATTTGAGTTTGTTGTAAAAAATTCGTCTCACACTGCGATTAGAAATTCCCAGAGCACCTGCCTGTTTGTAAATAAAACAACACAGAGTTTTAAAATAAGTGTGTTCGCTAAGAATGATGCAGGGCAACTGACTCAAAATACGGTCTGCATCCCATCGATAGTTCCCCTTGCAGCTGTGTAAACATGTGTTACCTGAGGAGATGCCGATGCAACAGAATTGCATGGACCTTTTCCCAGAAGACGCTGCCGCACCACCTGCAGTTACCTGAGGAGATGCTGATGCAACAGAATTGCATGGACCTCTTCCCAGAAGACGCTGCCGCACCACCTGCAGTTACCTGAGGAGATGCTGATGCAACGGAGTCGCGTGGCCTTCTTCCCAGAAGCCGCGGCCGCACCACCTGCAGGTGACGCGGAGGATTCCAACACGAATCTTCCCAGAAGCGGTGCCATATCAGCACATTGTGTTGATATAAATAATTAACATAAATGTATTAGTTTTTAGTCAGTAATTAATATTCGTAACATACGTTACATATATATAAATGTATCTTTAAATATAATAATAAACAATCGAAGTTAATCGATACTTAATTGGCGCAGTCGGTAAGATAGTTGGAGTTTTGTGTATCGAACACTCAACTTTTGTTTTAACGATCAACCAACTATCGAACATAAATTGAATAGTAAACAGTGAAAGTTAATTCATTGACGTCCCACAACGTGGCTCTTCAAACATCAAGACACCACACATCTATAGAAGAATTGGGGGAACATCAGTGAAGAAATCGATCACGGGAAAAGGAAAGAAAAATCGTCCTCTTCCACAAGGATTCGAAACGTCGACGGACCAGAATCGCCGATCAACGGGAAGAACCCTTACAGTATTAAGAAGTAGAAAAAGATGCAAAAAATTATTATCATATTAATGTAAGTGCAATTTATAAATTAATGTCCCTCGAAAATTTATTCGAGCAATTAAATTTATCGCCTTTAACTGACTCAGGTGAAAATATTGTACCCGTTCTAGAAACTAATGTTAATTTAAATACTAATAATACAAACTTAAATAATCCAAATTTAGCAAACCTATTTTAATAACTGAAGTAAATAAAGATTCTAAAACAGTTGCTAGTACGTCTCAAAACAAAATACATATGGATAATTTAAAACGTCCACTTAAAAAAACTTTCGAATTTTAATACAACTGATTTATTTCAGATTCCCTCTTGTCATGGCATTGCCTGACAAAATTAAAATAACAAACTTGGAAAACAATCCAGGATTAATACCTATAAACCTAGGATATGCAAAGGTACAAGATTACACCCACACCTTAATACATTATTTTGACTTAAACCCAATAATACATGAAATTAATAAATTAAACGCACAAACAGCCGAAGTCATATATACAATTAGCAAAAACAAAAATTACTTTTTTGAATGTTCCAATTATGTCAAAGTTATTAATTTAATCAAAGAAAAGGTTGTCAACAAATTAATAGAAATAATTCCACACCAATTAAGAACAAGAAGAGGTTTAATCAATGGTCTCGGATCACTATTTAAATCAATAACAGGAAATTTGGATGCTTCTGACGGAGAACGATATGAACAACTAATTAACCAAATTCAAAATAATGAAAAAAAATTGACCACAACAATATTAAAACAAAATTCATTATCAATAAAATTAATCAATAAATTCAATAATACTATCACACAGATATTTAATAATGAAAAGTTACTGAACTCAAAACTTGCACAAATAACACAAATTGTTGAACGCGAAGCAAATAAAGAAAACATAAGTTTAATCAAAGATATGTTAGTCCAATTTACAAATATGTACGAAATAATAAATTCTATCTTACAAGACATTGAAAATTCAATTGCTTTTTCCAAATTAAAAATTTTACACCCAAGTATAATAAAAACAACAGAACTATATGACGAATTGTCTAAACTACAGCACAATTTATTACCGGAACAACTACCTTTTCAAATCAACCTAAAAAATACTATTTTATTTGAAAAACTCATTGAGATTGAATGTTTCATTTTAAATAACAAAATAACATATTTATTACAAGTGCCAATAATGCACCAATACAAGTTCAATTATTACCACTTATATCCTATCCCGGTATTTAACCAGAGTCAATTCAAGGCAATAATTCCAAAAAATAAATACTTATTGAAAAATAAATTGCACTATTCATTTCAAAGTAACATTTGCACTAAAATCATGCCTCAATACTACGTCTGTAAACCTGTCAACATCAACAACATTGGTGAAAATAGCCCCTGTGAAATACAACTCTTGGAGATGAAGAATACATCCACTTGTGAACCAACCCAACTCACAATAAGAATGTCAATCATTCGACAACTTGAAGAACCATCACAATGGATTGGATTGTTCCCTCAAAAAGAAATCACTCAACTGAGATGCCAACAACAAGAAGAAATTGTTAACTTAATTGGTTCATACTTGATAGAAATTCCAAATGGCTGTAAAGTAATCACCAATAGACAAACAATTATAAACGAAGAAGAAGTAACAAACAAAAACCAAGCAATAATGTTCCCACAACTGGACCATATTCATAAAAATCCCAAAAAGGTTGTAGGCAACGTTCAACTCGAAGACATCACCCTTGATGAACTTCAAAACGTTAAAGAACAAATTATTAATGACCAATTGACATTCGAAGAAAGTGTAATCCCGCATATTCCTAGTATATGGACAATCCTTTTATATATTATAAGCTTACTAATAATCATTTATTTTTGTTTCAAAAAATATTCAACAATGAGGCGACCTGCTCAGATTGGAGAAACAGAGGAAAATATCGAACTACCAAATGTTCAACTACCTCGCTTCACTGCGTAGTCGAATCTTAGAGGGGAGATGTTACCTGAGGAGATGCCGATGCAACAGAATTGCATGGACCTCTTCCCAGAAGACGCTGCCGCACCACCTGCAGTTACCTGAGGAGATGCTGATGCAACGGAGTCGCGTGGCCTTCTTCCCAGAAGCCGCGGCCGCACCACCTGCAGGTGACGCGGAGGATTCCAACACGAATCTTCCCAGAAGCGGTGCCATATCAGCACATTGTGTTGATATAAATAATTAACATAAATGTATTAGTTTTTAGTCAGTAATTAATATTCGTAACATACGTTACATATATATAAATGTATCTTTAAATATAATAATAAACAATCGAAGTTAATCGATACTTAATTCATGCAAGGCAATTTACAGATGCGATGGGGACAATGAGACCCTTATAAATATATTTACTTTTACGTATCGGTTTGCGGAGCGAGTTTAGTGTTTTTGTCACAAGTTATAATCATAATTTCAACAAGTGCAAAAACAACAGCCTCACCCTCTCGACGTTTTCTGGGGTTCTGAAAGTTTGTTGACCTCCAGGCTCTTTTTTTGCCACACTGCCACTTTCCATGAATGCGGCATGACAACGTTTGCCGACCAGGAACGGGACCCGTGGGATAAATATTGAACCAAGTTCGGAAAGCACGTTGAGTGGCGACCACCGAACGGCCATTGGAAAAGTAGGCCTTGACGGCAAACGCACGCTCCTCTTTTGTCCAACGCATGACAACAACTGGTTAGAGCGGTAACAAATCTTTAAAACCCCCTCTTTCAAATGAGACAATCCCTACCCCTTTCTGACCACGTCTCATTTATTGGCGCCCAATTTAAATCAGCAAATTTTTCTACCGCACCTTGTACAGTAATGCATTTTTAAGCGCACCCAAATAAGTGTTAAGCCACTGTCTGCTATTGCTTAGCAGCTTGCGGCTGCGTACTTTTATTGTTTACAAGTAAATAAAATTAGCAAATTCTTCGTACTTTTTACTAAAACATCTCTGTTTGCAACTAATTATTTTCAACTGTATATAATTAATTATAAAGTATTTAAGTTTAATCACTTAAACTATACAAACACACGCACAACTCGTTCATAGGCGTAAGTAAATTTATAGTGTAAAGTGATTGAATGCAAATTTGGGTAACTTTTTTTAGTAACAACAAACCGTTGGAGTTCAACTGTTTAGTAAATAAAATTACGTAGGTTTGTTAGTAAAGGTCAAAAGCAACAAATTTTTGGGATTCTTTTTATAATATTATCGTATTTGACAATTGCCTGTGCTACTGTTTTGCCACTAGCTCATATTTGCACAAACTGTTTATAGTGCCAGTAATTGTGAGGTAAACTTTTACCAAATAAATGCCGTTTACTTTTTTTTTGAAATAACCTCAAAGTATAAAGAGTATATGAGAGTATATGTATAAGTTAGAGATGTTAATAGTGATCAGCAGTATTTTAAAATGCCAAGTAGATAGTTGTATATTTCTTCAAATTACTTCAAAAATTTATTACTTTCTAAAAAACAAAATAATATTAAACAAAAATAATCGGGAAAACTGTATATAAAACGGATTTAAATCAAACAACACAATAAAATGATTTAGTGGTTTTTCTTTTTGCAACAATTAGATCTTATAAGGACCAACATTTTTGCACAAAATTTCTAATTCCTGCAAAAAACAACAAATTGATAAATATATACTTACTTAAAGTATACAAATTACTTTAAGTAAGTACATATTTGTGTTGGTAATGTTTAGAGAGTATGTTGTATAATCTATGTACAGTTTGACGAGTGGCGTTTTTAGATGGATGGTTTATAAGCTCAAATTAAAATCTGTTTTGCAATATAAATTTTGATTGTAAAATGGTAACATAAAAGGAAAATATCAGTCATTAAATAAAACAAAAAAATACTAACCTAAGTAGATGTAACTTTTTTGTATAAAGAATGTATTTGTAATAGAAGTTTATCAACAATCATGTAATGATATAACGGTATAAAATTCTTTCTTTTAATGAAAGAATTTTAAACCGTTATAAGTTAGTCATCACTCAATGACCCGTGTGGTGTAAAACGTTATCCTATTTTCTTTTTCTGTTTTCTTCTAATAATATACCTATCTTTAAGTAATTCAAAATGAAAACTAGACAGCAACTGCAAAATGATATTAAAACAGCCAATATCAATAATAATAAATTTAATAATTTAATAATTTTTTTGCAAACTATGATAAATTCTGAGCAAGTAATCTCAAGCAAAGTCAATTTCAATTTTAGAAAAAACGTCTCTCCAATAGCAATAGTATGAATTAGAAACATTTATTAAAGATATACTGGACACCCGACTCATGTTTATAAATTGACGCATACAATAAACTTTTACAGTTGGTTAAGGTGTAACATATTCAGGATAAAACAATAAAAATAAAATGGGTTCATATTAAGATTCTTGTGACACCCCCTATTTAAGTTGGACAAGCTTTGAAATATAGTTGTTTAACTTTACAGATTGACTCCTACCAACAAAAACCTTTGAATTCATTCAGGTTATAACCTTGACCCAAGAAATTTTAATTTGAATACTAGATTGATATGACTTACTCAGTCAAATGCCTTACTAAAATCTGTGTCTATTTGCATTTTATATTCAAAAGAGTAAAAAATGTCTGATTGGCATGTTAAGAGGTTTGTGATTGTAGATCTAATACATATGCGTTGATCTTCTGTAACAAGCCTATATATTAAACAAGTACTACTTGTCCTTGTAGCAGTTACAAGTTAAACCGGTTGACTAGAATAATATCAATAAATGATTACAAAATTATTAAACAATAAAATTATAAAAAATAGTAATTAAAGAATTGTAACAAGCTAAAAAAACCTATCAGGTAGGTTTATGAGAAGCCAACATATCTAGAACCCACAAGCGTATGCCGTAATCGGCCGCAACAGACTTGTGTATAACAATTTCTTGTTACTTGGTCTAAGCTTAGATTGGCAACTCAGCAGATTTTGATGCGCCATTTGTTTTAGTAACTTTCAAGTTTTATCAGCTGCGTTTACATTGACACCACTTTAGCAAACCTTAAATTGAGTAAAAGTTGCAGTAACGTTAGCGTGAGAAACGTGAATTTTGTTCAAATATTGATGATGCACAATAAGTTTAGTCGTCCTTCCTTCTGTCCGAAATGACAAACTAATTTATATGTTATAATTCAACATGTTTATGTGAATAAGTTTATAAATAAATCCGCCATGCCATATTTTATTAAATGCATTTTTCATTAATTGATGCTTTTTATTATGTATTTCGTGAGCGTAAGGAATTGTACTGTATTTCTTAGTCTTCACACGGCGCTTATTATTTGACAATAACATGTGTCTGCTTGCATTTAAAGTTTAATGCAAAGTAGTTTTTGTAAATAATTGTGAACTATGTAATGCTTGTATGTTTGTTCTACATTAATTATATGCCAAGAAGTGTTCATGATGCTCAGTTTAATATGAAGATGGTAAATATATTAAACTCTAGATATTGAGATAAGAAATTTTACGTGAGGTGTATAATTGTAGTTATACTCTGTCTTATTTTGAATTATTTGGAATAGAATAGACAAAATAACAATTTTTAGTTAACATTGCAAATAAAATAAATATATTGTGTTTGTAAATTGTAAAATATTGAGTAAAACAGTTGTATTGACAAGGTGTTATTGGGGTTTACATAAATATCTTTTATGTAAACCCCAATAATACATGTTAATTAGAATCCGATATTCAGAAAGTGCTCTATATTAATTTAAATAAAAAGAGATACCAATATCTGTTTCCACTAGTCATTTTAAAATAGATTATATTTAAACATAAACCACTAATAATTGGTTTAAACAAAAATTAATTATGAAAGAATAAATTAATACCAACATCTGTTTTTTTTAGTATATTAATTCCAAAATAAAAGCGGCTTGTTACTGTAATTATGTCTGTCAGCTAAAAGTACGTAAGTTACTTATTTTAATACCTTCAGGAATTTTCCCAAGTTTAATATGAATTCCATCTCTAAATCAAACGGATCATCATGACGTTTTACTGAAATATTATTAATATTGTTCTGACAAGTACTGTTACAAAGTTAAGACAGCAATTAGATGTATGAATTATTAAAATTAATGTAGTTTTTTAATTTAATTTGTATATTGTATATATACTATATGTAAAATATTGCATAAATATTTAAAAAGAACAAGTTAGTTGTATTTTTAAACATTTTTTGTATAAATAATTTTATTATATTCAATTTCTCGCAAATCTTTTTGCTATAAACAATCTGTGCTCACCAAAAGTCAACTGGTTTCAAAGCTGCACAGTTTTGCAAAAAATCTGATTATGAAACTAGTCTAAATTAAACTTGAAAACAGAAAAATAAATAAAGCTCCATTAATAATTAATAAATTGGAGTAGTTTTAAAGGATCAAAGTAGAAATAGCCTAGTAAAGTTCTGAAACTTTAGATTTGTACAGACTTCAACTTACAAATTAACAAATAAATGATAAAAAAACTGATAGTCAATTTAATTTTGTCCAAAACTTCTCATAACATCAATAAGTCTTTTTTGAGTTATGAGTTTACTGCCAGAAAACGTTAAAACCAAGAAAAATTTTAATTAACAAAATTCACTCACTCAAAGAAGATTGCCATACTATGTAATCAAAAGTGCTATACTTCCAGACAAGCATTTTTTGCTCAACAGAAACATATAAAACTTGTGTAAAACTATGTGTAGTGTTCTCCAAATTAGGAAACTTCAAATTTTTTGATGACTTTTCTAAACGTTTTGAAAAACTTCTAAAAAAGTAACTAATTATAAAAAAAAATTAATATAAATAGTACTAAATAATTGTTTTCTACTAAAGTATCCGGCCAACAAGCTAAACTTTTGCAGCTTTTCATAATCTTACTAAACTTATTTAACAACCCATTTATTATCCTTGTGATCGGTATTTTTATGTTGTTGTGGCGTATTAAGTATGACTTAACTATCACATTTTAAAATTATAACAAATAATGTAGCCGCAAAAATTATCACGCAAGTCAGTTTTGTTATCGTGAGTACAATTGTAATCTGCAGAATCAAAGATTATTTAAGCAATGTTTGTAATAAAAATTTAAAAAGAAAATTAGTAATGTAGTTTACGTTTAAGTAATAAGGATCACCGACATCTTTATGACAAATTTAGAGTCAAAAATTCTTTCTTTAAACCATGCAAAAACACCTGTAGATGACATTTTAGCAGGTTTTACAGGTTTAGCCCGATAGTTAAGGATTTTCCTTCAGTTTATAAATATCATTCATCTGCG
Source organism: Tachinus rufipes (assembly GCA_963932245.1). Lineage (NCBI taxonomy): Eukaryota > Metazoa > Arthropoda > Insecta > Coleoptera > Staphylinidae > Tachinus > Tachinus rufipes. The sequence goes on along the minus strand of OZ010745.1, from coordinate 71,046,894 downwards.
CATTCAGTAACTAATAGCAAAATTAACTTTTTAGACCTCACTTTAACAAGAGAAATTAGCAAAATATAATTAAATAATGTACGTTAGCACGCAAGGACGCATTGAATGATCAGACTAAGTCAAATATTAGTAATAATTAACTAAAATTAATATATACGGTTTAATGCATATATATTAATTTTAAGTGTATGTGCATCGTTTTACAAAATATTTGTGGCAATCTTTATCTCAAGGTTAGAGATTTACTGATTTAAATTATTGTGGAATGTGGAATGTGCAAAAAATTGACCTTAACGTATTTGGTTTGTCTTTTCTATATATCTATATCAATTCATTTTAAATACATATTTAAATATTCATTATAACATATAATAATCTACTTTTTATTATTATTTGTATTCGTATTTTATACATTTAATTTTAGTCAATATTTATTAATTACTCTAATTATTTGTCATTTTACATTTTTATTATTATATTTTTTGTACTAACAAAATCTCGTCAATTAACTATATCATTCCGTGGTATTCCTTTGTGTACCGTTCTAATTAGTCACCAATTATTGACCCATTTTGTGTGAAGAGTGTTCCCCGTCTTTTTTTACATTTAAATTATTACTTATTTTATCATCAATATATCGTGTACTTATTGTAATCGTCGTATTTATCCAAGACAATTTACATCTTGTTTAAAATGTTTTGCATGTTCTGGATATGCTTATACTAATTAAATTGCCTTAGAATATAATGATCTTTCATTGCATATGTATATTAATAAAACGGAACCATTTCATTGTCGTAACTGCAAGGGCAGTATTGACACTATTTTAAATCAGTCTATGCATAATGCATCGTTAGATGTAGGTGAACAAGTGACAGTCTCTACTATTAAAACTATATTTGAAACTCAATTTAAATTATTCTCCAATACAATAATAACTAGTTTAGATGGAATTTTAAGTACTTTAGATTCGTTTGAAGCAAGACTAAAAGATGTTGAATTAGACAATAATGAAATGAAAAAGAGACTTCAATCGTTGAAACTAAATCTTCTAGTACTGATAATAACGTAATTTCTAAAACAGTTTTTGGAGAAATGGAAGATCGTCGAAAGAGAGCTTTTAACATCATGGTCTTTAATATTGAAGAATCTACTTTTGCATCTATTGATGAAAGAATTAAAACTGATAAAGCTATAATTGTAAAATTACTAAAACCGATTGAAAATTTGTCTTAACCAAAAATGGTTATTTGTGTTGAAAGAAAATCCAATAAACCAAAGCCAATTAAAGTAATGTATAAAGATTTAGCAATACCCCCTCCTACTCATACTAATTTAAAAAAAATCTGAATTTGTTAAAAGATTCTATTATAAAAATCAAAAGCTGATAAGACAGTTGCTTAACTAAGACACATTAAAAATGTACAAGATAACTTAAATGAAAAAAAATCTAGGCAAAACTGGTATTTAAATAAAATTTATTAACGATTCCCCCGTATCCAAACTTTGTGCTGTGGTTCCTTATAAAATAATTAATTAAAACAAAATAGCCAATTGTATTGAAAATAGAGTATTATACAAGGTTGGACAAATTTACTAAAACCGTGAAAAACTTTAAAAAAATTTGAACAATAGTTTTTTTGGTTTTAAACATTTAAATATATTTTTAATATACAGCTTATTTTATTATAGAAATTTGATTACTTTTAATTTTTTAAATAGAACACTTTTAATTTTTACATTTTGTAACTCTAAGATTAATTCTGATCAAAATATTTTTTTTTATAAAATTAAAATAGAATTAAAACAAATGTTGCCATCACTGAGCGGCTTGACAATAAGCAACCTGTCAACAACTTTATGAAACAATTGACAAATTATCATTGAAGTATTTGTTTTGTTATTTGGTTTTGATGTTGTTATTTTTATCAGGCTTAAATAAGTGTATATGTTTGTGAAAATTTTTTCTTAATTTGAAATTCCAAAGTTTGAATCAATTGCTTATAACTTAAAAATTATGCATTTTATAAAACTAAATATTTTTACAAAAAAATCTCAGTTTAATTCTTAGAAATAGATATTTTTCAATTTAATTTGAAGAAAAGATAACTTACTAAAGTTCCGTAACAAAATGTAAGGTTACTTTACGTACTATTAATGCTGTGCTGTAATTTAAGAAACCTTAAAATTTATTTTGCCGTAAAATATTTGTGGATTTGTTCACCGCGGTAAGCGATTTGATGCGTTCATAGTTTTTGCAACTGACCACTTCATAAACTACAATCACTATTCCTCATTTCACCTATCATACATGGAAAAACTTTTAGCTCGCTTAAACCGGTTTGAGTATGGCCAATAGAATATAAAATCGTAATATTTATTTTGTAAAATCAGAGTGAGAAATAATAAAAAGTTAATCAAAACTAGACTAACAATTCTGTTAATAAAGCTTATTCTGCAGGGTAGAACTAGTTTTTAAAACAAAAAATCTGCAACTGCATAAATGATGTTTTCACCATATTGTAATTGATTAATATTTACTTATACAAAATTTTATCACTCACATTTATATTATTATTATAAACATACAAAATAATATTTAAATGGTTGAGGCCGATACATGTTTGAACTCCATTATAACATTTATAATAAAACACAAATAGTGTGAAGGTTCTAAAAAGATTTATTGTATTACGACAATTGTTTTACCACACAATGGCTTCATCAAGTATAATGAAAAAAAAAAAAACGTACCCAATTTTGTCCAGTCATAAACTCTTGAGAAGTGCAAGACTCAATTTTCAAAAAGTTAAAAATAACAAAATCCAGTCATAAAACAATAAAATTATTTCAGAAAGAACCAAATACATTGTAATTTTTTTTATTAAATCTTTAGTCATAAAATATCAAATTAATAATATAAAAAAACTAAAAACTGTTTAAAACTCTATTTACAAAACGTCAAAAATAGCAAAATCTAGTCATAAAATAGAAAAATTGTCAAAAAAAATCAAGTTCGTTTATAGACCAACGTTAAAAAATGTAAAATTTTACTCATAAAATGACAAATTAACAAAATCTGGTCATAAAATATTAAAATTATGTCAGAAAAAAAAATCCGATCAAAAACAGTACAAAATTTTAAATAAAAATATTGTTATTAAGAAGCATCAAGCGTCTGAAAAAAGACGCAAAATTAATTTTGTAAAATGTAAAAAATAGCAAAATCCAGTCTTGAAACATCAAAATATTGTCAAAAAACACCAAAACTGTTAAGAATGCAAATTTATATTTACAGAAAGTTAAAATTAACCTGATCTGTTATGCATAGTAGACCTAAAACAAGCATTTGACCAATTATGGCTAACAGACATCATAACTATGCTGCGTAATTATAGAGTTAACAACGAATACATCAAGATCATCCAACATCTAAACAAAAACAGCAAAACCTATATTAAAGTTAATAGAACATAGACGCAAAAAATAGACGTGAAGACTGGAATCAGACAAGATAGTCTAAGCCAAGCACTCTTTAACATCTTGATAAAAAAATTAAATAAACTAATAATGAATTACAAAATAGGCAATAAATCTACATAAAAATTATGTTACGCCAACGACGCCGCACTAATTGCAATAGTGCGGCGTCGCAAAAATATCTAAAACTAAAAGATTAATGAAGATCATGAAAATTTAAAAAAACTTTTTAGACAAAAAAAAAATAACTTTACGTAATGAAACCAGAAGCAGCGTTATCAGAGAAACACTAGATATTGAAGACGTAACAAGATGAATAAGTTTACAAAATTCGACAATAGAGAAATCATGAGGATGAAATGGACCATAACAGAACGAGCTAAAAATCAAAGACCCAAAAAAAAAACCCAAACGCAACTACCTAAAACATGGATAGAAAACTGTGGACGTCACATTAATTGAAGAACAGAAGGCAGATCACAAAAATTAAGTTCTAAATTGCAAGTAGAAAGTCAAAAATAACCAAATTCGGTCATAAAACAATAAAATATTTTGAATAATCTGAAGACTGCGACTTTGGAATGTTTAAATATCGGAAATAAATTAATCTCCTTTAATTTCATTCATTGTCAATGACGTATTAATACGTTGAAAACAAACGCAAAAAATAAAATTTTAAATTGAATATAAAGGAGTTTAAAAGACGGGTATCAAAATCTGGCAAGCACTTGTGAGACGACCGCCTAAAAAGAGAACAAATGAACGATAGAAAGAGTTCTAAAGTAGACAAAAATGGGCGCATCAGCATGATCCGATGTTACATTTGGATGCGTATTTTGTAGTGTTCGTTCCGTTTCTGTTACTACTACTTAATTTAACCTTATTATTTACAAATGCAATAAAAACTATTATTAATTTTAGTAAAAAATAAGTATGAATAATGCATATAATACATATATTTATAATCTGATAATTCAATTTATTAGATATTCTGTCCAATTCTCTATGAATATTGAACGGTAAGATAGCTTAGTTATAGAGTGTTAGCGTAGCACGCCAACAGTCCGGGGTTCGATCTCCAAAAATGACTAAAATAATCATTTATTTTTATCCACCGGTGTTATTCGGAAATCACCTAGTGAGTTGTTGGTTCCATCGACCTTCTTCGTTCCTCTTCTGGGGCAATGTAAAATAGCTATAAAACGCGCAATAAAGCAGATATTGCTTGATAGTAAATTTGTTATCATGTAACAAAAACGACAAATTTTTGTAAAAAATTTTGTTTGTTTTTTTTTTCAACCAAACAATACTTATTATTTGAAATTTTGATTTTTTTTACAATTTTCATCATTTTTTTTGTTTTTTTGTCAAACAAAAATAAAAAAAGTTAAATAATATAATTTTTGTAACTTTTTTTTATTTTAAAATTTTTATTTTTTTAAATTTATTTTGTAAATTAAAAAAGAAATATAAAAAATAATTTTTTTAGAAAATTATATTCTTTTTTAGAGGGCTGCAATGGATTTTGGCGCCCTTGCTTGCTTGTAAAGTAAAGTAACACAAAAATCTTTAGCTAGCAGTATATACCTTGCTTACTTCTAGCAATGTGCATAGAGAATAGCCCAGTATAATATTATTATTGACTATAATATTATTATAATATGACTATAACAATGTTTTGCCCATGCAAACACAAAAACACGCCCCTAATATATTCACACGTGGTCGTCTTCTATAGGATTTGCTAAAATTTGTCGGAGCGCTACATGCGAGCAACTAACTTTCAACGCGCGTATCTAATTATTATTAATATTTAATTTTGCAAATAACTTCAATCATTATCAACATATAGATTTGAATTTTGGAATTGATACTCAAGTAATTGTTTTCTATAGCATGAAACCAAAATAAATTTTTATAGTAAATTTATTCATTTAAAAACAATAATAAAATTTTAAATTTTTTTTTAGGAAATAATATATTCATGCCTTTTATTGTTTATTTCTACATATAAATTTTGTTTTTTGAATTTGTTAAAAATAATACTTTTTAAGAAAATTGCGAATTACGAACTAGTGTGACAATTGAGTTTATTTCAAAATCCGGCTATATATAATTTAAAAATGCCTAACTTTGTTCAAAAAGTGTCAAAAATAGCAAAATCCGGTCTTTTATAAGATATTAAATGTCTGAAAAAAAAAACAAAATACAGCCAAAAACAGTTGAAGGCAAAACTTTATTTCTAAAAACAAGCAAAGTCCGGTTATAAAATACCAATATATTTTTAAAAACAGCAAAAAGTGGAAAATTCTATTTGGGCAATTCCACGTCAAGTGAGCAGTCCATTTTACGCGACCCTCTCCGATTTAGCTCAAACTTTGTACACTTATTTGAGTACCCAAAATATTTATAAAACATTAAAAATAGTAGTCCGGCAATAAAGTATAAAATTTTGGTAGAAAAGCATTAAAATTTGGTCATAAACTCTTAAAAAAACTAAATTTGGATCATAAAATGTCAAAACATAAAAATATAGCTTTTATAAAATCTTAGAAATAGCAAAATTCAGCTTTAAATTGTCAAAAATATTGAAAGAAGAAAGTACAATAAACTTATATATAATGTAAAATTATTCAAAAAATCTCAAAAATAGCAACAACAAAATGAAATATCAACAAAAAAATTGTAAAAAATACAAAATCCAATCATAAACTGTCAAAAATCCCAAATTTTATTAAAAAAATGTAAAAAACAGCAAAACCCGGCTCTTCATGTCAAAATAGACATAGTCCCCATGTCAAGAATATTGTCATAAAAATTATCCAAAAACAAGTTTAATGTTAATAATGCTAAAACTTAATGTTTTGCATTTTTATCTTGTTCACTGTTGCTATTATTAGTCTGCTGACAAGAGTAATTGTTACTTTAAAAAAAATTTGATCTAGGACTAAAGTTTATTCCTTTGTACTGTTGGGTACAATATGTGCTGATATAAGTTCAACGTTTGTTATTTGTTACTACAAGGCGCCCTATTTGTGAGCCACCCAAGTCATTTTAGTTAATCTCATCTTAAGTTTGCAAAGAGCTTGTAGTTCCTATTTTCGAAGTAGTGTCACTTGCCTCACTGTCGCTAGAGCTAGGTTGAAGTCAGTGTGTAAAGTTCAAGCTCCAAATCTTATATCAGCTTAATTTTATTTGCTTTTTTCATCAGTAATAAATTTAAGTATTTTTTGTTCTACGGGTAAAAACCTATATCGCTTCACACCACTGCCAACTATATTAATTAAGAAGTTGTTAAACAACTCTCTGTATTGCTTTTAATATTTTAATTATATAATAACATATAATTTCAATAAAATAGTTATTAATGATGGCAGTAGATCGAGATACCAATGTAAATGCGCTATAAGCTCGTTTACGTGATGGCACCAATTATTATTATTATAATTATTATTATGATAGCTCAATGGTAGAGCCCTTGCTATCATGCGAGCAGTCCGAGGTTTGATACCCGAAATCTTAATGAAATAATAACTTGCTCTTCTTTATCCACCAGGGTAGTTAGAATGTCACCTAATAAGCTTTTAGTTCCATGAAACCTCTATAAACAAGACGTAGACATACTGTGGCGATTGCCGTAAAAATGAAAAATTATTATGAGATCATTATATTTTAATTTATACGTCATTGTACGCTTTTTCTATCTCTAAAACAACCAGCATACAACCAACTCTTAGTATTGACGGTAAGTCAGTATTTAAGCTTTTATGTCTTGATAATCATTCTTTGTACAGTACATTCAAAATGAATTAAACTATGTTCCGCTAAAGGATTTTAGTCTTATTTTTATATTTGATTTTTTTTTTGGCAATTTCTACCTATAATATTACTAAAATACTTCAACAACATATGGTTTTTAAATGTAATAAGAAAAAATAAAAATAATTGATTATCAAATTATATTTAGTCATACTACATATCAAGGACCGCAAAATATTATTAAGTAATAAAGATTACCGCAACATTCCAGCGTACTCAAATCGTAGTTGTAAATATAATTAAACGTAACTTTGAATTAAAAAAAAAATATACCTATAATAATTGACTGAACCCAATATTTTTAGAAACGCTTATAAATTTTTTTGTCACAGACATGCACTTAGTGACTGAATCGGGCAAACACAATCGATAGAAGCGTGTATATTAAATAAAAACATCAAATACTAAAGTTCGTAATGGGCTAAGTATTAAAATATTTAAAAATTATATAAATAATAACTATAACATTATGTTTATAATTATGAAATCTATTTAACTCAATTCAATTAAAATATTAAAACTGTATTATGAATTAATTCAATGTTATGATTCTGAAATAATATTAATAGACGCAAACCAATCATGTTTTTTCGTTCACTCAATTTACGTCAATCATCGGATTCTGGTTTTAAATAGCTATATTACTTTTCAATCACGGCCTTGTTTATTTATATACACATTTTTTTACTGCAAATGTAGTGTCAATAAACATAGCTTTATATAAACTAATAATTATTTAAAAATAATTTTTTTATGAACGCAATTTCTAATAATAACTTTTGATCATCAATTTTATTGTAGATAAACTGCTAATGTGTACATTTTTGCGTCCATTATACAGAAAAATTTAAACAAGTTCTTAAAATTTTAATCCACAATAAAATGCAATATTTTCTTTTTTCAAGCTATGAAACGTTTGTATGTTCATTATTTTTAATTATTATTATTTCAAAATTTAATTTATTTATAAATCAATCAAATATATAATTTATATATATCATTTTAATATATTATACTTGAAAATGTTATAAATTAACAAAACTAGTTGTAATAATATATTAATTAATAAAAATAACATAATATGAAACAATATTAATTAAAAATAATGAACACACAATAAAATTAATGATCAATTGTGCATTTTAAAGACTTTTAAAGTTCTATCTATTTTTATATATATAATTCAAGATATAATTATTGTCAGTGTCATACGAACATTAGCAAAAGCGTTGATTGTTGATGCTAACGCAGAGATTACTATATGTGAACTCTTTGCTAGAAAGTGATAGACTAATCTATTTTCTTCTTTGATTATCTATATGCAATATAAAGTGACCAATAAATACTTTATGTAATAAACATATAGTTATAAATACAATTTGCTTATAATACATATCAATTTGACCAAACTCTTGACTAAGCCTCAGGCTTAGTCAAGTTATTTTACCTCCATTATTTCATCTTCAGAGTCTGCATTAGATTCAGATTCTTTTACAAAATAAAATAATTAAAAAAAAAAAAAATTAACTAATACATGTTCCATATGTATAGTGTAGGTTTTATACTTTAAATAAACTTGCTTTTTCTTGGCCGCTTTATAAAAATGTCTCCAACTAGCTATTGTGTACATTTTCTTATTTATTCCTGCAGCAATATTTAATCAGGAAAAAGTTTATCTATTGGAATCGGTTTACACAAGCCTCAGTTTAGATACGATACAAACTCTTTTATTTCCTTTGCGCACTCTCCGGAACATCATCAATTTTGCCAAAAAAATATCGTAAAAATTGTATCTTTGCTAGTATTTTGGTTTTGGTTAGATTATTTTTTTTTTCATTTAATTGACAAAAAATATAATCATTGCTTTTTTTAAATCTAAGACGTCTACATAGATTTCAACGTTTGCACACGATTGACTATAACATTTAGAACAACTGACAAAACATCTTAGTTTGGCTTTTTTACAACTATATGAGGTTTTGAATATTATTGCTTTTAGAACTTCATGTAAAGCATATTTTTAAGCTTTTTTTTGGTAGAAGTTAAAATAATATTTTTTTTATCCAAACCTTTTCTTAAGAATTTTTGATACCACCATACCATCACTAAATTTAGTAATGGGTTCTAAAAAACTTTGCCGTGCAGCAGACTTAGTAAGATGTATTTGTTGCTGACTAAACATCTATATATACCTAAACTCATTCAAAGAATGTTGATTGAGTTTTGCTTTGTACAAGAATTAGGTAATTTTTGTCCCGTTGAATTTATAAAACAAAAATAAAAATTAAAGTTTATAAAACATTTTGAAACCTTAGAAACTGTTGCAGTTAAAAACTAAACTTTTGATTTGTCTAAAAATTGTAGACGTTGTAATAATTAAAATTGTTAGAAAAATAAAGCTGTTATTCCAATTTCCTTTTTAAAATTGTAACAACACAAGTGTGTAGCTACACCAATTATTGATGAGAAAATGCAATTGCTTCCGCCTGCTATTAGTTCTTCTAATAATATTTTTTCTTCTTTTGCGACCTCTACCTCTGCTCATACTAAACAGAAAGTTTAGCCAAAAACCTCAACAATTTTTGGTTGTAGTCCAATTTTATTTATACATGTCTCAAAACTTAAGCGCGGAACTAATGAATCCAATGTTATAAACTATATTAAATTGAAATACCCCAATAATTCAATTAACGCTGTAGATGTACAAACTGAAAGTTTTAGTAGTTTTAAAGTCTCGGCTTTAGCTGACCATGCTCGGGCTATTCTTTGCAGTGAGTTTTATCCAGCTAACATTGTTGTCAAAAAATGTGTGAGTTATAACCGCTTACAAAATACTCCTGCTTCATCTCTAATGGAGTCCAAATCCTGTTCACAGCTTAGACCTATCTTCAAAAATAATAACGGGTTTTTCATCTACTACTAGCACTTCGGAGTTTAAAAACTTAATTGAAGAAACTTTTGCTAGCCGTAGTCGTGTCAGATTACGATGTGATTGTTCTTACTAAAACCTGGATTTCTCTTGACATTAGTGATTCGGAATTAGATTAACAAACTATCATTTTCCGGTGCAATCGCTCTGCCCTAACAAGCCCCAAACAAAGCAAAGATGGTATTTCAATTGCTATCAAAAATCACCCCAAATTCAATATGTTATTGATTGTTTTCTTCCTAAAAAACTGTGGCGCAAAAACAATTTTCTAATTTGGCTTAGCAAAGAATAAATCTCATTTGCAAAACTTAAAAAAGCTTTACATAAACATTATAAATTTTCAGAACTATTGTTGAATTATAAAGAATATAATCGTACACGTACTACGTGCAAAAATCTTAGTGCACATCAGTACAAGCAATATATTTTACAAACTGAATTTAATTCAAACTAAAAGAAAACATTTTTAGAGATTTGTTAGTGAGACCAAAAAGACTAATGGTTTTTAGGCCACAATGTGTTATAGAGATCAAACCTGTAATAATGTAACAACTTTGATAATAATTTTGCAGTTTTTTTTTTCTATGATAACAAAACACATCTTAACCATTGTTTGAATTTAAAAATAAAGTAATTCATTCAAAATTTTTAATTAGTTTGATATTTTTAAAGGAATTTATATGTAATTTAAGCGTTGGACCATAAGGCCCCTACTTTTCTTTAAATAAAACCATTTGTTTTTTAAATATAGAAAGGAAGCTTTATTACGCCTTAAAATCTGGAGCCAAAGAAGATACCACTAACTATAGTAGTATAGGCATTAACTAGTTAGTTACAATAGCTTTTTGAAAATTGCACGCAGTGTGTGAACATTTTTTTTTTGTATCAGCCCATCTTGTTTCATCAAATGTTTCTCAACGATCTCATTGTGGACCAATTTTATTTTTGATTTTCAATAATGATCTCTTACAGTATATTAATTCGTCATCTTTTCTTTTATTTGCTGTTGATATAAAAATGTACAGAAGAGTATAATTTCTTAATGACTGCCATCTTTTACAACTGAACTTTTATAAATACTTGGTGTTTTATTAATCAATTGTTCTTCAATGCTAATAAAAGTTTTTGAATAAGTTTTTATAGAACTTTAAGTAAATTTTCTTATAACTTTGCAATTGACACTAAAGTATTAAACAAAGTCACACAAATAAAAAATGTAGACTTTATTTTTGATTATAAACTTAAACTTGTTAAACATATTAACATCATGTGCAAGCGTGCTATAAAAGTATTGGAATTTGTATATAGGATGTCCCTCAATTTATCACCTAGAGCACTAAAACTTTTATATTGTGCTTTGGAGCAGTACATATGACTGAATTGGCAACTAAGTTCCTAAAAGTGAAGCCCGCCATTGTGCCGTAGCATCTATTTCTATCTCACAGTCGCATATGAGGGTAAGAAAGATAGAATATAAGAAACAAATATATAATTACAGTTTTTAAATGAATAATATTAATAGTATTGTTTACAATATTTAGCATTGTTTTTATAAAAATAAAAATTATTATTATCGCTTAAAATTAACATTTTCTAAAATTCTATCTCTGTTATTCTATATACGACTGCAAGATAAAAAGATGTTTATACGGCACAACGGCGGGTTGAATATTGCAATATATTGTTTCAGTTAGTTAGACTTTTGGCATATTAGCCTGAGAAGATATATTGTCTCACTTTTAGCTTATGTTATCATTCAGTTTTTGCCAATCCAGTGTATAGTATAACACCCTTGGTTTGGAACCCTGCTTCTTTTGTTTAATGTAATATAAATCGGACATAATTAGATTTATACAGATAAATTGTCTCGGTGTACAATCTATATCTTGTTCTTGCGTAATTTAATTATTAAATCAATTGTCAGGAGCTAATTGGTACTTTTTCCATATTATAGCTTTTTATAATTGACACAGCAATCATTTTTTCTTATTCTATAAGTCTACCTATTTTTTATTTTTTAAAACATTATTATTTTTGTTATAAACAAAAATATTTTAAATATTTTAAGTTAAAAAATTAAAAAAATTACAATAAATATAAACATCTAGACTTCAAAAGTGAAAACTAAGCGTAGTAGCAAGTAGAAAGAAAGTGGTAGTATAGAAAAGTAACTTCTTGTTTGGAACTCGTATCGTAAAAAATGTATTGATCTTTTTAAATTTTGTTATCTTAAATTTTGATATTAGAATTATTTGCCACAGAATCATCCAAAACCAAAGTAATCAAAAACCGATTATTGAGCGTTTTTTTTTTTTGGTAAAATTGGAGGTGTTCTAAGGGAGTAGTTTAAACGGTATGTTAACTTAGTTATTGAAAGTTTTTTTTATATATATATGACGCAACAAACAATAAATCTTCCATCCACCACATCGTGCGTATATGTCGCTTATCGCACAACCTCAAAGCCTCAACTGCCAATAACCTTACTGCCAAAGTACTTTGTATACACCTCCAAAACCCACTTTGATATATGTATGTGTAAATAACCTCTGATAGCTGCATTACACTCCTGAAAACTCCCTTAGCCATTGTGTAAACAAATATTTTTTCCTTGGAACTTATAAAGTAAAGATTCACCAATACGTGAATAACAATATTTATGGAACATTCCCTATTATAAACATTATTACCAAATAACACTGCTAACAGGTATTTATGTCTGCTGATCTTGCTAACGCCTGTCCTATAAGCAATAAACAACTTTGTGAAACTATGTTGATTTGAGATCTCGACTAAAAACCAGACGGTAAAAAAGTTTAAAAAAATTACTAGTTTATCAAACTCGACACTGATTAAAACTTTTTTACGGGATAGTGAGGCCCACAATCATTTAACAAGTAAATTAAGTTTAAATTTACAAATGCAATTTTAAATTGACTCCTTATCTAACCTAGAAGAGCGTGCGTTAAGTAAGACAAATAGTACGAAGTAAGGTTTAAAAACCAAAGTAGACTATTGTACAGTGTTACTGCCTACCCAGAAAGAGAACGGCGTAACTAGGTATGTATGTGATTATCTAAATGATGTAGTGTAAATTATTGAATTTGTTAAGTTCTATTTTTTATGTGACATTTTACAACTTTAATTATTTATATTTTTATGTAATTGTGTATTATGACTATTCATATCCATTGTACGGCCTATGTAAATAAAGATTATTATTATAAAGATCAATATTATCTAATTGGTTTAAAATTTCTGTCTTTAATATAGAAAAACGAATTAAAATAAATTTAATATTTATTTTTCAATATATTTATAAAATTGATTCATGCAATATTTATTGTGTAAATACGCCGATATTGCATCAGTGACAAAGTAAATATTACATATATTTTATAAATAGAAATAACATCAACATGTAATGTATGAGAAATATTTGAGAAAACAATGTTCCAATTCACAGCATGAGTGTATACCTAATACCTACACATATATTGTTCAATTTTGATTAAACGAAAACATGTTGGTACAACATTTTTTGCATTTGTTATATAAAAAAAACTAGTTTGTCATGTAGAAAAATTAAATTATAAATCCGGTAGATTTTACCGAAATTCATTGCAAACAAATAACTTTATTTTATTAATAGAATTCCACACGGTTCTTTGAATTGGAAACCACATTCTGCTGGATGGTATAATCGATATAGATATAATTGCAACGGCAACAGTATACATACATATTGTTCTCCGTTCATATATTATTTTATTTCGCTAAATTGAATTCAGTAATTCGATACATTAATGTTATTCGAATTAAAGTATCGATTACAGCTATTGACAAAGTAACAAACGAAGGCATTTTAAATTGTTTGTTTGTCTTATAGTGCTCAGTAATTTACCACGTTAGTGAAATAGTATGCAGGAACACAATGTTGCGTGTAAAGGATGCATCCCGCCGTGTAATTTAAATGTAATTTGAATCAAAGGTTAGTTTATGCGAAAAACAAATTAATTTATTATAGCATAGCTGCAGTGTTAATTTATTGGCGCAAATGCTGGTTTCTATACTAAACTTCCCGGATTCTATTTGATTCACGGTTATAAACGTACCAGATAGTATATATCGCTATAAACACATACATAAATCAATTTTGATAAATTCAACTTGTAATAAAATTCTACAGTATAAATCAAATTATTATGTGATATAATTCAACAAATAACTCTTATATCAAAAGCAGACTTGCTACTAAAGATTGCGTATAGAGGCTGAAAAACTTTCTAATAAATTTATACTTAAAAATTATATGATTGACGGATTTCATAATTTATAAATTATTGTGACAATTAATTTATTGGGAAATTTAAATGCCTTTTTAGAGTATTTGATTTTATAATACTATTTTAATGTGTTTTCAACTAATGCCTCTTTAGATAAAAAAAGGTTAGCACTATATTCAATAATATTTAATTACATTAGAAATATAATTAATAATATTATTCGAAGGTGGTAACGCAATGCCCCTAGTAGCAGAAATGTTAAACTGTTTGTATGTGAAGAAGAGCTGTAGTACAGTTAAATTCTACACTGTCAGGCAATGGCATTTTAGCGCGTTTTATTTGAATCAAATGACCGAAACAAATTTATTATTTAAAATATAATGTATTTTATATAAATTGCCTCTCTACCTAGTGTGAGACACATACACTAGTGTTTCAGAGTATGCATCCATCACCAGTGTGCCTAGCATCTCACTGGTCGAAGAGATAATTTATATAAAATTACAATGTGTCAAAGGTGGTAACGCAATGACCCCTAATAGGAGAAATGTTGTTGCTTCTCCACTCAGTGTGAGACACATACACTAGTGTTTCAGGGTATGCACCCATCATTAGCGTGCCTATCATCTCACTGGTCAAAAAGACAATTTACATAAAATGGCAATAACTATTAAACAGTTTATGTTTAGTAACGTGTCGAAGGTGGTAACGCAATACCCCTAGTAGAAGAAACGTTGAACTGTTTGCGTGTGAAGGGAAACTGTTGTACAGTTAAATCCTACACGGACAGGCAATGGCATTTTATCATTTAAAATTAATAAATATTGTATTTTATGTTTGTTTTAAATACATGCATGTAAACTATGCTACCTGTTCCACATTAAACTTGTTCCGCACTTGCGACTAAGAACGGCATGCCAAACAAATTCAATCCGCACACACGCGATAAATAAAGCCCCTTTTTGCGGGATCGACAAGATTTACAGTGAATGGTGGCTGCAGAGTTTCCGGTCAATTTTCAGACACCTGTTCCACTAGATTGTTTCCTTCTTTATTTAATATAAAGACTATACGCCATTTCTACGCGGTACATGTAGCAGTTAACAGCATTTGTGCATCGGCCCGGAGTTGGGTATGCGGGACGATATCTGTGTAAGTAAATGGGCGGGCAATTTAACAATGAAATTGAATGAAATATACTCAACGAAACGCGTTCGGTTGCCAAGAATTGTCGACCGTTGTGGACTATTTGGCGATGTTTGCAGATTTTCAAATTCAATAATATAATGTCGCCATTTTTTTAGCCGCTCTTGGAGTCATTCGTTTTGCAGTTTTACTGATTTTTTTTAGATTATTCAATAAGAAATAAACTTAAGTACCACATGTGATAATAAAATGATAGATATAAATACTGCATCCGTAACAGCATTTATAGCAATAGGAACTGGTTATTCCAGCACGCATGAAGTTTATTCAATTTTAGGAATCTGTACATTATCTCAGCCAATGGTCGAAAAGCAATGAAAGAAGCTCGTTTAGTTATCGAAGCGTCTAAGGTATATATATATATGGCCATGTATGAGTGAAGTGGTACAAAAAATATTTTGTTTATGTCGCAACTTTAGGAATCGGTTCTTTAACATAAACTCTGGTCCCCTGATTTTTTTTAGATATTTTGTGCTACCCAGTGCAGAGATATTTAGGGCACAACTTTCAAAAATGTCAATTTTAAACCTTTTTTTGCAATTTTCAAACGCCTGTAACTTTTTAGAGAATTTTGTTTGCAACTTATTGATAAGATAACATTTATTGCTCAAAATTGATCAAAAATTCTAAAAAAAATGTGTTAGATATTTCCGTAAATTTTTAAAATGTTTTTATTCTATGTTGTTGGCTATTTTTAATTTTTTGTTTAATAAGTCAAAAAAATACTTTTATATTTTATTGATATACTCTAAAATTTTTAGGATGAGCGAAAAATTTCGAAAAAGAAAAACAACAAAAATAATGACTAAATTATTTTAAGTATTGTAATTTTTTTATGCAATATTTAAATTATACGGAAACCTTTACATAAAATAAAAGAGGTTTTTATATATTTTTAGAGTTTGATCTGTAAAATAACTGCTGTACAAAAAAATCAACTTTATTCTTAGTAAGTTGTTTTTTACTCACTGTCTATTTCATTTATTATTTTAGAATTAACAATAATTTCAGAAATAATATTGATAAATGATATATTTAAATAAAATTCAATTTAATGATTAGCTATTGTGCATTTTTAAATAATACTTATCCTACTATTTTTTATTTTTATTATCAAATAAGCTTTTCATAATAAAAAAAAATAAAATTTCTGTGTAATTACACTCGTTTATTTATTATAATGTACATTGTAAAAACTTCTATAGCATACTATTTTAGTTTTGTAAAAAAGAAATTATTAGTTGAAGAGTGAGTTTTTGAAAACATACCATCTTCTGTCGGAATTAGATGATGTTTTTGCTGAATATGATTAATTTGTTTTTTATTAACAAATCGTTGAAAAAGTTTCTTTTCATTGAAAGTATAATCAGAAGCCGGAGAAAGAAAAACTTGATATTTTTCAACCGTTCAGATGACACACAAAAACCATGAAGTTGTTGGGGCGTTAAGATTTGCTTATCGGCAGGTAATTGCAAACTTGCAGCTGCTGCAGTTATCTTAGCGGTTTTACCTAGTCCGTCGCTTGGTCCTTGGCCATGCGCTGTTGGGAAAAAATGCCATTCTGCATCAATTTTGAAGTCTTTCTTATGGTTAAATAAGTTAAAAACATTTTTATAATTTTTAAATTTTTGCGGCGCTCCATCAAAAAAATAGTAATTTTTTTAATAATTTTAAATTTGTTTTTTAATTCTTGAATTATAATCTTCATAAATGTATGAACAGCAACATTGTCGTGAGTTAAATTGTTAGAGGTAATAATATAACTTTTATGCAAAAGGTTTCCTTCTCTTGACTTGTAATATACTACGACAGGAAAAATTGTAGTTTGATTTTTATTCCAATGAAATCCTTGTGCAGCCTCATGTACAACAAAACTATAATTTTCAGAAAAATCCATAATAACAATATTTTCTGTCTCAGATATTTTTGTTTTTAAATCTCTCAAAAATATTGATTGCTGTTTTGAACATGGACTTTTTCGGAATAGTATTCAATAAATTCCGTTGAGTCTTTTGTAATTGTTTCGAGTGTACAGTACGCCGTGTTGACCCATTGCTTAAAACTTACAGAATCAACCTCATTTAAATCAAACAGTTTTTCAATATATGTACGTAATTTTGTATATCCTGGACACAATTCACATTTTAAAAAATAACAACTCTGTTGGAACATTGCACGTAAATATGTAAATTCAAAATATGTAGCAATCTCATATTTTTTGCCTTGAGTTAAAGCTTTTAGATTTGCACCTGTTATTGAAAAATTGATAATTAATTAATAACACATGAGTGATTTGTTTTACCTAATATACATAATTTGACGTTTTAGTGTATAGTGCACACGCAAACGGTATGATTGCCAGCGCTCTTGACAAAAACACATTGAATCGGTCGTAAGATGGCAAAGGTCAAGAAACCAACTTTCAAATAAAGTTTTTCTTTTTTTAGCATAGCATAAATTTCTCTCAGTGGTCCCAAGAGTAATCGTTTTTGATTTTTTATTTTATCTCCAGCATCGTTTTTAGTGGTGACAAAATCTTTTTTACCAGGATTTGTAAACTAACATCATCTTTTAAATAGAAGTTAATAACTTTCTCTTTTGTTTTATCGTCGAGTACTTTTCTTATGATTATAAGTACAAATTTAGTTTATCAAATAAATGACAAGTAGACTGATGGTCAAAATAATATACCTGGTTTTAGATTAGGTGAACTTAATATTCCACTCTCCTCTAAAACTTTTTGAGAAGCTTCTACAACTCTGTGTGAGACTCCAAAAATACTTGCTATTTTGTAAGTACTCCAGTGCGATGGCATTAACGTCATAAGTTGAAATTTTTTTGAATTCTTGTCGTAGTTGGATTTTTAAAAATTGTCTTGAGATTATTAATAAACTCGACGTGATCTTAAACGTCTTTTAAATTACATAATAAAGGACGTTCATCCGAATCTAACGTTTTAAAATTGTTGATTTCTAAAGTAGCACTCTCTCTTGAATACTCCAAATTTTTTGAAGTAGTCGGTATTTGAGAATTTGAGACTTCTCCTAAGTATTTATTGATAATTTGACAGTGTTAGCAGATTATAAAATTATGTACATATATGAAAACTAATGATTACCTAAAATATCATCAACTATAGTTTTAGTTCTCCTAGATTTAAATATTTAATCATATCCAATGTCGGTGTTCTTAAACTAGTTTTTGCACACTTTTTGTTTACTAATTTAAATATATAAGAACAATGGTTGTTCCAAAGTCGTTCTTTCTTTATTTTAAACATTATAATAAAAAAAATTATTTATTAACTGAAGAACCCAAAAAATTTCAAAATTATCAAAATTTTGTGTTTTCTTAAAAAAAAGCCAAAATCATTTGTATAAAATATTTGTTGAGCTGATAACAGTTATGCAGATTATCCCAATGTAGCTAAATTTTTAATTTTTTATATAAATTTAACCAAAATTTTTGAATTTACCAATTAACATAAACTTTCACAATGAGATTTAAAAGCTGTCAAATTTGACGTTTATTTTAATTTAAATTCCATTATTTGTACGAATTTCACTTCATTCGTCATCGATCCAGCGTTGCCAAATGACGCGATTGAATTTATCGTGCATTAATGAGCGCGTACAGAATATTGTGAGCGGACCGCTCTTTAAGAGCGGACTGCTCTTAAAGAGCGGTTTTATGTGCAGTTTCCGGTTTTTAAGTTGCAGTAGTTACCAACCATGTAAACAATCACCAACTACATAAACATAAAACTCCAAATCTGACATTTGATTATAATCAGTAATTATAACATATTTGTTGTGCAGTTTACGTGATTTGTGTAAGTTGTGTATTAAATATCTTTATTATAAAAGATAACTAATATAAACTCATAACAAACAAATTTGAATGACAAATACTGTTGTCAATTTTAAATTAACAGCCAATTCCCGCGGCTTATAATCAAGCAACAAAAAAGAAAGCTCTTTAAAATAGCTGCTTTTTTGTTGTTTACTTCCGGGAGCAACAAGTACGCACCCATTGTTATATTTACGGTAGATTGTAGTTGCATAATAATTTCAATTGCATATAGTAACGTATTTACAAATTAACATAAACTTTTACAATGAGGTATAAAAACAAACTGTAATTTTTGACGTTTACTTTTATTTTGATTAGGTTTTGTTATTTAAGCTCACTATTTTTTTTTTATATGTTTCTATTATTATTACAATCTTGTAAAAATGTTTGAATATATTAGTTGCAATTGGTTATTATAATGTTTTTGAAAAAGCAGTAAAAAATTCAATTTATGTGTAAATGCCATTATTTGTACGAATTTCACTTTATTTGACATCGATCCAGCGTTGCCAAATGACTCGATTGAATTAATGTTATATTTATTCTAACGCGTTCATAATCGCTGGAACATCTTCGTCGAAGCCGATTGTAAATACAAAATTGGTTATTTAAATTAACTAAAATAATTTAAAGCATTAGGTGTAAATCGCGACGATTGCATAATAAAGTTTTTTTTTTAGCTGTTTACAAAAATTACATCGCTGATTTTTTGAAAAGTTCTTTATTGGCCATCCTAAAAATTTCAGAGTATATCAATAACATATAAAAGTATTTTTTTGGCCTACACATTTTTTTTAGAATTTTTGATTAATTTTAAGCAATAAATGTTATCTTCAATAATTTGCAAAAGAAAATCCCTAAAAAGTTACAGGCGTTTGAAAATTGCAAAAAGGTAAAAAATTGACATTTTTGAAAGTTCTACCCTAAATATCTCGGCACTGGGTAGCACAAAAAATCTAAAAAAAATCAGTTTATGTTAAAGAACCGATTCCTAAAGTTGCGTCATAAAAATATATTTTTCGTACCACTTCACTCATACATGGCCATATATATATGTTCTGCAGTTTTATCACATGGCAGATAGAATAAATTTATTGCAATAACGCAACTAGAAAAAGAGCAAAATTTAAAAGTTATACCAACTGAGTTGTATATAGATAAAGAGTTAGATTTTCTCTGGCACTACACCAGATGGTTTATTATTAGTATTATTAGTAGAAGTCAAATGTCCTTTTCCGCGTAAATAAATAGTTAAAAATTGTTGGCAATACGTTAGTAATCAAGACAGAATGTGATTGGTATTACTAAATTCAAAGACAACTTCTGTTATGTAGTTGGGTAAAGAATTTCTAGTTAAAACTCTATGGATAAAAAAGGACAGTAATTTTTAGAAATAGTATGGACACAAGAGAGTGTAGAAATGTACAGACAAAATCTATATAAACAAATTAAAAAAAAAGGCGTAGAACAAAAAATGGCAGAACTAGAGAACATAATTGCAAACGCAACAATAAAGAAAACGTTTTTACAAACAGAAGAATCATTTTCAAAAAGCAAAAGATGGAGCATAGAATGCACACGGGAAAAAAGAGCAACTAGAAAAATACTCCAAAATTGGAAAAATGGCAAGAAGACTAAACAAGAATATTAGAGTTCTCAAAAGGCATACAAGAATAAATGCAAAAAAGTTAAAGCAATATATATATATATATAAAAAAGAAGAAATAGAGATAAAAGAAATACGTTCGGAAAAAAAGCATGAAATATATAAACAAAGAAAGAAAATGCAAAAAATAAAAAAAAAAACAAACAAATTTTGATGGAAGACTGCAATGACAACATAACAACTAAATAAAACAGAAATGATGACTTTTAGAAAGGGAAAATTGGAAATAAAAAGAGAAAGAAATTGAAAAAGTAAAAACATTTAAATACCTAGGATATGTTTTTTGTACAACTAATAGTGAAAATGAACACATAAAAAATATGACAAGAAAAGCAAATAAAACGGTAAGGCAAGTATGAGGAATTGGTAAAAGAATATTTGAATGAATGAGAATAAAAGAAATGATGTTTCATAGTTTAGTAAAAAGTATGTTATTGTACGGAGAACAAAAATTTGGGGATAGAAAAAGCAAGAAAAGTTAGAGGCTATTCAAACAAAATACTAAAAATGGGTATTAGGAAAAAACAAAGAGACCATACCATACATTCTAATAGAAGAAGTTAAAACAGATAAATTAAAAATAGAAGCAGGAAAGCGTGCAATGAAGTATGAAGAAAGAGTAAAAGAAAGGAATGAATGTAAAATATAACAAGAATGCTTGAAGGAGAAAAAGAAAAGAGAATGCGGAAAAATGGGAACATGCAGAGAAAAATATTTCAACAGGAACGAATATGCTGGTGAGTAAAAATATTAAAAATAGATAGAAGTATGTAAAGAAAAATTATGATGAGAGATAAAGATATACAAGTGCAAGAGCAAAGAACACGGAGAAATGAATCTAAGTACAATTCAAATTTGAACACATTATAACAGATGCACTACCAAAGTACCTAGAAAATGTAAATGATGAAAAAACGGAAAAACAAATGATTCCAAGATTTAGATGTGGAAATGAAGAGAATGTGTGCAAATATTGGATGGAAGAGAAAAAGAAAATGTGTAGGATGAGTGGAGAAGTTATGGAAAGCACATGCTAAAATGCAATGAGATAAGAGAAGAACAAATGAAAGAAATAAAGTACTAAAAGAAGATGGAAGAGAATAAAATGGATGATGGTGGTAACAAAAAGAAGAAAAAAATCAAATCACAATTAATAAATAATTAATTAAAAACAGGGTTTAAGGATTATATATTATATTAGTATTGAAGTAAGTTATATGGCAAATGGTAAGAAATAAACGATTATTAATTATAACAAATTATGAAATTATTTACTTCTTCAAATTTTTCTATTATCTGCTCCTATTTTGTTGCGGCCCTACCAACAAATAGCGTATTATCATATTTCATATAAATTGTTTGCACTATCTCTGTATAATATATTATCTTATTTTACATTTTATTTTTTGTTTTAGTTTTTATAAAATTTCTCGATAAAATAAACTAAAATAATTATTACTTTAAATTTATTATTATGTTTATTCAGATTATACAATGATAATGTAAATTATAATATCAAATAAACAATCTATTTCTTATTAATTAAGTAAAGTATTCAGCCCCGCTAGAACTTATTTATTCTATTTCCTAAAATTATTCACATCGGGAGTAATACAGTTTTACGTACGAATGTACCTACCTACCTACCTTCTGCCGACGACGTTGAAATCGTAGAAATAAATGCACAATAAAACGGAAAATATGCCTTCGGAACAATTAGTCTGATGATTATTTTTATATGAAATTTTTAATATCCGTAGATTTATTATAAAAATTGCAAATAATCGTCAATCAAAAATGTTTTTAATTATTATTAAGTCGTTAATTAATATCAGAACTTGTACAATATTCACAAAACAATTTATTTGTTAAAAAAATGTAAAATAAAAAACTATAAATATTTATCTAAAGACTGTATCTTTATTTACCTTTCATCATTATTTAAATAAGTTTGGTTTTTGAAATAAAATTTACAAAAATTCATAGATTTATACACAATAAAATTAAACTTAACTAACTAATGATGATATTTTAGTTTTTTAAATATCATATGACAATACGGATTTTGATATGCGGAATTTAATTTCTAAAGCTATTTTGTTTAGAGCGTCATTATAAACATTTTAATAATTATACTAAAGATGTTTAAATATCTCATAAATATGTACAAAACATGTGTTTTAGTTTTTATTGGAATCCCAGGATTTGGAAAACTGTAACGTATGTCACCGGTTTTAAATGTAATGCATCAGATGTGATAGGATATTATTCGTCTATCTTTTTCTTATTATTTTCTCCGTATGAGTTAATTCCGGAATTTCAATGGTGAGTGACACTCAATTCAATTTTCTATATAGAAAATAACAAACATTGAAGATGCTAGATCAGATTTGTATTTCCGAAAAAATTGTATAATATTTAATGAACATAGTTTGCACAAAAGATCCGGATATGAAATCTTGATGACTGTAAAGTCTGTCACAAGCATGAACGAGTATATTACAAACCTATTTAAATAATGTATTCCTGTAATTTAAATGAATATATAAATAAACCTTTGTTTACTAGTAGTTGATTTGCTTTACAATTATGTGTATTTAATAGCTTAATAAATAAAAAAATATTTTCAGCTCTATCTAAAAATACATCTTTGTTATTACAATTTATAATTATTTATTTATTTACGATCCCAACAGACTCTATTATTTAATTTTCTTTTTAAATTTTAGTTTTTATGAATTACTTTATATACACGTTCATTAAAACTATCACATTGAGAATAAGATTTAAGCAGTATGTGAATTTCTTGCAAGCTCTGTACTACAAGAAAATATTTATTTAGATAGCAATATGTATTTTACATAGAAATCTGTTTAAAAATGCACAAATCTGCAACATTACGTTGCTGTTGTAAAGTATTTATGTTAATTTAATTTTTGATCGGCAATGATTCCAATAGCTTGTTTTTGAATAAAATTTAAAAAAAAGTTGTATAATTAGGAATAATATTTAATACAAAAGCGTATATAAGTTTTATTTGAAAAAATTGTACAGAAGTAAATAGTATTTTTTGCTTGTCTCTATACCGAAACCATCTGTTTCGATCCTAAAATGCTGACCAAAACTACAATAATTGTTTGGCCTTAAATTATTTAAGGCCAAAGGGCCTAAAAGATCTTTGCAGTATTGGCTGAATTGCATTTTAATATATTTTTGTTAACATTTGTTAACTTTTACTGTTGTATGTTATGAGTGTATGTGCTGTGCGATATTAATTATTCTTTTAATGAAGTGGAAGATCGACCAGTTTTATTCAATCTGTTTTATTTTTCTCTTTTGATATTAATTTGTTTACCTTTTTGTGGTCTTTATTCTTTGTAATTGTAAATTTATTGTTAATCACCACAACATGCCGTGTAGTGTGAAATATAGTATCCCTCCCTGTCTTTCTTCCTATTTTATTTGTATAATTGAATAACAGCCTACCTTATTGTTATTTATTAAATGTATAGTAATTTATTTATTAACACTACAATGAGTACTAATGCTTAATTAAAAACGTGGAAATCAGTTTTAGTTTAGTTACTGAAATCATAACCAAAATATCACCTACAACATCTACAGCAGCAAAGGCAAAATCCTACGTAATGAGACAATAATCCTGTGGCGTAAAGTATATGGCAATAATAAATTAATCAATATTTCCGTTTAAGTCTATTTAATTATCATTTAAGTAACCATAAAAAATGATAATAAAATTGGTCTGGGACTTTTATCAACCTACTGGTATGTGTAGATGGTTGATACACCAATATCTCTCTCATCCATAGAAGTTCCAGACGTTTAATTTTTATCATAATATTTCAAGCAGTTTTTAATTTATTTATGCGCTCCTCATAAACTTTGGTCCAATCCGATGATTTGCCTTTCTTAATCAGTTCTCGCAAAAGTGCTGTAATTAAGGATAAATTATCAATAAATTTACCCACATAATTTACCAGTCCCAAAATTCTTTGTAGAGATTTTCTGTCAGTTGGTAGAGACATATTTAGTATAACTTCTACTTTTAAATTATTCGGTTTAAGTCCATTTTTATTTATTATGTGACCTATAAACTTCAATTTGCCTTGAAAAAATTTACATTTTCTTTAAGCAAAAAAATAACAAATCGGGTTTAATAAAAGTTGCAAGCTTTTAAACTTGTTGCCTAACACTATTTCCCAGAATGCCTGTGTAAAAATTTTGGACGTCATGTTTTCTAGCGTCGGTAACTAAAAATGTTTGCGCTTTATAGGTTTATTAAGTCCGTTGGGTCTAGACATATGCGTAATTTTTCAGTTAGTTTTTCAACTATTACTATTGGATATACCCATTTGGTTGGTTTATCAACACTTATAATTATTTTTAGTTTTATCATTTTACCAAAAGTTTCTATTAATATATCACGTTACAGAAAAAAAAATCAATACCTTCAAATAAATCATTATAAAAGCTAAGTTTTCATTTATGTTATTAGTTTGTTTAATTAAATTAAACTGTAAGATGCGCACAATTATGTCTTAATTTATTTTTAACATTGATTCTAATTTTTTTTTTAAATGTTTAGTTATAACCCATTCTCAACGTTCTCAGTCCATAAATTCGTGCAACGCTCTCGATGAATATTGGATTTTTATCACTTTTGCTAATCTCACTCTACATTTCCACATAATAAACTTTGCACATTGTCGTGTCCTCTTTGCCGGACACTTAAACTGAGTATATCTGCATTTGATGCACTTACTTTGCTATAAGACGCATCGGCGCTGTTCCTAGAATAAATCCGCCTAGTGCCTTTAACCTGTACCACGCTGATGTTGCTATCGGTTGTCTCTTTAATTCAGATTTTTTTAAAATTATATCTATCTCCGTTGTTTCTCTTTCTGCAACGGCAGAAATCTCCATACTACGACACACATATAACAATTATATCACTCTATCCAATGATAATTCTTCTTTTTCCAAGCACCTCTGTCTCATTTCTTCTTTTTCTAAACCGCATGTAAAGAAACTTTTTATGAGTTCATCTTTTAAACTTTTTTACTAATATTCTCTGTTCTTTTTAGGTATAAAGTTGCTTTCAAATTTTTTAAGCAACAAGTTTAATATATTTTTAATTTTTTTCTTCAAATGTGATCGTATTACAAATTCTGGTTCTCCAGTTTAATGTAGGAGCTGAACACATTGCTTTCTTTTGCCCTTTTTTTGCGTATTCTGTAGCCGCAAAATAATTAATAAAGCAACTTTTTTTTAAACTTTCAATTCTCCGCAAGGTTTCCTTTCATATTCATAACACTTCTCTCATAACCATAACTGTTTAAAGGTCATGCAGACCAGACAAAATACCGACACTAATAATGCAAGATTGTAAAGAACTTTTGAAACTTAAATCGGCTATAAATAAAAAACTAATGAATATGTTTTTCAAAATTATGCATTTATTAGAAAGATTGAACATTTTCGTTTAAGAATAAAACACAACATCATTCAAATGACTGCCACGACTGGCTTGACAGTAACCCATCCAATTGACCCAATTTTTTAGTACATTTTTGATTATTTGGGCTCCAATCGTATGAATTGCAACTTCAATTTCGTGTTTCAAGACATCAATCGTCTATGGATAGGTAGCGTAACACTAATCCTTAAGGTTTCCCCAAATAAATGTCCAACGGGGTCAAATCACAGCTCCTAGGAGGCCAATTGAATTAGCATTTCGACTGATTGTTCAATTTCCAAAAACAGTGCGCAAAAGCTCGATGGTTACGTTGGCTGTATAGCAAATGACCCCGTCCTGTTCAAATCAAATGTCATCTATTTCATTTTTTTTTTAATTTTTAGAAACAAAAACTTATTTAGCATGGCACAGTAACGTTCGCTATTGTCGGTAACTTCTGTTATATGGTTTTTTGTATTTTTAGAATTAAAATAATGTGCCAAAATGCTTTAGCAGCATATAGAAGCAAAGCCTATTATTGGCCTTTAATACACTACCCAAAATTAGGTTAGTAACCCACTTAACTACTAAAGCATTTTGGCACAAGTTACACTAAATATGTTTCGCCTGAACCTAGTGAAAACAGTATTTTAAATTTTTTTAAAATTTGTTATAGTTTGTCAATTCTGTCAAATTTTCTGGCATAACATGTGAAACTAGATTTACAGCTTACTAAAATACTGCAAGAGAATCAAATTAACTTTTCGGCTCATCGGACGCTTACTCGTTGTTTCGATCCGCGTTTTGGAGCAAAATCAGATGAACCCAGTCAAATATTGTTTCAAGATTTTTGTTATAGATATGTATTTAGACCTAAATATTTGTCGATATGTTCTCTGAAATGTATAAAGTATAAAATTATAAATAAAATTTTTGGTTATTTCAAAAAGTTTATTATTAAGAATCAATCAATTTTAACTATAATTGTTTGTCTGCAGGGCAAATTTATGTTTGAATGCCAAAAATAATAATATTTTCAAATTTTAGCGCCGATAGATCGAGTCTAAATTTCTGCCGCAAGCGCCCAAAATTGGTTCAAACGACAAAAGATGTTTTTGTTAAACTTTTGAAATGAGTTTAAAAAATATAAACCAAATTATCTTTTAAAAAAATTATTAATTTTTTTATGTTAAGAATTTTTTTTTTCTAATAGGGATTTTCTACGCCAGATATCAAATCGTTTGCAAAACTCAATTTTATTAATAATATTTGGTTATAGTTCCTTTCAACGCTGCTAAATGTGTTTATGTTGAAAAATACGCTTATTTTTGTTTTTTCGAGTTTTACATCCCTAAAACTCAAATACACAAAACAAATTTGTATTTTCCAACTAATTTACATTAAACTTTGGCGGTTAAAAAAAATCTAAGAAATGTTCCGTTGTGCCCAGCCCACTGAGAACAAAAAATGGTTTTATGGCTTTTGCGGCTTATACAGAGTATAGACTTGAAATGACGCCAGATTTGGATTCTACGGAAAATTTCTGATTGATTTCAGTAATAATTTTTTGTTTTAGTTAAATTTGCAATTTTTAAACAAAAAATGCGATTAAGTTAAAAAAAACTTTAAAAATCGTAGAATTTTTTTAAGAGTTTCATACCCTCATGAACCAATCAAAAGACTAGTAATAAGTTAAAGAAACAAAAAAAAAACTGTAGCAAATTTCTTAAAGCACCACGGCCCTTCTCTGGTCCGTTTGAAATGGATTTGCCTATATATCCTATTGCAAGATGCAAGGTTTAAATTTCTATAAATTATTTAAATTTTTTGATAGATTGGATCTTTAATTTAATACTTTTCAATATTTACAATTTTCCAACAATCCAACAAGCAATTAAGTTAGCCAGATTAAAAGATGATTCATTTGCAAATGATTTATGAATGTCATCTACACCATGTGCCTTACCAGTATTTAATTTAAATAAATATGATGACAACCTGTTGCCTAAAGTGAATTAAAACTATTATTTTACTATTAATTTTACATTGTAAATAAATACTAGTTAGACGCAAAAAAATCAAATTTTTTTGGATTAATAACTACATTATTTTAACACATTTTTTTAAATTTATGAAAAGCTTAGTAATTTAATTTCTCAGATTGCTTAAAATTGTACCAATATTTACAAGTTATTCTATAATCCTTATTAATTTGATTAGAACGATAATGAATGTGTGAATAGTTTATGTTTTTTATTATTTGCTTGTTTTGTTTCAGTTAAGTAGTTAAATTAAACCAATACAAAATGGTTTAATTTAACTTAAACAAAGAATAGTGTAATTTTTTAAATAAATTTTTAAATTGTTTTAGTGAGTTTTTTGGTGTAATAAACTCTCGGAATATAAACATTAAGATTCAAAATTAAAATAATTAGACATTTTTTGCTATATCTATGGTAGTAACAAAAAGAGAAGTTTTAGTTTATTTTATTTTATTTATTCAATTGCCTTTTTTACCTTTCGGTGTCAGGCTAAGTTTTAGTAACATTAACTAATAAGTAAATGATAAAAATTTCTTAAAAGTATCAACAGTAGTTGTTGTAGTTGCTAGAATGGTTGAAAATACAGATCTAATAATCTTTTTTCAACAAGTAGTCTATTACCAAGCACATAGATTGGTAACTTAATATTAATAACATATGACTAATTTGAGGTTATATATCCTGTTTGCAGAATAAGGAGGGTGGTAAGTACATTGTTACAAGACACAAATTTAAATTTATTTGTTGCACATGCATTTTGTTTATAAAAAATTTAATAAAAATCTAAGATAGTGGAAAAGTGTTTCTTTTTTCACTAATCATTGTTGTAACTTATAATATAATAATTAAATTAAAAAGTTCTTTCATTCATCTATTTAGGGCCGCTTTTATTCCCAGTTAAAGCATGAAAGCATAGTTAGGGTTCGGAAGTGAATAAACCGGAGATAACTTATTTGGTGCTCGAAGCTGTTTGTTGTCTTATATTAATATATTTATAAAGTTTGTGAAAATAAATTAAAAAATGTAGAATGTGTTACTCTAATTTTTGTTTAGAAGAAACGGAGGACTTGCTAATGCCGATGGAAGTTTTTAATATTATCACAATGAATATAAATTTTAATTTAAAGGTTTTCACTAAAATAAGTTTATTGGTTACTGATTGTAAAAAAAACTTCAAATAACAAATTTAGAAAAAGAAAATGTTTGGCAGAAGTTAGCTGAACAGTTTAATACTGAAACGGCAGAATGTAAGTCGGCTCAATAAATATTACTAAAACTAACGTTTGTGGTTATAGGGTACTTAGTATTGTAGGTAACGTTACTGGTATAACAAAATCTTACAATGGCGGGTTTGTATTTGTAGTTGTATGATAATTATAAAGTTTGTATAAAAAATATATTTTATAACAAATAGAAGTTATAATCAAAGAAGTCGTTGTTTTTCAAGCAACCCAAGAAAATATACTGGTAAACTAACATAATTAACATTTTCATTTCTAAATAATAATTAGTTTTAGCTGGAAGATACTCATTATAAACTAACAAGAATTAGTATAAATTTTCTATTCAATTTTTTGCAAACTTATATTTTTTTCAGTTATATTTGTTGTTCAATATTCCAACTTTAATATTTGAATTAATAAAATTAGTTTTATCAAGTGCTTATCCTTGCAGCAATATTTTTAATATAGAAATCTGCATCGGATAGGACCTGCACATTTCATGAATAGCAACATTTTCTAATGCAAAAATATTCAATGTTATTTCCCCGTGTTAATTGAATATTTACACGGGTTCAATGAATAGCCTCACAACTTCATTTTTTATACTTTTTCTTCAAATATTACTTGCAATTGTTTCAGCCAACAATTAGTAGCAACAAACCATAGCGTGAGAATCAACTTTGTCTTATAATTAATTTCATTATTTTGATTTTGTCTACTAAGCTGCAAAAGATATACAGGATAAGTCGGGAGAAACGGAGCAAACTTCAGGAGTATATTGTACACCCAAAAATAATGTAAAGAAACTTAAATGTTGTTACCAATTTTTATTTGTGGAAGTCCTATTAGTTAGCCTCCAAACTTAACAGCACTAGATTATTGTTTAGATAAAGCATACAAAATGAAAGTGGACACTCGTGATGCACTAACTCAACGCATTAGAAATGCTGCAGCCAATATTAAAGAAAGACATGACTCAATCAAGATGCTCTCCTCGTAGACGAGGCAAATGGCAGTATTTTTAAACATTTATTATAAGAAAGCTATGATTACCAAAACGTTAATGTATAAAATTTTGTTTATTTTTAATTATGCTTTAACTTGAAAACAAATGAAAATCAAATAATAATTTTTTTTTACATAATTTTCTTAGTTTGGCCTAATCCTTCCGACTCATCCATATATATATATATATATATATATATATATATATATATATATATATATTTAGATACGCAACGCAACATGCAAGATCACAAAGAACATACGAAGTCGTGGTCTCGTATGTTCTATATACGCAACGCAACATATGAAACCATGGTGAAGGCGCCAAAATATATGTGATCTTCTATAGGCGTGACCAGCTCTTTAGTGGGTTGCTTGTTTAGCAATGATAGTAATTTGTGACCGCCTACTATTTTCTTTCGTTATTGCAACGTTTTATATTAATTCAATTTGCATCAATTTTGATTAAATTTTTATCCTGTGCTGCAATATGGTGATTAATTATACAAAACACGCAGTACTATTTATTTTTATTGGAATAATCCTTAATTTTATTTTAATACCTAGCGACGGCAAGTGGCATAATAGAGATATTGTTAGCATTATATTGTTTGAAACATCTGCTGCTTAAGCAGGCTATTGAACTGGCATGACTGTGAGATAAACACAAATTCACGGCGATGTATAATAGTATTATTATATTATTTATTACTGCTTTTACTTATTGTTTTATTGCGCGTTAATATCATACAACACTATATCAATCACAATAGTTTTCAATAATCAATATAAACTTTTTAATTATAACGTAACCTAATTAACAAATTTTGTTTGCAGTTTTTAATAATAAATATTATATGAAAAAATAGTTTTTGTAATTTAATATGCAAAAATGTTCTATTTAATTGAAATTTATTTAACAAAAATTTTTAAGTATGCAGATTACAAAATAGACAATAAGTAAATTTTTACATCCACATTGTTTGACAAGTTAAATTGAATGCATGCAACTAAAACTAACTGAATTAAACAGTAATGATCTGGCGGCTTACTTATTTAGACGTTTAGTTATTTACTTGTTTACATGTGTATTTGTTTAGTTGGTTACTTCTTTACTTGTTTATTTGTTTACTTGTTTACCTGTTTACTTGTTTACTTGTTTACTTGTTTACTTGTTTACTTGTTTACTTGTTTACTTGTTTACTTGTTTACTTGTTTACTTGTTTACTTGTTTAATTGTTTTCTTATTTAATTGATTACTTGTTTATTTGTTTCACACAAACAACAGTACAACAAAACAAACAAAAAAGATCATTCAGATTAACTGAATAATGAATTTTTGTGTTTATTAAAAGCTTATTTTATGCGGTGTAATAATATAAAATAAGAAATTCAACTGCCGACGGATAAATACTACAAAGTTTAGATAATATTAATTGTTACATTAAAGAAAAAATGTTTAGTTATATACTTAGAAAATTGCATTTGCAATTCGATTAAACTATTACTATGCGCAAAAAAATATTACAATTAATAAGTGAATAAAAATAAAATAAATAACAAGAAAGAGTTATAGATGAAGCTTGTTCAGTTGTTTACTGGTTTACTTGTTTATTTGTTCACTTGTTTACTTGTTTACTGGTTTACTTGTTTATTTGTTTATTTGTTTACTTGTTTACTTGATTACTTGTTTACTTGTTTATTTGTTTACTTGTTTACTTGTTTATTTGTTTACTTGTTTTCTTGTTTACTTGTTCACTTGTATACTTGTTTACTTGTTTACTTGTTTATTTGTTTACTTGTTTACTTGATTACTTGTTTACTTGTTTAATTGTTTAATTGTTTACTTGTTTACTTGTTTTCTTGTTTACTTGTTTACTTTTTTACTTATTTTAATGTTTACTTGTGTAGTTGTTTACTTGATTACTTGTTTACTTGTTGTTCTGTTTAGTTGTTTATTTGTTTACTTGTTTATTTGTTTAGTTATATACTTGTTTAGTTGTTTACATGTTTAGTTGTTTTGTTGTATACTGGTTTACTTGTTTATTTGTTAACTTGTTAACTTGTTTAGTTAGTTTGTTGTTTAGTTGTTTACTTGTTTACTTGTTTCACACAAACGGAACAAATAATTAACAATATTAAGTGTTTTTTGAGATAAAATAAAATAAGTAATATCCGCCGTCGGACCATTACTGCTTAATGCGGTTAATATGTTTTAAGTTTTAATATTAATTCATTTAATTTAATTCTAAGCAAGTTATCTTGTATTAAATAATAATTTAATTAATATTGGATTGTTGTATTTATTGAAACCATATTATACGCAGCGTAAAAATTATAAAATAAAAAATTTAACTGTTACTTAAAAAACAAATTTTTTACTTGTATACTTAGACAATTGCATTTTCAAATTAAATAATCAATTAACATGCGCAAAAACGGTTTACACTTTTTACAAATGGAAAAAAATAACAATAATAATTTCTTCACGCTTATATACGTAGATTGATACCTAGCATAAAAGTGTTTTTAATTGTACTACATTTATTGTGATATAATAAGAAATAAATCTATACATCATATTTTAAAATAAAATAATGTAAAATAAAATAATAGTAGCCTATACAAATATCATTACAGCAAAAATAAGTTAAAAGGATGCTGTAATATCCAAAAGAAACGGTCTACTACAAAAAAATACACATAAAATCTATTTATAGTTTTACGTTTCCCCTTTTATTGTTGAAGGTTGAGTGAAGAAGTTAATATATTCCTGTCTTTAAATGCTTCGTTTTATACTAACTAATATAATTATATCGCATTTAATGTAAAATATTACATTATATTAAATGCAACTTGATTTGTTAATAGTATAAAGAAGATTTAAATTAAAAAAAAAAATTGCTTGCTTGTCTAATAAATTAATTGATTGATTGGTATATTTAAATTTGTGTGATGGCATTTCATTCAGAATAGGGTAAAATAAAATTACAATGAAGATAAAGAATTGTATTATGTAAAAGGTTAGGTATTTACAATCATAACAGTTTGCTTAACAAGCAACGTTGGCCATGGAAATAAAATAATGGGCGTGCGTTATTTGTTCTATCGGCCTGCCTACACAAATTAAAACCTGCTGTAACTTTTTTATTTAAGAGTGTAGAAGAAAGGTACAGTTAGTTTTCTGCTACAAATTTGATTTTCTATCTATATGTTCAATAATTAGAAAAGTATAAAAGTGACTTTGCATGTTGCATTGTAAATATATATATATATATATATATACAGAATGTTTCCTAACTGAAGGCAAAAAATAAAAGGTACATTTTTTAATTTTAGAAAAACTAAATAACTTTTTTGTCTATCTAGCTTCGTTTCAAAGATAATAAAAAATACCCATTATTTAAAAAACTTTTTATTCAGCAAAAAAAACAAACAAAACATCATTACTTTAACAAGTGTGGGTTGATGCAAGCTTTTGATCCTTGTCAAAATCTTTTTTTTTTTTTTTGGTTCGGTTAGTAAAATTTGATAAAAATGCTGTTCAACAACGGAGAATACGCAGATATTATTTTGGTTTACGAATTCTGTAACGATAATGTCTTAACTGTATGTCGCAAATAACCTTCTCGTCGCGTATTTTCCAACGCATTTCAAAAGCTCCGTAAATTTGAAATAGAAATCGCCGTAGTGGAGGTCTACATCACACCGTGGCAGAAGATAAACAAATAGTTGACGCAGTTCTTAATAAGCTAAGGGTCAACACCTACAACCAGGCGATGCAGCACACCAATTTGCATTTTTTCAATAGCTTCTTGAATGACATCAATATTGTGGAGCAATGAATCTATGTTTACAATAGATGGCATTAACAATATATATAGTGAGCATATCTGGTCATTAAGAAATCCTTACACAGTTAGGGTACAAGCTTACAAAGAAAAAAAAAATAGTTAAAACATGGTGTAGGATTTTTAATAAACAACTACTGCCAATTCAAATCTTACCACTTCGTTTAAATGCTGGTTAATACACAGAATTTTTCAAAAATCAGATAATAAATTTGCTTGTTAACAATATCCTTCAGGATGCGATACCAATAAAGCACCGCCGCATGTTGGGCAATATGTAGTTCGGTGGTTTAACAATAATTTTAATAATAGGTGGATTGGTAGAAGACTTTTATGTAACACATGAAACAATTGGTTTATGCGGAGCCAATAAACAACGTAGAGAAGCTACACGAGAGATTTGCGAATGCTGCATTGCACATACAAAACACAACAGATTTTGCAATAGTTTATCATTTTCTTTTAGTGCATTGTCAAGCTTGCGTCAACGCTCATGATAGCTATTTTAAGAACTTATTAAAGTAATATTAAATTTAATCAATTCATTTTTAACTCACCGTAATTTATATGTTAATGTAAGAAAATGTAAGTCAAGTATAGATGACAATCCATTGGGTGTAGCGCAAGGATCCACTTTTGGTCCAATAATATTTGTTTTATACATGAATGATCTTGTAAAGTTTATTACAAGTGGTTTTATGATCAATTTTGCAGATAATATTTCAATTATTGTATAACAAAAATCAGCTAATGACCTTCAAATTAAAATAGCAAGTGCAATAGAGGAAGTCAAATAATGGTGCAAAAATAACAAACTAATTTTAAACAAAGAAAAAAAAGTGTGCAATTTTTCAAAAATAAAACTTCAACAGTAGATATCCCATTCAACACCGACAGTACTAAATTCTTGGGTTTTACATTGACTCTGAACTTAAATGGACTAACCACATAGATTATATAAATAAAAACTGAGCAGTGCATATTATGCAATTTCAAAATTAAAAAACACACTTTCCCATTATTATCTAATGCAAATGTATTATTCTTTAGCTTATCCTCATATGGCATACAATATTATTGCCTGGAAAAATCTCAAGAGTCAACCAAAATACAAGTTGCACAAAAACAACTGGTTAGACTAATTTACAATATGAATTATTGCGAAACTTGCAGACTAGTTTTCAAAAACCAAAAAATACTGCTATTTTACTGTATTTATATTTATAAATGTAGAACCTACTTCTACAATAACCAGCTTATGTTTTGGAAAAACTCTCAAAACCATGACCACCTAACAAGGAACTGCAACAACTTGAGAATTGCACTTCACAGAACATCAACATATAAGAAGTCGCCATCTTTATCATGCATTGACATTTACAATAAAATCCCAAATACTATAAAAATGTGTAAAAGCAAGAATAATTTTAAATTTAAGAAATACCTTTTGCAAAATTGTTTTTATACATTAGAAGACTATTTTTTTCTTAATTTTTTTAAAATACTTTATTTTATTATTATACAACTATGCTATATTTATATTATTGTACGATATTTTAAAAATACAACAATAAAATATATAACATATTTGCTTTTGACAATATCAACCAAAAAATAACGTTCGGAAGTCTGATCTTCCTAGGAACCCCAAAGGAAATAGTAAACATGATAAACTTTAGAAGAGTCCAACTGCAGTTGCCATTCAGACCAAACTACCAAAAACGTTTAAAATAAACAGCGGATTCAGGCGCCTTTTTAGCAGTAATATTCAACCTGACCCTAGAAACAATAATTAGAAGCATGCAAATAACAGAAAAAAATAGTTGGTGCATACGCCAGTGATATCTTTATTGCAGCAAAAAAACTCTACTACAGAGATTAATACAATTAGAAAGTAAAGCAATAAAAATAGGGCTGAGTAGCAACGCTGCAAATTCAAAATACATACAGTATGACACAGCCACAGAAAGAAGCAAAAGACAAACAAATATTAACCACCACAAATTCAAAGAACTACAAATATCTAAAATCAGAATTACGATACAACTCAGAAGATAAAAAGAAGAAAAGCAGCAAGAGAAAGAGTTATGCAAATAAAACATCTAAAATATTAAGCAGAACAACAAAGCTAATAATATATAGAGCTCTAATAAAACAGGTAATAACTTACGCATGTAAAACATGGACATTATCAAACAAAA
This sequence comes from Tachinus rufipes, assembly GCA_963932245.1. Lineage (NCBI taxonomy): Eukaryota > Metazoa > Arthropoda > Insecta > Coleoptera > Staphylinidae > Tachinus > Tachinus rufipes. The sequence goes on along the minus strand of OZ010745.1, from coordinate 71,009,858 downwards.
AAAATAGATTGATAAAAAACAAAAAAAAAAGAGTATAAACAAAGTTTGAACAGATAAGAGTGAATAAAAACACGTACAAAATTAAGATAAACTTTGAATTAATTGATTTAATAGACGGAGCTGACATAGTAAGTCTATAGAAATGAATAGACTGCAATAAAACACATAATGAGAATGTAGAAAGAAAGAGAAACAGAGCAAATGACCAAAAAATACAAGACCAAAAAGAAAACTAAGAAAAAAATAGAGATACAAAGTAATAAAAAATCTAAAAAACAATGAATGTCGCAGAGTAGAAAAGACTAATTCAGGATAAAAATGAATCAATTTATTTTTATCCTCAACTAGTCTTGTAGTGGTGGTGGTGAAGCAGGCCAAAATCCACCTAAGGTTGTAGAGCTAATAGAAGAATGCTATATGACAATATATTTAAAAAAAACTGTTACTAGTTTCAACCTTTACTAAGTCATCATATGAATGATTTGTAACATTTTCTTTTATATTCATACTTGTTTGTATAACCGTCCTATGATAACCAATATAGGTTGAAACTAGTGACGTTTTTTAATATATCTTGAATAATAAATATGTTTTATTTAATTTATAATGAACTATCACCATTCAATTTTTCTATAGTTTGGTCAATTCATAATAATAATTCAAATCATATATAGATGTTTCATTTTGATATCTAAAAAAAACGGGTATTTTTCAAGAGAAATCAATAAATGATTATTTCATTGTAAAGAGGAAGGTATGCCATTAACATTTGAAAACAATATCAGTCAAATGGCCGCCACGGTTACGGTTGCAGTACCACATTCTTTTCATAAATTTTCATAACCAATTTACACATTTGCGGCGGAATGTCCTCGATAACTTTACGACGTCCATATTTGAGGTCTTAAACTTGTGGAGCTGTGGCATAGACCTTGTCTTTTACGTAACCCCAAAGAAAAAAAAACCAAAGGTGTTAAATCACAAGATCTCGGTGGCCGATTGTGATCACCTCTTCGAGAAATAACACGGTCAGGAAACTTTTCTTGCAAAATTGCGATTGTTTTGTTGCTTGTGTGGCACGTAGCGCCGTCTTGCTGAAAATAAACGTCGTTCACATCAATATCTTCCAATTTCGGCTATAAAAAATCATTAATCATAGCTCGGTAGCGCCATCCATTTACCACAACAGTTGCACTAGCCTTATTTTTGAAAAAAATAGGGTCCAATCACACCGCCAGCCCAAAAATCGCACCAAACAATGACATGTTGAGGATGCAAAGACTTTTCAACAATCATTCTTGGATTTTCTCAGCCCAAAATGCGACAATTCTGCTTATTAACGTAGCCTCCGAGGTAAAAATGAGCCTCATTACTGAAGATAATTTTTCAATAAAATTCCGGATCCTTTTGATGCATTTGAAGGAACCAATCAGCGAAGATACAACGTTTATGGTGATCGACCGGCTTGAGTTCTTGTGTTAACTAAACTTTAAAAGCCTTAAGACTTAAGTCTTTATGCAAAATACGCTGAAATGTCGTTTGTGAAATGTGTAATTCTAAAGAATCGACAAACCTGGGTTTTCTTCAACACTACGTGCTACATCAGCAATATTCGCATGTGTTCTTGAGTGATGCATACGGTTTCGATTCTTCACATCACAAACTTGTCCCAACAGCTCAAATGTTTCCACCAGGTTTACTATTGCCGGCCGAGAAGGTGCTTTACGATGACCAAAAAGTGCTTTAGTTTTGTAAACTGTAACTGAAAATTTTTCACCATTTTTGTAGTGAATTTTAATAATTTCAAAACATTTTTGAAGCGTGTATCGTTCCATTTTTAATAATGGCGTAGTTTTTACTTGTCAAATGTCAAAAGATAATAGCTTTAAAATTGACAAATGCCCAAATAGCCTGCTATTCAAAATAAAACTTCTTATTGGAAAACACTTTATAAACAGTAAAAATGCACTTTAATAATGCAATTCAAAATTTTATTATTTAAATCATTTGCACTGAATGCAGATAGTGCTAACATCGATTTTAACAAAAACGGTGAATACTAGCCGGACCATTGGCGTTAAATAGGTTATCTGGAGTACAACAAGAAAATAACAACTGAGCATGTTATACGAGGTATAATTGTAATAAAAACTTTATCACGTGTTTAGTTTATCCAACACTTCACACAATCGACGATTGTTAACATTACATTCAATATAAGGTTATTTTTTAAATAAATAATATATTAAAGTTATAATTTACAATATATTACTTAAAAATTACTAGACCATAATGAAAAAAACATTGTTGAAACTATCACTGACTGCAGTCACAGTGAGATGGAATAAGTTGTTTCAGCACATTAGTACATTAAAAACAAGTTTTATAAAAAAAATGTTTCGAAACAGAAAGAAAAACTTTACCTATATTTTCAGTCACAATAAGTTTATGATCAAATTATTTTCCATTTAAAATGTATTAATTATTAAAATGTCAATACACGTTATGTATGCATCAATTCATCAATAACTACCATACATCTTAAAAGCATTTTAAATTATTTTTCGATTTGACTTGCATTCAGAGAATAAAATATTACAGATAAATCATAAAAACTTTAGATGAATGAATGAATGAATGCATATAAAAATCTGTTTACGACGTCTTAAAAAGATTCCATCTATTTTAGATTTCCGTAATTCTTGATAGTTTTCAATCTGATTTGTTTTTCAAAGTAATTTAATATGAATCAAATATATAAAATCAATTAAAATAAAATGTTAATAGTATAGGAGTTTTGGTATAATTTGTAAGACAGCCCCAATATTTAATATACAAATAAAAACTGTCATAAGCATATTCCAAAAATAATTGAATATCCTTAGTAATTTCCGCCGTGACCTGTATAATGATTTCGACGAGTAGAAAATAAGAAAAGTTGTAAAAAAAAAGATATGATGATGAATACTGATAATACAAATTAATTTAATTTTTGTTGATTTTTCTTGAAATCAATTTTGTTATAATCATATAATAGATTATTGCGAATTATATAGTCCATTATACAAAACTAAATTACATTTACTGACAGTGATGAGGGTTGAATTAATGATAGCAGTTTAAATAATTTTATATATTCAATATTATTTATGCAGAAGTAGTGAAATCTGTTAAAATTTATTTAATAATAAATCATTTTTATTTACAAATTGATTTTATTAATTAAAAACAACTGGTTTTGTTATAACAACATTATAGGTTTACTATCAAAAACATTGATGATGTTATGTAATTACAAACCCGTTTAGATTAGTTAATAAAATAAATGTGAATAAAAGTTTGTAGCGTAGCCAATTTAGATCAAAATTTTTATTGTGAAAATTTACAAGGTTAAGTGGGAGAACAGACCCAGTCTGAATTTCGCCTTTTTCTATTGTATAGTTTGTATGTAATAGAAATAAAGTTTTTTATTATTATAATTAAAACAAAACAAGCAATAAATAAATATTCTTTCTTGCTTTTTTAAGTTCAATAATACTGTATTGTGCGTTGAATAACTTATTTATTTATTTTTAAACCAAATTTTAAATAAATTTTTTTTGAGTACTATAAAGGCCAAAGATGTTGAGTCGGAGTTGAAATCGGAGTCTGGAGTCGTAGAGTCTGCCAATATTTGAGGAGTCAAAGTCGGAGTCGGAGTCGACTGTAACTAATCCGACTCCAACTCCTTAATAATACAAAACTTAAGAAATAGTATACAAAAAAATTATACATATTATTAAGGTAATTTTTACAAAAAATAAAATATTTAACAACTGTTTGTTCGCAAAAATAAAGTTGCTTCTAAAATATCTTCTTTTAAGGTTGCTCTTAAATCCAATTTTATTATTTTTAAAGCTGAAAATAATTGCTCCACACTTACTTGTGTTGGTGACAACGCAGTAACAGCCCACGCACTATTTTGCACAATTTTAAGATATTGAGTCGGAGTCGGAGTCGAAACAAAAAATTAAAGAGTCGGAGTTGCTAGAATTTTGTAACGACTCCACACCCCTGATAAAGGCAATACTGTTGTTTTGAATATTCTTGCATTATCAGCATTTTTTTAAGTTGTTTTTTGCTTTTTAATTTTATGATATTTTTAATCTAACTATGTAAAATAATTATATACTTGCATAACATTTATTTGCCTTAAATAAAAAAAAAACTTGTCAGTTGTTTTTACATTTAAAATAATAATAGAGTAGTAGTAGTAGTGTAGTAGCAGTAGAGTAGTAGTAGGGCGTGAAAATAACTAATTAATGTTTAAGTTCTGGTGTTTTTATGTTGTTATGTATAATGTAGTAACTTAAAAAATCACATTTTTAAATTTTCTTCTTAAAAACATTTATTAATTTAAAAATAAGTAATATTAGGAATCATTATTATCAACAGATCCATAATTTACAATATTTATCTAGTTAGTTTTATCAACCAACACTGTTCAAAATGCTCAAACTGTTAATAACTAGTTTTTAACCTATTTGTATTTTTCTATTTTGCATTATAGTTATATCACAACACGCAGTTCAGTATCGATATAATATTTTTTAAAACCAATATTATATTATTTAACGCGTATCGTAATTGGAGTCATTACGATATAAAACGTTTGATTTTTAAAGGTGGGTAACAGAAAAACCAATTAAATTAATTGATATAAATTTAATATATTTATTTTAAAGTTATGTTTTGATAAGTGAAATAACTAATCAATTTTAATAAATTAAAAAAGCAAAACATACTAAAAATATTAAATACACACAAATTAAAATAATAAATAATAATAAGTGCTAAATAGATTTTATTTAAAAAACAAATACACTTTGTCTGTATATATACATGTATACAACAAATAGTTAATATTCCCATTTGCTTAAATGTAGTTTTACATTATTCCTTATAATCTAAATTTGATGTTTGGTAAATTTCGCGTTTTTGCATGACAAAAACTTTATTTATGTCCTTAGATTGACCCCACAAAACTGTTATAGCTGTAAACTACTCTGTAATGTACTGATTTAATATAATTTAAAGGTAACTAATTATTTAAGTTCATTATTACGTTAGTTTTGATATTTTAGAGCAAATATTATCTATATGACTGGTCCAGTTTAAATTGCAATCTATAGAAATGCCTAAAAGTTTTGTAAATTGACATTCATTTATAATATCCAATGAAATATCCTGTTGTATGCTATTGCAAAAAACAATGGTAGATGGTTTACTTAAGTTTAAAATTAAGTTGATAGATAAGAACAATAGTTTAAATTTGCTGACAGTGTCTCTAGCTTTAATCTGAAGTTCTTCTGGTGTTGTCGCTTGAATAGTTACTGACGTATAATTTTTTTTTAAGAGTTTCATACCCTCATATACCAATCAAAGGACTACTAATAAGTTATAAAAACTAAAAAAAAAATACATAAGTAAGTTTCTCAATGCACCGCCCCACCCCCAGCTCTGGTTCGTTTGAAATGGAATTGCCCGCATACAAAAATTTATTTATTAATTATTTTTGAAGCTAATATTTTAGTAATTAAAAAACCATATACTGAAAATATGTAATTAATGTAAAAACTAGTATTTCTGATTTTATGCAAGGTATAAAGTAAATTAATATTTTTTTTAAATTCAATCTAACAATCGCAGCGGCCAAGATTCAAGCACATACAATTGTTACGGTTCTACAAACATCGCCAATGTGCTTTGTATGACTCCGGCATTGCATGATAGCAAAACACAAATTTAAATAAATATTTACTTATAAAAAGAAATATGTACCTTGTTCAATAGTCTTATTCACATCCCGCACAGTAATAATTTAGATATATTTTTATGCACAACGTATGAAATAATCTAATAAAACATCTTTTTAAAAGCTTTTAGAAGTTTTCATAAACATAAAAAGATATGACACGTTTTTTCAACTAAGAAAACCGTATTAAAAATATCGACATATGCAAAATATACTAATAAAATTTAAAAAAACTCATTTAAAAAAATTTGTGTGTTTGTGTATATAAATAACTAATTGGTGTATTCTAAAATCTCGTTAACACTATAATATGCCTTTATAACATTTTAAATTAGTTAGTATTATTAAAATATTTGAAATATTTGTTAGCATCTTGTTATACACCAATATATTATAGAATAAAAGAAGATGAATTTCATTTCTAACATAATAATTATAATATTATGTATAAATGAAATGAATGTTCTTCTTAATGTGCTTAACTAATTTATAAATCTATATACATAACAAGGTAAAAATTTGTGTTTTGTTTTTAAAAATTATTCTACAGGTTTTATATTATATCTTAATTTTACACGTTTTTGCTGTACAAAAATTCAATTAATCTCTTCAACATATTCTCACACCACTATATTATAACTACAATAAGAGTAAACTAAGGAAGATCATTTTAGTCTATAAAAGATTTTTATTGTAATATTGTAGATAAACTATCAGTATCATTAATTTTATTTCAATTTCAGAATGTGATATCTAAAAATTACTTAATATGTCACAACATAAAAATACAAGTGAAATCACAATTATTCCATGTGTCAATAGCACGGTTAAAAACATCTTTTTTAAAAGTTTTGGTCCTACATTTCTGAACTGTTAGTCAATACTTATTAGGATTCCTAGCAAGCGTTGTACTAAAAGTAAATAGTTTTTTAGATTGCAATATGTCTTGTTATTTGTTTAAACAATGTCCATGGCCATTGAAGAGAAGATCATGTGAGATTGTAATTTCTAAAAAATAAATAAAAGAAGATTTAGATATGGATTCGTTGTATAGTTTAATATTTGGTACTGATGGTACCTCAGGTTTTGATTTTAAAACATTAAGAAGTTTTAAGAGTTAAAATTGACCCTGTTGGGAACACCTGATTCAGATATTGTTTTGAGGTCTTTGTTTATAGATGCTACAGAATTTAATCTTGAAATTTTAAGACGTTCTGCTATATTTGTCAAAAGTATAAAAAGTGCTATCGTCTGCAAAACTATGAATAAGACTTTTAACTATTTGAAGAAGTTTAGTTATCAAATCAAAAATAAAGTTGATAAAAAAACAGAATTTTGGGATCAGAGTTAAAACAATTAATTTTAACTTTAATTTTTCTATTTTATATTTTCTCTATTTATTTTATAAAATCCTTGTATTATATGCATATTATCGAAGTTAATGATTTTATGTAATTATTTATTGTATTTAAACATACATTGATAATGATGATTATTCATCGAAACATGTATGTTTAAACACAATAAATAATTACATAAAATCATTAACTTCGATAATATGAATATAATTTTTCTGTTTTCCAAAAAGTTTTCTTTGAAAAGATTTACAGAGCTTGTTGATAAGATTAGGATGCCATACTCTATCAAATGCTTTAGAAATGTCTAAAGTTACTGCAAGATTTTTTTTGTTTAAAGTAGCATTCCATTTTGAACCTATCATAAGCCAGTAGATCAGTTGTCAAACGTTTTGATCAAAATTCTTACTAAGTATCCGAGATAAAGTTATTTTGTTCAAATTACTTGACAATGTATTCCACATTAATAATATATTTTTCAAAATTTTTTTTAGTCAATAAGCAATTGGTCTTTAATTAAAAAAAAAGATTTGTCTCCCTTTTTAGGCATAAGTTGAACATTTGCAATCTTTTAACAGATTGGAAATAGTTTTTTTGTATGATATGGCAAATATTTTTAGCTAGAATGGGAGCTAATTTATTGGAAAATGTATTAAAAATAATAAATGGAATTTCATGTATACCTGATGCCTTTCTAGTATTTAATTTAAGAAGATATCTTTTAACAACCTGTTGCCTAAAATAAATTGACCCATCATTTTACCATCTGGCAATAAAAGTACAACAGTAGGAAAACATAGAATTAGATGCAAATTGGTTTGCGAAATTATCTGCTTTTTCTTTTGGATCAGTAACTAGAATGTTTTGATCATTTCGAAGAGAGTATAATAAAGATATTGAACTACCTTGCAATAAATTTATTGTTTTATAGAAAGTTTTGTTGTTTATAGATAGTTGAAAAATTTGATTAGATTTGTTTTTGTCAGTCATATCTTTCTCAAATTGTATTAGATTGTCACAATATTTACAAACTTTTTATAATCTTTGTTTAGGGTGATTGTGGACTGTATAATTAATATATTTTCAATTACAAATGACAAACTTAAAATAATGTTGTTTTGCAGTTCGATATGGCTTGGTTGTTTTTATCCAAATTAATTAATGTAGCTAACCATTTCTAAAACTGTTTCTTTTTGTATCCTGTCTGGCGAAGGTATAAATTTTGTTAACCGGTCCAATAAGTTCACAAGTAGTAGATTTAATTTTTACCACTCGTGTTACATTGTCCGCGCCCAAAAACAAATCAATAATCGTCCTTATGGCCATTCTGAAGGTGGCAGACCAAGACTGAACCGAAATACTAAATCACCCTTTTTAAGTAAAGAATGATTGGTTGTAATCCAAGATCTATTCAATTTTCCAAACTGCAATATAATCAGACAAGACTCTATTATTAACAGAAATAATTTTAAACAACTCCTTGAGTTCCTTTGCTGCCCCACAAAAATTACTACCTTAATCTGAAAAATCTTTCATTAGTAAACCTTTTTCAAGCCAAAGACTTAAAAATCTATCCAAAGCTCTCAAACATGTTTCAGTTAAAAGACTGGTCACACATTCTAGATGTATTGCTTTAGTCACCATGCAAACAAACAACACCAAATAACATTTCAATACCTTATTACATCTTAGATGTGATGTTTTAATAGAAAAATGACCCGTATAATCGATACCAATATGACTAAAAGTGCTTACTGGTTCTAATCGATATGCTGGTAACTTTGCTATTATTGGCTGTATAGGCTTTGCCTTTAATCGATAACAAATTAAACATTGAAAGATCCGATGACGAATTAGACTTCGTGCTTCTAAAATCCAAAAACTTAAAAGTAAAGACTGAATCAATCTTGGACCACTATGCCCTGAAAAAATATGAAAATGATTTATTAACAAAATTGCTAATCGACTTTTATTTGGAATCAAATAAGGATGTTTACTTCAATGAGTTAACTGACAAAACCCTCAGAGACGAAAGAACGGAGTCTGACCTCTATAATATTTTGCGATCTCTACACCCTTTTTCAATTAATCCTTTTCCTTATATAACATGGTCTTTTGAGTTAATTTTACTATTAATTTGATTGCATTTTCATATTCATGATCAGCTCTTGATCGAACAATCTCAATTGCAATAATTCTTTGCAATTTTAATAAGGAATACATCTTGTTTAACAAATTTATAAATTCATTATAGTCTCAATTCACTACATTATAAAACAAATTACTTTCTTTCAATTCAAGTAAATCCTGTATTATTTAATCTGGTTCTTCCAAAGGTCAAGAGACTATTGGATCTCAAATAAAATCTAGACCTTTTCACCAAAGCAAACATTTAATAAGGTCAGAAGCAAACAAACCCTACTAACCGGATCAGCAAGATTTTGAGTTCCTGGAACATGCCTCCAAATTACTCTTGGATTTAACTTATGTATTTGCGCAACGCAATTTGCAACAAAAGTCTTTAACAAATAAGAAACGTGCAACTCCATGCTAAAACAGTCATTAAATCCACAAAATAAAAAGAATCTTCTATTGGATATCGCTCAAAACTGGCAGAAACCGAAAGAAACAATTTAGACAACAACTATGCAGCTCCAAATTCCAAACGGGGTACCGTACAAGTTTTTAGAAGAGCCACACAAAATTTAGCCACCACCAACTTAATTTCAACAGAATCAAAAGTTTTTATACGCAAATAAATCAATTTTTTTCTAAGTCAGTTATTTTAATTCTTGATTCGTGTCCAAATATTTAAAATATCTACTGGCAATGGATCATCCCAATTAACTTTCAACAACCAAAGTTGTTGTACTAAAACTATTAAGAAAAAACAAAAAGACTCAAATATCCATTAATGTCAAAAATTCAAGCTACTCGAGACAAAATACCTCGTTTCAAAGAAATTTTGTTATCTGATTTTATTATATAATGGAAAGTATCACGAGAAAAATTCCAAGAAATTCCCAATAATTTAATCGAATCAGAAACATTTCCAGATTTAAATACTCTCTGATTCTCAGATTCTATAGCAGACCAATGTGAACAGGTTCATTTTGCCAAATCAAAAAATTCACAACGCAGAAGACTTATCAATTGAGCTTTTAATTCCAAAGCTTTATTCTCATAAAGAGCTCCCATAAAATGTCATCGACATAAATTCCATTTTTCAAAACTTCCGCTGCAAAAGGAAAAATAAATTAATTATCTTCAACTAACTGAAGAATAGACCTTTGAGCTAAATAAAGACTAGAAGTAGCCACAAAAATTACTCTTGTATGTTCAAATTCTTTAATTGGATCATTAGAATTAAATCGCCAAAAGATATGTTGAAAAGCACGATCTTCTTCATGCAACCTTACCTCCCGAAACATTTGACAAGTATCACAAGTTAAAGTTACTTGATGAAACCTAAAACATGTCTATATCTGACCAATGTCTGTCTGCAGATTTCGACTAAAGAAAAAGGTATGATTTAAAAAAATGCCGTTAGAATCCTTCTCTGTAGGATTAAAAACTACTCTTACAGCTACACCAGACGGCTTTTTTTTGACTCCGTGATGTGTCAAAATATATGAAGCTGATTATTTTGAAAGCATCAAATGACCTTAATCAATGTAATTTTGTTTTCAAAATATAATTTTTTAAAGATTTTATCTTGTTCAAAACAAGCCTCCAATTAATAAAAACGTTTCAAAGCATGTTCTCTATTGTTACCAAAAACCGGACCAACATTTGCTTTGAAAGGTAATCGAATAATGTAACGTCTATTTTTATCTCTAAAAACAAAAAATTCAAGACCAAACTAGTTTTAATAATCTCGTTTAGAAGGAAATTGCTTAAACAAAGTTTCTCCAAAAGTAGCAAACCAAGATTGATGTCAGAAACTTTGTTGAAACAAGACGAGTCCCTAACGACGTACTCCTGTGCATCTGAAAAAGATGGAAGGTTGATGCCAGAGGCCTTGATGAAACAAAACGAGTCACTAACGAAGTACTCCTCTGCATCCAAAAAAGATAAAAAATTGATGTCAAAGGCCTTGTTGAAACAAGTCAAGTCACTAACGACGTACTCCTTTGCATATGAAAAAGATGGAAAGTTGATGTCAGAAGCCTTGTTAAAACAAGACAAGTCACTAATAACGTACTCCTCTGCATCCAAAAAAGATGTAAAATTGATTGCATTCTCGTGTTTGATATAATCAGACAACTCAACAGACGGGGCCAGTTCAGGCGACATCAAATCTAAATGTACACACATAGAATTCATAAACATAACTTAGCTCATTTTTAATCTCAATTTTTACAGAACCCATCACTATCCAACCTAAATTAGTTAAGATAGCATTCGGATTTCATTTTAATATGTGCTGGGCGAAGTGAAGTAATATCCAAAACAGATTCCACTCCCTACAAAATATCTATGGGTGACATTACATAAAAATAAGGATCGACCAAAAATAAATTTGAAAACCAAGTTTTAACTTCATCAGAGATAAGATCAGTGGGCAAATCAGCTGTAATTTTAGGTAACACAACAGCTTCAAAATTTAAATAAAAATCTTTATTAAATTTAGGGCGTAAAAGTCAACTCACCATTCCTTTGGATGAACCCACCAAAGACTAACCCACCCCATTAAAAAAGGACATCTTCTTCCTAAAAGCTGCAATCCATCAATGTTGCAAATTCTTGTTTATTCAATTTCTAAATAAGCAGAATTCGTGAATGATTGAGGACCCACAAAATTCAAAGACACAGAATTTGAAAGAAACCCATTAATTACATTGACAGGTTCTTCTTTCCTATTAATTATTGCATGTGAAATCTTGTTAGATGTTCGGTTAAAATGCAACAAAGTGTTGTGATCCTTTCAACCACAAGTTTTGCAAAAAAACTTTGAAATACATCTTAAAGAATGATGAAGACCCAAACAAGCAAAACAACGTTTATGAGCTTTGGCTATTTTATTTCATATCTAGAATTTGAGGTTCCCGCTAAGAACACAAAACAATTTAATAATCGATGGACGGTCTTACACATAGGACACTCAAAGGAAAATGTAGTGGATTCGATCTTTTGGACCCCATGTGAACTCATTTTAAAAACTCTTTTGGATGAGAATAAGTTAAATTAGATTTTGTTAAAACTGGAAAAGTTGTCTGTTTGGTTAAAAAATCTATAGAATTAAAAAAAAAATCTCAGAATCTAAAGGTTGAGATTCAAAATCTTTTCTCATTTTAGAATCTAATAATCTTAAAGAAGTTCTAAGAAAATTTAATCTAAAAAATCATCAAAACTTAAAGTTTTCAAAGAGTTAACATTGACTTGTATCACATCCAAAAGATGCATGGCCCCTTTAAGATTATCAAATTTTACGAGACTTGATTGAAATATACTTGAATGGTAATGATTTGCAATTACTTTTTTATTTGTATATCGTTTTGTCAACAGATCGCATGCCAAATGATAATTATCTGGCATAAAAACAACAGTTTCAATTAGTTGAAAAGCATTACCTTCCAAATAACAGATAAGAAAACTTTTCAATGTCAGTAAGGTTTGCACTTTAATCATGTTAATATATAAAGCTATAAACAAAGAAAACTTTTTATAAAAACCATCAAACCTGGCCAACTTAATTTCCGGTAAACGTGATTTTTTGTGAACTACCACATTTGATTTTGAAGAATTCTGAATTGACAGAGAAACCATCAATTCTGACTTCATCAAATAATAACCAAACTCCAATTTAGTTGCCAGTTTATCAAGATCAAGATTACTCATTATGATTAAAAGTCAATAAGAATAATTGATCCAACAAATTCTCCTTAAAGATATTCTAAACGGTTGGCAGCTCTCGAATCATGTTTACACATGATTGAAGCTTTGCTAGCAGCCGGTCTCTCTTATTGATAATAGCCGAAAACTTCTTCCTTTCGGAGATTGTCGGTTTAGCCATAAAAAATGTTAGATTTAAACTGAAAGAAAAAAATAGAAAAAAACCGTACCCCCGCCACTCGCAATACAATATTAATTAATTGAAGAAAAAATAATTCAATAAATTATATTAAATGTCAAAATAACAATCAAATATTTTATCAAATAAACTAATTAAACTTATAAATGTAATTTTCAAATTTATCTATAAAATATCTTGGGTTTGACTGGACCAATTTGTTTAAGGTGATTGTGGACTGTATAATTTCATTTATTTTCAATTACAAATGACAAACTTAAAATAATGATGTTTTGCAGTTTGATATGGCTTAGTTGTTTTTATCCAAATTGACCATTTCTACAACTGGTTCTTTAATTCCTTGATTCATTTCATTAGTGACCTGTAGTGAGATGTCTGATAATCTTCCTTCGTAGGTTCTCGCCTTTTTCATATAATAACTTCTATTGATAGGCTATTCTTTCGTAAATTCTAGCAGGTATAATGATATAATAATTAGGATTAAACTTTACAATTGTATAATTTAAAATTCAATAAATGTTTATGTATTTTACATTTTAAAAATATAAACTCAACCGGACAAGATTAATTAAAAAAAAATAATATGGTTTTTACATTTTCACAGTAACAAAAATTCATCTTTTCTTTTTGACACACAAAACAAATTGACCTACTATCCTTTTTCTAACACCAAACAATCTTGATTAGTCTAATTGCAACGAAAACAGGAGTATTTGTTAATTGGGTTTTGCTTCTTATTAACTGCTTTTTTTGTCAGAATTAAGAACAAGTACTTTTGTTTTGGTTTAATAACAGAGAATGGAACTCATTTTTTATAACACTTATGAATAGTTTTTGTGAGATTTTCTGCTGAAGTATGTGAATTCTTAGAATGTAAGCCAAAATAGAAATAATTAAGAAATTGTTTTATTTTTAAGTTTATCTTTAGTCAATCACAATGAAGATATGTGGGTTGCTGAATAAATTCATTAAGGTTGTGTGAAGCAGCAAAAATCATAGCTTTTTGTTCGGATAGATATTGTTGTAAGAAATGAATGACTTAACCATTCAATATTATGTACATAAAAATCTTACCTTGAAAAAGCTTATCGAAACTTTCAGAAAAAAAACAAAAACTGAGTATGCCTATTACAAAAATAGTCTTATATGGAAGATTTAGTTTAAGAAATATGCTATTATAACCAATGCCCTAAATTATGTACGTCGTCAGTCTAGAATATGCTTGTTGTTTGTGGATGTAGGCACAAACACCCTGTTGGTAAGTAAATGAATGTTCAAAATAATAGTCGGAGTCTAAATCTTTATTGTTAACATTAGTTTCAGTCAAAGAAAAAAGATATGGGGATTTCTATTTTTTAGATGGCGATAAACAAAATTTAAATTCTTCATTAGACCATAATTATTTAAAAAAATTAGTTTTAAGTTACAAGCTAAGTTAATGTTTGATTGATTAAATTGGTTAGCGGAACAAGCAAGGCCTGAGGATGAGTCGTCTACAGATGCAGTCATTTATATATATACAGGGTGTCCGGAAAATACGTGTACAACGTTTGACGACAGACTCCTGACGTCAAAATAGGTCGATCTAAGCCGACTTAGTTATATCCAAAATTGTCTCGTTTAGCCGGTAGAGGGCGTCAAAAATTTGGAAATATTAAAAAGAAATTACCTGTAACAATAATTTTTTAAGTGACCTTGTTGCTATGGCGTTTAATAATTTGACAATTATTGACAAATTGTCACCAGTCTATGAAATTTACTCAAGTATACGATCAACATTCTTGAATTACAAGTTCATTTTACCATTAAAAATGGAAAATTATACAAACTCTCAGAAAGTTGACATGCTCCTGGTATACGGTTTTTCTTTTTTTTTTTTTTTGTTATACTTTTGTTTTTTTTGACGCCCTCTACCGGCTAAACGAGACAATTTTGGATATAACTAAGTCGGCTTAGATCGACCTATTTTGACGTCAGGAGTCTGTCGTCAAACGTTGTACACGTATTTTTTGTTATACTTTTGTTTTTTTTGACGCCCTCTACCGGCTAAACGAGACAATTTTGGATATATCTAAGTCGGCTTAGATCGACCTATTTTGACGTCAGGAGTCTGTCGTCAAACGTTGTACACGTATTTTCCGGACACCCTGTATATATATATATATATATATATTTTAATGTTTATAAATTACAAAATTGTAGTCAACTTTACTTATAACTCAAATTAATCTATACTATTTAAATGTATTCATTGCTTAAACTATAGTTTTTTTCTCCTTGCATTAAATTCTAAATGTGACGCTTAGTTAATTTATAGATCAAACATTGTTTATTTAAATATTTTGTAATCAGTCAATATACATTGAAATTTAATAAATAATAATGGTTGAAAATATCTAGTGTCGCATATTATAATCACATTAATTACATGAGTGGAGTCGAGCCGCGGGCAAAATTTGTTTTTAAATCGATTTTAAAAACTGATGATTGACAACAAGCAACAGTTATAATATTCTGTTTATATGTCCATTAATTTGAATAAACCATAATTAATTTAAAAAAAATATATATAAATTAATTAAAATATATGTTATAGACAAATACTGCTTGGTTCGGACATAACTTAACTATTATGTTGTAAATAAAATCTAACAAGAGACTGTTAAATATAAATTTGAAAAAAACTTTTTTTTTCTCAATTAATCTTGATGTTTACTACGACAAAATGGATCGTCTCAGTGGACATGAATACAGCCATAAAACCGAAATCCAAGGCTAATTTAGTTTTATTCATTGTATATCATGAAGTAGCACATATGAAGGCTAGTTTACTTCATTTTTCCGCACCATTTAACACAATTGCTTACAATGTTGAGCTGCTTAATCGTTTAAATTTTAGTTGATCATAAATTTTAGAAAGAATAAACAAAACAGTATATAATTAAAAATGTTTATAAACTAATTATTCATAAATTAATAAAATATAAATAATACTATCCGTACCAAACTCACAAAGTTACAAACCTGTTTTATTTGTTTATTGTTCCAGATTATTACAGGTACGTATTTGCACATTATGTCGCAGAAGGGAAGAATTCTCTAAAGACTATTGTTATTTATATAAATATTTACAAAGTTTGCACAATACATATCCAACATATAATTGGTATATATCTCATAATAATTTATCAATATACAATAAAACGTAATTCAAAACAAATTCTGTTATTGCTAATAGAAAAAAAACTAGGTAATAAGATTTATTTAGTTATCAGATTGCTACAAAATAATGTAAACGCTTACTTCTATACTTAATCGTACGGTTTAAAAAACGTATTTTTTAATAACATTAAAATTTACCGGCAATGTTAATAAAAACCCCTTTACGGTTCGCAAAATGAGAAAGTTTGCACTAAAGGTACTGTAAGTTAATACCAATTAAGTTGAACATATTGAGAATTGTGTCGTATATTTTTTTACTTACGTAAAATTAAATTTTATTGTGATGCCTTTATTATACAAAAAACTACTGGATGTAACTGAAAGTATAAATATTCAACACTATATATATATAATCCAAAACAGAAGTGTATATAAATTTATTTATAATTATAATTATAATTTGTTTTTAACAGTGCAAACAAACCAAATTATAGCAACTAGAGTTTGGTTTAAATTTTCAATAGTAATAACAATGTTACGCAAGAATAAATAATAAGCAATATTATTTGTAAATACCTGCAACATTAAAATTTGAAGCTGTAAAGTTAGCTACTTAAAATGTACAAAACAAATTAAATTTGATTGATTACAGTTAAAATTATAATAGAAGTGTATCTTTATTGAAAAATGTCGTTAATATTCTATTGCTGTTTTATTATAGTCATTATAAAATCAAAAGCTTAATTCTACATTAATTAATATAGTAATTAGTTTGACAACAACATTGTTTATATCAATATAGATTATGATATTGATAAAAAATGTAATAATGAGAAATTAATCTTTTTTTAATTATGAACAAAAGATCTTTTTTTTTCTTTAATTATACAGTTGCCGACAATAAACTATAAAAACAATCTGTTTGACTTATGTACCACTTTAGAAACTATTTTAAATATAAGAATAATAATTGATTGTTTTTGGCAACTTTGTTATCTCCAAGTAAACTGAACAGTAAGTACTTGTTGATTAGGCTAACTTGAGACTTTACTTTGAACCTCCGTCTTTTCATGTATTTTTTTAATAGTTAATGAAATCTCGTTTTTTCTTAAAACAATATTGTTAGTTTGTTTGATTAGTACAAATTCCGTCACGGGTGTCTTGTTCCTGTCAAAACAATAACAAAAGTTTAGGTTATGTTGTTGTCATTGTGGATTCTCTTTTGATGTTACTTTAATCTGTCTTATCTTACAAAAGGTACTGTTTTGTAAACAAATGTATTATAGTATTTACAAAATATCCAAGCATTTTGAACGCATTCAATTCAATAATCTAGTTTGTTTAATTCATTAATATGTTGTCATAGTTATTTGTTTAAAATTAATTTAATATTCAATAAGTGTTTGAATAATAATACAGAGATTTTTACAAAAAGTTTTTTTGTGTTTGAAACCAGTGAAAATTTGCTTTGGTTTGCTTCTGCTTCATTTTGGTCCTTTGTAACTAGATCTAGTCAGTGATTATCAAAGCATAGTCAAGTAGTAAAGTGGAATTGTGTGAGAACATAGGTGAAGAAGCAGTCTTCGAGGACCAACTTTTGGAGATGAAGAAGGACAAGGCAATACTTAAAAAAGGCAATCACAAAGATTGCAAAGCTTTTATCAACCGTCGACATTAATAGCAGTACGGTAAAATCTTAAATTCGTTAAAGATTTGCAAAACTGGAAGAGAAATATCAAGAATTTACGGTAGAACAAAAGAAGATATTTATAATAAGTAAAGACACTACTGACAAAGAACAGTACAAAGAAGTACGAGATTAAAATAATAAATTTGATGTCAACTTGTCATTAGTACAACCAATTAGTCAAACGGTTGGTACACTGACAAATGCTGAAATATCAAACAGACCAACTGAAAACCAAACAAGTGTAAATACTGAAACGAGTGTTTATAATAATTGTAGAAAACCGCTTTCTATAGTAAGTACGACTCAAATTTGCGAGTTGCAACCGTTACATTTTTTTTTTAATTCAAGGCTTCTTTTGAATCACTAATCCACGCAAACAACAGTATTGCAGATGTATATAAACTGTCATCATTAAGTGGAGAAGCGAGTCAGAAAGCCAGCTCAATTACAACAACAGCAGCAAATTATCAAATCCTGTGGAATATGTTGCAAAATCGTTATGAAAATTAAAAAATGATAATACAAAAGCATGTGTATGGAATCTTGGACCTTCCGAAAATGGTCAGGAAATTGTTTAAGATGTTAGGTAAAATAAATAATAGACTAATTAGCAATGTAAATGCACAACAGCATTAAGATGCAAGACAAGTAATTGTAGCGAGCTGCTAGTTAATCCAGTTGTGAGAAAGCTAGATTTACAAACAATTAGAGTAGGAATTATTATTACTTAATAATTCTCAACTAAGTTTTGACTCATTGACAAAATTTATAGAACATGAATGTAATGCATTAGAAGCAGTCAATCGTTCAGGTAAGAAGATTGAACCACGACAACATGAACATTGGTCCAACAAAAAACAACCACTGATATCGCACGTTTTTATAAAAAAATATAAATGTTATTTTTGCGACGGGAATCACAGTTTATATACGTGTGATAATCTTAAAGAGTTTCCAATTCAAACACAAATTAATACAGTGCAAGAAAAGAAGTTATGTTACAATTGTTTCTCTAAAACACATATGGTGGAAAAAGTAAAGGTCGCGGATATTTCAAGTGCAATAAAAAACATCACACACTTAATATATACCTTGAGGACACTATAGCAGCACACGCAGGAACATTAGGTGACCAAACAGTATTGGCTAAAAAAAATTCTATAACTAGAGATTCCAAGCCAACGATTTGCCGTACAATATGAGTATCTCTGTTCTTGTCGCACAACACTACACCCTCTCCCTCTCTCTACTAGTGATTGAGCGGCTATACGTTGTAGTAGTAAGTAAATAAGAAAAAAAAAATTGAATCTTCTCGTTCGCTAGCCATCCGACGTCTCAATAGAACAAAAAGAATGTTGTCATAGTTATTTGTTTAAAATTAATTTAATATTCAATAAATGTTTGAATAATAATACAGAGATTTTTACAACAAGTTTTTTTCTATTTGAAACCAGTAAAAATGTGCTTTGGTTTGCTTCTGCTTCAAGCATAATCAATCACAATCCAACAAGCCGCTACAGGTACGTTAATATATTAATAAAAGGTGTTAAGTAAAGATACGGCAAAAATTTAAGCGGTTATTTCTTGGCCTATTCTAAGAAAATTTGGCTTATAATAATTTTTAGAAAACTCTTTTGTTTCAAAGATTCGAAGTGAACAAAACTTGCGACAATTACAACGTTTTATTATCAAAAAATACATGTAAAGTTGCTGAATCTACAATAAATATTTTTTTCAAATTCCAAACGTTTTTACTTATATTTGAGATTCATTAACTAAATTTTCTGCTGCAGTAAGTTGAATTATAATGTAAAAAGGTAATAAAAATCCACTGTCTCCTAAAAGTAAACTATTTTCCGTTTCTCCGTTTTTAGAGGCCGTTCAAACTCTTCAATTATCAAATATATTACTATCGTGAGCAAAAGCAAGCCAACGTGCTACTACGTCACAAATATAATTGTCAGCATCTGTTACTACTTAAACATTCAAAGAAAAAAAGCCTTCGTAGAAGGAACACATCGAGAGATGTGAAACAATCAAAAAGCAGTAACAACGCAATTATCATTGCAAAACAAAGTACAAATGACTTGATTAATATTAATTTAATAATCCAAGTCATCTAAACATAATTTATCTACATTAGTTAATTAAAAAATTAATTAACTAATTCAGAATTTCCTGCAGAATGGCCGACGCTGCAGCTAAAACCTATACCATGGCCAATCTAAAAATCCTAAAAACCATGTATCGGCAGCTATTGACATCCACAAAGATAAATTCAAGCAAATCCGGCTTGACCAGAAAAACGCCATGCACCTGCTGAAGACGCAGATGAAAACCGCAAAGATTAAGATCATTACCGGTCAGCCAAACAAGCCCACTGCATCATCAAAAACAACTGTTTTGCTCACCAACCAAGAGGAAGCTTCTAAAACGCTTGCCGCACCCGATAGAATCTTGTCGGTTAAGCAAAAGCAAACGGTCTTGATGGATACGCAAAAAGTAATCCCGCTCAGGTCTACCAATCAGGGCACGTCATTCAAAGTGTGCCCGACTGTATCACGGTTTATGTGGTAATTCCTGTATCTTCAGGTATTCCTCAGAAATCACATTGCGGTCCAATTCTGTTCTTGCTATTTATCAATGATGTTTTTGAATGTATTCATTAATCGTCTTTTCTTTTATTTGCTGATGATCTAAAGCTTTATAGTAAAACATCATCTGTTAATGATTGCGATCTGTTGCAACGGGATTTAGATTCCGTAAATGCTTAGTGTCATAATAATAATCTTTTTCTTAACATTAACAAATGTTTTTCAATTAGTTTTAATAGAACACTATTTAAAATACCTTACAAATATGATATTAATCATAAACCGTTGAGCGTAATCTTTGACCACATACCACATTTGTTAAGCATATTAACTATAAAAATGCTGGGTTTTGTTTACAGAATGTCAGTTATTGTTCTTTGGTGCGCTCTCATTTAGAGTATGCTCCGTCAGTCTGGTGCCCGTCTTACAAAATTCATATTCAAAGTGATTGAACAAATTCAAAATAAGTTTGCTAGATTATTATCTTATAAATCAAAGATTTTAGCGGTTGATTTTGATCGCAATTACATTACATGTTTGTACAATTTGCTACCACTAAAACTTCGTCGAAAAAGAGCTGATCTTTTGTTTTGCGTGGACTAGTGATGTCTGAAGTAGACTGTCCTGGGCTTTTTGCATCTCTACCATTCAATATTCCTATTAGCGATCGACGTACCAGATGTTATTGGTTAGAAAATTTACACATTCTAGAAATTACGGGTGTTTAATTGATTTTGTATAAGTCGCAATTAAATCATATTGATTTATTATATAATGTCAGTTTGACAACCAACCAGTTTGTTAATAAATTTAATAGTATTTTAGAACATGCAGAATCCTAGTATCAAGAAAAATACAAAAAGAACTTATAATGGATCATTACGCATAGCAGCCCAGTGAACGCATACAGTTAAGATTAATTTAGACGCCAAATTTTTGTAATTATGTAAAAAGGTTAAGTGGAAAACCAGCCTTAAGCTGAACTTCGCCGTTTTCTTGTAGTAACTATAAAGAAATAAAGACGCTATTATTATTATTATTATTATTATTATTATTAATTGTGTACCTAAATTGTATTTTAGATTTAACTTGTTTTTATGTATTTTTTGTATATTATGTATATTATTTTAGTTGATGTAATATGTTTATTTATATATTATAGTGTAGATGTAAATAGTTTAACTTTTAGCGTGAATAAAGAATTATTCTTGTAAAAACTGAGCTTATTGCTCAGAAGTACACGCCAACCTTCAAAACCCGCATGAAAAAGAACGGGAAAACCTTTCCAATGCTGTAGGTGCAGTTTCCATAGTAAGCAAAATATTGAGGAATCCTGTCTTACCCCAAGATGTGCGTTGCCTTCAAACATAAGCAAAAAACCGCTAATATAGCACAGTGCCACCGTTTTCAACAATATGCACGATATGCGAACGTCAAATGAGCAGGACCTCATCCAAGCTCGTCGTGCAATCTAACTATGTAGCTACATGCGGCGCGTGAAAATAGAAAAACATTTACAGAAACTACGATACCAAACAAAATTGCAGAAATAAGGAAAAGCAGAAAAAAATGCTGAAGAAATGCAGAATAACAGAAATAACGAGGCAGATACCAAATGGTAGGTACGCTATGTCGAGGTTGACGGATAACGCAACTTTTGAGATGGTCAGAATATACCTGGCAACGAGAGAACACGAAGAAGTAATCCCGGATGGAGATACAAGGATATCACTGGAGGTAAAACTAACAAATTTAGGATTGCCAAAAGGAATACAGCTAATAGAGCTTCATTAACTATTCATGAAGGAAAGAGGATACAATAAAGAAGAAGTGAACAAAGACCTAAGAAAACTAAGAACGCATTTGAGAACAAACCAAATAATTAGAATAAATAACACACGGATTGGAGAAGGAAGAGGATGTAAAGCTGGATGTCAGTGCAGATAAAAAGGATTAAAAAAAAAGACAAAAGAGACAAAAGAAACAGAAAAAAGGTAGGAGCTATAGGGAGAAAGAAAGACCGGGGACAGCATGCGTGCCACAGATTCTGTGGAAAAATCCGCGAGGCAACCAACCTACCTCAAACTACTGCCAAATCTAGACTAGTTTGACAAGGACATATAACAACAAGATTTACGCAGAGAAGAAAACCGAAAGGTATTGCTATGCGTAAGCCATTCTTAAGGGCCACTTGTTGAGGCCAACACCCCACTACGTCCAAAAATTAAAAAAAAAACAAAATCAAACAAAAAAAAAAACATGCACCGCGTGCGGTGGCTCATCTTAAAAGTTGCAGACTTATATATAGTCATTGATAAGAAATAAACAATACTGTTTAATGGTACAACATCTAATAAAAAAAGGCTTGAATTTGGGGTTCCACAAGGTTCAACATTTTATTTTTGATTTATGGTAATGATATGCCTAATCAGTTTACAACTGAATATGTTTGATAAAATAAAATGACCAGAAGCTACTACTGACTTGAACAACTTAAGTAGTAAACAAGTTGCAAAATGAATGTGCTGTAATAAGCTATGTTTAAATTCTGCCAAAACAGTACAATAAATATTCTCTTTACGATTTTGCTGTATATCTAGTAATACTAAATTCCTAGAGTTACAACTTGTTTCTAAAATAAATTGAAAAGTGCTTGGCAATTATCTATCTAATAAAATGAAACAAAACATATTTTTACTCTGCAACTTACTTGTTTTAAGAGATTGTTTAAAAACAGTATACTTTGCACTTTGTCATAGTTATAAATAATATTGAATTATTGTTTAAGATAACCATGAAACATAGAATATTTGGGTTGCAAAAAAAAGCAGTATGCAGAATGCTGTAATATTCAATACAAGCAACTATACATATACTGTGCTTTGTTTATATATTTTTGAATGTTTAAAATCAATTAAAAAAAACTAGAATAGCTTTTTGGCTCATGACTTTCATCCTTATGAAATCAGAAACAGGAGTAATATGTATCCTCATTTATTAAGACTGAAAAAATGTAAGGTAGCACTAGTTTTTCAACAAACTGCTTCTAAAAAAGGGCAACTTGCCAGTAAATTTTTATGAATATTCGGTTAAAATGTTTTTGATTGCGAATTGATTTTATAGTTATGATAAATTTTTAAACTGTGATACTTTATATTTTAATCTGTTACTTTGTTTTGTATCCTTATATGTGCTTAAAACAATTTTGAATTTTTAAATTTTTAGCTTTTAATTTTAAATTTTTATATTATTTTTCTTGTAACGTGTGTATACACTATATTTGTGTAACATTAATAAACTTACTTTACTTATTGTATGTAATTCATAATCATTTTAATCATAATAATAACATATTATGTCACATTGACTAACGTTATTAAACGATATTAAAATATTTTACTAAAAAATGGATTAAAACGCATAATAAACATTTAGAAATGCAAACTAACTAGAAAATGGAAAGACAAGTAAGATAAGTAAGAAACTAGGAAGTACACATTTATTTATTTTTATTTTGATGTATCAAATTAACTTTTGAAATTAAGGTTAAGTGGAAGAACATCAATGTGATGAACTTTGCCTCTTTTTTTAATTTTGAAAATAATAATTATTATTATTACTATTATTAATTTCAATGTAATTTTCCAACTCTCTGTACATTTTATGTTTTACTGTCGTAATTTTCTTTCATATTCATACTTGTTTGTATCACCGTCCGATGATGACTTTGTAAAAGTTGAAACTAGTTACGGTTTTGACTAACAATTTTTTTAAGACAATACATAACATTAAACAATTTACTAACAAAAATAGTATGACTTTGTTAAAAAAAAAATGAGTAGTAGCAGTTTTGAGGATTTAACTTCTAGCTGTCGGATATATTTTTAATATACAAATTCAACAAACGCCACAAAACATTTATTTGGTATATTATTGTGCGGTATTCCTGCCATACCTGCATTTTTTCTTTATGCATCTTTCGGAATCTTTCATTGCCTGCTCAATTTTTATTTTCAGCATATTAGTACTTCTTTTTGTGATTTGTTTTTTATTATGTATACAGAGTATATACTATAATTATAAAAGTGGCTTATTTACCGTTAAAAATCATTTCAATTTTCAAAGTAATATATATTATAAAAAAATTTATATAATACATACAAAAATGTTATTTTAATTTATATTTACTTTATTGTTGCTAATAAAAATTTTAACATCTTTAACAAACTCACAAATAATCATATTGTGTGGTTTTTGTAGCTTATTAATCAATCAATGTATAAGGCTGTTAAAAATTATATGCTTATCATAATATAAAAATTGCAAAGCAACAAGTTTTTATACAACACGCAAAAAAATAAAAACAAATGTGTATCTAAATTTTATAAATTGCTGTGAGGTACAAACATGCAAATAGCTATATTTTAATTTAACTGAAGAATAGGGACATGTGCAGTTTTAACATAAAAATAAAAATAATGGTATATTATGCTGATACGAGTCTGTTTGTTGTGCCAAGATGATCACCGAGATAGTCCACACGAAGCCACTGGGTAAACCAATAAATGTACGTTCTACTCCGATTGGTATAAACTATTTTTATTGAAGCAAATCTAAAGAGTACTTTAAACAATATTTAATTGAGATGTGCCAACATTTTTCTGTATAATATTAATTGTATTAGTAATAATAATAGTAAAGTATCTTTCATTTTTGAATAACAAACTTTACAAATATAAAAACTAGTACATTTAAAACATAATATAAGCATAAATATCAATTAGATACATAGATATATTACAATACAGATTTATTCATAAAAACATAAAAATAATTTCATTAAAAATTACAGAAATAAAATTCTGATATATTGTTTTTTCAATTTATTGTAATTAGTAATAACTAACTTTAATTCTAATAAAAAAATGGTTGTATATTTTTAATATTAAATAATAACAGCTTTTTCATATTAGGCTTAACATGTCTAATAGGTAAGGTGTATAATTGGCCATGCCTTGTATTATGTTGACATCATTAAATTGTTGTCGAGTCTCTTGTATTTTAAAGAAAGTTTAATGTACACCACAGACTGTAATTATGTTGCCCTTTTTAATTTTCCTCTGTTGCTTTAAAGCTTTCTAAGAGCTTTTTTTGCATTACAAAAGTTCTTTACACCATAACACTACTTCCCAAAATATGAGACTATATCTTAAGTGAGATTAAACGTTAGCAAGGTAAATTAGTTGTATTATGTTAAAACTAGATGTGTGTATGAAACGAGAATGATTCCTAAAAACTTTCTGCTGTTAACAAATTAATAACATTTGTTATTAAAATTAATTGAAGCCAGTGTTTTAATAAATTAACTTGTTTTAAAAAAAGCCTTTATCATTGAAACTAAATCATTTGCTGCAAATCAGTTTTCTACAAATGCATAGTTCATTTTTCTAATAGACCTACATCTTGAAATGTATAAACATACTTTTGGTAGTGTTGTAGTATCTTGTGAGTAGTTGTATATCATTGACGTATATAATAAAAAGTAAAGATCCGAGAATAAAAATAGCTCTACTAACATTCCCTCCATTTAATTTTGCAATTCCTCTAACATTGAGACACAATTTGAAAAGCAGTGAAAAATCTAAAAAATGTTTGATAAAAAAAAATTAATTAGGAAAAACAGCGAATTCCAGGCATATAATGGATTAGCATATAAAACATATTTATAATTTTGTTTGCTATAAATATCGGCATTTTGTCATATTTTTTTATAACGCATGGATTGCGATTGTTTCTGAACTGGATGCACAAAAGTAATGTTTGTTAAAAAGAATTTTAATTTCACTCAAACTATTGTTATCGGATGACAAAGTTATTTAATCGGCCAGTTAAAGTATTTATTAAAACTGTTTGATAAGTTACAGAAGTTTAAATGTTATTAGTTTCTTGTTTATATACCAGTTGTGTCTCGTATAGCATTCCAAATAGTTTATTATTTGTTTTCTGAGGATATAATTTTGAATTTCATGTGTTTATTCAGTTCTGCCGTTAACAAACTATTGTGATTTTTATGAATTAAAAAAAGCCGTTGCGACCTTATGTTATAAACTTTTTATATTAGAATTGATCAAGAAACCACTCCTTTAAGTACTTACGTACTTATTTAACACCCTATATAACAAAATAAGGGTAAAAAAGCATTTATTATTGTATAATGTTTAAAGTACAAAGTAAGTGCAAGCTCCATCATACGAGTTTTTCAATGAATGTGCATTTTTTATTATTTTTTTTATAAAAGTTAATTAACATTTTTGCCTTTTGTTGTTTTATTTTAATGTATAATTAATGTAACTTGGAAATATGTCAAAGTGAAATTTTATTTTATTTCTAATATTACTATATTCATTTATTAATATGTAGTATACTAAAATATAATTAAAATATAAATAACAGAGTTCTAACATCTGCTAACATCAAATCAGATTACAACCTGATCGTAAGAAAATTTGCAATAGAAACACCACAGTACAGAACAACCCCTACTGCAGCAAAAATCGAAAAGATGAATACAGAATCAGAATCGAAAGCACAAACAACGCTCTACTAACAAAAACTGGCTCTCTAGATAAGGCATAATCCCATCGCAGACAGTGAAACAAAATATCTACTAAGCTGCAACAGCTTGGAAAAAAAATAATAAACTAGACACCAACATACATAAAAAGACTCAAGCCCTGGTTTAATCAGGAAGTAAAAGCCCTGGCACAAAAAATGAAATAAGCCCATCTTATTTATAAATCGACAAATTCCAGAAAGGATTTTGAAAAGTATAGGGAGATAAAAAACAGAACTAACAACCAAATCCGCACCATAAAAAGAAAGAAATAAAAACAATTTAGTAGAGAAATGGAGAACGACCTATACGGAACACAAAAACGTATCTGAAAGTTCCTCAAGAGATTGAAAAAGAAACCAACAAAATAGTACAAATAAACAGCGTTAGCTTGGACAAGCTAAAGCCCTTTTTCACCAAACTATATGATCAAGAAGACACAAAACTAGAAAAAGTGACAATAACAACAAGACCACACCGGCCTGCACTCAAACAAGTAACCACCAAAGACGCCAAAGCCATCTTAGCAAAACTGAAAAACGGCAAAACGCCTGGCCCTAATGACATCAAAAACAAACTGCTAAAATACGGAGCACAACCACTTGCAGAGCAGCTGGCAAATCTATACAACATTATCTTATCAATGAAGCAACCTCCACTAGACTGGAAAAAGAGTGCAAGCATAACAATATACAAAAAAGGCAGATGAAATGACCCAAATAACTACAGATGCATCTCCCTACTGAATGCATCAATGAAGATATTCACAAAACACCTAGCAAACATTGTAACAGAGAAAACCACAATGCGGAAAAAGCAACAAAGGTATCTAAAAGACCGCTCCACCACAGACGCTATCTACGTGGTACGACAAATCGTAGAAAAGGCGCTGCAGTTCAACAAACCCGCTTATCTATGTTTCGTGAATCTAGAAAAAGCTTTTGATAAAGTCAAGCTCTCAGACGTACTAAATACGTTAATTATCAAAGACATACACATAATGGAGACAATAAAACAACTGAACACAGATACCACTACCAAATTAAGAGCGACAAACATGGAGGAAACTGATATCCAAATTAGAACTAAGATGCGGTAAAGAGACAGCCTGAGTTCTCTACTATTCAACCTCCTCATCGATAAGATTATAACAGCCCTCGGCCCAATAAAACATGGTTACAAACTGGGAAACAAACTCATTAAAACAGTGTGCTACGCTGACAACGCCTATCTGATTGCAGAATCAAAAGTTTACAATGGCTACAGAAAGAAGTGCGAGACAATAAACATGACAATAGCCACAGCTAAAACCAAAAGCATAGTCATCGCAAAAAATCCAATAATAGTGCAAGCTAACGTGTATGACATCATCATTGAGCAAGTCTCAGAATTCCTATACCTGGGAATAACTATAAACCCGTAAGGAAACCTAAAAGCCATGTCCTGAACCAGGTAAACAGAGCGTTCAGGATATCAGGAGCACTTCAAAATCCCGTCTGGAAGAATAAAAACTTATCAACTGAAAGCAAAGCAAGAATCTATAAAGCGTGCGTGAGACCCATTCTCACCTACTCCGCTGAAACCAGAACAATACGGCAAAGACAAAACGCAGGCTAAAATGCGCAGAGATGAGTACCCTCACATCCATCACTGGCTACTCACTTGCCGACCAAAGATCTAACATTGAAATACGTAAGAAATGCAACACATCGGATATTGTGAGATGAGCTCGAAGCTGGGAACGCAGCACATATCACGCATGCAAAATGTGGTATATGTTTTACAAAGGCAAATATGCGCATTTCTAATAAAATCAAGAAGTAATGTGCAGTTATGTACAAACCAAAAAACCTATTGGCCAAGTCCAGTTTTTAACAATTTACGACGTATTCTATAGACTAGGTCAAGCAATTTCGATAACCAACGCTACAAATATATTAAATGCTTTATTAAAACATTGTCATCAGAGATTTCTAGAAAAACCATAAAACTATCCAAAAAGAAGCATAGCTGAAAAGAAAACTATGTAAGAAAATAACAAGAAAGTTTTTAAGTTATGCTTATTAAAATTAACGAGTTGGTGTACGTACAAAACAACTAATAAATTAGCCAATCCACACAGATCCATTATGCATAACAAAATTTAATATTTTTTGTTAATTTGATTATATCCTTTTTTATTATTTTAGGTTGATTACTTTAGAAATAGGATACCTATCCTACGTAAAAACAAATACTAATGAAAGAAAATTTTATATGCGACGGTTAAAACATTTAATTGTTGCAGACTCATTGGCTGCTAAGTTTGGTTCACATAAGCAGTCACGTCACAATTGACTGAAAAATTTGGATAATAACAATGCCCAAAAATTTGAAAAAGTCATATAAGAATTAACTAAGAACCAATGTAAAAAATAATGAAAGAAAAACAAATATCTCTTTCGTTAACGCAGCCATTGTCAATTTAGATATTATTATTACACCTAGCATTAAATAATGTATCAATTATAATTATTTTACAATATTGCCAGTATAGTAGAACAATAAAAACTCTTCTAAGTTTCTAGAAAAACAGAAGGATAAAAAATACTTATGCTGGATTTTGTAAGCCACCATCCAAAATTTGATTCCCTCTTCCGCCGGAAAAGTTATGATGTCTAAAATGCATACAGTAGCAAAAGTAATTATTAAACAAGAACAAGACTACAAAACGGAAGCCAATGAAGGTTTTGACATTTAATGGTATTAGTGTTTTCTGCATAAATTTGTTTTATAAAAATGGTGATTGTGTGACATTTGTACAACAATTGATCCATAATCAAAAAGAAGTTTCAGTAGCATTAGCACGTAGTTCACAGCGTTCTACAATTAAACATTTTTTTTATTTCGAAATGTGATATTTATAAATTACAACAACATGAAAATACCTTTGAATTTTAACGAGTGAAACGACTCTTGTTGAAACTGTCAATTTTAAGACTAAATTTAAGCAGTCTGTAAACATTGACCTTAAATATTTGTGGCTTATAAGTCTTAGAAAATAATGAATTTAGAAGTTTATTTCATGGTTGATTGTATGGTTAAATAAATCTCTCTTAAAACTTTTGGTCATACATCTCTAAACTGTCAGTGAATATTTGCTTATTTTTAGCAAGCAAACCTTCTACTATAAGTAAATAATTGTTTAGATAAAAATATGTCTTGTTTTCCGTTTGAACAATTTCCATAAAATATCTATAAAAATCTCAAATATCTGCAATATTACGCCGGTGTTATTTGACAGAAATTTAGTTTTATGTTTGACATTTACGAAATGGGACACTTTACACTTAAACAAAGTTGGGAAATAACAAAAACTTACTTCCAAAGTAGTGGGTCTTCTACTCAAACGGTAAGAAACTTACGAAATAAATTTGATAGAAAAAAAGTGCCTTCAACGCAGTTTGTAGACCAATTTGTAAAGCGAATTTGCAAAACTGAATCGTCAGTGGAAAAAACAAAACGTTCACGTTTTCGTCCAGTGCGCTCAGCCAAAAAAAATAAAGTAGTTGCTCAGAGTGTGCGTGAAGATGCATCAACATTAACATTTCTCGCACTTCTTTGAGGCGAATTTTGCATAATCGGTTTGAAAGCCTACAAAGTACAATTAATCCAATAAATATAGCCTCATAACCATCCATTGCGTTTTCAGTTTGCCCAATGCGCTAAAAATCGTTTGGCTAACGATAAGCATTTTTATCAAAAAATCGTGTTTTCCGATAAAGTTCATTTTCACCTTGAAAGCTATGTGAATAAGCAAAATTGTCGCATTTGGAGATCAGAGAATCTACACATGACTATTGAACAGCCTATGCATCTACAACAAGTAAACGTTTGATGTAGTTTTTGGTCCGGCGGCATTTTTGGGCCATTTTTCTTTAAAAAAGAACAAGGCGCAATTGAAATTCCAAAAGTTAGATGACTCATCCTTTATATTAAAAAGCTGAACAGAAGTAAACAACTTTTTACATCTATTAAAAAATCCTAGTATTCTAGATACTTTCAAAACTATGTCAACTACAATATCATTCCAGAAAAGATCATGTGAGATTGTAACCCCTACAGAACAAAATAAAGAAACATTATATTTGTATTTGTTGTTTAGTTTAATATTTGGTATTATTAATCCCTCGGATTTTGATTTTAAGTTAAAATTGACATTTGTGATATTGTTTTGAAGTATTTGTTTATAGATGATACAGATTCTAATCTAGAAATTTCAAGACATTTTGCCATATTTGTCAAAATGATCTTTGGAAAGTATGAAATATAAATGATGCAATCATCTGCAATACTTTGAATAGAACTTTTAGTTGGTTGAAGAAGTTAATTAATGTAAATAAAAAACAAAGTTGACAAAAGATCAAAACCTTGAAAAACACCAGCATTTATGATTTTTGAGTCACAGTAACTATCAATGCTAACTTTTTTTTTTTGTCAACTATACTGTTGATAAGATTTACAGATTTATAATTAAGACTTATACAATGAAACTTGTTGATAATACTAGAATGCCATACCCTATTCAATGCTTTAGAAATTCTAGAGCTACTGCAAGATTTTCTCTATGTTTGTCTAAAGTAAAATTCCATTTCTGACTAACATAAGTCAGAATGTCTGTAATCAAACGTTTTTATCAAAATCCATATTGAATATCTTAAATAAAATTATTTAGTTTTAAGTACTTGACAGACAATGTAAAATTTAATTAATTTTTTTTTGACAGATTGGACAATATTGCAATTGGTCTATATTTTGAAGAATTAGATTTGTCTCCATTTTTAGGTATAAGTTGAACATTTGCAACTTTCCAACAATTCAAGAATGTTTCTATTTTGTATAATAAAAGAAATATTTTAATCAGAATAGGAGCTAGTTCATTTGCAATTTCTTTAAGAATAATAGGTGGAATTTCATGTAATCATGCATCTGCACTAGAGATTAGAGGCACATCATTACAACAAATTTTAACTTATTTTTTCACCCTTACAAAGGGTCCCCCGGTAAACATAGGTGAAATGCCCTCTATCACAAATATCCAAATTACCTTAAAAAATTACATTCCTATTATCAATAAAACATGTTTGGTAAGATTTAAAATTTTGATTTTCTTGTTTTTATTTTTTTTCTCCGCACTTATTGAATGAAAAATTCTAAAAAAAAATATGGAAGTAGGGTTTTGGGTGGTCTTTCAACACAATTTTTTTCTGTTTTTCAAATTTTGCATACAACCTTTAAAAAAACTCCAAAAGTGTTGAAAATTACTTTTGGTTATCTAAACCTTTGATTGCATGGAATTTTATTTTCTAACTTTATAAGTAACAGGTGATGCGCCACTATTAAAAATGGATTTTTTTACTTTTTTGCCATTTATACTGTTTTTTTCTGATTTTGTGATTCTGCATTCTTTAAAGCTTTCAAAATTAGGATTCTACAAAAAAATTTACATCGAGTAGGTATCCTGGGTATATTTTCATCAATCTGCAATGATTTGACAGCTCAAAACACATTTTATCGTATTTTTTACGAGACAAAAAACAAATGAAATAATTTTTTTTGTCAGATTCGTATTCTTGGCATCAAAATTAGTCAGTAAACCAATTTTCATCAAAATCGGTAAAGGTCAAAAAAACCACCCTTAACAAACTTTTTTTACAATTTTAAGACTTCTTGCACTAAAAAATCAAAACTTAAAAACGGTTAGTAATAGAGACACTGGACAAACTCCATCATCTTCAGAAGAATGAAATCTATCAAATTAATTGGTTTAATTTTTTTTTAAATCAACTTTCCTTTTTAGAAAAAACATAAAATTCACATTATTGGCTGTCATTTTTAAATGGTTCAATTTTTTCAATTTTTATTTTTTTATTGGATATGGTTTATTAAAAGCTTTCCAACGATGTACAATAAAGCAATATTGTTGGCGGTTTGCAAAAATTCAAAAAAAAATTATGGATGTAGATTTTTCAATTACTTATGAAGTTAAAAAATATAATCAAATGCAATCGAAGGTTGAGATAACCAAAAGTAAATTTCAACCCTTCTGGCATTTTTTTAAGACTTATATCCAAACATGACAACATCTTGTGACTTTTAAAATTTTCAAATTTCCAACTTTCTTTTATGAAAATTTTTGAAGAGAAGAGTGTACATTGATATACCTCAAACCATATTGAAATTAAAAACAAATATCAGACAAAAATATTCCAGATTTAACCTGGCTTGCTTCGTAAACTGATAGAAAATTTTCTGTCAAGATTAGAAGAATGTTTACACAGAAATGGTTTTCACTTAAGCGTTATTACAAAAAATAAAATGACATGTTTTACTAAACTCAAGTCTGATAATAAATGTTTCATGACAAAAATTAGGTAATTTTAGTTATTTATTCATTATTTTTAATTGTTTCATATTATGTTTATTTTATTTTTATTAATTAATATATTATTACAACTAGTTTCGTTAATTATAATAACATTTTTAAGTATTTAATTGATATAATAATTTATTGATTTATAAAGACATTTTTGCTTTTTTGACGGACCCTGTATATACCTAAATCATATATAAATAATAAAAAGTGTTGGGTAAATTAAGGGTACAAACATGCAAAGCACATTACTATGTTGTATCATGTTTACTGTTGTTGTTTGTTTTTATAAACCGTTTCATTTGTAATATAGCAAATAAACCAAACAAATTTACTTTTCCACTTATCCAAAAACTAATGTTTTCAGCGGCATTGCAACGCAAAAACAAATTAATTTAATACTTGAATTTGTTTTATCTAAATGTTTATTTAACTGAAATAATTTCTGCTATTTAGTTTTTTTCTTACAACATTTTTTCTTTATTTTAATTAAATAAACAAATTTATCAATTTAAATATATATAAAAAAAAAAATTAAAGTAGCACAATATTTTATAGATGATACAATAGCAACTATTCAATACTAATTTTTTACTATTACAAAATACATTTGAAGACTTCAATCAATATAAATCTTTATGACAAATGTCAAATTATTTATATCAATTTTTGGTCTTAGAACGTTTGGAAATGTGACATTTAAAGAATTTTTAAGCTATTTCAGAGTAATACATATTCCAATTTAGAACTGTTTTTTAAGTAAATATACAATAATTATATTTTTCGTAACAATTGAAAAACGCAATTTGTGCAGTTTTATATGCTCATATTGTGATAAGTTTTTTCAACTCGTATAAATTCTAACAGTGTAGGCGTTAAATGGCATAAAAATCTAATTTCACGTCAAGCGCTACCTTGTTATTGAGAAATATACGTTTTGCAACGTGCACAACTTAATTGATATTAATTAAATGTAGCTTTATTGCGAGTTCTCGCATTTCGCGAAACCGTAAATGGGCTTCTTTATTAATGTTACAGGTAGTGCAAGTGCAAATATTAAAAAACGAGTTATAAACAATACGATCAAACAGACCAATAACGTTTAAATATATTATGTGCTAAAACATGACATAGATAATAGATATAATAGCTATTTTGTACACAAGCTTTAAATTTTTTGTCATTTTGAAATTGATAAATTATATACCAAAGTAAAAATAGAGGGTTTTTAAAAAATATTGCTATAACTAGTAAAATGTTACGTTTAAACATTTTCATCTGTTACTTTCAAACATACTCTTAACTGACTATTTGTTAATCCATATTTTAATAATCTTCTATGTTGTTTGAACTACCATTGTTAGTTTAACTATTACAGAGCTTGTTTTTAAATATTTTTATTGTTGTCATATTTTTCATAATAATTATGAAATTAAAAAATAAAATACTGAGTCGACGTTAAGACTCGTTCATGTCTTGCGGACTCATATATAATAATTGTTTTTGTTGATGAGGGCATTTTGAATTTCATAAATAACGTTTAATTAAATGATTAACAGAATTTATATTCTAGATTCTTGTAACTATTTATATTTAATACATCCATTATATTCTGTGGCTAGTATTTACTGTAATTGCTGTGGTAACAAGAGATAATTAATGAAAATTTGATAAAGGATTTTCCGATGTATAGTATTATAATTTGGTTAATTTGTAGTGAACAGCGCCCTCGTTCCTAATATGCAATGTGTGCAAACGGAATTGGGATGTTATACACACGTTAAAAGATAATATTGCATTCTCTATCGGTCACGTAGGTGCTCATCATACACATCAATGTTCTACTTTAATTCATTGTAAGACAAACAAAATTGTTGGAGAAATGATTAATTATATTAAATTTCAAAAAAATTATGCAGGGTCTCTATAAATGTCTTGGATTATGTAATCACTAGCTGCGTTCAGAACGACTCATCACTGTTCAAACTAAACGCCGCCGATGATTCATCGTTTGCTGGCAGCGCTTGTCATTTTACTCATCATACATTTAGGTACGCTTCTTTGCTGCTAACGCAACTATTAGACAGGATTCACTATTTCACTAGAGTGGCACAATCGTACATTAGATGGTTTCATAATCCCATTTTTTTATGATAACCCTGTATTTAAATTATTAGTCAACATAATTAAATTGTTAATAAACCTATATATGTAAGAAACGATTGTAATTAGAGTTAGTTGAAAAATGTATATGAATTACATATATTTTGTTTAAGAAGTTTAAAAACCCTTTCATTTTTCAAAAAAAGCTTAATTCTCGTGCGGAATATACTAATATGATTATATTGAACCACAAAATTAATGTTAGATTGGTACTGCAGTTACATTAATAAAATTAAACTCATAATAAATGTCATTTTATAAATTTTATGGCACTCAAAAACCGCTCAAAAATCTTAATAAATTTGTTTTTTTGCTCCCACATTCTAAATTATTGAGTGAAATAATTATAGAGGTAATAACAATTAGAAAGAACACCCTTGTGGATACTACTTTGTCGTGCTGAAGGGGCTGAGGAATTTATGCTCAAGCCATGGCGGCGGGAGTCACCCATGTCGGATAGTTCAATAAACAGAAGCAGAAACAAACCAAATGTACTGAAAACCATTCCTGGCTACTCTCACCTTATTTTTCTGTTATTTGTATTTCCACCCCTATCTATTTTTCCCAACCTAACCGACAAAAAATAACATAAATCGGACAGAGGTTTAAAAATAAGCCCAAACCCGTCAACTACCGGAGTTACTATGGTACCACAAAGACTAATTATTCGGAAGTTAGTGCAACTGATCAGGTTGTGCCAATGAATATGACTGTTGTCTGACAACAAATTAGACTACCTAGCTTCTTCCTCGGCAAAAGAGAAAAAATCTGACAAATCTATTTTGTCGGTTCATCTTGGTAACTGGGAAAGAAAGCAACTTTGACAAAGTTATCCCTTTTTTAATAAATAGGAGTTTGTATGGATTGATTAGTGATACCAAATCTATTAAAATGATCAAGGACGATCTTCTAATTAAGATGGTGTCAGCCGCTCAATCTACAAAATTATAAAAAAACTTTAAATACATGCAAAAGCATTGTTTAGTACAAAGAATTCTGCACGCTAGAAATTTTAAAAAAAAAATATAAGTAATCAAGAAGTAATCGACGTGCGTCGCAATTCTAGTATGCATAACAGTAAACGAAAAAAATATAGCCATATTTTGATAGTGCTTTTTATAACTTTGCAGTCAGGTCATATAATCCGGCACCAACGCATTGTTTCAAATGTCAGAAACACACAAAAAAAAAAACTCGTTGCGCTAAAGAAGAGATTTGTGTGTGTGTGTGTGTGTGTGTGTGTGTGTGTGTGTGTGTGTGTGTGTGTGTGTGTGTGTGTGTGTGTGTGTGTGTGTGTGTGTGTGTGTGTGTGTGTGTGTGTGTGTGTGTGTGTGTGTGTGTGTGTGTGTGTGTGTGTGTGTGTGTGTGTGTGTGTGTGTGTGTGTGTGTGTGTGTGTGTGTGTGTGTGTGTGTGTGTGTGTGTGTGTGTGTGTGTGTGTGTGTGTGTGTGTGTGAGGGTGTGTGTGTGTGTGTGTGTAAAACCTCTCTGCTTAAAGGTACAACCAGTTAAAAACACTATGCAAAACCTAGTGACTGTTTAAAATACAAAGAAGAGTTTGCTAACGTTCAATGACAAACAAGCTAAAAAAAGGCAAAGTAAGCTTTCAGCATTAATTTTTATTATTAAGTGTTGTTTTGTATTGGCAGTGCAGTATTTAACAACTGTGGTGTCACTTGTGTATTTATTAATTGTTTAAAATTATTAAAACAATTGTACAGTGGAACAGCAACGGTCGCAAACATTGTGAACTAAAACTGAATTTGGTAAAGCACATCTTTAGGTCTTTTTGCGTGTGCCTCCAGGAAA
The DNA here is from genome assembly GCA_963932245.1 of Tachinus rufipes. NCBI lineage: Eukaryota > Metazoa > Arthropoda > Insecta > Coleoptera > Staphylinidae > Tachinus > Tachinus rufipes. Next base: position 70,972,234 of record OZ010745.1, on the reverse strand, counting down.
CGCGCTTCAAGTCCCAAGACTATTTCAATCTTTAAAGCTTTACATGCATTAGAAGTGACGTTTTGCCAGGTCTCTAATCCAAAGATAAAGTTGCTATAATTCTAAAACAAATTACCGTTTATGGAAATAACCCTCAGAACTAGGCTTCAGCCAATCGCGATTCGGCTTACTACTAATTGTCTTTATTTTAGATGGCCTCATTTATGGTATTTCTCCAAAAAAACACACACAGTTATAGTATATGCATTGCATAAAGCCCTGCTAAACTGTGTAAAATCTATGTAGTCAGTTAATCTGCTGGCCTAGCTTGTACAAACTAAAAAGATAAGTTATTTCTAAGATCATCAAGGATTGGCAAAAAGTATGAAACGAGTTTGAAAACAAAATAAGACAGCATAGAAGTCACCGGCAAATTTTGACAAGAGAGAAGAGGTTCCAATGTGTCGTTTGCTCATAGGACATACCAACTTGACTTCTCCGTATCACCTGACTAATAATAATTTTTAATTTTAACAACTGTGATTTACTATTTATTTATTTATTTATTTAACATTTTAGTGTGGTTTCTTTAGTTATTATTATTTTTATTTTGGTAATGACTTTAATAGTTAACGCAATTTGAAAAAATACTCTACGCAATCACTACATATTGTGGCAGCTAACTAAACTTAGCAGTGTTTTAATTATCACTATGCATTTGAACAACAGAAATATGCCTCTTGTAGCACCTAAGTAGCTACTAAATATGATTATGCTTACGGCAATTACACTAATTTGTACAAAACAAATTATAAAACATAAAACACAATTTAATTTAGCAATTTGTAATTTAATATATATTAAAGATAATCAAATATGTAAAACTCGTATATGCCCGGTTGCGCAAGTTACTAGATTGTTGTTAAAACTAATGAATGAAAAAAAAACACGATATACAACCGAAAAGCTTGCATCAGGAGATTGTGCGCCGCATTAAATAAAAATAATAACATAAAAGTTTATTGTAAGTACAGTGCCGGTGTACGTAACATAATATTCTACCTAGTCTGGACTCCATTGGACTCCATCTGGCAAATAATTACATCATGTTAAACTTCCTTGAAACCTATCAGTAACGCACACTTGTATCTGCCTAATTTTCATCAGATAATAGCTATATTAATAATAACAATAGCTTTTAAATTTTATTAAAATTACTCCAAAAAAAATACTGGTTTTAAGCGGTAATTAATTAGCATTAAATTTATTAACGGTTATTACGTATTTTAGACATTCCAGTTGCAATTAATCTGCTGGTTATTAACTTTACACCTATTATGACAAAAATTTCTAATATTTCAAATACGAAAACAAAAATATATTTTACTTACATTTTAAACAAAGTTATTATAGCGACATTTTTGTATTCCTGCATGCAACACTTGCTACTTAAAATTGTAGAATAAATCCCAAAAAACAATTTGACAATTGATTGAGATTTGAGAGTTGAGTGATTGGTTGCATTAAAACTATCACATCTATCCATGCGGCGGATACATGATAGAACTTCATAATATATTAATTTGGGTTTCAAAGATTTATTTGAAACACTTCAACATGTTTCATCACACAGTGGCATATAATAAAATATTTTTTTGTTTAAAATAAATCAAAATAAAGCTAAAACAATAAAATGATTTTAATCTAATTGTATTTTATTTTTATTTACTGTGCACCTTTGTGCCACATTTGTAGTGTAATTTAATTCAATTAAAGTTTGCATTCATTATTTACATAGTATTAATTATACATATTCAATTTTTTATTGCTTCTTATTTAAAAATAGTCAAAATATGATCCACAAAAACTCTGTTTAGTATATGTTTAGTATTTTTATAAGTTAAATGTCTCGGGTCAAATGTTGTCAATATAAAAGTATATAGTAGATTGTAGTCATTAATTAATTTTGAGAGGTATATAAACAAATTTGACTTAAATACGATAACCGATTACTAAATACTGTTTGCCTGTAATAAATAAAATTTGTGTTATAAAATTTCATTATGTATCCATCTTAGTTTTAAATTGATATTCTACAAAAGTAAATTAAAAATACAACTTCGAGTTGCATAAAGTTCTTAAAACCTTACAACCCAACACAGGCTAGCTTATCGATTTCCTACTGCATTAGAGCATTTCTTAATTAAGCACCTCTGGACAAACCGTTGAATGTACTTGTTGAATATATGACAAATTGTATTTATAAACGGTAAATAACTTCTAAATTAAATTTACGTTAACGACGTATGTGTACAGCATATTCGCTTTTAAATCAAATATTTAATAAATAAAATCTAGTCAGGACAAATTCCTTCTGATAATATATAGAATGTATAGAATGTTGTCAGGCTTCATACACCGATGCATATGATATCATCTATGTAATTTATTTGTGCAATTTTGTGTGTAGGTCAATAAAAACTATAAATATAAAAATTAAAAATAAATTTTATTTAATAAAAATTATTATTAAAAAAGTTTTACTCTATAGATTAATACCTGCTAAAAAATTCATATTACATAATTACAGCAATAGTAAGCTAATTGAAATCTTTAATTTATATCCGAGTTTGTTTGAGTTGTCACTATATCGGATAGCTAAAACCGTAAGTTAACAAGTGCAGTGTGCATCTGTAATTATATTAATTAAAAAGCAACAGATATTAAATTAAACAAAATTAAAAGTAACATAGCATTTCACCTACAACTTTAAATATTTTCAGCAACGCTGGAAACAAGATGTTTAAAATGCACTTACTTAAATTGTTATCATTAAGAAGTAAAACATAACTTTTAAAAGTGTTTGTGAATATCCAAGTAAGAATAAATAAACGCAATTGATTAATTATAACATTATTAAGTTATGATAATAACAAAATATTTCATAAAAGATATTAATGACTAATTTACCATTTTTGTCGAGTTTAATAATTGTGATTTGATAACCTTATGCAAATGTTGCCAAGATAAATAATCTATATTTTAATCGGTTATGTATTTATAAAACTTAAATTATGGGTTTGTACTTCGCCATGTATAAATGTCAAACCAATCGGTATAAATAAATTGAAATATAAAATTTTACGTTTCATTTTTCCAGTTGTTGATGTTATTATGTATTAAATGCATTTTGTTGTAATTGAAAATGTGAAATTAGACTAATTAAGTTGCCGCCGAGTGGTTAACAACTTGCGTAATCAGTGTACAAAATAAAAATAATCATTACAGAATCAAATAATAATTATGTAATATTCGTAATCATTGCATAATCAAGTAATCATTATATAATCACGTAATAATTTTATAATCACGTAATCATAACATAATCTTGTAATAAATAGTGTAATCAAATATTAAAACACGCGTATTCAAATAATCAAATATTGATTACGCGTATTCAAATAATCAAATGTTTAGTACGCATATTCACATAATCAAATATTAGTTTTATGGAATCATATATACATGGTAAATTCAGTCGTGTCCAAACTGTATCTAATTGTGCCGCTAGAGATTTATTCAAAGACAATTTCACAGGTGTTTTTACACAACCCATGTGTGTGTGTGTGCAGTTATTTATTTATTATATTAAAATAAACACCTACTTCAGTTGAATATAATTATTCACTGATACAAATTTTATTATGTATTGTTATTATTTTTGTAGAAAAGATTTTTATATGTTTATTTTTATTTATTATTTTGTATAATAAATCACATTTTTATTTTTGGTGGTAGATTTTTTGTAATCTACATAAAACATTAATAAATATGAAGATAGATATATTTTTAGTTTATGTTTCTTATTATCTATAAGAAATTGTAGTAAGTACTGTATTGAAGATTATTATAAAACATAAGTATTATAATAATATATTAATATTAAGTATTATCAAAATAATTATATGATCGCTATTAAATAATTAATGCATGCACATTTAATACAGAATTATAAAATCTTTAAAAAATGTGTACTTATTGAATAATCATGTAATCATTACATAATCACATAATTATTTTCATAATCATTTTCATTGAATAATCACGTATTCATTGAATAATCATGTATTCATTACATAATCATATAATCATTACGCTTTCATTAAATAATCACGCAATCATTGTGTATTCATTAAATAATCACGTAATCAATGCATAATCATAATCATAATCATAATCATGTAATCATTACATAATTACGTAATCATTACATAATCACGTAATATTCATAATCAGGAGTACATTTTTTTACTTAGTTGTTAACTCCTCGGTTGCCGCATAAAGAAGTAAACAACTTATTATATAAACTAATTTTATTTTGAATATTCTGTATGTAAACAACAATTTTACATGTTATTTAGTAATCCAAAATTTTATATTAAAACTTGTTTTACAAACATAAATTATTTGTTCTTATTAAAATTTACAAAAGATACTTCTTTCTTAAACATGTTTTTATTTTTTTATCATGTATATCTGATCACTATTTTATGTATGTCATTATAATTGTTTTAACAAGCGGAACTTAAAAAAGAGATGTTTTTAGAAAAAAAATGCCATCAATTACTTTTTAGGAAAACAGTGTGCGGTAAAAGCACCTTACCAAACGATATTTTTATTACTGCACATATATTTAGGAAAAGAAAAAAAGAAAATTAAAATCGACCTACATAATTTGTTAAAGTGGTGCATAATATTATTGAACAGCATTGCTACATTCTAACAAAAACATCAAATATTATAAAATAAGCAATAAAACGTAAGTAAATAATCAAACAAACAAGTTTTAATAAATTATTGATTTATTTCATAATAAAACGTAATTTTAGATCAATGTGGTTCAATTTTTATTTATATAACAATTATATAATTATAAAAACAATATGTTTAATATAAAATAGTATAGTATTTATTAGTGTTGATATTTACACACGTCAAAAAATACATATCATAAACTAATCTAAGAAATTAAAAATTAAATATTTTGAAAAATTATAAAAGCATTGCAATTTAACAGATTTTTATTGTTATTTTAAATTGTAATATTTCAAAGTGCTAAGCGGTAGTACAAAAAAAAATTACTGCACAGTAATTGGCTCCGTTAAAATTAAAGCGTATATTGTTTCATTGTCGTGTAGGGTAAGAATGAAGTGGGCTTTGCATTGGTAGCTGTCTATATTAGTGGTATTATTAGCATGGTAATATTACGAAATATTACCTAACAATTTTTTATACCGTTAATTTAAAAACTATTACTAACTTTGCATTCGCGTGCACACAAACTGATAAAAAATCTACTTTAATAACAATTCGTATTATTCTTGCTACTTAAATTGCCGATTCAACTAACACCTAACCTACTCCACTGTTGTGTACTTTGAGTCATGTGTACTATGTGTGTGCAACTTGTAATTAATCATATGAGTAATAATACCCAAATGTAATGGTAATATTACTTTATTTTTAAATTACCGGTAGTTTTGAATCACTACTTATATATGGCCATGTCTGAGTCAAGTGTACGGAACAAAAATTTGATTTTGCTTAAACCACTGAAAATGCCTATCTCTACATGAGTCCTGATCTTGTACATTTTTTTAGATTTTTTAAATAAGCCCTTTTCGAGTAATAAGCAATCAAAATTTGAAAAAATTGATTTGTTTGCAATTTTTTACATTTTTTGATCGTTCGTAACTTCTCAGGATTGCATTTTTAGGAAAAAATTATAACAGACTTTTTTCTTCAAATTTTTTTTTCTTTGAATTTTGAAAATTTTCAGAACTTTAAATGACTTCGTTTTTTTCAAATATAGATAAAAAAGGTGCATTTATATGTAAAGCATCTTTTTATCCATATTTGAGAAAAAATTAAAATACCTATCATCTTTTTTTTAAGTGTTACTTAAAGTTTTCCAAAATTTTCACAATTTAAAAAAAAATAAATTTTGTCTGTAAAAATTTATTTTTTAGACAACTTTGAAAAAAAAATTTGAAATAATTTTTTTCTAAAAATGCAATTCTTAAAAGTTACAAACGATAAAAAAATGTAAATTTAAAATTTAAGCCTTTTTTGATACTTTTAAGTACTTCTGCGGTTACATTGTAAGATATCTCGGAGCGTTGTGCACGGCACTTTTCTTTCTCTTTTGCACATATAAATGTACGTTTTTATCAATATTTAAAAAAAATAAAAAATACCCGTCATCATTTTTAAGAAAAAATGTTTTTTTAAAGTTCAGCAAAATTTTCAAAACTCAAGAAATAAAACTTTTGGCTATAAAAAAAGCTGATTGCAGTTTCTTTCTAAAAATGAAATCCTGAGAAGTTACAAACGATCAAAAAATGTAAAAAAATGCAAATAAATCGATTTTTTCAAATTTTGATTGCTTATTACTCAAAAATGGTTTATTGAATAAATCTAAAAAAAAAATCACAAAATCAGGACACATGCAGAGAAAGGCATTTTTAGTGGTTTAAGCAAAATCAAATTTTTGTTCCGTACACTTAACTCAGACATGGCTATATATTTATAAATTAAGCACTCTGCAAAAAGGTTCAGATGCGGAAAAAGTGTTGAGTCCAAAACAAACAGTAACAAAAAATCAAAAATCAAAGTGCACAAGCATTAACTTAAGAAGACTAACACGAGGACAATACTACATTATAATAGTGGTGGCCGTTACTACGTGGTAGTTCATTATAGAAAATACATAAAACACAAAACACAAACGTAAGACTAAGTAAATAGACAGTACTCTGTAGTATAGTTGGCCCGAGAAAAAACCATAAGACTTTTTTTGTGTTTTTAAATTTGAAAATTGATATATTTATACTATGCACTCCAATATAATTATTTAATTTGATAATTTAATTTAATTATTTAAATTATACATAAAAACAAATTAAATGGAAATAGAACAAAAATAAATAGAAACAGTGCTGAAAAACCAGAAATATTTCAAAAAAACAAGACAGTTCTCAGACCAACCGAAGCAAAAAAAAAATAGAAAAAAAAAGCACTTACAAGCCAGAAAAACTTTGTCCCGGCAAAGATAAAGAAATGGAAAAAATTAAAGAAATGATACAACAGATGATATTGAAAATAAAAAAATTCACAGAAAAAATAAATATAGAAATAAGAAATATAAAAAAAAGTAAAATAAAAGCAATTGAAGATAAGTTGGAACGAAAAGAGAAGAGAGAAAAAACAAGTATGTAATAAGAAGAATAGAAGAAAGATAAACCATAGAGAAAATGATACAAACAAAATTAAAAATAAAGACTGGAATAGTTACTGCATACTTAGTAGAGAAAAAAAAACAGACAATAATAGCAAAAACAGAGCCATGGGCTCAAAAACAAGATATTATAAAAAACAACAAACTTAATGCACAAACATATACATTGATCATAATTTGACTTTGAAAGAAAAAAGAGTTTAGAAGAAATTAAGATATAGCAAGGGACAAGAAGTCAAAGGGCAAAAAAGTATGGGTACGGTACAAAAATTTAAAAATACTTGAAGAATACTAAATAGCTGGAGAGCGTTAAAGGTGGTATTTATATCAAAACCGGGGAAACCCACGTATGCCTTAGCTAAGTTCTACAGACCAATCAGCTTGACATACTTTATGCAAAAACTATTGAAAAAAATAGTCGACAACTACATAAAGGACAGGGTACAAAAAACCCAACCACAGCATCAACATCAGTATGCCTACCAAACGGGTAAATTCTGCGAACTAGCTATACACCAGTTAGTCAGCAAATACAAAAACACTATCCAATGCAAACAAACTGCTTTGAGTGCTATTCTGAATATTGACAAAGCATTTGATAATATTACCTTCAAACTCATAGCAAATGCAATGGAGAGACGAGGAATAAATCCTCTTGTTTAACAATGGGTCAACTCCATACTCCAGAACCAGACTGTAACTATAACACTATATACACAGTGAGGCGTATTTTCACCCGCACTGTGGTGCCTAGTCATGGATGACTACGGCTACGCAGACAATCTTACTATCGCATACAAGAAGTTTGAAGCAACCGTGTCCAACATGATACAGAATCCACTAAATATTTTAGAAAGGTGGTTCAAAAAAGAAGTGTTTTCAGTAAACCCAAGCAAAACAACAATTGTACCGTTTACGGCAAAAAATCACAGACCTAAAAATCCATGTTCCCGATGTCAAAAGAAATCAAATATATGGGATTAACGCTTGACACTATGCAAAATTTCAACACACATCTGACAAATATAACAGCAAAAGCCTCGAGTGCTTTTTGCAATCAAAATGATGGTCGGACGTACATGAGAATTAACACCTTATATAACCAGATGGTTATACACGGTGGTGGTAAGACCCATTATCACATACGGAGCAATTGTATGAAGAAAAAAATCCACTCAAGCGTACTCCCAAAAACTATACAAAATTCAAAAACTAGCATGTCTGCTGATAACGAAGGCAATAAGAACAACGCCCCTGGCAACTATACAAATACTGCTATCGTTACCGCCATTTCACCTAATGGTAATGTCTGAAACTAGACAAGCAGCTTACAGACTGCAGATTGTTGCATGAAGAACAAACTAATAGTAAGGTCGGTAATAAAATCCAAACTGGTTATGACCTCCTGCATATACAGTCTGAAAGCAGTGGCCACAACCTGCAAAGTTCGCCTGATATGAATACCAAAAAAACCAGGAGACAAAAAGAAACCTCATGGCAAATAAGCTTGCCAAACAAGAAGCAAAAGGAACATGACTAGACTAAAACCTGCTTTTAGGAACTCATTCAAAACCAGTAAAAAAATAATCCGCAGCAAACTTGAGGCAAAACACAACAACTTGTGGAAAAAAAAACTAATAGAAATGATAACTCCTTTCTATCATTTCTATTAGTTTTTAAGGGTAAGATATTTTGAATAGAAACTACACAGGAGATAAAAAGAGGAATTTACTACTATGTACAAGCAGCGTGAAAAAAGGTATAAAAACTTGAAGTAGAAATAAGGGTAGAGACAGACCACCAGCCATTAGAACTGAGCCTAATTGGGAAAAATGTAAGAAACCGGAAGAATTAAAAAAATGTAAAGAAAAGATAGTTTAGACAGAAAAATGTGTGTTAACATATAAAAAAATCTAAGAAGCATTAGAAAAAACAGAAAAGATGTAGAAGAGATAATTAAAAGAAACAATTAAAAAAGCGGTAGTAAAAAAAACTTAAAAAAAGCAGATAGTGGAACAGCAAATGTAGCAAAAAAAAAAACTAGAAGCCAGAAAGATGTTAAGACACTGGAGAAACAACAAAAGCACAAAAAAAGATAATCTAAAAAAAAAGCATACAAGAATCAGTGTAAAAAACTAAAAGTAAACTTAATAATATAATAAAAAAAATAGTTAAAAATAAAAACAGAAACAGAATCTAGTAAATATCTACAAAGAAATAACACTATTTGGTACGGCATACAAGATCTACGCCATGACATTAGAGGAAAAGTTAAATGAGGAATTGGGTATAAATGAGACAATTCCAAACAGGCAAACCAACTTCACGAAAGGAAGAGGTACGATAGATAACATATATTTTAGACCATATTGTTGAAAAAAAAAATAGCAAAAAAAAGAAAAAAAGTATATGCGTTATTCTTGGACGTAAAAGCGGCATTTGATAGATTGTATAGAAAGAAACTGTAGAAGTGTATGAGAGAGAAAGGAATTAGCAAGCCTCTGGTAAGAAGAATAAAAAAAGTGTATGAAGAAATAGCAAGCAGGGTGTAGGTTAACGGGAAAATAACTAAAATATTTTGGACAATAAAAGGAGTAAGACAGAGTCCCACTTTATTTACAACATATAAAAAAAAAACTAAGGTTGGCTCAAGCAAAGAGGGGTAGTAGTTGGTAAAGACGATATTAAAATAAAAAAATGAAATAAAATTACAGAAAACATGTATAGCTAAAAATATAAAGAAAAATTAAATACAATTCACTTGAAATATTAAAAGTAATAAAGACTTGTCTTAAAAAAACAAGTATATGTATACAGGCTGTTAGATAAAAATGATCATTCTTTTTTAACCAATTTGAATAATTCAAAAACCATTTCAAATGGTTCTTTAAGTTTATACTAGTTAGGTAAACGTAGATTTTTTTTAATACTTGTAGATAGATAAACTTAGATAAACTTTATTTGCATAAACATAGTAAAATAATGTGGTACAAAAACGTCAGGTACAAGTTGTAAGTTAATATTAAAAGAAAACATTTTTACATGCACACTTATGAACATTAACAAAACAATTTAAAAACTTAAATTAAAATAATCATTAACATGATATAATTCATTATTTAATAATATTTTTTTTAGAGATAACTTAAATTCTTTAGCTGGTAATTTTTGGATTGTATAGGGTAAAATATTATACATTTTGACTGACATACAATGAAACGAATTTAATGTTTTTGTTAGTCTGCAGTATGGCAAGCAGATGTTTTTACTTGATTTGGTACAATAATTATGCAATTCATTTTGAAACTTGTAATTTCCAGCATCTATACCTTCTCTCACATGCACCAAACATGCCAATACATATAAACTTGCAACAGTCATAAAACCCAGTTTTTTAAAATGAGACCTACACGTATCTCTGAAACCAAGACCCGCAACTGCACGAACAGCTTTCTTCTGCAAAACAAAGATTCGATTAGCGTGATGAGAACTACCCCACAGCAGCACTCCATACTCAATTAAAGATTGAATAAATGCAAAATAAGCCATTCGTGTAACTGTTAAATCCGTATTTTCAGCTATTTTTTTAATTAAATAGATATTACTGCTTAACTTTGTGGACAACGATTCCACATGCTGTTGCCAAGATAATTTATTGTCTAAGTGAATACCCAAAAATTTTATTGATTTATTAACACCTTCATTTGCATTAAGTAATGAAAAAAGCATATGTTCTGTTTTTGCTTCATTTAACTTTAAATTATTTGCATGAAACCATTGTTTTGCTTCTTCTAAAGGACTCAACCCATCCACCACAGAAGCTGTTACACTTTGAATGAGAGTTGTGTCATCGGCATAAAGATATGTCCTTGCCAGTGTTACATTACATTCAAGATCATTTATGTACAACAGAAACAGCAGAGGACCTAAAATAGACCCCTGCGGCACACCGTAGTACATTTTTTTTCTATCCGAAAAAGTACCACTAGTAAAGACAATTTGTTCTCTGCCAGTTAAGTAGCTGTTAACAATATTTAATGCTACACCTCTTACGCCATAGAATTCGAGTTTGTGCAACAACTTCTCTGGGTTGACTGAGTCGAATGCCTTGCTTAGATCTAAAAAAAAAGCAGACATTGCACTTTTGCATTCAAAGGCCTGTTCGATGTCAAGAACAAGTTGTTTTACAGCTTTTATTGTAGATCTAGAAGGAATATATCCAAACTGTGCCCGACAAATAAATTTTTCTAAAAAAGAGAACAAACGCTTTTTTAATAACATTTCAAATACTTTTGAAAAAATTGGTGTTATTGATATAGGCCGATAATTTTCACATTGGTTTATATTCCCTTTTTTAAATATTGGTATGACTTTTGATAATTTTAGTTCAGAAGGAAAAATTCCTTCTTCAAAACAAGCATTTATAACATTTTCCAAAGGTTCTACAATAACATTTGATACATATTTAAGTACTTTAGAATTTAGATTACACAGATCTATACAATTAGAATTTTTTAATAATCCTATCACAGATTTGATTTCCATTGTCGAAACTGGTTCAAGAAAACAGGAAGCGCTTGTATCACTTGTGTAATTGTTTAATAAAAATTGATAGCTGTTATCATTATGATTAAAACTAGACAAAACATGTTCAACTGAATTAACAAAAAAAGTTTGATGTTCGTTAGCAGATATAGTTGATGAGATTTTATTTACTTGTTTTCTATTAGTGCTTTTATTAATTATTTCCCAAACTTGTTTTGGTTTGTCTAATGATTCTATTATCAATTTACTGTTAAAATCAATTTTTGTTTTTTTGACTTCGTTTTTATATTTGCTTTTTTCTTTTTTTATTAATACACTCAGTTCAGTTGAATTTGTTTGTTTCCTAATAGCATATAGTAAATTAAGATAATTTTTTTGATTCCTTAGTTCTGATGTATACCAAACTTGTTTCTTATTATTGTTGATATTTATAATTTCATCTGGAATACAATGATTAAAAATATTTAAAAAAGTATTAAAAAAACTTGTAAATTTGTCCTGTGAATTTGAACATTTATAAACAAAAGACCAATCAACTTCAGATAGCGCAACATAAAATTGATCTAGATGTTTTAAAGACAATAACTTTCCTTTATATTGCGTATACGTTTTTGTATTGTTAACATCTATTGCTGTATTAATTATTAAGCCAAAATGATCTGAAAGATTGGGTTCAATAACTGTTGTTTCATATGGTACGTCCATATTAATTAAGAAATTGTCTATACATGTTGCTGAGATAGGTGTTTTCCTAGTTACTTCAAAATTAGTAATTTCAAAGTTGCAACTTTGTACCAAATCAATAAACATTTTTTGATGTTCATTGGTTTTGATAAGATCTACATTAAAGTCACCACCAATTATAATATTTTCATATTTCTTGTCTAGATAACACAGAACATTTTCAAGTTTAACATAAAATTCATTAAAATCAGATAGAGGTGTACGATAGACAGATACAATAACAATATTTAAAAATGGCAAATAAACTGCGCTCACTTCACATATACCTTCAACGGATAAATTAACGACACATTCTATTGATTCGCACTTAAAATCATTTCTGACTAGGATGAGAGAGCCTCCATGTATAGTGGATTTTCTGCAATAACAACTACCCACTTTAAAATTGTTGATTGTTATAAGATCAATTTCCGCACTTTTTAACCAATGTTCGCTAATTGTTACAGCACATATTTGCTTATTTTGTTCCAAAAATATTTCTAAATCGTAATGATTATTTCTTAAGGATTGTAAATTAATATGAAACAACTGTAGAGTATTATTCGTTTTATTTAAAACTGTGTTGTTCTGTTCTAAGTTTTTTGAGTTTTTACGTTTGTAAGCCATTGTAAAAAACGCTCAACGCATGTACCGACAGGCCATATATTAGGATTACTTAAAGACTCTATTTCTTCTAAAGGAACTGTTACTTTAAACGACGAGTATAGTTCAGGATGTTTTGACATCATTTTCTTGCATATAACATTATCAAAACTTTTTTTATTTAAGTATGTTGTTAAGTTATTTTCTGTTAGCTTAGGGTCCATTCTATAAACATGTAAATGCCCGTGTGGGGCAACTCCTTTTACCAATGAATCTTCTGTAGCTGTTCCACGAATTGTATTTAGTTTTACTGTATTTTTCTTTTTACGACGATTTATTGTTTCCCATTTATCATTTTGTACAATATTTAAGTTATCCTTATTGTTTAAATTTACATTTTTATTTTCATTTGATTTAGTACTTTCATTAGTTTTTACAATTCTTTTATTTATTATTTCTTTTGTTGCTAAATTCTGTTTATGAGCACCATCTAACGCATCTTTGAGTTGTTCAGTTGTAATTTCCTTTCTCACAGGTACAGTTTCCTTTACTAATACTTTATTTTTACCAATAAGTGTAGAGCTGTAGGAACTCTTATCAATAGATGTCGCTGATTTTAATAAATTTGGCGCATTTAAATTTATACCAGTAATATTATCATTGTTTTTATATATTGTTTTCATGCTACTAACCTCATTTTTAAGATCTTCTACTGTTTTTGCCAATGCTCCTATAACTGTTATAAGTTCACTGTTTTTAATTTCTTGCTTTATAGCTTTTAATAAAACACTATTATTGTCGTAAGTAACAACGCAAGTATTGCAAAACCATTTAGTGTTTACATTTGCACATATAACATTTAGAACACTTTTCTTCATCTCTACACAGTCAGGATGATAGTATTTTGAACAAACACCTGCACATAACACAAACGATTTACTTTCTTCAATCACTTCTTCACATTTATTACATAAATAGTGAGAATTTTCGGAAATGGTCGGAGACAGATTTTGACTACCATCTTCACTAGCCGCCATCTTTATTGAATATATATTGATGATATATTAATTACATAATGAAACTTATCATTTAATAATTAAATAAATTTTTTTTTTTTTAATTAATAACTTTGAATTTTAATTTAACATTAATAAAAGTCTAGCGAATGATTTGATTGCTAACGTGTCGATAGTTTTAATTTAAATTAATTTAAATGTATAAATTATACATTTATTAGTTATTCTTACGGCCAACCACTTTACAATAATTTTAAATGTAAAAAATAACATGTTTTTTAAGTTTACGGCAAAATTTAACAATTCTGTATACTGGACTGTAAACTTTTTTAAATTAACAAAAGGTAAACATATAATAAACCGTGATTTAAATAATATTGTTTAGTTTTTCAATTTAATATAATATAAAAAGTACACTTATTACAGGTTATATTACTAATAATAGCATTATAAATCGTTAGATGTTCTGAGAAAATTCCTATAAATATTACCGACAGATTAACATAATATAGAAAATTGAGTAATAAATGACAAAGGCAATTTGCTCTAGCGTCTTTTTAAATCTGTTTTAATTATGCAGCTAAATTGCAAATTAATGTAATTCATTCAATTTTTAAGAAAAGACAATTTAAGTACATAATAGTTTAACGCTCTTTAAGAGTACCGATGCAAAAATAAATTGAAATATAATGTAGAAATAAAACTAGACAAAGTTGCGGTTTTCGTTAAAATATTAAGGTAGCGCACACTCGTCCCAAGTTCAATTAGGTAGACAAAAATAAAAATATTCTGTCTGCATTTATAAATAATGTAAACAAATGAATGAAAACGATGTAAAGTAAGCACTTGTAGTAAATTATATTTTAGTGTTTGTGTCAACATCTCACGTTATAAAACATTTAGCATTAAAATCTTTTTTTATTTTTTAATTAAAATATTACAGCAATAAATATTACTGCAAACGTCTTATTCGTGTTCTAGAACTAAATATATTGTGCTTCTAATCGTGATAGTTTTATCTGCAATCTCCTGAAGCTTTTAAATATCACCTTTACAATTTATGTACTAAAGGTTAATAATAATGAAAAATGTATGAAAGTATAAAAATATTGTACTAAATAAAATCAATATAAATGCTTTTTATTATATTGATATTGATGTATCAAAATATATTTATTTGGGGACGCGCTCGCTCGCGATCTTGAACAACCAAGTTATTATGATTTTAATGATAAATATATTTTTAAGGTAATCTTTACTTGTATTGTTTTAATATCTACTGAATTTCATTAATTCAATACTTTTTGATAATAACACAAATACAATTTTGTCTATCTAAAATTGAACATGGGACAACTTTGTAGCGAAAGGAATTAACTTATTTAAACATTTTTTCTCATACTTCATACTTTCTAAAAAACATATCAACAAATATGGTCTTGATATTTCTAAGTTAGAAACTGTACTTTAAAAATACTTTACTTTTTACTGTTTTAAAATCAAAATTCAATGTATCATTAGTACATTACAGTACAATCTCACATAATCTTCTCTGGAACAACCATGTTGTTGATAGAACTTTAAAAGTATCTAAAATACTTAAATTTCTTAATAGATTTAAACAGTTTTTCATTTTTCTAATAATTTTGCATACTCAAGATGTCTTAAAAGTGACGTTTGTGCTCATAAAATTCAATTTAAATTAAGAATTAAGAGTAAATTACTTTCCATTTGTCACATATTTGCAAGTAACTAAGTAAACAAGAAAACTTTAAAACAATACAATACGAGAACATACAAAACAATACAATATTATTTTAAATTTTAATAAAACCAAACAATGCAGCCAAGTAATTTATGCAAGCTTGTCAGATGGTACTGCGCGATTACTGAAGTTGCCAATAATTGCAAGCACAACGAAAAAGCAAACTCCATTTTTAAAAGGTTGTTTTTTTAAAAATAATATAAATCATTACCAGGACTTGCTCGACCATGAATCATGGACAAATATTTATAATGCTGCAGACGTAAACAACAAATTTCATAACTTTTATCAAATTTTATTAGATTAATTTTGAAAAAAAAAAATAGATTACTCGCGGCATTATTATTTCATCTCAAAAACTTAAGATATTATTTAAAACATCTCAAAATAATGTTGAATTGAATAACTAGTATAAATTATATAAATAATAATATGTCAAAAACTGTTTGGAATATTATAAACAATAAACAAAACTACTGAAGGCACTGACAGTTATAAGTTAGAAATAAATAATAGTATAGAGTTATTTTAATTCACTTTTTATACATTCATCAATAAATAACGTAAGTATTGTAAATACATATAATGAATTTTGTCAGCATTCTATGCATTTAAAGCCTGTGGATATTGATGAACTAGATAAAACTATTTTCAATATGAAAAAATCAAGTTTGGCAGGATTTGATAAATTAAGTATTAATATAGTTAAAGCGGTACGTTCTTCTATTAATACTGTTTTACTTCACTTAGTAAATGAATCATTTAAAACAGGTAAATTTCCAGAAAGTTTTTAAGACTTCTAAAATAATTCCATTGCATAAAAAAAGAAGTAAATTAGACGTAAATAATTACGGACCAATATCCATATTGCCAAGTTTCTCAAAAATATTATAAAAACTAATGGCAAAACGTATGTTAAGTTACTGCAATAAATTTAAGTTATTAACAAATTGTCAATTATTATTATTTTGTTAGAAAAACTTTATTTAGGTTAAATAATAATCAGCAAACATTAAGCTTGTTCTTGAATTTAAGCAAAACTTTTGATTTGATTAATCATCAATTGCTTTTAAATAAGCTTGAAAATCCAAGATTAAGAGAAGTTGTTCTATCCTAACTAAACCAAAAACAAGAATAATTATATATAAACAATACTAAATCAGAAAAAAATCAAGTAAAAATTGTGGTACCGCAAGGATCTGTCCTGGGGCCTTTGCTTTACGTTTTATATACAAACAATCTGCTAAATGTAATTGATGATGTTTGCTGACGATACGCCAATTTTATTAAAGTTTAACGATATAAATAAATAAATTGTACACTCTAACAACTTTATATGTACTTAAGATAAGTGGTATGAAAGTAATTGTTTAAAAATTAATCCTAATAATTCAAATTTTATAAAAAATTTCACGGGAAAAATGATAACAAATCATATTTTTAAAACATCAAAGTAAATCTATTCAGTAAGTTACTAGGCATTTATATTGATAAAAAATTATCATTTAAACCTCAAATTAATAACATATGCTCAAAATTAACATCAATATGCTATGCTCTGAAATGACTCTCATATATTTCTAACTTGTATGTTAATAAAATATTTTATCATGCTAAGTTTGAATCAATAATGAGATATAGCATTATTTGTTGGGGCTCGGCGTCAACTACACATATTCGAATTATTGATGTATGCAAAAAAAAATATAAATTTATTTGAGTTAACAAATGCTCATCATAACTACAATACACGTCACGGATCTTTTAATTTAACTTTGCCAACTCATAAGTTAACTCTATTTGAAAATAGTCCAAACTATATGGCAGTTAAAATTTGCAATAAGTTGCTTTTACAAATTAAAATATTGCAATTCAAACAATTTAAACATGCAATTAAATCTATGTTAACAAAAAAGATATATTATTCCTTAGACAAATACTTAAATGATAATTTGTCAAACTTTATGTTAAGTGCTATTTGATGTATTTATTGGTTTTAAATTTGTAATTACATTTACTTTTATTTGTTTATATTTTTTATAATTTTATATTGTTTTATTAAATGTATTTGTATTAACGTGTCCAATATCTATATTGATCAAAAGACTAATAAAGTATTATTATTTATTATTATTGAGTTAACAGTACTGTCAGTGAGTCATATTGACTAAAAATAATGCTTAATTTTCTTGAGGATATTACGACTTATTTTTGCCTGAAGCGCATTGAATCATATAGAGAATTATTTAGAACTCACAAGATATTTTACATCAACATATATCTACAAATGTGCTACTTATTCATATATGAAAATAGATTAATTTGAAAAGCTCAATTAATCCTAAATATGACACCAGGCACAGTCAGAAACTAAAGACTTCTCCGACACTATACAAAAAATCACCAAATCTGTCATGCATGCGTCAAAACGTCAAATTTATTTAAATGTAAATAAAAATCATTTCTCATTAACGGGTGTTTTTATACTCTTAAAAAATATTTTAATATATATTGAGTTCTTTTAGTGAATATTTATTAAATATTATTTATGTTTTAGGTATAATATAATATCATGTACTGGAATGCACTTGATTGTATTGTACTTAATTTTACTTTATTGTAATTTATAGCATTTTATTTGAACTTTTATATTACATATTTGATTTGACATATATTGTGTACACATTCAGGATTATATAAGTAATATAGTTCTTTGCGGTCATTTATGTTAAGTGTTTTGTTTGCCAGATCTTGATAGATTATACCGGTACTATGTTGTGTCTAAATAGATATTTAGTAGAAGCCAGGGTTTCGCATCCAGTTATTATATGCGTTATAGACTCGCAATGTTTCTTGCATTTTTCTGCATCGGTCGTCTATATTTTTTTTTAGAATATATTTGCTATATTTTTTTTGTTTTTATAACCTGGTCCTGTATAAGTATTATAAAGACTTCGGTTTCAGGTATTAAATAGCCGCGCGCAAGCCATTTATTTGTACACTCTAAATTTATATTCTCGTTTTAAAGTTGGTAATAGTGTTTACCATGTATTTAGTTTTCTTGCCATTTCTTTTCCCATTCATTGTTCTTATCATTGCAATTTTTGTGTAGCTCAACTGCGTTACTAAGTTTTAAAAGTGTATAGTGTCTAGTTGTCTGAGAATTGCGTGTAGCGTATTCTCAGTATCTGAGCTAAAATATGTTTGCAGTTGAGTAAATTCTTCATAGTGTACTTGTTTGATGTTAAGTATAACTCTTCCGTCTCTGTGTCTTGGTAGGTTGACTTGCTAAAGACATGCTTTGGGATGATGCATGTTGAATTTGGTTAGTAATGTTCTGGTTTTTTAATCTAAGCTTTCCAGATCTGACCATTTAAATATTCCAAAAGAGTATGTCAGATATGGTATAGCATACGTGTTAATTGCTTTTATAATGTTATTTTATCGATTTGAGGCAAGATATTTATTGCTAAATTGTTGTTTCATTACGCTACTATCTGTTTTTGTGTTTTTTAACATTCCTAAGCATTTGCGTGTCTAGTCTTCTACCATTGCACAAATTGTTGTATCATTATTTATTAAAATGTTTTCATTTTGAGACCATTGACCTTTTTCTATGTGGATGATTTTACATTTTTCAACCCCAAATGTCATATGTGTGTCTGTGCTCATTTTATGCTGAAGTTTCGCGGACTGTAGTAATTGGTTTTTGTTTGCTGCATACATTTTTAAATTATCCATATAGAGTAGGTGATTAATTTTTGTGTTTTGAGCAAGACAAAACCAGAGAGCGCTAAGCAAATCTCTTTGGAATGTACCCCTAATTATTTCAATAGATTCAGTTCGTATTTTATTTGTGTCTGTTTTGATCTCCAAACAAGTTTTCCAAGTACTTATAGATCTCAAGAATATGTATCAACCAAGTGTGTGTAACTAAATTAAACGCTTTTTTTAAGTCTATATAATCCATGTATAGATTTTGTTTTTTTGTCTTTAAGCTTGTGTGGTAATAATAGTGTCGATTACAAGTTGTTCTTTACAAAAGAATTATGGTAGTTTTTTAGAAAAATTTAATATTTTATTTAGTTGGTTAGCAATGTATTTATGAATTGCAAAAAATGTTGAGTAGAGTATCCTTGAGTGTAATTTCCTTCTAGTGGTTTAGTTGAATGTATAGTATTTTATTTAGTTTTGGTATTTGTATTGCATGTATTTTGCTTATGTGTTTTGGCTCCACAGTATATTAAACATATGATTTTTTAAAGCTTTTTGTTGTAAGATTTTCTTTTATAGTTTTATTTATATGGTTTATATTATGAATTACTTGTAATAAGTTTTTTATTTTTAGTATAAACTATCTTTTACATAAGTCGGAGTAGTTAAAAAGTACCATATAAGTTAAAAACATATCTCGTATTTTACTAAGTATTTCTGTTTTGGATTGGGGGTTACACGTGTAGTTGTTTGTATTTATCGTTTTAGTTGCATCGCTTGAGTTTTGTTTGTTAATATTTTTTGTATGTTCAATACTTGTGTTTGTGTTTTAAACAATCTATTTCCAAAAAGTAACTTTGTTGTTAAAATCGTAGAGATTAAGGACAAAAGTGGTCTTGACCGCGACCATCGCTGGACTGGTAGAGTGTAGTAAGTTGGACATCCATATAATTAAAACCATCTGTTTACTCTATCATTTAAAAGCATGCAGTCTAAGATTGATTAAAAATCATTTTCCAAAAAACATTTATGCAAAACTGTAGTCAATGGTTTCCCTAGCAATCAAGCAACAACAAAATTTTATTCTACCCACAAAAATCCATCCTGGACGTTTAGAGGTTATATTATAAGACACCTATATTTATTTTTATACTATTTTTAAATCTTAAATAATCTAATAAAAATTTACAGTTTCTTATTTTATGACTATTCTGTACATTATAATAACATTTTTTTATAAAAAAATAAGTTTCCTCTAAAAATTAAAAAAATATATACATATTTAATTAGTTTTGACAACGTGTTATACTTGGCTTAACGTTTAAACAAAGTTATTTTATAAATAAATAGCTGTTATCTGTACTAAACAAAAATTAAGACTTATAATTTAATAATAAAAATTTACTTAAAAGCTATAATTAGATGACACATATCTCTTAACAGCAAACGCCTATGTGCTACCAGACTTAATGTATTTCAAAAGGTGGCCATCAATAAAATTACTATAAACGTTTCATAACTAATAAAATAACTTTTCTTAAACCGTCGCCAGCTAAACTTCACTACAGCCATAATTGAGAATAATTTAATTAAAAAAATGTAATCATAAACGGAAAGTTTAAAAATAACATCTCATATGCAGATAATATAATTATGCATACAAAAAATGCTAAATTTTATTCACTAAATCATAAAATTAATTATTAATTAAGTAAAACAAACAAGAAACTAGGCAGTAAAAGTAAAAACCAAAATAAAAATAAAAATATTATCCATAAAATAAGAATGTTTCATAATATCATAGATATCAGTATAAAACTGCAA
Source organism: Tachinus rufipes (assembly GCA_963932245.1). Lineage (NCBI taxonomy): Eukaryota > Metazoa > Arthropoda > Insecta > Coleoptera > Staphylinidae > Tachinus > Tachinus rufipes. The sequence goes on along the minus strand of OZ010745.1, from coordinate 70,950,768 downwards.
ATAAAAAAAACCATTACTAATTACTCCTAAAAGTTATTACAAACAACATTTGTGAATTAATTTTATTTGCGTTTTTAAAAAATACCGTAAACCAAAAAAGTAAATAACAAAAAGTTTTTAAAAGAATGATAATATAAGAAAAAGTGGTTCAAACTACTCCCAAACAACAATATAGGCAACAACAAATGTAAGAAAACAATATGGTAGTTACTTTACACATACCAACTTTTTTTTTTTCTGTAAATTTTTGTTTGTGCTGCCAATCAAAACAGAATTTAAAAAAAACAATTGAATTAGCAACAATGGTTTAAACTTGCAATAAGAGATGAACTACAAAAAAAGAACAGAAATCAACAATTTTTATTAATACAAAATGAAGCGCAATTAAAACATAAAACATCAAAATTAAGTAACAATGAAAATGAGCGTAGTGTGTGCAAGTTTCAATTTGATTGTTAGTCTATGTCAAAATAAATTTTCCAACGGCAGTTTATAAACAGTTATCACTCATACATTTGGTATTTAGTATCAAACCTACAAAAATAATCCATATAGAAAACAAAAATCCAAAAAAAAAAACTAACTACGATTTGTATAACAAAATAATAGTTTGTTAAATTGGAGTTTGTCCAAAAGCGGCAAAAACGTTACATGACTCCAGCCAACATTAATAACAAATTCAAGTGTAAACTTTATAAAACCTGGTTGCAAAAAAGCTGCTTAACCACTGCCAAACAGAAAGTCACTTTTTAGAACAGGGTCTTACAACAAATGCAATTAAACAAAAATAAAAGAAAAAAAATATTGTAAAAACATTCAGAACAAACGTACACGTTTCCGTCTTTAAAAAGCTATATGCAAAATTGCACTGAAAACATTAGTTTCCTGATGCCACAAGATGGAAAATATACACAATCAGTCAGAAGTACTTTGCAAAAGCTACTGCAGATACACTTTACTGATTCAAAAATCCTTAAATTGCCAAACAAAAAACTAGGATAAGACAATTACCATAAGTAAGCTAGAATAGAATATATACGTTCAAGTCGCCAAGAGCTGATGGGATATATTCTATCATGCTGCAAAAAAGATTAACAAAACTCTCAAAGCAGGTTTAACACTTTCACACATATCAAGCAGCTGGAAAACAGTTAAGGTAATATTTATACCAACGCCTACAACATACTCATTGCTCAGGCTAAACCTTATGGAACAATCAGCTTGATATCCTTCATACAAAAGCTATTAGAAAAAATCATTAATAAATACATACAGAACAAGGCACTTAAGATTTGGCTATTTGGAAAATTCTGCAAACTAGCTATACACCACTTAGTGAGCAGGTGCAAATCTGTTGCAAGAAAACTCTTGGTGCTTTTTTAAACATTAAAGAAGCATTTAGTAATACTACCTTCAAATTATTTTCAATAGCAATATAGAACCGAAAAATAGATTCTTTTAACCAATATTAGATCAATTCTATGCACACAAAAATGGACTGCAACTATAACATTTTGTTAAGAGGGCGAGTGCCCTTAGAAAAGTGAGTTTTTACTTCGAATGTGGCGTTTGCTATAGATACTTAATAACAAAAACGTTTTTTTGCATAACGTTACGCCAATGATCTCACTATATTTATAAATGGGAAATTTGAAGCAACCGTGTCAAACAAATGGATAGTGCACTATAAAAAGGTAACGCAAAAGAAGGGTTATTAGTAAACTCGTCTCTTTTACAAGACAACAAAAAGATTTATGAAACTACGTTCCCTGACCATAAAGAGTAGTTAAAACACACGCTTGATTCCAAATTAACCTAAAAATAAAACTTCAAAAACCATTTGGGTGCTATTTGCAGCCAAAGTAGTAGTGGAATGCAAATATGAACCCAGTATATGCAGACGCCTATATACGGTAATAATCAGACCTATTATTACATACAAAGCACTCGTATGGAAGCAATAAGATCAACTTTTTTAGCAACCTTGGAAGTATACTTACTACTACCACTATACTTAGTTCTAATGGCTAAAGCAAAACAATCAGCGTACAAAATACAAACAAATAAACACTTTAAATCATAAAACGCACAGACCAAGTACAACAAATGTGTTGCATAAAGAAAGAGTTCTAATGATTAAATCTGACTTCATAAAAAGTAATTGCATCAAAAATTATTTGATGTAACAATACCGCAGCAAGACAAACACAGATGTTACCAAAGACCAAAATAGAACCAGTGGTGTACAAAACAAAAACCGGGAAAAGTGGATTTTGTTATCCTTATGTATGTATTCCAAGCAGAAGTGGTATCGATTAATGTGTCAAAAACATGATTAATTCTAACCAGTACGTTCGCGAATAAAAAAATCTTAACGGATTATAAAGTATCACACTACACCTGGTCTGAACATTAAAACATCAAAGTATTAAAAAAACTTTAAAGCAAATCAGCTTGCAAAAAAAAACAAAAACATTTATTAGACCTAAACCTGATTTTGGGATCCCAAACAAGACCAGCAAAAAAATAATCTAAAGCAAACACAAAGCACGCGTAAACTAAAAATATATTGTTTTTAGATTTTTGACATATCAACCTACAAAGTCTAAAATTCAACAATTAATTTAGGTACATTTATAGTTTGTTCTGTTTTCATAAAACTTACTTCTAAAGAATGGTTGTCTGTGAAAATTATGACCAATTTGGGTAATCGATTAAGTTTAAATAAGGTATTTAATCAGAAATTTAATCATACTTAATTAATGATTGAAAATTGTTCTATCACGCAAAACAAGGTGGTCTTTTGCATAAATAGTTACATATAAAATAGTTTATAATAGTCTGTTTTTGGTTGCGGCCGATAATCATTTCGCAATAAACGGAACTTATCGCTAAGACCAAAAGTGAATTATTAAAACAGTAAAGATAAAATAGTGTGAGCAGAAAATAAAGTCGAACAGTGAGAAAAAAAAGTGGAAGATAAAGATAATATAAATTCCAATAGAATATATTTGCCAGTCAGTGAAGAACAGAGTGCGACATTCACCAGGATACCGGGCTAGAGAGAGGCGGATGCGAGTGGTACAACACGCTACGATATACAAATCAACGAAATCCAGAGGCGCACGCATTTTATTTTATTTTATTTTATTTAAATTACACAAATAAAATTAAAACAACATAAAGAGCTTGAAACAAGTTAAATTGAAAACGGAAGTTTAAACAAAAATTTAATTACAATCAAATGAACAAAAGAACAAGAGAAATAGACGTACAAGAATTCCCAAGTATATCTAGCAGAAGTAAAAAAACCATACGATCACCAGAACAAAAAAAGAGAGTAGAAGAGTTTGGGAGTAAACAAGCAGTATATAAAATAGAAGAAGAGACTACTATCCAAAAAAAAGAAATGGAAGAATTAAAGGAAATGATCCAAGCAATGAGGCTTAAGATGGATGAAAATATGGAGGAAATAAAACAAGAAATAAGAACAATAAAAGTGGAAATGGAGAAAAAAGAAGAAACTTGGAAAAGAGAACTGAAGAGCCTAACAAATAGAATAGAAAATATCGAATAAAAAAACAGAAAAAGAAAAAAGAATAAAAAAGAATACAGAAGAAGAGATTAAACAATTCATGGAGGGAAACCTACAACAAAAAGTAGATATAAAGAATATAATATTATTAAAGAAAGATACCGAGAACGAAATCATTAAAGTGGAATTGCCAAACTGGGAACAGAAACAAAAGATAATGATAGCCAAAAATAAACTAAAAAACACAGAGATATATATAGACAATGACATGGGAAGAAAGGGGAATACAGAGGGAAATCAGAAGTATTGCAAGGGAAGCGAAGACAAAGGGAAAAAGAGTTAAAATTGGATACCAAAAAATAATAATCAACGAAGAAATTTATGTCTGGAATGAAGCTGAAAAGGGGGTCACAAGAAGGGAAAACAAGGACCGTCAAGTGACGACAAAAAACTATTAGGAAAGAAAACTACAACGGCAAACAAAACAAGGACGAACAAGCATAAGAAAAGGATCATTCAAATCGGCACATGGAACATAAGAAGTATAAGAGATAAAGAGACAGAACTAGTAGACGAATTTGAAAAAGCAAAATTGGACATTTTAGCCATAACAGAAACAAAAATGAAGGGACAAGGAATAACAAAGTTAAGAAATAGTCATATTTTAATATATAGCGGAGTAGAAAACAGTGAGAGAAGAAGAGCAGGAGTAGGATGCATAATAAATCAAAATATGGAAAAGGCTATCAAAGAATGGAAATGTGTGAATGAAAGGATAATGGTAATCAATTTAGAAGATAATACACTATCAGCAAACTTAATGATTATATATGGCCCAAGCGAAAATGAAATTAAAACAACAAAAGACAAATTCTGGGAAACAGTACAAATACAGTACGAAAACTTAAAAGAACCTATATACATAATGGGGGATTTCAAGAGTGGGGAAATAGAAACAAGGGTTTTGAAGAAGTAATAGGCACACATGGTGAATCAACTAAAAATAACAATGGAAATAGACTGATAGAGTTCTGTATGATAAACGGACTGAAAATACTCAACACAATAATTGAACATAGAGAGATACATAAATACACAAGAGAAGTTAAAAGTAGAAACGAAAAATCAATAATTGACTATTTTGTAACCAATATCTCACAAATTAAAAACGTAAACAATGTAAGAGTGAAAAGAGGTAGTGAAATTAGAAGTGACCACTTCTTGACAATAACAAAGATAAAAGGAATGGAGCAGATAAAACAAACAACTCAAAAGACACATAAAGAGACAATGGTAAGGAAATTTAGAATTGACAGATTAAAGGACACACAGACGAGAGAAAAATACCAAAGCATTATAAGAAAACAAATAAACAGTACAGCAAAACCGAATATGGACAATATAGAAGAAATATGGAACAATTTTAAACACATTATAACAGAGGCAACGAAACAAACTTGTGGAATAACCAGAAGTACAGAAAATAGCAAACAAACACACTGGTGGAATGATGAAGTAAAAGAAGAAGTAAGGAAGAAAAAACAGTACTGGAAGAAGTTCATCAACACCAAGAAAGAAGAGGAATACCAACACTATAAAAAACAAAGAAAAAAAGTAAAAGAAGTTATAAGAATAGCCAAGGATAGAAGCTGGGAAGAATTTGGGAATACTTTAGAGAAAAACTTTAAGGACAACCAGAAACTGTTCTACAAAACACTGAAGAGCTGCAAGAAAGGGAACGAAGTAAGGCTGAAACAACTACAAGCCAAACAAGGAAAGGTATTAAAAGACAACAATGAAATAATGAATAGATGGAGAGAACATTTTAAAGAAGTATTAGAAGAAAATCAAACTATTAACGGAAATGAGGACGAAGAGGAACAATTCCACAAGAATAAAAGCAAGTTCAAAGAGACAGAAAAAATAACAAAGAAAGAACTGGAAAAAGTATTGAAAAAACTTCGAAATGGAAAAGCACCTGGACATGACTTGATAAAATCGGAGCAATTAAAATATATGGGGGAAGCAAGAACAATGTTACTTTTGGAAATGCTAAACAGAATATGGAAATCAGGAACAATCCCAACAGATTGGGAGAAGGCAGTAATATTCCCAATTCACAAAAAGGGTAACAGCAGGAACTGTAACAACTACAGAGGAATATCCTTAATATGCACAACAGGAAAAGTATATGATATAATAGAGAATAAACTCAAAGCAGTGATAGAACCAACATTGGAAAAAGAACAAAGCGGATTCAGAAGAGGACATTTAACACAGGACCATATATTTACAATAAGAAAGTTGATTGAAAAAACACTGAGACAAGACAACAAACTGTTTATAACATTTGTGGATCTTGAAAAAGCGTTTGACAGAGTGCCTCGAAAACAACTATGAAACATATTGGAAAAAAGAAAAATAAACGAACAACTAATTAGATCAATAAAAAGTGTATATAGAACCACAAGTAATTACATCAGAACCGGAAAAGAGACGTCGGATGAATTTATTACTACACAAGGTCTAAGACAAGGAGGAGCTTTAAGCCCACTGCTATTTATAATCTTTCTGGATGATATACTAAAGAATTTAAAAGGCAAAACAAAGAAATTGGAAATTGGATATCATAAGCTAGCAATAACAACAATAGTAGCATGTGCATTTGCGGATGATTTAGCAATAATTACCAAAAATGATTGTATCAAAAACAAACATTAAAACAAAAATAAAATTAAATGGAGTAGAAATAGAGCAAGTAGAATCATTTACGTACCTAGGAGTAACGCTAAATAATAAAGGAAATATGGAACATGAAATTAACAAAAGAATCCAGGCAACAACCAGAAACTACCACGCAATAAACAAGGTGATTCTAAACAACAAACAAATCTCAAAAGAAACAAAAATGACATTATATAAAACAATATACAGATCAACTTTAGTATACGGAAGTGTAACATGGGTATTGAATAACAGAGATAAAAGTAAAATACAGGCAACTGAAATGAAATACTTAAGAAGAGTCGAAGGAGTAACAAGAATGGACAAAATAAGAAACGAACGGATAAGAGAGAATCTTCAAATAGAAAGTATACACAACACAATAGACAAAAAACAATTAGCATGGTATGGACACCTAGAAAGAATGCCCGAAGAGAGACAAACAAAGCAAGTATAGAACTCAAGGATAATAAAAACAAAAAAAAGAGGAAGGCCTATGAAGACATGGGAAAACAACGTAGGAGAAATATTAAACAGAAACAATCTGAGCTGGCAAGAAGCAAGAACAGTAGCAAAGAACAGAAGCAAATGGAAAGAGCAAATAAACAAATTAATTTAAAAACAAGAGATGAATCTCGACACCCGAAAGGGTAAAAGAGATGTAAAACGATAATATATATATATAAAATATTATTACATACATATACATATAATAAATCAAACTTTAGTGTTAATTTGTGATAATTTTAGTTTTTATAGAAAAAAACTATATTTGTCACTTAATTCAAAATGCATGTAACAGCCACACGTACAATCAAAACCTAATTTTTGCATTTTTACTTCTTAACGTAAATATATTGTAATATTCCTGTAATTTTCTAATATGTATTTGAACTTTTATAAAACTTTACTTCTTTCAACATTATAAACTATAACCATTTTGAGTAGTTTCTTGCAAGTGTATAAAACTTATTCGCCCCAATTTTTCAAACGGTTCTTGAAAACCATATTGTAAGACAGAAAACACTTTTAATTTAAACAAACAGAAAATAAAAATATCATTGCAATCTATCAATGTTCACATATAACATGGTAATCAAGCTTATCCCCATGGCTGAAGCTTTGATCATCAATTCATTTGAAATCCAATTAGTAACCGCAAGTGATATGATTGCAGAATTATAGTGCATCTGAATATTGAAATGAAAACATTAAAATAATAGAATAATAATAATAATTAAATTAAATCATGGATTTTATTGCCACTATCTGCTTAATATTCTTCAATTAATTTGATATAATTTTATAGAAAAAAGCTAAATTCACTTTTAGTATGTTCAATTATTGTTAATATTAAAATCTAGAATAATACCAAAAATTATAAATGTTATAATCTATAAAATTATTTGTTTTCATTTTATTTTATATCTTGATAAACTTGTCTTCAAATTAAATCATGTGATAGATCCACTATATTAATAATAAGGTTATTAAAAAATATAAACTTACCAAAAATGAGCAATGTTAGATCCGAGATGGCCAAATTGAAGAGATAGTAATTAGTAGCAGTATGCATATTGGAATGCTTAATGATTACTACACAAACAGCGGTATTGCCAAGTAATCCGGACACAAATATGAGCACATTTATAACAGTCAATGGAACGGCCCACTCCAACGGTAGTTGTTGGTACCCTCGATGACTCTGTAGATAATCTTCCCTGCTTTCAGTGTTGTTGTCGGTATAGTTACAATCCAACATGTTTTTAATTTAATTTTCACTTTTTATTTATTTCACTAAATCATCGCGAGTATTACAGACTGAACGACTGCAGTTATAAATATTGCTTGGAATTGACAGCGAAATGTTTTCTGGCTAAATGCCCGTGTACACTCACTGACCTATTTTAAGGGAATTGTTAGGGTAAACGTAATGTGTTCTTTAGGGTTGATTCCAACCACAAAACACAATTTATTGGAACGTTACAAATTCCAAGCATCAAGGTTAATGCGTAAACAAGCCGCCAGACTACCCGGCGCGAATTCGAGGATTTGCAAATTAAATCTCGGGGTGAGAATTGAGGACGATTTATTAGCACGAACGCGCTCGCTACACAATAATTTTATGTTTCAATACAGTTTTTTTGATTAAAATTATATGTGCTTATAAACAACAAACGCTTTTAAGCATGAACTAAACTAAAATTAACATGCTTTTGACAACTCGAAACCAATCTTATATAATTTTGAAATCAAATGTTTTATTTTATGAAATTGGATATTCTGTATAAAATTAATACATTATGAATCACCTACTAAAAAAATTATATAACCTAATAAATAAGTGAATGAATGCGGGTCACTAATACGCAATTCTATTTAAATAATTAATGTTTTAATAAAAACGTTCTTGAATAAGTGTTTTAATTGCATTGAATTTTAAATTAGAGTAAATTATATTAAAACAATTTGTAGGTATTTAATATTATTGTTTAATTAGCGATAAAATATGTGTTCATAGGCGCCATGATATCATAGGTTAATAATATATAGTATTGACATTATCACATTTAATTTTGGTTTGCAACAATAACAATACAGTATAAAACGCCGTAGTAGATACTATAGTAAATATAACCTTGTCGACTTTTTGCAAGACAATGCTTTAAACTCATTAATAAAAATACTATTTGTTATAAAACCTAAAAAATGTTTTAAGCCGCACAGCCACAAAAAATGTAATTTTGAGATTATGCACTAGAGGCGTTGTGTACATAATTCTATCTTACAATTAAAGTTTTTAAAGTTATTCTATTTTAAATTACACTATCTCCAAAGGCGGCCGAGATACGGCCTCCACTTACTCGGCAGCCCCTGGTCGCCGTTTAACGTCTAGTAACTAAGACCTCCCACGCCAAACTAAATAAAGTACAAGTACGAGAGTACCAATAGCTGCACTAATTATATTTGGCGTTCAAGGCGTGGGACATTCGGGAGACAAAGATTTCTCACCCCCACTTCCACAACTCTACCTGCCCTAAGAAAACTACAACAGAAAAAACTAAAAAAATATTTTTTTCAGTTTTTTTTTTTTTTTTTTTTTTTTTTAACTTTTGTACTTTTGTGCAAATCGCAAATATTTGCAGACAACCGAACTACTCAACCCGGTCACCTGCGTCACGCGCTATTCATTACTACACCAGCTTCGAGAATACAAATCTAGAACTCCAGGTCAGGGGCAAGGAATAGCGGCATCATGACTAAAGTGGACGCAAAAAAGAAATTGCAGATTTCAAACGTCATATCGACGGCCATTTAGAAGAATACCTGCCAAAATTGTATAAATACTACTACAATAATTCGGAAGTAATTTTTGAGAAGCTGGAGCGCCACTTTACGAAATTTTAGGTTCCAACGCTGGCCCACCGATATCAACTTTTAAAACCAACCTAAAGTAAAACGCGCCGTTTCCTGACAACCTTCAAAAAACCGCGTATTTTCTTCGAGGCACAGTAAGAAGAGACTGACCCGCAAGTACGGCAACCTACTCGTAATGTCTAACTTATCACTGAGCGCGGGCCATTAAAAAACTAAAAAACCCGTGAAAACGTTTCTGCTAAAGAAAAGACTGCTGTACAACAGGGTGCATCCAAACCACAGCAAAAAATATATAGCTAATGCATTGATTAACAAATTGAAACCAAAGATTTAACGGCCATGGACACCGTTTTACTGTTGTCATTCGACAACCAGATACTACTTGTCATAAGAATAGAAGCTAGGATCAACAAACGCTACTAACACAAGCCAAAATAGGCCATTAACCAGTCCAGAAAATTACAACGCGCTAGAGTTTAGTAAAAATTTCAACATTCCCGGCCCAGGTAGGCGTCCTAAGAGCTTCATTGAAGCTACCCCAAATCCAAGTAACCATTAACGGCCAATCACAAATCAGACCCGCTTCAAACTGGCCAACCTCTGCCTAAACAAGACGCCTGTGGCCTCAGCCAACCCGTCCAGTCTTGTCATAACAGGAGTAACCAACGCAGAAATCCAAGTAAAAAATCTACCATTTCTTTACTAGTAGTTCCCCAAATCCCCGTCAAATCAACATTCACCAAACCAACCCCAACCAAAACGGTTGTACTAGAGAACGGCTTCCAAAACCAACAATCCGTTGACCAACCTACAGACAAAGAACAGGCCATTCCGATGGTACAAAAAAGCCGATCAAGCCTTTATAGCAGTAAAAGCGGCCCTCGACCAATTACTACACTTAAAACAACCATACCTAAAATTTGTGTTACAGACTTTGTTACCTACCTATACCTAAGAGAAGTTGGCAACTAAGAGAACAAACAAAACCAAAAATTAGTTTACTACGTCAGCTCTAGCCTTAACAGGTAACTACAGCAATATTACAACAACAAACTAGTTCTAAGCGTACCTGGAAAACAAGCCGATTATTTTGCAACCTGACAACCAAGCGCTGGTTTTGCTGAATTCGTCATCTGACTCTAAGTCTAAGATTACAAGGTGGTCCATTCTGTTAACTAAATTTAATTTTCAGGTAAAACACGTTTTCAGAGAGACCAACTACTTGACAAAGGCTTTCTCCCGACAACCATATAGTAAACCAGTAGAAGAATCCGACAAAAACGTAGACTAAATGGCGTTACCCCAACGTAATACTAAACCAAAGTACTTAACAGAAGTCAAACAGAGCAGAGCAACACGTTTGCTGCTAAGATACAACGCCCAGAAGAAATGCCAGCACACCAAAGAATAAAAGAAAACTTGCATCAAACAGAACTCAGAGAAGACAAGACCAACTGGTTGTGTTTTCAGAAATAAGTAAAATTGTCATATGTTCGATGAGACCATCGACTTAAAGAAGCTATTTTATAGTTCTCTGCTAAAATGTATTTTTAAACGGTTAATTCCAGTTGTATTTTACTAAAAATTTCGTAATTATTCAGTTAGTTACTAAATAATACATAGTGAAAAAAATTTGGAGATGATTGGTGAATAAATAACAATATAAACTGCATTTTAAGTCAAAAAAGTAGTGTACCGTGTGAAAAAACGTGAAATTCCTTGCGGGAGAGAGAGGCATAGAAATTTGTACGAACTTTTTATTAGGTGCATTAAACTAATATTAAAATAAAATAAAATAAACAAAAATGTGTGTATAAAATCAGTATTTTCTTTTAAATTGTAATCATTATGAATCAAGATCAAGATCAGTTATATAATCAATTGATATGTCAATTAAATAATATCAAATCTGAAATCAAATTAGAATTACAACAACTTAGAGAAGATATAACGCTTCAACTAAAAAGCTACCAAGAAAAATTGCATCGTTTAGAAGAAGAAAATGTTTTCTTACGTGAAAATAAAACGATTATCAAAACGAGAGCGTAGTAACAATATTATCATATTTGGTTTAAAATTGGATAAATGCAATAACTTTCCAGAAAAAGTATTAAATATTCTAAATAGTCACCTGCACACTGAATATAAAACAATTGACATTAATAATGTATATCGACTTGGAAAATCTGAAACTGCACCAATAAAAATAGAATTTACTTCACATTTAATTAAAAGAAGCGTATACAAACACGTTAGACTTTTAAAAGGAACAGGCATAGGGATATGCGCTGATATGACCGACGAAGAGCGTCAGGAACACAAAGTATTGCGGTTACACTTAAAAGCAGCAAAAAACAATAAACTAAACGCGCATATCAGAAACAACTCTCTTATCATAAATGAAGACATCTTTACAGCTGAAGAGCTCAACAACAGTGTATCTTCGACTAATTCTATATTAAGCAGAACATCAGATCAAGAACACAAACAAAATAAAACTAGTGGAAATGGTAATACAAGTATAACTGAAGAACTGCCACAACATCAAAAAAATAGTAGTTCAAACGAAAACGGCCCATAGTACACCATTGCAGCAAGTCCGATTAGGAACATGCATCATCAGTGTTACCGCAGGAAAAACTCAAAAAAAACAAAAGTATAACAAAGTTGAAAGTATCTATTGTAAGAAACTAAGTAAAACAAAAACATTACTTAAGCAAATGTGTAAAATGACCGCCATCATGCATATACCACATTTCCCTCCGAAGTAAAAGGGGCAAATTCTCCAGAAGAATTGGTAATGTGTCTTGCAAAAAATTTAAATAAATATTTCCATCTAACCTGTCTGGATTAACAATGGGACCAATAAAGTAGTGATCAATAATACCTGCCCAAATATTAATTTTAAATTGATGCTGATGATGTGCAACTTTAATGGCATGTGGATTTTCATCGGAATAAATATGTTCGTTGTGCAGATTGGTTACCCCAGATTTTGTAAAGCATGCCTCGTCAGTAAACATAATTTTTCTACAAAAATTTGGAACAAGGATTCTTTTGTTTCTAATAAATTGACAAAATGTAAGCCGCATGGGGGGATCAGTCGGTAAAAGTTCCTGGACTTTTTGTATGTGGTAAGGATGTAACAACTGTTCTCTTAAAACCTCATTGACAATCGTTTTAGGAACATTTTACTCACGTTCTAAGAGACGGGTACTGGTACTTGGTTCTTCTTCAACTCTTTCCAGAATCATCTCTTCTGTTTCCACAGTTCGAGTTGTTCGCATACGACCCCTGCCTTCAAACTTTTTCTCAAAACTGCCCGTTTCCCGAAGATGACGCTCAATATTGGCAAACGTTTGGTGGTTTGGTTTTCGACGGTTAGGAAACCTCTCCATGTAAACCCTAACACTCTGATGCCCATTTCCTTGACAAAACCCGTATACCAGGAGCATGTCAACTTTCTAAGAGTTTGTATAATTTTCCATTTTTAATGGTAAAATGAACTTGTAATTCAAGAATGTTGATCGTATACTTGAGTAAATTTCATAGACTGGTGACAATTTGTCAATAATTGTCAAATTATTAAACGCCATAGCAACAAGGTCACTTAAAAAATTATTGTTACAGGTAATTTCTTTTTAATATTTACAAATTTTTGACGCCCCCTACCGGCTAAACGAGACAATTTTGGATATAACTAAGTTGGCTTAGATCGACCTATTTTGACGTCAGGAGTCTGTCGTCAAACGTTGTACACGTATTTTCCGGACACCCTGTATACATCAACGTTTAACAAAGTGTCAAAAAATTGTAAAGTTCACTTTTACGCCGACGACACGCAGTTGTATTGCTCTGAATATCCGGACAATGTAAACAACCTTCAAGTTACATTAAATCAAAACCTTGCCGAAATAGCAAACATTTCTGTAAAACATGATTTAGTTATAAACCCGGCTAAATCAAAGGTAATACTTTTTGGAACAAAAAACAACGTAACTAAAGTGAAAGAAAAATTAGTTGTAAAAATTAACAATTTAAGTGTGGATATTGCTTTAGAAGGTAGAAACCTTGGTGTTGATTTAGACTCCTCACTTCTACTTCAAACATATGTCACAGCATGTAGTAGAAAAGCATTTTGTTCGCTAAAAATAATTTATAATAATCGTCACATATAAAACAAAAATACTAAGATTCTTCTATGTAATAGCGTAATACTGTCACATTATAACTACTGCGATGTAGTATATGGGCCATGTATAAACTCAATAGAAAAAAACCGTATTCAAAAAATGCAAAATTGCTGTTTACGATTAATCCATGGAGTACGAAGAACACAACATATTTCACCCTATTTAAAGACAACACAGTGGCTAAATATGTCTGAAAGAAGAGAATATTATTTGAAGATATTCATTCATAAAGTTATACAAACTAAAATACCAAAGTATCTACTTGAAAAAATTGAATTCCGATCTGCTATACACAACGTCAATGTAAGAAGAAAATCTCTTCTTTCTATACCAAGTCATAAAGAATTTTTAAAAAAAAGATTTTCTTAACAGGCAGCAAATCTGTATAATAATATCTCAGGGTTATACAAAAACATGAACTGTGCTTCGTTTTCAAAGCATATACATGCACAGTATAATAATATTGAATAAATTGGTTCTTTTTAAATTTTTTTTTAACTTTTATATTTAACATCTGTTGTATTATTAATTTTAATGTTTTTATATTTTTGGCTAACTTGTTGTGATATTTTATATGTTGATATTCTTATATGTTTTTATTATTGAATTATCTAGCAAACAAGAAAATTAATTGAATTTACTATTTTAATTGAACAACTGATTTTTACTTTTTTATATATAAACTGAATGTAATGTGTGCATGTTTAAAATTTAGTTATAGTTTTAATTTTTATGTTAGTTTTTAAGTTTAACCAATTTCTTTTTATCTGGTAAGGTGGAAAATCAGAACGTACACATTAGGTTTGTTCCAACCGACACCAAACGCGGTTTGGGACCGTCAGGAACTATGCACACAAACAATTACTGTGTATAAAAGATTGCATAAGAATGACAAATATTTGTTTGTGTGCACAGTTTGGACGGTTTGCAAACTGTCCAAATTGTAGGTTGGAACAGACCTATTATGACTAAGTAGTTATGTGGTGTACAACTCTGAACTTTGCCATTTTTTCTTTATATTTTTTAAAGTATATCTATGTAACAATTTAATAGGAGATATAAACATTATTAATATTATTTAACATCGCCACAAAGAAGAGACCGTTAGACACACGGGATCCAATAACACCATCTAAATAATTTGCAAAGCATACCACTGGCCGTTAATCACCAAGGACGAGAACAAAATGAATAAAATTTGTCTTACCTGCGCTACAAGAAAAACAGAAAAAATTCAGCTGCATTCCTAACCAACAAAGAAACCCTAAAAATGATAGCAATGGACTACTTGAACCCGTACAGTTTTACTGACAATGACACTGCCGGACATGCGCATTCGATGGACCACAATCTAACCTGTCCGACAACGGGCCACATTTTACCAGCTAAACTTTCACCGACGCCTGCAAACAGTGGAAATATTTACGACACGACCGCTAACTTAAGCCAACCCAGTAAAACGTCGACATAATAAACTAAAGAAGAATTTAAAGATCATCATGTCAGAGAACCACAGAAAGAACTGGGGCAAATTAATCAACATAACCACCCGCAAAATGTTGTTAAAAACAAATCTCACGGCACCAGGTACGTGGAGTAATCTCGAATAAAATTGCAGTGCAAAAACACATTAGCGGTCAAGTGTACTCAAATTTTCTGTTTTGAGCATTACGTTGTTTTATTAGAATATAGGTTAGATGACATTAATGTTTTTGATAAACTAATTTTTTAAACAAAAGAGATTGAATTAGTCGTGTTAAAAAGCAAACAAACAAAGTTAAATTGCAAATAAACCAGTAAGAAATGAAAAGCAGATATCACAAAGTACTGTCTACCTAACACTACATTTGCATGTTATGAATGCGGACTTATTTGAGTTGTAAAAAGTCGTTGTTTATCCTGTAATCTAAAAAAATATAACAAACAAAATTTAGCATTTTGATCTTTACAATACTTGTAACGGTATTAGCTTTTGAAAAAAATATACCAACCATTTTTATCGTTTTACCAAACAGCACAAACAATTGGACGCTGCAAAGTGTTACATCAACAAACTTTAAGAAAAACTTAAAAAAAACATTTTTTAAATTCACAATCGGTAGGAGCTACATTAAAACGTGTTCTTAGGTGAAAAAATCGCAATTAAAAGACCTTTAATTTCGAATTTTTTTCAAATTTTTACTTTTAAGCATGATTTTTAACAAAAATAACAAAAAATAAATAAAAAATCATTCTTTGATTTATGACATAAGTACGGTTAGAGATAGATCCAGATATGCTGTTAAAAAAAAATGAACAATTTAATTGCCTATAATTTTTATATTCAATTTTTTTTTATTTAGACTTTTAAAAGAGATATTTTGAATATTGTATAAAAAAACAAAAAAAAATTTGATGTGCAGCTTTTAAGGCAAACATGGTTGCCTATGAGTATATAAATAAAAAGTGTCTCAAATAAACCCCCCTACTGACCCTAGAAGTTTGTTAGCCCTATTTATTAACACCCTGTATACATTGGATATTCAACTGTTATATTATGACACAAAGGGTGCTTATCATCACTATGATTAAAACAACAATTTCAAATAAGCCCAACTAATTATCATCAATTTCAAATAAGCCCAACTAATTATCATTAATCACAGAATAGCATATATTCTTAAAACTCACCGTGATGATTGCTGAACATGAAAGAATTGAAAACACTTATTGTCAGATCTCCGCATAATACTATTAAAAACAATAATATTTATCGTTGAAGATGCAACTTCCCGATGGATTGATTTATTTCCAATAAAATAAGCCACCGGCAAAACTTGTTCTTATAAATTAAATTTTCCTACGTAGGGTATTGAGCAACAAAAGTTTTCAATTTGTCAGCAGCAGCAAAGTACAACATTGCCAGCTCATTAATCACTCTTTCACACTTTCTTTTTATCTTAAATCTAATTTCGTTAAAAGATGAAACCAAAACTTAAAGCCACAACTTGCTATTTTGGTTAGCAACAATCACACTACCCAAAAAACTCTCAGCAAATCGGTTCTTATTAAACTCAACAAGAAACTAAACTACTGGTTACACACCGGCCTACTTAACATTTAGAAAAATGTTACAAAGCTTAGACAACATATCTAGAAATTTAATAGGAGTTATCTACTCTACTCAGGGTTTCAAAAATCCTAAAATGTTCCCAAGATGCCCGCAAGAAGATTACTGATAGCCATAAACCCTCTCTGCATATTCCGGTCAAACCTTAACTTTTCTACTTATTATAACGCTGTTGACTTTAATTACGCTGATACGATTATAATTGGAATTGATTGTAAATAAGCAATATATGTTGCGCTTGTAATAATTATATAACGCTAGATGTTTTAAACTGCCACCTAATGCATAGAGCATAAAACATACATCGATCGTTTTAAAATGTATTAAATAAACATATACTTAAAAGAAGCAATCACGTAAAATGCATTAAAGAAAATCTAATTTCAATTATAACTAAGTACTCTGACTTAAAAAATTCACTTAGAAATAAATTCAAAATCAATACAAAACGAAGACAATAAAAATCTGCCCCATATCACTTAAAAAAATAGTTTTTAAAGATATGTTTATATATTATATGTTGTTAATAATAAGAAACGCAATAGATTATAATTAAATCTAATCTTACAAAATGGACAATAGTTGACGCAAAAGAAATTGCAACATGGATAAAAGAAAATTAACTACAAGTTCTACATTTAAAGTTGCAATTAAGTTCCAATATTATCAAGTAGTTTTAGCCCTTCAACTAGTAAAGATGATTTATATTTATGTAATAAAAACCTCTTTAAGATTACTGCTCCGATGTTAGGGTGCGTTTATGCTGCACATCGCCGGCGCTGCTCGCCAAGATTGGCGCCGGGATGTTGTGGCGATGATGAAACAAACCTATATAATCTTATGGGAGCATTTATGCTGCACCTCGCACACTGCCGCGCTGCTCGCCACATTCCTCGCCACTGCGATGTGAACAAAATAGTTTGTTTTTTATAATCGGACCATCGCCGTACATCTTCAAACTAGCGCTCTGATTGGTCCGTTTAGTGCCAGTTTTGTGAGACGTTAACATAATGTAATTTATATTATCAAACTTATTTAATTAGTTTAATTAATTAGTATGTTACTTCAAACCGTGTTGCGGTTATATGCAATTTAAAAGAATGAAGTTTTATTTGCATGTATTGTGTTAATTTATTAAAACTTTCTTGCGTTTACAATAATTTTATAAAAAATTTAATTGAAATAAATCCGCATTAAGCAGGAAATTGTTAAAGAAATGTTTGTATTTTTACTGAAGTGGCATAGTAATTAATTATTTTTATTTAATATTTTGACTTATATTAATAATTTCATTATAGTAATATTTTATTAAAACAAATACCGATCGATTATTACAATTTTAGATTAAATAAAACTTTGACTTGCAATTTAAATTAATTACTTAATATAAAATTACTAGTCACTTTAAATTATGTTGCTCTTCTATTCAATTTATTGTAAAAAATGTTTTCCTGCAAATTTTGTGTAATAATTTGTTTGTTTGTTTTCAGATCATACCGTTACAAACGTTAGAAATTTACAAACAATTACGATTTGTTTGTTAAAGATTTTTTTTTTTAACTGTTCTATGCACAAACGTACTACATGGTGGTGCAAATGGAGCATTTACAAGCGTGTTCTATTAATTATTTGGTTTGTTTTTTGTCGACCGAAGGTCTAAAGGCGCCAGAAATTTACAATTTTTTTATAGTTAAGTTATTTGTTTTATACTACTTAATTCAATTAATAATTTTAACTCAATAATATGACTTATATTAATAATTTTATTACAGTTATATTCGATTAATAAAATAAAACTCGACAGTAATTAAATAACGGCGAGGTGCGAGCAGCTCGGCGATGTGCATTTATGCTGCTGAATGGCGATGTGCGAGCAGCGGGCAGCGCCAATCTTTTCGAGCAGCGCCGGCGATGTGCAGCATAAACGCACCCTTTTAGTGTTGGAATTAACCGTTTTTTTTATTCCCACGACGATCAATAATATAAAAATAAGAAATACCAATTCTACTACTGATAAAATAACAGTAGAAAATAAATAAATATAAAAAATATTATATAACAAATAATATTTATAATTATATTTAACTTATATGTAATAATAATTTGTATCAAATTCTCTGGTTTTGTAAACATTGGTGTAAAATAATAACGATAAAAAATTTATATGTTCTAGAATATCAGATATTGAAAATAAATTTTATTTAACTCTTTATATAAAATCATTAGCAATAGAATCTTGTTTTGAATGTTGCAGTATTGGATTATATAAACATTCTTATTTTATATGTATGTATAGACCGCCATCTAGTAATACCAAAATATTTTTTACTCAATTAAATACTCTTTTAGATAAATTTAACAATGATTTTAATCATATTTATATCTGCGGAAATCTTAATATTGATAAAAATCACTCATGCAACATAAATCAATGATATTTTAGTTTTTTACAATATTCATTCATGAATTAATAAACCCACAAAAGTAGACAAAATTCTAGATCGTGTCACTAACTTCTAACTAATTCTAAAGAATCCATATTAAACAAAAACAATTTTTAATCAAGTAAATCTAATCGTTTTGCTTAGGATTGTAAACATAATATTTTTCATATTTTTTAATCTTCTACCATACCATAAATAATGCAACATATTGTAGTTACCCAAAAATAAATTTTATGTAAAGTCAATAACCAAATTTAATATTTCTGAAGAAATATAGATATCCTATACACAAAAATAATCTCATATTTAAAGATTAAATGAAAAATAATAAAACCGAATTTTTTGTATTTTAATATATATAAAAAACACATATTAATACAGGGTGATTATAAATGTTTGGGATTATGTAACCATCTACTGTACGATTGTGCCGCTCTAGTCTATTTGTATACATTCTTATAACCTTGCTTGCTTGACAGCTGTCAAAGTTGAACTGTCAAAACAAATAGTATAGTGGACAATTTTAAAAAGGCGGCATATTTAAAGTGATTTCATAATCCCATTCATTAATAAACTCCCTGTATATCCTAAAAAGGCATTTGTTTGTGCTAAATATTCGAAAAAAAAATAATTATTATATTGACTTGAAAATGTTTGCTAAACTGTTATAATTTTGCTCATAAATAAAAAATAATCGGTAATTTATTAATAAAAAGTTTTATCTCAAATTTTTTTCATATACGATTTTTTTTTTATCAAGACAATATATTATATCTTGATAATATATTCTACAATATTTTGTCGTTTAGCACGTCTTAAAACATAATCTTCTTTCATGCAAATATTTCTTTTTATCCTACATCTTTCTTTAATTTTAAATTATTTTTTATTTATATGGTCTAGTTTTATTTAATTAAAAATAAGAAATATTTAAAAAGGTAAATTTTTTGGGTCTGTGCGCAGTGTATTTGTACTTCAGCTTGTTTGCTTTTTGCATACATATAAAATTGCTTGTAGAATATTTGAATATATGTACTTATATATAAATTGAATATTATATAATATATTATATATAAATTTATTCTACCTGCTAGTTTTTTTATTACATTAAATATCATTTAAAATTTGTTTTCTTGATAAATTAATTTTAGTTTTGTATATTTAAATTATGTTTTGTTTTATTTTTAATAAATAACTTTGTTAGAGAAGCAAATATTAACTGTTGTTTCAAATGATTTGTATTATTTTTTATTTATTTATTTATTCAATTGCCTTTTTACTTTTCGGTGTCAGGCGTATACATTATTAGTTTGTGTAATATTTTCTCCATTTCTTCCTATCCTTGGCTATCTCTTTTATTTCTTCCCACGTGTTAACTTTTCTTGTTGCTTCTTCCTTTATTGCGCTGTTCCATTCTTTTCTGGGTCTTTCTCTTTTTTGTTCTCCTGACACTCTTGTCTCATAAATTTTCTTAGTATTTCTTTCTTCACTCATTCTTCTGATATGTCCATACCATCTCATTTGACCTTCAATAATTTTTTCTTGTATTGGTTTTATATTTAAATTCGTTCTATACGTCTCGTTCCTTATTTTATCTTTTCTTGTTTTGTTCTCAATCTTCCTAAGAAATCTCATCTCCATAGCATTTATTCTTTCTATTTGTTTTCCTGTCATCGTCCATGTTTTAATGTTGGTCTGATTACTTTTTTTACAATTTCTGTTTTTGTTGTTTTTGATATTTCTTTTTTGTTAAAGAAAGTATTTTTTAACATGTTATATATTTTTGCTGTTTTTCCTATTTTGTCCTCTATCTCTTTGTCTAGTTTTCCGTTGCTTTGTATTATTGTTCCTAAGTATCTGTATTGTTCGACCTGTTCTATTATTCTTCCTTTTATTCTTATTTCGTGATTCAGTTTTTCATTTGCAATTATTATGGTCTTTGTTTTTTCATAATTTATTTTCATGTTTATTTTCTTTAGTTGCTCCTCTATTATTTCCATGTTGTGTTGTAACTCTTTTTCGGTTTCAGCAATCACTGCCATATCGTCTGCAAATAGCAGTTCTGCTATTTTTGTTACTTCCATTTTCCAATATCCCATTTTTACCATTTTCATGTTTTGCTTTGCCTGTTTTATTGCCCTGTCTAGCACAATTGAGAAAAGCAATGCGCTTAACATACATCCTTGCTTCACACCTTTTTTCGTTTGGAATTCTTTTGATTTTTTGTTGTTCATTCTGACTATGTTTTTGTTTTCTGTGTACATGTTTTTGATTACCTTTATTATTTTCTTCTCAATTCCTTTCTCTTCTAGTTCTTTCCATATGTCCTTTCTCATGATCCTGTCGAAAGCTTTTTCAAGGTCAACAAAGCATACGTGCATTACTCTATTTTTTTTAATCATTTTCTCACTTAATTGTCTTATTATAAATATTAGATCCTGTGTGCTTCTTCCTCTTCTAAATCCACATTGGCTGTCTTCTATTGTTGTTTCTAGTTTATCTATCATTCTTTTTTTAATAATTCTTGTGAATATTTTGCTTGGTATGCTCGTTAGTGTGATTCCTCTATAGTTTTCACATTTCCTTTTATCGCCTTTTTTATGTATGGGTAGAATAATTCCTTTATTAAATTCCGTTGGGGTTTTCCCATTCCTCATTATGTCGTTTATTAATTCCGTTATTAGTGTAATTCCCTCATCTCCCATCTATTTCATCATTTCCGGCGTTATTTCATCTGTTCCCGGTGCTTTCCCGTTTTTTATTTTCTTAATTGCTTCTATTACTTCGTCTTTTTTAATTTCTTCCGTTCTTCTGTCCTGTAGCAATTCTTCATCTTCTATTGTTTTGTTTTCTTCTGCTTCTTGTTCTGTTAGTTCTTAGAAGTATTGCCTCCATCTTTCCATTATCTTATCTTTTTCCGTTATTATTTTTATCTTTTATGTTCATCATATTGTATTCTTTTTTTGTTTTAGATGTTTTAACGTTCCGTAAACTAGTTTTTGGTTTCGGTTGAAATTTTCATTCATTTCTTTTCCAAATTTTGTCCATGATTTTATCTTTGCTTCTTTTATTATTTTCTTTGTATTATTTCTCTATATTTTTATTATAAACATTTATTTAAAATTCACTAAAGTATTAATTTTAATAATCCGAGTGTTCCAACCCTGCTTTTTTAAAGATTTCAATGTGTTATTTTCTTAGTTGTTCATTATAACTTTTTGGTCTATCAGTGTTATAACTTATTTATGTAGTTCTAATTTAATGTAGCATGTGTAGCAAAACCATTAAACAATTTAGTTTTATCAATTTTTATTAACACATTAACTATACTATATTATATTTACATGTGTTGTTCAACATTTGCATACAAAGTTTAACTTACAAAGTCTGGTAGGGCAGCAGCACGCGTGCTATGTAAATATCACCGGCAAACGGTAGAAAAAACTTTTATTTATTAAATGTATCTTCCACAAACAAACATGTCCAATTTATGATTACGTTGTAAAGTGCACTCTTTTATATTAATAAAACATATGAAATGTTTTACGTAACTAATTATTACTAGCATCATAATACGTAAATTAATATTTTTATTTAAATTAATTTAATTATCTTTTTTATGTCATGTACCATTTATTATTTTTATCTTAATTGTATCAGGTTTATACATTTATTGTAGAGCCCTGAGAAAAGAGTAAAATAACTCCAAAATATTAGCGATTATTAAAGATAATAAAGTAATTATTAAATTAATTGATTACTTATGCAAGATTTATAATTTATGCTAATAAAATATATTAAAAATTAAAAAAAGAACAGATAATTTTACCAATAGTTTATTAGATACCGTTTTAGGAATTAAATAACATGGCCGTTTTATAACAATAAAATATTTAATACCGGCACAAACTATATTTATTAAATACTATATGATGCAAATTTGATTATATTAGTATGTATTAAATAAAAAAACTAAATTTTAAAACCTAGATCAAAATAATTTGAAGATTAAATTTTATAGAGGTTTCAACTTAATGTAAGTAATATATGTCAAGTTATTTTTTATTTAATTTAATTTTTTTTTAGAATTTTTGATTTTTAGATATTTGCAAAACTATTTACATAGAGCAAACTAAGCAAGATTTTAACCAGAAAAAATCATTATTTGAACTTGTTAGTAGTTTGTGTTTTGACTTTAAAATAGTAAAAAGTTTTTTTGTTAAGGTTAACCTTATTTGGAACAGTCCAGTCCAATTTAATTATTAAACCATGTTTAATGATGTTCAAGATCTTTATGTAAATATCAAGATTTGCTACCACACGTGTTGATATAATATTTGGTAAGTATAAATAGTGATATCGTTTAGTGAAAGAATATTTATACTTTTTGTGCCATTGCGCCAATCTATTTGTCCATCTGGTATGGTCCTGTTTTGCTACATGGCCAGCTCCATTTCAGTTGTGCTATTCTCTTAAGAATGTTGATTACCTGACTCCTTCTTCCTTTCCTCGTTTCTGATCCGGCCTGTGATGCTGATTTTCGGCATAGCTTTCTCTATTTCTTGTTGGGTAGTTAGTAGTTTATTTGCTGTTTTGCTTGTAATTGCCATGGTCTCAAGGCCGTACATAAGCACTAGATACACGCCTTGTAAACTTTCTTTTTTAGGTTAATAGGAAATTGGCGGGATTTGAGTATTAATATCCCAGTTTCCCACGCCGCACAGCATTGACCTATCCTGCTCGCTATTTTGGTAGTTTGGTTTTCTTTGCCTGCCTGGATTTTATAGCCTAGGTAGATGTATTTGTCTACGGTCTCAAGTATTTCGTTTTCAATGGTCACCTGAGTGTTCTTGGAGGTCATTATTATTATTTTATTGAGGTTTATCTGTAGTCCTATATTTATCGATGCTTGGTGAAGTTCTTCTAGCATAGTCTTTAGTTTATTGGTTGAGCTGCTAATAATAACAATATTGTCTGCAAACCTGAGGAGGCTGAAGTACACTCCGTCAATTTTAATTTTTTTTTGTCCCAGTTTATGCTTTTAATTAGAATGTTATACCTTACCAAATGCATTAAAAATGCCAAAAGTTACTAGCTGATAAAATAAACACATAGCAAATGTTGTTATAATAATAAGTGATTTTTTTTATCAAATGATATGCCGACTGTTTGATTTCAAAATTTTGTTTACAATGTTACGCGTACTTAACTAAAGCAGCTTTTACTTAAATTTTTGTTAGAAATACTGTTTGTGGTAAATAGGAAATAAATTCAGCTTGTTGTTAAAGCTGTGAATACAACAAACATCTTTGTTCTAATTATAGCATTGAACTAATAAGCAAATGTACCTAACTAAGATTGAAACTACGGTGTTTTAAAATCAAAGCGTTAAGCAATAAGGTACGATGCTATGGTTGGAGCAACTTTCCGTTGTGTTTGCACAATTAGACCCGGCTATACTACCGCAGTTAATTTTGAATTCATTGTTTAAACAATTTCAACGTAAAATTTACGTTGTACCATCTTGATAAACTTGTTCAGCTTGAGGTTAAGTTAAACGGACGCCGTCAGGTAGTTTTTTTTATTAACTAGTAACGTTTATAATAAAAGTTTTCAGTGAATAACTTTATACCTTTTTAAAAATTGTTTCTATAGTTTCTTATTTTATTAACTTTGTGCAATCCCGAGAGATATAATATTAAATTTGCCACTTATTGCAATATCTGGACGACTGTTATAATTGTAAAATGTTCAGTACACTGTCAAATCTAAAATAGTTTAAATTTTGAATCATTTACCAATTAAATAATCTTTTATCAAACAAAACAATAATTAGTTTATTTTACAAATTAGATTAAATTTAATCTACAATTTTGTTAGAAACTAGACACATGCAACCAACAAATTTTTGCAACCAGCAGGATAGCTATTAAAAATATTTTTTTAATATAATAACTTGTATTAAAAAGATTTAAAAAAATAATAAACAAAATATACGTATTGTATTATACTAAATGGTCATCATTGATTAATTCTATTATCCGACAATGTATTTTTAGCTTTCAATAATAAGTTAGATCTGTTTCTGTAAAGATTGAACGCAGAAAATTTTATACAAATTATAGGTTATGTAGGTGTGTTAAAATTCTTTTATATGCTGTTAGTTGTTTATTGTACAGACCGGTTTCGGCTGTTAGGCCATTGTCGGTGTAATATTGTGAATTACATATATTATAATGTGATGTTATAAATATAAAATCTTATATTTATAACATCACATAATAAACAACTCAGAGCATATAAAAGTATTTTAACACACCTACATACCCTATATAATAAAATATATGCACAAGATCAACTCAACTATATGTTATACAAACTGTTTGCTGTTGCTACTTTAATATTAAGTTTGATAATGCACTTACCATCAAACGTCTGTCATTTGTTAGTAGTGCATAACAATGATTTAAATATAAAACTTTATATAAAAAAGTTTATAAAATGTAATCTTATCCTTTTCACAATATACATGTTTTCTTAGCTTGTAAAGTTTGTTTATGTTAGTAACATGATCCTTGGAGTAAATATTGTATATTTTAAGTTTTTAATAAAATATCATCTCTGGAAAAAAAATTTGCTTAGATCCGTCTGACACGATACTCATTGTTATATTACATTTAATGTTAAATGATGCATTCTCGCTGCGATTGTAACACAGTATACACGTATATAATTCTCTCCGTATAAAACAAGTTAATTAGCTTTAATAACAGTTTATTATATATATAATGTGTGCAAGGTATCAAAGTGTTTTGCATAAGTGGTAATTAATACAACAAATAGTTTGACCCTACCAAGAGTCCAAACTAATAATTATAATGGAAGGCCTGGAATACAGTTTGCAATACGAGACTGACGACGTGGGAGCAAGGAGCCAAACCGTTTCTCTTGCGGGCAATGTACACTCAGTCGCAAAACGATGGATTTAAACTTCTTAAAAAAGGGACAGACCAAAAAAACTAAATAAACTTTTGCGGAAGAAAGGTAAAGCCAAAAATTATTATTTTAACTTAATTGGAAAAGATAAAACAAGTTCACCATCAACTTCTGAAAATAAATCGACCACAATCGGTAAGAACAACAAAAAACTCAACAAACACTAATACAATCAACAACAAATAAGCTTATAATAAATAACTACACTCACGCATTTTACATAGAAACACTGGCTCAATGTTCTAGTACTGAAATATCTGATCTTTGGTGTCGAGAAAATAATTACAGAAAAGGCACAATTTTATCAACAAAATCTGGTTTTATTATTAAAACAAAAAAAATTAACAACAAACATGCTACATGCATTATTAAATGTAAAACTAGTGAAAAGCTTTAAAGAAACGTCTTTGATCGAACAACACTCGAACAAAATACCAAGAGATTACTGACAAAGAATTAAGTAATGCACTCAAATCCAACACAATAGTTCAACAATATTGCAAACGAATTATATCAAAAATAACTGGTCAAGCAACATACAAAATAAGGATCATAACAGCCGACGTGGACTCCTATCAGAAGCTTATGCAACATGGTGTATTTTACAAGAACAAACACTTTCCGGTATATGAAAGCATTGCACCTGCCCTTATACCTATTTCATGTGGCAAAGGTACATCGTTCAAACCCACCACAGACAACTGCAACGGAACCATCACTAGCGACAAATGCAGTAAAAATCACAAAACAACATGCACCACAACCCTACCAACTAAATGTACATTATGCCATAAAGAAGGACATAAAGCATGGTCTCTAAAATTTAGAAATCGTCTAACTAATCCAATCAAAGGAATCCTCAATGTAAGAATTAAATCAGCAAACAAAAGGCTAGCAGATATAGACCCTAAAATTACAAAATCAATCAGAATTTATTCACCCATTACTATTCATAATTAGATTATTGACAAGTACGTTTCCTAACTTAACTCTCCAAATAACACAGATTGACAAACATTAATTAACCAACTTAAACATCGCTTCATTGAAACTCATAACATAGACACCCTAGTATCATTTTCCGGAAATTGTATACTCATTATAATGCTAGATATTCTTAATCCAGATCGTGCCCCGCCTACTGTTCTTACTACAGGCATACAACTAATTATAACCCAATCCCAAAATGTCAAGTATTAATTTTTGTTACTCCAACATTAATAGTTTTACACGTAAATTTCCAATTATTTAAAAAAAAATTTACTAAAGAAAATATTTCATGTACCGTGTTTGTAGAGACTAAAACTCCAAACCCTATTTGATTTGATAATTGGTTTATTATAGTTCAAAATCTAGTAAACATTGTCAACCGTAATTATAGAAGAGATACTGTTGCTATAGCAAATCCTAATATCCAGATTAAAAAAGTCAACCCCCCAAGTATTAATAATTGTTTAAATGACTGTATACATTTTCAATCTCTTTTTTAAAAGAGAAACTTTACATATTTTTAGTCTACATACATCCAACCTCTAACATAGAAGATAACATTTTCATAAGAGTTTCTTTTTACACCTATTTTTTTAATTATTGGCAATTTTTACTTAAAATCTACAATTTTTTTTTTTAATTTCAACTTTACCAAAATCTCCACTTTTCCTACATTTATTTTAAATGACAATCAAAGCACAACTTTTGATATATTACTGTGCACATCAACTATATAATCAATAATTCGTTCAATAAATGTTATTCTTGACCTTTGTTCCGATCACCTAGCTATATAAAATATTCTTGATTCTCGGAGAACCAGTTTGGGTTTTAAAAAAAAATCTACTTTTAGTGCAATTATGGCATTTGTTGAAAATATACTTAGTAGTTTTAAAAAGGAAATTACCTCAGTAATCACATTTCTTGATCTCACTAAGTCATTTGATTGTGTATCACATAGTTTACTATTAGCTAAATTGTATTAGCTAAATTGTATTGGAGTCCAGAAAGCTGCAAGTTAATTGTAAATTTTTTAACAAATAGAAAACAAATTGTAACGTTTAATGATATAAAATCTACTGCAAGATTTGTAGAACTTGATGTACAGCAAGGTTTAGTTCTAAGACCACTCCATTTTTAAATATTTAATAATGATTTTCCGCATTGTATAAATACGGAAAAAGTTATTCAATATGCGGATGATACTACAATAATAAACTGTGCGCCAATTTCTAAATCTGTGTTGGAAAAAAGTTGTCAATTATACAAGTTAGTTTCAGAATGGATAGAGAGAAATCGACCATGTCTAAATGCTAATAAAACAGCAAAAATGCTGTTTTCAAAAAAAGGTAAAGAAGAACTATGCAGTAAGTTTTTGGGAATGCAAAATGCAAATTGATAATAAAATGAATTGGAATTTTCATTGTAATTACATCTCGGGTAAACTAAATAAAAATATATATTTCTTACAAAATTTGTCAAATGCAGTATCTAGTAAATGTTTAAGAACTGCGTATTTTGCTTTATATGCAAGCCAATTTAAGTATTGCATAATGGCATGGGGACACTAGGATATTAGGCATAAGCTATTTGGCTTGCATAAAAGAGCAATTAGAATTCTTGGTGGTTTGAGATATAGGGATTGCTGTAAAGAACAATTTAGATATTTCAATATTTTACCATTACCTTGCATTTATGTCTTAGAATGTTTAAAGTTTATCAAAGCTAGTAGACATGAGTTCCCTACTAATGAATTTCACTGTCACAATACAAAACATAAGAATGACATCAATTTTCCGTATACTAGACTAGACTAGACTAGAAGAAAATCTAAATTAAGTACCAATTATTATTGCATAAACGTTTTTAACAAGTTGCCAGAATATGTAAGAAAGTTGTCTAATATTAAATTTGAAATGATCGTAAGAGAATTTTTAATAACAAGTGCATTCTACAATTATAACAAATATTTAACCTGTGATAACAGTATGGTGTTGTTGAGTTAGTTTTGTTTTTGTTAATGTAGTTATTTGTATTTAGGTTTACTTTGCTCAAGTAATGCATTACATTGTAACAACTATCAAATATATTTATATTCTCTGGACTACTACATAAAAAAACATTTATTATTATTATTATTTATTATCTTTTGAAATAAATATTGAACCACTAACCGTACCATACCCTGAGTTTTCTTTTAACTTGAACCGCTGCAACATAAACCAAGTCAATAAGGAGGTAATACTATTTATACAAACTAGTAAAAGCATTTCACCAACAAGCATCTCTTTATTTTTTATATATAATATCAAACTCAATTAAAAATAATACGCCAAAATAACTAAAATCGTACTACAACTAACCGATATCACCGTTTATTCTTATAGCCGTATTCTGAACATTTTTTACAGCAATGTTAATTCATATTTTGATCGTGGCTAAGTAATATTTAAGAAACTTGATACCTGATTTTTTTTTTCAAAACGTTTGACCGTATGTATTAAAATTTTAAATTAAAATAAATAGTCTTATAAGCCGTTTTTTTTTTTAAATCAACCTCCATACTTCTACATTCTCTATCTGAAAAACCACACAAAAAAAGTAAGACGCGTTTGACAAATAATTTTTAAAAGTACTGAATTGGTGCCACTAAGTGCGACTATTTTGTCAAATAGAAAATTTGTAAGTAAGAGCAGATGAAGAGGTCAATAAAGATAAATTGTTAAAATGTTTAATATTGAAATGTACATGTAGCAAAAATCCATATTTTAAAAAGGTGGTATAGCAATTTGCTATGTTTAAACGTTTAGTTTAGTATAAACAATAATGATCAAAACCAGAGATATTAACTAAGGGTTAACTGCGCTTTACGTAGCTTAAAAACAATTAAATTTATAAAACATTATAATTAAATACTATACAAATAAACAAAACATCACATCTTTAGCTATATGACTTATATAGCTAATCAATATCATAATGTTCTTATGCTTTTTGTACTACAAAAAAAGTAATTGATAGTGTCAACTAGAAATGCATGTAAAAAATGTGCATTTATGCAAAGCTTACACAAAAAATACGTCAAAATCAGAGTTGAATACAAGACGTTAAGCGTATAACTTTTTTTTTGCATATAATGCAGACAACTTACAGTACACGTGAACTATTATTAAACTCCAAATAAAAAAAAAAATTGTTATAAAATTTTGGCAAAGTTTGAAAGTGGAAAAACGTATAAATTTTTACAAAAATTCAATCATCAAATAAAATTGTAATAGTTTGCATGTTAAATGCATATATAATAAAAATTATGCATTAGCACAACCAATTTTTAATGTGTTAAAGCAACTTTTTCTAGTTTTTAGAAAATTGGTTCAAACACGCATATGCTTGTAAAAACAAAAATAAAAAACGGTAGTACGCATGGATAAATATGCTTCAGTACTATAAAAAAAGCAAATAAGTTTTATCAATGTTTTGAAATAAAAATCTTTTAACCAAACCAAAGCAAACAGCGTAAAATCTTATCCACAATACATTAACCAAATTTTGACTTAGTTAAAATAGATAGTTGTGTACTTTTAAAACATTTAAAATATCAAACGTAACTATAGTACTATGGAAAAAAACTTTTTGCAACTATATGAATAACAAAATATTTTTGTACAAAAGTATTAAAAAAAAATGTAAAAAATTTATTAATACATAATCTGAACCTTTGTCGGCTTTAGTAACAATTAATTTTGGGTTATTTTTTAAAAAATGTTTGGTGTAATCAAAATCTTTTTAGTTATGTATAATGATATATGGAACAACCTCTTTCAATTTACAAATTATCATTTTTATATCCTTTTAGAGATAAGCAATTTTTATAAACTACCGTTTTTAGATTTATTATTAATTAAAGATAATGATAAAATATTAATTGATTTGTCAAAAAACCCTCTGATAGCGATAAAACTCTTAATTTAAATTCAAACCATAAAATCTCACAAAAATCAACATATTTAAAATGAATTTAAAAAGAATATTGTGACAAAAATATTTACAAAAAAAATAATTTACTAATTAACAAACTACAAGTAAACAACGTAAATTAATCAGATCTGTTCTTAAGCATAGTAGAATTGAAAGTAAAAGAAACATAACTGTAATACAACCGCCCTCAACCACTAAGATGGTTCTCCATTCCTTTTATAAGTTGTTTGTCATACAAAATTAACGATCCTAATAGATGAAAATACAAATATTACGTTTAATACACTTAAGAGGAATCACGGCGCGCGAATATTTACCTTCACAGTAGTAATCCAATTGTGGTGTCAATTTTCATCAAATCGAATCGATTTTTTTTTTAATATTTTGTAAATTATTTATTCTATGCCTAAGTGTCGATAAATATTAAATTTTTATAATTTTAAATTTTGAAACTTGATTTAACTTGCAATAAAATGAAGTTAGTATTAGAATTTGTCAATTTTTTTACACAGAAGCATAGACTAATTATAATACTAACAATATATTTTTTTAAAATAGTAAAATGTCAAAAAAACAATTAGTAAATCATCAATTACAAATACACATTTATTTGAAATAATCTTAACAGAATGTGCTTCTATCTAGCGACGAAACACGTGCACTAGTATTAATATGCTGTGACTGGATAGATGTTCGGTGAAGCGAGAAGCATTGCTATGCCCCACTCGCTCACACGAAAAGGGTGTGTTTTAGCACAAATATATTGAAAGAAAAATAATAAAGTTTGGATCAACTCTTGCCTATTGCGGCGACAATTAACAGATGTGAAGCAGCTAAAAATACGTTTAAAATTAAGGCGCTATACAATGCCAATTTAAATTTATTATATTTCATTGGTATTATTATATATAATATGATTAATATGTATTATTTGTTTATTTATTATTTTGCACAAATTTAATGGTATAATGCGTCTAAGATAATAATAGTGGATTATTAATATTTTCTTCGTTAATTTTATAGAATTTAATTATATTCATTTTTTAATTAATTAATAATTTTATTTATGTTTTTATATTTATTTTTATATAATATACATAAACCGGGTTTCACTAAATAATCAGCATATTCAATATTTGCGTATATTTAACAAAATTTGATTGTTATTATGATTTACTTCAAATTTTGATTTTTAAGGTTAGATGTACGTCATATTTTGAACATTAAATAATTACATCTGAAGTTTTTGTTTATTAAATTTATTTAAATAACATATCTAAAATTGGTGAATTATACAAATCTAATTTTTCATTTACTACTTTAAAATTTTGATATTTTTGTTAGAAAAGCTAACGAGAACACAACGGGGTACTGTTTTTAACTTTTTTTTAATGTTTTCAGAAAGTTAGAAATGAACATACAAGCATTATATTATTTAAAAGCATAACTTGTTATAATCTGCAAAATTTTCAAAAATACGTAATCTGCTCATTACTTTGTAAAATTGTAATTGTTTTTTAATACTTTTTAGATAGTTACCATTGTTTTAAGCCGATTGACATCCCCGCTCTAATTATGTTATAAATTTTCTTAGTATACAGGGTGTTTCAAAACATGTGTCGGAAAATAAAGGGTGGGATTACTTGGTTAATTATTAAAAAAAAGTTCCTATTAACATGGTTCCGCAAACCCACCGTTTTCGAGATACAGTGTGTAAAAAAATATATTTTGTTTTTATTTCAAGAACGGAAAGAAAAAGTAGCAACATGATCACAAAATCTTTATTTTACAAATCTTAGCAATAACATAAAAAACAAGAAAAATTACAAAAATGGTTGAAAATGACCTCTTCTTACGGTAACGCAGGCTTCCAACCTACCTCTTAGTGACTGACGTACCTGTTCAAAAATGCCTAGTGTTTCGTATCGTATTGCAGGATGCAATAATGCAATTTCTTAGTTTTTCATCAGTATTAACTGATGTAGTGTAAACTAAACTTTTTAAGACCCCCCAAAAAAACCAAAACATTTAGATCTGGAGACCGAGGAGACCAAGCCTGTGGACTTCCTTGATCTATCCAATGGTTCCTATACTGTTCATTTAAGAATTGACGCGCAACTAAACTAAAATGTGCAGGAGCACCATCGTGCATAAACCACATTTCGTTTCTTAATTGAACCGGAACGTTCTCTAAAAGTTTTGGCAGCTCTTCTTCAAGAAAATTACGATATGATTGACCATTTAGCTTAAACGGCAAAAAATATAGACCTATTAAATGGTCTCTTACAACACCTGACCAAACATTAACGGAAAATGTTTGCTGATGATGGCCTTCCATTATGGCATGTGGATTTTTGTCGGCTCATATATGATTATTATAAAGGTTCATAATCGCATCGCGAGAAAAATTTGCTTTGTCCGTAAATAAAACTTGTTCTAATAATCGAGGATTTTACGCAATTCTTTCTTGAAACCATTGACACATAGCCAATCTTTGCGGATAATCCGCTGGTAAAAGGGCTTGTACTTGCTGTATGTGATAAGAATATAACATCTTTTTTTATGTTTTCCATCATAAAATGCCGTATTTCTCTAAAACGGTTAACGTTAGAGCTTTTGAGTAGGAGTACCTTTTTTGTGTTGAAAATATTGGTGGTTCACAATGTGCTTTCAGAATGCCTATTTCCCAAGTGTGATAGAAATTAGAACCGTAAAAACCTCACGCAACCCTAAAATCTCCGTCAATGGCACATAAAAATATTGAATAAGCGCTTAAAAAGTAGTTAATATTATTGCTAAGATGTGTACAAAAGCTGAGTTTTGTATTTCAAACGGTTTATCTCAGGAACCGTTTGAAATACAAAACTCAGTCAAAAATAATAAAAATTAAAAAATTTACAACCTGTATCTTGAATAAGGTTCGTTTGCGAAACCATGTTAATGGGAACTTTTTTTCTTATAATTAGCCAACCAATCCCACCCTTTATTTTCCGACAAATGTTTTGAAACACCCTGTATATGTGATAGTTTAATTAAAATAATACTGAAATAAATGAATTGATTATCAAACTCAAATGGTTGTATTCACTAAGTTTAATTAACATTAAATGTATTAATAATGAACGGGGCTGCGGTCGCCAAGAAACGATCCTCACCCTAACACGTGTGAATCTTCTCTGCCGCATATACCCAGTGTTGTCAGATTTTAGAAAGCCGTGGCGCAAACTTTTAGTTAAAAACGCGCCCAAAAACGCAACTAAGCAAATTATATGGCGCCAAAATTAAAATTGATCGCCTTTAAACATTATTTTATTAGCACAGCCATAAAAATAACACCAAGTAATTAAATAATTACTTTGTTAAATTTAATAAACTTTAATTAAACATACAACACAATCACTATCTACATTTTATCATAATAATTATAATAACTACATACATGTATAGTAGTATAATTTATATATAATTTATTTTTGAAATATAACAATTAGTAATATTAATTCATTTAGCAATTTTTAAAATTCTAAAAAAAAATTACAATATGTAGTGACATATTAGATCGTGCTTGCAAACTCAAAAACTTTTCAGTCTACAACTCTTTATTTGTTACGAATACATTTTATTTATTTTAAATATTATTATAGCTGGCAGCCAAGCAGTTGGCAATAGACAATGCACAACCTTCTACATCCAAAGAGTTATCAACAGAAGATCAATTGGACCACACAAACAATGAACCCAGAAGTATTTCTCCAGAAATGTTTGAGACTCATGAATACGAAGTAGACAGGACAACGGAAAGTCAAACTATTTTAGAAATTGAAGGACGGAGATTAGTAGATTTGAACTACTTTTTAAATTGCATCAAAATGTTAAACTCGCATGGAGAATGTTTTGGGTGCAATTTTAACAATATGGTATTGCAAAAAGAAATAAGAATAGGATTGAACTCAACATTATTTTTTAAATGTAATATGTGTGGATACTCGACATCAATCAACACCGATGGCAATTCAGTTGACGTCAATCATGCGGCAGTTATTGGAATTATGAATATAGGCGCAGGTCATTCGCAACTTGAACAGTTTTGCGCATCTTTGGACATGCCATCAATGTCAAATACAAAGTATAAACAGGTTCATGATGTAATTTCAAATGCATGGCAAAAAAGTGCTAAGGACTCTATGCAATCGGCTATAGAGGAGGAAAAAGAAATTGCTCGAAAGTGCGGCCGAATTAAGAATGGATATCCATTAATTAAAGTAGTGTGCGATGGTTTCTGGGCCAAACGTTCCTATAGATCTGGAGCTTATAATTCATCATCCGGTTGTGCTGCAATTGTAGGAGTAGCAACAAAAAAGGTGGTATTTCTTGGGGTTCGCAACAAGTTTTGTACCATATGCAAATTTAGTAAACTGAAAAACGAAGCACCAAAGGAACATCACTGCTACAAAAATTACTCGGGCTCGTCGACTAGCATGGAGGCCGATATAATATTAGACGGATTTGAAAACAGCATTTTGATGTATGGTGTTATTTATGATACATTCGTAGCAGATGGTGATAGTAGTACTTTCAAACGAATCTTAGAAAAAGATCCATATAAAGATTACCAAGTAAAAGTACAAAAAGTGGAATGTAGAAATCATCTTCTGCGAAATTATATCAACAAAATAAGTGATTTATCTAAAGATACTTCAGCTGGGCCTTTAATTTTAAGAAGAAAATTACGAATCAATTTATTGAGATTTCGTGGAGCCATCACAAAAGCTATAAAGTACGGAAAAAATGAAAAATGTGACAATACAAAAGTAGAGCTTCTTAAAGCGGATATTTCAAATAGTTGTAGTCACATACTTGGAGAACACGCCAAATGTAAACAATTAGATTATTTTTGTAAGGAAGATTATAAAGAATGTAGTGTCTTTTCCGACTTAAAACTGACAAATTTACATGAAAAACTGATGAGCGCTAATAACTACATTGCAAATCATGCTAAAAGTTTGATATGCGATGTGGACAACAATGCTGTTGAACAATTTAACTCCATAATTGCAAAATTTATTGGTGGCAAAAGAATAAATTTTACAAAAGGCAGATCGTATGAAAGCCGTTGCTTTGCAGCAGTCATTTCACACAACACCAGAAGAAGCATATGTACATAAGAAATTAAATAACAATAGAAGTCCCGGAAAATTTTTGAAAAGGCTTGAGCAACGAAATATAGACAGGGTTGATAAAACTAAAATACGACGCAATGCAACACGGATGATTCCCAAAAAATTGTTTGTGCGATCTGTAACATTGCAAGATAAAGATTACGAAAGTAGTTGCAATAAACCCGATATTAACCCAGAAGAAATGGAGTTGCAAAAAATATTTTTTTGGACAAACTAAAATGTGAAGTAAACCAACATCGGGAAATTCAAGATAAAACTAAACAGCAAAGAGAATGCCAAGCATGGTTTAATTATAGAAGAAATAAATTAACAGCATCCAGATTTGGCGAGATTTGTACAAGGCGTAATTACACTAGCTGTAAAAATTTAGTAAAAAATATATTATGTACAAAAATAATTACGGTACCAGCAATACAACATGGTATACAACATGAAGCGTTGGCAATTCATTCTTTATCGAAAGAAATTAAAAAAGAAATACAACCATGTGGATTATTTATTGATACTAATTTACCATATTTAGCTGCAAGTCCTGATGGATTGGTTGACGAAAACAATATAGTAGAAGTAAAGTGTCCATATACTTCAAAAAATCATACACCGGAAGATGCAATTAAATTGGGATTAATCAAATTTTGGAAAAAAGATGGAACTATTAATTTCAATCATAAATGGTACTATCAGATTCAAGGTCAGTTGCACATTTCTAAAAAAGATATGTGTTATTTTGCTGTTTGGACATTTAATGGAATAAAAATTCAAGAAGTTCATAGAGATGACATATTTTGGAAAGAGAAAATGGAAAGAAAACTAATCAATTTTTTTATGGACTGTTTGTTGCCCGAAATTTTAGATAGTAGACTAGATCGCAGTATGGAGATTAGAGATCCAGATGCTATAATTGAAGCGCAAAATAAACGAAAAGAAGAACAAAATTAAAAATTATGAGAAAGTGATAACAGTGATAAATTAGTGTAAGATGTAGCGCTTCACTTTTTTACTTGTGCGACTAGTTTATATATTATAATTTTTTATATATTTATATTTACATATATTGTAAAGACTATAATTGGTAGTGAAAAATATGAAATGCTGATACCATCTGCTGTAACCATATCGTTAGAGACAGTTCTTAGTTCATTTTTTTTGTAGTAAAATACTAATATAATAAGTTATTATAAAATCGTCGTAGACAAATATTATTATATAACTTTATTAGTCATGTGTGTAACATCGATTACATGTTGTTTTGTTTTATTATTGTTATAAAGAATCTTATTGTTTTAGTGAAATAAAAAAATTAAAAGTTTTTGTTTGTGTATTATTATTATTAATTCTAAAGTTAATTTGAAAGATTCCTATATGATAAAAAGTAATATATTATGATGTTTGTAGAAAATTAATTTATGAAACTGTAAACAACAATAATAGTTTTTTTTATGATTATTGATAATATTGAAGCAGAAAGCAGAAAGCTGAAATGATAATAATGAATAGAAGCGATATGTTCAAATATGTAATTATATTATTCAAATATTTAATAATATAATATAATTATTATAGTATTTAAAAATATGTGCGTGCTCCCTGCCCGCCGTATTTGTCATGTGACTCATGCGTTTAAAGTTTGCGACTGCTTCACTTTATTTGTAAAGTATATATGCATATTTGGGGCAGTGGGAATACTACCTCGTCTCCTGTCGCTGCGTACCCATAAAATGTAACTCAACAGATTTAGTAAAGGATACAATATTGTGTTCGTATCCAAAAAATATTACTACCGCAAAATTTATTTTACTAATTTCTCACATCCGTTTTTCTTTTAATTTAATCTTAGTTAAATTTTTATTACGTTTGCTTTTTTAGTATTCAAACGCAACGTTTTTTCTTTCTCCGGCGATATATTACTTTTATTAAATTTAATTAAAAGATTATTAGTTATTAATTAACAATTATTATAAAAAATATCTTTTTTTTTGTTCACAATAATGTAATCATGTAATTGACAACATTATATTTTTATTAACCATTACAGCATTGCGTTAGCAAGTTTAAAGTTTCGGATAAATTAATTTATATATGAAATATATAATTTTTATATTTCATTTCTAAGATAGAATTCCGCCCTGGCTAATATGTACTCTCCGCTCTTCGTTTCAGTAAACATGCGTGTGCTTCTGTGCGACGGTCTCACTTTATTAGCAAAGAATAGAGCCTATTTGTGGTAGTGGGGTAAACTTTTCGGGTCGGCCCTCTCGCTACCTCGTTCCCTGCCGCTGCGTCCCTTAGAAACTACTCGGCACGTAAGGAATCGCCTTAAGAGTGTTGGAAGATTGTTCACACGGTTAAAAGACCACATACCAGGTTTAAAAAAAAGGAATTTAGTATATTCAATCTTTTGTAATAATTGTCAATTAAAATATATTAGTCAAACAAGAAAAAAATTAAAACACCGCATTAATCAACACAAACGAGTTTGCATCAATCAAAAATACAATACAGGTCTATCATCACACCACATGATTGAGGGCCATCATTTAAATTATAGAAAAACAAAAATATCAGATGTGGAACCGGTTTATAGAAAGAGACGAATTAGTGAATTACTTCACATTAAAAATAACCGAAATGTGAATTTCCAAACTGACTTGGAAAATTTAAGCATAGTATATCATAATATTATAAAAACTTAATCACATATGCTTAAAACAAGTAATTAAATTTATAATAAATAAAAATGATAAATGAAACAATGTCCCTTCTCTGTCTAGTTTTCTTTAAATATTAAAATGAAATGTCTTCCAATATATTTTAGCAAATAAATAGTTTTTATAAAATTAACAAAAATATGAAATGGAATAAATAATATTACATTCCAGTTTTAAAAGCCAAGGAAACATCTCTCTATAAAATTATATAAATAATATGTATAAAATTTACTTTCAGAAAGTTATAATGTATATGTGATATAAGAGTAATGTTACTGTTAAATTGTTCATCAATGTTCATCAATTTTTAATAAAAGTTAAGTGAAAAAAAATGCCTAGTATTGTCTCGTTATTAATATGTTTATTTTGATTCCAATTATTCAATGTTTTAATAAGTTTTTAATACTACTTCCTTTATTATACATATAAAAACTATCACTATCTGTTATATATCTATTATAGTGCTGAGAAAGAAGCCAGGATAGGTTTCGAAATAATATATATTGAAGAACAATAGATAATAAAAAAAGAAGAAAAAAATTAGTATGTTATGTCATCATCTGGTTCATTTTTTTTGCATTTTTCTGTGTTTTTTTGTTGTTCATTCGTTTATTGTCTCCCTACTATTAACTTTTCAATGATATTTTATTCTTTTGTATTCTTTCCAAAGTTTTTTCACTATTCTGTAGAACAATTTTTGGTTATCAACTTTATTTATCTCAATTTGTCTCACAAAATCTTTCTAACTGTTTTTTTGTGTTTAATTACTTTTATAAAAATCCGCTTATAATTTTTTTTTCTTTTACTTTTAATGTCCACCAAGCTTTTTCTTGTTAATTTATTTTGTAGTTCTACACGTTTCTATTGCTGCTTTTTTCAATAAATATTTAAATCTTTCTTATACATTTTTTTGGTAATGCTTTTTTAAACTTTTTCTGTATTTTATTCTATTTTAGTGTCTTACATTTTTGTTTTTGTTTTTAACCAAAATGTTTTTTATTATACATGAATCTTTTACATGTGTTTTTTAATTTTACAAAATTAATAATAATAATAATAATTTTATTAATTACTAGTAAATAGTGATTGTTTTGATTATTGCACTTCATTTCACTCTCACATCTACTATTTTGTAGTTGTTATAACCAAACTGTTGTCTATACAAAAGTAGACTCTGTCTGATGTTTTGCATTTTTCTTCAGAGACTTGTTGCAGAATAAAATTTTATTGCTACAAGTTACAAGAGGCAAATGATTAAATTATTGACTATATTTTTTTTCTAGACTTGCTCTGATGTGTCCAAAATTTACTGGGTATATGTGTTTTCAGCTTTAAATATAAAACGTAATTTTATTTACAAGTAGCAGACTAATATTATTACTAATATATCGATTGTGTCCTAAATGTTATTTAACTCTTAAATTATCGCTATTTTGCTCCGGCGTCAAATATTGCAACGCCATTCTGTCAATAAAATTAATATTAATTACTTTTGTGAGTCAAGCGTTACAAAGTTACACGAGTCTTAGCGCTTTGTTTAATCTGAAAT
Organism: Tachinus rufipes; assembly: GCA_963932245.1. Lineage (NCBI taxonomy): Eukaryota > Metazoa > Arthropoda > Insecta > Coleoptera > Staphylinidae > Tachinus > Tachinus rufipes. Next base: position 70,909,984 of record OZ010745.1, on the reverse strand, counting down.
CCATGTAGTAACTGTAACAGTTTATGTTTAATAATTTGTGAGAGATTGTAACACAATGACCTTTATTTGAAAAACGTTGAACTATTTGTGTGTGAAGAAGAGCTGTAGTACAGTTAAATCTTGCACGGACAGGCAACGGCATTTTTGACGCATTTTATTTGAATCAGATGACTGAAACAAATTTATTGTTGTTGTATAAAAAAATGTTATCTTCCTCTATATGGATACATAATTTCTTTTTATTCTTGGTTTTTGTAACTGTTATTTTTCATATTTGTTGTACAATTTTGTTTTTTTTTTTCTTTATTTTCTTTTCTCTAATTTTCTTTTCTTTTCTCTAATTTTCTTTTCTTTTCTATAATTTCCTTTTCCTTACCCTTTACATTTTTGTTAGTTAGTTTTATTTTTGTTTACAAAATTTATTTTGTTTTATTTATTGTTATTGTTCTTTTTGTGCCAGTTTTGTTCTAAATGCATAGCCTTGTTAATTGCTTACAACGTCATTTTGTTTCTTTTTAAAATTATTAGCATTTTTTAAACTTTTTTTGTTTTTTATAACCTTGTGTTTTTTTTTTCATTTTATTTTTACCCTTAGCAGTTTCTTGGTATTCCTTTTTTTATTTTATATAACAACTTTTTTCAAACGTACTTTTTTATCATTTTACTTTTAGGTTTTTTTTACAATTTTTTTCGTTGTAATATTTTTTATATTTTTTTGTATTTTTCATTTTTCTTTTGTCTTGCTTATCAGCTCTTTTACTAATATGTTTTTCTCCTTTTTTCTTTTTTTTTTTCTCCTTTTCTATTTTTTCCTTAAACTTTTTTAGTTTTTTATGTATTTCGGTTTTTCTTGTTTTCATTTCTCCTTCTTTTATATTTTCTTTTAACTCGTTTGTATGTTTTTTATTTCATACATCATTTTATTATAATTATTTTTCTTTTTTGTGTTATCTTTCTTTGTATAATTTGCTTAGTATATTCCTTCTTCTTGTAGTTTCCTCTGTTCTGGCGACCTTAGCGCTCTTTTGCATATTATTAAAGTTTTAGATTATTTAAAAACAAATACACAAAATTTACATTTTCCAATTAATTTACATCAAAACACGTCAACTTTAGCAATTAAAAAAAAACTTAAAAAATGCTTTTTTTTGCCCAGCTCACTGAGAACAAAAACATGGTTTTATGGCTTTTGCGGTTTATAGACAGGGGTGCGTTCGAAAAACCGGAGCGTTGGTGTGTGGTGTGCACACCAAGTGTGTAGATCACGCAAGCGTCAATTCTCGAACAATTCGGAGTGACACCAAGGAGCGAATTTATGAAATTTGAATGTTATAAAGTAAGTCTTTCATAAACAGTTTGTAATTGTTTATATTTGCAGTTAACATTTCAATAACTAGTACAACAAAACGTTTTCTGTAAAAATGCATTTATATATGATAAAAATATAATTATATTATTTATGTATATAATTATTTTTATCAATAATTTTTATGCCCTCAATTTGTATTAACTAATGCGTACATTTTGTAATATTTGGTGAATTTATATTTATTTCTGTTTTAAACTAATTAATTTTACTATGAAGAAAAAAAGAAGTTCAATATATTGTTATTTGTGTTAATTAAATGTATTTTGTCCAGACTTGTCTCTGTTACATTTTTTGTTTCAAATTTTTATGTGAAAATTGAGAAAAAAATACTCGTTTTTTGAACACATTTCGCGCGTAAATCTCAGAGTAAAATCCACCCAGCTCTAAACTTAGATAGACAAGAGCGCGCTCTCGGTGCGACGCTCTCTAATTTCGAACGCTTTGGGATGTCACACCAAGAGTGACACTCCAATTTTTCGAACGACATAGAGTGTGCTCTTTACCAACGCTCAGGTTTTTCGAACGCCCCCCAAGGTATAGATTTATAGATTTAAAATGGCGCCAGATTTGAATTCTACAAAAAATTTCTGATTGATATCATTAGTAAATTTATTTTTTTGTGTTAAAATTGCGGTTTTTAAACAAAAAATGCGATTAAGTTAAAAAACGACAAAAAAACTAAATAAATTGTAGAATTTTTTTTTATGGGTTTCATACGCTCATATACTAATCAAAGGACTACTAATAAGTTATAGAAACTAAAAAAAAAATACATAGCAAGTTGATCAAGGCACCTCCCCCAGCTCTAGTCCGTTTGAAATGGAATTGCCCTTAAAAGATACAGATACTTGAAAAACTTTATAATGTTTAAAGGTTGATAATAACAAGTTTGGTGCCAAGTGAACATCAAAAACGCAAACGTAGATCTAGTCTAGAAATACATATACCTTAGTCATGAAATCAGATTAACTAAAGATAGTGACATCTTTAAAAGTGAAATCCCGATATGTCTAAAAAAATATGTAATCAATGTATTTTACTTGTTCTTACATATAAAGCAAAAACCTTAATCCAAACCGCCAACTTGGCAAAAAAACTTAAAACAACCCAACGTAAAATGGAATGTAAAAAACCAAAGGATCCCTACAATACCGCAATACCAATTAGAACCTACTAAAAAAACAAAAGTGGTAGACGTAGTTAAACAAAAACCTTAAATGGAGATAAGCCACGTAAGTCAAATCAAGATTAATAACAAAATTATAACTAAAAAACTTTTATCTAATAGCAATATATTGTTCTTTCTTAATATAGGTCAATCATCAATAATATCAATAAAACTTTAAATGTAAATGAACTTATCAAAACCAATAAATAAATATTCCACACAAATACAAAAAAACTAATTTATAGAAATAAATCAATCCAATATGTATTACATTTTTGTAATCCAAATTTCTAGAAAACTGGATATAACAATAGTTATATACTAAAAATAGGGTGTAATTACAAAAAATCTGCAAAATAATTATTGAAAAAGTTATAATTTTTATTTAATTATACAAAAGAATTGTTTTCACAAATGGTTTATATATAAAAAAATGTGTTTTTTAATGTAGCAATGATATAAGTTGTCAATTGAGTTGCTGAGTTTCTTGTTTCTAATTTTTTGTTAACCCGGTTGAGACCATTCTGGTAAGTTTAGTGTCAACTACGATAAAACAACGTTTTCTAGCCATTAAAATTAATTTGTATAAACTTAGTTTAATCGGCACTTTATACATCTTATACTGGGTAATTCTAAATATATGCAAAAATATTATAATAATTATAAAAGTTTACAGTTGTTTGTATTTGTTCATAAAATAATCGCTTGTATATTCATGTTCAATAAAGTTCAATTGTATTTTGTTATGGAAATTTTTTAGTTTTTTTTTTAATGTATGCAGAGGTCATGGCAACGTTTACTTTCTATAAAAATGCTGTTACGTTGAATAATTTATTTTTATTATAATACACCTATATAAAATATAATAACCGATATTTATATATTAACCTTATTTCACAATAGCAAATGCAGCTATTAACCCCATAAATGTTATATAGAAATTGAGTAACAATTGAATTACAGACCTCCGCGCAGTTTGCATAATGTTTATACTGATTATTTTACTAGCACTGCTTCTAACTGCTTATTCGGTAAGTTACAGAATTTTTAATCATTCTTTAATCTTAGTAATGCTTAATCATTTTAGTTTGAAGAATCTAATTTTTCATCAATCGATTGTGCAATTAAGATATTTGAAGAATATAAGCACATGGGAGCTGTATTTTTAAATACACAAATGAACAACAAGATTGCCGATTATATAGTAGAAAAGATTCAGAAATATGGAGTTTTTGTGGTGGGTAATGATAAATCCACTCTAATAAATTTTCAACACAGCTACCCATTTTTATTTGTATTAGTAGATGGAAGGACAATGTTTGATAGATATACACTAGAACTTATACAAAAATGCCAGCGTAAGCTGTTTGTTTCTACAACAGGTGATTATTGGTACAATTTTTATAGTAAAATAAACCCACTAATAAAAGCAGTTTTTATTGATGGATTGGGAAACGTGAATTACATCGTTAGAAAATTACGATTTCTAAATCCGCCAACAGCCTTTTTTGAACTATTTAATTGCAATAATATAAATATATCAAAAATAAAACAAATATATGATGACGAAAACACAATAGTTTTGGAATCTGAAATTATTGTATCAAAAGTGGGTATAAGGGAACCTTATATTGACAATCCCAAAAATAATAAAATGCCAGGGTTTGAAATAATAATTTTATTAGAATTACAAAAAAGGTTAAAATTTAAGTATTGGTATATAAACCAATCAGGAGGTTTAGTGCATATTGGTGGAATTCAGCAAAAAAGTGGTGATTATACTGCATATCCCTACTATGTAGATAGTTATATCATTGCAATACCAAAAGCATCAAAAATTCCCAACTGGTTAGGATACGTGTACGTATTTGAATATAGATTATGGCTAGGCATATTATTGGCATTAATTGTTACTCCATTCGCATATAAAATGATTTCAAACATAAAGTTAGAACCAAACAGTTATATAAATATTTACATATATATGTTTGGAATGTTTGTGGCACAAAGTTTAAGCTTACCCAAACATTTATCATTAAAAATAATAGTTGTTGTTTGGGTAATATTTTCGCTAATAATTACACAAGCATATAGTGGAAGAATGTTGTCATTTTTACTTATGCCGTTGTACGCTCACCAAGTAAATTCAATTGACGAAGTAATAGCGCAAAACAATGGAATAATAGTACATAATCCACGACATTGTAATTATATGTCTGAAAACTTATTTTGTACTTATTGTGATATATTTAAAAGTTGTTATTTTCAAACGCATCTAATAAAAATTGCTAATAATAAAGACGCTCCAGGTATGATTATAAGAACCACTAGAGCAAAAGAAATATTTAGAGAAAAAGAAAGAAATGAAAAGAAGTCATTTGAGTATCATTCTATTTATTTAACGTATGTGCACGTAGGTATGGAAATTCAAAACTTAGACCCATATCCTAATGTATTTAATAAGTATACTCAGATGTTCGTCGAAGGAGGATTTATTAATAAATGGTCAAATGATATGAAGGATATAGAAAAGCCAGAGTATAATGAGCTTGAAGCTCTTAAAATAGAACATCTTGAACTTGTTTTTTTAATTTACTGGTGTGGAATATTAATTTCAATGTACAGATTTATTTATGAAATAATAGATCAAAAATTAAATTTTGTAACAAATACACGCACTGAGTTGTAATTGAAACGTGTTTAAAAACATTAACAGTTTCCTTAATTCATTTATAATTTAGCGTCTTATAAGTACTGGAATACGCTACGCTACTAAATGAATTAAAAAAGTAGAAACTAATAATAAATTTAAAAGTATTTTACATGGAGCCAAAGTCTACAGCAATAATTATATAAAACAAATTTATTCAATAGTTTTACGGTTTTTAAGGTAACTTTTGGCACAAAGTAGATAATTTATTTATTATAATGTATTTAATCAATTACATACTTTTAATTCAATAAATATATAAAAGTATTTAAAACATGTTTTAAAATTGTATATCTTTTGTTGCCTGGCATGAGTTTTTTCCAAAATTTTAATAATTGTGACCGTAACATTAAAAAAAGGAAGATAAAATAAAGAAAAGGATATAAATATTCAAGTTTATATTGCTGCTTATATAAAAAAACTTTAAAAATAGATTTGTGATAACTGTCGTAAAAAAAGTTAAGAACAACAAAGCATCTGTCATTGTTTACACATCACTGTTGGGGTCTATAGAAGGTTTTCATTATTTGCACCGATCAAGTATGTACTATAGTCCGGGAAACAGCAACCGTTTAGAATGATCTAACCAAAACCAATATTCTATGTTTTATTTAGTGCCACAAGTAAGCAAATCGACATTCAGCTGGCGTAGTAGCAGTAGATGTAGCTGCAGTAACTTCCAAAAAACGTAAAATAATAATTAAATACTATTTATTCACAGTGTTTATTTTTAGATCACCATTTGAACTATTTATTTAATTGTTACTACGTTATTACGTTTTAAAATTTTTCTAGCCAAAGTGTTATTAATTGAAATTTAGTTAAAAAAATAAATATCTAGTTATTATTTTAAAATATATGATTATTGTAGAACTTGCCAATGCATTTAAACAAACCTTGCAAGTAATTTAATGCAGAAAAATTACAGATATTGGACCTTTTTAAAATCATTTTTAAATAAAAATTGACATGCCTATTTGCTTGTTCAATTATTGATATGAATGTAGTAAAATAAAAATAATACGGAAAACTGCTGCAAAACTATGAAATCGGCAGGTGAAAAAAACATATTATTGCTACCAAATTTGAAGAGTAGATAAAAATGATGTACCTATAAGGTACATCATTTTTATGATTGTCGCGTAACATCCTCGCGCAACATCACCCCGCAACAGCGTCCCATTGCTTGTCGGTTTTCTGCCGTCGGATCAAAGAAAATGTTACGCGACGATGTTGCGGTACGCAGTTGTGTTGCGGAGTGATGATACGCGACGATGTTACGCGACGGTGTTGCGGTACAGCAGATTGTTGCAAGTGTGTACGCAGCATAATACTGCGTACACATTTGCAACAATCTGCCGTACCGCAACACCGTCGCGTAACATCCTCGCGCAACAGCGTCCCATCGCTTGTCGGTTTTCTGCCTTCGGATCAAAGAAAATGTTACGAGACAATGTTGCGGTACGCAGTTATGTTGCGGAGTTATGTACGCAGTATTATACTGCGTACACACTTGCAACAATCTGCCGTACCGCAACACCGTCGCGTAACATCGTCGCTTACCATCACTCCGCAACACAACTGCGAACCGCAACAACGTCGCGTAACATACTCCCGCAACACAATGCCGTTTCATTGCCGTATTGTTGCGCCCTGCCGTACTAACTTGTAAAGAGAGCTGCAACATCGTCGCGCAACGTTCCTTTGATCCAACGGCATAAAACCGACAAGCGGTGGGACGCTAGAAAACTTCCATGTTGCGAGGAAATGTTGCGCGAGGATGTTACGCGACGGTGTTGTTGCGGTACGGCAGATTGTTGCAAGTGTGTACCGACTATAAGATTACGGCAATAACGGATGGTACAAGCGTTCTTATAGTACAAATTACAGTGCTATTTCTGGTGTTAAATAATTAAAAAAACAAAAATTGTTATATATGTGACAAGTTAGCTACAATGCTTGTTCTTACTCGTAAATATACTACAAGAACCACAAAAAAACGTTTACTTCTAAGTATAAAAAACAATATTATTTTAGACGGATTTAAATGTAACATACAGCCAAACACAAATACTGTGGCCCATGACAGGCGTTTCCGCGCATCTTGAGAGAAAGAAAACTATAGCCAGAATGAAGGATGCATAATGCGAGAAAGGGAAACAATACACTCAGAGACACAAACTGAATTTATTCCCGGGTAGCGCCGGCTTCGCAAAATAACAAATAAATGTTTCGCAGCATCGATGTTATTTTCCTCGCAGTTCATGCTAGACTGACGCGATTTAAAATTGATTTTGCATGTGAATGTACCTAAATTATTATTGGTCTCGCTTAATGGTTACAACCCACTTTTGTCTACGGAGTCACCGGCCACAATATTAGTGTTTGGCTGTAGATATGCATAAACTAAAATATATGTAAATAGTAGGAGATGATGATAATTCAGTGTAAATTTTTTTTTAATATCACATCCATATAGAACTGATTTAGTTCAAAAAGTAGAATGTCAAAACCATTTATATTTTTTTTTAACATTATAAACATACATATATCAGATAAAAAAACTAAATTTTATTTTTTTATTGTAAAGTTATATATAATATCAATTTTATATCGCAGTCGATTTGTACTAAAAGTACAAATCTTACTGTATTGTCGCTTTGCAGATTTATAAAATCTAATCTGCTTAGATTTAAAATACCGATTAAAAAAGCAACGATGCATAAATTAACAGAAAACCAAGCTTTAGACAATAAAATATCAAATTAAAAAATATATATATATATTTAATTTAATTTTAAAAGCACTTGTCTTAAACATGTGAAATGTTCATGACAAATATAAACATTGTGCATTTATAAGGGGTCTAGTTGCAAAATCGGTCAAACTCCATTTTTACTATTTCGAGTAAAATAAAAAGAAAAAGATTTCATTCCCAAATAACATTAAGCCTAATAATGACTTTTTTTAACAATCAAAAAATTAGTCAAATATTAATTCTATATTTAAAAAAAAAAAATCATTACTACATTTAATATTATTTAGAAATGAAATGTATTCCTCGTTTTACTCAAAATAGTAAAAATGACGTTTGTCCAATTTTGCAACTAGACCCCTTAGATGTATCCCTACCAATGAACACATTGATTCAGATATAATGGGCTGAGAATAATGCAAACACATATTAGCAACATGCCAACGATTTGTTTATAATGCTGATAACTTAATACAAAACATGGAAAAAAGTGACGCTAAAAATTTCAACTATAATTTGCAAACTTGTATCACCAACAGCGTAATTCTTCTATGCGGTGTAATACAGGCAATTATCATCAAGTAATTTATATTATTTTTTTTGTTTAGATCCAACATATTACAAAAAAACATATTCAAGGTATGTTAAAAATTTTAAAAAATAAACAAATAACAAATAAAATGTAAACAAAAACATATATAGCATCTGCTGATCATAACTATGGCCTTAATGCATTAACACCAATTTCTTCAAACCTAATGTGAATGTGGCTATTATTGGTCGCAGTTGTTTAGATTGAGTGACGTTTGACGTGTCTTAATACTTAATAAATTTCTCTACTATAAAATACTATACAAACGCCGAGATGACTGACATGCATTTCATGTATGGACTAGCTGATTTAAGCTAGACGGTTTTCTGGCCGTAATATCCCCGACTAAAAAATCTTCAAAAACATTTATCGACGTCTTCGTAAAACAGGCACATTGAAACGAAATGAAAGACCAGGAAAATTAATGACAGTAAAAACGGTACAACTAAATCAAAATGTGCTGGACATAAGGGAAAAAGATCCAAGTAGTTTTACGCAAAAATTTGCTAATACTTTGAATGTAAGTTATTAAACAGTTTGGAAAATTCTTAAGGGCAATTTGTTTTATCCTTACCACATTCAGCGTGTTCTGGCACTACTACCTGCTGATTTTACTTTACGTATTACGTTATGTCAACAGCTTTGCAAATATTAGTTCTAATCCTTCAATTTCTGACATATATTTTTTTCACTGATAAAGCCAGTTTCTCAAGAAATGCAATAAGGAATTTTTATAACAACCATGTGTAAGCAGATAAAAATCCGTATCAGATATGATAAAATCCTTTTCAACATCAGTTCTCCTTAAATGTTTGGGTTGGAATTCTGGGCGACTGTCTAATTGTACTAGTATTTCTACCAGGCGACTTACTAGCAAGGTGTATCGCAACTTTTTGGAACATATGCATTAGTTTCTGGGTGATGTACCATTGGTAACAAAAATTGCAATGTGGTTTATGAACATACAAAGATTCCTAGATTAGTCAAGAAAGGCCAAACGCATGGCTTGCTCAATCCAAAAACTTAAGCCCCCTGGATTAATTCTTATGGAACTATTTGAAGTCATTAGTTTCCGCCACTACTACTGGTGAGTTTGGACGACTTGCAAAATTGAATAATTGCTGGGTGTAACTTAATTAGAAACACCCTTGGTGTGTTTAAAAGAGTTCAGCACTCAACGACAGAAGATTGAATGCTTGTATCCAGGCTGAAAGAAGTTATTTTGAACATTTATTGTAGATTAAGCAAATTTACATGTACTTTTTGATAATAAAATATTGTAATTTTGTTCACCTTCTATCTTCAAAACAAAAAATCTTTCATAAATCATAAGACAAATTATTCTTATAATAGGTCAAGAAATAACCCCTTAAATTTTTGCTGCATGTTTACCTAACATCCTGTATGATAATAACAAAATTTAACTAATAATTTAATTTCTGCGCTTGTGTTCTTATGTTAAATAATGCAAAACCTTGAAATATTTAAACAAAAACAGTTTATTTTTCAAAATTAAATCACTTGATATTGGTAAAAACTACCATAAAAGTTGAATATAGAAATAAAACAAGACATAAAAACGTAATTATAAACAAATAATAAACATAGTTATTGTTTTGACATAAATAAATTATATTTGTTGCAACATAGTACACTATTATGGCACTTATGGTGGAATTCATGAAAGCTGATTAACGTTAATCAGCGTTAAATGTGACAACATAACCTCAACTGTCAAAATTAATTTTAATAAGTCAATATAAATTCTTGATATTTACTATGCGATAGTTGCAAATATTATTTTCTTTTTATTTCTGATAGTTATATATTGTGTCAAACTTGCCTTTGTGGTAGCATTACTATAAATAGTTTTGCGGTTGTCAAATTTAATCAACCGTTACTTTAACTGGCTTTCATGAATTCTAGCATTAGAGTTGCAGAGCATTTTAGATGATTTGCAGTTTATTTATTGATCAAGCATTTCTTAAGGCAATTCTGCTTTTTAAACTCTTGACCTACAGTCAACAAGAATTTTCCGACCACTTCTCAAACAATTGCAATTTGTGTAAAGTTGTTTAACGCTAGAGAATTGACGGTTTTAGTCACTCCGTCCTGTTGTAGTGTCACTAGTAGTGTTGTTATAGAAAAATATTAAACCCTATCACAGCGCCGTTTTTAAATTAAAATTGATTTTTATGGGACAAACGCCAACCAACTCAATATCCAAACAATAAAATTTTAGTCATTACTCTTTTTATATGTTGAACTACATACAATATTCTAAAGGTCTGTTCCAACATACGATTTGGACAGTTTGCAAACCGTTCAAACTATGCACACAAACAAATTACTGTGTATAAAAGATTGCTTACGGATGACAAATATTTGTTTGTGTGCACAGTTTGAACGGTTTGCAAACTATCCAAATCGTATGTTGGAACAGACCTAATGTCTTCATGTTTTTGGTTAAAAATTTGAAGTCAAATTTAACGAATAAAAAATGAATAAAGAACTAATTAAAAACGCCACTTTTTAAAAATTAATTGCGGAGAAACGACTTATTGCATCAAATTTCTACAAGTTTGAGGACACAGATTGGATTTTCTTCTACAATGTGTGAAAATTTTATTCAATTATATTCAAGCGTTTTCTTGCCGAGTTTGATGCTGTAAACCCTTGTAATAGCGCAACTATTCTCCCCCCTTAATACTCCAACTTTTATAGCTAATTTATAAAAAATATTATCTTTAACATCTACTACGACTGCAATAACACATTTGAAGTAAGTTTTAGCTTAGTCAATATCGGCTACTTTGAATCCTACATTTTTGCAAATTTTTTTGTTTATTAAGTTTTTAGTTTCTGTTGCTTTCGTGTTATTAGTTGGTTTTTTCAAAATTAATTTTGCATTCTTTCTAAATGCTTCTACAAACTTACCATTTTTAGTACTAGCTTTATAGATGTAAGCACATTTAGCTCATTTTGAGATTTGTTTGAGTATTCTGTTATTTCAGTTTTGGTAATATTGCTTTCTTTATTCATTGCATGCTTGCACGCTTAATCATGATTTTATTATCGGTAACATCGTTTTTTTTTTGGTAACTGTCTCATTTTTGGCAATATTGTTCATGAAGATCTCGTATTCACTTTTGCTGTAAATATTTTTTAATTCTGCATTTTCATTGTGCAAAGCCAGTATTACAGTAAAAAAAAGATTTTCATTTTTGTACTGTAATTTTTTACGTATGTTTTGTAAATCATTGAAGTAGCAATGCCCATTTTTATTAAACAACAAAACATTGCTTTAGAAAGAAAAATTTAATTTCCTTGTTATATGTTCTGTTTTTTATTGTCTTGTCAAGTTTCAATTCCTGAAACTATTTGGTTGGTATTCATTCATATGGCCAACATATTTTTTACGTTTTGATTAGCACGTTTGATAGACCCTAAAGACTTATTGTCTTAATTTGTAATGTACAATTTTTAAATCTGGCCAAATAGAGTATAAACTGTTGATTACAAAATTCTGATTTGTTGTCAGAATGGAGTATGTTAAGCGCTCCAAAAGTAGTAAACATATCTAAAAGATGGAATGCAATTTCTTCTGCCCACGTAGGCTAAACTTTGCGGAAAATTAAAAACTTTGTAAGATGGTCCTGATTAACAAAAATAAATTTAAACATTCCATCTAAAGTAGTTTAAAAGTCTATAAAATCAACTTGGCAACATCCGTTAATTTCAGAATGTAGTATAGACTTGACAACTTTAAATACTTCATATATGCTTTGATTGTAATATTTTTGTACTTACAATTTTTGTATTACCACCTTGACCAACAGCAACTTTTTAACTAACATTAAATAAGTCATAACAGACATAATAGCAAATTTTTGCAATACGTTTTTTTGCTCTGTCTATTTTAAAAACATCATACCTGTGCATGCGCCTGTAACAAATACTTTGTTTTTAGGAGTTTTAACTGCTAGCAAACACTTGTCTCTATCAAGATAGAAGTGATTTTTCATTTTTTATACTTGTTTTTAATAAATACACAGACAGAATACAAGTAAAGCACATTAAATGCAACTAATAATTACTTAGCAATCGCAAACGTGCGTGTTCGTAAGCTAAGACTTGACAAATGTTTATCAAACGACCGATTGCCTGCGTGCGCTAAAGTGAAGTTATACAATTTTTTAAATGAATATTTAACATTTGCCTCTTCCTTAAAGTAAATCTTAAAATTTGACAACAAATACTGGTAAAAATACAAAATAAACAATGTTTTAGTAATATTTCGGCGTTTTTCCACAAGATGCAAAGAGCAATTGTTTTGACGGGAAAATTTGTCACGTGATATAGATCCACGTTACCAAATTAATACAACATGCCTGCGCTTCTTGTATATACATTTTTTTAAACAAACTTATGAGCATTTTTTAACATAATTTTATTTTTTATTGGGATAATTTATTATAAAGTTATTAACAAAAAAAAAGCGTTGTTGTTGAACAGAGCTTCATAAACAATGGGTCGCAACCCCAAATGGGGTAGCTTAGAAAAATCTTGCGATTGCAAGATTCTAAAATTATTTGATATGTATGTATATTGTTGCTATATTTATCCCCCAAAAACTCACAACCATAAATAGAGTCGTAAATGAAAAAAGTTTAAGAAGCCCTGCTGTAGAAGATAATGTTGGCCGAAACGACAGTCTTGTTAAATAGCAAAATGGTAAAGAAACAGAATGTCGTTTGGTGCAACAATGTTAGAGACTATGCTATATTTTGGAACATAAAACGAACTTTTATTAAATTTAAATAAACGTTACATATTTTTGAGTGATAGTGTATAATGTTTTAACTACGTAAACAAAACTTAACTTAAATATATAATGTAATTAAATTGTGATCTTACTAAAGCACACATTTTGTTAAGTTAAGTTTATAATAATAAATTTGAGTATTTTGGTAAAAATGTTCATTTTATAATTTTTATTTTAAATATTTACTTTGATTTGCTTTAGCGTATTTAAAAAATAATAATAATTTTAGTCTGAAATAATTAACCAACATTTGTGCATTGTATTTTAATCATTTAAATATGAATACCATAGGTGTCATTATGGCAAACATAGATGAATAATGAATAACAGCTTTTAAAGCAATACATAATTGTATTATTGATGTTAATGCCAAAATTAATAAACTGCAGAACTAAAAATTACCAAAATTAAAGTAAAAGCTATAAAAACATGCAATTAGCAAACTTAAAAAACAATGAGTAACCCAAAACTTATAATTTAACTCTTACAGGTTGATAAAATTAATTATGTGAATGAGGTTAGAATGATCAACTAACACTGTTTTGTTTTCTAAGTTTTTGGCATTTTATTAAAACAATTATTTTTCATGATAAGAGACATATTTTTTTACAATATGCAATAGTCTCTTCTAGGACTGATAACAGAAACTAAATATTGGCTCATAAATAATAAGATAAATTGTTTTAGTATTCTTCTAAACAAAATATCGACGATTAAATTTTATCAATAGGCGTACTTCGATACCCTACTATTATACAAATGAATTGGCAGCTGCATAGCAGTAGGTTATGTATTTGAAATATTAAACATTACTTCTTACTTCGTACCTTGCTACTATTTAGCTAACTCTAAATATATAATAGAAGAACATGTGTTGATAAGTTGCTTTAATGTAACAAAATTCGTAAATATATTTATATATATTGTAATTAATTGATTTTTTAATACATAAATTATTAAAAAGAAAAATATATTATAATTTGACAAAACGTGCTACATTAGAACTATTTTTATTTTGTTTTGCAAACAGTGTGTTTATTGTATTTAAACAACTATATAATATCCCGTTACACAGCACATTCCATGAAACAATAGTCACAAAGAACATATTGGAAAATAAAGCTGACTCTAACTAGATGAAATAAAAATCACAAAGACAAGAAAATCGTAGAAAACACAATTGGGCATCTCATTATTATTCAGCACAATCATGTGCATTTCCGCATAAAGCCCACAATGAGACAGTAAATCAAAGTGACATTGCAATACGCATTCAAATTATACATTTGATAGAACATTTCAAAAGAGAAATAGTTTGAGTACGATAAATTGTGTACTAACAAATAAATTTATAAAATAATTTAACTAATTAATTTTGTTATTTTATTAACTTGTATATACTTTTTTTGCAGTATAGTTATTAATAATTACATCTTTTTACTAACATTTACTTTTATATTTTGTATTTTTATCAAATTTGTCTAAACGTCAATTCAACAATTTTAACAGAAACATAATAATTTTCTATACAATTACAAATTATAAAAATTATAAACACATCAAACTATTATACTTTGTTTATTTTAAAAGTTATAGACAAAAC
Source organism: Tachinus rufipes (assembly GCA_963932245.1). NCBI lineage: Eukaryota > Metazoa > Arthropoda > Insecta > Coleoptera > Staphylinidae > Tachinus > Tachinus rufipes. The sequence goes on along the minus strand of OZ010745.1, from coordinate 70,894,962 downwards.
TTCAATGGTTTATTAAAATAAAATCTAAAATGTACAGAGAGTGAATCATAATTAAGTGTAAATAATTTAACCGAAGATACTTGTTGTCAAAACAAAGCAATTAACCTAATATACCTTAGTACCAAAATGCGTTCTTAACAAAACTCAATGTTTTAAATTTTTTTTTGGTATAATACTGCATGGCTGTTAAACGCCTTCTTTGTTGATTTTTTAATACACATTTTTACCCTATTTATCAACTGCTCAACGTGCTCTTCAATTTCTCAAAAATTTAAATTCCAAAATTAGTTTCCAATTAGACGACATTGCAGCAGATTTATAGGATTTTTATTTTTTTGGTACAAACGCTATATTGTTAGTCGTCAGAAATTCCAGTGTTTGTCGTAATAAACAGACGCTTTGTTGAGCCAAAAGCTATATTGGCCGTTAGAATGACGTATCTCAAAAATTAAAGCAAGATTTTCTTAAAACAATGCTTTTTATACTCTTTTTGGTTAATAACTAGACTGCTTGGCTTAATCATGGCTGAAAAATGCCTTTTTTTAATATCACCATGTACAACATAACTTTTGGTTTCTTTTTTTTTGTACAAAACGCATGAGTAAAATTTTAACAAAATCTTTTTACAGGTCTAGAACAAAGTTACATTACAATTTAAAAAATGGCAAAACCTAAGACTATTTGTTAGGACTTTGTAAACAAAAACGTTGAAAATTATATATGACCTGTAATACGTTAATTAAAATTTAAAATATAGAAGACATTTGCTATGTTGCAAGCTGGTAAGCTGTGTCTGTTCATTGAAGAAATTTTGACCACGATATCTACTATTATATGTAATTTGCAAACTCAACAAGTACATACGTTATATGAAACTGTTGGTTATATGATTAATTTACAAGTAGATTTCACTATACAGGAGACGCTTATTGAGAAATACATGTTGTTTCCAAATTAGGTATGAGATGATATAATTTGGCAAGCAAGTAATAATGTGAACATACTCAAAGAAACAGATGCTGCCGTACAAACTTGTTAAACCCTCAATCACGCTTACGTTATCCAACTCAATAGAATATAATGGACATGTTTAATGTATATAAGGTTATGAACAAAATATAGCACAAGCAATAGCATTGAATTGTGAAGCAGTATTAAAACAACCTCCCATTAAAAACATAAAAGTATTGAAAAAGAAAACGTTAAATTTAATTGCAGATTGGATATTGCAATCTAATGATCATAACATGCTGTTACAAAATTTTATTCCGCTATTATTGGACTCAGTACTATTAAATTATCAAAGAACTGCGGTGACGGCAGCAAGGGAACCTGAAGTTCTTAATACTATAACTATAGTTAATAAACTAGAAAACCACATAACATCTCAAGTTCCGACAACTTTTAATGATGTATTTAAATGTACTCTGGATATTATATATTTTTTAAAGTTTGGACAAAACATTGTTTCCTAACTTCCCTTAGTATTTCCCTGCCACAAATTAATATAGTGTTATTTATACATTCAAACACATAATGAGAAATGTGGCCAAAAAGGGTGCAAATACTTCTCAAATTATTACAAAGTGTTGAATGCAATAAGCACGCAGCACCTAGTTTTTATCAGACTTACTTGACTAATATATTGCAGCACGTTTTTTTAGTCGTCAAATTGCACTTTTTTTTTTTCGTACAAGTTCTTGTTTTGACGGCGTTCTAACAATTTTATTAACAAAAATTTAAAATTGCAATTTGACAACACAAATTGTAAACTTAATATTAATTACATTATTTTGTGTTATAAGCAACATTGGTTTATTGTTTTATTTAAGTTTTTAAGCTAGACCAACTAAATCAAAATTTATACTTATCACTCGTTACATACATAACCAGTTGCCGTTCCTATTTACATTAGCTTGTCTCTACGCTGTTTATCTCTAACACACATCCCTTGCTACCGCAATATTTATATAACTGGTCTGCATGTTCTCTTATTCTTTTTTTTAAATTTATATTTTTTGCAAGCATTCATCTACAACATTTAAGCAACTTGTACGTAGTTTTCCTTTGCATTCAGATTTAAAGACATTTCCATCATAGATTTGCTTTGTTACTTTAATTTCGTTTATTCTCTGTTTATACAGGGAGTTTATAAATGAATGGGATTATGTAATCACTTTAAGTATGTCGCTTTTTTTAAATTGTCCACTATACTATTTGTTTTGACAGATCAACTTTGACAGCTGTCAAGCAAACAAACGAAAACATATGTAGTTTAGTGGACAATTTTAAAATGGCGGCATATTTAAAGTGATTACATAATCCCATTCATTTATAAACTCCCTGTACTGTCATCCTCGTCTTCCTAGACTATACTTTATTCTTTGCATTTATACATTTACTTCTAATTACTTTTTGCAATGCATTTACTTATTTCTCAATTTCTTTATCTTAACTACTATTTTTATTAAACATTTTTCAAAGAGACACTAAAAGTCCACCTGCTCTAAACATCCCCGGATTAATAATCACTATTTTTAGTTTTTGCTACAGTTATACAAAGATCCATTTTATTTGACACCTTGTTTTATGTAGAATCAATTGCTAAATGTACTATTCATCCTAACGCACGCACTGCTACTATCACATAGTAATAATAGCATTTACAAAACAATTAATTATATACTCTTTTTAAAACATTCCATAAAATTCGTCTGTTCACTCGATCATATGCTTTCTTTAGATCAACAAAAACATAGTACAGATTTTTTTTACTGCTATATATTTATTAATTGCAAGTGAATTACAAACATTTGCTCTATGTAGCTAGTCTAAAACCATACTGCACTTCCCAAGTCTTTTCAATCGTTGTTTTGAGAATTTTTTCAATCAATAGTCTTTCAAACACTTTTCCTGTGATACTCAACCGTAAAAGCATGTTAATTTTTACATTTGGAACCTTTACTTTTGTACAAAAGAATAAATCACAGCATCCTTTCAATCATTTGGCACATTCAATTTTCCGAAGCACAAACTGAATAAGTCAATCAATCTAAATGTCACTTTTGATATGACTAGATAATGATTAATTTTATTCAACTTCAGGTATTGCTTTAGTATCTGTAATTAAACTTCTCAATATTTTACAAAATCAATTATAGTTTTAAACTCACTCTTTTGCCATACATACATGTGAATAAGTTTGTACTTAAACTATGTGTTCGATATAAATAATTCCTTTTCAACGCACAAATTTACTTTTTGTCGTTTTTGTTTACTTTGTTGTCATCCAACTTTCTTAAATCTTTTTTTGATTTAACTTTTTAGGTACCCACCTAGCCATTTAAATTGTCTAAGAAAATAAATCTTTTGCCAGGTTCATTTGCACTCAACAATTCATTTATTGCTAAAACTATACATTCTAATTCTCACCATTAATAAGCGCATAATCTGACAATAGAAAAACTTCAATACACTTGCTGAATGAATGGAAAGCTTACAAACAACAAGGCACAGCAATCTTTTTCAAACATAACATAGCCAAAGATATTTAAAAAAAAATCATTGGCTAAAGGTACTGGACTTTATGTGTACAACAACAACGACCGCATAAAACCGCAGTACAAGAGGCGCCAAAGGAAGGAAAGAAAAAAGTGGAGTTTTTAGTTAGTAAAAACTTGACGCTACTAGACACTACGTAATACCTACTGTTTTTTTCCCTTACCTAGGCAAAAAAGCAAATTTTTATACGTATCTATAAAATTCTAAACATATCCAATTCTTACTTCATTGCTTATACTAACACCTTGACTATTCATAATACTCTTTAATTCACATACACATACGTAAAATATCATTTATTTTCATTCATATCTTTTAACAATTTATGGTTTATGTCAAATACTCTTATCATAGTTCAAGTACCACAGTCCATGTTTTTGCCAAAATGTCACCAAATAAGCTCTGTCTTTTTGACTTTAGATGCTCATCATAGCTTAAATTATCCAAAGCTATTGCACATGTATTTTTTGCATTACTCAACTACTAGAGTAGATCGGGTTACTTTCTTTTACTCCCATACAGTATTTTCCAGTAATGGTAAAAATGCAATACCATCCGATGTTAGCACAATTTAGCCAATATACCACAAATGCAGCCATTGCCCAGTCCTATGGTGTCAAGCAAGTTTGAACTATTCCAAATTAAAAAAAAAAATTAAACTAGACAACGTATTACCAAAAATATAAGTCAATATATCAACATTTATTAACTAAATTAAAAAAAAAGCATTCTTTTAACAGATTAATTGAAAACTTACCAAACATATCAAAAACAACAATATTATAAACAATAATACTACAAAACAGCAAAACTGTAAGCTATTTAATCTTCAAAATATTGATGTTTTAATAAGCAACTCAACACAAATATCAGTTTACTTTAATAACTACTTTAACTCGATGACAAGTAAATATAAGGATGACAATGTTTCTACATACAAATTTAAACTTCAAAAAAGAAGAATTTTTTTCTTAAATTCTGTATTCAAAAGCAAAGTTATTTCGGCTGTAATCAAAATAAAAACAACTTATTTTATATATACATTTTCTTCTAGTAGTTCCTTTTCAAATAGCCAGAACAAGCTTTAAGCCTCATATCAAAAATAGTAGCTATAGTAGCTACATGAATTAAAAACTTTTTTAATGCTCACAAATTATTTAATAACAATTACTACGGTTTCCGCAAAGGTTGTTCAATCTAAGTGCAATAATTGTTTTTTTACCTTGACAAAGGTAAAACCTGTGTGAAAATATTTTTGGATTTAAGCAAAGCATATAATTTGGTTTAACTTTATACTAGTTGATTGTAATAATATTTTTTATATATGGCCATGTATTAGTAAAGTGTACGGAATAAAAATTTGTTTTTGCTCAAACCAGAAAAAATGCATTCCTCTACTAGAATCCCGATTATGTGATTTTTTTCAGATTTATCAAAGACCCATTTCCGCAATCAAAATTTTAAAAAATCGAGACACAACGTTTATTAATAAACTCAGTTACTCTCTTAAAGTAATTGTTTTTAAATCATACTACAAGGGCAGAGTAAGAAGTCTGCTAAAATTGCCACAGAGGACGCCACCATCGCAAATCCCAAATGTCATTTGTCAATACTATTTGTCACTAAACCAAATTAAAACTTTCAGGCATATCTGTCATTTAGTTCAGTTTTGACAGCCATTGAAACCAGACTCATCGTATTTTTGCATACATCAAACAAAGTAAATTTTGTGTGTAAATTAAACATTATTTTTTGCGTGGGAAAACCATTACGCAAACCAAAACAAAGCTTAATAATTATTATGGGTACTCTTCACCATCGATTAAAATAATTCCCAAGTGGTTTACTGATTTTCGTTGTGGTTGTAATAGCACAACTAATGCCGAACGTTCAGGACGCCCAAATGCTACCACATTAGAAATGATTGCAAGACCGCAAAGTAAAAGTGCGCAAGATAGCTGAGATAGTAGGCATCTCAAATAAACGTGTGCGCAATATATTACACACGTGTGACAATTTCACAGGTAGGTTTGCAGATGTTTAAGCTCAATAAAAAGGATTTTTTGCGTCGTTTCATAACTGTAGATGAAAAATGGATCCATAACTATCATCGGAAACCAAGAAACAGTCTAAACAGTGGATTTCTACTGGCAAATCTGCGCCAAAGAAGGTTAAGGCGGTTTTATTAGCCAACAAGGTCATGGCCACAGTTTATTGGGATGCACGCGGCATAATCTACACCGATTACCTCCAAAAGAAAAAAATAGTCAACGGCAAATATTACTGCAACTTATTTCACCATTTCAATGTTGTTTTGAAAGAAAAACAACCGCATTTAACAAAGAAAAAATTTCTCTTCTATCAAGACAATGCACGGATGCACACGTGTGTAGTTGCCATGGCCAATATCAATAAATTACGCTTTAAATTGCTTTCACATCCGCCATATTCTCCAGACTTAGCCCTCCGACTAATTCCTGTTTTCAAATTAGAAGAAATCGTCGGAAAGAGATTCGGCTCCAAAGAGGAGATTATCGATGCAATAAACGCCTATTTTAAAGAATTAAAGAAATCGTATTATTCGGAAAGGATCAAAATATTAGAAAAACGTTGAACTAAGTGTATCGATCTAAAAGGCAACTACGTTGACAAATAAAATGTTTTTTTGCCAAAAATTATATTCTTTGTTTTATTTTTACCAGACTTCTCACTCCACCCTTGTATTCAAGATGTTATGTATCTTTTTTTATCTATATTGATTTGTATTTTTTGCTCTGTTTGGATTTATTTATATCACACTGTTTAAAATCAAGTAGGCCTACATTCACATACATCTCGTATAAAATTTATTGGTTGGTATGTAATATCGTTAAATTAAGTAATTCCAGCATGTTAAGAGCTACAAAATTATTTTATTTCAATATTGAAATAAATTATACATATATATTATATCACTTATTCTGGCAATACTTTGAGATATTAAAAAAACGTTTGTTACTGAATTCTTAATGAAAACTTGACATTTTATGTGATCTTTTATTAATATCAATATTAAATACCAAGAGAAACTGGATGCAATATTATTTATTTATTTCTCATTTTTATTAAAAAGTTGATGAAAATAATTATTTCAACTTGCTTTATTTCTTAATGTACAAAGAAAGTGTATTATTATGCTGCTTCTAAAACAGTGCACATTTTTCCAATATTTATTATTTTCAAATATAAATAAAAAATTTCGATAAAATTGTATAAAATCTTTCCTTACATTAGGACACAAACGGATTTATCATCAATCATCATATACATATTTATGTATTAAATTTTACAATTTCTTATTTATTTTGATTTTTCAAATACAACAGTTATTTTTATTTCATTTAATGCAGCTTGCATATTAATAGATTACATTCAATTGAATTTGTAAAAAGTTGACCCTATTAAATATTTAAACAGCATTTGCAGAGAGGGTGTGTGAAAGATACAATTTGTTGAAAAAGTACCCAGTACGTCGACGTCGCTGTAATTTCAGGTTATATGAAATATTCATGACTATTTACATATGACATTAGAATCCGTACAGTTTTGTATTTAAATAGGATCTTTCATATTTGTTATAATTAAATATTATACGGAGAAATACATATAAAAAGATAAATTAAGCAATAGCAAAGAAGATGACATTACTTTGTTGTATTAGTTTTAGTATATTTAGTGGTTTGAAAAAAAGTTGTAATAAATATAATAAAGACACAAAAAACAAATATAAAAAAATATCAAATTAAATTAACCTCCTAGATAGACAACTTAAATTAGAGAAATCCAATAATTGAAATTGAAAAATGACAAAGACAAAAAAATATATTAAAAACACAAATATTATTGATAGTAAATTAATTACTAGGATAGAATGTGAATTAAAGAAAAACATAAACAAACAACTAACGGCGCAAAAAAAACTGGTCTTAATAGAAATCTTATAAACCAAAGATAGAAACATATACATAAGCAAAACCGATACAAACACAAAAATCAAAAACCTTCCTGAAAATTTAAAACAGAAAAACTAAATTTAAAAAAATAATAATATACATAAAATATAATTCAAAATGTATTCAATATATAATATTAAAATTAATTATCAAAAAATAGAACTCATTCCTACAATAAATAATAATAATAACCTGGTTAAAACCATACACCGAAGAACTCTATACATTAAGTAATAGCAATGCGGAATACAACTTAAGAAGCACCAAGGAATCAGATATTGCAATATGTATATACAGTAAAGTCCGGTTATAGCGCTTATATCGAACTCTCGGGTTATAATGTACTTAATTTGAAACAACGAACATTTTCGCATAAACTCAACGCTATTTTTTACTGGTTATAGCGAACCCGCTTATAACAAACTTTCGGATAAAACAAACTAAAATATATCTAAAATTAGCACAATTTTCCTGTTATAACGTACTTTTCGGGTTTTTTTGTTTTGGGGTTTCACGATTTATGAATTTGCGCGGTATTTTCTTGAAAGTATTGTAATTCGTTTACATCGTATAACCTCATACATGCTTGTAGTGCTCTCGGGGTACGTAAGACAAAGTTTACTTTTAATTTATATTTAGTGTTTTAAAAGTGCTAATTAAACATGAATAAAGCAAAACGTAAAGCGTTTACTTTAATAGAAAAGTATGATATTATAGAACTACAAAGTGGTGTTAAACAAAGTGAGATTTGCCAGCAAACAAATTTAAAAAAAATCTACGGTATACTTAATTTAAAGCTTAAAAAAATAAGAAAATCTACAAATAAAAACATAGACAAACAACTTCTTATGTGGTTTACACAAAAAAGACAAGAAAATATTGCCATAAGTGGTAATATTCTGCAAGAAAAAGCTAGTGAAATGAGTACTAAAATTGCTCAAAATTTGTTTAGTTGTTCTAGAAATTAGATAGAAAGTTTTAAAAAAAGATATAATATTAGGGGACGGAAAATTATTGGTGAATCTGCAGCAGTAGATTTAAATGTTGTTAATGAATGGTTAACTAGTGTTTGGCCTTATATTCGAAAAAAATATGCTAGTAAAGACATCTTTAATGCTGATGAAACTGGACTTTTTTATAAATTGACCCCTGACAAAACTTTAAAATTTGTGTTCAAAACATGTGCCGGCGGAAAGTTATCAAGAGTCAGGATTACTGTTCTTGTAGCTGCCAATATGTGTGGAACAGAAAAAAGGAAATTGTTAGTTATAGATAAATCTACTAACTTTAGATGTTTTAAAAATACGCAATTACCAGTAACTTACAAAATAAATAGCAAGGTTTGGATGACATCTAAAATCTTCAAAAATAAACTGCTTTAATAGGATGGACAATTAAAACAGCAAAATCGATTTTTTTTTCTTTTAATGGATAACTGCCCGGCTCATCCTGAATTCCGCTAAATCAAATTAAATTAATTTTTATGCCTCCCAACACCATTATAGAAAAGTTTGACTAATAAAGATGGTAAATGCTATTGATAATAAAACAACTTTTTCAGTAAGCTTTTTAGATGCTGTAAATTGTGATTACATTGCTTGGCAAAAAGTCAACAAGGATACTATAGAAAACGATGAATTTGATTCAGATGATGAGCTTCCACTAGCACAATGGTTAATACAAGAAGCAGATACTAGCTTAACTGTTACGTAAGTTCAGAACACAATTAAAACAGAAGTGAAAAAAAGCTTTAATGAATATAATTTTGAAGAATATGTTAGTGTAGATAATAACATTTTGGTAAAAGAAATATTAACAGATGAGAAAATTATAGAATAAATTACCTCAGATCTGGCATCAAGTGATGAAGACGATGAACATAGAAATGATGAAGAAATTATTGTTGATGTTTCTTCTGTTAAAGAGATGGCAAAAAAAATGAAACAAATTCTAATTTTTTTGGAATCACGTGCAGTTCCAGTTCACATATAGAGTAGCTTCTGCAATATTGAAGGTTTTATTAACGATATTACCTACTCCAGCAAACACGTATAAACTAAAATTACTGATTGGATTTAGACTTGAGTTTTTGTGTATTACCAATGGCCATGTATGAGTGAAGTGGTACAAAAATTTTTTTTTTTTATGTCGCAAAGTTTGGGGTCGGTTCTTTAACATAAACTTTGGTCTCTTGATTTTTTTAGATTTTTTGTGCTACCCAGTGCCGAGATTTTAGGGTACAACTTTCAAAAATGTCAATTTTATACATTTTTTGCAATTTTCAAACGCCTGTAACTTTTTAGAGAATTTTTTTTGCACTTTATTAAAGATAACATTTATTGCTTAAAATTGATCAAAAATTAAAAAAAAAATGTGTTAGAGACATTTCCGAATAATAAATATATAAAACAAACTACAATTTTGTTTATTACCGTTTATAACAAACTTTTGATATAACAAACTGGTTTTGGTACGTTTTTCGAGTTCGTTAAACCGGACTTTAAAGATATATTTAATAAAAAATTAAACTAATAACAAAATAAACAATAAAAAAGATACAAACATTAACAATAGAACTGAAAGAAAAAATTACAGCAAATAAAGAAACTTTTACGGAAAAACTTTAAAAATGGTAAAACTACACTTAAAAACAATATCATCAAGAGAAAAAAACCACAAATAATAATTGTCAAACTGCATATTATTATTTGCGTTAATATTGCAAAAAATGATAACGAGCTACAAGAATATCAAAACTTATTATTAGAAAATAGATCCAATAGTAAACAAATAATTAATATAAAACTACACAAGAAAAAACTCTAATCCGAATAGAAAAAACAATATACTAACCAAAGTTGACTTACAAGTAACAATTTAAAAATGTATTTAAAAAATGTTATTTATATAGCAAAGGAAAAACCACTGTTGATAAAAAAAGCAAAAAACCTGACTTGCATGGAGCAAAATCTAAATTATCTTGAACTGGTCCAGATTATTATTTAGCAACAAATCAAAATGCGACGAAGCTTTTCACAAGAATTGTCTAAAATGTATGGCATAATTTCCTAAAGAAATGGTGGTTTTAGGCATGACATCGTCAAGATTAAGTTACTTTAAATTTATTGATGGTACTGTAAACGCTGCAAAATATCAACAAATACTGCAAAATCAAGTATCGCAAATTTAAATGTTAGCAAAAATTACGCATTTTAGTAGAATGGTGGTTTAGCAACCATAGTGTAAATGTTCTTTTTTAGGCTTTTTCCAACAGTCCTGATCTTCATTTTACTAAAATACTGTGACATAAAATTACAAACAAACGTTGAGGAACAACCCACAACAAAAATAACCTAAACTTAAAACCAAAACAACTCCCAACTAAATTTGATTATAAAACATAAGGAAAATATTACTTCAAGTTATTGTGTTGCTGATGAAGCTTAATTATTGTTAATTAACTAATTACATAGTATTAAACATAAAACAATATTAGAAAATAAAAACGCGAAATTCCTGAAATATATATGTATTTGATTTTGTCGCAATATATAATTGTTAGAACTTGTATAATAATATTAAAAAAAAATTACTTACTTCCATATAACATTTTGTATTGTTTTAGTTACTTTGTAATTATTTTGTTTAAAATTATTATGGGTCTAATGCTATTGTTAAAGATATGTTTTAAACATAACCCAACTCAACTGTTAGACACTTCCTTACAATGCAATAAATTAACATTCTAAACTTTTTGCATTGCCGCAGAAATTACTTTGTTCTGGTTTACTTATAACACAAAAACCTAATTATAAATTTAAATAGAATTTGTTTAAATTTATTTATTAATAAATATTTCAAAATATTTAACTTACAACTATACTACTTTAACAAGTTGTTACCTTATCTATTTTCTTCCATATAAAATAATAATAATATGTTGTATAGTATTTATTGTAGTATTCATTTTAAAGTTTTTATTAAAAAAAATAATTTTAACTGCTTTTAAGCTTAACATTGTTGTTCTTCTGTCCACATCTACCATCTACTGTTTTTTAAGACATATTACCTCAAATATTGCACCTGAAATAAACTTTTAAAATTGACAATACTTATATATTATCTATTTAAACAACATGGCGGCAAGTAAACTGAGCCGATCTGTGTGAGACTAAGCTTAACACAACAATAGTTGATTTAAATTATATTTGTGCAAGTTGTGAAAAAGTGATATTTGAATATTCTCATAAATGGAGCATTTGGGATATATTCTAGTATAATAACTGCAACAAATCTGAAGATAAACTTGGAGTAGGTGCATGTATAAAATATGACTTAAATAAAGTGCAAAGAAGTAGACTACAGTAGTAAGCAAAAACTTTGTTAAAGAAAATCTTTTCAAGCAAATACAATTATAAATCACTTAAAATATTTTTATAAAAAACAATAACATATCAAAATCAAACGATAAACCAAAACGTCAGATTCTTGTAAAATCATTAAATCCCAATAGTGGAGATAATACAAAGAAAACTGTAAGTAACGTAAATAGCAAAACTATTTTCACCACGGAGCACATAGATGGTTCTACTTCCCGTAGAAGTGCTACATATGCGAATATATTAGCCCTAGAAAGTACCAGCACACTAACAAATCATATAAATACTAAGCAAAAATACAACTAACCATCTGAAATAATGCCTTCTATACGTTTGCAGATTTTTTTTGAGCATAATTTTGAAATACATAGTTGAATAATCTATGTATTTGTAATATTATCTTGTATTATTATTATTTTTGGCGTATATAAATACTTTGTATATAGAACACTAATAAATATTATTATTATTATTAATAATTTTATATATCATATATTTAACATCTTCTTCTTCTTCTTCTTTCAATTATCTTGAGTCTATTTTTAAACATAAGCCTTAACCATATCTTTCCACAAATTACAGTTCTGTGCCGTTCATCCAAATCCAGCATGCCTCTTAATGTTGTCGCCCCATCTTATTTTTTGGCTTACCTCTGCCTCTCTTATTTTTCATTTTAGAATAACGAAATTCCATCTATGTTCTGCTTGCCTTGCGTTGTGACCAGCAAACTTCTACTTCGGCATTGCTACTGCCCAAATTGCATCAGTCACTTTGGTCTCTTTTCTAATCCAGGCATTTCTCTTTTGGTCTTGTAGAGTGGTTTAAAGCATTTAATGTTCTTTGTCGGTGCTATTTTGTCTACGTTTCTCTGTGTTAACGTCCATGTCTGTAAACCGTTAGTACTGGCAGTACACATTATCTTAATTTGCTAAATGCTGCCCATCTAAGTCATCTCCTTTGTAGTACTTCTGCCTCTTAATTTTAGTTTGTCGGCTTAATAATTTCAACTTGATATACATATTAATCTACTTGCTCAAACTTCTTCCCATTTCTCATTATCTTTTTTTTTTCATGCGTGTCATTTATTTGTTCTACTTTTTTGCATTTTTTTTAAATTAAGTTTTTTTTCTTAATATTTTCTGTTTCTACTTTTATTTTGACAATTATTGTTTAAAGTCAACAAAAAAAAAGCAAAAAAATAGTATAAATGTTTAGGACGACTAACACAAACTGTTTGATTTTAGTTAAAGCAACGTAGCCATTATTAATATTGGCCCTCCAAAACTCAAAATAGTCAGTATCTATATATAATTTGAAGAGGAAAAAAACTAGTTTGTACTACTGATCTGTCATTATTGATAATCGGTGACAACTTTTAATTTTAAAATCTTAATCAACCTAAATATTTTTAAAAAAAATTTAGATTTAATCATAAAATTAATATTCTTCAGATATTGACATAGCCAACGATTTCTGTAATCATTTTAAAAACGCATATACTTTTTCCAAATTACTTACAGGACGTAAATACATGGTATGAGACATTTTGTAGACAGACCCACTTAACGCCAGATGACAAAAATATAGATAAAGAAATTTATTATGACACATTAAACCGCGGCAAAAACTCTGCACCTCGACAAGACTTAATGACTAGACAAATTTTACGACAGTTGGACCATAACGTTTATCTTCACATAATAAGTATTTACAATTATTGTATGAAACACTAATATTTTCCTAATGAGTAGAAAGCGGAAGCGGAAGAATTATTTGCTTTCCAAAAAATAATTGCATCTTAACTTACCCAGGCAGTTACCGTCCCATTACACTACTTCCAGTCTTAGGAAAGCTATTAAATTCATATTAAACTCCAAACTTATACTGAGAATAAAATACCTATTACGCCGTTTGGTTTTTGAAAAAATATGTCAACAACCCATTCATTAACTATCCTAACTTCAAATATCCAAACATCCCATCTTGATTCTGTCTGGCATCGAGGCCTCCTATTTAAACTATCTAAACTAAAAGTCCCACCATACCTTATTAACATAATCAACAAATTTCTCAAAAACAGATCAAGTCAAGTACGTTTACGCTCAGTATACTCTCTTCCATTCTCTCCTCAACAAGGTATTCCACAAGGTTCTTCTCTCGCACCGCTTTTATACAATTTATTTTGTTTGAATATATATAGTTCTAATTCAAAGCATTTTAACTCAAAGACTTACATACTTTAATTTCACATGCAAAATCTTTATAAGCTTCTATTACTCAGCTACAATTATTATCAAATACTACCCAAATTTGTTTTGACAAATGACGTTTACTTGCAAATCCACAAAAAACAAAATTATTAATCCCGTACCACAAACCATCAGACAATGTTCTAAAGATCAACATGAATCAACAAGTTATCCTTGCTTCCCAAATATGCAAATACTTGGAAATTAGTTTGGATACAAAATTAAATTTTAAATATTATTCACAATTTATCAAATCATCTATAATAACCCGTGCCAAACACTTTTGATTCTTAACATTCAAAAAACCAAGGCATTGACATAAAGTGCTTGAATCATATATACATATAAAACCATGTCGGCCGTTGCTGAATTATTCAGCTATACTTTTTTTAAATTCCAGTAATCACACTCTCCAAAATCTCTATGTAGCTGAACGATTTTTTACAAAGCTCCCCACATTTTCAACTCCCTACATAATCCATCCAATCAGTTGCTATACGAAAAAACAAAAATAGAACCTTTAGATGAACGGCTCCGAACACAGCAAACAAAATTTTGTAACAATAATAATAATAATAAAAACATCCTATCTGATTTACTAGTTACCAGAAACGCATTTATTCCCTTCAAATATAAAACCCCATCACAGTCTCTACAATAATTAATCACTACTCTTCGAGATGACAGTACAACAGAAGACTAACTAATCCTCATAATAACATATAATATAATTATTATACATTCAAAAATCCTTTTTTTTTGTAAATAAAATATTATCATTGGCTGAAAGACTACGGTCGATGGCCATTTTAAAAGAACGATTAAAGTCGATCTATAAATAATATTATTTGTATGTATGTATGTATGTGTAAATATTTGTACGATTCTTTCTTTGAATAAAAAGATAAAATAAAAAAAATAATAATTCTAGAACAATCACATTTCACATTTTAAATTTAATCAAATATTCATTATTTTTAATTAATATTGTTTCATATTATGTTATGTTTATTAATTAATATATTATTACAATTAGTTTTGTTAATTTATAACATTTTCAAGTATAATATATTAAATTTTTAATTGATTATAAATAAATATTTAATACATTATACTTGAAAATATTATAAATTAACAAAACTAGCTGTAATAATGTGTTCGGATCTTATATGCTCCGAGTAATAAACAGATTAGTGCTAATGACACCCTCGTCCTACTAAAAATTCAATTTATATTTATGATAGGAAATATATTTTATGTAATGAAATTTCTTATAATCCTTTCCAGGTATGTTTAATCTCCTACAATAATAATCCCTACAATATAATTTAATATGGTACTTTCCCAACAATTCTTTCTAGGAATCCCCAAATTACCTAATTAGCAACTAACCAATCACAACACATTTTACACAATTTGAATGAGTATATATATTTGTAAATTATTTGTTTTAAGTTAGTACGGCGACGGCTCTCCTGAAAGCTTCAGGTAAAGCCAATTATTATACGTTTCAAACGCGAGACGAGAAATCCGTCAAAGCGATTGTAAAAAACATCCCCAAAGAGACTCACTCTGAGGAAGATGTTAAGAAAGAACTTGAATCGCTGGGATTCAACGTCCTTTCTGTAACTCGGCTGGGGAATAAACTCCTCGATGTCGAATATCCGATGCTGTACGTGCAGCTCAAAAATTCCGGTAAAAGCCAAGAGATTTTCAACCTCAAAGAGCTTTTTACGCTGACCATTAAGGTTGTGGCAAAGCGTCGCACGGGCGAAATCAGCCAGTGCCATACATGCCAGTGCTACGGGCACACGGCATCTAGGTGCTACGGTAACCCCGTTTGTGTAAAATGCGCCGGTCCGCACTATTCTGCGGAATGCACGAAAGACGTGAACGCGCCGCCCAAATCCGCTTTATGCGCTGGGGAACACACGGCATCATTCGCTGGCTGTGATGTTCGTAAGAAATTACGGGCACAGCAAGCCAAGCAGCGGAATAAAACCCGTTTGCAATCCGCTCCGAAATATATTAATTCCGACATGGCAGAGTTTTTCAAACAGATGACTGCCTCTCAAGCGACTTTATTGTCGGCTGTAAGAACCCTCGCACGATAAAAAGTGAGAGGAAGATGGCAAACGTGAGCCATATCTAAAGTAACGCCTATATGGTTGGCGTCGTAAGACGCAATACGATACATATATTTTACGGTGCGTTCATTTATATTTCGATGGGAAGGTTATGCACAAATGTTTTTTACATTACTGTTATGTGCCGCACTCTCGGGTATGTTCAACGGGGCGGATTTTAGTCGGTAGGCGCTTCATATGAGGTGAATCCGACACTTTGTGTTAGTCTTTTGAAGATTTTGCCGCCCCAACCCAAAAAAAAAAAAAAAAAAAATTTAAGTTAGTATTAAAGAGAGTCTTTGCGATACCAGAGTATAATTTCTACCTTATCATTAAAGCATAATTTGTGTAAGATATCATTCTTACTGGTCCTTCGACAATTTCATACAATCAGAGAAATAGTGCGTGTTGCAATCTAAGACACCACAAAACATTTGGTCCAATCGAACCGGATTTTAAATCAAGACCTGAGTCATCGAATAGTCAAAGTGCATCAAGCAATCAACTCATCCATAGTTGAACTCAAGATGTCAAAAACCGAAATAGCAGCATTAACCCTGAAACGCAAGACATTTAAAACTCGCACAACACAATTAGAAACATATTTCAACAAGTTTCTCGACAATCCAGAACGGGATTATAGGCAGCTCAGAAGTCGTTTATTAACATTGGTGTATTCAGACTACAATGAAATTCAATCAAAAATAGAGGAGCTGGATGACACAGAAGATCAAGCAAAAAATCGACAAACGTTTGAAGACCAGTATTTCGAATTAACATCTCGAATAGATGATGTCTTGAGTGGTGAACCAATAATTAGAACTGATACACCAGCATTATCAGTCAATTCAACTTCACAACAAGTGCAACTGCCAAAAATAACATTGCCCACATTCGCAGGGGTTCTAGAAGATTGGTTAACATTCTACAGTACATTCGATTCATTGATAAATGAAAACGGTTCTCTGAACAACGTGCAACGATTCCACTACTTGAGATCTTGCTTAACGGGTGAAGCATCAAATACAATTCAAGCATTATCAATCACCGATGCAAACTATGGCATAGCTTGGACAACACTACGCAGCCGATATGAAAATAAAAAACTAATCATAGAAAATCATATAAATAAAATATTTCAACTGCCTATGGTTAAAGAAGACTCCGCCAGCTCAATTAGATCTCACATCGACACATTCTTAAAGCACGTCAATGCTTTAGACGTATTAGGCGAACCAACAAGAGATACTTTATTGTTACATCTATCAACAATCAAATTAGATGCACTTTCAAAAGACAAATGGGAAGAATATTGTCTAAAATGCACGAATCCATCAGTTCAAGAACTAACCAACTTCTTACAAGAACGCTGCCAAGTCCTTGAGTCCCGAAACGCCAGTAAAAGTCAAAGGACACAACTACAACGAGTGCAAACTCCAAAAACGGATCGTCATCAAGGACACTCAGTCGTTTCATACACTAACACTCAAGCAAAATGCAAGTTGTGTCACCAGCATCAACATGAGCTATACCGATGCAATGCATTCCACAATTTAAATATAGCGGACCGAAGGGCAGAGGTCAAAAAACAAAAACTTTGCTTCAATTGCTTAAAACCAAATCATGGAGCAAATGAGTGCAGATCCAGGCAATGCACAAAATGTGATAAAAAACATAATACATTATTACATGACCAACAAGAATTGATAAATACACATTTATCAACATCAAGCGATTGCTATTCTGCCACCAATGACAGCTACAAAAGCCAAATGACCCTATTATCAACCACATTGGTAATCATAGTCGATTAACATGGAGAACATCGTCAGTGTAGGGCACTATTGGATAGTGCATCACAAACAAACTTCATCAGGGAGGACTTGGCCGCAAGTTTAAACATAAACACACAATCAGTCCGTCTCCCAATCAATGGTATCGGAAACGCAACGGCCACAACAATCACTAAAAGACTAGTGACAACAATCCGATCACGAATCAATGGATTTAAGGCTAAACTTGAGTTCTACGTATTACCCGAGATCACACAAGAACTACCAGCTAATTCATTTTCGAAAAATCAACTGAACATACCTCAAAACATTACGTTAGCCGATCCAGAATTTAACAAACGTGGAAGGATAGATTTATTGCTAGGAGCAGAAATATATCTCAGTTTACTAAGCATCGGACAGATAAAACTAACCACAGCCCAATTCGGTGTTACAGTGCAAAATACGCAATTTGGTTGGATAGCATCAGGAACAATTCCAACAACTAACAACTCAGAAGTGGTTACATGCAATTTGAATACATTGGAGACGCAAATAGAAAGGTTCTGGCAGTCAGAAGAAGTGAACACCCCATTACTTAAAACCACACATTGTAAAACGGAAGAACACTTTAACAAAACAGTATGTAGAACAGACGAAGGAGCATTTGTGGTACGGTTACCATTCAACATTGACCCTAACAACTTAGGCGACTCAAAAAATATGGCAATCCGCAGATTTTACAATTTGGAAAAGAGATTATTCAAAATGCCTGTACTCAAGAAGCAGTACGTGGAATTTATGCAACAATACGAGAAACTGGGACATATGGAACCAATTAATGATACCAATAACGGCTACTTTCTACCACACCATTGCGTTATTAAGGAAGATAGTACGACAACAAGGTTAAGAGTCGTATTCGATGGCTCCGCAAAAACTACAACAGGGTTATCATTAAATGACATTCTTCAAGTTGGCCCTACAGTACAAGAAGATTTATTATCAATCTTGCTCAGATTTCGCATTCATCGTTATGTGATTACCGCCGACATATCCAAAATGTACCGACAAATCTGGATACATAAGGATGATCGACAATATTTGCGAATTATATGAAGAGAAGATCCGTCACTATCATTGCAAATATATAATTTAAAAACGGTGACATATGGCACTGCGTCAGCACCATATCTTGCTACTCGAAGTCTCAAACAATTGGCAATAGAAGAACAAACTCATTATCCACATGCCTCCGCTGTTGTACAAAATGACTTTTATGTGGATGACTGTATAACAGGAACTGATTCACTTGAGGAAGCTAAGGAGCTTCAACGTCAATTAAGCCAGATGTTGTTAAAAGGGGGATTTCATTTGCATAAATGGAGATCAAATAACGACCAAATCTTAAACACTATTACCTCAATTAACCAGGAAACAACAATACCCATGGCAAAAACAACAGTGATAAAGACATTAGGATTACTGTGGAATTCAAGTAGTGATTCACTGCACTTTTCAGTGAAGCACAATATCCAACCTACACGTATCACTAAGCGAAATATCTTATCAGAAATAGCACAACTATTTGATCCAATGGGTTTGGTTGGACCAGTCATAATAAGAGCAAAAATACTAATGCAACGTGTTTGGCAGCTAAAAATTGATTGGGACGCAGCCGTTCCAATGGAGATACATACGTTTTGGCATCAATACAAGGACGATCTCACATCTATTGATACTATACAAATACCACGTCACATACACGAGCACCAAAAATATAGCAACCTAGAACTACACGGATTTTGCGATGCATCTGAGGCAGCATATGGTTGTTGCATATATATTAGATGTAAGACTACACTTGGCGCAATCAACACCAATCTATTATGTGCAAAGTCTAAGGTTGCACCATTGAAAACAATATCACTACCTAGACTGGAATTGAGTGGAGCAGTTATCCTTGCTCGTTTGGCAAAAAAGGTGAAGAGTGCACTCAAGCTGAACTTTGACAACGAATTCTACTGGTCAGATTCAACCATCGCACTTGGATGGATCCGCTCACCTTCCAACAAATGGAAAACATATGTGGCAAATCGTGTAACTGAAGTGCAAGAGCTGACAAATACAAATTGGAGACATATGCGATCACATAACAACCCAGCGGACATCATATCTAGAGGTGTAAATCCAACTCAACTCAAGGAGTCAAGCTTGTGGTGGCATGGTCCAAAATTTCTACAATTAAACCAAGAAGAATGGCCATCGTTAGAAGATATAGAACAAAGTCTTCCTGACGAAAAACCAGCAGTAGCACTTCCAGTAATTGAAGAAATTAGCAGTATTATTACCAAGTGGTCTTCACTCTCAAAATTAAAGAGGATAGTAGCTTTCTGCCTCAGGTACATTCACAACTCTCAAGGGCAACCTAAACTTACTGGCCCACTGACTGTACAAGAAATAAGCAAGGCTACAACAGCACTTCTTCGAATTGCACAGAAAGAAGAATTCAAAGGTGAAATATACAGATTGAAACAGAATCTGTTGATTGACAAGTCAAGTAGATTGCGGAAGTTAAGCCCCTTTATCGACGAAGACGGGCTACTCCGAGTAGGTGAAAGATTAATGCATGCAAAACTACCATTCAATCAACGTAATCCAATAATATTACCACGGAACCACCCTTTAACGGAACTCATTATCAACTATGAACACTTAAAACTGATTCATGGAGGTGCTCAAGCCGTGTTGTCAGCAGTACGATCAACATATTGGCCGATGGCGGGCAGAAATACAGTGAAGAAGATCCTACATAGATGTTTACGTTGCTGCAAAGTCAATCCAAAACGACTACAACCAGTAATGGGACAACTCCCACAACCAAGAGTGCAACCAAGTCGCGCATTTACCAACACAGGTGTGGATTTTTGTGGTCCATTTCAAATAAAGTTACAACATTCTCGGGGAAGTCGTACAACCAAAGGGTATGTCAGTGTCTTTGTATGTTTTGCAACAAAGGCAATACACCTGGAATTAGTGAGCAGCCTGACCACGGAAGCATTCATAAATGCACTAAAGCGTTTTATGTCACGTCGTGGAAAACCATCAAACCTTTATTCAGACAACGGAACAAATTTCACTGGAACTCATCACGAGCTTGCAAGGCTTCGAGAGTTACTGAATTCAAGAGAACACAAGGACAGGATAAACCATGCACTATTAGAAGATAACATCACCTGGCACTTTATCCCACCTAGATCTCCGCATTTTGGAGGTCTATGGGAAAGTGCGGTAAAATCAACCAAGACCCAATTAAAACGAATAGCTGGATTAACTGCCTTGACCTATGAAGAAATGAATACCTTATTGGCTCAAATAGAAGCATGTTTAAACTCTCGACCTTTAGTGCCATTAACCGAAGACCCGGAAGACCTTGCAGCCCTCACCCCTGGCCATTTCCTAATTGAAGAAGCTTTCAGCACGATAGAAGAACCAAACATTATTCACCTAAAGGAAAATACTTTATCTCATTGGCAACGAATACAGAAAATGACACAACAGTTTTGGACACGGTGGTCCTCAGAATATCTTTGCCAATTACAGCAACGATCAAAATGGAATCAACCAGTGGCAGAGAATGCACAAATTGGGAATCTAGTAGCGATAAAAGGTGAAAACATTCCACCACTAAAGTGGCAGCTGGGACGAATCACGGAACTACACCCAGGAAAGGATGGCATCGCCAGAGTAGCCTCAGTTAAAACGGCAGCAGGCATCACTAAAATTGCAATAAGCAAACTAGGACTACTTCCCATCGAAAATTGAAAAGATTTCTTTTCAAGGCCGGCGGAATGTTCGGATCTTATATGCTCCGAGTAATAAACAGATTAGTGCTAATGACACCCTCGTCCTACTAAAAATTCAATTTATATTTATGATAGGAAATATATTTTATGTAATGAAATTTCTTATAATCCTTTCCAGGTATGTTTAATCTCCTACAATAATAATCCCTACAATATAATTTAATATGGTACTTTCCCAACAATTCTTTCTAGGAATCCCCAAATTACCTAATTAGCAACTAACCAATCACAACACATTTTACACAATTTGAATGAGTATATATATTTGTAAATTATTTGTTTTAAGTTAGTATTAAAGAGAGTCTTTGCGATACCAGAGTATAATTTCTACCTTATCATTAAAGCATAATTTGTGTAAGATATCATTCTTACTGGTCCTTCGACAATTTCATACAATCAGAGAAATAGTGCGTGTTGCAATCTAAGACACCACAAAACATAATGTATTAATTAATAAAAATAATCAAATATAATTATAATAAAATCATTAAAAGTCTAGTCCACCCTCAAAAAACAATCCAAATTAAAACTTTTTTTTTTTAAATAAATATTAATTAATTAATATGACCTAATTAGTCATAATATTAAATTTAAGTAACTACTTTTTTTTTATTGTTATTTATTATAATATATTTACATATTTATAGTTTATATTTTGTTTTGTTTTCTCCCCACTTGCTGCTCTACACCGTCTCCATATGGATGGCTGCAGAGCTTCGTATTCGGGGCACCATTTTATGTTTCAATTCTTCTTATTTGTTATTTATGTTGTTTGTATTATCTACTTTATTCATTTCTTTGTTTTGATCTTTTTAATATATAGTGTTCTTTTAACAATTACTTAATACGGATTTCTTTGAAGTGTTAAATTCTTTATAAAATTTCTGTAAATGCCATACAGTTTTAATAAAGTAATATTTAATCATTCTTATAAATTGCATATAAGCGCAACGCAGTTTAAACTAACATACTAATTAAATGAATTCAATAATAAAAATTACATTATGTTAAGGTATTACAAAAATTGAATTAAAAAAACCAATCAAAGCGCTAGTTGTGCAAAAATTGAATTTAAACCTAGTACGCTTTTGTTAAATCTATTACGTTTTTAAAGCTCCATCTGGTACAAACAAAAAGCTTTGCCATGCGGAATAGTTGCCAGCTTACAGCGCATGACAATGTGCAGCATAAATGCACCCGTAACATTATAAGATTTGTCATCGCTTAACGTAAACTAAGTTTGCAATAACTATTTATTGTACATATAATTTTTTTAAATTTTTATTATTTATTATTTTTATATTTGAGCTGATATGCTACATTTAATAGTCAAAAATCTTAATTTAAAAGTGTTGTATCGACTTTTCTTCTTTTTAGACAAGTCAATAAAGTTACCGTTTGTAAATTTTAATATAAGGTTTTAAGGTTAAAATATATTTATTAAAATATTAAAAGAAATGTAATAGTAATGCTTAATTTTTACAATATTAGCTTTGCAGTTTATTATTTCTATTTTTTTAATTTTAAATTATAAATCATCAAGTTGATAATGTCCAGTAACCCACCTTCACATGAAGAAAAAAGTCGAATTCAATAACACCCAACAGCGTATACGTATATGTATGGCCGATGGCAAGAAATAAAAATTAAAAAAAAAACAATTTTATTTCAGAATATTAATCACTTGTCCATATGTAACTAATGGAACTAATAGAATGTAAAAAAAGTTATATTACCTTCTTCAGCATGCTGTCATAAATAAAACTAACCAAACCACCAAATTACAGGTAGTATTTGACGTTTCTATAAAAACAACAAATGGAAAATCTTTAAACAATATTTTAAAAATTGATCCAAAAAAGTATATTGATTTAAAACACATAAATACTCGTATGTAATATTAGTAGATATTAGTTCAGTCAAATATGCTCAAATATTGATTTCAGCTTTAAAAATTCCAAAAGTTTTAAAACTTTGTTCACTGATTTATAGGTACCTAATGAAGAATATACTAAAAATCCTGACAAATATGGCACAAGCTTTAGCGGTAATGACCAAAAACAGGGCACTTTTTTTGTTTTTTTGTTAATATCTCAAGAATTGTAGGTAAGAGGTAAAAGTTGATTATATACATAATGAAGAATATACTAAAAGTCCTGACAAATATGACACAAGCTTTAGCAGTAATGACCAAAAACAGGGCACTTTTTTTGGTTTTTTGTTAATATCTCAAGAATTGTAGGTAGGAGATAAAAGTTGATTATATACATAATGAAAGCTGATAAAAATTTCAATAAAAATGGTTAAATAGATTTTTTTGTATTCACAGCGGTTACGGAGTTATTAGGCGCTAAAAAATAGAACAAAAGTTTTTTGTATTGTTACGAGCCAAGAAGCCGGTCTCTTTTGTTTAGTCCTTTGTACATTTTAACAGTACTTTTTCTTTCCGCCAACTACCTGCTCTTCCTCCCACATAGCGTTCACAATACGCGTGGCGTACGCATCAAATTGTAGTGCTAGTGCGGTCTCTCTTTTACCTTCTTTATTCATAGAGAAAGGTGGTAATCAACCCATTAACGATGTTTCTAAAGAGAGCTATCAACAAGCAGAGTAATAAAGAGTTAAACAACTACTTATAACATAAACTTGCTCTTTACCCTTCCGCCTTATACAATACTTTTAATGTACTACAAGAAGAAGCCAATCTTTTTGATTTTGACATCGTTTTAAATGGAGAATTACTGTTAGGCAAGGTGGTGAGGTCCAAAAATCCTCTATCTCAACAATTTGCCTATGTTATGTCGCCTATGTTCTCAAACATTATGCTGGCAAAAGTTGTACCGTTGCGTGTGATGACTATTCAGCGGCACCATCCAGTAGGTAGACAAGCTAAAAAGGTCAGTTGACATAAACTTTGAACACAAAACACAAAACACAAATCACAGTCAAACAGGATGGTTTTCTTTTTAATGAACACAATAAATCCAGACTTATGTCATTCCCCTTAACTGCTTTTCATAAAATTCATTTAAAACAAAAATCTAGTAACGCTAGTAAATTGATCAGTAGTCATAAAATCCTAAACTAGTGACAAAGTAGCAATAGTTGGGAAAGATGTTAATCTTATTGTCCTCCTCATGGCTTTAACCCTATCTAAAAGACAGATATTATTTGTTAAACCAAGCCACGGCAGAGTAGATTTCTTCTGCATGCATTTAGCAGATGTGATACGACTTCCGCTGCATACCAAAAATAAAAACTTGTCTGTTTCAATTTGTTCAAGAAGCGAGCTACACAGCAAAGTATTACTGATGTAATAAAGCTGAAGCTGAAAACAAAATATCCCTGGCATGGTACAATGCACCTCACAAGCAAATTTCTCTTAAAATGCATTGTTACAAAGCTTTTACCGAATCAGTTTTAAATGCTAAACCAGACGTCTCTGCGCTGTCGTCCACAGAAGAAGCAGCAATGCAGCATGCTTTTTGTGTATACCACCAAATCCAAGTTGGGATAGGAAATGAACTTTTTCCAGAACAGAAAGGTTGAAAACTTGAGGCAGCCGATTGATCCCAGTAACTACAGAAGACTACAGAAGACGCAGCAAAATCTGCGGCAGTCCTCAATCTTATTTCTCGCAAATGTATAACCCCCTTCCTACAATGATCCAACGTATCCAAAAGTTTAGACAAAACATTGTCAAATATTGATTTACAAGTATCTAACAAATGATGGTAAAAAGTACACTTATTTTTTCTTGCTTTGGCATCTTCAATAAATTACATATTGTGCCGTGCTATTTTTTTTTTTTTAATGCAATCATTAGTGCTCTATAACTCTGTGACCGCTAAAAATACTAGAAAAATGTATATAATCATTTTTATTGCAAATTTTATCAGCTTTTATTGTGTATATAATTAACTTTTACCTCCGACCTGAGTAAAAAGCTACTTTGACTGAACTATATACAATAAATGTATCGACCAATTAAAGTTTGGGAAGATGATGCAACTTACCATTAAATATTATGGCAGAACAATATAGAGAAAATACTTCAAACATATTGACTAAATACGTTAACATATAGAATTGCACTTGCGTCATAATGTAGAAAAACAAACAACATAAATAGCTAATTTAGCTAGTATCTTAAATATTTGACCCACTTGGATTATTAAACCCTTTAATAATAAAAGCACAAATACTTATGCAGAAACTGTAGCAAAAAAAGATTTATTGGGATAAGTCCGTACAAGCGCATATACACATAGAATAACACAATTTTCTGATACAGTTAACAGATATCTATCAAATCAATATACCAAGTTTGTTGGCAACAAATGAAACTTGCAATCTGAAAATGCATTTATATGGAGATGCCAGTAAATCGGCAAATAGATGTTGCATTTACGTAAAATCTGCTAACCAAGCAAAGCGGTAGCGTATCATGCAATACCATATGAGCTAAGTCAAAAATAACACCAGTAAAAACAAGTTTTTTTGAGCTAGAATTATGTGCAGCAATTTTAACTGCATAATTAGTTAAAAAACTACGTGAGGTTTTAGGTCTCAAATTAAAAAAAAAAAGTATTTTACTCTAACTCAACAATAACATCATCGTCAAACAAGTAGAAGACCTTTGTTGCCAATCGCGTCGACAAAACTCAGTCAATATTCAAAAGTCAAGACTAACACCATGTAAACACAAACAAAAACCCACCAGATTAGATACTCCAAAGAACTATTATTGAAATACTAAGGATTTTAAAATTATGGTAACATTACCCTCAGTTCACTTGTAAAACCAATTTGCCACTTTCTACAAAAGAAAACTACAATTAAAAAAATTTTATTACTACAAACAAATTCAAGGCTAGTTGGTTCGGAATGGTTTGAAAAATATTTTTCATTTGCCAGGCTTGTCAGAATCACGTCGTGGTGTCTAAGATTAATCAACGCATGCCGATTGAAAACCAAACCCAAGAATGTTGTACTGTAAACAGATGAGCTACACAAAGTCAAAACTTGATTAAGTAAAATTAAAAAATAGAAAATGAGTTTGCCTAAAAGTTCCAACTATTGCCAAAAAGAAAGAATATTAATAAGCAAAGTAAGCTTTTATGCTTAAATTTATTATTAAATTTATTGGTGACAATAGGGTTTTGCATGTAAAGAGAAAATTAAAACATGTTGCATAACTCTGTGGTAAGCAATTTCCAATAGTAATACCATCAAAGCATACTTTTTCATGATACAATACGAGCACGAAAAAAACTTGCAATTTTGGCTTTAGGCAACGCTTGTACGCTTAGCCAAGACAAAAAAAATCCGTATCTTAAAACAGAAATAGACTATTAAAAGCCTCTATTATCAAATAACCAGTGCCGTAACTAGGGCGGTGCCGTCGGTGCCCCCGCACCGGGGTAAGCCAGATAGTTTGCGCCCCAAATAACATCTCAAAAACATGATTTTGAAAATTTTTAATAACAAAGAAAAAAATTAAAAATTTGCTAGCAATAAAATTAAAGGATAGCGCAAATCTCCATGAACAGAGACCGTGAAAAAAATCAAAGTTTTTTTCAATGTGACACATTAAATAATGTATTTTGTTCAATTTACAAGAAAATTATCTAACGGGCAATATTATTATTTGTATATACATAGTTATTTATAGTAGAAAACGGAAAGCAATATTTTGCTTTCTCTGTCTTCTATTTAATAAAGATCAAGCATTGAATAACTGAGCTGTATCATCTTTAGCTAATACAAAAAGGTTTCAGTGACTGGCGACAATTAAGTCCGCGAGTATAAAGCGTCATAAAGTGAAAAACTTTAGAATATTTTTTGCAAAAGAAGTTTTCAATTGACGTATCTATCTAAAATGCAAAAGACCACAAGAAAGAATATTTAGCATTTCCTCTAAGTTGCAATAAATTGGTTAGCCTTACTTTGGCATATTTTTAGGCGCAACTGATAATCATATCAGTATACATAGATATCAATCTAAGTAAAATCCAGAATTAAGGTCACACATCAAATCTCATCACAAAAAGTAAGTCGTAGTTTGTATTTTCATCACTTTTCAATATAAAATAATTGAGTTAATGGGAAATGTTATAAGACACATTATTAAAAAAGTGAAGACAGCTAAGTAAGTATTATGTCAAAGTAACGGACAAGTTATCGTTTAAAAACATTTTATTGACTTTAATTACTCACACAAAAAAACTGGTAAAGGATTAGCCAAAAAAATAATTAGAAAAACAAATATAATACAATTTTATCATTTATTTGTATAATAAAATGTAATAATATTTATGTTGGTAATACACAAATGGAAATTTTACTATTAGCAAATAAAATAACGTACAGGGTGATTTAGGAAACCACAAGGTTTTTAAAAGCGCAGTACACAGCAAGTAGAAGAGTAGGGAAAACCAATACAGTGTCATTTAATTCCGCAAGCTATTTTATTCGCAATGGCGCAGTGGGATGTGCAACATTGTATGTTTGTGTACGTTTGTATACGATAATTATGTGAAAAGTGAAAAATATTTTAATTAAACACATCGTCTCTTTCGTCAACATTTTAATATAAAAATAAACAAAACTGCTAATATTGGGCCATAAATAATCCACAACAGTTGAATCAACGGTCCCAGCTTAGCACTCGAGTGACGGTCTAGTGTGGTGTTGCTAAATTTGGCGTAATTGGCCCAGATTGCTACATTGAAATGATCACCAATTTTCCTGTGCCAGAACTACAGAGACAGAGAATATTTATTAGACTCAAGGACACTTCAGTGCCGCCATTTTGGCACGGCCGTTCTGGCGCGGCCGTTCTGGCGCGGCCGTTTAAGCGTTTAAACGAGTTGGGGAGATTTTTCAAAAACAAATTATTTTAAGTTTCGGCAATGTGCACTAGCCACCTCGTTCTCTTGACCTTGGCTTGTGACTTTTTTGTAAGATTTTCTAAAATTCTTTATCTAAAATAAAAATACTGGAAAAATTGAAAAATGCTGTTCGCCATAAATTGTAAAAAATTAATCGAGAACTGTTGGATGATGTTATGAGCAACTTCGAACAAACAAACAAACAAATTTGCATTTGAGAAGAAAATTGTCATTTAAGTGATGTTATTTTCCGGAAGTAGTTAAATAGAATGACATTCTGTAACAAACATTTTAACGTCAATAAATAAACAATTCATGTAAAATTAACCAAGTACTCATTAATTCTAAACCATGCGATTCTTCTAAATCACCTTCTATTTATTAAAATGCTAATTATTTTCTATTGTTTATGCATAATTGGTTATGTGAAGAAAGTCTGCAGAATCATAATCAATAAATAAAACTTCAAAATATTGAATGCGTATGTGGTATCTAAACTAAAGCCTGCTCTTATTGAAGTCTCTTAGCCAGTTTTTAGAGTCAGTTTCTCATCGGTAAAAACGGAACGAGTTCTGAAAACGATTACTATTAATTGAAGGACTTTTTGAATAAAGTTGAAACTTTTATCTAAAGTACAGATCACGCTATAAAGCCATATTATTTCCAAACTTTTATGCAATTTATATAAAATGTTCAGCATTATAAAACATGTTTAATTAATACTAAATGTATGATAGCGAGTAACTTTTTATTTGAAATTAATTTTATTTCGAAACTTCTAACAGCGTAAAATTAACAGCTAAAACTTTATATTCTAAAGTTATATATGTAAGTACACACTTTAAAAAATAAATTCTACAAATACAGATATTGTTATCTAATATGTTAATTAAATACTTAACAAAATTTAAATTTATAATTGCTTTAAGGTATTGAATAGTAACATGATTGACGTGAAATTGATTAAACTAAATTATCGGATTTTATAAATACAATATAATTTCAAAGGTATACAATTTTGCGCATACACTTATACAAAAAAAATGCAGATTAGGTTGCATTAATTAATTGATATTTTTTTTATATTTAGATTAACAGTTAAAAAAATTGCTGCTGAGAACTGAATTTACATAAAATCTAGATTAGCATAAAATCTCTCTTATTTATTAAAACATTAAGATTTTTGTTAAAATTACTAGCCATGTAATTCAGTCATTGGTATATTCAAGTTGATTTATTTTTTTATTATATTTATTTATTACATGGAAGGAATTGTTTTCTCTGTTCAATTCAATTTTATAATATCATCACGTACTTTGCTTGAGTACAAATGTTAAAAAAATTGTTAAATAATTAATTAAAAAGAAGCGCATAGAGATGAATTTATGAGGCAATAGAGTGTTATCGTAAGGAGATTACATAAACGTGTATGGATGCGCATAGTTGATGGTATAATATATAAAAATTTACATACTATAAAGATAAATCGCAGTTTTATTTATTTTTACATGCCGGTTGTAAAATGTGATTGCGTCTAGAAAAGTATATTGCTGGATTAAATCCGAGCTACAATTTGTTACAAATAAATAAACACGCCATATGAGTGATATGAATAATCTAAAAAAATCTGTACAGTGTTGAATTATTAAAATATGTATGATTTTGCATATATCGTTTGCATTTAAAGGATTAAAATTGTCTTTTTTATTAACAAAACGATTATGTGCAACATTGCTTTAAAACGGAATATGTAGATGATTTTTATTCATTAAATTCATGTATATAGAAGTAATACACATAACTATAAAATGCCTGGATTTAAAAAATATTACTAACAATCACAATAACCTTTTACTTTTATAATATTTGATTATTATATAATGATTAAATAGTTTATTCAAACTCAAATTAATTATTAGTTAATATAATGTGTGTTGTACTATCAATAGATACGCTAAACAATCTGATTATTTAAGCACACGTAATTGCTTGTTATCTTACAATCACAATTTCCACAATTAGTCTCCCTTGTAGCAACTTGATTATTGCAAACTGTTGAAGTACTACTACTACTATATGTAAAATATTAAAAATTAATGCAAAGTTGGCATGTTTTCTCATTAGTAACCTACAATATTATTATTGATACTAGAGTCAGAAAAGCTGATTATGCCACTTAAGACCGGTCTCTGGCTTTGAGTGAACTTATTTCGCTTTTGAAATGTGGTGTTTTCTTATTTGATTTAAAATACTTTATTCCTATTTATTGCAAATAAATTAAATTCTAGCTTTTAAGAACTGGTAACCTTGCATACCCAAATTCCCTGTTTCAGCACAATTACTACTACTAACATAAAACCAATAGCAAGTATAAAAAAACAAGTCATCAAAAAGACTAACACGTATGGAGTTTGTACTAAATCTAATAAAATCTATTCCACAAACCAATATAATCAAACTGACATTGACCTAAATTATAAATTAAAAATTAGTTTAAACAATTATTTTTATAATCAGCATCTAAAACTCAAAAACTCCCATTTCACTAAAACTAAAATAAATAATAAAGATTTAATTGCTTTTAAATATCTAAAATAATTATTTGTTGATTATCTCAACTTATTTTTCTTATAATGACCTTTTTAGAATAAGACTTAGATCTGTATCTTTTTCAACTATTTTCTGAGAATACAACAACTAATATTAAAGCTGCTGCAGACAACTTATACTATTCTCTTCTTATTTCTGTTGTAATTTTTTTAGATTTTTTTACAACCAAACTTAATCCGTAGAAACAAAACAATTTCTAAAAGCTTATTACTTATATTTGAACAATCCATATATGTACTATAAAATCATGTTAAGTAATCAAACTTTTGAACCATTTTCTGTTGTTAAACCGAAACAAACATGTTTGTACTTATTTTAGACAAAACAATCTAACAGTTATAAGAAAAAAAGTATTCGGCAAAAATATTGTTCTATCATAAATTTAAATTAATTTTTTCTATTAATTTTTCTTAATATATGTAAAAAATATACAGGGTGTTAGGTAAACATGCGGCAACAATTTAAAGGGTCATTCCTGGTCAATTTAAGAATATTTTGTTCTAAGATAATTTTTGAAAAACCAATTTGTTTTGAAGATACATAATCAACAAAGTTTGCGACAACCATATTCAATATTTGTTGAAATCATTAATGTAAATAAAAGTATGGCGTACGCCAATGAGTATATCAAGTACAAAAAATTATTGAGTTTATCAAGTACAAAAAACTGTTAACAATAACTTGGAACGGCTGTTTTATCTACTAATGTACAAGTAGATTTTATTTGCTTACGTCTCGTCATTGATTATCACATGTATCGGTCGCAGTTACTTAGATTGAGAGACGTTTGGCTATTTGAAGTGTCTTTAATAATTAGTAAATTCTTCTACCATAAATCACTATACAAACGCCGAGATGAGACTGACATGGATTTCATGTATGGACTTGCTGATGGCATTTCATTACAAGCTAGACGATTGTACATTAAACGGTTTCCTAGCCGTAATATGCCCGTCTAAAAAATCTTTGAAAACATTCATTGACGACTTTCTAAAACAGGCTCATTAAAATAAAATGAAGGGCCAGAAAGATCAATGTCAGTAAGAACGGTGCAACTGAAACAAAATGTGCTGAACATGATAGAGAAAGATCCAAGTAGTTCTATGTTAAAAATTGCCAATAATATAAATGTAAGTCATTAGACAGTTTGGAAAATTCTTAAGGGCACTTTGTTGTATCCATATTACATTTAGCGTGTTCAGGCACTTCTACCTGCTAATTTTTTTTACTTATTGCGTTATGTCAATGGCTTTTGAAAACATTACTTCTAATCTCTCAATTCCGGTCACATATTCTTTTCCAATGAAGCCAGTTTCTTAAGAAATGCAACAAATTTTTTTTATAACAACTATGAGTAGGCAGATAAATATCTGCATCAGGTATGTAAAGATCGTTTTCAATATCAGTTCTTTTTCAATGTTTGGGTTGGAATTGTGAGCGACTGTCTGATTGAACCAGTATTTCTACCAGAAAAACTTACCGGCAAAGTATATCGCAACTTTTTGAAACACATGGTACTTCAGTTTCTAGATAATGTACCATTGGCAACAAAAATTGCAATGTAGCTTATGCACAATGGTGCACTACCACGTTTCAGTTTGGTTGCTTGTGATTACTTAACAGCAACATACGGAGATTGCTGGATTGGTTGAGGTGGGTCACACGCATGGCCTCCTGGATTATTTTTTATGAAGTCATTAGTTTACGCTACTCCAGTAGAGAATTTCGACAATTTGCAAAATCAAATAATTGCTGGGTATAACTAAATTAGAAACAACCCTAGTGTGTTTAAAAAAGTTCGGCACTCAATGACGAGAAGATTGAATGCTTGTATACAAATTATTGTAGATTCAGCAACTTACATGTACTTTTTGATAATAAAGTGTTGTAACTATCGCAAATTTTGTTCACCCTATATCTTGAAAACAAAAGAGTTTTTCAGAAATCATCTTAAAAATATTCTTAAAATAGGCCAGAAATAACCTCTTAAATTTTTACCGCATGTTTACCAACACCCTGTATAATAAACACTTAAAATTTAATTGTTAAAATTGCTATAAGACTAGGAGCTGCTGTACAAAATTTATAGAATTTGAGAAAATTGAATCTAAAAATTTAAGATGATGTTTAATGTTGAAATTTTATAGGTCTATTTTCACAAATTATTGTAAATTATACAAAACTGGAAATACATAAAGAGTACAACAAATATAAAACAGTGTCTATCTACCTTAACTGAAAGCAAAAAATAAAACGTTTTTTTTTTTGTAATTTTAAACAGAAAATCTAAATAATTTTTTTGTCTAGCTCGCTTTGTTTTCAAAATAATCGAAAAATACACATTATTTAGAAAACTCCAGTTAAAATCCTTTTTAGCTACATAGACGGACTATTTAATTTAACACTGGTATCAAGTGACAATGAAATATTAAATGATGAGTCTTGCTTCAAATATTTTGAAGACAATTGCTGACAGTGTATAGAATCAATTCTCTTTTCAAATATATATGCCATTACATTATTCTTGATGGCTTTGGGGTCCAAGCAATATTACATGTAAATGAGCATGCTGTTTGTCATTCTTGAGTGTTGCACTTTGACGTTGTCTTGAATTGTTGCAATTGTTTTACGCCTTTTGTGTATTAAAAACATTTAGGCATTTTATAAAATGCGGCCATATTCTAAAATCAAAAATAAAAACTAAACGGTTTTACAATCTGGCTAAGAATAGTAGTTTTTTATAAATGGCGTACAACCTACTTGTTACATTCCCAAATAAAATTATTTTAACGTTGTTGTATATTTTGGCTAGTAAGTAATAAGTATTTTATAAAACGCGGATAAGCACCTTGCCACATTGTCAAATGCAGTAGTATTATACATCGTTTAAATTAAAATTAATGTTTTTAGGCCATTCATTAAATAACTACATTTTAAATTTATAATTAACAGGTAGGTGTGAATCAAAATGGTTAACTTTATTACAAAATGGTTAACAAAAATTAAATACAATTTTTTTTTGCTAGCAATATTGCTGATTTTAAATTATTTATTTGAACAAGGAAACTATGACAACGGGTAACAGCCGTTGTCATGGTTTTTTATTTCTTATTTAAAACATAAACAACGTTTGAAAAACACATAATTTTACTAGATTTGCACATGCATTTTTTAAATCCCTGACCGCAAAACATTGATTGTTTAGAAACTGCTTCTTTCAGGAAAATCTGGTTTAAAGCAACAGATATGGTATTTGTAGTAGGAACATGTTAAACTGAATTTTATTTCTAGTAAGCCAAACAAATTATACATACATCCAATTAAAGTGCCTACTTAATAAACTCTGTTTTTCACATCCAAGATTACACCTAAAAGGTTTTTTGAGTCTAGAGGTCCACGTTCAATTTTTGAAACACCAATTGTTCTTCTACATGTAATGATTTTAAAAATGTACCACATTTTTACTGCCATTTTCTTTAGTGAATATTCACTTTGTATAACACTAGAACATTTTGAACAGTTAATTTTTTTTATTGGTTTTAGAACATGACTACAAGTAAATTTCATTGCTTCTTCAGAAATTGGCAAATTATCTTTCATTATTAGTGGTAAATTAATGATGTCAATATCTAGCACGTTTACCGGTTTATCTTTCTGTAATTCTATATTTACTACGTTATCTGATAACGTGCTAGTAAATTCATTTGTGTTATATTTGATTACACATTCAAGTTCTTCTTCAGTAAAAATGCAATCTACTGTTTCTTGTGGCAAGTTGGTAGAGTACAATCCAACTGGAAAATTTATTCCAAATAACGCCTTATAAGGTGATCGCCTAATTACTCTATAATGTAAAGAGTTCTTATACCACTGCACAAAATAACAACTTAGTGACCAGTTCTGAGTGTTATTATTTAGCAACCAAAATCTTAATATATTTTCCACGTCTTGGTTGCATCTTTTGACACTTCCTGGGTTTTGTGGGTGTCGAGGGCAACCATTGATAATTTTACAAACTGGCAATTTTAAAATCATGTTTATAATAATAGCATTTACAAACTCGCGGCCATTATCACTTTGTAAAATCTTTGGTGCGCCAAATTCTAGAAATATTTTTAATAATTCAAATGTTACTTTCCTGCTGTTTTGCAGTCTCAAGTGAGTAAATTTAGTTAAGTTGTCTTGGTAGTTCATTGACCAATTAAGGTCACCATCTGGAGTTAATTGAAAGTCTATAAGATCAACTTGACCTCGATGATTTCAGTCTTTAGTTAATAATGGTTTTACAACTATACTTTTTTAACGTTGGTTTTTTTTTGCTCATCTCTTACAACTAAAAATTTCAATTACAGTTCTTGGTTTATAATATTTTATTTTAAGTGCTAATTTCATTTTATCGCGTTTACCATGACCTGTTGAAGTGTGTACTTCCATAAGTTTTTCATAAAATTCTTCCATAAGAACGACAAATATTAAAGGATTATCTAAAATAGTCTTTTTTTAATTAATTTTTTTATACCATTTATTTCGATTACATCATTCTGCTTACAAAAGTTATACTGCTCGTTGTTTTTTTTTTCTTTATGATAGCTCTTCAATCAACTAAAAGTAAAATTACCTAAAATATTTTATCAGCAGACCAAGGTGTTTTTTTTTATTTTTCTTTTTTGTCAAAGAAAACAATGCTTATTAAAACTGTGTCAATTGAAAGCTTAAAAACATTTAGCTGAATAAAAATTTTCAATTTATTATTAAACAATGTTTTATCAACTGCACTTTCTTTTACAAATTCTTTCATTTTTATAAGTTTTTTATTTAATATAAATTATTAAACAACACATGCACTACAAGTGTATGTAACATTACACATAACCTCAGAAAACAAACGCGATGCTTATAAAATGACAGTAATAAACCAGCCTGAATCTAAAACAACGTACGATCTTTTTGCGTCTTAGAATGTCGAGTCGTTCTTCCGCGTTTTATAAAATGCTTATAATATAGCAGCCTGATATAAAACAACGTTAAAAATATTGCATTTAAGAATGTGGCGGGTAGTTTGTGTGCGTTTTATAAAAAGACTACAATTTTTACCCAGATTGTAAAACATTTTATTTTGAATCATAATTTTAGAGTATGGCCGCACTCTATAAAATGACTAGACGTTTTATAAAAAGTCGGACTTTATGATATGGCTACGACATATCAAAAGCATTGGTAGGCTGATTATAAATAGGTGTGTTGTTAACTGTTAACAGTGTTGTTAACAGGTTTGTTGGTATCAGTAAGTTGGTTAAAATTTAACTTTATTTCAAAATTCTTTCTTTTGTGCAATTTTTTTTATATTAATCTAAATATTATCTAATTTAAAATCACTTGTTAAAGGTAACAACTTTCAATAAATTAAATTTTTATTTCATTTTAATTTATCTTCATAAATTTATTTGAGTTTTTCAACAATATAACTTCTCCATTCTTTTCAATTACGTCATTGTTTGGTTGGTTTATTGTTGTTTTGCAGACAAATTTAATAAATTGATTAAAAAATTGTTTATGCATAAATTGCATATTGATTTAAAATTATTGTTAACAAGAACTTTTAAGGCATCAGATCATTTAAAAACAAAGAAGCAGTGACATTTTTAACACAAATGAAACAATATGCTGTGTTTTAAAACCAATTCAAGTTAACATTTAGAACAGTGATGCATTTTTTAGCGCACCCAAATAAATGTTACGCCACTGTCTCCTATTGTTTAGCAGCTTGCGGCTGCGTACTTCTATTGTTCACAAGTAATCAAAGTTAGCAAATCTTCGTACTTTTTTACTAGAACATTTTTTATTAATTATATAGTATAAATTTATCTTGTAAAGTATAACAATAATCTAAAAGATGATTAAATGTGGTTTTAAATCACTTTTTTTAGTAATAAAAAACCGTTAGGGTTTGACAATGTTTAGCAAATAAAGTTGCGGTGGTTTGTTAGTAAAGATCAAAGGTTTTAATTCTATCGTGTATTTTCTTTTAATTTGATAATTCTTTATAAAAAATAAATGTTGTCTGCTTCCGTTCTTTGCACTGTTTTGTCTTTTCAGCGGCTACAAGTAAACCACGTTCTTGCGCTAGTGACAATCCTCCTATTTTAACCGTAAGATTTCTGCACCATATATATGCATATTAATTTTTTTTTGTATAATTTGTTTTTTTTATTACAAGTAGTTACTTTTAAATAGCGCGTTAGAATTTATTTAAATCCTAGTAAGTTGTTTGCATCTTTTGAAAAGTTTATCCAGCAGGGCACCGTGTAAAAGTACTACACTAAGACCATTGTATTAGTATTCAAGCGGAATGCTGAATTAAGATAATGTTCTAATAAAAACTCCGTAGTCTTAATGTTTCCATGGAAAATAAGTAAGTATTCTTTGTGTTTAAATACTAACAAGATGATAACAAGCTTGTGAATTACCGTTATTACTGTTTGCTTAAAGTTGACAATTGCCTGTGCCACTGTTTTGCATATTGCAATAAGTAGCTCATATTTGCACAAACTGTTTTGTGCCACTAATTGTGAGGTAAATTCAAATGCTTCCCACTTTTACCAAACGGATGCCGTTTAGGCTATCTATTTCGGAGTTAACCTTAAAATATAAAGAGTATATTCCCAAGTTAGAGATCTAGAGCGGATCTAGAGCAAAAAAAAAACAACACATAATATGATTTAGTGTATTTTCTTCTTGCAACAATTTTTGCGCAATATTTTTTACGTAATAAGAATTCTAATTCTTGCGACCAACAACAAATTAATAAATCTAAATCTTTTTTTAACTTTCATTTACAGCAGCAAAATTCTCATTAGTAAACAGATATTTGTGTAATGGTAATGTTTAGATAGTATGTGGTGTAAAATCTATGTACAGTTTGACAAATGGCGTTTTCAGAGGGAAGGTTTTTAAGGTGCTAAAGTTAAAATCTAGTTTGCAAAGTAAATTTTGATAATTTGAAAAAGCTATTCAACCGTGATTTTATCCATGATAGATTTTAATTATTATAACCTTTAAAGAGTAAATTCAGAATGACAGCTAATTTTGCAGCTGTTCTATAAGACTTAACTTTTACTAGTTAGTCAATTTATTAGTATAAAAATTAAAGAGCATTATCACTACAACAATGTTGCAGCAAAAACATAAACCGCACTTTTAGAATAAAGTAAGCAGACAAGTTATAAATTATCAAATTCTTTATGCTATCAGGATTACAAAATCCCTGAAAAAAACAAAGACAAATCCAATATGACTTGATTTTAACTGTATTCTAATATTTCAAAATACATCTTTTTACAAACTACAATCGCTTATTGTTTGTCATACCAAAAGTGGCTCAGTTAAATGAAGCGCTAAACTTAATACTTGGCGCATAATTTGTTGCAAGCAAGCAAAACTTAAAAAAAAACTGTTGCATTTATTAATCCAGACATTAGTGTAATACATGATTAGTGGTCATGTAACCACAATTACATTTAATGCGTGCTATAGTTCTTTTGATTGACAAGTTTGATAATATATATTTTGTGTAAATAATTTACAGGTACGTATTCAAAAGCAGCTGTAAACATAAGAGTAAAATATCAGCCATTAAATAAAATAAAAAAATACTAACCTAAGTTGATTTAACTTTTTAAATATAGTTTTGGGCAGTCAATTCAAAACGCAGTTTAAATAAAATTAAAAACAAATACGATTTTCCTACTTATATATAAGTTTATTTAACTTCAAACATTTGCAAATGAATTAACTCCCATTTTGACTAAAATATTTGATTTGTCATACAAAAATAAAACATTTCCAAATTGTTTTAAAACTGCAAATGTTAACCTATACCTAAAAAAAAAGACAAGTCTGATACTATAAATTATAGACCAAATGCATTAATGTCTAATTTGTCAAAAGTTTTTGATAAATATATTAATTTCTACAATGTCAAATTTTTACTATTTTGTTGTACTTTATCTTAGATACTCAATATTGATTTTGATCAAAACGTTTAACAACTGATTTTCTGACTTATGTCACAAATGAAATTCTACTCTAAAAAAACATCGCAAAAACGACATTTCCAAAGCATTTGATATGATATGGCATCCTAATCTTATCAAGAAAGACCTCAAAACAAATACTATTCAAAAACGAGCTATTCGGATTATTGCCAACCCAAAATTGACCAATAACTTTACAACAACGGCGTAATGTTGCAGATATTTACATTTTCTATAGATTTCCATAGACATTGTTTAAACAAAATACAAAACATATTGCATTTTAAACAAATATTTACTTGTAGTACAAGGTTTGCTAAGAATTCTAACAAATATTTACTGACAGTTCAGGTCCTAAGCCTATAAAAAAAACAGTATTATCTAAACATGGAACCAACTTTTAAATTTAGTATTGCCCAAAACTTTTAAATATTCAAGGTCAATGTTCACACACTGCTTAAATCTAGTCTTCATTGTGATAATTTAAGCAAGAGTGGTTTTATTCAAAGATATGTTTATGTTGTTGTGGCCTAATAAATAGAGAGCTATACTATTATAAAATTTAATTACTTTTTAAAGAACTACTTATAGATCAAGGTTTAATTTTGGTAAATTAAATAATATTCAAAAGCTATATTTTTTAATTGCTAAGTTTGCATTATATTTGTTGCATTGTATTATACGTTAAACAATGTTATCAAAACAGCATACACAATTGTGGTTTTGTATTTTGCCTACTACTATAGTTACACTTAGTTTTATGTTCTTTATAGGTTTATCGGCTTTATGTTTATTTAGTACTACAATTGCACTCTACAAAATAAACGAGTTACAATGGTCTACGTTATAATGTATGGCATCAGAAGAACTAAAAGTTTATTGATTCCTAAAAAGATGAAAAAGTTTACCAATAAAAAATCAAATGTGTTCTTGCTTGAAGTTATGTTTTAATAAGTACTTTACTAATTTAATAAATAAACTAATAATGCCAATACATCTTTCATCGCTTTCGTCTTAAAAACGCTTTTTTTTGTTTTTAACAGAAAATGTTTTTTATTGTACAATTTTCTTGATTCTTAAAACCATCACATAATGTATAATTTCTGCCTTATAACATACTACTATAAATATCTTATATTAACAAACAAACAAAAAACCGTAATAAACATTTTATATTTGCTTAAATCCCTTCTGGCTATATGAATATAAAAAGCATAATATTAAAGCAACTCTGTACGTTTTATTTGATTTGAAAACTAGTTATTACATTTTTGTATTTTTATTACAAAGATACAACTCATTTCATTTCATTTGATTAAAAATAGTAGCTTTTTTGTTTATTACGTACATTG
Organism: Tachinus rufipes; assembly: GCA_963932245.1. NCBI lineage: Eukaryota > Metazoa > Arthropoda > Insecta > Coleoptera > Staphylinidae > Tachinus > Tachinus rufipes. The sequence continues at coordinate 70,854,129 of OZ010745.1, read as the reverse complement.
CAAAAATGCAAATTATTTGTTAAATTGTATTTTATTTAAACTGAAACGGTATTCATATCATAAAATGATGGCTTCCAATAATGTGTGAGAGTTCCTCATCGATTTGATTGGCGCGTACTGAGTTACGCAAGCTCAAAGGTCGCAAATAATAGTTTCCGCAAGTATCTCAAGAACGGCAAGCTTTATCCAAAAAAATATAAAAAAACTTGTAGCTGATGTTTTAATTCTTTTTGTTGTAAAAGCAACCGTTCACAATATATAGAATTTATTTATTTATAAAAGTATGTGGAATAATAGTAAATACATAAAATAAAGTCTCAAAAGAAATTCACTAAAAGAATGCTGTGCCGTTCCCAGTCAGTAATAAAACCTTACGGAATATCTGCCGTCTGCTTTTTTGTCGTGTCGCAAAATATACCTGCTTTGACTATCGCAAGTATAAAAAAGCAAGGAAATGCGGGTATTATATTCTAAGCAAATATTTGTAGTATAGAACGTAGAATAATAACATTAAATGAGTCAAATGTTCAAAGTGACGATGAAAAAATTGATTATAAAAAAAAGTGTGATTGTTTATCGTGAGTACCGCAAAGACTATACTCGAAAGAGCAGTATTTTCAAGTAATAGACAACAAGATGTTAAGGAAACCAGTACGTCTATTAGTCCACCTCGTGTTCAAACAAGGTCTAGCAATAGTTGTTTTTAATTAAAAACTTAGTGTATATTTTGCAAAGAAACAGCTACACAAGAAAATGAAATAAAATGCCGTCCAGAATATGAGAATATTATAATTTCTATGAAAAATATATTTTCTTATTATAAAAATAATAAGGATTGTCAATTTACTGTCAATAACCTTCATTAGATAAAATAATTATAAGTAAGCTTAAAGAAAGATATGGCACTTGCATTATAATTACAGAAATGAAAGAAAATTATTTGTTTCAATGATAGACAGCACGATATTTTGAGCTAGTTCTGGTACAACAATCAAATACAAAATGAGAGAAAACAACGCTTAATGTAACATCTGCAGTACTTTATAATCAATGTTATTTTCTTCCAAATCAAATGTTTTATGATATAAATGATAGAATTCCACATAAAAAATAAGCGATGCAACCACAAAAGACTGAATCCATATACTGCCGTTGGTAATGCAATTATATTAGCAATTTGCCCTTTTACGGCTGCAACTTGGTTTAGCAATTTTTTTTTATAGACAATTTGGCTCTAGACGTCTTAGGCTGCAGTCTCACTGCACCATCCACCGTCACCAACTAAAATTCGAACACGTTAAATCATATGGCGACGGTCCCACTGATTCACTATTCTCGCCGGCATCTGTCATTTGGTAACCACCGTTTCATAATTTCAAATTGCTTGGTGGTAGCGCGGCAACGGTTGATCGTCATTTGAAACATACTAACTTGATATTTTACAAATCAAATCATAATCTGTCATTTTTGCTTTAATATTTGAGAATTTTAAAAACGGTAACATGGGAGAAACATGGACACCATCCGACATTGATAAACTAATTACATTAGTAAATAAAAGGCCCAAAATATAAATATATAAATATAACATTCTTCTACTGACATAGAAAAGAGTGGGAAATTTAAATATTTGGTGGTCACCAGTGGCTGCAGTGAGACCGTAGTACATTTTGGTGGTTAGTGGCAAACGGTGATAGTTGGTGGCGGTAGTGCAGTGAGACTGCACCCTTATTGATATTATTTCATCGTTTGGTTTGTGTGCATTATACTAGCTTACTTTGTTATTTAAAAATGCAGCAGTTTACCACCCGCATCCTCACGTTTTCCACCAGAAACAAGGATTTTCGTTAAATTTGCAGCCAAATAATGCTGATATAAATTTGCATACGATTGATGGCCATCGCACTTTACACTATAATAAGCATAATTAAAATTAACTCTAGAAAAATCCGCTAAGCAACCCATTGCACGTATCAAGAGTAGACATTTTGCACAGAATTTTGTAAATAAAGTTGCAGTATCATTACAAATGTATAAAAATACAGGTGTAGCAGGGTTTAGTAAAACTATTCTCAAAATTTGTTTTTGAAAACAATAGATACTTTATGGATGTATTTTAAATTTTGTAACATACCTAAATTGTTATATTATAAAAATAACTTCCACTTTAAAATCTTTGACTCCTCTTTTTGCCGTTTATACATCATTTAGTTAGTTAGTAATTACAATACAATTTATACAACTTTGTTACATGCGTTGAAAAATACAGAAAACAGAAACAGAATACATGCATTATAACTATTGATGGACCATTGTTCACCAAAGCACCTTCAAACTCTGATTTATCACAAGTTATTATTATACTTTAAAGATTTTATTTGCTAATCTATTACCTTGGAGTAGTTGGTTTTACAATGCAAGAAAGTGTACTTAAAGAAGTTCAGTCAGTCACTTACGCACCTAATTCAATAGATAAAATGCTAAACTACTATTCCAATATAATCAGGGGTTATACGTTGCTCCATCTTGCTTCAGCAAAAGTAATGCTACAAGAAATTGACGTCAATAAGAAGTTTGACGACATTTTTTAGGCCACAATTAAATACGTTGTTAATAGTTCCTTATCATTCAACAATATTGAGAACTATAACTAAAAAAAGTTTGTACTCAGTAATTTAAAAAAGTAAGTTTTAAATATATAAAGATTGTGGTCGTATTATAAAAAAGTACACTATTTCCAAACTATTTTTATTGCTAATGAGTTCATCAGAGCTCAGCAAATGTTGCATAAAGCTAATGTTGCAATAATTTTATGCAAAATCTTCATACATACGTTTCCAAAATATGATGCTTACTAAAGATTGTGCAACAAAAAAAGTTTTAGAAAGTTTCAAAAATCGTGTATGTGCAGAATTAAAAAATCTCTATAATATAAAACTGGATACAATCGATCCCATGTGAATGCTAAAGATTCATTACTAGATAAAGGCACTGATATTGTTACAAAACCCTAGAGTAATTTTCTAGACACAATCTACTCTTTTAGTTTCCCTACATTATGTCAATCATCAAGTCATCGGTGATGACAAAAATAAATAAGCTTGGGAAGTTAGCATATTTTCTATGCAAACATAACTAACTTTTTATTAAACATTTATCAAATTAAAAGAGTTGACAGAGTAGCTGTAGGTTCTATAGTGCTGCGGTCTGTACTTTTGAAATTTAACAACAAAATAATAATAACTCTCGTTTTTGTTCTATCTCACATTTGTACTGACGTTTTAATTAAATTAACATCTTATAGATTGCCTGATTATTTATATAAATAATTTTGTTGTGTGTTTTAAGTTAAAATCAATAAACTTAATAAAACAATCCGCCCCTCATTGAAATGTTGATTTCAATCACATCTACACAAGTAAAACACATAATTTTACTGCAGGTCTTGATATCATTCCTTTCGATATCTTGATTAAAGCAGCCCGTATCGTTCCATTGCCGCCAATCGTTGTTTCAATTATTCGGCCTATTTTTCAGTTTAAAGGCGACATATTATCCTTGATTAATACCAATTGATCTATTTCCAGGTTAGGAGTTTCCATTGCTAGTCGTTTCGGGCGTTGTTATAGGTGATGAAGATACTCTGTAGACCATCTTTTCCAAAAGTGCTGCCTCATAGCTTCCAGCTGTTGCCACCTTGATAAACGCTTGACTTTAATTTCTAATAATGACTGCTAATAATGCATCGCCGATTAGAAAATGCCCTGAAGTACTCCAAGTTCCTTGCATTGTTTGAAAGTAGAGTTAGTGGTCTAGAGTTCATAACTACTTCAATCTGGGTCGACACTGTGAAATGGAAGCTAGAGTGATATCGACCCCACCGTGACAAGGTTCTTAGATGTTCCGTATTTACCAACAGGTTTGTAAGTAGATGTTGTTTCGAAAATAATGCAGGATGTTTATGATTCTTGTCCAAATCCGATCAATTTCCTTGATCAATTTTTGGGAAAGCTTCCTCCTGCACCTTTCTCACAATGGTTTGTTTGGCCGTCAGAAGCTCGTCTTTGTTTAGTGTACCTTGTTTTCTCTGTCAACACCGATTAGAATTGTTGGTAAATCACTGAATCCACCCGATAACACGTATAAGTCGAGTCAGTGATGAATATCGACTTGCAAGCTTTCTGAAACACTTCTGCTTAATTTTTGCTACAAATGCCAGCCGCGGGTGAACCCTTTTCTCTAGTGTTTTGCCTGTCTCAACCATCAAGCAAGGCCATTTTGCTTAAGATTGAGATAACCAATCAAGGCCAGTAAACTATATTGAGTCTGTAATTGTACCGACAGCTAATCCTCTTGAGGCTAAATCAGCCGGATTGTCAACCGTAGGAACATGTTTCCAAATAAAGCCTTGATGTTCCTGGATATTTTGAACTATATTGGCTACATACGTTTTCCAATCAGAAGGTTTCCCTTTCAACCAATTGAGCACTATGTTTGAATTCGACCAGCAGTAAGTATTCTCTATCGGTAAATCCAAACCAGTGACTACTTTTTATGAGATTATATAGCAGGACCGCTGCACATAATTCCAAACGCGGTATTGTAGTAGGTTTTATTGGAACAACCCGTGACTTGCAGCAAATTAACCTTGAATATTTTTATTTGATATTTCTTCTGTAGTAAGAGCATATATACAGGCTGCATAGGTCTTCTCGCTAGCATCACAAAAATCGTAGATGTCTACACGGTTGCTACTGCCAATCACCAATCGTCGCACCTTGAGATTCTTTAAGTTTACCAAATCACTTATATAGCTTGTCCAAACTACGTTTACTTCCAATGGTACACATTGATTGCATTACTATTGGGCCTAACATGCCTAGCGGATCAAACAGCTTGGCTATGTTTAATAAAATTGCTCGTTTTGTTGTGCGTTCTCTGCCTACATTGTTATTAACATTAAATTTAAATACTTCCTGTTAAGTATGTAATATCTGATTTTCCGTTCCTGATAACGATGGTAGTAACGTTTTGTCGTTGTTTGCCCATTTCCGCAATTCAAATCCTCCGCTCGCTAGGATTTTTGTCACATTGTCTCGAGTTTGAATGGCAGCTTCTCTGTTGTTCGCGCCTGTTAATAAATCATCCATATACATATCTATTTCTATGGGTTTACTAGCAACCTTGAATTTTTTTTGTGCTTCTTTTGCTAGCTGCTTAAGACATTTTGTAGCTATATATGATGCAGAAGATGTACCATATGTCAAAGTTTGCAGCTCGTATTTTTTGATGAGTTTTTTCTTATCATTTTACCATAATATTTTATAAAAGCTCTTCTGGTCTTCCTGTAGAAGAATTTATCGGTACATTTTTGAAATATCACTAACCTAAACATATTTATGTGTTCGGAATCAAATTAAAATTTTTAATAGAGACAGCTGCAGCACTAGCCCAATTCATAATATGTTATTTAGAGATACATTGAAAGTGGTGAGGGCCAAAGCGTCTAAAACCACCCGTAACTTAGTTGTTATGCTGTTCCTCAGTATTCCATGGTGTGGTAGATAATACTTTCCATCGCCTATAGTGTGTGTTAGCTTCATGTGCCCTAACTCTTTATATTCTTTTATGAATAAATGGTATAATTGTCGCAGGTCGCCATCTCTTGCTAATTTTTGTTCTATTGAATGAAATCGTTTCACTGCTAACGCCCTTGAGGGTCCTAGCGCCGCTATATTCGGTTTTTCCTTAATTGGCAGTTTGACAACAAATTGTCCACTAGAGCTGCGTTGATGCGTATCTTGAACGTGAATTTTGCACTTTTTTCTTCTTTGGAAAGATACTTGATACCTTCAACATTTTCAATCTTCCAAAACTTCTCGATCGTGTTTTTCAACTTCATAACTCCTGCGTTGCATTGTTCCACCCTTTGTGAGTTGATGCTGCCTCCTGATACTATCTATTCTAGTTTGGTTTTGTGAGAAAGTAAGTCTTCCTGGCATCGGATAAAACCATTACACCACAGTGCTGCAAGTGCCTCTGCTCCGAGGATACCATCTATACTACTACTAACATTAAAGTTTGGTTCTGCTAAACAGATGTTTTTAGGCAAGCCAACCGTCGCACGCTCAAAACTCTGAGATGTTAAGTTGTCAGTGCATTGTGATAGCACAAAAAACGTTGATATTAGTGAAAAATCGTTAAAACGTGAATCAAATTCTAAACACGTTTGTTTTTTGATGTTATGCTTGACTTCCTAAATGCCATCTACTGGAATGTCAATATAGCTGCAATTTAACTTTAGTCTTTTCACAAACTTGTTGCAACAAAAATTACTTTGAGAACCAAAATCCAACATCATCCGTGCTTGCGTGTATCGTCCTTTGTCATCTTTGATTTTAATCATAGCGTCTGGTCGCCCAAAGTCCATGCATGAGATGCTATATTAGCGTCAATGTGTATAAGAATGTGATGTCTCTTAATTCACTTAAAACATCCTTGTGACTTGCATTTTTCCACTACATGTGTCTGGGAAAAACAATTGAAGCATAACCTTTTCTCTCGTACCATGTCGATTTGTGCTTGCAGTAGAATGTTCTCCATTAGATAAATAACATTTAGTTCTTTTTATTAAACCTTGTTCCTGATGCCTTCCTTTGGTGTCCGTGACTAATGGATCGGTTGCTTCTAAAGCATTGCATTTATGCTCTAAAAATTGCAATAGCAAATCAAAACTTGGTAGTGAATTGTTGGCTAATAATAACTCCCAATCTCTAATTGATTGAACATATAGCTTTCTTACTACAATGTTCACTAATATTTCATTTCACTCACTCGTTTTGCATCCCAATGCTTTCAATGCATTTACGTTGCTTATTTGACCATTGCATATTCCACGCAGCATTTTACTGGACTCCTTGGTCATTTCTGGCAGGTATCGTTTTTGTAATATGTTCCACATAATTTGCCGAGGTTGTTGTTATAGAGCTGGCTAATTGTCCAGTTTCTCCACTCAATGACGATTTTAGATATCTCAACTTGTTGACATCTGCTATGCAGCTATTTTTATGTATTAGAGATTCGAAGGAATCTTTAAATTCGAACCATTTTTCAACATCACCATCTAACTTTGCCAATTCTAATAGTTGTAGTTTGCACAGCAAATTATTTCCACTTAGAAATGTATGTGATTCCTGGGAGTAATCGCTAGTGCTTGTTTCTTGATTGTCTTCAGTTGACACGATACTTTAGGACACCGAATTATTCGATAGATTCTCGTTTCGGAAACTGGCGGTAACATTGTCCTAAATTTTCCTTAATATATCCTCATCAGCAGCACAATTGTTAAAATACATGTCTTCTATTATCTGTTCATATTGCTCTTCTTCTTTGCCGTTGTCGCTTAGTTTAAATAACTTCTTTTGCAACTCCGCAAACTCTTGATATTGATCTTCTAACTTTAATAACCGTTGACAAATCTGTGTTCCTGTACTCTCAACGTCAATGGTTGTTAAAAAATTTGCAAATAACTGCTCGGTGATAGTTGCTTCTTCACACATTTATATAAACACTTTTTAACCCTATTAAACTCACTGAGAAGATCACCAATTATATCCGATTATAGAAGGACCAAACATGTAGATTCTACAGTGTTTGTTGCGGTCGGAATTTTTGGAATTAAACAACAAAATAATAATAACTCTCGTTTTCGTTCATTCTCACATTTATTCTGACGTTTTAATTAAATTGACATCTGATTATTTATATAAATATTAGAGTGTGTTTTAAATTAAAAACAATAAACTTAATAAAACAGTAGCTTCATTTTTGAGAGTCAATAGCTTTGTTAATGTACAAGGTAAAAATTCTCCATTAATTCACTGCACTTGCTGTTTCAGCAAATTTGTATTACCAAACAGTTTTAAAGAAAATCTTCAACAATACTTTAATTACGAGTTAGTCCTTACCCGTTACAACTTTTTGAAGAAAATAAAATGTGCAATATTAAAAGTTATCAGCCATGCCAACAATAACATTGATTACACAAATGTGATACACACTGTCAATGAAGTATTCATACTGCATGGTGTAATATAGAATTAAAGCAACAGTTTGATAACTACATAGCTTACATACAAAAACATTTTGCAATAACTTTATCATTGTATTTGGCGGTTATCATAATTATAGAAACAATATCAAAGCTTTAGAGTAATTACAAAAGTTACGCAACTACTGGCTGTGATATGATTTCTGTTCTATTTTGTAAAAGCAAATTGAGTATCTTCAAATATTTTAAAAAAAGTAACAATATGATTAATTATGCTAGAATGTTTACAACACCTAACAGTGCTTTCAATAATATTTTTTAGAATAACCTACGGTTGTTTTTGCAAGTATGCAAAGCAATAAAAAAACAGAACTTTATCAATGAGTTGCAATATTTTAAATACATTCAATAAACAAAACTTAATATAACTGTACATAGCAAGAAAGGCTGTGGTTCTAATTGTGGATGTTAAAAAACAGGACTAAATTACGTTCTTGGTTCTTTAAAACGTTATATCTTATAAAAGGTAGCTCCTACAATATAAAATTTGCCGTTCACGAGATATTTGCAAAAAGCTACTTTTTGCAACCTAATTAAAGAACTCTCACTTTAAATCTATTTTTCCTGGACTGACTATAGAAGGTATTATTAGGACTAATCATAGAATTAAAAAATGTAAAAATATACAGTTAATTTCATTATACGTTTTGCACAAAAATAAACCAAAATTCTGTTTATTTAATATAAAATTGATGAGTTGGTATAATTTCTAAACGCCATACTTCTATAACAATACGTTTTCAGACTTGTTTTTTAAATTATTTAACAAAGCAGTTTTCCCAATATGTAATGTAATTTTTTAACACCTTGTGTTGTACAAAACCTAAATTTTCATTTTTTAATTATTAAACTAAATAAATCCTACTAATGAATATTTCTCTTATTAAGGTACATGGTTTCAAGTGTTTTTGTTGATTTAAACTCTAACTTAATTTATTATCAATGTATGTAAAATTTATGTGTAGTTGAAGCAACAAATGTCGACCTACGGTCAGATTTTCAAACAATATACAGCCGGGACCCGACCCAAAATCTCTAATGTAGTTAAGTTCTCTGTTACTGCGGTCTGTAATATTTTATTTATTATAAAGCATTGAATAATTTGTAGTTGTAGGTAATGTGTAAATAATATAATACTTCAAACCGCTTTCAAGTGATTAAATCAACTATTATACTGTACAACTACACGTGAGGTATGTATAAGTATATATGCATACAAATCAACGCTAAGTAAAATTTAACTTACTTTTTCATTTTATTTGATTAAAAAGCTTATTTAAAAAGAAATACAAACATGTGTGCAATATGTGCTAACGATTCACAAACGTTGCAATACCAGCGCGACTGGGAGAAGTAATCAATCTCAATCGCAATGAACCCGACCTACAAATTCTACAAAAAAGAAACAGGCTATAAATTACAACCAATCTGGCAAATAAAAGTTACTTAAAATGGTAACTTTAAAACCAATAAATGTGTTACATTTTTATATATTCACAAACAAAAATGTATAAAAAAGCACACACAAACTATATCATATATTCATAAGTGTAACAAAACTAACGCAAATTTATATTATGTACTGAAATAGAATAAAATATTACCATTAGTAACATTGCACTATTGTCTAAACTCTGCTACTTAATAAAATATAAATAGCTTTTCTTTTTAATACTCATCGAAATTGTTTAAAAAAATAATACATTTTTATTTAAGTATATTACAAACTAAAAATATACTTATATCAATTTGTAATTTATACAACACTTAACATTATAAGTTGTTCACATAGAAAAATCCATTTAAAAAAAAATTTAAAAAAACTCAAAATTTGCAATCCGGCACAAAAAAGACCAGTATATACAAATTATTCGATTGATTAATAACCAACTCACAACAAAACTGGGTTCCTACTAACCAGTAGAACATGCAAAAATTTTGGGCATTTCAGACCACCTGTAAACAATTCAAAGACTCATTAAAAAACAACAAAATACAATATCTACCATAAGCCGATCGACAATGTCGAGTTTTGGGCGTTCTTGGTGCCACTGAACAATGTAAGAATAGACTCAATTACGACTTACTTACGAAAAATATAAACTTCAAGAAAAGAATAAAACAAAAAACCCAATCTTCACCAAATTTTTCACAGCTGCTATAAAAAAATGTAAACAACTAATCTAGGCCATTTAAAATTTGCAGACGGCAAAATACTACTAATCACCAACATCTAAACGCTCAAAAATATAGTAAAAAAACTAAACAACCTGTCCCAGCAATCAAGATTAAAAATAAAACCAAATAAAACATAATTATAACCAGCAAACACTATATTAAAAAAAGTAGAGCAATATGTATATCTGAGACTGCAAACATCAAACGCTAAACCTAATTAGCATTGGTCGCTTTTAAAAAATTGGTCGCATAAAAACAGTGAATGAGAACAACAAACAACAAAAGTAGCATGAAAACAGAAAGATAAAAGAATAGAAATATGAAAGTTTAAAGTAAAAAAATAATTTACATAAAACACATCATTTATTAAATTTAAAAGAATTAAATAAAATACACATTTTGTTGAGTTAAATTAAAACTATTGATTTTTTGCAATATTGTAAGTTTCTATTTTTTTTTTAATTTTATCTATAATTAAAACATGGCTGCGTACAGGAACAAGAAAGCATATCGCTCTATTTAGAGCAGTACTTGTTGCTCTCGGAAATAAACTACAAACTGTCACCTAACTGCTGCCAATTTGTGACAGAAGGTTGCAAAATAATATTATTAAATTACCTTATACATATAATAATATGACATAAAAGGTTTTCCAATAAGAAGATTCATTTTGAATAGCAGGCTATTTGGACAGCTGTCAATTTTAAAGCTATTATCTTTTGACATTTGACAAGTAAAAACTACGCCATTATTAAAAATAGAACAATAAACGCTTCAACAACGCAATGAAACTATTAAAATTCACTACAAACATGGTGAAAATTATTCAGTCACAGTTCGCAAAACCTAAGCACTTTTTGGTCGTCTTAAAGCACCTTCTCGGCCGGCAATAGTAAGCCTGGTAAAAAAATTTGAGTTGTTGGAACAAGTTTGTAATGTGAAGAATCAAAACCGTGTACATCGCTCAAGAACACATGAGAATAATGATGATGTAGCCCGTAGTGTTGACGGAAACCCAGGTCGATTCTTTGTCGATCTTTGAAATTAGACATTCCACAAACAACATTACACCATATTTTGCATAAAGACTAAAATCTTAAGGCTTTTGAAATTCAGTTAACACAAGAACTCAAGCCGGTCGATCACCATAAACGTCGTATCTTCGCTGAGTGGGTCCTTCAAATGCATCAAAATGATCCGGAATTTCATCGAAATATCATTTTCAGTGATGAGGCCCATTTTCACCTCGGAGGCTACGTTAATAAGCACAATTGTCGCATTTGGAGCTCAGAAAATCCAAGAATGATTGTTAAAAAGTCTTTGCATCCTCAATGTGTCACTGTTTGGTGCGGTTTTTGGGCTGGCGGTGTGATTGGACGCTACTTTTTTGAAAATAAAACTGGTGCAACTGTTACGGTGAATGGATGGCGCTACCGAGCTATGATTTATAATTTTTTTATGATCGGAATTAGAAGATATTGATATGGACAACGTTTATTTTTAACAAGACGGCGCTACGTGCCACAAAAACAACAAAACAATTGCAATTTTGCAAAAAAAGTTTCTTGGCCGTGTTATTTCTCAAAGAAGTAATCAAAATTGGCGATCGAGATCTTGTGATTTAATAGCATTAGATTTTTTTCTTTGGGGCCACGTGAAAGATAAGGTCAATGCCAATGCTCCACAATCGATTCAAAACCTTAAAAATAAAATTTGTGAAGTTATCGAGGACATACAGCCGCAAATGTGCAAATTGGTCATGGAAAATTTTATGAAAAGAATGTGGTACTGCAACCGTAACCGTGGCGGCCATTTGATTGATACTATTTTCAAATGATAATAGCATACTTTCCTCTTTATAATGAAATAAACATTTATTGATTGCTCTTAAAAACTACCCGTTTTTTTTTTTAAATATTAAAATCAAAATAAAACCTCTTATTGGAAAACCCTTTATAATGTAGTAATAGTAGGAAAAATTACCTACAATTACAAGTTAAATATTGTTATAAAGGATGTTTCAAATTAACTAGTCATACAACGAATGCCAAAAACTACAAGCAAATTGAGTGATATTGACCTTATAAAGTATTATATTATTTTTAATAAATTTGGAGTTATAGCTCTTTAAAGTTTACAGATTTTTTTAATTTTTTTTTTATTTAACTGCTGTAATTTTTAATATTTTGTAACAATTTTTTGTTTACATTACTTATTTACACATCTGTTAAAGTTTGAATAAAAAAAGTCTTTAGGAAGATAGTTTTTTAAGATATTTTAGATATTTAACCTTCTGGAATTTTTTTTAATTTATAGGTAAATCTATTTATTTTTTTTTTGTAGATAATTTAATTTGAAAACTTTTCTGTCTCTTGATAAAATTTGATCAGATACACAGTTTTTGAGAAAATCAAATAAACAAAAAATAGATTTACCTAAAAATTAAAAAGTTCCAGAAGGTTAAACATCTAAAGAATCTTAAAATACTATCTTCCCAAAGACTTTTCTTGTTCAAACTTTAAAAGTTTGTGTAAATAAGAAATAAACTAATGTAAACAAAAAATTGTTACAAAATATTAAAAATTAAAGCAGCTAATTAAAAAAAAATAAAAATTTCTGTAAACTTTAAAAATCTATAACTCCAAATTTAATAAATATAATAATATACTACTTTATTTGGTCAATATTAGTCAATTTGCTTTTAGTTTCTGGAATTCATTTTATGACTAGTTAATTTAAGACACTCTGTATTCATATTATTTATTGATTATTTATATAGTTGGCAATAATGTAAAAAAACCCGTTCAAAAAAACATAGTCGATTGGACGCGGAACGCTCTCTAAAAACCAAAAACCGCTAAAAAAAAGCGGTCCACTCAAGCTTTCCTGTACGCGCTCAATGTAATTAAAATAAAAAATTAAAAAATTGTTGAAGCTGACGTAAAGTTTAATCTTAAAATAATAGATAACTAGATTACGAACCGTATTTTAAACATTTTTTACATCAATGTTAATAAACATTTTGATTATTGCTAGGTAATGTTTAAAACACTAAAATAAAATTGTTTTCCAAAACCAATTTTCAACAATAAGAGCAGTTAAAGGTGTTCGGAAATACTAACTAACCAAGAAAGCTTTGTTTGATCAGTTTACGGGAAATTTCAATCATTTGGTCTCATGTCGTACCGCGTTTTCTTTGTTTGTCATTAACTCCTCATCATAAGAGGTATCGTCAGAAGTAGTGCAACAAAAAATTACAACATGGTCATAAAACGTCGCCGAGGTAAACAAAGTAATTTACTGTTTGCTCTAAAACAACATATTGCTCTTAAGATATTAATATAGAAACCATTTGCTTGTAGAAGTAATCTTTTCTAATGTACATTCCAGGAACATTAAATGCAAATTGCTACATTAACACAGTTTTAAAGCCAACATTAATGCCCTATCTGAAAAAATTTGAATTCAAAATTGCATACAGCTAAAATTACTATGAGATTCTTAAAACTAGCCAATGTTGATTTTCATGGCTTTCTTATTCTCTGTTGAACACGTGTAAAATACAATTGATAGTAGACTGAGCCATTTTTAACCACCACCACTCACTTTGCCTAATATTTGGATTTATATTCAGCAAACTTGAGATTTAATCCCTCAAGCTGAGATTAACAATTTGGTTTTTTGCCGCTGAGCGCTACAGAAAACGTAGAAAAGCAACACATTATTAAAGTTAAAAAAATTATTTATTTGTGGTATTATCTGAAATTTGCATAAACATTACCTAATATATTTGTCAATATATTTACTTGTTTTAAAGTTCATAAAATTTATGTCAGCTCCATATATTATCTGTGTAGTATTGTTAGCATAGTTTATGGTGTACTAAGTTTATTATTGATATAAATTATTAAAAAAAGTGGTCCAATCTTGTACTATTTTCATTTTTATTACCTATAGATTTGATATATAAGTAAGTATAATTTTATATAGTTGAGGTAGACATTTCTAATGCCATATCTTTCAAGTGTAAGAAGTATGGCATGGCATAAACAATCAAAAACTAATGGAAGATCAAGAAAATGTCTACAGGGTGATTTTTTTTAGAAGCATTGGTTATGTTGTGACACACAATACGTTTTGTTTGTCTCTAAATAATTTTAATTTGTTAAAATAGTTAATCGATCCAAACTTTAACAAGTCGAGAAAGATTGACATGTTATTAGGAGCAAATATATTCTAGGAACTACTTTTCATTAGCCAGCTGTCATTAACAAAGAACATGTGAGGGCTAATACTACAAAAAAAATGATTATAATGAATTGTGTCTGGCAGCACATATAGTACCTTACACCAGAACAAAAAAATTGTGAAAAACATTTCACAAATACAATAAACCGTGACAAGGATGGACGTTTTATTGTAAGATTGCCATTAAACAGCAACATACAAAAACTAGGATCTTTGAGGCAGGCTGCTACCAACCGATTGTTGTCAATTGAGAAAAAATCAACAAACAATCTGTCGATACAACAAGATTATCGTAATTTTATGGCGGAGTATGAAAACATGGGCCACATAATAAAAATTAAATGCGATGCTACAAACAAATACTATCTACCACACCATTGCATTCTCACAGTAGTACAACAAAATTTATAGTCGTTTTTGACGGTTCCGCAAGAACATCTACCGGTGTGTCATTAAACAAAACACTTTACATAAGACCTACCATCCAAAATAAAAACTAAAATAATGTTTTCATAAAATGGTGCCCCGAATACAAAGTTCTGCAGCCATCCATATAAAGACGGTGTAGAGCAGCAAGTGGGAAAAAAAATTAAATTGTAAATATGTAAATATATTATAATAATTAAAAAAAAAATTTACTTGTTTGCAATTATTGTGCGATATTGAAAGCATCAATTTGTACTCACGGAAGAAAAAATGTACCGTCAAACCAAGATGCATTCAGACAACAAAACAATCAAAAAATCTTATGGCAATACAATAAAACTAAAGCAATAAGCATGTACAAACTAACAATTATTACATACGGAATATCATCAGCTTCGTTCCAATCCATCAGATGTTTACATCAATTATCAAATTTTGAAGAAGACAAATATTTATATACAAAAAAAAAAATTGAAAAAAAAAATTCTACTTAGATGATTGCATTACTAGAGCAAATTTTAAAGACATGCTAGGTGTAATACAAGAGGAGTTGCAACAACTAATCAAAAAAGTTGGATTTCGTTTAAGAAAATGGCGCTCAAATTTAAACAAAATATTAAATGACACTTCAAAAAATGCTCCAAAAAACAAAAATACTGTTATTCAATAACAAGTCAACATTAAAAACATTGAGATTATTATGGAACAGTAATAAAAACACACTTCAGTTTTCTTACCCATCAATGATCAAAAAGATTACAAAACGTGTAATTCTATCAAAATCGTCGCAAATATTTGACCCATTAAGATTACTTGTACTAATCATCATCACTGCTAAGATAATCATACAAAACCTATAAAAATTAAAACTTGATTGGCACAAATCAGTTCCAAGAAATCTCTATTTAAAGTAGATACCATATGAAAAAGAATTAGAAATGCTAGATTAAATAAAGATACCAAGAAGAAGCAGTGAAAAAAACCAGATTGAATTGCAAGGTTTTTGTGACGATTTGAAAAGGGCACCATAGTATATACATCAGAACAAAGTCAGAAAATGGCAACTAGAAAATACATTTACTGTGCTCAAAATTAAGAGTAACTCCGCTAAAAGTCAATTCATTGTCTTAACCTGTGCGGTGCTTTGTTACAAGTTCAACTACATAAAAATATCACAAAGAAATATTATTAGACAGATTCTACAATAGTTTTAGATTGAATCAAATCTCAATCAAAATTTTATAAAACATTTGTGGTAAATAGAATTAACAAAATATAATCATTAACAAATCAATGGCATCATGTGGCATCTCTGAACAATCCAGCAGATGCAATCTCAAAAGAAACAAATCCAATTCAACTAACTTCTTTCTCTTTGTGGTGGCACGGACCAAAATTTTTAACAAAAAATAAAGAACAATGGCCACCATTACTATATCAGAAACCAAAACTATCAGATCTTAAATTTACAACAGTCAGTTTGTTGATTTCAGGCGGTGATTCACAATATATTTTCAACCAAACAAAGTCATTAATTTTTTTAAAGCGCACTATTGCCTATTGTCTACAATTTGCCTCAAACTGCAAATTTTAGTCCAAGGAAGAACGTAATTATAGAGCACTATTGGTTAAAGAACTAGAAAGGGCAGAATTTCAACTGATGATTCAACTGGCACGACAACCAAGTTTGCCAGTGACATCATAGATTTGAAAGCAACAATAAAAAAATCAAGAAAATTGATTAAATAAAATCTATTTCTGAATAGTAATAACATATTGCAAGTTGGAGGACGTTTGTTACATTCAGAACTGGCATATACTTAACAACATCCAATAATTTATCCAAAAAACCACACCATAACTAAGATAATTATAAACCACGCTCATCTTGAACAACTACACGGTGGGGTAAATTTTCTGTTAAACATTTTGCCAATCGGTGGAAGATCAACAGCAAAAAAAATACTGCACAAGTGTGTAAATTGTTGTCAAGCTAAACCAGTTTTTGCACAACCAATAATAAGTCAATTACTTAAAGAAAAAAATTTGATCATTTTTCCATTGCGGTGTGGACTTTTGTGGGCCATTCAAAATAAAACTTTATCAAACAAAGGGGTCCCGTGGACAAAAAAAAATACATAGCTAAATTCATATGTTTTTGTACAAAAACAGTACATCTTAAAATGGTCACTAGCCTCACAACAAAAGCATTCTTAAACTGTTTGAAGAGATTCACTGCACAAAGAAGAAAACCACATTTCATACACTCGGACAACAGAACTTATTTTGTTAGAACAAATAATGAACTTCAACGACTGATCAAAGAAAACAAATTGGCAGTTGAAACTCAGGCAGCCCAAAATGGAATACAATGAAAATTTATTCTACCAAAATCTCTACACTTCGGCGGCTTGTGGAAAGTCGCAGTCTCCAAATTTATTAAATATATTATACTTCTTTATTAGATCAATATTCAATTCTTTCAATTTGCTTGTAGTTTCTGGCATTCGATTTATGACTAGTTAATTTGGAACACCTTGTACATATTTTAACAAAATACGCCGCCATGCATTTTTGTTATGACGCTACCCGACAAAATTTTGCATAAAACTAGACAAATTTACCAAGTCATCAGTTTTTTTGTTAAGTTAAAAAAAATGCTTAAAACTGTTTGAAAAAAGTGTACTGCTGCATGTAACAATAAAAGTAAAAATGCGTTTTTTAGTCGTACATGTTTAAATTTTTACAATCTAAATGAATGATCAGATGAAAATCAGCATGGTTTTCCTAATCTGAGTACACAGAAATATAAAAAAAAAACTTACGGATGTTGTAAATATCTGTGATATCATACATTTGTATTAATAACAAAGTTTTATTGATGGTTTTGAATCTTCGTAAATGTAGAAGCGTCAATAATGTGTAATCACTCACTTTATATCAAAATATACATGTTTAATGCTTAATACTAAAAGTGGTTAAGATAAAAATACTTTATTTAAACGTATTACTGCATTTCAAGAATTGTTAGAACGTTTTAGATTTCATAACTCATTTCATAACACAATTATGACTGGAAAGGAATAACTTCAAATAATTTTAGTTATGCCAATCATGCCGACTGCAGTGATAGAATAAATGCTGAGTCTGCCACCCCTCTACATCTACGTACATTGTGGGAAGTATTTCCTTCTGAGAAAGGTTGTAAAAAAAATTCATCTAAGAGCGCCATCACATATCATAAGATTTTACTTTGTATTTAAAAAACCCTACTCACACATGAACAACAAGAACAAAAGGTGGATGAGAACAAACTTTTTCAAATTTACTTTCAAAGTCTAGACGTCTCAATATCCTTACAATTAAGAACACATACAACTATCATCCAGGCAAAAATAGTATCCAAAGAAATAAATGGTAAAAACATGCAAATCATCACATTGGCAGCTCGCTCAAATAGTATTGAGCTGTGCTAGGTAAAAGAGCACAATAGATCCCTCAAAATGTGTGAACTCAAACCCTGGACCGCACTACAAAAGCAAGTACATACAATGCAAAAAAAACATTGATTTCCCCAAATTCAAAAACAGCCAACTACTACTTGAGACTATATAGAAAAAACCTTTAAACTATAACAGAAACCTTGACAGGGCACTCTCAATTAAGAAAACACATGCATTCTATAAGCGTTGTAGACAACCCAATGTGCAGAAAATGTAAAATGCCTGCCTGGCGCTCTCCTACGCCAAAGAGTCTATATTAGTAGTCCAGCATAATAAAAACTCCTCCAAGCAACGTCTCAGCATACATCAACCCTATAGTTTGGCTGTGTGTTTGAACAAAAAAGTTAAAGTTTACCACTGGAAGATGTACAAAAAGTCTAATGAGGCCTTAGTGGCAGTGAAAATGGTTTTACCCTCCCATTCAAATTCAGAATCCAAAATCATTCAAACTCAATCCAACATCACAGCAACCAAGATTTAAATACATACACTTGTTTCGGTTTTACAAACCTCGTTCTTGTGCTTTGTATGACTACGGCATTGCATAATAGCAAAGGACAAATTTGAATAAATAATTCTGTGCTTATAAACGTAATTGAAATGTAAATATTGAAACAAATGATTTTAGTAAATAACAAATTATTGCTAGTTTAAATTAACTTTTACAATATATGTGTTTTAATAATATTAGTGTGCATAAAATAAAGATTATTGAATACAATACTAAAAGCATTTTAAATTGTTCAATAAAATATAACGTTATATCTAATTTTTATTTTGTATCAATTTTTAATTGCAGCTTTAACGCTAAACACTCACTAATATAAATATTAAAGGAAAGTTTACCTACACGACCGTTAAAAATATCACAAATATAATTTGTTGGAAATATCACATTATTTTTGTCATTGCTCAATGTTATTTTTAAATCATTTCCGTATACCAATTTAAGTATAAAAAAATTATATGCAAACTAATTTAATAATTTTTTCATTTTAACATAGATAAACCGCCCTAAAGAATTTATACGTGAAGGCTGGTGACACATACCTTGCGGTTTTCTAATCTTAAAAAAACCCGTATAAAATTTAGCGTCCGGAATCTCGGCTTTTATTGCGCCACATGCCTCAGAAAAACGGTCCGTTTAAAAAAAAATATTCATTATAATTTTCTATAAATTGCTTGCTGCATAGAAATTAATAGATATAGTAACTATGAGCTAGTTATGTAGAAATATTGTCTAATACCAAAAAACAAATTTATATTTTTTATAAAATTAATTTATTAACTAATTTATGAATTATTGTGTAAATAACTAATATAATAGGGTTTTATATTGTGTTTAAATTATCACAATCGTATCAAAATGTTGTGTTTTATTCTGAAAACCGGGCGGTATGTCGCTCATCATTGATATACAAGCGTTGTGAGCGCACAGAAAACCTATCCAGAATTTCTTGTACAAAATAAATGAAAAAGGTCCTGTTTTATTTTCAGGCAGAATAAATTACGAATGAATGTGTGGCATTAGATTTAAATATAAGTGTTAAGTTTTTAATGGATCCCATGCCGGGATTCCAGACCCGGAAAAACCACTTAAATGTTAGTAATATGTTTTACAGTCGTTTAATATACTTTTGCTATGTAAAGCATTTTATATAATTTTTGTCGTGTATATTTTTTATAAAACACTTTAGATTGTTTTCTTTAAAATTTAGTAGTTTATTTTATTCTGTCAGGCCGATAAATCCCACCCATATTATAACAACCAAATTTCGCTCAAACAACTATTAATTTATGTATTCAGCATGATAAACATTTATTGGCATTATTGTTTATTTCTATTGTATAATATATAAAGTTTTTGACATGAAAGTTTCTCAAGTCATTAAATGACTTTGCCAAATAGTAGCATAAATCCTGTATTTTATATCTTAACTAATTATGTTACGATACTATAGACAGCGCTATTATTGGATAATAGAGAAATTAATCTACTTTGCCGTAGATTCTAATACCGAATCTAATTTTCATGTATGCACGTAAAATTTTCTTAAAATGATTAATTCAATAAAATTAAAATCAGCATACTAAGTTGTTAAGAGTGTTCTGTAAGCATTGTTTATAATAGTTAACTTTGCGGTGCTTCTCGGGTCTATTTGATCCCAATCCAAAAATTAATGTTTATAATTGAGTTGTTATTTAGATTTTTTATATTTTATATCAAGTTTTAAAAACACAAAGTATTTAAAAAAAAAATCAAATTCTATAAGGGTAAAATTAATTTGTAACACCTGTCATATATACTCTCAATGTTAATTAAAAAAATATTTGATACAAACAAGTATATACTTGAACTTTCACATAGCAAAGTCTTGTAAAACTTATATCTTGATCTCAGTAGTCATATATTTATTCTTAAATATAGATTCTTTTAAGCAGCCACTAACTTTCAGTGCTTTCGTTGTCTGTCTGTTTACTTCTTCTAATATGTTTTTATCACTACTAACACCAATCCCAAGGTAGTTAAATGATATAGCTTGTTTAATACTTATGCCGTGCATTACTAATTTGCGTCTTCCTACTAATCATTATGTAGTGTTTAATGTTGCCTTTGCAGGTCGTCTTTGTTGTCGGCTATCAGTAACGCGTCATCAGCATAGCATAATATTAGATCACATTCAGTAGCTTTCTCATTTTTTTTACTTAACATATTATTTTATCCATAACCATGTTAAACCTTAAGTTGAGTGAGTCTATTTAAAAATACGCTTTTTTATAAGCATTTTCTTTGTTTTGCCTTCCGTCATTTTTATTATAGCTTTGTTGTTCTTATTCTCGATTAGTATTATTAGTTTAGTTAGGTTATGTTAATTCATTTATTCAACTTCCCCAAATAGAAGACTCAAATTTGAGTTCCTCCATATTTTATGAGTTCTTTGTAGATTCTATCGGACTTATTTTTATGTTTTTCTTGTGTGTTATTAATGTTTATAAATTTGTTTATTTACCATTTTCTAAACTTTTTTTGAGACCTTTATAGGTCGTATCCCATATCCTTTGTAAATTTCTCCTTGTGTTTTATTTTTATGTTGTTTATTTTTGGTAAACTCTTTTATCTATGATTGTTTCAAAGTTGTAGATGTCTAATAATTTTAGTAAAAATAAATAATCCTTTCATTTTCAATGTTTTTTTACGTTTAACCGTTCTTTTGTTTTTGTGTTGTATGCAACATTACAAAAACTAAAACCATTATTATTATTGTTATTATTATTACTAGTTGCTGGTTGAGTGATAAATCTTTCTACTGTCAAAACTTGTTAAGAACCTAGTTTAAATTTTGCTGCTGCATTTAATTTAGTTGTCATTAATTTTGCTACTCCTTTTTAACACTAAAATGTCACAACAACATAAACATACATATGATATTTAACAAGTGAATCCGCATTCACGTTTAATTATTTGCGGATTGTAAGTCTAGGGAAATAATTTTAAAAGTTTATTTTATGTGTTGATAGCCTGGTTAAAAAAAAAGTTTTCAAGAAAATATTAATAAAAATGCAATAATTTGCATCATCACGCCCGTTGTTGTAAAGTATTTAATTCGTAAGTCAATTTTAGATCACCATTGATCTAAATAAATTGTTTTTGAATTAAATTTAGAAGAGCCAGTATAGTTTTAAATCTTTCCACACTTGGCAACAATATTCAATAGAAAGACGTATATAAATTTTATATACAGGGTGTCTCAAAAATTACGTAATCTTGAAATCCAATTCTATGGGCCATAACAAATCAAAAATTAAAAGTTAAATTTTTTTCAATTGTCATTTGTTAACAAATAACTAAAAAAACAAAAAAACATTTAACTTTAAAACAACGAGAACGAATAAAATAATATAATAAATGCTATTAAGTTTATGGTACTTTCAGTCATGTCAGGTTAATCATTAGTTATAGTGACTTAAAATAATGTATTTTGCTTAATTTTCTTTCAATTTTGTGTTAAAACATTTTTGCAGTAATCAAGATTATGTTGATATGCTAAAAATATTAGGTGCATGTAATGCCAATGCCAGTCAGTTGCACTAAGATTAAAACCGTAAAACGTGTTGAATAACAATTATTAGAAACTGGTAACTTAAATTCTTGAAAAATATTAACAAGACGTCAACTCAACGGCCCAAGCACACATAAAGCAATCTCTAAGGTTGTCGCCATGCATACGTTGTTGCACCTCATCTATGGACAAGATGAAGTCCGCGCATACTATGAAAACTCCTCTACCGGGCCCCACACAAAATAAAAACATACCAAAATTCTACTTTACCCCAGGTCCATCAACCACTGTCAACGCATGACAACGTCGTCAACGCAGACAACAATATACCACTAACTAAAAGTTAAAAAAAATACCAATTACCCTTAGCTCAACTTTTATAATTTTTTTTTAAATATAATATAAATTATTCACACTAAAAAATTATTTAAATTTAAACAAAAAATCTTGGAGTATAAAAATTAAAGAAATTTTATTGCTATTTTTCTAGATTAACTGTGCAGTAACATTACAACTATATTGTGTGTGCAAAACGGATGATTAGTTCCCCATTTAAATCAAAATATGATGACTTCAAGTCAAGGTAGCGTTTTCAAATATTAAGCAATTTTGAACGCTCAAAAACAAAAGTATTAGTACTATAGCTCAGTGTTATCGTATGAATAAAAAGACATAAACTATGACAAAGATTGCAATCAAGATCATTTAAAAATACTACAAAACTTAAAGATTAGGCTTTTTGGCTTGTCGCTCTCTGGGACTAACTATATTATATATAGTATAGTATTATGTGTGAGGAGGATTAACTAACCAAAGAACCTCCATTTAATTAATTTACCTAAAAATTGAATCATTGGGTTTCAAATTGTACCGTCTTTTCTTTTGTTTGCCTTTAACCCATTATCATAAAAGGTGCAGTTTAGAATGATGAATAAAAGATTAGAATAGATCAATCGATTGACTATTGAGCTACCATTAGAAACAAATCAAGATTTTCTTTATACACCACAATGGTTGTAAGATGGTTAGACGTCGCCAAAGATAACATACAGTTCTTATACGCGGGTTGATAGTATGGGAAATAATTGCGAATAATAGTGTTTAATTTAGAAACATTAAATGCAAATCGCTACATTAACACGGTTCTAGAACCAACATTAGTGCTTTATCTGAGAAAGTTAAAAACTTCCATTTTCCAACAGAATAATGCAAAGCCGCAAACAACAAGTATATAGAAAACGATATAGAAAACGAGGCAACTAAATATTTGGAAATGTATTTGAAGATCCTTGAATGGTGGATAATGCCTAAAGTAAGTATCAAGAGTAAATAAAAAAAATGATGGTTCTAGAACCAACATTAGTGCTTTATCTGAGAAGGTTAAAAACTTCCATTTTCCAACAGAATAATGCAAAGCCGCAAACAACAAGTATACTATAGAATTTTTGGAATTAGTTAATTTTGATTTACTTCCTATTAAACACGTATAGGATATAATCAGTAGAAAACGGGGCAACTTAATATTTGGAAATGTATTTGAAGACACTAGAATGGTGGATAATGCCTAAAGTAAGTATTAAGAGTAAATAAAAAAAATGATGTTTATCCAGTTATCATACTCAACGCACAATACAAAATACAACTAGACAACCATCTAGCAACAATTATATATGTAACCTACATGTCTCGTTATCATTTTAAACTATAGAACAGTTTGTATATTATAAGAATTTATTATAAAGTAAATATGGTCAAAAGTGGGCTTTATCCACTTAACATTCTACGGTCTTCATTTAGAAAAATTGAGACTTAATTCCGTAGGTTGAGATTAACAAGTTAATTTCAAACATGCTTAAGCAAGTTGCTAAAAACTTTATTTTTTTAGTGTGAAATATTTACATATTATTTTTATCTTATAATATTTTTTTAAAATAATCACAAGTTTTTATTGTCATTTTACTTTTGGCGGCCAGTATAGATTTGTTGTTTAGTTTAGTATTTGATACCAATGATTTTGTTTTAACGTCTTTGTTTATAGATGCTAAAAATTCTACTCTAAAAATTTCAAGACTTTTTCTTAACGTATTTGTACTTAGGTTTTTGAAAAGTATAAAATATGAGAGGTCCTAGTATCAACAAAACTATAATTTGGTATGTTGGATACGTTAAAAAGTTTTTTAATGTAAATCCAAATAAGAATCGGCAAAAATGCAAAACATCAACATTTATGATTTTGGGGTTTGAGTTAAAACCATCAATTCATGCCATAATTTTTCTGTTAGCAATAAAACTACTAATAAAATTTACAGATTTGTGATCATTGCCTATACAAAAAAGCTTGTTATAACCTATCAAATGATTTAAAAATGTTGAGATTTTCTAAACAATTATTTAAAACAAATTTCTAATTGTGACATAGTCAAAAGATTGGTTGCCAAATGTTTTAATCCAAATCCATATTAAGTATCTAAGATAAAGTTATTTTGTTTTAAAAATTTGACCATGTAGAAACTATTGTTCAAGAGTTTTGGACGATTTGAACAGTTATGCAATTAATCTAAAATTCAAAAAATCCAAACTATCTTCTTTTTTATGTTTAAGACATTTACAACAGTCTAATAACTTGTAAACTTTTTTTTTGTATAACAAAGCCATAATTTTAATCAGAATAAAAACTAATTCATGGATTAAATTCTCTTCTTTCCGTTCTTTAATACATTCTAATTTGGGATAGATTAATTTTTCTTTTTTGAGTAGTAGTAAACAAATTTATTTCATATACACACATACAGTTTTTTTTTTTTTTTTAAAGAAAATAAACATATATAAAAGTAAGATAGAAATGAGTATGGATATGAATATGAAATGAAAAAGGCTATCGACCAAAGTCTTTCTGCCCAATATTCTTTTTTGATAATAAACAAAAAACGGCTTCTAGGACTAGCTTTTTTTATTTACGAAATTACTTAAAGTCAAACGTTACGAAAATTAATATATATTCTTCCTCAGCGACGTAGGTAAATTAATTACTAAAAAAAACATTAATGAAATATAATTTCATAGTAAAATATTACACAACATAATGTTTCAACTAATTGTAAATTATCGGTATTAACAATTAGTAAGTAAAAAGGAACAACCTTTCTTCGATGGAAAACTAAAGCTAGTCCTAAAAGCCGTTTTTTCT
Source organism: Tachinus rufipes (assembly GCA_963932245.1). Classification (NCBI taxonomy): domain Eukaryota; kingdom Metazoa; phylum Arthropoda; class Insecta; order Coleoptera; family Staphylinidae; genus Tachinus; species Tachinus rufipes. The sequence continues at coordinate 70,828,416 of OZ010745.1, read as the reverse complement.
TTATAATCAAAAAAGAAAAATTAATCTATCCCAAATTAAAAACTAATTCATTTGCAATTTTTATTGATTAGTTTGATCGGAACAACTTTTCATTAACTGTAAGTTTTGTCTGAGTTGAGTACAAGTACTTTTGTTTTAGTAACAAAAAATAGTAGAATTTTTTGATAATTTTCTAAATGATTTTGTGAAATTTTCTGTTGCAATAACTATCAAAACTAAAATTAATTAATAATGTGTGACAGCTGTCTATTTTTATGTTTTAATGACATTTTTATAATTACTTTTACAAATAATAAAAATGTTGACAAAATATTAGTTAATGTCACAATCAAGTGCCATTTGGTCTACAATCCACAGTAGACTATGTTATGTACTTTATTATTATTAATCTCAATCCAAGCATTTAATAAAAATGTTGTAGTTTTTTTTATTACTCGTTCTAACATTGGCCGATCGCGACTAAAGTCACCATCTCAATATCCGCGAATTGGCTTAGAGCCAACCAACAAAATAAATCTCAGATTCATGAATCCAGGATCAACCCGATATTTAATCTCTCACTGTTAATAGGCATAAGAATTAAAGTCTTGTAGTAAGGAATTTTTATTTTATTTTCTAAAATTGTTAAAATAAACGTTCTAAAAACTTTTGCAATAAGCTTTAAGTTTTACCAAAATATATATATTTTTTTAAATTTATTATAATATATTTACATTTACTTATTTATAGTTTATGTTTCATTTTGTTTTCTCACCACTTGCTGCTCTACACCGTCTCCATATGGATGGCTGCAGAGCATCGTATTCGGGGCACCATTTTATGTTTCAATTCTTCTTATTTATTGTTTATGTTGTTTGTTATCTACTTTATTTATTTCTTTGTTTTATTTTGAATTCATTACAGCTCTTTATTTTTTTAATTCTTTGAGGCAGTTGATTGTACGTGACTAGTCCATTGCCTAGTATTGTTTGTTTTGCCTTATTTGTCCTTGTTGTGTGTACATGTATATTGCTTCTTCTTCTAGTGTTATGTTCGTGAATTTCTTTGTTGGTTTTTATTTGGAGGTTGGTTTTATGTTGTAATATATAAAAAAACATTTGCAAATTTGCAAATTGTTAAAACAAATGGAAAAGTTTGACCTATAATTGAAAAAGAAATTTTCAAACTATATACATTTTGGTTGTAGTAGAAATACCTACTATTTCCAAAATTTATGAGAAATATAATTCATAATTTCTATTGTTACGGTGTAAAATTTGTAGACAAATTAAGATTGTAGACAAATTTTACTTTATTGCAGATACTCAATATAAAGTTTCAGAATCAAAACGTTTGACAATAAATATTTTGACATGTTAGTCACAAATAAAATTTTAATTATTTTCTTTGCAGTTGTCTTGATAACGCATGCCCTCAATAACTTATAGTTTTCTTTTTTTTAACAAAAATATTTTATTTATGTAAAAAAGTTACCCCATACCAAAAGACCATACTTTAAATGACAATGTATAAGTGCAAAATATATAGCTTTCACAATAATGCTAGAGACGGATGACAGTATATATGTGTTATGTGTATTCAACACAACAAATCCATGCTTCTCTAGCAAGTCTTAAAGCACCAAAACAATCATTGGTAGTAGATTAGTAGTTTGTGTGATTACTTGGTCATGTTTGCATGTCAATAGACGTAGAATAAACTAAAGATTTTATTTAGCACCACACAAAATAATCTAATAGCGTTTTGACCAACCTATCGGTTACTAAATGTTATGTTTAAAAAAATAATAAATAAAATAAATAATAATAAAAAACGGTTTAACTTACATGAAAACGAACATGAATCCAAATATAGAAATAAATACGTTTTTGAGTTATTTTTAATGCATTTTAATGCTATTTTGCAAATAAAAGTTTGATCCTTTTTTAATGTATTAGTAAAAAATAATAAATCAATAGTCAAATTATATATAGAAATAGGAATGACGTCAACGTTGTGGTTTTTGTTATAATATCTACTACAAATTAAGGATTGGTGTAAAATTTATTACTCCAAAAACGAGATGAAAACCGTCTGTGAATTTTCATCCTCAAAGTTGCAAATTATAATCAAGCATTAGTTACATTTGATAGTTAGTAACTAGTGCATATGTATATATTCACAAAATGTACGCTTAAAAGCAACTACAATTACTTTAGTAATTAACATTTATACAATATCCGGATGACATTTAACAGAAGGAAAAAACAAAACAGCGTTTAGTAATTATTTTGTTTAATTGCAACAATAATTTATTGCATACTAACATCTTGTTATAGTAGTATAAATTAATATTATTCTATACTCACTTTTAAGTACTTTTTTTAATTTTAATAATCATTTCTAAATGTAATATTAAATGTAATGGTTTTAAAGTACAAAGCAATTAAAAAAATAGTTTCATCTGTAAATTGAAACTTAAAACCAGGATCGAATATTCCAGCTTTGTGTAAAAACGTAGTTCAAAGAAAATCTATATAAACTGATATCATTGATACAAGACAATAAAAAAAAAATCACTTCTTTAAGACTGTTGAATGTATTATTATTTGTATTGTGTGGTGTACTTTGAGGGATATTCGATTAGGTTAAAAAGTTGAGTTTTATATAGAAATTTCCTTTTACCAAATTATATATAAATAAATCATTTCATCGAAAGATACATATCTACACATTCTATTTTGGTTAAAAAATTAAATCGTGCAAATTTCTTAAAAACTTGCAAACACCCTCTGTTTATATTTAAATAATCATTTACATTCAATTTTATTTATTATAAAATATAATTTAATTTATTAATTACATCAGGTTATAATAGTATAAATTAACATTATTCTTTACTCACTTTTAAGGTTAAAGCAATTAAAAAAATAGTTTCATCTGCAAATTGAAACACAAAACCGGGTTCAATTATTATAGCTTTGTGTAAACGGAGCATAAAGAAAATCTATATAAACTGATATCTTTGATACAAGACAATAAAAAATGAATAAATTTACTACTTTTAAGACTGTTGAATGTATTATTATTCGTACAATGTGTATTTTGAAGAATATGTCGATTAGGTTAACAAAAATCTGAGACTAGTATGGAAATTTCTTTACACATTCTGTTTTTATGTTGCAAAAAATGAATCGTTTGAATTTATGAAAATCTGCCAAGTGGTTATTTATATTTAAATAATATACAAAGAAAACATTTATATTCAATTTTATTTATTTATTATAAAATATAATTTAATTTCTATTGTTGGCGATAAATGAAACTTGATTGGAAATTTAAGCATTGTACAAATATCTAATATTAAATAATATGTTAATAAAGCTTTTCAATTTGAATATATACAAATCATATTTATTATTATTATTATAAAACAAAATTGCAATTCAATAATTATATACATTAAATGTATACGAGTTTGTTTGTGTTTTGTATAATATACTCCTAATCAAATTAAAAATCAAATTGTTATTAACATATCATTTAATATCTGTTGTAGATAGGTACGCTATTAAATATAAATTACATTTAAACTATATTAAATGACTATGTTTTGTATTTTTTGTTATATAAACTACGAGTAATTTCTTTTCAGAATTTACAATTCAGTATCACGTTTTGTTATTTCATACATACTTGCGGCGGGCCGATTGACCAACTCCCATCCCTTCTTACTTCTTACACTTGACTGACCAATATAATTTTTCTCAGTTTGTTTTGGATCCGAGCTTTTAGATTAATTGCATTTTCACTCAAATTCCTCTCTAATTTATCCATATGTTAAATATAAAACATGTTTATTGAATAACAAATAAATTCGAACAAAATTGTATTCAGTATACGCGGTCAATACGTACGACTGCTATAATAATAATATTTTAAAATCAATTGTGTAAAATGTAAAAAAAAACTGTACTGTACTACGAATTAACTTTTTTAACTACATCAATTAAAATTAAAATATGTGTAGATTTTTTTTTCAAACACCTTTCTAAAATGGTTATTACTTTGGGTAAGAATTATATTCATTATTAGATAGCAAAAAAAAAATTGAATGAATATAATTTACAGTCAGGATTCCGTCGTAATCATAAAACTGCCTTAATAACAATAATTGACAATATTGTAAAAAATACTGATAATAATAAACTAACACTGTTATTATTAATAAATAAATCAATAGCATTTGATACTCTTATTTATCTAATCGCACATAAAATGTAAAACTTGATAAACACCTTTCAGATCTTTTACTATTATCGCCTGGTGTCAGACAGAAAACAATTTTAAGGCCACTTTTATATACAGGGAGTTTATAAATGAATGGGATTATGTAATCACTTTAAATATGCCGCCTTTTTAAAATCGTCCACTATACTACATATGTTTTCATATGTTTGCTTGACAGCTGTCAAAGTTGATCTGTCAAAACAAATAGTTTAGTGAACAATTTAACAAAAGCGGCACATTTAAAGTGATTACATAATCCCATTCATTTATAAACTCCCTGTATTATATACGTATATACCAGCAACCTAAAAATCTCTTTAAGAGCAGGGAGTTTTTACACTAGTTCGTAATTTGCAATTTTCTTAAAAAGTATTATTCATAACAAGTTCAAAAAACAAAATTTATATGTAGAAATGAACAATGAAAGGCATAAATATATAATTTCTAAAAAAAAAAAACTTATTAAAATTTTTTATTATTGTTTCTAAATGAATAAATTTACTATAGGTCTGTTCCAACATACGATTTGAACGGTTTGCAAACCGTTCAAACTATGCACACAAACAAACTACTGTGTATAAAAAATTGCCTAAAGATGACAAATATTTGTTTGTGTGCACAGTTTGGACAGTTTGCAAACTGCCCAAATTGTATGTTGGAACAGACCTTATAAAAATTTTATTTTGGTTTTATGCTTTAGAAAACAATAACTTGAGTATCAATTCCAAAATTCAAATCTATATGTTAATAATGATTGAAGTTATTTGCAAAATTAAATATTAATAATAATTGGATGCGCGCGTTAAAATTTAGTTCAAGTTCAAGGCGCTCCGACAAATTTCAGCAAATAAACATATTATAATAATATTATAGTCAATAATAATATTATACGGGGCTATTCTCTATGCACATTGCTAGAAGTAAGCAAAGTATATACTGCTAGCTAAAGATTTTTGTGTTACTTTGCTTTAGAAGCAAGTAAGGGCTCCAAAATCCATTGCAGCCCTCTAAAGAAAAGTATAATTTTCTAAAAAAAAAATAATTTTATTTGCAAAATAAATTTGATAAAATAAAATTTTCTAAATAAAAAAAAGTTATATAAACCATATTTTTAACTTTTTTTTAACTTTTGTTTGATTGACAAAAAAATTGAAAATTGTAAAAAAAATCGAAATTTCAAATAAAAAATTTTATATTTTGGTTGGTTGAAAAAAAAAAACAAAAACAAATTTCTACACAAAATTATCGTTCTTATTACAAAATTACTATTTAGCAATATCTTCATTATTGCGCGTTTTACAGCTATTTTACATAGCCCCTAAGTTTTACGACGAAGAAGGTTGATGGAACCAACGGCGTATTAAGTGACTTCCAAATCACCCCGGTGGATAAAAAGCAAGTTATTATTTTAGTTGTATTCGGGGATTGAACCCCGGACTGTTGGCGTGCTACGCTACTGCTCTATAACTAAGCTATCTTACCGTTCAATATCTATAGAGAATTAGACAGAATATCTAATAAATTTAATTATCAGATTATAAATATAATATGTATTATATGCATTATACATACTTATTCTTTATTAAAATTAATAATTATTTTTATTGCATACGTAAATAATAATGTTAAATTAAGTAGTAGTAACAGAATCGGAACGAACACTACGAAACACGCATCAAAATGTAACATTGCCGATGCGACCACTTCTGTCTACTCTAGACCCCTCCCATCGTTCGATTGTTCTCTTTTCAGGCGGTCGCCAGATTTCGGTACCCTCATGTTAACACAATCTCAAATTCACTTATATGCGGATGACACGCAATTTTACTATACATGTTCAATTCAAGATAATAAATAAGCATGTAAAAACTCTTATCTTAACTCATTAATAGATTCATTCAACAGAACATAATTTAAAAATAAATCCTACAAAACTAAATTAATGCTTTTTGGACTTACCATTTACAATAATAGTTTTTAGAACTTAATTTGCTAATTCAAATAATGGGTGATGTATAACAATATAAAAATATGCAAAAAAATAGGTAATAATAGATATAATTTTAAGTTTACAAAACACGTTAGTTAATAAGTGCGTATAAAAAGCATACCGCTAATTAAAAAAGTTATATTCAAGTAGACACTATCTGACTAAAAAAAAAAAAAAGATCTCAACTTTGTAAATCTTAAGTGCTTTCTTATTTCAATTACTGTGATAGCGTTTAATGTCCATTTCTAAACAAACTAAAGCCTATATGATCCAAAAAGTTCAAAACGCTTGTCTGCGATTGGTTTTTAGGCTGAGAAGGTAATGCCCAAAAAGCATTAAGTTGACCCAATAGATAAGCGCAAAAAAACTGCATGCATCCTGTCTGGTGTCATAAAATTGTAGTTACTTTAGTAGAATAACTGAACGATCTAAAAATGTGTACATAAATTTAAAAATTGTTATAAAAAAAAATGTTAAATAGCCTTACGTAGTACTAGACTTTGTAGTGTGCTAAATGTATATGTTAAATTTAGCTTATTTAGAAGTGTTTAAGTGAACGTAAAGTATTAAAGTTAGAAACATTGTTTAAATAAAAGGTATAAGTGGAAGAGCTGCATTAATCTAAGGAAAAATGCTGACTTTACTTTAAAAATTTTCTCAATTTTGTGTTCAATATTATTTATTTATATTATAATATATTTAATTATTAGGGAAAACAAAGACATTTTTTTATTATTATTATTAATAATATTATTTTAACAATAAATATAAAAAATAATGTAAAAAAATCGATAAAACCAAAAATTAAAACCAGTTCAACGTTTTTAGCATTAATTTTGTAAGAGTATATCTGTTGCAATTTAAAATATTACGCATAGCTGTTTTTGGTACTTGTCATATTTTTATGAAATTGATTTAGTTTATACATAACTATGCACCAATCATCTATTTTTTCTGATATTGATTTAGTATACATAATTGTGCAGGAGTCCTGATAGCATTGCTTTATTATGGAATTGTACATAATTATTCTATTAAGGAACTATGGTTATCTATAGCAATTTTCTCCTTTTCTTAAAAATTAGATGTGTCGTAAAAAGGAAAAAAAGACAAATCTGTGCACTATATTTTTTGTGGCCTTACCTCCTAGTGGTAGTGACACGGCCAACGGTATACTAGCCTACAAGGCAAAAGTGATTAAGAAAATATCTTTTTTCACTGTAAGTACAACAATAGAAGAATTTATAATAGTAGAGTTAGATGTAAATTGGTTTTCAAAACTATCTGCGTTTTCTTTTAGATTAGTTAACTAGATTGTTTTGATCATTTCAAAGATTGAAAATGTTGTACTACCTTGCATGCATTTATTATTTTATAGAAACAAAGCAAACATCATGCATGTGAAGTGCAGTTTCTCTAAGTGAAACGCTTTTCCTAATAAGGCGCACCGCAGAGCAAATTAAATACATTCAGATAAAACAATTAAGAGTAACTTGTATTAGTGTTTGATTTTTATTTCAAATATTACTTTGAATATTATTAGTAATAATGGTTTGTTTGAAACAGTGCAAGCTTCCTCGACAGGATATAACAGAAAAATAGTTGCATTTGTGGTATATTGGCTAAATTGTGCATAGGACGGTATTTTACGATTGCCGATAGCAAAAAACACTGTGAGCACGATCAGATTAGTTACTCTGATTAACATTAACAATAACAAATACTACAAAAAATAAATGTGCAATAGTTTTTGGTCAAAAGGACAGGGCCTATCTGTTTACAACTTTGCAAAACATAGATTATTGGCACTTGAAATGTGAGAAAGGTATTTGGCAAAGAACATAAGTTGTTGAAAGAAATAAATTTGTATGTAAAACGAAGAGGTAACGAAACATGTGGGTAGTATATATGACAGTAGTCTAGCTTTGTAGTTTGGTGTAGATGATTAAATAAATAGTTGTCAAGATGTAGGCATAATTCTAAGCTCTGCTGCCAAGCAACATGTAAGCAAGTATGAATTGTTTTTTTTTTTAATTTAAATACGTGAAAATTTTCACCTGTGGAGTTTTTGTGTAGTATCAGCGTATGCGCCTTTTAATCAAAGGTGAGAATTAGAATGTAGAATTCTGGCAACTTTTTAATAAAATTTTCAGAGCCAGCAAACCTGAATAAAAAAATATTTTATTGGGAAATTTGAATAGTTGGGTAAGTACCTAAAGTATAGCAACAATAGAATGAACAAAAATAGCAAAAAATTGAATGGTGTTTTTGTGCATTTAAATGTATGTTAAGACGTTAACAGTGCACGGATGGATAATGTAAACATAAAAGGGCTGTTGTATGCTGACGATGCTGTGATAGTGTTTGAGAATAAAAATAACCTACAGAATGTACCAAATCAACAAAATGTAGCAAATAAAATGATTTTTTATATAAATGTAACAAAAACCAAAATCATAGTTTTTGATAAGAAAGAAGTAGGCAGTGATTGTAAAATTAGTGAACGTTTATATCAATTAGAAGCTTTAGTTTATTTAAAAAAAACGTTTAATAAGAATAGTTATTTAGATAAAAAAATTGTGAGACGAGTAAATGCATCCCAAAGTAGTTTGAAGTATGTATATGATTGCAACGACTGAGATATTGTAAAAAAAAAAGAGAAAGATGTCAGTTTATAAAAGTGTGTTGACACAAACGTGATAGGCTAGATCTATAGCATGGGTATATCAAGAACTACTTAAAAAGTGTGGTTAGAGAAACTCGTACAAAACATTCAGAAATGAGTAAGTATTAAACAAATGTAGTTTGAAAGTAACATCCATAGATTAGTACAAACGTAGTATTCTACGTTAGTTTAGCCACGTCAAGAAAATTAGTAAAAATAGAATAACAAAGCAAATCTATGATAAAAAATCAAAATACAGAAATAGATCACGTAAAAATTAGTTGAATGTTGTAGATAAATGAGTGCAAAAAAAAATAATTAAAAGTAGAATGAATAAGAAAACATACATGACCAGATGTATGGATGTTACTAAAGCAGAACAAGTGTGTAAAAATAGAATAAAAGTACAAACAAATTGTACGAAGTATACCCCAAAATAATATAGAATTATTATAATACTCGTTTTAATCTAATTTGACTAATTTTATTGATAATAAAATCAAAATTATTAACTACAATAAGTAGTCTATTTTCAATGTTTATTGCTAATGAACATGGCTTTAGTTTTATTGACATTTATAATTAATTAGTTACTTTTCAAATATGGTTTTACTGATTTTACATTGTTGTTAATAAAAAAATACTTGTTTGTTTAATTCTAAAAATTAAACAATTTAGGTCATTTATAAATCAATTATGACTAACCTAGTAATGACCAAAAAAAAACAAACAAAAAAACAAAAAAAAAAACAAAAAAAAAAACGCAATAGAAAAAAACAGCAGAAGCGCGAACAACTTGAATGGAAAAATACTACAAAAGGCACAGAAGCCAAAAAAACTCAAAAAAACTACTAAACAAAACAACTTTAAAAATACATATAACAATCAAGAATAGATATGATAAAAGCAGCAGAACAAAGAAATATTAAAAATATTAGAAAATAATACAAAACAAAAACAAAGCAAGACTAAAATGGTTACTAAAAGAAACACAAAAAAAAAAAAACAATGTAAATAAAATAAAATGAATTCAAAACAAGATACTAAAGCTTTAAATGTATATAAAAAAAATTTAATTTATTTTGCAAGAAATGTTGACCGTAAAATGAGATAATCATTAATAAAAACGCTCTAAGCATTTATAAAAATCTATTTAGTTTTCCGTGCGTTTTCAGGTGTCTGAGAATGTACAATTACAAAATTTATTTTTTTTTTTATTTATCAAAAAATTAGTAAATTTTTTGTAAATTTTGTAATGTTTTAACAATATTAACTTTTTATTTTTTTGTGTGTGTTAGAATTGGAAAATTGACTAAACTAAATCAATAAATTTTTCTAATTAAATTCTCAATAATATTATATTTATACTATAGATATAAAAGACAATCATTCTAAACAAAACTAATATTCTAATACTAGAAACTATTATCAAGAAAACAATTTATATTTTTGTCCTAAAGCAATTAATTTTAAACAAGTCTTAAGGCAATGTAAAATGTCTAAAGGGTAGGCTATCTCTTAGAATCTTTTTGAACTATCACTATATTTTTACTGTCATGATATTTGACATCTGATGTATGACAGTTCTTCAGTATACAACACCCGGTTAACGAAATGGCACGCTATACGCTTGATAAACGTTGGAAAATGTTAAAAATTTACTTTGAATGTAATTCGTGTATTGCAAATTTGTGCACAAAGTTTGTGAAACTGGTATGCTGGTAAACCGTAAAAAGTTCCACACGCTTGTCCGGTTTGTACACCCGAAATATTGCTGCTGTAGCCAGTAGTGTGCAAGCCAACCCGAAAACATTAACTCGTCATTGCTCTCAGCAATTGAACATTAGTCGCACTACCTTGAGGCGTATTTTGCACCAAGACATCTGTTTATTTGCCTATAATGTCCAAATAACACAGCAGTTAAAGAGAGTTGACCATCCACTTCAATACAACTTTGCTAATTAGGCCTTAAAGTAGCTGTAAGCTGATGATGAATTTTGGCAAAAAAATATCTTTTTTGATGAAGCGCATTTTTACCTCGAGAGCTATGTAAACAAGCAAAACTGCAGGATTTAAGCATCGGAAAATCCACACGTAATCGTTGAGCAGCCAATGCATCCCGAACGAGTGACTGTATGGTGTGGATTATGGGCCGGCGGCATCATTCCATCATTTTTTTTTATCTGAGGAAACGGTCAACCGTAACCGCTATAGGACCATGATAGCAAACTTTTTTGGGAGCAAATTGCTGGTTTGGATGTGGGCAACATCTGGTTCCAACAAGATGGGGCGACATGCCACACTAGCAACGAAACTATCGACTTATTGCGAACAAAGTTCTAAAATCGTGTAATCAGCCGTCGTGGAAGTGTGAATTGGCCAGCAAGAAGCTGCAATTTGACGCTCATGGACTTTTATCTCTGCGGTGCCGTTAAAGAACGTTGTTATAGCAACGATCCAGCAACGATTGACAATTTTTAAGTCAATATCCAAAATGCCATTGCTGAGATAGAACCGCAGACGTTGGAAAAAGTTTTGAAAAATTGGGTCAAGAGAATGGACTATTGTAACGCCAGCCGTGGCAGCCATTTGGCTGATGTAATAATTCATGAATAACCGGATACTCTTAGCTACAAAATAAATTCAAGATCATTAAATTCCATCTAGCCGTTTGTGTTTTATTAACATTTTAAAAGATTCCTTGTGATGACCCAACCTTTATAATAAAAATATAGCAAAAAACTAATTTGCAACTTAAACCCAGAAACGTCATAAAATTTTTAACAAAAAAAGCACTAATCAGAACATTTATCAAAAATTGGTAACAATGTATAGAAAAAATAACTTGTCTTATTTTCAAGTCAAATATTTATGCACGCAATTTAAATGCGACAGAAATCAACCAAGTTGAAGATTTGGTGATGCTTGGCGTCCGAATAAAAGTTTCAGACATTGCTAGAAAAAATAACAATTGTAATAACACCTTGTCAATATTTTTGGTGCTGATTTTGTGTTGCTCATCACATATTTCTTAACATAAATTTAACACAATAAACAGTTAAAAAAATTATTTGATTTTATAGTGGTATTTTTTACAACACACAATTTTCTTTTTCTACTTTTTCTTTTTTGTAGGATTTAATTTTATTATTAACTGTTAAGTTTTTATACCAGCGTATTGGAAGTTTTCTTGAAGGTTTTTTTGATATTGGAATTTCCGATTTAGTTGTCTCTCACTACAAGTCCCGCTCACAACATCTTGTATGATGTACTGTGCTCTAATGTCTTTGCTTCTTATGTAATCTTGTAAGCTGCAACTTACCACTTATCTCCGCTACTCTAATGAATCTCTTTTTTGTAGCGTTTTCTGCTCTAGTTGTGATCGCGTATGTAATGCACAACGTTGTCAATTTTTTATTTGCTTTCCACAGACATGTATTTGTTTCTCCGGGCTTTCACTTTTTTTCTAGGTTTTTATTACTTGTTATACAGGCGTACACTGTGTAATATTATAATAACATTCAAAAACATTTTTTTTGTTTTTTTTTTATTAAAAAACTTTTGTAGTAAATACTTCTAAAGTGTTTTAATTAAAAAAAAATCAATTAAATAATGCATCACAAAACATAACAAAAACAATGTGGAACAACGCAAACTTTTACAATAATGATAATAACATACAAAAACTAGTTGAAGATTTTAACAATTATTTTACATCTATTGCTTCCAAACTAACGTCAAACTTGAAATCTCAAGAAAATGAATCAAATATTCCTTATGTAGAACAAAATATAGATATTGATGAAATAAATGAACTGGAAATTGTAGAAATAGTAAATAATTTTAAAAAATAACATGAGCACTGGTTTAGATGAAATACCACTTCATATAATAAAACTGTGCATACATTACATAAAGACACCATTAGCACGTATTGTCAACAACTCTTTTAAGTATGGTATTTCTCCTCAACAACTCAAAGATGCTAAAATTATACCAATTTACAAAAAAGGCGACACAAACACCTAAGCAAACTATAGACCAATTAGCATCTTAAACTCTTTTTCCAAAGTCTTTGAAAAAATTATCCATAATAAAATATCTTATTTTTTATCAAACTTAAATTTATTTAAAAGCAACCAACACGGATTCTTAAAAAAACAGAAATGTAGAAACTGCTATACAAGAGCTATGTCAATACGTGTCGGATGCCTTGGAGAGGGGAGATATTCCATGCGGTATATTTCTAGATCTTTCCAAGGCTTTCGATTGCGTATGCCATAACATACTTATTAAAAAATTAGATAGATATGGAGTTTGCAATTCCACACTAAACTGGATAATATCATACCTGACAAATCAAAACCAATGTGAATACTGCTTCGGAAAAGATTACATCAAGCTTTAAAAAAGTAGAAATGGGGGTGCCACAAGGCAGTATTCTTGGGCCGCTATTATTTGTTATTTACATTAACGATCTACCAGATACGTTAAACCATAGTGATCATGTTTGTATGAATTATGCAGACGATACTACCTTACTAATTAATGGGTGCAATATGCACAAGATAGTATCCGAAGGAATCATTTACTTAGCAAAAATAGAGCAATGGTTAAAAACAAACAAATTAATCTTAAATTCTGAAAAAACAAACTGCACTATTTTTAAAACAAATCGATCAAAAATTATAACACCAGATCATATTTTACTCAATAACAATACAATAAAAACTGCTAAATCAAATAAGTGTCTTGGTATAATATTAGACAAAACTCTAAACTGGGGCGAACACATTAACTACACCATTTCAAAACTACAATCAATAATATATGGTTTGAGAATTCTAAAAAAAAAACAAATTAATCAACAAGATTTTAAAACAGTTTCCTACTCTTGTTTTCAATCTATTATGTCTTTTGGTATTATTGTTTGGGGAAGTAGTATGTACACAAACAAACTGTTTGTGCAACAGAAAAGAGCAGTTCGAGTTATGTTTAGTATGCAGCCTCAAAATTCTTGCAGGACAGTGTTTAAATCCAACAATATGCTTACCGTGTATGGACTGTACATATATCAGACACTTTTGTTTCACCAAAAAAATAAAATTAAATTCAATAACAACTCAAAAAAGCATAGCCACCAAACTAGGTCAAATATTTATTTCTATCCCAAACACAGACTTGATGTTACTGAAAAAAATACTATATATACCTCAATTAAATTATATAATCATTTACCTGATACTATCAAAAACATAACTATCTTTAAACCTTTTAAGCGCAAACTACACCAATTTGTGATAAACAGTGAACCATACAGCATGGAAGAGTTCTTTAATATCTGCCAAAACACTATTCAATAACTTTACCTATTATTATATTAATTATGTGACGCGTTTTACTTTATTTACATTACAAAAAAAAAAAAAAACTTGCCAGACTGTATAAAATTCAAAACACAAAATTGTAAAGTTTCATAAAATCATAAATTGTTATTTAGCTTATTTTTTTTTAAACAATAACAAAACACAAAAAAACCTAAATAAAATACAGTAACCTACAGAAACAAACTGATTAGCCAAAAAAACAAAGTTTTGTTGTCTAATTCTATATTGTAGAATTAACTCATTAATGCCTATTATTTTAAAAAAAGTATGCATTTACTAAATCAAATAATATAATAAAAAAAAAACAAATTTAGCATCTGCAAGTTTCAGCAATAGTGAATACTTTTTAGTCCTATTTTTATGACAAAGTTAACTTTTAAGCACATTGGCCGACAGTTTTTGTTAGACTTTTGTTTGAAAAACCGTGCAAACTTAAAAATGTTACTCTTTTGCATTTAGTTTACATTTATATAATAACAAGCATAACAAAGAAAACATAACTAAAGTATAGTAGCGGTATGGAAAAAAGAAAAAAATTCTAAAACTATATTTCTTGTATTTTTTGGTCTTTTCTATTTTTAACGGAACATTAAAAAATTACTAACTAAAATTATTTAAATCTTAATGCATAATAAACAATAGATATCAGCTACATTACAACGTAACCTAAGAAATATTTGGTTTTTGTCATAAAATTCGCAGTCGGACTGCAACAAACTTAAATTGTAATTTAACAATATCAAAATCAAATTTAAGATCAACAATAATTTTTCCATTATTAGATCAATTTTACTAAAAATAAATGTTCAGAATTAAGATAAAATACAAAAAAAAAATTCTAAATTGCAAAAAAAGTGTTGTATTGTTGATATATAACATTTGTATCTAAAACATAAAATTGTTGCCTGTACTTTATAAATAAATTATTGTTATAACAACAAAAAGCATTTCACTTTTCAAGTTTTGTTGTTTTGTTAAAAAATCACCTTGACCAACTTAAAAAATCTACTTAAACAATTTTTAGGTTAATTAACTTAAAAATGCTTAACATAACATAAGCTTGATTTGATTTCAGATTAGTATATTGAAATTGTTAATAGAAACTAAAAATTATTATAATTTAAAATTATTTTTTAAACCTCTAGCCTTACTACACTTATTTTTCAGAATATTTTATGACAAATACTTTTAGTTTTTTCTAACAAAGTTGTTGAAATTTTAAACAATGTCTTGCATAAGCTGTAACTACTCAGTACATTAGTGCCATGCATATTTAAGTATTTAAGTTATTTTTAGTAAATTTACAACTTTCATACTTTAAAAATAGATAAAAGTGATCAAAGGTTGAACCAATTTTTTTTCCTAAACTGTATAAATATACATTTTTACAAATTCAAAACCGAACAAATATTCATGCCTTACTCAGGATTTGAACCTAGAACATACAGTACCGTAACTAGACTCTTATCTGCTACGCCAACGAGGTTGGCTAACTTTGGAATCAGTTTTTTATTAAATAATTAAACTTACAAAAGTTGTTTTTTGTTCTAAATATAAATTGATTTGTAATGTACAAAATTTTTATTTTTTATTTTACCTATTATTTAGTTACTGATAAATCGGACGTGGTGTTAAAATAGTTTCTACAGCAGAAGAAAAAATATTAATTTTGATCATATATAAAAATTTATTTTATAAATTGTCTACAATATTAATAATATTATAATCTATTCAACTCTAAGGTAAGGTGCATGAAAACTATGATTAATGCGTTACTGTAATAATCACGCGCGCATTTACTGTTGCTTGTAATTGTTTTCTTGCATTTTATCTTGAAATTAAATAGACTATTGTAGTAGACTAGTAATGCAGATACACACATAAATTCACATTTTATTATTTAATTGACGTGTTTCTAGCAATTTAACAATCACAGCAAGTGATCTAATGAAAGCTTGTTCAGGTTAGTTTGGAACGTGAATGTAAGTGTGACTTGAATTTAAATTAACTTGGATATAATATCAATCCTACTGCTAGGACCGCCTCTTTATCGTAAATGTACTTAATTATAAATTAAGTACCTTGTAAATAGTTTTTTTTTATTATTGTAATAATTATTATAATATTTGAGTAAATATAAACATAATCTTTATATATTATTTACTTTATAAATTTTAATCTTTATATTATAATAATCTAAAAAGATTACCACTAGATGTTTAAATTACTATATTTTAAACATGTTTATACTCACGTTGCTTGTAATTATTATTATTTTGTCATAAATGATAATAAATAACAAAAAATAGTAATCATCTATTATATTTTTTTTTAATTATCCATTTACTTTAAACTTAATTTTAAGCAATCACATAAAAATCAAATGTATTTACTTTTAAATCTGCAGTTTACTTGTTATACTCCTAGCAAAAACAAAAATAAGAAAACTAGCTTCTATAACGCATATAATAATATTATGTATGTAGTTGTTATTAATACATCTGGAATTAATAACATACTCGTATAATAAAATTATGCAATTACCATTTGTGCAATTCCATTATAACGGTTAAAAAAAATTCTACATTTTTTTTTTAGTTTTTTTGTCGTTTTTTAACTTAATTGCATCTTTTGTTTAAAAATTGCAAACTTAACTAACAAAAAAAATGCTAGTGAAATCAATCAGAAGTTTTCTGTAGAATAAAAATCTGGTGCTGTTTCAAGTCTATACCCTATCTATAAGCTGCCAAAGCCACAAAACCATGTTTTTGTTCTCAGTATGCTCAGCAAAAAAGAGCATTTTTTAATTTTTTTTTAACCGTCAAAATTATTTTGATGTATAGGAAAATAGGAATTTGTTTTGTGTATTTGGGCTTTAAGGGTCTAAAACTCAAAAAACCTGCTAAGTAGGCTTATTCTTCAACATAAACTCTTACAAATACACGTTTAGCAGCGCTCAGAGGAACAATAAACCAAATCTTATAAAAAAATTGAGTTTTAAAAACAATTTTACATAGAAAATAATCCGTATTGTACTCATCGGCCGTAGAAAAGTCCATCTAGAAAGAAATGTTTACAAAATTTTCAGGCAAAAAATTTGGTAAAAATTAATTATTTTTTTATATTCACAAAAAGTATTATAAACACACTAGAGTGTGGTTTAAAACTTTTTTTAATCAAATTTTGATAAGCGCCGGGCAAATTTATGTTTGAATGCAAAAAATAATATTCTCAAATTTGGGCTTTGATAGATCGAGTTTAAATGTGTGCCACAAGCGTAAAAACTATCAAACAAAGATTTAAATAGCCAAAAATTGGATTAAGCGACAAAAAGTGTCTTTGTTAAATTTCTAATAGTGCGTACACATTTGCAACAATCTGCCGTATCGCAACACCGTCGCGTATCATCGTCGCGTACCATCACTCCGCAACACAACAGCGAACCGCAACATCGACGCGTAACATACTCCCGCAACACAATGCCGTTCCATTGCTGTATTGTTGCGCCCTGCCGTACTAACTTGTAAAGAGAGCTGCAACATCGTCGCGCAACGTTCCTTTGATCCGACGGCATAAAACCGACAAGCGATGGGACGCTAGAAAAGTCCCATGTTGCAAGGAAATGTTGCGCGAGGATGTTACGCGACGGTGTTGCGGTACGGCAGATTGTTGCAAGTGTGTACCGACTATAAAATGAACTTAAAAATATATAAACCAAATAATAATAAAACATTTTTAAAGTAAAAAAAAATGTTGTACATTTTTTTTTCTGATGTTTTTTTCTACGCCAGATAAGCACGACACTGACTATTTTCTATGTAAAATTGTTTGCAAAACTTAATTTTTTATAATATATGGTGTATAATTTCTCTGAAAATGCTAAATGTGTATTTGTGAGAGTTTATGTTGAAAAATAGGCATATTTTTGCAGTTTTTTCGAGTTTTAGACTTCTAAAACCCAAATACACAAAACAAATTTATATTTTCCAATTAATTTACATCAAAATACGTCAACTTTGATAGTTAATTTTTTTTAATGTTCCTTTTTGCCCAGCCTACTGAGAACAAAACATGGTTTTATGGCTTTTGCTGCTTATAGACAGAGTATAGACTTGAAATGACGCCAGATTTGAATTCTACGAAAAATTTATGATTAATTTTACTAGTAAATTTTTTTTTAAGTTAAATTTGCAATTTTTAAACAAAAAATACGATTAAGTTAAAAAACGACAAAAAACTAAAAAAAATCGTATTTTTTTTAAGGTTTTTTACTCTCATGAACCGATCAAAAGGCTACTAATAAGTTATAAAAATTAAAAAAAAAAATACTAAAGCAAATTTCTCAATGTACCTCGCCCCACTGCTCTGATCCGTTTGAAATGAAATTGCCCACTTATTAATTAAAATCTGTATTGATTGATACAATTTTTTACTGTGTATGTTCAGATATATTTGATTTGTTTGTAAAACTTGGAATTATTCATATTATTTCTTCGATTTCTAATTATATAGTTGTTATTTATTTATTTATTTAAAATCAATAGAATATAAATATGTTAATGCCCGTTTGATAATTTATGAATTGTTTTATTGCTACTTAAATTAATTACTAATTATTCATTTATTCAAGTGTACTAAAATTGCATTTAGTAGTTTGTTATTATTAATTAGTTAATGTAATCTATGACAAATTCCACTTATAATTTATATCAATTAAGCTAATGTTTTACAAATATCAAAAAGTTGACATTTTACCGTTATAATCATATTACTATAAAGTTGAAAAAAATACTACCGTACACCAACAACAGTATGACCGGTGGTAGGAAGTTCCGCGCAGTTAGAGAAAATGAAAACTATAGTAGCCACAAAGAAAAATTGAAAATAATGCACTCGGAGACACAAACTTTTATACATAATAAATATATTTATTCCCGGAAAGCGCCAGTTTTGCATGTACATAAACAGATGCTATTTCATGCTAGACTGACGCATTTTAAATTTGATTTTGCATGCGAATGTACCTATTTTACTATTGGTGTCGTTTAGCGCTCTCATTCCATATTTGTCTTAGGAGTGACCGGTCAAAGTTGTTTACTGTATTTATTTAAACGTTTGCATTTTGATTGTAATAAATAAAATGTTTAAGTTACAAATTGATTAAAAAAAACAATACAAAAAAATATAATTTTATATTTAGTCTTGTTTTCTAAAACCATAATTTATTTGCTAAAATTCCCTAATAAGACTTAAAATTTGAATTATAGGTTTATCACTTACCACCAAGCAAGACGCACTACTAAAACACAATGATACTTTGTCTTTATTGTGCGTTTTACAGCTTTTTACATTGCCTTAGAAGTCTTAAGATTTGTTTGAAGGGGTTTGATGAGACCAACGGCTTATTAGGTGACTTCCGAATCATTAAGGGAAATTAGTCATTAGTTAGTAAAGAAGTATTATTGATTTTTTAGTCACCAATCAAAATTTGCATAGTAGTGACAAACAAATAACAACTAACCAGTGTTTGATAAACTATTTAAAAAAAAAATTAAAAATGATTATAAAAATTAATAAAAAGTTGAGATAATTAAAATAAAATATAAAAATTTTTAAAATTATAGAAACAATTTTTATAAAAAAAAATTTTAAAAATTTAATAACTCTTAAAAAAGTTAAATTTAATCTAGAATATTTTATAATAATAAATTATTAAGAAAATATAAAAATTTAAAAAAAATTTAAAAAAAAATGAAAATGTTTAAAAATAATTTAAAAAAAAAACAAATTTAAATAAAATCTAGAAAAAGAAATTAATGAAATTTAAGAAAATCTAAAAAAGTTTTGAAATTTAAACAATTGTAATTTTTTTTTATAAAATTTACGAAATGTAAAAAACTATCTAAGAATATTGACATAGACCGAAGAAGTCTTAAATGTATGTAAAACAAAATACATTAATATTAGGTTCATTGAGGTACTTAAAAGTTGTAGCATGCTAGGTACGCTGTCAGAGTTGGGGTTATATGTGTTAACACCGTGTTTGGCATTGGGGTCTCACATACACAACAGGTGTTGAGAGAATGCATTGTGTACTGGGATTTGGAATTCAAAATAGAATACAAAGAATTACAAAATTGTACGCCGTCTCCGAGTAGGTTCTTTTCAATATTTTGCAAAACAGCTTCAACCAACTCCGCCACTTAATGAAAATAGTTTGACATGTTCTAAATATTTTTTGACAGATCTGATACGTTTATGCTGAATTATAATATTATTGTAAACTTTTTAACAGTTTTAGTAACTTTTTGGCAATTTTTAATAAAGTTTGACACATCTGGTAAATTCTATGTGTTATCACATTATTGTAAACTCTTTGACAATTTTAGTAACTTTTTGAATTTTCAAACATTTTTTTTGAAAAATTTAGTAACAATGTTGACAGTTTTGATTAAAAATTTAAAATACAATTTGTCAGATTTGGCAAGTTGCTTCCAATTTATAATATATTTACACGTTGCAGTAAATTGTTTAACAGTTGTAGTAGTTACTACTACTTAACTTAATGTAGTAAAATTTTTAAAACTATAAAATATGATGTTATTTTTGACAGATTAAAATACATTTTGACATATCTGGAAAATTGTATGTATAAAGTTATATTTAATAGATCTCGCAAAAATGTATCCTTAACTTATTACATACTAAAAATTATTTGGCAGTTGTAGCAATTGTAGTTACTGCTTAAAAGTATTTTTGAGAAGTTTGCTATATTTCTGCTAACTATCACTGTAAATTGTTTGACAGATTTTTTTTTTAATTCTTAGTTACTGTTTGACAGATTTGATATATCAAACAAGATACGCTTATTACATTGCTGTAAAAAGTTTGACAGTAATTTTTTGTAATTTTTTGACAGTGGTAGTAACATTTTTGACAATTTAAAAAAATAATTTGATTTATTTATGCCAACTTATCACATTACCAAGAACTATATAATAGTTTTTGTAACTTTTTCGACGCATGTAGTAATATTTTTGACAATTTATTAATATTATGTGACAGTATAAAATACAATTTTTAACAAATGTAGTACCTTTGGCCTTCATATGACACATTACTGTAAACTGTTTCTGAGTTATATTTAAGTCAACATAAACTATTACTGTAACTTGTTTTACAGTTTTAATAACTTTTTGATAAACGTAGTAAGTTATTAAAAATTTATTTTACAATTACCAATAGATTTACCAACTTATATGATTTTAAGCCTTGAGGTTAAAGTTGTGTGCAAAGCCAAACTAACTCAAACGCAGCACACTAGAGCAAAAGTAACTTGGAACGTGACAAAAAAAATCTCGTTAATTGACAACAATGGCCGTTCTTGAAATAAATTAATGTTAATTATTATACGTAAATACACGGTGTAGTAGATTTGTAAATTAGCGTACGTTGCGTCAGTTATGGGTAATTTTACAATAGTTTGATGTGGGGCCGACATCGATATCTCCAATTTTGCTCAAATTTGTACACATGTTTGAGATACCAAAATATGACAATTCCTAAATTTTAGATTTCTAGCAATACTTTGTCTTTTTTCAGTTTTTGTGCTGTAAATAAGCAAAAATTAGTCAAAAATCATATTCAAAAAGATGTATTCCGCCTTTGGTTTTCCAAAATTTTTTGCAAAAAATGGGAAAATTACCATTTTATCAAAAACTTGATCTTCAATCCCGCTACACCTAAAGACTTGAAATTTGAATATGATATTTCTGAAACATAATAGTTTTGATCCTAAAAACTAAAAAAAAAAAACAGGATTCGCTTACCGTAGGGTGAAATTTAACAGATAACTATTAAAAATGAGTTACTTTTAAGAAATTTTCTTTGAGTTTTTAGTAATTTGACTAACTTTCCGGTTTTTTTTAGAAAAATTTAAAAAACAAACATAAAGATTGCGTTCTACAAGAAATTTCGTTTCGATTACACTAATTCAATATTTTTTTAGTTCTTTTTTTGCTTATTTACAGCACTAAAACTAAAAAGAAAACAAAATATTCCTAAGAAATTAAAATAGCCGCATTTACACTGTAATCTACCTTAAAATCAAAAATTTTAAAAATTGTCATATTTTGGTACCCCAAACTTGTGTACAAAATTTGAGCAAAATCGAAGACGTCGATGTGGGGACGATTGTCTATACTAGCGTGGAATTACCCTTATACAAAACAAAAGTTTTAGTAACTAAGCTTAACACATTGTTTAAAATTTTATATTTTTTTAAATTTTAATTATTTTTTTTTAATTAATTTGATATTTTAATATTTTATTTTTTTGTAAGTTTTTATTTTTTTTTAATATCTTTAAATTTAAATAGATAACTATATTTTTCAAAAATTTCAAATATATTTTTTACTAGTGTTACTTTCTAAAGTTACTATTTTTTTTTTAATAAATAGGATAACAAATACTTGAATACAAAATAGTTTTGACTAACCATTAGTTGCAAGTTATCTGTAATTGTAAATATAATGACTAATCAATTTAAAAAAAAAATGTTGAGATTAATAGCTAGTGATTTATTAGTTAATCATTAACAAAACTAGTGTTTTGACTAAAGTTAGTCACTTACGCCCAACTTTGCTTCTGCAGACGTTGCAATTTGGTTGCCAATTGTTATGCAATATTTTATTGATATTATTTGGTTTTTTAGTTAACACAACAAGATTAAGCAACAGCCAGTTTGCATTAAGTAACAGTTAATTTATTAAACATTTAATAAATCAATCATTTAAAATTGTCTTTTACCATCAAGTAATGCCGTGCTACCAAGATAACACTAATAAAAATTTGTAAAAAACGAATTGAATTGTCTGTATTTTAGTAAATGATTATAAACTTTTTATGAACATATTTTTTGATGCAAAGAAAAATAACACTAATAAAAAAAAACAAATTGCTATTATGCTTTACTTAAAAAATATACTTAAGCCATATAGTCTTTTAAATTTTTTGTAAGATATGATTCGTAACTATCTTTTTGCTCCTGTAATATTAAGTATAATACAGGCAAAATGTTTATTGTTTGATAGAAAGATAATAGCTGCTTTCCCGTTAATAGAGTTACTAACCCAGGGCATCTTACCCCAGCGCACGCCAGTGCAAGTTACACTCGAGCGTCTTGCACCTTTACGGGAACATGTTTTTGTAGCGTTTGTGCATATGTCAAATGTAAGATTTTTTTAAATATTTTGTAATCACTTACATTTATGTGATTATTATTTAATTTGTTTATTTCTATTTAATTTTTAATTTTTTTTTGTAATTTCTTCCGTTGACTGTTCCTGATATATATTTTAATTAATAACGGCTGCTGTCAGATGCAACTCGCCCCGCTTGAAAGGTTGGGGCTAGAAGAAGAGGGGAAGGACGACTTGTTGTGACTGTGCAAGTTACCCCACTTATGTATACGTAACGGGAACGCAGTGCATCTTGTCCTGGCATGCACCAGGGTCTGTCAGAACGTAAAGGGAAAGCAGCTAATAGCGTAGTTAACATAACCACAAACTATGACAATTTATTTTGACTTAAAAATGTCAAATATTAATAAATTGATGAAGTTTTTTTGCAAGTTACCAGACACCAGTCAATCTAATGTAAGTAGTTCTTTCTATATAAACTTTACATGTTATTATTAATTTGTTTATATTGAATACCTTTGGATTTACTACTTACTTACTCAATAATGTTTTTTTTAGTATTTATTCATTTTGTTTTTAGAAATGAATGTTATAGTCACCAAAAATGTTTCATAAAAATTGATTTATAAAATGGCTATGGGCAAAAGTGTCATACAAGTTTGAACAATGCCTTGATCTTGTTAAAAATTAAAAAAAAAGTCTGATTGTCTGCGGAAAGAGTACGGAGTTTTGGATCGAAAAAGGGCAAACGGACCTTTAATCATTGTCATCGACCTTTTCCCTTTCCAATGCTTGACCGTTGAAACCTTGTTAATATTTGATGGTCTCTCGTAATTACAGATTTTAGTTTTAAGAAAAAGTAGTCGTAACTTGGTTTCATATTTTTATAAAGACTATGACACCTGTACGTGATTTTGTTGCAAGTTGATAAATATCTAATTTTTATTAATTAATTAATTTATTACTTTGTCAGTGGCTAGCTTTACAATATTGTAATAAATGTTATTATAATATTATAGAGAAAAAATAAGCAATAACACATTAGTCAACCTTTTAGATTAATTTTTATATTCTATCACAAAAGTTAAAATATCCGCGCGTACTTATTTTATAAAATATCCAAACTAGAAACTATAGGGTTAATACAAACTAAAAAAATGTTACATCAAACATTAAAAAAACTGTAATGTCAAAAAGTGTAGCTAACAGTTTACAAAAAATTAATACAATTAAAATATAGTAAAAAAATTGATGTTGTTGCAAAATTACGTCATAAATTAACATTGTGGGTCTATTGGATACTATTAAAGACATTAAGTTTTATTCCCAACAAAAATAATTGATTTTAAAAATTGAGTAATTATTGATTAATAATAAAGTTATATTAAGAAAACAAATGTGATGTTATTAATTATTCATGTAACGTATAAATTAAATATGGTATAACACAGCGCTGCTATAAACAACAGTTTCTAATACATACATAACAAGTAAATAATATTTTAATTTTGATTCATATAACTTTACGCAAGCGAAATATATTTTCAAGAGTAAAACAACAAGAACAAGTGAATTATTATCGAAAATTATGACAAGTTTTATTACCAATAATGAACATTTCCATAGACTGGCAATAAACTGAGTAAGTAATTATCTATTATTATTCAGACAAGTTATATTCAGACAGAGAATATAATTCAAATTTGATGTCTCTAATTATTGATATTAAATTCATAAAAAATTATGTCGTTATATGTTTAGCTTTTTATTATTATTTTATAAATGATAATACAAAGCTACTATAAACAATGCGTTGCAGTTATTAATACGTAAATAATAAATATAATTTAGACAACACCACGTTAATGTTTAAATTATATTTTTGGTCATAAACAATTATAAAATACATAGCTAATAGACAAAAAATAAAATCAATTTTTAATTGCGTTTATGCTTTAACGTAAATAAATATTGTTTGTAAAAAGTATCGACAATAGTAAATTATTATACGTGTAGCACATAATAATATCATAACTTATACATTCATACAAGTTAAAAATAAAAACATAAATTAAACATAAAATATTTATATTAAACTTTTGTAAGTTTTATAACATATATACTTTAATATTTAACAGAGCAAATAAAACATTTTTTTTACAGATAAGTGTAACAATTTTAGCTTGACTTTAAAAATCGTTTGCAATACAAAAGTTAAATTTCAATTAATTTAAAAAAACAAAACTAAATATTTATACTATTTATTTAGAGTGATTTATATTTTATAAGCATGTTAAATAACTACTAAAAATTTAAAAAAAACTTTATCTGAATAGTTTACTATTTTACTACTTTTTTACTTAATAGACTACGACTACTATTATTATATCTATATTTAACTTTAGCCACTCTGTATTTTTTTTTTTATATGGAAATATTTTAAAACTTAACACCTAATAAAGTTTGACTTTCAGATTGACAATCGTATATCGTAAATATTTTTATTGTTCCAAGTAATTTATAAAACAATTATCTACTTGTACCTAAAACTATTCTAACATTTTGTAGTAACTATATTCTTGTTTAAAAGTTTTGAATTACATTATATTGTAAATTGTTTTACAATTTTTTTTTAAATTAATTTTGCTATTGCTAGCTTTAATGCAACATTTAATTTCAAAACATTATTTAAAAGTTAGAATTGTCAAAAGTATTTAAACAGATTAAACTATGCATATTTTTTAATAATCAAAAATATTGCCTGCATATGTTCTATAATAATGATCTCCATATTTTTTATAAAAAAATCCTAATTTATAATTATTAAATATTAGCTAAAAAAAGTTATATAGCTCGGTTTATAAAGATAAAATATTTTACAAGATTTTATACTTACAAATAAAATTTAAATGTAAAACCTTTGTTTGCTTGAAATTGGTAACAGATAAATTAAATAATTTAATTTAATCACTGTGTTGCTGTATTTTTTATTTAATTCCGTGCACTTGCAAGTTAAGACGAAATGAACCGCGCTGTTGCTTTCCGAAAACTGCTGCGCTTTTCGCTCGCATATCGTAACTGAAAAGCGCTTTCCAACAAGAGGTGATTGTAGTCGCGCAACGACGCACTGAATACTGCCGCTACTATCATCCTCTCGCAAACACAAGTCGTGCTTGATGACGAGAGAGATAAACATATACATCAAATACACATACTATGAGATAGCAAGGGTCCTGAAGCATTCGACGTCCGCGCGCTAATTACATAAAGTTAATAATTATTGCCAATCCAACATTTGTTGGATGAATGGAATGTTGCACTATTCTGTGAATTGTATTACAGCGAATTACTGTGAAATTGGTGCGCGGTTTTAGGGAGGCACGGGCGTTATTGTTACGCGGGACTGAATTATCGGGGTTGGAAGCGTCGTGGGGCATTTATCCCAATTTTGTTTACATAAATTTATTAAATTATCATACATTTGAATCAACAGGTTATCAATTAGTATGTAACTTTGGTTACAAGTTTGCACTATAATGTACAATAGACAATAAGGTGATCTAACATACCGTGTGTGATTTAATTAATATAGATTGCTTTGTTTCAAAGTTTATTTATAATATGTTATTTGAGTAATGCAGAAAAGCTAATTCTCCACAATTTGCTTAGTATATAGTATAAATCTAACTATCAATAATAAAATTTATCAAGTATTATAATATAATTTAATAAAAAAGTATATTTCAGCGTTTTGAAATTTAATGTTTGTGCAGCCAGTTAAATCTGGCAAAGCTTTAATACTTAATCAAAAGACGCAATCATTATCATAACGGTAATACAAATATTTAAAAGTTAGTGCAGTTAATCAGGTTATATCTACATATATATAAAATGTTTTTCAATAAAAAAAATTATTTTAAGTTTTGCGGCATTTTTTATCTGTTGAATAGCAAGCCTGGAATTCTTGACATTTATCAACAACGTATAGATATATATGTTAGAAATAATAAAAAATCATTATAGACACAATAAAAGTTTTGCCGAGACAGTTTGCAAAGTTTGTGGTGTATTTAGTTCGTATAAATCATCTTTCCGTAGAGCCATTAATTTTTTAAAAACGACAAAAGATTACAGCTAATGCGGATTGCTACCGTAGAATGCAGACTGGTTTTCTTTATTCTTCTTTCTATATTGGGCAATTTGGACATAAACACACAAGCCGTAAAGCAATTGCATTGCTGCATAAAAAAATCTAGTTTTTAAAACTTGGAGACATAAAATGATTTGCAAACATTTTCAGCCCACAAAGACAATTTTTGAGTTGGAGTTTTCTCCAGATAGAGTCTCAGTTGTACAAAATTGTAAAATTTTCTTAAAAGAATTACCCGTTGCAGACAAAGTTCAAATAAGCATTTACTGGATAACATTTTCTTCAACTAATTGCAAAGTTAATACTTTAACTTTTTATTAAAAAACATAACATATGCTTACCCAATTGTAGTCTGACCCTAATAAACACAAGCAAGCCTAAATAGATCTGAATTTATTTTTAGCTTACCTACACATGTTTTCTGTTTACTGTTTACCAATTGATTTTTTTTTTTAATTAATTAAAAACAATTGTTTAAAAATGGGTACAGCGTGTGTCAATGAATAAATTATTCCACAACAAAAAAGTAAGACTTGTTTGTTAGTTTATTCTAATAATAAGCAATTTTCCAATTTTTTTAGTAAGTTAAGTAAAACCAAATCTATCAAAAAATTCAAGGGTTGTAGAAACTGTAAAAGCGGCTCAGTTAACAAAATTTTGTAACGTAAAAGCTTTAGTTTATAAAACTGTAAGTACTAATAAAAAAACATTGCCTATTGCAAAAACTTTTTAAATTGTAGGTTAAAAAAACATCAAAATATGAGTGGCCGCATCTTTAGTGTGCAAAAACGCACAGAAATATTTAATCTTTAACAGCTACCAACTAAAGCAATATGAAGTTAATTAAGATAAATTATTTCCGTTTTCGGCATTATTATGAGTATAATAACAATATTTGAATAAGCTATTTTGGTAAAAATATATTAATAAATAAAAAAGTTTAGTGGTAAAAATTGTTCAATTTATTTCAAACTTAGTTAATATTAATGATATTTATATAAAAAAAATTATGCCGCAAAAATTAACACAAAATAATTATTTGTTTGCTTTAAACGTAGCA
This sequence comes from Tachinus rufipes, assembly GCA_963932245.1. Lineage (NCBI taxonomy): Eukaryota > Metazoa > Arthropoda > Insecta > Coleoptera > Staphylinidae > Tachinus > Tachinus rufipes. The sequence goes on along the minus strand of OZ010745.1, from coordinate 70,799,695 downwards.
CCAAAGATGAGGATACTTTTGGGTGTAAACAATAAACTCACCGATGACTTCGCCCAATACGTTCGGTACTGTTTTTATTACACAATTGGTAGTTTGATTTTATTGGGTGATCGGCGCCTTGGGCGGTATTTTACTACAGTGCGAGTGAAGCGCTCTCGGTGGTTTACCACGGAACCATTTCTGACAATTCTGTCCTTAACTGCTAATATATACACATTAGAGTAGAACTTAATTATTTTGTCAAGTTTTGATAAGTACCGAGCGGAATTATGTTCAAATACAAATAAAAATGTTATTGTTTATAATTTTTATGCTAATAAACGGTGCTGCAAGCGCAAAAAACTACCAAAAAAGGTAAAATTGCTCATTTTATTAAACTATTTGATTATTTTCTACGCATTGTATACTCTTGTAGTTAGTGACATTTAATCTAACAACATAAAATCTACTAGAAAATCACATCGTATAATATAAAAAGCTTATTTCAGAAGTTTTTTTGTTGTTTGGACTGATTTTACCTCTTTTTTGGTAGTTTTTGTGCTTGCGGCACTATTTAGACTTAATTAATTGGCACCAAATTTTGAAAATGTTATTTTTTTGGTATTCAATTATAATTCCGCCCGGCGCTCATAAAAATTTGATAAAAAAATTTAAATTTCATTCTAATATACATATATATAAAAGCTTAGTAGATATAAATAATTTAGAAAACAAATCTTTACCATCCGTTTTTGCAGTAATAACCATGTTTAGTTAGACCGCTGCAACAAAACAACCAATTTTCCAAAGCAACAACAATTGAGAAAATCTTTCTTAACCAAAAATGAGGGAAATCTTTATTTATTTACTTAAACCTGACAAACTTATGTCATACCAAGACAGTCATATGTTGAACAAGCGCACTTTGTACCGGAAAAAAAAATTGAAATTTTATTCTTCTAGCAATTAGTATTACGGATCTAGTTTAACAACTAAAATGTCAGCAAACAATAAATGTAATACAACTGTTGGCTACATTTATAGTCTTGTTAGTTAACGTGTCTTAAGTTAGCAGACTTGCTTCAATATTGTAAATAACTATTATAGTTCTAGCATCGGAGTACTTTACAACTCTGAAGTGATCTGTAATATTAATTTTAAGAAATATTTATGTTTTTTCTTTGTCTACATCTAAACACCAATTTTAATATTTTTATTAATTTTGTTTACTTACTAATTGTTAAATAATATGGAAACTTCTAGAAAAAGCACTTTAAATACTAAATAAAATAATCTTTGGAGCTTTACATGCACAAATAGATTTTTGCCGGAGCAAAGTCTTCTTTCTTTATTTTTTTTTAAATTTTGTTTTTGAATAAAGCCACAAACTAGCCACATGTCTGTTGTAGCATGTATTAGAAGAATATTACGGCAATAATAATTTTTCTATTACAATTGAAACTATTGTTAAACATGTCAGACAGAACGGACTTCTTGTAGATACTGTATCAACTTAGCAAACTGACAAGGTTTTTAAACCAATCTTGATCTACTATAATCAAATGATGAAAACTTAAAGACCGTTATAAAAAAAATTTATTAATTGTGTTGTTCAAACTGCATTTTTAAGTTTAACGGTCAATTGGTTTCAAGATACTATAACAAAACTAAAATAGCGTTGGATAAGAAAAAAAGTTTTTAATTGTTTATGCAGAAAACTTTAATTGCTTTTAAGAAAAAATGCGCATTAATGTTGCAAAATTTTGAACAAATAAGCAAACATCATAAGAAACTTACATGCCGCCAATTATAATGACCATTTTTGTTGCCAAAATGTAAAAAAAAAATAATTGTCGTATTAAAAAATTGGCGGATACTCTATTAGTGAAACGGCCAATATTGCAGACGCTTAGTTTATAGTATTTGGTGTAAATAGTTTTCGGAACTATAATCTACATCAAAACGAACAGTTAAAGGCTCATTTAGATTTCATTTTTTCGAAATTGTTTTTTATAAAGAGAAAATTTATCAGCATTGATATTTTTTTTGCAACCAAACATGTGACGCCATGAAAGTTGCTAGTAGATCTTAGCAAGAAAAAAATGTTACTTGTGCAGAAGTTATATTTTTTTGGTTTTTTTGACATCAAGCTATTTTAGGTCACACATGTCACATTACTCTAACAGTAAAGCATTTAAAAAAAATTAAACCTATCTTTTTTACTGCAATTAGTTTAAGTTTCTTGACAATGTAGCGTTTTTTCTCAAATAAAAAATAATAATAATAATAATAATAATACTAAGGTCGATGGCCATTTCAAAACAGAATGTTTATTTATGTAGACTACATATATATTTTATATCATTTTCTGTACTGTTCTCTTTTGAATAAAGATGTTATATATATATATATATATATATATATATATATATATATATATTATTTTTTAAATTTTTGCGGATATAATTATTTTTATTTACATTTATTTTCGGATTATCCCGCGTTTTTACTTTGAGTTGGACTCGACGTTTCGGCTGAATTTCATCTGCCATCATCATGAGAGATTTATTATATCTATTTTTGAAAATAAATGTAAATAAATATATATATATATATATATATATATATATATATATATATATATAATTATAATAATAATAAAAATAATAGTTTTTATTTATACAATATAAGTATAAAAAGACAAAATTCTGCTTAAAGCTGCTTTTCCACTTAACCAAACAAATTTTTACAATAAATTAATTTAGCATCACAATAATTAATAATATTAATCTGAGAAAAAATATGTTAAATTTAAAAAAAAGACTCTGGACTTTTTAAAGTAAGTAATTTTTATGCAATCTGTTATATTAGGCCAGTGAGTTATTTTTGTTTAATAAATTTTTAAGTTCTAGCACCAAAATATTTTTTTAACTTTGGTGTTAACTGTGATACAAGTTAAGGTTTATAGTTAAATACTAGCACAAAAGTTTTTACTAACTTTAGTGTCACTGTTATATTAAAAATTTACATTTTTTGTTTTGGCACCAGTAATATTATTATTGTATTTATTTAATTATATATATAAAAAAAAATTGTATTGTGTTGTTTTCTTTAATTTTTGTCTTGAAATTTAATACTTTAGCAAAGTGGCTTTTAATCTTGGGTTGAGACTCAAATTTGAGTCGCGGGAGGTAATTTAACAAGTTGCAGAAAACCTCCAAATAACTTAAAAAACAGATAAAGATTTTACAGCTATTTTAATATATTTGATAATATAATTTTAATCAGCTGTCACTTCACTAGTATTGTCTTATCACTACTATATATTGATAGTTAAAACTGTTTTTCTTAAATCAAAACTAAAAATATTTTTGACAATCAAAGAACACAAATGTGCGGATCGTTGCAATTTGCAGAATTTTTGACATAGAACTTGTTGTTGGAAGATTTTCATGACATAGTTTTTGACATAGTCGCCATGTCTATTTTTAAAACATTTAAAATAAATTAAAAATAATTTAGATAAATTACAAAAAAAAATCCCAAAATATAAAGACACAAGAATAGAAAAAAAAGATTTGTTTAAATGAGTCTCACAAATATAATCAAAATCACAAAACAGCTTACAAATATATAGGGCTTTGTTCACTTTTATTTTAAAACCTGAACCGGATTTTGCTATTTTTGACAATTTTTTAACAGTTTTGACAGTTTATGATTAAATTTTGTTGTTTACAATATTTTTTTGAAAATTTTGAGTTTTTACAATAACTTTGACAATTTAAAGCTGGGGTGTGCTATTTCTAGGATTTTCTCAAAAATTATTTTTTAATAAAAGTTTATAGCCAGATTTTTGTTTTTTCTAAAAATTGTTTAAAATTTATGTCATTATTTTTTAACAGTTTATGGCCAAATTTTAATGCTTTCTTAAAAAATTTTTATACTTTATTGCCAAACTTTGCTATTTTTAATGTTCTATAAATAGAATTTTGCACTTTTTGCTATTTTTAACAATATTTTGATATTATATAACCGGTCTTTGTTAATTTTAAAAGTTTTAGAGTTTTTTATAGTTTCTAACAGTTTATGACCGCATTTTATTACTTTCTGACATTATTTTGATGTTTTAATGCCAGACTTGTTTTTTTATATATAAATAGAGTTTTGGTTCTTTCTAATATAAATTTAATATTTTATAAAAAACCGAGTTTGATTATTTATGATTTTTTGTTCTTCTACTATGCAATTTAAAATTAAATTTTGGTATCTTTGTTTTATATTTCCATTAATGCTAAGTCCAGTTCTTTATTCCTCTTTTAGGTAGTCGCAAATGAGAGTTTTTTTTTTTGGGCTTTACATAATTTTTCAAATGTCAAATTGACTCATCTAGCTACGTTTTCAGTATCTAGTGTTTTTCTGATAGCGATTTTTTTTATTACGTAAGGTAATTCTTTTTACTGTTCTTTTATTTATTTATTTACTAGTCAAAAAACATAAATTAAACATAAAACAACTAATATTAAAAATAAGAATAAAACTTCAATAGTTACAAAATATAAAAAAGGTCACGTATGGGTGACAAGTGCACGTCGCAGGGTTTTAAAAGAATCTTTAAAAAATCCATTTTAACTTCGTTAGCGTGCCGCAAAATACGAGTAGATGCAGAGTGCACCCCATAATCAGTGCGTTTGAACGGTAAATGAAATAAACAGTCATTGCGTAAAACTCGAGCTAGGACATGAATACCTATAGAGCTGAGCAAGTCAGGACAGTCAATAATCCCACAAAGCGTTTTAAAAACTAGTGTCACGTCAAAATTAAAACGTTTTTTTTTCAAGACTGGTCATATTAAATGCAGAGAGCAGTTTCGTGTAGTTGCCTGCAATGTTGCATTTATACGCCAAAAAACAAACAAACTTTTTATAAATTTGTTCAATTTTTCTTTTACTGATGGCGGTGTATGGTGACCACACATTTGAACAATACTCGAGTTGGGAGCGTACTAGAGCGTTGTAAAGGATAATTAGAGTACAATGATCACAAAACTCCTTAGAGTTACGCTTGACAAATCTTAAAAGTTGATAAGTTTTAGCCACAACAGGATCAATATGTAGTGTAAATAAAAGGCTTGATTCAAACGTAATGCCTAAATCACGAATAGTGTTAACTCTTAACAACATTACATTCATGAGAGAATAACCATACATCACCGTAGACTGACGTCTAGAAAATGTCATCACTTTGCATTTATTTAAATTAAGTAGTAAGTTATTAGTCTGACACCAACTAGAAAAAATTTGTACTTCTTCATTAAGTAGTACAGCATCATCCAAAGACTGAATTTTCATAAAGATTTTTATACTGTCCGCAAATAATAAACAACGCGCATTAGAAAAATAGTGTACCACATCATTGATAAAATATTGAACAGTAAAGGTCCAAGATGTGACCCCTGTGAAACACCTGACGTAACATCAATATTACGAGAAACGCACTGACCGATGCGGCCAAATTGAGATCTGTTAGATAAATAGAATTGAATCCATAGTAACAATGTGCCATTGACTCCAATACCACATAATTTTATAAATAGTATCTTGTGGTCAACTGTATCTTTTGAAAAGTCAGTGTAAACTGAATCTACCTGGAATCTGTTTTTGAGCGCATTATATAAGATTTATACAACAAAAGGTTGGAAGATGTCAATTTGCCAGTTCAAAAACCGTGTTGATTGAAAGCAATTTCAGGTTGCAGAATGACAGTCAATTGACAGGTAACTAACTTTTTAAAAACTTTTGGAATAACTGATAAAATGGATATAGGTCTATAGTTTGTTACATCATTTGTAGCACCTTACTTATAAATAAGAGTGACATAAGCTTGTTTCCAGCAAGTAGAAAAAGTACCCATAACCAGAGATAAGTTAAATAAAAGTCATAAGGGCCGACAAAGGGCAAACGCACATTTGTTGAGAAAGAAAGCCGTTAATCTATCAGGCCCTGGACAGTTATTGGGTTTTAATAGTGATAGTTCGTTGACAACATCAGATATTTTTAAAACAAGATGCGATTCATTTATATGACTAAAAATAGAAGGTGAAGAATATGTGCTGTGTGATTTATGAATGTCGTCAGCGGATTGTAAACTGACCCAAAAAAAAACAGCTAATAGATTTACAATGCCATCAGTAGTGTCAGTTTGAGAATTACAATTTGTGAAAGTAGATGGTATTTGATTACTGCTACGTTTAGATTTGACGTGCTCTCAAAAAGCTTTAAGATTAGATTTAATCGAATCTTCCACTTTTCTAATGTGATTAGAATAACACGTATTAGCCAATTGCTTACACTTATCACGTATTGAACTAAATTTGTGGTAGTCAGCTGCTAATTTAGACAGCACATTTGCTTTGTGTAACTTTTTTTTAGAAAATACAAGGTCTTTTAGCTCTCTTGTAAACCATATTGAAAATTTATAGGTTTTTTTATAACACTTATTTATTTTGGGCACATAATGATCAATTGTGTCAAAAACTAATAAATAAAAACGGTGACATGCTTCATCAATATTACAATCGGCAAACATATTATCCCACCTGGTATTGAGGAAAACATCATTTAAAGAAACATAATCTGCATCCTTGAAATTATATTGTATCACGATATCTTTGCCACACCATACGTTGTCAGGTGTATCCTGTAAAGAATCAATTTTTAAAACTACATCAAAAGCAGAATGTTGAAGATTGCATGGTACAATAAGAAACAGCAATTCTGTAAGGCTCAAGTTTGAAGAAAATGCCAAAGGCGCAAACAATAAATCTAGCAAAACCAAATTTATGTTTAGTATGTAGTTCAATTGATGCAAATTAATACACCCAAACGTGTTGGCAACTAAAGTACCTTTAGGACAAGTGGATTCTGTTCTTACACCAAATTTATCATTAATCCACAACGTTTGTGGCAAGTTGTAATCGCCAATAATATAAACAGTGTTGCATTCACTAATTAATTCTACACTTTTACAGTGATAGTGAAAAATCTTAGTTCTAAGTCTGTAATAGAGCTTATAAGCCACGTTATTGGCATTTAAAGTAAACAACTTTGTGCGTAATCCGCGCACATTTTGATAAAATATTCTTACATTATTTAACTCAGTACAGCTAGAGGTCACATCTATAGCACGTGCAGACGATGTCGATGATGATAGACGTTGAGAAAACGCTACATCGATGTCGACAGTTTTTATGTTGTTGTTGATAAAAAATCAGTTTTTGGCAGTTTATGTTAGAGGCGGCGTTAATAGTAAATAAACGTACAGATACTCCTTTAGGCCATTTTTCTGCGTTTAATATACAATCATCATTTACGTTGTTACCATCAGCAACAATACCAACTTTAAAAGAACAATAAATAATATTGTTTATAAGTAGAATGCAGGCAAGGTCACTTATTACCATATTAAGTTCAACATACTTTTTAATATCTTCAACACTGGTAGAAGGAGCACAGTTATTAATGTGACAAAAAGTGCGTCGTTTAGCCGCTTGTATGCCTTTTTTTATTTTTATGTTTCTCATCCACAAGCTATAAAAAATTATAGACCAATTGCAATAATAAATTCACTTTCTAAAATATTCGAGAGAGCCATTTATAATAGACTTAAATCGTTACTTAAAAAAAAATGTTTATAAAAATATCAACATGGTTTCAGAAAATCAAAACCTACTGCTACCGCTCTTTATGATATACTATACAGTATATTTATATATAATAATTAAAATAACTTAAAATATACTGCAAGCTTTAACTATAATTTCATCACATCTTATACTTTAAGCTGAAGCGATACGAGGCCATTTTTTGCAATTTTACAATAAGCGCAGAGTTAAATGAATTACTGCTTGAAAAGATTAAAGAAACTTACTTGAAAATAAATAATTGTTGTATAACAAATAAATTAATTATTAACAACAAAACACAAATAGTTATTTTTGGTAAACAATCTGATGTTTGAAACTCAGTTGAAAGCTGCAAAATAATGGGTGTTTTTATTGATTCTTCACTGAATTGGTCATCACATTTCAATTATATAAAATCAAAATTAAAATCTGCAATGCTTAGACAACTAAGATATTCAGTTAAAAGGTAAACATTGATTAAAGTGTATCATGCATACTTTGAATCAATTATAAGATGCAACATAATATTTTGTGGTCATTTTATTTACATTAATGAATTTTTATATTTTTCATTTGTTTTATAAGATTGTTTTATTATATTCATATTATTTAGGTTGATAATTTTATTTATATATTTATTTTATATTATTACATTAATGAAGTTTCGTTTTTACAAAAACGAGCATTTTGCATTATAAACAAACTAAAAAATTGAGATTTATGTAAATTTTTTTTTTAGAAATCAAAATATTTACTGTTATAAATTTGTTTTTATGCAAAAGTGTTTTATTTTGCTACAAATATATCAAAATGAATCACCACAAAAGCACAAAAAATAATTTAATTTTATAAATAGAATTTTACATTCTTCAACAGTATGATTGATTTTGGTGTTTTTAAGATTTTATTAAAAAATGTACACTGGAAATTGTTTTTTTTTTTTAATATTATATTATTTTATGACCGAATTTTGTTATTTTTGACTTTGTGTGAATTAGACTTTGAATAGCTTATGATCAAAAAAACAAAATTAGGTACGTTAGCCGTTCCGCTATTCTCAACTACTTATTTGTATAAAGCTGGATTTAATTAAATCGTTCAAAATAACAACACTAGGGTAGTCCGTAATTAATAATGCTGTGATGCTAATGGTAATTAAAATATAAAATTAAAAAAATATTTCTATACTAAAACACAATTGTTTTAATTTTTAATTTTATAATAATTAAATAACATACTTTTTATATCCTATTTATCTGTTTTATATTATAACATAAAACAAAATAGTTAGGGTTGCAGGCTTGCCAGTCAAAAAGATTAACCGCTGCGTTTAGCATATAGCCTGTATAAACAAACATGTGCATCTAAAAAAGTATTTACTTCCATTATTGGATCAAAACATTACATTAAAATTATAAATACTTATTAACCTTTCTATAGTAAATTGAATGAATTTCTTAAAACCGACGCTGCTTTATGTTGCATGACTTCCGTGTTTAAATATATATAACCCGGCACCTTCACCATATTAGACTTTTAAAATATTAGTGCAAATATAAAGTAATAATTAATTAATTAATTTGTTGTCTGTCAGTTTATTTAATAGTAATAAACCGTGCAACTACAAACTTAATATTAACGATTTAATTTTATTAAATAAGAATGTAAATTTAATTATTTAAACATCGTATGTACGTTTTTATGCGTCACATTTCAATAGATGAATGAAAAATAATACACAATATAAATGTTATTAATCCAAACATACATATTTAATAATAACATAAATTAAACAAAACAATTTATTTGTTTAAATTTACAAAACCCGCATACAAATAAAAGTAATAATAAAATCAATACAATTTTATTGAATCTCCCAAATTCCGCTGATCAATAAATTAAACAAAAAACATAAAAATATCTGGTATCTACTAACGCATCGTTAAATTATTTATTAATAGTTAATACATTTGTTTTATTAACCATAAAAAAAATATTTGGAATATAATATTCACATTGTTTAGTTTGACTTAGCAATAGATAGAAATTGTTAATACAATAATAATAAACAAATAAAAACAAATTTTTAAAATTAAAGTAAATCTTGTTTAAATCAGAAAAATTAATATTTGAGTGTTTATTAAGTATAAAAAATGCCTTTTTAATTAATTACTTTCTGACAATGTTTTTAAATCTAATAAATAAAAGTTCCTTTGCTGCTCCTGAAAGGATATTAAAAAACTTTATTCATAATCTTTCTATTTTGCAACCCATTTAGTGTCTGTCTAGTAATTAATAATAAGCTTTTTTAATTTTTTTGTGTTGTGTCACATTGACATGACCAGTATAACTTATTAAATAAAGTTTAACGTGGTTTAGATATTCTAGTATCAATATATCAGGCCAGTTAATGTATTTAATTTTATTAAATAATACAATGTAATGTAGCAGCATGCAGCACAGTTTTGCTGGTAAAATGTAACTGAAAAAACTAAAGACGGTAATAATTAAAATTTTATTCATGTTGTCAAATTGCAGGAAAAGAGTTCTAGACATGTTTTAAATTATAAAATTATGAGCACTGTTATATATGCACAGTGGTCACAAACAAACAAACAAACAAACAAACAAGTGTCCGGTACTACAAATCTAGGTGGTAGTCTTACCAGACAAATTTAACAAGATTTAACGGTGAACAAAGTAAATCCACACATTGCAAATATTAGCAAGATGGTAGAGCATATAAAAAACCAAATAAAAAACATATTAAACAAAATTTATTTTAGTAAAACAAAAGATATAGTAAACTTGTCAACAACAAGCACTACAACTAGACTTGGCAAAAGCATTTTAACAACAAAATACAAAACAGATAATTAATCCACCGTTAAATAATATTATTTAGACATCGTTAATATACGTTTTTGCTTAATTTATTTTGTATTGTTGCGTCGACTACTAAAGTCATTAATTATTTTATTTAATAATAATAACTTCAGGTTATAAACCTGAGGAGACAAAACAACACATTAAAATGGTTTAATAAATAAATAAATAAATACTAAATCTAATACCATAGTTGCTAAAATTTAAAACTTAAGAGCATACCGACCGCTACCTTGATTTGTAGTATTTTAACAAAAACGGCAAATTCCCCTTCATTGCTGCTTCTACAAATAATTTGATAATCGATTTATTTTTTTACCAGTACATTTAGAAAGGATTAAACTATGATATGTCGAAGTCTTTTAGTCAAATAATAGTTAGGAAATAACCAAAAAAACCCATCAAATAAAGAAATAAATGCGTTTTTCTGTATTTTTGAATGCATTTTTTTGCCATTTGCAAATATAATTTCACAAAAAAGACTTCGACATTTCATAGTTTAATTCTTTCTAAATGTACTGGTAAAAAAATTAATCGATTATCAAATTATTTGTAGAAGCAACGATGAAGCCCAAGTTGCCGTTTTTGTTAAAATACTACAAATTAAGGTAGCGGTCGGTATGCTCTTAATTTAAAACTACTATCGTATGGTGCGTTCGTTTATTCTACTCCACGTGCTCCTTTAATTCTAACTGCTCTTTACGCGTTTGGTAATGTCAAACAGAACAAAAAGAACACGTTTTTAGGCGTTCGGATATGATGGAGTGGAGATGATGGTGTTCACTCCTCATGCACAACATGGCAAAAAAATTATTCCGTGCACTCCAAAAACAATACCCAAACGGCCGTAGAACAAAAAGAGTAAAAAGAGTGACTCGAGTAGAATAGCCGAACGCAGCTACAGAACCTACTGTCACAACTGACAAACAAAGTTGTAAAAAACTTTGATGCCAGTTCCTATACATTAACCTAATTTAATATCACAGATGACACAGAAGATGTAAAATGCTTTGATGCCAGACCCAAAAAACTAAAAAAAAACAAACTAAACCTGATATCACAGATTGCACAAAAGTTGTAAAAGACTACAATGCTTTAAACAACTCAACAACACAAACTAATCAATAAAAATAAATAAATAAATTAACACCAAAATCATTACTAAACGACAAAAAAACTTGGTTACACCTGTTAAAGGTGTCCTGTGTCTTTAAAAAACTAGACGCACCTTCCCATATACTTTTTTCTATTTGATAAAATAGACGCCACGTTGTTAAAAAGCTTGAGCCAATTACAATGGAAAATGTAAGCTCGGCATTCCTCTAAAATGTTCTTCACCGTTAGAAGGTCGTGACATGTTTGGCATGCTGGTTGTTCGTCGCCGGTCAGGAGATATGAAGACGTCAAGTTGGTATGACCTATGCGCAAGCGACATAGGGCAACATTCTCTATCGTATTGAGATTTTCCCTAATCACAATCGAGTAAAACTACTCAAAAATCAATTCTACCTCAAAATTAAAAATTATTTTAAACAAAAATAAAACAACCTAAATGAAATATTGAAAAATTTACTCGGCGACTTCCATGCTGTCACGGAGAACTTGATTTTGTTTAATTTGCTCTCGAAGCCGTTCCATACTCTTTGCCAATTCTCAATAATTTTCGATATGACGTATCCTTTGAGATCATCGGGTCTTACGGGAATGATGTCCGTAGGATCCGAGTCAGCCGCCTGACGAGCGGCTTTATTGGCCAGCTCGTTGCCCTCGATACCCACATGAAAGATAGCTTTCTGTCCAAACCCGGCCAGGCGGAATATCAAGTGGGCCGAACCGTCTAAAACGAAGGCACTTTTCACTCCCCAATCCGTTTTTGAACCGTCCGTATACAACCGCGGAGAGTCTGGGTATTCAGCAACTATTTCAAGAAACTTGCTTTTCAAGACATCGGGGCAAGTTTTTTGTTTGCTCTGGGAGGTCAGATCAAGACGAGCTATAACCCTCGGCATCAGCCAGGATAGAAACTTGCCAGAACCGACCTCAAATAAAATCGGATAATTAGCATTAAGACTCTCCTCTAACTCCTGCGCTCGGACGCACACCGGCCTACTGACAGTACGCCTGAGTCTGTATTTGCTGCGCTCGGACGCACACCGGCCTACTGACAGTACGCCTGAGTCTGTATTTGCGTTGCTGCGTTTTGTTGGCGGTAAGTATGAGTTGGTTGATGTGAATCCTCTTTGCTTGCATCGCCGCGACGTACGTGAGTACAAAGCGACTACGACAAGCGGCTATAGGAGGTTCACCCGACTTACAGCAAAGACTCGGTGCAGGACTCGTCAAAATGCTCCCGTAGCGTATCTAATGCCCTGCGTTGTGGACTGCGTATAAGGCTTTCAACCGGGGTTTTTTGGCGGTTGAGTATACCGCGCAGCCGTAGTCAATTCTAAATAAAACCAGGGCCTTGTACAGCCGCAACAATACCTTTCTCCCTGCACCCCAGTTGATGTTGGCCAAGCATTTGATTACGTTCAAGGCTTTTTTGCACTTTGTGATCAATAAGTGCCCAAAAGGATAAGGTCCTATCAAACACAAACCCTAAGAAACGGACTGTTTCAACGCACGTGATTCTGGAACCCCGCAAGACAAGCGCGGGGTTCGGTGATGTCTTCTGAGGCGGCAAAAAATGCACGCACGAGGTTTTTGTCGTAGAGAAGCAAAAACCTCTTGCTTCTGCCTGTTCACTTTGTCTATGATAGTCTGGAGTTGACGTGTTATGGCAGGTATTGGTAATTTCTTTGCTGCAGGAAGCTGTATCTGTCTGCTTAGTGCAGCAATAAAAGGCGGTAAAAGTTTACTTATTAGCTCGTTTACGTCCAATGTGTTTTTTTAATGCAGTCGTTGCTTTGGCGTATGATATTCCGGCTATTGGTGTAGAGATTGATACCAAAATACGATAAATTATTCTTGGTCATGATTTTTTTGATAACGAATTCTTCTTTATATTTTGGTCAATTACGTGATTTTGCGGAGTGTTTTCACTTTGCAATTGATACACGTAATTGGCTGTTGACATTTGCTACCATTATGGAGAGGTTTTTCACACGCGCAAATTCTGCTCTTTGAAGCAACGAGCAGTTGTGTGCCAAACCTTTGACATTTGAAGCAACGCATTGGTGCCGGAATATATGCCTTGACTAGAAGGCTATAAAAAGCCCCTTTCACGGTGGTGAGAAGTTGTGGACGGTTAAACGTCAGTATATAGTTAGGGGTTTCTATTGCGTTTTCCGTCTCGCATGCTAGAGATTCGACGCGCATCAGTTACCCCTTGACTACTCATCGTTCTCAACATTTTCTCCCACGTGCAGTTTAAAAAATCCTTACAATAAACAATGCCCTTACAAGGAGTTTTATGGGCTGAGATATTCACATTTATTTCTGCAATACGGGTACATTTAAAAAAATTTATAGACTGAACGTTGAAACCGTTTCCATAAGAAAGCCATCTCTGACTTTCTTGATAGTTTTGATGTCACCGATCAGTCCATACAATGCTCTACTAATTAAGAATAGGCTAACTTTGTCAAAGTTGCCTTTTTCTCTAGTGACCAGGATGAACCGAAGGACAGGTCTCATCACCTGCACTATTTGACAAAATAATTTTTTTTACTCCCTTTTATATATTGTCACTTTTATTAACGCCTAACTGAATGGATATGTATCATATATTCACTCTAGTGTGGATATGATATGCCGTACCAACCATAAAAACAAAAAATACAAATTACAATGTTTATTTGATTACGTCGCTAAATACAAATGGTTTTTATTTGTAAAATGTCAAAAATAAATTAAGAACGTCTTATTTATTAACAGTTATTATACAATAAAACTTAAAAACATTTTCAATTAAATATTTTAACAGCATAATTTAACCAAAATTATAGGTAGTTCTGAATTTCATAATTATGCGAAACGTCAGATGTCAAACATAACCTGAATTTATTTCAATATAAATTAATGTTAAATGATAATTAAAAAAGTTTTAAAATAATTTTTAGATTTTTATCAGTCGTTAGAAAAAGTAAGCTGTACAACTCGAGTGGAATGCCCATATTGCACTTACACGCTTGGAGCACTCCGCCTGCAGCGTCGTGCTCCAAATTCGTCTTCGTGCGATGAGGCCATACTATCCACTCTTGTTATACAAAATACTATTGCCAGACTTTTTTTTTGTTGAAGAAGAAGCTGGGGGGTCCAATTTGTCATCGGACGGGAATCGGGTAGCATTATCCATTGCCACAACCCGATTAGTTGCACTAACTTCCGAACAATTAGCTACTGCGCTACCAGAGCATTGTTCTCCCACTCCGGTAGTTGCCAAATCCGTGGTGGTTTTGAAGCTCCTGTCAGATTTAACTGACGGCATGGCCTGGGGTCGTGATTTATAACTGACATAATAAAAATTAAGTTGCGTTTAACCTGCCGCCAGGTTGGGAAAAAAGGAGAAAAAGGTTGGAAGTTTGAGATGAATATGACAGAGAAATAGAGAAAGGTAGCCAGAAATGGCTTTGGGTACATTTGGTTTGGCTTCTGCTCATTGACCCATCCGACATGGGTGGCCCTGCCAAGAGTTTAAACTCCCGCCGGCATAGCTCGAGCAGAAGTTACTCAGCCCCTCTTACCACGACAAGGTAGTATCCACGAGAGGGACAAATACATAGTATTAAAAAGTACATATTAATGCAAATAAAAATTTACAACTTAAGTTTTGACCAAGTTATTTGTCATTGTGTTATTATAATATATCTTTATTTTATAATATATATGTACTAGAGGTTGTAACAAAAAAGTTTAGATAGGTACTATCTGAAGCCAGTGTTGGATTCTGATGTTCCAATCAGTATTTAATTTCTTAAAAAAAAATTATGTTGACAGACAAGTTGCAAAATGAGTGAGACATATTCTTTCTAATAACTTGTTTTATTGTAGATTGTAGAATTTACAGTTAACATTCTTGAAGACTGATAAAAAGTTGCTTTGTTGATAAAGTTGATGTCATTTGTTTCTTGTAACCAAATTATGTTCGCCTTTGTATTTGTATTATTATTTTTATTAGTATTAGTATTAGTATTAGTATTAGTATTAGTATTAGTATTAGTATTAGTATTAGTATTAGTATTAGTATTAGTATTAGTATTAGTATTTAGTAGTGTATTAGTATTAGTATTAGTATTAGTATTAGTATTAGTATTAGTATTAGTATTAGTATTAGTATTAGTATTTAGTATTAGTATTAGTATTAGTATTAGTATTAGTATTAGTATTAGTATTAGTATTAGTATTAGTATTAGTATTAGTATTAGTATTAGTATTAGTATTAGTATTAGTATTAGTATTAGTATTAGTATTAGTATTAGTATTAGTATTATTTTTAGTATTAGTATTAGTATTAGTATTAGTATTAGTATTAGTATTAGTATTAGTATTAGTATTAGTATTAGTATTAGTATTAGTATTAGTATTGTATTAGTATTAGTATTAGTATTAGTATTAGTATTAGTATTAGTATTAGTATTAGTATTAGTATTAGTATTAGTATTAGTATTAGTATTAGTATTAGTATTAGTATTAGTATTAGTATTAGTATTAGTATTAGTATTAGTATTAGTATTAGTATTAGTATTAGTATTAGTATTAGTATAGTATTAGTATTAGTATTAGTATTAGTATTAGTATTAGTATTAGTATTAGTATTAGTATTAGTATTAGTATTAGTATTAGTATTAGTATTAGTATTAGTATTAGTATTAGTATTAGTATTAGTATTAGTATTAGTATTAGTATTAGTATTAGTATTAGTATTAGTATTAGTATTAGTATTAGTATTAGTATTAGTATTAGTATTAGTATTAGTATTAGTATTAGTATTAGTATTAGTAATAGTATTAGTATTAGTATTAGTATTAGTATTAGTATTAGTATTAGTATTAGTATTAGTATTAGTATTAGTATTAGTATTAGTATTAGTATTAGTATTAGTATTAGTATTAGTATTAGTATTAGTATTAGTATTAGTATTAGTATTAGTATTGGTATTGGTATTGGTATTGGTATTGGTATTGGTATTGGTATTGGTATTGGTATTGGTATTGGTATTGGTATTGGTATTGGTATTGGTATTGGTATTAGTATTAGTATTAGTATTAGTATTAGTATTGGTATTGGTATTAGTATTAGTATTAGTATTAGTATTAGTATTAGTATTAGTATTAGTATTAGTATTAGTATTAGTATTAGTATTAGTATTAGTATTAGTATTAGTATTAGTATTAGTATTAGTATTAGTATTAGTATTAGTATTAGTATTAGTATTAGTATTAGTATTAGTATTAGTATTAGTATTAGTATTAGTATTAGTATTAGTATTAGTATTAGTATTAGTATTAGTATTAGTATTAGTATTAGTATTAGTATTAGTATTAGTATTAGTATTAGTATTAGTATTAGTATTAGTATTAGTATTAGTATTAGTATTAGTATTAGTATTAGTATTAGTATTAGTATTAGTATTAGTATTAGTATTAGTATTAGTATTAGTATTAGTATTAGTATTAGTATTAGTATTAGTATTAGTATTAGTATTAGTATTAGTATTAGTATTAGTATTAGTATTAGTATTAGTATTAGTATTAGTATTAGTATTAGTATTAGTATTAGTATTAGTATTAGTATTAGTAATAGTATTAGTATGTCTTTATTTCATCATTTAATTACATAATTACAATAAATGAAAAAGGCGAAGTTCAGCTTGATTGCTGCTCTTCCACTTAACCTAAATTCTACAATTAATTTAGTCACTTACAAAAAATTAAAAATCTTGCAGGAGTTGCAGCATACTATTGTTCTTCTATATTTTCTTAAACCAGATGTTGCCTTTTCTAAATTTATTTGGTTATACACTCTCCATTTACTAGTAATTTTCACGGAGTAAAATATTTGTCAATCTGACAGTTAAAATTGCACAAATCGCATTGCATTGCTTTATCAAAATATTGTTTATGTCATTTTCGCCTGTTCCGTTGTAGATAGCATTTTTTTTTTATTTTATAGTATTGGCATTAATAGTCTGTTTAGACCAATATGTCAAAAATTTAAATTAATTAACTTAGCCCAATAGTGGTTAGATTTTGTTACTGGTCAAACATTGGGAGCAAATTTGGCTATGGATGATTAAAAAATGTAAACGCGGCTCAGTTTCCAAGGGTGGTTGGAGAATGGTATGCAAATAGACACGTTTTGATAACGTTGTTAACACTCTGACGTAGTAGGTTTTTGGAATTGTCAGTACTGTTCTTGTTGGACACAATTTACTCAATACTTAAAATAATTGCTACATTCTTTAGGTTTATCAAGATATGCAACCCGACTTTTGCTGTTTGTTACAGTTTTGTTTTTCTGTTCCATTTCAATTAATTATGTGAAGAAAATTATACAAAAAGCGCAATTGGTAGCTGAAAATTTAATTTATCTAAATATTATGGACGGTATATTGGTTGAGAATTATGTTGCTTTAAGTCAGTGTTGACTTCTGGTAAGTTGATATACTTTAATTTGTTTAAGAAAAAAGTTGTCAATCAAAGAATTCAAATTTTTACCTATTTGCTGAGCAGAATTGTGTCCGGGAAAGAATCAAAATGGCGCAGTTGGTAGATAGATGAGTATCACGTTGCAATTTGGTCAAGTAAACATTAATAGTCTTTTTAACTAAATTTCAGATACCAAAATAATGTTAGCTATAACCAGTGTTTTTTTTATGGGTTTGGCATATGCACCAAAATGGTTTAGTCAATGTGTTCCACACTTTATTTTACATTTGATTTGGGTAGCAGGAAGTATTTTGTAGTTAAATCTATGTATATCTTAAAATTAATGGTTGTCTTTTGGTTCTATAATGAGCTGGCAATTATATTCTTTACGACGACAAGTCTTGGATTATTTCAGGTTCATTGACATTTAATGTGCTTTCTTTCTTGGCGGTTATTTTACGGTTTCGTGATTGTTGCTATTAATAATAAAAAGAATAGACAGTTTTGGACAAGCTATGTCATTGTAGTTTTGTTTTTATCACAATGGATTTTCTTGTAGTAAAAATGCGGTGATTGCTTTTGTTGTTCATGGGTTCATAATAGTTAGACATTGTTGTAGGTTTTTTGTTTGCTATTTGAGTTGTATTAATATTAGGAACACTGTCAGTTAGGGTTTTTACTTAGCACTGTAAATACAATGATTGGCCATTACGCAGATTTTTCTAAAAACATATGTTTTAGTGGTCAGTCTTCTGATTGTAGTAGAGCTTAAAGTGTTTTTTGTCATATTTTGATGAGCGCTGGGCAAAATTTATTCAAATAATAGAAAAAATAACATTGTTAAATTTTGGTGGAAATCGGTTAAATAGGCACTAAAACTACCAAATGAAGAGATAAAATGCTCAATTTTTTTTTGTTATACATTGTTGTTGTTACTAAATTTTATGTTTTAAAATTAATTGTTATCAACTAAAAGGTTTATAAATGCACAAAAAAAAAGTTATAAATTAAATAATCACAAGAAAAAAAAATTTCAAGTAATAAAAAATGAATCATTTTTTGAACGCGTAATCTTTGAAATTTCAATTAACAAGACTGACTTATTACTCATTTTTGTTGTAAGCTTAGTGCAAAAAATTCTTAATTTTTTTTATTATTTTATAAGATTATTTGACTTTACTTTTTTCTACGCATTGTATGACTTTTTAGTTAGTGACATTTTGTTTAAAAACATAAAATTTAGTAAAAGACTACATTGTATAACAAAAAAAGCTTATTTTAAAAGTTTTTTGTTGTTTGAACCGATTTTATCTATTGTTTGGTAGTTTTTGCGTTTGCGGTACTATTTAGATTTAATTAGCACAAAAGTTTAAAAAAGTAATTTTTTTTGGTATTCAAACATAATTTTGCCTAGCATTCATTAAAATTTGTCAAACAAAAATTTAAGCCTTACTTTAATATGTATATAGATTAGACTGGTGCAGCCGGTAGGTGTTGTTTTTATTTAACTTGGTAGTTACCAACATTGTCAAAGAAACGGCTTCTATATAATTTTTGTTAACCAATAATGAGTAGAAGACTTGTCCGTTGGTAAGAACACATAGCGCAGGTGTGCCTACATACACAGAAAGATGGTATCAATCTAATAGGTTTACGATAGTTATGTTAACTGAACTGCTTGTCTTATAAAACTGTATGATGGGTCTCTAACCTTTGTTAATATAAATAAGTACCCTTACTTGTTATCGTATGTCGTCAGGAGTCTCGGTTCGTTCTAGTGAGTTATACAAAAAATAAAAACTAGAACGCCCGTTTTCTAACGTTTCTTTAGCGATTTTGACATAAAATCTTGATGCAAGTTTTATGAAGATATTTTACAATCTCACTTTTATTTTTGCAAAATTGTTGTAGCTTGTTTCATTGATGCAAGAAAAAAATCAGAGCTGCTTGACATGTTTTACTAAAGTTACTCACATCTTTAAACGTTTATAAATACTTTTAAAAATTTTAGGTTTCTTATGGAGTGAAGTATAAATGGTATATACTATAAAGTTGTACTTTGCTGATGAGGTTGCCTCGGCTAGCCAAGAAGAAAACGGCGAGGTCTGAGAGATGAATAACCTTTTGTAAGGCGCCACTTTACTCTTTTATGGCGTTTACAAATTCTTCTGTCTACAATTACAGTGGTCCCAAAAACATGTGCTTGCCGACGGTAAATATACTTTGTGCTCGGTACCACAATACTTTTTCTCCCTTATGTGTTAACTTAAGAATCCTAAAAACGTATAAAATAAAATAATGAACAGAATTGTTCTCGTGATCATCACCAATGATAACTGTTTATTTGTGCTTTTTCTCAAAATTCAATATTCTGTAGTAAACATCTTCTCTTGAATAGAGTACTTATATTTAGTGCAAAGTTACCTGAAAAAAAAAGTCTGCAGAAAAACCCGAAAGCACATTAGCAAGCCATAAAGTTAAAATAAATTACAAAATTGTACGCTTAGATTTAAACATGAATTCTTACGTATACAGTATTATTAATAAGTTTTTTTTTAATGGCTATTAGCTGTAGTTTTGTAGCGCATGATAATATTTTACAAAAACAAAAATAAGGATAATTGTTAAGTGTATAAAAAACATATATGATTTTACCAATTTGTTAGTTAATCTGGATGTCAACAAAATAAAATTTTATATATTAGAAGAATTAATAGGTTTTTGGTAATTAGTTAGACAGTTTTTTTTTTAATTATAATCGTATTAGAATTATTTTTGCATTACTTTCTGAAGGTTTGTGATACTGCATTAATAATGAAATTTTTTGTGGATTTGCAACTAAACGCTATTTCTCAAACCATTTTTGAAGGGTAATTTATAATAACTGTAATTGATTAATAGAAGCTTCTAGAGATTTTGCATAAGAAATTAAGGTGGTATTATCTGCATACTGGAGTATGAATGTCTTTGGGTTAAAATGCTTTAGAACTATATATATACAAACCTTTTAAAACACTTTGTTTAAAAAGTAACAACAAATTTACTATAAAACAATCAAACTTTGCGGTAGTGTTGCTATTATTTTGTGAAAAACAATTTTATTGTAAAAATAATATTTTAATTTGAAATTGGTTTAATTTTTTTTAATTTTATTATCTTTCTCTCTATCTCTCTATCTAAATTAGTAAAAACATTGTCTGTACAATTAGTCTAGTTGGATATGCAAATAAAAAATCAATTAATTACTATTTATTTGAATTTATTTAATTGAATCTAACAACATTTTTGTTTAAAATATTAAATTGTTGAAATCTTTAAACAATACATCCAAAAACACTTTAAAATTATTACAAATAAATCTATAAAAGTTAATTATGACGCCGTTTATAAATAATACTTATCTTATCATTTTTAAATTTTTATATTTATATATCAGTTTCTTATCAAAGGTTTTCTTCTATTCAATTTTATTTGAAATTAGATTGAAAATATAAGTAATATAAGTATATTTTTAGTTGTATCATAGAGTTGAAGTAGAAAAGTTTAGAAAATAATGTATAGTGTCATTTGTTATACTATGATTTGCGTTAGATTTGTTACAATTTTGCAAATATGACAATCTGTGAGATTTAATTTTTTATATCAATTTTATATTTTTCTACTGATAAACAGATAAAACAGTAACATTTATTTGTTTTGAAAGTAGCATTTTAAGTAATTTTTGTTTGCTAGATTGGCTGTAGTTTAAAACTCGTTTTTTTTTTGTGGAATTTGTAGGTCGCATCTATTGCGATTAAGATCGATTACTTCTCAGAGCCGCGCTTGCATTTCATTTTATTTAACATTGTTTTCAAATTGAATTAAATGAAAAAGTAAGTTAAATTTTACTAAGCATCGATTTCTAAGCATATGTACTTATACTGACCAAAAATAAAATTGTTAATTGCAACTTTAATAATAAAATTTTAGTGGATTTAAAAAAAAAGAAAATGTTTGAAGTTTTATATTATTTACACATAATACTACAGGCAATTGATACAAACTATTCAATGCTTTGCAATAATTAAAATATTGCAGACAACCGCAGTAACAGAGGGCTTAACTACATTAAAGATTTTGTAGATTTTTGTAATAGAATAAGCAAGTGCACAATACTTTCTTTTACCGGAAAGTGTTTATTTTTGTAAAATACACCATGTTGTCGGCTGTTATGATTTTTATTTTGTATGTTGCTTGAGCGTTTATTCTTCATATGATCTATTCCAATAGTAAATCAAAATAATGTCAATTAATTTTTTTTATTATTTTTAGTTTTGACTGCAAAGACATTTCAGTACAAGAACATTGAACGTTTTTATTTAATAAAACAAGATTAGTTTTTTATTATAAGTGATCATAAATCTCAACACAAAATAACTTGGATTAACTTTTCTGGACTATCGGTTATGATAGACAACATAATATTGAATAGAAATGTACACCCATTCTATCATATTTGCACTCTGACATCCGCAAATATAGAATCCAAGCATAATCTTCTTCTGGACAAAGTACGACTCTTTGTCCAGCAAAAAAAAACTAAAAGACGTTTACGTGAATAAAATTAACTAATTCGAAACAAAATTATTAAAGACCTAAACACCAGACGTATAAAACAGAAAAATAACGGAAACAATATCAGACATAAAAAAAATTGTACAACCAAATCAAACTAAAAGAAGTAAAAAAGTACTTGAAGATAATAATATATTCACAGAATTAGATAACATAATCAAACTATACACTAACACAAAGACGCAAATACAAGTCATTAACAACAAAACCAAAAACCTACCTATAACAACTAGAGTTAGACAAAAAAATTTTTTTTTCTTACTCAATATTATTAGGAATTGGATAATAAAATACTTAAAAAAATCTGGCTAAGAGTTTAAGATAAGCATACTACGCTGATGTCGCTGTGGTAATAGCAGAAAACAAAAACAACCTACAGAAAATTTTACATGTGTTCTATCTGGCTACCACTCAATATAATTTGGAGATCTCGACCCAAAAAACAAAATTATTAGTCATAACCAAAAATCTAATCCGCTGTAAATTAGCAGTAATCAATCAAATAATTAAACAAGTTATAACCTTCAAATATCTCAAAGTAGAAGTTACCGCAAATCAAGATTAAATAAGGGAGATAAGAGACTAAACCATCAAAACAACAAAAATATCAAAAAGCTTGAGAAATATAATCTGAAATAACAAATACATAAACAAAGATACCAACTTAGGTCTAAACATATGACACACCTGGCAGAAGCAAGCTTCAACCACAAGAACAAATGCCATACTTAAACATAACCGGGCATACGCTGAACGATCAAATACCAAGTACTGACGTAGTACAACAAAGGTGCAACACACAAGATATAGTTAGATGGTTAAAGCAAAAAAAAAAACATGAAATGAGCACGTAAAAAAATTACCGGATAGTCAAAATAGCAAAAGACCAAAAACACAAAAACTACTCGGCAGACCACCAGAAATATGAAGAAAGTAGTGGACGTCAGTATTGCAGAAAAACTAAGAGGTGAAATTGAAACAGGCCATATGCTTAGTACAAGATGATAAAAAAAGTATTGGTGTTTGTTGAGATTTTTTGTTGTTGTTTATCAATTGTAATTTTTTTTTAGAAAAAAATGTGTACTTGTAGTTACTTTATTGTTTAAATAATTATGTCTTCTTTCTTTTAAGATAAACTTATTAAAATTCATTGTTTTGCAATTCTGAGTGTGAATCATCATCAAGAGAATCGGTTTAGAAACTTTATTCTTAGTTTTTCATATTAATGATTAGTAATGTGTAATTAACACATAGGGTGTAAAAAATAACATTTTTAATATAACCAAACTATTCTTTTTTTTAACTGTAAATGCGTACATTTTTGCATCAATTATAAGAAAATTTAAAAATGTTCTTGGGGTTTCAATCTGCGATGGAATTGATGATCATTTGTGTACTTTGCGGTTTTTTTAAGTTTCATCCATGTTTGTGAGTGTGGTTCGGTAGAAGGTTGTGAATGGTGTCATGCGAGCATTAGTCTGAATTAGTCTAAATTAACTTAATTATTTTATATTGTACATTTTGTAAATGACTTTAATCTGTAATTTGAATATTTTCCGTTAGTTAAATAAATAATTTTTTGTTGTAGTTATTGCCACTGTAGCAAAACAGTAATAATGTTACTTTTTTATATTATCAAAATTAATTTGTTTATGTTTGTAATAATAAAAATGTTGTTACAAATTTGCATGTTTTGTTGCTATTTTTTTTTATTTAATTCTACTTTTTGAATTATTTTTATTGTTTTTTTATTTGTTTTTATTATTGGAAACAATATTAATTTTTATTTTAAACTGTTTGTGTTGTTTTTAATATGCGTGCATTTTATTTTCTGTATGTACGCAAACCTAGCGTCTGACACAGTGGATGTTCTTTAGTGAATTAATAATAAGAGCGGGTTACTTATTATATTGTTTATTTTAATATTGAATTTATATTTTTTAATGTTTTATTATATGTTACATCTGGCGTCAACTTAAGGGCAAGTGTATTTGATTGAAAAAGCAATAATAAGCAAAAAAAATAAGAAAAAAATCGTTGTGTAATATTACAAAGCAAAAGAAATTTAATGCAAGAATAGCAGGATCATAAAGGCAACATTATCTCAAACCAGCACTACCGTGGAACAAAACACACCGGCACCAAGATTAACTCGAGGTAGAAATTTTCTATTTCACGCGAGTTTAACCCCGCCAATTGATAAAATCGCAAAAGAAAATGCAGCCTCATTTTTTTCGAGCAACACAAAGTATTAAAAAATGATATAATAAATAATCCCACATTATCGCATATAATTTTTTCTGTACTGTAAATCATGCATTCCCACCAGGTAGTATGTACAGAACAATCCATACAAAATATTATTAATAATATAAGACTTGCACGTGGTATGGGTTTGAAAATAAAAAAATATATTATTCTAGTTCACAAAATCAAAACAGTTTTTAATGTAATCAGCTTTTTAACAACAACACCGCCGTTATCACATGTTCCAGTAAATAGCCCAAGGCGTACTTACAGCAAAATAATGAAATAGTAGGTCTAATAAATTACATTGTGCAGGCAATTAATAAGTTAAAATAAATATTCTTCCAGGCAAAGAAATTAGCTCTAAGAAGTTGTTAAAACTAAAAAAATAACTTATCATGTTTTAGTAATAATTTTAATATACATTCTGATGACTTTTTAATTTAAATTGAAAATTTGTTAATACATTTGAACAACTTAAAAATTTAAGAGAGTGTTTCCGTCTAGGCTAGGCGGTCAATTTTAGGCTGTTATTCAATTTTTTTTGCAGTTACAAAGCGATATACAACTTTCTGGTTTTTTGCATATTGTTTCTTATATATTTGGGGTATAAAAACTTATTATTGCGGAAAAAATGTTATGTCTTAATACAAATTTTCATCGATTAATATGACCTTGTCACGCTGGCACTCACCGCTAGCCGATAATCGGAAACCGCTAATCTGAAACAGAAAACGGTATGCAATTAATGATCAGAATAAGATTCTTTGGCAGATGCACCACTTTTATGTCAAAATGTTAATAATTAACAAAATGGCGGCCATACGTGTTTTTTGCAGAAATTTACCACTTTTTTCTTGCTTCACCTCTTTCTTTGTTTGGAATTCTTCAACCCAAATACACAAAATAAATTTTTATTTTTCAATTAATTTACATCAAAACACGTCAACTTTGGCAGTTAAAAAAATATTTAAAAATGCTCTTTTTTGCACAGCCCAATGAGAACAAAACATGGTTTTATAGCTTTTGCGGCTTATAGACAAGGTATAGACTTGAAATGGTGCAGATTTGAATTTTACGAAAAATTTCTGATTGATTTCATTAGTAAATTTATTTTTTTGAGTTAAAATTGCGGTTTTTAAACAAAAAATGCGATTAAGTTAAAACACGACAAAAAAAACTAAAAAAAATTGTAGAATTTATTTTATAGATTTCATACCTTCATATTCCAATCAAAAGACTAATCAGTTATCAAAACTAAAAAAAATACATAAATAAGTTTCTCAATGCACCCCCCCCCCCCCGCCAGCTCTGGTCCGTTTGAAATAGAATTTCCCATTTATTAGTTTTGTTATTTTTATCATCTCCGGCGTTATTTTATCTGTTTTTTTTTATTCTTTATTTGTTTCTTTTACTTTGTTTTTTAAGTACATCTTTTTTTCTGTTCTGTATCACTACTTTTCTTGTTTTGTTTTTTTTTACTTTTTGTTTCTGTTTGTTCTTGGAAGTATTGTTTTTATCTTTCTATTATCTTGTTTTCTTACGTTATTATTTTGACATTTTTTATTTTTTATGTTCATCATTATGTGTTCTTTTTCTTTCCGGTTAAAGTTCTGGTTCATTTTTTTCAAAGTTTTGTTTATTTGTTCTTTTTTTCTTATTATTCTTTGTTCCATATTTTTTTTGTTTTTTTTTTTGTTTGTAGGTTGGTTTTCTACTTTTGATTTTTATTATCTGTTTATCTGTATATGGGCAATTCTATTTCAAACGGACCAGATCAGTGGGGAGGGGGGTGCGTTGAGAAATTTGGTTTAGTATTTTTTTTTTTTTTTTTATAATTTATTAGTAGTCTTTTGATCAGTTTATGAAAGTATAAATCCCTAAAATATCTACTTTTTTTTTAGTTTGTCGTTTTTTAACTTAATCGCATTTTTTGTTTAAAAATTGCAAATTTCACACACAAAAAATTAATCAGAAATTTTTAGTAGAATCCAATTTTGGTGCCATTTCAAGTCTATACCTTGTCTATAATCCGCAAAAACCATAAAACCATGTTTTTGTTCTCAGTGGGCAGTGCAAAAAAAACATTTTTTTAATTTTTTTTGACCGGCAAAGTTGACGTGTTTTGATGTAAATTAATAAGAAAACAAAATTTGTTTTGTGAATTTGAGTTTTAAGGGTCTAAAACTCAAAAAATCTACAAAGTAGGCCTATTCTTCAACATAAACTCTAACAAATATACATTTAGCCGCGCTCAGAGGAATAATATACCAAATAATATTAAAAATTTAAATTCTGGAGACAATTTTACATAGAAAATAGTAAAAAACATGACTAAACTCTCTATACCTCATACTTGTCAAAGACCATATTGACAAATATGACAAAACGTCTTAAAGTTTTTAGATTAGAATCTGTAACATTTATGAACAAAGACCACAAAGCAATGTTAAATGAAGCATTTCCAAGTGTTAATTTTTAACATATTATCAACTTAAAATTGATTTTATTTTGCAAATAATAACTCGTAGAAGTTCAAAAGAATTTTTATGTTGTTCTGACATATTAATAGTGCGTTCCGTATATCAACCGAAATAACCGGCAGTTAGGTTACGCCTTTGATCGCTTGCTGAAAATCTTGGTTGATTTACGGAACGACAGCGGTAATAGAAACGTCAAAATACAAAACTGAAATATTGTAGGCTTAAACTTCATAAATTTATTTATTATTAGCTTTAGTGTTATATTTTTTTTTTTAATTTTAGTGCTTAATATTAGATGATTGTATGTATTTATCTACCTGCTAATACAGTAATCCCAGTAGAGGTTGGCAGGTATAACAGGCAGCTATACACAATAATAATGTTTGCTCTGTTGCACTCATGCTTTTGCCCGTTTTAACATTGGCTGCGTTCAGGACGACTCATCGCTGTCAATCATTCAAACTGAACGAGAGGCGGGAATCATCGTTTGCTGGCAGCGCTTGTTATTTGACTCATCATACATTTAGGTACGCTTTTATGCTGACAAAGCAACTTATTAACCACCAGCGTTTAATCGGCAAATAAGTCAGTTTGACAACCAACCAGTTGGTTAATAAATTTAATAGTATTTTAGAACATGCAGAATCCTAGTATCAAGAAAAATACAAAAAGGACTTATAATGGATCATTACGCATAGCAGCCCAGTGAACGCAAACAGTTAAGATTTTTGTAGTTATGTAAAAAAGGTTAAGTGGAAGACCAGCCTTAGGCTGAACTTTGCCGTTTTCTTGTAGTAAATATAAAGAAATAAAGACGCTATTATTATTATTATTATTATTATTTTATTTTATTTTTTTTTTTCACAGGTATTACCCTGGGAGTTATTTATTGGACGGGTACGGGACCAGGTCCAGTAAAGATTGTCATTGTTTTAGAAAAGACCTAACGATGTTACATGTTTTTAGTATCACAGCCTTTTGCATAGGTATTATAACATATTCTTTAAGCTGTATTTCATTTAGGTTTTCCTTTAGATTTAGTGGCACTATACCTGTTGATGACATAATTATGGGGATTATTCTCACTTTGTCTTTCCATATTTTTTCTATTTCGTGCGCTAGAGGTAAGTACTTATCAATTTTTTCGTTATATTTGACCTTGATGTTATGGTCTGCTGGTATTGCTACATCAATAAGATAGGTAGTATTTACATTTTTTATAGTAAGAGTAATGTCTGGGCGGTTATGTGCAACTGTTTTATTTGCCAGAATAGCTCTGTCCCAGTATAATTTGCACACGTCGTTTTCTAGGATAATTGATGGATTATATTTATAGTATGGTTCCCATTTGCTAATTAATTTGTATTTAAGTGCTAATTCTTGATGAATTATTTTAGCTACCGAGTTGTGCCGTTCTGTATATTGTGTGGGAGCTAGAATTTTACAGCCGTTTGTAATATGCTCAATGGTTTCCTGTTCGTCTTTGCAGCGTCTGCATTTATCGTTTGTGTTTTGTAGGTCTTTAATTATGTGCAGTCTATAGCTTTTTGTGTTTATTACCTTGTCTTGAATGGCCTGTAGAAATCCTTCGGTTTCTGGAAACAGATATCCTTTCTCAAGATATGTAAATGTAGCTATTCTGTCTATGTTCTCTTTGTGACTTTGGTGGTAGTATCTGCCATGTAGTTGTTTTGCTGCCCATTTTTGAATATTTTCTTGTTGTATTGTATTGGAATCTTTATGTATCTGTTCTTTGTCAGCCAGGTTAAGTGGGGTATAATTTGTATCAATATTTACAATTGCTTTATGTTCACTATCACTATCATTTCGGAGATAAAAATAATTTCGAAGATTTGTAATCTGACTGTTGTGTATACTGTGTATATTTGTTAGACCTCTGCCGCCGTCCGATCTTGGTAAATTTATTCTTTCTATGCAGGCATTTGTGTGGTGCATTTTGTGTTTAGTTAAAAGAGTTCTTGTGTTTCTATTTAGTGCATTAAGATCTGTAGTTGACCACTTAATTATACCAAACGAGTAGGTGAGGATTGGTATTGCATATGTATTTATAGCTTTACAAAAAATTTTTGCATTTAAATTTTTTGTTAGAAGTTGTTTAAGCCTTTTATTGTATGCTTCTGTTAATTTAGTTTTGAGGTTTGTATGGTCTATTTTGGTAGTTTGTTCAAAGCCTAGATATTTGTAAGTTTCTCCTTTTTCCATAGATAAGATTGTTTGTTCATTTATTGTTTTTATACCGTCTGTTTTTGTCCACTTTCCTTTCTCCATTCTGTTAATTTTGCATTTGTTAATGCCAAATTCCATATTTATATCTTGAGAGATTGTTTCTGTAATTTTTAATAGTGATGTTAGTTGTGTTTTGGTACTAGCATACAGTTTTATGTCATCCATATAGAAAAGATGGTTAATTTTATGCATTGTAATTTTGTTTTTCTTAATTTGAAACCCTGCTTTTGTGTCGTTTAGTAGTTCAGATACCGGATTTAAACACATACAAAACCAGAGCGCACTTAATGAGTCTCCTTGAAAAATTCCACGTTTTATGTGTATTGTTTCTGATTCTATCACCTGTGTAGTTGATCGAAGGTGTAGTTTTGTCTTCCATGTTTGCATGGTATATTTAAGAAATTTAGTTATTGTTGAATTGACTTTATATATGTCTAGGACTTCAGTTAACCAGCTGTGAGGAATGCTATCAAATGCTTTTCTGTAGTCTATAAAAGTTTCGTATAGATTACGTTGTTGTATTTCGGTTTGTTTTAATATAACGCTGTCAATTATCAATTGTTCTTTGCATCCCTGACATAATTGTTTGGTACCTTTTTGTTCTTCAGTTATTATTGAATGTTTGTTAATATGGTATTGAATATTTTTTGTTATTAGAGCAGTGATAATTTTATATAATGTTGGTAGACATGTGATAGGACGGTAGTTGGATGGATCTTCTGTTTCGGCAGTTTTTGGTTTTAAATATGTTATACCATGTATTAGAAAAACTGGCATACTTTCTGGATTATTTAGTATGTATGTTATATACTTCGCTAATTTGTTGTGGGCTGATGTAAACTTTTTGTACCAAAAATTTTGGATTTTGTCTGTACCTGGTGCTTTCCAGTTATGAGTTTTACTTATAATAGCCTTAAGATCTTCTATTTGTATGATAATGTCTTCATTGTTATTGATATGTTTATGTTTTTCTCTAATGTTGTTTATCCATTCTGCTTTTTGGTTGTGATTTGTATGACTAGACCAGATGTTTTTCCAAAATGCGGTTAAGTCATTTTTAGAAGGTAAATTTGATGAGTTTACTATGCTGTTGTCTTGATTTAAGTAAGAGTAAAATACTTTTTCGTTGTTTTGGAAAAGCAGGTTATCTTTTTTTCTATTATTACTTTTTTTTATAGCTTCTCAGTCTTTCTGAATATACCGCTAATTTTTGTTTTTGTGTATCTAAAGCTTCTACTATGTTTTCCTTTGTTAGATTGTTTTCATTTGGGAAGAGATGTTTTATATGTTTAAAAATATTTCTTTTAGTATTATTTTTTAGCAGCTGTGTGAGGCGTCCAATGTCTTGCCTTATTTTTGATATTTTTTGTACTATACGCTGCTCCCATTTAGGTATTTTGTGTTGTTTGTATTGATTTTCATTTATATATGGTTCTTGTTTATTTAATTTTAGTACTGTATATGCTGCACAGTATATTATAGTGTGAAGGCTTTCTATTTCATTTGTGTTGTTTATATGTGTTTGTATAAGATCATTAACTTTATTTATTAGTAGAAGTGAATGTTTATTTATTTTTAGTTTTGGTAAATTTGGTCTACATGTTGCATCACTACCTACCCAATTATAAAGAGATGTTTCAAATTCATTGTAAATGACATTTATTGATGATTCTATTGGTTCTATATTTAGAGTTTCTATATGTTGTGATAGGTTATTAACAGTTAGCTGTATTTTATTATTGGTTAAAATATTGTCTTCATTTAAATAATTTTCAAGCAGAATCTCATTTTTGTTTTTGTTAAATTCTTCTGTTAAAGACCGCTTTATTCCATTTATTTCAAAGTTGGTAAGTCTGTTATTTTTTATTATAACTCTCTTTTGATCACTTAATCTTTGTTCAGTAATTTTAGTGTGGTATTGTGGATAAATTTCTAAGAAAAACTGAAGCATAGTTGTTCTATATCCAGTAGTGATAGTTTCTAAGTTTGTCGCTTTAAAGTAGCAACGCATAACGTCTGAGTTTATTTGTTTTGTCCACATCATACGTTGTCTACGAGTTCCTGCTTTGGTGGTTACCGGCTGATCTGCTGGTAAAGCACTTTTAGAGGTTGCAGCTTCTTGTACTTGACTGCTGCTGTTGTTTTCGGCTGTAATAGATTCGGGTTGCCCGGTGAATGTCCGCCTGTTCAACATTACACCACTGATGGTTTGCAAACTGTCACGTCCAGCATCAGCTCCAGACGTGCCCTGACGCAGCTCAGGTACCGACAGTTTTACCGTATTTTTCAAAATATTCTCCATTTTACTGGGTTTGGTATTTTTCCGGTGCTACTACCAAGCTTAAAGTTAGGCCGTTCCTTAGGAATACAGACGTCTTCGATATGTCGCCTCATCTAGAGAACAGTCACATATCTCACAAGTGGTTCGTCCGCTCGAAACCGTTGACCATCTTGTGTCCTGTTGGTCCGCGAGAGCTTTATGCTCCTACCCTCTATATCTAAAAGGCTTGCCCCTATCCGCCACCTTGGGGACGCGTTCCGTAGGGGTTACAGGATTCCCCCCGGAATTATTATTATTATTATTATTATTATTATTAATATTATTATAATTAAAAAAAATAAATTATTGCTTATCTCCAATTGATGAGTCAGCGCTGGCAACTGATGAGTTGTACTGAACGCGACCCTAGACAGGAACATACATATACATTATAACCTATAATTAATAATTTAATAAAATACACGAGCAACATTTGACGCTTTTGTTCACTTTTGATTGTATTTCAAATTTACCGCCATGTATAACCACGATTAATAGAAATTCACCGACGTTAGTTCATGGTGAGTGCGGTCGCAACCTTTGTAACCTTTTTCAGGTAACCGTGTTCCGTATATAAACCTGTTTCAAGATAACCGGGATTTCGGTCGCTTCGGTTGATATACGGAACGCACTATAAGTAAATTTCAACGAGTAAATCCACACTTAGTCAATATGAGTTAAATATATCAGACGTTAAAATCTAAGCCATATTGAAGTATTAATTAAGCTTGCAAAATCGGGCATACGTTGATATTAAAAAAATGTTTTTATTTGTAAAAAAATGCCTTTTAAGGTTACTTCTTAAACTAAAATAATATTTAGCTCAACCCCAGCTGCATTGAAACAATTATTAAGTATACTCCGCCCAAAAATTTAAAAAAAGATCCTTAGCAATTTTTGAGACTGTTAGAAACAACGTTGGGTTTGGGAACAGCTGCAGTTAAACGTTTTTAATAATCTTAATACGTTGATAGCTTTGGACTTTTACGTCCATACCGATACAAATAGCGTTAGTCGTAAGTATCAACTTTATCAGGTTATAAACAAACAAAAAACACATTGTTGCGTGAGTTAGTGTTATGATTATTGTTTTATTTAAAAAAATACATGTTTATTTATTATACACCTCTTCTTATACATCTCTATATCTATAATATTGCTAACTTATAATAAACATATATGACATTATGTCTACAGTATTGCCAACCTCTAATATATATTTGACACTTTTTTTTTCTGTATAACAAACTTACAAACACATTTTTACTATACATTACAACATATCAAAATATACATAAAAACAACATATTATAAATTATCTTAATACATATCAATTTATACATTTAACACTTCTAGTATAGATAATCTTTTAAATAATTTGCTTTCTTGATATTTTGACCACTTCTTGTTATTTGGTTTTTATCTGTTAAATTTTTAGGTTTGGAGTTTGTTTGATTTTTCTTTAGTTGTTGATTGTCTTTCTCAATGGGTAGAGTACAATTTTCTTCTAGTACGTTTTATTTCTGACTTGCCATGTTCTGTAGGTTCTATGTCATTTATTGATGGTTTAATATGAAAATTATTTATACTACTACTTTTAAACAACTGCTTCTCGTTTCTTAGTTTTTTAACAATTTTCTCCCATTCTCTGATATGACTTAATATGATCAAGGATTTTCAATATTATTAATTACTTTAGCTGGAATTAATGGTAATTTATCCTGATGTTTTATCAACACATATGTGTTTATTTTAATATCTTGTATATCTCTTACTCCTTTTCTATCATAATAAAATTTTTGTTCAAGTTTTTTTCTCTAGATATTCTTTAATTTTTGAAGGCTCATCATTAGGTTTACCCATTTATTTTCCTTGAGTATATTATTTCTGATAAAAGGGGCTCATAGACGGGCGTAATCTATGACATAAATCTACGCGCGCATAATTCATTTAATATTAACGCCTGTGTGTGGGCTGGCAATTTCTATGCGCGTTCAATAAGTACCTGCTTTTCTTGAAAACTTGTGCCCGAGTTGAAGAAGTGCGTCCGTGTATGGTGTAAACAAACATTCTTGGCACGGTGTTTATCAGTGTAGGTATTTATTATTTCATTTATCTGAATTACTTATGATCTGTCCTTATATTTAAATTAAAAATAACCATTTATTAAATATGTTAATTTAGTTATTATTTGTTAATGGATTTTCATTAGGTGTTGTTTATTTATTCCTGTTATTGTCGCTTTAAGTTATAAATTGCATTCAACGCTGGGTAGCAATAGTATTTTAGTATAGTTATTTTATATAAGAATTAACACATTATATTTATCTAAGTAGCTCACATATATTTCTGATCAATTACTTTTACTCTTAGGTAGAAAATCAGTATTCTCCCAAAATGCATTAATTTTATCATCAACAACTCAAAGTACACATGGGTGTAACCGTAAGAGAAAGAGAATCCGTGCTCAGTCTACTGTAAGCAAGGGAGATGAATTACTAAATATTATTAGTAAAAAGCTCAATACTTCTGAGGACCAAAATGTTGCTACAAAACTAAGAAGAATGCCAAGAAAAATGAAAATTTACATAAAAAACTGATAAATGATTTGTTATTTAATGCAAAATTCGGACAAATTGACTAATTCACAACAATATGTACATCTAAGCCAATTTTAACCAATAATTCTAACTATTTGCAGTCCAACATAGATCGCCGCAACTTAGAAACTGAGTATGCCGATGTTTCGAACAATAATAATTATGCCAATTCTAATATGTCTGGATCATATTTTTTATCAAATTTTAATTGCATTACAAATTTCTGGAACTATTTTACTCAAGGCTTGTTGAGATATAATAGTTAATAGTATATATAATCGCAGAGTTGCAGTTAACCTTTCATGTGGCAATATTGCAGCTCTCATCGAGGTGTCCTGGTGTTTAATCTTCTAGCAGTCTCACATGTTTTCGCTTTAAAAGCCAATTCTTACACATTTACTACAGCGATTTTTATTTGGTTTATTCAGCTTTTTTGTAATAATAGCGCACGCCACTGCCATCAAGCACAGCTCTTCAGACATCATTCTGCGAAGTATATGTAACGCTGCGCCATGATTTACAATAACATATCTACTAGCGTGTGTGGGCATTACTGTTTCAGTCCAGATATCTTGTGCGATGCAAATGTGCGCGCGTCGATTTATGTCGTACATGTACGCTCGTCTATGGGCCCCTAAAGAAAGCAACATTGATTAGAGTTGCTCTATATTCTAATAATGCTAGATACGGATCTTTCCTATCAAACTCTTCCTTTTTTTAAATTCCTTTTATAGTTTGTATATTCCGTTGAGCCAAACCATTAGATTGTTGATAATAAAGACTAAAAAATATATGCTTAAATCCCCATTGCTCACTAAACGTTTTAATTTTTTTACAGCAAAAATTTGTACCCATATACAGATGTATACATTATAATAATTAATTATATATTAATAATAATTAAGCCAGTATTGAATTTTTGGAAAAACATTATTTGCTTATAAAACAACATCGTTGAAATGTTGTCCTTTTATTAAAATATTTGTGTCGTCTGCATAGTTGACTATTGTATGCTGTGTATGAGCTACGGTAGTAGTTATGTTGTTAATGTAGATTATAAATAAGAGAGCCTAGTTTGTTTCAAAAAAGTATTCCCATAGAACTATCCACTGCTTCAGATATTACTTTATTGCTATTTGTTGATATTTTTAATTTGTTTTGTTTATTAGACAAATAGGAAATAATCCAATTTAGTTGCCTCTAATTCCATAGCGGTTTAATTTTTTTTATTAATATCGAACGATCTATTGTAACAAAAGCCTTAAAAAAATCTATAAAAATACCACAAAAAAACTCTCCTTTATCCAAAGCATTTAACACGGACGATGTATAATTAAATAATGCAGAAGCTGTGTTTTTTCCTTAATAAAGCCATGCTGAGATTAGATAAAAAGTTTATTTGATATAAAAAAAATTATAAGACGCATTGCCAATACTTGTTCAAATATTTTAGAGAATGTATTAAATAGACTTATTGGTTGGTAATTTTCCATGTTTTCTTTATCATCTTTTTTATGTATAGGTGTTATTATAGCTAACTTTAGTTGTTCTGGAAAAATACCGCTTGAGATAGACTTATTGATGATGTAAAGTAATGGATCTTGAATTTCATTAAAACATTTTTTTAATAATTGTTATTAGGATTTTATCTGTTCCTGTGCTTTATTTTATTTTTCACTTTGTGAACTATAATAAACAATTCATTCTCAGTTACTGAGTATAAGCATAAAGACTTATTATAATAACTTATGTTGGACAAGTTACATTCAGTTTTAGTCAAGGTATCTAGTAATTTTTTAGTAGAATAAAACATGTTAAAATCCGTTGCTATCTTATTTGGTTCACCATCAAATTTAAAGTTTTGATAGTTATTTTTTTAATTGAGTTTATTTATAAGTAGTTTTTGACTGATAAGGTAATCTGATGTTTATAGAATTCACTTTTTTTTGCGATTAACTGCTTTATCATAATTTATTTTAGCTTTTCTATAAAGCTGATAGTAATTTGTATTATCATGCTTAAGAACCAATAGAATATCTAACTGTCTTTTTAGTTCAATAACTTTAGGAAATCGATTGTATAAATATTTGTTAATTGATAAAACATTATTTTTTATGTATTTCTAAATTTTATTTTCTTGATTAAAATTACAAATTTGTACGTGTTTAATTTTTTGTTGAACATTGAAGTTAAAATTTAGTTTAACGGAGTAATTATCACTAATGTGAGATTTCAATACTTTATAAACCCAATCGTTTTTAAAATTAACTAATATATTATCAATGCACGTGTTTGATAATTCTGTGACTTAAATATATTTGTCAGTATTAGTTACAATTATATTAAAAGAATCTAACAAAAAAACAAATTTCTGTTTTATTTTAGAGTTACTCATAAAATCTATATTAAAATCTCCAGAAATAATAAATTTTGCATTTTCAGTATAAAGTGTTTCCAAGATGATATTAATTTTATCAATAAATAATGTAATATTACCAGTTAGTGGTGTATATATTAGAATGATTATAATTTTAATTTTGTTTAGCATAAATTCTGCACCTGAACATTTTATTATGTAAAGTATAGATAAGATGTTGTAGTCTAGACGTTCTTTACCGTTTAGGTGACGTAGGCTGTATATTGCTGCTCTTCTATGAGAATTTGGCTGGCTGCAGTATGATGATATTAGCTTGAAGTTTTTTATATTGTAGCATTAAAGTTTGTCTTTAGATTTCTAGTGTTCTGTTACAGTTAAAAAGTAGTATCCTTTGTTATTTTCAAGTAAATCTTCTAGTAGATTAATAAAATTTCCAATTGATTATAAGTTTTGACATTTTAAATTTATTTTTTTGTTTTCTTTATTTGTTGTTGAGTCATCATTTAGATATTGCTGATAAGATTTAAGTGTGGGAAGCTGTTGGAGATTTTGTTCTAAGAAAAAAATTATACCTAGAAATTGAGAAATTGGTAAGCCAGTAGTTAGCATTATTAATTTTATCTAGTAGTTCAAACGGTATTACTAGGGGTTAGCAGCAATTTTTATACATATAACGTCTATCGGCGCAATATCAACACTTAAATAATTTTTAATATCTTCAATAGTTGCATTAACGTTTTTTATACGGCAAATGTAGAACCAATCTTTAGGTGCTATACTAGTTAACTTTCCATTTGACTTGTCTTTTTCCTCTGAAAACTTTCCTTTTCTAATGTTTTATTTCCTATGAGAAGTCCGTTTGTTGATTTTATTCATATGTTGTGTTTCCATTTATCTTTGTTGTTTGCAAATTGTTTGTTTTCTTTTTTTTTGTAGTATGTGTTGAGTAGATGGAGTTGATGTTGCCGTATTTTTTTGCAAATCGGCATGTGTGTTGTGTTGGCAACTGTAGCTTGATTCTGTAAAACGCCATCTAGTTGATCATTTAATTTATTATTGTAAAAAACTTTTTTGTGGGTTATAGTAAGTAAAAAATTCTGCATAGCTGACTTTGATTTATTAATTATTACTTATTTTATGTTTTTTGTTAAGTGGCTTAACTTATTAGATATATTTGTAATTGAATAATCGTATTTTGATATAGTATATCTGATAGCATGTACTTGCGTGTTAAGTTTCTTTATATCTTTTTTTTTATAGCTAATAACATAAATAGAGTAATTTTTTGTACACCATTTTTCTCGCATTTTCTACGGATAGCAAACGGCTTATATTTGAAAGCGCCGCCGCCATGTTGCCTAAAACTTTGCACCCAAATACTATCGCCAAATTTTTTTTTTATTTGTGCATAAGATTTTTAAGTTTCTGTTTGCAATTTTAATGCATACGAAATTGATAAATTATTTTGTAGTAATGTTGCGCCCAATCCGTCTTTGCTAGCGTCAACTGAAAGTACTACTAGCTTGTTTGAATCATAAAACTGTAAGACAGGTTTAGTTGTTAATATTTTTTTGGTTTTGTTGAATGCGTCATCGTAGATTTTCAACCATTCAAATTGTACATATTTTCTTGTTAATTCACGCAACGGGCAATTAATTTGCAAAATTCCCGCTAAGAATTTTGAAATATATGTTATCATACCTAAAAAAGTTTCTAATTCTTTTGCATTTTTTGGTTTTTTTATTTTTATTATAGCTTCTACTTTTGTCTCATCAGGTTCTAGACCTGTTTCTGTTAACACGTGTCCTAAATATTTTACTTTTTTAAGTGCAACTTTACATTTTTTCTTGTTAAAATTCACATTATGCTCTCTAGTTTTTTCTAAAATTTGTTCTTTTATAGTATTTTCTCATATTATCAAATCATTGATATAATTTAAAACGCCATCCAACGTTGGTAGTTTATGCTGTTTTTTTAAAATACATTTATTTAACTGCTGCTGGTCTAGACAAATTTTTACTTACTTATTTTTTTTATAATAACTAGGTCATTCACAAATTCTGTAAGCTCTTAAATTTTCCGCTTTTTTTTTGTTTAACTAATTTTTCAATTTCCAATCATATTAAAAAAAAAATCATCATTGTACTATTTTACCTACAGCATTTTGTTGTAATTTGATTTTATATTCTACATTTTTTAATTCACCTAGCTTTTTATCAAAAACATCTTTAAAATTTGTCAGTATTTTATCTGTCTTAATCTGATTTATTTGAGTTGTGGTTCCTATAGTTTTTGTTAACAAATTTAATTCAATTATAGTAGGCAAACCTTATACTGGAGGTGTTAAATGTTTACAGTTTTTTACAACTTGAAAATTTACATTAACTTTTTCATTAATGAATTTACTTGGTATTTTTAGTGTACCTATATTATTTATTTTGCTACCACTATAATTTATTAATTTAACTTTAGTTTTCTTTAAATTCTGAGTATTTAAATTTAATATGTTTATATATTGTATTGGTAAAACATTACATTCACTACTTGCGTTTAATTTTGCACACATCCATTACATTTAATTTTGTTTGTTATAACTAGAGTTAAATTTTATTTGATTAACTATTAATATACTCCCACAAAAAAAAATGAATATAAATTTTCCTCAAAATTTAATTTTTTTTTACAATTATTTTGATCTTTTATTGAATTTACTAGTTTTTTATTTTTACAACATTTAGCAATATGATTATATTTTTTTACAATTTAAACTTTTGTTATAAGCTTGACATTTAAAGCCATGCTTTAAAATATTTTGTATTTTAACAACAATCTTACAGGTGGGATTTTACACCTCTTTTCTTAATCAGTGCCATCTTGTTACTTCCTTATACATTTCTATATTTTTAATATTGCCAACCAATAGTATTTATATATGACATTATGTCTACATTATTGCCAACCTATAATATACATATATAACAGCTAGACAAACTTTATTGATCCAAAAGACAAATTACAATGCCACCATAAAAAAAGTTTTAACAATTTAAGCTTTTCAAAAATACCGGATGTGTTTGTTTAGGCAGTAACATATAACAATTCCTGTTGGCTGTTATAACCCAGAACAACCCAATGCATTTAAACATTTCAAAAAAGAGATTTTTTTCAATCAAGTATGTTCCAGGAGTTCAAAACACTGTAATAGATGCACTATCTTGCAGGTTTAACAAACCAAAGTTGAGGTTTAGAAGATAAATTTTGTTGAGTTTGAATCTTTCATAAGTTTGTTGTTATAGCGACACGCGCTTATCATGAGACGTTAGGTTATTTTAAAACATTTAAACTTGGAGAGCCATTGCGGCAGAGTTTTGGTAGGCAAATATGTATTGCACTTTAAAACCAGTAAAAAAAATTTGCATTTTGTGCCAGAAGAAGAAGTCTTGATAAAAGTATTAAAAAAAGTAAAATTGTAACCTTAGATTTACATAGTTCTTTGCCTAAAAGTCGTTGGTTATAAAATATGTATGTGTAGACCTATTTAAAAAATTCGTAATGTAAATATAAAGTAATCACTACAGCAATAACTTATAAAATTAAGTCTTAAAATATACATACTGCTTAACTAGTCAAGTAATCTTTGTTTGATCAGTTTACCAGAAAATTTAATTATTTGGTCTCAAGTTGTACCGCTTGAGAAAACTATGAAGACATATTAGTCATGAATGGAATTATCGTTCATTGCTCGCCCATCGTATGACCTATGTTTATCGTGGTTCGATATTTTTTATAGCAGCCGCTTGGTGGTGGGTACTTTGGCATCTTGGGACTGATCCTGAACATGTTCTTGGTGAGTTTGATTTTCCTGATGCTTCCAAATGAACAGATGAAAAATTGGGTATTTCACCAGATGATTTCTAGAACGTTTATGTTTGAACAATAGTCGTTTGTAAAATATACTTAATAATTAAATTAAATTAAAATTATGTGTGTGTACTGTACTATAATTGTAACAACAGTTTCATTATTTTGTTTTGTTTGTTATTTTTATAATATATTATATTAATATATTATAATATCAACTCACTAATAATAATTCATCATTTATGCTTAAAAATACAAAAAAATAGTTTTTGGTCTAACAGTGTATATTATATATAAAATGACTTTATTTTACATATTTTTGTTCATAAATTTAAAATTTGCAAACATTTATTTAAGAAAATTATTAATATTTGTTGTAACTGATAAGAAGTGTATTAAACTTTTTATCAGTTACAATATCAGTTAATTTATAAATAATACTGGTGTATTTATGCTTTATTTGCCTAACTAAAGTTACAGCAATCAATTTTGTTTGGTAATTTTTTATATATGTATATATATTATACATATATGTTTAAGAACAATCTCTAACCAATTATTTTTTAAATACGTTTTTAGTTTATTTTATAATTCAATTAAATGTATAATAGACCATTATATATTATTTGTTTGTGTATTAAATAATTTTTTTAAACATTTATAGACACTATTTGGTACTGCACAAAAACATTTCCAAATATAACAAGTGAGTGTAAGTTAAACTTTCTTGTTTTTTACAAAATAAACGAATTGAGAATGAGGCAATATTGACCGACTTCGTCTATTATTAAAGCACGACAAAAGTTTTGCCGCAATTACTACAGTAATCAGTGACAGTTCTTTCAAATTTTCAAAGTAAATTATTTCAATGGAACAGAGTTTAATATTTAATAGACAAAATCCTTTATAGTTTATATGTATTATTGTCAATCTAGGTTAATAGCCAGTAGTCATATATTTAAGTTTAAACTCTAATAAGATATACTTGCATTTATATGTAACACTAACAGCAAGGACATTTTTTTTATTTACTTGCGACTGTAGCAATATACAATCGTCATATAATATATTGTTAGAATAAAGTATTAATTACGCACAGAAATAATACATTAAATAGTTTAATGATGAACTTTACAAAAACATATGATAAATATTTACATTAAAATGCATAATTGCACATTCTAATTACCAGTCTATTTTCAAAAAACTAAACTTGCTCAAGTACAAATTGTTTATTTTGTTATTAAAATGAATATAAAATCATTGTTTAGTTATGCTTTAATTAAGTTTACTAGCCACTCAGATAAGAGTGCTTTGAATAAATAAATTGCATATAAATAAGCGCAACATAAGTAATAGTATATTACAAAATAAAGTGAAAAGTGTGCATGCAGCTTTGGGATAAGATGCAAAACGCCGACATTAATTATAGCGAAAAGATGTGATAAAATTTTCTATGAGCGTACGAACATTATATTATTAACAAATAATTTTAATAATTAATTGATTAAAACTTGTGCCTTATTTAAGTAAAATATTGTTGTATGCATTTATTTACTTTATTTTATTTTGCAATTATTTATGTTTAAACTAATTTAAAAACTAAATTAAATTGAATTATTAGCTACAAATATCGCCCATATAGAAAGAAGACAACAACTTTTCAAGTTAACAGTCAATCAATGTGTTAAACAAAGTTATAGATGTTGTAGATATTAGTAATACCTGTTTAAAGCTTTATATCTCATTAACTAAAAGTTGTAATTAAATGACATGTATAGCATTAACAGCTTATGTTATTAATAATCTATCAAATTTTAAAAACTTCAATTAAAGTTTAAGTGATGTAGATATCAAAAAACTTTGTATTTTAAAAACTAAGTAAGCGAGTGGCTCAGTTAGGTTTGATCCCCAGTTCCGGCAAAAAAAATTTAAGAAATTTGGCATTTATTAATTCAAGACGTTAATCTAATATATAATTAGTGTCCATTTAACCATAATTACATTTACAATGAGAGGTGGGTGGACCAGATACTAGTCTCTACAGCGCCTCTATTATCTCTATTAACGAGTGCGAAAGTATAACCAACGTTAACGCGTTAATAGATTAGTAATAAATTACATCTATTTATTTATTTATTTATTTATTTATTAACGGGGTTACCCAATTTTTAATTAAATTACAAATAACAAGATGATTACAATCATCATTTGAGTTGCAACAACTGAATCAAAACATTTAAATAATATTAATACAATAACAGATAAATACAATATTAATTTACTAGACACAAAAGACTAGGACAATCAATAATCTCATTTGCTATTTTTACAATACATTTTTTTTTTCTATCACAGAGTGTTTCAAGTTGAATTACTTTTCTCATTTTAGTACAAGAAAAGTTATATGAAATATCTCTTCTTTTATGATGAATATTTAAGAAATTTGTTTTGAACTCTTTCAATTTGATCAATATGAATTCCATAGGATAGAGACCACACCACAGAACCGTATTCCAAGATAGGGAAAATCAAGCTACAGAATAGCGATCAAAAGGCTGTTAGCGACGTAAAATGCTTTGTATGGCGTTTGATAAATCCTAATATTCTTAAAGCTTTGTTGGTAACATAATTAAAATGTTTAACAAACGTCTATTTGGTATCCATAAACACAAGAAGATCTTTCCTTATGCAAAATTAGATATTGATCTATTAAATGTTATTACCTTACATTTTTTTTTACATTTAAGTTCATACCATTAATAGTACACCATTTTTCAACATGTTTGATGTCATTATCAATTAAAAATGCCTCTTCAGCTGTGGTTACTGCTCTAAAGAGTTTTAAATCATCGGCAAAGAAAAGAAACTCACACGATTTTAATGACTGAGAAATATCATTGATAAAAAGTAGAAATATAAGCTGCCCTAGAAGACTACCTTGTAGAACACCTGAGGTAACTGCTATTGTATCCGAAATAAAACCATTAACAGTGACATATTGTGATCTATTATTAAGATAGTTACTTAATCAGTTTAAAAGATTTCTTGATACGCCTTGGAGAGATCAGTATATATAACATCTACTTGATGTCCATTATTGAAAGCATTCAGAATATATTGTTCAAATATAGAAAAATTAGAAGAAGTAGAGTTTCCTTTGCAAAAACTAAGCTGTTGATCATTTAAAATATTTTTAAATACTACATTTATTTTATTATAGACAATATGTTCAAAAAGTTTTGGTATAGCATTTATAATGAAAATAGTCTATAATTTTGTATATTAGATTTATCTCCCAACTTATGTATTGGTACAACATAACTGGACTTCCATATAGATGGAAAATAACCTGTATTTAAGCTAAGATTGAAGATGTAATTTAAAGGGGTGGCAATTTCATTTTTACATTGCTTAAGTATAGATGCTGGTATACCATCAACACCAGGTCTAATGTCCAATTTAAGTCCAAATATTTAGTTTTTAATTTTTTTCAAAGTGATGTTACAAGAGTCAATGTCGATAGCAGAGTTAACTGTAAGTGGTTCGGGCTCCAGTAATTTAGTGGAAGAGTATACTGATGAAAAATATGAAGAAAATAAGTTAAAAATATCTTCTCCTGTAGATGCCGTGACATTAATGTTAGGAATGCTATGATCAGAATTTTTAGATTTGACATATTTTCAAAAACTCTTTGAGTTTAAATACGAAAAAGTTTTATTTAAAAGATGTCGTAACAAGTTTAAGGCACTGCTTTTTTTTCAATTACACTATTTGCCTAATTAAACCCTAGAACGTTATAATCTTCAATTATATGAATATTGGCTTTTACGTGATTGTCCACAATATATTCAACAGCTAAACAGTGATCCTTAAACTTTGAAATATTACTTGATGGTGGTATATAAACTGCGCCAAAAGTGTAGCAGTTTGTTTGGTGCTTAAATTTAACAAAAACATGTTTGACTGTATT
This sequence comes from Tachinus rufipes, assembly GCA_963932245.1. Classification (NCBI taxonomy): domain Eukaryota; kingdom Metazoa; phylum Arthropoda; class Insecta; order Coleoptera; family Staphylinidae; genus Tachinus; species Tachinus rufipes. The sequence goes on along the minus strand of OZ010745.1, from coordinate 70,754,838 downwards.
AAAAGATGTAGTTATTTCACTTGAAATCAAATCTGAACGTACAGCAATTAAAACACCTCCGCTCTTTTTAACACAACTTTCTGTACTTCTATCTTTCCTATAAATACAAAATGATGTTAATCCTAGTTTAGAAAATAAAATATTCTCATAAAGATTGGTTTCACTAAAAATTAAAATCACAATGTCTTAACCCATTGACATTCTGATAATAAATAGCTAATGTCTGTTTTTTAAATTATTTAAGTCTTATTTTTTTACTATCCTTGAAACTCCTTAAATAAACCGCAAGCTGATGTTCTGCTGACCTTCTAGTTTGCGACGATTTAATTCACTGCAAACTTTCTTGAATTCTGTCTTGTTGTTTGGGAGTGTTATCCACACCCACACAAATATCTCCAAATTCTTTTCCTCTACAATGTTTAATTATAGCATTAGCTCTTCAGATTGACGTTGAGTTGGATTTGATAAACGGGATTTGAGAAAATTAAAAACCTTAACGTTTACTGCACTTTGTTGACGGTCCTGAATCTTAAATATAGTTTTATCCAAACATTGTGGTTGGTTTTCTTTGAGGATTACTACATCAGCTTTGAGTTTTATGTTTTCTTCTTCAAGACTTTTATCTCTTTCATCGATATCACTAATAAATGCGGTACAGGTGGCAAGTTGCAATGAATTTTTTTCGGAAAAGGCATTAAATTGTTCAAAAACGCTTTTTAAAAGTAATCTTCTTTTGAATCGACTACATTTTTGCTAGTAGAACTACAACTATCTTATTTTTGTGATTTCATAGATTTTGTGCAAGTAGGACATATCCAATCTTTATCATTTATCTTAGTAGAATTTGCAAAATGATGGATATCGTAAGTTATATTATAAATTAAACAACATTGCAAGATTTAAACTTTACAAAAAAATAATAAATATACTAAAAAAATAATAAAATAAATAAATATTAAATATTACAATTTATAAGGTAAAAAACTAAATATTATATATTTCATAACATCTTAATAAATATTTTATTCTAATCCTAAGTTGCTAAAGCAAGTAACAATAATATATTTTTTTCCAAATTTGTAGTTATAAAGTTTTGTTTTTAGTTCAACAAAATGTTTTTATAAGTAGATGATACACTTCTCTCCACATCTACTAAGGTAATAATTTAAAAATATTTAGTGGCAACTTATACTCTACTAAATCTTCAATAAAAAAAAACTTGACGTTTTACTGTTGTTAACAGTTACCGTACGTTGGGTTAACTAAAAATTATTGGTTGTTGTGTCCTCAAAATGTGAGTAAATTAAAGATTGATATTTATTACCTAATTTTTATTATAGTTAATAATATGTTACGCCTAGCGAGTACAACAGAAATCTAACTAATATAATAAAATACCGCAGTATATAAACCGCAGCAGAATGTTGCGCCTGCATGCAGCTGCAGTGTTGTGGTTCCAAGAAGTCGGAACCGCGGCGTCAGCAGACGTCTATATAATTAGTATAAACCGTGGCTGCGTGCGTTTTGATATGAAAAAGTGTACTAAACAGGTAATGGGAATCAATACTTTTGGATTATGTCCATTTCAAATTGTACTTTATTTTTTAACTTAGACAGATCTAAGAAGTACACGAGCCATGCATTCAAATATGGATGTATGTACTTTTGAATGCACATCAGTTAACAATTGAGTTTGAGTTTTTCTATTTGATGGGTCAGTTTTTATAATTAACAAAAAAATGTGTTGTGATGAGTACTCTAAATTTTATTGAGCCTGAGTATTGTCTCGGTGTTTACAAAAATAATTCATTTTGAACATACCTACAAAGTGTGAAAAAAAGTTTATATATAATATTTAAAGAAATAGTAGTATGAACCAAAATAAATTAAAAATAAAATAAATATAAGTCCGCAAAGTAATAGTTTTGGAAATAAAAAAGGTTATTTTCATTTTCATGCAAAACAAAAAACAAAGTTAAATAACATGTTCAAAATGATTTCTTTTCATTACCAAGCAAGCACAATATCTTAGTCTAAAAAACATTCAAACTCTGTCTAAAACTATATGCTTTAACCGATACTTTGCCATTCCATGTTTTTTAAAATTTGTTTGCTAACTTGAGTTTATATTTACTACTATTTTTTTTTTACACCTTGTATAAATATGTTGGCAAATTTTTATCAAATATTATTTTGAATTTCTTTTAAATTTGCTTGAAAAAGAAAATACTTTCTTTTATTTGGAGTAAAACATTTACGTCCGATTTCTCTAACAGGACTTGAGACTTGACTAGATATTAAACTGCTTCTTAAGCTCAGCTTATTTTGTTGCACTATAGCAAAATTACATCTTCTTTGGGTCAAATGTAACTTTAATATAACAATTAATGATGTCATCAATATTATTATATTAAGCTATAAACAATTATTTACTACAAGTACTACTTGCATTTTTACACTGTAGCGCATATTAATTTTGATTTTAATATTTAATAAATTACAGTATAATTGACTTCAAAGTAGTCTAATTACTGTTTTCTTTAGAAAATTATATTTATGTGACACATAGATAACTCTAATATAACAATTTTTTACCTTTCTATTTTAAATAAATTTATGTCAGTAAAACATACATTGATTAAGACAAAAACGTTTTTTAAACCAATTAGAAAACAGCATTCCAAATATCGGCGGCTTTGCCAAATCTAACCGAATTCTAACAAGTGTTTTGTTCAGTTAAACATACTTTTTTTTTAAATCTTAATCCTTAACTAAAAATATGTGACATTTTATTTTTGCTGTTGTGAAAGTACTAATTCCTCACGTAATCTGAAGCAACAAATAACTTTATATTTAGTCAGCTTTGATTAGTTGTTTGTAAATAATAAACACATACTTTTAAAAATGTTTAAATTTCTCAAAATATTTTAGACACATACTTCTGAAAATGCTATATTTTTTAGTGTTTGTATGTCACATACTTCTAGATACGACATAAAATAATTTGATAAATTATTTAAGTTTTATTTATTTCAAAAACATTATTACGCCATTTGAGACCTGTTGCTACAAATACGATGTACGGTAGTTTCAGCTATTCCACGTGATCGTAATGCATATAAACAACGTAAAAAAGACATCTTTAAATATAATAATTCTAATTTTAAAACAAAAATAATTAAGTGTTTTAAAGAAGTAGAGCCAGAAGAAGATTCAGTCTTGAAAAATATAGTCTTAGATACAAATGAAATAAATAGAACTAATAATTCTGATAAAAGCAATGAAGATGTGGATAAAAATAATTGTGACAATCTAAACAAAAACACTTCACATACTATCCAAAACAAATTTGAGCCATTACCTAAACATTTCTTAGACAAACATAAATTCAAATAAAATAGTAGAAGCTCACCAGCTGGTCAAAAAATAACTCATCATAATATTATGACAACCAATTTAGAAATGACTAATACCGTACAAGCATTAGATTCTAAATCTAAAGTTGCAAAATTAAAACATATTTTTTTTTATTTCGTGTAATTTTTTCTCAACTTTGCATAATCGTACCAGTCGCTTAATAAAACCAAAAACTTCTTGTTTCGGTGTACTCCAATTAAGCAAAATCAACTGTATTTCTAAAAAAAAATTGCAAATAAAATTTTTTTATAAAAAAAGTATGCAAAATGACACTTTTTTAGAAAAAAATCTAAGGTACTTTTTTTAAACTGAGCTTAAAAACTTGTGACGCATAAACAATATCAAGAAATTGTTTATGTAGCTATTAAATAATTCATCTTTTTAATAGACATTTTATTAAAAGATATATATCACGCTATTTGCAATAAGACGTTATTTTAGTTTCTATTACACAGAATGTTTCAAATGGCGCAAAATAAACCACGTTTTTTATAAAAAAATATGAAACATTTATTATACAAATTTGTGTCTATCAATACAACTTTTTAATTTTAATTGTTATATATAACAAATCTAAAACTAAAATTTTGTAAATATTTTAATATATACATATATAATGACGCTTTTTTAATTTTTAATAAGTGCCAAGAAAATTTTACTACATATACAGTGATATAAAGTTTAGACTTGCGGTTTTCAAAATATTTATTAAAATAATAAAACAAAATGTAGTAGGTTATGTTCTAGTTTCTATAGTAACAAGTAAAAACAATTATTGCTTAAAACAATTTAAAAAAAAGTAAAAATATGTGGATATTTGAAGCAAAAAGTAAATGCCAAAAAAATATTTATTTTTTTAGTTTTACACACTATACATTTTTAAAATTATTTTTTGTTGACAAATCCCTCTTAAACAAAATGTAGCACCTGTTTTATTTTTTTTATTAAATTACGCAATTTGTGCATTTTGTTAAATTTAAACAAAACCTTATAAATGCACAGCAAACTTTGTAGATCATTGTTTTTACATAAAAATATTACATTATTTTATGTTATAAATTTTTGTTTTTATTTTTGTATTGTTATAATTATATTATATGATTGATAAAACACACATATAGCCGTTTTTTAAATAAATTAGTGTTAAGTTAATTAAGATACGACGTATAAACACGGTGTGCTGTGGTGGCTAGGAGGTTTAGCGTGCGTTGCGTCAGTTATATAAAAAAAAGCAAAATTTATTAACTGGGCGTAACACATAGTTTAATGTAAATAATAAAACAAATGACTGCAATTTAATACTAAACAACCGCATTAATCGGTATTATTTAGCGTTTATGCAATTGGCTGTCATTTTACGGCTGTGATTATTAGATTGAGTTTAAATAAATTATTAATTTATTGCATAGTTTAACCTTATGTTCAATTAAATGTGTTTTAGACTGGAAGTAAAAACCTTTAAATTTATTTTGTTTTTAGTTTTATTTTGTTTATGAGATTTTATTCTGTAAAAAGTTTGCAGCCAAATCACAAAAAAAACAAATTTAAACTATTATTACTACGTTTTTGAAAATATTGTTAATTAAAATCATGTATTGCACAAAATTTTTAAGCAAAGAAATCTATTATTACAATTTTACCAAAAATTAAATGTTCCGTTTTTCACTCACAGCATGATACATATAACCTGATCTATTTACAAATGTCAATTTTTTAATAAAAAAACACACTAAGCTTAAACTTTAATCTTAGTTTAAGCTTCTTCTTCTTCTTCTTCTCAGCCTTCAAATGTTCACATCTGGACGTAGGCCTCCTTCATAGTTTTCCACTCACTTCTGCTCTGGGCTATCTGATACCACTTTCTTCCTGCCACCTCCCTGATATCATCTAGCCACCTCTTTTGTGGTCTCCCGATACTGCGTTTGGTTGCTCTTGGTCTCCACATGGCTATTGTTTTTGTTCACTTACTTGTATCATCTTAGTTTAAGCGTAAACTGAAAAACCGGTTTTAATACGTACAAACATAAATTAAACTAAAGTTTGAGTTTTAACCAGTATTGAAAAATGAAAAGCCAATAAGACATAAGACAAATTTTATATTTTTTGATAATTAATATGCCGTTTTATTTTGCGTTAAATTTTTGTAAGAAAATCTAATTTAACTTATCAATACCATTTAAGGATAGTTATTTATCTTAATACTTATTGTTTGTTGTAAATCATTAAACCAATAGTTTGGAGCTTGAGTTGTTGTTTGCGTTGTTAATAAATTAAATTGGTAAAATTAATTAAAGCCAGCAAAGAAATAAAATTATAAAAGTAATTGAAAGTGCATTAAATGCCAATCACGTTCCAAAATATCAAGAGTGTGCTAAATTGTTTCACACAACGAGACAATGCAATTTAATTTTCCTGCATTTTTTATTGTAGTGGTATAGAACCAGTTGTTTCAAATAGTTCTAGAAAATCTAATAAATTTGGGTTTTTTCTACCAATTCAACAATGCGCCCCATCATGTATAAAATACATTTGGCATTTTAACTGAAGCAAAACGTCTTCCAATAGTATCAACAACTCATTTTGCAGAAAATTGTGATAGGTTTTTTTACTAAACCTTCCCGGTAAAAAAAATATTAAAATGATTATTGTAAAAATTCATTATGACTTCTCTAGAAAAATTAACCTTATTAGTAACAAGTATTTTTGCCAAAATCTGAGGATTTTTTACACTTCTTACTAACATCCATTGTCAGAATGCTGTTTTTTGAAAAATTGCTTGATAAAAGTCCCCAAATACGTTGAATATAATATGCATACAAAAGTTTTTTTTTTATATTCTAAATACTGTTAACTAACTAATATTTAGATTTAGAGCAATCTTTTTTGTGCTTGTTGTAATGCCCTTATAACATTATCTATAATTCTTTATAGAATTATATATATATATATATAATTATGGATGGAACTGAAAAAGTCTGTAAAATGCACAATAATCTTCAATTTTATTGCAAATTGAAATTTTAAAAATATTTTTAGTTTTTCTTTATAATTGACGCAAAAAATATACAAATTTACAGTTTAAAAAAAATAGTTAGGGTATATTATAAATGCTATTTTTGACATTTTATGTATTAATTATAAAGAAATCTTAAAAATATTCTTGAAACTTCAATCTACAATAAGATTGATGATATTTTGTGCATTTTACAGACTTTTTAAGATTTAAATATTTTTATATATATAATTCAAGATATAATTATAAACAGTGTAATACGGGCATAAGATATTTGTCAAATTCATGAAGCACTTTTAACTTGCGGGTAAAAACTGTACAAAAGCGTCCATTTTCACCGGTAAGTTTATTAGAACTTTCAGTTTCTTTTAGTTGGTAATAAAGACGAGCAAATATTGAATAATGTAATATTACAGAATTAGGATATTATTTTTCATAAATTCGCCAAGCTGCTAATGCATTACTATTGGCAAGACAATACACAAAATGCCAAAATGCATATTGCTCATTTCACTTATTGTGTAATTTATTTTTAAAAGCAACTGTCAATTTTAAAGCACAAAACTAAATGACACTTTTACAAAATTCTACGTTTACAAAAGTAAAACAAACAAATGCAGAGCAAACGCTATTTTTATCTCTAAATTGTAGCAATGTACCAGCAAAAAGTTACAAATATTAGACTTAAACAATGACGTACTTTATTTTCTTTTATTAATATTTAATAAAATGCACCCAGAGATGCCGATTGATTAAATAAGCAACTTGTAATGACAGCCGAGCACTCAAGCATTCAACTAATTATAATTATCAATTAAATCAAATAAAAAAATTTTAAAACATTAATAATCAAAAGTAAATGAATGAAAAAAAAAACGCCTTATATCTCGATAACAAAACGTTTCCGGGCACGTTTATTGGATTTTTTTTTTGTTATTTTTAACCATTTATTGCAATATTAAAAAAATCACTATTTATATTTTATAAAATATATAATTGGCAATATAAATAATCTTATTATAATTATTATCTATCTTATCTCACGTTATGTGTGTTGTAATAATATTAATACATTGTTTATGGTTTCCTGAAACTCTAACTATTTAAGTTATCATTACTTATTTGGCGGTTTTCGCCTCAGTACCTAATTAATTACAGGAATTTGTTACAGATGGTCAACATTACAAGGTCCGTGGGTGGGGTTTCTCAAGTATCCGAAGCAAAGGTCAGTGTTAATTAAGCATTAATTCATGTTGCGTGCAGGCGCCGCTTCAGGTTTCGGTCTATTATTAAACCTATTGAAAATGAATTCCAGCTGAATGTGTTTATTTTGAAATTGTTAGCATAATGTTTGATGCATAAATTGAAAAAGGACATTCTATAACAGTATTATTAATTTAAAGTTACAAATGTAAACTGTAAAATGTAAAATGTTATTATAATAACTATATTAATAACATATTATACAAATACAAGAACATAAGTCGTATACAATAATTTAAAATGATCAGAACTTATAATTATTATACGGTTCTATTATGCATAAATATTCATATAATCCTATTAATGTGAAGGTATTAGTTTGTTTAAACAAACTTCTGCAAATTCACTAAATAGTTAAGCTTGTATAAAATTTTCACTATTCTTATTTTAAACAATAAAAAAAATTTCAATATTAACTGCTGCTTTTCAGAATAAATGTTTGCAATGTAAAATAGTTTTAATACATAAATAATATTATGAAGATACAATATATAATTTATATATATATATATATATATATATATATATATATATATTTTTGTATACTTAATTAATTTTATTTAAAATTAGATTATTATTCTTAACACTATCTAAAAGATTGATTTATGGCTAAGAAATATTTATAATCCATAACAAAATAGCAATAAAGCGTTTTTTAGGTTAATACAACTAATACAACAATATGTTGGTTATTATTGAATATTACGTAATACATCTTACATGTAAAATATATCAACATCTATCAATCAAGTGCAATAAAAACATACCAACAATTACACAATAATGTTTATAAAAAATGCAAATTTGAAAAAATGATGGTATTTGATTGTTGTTTCGGGTAATTACAATTCCAGTAACATTTTTAAGTTATTATTGCTAGTACTGTCTCAAATTGTCACATTGTTTCAGTTTTTGTGAATTAGAATCTTACAAGCAATTACACATTTTTTTAATGTGCGTCTTACAGCTATTTTACATCGCTTCAAAAGTCATTTTTAATACTGCATTGGCAAAACAATAAATAAAAGTCATTAAAATTATTACTAATTTACAGATTTTTTTGTTTTAACTATATGTTTGCAAATTGTAAACCAAAGAAGGCGTTTAATAATTCATTTCCTGACAAATGATATCTATCTGTCAGTTATTATCACCGTGTTACAAAGTTTTATAAAACAGCATTTATTTTGCTCTAAATAAAAACCTATATTTTGTTGTGGTTTTTTTACTTATTGTTGATTTTTTTTTGCAAAACTTGTCATCCACAGATGGACAAGAAAAACGTCAAACTGCTAGAATTGTTGGTAAAAGCCTTTGTGCTGTACAAAAGGTGTATCAGCGTTACTTAGATACTGGCCTGATAACCAGAAGATTAAAATCCAGGCAAAAAAAGACAGAAATTACCGTTTTGTTGGTGTCTACAAGTTTGCGGAATAGAACAGCTTCTGCAGTTTATTTACGAAATCAACTTCATAAAGTTAGAGATGTAAATGTTAGTGAATAGACCGTTAGGAAAAGCTTTTGGGCTGCTGGATTGTCTTGTAAAATAATAGTTACAAGTCCACCTTTACAACGCCGACATCGTGTTGCAAGATTGGTTTTTGCCCAAAGTCACCGGGCATGGAATAATGTGGACTGGAGCAGGGTATTGTTTTCAGATGAGTTGCGCTTTTGTTTCGTTAAATCAAACGGACGTCGAAAAGTGTGGCAAATAAGCGAAAAAAGATACGCTTTAGTTTGTATAAATCAACGATTTTGATTTGGCGGTGGGACGTTATAGTTTGGGCCGGAAATTTTACCGAAGCACGCACAAAGTTGGTTTTTATAGAGAATTGCTCTCTAACAGCTGACAGATCTTGTTATGTTTTTCATGACAACTATGAGCAAGAGCGGCATTTTTATGCAAGATAATGAGAGACTTCACGTAGCCAGAGTTGTCAAAGATTATCCGGATAAAGTGATAATTTTGCGGTTTGATTAGCCAGCTTTCAACCCGGACATTAATTGCATAAAACATGTCTGGTATGAGTTGAGACAAAGTGTTCAAAAACATACACTTGCTCCAGTAACTGCTCAGAAGCTATTGTAGGAATGAAATAATATTGACCAAAATGTAATTGTTAATTTAATTCTAAGTGTTTCTTGTCAACTTTAGGCAGTAATTAATGCAAGAGGGGGCAATATTCGTTATTAATGATATGTTTTTTTTTTATATTTTTTGTTCCATATTAGTTCTAAAAACAAAAATTCGAACTTTGCCTAAACAGTAAATTTGTGATATTTCTAAATGCGCAATAAAAACAATAAATATGCTTTACAATTCAACATTAAATTCTTAATTTAGTGTGCGCACTACAATTGTTTACAATTTGCTAACATAAGATCAAACAAAAAAATTTAAAACTAAGTTATAATTTTAAAGTAACTCGATTTTTTTGCTTGCCAGTGAATAAGTGAATATTGCAAATTAAGTCTCTGTTCTAATTGTTTTATAAAAAAAATATATAACTTGGTATTTATTATAGTATATTATTCAATATAATTTTGTATAATAATTTATAATTTACTTTAGCATGCTTAATGTATGTTGAAAGAAAAAATGTTCGTAATAGACTGCTTATCAACATACATTTTACTTGCAAAGCAAAGTTAACAAAAAACAATTCATAAAATAAGAAATAAAATAAATGACCAAAAACAATTCTAACAAAAATAATATTTTGAAGAATTTACAATAAAATAATATTATGATAAATAAATGTAAATACAAGACTTAATTTCTCCTCTGTAAGAATGAAGTTGCAGAGAAATTATTTTTCCAAAACTTGGTTGTTCTTGCTTCATTGTTGATGTATCATTTTTGACTTTATGCCGATTGAATGGTCAACTTTAAATTGTATTTTGGCTGGTCTTAACTGGTAAAGTCAATCACCAAAAACACGATTTAACAATAAGTGCAACCTATGTCTTAGAAAGTATAAAATATGAATAAAATTATTTTATTTAAATTACTTTTCTAGACATGCCTTGTTACTAGTTCTTGAGCCCATATCAGTTTTTGTATAATTTTACAAACAATAACATATTTAAATGATTAATGTCAAGTTCTTTAAAAGTGGTTATAGAGATTATGTATAAATTGCCTATAGTAGCCCAAAAGTCCTAAAAACTACTTTATTTCTTTGGTAAATTTTAGTACTAGAAATTTTTGAATTTGCTCTAATTTTATTTAGATCAGACCTTGTGGTGTAACTACATGACCTAAATAAAACAACATTTTTTTTTTGTAAAAGTGACGTTTTATTAATTTGAGTTTTAAAATTAGATTTTTTTAGTTTTTGAAATACAGATTTTAAATTTTCCATGAGTTTTTGAAGTGAGACTAAAAAAACAATTGTAGAGGAATACTATTACTAAGCATATTTTATTTATTAACCCTTTTATGATATGATCCATAACTCATTGGAATGTGTTTGGGGCGTTTTTCAAGCCAAAGAGCATTCTCAAAAACTCATAATAACTATTTTCTGTGATAAAAGCAGGTTTATCTGTATCTTGTGAATCAATGGCAATTTGCTAAAATCCACAAGCAAGATCAATAGTCGAAAAGTACTGACACCGTCCTAATTTATCAAATAGTTCTAAAATATATGGAATGGGTATTTGTCACTTAAAGTCTTTTTATTTAATTTTCTAAAATCTATTACAATTATTTATTTTATTATGCTATTTTTAATTTTTTTTGTTATTTATTTCATCCGTTTTAATCATATTTAAATTAGTATCATAGCGTAAGTAATGAATGATTCATTTAGAAGTACTTTTTTCAGTCAGGGTTTTATGTTAGATAAAGCGTGCGCTGTGTCAAACTGTTATGGTAGTTTTGTTCAGTAATGTTTGACATTTCATCATAAAAAGAATTAGCTCGGCACAGCGTCTACAAATTATTCAACTGTAAACAAAAATCAGCGTTCTATGAGGAAAGTATTTTGTACGCTTAGAGCAACTTATGGTTTACATAATCGCCTGCGGCTCGTACCGATTGCCGTCCGCAAACACGCATTCGTGAGATTCCAATAAATTATCGGCAATATTCTATGCACTAGGGATATTACATATGATAATATTTGCAATTAACTTTCTCATTTATATAATTTAGTGCAATTTGTAAATTAGTGAAACGCATTGCATTTATTGTTTTGATTTTAAATATTGTAAGTTGAATATTGATTGCAACCTCTGCGCAAGTTTTGTTAATTTATTACATATTATGCTATTAAAAATATATGTACTAACAATACTAATAGCGTTTCAGTTAAAAAAATATCTACTAAACTTTCAGAATTTGTAATAAAATTATGTTAATCATTAGGATTACTATCAAAGATTGGTATGCAAAAAAAATATTCAGGTTTAATTTTTTTCATTTTACTGATATTAATTTGGTATTATTAATCTCAATTATATTTAATAGATTTTCAGTATTAATATTTGTTTCTGAATATTGAGGAGACAATAATGGTATATTATCTAAAATTTCAGTTTTTAAATATTATTCTCAGATATTTTTTGCACTTTATTTATAAATCATGCAATTGATAAAACAAAATTTACTTGCATGCGGGTATACTTTGGGTCTCAATATTAAAGAATTTGAAGTAAAGACTTAAAAGAAATGTAGTTTCTGGACTTGATAGTAAATATTGACGTAAAACAGTCTGCAACGGATGGCCTCTTGATCTCTCAACGCTGGTCATTTTGATTGAGAGTAGCTTCTATCTGCAAACATTTGAAATTGACGAATTTTGTGATATAATACTGGGCCAAAATTCCTACCGACTGCGCTAATTATGTCTCTGTTTGTTCTAATTGTTTTATAAAAAACAATTTATTTTAAACTTAGTATTTATTATAATATATTATTCAATATAATTTTATATAATTTATAATTTGCTTTAGCCTACTCAATGTATGTTGAAAGTAGAAATGTGTGTAAGAAACTGCCTAGCAATATACATTTCATTTGTAAAATAAAGTTAATAAAAAACAATTTATAAAATAAAAAATAAAATATATGACCAAAACAATTATAACAAAAATAATATTTTAAGAAATTTACAATAAAATAATTGTATGATAAATAAATGTATATACAGAGTATTATTTAATAAAGCGGTAAATAGAAAACGAAATTTGGGTTAGGAAGAAATATTTACGACTTAAATTACTATTTAACATTATTTTTTTACTTTTTAACTTGCTTTTTGCAATTTTTGAATTATAATATTGTTTATAGTACGCTTTTTTACATATCTACGTTTGTACGTTTTGTGATATTAATATTAATTTAATTTATCATTTTAAAAGTGTTTCTACAGCATGTAGCATTTGGATTTATCAGTTGCCAGTTCTTTGAGATCTTAGAATTAGAATTTAGTCTTACTGATAAAGATTTTTTTTTTAATTTATAGTTTTACGTAAAGTATTTCTATTCAGATAATAAAAAAAAAATTATAATTTAAAAAAATATTATATTTTGTTTCTATTTTATTAAAGTTTATGTAATAATCGTTTTGATTGTCAATTAATTTTGTTTTTCAAAATTGTTCTTAATAGTAATCAGTCAACCAATTTATACGTCCTTCAATTTAACCTCTTCAGGGACATTAGCACATATGTTTATGGTTGTTCAAAGCTATATTATTCTACTCAGATAATTTATATCTGCTCACTGGCAACCGCAATGTACGTCTACAATACCGTCCTTAATGTACGATGCAATAAAGACCAGAATAGTTTGTGTTTTTACAAGAATTTTTTATTTTTTTTTTTATTTTATTATTTTACAAAACTAATTTGTCTTTAAAGAGGTTAATCTGTAGAATTTCTGGAAATTTAAACGTCAATAGGACCAATTAATTTATTTTATTTTAATATTTCTTGTACAAAGTGGACGTTTCGGCAAACAACTATTGTCTTCATCAGCACAATCTTTTTTTTTTATAAACAATAATGTTACAATAATCTATAATAAATAATTCATTAATGCCACATTTATTTTGAAAACTTCAAGAACCGCAAAAATGTTTTTTTTTTATATAATAAATAATACACACGACAAACACAGATTAATTACGTTAAGTATATAAATAATATAAAAATAATAATTAACTTACTTTTTTGTACAATAATTAAAAAGACATATGGGATGAATTGTATCATCCATTTAAAAAACAATTACTAGGACGGAGGGACCTATTCTAAATTCATTGCATCGCAACGACGTTGGCTGGTCTGAGAACCAACCACATATAAATGTAATTTTACCTATTCCGTCGCCAAACAAGTTTTTCTAAAATTTTGTTTTTATTTTTGTTTGTTTGCGTAAACTTTTTTCCTATTTTATATATTTATTTTATTTGCATGTTCCTGAAGCAAACTGATTTTAACAATTTTTATTATAATATTACTGGAAGAAATTAATTTAGAGACTTTTTAATATATTGTAGTAAATTAAAGATTTTTTAGGTCAGTTTAAAAATTACACAATAATAATCTAACATGTAAATTTGAAAAACACCAGCATTTATAATTTTAGAGTCATAGAAGTTATTAATTCTAACTATAATTTTGTTGTTGCCAAAAAAGCAATTTATAAATTTTATAATAAATTAATAATCATCATTATCAATGTTTTTTTTTTTTTTTAGTTTGAAATGTTATATTAAATTAAAACATTGATAATGATAATTATTCATCAAAACATGTATGTGTAAATAAAATACATAATTAAATAAAATCATTCATTTTAATAATATGAATATTATAATATTTATTTATTTGTTTTTCATAACATTTTTATTAGATTTATTATAGCTAGTTATAGTTATAAAAGTTTAATATAATGTGCATTGGGGTCCGATAAGCCTATATTACTAACAATGAATAGTACTGTGTAATATGCAAATATTACCAAAGCAGTTGTTTCCTCTTGTTGGACTAAATATCATGGGTTTATATTAAAACTACAATATATTGAGTAATGCTTTTGTGTAATTTTTGTTTTATTAAATTTTATACTAAAATCTACATATAAGATTATTATTTTACTCAATTTAGAAACACTCTACTCTACTCTAAAATAGCTTGAAAGCCATTTTAAAACAATTGAACGTTGCTCTTGGACTACTATATACAAAGAGAACAGTCATATTGAGACTCTAAAAGCTATATCTACTGTTGCACATTTAAAGTATTTTTCTGTGCAAAACGGCAAGACATTTATTTCTTTTTTATTTTACGTTTTACTATTACCTTCTAAAACAACAACCCCGCCACGTTTAATTACCCGCCTGCACAATCTAAAAACCACTTAAAATAATAGACCTGACATTCTTGTAGAAAATGTTCTGATAAACAAATCACATCAATCTAATTTACCAATTTTATTTGTCATAGACCGTATATTTTGATAATAAATATAAATTGTTTCTTCTGTTTTTTTTATTTGTTTGCTGTGATTGCTATTCTTACTATACCCGTAGATCTTTTTTTCATGGTTTCAACGAGTAGCTATAATACTCACAATTTATCTCCCATACGTTATGATGCATATTAATAATTAATTAAATGCTATTTTTTTTTTATTTAATAGATGCAGTTTATATTTATTGATGTAGTCTTTTCTATAATATTGTGGAACGGTTACTAGGTCACATTCCAGAATAATATTAAATCGATCGCAAATTTATTTTGTGTTGCTACAAGATTTATGTGTATACTTTTTTGTTTTATATCAACATCACTGGTTTACTATTTGTTTTAACAGTTTATTTTCACTCCAATCTCTTTCGTTTTTGACACATGTTACTTTTATACATTATAGTTTTTTGATATAATAATTTTATATCTTCTTGCAGTTTATTTTGTTGTTGTTTATTATCACATTCTATTATAACTCCCTATCAGCATAATTTTTAACAACAACTTTTTTGAGTCAATCCCTTTTACAATGCTTTTCTTTTTATTATATTTTTTTGATTATTAACAGGTTTTACAATTAACGATACTCATCACTTTTTCACTGCTACATTCATTATTACATTTTTCTTTTAATAACTATTTTTTTTAATATACTTACAGTTTCATTATAAATACTTGAATGACAACATATTATTCTAGGTTTTCCGATTACAAATATTTTCGATCCCTTTTGTATATAATATACATACAGCTACCGTGTACATTTCAGCACAGACTACAAATTGCCACATTTATGCTTTTAGTTTTATAACTTTTATTCAAGCAATCAACTTTAACGTCTTCACTTTCACCATCTTGAATATAGTATAACAATATAACCATAGCTTGCGGTAATATTAATGCACATGCATTACATCTAACATCTAATGTACACATGCACATTTTAAGCTAGCAAATACTTGTATTTTTGTTGTAATTCCGTAAATTATAAAGTTTGTTTATAATTTACACAAAAACTAATTTAGTTTTTTATACACGTTATTTGTGCATATTAAAAATAGTACTGCTTAATATTTGCTATTAAAATAAAAAAATGCATGTCTTTTGTTAATCATTTAGCTATTATTATTTATTTTTTAGTTGTTTAATTAAAACTTTAACAGACACTAAAATGTAAAGTTAATCTTTCCGTTTGACGTGTTTTGCCTATTTTATAAATAAAATCTAACAAAATTATAAATAATACATTAAATAAAATTAAAGAACTGATTAAATTCATAATAAAATTAAAGAAAATTAACTGCTTCACTCAAAATTAGAACAATTGGAACACAAATTAAATAATAAATAATATTGTTATTTATGGCATTCCCTCAAAGAGTACATGCCGCACTCTTCCAACTCGCCTATTCTCCTCGGGACTTAAAATAATTAAACAACCAAATTTCTGTCTGGCAAATTAACAGAATGTTTTTTTTAATCATAAAATTACAATATATTAAATTGCCAGACATTTTAAGTTGTTTTTAATTTTCTTTTTTTTTAATTTAAATTATGTCGGTCACGATGTTAACGATAGCAAAACTGTCTGGCAAGATAGATTTATAATGGTAAAGTGACATAGAAAGTTATGGAATAAAAAAAATTGCAACCGCTCCCAGCTGCCAGACGCAGTACGTCTCTACCTATCGTCAATAAGGATGGGAAATATTCACAAACTAGTCGACCTGGAATGAAACTTTTCTGCGACGTTGCTAGCTCTTATACTATAAAGCAATACAACATGCAATAACCGGTAAAACTTAACACATAACTTTATTATAATACTATTTTTTTAAAAACATCACAATTATTAAACTTACAAAAGTAGTTTTATATTATCTACTAGCTATAAAAACAATATAGTATTACAAAAAACTTCTTATGTCAAATTTCTGTGATATTTTAATGCTATTTCCAAATTTGATTCCAATCGTTTTACATTTGTTATTTTTATATTAAGAAGCAAAATTAAGTAATTTGCAATTTAAACACAAAAGCGTCATAAAAGTCATAATTCATGATTTTATTGAAAGAAGACAGTAGTCCAAAAAATATCCATGAGTAGTAGCAGTGTATAATGAAAATAACTCGTCTTATGTTTAAATCATATATAGGTGCAATCAGTTCAAATAGATTAAAAAGTAAAAGATTCAGTAGTTGATAGAAAAATAAAAGTATCAAAAGCAAGTGTTTTTAAAATTTTACATGAAGACTTGGGAATGACCAAGATAAAAACTTTATCTATAGAATTGTAATTGAAGAGAAGACCTGAGTACATCATTGGGATTCTACTACAAAACAAAAGTTTATGCAATAAGTTTATAAGAGCTTCTACCACTCAAGAAGGCAAAAACGCAACTTTTTTTGCAAAAAGTGATGACCAGAGTTTTCTGAGATGTTGAGAAAATTTTCTAAATTGAGCATATGCTAAAAGGGACTACGATAACAGAAAATGTCTACAAAGATACAATTAAGAATTTAAAAATAGCAATACATAAAAAAACTTTACAATTATGCTCAAAGTGCACATTATAATATAGCATAATTTTTTTAATAATTTGTCTATGAATGCTGTTTTAACAAATACAATATCTATTTTACAGTCTTGTCCTTGCCCACTGTGACTATTATCTTTTTCTAAAACTAAAACAATTTAACAAAAAATAGTTTATTCTTTACTGAATGTACTAATAAAAAAAATTCATTAATTATTAAATTATATAAACAAATAATAATAAAACCAAAGTTGCTGTTTTTTTATAATGCAATAAATTACGGTAGCAGTCGGAACAGTCTTAATCTCAAGACAGCGTTTATAGTTTTAAATATTATATAGTTACTATATGAAAAATGTCCCTAAAGCATAATACCATATTTCTTAAAAACAGAATTTTTTATAAAAAATTTGGTACTTTTTAACTAGCAAAATACATACGTTTCTATTAAAAGTATATTTTAATATAAAATGTTAGCTATGTTTTTATTGTGTGTTATTTTTGTTGTAAATGTTATTTTTTTGAGTATCAATTAAATATAATATTTATAAATAACTATTTATTTGCTTCTATTATTTGTGATTAATAGAATAATAAATTAGTTAAAATTAATACAACGTATTCTTCTAATTAGGAAGTTATAGAGTAAAGGTTTTGAATAAATATTGCAAATTCAATAGCACAATAACTCACTCGTATTGTGCAAAAAAAACCTCTTTACTCAGTGTAACACATACACTAGTGTTTTAAAGTATGCACCCATCATCACTGTGCTAACATCTTACTGTTGCCTGTCATAACACACAGAAACAATCGCAATGCTTTTCTATTCTACGTCAGCTATTGGTTACTAACGACCAAGACAACCTAGAACAAAATCAATTGGTTACCACGCATACACAACAACATTAATAGTTTCCATGGCAACATGATAACACATATAAGTTGATTATTACAACTAACGGTAGCTAAAAAACACAAATCTCCGGGGGACCCGCCACCCCCAAAAATTCTGCCGCCTCCGGAACCAACCCCAGGGTCAAAGCCGCCACCGGAAAAATTGCCGCCCCCGGAGATGTCGCTGCTGACGGCGCCGCCCCCGGAAATTCTGGCGCCCCCGGGCATTCTGCCGCCCCCGGAAATTCTGCCGCCCCCGGCGCCACCCATGGTCCAAATTCAGGATCCGCCTCCGGCCATCACCTGGAGGATGTAGAATCTGAGATGTCCGTGGAGGCCGATGTCCCAGAGATCAACTCATCTCAGTCCGCCAGCGGAGTCCAGGTGGACCAAGATGGTTACATCTTGGTTTCGCATAAGAGACGCAAGATCTCAAGGGGTGAGTTATCCCATTTAAAAATACATAAAGGGCCTTCAGCCAATCCCCAACGGCCATCAGCGGTTGCGAATCGCCAGCCGTCAGAGGCTCCCACTGCCGGCCCATCTGGCCAAAAGGCAAAGAGGCCTTCTGCCCCCAAAGGCGCCGCCCCCGTTCTAAAGGGGAATGCCAGAGAAGGCCACATCGAGGTGAGATTCAAGCCTGCTGCTATGAATCTCAACCACGTCGATGATGAAATAGAACATACTATTCCCGCGACTACACTCGCGAATTCAAAAGCGCGACCGCCGGCGATAGTTCTGGATGATAAAAGTTCATACCCAGAACTATCTAAAGTCTTCCGCGAGAAGAAAATAAATATATTAACCGCGCGTAATACCCGGGATGGTATTCGTATCTCGCCTGCCACGGGCGCCGATCACAGAGGGGCAACCGACGTCCTAAACGCGAATCTCAAAGGCTTCCACACTTGGAAGACTGCCGGTGAGAAATGCTTGGAATTTGTAATTAAGCATGTTCCGGAGATCCTCACTGAGGAAGACGTGGGACGGGCACTGGAATCCGCAGGATATTGCCCGTCAAACGTTCATCGTATGGGGAACGAATTTATTCGTTTTCATATGGTTTCGGTTCAATTACCGAAAACATCGAAAAGCGCTGAGATTATGGATCTCGACGTATTGTGCGGCTTTAAGGTCGACGTCGAGCGCAAAAAGCGCAGTGGCGGCATTCCCCAATGCAACAAGTGCCAGAGGCACGGCCACACAGCAAATTGCTGTTTCGTTAGGACACTTGTGTGTCGTATTTGCGCGGGGCCCCACCAGTCTGCGGCCTGCCCCAGTGGCTCCACAACCAGGTGCGCCAATTGTAATGGCCCGCATACCGCTAACTATAAGGGTTGCAAAGCCTACATTAAATTTATGGCCTCGAACGGCAAGAAACTAGGTCCGGCAGCACATCCTGCGCCGGCTCAAGTTCCCTTAAGGGCTCAAGCGCCCGCTCAACCTGCAGGTCCTCTCAATCCTGCCATCGTAACGGCGAATAAATCGTTCGCTTCTGCTGTAGCTCCTCCAGCTCAACAAGCTGTCGCAGATCAGGTTGCCGCTTTCTTAGAGGCGCAAGGTAAGCTGATGGCTTCCTTTTTGTCTAGTTTAGCTAAACAATAATGGATAATACGCCCGATGTATTACTCCGTATTTGTTTTTGGAACGCTAATTCCGTTCAAAATAGAATGGGCGAGGTGGAAGAGTTCTTCTTCGATGAGAACATTGATATTATGTTGATATCAGAGTCGGTTCACCGGCCCAATCAAGCGCTGAGAATCCCGAATACTTTCACGTACTTGGGATCGTCGCCGGTGCCGCTTGGGAGGGGTACAATGATCTTAGCCAAGAGATCGTTGGACCTCTCCGAGGTGGTAACCCCAGACACTCTCACGCTAGAATCAAACGCAATCGTTGTGACTGTGCCTGGGTTAGGCACACTCAAAATTGCGTCTGCCTACATCAGGCCACAAAATCACATTGAAACAGAAGATTTTGATGCGATTCTCGACAGTCCTCACCCCACAATTATCGCTGGGGATTTCAACTCTAAGCACCCGGCGTGGAATAGCTTGAGGACAAACTGCAAAGGTCGAAAGTTGTTCGATTACGCACAGGAAAATCATTTACAAGTGGTGGGTCCAGATAATCCCACCTTCTACAGCGGTGCAGGTCACGTGGGGGACGTTCTTGACATAGCAATATTCAAGAACGTCAACCTAACTTACGATATTCGCGTTGTCGATGCACTGAGCTCCGACCACGTCCCTGTAATATTGGAGCTCTATGGATTGGGGACAGATGGGGGAGGAAGATTCGTAACTCGTACGGATTGGCCTCTCTTTTCTCGTCTCCTGGAAGTAAGCATAAGCAGGCTTGCACCAATACATACGGTCGATGATCTGGAAAGAGCCGTCGAAACTTTTACATCTCAAATTCGCGAAGCCTCGCAAAAGGCCTCTAAGACCCATCAGGTTCGCGTCGATAATCCTCTAGGACTATCCCGCGACGCTAAAGCATTGATAAGACGCAGAAATGCCGCCAAACGTCAATGGCAGAGGCATCGCGACCCCAGAGATCGCGAAATTATGAACGCGCTCCACAACGAGGTGAGAACAGCGATAAGGTTGCACAAAAATTTGTGCTGGCAAAAAACCATGGAATCTTTCACAGAGGATGATCATTCAATGTGGAGGATCTCCAAGGCCTTACGAAAATGGGGTTCAATTTTCTAAAGAGGGAAAAGCTGAGGCAATCGCCGACTGCTTCGAACTCCAATGTTCCGAGGTATTTACAAGGGACACTGATTTGGATCACATCGATCGGGTCCACAGGGCTGTCAGAAACTTCCTGAACGCCGAGGACGACGACGAACCGCTGGAAAGCGTTTGCCCGTCACGAATCCGAGAAATTATCAAAAGATTTAAAGCTCGAACCGCCCCTGGTTCCGATAAGATAACGAACAGAGCTTTGAAATCGTTCTCGCACAAAGCAATAATGGCACTCACCAATATTGCAAATGCGACTCTTCGAACAGGGCACTTTCCTTCAGATTGGAAAAGCTCACTGGTGATAACTATCCCCAAACCAGGGAAAGACCGGAAATTTTCACAAAACTACCGGCCTATCAGTTTACTATGTACCTTAAGTAAGGTCATAGAAAGGGTGATCTTGGACAGATTACAGGATCACACGGAAGCTAACAATCTTCTCCCCCCCCACTAACATGGGTTCAGATGGGGCCATTCAGCTGTCCATCAATTAAACCGCGTGACATACCAAATTGTCGAAGGTTTTAGAGTGAAAAAGATCACAGGTGTGGTCTTTTTCGACATCGAAAAAGTTTTCGATAAGGTTTGGCACAAGGGCCTTTTTCTTAAATTGTACAGGGATAAATTCCCTCTGCGTCTTGTGAGGCTGATTGCTTCATATCTAAACCGCAGAACACTGGCAGTCAGAATTTCTGGCCATATATCTACTTCTCGAAATATAGAGGCAGGGGTGCCTCAGGGGTCTATTTTATCACCGTTGCTGTTTAACTTGTACTTTGCCGATATGCCTTCGGGATTGACGCATGGGGTTCAAATGGCACAGTTTGCTGATGACACAGCTCTTCTCTATTCCTCTAGATCACTCGATGTGATTATTTCAAGACTACAAAGAGCCACGGACGACCTGGATGAATGGTTGGACGAATGGCGAGTCAAAGTTAATCCAGAGAAAAGCAAGGCTGTTCTCTTCACACGCCGGAAAATTACACCCGATGAGAACATCAGTCTTAACGATGTTCCCATTCCGTGGTCTGATTCTGCTAAGTATCTTGGGGTTATCCTAGACAAGGGACTCACGTATAAATTACACGTGCAGTCCATTCTCGATAAAGCCAAAATGGCTAAAAATCTTCTTGTTCCGATGTTGCGTCGAAACAGCGGCATGTCGATTCGGAATAAAACCCGGCTCTACACATCTACCATCAGGCCTATGCTGACATACGCATCCCCGATCTGGGGCACGGCCTCGCGCTGTCATCTCGATCGTCTTGAGGCATTCCAAAGTGTCACTTTGAGGAGCCTCCTCGGTGCTCCATGGTACTGTCGGAATAGAGATATTCGGGCGGACCTAGGACTGCTTCCTCTGCGCCATCAAATCGAAACTTTTGCCGTAAAGTACTTCGATAATCTTGCGTTTCATCCTAATCCCGATTTGGCCCGACTTGCCGAGCCAGACAGGGAGACTTTCTTTTACAAACGCCCGGTTAACCAAATAGCCGCACTCTAATTTCTTCTTAACTTCACCTAGGGTTCAGGCATACCCACCACCTATCACAGCCTATAGGGCTAAATCTATTTATATCTAACAATCTAACAAAGGAAGGTACATGAGCCGTAAGGTCTCAAACTTCCACTTGGCATTCATTATTGGGCGGTTTTTAGTCGGTAGGCATTTCAACCTGAGGAAATGAATCCGACACTTGCCAGTCTTTAGAAGATTTTACCGCCTAGCCCCAAAAAAAAAAAAAAAAAAAAAACACAAATCTCTACAGATAATAATTATTTTTCTAAAAATATATCATAAAACAAATGAAAACCATTTATGAAAAAATTTACTTATTACTTTTAATTAAAATTTGATTAAAAAATTTAATAAAAAATAATTAATTAATTGGTGCGTTGCAGAAAACTTAATACAATTAAAATCTGCGTTTAGTAATACGAGTATATAATACGTCCCATTTAAATCAAGTAAATTGTTACCTAATTAAAAACCAAAAATAATTAGTTGCACAATTGTATATATTGATACATAGAATTACTTTCAGAAAGAAAAAAACTAACTATTTCCTATTGATAAATAAATACAAATGAGCATCAAATTGTTAGATTTAATAATTGTTTTTAAACCTGTTTTTTTTTTATTTGTCACCGCCTGTTTCTCATGATGGTGAAAGCGCGGCTGGGTAGGCGAGATGCGCTGATTGACATCCGCGCCTGTCATACGAGTAGTATGTGTTGATGTTTTACAGGACTTGATAAACCGCTGGTAAGCTCTCGGAGTTCATTTGTTTAAAATATAAACTAAACAATGTAATTACCAATGGGTTTTAATTTGATATGAATATTATAATACATAAAAAATTATTGTTATATTTTATGTATAAATTTAAACCAATATTTATTACAAAAAACTAATTTAATACTTCTGGCAGGTAATTGTTTTTAAACAATAAATTGGTTATCGGTTTATACGTAAGCAAAAAAAAAGTTAAAACGCAACAAGTGCAGGTAGTATGTATTCCAATAAAACTCCTTGTGCTACAGCTTTTGTCTCACACAAGATCAACGCTTTCTTTTAGAAAAGTTTTGAAATAGAACTGAGATTTATTTATATATTTGTTTACAAAATTGTACGGAAATATATAATATTTTTATGAATTATCCATAATAAGATAAATAAGAATTAATCTAGCCAAAGCTCACAGAAAATAATAATCAAGTGTACTCATATAGCATACTCGCAATGCCTGAATATGTATAGAATCTTATTTATCAAATTATTTAAGTGTTATTTTGAAACCTATGGCTAAAATATTACATTTAATTACTCAATCAAATTGATATGAAAAGGATTGTTCAAGAAAACGTATTTCAGGAAGTGTGTGCTTCATTTATCTTTAAAAGTAATTATATTTCTATCAGATCGGTTAAGATATAGTACAGTTATATCATTTATTGTTTGTCTGGAGTTTACATATACGGAAACATTAAGAAGTCTCTATACCCCCGGCCAGTATAGCAAATTACATGTATGATATTGCATCGGTTAACATAATTACAATCCGAGACCAAAACTTAAACATTTTTCTACAATTAGATCGAGGGGTTAATAATGAATAATGTTGTTATTAATTTGCTATGAGGAATAAAGCTTGCATACTTTTTTAATTTTATAAGTTATAATAAATATCATTTTGTGAAATATTCTGATATTCTGATATTCTTTCTGAAGTGCCACACAATGCTCGTTAACTGTGGTTGGTGCAATTGCACGTTCTCTAACACGCCTGCCCAGCAAGTCCTAAACATGTTCTATAGGATTTCCATCTGGAGTACATGCAGGCTAGTCGAATTTTCTTATTTTAACTGCAACCAAGTATTCTGTTCGTTCTTTTTCATCTGGCAAATGTAGGCAAAATTTAGACTTGTCAGTAAACAGTAGACTTTTATTGTGCTAATGTCTAATTTAAATGTTAGCAAAAAATTAGAGTCTGCCTACTCGGTGACGTAAGGTAATTTTAGTCCAAGTGCTGCAACATTTTAGTCCAGCAGCAGCTACAAAATTTTAAACCAGCTTCTTGCAACCTTTGACAAACTGTTCACACACACACACAGCTGTACCACAAACCTTACGGAGTTGGTTTCTGGACTACATTGAAGTCACATGACAATTCCGTAGAGTAGTACAAACAATAAATCGGTTATCGATTGCAGTCGTTTTTTTGTTTCCTGAAAGATCCTGGCCTCCGAGTATTTCTGTCGGTCTTCCTAAACCGCTTAAGTGCTTGTTGGATAGTAGAAAGACTGACATAAAAAAAATCTGGACACATACCGCTGACTTCTTCCATCTGTCACAAGAACAACAGCTTGTGCATAGTGTCAAATGAGCGATAGGTAGTAAAGAACGCAAACCTTTAAATTTTATTTTTGTTTATTAATGTTTATTAAATAAACTGATAAGTACTATGTTGTTTATTTTTTTATTTTGCAAAAATTATCTTATAACCCGGTTTTTTGCATCAGAGTGTATATGGAAAACAAAATAGAGAAATATATATATAAAAAAAACTTACCAACTAATGTAATTAGATTAATAATTATAAAATAAACATAATTTTAGTATTGTAGAGGGTTTAAATTTTTTTACCGTGTACATCAAACTACGTCTATCAAGAAAATTGAATAGTGGCAAAGAATTTAATATTATTTTTCCACAATAGCTTTAATCCAATTTGTACACTTCCAAAGATTGTTTTCCGTTTACATACACTTTAAAATAAAATAAATATATTTAAAAATATGAAACCAATATAATAGTACATTTTATATCAAGAAAATATTGTTATTATTATACCCGTGAATTATTTTTAATTATATTGTAATAAATTAGACTTAACTTGTCCACATCTTCCTTAAAATTACAAGTGGGATTATTTTGTATGTAAATCATCTCACTAATCAATTTTTTTTGTAATTAGATTCTATAACTAAAATTTTTATGTTATTGAAGTCAAAATAATGCTCTTCTTCCGTATAGTAATGGGTCAACTCTGTTTTTTTTTTTATTTTGATTAATACAATCTCTTTTGTGTTGGTATTTAATTTTTGTTTTGACCAATATATACTTTTTTACACGCTTTGCAAGGCACTGAATACTCCGTGTATTTCATATCTAGTTTTAAAGTTTTATCTTTTGTTTTTGTAAATAACTGTATTGTTGCAATTAAATGTTATGTTTGTCTTGTCATTTTGTAAAAATAGAAGTTAGAACCTTCTTGGCATTTTTGTAAAAAAGAATATAAATAATAAATAAATATAAGTTCATTATTTTTAGGATGTACTCCAAAACCACAACAGGGTTGTCAAGCAAAATAAACGATGCTTTGATTGCCAGAGTCGAGTAAATTTTATAACAGTTTAGCAGGTATAATAAAAAACTTAATTTACACAAGAAAGATGTTTGCTTTGTTAAAAATTGTTTTGCCCGTTTTAACATCTTATTTGCGCTTCTATTCCACACAGTGGAATATCTTATGGGCTAAGCTGTACTAGGATTACTGTAGTTGTTTAGCTAAAGTACGTTGGCACCAGATTATTAAACATTAAGATTAAGTTTGAGGCTATAGTTTTGTCACATTTTACAGCAGATTTGCCAATAGTTTTTTTTATCAAAAAAATACGGAACCTATTTGGAAATTTTGAATTAGCAAATCTAAATTTTAGTAAAAGTGCGCCTATTGATATTTTATTAGATGTAGATTTAGTTCTTGATATATCTAATTTAAATTCAAAACTTATCAACTGAAAGTACTATGTTATCTCTGATTTTGGTTAGGTAATTATACGTTGGATAGTTTGTAAAAACTGGTTAAAAAGACGTTTAATAAAATTAAAAAGAGAGAAGCAAGTAATCATAGATTAGATAAAGTTGTTTATTTAAAAAAATTATTTATGTAAATTTGATATCTGCTAAATTAAAAGTAGCTCCGTTAAAAACTTGGACCGTTTGTTGATTAGAGTTAAGTGCAGTATAGCTGTTATCAAAACTTATGCAATCTATAACTCCTTCTTTTTACTTGTTGATAGTTTACGTTATGTTTAAATTTTGAAATTAATTGTGAATCCTGATTATGATAATACAATATTTGAATCATTATAAAATTGAAAATAAAAAAAATGCAATAAATTTAATTGTAAAGATTACTCAAACACAATATTTGAGTAATAATATTTTACAATTAGAAAATGAACAACTATGCTTAAAACAATACTGTAAACTTTTACCTTTTATTAATAGTTAGGGTTTTGGTAAGAGGTTGATTGCAACATTTTTGTTTGCCTTGGAATAGTCGACATTCTATTTTGATCTCATATAAGAGTTGTTTTGCTACTTTATTAGTGGATTATTTAATTTGAGTTTTGGACATGGTGGTCTACAATTAATACAATCTTTATTACATCGTAAGTATTCAATAACATACCATCAGCAAAAAATTTGATTAGACACTAAATTTTTCGTAGTCTAACATATTACCGTTTTATAACAGAAGCATTACAGCCACAGATGTTTGATCTTCTATCGCTTTAAGTACAACCATCTTAAATTTATTATTTTATTAAATTAATTTTTCTAAAAAAAATCGTTACAAAAAATTAAATAAATCATCTGTATAATAAAATCGTCTGTAAATTGCATTCTAAATCACTTTTATTTAAAACATTTTCTTATAAAGTCAAAACCAACCAAATAAAAAATTGATTTTATTAAATTAATTTTACTAAAAAAAAACGTTAAAAAAATTTAAATAAGTTATCTGTATAATAAAATCGGTTGTTAATTGCATTTTAAATCATTTTTATTTGAAACATTTTCTTATAAAGTCAAAACCAACCAAATAAAAATTTAATTTTATTAAATTAATTTTACTAAAAAAAATTGTTAAAAAAAATTAAATAAATTATCTGTATAATAAAATCGTCTGTAAATTGCATTCTAAATCACTTTTATTTAAAACATTTTCTTATAAAGTCAAAACCAACCAAATAAAAATTTGATTTTATTAAAATAATTTTACTAAAAAAAATCGTTAAAAAAATTTATAGATAATTTTGTTTGTTTTTTTAAGCTTTTTTATTAAAAACAAAATAATACAGTTAAATGTTATTTGGCATTATTTGTTTGTATGGTTACAAAAGCAATACATCTAGAACTTGTTATAAACCAAAAGATTCTTTGGCTGCTTTAATCGTTTTGTTGCTAGACGAGTTATACTTTATACCGTATATTCGGACCAAAGAAGTAATTTCAAAGAAGCCGTTAAAAAGATTTCTAAAATTTCTCAACTTTTAGACAAACCTAATAAAATTATTGCTTATTTTTTAGCAAATAGAAATATTAACTGGTGTTTTAATCCACCATATGCTTCAAATTTTGAAAGATTGTGAGAAGCAGAAGTGAAATCTATTAAAGATCATTTTAAACGTGTTGTAAAGCAGCAAGTAATATTGTCTGAAAAATTTATTACACCCGTAACTCATATAAAAAGTATATTAAATTTTTGTCCAATTTGTCCACTTTCAAATTTCCCAGATAACGGTGTAAATTATTTAACGCCAACAATTTTTTTAGTTAAATGACCGATTATGTCAAAGCTTAAAGTTGACTTGTGTAAATTAAAAATATATAAATTGACTTGTTGCGAATTAACACAGCAATTAATTTTTTTTTTAAAACGATCTATAAAACAAATATCTTCATACTGTGATAGACAAGTCAAAATAAATAAAAACTTTTTCCAAAAAACTTAATGTTTTGGTTTGTACTAAATTAAGTTTAATTTTAAGTAGTAATGAGATTATTAGAGTGGTTGAAATTAAAACTAATAATGTAAAAATTATAAAGCCATTTAATAAAGTGACAACGTTACTACATGACTTAATTTCTCTAGAAAATGTATGTTAATTTGAATCTTAGTTTTTTTTTGTATTTAGTTCAAAACTAATAATGTTTAGTTTTATCATTGATAATTCTTAAATATATGTAGTGGTTGTTGCGGAAAATTTAATTTAGACATAATAATTATTTTATGTAATATTATTATCATCTATAAATATTATAAACAATCTATCAAAATATTAAAAATAATAATACTCATTTACATTGATAACATAAAATGTGTTTGTTCAATTACAAAGAAAAAGTTATTTTAGTCAAATTACGATGATATTGGGACATTAAAGTTTTACTAGTAAATATCTTTTCCAAAACAAAATAAGAAAAAAAAGAATATAATTAGTTGAAGAAAATTTGAGCTTTTCAAGACGGATTTACTTAAACAATTATTCATATAAAATAAATATGATAATAAATTCATGTAAGTTTGGCGTTATTTTATCTATACATATTAAAATAGTCAATTTGTACTTTTTAAAACAGTCTATAATAATTTATAATCTGTAATTTATTATCTCTATAGATGCTCTATTATATCAAACATATGAGAAAGGTAACATATAATTAGTAAGTGATTAGATTTTCTCGGTGACATTTCATTTTAATTAAATCTGCAGAATGCCTTTGGTATGCTCCGCAATAAAGTTTCTCGCTTAAAGCACAAATTGTTAATAATTTTTACTTTAATATTCTGCTGTTAATTTTAAATTTAGTAAATACTAATTATTTTAACTTGATGTTTCATTAAAAACTTTCAAATTTGTTATTAATATTAAAAAGAATTAAAACAATTTTTAAAGCTTTTTAAAAGTTACAAAATATTTAACGAAGTGAACTCTCGAATACTTACGCATTCTATAATATTTGAATAATTCAACTGTTTTCCAATAAATTTCAGTTTTTGTTTATCCTGACAAATAACAATCTTTTAAGTAACTTGTGATTTATTCGAAAAAACCTAAATACACATTGATATTTATAGACTTAAGAATTTTCTTCAGAGTTATGTGCATTTAAATAGGCCTGCAAATATAAAGAGTATTACTTCAATGATGGATAATTTAATGTACTTCATTTTAAAACAAATAGAACTTTCTGTGATAATACTATACTTAATTGACGTTATATTTGTGTTTGACAATTTACATAATTCAAGTAGAATGTATTAATCATTAATAACAGAAATGTAACTAAACAAAATTGAATAATGCTTTCTACTTCAGTAAACATTTATATAGGGCAATATATGCAAACAGTATTAGAAATTGTGCCAGAAGCAATCAGTGGAACGTTGGTCAGTGTTTATTATATACATTTTGTACTTTTTACTGCAATGTGTCATTTACAAAAGAGTTATTGTTAAGAACATAATATATACTGTTGTAAACGTTTTATTACAAATATATATCATGTTTGCACGGACAAGTTGCCATACATTGGTCATAGATAGATAGATAGATAAATTTTATTTTTGTAAATAATTATGTATACATATAATATATACAATGGTATATATACAATGGTATATAATATATATAATGGTATATAATAAACGTCAATAATATTTGAAAAATTATAAAATATAAAGATTATTTAAGTAATTAGATTAGATTAGTGTTTCCAATTACATTGTTTATTATAAATGACATCCATTATAACGCAATACTGATTTATATGAACTAAGATTATGTGAAGTAATGCATAAATTGTTTTAATATCTTGTATAAAAGTTAGCTACTTTGAATATGTAGACCTTAACAAGTGAGAATATTTTAAATGTTTGAAAGTATTACGACAGGATTCCTTTGGTTTTAATTTACTCATAATTCTTATTGCCCTTTTTTGTATAATAAATATTCTGTTAGTCAAGTAACTCATATGTACTATTCCGTATCTAATATAGACATAAGAACTTGTAAAAAACAATGCATTTAAAACGCATTGTTGCGATAATATTTTAAGTGCAAAATTTAATTTACTCAAGATAATTTTTTAGCTAATAAATATACAAGTTTATCCTATAGTAGAAATTAATCAACTGTCACTCCTAAAATATTTTCACATTTAGAGAAATTTATAATTGAACCAACTAAAGTAATGTTTTCTGGCGGTGTAGCACCGGACTTAACTGTTTTAAAAAGAATGCAAAATGTTTTTTCAAAGTTCATAAATAATTTATTTTTTTGAATCCACACCAACTTTTTGTAAATAATATTAGCTGAATCTACTAAACTATTTAAATTTTAATTGATGAAAACAATGTTAGTGTCATCCGCGTATAAAATTTATTCAAATTGTTGGGAACTAAGACAGTTTGGCATATCATTTGCATAATTGGTCCCAAAATTGATCTCTGTAGTACTCTGCAACTCAACATTTTTTCATTTAAAATTGTCTTGCCAAGTTTAACTATTTAGCTGTTTTGCAATCAACATGATTCAATCCATGAGTAAGCAACACCTTTGAGACCATATCGATATAGTTTTTCTAGTAGTATAACATAGTTAAAGCAGCCGAAGGCTTTAGATAGATCAATAAAAAAAAAACATAAACAATGGTTGTTGATCGATTGCTAATAAAACGTTACTTATCATTGAATCTAATGATCTTTTGACTTGCAAAAATTATGTTAACTATTTGTGAATAGGTGATGACAAGTAAAAAAATGTATCACACGTTATGTTTATTATTATTATCATTATTGTTTTTTAAATTGTTAATAATTAAAACAGTAAAGAAATATATTAATAAAAATGCCAAAAGACTTGTTGACATTGTTATTTGATAACATTTTAATTTATGATTCTTGTCGTAATTACTTACAAAAATAATTTATATTTTCTGTATTTAACATGCTTTTGTATATAATTTTATTAAGATTATTAATCAATTTCTCATTTTAAAAAGTACTATATTGCGCCAGATGATTTGATTTGAATTTAAACAGCCAGCTGATAAAAAGTTCTTAAAATTTACAAACAAGTTATCTAAGCATGATTAAGTTCTATTGTAATAAAATTGAGTTGCTTCATTAATAGTTGATACCAGTTTGAATGGTGTAATAATGTAAAATAAAGATATGTTTTTTTTTCACTACCTAAAATAATTTGTTTTTTATCTTGAACTGCACAATCTAGTATTGTACAAATTGTATTCATAAATCCAGTAATATCTCCACCAGAGGATCTATACACTGAAATTAAAATAATATTGTTAGATGCACAGCACTCCAAAACACTTTCAGTTGACATTCGAGTGATAATATCTCTTGGAGTCATTTTATTCATGTAAAATCATTTCTAGTTGCGTAATTTTATAAGATAAACTCTGAATGTTTTGATGTTTTATTTTAAATGTTTTAGGTTCTTGTGTTATTATTTTTTCTTGGATTTGGTTTAAATAAAAAAAATTGTTTTTCTACGACATAATCTGCCACTATTGTTTTCAATAAGCTGATACTTTTTGTATACGTTATAAGTGATGGTCGCAAAAAAAATAAATTTTTACAAGAATAAACGTTGCATACAAACTTTATTAAGTAATGAGAAATTTATTAAATAACATTTGTTATAAAATGTATCAAGTAAGTGGAGCTTACTGATTTGGGTGCCGGCTTTAGGGTCGTAGATGATAGAAAGGACAAAGGGGTCAGGGCGCCACTGGATATACTAATCCAGAAATAACACTTTACAATCACTTTACAATTAACGTACATATATATATATTTACAATTATTGTTTATAAAAAAAGGGGACACAGCCACACATCTGCTCCTCTTTAATGTTCTAAGCATCCTACTCCTGTTTCCGTTAAAAGAGCCCAGTTACGTGCAACCAGCTACCATCAAAAACCGCAGATACACTTACGCACAATATACAGAATGATACAATACACATATATACATACTGACTACACCATAACCAACGTTACAACTCTCCTTCCTACCGTGGTGTGAGTATAATGGTGTGTCTGTCTCGTGAACATGACATCAGGTGGGTGAATCTATAAATACGCGCAACTCACACAAATCACACGCTTAAATTCATAATAATAATGCGAGTTCTAATCACCCACTTGACGTCATTGTTCTGAGATTGTCACACCTATATACTTACACCAGGCTTCCTACCAACAAAAAAAACGCAGTATTTTTTTTTTATTGATTAACTTAATTACTAAATCTTTTTAATACTTAACCTAATAAATAAACTATCTTAACTAAGTTATGTATCTAGCTTAAATTTTAATATACTCGTAAACTAATATACTAAAACTAATTCTAACTAATATTATAACCCTTGTATTAATTAATCTAATCTAAACTAAACTTAAATTAAATCTAATTTATTATTTTAAGCTAATCTAATCTTTTATTCTAAACTAATCTAATATATCATTCCAAACTAATCTTAAACAAATTTAATCTATTTTTCTAAACTGGGTTATGTTTAAGGTTTTTTACGTGATGTGTACCAGCCAATCATCTTTCCTCGAAAGTCTCCAATGTATACGTTGTGCTAGAATTTTTTTTTTCACTTTACATATGGTGAATTTAGATACAAGCTTTGCATTAAAATATGAACCCTCACCTAATAGAAAATGATTTATTTTTTACAGTAACTGTCACACAATAAGCTCTACTGGTACTCGTCTTAAATTATAATTATGAGCATTTTGGTGTGACGCTTTTAGTAAGTTTTGTCAAACTTATTGAAATGTGTTAGGGAGTGTATTCAGCTTTTTTCCATTTTTTTTTTTTTTTAATTTAATTATTAACTATTTCTGCTGTCAAGGCTAATCACCAACGCCAGAGATTAAAACTACCACATCTGGGAATTTTGCCGCAAATTCAGGAATTCTAACCTAAATTATTGGGTTTTTTACTCATCACAACACATTTTTTTATAACCAGAAAAAGTGACCCTCCAGATAGGTTTTTTTTGCAATTTCTTGCAGGAAAAACTAAATGGTGCATTTTGATTTAAGGGTGGATATTGATCACC
Organism: Tachinus rufipes; assembly: GCA_963932245.1. Classification (NCBI taxonomy): domain Eukaryota; kingdom Metazoa; phylum Arthropoda; class Insecta; order Coleoptera; family Staphylinidae; genus Tachinus; species Tachinus rufipes. The sequence continues at coordinate 70,721,017 of OZ010745.1, read as the reverse complement.
TAATCTTATAAACTCCTGGCCAAAAGTTAAAAAAGCTGGAAAAAACCCCGTGACATCAGTATGCTGGTTCTATCATTGTCTTTAAAAAAGAAAGTTATCATAATTTTTACAGTTCTATTATAACGTTTAGTAGGATTCACTTGCGGATAAAACATTGGCGTATAAATTTATTTTATTTTGTGTCTAGCGCATTTGTTTTTAAAAGTAGTACCAATGTATTGTCTCCTATTGTCCGATATAATACATTGCAAAATATCATAGGCCATAAAAACGTTATCTTTTGCTATTTGAAGGAAATCTGCTTGTGGAAGCGCATATAATGGTAAACAGCTTACACACTACTAAAATGAACCAGTTTCTTTTTAAATTAAGAGAAAACTGTCTCATTAAATCAGTTAAAAGCACTTGAAAAGGACGATTAATTTTGTGCTCTTCTATTAGACCACTCGTCCTATCTTGCTCTACTTTATGCACCAGACATACTGCACAACGACTACAGTATTTCACAACATTCGCATACATTTATTTATAAAACTTTATTTTTTAGTGTTTTTGCACAACCGTCTTCTAAGAATTTATATTTAGTCTTACGCACTAATTTATATAGTTTACTCTTGTTAACCTTCCACGTTACAAAATTGGCAAAATTTTCATTTGATACCAATTGTCAAAATCATTAAATTCTACCGTTATAACATTTAAAACTACACTTTCCGTTTGAATTGATTGCGATAATGCATCTGCAGACTAGTATTGCAGGCCCGGTCTGTGTTTGACTGTAAAGTTGTACTGTTGCAAGATCATAAAAAACCAACACAATTGCCTCGGTAGATCTTTTATTTCTCATAAAGATTGTAAGGCGTTGTGATTTGTTATTACAACAAATTCATAATATACAACCTAAATCAAATTTTGATGCATCGCATTCCATTATAAATGGCAAATCAAAGTTAAAAACTGCTGTAATTGGTGCGGACACTACCCGTCCCTTATAGGCATCAAATAAAGTTTACTGTCTTAACCCTCACTGTCAACGTATTTTCTTTTTAAGCATCCCTTGCAAAGGTTGTGATATTGTAGAAAAGTTTGCAAATCTACGGTACAAACCCGCTAAGGCCATAAACCGGCAAATCTCTTTAAGATTTTGCTTAGATAATTGACATTTTTCCCGATTTTAGGTTAGTCCAAACTAATTCAAACGCTTAAATACCTCACTTAAGATGTCTAAATAAGATTCAAAAGTTATTACTGTAATATCGTCAAGATAATTGGAAACGTATGGTTCAAGTTCTGGCCTGACACCTGGTCTATACAAATGGCATTTTTGTGAACTGATATAACCCACGTTTCCAAAAATCAATACAAAATCTGTATTGTTCCGACTTCTTCAATACCATGACCATAGGTGAACTCCATGGCAAATAACTAGGCTTAATTACTTTAAGTTTCAGCATTTTATCAATTTCTAGGTTAATTAATTTTTGCGTTGCAAGTGATACAGGGTAATGACGTTGTTTAATATGGTCAGCCTTGCCCACGTTTATATTATGCTGCACTAGGTTAATGCAACAAAGCTCATTGCCCATTTTGTCAAAATAAAATGAAACTAAATTTTGCAGTTTTTGTTTTTTAGTTATTAATAGAATACTGTCGCACATGGAAGCTAGATTACCAAATAATTTTATCAGAAAAGAATACACGTTTTCCTAGGATTGGTATGATCTCAAGTTTTTTCAAAAATCTACTTCTAAAACAACATTACCAACTAGGTTCTCTATAACTGAGCACGATAACAAGTAACTATTTTCTTGTACCTCTAAAGGTAGTTTTTTCAATGTAATATTGTTTCAAATTTCATTTATTAGTTAGATTTTCTTCTGCTACTAGAGTTGGTATACAATCATAAAGAACAAGCATACTTGCAAATTATTTGCTAATAGACTTGTTATCTTGTTGGAGCCTTAAATTAATTTTTTGTGTAATTTGTAATTATAACTTGCGGGATGATATTCTTTGCAAAGCCTTTTAACAAATTGAGCCCATTTATAAAAAGTGTTTTTGTATGCCCGGTACCATGTTTATGCTCGATCGCTTACTATTTCTGGTATACATACAAATAGTTCTTTATCTGTTTTCCTATTTATAGTTTGGAGTTTATTTATTCGCTCAAAAAATGCTACTACACGCACACCTAATTTATTCCCTGAAAATTTGATTCCTCAATCTAATATGGATTTACGTTTTATAGACCATTGTTCAGCGTTGGAATTAGAATGTAATGGGTTATTATTAAAACTGTTATTAGCGGATTGTTACTCTGCTTCATGTGTAAAGTTGACACATTTTTCTTCTGTAAAAACTTGACTCTCTGCAACCATCATAAACGTCAATTAAATTTATATTAAAAAATAATTTTATTTCTTTCTCATAAGTGCATAATTTTTTGGTTAGGCTAGAAATTCATAAAGGTTGCCTTGTACTGTTAGTTTGTTTTAGTAATGTCTTTAATTGTTGATCATATCTTAAAAATAAATGATTACTGCACTACACAAAACATGTACGTTTAAAAATTTGAATAGTTCATCTAAATATCGTTTTTACTTAAAAAGTAATAAAAACATAAAAAGTGATCTCTTAACGTATTGGACAGTGCATATTAGCATAATATAATTTAAAATGTAGTAATAGTTATATAATGTAAAGTGTCATACATACACAGTTTAAAACTTAAAATAAATAATGTTACAATCAAAACTACTGCCTCTAGACAAAAATATAAAATAATTACCAGGTGACATAGAATGAGTGTGGCAAAGGTCAAATATTATTATTTTATGCATTAAATATTTAAAAAATAAAATTGTTTTAATTTTCCATCTAATACGTTTACCAAAATAAAACAATGTACAAAAATTATTTTAAAAAACAAATTTTTTTTATTATAAAAGTAAGTTGTAAGTTTTAAAATTAATTTTTTTCTGAATAACAATTGACAACTGTTCAAATTATTAAAATTATTACAGCGCTTCATCAAAATATATTTGACTGATTGTTTAAACTACGATTAAGTAAGTAAAAAACAACGAGCATTAATATTCTATTAGTATAGTTTTAAATTTCTAAAAACAATTGTCGTGATCGGAATTTGCAAAAACCATACGCGCAGTGTAATACTAGTTGAGAAGTATTGTGGCAGATCTGTTTCTATATATATATTAACACTCTTCCGTCTTCCAGAAGAACTAACTAAAAAACTATACTTTTCTTACAACTGTGATAACTATAATCTATATACAAAAATAATTAATTAAATCTTCATAATTTGACAGATGTAACCAATACATATACATATACTACCCGCTAAAAGTAATAGAACACCAAGAACCCGTAGCTTACTTTTAATCAAAATTTCAAGTAATATGTAAATTATTTTCACTAAAAAATGATATACCTTGGAATATAAAAATTAAAAAAAAAAACTGTAACTATTTTACTAGATTAATTGTGCAATAACATTACAGTTTTATTGTGCAAACCAGTTGAATAGTTTTGCATTTAAACTGCAGTTTGTGTACGTGGCGTTTTTTAAACAATTAAGCAATTTTAAACGCAATAGAATAATTTGGCATAGAGAATGAATTTTGTTAATTAGTAGTATTGTCCATCGAATTGGCTAGAAAGGCAGTACATTTAATCAATGTTGGTTTGGATAAATTACAAGCTTCTAAGTTATAACACTACAAAACGTAATGATCCGGCCTGTTGAAAATATTTTCAAAAATAAAAGCAAATTTAAAATGTCTAAAAAATCTTAACTAAACAAGAAATCTACGTTCAATCAATTTACTGAACAATTCAATTACTTGGTCTAAAGTCATACCGCCCTGTTTTTTGTTTGTCTTTATCTTTTCATCATAAGAGGTGTTGTCTAGAACGGTGCAATAAGAGACTACAATAGGTTAATCAATAAATGCAAGTTATTTTAAGCAATAAATTTTTTTTACAATGTCGTGAAATGGTTAGACGCCAAAAAAAACAAAAAAATTATAATATTTTGTGGAACAATAAACAGCTCTTACACGCGGGTTGATGGTATAAAAAGCAATTGTTTATAGAAGTAAGTCTTTTCTATTATTTATTTTAAACAAATTACATTCAACTCAAATCGCTACATTAACATGGTTTTAAAACTGACGTTAATTAATTAAGAAAACTAAAAACCTAAAGTTTTAATTAATATTACAAGTTGGTTAAATAACTAGTAGACTTTATTAAAAAAGTATTTAACCAAACATGAATCTACTGTTCAGAAATCATAATTTAAAAAAATTCTTAGTTACATTAAAAACGCTTTTATTTAAAACTTTATATGCTTTTTGACAAAACTTGGAAAAAAAAAATTTGTTCAAAAAATGCATATTTTTTAACTTATTTCCACTTTAAATTAAAAAAAAAAACAGTAAACAAAGAGTAGATTAAAACAAAACTTAAACCCCAAAATTAAATTAACGCAGCAAATAAAGAAAAAGAAAATATAATTGCTGATACGTTTTTCTCTTACTCGACTCTATACCCTCGTTGAAAAGTGTTTTCATGTGTTATTTAACTAAACAAACAAACCAAACAGCGCGCGCATCATTTAATATTACGTAATATTACAATCAGTCTTGTGTATCAATAATAATGAAAATAATTTAAAGATGTTATGCACACTTACGGTATAGCTCTAGTACATTTATATAGTAACAAATGCGTTAATTTAAAAAAAAACAGCATTTTTTACAAATAGTTAAGTTTAATCACAAATTAAATAGTTTATATTCAAATTAAAATTTTCTTTTGTGGGAGAATTATGTTTCAAGAGTATATTTTAAGTCAAAAGTTTTAATTAGAAACGGATTATATTTGGTAATTTATCCACCTTTGAAATTAGATTTATTTTTTTATTTTTTTTCAAAACTTATAATTTAAATTTAATGAAATTATAAAACTTAAAACTTTACAAAATTATTTGCCGCTGAAATTTTTTTTCCAACTAAAAAACCCATCAAAAATGCATAACGCAACAAAAAAAAACAAGTTATTAGACACTTTATTTGCACTAGTGTCATTAAATGCAACTTTGTCAAATAGAAAACATTTACTACACAAAAAAACATGTTAAATTAAAAAAAAAAATTATGGTGGAGCTAAGGACGTCGAGATTTATTTGTTTATGTTTTCTAAATTAAGTTTTTTATCTGTACGCAATTTCAATTTTTATTTAATGAATACAATTTTTTTTAGCGTTATACATGTTTAATCATTTAGAATGTTCAACAATGTTTAATAAACTTTTATTCACGTTACATTACATTATTCTCAATATAAGCAAAGCGCAGCATAAGGTAACAGCCGTCTGGGCCGTCTTATTAAATAGTACACTGCATCTGATGTGTATTGTTTGCAACTTGATACCTATCTGTGTAAATGTATCATAAAATTACAAGTCTATATAAGTTTAAGATTGATTCTTGAGCGGCTATAGTAAATAAAAATAAATAATAAAATGTAAATGCTTAATAGTTGAGTTAAATGCGTATTGAGGGACTATTTTAAAATATTATAATAATATTTTTTATAATAACTCTATTTAAGTATATTGTAAAATGCGTAAATCATAATGTTTCAAGAGCCTCATCGGTGTTTCAGTAACATAAATAAAATATTTGCAGAGAAGACTGAGAGGAAACATTAGATTGAAACATATTTTCTATATTTTATAAATTAAATCTTTAGAATTCAATCTTATCAAGTTGAAATATAAATGCTTCACGTGATTCAAACCATTCGTGTTCAGCAAAATCAAATTTTTATGTATTAAAAGGAATGCTGAAAGAAATTTTTCTATTTATTTCCAGAACCAAATAGGAAATAGGAAATCAAATTAGTGGAGTTGCATAGTTAAGCGAGAATCATGCGGACTATATTATACATGAATTCCAGCACTTAACATGTATGTACAAATAAAAATGAGTTTTGATAATAATAAAAGTTGTTACATTGTAGATTTAATTTTATAGAAGTAAAGTAATCTTGAATTTGTTAGTGATTCTATAAAGTTTCTGTTAGTTTTACGGTTTAGATATTGTCGACTAATTTGAGCGTACTTCTTCTTTATTGTGCGTTTTACAACTAATTTACATTGTCCCAGAAGATTTACTGTTTGAAGGGTGTTGATAGGACCAACTGCTTATTTGGTGACTTCAACTTATTTAGTTTATAATGTTATTTGCGTGAATTAACAATACTAATAAAGTTAAACCTATTTAAACCTATCAAATACATCATTTATAAAAATTTATATAATGTAATATGATGAGAAGCTTTTAGAATCGGCAGTTAAACGTGTAAGTTAACTATGCCCTAAATATATAATTTTACAATACACACCTGGTATTACACGATGCGTTTTACAGACGCTTGATTAGTTGTTCTCTCAATAATCTATTAAAACATCTAAGTTGACCATACTGTTTAGGCAATATAGTCATATACATATTGACGTCTAATATACGCAAATTTATGCCACGTGTTGATTATCATTATTCTTTTAGAACGTGCGTTTTATAGTTATTTTACATCACCCAGAAGTGTTACGATTGGGGTTGTTGCGACCAACGGCTTATTAAGTGACTTCCAAATTACCCCGGTGTATAAAGAGCAAGTATTATTTAAGTTATATTTCGAGAATCAAATCCCGGACTGTTAGCGTGCTACGCTAACGCTTTATAAAAAAATCTTAACCTGGGCCAATGCCTTATTCGTTTAGCAATGATTGTTGTATTATTGTTTTCAATACATTCAATATATAGAGAAAGTATTATAACATAGTTGGAGTATTGTAGTTATTATATTATACAGGTCATTCTAATACTCTAGCTAGGGTAAAGCATTAATTAAAGTACACGTTCTACTGAGATGGTATTTACAAAATGCATGGTCTCAAATTATAAACTCCTACTGCTGCTAAGCCGTTTTAGTTTTATTCCTTATTAAAGATCTTCGCAGGGATGCTGATATATACCTCTGGTTAGTCATCTTGTTCAAAGCGTTGTGGACTGTCTGAAACTGCTTCAACTTTCTTGTACCAAAGTCAGCGGTCATTTACTTGTAATTAACATTTACTTGTAATTAAAGACAAAATGCGCATATAAACAAAATAATAACTGCAATAAACGTTGCTTTGCATGTTAGTGGGCACGATCAACTAGTTTAATAATAATGTATTGTTTTTTTTATAATCTCTTTATAGCATGTAATTATATCATAATATACTTTTACATTATCTCTGTACAGTATTATCTTTACGTTAAAACTGTTAGTTCTGCTGCGACACGATTTGAATGATAAAAAAAATCAATCTATAATATATTTTTAGTAGTTGATGATGATGGAGCATGGATACAATAATAATAAATATTTTGTCAGAACTAATTGATAGTAGTAAATCTGTCAATTAAAAAAACACTTTAAAATATTATTTTGCAAACGTAGATAGGTATACGTTGTAAACAATATAATTGATTATGTTGACTAGGAAAAGTTATTATATACTATTTGGTAGTATTTTTTTTGTATACATAAACGTAAAACAATTAAAATGTAAACTGGCATAATCAATTGTTATATTTTTTTACCTTGAGCATTACACTCATTAAATCACAACCATATGTTGACATAATTCAAATCCAAAACCTACACTGCCGTAACTAGTCTCTCAACCAATTTTTTGCCAATTCAATAAATGATTTAATACATTTTTACATGTGTTTAAATGGGTATTTTAAAATATCTCTTGCTCTAAAATGTATGCATCTATCGTAGTTTAAATATTTATATACATTTCTTATTTATATGTTAACATTTTTGCTTATTTACACTTTTTGATTTATTATTTTGAAAGTTGACCATGTAAGGCCTCCACTTTTTGAATACTAACCTAACTGTTTACACATATACAAAACTAACCTACAATCCCAAAACTAACTATACAGGGTGTCAATAATCTACGTGTGTTATGTGGCTAACTACGTTATTTTAAATGTTACAGAGTTGGTTAAATTAGCAAAGTTGGTCAGAATTTTCATGAAAACGTAATGCCATTTTTAAATTTGTTATAGGTTTTCAACTTTTTTTAAATATTTTTAAGAAACTAAAAACGGTTGTTTTTGACAAATTTAAAAATGGCATTACGTTTTTTTGGAAATTCTGCCCAACTTTGCTAATTTAACCAACTCTGTAACATTTAAAATAACAAAGTTACCCAAAGAACACACGTAGATTATTGCACCCTGTATACAATTTACAAATTTTAACAATTTTATTTTATTATAAATGCAGGCTGAGAATGACAAAAATGACTTGTAAGACTGTAGGGTGTTTGGTGTAATAATAAATAACTTTGCAGGGTAAAAGTATATGTTTATTAACGTAGTCTGGTAGTTGTCGCTAACCAATATCAACTGAGTTGATATGTTCTATTCCAAGAAGGGCGTTCAGCTCCCTAAACAGATTAAATTTAAACTGTTTGCCTTGGTCAGTAGTAATCCGCAACGGTACTCCAAATCTGGCAATCCAGTTATCGAATATTGTTCTGGCAACTGTTTCCGCCAAGGAGTTATCTACAGGAGACGCTTCTGGTCATCGTAAAAAACGGTCGACAATTGTAAGCACATTCTGGTAGCAGTTTGATGAAGGTAAAGGTTCTACCAGATCAATGTGAATATGTTTGAATCTTCCTGATGGTGGTGTAAAACTTCCTACTGGCGATGAAACGTGACGAGAAATCTTTGCTCGCTGACATTGTAAACAAGCGCGTGCCCATCTCTTAATGTGAGTTTTTATAGAAGGCCATACGAATCGCTCAGCTACTAACTTTACCGGAGTCTTGCCTGGATGTGCTAAGTTGTGTAGAGAGTTGAAAATAGTTTGTCGAAAGGGTTTTGTGACAAATGGTCGAACTATCGAGGTAGACACGTCGCAGGATAGTTTGGTATTTGTTCCTGGAAGTGTCACTATTTTAAGTTGAAGCGCTTATCCTGGTTGTAGGAATTTTTAAAGTTCCTTGTCTATTGTCTGGGATTTTGCTAAACCTGCAAAGTTGATCCCTTCGGAAATTCCTTCAATTCAAGGAGGTGAACACTTGTCTGCTTTTTGTTGAAAGGCAAAGGTAATAAGCTAGTAATTCGTTTATATGGAAAAATTTCTACCTTCCACCATGTGTCGAAAATATTGTACGGCCTTGTAAATGGCCAGCAGTTCTCGATCATAGGCACCGTATTTCTGTTTGGCGCTTGTAAACTTCTTTGAAAAAAAACCCAGCGGTTGCCACTCGCTGTCTACAAACTGCTGTAGGGCTGCTCCAACTGCAAAATCTTATGCATTGGTAAAAATGGCGAGAAGGGCTTCTACTGCTGGATATGTTAGCAAAGCAGCAAAAGCTAAACTATTTTTACATTTGTCAAAAGCTGCTGCTTTTGGGATACTAAGTCTGTAAAAATTGATGGTCCCCAAAAAACGTCGTAGATCTTTTGCAGATTTAGCTGGTGAAAAATTTGTAATGGCATTAACCGTCTCATGAAGTGGTTTAATCCCTTGTTGCGTAACTTGGAATCCAAGGAATCTAACTGCAGATTCTTCCCAGGTACATTTGGCGAGATTAATTAAAATTCCATATTGTTTTAAACGCTCAAACACTTGACAAAGATGATCTTTGTGCTCTGTTTCTGAACTAGATGCGATTAAAACGTCGTCGATGTAAACGTAGATAAAATTTAAATTCCTGAGGACTTTGTCCATAAATCGTTGACAGGTCTGTGCTGCATTTCGGAGTCCAAAAGTCATAAACGGAAACACAAATAAACTGAAACGTGTTGTGATTGCAGTTTTTTAAATATCTTTTTTGGTAACCGGGATTTGGTTGTAGGCTCTAACTAGGTCAATAGTAGAAAAAATCTTTTTCCCATTGAGAATGTGATCAAAATCCTGTAGGTGTGGTACTGGGTACTTGTCAGAGACGGTTTTTGAATTTAATCTTTTATAATCTCCACAGGGTCTCCATTTACCACCTTGTTTAGGTACCATGTGCAGTGGAGATACCCAACTACTTTTTGAAGGTCTTGCTACACCCATGTGAATCATGTTTTGAAATTCTTTCTTTGCTTCTTTTAATCTGTCAGGAGCAAGGCGTTAAGGTTTTTCTGTGACAGGTGGGCCAGGGGAGACGAGTATTGCATGTTTTGTTGAATGCTTAGGTTTGGTGAATACTTCTTCTGGGCGTGTTATCTCCGAGTACTGTTCAAGGAATTGATGCCACATGGAAGGTTCTTGAACAACACGGATTCTTACCCAAGTATCCTGACAGGGGGAAACTATTCCCGAGATAGATAGTGTAGTAAGTTCGTCGATCAATCGATGATTTTTGATGTCTACCAAGAGTCCATAATGGGATAGAAAATCTGCCCCGATAATTGGCTTGCTGACGTCGGCGATGACAAACCGCCAGTTAAACACACGCCTGAGTCCCAAATCTAACAAAAACAATTCAAATCCATACGTTGCAATTGCGGAATTAATGGCAGCTAGCAGAGTATAGTTTGTTTTAGGTGTTTGTTCGTGAGTTAATGACTGTGGAAACACGCAGATATCGGCTCCTGTATCGATCAAGTATTGAGTTTTTGTTTGTTTATCGGAGACAAATAGGCGGCGAGACTTTGGGCAAATGTCACTAGTTTCCATTAGCGACTGCCCCTCTCGTTTTCCGACACATAATTGCATGGCGGATTGCATTTCTTAGCATCTGCACCAAAATTTGAATGATACCAGCACATTCCATATTGAGATGTGTTTGGTGAACGGCTGCGATTATTGTATTTTGATCGACTGCGAGAGCGAGATTGGTGTTGATTGCTTCTTGAAGAAACCTCTTGTAAGGTTGCTGTTACTTCGGCGATTCTTGTTGTTAATATGGTTAATTGTTGGAACATGGCTTTCATGGGTGACAAAATTGTTGCTTCAGCAATGCTGTGTTGTGGAGATGTGTCCAGAATAGCGTCGGCAAGATCAGCTAACTTATCCAGCTGCTCACCTTTTTGTGTGACGAGAATGGCTTGCACTGATTTTGGCAATCGCCCGAGCCAGAGTGGTCGTAGTGCGTCGTCTGAAAAAATACTTTCGCCTAATCCCCGAAGGTGACGTAGGAATTAGGATGGTTTTCTGTCTCCAATCTTTTCGTGCTCCAAAAGTCGGCCAGTCTTCTGGTCTTGTGAAACACTTAACCGGCGTATCAATTCCATTTTTAATTTCGTATATTTTTGGTCATCAGGTAGGGAATTCAAAACGTCACAAACTTTAAGTGCAATTTTTGAATCCAAGTTCCCGGCAATGTAATTAAATATTGTCTCTTTCGTGATGATGCCTGCAAACGCGAATTGCGTTTCAACTTGAGCAAACCATAACTCAGGGTTTGTTGGCCAGAATGGTGGTATTCGGACCGCTACACGGTTAATTGATGTCGGTTCAGTTTCCGGCATTGTTTAAATGTCAATGATGAGTGTAAAAAAAAATGTACGTTGTTGTGAAAAAACACAAAACACCACTAAGTATTTAAAAATCACGTCGGTGTCACCAGTTGTAGAGTGTTTGGTGTAATAATAAATAACTTTGCAGGGTAAAAGTATATGTTTATTAACGTAGTCTGGTAGTTGTCGCTAACCAATATCAACTGACTACATGTTTATTTTCTCTTTTTATATACAAACAACAGGTATATTTTATACAATAATAAATATTTTATTAGTATCGCATTAGGGAAAACCGGCCATTAAGTATCCTGGAATTCCTTAATGTAATTTTCTTAATGTGGGACGCTTTGAGGCATATTTATTACAGGGTCAAACCCTGTCCACCTGGATAAGATTAAATTAATAAAAGTATGTCTCGACAGTCGCCACAAAGACCAGTTTGTAAGTTGAATTTGCGTTTATTTTAAATTTGGACATATCTTAGATTAAAGATTGAATCAAAATTTGCATACCACAACTTTAATTGCAGGCCACAATTTAATTAAATCTTTTATAAAAATAAATACCGATTGATAAGGTTATATTTAATATCAGTGATATGTTCTAAAAATAAATTGATGTCTTGAATTTAAATGTATATTTTTTTTAATGTATTTATTGTGTTACTATAACCTGTTGTCTTCTTTATACAGACATACAGATTTACAAATCTTGTATATGCAAAAATTTATTTTCAATTCTCTGCAATCTATTAAGATTAGTTTTGCTACTCCAAATAAGAGCCGCATCTGTGAACGTAGATTTAATTATTGTTTTGTATAAATGAAGTTTTGTGTCGTGTGAAAGTAGACTGATTTTATGATTAAGTGAATAAATAATTTTGATTGCTATTATTGTTTTTTGAATAATGTTATCTAACTTATAGTTAAAGTTTAGACAATTTGTTAAACTGTTCTATGTCCCTGTCAAAATCTAAATTGTTAGATTATGTTTTTTTATGTTTATTTATTTTGTACATGACATTTTTCAGTAAAATAGCTGAAAGAGTAGCTATTTTACTGAAAAATGAACGGTTTTAGTGTGGTTTTTTCATAAGTATGATGTGGGCTAGCTTCTACTGTGTAGGAAAGTGTGACAATTTTACAATGTAATGCAGTTACACAATAGATTTGTTTAAAATTTGTTTTAGACAAATGTTTTGAATGTTATCATATCCGGAAGCTTTTAGATAATTTTTTTCTAAGTTTTTTAGATGTGGTCTTATTAAGGTTCTAGTTGTTGTGCGCTAAATAATTTTCTACTTCTTATGCAATCTTTTTTTGTTTGTCAATTTTATCGTTAAAAATCTAATTTAAAAACGTCTTCAAAAACATCACAAATCATGTTGACTTTATCTTTGTTATTGATTGCAGTCATATTGTTATAGTGTTGGTATTTTGTCACGTTTTTGTTTCAAAATTCTCATCATTTTCCACATAGTGTTATTTTTGTGTAAAAAAGATTTAATTCAACTTTTTCACAGTTTGTCTCTATGTGTTTTAATTTAATCTGATTTGTTTTGTCATGTCGTTTATAATAGTTTTGTCTGCAATAATTTATTTGTCAATTTTTTTTTAATTGATTCCTAATTTTAAAGAATCTACAATTTGTAGTGGTAGTTTGTTTTTAATAACAGAATTTTGATAGTTTTTAATATTGCAAAATACATTGCTATTATCATTCTATCTACTTCAATTTTAATGTTGTGAACAGTTTCAATTTTAAAATAAATTAAATATTTGTTTAAAATCAGTCAATCAAATCACAGCGGCCAAGGGTCAAGCATAGACAATTGTTTTCGTTCTACAAACCTCGTCAGTATGCATTGTACGACCACGGCATCGCATGATAGCAAAGACAATTTTTAATAAATATTTCTGTCTTTATAAACACAATTGATAACATAAATAATAAAACAAAAAACTGGTATTGCCATCTAGTTGCAATTTAATATTAAAATGTACTACTATAATTTAGCATTTATGCAATTGGCAGTCATTTTGCGGATTTTATACGGTTGACTAATTTTGAATAATTTATTAATTTTATTAATAATTTACTGACGATTTAAAATTGTATAAAAGCCGTAAAATGACTGCCAGTTGTATAAATGCTAAATGATACCAATTAATGCAAATTTTTTAGTATTAAATTGCAACTCGACGGCAATACCAGTCTTTTGCTGCATTATTTGTAGTTTCAATTTTGTTATTTTTAGTAACTTTTGTGTCTAACAGTTGTCTGTACTTTGTTTAATATGCAGACTTGTAGTTTGGTCTAGATAGAACAAAATCTTTAAAAAGTTGTCTGTATTTGTTTATAGAAATTTTGATCAAGCTATGATTTAAATTCAATTTGTTAGAGGCTTTGTAGGTATGTAACATCTAAAACATTTTTTTAAAGCCAAGTTGATTTAGAACAACGTATTTAACCGTTAAATAAATATTAAGTGTGGTTTGCTAAGTGTAAGTGTGCGAACACAACGGCAATTCTGGCTCCAATCATTGAACAGCGCTCCGATTATTAAACAGCGCTTTGGGCATAGAACACTAAGTATGTTCAAAGCTTGGACCCTTGCTTACCGCTCGAGCCGTGTATTTATATTGAAATAAAACTTTTTTAGCGGCTTGAAAATTAAATTATTAGTATAAGTAAAAAATGTAAGACGCAACTCATTTTTACGCAGCTAAAAAAGTTTTAGTTTAATATAAATACGAGACTCAAACGGTGAGCAAAGGTCTGAACTTAGAACAAGTTTTAGTGTTCTATGCTCAAAGCGCTGTTTGATGATCGGAACGCTGTTTGATAATCGAAGCGCTGTTTGATGATTGGAGCTAGAATCGCCGTTGTGTCCACACTTTAGAATAAATTCTAGTGTATTTTAAGAATAAAGTTTTGAGTTAAAATTGCTTAGAATCAAAACACAATTTTCTATATCAGCATTGTTTAGTATATTGTCATTAAACGGGTGAGTGGGGAGGAACAGACCAAACTCCAGGAAAGTATTCTATACGTAAAAATAATGTAAAAAAACTTAAATGTTGTTATCCAATTTTTATTTGTTTTCAAGTTATAGCATAATTAAATTTTTTTATCTAGTATGCTATGTTCAACGTTTAAAAATATTTGATAGCTTTTTTGTTTTGATAATGTGTCAGTATGACGGTAATTTAACGTTTATTTTATTTGTACGATTAAAGTGTTACAAAATGCCACACACTTATTAAAATTTAAAATATGCAAATATGGTGTTTGTTTATGGTATTTGTAATGGGAATGCTACAGCTGCTGTTGAAGAATATCGTCAACGGTTTCCACATCAGAGACATCTTAATAAAAATGTATTTATCAGAGTTTTCAACAAATTGTGCGAGACCGGAAAGCTTTCAAGTGTTAACATAACATCTAAACGAGCTACTCGACAAGATTTAGAAAAGGTAGAAAATATTTTAGATGTAGTAGCAGAAGATGCAACGACCAGCTCACAAAAAATTAGTATCCGATTGGGTATTCCACAAACAAGAGTAATAAGCACACTCTACGAGCAAGGCTTACATCCACACTATCTACAGAGAGTACAACACCTACAACTGGAAGATTATCTTAAACGTATGGAATTTTGTAGGTGGATAAATAACAATCCTCGTGTTGTATTGTGCATACTTTTTACAGATGAAGCAACATTCACCCGTGACGGCATTAATAATACTCACAACTGTTATGTATGGTCAGACAAAAATCTCCAACAGTCAAAAGTAATTTTTAACATGTGTTTTCGGTAAACGTGTGGTGTGATATGGCCAATGGTTATTTAATTGGTCCTTTAATTTTGGAGAATTGCCTCACAGGAGCCATCTACTTTGTTTTATTACAAAATAAATTACACGGACTACTAGAGGATGTTTCTTTAAACATCAGAATGCCTATGTACTACCAGCACTATAGAGCTCCTGCACATTTTGCTCGTCAGGTCAAGCAACATTTGAACAAAAAGTTTCCAAGGCCTTGGATTGGTTGCGGTGGTTCTATTAGTTGGCCTCTAAGATCTTCAGACCTTACAGCATTAGATTATTTTTTATGAGACTAGTTCAAGGATGAAGTGTACAAAGTAAAAATGGACACTTGGGATGAACTAATTCTACGTATTAGAAATGCTGCAGCTAATCTTAAACAAAGACATGACTCCACCAGAAAAGCAACAGGCGCCTTTTGTAGACGAAGCAGAAAATGTTTAGAGGTAAATGGCGATATTTTTAAACATTTATTATAAAAACGCTATGATAACCAAAACGTTTATGTATGAAATTTTGATTTATTTTAATTACGCTGTAACTTGAAAACAAATAAAAATCGGATAACAACATTTGAGTTTTTTTACATTATTTTCACGTGTAGAATACACTCTTGGAGCTAGGTCCGTTCCTCTCGACTCACCCTGTATATTTGATTGGTTGGCAAATTGTATGATGTTATTAACACCTGTCCGTTTTTCAATCAAATATCAACGTGATTGATATTGCTATCTACTCTTATGTTCAATCTTTAATATTAAATAAATAAAGGTTTTGATTGGAATAACTATTCCGTCACTCTATCTGCTCTTTTGTAGGAGTCCTTAAATTTTAATATTTAAATTTTGAACATTTTTTTTTTTTAATTATGAAAATGTGTTTTTACATCTAGTTTAATTTTGATACAAAATCTACAAATATTTTAAATTTATTTTACTGCTTTTTAAAATAAATTTATTTTAAATTTAGTTCAATCAATCAATTAACTCATAGAAGTCATCCAGAAATTCTCTTGTTAATTTGGTAATCTTTAGTATTGTCTTTGCTGGTGTTGCTGCTCTTCTATTTGGAAAATTTGGTTTCTTTTATTTTAGAACACATTAAAATTTAATTTGTGTAAAAGTATGGAATTTCAGTTCTTCTACTTTGAAATCCGCATTTTACAAAAAAAAAATCATTTAAATGAACTTCAAAATTCGGACTTATTAGCTACAAATATTCAAGGTCAATGTTTACAGACTTTTTAATGTGATCGTTTCAGCAAGTGTAGTTTCACTCCGTAAATTTCAATGGTGTTTTTATGCTGTTGTAACATATTAAGTAATTTTTAAATATCACATTTTAAAATTTAAAAAAAAAAACGTTTTATTTTAATAAAATTAAAAAAAAAAACGTTGTTAAGCTCTGTATGCATAAATAGGCGGCGGTTTTACTAATTTTGTTGACACTGCTAATTTTGAGTTATTTACGCAATATGAAACATCAATTAAAGAGTTGACTAATAAAACTAGAAACAAATTACCACTTACAACTACATCTTCATCAATACTCATTTCAGTAAGCTCTTAAAATCTATTATGCATTAGTGCATCCACGCTCTTTTCTGCATATGACTCTTTTTTGTTTCATCTCCTGTTGCCATATGTTATAATATTTAATTTAAAGTCTAACACTGATATTATATGAGCTCGAGCTGGTACCGAGCAAGCTCGAACTAGCATTTGCACGATTCTTTGTTTTTGGGCCGTACTTGCTCGGAGCAGTGGAACACGTAAAATAGCGTTTTGTGCTGTTTTGCTACAAAAAAAACTCGCGATAAATTCTAATTCTTTTAGGTATATTGTGTTTTTCATTTAAATGTTTTCGAATTTCAATTAATTTATTGTCGTTGCTACTATCTGACAATTCAGAAATTACATCAGCGACAATAGCTGATAAAATACTGGAATCCATTATTACAGAATGTATCAAAATAATCAAATGTCAATGTCAATATAGGTTATGTCTAGTTGCACCGTATTATGATTACGGTTCTAAAAATTCGAGTTCTCAGGGAGCAAGAGCAAGAATTTTGCATCAGTGGAAAACGACCAGCTCGAGCTTAAAATCGTCGGTGTTACCCAGTGGAACACGCACAGCTCGAGCTAACTTGCACCAGCTCTGCTCCGAGCGACGAGTGGAAAACGCTATAAATGATCCAAAACCTCTTATTTTATTTAAATAAATTTTGTTGAAACGTCAAAAATTTAAATTATTTTTCTGGGGGCTTCTGAGCACCCCAGGTTCACAAACACTTTTACTTGCTTTGTGTATTTTGTTTGTACTAACTGTACAGTTTTTCTATTTTAAATATCTAATGTTTTTATAATAATTATTTAATTATTTAACAATTAAATTATATGAATAATGTCAGTCATGGCTAACTGGACACAGTCTCTAAACTGCAGCGCAACCAAGCTAAGTTAATTATTATTTTTATTTACATAACAGTACTATATGAATGCCCAATTTTTATTGCAAAAGTAATATCTATTGTATTAATTTTTCGCAAAAAGTTTTTACAATAACATACAAAAGTTTTATATTTATATTTTTATTCAGTTTTTAAGACGGTTTTAGTGATCTTAGAGGATGTCTAAAAAAAACTTAAATTAATTTTATTTTAGTATTGATAATTTTAAGTTATGTTACTTTTGTCAGTACATGATTAATTAGACTACGTTTATATACAAAATAAAATACGCTTCTATATATAATATATAATATAAAATAGTAATACAATAGAAACTTCAAATGTTGTAGTTATAAAACGTATTGCAAACTTATTTTATAATATTATTCAAGTTATATTTATTCACTTTATTTAAATTTAAAAATAATATTAAAATAGTACTTAATAAAAAAACATTTTTTTAATTTTTAATATATTCTCTAGTTTTTACTTATTGTTGCCAAGTTATCACCTAGTTTGCGTCGCAAAGTTGTCGCGCTGTGTTTTGTAAATTGACTAGCTTACGTTTGATTTTTTTTTTACATTTTTGTACATACTTTTATTACCTTTAAAAACCAACCAAAATTTTATTATGGCTTTCAAACGCAAATACGCATAACAAAGAATTAATTTTGTTTTTCCGTTGGCTGTGAGAAGGATCGTTTTTCACTACAAACCAACTATTTTTTTTTATACAGGTGTTTCAATTTAGCAATTTTTTTAATTCTTAAATAAAAAATAATTAAAAAACACGTCTTGAAACATTTGCTTTTACTGTATTATTTGGTTGGGGTTTATTAGATATCCCCGGTGGATACAAAACATGTTATTATTTAGTCATATTTTAGAGATTGAACCTCGGACTGTTACCGTGCTAAGCAATTTTTTATTACAATTATAAAAAATTATTCAACATACATATTTGCAGAAAAGTTAAGCCTTTCACCCAAAACTTTGAAGCATTTTTATACAACTTATGCTGACAATTATTTTCATATACAGTGTTAGTCAAAATTACCGAAACACCTAAATAATTCTCCAACCAAAAAAAATTAACAAAAAAATCAAACAACAGTTGTAAATGTAAAAATATTTAGGGTTTTTCCACATTTCTATAAAGTTGCCAATAGTTTATCTGATCGATAAGTTATTTGACAGTTGATCTAGAGCAAAAATATTTATTGACAAGATAACCTATAATATTGTATAAACTTTTATGAACTTTAACATCATGGATATTGAAGATTTGGAATTTTTACGAAATGAAGAATTTATTGATTTAGTTGATATTGTTAATCGTGAACGTAAGCCATATATTGTAAGACCCCGAGCAAAAAATATGAACTTGTGGGATGATAATAAGTTTATTAGACAATTCCGACTATCCAAGGAAAGTGTAAATACTATTTTAAATCAAATAGTAAATCAACTTACGTACCGCACATATAGGTAAATTAAAGATTTTATTATGCAACAACTAAAGATTGATTTATTTTACAAACATAATTTTTTTCCACCACTTCAGCAATTGCTCTTAACACATTATTATTGTTGATTTTGGTGAAATTTATAAATCTAATTGAAAAAAAATAATTCAACGTGTAGTCACACGTAAACACTGTACCCCTGACACTACAACGCGCAAAACCGGCTTAAAAATGTAAGGTTATGGAGTTATGTATACAAGTTCCGACATACGTTATAAAATGTAATAGTGCGTTTTTGCTTCCACGCACGTAAGAATTTGCAACATCTCACTCTACAGATTGCATAATAAGCATTGCCAACATAAGAACTATTGATAAACCATTCCCTTAATGCTCTCTATAATCTTAAGAATAAATTTATTTTTTTTTATAGTAAATGCAAACTTTATCGAGAAGTAGGACCGGCCCTAAAACAAATAAATGTGTAGAGTGGAAATAAAACTATGCTGCGTATCTTGTACTTGTTGTAAAAATGTTTATTTTTTATGTCATTGTTATATTTTTAAAATAATCTGCAATAATAATCTTGTTTGCATTTTAGAAGGTCAGGTGTTTCTGCTAGATAAGAGTTTTTATCGTTTGAATTCTTTCAATTATTGTATGATGTTTTCAGTTATCTACGGTTTAAATAATCTTTTTTTATACTTATTTTCCTTCTTATCACACAAAAATTTTGTTTTTTTAAAGGTTAGTGCAAGTTTTGATGATATATTCCGCAAGTCATTTATTGCGTTTTAGTCAATTTTATTTAAGAAACATAACAGAAATATAAAAATACTTTTGAATTTTAACAGGTGGAATCACACTCGTTGAAATTATCATATTGAAGACAAGATTTAAGCAATCTGTGAACATTGACCTTCAACATTTGTGGCTTTTAAGTTTCTTGAAGTTCTGAACTTAGAAGTTTATTCTATGTATAAATAGTACGGTTAGAATGATCTCTTTTAAAAATTTGATCCTACATCTCTAAACTGTCAGTAAATGTTTGTTAGAATTCCTAGCAAGCCTTGTATTATAAGTAAATATTTGTTTAGATAGCAATATGTCTTTCATTTTGTTTAAACAATGTTTATAATATACGTATAAATATCTATAAAATATGCAAAGATCTGCAACATTACGACTGTGTGGTAAAGTATCTAACTCATTGGTCAATTTTGGATTGGCAATAATCCAAAAGCTTTGTTTTTAAATAGAATTTAAAAGAGATAGTATAGTTTTTGATGCTCTTCCTTATACCTAGAAACAATATTTAATACAAAAACAAATAAAAGTTTTATATATGTATATGCAATAATGTCACATCTATTAAGAAATTCTAGTTTTCTAAATACTTTCAAAGCTATTTTAACAACATGGTCGTTTCAAAAAAAATTATGTGAGATTGTTACCTCTAGAAGACAATTTGAAAAAGATTTAGACATAAATTCTGTGTTTAGTTTAATATTTTGTACTGACAAAACCTCAGATTTTGATTTTAAAACAGTTAGAAGTTGAGTTTTTTTAGAGTTAAATTGACTATGTTGTTCAGATATTGTTTTGAAGTCTTTGTTTATAAATGCTACAGATTCTAACCTAGAAGATTCAAGACGCTCTGCTATATTTGTAGATATGGTTTTTGAAAAGTATAAAGTATGAAAGGTGTTATCATCTGCAAAACTATGAATATGATTTTTAGTTATTTGAAAAATTTTGTTAACGTAAATGAAAAATAAAGTTGGTTAAAAAGAAAACCTTGAAAAACCAGCATTTGTAATTTTGAAGTCAGAGTTAAAACCATCAGTTTTAACTATAATTTTTCTATTGTTAATAAAACTATTTATAAGATTTACAGACTTGTAATCAAAACCTATACAATAAAGTTTGTTGATAAAATTATGATGACATACCCTATCAAAAGCTTTAGAAATGTTTAGAGCTACTGCAAGATTTTCTCCATGTTTGTCTAAAGTAGAATTTCATTTGTAATTAACATAAGTCAGAAGATGAAACGGTATAAAAATGCAGACAGCCAATTACTACTAGAATTTCCAAATTATAACATATGATGTTAACAAAACACTGCCAAGTAAGAAAACACATGCACACAATTGGTATTGGAGGCAATAATGTGTAGAGAATGTGAAATAGATGATGAGACAATTGAGCTATGTACATGTCAGGTTCTCTCATATGATAGAGAGTCTATGTTAAAAAACTGCTGGTTTGACATGGCCATATAAAATGGTTAATGCCATGACAACAAAGTTTGTTACTACTGGATGAGGAACTAATGAGGTCTACGTGCAATAAACTTTGGTTTACCATCCAATTTTAAATCTAGAAAATTTAGAACACGTCCAACTTTGTCTTGCAATTTTTTTTAAATTTAATAAGTTTCATTTAGTTTATTCATTTAGTAAATTTTATCAATACACAAAACCATTGAGGCGCGGCATATACATATGTATGTACGCAATTGTAAATCACATACCTAATTTTATCATCATTAAAATAAGTTTGATAATGTTTTAAATGTGTACTTTATTTGGATACTTTTAAGCATCAATAAAGATAAATTTAATATAAATTTAAAATCCAATATCTTGACCATATAAAATCTAAATAGATATACATTATTATATTTTTTTTTTAATAATTCTATAAAACTTTTATATTTTAATTATTTCATTAATTTCCAAATTAATTTAGTTTATTTTATTGCATTTATATATTTACAATTAGTTTCAATAATTATATTTCATTTTCAGTAGTTGTAAATAAATAAATAAATAAATAAATAAATAAAACTAAATAAACTGAATTTATTTTGAAAATATAAAACTTTTACCATACAAACTAAATATTATATATACTTTGTTATTAAATAAATAAATATTTTAATTATATTTTATTTTAATATAAAGCTTATACAACTAAAAACTCTGCATGTTGAAAATGAAAATCTAGTAATATAAATTTTGTCAATGTTTATATTTATGTGATTTTATTCTGTACTTAATAACATTGAATTATTATTATTTGATTTTAAATTAGTTTTTTTTAATAAATATTTAAACATAGTGTTTATTAATAATTATATAGCTTATTTACATTTGTATTTATGTTATGTTATAATAAAATAAAAGCGTCTAAAATATAAGTAAGCCGTATATTGTTAATATATTTGTTCTTATCAAAAATGATTGTAAGGCATTTACTAGCTATTGCAGTTTTAATATTAAAATTATTGACTACTGCATTATTAAAAGTAATCAATTTTGAATAAATTTCAGACATTTGTCTACTTTAGTAATGTAAACACTTCTTTCTGATGTAATATGATTTATATCTGATCTATATATTAATAAGGTGGTATCATCAGCATAATGTATCTATGTATTTACTTAAAATTGTATCGACAATATTGTTGATATAAATAATTTAAAAAAGCGGACTAATGATACTGCCTTGTAAAACATCTGTATTTAATTTTCTAGTTTTGATGAATATCTACCCATAGACGATTCTAATTGTACACATTGACTAAAGTTTAAAAAATAATATTTTATGCAATTTAAAGTGTTGTTACAAATACCATATCTATCAAGTTATGTAATACAAATATTATGACTTACGCAGTCAAACGGTTTAGATAAGTTAAGAATACTCCACAAGAAATTTTTCTTTTTTTCCAAAGCACATGTTATATTTAGATATAATTCCTGTACTGCATTTTGTACATTTTAATTTTTTATGAACCCATGTTGGTTGTTTTTAAACAGTATGATGAGTTAAAATAAAAAATAATTGTATTGCTCATTACTTTAAATATTTTTGAAAATAAATTTAACTACTATAAGGTTGTAATTTTCTAAAAAAATTACTATTCCATTTTTGATAATAGGTTTAATAACTGCATGTAACTTGTCCAACCGTTATTGAACAATTACCATAAAACTAGTACAAAACCCAGTCAATCGCAGATTGTAAAGCAAACATGGCTTATGATAAGATTAAATTAGTAAAACAAAGCGTAGTCTGTTTTACGAATCACGTTAGTTAGGGCTTATAACAATAAACCCAAGATTTTATACCTGTGTTAAATTGTTCGGAATTCAATGCAAACAAAGGCGGATAAATGTTTATGCAATATTTTATGTATACTTGTCATACTAATACCTAAGGGTGTCTTAATCTTACAAAAAGTTACATGTTGATTTTGCATAATCAGTTTGTACACAGCATTAATGTTTTCTGCTACAATGACCGGTTTTGGACAAACGATTAAATTTACTAAACTATCAATATGTTGTGTCTTTAAAGGGAGCTTTATAAATCAAACTAAAACTTGGCAAGTGTGCAGTTAGATTGCACCTAGCAACAATAATGTAGCTAATTATCAATACCGTCGTTTGGGGTGAGATTGATAACCAAGGGTGAGATTGATCACCAAGTTGCAAACTCATAAATTTAATTCTAGCGCGCAAACCGCCTATTGGATTTGTCTTTCGCCGCCAGGTTTACGTAGAGAAAGCATGGCCGCATGAGTGGTGTACGTGCCGATTTGATAAAACGTAGTGTTGTCTGAACAAAATCGAATTAAAACTTGTATTTGTTTTTGTGCACATTTAGAACTTCCAGAACTTTGTAAGGTAAGTCGAACTACGATTTAGTACTGAATAAATTAACCATATGGCACTATTTGTTAATGTTTCTGGACGTCATAACCTAAAATTCGGTCATTATGTATAACACGTTGCAAGTTTATAATTAAATTTATGTGATGGGGACAGATTGATCACTCATGTGGGGTAAGATTGATCAAGAAATTTAAACGCTTTTTAGGCGATTTTCACGCCCACACTGATAGTGTTCCTCTTTTTCAGTAAATAAATCATGCCGCGTCGTTATAAAAGGAAAGTGGGTGCGAGGAGATATACCGACTATGATCCAGAAACTTTAGAGAGGGCACTAAAGAAAGTAACTGTAGATGACTGGTTGTTGCGCCGTGCATCAACTGAGCTGAAAATACCATTTGGCACCCTAAGTAATAAATATCATGGTGTGCGCATCTGTAAAACAGGTGGGCAAAACGTCTTCTCCGTAAATGAAGAAAAGGCGTTCATCAAATCTGCCAGTTTGTGTGGAGAATGGGGGTTCCCATTAAGTATTTTAGATATACGCAACCTAGCCAAAAACTATTTAGATAGCAGAGGCCGCACAATTACGAAATTCAAGGACAATATGCCAGGTAAAGATTGGGTATATGGCTTATTGGAAAGGCACAAAAATGATATTAGCCAAAAAATTGCCACAAATATAAAAAGATGTCGTGTAAATGTTTTGCGAGAAACTATAGTAGAGTATTTTGGAAATTTACGAGTCACACTGGAAGGCGTTCCTGCTTGTAACGTGTTCAACTATGACGAGACCAATTTACAGGATGATCGCAGCAAGAAAAAGATGCTCTTTTGCCAAGGCACTAAGTATCCAGAACGTGTGTGCAATTTTACAAAGACTGCCATAACTGTTATGATGTGCGGTTCTGCATCTGGGGTGCTAATACCTCCATACGTCGTTTATAAGGCCGAGAAACTGTGGCAGCAATGGATAGAACTGGGACCCAAGGGAGACCCATGTTGCAATGAGAGGTGCTGCAGTTCCGGATCTCGTTACAACAGGACGCACCATGGATGGATGGACGCACAGACATTTACAGAATGGTTTGAAACATCATTCTTGTCGCATGCAAAAAGGTTACCTGGACGTAAAGTGTTGTTGGGGGACAATCTTTTGTCGCATTTTACTGACACTGTTATAAAGCAATGCCTAGAAAATGACATTGCGTTCGTCTGCCTACCCAAGAATTCAACCCACTTAACCCAACCTTTAGATGTGGGATTTTTCCGTCCGTTTAAAATAGCATGGAGGAATGTATTGACGAATCGGAAGGCGACACATAAACAGCAAACGTCAGTAGATAAGAAGGATTTTCCACAACTGCTTGCCTCTACTCTCACCGAATTGGAAAAGAAATCTAAGAATGCCATTAAAAATGATCTTATAAGTTCATTTCAAGCAACGGGAATCCTACCAACAGATCCTGAGCGAGTTTTACGCAAAATTCCAGTTAATGATATTGAAATAGGTGCCGATGTCAACGATACCCTTTTGAACTATTTACAACAACAACGATTCTCAGCAGCACCAACAAGAAAAAATGTAAAACGCCAGAAGCTTAACGTAGAGGCTGGCAAAAGCGTTACCGCAAATAATGATAGTTCCAGTGATTCAGATGTTTGTGAACCAGTCACTAACGACAATTCAGATGATGAACCTATTGAAGACGTTCTAGTGATTGAGCGACAAGAAACTGAATACTATAAACCACGATTGGAAGATATGGATGTTGGAACATTTGTTCTTGTAAAGGTCCTGGGAGGATCTAGAAAAAAGACGGTTTACCGCTACACGGCCGTAGTACATGGTGTAAATTCTGAGGAAGGAAAACAAAAGATTGAATTCTTAGGGATGAAATCTTTTGACAAGACACAAAATTTATTTGCTCCCCAACCCGATGATGAATTTGTAGCTGGCATAGAAGACGTGATAGCTATTTTACCAACTCCTACTGTTAATAGCCTTAACGATAAAGTTACTTATTTATTCAAAAAGGAAATCGATGTTTACGAAATATAAGAATCCTTCGCTTTTTTTATAATTTAGAACATAATATTTAGTTGCACCTATGAAACAGTTATTTTTTTGTATTTCAGATAGAAAATAAATGTTTATTTTGAAAGTATGCCATACATTTTTTATTTTGTTACCTATTGCATCACTAATTTGCCACTGATCAATCTCACCCATACTGAACAATCTCACCCCAAACACAGAAAACTCATATAACTTTTAAACCGTAAGTTCGAAATGGACGGAGGTCAAATTGATCAGTTTCTATGCAGTTCTCTGCTTATTATATGTATTAAAACTTTGGGTGAACAATCACACCCCACATGTAGTATGAGATTGTTCACAACATTTTTCTTTTATAGATCCTTTAATGATTTTTTTTTATATTTTCTGATTATTGGATATTGTTCCTGAAACTCACATCTATTGAAACAACTTATCTATAAAAAATATTTTTCACACAGAGAGAAAATACATTCGAAAACATTTTTTTTATGATCAATCTCACCCCAAACGAGGGTACATAAATTGCAACCTTTATATCTACAAATAAACAAACCAGATGTTTTCAAAAAATTGAAGCAAAGAAAAGAATGCAAACCAAAAGTATTATAAAATTATTATTATTGTCACTTTTGCTTAAACTATAATGTGAGTTTTGGTTCTAATATATCAGATAAATGTCAGACGTGCAATGGGCTAAAGAATCTAATATCAGGCGTGCAATGCAAGATAAAAAATGAAAATAAACACATATTAAAAAATCTAAAGCATTTAATAATATGCAGTTAAAAAACATAACTTGCAAATGCCGACAAATCAATAGATGTATTAAGTTTTAAATATCAAGCAAACTTGCTGCTACTCTAAGTTTCTGCTAAAATTAATCAGAATAATATGTGCATTAAACAAGTTATCTACTAATATCTTCAGCTAAGTCACAATTTCATATTTTACCGCTTTTTTGGGTTAATAAAAAAAAAACTATATCGTATTCAAAACCACGCTACAGTAAATGTAATTGGTCGTTAGCAAAGGCTCCGCTGCTTAAGCCACACCCCATTAAAATAAAATTATATAGATAGTAAAACATTTGCAGTTGTTAAGAAAATATTTATAATTATGATTGTAATATCTGTACTTTTCTAATATTTATTAATATACCTAAACCTATATGCCATAAATATTTTTTTAACTAATGTTTTTTCTATTTTTATAAATCCTATTTTTGTTGCCTAGCGACACTGTTTCTCGAGCTGTGCACGTGAACAACGCGTGTATTTGTTTATATCAAGTTCACCGTAGTTTTGCATAGACTATAGTACATGTGTCTGAGGAATGTAAAGCTTTGTTTCAAAAAACATCTAAAAAAGTCTGTAATGTGGATGCAAACTAAGATATGATTATGGATTTTACTTAGCATTTAAAACCTATTTTACTACAACATTTACCAACAAAAATTTAAAAAAACTTATCTCAGCGTACAGCTTATTTAAATATAAAAATATATTCCAAATTTATTAAAAGCAGTCTATTCACTAGTCTTCTATGTTTTACTCAATTTTTTGCTCAAAAGTATGATGTCCTGTTTCTGATAAATGATAAAAATGCTTGTTTTTAGTAGAAAAGTACGTACCTGTAACAGATCAATAATATTATTAGCAGCTGTTTAGAAAACAAAAAACCAAAGAGCATCAAAATAAAAAAGAAAATACTACAAAGAAACAATATGAATTTTTTTCATTTATTTAAAATACGTATTTGAATGTTTTTGATTAAAAAAAAAAACAAAACAATACTTTGGTGCAATAATGGTCAATTTTTAAATTCGCATTTTTTGTTTAACCAAGACTACTCATATCTACGTACAAAAATTTTATTTTAAACAATCTTACAATATATTGCAATCTAGACAGTGTTGCATTTGACCGGTTTTTTCACAAAGGTCTATACTTTAATAAATGATGTAATTTATGTAAACTGCCTTTTCACTTAGTATGAGAGTCAGTGTTTCAAGGTATTTATTTATACATTGACACATAAAAAATATAATAGTAATTATTGTGATTGATATAACACGACGTGTGCTTCTTTAACCAATTAAATAACTTTCGCATAATGAAAATTAATTACAAACCTATTCCTAAGACCCGCAGTATTATCTTTTGTTTTTATTTTTAATAATATTTAATGTCTTGTAAATTGTAGCTTTTTAAAAAAAAAGTGTAATTCAAAATATCGGCATTGACTAAATGATTGACTAAATGACATTGATTGTGATTTGCCTGCATACCAACTCCACCACCTATCATCTAACAGTCGCAAAAGCCAAATGAATGAAATTATAGCAGAAAATAAAACTATATCTAAACAAAACTTTTGTTGCAAGCAAATCAAATGAATAAACTTACACTAACACTTGAGCAGTTAGATAACAAAAAAACTTACAGTTTTGTAAAGTTTGTTCAATACTAGTTTATTTAAAGCTTAACACTAAAAATTATGTAAATTTTTGTAAACATGCAAAAAAATATTGTGGATTTTTGAGATATTGTAATAAAACAAAAAACTGCATACTTTAGGCATATTCTAAAAAACTAGAAAAAATGCAAATATGGCCTAAGAAAACATTATATCTACAAGAAAAATGTAACAATTACAAAAATTATTTTTCAAACTTAGTTTTTTTTTTTAATTTGTATAAACAAACGTTTAAATTTCTATTCACTATGATGTGCGTTTACGTAGAATATTAATTAATTAATCACTAGTTTACTTTAAACAAAACCGTGCTGACAATTTCTCCGAACAAATTACTTTACTGCGGATAAGGCACGTAGACTTTTTTTGTGCTCTGCTTTAATTTGGACTTGCCTCACTGTTTGCCGTTTAAGTTGAACTAGATTTTCTTGTCTTTTTGCATCCGTGAATTATTGCTACGGCCTGCCGACGTTTTTGCGGGCGTTTTTTAAATGAATTAATCATGCACATAATTATAATATCTCTATCTACAGCAGAATTAACAGGTTGTAATGCGTATTTATATTTGATAGTAGTAGATATATGTAAAGCCAATTTTGTAGATCTGCTTTGAGTGTATGCGTGTTGGTTTGAGTGTATTGGTGTAATAATAAGTGCCGTTTTTTAAATTGGTTTTTTGCACAATCTTTCAAGTCAGAAAAAAAAACGTAAGACTTATCGTAAAATAAGATTTTGCCAAAGTGAAATCACAGCGTTCTGATTTTTTTACAATTACAACAGCTCATAGACTTTTATCAGGTGAACTAGAATAATATTCTTGCTGCGTTGCAAGAGGGCCAAAAAAATCCGTTCAGTTCTAGTGGAGAAGTTTATGATTGCTCAAGTTATACGCGTATCTTTTAGTGGTGACTTGAACAATCATCCCTTAAATACGGGTTAAAGTGTCAAACCACTTTTATGTCAAGGTGGTTCAACCTAGAAAGTAAGTTGACACTTGACAGGCTGCAGCGCCGGCAGCCATTGTTTAACCTTAAACGTTAACAAAACATTGTCGTTGTAATTATATTACTATTAGTAGTTTATAAAATTTACTCTACTTAAAAAACTTATTATTCAAAATAAAAGAATACTTTAAAGGCCTTCTTAAATACATTGCATGGTTTTTGGGATATCTAGTAATCCCTAACATGCTTAACTACATTTTTACCCAGATGGAGCATTATAGAACTATGAGGTTGGAACGTAGGAGGAATGCTCCCATGGTTCCTGTAAGAATTTTTTACATCCGTTATCCGAAACCAAACAAGAAATGAATAAAATATCAATTAACCTAAATTTTGAACATATAAAATAAACTGTATGTAGTTAATAAAACGTTTATAAGTTTCCAAAAGTATCTTAGTTGTTTCCAATAGGTTGACTGTGTACGTGCTGTTTGCGCGTTTTAAACAACTACGTTGTTGTTAAGATTTTTTTGATTTTTTTAAATCTCGTAGCAGTAGAAGTGTTTTCAATATCTTTAAAAAAGTTTTTTATGTTTCCTTTTGTCAAATAAATATTTTTTAATCTTTTGAACTTTATAAGATCCAGTCTGTTTGGGTTTTGAGTTTTTTGCTTTGTTAAAAGATTTCTATGCAGCCGCCTTAAGTTGTTTGAGTTTGCTACACTCCCATAGTATAGTACTGTCACAACCAGACACTAACTTAAGTTGGCAGAAACCCTGTTAAAAACGTACTTACATAGTTTTCAATTTTTTAAACACTTTCAAGTTTACATAAAACATTATACATTCTTAAACACTGCGATTGGTTATCTTAAAAGGCAGCTTTGGCAGTCAGTCAACCTTTTGTGTATATGTATAAAGTTGAGTTTTATTCATCAGTAATCTGTCATTGAGGCCAAAGTAGGTATATGACAGTTTTAAATTTATTTGAATAACCTATACTTGCCAGTGTAATATCTATTACAGTCTGACTCAAAATATAACAAATTTGATTCAACGCCTTGGTTTAATATTTTTAAATTAGTACTCATAATAAAATCGTGTAAAAACTTATTCCTGTTAATAATGTTTTTGCTTCCTCATACGATGTGGTAGGAGTTTGCATCACATAAAATTTAGTCATCTTTTATGTTGCCACTATGCAATACTGTATCAACTGTTTCATAACTGTAATTGAAAGTGGTGTATTGTAGGCTAAGTATACGGACGCCACGCTACAATAATGTTTCTTTTTAGTCTTGTGGAAAAATTATTTCTTACAGCTGTAAAGTTACTAGTAAAGAGCTGAGACATAAGAATAGCTTTTATATGCTTAAATTATATCATTGCAACCCGAAACCTTTTGCAAAAGTTTGAAAAAGTGCTTTTTTTTCTTGGTTTTGTCTGGGTGAGTTTTTTTCCTGGCTTAGACCAAGTGGTTTTTCTTTTTGGCTTTGTCCGGGTGGATCAACTTTCTCTTTCACTGTTATGCTTTCCTCCTGTTGCATATTTTTGGTACTTACCTTAATGGGTAGTTTAAAAAACATGTACTTAACTTGGCAATCCTTCTTACTAACTTTCCGTTGTTTTCCTTCCCTATACCTAGGACGAGGCCAGCTTTTTATATCAAGTTTCCGATTTTGCTTTCTCAAGCGACTGAAGACCGTTTCAATGGCATCCGATAGTCCCAAAAGCCAGATAGTGGCATTTGTCTGCCTGGAGAAGAGATTCGTCTGCACGACAACACCAAGTTTTTACTTCCGCCACAGTGGTTTTATGTATCAGATTGTTTTCTTTAGCTGCTTGTTTTTGTATTTTAAATACATAAACAACACTTAAATGATGCATGGTTAACTAACTGTACCGTTTTTATACATTTACAAACGTTTAATATTTATAAAAATAACTTAAATTAATACAATATGCAAGGCTCTATACATAACTATAATACACTACATACGCACCAGCTAAGACTAGACTTCAAACGTATAAAAAAAATTAAGTATAGAATTAATTATTATTTTTTATAATCAGTTTTTTATTGTACAACAATTAAATCAAACTCAATTTAAGAGTCAGTATAAGATGTTCTGTTAAATTAGTTTTGTTTTTATACAATTTTGAGTTAGTTATATTTAAAATAGTTTTGTTTTATAATTTTGCATATTTTGAAGTTCTAACTTAATTTAATTATTAATAAAGATTTATCAAAAATGTTTTTTTTTTAATTTAAAAACACCCGTCAAATAATAAGTTTTGCTGCAATTTTTTGTTGATTTAGTATTTTATATAATATTTATTACAAGTAATCATCTCATTGTTCACTTGAGTCACATGCTATTGCGTATCTACATATTCCTTATATACAATAAAATAATTAGAATAAATGTCAAAACATATTTATAGCAATACTATTATAATATATTTAACTATAACAATATAATTTAAGTATATAATATAAATGTAATATCTATTATCATTCAGTGTGTAACAGAACGGTAATAAAATCTACGGTTGCGTATACTACATAAGACATAAGACGTTTAATGGAATGTTTTCATTGTCTAGTAATTAATATTATATTACATTTTCTATAGAATTTCAAGTACATACCTACTAGTTTTAAGCTCCAATTAATTAATATAATACAAAATTTAAAAATATTATAAACTTTAGAAACTATGCTAAAAGCTAATTCAAATGAGAATTAATGTCAAAATTTGAATGCCTTTGCCATAACGGAAAATAGAAACGTTTATGTATGGTTCACGTATTACATTAATTAGCCACAAATTGGCTTAATTATACTATATACGCTAATAACCATTTGTTAAAGTTTGTAGGAAGATGTATATCAGTATATATTATGACAATCAAAAAATATTTTTCATTTAAACAAATCTATAAATAGTCAAAATCAATTTTTTTAGTAATAGTGTACATATTATTTTTAGTGAATATGTTATTAAATTGTTTTGTTTAGTACTTGCAAACTTTATATAATTATGTAATCTAAAACAAACGATTGTTATTTATAAAAAGAATCTGTTGAGAAAACTTTATTATTTATTAACTTTTAATGTTATTTCTAATTTTACTTAAACTTTTATTAATAATGAGTATAATAAAAATAAATAAAAATTTAGTAAAATACATTCCACAGTTAAACGTCACAAATCTATTTAAAGTTAAAAAAATCAATATAATATTAAAAAATTGCTATAGATATTAAAAAAATATAATAATGTAACAAGAAATTTCGTGCGAAAGGTTATTAAATCGTCAGATAAAATTTGAGATTGCTATATCGAGCATGCCATTTTCATGTCTCAAGGGTATACAACGAAAATAAATTGTTATAGGTGAGAATGAAAAGCATGTTATCTACAAAAAGTCAAATAAAAAATAATCTATTTGTGTTTATTATTACTTATTTCTAACAGGTTTATTCTAGACGTAACTCAAAATAAATATTTATATTTAGAAAGTATAAAGAAAGAATATATGAACATTTATTTTTACTTAATTGTTTATTCTATTGTCATGTAAATGCAATTAAATCCAAGTTTATTCAATTAAACCTTGATTAATGAGTAACTTCGTGTTCAACTCTTGTGTTTCAGCTACCTAGAAAGTTTTCTCTTTCATTATAATGACATAGCTGCAAACTAAATATATAATTCTATTGGATCAAGAGATGCTATAAGTATGTACATGTAGTTTTACATTATTTATATTATTTTATAACGGGTGATTAAAGTCTTTTTCTTTATTTAACTTATAAATTTGTTAGTTATAAATAAATAGATTTTTTTTTAAGTTAAGTATGTTTTATTCATTTACTTTATATTACTAATTTAATTATTAGAAATGGGTTTTTACGTAAACTTTTTAAACGGGACCGAAACAGCTTTAATCAGTCTATTTTTTAATAATACACACACGATATAAAATCTATAGTTAATACCTATACAAAAAAATAATAAATGTATTTTTACTACTACTATAATGGCAAGAAACTTTAATCATGCAAGGAGTATTATACTGTTATTAGAGTTAATACCCATTGTCCAGTATTTCAATTCATACAAGTTAGTTGTGGGTAATGCGGTTATTACGTCTGGTCTGTTCAATTTAAATGTTATATAGGTTTTTTTTTGTTCTAACAAATCGAGGGTAACTTTTGTCATCTAACATAGTAGCAGGTTGTTACACAAATATATTACGTATATATTTATTTTTAAACTTTACTTTGTACAATTTGATTACTTCTTTACAAGCATTCATTACACATTTAATTGTAAATATATTAAACAATCTTGCGGACATAACGCATCTTTGCCTGCCATCTTGCTCTATGTTAAACCAATGCTCTCTACCATCATATATAAGAATAATGGCATTTACTAAACTTTTTTCTTCACTGCCATACATTTTTTAATCACTTGTTTAAGTGTAAAAATTTGATCCATGTAGCCCCTACTTTTCCAAACACTTTTTCTCAACAAATTAATAGAACAATAAGTTTTACATTCAATCTTGCTGCCTTTGTACATAGCAACAAGCACAGCATCTTTTCAGTTATTTGGCACTGTCGATTTTCAAAAATACAAATTGAATACTTTAACATTTCACCCGTAATCCCATCTACACCTGCGGCTTTATCATGTTTTAACAATTTTATAGCTTTTATCACTTACTATATTTTCTCCAGCGGTCCCTAACACCGTCCTCATTCCAAATCATTTCTTCACATCATTATGTAATATATTTTAATATGACAGCAATGCCACCGTTATAAGACAGCCATAAATATTACGCTGGTAGCCAAATAAAAATAAATTTATTACTTATTTATTTTTTTGTTTTGAATCTTTTGATACATTACTCGCAGGTCTTTATCCGTAGTACGCTAGTGAGTCTGCCTGATCTCAACCGAGTTGAACTTGTCTACGACGAGATTTATTTATAAATTTGTTTTAAGGAAAGTCACATATAGTCTGTGCAAATAATAAGTCTTAATATTGAAACTTACTCTCTTTCTCTATCTGTACTCTCTGCTTGTTACAATCGATATAATGTTCTGATTGTTTTATAAGCTTAAGCTATCTTTGCTTTGCTTGTTAATGTGTATTTTTTTGCAAATTTTAATTATGTTCTAGTTGCGTCTCTACAAAACCACTACTCGGGGCATTAGTTTACTCTTTTTGTTATTTGCAATTTTTATGTATTTTTGTGTTCTATTGGTAGCTAATCAACTATGACGGATTATTTATAAGGTATTTCTATTTGTCGTTGATATGCTACACAATATATTATACATTTACATGAATGGTTGGTAAGTTGCCATGCATTCATAGGTCTGGAAAAGTGATTGTTCAGCTAGGTTAAGATGTGATTGGCACTTAAGACCATTCTGACCGCTACCTTAATTGTAGTATATTATCAAAAACGACAACTTTGGTGTCATTGCTGCTTCTACATATAATTTCATAATCGATTTATTTTTTTACCAGCACATTTAGAAAAAAGCAACTATAATATGTCAGACTATTTTAGTCAAATAACTAAAAAATAATCAAATATAAAAATAAATGCGTTTTTAGATACATTTAAATACATTTTAATGCTACTTGCAACAAAATGTTTAACAAAAATTTTATTTTTTTTTTCAAATTAGGAATGTTAAAAATAACGCGTAGAAATAAAAAAAAATTAAAAAAGTTTTATAGCAAAATTCAAACACATCAAATTAGAAAACATTTAATTTGTCAGTTTGCTAAAATAATTTCTCAATAACAATTTACACTACAATATACATTCTTCTCAAATTTACTGGATTTGATTTTAAGAAGCATAATTATCAGTTTTACTCTTTAGATTGTCAAATGTTGTTTTGTCGTTTAGGTGAGATGTAGATATTATATTTAGACAATGATAATGTTTTGATGCATTTGAATCACATCTAGATCA
Organism: Tachinus rufipes; assembly: GCA_963932245.1. Taxonomy (NCBI): domain Eukaryota; kingdom Metazoa; phylum Arthropoda; class Insecta; order Coleoptera; family Staphylinidae; genus Tachinus; species Tachinus rufipes. The sequence continues at coordinate 70,685,531 of OZ010745.1, read as the reverse complement.
TATTAACCAAATTTTAACCAAACTTTATTAAAAAGATTTGTTTTCAATTAATTATTTCTACTAAACTTAATTAGTAATATACTATTCCGTAAAATAGTTAAATTTTGTTGGACCGGAAAAGAAATTACAAAGCCGCTATTTTTGTATTTATTAAAACTATAAATTAGTACAATTTTTGGTAAATAATTTATAATTTATCCTAAAAAAACTTGGATTTTATAATTTGAGGATAGAAGTTATTAAAAACCCTTTTCAACCGCCAAACTTTGTTAGCAAAACTCTTTGGTCTAATCTAGACCAGAAAAATATCAACAAGATACTTTAAGTGGGTAGCACTGATATTGCAAAATTCCACTGCAACAACAAACCGAGCAAGGTCCGCATGCAATCAAGCGAAGCTTGACGACATAGTAATAAAACTTTTTGAACACAAAGGTGGAAAAAAAAACAAAGCAACAGTCACAATTGACACCAACATTATCTGCTACAGGCACAACAGAGGCGCAAAACTTGTCCTGCAGCAGTATGCCCGCATCACACAAAACAAAAAAAAAACAAAAGATTTAAAATATAGGAACCTGAGTTAACAATAATACCAACAGGGTACTTCCGATTTTTATGTGACCCTGTTTTCTAAAATGTACTCATAAAGGGGGTGCCTAAAAATTGTGCAAATACGATAACTAAAATGTGTAACATCTTGAAGACAAAGAACTTCAAATAATTAGTTTAAAAAACTGCTAAATCTAAGAAATGGGTTAATATGAGTAGCGAGGTAACAATTGAAACCGAGCACTTTATGAAATAAACCAAAGGTGCAGAATAGCACAAGCAAAATTTAACCCAAAAGCACTCAACGTTTTACCTAAAAATTATTGCGCCTAAGTTTTACTAAAATATCACTTTGAGCACACTCATATATTAAATTAAAACAAAAAAAAGAACAAGTGACGTGTGACGTATCGTATACATAAACTATAAGTGATTTTTCTTAAATACAGTGCATCTTATATTATAAACAAACATAAGCTCAAGCTTCTGGACAGTTCGATTTTCGTAAAGATAGCTGGAAAGGGGCATCTTGAGAGCAAATAAATCAAAGTAAATATCTAGAATTAATTGTAGGTTAGAATTTATACGTAAAATATAAACATACATAAACATTTTTTGCTGAACCAATTCACACACAAACAGCAAACAGAATCTGAAGACCGTAGTAGCGCAACGCAGAGATCCGCTTGGCTCACAAACCATAGACATAAAACGCAAGTTCGAATCCCGGCAGAGTAGTATTATATTTTTACTTCTTTTTATTTTGCCTACATTTGATATTAACAATAACTATAATATTAAATACATTATGGCAAATATACGTCAAACTACAAAACTTTAAGATAAAGAATATACAATTGAAGAACTGGCCGAGACCATAAATGATTTAGAACATTTAATTGAATTTATGTCTAATAAATTTGATGATTTACTGAAACAAAATAAAGAAATAAAGGATAGATTAAAAAGCATAAAGCAAGATAATCAGGAAATAAAAAATAAAATAACAATAATAGAAATCAAAATAAACGACATGGAACAAGAAAAAATTAAAAATAATCTAATATTTAAAGGAATTGATAAACAAGATACAAATGAAAATGTTATGGACATAATAGTCAAAGTAACTGATGGAATGGGATTGAAAATTAACAAAATAAAAATAAAAAATTGCTATCGAAAAGTAAACAGTCAGGAGATATTATTGTTGAGATGGGAACTGAAGAGCTAAAAAAACAAATTATAGAAAAAAGAAAAGAAATTAAAACAATCAAAATTGAAGACTGTTACTTAACAGAAAAGAGTAATAATAATATCTACGTAAACGAACAACTCACTAATTACAACAGTAAACTGTATTTTGAATGTAGAAAACTAACAAAATCAAAAGCATACAAATATGTATGGACAAAAAATGGTAAAATATTTGCTAGAAAATCTGAATACAATAAAATTATACAAATTCATTGCATAGAAGACATAAAAAAACTAATACAGTAAATATTTTAAAAATCATATTTACTACTCTACATAAACAATAAACCTTCAAAATGGATCCTCTAACATTATATTTTGACAATACAACACATATAAAATGTTATAGATAAATGATAACAGAACAAGGATATCAATTAATAAATACGGCTGAGAGTACAAACACAAGCAAAAAGAACAAAATATCAATAATAGATCATATAATTACAAATAAACCTGTACTAATGGAAAGTTTTGAAATAAAATATGCCCTATACTCTGATCATCATGCAATACTGACAACATGGAACATTAAAGACAAAACAAATAAATATACAATAACAAAAAAATATAAAATAAATTACGACAATATTAAAAAAACTTTGCCACAATAGTAAAAGAGAATCAAATTCAAACGTAGATAAGTTAACTGAAATAATGACTAACCTAATAGAAACTAATGCTAGAGAAATACAACTTAAATATAAACAAGGAAATTACTGGATTAATACCGAAATACATGACGACATAAAAAAAAAGAAATGATTTATATAATAGACCTCGTAATAGACACAAACAAAACCAAACAAACGCCATAATCAAACAAAACTACATTAAAATGAAAAACTACGTTAATAAAAGAGTAAATAAAAAGAAGAAAATGTACTATCAGAATAGAATAGAACGTGTACAAGATAATCCTATAAAGACATGGAATGAAATAAATCAAATTATAAAAAATACTAAAAGAAATAAAGATATAACAACAATTGCACAAAAAAATGGAACCATACTTACACATCCGGAAGACATCTCAAATACAATAAACACGTATTTTGCAAATATTGGAAAAAACCTTGCAAATAAAATGATAAAATCAAACATAATCACATTACGAAAAAATATAAAATCAAGCGTAACATTTGACCAAACCACCGAAGCAAAAATTGAAAACATTGTCAATAAACTCAAAGAAGGAAAAGCGCCCGGAAAGGATATGATAACAACCGAAGTCATTAACCAATATACCAATATAAGAAACATAGACAAGTTACAACGACAACAAAATAAGGCAATAAAAACACTATATCAAATGGACAAACTATCACCTACAATTGAAGTTCATAAAAAAACAAACCAACTAACAATAAAAAATAAAATTTTACAACAATGTATCATTTTAATAAAAAAAAATACAACTTGGACTAACTAAAACAGAACTAAAATTAACAACTAAAAAAGAAATTCATACACACAACACACAAAAAAAAAGACACTTTAACATGAAAGTAAACCGAACAACATCAAAAAATCAAAGTTTAACTGTCAAAGGCATTATAGAATTTAACAACATATCAGAAGAAATCAAAAATATATGCTCAATAAACAAATTTAAAATCAAACTAAAACTATATTTAATAGAAAAACAAATATAAAACCAATACACAATATTAATACACACACACAAGATAATTAAATAAATTTCCAATACCAGGCCCCTGGAATCCGTACGGATAGATGGCGGTACTGCTGGATTATTACAATTATTATTATTATTTTTTTTTTTTTAATTTTAAAATAAATTATATATATGTATTTATAAAAAAATGCATTTAAAAAAAAAAAATGTTTAAGACCACTAAAGTGGTATACATAAGTCAATTACAAGTACTATTACAGACAAATACATTAAAATAATATTTGCAATATAAAGCTACATAAGTTATGTTGAATTAAGACACACATACATATATAAAATGCACTAAAAAAAAGCAAATATTACAACATAATGCAGTAAAAAAATATATATATTTACAAAGTTGCGACAAATTCATTTAATGTATAGAAACAATTTTTTGTTAATAATGCTTTTACTTCAATTTTAAATTTTTTTGAAGTCAGTGATGTAATTTTTCTAGGTAGTTTATTATATAATGTATTTTCAACGTACTGTGGAGATTTTCTATACATTTTAAGTTTTACTTTAGGCTTAAGGTCTAAATTTTGTCCTTGTAGCGCGTTTCATGACAATGCACATCACCGTTACGTCTAAGTTTAGTTTTATTTTAATGTATGTATTAGTGTACTGTACTTAATTGGTTATGTTTATATTTATATATGAAAAAACACTAAAAGGCGCAGTTTTTTTTATTTTGTGAACATCTCCTTATTTAAATACTGGCATCACTTTAAAATTTTTTAGCATATTAGAAAATTGTGCAGATTCGATAGACAAATTGACTATTTCCACAAAAATTGGAGAAATCTAATTGACACAAGCAAAACAGGCACATCGTCAAATCCAACCAAAACATTAGTTTTTAGCTTAAAAATTATGTTCTTAATTTCAAATAAAGTGACGGGTGTAAAAAACACTGAATAATTTAGATGCTGCTTTGAAGTAGTAGAACCGGTTAATAAAATGATTAGATAATTCACTTTCTGTAGTAGTTGTAAAATATGTAGCAAAATGATTAGCTACAAGGAATTTTTAATTGTGCAATTTTCAGCTTTTAATGTAATACTTTTTGGTTTTTGTTCTTTTTTGTTGACTATTTTAAATACAGATTGATTTAATTTATTTTGGTAATACAACTGTTTTGCAAAATCTGCCATTGTTTTATATTAGGCTTTTAGTTGTTTGTATTGTTATCATTTAAATTATTTATTAGCCAATTTAGATTTTTGAAGTTCATTGAAATTGTTTGCAGTTCATTATTGAACTATGGTAGTAAATTATTTTGGTTTTTATAAGGTTTAATTTTCCAGAGCAAAAAAAAAGAGATTAAATGCATATTCAAACGAGTTCTAAAAAAGATTGTTTCCGGCATTTATGTTTTTTGTTAATTTTATGTTGATGCTATTTAAACCACTGTTGGCAAATAAATTTTTTTACTATATATTTTATAGTTTTGAGAAACATCTGAAGAACGTTTGGATATTAACTTGATTGGAAATTCTGACAATTAAGCAGTGTGGTCTGAAATATGTAGCTCTATTATTTTAAAATTTTGAAACTCATGAATATTTGAGATAATATAATTTATCTCAGGTTTAATATTATTTTTTCATATATTTGTAGGTTGACAAGATTTATTGCAGGACGTATTTTTAAAAGTTAAAGATTTTTAGTTCAATATTAAATTGTTTACATTAAAAATAACCACATAAAATTATTTTTAAATATTTTTTCTAAACTAACATTAAGACACAAGACTTTGTTATAAATATTTCGTAATTGCTATTAGGTGTTCGTTCTGTAAATGCATAACACACATGTTGAGCTGCTTAGTTCAATAGCGCTACATTCAAAAGGTTTATCTATGCTATTAGCTTCAATGAAGTTTAATCGTTTACTTGTTGTTTGCAACGTATTCTTAATATATATGGCAGAGTCTTCACGTGTGAATTTAGTTTGACAATATGCTGTACTTATAGAGTATTTTTTAATTTAATAATTTCACATTGGTGTTTTGTCATCCAATGTTCAGTTATACAAAATAAGTCTGAATTTTTGTTATTTAAAAAACATTCTATGACACTACATTTGTTTGACAAACCTTGAAAGTGAATAATTTTGTAAGACATGTAACTTTGTTCTTATTTTTTTTTTTTCGATTTGTACGCTGATTGATTTGATAGGGTATCTTAAGTATTTGTCTCATTTTGGTCAATACTTCAATAACTTGTTGTTGCGGAAGTTTATTAAAAGGTTTCGTGCTTTTTTTATCGTTGTTTTCAAGTTTCTGGCAGATGAATAATTGACACTATTTTTTACTTGGTTTAAATTGGCTTCTTTGTTAAACTGGAATATTTTTTGGAGATGGTGTTGTGTTGAAAGTGGAAAACAGAGCGTTTGGTAAGTATTTATATGGACGTGTATGTTAACAAAATTGCTGATAGTTTTCATTATTACTCTCTTTGGAGCATCATTAAATTCAACAAAATTGTTTTTTAAATGGTTCAAAAGTTTAGAATTACTGTGAAAATACATAATATTATTAGAATTTATTTCTTTCGCCGCAGAATGCGTAGTCAAATTAATTTTATAGATAAAATTATTTAATATTAATTTATTTTGTTGATAAGTGCATCCAATTAGTACAACATTAGTGTGCGCAAGGTTTTTTAGACTAGTTTTTAATCGCTCGGCATTTATATTGTAGCCTCTGCTCGCGTCAATTGTTCTAGCCATTATAATTACATAGTCGGCTTTTGAAAAGTCTTGGGCGCTAGTTACGCTTGACATAACATTATTAAAATCGGAATTCGGTTTGAAAATATTTGTTGGTACGGGATTTATCAAGTAAGAATTTAATAAATGTTGCCCGTTTTTACTATGGTTATCTGCTAGAAGAAGAACTTTCTTCCCAGTTTTATCTTTGATATTGAGTGCTATTTCTTGACTTTTATTAACAGTGTCGTTAGTTTCATTATTTTTAATATTAGTTTGGACTAAGACATCACTATTAATAATTGTTATTATTTTTATTTATATTTACTTGCGTTAAAACATTAATTTGTTGTTTTTCTTGAAATTTTTTTAAAGATAATGTTAGAACGTCAATTTTGTTATTTTTGTTTTCAAGTTCAGTCTGTGTGTGCAAATGTATTTTTAAGTTCTGATAAATTTGCTGTGTAGTTACTATCCGCATCATTGTTATTTGTGAGGCTTCTATCAATGTTATTGATTGTTTGATTTAGAAGATCTACATCATCTTAGACAGCGGATTTATGTTGTTGTCGAGTTTTAAGACCCATTGTATAAGTACTTAATAATAATAAAATAAAATAATTTACTTAATTTACCCAATGATGATTGTGAAACAGATTGAGTGATACATATAAACAAACAAAGGGAAAAACTATTTACATCACAGGGTCTGTTGTGATGACTTAATACATGTAGGTAGACTACAAAATTATAAAAATAATAAACAATATTAGTTTTTAACATAAATAATAATTGGTTACAAAAGTTTTCAATTAAAATTAAATAATTATCAGTAATAAAAACATAAATATAATAATAAATTAACAATTAAAAAAGTAATAATAATTGGTTTTCCTGTCAAGATTCGAACTCACTATTTACAGATTGTAAGTCACGCTAGGTACCACTGCACTATGAATAGCATAACATATATCTATGTCATTAAATGTAACATGACAATTTTGTAAATGCGTGTGGAAAACTATTTGTTTACATCATAAATTAACAGCTAAGGTAATCAAAGTAAAAAATGCAATCAAAAAAAAAAATTAATCTTAAATCTAAAATTTTCTTTACAGGCAAGATTGGCTCCGCCACCAACAAACTCACATGTTCTTGCTTCCAAAAGTGAGCAAAGATTGCACTACAAATATTGAATTTCTGCTGACAAAGAAAAATACACAGATTCTACGTTAGCAAAAATCCTCAACCAAGAGAAAATATTTTTTGTAAGATAAATGTAAAAAGATTTAGTAAAAGTAGCCACTTACGGAACCTATCTCATAATAATACAAAATGCGATTGTTGTCCTTAGAAGACCTTACATATAAAATGTTCAAAACTTAGTATAGCATTTTCATATCAAATAGCTAGAGAGCGGTTAATGTGGTATTTATACAAAGCCGGAACATAACTAAACCTAACAAACCAGTTAGTCTAACATCTTATACTAAAATTATTAGAAAAACTAAACAAAACACAAAAAGCTTTATTTCTGCAACAATAATCAAAAAAGTCCAACAAAGAGGATAATACATCAGCCAGTCAACGGGTGCAAACAAAACTCTAATAGCCTTTTTAGATACTTAAGGGCTATTTGATAATATTAACTTTGTTAGGTAAATTCCATGCTCAAGAATTAAACTGTAACAAAAAAGTCGCTAGCAGATCCAGTTTGATGCAGAATGCATTAAACACCATAAAAAATGGTGCAAGAAAAAAATTGTAAAAAAAAAGAATTTGTTAACCCAAGCAAAACGGCAATTGTCTCTTTTACAAAACATAAAAACAACAAAAAATTAATAACTCTAAAAATGTACAAAATTACTTCCAATAATAAAAAAAGTAAAGTAATTAGAACTCACGCTTGATAACAAACTTATTTTTTATTCTCATTTGCATAATGTAACAACAAAAAGTATCCGGCTGCTGATTGCAACCAATTCGACTGTTAAACAAACACGGAGACTAACACCCAACATAACAAGATAGCTACGGAACAATGATATAGAGTAAAAAACTATTCTCAAAAGTACGACAACTAAACTAGGTAAAGTACAAAAATTGTCAAGTTTGAAGATAAGAGGAACAATTAAAACAACTTTCATAACAACCATGGAACACTGCTCTTGCTAGCACTACTGAACATGAGTTGTAATAATAGAAGCAAGACCAAATCAGCGACCAACTTCAAATATTTATACAAAAGGCATTTGATATAATAATACAGTCTCAAGGCAAATAAACAAAAAAAAATACTTGGAACACTCAAAAAACCATCCGGCATGAAGCTAAAATTACAATAGATTTGGAACCGGAGTATACAAACCTAAAAAACGGAATACGTTGACACGAAACACACCAACTTGTGCCGCTATGTCTAGAGAACAAAAACTTTGCTACATCTGCCGATAAAGTGCAACGGTTAGAATATTCAATGTAGTGTCTTTTTGGCAACAAACTAACCAACAAAAGAGTTCAAGACTGTTTATTAGCAAAAATTTCTAGATTTCATTGAAGAAACGGAATTAACAAAACTGCAAATCATTACCAAGAGACCGCAGTGCAGAAGCGGCAGTCGTACCCCTTCAAGAGAAACAAAATCCTTATAAAAATTTTATTACCGGAGAAAACAATATGTCTCAATGTCCCGTAAAAAAATAGAATGTTTTAAAAAAATTTAATATGTAGATGGTAAATACAAACGGAGTTTATTTTACGCAAGTCACATAAAAATATTATTTAAATGTCAATAACAATAATATGCAAATACAAAAATTAAAAAGAACAGATGTAGTATTTTGCTAGATAGATAACAATTTTTTTGGCAACAAACTAACCAACAAAAGAGTTCAAGACTGTTTATTAAATTTTTTTAAATTTTTTTAAATATTCCACAATTTACGTTAGCAACATGACAGAAAATTAAATTTGAAATTGCTCTGAATTTTTAATAAAAATAGAAGAGTACCATTGTGATAAATTAATAGAAAATGGGTTGGATATAGTAACTTTTTAAAATGAAAAATTATCTGCTTTTTTATAAAAGGTACATAAAAAATTTAATTAATTTTCTATCCAAATTGTCAAATTTGACAACATAAAATATTTTACTATTTAAATAATATTTGAGATAAAGAGTAACACTTTGTTAAAAAACCTGGGTTCATCTGGCTCCGGATGATAGGACTTTGTAAGGGCCCCTGTCTAGGGTTGCAGGCAAAAAAACGACCAATGGTCTCAATTATAAAATTAAAAAGCGGAAAAGTCAAAAGGAGAGGTCGGCTTCTACAATCTGGTTAAGATAATCGACCTAAAGGAAGAATACCCTAAAATTAAATCACCTGGCCCTCCAGGTTAGAGGTTAAGGCGTTAGGCTAGTTCCCTAACACTTATAAAAATCGTACACTACTAAAAAGACTGTAAATAGCCTCTGAAACAAGAATGAATTTAAATGGAAACGACAACAGCAACAAAAAAGGACTTTGAATTTTGCCACTTAGAACGTACAAGGAATTAGATTATAAACCGACGAAATTATAAAAAAAATAGAAACTCTGAAGACTGATGTGATAACTTTAACGGAAACAAAGAGAAAAGGATCTAGGATTGAACAAGTCGGAAATTTTATACAAATATATAGCGGAGTACCAAAAGAACAACGGGCTTGAAGAGAAATATCTAAAATGATCCACAAAAAATATAAATAGTGCATAACAAACTGGGAAGCAATTGACGAAATCATCCTTAAAGTAAATTTGAACATCTTACCAAAGCACATTACTTGCCTCGCTATATATGCACCATCCAACGATGAAACAGTAGCAAATAAAAATATTTTCTTTGAAAAAATTCAACAAATAGCAACAGACATTGGAAACACAAGAGAAATAATCATGACAGGAGATGTCAATAGTAGGACAAGAATACATAACAACAGTAAAGTAGTAGGACCTTTTGGAGAGCAAGATACAAATAATAATGGGGAACGACTGATCGAGATGTGCAAACAAAACGACTTAAAAATAACAAACGGATTCTACAAACATAAAACTATTCATAAATATACATGGATCCAGCATACAAGGAATTTTAGATCTATCATTGATTATATCATTCTCAAACAAACTACACACTTAATAATAAATGATGTAAGAACATACAGAGGAGTAACATGTGGCTCCGATCACTACCTATTAAAAGCCAAAATTATTATTCCATATAAATGGAGCGACAACCAAAATGTGGAAAATACCTTTATTGAAAAAGTTATAAATTATCCTAAATATAATCTAAAAAGTCTTATAAATGATAGTGTTCAACATCTGTACCAACAAAGATTAGACAAAAAACTTTCTCTCGATCTAACCCAGCCAATAAACATTATCTACAGCAATATGATTACGAGTATTCACCAAACAGCACATAAAGCTCTTAGTAAACAAAGCAAAAAAAAGTAACCATATATGGTTGACAGAAAAAATAGAACAGCTTGTACAAAAAAAGAAAGAATTATATTTAAAATGGTTAAATACAAAGAACCAGAACGATAAGATAGTTATAACTATATAAAAAGACAATTAACATCAACTTTGCATAAAGAAAAAAATTCAATATGGGAAAACAAATGCCAAGAAATATTACTTACATTAGAGGCAGTAATTGTTCAGAAATTTGGAAATTTATAAAAAATGTCAAAACCTCGAAATGAAATAAAATAAGTACACAATATATACTAATGAGCACGTGGAGAACCCATTATAGTAACTTATTAACAGAAAACAAAGTAGAATATAATAATGTAACAAGAACAAACATAGATATAGAAGGAGAACAAATAGAAATAGCAACCTAAATAGTAAAACAAGTAGCCATAAATCTCAAAAACAAAATAGCCCCAGGCCCAGAAGGAATAAATGCAGAACTTATAATGTGTGGTATTTGCGACTCTGGCACACATATTTAATCTCTTCCTAAATGGACATGAAGTGCCAAATGACTGGAAATTAGCATATATATCGTCAATACATAAAAAAGGCAACAAACTGGAATGCAACAACTACAGAGGAATATCAGTCACAAGTACCATCAGCCGACTATATGGAAGAATAATTCAAAATATTATAGAAGAAGAATACAAGAACAATGAATATGAAGAACAAAGTGGTTTCAGAGCCGGTCGATCATGTACAGATAACGTAATAGAGAACTTCATCTAGTCTTTATAGATTTACAAAAAGCCTACGATAATATACCTATCAACAAATTGTGGGATGTACTACAAAAATCCAACCTTAACCATACTATAATTAATGATCTAAAAAATCAAAAGTAAAAACTGGAAATAGATTATCAAAAGAATTTGAAACAAATAAAGGATTACGGCAAGGTTGTTGTATTTCCCCTACACTATTTAAAATGTTTGTAGGAAAAGCGCTTACCAATTGGAAAAAGAAATGTAGCGGCATAGGTATAGAACTAAACAACACTTGCCTGTACACATTTCAATTTGCTGACGATCAAGTTTTACTAGCAAATGACAAAGATGATGCAGAATATATGACTAGAAAACTGAAAGAAGAATACAAAAAATAAGGTCTAACAATGAATACACAGAAAACAAAATATTTATGCGAGGGAGGAAATTCGGGGAATTTAATCTTAAAAAATAACGACAAGATAGCGGCATGTAATAAATATAAATACCTGGGCACAATATTTGACAATACCGGATCTGACAAAAAAGACATAAAAGCTAAAATTAATCAAACCAAAAAAACAATAAGATGTCTGAACAGAATTCTCTGGAGTGAAGATATTACAAATAAAAACAAATACAACATATATGATACCATGATAAAAAACCAGCTACTATATGGATCGAAAAACATGGAGAGTTACAGATAGATATAAAAAGAAAATAAAAGCCGTAGAGATGAACGCCTTAAGAAGATCGACAAGAATATCAAGAATAGAGAGAATTAGGAATGAGATTATTAAACAGCGTATGGGAATAGAAGGAAGTGTCTATGATAATTTAGAAAAACGACAATTAATATAGTACGGACATGTTAAAAGAATGAACGTAAATAGACTTCCTAGGCAAGCAATGGAATGGGTGCCACAACAAAGAAGAAAAAAATGAAGGCCAAAGAAAAGGTGGATCCAGGGAATTAAAACGGCAATGACTGCAAAAAACCTAGTAGAAGGACAGTGGGATAATAAGAAAAAGTGGCAAACGGGCATCGGACAACGTCAAAAGACGTTCTAAATATATATAGATAACGATTTTAATTAATTTATTTATTTTTAAATTTAAAATTAGTTATTATTGTTGAATTTGTAAATTACTTATTTAAAAATAAAAATTTATATATATATATATATATATATATATATTTATATATATATATTTATATATATATATATATATTTATATATATATATATGTGAACATGTCATAATAGCTCTCTAATAAACAACAGGCAAGACAGAATAGAAAAAACCTTACATGAAAATGTTCTATGTTTTTATTTATAAATATTGTTGATGTTGTTGTTATTTGATGGTGGTGGTTGGGGTATTGGTAAATTCATTGAATTACTGGAAAAATCAACTGCAGATATTGAAAAATCGTCCACATAATCGCTCGTCGGAAATTAATCTGATATATATACGGATTGTTCCATTTTGTAAATAACGTTTGCACCGTGTTTGACGGGAAAGTATTCCTTTTCCAATATAGTAGTGACCACGAGCATAATTATTGGTTGCATCTTCCCTGCCGGTTATTAACTGCTCTGGATAATAAAACTGCTTATATTGACCTCTTTCGTCTACAATAAAATTAAAATAATTCATAATAACAAAATTATAAAATTGTCATGGTTACGTTTACTCTCTCTGATTGCAGCCTCCCAATCAAAGGAGAGCTATTGATGACAAAGTCTCAACAAAATTATATAATGTAATTATTGAAAATATTATTATTTATTTTGTATGTGTATTTGTATGTATAATTATTATTATTAAATGTATCTAAAATGTATTTTTTTTTAATCTGTATTTTGTTTTTGAAATAATAAGTTATTTTTATGTGCGCACATCTGACATTATATATTGCAGTTAAGTGATTTAATGTATGATTGGTCTGTAAGTTACTAGATATTCGTAAATTATTCAAGTGTGGCAATAATTTATTATTCTACAAATCAATTTATTACTTCCTTCCCCCCAAATCTGTTACAATATTCTTATTCATGTTTGATTGCTTCTGTGTCATTATAAATTTGCTTTGTAAAATATAAAAATTAAAAGAATTTATTTCTTTTAGTTTCCATTTTTGTGCTCATGCAAAAAAAAACAAATTCAAAAAAATCCTTTTGTTAAGAATATTTGAAAGCAAATCTTATCAAATAGTTAAATACTTTAAATTACAAAACTCGTCTGGAAAATTGAGAAAATGGATAGTATTAAGGTTACTGGAAACCCTTTCCAATTTAATTAAAATTAAATTTATGCGTTCCTGTTATTTTCTTATAACTGGAAATCAATATTGTATTAGTATAATTGAGTAATAATACTAACATTTATTTGATTTACTATCATTACGATGTTTAATAAAATTATCTTTATTTAATGCCCGGCGCAGTCACCATTTCAATAAAAATATTTGTAATTTAATATTAATAAATATTACATATATTCATAGTTGCTAATTGAAACAAAATGAGTTTGCATACATATTTATTGCATTTTTATCTAGTAATATGTACTAACAGATATAATACGATTACATTGGAAATAGGGAAATACTATCTGCAATCAAATTTCATCGCGATTGAAACTGATTATCTTCGACGGAGATGAAAAACGGCCTCGCATCAATACTCTCCTCACCGTATACAACATTCATCGATTTCGCTTTACCCGCATTTCCTTGCGTTAATCCGCTAACGTTGTTATCATACTCGTCCATACTGATGACAGCATTATTGCTGAAATGCAACCAAACTGAAGGAATTCTCCCAAAAAACTTTTTTAATCTATCAAATATTTTTAACCTTTCACCAAAAGTAATTGAATCTGGTTCATTTAAACTGCTCTCAGATAGAAAATTGTTTCGCGATTTGTAAAGTTTTGTGGAAGGCCATGAAGCTCTACTGCTAGTTGAAACTGTTGGCGGCACGTCCCGTTTCATTAATGCATCTTCCAGACGTGTAATTTCCCTATCTAAAGCGGCAATTTCGCATTTGTAAACTTTATTTTGCACTTCCATTCGATAAGTTAATTCTTTAGGGTCATCTGCAAGTAGCCTTCTAGTATTGCATTCAATTTTTAATCCCATACTTTGCATTATAGGATCTTGTTCATGATCCCAAAACACAATTTTTAATTTAGGCACAAATAAAAGAAGTAGTGTTAGCGTAGCGGATGTTAATACACTTAAAGAACGGGCCAAATATGCTAGTAAAGTGTATTCAGTAAGGAAATTGCACAGGAGAACTATAATAGAACTAAAAACTGCACTATACACGCATATCCCTATATATTGAGAGTCGTTGAGGGCTTCCACTTTGATGTGACGTGTTTCCCATGCCATATAAACGCCCATGATTAACAAAAAGCCTTTGTAACCGTACATCGCAATGAACCAGCCTGTTGTGTTGTTGCACCGGCACACTTCCACCTGCAAAACATTAAAATGATATAAATGTAAAACACGTTATTGCATTTTTATTATTATTCATAAATAATTAAAATATCTTAATTAACAAAACAAAAAATTTAATTGCAATTTCAATATAATAATAAACTGTAGACCCAATAATTAATGTAATCTAGTACATAAATAATTTTTTTTTTTAAAGCAAACAAATTAAACTCGTCTTTTGCACTTGGCTTTAAATCGGAAATTGTTAAAAATAATTATTTCATATATAAGGGGTTCAGATCTAAAGTAGTTCACTAAATCCATAAAATTAAACTTAAATAATAATAATAACTGTGTGACTGGTGGTAAGAGTTTTCGCGCATTGAGAGAGAAAGACATTTATAGCCAAAATCAAAGACGCATAATGCAAGAAAAAGATACAAACTGTTACACAATATAAATATATTTATACCTGGGTACCCTTAGACTGACACAAATGTACCTATCTTACTGTTGGTATAATTTAACGCTGTCGTCCCACATTTATCTCAGAAGTGGCCGGTCACAGTATTGTTGGTTTACTGTATATACATAAAATTTACAGTAATACATAAAAACATTTTAAAATCTTTTTTTACAAAATTAAAAGATATGTAAATTTAACAAACAATTTCAAAATTTCAATTAGCATTTAAGTGTTAATAGTGTCAATATCAAAAGACACAAAATTGTTTTACTTTCGAAGGTGTTATGGCAATGTCTTCTATTAGGAGAAACGTTGAACTGTTTGTGTGTGAACGAAACTGTAATACAGTTAAATCCTACAAGAACAGGCAACGGCTTTTGATGACTAAAACAAATTTATGATTTAAAATCTTACTGGATAAAAAGGCAATTTACATAAAATACATTATTTATTAATTTTAAATGATAAATTTGTTTTGGTTGTCTGATTCAAATAAAAAGCGCCAAAAATGCCGCTGCTTGTCCGTGTTGCATTTAACTGTATTAGGCTCGTTTCACACGTATGCGGTTCTATTTGGTTTAGTTTGTTTTTGGTTACTATTCAGTACCTAATAGAAACAGTATAGCACCAAATACTGCCTCGTAAAGTGATGAGAGTGAGCTCCTAATGAATTTCTCCTTTGTCTTTTTTAATTTTTCTATACAGAAACAAAATGGCAACAACTTGACTTCTCTCATTTATGATTACTACTGAGTCTGTGTACAAAAACACACAGTCTCCTTCACACACAAACAGTTCAATTGCGTTAACACCTTTAACACATTAGTAAACATAAATTGTTTAATAGTTACTGTAATTTTATGTAAATTGTCTTTTTGACCAGTGAGATGCTAGGCACACTGATGATGGGTGCATACCCTGAAACACGAGTAAAAAAGCATTTACATAAAATAAATCATTTTTTAATTTTAAATGTTTTACTTTCATTGATTGATATTTGTAACTTACACGTCGTAGACAATTTTGAGTATAATAGCCGTATTCTGAACATTTTACAGCAATGTTAATTAACATTTTGAACGTTGCTAGGTAATATTTAAAAATCTCAATACTTAATTGGTTAAAAATTAATTTCTACTGCGATGTTAGCTAACATCGATGTTAAAATATGTTCAGAATAGAGCCATAAGTGTTCATCTGTAAATATGATTTTTGAACAAATTTAAGTAAAAGTACAATTATCCAGGCTCCATTAAATTAGCCTACCCACAAAATAATTATAAATTTGAAAATAATATATTAATGCGCTTGAGATGTGCTCTTATGCCCGGACAAAAATTTGTTGCGCTTATTTATAAATATGATTTTGAACAATTTTAAATGAAGAGCTAACTTAATGATTAACCCCCACCAGTAAATGTTTTCAATTTTAATTATATTCAAGTTATACTATATTAATGCCTTCAAAATGCCCTGTTATGCATTATAAAATATGTAATGTATTTTTGTAAAACACATACACTAATGTTTCAAGGTATGCACCCTTCATCAGTGTGCCTAGCATATCACTGGTCAAAGAGACAATTTACATAATATTACAATATATAAATATTTTTATAGGGAAAAATGTTAAACTGTGTGATACATGTAAATAAGGCTACTTTACAGTTAAATTCTTACAAGACATGTAACAGCGTTTTTGGCGTAATTTTTTTTAATCAAATGACCAAAACAAATTGATTGAAAATTAATAAATGATTATTTTATGTAAATTGTTTCTTTACTCGGTGTAAAGAGCACATATTAGTGTTTCAGAGTATGCACCTTTCATCAGTGTGCCTAGCATCTTACTGTTTTACAAAATAATTTACATAAAATTACAATAATTATTTAGATGATTAGATATATTCTCATCTAAACATAATGCGCTAAAAAAAATTTTTTTTTTGACAAAGTAAAATGCTGGTCTTAGCTAGTGAACTTACAAACGGCATTACTTTTCGGTTTTTTTCTTTGCATAAATCCTGTTGTTATACTGTTCCTCGCTTCGCGGATTTTCTTGCAGTATCTGCGGCACGCATGCTGTCCCAGGTCTTTTCCTATAACCCCTAACTTTGTCTGTTTTTTGTGCTTCTTTAGTATTTTTCCTTTCTCTTCTGTGGCTTTATTTTATGTGTGTTTCTATTGTTTTTTTTTTCTATATTTTTCTGTTGTCAAATGCTTTAATTTTCTTTCTTTGTACTTTTGTAGCAAATTTTTTTTACCGCCCTTCATTTATTTTGATCTTTCAAGCATTTTTTAATGATTTTTGTTTTATTCACTTTGCTTTCCAGTATATTTTATAGTTT
This sequence comes from Tachinus rufipes, assembly GCA_963932245.1. Lineage (NCBI taxonomy): Eukaryota > Metazoa > Arthropoda > Insecta > Coleoptera > Staphylinidae > Tachinus > Tachinus rufipes. The sequence continues at coordinate 70,667,826 of OZ010745.1, read as the reverse complement.
TGTTTTTTCTCCCACGCCTCGCATTCTATTACCGTGTGTTTCTTTTTGACAAAATAGACATTTTGTCTCTTCTTATTTATTAATTTTTTTAGTCAGTATTTGTGTTGTATAAAAACGCGTTTTGGGACTATTCCTTATTCATTTTTTTTAATTTTCAAAACTAGTTCTATTGTCAAATTTTCCTTTTCTCTTCTACTCCACTGTCTCAGTCATTTTCTATTTTTTCTCTGTTCTAGACCTCCGTTGTTTGGCATAAATCTACCAAGCTTTTTCTTCATTTTCTTTGTTCCCATAGCCGCTTCTTTAACCTATTTGTTCCATCCCTTTGCTTTGAGTGTCACTCCAAAATTTTTGTTTTTTTTTCCTATGGTTATCACTTAATTTTTACCTGTATCTTACCTGCTTTTTTACTAGTCTTTTTAGTAAATAACCATTTTGTTTTTTTTGTGTTGCTAATGTCAATATTGTCAGGGCAGGTTCCACAGTTTTTGAGAGAACTGAGCCTTGTGGTACTACTCTGGTCAGTTCTAGTTTCCGCGTAGCTTTCCTTGTCGGTTACTATGTTTCTACGCTTGTAAATAACTACATATTATCTTGATTGTTTTTTTGATTATCTTTTCTTTTTCTTGTCAAATCTATAACTGCTTCCATTAATACGGTGTTAAACAAGTTTTGTATGTCCAACGTTATTATTACGCAGTGTTATCTTTTTCTCTTCGTTCCACTGTTTGCTTGTTTTGCTATTGCTTTCAATTTTTTTATAGCTCCTAATGTTGTTTTTTTCTTAGTAAATCCAAAGTATTCCTTTTACCACTCTCTTTTTTCTTTTATCTTCTGTTCTATTTTCTACACAATATTTTTTTCCAATACCTTACTTAGTACGTTGATTAAGCATATTGACATGTACTACGTTGTTTTTTCTGTTTTTTTGTTTGTTTTTTTCAATCAGTACTAGTACTAGAATGGCTTCTTTTCAGCATCCTAAAAAAATTCTCTTTTTAGGCATTTGCTGATTATATGAGTTGTTGTCATCTCTATCCCATCTAGCGCTACTATTACAATCTTTGTAGTTATGTTGTCCAAACTTTTTCCAAAGATTCCCGTTTATAGTTTCTATTATTTCTGTCCAGCATTTTTTTCTGTTAATCCTGATTTCTCATCTAGCGCTGTTATTACAATCTTTGTTGTTATTTTGTCCAAATTTGCTCCAAAAGTCCAGTTCATAGTTTTTATTATTTCTGTCCGGCATCTTTTTTTGTCCTTTTTCTGTCGTTTTTTTTAGTTCCACTTCCGTTTTCTCTATGTTTTTTCTTTGTCTTTTTTTTGTTTTGTTATTTTCCTTTATTTCTTTTATTTCTTTACACTACCTGTATGGTTCTTTTCGTCCCGCTTCCCTGTACCTGGGAATTGCTTCATTTTTCATCTCAGCTTTTCTGAGTATCTTTTGCATGATTTCTCAATGTTTTTATTTACTGTTACTTCTTTTGTTTCCATGGCTCTGTTTATCTTCTCTTTGTCCAATCTTTTTACGTTCCATCTCTTGTGTTCTCTTGTTTTTTTTTTTTGTATTGTATTCTATGTGTTTGTGTAAGCTCAATGATTCTTCCTCTGTCACGGTAAAGTCATTCACTAATTTTGTCATTTTCAGCGTTGCTATGGTAATGTTAATCTCTCTTTTGTTGCAAATTGTAAGATTTAACATCTCTTTTAAGTTTTTTCTCTTAAATTGCTCTTGTATCTTCTTCATCAAAGTAAAGAGGTATCGACTGCGTGAACACGTATTTTTGGTGCGGCCGACAATGAAATATAAAGGGCAGTGGAATATAAATAAAAAATAGTGAAAAAGTGGTAGGAAGACGATTAAATAAGACTAAACAATATATAAAGTGGAAGATAGTGCGGAAGAGAGAAATAAATAGAAGAATCAAGGGTGCCAGAAGAAGACGGGTGTATCCTGCGTCAAGAACAGCGTGGCCCGGCTAAACAAAAAGAGTGGAAGAGTGACGGATACATATCAAGCGTCAAGTGCTAGGAGAAAACAGGTGTAACAATGAAACATCTAATCTACAATCTATGGTGCAGTAGTAGTAGCAATTAGTGAAAAAGAAAAATTCATACATTATACAAATATATAAAAATAAAACAATATAAAATAAATAACAAGTTAAAAAACATATAGATCAAAGATTATAAAAACATAATAAAATAAATAAAATAAGAAAATAAAAATATTAAGAAGTAAAAGAAGTAAATTCACAAAAAAGAAAAGAACAGAATATACACAATCACCGGACATAAAACAAACAAAATAAATAATAAAACAACAAAATAAATTAAAATAATAAATAGAAATTAATAAAAATAATAACTAATAATAAAACAACAATTACCCGAAATAAAAATTAATAATAAGAAGGAATATAAAAATATACAAAACAAAATGAATGCAAAACGAGAAAGAGAATACGAGAGAGAAGAAGTCGGTATAGAAAGCCCTAAAAAAGAATTAAAAGAATTTCAAAAAAGCAAAAAAATATTAAGATCTCCAGAACCAAGGAAAATAGAGAATGAAAGGAAAACGACAGTAGAAAAGCAATCCAACAGTGATACAATCAGAAATATAGAAAATAAAGAGAAGGTAGAAGTGAACAAGGATAAAAGCCACAGAGAAGAATACAAAGAAACTACAAATACAGAAAAGAAAATAGACGAATTAAAGAGCATGATTAAATAATTAATGAATAAGGTGGCAAAAAACACAAGGGAATTAAAAAAAGAGATTAGAGAGATAAAGAAGAAATTAAAGGATAAAGAAATGAAATGGGAATAGGAAAAAATACAGATGATCCAAAAAATTGAAAGCTTAGAAAACAAAGCTGAAAAAGAAGAAAAAGAAGAAAAACAGATAAAAAGAAATAATATTATATTAACAGGAATAAAAACAAATGAAAATGAAGAACAAAAGGGAGTAGAAAACTTTTTGAAAGAAAAACTTCAGATAATAGCAAAAATAGGAAAAGCCCATCTAATACATAAAGATAAACAAATAATAAGAGTAGATGTCGAAACATGGGAAACAAAGCAACAAATAATGAAAACCAAAAGAAATCTGAAAGGGACCAGGATTTACATTGACAATAACCTAACACACGAAGAAAGATGCGTACAAAAAGAAATTAAAGAGTCAAGCAAAAGAAGAAAAAACGAATGGAAAGAGGGTTAGAATAGGTTACCGAAAGTTAATAATTAACGGAGAGGAATATAGATGGAATAAAGAGTTAAAGGGTTTAGAAGAAGTGGAGATTCCAAAAAACTAACAAGAATACAGAAAAAAAGAAAAAAAAATGGCGAAAAAATGGTACAAGAAATAAGATAAACAATACAGAGATCAATGCAAATAAAAGGAACATAACTAGAAAAATAAAAAAAGAAAAAAAAATATAGGAAAAAAAAGGAAAAGAAAAAGAATAAGAAGAAAAATAAGGAAGAAAGAATAGGAACATGGAATATAAGAGGATACATGAGAAAAGAACAAAAAACTATACTACGGAACGTTAAAATATTTAAAACAAAAAAAGGAACACACTATGATGAACATAAAAAATATAAATGGAAAAATAATAACGGAAGAAGGCGAGCTAATGGAAAGATGGGAATACTTACAAGAACTAACGTAACAAGAAGTAAAAGAAAACAAAACAAGAAAGGATGAAACAATGATACAGGGCAGACAAACAGAAGAAATAGATGAAATAATTTAAAAAAAAAGACGAAGTAATAGAAGCAATTATCAAAGTAAAGCAACGCCGGAAATAATAAAATAAGGAAGATTATTAGACTTATTAATAATAAGATATATTAAACAAATTATTAAAATGTACGCCTTACACCGAAAGGTAGAAAGGTAAATTGAATAAATAAATAAATAAATAAAATCTTCTTCATGTCTGTGATTTTGGGCTACTCTTTCTGTCATAATTTTTTTGCTTATATAACTGCTATATACTATCATACTTTCTACTTCAGCCCACATTATTTCCTTTTTTAGTGTTCCCCATCTTTCCGCCTTGTCCCCACATTTTCCACTAACTAATATAGCCGCATCTGTTTCTTTGTCAGTTCTTTCTGTAAGTTGGTTGTTGGTTTTTCTTACATTGTTTCAATTGCATTTTTTCATCTCTTTATCGATATCATTCTTTGTTATTAGTAACAATTCTCCTTTTTTTTCACTTATCTCCTTTCATCAGTTTTTTTTTTGTCTTAGCAAATCTGTTTGATTCTATTCTAACTCCTAATTCTATAATTTTTTTTTTATTTATTTCCGATACTTGAGTTCTTTTTCCCGCCGTTTATAATATAATATTTTTTGCCTTCTTTGGCAACATTCCTGTTGATATTGGTATGTTTATTTCATTAATATTTAATGCTTCTGCTTTATTTATTATTTTTTCAATAGCCATTAAAATGTTAATTTCTTTTTTTTCTGCGGTTTTGACTCCCTGTCTAAAAATGTGTACTGTTTCTACATTTTTTACATATGGTGTTTTTTCCTTTTCTTCTTCTTCTTTTAATTCGGCTGAATTTGTTTGAGCTCAATTCTTTGTCTATTTTATCATTATTTATTAATATTCCTGTATCGCTTTCTTTTCCCACAATTGGGTTTTTTTAGTTTTCACTTTTACAAATTTATAATCGGTTCATCGCCAATCTTTGTTGATATTTTTATGTCTTCTTCATTGACTATTTCTATTATCTTTTGATACACTATAAAATTGTTTTTGAGGTTTTCTTCTGTATTGTCTGTGTCGACATTTCTATCTCAATTTTTTCCGTTTTCTGTATTAGTTCAAACTCCATTCTCTCCGTAGTTATTTCTAGAAGATTTTTTATCTTTTTGTAGTTCTAGTTTAGAGTTTACATACTCACAAGTTAAATCCTTTAGTTACTTAATTAAATCTCCCATTGTTTCTATCGTTGTAACATTATTAACTTTTTTTGAGTTGTTGCTACCACTTGGCTTTTTTCTTCTCCGGTGCTGTTCTTTGCAACTTTCCGCTTCTTAAAAATCTAACCGTACCCCGTATTTTAATCCTCCTTAAAGTTTTTAAGAATTTTTTTAATATAATTAAGTAGACACTCTTACCGGTGTGTATTTGACTGCTTATTACTATTGTACTGTGTTCTGCATACACCCTCAAGGTTTCACCAGCTAGTGTAAGTTTAACAATCTTTTGTGGTTCTCCTCTAATCTCAAAGTCTCAAATATTAATTTATTATATGCTCTCAACTGGTGTTAAGTATAAATCCCAAAACTTGGTCTATGTGTGATTAACCTCAACATACTGTCACTGCATCGTGAATAACATCGTATACAGTACATTAACTATTATAAATTATTTTCAATAATTATTACTTGGTAAATTGTAAATGTTTGGTACACATACACTATATTCCTAATTATTTTCAGCTTCTTTTTTTGACATAAAGGGTTTTCTAATAAGAAGTTTTATTTTAAATTTTGCTGCATTTTTGATCTGTTAAATAGTAAGCCATAAATTCTTGACATTTGTCATTAAAAATTATACAATTTAAGAAATAGTACAATACACGCTCTAACAAATAATAAAAATTCATTATATACGGTAAAAATTTTGTCGATCATAGATTGCTGTGTTTTTGGTAGGTTTGAATCCGCTTTCCGCAAAGCCATTGTAAAGTTAATTAAAAAATTCAAATAAAATAGTTAGAGCTCGTACTGTTAGGTCAATCCAAAACATTGTCGCTGTCGCTAACAGTGTTGCAGAAAACCCAAAAGTGTCTATCCCAAGACGTTCACAGCAATTATTAAGAATCTCACAGTCAAATCTTCATTTCATACTGCATAAAGATTTTAGTCTACATGTTTATAACACGTAACAACGTCAAACTTTTGTTTCTTAGGTGCTGAAAATGCAAGCAAGAAATACTGGATTATTTAAAAAAAAAATTTAGCTACAAAATCTATTCTCATCTCATTGGATTTGTCAATATACAAAACTGCTGCATCTAGAGTTCTAAAAAACTAAAACAATAGTCGAGAAATCTCTTTATCCTCATAGTGAGTTACTGTTTGTTGCGGTTTTAGATAGATTTTTACTTTTTTGAAATCAACAAAGTTACTGCGGTTACAGTCAATGCAGATCACTAGCATATAATGCTATCTGACTTTCTTTGGCCTATATTGACAAGTTATACACAGACAATTTTTATTTTCAACAAACAGGCTCTACAAGCAACACAAGCAGTAAATCAATTGCAAAACACAGACATAAACTAGCCCCTTAGATTGCGCAGGTAAACTCCGCTAGACTTGTTTTTTGAGACTAAGTGAAGAAAGGAGTCTACGCTAATGCTCTGCACTCAAAGACAATATTAACGCTCTTATTTGCCAGATAAAACATCAATTATGGAAAAATGTCTTGCAAAACTTTCTCAAAAAAGTTACTCTTTGCAAGCAGAAGAGGGTTTTGCAGAGTTTATAATACTTCTATAATTTAAATTAAAAAAATTGTACGACTTTAGAATAAATAAATATTTCTTTTATAATTAAAATGGAACTATTTATTGAAAAACTTTATATCTGATAGCTTTAACGTTTTTGCAAAATAAATAACCGCAAAAATAATGTTATTTCTAAAAACAAATTGTATGCAGCTTGTGCTACTATAGTGCAAAACTACAAAAAATATTTTATATTTGTGTGAACTATCTAATGTTGTTTTCCTATAAATCATCAATATCTTGCTAATATTAACTAATTTTATCTCTACATGCTTAACAAACAAAGAAGAATCTTTAAAAACATCCAAACTTTTTTTAATATTAAAATTTAGCAATATTTTGCTTTCTATATAAGTGTGGTAATACCTGCATACATAAAAATAATTAAAAATATAATATTTTTCTCAAAATAAAACAAAAATAGTAATCCTAAAATCATTATGGGTACTAAAACCCAACATTTTAAAAAAAGTGAATGTATATGTTATATTTTCAATTCAATAACGTATACACTTATGCAAAAAATTTGTTTGTTTTTAAAAACTAAATTTTGTGGAAGTTGTGCAATAATATAGGCAAGCAATTTTTTTTAAATGCTCATACAGATCTTTTGAGTTAATATCATTATTTACAACAACGTTGGCAATAACTTTTTTAACACAAAATAATGTTTGTCCACACTTTGCAAAAATTACTAAAAAATACTTGAACAGTGTTCACTGTTTGTCTTGAGCAAGAAACCCGAACTTGAATCCGATTGAACACGCTTGGAACATACATAGGGACGACATATTTATTGCATCCATTAATTTAGAATTTATTATTTTGACGCTGAAATTACACTTTGTGAGCGCAATTTTAATAATTCTTCATTATCTTAAAATTGAAATAATTGTAATCTGAGAGTTGATTCTGATCTTGGTGACTTCATCGGTGAAATTATCATAGAAATTATGCCATTTCAGTAAAATCTAAAGTGCACTTTGTTATATTTCATTGACAGTACGTTATTTCTATGAAAAAAATTATCAATAACAAAAATCACAGCAATCAGAATTGCAGCCCTGACAATATTCCATTTCAAAAATGAATCAATCATCTTTCTTCTTTTTATCACATAAGTTACATTAAATAACCAAATACATTATTTAATTACCAATTTAAAACTTTGACTAAAAATTTATTAAAAAACTGATGGAAAACTTCAATTTTTCAATATTCTTTTAACAAATCTGTATGTTCATAACAACATGCATAAATATATTCAAACATTTACAACAGTATTTTTTACAAAACTGAAAATAACAGTTGATTTATTTGTTTTTTGCGCCTTTTTTTGTAAAAGTTCAGACAATCCCCAAACAAATGGCAATAATTTATCAAATTAAATTGTATAAGCAAATATCTACCGCTATCAATAGTTTCACTAAATTACCTTCTAAGTGATTTGAAACTTATTTATTCATTCAGCATATGCTCCATTTACTGTGTGTAAAGTCTCGCAAACTTGAAAACAAATTGAAGACGGTCGATCGATAAACAAAGTTAGTAGTTGCAACCGATCTCACGTTAATAAGATGAAAGGCCTTTTATTATACGTATATGAAGTGGTTCTAACCATGCACCACTACAATATAAGCAATGAATTGTAAAATTCCCTAATAGACAAACTGTTTACGAGAAGTTGCTTGTTAATTGTTTGATGTACCAGTATCGTGTAACACATTAATAAACTTCTTAAGAGTTTAATACGATTATAATTTAGTTAGTTAGTTTAACAGATTTGGGAAACTTAATTGTTTTACAAAACTAACTAATTAAATTAAATTTATTTCAAAATAAAAATTTAATCTTATTACTATTTTATAATAAAGTTGAAATTAAAAGTTCATTATCTAAATTAACAGTCACCATACATTTTTAATAAGAGTAGAATAAATAAAAGTAATGCCAATCATTTTAATTTTTTACCAGAAATCAATTAATGAGACTAAAATACTGTACTTCCATTTAGAAGTTCCCGAATAGTATCTAAAATGACAATTTTTAATTTATTCTATGTGTAAGAACACCAACCAATTATTATTAATAAAAAACGTTGTCGGCTATTATTATATTTGATACATAATTTAAATTTGCACCAGAAAATGTCAGGAAATTCATAAATATAATAACATCACATAAATATAAAACGTTTTTAATTTTTTTTTAAATCTTATTATCACATCTATTGAAAAAATTTTCTGTTAATAAATGGTAAATAAACCATATGAGAAATTCTGTCTAATATGTTCCAATACATTCCGGTATCCAATATATAAAGAAGAGACGCAATGTCCTCAAAAAAAAAAAAAAACTCGAAACGCGTCTATGGATGTTTTTTAGTTTAGAATATTTTTTCATAAATTTAATTTTTTAATTCCGGTATCCATAAATAGAAATGTATAAATTTTATTAAAAAAGAGGTAACTGCATTCATGAAAAGAATATAGTAGATTCTGTTTGAACAAAGTTTTTGAATAAGTTTTGACAAATCTATTTATGGTAGTAATAATTCTTTTCATACGATAGTCACCCTTGCTTTTGGTTTCCTACATTTTTAGAAATACAAAAATCCGTATATTTACATCATTTTAAAGGTTGAACAATTGTCTATTGTTTTACATAATCGCCTTTGATTGGTGCATTTTTGTAGACGCTTTAACAGTTCTGTATGCTTATTTCATAATATTTCCTTGTCATGTTCTTGAGAAATCGTTGAACTTTATCTTTCACCTCTAAACTGCATTCCGGTCAAATGTCAAACAACCAAGTCTATAAGGTAGGTGTGTGATGATGTTTCATTAAAACTGTTTTAAGAAAACAATGGGTTGACAGGTTGACAGGGCAAGCATTGTTGTACATTGCCCTTTTGAGCTGACTGACAGCAGCATTTATTATGGTCCCAGCAAGCATAAATTTGACCAATAATATCTCCTTTCAATCTCAAAACACAGGCGCCATGACTTTACCAGCATACTGTATTTATTTGAATTTTGCAGTTTGGGCAAAGAATAAAACCACCGTTTACGGGATTGTTGAATGATCTCAAGTGTAAAGTAAAACGCCCATATTGTCACCGGTGACAACCATGTTCTGTCAGCATTTGTGAAACCCATTTTGTGCACACTTTTCAACACTACTTGCAAATGTTTTTGAGAGCCATACACAACTCTCCATATACTTTTGTAATAAATTTCAATTGGTTTAACGCATTTTGCTTTTAAAAACCAAACAATTGCGCAAACTTTTTACTTGGCGGTAGCGTCCTACGTCTCCAATGCTTTAGTGACTTCCTAAGATAATTTTCAAAAACACAACATAAAAATTTAAAAAAATACTATAAAGTTGTTATAAATATAAGTAGTCATCAAAGAATAACAACAGTGTGAGAAAGAAGAGAAACAATTATTCTGGAATAATTCATCAAAAAAAAAAAAAAATGACATCCTTTCAGAGAAAAGTGAATACTAAAAAAAAATTGTTAATCGATTTCCTACAACAATCTAAAAAAAATAGCATCCAAAAACACGTGTTAAGCAAAAGAACAAACAATCCAAAAATAACGCCAACATCAGCAAAATATCAACTTTTCTAAGAAAACACAAACCTCCAAAAACTCAACCTGATTATTAATTTAAAGTAAAAAAATTTAAAAAAATTAAACAGCAAATAGTTATCTAAAAGCGCATTAAATAATAAATGTAAAAAATAACAAATTTAACTTTTTTTTAGTAAGATGTTGGCTTCAGCAAGTGGACATACCCGTAGCATTACCTTCCGGCTTTTTTCTTTGCGTAAATTCTGTTGTTGTACTGTCCTTGTCAATTTTATCTAGATTTAGCACTAGCTTAAGATGACCATCCTTGCTTGATTGTATTTTAATTTGTTGTAAACATTTTCAAAGGCTGCGTGTCCGGGGGTATTTGTGCTTTATAATTACACGTTTTGAGTTTACTTTTTACCTTTTCTTTTATTTCCGGGTTTAGTTCTCTTGTCTATTCCTTATTTCTTTTCTACTCCACTGACTCTGCCATGTTTCTATTGTTCTTATATTTACTTCATTTTTATTGGTTCCTTTTTTACTAGTTTTTTTTTTTTATTCTAGTTTTTCTTTTACTATTATATCTGTGGGAAGTGTTGTTGCAATCACTTCTACTGCTTTTTATGACACTTTTCTATAAGCTTTGCTGATCCTTAACAAGTTCTCGTAGTTCTTCATATTTTATTTCTGTTTTCCCCTCATGTTTCTGCGGCGTATAACAATTTACTTCTCGCTGTCATTGCTATTGACCTTTTAGCTTTTTTTTTCTGCTAACTAAACACTTATTTCTCATCTATATATGTATCTTACCTATTGCCAACTTCAGTTTTTTTTTTATTACTTCCATTTCTATGTTTTTACCTGCTAGTGCTACATCGTTTGCAAATGCCGTTATTGTCACGCTTTCCAGCAGCCTCATTTAAAGTAGCTCATTATAAACTAGGTTCTACAGTTTTGGTCCTAGTGACTTAGGTTAACCCACTGGTCAGTTTGAATTTTCTCTTAGTTACTAAGTTTCCACCCTGTAAGTAGCTTCGTATTATTTTAATCAATTTTTTCTACAATATTTTTTGTTGTTTCTACAATTGCATCCCTTAACATGCTGTTAAACGCATTATTATGCAGTGTTGTTTTTTTTATCTGCGTTTCGTTTTTTATATCTTCTGCCATTGTTTTTGCTTTTTCTATAGCTCTGAAGGTAGTTTTTCTCTTCCGTATTGTTCCTTTTTCCATCCTCCACTTTCTTCTATTTCCTGTTCTATTATTCTCACAATGACTTTCTCTATTATCTTAGTGGTGTGTTGATTAAGCATATTGGCCTGTATCACATTGCTTCTTCTCAATCAGTAGCCTTTTTCCAGCATCCTAAGAAAGTTTTTTCTTTTAGACATATATTGAAGTTGTTAAGTTATTTCTACCTCGTTCCCGTCAAGCGCTGTTTTTACAGTTTTTGTTGTTATTTTGTTTGGACCTGGAGTTTTGTTGTTAAGCAATTCTTTTATAATCTCCTTTATCTCTTCCTCCGTTCTCATAACTGTTTCTTCTTCTTCTTTCTTTGTTTCAAGTTCTTCTACCAATTTTCCTTCAGAATACTTTTTGTTTTGTTTTCTCTTTGTTCTTCTTTCCATTTTTCTACAACTGTGTAATTTTGAGCTTAAGAACGTCGGTTTGTCTTCTTTGCTGCAAATTAGTTAAGTTTAACACCGCTATTATTTCCTCTAAGATTTTTTTCTGAAATTTCTTTTGTATCCTCTCCATCCAGGTAATTTTGCATTTAAATTTTCCGATAATATTTCAACTCGCAGTTTGAGCTGATATAACAACTGTATAATATCATACTTTCTACTTCAGCCCACATCCCCTCATCTTTTCACCTTGTCCCTACATTTCCCCTTAACAAAAATAGGCGTCGGTTTTTTTGTTTCTAATCCACTTACCATTTAGTTTGTTTTTATTTGGTTCACTCATTATCATTAGATCTATTTTCTCTCTTTCTGGTTTTTGCTATTAGTACATTGTGGGCCTCTTTTCCCCTTTTTTTTTATTTGTGTAAACTTATACGTTTTGGTTCTGTATCTGCTTGTCTTCAGTTATCGAGGTTGTTGTTCTCTATATATATTCTTTTTCGTTTTTCTCGTTTATTAATTTTTTGTAACTGACTCTGTAACTCTCTCCCGTTTTCTATCTTATTGTTTTGCATTCTATGCAGTAATCCCTGTTTCTGCATTTGGTTTCCTAGTGTCCCTTCTTTCCGCAATCTTCTTCTTTGCATTCCGCGGCTACATGTCCTTTTATCCAGCATTTTTAGCATTTTCTCTCGATTGCTGATACATTTTTTACTCTGCATTTTACAAATGTTTATTCTTCCTTCTCATATTATCTCTTTTGTTGACTTTTTGTCCATTTTGATTTTTAGTTTGTTTTTCTCTATATTCATTCTTTAATCATTTTAACCGTACTTCCTTCTGTGTTTACTTTGTACATAATTTCTTACCAACTAGTCTCAGTGCTAATATCCTTAATCATCACCACTTCTTATATGGGTTTGTTGTTGGCTTTGCTTAAATTGTAACCTTTCATCTCATTTCTTATTTTTTTTTTGGTTTTATTTCCCTTAGTTATTAGTAACAATTCTTCTTTTAATTTTTTTCTTTTATCTCTTTAAATGTAGATCTTCTCATCTATACTGTCTGTCTCAGCAAGTCTGCATATGTCACGCCCAATTTGCTCACTATTATAGCTCCTGTTTCTGTTCCTAATCTACTTTCTCAGGAAAAATTATAATTATATGTGGTTCTCAGACCAGCCAACGTCGTTGCAATGCAATGAATTTTCGAAAAGGTCCCTCCGTCCTAGTAATTGTTTTTTAAATGGATGATACAATACATCCCATATGTGTGTTTAATTATTAACATGTACAAAAAAGAAAGTTAAATATTATTTTTATATTTTTTATATACTTAACGTATTGAATCTGCGTTTGTCCTGTATTATTTATTATATAAAAATGAAATTTTAGTTTTAATATATGCGGTTGTTCTTAAAGTTTTTAAAAAATGTGGCATTAATGAATTATTTATTATAGATTATTGTAACATTATTGTTTATAAAAAAAAATTAGTGCTGATAAAAGCTATAGTTGTACGAGAATTATTAAAATAAAATTAATTCCTATTGGCGTTTAAATTTCCAGAAATCCTACAGATTAATTTGCTGATTTTGCATTTTAGGCTCTATTGTGTAAACACTAACAACACGAATGTGTTTTTAAAACTTTTTTTAATGTGTCTTTATCACAGGTATTACACTTTTTGCATTTTCACAAAAACTTTCCAGACACTTTTTTCCGCTGTCTGCATTATTTCTCACAGTCTTTTTATTTTTTAAATACCATAGATAATTATCTGTTTATCACTATTATTTAAATTACCTTTAAACACTTATGCACATGTACCATTTTAGTTAAAATTTAGTTTATTTTAAATATTAAATAACAGGTGTAACGTCAAATTTACGTTGCATCATTGAGATAAAATTGTAAACAGCATCGTCAAATATAACCTCACATTATGTGTATACTTTACTCTGTTTTCAGTAAATTTGCTTTAAAAACTTAACTGAATTTGCTTCAACTTTTATATTATTTGAGTTTCAAGTTAATTTTGGATATAAATAAATTTAATTTCACTTAATTTGAATTTCAATTGAATGTCATAATCAATAAGCGTTTTGCCGTGAGATACCGTCGATGATGTGGTATCAAATGGTTTTAAACCGTTACGTTGTCGCAACTTACCGGTTATTAACTTTTGACTCCGAATGTACCAACCAGTGAGGTAGTTTTAAAACCGAGTTGAAAGCAGTTTAGCTAGCGGTATGTTTTGTTTGGTATGTCAAATAAACGTCAACAAACAAACAAATCAAAACAACTTTTAACCTCAAACTCGTAATTAACCCTGCAAATTAATTATTAAACATGTCTGAAAAAGAGGTGAACATGGTGGACAATAGTTTAAGTTATAAAAGAGTCCCAGTTAGATAGTATATTACATTTATTTTTTTAAATTTTAATCTAAGATTTTGATTATGTAATTACCTCTGAATCCCTCATATAATTGATTAATAAACATCAATCAACAAAAATGAGTATTTTTTATAAACTTTTAGGTTAAAATATTTAAAATTGATCGTTTTGACATATTCTACCACAACAGTTTATAACCGATACGTTTTCGTGAGTTTCAGCAAAAATAGAGAGAGATGGAAATATAACCGCTAGTTGATCGCTGGTATGTACGGGTTTCTCACGGCAAAATACGTGCGTACGTATCAGAATAAGTTAAAATTTGTTTGTTTGATCTTAGACAAAATTCCTCTTTATTGGTCGCACGTTTAATGAAATTGTGTCTATGACGTTATTAAGTTGGTTGCAGCAAGCGCTTGGCAGAGAGTGCAATATTGCGGAGTTGATTTATCTAAAGAGTGGGAACATTGGAATATATCAAAAAGTCGTGGTAATAGAGCCGGATGTGTTCAGTCGGTTGTTGTAGGTCTGGCTCCAATGTGAGAAGACGGTATGTTCAGAGATTTTTTTAAGTGATTATTCAAAGATTGTTCAATACTTTGACTAAGTCTCAGGTTTTAGTGGCGGTTTTGGTTACAACTTATACACCGGTAGTACACTAGTCTTATAATGCTAAAACTTTACCATGCTAGTTGTCTGACGATCCTTTGTCTTCCTTCGTTAGATTCTTACTTTTATTTGACACATGTTTGGATCTAATTTTTAATTCTATTAACTATGTCAGCAAAAATTTCCATAACCTTATTTGAAAGATTTGTTAATGTTGCTTTCTCAGATGCAACATACAAGTAGATGACATTGCTTCTGTCCGTATTTTGTTTGGTATGTTGTTGTAGTTGAGAATGCCGTAATTGTCCCCAATTTATGCATGTTTATGCCGTTAATGAAATTGTTTAGACGTAACATCAAGTTTGCTATAAATATTGTTGCAACTTGGTATTCGACAAGCTTTATTTGGGTAAGTTTGTAAACCTAGGCACCCTGACAAGGTATTCAACTTGTTGCCGTGGGTATGGGTTTGTGCACGCCGTGTGCTCGATTTGGGGAGTAAAGAAAGTTCCTATACCACCATAATAATCAATGCCAATAAGATTCTCCGCTGACAAAGTAACACATATATTCTCTTGTATTGTCGTTGGTGAAAGAACAAATCGTTAGATGTTGCATCAATACTTGGGCTGTGACATTGTAAACATAAACTCGCTCCCAAACTCTAAAAAAACATATAAGCTTAGACATACTGGAAGAAGTGGTATTGCACTATCTATCATTTGCAGCATCAACACCGCCGGTATAAAATGTACATATACTTGGAAAAATACTGCGTGGCTACCACCTGATGACAAACCCACTTCAAACGAACAACAATACCAAGATATACAGTCACAGATCAATTTTGAACCTCTGGTAACAACCCTTTTAATTTTGACCGTATAAAGAAAATCACTTTTACCAATGAACCAAAGCATGCTCCAATACCCAAACAGCCCTTTCACGTTTTCTAACCTTTGGATATTGGTAACATACTTAGTACGTTTTTACATAAAAAAAAAACAATTGGGCCTGTTAAAAAAGACACACTTGATTAAATTAAACAATTCCATAAAAATCCCACTAAAAAATAAAATAAAAATATGGAAACAAGCCAAAGCTTCCAACACACAACTACTTTTGATGTTTTTAAATCAAGTACTTGTAACAACGTTATTTGGTTGCAATTTGAATTATTAAATAAAACATAAGTTTTTTATCTGAAAGTTATCGATAAGTTACAGAACCGATAGTCCGTGCGCTGTAATGAATGTGGATGGTTGCATAAACTGTCATTACCACCCATAAAAGATCAAAAATAATTTGCAGTGTGTAGCAGTAGCAAAATAAGACAAGGAGAAAAATAGAAAAATAAACAATCTGTTTAATAAAATCTTTACCCAAAGCCAAAACCGTGTAAAAAAGACTATGTGGAATAAACTACCTCTAGAAGTATGCTGTTTGTTCTTTATCTTTTTTAGTACAGTTTTCAAATTTGAAATTAAAAAAAATTAAAAATGGTTAATTATATTAATCACAATAAAATTTGCAAACCACAAGTTTCTAGCTTACTCTTCTTCACGTGCCATCTCCTACTTGGAGATTAGCTATCATCGTGGCTATTCTGATTTTTGAAACAACAGCTCGGAAAAGATCTTTAGAGGTGCAGCCAAACCAGTCTCTTAGGTTCCGCATCCAGGACATTCTGCGTCTTCCCACACTTCTCTTGCCTGCTATTTTCTCCTGCATAATCAATCAGCTGCAATACATTATTTATTATTTATCCCCTAGCATAATGTGTCCCAAATATTTCAGCTTTCTGATCTTTATCATGTGAAGAATTTCTAAATCTTTTCCCATTCTTGTAAGGACCTCTGCATTCGGGGTTTTGTCCGTCCATGAGATCTTCATGATTCTCCGATACGTCCACATCTCAAAAGCTTGGAGTTTGTCGCTAAGGTGTTGGTTCAGTGTCCATGTTTTCATACCATACAGTATAATTGAAATTATGTAGCATCTTACCATTCTAACACAAAGCTCTAGCGTTAGATCGCGATCACAGAAGAGATCTCTCCTTTTGAGGAAAGCAGTTCTAGTCATCTCTATTCTGGACTTGATTTCTACTAGTTGTTCATTTGTATTTGTTATCCACGTACCTAGGTATTTGTACTTGGTTACCTTTTGAATATAGGTGTTATCAATTTGCATTAGGTGGTAACCGTGCTTTTGAGATGATCATGTATTTTGTATTTAATCCATATTTTGAGCTGACAGTTTTTGTGCGTTCCACCATTCTTTGCAGGTCTACAATGTTGTCTGCTACTATCACCGTGTCATCAGCGTATCTAATGTTGTTAACAAGTTTGGTATAAAGTTTTTTTTGTATTATTTTCAGGAATGCTTTCAAGGTATGGCTCATAAAACTTATTGTTCTGTAATCACAGCATTCTCGGGCATTTAACTTCTTCGGAATCGTAATAAATTTAGATTCAAGCCATTCTTTTAGCTTATAGACAACAGCTAAAGAGTAAGTTGTTTGATGTTCAAAAGCAAGAAGTAGCAAAAATCTTTTGCATCTTGAAGACAGCCTTTTTTTCTTTTTGGATTACCTTTCACCTTAACTTAAATAACGTCTTTCAACAAACAAAAACTTTTGTCATAAAAAGCAGTTGCTCCAGACTAGCGTTCAACACAAAAGTTTAAAAAATAAGGACAATTATTTGTGATATTACAAATAAGTTTATTGCTATAGAACGCACGCCGCTGCAATCTCAACAGCAGTTATACGTGATAATAAAACACTTAATCTTTAGCATTTCCGAGGGCGGCTTGCATTAAGTACTTTAACGCGCATAATCATGCTTATACACGACACCGGTCGTACCGGGTAAGGTATATTTACTATGCAGTAGGTGACAAGGATTAGGCATTCTAAAGCAATTCAATTACATTTTCCACTTAAGACACCTTACACACAGTTGTCTGTTATGGTCATTTCCAAGGTGAAGTTGACCAGGAAATGCTTTTTCACAAACTTCTTCTAAAAAATAAAATAATGTAAAAAAAGCCTGTCCAAGATACCCTAGCCTATATCAACTCTCTTAACAAAATTTAAAATTTTGCAGTGCACGATGTAATTGATAGTTAGTAGGATAATAAATTTATACAAAAAAATTGGCAAACCTTGGTCTAACTAATTAATTCCTTAGTCGTTTTGTATTTTTTTTTTTTTTTTTATTGCATAAGGTTCAATTGGTTAACATAGTTTGGTGCAGCTGCAAAAAAATATGACGTAATATTAATTATAAAGAGTTATGTAAACATATCTTTACAAAAACCTTTAAAATAAACATCAAATAGTGCCAGAGCTGATAGTTTTTATAAGTTTAATATATTATTAACAGTTTAGTTACAGAAAGTACATAACATTTTTTTGACTTTTTATTAACTGTTTTGCAATTGACAGTTGTGTCGCGGTTTTTTCACTTAAAACATGTTACAATTTAATGAGTTCGTGCTAGAATACAAGAGCGGGCCGGCGGGAATCAGTATTTGTCACTTCAAAATAAATTCTTTGCAAGAAAATTTAAATGATATTATTGAATTGCCGTATAGATATAAGAATGTGAGTAACTAAAACTGGCATTTAAAAAAAAAATGTTAAAATATTTTGTCGTTTATAAGTATTGAATTTTGTAAGTTTTAGCGCCCCTTCAGAGACCTTAGTTGTTCTAAATCCGCCACTGATTATATTAGAAGTTATTTGTACGTTAATTAATTTTCATATTTTTTATAACAAATATAAACATTTATGTAACGACCAAAAAATGCAAGATTTCTAAGAAATTCTAAAGATTCGCCGCCAACATAAGAAAAAAAATTAAAATACATTCAAAGATTAAAGTTTTACCTGTGGTTGATATAGTAGAGATCTGTCATCAGTGCTAATTTCAATTGTAAGATTGTGTAGTTGTCTTTGCAGCGGGTCGATGCAAACCCAAAATACCACTATAACAGCGTCAATGATTAATAGCAGAAGTATTAAGATAATTAGTTGTTTATCTTTGAGAATTTTGTCTTTGACGATACTCGTGCAGCTATATGTAAATATTCTATGAACGCGATACGTCTTCGCAAACATCGATCCGAACGCCAGTGAGAATCCGGCTGATAAGAAGTAAACTCGCACCTAAAAATAAATTATGCTCATTTACTACATGTAACTAGAACATCTGTTTACGGTTTTTATTTTTATGTAGTAAAACTTAATTTGAACAAGTTTAAACATTTTACAATACGTATTGTATTATTTAATAGTTATTAAATATAATATTTACTAACATAATATTATCATTAACGCTATAATTTATCATACTGCATTAAAACAATATTGTGTTTACAATGTATTTAGCATATTAACCATAAATTCCAATAAACTAATATAATTATTACGTTTTGATTTTCATTATCTGTTAATTAGCTGGATTATCATATTTATCATACACAAACAACGCAGGGAAATCAAATTAATTGTAATAAATTGACTTGTATTAAACTGGTTGTTTAAAATGTAACTAATTATTTAATTGGAAAAATTATTAAAAACAATTTCAAAAAGTCAATGTTAATTTCTGCAGTATTCACCGACTACGCATTTTATAAATTTGGGAAACATTAATTAACACCGAAAGACGCACATTTCACAAACGTGATTGTATAATCTACCTGCCTGATATAATCATTTATAAAAGGTTTAATCGCTAATCGCATCAATAATTCATTTTGTGCTAAAATTACGTTATATTATCAACTCACCGTGCAAAGCTGTGGAAAGTAGCCAACATTGTATATAGTTTTTGAATCAATACCCAATAGTATGACAGCAACGTAAACTAAAATGCATCCGAAAACAGCAATGTTATTTAATCTAGGACTGGAAAGTTTTACTACTTTCATGAGTCTGAAATGGAAATTAAAATAGAGAAAAAATATACAAGCGACAATGCTCATGATGGAAATAGTAAGAATTGTGTAGAAAGCAATCTTTGGGATGGTCATTAATTTAACTTTTAAGATGCGCTTGGCTATTGGGACGTGTTTACCCTGCCATTTCACCTGAGAGCAATGTTTGCAGTTAAAATCGAGTTGTTTCTTGTCCGGATAATATATGGCTACATCTTTGAGAGCACCACCTGAAAAAAATACAGAATATATTATTGTTTATCTCAATAAAATTTGTAGAAGAAAAAACATTATAGTTGTTTGTTTAGATAAATTTTTGACTTTTAATATATGTATTTCCAATTCATATCAATCCTACTTTTTTGTTTATTGCTTTCATTTTTTTTAATCATGAGATACACGTTTCTTGTGACTAGTTAGTAAAAACCAGATCACGGTAATATACTTTATTATCAAATAATTATAAAAGTATGACATATGTATGTGTGTTTTAGACAGATGCTACAGCTGAAGTACTACTGCCACATTATATACAGTATTACTTTCTTAAATAAATAAGTGTGTTACAAACATTTATGGCAAAATCTTAGAACTTCAGACATTCTGACATTCTGACACTTTTAAACTAAATTTTGCACAATTGCACAATTAAAATCAATATAATATTCTGTAAATTACAAATAAGCATAATTCCCAAATATCCATATTAAACTTAACATTTATTTTTGTAACAATTGGCACTTTTTTTCAAGTTGATTTATTATTTGCTTAACGCATTTTTTAGTTACACCCAAAAACACTACTAACTATTCTTTTTTTTTGTATAAGGTATACATACAGGGTAAAAAGAAACAGAAATATACAATCAAAATTACAATATTAACACAAACATAAATTAAATAAATAAAAAGAACTTCTTAAAGCAATAGAAAATAAAAAACAATACATGAATCAATTTGGTACTAAAAATCAATTAAAAATAAAACAACAACCATGTTAATAAAAAGAAATTACTAACGCTACGGGGGCAGTGGCAACTATAGTGCCTATCAAAAAAATAATAAAAGCCATAACTAACATAAAAGCACAAATTGGTGGTAGCACGAAGTAAATTGTTTAGCCTCCGCAGTTTTCTAGATTGGATAGTTAATAATGAACATAATTTATATTCTTTAATCTACTATATAAATATTAGTATTATTATTTATCAAAAACTTAATAAACTATGAACTTACTCCGTAACCTAAAAAAATAATTTGGCTAAGTAAAAATAAGTGATTAAAGCCGGGGTAGGGTTTTGATGTTTTTTCTTTATCCGTATATACATATTGAAAGCATATTCAATAAATTCTAAAGTGTTCTTACAATTTTTGATAAAAATACGTGTGACAAAATGCGTAAAGAGAGCTCTTATATATAAACTACTAAATAAAACTTTGTTTTTACAGTTTTCAGTGTAGATTAACTTTAAAAGCTCTTTAATTTCACTACGCAACATAATCATAACAATTGTTAAGAAGTTCAAACAGGAAAATAAAAAAACCATAGAAAAAATAATACAAAAAAACCTAAAAAAAAAAACTACATAATCAGTAAAAATAGAAAAAATACAGACTATAATAGCAGAAACAGAGTCATAAGCTCAAAGACATAGATATTAAAAAAAACAAATCAAACTAAAGGAAACAAACATATACATTGAAAATGATTTGACTTTAAAAAAAAAGAAGACTTCAGAAAGAATTAAAAAATATATCAAAAGACAAAAAATAGATAGAAAGTTATACAACTAGAGTGTTCAAGATCAAGGAGTATCAAAAGAAAATAAACGCAAAAAAGTAAATAGTAGTATAAACACAAAAAGTAGACAACTCGTGCAAGAACCAAGGTTATGACTTAGATACACAAGATAGAAAAAAAAAACAAATAAAGCAAAAAATAAAAACAATAAAAAAAAGAATTTTGTTTAGAACTCGGCTGAAATTGACAACAAGGATCATAAGTTCTAGGAGTATATAAGAACTTTTGATATACTTAAAATGATAGACGTGGATTTATGACAGCATGACGGCCAAATTCATTTAAAAATGCCAAGTGGCTATAAAAAAAGAGATAAAAAAAGCATAATTACCGGTATAAAAAAAATAAGTAAAAAACAGATGAGTTTGTGGAAAATAAACAAAACAAGTTAACGACACCAAAACAAAGAATCAAAGAATACTACAGAAAATAGAGTAGACAATACTGATATAAATTATAGAAGAGAGGAGTTGGGACATTATAAATAGAAACTTCACAAAAGACAAAAAAAAAATTACTTATATAGGGACAAATCCGTAATAAACGTAGTTGTGAATGAAACAGCGTGAGAAGAAGAAGACAAACTTAAAACAGGAATAAAAGTAGAATAAAACCATCAGCCATTAGAACTAAGCTTAACTAGAGTAATTGTAAAAAAACAAAACAAAACAAAATTTAAAAAAATAAAGAGAAAGTAGTTTGGATAAAAGAAAATGTATAAAAAACCGGAAAAAAACGTAGAAGCGATAACTGACAACTATTTTTTTTCTGGCCAAGAAGCAGCGCACTGCTTGCCTGGTAACTGCAGTTATGATTTACAAGCTTTATTAAAAGCCTCGGGCGTCACCACACTTGTGTGGATACAAAATAAACAACACCGTAAAGAACTAAGTAAGGTTTATTCAAACAAAAATTTAAAAAACTCCTTTCAAAATCATGCACTGGCTGTAATGATAAATTGAAAAACTAAATACGGGGGACGGTTTAATGATAACGTCGTCCAACACCACCGCCAACATCCGAGAAATATAGAAAATATAGAACGGCACTGTCGCAACTTACTAGAACGGTTGTGTGGCTCTCTAAAGCGGAGACGGAACTTACTGAAACGGTTGGTTGACTCTTTAAAGCGGAGACGGAACTTACTGAAACGGTTGGTTGACTCTCTTAAGCGGAGACAAAACTGTCTTTCTCTGGCCAAAGCGACGGGTTATTTAAGAAAAGGATAAATAAGAGAATAAAACAACTAGAATGTTGATTGGCTAAGAATAAAAAAGAAAGCAGGATTGTCAACTTAAAATGTTGAGTGTGTAGGAGGTGGCTTACACATCCAAAAGTTATAAAATAATTAAATACAAAATTTAATATTTCCAAACACTACAAATATTTACAAGATTACACCCCGCAAACCCCGGTTCAATCGGTCTACTAGATGCTACAGACAAGAGAAAAAAAGCTGTACAAGCTGCATACAATCTAACAAAAATTTTAGTTTGGCGCGTTTTGGCAAAAATAAATAATCCCCTCTAATATCTGTCTAATATGGTAGACATGTGAGAGGTGTAATTTACGGCGGTCGTATTACAAGGCCCCCGGAAGGCTGTGAGTGAGATAAGTGCAACATGTACAGTGGCCTGAAAAATTATCATATCGCTGAGTAAGTACAAAAAACGTGTCCGAGGCACGCTAAAAGCGGAGTTACAAAAGCGTAAAATAATAATTTATTTTACGCCGGCATGCGGCAATCGTTCTTAATTCCGACATTTACAAAGCGTTAAAAATAAGTTGGCTCCATTGATACAAAGCGTCCGCAATATGTGAGACTTATTAATTAATTAAATCCAGAACAAAATCTGGGGTTTATTTATAACAACAAAAAATGATCGAGTGGGTAAATATTTTTAATATAATTAAATTTGTTACAAAGAATTAGAAGAAAAAACCAAAAAACAACAAAAACAAAAAAAAAGAGTATCTAAAAGAACATAAAGCATATAAAATGCAGCGTAAAAAGGCTAAAAAAAAAACAAAGAGATATTAAGGCAATTGAAAAAAAAAGAAGCAGCAAACGGACAAAAAAAACAATATGGAGGAAAATTTAAAAAAAAAAAACGCCAAGTAAAGATGAGATACAGAATAAAACGTGGTACAAAATAAAAAAATTAAAAAACAAAGTATGGAAGAGAAAAAGGTTTTCAAGTCAATAAAATAAAGGTCTTGTATGCCTGATACACAAGAGTGGACGCAAAATTCAAGTAAATAACTACAGGGGAACACTACTAAGTACATCATACAAGATATAGATAATAAATATTTTCTACACCAAATGCTGAAAATAAAATAGCCAAGAAAAGGAAAAAAATATATATTCCTATTCCTACACCTAAAGGCAGCATTTGAATGTAGATAGTGAATGCAAAATAAAAAATTAGCAAACATCTGGTAAAAAAAAATAAAAAATGTATAAAAAGACATCAAGCAAAATATGGGTTAATAGAAAAACGAATAAAATGTTTTGAACAAAAAAAGAAGTAAGGAAAGACTGCCCATTAAGTCCCACTTTGTTTGCGACTTACATAGCAAATGTAGAAAAAAAACTGGGCATGCCAACAACATAGTCATAGTTGCAAAAGAAGCAAAAAAATGATAAAAAGTTTATAAAAATATTTAAGAAAAAAAAAGAAAAAAAAGTAAACTACTAGACATGAAATAGGCAAGGTATTTTAAAAGTAAAATGTAAATGTAAATAAAATAGTGAAACGAGTATGGGAAATAAATGAAGTTGATTGCGTGAGAATAAAAGAGCTTATGTTTGATAGTTTAGTTAAGAGTATGATATTGTAACTGTCAAAAATATAGAAATAGAAAAGACAAAAAAAATTAGAAGCACAAATGCAAAATATTGAAGATAGGTGCTGGGCTTTAATAAAAAAACACTAGCATATATTGTGCTAAAAAAAGTTAAAAAAAAGTAAAGAGTGGAAGCAAGATAAAAAGCAATGAGGTACCAGAGAAGAATGAGGCAGAGGCACAAAGGTAAAATTTTACAAATATGCAAGAAAATAAAAAGAAATGCTAGGTGAAATCAAGAAAAAATATCTGAATAGAAATAGTTATGCTAGTCAAAAAATTAAAAAATAAAAAAAACTAGAAGAAAGATAATAAATAAAGATAAAGATATACAAAATCAAGAAAAAAAAAACGAGTAAAACAGTTTAGATACATCGCAAATTATGAACACATTATAAAATATAAACTGCCAATGTACCTAGAGAGCTATAGATATAATTAAAATAAATAAAAAAAATTAAGATGTAGTAACAAAAAACAAATTACAAAATTTAGGATTGAAGAAGATTTCAAGACCAAAAGACACAAAATAAACGTTTTTGTCCTATCAGAAAATTTCTGCAGTTTTGCAAACTTTTAAAATCAAAAGAAGCTCACAATTTGTTTGTCCTTTCGGTCTTTTATTCTCATATTGTTTGTAGCACACACAATCAACACTTTTTGAATCATCAACAGTTTGTAACATACGTTAATATTCCTTGCGTCTTCTTTTTGAGTTTGCCGCTAATTTCATATTTACATTTTATCATACATTTACAACTTGAAAGTTTCTAGCATTTCATCTATTTTAGATTCAAGAAGAATTATAAGAGTTCAATAATTTCCATCAGTCATTAAAATTCACTATTGAAAGACCAATAGATGGTCAAATTTTTTTTTTTTTACGTATTACTGATTAAGGAAAAAAATAAAATAATTACAAATATTTAAAGTAAGCCAAGCAATTTAAATAGAACCTTAAACTTCAACTCAAACCATCAACTTAGTCAAAAAATTAATATCATAAAAATGATTGTTAAGAGAATTACAACACACAGTAACAAAAAATTCTGGAACAAAAAATTTCAATCATTAAAGAAAAAACTCGATTTGAATTACTATCTTACTAAATTAATTAATAAATTTGTAAAAAAAAAATTAACAATATTAATAACATTAATAACATTAGAGATCGTACTAACTGTTGTTACGCCCAGTTATTAAAATTTGTTTTTTATATAACTGACGCAACTAACGTTTAACCTCCCGCCCACAACATCGTACGTATACGTCATTTATTAATTAGTTAACACTAATTTATCACAATCGAGGAACGGATATTGCCGTCAAATTATTTTACCGCATCATTTTATTGCGCAAATTTACTGATACTCTTTACTTATTTTGTCTTGTTCTTGCTCCACAGCAATCTGTTACTAAGACCCGTCATTGATTACGCGTACTGTTCTGTAAATTAAACTTGCACATAATTATTATTATATGTTGTGCAATTAGCATAATACAACTTCTTTCTAGCATCGCAATGCCAGAACCTCTATAATTACGCCAATGCATACTATACTTTATTACCAATCACCTAATTAACATATTTAAAAGGTATACTCTAACACCAGTGTGTTTAAAACTGCTATTTACTACTGTAATGTGCCCTGCATACAATCTCTAGACCTAACCGGCCAATGTAAGCTTGTCAATCTTTTGCAGTTATTGTGCAACCTTAAGATTTCAGTATGGCTTAGTTATTACGTATACGTAGGCCTTCCTGTCAGATAAAACGTACTCAGACAACCCCAATGTTTCAACTGCCAGGTGTAAATCATAATTTTTTACAGTATTCCAAGCATACTACAGCTGTCAACTATCTCGTAGACCCCACTGCCAATGTATTTTATATTACACACCTCTAAGACTCTTTTGGTAAATAACCTCTGACAGTTAAACTATTTTTTTTATGTTTTATTATTATATTATATATATTAATGTTTCAAAGTTTTGCAAAATATAAAAATTGGCAAAAAGACTCAACTAGTAATAACTTGTTTAACTACAAAGCTATCTTTTAGGATTATTTAGGTCTAATGTTTACTAAAATTAATCTAAATTAAGTTTTTAAATATTTCATTAACATTTGAAAATATTTGCAAATTCACCTAAAAAACTAAAATTTTGTAAAACTACTCAACTAGCAACAACTTGCTTAACTATAAATTTATCTTCCTGCACTAGTAGATTCTGTGCTAATGTATGTGCATAACTGTATGGGAATATGCATCGCAATATCACAGACATACTAGGCAAAACTCAAAATAAAATTTAAAAAAATATACTAGATACCAACATGATCAATGTTATTTTTATGAACAACTTTTTTAAGTATAGTTTATGTATCAAATACTACTTCAAAACTCATAAATTTACTAGATTACAAAATGCGTATCATATAAGAAATCATAGTCAACATCATTTAGAAGTAATATCTTTTAATAATAAATACTGAGATATATTAGAAGCAAAAGCAATTCCAAAGCTATTTAACTTACCAAAAAATTGCAAAAATGCAAAAATAATAAAAAACGCAAAACTCAAATTGAACCTTTCTTTACCAACCTGCTGTAACATGTCATTAAAGATCTTAGCACTGACAAACCTTTTGGCTTGATAGCTATATATTTGCTAACACTTATATTATTGGAGGTAGTTTAGTGGGTAGGGCCGTTTTTAAATAAGATGAAGATTTCTACACACCGTCCGTAATGTGATTCTACTTTTGACAAAATCTAAATACATGTTTAGAACATGTTTTAAACATGTGTAATTTTTTTCGAATTTTTTCTCTTGAGCAAGCAGAAAATGTTTTGTTTTGGCAAGTAGCTGAACCATTCTACTATGGCCGCTTGAAGCGTTTTTATTGCTAAAATTGTCAAATCAAATCAAAACAAACCAAAATGCTATTAAACTGCTTCTTATTTTTTGAAAATAAATAATCAAATAATAAAAAAACAATGTAAAACATGTTTAAAACTGTATAAAACAAAATCGTCGAAACAATGTTAATCTTTCTTCTGCACTAAATGCATCTCTAAATGTTGTATTGTTTTTAACAATGCATGATCTCAATATTTCAAGAAGTTTATCGATCCTGTTTTTTGACATTCTGTAATATCTAAAAAACTTGATAACAACAAATGTTTTGATAAAAAAAATTAAATCTTTCCCTTGATTCCCTTTTTGAATTAAAAGGATCAACCCACTGCCTACGCGCCGTACTGGCTCTTGCAATCCTCTAATGTTAATTTATCAATCGACATTACAATGGCTAACCAACAACGTTTACTTAGAACTGACTGCTCTATTTTGTTTTCATGGGAATAGTGGGACCAATTACAATAAAACAAAAACACTTGCGGTTGAATAGTAATAGCAAAACAAGTAAATTTTGTCATTCTGCTGCGTTTTGAAATATTTATCAATTTTATATTAATATAATAATTAATAAAAATATTTACAAATAAATAAATGATTTTAAATTTAAAATTATATATAATTTAATTTTTTTATATTTTGAAGTAGTGCATAACGGGCATGTAAATAAAACAAACAACATAACCTTAGAAAACATATTTTTACATATATATTTATCTTTTATCTGTATTTATAATAAAATTTATACTTGTCATTACTAAACTTAAAATCACAGCTGCAGTTAAACTGCTACCTGCGCATTTTATTAACTTATCAAAGAAATTTACAAGTTACAGAGCATCGCATCTTATGATATTTGACAAGTTTTCTAACCTTAAAAAAATAAATGTCAAGAAGTTTACAATGATGAAGTTTGAGTTGGCGGGAATGAAAAAAATTGAATTTAAAACAAGAAATCTAAATAACGGAAAAAATTTTTTTTTTTTAAATATCAATCATACTTGAGTTTATTATATTATTAGATTGAAAATGATGATCAGTCATCAAAACTTGTCTGTATAAAAATACATAACATACTAAAATAAAATCATTTATTTAAATGTCTACAATAAAGATATTTTATAAAATATAGAAAATATAGAAAAAAATTATTAGTTTAGATCTAAATTTCTTTTTATTTTTATTTGAAGTATTTTGTTTTTAACCACTAGGTATAAAGCAATTAAAAAAAATAGTTGCACAACAAAAATGCAGTAGAGTAGGAACTCAAATAAGTGTCATATACAACAGTTTATCAGTTTTTACCATGTTGTAGAAAACGTAAAGCAAAATTTACGTATCAAGATCTTGCATATTTTTTATAATATTATTTAGACAAGTTTAATATAATTCTGTAAATCCTGACTGAGCTCATAACGTATTTTAGTGCCACTTCTTCAAGCAAATCAAATGACTGTTTTTTATTATATTATAATTCCCAAAATAGTCGGTAGGTCAGGGATTCTCTCAATTTTGAAAATTTTAAAAACCTTGTAATACAGTTTTCGGATCCTGCAAGTAAGTAAAAAATAAAAAACTTCAAAATAATTTAGCTTTTTTAATTAAAAAATAATTACGGTTATGTGTCCGAAATCGTATTTTTTTAAAATTGAGGTTTATCTACATTAAATAAAATAAACTGTATTTTGAGTGGAAAGAATGTTCCAGATTTCGATATGAATCCTGCATTTAAAGCAAAATTTAAATATGCACCAGTAACAAGTGTGCATGTCGAAAGAAGTTTTTTCCCCTTTCAAAAACATTTTAAGTGATCAAAGGCAGAATTTTACAGTTGAACACTTAGAGCAACATTTAATTATTAACTGTTTTGTGGTTAGTTTTTTTTTTTAGTTATTTAAAAGTTTTTTTATATTGTTTAAAATGTGTGTGCAAAATATCATTACTCAAACTGTTGTAATTAAAAATGTTATAAAACCTTTATTAAAATATTTTATAGTTTTGGATTTTTTTAGTTATATTATATTTTTTTTCAATTGCCATTTTAATGCTTTTTTAGTAACATTTTCATGCCTTTTTAAGCTCTTTTTTTCGTATTTTTAATGCTTTTTAATCCGCCCTCTAGTTATTATTTTAGCTTAAAAAAAACTATATTGATTGCACCAAGTTTTACAGACAAATGCATAAACAAGAACTATTTGAAATTTTTAAATTATTTTATAGTATTTGGTTATTGAAAATCAATTGCAATAATTAACTATCTGCGTACATATAAACATAAATCTATACAACAAAGCATGTCCTGTTTGTACAAAGCTAGTGAATTAATCAAAATAGATTATTTTATCATTATAAAATTTTATATCAGCATACTTACATTAATGCATTGAATAGTAATATATAATTGAATAACTCATATTTAAATGTAAAACTTTTTTTTTATTAGTTCGTGCAGATGTTTTTAAATTGTTATATTCTACAAGACCACTTTTTTCCTGAAAATGCGTTTTAAGTTTACAAATAGATTTTCATTATTCTATACCGAAAAAAAACTGCTTTTGTAAGCAACCAAGAGAATGCACATTCTCGGTATATATTTCTTAAGACAGCAAAAATCAGTTTTAATATTTAATAAGATTTTTAATGATGTGAATGATTGTACGTGGAATTCAGTCTTTATTAAGATGGTTCCAGCCGGAACATCTTTGTCCTATTAAACTTGTTTGATTTTATATAAGTGATATCGACGGTTTCCAATATTGTAACAAAACTCTTATATGGCCAAGTGACGTGCAATTATTTAGTATTGTAGTTGTAAACGTCGAACGTCATTCTAAAAATAATTGCACTTATATTATTGACCTTGCTTTATTTATACCTACTGAAAGAACTTATATAGTATCAACCACTAAAATATAGTCTCGTTATAAACTTTAAAAATATGTTGTTTCCGCAAACTAAGATACACTAATAATAGGTACTCGTATGTACGTACGCTCTTACAATAGTTACAAACGTTTTACGTATAAAGGAAATTTCTACAAAGAGCTTCGAACGGTTGAAGGAGTCGAGTCCCCCGTGCCATGCCATCCCATTAGCGAGAGCACTAGTTATCTTATAACTAGTAATAGGTAATAATTATAAATCAATAAATATAATCATACCTTGAATTTGTTGTATAACAGAATTGCCAATACGATCGCCTCCATAAAAAAATACGGGCCCCTAAAATAGTGTTAATAAAAATATATATACCAGCGACTTCTCAATTATAAACTTACAGATACCCCCATAAATCTCATCTGACGCATACGCCCTACTAGCCGCTCAACAAATTCATCGTTATCATAATAAAAGTCGGAAAGATTATATCCGTACATTTTGGCGACGTCCTTCAAGGCCAATGCCATCGTCCAGACGGCGTCATAAGTTTGCCTCGCATATTTTGCCAGCGCTGTGATTCTTGCCGACGCCTTCTTGCTGGCCAGTACTCGCTGGAAACCATCGTTGCTCTAGAAAAGTTACAAAGTTACAATGTCGCCAGAAAATGGGACTGGCATATTACCAAACCGGAAATAGAAACGCGATTATCCGGAATCATGTTATAGTGCGAAAGGAAAATTATACCTTCAGTCGATTCTTTTAAATGGAGGCAATTATTTCCGTACATCCACCAGCGGTGTCCCTCGTGCAATTGCAATATCCAGACGTAATCAGCACCAAACATTTTCAAATTATACACCTATGAATTAAAATAAAATAAATATTTAATGGAATAATGTAGATTATATATACCTCACAGAATATTTTGGAGGCCAGCTGATGCGAAAAGCTGCCTACGATTATACGAATATCCAGCTCCTATAGAAATATATAAAATTTCTCTCGTTTGAAATAAATTGAATATTTACTATTGATTTCTCACTGGAATTATTTTTATTCCATAAAACTTATATTTGATATAAACTAATCTAAAGGAATTAAATATATTAATAAAAACTAAAATTAGTTGTTAGTTATAAAAAAATATGTTTAGTCTACAAAAAACCTATGCTTTTAATTGGTGGTAGATTAAACTAAGTAAGTACATGCAATGAATTGCGACTTCAGTGATATCCTTTCAAATCACTTAACGTCGTTCATATAAGTTAAATTATTATACGTTCGGTGTGCCATATCAGTTGTCAAATAGATGTAATTAAATTACATCCTTTACGTCACAACGGCAATACCTCTAAAACAATTTTACCAGTTCGCATAAGTAATTGCAATTGAATTATAAATAAATAAGCACACAGTAACCTCAAATAAAATTGTAACATTAATATACCGACGTTAAGTTAGCACCCCATAATCTGCCGACCCCATTTTAAAATACATACGCTTCGTCAAAATCCATACAATTGTATAATGCTAAAATAACAATAAATACAGGTCATTCTATCTATTTAGATAGATCTGTGTAAAATTAGAATTTATAAATAAGTTTTAAATAAAAATAAATAAATAATAATAATAAAAGAAAAATAACACTTTTCGGAAAACTCCCACCATAAAATTTTTGGCATTGCATTGAAAACTTAAATCTAAATTTTTATCAATATTGACTACCAGAAACACGTTAAAAAAAATCAAATGTTAAGCCAGCACCCCAAAAAGTATATATACAGGGTGTCCGGAAAATACGTGTACAACGTTTGACGACAGACTCCTGACGTCAAAATAGGTCGATCTAAGCCGACTTAGTTATATCCAAAATTGTCTCGTTTAGCCGGTAGAGGGCGTCAAAAATTTGTAAATATTAAAAAGAAATTACCTGTAACAATAATTTTTTAAGTGACCTTGTTGCTATGGCGTTTAATAATTTGACAATTATTGACAAATTGTCACCAGTCTATGAAATTTACTCAAGTATACGATCAACATTCTTGAATTACAAGTTCATTTTACCATTAAAAATGGAAAATTATACAAACTCTCAGAAAGTTGACATGCTCCTGGTATACGGGTTTTGTCAAGGAAATGGGCGTCAGAGTGTTAGGGTTTACATGGAGAGGTTTCCTAACCGTCGAATACCAAACCACCAAACATTTGCCAATATTGAGCATTGTCATCTTCGGGAAACGGGCAGTTTTGAGAAAAAGTTTGAAGGCAGGGGTCGTATGCGAACAACTCGAACTGTGGAAACAGAAGAGATGATTCTGGAAAGAGTTGAAGAAGAACCAAGTACCAGTACCCGTCTCTTAGAACGTGAGTTAAATGTTCCTAAAACGATTGTCAATGAGGTTTTAAGAGAACAGTTGTTACATCCTTACCACATACAAAAAGTCCAGGAACTTTTACCGACTGATCCCCCCATGCGGCTTACATTTTGTCAATTTATTAGAAACAAAAGAATCCTTGTTCCAAATTTTTGTAGAAAAATTATGTTTACTGACGAGGCATGCTTTACAAGATCTGGGGTAACCAATCTGCACAACGAACATATTTATTCCGATGAAAATCCACATGCCGTTAAAGTTGCACATCTTCAGCATCAATTTAAAATTAATATTTGGGCAGGTATTATTGATCACTACCTTATTGGTCCCATTGTTATTCCAGACAGGTTAGTTGGAAATATTTATTTAAATTTTTTCCAAGACACATTACCAATTCTTCTGGAGAATTTGCCCCTTTTACTTTGGAGGGAAATGTGGTATATGCATGATGGTGCCCCGCCCCATTTTTCCGTTGCCGTTCGGCAATACTTACATCATCAATATCCCAACCGATGGATTGGAAGAGGCAATGATGCACCAGTAAAATGGCCACCACGTTCTCCTGAGTTAAATATGTGTGACTTCTTTTTGTGGGGCGCTATTAAAACAGAAGTTTACAAGACTCCGGTAAACACACGCGATGATTTATTGCTGCGGATTTTAAATGCAGGCAACCATTTTAATAATCTCGAGACATTAGATAGGGTCCAATATCATTTTTTAAAGAGTGTTAATAAGTGTATTCAGCAAGATGGCGGTCATTTTACACATTTGCTTAAGTAATGTTTTTGTTTTACTTAGTTTCATACAATAGATACTTTCAACTTTGTTATACTTTTGTTTTTTTTGACGCCCTCTACCGGCTAAACGAGACAATTTTGGATATAACTAAGTCGGCTTAGATTGACCTATTTTGACGTCAGGAGTCTGTCGTCAAACGTTGTACACGTATTTTTCGGACACCCTGTATATATATATTTTCCGGTTTGCGGCCTTCATAAAATTTTTACGGTAGGTTGACTTTGCATTGACAAGCCTAATTCTAAATTTCAACTTTTACAACCAAAAACACATTAAAAAAAACCAAATGTTATGCCAGCACTCCAAAATGTATAACAAGAAGAAAATTACATTTTTTGGCTTGCGGCCACCATGCCATTTTTACTTTAGGTTGACTTTGTATTGACAAGTTTAAGTCTAAACTTTCATCAACATTGACCACCGGGAACATGTTAAAAAAAACCAAATGTTATGCCAGCATCCCAAAAAGTATAACAAGAGGAAAATGGCATTTTTCGGCTTGCGGCTAATTCAAATTTTTTACGGTAGGTTGACTTTGCATTGAAAAGTTGAAATCCAAATTTTCATCAAATTTTTCCACGGGAAACACATTAAAAATTGTTGATATATTATAAAACTAAAAAACCGTAAATCTTCTGTAATATTGTTAGAGTTATATAATTTTACTTTATTAAATATTTTTACTTAATTATTAACATTATAGCTTGTTAATATTGTTTAAATGACTTGTCTTTATTGTTATTTTAGCATTATACAATTGTATGGATTTTGACGCAGCGTATCTATTTTGAAATGGGATTGGCAGATTCTGGAGTGCTAACTTAACGGCTGTCAATAATATGATGGCAAAAGTTTTATTAGTAAAGTAAAAAAAAAAAGTAAAGTATTATAAATTGTCTACGTATGTATATCATCTGCTTCTATGTTTTATTATTAAAAAATCGATCTGATCACATTTTTAGCGCAATTTAGTTTTTGTAATCTAATTTTATTATTGATTATATATTATATATTATACAGGGTGATTCTTAACCTATGCGCAAACTTGAAGTATTATAGTTTACAACCAATATTATTGATAAATGTTAATAAAACGTAGTAAAAGTTATATAATAAGCGAGATAATGAATTATAAAGTTCCTGCAAAGTTAAAATTTATTACTTGAAAAAAATTGGTGTGCCAAGCCAAAATTAAAATAATGCACGTTGAAGTCCCGGCGGTTGTTGCCAAAAAATTGAAAAAAAACTAGGTGGCGCCTGTCAGTGTGTAATAAAATCAATTTATGGCGCAACATAACATGACCAATGCAGAATTTGTGGATATGATAGGTCTGTTCCAACCTACGATTTGGACAGTTTGCAAACCGTCCAAACCGTGCACACAAACAAATATTTGTCATTCTTAGGCAATCTTTTATACATAGTAATTGTTTGTGTGCATAGTTTCTGACGGTCCCAAACCGCGTTTGGTGTCGGTTGGAACAAACCTGATATTAGAGTATGGAAAAGTTCATCAAAATTCAGTGGCTGCAGCTCGCCTTTATTCCTAGAGATTCTTTCAAAGGTATCATCTGGCTCGTGAATCGTTTGTACGTTTGGTACAGCGTGCAAGAGAAACTGGGCACTTGCAGCCCTGACCTGGACAATATGGGGGACGTTTTAGGCTAAGGCATATTCTTAATCTCGAAGATGATATTGTCAATATTGCTGAAGAACGTTCCTGGCATCAGTACCCGGATAATTGCCGACCAAACTGTGATATTGCAGTCAACTGTATGGCGCATATTAAAGCATGAATTACTGTATCCCTACTATGTGCAGCGTTTACATGCCCTGTTACCAACAGATTTTCCTCTTAGGGTAGTATTTTGCAAATGATTGTTGCGTCAGCATGATGTGAACCCAAATTTTTTTACTAACATTTTAGTGACAGATGAGACAATTTTTACTCGTAGCGGTGTGCACAATTTTCACAATTTTCGCATTATTGGGCAGTTGAAAATCCACACATTGCCCGGCGTACAAACTTTCAACACAGATTTTCGGTGAATGTATGGGCTGGAATTGTAAACAGTCATCTTATTGGACCGTTTTTGTTGCCAAATCGTGTAACAGGCGCTGTTTATTTAATTTTTTTACAAGAGACCCTACTAGCAGTACTGGAAAAAGTTCCAATTAATTAGACAGCGCATGTGGTATCTTCAAAACGGAGCTCTACCACACTTTGCAATAGATAGAAAGTGGATTGGTCAAAGAGGTCCAACTGCCTGACCTAAATCCACTAAACTTTTATGTTTGTGGGCATATGAAACATCTGGTATACGCTACCAAAATTCACAGTGTTGAAGAGTTGCGACATCGCATACTAGCTGCCGCTAACACAATTCGGCAACCACCGAGACTGCAACGTGCATGTAGCGTAAAATGGCTTCGGCGGGCGCAGATGTGTTTGGAAAATAGAGAAAATAATTTTGAGCATTTATTATGATATTAAAAGTTCTAATAATTATGCATTTTTGTTATTTGTTTATTATTTTGATAATTAGTTGATTAAAAGCTTTACTACATTTTTATTTACCGATTTTCTTTAAGGAATAAAAGTTAATTTTCCAGAAACTTTATAATTTATAATCTTGCTTATTATAAAACTTTTACTACATTTTTTTTACATTTATCAATAATATTGATTGTAAACTATAATTCCTTGAGTTTATGCGCATAGGTTAAGAATCGCCCTGTATAACAAATTTTTATTTTTATTTAAATTTGTACAATCTATTTTATTTTTATACCAACAGTTTTTAAAACTTATATTAACACGTACAAAACTTATTGGTTTGCAAATGTCAGTCATTTAGACACACATGATTCAAGATACAGCAGCTTTCATAAACTGTTTGTGCACACATTATGGGTAAAAGTTATGTCA
This sequence comes from Tachinus rufipes, assembly GCA_963932245.1. NCBI lineage: Eukaryota > Metazoa > Arthropoda > Insecta > Coleoptera > Staphylinidae > Tachinus > Tachinus rufipes. Next base: position 70,631,566 of record OZ010745.1, on the reverse strand, counting down.
ACTTTTAGATTAAACCTAAACAAAACTTGTAGTTCTACTTAGAAATACAGTTTAAAAAACTTAATGACAAAACAAATACGGTAACACTTACATATTAACTTACACAAGCATCTAAAATGAAATATATTACCAAACGAATAAAACATTATCTAATCTTTTTGCAAAAGATCTAAATTTAGACTCAAAATCGGTACTCTGGCTTTTAGTAAACAGATTCAACTTTTGAGAAGTGTTGTTTTTGCTTACCTAAATTTCCGTGTTTTAGATGCAAATTACTTTATTCTTACTTATTTTAAAAGCAGTGAAGCTAAATTTAGCTTTCTGGTAACTCGTGATCTTCTGTACTCCTCAACCACCTACTAACAGTACTAATCCCATTTAGATATGCGGACAGAGATCAATTTGAAACAAATGATAAAATAATACTACCAATATGTTTAGAATATTATTAGATATTTAGACTAAATCTAATAAGTACAAAGTTTAGTCTATCATGGGTTGTAAAACAAGTAACTAATTCATGGGCAAACTGTCCACAAAGTCAAGTATGACAATTAAATTGACAAAAAAAAAGCCGAGTCTGTTCTACAAACCAATTAAACCAACCAAGCATTGTTAGCTTAAAAAATAAACTTTGTTTAACGATCTTAAATATAAAAACGTTATTTTTTTGTCTAAAACCAAAGTAAACAATAAAGATTCAGATGGCTTTAATTTAGTAGATTCCGATTGTTGTCACAAACATTTATTTATTGACCAACAAAGTGTTTATAACTACATCCACAAACAAGAAGCATATTCTGCCCGAGAACCTCTAAATCGTCGTTTTGGCTTGCATTTTAGAGCCGAAACAAATGATTTTGATAAAGGCAAGCAAACAAACTTTTTTGATAATTGTTCGAAAAGTTTTGATAGGTTTTTCAAGGTATTTACAGAAAAATGTATATAATATTAAACTATAACACTAGCCGACTAACAAGCTTTTATCAAAATCTTACTTAACTTACTTAACATTTTACCTATTTTTGTCGTGATAATTTTCTTAGTAAATCAAGGGTATTAGATTTGTTACTATTAAAAAACATTATTCACTTATTACTTCTGTTTTTTTTTTTCCTATTATTACCAAAGATAAACAGCAATTATTTAATTATTTTAAGTTTGATATTAATTGTTTATAATCTAAAAATTAAAAAAAAATGTCAAAAAAGTGTAGCATTCTCTGTTATTAAACAAAAAAGGATTTGTACTTAATTCAGACAAAACAAGCAGTTAATAAAAATCAAAAAACATTCTTACAATTTAGGGCTGTAATATCCAACTCCTAATAAGGCACCTAATAAACTACTAGCTAAATAACTTAACTTTTAATTTTATTTATTTTACTGAAACCTATAGATAGCAAATTAAATATATGCTTAACATATACATTAATAACAAATAAAAACATTAAACATATAATTTATTAGTTGCTCAGAGGTGTATCAAAAATAATTCAAATTAAAGTTTAAAAAAAGTTGCAAAAAGATTATGGTTTACAAGCTTACAACATTCAACTTGTACAGGAATTGAAAGCTACACTATTATCGTTTGCGCCATATATTTGGTATATAGGCCGAGAAAAACATTGCTATTGATTCATAATTTTATTTGAAAATTTTGTTCAGTGATGAATCACACTTTTAGTTAAATGACTATGTCCACAAACAAAATTGTTGCATTTGGAGCAATAATAATCCACAAGCCATTGTCAAAATACCATTACATCCAGAAAAAAATACCGTTTAGTGCACTTTATGAGCCGGTGGAATCATTGATCCAAATGTCTTCAAAATGGTGATAGTTGAAACGTTACAGTCAACGGTGAGCGGTACAGAGACATGATTGCTAACTTCTTTGTGCTTCAATTGGACAGCATTAATGTTGCAAACATGTGGTTTCAGCAAGACGGCGCCAAATACTACACAGCGCGCAATACAATTAATTTACTGAAAGAAACATTTTACGAACAGTTAATATTACAAAATAGACTTATTAACTAGTCACCTTGTTTGTGCGATTTGACGCCATTAGATTATTTTCTCCGAAAATATGTAAAGTCCCATGTCTACACCAATAAACCAGAAACAATTCAGCACTTGTAAGTCAACATTCAATGTATTATTGCTAAAATACAATCTGAATTACTGCAAACAATGTGTGAAAATTGAACTTCCAGATTACGTCGTGTACGCTCCAGCCGCGGCGGTCACATGCCCGAAATTATATTCAAACATTAATGCCATAAATTTATCTGTCAAATAAAGCCAATTTTGTGGATATTAAAACATTTGTTTGTATTTTATTTCAATTTAATGTTTTTTGCCTCTAAAAAAAACATCCTTTATTAGCAAGCTTTTAAGCAAGAAATTAAAACAGGTTTTAATTTCTTGGATGAAATCTTACTAAATAATTGACACATAAATTTGTCAATGTATGTATTTATATGTCGCCAAGAACACTAGATTATAAAATATTTTTTTAAATAATTGGTGCGCAAAACACTTAGAAGGTACTTGTCCGACAATTGATTTTAATGATTTCTAAAACTGCCTAAAAATCTTTTGATATTGTTAGTCTTTCTCGTATACCAGAACTTGTCTGTACATTTTTTTGATATCGCGCGCCGGTTAGTTTATATTTGTACCGACGGAATCGTATAAGAATTCATACTAGATCTTGGATTGTATCAAATACTACGCTTAATTTTGTTATTGAACTTTCGTTTTTAATTACGCTGTGATATGGCAAAGATTTTGTTTCCAAGTTTACCATGTGGCCAAATTTTTTTGTAGTCTTCATAAAACTTTGAATAAAAAATCATGTGTTTTTCGCATTTTTTTTCTTGATCGCCATGCTTAAACACTCTCTTAAAGTGCTCTTTGCAAAATTAATGACAATCTTACATTAAAACGACTATCTTAATATAGTTGGTTTGTTTTTTTTTTTTAATGTATGCATCAAAAAATATGTATGTTGCTTTAATTTCTGATACTGTTGCTGTTGCAAACTAGATTTAGAGATACATTGAATAGTTTGCATGACACTATTAACCCCAATCTCGTTTTTTTGTAAAATTGATTTAATTGAATGTCGGTTTAATATGATTTGACTAATCAAAATCAATTTTCAAAAAATTTCAGCACCCAAAAACATTTCAATATTTCCAAACCTGTAAAAGTTAGAAACAGCTAGCTTAAGGTTTTTTGGTATGTCAAAGTTTGCTTAGTTAGTTAGTTAGTTTAGCTTTTTTGGCGTATCAGCCTAAGAAGACTATTAACGCCAATTCGTTTTTTTTACTATAAAAAGTTTAAAATGGCATATTAAAAAATTAAATTAAATAAATAAACAACAAAGATAAAATAAACATTCACAAACTTTAAAGACTATAGCAAAAATGACTAGGTAATTCCAACAATTATATCTATATACCCAATTTGAATAAATTCGAGCAGACGATTGACTTCAACGATCTGATTGCGCAAGACAATCGACAAACTGGGTGATAATTTAGACTCTTTGTTCCAAAAACTGCCGACAATTCAATAAGATATGACAAACAGTTAATTGAACATTACAAGTATCACAAACTGGCGGCACCTCAGATGCCAACAAATGCTTGTGAGTCCATCGACAGTGACCGATGCGAAGTTGCGTGAGGATAACCTCTTCTCTACGCTTTGGCCTGCATGACAAACTCCAAGGTGTAATGACGCTTTCAGTACATCGTAGCTTGTTGTCTTGAATAGCAAACTACTCCGTCTGCCAGCTAGACAATATCAATTGTTGTAAAAAAATACAAACATCTTTAACACAAGCTTTGTCTGTAACATTATCAGCGTTAGTTATAGCCAATTTGGCAAGCGCATCAACTTTGTCATTGCCAGTGATACTTGCGTGGCTGGGAATCCAGACAAAGTAAACATTTACATTTAATTCAGACACCTAAAGCAAAATCGAATGAATTTGCTTCAGCAAATAATGAGCAGGATATTGATGATCAATAGCATTTAATGCACTCAACGAGTCTGTACATATAACATAAAATGTACCTGCACTTAGTTAGTTGTAGAGAACAACCTGGTATATAGCATACAGTTCTGCAGTATAAACACTGCTAACACTTGGCAAGCCAAATGTAAACTGCAACTTATCTACCAGAAAAGCACAACCCACACCGTCGTTACTTTTTGAGCCATCGTTACGTGCTTTGCTTGAATTTTTGCAAATTCAGTTTGATATTCAACTGATAAAGTTAAAGCTTTGTTCATTCTTAATAATGCAGTATTTAACCTTGGACGTTAAAAAGTCCAAGGAGGGTCGCAACAGTAAGACAGTTAATATACATCAGGGAGTTGAAAATCCAGTTCCCAGTATACTGCAATTTCTTACAGCAACCGGTTTTTGGGACCGTATCCTGATGTTGTATAGATTGTCAAGACCATTATTGTACACGACAGAAAATGTCGGATGCAAGCGTTTAGCTTTTAATTATGCGGCGTACCTAACAGTCAAGATTTTACGCCAAAGACAACGTGATAGTTCAGCTGCCTCACACAAAACATTAGCAATAAGACTAATGCGGAAAACGCCAGTTTCTGTATGGTGGACAGGATCAACAATACGTAATGTGGATAGTGCTGCAGAGGCATAGATTATGGAACCATAATCTAATTTTGAACGCACCAAAGCGCGATGCAAAAGTAGCATTGTTTTCCGATCCGTTCCTCATGATTTTTCACTCAACGACCTGAGCAAGTTTAGTGCCGAAACACATCTTGATTTCAGATTTATTAAATGGGGACGCCAAGTCAACGCACGGTCAAATGTGACACCAACAAATCGAACATATTCCTGTACAAGAATAGGTTCTCCCTCAAGATATAAAATTTAGGGTCACCGTGTGTAGTTCGCGTTTTACAAAAATGAATAAACAACGTTTTGCTTGTAGAAAAAGTAAATCCATTGCTATTAGCACAGTTTAAAATGCGGTTGATAGTTATTTGAAGTTGACTTTCTAATGTTGGCATGTTTCTCAAAGCGCAATAGATAGATACATCTTCAACATACATACACCCGTTCACCGAATGTTTAATGAACTGACTTATGCCGTTAATAGCTATCAAAAATAGCATCACGCTTAAAATGGACCCTTGCGGAATACCATTGTGTTGATGACGTACGCCCGAGGTGCTATCACGTACCTTAAATAAACGGGAAGTTAAAAAGCTTTGTATGAACAATGCCATGCTTCCGCAAATGCCCCACAAATAAAGCGTTTGTAGAACATTGTATTGTCATGTCATATGCTTTTACAATGTCAAAGAATACAGCAACAAGATGTTAATTTTGCACAAAAGCATTTTTAATTGCTGTATCCAGCCAAACAAAATGATCAGTCGTAAAACGATGACGCTTTGAACCACATTGTATATCAGCAATTAGACTTTTTGAGTCTAATAACCAAGTAAAACTCTATTGATCATTCTCTCTAATAACTTGCATAAGCAGCTTCGTAGAGAGATAGGCCTATAACTTGTCAGGAGCTTTTTATTTTTACCAGGTTTAAGTACTGGTACGATGATAGCCAGCTTTCATGACTCAGGGCAGTACCCTGCTGACCACGGTTATAAACTGTCAAAAGCTGAAGTTTGGCAGAGCGACTTAAATGCATAAGCACCTGGAACAGTATTGTGCGCTTCAGATAATGCCGAGTCAAATTCCAAACCACTAAACGGTTCATTATATATTTTATTATCGTCGGATACAAATGACAGATGTTTCTTCTCCATGTTGTCGTAATTATCATCACTGGAATCGTCAAAATATACATTGGCTAGAATATTCGAGTTATCGAGAGGATCGGTAATAATTTGATCACTTGACAATAACCCCCTAACAGTTACAGATGCGGTTCGGCCAGACATTTTTCCCTCACTTTCCCAACGGGGGTTTTCAAATTGATAGAGGTAACGTATTCTGACCATGATTCTCTTTTAGCTTTTTTGCAAGTTCTTTGCGCAACAGCTTTATACTTCAAATAAGCTAACAAGTTCTCTTCAGTTGGAGAGTGATTAAACCTTTGAAAAGCACGGCGTTTGTTTAATTTAGCTTGTTCACAATCAAAATTCCACCAAGGAACGGGTTCCATGCAGACAAAAGAATACTGGCATGATAGAATCGGAATTTCAACATCTACGTCAATAGTGGCCTGGACACTGTTATCATAATTAGCATCTTTTATTTTCCAATTCCGATGACGGTTTTCATCGATTTTATGACTAACCACGCGAATGAATATTGGAAAGTGGTCACTATCATAAAGATGTTCCAAGACTTCCCAATCCAGCAATGCTGCGATACTTGGAAAACAAATAGTAAGGTCAATAGCCAAAAACGATACATTGGCCACGGAAAAGTAGGTATTGTTACCTTTATTCAAGATAACTAAATCCGATTCTGAAAATAGGTTGGCCAAGTTACGACCTCTGAAATTGGTTTGACTTGAGTAGTGTTATGAGCATTGAAATCACCCATAAGCAAGAATGGGGACAGAAGTTGTTCAAGTAATTGATCAATTAAACAAATGTCCAAACTGACGTTCGGCAAAACATAGATTGAGCAAACGGTCAGTGAGAAAGGAAGTTCTAATTGAACGGCTACTGCTTCTAATAAAGTATTGACACGGAGTTCTTTGCTGAAAGCCGTATCACGAACCACTAATGTGCCGCTCTACCCTGGGCACAATCAACATTTATACGATCTTTCCGATAAATAGTATAACCACGAAGATTAACTGAACTTTCAACTTTAAAATTAGTTTCCTGTAAGAAAACGCAGATAGGTAAAATTTCAGATAATAAAACTTTAAAAAAATTGCAATGTGCATTATATCTATTGCAGTTCCATTGTAGTTTCAATTTTTAATTAGTGTTTTATTTTAAATGTATTATTATGTCTGTTATTGATTTGTCCCATATCTGTAAAGATCCAGTGGATTAATAAATATTTAAATATCTAAAATATCTATAATGGTTGAAGCCATTTTTAAAACTACGTTAAAAACGTATTTTTAACTCTTTGCTTATTAGCGTTTTTTTATTTTTCTTCTGAATTATCATTTGAGGAAGTAAACAAACCCCCACTATTTGACTTCATTTCATCTGTCAGAGTAGGTTGTGCGGGAATAACTTCCACATCCATCAACTCTGACAAGATGTCAATATTAGGGTCTGCGGGCGCAGGATTGCTAGAAACGTGCACCTCAGGTGACGGTAGCCTGGATTGGGCTGCAAGCTTTGACTCAGACTGAGTTTTAGCCTGTTTATGCTTTGACTTGGGAGTTGCTACCTTAGTTGGTTTTGAACCGATACAAGCCAATACCTTAGATGGTTTAGGCTTTAAATGAGCTCCCATCTTGAGTGGTTTTAGTTGAAGTCCCATTCGTTGTGACCTTGGTCCAGGTTGGACCGTAGTCACGTTTGGTTTTTGACCCTTCATATTAAAGTCATAGTTCCTACTTAAAGAAGTTTGTGCAATAGCAGTAAATGTCATAATTGGTGTTTGTTGAACAATAAGTGTTTCAGCAACTGAAGCAATCGATCTAAAAAAGGTAAGAGCTGTAATTGCTCTATTCTTCTTTTAAGCATCAAAGTAAGAAAATTTGTCTGTTACTCTGATCTCGGCCTTTCATCTTTCATTTTTAGGCAATCTCGGGAATAAACAAGATGCTTACTTTTGTAATTTACACATAAAGGTGAACTGTAGCACGGATCAAGGTCATGTTTCTCCTTACTGCATTTTGCACATGTTGCAACACCTGGACAGCTAACTGCAGTGTGTCCAAAACGTTGGCATTAGAAACACCTCATTGGGTTAGGAATAAACGGGCAAACCGGGCGAGTAACATATGCCACCTTAACTTCATCTGGGAGCTGTTTGGAATCGAATGTTAAAATTATAGATGTTGTATCTCTGACCTCACCATCCTTTCTACGGGTTAGCTTTTTAATATCAATAAAGCCTTGCAACGCCGGTTCTTGTTTGCATTTGTCAACAATTGTGTATAACAACTCATACCATAAAATTACTCCTTTCAAAATATTTAAGGATTTATGCGGCTCAACTGTTACCGCAATATTACCTAACGATGTGCATTCCTGCATTTTACTGCTCTGCATTTTATCTTTTACTTCAATAAGCAAGATACCGTTTCTCAACTTTTTACATAAATTTAAAGTTCCATTAATAATATTAAAAATAGTCCTATGAATTAAAAAGGGAGAAACCTCCTTTAGACTCTGGTCATTTTCAGAACATTTAACAATCAAATATCTAACAAACTTTCTACTTGAACTATGGTTCTATTTTCATTAACTCTCTCGTCCGTATACGGGCAAAATTGTTTGGTTAAATGTTTAGAATCTACCATAATTAACTCCGTTAACTTTATCGCTCAATCTCCCCACCCACTACGGAGCCACATATGGGACGCTACAGCACAAACTGATGCCGTCGCCAGGGCTAATCGAGCGATATAGGTTTCATAAATGTAAATAAAAAACTTCCGCAAACACAAAGAATACTATCGGGCTCCATCCGTGTGGACCTTTCATCTATCACTACATAAATAATTCCTCACCCTTAAGTTAAAGAACAATCCAATTGGTTAAAACTCCCGTTTTACCAGAAGCTAGGGCTAAAGCAGTGTGTTGGAACTAACACTCTTTTAAACCCACCAAATAATAGTTTAGTAATACATAATTGATGCAATCAATTTACTTTTTCCAATCTTTGTTGAAATGAAATGTAAAAATAACCCTTACAGTAATATATTCTGTAAAAGCCTTTGCATTTAATGCATTCTAGTTTGGCATTATTTGATACGTGCGTATTTTATGCCATGTCTGGACTGTAATTCGCAATTTTCTTAAAAAGTATTATTCATAACAAATTCAAAAAACAAAATTTATATGTAAAAACTAACACTGAAAGGCATAAAATATGTTATTTATTAAAAAAAAATTATTTAAAATTTTAATATGTTTCTAAATGAATAAATTTACAATAAAAATGTATTTTGGTTTTATGCTCTAGAAAACAATTACTTGAGTATCAATAATAAAATTCAAATCTATATGTTGATAACCATTGAAGTTATTTGCAAAATTAAATATTAATAATAGTTGGATGCACGAGTCAAAATTTAGTTTAACGCGTTGCTCGCATGTAGCGTTCCGGCAAATTTCAGCGAATCCTATAGAAGACGACCACGTGTGAATTTATTTAGGGCGTGTTTTTGTGTTTGCATGGACAAAGCATTGTTGTAGTCATATTATAATAATGTTATCGTAAATAATAATATTATTTGGGGCTATTTTTGTATTACTTTACTTTACAAGATTTTTTATTATTTACGTTTTTTACGTATATTGCTAGAGCGCTAAAATTTATTGCAACCCTCTAAAAAAGAATATAATTTTCCAAAAAAGCATTTTTTTTTTTAATTTTAAAAAATAAATTAAAAAAAATAAAATTTTCAAAATTAAAAAAAAGTTAAAAAATATGATTTTTTATTTTGGTTGATTGACAAAAAACAAACAAAAAACTTTAATATAAAACAAATTGTCGTTCTTGTTACATATCTTGCTTGATAACAAGATTACTATCTAGCAATATCCATAGAGAATTGGACAGAATATCTAATAAATTAAATTATCAGATTATAAATATATGTATTATGTGCATTACACATACTTATTCCTTATTCAAATTAAATAAGTTATTAAAATTAATAATTATTTTTATTGCATACGTAAATAATTATGTTAAATTAAGTAGGAGTAACAGAAACAGAACAAACACTACAAAACACGCATCCAAATGCAACATTGGAACATGCCGATGCGACCACCTATGTCTACTTTAGAATCCCTCACATCGTTCGTTTATTTTTCTTTTCAGGCGGTTGTCTAACAAGCGCTCACAAGATTTTGGTACCCTCATCTTAACAACAATCATGTCAGAAGTTCACTAAGTTCATCAATTTGAGAGTTACATGTCAGTCAAGACAATCAAAACACTTGTCCTTAGTGCTTTTGTCTAAATTTGATGTAGATAGATACATCAACAACGTATTTTTAAATGGCTTCTAAACTGTTTTCAAGAATTTGTATTTTCTAAATTCATTTACATGTTCTATTGATTCTATTCTATTATTAGTAGGCTATTTTATATTCATATTCAATAATTATTTTATTTTTTTATCTCAAATACTCAATATGTTGTATATTAGACACAAACTAAAATCTACTTTATGCAAACAAGAAAAAAGTTACAGTAGTTCTAGCCATTTCCAAATTAAATGATAAGGTATAATATCCTAATAGTATTAACAAGCTTTGTTGTGTAAGTTTTTATCACAAATTTGTTTGTCTTATCAATAGCTCTCTTGACAACAGAAAAATTATAATTAAAATTGATGGTTTTAACTATGACCCTATAACCATAAATGCTGGTGTTTTTTAAGATTCTGTTCTTTTGTCAACTTTATTTTTGGTTTATATCAATAAACTTCTTTAAATAACTAAAAGTCCTAACTATTATTTTGCAAGACTATATTGACAAATATGGAAAAGTATTGGTCTTTTATAAATGCAATAAACTTAAAGCTTGGTATTGAGTTTATATTACTAGATGGTCCCGCAGTACGAGAAAAGATCACCGGCAGATTTTTTGAATTAATGATGACGTCATTAATTGCGATCAGAAATAGTCGCCACATGCCAGAATAACTTTAGTTAAAATTTGTAGCAATTATAAACAAAAATCTTGAAACAATATCGGATTGGAGTATTTCCAACTTAGTCAATGGCTGCGTTCAGAACGACTCATCTACTAGTGTTTTATTCATTATACATTTAGGTTTGCTTGTTTGCTGACGTAGCAACTCAGCAGACAACCAACGGCTTATTGACGCATATATTTGAAAAAATAAATCAACATGGCAAAACAAAATGACATAAAAATTATGTATATTTTTAAAGGTGTTGAGTATAATGTACTCCAAACTAATGCTTATGTAACATTACTACAATTATTTGTTAATTTTTGAACTAATATCTCCAGAAAGATGTTGACCTTACAACACCGTGTGGAAAAGTGTCCTATAAATACGCAATTGATTTCCCGGTGTGCAAGTATCTGTAAATGCTTTAAGAAATGTTAAAAACAGGAAAAAACAGAAAAATCAATCATCGATTTTCATTGAGAGCAAGAGCAAATCACTGCCCAGCGATATCTAAAAATCACGTATGTAATATTCTGTCCACAAATAAATTTCACGCATTCAAACCAACCTTTATTTATAAACTTCAAGAAGGTGATCATTCATACCGACTAGAAATTCTTTTTATTAATGAGTGAACGCATACTTGAACGCCGTAATTTTTACCATCATATCATATTCAGTGACAAATCTACGTTTACAATAAATGGCATATTTTCTAGTCAAAATTGTTGTTTTTGGGCAAAATAAAATCCATAGTATTTGTACAAACATTCAGAAATTTAAGAAAGTTAACGTATGGTGTGCGTTAACCTAAAATAAAGTAATTGGTTCATTTTTCATAGAAAGAAAGCTGAACACAAATTATTATTTGAAAATTTTAAATGAATACTTTTGGCCTCAATTGGATAAAGAAAATTTAGAATGTAAAAAAACATGATATTCTTACTGCCCAGCGCATAATGCCTTAGTTGTTACAAATTAGCTTAATAAACATTTTTAAAATTGAATAAGTCGCAATAGACCGATACACTGGCCAGCTGTGTTTTTAGTTATATTCTGTGAGGTTATCTAAAGCTATAAGCTTTAGATAACCCCACGAACATGCAAGATAATATTGAGTTTTTGGAAAACAGAATTACTGATGCTATTGCTACAGTGACACCAGAGATTATTCACAATGTTTATAATAAATTTAAAAAAAGATTGAAAAAATGTGTTGAAGTAGGAAAGTTTTATGTTGAATAAAACTTTGCTGGTTGTTATTTAGCCTACATCATTTAATTAAATTAATACGATTTTTTTTAAGACATTCAATTAAAAAAAAACTTGTTTTATTTTAAAAATTAGAGTTTTTTCAACGTAAATTGTATTTATATAACAAGCAGGAAAAATCTGAAATGGACACACCGTATATATAAAACTTATATACGCCCTTGTAATTAATATTGTCCTCAAGTATAGAGAGATGCATCTAAAAGCACAATATCTCTTCTAAATTTTATTCAATCAAGCTATTTGAACCATTACCTATCTATAACTTACTAATGACCAAAATACAGGGAGTTTATAAATGAATGGGATTATGTAATCAATCACTTTAAATATGCCGCCTTTTTAAAATCGTCCACTATACTACATATGTTTTCATATGTTTGCTTGACAGCTGTCAAAGTTGATCTGTCAAAACAAATAGTTTAGTGAACAATTTAACAAAAGCGGCACATTTAAAGTGATTACATAATCCCATTCATTTATAAACTCCCTGTACTTACCACATTAGAGTAATACTGCAAATTTCAAACGGGATAAGTATTCAAATCTTTTATTTCCTGAGACTTATAATCCGCAACAATTTAAAGCCAATGTTTACAGACTACTTAAATCTTGTCTTCAATATAATAGTTTTAAATTAAATAATTTTTAAATATCACATATATTAACATTTTTAAAAAAATACATATTCTAGACCTTAGTAAAATTTATACATAATTACATCTTTTTATATTTTAGTTTAAATCTATTATCACTTAAGCTTCTGAGTCACAGAATACGGAATTAAATTATATCTTTTAATCTTATATTGATGCTGTGTACATCCGTTCTGAACAGCATTTCATTATAAAGATGTAGCGGTGTTTTGTAATATTATTAAAAAAAAACATTAAAATACAGCAGCGTGTAAATTTCTGCTATTGATCATATTCAATAATTTTATTTTGACCACTTTATCATAAGATACTTTTTATGTTTGTTTGTTAATAAGTTATTGTATTAGTTTCACGTACCCCCATGCATCTAAATGTATTAAGATATATTTGACAGTGTGAGTAGAGAGAAATTGTGGATGTATTTAAGAAAAAGAGGAATAAATGAGCATCTAGTAAAAAGAATGGAAGAAGTATACGAGGAAACAGTTAGCAGGGTATGTATGAATGGCAAAATGAGTGATAAATTTTGGACTACGAAAGGTGTGAGACAGGGATGCCCACTCAGCCCTAGTTTGTTTGCGGCATACATTGCAGATGTAGAAGAAATGCTATGTAAGGCGCAGACAGGTGGGGTGGTGGTGGGCAGAGAGAAAGTGTGGTCGCTGGCTTATGCAGACGACATGGTGATTGTTGCAAAACAAGCAAATGAAATGAATGAAATGATTAGATGTATGGATAAATATTTTAGAAAAAAAGAGTTGGAAGTAAATGTAAATAAAACAAAAATGATGATTTTTAGAAAGGGGGGAGGAAGACGCAGAGTAGAAAACTGGAAATGGGATGGCACAGAAATTGAAGAAGTAAAATCATTTAAATATTTAGGATATGTTTTTTGTACAAACAACAACGAAAATGAACACATAAATAATATGACAAGAAAGGCTAATAAAGCGGTAGGACAAGTATGGGGAATTGGTGAAAGAAAATTTGAATGTATGAGAATAAAAGTAATGATGTTTGAAAGTTTAGTAAAAAGTATGTTATTGTACGGAGCGGAAATTTGGGGGTGGAAAGAGCAGGAGAAATTAGAGGCAATTCAAACAAAATACTGGAGATGGGTATTAGGAGTAAACAAAGAAACCCCAGCGTACATTGTAATGGAAGAAGTTAAAATAGACAAATTAAGAGTAGAAGCAGGAAAGCGTGCAATGAGGTATGAAGAAAGAGTGAGAGAAAGGAATGAATGTAAAATATTACAAGAATGCCTGAAGAAGAAAATGAAAGGAAAATGTGGAAAAATGGGAGCTTGCAGAGAAAAATATTTTAACAAGAATGGATATGCTAGTGAGGAAGCAGATAGATTGAGAATAAATAGAAGTATGTGGAATGAAATTATGATAAGAGATAGAGATATACAAGTGCAAGAGCGTAGAACAAGGATAAATGAATCTAGGTACAATTCAAATTATGTACATATTATAACTGATGCACTACCAAAGTACCTAGAAAGTATAAAGTATGAAAAAATAGAAAAAAGAATGATTGCAAGATTCAGATGCGGAAATGAGGAGAAAGTGTGCAAATTTTGGATGGATGAAGAAAAGAAAATGTGTAGAATGTGTGGAGAAGCGAGAGAAAACATAGAACACATGTTAAAATGCAATGAAATGAGAGAAGAGCAAATGAGGAGAAATGAAGTACTGAAAGAAGACGGAAGAGGAATAAAATGGATGATGGCGGTAACAAAAAGAAGAAAACAAATTGAAACGAAAGTAATAAATAATTAATTAAAAACAGGGATTAGGGTAATTAAGATTATATGTTATATTAGAAATGAATTAAGTTTATATGGTAAATGTTATGTTAAGTTGTAGAATTTTCAAGGCCGAAAGGCAAGAAATAAACGTTTATATATATTAAGATATATTCTTTTATCAAATTTTATTACAAAAAGCTTTTTTATGTTTGTTTCTTGATGTATGATGCATAAGTTATTTCTAACGTTTTCATGAATATAATAAAAAAATTTGTGTGTCATTAATAAATTATTTACTATCGATTGGTCTGACATAAATATATTGAAATGTTAAAAGGCGCGCCATTTGAAATATTACGTTTTATTTTTCTAAATTGTTTTTATTATTTTGCATTTAAATGTAATTAAAAAAAATAATAAATAAAAAATTTAAAAAATTGAAAGTAATAATTTGAATTATTTTTTTTTACTTTCTTATGCTAGCCATACACGTAACTGCATAATTAACAATTAAACTTGCACAACCGTTTGTTCAATTATAATTGAGCTTGTGTGTGATGTGTTGATCAAAATAACCTAATTTTATCACACACACGTTTAATTATAATTGAACAAACGGTGGTGCAAGTTTAATTGTCAATTATGCAGTGTGTATAGCCAGCATTCGGGTACGGTTATGCTGCACATCTGGCTGGCTTGCTGCTCGCTGCCCGCATCTCGCCATCGCCCTCAGCAGCATAAATGCACATCGCCACGCACTGCACCTTGCCGTTATTTAATTACTGTCGAGTTTATTTTATTAATCAAATATAACTACATTTAATAAAATTATTAATATAAGTCACATTATTGAGTTAAAATAATTAATTTAATTAACTATTATAAAAAAATAACTTTTGTAGCGATAAAATAAAATTTCATTCGCCTTCGAACCATCCGTTGGAAAAAACTCTTGTAAATGCTCGAGTTACATGTAGAACGTTTGTGCATAAAACAGTATATAAAAAATAATCTTCAACAAACGAATCGTAAAAATTTGTAGATTTCTAGCGTTTGCAGTGATATAATCACAAAAAAAAACAAACCGAGTTATCACACAATTTGCAAGAAAACATTCCTTGAATTGAATAGAAGAGCAACATGATTTAAAATGACTAGTAGTTATATAAAGTAATTAATTAAAATTCAAAGTTTTATTTAATCAAAAATTGTGACAATCGATCGGTATTTATTTTAATAAAATATTACTATAATGAAAAGCCAAAATATTAAATTAAAATAATTAATTACTTTAGTAAAAATACAAACATTGCTTTAACAATTTCTTGCTTAATGCAGCTTTCTTACAATTAAATTCTTCATAAAATTATTGTAAACGCATCAAAGTTTTGATACATTAACACAATACATGCAAATAAAACTTCATTCTTTTAAATTGCATGCCAGTTTTGTGAGACGTTAACATAATGTAATTTATATTATCGAACTTATTTAATTAATTTAATTAATTAGTATGTTACTTCAAACCGTGTTGCGATTTTATGCAATTTAAAAAAGTAGATAATTAAAACACAAAAAAGCCGCAATAACTACCGTAGAGGATTCAAAAGTAAACAAGTCGTTGCTAAAAGCTGTCCCCAAAAAAAGGTACTTTATTTTCACTACTATAGAATATTATATTGTAGTTAACAGCCTCATACAGCTTTTCAATAATTGTGGTTTCTATACAATTGGTTATGCAGATGACATAACAATCTTGTTAAGTAAAAATTGATGTAAATACCGAGTTTTTGCAGTTAAGCCTCTGAAAACCAAAAAACTAAGTAGTTTTGGTAGATTTAGTTTTTAAATGTTTTTTTTTTAAGATAAACCAGTTTATAAAAAAAACATTTAAAAACTAAATCTACTAAAACTACACAACACTTCACTACCGCTATCAACCGAGGTAAAATATCTATGAAAATAAGATACTGTTTCCAAAAATAGTATTATGGTTGTACACAGCCGTCATAAGACCTATGCTCAAATCAGTTTCAACAAATGACATGCTTTAGTATAACGACGTGCGGACAATACCAACTGAAACTATAGAAGCAATGTTGTGTCTGTTGCCTTTTGACATTTACGTTGAGGAAATGGCAACAATAGCAGATTTTCTTCTGAATGAGGTTAGACTGCAAACACAGTACCTTCCTGGAAAAAACTGTTAAGAAAACACTTCTGTTTGAAGCAAAAACTCTTTTTGGTGTTATAAAAACCTTACAACATGTACAACATAAACAAGAAGCAGAATGTGCTCAACAATTCAATTAGAATCTACACAAATGGCTCAAAATCTACTAAAGGTTTTGGAGCAAAAATCTTTTTGTAAGACCTGGACCTCAAAATATTTTAAACATTAAGAACACACACGACTATCTTCCAAACAAAAATTGTTAAAATAACCTATATTTTTATAAAAATAGTAAACTGTCTAAAAATGTCTAAACTCTAAAAGATAGTAGAGTGGCCTAAACTCACATCAAAGCTAATTTTTAAATGATACCGTGCCCTTACTTTATCAGCATGTAAAACAAACATTAAGCTGTTTTGGGTAAAAGAACATTCCAACAAAGTCAACCTTCATAACCCTAAACCCTGGACCGTTTTCTTGCAAAAAATCAACACAAACAACGCACTAAGAAGGCGTTGAAATAACACTTTGGGTTGCAGACAGACAAAGAAGACAATAACTGCCCCAAACACACAAGACAGCCAATTACTAATTGCAACTGTCCAAAAAAACCTGCAAACTATAATAGATCTTGACAAGACACTGCCAACTAAGAAATAACATGCACACAATTAATATTAGAAATAGCCAAACGTGTAGAGAATGTGAAATAAATAACGAAAAAATTTATATTGTTAAATTTTTGGTCAATATAACGCAATAAAGCATATATTAGCCACATAGTAAAGCTGAATGCTAAAACAACGGAGTAAGGTTACCACTGAAAGAGGTAAAAAAAGCATAATAAAGCCTACGTTCAGTAAACTTACACTACAACTATAAATCCAGATCTGACATTTTGTAAATAATCTACAAACTTATGCTGTTTTTAAGAAGACTTTTACTGCTTTCCTTTCAAGAGCAACACGCTCCCGGAGTTTGACGCACAAAATCATTCTAAACTGTTCTAAAAAGAACATTATTTACATAATATATAAAAGGTTTTCCAATAAGAGGTTTCATTTTGATATTTAAAAAAAACGGGTATTTTTTAAGAGAAATCAATAAATATTTATTTCATTGTAAAGAGGAACCTATGCCATTAACATTTGAAAACAATATCAGTCAAATCTCCGCCACGGCTACGGTTGCAATACCAGATTCTTTTCATGAAATTTTTCATGACCATTTTGCGACTGTATGTCCTCGATAACTTCACAAATTCCATCTTTAAAGTCTTGAATCGATTGTAAAGCATGGGCATAGACCTTATCTTTTACGAGGCCCCAAATAAAATAGTCTAAAGGTGACAAATCACAAGATCTCGGTGGCCAATTGTAATCACCTCTTCGAGAAATAACACGGTCAAGAAACTTTTTTTGCGATTGTTTTGTTGCTTGTGTGGCACGTAACGCCGTCTTGCTAAAGATAAACGTTGTCCACATCAATATCTTCCAATTCCGGCCATAAAAAATCATTAATTATAGCTCGGTAGCGCCATCCATTAACATTTGCACTAGCCTCATTTTCGAAAAACTAGAGTCCAATCACACCGCCAGCCCAAAAACCGCACTAAACAGTGACACATTGATGATGCAAAGACTTTTCAACAATCATTTTTGGATTTTCTGAGCCCCAAATGCGACAATTCTGTTTATTAACGTAGCCTCCAAGGTGAAAATAGGCCTCATCACTAAAGATGATTTTTCGATGAAATTCCAGATCATTTTGATGCATTTAAAAAACCCAATCAGCGTTTATGGTGATTGACCGGCTTGAGTTCTTGCCTTAAGACTTAAGTTTTTACGCAAAATACGGTGTAATGTCGTTGGTGAAATGTCTAATTCCAACGATCGACAAGAAATCAACAAACCTGGGTTTTCTTTAACACAACGGTCTACATCAGCAATATTCTCAAGTGTTCTTGAGCGATACACACAGTTTCGATTCTTCACACCACAAACTTATCCCAACAGATCAAATTTTTCCACCAGGTTTACTATTGCCGGCCGAAAAAGTGCTTTACGACGACCAAAAAGTACTTTAATTTTGCAAACTGTGACCAATTTCACCAATTTTGTAGTAAATTTTAGTCATTTCAATGCGATGTTGAAACGTGTATTGTTTCATTTTTAATAATGGCGTAGTTTTTACTTGTCAAATATCAAATAGCTTTAAAATTGACATTTGCCCAAATAGCCTGCTATTCAAAATGAAACTTCTTATTGGAAAATCCTTTATTATGATGCTTTGACTAAAGACATAACTATCAAATAATTATTTACTCAACTTGACATTTTGTTAATTAATTGTATAACTAAAAAACGTTTTATTATATTATTTTTATGATGCACAATATAGATTCTAAATTAAAAATTATTTCTATTTTTCATTTTAAGTTTTAAAATTAAATTTATCTCTGACGACAAAAGAAAATACTAGTAACTTTGTTATTAAGTTGGTAGTAAATGTTAGATATATTTAGTTATTTAGTGTTGGCACTTGAAAAGGGCTTGATGCATTGTTGTCGATGGTGCTGCATGAAGAAAGAGAGGAAGGACACTCAGTTGGAGCGTCCGCTGTCTGTGAAAGATACATGGGGCATCACGCACAGAATTGTTTGGAACCGTCCAGAACAGTGAAAGGAAAGCATCTAATATATTCATTACATTTAGTTTATTTGTTGAACAAAACCAACTTTAAAGCTACTTTATAATTAGTACCCGTACACATCTTAGCACTAAAATTAGCTACTTTTTAAGCGCTTATTCAATTTTTTTTTTTCATGTGCCATTGACCGAGATTTTAGGGTTGCGTGAGATTTTTATGGCTCTCATTTCTATGACACTTAGAAAATTGGCATTCTGAAAACACATTGTAAACCACCAATATTTTCTAAACAAAATAGGTACTCCTAGTTAAAAGCTCTAACGTAAACCGATTTAGAGAAATACGGCATATTATGATAGAAAACATAAAAAAAAGTAGCAACATGTTTTGTTGTTGATAAAAACATTTGTTTTTGATCTAGTCATCAGCGTTCATGCATTTGAGTTATTGACAATTGTCGTTTAGTTGTTAAATAAACTTTTTTTTTAAAGGAGTCAATATCGCGGGAACTTATTATCTCTATTACCCAATTAATTTGCCTATTCTTAGTATTTTGCTTGCGTGGTGATAGCAAAATGAATAATTACAGTAATAGCGAGATGTGCGATATGCATTTTGTTTATGGCGTTGTTGATGGAAATGCAGCAAGAGCTCGTCGAATTTATCAAGAAAGGTTTCCAAACCAACAAGTACCAAATGAAAGAACATTGATTCGTATTTTTGTATTCTTTGCCTGCTACCTCCGAAAATTGAAGAAGATGTTCTTCAAGAAATCAAAGACGATCCATCAACTAATACTAGAAGAATAGTTTTAAACCTAAACTTTAATCACGTTACAGTATGGAGGATAATACAAAGCCAGATGTTACATCCTTATCACATACAGCAAGTACAAGCCCTTTTAACAGCGGATTTTTTGCAAAGTTTGGCTATGTGTCAATGGTTTCAAGAAAAAATTGTGTAAAATCCTTGATTCTTAGAACAAGTTTTATTTACGGACGAAGCAAATTTTTCTCGCGATGCGATTATGAACTTCCATAATAATCATGTATGGGCCGACAAAAATCCACATGCCATAATAGAAGGCCATCATCAGCAAACATTTTCCGTTAATGTTTGAGCAGGTGTTGTAGGAGATCATTTAATAGGTTCATATTTTTTGCCGTTTAGGCTAAATGATCAATCATATCGTAATTTTTTTAAAAAAGAGCTGCCAGGACTTTTAGAGGACGTTCCGGTTCAATTAAGAAACAAAATGTGGTTTATGCACAATAGTGCTCCTGCACATTTTAGTTTAGTTGCGCGTCAATTCTTAAATATACAGTATAGGAACCGTTGGAGGCCCACAGGCTTGGTCTCCTCGGTCTCCAGATCTAAATTTCTTCTACATCAGTTAATACTGATAAAGAACTAAGAAATTGCATTATTGCATCCTGCAATACAATACGAAACACTCCAGGCATTTGCGAACGGGTACGTCAGTCACTAAGACGTAGGTTGGAAGCCTGCGTTACCGTAGGAGGAGGTCATTTTCAACAATTTTTGTTATTTTTTTTTGTTTTTTTTGTTATTGCTTAGTTTTGTAAGATAAAGGTTTTGTGATTATGCTGCTACTTTTTTTTGCCGTTCCTGAGATATTGTCAAAAAAATAAAAAAATATTTTTTTTTTACACCCTGTATCTCGAATGCACCGTATTCGAGATACAGGGTGTTTGCGGAACCATATTAATAAGAACTTTTTTTTTTATAATTAGTCAAGAAATCCCACTCTTTATTTTCCGACACATGTTTTGAAACACCCTGTATATAGGTCAAAACTTGTATACAAGAGAGTTGTAATAATATAGCAATAAGGCTATCAAAATTTGAATATAAAAAAAAATCATCAAAAATTGCGCCTTTGTTACATAACTTACCAAAAATTATTCATAAAATTCTTTTATTGCAAGAAATTTATTGAAAAAACGCATAAAACATTTACTGAACAAAACTTTAAAAACTGCCGAAAAAACTATTAACATTGCGCCAAAAATATATTATAGCATAAAATCTATGAAAAATTGCTCATTTTGTATTAAATTTGATCAAAGTACTTGCCAAAATCAAATTTGTAAAAATATTTCTTAGCAACTAAAAAAACTATTAAAAATTGTTAAAAATAGATCAAATCACCAAAAATGTAATTGATAATTTTACTAAAACTGCAAATTGTTATACATACAAATTAATTGCATCTGTTTTAAATGAAGATTTAATTTGCAAAATAAACAAAAAGTTGCATCTTACAAATTTTGTATATCTTTTATAAATCATTTTAACTCAGTCTCCAAGTTTAATACATCTTTGGCCTCTTCATTTATTTAGCAGCCGTGTGCGGCACACACCGCAAAATAGGATGCAACGGCCTTGAGTAGATTACTGCCTAAATTCATCCAACAATGCAGGCTGAGTGCATAGATTTAATAGTTTAATTATTATATATTGTAAAATCTAACAAAATTTGATATTTTAATTTTTACTGGCTGTAAACACAAATATTTACTATCAAACCCATCAACTGCAAGATTGAAGACGCTCTTGATACTGACAAGACCTAGTACATACTTGTCATACACAGTTTTATATTAAATGTAATTATCATTAAATATGTATGATTTTTACTGCAATTTTTTTATACTTTTATTCTCGCACTCAACGATATATGGTAGAATTATCTATTTTTAGACTAAAGTAAACATCCAAACTAATAACTAACATGCATTTTAATTTAGTATTGCAATTTATTACGGGTCGACAGGCTCAAGCGCAATACACAATAAAAGTATTGCTTACATAAAAAAAAGTAATATTATGTGCTTTTGCCTTTGTCTTTAATGTATAATAATAATGAATGATGAAAACAAACGTATTAAAGCTTTAATTAAGTTGTGAGTCGGTGTGTAACAAACAAGTATCATTTTTTTACGTATGTGCTTAAGTTTGCCGACCCTTCATGTATAATTTGAAACTGCAATCACTAATTTATCTAAAAAAATTAATATAATATAATAAATAAATACTTTTAAATATTTTAATTGTTCTTTATAGTTGTCCGATGAAAAAGTAACGGTGGCCGCACAGCTTACATTCGCTCTTTCCAATTGCAATACTAAATCATTCAATGGTAGTAGAAAAGTATTTCCCCTTTGACTGAAAGTAGCCACAGTATTCCATCCGTAGTTTTGGATGAAAGCTGACTTTGCTACATTGTGCGAGGAATCGGGCGTCACCGTACGGAAGAACAACGGAAACTTGTTGCCGTCGCTGAGCGTAGGCGACGTCGACCCGAACGACACCTAGAAAGAAAAATGAAAATGCAATGTGAAACATGAAAGAGATGGAAAATTTGTTCAGAAAATCAATGCATTTAAATTGTGAAATTTCAAAAGAATGACAACATAATGTTTATATTGACATTATTTTTGAACACTTATTATTTATTAGGGTTATCAATAGTTAATTATATTTATATATGGAGACGTATGCTAAATTTACCGCACATAAATCATCCATCAATAACACCTAATAAATAAGGTTTATGTTATTGGCCGGATAGAATATTGATTAAATCAAATCTGTTTTGCTTAATAATCACTTTCACAATCTGTTTACGCGTTTGTTGGAACAAGTACCACTTCAACAAGCGCCGACGACTCATTCGGCGTTTCGTTTGAGATTAATGAATTTACTAACTATGCGGCTATTATTCACAAATAAGAAACTACTCTTACATACTTTACTCACCTGTAAAATATTCCAATAAGGTACTATATTTGCTAAACTTTCAGTTACATTTGAACATCCACTACCTAGCAGCATAATTATAGTTTTTTTAGAATACAATGCATGAAAGAATCGGTCTATTCCCGCTCCTGGATCACACTAAAAAATAAAATAAGTTTTTATTTTTAATCATATTCTGACTAATGAGTTATTATGACTAATAGGTAATCTATCTGATTAGAAATACCATCAAGACGTACAAAGTTATGGTACAAATTTTTATAATTATTTTTTATTGTAATCAATTTTATTTTAAATATATAAGGTCATTTATATAGACAACCAGCTTTTCTTAACATAACCACAAATATGAAAAAGCTAAAGTATAAGCCAAGTATAAATAATTAATATTAATCTATTATTTCAGAGTTTAATTCTGCATTTTTTATTACTATTGTTTCTATGCAAATAGAATTGCCAAACACTAAAAAATGGATTAAATTTTGTTGGTTATTTTATTATTTAAACATTATAATTTACTAACTTATAAAAACTAACATGTTTGTATAAACTACTCACCTCTGTATCATTGATCAATAACTTTAGTTCATGGCCAAACAAAAAATCCTTAGCATTGATGTGTTCTATAGCAAGTTGCGCCGCCGATATTTCAGAAAAACCTTCTTGTCGCACGCCAAATTTAGTACTTAATTCAAACAACCCCAAAATATATAAGTTGGTATCATTTTGCACTGAGCTTCGGTTTCCCAAAATAAAATTCCTATATTTTTTTCTTTTAACTAATTGATTTTCTTCAGTTTGCTCCGTATAATTGTCTACATAATAACTTTCGTTAAATATAGTTACATTATTAAAAATTAAAGAATTTTTTTGGTTATCGTTTTTAAATTTAACTAATGTGGCTATAAGAGTTACCGATAATAAGAAAGCATGTATGTGACGTGTAATAGACCACATTGTGTTAATCTTACATGATGTCGCGATGAAATTTAAAACCACAATGGAAATTGTATAAGATCGGGAACTTTTGTACGAGATGAATAAAACCGGTGATCCTCAAGGATCACACTTAAGAAGTCCTTCAGCATGCGCACGAATTGTTAAGAGCCTTCCACCGCACAATTGGCAACTCGGCATTTTTTATTACTTTGTATGCAATTTTTTATATTCATCTCTTGCAAAATACACTTATCGTCACATACATCTTATATTAGAGGCTAATCAATAGCCTGTAAGTTAATTAAAGATCAATTTCATCATATTTTCTGAAAATAATCATGCATTTTACATTTTTGTTTAAAATTAAAACAAGTACAGTACGCAATTTTATTAGTTTTATTTTAAGTACAATAAATAAATATTATTAAAATATTAGATTATTATCTTTTTTAATTAAATTATATTATATTAATTAATCCTAATTTTTTAATTAGATTCAATTAACATAATTTTATCTAATCAAATAAACAAGTTTAGATTTTTAGTATATGGCCTGAAAAGACTATTCATGCCAACAATATTAATTATTTATTATAAAGTATTGAAAACAAATTAAAATTGCTGAACTCCTATTTCTTTGTATCTATAAGAAACTTTAGACGTTCTCGCCTTGAGCGTAACTAATAAACAGATTGAAAACTTTATTCAGTAAATAATATTACAGAATCAGTTCTTAAAGAACAGCTTTACATCATTTATAAAATTTTACAGGTATAGAAATTAAATTGAAATGTTAGTGATAAAGTAATAACATTTCAAATATAAATATATTTTTTAGTTTACTATAGAAATAACTTGATACAATTTAAACATCTATTTCTTATGGTCGATTTCTTAATCAAACTCAATGCATTAACATTTGATGAAATAATTAACAAAAAAATTGATTTTATATCAAAAATAATGTAATATTAGCAACTAATGGATCAATAATTTTAATGTGTCATTATGCCAATGTAACATAACTTTACGTTTTGTTTTGATTAGATATTTTTATTAAAAAAACAATTAGAATTTTGCTAATAATGCTTGAATATAAATATTTTAATTTATGATATGTGACAATATATTTTTTTTAACTTATTTATTGCGTCAACTACTAAAGTCGTTAGCTTAATAAAATCATAATAATCTCAGGTTACAGACCTAAGGAAACATTAAAATGGTTAAATAAATAAATAAACAAAATAATCGAACAACATACAAAAAAGTCAGGTTGGTATGTCTTATGTGCAAGCGACATCCATGCTGTTACAAAAAGTCTTACGGAAATGTTGTCCGTAAGTTTTATTGTTGCCTTTGATACTCACATAACCCGGCATTTAGACAGATAACTCTTTATCCAAACCCTGTATGATGACGCCTCACAGTTTAGCAAGGTTTTATGCAATGCATATAATTCTGCAATGTATACGGAGGCTTCTTTGGGAGAGACCGTGAAAGGGCCGTGCCGTCTAAAACAAAAGCAATTTCCACTTACCAATCACTTTTTGAACCGTACCCGTATACAACCGTGGAGAATCTGGGTATTCGGCTACAATTTAAAAAAAAAACGTGCTCCTCGTTTGCTCTCGGAGGTCAGATCAAAACAAGTTTTTACCACTGGCATCAACTAGGGTACAAAGCCAGGGCCAACTTTAAATTCCGATGGATAGTTAACATTAAGACTTTCTTCTAGTTCTTGCGCACGGGCGCACACCGGCCTACTAACGGTAGGTTTAAGTCTGTAATTCAAGTGCTGCGTTTTGTTGACAGTAAATTTAAGTTAGTGATAGTAACTCTTTTTTGGCCACAAGTACTTGATCACGTTTGAGGTTTTTTTGCACTTTGTGACCAATTCGTCAATAAAGGGTGATCCATCTAGTGGTATTTTTTTAATCATTTGTTATTTTGACAGTGACAGGTCTTTCCCGTAGGAAATCATATCTCCGTGGAACAAAATGTTGGAAAATATTGCAAACTTATTTCCAAAGTCAATGTTGTGTAGCCCAAACAGTGCGTTTATTAAAAAAAATTACATTTAGGTCAAAATGACGCCCCCACCGGGCGTGCTGTACGCAAACTTGTGCAAAAAGTTTGTGAGACTGGCATGCTAGTGGCCAACACACACAGTCCCCGCCGTCGTACGGTGCGCACTGACAAAAATGTGGTTGCCGTAGTAAAAAGTGTGTGACTCAGTCCTGGAACATCGACTCGGCATCGATCTCAACAACTCAACATTTTACGCACCAGCCTGATGCAAATTTTGCACAAAGAATTGCATTATTTGCTTATAAGGTCCAATTGACTCAGCAATTGAAAGTAAACAATTATTTGGTTTGTTATCGCTTTTCAGTTTGGGCCTGAGAGCAGCTCGAAATAGACATCAATTTTGCTTGAAAAATCATCTTTTTTGACAAAACAAATTTTTATCTTGTTGTTAACAAACAAAACTGTCGCATCTGGGGATCGGAAAATCCGCACGTGATTGTCGAAAAGCCAATGCATTTTCAGATAGTGACAGTTTAGTACGGATTTTGAAGCGGTGGCATCATTAACCCATTTTTCTTTAAAGATGCTGCTAGAAACGCCATTTCAGTCACCTGTGAGCGCTACAGATACATGATAAACAGTTTTTGTGGCCAAAAATTGAAGACATAGATTTGAACGATATTTGGTTTCAGCAGGATAGCGCGCCATGCCACACAGCTCATGCCACAGTCAATCTTTTGGTAGCCACATAAATGAAATCGTGTTCCATAAATAATGGGAATGTTTGCTCTTTCGAATAAACCAATAATATACCAAAAAAATAAAAAAAATTGTTAATTTTTAGAATTTTAAATAAAAGACTACTAAATGGACCACCCTTTATGGTGAAATATTCTAAAGTGCAAAAATGCACGCACAAAGTTTTAGTTGTAAAAGAACAACTTCTTGCTTATGCAACTGTCCACTTTGTCTATGGTCATCCGCAGTTGACGTGTTATGCCAAGTATGATATTTTCCGCCATGTAGATTACCAATCCGTCGACGTTCAGGCATTTATGTACAGGTGTAACCATCAAAGCCGCAATACCATTAACCGTGATCATACAAAATTTAAGAAAAAAAAGCATACGTCTCCTAAACCCCCATGCAAGCAGTTTCTGCAAAATTTTATTTAATTCTATTCGGGCTTTTTCTTGCTGAGTTTGATTTTTGAAACCCTTATAATAATGCAACTATTCTCCTCCTTTAACTAAGAAACCGCGACTTTCCAGCATCCACACCAGACGACTGTTGATCATTTTTTTTTTACTGAGATAACAAGTAAACAAAATCAGCCTGTAGCTGTTGGCGTTGTTAGGATCTTTGCCCGGATTCAGCAACGGCAAGATAATGGCATTTCTCTAATTTTTCGGGTAGACGAGCTTTCTCATATCATATTGTAGATTTCTAGCAATCGCTTATTATGCTAGAAGGAAGCTGCTGAATAACCCAATAAGAGACGTCATTTGGTCTGCCGTTGATAACCTTTTCTATTTTTTTTAATGTAAAGAAGAAGTTGTAGAGCAAAAACTTCGGCAATGAAAAATTTAGCGGAGTTTCTAATTGTTTTTCTAAACGCAAAATTTTATCACTATAATTTATAAACTATTTTGCGTTTGTTGTCAATTAAGATGGAAACCGCAGAAAGATTTTTTTTTCTATACTGTTTTCACCTTTTTTCTCACTTTGCCGACTAAAGTGGCAATAGCGCACTTATTCTTGATATCAATCATGTTTTTCTACGTTGGAGTTCTTTTAAAATACTTAAAAGCTTCTTTTGTTTTTTTGTAGCTACATAAATATCGTTCCACAAGGGAACAGACGGACCGGCCAGCTTTTTAGACTTTGGTATAAACATTTCTGCTGCTCGGACGATACAATTAGTGAACACCTTTACGACGGTCTCGACATTTTCACCATTTGACTCTGGTAGAATCATACTGGCTTGAAAACCTTGACAGTCTGTGCGGTCAATACACCATCTGTCTGATCCCTTGGTTTCAATTGCAATAGAAAAATGATCGCTGTCGTAAAGGTTCTCTAATACATGCATGTTGGTTATTGCAACATCTAATTAATTATTTTTATATTTGAGTACAAAAAATGCAAACCGTGCCTTGAAATGTATTTTGACATTCATTTGATTAATAATTAATTAATATAAAATTGTTAAAAGCATAAAACGTATTTTTTATTTAGATAATCAGTAAAGTTCAATTCAACTGACCTAACCAACAATACATACCACGATAAACGTGTGGCTAGACGTGGAGACGACCGACAAAGTCAAATCAATTGCTAAAAAGCGCCTTAGATTGAAATTTTGTTGGGGCTTGCAACCGTTGCACTATATTTTTGTCTTTTGTCTATAATTTAAAACAATTTATAAATAAATAAAATAAATTAAAAAATAAATAGCACGTAATAATTAAAACACCAAAGTTGTAAACGGTTTTGGTGTTTAGACGTAGACAAAATAAAGAGTAAATTTTTAAAACAAATATTACAAATAAGATCAAGTTGTAAAGTACTCCGATGTTTTCTTTTTTGTCTGTCTCTGTTGCTGCCACTGTCAATGTCAAACTAGTTCCGTCGTTACCGTTGCTGGAAAAAGGGTCATCCTGCTCAAATCAAACTGTTCGACATCTATTTGTTTTGGCAAAATTGCCAAAAAAAAGTTTAGTCGGTTTTAAGGCCAACTTGTGTATGTGTGGGAGTGTTTTTCTTACGTTTTTGGTTAAGAAAGCTAGAGTTCTCTTTACTATTATTTTTACTACTATTGTCCCAAAAGATTTGGCGGAGCATATTAGGTTTAATTTTCAGTTTTGACAGTTTTTTTTGCAGCGGTTTAATTGAGTCTGCTTAGTGTAGCAACAAGAATCAGTCAAAGCTTGTTAACTAATTCAGTTAAGTCCATTAAACTTTGCAATGCAGGTGTAGCAGCTTAAGGTTAATTACGTGATCTTGCAAAATGTTTTTTTTTGCAATTGATGCACGTAATTGGCTGTTGGCAAGTGTTGCTTAACGCGTTGGTAGTGCCTAACCTAACTTGACCCCCAACGTCATTAGTGACAACATGCTGGAATAGTCTATATCAATAATAAATTTTTTAACATTTTTATTGTGTTGGCAATGGCAATTGGCAATTATGAAGAACTCATGCAACAAACTTCATTGTTGTGATTATTTTACTAGTTTTCGTTTTTCCATGAAAAAATAATAAAATACCCACATACCCCTCAATAACAATGAATTGGGACGAGGATATAGATTTTCTAAGCGGTAAAAAGGTAAATGATTACTTATGGCATAAGAATAATTACATTGATAGTAAGGAAACTAACCTTAAATCCTTAAATGCAGTTGTATTAATACACTATTTTCAAATATCTACCTGCCCTTAATCAGTTTATAAATGCTGGCTAATTATATCTTTAGAAGTCTATGCAAGGAAAAGCTTTTTAGATAAAGTAGATAAATTTTAATTTTTGATCTGAACAGTGACCCGCTTCAATGTTATAAAACATTAATTTTCAAATTCGTTAAAAAGTAAATACCTTGATTAGTTTTGTTTAAAAGCAATAAGTTAATAATTTAAAACTATTATATTAAAATATATTCTAAAAATATTTTTAATACCTTCTAAATATTTTATTTGTTTCAGCAATAACATTTTTTTTTACTTCCCATGCACTGAATAAATTTAATATCATTAATGTCTTATACTCTTGTTGCACTGAACCCTGAAATAGTTGATCGTTAAATTATATATAAATGTGTTTAAATACACCCTAGTATTTACAGTAAAAAAGATTTTCTTTTCTATATAAATAATTTTTTTCTTTAATTACATTTATAATTTTTTTCGAATACCTTATTAATTTTGTTTCTACTAGAACCTTCTACAGACATTATGTTATAACGTATTTAAATTGTCTCATTTATATTTTAACAATGAATTGTCACAAAGTAATAGTCAACATCAATCATATTTTGTGTTCATAATTTATATATATTTTTTATTATTACAGAGTGCTCCTAAGCAAGGTAGAAGAGCTGGTGGCACTCCACAGAGTCCAGATACTCAAGAAGTTCTTCTAGAAAATGCTATTGATATTGCTGATGGAAACCAAGCACCTGTAAGAGTTCGTAAAACTGGAAAATGGGCAGACGAAGGTAGTAAATCTGCACGCAAAAATTCCACCAACTTAATAGAACAGGAACGCTTCCAGGATACACGCCGTGATGATTCTGATGATGATATACCAGTCATCCCCGACATGGATGATCTACAAGATGAAATATTGACTTTGCATGAAGTTAAAGCACCAATGTAAACAAAACAAATTAAATTGATATTATTAAATTAACACATTTTATTTTCAGGATATCTGTAAATAAAGCAACCTATAAGGAACTTGATTCAGAGTTAGTTAGTTTGCAGAAGGGACAGAAACTTGTTAATGCGGGAAACATAAATTTAACTTTTTTAACCAGCCGATTGTACCCTGAAAAGGATTGCAAGGAAACGGATGAATTATGGTCTATGGATGAGTTATTTGAAAACTTGTTAAATTTTAAGACTGAATTAACTTAAACTATCTATATTTATCACATCATCTACAGCAATAGATAATATATCTTTGGAATGTATTCTGCGGTGCACCGCTAAAGCCCCTGATTGGGTATATTTATTACCGCAAACCTCGCACTGATATGGTTTTTCTCCAGTGTGAACACGTTTATGTACTTTCAAACGCTGCGCATCAGTAAATGCCTTATCGCATATGACACAGATGTAATTTCGTACTCCACTGTGACTCCGCATGTGTACATTCAAATGACTAGATGTGCTGTACTTTTTAGGGCAGATGTTGCACCCAAATGGTTTTTCACCAGAATGCATCCTTAAATGTGATGTTAAATCACCAGATCTCGCACATGATTTCCCACATATCTAAAAGATTATATATTTTAATATTGTAAATTTAAATTTATAATCATTATTTATTTACATTGCATATAAATGGTTTTTCTCCTGTATGTACCCTCAAGTGCATTTCCAACTGGCTTTTTTGAGTGAATCGTTTGTCGCAGATGGCACATTCAAATGGTAAGTTTCCTGTATGTTTACGCATGTGAATTGTTACATAATGACTCTAAAATCATTTCAAAGAAGTGAACCTATATTATAATATTTGCACTATTTACAGTCACTACTAAAGTTTTAGGTACAAGGGGAGGTCCAATAATATGCACGTTTAGTTTTACTTTTCAATATAATTAATTTTTAGTGACATTTTTACAAGATTTAATAATTTTTTCTATACTGTTATAGAAGTAATTTTTTTCTTTACCCTCAAAATAGTCTCTTATGGCAGACTATTACATTTATACCACATTTAAATTATCTATTTTCTTGTTTGATTCTGAATTTTATTCATTTTCATTTGTCACGATACTATTACTAAGTTTAAATGAAAATCTGCAGTATTACTACACAAGTCTGTGTCAACTATATGTATATTAAACTTTAGTTTCCAGCAGATTTCAGATGAGGAAGTTATTGGAACTGCCCTTGTATCATTAAAAGTTACTATTACTACTACTACTACTAAAAAATCAAAATTACTTGTGTAAAGGATTTCCCACAAATATTACATAAATATGGCCTTTCTCCACTATGTATTCTCATATGTTTTTTCAGAACAAACGAATGTGAGAATCCCTTGTTGCAAATTTTACAAATGTGTTTCTTCTCTCCACTGTGTGTAACCATATGACTTCTAAGACCATTTGGATCAGCAAATCTCTTCTTGCAAACACCGCATTCGATGGGTTTTTCACCAGTATGTATCCGCATATGCACAGATAATACATTTGATTCGTAAAAGCTTTTCCCACACACTGTGCACAGATGAGTTTTTTCACCCCTATGTTTTCTCTCATGTCTTTTCAAACTACCTGATTCGGAGAATTGTCTATCACACATGTCACATTGAAATGGTTTGCTTGCCATGTGAATCCTGACATGTCTTTTAAATGCTTTTAAAACTGAAAATATATTTATAAATAACAAAATATTTTTTAACGTGTGCAAACTAACTATATACTACCAGTTAAAACAATAAAATCGTAGATAAGTTTTGGTTTTACACCCACATCTTTGTTCCCTTTAATAACGGAGAAAACTAATATAATGTAAAAAATAAATCCTCAAGTGCAGATTTATTTTTTACAGTATAACCAATATTACTTTCGTGACCTGACTTACAGTCAGTCACAAAAGTCTACATACACCCCTCAAAAATCCGATAAATTCTATATAGAAAACATTTGTTTATTAAAATATTTTATAGTACATTACAACTTCAGTACATGTAATTTTCAAGAAAATTTTGATTGAAAAATACAAAAAAAAAAATAATCAAATTTAATACCTCACAAAAATCTACATACACTATAAATTTATTTAAATTAATGTAGAAAAAAAGTGAAAAGCGCTTAATTTACACAATATTAATATTTTGTTGGACCTCCTTGTAAATCTATTACAGCTTGCAACCGCCGCGGCATAGACTGAATTAAATTTTCTGTTATAACAGAAGTTATTTCAGACCTGTCTTAACACATTTTTTAAAGTTTTGCGATTTGTTATATTGAGATATTATTGACAACAATATGTTTGTCCCCCCATGCCTATTTTTTAGAATATTTGAAAAACTTGAAAATGAAATGGAACGATATATTCCACAAAATGTCCATATCGAGAAATATAGTAGGCTAGAAACCCATTTGAAGTAGATGTAATGGGTGTTGAAAATGATTCAAATGAATTACAATAAAAATTGCCCAAATTGCAAAGTGATGGAAGATTTGTCAAAATAAATCTCACAAACAGTGGCGCGTAGCTATCTGTAAGCATGGGTCTGCAATGCGGAAGAGCTATTTTTGACATTCCCTGAAAAGAATTTGGCATTTATCAGTTTATAGCCATATTTTATACTTTTTAAAAGTTTATAGTTGGATTTTGGTGCT
Source organism: Tachinus rufipes (assembly GCA_963932245.1). Lineage (NCBI taxonomy): Eukaryota > Metazoa > Arthropoda > Insecta > Coleoptera > Staphylinidae > Tachinus > Tachinus rufipes. The sequence continues at coordinate 70,598,402 of OZ010745.1, read as the reverse complement.
TTCTGACAATTGAAAGAAATTTTATGGACAGAATTTTTTTTTAATATTATAATATTTTATGAATGTATTTTACTATTTTTGTTTTTTTATAAATAGAATTTTGATTTGTTATTGTTATCTTAAAAGTGTGAGTCTTTGAATTAAGCGTTATTAAATTTGCATATTGTTAAAAATAAAAAAATATTAAGACCTAAATATGTGTTCCTCTAATTATTTTGAGCAGTAGTAAAATGTTAAGGAAATCTTACAGGGATTCATAACAGGAGACAAATAATTAAATTTCATAATAAGCATGACATTTTAAGTAAATAATGTTTTTTCCAATCGGTAACTGATTTGAAATTATTCAAGTAGTGAATAAGTCATGAAACTTGTTTACAATAAAAACTCTAGTTATCTTAATGCAGTTAATTTGATTGTCTTTTTCCCAATTATCTAGTTATCTTACTAGAAATATTAAACAAAATAGTATTGTAATGATCAGATTACGTCCCTTGAAAATTTTATCGGATACATTTAAAATCATTGGTAAATGTTCAGTAAGCGAAATAAAAATTCAAACAAAACTTTGGTAAATATATTTTGTAAAATTAACAAGTAACTTTAATTATGTTTTTAAACTCTAAATTCAAATAACTCCAAAATTAAACCCAATGCATTTGTGAAATTTTTTACCTGTTATAAATTGCAATAATTACTTTTTATTATACAGTAATTGTAGGCTTTTTCTGGAAACTATGACATCGTCTATAAGTAGAAAAAGTCGACCATAATTTTTTTTAGAAAAAAATAATTAACTGGGAATTTATCATTATGCCATTTGAACATTTAAAATGTATATATTTTTCCAATGATTTAATCATTTGGCCTTATTCTAATCAATTTAGGCTATATTTTTATTTCTTTGAGGTATAGAATCAATTTCAATAAAATTGAAAAAAAAAAACCACTCTTATCAAAGAGCCATCTCACTTGCGTGCTGAAAATATTGAAATTGATGTTGGTAATTGAATGTTACAATGCGTTTTCTGTCTGGGTAATGACTAAATTCCTTTGCTAATTAAATTTTCAATTAGAGTATCCCATAAAAAAATAATCAAGAAATTGAATGATTTTTTACCTGTAAAAGTTTTGTCGCAGACTTTACAAATCATCTCATCATTATTATGCAACATAGAATGTATCCTCAAATCAGATTCAAAATCGAATGTAGTATCACATTCCTCACATTTAACCGGGCTGATTTTATCCACCTTTTTTCGAACTTTCTTCAATCGTTTTCCTATTTCAGATTCAAACTTCTCAGTATCTACATTATCTGCTTCCTTAACAATTACTGGTTGGTAATTTGTTTCTACTAAATCTTCTGATATGATTTTATTTAATGATACTATAACATTTTTATCATTTTCAATAATTTTTTGATCTAATTCTACTAAAGGTTTATTATTGTCTTCAATAGTCTTTGCTGTAATATTATTGTCTATTTCGACAATAGAATTTTCATTTGTATCAATGGTTGGAATTTCATAATTTGTAGTTATTCCAATTGTATCATTTTTTATAGCTTCTTCAATTTTTACAATTTCCTCCGTAATTTTTACATCAGTTTCCATAGTTTTTTCAACCATATTAGCACAATTTTCCATAAATTTTATTACAGATTCTGTACAATTATTGTCATTATTTTCATTTATCACTGTTGCATCATCTTCGATGATATTTCCAAAAGTTTCTGTACATATTTTACTTTTTTCAATAGTTTTACCTAGTGATTGATATGTGTTAACATTTTTCATAATTTCTTCGATCGGTTGTATACCGTTCTCATCAGATTCTATACATTTTCCAAGTAATTGAATAGAATCAATATTTTGCATGTCAATTTTACAATTTTCAATGCATTTTTCAATGGATTCTACAGTTTTTCCGTTAATTTTAATAAATTCTTCATTAATATCAATTATTTCTCCATTGATATCTATAATTTCTCCGTTAAAGCTAATGGTGTCTCTACTGATATCAATTATCTTCCCACTGATATCAATGATTTTACCATTAATATCAATAATTTTTGTATTTTTATCCATACTTTTACTAGTTTCATCAATATTTTCTCTATTTTGCAGACTATCTTGTTTATTTAATTCAGTTTCTTTCTTTGCATCATCCACCAATTCTTTTAATAAATTATCTTCATTGTCCATAAAATGTTCAGTTTTTAAATATTCAGATAGGCTAAATTCAATTTCATCAAAGTTTGTTGATAAATAGTTTTCCAAGTATTCATGAGATTTTAAACACATTTGTTTGAAATTGTAACAACGGTCTAGCTCCATTTTACAGTCAGTACATATAAAGTGGGGATATGTCTTGTTGGTCTCTAGTATCTAAAAATAAAATAATCAAATATACTTTCTCTGACCCACCAACAAAATATTAAATATTTATTATAAGCTTATTCATATTCATCACTTTCACAAAATTTATAATTATTGTTGTCTGTAATAAATATTAATTAATATATTTTATAAATTAATACAAACAAATTATTGCAATGCTCCATATTAATTAACATGTTTCCAAAACAAAACTGTTAATTGTTTGTCCATTTGATAAATAAATAGAAATATTACCTTAAATATTTTCATAAAAAATTACATTTACAATTAAAAAAAAATTAATTAATTTACAAAAATAATTTTATTGTCAATACAATTTTTAATATTAAAGTAAAACCAAATATTAAATTTATGCATGTAATTTCTGCTCTATCCATTCAATTCTATTGAAATAACATGCAAATAATCAATACAATATAATAGAATACAGCTGTTTTATTTTGATTAATTTACCAGTAATGATGTACAATAACTGAAGATTTCCGACGTGTCTGCATCAAAAAATGAATACATCTCAGTTTTTTCCAATAAACATGCTCTGCAAACCTTGTCAATGTTCAAAATGTTTTCAATATCCTGCATATTTTCAAATAAAATTACTTTTTCCAGCTACAAATCAATCGCTCAATGTACACAAATGAAGTTAGCAACTCAAGGCTGCCAATAAACTAATCAATAATATAAATTTATTTTATGCAATACTAATAACTTCCATTACAAATAATACATAACTTACTTTTTAAAAATGAATTGCAAATATGTTTGGAAATACTGCACCGTTAAGCGAAAGCCATGTAATTTTTTATTGGCGAAACTAATTGTTTTAATTATAAATTGGTGGCACCTAGCTTAAAGTGAACAATGGAAAATATGCATTTATTTTAAAATATCGTTTTTTATGCTCGCTTGGCACTGAAGAATTATATTTTGAATTAAAAATATAATTATAAATACTCAAATAGCTATCAATTTTATTGTAGATTGAAAAATTAAGAACATGTTTTAGTTTTTCTATATAATCGACGAAAATAAGTACACATTAGACGTTTTCCATTTGAGCGCTTACTGCACCCGGTGCTTTTTTAACCCTTTAGCTACTAGTATATATTTGCAAATATGTCTGTCTAAACGCAAAACAAAAATAAAAGAAAAGTTTTACAAATGCCGATAGATTTATTTTTTATTTATATGTGATGATTTATGTACATAAAAATGGCAAATTAAAAAAGATAAACAGGGTAATTAACTCCCCCTTCTTTTAATATAATTTCATTTATTTATTATTTAAAACGTATGTTTGCTAAGAAAATTTGTTCTTCTAAGCTTGTTGTCTGTTTTTATTTATTACAATAGAAACATCTTTTTAAATAAAAAGTTGTTTTTTAGATAGGGTTGAATATAACAAAAATACAAAATTCAAAATATACTTCTAAAGAATGGGCCATTTTTAAGTTAAAATTTTAATCATATGGGATAAAGAACAAACAGCTTGTTTTTTGATTATTTTAATTTTATTTCAAAGAGTGTGTATTCCGATTAAGTATGGAATATGATTTCATTTAAATGGCCGTCGCGGCAGGCCATTCTTGAGGACTAATTATTGAGTATTTGGTAAATTGTTTGTGGATTGTCAGCATACACCTTTTCCTTCAATGAGCTCAAAAAAATCCAGAGCTGTCTAGTCGCAACTGCAAGGTGGTTCACATCGCTGAACCGACTGGTAACGCGGTTGTAGAATTTAGTGCGCAGAAGATTGATCGTAGCATGTGTAGTGTTGGTGGGTGGTCGATTGTTTCAACAAAGTGGGGCGACCACCAACTCCAAAATCTGCACCAAATGGTAACTTGAAATGAATGCATTGGTTTCTTGACTATGGCGTGTAGATTGTTTGTTCCTCAAATACGGCTTTGTTTGTTATGTTTTTGGGTCAACATTCAATTCAGCGGGCACCAAGATTGGCCATTTTAATTTCTTGAATGAGTTGCACTTTGTAAGCAAACATACCAAGGTCTTTGTAAAGAATTTGCCTCAGAGTAGTTTTCCGAATATTGAGTTGCCGACTGCTGTGCCAAGTTGATGTTCTTGAGTTCTCGCGTACACTATCAAGCCACAGGAGCGAAAATTTTGCCAAAACGCTTTGGATGAGTATGCTTGATGCGCGCATTGTCTACCAGCGTTCCAGTTTCACGCACTTTTATCACAAACTTATGTATTCTTTTGATCAATAGTGCTTCATTTCTTTCAAAAAAAATTACGCAATTTTTGCTCTGTTGCAAACAAATTAAACCTATTTTCAAAACAAATTTTTAGTGTTTTAAAATGTTTCTCCAAAGTACACTTTTCTCATGTAATTATCAGGCAAAAATTGTCAGCGTCGGTAGAAACATGTGATTCAAAATTCAATCAAAAGATGGCCCACCTTTTATAACAAATTATATTTATATATAATTGGGTACTTCCAAAAGGGGCAATTTTATCTCTAAAAAAACTCAACTTTTTATTGTTTCAAAATCAAAATCCGATGTATCATCAGTACCAAATATTAAACTAAACAACGAATCCATATCTAAATATTTTTCTATTTGTCTTCTAAGGGTTACAATCTCACATAATCTTTTTTGGAATAATCATGTTGTTGACATAGCTTCAAAAGTATCTAGAAAACTAGAGTTTCATAGATGTAAACAGTTTTTTACGTCTGTTCAGCTTTTGCATATATATAAAACATTCGTTCTTGTTTTGAATATTGTTCTCAAGTATGGGTAAGAGAATCTAAAATTTCTAAAATCTATCAAAAACGAGTTATTTGGTTCATTGCTGACTCAAACAGGACTAATAAGTAAGATACTTTACAACACCGGCGTAATGTTGCAAATCTTTACATATTCTATATATATATATATATATATATTTCTTTGAACATTGTTCAATTGAAGTAGAAAACGTATTGCTATCTAAACAAATATTTACTTGTAGTACAAGGCTTGCTAGGAGCTATAATAAATATTCAATGTCAGATTTTTAACCTTAATTCCAACACATAGAATAAACTTCCAACGGGGCAGAAATATTTAAGGTCAATGTTTACAGACTGCTAAAATCTAGTCTTCAATAACGATAGTTTCAACAAGTGTGGTTCCACTAGTTAAAATTTAAATATTATTTATGTTTTTGGGACATATTCATTTAATAAAAACAATAGCAAATTATAGATAATAAACTAATTATACATATAAGAAACGTGTTTTCTGAGTTTCAGCTTTCCTGATAATGATTTATATGACATCAAAACGTTTAGAAAAAAGACAACACAGTTTGATACACTAAAAACAAGTTTTATACATTAGAACAATTAGAACCATCAATATTTTAGAAATCATATTTCTGCTGATGCAAAACTAAAACTTAGTATTTCAAATAACATATGGTAAGGCAATTAAGAAAATATTGAACTTTATTATACTCCAAAATGAATACTTACAAATAACACAATACATCAAATAAAAAACCAAAACTATTTACTAAGTATAAACAAAAGAAAAATTTTCAATAAAGCAAAAAAACTCAAAACAACAATTAGAGTGGATGTTCTATAAAAACGTTCAAGTTATACATAGAAAACTTTTTGCAAGGATGTTGAAAATACCTCCCATACCGCAAGGGTAAAAATATTTTTATCAAAAGACTCCCAACAACCAACTCGGTTGCCAAAAATACTCAAACGGTATATACACAGCCATCTTATGAAAAACATTCGAGATACTTTTGGAAATTCAATTTTCAAGCCATACCACCTTGACACAAGATTGGTTTGTTGATGCTGCACACAACCTTGTAGAATACACACATATAACCTGAGCAATTAGAAATTTCTCAGCGTACAAGGCACCAGGACTGGACGGAATTTTCCTGTTTTGTTTTGCAATGAGGATATCAATCTAGCCCACTTGGTAAAAATCAATAAACATGTATTGTTTTTTGTTACATTTCCATAGCACAAAAAAAGTAAAAATTGTATTTATACCAAAATCAGGTCGCTGTTAGTGACACTCTGACAAAATTCTATTGCCTGATAAATTTTACGTCTTTTCTACTAAAAACACTTGAAAAGCTGTGCAAAAAATTAATTCAGGAAATGGTGTTAATCCAACAATCAGTGGATAGATAAAACTACTCCTAAGAAATAGACCTTTCAATATCTTTACCACTAGAGAGACTTACGACTAGCCTGCATGCCAAGATAGCTGGATTAACCCAAGGGATAATGATAAAAGTAGCCCAACAAATATATGATAAAAAACGAGCAAATTTTAACGGAAAGCAGAGCTGTAAATTTAACTATAAAAAGCCTAAAATTACATCATGGCAAATACTAGAATGCTATAGAGCTCTCACATTGACCGCTTATGCATTAAATTGTGCTGGGGACACTCTAACATAATAAGTAACATTATGGCTAATAGAATGGTAAACAAAGAATCAATCCTTAAAATGTGTGGAGTTTAACCCCAAACCGCACTACTACTAAAAAGCCTTAATACTATACTAAAAACATAAAACGCATAAAATACGATTGTATAACAACCCGGGCTGTAGGCAGACAAAGGAAGCAATAATTGCTTCAAATCCCAAACCAGCCAACTACTACTTGTAACTGTTTAGAAAGAACCTGCAAACAAGAATCCTGACAGGTCACTTTCAATTAAAAAAACACATACCTACAATAGGCATTGTAAACAGACTAATGTGTAAAGAATGTGAATGGACAACAAAATAACCAAGCACGTCTTATGTATCAGCCCGGTGCTCTCTTACGCAAAAAAGTCTATGTTAGAGAATTGCTGGCTTAACATAGCCAGCATAAAAAACCCTTCTATGCAATATTTTAGCATACATAAAGTACATAAGTTGGCTGTCTGCTTGGACAAAAGAGTGAAGTTAACTACTAAAAGCGGTACAAAAGGCGTAATAAGCCCTAAGTGAAATGAAAATGGTTTTACATTTCTATTCAAATCCAGAATCTAAAACATACCATAATTTTTTTTATGACGGTTAGTATTTGAAGGCAAATTCTTTGCCCTTATCGTCTACTCCCAGTAAGTGAAACATTTGCAAAGAAATGTCTTTCTATTAAATTTACTGCAGTTAACTGATCTATTAATTCTATACTTTGTCTCCCCGGTCAAGCGGCAGTCAGAGTTCCATGCTTTTTTAAAACTTGTTGCACTACTTTTCTTATAAATATATTCAAGTTTTTTCTGTTTTTACAAGAAACATAATATAAGAATTTAGCATGGCAACATCAACCAAAAATGAAAAAAAACTTTTTTATACCACTTGATTGATTTTCGGACACATTCTACTGTAGCTAATTGCATGTCACATTTATCAACCATCCGCATGTTTTGTGTGTAACCTAATACACAGGCTGGTTTTCAAATAAGCTCACCGGTCTTATGATCAAATTTTCCGCTATTCTTCATTACTCCTTGATGAAATGTTGAAAGCATCAACACATCATCATTTCAAGGAATGTCAATTTCAGATTTGGTGTACACTAACAATTTCAAAACAGTTTCCGTCTTGCTATCACAGAACACATTTTTTTTAAATTTCAAATCAATGTCTTTTTGATGGGATAAATTGCTTGAAGTACAGCCTGCCTTTGAACAATATCAGGGATTCATCGATGACCAAATTTTGAAAAGGATTGAAAAATGTTAAACATTTTTTATTCCATTTTTCAAATATAGTTTGTGTTTTCCACAATTTATTATAGTTGCCTGTAGGCAAAATGTTGTTATTATCAGCAAAATGTATATAACGCAAGAGTTGTATAAATCTGTCTCTTGCCATGTACTTGCTAATAAAATGACTAGCAATAATTAGATCTGTTATCGATAAAATTATTGCTAAAAAGTTATACATTTTATTTACATTAGTGGGTGGGTACTTATGATTTTCTTTTTGGAGCATGATTGTTTTTGGCACTGTACTCGTCGTATCTATTAGTTTTGTCCACAATTGTTATCATATATCATATGTTACTTGTATTTGGTACTTTTTTTGTATGTTGTCTTGTAATTGGGAATTGTTTCCTGTAGGACAATAAATACTTATTATTATTATTATTGTTATTATTATCATATGTTCATCAAAATATTTTACAAAATACTCGTACTCGTTATATACTTTTATCGTCAAAGTGATACATTGTGGGATTAAAAATATTGCAATTTTGCCAACGTAAATCTTCTACAACAGTTTTTTCATCACTATCACTATTTGAATAATTGTCTCTTTCACTATCATCACTTGGGCTATTCTGGCTACTAAGTGATAGAATTTCTTCTTCATCACTATATATCATTGTGGTTCAATACTGTTCTTGAACGCTTTGAACCGCAACTACAACGAGATGTTGTTGGTAAATCCATTTTCAATATTACAATGCGGCAAATAAAACAATATTTTAGATAATCAAATATAAAATGCAGCTAAACCCACGAAATACTACTGCTAAACTGCAGTGACTCCCGTTCTCGGCATAATGCATCAAGTCATCTTTTAACATACGGCATACAAAGTGGTATTTATTATGCGTCTAATACGCAACAAACAAAACATAGACACTCTACACACTTGTTTCATTAACGCAATATCAACAAAATAAATAAAATTCAATAAACAACACCGTTTCCGGAATAATTTTATCAAATCGCTTATTGACGACAGCCGTATCTCACGAAAGTTTTGCACCGTCGTCTATTGACGACAGCCGTAGTTAAAGGGTTAAATATAATTAAATAAATTCAAAAAATAGTGAATTAGTGCCACTAAGTGCGACTAGTTTTTTCAATTGGAAAACTGTTTTGTTCAATTGCTAGATAGCAATTTTGTTTTTTTTTTTTTTTTTTTAAATGTGATATTTATGTACAACAACATAAAAGGTATTTTTAATGTAACCACAAACAAATAACAAGCAATAGTGCCACAACTTTTTGTTTTTACAGAAATATACAGGGTGTTAAAAAAATAATGTAAAATATTTAAGGGGTGGTAGTACAAATCACAACAAACAAAACAGTTTTAATAAACATGGGTTGTCATAGCAACGGTTTCAAAAATATGAAACATTATTTATTTTTATTATTCTTTATCTCTCCATTTTTTGATGTTTTGTGAAATAAACATTCAGTATTTGACAGTTGTTGTTAGTGCACAAGTTTTCATTGCTAGGGCTGATTACTCTAATGCAGAACTAGCCGACATGCATTTTATGTATGGTCGTGCTAATGGGATTGCCACCAAAGCGCGACGTTTTTATGTAGAAGCTTATCCAGAGATTGAGAGATGACATTTCTTTGGCCCACAGGCAACAAATGTGGCTTCGATTGCCGTTAGAGAGCATTTAGACCAAACTTTTCCACATAGGTGGGTAGGAAGAGGCGGACTAGTTTTATGGCCAGCAAGATTACTTGATTTAAACCCTCTTGATTTTTTTTTGCGATATTTGAAATCATTAGTGTATGCTACTCCTGTAAATAGCCTCGAGGAGCTGCAGTTAAAAATTAATGAAAAGTGCCAAGAAATCTGAGCCAATGAGGGGGTTTTTAAGAATAGTACTGGAAGGAGGGCACTTCGAACATCTTCTATAACTCTGTTTATAAAAATAAATAATGTTCTATATCTCCGAAACCGTAGCTATGACAACCCATGTTTATTAAGACTTTTTTGTTTGTTGTGGTTTGTACTACCACCCCCCTTAAATATTTTACATTCTTTTTTGAACACCATGTATACATCTTTTTTTTTTCACATTGTTCTACCTACCGTATAAAAACATTGTAAGAGTTTAGTAATTATATGACATATAAACTGGGAGGAATATACTTAAAATTCTTACAAGAGACTTATAAGTTTACTGAACACTGATCAATATAGTTCATCATAATATCTTAAATATAAGTTTTTAGTAAGATGATTAAATTTTGTATCTTTCATTTTTAATAAATGACACCGTCGTTATTTTATTAGTTAATAAACAAGATTCAAGTCACAACAGTCTTTTTTTTAATTTGCGGAAGAGAGTGTCTCATACTTGACAAATAACTGTCATTGGTGAAACCCTCTCTACCTCGAAAAACACATGGAAAATGTAAGACGCCTTGGACAAATGGAACAAGTATTTAGACATACTAAATAGTTGTTTTCCATTTAATCAAATAGTTGTACTTGGTGGCAATAATTCAATTGCTCCTGGTGCATTAGAGGTACCGACTATTTTTGATGTACGTTTGAAACATCCGCTTAAATTGAACATTTTACAATTAATTTCCAAATTACTTTACCAATTTTTAAAGAGCTTTATCTATTGTTCTGTCCTTTGATCTAAAAGAGTTTCATCAAGATGAATAAATTTAATTATTTAAGTTATTTAAGATTACTGCAGCTATTTTTAAAATACTTTTTTTAATCTTTCATATTCAATTAAATTTAACATTGTAGTTATTTCTTTGACTGCTAAACTAGAAAACTAGGAAAACAAAAAAAAGTTATGCAATGCAAATATATATAGAAAAAGATCTGACAGTAGATGAGAGATTGATTCAAAGAGAACTTGCTAAAGAGGAAAAAGAAAGCAAGTGCAAGTAGGTTATTAAAAGATAATTACAGATGGAAAGACTTATGACTGGAAAACAACACACGGTACTCAGAAAAATTATAAATAAAAACAGGAAAAGAAGATTACGATTAAGGCAACATACAAGGAAATGATAAAGGCACAAAAAATAAAAAATGTAATCAGAATAAGTACATGGAGTATAAAAACTATCCCATCAGCAAGTAAAATGAGAGAAATTGCAAAACAAATGAAAAAATACAAAACAGATGTGATTGCTCTTCAGGAAATTAGATGGAAAGGAAATGGAAAAATTAATAAAAATACTTTTTTTGTAATGTACTGAGGTGAATAAAAGCAGGGCAAAATGGAGTAGCTTTTATGATTTTAACGCACAGATAGGAAAAGAAGACCACATAAAAGATGTATCTAGAAAAGCAAACAAGTAACGGAATTGTGGATTTTGTAATTTAGCATCAGCAAATTTAGGGGTGGAAGGACCAGAATAAATTAGAAGCTATACAGGTAAAATACTGGAGATGAGTATTAGCATTAAATAGGGAAACCCCAGCTTACATTGTATTAGAGGAAGTAAAAAGAGACAAAATAAAGTGTAAGCAGGAAAAGGAGCAGTAAGATATGAAGAAAAACTGAGAGAAAGAAAAGTATGTAAAAACATTTAGAAACGTGTAGTGGAATGATAAATGTCAAGAAATGATAGAGAGGAAAGCAAACGTCAGATTAAAATGGATAAAACAAATGAACATAGATATAGACAAGAGCAAATAAGAAATAAAGCAATAAAGTACTGATACAATGAAAAAGAGTTTGGATGGAAAATGGTATAAATGAAATCCAATAAAAAAAAAACAAAACCATAAAACATAAAACGATTCTATCAGAAAGATTAGCAAACGCATAAAAAAGAAAAATAACTGTCATAAAGGACAAAACTGGAAAAGTAGCAGAAAACAAAGATGAAGTAAAGAAAAAATTAAAACAACATTTTAGGGAGCTATTAAATGAAATGCAGATATGCAAACAATCAAAAAAAATAATGAAGAAGAAAAAACACATGATTATTTATAGGCTTTCAACAAGCTTTTGAAATGGGTTTAAAAATCAACGTAAGTAAAACCAAACTAATGATATGTGGAAGAGAAAGTAGAGAACAGCAAATAAAACTAGGAAAACATCATTTTGAAGTGGTTAATAAGTTTAACTTTTAAGTGGTAAAACCTTAAGGAACACCCAGCATTTATGATTTTATTGGGTCAGAGTTAAAACCATCAATTGTAACTATTTTTTTTTTTTTTTTCAAAAAATCTTTTGATAAAATTTATAAATTTGTGATCAAGACTTATAGTTGTTTGTTAATAAGATTAGGATGGCATACCCTATCAAATGATTTAGAAATGTCTAAAGTTACTACAAGATTTTTTTTATGTCTAAAGTAGAATTTCATTTTTGTGACATATGTCAGAAGATCTGTTGTCTAACGTTTTGATCAAAATTTATATTGAGTATCTGAAATGAAGTTATTTTGTTTTAAGAACAATGTAGAAATTAATATACTTTCCAAAATGTTTGGACATATTGGACAGTAAGCAATTTGTCTATATTTTAGAAATTAGACTTGATTTCTTTTGTTGGTATAGTTTAAACATTTGCAATCTTTCAACAATTTGGGGAAGTTTTTTTGTATAATAAGGCAAATATTTATACCTGATGCTTCCTGGTATTTAATTTAAAAAAATATTTTTTGACAACCCGTTGTATAAAATAAATTGGACTCATTATTTTACCATTAGCCGACATTGTAGATACAATAATAAGAGGATTTAGAAAAATAGAATATATTTAACGTTTTTTTCTTTTGGATTAGTAACTAAATTGTTTTGATCATTTCGAAAAGAAGTTATTGGAGATTTTGAATTGCCTTGCAATGAATTTATTGTTTTATAGACATTTTGGTTTTATAGAATTTTTTCTTGTTTTTTTTTTAAGAGCTGAGAAATTTGTTTTGTTTCTGTCAATCCTATATTTTTCAGATTGAGTTAGCTTATTAAAATGTTTACGAGCTTTTTTATAAACCTGGTTAGTTTGATCGGAACGACTTGTTGAATTTGTTGTTTTTGCTTTTTATAAACTGCCTGTTTTGTGTAAATTGAGTACTTTTGTTTTGGTTTAAAAACAGAGAACACATTTTTTGATGACTTTCTGACAATTTTTGCTGCAATTTGATATATTGCATATAAGCACTCAAAATCGAAATATTATTAAAAAATGTTTTATTTTTACTATGTTATTTCAAAATAATGATAAATGAGGCGCGGTTTAGATTTAGTAGTAATAGAAAGAGATGTTTTAACAGAAGTAATAAGCAAATTGAGTAAGATTGTGAAAGGCAGCAAAAATCATGGCTTGTTAGACAGATAGTGTTTTAGAAGATGAATGATTTAACCATTCAGTATTATGTACATTAAAATTTCCTAACAAAATAACTTTAGTTTATTAATAATTAAATTGAAACTTTGGAGTTGCTTTATTTAGAGAACGGTATATTATGCCTATTACAAAAATAGTCTTATCGGGAAGATTTAGTTTAAAAATGTGCTATTATAACCAATGTTCTGAATTTTGTACGTAGTCAGTTGGTTGTAGATGTAGGCACTAACACCCTGTTGATCAGCTATTGAATGTTTAAGATGATAATTGAAATCTGGATTTTTATTGTTTACCCTGGTTTCAGTCAAAAAGAAGATATGGTGTTTTCAATGTTCAAGATGGCAATAAACAGAGTTTAATAGATTGTATTAGAAATGCTATTGTTTGCATTTTATGCGTCAATTATAAAGAAAAAGATAAATGTGTTCTTAAATTTTAATCTACAATAAAATTAATCATTATTTGTTTATTTCTTAAAATTTTATCTATATTACCTATATAATTCAAGATAGAATTATAGATAGTGACATACGGGTTTTAATTTGTGGTAATCGATGTAAATACTTTGCTCTACAGTTTTAAAAACACAAATTAAATTTTGAAATGGGCGAAGAGCGCAATAACTGTAATATTTTTATTATAAAATAACGATTTTGTTGGAATAATATAATTATCAACATTATTATTATTATGTCAGATAAATAGTTGCACACATAACTATATTTTCATGCGTTTTGCAGAGAAAAACCTTTAAATACCAATGAGCATATAACGGTTGATTGCGGAAATCTTACAAAAATGTACCGGTCATAAACGGTTACATCTGTCATTAATTTTCTTATGATTATCATTAATAAAATTTAGTAAAATATTTTCTATATAATTAAACATTTTATTTAACATAAAATAGTTGTTTTTTTATTGTTAATGGCAGTTTCTACTAATTATATTTTGCACATCGATATCTCCGATTTTGCTCAAATTTTGTACACGTTTTGGGTACCAAAATATGACGATTTCTAACATTTTAGATTATAGAAAATACTTGTAATAACACAAAATGTAGTACGTTTTAAATGATTTATAGTAATAATAATAATCATGTGTAATTGTAGTTGACTTATTGCTTTAAACATTCACTTATTTTAATTGTGTTGAGAATAACAGAAAAACAATAATTGTTTTTACTTGTTGCTATGGTAATTGGAACATTTTCTATTATTATTTTAATGAATATTTCAAAAACCGTCATTGTAATTGATGAAAAATTTTCTTTCCAAAAATAAAAGAAAATGGAGTTCTATTTAAAAAAATGTATAAATTGTATAAAAAATCAAAATACATCACTAGATCAAAATTTCTACAAAAACTTTTATAAAGGTCCTTTTTTAAATAAACCAAAAATGCAGCCAGTAATCGGGTGTTTTCATACGTTTACCCAACCCTGTATATATACAGGGTAAGTCGGGAGGAGTTTAGTCCGCTAAACTCCAAAAGTGTATTCTACACGTGAAAATAATGTAAAAAAACGCAAATGTTGTTATCCGATTTTTATTTGTTTTCAAGTTATAGCATAATTAATTTTTTTTTAATGTTCATTGTTCTAAAACATTTGATAGCTTTTTTGTTCTGATAATGTGACGGCAATTTAACGTTTTTGTAATGGGAGCTGCTGTTGAAGAATATCGTCTACGGTTTCCACATCAGAGACATTCTAATAAAAATGTATTTATCAGAGTTTTCAACAAACTGTGCGAGACCGGAAAGCTTCCCAGTGTTAACTTAACATCTGAACGAGCTACTCGTAGAATACACTCCTGGAGTTTTTATATATATATATATATATATATATATATATATAGATGTAAAACAACTAATACTCCTCCAAAATATATACACGCTGATAGTACTGGCCTCCAGAACGGAGGCAGGTACGAAAAACTGGAGGCAAATGCGTTTTGGTGTGTATATCAATTTATTTCAACATAATACTTTACTAGAAGTCATTCTACAAAATTTTGTTCGGTGACCATTTCGACTCATATACATATACAGTTATACATTGTAGTACATTAAAGTCAACACTACGTGGCGCTATGCTTTTATACTGATATACATATTTTGTTGCGGGCCAGTAGAATAGGCCTCCTCATAAGTTAACGTTCTAATACGCCTCTTACAATTGGCAACATAGCAAATACAATTTATAAAAATAATTATATACTTTTAATATATCTAAACGGTTCACGTTGTTTATTAGTTTTGTATAGAAAATATGTAAAAGTTTTTAAATTATTCTATCGAGGTATTGTGCTATGTAGAATGGATTTTTAAAATATTATAAAATTGCAGATATAATACTATTTAATATTTTTTAAAATGTGCAAAAAAAAAATTATTTTTAAATATATTTTTTTAAATAAATTAAATAACAATAATATTGTTTATATTAGTTTTAAAATTTATAAAAAATTCTAATTTTAGTCTTGTTTAGTAAACTTGACATCATTTGCATGTTAAATTAAAATTAATTCTATTCAGTTTAACGCTAGAGAATTGCCAGGTTTAGTCGCACTGTCCTGTGGGGGTGCTACTAGTAGTATTGTTATGGAAAAATATTGAATTCTATCACATCTACAAAAATATCGGCAAACCTTTTTCTCTAGAAAAATATTGACACAATACAGCGCCGTTTTTAAATTAAAATTGGTTCTTATGGGACAAAACGCCAACTCAATATTCAAACGATAGGATTTTAATTATCACTCTTTTATATGTTGAACTACAGACAATATTCTATGTTTTCATGTTTTTGTTTAAAGATTTAAAGTTATAATTAACGACTAAAAAAAATAATAAAGAACAAATTAAAAACGCCACTTTTAAAAAATTAATTGCGGAGAAACGACTTATTGCATCAAATTTTTACACATTTAATGACACAGAGTGGACTTTCTTCTTTAATGTGTGAAAATTTTAATCAATGATATTCATGCGTTCTCTTGCTGAGTTTGATTCTGTGAAGCCTTATAATAGCACAACTATTCTCCTCCCTTAATTAAAGTTATCAATATTTTTTTATCAATTTGAATAAATTGTTAGATCATTAATAACGGAGATAAATATAACTGTCCCATATTTACATAATTAAAATTATGGTACAAAAGAGTTTTTTTTATGTTATCTAACTAGCTATAACAATAATATACTATTGCAAAAAAAATATTTATAGTGTCATTTTCAAGTTTAGTTTCAACTGATTAACACTTGAACATAAAAAACGCAGTAATTTTCAAGGTTTTAAGCTATTTTTGGATGTTTTAAAAAAAAAAGTCAGTAGTTTCTCAGAGACAAAACTTGGAATTTTACTAACTGTTAGAATGACAAACGTAACTCTTGAAGGTTTTCTGTAAAAAGTAGATATAGCACCGGTCCAAGAATACCTTCCTGTGGTACCGCTGATTTAATGAGGTGTAAGTTAATTACTTTATCATGATGTTTTACCATAAAAATGTTTTGGTTAGGTATCATTATTAGAGAGCGGATTCCTAGCTATTATGCTTACGCTAAATAGTTAAAGCATCAAAATTATGTCTAAATATATGCACGAATTGTGAAGAATGTAATCATTTGGCACTAAGTTTTTTACGCTTTTTTTGCTTTTTTAGTGCTTTTTTGAATTTAGTGCTTATTTTAAAGTTTTGTGCTTATTTTTAAGTTTTGGTACATTTTTTTCTTGATAAAAAAAAGCGTATATTATTTTATTATTTAGCAAAATTTACGTATCGATATCTTGCATACTTTTTATAATATTATTTAGACAAGTTTAATATAATTCTGTAAATCCCGACTGAGCTCATAGGTTATTTTAGTGCCACCTCTTCAAGCAAGTCAAATAACTGTATTTTATAATTCCTAAAATAGTCGGTAGATCGGAGAATCTCTTGATTTAAAAAAAAATAAAAACGTTGTAATACAATTTTTGGATCCTGCAAGTAAGTCAGTGCAAAACTGTCAAGCAGTTCTAAAAAATAAGAAACTTCAAAATAATTTAGCTTTAGCTAGTTTTGTAAGTCATGCCATAAAATCGCTAGGAAAACAGGAAAATACGTTAAATGAAAGTCTAAGTACAATTATAGATTTCAAAGATGCAATTTTAAAATTACTAGGCTGTATTAGGCAAGCAGTGAAATCAAAATCCAAAGATGTATTTTTGAAAAATGGAGGTTTATCTACATGAAATAAAATAAACAGTATTTTGAGTGGAGAGAATGTTCCAGATTTCGATATGAATCCAGCTTTTAAAGCAAAATTTAAACATGGACCATTTCCCCTTCAAAAACATTTTAAGTGATTGAAGACAGAATTTTACAGTTAAACACTTAGAGCAACATTTAATTATTAACTGTTTTTGAAGATTTTTAGTTATTTAAAAGTTTTTTTATGTTATTTAAAATGTGTATGAAAAATATCATCACTCAAACTGTTATTTGGTGCTTTTTTAATGCTTTTTTAGTTACATTTTCATGCCTTTTTAAGCGCTTTTATTCGTATTTTTAATGCTTTTTAATTTGGTCTCTAATCATTATAATACATGAAAAGTGTAATGGGCAATTGCGTTTTCAATTTGCTTAAAAATCTTCGGTGTCAGACTTTTATCAAAGGCTTGAGTATTGTCTAGAAAAGCAGCCAAACAATATTTTTTTCTTTAAGTGTTGTTAATTTGCTTTATGACTCTGTAAACCTGCTCTGTAGTTGTGTGTTAATTTAAAAAACCAAATTGGTGATTAGGAATTAGATGAAATGCTTTTAATTTCAGTCTTTTTAGAAACATATTTTCAAAGATACATTTTAAATAAACTTATAAAGCAACAGAAAAATGTTTCTGTCACAGGTTTATCAGAATGATTTGTGCCACTTTTCATTGAGATTGAAAATGTTTAGATCTAAGTAGTATAGCATTGCAAATATGTGTGAGTGCTTTTTGCACATTTTTTGGAAACTAATTCTAATTGCTGTAACTTTTTTCATAGAAATATGGAGATCATAGCCATGTTTTAATCACGTGTTTGACTCGCATGATATGATGGCGTTAATAAACAATGTCATTGATAAAGGTATTCCAAAACTGATGACGGTGGTAGTTTTTTTAGAAAAATTTTGATTTTTTAGTTTTTTCTCTAAGAGTAGGCTTTTAGCCGGTTGTTGTATTTAGTTTTGTTTTGTGGATTTCTAGTAGACTTCCATATTCTTCTATTTATTAGTAGTGTTTTTTTAGTTACTTTTAAATCATTTTGTAGCTTGTTTGTAGTGTTTGTGGGTTCAAAAATTGCTTAATGTTTAAATGTTGTTCAAAAGATATTAAATTTTTTTTACTGCAGATAATTCAAGGGATAACTTTTGTATACAAAAAAATGGAAGACATTTGTTTTTTGTGTCACATGGCCAGTGTGTAGTTGCTTTGGACTGGCCAAGTTCTAGGTCTTAGCGCTGGAAATTATGTTTGCTGCACTTTTTTGTAGACTTTGATCATGAATGCAGTAATTTTTGGTACGATCCAGTTGAAGGCAGTTAGCACATTGAGGCATGACTTTTGTTTTGTTAACTGATTTTAATATGTATTTGTAGTGTTAAAGGTATTGCAATTCATAGATGATTAACTTGTTGTTACTTTGTGGTTTGAATGATAGAAAAAACGTTTTTAACATTACATAAAAACTGCTTTCTTGGTTTAAATAAAAGGTGTAGTATTGCACATCACGATTTTTTGGTTCTTGAACAGCTGCTTGATATTTCAGCACACCTGTTGTCGACAATTTGGTTGTTATTTATTTTAAGATTAAATTTTTGTTTATTATCCTGCTTGTTGTTTAGCATTGCAGTAAATTATTTAATGTTTGCTACTGCTGGGATGTATATTGGTGGAGGTTTTATGTAATTAAGTAGTTTTTTTTTGGTAGTGTACTCTTGTTTTTGAGTTTATTACATGTTTGTAATAATCTATTAATAGCCGTTGTTTAACATTCCATGGTTTGGTTTCTGAAAAGTTTTTACGTTTAAACGTATATTAATTAATAAATAATAACAAAATAAATTAAATAGATTTAAATAAAATAAATATCAGTTTAACTGAGGCAGGGAATCTATTCATAAACCGGTAACAAACAGTACAGTGTAGTATTTATTATTAGTGGTTAATTGTTTTGAAACATTTTTTTTAATAATGAGAGTTAAAATACCACAGCAGTAAGTCACAGTTTAAAAAACGCTATAATGTAGTAACAATTAATCACCAATAGCATACTATAGTTGTTGTAATGTACACCACATAAAAAATTAAAATCAAAACAACTTCAAATAACTGTTCGTACCTACATTCGATAATTTTTGAAAATAACTATTTATTGTAGACTGTGTTACGGTTTCAATATTTTTATAATCTTATACACTCAAAAAACAATTAAACTAAACCACCTCCTAAATAAAACAAATAAATGCCTACTAATAATAGAAATTTACAAAATACGATATGATAGTGGCAACATTGGCAGAGGCGTATTCGACATTTTCACATATATAATTTATACAACTGGAGCCTAAAACGATGCTTTGGCATTTGGAGTTCTATTGCTATTATTAATATACCAATTTTTTTGTATATAATTAATGTTATATTTTTTTACCCCTCTTTGTGCGTCCTAATAAAGAATGTTTTAAATAACTAAATGCAAAAAAATACACAGTTAAAACTATTAGATTTAGGGTGGAGGCTAGGTCGCCTTATGTGTGTACGGAGGCGAGTAAGATAGCTATGCACATATATAAAAATAACATATATATATATATATATATATATATATATATATATATATATATGTTATTTTTTAAATTTTCGCGGATATAATTATTTTTATTTAAATTTGCTTTCGGATTATCTCGCGTTGTTTGATTGAGTTGGACTCGACCTTTCGGCAGAATCCCATCTGCCATCATCTGGAGTGATTTATATTTATTATTAAAATAATATATATTAATTAATCAATATGACATTGATATTTGAAACTAATTTTGTTGTCAAAGCTGACTTACAAGAAACTTTATTGAGTGTAAAGTTTGTTTGTTTAACTTTTGGTTGTTGGTCGATTAATTGATCTTTCTACAGTCAAAACTTAAAGGAATTGGTTGAGATTTGGGTGTTTAATTTAAATTTGTTGTTGTTGGTAAAGAAGCTGTTAGTGGTTTTTTTTTTGAATTTAAGTAGATGGTAAACGCAAAGCATCATCTCTCTTATTGAGATTGTCTGTTTTTTTTTTAATTTCGATGGCTTCTCTTGTTATTCTAGTATGAAAATGATTAATTTTTGCTAAAATTTTAGTTCTTTCAAAGTTAATTTTGTGATGACTTGAATTTACATGTTCCGTTAAAGATGAAGTAGATTCATTTTTTTGAACTGCTCGAATATGTTCTTCTTTTCTTGTGCTAATTTTGCGGTTAGTTTGTCCAATATAAGATATCGTACAATCTGCACATGGAATTTTGTACACGCCTTGACTTTCTAAAGGGAAAATATCTTTTGGGCTTTTTTAAACTTGACTTATTTTTAAATTTGTATTAAAAACTGTTTTTATGTCGTATCTTTTTAAAACTTTAGAAATTTTGTTTGTGGTATCTTTGACAAATGGTAAAAATGCGTATTTTTGTGTTTCATCTTTTTCTTTGTCGTTGTTTGTAATTTAATTGTTTTATAACAGTTTTAATGATGCTTTATTGAAACCATTTTGTAAGAGGGCATTTTCTAACGTTTAAATTTCTTCTTTTATGTGATTTTGATCACATAATGTTCAAGCTCTATGTAATAAAGATTTTGTTACTGAATTTATTTGGGCTGGATGGTGATGAGAAAGTGCATTAAGATAACGGTTTGTATGAGTTGATTTTCTATGAATATTATGCTCTAAACTACCATTAGATTGTTTAATTAATAAAATATCTAAAAAGGATATTTTATTTTCAATTTCAATTGTAAACTGAATTTTATTATTTATATTGTTTAGATGATTTTAAAAAGTATCTAAATTATTTTTACCATGTTGCCAAATTACAAATGTATCATCTACATATCTGAGCAATAATTTTGGTTTTAGTGGAGCAGAATTAATAGCTTTAGTTTCAAAATCTTCTATAAATAAATTAGCTATGGCAGGGGATAATGGAGAACCCATTGGTGCGCCTTCTATTTGTTTATATTCTTGGCCGTTGTAAATAAAATATGTATTAGAAAGACAGTGATTAGCTAGGTCCATAAGATAGTTTGGTGGATTATATTTTAATTTAATGATCTCTAAAGCATTATTTATTGGAATTTTTGTAAAAAGCGAATAATATCAAAACTTACTAGAATGACGTTTTTATCAATATTTATGTTTTTTATTATATCAAGAAAATGTTTTGAATTTTTTACGTATGATCTGGCTTCTTTAACATGAGGTTGCCATTGTATTGCAATGTATTTAGCAAGTTCTTGTGTTGGAGATCCGATTGAACTAACTATTGGTCGTAAAGGAATATTTTGTTTGTGAATCTTTGGTAAGCCATATAATTTAGGACATATTGAAGATTTTTTTCTTGGTATCAAATTAACCATGATTTTTTTGTCAATAAGTGAATTTTTAATTTTTGCCTTGGTAGTTTTTTCTAAATATGTGGTTGGGTCATTGTTGATTTTGTTATAAGCTTGGTCTTTTAGAAGTTTTAACATTTTGTTGTTGTAATCACATCTATTCATTACAATAGTTGCGTTACCTTTGTTTGCTTGTAGAATAATTCTTTCGTTATTTTCTTTTAAATGTTTTAAAGCAGTTTATTCTTCTTTACTCAAATTTTGTTTTGGTGGATGTGCCTTTCTAAGAATTGTTACAACTTCTTGGCGTATACATTTAGATGGTAAATTGTCCTTATCTTTGATAGCCGATTCTATGCCACAAATAATGTTTTCTACAGGTATTTTGGATGGAGAAATAGCAGATACTTTTTTAAATCATCTAAACAATATAAATAATAAAATTCAGTTTACAATTGAAATTGAAAAAGAAAAGAAAATATCCTTTTTAGATATTTTATTAATTAAACAATCTAATGGTAGTTAAAAGAATACTATTTATAGAAAATCAACTCATACAAATTTTTAGCAATTATGTGTTATATTTCATTCTAAGACAAGCGAATCCAGTTAAATTTCAATACTCCAAGTGTAGCGTATATTCATTTGAATATGATTTTTGACTATTTTTTGCTTATTTGCAGCACAAAAACTGAAAGAAGATAATAATATTCATAAAAAATTTAAATAGCCGCCATTTACTCTGTATTGCACCTAAAGATCTAAAGTTTTAGGAATCATCTTATTTTGGTACCCCAAACATGTGTACAAAATTTGAGCAAAATTGGAGATATCGGTGTGGGGACGATTTCCGAATTTCCGTGGAATTACCCAGAAGTACCTGATAAAAAAATAAAGCATGGAAACAAATTACCGTAAGTTTTAAAGCGGTTGTCCTGCATTGGAGAAAAGCATAATAAAGTTCTGGCAAAACTCTAAGATGGCCAAAGAAATCATTGTTTATATTATATAATATACAGCTTAGAAATCCATAGTCTATGATTTCCATAATGTCGAAACCATCTTCAAAAAGTTTAAAAAATGTATCTTAACTATTATGGCTTTTTATTGCTTAGTGTTGATATATGTTATCAAAATACTATACTAGTTGAATTCTTATAGAATTATAGAATATATAAAAATTAAGAAGTTTAAAAGTAAAGTCACGCTAAAACTTTGTTTGAATTGCTAAATTGTATAAGCTACTTCTGAAATTAATTTCAGGATTAAGTGTTAATCCGGATTTTACTTATGCAATGCAAACCAGCATTAGTAGTCATAGTATCATAAGTGAAGAGTGTCTAGTACAATTTGGTGATATATGTCTGCTTAATTTAATGACTTATAACTGCCAATTTTTTAAAACAATTTAGAGTTGCAGATGAAAAGTATTAACTTTAAGTGAAAGAAAATTAGAAAGATGACTACCTGCTTTCTTTGAGTTTTGGGACCGATAGCTAGTGTGTGAGAAAGACAGATACAACTATAGCAGCCGCATACACACACAAATGTATTAGATTTGCGCTTTTTTCTAATAATTTTTCACTCAACGGTATTACTAAAATAATTTAATGTAATCCAATCTTAATTTCTGCAACAGCTATTAGTTGTTAAATTATACTTTAGAATTTATGTTATGCCGACCCTTCTGAAAATGACAGTACACCTATGCACGCGGCTAAAAATCGTGAACGAGACTTCTGTCTGTGCAGCAGTGAACATGATAAATTGTAAGTTTTAATGATTTGCAAGCGTTAAATGATTATTTTTTTTTACAAAATGAATTAGACGGACTACTAGAGGATGTTACTTAAACATCAGAATGCAAATAAACTACCTGCACGATGGCAGTCCTGACAGACAACATTTGGATAAAAGGTTTTTTAGGGCGTTCAAAGATGAAGTGTACAAAGTAAAAGTAAAAATTGAGGTTAGGGTATTTTAATAAAAATTTTATACTTTATTGTGCTGATTTTATTTTTATATATTAAGACCGGTTTCGGCGGTTAGGCCATCATCAGTTCTAAAATATTACATTAATTATAAATATATATGTGTTACATAGATGATTTTAACAAAACTTACTTTTCTTTTCTTTTCACAGGTGTTATTGTGTGTTGCCCTAACCTCAATTATTTTAAACTGTGCAATAATCAGAAACAAATACTATAAAAGTAAAAACTCGGGATGCACTAATTTAACACATAAAATGCTGCAGCCGATTTTAAACAAAGACTCAATCAGGAAAACATCAAGCTCTTTGTAGGCAAAGCAGAAAATGTTTGAGGCAAATGTATAAAATCTTGTTTATTTTTAATTTATAACTAATTAAAATTGGATAACTACATTTTAGTTTTTTACATTATTTTTACGTGTACAATAATTTCCTGGAGTTTGTTCTGTTTCTCTCGACTCACCTGTATATATTTTCATGAACTTTGCACATTTACTTGTACAAGACTTGCTAGAAGTTCTAACAAGTATTTACCAACAGTTCAGAGATGTAGATCAGAACATTTAAAAAAAAGTTTTTTAAGCGGACTATTCACACATGGAATAAGCTTTTATATTCATTATTTTCCGAGATTTATAACATTCAAAGTCAACGTTTATAGACTGCTTTAATTTTGTCTTTAATGTGATAGTTTCAACGAGAGTTTTTTTGATGAAATTCAATGGCACTTTTTGTGAGAAAAACGTAAAACTACAAAAAATGCATTTTTTACAAACAAAAATGTTGATTTTGCTTCTTTTTAATGGTTTTAATACGATACCGCGCGTTGTCTTGTTGATAAAAGGCGACATACGGGTTTTCAAAAGTTTTAAGTATAGCACAACAACAAACTATTTCTTACTCCGTGAACAAACCAGAATACATGTAAGCATTTTAAGAAACTCATAATATTGAAATGAACCGTAGCTAAAGTAGCTTTCGAAAAAAAGCGTATATTTTTACTTTACTTGATGGCAAATAACCTATATTATAAAACACCGAAGGTCAACATATAGGAAATAATAACATATTACTAAATTCAATTCACAGTATTGTTTGTCACAGCTTTTTTCTCTTCTTTTATTTGATTCAACCAATTTACAATAATAATAAAAACAAAAAATATAAATATTAATTATTTATAGATAACAACTAATTTATCAGTTCATAGTCTCATTTTTATCGACTCTGCAACTTAAAATAGTTTAAAACAAACAAAAAATATACACGACCAGCAAAAAATATTACTTGAGCAAATTGCATGCGATTGAAATCTCTTAAATGTTCAAAACTATGGTCCATTTGGTATATTAATCTGTGTATTTATACATTGTCTGGTACATAGTTGTCTTTGCCTGGTATACCACTACCACCAGCATCTCCCAACCAAGGGTATTGATTTGGACAATCAGCACATGTTTCTAAGTAACGAGTATCTGTGAAATTAATATTAGGATTCTTATACATTAGAGCACATTTGTTTGAATTTGAGCATGATATTGGGATGTTTTCCTTCTTTTTATTGCAGTTCCATGCTTCCAAATTGTTTAATTGATTCAATGGTTTTGGATCTGTCATCCAGGTTAGTGCCTGAGTTATAGTCACAAACCATATATCGGGTCTATAAATAATAAAAATGTTAAATTAACTTTCCAGTACACCACGAAACTAGCATTAACTTTTTTATTTGCATTTAATGTTAGAGATTAACTTTTTGGATTAATTATCAAAATTGAAAGTTATCCTGCGGTTTAATTATTATTTAATTATATAATACTTACAATGTTTCGGCCCAATCCAAAAATTTGTGTAGTCCTTGTTCTAATTCTTTAATTGAGAACCAATTTGTATGGAAAGGCATCATATATGGGGCCTTATTTTGCTCGTAATGTCTACTAAAATCTTCTTGTAGCCATTCAAATACTTCAGTAGCATCGTGGTTATGCAATACGCATTGATCCAAATATGGACAATGCCCACCTTCGTAATCTTCAACGTAATGAGCATTCAATGGAACTTCCCAAACACCTAAAATAATAATTAATAAATATGTACTCTTAATAGTAATGGAATAAATCAAACCTGGGAATGTTTTAGTAGGACAACCACCAGATTTACATTCATGAGGAATCTTGTAATCTAATGTGTAAGGCCAAACTGGAACCGTGGATGGCGGGGCTCCAATCGAACTATCGTATATGTACCCAAAATCTTCCAAAACTTTATATTGCGTATTACGGCCAGGTTTCAAGAATGGAGCTCTCATTCCAACTACTTCACTTTTTGATACGTTGGAAAAGTGTTTCAAAATTTCTCTCATACCAATCATTTCACCGACCCATTCTTCGTATCCTTTATCTTGTAATCCCATTTGCAAGCTAAAATATATAATGTAATCTTTTAGTTTTTATTAAGTTTTGTCATCTTACGATATTGTTTCAGTAGCAATTTCATGTCCTTCGCTGGCCAACTGTTGAATCATCTGGTAATTACTATACTCGTGGGAAATGAAAAAGGTACCTTTGATTTCACAACCGTTTGGATTCTTGCGGTGCTTATCGAATACCTTCCTGTAATGACCATAGTTATTTAGATTAACGGCACCGTCGAATGTTAGTAGAATCATTTGTGGAATCTAAAAAAATAATGGTAGATTTTTTTCAAAGTTATGGTTTGTGTAATATTTACATCTTCGGGCTCTAGGTTCCCTGGGATTAAAGTGCCATCTTTAGAACAATAACAGTAAGGTAGTACACATTCGGCTGGATCGCATTTCTGAGCGAGGTCGACTGGTGGTTCGGTGCTTGGAGCTGGTGCTGAAATTGACTTGTGTTATTAAGAAAGTTGAAGAATTATGATTGTATTATTACTGGCTGCAATTGGTCCACAACGAGCTTCTTCTTTGAATGTACAGTATTTGCTTATGTCATCAAAATATAAACCTGATGGACATCTGTTTACATAAGGAAATCCATCGACACACTAAAAAAAATAATTCTTTAATATCTTATGGATAAAATTGTTTTATTAGTATTCTTATTGAATATTACTATTTATCATGATAGGGATGTGATGTATATTTCATTCGGATTTCGATACGTTTGATTTGTTTACCTGGTAAAATCGTCTGCACGTGGCTGGATCCGCGTAATTTCCATTACCCACTAACGTTGAGCAGGTAAATTCAACATCCTTTTTTTCTTCTTTAGGGGCAGGCCTTCTGTCATTTTGAGCTGGCTGTTGTTGTGCGGCTTAAACATTCAAATAATATTTATATACATTTTTTTTTAAATGGCAGTATGAGAAATCTTTTTTACGATCGTGTTCCGGCCGGTGTGACTTTCTAACAGTCCAATAATACATATATATTTTCTATAACGTGTCTCTCCATGTTTCCATGTATGCGACGAAAAATGCGGTCATAGATTTAATTATGTTTGACGAAAAATTTTCTAATTAACAACTCACTCACATGCAATTTTCGGAGCAGAAAAATTACGTCTTAATTGTTGATTTTCGAGATAATCGAAAGAGACCTTGAATGCTTTAAATTTTCAACCAGCGCGTATATGCTGTATACAAATTTACACAATAAATCGAGGTTACAGTAGAAAGTGAAAGATGTTAATGATTATATCAGTTTACACTTGTTTTGATCAGAGAACCCAAAAGCGGTTTCGTTAATTGTTATTCTCAATGAAATTGAACTTGAAATTTTAATGTTGCACTTTCTATGTTTACAATCGCACTATGCTAATTATGTTTTAATCATTTAATCATTAAATTTTAATTAATAATACCAATTATGTCAATGTTATTAAGTGTTAATTCAATTAATTTAATCAGTCATAATAAATTCTATTGATCAACATATTTTTTTTATGATCACAGCAATGTCATATGCTGCATTAATTTACACCGCATTTAGGATAATATCCAGAGCAAGGCCGAATGCATTCGAAAAACCATGAAAGACTAGTTTATGCAAATTTCCAGTCTATGCGACAAATTTTCTTCTAGTGGTAAACTTTTCCGTCATATAAAGGTTGCTATCATTCATTACTCAACTCAACATAATCTGCATAAAAACTAAATGACGAAGAATGCGGTTGCTTTTTATGCATATAGGAATTCTTGAATCTATAATCACAAACCTCTGAGCGCACAGAATATTAATTACAAGTGGTATTTTAATAGATTTTATGCATGCATAATCCTTTTTTGTATTTGTTGAAATAGCGCGGGTTCATCACATAATTTTGTATTAAAATGATCATTATGCAACATTTTCAGGTTTCGTAAGTGTCGTTATTAGAATTTATGTTTTTGTTGGAATTTAATTGCAATGAATATATTATTGAATATTTAAATAAGATCACTGCACTGCAGATATAAACAGAATTATATTTAAATTCACATAAATAATAAACATTCAAAACATCTAAGGTTTGAATTAAAATCTAAATTCATTAACAATCTTCATCAAGACTAATAATTCTATATACGGACAAATGAATACGCAAAACTGCGCGGCGCAATTCAAAAATATAATAGCAATACAAATCGTTTAGTTTAATAGATTTGAATAATTTAAATCAAATAAAATTATAGACTGTTTTAAACATTCTAAATTGCACGTTTCGGAAGCCTAAACTTTGGCATATACATAATTAATCAAACAGAAAGTGAAAACAACTTAATTTCTTGAAGACATTCCAAATGAATAATTAACATTTTTTCTTCCAAACAAAATTTCATTTCGTTTACACATAAACACTTATTTAAATAAAAGTGAAAATGCTTTCGAATAAATCATGGATGCTACTAGTCGATTTCTTCTTTGATTAATCACGTATTGATCGATAATTTCTAATGTTGATGCATAAGATTTAATGGTAAAAAATACATTGCATAATTTTATTAAAATGAGAAAGCGTTTGTAAAACGGCCATTTTGTCTACGATTGCGATTAATTAATTGACACTTGTTTTGATTGATTTTATACAATATTATTTGATTGATTAGATTAGTTTTTTTAAATTGGTACTTACATGTTAGACTTATTAGTAAAACACTTATAAGCGCTAATGAGCAGCGCTTCTGCAGTAACACCGCCATACCTCTTCACTAGTCACTGAGAGACAGAACGACGGACAGTCGACTGCTGCGGTCTGCACTTTCCTTGTTCGCTACTTCTTGTTGGTGGCCACTTTCTTCAGTCAGAGTGCGACTCGACTAGGTCAAGGAAACGAATGAAATATTGTATTTTTACATTAAACATCCACACTTAAGAACAAAACCCTTTGAGTATTAGAGTAGGGGAAATAAATTATAAAACTTATCTCATCTGACTCTCCTTTCTTCTTAAATGAAATCTTTGCCAAAGTTTCTTCATTCAACGTATTTAACAAAAGTTTGTATTTATTTAGGAAATCAAGTATTACTATTTAGTATTTTGTACTAATTTGGTTTTTATACTATATTACTGGAATATAGTTCCGGTCTAAGTCTTCATAATTTTGTGTTCTTTTACCGACAAAATTTCTCTAATTATTACTTATTTTGCAACACATTTACTTACAATTTGTACATCTTATTATAATAAATGTAAATAACAATTATTATTACATACTACTAACAAAAAATATAATCAAATATGCTAAAATGCAAAATATTACATAATAAATATACGGCTCCTGACATTTACTAACTATTACTTCAAAACCCAATAAATTTGTTTGGAAAAGTGTAAATTAAATACCAACAGAAATTGTGTAATCACAAAAATTTTATATGTATGCATTTAAATTTACACCATTAGCGTGTGAACACACCTACTAGAGGAAGTCTTTAATTATTTTAATTAAATTAATTTTTGTACAAAACAGAGCAAAAAAATTATAACAGCATAACATATTTGAATCGGCATTTGATTATAATGTTTATGCTCATTGCATAAAGTTTTCGAATTGCATTAAATAAATGGTGGAAGGCATTAAAATCCCATTAATTACAAGATATGTGAAAAGGTCAAGATGGAAATAGAAATGTGAGGACCTTGACAAATTTCAAATAAAAAAATGTTTTAAATATTTAATAATAATTTAATAGCATCTTTCAAACGGGTTATGTTAACATTTGATTGTTGCTGTCCCTTCTAGCGACTTATCAAAATGATGAAATATAAATTAATAAGTAAACATGTAGGTATGGTAAATAAGTTATTATGTTTCTTCTTCATTTTTTATTTAGATAATTTTGAAATATTTTGTATCACATTGATAACAATAATAGTTTATTTTTGCATTTTGAAACTTCTTACATTAAGTTGAAATACCAACTTTATATTTTCTGTCTTATTCTTTAAAAAGTTATTGATGTTTGATTAAAAGATAATTCAACGATTTCTTGATGATTTTAAATCAAACACACCTTTCTAATTTTCTATTTGTTTTTGTTGTAAATATTTCTATAGTTTGAGGTATTGGTCTTAACAAGTGGCTCTTGAAAATGACTTACGCATAGCAATGCCTTCCGGTTTTCTTCTATGCGTAAATCTTATTGTTATACTGTCTTTGTCAAACTAGTCTAGATTTGGTACTAGTACGAGGTACGCATCATATGCGGCTTCTCTCTTCTTGTTGCTCCTATCTTTGTTTGTTTTTTTTTGCCTTTTGTATCTTTGTACCTGTACAATTAATTCTAATTATTTTGTTTGTCTTCAGATGCGTTTGTAGTTTTTTAGGTCTTATTAGTTGTATTCCATTTAACAGCCTTAAATTTAAGTTTTATACTTGTATCTCCATCTAGGATTACTTCTAGGTGTCCTCTCGTTGCCAGTGTATTCTGGCCATTTTAAAAGTTGCGTATTCCGTCAATTTCAAGTTGGTGTATCTACCATTTGGTGTATGCCTCGTTATTTCTGTTATTCTGATTTTGTTTAGCATTTCCTTTATTCCTTCTAGTTACTTCTGCAGTTTTTTTTGTATTGTAGTCTCTATAAATGTTCTTTTTTTAATTTTTTTTTTTTTTATTTTTTACTTATTTTTTTATCTCCGGGTTTAGTTCCGACAGAGTTCTGCAAGCCATGCTGATCTTTAACGAGCTTGCTCTTGTATCTCCTTTCATTTTATCCCAGTTTTTGTTTTGTTTTTATGGCTTCTCCCCATGTTTCTGCGGCGTATAACAATTTGCTTCTTGCTGCTATTGTTATTAGCCTTCTGGTTTCTTCTCCTGGACTTCCATTGTTTTTGATATAAGTTTACCTAGCTTTTTTCCATTTGCTATGTTTCCATAACCGCTTTCTTAACCTGTTCATTTCATCTCTTTGCAACAAGTGTCAGTCCGAAATATTTGATTTCTTGCCTATGGTTATCATTTGATCTTTTACCTGTATCTTATTTGTTCTTATATTAGTCGTCTTAGTCAATAGCCATGTTTTATGTGTTACTTATTTTAAGCCCTTACTTTTTATTCATATCAGTACCATATCTATTACCAACTCTAATACTTTCATTTTTAAGTCTCTACTAGTTTTACGTTGTCCGCAAATGCCGTTATTGTCACGCATTTTAACAGCCTCAGTCAAAGAAGCTCATTATAAACTAGGTTCTACAGTGCTGAGTCCCAGTTTATATTTTTCTTTCTTGGTCACTAAGTAAGAAGCTCTATATTATCTTGATTGTTTTTTTTTTGTTCAGCTCTTTTTCTTTGCCGCTCTCCATAATTGTTTTTTTATAACACGCTGTTAAACGCATTCTGTATGTCTAACGCTATCATTGCGCAGTGTTGTTTTTTCCTCTGCGTTCTGCTGTTTGCTTCTATTGCTTTTATTTTTTCTATAGCTCTTAAGGTTGTTTTTCTCTTTGTAAATCCGTATTGTTTCTTTTTCAATTCTTCTTTTTTTCTATTTTTTGTTCTATTGTCTGCACAATTACTTTATCTATTGTTTTGGCTAGTGTGTTGATTTAGCATATGACGTTGTTTTCTGTTTTTTTTAGTACTAGGGTGGCCTACAACATCCTAGGACAGTTCCTTTTTGTATGCATGTGTTGATTATTTGAGTTGTTTCTACCTTGTACCCGTCTAGCGATGCTTCTATTTTTGTTGTTGTTTTGTTTCCGGAGCTGGTGCTTTGATGTTGCAATTTTTTTTTTAATTTCTTATATCTTTTCCACTGTTGCCTTAACTGTTTCTTCTTGTTTCTCCTTGTTTCTGATTTTCCTACTGGTTTTCAAATATGAATTCTTCTCTTTTGTCATCTTTTAGGTAGACTTGCTTTCTTCTTCAATTTGTTCATCCGCCTTTTTGAGTATCTTTTGCATCTCTTCTCTATGTGTTGTTTTTTGTTATTATTTTTGTTTCCATGGCTCTCTTTAACTTCTTTTTGTCTAATCTTTTTACGTTCCATCTACTTTTTCTCGTGTATTCTTTTTTTCCTTTCTTCTTTGTATTGTGTTATATATGTTTGTGTAAACTCAATGATTTTTTTTTCTGTCACTGTCCAGTCATTGACTATTCTTGCTATCTCCCACGTTGCTATGGTAATATTAATATGTGATTTTAAACGTTCTCTTACAAACGTTAGTTTCTCTCTTTTGTTGCATATTGTAAGGTTTAATCCTGCTATTACTTCTTCTAAGATATTTTTCTTAAATTGTTTTTGTATCCTTCCTATCTCGGTGATTTTGCGTTGAAATTTCCTTCTGCTATGACTTTTTTTGTTTTTTTAAATAGATTTCTAATTTTCTATCAACTTCCGATAGTATTTCAGTCAACAGTTTGGGCTGATATACTTCGTACTTTTTACTTCAATACACACTATTCCTTTTTTTGGTGTTTCCCATTTTTCCACCTGGTCCCTTCACTTCCCCTTAACTAAAACAGCCGCATCTGTTCCTTCGTCTCTTACCATTTACTATTAAGTTTGTTTTTATTTGGTTCACTCATTATTACTAGGTCTATATTTTTTCTTTCCGCTGCTGCTATTAGTATACCGTGGGCCTCTCTTTTCTTTCCTAGGTTTATTTGTATAAACTTATACATTTTGCTTTAATATCTGCTTCTTGTGTTGTTTCCACTTATCGGGGTTGTTGACCTTTATATTATTCTTTGTTTTGTTTCTTATTTATTTGTATTCTCCCGTTTTGTGTCTTAATGTTTTGCATTTTAATCAGTATTCCTGCATTTGGCAACCTGGTGTCTCTCCTTTCCGCATTTTATGCATAACCTATCTACTCCTTTACATTTCTTGTTTTTTTTTTTTTTTATGGACGTAGTGAGGTGTTGGCTTCAACAAGTGGCCCTTGAGAATAACTAACGCATGGCAATACCTTTCGGTTTTCTTTTCTGCGTAAGTCCTGCTGTTAATTTGTTCTAGTCATTGTCTCTAATGTGGTACTAGTTTGAGGTGAGCTGGTTTTGGCCTCGCAAAATTCACGCAGTCTGCTGCGGCAACACATGCTGTCCTCGGCCCATCTTTCCCTATACTCTATTTTTTTGTCCTATTTTCTACACTAGCATTCTCTTTTCTTTTCTCCCATTGGGATTAGTTCTTTGTGTCCCCTAGTTGCCAGATATACTCTGACCATTTCAAAAGTTGCATTTTCTGTCAACCTCGAGATGGCGTATCTTCCGTTTGGAAATTGTTTAGTCAATTCCGTCAATTTATTTTCCTTGAGCAGTTCTCTCCTTTTCCTCCTTATTTTTGCATATATGTTCTTCTCTTGTCTTTCTGTTCGTCTTCCATTGCTTGACAGGCATAGTTGTTTTGACCTTCTTTGTTTCTTTCCTTTTTATTACTTTTTTCCATATTCTTTTGCTTCCATTTAGCTTCTCGCTTCTCCTTCCTTTGTCTTCTGTGGCTTTTAATTTGAGTGTTTTCTTCCATTTTGGTTTACCTAAATCTCAAAGCTTCTAACTCCTCTATCTTTTTTTTCAGTACTGTCGTTGCATAGTTTCTTAGTGCTCTCCATTTGTTTTTGTCACTCAGGCATATTTTAATAATTGTAGATTTGTCTACTTTGTTTTATAATATCTTTTCTAGCGTTTTCCTATCTTCTTCCCACGTTTCACACTCTACTAGCGTATGTTCTGCGTCGTCATGCGTGCCTTTTAGACAAAATATACATTTTTTCTCTTTTTCCACCTTATTTATTTTTTGTAAGTACTTTCCAAACACTCCATGTCCGGTAAGCAGTTGTGTTGTATAGTAACACGTCTCCGTTTTTTTCTCTACCCATTCTTTTATTTCTGGTATTAGTTTCCTTATCCATTCTCCCTTTCCTCCTTCTTTCCACTGTCTTTGCCATCTTTCCATCATATTCTCTCTTGCTTGTCTCTTTGCTTCTTGTTTACTAGTACTTTCATTTGCCATTTTTTTTATTTCTAATCTTTCTAATCTGCGGGTAGTGTCGCCGCAATTACTTCTAGTGCCTCTTGCGACACCGTCCTGTAAGCCCTGCATATCCTTAACAAACTTGCTCTCATAACTCCTCTTATTTTTTTTCTGTTTTTTTTGTCTTCAAAGCTTCTGCCTATGTTTCTGCGGCATACAATAGTTTACTTCTAGCCGCAGTTGCTATTAGCCTTCTTGCCCCTTTTCTTAGTCCTCCCTTGTTCCTTCCATTTTTTTTGTTCCTCTTACCGCTTCCTTAACCTGTTCATTCCATCCCTTTGCTTCAAGTGTTACTCCAAGGTATTTAATTTTTTTGCTTATGGTTATTATTTGCTCACCTACTTGTATTTTTCCATTTCCCTTGTTTGTCCTCTTTGTCGATAGCCATGCCGTCTCGGTTTTCTGTGTAGCCAGATCTAACCCTTTGTTTCTCATCCATTTCTTGGTCATCTCTATTGCCAACTCTAACCTTTCATTTAGTACTTCTATGTCTATATTCCTACCTACCTATTTTTCTTGTTTGCTGTTACTTTTTCTACTCTGCATCTTATGAGTCCTATGTTTTTTTTTCTACTATCTGTTCCGCTGTTTTTTGTCTACCTTGAATAAATCAGTTTTTTTTTTTCTATACCCTTTCTTTATGGATATTATCGTACTTTCTTCTATGTACACTTTGTTCATAATTGTTTTCAACGTTTTCCTTTACTAGTTTTTGGTCTTATATCCTTGATTATCACCAGTTTTCCTGTGGGTTTGTTGTTGGCTTTACTTACATCCATTCCGTTTTATATTTTTAAAAAAAATTTCTCGATCTCATTTTTCTTCCTTTTTTGTTTCTATTATCTCTTTGAATGTAGATTCTTTTATCTATATTTTTGTCTCAGTTAGTCTGCATATATAGCTCCTGTTTGAATTGAAATGAATTTCTTATGACTTAAAAATGAGTTGACATCATTATTGGTGTTCTGCATTTTGCGGGTTTACGTGCCTTTCCTTCAGTTTTCTCGATCCTCCGCTCTTTTCTTCATTTTACTGTACCTTTTTCTTTTTCTTATAACATCAGTCATCTATCTTCTTTTATTTCTTCTTTTTGGATGTGCATTCATCATTCTTTTAGTTTTGTGCTTCAATAATCAATCTTTTCTCAATGCATGCTTAATCTATCCTCTCTTTCTTTTCATGATTGTACCCGATAGCGCGTTTTCTTCTCCTGTTCTTTTTAATGCTTTTTTATTTCGGATCTTATCTGAACACTTAATGCCCATTAATCTTTTCCAGAGTCACATTTCGAACACTACTCCATTTTTTGTCATTTTAGGTACTTATAATCTTCTACTTGCTCTAATTTATCTCCGTCGACGTACACGTCCAATTCTTTCACATATCTAACTTTCATAAAATTTGTTTTGTTTTTGTTTATACTCAGTTCATACACTGATTCTATTTCTTTAAGTTTTTTAACTGGCATTCAAGTTGGTGATGAACAACAGCCTTGTCTCACTCTTTTTCCAATTTCAAACCACTTGGTTTTTTTGTCATTTAACCTCGTAGCTACTTGTTGTCTCATATACAAATTACTTATCGATCTTTTATATTTCCAATCTACGTTTTTTACTTTCAAAATGTTCAACAGTTTCTTTTACCGAACACATCCAAATAAATAAAATAAGTCTTTTATTTATTACCCTCAACCAGATTTTTGCTGCGTGTACTACCAAACTGATTGTTTTATACTCTTTGCACTTTTTTGTTTCTTTTTTTGCTATCTATCATTTCTGTCTTCAGGAAATTGAACAGAAAGACAAGAAGAACATATACTGAAACATTAGTACCAACAGAAATTGCAGAAATAAGGAGGAACAGGAGAGAACTGCTCAAGGAAATTAATTGGCTAAAAAATTTCCAAACGGAAGATACGCCATCTAGAGGTTGACAGAAAATGCAACTTTCGAAATGGTCAGAGTATATCAGGCAACCAGGGGACACGAAGAACTAATCCCAAATGGAGATTCAAGAATCTCACTAAAAGTTAGTCGAGACCGAAACCAGCCCACCTCAAACTAGTACCACATTAGAGACAATGACTTGGACAAATTAACAGCAGGACTTATGCAGAGAAGAAAACCGAAAGGTATTGCTATGCGTTAGATATTCTCAAGGGCCACTTGTTGAGGCCAACACGTCCTAAAAAAAAAACATTCATAGTTATTTTGTTAATTTTATTCAAATAAGTTTTGATTTGAAAATTAAACGAGCATTTAAATAGTAACTTGACAAGTGAACTTTGATTAAATTCTATCATTCCTTGAGTTTTACAATTAATACTCAGATTTCTGATTTGTTAAGAACGATTATAAAGTTTTCATCAATATGTCTAACATCTGTCTGAATCAAATAATTATACAATGACTGTTATCTTTTAATTGTGATTCCGTTGAAATTACATATTTATCTTCTAATTTTACGAAAGTCTCTACACATCCGTATTCAGTAGGTGACATGGCCAGATGTTTACATTTTTCTTTTATTATACTGAACTCATAAGGTACTTTAACAATTTTGTATAATATTAATTTTTTATTTCCCACTGTTGGGACATCAATAATTATTAATATTTTATCAATATCAAATTCAATTTTTAATTTGTAATAATGGTTATTTTTGAAAGGAATAAATCCGTAAATTTTACTTAACTGTGTTAAAACTTCAATCAAATCTGTATAACTTGGAGTGAACTTTATTTTTTTGTCCGAATACTAATGCGTTTTGCATGTTATATAAGAAGATGTCTACTTCGTGAATATTATTTTCAAGTAAAGTAATCACTTTCAACAAAACAATATATTTGTTTACTGAAACTTGAAGTTGATTTATTTTTCTTCAATTAATTTCATATTTTTATTTACTAATCTTGAGTTTTTAAAACTTGTTTTTCAATAGAATTTATTAATGACGTTTTTAAATTTGTTTGATAAGCTATTTGTTTTTGGTTCTATTTAAAAAAAAATATAGTTTGGTAAATTATTTGTTTTTCTTCATTATCTACTAAACCAAACAACCAATTTGCTGCTTTTCCTATAAAATCAAAAGGTGATCGTTTATTCCTTTTGAGCGGAATCATTGTTGCGATCATATGCCACAACGCATTATTTTATTTTATTACATTTAGCATAATTATGTTATAAACTCATTAGATGTAAGATCATATTATTTTCAGATAATATTAATCCTTCGAATAACCATCTTTTTAATCTTCATTTCCGGTAACATATTAAATAAATGTATTTTATTTTTATTATAGGTAATTAGAGTTTTGTAACTACCCTAATGCTGCCGGGGTGTGGCAGCAAGTATATAAAATAATATTATTTGTAAAATAAAGACAGTATAGTTTTAAACTTTAACAAAAGTATATTTATTTCTGAAACCTATTCACCTTAAACAAACTTTCATCAATATTATTAAACATATTTTATGGTCCTTCGAATCGGATATTCAAAAAGTTTTTGAATAAAATCAGACATTAGTGCAGAGTAACATTGTCTTCGTCAGTAAGTCGAACCACTTTGAGCCAGAAGCAGCCAGAGAGGACTTATCTGATTAAGCATCGCCGGGGCACATCCGGACAATCATCAACCAGCTCCACCCAGTTGTGGACATCTACGTCGGTGAGTCGAACCACTTCGAGCTACAAACAGCCGGAGAGGACTTATCAAATTAAGCATTGCGGTGCACATCCGGACGATCATCAACCAGCTCCACCCAGTTGTAGACATCTACGTCGGTGAGTCGAACTAGTTTGAGCAACAAGCAGCCAGAGAGGACTTATCAAATTAAGCATCGCCGGAGCACATCGAGACGAACCAAATCAAAAGTACACAGACAAGGAATCACTAGTAAGCTATTCTTTTTTTAACCTTTTTTCCTTTTTTATTGATATTATCATGCTTGAAGACGCATCAAGTGACCCAAATGACCTATCCTTTTGATCTCCTGGCCATTTCCTTATAGGAGACAGTTTAAGAGCGCTCCCAGAACCCGGACTACAGCACCTTAAAATTGGAACCTTTTCACGATGGCAGCACCTACAGTTGTTACAACTACATTTTTGGAAACGATGGCATGTCGAGTACTTGTAAGAGCTACAAGTCAGACGTCAATGGAAGCAGTCAAAAGGAGAACTACTTAAAGTTGGTCAATTGCTGCTCATTCGAGAAGACAATATACCACCGTCTCGCAACTCATCCAGGAAAGGATAATATAGTGCGAACAGTTTCTGTAAAAACTACAAATGGTGTAATGGTTCGTCCGTGTGTAAAATTATGTAGGTTTCCCAACGAAAAAGACATTGAGTAGTTTTATGTCAAATTGTATATATTGTTTAATAATTCTTATTTTTTTTAATTTTGAAATTAAGTAATTTCAAAGGAGGCAGAATGTTGCGACTATATGCCACAACGCGTTATTTTATTTTATTACATTTAGCATAATTATGTTATAAACTCATTAGATCTAAGATCATATTATTTTCAGATAATATTAATCCTCGGAATAACCATCTTAAGATCAAGATTAACGTATTCATTCTTGTTTAATATTTCAATTATATTATTATATTGAAAAGTAATATTTTGAATTAAGTAATTAAAAGTAATGTAATTATAAGAATATGCTAATTTATGGCTAGATTTAATATTAAAAGTTTTTCTTAATTTTAAAAGAACGATGTAATTAGTAATTGGGGTAATTTCCAAATCCTCCTTTGCAAGGTTAATCCTGCAACAGATTAGTAAATTTTTTAGTTCGTTTTATTAAATCTTTTTTTGGTTTAGTAGGTATATTTTTCTTGTTAGTAAATTTAAATGTTTGGTCATTTACATCTTTGACTACAACCTTTTGATCATACGGTTTTAATTTCATGCGTCTTAAATTTCTTTTAACAAATACCGTTTGACCTTCTTCGATAGGCTCTATATTTTGAAGTTTTTGTTTTGCTTGAACATTTTCTTTGGCATTTTGAATATTCTTTTCTACTTGAGAATTTATGATTTTAATAGCTTTATTTTGCTCATAAAAGTAATCTTCAGTTACTTTATTTTTTGTTTTATCAATGAGCATAAGTTTATGAATTTGACCATAAATTATATCGGAGTAAATTTTGTTGTCGAATGTAAACTATTGTTATGGCCGGTTACTGCTAAATGTAATTGTGTTTCAAAAGATAGATGCTTTGATTCTATCTGTAAAGTTATTACAGATGAATACAACTTTTCGACAATTCAATTTGATTTAGAAATTTCTGTTGAAGTTCTATGATAAAAGATTTTATGAAGTTTAAAGAATTCAGATACTAAATTATTACAAAAGCTTGAATCATTATCAGTTATTATTTTGTTGTACTATTGCTTTAGAATTTCTCTTGGGAAGCAAGTAACTTGAGCATACTCCTACTCCAAATAAACCTTTTCAAACTATGCACATAGACTTATTTTTTGTACAAAGTCGTACAATTCTTACTATTATTGACATGCGTCAATAATAGTAAGAATTGTACAAAAAATAAGTCTATGTGCATAGTTTGAAAAGGTTTAGTTGGAGTAGGAGTCATTGCCACATTGCAAGTTTCGCAGTTATTTATATAAATGGTAACATTCTTTTCCATATTTGGTCAATAATATAAACGCTTTAATGAATTATAAACTTTGTTTATACCTCAGTGTTTAGTTTTTCCATTATGATAGTATTGTATAAATTGTATCTGTTCATTTTCTTCTTTTACATATTCTACTATTTTATTAATTATTTTCAATCGAATTGTTTGATTAAAATTTTGTCTAATAATCTTTAGTACGTCACGTTCTATGTTTTTGTTTTTAAAATAGATAGAATATTTAAGTTTTGGTTGAATAGTTTCTTTTAAAGTTTTAATATTTCTTGTTCATTGTAACTTATTGGAATGTTGCAATAAATTTTTTGTTTAGTATTTTTAAATATACATAGATATAGATTTTATTATAGAGTTATGTGAGTCAAAAAGAATTTGATGTTTTACTAAATTAATTATTTTTTTACTGTATGCTATATCTACTTGGACTTGTCCTT
Source organism: Tachinus rufipes (assembly GCA_963932245.1). Classification (NCBI taxonomy): domain Eukaryota; kingdom Metazoa; phylum Arthropoda; class Insecta; order Coleoptera; family Staphylinidae; genus Tachinus; species Tachinus rufipes. The sequence goes on along the minus strand of OZ010745.1, from coordinate 70,557,779 downwards.
GTGTAGTATGTATTGTTTGAGTTTCATCATTTTGGTTTTGTTGTTTCATATTGAAAATATCGTTTTGTTGTAATTTGCTTATAACTTCGTCAATATCCGCTAGATCTTTGTCAATGGGTTCTTCTTCAATTTCTACAAATTCAGATATAGTTGGTCTAGTATATTTACATAATTTTCAGTAATTTTGATTCTGGATAATGTATCGGCTACTTTATTATCTTTTTCATTTTTATACATAATTTTGTCATCATATTCTAGAAGTTTTAATTTTCAGTGAGACAACACGGCACCTACGGCTTCATTAGATGCATCCGTAGTAACAGTAAATTGCTAGTCAAATTAGGGAAATTTTAAAATTGGACATTTTGTTATAGACGGGTAATCTTAGCAAAATTTTGAATAATTTTATTGTAAAAACCTAACATTCCAAGAAACAATTTTATTTCTTTTTGCGTGCGTACTATTGGAAACTTTTTTATTGTTTCAATTTTTATTGGATTTGGTTTGATGTCTTGAGGAGTGACTATATGACCTAAAAATTCAGTTTCTTGTTTTAAGAATTTACATTTATCTTGCTGTAAACGTAAATGATGTTTTTGAAGTTGTTCAAAAATTCTTTCGTGATTTTCTAGGTCCTTCTAAACTTAGTGAAAATATTATTATGTCGTCCAGATAAATCATGCAATTCTTATTAATTACATCTCAAAGTACATTATCTAGCATTCTCTGAAATGTATCTGGTGCGTTCTATAACCCAAACGGCATACGATTGAATTCGTAATCTCTATGTTCGGTGTTAAAACCCGTTTTCATTTTTGATTCTTTTTTCATTTGGATTTGATGACATCCAGATACTAGGTCTAATACACTGAAGTATTGAGCTTTTTCTAATTTATCTAATACATCCTCAATATGCGGTAGTCGATATCGGTCGTCTATAGTTTTCTTGTTGAGTGCTTTATAATCGATAACCATTCTAGTTTTCTTTTTTCCTGATGCTTCTGTCTTTTTATCTACTATTAGTTTTATTATTCAGTTTTTTAATAACTCTTATACATGTTGTCTAATAATTTCTTTAATAACAAAAGGAACTCTTCTGTTTCTAATAAATATGGGTTGTTTGTCTCTAGTAATAATCTCATGTTCTACATCGGTGTTGCAAGTTAATGTTTCTTCTGGTTTTTATGTCAGTATATTTTTTACAAGTTTTAATTATTGTTCTACGCTCTTCTTGATTCATATGGTCTATTTGGATCATATTATTTAATTTTTTTATTTGTTGTTGTTTTGGAAATTGAAATGGATAAATATTATATTGATCAAGTTTTTGTTCACTTAAATTTATAATTTCTATTTCCTGTTCGTTGTCCGATTCATTTTCAATTATTAGGTTTATATTTCCGTTAAAAACTTTATAAATTCCTTCTCGAATTTTTGTCTTATTAGTACAATTAATTTCAGGTATGAAAATATCGCAGTTTATTTTTGTTACGTTAGTATTTAGGATTGATAATGAGTTAGGAGGCTTATCAAAACATAAAGTAATGTTGCTATTATCTATTCTTGTTAATTTATTATTAAGTCAATATTAAAATGCATGTTTTTAAAATCTTTAACGCCAATTAATCTATCAAAAAATCGTGGAAATCCATAACTAACATTTTAAAATTACCTGTGCATTTATGTTCAGTGAAACACGTAATTGTAGCTAGTTGTTTAAGTTGGCTCACACAATTAGCAGTGCTTAATTTTAAATTAATGGATTCTATAGAGAATTATTTTAGGATTAATTAATGAAATTTTGCTACCTGTGTCTATTAATTTTAATAAAGGGTTTTGAATTTTTATAAACAGTTTACCTTATAACTGTTTATTCTGGAGAATCGTTGTTTGAGGCTGGTGATCATATTATTTCATATGAAAATTAGTGTTATCTCTAGGAGAGTGATCATTAAACTCTGGGTATTCTACCTGCACTGGTGCATAATACGTATTGAAGTTTTTATCTAAAATTAAATGATTAAAATCAATTTCTTGCAAATGGATTTTTGGTATTGATGTTAAAATACCTGACATTGGTGTCGGTTTTGGACATGGCATTGCTCTAGGAGCAAAAATATTAGATAGAAATTTTTGTTGATATTGGGGAAATTGTTGTTGCTGCCTGATAAAGTTTGGCTGTTGATTCATTTGTCGAGGTTGGAATGCGAGTCTCGCATAATTCTGTTGAGGAAAATTTGATATTTGTTGTTTAAAAACAGGTGTATTATTTTTAAATTAAGGCTGGTTATTTTTATTAGAACCAGGTAAATAATTAGCGTGTTGTTTCGATCACGTTTTAAAGTTAATATTATCTTGAACATAAGCAATTGCTTGTTCTATATTATTTGGGTTCTTTGTTCTTACATATAATTATATTTCTTGAGTAAATTAATTAAGTATATATCTAAAGCATTTGATGTAAAAATTTTCTGTTTTAAATTTTTATGATCTAAATTTGATTGAATCTAGCAATTAATTTTGCCAAGTGATTACGATTTCTTTGTCCTAATTCTATCATTTGCGACAAATTGTTCGAAGTCGCGTTTATCCGTAAAATATTCGATAATAACTTGTCGTAAATCATTCCACGTTTGTAAATCCTCTCTAGGAGCTAAAAGTTGTCGCACTTTACTTCTAAATCTATTAAAAATAGTATTTATTATAACATTTTTTAATTCATCTACATCATCATATCGTCTTACAATATTATAGCAAACACAAAGGAAATCGTTTATCTCGTGTTCTTGACCTTCGAAATATGGAATCAAATCTAATTTTATTTTAAACAATTGTAGTTTTGCTGCAGTATTTGCTGTCATTGTTGGTTGTGTTTGTTTATTGTTAACTTTTTCTTCTTCTTAATTTAGGACTTTGTCCTGTATTGTACTCCTGTCTACCTCTCTTGCAATTTGGACGTCCAGGACTCCTGCCATCTCTTGGGCGGGCTACCTGGGGGTCTTCTGCTTTGTGGTCTTTCGTCTTTTGCTCACTTGGCAATTCTATCCTGGTCCATCCTGTCTACATGGTCTCTCCAGTATCTTTTTCGGGATCTGACCCATCTGACAACATCTGCAGTTCATCTCTTATGGCGCTGCTTCTTATTTGATCCCGTAGTGTTACGCCTTTTATTGCTCTCAGCGTTTTCATTTTGGTGCTTCTCAAGAGTTGCTTAGTTTTTGTTGTTTTGGCTCGGGTCTTGGCAGCGTATGTTATGGTGAGTCTTACACAGGTTTAATATATCCTTATCTTGCATTCTGCCGACATATATTTGTTTTTCCATATTAGGTCTTTTACGCTACCGGAAATAAATGATGCTTTGATGCAGTTCGCTATTACTTCTTCAGTCAGGTTTCTGCTGCTCGATATTTGCGACCCTAGGTAGTTGAATTTCATGACCTGTTCTATCGTTTGGATATAACCATTAATTTAGTATTTTCTGTTTATACGATCATGTTGAATCTTTTGGCGGTTTTATTGAGTGCAAATAGTAATCTTTGTAGGTCGTCTTCTTTCTCTGATATTAGTGTGGCATCATCTGCATAACATATTATCTTGAGGCAATTGTTAGTCATTCCATATCCTGTTCCTGTGTTTTTAACCTCTTTAATTATTTCATTCATCATGATGTTAAAGAGGGTTGGACTTAAGCTGTCCCCCTGTCTAATTCCAGTCTTGGTGACAATTTTTTCAGTTAGCGTTTGGTTTGCTTTAATATGTGTGCTATTGATTTTGTTTAAGTCTTTTATTACGTTAATGTATCTGTCATCCACTCGATGTTGACGTAGAATATTTGTAATGTCGTTCAATTGTATTCGGTCAAATGCTTGTTTGAAGTCCACACATAAGTCGACTGGTTTGTCAAATTCAATTCCTTTCTCCGCTAGTTGTCGTACTATGAAGATAGCGTCTATTGTTGATCTATTTTTGCGGAATCCCTGCTGTTCTTCGCAGCTTCCCACTACAGCTTCAATTTTCTCGGCTAATATTTTTATAAAAATTTTGAGGACTGCACTAAGCAGTGTGATGCCACGGTAGTTCTTAGGTTCTTTTTTTGTACCTTTCTTAAAAATTGGTACTGTTTGCTGGTTTTCCATTTTTCTGGAATTCGTTCTTCTTAGAGGATTATTTGAAAGAGCTGGGTTATTTCTTTAATGATGGTATTTCCTCCATTTTTGATCATTTCATTGCTGATATTATCAATGCCTGGTGCTTTTCGATTTTTTCGATTTTTCACTGTCTTGAGTATATCATCTGTTGTAATTAATTGTTCATCGGTTGTGCCGGTGGGTGCCTGTGTTATGTATTCTGCTTTTTCAGTTTCTGCTTCTGTTTGGTCTTTATATATCTCTTTAAAATATTGTATCCACTGATCGTGGCTGATGTTAGTCACTTGGATGTCCTCTGTTATTGGTTTCTTTCTGTTTCTGAGTATTTTCCAGATCTTCTTTAGACCCCCATATAGGTCGTGCTGCATTTTGTTAGAAAAGTTTTCCCAGTATCGCTCTTTAAGTTCTTTAATTGCTTGATTTACTCGGTTTCGTACTTCTTTGTATTTCTTGTATTCTTCGTTATGTTTATTGTTTTTATATGTTATGTATGCTTTCCGCTTCTGCTTGGGTAAATCTTTTACTTTTTTTGTGAACCATGGCTTGTTGGCTCTTGTGCCATTTACATTAATTGTTCTTACTCCTATCGCTTCGTTTGCACTTGATGTAATGTTGGATTTGATTTTTTTCAGGCTTAATTTATGTTGCACTGTGCTGTGATTGGGTTGTTGAGTATTTTCTGTTTTAAACGTTCTTGGTATAGTGTTTTGGTGCTTTCATTTCCAAATGATTCAACGTTATATTTTGATATGTGTACTGGGGTCTTTATTCTGCGTAGGTCAATTTTCTGACGGTATTTGCATAATACCAAACCATGTTCTGTTGTTGCGTTGGCTGATGTTAATACTCTTACGTCTAGTATCTGTTTAGGTTGCATATTCCTATTGATTATAATGAGGTCTATCATCGATTTTTGCCCTCAAGAGTTGATAAATGTGTATTTATACTGGGGTTTGTGGTCAAAGTAGGTGTTGTTAATGGTAAGCTCGTATTGGGTGCATGTTGTTAGTAGCATTTCTCCTGTATTGCCAATTCTAGAGTTAAAGTCACCCATCATTAATAGCTTCTCATTTTGATTTGATATTCGGCTTATTGTGTCTTCTAGTTTTTCGAAAAATTGTTCTCTCTCTGTTGGTTTACCCATATCCGGCGTATACACGCTTATGATGTTTAACGTGGTATCTTTTGTTTTGGTAGATAGTTGCATTATGATTTCATCTATGTACTTTACGTCGTCAATAAGTGTTTCGTACCTTTTGTGTGTCAGTGCTCTTACTCCCGAGCACGCTCTTTCGTTCTTTTCATTGCCACTGTAGAACAATATGTAGTTGTTGTAGCTGACATTTCCCTTGCCCTTTCGTTTAGTTTCCGATATTGCGCATATGTCAATTTGGTGTTTTTCTAGCTCTAATAGGATTTCCTGGTCTTTTTTGTTCCATGATGTTTGTATTTCGTCCTTGTTCCGAGGCTTGTTTAGCAGTTCTAAGAGCGTTATACTTTTTTACGGTGGGTAGGGTGCTGGCCTGATCCACCAACCCTCCTCCTTTATCCGGGCTTGGGACTGGCAGTGATTGCCACTGGGCTACTCGATCCACCCAGTAACAACCCCAGGCGGAGTTGTTTATTGTTAACTAAATTTAACAAATGGAATAATTGATCTAATTCTTCCAGATTTGATTGGTTGTTACTTATTAATAATTCTCTTTCTTTATATTTAATACATATAATATATATTATATATATTGTTAGTTTTGAATAATAAAAATAATTGTTTGATTACTTTCCAAATAATGGAAATTGCAGTTAATGTGAATAGGAAGCTACCCTACGTTACAATTAACAATAAATGGCCTGTCCTACGGCTAAGGTGTCCATACGTCCCGGTTTTTCCGGATTTGTCCCGGTTTTAACTTTCTCGTCCCGGTGTCCAGATAATTCTTTTCGGGACAGTTAATTTTCCCGGTTTTAACTTTCTCGTTCCGGTGTCCCGACAATTCATTGTCCCGGTTAACTAAAAAAACTTTTGCACAAATAATTAAAGAAATCACAATAATAGTTAAAGTTAAAGCAATCATAAATGAAACGAACGATAGAAAATAGAATTCAATACAACTAATTCTGCTATATATATATATTAAAGATATCATTTTATTGTTTTGATTAATTTGATATTATTTTGTTGTTTTTTTTGGTTGTATGTCCCGGTTGAGTCCTGAAAAAATGTTGACACCCTAGTCCTACCTCGTATTGTGACACGGTGTTCGTTCGGTGCGATGCTCTTCTGTGGATCCGTGTTTTCATTCCTTCGCTCGCTTCCCTGCCTGCCTGCTTGTTCGCTTGCTCGATGTTTCTTTTGCATAACGCTATAATTCTGGCCGATAGTAAACACACGCCATTAAATCTACAAGACATAACTACAGATTATTTTTTACACATCTCTACGGATCTAACTATAAAACAAAAATGAGCTCAAAAATCTTTGCATGGAAGACATTGTCATAACTTAGACTAATCTTATGTCGACATAGAAGGGTCAAACGCAAACAACTACAAAAAATACATAATAAAAGACAGCAACTGATCAATGTAGGCGATGTCATACGCAGTCGAAGACAATACAACACATAACATTGGGTTGTAAACCACTAGCGCAAATTGATTATTTATTAAGGCACAATCAAGTAGCAAACATAGTTCACCAACAACTTGCAAAAAATAAAAACCTAACAACAGATTAGAATCCTTAAATATATGCCTGAACCAATTCTAGAAAAAGGTACTCACAAGTTATATTATATTAATAATAACTGACAAAACAATGCAGTATAATAGACCCTGACCTCACATTAATAGTTAAAAATAATAAAACTACATATATTATTGATATTGCAATCCCTAACACCAACAACATCGAAAAAACGTAGAACAAAAAAATAAATTTCTGAAATAATTAAAAAATATCAAGACAGGGTAGAAGTAATACCCATAGAATAAAAATGCTAAACAAGCTTAAAATAGACATATACAATCTGGAAGCAATGCAAAAGGCAGCACTACTTGACATTGCCAATATTACTAGATCGTTTTTAGGAAATAGTTAAAAATAAATGTGTATATCCATGGGTAAAAAAATGTTTACAAAATATTGTCCGTATTAACTATTTAGTTTACAATGTATTGGTTCAGAATAAATATTGTAAGTTGTGTCACTATATCTATTCAATTCCTCGTTTGATAATTGTGATAATGGTTGTTTCTTGTAAATTTTTTAAACATTCATAATTCATATATTTCATAGTATCTTAACTGTAGGCAAAAAATAAAACTTTAGGTACATTTGTTAATTCAAAGTCAAACAGAAAATCTAAATCACTTTTTGGTCTATCTCGTTTCATTTTTAACATTATTAGAAAACTTTTTATTTAGCAAAATTTAAGTAAAAAAAAAACATTTGTAACAACAAACAAAACAATATTACTGTAATAAGTAGTGTAGAAGTTTTGAAAAATACTTGTTAAACATGTTCATATCATACGAGTTACTGTACTTTGCCATTATCGTATGATGGGGTCACACGGTGTGAGTAGCTGCACTGCAAGTAACTGACTAAGATGCTCGAGTGCTAGCTCGCTCTGTGTAACCAGGATTTTAGTTCATTTCTGTTTTTCTTTGAATTTGTTTGTTTCTCTTTAATATGCCACATCATTTTTTTTTGTTTATTTGATGATTTATTTAGAAGTTTAGTAATAAGACTTTTTTGATTGTAACAATTTGTATTTGTAAAATTTATTTAGTTCCATAAACATTGGTTTAAATATAATATACCTTGAGGATAAGTTTTGAATGACTGCAGTTTAGTTTTTAAAATTTGTTATTTCTTGTGCATTCTATTGTAATCGATGTTCATTAATTAAAATTATACTTGTCAATTCTTGTTCAATTAACACTTCTATATCAGCTAATTTATTAAAAAGATCGAATATTTTGGTGTAATATTTTTAAATTATTATTGAAAAAATTGATTTGTTGTTAGAAATATTCGATATTGTTTCTGTTTGCTCAAAAAAAATAAAACTTGTTAATGAGAATGCCTTTTAAGGTTTTTGTTTGACTATGCTTCAATACATTTTGAAACATATATTAATATAAACTTTTCTTGTTATTTTAATTCAAACAAAATTATGCCATGCAATTTTGAATCACGTGTATATATGTAAACAAATTTTTTAGATGCCATTATAGAAATAAATTGCCGTCATCTGACTTATGCTTACTTACTTAGCTCTAGTACAGATAAAACATTGATTAAAATATAAAATAACACACGATAAACAAGAACAAATAAACTATGTCTAGTTTCCAAGGCTACTTAGCAAGTAGTTAAAAAAGTGTAAGTGACAGTTTTTTTATAACAATTTATGCAACTATTACTAATGTTGAAAAAGAGGGCAAAAAGCTTACACTTACATTTATTCTATATGCATTGTTTAATAAATCTCATAAAATAAAAAATTAACTTCTTGTTGAAGAAACAAATATAGTACAACCGCTTTGGTACATAAAACTTGAAGATTGTGGTACAAGAAAAGGACGCAACGGAACAAACGATATTTGTGTGCATATTAAGCTATAGTTTTTACTATAATTGAAGCTACAAATTGTTACAGGCAAATTTATAATTTCCATTTTATCTCCGCACCCACACGCAACTTCCAAAGAATGCGAGGCCTCCGGCACCTGCAGACACCAGATCCACACCCGATTTATAATAAAAAATCGACATAGATTTTCTACAGTAAGCAAGCACCCAAAAATAATGCCACCAAATTTGTAGCGGCAACAAAGCTGACAAGAACAAACATATGGTAAACTCAAAACAACTTATGAAGACACAAAAATTATTATTATATCTTAGGCAAGAGTTGTGGACAGAACACCATGACGGCCGAGAACCGGTTCTCCGTCGCAAGGTAGCGCTCTACCGACGAATTGCCTCGGCATCACTGAATTTACAAACGTTTTAGGTATCTTAGTAAAACTGCGACAAGAAGCAAAGCCAAGTTAGCAAGATTACGCCAGCAGCAAACCACCAAATGTAAGGCCAATTAAAAAAGAAACATCAAAGAAAACGCGGACCAATCTGAGCACACATTGTGTAAGCTTAAGAATACCACCAACATTCAAAATAGTCTTGCTATTTCAAGGATTACCTAAAGTAACTCTGATTGACAGCGGGACGAGCTCCAATTTTATTAGCTTTGCCATCAAAGATTTACAACCTGCCAGACAAATCGAACTGCAAGTCAACCACAAGTTCAAAATCAGCGGAAAAGCAACTTACAATCTCACAGTTGGAAGCACGAATAAAATTGTGTCGTTTTTTTATGCTCTGGGTGAAGAAATCATCTTGGGACACCTGTGGCTGATAGAAAACCATGTAACCCTGCACTACAAACAAAGACTAATCCACTTTGGACAGAGTGACCAAGCAGTTGTATACTGTAAACAAGCAGCCTAAGAAAACAGCCGATGTATTTGTCAACGGGCTCATACCACCCACCAGAAATGCAGCAACCCGCACTATTGACCTCAAAGACACCATACCTATCAGAGTTCGGCAGTATGTATTCAACGCCGCCAAGAAAACACTTATCTACCACGTGTCTTGCCTCTAGACGTTGAATGACGTCCACACTGTCAAAATGTTGCGCAACATGTCTAACGTTGCATGCGGTCTCCCATTCCGATTGGGAGACTTTATACCTGCGATTTTTAGTCTCTTCCACAGGCCTGTAGATGGGGATTGATCTAGACATGTCTACGTAGACAATCTGAGACACATGTTTACTAGTGGCTTAACAATTGTTATTTTAGAAAAATAAATTATAGCACAATAAAAAGTCTACTAAATTTAATGTTCAATAAAGTAGAGTCATACTCATAAAGTTTAAACAAATATTTTGACAAAAAAATTACAATTTAATTTCAAAATTTAATAGACAATCAATTTAAAAAAAAAAGAGTTAAATTGCGCGAGTTCTGCTCGTAGTTTTATGACACTCATTAAATCGTAGCCTTAAAGATAATTTGCTTTTTTTATCTATTTTCAATTAGCTGTAGATAGAGGAAGAAAACGATGAACCCACAAAATAAAAATGACCAATCAGTTTCACTCACTGCGCGCATTAACATGTTATATACCATTGAAATCGTTGTTCTTTAGGCTATCCAAGGGTATAAATATAATTGCTTTATAAGCGAGAAAATGAACTTCAACTGACCTTACCTTTATGGATAACTTGCAGATTTTTTGGAAAAGAAGTATTTCTGATACAATAACAATCTAATTAAAATTTAGGAAAATAAATTAAACTAAAAATTTGTGAAACTAGAAGATATATTTTGCAGACAATATAAAATAATTGCATGTTACATTTGTTTAACATTTAACTTTTAAACATTATTTTTTAGTTTTGCATTAAACAGCTAGATAAATGTGTCAATCACAATAACAACAAAAATCAATTACTTTATATGCGACCTAACTATAATATTCCATTAAAAAAATAACAAATTAATAAAAAGGTGAAAAAAACAAAAACATAATGGAAATAAAAATGATTTATGACAATACGATATTATAGTCGCATATAAAATATATTAATAAAAACTACATATAAAAATATATATCTACAATTTGTATGCTTAGTAAAGGATATATACATGATCCAGGGATAAATAAATACCATTTTAGCTACACAAAAAATAATAAATGAAATACTGTATACCAAGCAAGTAGAAAATATTATCCCCTGATATTTATAGGAAAATATTAAACTTAATTTACATGAAGGATGTGCTAATTGCACGTTCATAAGTGGCCTCCACATCTCCTAAATAGCCTACTTCAAAGGAACATTTTTCAATGCTACTAATTGAATCATTTGGTGATGATGCTTCATTATTGTATCCGAGTATGGGAAGGCCTAGTATAATTCTTACAGAATCTGTTAAATGACTTGCAGATTTAATTTGATTGAAGATACCTTCCGCTTTGTTCAACATCTCATCTACATCCAAATGACCAGATAAATCATTAATGTGCTAGAAGGAAATCAATTAGTACATTATTAATTTTTCTATGTAATTCATACCTTCAAAATTTCTGTAAATCCATAATTGTTGTCAATTAATGTGTCTTTTTCTGTTTGTAATATAGCTACACTGATTAATAAATGGAAGTTTTGGCATGGTAAACCTGTCCACAATACTTCCCACAAGCGCATTACATCATCTTGGCTAAGTTCTCGTTTGAACCAAACAAGAAGCCATCGAAAACAGAAAAACATATTGCCCGAGTCATGACGATCTAAATAATTGGCTAAGTGAGGGTCAGCAAAACTTAATAATGTATGTAGATTTTCCAATTGCTCTTTCATGCCTGCTTGATCTATATCAAAATTCGAACTCTAAAACATTATCTTTAATCTACAATTGCATACTAATATTTGATTTACTTACAACTTTATTCATAAAACCAACAAAGCACCAAAATGCATCAACCTCATTGTTTAACAGGTGTAAAATTGGGGATAACAGATCACTCATCCCTTGGACATAACCTAGATCAAAATTATACATAACATAAGTCATTAAAATTTCGTATAGAGTTAATAGATTGGGGTTATTTTCTCCAGCATAAAAATCTATAGTGCGATCAGTGCGATTGACATCTTTTTCTATCAAACTCTTGCGTTCACGAAAATCAGCAAAATTCTCTTCCTGTTGTTTTGTTAGTGTCCTCCATTGCCTTTTCATCACATAATATTCCTCACATTTATCTTTAAGCAAAATTTGGCGTTGTGATTGGGTGCTATCCCAAGGAAAATAATCCAATAAATACTTCCATACTTTAACTCTGAGAGTGGGTACTAAACCCTGTAAAAATAAAATGTCACACACACATTTTGTTTTTATTTTAAACAATTACCCCTCTAAAAATATGCAGTTTTGTTACTTCCATATCATCTATTTTACCATCATGTCCTTGCAAATTCTGCCATTGATCCAAAGTTAATGGATCTCCTCTGGGATAATCCAATCTCTCTGGTAATTTAGGTAAATGTGAAATTACTTCATATTCATCTTGAGTACGAGATGCTGTGGTATTTTCTAAGGCAGTTAGGCTTCGGTTCAATATCTCTTCAATGTCTTCATCCATTGGTCTTTCTTGAGGACTTGTTATAACTGTAGGAAAGCAAAAAAAAGATTTTAATAAGAGTATTTATTTTGAGATTTATTATATAAGTACTTGAATGTGATGCATTAATAAAGTCTAGTGCTTTATAACCCAATTAGATATTGGAAAATACAATGTTATTAATAATGGGAAGCAAAAAATTAAATTCTATATTAAGCATGATATAACTAAAGAATACAAAATTATATAGTTTTAGTTTATCCAGTTTGAAGTTTTCAAAGATGCAAGTTAAAGTTATGTATTAAACCAAAATTTTGCTTTTACTTAACTTTAATTACTGCTCTAAAAAGCAATAACTAGATAAAAATTATTTTATCATTTATACTTAAAATTTTTATATTATATTTATTATTATTAATTTATATCTGAATCTCATATACATAAATAATTATTAATAGGTAATCATTATGTTATGGATGGAAACATCTTTGCTGTTGGATGTTTATTATAATAACATCTATTAGTGTGAAGCAAGCTACAAAAAAATTAATTCTTAAATCAATTAATCAATCGCATATTATGAAATTAGACGATTAAAAGAAATAGGTGTGTAGGTATATAATGAAACAGTTTCATTTTGGATAAGTTCAATCCATTCTATCGTACATCACAGAATGTTGGTAGAATTCTCCAGATATAAATCAAGTGTTAAAAATTTAAAGCAAAAGGCATAAAAAGTACCAAATTTTGTAAACCACATTTTAGAAAATAAAACATCATGCCACCATCGATTTTAATGTTTAGTGTACATACAAAACTACTGCAAACCTACTAATATAGGAAGTGGATATGAATATTTTACAGAATCGTATTCATTCATTTTGTATGATTTTATGATGATCTCAAAATGTGTTATTAGTGATTCAGGATCATTCTGAAATACATATTCAAATGAAATAAGTTGGTTTTAGTATCTGACTAGTTTTATATAACTTATATAAGTTCATTAAGTGTGTAATTGCCAATTGTGTTCCACTCTTTTCTTGAAAACCATAATGAATTTTGGCAAAACCAAGTGTGTTTTTAATAAAGGTGTTGAGTTGGTTCTTGACAATTCTCTCAATTATTTTTGAAAATATACTTATAAGTGAAATTGGACAATAATTTGAGAGGTCTTTAGTATCACCTATTTTGTAGATTGGTGATATGTGTGACAATTTTAATTGTTTAGGATAGATTGACAATCAAATTTAAACAGAAGAAAGCACCCCAAGACCTAATCCAAAAAACTATACTGAAACATAACATAACTCATGGGCTGCAATGTGGCACAACTCAAAAAATACAATTTTTGGACTGAGTACAGGTCTCAATGTGAAAAATACGTTCTTTCCAGCAGCAATACTGGTACATCTCATAACTCAATACATGAGTTGAGGAAACTCAAAACCAATTATAGATATAACATTCTGTACAACGAACCTCATAAAACAAATCGCAAGATGGAAAGATATAGAAGACAAGAACTTAAATGACCCCCATTGAAGTATAATAAAGTTCAGCGTAAGAGTCCGAAATGACAAAGACGCAAAAAAGTACCAGCGAAATCAACCAGTCCCAATTGTTGGATGGAAAATGTGTCAAAAACAAATGCCACAATACATTGAAAAACTGGGAAAGGCTATACAGAACTGCAAGAGGGAGACAGAAGAAAGACTGCATGACAATGCGGCTTTAACAAGAAAGGCTTCCGGCCCAGATGGAATACCAGCGGTGATAGCAATGGCAAAAGCGTTCACACAGTTCTGTCTGAAGCTACTAAACAAACTGTTAAAAAAAGAGAATTCCCATAAATCTAGAAAATGGCGCAACAAGTGTCAATAAAGAAAGGGCAGAGAAAGGGAATAAACATGGTAAAACTGAAGTGATATACTAACCACTATGTATAGTAAACACAATGGGAAAACTGGTGGAACAGTTGGAATATTGAAATGCTTCAAAAGTACGGAAAACCTGTCCAATAAACAATATGGGTTCCGGAAGATCAACCACTCACAATCGTAGTACAGCAAATATCAGACGCGGCCAAAGGGAAAAAATCCTTCAATGAGAAATACAGCATTATGGTAACACTAGATGTTCAAAATGCGTTTAATTCGGTCCTGTGGCTAGAAAGAATTACGGCGACAAAAAGTGTTACCACATTTGATCAGAATAATATGCAGTTACCTAAGCAAACGGGAATAGTCTCAGGAGAAAGAAAAACAATCATGGTTACTGGAGGCAAAAAGATCGACACAAAAGATATCTTAAAACATGGTGCAACTGTAGTGTATTCAAGTTTACTGTATGGAGTACCTATATTTATATATATATATATATATATATATATACAGGCACAAAGAAAAGTATTAATACGGGTATGCAGTGTGTATAGAACTGCATCCAGTAAAGCACTTCAGATGGTGGCAGGATGCCCACCCATAGACCTAAAGGTGGAAGAAAAAAGCAAAAGATACAAAGTTATAGAAGAAGTGAATGTATACAAAGATGGGTCACAGCAAACAAATGGCAAAAAAGTTAAGAGAAAGTACAATGAACATAGAGGCCAAACATACGAAAATAATGCGAACAGGAGCATGACAATGTAAACTTCCATACAACACAAATACTGACAGGACATGGGTGTTTTGCAAACTACCCGAAACGATTTAAAATAATAGATGGTGCAACATGTTGGTACTGTGTAGAAGAACAAGACGACGCTAAATCTACAGCAGCACCAGCAGATGAACAAAGCAAAAAAAGCAAATGAAAACAAAAAAAATCAAAGACATCATGAAGGCAAAAGAAGAGAGTAGCAAAGAAAGCAGCAGAAAGTTTCAATACGCCTAGAACACTGCCTCTTATGTAAGATATCCCCTTCCCACAAAAAAAAGAAACAAAAGAAGTTATATTGCACTTTCAAATAAATTATTATCAGTTTTAACTAAAATTGGGTTAATAATGCTCGGGGCAGTTTTTAAGTAAATTTTGTGTAGTACTTTGTTTTATTTTATTCTCATTTGTGGGTTTTAAAAAGAAGCTTTTGGAATTATAAGTATTTTGTGTTTGTGATTTATTTGTTCCCATTATTCCAATTCTGCTGCATGAGTAGAACAAAAGTTATTAATACAGTCTGCAATTTCTTTTTTATTCTGTTACGTTACAACCATATATGTATTATGTATATGTTTTATGGATGTGTCAGGTTTTTGATCTTTGTATTTTATCAACTGTAGACCACACCATTCTTCTTAGTTTAAATAATGAGACAAGAAGTGAGTTCATCCAATTTATATTTTTGAGGTGGACAATTTTAATGGTTTTGCTGTTTACTTTCAAAACTAGCTCACTAAGTTTGTGAAAGTAGTATTTTCTGATATAAAGTTCATGTTCATTACTTCTTCAAGTTTCTTTTCATTTCTTTAATATTTGATGGTCTAACTCAGATAGACTCTCAATAACTATTTGACAATTATTTTTTTTTAATAATTGATCATTGTTTTTTCTGTATCCTAGTGCAGGGCTCAATGTCAAGTGTATTAGGGTGTGGACACAACGACAATCCTAGCTCCGATCATCGAACAGCGCTCCGAGCATAAAACACTAAAAACTATTCTAAGCTCGGACCCTTGTACATTGCTCTGATTTTATAAATAATAGATAAAATTATTTTAAAAGTAAAGAATACAAGATAAGTTTGTGACTGAATTGGTATATATTAATGATTTTACCCACACGTTGCAAAAAAGTGTTATTTCAATATGTTCGATGATCGGAGCGCTGTTCGATGATTGGAGCGCCGTTGTGTCCACAAACTTAGCCACTTCATATCCTCTTACTGTGATACAATTCAAGTATTTGTTCATGTTGATTGAAAGAAATAATAATTAAAAAAATTTCAATTCTCATAATCTGCATAAATGGTCATATAAAATTCTGATTTCAAGTTAGAAATCATCAAAATGGATTTTTGATTAACCTCTTGATAGGCATTGTAGGTGATTGTTTTATTTATAGCTTGGATAGTGAATAGAAAAACAACTTCATGTAAAATTTGAGTGTCAGCTATGGCTTCCTAGAAATCACAATATATTGAATCTACAGTGTAGATTCTACGACATGCAAAAAATTTTTTAGACAGAAAATAAAAAATTATAAATTGTTGTTATTTTTCTCAAAAAATATGTTTTCATTACATTGAATTATATTGAAAATTATAAAATATATTTTATTATTTATTGTTATCTATTATATCTAATTATTATATCATATTTTAAACTGAAACAAATAACTTTGCTTATCACCTAATTTACTAGAATTGCATTTTATACCACGTAATAAATGTACCTAACAATCCCAATTCATTAATTTATTACTTCTTTGTATTCGATACATGATCAGCGATAAACGTAAATTGTACTTGAGGAAGACATTTTAATTAATCGCTAATATCTTTATAAAACAATTTTCATATGAAATAATAAAATTATATTATATCATAAAAAAAAACGTGCTAAACATGTTTCCACTAATAATTGCAAATTTTAAAATGTTGTAGTATATTTCAAAATTTTGCAATCACATAAAACATAAGAATATAAATAATGTAAACTTCACAAATGTACATATCTCCAAACAATGAAAAACTAACATTGATAATCTTTATATTAATGATCACACCAACATTGCACATTCTAAAATTTCCAAATAATAAAATATTAAGTGTCGAAAGAAATATTTTTAATCAAATAGAGTAAATAATTTCTACAATGTTACAACAATTTTAATTCAATACTCCTATAATTTGTAAATAATTTTGTATTGTGCTACATAGTTTAAAAAAATAACAATTTTATTAAAACCAATGAATTATGTGCTTTCCTGTATGTAAATTTCTAAACATTATTATTAGATTAGATATTATAGTTACAGAATAAATGTTAAATACAATCTAATGAATCTCTAAACCTAAAAACTTTTTTCACATTTCTTTGAATAATTTAGTATTGGTGATAATTCATTATGATAATTGATTTCTCAGATTAAAATACTGCATCACAATAAAAAGTAAGAAAAATGCTGCAGTAATTTATGTTATTTATTGATAACTTATTTGAAAATCCAAACAAGCTACTAAGATTTTTTTTTGTTGAGGCGGTAGTACATTATTTAATCAAAACCAAATCTGTAATTATTAACACTTACCAATATCAGCAATTTTGGAAAATGCCTCCATGGTGGTCTCATATGGTTTCTGCTGCAAATTCTTAACCAAATTCCATATATTATAATCCGATTTACTATCTTGAAATAAATTCAATTCAGCAAACGACTTTTCTAAATGTCTTGTCTCATCACTAAGTTCATCAAGAACAACATATAGAGATTTATCCCGTCTTGAGACAGTAGTAGTTAACAGACCTTTCATAACAAGCAACAAATTTGAACAGTTGCCATGTTGGAAAAAGAAATTGCATATAGACTCTCCCTTTCCATCATTTAAATATAAACGATCATTTTTCTTTGTTACTTTGAAGCTTTTGATGTCTTTCATATTGATCTTAATATATTTTGATTTTGTTTCTGTAGGTTGATAGGAAATAGAGTTTCGTTCAATTGTACTTACTACGGCCCATTCTTGATCTTGTATTTCCGAGTCTATAGTTGGTTCGTTCGGTTTCCACTCTATGAATCGTGTTTTGTTCGAATTTAAATATTCTGTGATGCATAATGCTCCAGTACAGTTAATATAATTTATGTAAAAACTATGTGCTTGTTTCAACAACACTCCATCCTGCGAGAAAATGATCATCCGCTCTTCGAGATTTTCTTCCATTTTATGTTATTAGCAGACTTTTTCTATCACAATACTCATATCTTCATAGATACCTAGAATAGGTAATTGGCACATGATCTTTCCATTTAAGTGCTAATTAATTAGTTTAGAGAAGTGCAATTAACTTACATTTTAAATATGATTACTGTTAATATTTGTCTTCATTTTACAGTATGGATTCATGTGATGTAATATGTGGCAAACAGTATCTAACGTGTTGTCAACTATATGTACGCTGAAATTTTGTTCAAATATCTATTATATTTGTTTATAATAATTAATTATTGTAATAATGAATGTTTGACAGGTGGATGACACATACATTATGACAATTGACAGAGCAATAATAAAAACAAAACAGCTCTACCTTCCGAATTTTTTACAAACTACATAGCAATGAAGATTTCTATACTTTTATTTATATAACGCTGTGTTTAATTGTTAATTATACCGCTACATAATGATAATAATGACAATAAACTAAAATTATATTCTCATTATTATTATAATGGATATCAGCGGAAGTGGCCGGATACGAATTAGCAGTATCTGATTATTTGACCACAAATTGTCAAAATTAGCATTTTCTATTTAAATTATAATTGGAAATGGCCGAAAAATATTCAAATACAGAAATATAGAAATAAATGCGTTTTTAGGTACTTTTGAATGCATTTTAATACTATTTTCAAATATAATTTGACTAAAATACTTTGACTAAACATAGTTTGGCAAGACCGTCGCAAGGGGTACATTCGTCTGTGTGATGCAAATCATAAATAAATAAATTCAAGGCAAAATTATTAAATAAAACAGCTTACAACACCAAAAATATTATTTTGGCAATTTTAATAAAATTGCAAGTTATTGCACATACAAATTGATTTCATCCGTTTTAGCTAAAGAATTTGAAAAATAAGCTAGAACTAAAAGTCGCTAGCGGTAAAAATTTATTGACGCACTGTGAATACGAGGGACACTGCCAAAGTGTAAAGCAAAAAATGTAAAGCAAAACACAAATTACGTTATGTAAATCGCTTTATTGCTTTTCAAAATATTCTCCTTTAAAATCTATATACTTTTGCATCCGATGAAACCAATCTTTAAAACAATTTTGCCACTCTGAGCGAGGTACCTCCAAAACAAGTGATTTAAATGCTTCAACGGCTTCAGGCGATGAAAAACGCTTGCCACGTATTTTATTTTTGATATGTCGAAACAAGAAGAAGCCGATAAATCAGGCAAATATATGCAATGAGTCATTAATTAGATGTTGTTACTAGTCAAAAACTCTACAGTTTGTCGTGCTGTGTGAGCGCTTGCATTGTCATAATGAACAATGATTCGCCGGTTTATGTTGTTTTTTCTGATTTCAGCGATAACTTCCGGCAAACAAATTGAAGTACCAGTCAGCATTAACTGTCTTTCGATCGATGCAATTTGTGCTTTAGAAAATCAACAGTGCCAGATAGGGATTACATAGACCAAATTTTTACACTTCAACAATTGTTTGAGAAATGTATGGCAGTAAGAAAGTATACTACTGTGCGTTTGTTGATTTAAGGAAAGCATATGATCGAGTAAACCGACGTATAGTATGGAACATTTTAAAAGAGTATGGAGTAAATGAATGTTTAGTAAACGCCATTATTGTTATATAATAGTAGCTGAGCGTGCGTTATGGTAAATGGTACACTAAGCAATTTAACATAGAACAAGAAATTTGGCAAAGATGCGTTGTCCTCGTGGTTGTTTAATATATTTATGGATAAGTAATAATGTAAATATAAGAGTGATGTTGTATGCTTACAATGCTGTAATAGTGTGTGGGAATGAAAATGACTACATAATGCACTAAACCGACTGAATGTTCCAGCAAATAAAATATAAAATATAAAATGTATAAATGTAGCAAAAACTAAAATCATGGTCTTTTATAAGGACATAGTAGGCAGTGATTGTAGAATTGGGATAAACGGTAAACGTTTAGAGCAGCTGAATGCTTTTGTGTATCTGGAAAAAATGTTTAATAAGAATAATAATTTAGATAAAAAAATTGAGAGAAGTAAATGCATTGCAAAAAGTAATTGAAAGTATGTGCATGACTGCAAAGAATGAAGTATTGTTCAAAGAAACAAAGATGGCAGTTTATAAAATTGAGTTGACACCAGTTCTGATGTATGGCAGTAAAATAAATGCGGTTGGAATGAGGTACTTAAGAAGTGTGTGTGGAAAAACTTGTATGGACAAAGTTAGAAATGAGTGGGTAATGAAAAAATGTGGTTTGAAAGTAACACGGATAGATTAGTACAAGCGTAGTATTGTACGTTGGTTTGGCCATGTTAAGAGAATAAGTGAAAATAGAATAACAAAGCAAATCTATAATCAAAATGCAAAGGACGTAGACCACGTAAAAGTTGGTTGAAAGTTTTAGATAAAAAAGAAAAATTAAAAGTGGTAAAAATAAAAGAGCATGCATGACTAGATGTATGGATATCGCTGAAGCAAAGGAAATGTGTAAGGTAGAAAAACGAGGAGACAAATTATTGTTTGAAGTAAGGTTAAAAATCAAAGTAGGTTATTGTACAGTGTTAATGCCTACCTCAAATGGGAACGGCGTGACTAAGTATGTACGTATGTATGTTTAAAGTAAAAATAAACAAACATTTTTTTTCTTGATGTAAGAGTTGAGAAATATTACTAATATTTTTAAAAATTTGAATACATTTAAAATATAGTAACTAAATGTTTATTTAGTTAATTAAATTTTTTGTCATAATACGTTATAGTCTCTATATGATGTTAAATTGTTTTTCTTCATACGTGATTATTAAGGTGCAGTTTAAGTAAATAAGAAAGACCTTTGTTGGCATAATCAAACATACATCAATAGTAATAACACTCAAATAATAAATAATCAAATCTTTAGATTTAGATATTAGAACAAAAAAAAAAAACAAAAAAAACAAATAAAAATTTAAAACTTTACCTTGATGGATTTACTTTGGTAAGTATATTTTTTTCATTTTTTGCAATGCATGGCATTTTATAGAATTTTTTTAAATAAATGCACAGTGTGCTATAAAAATAAGATTTTAAATATTTAATTTGAATTTAAATAATCATTAAAAAATATTTTTAACTATTTGCCTGTGAATTGCTTGTTATGTAGTGGAGTTCTTATAAGAATAGTAAAAAAATATTTTCGCATGTGTAAGATAGTTGCAATTTTCTTTGGCGTAGGTGGAAAATCTTTAAAGACCCTTAGTTTACAAGATGTGTCGGATTTACTCTTTTGGGGTAAGCGCTCCCAAAAGACTAAACTCTACCCAATCAGTGAATGCCTGTAAGTTAGAAACCTTTTGGCTCATGGACCTTCTGTTAAAACATGTGTATTTAGGAGTTTGGCCTATAGGCTGGGTTTTGAAATTTTAAAATTTTAGAATATGGTTTTACCCATTTATGAAAGAAGTAACTCAGTTACTATTAAAGTCACCGGTCGTTTGTGGATAGATTCTTTCCAATCTGGTTCGGCGAATCTTTGACAGTTGTAAAAATAATGGATTGCGCATCTATACAAGATGTATAGATGTTGGCAGTATCCAAATTATTACCGAGTATTAGTATACAGGGTGTCCTACAATCAGGAATTGTAAATTATATACTTTTTATTTTTAAAGATTGATATTTATTGAAAATAAACATTTTAATGGTTGCAGTTAAGCTTTTTTAGAAATTATAAAATAATAATCAAAAATGTTTCCGGATCATTAAATACTGATGTTTCAATTTATAAAAATCTTGTATAAGTGATATTTTAAAGTTTTGTGCAACAAAAAAGGCATGGTGATGTTGGACAAGTTCAATGCCAACAACTAGATTTCTGGAGACTAGTCTATAGCGTTTCAAATGTAATTAATGTTTAAATATACGCATAACGAGTCTTTCATTTTTTTCAGTTTTTTTAACATGCTGAATCAACAGCCCTGATACAAACAATAGACACATTGGATAATTATAAACCTTATTGTAAAAATCACAATTTTGTATGTTTTGGATTAATGTATTTACATGGGTAAAACATGGATTTTATGGTTGATATCTAATGCTTAAGAGGGGTTCCTGGTTCAGCGCACATAAAAAGAAAAAGTTTATTTTTTTTTCATTTGCAATACTTAAATGCAGTCAACGTAAAACTTTTTTAGCACAATAACGCAACTTTAAAAAAATGAAAAAAAACAAAATATTTGTTCAAAAGATACAGCACATTTCGTGGAGAGCACTTTTGGTCCAAAGCTTTATTCGTACATTCTCAGAATCGCAATAAATGTTAAATTAATAAAAAAAAATAAAAGCTAATTTGTAATCTACATACTTAAAAATACTAAAAAAATATAAATTTGCGTTTTTGTAATTGAAAAGTCGCGTTCACACACAAAAATCGGTAAAAATGACCTCAAAAAATAGTAGAAACATTTTTTTTGTTATAATTTTATTTTCATATAGAAGACAATTATGTTTTTTTTAATGTATGATAAGTTTGAAGTAGATCCGATAGTTTTTCAGTAATCGTGTACGCCAATTCAAAAAACATAGTTTTGAGAAAAACACGTTTAAAGTTAACAGTTTCTAATAGTACTGACGTTTGTGAAACTGTCAATAGTGCCAACAAAATCCGATCTAAAGTTGTTAGGTTAATAAAATTTATTATACTAATAAATAAAATCAAATAATAAAACTAAATGTGTTTTAAAAAGCATTATTTATTGTTGCTGCATTACCTGCTTGGAAAAGAGCTTGACAAGTAAACTTAGAGTACGAATTTCGCAAAAAGAAAGTAGTCTCTTATTCTATAGACATTAGAGAAAATTTTAAACAAAAAAAAAAGATAAACACAATTAAAATAATTTCTGGACCAGAATCCCCTTTAAGCAACCAGCCGGTCACAAAGTGCTGCGGATGCAAGGCATTCGGGTCTACAAGTGGTTCCCCAAACATGCCAAAGTGTACATTTTAGTCCTCTTTGCAGTTTACGGTATTTTCTAAGAGTATCTGTCATATTTTTATTATTATTAGTCAACTGTTATACATACAAATCTACTATATGAGCCGTTTAAGATAAAAATGTATGACCTCGTCAATATCTACAGCGCCATAATTCTTTCAATTAACGTGTTTGGCATTATATGATTGTGTTTGCAAATACATACTCAAAAACGGCTGTGAGGTATATTCTTCTTCTTCTTATCGAAAGCCGTTCGGCTTGTAGTGACGCTTTGTTAATCCTGGTTCCGCTGTTCCTAAGATATTGATATCCAGCTGTCTCTCCATCTCTTTGGTGGTCTGTTTAGTTAAATGAACCGTCTTACATATAAACCGTCAACTTTTAATTTGAATAAGCTGCTTTGTTATATGACTGTTAATTCAACAAAGTAACTGTCAACTGTTTTATAAATTTGTTATATAAACTAAAAATTTAATATCTGTTGACTGTTTTATAAGTCTGTCTCTAATTTTCTCTAATCTCTAATTTTACATGTGCCAAATGAACTGTCACCTGTCAGTTTAAAAATGCATTTTTTAACTATTTTACAAATTTAATGTATAAACGTTAACTGAATTCTCAACAAATTTGTCAAAAATACTGTTTTGACACTTTTAAAATAAATAAGTTTAATTTTATAAGTTTTAAGTTAACTAGCTTTTTAAGTATTTTACATATTATGTATAGTCAAAAAGTTGAGTTGTTATAATAAAAATTGTGGTCTCAGCATCAGTACTTTCAAGTCAACTATAATTTAGATAGTTGGCATTAATTTAGAATTGCCAATGAAACTTTTAGAATAAAATAATGTAACTGTCTATCTATCGGATTAAACGCTATACGTTAAAATAAACAAATTTATTTCAAAGAAAATTAACGTTATTTTGGGTGTACCGCAAGGTTCGCATTGCGGTCCACATTTGTTTAATTTATTTATAAATGATTTGGTAGCTTTGATTGGAGATTCTAAGTAAAAATGTTTATGCGTGTAAAAAACATATAGTCCGGGAGCTAGTAACAAAAAAGTGCAAGAGTTTAGGAAAGGCTGATATTTTGAGATCGGACTGTTTATTGGTCATAGAACGCCTCTGCAAAGTCAGCACCCCAGGTGTTGGGACACCTGGCGATGGCACGCTAAGAAAGGTGTAATTTTAACACCTTACTTAGCGTACCAAAAAATTGTTTTGGAAAAGCTAAAAATTCATCGGCAAATAGTCAATGCATTACAAAACCTTAATCAAGCATCCAGGCAGTAATAACCAAACGCACGGCGTCAGCACAGTTGCGTACATGCTACAAGAACTAACTTAATGCAAATGATTTGAAAAAGCTGAAAGTTGGAAATATGTCAAATTACGTAATTAAATTTATAAAACAAACAGTCAGACATAGTTTTTATCAGAACCCAATCAATCAGCACCCAATTTAAAACTGCAATAAGTTCAAACGGTGAACTAGCACGTTTTTCTATTACTAGGACAACTAGTAATACACTAATGTTAAAAAAAAAAGTTTTACTCCACAAATTATGGACTACATAACCCGATCACAAAATTGATGCGTGAATGCAATAGTTTAATGAACAAAGTTAATTTTAATACTTTTTTCATGTTTAAACAACAAATTAACCACATTAATTTTCAATTTCATTTATTACTTGTTTAATGTAATTTGACTAACCTAAGTTTATACCTACTGTAATATGTTATATGTTTAATACCGTTTAATGTTTATATTATTTTTTCTAATAGATTTTACCGTAAATAAGAAAATTATATAAAAACTGTTCAATACTTTTGGATATTTGTTTGACACTTTTAGACATTTTGTTTACACTTTGTCACTTTAAATGTATCTACTTTAATCACTTTTGGATTTAATTGAAGGTATTCAAAATTGACGTTTTTATAAAGACATTGTTTGACATTTTTTAAACATTTGTGCAATTTTGTTAAATAATTTATTTTTGTTTTTTAGATTTTTATGCATTTAGTATTTACTGTTGGACAATTTTTTTTTCAATTTGCTTAACCTTTTTTAACATTTCATTTTTGTTTGACACTTACTTGTTTGAACTTGAATATTATGATATTATTTTATCACTTTTAGATATTTGTTTGATACTTTTTACATCAGTTTGGCACTTGTAAACAGTTTAAATATATGTAGATTTTTATTTTGACTCTTTTGTTTGACATTTTAAATATTGTTTAACAGCGTTTGCTACACATTTGTTTGACACTTTTAGACGTTTTTAAAACGCTTGTGAAGGTCTATATAAGTTTTTCTGTTGAAGACTCCTTTTAATGGCGTAACTAGGTCTTTTAGCTGTCCGTTCACTTTAAACCTAAAATATGCTTTGACAAATGTTTAACACTTTGGGTCAATTTTTTGAGTCGTTTGTGCGGATAAATAATAAAATTTCTAGTTTCAATGACAAAAAACGAAAATAAAAAGATTCTTCAAGTCTGATTTAGCAAACTATGAATGAAACTGTACAATTACGTAAAACTACAAACCTATCAATAGTATAAGAAATATTGAAATTAGACAATAGTTTTGCCTACTTAATCATACCGTTCGTACCTCTTGATAGAAGCAATGCACAGCATGCGCGATGTGAATACTGTCTTGCTTGGTCTAAAACCAATTTACTGTATATTTACACATAAAACTAAACAATCACTTAAACTAGTATTTAATAATTTATTTTTTGAATTCTCAAAATTATTATAGCCAAAATCTACTAATGTAATTCTATATTACTGAAATTTCACTGATTTGTAGTAGACAAAATTAAAATATTTGATCAAGATAAGTAAGTTACATCATTTTGGTCAATTCTGTTCACGTATTTATTTTGAATTATATAAAATCGCATGCTTGCTCTGAATGTATAATTAGTCCCTGGATTTTTTTATATCCTATTGTTTTGGAAGGTTAACAAACAAAAAAAACCTCGTGGAAAAACCGCAACACAAAAATTATATTTGATTAATAATTGCAGCATACTTTACTCTTAATAATGATTTGGAATAAATATATAAAATACAAGGAAATATTATCGCAAAGATGTATTAATAAAATAAGAATCTGGTTATGCAAATTGGACTTCCAAACCGGAAAATGGCGCTTCATTTGTACATAATGTGGGTGTATTAGCAGTGAGCACGTCTTTAAAAATAATGCGCGAACCATATTCAAGGATTACAATTCAGGTCATTGCTAATAATTACATTTCAACAATTATTTACAAATTAATATAATTTAAGGTTGCTTGGGTGCAAAGTAGGTAAGCACTGGACTGGAAATGAAACACTAATTGGTTCCAACAATAAAATCGGTAGTATAATAACTACCTAAACAGTTAGCGTGATAGATTATAACCAATTAAGTGCAATTCGGTGTTGTGTTTTACACAATTTACGACTCCATTATTATTAATAGATTTTTACATAAAATATATCGATACGCACAATACATTATTTATAACAATAAATCCAACACTTGGCCTTGTTTTATATTCGGAATTTGTTTAGTTCCTGATTTAATTTATTGCGACTTGATGAGTAATTGTATAGGAAATAACAATATGTAAAATAATATAACAATGATTCAAACTAAAAAATTGAGCAATTTCATACTACATAAAATTTATTAAAAAAAACCGGACATCACAAAACATTTTTAGAACACACAAATTTGATTATTCAATAAACAATTAAAAAAATAAATTATTATAATTAAAGTATTCCGCTTTTATTTTTAATTGATACTCTGTGTTATTACATATATGTTTATTTGATATTTATAAATAAACATGTTATTAAAAGAAAATATTTATAATTATTATATTATTAAGTTAAAAATGCATATTTATAAGAATGTAAAAGAGGATTTCTATTACTAAACAGCTGAAATCGAATTAGTTCATAATAATCATATGCCTAGGAAAACTAAAAAGTACATATTAACATATTTTATGCAGAAAGATTTAGAGTAGAGATAAGTGAAACTCTGAAAAAATAGTTTAATTAAATATTATAAGTTTGAGTTTGATTAAACATTACTGATCTACTTGTCTATCAGAAACAGTCCATTATTCTCTTTATAACAAGTTGAAATATAAGTAAACTAAATTTCAACTTTTTCAAACTAAATTTGTAAATAAATCATTCTATATAAAAGGTTTTTCAAAAGGTGCTTTTATATAATTATTATTTGGTATACTTTTAATCGTTGTTTTATTCTTTTTATGGCAGCTTAAATGCGATTTTTAAGTCAATGTTTAATTTATTTGTCAACAGTCACTTTACGGACTAGAATTTGCAGTTGTGGTCTAGAAAATAAAGGTTTTTTTGAAGATCTATTCTGGTAAATGCAATGTTTGCAAACTATTTTGGTTTGACTATTTTGCAAAGGTTTCTTTTTTCTAGAGAGCGCGAGAACACAATTTAAGTTTTTTTTATGTTTTTATAATTCAACACTATGTTTTATATTACAAAATGGCAAAACATCAATGGTGTGCGAATTATGCAGCACAATTAAACATAATATTTTTATACTCAAATTTTTATGGACTGCATTACAAAATGGTTATGTAAATATGCCGCTAAAAACCTTAGATTTTACGTTAACATACTAAAATACATGGCATCAAACATTGTCAATTTAGTATTTATATTAAACGAATGTAAAATGAAATTTAAAAAATACGCTTTTGTAAAATCTCTATAAACAGCATCGGTTTGTAGTTTGTTTTCAAACAATTTTAATATTATTAGCTGGTAGGAAATCAAATTGGTTAAAGTAGATTGGCCTTTAAGAAAACCATACTGTTTATTGGCTATTGTTTGCTTGCACATCCATTTTAACTGATTTGCGATAATAGAATCAATATTTTTTTGGAATATCAAATTGGTTACAAACTTGTCTGTAGTTGGTTTACCATTACGATTACCAAACATGTGTATAGGTTTAATATATAACTGTTTAATATTTTCTGCTTAATATATATATTAAAAAGTACAAAAAGTAGCTCGGAAAGTGTACAAACAAGTACAACGTTTTAAAAATATGCTTTATCCGGACCTGACAAAACAAGTTTTTTTAAACTCAATACAATTAAAAACATCAACAACATATTTTGTTGCAATGTTAAACTGTTTTTGGCCAGATTTTTATCTTAAAATATTTTAACCAGATTTAGCTATTTTTGACTTTTTATGAATAGAAAGCACTAACAGTTCCATTTTTTTTCTGACAATGTTTTGATGTTTTTAGACTGGATGCTGCTATTTTTTACTTTTATTGAGTTAAAAGTTTATGGCTAAGTTTAGGTGCTTTCTATTATTATTTTGGTATTTAAAAAACTCGGAATAACAAAGCTATACGCAACAAAAAATGTTTCCAAGA
Source organism: Tachinus rufipes (assembly GCA_963932245.1). NCBI lineage: Eukaryota > Metazoa > Arthropoda > Insecta > Coleoptera > Staphylinidae > Tachinus > Tachinus rufipes. The sequence continues at coordinate 70,529,091 of OZ010745.1, read as the reverse complement.
TAATCGCATTTAAAGTTTTTTTTTATTGCTTTAAATGTGCAATTTTTAAAATAAATTATTATTCTTTTTTTAAATATTCGTAAATCTAGAAAATTGTATATTTTTGTTATGGGCAATTCTATTTTTAAAAATGTGGCATCAACCTTTTTATTATAAAATTCAATTAAATTCCAGGCTTACACCGTGTTTCTTGAAAATTAATCTATAAAATAATAATGTTGTTGCTAAGACACAGCCAACAAAACAAGTATGAATAGTTGCAATTAACTAAACAACAAAACAAGTATAAAATAGAATATATTCAGTCAGGTTTATAAGTTCGTGTGTTCACGTTACAGCTTGCTTACAGACTACTGCTTACACTACTACATACACATACATATCATTTTACGTTGTTCATGCCCACTGCACGACCGACCGCGAGCCCGCACGCTCGGGTCACCTCGCATTCATAACCGCGCGAAACTTGAAACTACGTTTTCACAACACTCTCACCAGTTCCATGTTTCACGGATGTGTCGATGATTTGCAGTCCGTCTCGGAGTTGATGAAAGCTTTTCTTTGGTAGTGCCTTTGTGAGTATATCAGCCAGCTGCTGATTTGATGGTACGTAGATGATGTCTAGGTGTCCATCTTCATATTTTTCTCTGATGAAATGGAAGCGCACTTCGATGTGTTTGGTGCGCTTGTGGAACTCGGGATTCTTTATGAGCTTGATCGCGCTCTGGTTGTCCACATGGAGCCTTGTTGCAACCGGCTCGTCGAACCCCACTGCAGCCAGAATACGTCGAATCCATATGATTTCTCTGGTGCAGTCACTAGCTGCAATGTATTCGACTTCGGTTGTCGAGAGGGCCACAATTCGTTGTCGTTGCGATGTCCACGCCACTGGTCCACCGTTGAAGATAAGCACATAGCCGCTGGTGGATTTTCGTGTATCAGGATCGCCCGTGTAATCGCTATCCGAATATGCCTTCATCGTTTCAGATGTTTCATTGCCGCCGTACATCATCCCGTAACTTGACGTGTCTTTGATGTATCGTATGATCTTTTTGACCGCCATCCAATGTTCTTGCAGTGGTTTCTCAGCATAACGACTGACGACAGCTACTGCGTACATAATGTCAGGACGAGTCACGCATGCCGCAAACATCAGTGATCCAACCGCTTCACGGTAGGGTACCGTGTGACCAACGGCTTCACCGATGGTGCACAGCTTTGTGTGTGGATCTGCCGGAACCGATACTGACTTCGCGTCCTCCATTTTAAATCTTTCAGCCACTCGCCTTAGGTAATTGGTTTGAGTAAGTATTAGTTGTTTCTTTGCGCGGTTTCTATATATTTGCAAACCCACAAATACCTGCCCAGCTCCGACCACAACTTCAAAACTGTCTTTCAGATTTTTCATGACGATCTCAATCGCAGCTCCGCTGGGTGACAGAAACAGCCCGTCATCAACATAGAGCAACAACACGATCATGTGGCCATCCACGTTTCCTGTGTACATGCACGGGTCTGCTTTGCTTTCAATGAAGTTGTACTGCTTCAGAAACGTGACAAAACATTTGTTCCATTGACGTGGAGATTGTTTCAGACCATACAATGATTTCTTGAGTAGTACTATACGGCCGAGCTTGTGTGCGACTTCTTCAGGAAGACGCATATAATTTCTTCCTCCAGCTCGCCGTATAGAAATGCAGTCTTAATGTCAAACTGAGCAAGTTCCCAGTCTTCCCTAGCTGTTAATGCTAACATCATTCTGACTGTTTCATACCTTACTACCGGTGCAAATGTTTCGTGATAATCGATCCCTTCACGTTGTGAGAAACCGCGAGCCACCAGGCGCGCTTTAAACCGCTCGATTTTTCCGTCACAGTTCACTTTCCTTTTAAGCACAAATTTCGAGTCCACCACTTTAGCACTCGTTGGCACTTGATCAACTTCAATCCATGTTTTATTTTTCTCTTGAGAGTTCATTTCTTCCGTGACAGCACCCCGCCAGTTTGTTGACTCAGATCCGTTGTAGGCTTCAGAGAGTGACGTCGGTTCGTCTGCCTGGACTGAATTAGCTTCGTATCTGGCAGGTCTTCTTATTTTGCCTCTGGTGCGCAGCTCGTACCGTTTTTCTTCTTCTTCAGGTTCGTTTCTTTCTGGTTGTTCATCAGGTTCGTTTCTTTCTGGTTGTTCATCAGGTTCGTTTCTTTCTAGCGGAATTTCTTCGTTCACCACGTCCAAATCATTCAAACCGATTGCTGGCCAATGATTATCAGTTTCTTTTGTTGCAGTCTCTTCATTGAAAGTAACATGCTTACTGATGGAGATCTTTCTTGTTATTGGATCTAACAATCGATAGTTCGGACCGTTCGAATCGTACCAAACCATTATTCGCTTATTCGCTTTCTTTTGCCATTTCTTTCGCAACTCCTTTGGAATATGTTCATATGCAACTGATCCAAATGTACGTAAATGAGCACTCTGCGGTGCCCGGCCAAACCATAACTCGTACGCAGATTTCTTTCCGGATCGTTTCGATGGAGTTCTGTTGGCCAGATACGTTGCTGTCAATACAGCCTCAGCCCACAGTCCTTCCTCCAAGTCCCCTGCAAACAACATTGCTTCTGCTGATTCGACTATCGTACGATTCTTACGCTCGGATATCCCGTTTTGTTCTGGAGTGTAGGGAGCTGTAGTTTGATGATTGATGCCTCGATCCGCCATAAACGTCTTCATCCGGTGATTGACGTACTCACCGCCATTGTCGCTTCTTAATACCTTGACCTTATTTCCGGTTTGAGTCTCAATCAGATTTACCACTAGTTTGAATTTTTCGTACACTTCATCTTTGTTCTTTATGAAGTGCACGAAGGTCATATTGGTGGTGTCACACACAAAATTAACGAAGTATCGATTTCCTCCATGGCTTTTGTGTGTCATCGGTCCATTTACGTCTGAATGCAGAAATTCACCTGCTGCATAGTTTCGTGGTTGTGTGGTTTTGAATGATTTCTTTGTTGATTTCGCGAATACACACGCTTCACAAAACAGTTTGGCATTAGCATTAATTCTAATATTAATTTGACCAGTATCAGCCATTTGACGCATTCGGTCCAAACTCGGATGGCCGAGTTTCCGATGCCATCTCATGAGTTCTTCTTCTACCGAATTTGCCGCTTCATATTCCAACGGCTTTAGTTGCATCTCGTACAAGTTGCTTGTCGTGAGTATGCCTTCAAGATGGGTTTGTCCATTTAGGTTGAATTTGACCCCCTCACCAGCCATTAATATTTCAGCGCCTACATTTTGGCATAATCCAGTTCTGATCAGATTTTTCCGCAAAGTTGGAATGTACATAGCATTTTTGAAGTCGACCTGCTTCCATCTATTTCCAACTTTTGCCAATGCGGTTACCAAACCCCGACCAGCTGCTTCTAGTTCATATTTACCCGCCAATTTTAGTTTTTCAATGCCTTCATTCAGATCAACAAACCACTTCTTTTCATTAAACATGTGGCAACTTGCCCCACTGTCACACAACACTTTGTCATCGCGTTCACTGACCATCGCTGCCTCCGCCGCGCTGAAGCATATGTTCCCCATGTTGGTGCTGGTGCTGGTGCTGCCACTGTCTTGTTGTTTGCTCCGCTTCGGGCAATCTCGTCTGAAGTCTCCTTGTTCCCCGCACCCATAGCATTTTGCCCTTTTCTTTGATGAGGCGTTCCTTGGTTTTTGCGACACGGACTTTGTTGGCTGGTGAAATGTTGACTTTTTGACGAACATTGCTTCGGCCGTCATTTCTGGATTCACACGAGCCTCTTCGGCAAGTATGATTTTCTTTAGTTCATCTGGCGTCCTTTTATCGTCACTAGCCAGATGGAATGCCACATGCACTGTGGAGAATTCTCTTGGTAAATTATCCATTAGCTTCACCATGATGTCCTCAGATGACTTAATGTCACCGCTGCGTTTGCATTTTGCAACCAACGATTCGATTTGAGCAATGTGTATAGCCATTGACCCGCTTATGTAACGATAAGCGTGGTATTCGCGATTTGCCTCCATTCCATCGGAACGTTCGTACACCGATAGTAGCTTTTTCCACATTTCACCTGCGGTCTCGCAAGCTGCCACGAATGTTTGCTGATTGTTATCGATCGCCGACAGTATTGCCAAAGTAGCCCTTCCATCGCATTTTTCCCATGCTTCGATCTGTGCTTCATTGCTGCCATTGCTCTCCGGCCGTAAAACATTACCCTGTGCATATTTCAGCAAGGCATTCACCTTGAAATATTGCAGCATGCATTGTTTCCACAACGGCCAATTTGAGCCCTTCAGCCTTTCAAAATGTGGCATGTCTGTTTTATCCGACATGTTGATTTTATTCCCGAAACACTCACGAAAATCAAAAATAAACGATAACTACTCTACTGTCCAAGATGTCCGACAACACGTGTTTTTCACTTTCGTTTCACAGCACTTTGATACAGTTTTGTGACGCAGTGGAAGCGTGCTGGGCCCATAACCTGTTGCTAATACACAGCCAACAAAACAAGTATCAATAGTTGCAATTAACTAAACAACAAAACAAGTATAAAATAGAATATATTCAGTCAGGTTTATAAGTTCGTGTGTTCACGTTACAGCTTGCTTACAGACTACTGCTTACACTACTACATACACATACATATCATTTTACGTTGTTCATGCCCACTGCACGACCGACCGCGAGCCCGCACGCTCGGGTCACCTCGCATTCATAACCGCGCAAAACTTGAAACTACGTTTTCACAACAAATGTTAATAAATTTCTGCATCTGAAACATCTAATTGTTCAACGTTATCTTTAAAATCGTTTGTAGTACCTGTTCCTTTCTCAGTGAATTCTTTCAAATTTGTGAAGAAGTTGTGGTGCACTGGAAGTATATATAGTAAAACAAAATTAAATTAACTTCTAGGCTTACACCGTTTTTCGTGAAAATTAATACATAAAAATAATAATGTTAATTATTTTTTGCATCTGAAACATCCAATTATTTAACGTTATCTTTAAAATCGTTTGCAGTACTTGTACCTTCACCACTGAATTTTTCAAATTTGTGAAGAAGTTGTGGTGCATCGAAGTTATATATAGTAATAAAGCTGATAAGTTTTTTTTATTAAGTTCTATTGTAGAGGTGTACTTATTTTCCAACTGATCTATAGGATTTTAGGTAATGACACGTCTTTTTTTTTTACATTCGCAACTTTAAAACATTTGTTGAAAACATTTCACAAACATTCTATTGGGTTAGTCTGCAAATTTACAAAGTTTGTTATTATGTTTTCTGTGACTTGTTTAAATGAATATATATATATATATATATATATATATATATATATATATATATATATATATATATATATCTTTTTGTTGCACCACATAGACTTAAAATAGATTTGTTCTCTTTGATTTTTATACAGTCTCAAACCAACCAACCTTTATGTGTTTTGAATTTAAAAAAATGATTTAATTAGTATATGAAGCCGCTACTTAACAAGATGTAATATATTTTCAATATGTAATGTCATTTAATCCCACACAATGTTTTTAGGTTTGATTATTTTTATCATTTTTTATATTTATTCATTCCTTCATCTAAGTGTTGTACGTTGTAATCCCATATATTTATTTATATGTAAATTTATATGCGCCCATTAACTGCTAAGTTGATTTGTCGACAAGCAAGCAAACCTAAATGTATGATGAGTAAAATGACAAGCGCTGCCAGCAAACGATGACTCAGCGGTAGTCATCAAGCGTATTCAGTTGATTAATTTGATTATAGAAAATATGTAAGCGATTTGGATCATAATTTGCTAAATTCCAATAAAAATTGAATATCCTCTTTTCCTGATAGCTGTCTACACTTTTTATTACAATCACATTTTTCTGCTTTCTACTAACTTTCTTGCTTTAGTCGTGTATCAATATCAATATCTCGTTTTTCTTTCTCTTACAAATTTTATCTTATTTCTTTTCCGTGTTTTTTTTACTAATTTTTCTGATGACTAAAATGTTTTGTCGCAGTACCACTTGAACATCCTCATCTCCACTAATTTGAAATAAAAGTATGCTTACATTTTTTGGATTAGAAGTATAAGCCACACTGAGTAGAAAATGTTAAGAAGATATAATAACGATGGAATGTTTTAAAACTAAAATTTCATAAAGTTGTCTATTAAGTATTACTATTAAATTTGTAATAATAAATAATTTATAATTTTATTTGTACACAGAAAACATGCAAAAATTGCCGAATTTGCTTAAAACGCTATATGCCACTTAGATTTGTTTACTTACATAATTTACTGAAGAATTATTACTGTTTTCTAATTCACTATTTAACACATCATAATCCTTGTCTTTAACACTATCATCGGAATTAAACGGTTTATTAGGATTTTCATTTTGTACTGATATAATCCAATAATCTTTTCCAAGATGCACGTGTTCTGACATGTTGAAAAAGAGTGGCTTATACCATTTTGTGTCAAATTTCTGAAGACAGCTTTCTATGTTATTCCGAGCCCTTCATTTTATAGACTGATTTTGCAGTTTTTGAAATTTGTTAAAAATGTTTACAGTTCTAAACAATTTAGGTTTTAAGACCGGATATTGTTATTTTTGTAATTTTATAAAAAAAGGCAATTTGTGGTTCAATTTAGATGCTTTCTGATAATATTTTGATATTTTGTAGTCAGATTTTGCTATTTTTGAAATTTTATGAATAAAAAAAATGTTGTTTCCTAAGTTTTAAACTCTTTTTAATATTTTATGACCGCATTTAGTTATTTTTGACTTTGTATAAATAAAACTTTGCACTTTTTAAAAGTGATAGCCAAATTTTGTTGCTTTCTAACAAGTCGGATTTTTTTAATTTTTGACATTTGAAAAATTTCTGCTGTTTTTGACGTTTTATGACTTACTCTTTTTAATATTTTATAAATAAAATTTTACACTTTAACTAACAGTTTATGGCCATTTTGATATTTCATATTTGGATTTTTCTATTTTTGATATTTTTTGAATAAAATATTACATTTTCAACAATTTTATGAATGAATTTTGATGCTTTTTAACAATATTTTGATATGTTATACTTTGTTGACTTTTAAAATTTTTACATGTTTTAAAGCTGGATTTATATATTTTTGACATACATATGGGTAACTGCACGATAGTTTGGACCCAAACGTCCCCACATTCACATCTCCGATTATGTTCATGATTGGGGTACCAAAATATAACGATTCTTATTTAGATCTCTAGGTGCAATACTGTGTAAATAGCGGTCATTTTATTTTTTTAGGAATATTTTGTTTCCTTTCAGTTTTTGTGCTGTAAATAAGCAAAAAATAGTCAAAAATCATATTCAAAGGAGTGTATCTTATAAGAATTTTTTTGTAGAATACAATCCCGCTTTTGCGGAAAATAAATCTGATAAATACTATTTGATTAAAAATTTGATATCTTCAATTTTGTTACACCTGGAGACTTGAAATTTGAATATAATAACTCTTGAAACGTAGTACTTTTTATTGCAAAAATAAAAAAATTAGATTAGCTTGTCCTAGGGTAAAATATAATACATAATTGCTAAAAATGGGCTACTTTTAAGCAATTTACCTCAAATTTTTCGTAATTTTATTAATTGTTTGGCTTTTTTTAGAAGAATTAAAAAAAAACGAACGAACATAAAGATCGCGATTTATGAGAAATTTCCTTTTGATTACACTAATTCATATTTTTTTTTAAACTTTTTTTTGGCGAAGTTATGAAAGACAAAGAAATAATTATTTTTTATCATAAGTTTTTTCAAAAAATACAGACAGAAATAAATTAACTAGTCATAAAATGAATGCCAGAAACTACAAGCAAATTGAGTAATATTGACCTAATAAAGTAGTATTTTATATTTAATAAATTCGGAGCACAATTACACCCAAATAATTTGTGATGTTTATGAAATTTAATTTGACGACCACGGCTAATGATATTTTTATATTTTTTATTATTTTTAAGAAATAATGATTTTTGGTTTTACTTGATTTTCTCAAAAATCGTGTATCTGATCAAAATTTATCAAGAGACAGAAAAGTTTTTAAATTAAATTTTTCACAAAGAGAAATAACAAAAAAAAAAAACCTAAAAATTAAAAAGTTCCAGAAGGTCTAAAGAATCTTAAAAAACTATCTTCCCAAAGACTTCTTTTATTCAAACTTAAGCAGTTTGGGTAAATAAGAAATAACTAATGTAAATAAAATCTGTTACAAAATATTAAAAATTAAAGATGATAATAAAAAAAATCAAAAATTTCTGTAAACTTTAAATTTATAATATACTACTTTATTAGGCCAATATTACTCAATTTGCTTTGACCCGGCTTTGGGTTTGACAACGTTTTCATGTGTTTTTTGTTATTTTTTGGCATAATATAGCAGTAGACAAAACAACACCAAAATACAAATTTAGTTCACTGAATTTGGTAGACGAGAGTGCGCTTGCCGTATTTGTATCTACACTGCATGACGTTATCAGACCAGCCATGCCATACCTTTGTGCCTGGTCAGAGTTTTGGGCACGCAACGAATTTTTTAATTATTTTTTTAAACAAATGCGCTGCATCAGTGTCCAATTATCCGATCAAACACGGGACACCTATGATTGTATAGAAAATATTGTTTTTTTTTAATAATGATGGTTTTTGCTTTTTTTATTATAGGTCATATCCTATTCAATAACTTTGGATAGAAAATTAAATAAAACAATTACTGTGTTTTATTTTATTTTTATTATAAATTGTCACGTAGTAACGGTCAACTCTATTCCTTTAGATGTCTATTACTTATAACTTATAATTTTAAAATAAGAGTTTGTTTTTTAGTTTTATACGTTTATTAGAAACTGTTATTAATAGTTATTATACAGGAAACACCGAATTTCTGACTGCATTTTAAATTTATTTCAAAAATGACCTTAATAAAAGTTTTTGTATATGTTTTAATCTATAAGGTGACGTATTTTGATTTTCAATAGATGCTTCGTTTTGCGTGATATAACGTCATCATCAGTTTTTTTAACGGAATACCCAGTATTTTTTATTATTTTTAGAAAAACAAAATTCAACATTTACAAGATATAAGGTATTATGAGTGTACGACTTATGATTTTAGAAATATTCATTAATAAAATAACAATACGTTTTAAATGATTTATAATAATAATAATCATAATTAATTGTAGTTGACTTTTTGCTTCAAATATTCACTTATTTTGACGTTTTTTTTATTGTATTGAGAATAACAGAAGAACAATAAATGTTTTTACTTGTTGCTATGGTAATTGGAGCATAACTTACTACATTCTGTTTTATTGTTTTAATGAATATTTCAAATACCGTAAGTCGTAGACCCATAAAACCTTATATCAATGTAATTGTTGAAAAATTCTATTTCTAAAAATAAAAGAAAATACAGGGTGTTCTATTAAAAAAAATTGATGATGACGTCATATCTCGTGAAACAGGGTTTGTATTAAAAATCAAAATACCTCACTATGTAGATTAAAATTTCTACAAAAACTGTTATTAAAGGCATTTTTTACATAAATATAAAAATTCAGCCAATAATCGGGTGTTTCCATACATTTACCCAACCCTGTATATTTTATTAATATACTTAGCTTTGAGCCGCCCGAGCTGGGATTTGAACCGGGCCCAGAATTTAAGCCTGGCATTGGGCTGAATTTTGGGCCGGATCGGGCTTTAATAAAATATTTTATTAATAATAATCTAGCTTCAGGCCGGGTCGTGTTGGGCGTTGGGCTAAGTTTTAGACCAGGCCGGGTTTTGACAAAATTAAAAAACGCCGACTTCTAATCTAATCTCATCTCTTATAAAATTAATAACACTGATGTTTTTTATATTATATGCAATATATATACTTTAAATTTATTATTTATTTATCCCAAAGCGGCTATAGCATTCCGAGTGACACGGAAGCAAGACTACCGTTTGGTTTTTGTACCGTGCATAATATTACTTACTCAATTTAATCGTTGATAATATGCTAAATTTCTTTAATAGAACACATGCTGCATTGGTGCCTAAATATTCGATCAAACAAGGGACATCTGTGATTATATAGAAAATATTGTTCCTATTTCAATAGTTCTAGTTTTTGCATTTTTTATTTTGTCTAGCTACTTTTAATTTTTTTTAAGCGATAATTGTTTCTTAAATGTTTATTATTTAAAACTTTTAAAACATTTGTTTGTTTTTTAGTTTAATCTATATGCTTATTAGGAACTGTTATTAGAAACTGTTATTATATATTTTATTAATAATATACTCGTTGAAACGCCAATAACTTAGTTAATTAAAAAAAAACATGTAGTTTAAGTTTGAAAGTTGCATTTGACAAATTGCAACATGTTTTACTGTACAGTGTCAGCATTAGGCAGCAGATAACCAATCAAAAAGCTCAAAACTAATAAGTTAAAAAGTTTAAAACGTTTTTAAAGTATTACAAAAAAGATTAGCCTATAAATTATTAAATCTTAATTAACGGTAATTTATTTAAACCTGTCTGATCAGATTAATAAAATCTTTATTAAATTTATTAATTTTTGTTTTTCATTTATTACATTTATATAAAATCTTTAATTTTATCAATATTTGACTGAATTAAGTGACATAACATATATTATGTAAATGTTTTGCTTAATTTTTTTTGGTTTGTTGACAAGCAGTAATTAAAAATTAAAGTATGCTAGTAAAATAGAAAAAACTTTAACAAGTGAATAAATGAATACAAAACTGAAATAAACTTGCATATACATTTCAAAATTTCTTAAATTTTTCTAAAGGTTGTTCAAGCTTTTATTGCGTTTGCGGCACGTATTTATTATATGCAATAGACACATAAAAATAGACATACACAAAGAATATGTGCTACATACCTATCTAGGCCACAAAACATGGCAACACTGCTGGGTCTAAAACCGTCTGTTCTACTGTCTGGGACTAACAGAGATTGCCAGACATCAACTTTTTGTTTTCTTAATAATTGTTTACCCCTCTTTCATTGCTCTTAGAGTTCTTAATTAATAAGTCAAAATTACTTAATATACACACACTTACAACAAAGATTTCTAGTGGGTCTGTGGTTACCTGTTACACATAGCGGGTCTAATAACGACGGTTGGATTTATATATATATATATATATATATGGCCATGTATGAGTGAAGTAGTACAAAAAATATTTTTTTTATGTCGCAACTTTAGGAATCGGTTTTTTAACATAAACTATGGTCCCCTAATTTTTTTTAGATTTTTTGTGCTACCCAGAGATATTTAGGGTACAACTTTCAAAAATGTCAATTTTTTACCTTTTTTTCAATTTTCAAACGCCTGTAACTTTGTAGGGAATTTTTTTTGCAAATTATTGAAGATAACATATATTGCTTAAAATTGATCAAAAATTCTTAAAAAAATGTGTTAAAGACATTTCCGTTAATTTTTAAAATGTTTTTATTCTATTAAAAAATATGGGTATTTTTAATTTCAAAAAAATACTTTTAATAAGAAATCAGCGTTTTTGTAATCAAGAAAAATATCGAAAAAAAAAACAACAAAAATAATGACTAAATTATTTTAAGTATTGTAATTTTTTGATGCAATATTTAAATTATACGGAAAACTTTACATAAAATAAAACAGGTTTCTATATTATATTTTTAGAGATTGATCTGTAAAATAACTGCTGAACAAAAAAATCAACTTTATAAACTTTACATAAAATAAAACAGGTTTCTATATTATATTTTTAGAGATTGATCTGTAAAATAACTGCTGAACAAAAAAATCAACTTTATTCTTAGTATGTTGTTTTTTACTCACTGTCTATTTCATTTATTATTTTAGAATTAACAATAATTTCAGAAATGATATTGATAAATGATATATTTAAATAAAATTCAATTTAATGATTAGCTATTGTGCATTTGTAAATAATACTTATATCCTCTTATTTTTTATTTTTATTATCAAATAAGCTTTTCATCATAAAAAAAAATAAAACTTCGGTGTAATTACACTTATTCGTTTATTTATTATACTGTACATTGTAAAAACTTCTATAGCATACTATTTTAGTTTTGTAAAAAAAAAATTATTAGTTGAAGAGTGAGTTTTTGAAAACATACCATCTTCTGTCGGAATTAGATGATGTTTTTGCTGAATATGATTAATTCGTTTTTTATTAACAAACCGTTGAAAAAGTTTCTTTTCATTGAAAGTATAATCAGAAGCCGGAGAAAAGAAAAACTTGATATTTTTCAACCGTTCAGATGACACAAAAAAACCATGAAGTTGTTGGGGCGTTAAGATTTGCTTATCGGCAGGTAATTGCAAACTTGCAGCTGCTGCAGTTCTCTTAGCGGTTCCACCTAGTCCGTCGCTTGGTCCTTTGCCATGCACTGATGGGAAAAAAATGCTATTCTGCATCAATTTTAAAGTCTTTCTTATGGTTAAATAAGTTAAAAACATTTTTATAATTTTTAAATTGTTGCGGCGCTCCATCAGAAAAATAGTGAATTTTTTTAATAATTTTAAATTTGTTTTTTAATTTTTGAATTATAATCTTCATAAATGTATGAACTGCAACATTGTCGTGAGTTAATAATATAACTTTTATGCAAAAGGTTTCTTTCTCTGGACTTGTAATATACCACGACAGGAAAAATTGTAGCTTGATTGTTACTCCAATGAAATCCTTGTGCAGTTTCTTGTACAACAAAACTATAATTTTCAGAAAAATCCATAATAACAATAAATTCTGTCTCAGATATTTTTGTTTTTAAATCGCTCAAAAATATTGATTGCTGTTTTGCGATGTAAGCATGTGTCAAAAGGACATGGACTTTTTCGGAAAAGTATTCAATAAATTCCGTTAAATCTTTTGTAATTGTTTTGACTGTAAAGTACGGCGTGTTGACCCATTGCTTGAAACTTACAGAATCAACCTCATTTAAATCAAACAGTTTCTCAATATATGTACGTAATTTTGTATATTCTGAACACAATTCACATTTTAAAAAATAACAACTCTCTGTTGGAGTATTGCACGTAATTAAATTCAAACAGTCTTGATATGTAGCAATCTCATGTTTTTTGCCTTGAGTTAAGCTTTTAGATTTGCACCTGTTATTGAAAAATTGATAATTAATTAATAACACATGAGTGATTTGTTTTACCTAATATACATAATTTGACGTATTGGTGTATAGTGCACACGCAAACGGTATGGGTGCCGGCGCTCTTGACAAGAACACATTGAATCGGTCATAAGATGGCAAAGGTCGAGAAACCAACTTTCAAATCAGGTTTTTCTTTTTTTAGCATAGCATAAATTTCTCTCAGTAGTCCCAAGAGTAATCGTTTTTGATTTTTTATTTTATCCCCAGCATCGTTTTTAGTGGTGACAAAATCTTTTTTAACTAACATCATCTTTTAAATAGAAGTTAATAACTTTCTCTTTTGTTTCATTGTCAAGTATTTTTCCTATGATTATTAGTACAAATTTAGTTTATCAAATAAATGACAAGTAGACTGATGGTCAAAATAATATACTTGGTTTTAGATTAGGTGAATCTAATATTCCACTCTCCTCTAAAACTTTTTGAGAAACTTCTACAACTCTGTGTGAAACTCCAAAAATACTTGCTATTTTGTAAGTACTCCAGTGCGATGGAATTAACTAAATGGAATTAAATTTTTAAAACATGTCTTGAGATTATTAAAAAACTCGACGTGATCTTGAACGTCTTTTAAATTAAATGATGAAGGACGTTCATCCGAATCTAACTTTGAATTTTTTGAAGTAGTCGATATTTGAGACTTCCCCTAAGTATTTATTGATAATTTGACAGTGTTAGCAGATTATAAAATTATGTACATATATGAAAACTAATAATTACCTGAAATATCATCAACTATAGTTTTAGTTCTTAATCTTGCATCTTTATAACAAACAGAGCAAAGTTTCATGTCATCTCCTAGATTTAAATATTTAATCATATCCAATGTCGGTTTTCTTAAACTAGTTTTTGCACACTTTTTGTTTTCTAATTTAAATATATAAGAACAATGGTTGTTTTAAAGTCGTTCTTTTAATAAAAAAATTATTTATTAACTGAAGACCCAAAAAATGTTAAAATGATCAAAATTTTGTGTTTTCTTAAAAAAAGCCAAAATAATTCGTATAAAATATTTGTTGGCCTCACTAATCAGCGACCAGTGATAACAGTTATGCAGATTATCCCAATGTAGTCAAATTTTTAATTTTTTATATAAATTTAACCAAAATTTTTGAATTTACAAATTAGCATAAATTTTCACAATGAGATATAAAAGCTGTCCAATTTGACGTTTACTTTAATTTAAATGCCATTATTTGTACGAATTTCACTTCATTCGTCATCAATCCAGAGTTTCCAGATGACGGGATTGAATTTATCGTGCATTAATATTATATTTACGGTAGATCATAGTTACATAATAATTTCAATTGCATATAGTAACGTATTTACAAATTAACATAAACTTTTACAACGAGGTATAAAAGCAAACTGCAATTTTTGGCGTTTACTTTTATTTTGGTTAGGTTTTGTTATTTAAGCTCACTAATTTTTTTTAAAGTGTTTTTATTATTATTACAATCTTGTAAAAATGTTTGAATATATTAGTTGCAATTGTTTATTATATTGTTTTTGAAAAAGCAGTAAAAAATAAATGCCATTATTTGTACGAATTTCACTTTATTTGACATCGATCCAGCGTTGCCAAATGACCCGATTGAATTAATGTTTTATTTATTCTAACGCGTTCATAATCGCTGGAACATCTACGTCGAAGCCAATTGTAAATACAAAACTGGTTATTTAAATTAACTAAAATAATTTAAAGCATTAGGTGCAAATCGCGACGATTGCATAATAAAGTTGATTTTTTTGGCTGTTTACAAAAATTAAATTGATGATTTCTTAAAAAAATCTTTATTGCCCATCCTAAAAATTTCAGAGTATATCAATAACATATAAAAGTATTTTATTGACCTATTAAACAAAAAATTAAAAATACCCAACATCTTTTTTTTTAATCTGTTTTTAATAGAATTAAAACATTTTAAAAATTAACGGAAATGTCTCTAACACATTTTTTTTAGAATTTTTGATCAATTTTAAGCAAAAAAGGTAAACAATTGACATTTTTGAAAGTTGTACCCTAAATATCTCGGCACTGGGTAGCACAAAAAATCTAAAAAAAAATAGGGGACCGTAGTTTATGTTAAAAAACCGATTCCTAAAGTTGCGACATAAAAAAATTATTTTTCGTACCACTTCACTCATACATGGCCATATATTAATAATTATTTAAATATATATGTATGTATATATACATATATATATAATTATTCCAAGCCTTGTAGATTTTAAGAAAACGATCATTGGCCAATCACAACATACTGGAGCAGCTACAATAGAGAGAGAATTGCAATTTCTGCTTTGCACATTCAAAACACAGTTTAAGAATTAATTAAAGTGATATTGTATTGTTTTATATATATCATCATCTTTTTTGAAGAAAAAAAAAAATGATAAAAAATAATTGTTTCTTGATCTTTCATAATTTTGCAAAAAAGACTAAACGGAAAATTATTAAATTACGAAAAATCTAAGGAAAATCCTTTAAAAGTAACCCATTTTTAGCAATTATGCGATATATTTTACCTTAAGGCAAGCAAATCCAGTTTTTATTTATTTTTAAGATCAAAAGTACTATATTTCAGAACTAAGTATATTCAAATTTTAAGTCTTTAGGTGTAGCGGAATCAAAGATATCGAATTTTTAATAAAATGATATTTTTCTCATTTTTTGTCGGAAATTTTGGAAAACCAAGAGCGTGATCGTGTTCTACGGAAAATTTCCTATAAGATACATGCTTTTAAATATGATTTTTGACTATTTTTTGCTTATTTACAGGACAAAATCTAAAAGGAGACAAAATATTTCTAAAAAATTAAAATAGCCGCCGTTTACACTGTATTGCATCTAAAGATCTAATATTTTAGGAATCGTCATATTTTGGTACCCCAAACATGTGACAAAACCAGTCACATGTTAGTAAAAGCAGAAATTTAAAAAAAAAAGTAAAAACTGCTTTATAACATGATATTATTCAAGAGTAATAAAGACTTATAATAGATAATAATGCAAGATAAAATAGAGTTAGAGTTTCAATTAAATGATTTTAATTTGACATTCAACATGTATATTTATTATCATTAATATGTATTAGGGTGATGCTTAATTTTTTTTTGTAAAATTTCGTATAAGCGTTGGGCGGAACTATGTTCGAATACCAAAAAAAATATTATTTTTAAAATTTGGTGCCGATTAATTAAGTCTAAATGGTGCCGCAAGCGCAAAAACTACCAAACGAAGTAAAACTGGTTCAAGCGTTAAAAAAACTTGTGAAATGAATTTTTTAATTATACGATGTAATGTTTTACTAGATTTTATGTTTGCAAATTAAATATCACTAACTAGAAGGTCATACAATGCATAGAAAAAAGATATGATAAATAATCTTAAAAAATTTAAAATAAATCAAATCTAATATGTTAGAAAAAATCAAACTAGGATGATTTTCTGCACAAAATTTACAACAAAAATTAATACTGTAAGCCTTGTCACTTAAAATTTCAAAGATTACGCGTTCAGAAAACGATTAGTTTTTCATAGCTTGAAATAATTCATTTTTTTTTTTTCTTTAGATTATTTGATTTTTTCTATGCATTGTATAACTTTCAAGTTAATGGCAATTGATTTGAAAACATAAAATCTAAAACAACATTGTATAACAAAAATTGATATTTTTGCGCTTGCGGCACGGCACCATTTAAACTCAATCTATCGACACCAAAATTTAACAATATTATTTTTTTTTATATCGAAGTAAATCCACTCGGTGCTTATAAAAATTTAAAATAAAAACATTTAAGCCCCACCACAGTATGTATAGTAAGCGTTGCTGTACGAAGAATTTTTATCTCAGAAACTTTTAAATATATTGCATTTAATAGAGAATTAAATTTTGAATAAATAAATTTCTGTTCAATAATATTATTAGTAAATACAATTACAAATAAGAAAAAAAGTAGGTAAGACCAGGCAATAAAAAATATTGTATATACATACAGCACGTTTTTGAATGTATGGTCAAAGGTAATCTAAAATGAGCAAAAAAAAACAAGATTTCAGACGTACCAAAAAATAACAAGAATATAATGAGATAAAGAAAAAGGAAAAGGGTCGTGATGGATAGAAGAAAATCACATAAAATCTGCAATAAACAGATAATGATGACTTGTATTTTTTATATTGTATGTAAAAATACATTGTCTTTAAAATAAATTAATAATTTATAAATTGTTATAATTAAAATAAAATAAAAATAGGTTGTTTCTAGTGAAACGGGAATTGTATGGTAATATTATTGTTACTGTTTAATAGTATCTATTAAATTATTGTTTACATTAAAAGTTGACAGGTGTTTTATTTTTAAAATAACGACGCGACGCATTGACTAAAATATCTAGCAAACTTTTTGATTTAAAAATGTTTCTTAATATTTCTTACTTTGTCCGACCACTTAATATTCAATTTCACATTATAAGTTTGGTTTTTATTTTCAATCGTCCATGTTCTGTATGTGTAAAGAAATCAAACGTATTTTAACCCTTTCGTGCAGTTTAATCTCCATATCTTGATTATTTAAAAAAAACTTATTTTGCAATTCCTAGCCGCAATCTTATTTCCGTTACGCTTTTCCAATTCTCTGTCAGCACAATATCACAAAGTATCCAAATTTGTGTTTGTTACTTAATTCTAAAAATATTTTGTGATGTCTGGTTTTGTTTTTATAAATTTTATGAAGTGTGAAATTTTTTATATTAAATCATTGTTAATTATTTTACATATTGTTATTTCCTGTACAATTATTCATCAAGTCGCAGTAAAATAAAACAGGAACTAAACTAATTCAGAATTTAAAACAACGTCAAGTTTTGAATTTATTGTTATCTTTACGTATAAGTATTTGAGTTCAATGAAATCACAAAAAACATAAAGATTACATCTAAAATGAGTTCAGTTATAAAAAACATAGATTAAAAATATAATTTTTCTGTGATTATTTTTCATAATTTATTCTGAATGTATATATAGAATCAAAACCTTATAAATACACAAGACAATACAAACTATGTGATCTATATGGACGTAATCTGTGACTTTTGTTTATAGGTTCAAAGATTCTAACGTAGAAATGACAAAATGCTTTTACACCTAGTAACACATCTTACATCTTTGTAGAAATACAAAATAAAATATATTTTCTACGGTTCTAACAACTTTTATTTGATAATAATAACAATTTGTCTTTTGCTTATTGATAGCAGTATTGTTTTTATTCTAATTGAATGTTAAAAAAAAATATTTTTTGGTTTGTTTATTTTTTTTTATTGAGTGGTCAACTATTGTAAAAGATTGTCTCTTATATTACTAAGTAATTTTATTATTTTTTTTTGTTAGTATATATCACTTTTTTGTCTCGTGTTTATATTATGAATTTCTTTAATTGTTTTGTTAAATGAAGTCCTGCGTTGTTTTATCTTTGTCATTTCTGCTATATTAAACAACTTTATATTTTAGTAGACTATTTGTATATGTTTTTTTATTTAAACTATAGATGATTTTAATCAGTTTGTTTTGTAGGCTTTATGCTTTCATTATATTATACTGTGTTGTGTTTTCCCAGATATTAATTGCATAATTTATTTTTATGTAAATAGCAATATTATAATAATATATACTACTATACTAGATGCGCTGTAGAAAGTAAGGTATTGAAGTGAGATACACGACGCCAATCACGTTTTAGAATACTCGATACATTTACATATTAGAAGTTTAATTTAAGTGCTACTAGCAAACTATAGACGCTTGTAGACTTTATTGGGATAGACATTTTGGACTTATACCTTCTACAAGAAGAAGAGCTATTATACTCCAATAATTAGATAGCAAGTAGCCCGATCTCAAAATTGACTAATAGAATTTTTTTTTACAAATATTAGAAAATTTTATTTTTAAGACATTGGCAGTCTTTATTTATATTTACAAATATCAAGTATTTAGTCTTATTGGTGTTTATTTATAATTTGTTTTAGACTAACTAATTATAGAATTTTATTAGGTTGTTGTTTATTATTGTACTTTGTACTTTGGTTTGTGTAGGTTATTTACTTATTAGTCTTATTACATTATTTTTATTTATGTGTTTAGTCAGTCTTTCTTATATTATTTTTTCTACAATTTTTGTAAATGTTGAAAGTAATGTTATAGGTTGGCTGGTTTATGGTCCATTTTTTTGTGTTTTCTGACAATCGTTTAAAACTTTATGGCCGTATTTGCACTTTAACAAACCTTGTCAGTATGTCTTGTATTGTATAATATATTATATTTTTGATATTTTAGAGCTGGATTTTGCCGTTTTTGAAATATATAATTTTTTTTCTCAAATAAAACTGGAACAATTGAACATTTAAAAGCATCTCCGCTATCTTATTTTCCTGTATTCTAACAAAAACAGCAATTTTGGTTTCTACATATAATTTGATAATCAATTCATTTTTTACCAGTACATTCAGAAATGATTATACTATATTTTACTCAAATTATAGTTGGAAATAGCCGAAAAATATATCCAAATATAGAAATAAATGTTAATATAGTGTTATCATAAAATAAGGTTTGTTTAGCACTAGGATTTAGGTTAAATAGACCCAAGAAGCACAGCATAATTAAGCAAATCTATATTAATGTCTTCTAGTAAAATGTAATGTTTTGTGTCTGTAAGTATATGTTCCATCATTTTTCATCCATAGTTTTTGGTTCATATAATTTGTTTTTTAAACTGCTTATGCTTACCAGATAGATTTTTAGTGTTATACTGTTGATTTATTTTAAAATATTATATTGGTTTACTTTATTGATTAACAACAAAAGAAGTTTTTGTTATTTATATAGAAAGCAAAAAAATCAATTAATTTTGTTTTTAGTTTTCATCAGATTGTTGCAATATTTACATGCTTTTTTATAATATAGGTATAATAAATTGATCAGTTTTATCAGAAAAATAATTAATAAATGAGTTGAATTTCTTTCACTAAATGCCCGTTTTGTCTGAAGTGTTTTTTTTTTTGGTTTGATAATAGAAAATAGTACAATTTGTTTGATAATTTGTTGAATTAAGACTATTCAACATGTTATCAAAAATTTTCTGCTGCAATGTGTTGTCAAATATCAGCAGTAAGCACCAATTTTTTTTTTAATATTTTATAATTGCTATACTATTTAAATTTGTTAGTATTAGATAAAGGAGTTTTAAAACAGTTTCAACAATAGTTTTCGTAATATGTAGAAGAGTATAAATAATATATGTATTTAACAAAACAGGTGAGTTACTAACTAAGTCAACTAAGGTTATGCAATGAGGCAAAAACATAAATATGCTATGCTGCATTTCATAGAATATATGTAAAGTGAATACTTTAAGCTTATGCAAGTTGCTAGAATAGTTCAAAATTACACGAAAATATTGTGGAACCGAGATTACAAATTTAGCATCTTTTGATAAATTATCAAAAAATAACGAGTAAAAACCAATTTATAGTTTAATAATATTCATGAAATTAATAAAACATAACAAAATTGCATACAAATTTAGTTTGTTATAAGATTTAATCATTAGATCATAAAACGTTTTATTTGAGAAAATTGGCAAACAATATTCTATTCCAAAGCCTGAACAACAGAACAGACAACAAAAGCGGATTTTGTTTGATATTTCGTAAATAGAGTTTGGCACTTTTTGAGAGTTTAAGTGCGCAAATTTGGTTCTTAAAAAAAAAACCTACTTGTTTAAAATTCAAAGTCAAATTTTTGTATTTTTTTTAAATATTTTATAACCGAATTTTACTATTTTTAATTTTTTATAAACAGAATTTTGTATTTTTAACAGTTTCTCATCAAATTTTGCTAATTACTTTTATTTCTCACAGCCAAATTTTGCTATTTTTGACATTCTATAAATGCGCAACTCCACGTCAAGTGGACCTCTTTGATTTAGCTCAAATTTTGTACACTTGTTTGGGTACCCAAAATATGCCTTTATGTCAAATTTTAGATTTCTAGATCACATAGTTTGCTTCGTAGGGCCAATTGCCAATTTTTTTTAAATTTTATTAATCTTAATTGCAATTTAACCTGGGAAAATTTTAGAATAGTCATAATCAATGGGAAATTTTCCAAGAAATCAATTTTTGCAAAAATGTAAAAAAACTCAAATACCTCAAATTTTTCAAATTTTGATTGCTTATTAATCGGAAATAGCTCACTAAAAAAATTTGAAAAAAGTCACATAGGTAATTAGGATTCATGTAGAGGAAGGCATTTTCAGTAGTTTGAGCAAAAACAAATTTTCATTCCGTACACATGACTAATATATATGGTTTTGTGCGTTCAAGAGGCTACAGCAAAAACTACCACTAGTGTGGAAACATTTCATTTAAGCATCTTAAAGTACATACTTTTGGCTGTCTTTGCCCAAAATTTGGAGTTTTAATCGGTGGCAACTTTTAAGAAATAAATTTAAAAAAAGACAACCAGTTTTTTGTGCATGCGCGGCAAAATAAAATTCTGACCCCTGCATTCAGTTTCTTGAAAAATTTCCCATCGATTATGACTGTTAATTAAAGTTGAACTTAATTTTTTTTGATATTTTGCTGTTTTCAATATTTTATACATAAAATACTACATTTTTTTACAGTTTTATGACCAGGTAATAGTGTTTCTTAGCAATGTTTTAATATTTTATAAACAGATTTTAATTTTTTTAATTTCATAAATTTTTTTATCTTTTTCAATAGTTTATAGCTGGTATTTGGTGCTTTCTAATAATATTTTGATGTTTCAAAGCTAGAGTTTGTTGATTTTGACGTTTTACATTTTTCATACGTTTTATAACCAGATTTTGTGATTTTTAACTTTATAAGAGTTTTGCACTTTTCAATAGTACAATAGTATAAAAAATTACAAAATTGTGTACGTTTTTTTTTTTTTCAAAACCTCCCTCAATATTTTGCGGTGATACTCAAAAATTCGACTCGAATTACCGGATGATTTAGTTGCCTAAGTTGCCTGAGCCCCCTGTGCATCTTTTTCAATGGTATTTGTATTGATATAAAATGCTTTAGACGTAATATTTTTTGTTTGTGTTAGGTAGAACCATTACGTTATTAATTGTGTAATAATTATAATGATTTCACATAATATTAATAATAATACTTTATTTACGATATATAAAAAGAACCATTTACATCTGCATCAATATGTACTTAAATAATGATGAATTACAAGCATTATTACAATTACATAAAAATATACAAACAAATATTAAATAATAAAAACATAGAAAAAAAATACACATATATAAAATTATTCATCAACACATTTTAATTGACTCTTAAAAGTTCATTTTGAAACGCAAAATAAATCAATATTATTAGAAAAACTATTCGTAATTCTACACATTCTACCAATTGGATTATTAAAACTTTAATTAGTAGAATGTATAGATTCTCTAAATAATAGAGACTATTAGTGGCGATTATTGTTGGGTACTTAAAATAGAAGAATTACTAGTAAGACTTGGCAATCAATTTCAGACATTATAAGTCCAAGTAAAAATAATAAATCGGCTCTTTTGTGCCAAATTTTTAGCGGCGGAAAATTATATTGCAATGTAATGTGCTTAAAATCGTAATTTTTGAATAAAATGCCTAATTTGTACAATAATAAACAAATAAAAATGTTTTGAATGCGTTCTATATTGCATATATAAATGCTATAGAATGAGCACCAAACTGACGGAGCGTACTCTAAATGAGAGCGTACCAAGGCGCAATAAAGTAATTTGAGTGTGCTTGGAGATAGTTCAATTGACATTCTGTACACAAACCCTAACATTTTCAAAGCGCGGTTGCACGTATAGTTCATATGCTCAATAAAAGTTAGTTTTGAGTCAAAAATTACGCCCAAATCATTTATTTGTGTAACATGTTTCAAAACATTATTATCGATAGTATAGTTATACGATATTGTACTTGAAGTTATGTTGAAGCTTATCAAACAACATTTACTTGCGTTAAACAACAATTATTAATAAGACACCATGAATGAACAGAATCCAAATCATTTTGCAAATTAATGCAATCATTAATTGATGACATTTTTCTATAAATTTTAAGATTGTCAGCAAGTAAAAAATAAGACAAAGAATTAATAGAACAAACAAGATCATTAATAAAAACTAAAAACAGAATTGGTCCACAATAACATCTTTGAGAAACACCAGGTGAAACAACAATAATTGGTAGTGATAAAAAGTTATTAAATTTTACACTCTGAGTACGATTTTTCAAAAAGCTCAACAACTACGCGACAACAGATTTATGAAGCCCAAAGCTTATCAATCAAAATTATATGATTAACGCGATCAAAAGCCTTTGAAAAATCTATTTACACAGATTTTTCAAAGGCTCAGAATCGTTTTCTGGCGAGCTTACTTGAGTTACCTAAAAGTATGTTTCAGTTACATTCGACGTCATACAATAACGTCATAAAAAGTCTACAAAAAGTTACTCGCTAGAAAATAAAAAGTAACCATTGCTTTGTTTACAATTAGAAATGACAATTTTATAACGAATAATTATAAACATATTATTTTTTTATGTATTTTATAAGTTTACAGGAATGAATCTTGTAGTTTTTGTGTATATAAATACATGTAACATGTCCAATGTTTCATTGTTATAAATTAAATCATTTTAACGCACATGTAAACATAAATCGGCGAGCGCATCTTACTTTTTTCACATACGGAGGTCTAGATCTCCGTAAGCTTCAGTAAACTGTTTTTATGTTACTGAAGGATACTCAAGTAAGGTGTGACGTCATCAGTAAAGTCGCCAGAATACAAGTAAGGTGTAACTGCAACTTACCGAAGGTTACTTTTTCTCGCTAGAAAACGATTCAGTAACATATTAGTTGTGCTGTTTATGTGATTTGTGTAAGTTGTGTATTAAATATTTTTATTATAAAACGTAAGTAATACAAAACTCAAAACAAACAAATTTGAATGACAATTTCTGTTGTCAATTTTAAATTAACAGCCAATTCCCGCGCATCCAATCGAACGCAAAAAAAATTTCTTTAAAATGACGACCTTCCGTCACAAATCGTCAATAGTGAAATGCCATTTTGTTGTTGATTTCCGGGAGCAACAAGGACCGCTCTAAAAGAACGGTCCGCTCTTATGTTCTTGTACGCACCCATTGTTAAAATAATTGCAATTTTTTTGGTTTGACTGGCGACCATTTTTAATCGCAGAAAAAATTAAAAAATTGAATAAATATGAACAAAGCTTTAGTCACAATGTCGCTCTTCTTCATTGAACTGCATTATATTTGGTTAACTTTCTTTGCAATAACTCTTAATGCGTCTTATCACTTCCATATTAGTGATTCTTTCTACCCATAAAATTCTCAGTATTCTTCAATATATTCTAGCTCAAAACATTGTGAAAGTCTAATACAATTTAGAAAAACAGAATTGATAAGATCAAAGCTAACCAAACTTTTCAACTTTCTACAAACAACAAAAATATCTATAAAACAATAAATTTATTAAAAGGTAGTAATAATCAAAACAATTTAATTACTAATTTAAAGAAAAAAATTATTTTTACAAATCAATTTTCATCTAAACTTAAACTAAAAATTTTGAAAATTATATTAATTTCTAGTTTCTACTGAAATACTTATAAGAAACTTTATCTTAGATACTCAATATAAATTTCAAACAAAACGGTTGATAACGGATTTTTTATTTTAAACAAACATAAAAAATGCATTAGCTCTATACATTTCCAAAGCGTTTGATGAAGTATGGCATCTTAATCTTATTAACAAGTTCCATTGCAAACGTCTTGATCATAAATCTGTAAGTCTTATAAATAATTAAATTATAGTTAGAATTGAAAGTTATACAATTGACCAAAACCATTAATATCCAATAAATCCTATTTGTGATATTAACAACTTTAACAGAGCGTTTTGAAATATCTAAGATATAGTGTGTAGCATCTATAAACAAAATCCTTAAAACATTATCAGACTAAAGTCTATTCAAAACCACGCTACACTAAAAGTGTGTAAATCAAATCGCGTGATCAACTAGTCAACACATGCAAGTCTGCATGCGATTGGTTGTTAGCAGAGAGCTTGACTACTCATTTCAGACCTCATTAAAGTAAGATTTTATACATAGTAAAATATTTGCGGTTGAAAATATTTATAATTGTAAGTACCTAGACTTGAACTTTAATTACAACTGTAATCTCTGTATTTTTCTAATATTAATTAATATATTTGAACGTATACCCATACTTTATAAATTCCCTTTTATTGCCATTCGACCCTGTCTCTGTAGCAGTATTCAAGCTCTTTATTTGTTTACTTTGAGTCCAGCGTGGTTTTGCATAGACTATAGAGCATTTTCAATTTAATTAATTTTGACTTAAAAAAAAACAACTTTTTACAGTTTCAAAATCAAAATCCATATCAGATGTAACAATTATTAAAATAAACAACAAATCTATATCTAATTTTTCTTCAATTTGTTTTCTAAAGGTTCTAAGTATCTAGAAAACTAAAAGATTTCTGACTAAAAATATTTTTTAGAGATTTTTTAACCGGATTTTCAACAAGTAAAATATGCTTTCAAATTCATTAATCATTTCTTAAGATTTCTCGTCAACGTTATAGTTTTAACAACAACAATCTTCCTCGTTGAAATTTTGTTGTGACATATTAAGTAATTCTTTAATATTAAACATTTTGAAAAAAATTATTAAAAAAGTTTGATGTTTTTTTATTGAGAGACAATATGTAATATTTCAAAACCTACAATTTTGTGAGTTGTTAGTTTAGAATTTGCTTGTTGATTATTGATGTGGGCATTAACATGGTGTTGGTCAAGAAATGAATAGTCAAGATGTTAATCAAAATCTACAACATTTTGCAATCTGAATCTTTTGTAACATGCTAATAAATAAAATTCATTTTTTTTTTGGTTCATAAATGTTAATAAAACCAATTTTTTAAAACTATTTTAAGTGTCAGTTTGAGGAACCACTTGCTCCACTATTTACGGTAGAAGAATTTCGTATTATTATTTTCAATCCAAGCATCTACTCAAACTCAATCCTCTGTCAGATAGTATATAGTTTTATTGTCAATAAATTATCAAAAAGTTTAATAAATAAAAAGGTATTCTGGTCAAGGGAAGAAAATAGGTACGTAAGGTAGGTAAGATCCACAATCATCAAAAGTTATATTTAACTCCCTTACAATGAATAGGAATTATTAATTCGGAATACGGAACTGAGCGGAGTTTTATGTACGCAATCACGTACATCATCTCTTAAAAACTGATTCCAACATTAATAATTGAACCAATCCAATTGTTGACGTCTGTATGTTAACAAAAATTAAGATATAAATAAGTTTGTGTTATATTACAGTACATGATAACCTACAGCATACAGCGAATATGTAAATAAACAAAAATATTATTTAAAGAAATAATCAATTGCGACTAATAAAAATTGATATAAATCATAAAAATATGCGCAAGGTAAAATTTAATTTCGCCATCAAATTTGGTAGCTTCTCAAATGTATTACTTAACAAATAAAAAAAATAAATGATTATTACTACAATTATTGTGTGTCATATTTGTATACATTTTGAAAATAGCTACAACTTTTGAATTCCAGCAACTTTTAATGCGTTTGTCTTTGTAAGGAAGATTTACAACTTACAACTTTATTTACAATATTTGCATATTTTGAACATTAGTCACCTTTATACCTTACAGCATATCTACATAAGATAAGATAACACACTACTAATAGCAAGTATGAATTAAATATATGCATTGTGATTATTCGCCGACGTCAACATTACTCATTCATTACACAAACATACGCAATTATATACCCGAAAAACTCTTTTGTTTGTATATTTACAGAATATAAGCTGGACGACAAAAAAATCCCATACACTGGCTAATGCCATGTTTAAACAAAATTTAAAATTCTTGTTTGTATATTTTCATATGGTGGGGAAGGTCAACTAGTTATAATGCACATGGCTTTTATTTGAAATCAGAATCAGTCGTCTGCGAACGATCGCGAATTACTACATCGAGTTAAAACGTAATATTTTTTTAATAAAAATGTGCAGATTCGGTTGAAGAATAGTTTATAAACATTACACCTAATCTGGAAAGTATTTTAATATTAATAATCAAGGTAAATTAATTTTTTTCTATAATATTAATTATGTTATTTCATGGTTCACTGATGTTTGGCATGAGATGATACATATCAAATAAATGAAGAGGAAATGAATTAATGTTTCACCCGGATGCGATTTCTATAAAATTAGATCATTTATTATATTCTATATTCAATACAATATTTTATAATAATGAGTTTATTGCAAAATAAAATTGAATATACATCATATTATTACATATTCACGTAATATGCATTTTATATTATCTCTCATCTGTTGCAGAATAAATTAAAATTAAAACAAAAATGACTTTATTGACCTCTATTAGTGTAGGTCAGAAGTGGGCCGGTGATCCTTTTCTTGATTATAATTATGTTAAATTAACCTTTATTCTTCCTGGTTTATTTTAACAATCAATTATATTGACCTCTGAGTATTGTATAACATTTAAATATGTATTATGATCTTGATCTTGTTGCAAAATTGTATTTTATGTTGAAACCTTGTGCAGTGCGTTTAATGTGATTTATAAGCAGACATTATCTGTTGCAGAAGGTTAATACTTTTTTTGTGCACGATTAAATCATGTTGTTGTTTACGCGATTGCAAGATGCACTGATGAAATTTTCATGAACATGATTGATTTTTGTATACACTACTTGAATTGTAATTAATTTTGATAATAAATTCATTTATATTACTATTCAATTCATCAATCAACTCTTACTAGCGACCTTAACAAAAATATTTGCTTTCTTTTAGATGAAAACAGTATTTATAGTTTTTGTTATAATATCTTCATCATGGAGCCAGATACATTTTCCGACAGAATCACAAACAATGATGTACAACACGAGTTCGATCCAACAAAGTCGTATAAAAGACGAAACCATCGATTCCACAATTGCCAAAGGGGTGCTCAAATTAACTTTATCAATTGGAAGATTTATGACAAATCAACAACAATTATTAGATAACATGGTTTACGCCCCCGTTAATATTGCAGGTAAATTAAATTATAACAAAAATCATTCAATGTAATAAATAGTTTGTTAAATTTCAGCCGCATTAGCATTAGTTTTACTAGGATCAAATGGAAAAACGTTTGAAGAATTATCAAGAGTATTGGGATTAGCTACCGGAATAGATATTCAAAGTAATTCTCAAAATGTACATGAAGAATTCGGCAGACTATTAAAGAGATTAGAGCAGACATCTAGTTTCACTTTAGGCGAAGAAGTTAAAATGGCAGCCGCAATTTTTGTTCAGGATGATTTTCCGATTAGAAGCATTTATAAACAAATGAGCGAAAACATATACAACAGCGAAATACTTAATTTAGATTTTAAATCAAATCCTGTTAATGCAAAGAACGTTATCAATGCGTGGGTAAACGATAGAACAAAAAGTAAAATCAAGACAATATTAAATGAAAATCCACCTACCACCACTAAAGTTGTTATTACAAGTGCTTTATATTTTAAAGCCGCATGGGAAAAGCCTTTCTTTGATGGAATGACAAAGCGGTAAGACATTTCAATATTTTTAGTAGAAACAATAAAATTAAATATTATTTTTAGTCGTCCATTCCACACTAACGGAAGAAAATCTAAGGACTTCAAAATGGTTGATTTGATGGTAAACGGAGGTTTATTTCCGTATTTTAAAGACAACACATTGGATTGCGAAATTATGGGATTTCCGTACAAAGACAATAAAACCACAATGTATGTGGTAATGCCAAATCATTCTAATGTTCAAAAGTTACGTGATCTTCAAAACAAACTTACACCACCCGAATTGGAACGCTTGGTAGAAAACACTAGATATACTCAGTCGGTTATTGCATTTCCAAAAATGAAACTAGAATCTTCATTGGATTTAAGCGATGCTTTAAAAAATTTAGGTGTTAAAACCTTATTCGATCCATATGCTGCAAATCTGGCTTTAATTTCACCTGGAACCCAACTACCTAATGCAAATAATGCTGGATTTGCTTCAAATAATGCTTTTAAAAATCCAATTTCTGTAAGCCAGTTTAATGATGATAGTGACGATGAGCAAGTGTTAATATTTTCTCGATTTGGTGTTCCAGTTAATTGTACACAAATATTTGATACGGCCAGTAACATTTCGCGTTGTGAAGAAATAGATGGACAGAGTCAAAAACAAGTGGTTTATAAAAAGTTTGGTGATAAAGTGGGTAGGAGAATAACAAGAGACACCAGACGGTTTCATATTCGAAAAACTCGTCAGCACTTTGAACAAAACTTAGATAATGTTAGACAAATGCTTGGTGGTAATGAAAACCCTGGATTATATGCAGATCAAGTTTTTCATAAAGTTTTCATGGATATCACTGAAACCGGCACTGAAGCAGCAGCGGCAACATCGGTTAGTTTAACAAGAGGTGGGGACATTACTACGTTCAGAGTGGATGCTCCGTTTTTGTTTTTTATAAGAAATCGCGAAACAAAGATTGTCTTATTTTGGGGCGCTGTTAATACACCCACGCCTAGTTACAGTTGATGTATTGTGATAATTTCCTATATATTTAAGATAAACTTATCTAAAATATTTACAGTACCCTGTATGTAATTTATTTATTAAGAAATATACTTTATAAAACTATGTATGTTTTATGAATTTAAGAAAAACAAAGATTTTTTTTTTCAGTTGTAAGGACCAATATTTTAGGGCTTACGCTTATGCTACTGCCACACAAACTGCCTTTAAATATGAACCTGAAAACACAAATATATACTATCGCACCCGTTAATTAAGAGAATGGAGACGCTGTAGATACTGACGAGGCCTAGTATCTTAAACTTAAAAGTAAAAATTTTGAGTTCTGGAACATAAAATTTTAGTTTTAGTTATTACATTTATTTATTAACTAACATAGAAATTTAATATACAGTTATTTAAATTTTAAACAAATATTACTGCATCTGAAAAAGAGGATAGTTTAAGTTTATTTTTAGAATAAAACTCATTGGTCTTAATGGTATAAAACAAAATTTTGTATGTTTAAGGTACACAAAAAGTGAATTCAAGATCAACAACTTGCTAGTACCTTAAGGTTTTACTTTTTGTTCTAGATACATAAATAACTATTCTGTGTCTCTCACAATAATAATAGCAACTGCTTATATGGTATTCCAATCAAAATAACAAATGCTGCAAAATGTTTAACAATTAATGTCTAGGTAACAAAATATTTTGAGACACATGTGAACATACAGATTTTTTTTTATTTTTACCAAAATTACATGTTTCTAGAAGATTGCCATGCTATTTTAAACTACTTCGTAATTTATTTTTTATTTAATTAAATATAATTTTTTTTAATAAAATCCAATTTTATTTTAAACGGATTGTTGTTTTTTTTTTAATATTATGTTCTCCGCAAAGCTACGGTTCTTAGATCAGACTAAGGCAACGGCCTCACTTAAATGTGACAAAAAATGTATACAATGTAATTATTTACTTTTTTAGAAAATATGATTTAAAACATCACTTTGTATTTTAAGGAGGAAACTTTAGCAGTCATATTTATATTTGTTCTGCTACATCATTTGATAGTGATTATCACAAAACGCCCTCACATCTCTGACAGCAAACATTGTCTATTGCATTATGTACTATAAAACTATTGTTGTTTAATAACGTTGAACTTAGTTTTACTTAACTTATTTATTTCTTGTTTATTAAATATATACTACTCAACAATGAACTGGACTAGATGCATATATTGGTGTACTTTTTAATTTTTTTAAACTATTAAAAAAACATGGAGATTTTGTTTTATAGTGCTCATGTTAAGTATATTTAATTGCATTATGCAAATATATCAACTTAAATGTTAATAAAATTACCCTCTTATTTATAAAACTAAAAAAGTATAAAACCATAATAAAATGTATTCAACAAAAACATGAGAAAAGACAACAGGCAAGTAAATTAATTGCGTGTTAGTCTTTCTCAAGCGTTTAAAAGTTCCTGGCAACTAGCACTTTGCTATTTAATATTTGAGAAATATTGTCTCAATCTTCTTGCAACGCTTCTTTGAGCATCTAAATAGCGTGGTGTGTTTTGGGTATAAAGTTGCTTTTCATATAAGGTCTATAGGGTTTATATCTGATGGGATTGGTGGCTAGTCCATCCGCATAATTCGTTGCTTTTCTAAAAAATCGTTTACAACTTTAGCCCTGTGCGGTCGATCAACTTTGGCCCTTTGCGGTCGATCATATTGTCCACAAGAATAAATTCATTTTTAAATACCTGCACATATGGTACAACAATAAGCTTTAAAACATCATTTGAGTACCGTTCTGCATTCACAAACTTATTTCTAAATGTTACTAAATTTGTTATTTCTTCCAAACTTATTCCTTCCCATACGGTTATAAAACCTCTACCAAAAGTCAGTGGCGTAGCTAGAATTTGTAGCTCCCCCTCCCCGCAAAATATTTAAAAAAGCCCCCGTAGAGTTAAAAAATAGCGTGTAATTTCTTTCTAACCTCCCCCCTCCTCAGGTTTTGCTCCCGCGCCAAGGGGCATGCGGGGCCTTAGCTACGGCGCCGCAAAAGTCACGGTAGGAACCATATTTTTTTCTATGTAACGTTGTCTAGGTTCACGCCATACTTACGTTACGCATACGTCCGTAGAAAATACTGTAAATTTAGATTTATTCCATATTTTCAATTTCTATGTTCTTCAACTCGTGTAATACAAATTTTTGTAAAATAGTTATTTTTTGAAATTACTGGTTTTTGAATCTTTAAATTATGTTTTCAAACTGTTTGCGACGAGATTTCAACACTTGTAGCCATTACTTAGCAGAGTTACCTATTCCAACAAACAACTTAAAAACCTGTCTTCATTTGATGTAGTTTTCTTTCATGCGCTTTCTCTGTTTACAATTTAATGTACCACTTCTTAATCATCTCTACCAGGCCTTCTCTATTACAATATGTGATATTTTAGTCTTAAACCGACAGAAAGGTAGAGCATTTATTATTTCAACCAACCAATTGCTTTTTTAAATTTTGTTACACTAACGTATACACTTGCAAAAGCAGTATTACCTACAATTTTGTTTATCTCTAATAAAAAAAAAAGATTTCTACACTATGAACTTTTGATTGCATTGTGCACTTTTAGTTGCTATTCTTCTTTGCTATTCCGTTCCTTATTAAAATTCAAAAACCTTTGCTAAAAGACTTTCTGGAGCTCTTCTTTAGCTTGTGCTTGCACTTGCTCA
This sequence comes from Tachinus rufipes, assembly GCA_963932245.1. Classification (NCBI taxonomy): domain Eukaryota; kingdom Metazoa; phylum Arthropoda; class Insecta; order Coleoptera; family Staphylinidae; genus Tachinus; species Tachinus rufipes. The sequence continues at coordinate 70,496,240 of OZ010745.1, read as the reverse complement.
GTAGATGTTTTTTTTTTTCAAAAGCTGCTGTGTTTTGTATCAAATTTACTACAGATTTGTTTTCCGGTTTTGTATGAGATCTCAAACGCAAGTTCAGGTTCAATAAACGTTTTTTAGCTAATGTTTACAGATACGCAAATTATTGTTAGTTTAGATTTTATTCCTGGAGAGCTACTAGTATGTTAAAGTGTTGTCTCAATTTAATCATGTTTTTAACGTACCATTAAATAGAAGCTATTTTTGCTTAAAAAAATAAGGTATGTTTGCCTATATAAACGGTCATCATATCAGGAGAGATAATTTTTTTTTATTAAGTAGAAAAAATTATATTGGCCAAATGGCCGCCGCCAGAATTGATGAATTGGCTAGTTTTATTGCATTTTCCATCTTGCCAAAACTTCCGGCGATAGGTTCCCGCATTCCTGACAAATATTCTCTTTGAAGGCTTCAAGAGTCTAAGGCTTGTTGACATAGACTCGTAAGTTCACGAGACCCCACAAAAAAACGTCTGGAACGGTTAAATCGAGCGATCTTGCCAGCCAATGCAAATCACCAAAACTAAAGATTAGGCTACCCGGAAATGCAGATTTCAGAATTTTGGTTGTAGGTTGTGCAATATGTGCCGTTGCTCCATCCTGTTGAAACCACAAGTTTTCCAGTGCCAATTCGTCCAGTTGAGGTAGAAGAAAGTTGTTGAGCATGGCTCTGTAGCGCTCGCCGTTCATAGTAGTCGTTTGGCAGGCGGCGTTTTTAAAAAAATAAGGCCTAATGACGCCTCCAGCGTAAACACCACACCATACAGTAACTTTGAGCGGGTGTAATGACTCTTCGTGTGTTGTACGCAAATTTTTGGTACCCCAGAAGCAATAGTTCTGCTTATTCACGTATCTACAGAGATGGAAATGGGCTTTGTCGCTCATAATAATTTTTGATAAAAAGTTGTCTTCCTCGTTGTCAAGATTCAGGATGGCTTGAGCGTAAGTTACACGCGCTTGGTTGGCGGTCAACGACTAGCAGCTGTAAAGACCGCCGATGGATGCCCAATTGCGTGGCACGTCGTCTGGTCGATACACCGAGGTCCTCTGCGACATCTTCAGCCACAGCTGCAATATTCTTAGCAGAACGGCTGCTCCGGGACCGCTTAGACCTGACAGCATTTTGTGTTGACCCACACTCTTCTAGGCAAGCAGCTAAACGCCGTAGTGTTTGCCCAGTTAATGTCGGACAACCGGGAAATCTACGTTTAAATTTACGTTGCGCCAACACCACCGACAAATTATACGCAAAAAAATCAAAACAATTATTTCGCGTTTATGAGGAGTATAGCAATTAATGTCTTATTGACGTGTATTTTGTAGCTGTTTACTTCACAAATGTCAAAGCAGACTTGACAATTACCGCCATTTGCAAAAATTATAACATCTTCCGATAGGGTGGTGACTTTTGCAACACCTAGTATATTACCAATCCCCTAATTAACACATGACCAAAGTATACTCTAATACCAGTATGTTTATAACTGTTTCTTACTAATGTAATGCGCCCTGCATACAACATCAAGACCTAACTGGCTAGTGTAAGTTTGACAATCTTTTGCAGTTATTGTGCAACCCCAAAGGCTCAAACCCTCAACAGATGTTATGTATAAAACCTTGCCAAATACGGTGTTAACATACAACCACAAGGCTTTATGAAAGTGTATAAATAATAGCAAGCTACAAATGTCAAGTACCTCAATAACGCTAATACTAATATACTTTGTTTTACACACCTCTAAGGCCCTCCTTAGCCTATGTGTGAATAACCTCAGACAGTTGTAAGTACCTCATTGACCTTTTGTCAATGTATTTTTCACACCCCCAAAAACCCACTTGATCTAGCTGTAAATAACTATCACAAAAATGCAACAAACGTAATTACTAGATATTTGAAAAATCTGTTACGTGACACACAAACACTACAAAAACGTGTTTCCATAAAAGTGCTCGAGTGTGACTTGATCTGACGCGGCTGAAGTAAGACGATTCAAGTCAGATTAACCAGATTTTTATAAGTAATAAAAAGTATAAAACGTTTTTGTTGTATTTATATTTAATATGTTATTATTATAGCTGTCGGCAGTCCAACAAATTTTAAATTTTGTTGCACCCGATCTCACGTCTGCAAACCACAGGCGCACAAAAAATAAATTCTTCATCCAGCAATTTAAACATTTCTAGGGGCGTTCCACAAGGAACTATTTTAGCTCCTATCTTGTTTCTTCTGTATATCAACGACTTATTAAACATTAAAATATCTGGAAAATTTACTGTTTTTGCGGATGATACTAACATTTTATGGTCTAGTAAAAATATTGCTGGCTTAACGACTACTATTGAACAAGATTTATTATCTGTAAGTAATTGGTGTACAGCTAACTTGCTAAGCTTCAACGCCAAAAAATCACAGTTTATTTCATTTTTTAGTAGTGATTTGCCTCCTTTAAATATAGGAGATAATGAAATTCCTCAATTCAATCAGGTTGCCTTTCTTGGTTTAAAATTAGATTATAAGCTAAGGTGGTGCGATCAGATAGACAGTTACATAGCAAAATTATCAGCTGGTTGTTATGCTATTAAAAGAACCATTAAACAATTAGGTTACTATGTGGCTAAACAAGTGTATTTTTCTCTTATAGAAGCGTACTTACGATATGGTGCTGCATTCTGGGGTTGCTCGTCAAAAGAACAGATTAATCAAATTTTTATTTTACAAAAAAGATCATTAAGAATCTTGTGTTCTATAAAAAGTAATTTAATATCTTGTAGACCACTTTTTAAAGAGCATAAAATATTAACGTTACCTTCTTTAATTATCTTAGAAACTGTTTGCCTCTTAAAGAAAAACTTTAAATGTAGTTCTTCAGGTGTTCTCGTGACTAGATCAAATGACCTTAATTTTCAACTTCCCATTCCTCACACTACTCTTTGCAAGAATTCCCTTATTTACAACGGAAAAAAAATGTTTAATGCTTTACCTGTAAATATAAAGTCTGAAAAAACTTACCGTAAATTTAGAACAAGTGCCAAACATTATTTACAAAATAAATTATTTTATAGTTTAGATGAATTTTTAAATCCTTAATAATTTTTATATTAGCTTTATATTTTATATTTATATGTATGATGTATGTTGTATTGTATTGTATTGTTTTGCAATGCGCTGTATTTTATTGTATTCTATTTTATTGTATTTCTTTATATTGTAAATAATTAATTTAAGTTAGTTTTAAAATTTATATTGTACAACGTCATGTTTATCAATAAATTCTACTACTATTAAGTTGTCATTTTTGCAATTGTTGTTAGTGTGTTAGAGAAGGTAATAATAAAATTCATTCCCTTGATGATAAACACGTGAGCGAGTGGCTAAGTCACTCCAGATCATAAGTATAGATGGATGGGTTTAACTAAGGTTCCCGCTCACCCGCCCAAGTGTTAGTTATTATCTGCCATCGTTAAAAATCTTTATGTCAAAGAAGGTGATGGCAATATTCCATTTCTTAGTGTCAAACACATAGGCAGGTGAGCGGGTCACTTCAAAACATGAGTACGGACGGATTGTTTAAACTAGTATAATTGGAAGTTTTCCTTCTCTGCAAGCATTAAAAGTTTTTATGAACCATTGCCTTGGTGACATCCAATCGACACGAGTAGGCAAGGCACTCTAGAGCATGATTACGGACAAGTAGATTACTCACCCAACAACCCAAGAGTTTGTTAACAAAAGATTGGAAATTACTCCTCTCTGCAAGCGTTAAAAGTCACTATGTAAGACTAGGCGATGGTGACACCAATCTTCTAATATCCATCCATCCAAACAAATATAGGCAGAGGAAGAGAGGCGCAAGACCTATTGATGGCAACAGCGGTAAGAGGAAAAATAGACATAGTAATAGTGAGTGAACCAAATAAAAACAAACTAAGTGGGGAGTGGATAAATGATAAAAATTCAGACGCAGCTATCCTAACAAGGAGTAAGTGTAGAGATAAAGTAAAAAGGTGGGGGACACCTAAGGAGGGAATAGTGTAGGCCGATATAAGAGATACAGTTGTTACATCAGTACAAACTGCAATATGAAATATTATTAATCAAGGAGATAAACCAACGTTTGTAAGAGGAAGATCCAAATTATACATTGACATTACCATAGCAATATGGGAAACGGCTGGAGTAGTAAGGAGCTCAACAGTGACAGAAGAAGAATCACTGAGTTTACATAAGTACATACAATACAGCACAAACAGAAAAGGGGAAAAGGAAGACAAAGGAGAAGAAAAATGGAACATAAGAAGAATGAACAAAGAAAGGATAAATAGAGCTATAGAAGCAGAGGAAGTGACTGAAAACAAAAACTTAGAGGAAAGATGCAAAAGGTACTCGGAAAATTTGAGGAAGGCAGCGGAAGAATCAATTCCCAGATACAGAAAAGGAGGAAAAAGAGGGCCATACTAGTGGTGCAAAGAAGTCAAGGAAAGCAGGAAAAAAGCAATACAAACATCAAGAAAAGTCAAAAGATAAAAAAGAAGAGAAAAGGATTTCAATGAAACTGAAGAAGAACTGAAAAATAAAAAAAAGTAATATAGAGGAAAGAAACAAAAAAGGTCAAAACAACTATGCCTGCCAAGCAGTAGAAAATGAACAGAAAGACAAGAGAAGAACATATACTGAAACCCTAGTACCAACAGAAATTGCAGAAATAAGGAGGAAAAGAAGAGAACTGTTTAAGGAAAATAAACTGAGGAAATTGACTAAACAATTTCCAAACGGAAGATACGCCATCTTGAGGTTGACAAAAAATACAACAAAATGGTCAGAGTATATCTGGCAACCAGTGGACAAGAAAAACTAATCCCAAATAGAGATTCAAGAATCTCACTAGAAGTTAAACTGGCAAATGCAGGACTACCAAAAAGGATGCATTTAATGGAGCTGCACAAAATATTTATGAAAAAAAGAGGATACAACAAGGAAGAAGTTAATAAAGATATAGAAAAACTAAAAAGATACCTAAGAACAACGCTAGGCTAAATAACACAAGAATAGGAGAAAAGAGATAAGAATGCCAGTGTAGAAAGTAGGGCAGAAAAATAGGGTATAGGGAGAGATGAGCCGGGGACAGCATGTGTTGCCGCAGCAGACTCCGTGAATTCCGCGAGGCCAAAACCAGCTCACTTCAAACTAGTACTACATTAGAGACAATGACTGGGACAAATTAACAGCAGGAAGAAAACCGAAAAGTATTGTCATGCGTAAGTTATTCTCAAGGTGGATAAGTATGTGTGATTACCATCAAATAGTTTAAACAGAAGTGCAGAACCACCAGTGTGTTTGACATCAATCATTCATTTGATGATAGACACTTGAGCGAGTTGAGCATGCTTGCGGACGGGTAGTTTATACTAAAATAAAGTTGTTTTCAATTTCATTTTTTCTTTTTTTTTTTTTTCAAATAAATCAAATTTTTTTTTATATAAAATATTTTTATAATACAATTTTACATACATATAATAAATTTTTGTAAAGCTGTTTCAGAACTAATTTCTCAAAATGTTTTCAAATTAAGCAACTTCTTTCTTTATATAAAATGTTTTCAAAATTTAATTCTACGTATGAACCCGCTTAGTATTGTTTATATCATTTATATAGAATATCTTTACAAGACAATTCTACATATGGATTAACGAACCCCGCAGGAATTCCTTTGATTTTTTAAGCGGATTTGACCAGAACCAAAGTTTGTTTACGCTATTGCCCCGTCGTTCATCAGGCGTCAGTGCAAAGGGTCTTTTTTATAAATAATTATAACTGCATATAAAATTGTCGTGCTATTCTTTTGTTTTCAATAAAACAAATCATAATAAATAATGGCCGACAACTTACAGTAAAATTGTTTTAAAGTTAAAAAAAAAAGTTGAGAACACTTTTAATTAAACTTACACGGTCGCAGAAGTTAAAGACTCACAGTTATAAAAAAAGCTTTCTATTTAATTTTTTTAAAGGTTGTTAGTATAGTTATCTTAAAAATTCCAAAAAATAAAAATAAAAATGTATGTTGCCATTTAAAAAAATAAAGTTGGTTGTCAGAGCAACTATACTAAAAATAAAAACATACATGAGAGTACCTGCCATAATAGTTCTCAAAAAAGCAAAACCAAATTGGGCGAATCTGTAAGCCAGAGCATTGTATCTTAGTTTCTAAATTTCTTAACGCGAACCAACTATAATCTATTAACAAACTACAAAATTGATTCAAAATTTAAAAAAAGTGAGAGTTGGTAACTAGAATTAGAACACTTTTAATTAAAATTACGCGATCGCGGAAAGTTGAAATATTTCAGTTATAAAAAAAACTCTTTTTATATTTTAGTTTTATTGTTACTAATCTATTAATAAATTAATAATCAAATTCAAAGTTAAAAAAAAAGTTTTGAGTGGATAATTAGAAAATTTATTAGTTATTATATATTAGCAATGTTTAAAAAAATATATAAGGTAACTAATATTTGATTACAATTAAATTAATAATAATGTTATTTATTATTTAATGTAATTATTATTACTTAAAAAAGTTTACTGTTAAAATTTTAAACAAAGTAATAGTTTTGAAGCTCAATGAATATTTATTGCCAGGCCAATAAATAGTTTTGATATAAATATTGAACAAATATTTATTGATTATAAAAACTACCTGATATTAAAATCTAATCGACTCATAATAAAATGATTCAGATAATCATGCTTTAGTTTTGTTATACACTAGATTGTACAAAAACGCTTCAGCGTCGCTTACCAATTAAGTAATTTACAATTTAATTGCAGATTTTGAAAAAAAATCTGAAAAAGCATTGTTATTTTATTTGAAAAATGAAAAACTCTTTGATTAATATTTATTTGATAAATTATAATGAATTTTTTTATAATTCCTTGGTTTTAAATTTATATTACTTCAACAACTAAAGCCATAAATTATCGATACAATTTTACGACTCTAAAAAATATAAATAAAACTTAAATATACACTTAAATATATATAAAATTAGATTTTAACTAATAAAATTATTGAATTGATTTGGTTATCAATAAATTTTATTTTATCTGAGTTAATGATATGTTAAAAGATGCAGACTATATTATGGCATAGCATTACACTACTTAGTTGATAGTTATTTTTACATTATCGTGTCAAAACATTAAAATGTTACTAATTAGTTTTTAAAGTATTAATTGTTTCATTTAATTAAAAATAAATCTTAATATGCGCAATAATACTGATAGTATTCTCAGTTATTACTAATTAATGCAAACTTTCAAGATATTATTGGCAGCAATAAGTTTTAATTAATTGTAATTTTATCATATCATATCTTTAAAACTTTAGTAACTATTAGATTAAAAAAATTGTATATAAACCATCAAATAATTATTTTTCATTTTCAAAATGATAATAACAAAACTTCTTCAGAAAATTCTCTTTCAGAAACTGCAATTAATTTATTTGAATCATTTTCACTAAGTACAACCAGTGCTGTCATCTAAAAACGATGTTAGTTAACATCAATTTTAGGTGGTTTACGTTTTTTTTTTCTACGAAAATGCGCTATGACAGATTTTCTGACCTAATAATAAATATAGCTTTTTTCTCCATCATACGAGTTTTTCAATAAGCTTTTCCGCGAGTGTATTTCATACTATTTTTCTACAAAAGTTAATCAACATTGACCTTTCTATCCTTTTATTTTAATATTTAATTAATTAATTATATAGAAACAAATTAAACAGTAAGTTGTAGTTTGAACAAATGTCAATGCTATTTTTATTTAATTGCCAAATATAAAAATATATAAATATCAATAATAAAATAATAAATTTTAAAATCAATAACAAACAACATGTTTTTATTAATTATTATTCATCACAATTATAAAAATAATTCATAAATACGCCAATGAATCATCTTTACATTTATGAAATAATATACATAAACAATTGTGGTGCACTAATGCTCTAAAATCTTTTCTGAATTCATATTAGCTTTAAGCTTATTATTAAGTCAGAAAATCTAATTATCTTTTGTAGAAATAGATTATTTTCCAATTGTAAAAAATAAATAATTTTTACTTTTTAGAAAAATAGTATAAAATACACTTGCGGAAAAGATCATTGAAAAACTTGTATGATGAAGCACTTATTTGTTCGTGCTTCATACTTTACACTTGTTTTTAATTAAGGCCTTGTCACACTTCTACGATCGTATTACGTTGCTTGTCTCATTTTTTTATGTTGCCAAAAATGTTTGTCAAAAACAACATTTTATTAATAGTTGAGTTGTATTTTATTAATATTTATATACAATTTACCGAAAAATGAGAACGGTACGGTCAAATAATAAAATGTTTGTCCAACGTTTAACCTATCTTAATTGTATAGCTCAAATGAGAAGTTCTCACAATTATTAAGTTATCACATCACAGCCCTAAGTATAGGTAAACCAAATACAGGCCTTAATCGTTAATATGTACAACGCCTACGCTCACTCAATTAACGGGTTCGGTAGTACAGCGTGGACGAGAAATAATAACTATTTTCCATTTGACAAAATAGTCGCTCTTGGTTTATTTTAGTAATTTTTGAATTCATTTGTCAAACGCGTCTTACATTTTCAATGTGTTTTTCGAAGTAGATGACCCACAATCGCTGAATATTTTCTGGTGCGATTGTCCACAAATTTTAAAAATGTATAAATGTTTCAATTCGAAAATAGTCGCACTCGATTTCTAACGCACCGGGTGCATGAAGCGCTCAAATAGAAAACACTTCATGAGGTTTTATCAAATATTACTGGCAAACATTTTAGTGACTTTATTGTTTACAAGTTTCTTAACCTGTTTCCACTTAACAAAATAATCTTAAAAGTTTTCAGAATATACATCAATTTTTATAGATGTTTTTAAGTAAGATTAATTTTTATTAAAAATAATGTAAACTTTAATTTACCAGGCTGACCAAACATACTCTTTTTTTAGAACAGTTTACTCTTTTTGAAGCTCTTATACTCTTTACTCTTTTTAATTAAAAAATATCCAATAATATACTCTTTTTCAATGAGCTCTAAAATTACCGGAAAATAGTTTACTAAATTTTAATAATAATAATAAAATTAACACTCTGTATATTAAAAATACTTTTATAAAATAGTTTATTTAAAACAAAAAAAACTTTTGTTTAAAATCTTTTTTTGGAGAATTATTTAGGTGTTCCGGTAATTTTGACCAACTCTGTATGTATGTAAGATTTAAAAATAAATTGATTTTTTTATTATTTATACTCTATTTTACTGACAAAAATCTGAACACCTTGAGTTTACTATAATAAAATATGAATTGTACAAACTGTAATTGAAAAAAACTGTTAATTGGATATTTAAATTATATAGGGTTTTTCAATGAGAAGTGAAAATTTTTCAGTCACAGTTCGCAAAACTAAAGCATTTTTTGGTCGTCGTAAAGCACCTTCTCGGCCGGCAATAGTAAACCTGGTGGAAAAATTTGAGCTGTTGGGACAAGTTTGTGATGTAAAGAATCAAAACCGTGTGCATCGCTCAAGAACACATAAGAATATATAATATGTTGAAGAAAACCCAGGTTTGTCGATTCCTCGTCGATCTTTGGAATTAGACATTCCACAAACGACATTACACCGTATTTTGCATAAAGACTTAAGTCTTACGGCTTTTAAAGTTCAGTTAACACAAAAACTCAAGCCGGTCAATCACCATAAACGTCGTATCTTCGCTGATTGGGTCCTTCAAATGCATCAAAATGATCCGAAAATTCATTGAAAAATCATCTTCAGTGATGAGCCCCATTTTTACCTCGGAGACTACGTTAATAAGCAGAACTGTCGTATTTGGGGCTCAGAAAATCCAAGAATGATTGTTGAAAAGTCTTTGCATCCTCAACGTGTCACTGTTTGGTGTGGTTTTTGGACTGGCGATGTGATTGAACCTTACTTTTTCAAAAATGAGGCTTATGCAACTGTTACTGTAAATGGATGGCTCTACACAAGTAACAAAACAATCGCAATTTTGCAAGAAAAGTTTTCTGACCGTGTTATTTCTCAAAGAGGTGATCACAATTGGCCACAAAGATTTTGTAATTTAACACCTTTAGACTTTTTTCTTTGGGGCCACGTGAAAGATAAAGTCTATGCCAATGCTCCACAATCGATTCAAGACTTTAAAGATAGAATTCGTAAAGTTGTCGAAGACATACAGCCACAAATGTGCAAATTGGTCAAGGAAAATTTCATAAAAAGAATGTGGTACCGCAACCGTAACCGTGGCGGCCATTTGACTGGTATCTTTTTCAAATGTTAATGGCATACCTTCCTCTTTACAATGAAATAAACATTACGCGCTAAAAGTAAGTTGAAATATCAGTTACAAAAAAAAACTTCCGGGAAATATTTAATATATTTTGCACAACGACGATTTTATATGTGTTTATAAAAAAAACTTGGATTAAACTTTGCCGACGGATCCGAAAAGAAAGCGTTTCTTAAAACATGGAGTTGGAGGACCGTACTGGTGATGCAAAGAGGTCAAGGCAAGCAAGAAGAAAGCAATACAAACAGCAAGAAAGGTCAAAAACCAAAGAAGAAGGGAAGAAGATTCTGATGAAACTAAAGAAGAACTAAAAAATTACAGAAAGGCTTTAAAGGAAGCAATCAAGAACGTTTCCCACTAGAGAAATGGTAGAAAAACCAGCAGGAATAGCTGACTAAACAGAAGCAGTCCTTGCAACAGTGGAGGAGATAAAACAGATTATAAGGAAACTACCTAATAATAAGGCACCAGGTCCAAACGAGATAACAACGGAGATAATGAAAACAGCGTTAGAGGAAAATGAGATAGAGATAACACTACTGGAAGGATGCAAACCTAGTACTAATTGAGAAAAGGAAAGAAGCAGTCAAAACAACGACGTATAGACCAATATGCCTGATCAACACATTAGCAAAAATTATTGAAAAAGTTATCGTGAGGAGAATTAAACAAGAAATAGAAGAAAAAGGAGGATGGGAACAGGAACAATACGGATTTACAAATAGAAGAACAACTCTACGAGCTATTAAAAAGGTAAAAGCCATAGCAAAAAAATCAAACAGTGGACCATACAGAAAAAGAAAACACTGTATCATAATAGCACTAGATTTACAAAATGCGTTTAACAGCATATTATGGAAAGCAATTATAGAAGCAGCAAAAAAAAAGAAAACTAACAAATAAAACTACCAAGATAATAATTAAGCTACCTTCAGGAAAGAAATCTACTAATCAAAAATGAAAAATTTAGGCTAACTAGAGAAGTACCACAAGGTTCTGCATTAGGTCTTAAACTATAGAATTTAGTTTATAATCAGCTAATTAAGATGCGGCTTCCGGAAGGAGTGACAATAACGGCATTTACGGATGACGTGGAACATAGACATAAAAGTACTAAATAAAAGGTTAGAGTTGGCAATAGAGATGATAAAGAGATGGATGAGAAATAAAGGGTTAGATCTGGCTTCGCAGAAAACCAAGGCTGCATGGCTATCGACAAAAAGGACCAACAGGGGAAATGGAAAACTACAGGTAGGTGAACAAATAATAACCATAAAAAAAATTAAATACCTTGAAGTTACACTTGAAGCAAAGGGATGGAATGAACAGGTTAAGAAAGCGGTAAAAAAATAGAAGGAATGCTTAGTAGGCTTATGCCAAACAAAGGAGAACCAAGAGAAAGGCCAAGAAAGCTAATAACAACTGCGGAAAAAGAAGAAGTAAACTGTTGTATGCCGCAGAAACATGGGGAGAAGCTTTGAAGACAAAAAAAAAACAGAAAAGAAGAGGAGCTATAAGAACAAGTTTGTTAAAGATCTGCAGGGCCTACAGAAAGGTGTCGCAGAAGGCACTAGAAGTAATTGCGGCGACACTGCCCGCAGATTTGATGGTGGAAGAAAGATTAGGTATAAAGACAATGATAAATGAAAGAACTAGTAAGCAACAAGACGGGAAAGAGAATATGATAGAAAAATGACAAAGACAGTGGAAAGAAGGAAAAAAGAAAGAATGGACAAGGGAACTAATACCAGAAATAAAAGAATAGGTAGAGAAAAAACCAAAAACGTGTTAATATACAACACAACTACTCACCGGACATGGAGCCTTTAGAAAGTACTTACAAAAAATAAATAAGATAGAAAAAGAGAAAAAAATGTGTATTTTGTCAAGAAGACAACCATGATGACGCAGAACATACGTTAGTAGAGTGCGAAGTGTGGGAGAAAGATAGGAAAACGCTAGAAAAGGTATTGGAAAACAAAGTAGACAAATCTACAATCATTAAAATATGCCTGAGTAAAGAAAACAAATGGAACGCACTAAGAAACTATGCAACGACAGTACTAAAGAAAAATATAGAATTTGAAACTTTGAGATTTAGGTAGACCATGGAAATGCAAGAGAATATGAAAAAAAGTAATAAAGAGAAAAGAAACAAAGAATGTCAAAACAACTATGCCTGCCAAGGAATGGAAGGTGAACAAAGAGACAAAAGAAGAACACATACTGAAACATTAGTACCAACAGAAATTGCAGAAATAAGAAGGAAAAGAAGAACTGCTCAAAGAAAATAAGTTGACGGAATTGACTAAACAATTTCCAAACAAAAGATACGCCATCTCGGGGTTGACAGAAAATTTCAATTTCGAAATGGTCAGAGTATATCAGGCAACCAGGGGACACGAAGAACTAATCCCAAATGGAGATTCAAGAATCTCACTAAAAGTTAGTTAGTCGAGACCGAAACCAGCCCACCTCAACTAGTACTACATTAGAGACAATGACTAGAACAAATAAACAGCAGGACTTACGCAGAGAAGAAAACCGAATGGTATTGCCATGCGTTAGTTATTCTCAAGGGCCACTTGTTGAAGCCAACACCTCACTACGTCCTTAAAAAAAACATGGAGTTGACTTTGCTGGACAACTGTACCTTGCAAAACTTCAGCCACCTACAAAATGTAGGCAAACCATTGGGCTTCAACAAATGTTAGATTTGTTTACGTTTAGTTAGATTTGTTAAAATTTGAATGTGTTTAAATAGATAATAATTTGGGTTTGGTCAATTTCTGTCAGTTTAGTTAGATCCGGTTATGTATGATTTACTTGGTGAGGTTAGGTCAGGTTTAGTTAGCTCAAGTTAAATTTGATTGTTTAGTTAGATTTAGTCTAAACTAAATTACAACAAAAAACTTTTCCTTAGTGTAGTTTGATTTATTTTTGAAAGTGTAGGTTTAAAAATATGTTGTTAATTGATTTATTTACTAGTCATTCGGATTTTGTTTGGCTTGGAATATTTTCGTGCAGCTAAATTGAGTTGCAAGCATTTACATTAAATTATAAAATATTTATTCACAAAGTCTCTAATAATAGAAACTTTTTAATATAAATTCGTGCTCATATTGAAAGGAATAGGAATAAATAATGAACAAAACAAAAATAAACCCTTGATGACTTTGATTGTTAGCTTGAGTTTGAATAAATTATTAATTCAATTCATAACAAAAAATATATTTTTTTAATAAAACAAACAATCCACATACATCTCTTCTATATTATAATAAAAAAATCAAGCCCCTCTTACTCTCTTACTATTTTCCAATTTAACTTGAACCTTTTTGCAAATAGGAAATCCCTACTCCTACATAAAACCTCTTCATGTAAAGAACCTTGACGTCTCAGACATTTTGTATAGAGAACAGAAAATCTATCTTCATGTTGCCCTTTTTTCTGTGGAGGAGAGGAAAATAAAAGACGTAGTGCCGGATTCTTCCGAGACGCTTTCCAGTCGCCTACCGACTAAAAACCACTCCTCGTATGTCACCTAGCAGACAGTGGGACCGCCTTTCGGCATTACTACACCCGCCAGCTACACTCTTCTAATGTTTACTTGCGACTTCAACTGCCCTTTCATCACGCTCCTTCTCATTTAGGATATCGTGCATCATTTTTTCAATGTTCAGCGTTAGTACGTTGCCCAGCTTCTCATACCTGCTATATATCAGACTGGAATCTTACGAAGTTTTATTTTATTATTTCACAACTACAATAAATAGGAACTTTTTAATATAAATTCGTTCTCATATTGAAAGGAATAGGCATGTGAATAATAAACAAAACAAAAATTATCAATAAAAAATATAATTTTTTTAATTAAAAAAATCAATAATCCACATCCATCTCTTCTTCTATATTATAATCACCAAATCGAGCCACTCTTGTTTTACTATTTTCCAATTCAACTTGAACCTTTTTGCGAATGTAAAATATAGGACAATCTCTACTCGTACATAAAACCTCTTCATGTAAAGAACCCTGACATCTCTGACATTCTGTATAGAGAACAGAAAATCTATCTTCAAGTTGCCTATGATAACCCAACTCTTGTTGATATAAAGTAACTTCTTTATGTTTACAATGTTGACATAGAGCTTCTTTTTCAATAGCAACTGGCAGTACTGCTTTACAACCCAAACAAGTTTCCCTTTTTTTTGTAAATGCTGCTAGAGCACCAACTTTGGATGTTACCAGTGTTTTTGTTCTTGTATGTTCACCACCTAAATGATAAAATTAATTAACAATATGTAATTTATATAAAAAGTATAAATACTAACGCAACAATATAGACTCCGCATTATCTCCCAAAATGGGTTGGAAGATACGTAATAAAGGTTTTGACAGTTGATTTTCCAAATAGTATTTAGCATCAATTGGTATATTATTTTCCAAAACATATATCGGATCCTAAAACAATACTTAAGATGTAGAAAAAAATAGATGTTTCAACAAAATAAACTCACTTCAGCTTTTTCATATGCTTTGCTATTTTTAGTAGCTGCAGTAATAACATAAGGCACTCTATCACCTAATTTTGGTGCATTACCAGGATCTCTTTTAGTAATCTTTTTTGCCAGCTCAACATGAGCCTGTTTAGCTGTATAATCAGCCTTCGATAACTCTTTTGTTATTACCAATTGTGAAATATCAACATTATTCTGTAACAAATCTGAAACAACTTTTTTGGCGTATGCTACAGCTCCATCTGGATCCCGATGAATTAATAATTTTTGTAAACAAGTGTTGATTACATCGACAACTAATGTACAATTATCTCTCCTTACAGTTTCAATTCCCTTACAGTCCATTTTATCATATTTGTCGGTTTGAGTAAAATATAAGCCAGCATAACGTTTCTTATTGATTAATAAATAAGGAAAATAAACTTTTTCAAATTCTAGTTTAATTGGTTTTATGAATTTTGCACTAATGTATTCAGCTGCTTCTCGGCCCAACTCCATGCTCTCTTCCAAAGTTTTCACTTGGAAATTTACCATTACTGAATCTGTGTCACCATAAATTACTTTTGCATCTTGTTTGTAACCATTGGCAACATTGTATCGTTGTTCAACTTCAACACGAGTTTGTTCAATCATAGCCCGACCATAGGCAGTGACACTCTAAAATATTTTAATATTAAACTAAAGCAAATTAACTTGTATAAATTACCTACACCAGAAATTTCCAAACAAGGCAACTTTCCTACTTGAGCTCCAGTAAATCCATAAACAGAATTAGCCGAGATTTTATAAGCCAACTGTCTTCCATCCAATACAGCACGTAATGATGGATCAGTAGTTTCTTTCAATTCAGCTTTGGTACGTTTACGTGCAGCTAACAAATGTTGCAAAATATGTGGTAAGAGACCAACACGAACTGATTGCTTCACAAACAAACAGTTTACAGGTGTAGTGGAGTATTGATCAGGTGTTAAACTAAAATTCAAATGTGAGTAAATAATTACTAGCTTTACAATTTACCAGTAAAGTATAACTTACCCAAGTTTATCTTTCATTAGAGGATTTAATAATGTTGTGTAGCATAAATTATGTGCTATCATGATACTGGGATACAAAGAACTAAAATCAAGAGTAGCAATAGGGTCTGTGTAATAACCACGAATTGGTTCTATAACTGTAGCCCCTTCATATTGTTCTGAACTCGCAACACCTTTATGTACTGGCATATAATAGTTTTGTTCACGAGCCTGTAATAATTGATTGCAATTAATAATTATATCATTTAAAGACTTTTTTATTTATATTTACATGTCTAAGAAGTTGTGCTACAACTTTAACTTGTTCTCCTTTATTTAAAAGACTAGTTAGTGGGACACCTGTGACACGAGACATTTCTACATCGTTAATAAAACTTTTGCAATGGTTTAATATCTTCAATGGTAAATCGGCGTCTTTAATACAGTAAATCGCCAACCTAAAATATAGTTTAATTATATATCACGTTCTAATAGAAAATTAAAATAGAAAGGTTTTTAAAAAAAAATTAATTAACTTTCATGGTACCATGTGTACATTTGACTTAAAAACCTTATTTTCTACCCGGGCACCAGCGGAGTTCCATGGTAAAAGACAATAATTGCTATAAACGCGTTGCTCCTATATAAAAACGGCTCAGTGCGCACTGTACAACCGGCACCGGTCGTTATTCCGCCACACTTCGCTGTTTGGTAATTTTGTATTTCTTTGGATGTTAATACTAATAATATTTTTAAAACGCCTTTTCTTCCTATGGTTGTTGTAACGTAAACAAGTATTCTATGCCAGCGAGACTGACAAAACGGTGGGCTGCTAAAAATGTTTTAGAGCAATCGCTGGTTTTCGCTCCCGGGAATGTTTACGATCCGGATTTTACAGAGATCAAACAATGATCCTAACAGCTTGGTATTTTTCTTTAGAGACATCTGGTTGATAATGAAATTAAATTGGTGAATTTTATACTCTATAAACCTTCAAAGGCGCTTCAAGTATAAAAAGTGAAAGTCATTCATGTTTCTGAATTTGTTTGCTCTGCTGTATATGGATGGTAGATATAGCAGTTAACAAATCCTTAAATAATTTACAACAGAAGCAGAGACTAGCCCACATTTTGTAAGATTTCGCGAAGCACAAGTTGGCCAGTATCAGGCTTGTTGCCATAGAATTATGTCCTAATTGGTGTTATCCTGGTGTAGAATTTATTAAAGGGGGCAAGCACATTAGAAGGCTAATTTTTATGCTTTTGTAAAACAATTTTTACCTCGCAATATGGGACTTTTGTAGAGTCCCATCGCTTGTCGCTTTTATGCCGTCGGATCAAAGAAATGTTACGCGGAGATGTTGCAGCTCTCTGCACCATAACGCACGGCATTGTGTTGCGACGATATGTTACGCGACGATGTTGCAGTACACAGAAAATTTTAAAATTTTATTTTTTGTGTTGCGGAGTGGTGTTGCGCGAGGATGTTACGAGACGTTGTTGCGGTACGGCAGTTTGTTTCAAGTGTGTACGCACTATTAGGTGATATATGCAAGCCGCAAATTTTATCAAAAAATTTAATACAATGTAATAAAAAAAAACACATTTTTTTAAGTGGATAATGTGGTTGCCCCACTTAGTTAAGTGTGCAGCTCTAGAAAAATTCCATTACGTTCACTTTGGCATAATCCTAATAGCTCAGTAATGTCTTCATGTTTGTTCAGATCACTTATATCATCGTTGAAGCTCCTACTGTCATAATAGTACAGTCTAGAACTTTAAATTGTTATCAGTGTTAGACATTCTAGTTCGGATAAAGATTCTCATAGGTTTTGCATAACAGCATGGATAAAATTCAACTGAATGGTATGGTCAAGAAATGTAAATTCTCACACACAATTATTAAGTTATCACAGACGCATTCGAGATCATATTGCCTAGAAATTTAAACAAAACATATTGGTCCGTATTCTTTGCCTGGTTTGGTTAGTGATGTCATCCAAAAACGATATTATAGTCAATATTAATAAAGGCAGTGAATATGGACCAATACCTGTAAATTTCCAAAAGATAACAGTATCTGCTATGAGCGCAGTTAACTGCCGTTTTCAAATGTAACCACTTTTTCTGTAAAGTGTATCTCGTCCATGATGGCAACTTGACAATATTTACCAGTAGTAGTCGATCTTTAAGTTCTTTTTCCTTTGTCTGCATGATCTTGATGTCCAACATGCTGTATTTGAGTATTCAAAAAGGCAACACGTTAAAATTTTTTTATTGACAACTATCCGATTGTTGGGAGGAAGACAAGACAAAAAGAAAAGTCTTAAATAATCACAGTATATATGAGAATATCTCTATCCCATGAAGTCATCTCATTAGTCCAAAATGAGTTTAGTTCTATCTGTTCAGCAAAAGAACAAAAATTTTCCAGAATCATGATTTTATTTCTACCTGCTATGAGAACATCAGGCTTTCACAATCTAATAAGCTTTCTTGGCAAACCTTTTTATTCCTACTGAAAAGTAGGTTGGCAAACTTTTCTTTAAACCCTTTTACTGCATAATAGTACATACTAAATTTAGTCTTAAAGTCTTCTTCATAATAGAGCCGTTTTCAAATCAATTACAAAAATCAGTAAAAAATTAAAATTTATAGAAAAATTAGTACCTTCTTCTAGTTTGATCATCACCATTTTGTAAATCTGTAATAATACTGTAATGCACATCCTCCTTTTGTTCCCCCAAAATTTCATTGGACACATTATTCAAAGTATATGAACGCAATTTAAAATCTCTTTTAATAACAACTAACATATCATATACAACACGGCCTTCAAAGTTGATTGTTTTGAACGTTCTGCGTCCCACTTTAGTTTGATTGACAACTTCTTTAACCTCAGACCTGCAAAATAAAATTCGTTTTGAATAGATTCTTAATATTAGAATTTCTAATTGATTATTTTTATTTCTCAAATATATTAAATACATACCTTATGCCTAACATCCGACCCAAGTAATTAAAAGTTTTTAGTTTTAGATGTTTGGCTCTATCCAATAAATAAGGAAAATCAAAATTATTGATGTTATAACCAGTGAAAATATCTGGATCCAATTTCCTAAGAAACTCTGCCCAAGCATTTAACATCTCATGTTCAGTTTGGAAACTAAAAATCTATGACAAAAATTATGATATAATAATATAAATCATGCTGAAATTCATAATAGCTGATTAGCTTTAATACTTAAATTTGACATCATAACCACAATATTTGTTGTTACTAAATCTTGTTTTCTATTTACCACTAATAGTTATCAATTAAATCAAATTTGTGTTACTGCTTGTAGTATCAAAAAATAGTTTTGCGGTTGTCAGATTTAAAGAGTCGTTATTTTAACTGGTTTTCATAAATTCCAGTATCAGTATTAGCTATCAAAATACACAGAATGTTCTGACACCAACAAACTTTTAAGTGGTAATCCTTAATACATTGATTTAGTTTTTAATTCTTTCATTTAAAATGTTGGTCAGTTGTGTTGTCACTGTGATACAACGTCTTGTGAAACTGTTTTAATTATTTATGTTTATACTGAACAGAATCCAGAAAAAAACATACCTCAGCATGTCCAATTGAAGCACAGCTGTTCAACGTAAATACATTACAAATTAAAGGTTCGGACTCTCCATGCAAATGAACTACATTTGCTATTTGAATGATTGGATCAACCTGTGGTTCAGGAAATATTCCTACAAGAATTATTTTAAAATTAATTTCAATTAATTTAATTAAAAACATATTGTTAAATTACCTTTGCGACCGGCACATTCAATATCAAAACTATGAATTCTAAATGGAGCAATAGAACTCCATTTGCCTTCAGGTTCATGTGCTATAAAATCAATCCAGCTAATATCAATTTCTATTTGACATCTTGATGTGGTCGCAAATGCTGTTGTGGGTGTCCTTCTATACCATTTTCCTTCAGGTATTTCAATCCAAACACAACCCAGTACTTTGGTATCAATCATAAACCTATGTATAACACAATGAAATAAGTAGACTTAAATCAAACTAATTATTGAATTAGTGTGTTCCAACTAATTTGTTCCAACTGACATTATGCACTGTTCTCAAAGGGTGCTAACCAAGAAATGTGTATATAAGATTGCCGAAATAGAAATACTATTTTATTTGAGTGCATGGATTTGTACATTTCAAAAACCATTCCGAGCGTCTGTTATCTTCATATTAATATTACTATTAGATAACTAACATAAAAGAATATTGTAAGACTTGCACAAAATAATCAATTTCTGACAAGTATGAATGTTGACACAAGCATTGGCATAGAGCAAAAAGCAGCAATTGGGAAAGGAGTTTTTTGTGCGAGTTGCCACTACACTTTTTCTATACTTATAATACTTAGATAGTTTAAAATTTTGGCTTATCAGCCTAAAAAGAATGTTAACGCCCATCTCATAAATTGGTTATAAAGTTATAAATTATTCATCACCCTTGTTAACTAATAACAACAAATAATTAATTAACTAATAAAGTTTTTATATGACAATGACTGACTGCACTAAATGCTAATTATTCAAATAAATTAATTTCAATTTTCAATACGTGCCTTTTTTACTGTTTATGTTCAAACTGATAGTGATTGTCATGTATTGAGATATAGAATAAACAATCAGAAAATACACATTAATAATGTAAATTAAAACCAAATCTATTTGAATAAGGTGCACTAAGTGCAGCAAGTGCTGCCATATTGTTAGTTAATAACAATTTTAACAAAAGTGATGAATACAGAAAATACATTTGATATTTGCAGTAGAACTGAGAAATAAATTATTAAAAGTTACAAAATTATAGTAATAAAAGGATTTATTTTTTACCTCATTTCTATATCAACGTTAGATTCAAATGCAGTGAAATGATGATTCACAGTTTTTTCATAGACTGTTGTGGTTTCAAGCAACCTTTTAACGGCAGGTACTAATTTCGGAAGAGCCACAGTGATTTTGGCAAAGTTTAAAACCTCTTCACCTGCGTATTCCATTAGTGATTTTCCTTGAACAATCTCCACCATTAGAATAGCTTCAGAAATGTCTTTATTTGTACGCATATCTGCTAAAGTAGCTTCATTTAATTTTGCCTATGATAAAATTAAAAATTAATTATAATCAAATATTCAATTTTTTTTCCAAATTTACCTTGAAAGGTTGTAGATCATCTTGAGTAAAAGTATCTGGTAAAGAGACATAGAAGTATGGTGTAAAACCATGTATATGACAACAAACGCTGTTGTTATTTTTAGTAATACCAAACATTCTCATAATCGGAACAGAACCACTTTGTGCACCTGGCATATCTGGATACACGCTGCCTATATAATGATCAAATTCCAATTGTTGGAAGATAATTTTATCCTCCTTTGGTTTGAGGTCTGGAACCTTAGGGCGATGAACATCCACATTTCTGCAGTAAAACAATGATAATTAGGTTATAAATTAGCTTATATTAGTAAACTTACTTGACTTTCTTCACAGGGCTCTTACTAGGCGAGTCTGACATTCGCTTTTTCATTTTTTATCGGATAAAGCTTATAATTCTAATAATCAATTACACCAAATAAATATGTATACGACAAAATAAATCTAACAAATAATCATAACCAACTAATTTTTGCGCCAAATATATTTTTTTCATGTTAATCTTTTGAGTGTTGGTCAACGTGATGCATAGGAGTGCGTTCAATTATTAGGAACTTGCAATGAGAACTTGTTATGCATTTGGTTATTATAGGGTGCGTTTAGAGAACACAACTGAACAGAAGCAAACAACCTAAAATTTTACCGCTGACTAACTGATTTAAAACGAGTTTTGAACTTATGAACATTTGTTCAAAATAAGATCATGAAAGTGTGGTAACAAGTACAACCAGAGAGTTGCATCAACAGCATTATCCCAATCGTGTAATACCTAAAAGTAAGACATATTTTATATATAGACGATATGTAAAACTGGAACTTGTAATCGAGCCAACCATATAGCAGAAACACCTGAATATGTCAAGACTCCAAAAATAAAGGAAGCAGTTTTGAATGTTGTTGAAAATAATGCTTGTACAAATAAAAGAAAAATAGCGTCGTCAGTATTGGCAATACGCATGTTCTGGTATGAAAACTTTTAATAGATTATTTATTATATCCGTACTATATTCAGTACAAGCTATTTTCTCCGTTATTTTCAATTAAATCTGAATTTTTGTCAGTATTTTTTTTTTCAACTAAAAGTCTCTTATTTAATCAACAAGTATTATTTTCAAACAAAACAAGTTTTTTAAGAAATTCTATCCGGTATTTTCACAACAACCATTTGTTGGTTAAAAAAATGTACACGCAATAAATGAACAAATAACAAGAGATGTTTTAGTAGGGCCATTTTCCTGCCAAGAAAATTTAACGGACAAGTTTTTCTTAAATTTCATTTCAGGGTCCGTCAATTTATAAAAAGAAGAATTGATGCGTGTATTCGAGCAGGAGGATCACATTTTTAACATCTTTTATAATTTTTGTTTGTATGCATTTTCATGTTTTTTTTTAAATATTTTTGCCAACTATCATTGTTATTAACAATAATTAATTATTGCACTATTACTATTTAATTTTTAATTTAAATAAATTGCAGTTATACAGCGCATCAAATTTTCATCCCGAAAATTTAAAATTGTGAGATAAAAATACACAGTATTAAAAAAAAAACATTTTAGACCATAACTAATAAAAGTAAATAATATTAAAAACTTTTGTGTTAGAATCAAACGAGAAATTTTTCTGTGTAATATCTTCTTGACATTAATTAACACCTTGTAAACACTGTTTATTTTTTAATAAAAATAATAATAACCTCAGGTTACAGACCTGAAAAAACAATATAAATTTTTATTTATAAATGACTTTGTTGCGCTAAACATAAACCTAACTTAATATCACAGATCACCAAAGCTGTAAAATGTTTTGACGCCAGACTCTAAAAACTAACTAAATTTTAGTTGTAAAAATGGTGCTTTAAACAATAATAATAATAATAATAATAATAATAATAAAAAATATTTAATACAGTGCGAATATAGGATAAGTCTTACAATTTCATAATAAAAACAAAAACATAGATAAACATAATTAAATTAAAATAATAAAATAATTTTAAAATATTTAACACAAAAAAAAAATTGACGCACATTTCTATAGACTTTTTCTTATTTGACAAAGTAGACGCCAGGTTGTTAGAGAGCTCAAGCCAATTACGGTAGAAAGGGTATGCTTGACATACACTAAGCAAGCAACATAAAGCAACCTTCCATCTTCTCTTGAAGTTTACCGGCAACTTTCAAATCATCACTGAGAGCTTGATTGAGTCTAATTATTTGGCAACAATTTTAAGAAACATGCTTCTTAAGATATTGGGGCAAGTTTCTTGTTTGCTCTGGGAGGTCAGATCAAAACCAGCTTTTACCCCAACAACAACTAGACTAGAAACTTGCCTGAACCAACTTCAAATATCATTGAATAGTTAACCTCCAGCTACTGCTCTTGAGCGCAGTCTGTATTTGGGTTGCTGCGTTTTGTTGACAGTAAATATAAATCAGTGCAAGCAAGCAAAAGTAGGTCACAACACTTTTTTTTGCTTTGCAAATCTAAAACCTGACTGTGGGCTGCGTCTAAGGCTTTTAACCTAGGCCGTAGTCAATTCTGGGCAAAACCAAAGTTTTGTTCAATTGCATCATCACATTTTTCTGCGCTTGCACTCAGTTAATGTTGGCCATTCACTTGATCACGTTTAAGGTTTTAAGGCACTTTGTAATCAATTCATCAATATGTGCTTAAAAAAAATCCTATCAAGTACAAGTCTTAATAAACGGATTGTTTTGACGCACGTGATTCTGAAGACAAACGCGGGGTCCTGGTCAGGTTTTTGGAGCATCAAAAGTGCACGCAGTAGGTTTTTGTTGTAGAGAAACTAAAACTTCTTGACCACTTTGTCTATGGTAATCTGGAGTTGACGTGTTATGGCAATTCCATAACGCCAAGTCATGTCATACTTCGGGTCAAAAAACACCGCTACAAAGTGTGTTGGATAAAATTTTCTAAATAAACTAAATGATACCGTTATGTTTGAAACACGCAAGTATTTAGCTAAAAAGCCGCGACTTTCCAGCATCTACACCAGACGTTTGTTTATAATATTCTTTAAAATTTTATTTTGACAGCAGGTAAGCGAGATTGGTCTGGAGCTATTGACGTTGTTTGGATCTTTTTCCGGTTTTACCAACAGCAAGATATTAGTTTTTCTTCAACATTCCGGATATACGCCGTTTTCTCATATCATATAGATTTCCAGCAATTGCTTTATCATGCTAGAGGAAAGCTGAAATAACCCGATAAGAAACGTTGTCTGGTCTCGGTGCAAAAAATATTCTTATGCCGTTGGTTGCCGTTTGTAACTTTAGAAAAAGTAAAACAAAAACTTTAGAGAAAAAAAAATTTAACAGAGTTTCTAATTGTTTTGTTTGACGCAGAAATTCTTTACCTTAATTTTGAGAGCTACCAGCAGACACAACATGGATTGCCAATGCCTATGCAGTTTTGGCCACTTCAAATTAGTTGGCTTAATCGTTGACACGTAACTCTTTCATAATTGTTGTACGCTTACAAAGATTTTGCGGCGCGCAATGGAACGCTTCTTCTTGATAACAAACACGATTTAACAATTAAAAGCCTATTGTTTTTTTCCAGGCTTTTCCAACCGACCGCTTAATTTTGGTATAAAAACTTATTCTGTTTAGACAATACAATCAACAAGTAAAAACTTTTACGGCGATCTTAAGGTCCTCACCATTTGGGTCTCGTGTGACCAGACCGGCTTAAAAACCTTAATAGTCTGCTCGGACTGCCTGACCCGGTTGACAATAATTTAAATTGCAATAGAAAATGGATTGCGGTTATAAAGGTTTTCTAATACATGCCACAATAAACTAGCAGCAGAACATAAATAATAAAAACAAATCAATTGTCAAAAGATTGTGTACTCTTTCTTTCAAAGTGTGTCGGAGAACCCGTGTTGAGGAGATCAGCGTTGTTTTAATCAAAGTTATATTAATCAACTGTGCGTGTTGTTCCGCATGTAAAGCGGATTGTGGGCGTTAAAACTACCTACCAAGAAGCTGTAAAATAATCAAAATAAGTTCATGAAAATCTTTCATAATCCAATTAAACTTTAGAGAATACTGGTTGCAAATTGTGGTTTTTATTGGAACGGTGCGATTGCCTAGAGTCTAGTTGTGAAGGTTATTTCCGTAAACGGTAAATATTTCTTCAAAAAAATAGCGTCTCCATCTTTAGCTTGAACACCCAGTAGAACGTCATTTTCTATGCATGTAAAGCCCATAAAATTCAATTTCTTGGAGCATAAAGTGCGTTTCCTGGAAGCACACGCAAAAAACATGTGTTCTACCAGGATCATTTTCAACTCACAATAACTGCGTTTGCAACCGTTGCAGTTTCACTGTACTATCGTCTCTACTTTTAAACAATTAATTAATAAACAAACAATTAAAAAAATAAATAACAGACAAACAGACAAACAGACAAACAGACAAACAGACAAACAGACAAACAGACAAACAGACAAACAGACAAACAAACAAACAGACAAACAGACAAACAGACAAACAGACAAACAGACAAACAGACAAACAGACAAACAGACAAACAGACAAACAGACAAACAGACAAACAGACAAACAGACAAACAGACAAACAGACAAACAGACAAACAGACAAACAGACAAACAGACAAACAGACAAACAGACAAACAGACAAACAGACCAACAGACAAACAGACAAACAGACAAACAGACAAACAGACAAACAGACAAACAGACAAACAGACAAACAGACAAACAGACAAACAGACAAACAGACAAACAGACAAACAGACAAACAGACAAACAGACAAACAGACAAACAGACAAACAGACAAACAGACAAACAGACAAACAGACAAACAGACAAACAGACAAACAGACAAACAGACAAACAGACAAACAGACAAACAGACAAACAGGCAAACAGACAAACAGACAAACAGACAAACAGACAAACAGACAAACAGACAAACAGACAAACAGACAAACAGACAAACAGACAAACAGACAAACAGACAAACAGACAAACAGACAAACAGACAAACAGACAAACAGACGACCGGAGCTGCTGAAGAAGGTTCATCAAGAAAACGCGCTAGAGTTGGGGGTTCTGAAAGACTTTCCAAAATTACCACCAAACTGTTTCCCTTTTAATTCTCCATGTTTAGGTGTGTACTCATAATTAATAAGCGTTTGCCCAATAGAGGGAGCAACGTTGAATCTTTGTACGGAACGATCTAAGTGGCACCAACCGTTCGTATGCGGTAGTTCATTATCAGAAGCTGTAGTGTATAAGCATAAGTATATACTTAAAGATCTTGGAATGCCTATTAAATGTGGGGTACCGTCGCTATATAATTTATCATTAATACTTGCTGCAGTCGGATTAGTAGTTGTTGTTGGCATCATTGGGTTTGCAGCATCTGCAGTATAACTCTGGTTTTCAACTTGTAATTTCTTATTGAGTCCTACACCGTACCACCCTATGGCGACGTGTTCTGTATTGGCTGAACCACTAGTAGTTTTTGCAGTTTCAAAACTTGTTCGAAGTCCCAATACTTTTACAGAACAACGTACCTTAATTGCTTTAGCTGAACATAGTAAATCATCATATTCCTGCGGAGATAAGTAGTAGGGCACATAATCAACCGGTATTAGTGCCAATGATGTTGTTAATTTATTAAACTTGGTTGTTGTTTCAATCGCATTGCAAGCGTAACCGTACGAATAACATATTCTTGTTTTTGAAAACTTAAATATCTGCGGTGTAGGTTTTAAAGAGCGAGAAATAAACAATGTAGCTGCATTATTTGCAGTGGTACCTCTTCCGCTACTGTTAGCTCCTTCATCACTATTTTGTGCTCCTACAATTCCCGGTACTCCTGTATCCATGGGGATTTCCATATTTTCCTGATCCAAAAACCAATCGTCAAAGTCAAAATCGTCACTGTTAAGATCAGAACCCCCAACTCTAGCGCGTTTTCTTGATGAACCTTCTTCAGCAGCTCCGTCACTTGCTCCTGCAGTCTCTGCAACGTTTCCTCCACTGGGGCCGGCGGTGTTACTGTCGTTGGGTCTATCGGTGGTGCCATGAGTTTTATGACGTCCTTCAGCATAAAAACGTTTCTGAAATTGCAACCATGTTTCACTTTTGTCGGCTCTAGCGT
The DNA here is from genome assembly GCA_963932245.1 of Tachinus rufipes. Lineage (NCBI taxonomy): Eukaryota > Metazoa > Arthropoda > Insecta > Coleoptera > Staphylinidae > Tachinus > Tachinus rufipes. The sequence goes on along the minus strand of OZ010745.1, from coordinate 70,468,898 downwards.
GATATTCCTCAGATATTTGTTGGTTCTTTCTCCCGTATGAAATATGTCCTGTATGATCTAACTTACTTAAATCCTTCTTACGCGGCATATGACTAGGGTAAATTACTCCAAAATGTTTCTCCCATAAATTTTTTAATTTTAAACCACTTGCACCAACTAAACTGTGCCAATTTTTATTCCTTTTAAAATCTTTCCAAAATTCTTCACCACTTTGTTCATCTGCTTTCAATATATCATTTTGGGTTTTTGCTAATATATATTTTATATCGTGTTTACGGGCTATTGCATCATCACTGTCTACTGGAACACCTGCATTTAACTTGTTGCCAGGTCCCAGGTACTTATGCCCGGGAAAAGTAAATTTCATACTGAGCCAATACGTTCACTAACACGCCTTATATACTACAATATACGTCATAATCAACAATCCGCATAGCAACACATATCCGGTAATTATTATTATTAAAACACTCTGTTTTAACGTCGACGACTACGACTACGTCAGCAGGGTCAGGGTCAGGGTCAGGGGGGGCACGGCACGGCAACATCGTGCGATCGTGCGAAGCACATGATCATGCACATGATTGTCAAACAGACAAACAGACAAACAGACAAACAGACAAACAGACAAACAGACAAACAGACAAACAGACAAACAGACAAACAGACAAACAGACAAACAGACAAACAGACAAACAGACAAACAGACAAACAGACAAACAGACAAACAGACAAACAGACAAACAGACAAACAGACAAACAGACAAACAGACAAACAGACAAACAGACAAACAGACAAACAGACAAACAGACAAACAGACAAACAGACAAACAGACAAACAGACAAACAGACAAACAGACAAACAGACAAACAGACAAACAGACAAACAGACAAACAGACAAACAGACAAACAGACAAACAGACAAACAGACAAACAGACAAACAGACAAACAGACAAACAGACAAACAGACAAACAGACAAACAGACAAACAGACAAACAGACAAACAGACAAACAGACAAACAGACAAACAGACAAACAGACAAACAGACAAACAGACAAACAGACAAACAGACAAACAGACAAACAGACAAACAGACAAACAGACAAACAGACAAACAGACAAACAGACAAACAGACAAACAGACAAACAGACAAACAGACAAACAGACAAACAGACAAACAGACAAACAGACAAACAGACAAACAGACAAACAGACAAACAGACAAACAGACAAACAGACAAACAGACAAACAGACAAACAGACAAACAGACAAACAGACAAACAGACAAACAGAAAAACAGACAAACAGACAAACAGACAAACAGACAAACAGTCAAACAGCTATAGAAATAAATTAATACGTAACAATTAAAACACCAAAACTGTAAAAACCTTTGTGTTTGGAAGTAAACAAGGTAAATTATTAAAACTAATATTATAGATGAAATTAATATTGTAAATGACTACAATACCAAAACCATAAAAAAAGAAACTTAAAACTAGTATCGCAGATGACATCAAAGTTATAAAATACTTTGATTCCAGAATCATAAAATAAATAAAACTTGAAACTATTATTACAGATTACATCAAAGATTGACAATTTTTTGATGCCAGAATCTTAAAATAAAAAAAAAAACAATACAAATACACAAATGACGCCACAGATGTAAAGAACTGCAGCATCAATACAAAACATCACTTAATAATAAAATTTAATATAAGGCCTAGTGCTAAGAGCGTGTTCTACTTTTATTCTAGCCAGTTTTCTTTCTTCTTCTACGTCTGTTGCCGCTGAAGTTGACAACAGAAAAGTCATCACACTTTTAGACTGCTTAAAATCTGATTGTTTTGTTGTATTTTCTAAAACAGGTTTGATCAGGTCAATTTTAAAGCCTCAAGTTTTTGGTTAAATAGACCAAGTTATCTTCAACTAGTTGCTCCGGTATTAGCGGTATTTTTGCTGCAAGAAGGTGACTGTGTCCTCTAGTCCAACAACAACAAGAAGCGGTAAAAGTTTTAATAATAAATCATTTGGGTCCACTGAGTTCTTCGATGCAATTGCAGCTTTTGTGTATAATATTCCGGTTATTGACAATTGCGTAATCTTGCAACGAGCAGTTCTATAAAAAACTCCGTTTACGTTAATTGAAAGCTGTGGATTAAATGTCAAAATATGATTAAGAGTTGTGCTATCCGTATTGCAAACTAGAAATGCGACGCACGTGAATTACTCTCTGATTACTCACATTTTTTACAATTTCTTCAAGCGTGCAATTAAAAACGTTTTTGTAATAGAGAATGCCTTTGCTTGTATTTAACATTTGATGTGCTAAGACTTTAACGTTTATATCTCTAATTTGTGAGCATTTCAAAACTTTTTTAGATTAAGCAGCTGAAACAGTTTTTATAAAAAGGCCAACTATGACTTACTAGAAAAATATCACTTTATTAAAGTGCCTTCTTCTCTAGTAACTAAGATAAACCAAGAGACAAGTCTTACCTTTTTATCACTGGCACCAGTATTTGCCAATTTGATTTGCCAGACTAATTTTCTATTGCCAAAGAATAAGCTGGTACGTTGCCATGTCTATTAGCACACTTCCAAACAATTAGATCTACCGCTACCGGAGCACTATTCTACAACTCCTGTAGTTAACTGACTCGTGCTAATTCTAAAGCCCCTGTTAGATTCAACTGACAGCATAGACTCGGCGCATGAATTATGGAAAAGAAAAGAAGGGTAGAAATGTAAATGGCAGGAAAACTAGAGAGACGTAGCTTTGAGTACATTTGGTTTTGCTTCTGCTTATTGAATCACCCGGTATCGGTAGCCCGCCGGCATGGTTTGAGCAGAAGTTACTGAACCCACGACAAGGTAGTACCAACGAAGGGTGCAGTATTATTGCGTCTGGTTTTGTATATATCTTAATTGTTATTATTCTTACTTAGCAAAAACTTTTTACCTGTCAACCTATTATTTTATTTATTATAAAACTTACTCTTGTGTCTCTATTTTCTGTGTTTAAATTTCAACAATATTTTTAACTTATTTTTCTAGTTATAAACTTTCCTACCTTAATCATGCTTTAAAAATTTCATCCAATTACCGTAGCAAAAAAGTAAAGGCTTTACTCACTTGAGAAATAAAAAGCATCATTTGCTTGTTTTTTTTTTCTTGCTTTGCACGGTCTTTGCGGCAAACTTAAAGTTATTATAAAGTGAATTTGTTATATATATATATATATATATATATATATATATATATATATATATATATATATATAAACATAAATATAAAATAATTTAAACTACATTAATCATCATCTAGTTCAGTAGTTGAAAGGTTAAAACTGCGATAATTTTACAAAAGCGTATATTTAGTAGCATACTGCATTACAAAGCAATTATATTTTTATTATGAATAGATAAATTTCAATCAAAATAAAAAATATAATAATTTTAAATAAATCTTTTAAAAATAGTATTTTGTATTGAAATCGATTAAGAAATAAAAATAATTTTAATGTGAAACAAAATAAATATTTATTAGTTTATAGTTATATAAATAATAATAAAAATAAAAAACATTATAATGGTTATTATTATTATACGTCTATACATAATACGTGGAACAAAAAAATATATATTATTGACTGGAAGTTGTGCAAATACACCCTCCCGGAATAAGAACTTCTTCGTAGTTCATAGATTTGTTGTCAACGTCCAACGTTATTATTTTAACAATAGCCATCGGTTCTCTGCAGTAAGTTTGGTATTTCTCTATGCAGTTTTCGGCAAGGCATGTTGCATTATGTCTATAAAATATAAAAAGTTAATAAATAATACATATATTTTTCTATAATAATAAGCCTTGTTTAACATAGAAAAACGCAACTATCGATTCAATTCTTAACATTTATTTTAGATTGCTGAATCTCGAGAACCACTCCAGTCCAAGAATTAAAAATTATAACAAAGGAAACATTTTTTGATTTTTTTTTTAATAGCACACAATGGGTAGGAGCTACATTAAAACATGTTATTGGGTGAAAAAAGCGCCTTTAATTTTAAATTCCAATTTTTTTAAATTTTTTAACTTTTAATCATAATTTTTAACAAAAATAACAAAAAAAAAACATTTTTTGATTTATGACATGAGTACGATTAGAGTTAGATCCAGATATGCTGTTCAAAAAAGATGGATGCCTATAATTTTTATATATTATTTTTTAATTTTTTTTTAATTTAGATTTTTAAAAGAGATATTTCAAATACTGTATAAAAAAAAACAAAAAAAAGTATTTGACATTCTAGGGCAAACATGGGTGGCCTATGAGTTTATAAATAAAAAGTGTCTCAAATAAACTCCCATAGCCACCCCTATTCATTAACACCCTGTATATTTTTGTGCTTTTCTACCATCATTTTTTTAAATTTTCTTATAGTCATACTAAATAATTATAGTAATGATTCTTTCTGCACACTTCGATATTTTTATACTTTTCGTTCATACAAATTTTTTCATAATTTTTCCTTTTCTCATCTTTTCTTTATAGTTTACCGCTGGCTTTTTTGGTTCTTAAAATAATTCAATATTTATGACAAGACTTTGTTATTTTTGACATTTTTATTTTGCTATTTTATAAATAAAATTTTTGATCGGATTTTGGTTTTGGAAATATTTTATGTCTTATGATCAAATTTAGTTATTTTTGACTTTTTATAAATAAATATTTGCGTTTTTTAACAGTTTAACAAATTTTAGTGCTTTTTGACAATATTATAATGATTCAAGACTTTCTTCTTTCAAGGATTTCTCTATTTTTGACATTTTTTCAATAAGATTTTCCAATTTTTAACAAAGTATATCCAGATTTTGATATTTTCAAACAATACTTTTCATGACCAAATTTTGCTTTTTTGACATTTTATAAATATAAAATTTAATTAAAAACAGTATTTTGATACTATTTTAATATTTTGTAACGTGACTTTGATGACTTTAAAATTTTATTTAAAAAAAACTATTTAACTGTTTGTGGCCAGATGTTGGTTGACAGTATTTTAATGTTTTAAGGCCGAATTTTGCTATTTTTGACAATTTTTTTTATAATTTTCAACAGTTTAGTCCGAATTTTAATGCTTTAAAACAATAATTTGTTGTTTCAAAACCGGGTTTTGTTGAATTATGAAATTTAATTTAAAATATTGATTCTATTTGAAAATATTTTAAGATTTTATTAATTTTGCACTTTTCAACAATTTATGCATAGATTTTGATTATTTTTAACTACATTTCAACATTTTATGGTCGAGTTTTACTATTCTTGACACAATTTTCAAATTATATTTTTATACTTTATAGCCGGATATAGCTATTTTTGACATTTTATAAATAAAATTGCACGTTGTAATAGTTTATTTTAAACAACATTTAAGATAAAAACATTTTATGATCAGATTTTGGTCCTTCTTAACAAGTTTTGAAATTTTATGAAAATTTATTCTAATTTGTGCAAAGCAAAGATTTTTCCGTTTTGATGTTATAATAAATAAGTACAGAAACTAACTGGATTGGATAGACTTTCTACAAACTTAACACAAGTCTTCTTTGCTCAAAAATACACCTAAACCTGCAGCACGCCTATGTGCTAGTGTGCATTTGTTTATTTTGTTTAAGTGATTTAACTTAAAAACTATGTTTAATTAATAACTATAAAAGTGAGACGATACTTAAAAGTTGAGAGCAGAGATGCTCTCCTAAAAAGGTACGAAGAGTTTGCTAACCTTATTTAATTGTAAACTATAGAAGTGCGCAGCCGCAGGCTGCTAAGCAATGACAGGCAGTGGCGTATCTCCAATTCGGGAGCGCTTAAAAATGCATCAATGTACAAAATGTAATCTTGAAGTGGTTTTAGTAGACAGCACATTATGTTTTATATGTGATAATAAATTTCACTGTTCTTGTGCTTTTAAAAGATCTGATGCCTCAGGAACTATTAGTATCAATTTTACATGGATATGCGATATATGCATAAACAATTTTCCAATCAAACGTGATCTAATAAATTTGTCTGAAAAACTTATAAACCAAGCAAACAATGACAAACTTGAAAAGAAAATAATTGAATTGTGTGAATCTACAAAATTAATCCATACAGAAATTGTATTGTTAAAAAATTCAAATAAAATAATCTATGAAGATAAATCAAAACCAAATAAAAATTTAAACTAACAAAATACCTTCAGCAAGTGATACTAAGTTAGATAATGTTCAGTTTAATAAAAGAAAAAATTCTGTTGAAAAAATAACATACAAGAAAATTGTGTTAAAGAATAATGAAATTAAGTCAAATCCCAACCAACTTACTGCTACCAACAAACCTGTCGTTAACAACAATCCTACTGTTAACAAAAAGCAACCTGTTAACAACACACCTACTTATAATCAGAATACCGATGCTAATGGATACACAACGGTTACACGCAAAAAGCGTAAATCAATTGCAACAATTCGAGGCAACGTCGAAAGTGCAACACTCAAGAGTGCCAAACAGCAAGCTCATTTACATGTATATCGCTTGGATCCTGAAGCCACCAAGGATGATGTATTGGCGTATATATCTGAAAAGAATATTGGTTCTATACACTGTAAAGTTTTATCGACACCTGAAATTATTGCTAAGTTAAACGATCCATCAATATCGCCAAAAAGCGACTGCGTCAATACTTTTTTCCACTGGATACGAAGCCCGGAAAAAACATCTTAACTGGAGGTAATTAAAATGTCTTAACATATAATATAATGCATCAAAACATGCAATCTTTAAACAATAAATTCAATCAATTATGTGCGTTAATACAAGAGTGGAAGTGTAATTTTATGTGTCTCACAAAACATTGGCTTTCTTTAGAGCAAATTAATTTAATAAAATTTAACAATTTTAAACTAATAAGTAGTTATTGTCGGGCACCAAATACACGTGGTGGTGCTGCCTTATATGCTCAAGACAAGCAATTCCAGAGATGATATAAACAAACTTTCAATAATAGAATCATTTGAACGTACAGGGCTGCTATTCTCGAAGTTAGACGAACGAGTTTTGTACTCGAATCCGCCATTTTTGCGTACCATTTTGTGTTTTAGGTTCGAACAAAATCTTATGCGACTCTTTCGCATGATATTGTTCTACTGCTACAAACCAGTAGTTTTACTCAATTCTCGTCCGAAAGTGAAGCGCGAAACTTAAACTATGATGGAAAATACTGGAAAAAATAAATAATTGGGCTTTTGTTAATATTTACTTGTTGAATACCGGTTTGTAATTGAAAGATTATTGAAAGTAAAAACTAATTAAGCTGTTGTAAATTTACAAACACATTAATTTAATCCTATTATACTCATCTCTTATTTTATACTTAATACTTCATTAAAAAAAATATATAGTAAAGGAATTAATAGATTTACTACAAGAATATATTGCCATGCAGAGTATATGGTTTAGATATTTTAAGAAAACTAATAATAAAAAATAAACATATTTATCAATATGTATTACGCACACGATATTGCGGTCTTTAATATATTTAATTTTAATTACATTTAGTGATTTTTCGCGAGATACTACTATGTTACCATTGGTATGATGTGGTAAGAGTAGTGGGAGAACATCATTTTTGATACATCTTCATTGCTCTAGTAACAAAAATTGTCGTTAAAATGGCGTGGTTACATATATTAAAATTATAGACCAATCATTCTTTTTAAATACTCTAATTCTAAGGCCCGGTTGCACCATAAACTGCCAGTTCAACTAACTGGGGAGTCAACTTTGACCTTGGTTCAACGGCGCTTGGGTTGTACCATACGTCGGTTAACTAAACTAGGTTATTATTTTTTTTTTCAAGTTGATGGCATGGAATCTAGTTATATCTAGGGAATTCCCTAGATTTATGGGTCGCGCACAAATGTTTAGTTTTCTAAAGCTTAAAAAAATTGTGCTGTATTAATTATAAATGCGGGAAATACAAAAAAAAATATATTTTTTTAAAATTAAGTTAATCAAATATAAATATATCAAAATTAGTTGTAATAAATTAAAATAATAAAATAATTTACTGAATTTATTTATAATTTAATTCATTTAAAACTTTGTAAATTTATACAGTATTATGGATGTCAAAAATCACTAAACTTCAATGCATCTGAAAAAATTATTTTATTATCATTGGTGAAAAAATACCATGATCAAATTGAATGCAAATGTAATTTGTTAATTCAATTTTATATATCCCGCCATAAAAGTCAATTAAAATAATAATCAAGCGTCATGAAACATAAAATAAATTCTCGTAAATGTCAACAAATAAATAGAGGTTATGTTTAACTGCAAAATTTGTAGTTAACTACCCAACGTCTATGCCAACGTCGTCCGTTCAACTTAACCTTGAGATGAACGAGTTAATCAAGTTAGTACAACGTAAATTTAACGTTGAACTCGTTCAAGCAATGAACTCGAGATATACTTGGTTGGTACAACCGGCCCTAAGAAATCTCAAACAAATAAAATAAATAATTTAAAAATTAAACAACTTTGTTGACAAATTTTATTTTTTTTTCTATAAAATTCCTTTTTTATTTTTATATTTTCTAATAATAAAATATAATTAACAAATTATATTTTGTAAATAATAAACATCAATTTAGAAATGTATATTGTAATTAAAGTAATTTATTGACATCCATCAAGTTTAAATATAACCTAAATCGTCTGTCAACGGCATACTATAAGCTGTAACCTACGTCGAAGCTAGGTAAGGCGTAGTATGTCGTGGTATGAAACGATGACGTTTTAACATACGTCATTGATTTCCCCTCCGTTACTAAATGCTCGCGAAAATGCAGTGGTATGTCTGTCAACACTAACCACCTTACTATAGTAAGCAATAGTATCTCGCGAAAAATCGCTAATTGTTGAATACCAAAAGCAAACTTTGCATCTGAAAGTTACCAAATAAATATTTGTCAAAATATAAATGTATAAACATGGCATTGTCAGCCTTCAGTTAGCTGGTGAATCCAGAAAATAACAGACGTATTTGACTGTATAATTATGTTTGAGATAACATTCATTAATTTAGTTCTTACATGTTTTTATAAAAAGCAAATAAGAATTTAATTAATTAATATAATCTCAAACATAACCCTTAAATATGTGCAAAAATAAGTAAACTAACCGAAATGACAGAATAATGCCGTGTTGCCACATAGTAATAAAGCAACGCACACGAATTATGTTCATGAGATTCTACTTGGATTCTACGGGTGTTCAAGAATACCAAAACGTGTGGCGCATTGTTCTCACGCGAAACTTTTTACTCGAACCGATTCCTGCACTAACATGTGCGTGTAACTTCGAGAATAGCAGCCCAGGTGCAAATTTTAAAATTTATACATCTACTGTTATAACTATAGTTGTAGTTTATAGAACACCGACTTCTGATATTTTATTATTTTTTGAAAAATTAAACATACTGTTAAACATTTTATGTCAATCTTCTAATCAATTTTTTATTTTAGGTGATTATAAAACAAATATATTAAATACCGAATGTAAAAATGTAAAATATTTTATTGATATTATTAACTGTCATGGTTCCAATTTATTAATAAATAAGCTATGTGCTACATGCTTGAATAACATTATAACAAATAGCACACATACAAAGTCAAAAGTACTTGTATCAGGTATCTCGGATCAATATGGGATATTAGTATCATTTTCTAGTAATATATCAGAAAACAAAACTATTAGGATAGCAAGACATTTTAAAAACAATTCAATTAATGAATTTGCAATGGCATTAGCCAATGAAAATTGGAATGATGTATACAACACTGCTAATGTTGATGACAAGGACAATAACTTCATAAATATTTTTCGATATTATTTTGATTTATTTTTTTCCGGTTGAGCGTTGTTGCAGTAAAAAAAGTCAAAAACTCAATTACAGTTTAACAATCCTGAAATTTTGTACTACAAGGATAATATGTTATTATATGAAATTATAGTCACCTATGACCCTGAGTATAAACAAGTACTCAAATATTGTAGAGAACAATACAATAATTAATTAAAAAAATGCCGTACTAATCACTACAAAGACTAGAACAGTCAGCAAACATAACAAAAACGTCATGGGATATAGTAAGAAAACTTACTAATAAAAATAACAAAAGCAACAATAATGTTGATGCAAAATTGTCAGCTAATAAATTTATCAATTCATTTGTCAGCACAGCCACTACATTTTTGAATAGCTTAGATTTAGATGATGACAACTATAATTGTAGTTTACCTGCTCATCAATATTCATTTTTTCTTACACCTACAACAGAAAGTAAATTGTACAATGTCATTGCAAACTTTAAAAATAAATTGTCAAGCGGAATTGATAAAGTGTCAATCACAATCATAAAGAGGGCCAAAGATTGTTTAATTGCTCCAATTTGTCACTTAATAAATGCGTCATTTGAGCAGGGTGTATTTTCATTAAAACTTATAATTGCTATAGTAAAACCAGTTTATAAAAAAGGAGATCCAATGAATCTTAATAACTACAGGCCATTTAGTTTGTTGTCGTCTTTCTCTAAGATATTCAAAAGTGTAATGGCATCTAGACTAACTGCTTTTTTTAGCAAAAATAACTTGTTTAGTCAATACTGTTATATTTAAATATACAAATCTAATAACAAAATATATTGAAAGTGGTCAAATGGCTTCTGGTATATTTTTTGACTTGTCGAAAGCATTCGACTGTATTAATCACAATATTTTGTTATTCAAATTAGAAAACTATGGAGTAAGAGGAGTAGCTCTAGAGTGGTTTAAATCATATGCAACTAACCGAACACAAACAGTTCAATTGCAAACAGAATCAAAAATTAAATACTCAGAAACTTTAAATTCTACAATTGGTGTACCACAGGGCAGTGTTCTAGGGCCCTTGCTATTCAATGTGTTTATAAATGACTTATTTTCTATAATAATAAATGGTAACATACATTTTAATATTGTTAACTATGCTGATGACACAAACTTACTTATTGGAGGAACTAATTTTATGGAAGTAGTATCGAATGGATCTTGTGCAATAAATTTAGTTTGCAATTGGTTTGCTACAAATAGACTGGTTTTAAATGAAAGTAAAACTCAGTGCATATTATTTAAAATAAACAATTCACTAAATACTCCATCTGAAATAATATTATCAAGAAAAAAAATTGATTTTACTGTATCTACTAAATTACTGGGAATAATTATAGACGACAAATTGAAATGGATCCAACATGTAGAATATGTTTGCAGTAAACTCAGCAGCATCTGCAATATGCTCTTCATTAAAAAAAATAATTGTGATATTAATACAACTAAAATGGTATACTTCTCAAACTTTGTGTCAATTGTGCGATTTGTTATAATATGTTGGGTTAGCTGCACCAAATTAAGTCGAGTACTGAATATGCAAAAACGCGCGTTAAGAAACATGCTTGGCATGAGTGCCAGAGAATCATGCAGAAAATTATTTCAACAACATAATTTTTTAACAGTTGTTGCAATATACATTGAGGAATGCTTGCTGTTTCTTTGGAAACACCTTTATTATTTTGACAATCATATCTTTAATCACAACTACAGTACTAGGCATAAGCAAAATTATATGTTTCCCAGGCATAATTTATCATATTTTGAAAAAGGTGCCAAATATATGTCTCTTAAATTTTATAATAAGCTTCCGTCTGCCATAAAAAACATCTCTAACTACAAATTGTATAACAAAGTAATTTGTAAGTTATTATGTACCATTGAGCCATATTCTGTGGGGGAATATCTTTTGCACAAAGTATAGTTCATATGTATTGTATATATTAGGTTTAGACACTGTTTTATATTTGTTGTACGCTTTATGTATTTGCAGCTTTGTATAAAATAAAAAATGTTATTATTATTATTATTATATTATTATACAACACAAAGGTAGTTTATAACGTTGTGATGCTGATGGCAATTAAAAGATTATATAAAAAAATATGTCCATTCTAAAACAGAATTGTTTTCATTTTAAATTTTACATTATGGATATAAATTCAATTAACGTAAATTTTGCACCCTACCTAATAGGGTCGCAAATATATTTGTACGTTAAGTCGTCAGCCGAAAAGGTTAAGAACCGCTGCTAAGTCTAGCTGATAGAATGATTTTTTTAGCCGTTCAATTTCTAATTTTTCTTTCTTTGTACATATTTGTAGTTGTTGCGTTTTTTTATCGTTATTAACAATGACTATAAATTCAAAAAATAAAAGATTTGTTAAAAATTCTAACAGTTATTCAAAGGATCAAATTGACCAAAACGTTTTAAAAAGATTTCTTCAATCAGACTATTGACAAATCTTTACAGACTGCTTAAATCTTGTATGTAATGTAATAGTTTTGGCGTATGCGGTTTTACTTATTTAAATTTAAAAATATTTTAATGTATCAAGTAAACCTAAATTTATTTTTGTCATTTATAAAACTTTGTAAATTGAAAATGTCATTTCTTATTTATATTATATTTTAAGTAAAATATAAAATCATAAAAATGTATTTGTTATAATCTTTACGTCCAAAAATGCAAGGAGTAAACTAAGTACTATTATTAATCAATCAAATTAATATGTTTGACTTGCTATATGATTTTTAGAAAGTTTTTTAAAAAACTTAATTAGAAACAAAATACTTACTTGCATATTTCTACTTGTAGTGTTTGTACACACGTTCCCATCTGCAGGATAAATTTTTGTTGAAATTTAACGTTTAACATTGCCTGTGGCTTAAACATTTTTATCTCTGTTTCACATAAATTCATCTCGTTACTCGGAATTGGATTTGAATACAAATTTGTTCCACACTGAAGTTCTGGATTCAATTCCATCATGAGTGAGGCAAGTTCATAAGGATAGTTTTGCGTTTCCTCGCATATGTTGTGGATGCATGTATTTTCAACAACAATAGGTGCACCACTGGTTTGAACCCCGGAAAAGAACTAAAAGTATTAGAAAAGTTATAAGAATAAGTAGCATATTTTAAGTGTAATAAAAAATTGACATTTTAATTTTATTTGATTTAAATTATCTATTATAATATTTACGTATACGATTTTCAACTGAAATATTTTGTTACCAAAACATTTTTTATATTAGAATAATGATAATGATTGAAGAGTCCAATGCAAACAAAATATTCTGTTCCATTTCAAAACAGAAAGCATTGCCTACATTATATAGATGAAAATGCCAAACTAATAAACGTTTTCAAACAAGTAAATGTTTTTTTTTTCAACAACTGATTAAGTATGATTTAAGTGACTAAAACAATAGATACTATAAAAACATCTAAGGCATAAGCTGGGTGTTACACATATTAACTTAAAGTGCAGTTTTGAAAACACTATTATTCAAGATTTGTGTATTTTAAAAAAATAAATTTGGCAACGTTGAGTCCAGTTTTGACACTGAATTAAAAATCAAAATAATAAACCTTCTAGCTTCTATATCTTGGAAAGTACAAAACAAAAAATAAAACACTGATTGATGGGTTTTATATTGTAACAGCTTTATTTTTGCAGCACTCTATATAATTAATAAAAATATTAAAAATAATTACAACAATTACATTTATAAATTAGTCAAACAAATCTGAAAAAATTTACAAATAATAATTGAACTATTACTGTTGAATTTTGTTAATTCAAATTTGCAGACTTTAGTTAACTAATTTATGTTTTTGTAAAAGTAGATTTTTTTCACAATATACAAATTTTAAAACTACTTTATAATTAACCGACTAATTCGATGTACAATATGAATTTATACTCACAATGCAAAGCACCAAAGAAAACAATGCTAGTAGTATTAGTGCCATGACGACTTTTTATGTTATACTGAAGTTTCTTAATAGATCCACAACTATATATAATAAATATGCCACATCCCATACCAATAGAATCTGAATATAGCATCTATATCTGTCCGATAAACCATGTAGTTCCGGAAAAATATGTGGAGGAAATAAACTAATCACAATTTAATTAATGTATTTTAAGAATAGATAAAACTTTAAAAGTATGTAAAATGGAAAAATGATTATCAGTTTTATTGTAGATAAAAAAATTAAGAATATGTTTGAGTTTTTCTGTATAATTGTTATTGCTCTCATTATATGAGTTAATTATGTGCATGTGTACAATAGAGATTTGCAAGCTGGATGCTGTATTCAGTATTACTACTTTAATTTAAATCTCAAAGTGTAAAATATTATAACATAATCATAAACGCATTGAAGCAAATAAATATCTATTCAATTCAATTCTACAATCAAGCAGATACGTGAAATAAAGGTTTAATTAAAAGATTTGAACCAAAAATGTTGATGTTTTATGACATATCATAATGAAAGTTGGTTCCGATTTCTGATTGACTAAAAATACCCTACTACTATAGCAAATATATATCACAAGATGTAATATTTGAAATTTAGATATACTTATTTTTTAATTTATTGTTGCAAACTTTAAAAAAATGCAATGTAATTAATGTAAAAAGCTGATTACGACTTTTCATAATGATTATAATTGTGTTACACAATACAATTTTGTTATAAAAATGTAAAAAGTCTTAACATTACATGCATAATATAATAATAATATAAATGAAACACCTAACTTTGAACCAGCTTAACACCAAAACAAAATGTTTTATATTTTTTTAAATTATTTTATTAGGCATAAAATATAACACTATTATAAAAATATGTAATTACTTTTGTTAAAAAAAAAACATTTAAACTGTATATTTGCGATACATTAGCAAACCACATAAAAAGCCTAAAGTGTTTGACATATAGTGGACATTGAAAACGTGCCTCAATATTAGCTGTTTTTGTTTTTCAATTTATTGGAATATTTTTAAGTTTTACTCAGATAATGCTTTAGCTTGCTTCCTTGTTTCCTCGACCATTTCGCAAAAGCCTACCTCTGTGAAAAGCATCATAAATAAAGACTCGAGCGGCTCCGGCCAAAGCAATATTGAACCAGGTGATGGTGGATGATTCCAACACCTTCCATCCTACAACAACCTCTGCACCGACCATAAAAACGGTTAAGGTTTACCGACTATCTACCACTGTCAGCTTTATCATCAACAAGCCCGTCGGTTCAAAAAAGAATGTAAAATATTTAAGGGGGTAGTAGTACAAACCACAACAAACAAAAAGTCTTAATAAACATGGGTTGTCATAGCAACGGTTTCGGAGATATAGAACATTACACATACACATATTTATTTTTATTGTTTTTTTCCCTCCGTTTTTAATTTTGCAAAAACGTGCATTTTCTTATCATAGTTGGCTGATGTTTTGTGAAATAAACATTCAGTATTTAACAGTTGTTGTTAGTGCACAAGTTTTCATTGCTATGGCTGATTACTCTAATGCAGAACTAGCCGATATGCATTTCATGGATTGCCATCAAAGCGCAACGTCGTTATGTAGAAGCTTATCTAAATCGCCAGATTCTTTCACATTGTATGTTTGAAAGAATTCACCAAAGATTGAGAGATACAGGTTCACTTCGAAAACAGAGCTATCTTTCCGGCAGACCAAGGTTGGTATCTACATTTAGAGCAGAACAAAAAATTATAGCACAGATAGAGCATAATCCAGGGACGAATGTGCAAAGATAGGAATTGGTGCTACTCTTGTTTGAAGAACCCTCCACAAGCAACTGCTCTATCCATACCATGTACAAAGAGTACAGGCATTAAATTTAACTGATCATTAAACACGTTTGTTTTTTTTTGTAGCTGGTTTTTACGCAAGGATGCTGAAGACCCGCAATTTTTTGCCAAAATTTTTTTTACGAATGTAGCCAGGTTTACACAAAATGAAGTTGTTAATTTTCATAATGCACATCGTTAGGCTGACAAAAATCCCTATGCTGTAATTGAATGTGGACATCAGACACGTTTTTCATTAAATATTTGGATGGGTATTGTAGGCGACAAGCTCCTGTTATTTTACCAAACCAATTAACAAGCGCTGCTTACTTCAACTTTTTTCAGAACACAATGTATAATCTTTTAAATAACATTCTTTTGGCCCACAAGCAACAAATGTAGTTCCAGCATAATGGTGCTCCAGCTCATTTTTTGATTGCCGTTAGAGAGCATTTATACCAAACTTTTCTACATAGATGGGTAGAAAGAGGCGGACCAGTTTTATGTCCAGCAAGATCGTCTGATTTAAACCTTCTTGATTTTTTTCTTTAGGGATATTTGAAATCATTGGTGTATGCTGCTCCTGTAAATAACATAAAAAAGCTGCTGTTAAAAATTAATAAAAGTGCCAAGAAATCCGAACCAATAAGAAACACAAAGATGTTGTGCTGGTTTAGAAATGAAAGGAGGGCACTTCGAACATCTTCTATAATTCCAAAACCGTTGCTATGACAACCCATGTTTATTAAAACTGTTTTGTTGTTGTAGATCGTACTACCACCCTTTAAACATTTTACAACACTCCGCATCCCTCTTCTCAAAACCAATGCAAGATACAAAAACTCTATACCATGCTCTCACCGCTGTTTAGATTTATGGCATATTCTCACCGCTGTTAACAGCTCTATAACCAATATCAGAATATTTAAAAACACTGCCAATGAAATTAGAGAACCGGTTACACTTTTCAACCCCGGTTAAATCTTTCAACCCCAAAGCCAGCCGACTCCAACTTTCCACCTTTTTGTGCATTACCAAGAACGTATTGCACAGCATCACGGACGCCAAAGTAACTCAAACCCTAGTAGAAACTAGGCTTGACGCACTGAAAGTCAAGAACTACTGATTGCTTCATCACACTAGTAAAAGTAATTGCCTCTAACCCAACAAACATTAACGCCCTTCTGACCCACAACTTATCATATTTAAAACTCTCCACCAAGTCAAACCATCTCTACCATCCCTACCCCAACCCCTACAATACAACCAATGCCTTAAATTCTACCCTATTCAGAAACCCCGTACCTCAAATCACAGTTCATATCATTTGTAAACCCAACCAATAATGGCAGTACACCCGTGAATCATTGTATCCCCTAATACCAGCGGGTGGACGCGTAAGCGTACACTTGTCAAAAATCTAATTTTAACAGACAACATCTCTATCCTGAGCTTGCAAAAAACTAAATTCTCCTCCAAATCTAACCTTTTACTCCCCAAATTCCTATTTTACCACAAACATGCGGTGAGCCAATCAAAGAACGTGGCTATAGTCTACAATGTTCTTTTTTTTATCTCTCGTATCACCACCCCCGACTCCTCTTGGATGGACTTAGATGTAGTAGCATAATACCTATCTTCTCCATTTACATTAATTCCAACAAGCCATTTCCGTCAAACTTTTTCAAACAGGTTGCTCGTTAAAAAAAATAGATCATCCTTAGTGACATGAATGCCCGACACTTTTCTTTCGCTGACCATTTATTCAACTCTAAAGATATCACTCTGACAACCCTCTTAAAAAAATTCCATTTGTTTTGCCTAAACTGCACAGACCCCACCTTTGCTAACCACAACGGACATTCGGTCATAAATTTCATAGTGATAAGGTCAGGAAAAAACACTAAACCTGCAAACAATTCACTTCTTTATTAAATCACAATCTGTAAACTCTAACATACGTCAAGATATTAATTTTTTCAGAGAAAAAAAATGAATGGAAGGTACCGCCGCTCCCGACTACCGTAATGGAGAAAAGTTCTGTCAAAAATTCAACATTTTTACCGGCCGCAAAGCTGTCCAACACCGCCCCTTAAGAAAAAAGTCGACATCTACACCACGCTCCAGGAGAAAAGCGACCTCTTTGCGGACCACCTTCAAACAACGATTACAAACTCCCAAGACTCAATGTTCCTTACAGCACAGACCCAGATCTGCAAGACAGCCTTCAACCACCTTTTGCTCCAATTTAGGTTCAAGCAGCAACTCCCTGAATCTGACGACCACTTTTTGTCGATCACTGAAAAGAAAATCCAGGAACTGCTCTTACCGCCAAGAAAAAGCAATACTAAAAAGTGCACTATTGCCATTTTTCTTGATATAACCCGAGCCTATGACCGCCTGTAACACTTCTTTCAATTAATATTTTTTCCCCACATTTATAGCCACTCTAAAATTCTTTTTTGATAAATTGGTCGACTCAAACCCGCTCAACTTTTTTTTGCTCTTTGAAAGGTACCCTTTACAAGGTTCTCTCTTTCCACCTTTTTTAACATCTATGTCATGGACATCTCCCAACTCTCAAACTCACAGAATACGCGGATCAGACCACAGCGTGAGTATCCCAACATTTTCACAATTTTGCCCGTTAGTATTTTCTAACCTACATTTCCTTTCTGCAACAGTAATTCTAAAAACTGAAACTCACCGCTAACTCAATAAAACCCAACTTACCCTCTTCCACCACCCTAACCTCTACAACCGCCATTACAATTTCCACATCCGCGTCTCCTTTTGGAACCAAAACATAACTTCAATAAACACTTCACAAACTTGGGCATTACTCTCCTTTCCACCTTTAACCCTTCAGTAACAATCTCAAAAATTTGCACATCTTGGTCTGACAACATTTTAATGGTTGTGGAAGACAGATTGTCTATAGGAAAGGCACACAAAAGTATAACACATGTTAGTCTTGCGCTTTATTGTAATATTTATTCACTCAAAGCTGTTAATCATTTCTATGCCATCATATAAATGTATCCGCCGGTGAATTGTACGAGAGGCGTTCACTCGTCTATTTTATTTTGGTGTTTTCTCCCTTCTCATCTAAGTCAGCCTAGTTTTATATAAATTTTATTAAAAAAAAATTTCTTCCAGCACCCATCCAGTTTGTTATTTTCTGCGTTTAATCTTGTAAATTTGTAAATGATTGCGTACATATTTCAAACTAATTAAGGGAGTATAACCGTAATGTTTTTAAAATAAAATAAAATTTATTAACAATCTCTGTATATAATTTATAAAACATTATGTTAAATATAAGAAGAAATTTAATTCACAGGTCAAATAAAATTTATTTTACATTTTGCAAGTAAACAATAATACTGATAATACTGCACATGTTCCCAAATTTATCTCTTTGATAAGTACGTTGCAAATGCAAAACAAGTTGCACTAATAAAAAATATACCTAAATTTATTGCTTCCGGGTATAGATGTAATAGAAAATGCCATAATAGTACATATTGGTCTAATAAATACCGTTCTACAGTTCTACCTTTCGATCGTTCTACTGTTTTACCGTTCACCGTTTTATTGCTATGACTATGAGTATAAACTGCACTCCAACAACTGTTATACGTTATGGGCGTGTAGGGTTGAAAAGCACTTTATCATTATACACCATCATACAACCAATAAACGACAAATCTTAAAATTGACAAAATAAAGTTTTGTGATTTTTTTACAAAAAATTAAAAAAAAATCAAAATTTATAGCAGTTTAGGATGTCGATTTTGTTTTGGAAATATAACCATCTCTCTAAAATAATTTTTTTTTCCATTTATACAAAAGACGAGTTTGCGGTGAATACACAAATAATTTTACATATACATATACCAGAAAGATCCTCCGCAGTTGTCTATTTTGCAATTTTTAATAACCTGATCACTATACAGGGTCTCCAGAAAATACGTGTACAACGTTTGACGACAGACTCCTGACGTCAAAATAGGTCGATCTAAACCGACTTAGTTATATCCAAAATTGTCTCGTTTAGCCGGTAGAGGGCGTCAAAAATTTGTAAATATTAAAAAGAAATTACCTGTAACAATAATTTTTTAAGTGACCTTGTTGCTATGGCGTTTAATAATTTGACAATTATTGACAAATTGTCACCAGTCTATGAAATTTACTCAAGTATACGATCAACATTCTTGAATTACAAGTTCATTTTACCATTAAAAATGGAAAATTATACAAACTCTCAGAAAGTTGACATGCTCCTGGTATACGGGTTTTGTCAAGGAAATGGGCGTCAGAGTGTTAGGGTTTACATGGAGAGGTTTCCTAACCGTCGAATACCAAACCACCAAACATTTGCCAATATTGAGCGTCATCTTCGGGAAACGGGCAGTTTTGAGAAAAAGTTTGAAGGCAGGGGTCGTATGCGAACAACTCGAACTGTGGAAACAGAAGAGATGATTCTGGAAAGAGTTGAAGAAGAACCAAGTACCAGTACCCGTCTCTTAGAACGTGAGTTAAATGTTCCTAAAACGATTGTCAATGAGGTTTTAAGAGAACAGTTGTTACATCCTTACCACATACAAAAAGTCCAGGAACTTTTACCGACTGATCCCCTCATGCGGCTTACATTTTGTCAATTTATTAGAAACAAAAGAATCCTTGTTCCAAATTTTTGTAGAAAAATTATGTTTACTGACGAGGCATGCTTTACAAGATCTGGGGTAACCAATCTGCACAACGAACATATTTATTCCGATGAAAATCCACATGCCATTAAAGTTGCACATCATCAGCATTAATTTAAAATTAATATACATTTTCACAATCAGTACATGTTAGCTTATAGACTCCTGATCCATCTAGTTTATTATTTCTTTCCTTGGCGTTATAAAGAAAATTGCTTAATTTTGTGTTTGATTTAAAGGCTACTACTTCTTATAAAAAGTTTTCTTCCTTTATAGCTTTATACAATAACATGATTCATAGTGCAGATCATACTGACATTGAAAAGTTTTCTCACCTTTAGGGTATTTGGAAGGAAATGCTTTTATGCCATATAATTATTATTTAGCATATGGTTTGTTGATAAAACGTTATACAAATAAAAAAGTTATTGCCAATCATTACCTTTCAAATATATTGCAATTAAGTCCTGTACAATTTGATAATCCTAAAGACGTGATGCATCTTTTGGATGTCATACAAATCAATGTAAATTTTTTGAAAACTTAAGAGTTGAATGATCTTTCAGATTACATTTTGTTGAAACTTTCTTTAAAATTATTAGATTCTTAAATGAAAAAAGATTTTGAATCTCAACATTTAGAATCTGTGATTTTTTTCTTTAAAAATTTTATAGATTTTTTAACCAAACAGAACTGTTGCTAACTTGGCTTTGAAAACTTTTCCAGTTTTAACAAAACCTAATTTATCTTTTTCCATTCCAAAAGAGTTTACATGGGGGTTGAAAAGATCAAAACCAAAAACATTTTTCTTTGAGTATTCTTTGTGTAAGACCGACCATCAATTAATAAGCTGTTCTGTATTTTTTGCGGAAACCTCAAGTTCCAAATATGTAATAGCCAAAACTTATAAACGTTGTTTTGCTTGTTTGAGTCCTCATCATTCTTCCAAGATGTAGTATTTCAAAGTTTTCGTTAAACTTTTGGTTCAAAAAATCACAACACTTTCTTTGTTGCATTTTAACCAAATATCTAACAAGATTTCACATGCAATAATTAACAGAAAAGAAAAACCTGACAAGGCCATTAATAGGTCTCTTTTAAGTTCTGTGTCTTTAAGTTCTCAATCAATCAAAAATTCTGTAGCTCTTTTAGGAACGGCACAAGCAAGAATCTGCAACAATGCTAGATTTTGGGTGGACTGCCAATTGATAATTGATTCAGAAAATCAAGTCAATTTCATAACTCAGTAATTAGCTGACCGATTGCAACTTTCAAAAAAAAGATGTCCTTTTTCTTTGAACAGTAGCTCAATCCTTGGTGGGTTTATCCAAAGAAATTGTAAGTTGTCTTTTAAATTTTGAAGCTGTAGTGCTATCTAAAATTACAGCTAATCTGCCCACTGTTCCTATTTCTGATAAAGTCAAAAGTTGGTTTTTAAATTTATATTTGGCAGATCTTGATTTTTATGTAATGTCACCTATAGATATTTTGTTGGGAGTGAAATCTGTTTTAAATATTACTCCACTTTGCCCAGCAAATACTAAGGAAAATCCGAGTGCTATCTTAACTAATTTAATTTGGATAGTAATAGGTTCTATAAAAAATTGAATTGAAAATGAGCTAAACATAACAAATTCTATCTGTGTTTATTTAGATTAGATGTCGCCTGTACTGGCCCCGTCAGTTGAGTTGTCTGATTATATCAAACACAAGAATACAATCAATCTTACATCTTTTTTGGATGCAGAATAATGCGTCGTTAGTGACTTGTCTTGTTTCAACAAAGTCTTTAACATCAATCTTACATTTTTTTTGGATGCAGAGGAGTACGTCGTTAGTCTTGTTTCAACAAGACTTTTGACATCAACTTTTTATCTTTTTCGGATGCAGAGGAGTACGTTCTTAGAAACTCGTCGTGTTTCAACAACGCTTCTGACATCAATCTCAGTTTGCTGCTTTTAAAGAAACAGTGTTTAAATACTTCACCTCCGGACGAGGTTATTAGAACTAAATTAGCCTTGAACTCATTGGTTATAAATTCGGAACTTCCTTGTTCTTCTCTTGAGCAAATGTTTCGTGCTTTTTAGAAGATAAATGGACCTTTTCTAATATATTTCTATCACCAGAAGAAATTCTGTGTAAAGACTACCTTGTAAAAACTGTTTTTAAAGATAAAAATGAATGCTACCTTACTTGGTTACCTTTCAAAGCAAAAGTTTGTCCTGTTTTAGGTATCAATAGGGAACATGCTTTGAAACTTTTTTACCACTTGAGAGTTCGTTTTAAAAGAGATAAATTTTTTAAAAATTTATTTTTCAAATATAAGATGGTAATTTATTTTCGAATTGAAACAATTGATTCTGTTGAAATTAATCTAGTGGTGGCAAAATTTCGGGTGGCTCATCTTAATAAAACGTGGACGGTACCCCGTTTGGAATTAGGAACTGCATGGCTGTTGTCTAAATTATTTTTTATAGTTTCTGCTACTTTAAACTTTATCCAATAAAAGATTCTTTTGTTTTGTGGACTCAATGATGGTTTTAGCATGGTGCAAATTCATGCGACTATTCTGAATTTTTAAATTTATTTAACAAGATGTCTTTCTTATTAAAATTGCAAAGAATTATTGCATTTATGCTGCATTTTATTAATATTTAGTAAACATTGTTTGATTCCAATTAAAAGTCGACTAGCAATTTTATTAGTAAATTATTTTTATATTTTTTAAGTGCAAAATTGATTCAGGCTTTATTTTGTCGTAGTTTTTGGATTCCGGGAGCACAAAGTCTAATTTGTCAGCGGATCTTTCAATGTTTAATTTGTTATCGTTTAAAGGCAAAACCTATACAGCCAATCATGGCAAAATTACCAGCATATTGATTAGAACCGGCAACGACTTTTTGTCATGTTAGTATTGATTATGCGGGTTCGTTTTCTATTAAAGCATCATTTCTTAGATGTAATAAAGTAGTGAAATGTTATTTGGTGTTCTTTGTTTGCATGGTTACTAAAGCAATACATTTAGAATGTGTAACCAGTCTTTCATCTGAAGCATGTTTGAGAGATTTGGATAGATTTTCAAGTTAAAGAGGTTTACTAATAAAAGTTTTTTCAGATCAAGGTAGTAATCTTCGTAGGGCAGCAAAGGAACTCAAGGAGTAGTTTAAAATTATGTCTGTTAACAATAGTGTTGTCTGATTATATTGCTATTCGGAAAATTGAATGGATATTTCAACCGCCTTAAGCTTCTAACTTTGGAGGTATTTGGGAGACTGGAGTAAAATTGTTCAAATATCATTTTTGAAGAGTAGTCGACCAACAACTTTTATCGTATAAAAAATTTAACACTATAATTATTAAGGTTGAGGCCATCTTGAGCTCTCGACCTTTATGTAAACTCTCAAATAATCCTCAAGATGGATTTGATTATTTAACTCTTGAGCATTTCTTAGTGGAAGGATTTATTCTGTCAAACTTAGAAGATAACTTAGTAGATGTTAATATAAATCTGGTCAAACGCTGGAAATTGTCGAATCACTTATTGCAATTTTTTTGGAAACGTTGGAGTCGTGAATATATTCATATTCAGGTTTTGCGTTCAAATGTTAAAACCAATCATTCTTTACTTAAAAAGGGTGATTTGGTGTTTTAGTTTAGTCTTGGTCTGCTACCTTCAGAATGGCCGCGGACGGTGTAACTTGAGTAGTAAAGATCAAGTCTCTCTCTCTCTCTCTTTCAGCCGTTTTCGTCCACTGCAGGACATAAGCCTTTTCTCTGCTTGTATGCTGGCAACTTACATTACAAGGGACCTACAGTTTTAAGTGGATTCCGAACCACTAGAGAGAATTATCACTCCTCAGAGAAGGTATTTAGCCGTAAAACCCCACGCTGGCAAGGCGGGTTGGGGAGTGGGAGAGCGTATAGAACGTGAAAAGTATATCACGGTATATGGGAATCGAACCCACGATCTTCGGTACAGCGGCCGGATGCCTAGACAACTGCGCCACGCTCTCAAGATCAAGTCTACTACTTGTGAATTCATTAAACTGGTTAACAAAATTTATACATTACATACATATTTTTGGTTTTAAAATTTGGTCAGTAAACTAATTTGTGTTTTTATAAAAAAAAAATACCATGAAAATAAAATATATTTATTGTTTTTTTTTTAAGTTGTCATTACATGTTCTGTTTTAAATTATTTGAAATACTAAAAATATTTTTTGATAGTATTGTTATTTATCAGTCCAACAAATACAAGAAAATTAAATCATAAATTGTTTTATGAATGTTTATTAACTGTCACAAATGGAAAAGAAAATGAAACCTTACAAAGGATTAATAACCAAAGATAGAAAATGAATCGTTAGTTACAAATGAATAAAAAGAAACAAAGAAGACAATAGCTGCATACGAAATTGAGAAACCAATTGAAGCGTTTATCAAAACATAAATATTTGAAACATAACATCATAATTTTATTCCAAAATTAAAATACAGTCTTCGTTCATATCACACAGGCAGTACAAAGCAACGGTATATGCGCAAATTGGGTAAATTTTTTCTTTTGTTGTTTCTATCAATTCCCACGATTTTTATTGCTTTACGGTAGCAACTTAATGTTAAAAAACACTGCACAAAGATCTTAAATACCATCTCAATTATTGATAAAATAATCAATTGCACGACCTACCAGAGCAAACCGAAACTATTAACAACATATGTTACTATAACAAGTAAAAGTGCTTGATGCCCAGTACACATTTATTGAGAAAATATGTTAACAAATATTAGAAAACCTACATACATTTTCCTAGACAAGCAGTTCAATTAGCATGACTACCGTACATCAATTGAAATGAAACAATCTTCCTGTGTATGCAAATACACCGGCGATATATGTCCTTACTAACGGATAAAACTTCCACATCGACAACGTTAAACAAAAACAACACCAACCCACTGCGCCAATTTGATGTTTTACAAAAGTTTGCCAAACATTTATTTCAACAAAATATCAGCTTAAACGTACCAGGATGCAGCATTGTGTCAGTATCAGCTAAAATTTTCTTCAAAATTAAAATTGAACAACAGAAACTCACTGCCTAACGTCAGATGCGTTTATGACCAAATCAAAATTGTGTAATGGTAAATCATCATATTGACAATGCTACCAAAATGTGTCCAACCGTAATAACACTTAGTTACTATTACAAATATAACACAAAAATTGTTTTATCGGCAACGCCGTCTATTTCTAAGTTGAACAAGAACACCAACTGCACCAATTTGTGGTTTTTGTTTCCTTTAAAGAAAACATCAGCTTAAACGTAGCTAGATGCAACGTTGTGCTAGTATTGTCTAAGATTTTAATTAAAAATAGAATTGAACAAAGACTATAAAAAGACTGCCTACCAACAGATGTTTAAACTGCATAATGATCAATCACCGTAAGATACATTTGTAAAAGCGGCATACACAAGTACGCACAAATGTATTAGCTTTGCGTCTCTTATTAATAATCACTCAATGCTTAAACGCAACAGAATGCAACAAAACTCCAAAAAAAGAAATCAGCAACAAACTACAGTAGTAAACAGAAGTGTGATCACTCTACTACCGATTGTTGCAATAACATTAATGCCAAACCGATCACAGACAAACAAACCGGTTTCAATAAAAAACGCTACTCTATCACTAGAAAAAACTGCAACTTTTAGAATCATTTATTGTACAGTCACACTTTGTGACAAGGTAACCTAAAGCAAAATTCTTATTGACATCTATTGTAAAACAGAATACTTTATTTAGTTCTACGGTAGAGCACCAATTTGGCGTTTTACAAGAATTTTTAAATATTTCTATCAAAGAAGATATCAAAAACAATTTGCTTAACCTCATATTAAAATAACGAGTAAAACTTCTTGCCGTTGACATCAATTGCAATATTGTATGTCACTGCAAACAACGTGCTCACCATAGAACTAAGACACAACAAACCTCAGGCTTAACTACAAGATTATTTTTGCTACTCAAACCAAATGCCAAAAACTGCTTACCTACAACTACGCAATTTTTGTGCATATACTAAACATACCATAAAATCACTACTCTGAGCCAACATTATTTTGGTACCTGACCAAATTGCATCTGATATGATATTATCCATCAAAACAAAATATTCTAAATATTAACTGCGCCATTTTGATTTCTATGCCAAACACAATTTTCTTCAATGAACAAATCAAAGAACGTCAGCTTGAGCGTATCACAATGCGACACTAACTTAAAGCAACATAATTCTTCTTTTATAGTTAAATTAAGTTAATAACAAATAAAAAAAAAAACATAATTTTGCGCAATATTGTCTTTAGCTAACATAATCAGAAAAAAAACTGTAGCAGACACAATGTACATCAAAGATTAAAATAAACAGCATGAATCAAAGATTGCATATTCCGATTAACCTAAACAGTGTAGCAACTAAATACAGTATCGAGTAAAATGTGACCAACAAGAACAGTTAGAAACAGTCGCAAGAACCTACTACGTCACAACAATAACAAAGTTATTAAAATGTATCTGTTAGCATACTACCATCAAGCTACCCTTAAGAACTAAGCCGCGTCCACATAATCTAACCAATCTTAGCCAAATGTACAACTACAACTTTTAACATCAAGCAAGACACCGCATCACTATTAAGTTAGTTAGTTAAAAATTTTGACATATCAGAATAAAAAGTTTAAAGTCAATACTGTAAAGCAGAAAAAGTGTTATTTACAACGGAGCAAGTTCAAAATAGGTTGCAGATGTAAGATGCAGATGCAACCTTATCAGCCTTCAAGAATGTCGACTAGACAACCAGCTTCAGATTATAGGCAACCTTGGTACCAAAAAACAGTTGCATTTACTGATCATTTTCTAGTATAATATATAATATAAAGTAAAAAATCTAGTTTGTGAGTCATAACAAAGAATATGGCTCACTTACTTTACAACCTTGACTGACAATATTTCTTTCAAACAAAACAAAATCTAATTTGAAGATCAGGATGGCTTCAGCTAGTACCTGATCAATCTCTTCTTCTACAATACTATCCAAGACAAAATTAAATGAACTGTGATCTATAGAAAGTTGAGCTATGATTCTTAAACTCTACTGCAAAATATTGAGAGAGCCTCCCTCAGAGTAGGTTTATAAAAAAAGTATTATTTTTACTTTACTTTTTTCCCCGCTAGTTTAAAACAAACGTCGCAGACCACAGACTTTTGCTTACAGGTAACCACACCACTGTTCATTAGCAATGACGTTCATTAAATTATTCATTAAATTTAACTCACTATTGTATTAAACAAACAATCAAGCAATCCATATATGACGCATAAGTTGTCCGTAAGCAAACAATGTTACCCATATGTAACTAATAACTTTGTTGTTATACCGTGCAATGTAGGTAGAGTATTTCAATAACATTGTGTTAACAATTATTCTAATAACCTCTTATCAAGACTTTTGTGTAATAAATTCAAAAAAATTTAAATCCCACATTAATCCAAAATCATTTCTTCAACATCCAGACATAAATAAAAATGTGATATCTGTATCACACTGCTAAGAAAAAGGTTAAAATAATAATTTTCAATAAACAACAATTCTTACAAAAAAGATAAAAATGTAATTTGTGTTATTTGGACGCTAGATAAACATAGTCGTAAAAAACTATTTATCAAACATTTCATAATATGTAAAATGTTGTTATTGAAATCATTAATAACATAATGTTCTATTTTGCAATAAATTTGTTTACTCATTTTTTTTGCTAACTTTCTTATTCCTATTTATTTATAGAAATATGAATAACTTATTTTCAATTTCTAATCGCCATTCATGATAATGGTTTGATGTGCTGTACTTAACTGTGATAATATCAACAAACAAACACTGCAAATTGGAAAAAATTGCTATTTTATACTTTTTCGAAAGATAAAAATATTATGAAGCAGTTTAATTCGGTTACGAGTATGTTCCGCACATTTTATTGATAAGTATTATGTACTAAAGTATAAACTCTGGACTATTTGTTAAAAAAAAATGTTGCTGCAAATCTATATATACCATTGTTTGCATAAATACAAATTCCAGCGGCAACCATTGAAAGAAAAAAAACTTTGCAAATAATATAATAAAATTCTGAAACAGCAGAGGTTAATATAATTTTTATGAATATTTACTGTTTGATATATTAATTAAATACCAATTATTCTATTACATTTAATTATATGTATTTATAAATAAAATAAATGAAAAGTGTTCAAAAACTAAATGTTTTATATACATATGTATGTACTTAACTTACACAATCAGAATAGAACTTATTTATTGATAGAAGATTAATAGTTTAAACTTTCTTACTATTATTAGTTATTATTCAGTTTTAAAAATAAAGCCTTTATTAATTGGCAATAAGAAGTTTTCTTCAAGCTCTGATGTCTTAAAAAAGTCCTTAGATGTTGAAACTCAAACAGAAAAGTATAAAATGTTACAATAAAAACTTTGTAATAAACAAATAATAATTATTATATTTCAGAATTGACAAACAAAAAAATGTCATTCAAAAGGCAAGATTTGAAAAATTCAAAAAGCAAACAAATGTATCGATTCTTTAAAAATTTAAAAACTAGTCAATGTTAACAATTTTATTTGAGTGTTAATAATTCTTCGGCATCTTGAATTGTTAAACACGGCGTATTTATTAGCCTTTGCTGAATGTTCTTAATCAAGCTAATAATGTTTTTCCAAGCTTATCGCGCTCACTAAAAACACATGCAGTTGTTATTCAGTTTATAAACAAAATATTGCAAGAATTAAAATTTATGAATGCACGAAACATATAAAATTGTTTACAAAACTTCCCTTTCTTGTTATTATAAAGTTTAAACTCAATTTAATGTAACTTACTGACCCAATAAAACAACGGATGTTGTTCAAATAAGCGATGTAAATTACTGTAATGCATAAAGCAAATATAATTGAAATAACAAAATAGTTTTTTTTATGTAAAATGTATTTTAAAAATAATAATAATAAAAAAAAAGCAAAAAATTAGTTAAATTTATGAAATTAGAATGCATTTTCTAAATTAATACTTTGTTATATAAACCAAAATTGCTTTATTCAAATCTTAAACTAGCTGCATTATATATAATCTACTCTCAAATGTGACAAATGCATATTGCAAAAATAAATTAAAACTAAATGTAATAAACGGTATTTATCTATGTATGTATTTTTTTAACAAACCCTGTGACGTTATGCGCAAAAGCTAATCAAAACGTAACCGTACGGACGTATCTTGTATTAATAGTATCATGATTGCCATCTACATACATATATAAATGAAACAAGCCAAGTGACCGACACAGTTTAAGTGAATTTGTGTTCTTGTCTATATACTCATCACCTTAAAGATGGTAAATGCAAAATTTTATTTAATTTTTTATAAACTTTATATCAACATGCTATTTTTTAAATTAATATATGTATCTTGTTCTGTTTTTAAGCAAACTCATTTATTAATTATTATATTATTATACTACGACTACCGATGTAAAGTCTTGTTTTATTTGCCAACTGCTTTAATAAACAAACTAAGCTTGATACATAATACATAGTATAGTTGCATGAAAAATCTTTTGGCTCTTTTATGGGCATCATCTGGCAATGCTTGTGGTGTACACAAAGTTTTGTATTCGACAAAATGTAATATAGTATAGCCATAGATATAGTGTGTTTACGACAAGGCCTTAAATTATCTAGCAGATTATTTCATTACCAACCAATTATGTTTGTATTATATACTGGACCCCAAAGTAGTATTCAAAAGTAAAAATATTGTAAATTTATACAACCTTTTCACCTTTGAATATTGTGGTGTAAAATAGCTTTCAAGTATATAATACAAACATAATTGCCTCCCTAAAGTGATTTTATTAATAACCTACTAAAATAATTTAAGCCTTTGTTGTAAAGACACTGTATCTATGGTTATACTATATATTTCTTTGTGTGCACCCTCAGAAAGTCGTTTCTATGCAAAAAAGTAACCCACAAATAAAATATTTAAGAACCGGTCTAAATATATATATATATATATAGTATAATATAGTATATAAATATATATATAATATATGTATTATTTGCGGGTTTTTATTATAAACTTGTTTATTTACCAATTAAAAAATAATTTTATTTATTTTTCAGACTGCAAAGATATTTATTTTGATGTTAATACTGGTTAACACAATTAATTCCGAAATAATATGTGGCCAAAAAATTTTTGATATGTTACCGACTATATGCCAAGAACACGATCAACAAAAGTCAGGTATGTATTTTTTAAACACAATGATATATTTATTAACTAAACTGTTTAAATTATATTAGATTTTCAACTACACGGACATCGATACATTCGCAGTATAGTTCAAGAATGTTGTGTGAAACATTGTAATATGGATACACTTCTATCTTATTGTTAATTGTAATGTAATAAATTACAATTGTCTGATAAAACAGTAAATTTGTTGTAATAAATACTGAAAATAATATATAAATTTTTGTTTTTATTTTTATTTTTTAATGTGATATCTAGGAACTACATTTTGTCCAAGTTGTAGTAAGTACACATCAAACCAGCGTAACACAATTACCGATATAATACAAACCGAGTTAATTATTTGCATTGATATATTAAAATACTATAGATTAAAATCTGCAATATTTTACAAACTTTTATGCCCGTATTCATAAAACATTTTTGTAACGATTCATTATCAAACGAATCATTATAATTTAATGAACATTAAAAATATAATGATATTCATAAATAAATTGTCATTAATTAAATTATTTAGTAACTTTTTAGTTACTTTTGTTTTTTATAAGTTATTAATATGTTAACCTATACAATATAACCTCAAATACTATAAATTAATACAAATAATTAGACATTTTCAAATCAAACAGATGTGTCAATTTAATGATTCGATTTGTTTTAATGGACCAAAAATAGTGCGTTAAATTTAATGAATAATTTAATGAACATTATTGCTAATGAGTTTTTATGAATACGAAAACTCGATTAAACGTTTCGTTATATTTTTAACAAATCATTATATATTTAATGACGTTTTATGAATACGGGCATAAATCTATTAAATAGGTTTTAAATAACTTTGCTAAGAATATAATTTATATACCACGTGACGTTTTTAAAACAATCACATGTTTTTTATTATCGTATTAAAAACTAAAAATGTGTTATAATAGTTATATTTTAATGATAACGCCAAACAAACGCGTCAATTTTTTTTAATTAATTGAAACTTCATGTCAGTTCCAGTGCTATGTGTCAGTAAAATATCAGGTGCTTTCATTTTGCCAATATTTTCAGTTATTCTTACTTCACCTTACTTTATCTTACTTAATAGACTATCCCATTTGTAAAACAGCAAGTAAGCCTAAGTAAAAATTTTACTTCACCCGTGTCCTTGGCGTCTTATCATGGAATAAAAATGAATTAAGTGATATTTTAAAATCATTTTTAAAATGTATAAAATTGTAGCCAACGACAACAAATAAATTATAACTAAAAAATGAATAAATATTTGTGAGTTTTGGCTTATCTCACCTTGCAAAACATCACACCTACTATGTTCTTATTAGAATAGAATAGAATAGAATATTTTATTGGTACGTAAGCCATATAAAACGGATGTACAAGTCATAATTACAATACAAAATAATAAAATACACAAAGTTAAAAAAACTATACAGGTAAATACATTAACAATATACATGTATTGACATACATTAACTGATTAAAATGTATCACAGAGATATTCATTTAGTGTATAGTAAGCTTTGCCTGCGAGCAAGTCTTTTACACTGTTTTTGAATTTATTAAAATCATGTATGTGTTTTAATTGTGTTGGTAACTTATTATACATTTTTTTTCCAGCGCATGAAGGTGCTTGTTCGTATTTTTTTGTGAAGTGTTTTGATGTCATTAACATTTCAGAATGCCTCGTATTCCAGTTATGATTGTTTGCGTTGGTAGTATAAGTATTTATATTACGTTTGATTAATAGTAAACATTTATAAATGTATAAACTGGGAAACGTAAGTATTTTATGTAGAATAAAAGTACTTTTACAAGATTGTCTATAATCTAAATTAAAAATTGTTCTGATTATTTTCTTCTGAGCAATAAAAATTCTTTGTTTGTCTTTTGAGTTTCCCCACAATACTATATTATAAGACATATGTGAGTATACTAAAGAATAGTATACGTTTAAAAGTCCTTTAGTATCTAAAGTTGATTTCAGTTGTAATATAGCATAATATGACTTATTTATTTTAGTACTCACTGTATCAACTTGTTTTTCCCAATTCATGTTTACATCAAGATAAACACCTAAAAATTTTGTATAACTAACCGTATTCATATTGAGACTATTAAGATGGAGTTGTACTATTTCATTGACTTTACGGATGCGGAAATACAAACATGCTGTTTTTTTATATTTACAATGAGACAGTTTTGTTTGCACCAACTTGTAAATTCTTTAATGACAATTGAAATTGATGATTTTATTGGTGTAGTTAACAGCCAATTAAACTATGGATATCTAACAATACTTAGATCCCTATGCCCTTTGTTAAGTTTGTGTTATTATTCATTACATTCGTTTTCTAAATATAATTTGTAGTCTGATTATTAATTGGTAATAAAATTACTTACCAGAAATAACGTTGTTTACAAAATAAATATAAAAATACGTTTTTACAATCCCCAGTTAAAGCATAGTTAGGGTTTGGAGCGGAATAAACCAGAGATAGCTTATTTGCTGCTTAGAGTATTAGTTGTATCGTATGTTTAATTTTTAAACAACCCTTTTCTTTTCATAAAAAAGTTTGTTTTTTTTTATTTATTATTGTCTTCTTAAAGAAATTTTGTTGCAAGACCTGCTAGATCGTCTTTTTTGGAAGTTTTCTAGTAATGCTTTGTATAAGCCGTTTTCTCCGATGCATCGTTTTAGAGATATCGTTGTTATTCCGGATCGTTAAAAAAACCGAATAGATCCCCGATCGGCCACTTCTTCTTTGGAACACTGCTTAGCGCCCGCCAACCAATTGACACGGGACCGGCAAGAACGGCAAAACCTGAATTTGGGCTTTAAATCACAATCCGACCTTGCGTTTGAAAACCACGGTATTTCTTGATAAAACTTAGTTGTCATCTTTATAATTGCTGTTAGTCACTATGTTAGAAAAAGTGATGGCTCTCTACCATCCCTTTTTCTAACATAGTGACTAATTGAATATTACCATTATCTTTATTTAACGTTTGCAGAGATTAGAAACATTATATAACATTTATAACAGCTTACAAACATTTTATAACGTTTTCGACAGTTTACAGATATATTTTGATGCTTATAACTTATACTCATTTTATGACAGTTTAGAAACATATTATAACAGCTCAAAAACAATTAATGACAGTTTACAAACATTTTATTACAGCTCAGGAGTATTTTACGACGTTTATAACAGTTGAAGAACATGCTAATATTTATAACAACTGACAAACATTTTATAACATTTATGACATTTAAGGGCCGGTTGTACCACCAAGTTCATCTTGAGTTTATTGCTTAAACAAGTTCAACGTTAAATTTACGTTGTACCAACTTGATGAACTCGTTCATCTTCAGGTTAAGTTGAACGGACGCCGTTGGGCAGTTAACTACAAATTTTGCAGTTAAGCATAACCCCTATTTATTTGTTGACGTTTACAAGAATTTATTTTATGTTTTATGATGCATGATTATTATTTTAACTGATTTTTACGACGGTATATATGAAATTGAATTAACAAATACGATTAAATAAATTCAGTAGATTATTTAATTATTTTACTTTACTACAACTAGTTTTGATATATTTTAATCATTTTCAATTTGATTGATAAATTAAAAAAAAAAAACTAACTTTAAAAAACTAAACATTTGTGCGCGACCCATTAATCTAAGAAATGTACTAGATATCCCTAAATTTCCTGACATTAACTTGAGAAAAAATAATAATAACCTAGTTTAGTTAACCGAAGTATTGTACAACCCAAGCGCCGTTGAACTAAGATCAAAGTTAACTCCTCAGTTAGTTGAACTAACAGTTAACTACATATGGTTCAACCGGCTCTTAAGGATATTTTAAAACGTTTATGACATTTCACAAACATTTTATGACAGTTCAGATTCAATGGGTGCGTTTTTAAAATACACCAGCTGTTCGAACAGTTTTTGTTCCAAACAAACTTTGTTCATTCACAGTTACGTCAAAACAATAATTCAATTTTCAACTACCTCTGTCAAAAGTGTAATTAAAAAAAAAGTTCTGTTTATGTCATACACCACCTCATAATCTGGTGTATAAAACAGTTGTTCAAACAAGGTGTTTGAGCAAGTTAACTAGCTTTAAAACGCCCATTTTATTGTTCAAGTGCTCGAACCGCTGTTTGCGTCATTTAAAAACGCACCCATTTATTTATGACGTTTGTGGTATCTCATAAACATACTATAACGCTTATGACAGCCCACAAACATTTTATGACAATCTTAATATTTCAAAAACATTTTAAAATGATTTAGGAACATTTTATGACATTTTCAACAGTTTACGAATAACGTTTATGACAGTTCGGAAAAAAATTATAAAGTTTATTCAAAAAATTTTTTGGCGTTTATGATAGCTTACAAAAATGTTTTAAAGTTTATAACAGTTGTTAACCAATTTATAACGTTCATGACAGCTTACAAATATATTATGACAGTTAGTATGAAAACATTAAAACAAATGTCCATTAATACATGACACAAGTGATTAAATATTAATCTTGAAAAACGAATTAATCGTTGGGCTTGTGCATAGGCGTCTTACAAAGACAAAAACAAGTTACTTAGAAAATAAAAAAAACTGACTAAGTAAGTTAATTTATCTAATTTAAAATTGTGTTTAAGTCTAAAGTAAAGCCATACTGATGAGAAATAAATTTTGAAACGCGTATATGGATGATTTTAGACCATTTTAATATTTACATTTTGTAATTTCTAGACTGTTCGACAATGTTGCAGGTTACATTTAGTAAACTTGAGACACTGTGTGTACATTTATACGAACATGTTTTACATGTTCTAGTGTTGTATATTCTAGATATTAATTAATTTCCAATTCATTTTTTCATTTATCTATAATTTATTTTCAAAATTCCCCATTTTTTGTTTAATTTTAATTTTAAATTTTTTTTTTTTTTCAAAATTGAAAAATTGTCATAGTTACGCTTACTCTCTCTGATCGCAGCCTGCCGATCAAAGAAGAACTATTGATGACAAGGTCTCAAACATCCCCCCCCCCCCCCCAAAAAGTATTTTTTTTACAATATAAAATTCAAAATAACATTAGTGACCTCCAACAAATTAAATAAAAAAGATAGTTGTGAAGTTAATTTAGAGGTAAACTTCTTACCTTGTTTAGAGGTCTAACAATATCACCAGCTGTCGTTCTAATTTTCACAACTCTCACGTTGCTGTCTGGAACCGGTAATAAACGCAAAACAAGCCCTTTTAAATGGTTGTCTAGTTTAAAAGCCATTTGGGACGGAAAAGTTAAGTATGTAAATAATCTTTTGTCCAACAAGTCCAAAAAGATTGCGTTAATTGTTTAATAATTCCCAGCGTTTTAATCTGTTTAAAGGTAAATCCATAATATCAACTTAAGCTCGTTAAAAAAGCAGACCTCCAATTAAAAAATGTCCTGGCGTTAAATAATCTATTCCATCATTTGGATCATTAGAATAGATCAAACAAGAATTTAATATCGCTTGAATACAAATAATAACAGTAACAAATTTTTTAAAAGTTAATACTTGTTGCCCTATAATACGTCGGAAATGGTGTTTGAACAATTTAACTCCAGCTTCCTATAATCCACCAAAATTTGGGACGTAGGGCGGATAAAAACACCAGTCAAGAGAGATCTTCTTGACGCTAAATAATAAGCAAAAAAATTATTTGAATTAATTAAAATTTATAAATTCCCAAAATTTCTCTAGTAGCTCCACGGAAATAACTACCTTGGTCTGAATCAAATTTATTAGGTAAACCTCTTCTTGCGATAAAACGATCAATTGCAGCAAGGCAACCTTCTGTTGTGAGATTTGTAACAGCTTTTAAATGTATGGCTTTTGCTACCATACAAACAAAAAGTGCTACATAACATTTAACTATACGATTAGTTCTTAACGCAGACGTTTTTATCATAAACGGACTAGCATTTATGTTATACTGAAGTTTCTTAATAGACCCACAACTATATATAATAAATATGCCACATCCCATACCAATAGAATCTGAATATAGCATCTATATCTGTCCGACAAACCATGTAGTTCCGGAAAAATATGTGGAGGAAATAAACGAATCACAATTTAATTAATGTATTTTAAGAATAGATAAAACTTTAAAAGTATGTAAAATGGAAAAATGATTATCAGTTTTATTGTAGATTGAAAAATTAAGAATATGTTTAAGTTTTTCTGTATAATTGTTATTGCTCTCATTATATGAGTTAATTATGTGCATGTGTACAATAGAGATTTGCAAGCTGGATGCTGTATTCAGTATTACTACTTTAATTTAAATCTCAAAGTGTAAAATATTATAACATAATCATATAATAAACGCATTGAAGCAAATGAATATCTATTCAATTCAATTCTACAATCAAGCAGATACGTGTAATAAAGGTTTAATTAAAAGATTTGAACCAAAAATGTTGATGTTTTATGACATATCATAATGAAAGTTGATTCCGATTTCTGATTGACTAAAAATACCCTACTACTATAGCAAATATATATCACAAGATGTTATATTTGAAATTTAGATCTACTTATTTTTTAATTTATTGTTGCAAACTTTAAAAAATGCAATGTAATTAATGTAAAAAGCTGATTACGACGCGCTTTTCATAATGAACTTATAATTGTGTTACACAATACAATTTGTTATATTTTATTATTTGTTTGTTATAAAAATGTAAAAAGTCTTAACATTACATGCATAATATAATAATAATATAAATGAAACACCTAACTTTGAACCAGCTTAACACCAAAACAAAATGTTTTATATTTTTTTAAATTATTTTATTAGGCACAAAATATAACACTATTATAAAAATATGTAATTACTTTTGTTAAAAAAAAAAAAAATTTAAACTGTATATTTGCGATACATTAGCAAACCACATAAAAGCCTAAAGTGTTTGACATATAGTGGACATTGAAAACGTGCCTCAATATTAGCTGTTTTTGTTTTTCAATTTATTGGAATAATTTTAAGTTTTACTCAGATAAATGCTTCAGCTTGCTTCCTTGTTTCCTCGACCATTTCGCAAAAGTCTACCTCTGTGAAAAGCATCATGAATAAAGACTCGAGCGGCTCCGGCCAAAGCAATATTGAACCAGGTGATGGTGGATGATTCCAACACCTTCCATCCTACAACAACCTCTGCACCGACCATAAAAACGGCTAAGGTTTACCGACTATCTACCACTGTCAGCTTTATCATCAACAAGCCCGTCGGTTCAAAACAGAATGTAAAATATTTAAGGGGGTAGTAGTACAAACCACAACAAACAAAAAGTCTTAATATCTTCCAAACATACAATGTGAAGGAATCTAGCGATTTAGATAAGCTTTTACATAACGACGTTGCGCTTTGGTGGCAATCCATGAAATGCATGTCGGCTAGTTCTGCATTAGAGAAATCAGCCATAGCAATGAAAACTTGTGCACTAACAACAACTGTCAAATACTGAATGTTTATTTCACAAAACATCAGCCAACTATGATAAGAAAATGCACGTTTTTGCAAAATAAAAAACGGAGGGAAAAAAATAATAAAAATAAATATGTGTATGTGTAATGTTCTATATCTCCGAAACCGTTGCTATGACAACCCATGTTTATTAAAATTTTTGTGTTGTTGTGGTTTGTACCTCTTAAATATTTTACATTCTTTTTTCCATTTTCTTCTTGCCAAAACCAATGCAAGATACCAAAACCTTATACCATGCTCTCACCGCTGTTAACAACTTATCATATTTAAAACTCTCCACCAAATGAAAGCATCTTTACCATCCTTAGCCCAACCCCTACAATACAACTAATGCCTTAAATTATACTCTATTCAGAAACTCCGTACCTCAAATCCTATACACGGCGGGTGGATGCGTAAGCGTACACTTGTCAAAAATCTAATCTTAACAGACAACATCTCTATCCTGATCTTGCATAAAACTAAATTCTCCTCCAAATTTAATCTTTTACTTCCCAAATTCCTATTTTACCACAAACATGCGGTGAGTCAATCAAAGAGCGTGGCTATAGCCTACAATGCTCTCTTTTTTATCTCTCGTATCTCCATCACTCCTCTTGGATAGATTTAGACGTGGTAGCATAATATCTATCTTCTCCATTTACAATAATCCCAGCAAGCCATTTTCGTCAAACTTTTTCAAACAGGCTGCCCGCAAAAAAAAATTGATCATTTTTAGTGACATGAATGCCCGATTCTTTTCTTTTGCTGACCATTTATCCAATTCTAAAGACATCACTCTGACAACCCTCTTCAAAAAATTTCCATTTGTTTTGCCTTAGCTGCACAGACCCCACCTTTGCTAACCACAACGGACATTCGGTCATAAATCTCATAGTAATAACTCATGACTTCATCTCCTATTTTGATTTTCCTTCCCAAGTGTCCCCAAATAGTGTCACAAGCAACCATATGCTTCTCCTAGGCTTCACCCCTCAATCAACTTGCCTCTCTTTCCCCAACTTTTATTACTTATCGTGACTATAAGAATGCTAACTAGCCAGTGTTCCAACAAAACATTAACACTGCCGCCAACGTCTACTTTGACGCAATTAATTCTGTCTCCGTTTTCTACATTCTTACCAAGGTCAAATCACTCACCCAAAATTCTATTCCTTCCTCTATTTTCTTCCTGATTAAGAAAAAACACTAAGCCTGCAAACAATTCCTTTGCACTCGTAACCTCTTTATTAAAACTCTAACATCCGTCAAGATATTAATTTTTTCAGAAAAAAAAAAAAAAAATAGAGCCACCACCGCTTACAACTACCGTAATGGAGAAAAGTTCTGTCAAAAATTCAACATTTTCACCGGACGCAAAGTTGTCCAGCCCTTACAAAGAATGTTGTCATCTAC
Source organism: Tachinus rufipes (assembly GCA_963932245.1). Taxonomy (NCBI): domain Eukaryota; kingdom Metazoa; phylum Arthropoda; class Insecta; order Coleoptera; family Staphylinidae; genus Tachinus; species Tachinus rufipes. The sequence continues at coordinate 70,429,000 of OZ010745.1, read as the reverse complement.
ACCAGGCTCCAGGAGAAAACCGACCTTTTTGCGGACCACCTTCAAACAACGTTTACAAACCCCCAAGACTCGATGTTCCTGACAGCACAGACCCAGATCTGCAAGACTGCTTTCAACCACCTTTTGCTCTAATTTAGGTTTAAGCAGCTGAATCTGAGACCACTTTTTGTCGATCACTGAAAAGAAAATGCAGAAACTGCTCTAACTGCCCAGAAAAAGCACTGCCTCAAAACCAGACAGAATAATCAAATCAGTATTGAAAAACTGACAATTTTTATTTCTGAACCTAAAAAACCCCTGGCTGACCTCAACTTCTACCGTCCCACCAATACCACATCTAAACTTTTGAAAAAGTTTATCCAAACATATCTTTATTCTTTCTACGACAATCGAAATGTTCTCCCTGAATCCCAATTTAGATTTAGGAAGGGCACCTTAATCTGTCACGTCATTTTTAACCTCATGTCAGACTTAGTAAATACTAAAAAGTGCACTCTTGTCATTTTTCTTGATACTCGAGCCTATGACCGCCTTTAACACTTCTTTCAATTAATTTTACCACTATAAAATCTTTTGTGATAAATTGGTCGACTCAAACCCGCTGCGGCAAATCAGTTGCAACTTTTTTTTGCCCTTTGAAAAGGTACCACAAGGTTCTCTCTGCCTAGCTTACTCTCAAACCCACAGACTAAACTCTAGCAATAGGCGGATAACACCGCGGCGTGGGTATCCCATCATTTCCACAATTTTGCCCGTTAGTATTTTCACACCTACATTTCCTCTCTGCAACAGTAATTCCAAAAACTGAAACTCACCGCTAACTCAATAAAACCCAACTTACCCTCTTCCATATACCACGCCAACCTCTACAACCGCCATAACAATTTCCACATCCGCATCTCCTTTTGGAACCAAAACATAACCCCATCAAACACATCACAAACTTGGGCATTACTTTTCTTTCCACCCTTAACCCTTCAGTAACCATCTCAAAAATTTGCACATCCCGGTCTGACAACGTTTTAATGGTTGTGGAAAACAGATTGTCTATAGGAAAGGCACACACAAGTATAACACATGTTAATCTTGCGCTTTATTGTAATATTCATTCACTCAAAGCTATTAATCATTTTTATGCCATCATATAAATGTATCCGCCGGTGAATTGTACGAGAGAGGCGTTCACTCAAACTCTGTCTATTTTATTTTAGTGATTTCTCTCTTCTCATCTAAGTCAGCCTAGTTTTATATAAATTTTATAAAAAACAAATTTCTTGCAGCACCCATCCAGTTTGTTATTTTCTGCCTTTAATCTTGTAAATTTGTAAATGGTTGCGTACATATATAAAACTAATTACGGAAGTATAATCATAATGTTTTTTAAATTAAAATAAAATTCATTAAATCAATCTCTAATAATAATAATAATAATAATCCATTTATTCCAGTCGATATATACATTATATATAGGAAAAGTCAATATCACATAGTAAAATACAATAAAATACACATAAGTTGAAACATATACATATATGGGATAAAAATACAATTTAAAATACATAGAATTATATTATTTAAAATGTTCATAAAATTCTTGGACGCTGTAGAAACTGCAATCAAGTATTAATTTCTTCAATTTTGATTTATATAAAGGCAGTAGCAATATTTTGATGCTTTCGGGAAGTTTATTATAGATTTTGATACCACAACAAAGTGGAGAGTTGGCGTATTGTGCCGATTTGTGTTGTGGTAACAGCAGTAACGCTTTGTTCTTGGTAGAATAGTGGTGGTTGTCGGAATTTGTTTTAAAATTTAGAAGGTTTTTTTTTACATATAAAAGTACACGATATATGTATATGCTAGCAAGAGGCATTATATTTAGTTTTTTGAAGTATGGCCTACATGAGACTTGGTGATTTAATCTCATTAAACTGCGGATTATTCGTTTTTGCAGAATAAAAACTCTTGCAACTTCAGTAGAGTTATATCATGTTTCGGTAGTGTAATGTATTGTCATATTGTAAATGTATGTTGGCGCGCGCATCTTGTTTTGCGACATGCGCGACAGCAATGAGGGGATTTTCACCCCGGACTCTTCAAAATAAAGAGGTATGTTAGCAATACGTGCGAATAAATACAAGACTATTTTATTCCCTAACCTAACTACAAAAAAATACTACATTGGCGACGAGGAAAAAGAAAAGTACAACAGATTGTGATAGTGCGACAAACAATCCAATACGCGAGTGTAAAGATTATAGAAGATTTACATTTTATGTGATAAACCACGTTGCAATGGCGGAACAAAAATCGATTATTGGAATTCAATTGGAATTCGATCCAAAAGAACAAGAGTGGGATATACACAAGGAGCGTATGGAACAATTTTTTGTTGCAAATGCCATTTCGGATACGAAGATAAAACGCGCGATAATACTAAACAGTTTATCGCAGAGTGCGTACAAATTATTATCGGATCTGACTTTGCCAAAGTTACCTAGTGCTTGTGAGTACGCAGATATCACCCAGTGTTTGACTGAATTTTATTCGGAGAAGAAGGCTATATTTCCCGAGCGTTTTAAATTCTACGCGGCGCATCGAATACAGCCCGAATCGCTGCAAGAATGGGCGTCCAGGGTGAAACACTTGTCAATGGATTGTAAATTCGGGCAGTACCTAGAAACAGCATTAAGAGACAAGTTCATCATGGGTCTGGAACCAGGAAAAACACGTGATCGATTATTTTCAGAGGAGGATAATTTAACATTTAATAAAGCATTGGAAACAGCAAAAATTGCCGAATCAGCGCAACTTGGTTATGGTGTCAACGAAGTGGAACACGTAACCAGAGTTAAGACGGAACCGTTGTACAAGCTGGGACATCGAGGGACTTCGGGAGGAAGTAACCCCGCACAGGAAATGTCACACAGCAGAGGCCGGTACGGAGACAAGAGGAGCAGCGCCCCAAGAGCATCGACATCGCGCCACATGACGAGTGCGATAAATCAAGGATGCGCGCGCTGTGGCCGCAGCAATCACACATCGGAACAGTGCCGGTACAAGGAATACGTCTGTAATAAATGCGGGAAAAAAGGACATCTTGGTAAGGTATGTAAGAAAACCCAATCAAATGTAAATTATTTAGATGCATCAGCAATGGAAATATTTTCAATAAGGAATAAAGGAAATTTACCAATTTTAATTGATGTATATTTAAATAAAATTCCACTGCAAATGGAGCTTGATACGGGTGCCGCTGTTTCGGTTGTTTCGTGCGAAGCCTGGTCTGCCCAGTTCAAAGATACTTGTCCGTTAATAAAAACCAATCAGATTTTAACAAATTATACAGGAGGTAAAATTTCTCCCATTGGTAAAATTACGGTTAATCTGACTTATAATAACAAAACGTGTCCTATAGATATTTATATTATTAAAAACGGTGGCCCACCACTATTAGGTCGAGATTTTGTCAATAAATTTAAATTAGGTTTTAAAGAAATTAATTTTGTTAATCAAGACATTAAAAACGAAAAGCTAATTGAAAAATACCCTCAAGTTTTTTCGGACAAATTAGGAACTTTTAACAAGAAGCAGCTTAGTTTAAGGGTAAAGGAGAATACGTCCCCGCGTTATTTTAGGCCAAGAGCATTGCCATTCGCTTTAAAAGACAAGGTGGATGGCGAACTAGATAGGTTAATTAAAGCGGGAGTTTTATCACCAGTTGAACATAGCGAATGGGGCACCCCAATCGTGCCAATTTTGAAAAATGATAATTCAGTTCGAATCTGCGGTGATTATAAAATAACCGTAAACCCTAATTTAATAGTCGATCGTTATCCATTACCCAGAATTGAGGAATTATTTTCAAAATTGCAGGGGGGACAACAATTTTCTAAAATTGACCTAAAACACGCTTATCAGCAGGTGCTGTTGGATGAAAATTCAAAGAAATATACCGCGATTTCAACTCATCGGGGATTATTTATTTATAATCGACTTCCTTTCGGTATAGCTAGCGCTCCTGCGCAATTTCAAAGATTAATGGAGGGATTATTAGGAAAAATGGATGGCGTATGTTGTTTTTTAGATGATATTGTTATAACCGGGAAGACAAAAGAGCAACACATTGATAGGTTACATAATGTTTTCAAAATTTTGCAAAACTCTGGATTGACTATTAAAAAAGAAAAATGTGCGTTTTTTCAACATTCAATTGAATATTTAGGCCATATTATCAATAGCAAGGGGTTGCAAAAATCACGTCGGATTATGGAGGCAATTACAAAAATGCCGATACCTAATAATGTTACCCAATTAAAGTCGTTCCTTGGTATGGTTAATTTCTATCACCGTTTTGTACCAAATATGCCCAACTTAGTGCATCATTTATATAAATTGATTAGAAAGGATCAACCTTGGTCATGGTCAAACGAGTGTAAAATGTCATTTGAGAAAATTAAAACAATATTAGCTTCAGATACATTTCTAGTGCATTATAATCCAGATCTACCGGTAGAATTAATGGTAGATGCATCGCAATATGGATTAGGTGCAATTATATCGCATGTATATGATAATGGCGTATCAAGGCCAATTGCTTATGCATCGCGAACCTTATCATCGTCGGAATCAAGATATTCCCAAATCGACAAAGAGGCGTTAGCGATAATATTCGGTGTTAAAAATTTTTACCAATATTTATACGGGCGCAAGTTTGAGCTTGTAACAGATCATAAACCGTTGGTGTCCATATTCGGTCCTAAGCATGGCATACCTATAATGGCCGCTAACAGGCTTCAGAGATATGCGTTATTTCTATCTGCATTTGACTTTAACATTAAATATATTAAATCAAAAGATAATTATGCTGATTTCTTATCAAGAATGCCGGTAGAAAACGCTGAAACTGAAGAGGAGGAATATGACCAACTAAATTTCATATCTGAATGTAAAGATATTCCGTTAAATGTAGACCACATTAGAGTCGAATCGCAAAAGGACCGCTTATTACAAAAGGTTTCTAATTTTATTGTCGAGGGATTTCCTGATAGATGTGAAGTTGAAGTTAAACCATTTTTGACCAGGAAAAATGAACTGTCACTGGTAAATAAAATATTAATGTGGGGTTATAGGGTAATAATTCCTAAAAATTTGCAAGAAAACATTTTAAGTGAATTACATAGCACCCATATGGGAATTGTCAAGACAAAATATCTAGCTCGATCATATGTTTGGTGGCCATCGCTCAATAAAGACATTGAGAACATGTGCAAAACTTGCACGATTTGTCAACAATTTAGATGCAATCCGGAGAAGGTTCCATTGCATAATTGGCAAATTCCGGAAGAAGTTTGGGAACGGTTGCATATTGACTTTTTAGGACCGTTGTATAATGTAAATTATTTAGTTATTACTGATGCATTCTCTAAATGGTTGGAGGTATTTCCTCTAAAAAAGATTACGTCACAACAAACCATCATTAAATTAAGAGAATTATTTGCTAGGTTTGGAATCCCAAAGGTGATTGTATCCGATAATGGACGTCAACTAGTGTCGGAAGAATTTAAGTTTTTTTTAAAGATGAATAACATAAAATTTATAAATTCGCCCTCATATAACCCTGCTTCGAATGGTGCGGCAGAAAATAGTGTTAAATCCTTGAAAAATTTTCTATTAAAAGAATTTAAATTAAATGTTAACACCGACGTTGAAGTAGCCTTGAGCAGGTACTTAATCCATTATCGGAATACAGAACACTGTTCAACGGGAGAATCGCCATCAAGGCTGATGTTAGGGCGTCCCTTAAGGACGCGTTTAGATTTAATAAAACCCAATGTCGAGTCAAGACTTACAAAAAGTTTAACTGTAGTAAAGAAGAATCTAAAATCCAGTCAAGATCGAAACAAAAAACATTTTAAGGGTAAAAGGAAGGTAAATTTTGAACTGGGTGAACGGGTTTTAGCGCGGGATTACCGGGGCAGTAAGCCTGCATGGGCATCTGGTGTTATCGAAACAAAATTGGGTGTTCATACATATCAAGTAAAGGTAAATGATTTGTTGTGGAAGCGCCACGCAAATCAGTTATTACCTGAACATACTGTTTTTCCGCAATCTAGTAAAACCTTTGAATCACAAATTTGCGAAGTGTTAGAAGAAGCAGAGTTGGATTCCGAAATTGGGGAGGTAAATACTGAATTAGAAGTGGTGGCAAGTCCGTCAATTCCGCCAAACTCCGTTTCTGAATCCGATCCTGTTAACAGTGCACCGCTATACGAATCTCTACCTGTGCGTCCTCAACGCACACGTGCTCCGCCTGATAGGCTTAAATATTAGAATGTTATATAAAATTATATTAGATATTTACTTGTAATTTAAGCAGGAGGAGATGTAATGTATTGTCATATTGTAAATGTATGTTGGCGCGCGCATCTTGTTTTGCGACATGCGCGACAGCAATGAGGGGATTTTCACCCCGGACTCTTGAGTTAATAAAGAGGTATGTTAGCAATACGTGCGAATAAATACAAGACTATTTTATTCCCTAACCTAACTACAAAAATACTACAGGTAGCATAGGAAAGTATGGAGTGTACATTTGCAAAATAAAATGACAAAACTACATTTATACTGCTTATTTATTACAAGGTTATTATGATTGCAGTAATAGTCTCAGTTGCTTAGGAGACTATTTGTTGCACAAATTAAATCATTTTCATGTTTTTCTGCCGTTATTAACGTTGTATCGTCAGCAAACAAAACTACTTTACCACTTGGAAGAGCATTAATTATGTCGTTGGTATAAATTATATACATCAATGGTCCTAAAATTGATCCTTGTGGAACCCCTTGTGTAATATTCAAAATTGAAGATTTATGGCCATCAATTTCTACATACTGTTTTCGATCTGTTAAATAACTTTTGATCCAATCCAATGCTTTGCCACGTATGCCATACAATTGTAGTTTGTGTAAAAGTGTTTTGTGACAGACACGGTCAACGCTTTAGATAGATCTACAAAAACACCAACTGTTTTAATCCCGGACTCCAAATTTTTATAGATTTCTAAAATGACGGACATTATTGCATCAGCCGTCGATTTGCCTTGTCGAAAACCAAACTGTGTGTTTGAGAAAATTTTATTTTTATCAAAATAATTTAATAATCTTATGGCCATTGCTTTTTCAAATATCTTAGATACAGATGGTAGTAGTGATATAGGCCTGTAGTTTTCTATGTTTGTTAACGGTCCTTTTTATGCAGTGGTAGTATTTTTGCAATTTTTAATTGGTTAGGAAATATCCCTTGCTCAAATGAATTATTTAGTAATTGTTATAGTAGGAGTTAAGAACTAGGAATACTTTTTTAACATATTAGTGCTAATACCATCTACACCTGTTGCTTGAGACGACTTTAACTGTTTTATTATGTTCTCAACTTCTCTAGTTGTTGCAGGTTCTAAAAATATCGATTGGGAAATTCTTGAAGTCAAATTCATATTCTTATTTACAGATGTCGAATTGCTTATTATTTTTATAAAATATTCATTAAAATGATTACCAATTTTTTGTTTGTCTGTTATTATTTCATCTTGCAAGCATAATGACATTTGTGGAGTGGCCGCAACTTTTGTGGATTTTGTCTCCATGTTAATTATATTCCAGACAGTTTTCATTTTATTGGACTATGAGAAAATTATTTTGTCGTAGTTCATTCGGTTTGCTGCTTGTATAACTTTTTTGTAAATAAATTTATATTTTTTATAATATTTTATTATTTGTGGACACCCTGATAATGTTAAAATTTGCAAATTTTTATTTTATATTAATTCTCTGTATATAATTTATAAAACATTATGTTATAAGAAGAAATTTAATTCACAAATCAAATAAAATTTATTTTACATTTTGCAAGTAAACAATAATACTGATAATACTGCACATGCTCCCAAATTTATCTCTTTGATAAGTACGTTTCAAATGCAAAACAAGTTGCACCAATAAAAAATATTCCTAAATTTATTGCTTCCGGGTATAGATGTAATAGAAAATGCCATAATAGTACATATTGGTCTAATAAATACCGTTCTACTGTTCTATCATTCTATCGTTCTACCGTTTTACCATCAAACGGGATATTTTGTAGGTAAATTTAAAATTTCTGTTTAGTTTTGATTAAATTATTTAAATGTCTTTTTTTTTGTTACTTTTAATATAATTTATTAAATTATTATTTTAGGAAAAAGTTTTCGGCTCTCATTGGTAAAAGAGATCGATTAGAAGCAAAACTCCAATTATGTATAAACATGATTGGAGAGCTGCCAGCCGGTTGGAATGTCTTTAAGGTGAGAGCCAAAAATTCATTGTCCAGTTTATAGGTTTATGAGAATTTGTTAGATCAATTATTCTTATTGACTTTTAGTCATGAGAAGTTTTATGTTGATATTGTCAAACTGGCAACTAAATTTGAATCTGGCTATTATTTGATAAAGTCAGAATTATTGGCTTCTCTATCAATTCAGAATTTTTCAAATACAAATGTAATAGTTCAGTCAAAATCACGTTAGGGAAAATTAAATTGGCCAAGTTTGATGGTTCTTATAAAATGTTTTCTTCCTTTATAGCTTTATACAACAACATGATTCATAGTGCAGATCTTACTGACATTGAAAAGTTTTCTCACCTGTTAGGGTATCTGACATAAAAGCATTTCTTTTATGCCTGTACTGGCACCGTCTGTCGAGTTGTCTGATTATATCAAACACAGGAATGCAATCAATCTTACATCTTTTTTAGATGCAGAAGAGTACGTCGTTAGTGACTTGTCTTGTTTCAACAAAGCCTTTGACATCAATCTTACCTCTTTTTTGGATGCAGAGAAGTACGTTGTTAGTCTTGTTTCAACAAGGCCTCTGACATCAACTTTCTATCTTTTTCGGATGCAGAGGAGTACGTTCTTAGAAACTTGCCGTGTTTCAACAACGCCTCTGACATCAATCTCGGTTTGCTGCCTTTAGAGAAACAGTGTTTAAATACTTCACCTCCGGACGAGGTTATTAGAACCAAATTGGCCTTGAACTCCTTGGTCATGAATCCAGAACTTCTTTGTCCTTCTCTTGAGCAAATGTTTCGTGTTTTTTGAAAAATAAATGAACCTTTTCTAATTTCATTTTTATCACCAGAAGAAATTCTGTGTGAAGACTACCTTATAAAAACTGTTTTTAAAGATAAAAATGGATGTTACCTTATTCGGTTACCTTTCAAAACAAAAGTCCATTCTGTTTTAGGTATCAATAGGTAACATGCTTTGAAACTTTTTTACAACTTGAAAGTTTGATTTAAACAGGATATTTTTTTTTTTTTTTTTTAAATATAAGATGGTAATTTACTTTCGAATTGAAACAATTAATTCTGTTGAAATTAATCTAATGATGGCTAAATTTCGGGTGGCTCATCTTAAAACGTGGACGGTACCCCGTTTGAAATTAGGAGCTGCATGGTTGTTGTCTAAATTATTTCTTACAATTTCTGCTACTTTTGAACGTTATCCAATAAAAGATCCTTTTTGTTTTGTGGACTCAATGATGGTTTTAGCCTTATTTGTTAAAGACTTTTGACGCGCAAAATCATGAGTTAAATCCAAAAGCAATTTGGAGGCATGTTCCAATATCTCAAAATCCAGCAGATCCGGCTAGTCGGGGTTTGTGTGCTTCTGACCTTATTAAATGTTTGTTTTGGTGTAAAAATCCAGATTTTATTTGGAATACAATGGTGGCTTGGCTTTGGAAGAACCAGATTTAATAATACAGGATTTACCTAAATTGAAAAAAAATCAATTGTTATTTAATGTATGGAATCAAGACTATTCTGAATTTATAAATTTATTTAACAAGATGTCTTCCTTATTAAAATTGCAAAGTATTATTGCATTTATGTTGCGTTTTATTAATATTTCACAAAGAAAGATTGCAAAAAATGAGGTTGTTAGTTCAATATCTCATCATAAATATAAAAATGCAATAAAATTAATAGTGAAATTAACTCAATAAACTCCGTTCGTCAACTCCAAAGGTTTTGTCATAGTGGGGGGTAAAAACGATCGATATCTGTTGACCCATTTAAGTAAACATCCTTATTTGATTCCAATTTTGTTAGTAAATCATTTTTATATTTTTTCAGGGCATGGTAGTCTTTATTTTTTCGTAATTTTTGGATTCCGGAAGCACAAAGTCTAATTTGTCAGCGGATCTTTCAATGTTTAATTTGTTATCGTTTAAAGGCAAAACCTATACAGCCAATCATGGCAAAATTACCAGCATATTGATTAGAACCGGCAAAGACTTTTAGTCATGTTAGTATTGATTATGCGAGTCCGTTTTCTATTAAAACATCATTTCTTAGATGTAATAAAGTAGTAAAATGTTATTTGGTGTTGTTTGTTTGCATGGTTACTAAAGCAATACATTTAGAATGTGTAACCAGTCTTTCATCTGAAGCATGTTTGAGAGATTTGGATAGATTTTCAAGTTGAAAAGGTTTACTAATAAAAGTTTTTTTAGATCAAGGTAGTAATCTTCGTGGGGCAGCAAAGGAATTCAAGAAGTTGTTTAAAATTATGTCTGTTAACAATAGAGTGTTGTCTGATTATATTGCTATTTGGAAAATTGAACGGATATTCAACCGCCTTCAGCTTCTAACTTTGGAAGTATTTGGGAGACTGGAGTAAAATTGTTCAAATATCATTTTTGAATAGTAATTGAACATCAACTTTTATCGTATGAAAAATTTAACACCATAATTATTAAGGTTGAGGCCATCTTGAGCAGACGGATTTGATTATTTAACTCTTGAGCATTTCTTAGTAGAAGCACTTATTCTGTCAAAGTTAGAAGAAAACTTAGTAGATGTTAATATAAATCTGGTCAAACGCTGGATATTGTTGAATCACTTATTGCAATTTTTTTGGAAACGTTGGAGTCGTAAATATATTCATATTCAGGTTTAGCGTTCAAATGTTAAAACCAATCATTCTTTACTTAAAAAGGTTGATTCGGTGTTTTAGTTTAGTCCTGGTCTGCCACCTTCAGAATGGCCGAAAGGACGGATTATTGATTTGATTTGATTGACTCGAGTAGTAAATATCAAGTCTACTACTTGTGAGTTCAAAAATTGGTTAACAAAGTTTATACATTACCTTTGCCAGACGGAATACAATAACTTCAAAATTGTTTATTTTGGTGGGAAATATTTTTGGTTTTAGAATTTGGTCAGTAAACTAATTTGTGTTTTTATAAAAAAAAAGTCTGTTACCATGGAAATAAAATATATTTATTAGATTTTTTTTTTAAATTACATCATTTATATTTTAATCACTGAACTGTTTTTAACTCTGATTTAAATTATTTAAAATACTATAAATATTTTTGATAGTATTGTTATTTATCAGTCCAATAAATACAAGAAAATTAAATCATAAATAGTTTTATGAGTAATTATTAACTGTCACAAATGGAAAAGAAAATGAAACCTTACAAAATATTAATAACCGAAGATTGAAAATGGATCGTTGGTTAGCTGCATACAAAATTAAGAAACCAATTGAAGCGTTTATCAAAACAAAAATATTCGAAACATAACATCACCATTTTATTCCAAAATTAAAATACAGTCTCCGTTCATATCACACAGGTAGTACAAAGCAACGGTATATGCGCAAATTAGGTAAATTTTTCCTTTTATTGTTTTTATTAATTCCCACAATTTTTATTGCTTTACGGTATGCAACTTAATGTTAAAAAACACTACACAAAGATCTTAAATACCGTCTCAATTATTGACACAATGATCAATTGCACGATCTACCAGAGCAAACCGAGACTATTAACAACATGCTTGATGCCCAGTACACATTTATTGAGAAAATATGTTAACAAATATTAGAAAACCTACATACATTTTCTTAGACAAGCAGTTCAATTAGCATGACTACCGTACATCAATTAAAATGAAACAATCTTCCTGTGTATGCAAATACACCGGCGATATATGTCCTTACTAACGGATAAAACTTCCACATCGACAACGTAAAACAAAAACAACACTTACCCACTGCGCCAATTTGGTGTTTTACAAAAATTTCCCAAACATTTCTTACAAGAAAATATTAGCTTAAACGTACTAGAATGCAACATTGTGTCAGTATTGGCTTTTCTTCAACATTAAAATTGAACAACAGAAATTCACTGCCTAACGTCAGATGCGTTTATAAACAAATCTAAATTGCGTAATGATAAATCACCATATTGACAATGCTACCAAAATGTGTCCAACAGTAATAACACTTAGTTACCATACAAATATAACACAAAAATTGTTTTATTGGCAACGTCGTCTATTTCTAAGTTGGACAAGAACACCACTTACCAACTGCCCCAATTTGTTGTTTTTGTTTCCTTTAAAGAAAACATCAGCTTAAACGTAGCTAGATGCAACGTTGTGCCAGTATTGTCTAAAATTTTCATTAAAAATAGAATTGAACAAAGACAATGAAGAGACTGCTCACCAACGGATGTTTAAACTGCATAATGACCAATCACCGTAAGATACATCTGTAGAAGCGGCATACACATGTACGCACGAATGTATTAGCTTTGCGTTTTTTTTTTTTAATATTTTTTCACTTAACGTTTAAATGTAACAGAATGCAACATAATTTCAAAAAGTTTCTTTTTTTTTATAGAATTGAACAATGGCAATGAAAAGTAGCACTCAATAAAATTAAACTCAGCTGTGGTCAATCAATTTGTTTTACCCTCTACCTAAAATTCAGTGGCCAATCACAACATGTATCCACAAACAATAAATCAGTAACAATGTCTAACCAGCATAAGCCCAATAATAAGAGCAATCAATGCTCTGCAATATGGTAAAAACAAAGTTCCGATAACATAGCTTGTCCAACGCTTTTTGTCATGAAATGATTCCTCCTTCTTATTAATAGTAACAATTGCAAAAAAAAGAAATTAACAACCAACTACGGTAGTAAGCAGAAATGTAATCACTCTACCATAGATTGTTACAATCTATCAATGCCAGACCCATCACAGACAAACAAACCGGTTTCATCAAAAGACGCTACTCCATTACTAAAAAAACTGCAACTTTTAGAATCATTTACTGTACAGCCACTTTTTGTGAAGAAGTAACCCAAAAAAAAATTCTTATTGACATCTATTGTAAAACAGAATATTTTATTCAATTACGGTAGAGCGCCAATTTAGTGTTTTACAAGAATTTTCAAATATTTCTATCAAATAATATATCAAAAACAATCTGCTTGACCTCATATTATAATAACAAGTAAAACTTTTTGCCGTTGACATCAATTGTTATAATGTATTTATTTATAAAAATTAATTAACCTGAAACATGCTAAGATCACTGCAACAACCCTAGTAAAGAATATTATTACGTGCTCACCATGGAACCGAGTAACAATAAACCTCAGGCTTAACTACAAGATACTTTTTGCTACCCAAGCTAAACGCCAAAAACTGCTTACTTACGACAATGCCATTTTTGTGCATAATCCAAACATACCAGGACCTCACTTGTTTTAGCCAACATTATTTTGGTACCTGACCAAATTGCATCAAAAATGATATCATCTATCAAAAATATAATAGTCTACCTTACTAACTGCGCTATTTTAATTTCTATGCCAAACACAATTTCCTTCAATAAACAAATCAAATAATGCCAGCTTGAGAGTGTGGTACTCTGCAATGCAACACTGAACTAAGGCAACATAGTTCTTCTTTTAGAGTTGAATTAAGATTTCACCTACCGATCGTGCATTTTATATAATTTTGTTCAAATAACATTCAGCTAACATAATGAGAAAAAACCTGTAGCAGACACAATGTACATCGATACTAAAATAAATAACATGAGTAAAATGTGACCAAAAAAAACAGTTAGTTAATTAAAAATATCAGAATAAAAAGTTTAAAATCAATATTGTGAAGTAAACTAAAAAGTGCTATTTACAACAGAGCAAGTTCAAAATAGCATACGCAATATTTTGATAAAGTGACTATCTACGTCACAAGAACAATGGCGGACATAACTTGGTCACAGATAAAAATGAGACCGCCTCCATCAGACGCAACCTCATCAACCTTCAAGAATGTCGACTAGACAACCAGCTTAAGATTATAGGCAACCTTGGTACCAAAAAACAAACTAATTTGAAGATCAAGATGGCTTTAGCTAGTACCTTATCAATCTCTTCTTCCACAATACTATCGAAGACAAAATTAAATGAAGTGCGATCTATGGAAAGTTGAGCGTATAATAAAATCTGTAGCGTAGATATGATTCTTGAACTCTGCCGCAAAATATTGAGACAGTCTTCCTCAGAGTATGTTTATAAAAAAAGTCATTTTTTTTAGTTTACTCTCTCCCCCGCTAGTTTAAAACAAACGTCGCAAGGCTTTAGGCTTGTGAGTAAATTTATCTCACTATTGTATTAAACAAACAATCAAGCAAGCCATATATGACGCATAAGTTGTCCGTAAGAAAATAATGTTACCTATATGTAACTAATAACTTTGTTGTTATACCGTGCAATGTAGGTAGAGTATAAACTACTATAATAATTATTATAATTTTACAGTATCAACATTTCAATAACATTGTATTAACAATTATTCTAATAATCTTTTATCAAGTATTTGCAAAACAAAGACTTTTGTGTAACAAATTTTCTAAATCGCACTCTAATTCAAAATAATTTCACCAACGTCTAAACGTTCTAAACATAAATAAAAATGTGATTTCTGTATCACACTGCTAAGAAAAAGGTTAAAATAATAATTTTCAATAAACAACCATTTTTACAAAGAAGATAAAAATGTAATTTGTGTGTTATTTGGACGCTAGATAAACATAGTCGTAAAAAACTACTTATCAAACATTTCATAATATGTAAAATGTTGTTATTGAAATCATTAATAACATAATGTTCTATTTTGCAATAAATTTGTTTACGCATTTTTTTTTGCTAACTTCCTTATTTCTATTTATTTATAGAAATATGAATAACTTACTTTCAATTTCTAATCGCCATTCATGATAATGGTTTGATGTGCTGTACTTAACTGTGATAATATCAACAAAAAAACACTGCAAATTGGAAAAAATTGCTATTTTATACTTTTTCGAAAGATAAAAATATTATGAAGCAGTTTAATTCGGTTACGAGTATGTTCCGCACATTTTATTGATAAGTATTATGTACTAAAGTATAAACTCTGGACTATTTGTTAAAAAAAAAATGTTGCTGCAAATCTATAAATGTACCATTGTTTGCATAAATACAAATTCCAGCGGCAACCGTTGAAAGAAAAAAAACTTTGCAAATAGTATAATCAAATTCTGAAACAGCAGAGGTTAATATAATTTTTATGGATATTTACTGTAGTTTTTCATTTTGATATATTAATTAAATAACATTTATTCTATTATATTTAATTATATGTATTTATAAATTAAATAAATGAAAAGTGTTCAAAAACTAAATTTTTATATACTTATTTATTGATAGAAGAATAATAGTTTAAACTTCCTTACTATTATTAGCTATTTAGTTTTAAAAATAAAGCCTTTATTAATTGACAATAAGAAGTTTCCTTCAAGCTGTCTTAAAAACGTCCTGAGATGTTGAAACTCAAACAGAAAAGTATAAAATGTTACAATAAAAACTTTGTAATAAACAAATAATTATTATTATATTTCAGAATTGACAAACATAAAAATGTCATTCAAAAGGCAAGATTTGAAAAATTCAAAAGCAAACAAATGATTTTTTTTTCAAACTAATATCAATTCTTTAAAAACTTAAAAACTAGTCAAAGTTAACAATTTTATTTGAATGTTAATAATTTTTCGGCATCTTGAATTGTTAAACACGGCGTATTTATTAGCCTTTGCTGAATGTTCTTAATCAAGCTAATAATGTTTTTCCAAGCTTATCGCGCTCACTAAAAATACATGCAGTTATTTATTCAGTTTATAAACGAAATATTGCAAGAATTAAAATTTATGAATGCACGAAACATATAAAATTGTTTACAAAACTTCCCTTTCTTGTTATTATAAAATTTAAAATCAATTTAATGTAACTTACTGACCCAATAAAACAACGGATGTTGTTCAAATAAGCGATGTAAATTGCTGTAATGCATAAAGCAAATTTAATTGAAATAACAAAACAGTTTTTTTTATGTAAAATGTATTTTAAAAATAATAATAAAAAAAAAGCAAAAAATTAGTTAAATTTATGAAATTAAAATGCGTTTTCTAAATTAATACTTTGTTATATAAACCAAAATTGCTTTATTCAAACGTTAAACTAGCTGCATTATACAGGGTGTCCGGAAAATACGTGTACAACGTTTGACGACAGACTCCTGACGTCAAAATAGGTCGATCTAAGCCGACTTAGTTATATCCAAAATTGTCTCGTTTAGCCGGTAGAGGGCGTCAAAAAAAACAAAAGTATAACAAAGTTGAAAGTATCTAATATAAGAAACTAAGTAAAACAAAAACATTACTTAAGCAAATGTGTAAAATGACCGCCATCTTGCTGAATACACTTAGTAACACTCTTTAAAAAATGACATTGGACCCTATCTAATGTCTCGGGATTATTAAAATGGTTGCCTGCATTTAAAATCCGCTGCAATAAATCATCGCGTGTGTTTACCGGAGTCTTGTAAACTTCTGTTTTAATAGCGCCCCACAAAAAGAAGTCACACATATTTAACTCAGGAGAACGTGGTGGCCATTTTACTGGTACATCATTGCCTCTTCCAATCCATCGGTTGGGATATTGATGATGTAAGTATTGCCGAACGGCAACGGAAAAATGAGGCGGGGCACCATCATGCATATACCACATTTCCCTCCGAAGTAAAAGGGGCAAATTCTCCAGAAGAATTGGTAATGTGTCTTGCAAAAAATTTAAATAAATATTTCCATCTAACCTGTCTAGAATAACAATGGGACCAATAAGGTAGTGATCAATAATACCTGCCCAAATATTAATTTTAAATTGATGCTGATGATGTGCAACTTTAATGGCATGTGGATTTTCATCGGAATAAATATGTTCGTTGTGCAGATTGGTTACCCCAGATCTTGTAAAGCATGCCTCGTCAGTAAACATAATTTTTCTACAAAAATTTGGAACAAGGATTCTTTTGTTTTTAATAAATTGACAAAATGTAAGCCGCATGGGGGATCAGTCGGTAAAAGTTCCTGGACTTTTTGTATGTGGTAAGGATGTAACAACTGTTCTCTTAAAACCTCATTGACAATCGTTTTAGGAACATTTAACTCACGTTCTAAGAGACGGGTACTGGTACTTGGTTCTTCTTCAACTCTTTCCAGAATCATCTCTTCTGTTTCCACAGTTCGAGTTGTTCGCATACGACCCCTGCCTTCAAACTTTTTCTCAAAACTGCCCGTTTCCCGAAGATGACGCTCAATATTGGCAAATGTTTGGTGGTTTGGTATTTGACGGTTAGGAAACCTCTCCATGTAAACCCTAACACTCTGACGCCCATTTCCTTGACAAAAGCCGTATACCAGGAGCATGTCAACTTTCTGAGAGTTTGTATAATTTTCCATTTTTAATGGTAAAATGAACTTGTAATTCAAGAATGTTGATCGTATACTTGAGTAAATTTCATAGACTGGTGACAATTTGTCAATAATTGTCAAATTATTAAACGCCATATCAACAAGGTCACTTAAAAAATTATTGTTACAGGTAATTTCTTTTTAATATTTACAAATTTTTGACGCCCTCTACCGGCTAAACGAGACAATTTTGGATATAACTAAGTCGGCTTAGATCGACCTATTTTGACGTCAGGAGTCTGTCGTCAAACGTTGTACACGTATTTTCCGGACACCCTGTATATAATCTATTCTCAAATGTGACAAATGCATATTGCAAAAATAAATTAAAACTAAATGTAATAAACGGTATTTATCTATGTAGGTATTTTTTTATCAAACCCTGTGACGTTATGCGCAAAAGCTAACCAAAACGTAACCGTACGGACGTATCTTGTATTAATAGTATCATGATTGCCATCTACATACATATATAAATAAAACAAGCCAAGTGCCCGACACAGTTTAAGTGAATTTGTGTTCTTGTTAATATACTCATCACCTTAAAGATGCTAAATGCAAAATTTTATTTAATTTTTTATAAACTTTATATCAACATGCTATTTTTTAAATTAATATATGTATTTTGTTTTGTTTTTAAGCAAACTCATTTATTAATTATTATATTATTATACTACGACTACCGATGTAAAGTCTTGTTTTATTTGCCAACTGCTTTAATAAACAAACTAAGCTTGATACATAATACATAGTATAGTTGCATGAAAAATCTTTTGGCTCTTTTATGAGCATCATCTGGCAATGCTTGTGGTGTACACAAAGTTTTGTATTCGACAAAATGTAATATAGTATAGCCATAGATATAGTGTGTTTACGACAAGGCCTTAAATTATCTAGCAGATTATTTCATTACCAACCAATTATGTTTGTATTATATACTGGACCCCAAAGTAGTATTCAAAAGTAAAAATATTGTAAATTTATACAACCTTTTCACCTTTGAATATTGTGGTGTAAAATAGCTTTCAAGTATATAATACAAACATAATTGCCCCCCTAAAGTGATTTTATTAATAACCTACTAAAATAATTTAAGCCTTTGTTGTAAAGACACTGTATCTATGGTTATACTATATATTTCTTTGTGTGCACCCTCAGAAAGTCGTTTCTATGCAAAAAAGTAACCCACAAATAAAATATTTAAGAACCGGTCTAAATATATATATATATATATATTATTTTTTAAATTTTCGCGGATATAATTATTTTTATTTAAATTTATTTTCGGATTATCCCGCGTTTTCTTTTTGAGTTGGACTCGACGTTTCGGCTGAATCTCATCAGCCATCATCATGAGATATTTATTATTAATATTTATTAATATACTATTACATCAATATGACATTGATATATAAACTAATTTTGTTGTCAAAGCTAACTTTCAAGAAACTTTATTGTGTGTAAAGTTTCTTTGTTTGACTTCTGGTAGTTGGTCTATTAATTGATCCTTCTACAGTCAAAACTTGTAAAGGAACTGGTTGTGATTTGGATGCTGTAATTAAATTAGTTGTTGTTGGTAAAGAAGCTGTTAGTGGTTTTTTTAAATTTAATTTAGTTGTTGCCAATGCTGTTTTCCAAGTAGATGGTAAACGTCAAGTTTTAAAAAGCCCAAAAGATATTATCCCTTTAGAAAGTCAAGGCGTGTACGAAATTCCATGTGCAGATTGTACGAGATCTTATATTGGACAAACTAACCGCAAAATTAGCACAAGAAAAGAAGAACATATTCGAGCAGTTCAAAAAAATGAATCTACTTCATCTTTAACGGAACATGTAAATTCAAGTCATCACAAAATTAACTTTGAAGGAACTAAAATTTTAGCAAAAATTAATCATTTTCATACTAGAATAACTAGAGAAGCCATCGAAATTGAAAAAAGACCAGACAATCTCAATAAGAGAGATGATGCTTTACGTTTACCATCTACTTGGAAAACAGCATTGGCAACAACTAAATTAAATTTAAAAAAACCACTAACAGCTTCTTTACCAACAACAACTAATTTAATTACAGCATCCAAATCACAACCAGTTCCTTTACAAGTTTTGACTGTAGAAGGATCAATTAATAGACCAACTACCAGAAGTCAAACAAAGAAACTTTACACACAATAAAGTTTCTTGAAAGTTAGCTTTGACAACAAAATTAGTTTATATATCAATGTCATATTGATGTAATAGTATATTAATAAATATTAATAATAAATATCTCATGATGATGGCTGATGAGATTCAGCCGAAACGTCGAGTCCAACTCAAAAAGAAAACGCGGAATAATCCGAAAATAAATTTAAATAAAAATATATATATATATATATAGTATAATATAGTATATAAATATATATAATATATGTATTATTTGCGGGTTTTTATTAAAGACTTGTTTATTTACCAATTAAAAAATAATTTTATTTATTTTTCAGACTGCAAAGATATTTATTTTGATGTTAATACTGGTTAACACAATTAATTCCGAAAAAATATGTGGCCAAAAAATTATTGATATGTTACCGACTATATGCCAAGAACACGATCAACAAATGTCAGGTATGTATTTTTTAAACACAATGATATATTTATTAACTAAACTGTTTAAATTATATTAGATTTTCAACTACACGGACATCGATACATTCGCAGTATAGTTCAAGAATGTTGTGTGAAAAATTGTAATGTTGATACACTTCTATCTTATTGTTAATTGTAATGTAATAAATTACAATTGTCTGATAAAACAGTAAATTTGTTGTAATAAATACTGAAAATAATATATAAATTTTTGTTTTTATTTTTATTTTTTAATGTGATATCTATTGACATCTGTCAAAGTTGATCTGTCAAAACAAATAGTATAGTGAACAATTTGAAAAAAGCGGCACATTTAAAGTGATTACATAATCCCATTCATTTATAAACTCCTTGTATGTACCGGTAATTGTGTTACGCTGGTTTGATATATACTTACTACAACGTGGACAAAATGTAGTTCCTGTCAAGCAAACATGAAAACATATGTAGTATATTGGACAATTTTAAATAAGCGGCATATTTAAAGTGATTACATAATCCCATTCATTTATAAACTGCCTGTATAATACAAACCGAGTTAATTATTTGCATTAATATATTAAAACACTACAGATTAAAATCTGCAATATTTTATAAACTTTTAATCTATTGAATTGGTTTTGAATCACTTTGCTAAGAATATAATGTATATACCACGTTACGTTTTTAAAACAATCACGTTTTCTAATATCGTATTAAAAACTGAAAATGTGTTATAATAGTTATATTTTTACTTAATGATAACGCCAAACAAACGCAAATTTTTTTAATTAATTTAAACGTAAATATCAGGTGCTTTCATTACATTGCCAATATTTTCAGTTATTAAGTAAAAATTTTACTTCTTCTCTGTCCTTGGCGTCTTATCATGGGATAAAAATGAATTAAGTGATATTTTAAAATCATTTTGAAAATGTATAAAATTGTAACCAACGACAACAAATAAATTTGAATAAAAAAAAAAAGATTTGTGAGTTTTGGCTTACCTCACCTGGCAAAACACCAGATCTACTATGTTCTTATTGTGCATGGTATCAGTTAACAGTCAGTTAAACTATGGATATCTAACAATACTTAGATCCCCATGCCCTTGTGAGGTTTGTATTATTACTCATTACATTCTTTTTCTAAATATAATTTGTAGTCTGATTATTAATTGATAATAAAATTACTTACTAGAAATAACGTTGTTTACAAAATAAATATAAAAATACGTTTTTACAATCCCCAATTAAAGCATAATTAGGGTTTGGAGCGGAATAAACCGGAGATAGCTTATTTGCTGCTTAGAGTAGTAGTTGTATCTTATATTTAACTTTTAAACAACCCCTTTCCTTTCATAAAAAAAGTTTATTTTTTGTTTTTATTTATTATTGTCTTCTTAAAAACAATTGTTGCAAGATCTGCTAGATCGACTTTTCCGGAAGTTTTCTGGTAATGCTTTGTATAAGCCGTTTTCTCCAATGCATCGTTTTCGAGACATCGTTGTTATTCCGGATCGTTAAAAAAACCGAATAAATCCCCGATTGGCCGCCTCTTCTTTGGAACACTGCCTAGCGCCCGCCAACCAATTGACACGAGACCGGCAAGAACGGCAAAACCTAAATTTGGGCTTTAAATCACAATCCGACCTTGCGTTCGAAAACCACGGTATTTCTTGATAAAAGGGCGACGCGTGTTATTAAGATAGTTGTCATCTTTGTAATTGCTGTTAGTCACTATGTTAGAAAAAGTGATGATAGAGGAATTGAATATCACCATTATCTTTATTTAACGCTTGCATAGATTAGATATGACATTTATAACAGCTCACAAACATTTTATAACGTTTCCGACAGTTCACAGATATATTGTAATGCTTATGACTTATATTGATTTTATGACTGCTCGGAAACATTTTATGATATTTATGACAGTTTAGGAACATATTATAACAGCTCAAAAACAATTAATGACAGTTTACAAACATTTTATAAGTTTTATTACAGCTCAGGAGTATTTTACGACGTTTATAACAGTTGAAGAACATGCTAATATTTATAACAACTGACAAACATTTTATAACATTTATGACATTTAAGGGCCGGTTGTACCATCCAAGTTCATCTTGAGTTTATTGCTTAAACAAGTTCAACGTTAAATTTACGTTGTACCAACTTGATGAACTCGTTCATCTTCAGGTTAAGTTGAACGGACGCCGTCGGGCAGTTAACTACAAATTTTGCAGTTAAGCATAACCCCTATTTATTTGTTGACGTTTACAAGAATTTATTTTATGTTTTATGATGCATGATTATTATTTTAACTGATTTTTACGACGGGATATATGAAATTGAATTAACAAATACGATTAAATAAATTCAGTAAATTATTTAATTATTTTACTTTATTACAACTAGTTTTGATATATTTTAATCATTTTCAAATAGTTATGAATTTCATTGATATAATTAAAAAAAAAATGTTGTACTTTCCAATAAGAAATTTCCTAGATAGAAAAAATAATAATAATCTAGTTTAGTTAACCGACGTATGGTACAACCCAAGCGCCGTTGAACTAAGATCAAAGTTAACTCCTCAATTAGTTGAACTAACAGTTAACTACATATGGTGCAACCGGCTCTCAGGGATATTTTAAACGTTTATAATATTTCACAAACATTTTATGACAGCTCAGATTTAATGGGTGCGTTTTTAAAATACACCAGCTGTTCGAACAGTTTTTGTTTCAAACAAACTTTGTTCGTTCTAACCAGTTGATCAAACGCTGTTATTTAAAAACAGCACACAACACAGTTACGTCAAAACAATAATTCAATTTTCAACTACCGTCTGTCAAAAGTGTAATTAAAAAGTTAACTAGTATTAAAACACTCATTTTATTGTTCAAGTGCTCGTACCGCTGTTTGCGTCATTTAAAAACGCACCCAATTATTTATGACGTTTATGGTATCTCATAAACATACTATAACGCTTATGACAGCTCACAAACATTTTATGACAATCTTAATATTTCAAAAACATTTTAAAATGATTTAGGAAAAAATAAAGTTCAGGAAAAATTTATAAATTTTATTCAAAACATTTTTTGACGTTTATGACAGTTTACAAACATGTTTTAAAGTTTATAACAGTTGTTCACCAATTTATAACGTTTATGACAGCTTACAAATATATTATGACAGTTTTGACTAGAGACCGGATTATATGTAACTTAAAAACACTGAAATATGCATGCAAATATGCAATAAAAAAAAATATATGCATGAAAATAGCAAAAATATGCTAAAATATGCAGCTATATGCAACATAAATATAAACAAATATAGTTTAATCCTTTTATAAAAAAACACAGTATTTAACAAATTCAAATTTTTTAATTTTTAATAAAGTTGAATAGGTAAAATGTGTATAAATATACAACTACGTATATACATGATATTAGACAAAAAACGTACGGCTAAATAACTCTATTTTAAATAGTTTTTTGAGTACTATGAAGGCAGGTACACACATGTATGTTTTAATTTTTTGTATACTTGCAATAACAACCAACTTTAAAAGGCAACATATATATATATATATATATATATATATATATATATATATATGTGTATGTCAGACAAATGATTTAAACTAGAGTTCCCGTCTACCCTCCCAAATGTTACTTATAAAAAAATTTAAAGTTTCTTTTTTATTGAACCATTAAAAGTCAGTATGTCAAAAGAAATCATGGATATACAATCCCTTGATGACAATGGATGGGTCATTTCAAAACATGAGTACAGACGGATGATTTGAATTGGAATTCCCGCTCACCCATCTAAGTGTTTGTCATCAACTTCCAATGTTACTTCTCTCTGCAAGCGTTCAAAATCGACGCGTGTACTCTTTAATTTTTGGAACATTCCGAGCCTTCTCTCTCCTCAACCAAAAAAAAGAGTATATTTTCGTGTTATTATTATATTTTGAATTTAAATAAGTAAAGAGTGTTCTAACTTCAAAAAGAATATATGGCAAAAAGCGCAGTGGCGGCATTCCCCGAATCGCTGTTTCGTTAGGACACCGGTGTGTCGTATTTGCGCGGGACCCCACCAGTCGGTGGCCTGCCCCAGTGGCTCCACAGCCAGATGCGCTAATTGTAATGGCCCGCATCTCGCTAATTTTAAGGGTTGCAAGACCTACATCAGAATGATGGCCTCGAACGGCAAGAAACTAGGACCGGCAGCACAACCCGCCCCGGCCCAAGTTCCCTTATGGGATCAAGCTTCCGCTCAGCCTGCAGGTCCTCGCAAACCTGCCAACGTAACTGCAAACAAATCGTTCGCTTCTGCTGTGGCTCTTCTAGCACAGCAAGCTGTTGCGGATCAGGTCACCGCTTTCTTAGAGGCGCAAGGAAAGCTTCTTTTTTATCTAGTCTCGCTAAACAATAATGGATAATACGCCCGATGTATTACTCCGTATTTGTTTTTTAATGCTAATACCATTCAAAATAAAATGGGCAAGGTGGAAGAGTTCTTCTTCGATGAGAACATCGATATCTTGTTGGTATCAGAATCGGTTTACAGACCCAATCAAACGCTGAGAATCTCAAATACATTCACGTACTTGGGAACGTCGCCGGTTCCCTTGGGGAGGGGTAAATTGATCTTAGCAAAGAGATCATTAGACCACTCCGAAGTGGATACCCCTGACACTCTCTCGCTGGAATCAAACGCGATAGTGGTGACTGTGCCTGAGTTAGGCACACTCAAAACCGCGTCTGCCTACATTAGGCAGCAAAATCGCATTGAAATGGAAGATTTTGATGCGATTCTCGACAGTCCTCACCCCACAATTATCGCTGGGAATTTCAACTCAAAGCACCCGGCGAACGATTTGCAAGTGGTGGGCCCAGATTAACCCACCTTCTACAGCAATGCATCACATAGGGGACGTTCTTGACATAGCAATATTCAAGAACGTCAACTTAACATACGATTTACGCATTGTCGATTCAATGAGCTCCGATCACGACCCATTAATACTGGAACTCTACGGAAGGGGGACAGGAGAGGGTAAAAGATTCGTAACTCGTACGAATTGGCCTCTCTTTTCTCGTACCCTGGAAGAGAGCATAAGCAGGCTTGCACCAATAAGAACAGTCGATGATCTGAAAAAAGCCGTCAAAACTTTTACGGTACAAATTCGCAAAGCCACGGAGAAGGCTTCTAAGACCCATCAGGTCCGCGTCGATAATCCTCTAGGACTATCTCGCGACACAAAAGCATTAATAGGACGCAGAAATGCCGCCAAACGTCAATGGCAGAGGCATCGCGACCCCAGAGGTCGCGAAATTATGAATGCGCTCCTGAAGGTTGCACAAAAATTTGTGCTGGCAAAATACCATGGAATCATCCAATGTGGAAGATCTCCAATGCCTTACGCAACAGGCGAGTCCCCATTCCAGCTATTCTTGGCAAAAATTGGGTCCAATTTTCTAATGAGGGAGAAGCTAAGGCATTCGCCGACTGCTTCAAACTCCAATGTTCCGAGGTATTTACAAGGGACACTGATTTGGATCATATCGATCAAGTCCACAGGGCTGTCAGAAACTTCTTGAACGCCGACGAACCGCTGGAAAGAGTTCGACCGTCTCGACTCAGAGAAATTATCAAAAGATTTAAAGCTCAAACCGCCCCTGGTTCTGATAAGATAACGAACAGAGCTTTGAAATCGTTCTCGCACAAAGCAATAATAGCACTCACCAATATTGCAAATGCGACTCTTCGAACTGGGCACTTTCCTTCAGATTGGAAAAGCTCACTAGTGATAACTATCCCCAAACCTGGGAAAGACCAGACATTTTCACAAAATTACCGGCCCATCAGTTTCCTATGTATCTTAAGTAAGGTCATAGAAAGGGTGATCTTCGACAGATTACAGGATCACACAAAAGTTAACAATCTTCTCCCCCCCCCCACCAACATGGGTTCAGATGGGGCCATTCAACTGTCCATCAATTAAACCACGTGACGGACCAAATTATCGGAGTTTTCAGACTGAGAAAGATCACAAGAGTGATCTTTTTCGACGTCGAAAAATGAGGCTGATTGCTTCATATCTAAACCGCAGAACACTGGCAGTCAGAATTTCTGACCATATATCTACTTCTCGACATATAGAGGCAGGGGTGCTTCAGGGGTCTATTTTATCACCGTTGCTGTTTAACTTATACTTTGCCGATATGCCTTCGGGATTGATGCACAGGGTTCAAATGGTACAGTTTGCTGATGACACAGCTTTTTTCTATTTTTCTAAACCACCCGTGTGATTATTTCAAGATTACAAAAATCCACGGACGACCTGGATAAATGGTTGGACGAATGGCGAGTCAAAGTAAATCCAAAGATAAACAAGGCTGTTCTCTTCACACGCCGGAAAATCACACCCGATGAGAACGTCAGTCTTAACGACGTTCCCATACCGTGGTCTGATTCTGCTAAGTATCTTGGGGTTATCTTAGACAAGGGACTCACGTATAAACTACTAAGTATTTGTGAGGTTAGGTGAGTATTTTAGCTTACCTTAGCTAATCTTAGTTAGCATAAGGAATCTCTATAGTATAGTAACCAAATGAACATTAACGTTTTAATAAGTTATCTAGAGTACAACAGAGGTATAACTAACTCAATGTGTGTAAAATTCATTGCGTGCTATACCAGGTATACAAGGTTAGTCAAAATTACCGGAACACCTAAATAATTCTCCAACCGTACAAAATTAAAAAAAAAATGAAACAAAAGTTGTTTGGCTTTAAACAAACTATTGACTAAAAATATTTTCAATTGAGTGTTCATTTTATTGTGAACATTTTTTAAACTTTGTATATTTTTACATTTTTTGATTTTTTGACTAACTGTGAGTATTTTTTGTAAAAATCACTTTTTTATAAAATGCACCATTTTTGAGTTATAAGCAACCTTCTGAACTTGAAAAAAAAACATTTTTCACAAACGTACACATTTATTTTAACCAAACAAACAAAAAACAATAACAAATATAACAAATATAACAAATACTACAAATAACAAAACAATCTGTTGAGTTTGTAAAGTTTATACTTAAAAATAAAAATTTATATTTACATATATGTATGTAAACATGTCACCAATAGCTCTCCAATAAACAACAGGCAACAGAAAAAAGCCAGACTTACATGAAAATGTTTTATGTTTTTATTTATTAATATTGTTGATGTTGTTATTCGATGGTGACGGTTGGGGGTATTGGTAAACTCATCAAACTACTGAAAAAATCAGCTGCAGATATTGAAAAATCGTCCACATAATCGCTTGTCGGGAATTAATCTGATAGTATATTCGGATTGTTCCATTTTGTAGGTTTCGTTTGCACGCTGTTTGACGGGAAAGTACTAATCATTCCTTTTCCAATAAAGTAGTGACTACAAGCATAATTATTGGTTGCATCTTCTTTGCCGGTTATTAACTGCTCTGGATGATAAAGCTGCTTATATTGACCTTTTTCGTTCACAATAAAATAAAATGATTTATAATAACAAAATTGAAAAATTGTCATAGTTACGCTTACTCTCTCTGATCGCAGCCTCCCCATCAGAGGAGAGCTATTGATGACAAGGTCTCAAACATACTCCGCCCCTCCCACAATTTTTTTTTTTTACAATATAAAATTCAAAATAACATTAATGACCTCCAATAAATTAAATAAAAAAGATAGCTGTGAAGTTAATTAAAGTTCTTGCCATGTTTAAAGGTCTAACAATATCACCAGCTGTCGTTCTAATAGTCAAAACTCTCACGTTTCCGTCTGGACCCGGTAATAAACACAAAACACGCCTTTTTAACCATTGAGTAAGTGGAGTTGGTAAACTGAACCGTCCAACAAGTCCAAAAAGATTGCGTTAATTGTTTAATTAATTCCCAGCGTTTTAATCTGTTTAAAGGTAAATTCAGAATATCAACTTCAGCTCGTGACAAAAGCAAACCTCCAATTAAAAAAATGTCTTGTTGTTAAATAATCTACTCCGTCATTTGGATCATTAGAACAGAATTCAATATCGCTTCAATACAAATAATAACAGTAACAAATTGTTCAAAAGTTAATACCTGTTGCCCTATAATAAGTCAGAAATGGTGTTTGAACAGTTTAACTCCAGTTTCTCATAATCCACCAAAATTTGGGACGTAGGGCGGATTAAAATACCAGTTAATCTCTCTTGATGCTAAATAATAAGCAAAAAAATCATTTGAATTAATTAAAAATTTAGAAATTTCCGAAATTTCTAGTAGCTCCACGGAAATTACTACCTTGCGATAAAACAATCACTTGCAGCAAAACAACCTTCTGTTGTAACATTTGTAACAGCTTCTACATGTATTGCTTTTGTTACTATACAAACAAAAAGTGCTACTTAACATTTAACTGTACGATTAGTTCTTAACCCAGACGCTTTTATTATAAATGGACTAGCATAATCTATACCGGTATGACTAAAAGTTCGAGATGAATTTACTCTAACAAATGGTAGGTCAGCCATAATTGGTTGAATTGGTTCAGCTTTAAAACAATAACAAATAAAACAAAAAATACATTGTCTAATTAAATTTCTAGACGACGGAATCCATGTCCAAAATACAAATGAAATTTATCAATTAACATAATTGCTAAACAACTTTTATTTGAGATCAAAATTGAATGACGACTTTGTGGAAAAAGTTGAGCATGTTTTAAACGACCCCCCACTTTGACAAGACCTGCAGAATCAAGAAATAGAGATAAAGTTTGATACAGTTTAGAACATAATTTATCATCATGTAATTTATGAATATCTGAATCCAACTACTTAACCTAAGTGATCTTTATTGCAAAATGTAGAGCATTATGATATTCTAAACCAGACAATAATCCAGTTACCACCTTATTGTCAGTTTGTCTCACTTTTGCTCTTAAATTTTGTACAAAACAAAAAATATACCCAAATATACGTTGCATCTTTAAAAGTAAAAAAACTTTCTCAAAAAGTTTAATAAGCAAAGAAGATGATATACGTATTATTACATTGTTATCTTTCAATTCAGGAACAGTTAACAATTTTGGTAAATTTTCTGATTTCTAATTTTTTATTAATTGATATAAAAATTTAGAACCTTTCCACCATAAAGTACAATTTAACAATTCCAAAGAAAGTAAATTACAACTTCCTGGATCAGCAAGATTTTGATTACCGGAAACATGTTTCCATATAGATTTAGGTAAGTTTTCGTAAATTTGAGCGACTCTATTTGCTATAAAAGTTTTTAATTTATATGGTGGAGTAGAAATCCTTGCAAGTACTGTGGTAGAATTAGTGAAACAAAATGATATTTTCAATTTAAATGTATTAAAATCAAAAAAAGTTGACTTACAAATTTTGGATAATAACCAAGCACTCCAAGTTCAAACCTTGAAATTGTCCACGTTGTAAATGATGCTATTTGTGACTTTGCAGTTATAAAATAAACTACAACGGATGATTCAAGTTCAATCCTAAAATATATTACTGCAGCCATTCCAAGGTTGCTTGCATCTGAAAACCCTACAAGACGAGCATTGAGATAACCTTTAAGTATAATGCATCTAGGTAATTTTATCTACATTAGGTAAATCTTTTATAATCCGAGACCATTTTTCTAATATTTTGCTTGGAAGAATTCTATCCCAATCAATTTTAATTAACCACAACAATTGTAAGAATTTTTTTTAAAGATATGACAAAAAGAGTAAGATTTCTTTTCACGTCAAAAATACGTGCCACTCTGGACAATATTCCTCTCTTGGTAGGTATCTCAACAAAAAGTTTGATGCAGAAATAGAAATTATCATTGATAAGATCCCAAGCAATACCTAAAACTTTAATGGTTTTTGAAAAAATGGAAAGTTTTTGCAACAAAAAGTTGTCAGAATTTAAAAGTGATGGTTTTGAACATATCCAATTAAACCTAATTGAAAACTACAAAGTTATAAGTTCATTTTTTAATTGTATGACAGCAGACTTATTATTAGCCCTACATAAAATGTCATCTACGTAACGTAGTTAATGCATTAGCAGCTATGGGATACTTTGAGCTTTTATCCTTAACTAGTTGAACAATTTTTCGCTGAGCTAAAAAAGAACTGGAAGTTACACCAAAAACAACACAAATGTGTTCCCACTCAGCTACAATCTATTAAAGATCGCCAATAGATATGACAATATTTACAATCGTCCTTATGTAAAGCTACTTCTCAAAACATTTGACAAATGTCACAAGTTAAGGCAATTTTTGGAATACGAAAACGAGTAATGATTTGTCCTATGTCTGCTTGTAACTTTGGTCCACTGTAAATTGTGTCATCAAGTGTAACACCATAAGGATCTTATTCAGCCGGATTGAAAACCACCCGTACTGATGTTCCAGTAGGTTTTTCATTCTTTGCCTCATGATGAGTCAAAATATAAGATACTGAATAAGTAGCAGATATGAGATGACCTTGTGTAATAAAATCTTGAATGTTACCATTATATAATTGTTTAAATATAGATCGCGTTTAAAACGAGCTTCTATTTTGAATAAGCGATCAAGTGCGTATTGTCTATTAGAACCTAAAATTGGGAAAATTCCATGTTTAAATGGCAATCTTGTGATGTAACGACTACGTTTATCACAAACTGTTGTGTCATTATAATATGTTTTGCATATTTGGCCTTCGGATAAAATATGCAAAGGTGAAAAAATCTCTTCAGTTTTCCATAATAATTTAAGTGTATCATTAAGGGAGAAAACAGAGTTAGAATCTATGCTGTTAAACATAGAATTCAAAATTAGAGTAGGTTTTGAGCTATTTTGATGGATTGACCCATGATAATCTAACCAAAGTTAGTGAGCATGGCGCTTGCCTTTGATATGAGCAGGATACAAAAAAGAAATATCAAGAACAGCATCTACACCCAACATGATATCTATTTGTGAAGTTTGATAAAAGTCTGGATCTGCCAGAGTTAAACTTGAGAAACAATCTTTAAGTTCTTAGAATAAAGAAACGAATGGCAGATCAGCAGTGATATAAAGTAGTAAATTGCATTAAATTTAATAGCATTTGTAAGTGAATTTAACGGAGCCAGTTTAGAAGACACTAATCCTTGAGTGGTACAATTAAGAGGGTCTGACCAACTCCTTTGAGAAAATATGGACAATTAGTTCTTGGTAAACGCTAATTTAGTTGTAATAAAGTTAACTTGACTTTCGGAATTAATAACTAATTGACAAAGATGCAATTGTCCCAAAATTGATAATATTTGTGCTTGAACGGTTCCTAGTATAGCCAGGAATTAAGTATCAATCTTTAAAAACATTGATAACAAAACAAAAGCTGTTGTGATCTCTGGTTTTCGTTCAATTGAAAATTGAAATTTATTGTTTTTTGAATAATGTAATGTATTCTCAAAATGTAATAAAGTATTGTCTTTTACATGAATTTGTAGATAGACAACTTGAAAACCTATGCTAAGCAAAACATCTTTTGTGTGTTTTAGCAATTTTATAGCAAAATTTTGGGTTTCCGGTTAGAAAAGAAGAGTATTTAATTAATTTATTTTGTCCTTTACATAATGAACAGAACAAAATTGCAAGTTTATTAACTACTTTTTGAATTGCCGCCATATTTACCCGTCTATGATCTTGCACTAATTTTAAATTATTTGAAATAAATTTAACTGGATTAAGACCATTGGATACTAATTCTGAAACGGTACTTTTATCTCGTAAGAACGAGATCAATTGCTTAAAGGTGTCCAACGATAAAAATTTTGTTTAAAATTTTATTCGAATTTTTGAGTCTAACAATTTCAGAGCAATTGTCAATAAAATATAATCAGCTAAATCTGCAATATTCAATGAATTCTACGGCCTGAGGTTGATCTCCTTTAATAGGACTTAATTTTAAAATATTAGTAAAATGATGAGAACCCATTTTACGTTTATTAATGTATTTAATAATTAATAAGTAACAAACCGTTTCATAATTTTCAGGAGTATAAGTTACTGCCTGAAAAAGACGCAATGGACCAGCTTCCAAATATGTTAAAAAATATGAAATTTTTTTAATGTTTGATAATTTCGAAGTGTGTATTAAATTATCATATAATGCAATGAAAGCTAGGAACTTTTCATAACTAATTTAGGGATTTGTATTTTTAGGAGAAAAACATTAGATTTGAAACCGGATTATTGATGGAAGTTATGGAAGTTGTTGTCAAAGTGGATTTTGTAAATTGAGTTAGAATTTCAAAATAGATTTCATCAAAAGATGTAGCCAGTTGTCCGATGTTCAATGCAAAATCTGCATGTTGAAAACCCAAAAGAAAAAGTTGATCTAATATTTCATAGAATTTGGATTGAACATTAGACAACTGAGCAGGCTGTAATAAAAAAAGATAGTTTGCGCAATAAATTTCCACATATTTAGAGATTGGTCCAGATTCTCTCTTTTTGCGTATTTAATAGAGAAAGTTGACATTCCTGATCTTGTCTAGCTGCCATAAAATTGATGAAAATATATATAAAAATATTTTATATAAATTGTCAAATTTGACAAATTAAATTTGAATATCTAATTTTAATATTAAATAATAGTAAAATGGTTAGAAACCCTTAAAGGCAAGCAAGCGTTGTGAAAATTAGATAGAACTTTGCTATCAGCGACAAAAAAAATGGAAAGTATCCGGTTCGAAGGATCAATTTGTTAAGTTTTGTAAAGTTCTTATTTAAAAATAAAAATGTATATGTATGTGAACGCGTCACCAATAACTCTTCAATAAACAATAGGCAAGACCTTAGATTTTTTTTTTATTTATTAATATTGTTGATGTTGTTGTTACTTGATAGTGACAGTTGGGGGTATTGGTGAATTCATCAAATTATTAGAAAAATTAACTGCAGATATTGAAGAATTGTCAACATAATTGCTCGTCGGGAATTAATCTGATAGTATATTCGGATTGTTCCATTTTGTAGGTTTTGTTTGCACGACCACAAACATAATTATAGATTGCATCTTCTTTGCTGGTTATTAACTGCTCTAGATAATAAAGCTGCTTATATTGACCTCTTTTGTTCACAATAAAATAAAATGATTTATAATAACAAAATTGAAAAATTGTCATGGTTACGCTTATTCTCTCTGATTGCAGTCTCCCGATCAGAGGAGAGCTATTGATGACGCTGTTTGACGAGAAAGTACTTATCATTTCTTTTCCAATAGAGTAGTGACCACAAGCATAATTATTGATTGCATCTTCTTTGCCGGTTATTAACTGCTCTGGATGATAAAGCTGCTTATATTGACCTCTTTTGTTCACAATAAAATAAAATGATTCATAATAACAAAATTGAAAAATTGTCATGGTTACGCTTACTTTCTCTGATTGCAGTCACCCGATCAGAGGAGAGCTATTGATGACAAGGTCTCAAACACAGTCTTTAAATTATTAAAAAAAGTAAAAATACACAGGTATTTTATTTAAAAAAATTTAAAAGTTCAAATTTCCATAATAAAACAAACACCCTGTATATTTTTACATTTTTAATTCCTAGAATTAATCTTAGAACTAAATAAATGTAAAAATATACATGGCTAAATTGGTAGCGCTTGCTCTTGATTGGTTCCGTTTTTTAATACAAAAGCTAAGAACCAATATAGAGTGTTACACAACTAATGTAGCAAAAACCGCTCCAAATGTAGCAGTCTTACTGTGCGCACCTATTATAATTGTTATAATTAATGTACACATTTACTTACTACACATGTGTTGCAACAAACTTATAACATTTTAATATTAAAAATATAAGTTTAGATTAATGTAAATTGTAATGCACGTGACTTTGGTTAACATAGAGCAGATGAACCACCATGGCGCTAACAACTTAAAAAGTAATCTTAATAATTAATTATTATTTTACATTGATTATTTATTAAATTATTTATAAAAATAATTTTAAACAAAGTGAGTAAAGATATAAATTAATATTAAATGCTGTTTTAATTATTTAGTTTGAACTTTAATTAATTCATATATAAAATCACCGTTAAATTTCAATGCTGATGTGAGAGCGCGGATGCTGAGCGTATTTTAACGAATATGTAGCAGTAGCCAAGTTCAGCCAAGTTTTCCGATGGCTCTGTGCGTAATAGGTCCATTTTGCACGTAACCTCATGAAATAGTCATACTTTTTTAGCTGTAAAGGTGCGACGATCAATATTATCATCAATAATATTAAACAATTTATTGCACATGCAAACTTTTAGTTTTTGACACTTTTGCAGTCAATATGTGGAATAACATAAAGTTATAGCTCTAAAAAAGAAGAAAAAAATTTTTTTTTTAGATTTTTGGCATATCAGCCTAAGAAATTAATGTAGAAGAAAAAAAGACGCTAATGTATGAAGGAATGGTTAAAAAAAAGAAATAAATACTTGTAGAACAGATTGTACAATAAAAATCAAACTCTTTTTGATTGACTCAATATATTGTGCAATCTTTCAATATGATCTACATACGTTTAATATTATTGTATAATATATTGACTATCACGGATAGCCAACCGCTTTAAACTTTCATAACTATTACCATTCATTTTTATTGTTGTTACTAATAAAAATAAAATTACAAATACAAATCAGAGGACAAACTGTATATAAACCCAATTGCTCAAAATCTCAAATTTAGCGATGTTCATGGTGGTAAACAAAAATTGAAATCCGTTTTGTCGATTCCATCAGATTTTATCAAGTTTCTTCAATGCTTATTTGTGATAGACTTACATTCTTATTTGTCACACAGCTTATTTATTATTCACAAATATATGTACAAAAAAGTAAATATAATTTTATTATACGGTAGTTTATTTTGTATCCTGTTGTTGGTGGCATTGAAATCAATTGTTTGATAAGACAGGAAGGTCAAGCGGCAGTTAACCTGCATCTTAATGTCGTTTATCTGTCAAATTATTTTAATTTAGGGAAGTAAAAATGTATCAAAACACTTGTGGGGCGGCAGCAGCCACGGCGGGAGGCTGTGTCGAAACAGATAAGGATTGCCACAGCCTCATCTCCAAGGAGCCCATAGTCCCAGCAGTAGAACATGATTATAGTGGCTTCGACATAGTCAAAGCTACCCAGGTAATAGAACCTTTAATTTACTATTTGTAGGCACTAATAATTATATTTTTAGTATGGTGCATTTATCCGTGTTAAAGAACTTGTGGATGCCGGCTATAACGTCAATCAACGGGATAGTGAAACAGTCACTCTGCTACATTGGGCATCTATTAATAATCGTAAAGATATCATGAGGTATTTTATAGATAAGGGAGCCGAGGTGGATGCAATTGGAGGTGAATTAAATGCAACACCTTTACATTGGGCAACAAGGCAGGGACATTTAGATGCGGCTGTGCTTTTAATGAACGCAGGGGCTGATCCAACCTTAAGGGATGCAGAAGGGTGTTCTTGTATTCATCTAGGTGCTCAATTTGGACATACAGCTTTAGTTGCATATTTTGTTGCAAGAGGTGTAAGTCCGGACTTGGTGGATAGGGGTGGCATGACACCTTTAATGTGGTCGTGTTGGAAAGTATGCACTTTGGACCCTACAAGAGTGCTATTGACATTGGGTGCTAATACAAGTTTAGCAGATTCTAATCAAGGCAATACAGCACTACATTGGGCTATACTAGCTAGAAATACTACAGCAATTTCAACATTAGTTTTACAGGTAATATAATATTTTAATTCAATTTTAACATTAAGGGCAGGAGGTTTGAATGTTTTTTAAATGTTTATACTAGTAAAAATTTAGTTAAAACAAGATTTATATTAGCAATATGAATAAATTTAAAATAATATTGATTTTGTTTTGCAATATCACTGAAATATTTATGACTTGTTGATACGTCAAATATCACTTTATTTATGTATGTTTTCCTAAAAACTATTCAAACGACTACATTGCACTTCAACATTATATACTTCTTATACCAATAGTTTTAATCTAGGACACTGAACAATGGTTAATGATTACATAAGATTATAAATTGTTTACCAAAAACACATTTTTGGTTTTAACTAATCTAATTAATCAATTGTTGTTGGAAAAATTTTAATTGTTTTTTTGCATGTTCTAAATGTTTAAAAACCTAAGTAAAAAAATTGTTGTTTTATTACATGATATTTGAAACATGTCTGGCTGCCTATGCAATATTCTGAAAACTAAAAGTTTAGAAGAAAATGATTTCCACATTCAATTTTATTTGATTAATAAATTTTATTTTTTTCTTATTTTTATTGCAATTGCGTGCTCTAACTAAAATTTTATTTAGTTATTGCAAATTTGCTACATCATATGTATCAACAATCAAACTTCTTGTGCCTTATAATTTTTAATTGTTGTAGCCTGTCCCACATTGAGCTTTCATAAAAATATTCAGCTTTATAGCAAAGAACTTTTTAATAATAGAATCTGTATAAAACAAAAAAAAAAAATACTTGCACTAAGTATGGTGCTGTGTACCACAGTTTAAGAACCGCTTATTTAAACCATAATATTATGTACTATATTAATTTTTGCAAACTATCCATTTTTCAATTTTCAAATTGCATGCATGAGCAAATAAATCTGAGAAAACACCTATAATAATGTCTTAATTTCAAGTGAACGTATAAATCTGGGACAGTATTTTTGTTTTTTTTTGCATATTATTTTTAAATTAAGTACATTAATCAATATATTTTTTTTATACCAAACATAATTAAAAGTAAACATTTTAAGGTTTTCTTGGCATGTTAGCACTAGTTCCTTTAAAAATCTAATTAGTTTTAAACTATCTAATAACAAATAATTTAAATGTGACATTTATTTTTATAACATGTTATTGATAGAAATATTATTTACTTTTTAACCCAAATTACATTGATAAATATAATTGTCCTGGATTTATTTGTTTGTGACTGTTTAAGTCAATTTTTTTTGGTTGAAATTAAGTATCTATTCAGTTTCAAAACATTCTGTTTTACTTCTTCACCATGATTTATTTTATGTTCAAATAATATTCATGTGTGATTTCAGTTTAAAATTGAACTTTTAATGGAATGTGTGATTATCGTTGAGAATCATAATTTTAGTTTCTATGAAACATGTGGTTTTGATTTTAGGCACAAGCTAGTTTAAATATTCCAAACCACAGAGGTGATACTCCATTATCAATGTTACAAACTCATTTGGGTTCTGTATGGGTGGGACCAAAAGTAGCAGAGAAAGTTAAAGAAAATATGAGTACGCTACGATCAAGAAATATTATTTATAGAATAGCAAAAGATAAAGTGAGAAAAGCTTCAGTTAAAGCTTTAATTTTTGTTATTAATATTTTTCATTTCTAGAGAGTACGATGGTGGTGTATGGTGGGGACACCATTCCTGGCTTTCTACATTGCTGGCTTAATTTTAGGATCAAATATATTATTATTAATTAAGTTATTCCTTTTTTTATGCCTTTATATCGTGTTGAATTCCGTTGGACAGGTTTTATTCGACGATAGGTTAATGGCTATTTTACCACTTAGTATTTACATGTCTACCAAAATTTGGATGTATTTCACTTGGTTTATTTACATTATGCCTAACACGACG
The DNA here is from genome assembly GCA_963932245.1 of Tachinus rufipes. NCBI lineage: Eukaryota > Metazoa > Arthropoda > Insecta > Coleoptera > Staphylinidae > Tachinus > Tachinus rufipes. The sequence continues at coordinate 70,390,948 of OZ010745.1, read as the reverse complement.
TTGCTCATCAACTTTGTGTTTTTGTCAAGTTCAGGCTTGTTGTGGTATTGCTTTATACATTCATGGAGAGGGGATGCCGGGACGATCAATGCATCACAGGATGTGAGATTTAGAGTAAGAAATCATGGTTACTAATGTTATTCAATATTATAGTTTCTTAATTTTTTGTAGACAATTATAGAATTAGCAGAACGTGGTCCTGGAGGATTTGAACCTTCATTATTCTGCTCAACATGTTTAGTTAGACGACCATTGAGATCAAAACATTGTTCTGTTTGCAATAAGTGTGTTGCTAGATTTGATCATCATTGTCCGTGGGTAGCAAATTGTATAGGTAAAGTGTAAAATAAAATATTTTTTTCTTAACTTATCAATTTAATTTTTTAGGGGCTAAAAATCACAAGCATTTTATTGGATTTTTAGCCTGTTTAGTTATGATGTGCGGACAAATCCTATTTGGCACAACACAGTTCTGGCAGAATCAAGAAAATTGTATTATCAATCCTGGTGTGGAAGGATACTGGCAAGTCATTGTGACACTCGGTAAATGTGATCCATGGGTGGCTTTTATTGCTGGAAATGCTCTCTTGCATTTTGCATGGGTTTTCATGTTACTAATCTGTCAGATATATCAGGTATGTATATAAAATTCAATAAATTAGTATGTAAACATTATAAATATAGATTGCTATAAAATTTAAGGACAAATCTAATAACTCTGCATGATTAAATCATAATTTTATTTGAGGTTTTATTTTATATTAAATAAATTATCATACTTTAATGTGCTGTTTTTATATTATTTATTTTATTAAGACCGGTTTTGGCTGTTAGGCCATCATCAGTGTCTTATGTATTACACAGCTTGGTGTACCTGTGTAATACCTAATCTCGTCACATTGACTGTTTATACTGGAGTAACTTGTTTTATTCAGACGGCGCATGCACGATCCAGATTGCTTTATGACAGCAGTACAGTACAATTAATGTTAAAATATTAGTTTATAATAGGTCTGTTCCAACCTACAATTTGGATAGTTTCCAAACTGTCCAAACTATGCACACAAGCAAATTACTGTGTATAGAAGATTGTCTAAAAATGACAAATATTTGTTTGTGTGCACAGTGTGGACGGTTTGCAAACTATCTAAATCGTAGGTTGGAACAGACCTTTTATTGCGGAACATTGTAACATTTTTATAAGGACACACAATGTCTCTTTCAATTGATTGAAAATGAATACATTTGTTTGCTATATATAATATATAATTTATAAGATAATAGGTACTAAATTTTGTCAACAAAGTAATAATTTTTAGAATGTAGATTATATTGTTTTTATATTATATATATATATATCTTTTGTTAATTTTAAATTCCGGATAGAGAACCACGGACCTTTTCTATATCAAGTTAGTATTACACTACTGAGCTTTTGCTGTCAACATAAAAAGTATTCGCATTATCGCCTATTGCTGCGGTAATTTATTACCAATTTAATAAATTTTTATTTTTAAGTGAACTCATTGAAAGATTCACACATTGTAAAACAGAGCTTGCAAATTAATCTTTTTTTTGAGTAATCTTATGTTTAAATTATTATTGAAAGACTGTCCAGGAGTAAGAAGTAAAAAAAAATCAGTCCGCTCCCGATCAGAGCCGAGCCGCTTTTTTAAACTATTGCTAACCTTGTGTGCATGACAATAAAGATTTTAAAATAATTATGTCATCAGAAAATAATTCCATTTAAAATAAATAGCGATTTTTCGCGAAATACTACTATGTTACCAGTGGTATGATGTGGTAAGAGTAGCTGGAGTAACATCATTTTTGATACAACTTCATTGCTCTAGTAACAAAAATTGTCGCTAAAATGGCGTGGTTACATATATTAAAATTATAGACCAATCATTGTTTTTAAATTCTCTGATTCTAAGAAATCTCAAACAAATAAAAGAAATAATTTTAAATTATACTACGTTTTATTTTTATATTCTCTATCTAATAATAAAATGTAATTAACAAATTATATTTTGTACCTACTAAACATCAATTTAGAAATGTATATTGTAAAGTAATTTAATGACATCCATCAAGTTTAAATAACCTTAATTGTCTGCCAACGGCATACTATAAGCAGTAACCTACGTCAACGCTAGGTAAGGCGTAGTATGTCGTGGTATGAAACGATGACTTTTTAACATACGTCATTGATTTTCCCTCCTTTACTAAATGCTCGCGAAAATGCAGTGGTATGTCTGTCAACACTAACCACCTTACTATAGTAAGCAATAGTATCTCGCAAAAAATCACTAAAAGTTTCCATCAAGAATATAAAAATATATAGACTCGAACAGTATTCTGTAATACTGGAGGGTAAATGTATTATGTATTACTTTGCATATGGTATTAATATAAATTTAAAATTAATAATTTATGTTCAAAAATGCAATTAATTTGAGGCTTGTTTAAAAAGTTATATTACTAGATGGTGCCTACGTAGTGTAAAAAGCGATTAACAATATGAAAATATGTACAATTTAAAATATATCTAGACCTGTTGTTAACTTAGATAGTAGATTATTTTAATATTATATATAAAACATATATATTCTTTTTCAGATATCTTGTTTGGGTATGACAGCAAATGAGAGGATGAACCGCTGCAGGTACAGCCACTTCATCAGCAATAATGGCAAATCTCCTTTCTCGAAAGGCCCAATAATGAATTTGGCAGAGTTCTTTGAATGCACATGCTTTGGTCTCATGCGACCACAAGTAAAAGACTGGATGACAAGTTTCGATTTAGACAAAAATATCGAGCACCAGCCTCTATTGAGGCACAAGGACAATTATCAATATGTTTAAAAACAATTTTGAAAAAGATGAAAATATATATTATACAATTTTTATGTAAAAGAATTTTAAAAATCCAAAGATATATAAATGTATAGAGTAATAAGTCTTCAAAACAAAATAATTTTTAAAATTGTACACATTCCATTTATACATACGATTTAATTAATTTTTAATTAATATGTCATATATTTGTTTTTCTTTTTATTTTCACTATATACTCTTAGTTATTAATTAATTAAATAAATGAGAATTGTTACCTAAGTTTTATATAAAATCTAGTCAATGTACTTAACAAATTAATTTATACAGCTTCTAAAAAACTATTCTAAAGCAATATATTGTATATTTAAAAATCGAATCGAAAAATATTCATAATGCGCTTTCTATTCTATTTATCATTTTACAGATAGTATTTTTAACATATTCGTAAATAAATTTTATTTACGGCAGCAACATTATGTAATGATTAAGTGATGATGAACAATTTATACAAAAAATAAGCGCTATTGTATTTTATCTAGCTCAATATGATTTTTTGATTTTCGACACAAGCTGGCTTGAAATAAAGATAATTACAAAATATTTAATTTTGCGAGGTTATTTATTAGTATGTCATTGTGACATAAATAATATTTTACATTCTTTTTACAGATAGCAAAATGCCTCAGGATAAAGGTAAGAATGAAGGAAATAAAAGAGGCAAGGATACTAACAATAAAGGAGTACACACTGAAGGTAAGGCAATAAATATTGAATTTCATTTATAAAATATTCTCAAAGTTTGGCTCAACTGATAATTTTTCAGAAATAGATTAGAAAATTCATGGACCACATTAAAAACTTTTTAACTTAATAGTAAAAGAATGGCTAATTTTAAATAATTAGATTATTATATTGACATTCATACTGATAAACTCGCCAAGTAAAAAATTATAAATTTTTTTAAAATGTACCTATCAAGTAGAAGTGAACAGGAATACTTTTTAAGTAAACTATTAGACATCCTGTATAGTATAATTAAATTAAATGAAACACAATCTAATACCCCTGTGACACTATGTATAATTCTCTCTTGAATTATACAGGGTGTCTCCTAACTGGAGGCGAAAAATTAAACTTTGGGTACATTTTTCAATTTCAAACAGAAAATCTAAATAACTTTTTTCCGAGATAATAAAAAAAGTACACATTATTTAGAAAAAAAATTATTTTGCAAAATGCGTTGATGCAAGCTTTTGATACTTGTCGAAATCGTTTTCTTTGGTTTGGTTAGTAAAATTTGATGAAAATGCTGTTCAACAACGGAGATTACGCATATCATTTTTGTTTACGGATTCTGTAGTGGTAATGCCCTAGCTGCATGTCGCGAGTATCAATTAAGATTTCCCGTCACGTATTTTCGAAGGCTCTGTGTATTTGAAAATCGCCGTAGTGGAGGTCCACATCAACAGCACTCCGTGGCAGAACAGGAACAAATAGTTGACTCAGTTCTTGAGACAGATCATATATATCAGCTATAGCTGGCTGAAGTTAGCTTCGGCTTCGGCTTTGGATCAGCTTCGTTTTTTATAAAAGTATGTGCGCACGCACGCTAGGTACAGCTGCCCAGCAAAGTCGACACAATGTTTTAAGAAACGCTGTCTTTTAAAATCCGTCGGCAAAATGAATTCCATATCTTTTTTATAAATAACTTTAAATACGTATAAAATTGTCTTGTTTTTTTTTTTAATTACATTTATAAAATATATGAAATAATACCCGACAAATTACTGCATATTATAAATGTATACACAGAGAAGGTAAAAGCAGTAAATGAAGTAATCGTGATGCTCGCAGATGAGCAATTATTACACAATAAAAAGAAATATTTTTATTTTATATTTAAATAAATTATCACTAAGTTAATAATAACAAATTAATAAGTTAGTTCGAAATTTGAATAAAATAAAAGTGTTCTAGTTTTACTAAAACATACGCGCTCGCGGAAAGTTGAATTATCTCGCTTATGAAAAATACCTTCTCTTTTATTTTTCAATATGTTATTACTTATTTAATAACAAATCACGAAATTCTTTCAGAGTTCAAAAAAAAGTTACTGATTAACAATTGGAGCACTTTTAATTAAACATACGCGCTCGCGGAAAGTTGAATTATCTCGCTTATGAAAAATACCTTCTCTTTTATTTTTCAATATGTTATTACTTATTTAATAACAAATCACGAAATTCTTTCAGAGTTTAAAAAAAAGTTACTGATTAACAATTGGAGCACTTTTAATTAAACATACGCGCTCGCGGAAAGTTGAATTATCTCGCTTAGGAAAAATACCTTCTCTTTTATTTTTCAATATGTTATTACTAATTTAATAACAAATCATGAGATTCATTCAAAGTTTAAAAAAAAGTTACTGATTAACAATTGGAGCACTTTTAATTAAACATACGCGCTCGCGGAAAGTTGAATTATCTCGCTTATGAAAAATACCTTCTCTTTTATTTTTCAATATGTTATTACTAATTTAATAACAAATCATGAGATTCATTCAAAGTTTAAAAAAAAGTTACTGATTAACAATTGGAGCACTTTTAATTAAACATACGCGCTCGCGGAAAGTTAAATTATCTCGCTTAGGAAAAATACCTTCTCTTTTATTTTTCAATATGTTATTACTAATTTAATAACAAATCATGAGATTCATTCAAAGTTTAAAAAAAAGTTACTGATTAACAATTGGAGCACTTTTAATTAAACATACGCGCTCGCGGAAAGTTGAATTATCTCGCTTATGAAAAATACCTTCTCTTTTATTTTTCAATATGTTATTACTTATTTAATAACAAATCACGAAATTCTGTCAGAGTTGAAAAAAAAAGTTACTGATTAACAATTGGAGCACTTTTAATTAAACATACGGGCTCGCGGAAAGTTGAATTATCTCGCTTATGAAAAATACCTTCTCTTTTATTTTTCAATATGTTATTACTTATTTAATAACAAATCACGAAATTCTTTCAGAGTTCAAAAAAAAAGTTACTGATTAACAATTGGAGCACTTTTAATTAAACATACGCGCTCGCGGAAAGTTGAATTATCTCGCTTATGAAAAATACCTTCTCTTTTATTTTTCAATATGTTATTACTAATTTAATAACAAATCATGAGATTCATTCAAAGTTTAAAAAAAAGTTACTGATTAACAATTGGAGCACTTTTAATTAAACATACGCGCTCGCGGAAAGTTGAATTATCTCGCTTATGAAAAATACCTTCTCTTTTATTTTTCAATATGTTATTACTAATTTAATAACAAATCATGAGATTCATTCAAAGTTTAAAAAAAAGTTACTGATTAACAATTGGAGCACTTTTAATTAAACATACGCGCTCGCGGAAAGTTGAATTATCTCGCTTATGAAAAATACCTTCTCTTTTATTTTTCAATATGTTATTACTTATTTAATAACAAATCACGAAATTCTGTCAGAGTTGAAAAAAAAAGTTACTGATTAACAATTGGAGCACTTTTAATTAAACATACGGGCTCGCGGAAAGTTGAATTATCTCGCTTATGAAAAATACCTTCTCTTTTATTTTTCAATATGTTATTACTTATTTAATAACAAATCACGAAATTCTTTCAGAGTTCAAAAAAAAAGTTACTGATTAACAATTGGAGCACTTTTAATTAAACATACGCGCTCGCGGAAAGTTGAATTATCTCGCTTATGAAAAATACCTTCTCTTTTATTTTTCAATATGTTATTACTTATTTAATAACAAATCACGAAATTCTTTCAGAGTTTAAAAAAAAGTTACTGATTAACAATTGGAGCACTTTTAATTAAACATACGCGCTCGCGGAAAGTTGAATTATCTCGCTTAGGAAAAATACCTTCTCTTTTATTTTTCAATATGTTATTACTTATTTAATAACAAATCACGAAATTCTTTCAGAGTTCAAAAAAAAAGTTACTGATTAACAATTGGAGCACTTTTAATTAAACATACGCGCTCGCGGAAAGTTGAATTATCTCGCTTAGGAAAAATACCTTCTCTTTTATTTTTCAATATGTTATTACTAATTTAATAACAAATCATGAGATTCATTCAAAGTTTAAAAAAAAGTTACTGATTAACAATTGGAGCACTTTTAATTAAACATACGCGCTCGCGGAAAGTTGAATTATCTCGCTTATGAAAAATACCTTCTCTTTTATTTTTCAATATGTTATTACTTATTTAATAACAAATCACGAAATTGTTTCAGAGTTCAAAAAAAAAGTTACTGATTAACAATTGGAGCACTTTTAATTAAACATACGCGCTCGCGGAAAGTTGAATTATCTCGCTTATGAAAAATACCTTCTCTTTTATTTTTCAATATGTTATTACTAATTTAATAACAAATCATGAGATTCATTCAAAGTTTAAAAAAAAGTTACTGATTAACAATTGGAGCACTTTTAATTAAACATACGCGCTCGCGGAAAGTTGAATTATCTCGCTTAGGAAAAATACCTTCTCTTTTATTTTTCAATATGTTATTACTAATTTAATAACAAATCATGAGATTCATTCAAAGTTTAAAAAAAAGTTACTGATTAACAATTGGAGCACTTTTAATTAAACATACGCGCTCGCGGAAAGTTGAATTATCTCGCTTATGAAAAATACCTTCTCTTTTATTTTTCAATATGTTATTACTTATTTAATAACAAATCACGAAATTCTGTCAGAGTTGAAAAAAAAAGTTACTGATTAACAATTGGAGCACTTTTAATTAAACATACGGGCTCGCGGAAAGTTGAATTATCTCGCTTATGAAAAATACCTTCTCTTTTATTTTTCAATATGTTATTACTTATTTAATAACAAATCACGAAATTCTTTCAGAGTTCAAAAAAAAAGTTACTGATTAACAATTGGAGCACTTTTAATTAAACATACGCGCTCGCGGAAAGTTGAATTATCTCGCTTATGAAAAATACCTTCTCTTTTATTTTTCAATATGTTATTACTTATTTAATAACAAATCACGAAATTCTTTCAGAGTTTAAAAAAAAGTTACTGATTAACAATTGGAGCACTTTTAATTAAACATACGCGCTCGCGGAAAGTTGAATTATCTCGCTTAGGAAAAATACCTTCTCTTTTATTTTTCAATATGTTATTACTTATTTAATAACAAATCACGAAATTCTTTCAGAGTTCAAAAAAAAAGTTACTGATTAACAATTGGAGCACTTTTAATTAAACATACGCGCTCGCGGAAAGTTGAATTATCTCGCTTAGGAAAAATACCTTCTCTTTTATTTTTCAATATGTTATTACTAATTTAATAACAAATCATGAGATTCATTCAAAGTTTAAAAAAAAGTTACTGATTAACAATTGGAGCACTTTTAATTAAACATACGCGCTCGCGGAAAGTTGAATTATCTCGCTTATGAAAAATACCTTCTCTTTTATTTTTCAATATGTTATTACTTATTTAATAACAAATCACGAAATTGTTTCAGAGTTCAAAAAAAAAGTTACTGATTAACAATTGGAGCACTTTTAATTAAACATACGCGCTCGCGGAAAGTTGAATTATCTCGCTTATGAAAAATACCTTCTCTTTTATTTTTCAATATGTTATTACTAATTTAATAACAAATCATGAGATTCATTCAAAGTTTAAAAAAAAGTTACTGATTAACAATTGGAGCACTTTTAATTAAACATACGCGCTCGCGGAAAGTTGAATTATCTCGCTTATGAAAAATACCTTCTCTTTTATTTTTCAATATGTTATTACTAATTTAATAACAAATCATGAGATTCATTCAAAGTTTAAAAAAAAGTTACTGATTAACAATTGGAGCACTTTTAATTAAACATACGCGCTCGCGGAAAGTTGAATTATCTCGCTTATGAAAAATACCTTCTCTTTTATTTTTCAATATGTTATTACTAATTTAATAACAAATCATGAGATTCATTCAAAGTTTAAAAAAAAGTTACTGATTAACAATTGGAGCACTTTTAATTAAACATACGCGCTCGCGGAAAGTTGAATTATCTCGCTTATGAAAAATACCTTCTCTTTTATTTTTCAATATGTTATTACTAATTTAATAACAAATCATGAGATTCATTCAAAGTTTAAAAAAAAGTTACTGATTAACAATTGGAGCACTTTTAATTAAACATACGCGCTCGCGGAAAGTTGAATTATCTCGCTTATGAAAAATACCTTCTCTTTTATTTTTCAATATGTTATTACTTATTTAATAACAAATCACGAAATTCTGTCAGAGTTGAAAAAAAAAGTTACTGATTAACAATTGGAGCACTTTTAATTAAACATACGGGCTCGCGGAAAGTTGAATTATCTCGCTTATGAAAAATACCTTCTCTTTTATTTTTCAATATGTTATTACTTATTTAATAACAAATCACGAAATTCTTTCAGAGTTCAAAAAAAAAGTTACTGATTAACAATTGGAGCACTTTTAATTAAACATACGCGCTCGCGGAAAGTTGAATTATCTCGCTTATGAAAAATACCTTCTCTTTTATTTTTCAATATGTTATTACTAATTTAATAACAAATCATGAGATTCATTCAAAGTTTAAAAAAAAGTTACTGATTAACAATTGGAGCACTTTTAATTAAACATACGCGCTCGCGGAAAGTTGAATTATCTCGCTTATGAAAAATACCTTCTCTTTTATTTTTCAATATGTTATTACTTATTTAATAACAAATCACGAAATTCTGTCAGAGTTGAAAAAAAAAGTTACTGATTAACAATTGGAGCACTTTTAATTAAACATACGGGCTCGCGGAAAGTTGAATTATCTCGCTTATGAAAAATACCTTCTCTTTTATTTTTCAATATGTTATTACTTATTTAATAACAAATCACGAAATTCTTTCAGAGTTCAAAAAAAAAGTTACTGATTAACAATTGGAGCACTTTTAATTAAACATACGCGCTCGCGGAAAGTTGAATTATCTCGCTTATGAAAAATACCTTCTCTTTTATTTTTCAATATGTTATTACTTATTTAATAACAAATCACGAAATTCTTTCAGAGTTTAAAAAAAAGTTACTGATTAACAATTGGAGCACTTTTAATTAAACATACGCGCTCGCGGAAAGTTGAATTATCTCGCTTAGGAAAAATACCTTCTCTTTTATTTTTCAATATGTTATTACTAATTTAATAACAAATCATGAGATTCATTCAAAGTTTAAAAAAAAGTTACTGATTAACAATTGGAGCACTTTTAATTAAACATACGCGCTCGCGGAAAGTTGAATTATCTCGCTTATGAAAAATACCTTCTCTTTTATTTTTCAATATGTTATTACTAATTTAATAACAAATCATGAGATTCATTCAAAGTTTAAAAAAAAGTTACTGATTAACAATTGGAGCACTTTTAATTAAACATACGCGCTCGCGGAAAGTTGAATTATCTCGCTTAGGAAAAATACCTTCTCTTTTATTTTTCAATATGTTATTACTAATTTAATAACAAATCATGAGATTCATTCAAAGTTTAAAAAAAAGTTACTGATTAACAATTGGAGCACTTTTAATTAAACATACGCGCTCGCGGAAAGTTGAATTATCTCGCTTATGAAAAATACCTTCTCTTTTATTTTTCAATATGTTATTACTTATTTAATAACAAATCACGAAATTCTGTCAGAGTTGAAAAAAAAAGTTACTGATTAACAATTGGAGCACTTTTAATTAAACATACGGGCTCGCGGAAAGTTGAATTATCTCGCTTATGAAAAATACCTTCTCTTTTATTTTTCAATATGTTATTACTTATTTAATAACAAATCACGAAATTCTTTCAGAGTTCAAAAAAAAAGTTACTGATTAACAATTGGAGCACTTTTAATTAAACATACGCGCTCGCGGAAAGTTGAATTATCTCGCTTATGAAAAATACCTTCTCTTTTATTTTTCAATATGTTATTACTAATTTAATAACAAATCATGAGATTCATTCAAAGTTTAAAAAAAAGTTACTGATTAACAATTGGAGCACTTTTAATTAAACATACGCGCTCGCGGAAAGTTGAATTATCTCGCTTATGAAAAATACCTTCTCTTTTATTTTTCAATATGTTATTACTTATTTAATAACAAATCACGAAATTCTGTCAGAGTTGAAAAAAAAAGTTACTGATTAACAATTGGAGCACTTTTAATTAAACATACGGGCTCGCGGAAAGTTGAATTATCTCGCTTATGAAAAATACCTTCTCTTTTATTTTTCAATATGTTATTACTTATTTAATAACAAATCACGAAATTCTTTCAGAGTTCAAAAAAAAAGTTACTGATTAACAATTGGAGCACTTTTAATTAAACATACGCGCTCGCGGAAAGTTGAATTATCTCGCTTATGAAAAATACCTTCTCTTTTATTTTTCAATATGTTATTACTTATTTAATAACAAATCACGAAATTCTTTCAGAGTTTAAAAAAAAGTTACTGATTAACAATTGGAGCACTTTTAATTAAACATACGCGCTCGCGGAAAGTTGAATTATCTCGCTTAGGAAAAATACCTTCTCTTTTATTTTTCAATATGTTATTACTTATTTAATAACAAATCACGAAATTCTTTCAGAGTTCAAAAAAAAAGTTACTGATTAACAATTGGAGCACTTTTAATTAAACATACGCGCTCGCGGAAAGTTGAATTATCTCGCTTAGGAAAAATACCTTCTCTTTTATTTTTCAATATGTTATTACTAATTTAATAACAAATCATGAGATTCATTCAAAGTTTAAAAAAAAGTTACTGATTAACAATTGGAGCACTTTTAATTAAACATACGCGCTCGCGGAAAGTTGAATTATCTCGCTTATGAAAAATACCTTCTCTTTTATTTTTCAATATGTTATTACTTATTTAATAACAAATCACGAAATTGTTTCAGAGTTCAAAAAAAAAGTTACTGATTAACAATTGGAGCACTTTTAATTAAACATACGCGCTCGCGGAAAGTTGAATTATCTCGCTTATGAAAAATACCTTCTCTTTTATTTTTCAATATGTTATTACTAATTTAATAACAAATCATGAGATTCATTCAAAGTTTAAAAAAAAGTTACTGATTAACAATTGGAGCACTTTTAATTAAACATACGCGCTCGCGGAAAGTTGAATTATCTCGCTTAGGAAAAATACCTTCTCTTTTATTTTTCAATATGTTATTACTAATTTAATAACAAATCATGAGATTCATTCAAAGTTTAAAAAAAAGTTACTGATTAACAATTGGAGCACTTTTAATTAAACATACGCGCTCGCGGAAAGTTGAATTATCTCGCTTAGGAAAAATACCTTCTCTTTTATTTTTCAATATGTTATTACTAATTTAATAACAAATCATGAGATTCATTCAAAGTTTAAAAAAAAGTTACTGATTAACAATTGGAGCACTTTTGATTAAACATACGCGCTCGCGGAAAGTTGAATTATCTCGCTTATGAAAAATACCTTCTCTTTTATTTTTCAATATGTTATTACTTATTTAATAACAAATCACGAAATTCTTTCAGAGTTCAAAAAAAAAGTTACTGATTAACAATTGGAGCACTTTTAATTAAACATACGCGCTCGCGGAAAGTTGAATTATCTCGCTTATGAAAAATACCTTCTCTTTTATTTTTCAATATGTTATTACTTATTTAATAACAAATCACGAAATTCTTTCAGAGTTTAAAAAAAAGTTACTGATTAACAATTGGAGCACTTTTAATTAAACATACGCGCTCACGGAAAGTTGAATTATCTTGCTTAGGAAAAATACCTTCTCTTTTATTTTTCAATATGTTATTACTAATTTAATAACAAATCATGAGATTCATTCAAAGTTTAAAAAAAAGTTACTGATTAACAATTGGAGCACTTTTAATTAAACATACGCGCTCGCGGAAAGTTGAATTATCTCGCTTATGAAAAATACCTTCTCTTTTATTTTTCAATATGTTATTACTAATTTAATAACAAATCATGAGATTCATTCAAAGTTTAAAAAAAAGTTACTGATTAACAATTGGAGCACTTTTGATTAAACATACGCGCTCGCGGAAAGTTGAATTATCTCGCTTATGAAAAATACCTTCTCTTTTATTTTTCAATATGTTATTACTTATTTAATAACAAATCACGAAATTCTTTCAGAGTTTAAAAAAAAGTTACTGATTAACAATTGGAGCACTTTTAATTAAACATACGCGCTCACGGAAAGTTGAATTATCTTGCTTAGGAAAAATACCTTCTCTTTTATTTTTCAATATGTTATTACTAATTTAATAACAAATCATGAGATTCATTCAAAGTTTAAAAAAAAGTTACTGATTAACAATTGGAGCACTTTTAATTAAACATACGCGCTCGCGGAAAGTTGAATTATCTCGCTTATGAAAAATACCTTCTCTTTTATTTTTCAATATGTTATTACTAATTTAATAACAAATCATGAGATTCATTCAAAGTTTAAAAAAAAGTTACTGATTAACAATTGGAGCACTTTTGATTAAACATACGCGCTCGCGGAAAGTTGAATTATCTCGCTTATGAAAAATACCTTCTCTTTTATTTTTCAATATGTTATTACTAATTTAATAACAAATCATGAGATTCATTCAAAGTTTAAAAAAAAGTTACTGATTAACAATTGGAGCACTTTTGATTAAACATACGCGCTCGCGGAAAGTTGAATTATCTCGCTTATGAAAAATACCTTCTCTTTTATTTTTCAATATGTTATTACTTATTTAATAACAAATCACGAAATTCTTTCAGAGTTTAAAAAAAAGTTACTGATTAACAATTGGAGCACTTTTAATTAAACATACGCGCTCACGGAAAGTTGAATTATCTTGCTTAGGAAAAATACCTTCTCTTTTATTTTTCAATATGTTATTACTAATTTAATAACAAATCATGAGATTCATTCAAAGTTTAAAAAAAAGTTACTGATTAACAATTGGAGCACTTTTAATTAAACATACGCGCTCGCGGAAAGTTGAATTATCTCGCTTATGAAAAATACCTTCTCTTTTATTTTTCAATATGTTATTACTAATTTAATAACAAATCATGAGATTCATTCAAAGTTTAAAAAAAAGTTACTGATTAACAATTGGAGCACTTTTGATTAAACATACGCGCTCGCGGAAAGTTGAATTATCTCGCTTATGAAAAATACCTTCTCTTTTATTTTTCAATATGTTATTACTTATTTAATAACAAATCACGAAATTGTTTCAGAGTTCAAAAAAAAAGTTACTGATTAACAATTGGAGCACTTTTAATTAAACATACGCGCTCGCGGAAAGTTGAATTATCTCGCTTATGAAAAATACCTTCTCTTTTATTTTTCAATATGTTATTACTAATTTAATAACAAATCATGAGATTCATTCAAAGTTTAAAAAAAAGTTACTGATTAACAATTGGAGCACTTTTAATTAAACATACGCGCTCGCGGAAAGTTGAATTATCTCGCTTAGGAAAAATACCTTCTCTTTTATTTTTCAATATGTTATTACTAATTTAATAACAAATCATGAGATTCATTCAAAGTTTAAAAAAAAGTTACTGATTAACAATTGGAGCACTTTTAATTAAACATACGCGCTCGCGGAAAGTTGAATTATCTCGCTTAGGAAAAATACCTTCTCTTTTATTTTTCAATATGTTATTACTAATTTAATAACAAATCATGAGATTCATTCAAAGTTTAAAAAAAAGTTACTGATTAACAATTGGAGCACTTTTGATTAAACATACGCGCTCGCGGAAAGTTGAATTATCTCGCTTATGAAAAATACCTTCTCTTTTATTTTTCAATATGTTATTACTTATTTAATAACAAATCACGAAATTCTTTCAGAGTTCAAAAAAAAAGTTACTGATTAACAATTGGAGCACTTTTAATTAAACATACGCGCTCGCGGAAAGTTGAATTATCTCGCTTATGAAAAATACCTTCTCTTTTATTTTTCAATATGTTATTACTTATTTAATAACAAATCACGAAATTCTTTCAGAGTTTAAAAAAAAGTTACTGATTAACAATTGGAGCACTTTTAATTAAACATACGCGCTCACGGAAAGTTGAATTATCTTGCTTAGGAAAAATACCTTCTCTTTTATTTTTCAATATGTTATTACTAATTTAATAACAAATCATGAGATTCATTCAAAGTTTAAAAAAAAGTTACTGATTAACAATTGGAGCACTTTTAATTAAACATACGCGCTCGCGGAAAGTTGAATTATCTCGCTTATGAAAAATACCTTCTCTTTTATTTTTCAATATGTTATTACTAATTTAATAACAAATCATGAGATTCATTCAAAGTTTAAAAAAAAGTTACTGATTAACAATTGGAGCACTTTTGATTAAACATACGCGCTCGCGGAAAGTTGAATTATCTCGCTTATGAAAAATACCTTCTCTTTTATTTTTCAATATGTTATTACTTATTTAATAACAAATCACGAAATTCTTTCAGAGTTCAAAAAAAAAGTTACTGATTAACAATTGGAGCACTTTTAATTAAACATACGCGCTCGCGGAAAGTTGAATTATCTCGCTTATGAAAAATACCTTCTCTTTTATTTTTCAATATGTTATTACTTATTTAATAACAAATCACGAAATTCTTTCAGAGTTTAAAAAAAAGTTACTGATTAACAATTGGAGCACTTTTAATTAAACATACGCGCTCACGGAAAGTTGAATTATCTTGCTTAGGAAAAATACCTTCTCTTTTATTTTTCAATATGTTATTACTAATTTAATAACAAATCATGAGATTCATTCAAAGTTTAAAAAAAAGTTACTGATTAACAATTGGAGCACTTTTAATTAAACATACGCGCTCGCGGAAAGTTGAATTATCTCGCTTATGAAAAATACCTTCTCTTTTATTTTTCAATATGTTATTACTAATTTAATAACAAATCATGAGATTCATTCAAAGTTTAAAAAAAAGTTACTGATTAACAATTGGAGCACTTTTAATTAAACATACGCGCTCGCGGAAAGTTGAATTATCTCGCTTAGGAAAAATACCTTCTCTTTTATTTTTCAATATGTTATTACTAATTTAATAACAAATCATGAGATTCATTCAAAGTTTAAAAAAAAGTTACTGATTAACAATTGGAGCACTTTTGATTAAACATACGCGCTCGCGGAAAGTTGAATTATCTCGCTTATGAAAAATACCTTCTCTTTTATTTTTCAATATGTTATTACTTATTTAATAACAAATCACGAAATTCTTTCAGAGTTCAAAAAAAAAGTTACTGATTAACAATTGGAGCACTTTTAATTAAACATACGCGCTCGCGGAAAGTTGAATTATCTCGCTTATGAAAAATACCTTCTCTTTTATTTTTCAATATGTTATTACTTATTTAATAACAAATCACGAAATTCTTTCAGAGTTTAAAAAAAAGTTACTGATTAACAATTGGAGCACTTTTAATTAAACATACGCGCTCACGGAAAGTTGAATTATCTCGCTTAGGAAAAATACCTTCTCTTTTATTTTTCAATATGTTATTACTAATTTAATAACAAATCATGAGATTCATTCAAAGTTTAAAAAAAAGTTACTGATTAACAATTGGAGCACTTTTAATTAAACATACGCGCTCGCGGAAAGTTGAATTATCTCGCTTAGGAAAAATACCTTCTCTTTTATTTTTCAATATGTTATTACTAATTTAATAACAAATCATGAGATTCATTCAAAGTTTAAAAAAAAGTTACTGATTAACAATTGGAGCACTTTTAATTAAACATACGCGCTCGCGGAAAGTTGAATTATCTCGCTTAGGAAAAATACCTTCTCTTTTATTTTTCAATATGTTATTACTAATTTAATAACAAATCATGAGATTCATTCAAAGTTTAAAAAAAAGTTACTGATTAACAATTGGAGCACTTTTAATTAAACATACGCGCTCGCGGAAAGTTGAATTATCTCGCTTATGAAAAATACCTTCTCTTTTATTTTTCAATATGTTATTACTTATTTAATAACAAATCACGAAATTCTTTCAGAGTTCAAAAAAAAAGTTACTGATTAACAATTGGAGCACTTTTAATTAAACATACGCGCTCGCGGAAAGTTGAATTATCTCGCTTATGAAAAATACCTTCTCTTTTATTTTTCAATATGTTATTACTTATTTAATAACAAATCACGAAATTCTTTCAGAGTTTAAAAAAAAGTTACTGATTAACAATTGGAGCACTTTTAATTAAACATACGCGCTCACGGAAAGTTGAATTATCTCGCTTAGGAAAAATACCTTCTCTTTTATTTTTCAATATGTTATTACTAATTTAATAACAAATCATGAGATTCATTCAAAGTTTAAAAAAAAGTTACTGATTAACAATTGGAGCACTTTTAATTAAACATACGCGCTCGCGGAAAGTTGAATTATCTCGCTTAGGAAAAATACCTTCTCTTTTATTTTTCAATATGTTATTACTAATTTAATAACAAATCATGAGATTCATTCAAAGTTTAAAAAAAAGTTACTGATTAACAACTGGAGCACTTTTAATTAAACATACGCGCTCGCGGAAAGTTGAATTATCTCGCTTAGGAAAAATACCTTCTCTTTTATTTTTCAATATGTTATTACTAATTTAATAACAAATCATGAGATTCATTCAAAGTTTAAAAAAAAGTTACTGATTAACAATTGGAGCACTTTTAATTAAACATACGCGCTCGCGGAAAGTTGAATTATCTCGCTTAGGAAAAATACCTTCTCTTTTATTTTTCAATATGTTATTACTAATTTAATAACAAATCATGAGATTCATTCAAAGTTTAAAAAAAAGTTACTGATTAACAATTGGAGCACTTTTAATTAAACATACGCGCTCGCGGAAAGTTGAATTATCTCGCTTAGGAAAAATACCTTCTCTTTTATTTTTCAATATGTTATTACTAATTTAATAACAAATCATGAGATTCATTCAAAGTTTAAAAAAAAGTTACTGATTAACAATTGGAGCACTTTTAATTAAACATACGCGCTCGCGGAAAGTTGAATTATCTCGCTAATAAAAAATACCTTCTCTTTTATTTTTCAATATGTTATTACTAATTTAATAACAAATCATGAGATTCATTCAAAGTTTAAAAAAAAGTTACTGATTAACAATTGGAGCACTTTTAATTAAACATACGCGCTCGCGGAAAGTTGAATTATCTCGCTTAGGAAAAATACCTTCTCTTTTATTTTTCAATATGTTATTACTAATTTAATAACAAATCATGAGATTCATTCAAAGTTTAAAAACAAGTTACTGATTAACAATTGGAGCACTTTTAATTAAACATACGCGCTCGCGGAAAGTTGAATTATCTCGCATATGAAAAATACCTTCTCTTTTATTTTTCAATTTGTTATTACTTATTTAATAACAAAACACGAAATTCTTTCAGAGTTCAAAAAAAAGTTACTGATTAACAATTGGAGCACTTTTAATTAAACATACGCGCTCGCGGAAAGTTGAATTATCTCGCTTATGAAAAATACATTCTCTTTTATTTT
This sequence comes from Tachinus rufipes, assembly GCA_963932245.1. Classification (NCBI taxonomy): domain Eukaryota; kingdom Metazoa; phylum Arthropoda; class Insecta; order Coleoptera; family Staphylinidae; genus Tachinus; species Tachinus rufipes. The sequence continues at coordinate 70,372,460 of OZ010745.1, read as the reverse complement.
TCAATATGTTATTACTTATTTAATAACAAATCACGAAATTCTTTCAGAGTTCAAAAAAAAGTTACTGATTAACAATTGGAGCACTTTTAATTAAACATACGCGCTCGCGGAAAGTTGAATTATCTCGCTTATGAAAAATACCTTCTCTTTTATTTTTCAATATGTTATTACTTATTTAATAACAAATCACGAAATTCTTTCAGAGTTCAAAAAAAAGTTACTGATTAACAATTGGAGCACTTTTAATTAAACATACGCGCTCGCGGAAAGTTGAATTATCTCGCTTATGAAAAATACCTTCTCTTTTATTTTTCAATATGTTATTACTTATTTAATAACAAATCACGAAATTCTTTCAGAGTTCAAAAAAAAGTTACTGATTAACAATTGGAGCACTTTTAATTAAACATACGCGCTCGCGGAAAGTTGAATTATCTCGCTTATGAAAAATACCTTCTCTCTTATTTTTCAATATGTTATTACTAATTTAATAACAAATCATGAGATTCATTCAAAGTTTAAAAAAAAGTTACTGATTAACAATTGGAGCACTTTTAATTAAACATACGCGCTCGCGGAAAGTTGAATTATCTCGCTTATGAAAAATACCTTCTCTCTTATTTTTCAATATGTTATTACTAATTTAATAACAAATCATGAGATTCATTGAAAGTTTAAAAAAAAGTTACTGATTAACAATTGGAGCACTTTTAATTAAACATACGCGCTCGCGGAAAGTTGAATTATCTCGCTTATGAAAAATACCTTCTCTCTTATTTTTCAATATGTTATTACTAATTTAATAACAAATCATGAGATTCATTCAAAGTTTGAAAAAAAGTTACTGATTAACAATTGGAGCACTTTTAATTAAACATACGCGCTCGCGGAAAGTTGAATTATCTCGCTTATGAAAAATACCTTCTCTTTTATTTTTTAATATGCTATTACTAATTTAATAACAAATCATGAGATTCATTTAAAGTTTAAAAAAAAGTTACTGATTAACAATTGGACCACTTTTAATTAAACATACGCGCTCGCGGAAAGATGAATTATCTCGCTTATGAAAAATATTTTCTCTTTTATTTTTCAATATGTTATTACTTATTACTATTTTAATAACAAATCACAAATTTTTTTCAGAGTTTAAAACAAAGTTACTGGTTGACAATTGGACTATTTTTAATTAAACATACGCGCTCGCGGAAAATATGCTTTATCTTTATTTTAGATTGTTTTTACTAATCTAATACCAAATTGCTGGATGTATTTACATTTTCGAAAATAGGTCGGAACATGACAATTAAAACAAGTTTAATTGAACTTAGGCGCTCGCGGAAAATTGAATTATCTTAGTTTAATTATAAAAAACTCTATTTTTATTTTAGTTTGTTTTTACTAATCTAATAACAAATTGCTGGATGATAAATAAAAAAAAAACAAGAAAAGGTTAATCGAACTAAAATTCATAATCCACTTATTAATTATTTTGCATATAGAAGCCAACTGATTGTAAAATTATTTAGTTATTAGTTGAAGATTTTTTTCATATCGTTTGATAATATGCTATCAGATCATTTAAATATTTTAAATTAAATGTAGTAGTAAATATATTTAAATACAGACATTATTCATATTATATACATACATACATACATTATACATATTTTTTATTTTAATACTTAAAACGATTAGTTCTGTAACTTATATTTACTTCTTGTATAAGAAAATACACCAAACTTTTTATATATATATTACAAAAATATGCAAATAACTGTTATAGTGTATTTACAATTAATTTGCTTTGTGTTAATTATAAGAATTATACAGAAAATACGATCGCATTTCACACATTGGAAATATAGGAAGAATAAATGCAAAAAAATAAAAATTTCGGCTCCTTTGATACATAATATATACTTAATGTTTTCTATAATTTTTTTATATTACTACACCAATTTCATGTTGAATAGAAATATATACAGTGTGTCCGCGGATGGGAAAACCTATTAGGAATAAAATATTTATTATTCATTTTACGACCGAAAAGTCATTCTTTATAAAAAGTTCTGCTGTTTTGAAAATGAATTGACAATAAGAAAATTTTAGATCTGATGTACATGGTGTTAATAAATTAGGAAAGTATTAAAATGCATTAAGAGATAACTACCATTATTTATTATTTTTTACAATTTTTTATAAAATAAAGTTGTTTATAAACTAACTTAAAGCCTGAATACAAAGTTTGAAATAAAAATTAGATTTTTTAAAAACTATTCTACATAGCTACCTCCCAACTCAACACACTTTTCTGCTAACTTAATAAATCTACCGTATACTTTACGAATGGTTTGCGGCACATTTAGATCATGGATTGCTTCTTTTATGCGTTGTTTTAATATTTCCCTATCATGTGGAAAATCATCTAAATAAACCTTTTGTTTTAAGGCACCCAACAAAAAGAAATCTAATAATAAAAACTCAGGCGACCTAGATGGGTAATGGTTTGGGCCAAACCCCCATAACCACTTTGAGTCAAAATGACCATGTAACCATTGTCTGACCAAGGCTGTGCAATATACAAGGGCTGCCGTCTTGTTGCTAAAACAATTTATTACGTACATCTGGCTATAACTTGTTAAGAAATGATAAGACAAAATGTTCTAAAATGTTCAAATACACGTGCTGGTTTAAATTTTCCTTTATAAAATATGGGCTAATAATCCAATTATAAAAAAATTTACACCATACATGAATTTTTTTGTAACGTAAGCCCAATGACGACTATTCTGTGAAGATAAATACCCGTTTGTGCAAAGTGTACACTCATAGAAAAAAAAAAAAAATCTATCTTTGGTTTTCAAAGAAATGTTTACCTATCCATTAACAAAACTGTAAACGTCTTTCTTCATCACCAGGTTCAAATGTATGCCGCATATTTGGCTTAAACGGTTTAATTTTGTTTTTCTTAAAAAACACGCTTCTTTAAAAAGAATCTAAGAGTTATCTAAAACTGACATTATTGCTAATAATGTAGCGGCATCATTTTGATCATATTTTTCTTTGATTTCTGTACATTCATCACAGACCTAGTTGCATTAAAAAATTTTAATAATCTTTGCAATACTTTTCATGATTTCCATTAAAAACATCAATAGCTATTTATAAGACACATTGTATTAAGTAAATACGCTCTTCTTTTGTTAACATTTTCGAAAATGCTTTCACAAAATCAGAGTACATGTAAATAAGATTCTGACGTATCATGAACGTATACAAAATCGGCAATCTTGTATTTTTTTTTGTAATATGCAAATAAATAAAAACCACTGTAATTATATTATTTTTAAAAATTTGAATTTTTATATAAAATTCAGACTTTACGTTAGTTTATAATCAACTTTGTCTTAAATAATAAATAATAGTACTTATCGCTTGAAGCATTTTCATAATTTCCTAGTTTATTAACATGTGATCTAAAATTTTCTTATGATCTATTTATTTTCTCAACAAGCAAAACTTTTTATATAGAATGACCATCGGTCGTAAAATGAATAATAAATTTGTTTTCCCTAATGGGTATCCCCATCCGCGGACACACTGTATATTTGAAAATGTGAACGTATCTTGTTTGATTTTATTTACGACCAATCAAATCTTAAAAAAATCACGTATACACTAGCCAGGTGTTTATTTTTTATAAACAAAATAAAAAACCTTTTGCTAACATTATAATTTTCTTACTGATAAATCATAGCTTTTGAATTTTAGTATTTAACTTTTTGCGACCTTGTTCTAATTGTTATATTCCGACCTATTCTCAAAATGTCAATAAACCCTGTAAATTGTTATAAGATTAATAATAACAAATTGAAATAAAATAAAAGCACTTTTCATATATAAGTGAGATAATTCAACTTTCCGCGAGCGTCTGAGTTCAATTAAACATGTATTAATTATTAATTGTCATTTCCCGACCTATTTTTGAAAATGTAAATACATCCAGCAAATTGTTATTACTATTTTTAAACTTTGCAAAGATCTTGTGATTTGTTATTAAATTAGTAATAACATATTAAAAAATAAAAGAGAAGATATTTTTCATAAGCGAGATAATTCCACTTTCCGCGAGCGCGTATGTTTAATTAAAAGTGCTCCAATTGTCAATCAGTAACTTTTTTTTAAACTTTGAATGAATCTCATGATTTGTTATTAAATTAGTAATAACATATTGAAAAATAAAAGAGAAGGTATTTTTCATAAGCGAGATAATTCAACTTTCCGCGAGCGCGTATGTTTAATTAAAAGTGCTCCAATTGTTAATCAGTAACTTTTTTTTAAACTTTGAATGAATCTCATGATTTGTTATTAAATTAGTAATAACATATTGAAAAATAAAAGAGAAGGTATTTTTCCTAAGCGAGATAATTCAACTTTCCGCGAGCGCGTATGTTTAATTAAAAGTGCTCCAATTGTTAATCAGTAACTTTTTTTTGAACTTTGAATGAATCTCATGATTTGTTATTAAATTAGTAATAACATATTGAAAAATAAAAGGGAATTTATTTTTCATAAGCGAGATAATTCAACTTTCCGCGAGCGCGTATGTTTAATTAAAAGTGCTCCAATTGTTAATCAGTAACTTTTTTTTAAACTTTGAATGAATCTCATGATTTGTTATTAAATTAGTAATAACATATTGAAATATAAAAGAGAAGGTATTTTTCATAAGCGAGATAATTCAACTTTCCGCGAGCGCGTATGTTTAATTAAAAGTGCTCCAATTGTTAATCAGTAACTTTTTTTTAAACTTTGAATGAATCTCATGATTTGTTAAATCAGTAACTTTTTTTAAACTTTGAATGAATCTCATGATTTGTTATTAAATTAGTAATAACATATTGAAAAATAAAAGAGAAGGTATTTTTCATAAGCGAGATAATTCAACTTTCCGCGAGCGCGTATGTTTAATTAAAAATGCTTCAATTGTTAATCAGTAACTTTTTTTTAAACTTTAAATAAATCTCATGATTTGTTATTAAATTAGTAATAACATATTAAAAAATAAAAGAGAAGATATTTTTCATAAGCGAGATAATTCAACTTTACGCGAGTAGAACACTTTTATTTCATTCAAATTTCGAACTAACTTATTAATTTGTTATTAACTTAGTGATAATTTATTTAAATATAAAATAAAAATATTTCTTTTTATTGTGTAATATTTGCTCATCTGCGAGCATCCCGATTACTTCATTTACTGCTTTTACTTTCTCTGTGTACATTTATAATATGCAGTAAATTGTCGGGTATTATTTCATATATTTTATAATTGTAATTAAAAAAAAACACGACAACTTTATACGTATTTATATTTATTTATAAAAAAGATATGGAATTCATTTTGCCGACGGATCCTAAAAGACAGCGTTTCTTAAAACATGGTGTCGACTTTGCTGGGCAGCTGTACCTAGCGTGCGTGCGCACATACTTTTATAAAAAACGAAGCTGATCCAAAGCCGAAGCCGAAGCTAACTTCAGCCAGCTATCAGCTATACCTATTGATACCCCCAGGTTCTTGATGAACCAGGGGTCAGCGTTAGGCGACTTTCCGCCCGTTTACAACTATCTAAAAACACCTACAACCAGGCGACGCAGCACAACGACTTGCATCTTCTCAATGGCTTCTTGAACAACATCAACAAGACCCTAACTTCTTTAGTTCAATATTGTGGAGCGATGAATCTATGTTCACGAGAGATGGCATTAACAATATAAATAATGTGCATATCTGGACATTAGGAAATCCGTACGCAGTTTACCAACACAGATTTTCAGTTAACACAAGGTGTGGGGTTTTTAATGGGCAACTACTGCCAATTCAAATCTTAAATGCTGGTTTATACGCAGATGTTCTCGAAAATCAGATGGAAAATTTGCTGGATAACAATGTCTCTCTTGCCTTACGTAATAGGATGTGCTTACAGCACGATGGAACACCACCCTATGTTTGGCGGTATGTAGTTCGGATTGGTAGAAGAGGTCCAGTGAACTGGCCTGCAAGATCTCCTGACCTAAATCTATTGGACTTTTATGTGTGAGACACATTTCAACAATTGGTTTATGCGGAGCCAATAAAAAACGTGGACCAGCTACAAGAGAAAATTGCGAATGCTGCATTGCACATTCAAAACAACAGATTTTGAAGCAGTTTATCATTATCTGTTAGTGCGGTGTCAAGCTTGCATTAACGCTCATGGTGGCCATTTTGAGAACTTATTAAAGTAATATTGTTTTGTTTGTTGTTACTTATGTTACAAACGTTTTTTTACTTAAATTTTGCTAAATAAAAAGTTTGCTAAATAATGTGTATTTTTTGATTATCTCGAAAACGAAGCGAGATAGATAAAAAGTTATTTAGGTTTCATGTATGAAATTAAAAAATGTGTATGTGTACCCTGTATATATAATTAAGGATGGAATTTCAAAAGTCTGTAAAATGCACAAATGATCATCAATTTTATTGTAGATTAAAATTTTAAGAATATTTTTAGTTTTTCTTACAAATGACGCAAAAAATGTAAGCATTAACAGTTTTAAAAAAATTGTTGGGTTATATTATATATTATAAATTCTATTTCTCACATTTTATGTGACTTAAAGTTTTGTCCATAATTATATACAGGGTTGAGTAAATGTAACATCCGATTATTGGCTGCATTTTTAGTTTATGTAAAAAAATGACCTCAATAAAAGTTTTTGTAGAAGTTTTAATCTACATAGTGATGTATTTTGATTTTTAATACAAACCCTGTTTTACGAGATATGACGTCATTGTCAGGTTTTTTTAAATGGAACAACCTGTATTTTTTTTTATTTTTGGAAAGAGAATGTTTCAACAATTACAATAATATAAGGTTTTATGGGTCTACGACTTACGGTTTTTAAAATATTCATTAAAATAATAAAACAAAATGTAGTAGATTATGTTCAAATTACCATAGTAACAAGTAAAAACCATGATTGTTTTTCTGTTATTGTCAATACAATTATAAAAACGTAAAAATACGTGAATATTTGAAGCAAAAAGTCAAGTACAATTAAATATGATTATTACTATAAATCATTTTTAACGTACTACATTTTGTTTTATTATTTTAATGAATATTTCAAAAACCATAAGTCGTAGACCCATAATATCTTATATCATTGTGATTGTTAAAAAAATCTCTTTAAAAATTTTAAAAAATACTGGTTGTTCCATTTAAAAAACTGATGATGACGTTAAATCACGCAAAACGAGACATCCATTAAAAATCAAAATATGTCACTATATAGATTAAAAAATATACAAAAAAGATCATTTTTGAAATAAATTAAAAATGCAGTCAGAAATTGTGTGTTCCCATACATTTACCTAACTCTAATTCAATAGTGAATTATTACCAGTGTCATACGGGCTTAGTTCTAATTATGGTTCAGTATTAATAATCACTGTCTCATTAACTTTGAGGTTGAATGATTTCATCGATGCATAGTGAGACATGATGAGCAAATGAGCTGATTTCTCTTTGTTCTGACGATCGGTGCGTGTACGTCTGACAAGATTTCACAAAGAAACAATTATTAGTTTAAAACATCCAACTAGTTTAACTGTATTTTACATTTTTTAAACCATTATTTCATCTGATATCTGAAAGTTTGAAATTTTATTTCCATTTGTTAGTTAAGTAGAAACAATTGTTAGTTAAAAAGTTCGGGATTGAACCTTAAACAAGGTTGTGATAGCCGAGAAACAATCAACTAAAGTTTAGCTGTATTTTCTGTGTTTGAACCATTATCTCGTTGGATATCCGGATGTTTAAAATTTTATTTCCATTTGTTAGTTAAGTAAAAACAATTGTTAGTTAATACATTGAGGATTGAACTTTACATAAAGTTGTGTTAGCCGAGAAGCACAATCAACTAGCCAGTGGCGGAGCTAGGGTTTTTGGGCTTCACTGCAAAACAAAAGGCTCCCTCAGAGACTGATTTGGAGCAAAAGCTTCATAGCTTGTCATTGTGCTTTTGGTCGGTCCTTCTAAATTGCAGACCTTTGCTTTCAGGTAGCTGGCGAAATATTAGTATTCTATTCAAGAGAAGATGCTCACTAGAACTTATTCAAATTTAAGAAGGAGCACGAGTAAACAATCAACATTTGCATTATTTTCTCATTTCTATACACTACACTACACCTTTGGGATTTTTAGGTTCTCTTAAAGTAAATTCTAAGATTATCAGTATCACCTTAGAATTGAAGAAACTATGCTTGAAACGTTTTCGCATCAATGAAATGAGCTACGACAATTTTCACGCGCATACTGCAATGTTGTTGCTAAATCTCTTACAGTAGCCACTACTTGCTGTAAGATTTCTTTCCAACCAAGTCCTTTTATGAGAACAATCAAAAAGTATTGGTTTACAATTCCAGCGCAATATTTCTAACAATCGTTATCGCAGGGTTAATTGTTGTTGTTAATATCCTACGAGTAAAACAATCAGAATGAACTAACGAAAATTATCTACAAAATTTTAAGAATGTCGAATAAAACCCAGTGAAGGATGCAAAAAGTAAAAAGATGAGATTGTAAAACATCTTGGAACTTGCAACAAAATTTTTTATGTGAATATAAATCAAAATTACAAAAAAATGCATTTCAATTCTCGATTTTTGCACGACCTACCAAAGCGAAACAAGACTCCTGACAACATATGTTACGATAACAAGTAAGGTTATTTAATGCCTAATCCACATTTATTGAGAAAACGTGTAGGATCTATATTAACAAAGGTTAAAACTTGCATACTGTTTCTTCGGATAAGCAGTTCAATTCTTTATGCCAAACACAATTCTCTTTAATGAACAAATGACTCATGACAAGATAATTTCTAACCAATATTAAGTTTCCACCTACAGCCTCTTCCTTCTATATAATTTCGTTCAAATAATAAATAAAAAAAGAACTTGTCATAATGCTGGTACATAACCAAACTGTAGCAGATATGATTTCCATCAAAGATTGAAATGAAGCAACTAATCACAGTATCGAGTAAAATGTGTCCTATAAAAATAGTAGCAGCAACAGTCGCAAAAACTTACTATATCACAGTGTTAATAACGTTATCAAAATTCAACGGAGCAAGCCCAAAATGGCAACAAGCAATATGTAGATAAAGCGACTATTTATGTTTTATAAACAATGGCGGATATAACTTAGTCACAAATACAAACGACATCACCTTTATTAACACGTGTAATCTCATCAGCCTTCAGAAATGTTAACTAAATAACCAGCCTTGGTTGAGAGTACCAAGAAACAGTTGTATTTTTTAATAATTCCCCAGGAGGGCTACAATAAAGCAAAAAAAAAACAGTTTAACTTACTTCACAATCTTGACTGACAACATAATTTTCTTCAAAGAAATCAAAAACTAGGATGAAACATTGGCTTCAGCTGGTACCTGGCCAAACTCCTTTTCCACAATACTATCCAAAACAAAATTAAATGAACCGCAATCTACAGAAATTTGTAGTAGAACTAGAATTATTGGGCTCTACCGCAAAGTATTGAGAGGGCCTCTCCCCTTGTGGGCCCTTCCGCATTGCAAACCCTTCCAAACATTTTCCGTTTTTTAACCATTATCCCGTCGGATATCCGGAAGTTTGAAATTTTATTTCTATTTTTTAGTTCAATAATTTTTATTTATACATAGTGAATTACATAACAAAAAGTGTCATTTGACAGTTGTGGAGTAGTGTTTATGTCATTTAATATTAGCATTATATAACTACTTCTGTTAAGCTCAATAGGAAAATTCGCAAACAATAATATAAATGCCTTTATGAATATACAAAACTTAAAGTTTCTTTTTGTAAATAGAGATCATTAGTTCCAGCAAGATGGAAACAACATGTAACAAAGTTACTTATAATAATATCACGAAAAATGTTTTCAAATTGGTTCATTTCAGTTGATATTTTTTATAAGGATATTTCAAAAGACATTTATATTAACAAACTTTATATAATCCAAGATTGGAAGAATAAAGTATGTAAAAACATTTGTGTAAATAATTTAAGTGCGGAGTAAAATTACCAAAATAATAATATGAACTTGCTTTTTTGATTTTGTTTTATTCTAATAACCAGACAATATAAGAAACAAAATCAATTTTAGTTATATTTGAAGATGAAACACTGCATGACCAACTGCGTAATGTTATTGAACTTATGGGACCATCCACACCAAATTTTAAGAGTACCAGTGAAGATGATTCTTGCGGCTGTACTATATCTGAAATCAAGGTAGTAAATTTAAATTAAATTGATTTTAATATATAATTTGAATTCAAATATGATTTAGCTAAAATATTAATAAAAAAGAAATTAGCTGTAAATTACATTTGATCCTTGTTTTTATTAGTAGCTTATAAATAGATAACTTACATTTTGCCATGCGACTAATTTGATAAAACAAAACATCTTATATTTAGAACAAAATTTTGCAAAACTAAATTAATAAGAATGTTTTTTAGAGGCAGAGAACTTTAAATTGGCAACACTGTTATCTGTAACAGTTCTCGGTGATTTTGAGATTAGTTTGGTTTAACAATTCACTATGAATAGACTCACGCCGGAGCAAAGTTTGCAAATTGTTCAAACTTATTTTGTAAAACATGGTTTAATTCGAGAAACTGCTCATAATCGTGCATCAGAGCGATTAATTCGAGATACTATGGATCGTTTTTGCAATACGTTTAATCAAAACAATAATAAGCATTCAGTAGGACATCGTACAGTCAGTGCGCACACAAAAAGCGATTGATAGTGTGCAGCGTAGCGTAATATGTCAATTCGTCATCGTGCTCAACAATTAAACTTGTTTCCATCCACTTTATGGAAAATTTTGCAAAAAGATCTTGGTTTACAAACTTACAAGATTCAACTTGTACATTAATTGAAGCCACACTATCATCGTTCGCTCCGTACATTTGGTGAATGGGCCGAGAAAAACATTGCTATTAATCCACAATTTCATTTAAAAATTTTGTTCAGTGATGAAGCACACTTTTGGTTAAATGGCTATGTTAACAAACAGAATTGTCATTTGGAGCGATAATAATCCATAAGCCATTGTCGAAACACCATTACATCCAGAAAAAATCACCGTTTGGTGCGCTTTATTGGTCTGTAGAATCATTGGTCCATATGTCTTCAAAAATGGTGATGGTAGAAACGTTGCAGTCAACGTTGAGCGGTACAGATTGCCAACTTTTTCGTGCCTCAATTGGACGGCAATAATGTGGTTTTAGCAGAACGGCGCCACATGACACACAGCGTGCTATACAATTAATTTACTGAAAGAAACATTTCACAAACTGGACATGTTAACTGGCCACCACGTTCGTGCGATTTGACGCCATTAGATTATTTTCTCTGGGGATATGTATGTCTACACCAATAAACCAGAAACAATTGAGCACCTTGAAGCCTGATTTACTGCAAACAGTGTGTGAAAATTGGACCTCCAGATTACGCCATGTACGCGCCAACCGCCGCGGCCTCATGCCCGAAATCATATTTAAACATTAATCATAAAATTATCTGTCAAATAAAGCCAATTTCATGGATATTAATAACATTTGTCTGTGTTTTACTTCAATTTAAAGTTCTCAGTCTCTAAAAAAACATCCTTTAAAACCATGACACTCACGACATATTTTTATGCCTAAACTTACTTTTCAGGATTTATCACCTAGACCCGATCAAAGAATTATTTTCGATTATGACAATAACACACCAAGAGATGTCTCCAATTATTCTTCAATTCCAACAGACACGGTTGATGTATACTTAGAACCCAAAACATGCCTGCAGAATATACCTATGCAAATAAATACAAATACTCACTATCAACAGTATCCAGTTCCTAATAGCCATTTGCCGTCCTGCCACGGAGCACACCAATTGTCAAATAAAAAGGACACAGGAACGTTTGAAAAAATTAGCAGTTTTTTAAATTTAAAACAGATAAAACAAAAGGAAAGTGTGGATCTTTACCGTATCAACATATTACAACATAAAAACGATAACTGCCCGCCAAAGGTATTAAAATTATTCAATTTCTAATAGTGATTAGAGTGGCAACTAAAACTCTTTTGTTAAACTAATCAATCATTCTTTATGTTGCTAAAAATATGAGGTTATGAGAGCAATAGTGGCCTAACCCATAATAATTTCAAAATAGATTAGATTAGACAACAACTAATTATATTAATATAAATTATAAATATTTTGAAAATTGCAAACATTTTGTAGATAAAAATAAAAATTTACTTCTAAAAATACCATTTAGCTCCATTAGATATGCTAGTGGGTTAGGCCACTGTTGCTCTCATAGCCTCAAATAAAATGAGATATTTATTTGATATTGAAAGGTGTTTTTATCAAAAATACTTTATTTTTCGCCATGAATAAAAAATACCTTTTCATAAAAATTTCAGTTTGGTTTAAATTTAAACCAAGCAAACAATGTATCAAAAATATAGATAGTAGCAATATTTAAGATTCATTTTTAGAAAGTGGTATTTGATCTGGTTGACGAAATTCCAAAGCCGATTCAGAATAACGCGGCCACAAATACACAGGATAAAGTTTGCTGGTGTAACGCTGAGACAAACACGAATCTGTATCCAAAGGTAGATAAAAGTTGCAATGGTTTCTCAAATGTATATGACAATCCACCAAAACATTGTTATTCTAAAAGTGGGATAAACATATGTAAATCCACTAGTGGAATGGTTGTCAAACATAAAATATCTGAAAGATCAGGAAGGATGCACAAAGAAACCTTCTACGAACCGACAATTGATAGATCTACAAATACCTTGAATTATGGGAACATGGCTAGAGTAGATGTGTATTATTTCGATCATGGAAATTCTGCGTAATTATATTAAATATTTATAATTCATTTTAGAAGTTTACAGTTCAATCAACTTAAATTGGCCTACCCAAAGAAGTTTCATTTAGTGGAATTACAATTGAAGGGCTTAATGTGAAACAATGAGAAACCATGCTTTTTCAGAAATTCTTTTTTTTTGTATTTTTGAACATACAGTAATATAAGAACAACTGCAAGTTTAATACCATGATTTATTGTATATATTTTTGTGTATTATTCAAATAAATTTTGTATACACAATATTGCCTGGTTTTTTATATTTTCTAATTTTTTTTAACTTTTAACTTACGAGGCTTGTCATTGTTTCACATTACTTGTTCAAATTAGTAAGTACATAAGAAGTTTACGAATAACAAGAGGGCAAACTGTTTATTTTTGATCGGTTCAGAAAAATGGGATTTAAAAAAAATGACAAATTATTCGTAAATTTTATAATATATTATACAATGTGCTTTGTTTTTTTGTAGTATAATTATGTTTATGTAAGGTTTTTATGTGGTTGTGACAAAGTAATTCTTACTATCACAACTGAAAAACAGAAAAAAAAATCGATTTATTGGTTTACTTTATATTTATTAAAAATTAAATTAATTCATTTCATATTGATTTAACTAAAATTCTTTCCTTCGGGTTGTATTATTCTAAAATGAATCCCGATAGTAATAATATATGATATTATTTTAGTTATTATCACACGACTGATTCACCACCAGTTATAGTTACTGAAATAATAGCTGAGAAAACAGAGAATTATACTACAAAATTTTGGGCCGAAGTTTTTGGAACGGTACATATTGGATTCTCGTTTCTAACATCATTTGTTCTGCAATTATTCAGGTAAGTACTTTTAATGCTATTTAGCAATATTTGTAATACATAGTATATTGTTCAACGAGCTAGTAAGAGCAACCGTCGGGTGATTATAAGCTCAAATCACAAAATGAGAGAAAGTAATATCAGAAATCAGTATACCCCTTAATAACATATCATCTACCAAAGTTTTAGTAAACGGGATGAAATGAAGATTGCAAGATCTGAATCTTGCAATCATCATTCTATAAGCATTTTCCTCATTATCCATATCTAAATACAGAAATGAGAAAAAGGTGCACATTTTAGATAGATGAAAGATACATGGAAAAAGAAGCAAAACTGGTGGAAGAATAAACCAATAAACCAAAAAATAGAAATACTAAGAATAACGGAAACAAAAAAGGCAAGGGGTAATAAGAATACATAGAGGATACTGGTTAATGTGGACAGAAGTGAAGAAAATGGAAAGAGCAAAAAGAATGATAATAACTCCGGAAAGAATAAGAGATATAATAAGAGAAAAACACAAACGGAAGAATTATGACAGTAGAAATGAAGCTAGTAGAGAATGAATCATGGACCATGCTAGGTAACATTCGGACCGAATAAAGACGTAAAGAATGACAGAGAAATAAAAAACAACAGCGAAGAAAAAATAATTCAACTATGCATCGCAAACAATCTAGTAGTAACAAACACCTAATTCAAACACAGGGAAGTTCTCAAATACAATTAACACAACCCAACAGGAACGAGAAATCAATCATCGACTACTACCTAGTTAACAGAAACAACTAGAACAAGATAAAGAATGTAAGAGTATCAAGACAGGCGGAAACAGGAAGCGACCACCATTTACTACAAATGGAAAAGTTAAACCAGACAAAAAAGATAAAGATAAATACATAAAACTAAAACAAGAACAAATACAAGCGACATGCCATTGATACTACAAAAAAAATCAGAGAAAGAAAACGAAACGTGCATAGAAAGAAAATAGGGAACTTTCGAAAAAATCATTCTAGCTGCAAAAGAAAGCTGTGAAACAACAAAAATATAAACAAAGATATAAAAAAAAACAGTTGGTGGACAGAGGAAGTCAATAATGAGATAAAAGACAATAGCTACAAACTAAAAAAAAGAAGACAACATAAAATACTAAAAAGAGAATAAAAGAAGCAAAAATAAAAAATTCGGAAAAGAAATAAATGAGAACTTCAACCGAAACCAAATACTATTCTACGGAACGTTAAAACATCTAAAACAAAAAAAGAACATAAAATTAAAAAAAGACAAAGATGCAATTAAAAAACGGGAAGGCTCGAGGAATAGATGAAATAACGCCGCAAATGATTAAATTCATGAAAGAAGGGGGAATTGCACAAACAACGGAACTAATAAATGACAATTGATACGAGGACAGCCAGAAGAGAAAGAAATTTAGGTAGAAAGAACCTATATTTATAATAAAACAGCTTAGTGAGAAGATAGAAAGCATTTGACAGGATCAAGAGAGAGGATATATGAAAAGTACTAGAAGAGAGAGGAATTGAGAAGGAAATAATAATCGTAATTAAAAACATGTAAGGTGATAAAAAAACTACTTGCAGACAATTTGGCAGTGATTGCAGAAACAAAAGAAGAGCTTCAACACAACATGGAAATAATAGAGGAGCAACTAAAGAAAATAAACATGAAAATAAACTATGGAAAAGTAAAGACCATGATAGTTGCAAGAAAAAAACTGAATCACAAAATAAGAATAAAAGGAAGAATAATAAAACAGGTTGAACAATACAGATACCTAGGAACAATAATACAGAGCAACGGAAAATTAGACAGAAATGACAAAATAGGAAAAACAGCAAAATTATATAACATGTTAAATAACACTTTCTTCAACAGAAAGGAAATATGGATATGTAGTTAAAAAAGTAATCAGACCAACATTAACATATAGTAGCAAAAGATGGATGATAGATGACAGGACAACAAATAGAAAGAATAAATGCAATGGAGATGAGGTTCCTTAGGAAGATCAAAAACAAAACAAGAAAGATAAAATATGGAACGAGACATACAGGATGAATTTACAAATAAAACCAACACACAAAAAAATAACGGAAAGACAAATGAAATGATATGGACATATCAGAAGAATGAGTAAAGAAAGAAACACCAATAAAATATGAGACAAGAGTAAACAGGAAAACAAAAAAAGGAACACACAGAATAGGTACAAGAAAAGAGAATACTTCAGAAGAAATATCAAAGATAGGAAGAAATGGCGGAATATTATTACACAAATTAATAGCGTACGCCTTATACGAGCCCTAACAACTTAAAGTTCGGACGATAACAATTTTTACATTCTTCTCTCAATAGTTGGTAATTATTTTTTATATTTAAGGTTTTATTAAGATACATAATTGGAGACTATTTATAGCCAAAAATATATATATTAGTTGACTATATTTACCTGTTTAAGAAATTAAAAATTAAAAACAAAACATATTTTCTTGGCAACTTAACGGACTCGTTCTTTTTTTGTTTTGTTTTGATGATATCAGTGTTTCCACTGTTACAATCACAGTTATTTTTATTAATAGTTGATTTATAGTGTCGGTTTATTTGTGTCTTAAAAAATGAATCGTGGTAAAGCTACATCGGACAAAATTCGTAAAATTGCTGTAAAACAATATCAAGAAGGAAAAAACATGAAGAAAATTGGCAATAATTTAAATTTAGCAAAATCAACGGTAGGAGATATTATTCGGTGTTATGGAGCGACAGCCGGATACAACACTCAAGGTAAAAGTACGCGAGAATGTTGTAGGCAGTGTATCCCTAAGTTGGGGCTAAGTTTTTATAAGGTAAACAATAAAAAAATATTTAGTTTTATATTATTAAAGACTGAAGAAAAACCCCTATTTAAAAACAAAAAAAAAACGATTAATTTGGGCTAAGTCAAAATTGTCTTGGACAGCCGGAGAATGCTGCAAAGTCGTATTTAGCGTTGAATCCAAATTTGGCGTATCTGTAAGAGATTGCAAAAAAATTTGTTGTGATAAAACGAAAGCTTTTAAAACAGACTGTTTAAAAAGAACTGTAAAGTTTCCAAAAGGGGTAATGATTTGGAGTTGTATGTCTGGATATGGTTTGTGAAAATGGAAATAATAAATGGTACAATTAATGCGCTGAAATATTAGAAAATTCTAAATAATAGCCTTATTCCCAACGTACACGAGCTGTATCCAGATGGGAATTTTATATTCCAATAAGATGGTGCAGCAAGCCATAGAGCAAAGATGACAAAACATGGTTTGCAGATGATAAAATAAAAGTTGTCTTGGTCCTCCAATAGCCTAGACTTGAATATTATTGAAACTTTGTAGGCTGTAGCATCATATTAAAAGTCACTTAAGAAACAATCCTCAGCAAACAATATTTGATTTGAAGACAAAACTAACAGAACTATGGGATTTTTTATGCCAAATTAGTGCAAGTCTTTGCTAGAAACTATGCTAGCCAGAATACGAGCAATCATAAAAGCAAAAGTCGATGTCACACCGTATTAATAATTTAAACAGTTGTTGGCCGAACATTAAGTTGTCAATAACTTTGGTTCATTTTTAGTATATTAAATTATTTTTGTTTCTCGTTGATGTAAAATAAATATTTCTTTTAATAAAAATGTCTCTTAATAAGGTTGTATAACGCTTTTTTAATTTCAATAAATATGTATAGAAATATGCGTCGTCCGAACATTAAGTTGTTAGGGCTCGAATTAGAAGGTAAAAAGGCAAAGGAATAAATAAAATTATGGATTACAAGAAATTAAGTTAATCTGTTATTAAAATAAAAAACTGGTAGTATACTTATGGGTCCGTAATTTGATAAAAAATGATTTTTTGATTATGCAGTGTTTTATTTACCTACATTCAATATTAACATAGGACTCTGAATCTGATAAGACACAGTTAAAATCGTATTTTTATCAAATTGGCGCTTATGTGGTTTAGCATTTCCAACAACAATATATAACCACCATTACAATATTATTCATACTTACCAAATGATTATAGGTTTTTACTGCAGAGCCTTCTTCGTCCATTAACAGTTGGTTTACTACAACTAGGATCTGATTACTTCTTCAAGCCATTACTAGCTACATTGTTCAATGCTGTACTCCAACCAATATTAATATTTATTTATAATATAATGACATCGATTAGAGATATAATGGATCCAATAGCTGAAGGAATCGGATACTTTTTAAGGGAAATGGCCGTGCTTCTAAGAGCAATTAGATTAATCGATTATAGACCAGGTTTAAAATGTGATTGCACTAAAGAAAATGAAAGAAGGAAATCCTGTTCAAAGAAATAATACATCAACAATGTAAATGTAATAGAAATGTTTGTACTATTAACTTTAACCTTCTGCTTTAAAACATAGGTTATGTAAAAACTTTTTACATTAATTTTTACAGAACTACGGTAGTACAAACAAGTTCTAATACATATGTCCATCATCCTTATACAATATTTATTAAGAATAAAATAAAAATATTAAGCTGAAATGAAACATATACTTGTTTGTTATTTTATTGAGGGCAAATACATTATTTTATTTTTGTATACATTTTTTTTCTTAATATATATATATACAATATATATATATATTCTAAAATTGTGATGTAGATATATATTTATTTATTTTTCAATATATTTAATAATTAATAGAATATGAAGAAATACTACAAAAACCGTAACAATATAATTATAATATAAGATATTTAATAATAAACGCCAAAGTTAAACTTTCATAATTTAACATTTCACTTTTTAACAAACGGAAGCTGCCAGGTATAGTAAATTTGTCATTATTATTACTTTTTGTTTGTTTTCATTTCATATCATTTTTTTTTTTAATTATTGATAGAAAAATACTTGAGATTATTATACTCATTATACACGTAATATAAATACATATTAGACACCCTTTATTTCATCACAGACTACAATAATTTAATAATAAAAAAAACGAACGTAATTATTTAAATACTTATCGGAATATATAAGAACAAAATAAATTCTACTATGGTCCATTTAAACATATAGTGTTACACTGTAATTATCACTTTGGAAACGTTGGCTAATAAGTTGCAAGCTAACTATATATCTTAAGGGACCATTAAGAGCTTTAGAAATGTATCAAAAACCAAGATAAATACAACTTTTATTATTTAAATTTTGTATAAAATTATGAAAATTGCCAGTCTTAAAGTTTCTTACTATCAATCAACCACGCTTCCAATTGGGATAAAGTGGAGAATTGATTTTCCTTTTAATTCTTAATATGGTACAACTTTGGTTTTTGATAGATTAGCCTGAAGCTCTACATACCCTTTTTAAAATTTTAATTCATTTATATAATTTACAACGATATGCAAGGAAAAAGGAGGGCATTATTTTCCTTTTCTATGCTTAGATTATTTTTATAACAAAATGAAAAAAAAGAAAAGAAACACAATTTTATTTTTTTAAATATTCCACGAAATAACATTTCCATATATTTTGTACAAATTTAATGATGCTTCCAGGTTGCGTTTATTTTATTCTCTTTCTAAAACAAACTATAATTATGGACTCTGATACTCTCTAAATATCACTCATAAAAATAACAATTCTTAAACAGAGCAGTTTGATTAATTAGATTGAAAAATAAGAAGAAATACTTAAAAATATTCTAAAACCGACATTAACATTTGATCTTTGTGCATGTTTTTGATAAGTTTAATATAATAATTATTAGTAATATTATATTTATTAGATTTTTTTACTTAATCATACATTATTAGAATCTTTTGACATTTGTTATTCAAAGTTTACCCCAGTTTGCTTAGAAAATTTAAATTTTATTTTTAATTTAGTCACAGTTATTTAATTATCTCACCAAAATACAAATGTGGCAAACTAGTAAAACGACTTAGAAAAAAAAAATACAGATTTATTTAAGCTTTATTTTGTAAATTTGGGGGGTCCAGGTTTTGAAATTAACATCGGGGTCCCTTATGCCTGTAGGCTCTTCTGCATTGCAGATACTTGCCCGTCTGACACTATCTATAATTATATCTTGAATATATATAAATAATTATTCAAGTATAGATAAAATTGTATATATATATATATATATAGTATAAAATGCACAAATGATCATCAATTTTACTGTAGATTGAAAAATTAAGAACAAGTTAAGTTTTTTTTTATAATTGAGCATAAAATTTGAGCAATAGCATTTGTGACATAATATTACAATACATTTTTTGCGTCAATTATATGAAAAAAAACTTGAATTTTTTAAATTTTTTAATTTACAATAAAATTGATGATTTGAAGTTTCATCTATAATTATATATATTTCAAGACATAATTATAAACAGTGTCAAACGAGCATCAATAATAATAATAGCCAAAACAACTCGAATTTTGAAACAGAATGGTGGACAATGAAACTTGTTTTAATAATGAATATCTCAGTAACAATACATTTTAATATAAACTATTCTTTTTATTTTAACACAAATGACAGTAAAATAGTAGCTCATAAATTGATCAATAAGGAAACAATTAGTCTTAAATTTCTTCAATAAGCTCTCTATTGGTATTTACAAAGATATTACTGAGTGAGCTATATTAGGTAGAAGGAGCTTAGCCAGTATATGTATATAAGAGACCTTAAATAGTTTTTAAAGATGACTGTAAAATTGATATCAAAATAAAAAGCCCTGAACTGCCTAGATGATGTATTGGTGTGGTTGGTGTACTCTACACCAGTTATTTTAGTTAAGAAAAAGAAAATATGTGTTGTGATGAGATATAAAGAAAAACCTGTCTACTGTCTCGATGTTGCGTCCACATTAAAGAACCCAATAATTTAGGTTGGAATTGTAGTATTCACCTCTGGCGTCCTCGCAGCAGAAAAAGAACAACGATAAATTAATAAATACAAAAAAATTTTTTTACTATAGCTGAATACGAGGACATTTTCATCAAGTACCTAATCTATGCAGAAGTGATAATTCATAGATTGCAGCCAATGTAAATAGTAAAAAACATGTCATAGCTCAAACATGATTTTTGAAACAATTTAGTGGATAGGCTAGAATTTTTAATGTTTAGAAATTGAGAAACTGTCCAAGTTTATGATTCATCCTGTATAATATATAACCTCTTAATACCGTTAGGTGTCAAACACACCGAGCCACAGAGAAGACATGTCTATGTTTGGATGCCTATACAAGGTAACAGACCCATAATGGGAAGAACGCTACGCTCGACATCACTTTGGGGTCCCCCATCTAAGTAATAACTGTTGTTAGCGCTGGTATTCATACATGCCCTCTCTGCCGTCCCTGTATAATAATCATTATGAAATTGGTATTTCTATATTAGGTATAGTTGATTTGCGTTAAGACTGCAGTTCCTGTTGTTATAGTAACTGGTAAACAATGCTCTGATTCGCTTAAGAGATCCACTCAATTTACAATAGAAAACAAATATTTGAATGCATTTGAATAAATTTAATTAACGTTTTTTTATTATTTACTATTTATCATTTTTTGTGTTATTTTAAAGCATTTGTAAATAATTATTAATAATTTAGCTTTAAATTACAAATTGTAATGTAAAAGTAAAACCTGACGTACAATATAACCACAAAAACCTGGTTATATAAAAGTAAACGTCATGCAATTCTACAAAAATTTTTTACAAATAAAAAAAAAAATAACTCATATAAATTAAGTTAAATACATGCATTTCTATTAAACATATTAATATTTAGTTAACAATCAATCAACTATATTGTTTCTGCTTTGTAGTTTTAAATTATTTAAAATCATTTTGTTATAATATAATAAACAAAGTGAAGTTGTATTATAATAGCAATGTCGCAATTACAGTTGTGTAACACTGACTTTATAAACCACTTCCCTCACTGCAGTCTTAACGCAAACCAACTATAGTTTGATTAATTTTTGAATGCTAAATATTTAACCATTTAGAAATAATTCATTTAATAATCAAGTCACATTTGAATGATGTTTAAAGTTTGATGGGAACCATTGTAAAAGTGTGACAAAAACGACTCTTTAACCAATCAAATTTCGTTGTTTACCATATTAGTTAGAGTAGGACATAAAGTTGTACCTATCAACTTTGTAGACCTTCTGTTCAGAGTAGCAAAAATAATCTGTCCATTTTTAAAATTCAGTTTAAAATTTAAGTTGCTAATAGATTCAATTTAATTTGAGCAAACATAATGACCAGAACTGTTTGTAATGTTTATTACATTAAACTCTGCACATCAATGTGTAAAATATACTATGTATAATCGGCTTTAGAATATTCGTGACTCTAATAGTATTTACTTCTATTTTGTATGGTCTTCATTTCACATATTTGACATTTATTGATAAACTATCAGTAATTGTATGTTATAGTTAATATTTACTATTCTACAAATTGTATTTCTAATCCTGACGATAAACCTTGAGAAGATTATCTAAGTCCATAGTACCGTAATACAACACTAACTAAGCAAAAATCAAAAAAAAGTTTTAGTGCACACAAAACTAATAGGTTATGAATTATTTTAGTATCTATTATATTGTGTACAGTAAGTAATGTTATGAAGGAAAACATTGCTCATTATATCTCATTTCTTCCAGTTTCTTTTATACAATAATAAATATTCCGTTGCGATTTTTTTATAATATTTTTTTAGATTTATTTATCATCGTACTCCCCCGAAAATACAAAAATAATTGAATAGCTTTAGAAGCTACACATTCTTTTATGTTCTATCATCTAAAAATATCTAAAACAGATAACTATAACTATATATTAAGCTCAGATCAATAACAATGTTCATATATACTGCAAACTTTATAATCGAGTTTACTTATAATAATAATCAATGCAGCAAACTAACTTCTTTTGTAACTAAAACTGTTTACATCATCAACTAACATATACATATATATTTTGATTGGGCAAATATACACAAATAGAAATGCAAACAGTTTGAAAATAACGTGCACTAAGTATACGAAAGGAATAAGTGTCATTTCATATGAGCTAATCTGTGATTCTTACCTGCAGCACTAGAAAGCTCATATAAAACGCCTTAAAAATTGCACAGCACAGAAAAAAATAATTAATGTGTATACAGAAAAAGTTGCATAATAATAATAAAAAACTTAAATTAATAATAAATATTAATAAAAACATTTAGAGTTGCATCGATAAATGCATAACAATAAAAAAAAATGCTAATAATTAGGACAGCATATTAAACTACAGTACCACATATAAATCTTTAGATAGGATATTCTAACTGAAAAAACTAATATTTTGGTTGAAATTCTGTCAGAACATGTTCATTTAAAATTTGTAGTAGTGTAAGTAAAAAAAAGTATCAGCTAGAGAGACCAATTTAAACCATTATGAATGCTGCGTGATGCTCGTTTACTTTTCTAACAATTTACCTGTTGGCCAATTGGTTTGATTTTAACGGGACTAGCGTATACAAAATACAGAATTTCTATTCTTATTCAAATAAAATTGTTGGCATGCTAATTAGTCATAGCGTGGCTCAAAGGTAGGACCAACTAGTTCCACTAAAAGTTGTCAGTTCTTTTCTAATTACCAAGACAGTGAATTGTGAATAAAAAGTGTGTGGTCTGTACATAATTTTCATTTCAGTCTGACAGTTAAACTGACCACGATCTGCTGTGGCCAAACAAACTCAGACTATGTTTATCTCATTGCATAATTCCGATTGAAATTTAATCTTGTTTGATTTTTTTAATTCAACTATAATTTTAAGACTTTGATTAGAAAATGAAAAATAACAATATAATTTTTGTTTTTAACCTGTGTTATAATATTAAACATAAACAAGCATTTCAAGCAATTTCGGATCATAAACTTTATTTTCTAAAATTAACAAAATTAAAAAAATTATCAATAGTTAAGAATGACGACAAATTAGCAGAAAATATATTTAAGAGAATCAATCCCATTTATTTCACGTGTTTTAATCCGATTTGAATGTCTTAAGTGAGTATTTCAATTGGTTGACTTTATAATTTCAAGCGACATAAATGTCCTATTTTCTCACATACTTAACCGACATTTATTTATTCGACTAGATTTATTTAATTAGAATTAATCAGCATTTATTAAGCTGATATGCCAAAAATTATACTACATAACTTAATTGGAATTATACAATGAGATAAACGTAGTCATTGGTAACATCTGCTCACATTTAAGTGTTTTGATTATTTCCTATTTGTATAATGGGCTGACCTTAACCACGGTCGTGATCTGGGCCAGTGTGTTAGGACATCACATATCACATGGCCTGGGTATGGATCTACTGCTGCTGTCAGCTATAAGATTGTTTACCATTCATGTAATTAGAAGCAGCAATACCTTGGATAAAAACTTGCCAAATTGTCATATCTGACAGCTCTAAAGTAATAATTATTTAATATTAAATACTACATTTTTTTTTTTGGCAAAAAAACCAAAAAGAATTTTGCTAATTTTATCCTAATCCAACACAAATAAATTTTTACTAAATCTGAACATAGAATAAGCAAATAAGTTATTAATAATAATTTTCCGCGTCAGTGTATCGAGTTTTTAGCCGCCATAGCAGTCGTGGCAGCGCCAATATGTAGTAACGCATTTTGATTTTTCAAAATTCTTTATAACATTTGACATAAAAATAACAGTTTTTAAATTTGTAATTTAATTGTTTATGACTTAAACATTAATTGACTTTTAAAAATATCCTATTCAAACATTAAGGAGATACTGTAGTATTTAGGGAATGTTCAATACAGTTAAAAAAATAAAGGTTAATAAACTAAAATGAATTCTATAGAAGCAAAAAAAATCAGTCATAATAAAAATTATTAATAGTTGTATATAATAATACTGTGCATAAAATAATAAAAACTACGTCTCGATTACATAGTGCAATTATAACCATCAATCAATTAATAGGTCTCTTTCCAATCTTATTGGACATTAAAAGTAATTTATATATTTTATAATGTAGGAAGTAGTATTTAGTTTTAAATGCCATTTCATAATGAATTTTGATTTCTGTTCTAATGTTGCTGTTACCTACTAATCCACTCAGAAAGGTTACCAGCATATAACAGTGTTGAATATCTACAATAATCCTTCTTCCTCTATACACTTAGGTGTGAAACAAAAAATTTAGATTATATTTGAAAAATAGACAGACAATATAATGATCTGTCAACATAATTGCTAACTTTAATGAGTCGTTTGGGGCATGTTTCTAAACTCAACAATAAATCTAGCACTAAATTCTAGTGCTACACACACAGATTGATCAAGTTTATGATCTTACTAATAGCAGGGAGTGTTTGTAGGTTACTTGTCAACTTGTTAAAACAGATTTCCAATTCATTTATAAATGACTTCTGCAAATATTATTCATTTATAAACTGTATACTATTGTATAATTTCTATTTACATAAAATATGTTAATGAGTATAGTCAGAGAAATTCAATTATATCTATATTACTTGATTGAATAAAGCACTATATAAACGCAACTTAATGAGGCATGGAGATTCTTGAAATAATAAAAGCGTAAAATAATTACAACTACGACCTGAATTAAAAATGGCAAGGAATTGGGGATTAATATTCTTTTATATACTCTATATATATTTATATATAAAAACTCGACCCGTGCAAAAAAAAACTGGGAGCATTTTTAATTAATTAATATTAAATACTCTCTCTATCATGTCCTCATCGTCATCTCAGATTCAATCACATATTGTCAATGCCCTAATTAAGTACCCATTGTGTTATGTAAGTAGTAATAAAATTTGTACAAAATAAAATTACTCTCTGCGGGCTCGTTTAGGCCTAATGTTACTACCTTCTGATTCTCCACCCCGTCCTTTCTTGCCTACCTGTACCTGAGATTGCGCTGTTAGATGTAAGGAAATGGCATGTGTATTCAGTTTTTCTGCTAGTAGAAGGTCTTTAAGCTCCTTCATTTTCTGACTATGTAAAATGATTGTCGGACTGGTGTTGGCGGGTGTGGGGGAAGGAGTTGTGCTTTCCTCCTTAATTTGTACAATTTCTGCCTTCTCTTCTACTTGTTTTGATGTGCTAGGAGATGACCCATTTGATTTTGAAGTGGAATCTTCAGTACCTGTAATTAAAATATTCGGTTAACTAATAAGAATCTAATTGGAATTTGAAGGTAAGTTTATTATACAAAACAAATATTATTTCAAAATATTTAACTGGTACATGCCACATTGTAGACTGAAATACACTGGACAAAGTAAGTAACGCATACAAGAAAGGTTCATAGTTCATTTTTTGTTTTCTAAATGCTATTTTTTCAAATTTATTATTTTTTTTAATAAGCTATGGTTGCTTTGCTATTCATTCAATAGAGCTCATTATTTTCATATAATCACGTAAACAGAAATAAAGTTAGTTGTATTGAAAAATTTAGCCAAACAAATTCCATTTGAGAAACAGCTGTTTATTTGTCTACTTAAACATAAGGTCTGTTCCAACATACGATTTGAACGGTTTGCAAACCGTCCAAACTGTGCACACAAACAAATATTTGTCATCCTTAGGCAATCCTTTATACACAGTAATTTGTTTGTGTGCATAGTTTGAACGATTTGCAAACCGTTCAAATCGTATGTTGGAACAGACCTATAATATACAATATTTTAATTGTTTATAATGACATCAAATGTCACATCAATCATCATTCTCCTAACCTCATATCAGCTGTTCATAAAAAAAAAGCTCCACCAATGTTTTGTTAATGTCTCAATACCAGAAAAACACTGCTGCAGATTCACTGATCACTCATCACCAACAATTAAAATACAAACATGTATAACCATAAAATAATGATGGTCCCACTGATTGACTAAACCTAACCACTGGTATCTCTTGGTAGTAAACGTTGTTTATGTTTAAATAAACACTTTAAAATAAATTGCTAGCCTCATACAAATTTGCGTAAATTGAATAATCAATATCATTGAGATCCTCATATAATTTATTCCCTTTATATTTTTTTAGAACTTTGTTACAAAGTTGGTATGTTTTAAATGCAAATCAGATGGTTTTGTACTTTCCACCATCAGCCACTAAAATTAGAACAGGTTTAAAATTTTAAAACAGTGATGAACAGGTCCATAAAAAAAGAACCAGACCGCTTTTTGCACCATGCATGCAGAAAATGTGATTGGCCAAAGTTGCAGTTTATAATTTATTTTATAATACACTACATATCAAAGTAGATAAACATACAGGCTGTCTCAATAACTAATAAATAGAAGAGTACAGTCAAGTCTTAGTAGTTAAGAAAAAACTATTCACACTTTTCACATAAAAGTTTCTTCATTTGATAAATAGTATAACTATATTAATTTATACAGGGTGATTTTTTAACATGTAAACCACATATTTTTAATAATTTTAAATGTTATTTTTATTGGTGGTTTCTAAACAATAATTTTAAAAAAGTATTTTTTTTCTTGATTAAAAAACCCTGTTTTATTTATCAATATTAAAACATCTGTTATGTATCTTATCGGAAATGATTTTATTTGGAATTTTGTTTGAAAAATTATTAATTCATTTCATAAATTACAAATTGTTTTCCTTACACTATTTATAAGGTTATAAATATAATAGAAAATTACATTGCGTAAACTTAATATCTGATCTTTTTAAAACGACAAAAAAGTAAAGAATGCACTTTATTTTCATGACCACCTGTGTATTTTATTAAGGCTTTTATGTATACCATAATTGCTTTATAGTTTGTATTTCAGAAATGATAATTTGAATGCCTCAAGAAGTGTTGCCAACATTTTTAAAGATTTGAATACTTTTAATATTACAAACCATAAAGTTGTAAAAAAATTACACCATAATTATGTCATACTATCTATAATAACTTTGAAATGATGTAACAATTGCATGGGCTTGACCCTTGGCCGCTGTGATCGTTAGATTCACTTTGAATAAATTATTAATTCATTTCATAATTATGAAAATAGTCTATAGAAAATTTTCTAAATATAAATCATAAATAAAAGTTAAATTAAACTTACCAACAAATGGACTTCCACCACCTTGCAACAAATATTCAGGATTTAATATCTTCTCAGAGCATCCTGCCGTGAGAGCTTCAATACTTGGATGTAGACTTTCTTTCTGCTTGTCATCTTCCTTACTGTTATCATTTTTCTCCGTCTTCTGTTCGGCCCCATTTTCTTTTGTCACTGGGACAGTATAGTTATTATTATTCAAGCAACTGCTGTTACCATTTGTACTTTGTGGTTTAGGTAGATCAGATTCCATCTCACAGACAATATTCACCTGCGCTCGGACACTTGCATCAAATTTGGATATGGTGTTTACCAATGGTTTAGCCCAACCAATGTGTAGCACAGGAGTAGCACTACCCTCCTCCCATTGACATATACCATCGTAGAAGCGCAGTAGGTTTGCAAAGCATTCAGGTTTCTTGAGTATTGTGTTTGCACTAAAGCCAGAGCTCTCCACCTTCATTATATGAGGTATTAATTCGTTGGCAATTTCCAGGAACTCTTTATATATTTCCTCATCATCACGAGAATAATTGTACCTAAAAAATATCATAAATAAATTCTTTTATTGTAGCTATGCAGAGCACTTACATTCGTATAACATCACTGGCATTTGCCCAACTCTCAAATGCCTCATTGTACATTTTGTTGCGATAAAAATAACCTCCCTGATAGGTATATGGATAAACATGTTGATTATTATAGAAGGTTCGAGCTGATATAATTGCCTCTTGAAATAACGCATTGCAGAGAATCCTAAAATTAATAGATTATAAGCAATAGAATTAGTTTAATTTATTTAAAACTAACCGCCCAGGGGTTGCAGAAATCTCTTCTAAATCTCCTAAATTACCTATTGCCATTGGGTATTTAGTTAAATGATTAAGATCGTATAACAACCACAGCAACTCCTGCTGCAGTAAAGCAACCTCAAAAGCATCATGTGTTGCATTCAGTGAAGGATTAATGGCAGATACCAGTGCGGCAACTTCCATAGCTCTTGTGCATATCACAGGGTTGTTGTTAACGTAAAGCCAAGATCTTGCTGATACTCCTTTTCCAATTTCTTGTCCACGTTTATCTTCATTTCCTTTTCCATGCCATGTAACCTCTGCAGTTTCAGTACCTTGCTCCCCAAAAACAACCCACGCATGATCTTCAGATAAGGCTAAATGAACATCATTATAGCCAAGAGCTTGGCAACCAGCTACCACTGCAAAAGCAACTCCAAAACAATCCAATTTACTACCCGTTAAATAACTGTATAAACTTTGTAAGTGTGCACGATCCTTATAATAACTTCTGGTTAAGGAATTCCACACAACATCAGAAACTTTCTTAACAAGCTCTCTTGTGGCATAATGTTTGGCACCATTATTGTTTGATGTGTCCACTGCATTTTTCATAATAGCATGAAACTTTTCATAAAGCGTTTGTATAGTGTGAAGCTCTAAAACTGGTAGATGGGACTGCTCCAGTGGCTCTATTATTTGTTGTGATGTGTTCACTGACCGGCATGTTAACGAGTTTTCGACGGCACCAGCGATTATGGATAAGAGCGCAAGGTCCGGCTCCGACCCATCTTCCAGCTGACTTTTAAATATCTCTATGACGGAGTTTACGTTTTTTAACGGGAATAAAGCTTTGTCCAGATCTTTAAAACCCGCCATGTCGAAGCTTACATTTTCTGTCTGATTTTGCTTCTCTGGTGGCAGCTGTCAATAACCCAAGCCGCCATTGCCAACATACAAACACAAAACTGTTTTCAGTAATTTCAGTAAAATGAAATACATAATTACATTATAATAGGAAATAGTTTACTGCCAAATCATCATTATTTACTTTATAAAACTATATTGATATGCCATAAATATTTATGTACTGCATTGATAGTAACAGTTAAATATTCATATCTAATATAGGCAACTGTACAAACATCTAAATAGAAAAGCCAGTGGAAAATTTAATATTATGAAATGATTTGTACTTGCTTTAACATTGTGCAATGGTATTATTATGCAATATTATAAAAAAATACGACAATAGTAATAATATACAAAATAATTTAAAAATTAGTAACAAAATACTGGTGCATAAATGTAATACAGTGCGAGCGAAAAATATGGAGGTTTACCGTATAGGCAACTAAATACACAATATTTGTAATTAATGTAATTATTAACAATGAAAGTAAATACAAAGTATATTATTGTGTATTTACAATGATATTAATTTAAAAAACAACATTTTTAGAGATTATACATATATTATATTAATAAATAAATAAGCTTAAATAAAATATGTTTTTGGTTTTTAATTGACAAAATAACTATTATAAAAAATAGAAAAGTTTTTATAGAGTTAATCGTTATTAAAAATATAAATACATCAGTATTTAACATAATAATAATAATAAGTAATTGTACAGCATTGTAAATTAAATAAATTATACGAAGGACACTGTCAAAGTTTGCGGAAAATGTAAAACAAAACACAAATTAAGGTATGTAAATTGCTTTATTGCTTCTCAAAATATTCTCCTTTAAAATCTATACACTTTTGCATCCAATGAAACCAATCTTCAAAAGAATTTTGCCACTTTGAGCAAGGTACCTTCAAAACAAGTGATATAAATGCTTCAACAGTTTCTTCAGGCGATAAAAAAAGCTCGCTACGCAATTTATTTTTATTTTTCCAAAGAAACAAGCAATCATTCTTTTTAAAACGCTTTGTGAACGCATCACTTTTGTGAGTTTAGGTTTACTCTCATACAGTCGATTGCTGTTTAGTTTCTGGCTCATATGAATATATCCAAGATTTGATCTTGTTACAATGTTGTATACCAAATTTGAACGACCCCCTTCGAATTTCTTTAGCAATCATTGCACCACTTGACACGTGCCTGTTTGCTTGTATTTCTTTCAACTTGTGTGGGTTCCAATAACATGCAAATGATCGTGAAAAATCGTATGTATTTGTTTTGCTGCAATGCCTAAGAATGCCTCTATCTCATTATAGGTCACATGCTAATCTGACAAAATCATTTCACGCACAGGATCAATATTTTTCGCAACAACAGAGGTGCATGGACAATTTTCGCTAAGATCGTCATCAAACGTAAGTCTTCCACGTTTGAATTCTGCGAACCATTTGTAAACCATAGTTTTGGATGGTGCTTCATCCCCAAATAACAAACTAAGTTTTTTCACACATTGCTGCGGTGTTAAACCGTATCGAAAATCATAAAAAATCATCACTCAAAAGTCAGGATTCAAAATTTTCATTTTTTACACAATTATTACTCTCTTAAATTTTGTTGATACAAAACCGAGCAGTTTGAAATCGAACTGTCAACTGAACTATATTTTACAAAGATGACAATCGCAGAACGTTGGCAATACAGGCAGTACTTGATTATACACTACACTTTTAGATGTATTTCTTTATTAAGTACGCAATAATAAATTGTAGACAGGCTGTTTTAAAAAGATTGAGTTTATCATTGTCATATTTATTAAAATATTTTGATTTAATAATGAATTATGCATTCTAGAGTGCAATGTAAATTTAAAATAGTTTAAAGTGTATGTTTGCAAACTGTAGATTAGTTTAAAAAAACTATATGTACAATAGTGTTTACAAGTACTGAATGCTTTTATAGTAAAAACTCATAATTGCAATCAATAAATGTGGCACATAGCAGACCATCCACCTGGTCTGCCAGGTTGTTTCTTCTTACAGATGTAGTTTGTTAAGGTGACGGTACCGACGTACGACTGGTTGCATCGTATATGGGAAATTATACAGTACGTTTACATCGTTTTACAAGCAATTTACATAACTGATCCTGTCATGCAATGTAGAGATTAAAATGTTGAACTTTTGCGCAAGTCATAAAAGAAAACTCAATGTTTTAAGTTGAGAATAGATTTTTATATTAATTATTATAAACCGGCACTTCCTAAATCTTTGCAAATACGTTGTTTATTCATATCCTTGATTTTCTATGACAATCAGATTAAAATATATCCAACTTTAGTAACATATCTTTGAATTAAAACCATTTTTATAAAACTGTTTGACGTAATTTTTAAATAAACCCTTTAGAAAATTTTCAATATTTTGTAACGTTGAATTATTAAATTACTAGGCAACTTTTTGTGCAAAGTTAAGTCGTTTAGTTTCGCTATTATCTCGTATGTGGCGCTAATATTGCATTGGCTCACTGCTCGTGTTTTTTATGCATATCTTCGAATGTTATCGGCGAACTGCAAAAGAAATAGTCAAGGACGTAAAATGTATACAATTGCAATTTAAGTTAAATTTGATTGAACATTTTTAAATAACATCCCTAAGGGCCGGTATTATAAAGACAAAATAAATCACCGAATAACAAATCTCATATTTAATTATATTCGACAAATAAATGTATTCCGGTATTATAAACTAAATTAACTATTCGTAAAATAAGGAATTGCAACGCCGCATTTATATATTATTTTAATATTGTAGTTATTGATGTGTTGTATTGTAGCCTTTGTTATATTACCATAATCCCCTACAACATTTTGAAAGTCAGTTGCATAACATCGTAGAGCAATCAAAAGTTGATTTTTTGAAAGCCACGATAACACATGAACGGTTGAATAGAACACATCAACAGCAAAAAAAAAGTTTTTAGAACGATAACTAACAAGACAAAATAAAACAAATGCCAATATAATAGGATGTTTGAACGACAGCAAATTAATAATTAGAATAATTTAAACTATTATCCTAATTAATAATTAAAGCTATAGTCTACATTATTCTAATTATTAATTTGCTGTAGATTAGTTTGCAAAAACCAGTTATTTTTTATATTTCTGCTTTTCTTTTTGCATAATAATATTACAATGATATGTTTTACTTTTGTTTGTAGAGATTTGTCATTAGCAAAGCGTTTATAGCCAAGCTGGTATCTATACAGCAAGGTTGTAAATTCATCTACAAGCCGTGTCTCGTAATTTTTTAATTCTATGTTAAATATTTAATTATTTTGAAAGAGTTATTTATTTTGATATCATTTATTTAATATTAGATGTGATGGTGAAGAAAGTTATTGATTGGATGCGGGATGCATATTTAGTTTATGTATTCGGTTAATATTGGCGATACAGAATTATTTTTTTGTAGAATATATTTTTTGTCGGGCTATGTATTATTCTGAAGTGCAACGTATATTATTTGTTGTGTAATGTATTATTTTGTCCTGGATTGCAAATTTGGCGTCGTAAAATTTATTTGATTGGAAATTGCATTTTTTTAGACCTCGGCCTAAATAATACAAAAAATAATATACGAATTATATACTATGTATCTATGACTATGTATCTTAACATACTATTTTAGCATTCTAGATGTAAAAATAACAAAAAGGATTTTTTGCCATAGTGTTTACGAATATGTTCTACATATAAAGGGTTAGTCAAAATTACCGGAACATAAATAATTCTCGAAACGTAAAAAAATCAAAAAACAAACAAAGGTTTATTTGGTTTTAAACAAACTGTTGTTTAAATATATTTTTAATATTTAGGATAGGATGTTCGTTTTATTGTGGAAATTTGGTAAACTTTTTTTTGAATGAAGACTTTGCATATTTTTACATTTTTTAATTTTAAAATTAATTTTGAGTATCTTCTAGTAGAAATATTTTTTATAAACTGCATCATTTTTGAGTTATAACTAAGCAATTAATTCAAACTGATGAACGTTTTCTCACATACACATTTATTTTAACCAAATAGATAAAAAAAACATTAACATAAAAAACAAATAGCAAAATAATTATTAAAAAATTTCAAAATATATAGGTGTTGTATTTAAAAAATTAAAAAGCTTCGAACTTCCATAACAAAATAAACATCCCATATGTTTTTACATTTTTGTTTTTGATGTTATTATTCTTTTTAAACGTTTGGATAAAATCAATGTTTGTAGAAAATGTTCAAGAGTTTGAATTAATTGCTTATAACTTAAAAATGGTACATTTTTACAAAAAAAAATCTAAATTAATCTTAGAATAAAAAATATAAAAATATACAGGGTGTTCTATTTAAAAAAAAAAGTTGGCTAAATATCAACATTAAAATCAACATCCTCTATATTAAAAATATTTTTAAACAAGAGTTTGTTTAAAACAAAAAAAAATAATATTTGTTTGAAACTTTTTTTACGGATACAGAATTATTTAAGTGTTCCAGCAATTTTGACTAACCTTGTATAAATCAAATTTTGATATACAGAAAATAATTTAACAAAAATGTAATATACTTATAATTCTTACTCATTTTTTACGTACGTAAATTTTATAATACATAAAATTTAAAGAGTAGAAAGTCTACATCTCCCTCGTTTAGATAAAACTTTCTTCATTTGATAAACAAAAAAACGTAAACAAATTTTTTTTATACAAATTGACACGAGATATTGCAAAACAACACCAACACTAAATGACATAAACAAGTTCAAAGATAAGATTAGACATTTAAACAAAAATTGAAATCAACACCGCAACTTAAAATAATTCTTATTGTTAATGTAAAATAAGATTTTGGATTTTAACATGCAATTCATTTACCACAATTTACCATATATATCTAAATAAAATTGTGTAACGTAAGTTTTATTTATCAAATATTTTAATGTGTAGGACAGCAATAAAAACGTTTGTTTGGACAAGTTTCCATACCACCTACAGAGGTACTGTCCCGACGATTTGTTGTCTTTTGAATGGAGACTCACAGTTCATTAAATCATCACCCACTAAATTCATTACGTGTAATCTAATTGGCAAATTATGTATTATGATGATTATTTTACATAGACTGTCATAATATGCGTTTATTCAATTGCAATATGGGCAATTCCAATTCAAACGGACCAGAGCGGGGGGAAGAGGTGCATTGAGAAACTTGCTTATGTATTTTTTCAGTTCAGTTTCAGTTTCTATAACTTATTAGTAGTGTTTTGATTGGTATATGAGGGTATTAAACTTTTTGTCGTTTTTTAACCTAATTGCATTTTTTGTTTAGAAATCAAAAAAGCATTTTTTAAATTTTTTTTAACCGCCAAAGTTGACGTATTTTGATGTAAATTGATTGAAAAATATAAATTTGTTTTATGTATTTGGGTTTTATGGGTTTAAAACTTGAAAAATCTACAAAGTAGGCCTATTCTTCAACATAAACTCTTACAAATGCACGTTTAGCCGCACTCAAAAGAACAATACACAAAAATTATTAAAAATTTAATTTCTGAGGACAATTTTATATAAAAAATGGTCTGTGTTGTACTCGTCGTCTATAAAAAAGTCCATCTTGAAAGAAATGTTTACAAAATTTTCAATTAATTATTTTTTTATATTTACAAAAAATATTATAAACACACTAGGGTGTGGTTTAAAACTTTTTTTTATCAAATTTTAATAAACGCCATGCGGATTTATGTTTAAATGCCAAAAATAATAATATTCTCAAATTTTGGCGTTGATAGATCGAGTCTAAATTTGTCCGCAAGCGCAAAAATCATATCAAACAAAGAGTAAAATGGCCCAAAATTGGCTCAAGCGACAAAAGATGTCTTTGTTAAACTTCTAAAATAAGCTTAAAAAAATATCATCCAAATAATCTTTAAAAAAAATTTAAAATAAAAAAAATTTAAAATAAATGTCTTTAAAATAAATGATTTTTTTTTTCTAGATGGGTTTTTCTACGCCAGATAAGCACGACGCTGACTATTTTTTATGTAGAATTGTTTGCAAAACTCAATTTTTTAATAATATTTGATGTATAGTTCCTCTAAAAACTGCTAAATCTGTATTTGTAAGGGTGCGTTTACGCTGCACATCGCCGGCGCTGCTCGCCAAGATTGGCGCTGCCCGCTGCTCGCACATCGCCATTCAGCAGCATAAATGCACATCGCCGCGCTGCTCGCACCTCGCCGTTATTTAATTACTGACAGTTTTATTTTATTAATCGAATATAACTGTAATAAAATTATTAATATATGTCATATTATTGAGTTAAAATTATTAATTGAATTAAGTAGTATAAAACAAATAACTTAACTATAAAAAAAATGTAAATTTCTGGCGCCTTTAGACCTTCCGTCGACAAAAAACAAACCAAATAATTAATAGAACACGCTTGTAAATGCTCCAGTTGCACCACCATGTAGTACGTTTGTGCATAGAACAGTTTAAAAAAAATAATCTTTAACAAACAAATCGTAATTGTTTGTAAATTTCTAACGTTTGTAACGGTATGATCTGAAAACAAACAAACAAATTATTACACAACAATTCGCAAGAAAACATTCTTTTAAATAAATTGAATAGAAGAGCAACATAATTTAAAGTGACTAATGATTTTATATTAAGTAATTAATTTAAATTGCAAGTTTTATTTAATCTAAAATTGTGATAATCGATCGGTATTTGTTTTAATAAAATATTACTATAATGAAATTATTAATATAAGTCAAAATATTAAATAAAAATAATTAATTACTATGCCACTTCAGTAAAAATACAAACATTTCTTTAACAATAAAAATAATAAAATTATTGTAAACGCAACAAAGTTTTAATAAATTAACACAATACATGCAAATAAAACTTCATTCTTTTAAATTGCATATAACCGCAACACGGTTTGAAGTAACATACTAATTAATTAAACTAATTAAATAAGTTCGATAATATAAATTACATTATGTTAACGTCTCACAAAACTGGCACTAAACGGACCAATCAGAGCGCTAGTTTGAAGATGTACGGCGATGGTCCGATTATAAAAAACAAACTATTTTGTTCACATCGCAGTGGCGAGGAATGTGGCGAGCAGCGCGGCGATGTGCGAGGTGCAGCATAAATGCTCACATAAGATTATATAGGTTTGTTTCATCATCGCCACAACATCCCGGCGCCAATCTTGGCGAGCAGCGGCGGCGATGTGCAGCATAAACGCACCCTAAGAGTTAATGTTGAAAAATAGGCAAAAATAGCAGTTTTTTTTTTAGTTTTAGACGTTTAAAACCCAAATACACAAAACAAATTTATATTTTCCAATTAATTTACATCAAAATACCTTAACTTTGGTGGTTAAAAAAAAAATAAAAAATGCTCCTTTTTGCCCAGCCTACTGATAACAAAAACATAGTTTTATGGCGTTTGCGGCTTATAGACAAGGTATAGACTTGAAATGACGCCAGATTTAAATTCTACAAAAAAAGTCTGATTGATTTAATTAGTAAATTTATTTTATTTGAGTTAAATTTTTAAATTTTTAGATTTTTAAAACTAAAAAAGTTGTAGAATTTTTTTTAAGGTTTTATATCTTTATGAACCGATCAAAAGACTACAAAGATTATAGAAACTAAAAAAAAAAATTCTAAAGCAAATTTCTCAATGCACCCCTCTGCTCTGGTCCGTTTGACATGGAATTGCCCATATACAAAAATATAAACATTTCAATACATTAATTAAAATAACATTCTATATATAAAATTGGTAAAACAATAACATACACTAACAAGATAATAGATAAAACGTCGTAATATTCCCAATATTTTTTTTAATTCATAAAATATCATATTATTATGTTACAATAAGCTTTAGTATAATTTTATCTTAGCTTAAAAACACAATAGATGCCCGCAAATATTAAAAAAATGCAATTTCTAGAGTTTTTTGTTCAACACTTATTGTTTATGTAGTAATCAAAAATAACTTAATTGTAAAACTGTAATTTTTATTCGACACTGTTTTAATACAAACTGCACACATAAATTAATTTAATAAAATATTTTAAAAGAAATACATATATATACATAATATACATTACATTTAATTATAAAAACAATAATAAAGGTTCAATAATAATAAATATTTTATGCGCGCCCCTGATGCAAATCTATATAAATACCTAATTTCATAAATTATTTTCTAAACATACGAATTGTTTTTGTACCAGGGTGGGGTAAGAGGTGATAAGTCTATAAATAAGTATGTGATCGGCGACGATGCGTGCCGTGCTATACCAGCAATGATGATGTCATATGTGCGTACAATCTTATTTCAGCTATTTACTATCAGGAGCCAGCACATGTCAAGCAAATATGATTTTGCTTGATTTTCGCACGTCAATCATGCCCTTAAGAGATTAAAATATATGCAATCAAAAAAGTTCCCATTTTACTAACAAATCAGTAAGTAAAACAAATCAAACAAACAATTACGTACGTAGCGGTTAGACAAATTGTCTTACCGAATTTGCCGTATAGGACAGACAGAGGGAAAACAGCAAACTGATTGATATGAGCAGTGCTATACAGTGTTGCCAACAGTCTGACTTACCTTTCCGCTAGATATAACTTGAAAATCCGCTAAAATCCGCTAGATTTTAAAAATATGTTGCAACTTAAAATTTTCAATTGACTGTTCAATTTTATGACTGTAAAGTGTTAATTATCAACCGACACATTTTCCGGGTTCCGACTCCTACCCTCTATTCTCTTCCTCTTCACAGTATCTTACCATAAACTTGGAATTCAAATAGATTATTAATAATAAATAATTATAATTATTTCAAATTTAATAGATTATTAATGATTTGATATTAAAATGTTATGAATTACATAATAATAGGTGTTAATATGTAGTTTGCTTAAATTAAATTTAAGTTTAAATGGATTGTTTTCCCGCCAAATCAAATTTTAATCCGCTAAATTTAGCGGAAAATCCGCTAAGATGGCAACACTGGACTGCTATAACGGCTAACCCGGCATTAAAAATATGGTTTGTTTAAATAACAATAATTTATTTTAATATTATTTATTTTTAAGAAAACTTAAATCTTTTAATCCAACAAAGTATTGAAAAATCCCTTAACACGTTGAGCGCCGGGCTAAATTTTACGGTAAAAAATGTGATAAGTTAAAAGAAAAAAAAGAAGGCCATTTAAATATGTTGTAATCCTGCGCCGCCGCTACAATACGTACAGTCTTAAAAACACACGATAACGGCGCATGATTATATACACATGGCCTGAAACTAAAAACTCCTACCCTAATGTGCATAATATCTATACACACGGCAGTCAACGTGTTAAAACGGGACAACTCCCTCGAGTTGGCATCACTGGTTAACCAACAAGTGAGACACGTTCATATACCGGGAGTCCGCAAAAATAACAACTCATACTATTCCAGCCGATACCGGATCAAGGAGAAGCGAAGGTCCCATTTATCTGCGAACTCCTCGCTGGAACATACGTAAAAACAAGTAAATTGGAACACATGTTATCACAAGGTAAATTCCAAACAAATAAAAACATTTTAAATAGAAATAAATTTAATATAAATAATAATGTTGATTTTGCAAATAACAATGCACATATGAGTACAAGTGATCATATAAATGCAAATAAATGATTAAAACCAAACTATTTACTTTATAATGTACACGTGCTTGTGTATCATAATATAATGTCTAATAATTCATTGATGTATAATACTCCAAGGCATGCAATTTTTTTGCCATATTATAATATAATGCAACTATGTACTATATGTTAGCGAATGTAACTACAATCAAAATTCAAATAATGCAAAACCAAATGTAACAGCAAGCAATGCAAATAGTCCATTTAATTTTAATATTGATTGCACCAACCAGGTGATCTGTGGCACCAACCGTCGTGTAGATAAAGAAGTTGGCCACTCCTGATGTAGATTACATTAAAAAACTTGAGGCATTTTTTGTGTCGCGTATGCTGTTTGATTATTTTAAATTTTATTTATTGGAAACATGATTGAACAATGCGAAACCTTGGGCAAACGTTTTTATAAATACTTATTATTCATTTATTGATTTTATAGTAAGGTTTTTATGCCAATTCTGGGACTCAATTAAACAATCGCAGTTGAGATATGATTTAGAAACGTCTTGTTTTAGTAATGGTTCTTTATAAATTTGTTGTCTAACGCAAAATATTTACAATTGGCATATACGGAGAAAGTGTTGCTAGCTACGATTGCGCGGGCTTTTTTTTCTCAAATTGCAGCTTTTTTAATTGGTGCGAAATCAGTACAGAATGCCTAAGCTAGACTAAGACTGGCCAATTTTTATCAAATAATTCCGACCGTAATTATCGCCCACCAATTCCAGCACATAAGTTTGGAAAACTAATTTCTGCACCATCTTCTATCCCAAAAGTGGCGGTTATTAATCACAGGGCTAGTAATCTTAAAAACGATTTGTTAAATGATCCTTGTGAGTTTGATCATGCTACTCAAAGAAATTAGTTAGTAGTACCGATAACCATCTAAGGCTGTCAATTTCCAGCTTTGATAGACTCCGGTAGCAATATATCTGTAAGTGTCTAAAATCAAATAATAAGTTTGGTGTACCAGTTACGAGGGCTTTTGCGCATATTAATTTAGAAAAATTGGTTTTGATGTTACCTAAACTTAACGCTGTCATAGACATAGAGATAAACCCCATACATACATCTTAAGTATTCCTGGCTGTACAAACGGATACATACACAAAATTAAGTTAACTTACAAGACACCTTCCTAAATAAAACTTTATCCGGTTTTCTATGCACATTGGGTAGCCGTTTTTTATGAAAGAATACGCCGTAATTAAGCATAGCAATTCACCCTTTTGTTTGCATCTGTTTACAGTAGTTAAGCGAGATGGAACCGAACGCATGCACGTAGGCTAAATCGGGGGCAATGGATAGCAATTCTGAACTCCCAAGGTTAGTTAAAGATATTATGCCTGGGCTAAGCGACGTACATTTTATGCCTACTACAGACCTGACAAGCTCTTTACTGGCAAATCTGTCTATCAAAAAATTAAAACGATATATCGGTTTTGTTGTGCAAATTGATATCGGTTCAAAGTATTTTTTTTGGTATAAAGACTGCCGTGGCGTTGTTTACTAGGTGCATGAACAATATTCTTGGGTTGACGTTCCGATCTTTTGTCACTGCATATATGGATAATCTTTTGGTGCACTTGTCTTTTTTTGAACAGTACCTGCATTATATGGATAGACACGTTTATTTAATGCCGGGTTTATGCTAAAACTAAAAAAAATAATTTTGTATTATGTTTTTATGTTGCTAACATACTCTAGTAAGGTGTGACGTCATCAGTAAGGTTGCCAGTAAGGTGTTACTGCAACTTAACAAAGCTTACATTTTTTGGTGGTAAACGACTACAACCTCACAACTTACACATACACTGGGTTTTAGTTTGAGATGAGATTGATCAAGGTAGGTTCTAAGTGACGTTGGAAAAAATGGACGTACATTTGATTTTGATTTGAATTTTTTTTTATCCATTTAAGATAAAAAAGTCACACATTCTTATGCAATCACTTTTTTTCTCTTTACAGAGTGTTTTGGCGTCCCTTACACTGCCATCCCTCTGGACTTGTTGTACACTTCTGATGTCTTACGTTTTTAGCAACTCTGTCATTTTACCAACGGATTACTTTCACTTTTACTTTGGTTCTGTTTGCCAAAGGAGACTGTGCGTTGCAGTTGATAAGCTTTGCATTCACTCAGCAAGTGTAGCGAGTCTTATCTTTTTACACTTGCGGTATAAGGGATTTATTTCTACTTCTATTCTATGCATGTGTTTGATAAAACCATAGTGTCCGGTTGACTTATTTGTGTTAGAAATATTTGTGTGTGTGTCAATCCGTTCTGCCGTAAGTCTGCTGCGGATTTTTTTTTCTGATCTTATATAAGACCCCACATGCAGATTCTGGTTTAGTAAATGTCCATTTTGTTTTTTTTTAGCAAGTTGCTTTGTCATGAAGTTTTCTTTTATTCTTGATCCTTAGACCAGGCAAACTCTGCAGACTGTTTTTACTGCTTATGTAGACCATGACTAGTTTTTATTTTATTACTGGCAATTGACTATTTGTCATAATGGTTATTAGTCTGTAAAAGTATATTTTTATCTCAATTATGTCTTTGGTCTAGAAAACCGAGGTATATTTGACCTAAGGTAGAAAAGTTTGCTTTCTTTAGTTTTTGTCTTTGTAGGTTTCAGCGCCGGTACCGTTCTAGTTTTTGGCTATGTGATATCAAGGTTTTAGTATAATGCAAAGGTTCTGTTAGAAATATTTTTATGTGTGTCAATCCCTTATAGCTTTCTACAAGTTGCTGTGTTTTGTCTCAAATCTGCTGCGGATTATTTTATTTCTGGTTTTTTAGGAGACTCCAAAAGCAAATTCTGGTTTAGTAAATGTCTGTTGTGAAGTTTTCTTTTATTACTGGTTCTTGGACCAAGCAAACTCTGCATATTGTTTCCACTGCTGTCTGACTGCTTATGTAGACCATAACTAGTTTGAATTTTATGACTGGCATTTGCAAAGCCTGACAATTTGTCATAATGGTTATCAGTTTGTAAGAATGTAGCCTTTTTCCAATTATGTCTTTGGCCTTTAAAAAACCAAGGTATATTTGCCCAAAGGTAGAGAAATTTGCATTTTTTAGATTTTGTTCTTGTTAATTCCAGCGCCGCCGGTGCTATTCTGGTTTTGGTTCCATCTGTGTATGAGATAGTCTCAATTACTGTTTTCAGGTATCTTTTATTTGTCCATTTGTTTGCTGTATTATTACCACATCAATGTCTTTTAATGCAATAACTTTGTATGATGTCTCACCATATCATCAGAGTTTTTTCCTTATACAACTTATTTGTTATGTTAGGTTTGTGGGTCCCAAGGTTTATACTGTGTTTATTTATCTGCAATCTGTAGGCTGCTTGTCATGCCTTTGCATTACCATCAAGTGAAGTGAATAGTAGTACTTCCATAGCTGCTGTAGGCGTACTTTGTATTGCTTAAGCAGCAACATGTTAACCTTTTAACTTTACCTAGTTTGTTGGCGTACACTTAAGGGTGTTTTTTTGTGTTTATATTAACGTTTCATATGTAATAATAAGTCTTACCATCCCCGTATATAGCCATCTTGTTATATTAGGTGTCAGTCATCATGTGCGTCCAACCATCATTTTGATGGAAAAAAGAACCCAGATAGTTTTTGTGGTTATAATATCCAAGTGTATAAAAGTTTAGCCTAGTGCCAAGCGTGACTCCTAGATTTTTTATTTTCTTTGTTATCGAAAGCTCTTTATAGCGATTAAGCCATTTTGCTTGAGTTTACTAATAGCTATTTTCTTTTGCACCTTTCAACGGTGTTTAATGCACGCTGTATTATGTTTGATACAGTTGCATTAAACTTTTCGTGTACACGGGTAGTGAAAGTAGAGTAGTAAAAGTACACTTTTATGTGGGCACCTGCTTGCAAGTTTAGTTCTTCTACAGGGAGTTTATAAATGAATGGGATTATGTAATCACTTTAAATATGCCGCCTTTTTAAAATTGTTCACTATACTACACAGGTTTTTATATGTTTGCTTGACAGATCTCAAAGTTGATTTGTCAAAACAAATAGTATAGTGGACAATTTAAAAAGGCGGCTAATTTAAAGTGATTACATAATCCCACTCATTTATAAACTCCCTGTAGATTTTCCATACATATTTAAGGTTATAATGCGGTTTTCTAAGATTTTTACTGCTTTTGCAATGACTTTAAAGGTTGTATTGTTAAATGTCTCTTCAATATCCAGAAAAGCACTAAAAGCAATTTTTTTACATTAGATGGTGTTTTTGCACTTGTTGATGTATAGAAAGTTTGGAGAATTTTTCAGTTTCTTAAGCATATTGGTGCTGGTGTAGTGGCGAAGCTTTTAGTACCCCGTTAAGCTGATTAATCTGTAGGATTTAGCCAAGGCACACGTGAGTTGCCCCGGTTTTGATATAAGTATTATTTTGACCGCGTTTCAGCTCGGTATGTATGAAAGTACTAAATTTGCGTTGAGGATCTTGCATCTTTTAGTGCTGCAAGCTCTTTCTGTAGCATGATAAGATAGATTATTGCCGATTTGAATTATTTAAATGTGTTGATTTTTTATTTAAGGTTGCTCTGATTGTTTGTGGTTTTTGCCTTGTTCCAGTTCCTTTTGTTTGTTTTTTTGTTTAGCAGTTTTTGGTCTTCTAAATCAGGAGCATCAACGTAAAGTCCGCAGCAGCTCTTGCAGAATGACGTATGTTTTTTATTTTTATTTAGCAGGAATCTAATATTTCTAGTTCGGTTTTTGTTGTAAAGTTTTTTAGAGAGTATCTTTTACATTTTTTGTTTGTTTTTTTTATAACATTATCATATGCCGTTCTATAAGTTGCCCGTTTTTTTTGGCTTTGTGTATTTAACAGTGCTTGGGCAGTTTTTTTCAAAAGTTTTAATGGAGTTGACAAACATATTTCTAATTCAACCTACTCTGTGTCTGTGGTAAAGTAAGTACAATAAATTACTTGATTTTTAAAAGCATCCGCTTAAATTTTATTTAATATCTATTCACCAACACACATGCATCTCTCTTTATGAACATTTAGTAGTTGCAATAATAGATATGTAGAATCATTTTTGTTTTATGACAATAGGAAGTAAGTACGTAGAAGTGTTTGTTTTTTTTTAACTTTAAATGACTACGTAGTTTATATTTTTATCAGTTGTTCATACTAGAATAGTCTATATATTTTATTGTTTCTGAAATCAGAGTTTCTTTGTACAGCATCGCCGTCTATATTATTGGCAATAAAAATAAGTT
Organism: Tachinus rufipes; assembly: GCA_963932245.1. NCBI lineage: Eukaryota > Metazoa > Arthropoda > Insecta > Coleoptera > Staphylinidae > Tachinus > Tachinus rufipes. The sequence goes on along the minus strand of OZ010745.1, from coordinate 70,327,679 downwards.
TTGTATGTTAAAAAAAGGCATAGCTTAATAACACATGGTTGACAGCTCTGAGTTTACAGATATAAAAAAGTTTTGTAACTTTGAAAAAAATTGATTACAGGAGATTTTTGAACCTTATAGTCACTAGAGGATTCTGTGGTAGAGCTTGCTTGAGCAAAGCTGCAAATCTTGATCTTCATTGATTTGCCGGTATTTCTACATTCACAAATAGTGTATTTACATTCCGCTATAAACAAATAATAGGTGCAATAAATTAATATAAATCAATTATATATAACTTAATTTATTTATTAATTATTATAAAAAATGACAACACTTTTAACCTTGTTCATTCCACAATGAAAAGAAAAAAATTTAATAACATTTATTTACAAAAGCAGGTATTCCTTAAAAACATATAGAGGACTTACACAATAACTATCTACACCAAGTAAAGTTAAAAATAATTAAAAATTTGTTCACATAATAATATTTACAAAAAAGAATTTAAATAAAGTCGTTCTCTTGTTCGAATAAGATGAGCAATTATTCAGAATACATATATGTATTTCCGGATGATGAAATAACATGTGGAAAAGTATCGCAAATGAAATCTTATATCATTTATTTTAAGGCCGCAGAACAAAATATCATCAAGCAAAATGGCACATATAAGATTTCATTTCTGTTTTTAAATATTTCTTGTTTTGATTTCGGCAAGAAGGCCACTATAGAAAAATAGTAACTAAGTATTTACAAAAATAATTAAATAAAAATCAACTAATAACTACATTACAGCATCTTTGTGAAACTAAATCTAGCAGACATTTTGTTTTTGTTTATTTTAGTATAAGAAAAAAAGTGTCTAAAAATGAAGCGCTTGAATGGCAGTTTATTTTTTTTTCTTATTTTGCTTTGAATTCGTTGCTGATGAAACGTGCGAATAATAATATAAAAAAAAACACAGAATAAGTGAAGTTTAGGTAACTTTAAATAGTAAGTACTAAAAGCGCGCTATTGCAGTGTGTTTTATCTTCAACGATGACTCGATTTACCTCTTCTCATTTCTTTTCTTTTAGGAATTTAGATAAGTGCTGTTATCAAACGGGCCTTGAAGTTGACTATCCTCTCGCTTGTTTGGGCCAAACGCTACAAGAAAATAAAAACAAGCAAATTAGTATTAAAATTTTTTTGCAATGGTTTAATTTGTAAATATATTATGTATAGTAAAAAATGAATATTTATGAACAAACAATCTATCTAAGATATTATAATCGTTAAACTATCAATTGCAATAATATTCACACCGCCAACTATGCATATGATTATTGGATTATGATTAGAGGTAGGCTTGTCCAAGGATATTTTTAATGTATATTGTCCATTCTAAATTCCTTCGAATGTCCGGACCTTGCCTCTAACAGATGTTTTTATTTAATTCAGAACTTACCAGGATTAAATCTTGCACGAGGTTAGCAAGTCCACGATTAGCTAGTACAAATAATCTAGTGATAGGTCCGGGAATGCCTTCGGTCAATCCGTCACCACCTTTGGCTACGTCGATCTCCGCTACTCCACCAGCACCGATCGGGGCGTTTTCTTTCTCGTCGGATTCTTCTGTTTGTCCAGAACCAGCAACCAACTAAAAAATAATAAACATTACTAATTGGAATGTACTATACTATAGATCTGTCTAAAATTATTAAACTATTTTTTAGCCTATATAAGAAAAATTATAAACAAAAATTATTTACTAATATTGATGTATTAAGATATTGCCATTAGTTTATTATGGATTAAACTAGTTACATTCATAATATTTCAAGTTGCTTTTATATGCTATGTTAATTATCACAATTTAAATATATACGGTTGGTCGTTGCCGGAAATTTCCAGCAAAGCTAATTATATTACAATATTGTAGTTAATTTGGTTGCATAAAATGTAATGTTGCAATTAATATTCTTGCTTAAATGACATTCTAGCAATTATCATATTGCATAATAATCTAGGTTAATTGAAGTAAATATGGAACTTTTTCTGAAAAATTATTTTAAATTGTTAATATAACTTTAAATATGTATATATTCTACAATACAATATGCACATTGGAGCAACGCGATTTAATCTAACATTTCAGCATAACTTCTTCTTATTGCGGGTTTTACAGCTATTTTACATCGCCCCAGAAAATTTACGACTTGTTTGAAGGGGGTTGATGGGACCAACGGCTTATTAGGTGATTTTCGAATCACTATGAAAGAAAACTTTATTACAAAAGATGGAGATCGATTATTACCAATATCATACATTAAAACTGAAATTTAATGTTTTATTGTTCGCTTTACAGTTACTTTAGATCGCCTCAGAAGTCTTGTTTGAAGAAGGTTGATAGGACCAACGGCTTATTAGATATGGATAAAAAACGAGTTTTTATTTAGTTATATTGGGGGTTCAAACTCCAGACTGATGGCGTGCTAAAAGCTGCTATCCCGCCGTGCTTTAATCAGTGCATTGTGAAAACGTATCTCAACACTTGTTGATTGTATGATCGAAACATGTTTGATGCTAGTTAATACTTTTTTAAAATTTTATTTACAAATAATTTCCACTTAAAAATTTAAAATTAAACCTAACAGTTTAATATTGTGGATGAGTACTAATTTAGATTAAGACAGCGCTGCTGTCTTATTCATATAGTAACATAGTAACACCACATTGACGTCATTTTTATTCGATTGCAGCGGAATGTCAGTCTAGTTTGCATTACACTTTGATAATTAATTGAATCAAGTTTACTTAATAATGTAAACTAAAAAAATAAAGACGTCAAATTATTTTTGAGGCTATGACTGATAAAAAGCCAAAGTTCTATGCTTATTTTTAACAAAGTTATTTATAGAATAAACAACAATGCTATAATATGTAACTAGTTGCTAATTGCACACATATTTAGCAGCAGTAAAATTTATTTGAGTTGATGTAGAATCCGGTTTAAATTTAGATTAATGTTTATTTGTCACTTTTCAAATATAGGGTATCTTATTAAAACTGCCTATTTTGAATCAAGCTATTTTTTCTGTGTAGGTAATACAGCGTTTTTTGCAGCTGTCATTTGTAAACATTGGAGTTTAGTTATGGAGAATAAAGATTTGATTTGTCATTGTTCTCAGAATTAAGATACAAAGCAGTTTACAGCAAATTTTGACTAAAGATCTGTATTTGCATGCTTATAAGATTTATATATATATATATATATATATATATATATATATATATATTTATAACTTACAAGATTTATATATTTATAATAGAGCAACAACAAGTGAATGGTGATTGTTGTAAAAAAAATTATCTTTGCATTTCGAACTTGGTGGTTATGTCAACAAACAACAAATTGTTACATTTGGGGAACTGAGAATTTAAAAACGAGCCAGTGTTTGGTGCGCGTTTTGAGCTGACGGAATGCTTGGACCGTTCTTCTTGGAGGATTCGGCTGGCAATGCGGTCACCGTCAACGGCGTTTGTTACCGTGTGATGATAAACAACTTCTTCTGGCTTCCAATTAGTGAAATAAATATCAAAGACTTATTTTTTCAACAGGACGGCGAAACCTGACACACAACAAACGTTGCACCGCATCGGAGTGATTTGAAAAGACCACCAATGTCATGCAATTTGACGTCGTTGGATTTTTGCTTTGTAGTTTTTGAAACAAAAGATTTATGCCAATAACCCAAAAACAACATTTTAGTTGATAGACAATATTCGATGCGCTGTTAATGAAATCGAGCCCAAACTATGCCAAAGTGTCTACACTCTTTATTACAATAAAAATATGAATAATAAATTACAAATTTATTCTCAGGTCACTGTTCTGATGTCTGCGTATTTAAAGATATAGAAAATATTACTGTTATTGTGTACTTGCAATTCCATAAACTTAAGATTAATATAAGTTAATAAATTAGTTTGTAGCAACAATGTTTTGATATTTAAAACCTTATAGTAAGTTTTGCGGATATTTTTTCATAACATTATTACATAATTTCTGCAAAAAATAATATTGTTAAGATGTAGCACATGCTATTTTACAAGTGACGTTTAAGGTTAAACCAAGAAGCAGTTTATTTTTACTTGTCAGAAATTCAATACATTGTTAGTACTAAACAAATTAATATATGCTGCTAAAATATCTTATACAAGATATTTATTTAGCAAAATCTATCTTGATGTGCAAATTACACTAAATAAATGTAGAATAAGTCTTATGAACCACTTCCTAAAAATCTTCTTGAAGATAATATATGTAAGAACGTATAAGCTGTCTAAAGTACAAATGTCAAAAACACAGTTGGAATTCAGAAACGCAGTTGTGGTGCTTTTTAAATATTTGACTTAAACTGCAATATTTATGCATGTTTTGTTGATTATCAAAAATCTTTTGATAAAATGCAACACCACAAAATAATTGAATGTCTAAAAATGTAGGATTAGATGATAAAGACTAAAGAATAATAACAAATCTATATTGGTAGCAAACAGTATCAGTCAGACTGGGAAAACTGATCAGAGAAATTATAAAAATACTAAAAGAAGTAAGACTCATCTGTGATTTTCAACATCTACTCAGAGCATATTTTTAGAGAAGTTATAGAGGATACACACTGTGGAATTTGAAAACATTATAGAACAACTTTAGCTACTAATAATCAAAATGTACAAAAGCAGTAAAAAGTATGGTCTTGAAATAAACAGCAGTAAAACTAAATTTATGATATGAAATATTTACGATTGAAAAGACTAGATAAGTATTCAAAAACACGTATAAGACTTTCAAGTCTCACAGTAGACCAAAATAAGATTTTTTTGCACTACTAAATGTTTTCAGTTGGCATGGAATCATAGACACTAGCAAAAACTACACAAAACACCGTCCGCCATAATTTATAATATGAATATGACATTTATTCTGATTTTAATTAATGCAGCAGCAGTACCTAACTGTGAGAAAAATTAATACACGCAAAAGTTTCAAATTATACGTTTTATCATACATTGACAACTACAAGCAGAACTATAACAATTGTTATTTTAGAAAAATAACTTAAAACAATATAATAGTCTATTAAATTTGATGTTTAATAAAGTATGAATTTTATTTTTTAAGTTGAAGCAAATATTTTGGCAAAAAAATACAATTTAATTTCAAAATGTAATTAAAAGTTTTGGATTTTCATATATTTTATTAGACTGGAACTTTTATTCTCTACATGTTGCAAAAATCAAATTTTAAAAAAGAGTTAAATTGCGTAAGTTCTGCTTGTAGTTTTATGACACTCCCTAAGCAGCACCCTTGATGGCATATTATGCAAAAAGGACATATAGTTCAATTTCACTGATACATGCTACTCTACAATTCCAAGTATAAACGTTGGGCATAAGCATTTAGCAAGTGGAAAATGCAGGTAGTGCACAATACTTTTTCTACAACTACAAGAAATGAATTGTAATGAAACGTATAAAATAGCATGTTTCGAAGCAGAATGAACTTTTTACTATAAGGAGTATAAAAATGTAATTTCAAAATGGAGAAAATATGACAAATATTGTAAAACTAATTTGATGATAGAGCAAGATTGGTTAATAATCACAATAACTATAAAACTCATGTATGATATATTAAACCAGTTTTTTTAACTTGTTTGTTTACTCTTGATTGCAACAAAACAAACTAATGATTAAATAAAAGATCTATTTTCTTTTGTTAGTAAAATATGTTGAAATTATAGTGCATACAACACAATTGACATGGTTTGCATTAAATTGTTATATAATTTTGGTTATGAATTATTGGAAAGCTACCAATAAAAACGCAACTATATTTTTATTAATTGAGGAATTCATAGATTGCACTTATATAATGTTAATTTTGTTTGAAAAGCGCAAAAATCTATGTAACAAATATGCATTGTTACATTTTCTATAACATATGTTAAGAAAATTTGATTTGTATCTATTTTAATTAATAATGCAATGAAGAACAGTATATGCAATTCATATATCACCTGTAGATGTCCTTGAACATACGATATGCTATTGCAGAATAGATGGCAAAAATATTATTGCAATAAGTTAAATGTCAATTTGGTTGCCTACAATGGATTAACATTGTTTGATAATTAATATAAATATTATTAAATTAAAAATAGAAATACTGTTATTAGATAAAGAAGAATGTTTATAACAATAATTGAATAAAAAATTAATAATGCATTTATTAAATAAATTAATAATAATAAAATGTAAATATTATAACAGTAATAGCAAATTGTCTAAAGAAAGTATGTATTGTCCACATCTTAGATTTTGTTTTCAATATTTATTTAGTTATGAACGAAGATTCGCGTATTATTTTATAACCCTAGAATGCAGACACAAGATATGCATAAACACAAACATATACAGCGGTAAGCGCAGCATGTGAAAGGAGATGCTTTCACTTCGTTCAATTCGTCAAAGAAACTGTATTGAGAGACAAGGAAACTTTCCATTTCTATATAGCAGAAGTGTGTAATTATTGGTATCGGATATTCTTCCGAAAATTTCATAATACCGTTGCCATGCATAAAAATAAAATAAATCCACTAATCATAAATAAAATATAAAAGAGAAATTTCAAGAGCAAAAAATATTCTGCGCTTAGATGCAGATTAATTATGCAAATATTTTTTTAAGTAAAAGATTAGAAAGCGATGGACTTTTAATATTAATATTATGTTTGTATACATAAAACTAATTGAGAACTGTATGGATGTTTATTTTTGTTTTTTAAGACAATTAAAAAAAGCTTCAACACATCAATATCTGTAGTTGATGTTAAAAACAATATTGGTGTTGGGTTACTACATTTAAATCTGCACTACAAAAACCAGCTTGCTGAAGTTAATATAGTGTAAAAATAGTTTTATTTTTTTTAATTAAATAATTAAACAATATGTAGATTGAACATTTTAAAAACTGATTTTAGAAACACATTTGACTCTAATGATATCTTACATAATTATTTTTAGATCACACATTTCGACACCACTGAAAAAATGTGCCGATGTGTGGTTTAGCAATAGTTTAAGTTTACGAAAATATTAATTTTACAAAAACACAAATAAGTAATTGTTTAGAGCAGTAATTATTAAACAAACGTCAACAATTATTAAAAAAAAACTAGACTATATCAATCTAGTAGACCTTACGGTCAATAATCAAAATCTCTGAACTGTTATTAAAATCAGATTAAAATCAACAGCGTGTTTTCATGTTTGGTTAACAAATTTGGGAGTAAAGCTTTTTTGTTTTTGCAACATTTTATTTTATAAAGAAAAATCTACAATATAAAGGGTGGGCCATCTCTTGGAATTTTTTTAAACTACCACTTTATTTTTACTGTCATGACATTTGACATCTGATGTATGACAGTTCTTCAGTCATTGCTCTCAGCAATTGAACATTAGTCGCACTACCTTGAGGCGTATTTTGCATCAAGACATCTGTTTATTTGCCTATAAAGTCCAAATAACACAGCAGTTGAAGAGAGTTGACCATCCACTTTGATACAACTTTGCTAATTGAGCCTTAGAGCAGCTGGAAGCCGATGGTGAATTTTGGCGAAACATTATCTTTTCCGATAAAGCGCATTTTCACCTCAGAGGCTATGTAAACACGCAAAACTGCAGGATTTGGGCATCAGAAAACCCACACGTGATCGTTGAGCAGCTAATGCATCCCGACCGAGTGACTGTACGGTGCAGATTATAAGCCGGCGGCATCATCGGCTCATTTTTCTTTGAATCTGGCAAAACGGTCAACGGAAACCGCTATAGGACCATGATAGCAAACTTTTTTTGAGAGCAAATTGCTGGTTTGGATGTGGGCAACATCTGGTTTCAACAAAATGAGGCGACATGCCACACTAGCAACGAAACTATTGACTTATTGCGGTCAAAGTTCGAAAATTGTGTAATCAGCCGTCGTGAAGATGTGAATTGGCGAGCAAGGAGCTGCGATTTGACGCCCATGGACTTTTATCTTTGCGGTGTCGTTAAAGAACGTTGTTATACTAACGATCCAGCAACCATTGACGATCTTAAAGTCAATATCCAAAATGTCATTGCTGACATAGAACCTCAGACGTCGAGAGAATGGACTTTTGTAAGGCCAACCGTGGCAGCCATTTGGCTGATGTAATATTCCATGTATAACCGGATACTAGTACTAGGTGAGAGCGTGGCGCAGTGGTCTAGGCATCCGGCCGCCTGTACCGAAGGTCGTGGGTTTGATTCCCATAAACCGTGATATACTTTTCACTTTCTATACGCTCTCCCACTCCCCAACCCGCCTTGCCAGCGTGGGGTTTTACTGCTAAAACTTTCTCTGAGGATGATGAATTCTCTCCAATGGTTCGGAATCTACTTAAAACAGTAGGTCCCTTGTAATGTAAGTTGCCAGTATTACAAGCAGAATTTTATTAACATTTTAAAAAGATTCCTTGTAATGGCCCACCTTTTATAAATAGATTTGTTTTGCTGGAAAGATTGTCTCACACTTGATAAACTGGAACTAGAAAATATTTGGCGTTTGTAGTACGTTTTCTACCTTGAAAACAAATCAAATATGTAAGACGCGTTTGACAAATAAATTTAAAAATTACTGAATTAGTGCCACCAAGTGCGACTATTTTGTCAAATGGAACACAGCTATAGATAATTTATATATAAAGGTATTATACTGTGGTTGCTATTTGTGTATTGAGAATTGCCACTATTGTTGCTAGGTGCGATCCGAGTGCACCATTGTAAAGTTTGACATTGTTGACAGTATATATACGTAAGTAATACGTTTTAACAGTAAATTGAAAATTTAGTCTTAGCAGTACTTCACGGACGAATTTAAAAAAAGTTGTCCAAACTTGGTTGATGTGCCAGAAAACATTGTTGCTGTGTACAAACTAATAATACAAGATTGTTATGTGACTTATTGTAAGATTGAGGCATCTTTGGGCATTAGTATGACAAGCATACATAAGGTATTGCATGAACAATTAGCCGCCAACAAAATTAGGTTGCGTTGGATTTCGCAAAAAAACTCGAGAATTGGTGCAAAGAAATGATTACAAAATGCAACCGCGGTACATCAAATGCAGTGTATAACATCTAGACAGATGACAGATTCTGTAGTTTTTGTTGTTGGCCCAAAACTAAACAGCAGTCGACTATATGATTCTTTTAAAATGAGCCAAATCCAACAAAAGTTTTTTGTGCTTGCAACACTTCAAAACAAATAGTGGCTTATTTCTTTAGTATAAATTATCATGTGGCAACCGTGTCTATAGAGCAACCTAGAACGGTCAACATTAAATTGTACACAACCATTTGTTTGCCAAAAGTTAGTGAAATATAGAAAAATGAACCGCCCACAAAAAACCATTTTCTATCATGATAATACGAGCTCACACATATCGGCTATTTGAGCACTCAAAATGTCTCAAATTTGATGGGTCATCCGCCGTACAACCTTGATTTAGCTCACAATAATTTCAATTTGTTCTCTTAAGTAAAGAATAAACTACGTGGAAAACGCTACAAGAAGCTCTTAATGCATTCAAAAACCATGTTTTGGATATACCTACTTTGTAGTGAAAAAACTAATATGCCAATTGGTTTAATTGAATGCAAAAATGTGTAGATCTTAAAAGAAAGTGTTTGAAAATTAATAAAGAAGTTTCTATACCACAATCATTGTATAAGTTATTTAGTTGTTTATTCTCAATACATAAATAACAACGCTTATATGAGGTGTCAGTTAAAAAAAAACGTACGCTTGTATAACATTCTTATTTTTTAACCGATTTAAATGATTCAAAAACTTTGAATCATTCTCAAGAGTTTGAAATGGAAATCTTTTCAATAAACATATATGCCTGCATATCGGCATCTTTAAACTGTATACAAATATTTTGTAAGCCAAGTAAGCTGAAATAATCTCTGGGGTGATAAACATACTAATTAAAAAACTATTTGATAAGAATGTGAAAATCCTAATAGATATAAAAACAGCAATTCTAGCTATTTTCCCTCACATTAGAAGCACTTAAAAATAACATTGAGTTGAGCTGAGTAAAAGATAATTTTAACACAAGTAATATCAGGGTTGCATAAACCTTAAAATAGCCAACTATGACAAGGCATGGGAAACAAATGCATATGTTGAGTATTGAAAATTTACCAGCATGTAGAAAATGCAAAAACTGATAATAAGACAATTGAGTATGTATTATACATATGCCCAGTTTTCTACTACGCAAATAAGTCCATGCCGAAGGACTCCTAGCTTGACATGGCTACCACAATTTTTTTTTCAAACAATGTCCTAGCATACGTCAACCATACAGGTTGTTAGTGTGTTGGCTCAACGGAGTAAAGTTATTACTGAATAAAACAAACACAAAAACCTATTAAAGCTTAGGTCTTGCAAACTTTGTTTCACACTTTACTCAAACTCTAGAATATTATAAAACGCCATATCAATTTACTAAAATAAATCAGTCTTACCCAATGAAACAGAACTGCTATATACAATATAGTTTTAATTTTGCTTTGCTACTTAACAAATGTGATTTTTCTTTTATATACTTTTTCATTCAAAATTGAATTAATTTAATTTTGATTTAAAATATTTCTATTAGTTCTCAAAAGGGTAATTATTTAACTTTCAATATTTTCTTCTGAGATTTAATAATTAACCAAACTAAAAGAATGACATTTATGTCCACTTAATTATTTGTCTAAACACATAAAAAATATAAAAAATATGACAATTAACATAACATCAACTTATATAGAATAATCTTGACAATAGTTGAACAAACTCAGAAATCAGTTAAGAATAATAAAAAAAAAAATGTTTAAATAAAACAATTTTTTTAAAAGAAATGTTATTAACACTAAGAATTAAAAAAAAATGTTATTACATTGAACATTTAGTAATATGTTTGCAGTATCTAAGCATAACTGTAATTGAATAAGTGTCAAACATGATTGATAATCTAGTATGAAAATTCATAAACTTGTCTACACTAAAGATCCGGCAATAAAGTATTAAAACTAATATAAACTAAGCAAACTATTTTTAGAAACTAATTCTTGTTATTAGAAATTATTTTTAAACTTTAAATTATTGGCTTAAGCTAATTTCATACGTTGACAAACTATTTCAAAATTAGCAAATAACTAAGCTTGAAAAATAATATGAAATGTATCAAATTTGACTACTTAATATTTGAATCAAATTTAAATTTAATGGTATACTATAAAACTAATAAAAAACCACTACATTGCAAAACTTGATAATAAAATTAGTTGTCAAAAATTAGTTTACAAATTTGTAAAAATAAAAAAGAATATATAAATAATCATAATATTTTGTTCTAAAAATAAAATTAAAATATTTACAAAATAAACTCTTTAAACCAAAAACATACAAAAATTATATACATTATTATAAGCAGAAATACTTACCTTTTTTAAAAAATATATACAGAAACCTAACATTTATAAATAAGATTAGAACAATAATAATTTACATAATTTCAATTAAATTAATCTACTCTATAAAATAAAGTTTTATACTGTTGAACTAGTATAATTAATCTTAAATTATAAAACAAAACAAATCTGCTTAAAATTAATGTAATATGTAATAGATTTGTTTTGTTTTAATATATAATTTTTTGTCTACAGTAGATTCATTTTTTTATCACAGCAACCTTAAGTCCATGTATATTGTCATGTCGGTCTGTCTATTTGTCATGTCTGATATAATCTTGGATATAGGGCAAGGATAAATCAAATTGTTAGAAATAAAATTTACAACATTAATAGGACAAATAATAGATATGAAAATGTGGGATAAGAAGAAAGTAAAGAAAATATGATGAATGAAGATATTAGAAGCAGGCATTTTTATCATTCCTGGTTAAATAAATTAAATGAAACAAAACATAAATAAATGAGAAACAAAAATAGTGCTTGATTCAGACATGACATTAATACACCGAACATTCTATTATGCATTTCTATTTTATTGATTAAATAAATTATGTACAAAATATTTTCAAGCACTATATTCGTATTTACAGTATGCTAGCATAAATGTAATGTTAATGGGTTATTTGAAGAGATATGAAAAGAAATGCAATTGTTTCATGACTTATAACCAAAATTAACCAGTAATAGTAATTAAAATCAGTAGCATATTTTTTCATTATAAGTTTATAAATTATAAATGTATGATAATAATGAAAATAGATTTATATTGAATAGACAAAAATTGTAGAAAGTAGTTATGTTTTTGTATGCATAAGAATAATTGATTAATTTGCAAATTTATTGTTATACAACATTACTGAATATTGCATAGACAAATAACTACACTGATTAAGTTAATTACATTTATTGATTTGTTTTTTATAGATTGCATTCTTTAGAATAATAGTGTGTGCTCTCCCAAAACCATAAAGTGAATTAAAAAAATGTGAACGGTGTAAAAAAATCTTTATCCAATTGAGTGATTCCGGTGAACAGTAAAAATAAAGAGAAATTGTGTGGCAATGGGTGCAGTAGCAGATGGTGAAAAACTACATTTGTCATAGGCAAGTGATTCCAGACACATTTTTTATTTTGCAAATTTAATTGGAAGTCAATGATTAATTTTTATCTTGCGAGAAAGCTTAATAGTTTCCTCATTTAAAAAAAAAACAAAGTTATAAATAAATTCTGCATTGATGACAAATATAATTTTTCAAAGAACAAGAAAAGAAGTGATTATTATGTTCAGCCTCACTTACTACACAATATGTAATAATATGATATCAAATATATTAGCTAATCAATAATTTTTATTATCTCAAATTACTTAGTAATTATATAATCAGTTTTTCAAATTTAAAAATATTTGTTAAATAAATTTTGGATTTTGCGTTTGTATTGCCATTTTTTATAGCTTTTTATAAAACTGAATACAGTATGATACTAATTAAGTACATTATTATAAACAGACGTTATCAATGAAATTGTCGTTATTTTTATGATAAATAACGGATGTATACTAATTTTTGAGATTTCCAATGCAACATTTTGATATTAATTTGCATTGACAAATTTATAATAAACTTACAATGTTAATATAAATTTTTAAAGTTTGTAAATAATTAATGTAGTAGTAGATGTATTTTTAAAATTGCAATACTAAATACAGTTTTTTTAACTAATTTTTATTTTTTTTTATATTTTCTATTTTTATTTTATAAAATCCTTTTATATTATTCATATTAATAAGGTAATGATTTTATTTTATTTATTTATTTTATTTTATTTTTACATACATGTTTCGATGAGTGAGATCATCATTTTCAATGTATTTATTGTATATAATATTTCAAACTGATTTATTATTATTTAAAAAATTGTTTTTTCCCGCTACCCTGATATCCGTTTTTTATTTATTTAAATTTCTGACTTGAATTTTGATTTTGTCATTTTTATTTGTTTAAATTAAGTGAGATTGATCATTATGTGCAAATTTTATGATAATATGAGTGAGTATGTGAGTGAAAAGAAGGTAAAGGGATGGGATTTATACCTGAGGTAACGATCTTGATGAGGTTGCTGTAGCAGTTAAACCAAGTCCCAAATTTTCCGTCCCTGCAATCATTCTGTAGACAGTGCCTGCTGCTCTTGCTGCTCCATCGGCGGTGCGCTAAATAGCAACATCCTCTTTACATTTAAATCAAAAATAGTTTACATTTCATAACTTTTCATCTTTATTTCTAAACACCATGACATATTAACTAAACAAATTAAGACAAAACCCAAATTCTCATGTCTATATCGGTCAATTCTAGTAATTTTAGTTTAAATTAAAATATTTAATTTAGCCTTGTGGTATGTGTTTTTAACTTAAGTAAATCACCCAGTAGTCCATTGAAAGTGTATCAAGTTGCGAAACAGAGAGCCGAACAGCTTTCACCCACCGTTCGCTAAATCGAATGAGCCTAATGATGCATTCTTGAGAATTTGTCATGTGTATATGTACTTTTTCTCTCACTTTTCTATGTTTATGTATTTATGCAACACGATATGGTGTAACTGTCAGTTACTATTAACACCTTAGAAATTGATGGATTGCTTTTAATAATGCGTTTATTAAATAAATATTGAAATTGACAAGATTTAATAAGTCGGGTTGAGAAATTGTATGTACGCATGTTATAACCATAAAGTGCGATACGAGAGAATTTACGTTATGTAAGTCTGGGTTACTTTCCTCATTGCCCGTTGAGGAATTTGATACATTTACCTAGATAGAGTTATACGCACATTTGCTATTAATCAGAGCCGTAGCAAGGGCTCCGCGGTGCGGGGAGATGTGAGTAGTGATAAGAATTTTTGGGGGTTTTTGAAGAATTTAATATTAATTATTAGTTGAAGCTGCACCCTGCTATTAATATAAAATAATACATGATATAATTTTGTACAAAAAATAATATTTAAATCAAACAAAAATTTAATTTTCTATTCAATGGTCAATTACAAAACGTATAAGAAAAATAAAGCAATTAATTTTGCAATTTAACTTCTATGTATGGTATATAAAAACCTAATTATTGATTATTCTGCTAGATAAAAACACTATGTAGTGGCTTTCGTTTTGAAAAGATCAGCCATTACCATTAAAACAATCCCATGAATTGTCTACTTAACGTATGTACTTAACAATCGCGATTCAATGAGGAAAAATAGATTTATTTATAGATCTCGGTAATATTTATGTGTACTACTTTCAAATGTGGTTGATGTTAAGACCTTTTCGCAATTTAAAATGCATATTTGTTGAATAATACATGATTTTTATTATTCAATAATAATCGAGGGAAGGAAAAAGTGTTTTTTCTTTTAAATACAGGTTGTGGGGCAATTAAATTATGTTATTGTTAATATCGGATTGTTTAATTAATTGTTAAAAATTTCATAACAATGGTATGTGATGTTTTTAATTGCACGTGCCTTCATTTGTAGTCATGAAAGCACATGTGTTAGTGCATTGAAGTGGGACAAACTATTTCATTATTATCGTTAATAGCAACAAATTTTTCTTTAGAAATTATTTGTCAGTCAATAAAATTAAAATTAAAAATTAAATGCATTTAATACAAAAAAATTATGAATGCTTTTAATTAATAACAAATTAATAAAATAAGTTTGAAGGTATATAAAAAAATTCATAATTAATTAATCTATATTTATATTAAATGTTCTTATTCAATCATTTAATTTATGAAATATATATAGGTGTATAATTGTATTAATTAATTGGTTTTAAATCAATTAATATGCCATGCCGTTAAATAAAAGTGAGTAAGCGTATTATGAAATTAACCTTCATACTTGGTCGCAGAAAAAAAATAATATATTTATAAAATGTAAATGTCAATCAGTGCTTCATTAAATCGAACTTTTTTTTAATTAACTATAACATATTTTATCAATCCTGACAACCTACCTTGACACAATATTTACTTAAAATCTAAACAAACCTAAGTATGCATGTATGATGAGATAAATTGATGATAATAATAAAAAATCGTATCTAATAATATCATTGCTAATAATTGCTATGTATTTAATTAAAATTAAGAACACAATAAAAATAGTTATATACAAAAATACCTATTACCCGGACCTAGATAAATAATATTAGAAATAGTACAATAGTTGATTGAGTAATAAAATTACAAATCAACCAGTTAAGAAAGGATTGCATTATTTTTATCAACTACTACTACATACTACTAATAAGCCCCAGTTGATAAAATTAATCAAACAATATTTATATAAGGTTTAGTAAAATATCTATAAAACCTAAAACTTTTGGCATTAATATAATATCATTTTTTAGCAATCCTAGACGTCAATTTATATAATTACATTGAATTTAGTAATATACCAATTTATGTAATCATATTAATATAATTTAAAAAACCTTGCAATATTTTATTTTCTATAGGTCCTTTATATGATAATAACAAGATTCTAATTTCAATATATGTTTACATAAATTGTACATGTGTTGATTGATTTGTAAATATAAAGATGCAAACTAATGTTACATGATTTGTACAGCTGATGCAATCTAAAATGATTTTACTTTCTGCATAATGAATGATTATTGCAAACAAAAAAACTAATTTACGTTGAGAGTGACATTCCATGGAAATATCACTTTCGATTTGTGTTATTCCACAAAACATTATATTTCTGTCCATTGTTGTCTGATTATACTTTGCTTACCCTAATGATATCAAAAAGGAAATTTCCGGAACCCCCCGCCGAACCTGAGGCGCCAGCACCGAAACTTCCACCGAATGGAAGGAATCGCTTATCTCTATCCGCATCGTCCGCGTCGACATTAGATAAGTCGTCCGATGGGCTTGGTCCATTTCCGCCTGAGGCTGCTGCATCCTGATCATTTTCCGCTTGGCCTTCGGCTGCTCTTATCGTTCTAGTAGATTCTCGTTTCCTTCTGGCTACAGAACCAGCAGGAGACTGTAACATAAAAAGAAATAACAATTAATTAAAATTGCTAAATAATAATAATGTAGAATATTTTGAAGAAATAGTAAACAAGCCAAAATTGAATTTTTAAATTTTGTCAAGTCAAAATATATTTAATTTTGTCATGTAATTGATAAATATTTATAAATAAAATAAAAATCAAATATCTGAATGAATTTATTCATTGCACTTATTTTTTTACATAGTCTTTAAATTAACTCTAGTCATAAGCGATATATACAAAGCTTCTACATTTCATAAATCATATTTGCAAGTTTTTTAATTATAAATCTTACAAAACAGTTCATCTGTTATAAGTCACAACAATTATTAAACTGTCATATTATAGTTAACAAAATATGTACAAATATCTACAAATCAATACCTTACTTTCAATAACTCGTAAATGTAAAAAAATGAGATTTACTACGTTAAAGATAAACTTTTTAATTTTTTTAAACAAAAGCTGTTACTAGGTTTTCAAAGTAAACTAGATATTATTATTTAATTGTATAACAAATTTATAGTAGTCAAGTCAAAAAATATTGATAAAACTATTGAATAAAGTCCCATGTAGTCAAAATTTATTACATCTTTTTATTAAATAATTTAAATTTACCGCTATCGACAAATAAAATAATTTCAAGTCCCCCATTGCTTTTTGAAGTGTACATAAGTAAAGAAGATTAGATTAGATTATTTTTGTATTAGGAAGATACTGAAATTGTCGATGAATTACATTTTGATAAGATAAATCATAATAAAGAAAACAAATTTTTAAAGTGGCAATATTTTCTATAAATAACGTGATAAAATTAAAAATGTAATAACAGTAATAACTAAAAAAAATAGTATTATCTGTAATATATTACAAAAAAATTAAAACAAAAACAATAAATACCATAGTTACACTAAAATACAATACTTTTAAACTGCTTTGTATTGAAATTGTTAACAACATCAACAAATTAGACAATTACAAGATACAACTTCTAAAAAGCTTTTCTGATCTAAACATATAGAGATTATATAAATATTCTAAACTATAGTCTTTGAAGTGCGTAGCTTAGTTTGGAAAGGTTAGTAAACAAATATTGTTAAAAATCAAAGTAATGACGTTTATAGATTAGTTTAATTTGTATATACTTTTTTAGAAAAATGCAATAAAAATCAGTTGATTTGATAATAACTTGTTGCAGAGGTTGACTGCCAAAACTGTTTTTTAAATGTTTTGTTGTTGTATTGGCAGCAAGTCGTTCTTTTGTTTAGGGTTAAACATTATTTAGCACATGATCTGGATTAAGCAAATTATTAAATGCTTAAAACCCAATGAATTATAATAAACAATTTGTAATATAATAGATTTACAACTGGTAAATCTAAAACAAAAAATTTGCAAAATCTTTTTAGTTTTGGTCTTACATCTCTGAACTGTCAGTAAATATTTGTTAGAATTCTTAGCAAGCCTTGTACTATGAGTAAATATTTGATTAGATGGCAAAATGTCTTGTACTTTGTTTGAAGAATGTCCGTTAAAATATCAATAGAACATGCAAAGATCTGCAACATTACGTCAGTGTTGTAAAGTATCTAAGTCTTTAGTCAATTTTGGATTGGTAATGATCCAAATAGCTTGTTTTTGAATACAATTTAGAAAAAAATGTATGTACTGTAGTTTTAGATTCACCTCTCCATACTTAGAAACAATATTTAATACAAAAACGTATTCAAGTTTTATATATGTATATATACAAAAATTAAACATCTATTAAAAAATCCTAGTTTTCTAGATTCTTTCAAAGCTATATATAGCATGTCATATTTGTAGATATAGTCTTTTGGAAAATATGAAATATGAAAGATGTTATCATTTGCAAAACTATAATTATTAGTTACTTGAAGAAGATTATTAATGTAAATTAAAATCGGCAAAAAAGCAGAACCTTGAGAAACACTAGCATTTTTGATTTTACTACTTTGTACTTGTGCATAAAATGATGTAATTGTTAATTTTTTTTTTTTTAATCATTTTACTGTTTTCGACACGCTAATCTTGTTTGCATTTGTTTACTTAAAAATAAGATTAGAGTTGGTATTTGTAAGAATAATATTTCTGATCCACACTTTTTTGGATTACACTAATGTATAATTGTTTAGCAATTTTATTATTACTGAGTTGTTCTTACATTTTGCACAAACAGTTAAAGACCAATTATTTTAAAAATAAGTTGTTTAAAAAACAAACATATTAACCAAGAAAATATTTAAGTTCAAAAACAAAAAATTTCTTCACAAAGCATCAGTGTAAGTTAGTTAAGATAAAAATGATCTATTAGTGGTTTAGAAGGACAACTATTGTCGTTTGTAATATTTCAAGTAATTTATTTAAATTATTTTTTGCTTTTTAATCTTAATAATGTTATAAATAATCTACCAAAAATATTTTACAAATATGTAACTGTTTTAAATTTTTTGTCATATTCTAAAATTTGTCAATGTAAACAAAAGTTTGTCTATATTTACATTAAATAAATTGCAGTTGCAGCTTGTCACTATTCTTCAAAACACTTAATTAAAATTAATATAAGAAAAACACAGCTGAAATATAAACAAACAATTAATAAACTAATGCTACACTACACAAAATAATAAATGATAAAATGAAATTCCAATGGGTCAAGTCATGGAATAAAATGATTTATTAAAACAAATACAGTAAGTAACTACTACAAAATAATAAAGTAATGATGCATTCCAAAAGCCATAGTTTATGGAATGTTTGTCGAATAATCAGAGACCATTGAAGTATTCATCTTTAAGGAAATCAGTCTCCGATGATAATGATGATGTTGATGGATATAATAATAAACGTATATAGAAGTATTAGAGTATAGAAGAATAAAATTAATTAGGAAGAATAATATATAAATAATAAATGAATTCATACTGTGTATAGAGGCATATCAGTGTTTACCAGTGCATCACCAGCTACTTCATTTATTGAAGTTTGTATGGCTTCCGATGGGTTTCTTGCATCGTTTACTCTAATATCTATATCGTCGTCATTACTATTAATACTACTAGGTGTAGTGGTTGATGTAGTGGTTGTACTAGCCTCTGTCGTTGAGCTGCTGCCACTGACGCTATTATCTTCTTCATCTTCATCATCGTAATCGTCATCATCTGGACCAAATGTTGGAAGTACTACGCTTACTTTGCTGCCACCACCGGAACTGTCGCCGCCACCTCCTCCTCCTCCGCCTCCACCCAAACCGCCGCTACGAAGAATTACCCTTCCTATCACTCTGAATGCTGTACTCGTCACGTTTTGTATTACATTGTCTATGACCTAGTAAATAAAATAAATATTACAATTGTAATAACAGTAGGATCAGTGTTAAATTTTCATGCCAATATAATTGCATTTCCTGGGTGAAATGTCGTATTACATAATTTGTTGCCAATTAGGTGATATATATTTCGATTAAGAAATATTACGAAAGGCTTAATTATATATGTAATTACCATGATAAATTACCGATTGATTGGATATATTAGTATTAATTAAAGTAAGTGTGGATACTTACTGTATAGTAAGTAAATATATTTTTTTAATTGATTAATTATTTTAATTTGTTATGCAATATAGCAATTGGCATTGCAAGACTTAAAAGAAGATCAAATGTCACAAGAAATAAATTATGGATGAGATATTTTTCATTTTGAAATTTTTATAATAATTACATTTCTCTAAAGGTATATAACATTAATATACAATTTCTATATAATCATTTCTTGGAAATACAAGTCAATATAGGTAAAAATTTAAAACTGTCCTTGTTAAAAGTATATGAGTAATATGTTTGAAATAAAGAAAGTATATTTACCTGGAATATCTGCGGACAGTATTGTCTCAGCAGCATAATTTTACTATTTATTCCGTTCACGATTTGGGTAGTTTGTGTCCTTGAGTCCGTGCCCTGTAGTATCATATTTCACATAGAATTACAATGAGAACATTCTCCAACACACACCAAATAAGAATAAATCATTCAAAAGCCGAGAATGTTTGTACCAGATCTGTCGTTAATTGACCTTTGTAGACCCTTAGTTATGTACTTAATAACCTATTACAAATATCCGCTAATAAAAAAGCAACAAAAACAATACAAGTGAAATCTACTGGGAAACATAGAAGAAAAAATAAAGTGTTAGTGAGAGGAAACGCAGTTGTTAATGGTAGTTCAGTTTATGGTTAGTTAATTAGTATGGTTTAGATAGAATTGTTGATTAGTTGCCATAAAAATATTTATTGCACTAAATAAAATTTATAATAATATTTTTATAGAATTGCTAATATAGATAGAAGATGAGGAAATAAAACTACTTGCTGTAACAACAAAAAAATACCATGAAAAATAAATTTCTTACGTTATTTTATTTGCTCTAATAATGCTTACTTACATAAGACAAAAAATATTATTAAATTCCAAAAATATAAGAATAGCATATTAAAATGATAATAAAATAATTTTACACAAAATAGCTTTCTAAAACATATTAATAAAAATTTTGATATCGTGATCTAATTATGTAAAACGTGACCGGTTCAGGGTCGTACTCTATACGGCCCTTTTTAGTATTTTTTTTCTAAACGTACATTCTAAAATCTAATATATTAGCTTAATTGTCATTATAAATATAACACGTTGGGAAATATGTTCAAGTGGGTGGAAAACAATACGATTCAAAGTGAAAGTATTTTTCCAGATAAGTCAAATGTTAATAATAATAAAATATAAAAAGATTTGGCAGCATAGACAAGATACTGATAATTAATACAAGCAGGTTAGTTATGCAATTGTATCTGGACTGTGTTTTAGCCTGGAGAATCTTGTCACAAGAAATCGAACATTTGTATTATATAATACTTCTTAATAACTTTCATTTCATTTATGTTAACAATAGAATCGACCCTTTGCTATTAATATTTTAGTCATTATGCGTTTGATGCTTGATTGGACACACCCTCTTATCTAACTAGAGTATCTGTTTATTTATTCATTGCTTTAATTTTATGGATCAATAAATATATTAAATGTGGATTTTTTTTAATTCGGAGTGATTTGAGATATTGCGCGTGCAATGCGAGTGCAATTGTAAATAAATTACTCTTATCTTTTTTGGTAAATGTTGCAAGTGGATTTTTATTTTCACAATACCTTTATTTCTACATAGTCTACTGACATGTTCAAAATGTAAAAGCGGCTTGTTTTTATGACTCATTTATTTAATTTGCTTTTTAGAATGGAATAAATTTGTAACCATTTAATATAAAATATATAAATAATGTTTATTAAATAAAATAAGTAACACAACCGTGTACCGATTTTAAATATTTATAAAAACATGTTAATGCATGATGAATTTATATAGTATTTTTAATATATAGTTATTTTAATATATTAAAATTGGTATTAATGGCTGTTACTATAAAATAATTAATTATTATAATATAAATTAAACAAATACTAAATTTTTTATTACGTTTATTATTTTTAGTTTTGACTTCTCTTATAGCCTTCTAAATAAACTTAATAAAACACTATTTATTGTTGTATATTATTATTATTACTATTAATATTATAATTATTTACAGCACAATTGAAGAACTAGATCTAATCGAATCTTCTTAAGAGCATACCGATAATACCAATAATCGATTTATTTTTTTACCAGTACATTTAGAAAGGATTAAACTATGAAATGTCGAAGTCTTTTAGTTAAATAATAGTTAGGAAATAGCTGAAAAAACCCATCAAATATAGAAATAAATGCGGTTTTCTGTATTTTTGAATGCATTTTGTTGCTATTTGCAAATATAATTTCACAAAAAAGACTTCGACATATCATAGTTTAATCCTACTTACTACTTCTAAACGTACTGGTAAAAAAATAAATCGATTATCAAATTATTTGTAGACACAGCGATGAAGGGGAAGTAATAATTGTGATTTAATATTTTTGAGTTTTTTTTAGAAAATCTAATTATAATTTGTTTCAGAATACAACTAATTAGTAGTTCTATTGCAACATGAAATTGAATGAAAACAAAATTTACTCTCTCGTTCAACTTTTTAAACGGCACTCATAATACAAAGATTCAGCGTTTAAGTTAATTCAAGTTGACATATAGTGTATTAAGAATCAAGGGCAGGAAAGCAATGTTTCCAACTCGCCAATGATTAGCAGCATGAGCAAGCAAGGGCGACATACATTAAATCAAAATAAAAAAATTACAAATTTTTAAATGCACTGCACAGTTTTTTATCCTGCGCCACAGGGCACTACTTTCTGATCTAAAATACGAGCAGAAAAACTATTTTTTAGAGTGAGCAGGCAAAAATATATTTTAAGTTGTATTAATAGCACTTTAAAATTGCTTAATAATTGTTTAATTCATATTTAAAAATAATTTAAAATAGCAACAAATAAAACTTCAAAGTTTTTTACTCTATGACTACCAAACCAAAACTGGTAAGACTGCGTAAAAATATGTACAGCGTTTGAAAATCGTGTTGTAAGTGTTTTTGAGTTCTACAGAACAACATTAACAACAACGATTTTAAAAATATTGCGCAGGCAAATTCTAGAGCTTACAGGAATGTTTTATGTAAGTGATAAAACTAAAATAGGTTTTACATAAATTGTAAAATGGATAACAAATCAAATTGTTTTATTATTTGTTTGACAAACTTATCACGCAATGAAAATGATTTTTACTTGATTGGCTGTAAGTTTGCGACAAAAAATGGATACTGTACTTCAATTATAAGCGTTATTGTCAATATTAGTTACTAGTTGATCTAATACCACACACTCCAAAGGGTTCTTTACATCCAAAAACATTTTATTGTTTGTTTGATGACAGCAGCCGAAATTGTTTATTATAAGTTTTTGTAACTTGAAACTACTGAGTTTTATGGTAAATATCTTCAGTGAGTACAAACAATCCAGAAACAATTTTTTTTTATCAATCAAAAAAGTGTTTTTTTTACAAAATAATGTTAGATTTCATAACTTTTTTATCCATCTGATATTTTGTGATTACCACTTTTTCCAGGCTCTTGACAACTGCATAAAGCGTAAACTCAAAACTGGATTGAATGTGTTAAATGCAATCAGTAATTCTTTTAATTCAAAAGGTATTTGGTAGATGTTTACAATAAATAAC
The DNA here is from genome assembly GCA_963932245.1 of Tachinus rufipes. Lineage (NCBI taxonomy): Eukaryota > Metazoa > Arthropoda > Insecta > Coleoptera > Staphylinidae > Tachinus > Tachinus rufipes. The sequence goes on along the minus strand of OZ010745.1, from coordinate 70,303,799 downwards.
GTTTGTTAAAAGATTATTTAGTGTGATTGATTATTTTAATAAAAAGAGTAGTACTGGTTTTTAATAAATTTATATATTTAAACTATCAAAAACCGCAAAAACTTTTTTGGTTACATGATAGTTGTGCTGTTGCACACAATTATAAATTTTACTAAGTTAATGTTTGGTTGATTAGATTGGTTTTTGGAACAGATTAGACCTTGTTCCGCCAATGAAATTGTATTATAAACCGCCATTGTAGGCGTTTTGCTCGTAGGTTAGTGTAACTTACTCTACACACCACAGTAAACTGATTTTCATAATCAATAGACCCAGTCCAAGTACTTTACTTTTTTAATTTCCAAACGTGATATTTAAGAATTAAGTTGTTCCAGAGAAAATTATATGAGATTGTTACTTCTAGAAGACTAATAATAAGTTGAGTTTTGTAGAGTTACAATTGATAATATTGTGAGTGCCCATTTTAAATACTGTTTTTAGGTCTTTGTTTATAAATGTACAGATTCTAACTTAGAAATTTCAAGACGTTCTGCCATATTTATTAATATAATTTTTGAAAAGTATAAAGGGTGCTATTATATGCAAAACTATAAATAAGATTTTTAGTTATTTCCATATAACGTAAATCAAAAATAAAGTTGGCAAAAGAGCAGAACCTTAAAAAAACATCATCATTTATGGTTTTGGGGTAGAGTTAAAATCATCAATTTTAATTTTCCTATTTCAAAGAAAACTATAAGATAAGATTTACAGATTTATGATCAAGACCTATACAATGAATCTTAAGATAAGATTAGGATGCCATACTCTATCAAATGCTTTGGAAATGTCTGCATCTGATGCAATGACGAGATTTGTAAAAACCGTAACAATTGTCTGTATTTGGTTGGCCGCTTTGGAGTTGGGTTGGGTTTGAGTAATTGATTTTAAACCTTTGTTTTTCATTAAACTATATTTGATTGTCTACTACTTTAGACATTGCAATTTGGTTGCTAGTTGTGATACTGAAGATTTATCGATGATGTTTTTTTTTTTTTGGTTGAAGCAACATGATGGAACCTCAACTACTTTGCACCATCAATTATTTTGTGTTATGTTGTTGAAAACGCCAAATATGTTTTTTTTACAACAATGAGAAACATATTGCAAAATTAAGTCTACAAACTTACTAAAATAATTTACCAACTAGTTTTAATGTAATCAAAATAAAATTAGAATTCATATTTATACTACAAATGTTACGTTTAAATACTATATAAAACTATTAAAACATTTAAAATAGTTTGATAAAGCACCACAAAAATGCACCTTGTTTTGTTTTCAATTTTTTTATAAAATTAAAAATATAATTGCTTGAATTTAAGATTATTATTATTATTATTATTATTATTATTATTATTATTATTATTATTATTATTATTATTATAGACAAACCGTTAAATGTTAATGAAACTATAAACTAACTTAACTAATTGGTAAGTGTTTGACTAAATTGTAGATTATATTACTATAGTTTTTAATTGATGAACAATAGTTATCACAATTTTTTTTTCAAATATATTAAAATTTTGTTGATTGTTTTTACATCGTAACACTAATCCTCAGGTGAGTCAGTTTTAAATTATTTTCTCATTAAATATACAAAACTGACAGTTTTGCAATATTATTTGTTTCAACGCTAAGATTAATCAAAACTTAAAAAATATATTAACTCAAAATTCGAAACTTATTTTTTTGAAATGATATATAATAGTTTTTTATAATTAATCAGACTATAATATTACATTATTACACAATAATTTTTGATAACATTTTCCAAATATTAAAAAGATATCAATAACTCTACATAAATCATATTCTAAGATACTATTAATTACAAGCTAATTTTTTTATAATTATTGTCTAGTCTAATTTATTACAACTCTTGAAATTAATTAACATTTAGTATATACTTAAGTAAATATTTGTTCTACATTACGTTGGTGCTTTACCACTACTCAACAATTACCAATACATCAATTCACTTTCATTCGTTACATGTAGTAAATAAATTATAACCCATGAGTGATTTTAATGTAACAATAAATATAGTAGTGATGTAGTAAAAAAGCCAATATGATTTAATATAGAGTATTATAAATCGTGTCATTATGTTTTCAGTCAGTTTCTCAATATGCAAATTACTAGCTATAAATTGTAGATTAATATTAATTTATTAAAGAAAATGGTATATTAGCAAACTATTTCGTTTCGGTTGAATTGGTTTAGAAAGAAACATAAAAATATTTTAAATTGAATTGTTGATTAAATTTAAATCTTTTAAATAAAATAAGATATAGTTGTGTGCATAGCATTTTTATAAGTTTTATAGCCTAAACCGTTTAATGAAATTTTAAGTATATATTACCACCAATCGACGCTGTTATAAATTTGTTATGTATACTTCTCTGTAAACTATATTATTACAAAGCTGCTTTTTAAAAACATTTTGTAGTTTTTAAATCTACGTATAATATCATGCCAAATCTTATTTTGTATCAGTTTCAATACCATTGTTTAAAAATAGTCTTCTCATTTTGATGCAGTAAGCATAATACTTTTACTTTCAAGCATTTTAATTTAATGTTAGGAGATAAAATCATTTTTATTTCATTATTAAATATAAACGTTAATTTCTTTGTATATTTATGCATTTTCACATAATTTATATGATATATTGAGTGATTGTTTTAGATTGCGTAACATAAATTATCTATAGTTCCACTAAGGAAACCCATCTTGTGTAAGAGCAATAAAGTCGCACACTTCCATTTCAGATCTTCCGATATATGTGGAAAATTAAAAAAACTTTCACCTTATGCGGTTTAAGATCCTGTTTGTTAAAAGGTCATGCTAATTTATAATTCCAATTATTATATACAAAGATTACTATACTAATTTTTGTTTTAAATAAAATATAGTTAAAATTTGTTAATAAAATAATAAGTTGATTTTAATACTATTATATCACAGAAGAAAAATTCTGATGATTTATTTAAATACATAAATATATTTTTTTTAAATAATTTATTTATTAGTTTTACTGATATAATCTAATCTAGAAACAGATAGTAATAATAATTTATTTTTATTTATTATTTATATAACAAATGATATAATTTTATATCCAATTCTATTTCTGCAGGAAATAAATCATTTTATAATGCGTTTCCTGCAAATAACTTCCATTGAGACGCTACTGGCGCATTGATGACATAACCGACCTAGGCAAGAATGTCGAACAAACGATGAAGAACTCTTTCCATGTGGCGTTACTTTCACTTGTACTTTCTTCGGTCATGTATGCATCCTGGCAAGCGCCTCATTGAATCATAAAATCTGCTGCCATACATTATTTCATATTCGCTTCTTTTATGGTATGCAAATAGAATAATCTTAAAATTATAAGCATTGTTTCCTTAAAACGCTTTATTACATTTTAATGGTATTATATAACCGCTTTTAAATAATTGGGTTCTTAATCAAGTTGTATAAAATTTAATTGATTATTAACCTTATTATGCAATATTTATCATTCGGCTTGACATAATTGAAAGACATTTTATCAATGCGGTTTGTGGTGAAATAGCTCTTCAAGAATATTACACCAACACCGGTTATGTAATTAATGGAATGCATTTTAATTTCAGTAAAGAAGAAATTTAAATTAATTGATTTGTACTAATAATTGATTATTCTCTCAACAATTTTAAATCAATTTATTATATTAATTTATATGGAACATAAAACATGTAAAAGGAAATTAAATGAGATAATTGTGTTAATTTCATACTCACATGTAACCTAATTTAAAAATATAGACATCAAACGACGTTTTCCCGGCTTATAAATTTTGAGAAGGTCAATAAATAATTATGGTTTGTAAAAAATATACTACTATAAAATAATAAACTTAAATTTAAATTTAATTTAAAAAAGTTTGTTATCTACAATACCCTGTATGAATGTTAGAAACTACTAGAATGTACGTTTATAAAATATATCTATTAAAATAAAAATAAAATATTGAAAAATGGAATACATCACACGCCAGTAAAATTTTAATTAAATATAATAAATAAATAATGTCGTTTCCTTATCCTATAGCAAATTAAATAGCGTGCTTTAGACGGTTGCGTTTTCTACATATTATATGTATAAGAATTATAGTACATTTACGCTGTTTTATACAATAACAAATAATTGCTATAAAACCAAAAAAAGTATGGTTAGCTTTGCTGCAAGCTTTACTTAGTTCAGTTAGTATGTACTACTTTTTAACATTATTATAAATGTTGAAAACCTAACTGTTTCTGTAACGGATAATAATCGGATTTAAAGAAATGGCTTATTCTCTCCTTATAAAATGTCTTATACGTAAAGTGACGGGTGTAAAATTGTGTTAAATAGCAACATTTTGATAAAATACTGTACAAGTAATGGCTGTAGTCTACATAATTTGAAGATTGTGACAAATGCAATTCTTTACTCAAAAATATTTTTGTTCAAACTGACATTTTGGTTATTAACGACCTTAGCTCAACCACAGCCCAGTAGTCAAGTCGGTCTGCAAAACTAAATAATTTCTGTTTTTTTATATTATAGAAGAAAGCATTATATCACTACCTGACATTTGAATGGCTGAAAGAGTTGACACCCCTGTTGTTGTTGACTAGTTTCATCTTGCTAGCAATAGAAAGTCTACCAAAAATAGCATCTAATCAATTGGGACTTGACAATAAGACCAAAGAGCTTATCCGTGCTTGAAATTGTGCCAGACATAATGACAATGGTTTCACGGCCCGACTGACCAAACCAAGTTAAACCCGCTCAATGGTGAGGCAAAGAAGGCAATCAAGGAGCACAAAAATCAGTGCTGTAAATCCGCTCTCAAATCCTCCAACAAAGTTGATAATTTGATGTGGAGGATATCTAAAGCCCTTTAAAATAAGCTTTCTTTTGTTAATGGCAAAAGAAGCCTTAAATACATTTATGAAGACAAAGCCAACGTATTTGCCTTGAACTAGATAAAGATTTAGATTTGGAGCACGTGGCACGGGTCAAAAAAAAAGTAAAATAGTGTTTACAAGACACTGACATTGCTACAATTATGGAATCGGTTATGCCAGATAGGGTGAGAGCTATCGTCACTCATTTCAAACATAAATTAGCACCTAGTCCGGATTGCATTCCAAAAAACCTTTTAGAGCATGTTCTCACAAGGCTCTAATGTTTTTCACAAACATTACAAATGCAATGCTAAGAACGTCTCATATTTCATTTTTTGTCATTCCTATCCCAAAGAACGGGAAGGACAGACATTTTCCACAAAATTCCCGCCCGATTAGTTTTCTGTCGACCCTAAGTGATGTGGCAAAAACTGTAATCTTGTATAAAATTTTAGATCACACTGTGGCTAAAAACCTGTTGCCAAATCATCAGTATGGTTTCACACACAACCCATCAACTAGCCAGAGGTAAGGATCAAATTAAAACTACTCTTTGTACAAAACAGTCTACTAGTGTAATATTCTTGAAAGGAATTACACTGGCTGTAAAGCTATATGGGCACGTGGCTATGCCTCGCACAATCAAAGCAGTGGTTTCTTAGGGTTTTGTACTATTTTTAATGGTTTTCAACTTGTATGTATCAGACATACTATGCACCACTTCTGATGTCAAAATCGCTTAGTATGCTGTCGATACGGCACTGTTGTACATTTCAAGGCATCCGAAAGTCATCACGCTAAAACTTTATTGGATTGTGAAGCACTTGCAACTTGATTTTGGTACAGGAGAGTAAAAATCAATCCTAAAAAGAGCAAGGCTATACTTTTTTCCAAAAATTGTAAGCTAACTCAACATAACAACGTTTATTTTAACGGCATTCTAATTCCATAAACGTTCACTGCAAAGTGCTTAAGAATAGATTTAGATTAAAGATTACACAAACATCATCACACCATCTTAAAAAGGGCCAAGATGGCAAGCAATATACTTTCGGAATTTTGGAATTTGAATCAGACACATTAAGTTTTTTGAAGATTTCTCTCCCCAGACAACAAAAAACAAAAATAGTCAAAACAGCAAAAATTATACACCAATGTGATGAAGAGGTAAACTAAACACATAGGTTAATTTATTAAGCAATTATTTATCAGAACTTTTAATATAATTCTTGATCATATTATGTAGTTAGTAATACCAGTTTATTTATATGCACTTAACAATAATCAAACTAATATACTCATAGTTTGAAAACACTAATATGTAAGTACAAAAATATTTGTGTACCTAACCTAACCCAATCTAAACTATAAAGTGTTATAAACTTTTTTGCGTTTTTTGTGCACTGTGTTCCTTGTATTAAACAGAATAATGGCACACTTAAGTTCAGATAGTATACATTAAAATATAATGACAAACCTTATCAATAATAAAGGTTTTATTTGTAACTTTGCACTTTATAATGTGTTTTAATTTAATAAGTTTATTCCGTAAAATAAAATCTTCTTCTTTAAAAAAAAAAACTACTTTATCTGCTTTTTTCTACAGCACAAACTTTTTTTAAATTTAAATTATTAATCGTATACTTGCACTAAGTTAAAAAAACGCAAATGCACTATTTAACTAGAATCCAGTAAGCGGCATTGCTGCAAACTGTAATATATTACTTTTAATTAAAATGCGTATTATCAAATTTACGAATAATTTGGAACATATTAAGTATGTTTTAAAAATCACAGATTTAGTTTTTTTTGTAAGATTCATCAATTATATTTTTTATTAGTTTGTATTTTTGTACACTTACTTATTTATGACAAATATTTAAAATGTATAATTATTTGCAGACCGTGCTGTTATTTTGATTAGATACCATCTTAAATTTATAAACAATACTAATGAAATAATGCAATAATATAACGGCATATACTTTTATAAAGATGCTTTGTTTCTATTATTACAATCTATATATTTAAAAATATAGTGTCTTAAAATATATTAAATGTTATTGAACTAATTTATGTTAGTAGAATTAGAAAATTAATTACAATATTAATTGTGACTAAATAAAACTTTTAAAAACTTAATACATTATTTAAGTAATTAAGTAAAGTACCAATAACATTTTATTACCTATAGAAAAAGACGATAATAAAACAATTGCCTTTAACTAATTGTTTTAAATTACTGACCTTCGCAACCTAGTTTTTTTAAACGTATTATTGCACTAATATCTTAAATATTATCCGACTTAGTTCTTAAATTTATATTATTCTTACTACACATAGTAGTTTGTTATACTTAACTATTGTTTTTTAGAATAGAAACTATTTTATTATGTTTTAGATAATTATGGGCTTAGACTGTTAGGCATTTTAAAAATAATTTTTCAATAGATTAAGCACAACCATATTTGGGATCTACATGCAACCATTATTTTGAATTTATATTTTATTATATTTATATATAAATTAAATCTACTATTAGTTATTTATTTTTTAATTTTAAATAAAATGTGGGAACATTATTGTAAAATGAGAGGGTTACTAAATGTCAACCGCATTTTCCAAAAATTGCACCAGAATGTTTCAGTTAAGCAACAAGTCTTAGTTAAACAACATTTAACTTATGTCATTCAAGTGAATGGATTTTGAAATGATTTATTTTACAATCAAAACAATATTTTGTAATCAAAACAAAAAAGTTTTAAATTAAAATTACTATAAAATAATTTAAAAAATTGCAGCTATAATTAGTTATTTTTATATTTTGACAGACAATAATAATACTTACAATTAATTCAAGTTATTAAAAAATACTCTCCAATGCTTAGTTTTATAAGACTGTTTTGTTTTGTAGTAAAAAATATTGAAAGTTTATAAAAGATCACTGATTGTGACAAGGAATATAGATATAGAAAAAAAGCAAAGATAAATAAAACCAAGCATTTCACCCACAACCAGTCATTTCATTCCGCATAAATTGCAAATACAATTTAAAAAATGAGCTAAAAATAAATCAATACTATAAAGTTGTATAGTATAATATAAAGTATGTCACTATAATACTTACTAAATAAACAATTTGCACAAATAATTCTACATCTAAATACACTAGCACCACAACGTTTACAACAAAATACAACAAATATGTAAAAAAAAAGTTTCGAATGGGCTCACCTGAGACTCTTGTGGCATTGGGGCGGCATAACTAAGAGCAACCAACACACTTAAGGCACACACGGCACTAATATAACACTTCATATTGACTAGACTAGATTATCACTCCTGAAACAATAAAAAATGTTTAGTTAAAATTAGTTCAATTTGATATTAAAATTGGCACACACTTCAATATACAATTTGTATCGGTTAGAGTTAGAGCACCGCCGAGTGCGATTAATTACAGACAACTAACACGTTCCGAACAGCCGATTTCCAGACCGAGAAATTAGATTTCATTTTTCGATTACCCAACTGCCACCTCCATGCAACATTCGATTTTTATGTTGTTAGGTTATTTATTTTTTAAGTTAATAAATTCTGTGGGTTTTCTGCAATTAGATGGTCTCATTTTTAGCGTGTTGACGTACCAGTTAAATTTGCCAAATTTAATTAGATTGAGTAATTTGTTAAGTAACTTTCTAAGTTGATTAAATAATTGTATGACAATAAATAATTGTATTGTTTGAACTAAACTACCCTTTAATATGCATGAAGTAACTTAATAAATAATGTCTAAATAACGTTAATCAATCAAATAGAATAACATTATTATTTTTTTTATGTTTTAAATTAATTTAAAACCAAATTAGTTTTTAATATTAAATATTGCTTTTTTTTATCAGTATTTCCTTATTCTTAAAATCAATTTAATAAGCATCCCACAACGCAATAATTAGTTACATTTTAAAGCAATATAACCAACCTTATTTAAGATTAAATATCAAGGCAATATTATTAATTAAATGTTAGTTTGTCCAAAATTTAATAATTAGATTTTATTATCTATTTATTTGAAATAAATCAAACCAAAAATCTTATTGACCTCGTACTAGATTTCTCGGTTTAGTCTATATAATGTATTTTGTATTTGCATTAAGTTTTGCAATATGAATGAAATGTGTAAATTCTGAAGATATTTAAATTTACTTGTTAGTAAATAAAAGAAAATTAAAAATTAATATTTATTAAAGTTAAATTAAATTTCATAAAAAAATTAATTAAAGATTAATAATTAATTTTTATGTGTAGGAGATAACAAAAACTCAATGTTGTTGTTACTCTTGAAATATATAATATAAAATTAAAATTGTTTAAATTTTATATATTATGACTCCATCAAATTGTTCTACTTTCTTTTTTTTATTGTCAATAATGTAATATGCATATTAAATAACTCTAAACCTGAACATATTGTATTAAAGAATTGATGTAAAAAAATGTATTTATTTAGTAGAATAATTAAGATTTAAATATTTTATATGAAGTCAAATACGTAGAAGAAACGATGTCTTTGTATTTTAAAAATATGTAAAGAAACAACATGTTGGCATGGTTTTTTGATTAAAAAGTTACCAGATGTAACAAAAAGTTTGTTCTAATTAATGTTTTTATGCAAACTTAATCAAAAATAATTAAAAAAATACTTCAAAATGTGTATTTAAATTAAATTTAGAATTTTTCTAATATTAACTAATTCAATGTTACATTTTTAAATTTTAAATGAAAATGTACTACCAATACTATTTATAAGGTTTTATCAACAGTTAGATTAAATGTTTAGTTCCAACATGTCAAAGACGCGCTACATAATATAGTATTAGGTTAATGCATAATTATCAGCTGTTTTTGGGTTTTGGTAATTTTTCTGAAACAAATCGTTCAAAATTTGATTTAAATTGGTCTTGTGGATTTTTGAAATAACAAATAATTGTAGAAAGGTTGATGTTAAAGTTATTTTCAGCAAATGTCCTAGAAGTGCAATGGATGGTCATCAAAATCTAATAATTGACTTCTTCCTGACTTGTTGTCTAAGCTGGTATAACCATCTTTAAATCAAAGAAACCACTTTTAGCACGCATGCATGAGATTGCTAAATAACTTTTCCATCTTTCTTAAATTATTTATTTTTGCAATCAAAAGTACTATGTTTCAGGAGTATCATATTTAAATTTTAGGTCTCTAGGTGTAGCGGAATCAAAGATATCAAATTTTTAATAAAATAGTATTTTTCTCATTTTCCGCGAAAAATTTTGGAAAACCAACGGCGGGATCGTGTTTGGTGGCAATTGCATTAGCACGACCATACATAAAATGCATGTTAGCTAGTTCTGCATTAGAGTAATCAGCCCTAGCAATAAAAACTTGTGCACTAAACACAACTGTCAAATACTGAATGTTTATTTCACAAAACATCAGCTAACTATGATAAGAAAATGCAAGTTTTTGCAAAATAAATATGGAGGAAACCGTTGCTATGACAACCCATGTTTATTGAAACTTTTTGTCTGTTGTGGTTCGTACTACCACCCTCTTAAATATTTTACTTTTTTTTTGAACACCCATATAAATTATAGTATATTTATATAAAAAAATTACTAATTTGGGTTTATAACTGGTAACGTGTTCTAGTAACTTAAATTGGTTCAAAATTATTTCTAAACGTTTGTAAAAAAATCATACTCATAATTGCATAAATAATTTAACATAACTTTACGCATTATAAGTAGTAAATAACTGTAGGTACATACGTGTAAATTGTAAATTTGTCCTTCAACATTAAATGGAACCGTTGTGTGTCTATATATACATATGAATAAATAAATATTATATAATTTTTATCTAAAACCTTAAAGTCACTATTAATTAAATAAATGTATAAAATATTTTAATTAATTGTATGGATTTACAATATAAAAGAAACCACATTTGTTTAATACATTAGTTATTTTAATTTAAGTTTACTATAATATAAGAAGCTTAGAACTAAAGTGGACTAAGTCTAAACATTAATTTTTTATCTATACTTCTGTAAAAAGCGAAATCTATAAATAAGGTTTCTTTGAGTAGATAGAGATAGATACTTTGATTCATAAAAAAATTGTTTTTCAAAGAAGTTTAGTGCTATGATAAAACATGATAAACTAAGTCAGTATTAATTAGATATTTAAGTTACTTATAGATTATCGATATTTTGACAAAAACATTATCCTATAGTTAATAAACCAATCGTTTTATTTCAAGTTTAATTTTTATAGACTTAGTTAACTTTATTTCTAAAACTTTCATATATGCATTGTAATTTCTTTCACGTTGTCTCTTTTGCAATAACAAATGTATGAAAATAATTTTTTTAAAAATTTGACAATTTTTTGTTTAATTTTTTTTAATAAAAAAATTTTACAAGTACAAATTAATATTATAGATAGTTACTGTTTAATTTTACAATTTTACTATAAATTATTTTTATAATAAAAAATTTATAAAAATACTACAATATAAATTATTTTTGTATAACTCTTTACTATCTCAAAATAATGCAATAAAGATTGTTCAACTCGTCACGTAAAATCCGTAACTTTTGGGTTCGTCGCTTGATTGCACATTAAGGTACTGCAACAAAATCAAGACGTTTTGTTCATTTTGATTTAGATACGCTTTATGCAATGCATGTTGTAAGAAAATTTGCAAAATGTTGACTGTATATTTAAATGGCATTATTTGCTTTAGGTGTTTTAAAATGCACAGATTAAATCTGCGTCTGAGAAGTAACCTGTCGTAACTGAAATTATATAGGAAAAGCTCTTGTTTACATTCTAAAGTTAATAAAAATTAAATTTTATAGTTCAGTTTATAGAATCATAAAGATATATGTTAAACGTTAAAGCTTCAAATAAATTACTGTAATGTATATAAAACTACATTAAATTAAATTACCAAATCATTGATTATGTCTTATAATATATTCAATTTTAAATTAAAATCTGTGCCAATCATGCAACAAATTTAAATTGTTCTATAAACTTGTAATGTGGTTATGTGAAATACATTTTTTTAATAATAAAACTAGTTCTGATATCAATCTGGATGCGGATACATTTACTTGACAACAATTGCAAATCTATATATAGGTCATAAATACAACAAGTAAATTGCACTTTCCGTTTCAATCCAGACAACTTTTATCATGACTTTCATGGCTACACGAGAAAATCGAAATAATAAATAAATTTCATATGAAATTATAGAGCTAATTATATTACAACCTTGCAAATGAAATAACTGTAAAGTATGTAAATCATGATCTTGTTTGTAACTTTTTATTCCCCTATATAGAAAACGTGCTTTGTTTGGTTTAACTGTTATAGGCAATTTAAAGTATAACAAAAGACAAATTTAATTAAATTATAATTTATTCCCTGTTACTTTTATTCATGTTGAAAAAAGTAATGCAACTAGATTTATAATTGACCGATAAAATATGTATATGCGAAATGTGAATGTAGTCGAAAAAGGTAACGCATGTGCGTTTTTACTGAATATTTAATCTGATAACGCAGAAAAATGATAAACCCACGCTGTGCAATAATTTCCATTAGCAATTTAGAAGTAAGCTTAGTTTATTATATTTAACCGTCAACATTTGATTAGATTTGTTATAATTAATCAATATTTATGTTATTTCTAAAATTGATAAATTGCAACATTATTTTGTTAATAATAATAAATAAATTTATTGATTGTGGTTAAGTTTTGCTACATTAGGCAAAAGAGCTGCTTTGTACATTTGTTAAGTTTCTTCTGGATTGTCAAATAACCGTAAGCATAAATCAAGTGCGCCTTGTTACTAAAAGTGTACTTATGTAACTCAACAAATGATTATATTTGAAATTATTGTTTTTATTTCTGTTTTGCAATATATGATTTATTTTATAAGCAGGTTAGTTATCTAGATAAATACAAAAGATTAGTTATTAGTTACTTGTAATATGTTTACAGTCGGTTTCTGCAGTATATTTGTACTAAAAACAGAAACCAGTTTATATAAATATTTTGATTAATCGAGACAATAAATTGAGTTTAATTCAATAAAAATATGTTACCTATCAATAAAAAAAAAAAATAGTTAATTTCTGAGTTAAAAAAATGCAAACTGCTGTCAATGCATTCTTGCATAATTGAATAATTCATTGCATATATATTTTTAAAAGTTTTTTCTTTGAAGTTTCTTCCAACAATACTGTTGAAGCTGTCATTTTACAATAATAAAAAAATAAATAAAATATATTATCATTTTAAACATATAAAAATATTAAGTTGTTTGTTTTAAAAACAATATTCTTACTATAATTAAAACAACCACTTTCTAGAAATACCATTAAAGTAAAAATTAAAACTTCCTGCATGGAAATCAATTCTTTTTTGTCTGTTTTAATGCAAAATCTTTCTTTTGACCGGTTCGAATTGAGCCAAGGATTTACTAGGTCTTTTAAAATCAACGTTATTTATTGAAGCATTTGGCTATTATATAATTTAATTTGTTGTTATAGTTAAAAATAGTATTTGCTATATTGGACATGAACAAATGTTTGCTTACCCGTAAAAGTTTTAACTAGCAAGTAACAAAAACTAAATAGTTTTTAAAGTATTCTACAGAGTCATACGCATGCACTCTAGTGAAATAGTGAATCCAATTTGGTGTGCGTAAATACAGTTGAAGTTGAACTGTCAAAACATTGCAAATAGTTTGGTGAAAATTTTAAAAAGGCGGCATGTTTAAAGTGATTACATAATCCGAGACATTTATAAAGACCCAGTATTTCTATTTAGAAAATATACTGAAAAACAAAGTGAATAAATAGTTTTTAAAAATTAATAAATCTACAAAAAAGTCTTATTTTAACCTAAAAAACTAAACATGAACGTTTGACAATTTAACTATAGATCACACTGTAGAACAAAAGCACTATCTCTGTTGAGACACTCTGTATACAGTGAATGATTTTTTACATATAAATAAATTTTGATCAATTGATTTAGAATATGACTTCCTGTATTACTTAGCTCATTTGCAATTAAAAGCTTCCTGATTTGAAAGTCTTAATTAATTTGTAACAGATTCTTGTAAACTCATGTGTACAAAAATGTAAACAATGTGCATTCACAAATTCCTTAATTGTAATTAATAACATCAATTTAAATTTGATAAACAATAAAGTAATTATTAGAAATTATTGCAATAAATTTTCATAACAATTGCTCAAATAAATTTATCTATTTTATTCTAACTAATAAATGCAAAAATTGACATTAAATAAAGCTTTTAATTTTGGTTGCCTTTCTGCGTTTTGTGCATACGTGGATGTTATTAATATAAAAGTAGGTCTAGGATCTATTTTAGAATTTTTACAGACTATTTTTAGAAAGTGTAAAGAATGCGTCAAAAATTGCATTATCTTGCAAATTATTTATTAAATTGAATATAATGGAATCAAACGGTTTACGTAATTGGTTAATTTGTAACATTAAATAACAGATTGTTTATATTTTGACATTTAATACTATTCGAATCAATTATCTATTACTCTGTTGCATATTTTGTATTAATACATAATACTTATAGGCAATATAAATATCATAATATTACATTTTATATAATTAGCGTGTACAATATGCCATTTATACCCGTAAAGCATTAAATAAATATATTTTATTGCTTAACATTATTTCAACAAAATAAATAATTTCAACATATTCTTTACAAAATCAACAATCCGCTATTTAACCTTGCTACTAATATTATAAAATGTTTATAATAATTTCCATAATAAATCATTTAGAAGTCTTCATCTTGAATGTACTTTCATTTTCATATTCACTTTTACTTATTTTATTATTTTAATTATGTAAGATAATTGTATCTTTATATGGACGTTAACAGTATTATTGCAATCGGTAAAATTAGCATTTATTTCAATGAAATTCGGTTAAATGTCCGGTTTAAATTAATTTAACTTTCACGTATGTTTAATGGAAAAAGATAATACAGTTAAATTAAATGTTAATTGCTAAATCATTTTATAATTAATCCAATTGTGTGATTGCTTAATCATGTAACAAACAATAAAACATAATAATTATATGCGTTAAATGTAATAAAACATTTAAGTAAAGTTATTTACTATTATAAAAAATTCAAATTTTAACATGCTGTTGTATATTACGCAAAATAATTAAATGTAAAAGCTTTTTTTAACAATCATAATTAGAATTAATATTGATTTAATTGGTCCGATTATCATTAGTACCAATTCCTTATAACCTTTCCATATTGAATTGATTATATGCTCCAGCTAACCGGGTAGCAATTAATTTATACTTAAGCATAAATATATTAACTTATATGCTATACATGAAAGGATATTGCGTAACATAGTATAAGACACCAGGTAGGTGGTATTTGTCTTGTCGTTGTGTGTTTTATTACCACCTAGAATAATTGGAGCAAACACTATTTTAAAGAACTATTATAATACAATGCAATGCAAAATATAAGGTGTAACTGTAATTCCATATAATTGCACTTTACTTCAATGCTAGTTTAAAAGCATAATTTGTTTTATGTTTCAATAGATTATTTATGTGCATGTGCAAATTTAATTAAATTTTTTTGTAATTGAACATGTGCCGTACACAAAAAAATAACAACTCTGGTGTTATTGAGGTCTTCGAAAGTAACAGTAAATAGTTGAAGGTTTTGAAAGTAAATTTATTTTTTGGCAATCAAAAGTGTTATTAATTTGCTTAACTAGTGATCAGTTTTTTTTAATATTTTTCTTTTTTGTTTAAAAATACCAATATACTACATCGGTGCAAAATTTATTAAATTTACACAATTGCATTAATTCTTTTGTACGTATTTAATAAAACTTAATTTTAACAAAGCAAAAATACAAATATTAATAATTAATGAAGTACGACTAGTTTCAGAGTTAGTTGCATTGCCCATCTGTTATATATTTTTAAGCGGAAGCATATCAAGTTCTATTTTCACTTGATAATAATCAGTTGTAAGGAACATAAAGATTTATTAATACTTGCTTTATACGAACTACAAATTAGCAAAATTGCATATGATGCAATAGCATAAGTTACTATCTAAAGCAATTTGTTTTATAGTGCCTGAACTAAAATTTACTTCCTTTTTTAAACCTGCAACGGAAATATATTTTGGTACAAGGCCCCAATAAAATAATTAGTAAACACTTTCAAGGTTTATAATATAAAGTTTAATTTTATAAATGCATCAAAGGAAAGTCAAAATATTATTATTATTATATACATAATTACATGTGATACGATAATATCATTAAATATTGTTTTGATGGAAACGATATCAGTTTTATATTACTTATCATAAATTAGAAATTAATAAACTAGTTGGTTTAATTATATCATGCAATTTATATTTATCACTTTTATTTTTTATCATATAAATAAGTAAATAATCTTTTTATTAATAAATAGTAAACCATTACTGTGCACCGACGCGTATCATTGTGTTATTCTCAAAATGTTATTAAATAAGCCACTCAAACATATCATTTACAAGAAAATTACCGTAATTGTTTTTATTGTCTTTGTTTTTTTTTATTTTCTAGTTAAATTGTAAATTATAGTACTGCAATAATTCGAACAGTACCGAAAACTTTGCGCGGATGTAACGCGAGGATACTTTCACTTATTTTCTATTATGTTATTATTAATCGTTGAGATAATATTGACTATTGATTACCCTCAGGGGTTTTACATAATATTTATTTTGTATAATTTGATTGCAGTTAATTTGTTGCATCAAAACCTAATTAAACAAAAAAAATTGTTAAATATTTTTTTTTTATTTATTCATGTTATATATGTATTTGTGTTCTAAAAAAAATAAAAAAAATATAGAAATATGGAAATAATTTAGAAAAAAATAAAAAAAGATTTGAGCAGTTAGATAGAATACATGGACAATTTTTAATTAGGCAACTTGAAAAAATAGGTGATAACATCTTAATAGATAAAGTAAAGTCTAGTATCAAATTTAAATCAAAATAAAAATTATTTTATCTCTATGTTATGGCTTATTTTTAAATATAAATGAAGCTCCATCAGATTGCAAAGGTTTTGTCGTCGGCTTACAAAACCAACATCTGAATCGATCCTGTGTTTGTGTCATAACACAAAATTATCAACAGATTAGTAATGTTACTTAAAAATAAATGGTGTAGTAACAAATAAAAAAATAAAAAAATAAGAGTATTATAACATAATTATTATTTAAAAAAATTGAGCTACAAATTAGATTAAAACATTTTTAAGTTTGCAAAGCGATATATGAAATGACAAATGTTAGGTATCCAAGACACATTTAATTAAGAAGCGACAGAAAAAATGTCAAAAGTTTAAACTATGTTCATATGATAACACAATTTTAAAGCATCAACTGTTGAAAATAATAAACATTCTAAACTTTATGCATACCATTACATGATTTATCAATGGCAAAGTAACAAAGTATACGCAAAAGTATGTACGTGCTGTCAATCACAAACTTTATTGTTAAATATCTACAGTGCAATAATTGTTTAAGTTAGATTAGATGTGTGCAGTGACATCATTTTTTTTTAATATTCTATGTACAAAAAATAATTGTCAATTTTAAAGCAAAAATAAAATGTGAATAATTGTGAGAATTTCTAGCAAGCATTGTACTACAAATATTTGTTTTGGCAACATTACGTCAATGTTGACAAGGTAATGGTTGAAATAGCTTGTTTTGGAATCAAATTTAGAAGAAATAGTGTAGTTTTAGATGTTTTTTTCTATAGCTTAAGAACAATATTTAATACAAAGACGTATATAGATTTTGTATATATGCAAAAGTTGTACAAAACATGAACAATTACAATAGCAAAAAAAATTAGGCAACGCTTGAAGGTTTTGGCTGGGTACTAAAAAACCGACGTCTGAATTAATCTTGTTCATAAAGTTTAAAAAAAAAAGCCAAATCTTATTAAATTAACCACTAGTAATGTCAGTTGTTAAAAATAAAACTGCTGTGTAAAAGTAAAAATCAAAAATGATGAAAAAAGTAAGCAATTTTAAACATTCAACTTAATACAGCAATGAGTAATAGCAAAAGTAAAAGTATTAAATTAAAGACTTGTGAGAAAGAGGTAGAAAATATGGTAAAAACAGTGATTGGATCGAGATTGGCAAAGCATGAAACAAAACTTTTTTTTCTGTTTATATATGTATGTAAAAGTTTAATTTTCAAATGTAGTCAAACCTCTGAAAAAGTAGCATTTTTACCTCTAGTATTGAAAATGTCAAATGTACAATTCTCTATAGAAAGAATGTGTGTTACCAGTGACAAATAGTTAATTGTGACAGTTTGTTTTGAATTTTATTTAAGAGCGCGGTTTAAGTAGTGTCATAAAACTACGAGCAGAACTATAACAATCGTTATTTCAAAAAAATTACTTATAGCACAATAAAAAGTCCACTAAATTTAATGTTTAATGAAGTATGACTCTTAAAGTTTAAGCAAATATTTTTGTATGACTCCTTAAACCGCGCCCTTAATATAATTATAATAATTTATAATATATACTATTTTAGAAAAATAGCATTTTTTACTCGACATGAAAACGTTTTCTGTTTGCGAACTTGCCCCAAATGTTCACTTACAAAAAAATTGCATTTCTTGTTGAAAAATATATTAATCTAACTAACTAATCAAAAGAGAACAGGGGAAGATATAATATATATATAATATTAATATAAATAATATTTATTTTGCTAATAATATGATAAAAACAATAATGATATAAAGATATGAGTAAAATGCATTGACAAAATTAAAGTTCGTGTTTGGTATTGGTATTCTTAAACTTGCTTTTAACACTGGAGTTTGTGATATAATAAATTTACTTAAATCATTTCAACTATATTAATGTCACTACCAAAAACAAACTTCAAACAAGATCAATAAAAAAACAGTTAAATGCAAATAATTAAAGAAATTGAATAATAGGTAAATTAAGTATGTTTATAGCAAAATTTATTTTAAAAGTTTGTAGGTAAATTGACTTCTTGAAAAAAAAAATTAAAATTAAAAAATGTATACAAAGAAATATAAAATATTCTTAATCATTCATGCACATAATAATATAAAATATCTTTCAATGTTGCAATTTGTTAAAAGAAACATGATTTTTAATTATACTGTCCTACTTTTGTAAGTTTTAGTTATTTAATATCTAAATTCATTCCGAGTATACTTACTCGTTCATAGTTTGATAGTTATTGTAAAAATATTAATATACAATTTAATTTGTTCTTTAAGAAAACTAAATGTTAAATGTGATACTGTAATGATGTGTTAATATTTCATCAAACTTGTTAGATTGTGTAACCACATTTGCATCACTATATTAACTGCATAATCTCAATTTTGTATATATATAACTGCAATTATTAAGAAAATTATTACAAAATATGAACCAGTCTTTTATTTAATTTTAATTTAAAAACGGCGTTTGAAGTTATTACAAAGACATTTGGTTTAAATCACATAAGTATTATTACAAAGTGCCAATGTCAATTATAATAAAATCAAAATTGTAAAACTTGCATCAAAATAAATTTATCAATTTCTATATTTAAGTGTCATTATAAATGAAAACCATTTACACAATTAATTAAAGGTTTTACAATTATGGATTGAATCAAAAGGTAAAAATATATAAACAATTATTAAAACAATAAGATGATTTATATAATGTATACAAACCCCAACACTGCTTAAAACTTATATATTTTTTTAATATTCCAAATTATTAAACAAACGATTTAATATTCTCCTATATTACTATATTAATAATTCCATTCCAATTGCACAACTATTTGCTTGTTAAATATGATTTCTTCATATAGACGTGTACTCTTCACTAATGTTACAAACGAACTAAAATACAGCATAGTAATTCTTTAAAACGACTCTGGTGTTGCATAAAAGATGACGTCCTTAATTTGCAAGGTTTATACAAAGTTCACAGTTGGCTTATAATATGAAAAAAAGTATTCAGTCTGTGAAGGTTGTTAGTCGCATTAAGGAGAGATATAAGCCATGTATTGATTTGTTACAAAACTAAAAGTAAAGCTATTATTTTAATTGTTAAGTGTGATTAATTTAATAATATAAATTCTGTTAATTTGTCTGCAATTTATGTTTTAATTGTAGTAGTAATTATGTAAATAAATTAATCATTAACGATAGTTAGCGCCATCTAAACAAACTGTGTAAAATTTATTATGCATGTACAATAATTGTGGGAAAAATAATAAACACTGATAAAAAAATTAACATCTTTTATATCTATTTATTGACAAAGAAGCAGTTCATAAATATTGTTTTTTTTAAATTTTTTATATACGTTGTTTAAATATTTAGAAAAATATAACAAATAACTTGGGATGTTTTAAGAATTAAATTACAAAAATCTTCTTAATGTATTTCTATAAAATAATATATGTTCATATTCTGAAAGTGGATTCAAGAGTGGTTCAAACACTTCCCAAAATGGTTTAAAATTGCCATTTCCAACTATGTTTTATATAAACCAGGGCAAAAACTTATATTTCTTACAATCAACATTAAATAAAAATAATGGATTTCACACAATTGAAATGCGAAAGATTGATTTAAAATTAACATTTTGAACATATTTTATATAATAAAATGTTCTTAAAAAAGAATATTACTACGAGTATCTTTTTTAAAACTCCTTAAGATGCTTTTTGTTTATGAAAACTGTTGTACATAAACTAATTACTTAAATTTAAATTTTGCAAAAAAGTGTAATATTTTTACTAAAATTATTAAAAAACTTTTACTTGAATAAAGAAAAATTATCCAGATCAATAAGTTACTATACTTTATCTATAATTATTCTAAAATAACACTTTATTACAAATGTTTCAAGCAATAAGCAATTCGTCGTTAATGCATTAGTTTATCAATGCATCGGTATTAATAAAATAATGTAATGACAACATGACTTTTTATTATTATTATAATTATTTACTGGTTTTAGTAATAATAACTATTACTCAATTGAATTTAATGGGATAATTAAGTAACGATTTGTTTAGAGATAACTATATAAGAATAAACAACTATTATAAAACACGTATTATCCTTTATTGTTAATATTATTAAGACCTTGTTTATTATTTTTTGTACATATATTTTTGATATTGATTATTGTCAATCAATTTTAAGGTTTGTTAAGAAAATGAATAAAAAACAAAAATAAATAAATAAAAACTGCATGTTGGTGTCACTTTTAAACACCCTGTTTATTTATATCTTCTTTATAGTAAAATAATTATATCTTGCAACATAGTTAATTAAAAAAAACACAAATAAAATATTAATTAAAAAACATTATTTTGGTTCCTAAATTTTGCAACACAATTTATTTATTCGACCTTAGATTAATTAATCAACATTCAAAGAATTATCATAATAGGAAATGAGGTGTAATTATGTAAAATATAAAAGTGTAATAGCCTTAGGTAAACACACTACTTACATTGATGCTAATCATTATATTATAAACAGATTCATAATTAAATTTAGACGTCCTTGTGCAAGGATACGTGCATACAAAAGTAGTCCAAGATGTTAAAGCATCGCGGTTATTATTTAAATAATATTTCGAAAGTAAGCGCTATGATGAAAGTCTGTTTTTTGTTAACAATATATTGTTGGAACTTTTACTCTTGTACTGGTATAGTACATAAGATTTATACTACTGAAGTTATATTAATCATTGTTATGTTAATTGAAAATTATTATGATATAATGTCATTGGTTACATTTATGTATAGAAAATGTTTTTAAAATAATTAAAATTTGTACGTAATAAATTGATCAATATTTAATGAACGGGGTTAAAAGCAATTAAAAGCCTGTTACAAAACATAAAATATAAATCATAAGTCACACTGTAAAACATTTACTTATTTTATTGCATTTATTAAAGAATAAAATTTATTTATAAATCCATTAAGAGCATACCGACCGCTACCTTGATTTGTAGTATAAATGCGTTTTTCTGTATTTTTGAATGCATTTTGTTGCTATTTGCAAATATAATTTCACAAAAAAGACTTCGACATATCATAGTTTAATCTTTTCTAAATGTACTGGTAAAAAAATAAATGGATTATCAAATTATTTATAGAAGCAATGATGAAGAGGAAGTTGCCGTTTTTGTTAAAATACTACAAATCAAGGTAGCGGTCGGTATGGTCTTAACTAACAGATAAAATATTACTAAATTGATTTTATTAATCAATATTTTATTGTAGATTAATAAATTATATTAATAAATGTTCTAAACTAATCTAATATAGTATTTTATTACATTATATGTATTTTTTGCAACGTAGATCTGATCTATTTATGCAATTTCCGGCCAGGAATTAGTTTAATTTTTTTATGTTCCACGCAACATATGTATATACTTGCAGTTTCTTTCTTTTGAGAAAGATATTTTATAGAACAGTATTAGATTTTATTTATTTTATCCATATGTTGAATATTATTTTAATATAAAAATTTAAGATAAACTCCAGTAAATGTCTGCAATTGACTTCGATTGCTGGTAGTGGTGCTACACTTTCACGTGAAATAATACGCTAGGTTTATTATATTAATTGTTGCGCGTGCAATATTACACACAGGAATAGCAATTTTATAATAATCGTTTCCTATTTGTAAATTGTTGAGTGCAGTCGACTCTACAACTGTTTGACGCATATTTTGGAATGCATTCATTGTCTTGTGGTATATATTTACAACTTTTACCAAATTTCTATTTAATGATATGTTTTTTTTAAGTTAATTGAATTAATTGAATTGTTTTTTCCTAAACAAAATTTTTGGTTATTGTTACATTGTTCCAATTGTAATGTAATAGATATTTGATAAATTAAAGTATTTGGTTTGGTGTAAACAATTATAGATGGACCAAAAAGCAAACATATTATTAAAATATTTTATCTTTATTTAGTATATAGTTCTTCACAACATTGTATTATGATAGGTGGACAGGTTACATCTTTTGATGTAAATGTATTAATTAAAAAATTATTTATAAGTTAGAAAAACATTCCACAAAATATTTTTATGCAACCATACTCTAACTTAATCTTATTAGTATAATGTGTAATAAGTAAGTATGCTGCCGATTTTCCACAAATATAACATTGCATACAAGTGGTAAGCGAATAGCAAAATAATTAAATTATTTTTTAAATGTCATAATTCCACAGATTATTCCGATAGCTTTGTACGTAATAGACTTATTTTGTTTTAACATCATAACAAAGCTTTGTGCACAACACATATTAATTTAAAATGAATTCATTGTAACTTTTGACTGGCAACAAACATACATGCCAAACATGTCAAAACCTTCTGATTGAAGAATGCTTTTTCTACTGTAACTGGGTTATAATAAAAAGTAATCTGTGGTAAGGTAGGTTAAATGCTTACAAGACTCTGGACTCTTTTATTGATTTTTAGTTTATATTGATTAGTCCGTATTGTTAAGTAATTTAAAGCACAAGGTCTAAAATCAGAACCTATTGAAACGTCTAGAGCTATTGCAAGTTTTGTTCTAAGTTTGTCTAAAGTAAAATTTTAATTGTGATTAACATATGTCAGCAGATCTGTGGTCAAGCTTTTGAAAAGAATATATGTTCCGGTTTTGCTTCATTTAACTTTAGATTATTAGCACAACCATTATTTTGCTTCTTCTAAAGGACTTTACCCATCCACCTTAAAAACTTTGAATAAGACTTGTGTCATCGGCATAAAGATATGTTTTTGCCAGTATTACATTACACTCAAGATCCGTTGTGTACAGCATGAATAGCAAGGGATCTAAAATAGATTCCAGCAGCCATGTTTGATGTCAAGAATAAGTTGTTTTATAGAATTTATTGTAGATCTAGAAGGAATATATCCAAACAAATCTCGACAAATCAATTTTTATAAAAAAAGAAAACAAGCGCTCTTTTATTAACATATCAAATATTTTTGAAAAAAATGATGTTTTTGATATAGATAATTTTTACATTGGTTTATATTTTCTTTTGAAAATTTTAGTTTAAATGAAATTTTTTTTATTAATACAAGCATTTATAATATTTTCAAAAAGTATTTTAAAAATGTATTAAACAAATTTGTAAGTTTGTCTTGTAAATTTGAACATTCATAAATAAAAGGTCAATCAACTTCTCAATGACAATAGCTTTCTTTTATATTCTGTATGCGTTTTTGGGTTGTTAACATGAGTAGTAATCAAAACTAAGTATCGGGTTCTTTAAAGTGTACGCAGCGTTAAGACTTCTGTGTGTTACTTAGTAAACACTTATCAATATATCTAAGTAAGCAACATTTGCCACAAAATCTATAGTATTTTAGACATGACTTGTATAGTAGGTATATGTAATTACAAAAAAAAATGTAAAAAAAATAAAACTTAATTTGTACACGTTTACTTAAGAAAGATTAGGTTAGGTTAGGTTAGGTTATTTTATTCATTCATTTTATTCAGCAAACCAAATAAAATAACCAATCTTTTAAAAACGATCTTTGACAACTAAATAATTTCTTAAAAAGGTAATATTAATTATTATGTATTAAGATTGTAAAATCTAACATATATTTTCGTACGAGGTTGGTTTAACATATTTTATAGATTGTTATAAAGACTTATTCACTACATATATAAACCAGTAATTTTTACTAATTGGTGTCTTAATTTACATTATATCATGTTAAAATATTTTGATGTAAATTTATTTTATTCATAGTGATTAGTTTTGACTGTATAAGCCATCATCCAATACATGATTAGTGTCTATGTAACCATAATTCTATTTAATATGAGAGTGTGGGTGGACTCTTTGTGGTGGACGGGTTCGGTTGTAAAACCAAAGCGAGTATGATAATATTTTTGATTGTTTGTCAAAAATGTATGATTAAGTAGACAACATTACCGTCAAATTGCTAATCTTAGAATGAAACAAAAAAGAATATAAAACTATTATGTATCTTTAATAAATATTTTTGTATGGTTCTCAAATTTGTATAATAGAAATTTAGTATTTTAAGTAGTATAGAAATCAAACGTTTAAATATTGTATTTGCAACAAAGAATTCAAGTTACATTTATATTATATTTATTAAACTGCTGCTAATTGTGAAACAAATATTATTATGACGATTTATTGTTCCAGTTTATTTTATGTATTAAAACAGCATATTCGTGACAGTATCTATTATTGTAGAAAACCAGCATGTTTAAGTTGCACAAAATAATTGCAGTTAATCAACCTCGATTATATAATATATCAAGAAAGTTGAAAAAATTTAGAAAATTAAGTTGACTTCACATTACTAGCTTTTAAGGATCATATAGACAAATTTGTCATTTTTTTTAAGAAACAGAATACACGTGTTTTACTATTTTATAAATTAATCAACAAAGTTTACTAGATGACGTAATTATAAATAAAAGGCTATTGATCAAAATACATGGGTACAAAGTACAAAAAATCTTTTTTTTGTTATATATTTTTTTAAACTACTAATTGCTATTTATAAATAGAGTTTTTTATCTTCTAGTAAGAAAGTATTTGTTTAACATAATGTGTACTCACTTAAAGTATTTCTATAATTCTAGTTTGATCTTAACTGAAACCATGAATGCTAAATAATACTGAATAACATATCTATGCCTAATCTAAATCGGTGGTATATTACGTGGAATAATTTAATGTACATATTTATTTGAATAAATTATAAAATTTATTTTATAATTAACAAACTTTAATTTTACTTTAAAAAAAACAATGTCTGGATTGTTCAGCTTTTATAATATGATAAATTTACGGTGATTAACATTATTAATTAAAATTATTAATTATTTGTAATATTATGAGTATACTCAATTAATACTTATTCACAAAAGATTTGAATTGTATTTCAAATTAACAGTTCGCATAACTTTCGGATGAAAATGCTAATTACACTATCTAACAGGTAAATATATAATGAATTGTAGTCGACGCATATATATTTTGGAAACTTTCCTTTTCGGCGAAATGATTCACGAGTGGTCTTACATCATAGGAAAGTTTAATGCCAACATTTAAGACTTTATAGGGTACGTGCATTAATCTTATATTTAGATCCTTATCTAATATATGTTAAAAAATATAATTTATAATAAGTAGTATTCCAAAATATTAAAAAAAAAAACAAAATCCTTGTACCAGTAATGCTCTTGCAATTAATTATATGCAAACGTGTCCTACAAAACTATCATCAATTAGAACGAGGCGTGGTCAGGAGGTGATTAATTTATTCTAAATAGTTCCTCAAGGGAATTATATAATTATTTAATTGCGATAAATATAAGATTTACTGCACTGAAACGTATTAAACTGAAATTATTCATTTAAAATTACTCAGATGACTGCACTTGGCATACTATAATTCTATAAAATTAAAAATTAAAAATTGCAATAACACAAATTATCGTTTTTTGTGATAATAACTTATTTTATTTTTTATTAAATTAAATATTGATGGAATTAATTTAAATAACATAAATAATTAAACAAACTTAGTTTGGTTTTATAGATATTATAAATAAATAACCAAATAGACTTTAATATTTACACAAAAAGTAAGTATAGTCTGAGCTTAGACATTATATTTTTACTTCAGTAATAATTCTCCTGAGTACTTACTTTATAAATACCATTTATTATTAAGCTCATATAATCATGAATAATAGCATAAAGTATTTAATTTATTGATAATAATTAACCACTACTAGAATATATTAAACTGTTATAATCTATTTATATAGAATTGTGGTTGCAAAAATGTCAAGAACAAAAACAAAGTCATAAATTAACTTGAATATAATTATAATGATAGTCATGCAGAATCACATAAACACCTTTTGGTACACTGCCAATTCTCACCTGAAGGATCATGTAAGATGCTATCAATATAATATTAAACGTATTGTTCTTTGGTTGAGATTTAACGTCCTGCATAAAACAATAAAACAATTCGTGGACGCGCAACTAAAATATCGCATTATCACCAAGGAAGCGATTAAGATGAGGATGCGTTGCGATTTCGGTTATACAATGAAATAATAAATGGTTGTCCGATTTATTTTTTAATTGCAAAATATTGAAAAGGCTGTTCGAGTTGTTGAAAATATTGACGAAGCGCGGCCGTGTCCAAATGCCGATCATAATTCTGTTACACAAAATGAATTGAGTAATTATTAAATATCGAAAGTGAGAGATTCAAATTACCTTGTACTGATTTTTTATGTAGAAAATTAAACAAGCAAAAAATAAAAATTATATCACTTTGTAATTGAATTAATTTTTTTTGTTCTTTGTTTTATAGGTTCAAAAACTAACATTATTAAAAGATATTGCAAGAATACTAACTATAATCTTATGCATAATTGTTCAAAACGCTATTTTTTAATTGTAATAAACAAACATAATCATTTGCACAATCCAACATTTACAGTTAAATTGATTTTTAATAAACAAATTAAAAACTTTAAGCAATATTCAATGTTTACAAAGTAAAAAAAAGTAAAATTAAAACGTTTTTTATATTCCAATGAAACTGAAGTCATTGTATTGTATACTTAGGCAACCCACTTTACCAAAAAATAGCATTAACTATAAATTTAATTCATTGGTTTACTAAAAATGTTGACATCCTGAACTAATAATAATAATTATTATTTTGACCGTCATAAGAAAAATGTCTATTAAATTTCAATATTAAAATTAAATACTTACAAATTTAAACTAATTAATCCAATGTATATTAATACTATTATAAACGAATGTACAATCAAAGTTGTATATATTAATTTTTTTTTCAGTTATGCTTATAATTGAAAGTAATAATTGCTTGATATAATTCTAATCAATTACAATGACGTATATGTTGCATTTTAATGAAAACGTGAGGAGACACACATTGTCGGGCACACAATGATCTCACGGGTGTTCACATCCTTTCATTGAAGCGTGTGCCAAGTTCAAGATCTTACAAATTGAAAAGCATCTCAGCTGATTCTATGTACATATAAAAGAATCTCACTGACTTTAAATAATTTAAATTAACTAAATATGAAAGTAAACACTTTTAGTTACTTGAAATAATTTTACAATAGTCGGCCAAAGAAAGTATATTTCACTTTTCTCATCAGGATGTTGTATCCTTATAAGTATATATCCTTATTACTGAAGAACCACGCGTATATTAAAAATAATATTTAATTTCAAGCGTCATTAATTTATATCTATTATTAAATTTGTATATAATTACATTATGAAGTTC
The DNA here is from genome assembly GCA_963932245.1 of Tachinus rufipes. NCBI lineage: Eukaryota > Metazoa > Arthropoda > Insecta > Coleoptera > Staphylinidae > Tachinus > Tachinus rufipes. The sequence goes on along the minus strand of OZ010745.1, from coordinate 70,275,230 downwards.
AGATTCAATTAATTAAACACGTTTTAAATGTATAATTCATCAACTACTTATTTAGAATCTTTGTATAGATTCAAAATATTGAAACCAAACGCGCGGTTTGAATTTATCCTTGCTTGAGATGAATGGATCCACAAAACGCGCGCCGGCTCCTTAGGCGACACTCCAATATATTTCACCGATATTTATGTATATTTAGTGTGTGTATAAATAAATGCACTTACTGTAATGATATAAATAACAAGTCACTGCACTCACAGAGTGATGGACACTGCCCGTTACTGAGATAGTAACTGAATGTTGAGCTCTCCCGCCAATCTCTCTTTAAACATGCGGCACTAGCGCCGGAGTGGTATTATTAACCAACTACCAAACCATTGCACTATTTTTACGGCCATTTACGCCGATTTTTACCACACACTTATTATCATTTTCTTAATCAATTTTTAGGAAGTATGCTTCCTGAACTTTGTATTTACTTTGTTATTCAATGTCTCATGAATAATTAATCGGTGATTAATTAAGGATGGAGCCAACCATGCAGAAAAAAAAAAACCAATAATACATAGGTTTCACGATAATTTAATTGTATGCAATTTTTATTGCTCTAAAAAGTTATTTCCAATATATCCAATAACTTTATTTAGATAATAGAAGGGTGAAATTACGTTTAGTAGTAAATATTAACATATATTTTTATTACTATAAAATAAAAGAATAAACCGAATAAAAATAATTAATATAATAATAATTTAATTTGTATATAATATTTACAGTATGATTTAATTTAATATAAATGATTTATTTTAGTCTTTTAGAAGTATGTATATTCAATGTATTCCATAAGCATAACTTTAAAGTAAAAAACTTAGTATCTAATATTATCTAATATTACATATATTTTAATCAAGTTTAAAACATATGTAATCCAAATATGGTTATAATATCATAAACTGGGTCAGCTTTTAATACATTTTCAAATTTAAGAATAACTGCATTTAATATATAACCAACTAATCGATTAATGAATTAGAAGTACTGTATTGGTACATTTAAAATATTATAGATAAATCAAAGTGCATCATCCAAAGTTGTCAAGTTAGAACAATGTATAAGCCAGATTGTACTAAAGTTTATGTTTTAAATTTAAAAGCTTTCATTTCTAACTTTTTATTTATGACATTTTTTCTGTAAAATGTTTGCAAGTAAATGATAAAATAAACAAATTTAAATTATAATATTATTAATTAAAAACATGTAAGTCCTCATTTTCCACTCACAGCATGATGCATATAACCAAACCTATTTACAAATTATGTATTATGACAGATGATATTGACATTAAACTTTCAATTTCTTAATAAAAAAACATAAAATTGATTTGAACTGAGCCAATATTAGTTTAAACGGAATCTGAAAGACCGGCGTTACTATAGTAATAAGTTAAAAAAATAAATAAAACCTAAACCAAACTACTAACTATTTTTTTTTTGAAAATAAATGTAAAACTAGAATAGAAATAAATATTTTTAGATGTACATGTTATAGTGCAGTAAATAGTTTGCTTATACATATTTGTATTTAATTTCTACGCTTAAGGTTTTTGTTTTAGTTTTATGTTTAGCTATTGTTTATTGTTGTTGATTGTAGATAATAGTTTGTTTCTATCATAAATAAATCTACTTACATTTTTTTTTTTTCTACATTTAAAACAACTTTTTATGCATTGTTATAAAAATTATGAAAGTGATTTGGTAAAATATTTTTTTTTTGTAAAAACGTATAACTTGTTTGGATCCATCTATAGACCTAGAACCTACAGAACTAATTTTAGTTTTATTAAATCCAGTTTAGCAAAATTTTTAAATTTTTTAAAGTGGTTGTTAACCTGCTGCATTTTTACCGTAAATAATACCAAGTTTTTTATTATCAATCTTTCTTTTTTATACTTTTTTTCTTAAATCTTTTGGTAAGTCGGACAACATGTTGTGTCTAAATGTTAACACTTTAAACTTATCTAGGCGTATTAAGATTCTGTTCAATATTTTGGATGCATCTTCTAAAAACTAAGTATTAGTAATTAAATATTCCTTCTAACTCTTAAAACTTTTATAGCAAACTAGTTTCTTTACTCTTATAAGGCTATTCTAAATTTTTATTTTAATATAACTGCTTTGACTTGATTCTTTATACACATTTAAAATTTATAATGAGTTTTATAGTATATAGTGTATCAAGAGCTGAAAATAGACTTTAACAGCCAGTCTTCAGCATTTTGGCACAAGTTACATACAAAAAAATTTTGGCGGCCTCAAATAAAAACAATGTTTTAAAAAATTTCAAAGTAATTATTAATATTATACATAAATCTTTTATTGGATTATTACATAATTTAACTTTTAACACATTCCTACAATAAAACTAACAAAAAATAAATAAAACCTCAATACATTGCTAATTAGTACCCGATTGATACAATTTAAATTATATTAAAACAAAATTAAACTAAATGCTATAAACTATTTATTATTTAAGATATTATTAAATGAACTACGACAGGAAAATTCCAAGCGGCCATGAAGACCGAAGCGATGCGGAGAGCCACGAGGGGTCTTTGATGGAGTTTACCTACGGGGTATTACAATTCGATACGGATCAGTAATTCCCGCGGCCTACAAACACCAAAAAAAGGGGTTGCCCGAAAAAAAGTACTAAGCCGAATAAAAAGGGGAAAGAAGTACATTATTTTAAAATACCTGATACAAATTTACCTACAACGTCTAATTACGTAAATTTAATTAATAACAGAGAACAACAATCACAAATACAACAACCAAAACAAGTGCAGCAAAATCAACATTAATTAAATCAGCTTCAACATCAACAACAACTGTTGTCCACAGCAACAGCAACAGCAGCAACTACAGTAACAACAACAACATTTCTGACAAAGAAATGAAAAGTGTCCTTGAGCTGAACAACATCACATACCGTTTCTGTAAAAGAATAATATCGCGATTGACGGAAAACCTAACATTTAAAACGAGAGTGATAACTGCAGATGTGAATGCCTACTAAACCCTCCTACAAAAAGGAGTATTTTATAAAAGCAAACATTTTGCCGTTTATGAAAGCCAAGCCCCGGCTCCAACACCCATCCCATGCAACAAATGTAACTCATTTGAACACACGTCGGACAACTGTAATGCTACACCTAAATGTAGTAAGTGTGGTGGAAACTGGAAACCACAAAGCATCAAATTGTACAACCACCCAGCCCATCAAGTGCACAGCGTGTAACGAAGCCGGACATGAATCGTGGTTTTTGAAATGCAAGAGGAGACCAACCAAACCAATTGAAAGGATACCCAACATAAAAATCAAATCCGCCAACAAAAGGTCTTCAGAGATTGACAGCAAAATCACAACACTATCAAGGATTTACGCACCAATCACTGTTCATGATCATATCATCAACACGTATGTAGAGCAGATTAATTCCCCCAACAATACTGACCGACAAATGCTCATCAAAAAACTAAAAACTAAATTTATTGACACTTATAATATTGACACAATAGTATTCTTTTCAAGCAACCAAATGTTTATAGTAATGCTCGGCCTCCTTAACCCTGAACAAGCTTTTCCCACCACCCCTGTAAGCGGTATTCAAGTTACCATAACCCAATCCCACAATGTCTAGTTTAAGTGTCTTATATTCTAACATAATCAGTTTTGCCCGCATATCATCAATTATTAATAACTTTATCCTAACTAATCATATTTCGTGTGCCATGTTTGTCGAAACCATATCCCCAAATCCCATAACATTCTAGAACTGGTCAATAATTCAAAACTCTGCCAATATAATCATCTAAAACTACAGAGGTGGCTCAAGATAACATATTTGTAAAGGCTTCCTTATATCCATATTCCATATATCATTGTAGGAGACTTCAATCTTCAATCTAAACTTAAGAAAATCTCGTCACCTCCAGCAGTTTTTATCAAACTCTAACTTTACTAGGATACATACCCCACCAACATTCATTATGAATAATGACCAAAACACTACTCCTGATATTCTTCTTTGTTCATCCAGTATTAAACCCCTTATCCACTCTGTTAATGTTATTCCCGATTTTTGTTCTGACCACATGGCAATCACATTTATAATTGATATGCAAATATTACCTTCCTCCAAAAAATTTATTTACAGTTTAAATGAATGCAACATACTAGGAGTTAACCAAGAACTTTTTTTATTTACTGAATCAGTTTCAAGTATATTACCAAACACCATCTCACAATTTTCTAAACAATTAGCATCATCCATTCACCACTACACTCAAAAAACATTAAAATCCTACTATAACTACTCTTTTCCACCATTCATATTAAGGCTTATTAATTACAAAAGACATTTATATCGCGAGTTTAGAAAAACTAATGACAGAACAATAAAAAAACAATTTAATGACTTAAATAAAAACATACACGACTTAGTTTTTCAGTACAGACAAGACAAATATATAACGACATGCAACAGAATTAACGAAAAGATAGGAAAAAATTACTTTCAAAAAATCAAAAAGTTGACGAAATACAAACGGACATCACATATACGTTCAATAACAGATTCGGTTTCTAACATTCATTTTTCAACTGATGTTGATTTTACTGACACTTTTGCTTTTTCAAACTGTGACAATTTTGACAGAATTTATTTAGAAAACGTAAATTTATGGTATGACAGATTTTGCAAGAAGACTTGCAAAATCTAGCAAACGAAACAATAGACACAGACAAATTCTACGACTTACTAAATAAAGGAAAAAACTTGGCACCAGGACACGACTTACTAACTAAGAACATTTTAAGACAGTTAAACCATAACGTCCATGACTATATAATTAAAATCTACAACTACTGCTTAACAAATCAATACTACCCTGATGAATGGAAAATGGAAACTATAGTATGCATCCCTAAAAATAACTCCAACTTATCTTATCCAGCCAGCTACCGTCCTATCATTCCCAGTTCTTGGTAAACTTTTTGAATGTGTATTACAAAATAAACTTTTAACACAAATCCATAATAAAATCCCTATTACACAATTTGGTTTTATTAAAAGTAGATCTACCAGTCACCCTTTAACTATCCTTACCTCTAATATCCAAACATCCCACCTCGAAGGCAGACACTCGGGCGTCTTGTTTATTTACATAAACAAGGCGTTTGACTCTGTCTGGCATAGAGGACTTCTTTTTAAGTTATTGATTTTAAATGTGCTTAGTTATCTTATTAAAATATTGATTTTGTTTTTAAATGAACAAACTCTTAAAGTCCGTATAGGTAATGCCTACTTCATTACATTTACTCCACAACAAGGTGTTCCACAAGGATCCCCTCTATCTCCTCTTTTGTATAATATTTTTTGTTCTGACATATATAGCTCTAATCCAACCCACTTTGACACAACTAGCTACCTTTCTGCAATACGCAGACGATACAACACTAGTGTCCCATGCCAAAACGTTAAAGCAGTCAATTCATCAGTTGCAAACTATCTTAGATAAGACACAACTATGGTTTAATAAATGGCGCCTTTTTGCAAATCTTTCAAAAACTCAACTAATAATTTCCTATCACAAAATCCATGAAAATTCACCTTTTATCCAAATGAATCAAGAATCTCTAGTCCCTTCCCAAATATGTAAATACTTAGGCGTAAACTTTGATCCTAAACTAAACTTTAATTTTCACACCAGCTTTATTAAATCAAAAATTAGATCCCGAGCAAAATACTTCCGTTCCCTTACTTACAAAAACGATGGAATCATTATCAAATGTGCTACACACATATACAAAACTATATGTCGTCAAATCCTCGACTACGCATCCATCATTTTCCTAAACTCTTAATAACTTATACGTAGGAGAAAGAGCATCTCTCCGGGCTATTACCAAAGTCCGGCATCCTAACAACCGTCTTCACAATCCTTCAAACGAGCTCTTATATAGTAAAACAAACCTTATCCCACTCCCCGAGCGTCATTATAAACTGCAGAAAAAATTTGCAAACAACCCGTACAATCTAGAAATTTTAAACAGTTTAATTATATCGAGAGACGCATTAATTAGTTTTAAATTTAAGAAACCTGCCATGACACTATTTTAACAAATGCAGACACTCATTAATGACAACGACAACGATTGACTAACTGACAACTGACAACTGTTGACTGACTTACTGACGGACTGACTGACAACTCATACATCATTCTACATTATATTAATCGTTCCTTTTTTTTATGTATTTGAACAACTTAATTTTATTTCTCTGGTTAAAAGACTACGGGCGATAGCCAGTTTAACAAGAATGCTATTGTATTAAATTTCTTTTTGTAATTATCTGTTCGATATATTTTCTATCTGTATGTAGTTTTTTGTTGAATGAATATGATATATAATAAATTATGTATTTTATATAAATTGCCTTTTCATTTCGTAAAAAACACATACACTTGTGTTTCAGGGTATGCACCCATTATCAGTGTGCCTAGCATTTTACTGGTCAAAGAGACAATTTACATAAAATTCCAGTAAATATTAAACAGTATATGTTTAGTAATATGTTAAAGGTAGTAACGCAAATGTATTTTTGTTGAATTTTTTTAATAATTTCTCATTTTTTCTTTGCTCATACTTTTGCACTAACAATTAATATACTTACTATTGCACCAAAAAAAGTAATTTAGCTTGAAATGCCAATACTTTATAATTGCTGCATGGCAATCTCTGATTTTCTTGTAGTTTCTGTAATATGTTTTTTATAGCTGTTGTTTTTGTCAAAATAATACCCCTATTATTGGATTTTGCTTTTTTCATTTTTGCTCTCCAATAAAATTCTTTGGTTTTGCGTCTACACTCTTTTTAAAAAATTATAATTTTTGTCCCTAAACTTAGTGTCAAAATTTTACCCTTTCCATATACAATGTCTTTTCCTGTTTTTTTTTTTAATGTATATATATATAATTATATATATATATATAAACTGTTTTTATGTTTTTTGGCAAAATTTTCAAAGTTCCAGAAAAAAAAAATTTAGCTTTAAAAAAATATTTTTTGAACAGTTTTGAAAAAAAACAGGTTTTTCCTAAAAATGCAACTTTGAGAAGTTACAAACGATAAAAAAATGTAAAAAAATGAAAAAATAATCGATTTTTTCAAATTATAATTGATTATTACTCAAAGATGGCTTAAAAAAATCTAAAAAAATTACAAGATCAGGACTCATGTGGAGAAAGGCATTTTCAGTAGTTTGAGCATAATCATTTTTGTTCCGTACACTTGACTCAGACATGGCCATATATGTTGAATAATATTAGACTTAGAAAACGTCTTTTACAACTTTTTTCACTCTATTTTTTATAATAGTTACATACAATTTGTAAGATGTATTTATTAATATCACTCACTTACCCTATGTACCTAGTTTATAATAAAGGCTAATCTAATAAAAAATAAAATAAAAAAAGATATTGAAGACTGCAAACAAGAAGTTTGTATTTTAATTGAAAGAGATTTTAACGCAAGAATTAGATTATACAGTCCTAACAAAATATCAAGTATAAGGTTGAGAAACAAAAAAAAAAAAACTCAACAAAGAAGATAAAAAAATAATAAACTAAATAAAAAAAGATTTAAACCTTGAATAAAAACTGGAAGAGCAATGAATGTGGTGAATAGACATAAATATAAACACAACATGCGCTTTAGTTATAAATTATGTTCTGGTTGATAGTGAAGTGCTTGGTTTTTTGCCAAGTTTAAAGTAAGGAAAATATTAGAGCCAAACCACCAACCGCTGGAAATTGCAATAGTTAAAAAAGAGATCAATTTCAAATGTGCCAACATACAGATAAAAAAATAATAATATAATAAAATTCTGAAAGAATAGAAGCTTATAGAGCAAATCTTACAAAAATGTTATTTACCACAAATATGTCGTTACAAAAATTAACAAAAATAATAAAACAATCAACTGTAAACAAAGAAATAGCCAACAGTATAATTGAAAAATGCAACAATAAAAAAAATGAAAAATGCTTTACGGCAAAAAAACTGAATTAAAAAATAAGAAATATTATTACTGAAGAACAGCTTTAGAAATGCATAAAAAAGTGTTTTTACATATAGTATAGTTGTAAAAACCTTTTGAAAATACTTTATAAACACAATGAACGGAACTGACTAGAAAGAATCTATTTAATTTAAAAAGACAATTTAAAGGTCAATAGAGATAATAGTACAAAAGAAAAAGCTATTAATGAAAAAAATTGAAGAACAAATAATAAAATTTAAAACAAAACAGCTTCTAGTAAAGATTATAATAATATTCCAAATCAAGCATAGATATACGCAACCGCTAATGTAGAAAAAAATTAACAAATATTATGAAAAACATTTAGAAAAAGGTATTCCGGAAAAGTGGATTTTTTTAATTCATTGTTGTTTTCTGTACTTGCTATAATGCGTTTATTTAGATACTGATGTAGTACTTTCAATAATTAATTTAATTTGTAATTATTATTTTAATTTTTGTTTACTTAGGTTGTTGCCTTAATTTAATTATTTCAAAGTTTATCATAATTTTTCACTACTATCAGATGTTAGACTATAACATGTGAACTCTTAGGCCGCTTAATAATTGTTTTGGCTCGCATTTTAGGCAGAGGCAAGCAAAAGATAGTATATAATAGGTTTGTTCCAACCGACACCAAACACGGTTGGGGACCGTCAGGATTGTGCGCAGTTGAACTTTTGCGTTCTAACCATACACAAACCATAACTCTGACTTTATGTCGGGCGTTCTAACCTGACCCCAAATCGTCCGCAACCAAGTTGCGGATCGTCAGAAACAGTAAAAATCCGGAACCGCCTCAGTCATGAGCAAAGAGTAAAAATGTTTGTTGCTATTAAAATTAATGAAATTGAAATACCTCTTGCCGCATCTATCGCAAGTTATTTAATTAGTAGAATTTAAATTTAATGATAATAACGGTAATATATTTGTTTGAAACTTAATTATAGTCTTAGTGAAAAATAAAAGAATAAAGTTCATTGTAAAATAGTTTTTTAAAGATGATTAACTGTTTATTTATTTATTTATTTATTTATTTGTACAAACCTAGTAATAAAATAATGTGATACATAACGTCAGGTGTGATATGTTAAACAATTTAAATTTTCACAATTTGTTTAAATCACATAACCTTATTTTTAAAACTGTTTGGATTTAATCAAAAACTTGTTGTGACGCGTTCCAAACGACAAGAAATTTGTATTTAGTCGGGGACCAGTACAAAGTCGGCGTTTGCTCAAAAATAATCCATGTATTAGTCGCAACCAGTTTGCAAACTGTTAAGTGATGTCGGTTGGAACAAACCTAATGTATCAAAAGCCAAAAATATGCTTAAACAGCCCCTCCGCTTTTAGCAACAAGCCGGAGCAAAACGAGTTAAAAAGAAATTTGTGGGGCTACGCAAATAAATAGTAAATAATAGACGCGCATAAATCACCTTGAGAAATATGAAACGCAAATGTCTGCCCGATATAATGGCAGAGGAACTGTTTAGCTAAAGTCAGATCAGAATATAACAGCAAACAGAAAGCATATTTTAAAATTTATTTAATAGTAAAATTTGGTTAATACGAAATCTAAAATCATTATACATATTATAATAGATGATTAAATAATAAAATTAAAGTTTGTGTAAATATCTTCAACAAAGTATTTCAAACAAAATATGTCTATTATATAAAAGGAAAAGAAAATATAAATTGCAAGTGTTTAAAATAATAATGAGCAGAATAATTAATGACAATGTGGATAGATTAGTCTTTAAGAAAGAAGAATACTTTGTAATCGACCAGTAAGAAACTAAAAAACTTTTTATTAGAATACATAGAAACAGTGTGTTTAGTTTCTATAGCTCATAAACATAAACATAAAAACACTTTTGAACTTCAACGAGTAAAACTACATTGTACAGATAGTTTTTGGTTTATACATAAGTCTCGAGAAATACTGAGTGAAAGTTTATTGCATGTGTCAATAAAACGGTTAAAAAAAAATTTCTTAAAAGTTTTAGTACTATACTCTGAATATTTCTTAGAATTTCTATCAAAACTTGTACTACGAGTAAATATTTATTTAGATGTCTTGTATTTAATTGTTAATTTGTGATTAACATATGTCAGAAGATCTGTTGTTAAACGTTTTAATCAAAATTTATATTGAGTATCTGAGATAAGGTCATTTTGTTCTAAAAACTTGACTATGTGGAAACTAATATGTTTTTCAAAACTTATTGACAAATTGACAATTAGTTTATAATTTGAAAAATTAAACTTGTCTTCCTTTTTACGTATAGGTTGAAAATTTGCAATCTTTAAACAACTCTAGAATGTTTTTTTTAGTGATAAGGCAAATATTTTAATCAAAACAGAAATTTATTTGCAATAGTTTTTAAATAATAGGTGGATTTTTATCTATACCTAATACCTTTTTTGTGTTTAATTAAAAAAAATTCTTTTTTACAACTTGTTGCTTATATAGAATTTCGGATGTAAATTAAACTAGCGGCAAAAAATAAAATTTTTGAATTGGAATTAATGGAGTTAAATTTATATCCGATATTTAAACATTCCAAAGTCGCAGTCTCTAGATTATTATAAATAGAATTTGACTTATTATTTTACCACCGGCAATGTGGGTACAACAGTATAAAGATTTAAAACAGTAGAATCAGATGCAAATTGATTTGCTAAAATATCTGCTTTTTCTTAAAAGGCTTTGATCACTTTGTAGAGAAGGTATTAAAGACTTTGAATTTTAAAACTATTATTGGTATTTTCACTATAAAAAAACAAAAAAAAAACATTTTATATCTAAATAATATTAAATGTAATAATGATTCTTTTAACAAATATAGAATCATCAATCATAGTCAAATATTAATTCTATATTTGTTAAAAAAAATTATTATTACATTTAATATTATTTATGAATAATAGTTTTTTTGTTTGTTTTATTTAATATAGTAAAAATACCAATAATAGTTTTAAAATTTAAACTCTTTAATACCTTCTGGCCTTTGTCCGATTTTGCAACTAGACCTCTCATATGTTAAATGCTTGTTACTTCTTAATAATCGCCTGTTTTGCATCGAGAATAAAACATTTTTTTTGTATAAATAGTTTTTGTGAGATTTTCTGCTGCAATATAGATTAATTCATTTGTTAATAGTGTAATTGCTATTTGATTATTAGCTATATAAATGTCATATCATTTTACTTATACAAATTAATGAAAAAAAAAAAATCAATTACAAAATTTAAAGAATTACATTTAAATTGATTTTATTAAATTATATAATTAGTTGACTATTAAAAATTGACAATGTGTAACCTAATAACAAACACAAAAAAAAATTAAAATTAAAAATAAAATTGTACATGAATTTGTAATTTAGTTTTGAATTTATATTCTTTAAAGTTTCTCCAATAATTACAAAAACTATTCAATAAATATTTGATAGCATGCAATTAAATACAATAAATAGTTTGAAATTTAATGATGATTTACTTGCTAGCTTATAAAATATCACTAAAAACAACAAGAGTTTTGATATGCCATACATTTTTCTTGTTCGTTTTTTAAAAGCAACAAAGACAACTTTATTTATTTATTTATTTACTTATTTACTAGTCGACGGAAGCAATTACAAAATAGGTATATATTTACAATTACAACAAATACAGGGAGTTTATAAATGAATGGGATTATGTAATCACTTTAAATGTGCCGCTTTTTGTAAATTGTTTACTATACTATTTGTTTTGACAGATCAACTTTGACAGCTGTCAAGCAAACATATGAAAACATATGTAGTATAGTAAACAGTTTTAAAGAGGCGGCATATTTAAAGTGATTACATAATCCCATTCATTTATAAACTCCCTGTATATAAATTTAACATAAAACATGTAATATTAAAAATAAAATTAAAACTTAAATAGTACAATATATAAATGTAGTGTATAAATTAGTGTCACGTTAAAACTAAAATTATCTTAAATGTAGAGAACAGTTTTGTGTAGCTGTTAACAATGTTGCGGTGTATGGAGACTACACATTTGAACAATACTTGAGATGTGGCCGTACTAGAGCGTTGTAAAGGATAATTAGAGTACAAGGGTCACAAAACTTTTACGTTACGCTTGAAAAATCCTGTTTTTTTTTTTAACGTAATTAATTTGTTTTTGTCATTGTCACTAATATAGTACTAGTTCGAAATAGGCTAGTTTTTTCCTTGCAAAATTCACACAGTTTGCTGCGGAAACACATGCTGTCTCCGGCTCATCTTTTCCTATACTCTCTTTTTTGTCCTACTGTCTACACTAACATCCATCTCTCCTTTCTTCCATTTTTGCTTTATTTCTTACGTATCGTTTTAGTTTTTCTATACCTTCATTAACTTCTTCTATGTCGTTTTTTTTTTCATAAATATTTTATGTAGCTCCACTAAATGTATTCCTTTTGGTAGTCCTAAATTTGCTAATTTTACTTCTAGTAAGATTTTAGAATCTCCGTCTGGAATTAGTTTTTTGTGTCCCCTGATATACTCTAACCATTTCAAAAGTTGCGTTGTCTGTCAATCTCAACATGGCGTATCTGTCTTAGGAAAATTGCTTAGTCAATTTATTCAGTTTGCTTCCCTTGAGAAGTTTTTTTTTCTTCTTCTTTTTCTTATCTCTGTAATTTTGGTTGGTACTAATGTTTTAGTAAACGTTCTTCTCTTGTCTATCCTTTTACCGTCCATTCCTTTATAGGTATAATTGTCTTGGCCTTTTTTGTTTTTTTTTTGCTTTCATTTAGCTTTTTGCTTTTTTTTTTGTTTTATGTGGCTTTTGATATGTATGTTTTTTTTTTACATTTTAGTTTGTTTAAATCTTAAAATTTCAAACTCTTCTATCTTTTTCCTCAGTACTGTTTCTTAATACTCTCCATTTGTTTTTGTCACTTAGGCAATTTAATTATTGATTTGTGATTATTAACTTTTTAAAAAGGTTTTATTCTTATAGTTCGCAACATGCGACTATAATTGTATGGATATAATTCTAAACTAAACTAATATTCATAATAACAAAGTATTTATACTAAGAGAAAAGATAAGTCAGCATTCCTAATGATTGCGACATTTCTAAGAATTAAGATTACAATATCAGCAATAGCGCTGATCAAGCATGCACATGCACGTTACACAATTGTGGCGGTATTGTTAATGTAATGAAATTATAAAGGGTGAATGACATATAACTCCTCCCCTCTTAGATTCTGGCAGCGCCAGGAAGGTGAAGATTGTAGCTTGGGGTGTCTTCCATTTGTTGTGGTGGAAGGGTAGTTTTCTTCTTCTTATACCATTTTAGTAAGGTGTAACCAAATACGCTGATGAATATTGTGTACAAGATGGTGGTCCAGATACTTGGAATAAGGAATTGTGTAGTTTCTTCGGGGAACGGCAATTGTTGTATTACTTGGATTGCTGGAACGTCTTGTAGGTTTAAATTTTTTAACTTGATATCGAAGTCATTGAACTTAGTTTTCGGTATCTTCATTTCTTGGTTGCTTATAATGGTTGGGCTTCCAATAGTATGTTCTTGGAAGGAAAGTTCTTGGTTTCGAAATTGTAGAGTGCATGTTCCTTGAGTTATTAAGTAGATTCCAATAAGATTTGTTGTTTCTGTTTCTCGTTGACATTTTAATTGGATGTCTTCTTTCGTTGGAAAAACGGCGAGATATTGATTTATAGTGGGAATAAGTTCTAGGTGGTTTTTTGATATTTCCAATCTTGTATACTGGCATTTGCTGCTATTTCCCTTTAGGATTATGTGTTTTTCACACTCGGCATTTTGGGTAGTGAGCAAGTAGTTACCACACTGGTAATATTTATTACCACTAGTACATAATTGATTTAGAGGCCTTATTTTGTTATCATTTTCGGACTTAAGCAAATATTTAACGTCTGGTATAATCGTTACGAATTTAGATTCATCTTTTGTAGGAATTGGATGTAGGTAATAAAGTTCAAATTTGTGTTCATAATTTATAGGGATGGATAGAAGGTAACTAATTTTTGTGGATTCAATTTTACAGTTTATTGTAATTATTGATTCAAAATCTAGTATATTTTCGAGTTTTAGTTCAAATGGGAATTCTTCATTATAATATTTTGAAATTCTCTCAAGTTCTAGAAACAAGTCATTTGGCTTTATAATACTTGGATGCAGTGTCTTTAACCTACAAAATGTTATTGAATTTTCTACGTCTTGCAATATATTCAGAATTGTTGTATATAGAATAGTAAGCTGATTGAATAAATCTTTTATAAAAAGTATATTTTGATGTTGCATTTCACCTTTCAGAATCTCAACTGATTGTAAAATCCTTGATTTTAATAGTAATTCATTGTGCTCTATGCTTTGTAGAGACTCGTTAAATTTTTTAATAATTTGGTTGTTCAAACTGTATTTCAGTTTCAATTGGTTTTCAATAAATTTTTGGTTTGTTTGCAAATGATTCAGGATTTCTTCTATCCGTTCTCCATCATTGGAGTCTAAGTTTCCGGTGATAGTTTTAATGATTGTTCCGAACCCATTAATCAATCCTCTTTTGCTTTTAGTATTTCTCTCCGCATGAATTTTTACATTATTGATTTTCTCGATTATGACATTTTGAATATAGTTAATTATTTTAATATAGTTATCAAATTCGTGTAGATAATCGTTTTGAATAGATGAGTTTAAGATTTGAAATTGGTTATCTAGACTTGTCAATTCTTTGTATAGTGGTTTTAGATCATAGTAGTGAACGAAGGTGTGTTCGGTTTTTTGTAATTTTGCAGGTCCCAGGTTTATTGGGAGTATTCCAAGGTTCCTTGTAATATTTTTAATTTCTACACCCTGCGTTAGCGTGATGAAGATGACCCTGGAAGTGAATCATCAATATTAGATATATTGTGGTAGACATGTATCGTAATATTTGAAGCTTTGAAAATGTATTGAAGAATATTTTTAACTTTTTCATAGTTTAAACGATCTAGTCCACACCCTAAACGAGGTATTGCTAATTTAGTGATATGATTTAAAGTACAAAATTCCTTTAAATTGACCAGTGTCTTAAATAAATCTAAATAGGTGGGTTTTTCATTATATTTATTTTTTGTAATCAAGTAAAGTATGTATCGATCGTTATCCTTTAAATAGCAAAGTGAATGTTTCTTTGGGTTTTGTGCTTTAAGTATTTCAACTTTTCCGAATCTGGTTTTGAAATCTAGTGCAATACCAGCACTCATTTCTAAGTCAGAACTCACGCAATGAGCCAGAGAAAAGTCATCAGGTGCCCAAAATAGGTTATCATTTTTTTCAGTGATATCGTTAGACACTATATTATGATGTTTAATATATTTTTGGTAGTGCTTATAATCTAGGACATTTCCTTTGGTTAGTAAACTTTCATCGATCTTTTTCGTGTTACTTATTTTATCGATCGGTGGTCTTTTTATATTAGATAAGTGAATCTTTTCGACAGTGTTATGATGCTTAGCATCTATTTGTGCTGTTTTCAATTTGGGATTCACTGATACAAGTTTCTCAATTTTATATTTGTTTTTTGTTTTAGCTTGTTTTTGTTTATTTTTGATGAATACTTTTTCAGGTAAATTGGGCAAATCTTCTCGAGTTTCGTTTCGTTTATTTATCACAGTTTCTTTATTTTGTTGAATGTTTTCGTTAATTGATTTGTATAATAACTTCATCTTGTCTCGATGGTTCAAAACGTAATTATTTAATAAACGTTTTTCAATGTCAATATTAAAAGGACAGTTTGTGTCTAGGTGTCCTGACATTACTTCGCACGGTTTAAGTTTTGTTACGGAATGAATGGAATTGTTATAGGCAAGAATTGCGTAAATTATTTTAATTTCTATAAGTTCCTTTTTATATAATGTTTGATTGTTCAGCAAACGAACATGTTCAACTATTGTAGAATGTACTCGTTCGACCATTCCATTTGAGTCTGGATGTTGCGAGCTGATGAAGTGTAACGTTATCCCGTGCAATTCTAGTAATTCTTTAACGACGGTGTTTTTGAATTCTAAATGGTTATCGGAGATTACCTGCTCAGGTATACCATGATGTGTAAAAAATTTTATTAATTTGTTTGCAATCTCTATTGCTTGTTGCGAGTCTAATTTGTAAAGTTGAGTGTATTTAGAAGACGAGTCAATAATAGTGAGGAATTTAACACCCTCTAACCCGATTGTATCGATATGCACGATTTCGAAAGGTTTTGTTGCTGTTGGGGTTAGATTATATTTTAATCTCAAAGGTTTTCTGTCATATTTGCTGACATGGCAAAGTTCGCATTGATTAATAAAATTTTGTATTATACGTCGTTGATCTGGCCAATAGTAATTCCTCTTAATCTGCGCTTCTGTCTCGTCGATGCCGCGATGGTTTGATTTTCCCTCGTGGTACATTCTAATAGTTTCAGTAATTTGTTCTTCTGTTTCAACATCTTTTATGAATTGTGTACAATTTACTAATGAAATTAATGAGTTTTTGAAATGGTTTTGAAGGGTAGCACAGAATTTTTCATAAATTGGTCCTTCAAAATATAAATAATATTTTACTTTTGGAACGATATATTCTTTTATTAAAGATATAACATCCTGGTCAAAATTTGACTTGGATAGTTGTACATAAATCCGCATTTTCTTTTTATTGAATAATGACATTATTTTCGGTCTTGAAGGGGCATAATTTACCTCAGAGATAATGATTTGATTGTTTCCAAAATTAACTGGTTTTTCGGTGATTGGTATATTAAATATTGGGTTTTCAATATTTGAATGTATTGTTTCGTCATCATTAATTTCTGCACCGTCCAGTTTGCCAAAATAATCGCTCAAGTCTCCTAGTTCAACTATAAGAGATTCATTAGTCTGATCTATGATATTTGGGTCGTCAACTAGAGGTTCATTTAATTGATTAGAATAATTTACAGTATTGTTAAATTCATCGTTTACATTGAGTTCGATTCGAGAGAGAGCATCCGCATTTTTATTTAGGATGCCCTTTTTATATATGATTGTATAATCATATTCAGCTAGTTTCAAGCGCCATCTTACTAGTTTGGAATTAGGTTCTTTAATTGACATCAGCCATTGAAGGGGTTTATGATCGCTGACGATTTGGAATGTTCTTCCAAACAAATACGGCCTGAAGTATTTGACGGCCCAGACAATTGCAAGAAGCTCCTTCTCGATTGTTGAGTAGTTAATTTCTGATTCGTTCAGCGTTCTGCTTGCATACGCTATTGGCAAGTCAGAGCTTATTTTTCCTTGGGATAAAATGGCGCCAATGGCGTAGTTACTAGCGTCCGTTGTTAAATTAAAAGTTTTTGAAAAATCGGGATATTGGAGCAAAGGCTCATTAATTAGTAGATCTTTACATAAATTGAAACAGTTTTTATATTCGGGGTTATCTATATTGATAACAGCATCCTTTTTGAGGCATTTAGTTAGCGGCTTTGTTAATCTAGCAAAGTCCTTTATGAATTTTCTATAATACCCTAGAAGTCCAAGGAATCCTTTTATCTGTTTTGTAGTCTTGGGAATCGGGTAATTTTGTATTGTTATAATTTTATCAGGATTGGGCCTAACACCATCAGGTGTTATAATATGCCCTAGGTACGCTACTTCCTTTCGTAAAAATTCCGACTTATCAAGTTGGATTTTTAGGTTGGCATCTCGTAATCGATCAAAAACGTTTCTTAGTCTTTCTATGTGCTCCTGCAAGCTTGTGCTAAAAATTATGATATCGTCTAGATAAACTAGACATTTTTCATTTTGAATGCCACGTAAAATGTTATCCATGACTCTTTGGAATGTGGCTGGCGCATTTTTCAACCCAAATGGCATTCTTAAAAATTCGAAATGGCCATTTTCGGTATTGAATGCGGTTTTAGCAATGTCTTTTTCTGCCATTTCGATTTGGTGAAACCCCGATGCTAAGTCGAGGGTTGTAAAGTACTGGCAGCGGCCTAATTTATCGAGCAGGTCAGTAATATTCGGAAGTGGGTATCGATCACCTATCGATTTTTCATTTAACTTCCTATAATCAATTACGACACGCCATTTACGTTTACCTGAGGCGTCAATTTTTTTTGGCACAACCCATATGGGCGATGACCATGGGCTATATGATGGCCTAATTATTTTTTGGTCAAGCATATCTTGAACCTGATTTTGTACTTCAATCCTATGAATTTCAGGATACCTGTACGATTTGGTGTATACGGGTAATTCATCCGTCGTTTTGATTTCGTGTTTTATCTTATTTGTGAATGTTAATTGTTTATTATTTATGTGAAAAATATCTGAATATTCTTTAATTAGTTTTAGTATAACTTCCTTTTCTTCTTCGTTCATATGCTCTGAACGAATATTGGAAGTATCGAATTGAAATTTTTCGTAGTTTAAATTATTTAAGTTTGCATCCATAGTCCAATCGTATTCATCGATCTTTTCGACTATAAAGGGATTTTTTATTCTAACATTCATATCCACTTCTAGTGGGTTAATAATAGTGCATAGTGCTTTATGATTAATTACGCGTGTCGCGCATTCTGGGATTTCCACTTTATTTACTTTCATGTGCGGAATAATTACATCGCCATTTTTTACATTTTTTATTTCAACCTCAATCACTTGTTCGGACCTGGCAAGTATTACTGTGCAATTCATACTTTGGGTCGCTTGAACCTTGTGATGGTTGAGTTTTATTTTGCAATTAGGAGCTGTTAATAAATCGTGCTCCAAATCAATAGTTGCTTTTGATATTTTCAAATTATCGAATCCTAACAGGATGTCGAAATTAGAGTGGAAATCAAATAAGTGAAACCTCATTTTTAAGGGTTTTTTAAAATTGAATAATTCATTTAATGATATCAATGTACTATATTTTTCAGTAGAGGTGCCATGTGCAGTGGCAACTTGGAATGGGTCACTTTTAATGTGACTTTTAAAAAACTTATTGGCTATTAGTGGATTAACAAATGATCTTGAACTACCTGTGTCGATTAATATTTTTAAATTATGAATAGGTTCGATTATATAAGGTAGTTGGCTTGCATTATTAGTTAAGCTCATTAATTCGATTGTTCGTCCGGGGCTGTTGCGTCTAAAAAATCATTTCCCTGTTCGGATGATTGTTCATCCATGTTATATAACTGTCCAGGAATAAAATTCCTATTTTGGTTTGGGCGGAATCCGTTGCCTTGCGGGTTAACCGTATTATTAGTGGAAATTGACATGGGGGTTGGCCTGTTAAAATTTTGAGAATTATTCCCATTATTTCTGTTTAAGTTATTATTGTTATTATTCCAACGCGGATTGGGGAAGTTGTTATTATGCATACGGGGATTAGAATGATTCCTGTTAGCATTAAAATTGGGCCACGAGTTATTAAAATTCGGCCTTGATTGATAGTTATTAAATCTGGGCTGAAATATCGGACCATTCGGACGTTGTTGTTGTTGTGTTTTTACCTTATCATTTTTATTAGTGTTATTTTCGTATTGGAAATCATTTGTTAACATATTTAATGCGGCATTTAAGTCCGCTGGGTTTTTTACCCGCATTTGTGCACCTATTGGTTCTTTTAAACCGCGTAGTAAAACGCGCAACGCATAGTTTCTAAAATAATGAATTAAATAGTGTCGATTAGCTGCGTCGACAATGTGATTTGATACATAAGATATTTGCAAGTTAAGCAGGTTTTGCAATTTATTATAGAAATCAAAAGGCGATTCATTAAAAGATTGTTTTAGCAACGTTATTTCTTGCGTTAAACTGTAATGATCCCTCTTATCACCATAAGCACTTAGTAAAGCGTTTTTTAGATCTAACCAGTTTGAGATAATGCTCGATGAAATGTTAATTGCAGCCTCGCCTTTTATCTTGGCGAGTATGCTCGACATTAGATACTCATTTTGGAAATCAGTTACATCCGCAATATTATAGAACTTATTAACCAATTTCTCGCTTATCTCTATGAAACGTGACAATAATTCAGCCTCTCCTTTGAATTCGGGGAGCATCTTAATATACTCCGCTTTTAATACGGGTAATGGGATAGCCATTTTGACTGTATTATTAACAATGTTACGGTGTCTAGGGGAACGGGATCGGGATCGATTATTATTTTGAATTGGTGGTTCAGAATCTAAATCCGTTGAATTATTTTCGTTATTCATGAAAATCGCGAAACCTCTAAAAAAAATATTTTGTACTCACACGCTCAATGTTTTTGTGGTAATCCTATCCATTTAGCTCGATATTCCTTCGGGACTGCCTGGAACGGTGTGCTTCGCTTCACTCGTTGAAGGATGTTCTTGATGCTTAAAGAGTCCTCCCAAGTTTGTTATGCACCCACAATATTTTTTTATTTTGGAACTCTGTCAATTGTTAATACAAACGAAAAGGTGGTATACGGACACCTTTACTCAGAGTATCCTACCGACTGCGCCATTTAATTATTGATTTGTGATTATTAACTTTTTAAAAAGGTTTTATTCTTATAGTTCGCAACATGCGACTATAATTGTATGGATATAATTCTAAACTAAACTAATATTCATAATAACAAAGTATTTATACTAAGAGAAAAGATAAGTCAGCATTCCTAATGATTGCGACATTTCTAAGAATTAAGATTACAATATCAGCAATAGCGCTGATCAAGCATGCACATGCACGTTACACAATTGTGGCGGTATTGTTAATGTAATGAAATTATAAAGGGTGAATGACATATAACTGGCATATATTAATGATTGTGAATTTGTTGATTTTGTTTTCCAATACCTTTTCTAACTCTTTCTAATTTTCCTCCCACGCTTTGCATTCTAATAGCGTATGTTCTGCGTCGTCATGCGTGTCTTTTTGACAGAATATAATTTTTCTTTTTTTTTCCATCTTATTTATTTTTTGTAAATACTTACCAAGGCTCTATGTCCGGTGAGTAGTTGCGTAGTATAGTAACACGTCGCTGGTTTATTTTATACTAATTTTTTTATTTCTGTTATTAAATTTTTTGTCCATTCTCTTCTTATCTATATGTAGTGTAAATAAAAAGCTTGAATCACAAATAGTGGTAACTTTCAACAACTTTTCATTTATGAGAAAATAATCATACATTACCGTAGAATAACGCCTAGAAAATGTCATCATTTTGCACTTATTTAAATTAAGTAGTTAGGCAACAACTAAAAAAAAATATATTTTTTTATTAAGTAGTACAGCATCATCTAAAGACTGAATTTTTAAAAAGATTTTTATATTGTCAGCAAACAATAAACAACGCGCATTAGATAAACAGTGTACCACATTATCGATAAAACTATTGAACAGTAGAAGTCTAAAATGTAACCCTTGTGCGCACAAATTGAGATCTGATAGATAAATATTGAATCCACAGTAACAAGGTGTCATCAACTTCCACGTAGTTTTATAATTAGTATCTTGTAGTTAACGGTATCAAAAGCTTTTAAAAAATCAGTGTAGACTAAATCCATCTGTCTAGCGCATTTTTTATATAAATTTCATACAACAAACGGACGGTTGGAAGATGTTGATTTGTCACTTTAAAAACCGTGTTGATTGAGAGCAATTTTTGATTACAGTATGGAATTTAATTGACAGGTACCTAATTTTTTTTAAACTTTTGGAGTGATTGATAAAATAGGTATAGGCTTATAGTTTGTTACATTATTTTTAGTACCAGATTTGTTTTCAGAAAGTAGTAAAATTACCCAAAACCAAAAATAAGTTGAATATGAGCCAAAATGGCCGATAGAGAGCAAACACATTTTAAGAAAAAAAAAAAAAAAAAACAATCTATTAAGTCCTGGACAGTTGTTGGGTTTTAATACTGATCGTTTGTTGAGAACATCCAATATTTTTAAAACAAGATGCATCTGTTTATGTAGGTATAAATAAATGGTAAAGAATATGTGCTGTGTAATACTGCATTATTTTTTTGTTGTTTTTCAAAGGCTAGCAATAAAAAAATATAAAGTAACAAATTTTCTTATT
The DNA here is from genome assembly GCA_963932245.1 of Tachinus rufipes. NCBI lineage: Eukaryota > Metazoa > Arthropoda > Insecta > Coleoptera > Staphylinidae > Tachinus > Tachinus rufipes. Next base: position 70,253,004 of record OZ010745.1, on the reverse strand, counting down.
GTCTTTAAGAAACTAAAAATAAAATTGAAGGAACATCCAAATTTTTGATGCTTTCAAAAAACTATCAAAAAAATAAAGTATCAAAACTCCTTGTTGCTTTAAGAAAACTATCAATAAAAAACAATAAAGTATCTAAATTTTATATCACCTTTAAAAAGGTAAAATCAAAGTTTTATGGAGTATTAAAATTTGCTGGTTTCTTTAGCAGACTGAACAAAAAAATTTATTTATTACATCAAAAATTTTGTTGTTTTTTATAAACTTGCTTTTTTAAGAAAACTACTAATAAATTTGTAAAAAATATTTAAATTGTCTATTGTTTTTAGAAAACTTGCAACAAAAATTTATAAAGTATTAAAACTCCTTGTTGCCTTTAGAAGACTAAACATGACATTTTTAAAAACATCAAATCTGTTTGTTGCTTTTAGATAGCTTGCAATAAAAAATATAGAGTATCAAAATTTTTTGCAGTTTTCAGAAGCAAAGAATATCAAAACTCCTTATTGTCATTAGAAAGCTAACAATAACAATTTATGGAGTATCAAAACTTCATAATTCTAGAAATCAAAACTTGATAGTGTATATAAAAGTCATGGTTGTTTCTAGGTGGCTAATCATAAAATTTTATGGTGTATCAAAATCTGTTGTTTTTAGAAAACTAGCAATAAACAATTATTAAGTTATAAATTATTTACCGTATTTATTAAAAAACTATTAAAAATACTTTATGGAATTTAAATATGCACTTAAAATTCAAATTTAATTATCTGCTATTTTATCAAGTTACAGACTATCAAATTTAATAAGGATACTTCTTTAAATTTTATAATACAATTTTGATGATTTAATTTTTTTCTAAAAAATTAGTTGTGTACATAACAACATAAGATTTACAAGCGCAACAAATTGAAAAAAACATAAAAAAATTGCTAACATTGCATGCATTATAAATGTAAAAATGGTTATTGAGATTACAACTAATCTTAAAATTCTAAGGAAATTAAAAAAATATTGGAAAGGTTAAATATATAAAAACTTGAGGAAGATCTGCTGAATCGTAATTAAGAAATAGAACATAAAATATTGATAAAACATGAAAACTGCTTCTTTTTTTTATGCGAAGTCTTTAGCTAACTTTTATAATCAGTTTCTGCAATAATATTATTACACAAATGTAAAACAGGCTGTAGTACAAATTGTACTCTGTAACTTTTAAGTTAAACTTAAATAAATACATAAATTGTCAAGTAATACAAATATTCAATCATGTTCATTTTGTAAAATTTGTTTTGCGTAATAAGCAATTACACACAGAGCACATTGTGCATAATAATACTTGTAAAATAGCCAACATAGCATTAGTAATAACATTTTTATAAAAACATTACAAGAGTAGAACATTTCTCAAAAGCAAATAGCAAATAATTGAATTTATGGTAGCGGTAATTAGAGAAAACTTGGAAAAGCTTAACGGTCAAAGCAAAGAGGTAGAAGGTATTATGAATGCTAAAATAGCAATAAAGTATAGGAAGATTTAAAATATTTAACGTATATATCAATGGTCGACTAAAAGAGATTATAGAAGAAATTGACAGAAGATTGAAAAACAATAGTATATGGAGATTGAAATGTTCTTATTGGAGAAAACAATACAAAATGTTAGACAACAATGGAAAAGAAATGATATGGAAATCTAAAAACAAAATTAAAAATAGCGATGAAAAGAAATGGTTAGAATGGGCAGATAAAAAAAAGGAAATATAGTAAACGGCTCAATTAAAGAGGTCAAAGAAGGAGAGTTAACTTATGTTGGAGTAAGAAAAGCATCAGTTATTAATTATGTGATGATAAACGAAGAACCGCGAGTAATGGTACAAAGTATGGAAGTAGAGCAGAGAGTGGATTCTGATCACATGCCGTTAAAATTGAATGTCGAAAATAGCACATTAATAGAACAAAGCAAAATACAGCAAAAGAAAACAAGAATAAGAAAATAATAACTTGAGACAAAGACGCAATAAAACAGTACAAAGATAAGCTTAACAACATAAACAGAAAAAACATATTGGTATTGAAACTAAGTAAAGAATGAAAAAAGCAATAAAAAAAGATATTAACTTAAATCAAAACAAAACAAAAAATTGGATTAATAAATATTGCAAAAATCGATAAAATGAATTAAGAAAATTGTAAAAAAAGAGAAAATGTGTTTGAAATAGAAAAGTTGAACAACTTGAGTAAAATAAAAGAAGAGAAAGACGTGTGGGAGTACATTAAAAACAACAATGAAAGCAAGAAAGCGACTCCTAAAAAGATAGAAATAAAAAAACTGGAAACATTATTTTGAAAATCTGTTAAGAAGAAACAACGGTGAAATAGAACCAAAAAATATATGCAACAAAATAAAAGATTTTAGAAGAGAATATTTTACTAAAATACTAGAAAACATCAAAATGAGAAATACTAAATTAAACTTAAAAATACGCTTCTGCTATAGTAAAGGACGATTATACAGCAAATGTATATCAAATACAGCAACAACAAAAAACATATGGCAGAAAGCTGAATGAATGGGGATATAAAGCCTATAAATTAAAACAAAAACAAAAAAAGATCCGGCTTACTATAGGGGCGTTACGTTGTTGCTTCCTATAAAATATTTGCAAAAGTATTTACATGTAAGTTTTAGAAAAAAAAAAAGAGAAAGAGCAGATCACTTTATACCGCTAAAAGATGTTGTAGATAAAGAGAAAGGGAGAAAGAATTTTTGCCCTTTCTATCAACTTAAATGCAGCGTACCACACAATTGACAGAGGGATGCTTATAGAATGTCTGAAAAAGAAGGGTGTATCAGAGCAGATAACAGAAGCAGTAAAAGAAATATATAAAGAAACTTATTGTTAAGTAAATGTAAAAGTGAAAGGTTCAGAGTGACTAAAGAGTTACGACAAGGATGTCCGTTAACCCGTTACTATTTAATATATATATATACAGAAAATCTAAAAAGTGTATTAAGTAGTCGAGCAAAAAAGTATTCTTGCTAGCATACAGGTACGTTGATGATGTGTTTTTTGAATTTGAACAAAGGAAATTGAAAGTAAATGTTGATAAAACCAAATGAATGCTGTTGATTGAACAGGTGAAAATTTTTAAGTAGGGTTTATGTTTGCCAGTGATGGGTCTAATATAGAGATGTACAATATGTAAGTAAGAAGGCATAGGTAGAAATGAAAGACTTATAAATATATAAAAAAAAAAAAATAAAAAATGTTTTAAAGTAAAAATAGTAATTTGGAATGCATGTATTATATGTGTTATTTTATATCTAGAGTGTGAAAAAAAGAAACTGAAATTTTTAAAACGAGCATTAGGAGTAGAGCCTTCAACATCAGGCTATATAGTTTTGCAGAAAGTCAACTGTAAGAAAATCAGCTGATAAGAAGCTGCAAAACTGCTAAAACATAAAAAATTAAAGCAATGATTGTTTAGTAAAGAAAATATTAAATTGGTGGTGCAAAGTAGGTGTTAGCTCTATCATGTTGCTTCAATCAAAAAAACCGAATATCATCGACAAAACTTCAGTGTCATAACTGGCAACCAAATTGAAATGTTTAAAAAGGTAGACAATCAAATATAGTTCAATGAAAAACAAAGATTTAAAATCAATTAATCAAACCCAATCCAACTCCAAAGCGGCCAACCAATTGTTTGGTTTTTACAAATTTTCATCTGTGCATCTTGCTGGTACTGCATCGCTTGATGGTAAAAGATGAATTCAAATAATTGAATAAGTTTGTAAGAATATAAGAAAATGAAAGTGTACGTCTGACAAATTTTGGTAAAAAAAGAATAAAAAATTGTATAAAAGAAGATGTTAGTGGAAAAAGTAACAGAGAGTAGAAGGATAAATAAAAGTGTTGGCAAAAAGTTAGTGAACAGACTAAAAGAGATACAATCCCAGCCGACATGCTGGAAAACTAATTAGAGGATGTTCAACAATTGACTGCAAAGTTTTTTGTTTGTTTTTTGTTTAGTCTAAAAAAGAATGTTGTTTATTTATTATTTGATTATTATTACTAGTGCGTATTCTACAACAGACCAAAAGTGTTTTGCAATAAAAAAAAAAAAACGTTTAAGTGAGTATAAAATAAAAACGATGTATTTTCTTATATACTATATTAAGAAATATTAGAATAAAAAGCAAATTTGGTGTTTTTTTTCTGCTTTTGCATATAATTTGATAATTGATTTATTTTGTTATCAGTACATTCAGAAAGAAACAAACTATGGTTTGTCAAAGTATTTTAATTCTAAGTAGTTTAGACTGTTTTTGGAAAACAGTGTATTCTCATTAAATGGAACAAATAAATTTCTATGAACACGTATCTTTAAATGCCTTTTAACAAATACGCATGCTAAAGTTTTAATACTATTAGTCCAACTAACTGAATTTATAGTTTTATTTTATTATTATCATTTATCCGCTTAGCACACGTTGGCTATCATGTTGGCTATCATCACTCTATTGACCGCTGCTCTGAACAGCGACTCTGTTGTTAGTCTAAACCACTGTTGGAGGTTCTTTAGCCAGGATGTTTTCCGTCTTCCCACACCTCGCTTTCCCTTGATCTTTCCCTGCATGATTATAGGTAAGATATTGTATGTCTCTGGGTGTCTCATTACGTGTGCAAAATATGCAAGTTTTCTGGTCTTTACGGTTTGTACTAGTTCGGTTTCTTTCTCAAGTGTTTCCATAACCGTGGTATTTGTAACGTGCTGCCTCCAGCTGATGCGGAGTATCCATCTGTAGCACCACATCTCGAAGGTCTCTATTCTTTTAAGGTTTGCTTCAGTTAGTGTCCATGCCTCCACTCCATACATAAGGACTGAGAACACATAACATCTAAGCATTCTTATTCGTAGTGCTAGGTTCAGATTTTTCCCACATAATACTTTCTTCATACGTGTAAATGCTGCACTCGCTTGTTTATTGCGGCATCGGATTTCCGTTGAGTGGTCTCAGTCATCACTCAGGGTGCATCCGAGGTATTTTATCTTATTAGTGTATTTAAGAGGAACGCCATCGACATGGATATTATGGTTGCTTACTGGATCCTTACTTACAATCATGTACATTGTTTTTTTTTATATTCAGTTTTATACCGTACTTTCCGCATGCTACATGTACCCGGTTAAGCATTTCCTGCATTGCTTCTATACTCTCTGCAATGAGTACTGTATCATCTGCATATTGCAGGTTATTTATTGGAATTCCATTTATTGATAGGTCTTTTTCACTTCTCCCTTTAAAAGTTTCTTTGATTATTTGCTATGCATAGATGTTGAATATTAGCGGAGATAGTACGCATTTTTGTCTAACTCCTTTTTTTATGTCAACTGCTTCCGTAAGTTCGTCTCTAATTCTGACGTTCGCTGTTTGTTGCCAGTAAAGTTTTGAGATGAAACGAAGGCCTTTGTCGTCTATTCCAGTCTTTCTTATTTTTAGCATTTTGTTGTGTTGTAGCTTGTCAAACGCCTTTTCCAGGTCAATGAAGCATAGGAATATTTTCCGGTTTACATCTCTACATATTTGTGTTAGGACTTGTAGGCTAAATAAAGCTTCCCTGGTGCTCAGTCCTTTGCGGAACCCAAATTGTGTTTCGCCTATGTGTTCTTATCATTACTAGAATTTGCAAATTAATTACCAATTAAATAAATAAGCTATTTTAGCAAATATTCAAATTGAAATCAGCCAACATCAATCTGCTACACCGAAAAATGCATCATGCGCTCATTATTTTTATTAGAATTTGCAACATCTCATTGCATGTCTTTTAAATCTTTAAAATGATTTTTTTTTCTGTATTAACTGGTGTTTTATATACTTTAGTTTTTTTAAATTTAATAGACTAACTACTTTTGAACTTTATTTTTCACATTGAGTTGAAACATTCCCGATAGCAAAGTTATTTGCAAGATACTCATAAAATAAAAGTCGTTTAAACAAGAAGCAAAAGAAAGGAAAGAGTGAGAAAAGGTATTGGGAAACAAAATCAACAAATCCACTATAATTAATACATGCCTAAGTGACAAAAAGATATTGAGAGCACCAAGAAACTATGCAACGACAGTATTGAGGAAAAAAAATAAAAAAGTTTAAAGCTTTAAGATTTAAATAAACCAAAATGGAAGGAAGCACACAAATCAAAAATCACAGAAGACAAAGAAAAGAAGAGCGAGATGCCAAATAGAAGCAAAAGGCCAAGCAGCCAATTATGCAGACCAAAAAATGGGCGGTAAAAGCATAGACAAGTAAAAAACAATTACAGAAACATTAACACCAACAAAAATTGCAAAGATAAGAAAAAGAAGAAAATAACTGCCCAAGGAAAGCAAACTGAATGAATTAACTAAGCAATTTCCATACAACAGATACGCCATCTCAAGGTTGACAGACAATGCAACTTTAAATGGTCAGAGTATATCTGGCAACCAAGGGACACAAAGAACTAATTCCAAACGGAGATTCTAAAATTTTACTAGAAGTAAAAAAGAGAATACAACGAGGAAAAAGTTAATAAAGATATAGAAAAACACAGAAGATACTTAAGGGCATAGCAAATATATAGGCTAAATAAAGCAAGAATGAGAGAAAGGAATGATGGGTGTCAGTGCAAGAAGTAGGACAGAAAAAGAAGGTATATGGAAAGATGGGATCGGGACAGCATGTGTTGTTGTAGAAAATTGTGCAAATTTTGCAAGACCACTTCAAACTAGTACTACATTAGTGACAATGACAAAAACAAATTAACAACAGGACCAACCCGGAGAAGAAAACCAAAAGGTATTGCCAACACTTCACAACGCCCATTGTAGGTACAGCAATAGGAAGATTTATAATAGTAAAGTTTGATGCAAATTGAACTGCAAAATTGTTTGCTTTTTATTTTGAATTAGTAACTAGATTGCTATGATCATTTTTGTTGTTTTTATTTGTTCATCTAAGAATAATGATAGATTAAACTCGGTTTAAATTTAGTAGTAATAAGAAGAAAAGTTTTGACAACAGAAGTAATAAGTGAATGATCAGAAGCAGCCTTATAAGTTGTTGTAATCTTTGAAATAGTTTAAAAATACACATCTAATAACCTTGATCTACTAAAAAGTTCATCACAAAGAAAATATGTTATTTGTTGAATAAGCTGTGTAAAATTATAAGAAACAGCAAAAATCATAATTTGTTATTTGAATCGTGTTGTAAAGGATGAGTGATTTAACTATTCAGTATTATGTACATTAAAATCTTTTTACAAAATTATTTCAATTTTTTTATGATAACCTTGGAAAAACTTCTCGTCTAGATTTTTAGAATGATTATAAAAAAAGTTTAAGTTGTTTTATTTGGAGAACGGTATATGCCAATTACAAAAATAAACTTATCAGAAAATTTTATTTAAACAAAAATATGTTATTATAAGCAATTCCCTAAATTTTGTACGTATGACAGTTTAAAATATGACTCTGTTGATCAGCAAATAAATATTCAAGATGATGATCGGAATCTACAAGATTAAATCAATTCGGATCTTTATTATTAACGTTGGTTTTAGTCAAAAAGAGGATATGTTTGAGATGTTGATCAGAATTTAACATTTTTAATATAAAATATTAATAAAAAATAACTTTTAAGCCACAAACTAAGTCAGTAGTTGGTTAATTAAATTGGTTAGTAACAGTGGCATAGCTTTATTTTGCCATTGTAGTCAAATATTAAACCACGTATAATTTTGGGCGGTTTGCCCGTAGATTAGTGCATTGCCACTTGCTCCACAATCTAAAATTTGTGCACGTTTGACACTTAATCCAAGCGTTTAATGCAATTTTATAGCAGTTGCTTGAATGATAACGGTCGGGCATGTTACCACTGTTTCTAACTGAAGTTAGAGTATCATTTTCTTGTTTTGTTTTTTGTTTGTTTGTTGATAATATTATTATAATATTTCATAAGCTTAGTCCTTTTCATTTTATACTTATTCTGGCAAGTTGTCTTCAACAGATCAAAGAATAGGATAAGGGATAAAAAGGATAGCATGTGTAAGAAAATATTAAAAAAACAAGGTAATTTGGACCCGGGTCAGAGAGTTTAAGTAAAAATTCTAGTTTATTAAAATTAAAACATTTTCGAAGCTGAGCTGGCAAATAGATGTAAATAAAAATATTTTATATTTTTTATTATGTCTGAAGGCAAAACCATCTTTTACTTTAAAAAAATATCATTCAAGTTAAAAAAGCACCAAAAACGTACCAAAAACATATGTCTCCGGTTGCGAGACTACTGAAACAGTTGATCTTTGTTTATCTTAACATTATTCCAAAACCAAGACAAACACATAATACTCTTTCGACTAGTAATAGAACGCCACAAGCCCAAAATTTAAAAAACCAAAACTTACAACTGCCACATACCACCCCTATAAAACGTGCTAAACTGAAAAACCGAAAAACAATCACACCGTCAATAGAACAACTGATTCAGCTAACCATTTGTTGTAATGGGACTCTTCTTGGAGAACTAAAAGACAATATGTTACCCAGCATCAAATACTTCAGTGTTGATTAAGAATGTTGCGGGAGCAAAATATTTGCACGTACCAAAAAGTCGCTAGAGAAAAATGTGGTGTCTGTGGAACTACTGCCACTGCCTCATAATGTGTCATGTAATTATTTTAGCAGAAGCCGTGAAGTGACCTACAGCAACGTCTGCAATGCCATGGGTACCGTGCAAAATCTCAAAACAGTTGTCGGTGTTGTCGTTTCGTAGTAGGCTTAGCTAAAATCATCATTTTTTATAATTTTATATTTTGAAAAATTATTGACCACACCAATTGTTTCTTTTTAGTAAAAGCATAATATTACGTTATAAAAAAGAACGTCTAATTTGTTTAGCATTCACTATGTACAAGATATATATTTAATCTACTAATAATGATTGAAAATATTAAATACTCACAATTAATTAAAATTATATACATAATACTATTACTAATGTGTATTTTTATTGACTGTTATTTATTATTAAATTAATAGTTGATTTGTAGATTTATTATTTGCAAACGGTTTTTCTCACTTTAATAATAGCAATACTTATTTTTATAACAGGCACAAAGTATTGTTTTATAATATAACATCATTCTGTTCTACTGACTTAAACATATTTTGTATTCAAATGTTTTATTTATGATGAGCATAAAAAATATTTAAAAGATCGCAGTTTGTTAATTTTTTTTATAGATAATCTTTACGGGGAATAACTAATCGCAACAACTTTTTTAACCTACAATTATGATCGTTTTTACCAGTAATAGTATTGTACATTATTTTTCTTTACTTATAAGTTTTTTACTTAAATTAACATTCAAACCAGCAGTGGGCGCAAATCAATACAAGGGAAGAAGCGCCGTAGTTTGCAATGCTTCACATTTGCCTACCTGTAACTTTTGCAAATTTCTATGTTTTTTAACACATTACTACATATTTGATAATAACAGAATTATTTTGTTTTTTAATTTGGCTTGGGTCCCTGCAAATCAGCAAAGTCTAAAAGACATAATCTTGAGTAAACCATTTAATAATTCAACAATTATATATATTTCTTAAAAATACACATAATATAATTGCATGTACGTAGTTATTGATCAATTTATACCATGATATTGCATAACTTCAATACAACATAATAAACGCAAATTAATATTAATAACGAAGTGCTCCGCCAAGTCATTTACATGATTGAACATACATTTCCAATAAACTTTTGTTTGAAAATGTTCACTGCACATAATTCAATTTTATATAATTAACGATACAATTATTGAATGTGTTCAAATTTCGCAACAATTTATTCATGGAATTTTGACTTGAATATTCATTAACTTTACGCAATTCTTAGTACGTAAATGCATATCCGTAATATAAGCACGTTACGGATTACTAAGTTTGAGAATGAAGTTTATTTGTTATACTGGCATCCATTGTTTTACAGAACTTCCTGTATTATTAGTAAATATTTAAAGTAAAATTGGATTTATTTTAGATTTTTATGGAATTTTACAATAAAATATTATTATAAAAATTACTTCTTATTTGGTTGGATAATGTTTCACTTTTATTAGTTATTATTTATTATTTTTAATTAGCGGCAATAAAGTTTTTAATTTGAAAATTATAATTGCTGTAATTTAAAGTAATATAAAAAGATAATTAAAATAAATAAAATATTACTTGCTAAAAATGGTTCCTTCATGTACAAATCATGTTTAATAGCAGGTAGTTTAGCTATTAATCACAAACAATTACTTAATAAATGCAAAAGTAGTTTTATTAAACGCTAAAATTAAAACGTCAAAATACTGGCTTTTTTGCATTAATCAACTGACAACCTTGATAAATGTAATGTAGCAGGGTGGACTTTTCATACTAATTGATCATTAGTCAATAGTTTTCTAATAAGATAAACATTTTGCTAAGTAAAGTGGTATAGCCGTTGTTGTTAATTACAATAATGTAAAATTTATGATCGTTTCGACAATTGCCTATTTAACACACAATTACGCAATTAACAGCACTTTTCATTTGATATGACGTTGCGTAACTTTCATACGATTTTTGTGGTAACGTAAAATTGATTGTTGGCAATTCCCTTTTTGTTATTCTAATTTAATATGCAAAGTACGTTCTAGGTCGACCGCTTTATGAGGCATAACGGAATTGAAATGTCTGCGGAAAATTGATTTTTAAATGCAAACTGTTCTTTGCTGGGAGAGAAAGAACAATATATTATTATAATTTTATTAATATAACTTTTATATTTTAAATTGTTGCTTTTATTGTGCAGTAAGTTAATAAAATTATAGTTTTCAGTGGCAGTAAGAAGCAAATGTATTTAATCTAATAATAATAATTATTTAAACCATTAAATACACACAATTAATTAAAGTTATATCTAATATACATATAATATATTAAAAAGGAAAATTTATTTCCAAAAATTGCCGTTAAACAAAACTTACTTAATAAAAATGTCTCTGCCCATACATTTCTTTGAAGCAATAAATAAAAACTCTCCAAATGTAGATACATATGATGTAGGACAGGAGTAATAAAATTAGTTTGTAGGAGCAAAACTCATATTTTATATTCTCTATACATAAAAATATTTTAGATTAATTAAAAATATGTTTTTTATATTATAACATTAACTTTAAACTATGTTGGTGAAATTTAGTGAATTCATTTATGCAGTAATGTCCATGACATATTCTACAAGAGTTTGGAATATTATAGAAAAATTATGAAATTATGAAATATACAAAAAAAATGTCAAGGACAAATAAAAAAATTGATTATTAATTAATAATACGTAATTCAAAAATTAATTTATAGTCAATGGTTTTGACAATGTCGTAATGTCGTAATATTGTTGTCTAAAGTTTTGTACAAATTAAGAATAAAAAATAAACATGTAAAACCAAAATAGGCAATTAGTAAATGTTTTTTAGGTAAAAATACGTAACTTATTTCAAGAAATAAAATGTTTCAGTATAGATAAATTATGTAAATTAAAAACATAATAAAACGCAAAACATAATATATTTATGCATAGTTTTCTTATCAATTATACAAAAAAGTTTAAAGCAGTCTAACTACTATTAACCAAAATGCATAAACTAAATACTAATTAATAATTTGAATAATATATAAAAAGTTATACTCGTATTATACAAATTAATATAAGTACAGAATAACTCAACATTGGTGCTTCAGATCTTTCTAAACTTAAAAACTTTATTAAAAATATTATAAAGCATTTTGTAGATACAAAACCAAGTTTTCTAATAAGTTTAGTTTGATGTCATTGCTCCCATTATCAGAAAACATGTTAATCTTTGTACTTTAGGTAGTTTGATTGCCATACTTAAGATAAATATTTTTCCTAATATAAGCGCCGTAATGATGGTTCTGATCTTCACAGTATATAAACATCTGGTTACAAAATGTTAGTTTGTTACCAAGCGTAAGGGTAAAGTGGCTTTATACATTTTTAAACTTTTTAATTCAGTTTTTTGTGTTTTGTTGTCTGTTTTTTTTTGTTGGTTTATTTAGGTTTAATGGTAGTTTTTATATTTAAAAAAGTTTCAGGGCAATTTCTTTACAGTATATAGTTTTTTGCATGTATTAACTGGCTAATAAATAAACAGTTTGCAAATGTTCCTAATTGGTAGACATATTGGTATCGGTGCAGAGACATAGTCTTTAGTGCTTTGTTTAGTATAAAACATAAAATATGGTAAAAATACATAAAACGTATATTAGGTAAAAGACCTTTTCAAATAAATTTATGAAAAAAAAATCTTTGGTTTAAGATAGATAGATAGATCAATTATTTAAATATTACTTTTGTGTATAAATTCTTACTAATACATAGGCTTATCTTTAAATACATAAATACTACTTTAATATAAATAGTAATACATCATAAAACTATAAAATATAAGGTAAACATACACATTACAATAAAACATTTCACACAACAGTAAAATACATTATTTTCTAAAAATTGTTTTAATTTTAAAGTAAACTCTTTCTTCGTTGTTGCAATTTTTATAATTTCGGGAAGTTTATTATATAATTTAATAGACATGCATAAATGTGATTTTGAATAAAATATATTTTTGTGGAGATTAGGTTTAATAAATGTGAAACAAGTTCTAGTGTTATAGTTATGAGTTATGTCTCCTGTCTGATACATATTTTTGTTATCAAAAACAAAAATACTAGATTGAAGTATGTGTATATTTACTATTGTCATAATGACAAATTCTTTAAAATAATTTTTGCATGATTGTCTCTGATTTAAATTTAACATGACACGTAACACTTTTTTCTCCATTATGAGAAAGTTGTTAAGTATGCTGCTATTACACCAATAAACTGTACCTAGTATTTTCTGTAGTATGATAGAATAGATCTTATTGGTTTCTAGTAGTTTAAAAGTACCAATTTTTATATTAAAATGACTTTTTTTACTATAACATTTGTTTTTGCTCAGTTTATTTTGTTGGTTACAAACTTATACCAACGTAGAGCTTAAAAAGTGTGTTTCTCTAATCTATTCTATGTAACTTTTTTTTTGTTAACAAAAACTCAATATTTGCAGTGCAATCTTTATTAATCCTGTATTAGTTTAACTACTGATTAACCTATAAATTTTTTCTAGAGACGGAGAACTTCCTGAAGAATATTTTATCTCTAAATTCTTTTTTTTCTTACTATGGTCATCTTGACTGACGTTCTAAAAAAAATTCTATAATAGCATTATGGTTTTAAATAGGCTAGGAATAGATTTTATATTAAAGCGCTCGTTTGCTTTTTTTAAAGTTTAGTTTAAATAATTATTTATAATACACCAGTAAAACACGCTGCTGTTGCATATTGTGTTTTATACTACAGGGAGTTTATAAATGAATGGGATTATGTAATCACTTTAAATATGCCGCTTTTTTAAAATCGTTCACTATACTACATGTGTTTTCATATGTTTACTTGACAGCTGTCAAAGTTGATCTGTCAAAACAAAATAGTTTAGTGAACAATTTAACAAAAGCGGCACATTTAAAGTGATTACATAATCCCATTCATTTATAAACTCCCTGTATATACACCTTACTTGTAATCTCTGATATTACATTATAGCAGTTATCAATATCAATATCTTTTTATTTTCTAGAAAAACCGTTAACTATGTTTGTCAATGACGCTAAGTTGAAGTTTATTTAAGTTAATGTGTTTTGTCAGTTTTGTTCTGAGAAGTGTGTCACAGGCGAGCAGTCACCAATAGTTATTAAAATATTTAGAATTCACAGTCACATATTCTTAGAATATGAGTCTGAAAGTAATGAACTACAAAGACATCAATGAGTGTGATCATTCTAGAAACAATCTTAGAAATGAAAGATTTGCAGAAGAGGAAGAAAAACAAACTCCGTCTCTCAAAATGCCGCGTGAGTATTAAAATACAAATGCGTACTTTTATTTACAATGTAATTTTATATTTTTTTATATAGGCAAAACTTCGATGGCTACAAGAGGGCAAAGAAACCAAGGACAAAATCAACGTGGACAAAAAACAATTCAAAATAATGGGATTTTTCAACCTGAGAGAGCAGATGTTGAAGGTAATAAATTAAGCTTGGATGAAACAATTTGGACACGTGTTGCATCAGGTCGCACTACTGAAAAACGGAACCAACATACTTCTTGAAACAGCAAGACTTACAGGATTTGCAAAGAGACAAAATATAAAGAATTTACTTGTAAGCTTTTAGAAACTTTTGATTAATAAGTTAATTTTACGCTTTATCAAAAAATGTACTGAGATAGAAGCTCGCAAAGTTTTCAATGACAATTTGTGGTTTGTATCTTTAGAGGAGTTTGATGCATTTATTGAAATTTTGTATGCTAGAAGAGCATATGGCGTAAAAACAATCAATAAATTGTGGAATAAGTGGGCCCTCCAGTTACATACTATGGCAAGGAACAAGTTCAATAAAATACTGAGGTTCCTGCAATTTGACAAAAAAAAACCACGTGTTTATAGGAAACAATCTGACAGATTTTGTTTAGCTTCGAAACTATGGAACAAATTTATTGAAAACTGCATTGCAAACTAACTATAGACCAACAAAAAACATAACTATTGATGAGCAATTAGTCTAAGTGCCGTTGTTCTTTTACCCAGCACATAAGTAGTAAACCAGATAAGTATAGAGTCAAATGTTAGCGTGCTACAGATGCTTCTTTATTTCGCGTTTTACAGCTGTTTAACATCGCCCCAGAAGTCTTACGACTTGTTTGAAGACGGTTGATAGGATCAACGGCTTATTAGGTGACTTCCGAATCACCCCGGTGCATAAAGAGCAAAGTTATTATTTTAGTCATATTTGGGGATCGAACCCGGGACTGTTAGCGTGCTATACTAACGCTCTATAATTGAGCTATCTCACCGTATAAATTGGAAATTTCATTTTCAACACGTTGCAAGAAACCGATTTTAAAAAGGAGTTAAATTGCGTGAGTTCTGCTTGTAGTTTTATGACACTTATTAAACTGCCCCATTAATATCTTATTTAGCATTGAAGTTTTGTACATGCTGCAGCCGTTGAAAGCATGATGTGTGCACTAACATTTGAGGTCTTTGGGTTGCACAATCACTGCAAAAGATTGACAAGTTTACACTAGCCAGTTGTGCCTTAAGCCTGTATGCATGCAAATCACACATCAATAGTAAAAAGCAGTTATAAACACACTGGTACTAGAGTATTCTTTGAGGTTATGTTAATAAGGTGATTATTATTATGGTGTATTGTGTATTGGTATCACGAGGAAATCACAATTGATTGGTTTAATGCTAGGAAGATTTTATATTTGTTTGTTACACATAGTTTATTAATAGGTCAAATTTATAAAAAAGCACACGGGAGCAATGGTGGGATGTAGCAGTATTACTCTGTGCAAGAAAACAAGATAAACCGGACCATCTAACAAAATTAAGAAAAAAAAATCTCAGTTTTTTTTTGCAGCAAAGAAATACGGTTAGACAAATTGGCAGCAAACAACGGTTTCAAAGTAAAATTGGTGTTATTAATTAATGTACTACGTGATGGCACAGTGTGGTAGTTGGGTAGCTAAGCGTTTTTTTTGCTATACATAGTTCAAAGTCTTTTACTCAGAATGTCAGTTTTTCTGGTTACAAAAAAAGTTTACTAATTAAATTTAAAACAAAATTAACATTAATTAATAAAACAAATAAACTGTATCAATTAAATAACAAATCAAACACATTTATTTAACATAAATGAAAGTAGATGTTTGTTGTTTAGAGATGTAAATTTGTTTTTGTTTACTTTGAGATTTACACTAATCACCAACGCGCATTTTTTTACTTCCTACTACTTATAAGTTTTGATAAACAAAGAACTACAAAAAAAGTTGAGTAAACATCAAGTATAATACGGGACGCAGAACATTTTCTTACCAAACACTTTTTAAAAACTTGATACTTTTTTATAAAACAATTTTGTATATAAACTTTTTTTTTCTGTTATTTTTTATGTAATAATAATTTTTTATCTACTTGTAGTTTGATTGCTTTAAATTTTGTTTTAGCTTATTAACAAGTTAGATTTGTAATAGACTAGTAATAGATTGTTATAACATTTGTTGTTAAATTGTTTAGTATATGTTATCGTACAAGTTAAAAAAAAAGAATTAATTACACAATGGCTATAGATGCTGTAACTCACAACTGTCAAGGTTATTTACAAGCAGGCAAATGAAGTTTTAGAGGTGTGTAAAACCAAGTTTATTGTCATTTCAAATCGTCGAAACAAAACGGTGAGATGGCTCAGTTATAGAGCATTATCGTAGCACGCCAACAGTCTGGGGTTCGATCCCCAAATATGACTAAAATAATAACTTCGTCTTTATCCACCGGGGTGATTTGTCACCTAATAAGCCGTTGGTCCCATCAACCCCCTTCAAACAAGTCGTAAGACTTCTGGGGCCATGTTAAATAGCTGTAAAACGCGCAATAAAGAAGAAAACATGCTATCAACTGTCAAGTAAGTACACAGTTATAGTATGTTTAGAATTGTATTAAACTGTAAAAAGATGTAATTTACAAATTGGCAAATGTATTGGAATTGTGTGTTAACATCGTATCTGATATTAAGGCCTTATATACTTTTCAGTAACTGTTATTGAAAACATAATAACTATAATAGATTGTTAAGCTTAAGCAAGGCGGTTAGGCTACAAGATTGTATGTAAAGCATATTACACTAATAATGAGTATAGCTTAGAATTGTGTTATTTAGGTGACTTTGAGCAAACTTTTTATAAATACTGGTATTTTGGTATATTATGTATTGGTGTTATAATAAAAAATCTGGCATTACGGCCTATTAGTTTTATGCTGAAGAAAGAGACATAGAAGGGCGTACAAGACCAAGCATAGCGCATCCGACGCAAAATGAACAGAAGAACAAGGTGGTTTGGGCAAATTTGATAATAAAAGTTAAGCAATAACCATGCAGGAAGAGTTTTTCTGTTTCAGTAAAGAGATGCGGTTGAATGTATTGACAGCAAACGGCGGTTTAGCGACAAACAGCAATGGCCCTTCCAAGGGAATGATTATGTAAGTAAATATACAATAGTTGTTTGGTGATTGGTTGGAGGAATATTCCGTCAGTTATTTTTGTTTTAATGCTTTTTAATGAATAGTTTTCATTGTTGTGTTTAAGTTTGTTCTTGTTATTAAAATATAGTAATGCATTACCAAGCCTAATTTTTTTTTATTTTATGGTTTTTTTTTTAAATTATTAATAATTGTTTTATTTATTAAAGTTTAAAAGTAACGTTATCTTGGCTGTCAAAGAATCTTTTGTTAATAACTTTTTTGTTTTTTTGCAAAGATACAACAATTGTTTTTGTAGTGCAATAAATTTGCAATATTTTAAATTAAAATTGATGTTTTTTAAATACTCGTGCCGGCCAAAGTGATGCATATCTAATCTAGTTCGAGTTACAAAAATAATTTAATGCTGTTTTTATTGAGCTTTTTTTTTTCAGCTTATTTAGTCCACTTCTAGCATCTCCGTACATCTTTTGTGGATCCAATCCCTTCTCCAGTTGATCTAATATCGTCCAGCCATCTTTTTTGTGGCCGACTTCTGCTCCTCTTTGTTTCTCTTGGCCGCCAGTGCGTGACTCTGACTACCTATATATCGCTGCTTTGTCCTCAAACGTGGCGGGTTAACTTCTTTTTAACTTTGCTATATTTTTTGCACGACCGTTATCTATTTTTTCTCTAATTCTCTGGTATTTGATTTTGTTTTGTAAGGAGATTCTGATCAAAATCCGCTCCATAGCTCTTTGTGTTGTTTGCATTCTATTTATACTCTTTTTGATAAAACTCATGGTTTCTAAGCCGTATGTAGCCACCGGTAGGATACATGTATTGTAAACTTTTCTGTTTGAATTTATGGATATGCTGTTGTTTTCCAGAATGTGTCTCATTTTATTGGTTTCAAAACCACCGATACCGAATACCGTATAGTTTTTTAGTAGAAATACAATTACAGATTTTTATATGTACTAATTTATTGATAAAAATATTATAAAACAATTAAATAATTTATTTCAACCCAAAAAGTATAATTTTGGTTATACTATTTATTTAATATAATTACATAAATAATATACAAAAAATCAATATTTGTTAATTTACTTTTTAATATATTAACATAAAGATAGAAACAATTGTCTGTTCTTGACACTTGGCCGTTGTAATTGTTAGATTAAGTTTGAATAAATTATTAAATATTTGTTTTGCCGCAAGTAAATACACAAAATACTTGCAAATGCGTCTTTGAAAAATAACTAGCATACGTTTTTTACAAAACTAATTGTGTAACATCCACATATTAAGTTGGCCATTTAAATATATTTTATTATATTTAATGACATTTCCTAGAATTTTATATAAATTGAGGTATTTACAATATATTTTTTGCAACTTAACCTTCTAAAGATGATTTAATTGCTTTAAATTATATTTACCTAATAGTTAATTAAACTCATCACAAAGGTTATTTAAATATAAAAATAATATTTAAACTTGATTAAATTATATATTATCTCAAAATAACAACATTTTAATCTATAAAAATTGTTTAGATGTAAGTGCAGTAACAGCTGCAAAACTGTATTAAACATAAGTTAAATTGCTTAATAAATTTAATGTAACGTGTTTAATTTTTTTTTTAAATATGTATAAAAAAAATAAAAATTTCTATTTTTGAATAATCTAAATAATTATGTTGAAAATTGTGTATTATATCACGATCTTAAATGTAATTAGTACTTTTAGGAAGCTTTCTGTAAGCAAATTAGTTTAATAAATGAGCTGTCAAGTGAATGGGTTAAATTATCTTTAATTAATTAAATTAATTGAAACATAATTGTAGCAAAAGATGTAATTCCCAGTTTAATAGAAAGCTGAACGTTTTAAGCAACAATGAAAAATATATATGAATAAATTTGATTGTCTTAAATTAACAAATAAATGACGTGACAATTTTGTAGACATCTGAGAGTAGATAAATAATAAAGAATACTTATCAAATTTGACAAACTATAATTAGTGATAATAAATTTATATAATAATTGAAAAGCACAAGCTTTGTTCTTGCTGCATATTAAATTAAACCTTCGCCTTAACTCGAAAGTATTGAATAGAATATTACGCAATTAAATTCTTATGTTGCAATATTAAAAATTAATGTCCTTGCAAGGTTTAATAAATAAAATTACTTTATATAATTTAAATTTCACAAACAATAAAAATAATTTGATATGCAAATATTAGAAATATTAAACTATATTAAAATAATATATTAATATTAATATGAAATTTTTAATTATAATAACTGACATAAAACTGAAAAAATGTCTATGCCTATTATAATTTTATTAAATTTTGAAATGGGTGTTTTCCAACTTGGATTTCTATTTGACCATGGGAAAATAATAGGTCTGTTCCAACATACGATTTGGACAGTTTGCAAACCGTTCAAACTATGCACACAAACAAATTACTGTGTATAAATGATTGCCTAAGGTTGACAAATATTTGTTTGTGTGCACAGTTTGAACGGTTTGCAAACCGTCCAAATCGTATGTTGGAACAGACCTAATGTATTTTGTACAACAAATTCTATAGCCGGTCCTGTCTATATCAAATATAAAACAAAACTACATCAATTTCAATTCTGTCATAGTGACAACAAATGACAATGTTTCATGTTATATTAATATTAATTTATTTTTTATATATTTTGCGTTCATCTAGTCATCATGAAACGTTATTTAATATTGAAATGGAAGTTATTATAATGCAAAGTTTTATTAGACAAGGTATTGGTATAAACTTTACAATATAGAATTTAAAGGGTGAAACAATTAAATCAGTTAATATAAACTTAAGTTTATTTTTAAGTGAATTAATTATTCAATAAACGTTAGGAATTTGATTTTAGTAAAAAACGATACAAACTAGAAAAAAATATATAAATAAGTTGTTTAGTAAGACTATTTTTATTGCATTGGTCTTTTAGACAAATCGTACAAATTTGTCTAATAACACTTTAATATACTAGTTTAAGTAATTTTTAAATAGAGTATTACACAAAGTTGACTCAAAATAAAACGGCGTATTATAAAAAACGGGTTTTGTTCGGAGATTTAGTTTAAGTTTAAAAACAAATGATGTTTTTAAGTCGTTTCATCGTAACTGAAAACTAAAAACCAATGACACTGCTTTTCACATCTATTTTGAGATTTCGGAGAAAAACTCAAAATGCTAGTTTACAACAATTTTTGTACTGAAGATATAAACAAAAATACAAAAAGAACCTTATAACTTGTAGAAAAGCATCTTTTATTTAAATAGAAAAACTCCAAAATGTGTGTTGTATCTGCGTTCCGTTGTTTTAGTATTCTGCCTGAATTATAACGATTAATAGTTTTTCATTGATAAGTTAGGTTAAAAAATAAAATAAACTAAAACGTAAAACATTTTGTAAATTAAAAACAAAGATTGATAAGAGACATGTTTAAAATCTGTAATTTATCTGTAATTTGTATTTAAAAAAAATAGGGGCACACGTTGATAAGATCAATAACCTGATGGTATGTTTTTAATATACAAAGTCAAATCGCCACAGTAGCGTCATGCTGTATGTAGAAAATTTGTCTCTACAAGTTTACCTTTACCTACAATAGACAAACTATACTACATGCTATTAAATAAACATCAGTTATCATTTGTATTCTTAATAAACAATTTTTTCTCAACCTTGCCCATTCTTTTTTTATTTTTGTGATTTTTTAGGCTAGCGCTTTTCTTAATACTTTTTTATTAAAAATCTTGTTTAATTATTTGATGTCCATTAATTTCTTTTAGAGCCACATTTTGAATGTCTTTATACGTTTTTTTCCTATCGTCCAAGTTTCACATTAAATTATTCTTTTTGTAGGTATATTGTTTATTTAACTTCTTATTCAAAATCTTGCTTTACCTTTTAACATTTTGCTTTTATTTCTCTTTTGATTTTCTATTTTTTTGTAATTTCAATACCATACTTTTTCACTTGCTCCAATTTATCTTTGTTTACGCTCACGTCTGTTTCTTCTAACTCTCCAATTCTAATAATTTATGTTTTGTTTTTGTTTATACTCAGTCCATACATTGATTTTATTTTTTTAAGTTTTTTAACTAGCATTTTTAGCTCTTCTGTGCTTTCTGCAAACAAGATAATATCATCGGCAAATTGAATAGATTTTAATCTTCTTTCCCTTATGCTCACATTTTTGTCCACTCCCTAGCACAACGATGATAATAAACAACAGCCATGTTTTAATCCTTTTCTAGTTTTAAACTCCTTGGTTTTTTTGTTATTTAACTTTAATGCTACTTGTTGTTTT
Organism: Tachinus rufipes; assembly: GCA_963932245.1. Lineage (NCBI taxonomy): Eukaryota > Metazoa > Arthropoda > Insecta > Coleoptera > Staphylinidae > Tachinus > Tachinus rufipes. The sequence goes on along the minus strand of OZ010745.1, from coordinate 70,231,401 downwards.
ATATACAAATTACCTATTAGTATTTTATTTTTGCAATCTATTTTTTACTCTTAAAATTTCTATCAGTTTCTTCTACTAAGTTTTTTAAAACTCACACCTAAACTTAGGTTTTTTTCTAAATCTACCAAAACATCCAATACTTCATTAATGCTTTCACTTAAGGTAAAATACTTAAATGTAATTTTAATCTATGCTCACGTATGTCAGATAATCAAGAACTGAGCAAAAAACAATTAAACTAGTTGCAACAAATGACATGCATAAGTGCAGCAGACAGCACTGTGCCTTCTCTTAGCAAAAGCTGTAAAAAAACATCTTTATTAGAAGCGCAATCAAATATCATACTAACTTACTTTGTATTTAAAAGACCCGACAGTGTTCACACACATGAACAACAAAAGTAAAGAGTGAATAAGAACAAATTTCTTCAAATCTACACTAATGGCTCAAAAATTCTTCAAGGCATTGTAGGTAGCCTAATATACAAAGAATGCAAAATAAAAGGAGAAACGACCGATCACGTAATGTGATCTGCCCGGAGCTCTTCTAGACAAAATTTCATTAAGCAATATTTTAGCATTTATCGTTAAGACGAAAAAGTAAAGTTTACTATTGAAGGAGATACAAAAGGTCTAGTGAGGTTTAAGTGCAATGCAATTAATTTTACCCTTTCACTCAAATCCAAAAATCTAAAAGTAATTTTTTTCAAATATACTTTATTGTACCAATTGCACCCTTTATCCCCATTTCTTTTTTGAATCTAAATTATTTTTTGCTATATTTTTCTTCATGATCCTTACAAGTTTTTTATTATAGTAAAATTGCTTGGCCACTCTCCGCTTTCATGTATGTCATCACGCAATGATGTTGATTTTTTATTTTATTTTTTGCAGAAAGACCCAAACTTTTATATTTTTTATTGATAGCTTTTTCTATGATAATGCTTTTATTTATTTCTACATCCATTTTTTCTGTTTTTTATACGCTCTATAAAAATCTTTTATGTATCCTTTCTATCTGTTTAAAACATTATTTGCATCTTTCAATGTTTCTTTTTGCTTGTCTTCTATATCTGTGCTGTTTTGTTTTAATTTTTTGTTCCAATTCGTTTGATTAATTTTGCTCTACACTAACTTGGTACAATGTTTTTTAATAAATTTATTAACAGTGCATATAAGGTTACTATATTCAATTGCATTTCGAAAGTTCATAAAAGATTTATCATATATTTATGTTTTGCTAATATTAATAACAAAAAATTAGTTAAAAAAAAAACTAAGTTAATTGTTGTAAATTATAATAAGAACATATTTTGTTAGTTTGTTGTGAAATATTACTTAGTTTTTACTTCTTGGCAATGACGTTAAATATCATTTTATTTATATCAAAATTTTAAAATTTTACCATACATATTTTTTTGATGCTAGGAAAATAATTTTTAAGGTAATTTGGATATTTGTGATGAGAGGCATTTTACCTATGTTAACCGGGGAGACCCTTTAGTGGACAATCCATAAGTTTTTATAAAAAAAAATAAAAAAAAAAAAATATGCTAAATGTTATCAAAATTAAGAATATTTACTTTATAATGGGTAATTCATTTAGAGGTTCTTGTTTCAGTAGGCGTTTTATGTTAGATAAAGCGTGCGCTGTGTCAAACTATTATATTATTTTTGTTCAATAATTGTTGAATTTTATCATGGAAATTATTAGCCCGGCACAGCGTCTACAAATTATTCAGCTGTATTATGAAAATCAGCACTCTATAAGGAAAATGTTTTGTACGCTTAGAGCAACTTATGGTTTATATAATCAGACTATTAAAAAAATTTAAAATTCAATATTTATTATTAGATAATACGCGACCAAATAGACCACATCTAGCACGTAGTAAAGAAAATATAACGGCGGTAGCTGAGAGTGTACGCAATAACCGTGGTGAATCGATGTTGAGAATAACGCCAATATTCTCAACAGTTTGGATTGTTGTTTGGAACAACTTGGCGTATTTTACGTAAGAATCTTGATTTAAAAGCATACAAAATGTAACTTATGCAAGAATTATAGCCGGCCAATTTTCCAAATCGTCACCATTTTAGGCTTTGGGCTCTTGAAAAGCTTCAAAAAGATTTACTGTTTTAGACCAAATTTTGTTCAGCAGTGAGGCCTATTTCTGGCTTAATGGCTATGCCAATAGACAAAATTGCCGTATTTGAGCTGAAAAGCAACCAGAAAATATTCAAGAGCTGTTATTACATTCAAACAAAACAACGGTTTGGTGTGGTTTATGGGCTAGTGCAACATTTCTTTAAAAATAAAGTTGGCAACATTTCTTTAAAAATATTTGCTGCCTAAAACGGCGTTATTTTTCACATAGCTCTTGAAACAATGGCTTTATTGCAACAACGATTCGGTGAACAGTTAATTTCACTCCTCAAATCTGTGCATTGGCCGCCTAGATCATGTAGTATTGCACTTCTAGACTTTTTCTTTTGAAACTACGTATATTTCAAAGTCTACATAGGGGAATTGGAGACCAACATCACTTCCGTCATTTGCCAAATACCACTGAAAATGCTTGAACGCGTTTTGGAACTTCTGAATAGATTATGTTACCCGTAGTTAAAGAAAACAATTAAAAAAATAGTGAAAAAAACTTAATTTCCAAAATGGTTCTTCTGTATGATCATAAAAATTACTTTGTAAAAATATTTTTTTTGTTTTTTTTTAATTTTTAAAAATGTACTTCTAAATGGATCATCCTTTACTTAAGACAAGACTTTTGATTAATGTAACTGCATAGTTAGTAACGAGTATTTTCCCCTTGAGCTCTAATTACTGCTTGCATTCTTCTCGGCAAACTGCCAAGGTAGAGTTTGTATATATTCTTGAAGAATTGCGTTCCACTTTTCTTGTGCAGCAAACCAAAGCTGTTCTATTGTAGTTGAATCAGAATTTTTTGTCGTATGCGGCGTTTAAGATAATCTTACACATGTTCGATCGGATTTAAGTCTTGGTTATATGGTGGCTAATCTAACCTTTAAATCTGGACTGCATCGAGGTAATTAGTCACTGTGACATGCGGTTGAGCGTATTATTCTCCATCTTTTCTGTAGACGTGGTTTTGCCCGTCTGGCTTCTATAATTGAATTCTAGTCTCATCCGTGAGGAGAACATTTTTTCAATTCTCAATATTCCACTGAATATGTGTTCTGGAAAATTCTAATCAACAAGTTTTGTGATTTTGAAGAAGACGTGGTACTTTGGCCGGACGATTTGGCTTTAAGCCAGCTTCTTTTAATCTTTGCCTGTCTGTTTTCAAACTTATTTTAATTTGCCTTACATTTCGGAGATCATTTTTGAGATGCATTAATGTCAATGTGCAATTTCGTGTAGAATTAAGTATCAAAAATCAATCATCAATTGCTGTTGTACATCTCTTGCGTCCTTGCCCAGGTCTTTGTAAGTAATTTCCAGTCTCTTGATACCTTTTTAAAATATTTGATAGGGTAGGTTGACTTCTTCTGAAATTTCTTTTTGTTTATATTCTTCATTATGTAGAGTAACAATTTGTGTCTTTTGAATTTCATTGCAATGTCTTACTGGTGGCATACTAATGTTTTCAATTAAGGAAAACACAAACACTATTCACTATAACTTAATTACACTACAATCACTTAATTTACTTTAATTCTTAACATATGTAATCAATTGTTTATGTCAAAATTAAATTAAACGTCAAAATTATTTTAAAACGTATGAGTATCAGCCTACTAGATAACTAACATCAGCACATATAAGTTTACGGCAATAATTTAAAATTATTTTTAAGTAATAGTGATTACAAAAAATATTTGATAATTTTGTCTATGAGTGTATATGTTTAATAAACATATTATTATTAAAACAACATGTAACCAACTATATTGTTTTTGTTTAAAAATTTAAATCATTTTGTCATTTTTTTGCAAAAATAATAACAATAATAATAATTATTATTATTATTGCATTTTTTATTTAGAATTTTAAATAGATAAAAGGACGAAATTCAGCTATAAAGCTGTTCTTCCACTTAACGCCCAAATTTTAAAATAAATTTAAATATTATTTTAAATTAATACTTAATAATTTTGTTTAAAAAAATAGATAATTACATGAATTTGTCTACATTTTAAATGTGAATGCAAAATATTTTATTATAGCTAAAACTTAGTAATTGTAATAAATTTTGTTCCTTATCACTCTGTAAATCAAGAAAATGCATTTGTTACAACAAGAAAAAAAAAACAAAAATTGTAAATTAGTTGCAATCAAAATATATAAATTTTGAAATGAAAATAAACTATTAAAAGTGGAGTTGTTTTTATTAGCCAAGAATTATATCACAAACCATTCTGTACCTTATGCTATTTTGAGCAAAATTTGCACAGTTTTCTGAAGCAACACATGCTGTCCCCGGCTTATCTCTCCTTATATTTTTGCCTGTTCTACTTTCTACACTGACATCTATTTCTACTTTCTCCCATTCTTGCTAGATATTTGCTTTGTCCTTAGGTATCTTCATAGTTTTTTTTATATCTTTAATAACTTCTTTCTTGTCGTATTTTCTTTTTTTCATAAATATTTTGTGTAGCTCCATTAAATGTATCCCCTTTGGTAGTCTTAGATTTAACAGTTTTACTTTTACTGAGGTTCTAAAATTTCCGTTTGGAATAAGTTCTTTGTGTCATTGCATAGATTTTTAGTGCTCTCCATTTATTGTCGTCACTCAGACATATATTAATAATTGTGGATTTGTTGATTTTGTTTTCTAATACTTTTTTTAACTCTTTCCTATCTTCTTCCTACGCTTTGCACTCTGTTGTGCGTGTTTTTTTGACAAAATATACGTTTTTCTTTTTTTTCCATCTTATTTATTTTTTGTAAATATATACCAAAGGCTCCGGTGAGTAGTTGTGTTGTATAGTAACACGTCGGTGCTTTATACTCTACCCATTTTTTTAATTTTTGGTATTAGTTTTTTTGTCCATTTTTCCTTTTTTCCTTCTTTCTATTGGTTCTGCCATCTTTCTATTTTATTTTCTTTTGCCCGTCTTTTTGCTTCTTGTTTACTAATTTCTTCATTTACCAATTTTTTTATGTCTAATCTTTTTCCTACCCTCAAATCTGCGGGTAGTGCATATCCTTAACCAGTTTGCTCTCGTGACTCCTCTTATTTTTTTTTTTGCTTTTTTGTCTTCGAGGCGCCTCTCCATGTATCTGCGACGTACTAAAGTTTATTTCTAGCTGCCGTTGCTATTAGCCTCTTTGTCCCTTTTCCTGGTCCCCCCCTTGTTTGGCATAAGCCTACTTAGCATTCCTTTCATTTTCTTTGTTTTTTTACCGTTTCCGTAACCTGTTCGTGTTATCCCTTTGTTTCAAACGTAACTCCAAAGTATTTAATTTTTTTCTTTATGATTATTATTTGTTCCCCTACCAACTTTTCCTTTAATACTTTTATAGACTATATTTCACAGGTTAGGTCCAAGTGCAAAACCCTGTGGCACTTCTCTGGTCAGCTTAAATTTTCCATTCTTTGTCTGTAGATTTTGCTGCTTCTATAATTGCTTTTCATAGTATGCCATTAAAATCATTTTGTATATCTAGCGCTATTATGGCACACTGTTGCCTTTTTATTTGTGGTCTACTGTTTGCTTCTTTTTCTATGTCCTTTACCTTTTCAATGGATCTTAGAGTTGATCTTCTCTTCGTAAATCCATATTGCTCCTGTTCCCATCTTCCTTTTTCTTTGATTTTTTGTTTAATTTTATTAAATCTAGCTGAATTAGTTTAGTTTAGTTTTTTTTTTGTTTAAAATGTTAATGTTATTAAGAACATACAACTAAGTTTTACTCAAATAATAGAAAAAAAAAACAAAATATAAATTATTATTACATAATAATACAAAAAAAAGTGCTTACATTTTTTTAGTATTGATATTACATATAATATATAAACTAAAACAAATAATCTTTAATTGTAGGTTGATAAAATTAAAATCGATGTATTTTTTTTTTTGTAGCTAATAATTATATTTTTTTATTCGGAAGTTTATACAAATTGCTTGGTTGCTTGCGCTATATGATATTAAAAAGAAATTCAAATTTATTAATAAATATGTAAAATTGAAATAAAATAACATTAATTAATTATATTAAATAATAATACCTATAACTTAAAAAAATGTAATCCCGTATGACACTATTTTACGTGAGCAACAGTATTTTTAACAACTTACTATTTTGTTAATACTGTTAATACATACATTTGTTACGTTGATACAAGACTTAAACATGTTCTTAATTTTTCAATACTACAATAAAATTGAAGTTACATTTGTGCATTCTACAGAAAAACAAACGGTATACATTAAAGTGCTATTTTGCAACCGCGGCATAAGAACTAAATTTAATTTTATTAATTCTATAAACATTTTTCAATTTATTGTTAAATATCTTTACTTTACAAATTATGCTGTTTTAGACATATGTTTAATATTAAAGTAATTATCCTAAAAATCAACCTTTAAACAATTTTGCATTAAGTTGAATTACTCTGTATAATAAATACTAAACATAAGTAAGTTTTTTTAATTTTAAGGTACAAAAAAACAAGATGAAATTAGTTTTTATAAATATAAAGTAATAAAATTTAGTTTCTTTTCGTAATTGGTAATTATTGTTACATTCATGGTGAAATGATAAAATGTATTTTATAATAATAACTTATTAAATAATTTTAATCGGCTGAGTAAATCCCTAACGTGTTTGTCTGGAGGTCTTGACAACAAAATTCATTCAGTCGTCAAATTATTTGTTCATATGTTTACCACTGTGACCGCTGTACGGCATTCATGGTCTCTAATAAGAAACAAATTTCCAAACATTAATCATCTTGCTTCATATCACCCTTTATACTTCAATGGATGTTTGGTCTTCTTTAACCAAGTTGACCAAGGTTTAAGAAGTTTAAATATTAGCGTTAGGAAACTAATACGAAAATGTTTACATTATATTGTAACATTTTTTTTTTAAATTTTACAAGAATAAATTTTAAAGATTTAAATTAGAGTAGAACAAAATTTATTCATTTAGTAAGTAATATATTTAGATGAATAGATTATAAAATATAGAAATAGTTTGCAACTCTCAACTTACACTTTAAAATAAACATTTACAATGACAAAATAAATTTATGTTAACAGCTTGGTCGTTCCAAAGAAGATTATGTGAGATTCTAACTCAAAGAAGACAAATTGAAAAAGATTTAGATATGAACTACTGCTCAACATTTGAACTGGTACACTTACAAGAACACAAATGATTACTTTTTGAGGAACGTCTTCTTGCTTAATTGATAGTATATAGTTTTGAAAACACTTTTAGGGCAAAGAATTAAAATAATAAAACTTAAATAACAAATTTCAAATGTTTTAATAGAAAAATAACAAAATCTTCATTTTAGTATTACAGAAAAGCTTGCTCTGGAAAGAAATAATAACCAAACACAAAAAGATTAATAATGCGTGCAACTTCCTCTAGCTCTTATGACCCCTTGGCAACGTCTTGGCATGCTGGAAATCAAATCGCGAATGTAATATTGAGGAATTTTCAACCATTCTTCTAAAACGGCAGTTTGGAGCTGATGGGAATTGTTTGGATCCACTCCTCGTGACCTTATCAACCTTTTCAGGTAATCTTATCCGTTCTCCATACATTTGCGTAATATTGTTTTTTTTTTAAATGCATAGATTTGCCGTGTTCTATGAGAACGCGCATTATTATCAACAAACACAAAACCATCTCTTATTTCATTAGCAAATGACAACACTTCAAGTTCTAATACATTATTAAGATACCTGACACCATTTATTGTAGCATTTCCAAGCATAACCAATTCAGTACGACGAGTCGCAAAAATACCTCCCTAAACGGTATTTGAACAGCCTTTATAAACTTGATGGTAACTCTTGTGGTTTTCAATGTAGCGTTCTTCTTTGCTTCTCCAAACTGTTACTCTTCCATCGGAGACGCACTCTGGTCTTGTCACTGAATAAACAACAACTCCAATCTTCAACACTTCAATTTGGAAGTTGGTGTGCTCACTCTTGCTTTCTTCTTTTGTGGCTCTGGTCAACAATGAACATTTTTTAGAAAATCTGGACCTTAAATTTATCGCATGGAGCCTTCTTTTTACTGTTTGAGTGGATACTTGAGTACCTGTTGCATTCAATAAATGAACTTGGAGTGTTTTTCCAGTAAAAAATCGTAATAAACCGGTCCTCTCTGACTGTTTTGCCGTACGCCGTGTCTATGTTGGACAGTTCCAGTGTCATTAAAACGCATTCAAACTCTTTTGATCACATTGTTGCTCACATTAAAATAGGCAGTAACAGTTCTTAGCAATGCACCAGTAATAAATTCTCTTAAACTTGATAAGTATAAGCGTCCGCAGGTTCAGTAACTGCACTGATGAGAGATAAACAACTTTTATTATTATTGTTATTATTATTTTATTATTATTACTTTTACTGCATCTTATATAAGTGTATTAGCTTAAATGTTGAGCAGTGTATATGCTATAGATTCTAACCTAAAAATTTTAAGACGCTTTGCCATATTTGTCGATATGGTTTTTGGAAAAAATAAAGTATAAAGGTTACTATCATTTGCAAACCCATGAATAGGACTTTTAATTATTTGAATAAATTCATTAACGCTAATCAAAAATAAAGTTGGCAAAAAAGCAGAAACTTGAAAAACATTTATGATTTTGGGGTAAGAATTAAAACCATCAATTCTAATTATAATTTTTCTATTGTCAAGAAAACTATTGATAAGATTTTGGTTTATAAATATAAAGACCTATACAAAAACATGCCAATCAAGTTAGGATGCCATACTCTAAATGCTTTGGAAATATCTAAAGCTACTGCAAATTTTTTTCCATGTTTGTCTAAAGTGCAATTTTATTTATTAGTAACATAGGTCAGAAGATCTATTGTAGAACGTTTTGATTGAAACCATATTGAGTATCTGAGATAAAGTTATTTTGTTCTAAAAACTTGAGAATATGGAAGTTAATATAATTATCATTTTTTTTTTGACAGAATTGTCAACTTGTTTCCCTTTTTAGGTATAGGTTAAACATTTGCAATTTTTTAACAATTTGGCAATTATTTTAGTCAAAATAAGAGTTTATTTATTTGCAAAAGTTTTAAGAATAATAGGTAGATTTTTATCTGTACTTGATGCTTTTTTGGTGTTTAATTTATGAAGATATCTTTGACAACCCATCACTTAAAATAAATTGGAATAATTATTTTACTACTAACCGGTATTGTAGGTACAGCAATGATAAGATTTAGAATAATAGAGCTAAATGCAAATTGGTTTGCAAAAACAAACTAGATTGTTTTGATCATTTTGAAAAGAAGGTTAAACATTTTGTACTACCACGCAACATATTTTATGTTTTATAGAATTTTTTATTGTTTATAAAAAACTGATAATTTAAATTAGTTTTGTGTTTGTTAATATTATTTTTTTCAAATCGACTTAAATTGTCACAATGTTTACGAAGTTTCTTATAATCTTGTTTAGTCTGTTTAGAACGATTACTGATGTATTTCTTAAACGCTTTCTGCTTTTCTTAACTGCCTGTTTTTGTCTGAATTGATTACAAGTACTTTTGTTATGGTTTAATAACAGAAAATGAAGTAAATTTGATGATGACATTTTTAATAGATTTTGTGAAACTTTTAAAATATAAACTATAGGCATCAATATTAAAATAATTATGAAATTCTTTTTTTTTTACTTAGATTTTAGAATAATGGTAGATGAGGCGCGATCCAGGTTTGGTAGTACTAGGAAGAGAAGTTTTAACAACAGAAGTAATAAGTGAATGTTTTGAATTTTCTAAAGCAGCTTGAACAGTAGTTGTTGTAATCTCTGAAATAGTTGAAAGATACAGATCTAATAATTTTTGTTTATCAAATTTATCACGAGGAAAATATGTAGGTTGCTAAATGAGTAAAAATTATAAGTTGTTGTTTGGATAGTTTTGTAGCAGACTTAACCATTCAGTATTATGTACATTAAAAGTTTCTTAAAAAAATTTCGTTTTTCTATTAATACCTTAAGCAAGTTAGTCAAAACTTTTAGTAAAGGTATTAAATATAATTTTATTTTTTTATCGGAAAGGTTTAGTTTAAAAAAATATGCTTTTATAACCTACGCTTTAAATTTTGTACGTTGTCAAAATAGTTGTTGTTTGTAAGCACACACACTTTATTGGTTAGCAAATTATGTTCAAGATAATAACCTAAATCTATTAGATTAAAGCGATCTGGAACTGTATTGTTTATTTTAGTTTTAGTAAAAAAAAATGTTCAAGATGCTGAAGAACAGAATTTAAATTTTGTTTTAGACTACAAATACTAAAATAATATATTTTATGCAACAATGTTTGGTTAATTAACTTGGTTTTTGAAAGTATCAACGTTTTTTTCCGCCAATTTAATTGTATATGATCCTGGATTCATGAATACGAAATTCGTTTTGCTATTTGTTGATTGGCTCTAAGCCAATTCACGGATATTGTGACGGCAACTTTAGTTGCATTTGGCCAATGTATTTCTATGCAATCATCAATATTCAAATATTCTTGGGTGGTCCCAAGATTATTTGAATCTAGGATTATATTGATGGTTGCATAGTTTTCAACTCGTTCCGCGCCGTCACATTATCCGTAAATTAGCTTAGAGCTAATCAACAACTATCAACATGAATCTCGAATCCTTGATTAATCTAATATTTAATATCTGACTATTAATACGTGCATTAGGTAATAAAGTATTATATGTTTAAGATCATTTAGATTTAAAAATAACAGGGTAAGTAGGCACAATTTAAAAATGTTTCAATCTGTGTAAGTAAAATGCCAAGCTGTTGGAAAGTAAATCATACATTGTTTGTCACTTGTTTAAAATAAAATTTTAAGCTAATTAATAATTAGTTTACAACTAATTGTGCAGTGATACACAGTAGATTTTAAATAGTTTTGGCCATTAAGCAACCAATGGATGTTTTAAAAAAAAAACAAGCAAGTGTTGTTGTCTAGCAAGGGATAATCTTTTATGCTCAAAAAGAAGCATAGTAACATAATGTTTTGGCATAAAAAAATACTTTTTGTATTGTAGCTTAAGTTGTAGACTTGCAACTTTTTACCTACTCTAAAAATTCCATATTTATTATCTAAGAATGGTTTTAAAATAAAAATTTTATTTTTGTTTGATATTTATTTGTTAGTTTTTAGACAATTGATTGCTATAAAAAAGTCTTAATAATATTTATAAAGTACGTAGAGGGTAAGTCTAAAATGTAAGAAAAATATTATAACTAATTTTTTTGGTTTTAAATATCTTCATTTTTAATTAAAACAATAAGCAATTGCTTTCAATAGTTGATAAAAATTTTAAAATCTGCTAGTGCTGTATGTGCATGTAATCTGTGGTACGCACTCGCACCACTACCAGATGCGTTCCCAGGTGGCAAATAAAAAAGATTTTCCCGGCAATGGGAGGTAGTAGTCAGTTTTATAAAATGGGTAACTACATACAACATTGTTTAGTTTTGTTCTAAAGCATTTTTGTAAAAAAACATCTTAATTGCGGTAGCAACTTATTGAATATTTTCTAATAAGGTAGATTGTGAAATTTTGACATAGCTTTGAGTTTATTTAAAAAAAAAGTATAAGTGGAAGGCTTTATATAATCTAATAATGTGCTGACTAATGACCTCTCATTCGGATGAGGGAAAATACGCAGTAGATTTGGAACGAGTCATCAAAATTTGTACTATCGCCAGAGTTTTATTAGATACTTAGACTGAGTGTAATAAGTATAAAATTCAGTTTATTGTAAATTGTAAAACAAGTGGCACTAATCCACAAGACAAACAAGGCTTATGAGACGATTACATTAGAGGAACAAAGCTTTGCCAGTTCTTAAACGTAATTATAGAAAAGCTAAAATAATTTTGATAAAAGATTTTAATATACATAATATTGAATAGTCGAGTCACTCATCTTCTACAACTCTATCCGGACAACAGGCTATGATTTTTGCTTTTTCATAATCTTACTCAACTTATTCAGCAACCCACATACTTTTCTGATAATAGACTTTTTTTATAAACTAAGATTAGTAGATCTGTATTTTTCAAATTTTCCAGAGCTTACAACAACTACTATTAAGGTTGTTTTAGAAAATTCTGATCGTTCACTTATATCTTTTGTTGTTTCATTTATTATTATTCTAAGATGAACATAGTAAAAATTTATTATTGCTCATATTCTAAGAATCTACATATTGCAGCAGAAAATTTTACAAAAATCATTTAGAATGCTATCAAAAAATGTGTTGCATTTTTTATTAAACCAAGCTAAAAATACTTGTGTTCAATTCAGACAAAACAGGCAGATATTTTTGCAAACTAATTTGCATTTAGCTCTACTATTTTAAATCTTCATATTGCTGTATCTACAATGCTGGCTGGTTCAATGTATGTTAGACAACTTGTTGTCAAAAGATAATCTTAAATTAAATACCGTAAAAGCATCAGGTATAAATAAAATTCTACCTATCATTTTAAAAACATTTGCAAATGAATTAACAACTTCCATTTTGACTAAATTATTTGCCTTTTTATACAAAAAAAAACTTTAATTGTTGAAAAATTGCAAATGTTTAACCTATACCCAAAATAAATTAAAAAATATAATAATTTCCTCATTTTCAAACTCTTGGAACAAAACTTTATCTCAGATTTTTGAAATGGATTTTTATCAAAACGTTTGACAGCAGATTTTCTGACTTATGTTAGTTACAAATATAATTCTACTTTAGACAAATGACATCTTAATCTTAGCAACATGGTCTATTGTGTAAACTTTTATTACAAATCTGTAAATTTTATCAATATTTTTTTTAGCAATAGATAAAATGTAGTTAGAATGTGTACTTTAAAATCATAAATGCTGGTGTTTCTCAAAGCATTGCTTGTTTGCCAAAAGTCATAAATATATATATATAGTTTTGACTATGATAGCACTTTTTATACATCATACTTTTTAAAAACCATATTAATACAAATGATAAAATAAATAAAAATAATGTTGAAGTATTTTACGGTATAAGAATAGGTGGAGAAAAAGATAAGGACAATAATCTGAAAGACAATAAAATGTCATTTAAATTAATTCCTAGTAACCAAAACAAAAAAAGAATAGGATTAATAAAAAATGCAGTCAATTTAAGGCAATAAATTTAAAAAAATGTATGCAAGCTTATAGCAGAAAAACAAATAAAGACAATAAAAAAAAGAAGTAAAAAAAAATTGAATCATCAATTAATAGAGAAAAAAGAAATTATAAAAAAAGGATAAGATAAATGGCTAAAGAGTATAAAACCAAAAACTAAAGTCGAGATAACATTATAACGGATTTTAAAATTGACAAGACAAAAAAAAAAAAAAAAAAAAAATGAGAACTCAAAAATTAAGAAAAAAAATGAGTTGCTAAATAAATGTATAAAAATAAATGTAAAGTGAAAAACTTTGTAAACAAGTCTATTAAAAAAATCTATGTAATAAAGCTAGATGAAAATACAAAAGTTAATAAAATAGAGAGCAAAGGAAAGCTAAAACTGAAATTAGAAAGTATAAAAAAATGCTTGATATCGTCAAGGAAAAAATTTAAAAAAATAATAGACAAGAGGATACGCGGAACAAGGGCAAGCCGCAAAAAATACAAAAAAAAAAAAAAATATACGGATATAATTAATAAGTTAAAATCAAAAACATATGTGTATCAGTTAAGCAAACAAATAAAGTAAACCAAACAAACAATGGAAACATCAAAGTAAGTGCTGTAGGAAAAAATATCAGTGTAAAATTTGTAGAGGAATGCAGAGAAGTGATGGGAGATAAAGTATCTCCCCATGTAATAACCAACAAAAACATGCTTACTGCTAGATTTACATGAAACATTAAACAAAGATAAAATCAAAGAGCCAATTAGAAAAGAGTTAGATGAAGGGTTATACTTGGATGAGTTAACAATTAAACTAACAAATTAAATAAACAAAAACTGAATAAAGTATGCTGTAATTAGTCTATCTACGGTAGGCCTAAATAAACTAATACAGAAAGCCAAATTAAAAGTTGGGTGGGTCAACTGAAAAGTGAAAAAGTATACTATCCCAACAAAGTGCTATAATTATGGGCAGTAAAAAACGGCATACAATTAAAAAAAGTAAAAATAAACCCTATTGCTGTAAAACAATGAGTCATATAGCAGATAACAGAAGCTACCCCAAATACAAAAAACCTTGTAACAAATTGAAAAAAAAGTGATAAGAAAGCAGCAGTAAAAATGTAGAAACATGTACAGCGGTTATAGTTATATTCCAAAGTTATGCATGCATTAATGATGTTGACATAGAAATAATTTTTGAACAAACCAAATAAAAAAAAAAAACAATGAATAAAAAAGTCCATGGACTGTGGATAAATGGCAGGATACGGCAGTTAAGATGTATAAGAAAAATATTTAAAAAGTATCAGAATTTAAAAATCTAGCTATGAATTGCTCAAAAATATGTAAGTTTTATCAATAGCTTTCTTGACAATAAAAAAATTATAGTTAAAGTTGATGATTTTAACTCTGATCTCAAATTATAAATGCTGATGTTTTTCAAGGTTCTGTTCTTTTGCCGACTTAATTTTTGATTTACGTTAATAAACTGTTTTAAATAGACTAAAATCTTATTTATAGTTTTGCAGATGATAGCACTCTTCATATTTCATAATTTTCAAAGAGCATATTGACAAATAATCTGTAGCATCTCTATAACAAAAACCTTGATACAATATATGAATGGAGTATGCACAACGTGGTCTATTTTAACTATAAAAAACTCAACTTCTGAAGCGTATTAAATATTGTTCATAGATATGAAGAAAAGCATCTAAAACAAAATCATCTTTTCTAAATTCTATTCAATAACGAACTATTTGTAATGTTTATTTTTGCAATTTTTGCAGATACTTTTATAAACATTGTTTAAACAAAATATATTGCTGTATAAGTTAGTATTTAGTTGTAGTAAAAGGCTTGCTATGAACTTTAACAAATATATTTGTATCATAATCATCAAGTTATATTATATATATATTTAGGTCAATTATAAAGCCAATAAAATGAAATAACTTAATTATTAAATTAAAAAGTAATTTTTTATTGTAGAATTATTACTTATCAATAAATATAATTATACCAATAAATTTATAACGAATCAAACTATTTTTTAAATTTAATTATGATTTAAAAACACTTAACTTTTTAAATTGATTTTGGTTAGAATAAGTTTTATTTATTTTTAATTAGTTTACTGATCTCAATGTTATCAAGTTTATTTATAAAACAAATATAAAACATGCCAAAGAAAAAAGGGAATATATAATATTAACAATTTATATAATAAATATTACCATTAAAGCTTTCATAATTATTTATACTACCTATTTTATGCAACAATCGTTGAGTACTATTGAAGGTCAAAAACTCGCACTTCATCTATTAGTATGCTGCTTTTTCAACAACTTCCTTTTATAATCTAAATTAATATACTTATTATTACGCAAAATACATAGAAATGAATTATGATTCACAAATTAGATATCAACGCCCTTCACTCAAATCAATTGAAAGAAACACTGATTTATTTTATTCTCACAAGAACGCAATTAAAGATATAAATAAAAAGATATATTTATAATAACAGACTAATTATGTTAATTAATTTCATGCGTTGGTGATTTGTGCAATTTTATTGCGGTTTTACAAGCGGATACGGCCCGCGTCAATATTACAAGAGATTGCGCGTTTTGTTACAGTTTCCATGTAATGTTGATTAATATTTATTAAAAAACCCCATTGCTCATGTTGTGCATTTATAGCATTGGGTCGACTTAAATAAAACTACTTTCCACATTTAAAAGCCAGAAGAGAACGATACAATAAAAAAATGCCGTCCATACGTAATATTACTACAACACTAATTAACATATCTGCATTTAATCTAGGGCGATTGTATAAAATAAATATGATACAAGTGATACAGATTACCTTGACTGAGTATTAAGAAAGTGTGGCGATTAAAAGTCAAAATTTAATCAGAATAGGTTTTGTCAGTGGGAGACTTTACAAGGACTAAACCAAGAAGAATATCAGCAATTGATTTCTTAAAGAAACTAATATTGATTTTACTAATTTAAATATTACATTAATTAATCCAGTTATAAAATAAAATTACATTAAAGGTTTATCTTGATGTTTAATTTTTTACTATTAAGTTCAACGTATAATATTTGAAAATTTGTAATTAATAACTATCTTTAAGAATACAAAGATGATACAGCTATTAATATGTTATTTTATAATGCAATTAAATAAGCATTTCAAAATATTAACCAAAAATGAAAAATAATTATAACTGTCTAACCACTACATTTAAATAGTATTAAATATTCAAAAATCCTAGTATTGACTGGTGAAAATATATAATTACTACGATATCAAACCATAACATAGAAGCAAAAATTTTCAATTAAACACCAGCTTCAGACATACACTTACACCACTTTCTTCGCGTCGTATAATTTAACGGAAAAATTGTACGCTTTGCTTTGCAAGTAGCCAAATAAAATGACAAAAGAAACCTCATAATGCAATGTTTACAAACTATTTGTTCGTTTGTATATTAAAAGCTTGATACAAAAAATTTCATGTTTAACCGACAAACTGTATCATTACATTCGATGCGAATATGTCATTAATTCCCTATTGTGAAAATTTTTACTTCCCTGTTTGCAGTTTTCTTTTTGCTTTGTCGTCTTCGTATTAGCACAGTTGTTATATATTCGTTCATAATTCTAGTTGGATGGACAGTCTGATCGGTTAATTTGAATAAAGTACTTGTGTGGTGGTTTAATTAATCTGTGCGTTGCTTGTATTAGAGTTTACAAAATTATAACTAATACAAAGTTAGTTTTTATTATTTTTGGATATATTCGTCCACTTGGGATTAAATTTAGTGAGATTATAGTGATGGAGAACATAGTATTGCTCTTTATTTTTTCATTAGGAAATTGCCATCCCGCGCTATGGGAAAAATACAACGTGGAACATCCTGTATATTTTCAGGTAACAATTTAATTAAATATGTTTTTAAATAAATTAAAAAAAAAACAGAATAGTTCAAATAAAATACTTAACAGATTTGTTACGTAGGAATGAAAAGTTTTTTTGATGTCAACATTTTATAAACTTTTTTGTAAGTCACAAATACTATTTTTTTAATAATTCTAAATAAATTAATCTAAATATAAAATTATGATGCATGTTTAGTTTCTCTTCATATGATTAAAACCAACACTTTTATAAGTGTACATCTATTAAGCAAAAATTATTGCAATTTTTTTAGTCATAGTTTAAACAACGTTTGCTAAATAAAAACTGACATTAAACAGTGATAATATTTATATTTTTTCTTTTTGTCATTTTTATTTATAAGTATTACAATTACATTATTAGTTTGTTTTAAAATTGAATCATTATCTGGATTAGTCAATTTAAAATGAGTTATCATTTTTGTTTTTTTGTATTTTGTTTTTTTTTTTAATATTAAAGGCGCAATTTCAGGAGTGTCAAACTACGAGCCGAACTCACGCAATTACTTTTTCTTAAAATTGTTTTTCTTGCTTTTGTAGAGAATAAATTTTCTTTAATTTTTTATTAAATTTTAAAATTAAATTGAGATTTTTTTGTCAAAATATTTGCTTAAACTTTAAGACTTTTTATTGTGCTATAAGATATTTTTCTAAAATAACAATTGTTATAGTGAAATTTGAAAATCCCGCGTGTATTAATTTTTGTAGCAGAAGTATCAAACTATTAGAAAAAATAATACACGTGAGAATTTCAAATTTTACATTTTATCATACATTCATAACTACAAACAGAACTATTACAATTGTTATTTTAGAAAAATAATTTATAGAACAATAAAAAGTTTACTATCAATGTTCAATAAAGTATGACTCTTAAAGTTTAAGCAAATCATTTGACAAAAAAATAACAATTTACTTTAATTATTTTTTTTGGATTTTTATTTATTGCATTGGACTTCCTGGAAATTTCATTCTCTACACGTTGCAAAAACCGATTTAAAAAATGAGTTAAATTGAGTTCTGCTCGTAGATTTATAACACTCCTTAAACCAAGGTCTTAATGCTTATGTTGTCAAAAATAAAACATTGAGTGAAGTAATATTAGAAAGAAGCGCAACGCTAATATATTTGTGCGTGTTTGTGCGTATTATTCCGTTTGCACCCAAGCTAGCGACCATCTAAATTTAATGTACCACAATGGAAAAATATAAAACTATAAATTTTATTAATTCATAAAAAAAACATTTACAAATGATAGTTTTAATGTAACATTTATAGCAATTAACTTTCCAGACAATAAATAATGCCAAACTTGAGATTCAAATTAAAAATTAAAAGTTTTTAATGCGTTACGCTTTGAAAACAAAGCTGGTCCTATTCAGTTGCAACAATACTTATTAGATCTTGTGACAATGTTTAAAAAAATATATATATATAAATAAAACATTGAATATATCCTTGTTCTGAACGCAAAAATGATTTTTGTTCTACAACAAAATGTAAAGTTTACTCACAACAATAATCATAAAACTGCATGATTTTGGTTTGATCATTTGTTTAAAAAACATTTTTTGTTTGTTTTTGAATTTTTGCACATATCGGTAGCCGCAGATAGAAAAAATAAAATTGTAAAATTTTTGAGTTGTTAATTTGATTAATTTTTTATAATCTATGTATAAATAAATCTATTAAAAAACTATTAAAATTAAATTAAAAAATCGAGCTAAAAGTTTTTTAGAAAGTAAATTTGTTGCTGCTGAAATCATAAATACTATAAAGGAATTATATCAGTAAACTAATTTATATATAATTTACGGCAGAGCTAGAATTAGTGATCCGTGACTTTCATGATGTATATGTGTAAAGATATTGTTTAAATTTGACCTAATTATATATTAAATGTATGCAAAAGTAAGTCATTCTTTAATATTTGCGGTAAAAAAAATAAAATTTTGTTAAACAGCATCTTGAATAAAAATAAAATCCCATATTCTCTTTTTGACTAAAACTACTTTGGTTTTAGTTTAGGTTTAACAATAAAAATCTATTTTGCTTTAATCTAGTAGATTCCAATTATCATCGTAAACATTCATTTGTTGACCACATTCACAAACAAAAAGCATGTTCTACACTGACAACGTATAAAATTCGGGGAATTGGTTATAATAACATAGTTTTTAAACTAATCGTTTTTCAAATAAGGCAACTCCAAATTTTTTCAATTACCTTTCTGAAAGTTTTGACAAATTTCTTTAAGATAATTATAGAAAAGCTAAAATAAATTTGTTAAAAAAATTTTATGAACATAATACTGAATGGTTAAGTCACTCATCTTTTAAAACACTATCCGAACAACAAGCTATGATTTGCTGCATTTCAACTTATTCAGCAACCCATATATTTTCTTTGAGATGGACACTTTGGTAAACCAAAATTATTATATTAGACTTGTATCTTTCAACTATTCCACAGGTTACAACAACTACTGTTGCATCAACAGCATCAGCATTTGTAGTTCTTATGTGCAATTTTATTCTTGTTTTGTGGTTATGTATTTGTTTGTTTAACTGTATTGTTATGTTGGTATTTATCATTTTGTAATTTATTTTATATAGCAATAGTATATTGTTCAAAACTATCATTTTATTTATATTTAATTCTTTCTTATATAGTTCAGTTGTAGGCGTTTTTCTATCTAGTGTGTAAAACATTTTGATGAATTTATTTTGTTGTTTTTGTAATTTGTTTATGTTTTTTTTTGGTTTCCTCAGATATGGTTTAGGTAATTGATATATAATAAAATATTGCATGATAAACTGTTTTTTTTTTTTAGTTTTTTGCTAGGTAACTTTGTATTTTTGTTACAGCCGCTGTTGTTGATGTTTTTTTTTTACAAGTTTGTTTATGTGAGCATTCCATTTCAGGATTTCTTGAATAGCCAGATTCAGGTAATTCATTTCTTTTATTTGTCTTATAGTTTTGCCATTTATTGTTATTGTTATAGGGGTTTCCTGTTTGTGGTTAAAAATCATGTATTCTGATTTTGTCTTGTTGATAGTAAGCAGATTGTTGTAATACTATATTTTTTTTTTACCAAATATATAATGCATGTGTCATCAGCATACATATAGAGTGTTCCATGTAATCTAAGTTCTAATATATATTATTTGTGTATAGTATATATAGAGTCGGTGGAATATTCCTTCTTGTGATATGCCGTAATTAATTTGTAGTGGCTTGCTTTCTATAAAGTTTACTTTTGTTTTTTGTAGTTTGTTTTTAAGTATGTGTCTATTGCATTTAGTTCTTTACCTTTTATTTAAATTGCTTCCAGTTTTTCAATAAGTTTTGTTTTGGATATGGTATTAAATGCTTTTTTATGTCAATGTATATTGCTACTACAGTTTTTTTGGGTCCACTTTACGTTTTATATGAGATCATATGCAGCTGTTTGTGTTCCAAAATTTTGTTGAAACGCATACTGTTGTTTGAATATTATATTGTTTTTGTTTATGTGTTCAGTTAGCTTGGTATTAAAACTCTTCTTATAATTACCAAACCTAAACCGCGCCTCATCTATCATTATTCTAAGATAAACATAGAAAAATGAAACAATTTCTCAATAATTTCAATTTTGATAATCATTGCTTATATTCTGAATATCTACATATTGCAGCAAAAAAACTATTCAGAAGGATATCAAAAAAATTGTTCCATTTCCAGTTATCAAACCAAAACAAAAGTACTTGTTTTCAATTCAGACAAAATAAGCAGTTAATAAGAAACAAAAAGCATTTAACAAATACATATTTAATCGTTTCGATCAAACGTAATAAGAAAGTATATGCGTTATTCCTGGATCTAAAGGCGGCATTTGATAGTGTGGATAGAGAGAAACTGTGGAAGTGTATGAGAGAGAAAGGAATTAGCGAGCACCTGGTAAGAAGAATGGAAGACGTGTATGAGGAGACAGCAAGTAGGGTATGTGTTAACGGAAAAATGAGTGAAAGATTTTGGACAACAAAAGGAGTAGGACAGGGTTGTCCATTGACTCCTACTTTATTTGCAATCTACATAGCAGATGTAGAAAAAAAAATTGAGGTTGGCTCAAGCAGGAGGGGTAAGTTGGTAGAGAAAAAGTGTGGTCGCTAGCATATGCAGACGACATGGTAATTCTAGCAAAAGAAGCGAAAGAAATGAAAGAGATGATGAAAAGCTTAGAAAAATATTTTAGAAAAAAATGTTTAGAAGTTAATGTAGAAAAAACAAAAATTATGGTGTTCAGAAAGGGGGGTGGGAGAAAAAAGGTGGAGGACTGGAAATGGAATGGGCAAGGTATTACGGAAGTAAAATCTTTTAAATATTTGAGATATGTTTTTTGTACGAGTAACACTGAGAGCGAGCACATTAAAGAAATGGCTCGAAAAGCAAATAAAGTAGTGGGACAAGTTTGGGGAATAAGTGAAAAAAAATTTGAATGTATGAGAATAAAAGGGCTTATGTTTGATAGTTTAGTTAGGAGTATGATATTGTATGGGTCAGAAATATGGGGATGGAAGGAACAAGAAAAATTAGAAGCAATACATGTAAAATATTGGAGATGGGTGTTAGGTTTAAATAGAGAAACTCCAGCATATATTGTGCTGGAGGAAGTCAAAAAAGATAAGTTAAGAGTAGAAGCAAGAAAAAGAGCAATGAAGTATGAAGAAAGAATGAGACAGAGACACGAATGCAAAATATTACAAGAATGCATGAAAGAGAAAATGAGAGCAAGGAATGAAAAGCTAGGGGAGATCAGGGAAAATTATTACAATAGAAATGGATATGCAAGCCAAGAAATTGAAAGAATGAGATAATCTGGGAGAGAAACATGGTACAAAATTATGGAAAGAGATAGAGATATACAAAGGCAAGAAAGGAGAATGCGAGTGAAAGAGTCTAGGTACAACGCAAATTATGAACATATTATAGAAAGTGAATTGCCAATGTACTTAGAGAGCGATAGATATAGTAAAGATGACAAAAAGATGATTGCAAGATTCAGATGTGGTAATGAAGAGCAAGTGACAAGATTTTGGATGGAAGAGAATTTGAAAATGTGCAGAATGTGCGGAGAGACTAAGGAAACTATAGAACATATGTTGAAAGAGTGTAACGAAATGAGAGAAGAACAGATGGGAAAAAATGAGATATTGAAAGGGGACGGAAGAGGGGTAGAATGGATGAGAGCAGTTAAAAAACAAAGAAAAGAAATATACGAACAGAGAAGCAAATTTTCTTAATTGTGTTAATTTTATAAGGATTAAGTTTTATTATTTTGGGAAGTTGTAATTGTATTTGTAAATGTAATTTTCAAGGCCGAAAGGCAAGAAATAAACGTATTATTATTATTATTAATAAGATAAAAAAAAATTGCAAACATTGTGACAATCTAATACTATTTGAAAAAAGATATGATTGACAGAAACAAAACTAATTAATTTTCTCAGCTTACCATAAACAATATTTTTGTATGAAACAATAAATTTATTGTAAAATAGTTCAAAATCTTTTTTAACCTTTCCTATTGTTGTACACAATGTTAGCTAGTGGTAAAATAATAGGTTTTATTTATTTTAGAGTTGTAAAAAGATACCTTTTTAAATTTAATTTCAGAAAAGCATCAGGTATGGATAAAATTCTACCTATTACTTTTAAAACATTTGCAAACAAATTGGTCCGATACTATTAATTATTATCTAATTTCTCAAAAATCTTTATTTTGTTTATTGGCAAGTTCTTAAAACAAAATAATTTTATCTTAGAATATCAATCAAATCGTTTGACAATAGATCTTCTGACTTATGTTAATCACAAATAAAATTTTACTTTTGATAAACAAAGAGAAAATCTGGCAGTAGCTTTAGACATTTCCAAAGCATTTGATTGATAGAGTATGGCATTTTAATCTTAATAACAAGCTTTATTGTATAAATTTTGATCATAAACCTGTAAATCTTATCAATGGTTTTATGGACAATAAAAAAATTATAGAGTTGATAATTTTAACTTTGACCTTAAAATCTTAAATGCTGGTGTTTTTTAAAGTTTTGCTTTTTTGCCAAAATTATTTTTGGTTTACATTATATCACAGTTTTGCAGATAAAAGCACTTATCATAACTCATACTTTTCAAAGACCGCATCAACAACAAATGTGGCAGATTGTCATATTTTTTTACGTTAGAATCTATTGCATCTTAAACAAATATCTTAAAACAATACTCAAACTTGGTCAATTTTAACTATAACACAACTCAACTCAACATTAATTTTGTGGTGCTATCAGAACTAAATATTAAACTAAATAACGAATTCATATCTATATTTTTTTCAAATTGTTTTCTAGAAAGTACAATCTCACATAATCTTTTCTGGAACAACCATGTTAATATCATAGCTTTGGAAGTATCTAATAAACTGAGATTGCTTAAATAATGCAAACAGTTTTTTACTTCTATTTAATTTTTGATCATATATAAAACTTAAATTTGTCCTTGTATTAAATATTGTTCTCAAGTATAGAAAGGAGCATCTAAAACTACACTATCTTATCTAAATTCTATTCAAGAACAAGTAATTCAAATCATTTTCTATAGATCATTTCATAGACATTGTTCAAACAAAATACAAACCATATTGCTATCTAAACAAATATTTATTTGTAGTATACTGTATGCTAAGAATTTCAAGAAATATTTACTGACTTAAGAGATGTAGGACCAGAACTTAAAAACAAAATGTTTTTTACTACTATAAACACTTAAAATACATTTTTAAATGTAGTATTTCTTGAGATTTATAAACAGCAAATATTTAAGGTCAATACTCACAGATAAATCTAATCTTTAATGTGATACGTAGTTTTAGGAAATGTGATTTTATTTGTTAAAATTCAAAGGTATTTTTATGTTATTGTGACATATATATGGGTAATTTCAATACTTTTCGACTAATTTGAAAAAGTCAACCTCTTTGATTTTGTTCAAATTTTAAGGCATCAAACTATGGATAAAAAAATGAGATTTACAAAATTTAGAACCCCCTGTTCAAAATGACACACATATGAAACTCGGAAAATTTTACAATTTATATATTAATATATTCAATGTTGAGTCAGTCATTTT
The DNA here is from genome assembly GCA_963932245.1 of Tachinus rufipes. Taxonomy (NCBI): domain Eukaryota; kingdom Metazoa; phylum Arthropoda; class Insecta; order Coleoptera; family Staphylinidae; genus Tachinus; species Tachinus rufipes. The sequence goes on along the minus strand of OZ010745.1, from coordinate 70,206,904 downwards.
GATATATCAAGTTTCAAACATTATTCCAAAAAAAAACCGTAAATTTACCAAAATAGTGGTGTATACGTATTGATTCTATAGGTCTCGTGTGATCACTTAAAAAAAAATGAACGCAAAAAATCTAGACCTTGTAAATCAAATTTTGTTAAAATTTGACAAAGTTAGAAAGCAAAATTTTGCAATTTGGCTAAATTTACGTTTTTTTTTTTGGAATAATGTTTGAAGCTTGATATATCAAAATGACTGACCTAACATTGAACACACAAATATGGGTTTGAAAGTACATGTTATAAGGAATAATTTATGCTATTGTGCACCTTTTTATCTTTTTCCAAAGACCCAAAAATTTAGATACAAAATAAGCTAAAAAAAAAAAAACGTTTTATTTTGACTTTTGTATGTGTCATTTTTAACAGGCAATATTCTAAAGTCTAAAATTTTGAAAATTTCATTTTGTTCATCCATATTTTATTTTCAATTTTATACGCAATATTCTTCGGTACACCCACATTTCGAAGGCCTCCATATTTTTTAGCAACATTTTTTTCAACGTCCAGTTTTCAACTCCGTATAGCAATACTGAGAATATGTAGCATCTTATAAGCCGGATTTTAAGTTTGGGGCTAATATTTTTACCGCACAGCACTTTCTTTAATTTAAAGAATGTAGCTCTAGCTTTCTCAATGCGGATTCTGATTTCGTTGCTCATATCCCAGTCACTGTTTATATTAGAACCAAGATATGTGATATTCTCTGTTTTTCAAGTGGTATATTATATGCTGTTATATCTGGAACGTTCTCTGGGATTTTATTTACTATCATAAACTTAGTTTTTTTTGTATTAAGCTTCAGGACAAATTCATTACATTTTTCTGCAACACTGTTAATTAGCTGTTGTAGTTCTTCCTGGTTGTTAGCTATTAATACCGTGTCGTCATCATATCTCAGGTTATTAAAGTTGACGCCGTTTATTTTGAATTACCTATATACATCTACAAACAACAAACATACTTAAGACTGACGACTTAAAGCATTTAAGGCATTCGATATAATAGCATATTTTTCAAACTAATTTTTTTCCATAAAAATATTTTTGTAATAAGTGTAAACCGTTATTTATATAAAATAAGACCAATTTTTTAAACAACATTAAAAAAAAATTGGAACATATTTTTAAGGCAATTATAAAAAAGCTGACATTATTTTGTAACAAAATTAATATGTACATAATATTGATTAGTTCATGTACTTATCTTCTACAACAGTATTTGGTCAACAAGCTATATTTTGAGCATAATTTCAATATTGACATTCCAATACAATCTGAAGAAATAGAATTGACTAAAACAAAGCTAATCAATTTTTCAACTTTACATAATCAACAAAATGTCTACAAATAAACAATAAATTTATTTCAATGTAGTTCAAAACCTTTAATACCTTTACTTAGAACTGAATAAAATAATTAAGTTAATACTTAAAAACAAAATTTGCAAACTAATTAGCATTTAACTCTACTGTTCTAAATCTTTCTATAAATGTACCTGCAATGTAGTAAAACAATATGTTTAATTTAAATTCAAGCACTGGGTTGTCAAAATATATTGTCTTAAGTTAAATACCAGAAAAGCATTAGGTATAAACTACATTATACTATTATACAAAAAAAAAATCCTAAATTGTTAAAACATTGCAAATGTTTAATTTATACCTAAAAAGCTTAACAAGTGTAGTTCTTCAAATTATAGACTAATTGGCATTACTGTCTAAACAGGTTAATTTTTTTTAATATATTAGTTTTTGCATTGTCAAGTTTTTATAAAAAAAATCTACTTTAGATGCTCAAAATCTTATTAAAATCAGATAAAAACAGATCTTTTGATGAATATTAGTTAGAAATGGAATTTTACTTTAGACAAACATGAACAAGATCTTGCAAAAACTTAATTTTTTTAATAATATCTATTGTATAGGGTTTGATCACAAATTTGTAACTTCTATCAATAGATTTCTTGACAACAGAAAAATTATAGTTAGAGTTAATTGTATAAACTCTGACCTTAGCATTATAAATGGTGCTGTTTCACATAATTCTGATTTTACTTTTGATTTATATTACTAAATTTTTTTAAGTAAACAAAATTTGTTATTATAGTTTTGCAGATGATAACATTTTTTATACATTATACTTTCTAGATACCATATTGATAAATATGACAAAACGTTTTGAAAAAAGCAATTGCTTATGTGTTTATTCCACGAACATTAAACGCAAATCGCTACATTAACACGGTTCTTGAATCAAAATTAATGCTCTATCTAAAAATGTTGCAAAAAAATTATCCCGCCAATGATGATGATATGATTATTATGGTATTAATAGAATTAGCTATGTAGATTTACATTCTTCATGTTTCTATACCTATTACCTATTGAGCATGTGTGAATACAATCGGTAAAAAAGCCACTCCCACTCACTTTACCTGATATTTGGATGTGTAATCATGTGTATTCAAAAAGCTTAGGATTTAATCTTTTAAGCTGAAATTAACAGTTTAATTTTTGGCATGCCTAAGCATGTTGCTTAGTGCTCAAAAATTTTGAAAGAACTACTTTAAATATTATTGAAATTAAAAAAAAAAAACACTTATCAAATTTTGTTGTTAAAAATTTAATTATATCTTAATGTGAATAATTTACATATTATTTGAAATTTTCATAAAAATTGGCTACAGGTTCTTGGTGTTTTTTAACTTTTGGCGGTCATATATATTGTGCACTTATAATAAAATTGCTGAAGTTGATTAGAAATTAATTGAGTAATTTGATATAAAACGAGTAATAAAATAATAGATAATTTATAATAACTCATGTTGTTTAAACATTAAAACTTTACTAAAAATATTTGCTACATATTTTTATTCATAACTATAAATAAAATTACGCATTCTGTGCCAGGTATAGAGATAACTAATAACTAATTCTTCATCACAATAAAACTAATATGATTTTATTTTTAAAATAAACATGTTTGTGTAATAAATTAAAAAAAATTTAAAAAACAACCACCGATACATGTATATTTTACACATTTTAAATAAAACAGAAATCTATACATTGTTGTCATTATTATGTTCTGCGTATAACTAGGTTTTGTCATATATGCAAACAATAATCATTTATAATAGTATTTTGCATAAAGATACATAAGTATAGAACTTTTAAAAAGAACGTGTTTTTCATTTTATTTACTACTTTAGCTGCTTACTATATCAAATTATTACTTACAATTTGCGTCGCCTGTAATTTAATATTTATGACCTGCGGAACTATTTTTTATGAAATGGAGCATTAATAAACTTATCTATCATATAATACCTAATTAAACATTCGGAATTCAATTACGAAATATTTCAGCAGTGCAGTGCAGTAGTATTACTTGTAATAATTTTATTATATTAAATTTTTTTATAATATTATATTAATATAAATTTCGACAACTAAAAATTATTTAATTTTTATATAAATTAATTTTAAATATATAAATATGTGGATAGACTCAATGCTTAAGAACATTACAATTTACTAAACAAATTATCAATTTTTTATCACAAATTGACAATAGGTACTTTAGTAAAATTGTATTTACATTGATGATTTAGATAGATTGATACATTTTTAATAGTTTTGCAAATTTTTTTTTTATTTTGGCTAAGGTTATATCGCTTGAGTAGTGCAATAAAATGTTAAAATAAAACAAAAATTGTTAAAGTTATATTTGGCAAATAATGGCAATACTGTCTTTTAAATAGTTAGAAGAAAAGCAACAAACAGTCTACACAGTCTATTTTTGATCATTTGTCACTTCTCAGAATTACAATAAATTATCATATAAATGAAAAAAAAAAAATGTATGTTGCCTTTAAAAAAATTAAGTTGGTTGTTATAGCAACTACACTAAAAGCAAAAACATTCATTTGTGTACCTGCCTTTATAATACACAAAAAAATCATTAAAAATGGTTTTTGAATCATGTAAATTGGTTAAAAACTAACGGAGTTATTCAACCGTACATTTTTTGTTTAACACTCTGTATAACATAGTCTTTTCAAAAAATTGTTGTCAGTTCTGAAAGTAAATGATGTACAAATACAAAAACTAAAAAGTATTTAAATTTTATTTTCCAATTTAATGACAGAAGTTAAGTAAAAATTTTGCAATTATTATGGTTTGGTTATTACGGAGCAATTGTACCTAAAAATATGCATATTTATTGTAAAAACTTATTATTAAAATAGAAAATGTTTTGTTGGATCTGAAAATAGATCTGTACGCATTTTGGATCCTACCACTATCTACAGATAACAACAAAACAATCTTCATTTAAAAGCTTATAAGATACAACTTACTTAAAAATTAAAACCAAATGATCATGGGTCACGTTTTATACCTTAGAAAACAGGCAATAAATTGACAATTTAAAAATCTTTAACAACAAACATTTTGAAATTAGTAAATAAACAAACAAAATAAAAAATAAAAAAGTGAAAAAAATCAAATAGAAATACTAAAGAAAGCAAGTATGAGCAATTATGTAGTGTAGTTTTTTGGGTGCGAAGCGTGATTAGTTTAAATTTATTCTAGAATAAAACTGGTTATGCGTTTTAAACATGTAGTTTTTACTTATTAATCAAACAATTTTTTGAAAAGCCGCTTTGGTGTACGACTTTTCTTAATTATATTCTGTAAGATTATTTAAAGGCAAGAGTTGACATGAACAATCCTTAATCTTTTCTTGCCGAAGTAATCAAAAATCAATTTTTTTTATGACCCTACAATATAACTTAATAATAGGATTGATGTATATAACAAAGTCATACATAATATAATTCAAAAACATTAAGTAGTTTGTAAAATATAACTAATTTTATTACAAATTTATATCATAGTATTCCAGAAAAAAGTTTTTTTGTTGCAGCATAATGCTACATGTAGAGCATTTATTGTGAGGACAAGACTGTATTTCTCGTGCGCTACAAAATTTACATTGAATCTAGTTCCTTTATATTTTACCCGGTAGATACCTATATTGTCTATACATATATTATCTAATAAACTATAATTGAACTTACGACGTTTAACTGTAGGTTAAAAAAAAAAAAATTCTTTTTGTTCATTTGAATCAAACTCATGTTGACTAAACGTCTAAATTCAAACGTCGTAATTTTGTATGCAATTGACAGTCAAAGAATTTCCACATGAGTCGATGCACTACTTTTTTGATTGCCTGTTCATGCTATAGAGTTAGCATAGTCACCGTCCATATAACGGTTGTAATCTTTAACAATTTCTAGACAACGTACTTTCAATTTTAATCCATTTTTTTTTAGTTTTGGTCACTAATATTTCTTTTGTTCCGTGGAAATTTGATGCCAAAAGCATCTATTTAAAAATATCGATACTTGTATTATAGTCGTAATCACCTCTTTTTAGCTTTTTATCTTTAGTTAAATGTTTTGAAAAAAAAATGGTTAGCTCAATTAATGCCACATGCTAGCGTATTTTTACTTTTAATATTACCAATAGTAGATTAGACGTAAAATAATTGTTACAATATACTGTTTTTTGTTGATTCCAATAATGTTTTGTCAATGACAAAACTATTTGTTCGTTTAATCCGCTACTTTCAAACTGATGATCTAAACTTCAAAATCGAATATAAAGCTATTTTGATTTGCCAAACACCATAATTTTATCCGCGTTTTATAAGTTCTTGAGAATTGTATTGTTTTATAGTTAACCTACTTTTAAATAAAATAATGCTGTCAACCCTAACTCTTATTGTTGTTTTATAATAGAGTTGAAAAGTTTTATTAACTTTTTTTACAATTAATTAAACTTTAGATATTTTATCATTATTATTTTTAGACATTTGCAAGTTATTATTGCAATAAATGTGAGGTACAATTTGTTCAAACCTGTTGCGTAGCTTTGTATTTTCAACTAAAGTTGATCTTAAATTCTCACTTCTATTCCAATGACGCTTTCAATTTGGCAGATAGTTGTAAGCTATATAATAATTTCTATAAATTTATTGTAAAATCTATTTTTTTATTTTTTGTATTGCATATAATAATAATTTAATAATTCTTTATTGCAGGTATCATATCTACAACATCATGCACATATATAATGATGAATTACAAGCTATGTGTAATCATTAAAACTTAACAAAAAATATAAAAAATACAAATTAAACACAAAAAATGTATACATATAAGACAAAATATAAAATTATTCATTAATACATTTTAATCAATTCTTGTACATGCTCTTGGCAATCATTTTTAGACATCATAAGTCCACGTAAAAATGATAAATTTTTTTGAGCCAAAGTTCTAGCAATAGAAGTTTATATTGCAATGCCATATAGATAACTTTGAAATGTATTAATTGTATTACTAAAAAGTTTTAGGTATATGTTTCTTGGTGTATCACAATCATAAAATAAATGTTCAATAGGACCTTTTTGTTTATTATAGTTTTTGATATTAGTTTCAACTTCTTTTTTGTGTCATTTTTATGTTGCGTCATAAATAATAATTTCTGTTAAAAACCAGGAACAGATTCAAGATTAACAGGAACAAGATTAAGATCATTTGTATTTTATTTATTGTTAAGAGGCAAATTTTGTATTATAATATTATAAGCAATCTTCTTTAAGTAATAATACCATTTTATTTTAGCGCCGATTTTGATTCCATATTTTTCGATAAAATAATACAGTAATTATCAAAATAAAAGTAAATAAGCATGTTAATATAATAGCTCAGTTATAGAGCGTTACCGTAGCATGCTAACAGTCCGTGGTTTGATTTCTGAAATATGACTAAATAATAACTTGCTCTTTATCTACCGGGGTGATTCGGTAGTTACTTAATAAGCCGTTGGTCCCATTAACCTTCTTCAAACAAGTTCTAAGACTTCTGGAGCAATGTAAAACGCAAAATAAATTTAAAAAAATAGTATTATTTCTTAATTAAAATACTTTTACATAAAGTTGCTTATTTTTATTGATTGAGAATGCACAGTTGCACTATCTTCCTAACCAACAGCTGCCGTGCAGAGTGTAGAAACATTGTGACACACGTCTTATTTTCAAACACTTTATTATTTGCAATGTTGTTTTAGAACAATAAAGCACGGTACTTTTAAGTGCGTTTTCAGTTTTTTATGAAGTTTTTGTTTGTTATTTTGTTTTTTTTAATGAGATCCAGAAACTTTTGCCAAAGGATTGTCTTCAGCCTAGTTAGCTTGTGCTTTCCAAAGAAAAAACTACGTTGCGCATTATAAACCTTGCTTCTTCAATATCTAAAAGGCTCCTAGAGAAATTTCTTTGCAGTGTATAACTTTTTTACAACTGTTGACTAGCGTATTCCATATCAGTATCGGTGCAAATGCAGAACCATTAGTGCTCCTTTTCGTATATGCCAGTCCGTTTTTTTTTAAATACTTTTAATATAAATAATGTCATATTAATTTGTCTGTAAGATTCAGCCAAATCATACCCCGATTTTTGAATAAATACCACCTTAACTGATTTTCAACAGTTTAGTGTATATGACAATGCTAAGCTAGTTTTAAAGATTTTACAAAATAATTCTGTATCATGATAAGATTGATTCTCTTAGCTCCTAGTGATTTGAATAATTCAAAAATTATTCATTTTAACAAAACAACAAATATTTTAACGTCTTCTTGGTTAGGTAATTTTGCCAGCATACAACCTGCGAAGTGTATCTGCAGTAGATTCTACCAAAATGAAATCCGCAGTTAATATTACTCAAGCAAATGGAGAAAATGGACAAAATGTTATATTTTGGGAGAACCATTGTATTATGCCATAAAAACAGAAGAGGTCACTTGCTGTATATTATTTATTATTGTTAATTGGAACATTTGTACTTAAAATGAAATAATAAAATTGCAACATCTCAAGTTAAACTGAAAAATTAAATTAGGATACCAGTATATTAAAAAATACTACATTTAATTAAATTGTTAAATAAAACGCAAAAAATATTTGTATGTGAAAAAAATATTATATAAAAAACTTTTTTTTGTGGTCAAAACTGTTAATGTTAAAACTAAGATGGTAAGGTAAGATGTCCAAATTTTACCAATTTGTTTTAACAAAATGAGCAAAATTTAAAAACTACAAATAATTATGCATCTACTTAATATTTACAATGCATATAAAACTATTTAAAACAAAATCCTAGCTATTTATTTAACAAATTTTTGTTAATTATAATTGTGATTGTAATATAGGGTTTTCCAATAAGAGGTTTCATTTTGATATTAAAAAAAACGGGTATTTTTTAGGAGAAATCAATAAATATTTATTTCATTGTAAAGAAAAAGGTATGCAATTAACATTTAAAAACAATATCAGTCAAATGGCCGCCACGGTTACGGTTGCAGTACCACATTCTTTTCATAAAATTTTTCATGAATAATTTGCACATTTGCGGCTGTATATCCTCAATAACTTTACGAACTCCATCTTTAACGTCTTGAATCAATTGTGGAGCATTGGCATAGACCTTATATTTCACGTGAACCCAAAGAAAAAAGTCTAAAGGTGTTAAATCACAAGATCTCAGTGGGCAATTGTAATCACCTATTTGAGAAATAATACGGTCAGGAAACTTTTCTTGCAAAATTGCAATTGTTTTGTTGCTTGTGTGACACGTAGCGCTGTCATGCTAAAAATAAACGTCGTCCACATCAATATTTTCCATAAAAAATTATTAATCATAGCTAACAATTGCACCAGCCTCGTTTTCGAAAAAGTAGGGTCCAATCACACCGCTAGCCTAAAAACCACACCAAACAGTGGCACGTTGAGAATGCAAAGACTTTTCAACAATCCTTCTTGGACATTTTTGCTTATTAACGTAGCCTTCGTGGTGAAAATGGGCCTCATTATTGAAGATGATTTTTTTAATGAAATTCCGGATCATTTTGATGAATTTGAAGGGCCCAATCAGCAAACATACGACGTTTATGGTGATTGACCGGCTTGAGTTCTTGTGTTAACTGAACTTTAAAAGCCTCAAGACTTAAGTTTTTATGCAAAATACGGTGTAATGTCGTTTGTGGAATGTCTAATTCCAAAGATTGACAAGGAGTTGACAAACCTGGGTTTCAACACTACTTGTTACATCAGCAATATTCTCATGTGTTCTTGAGCAATGCACACGGTTTCGATTCTTCACATCACAAACTTGTTCCAACAGCTCAAATTTTTCCACCAGGTTTACTATTGCCGGCCGAGAAGGTGTTTTACGACGACTAAAAATTGCTTTAGTTTTGCAAAATGTGACTGAATTTTTTTTACTATTTTTGTAGTGAATTTTAATAATTGCAATGCATTGTTGAATCGTGTATCGTTCCATTTTTAATAATGGCGTAGTTTTTACTTGTCAAATGCCAAAAGATAATAGCTTCAAAATTGATAGCTGCTATTCAAAATAAAATTTCTTATTGGAAAACCTTTTACATACCTATTAAATTTCATTTTATGTTTTGTACTTAACATGAATAAGTTATTTTTATATTGCAACCTTCTTTGCTGTTATTCACTCTGTTTTTGATTTGTACATGTACATTACTATTTAAAAACAGTTGACAAAAATAATGGTTTATAAAACGAGTTGGTTCAATAATACTAATAAGAATTTACATTGTATTAAGAAAATTGATGTAGAAATAACATATTTAATAAATATTCAAGTTTAGAATGAAGCTATCAAGATACGTACGTACGTATCAACTTAATTAAACATAAAAGAAAGTAGTCACCAAGATTAATGATATATTTTACTATTTCAAAAGGCAAAAGTAATAAGATAATTACATAATTAATAACGATTGTTCATTTTCAATAGATTAAAGTATAGAATTAACAGCAATAATTTTTGGCTTTATACCAAGCTTGACATCTATATGAAAATAATGTAGATATGGTTATAATAAAATTTATTGTTGTTACATACTATTAGTAATATGGCAAATAATAAAAACTTTTACAATTTAATCAATTTTAAATTTTACAAACTATCTTTAAGTTTTTTGTAACTTCTAAACTGCAGTAGTAAGTAAATACATTATAAGTAAAAAATTCGTCGTTGGCGACTTACGAACCAGTAGGGTTTTCATACAGTTTTATTCTACAAGCTAAATTTAAGGTTAACACGGCAGCCTTTTATGACAACATAAAATATTAGGATTAAAATTTTTTATTATAACATCACATATTATTTATAACACAATATGAGATTTATAACACTAATTAATTATTAAAACATTTTTTTTTAAATTGATTTATAAGAATACAACACAAAAAGTCTTTCAACATCATCCTGTTATTTGGGATAATTAACCTTTACTCATTTTTAATATGAACTATTGAGAACACATCTTATTAGATTACATAATTTTATGAATACAGCTCATAATTTATTATATAATTTTGCTGCAGTGTAATCATCAAAATTGAGCGATATGGTGGCCAACGGGTGTGTAAATTAGAAATCTTTTGCAACATTAAACATTTAATTATGTATCAAATATAATAAGGCGTCAATAACTTCCACAAAAATGTTTGCATTGTATGCAATACAGTAGTAAGTTTATATTTAATTAAAAGTATATTGGTATTGACAAAAATCACATTGTAGTTATTAAAAAAGAAATGTTAATTGTTTTTTAAAATATTATTTTACATTTGCTAGTATATATTCTCAATTATATAGACAAATAAGTATAATATCAACGCAATAATTATGCAAATAAATGACATTTGGTAGCAATAAAAACATTAACTGTATAAATAATATTAATTTGCTGATATATTTCATACATAATAATTAATTTGTTATTTCATGAAATATTGTTAAGTATCTGGCATTTATAGCACGCTTCTAATAAAAGGGGAATGTGGTTTGAAATGTATTTAATGCCTATCTGCAGACTGTAGGCATATCACATAACCAACTAATGAATTCAATATCAAATAACAAGAAATAGTTTAAAATGCATATTAACTATAAATAAACAATTTACAAATTAGCAACATATTTTGATTAAAACTTTTTAATTATTTTCAGAATGAAGAGTATATAGCTCCTGCTCATTTCGGTGAAATGTTTTCTATTCCAAGCGGACCAACATACTTGCAGCGTTCATACACAAACGTAATTTAACAATTATTTTACAATTATGTAATAAGATTTGTAATGTCTTCATGTTATAGAACGAACAAGATTACAACTCACAACGTCATTCGGATATACCAGCATTACCAAACGTAAGTAATGAGATAGTTTTTTTAGATAGAAAGTAATTGGTGTCAATTTATTGCTAGCATCAAAATATGTACGGACTGCTCCGAGACTATGATGATGCTGTGAAAACCGATCCAAGAAAACCCAGAATGATTAATTCACTTGGCGGATTTTTATCAGATGTAAGTTGTTAAGTAATGCGTACGGATTAATACATAATTGGCAACATAATTTGTATGTCCTTTTATAGTGAAACAGCAAACAACAAAAAACATCATTTTATAAAGATTTAAAAATGTTTGTTGCTGGATTTTTTTGTACTAATAGAAGAATTTTAGTTCACAGTTTACACGTACAAATTCACGTATTTCTACTCTATTAGTTAACTTAACAAACGCTTTAAACTACCGGTAGGTAAAAAAATGTGATGGTTAAAGCATAGATTTATGTCACTTCTAAAAAGATGACATAAACATTAATCAAATGTGACTTTTAATGTTAGTAAATAATTTTAAATTAAACAAATGCTTTCTAAATGGCTAATCATTTAGCATACAAATAATATAATACAACACACGACTGTTACCTGCATTTATGGCCACACTAGTCTACTTATATTGCGTTAATAGGTTCACCGTATTAATACTATTTTGGCCAACTACTGCCGGTATATTATCATAAGTAACTTTATTTAACTTTTAAATTAAATCTAGTTGAAACGCATATGATAGTTGCAGATATTTTGGGTAGACCGCAAATGCATGTTAATTAATTTTACTTGTAGGTGAGTATAATTTACTAATTTGTCAATTAACGCTATTTGTTACTCAGAGATAAAAAACAGTCTTAAACATTTTTAACATTAAGTTTGTTTGCGAGTTGATTGTGTAGTGTAGTTTTTGCAATTAGTGCCGTTATTAAGTTTTGGCTAAAAATCATTATTAATAACTAATCTAACTAAAAATTTGTAGTATTTTGTTTTGTTTTACATGATTGAAAAAAAAAATGTTAGATATAAGTTTGTTATAAACGCTTCTACTAGTTAATAAAATTTCAATTGATTCCAATTTTTTTATATATAAAAAAAAACATCTTCTAAAAATATGTTTTTGGAGTATATTATAATTTTTTAATCTACAAATTATAATACAATATACCAAACATCAGAGATAAAGCATGTTACATACACATATTTTCTGCAACTATTAGATCAAGTTTAGTACTTTTTATTCAATTTTAGACACAATTTTTTTTCTAAGTTATAAAAACATCACCAATTAAAAAAAAAGGAAAGGCAATTATGTTTGTATTTATAATAATACTTTAAAAATATACAACATTTTCACCTTGAATACCACTGCGAGTTTTAGGTATATAATACAAACATAATTGGTTGGTAATAAAATAATCCGTTGACATAATTTAAACCCATTTCGTAAAGACACTATATCTATGGGTATACTATGATATAACGCAAACAGTTTTGTTTTGATTTCTTTTTTACTTGATTTCAAAACTCAACTCAATTTTTTTAGTTTAATTTAGTTTGTATGTGTGTGCTGCATACGCATAATACTACCTTAATCTTATATAAAAACTTTATTCTACAATTGTCTTTTATTTGTTTTTTTGGCTAATTTAACTAAAAACTTTATGCAAAACCTAGAGTTTTTCAAATAAAGACTTGCTCAAGTTAATGATGTTACAACACTTTTTTAGGGCATTGAGATAATTGTATACTAATTGTGTAAGCAACTATCTACAAATCCAATTTAATAACAGTAAAACTTTTACACATTAACACAAAAAAAGCATTTGTGTTCTTTACAATGATAAACCTAAGCTCAATTCAATTCTCTCAAGTGGTGCGTGTGTAATAGCGTAGGCCTATTACCCTTGCAACAAAACTAGTGTTTTGAGATAATACCTATGTAGAACAAAAGAATGCAATCATATACTTACAACTGTAGGCTTTTAATTGTTTACCTAATGGTAGCCATAATTAAATTTCCATTTAATTCTTTATTAAAAAGTTACATTTTATAAATTACATCATAAAAAATGATGTTAAAGAGAATATCCAAAATAATGTTACCATAACTACAAATTTTATGGCTTTTAATTAATTAACATTAATATAAAATAATATAAACATATAAAAAAAATATAAATACTAAAACACGCTACACTACTCCCCCCGAAATGTAAAAAACTAAAAAGAAAAAATTACTAACCACTAAAATAAATACAATGGTTAAATGAAACTGTCTTTTTAGCTTTGTCACGGCAGTAATGGGTTTTAATATAGATTTAAAAACGAAATTGTTGACAATTCTAAATAAGCTGGTTTCAATCGATCAATTGAAACCGAGTCTTGCTTGTCATTAAATTGAACTATAAAAAATGTGACGTTCTAGAAATAACTAAGAAAGGTCCGAAAAAAGTTGGTTCCAAAGACTTTTTAACATGGTCATTTCGAATAAAAATGCAAACATCTTGTTAAATAAGGGTTTACGAAAAAATGTTGTTTAGTAAATCTTGTTTGGCAAGGTAGCAGTACGTTTATAGTTTCTTTTAGTTTTGTTAAAAATAACGGTAAATTTGGATCTGTTGGTACAATGTGATCAGTATACTTCAGATAATGACCAGGCAAGTTTAAAGTAGTACCATAAACAAATTCTGCAGGCGTGGCATTTATTGGATTTTTAACAATTGATCTAAGGCTTAATAGAATTAAAGGTAACGAATCAACCCAATTAGGTGTTAATTTTGACATTTTAATAGATAATTTAATTTGTCTATTAAGCCATTCAGTTAATCCGTTACGTTGTGGATGATATGAAGTAGTAGATTTATGATCAAAACCTATTAATTTTCTAAATTAATTCCAAAAGTTTGAGTGAAATTGCTTTCTACGATCTGTTACTACAGCTTTTGGAATCCCAAAACGGGAAACCCAAATACTCAAAAATACTTTAGCAGCACTGAAAGCAGTAATATTTTTTAAAAGAATGGCTTCAGGCCATCTCGTAAAACGATCAATACAGATCATGAGGTAACGATATCCGTTACAATTAGGTAAAGTTCCTACAAAATCAATATGCATAATTACGAAACAAAATTTAGGTAAATCAAAATTCTGAATTGGACTTCTAGTGTGTCTATGAGTCTTGTTTTTTGGCAATCAATACAAGATTTTACGACATTTGCAATGTCAGTTTTCATATTTGTCCAAACATAGTTCATAGATACAAGTTTTTGTGTTGAATTAATTCCAGGATGTGATAAAGAATGGAATTTGTTAATAATTGTTTTACGTAATGATTTTGGAATAAAAGGACGTACCATGTTATGAGAAACATCGCAAATAATAGACTGCAAGAAGTTTGGTAATTGTCGTGGTTCCAGAATCAAATTCGTATTGTTAGAATTTAGTAGGTTTTGTAACTCTTCATCAAAAAGCTGCAATTCGCTCAATTGACTCAAAGAATCAACTATTTCATTTATCTCAACTCTTGATAAAGCATCTGCCACTTTATTTGAGGATCTTTTAATATAACGGATGTCTGAAGTGAATTGAGAAATAAAAGCTAAGTTTCTCATTTCTCGTAACGAGTAATGAGTAGAATTTTGTTTGAAAGCTGAGATCAATAATAATAATAATAATAATAATATAATTTTATTCCTCTCGATCTTTACAGACATGGGATACGTCAGGTACATAATATTAGTATAAAATAAAAATAAAAATAGTAAAAATAAAAATATTACAATTACAATCAAGTTAAAATATGTATATATAATTTTTTTTTATAACAATCTATCATGCAGTGCTGTATCGTTCAAAAACTCTGTAAACGAATAATAACATTTGCTAGTTAGCAGCTTTTTGAGTTTGATTTTATAAGAATTTAAATTCAGCATTTTCAAAGATTCTGGTATTTTGTTATATGCTTTTATAGCCAGATATTGTGGACTTTTTTCGTAAATGCTCAATTTATGTTGTGGTACTTCAAAAATGCTTGAACCATACCTGGTATTGTATGTATGAGAAAAGTTTAAAGGTCTAAACTTGCCGTTTTTTTGTTTTGCATATATTAATAGCTGATAGATGAAAATGCACGGCGCAGTTAGTATGTTTAGCTGTTTAAACAATGGTCTACATGAAGTACGGCTATTTACAGCCAACATAGAGCGTATTGCTCGTTTCTGCAATACCAATACTCTGACAGACTCGTTAGAACATCCTCATGCAATATTTCCATAAGACAACACTGAATGAAAATGTGCGTAATAATATTTTAAAAGTACATTTAAATCTAAAATTTGCTGTAATTGTTTTATTACATAACAGGTAGTTGATAGTTTTTTTGCAACGTAGTCTATATGAGCACTCCAGTTGCATCCCTGATCAATAATTTCCCCTAAAATTTTGTGTTTGTTTTTTGTGTTATACTTAACTTATTACATCGAATAAGTAAACTACTGTCACCTTTTATATTTGTATTGCAGAATCGAAGAAATACGGTTTTCTCCTTATTTAAATGCAAACCGCTTGCATCAAACCATTGCTTAACTTTAGCAACATGTGCGGTAGCTTTTAAAGCAATTTGGTTATCTGTAGAGTTAACTTAAAGAGAGGTATCGTCAGCAAACATAAAAATATTTTCTAATTTTAAGTCATTTACAAAGATAATAAATAGTAAGGGACCAAGCACCGACCCTTGTGGAACCCCTTTTGACATAGGCAACATATTTGATTTCTTGTTTGCTACTTCTACGTAGTGATATCTTCCATTTAAGTAACTCTCAAACCATTTAAGTGCGTGTCCACGTATACCGTACATATGCAGCTTCTTCAGCAAGGTGTCATGACAAACCAAATCAAACGCCTTGCTTAAGTTCAAAAATATTCTAACACAGGTCTTACCTTTGTCGAAGTATTTGTATAATTTATTTAAAAAAAACAGTTATGGCATCAGAAGTTGAACGACCTTTGCGAAAACCGTATTGATTGTCATTAAATAATTTGTGAGCATTAATAAAGTTTACAATTCTTGTGGCTACTATGGATTCTATTATTTTTGATATGGGACTTACCAAAGATATTAGACGAAAATCTGAAATAATTGAGCTTGAAGATTATTTTGGTATTGGTATGATTTTTGTTATTTTTAAGTCATTTGGAAAGCAACCACTTGAAAATGATAAATTAATTATTGTTACTAATGGATCTATAATATCTAAGATACATTGTTTTGTTAGGTTTGCATTGATATTGTCATAACCCATAGAATAAAATGTTTTCATTTTGACTACAGCTGAAATTACTTTGCGTTTGGACACAGGATTTAAGAAAACGGTATAAGGATTTTTTTGTATGTTAAAATGTGTATTAGGGACATTGACATCCTTGTATTCACTTGCAATTGCATTAAATTAGTTATTAAAGTAAACTGCTACTTGTGTTGGGTCGCTTATTGAAACATCATTAATTTGAAGAACAATTGGTTTAAGACATTGCTGTTTTGTGGTATTATCGTTTATAATACTCCATGCTGTTTTTGATTTGTTTGGAGAATTTTCAATTATTTTGTTAAAATGCATCTTTTTTGCTTTAGCTATTAGATCGCGATATATTGTCTTATATTTTTGGTAGTACATTGTCCAGTAAGCATTTCCATTTTGACAAGTTGAATAAGTTTTTCAAATTTTGAGAAGAAATTATCAAACCTTTAGTTATCCAGTTATTATTCAACGATTTATGGTGTTGGTATGATTTGATCGAAAATGCTATATTAAAATAATAACTTACAGAATCCTTGAACGAGACATATAAATCATTTACATCACTAAACTCACTAAGCGCACACCAATTTTCTTTTGAAAGAAGTTGTTTAAAGTATAATATATTTTTAGTTTTATTTAACTGTCTATATTGTGTGGTTACTTTAGTGATTTTAGAGTTATCTTGAAATAATTTTGTAATTTGACTATTGTGATCAGATAAACAGTTTTCAATAACATTGCTAGATAATTGGTTAAGCTTATTAATACAAATATTATCAATACAGTTGTTTTTTCTGGTGGGTTTACTGATAGTAGGCATTACGTTATATAAGTCTAATATATCTGTTAGTTGCGTTAATGACTTCGATGGACAATTGAAGTTGATATTAAAATCGCCAGCTATTATAACTTTATACTTAGAAAAATGAACAGTGCATATATTAAGAGCTTCGTTTAATTTTTCAATGAAAATCAATCACCTGAAGGGCTTCTATATAATGCAAAAATTATATAATGTTTGTTATTTATGTCTAATTTAAGTGCAGCACACTCATAATGTTTTTCTAGTGACATGTTATTAAAGCTATCTAAACATACAGTATTATATCCTTCTTGTACTAAAATAAGTACACCGCCTTTCTGGTATTTAGTCCTCATAAAACAACTGCTTATTCTATAACCTCTTACAAAAATGGAGTCTTTTTGATTTGTTGTTAAGAAATGTTCAGTAATACAAAAGACATCACATTTATTTATACTTAAAAATAATTCAATTTGGCCCAATTTTTGACTTATTCCCTGAATATTTTGGTGAATGATGACGGTATTCAATGGTTTATGATCTGTTAAAATAAAAAATTCTTGTCCCTCTACCAGGTAACGAAATTTCTTGACGGCTAAAAAAATTGCCAATAATTCTCTATCAAAAGTACTATATCTTTTTCTGTTTTAGAGAAAGTTTCTGAAAAATAAGATATTGGCTGTTGAATACTATCAACAGATATTTGTTGTAAAACTGCTCCCGCTGAGAAATCTGAAGTATCGATCATTATGCTAATCTCAGATTTATCATCAGGAAAAACCAAAATTGAACGTTGACCTAATACTTGTTTAATCTTAACAAACGCATCAGTGGTTGATTGCGTTCAAGGTAGATCTTTAGAGTCTCTGTTAATTGTTGCAAAATCATTAAGTGGTGTGAAAATACTTGCACCTGATTTTAAAAAACGATGATAAAAATTGACAATTCCAAAAAAACGTAACAAGGAACGATACGTTGTTGGTTGAAAATAATTTAATATTGCCTTCATTTTATCTTGTGCAGGTATATTACCTGATGATGAAATTGTATGGCCTAAAAAAGTAATTTCCTCAACTTCAAATTTACATTTACCAGGATTAATTTTAATACCATTACTATCTAAACGTTCAAAGATTTGTTTCAAATGCATGAGGTTTTCCCCTGATTTTTGCTAAAGATTAAAATGTCAACTATGTATGCAAAACAAAAATTTAGACCTCTAAGAGTATTATCAATAAATCTTTGAAATGTTTGAGCAGCATTTCTTAAACCAAAACCTATCCTTAAATAATCAAATAGACCAAAAGGGGTTGTTATTGCTGTCTTTGAAATATCTTTCGGATCTATTTGGATTTGATGATATGCTTTAATAAGGTCAATTTTAGAAAAAAATTACAATTAAAACAATTGTTTGTAAAATCCTGAATATGTGGTATCGGATAACGATCAGGTTTAGTAACTTTGTTTAAAGCCCTATAATCTCTACAAGGACGCCAAGAACCATCTGATTTTGGCAACATATGTAAAGGTGAAGACCAATTGCTGTTAGATGTTCTTACCAAACCAAGGTCTAATAATTTTTGAAATTCCAATTTTGCCGTTTTAATTTTCTCTTGAGAAAAGCGTCTAGGTCTAAAAAATATAGCTGATCCTTCAGTTGTAATGCAGTGAGTTACATTGTGTTTAACTTTAACATTTAAATGTAACGGTAGAGTTAAATTTGGAAAAAGTTTTAATAATTTGTTGTAAGAGTCTAAATTTCTGTTTAATAAAATTGGAGAAATTTTAGAAATATTTGATGAAACACCATTGCAAGAGCTGAAAGATTTAGAATCTATTAACCTATTATTATTTAGATCAACTATCAAATGATAGTGTCTTAAGAAATCCGCATCAATAACTAAATTTCATATTTTTGCTAAGATAAAACGCCAAGACAAGATTTTATTTAACCCTAAGTAGATTTTAACAGTTTGATATCCATATGTTTGGATAAGTGTACTATTCGCCGCTAAGAAAGTTATTGGATTTAATTTTAATTTTGACAAATTTTTGACAGCCAAAATACTAACTGCTGCACCTGTGTCGATTAAAAATTTATGTCTAGTATCTTTTTCAAAAGGTAAAACAAACGACTAGGTAAAACCTCCTGTAAAGCAGTCGCAACTTTCATTGGAATTACGGGTTTTTTTCTTTAAAAGAACATGGTTCAATACACATCTTCGCTTTATTAGCAAAGTTGAAATAGTATCAACAAAAGTCTGAATTTTTATTATTATGTTTATTCAAATCTGATCTTGTTCTTGAAGGAGAACGAGACCTTAGAGCGGTTGTAACAATTTTTGTTAAGTCATTAACTTGTTGCTCCAATTTTGAAATCTGCAACCGCATTGAATTTTGTTCATCCTTTTTCGAAATTAAATTTACGGAATTTATTACTGAAATTTCAACAATCTTATCAGCTAATTTGGCTCCGCTAGCAAAAGATTATCGGACGTCATAAGAACTTTCCTTACATCAGTCGGCAACCTTTGTAAAAAAAGTTCTTTTAAAATATTATCGTCCAGCTTCTTAGCACCAAGAAGTTGCATCAACTTACGAAAAAACTGTGATGGTGTCTTATCACCAATTTCTTTGTCAGTCAAATGTTGTTTCAACGTTCGTTGCTCTGAATTTGAGGTCCTTAAAATTAATTCGGACTTGAGTTTTTCGAATGGAAACTCCAAAGGAAGCTTAAATATTAAATCACGTATTTCCACAGTAACCTCCGGAGCTAAGGTAGACACGACTAACTCAAATTTTGTCTTTTCAGACAAAACTCGTTGCCAAGAAAAAATTGTTTCTAATTGTGCAAACCACAATTCTGGATCTGCAGCCCAAAATTGCGGTATTTTGAATTTCACTGCTTAAACGGCCACAGGTTCAACCTCGTCTGATTCATTAACCATTGTGTTTATGGTTAATGATCAAAATTTAATAATAATTGGGAAAATAGGTAGTAGTGCAGCGCGGTACTATATATAATAATATAATAATAATATGTTAATAAATTACCAACATATAAAAAGATATATAATAAAATACTACTATGTCTTTTGACATACATCAATAAAAATTCATAGTTCGACAGCTTATTATAATTCATTCAAAACCTGTATCCTCTTGATGGTTTAGCTTCCAGGGTTCTGCTTGTAAATAATCCCCTTCTGCTTAACCGTCTTTTTGTAAATACTAAAATCACTCGAACAGTTCTTCCGCTTCCTCGGGCTCGTCAGGATCTTTTATGCCGGAATCCGTTCGTTGGGGTCACCAATTTTGTAGGCTTTTAATTGTTTACCAAATGGTAGCCATAATTAAATTTCCATTTAATTCTTTAGTAAAAGGTTACATTTTATAAATTACATCATAAAAATTTATGTTAAAGAGAATTGTGTGTGTGGTGTACATAAAAACAATTATATTATTTTTTTCATTATAAATAATGTTACCATAACTACAAATTTTATGGCTTGCTTAATTAATTAACATTAATATAAAATAATATTTACATATAAAAAAAAAACACGCTACACAATTCACAACAATATATACTTTGTAAGTCGTGCAACTTTACTGCAGTGTAAAACAAAGCAATTTAATTATTTTTCAACTATTTTACAAATCATATGTTATTTTTATAATATTATTAGTAGTAGTAAGCAAATTTATTTCATATGCACACAAAGTTTTATAAAGAAAATAAACATATTTAAATGTAAAGTAGAAATGATTATAAAATATGAAAAAGGCTATCGACCAAAGACTTTCTGCCCAAATTTTTTTATTATTTTATATTTAAATAAATTTTGTTTTTACTACATTTGTTTTACATAACATTCAAAAAGTCATAAAAACTTTGTCCCATTTTCTGTTATTATACCAAAATAAAAAAAAAATAAACTTGCACTCAACTAAGACAGAGAAGCAGTTAATTAAAAGCAAAACGCATTTAACAAATTTATAGTAAATGCTTTGACTGGATTATAAAAAAAATTGTAAACATTGTGGCAAATTATTTGCATATTATTAGTTAATATAATCTTAACAAAAAATGGGAAATTTTTAAACAAATTATTCTAGAAGCTGCAAAAGAAAGCTGTGGATCAGCAAAAATAGTGAACAAAGATACTAAAAAAACTAATTGGTAGACAGAAGAAGTCAAAAAAAGAGATAAGGGACAAAAAAGAAAAATGGAAAAGATACTTACAAACCAAGGAAATAGAAGATTATGAAAAATACAAAGAAAAGAGAAATAATACAAAGAAAATAATAAAAGAAGCAAAGATAAAATCATGGACAAAATTTGGTAAAGAAATGAATGAAAATTTCAACCGAAACCAAAAACTACTTTACGGAACGTTAAAACATCTAAAACAAAAAAAAAAGAATACAATATGATAAACATAAAAGATAAAAATGGCAAAATAATAACGGAAGAAGATAAGATGATAGAAAGATGGAGGCAATACTTCCAAGAACTAACAGAACAAGAAGCAGAAGAAAACAATACAATAGAAGATGGAGAATTGCTACAGGACAGAAGAACGGAAGAAATAGAAGAAATTAAAAAAGACGAAGTAATAGAAGCAATTAAGAAAATAAAAAACGGGAAGGCACCGGGAACAGATGAAATAACGCCGGAAATGATGATATACATGGGAGATGAGGGAATTACACAAATAACGGAATTAATAAACAACATAATGAGGAATGGGAAAACCCCAAAGAAATGGAATAAAGGAATTATTCTACCCATACATAAAAAAGGCGATAAAAGGAAATGTGAAAACTATAGAGGAATCACACTAACGAGCACACCAAGCAAAATATTCACAAGAATTATTGAAAAAAGAATGAGAGACAAACTAGAAACAACAATAGAAGACAGCCAATGTGGAAGAGGAAAAAGCACACAGGATCTAATATTTATAATAAGACAATTAAGTGAGAAAATGATTAAAAAAAATAGAGTAATGCACGTATGCTTTGTTGACCTTGAAAAAGCTTTCGACAGGATCAAGAGAGAGGACATATGGAAAGAACTAGAAGAGAGAGGAATTGAGAAGAAAATAATAAACGTAATCAAAAACATGTACACAGAAAACAAAAACATAGTCAGAATGAATAACGAAGAATCAAAAGAATTCCAAACGAAAAAAGGTGTGAAGCAAGGATGTGTATAAGCGCATTTCTTTTCTCAATTGTGCTAGACAGGGCAATAAAACAGGCAAAGCAAAAAATGAAAATGATAAAAATAGGATATTGGAAAATGGAAGTAACAAAAATAGCAGAACTGCTATTTGCAGACGATATGGCAGTGATTGCTGAAACCGAAGAAGAGTTACAACACAACATGGAAATAATAGAGGAGCAACTAAAGAAAATAAACATGAAAATAAATTATGAAAAAACAAAGACCATGATAATTGCAAAGAAAAAACTGAATCACGAAATAAGAATAAAAGGAAGAATAATAGAACAGGTCAAACAATACAGATACATAGGAACAATAATACAAAGCAACGGAAAACTGGACAAAGAGATAGAGGACAAAATAGGAAAAACAGCAAAAATATATAACATGTTAAAAAATACTTTCTTTAATAAAAAAGAAATATCAAAAACAACAAAAACAGAAATTGTAAAAAAAGTAATCAGACCAACATTAACATATAGTAGCGAAACATGGACGATGAC
This sequence comes from Tachinus rufipes, assembly GCA_963932245.1. Taxonomy (NCBI): domain Eukaryota; kingdom Metazoa; phylum Arthropoda; class Insecta; order Coleoptera; family Staphylinidae; genus Tachinus; species Tachinus rufipes. The sequence continues at coordinate 70,183,726 of OZ010745.1, read as the reverse complement.
AGAAAAACAAACAGAAAGAATAAATGCTATGGAGATGAGACTTCTTAGGAAGATTGAGAACAAAACAAGAAAAGATAAAATAAGGAACGAGACATATAGAACGAATTTAAATATAAAGCCAATACAAGACAAAATATTGAAGGTCAAATGAGATGGTATGGACATATCATAAGAATGAGTGAAGAAAGAAATACTAAGGAAATTTATGAGACAAGAGTAACAGGAGAACAAAAAAGAGGAAGACCCAGCAAATAATGGAACAGCGCAATAAAGGAAGAAGCTACAAGAAAAAGAAACACGTGGGAAGAAATAAAAGAGATAGCCAAGGATAGGAAGAAATGGAGAAAATATTACACAAACGGCAATTGAATAAATAAATAAATAAATAATCTTAATACAAAATATATAAACAAATTTACTATAAAGTCAACGTCAAACGTTTACTTACATTTTTTTCTACTTAAAATCCAAAAATACAGTTTTTAGTTTATTAAAGTTTTAAAAGAAACTTCAAATTTCTTAACCATTACCTTAAAATTTTAGCATGTTTCAATAAATTACCAGTGTATAGTTAGTTTTTGGTCAAAATGTAAACTTACTAAAAGATAGTTACAAAGTTTACTAACTTAACTAATTATTGCATTGTAAGTTTGTAGGATCATATTTTGTACGCTAATCATCATAATACAACGTAATTTTATTTTGCGTTGATAAGATAAATTCTTAGATCTCTTGATTAAACCAAAGACAGAGTGAAAACTACAACTTAGATCTCTTGATTAAACCAAAGACAGAGTGAAAACTACAAGAACATTGATAAGAAAGTTATTTTTGTATTTTAAATTTTGAGCTAATATTTAATCTTAAAATGAATAAAAAAACGCTTTAAAACAGTAATTGCATTAAAGGTCTATGTGTTGACTATTCCCATGTTTAAATCATGTGTGATAATTGTTAGCAAAAGGTACTGGGGCATGAACAAGTTTATTAATATTTTTAATGTTAATCATTTTTATTTAATTTGACTAGTATGTTATGAATGCTCTGCAAAAACCCCTTACGCAAATTATACAGACTTCTACAAAATATATGCACGCTTGTAGATAAGTTACACATTTTTAGATGTTTATTCCAAAAACCTAATAAATACAAAACTTAATCCTCTGTTAAAGTGAAAAAGTGGTACTTGCCTACATCTACAAACAACAAACATATATTCTAGACCAGTGATTCTTGACTTTGAGTTGCGACCCAAATTTATGTTGCGGGAGGTATTAGGGTAGGTCGCGGCAAACTCAAATAACTTAAAAAAAAGATAAAGTTTTATATTCTAACGCATTTTTAATATATTTAATAATATAATTTTAATTGATAGAAATATCACTTCACTAATATTTAGTCTAATTGCTACTATTTATTGACAATTTGCAAGTTTCATAAAACAGAAATAGAAACATTTTTAACAAACAAAAATAACAAATCTGTTGAGTACTTCAACGACGACAAATAAATGCCATCTAAATTGGCATATTTTGATTGATATTTTATACACTGAAATCAGTTAAACAGAGAAATAAAAGGTCAAAACCGTGCTGTAGTAAACATAAGCAAAAAAATTGCAAAACATTAATTGGCAGCGTTTTCAATATTGAACTTGTTTTGGAAGATATTAATTACAATAATATTCTCATGGAAATGGTACCATGTCTATTTTTTTAAATATTAGAAAATTTAAATATGAAATACAAAGCTGTGGAAAATCTTTTTATATACATATATAATATATAATATAAAATATCAAAAAGTATCGTTGAGTTAAAAATTCATTTAAAGTAGATGTTATGGAAGTTAAAAATGATTCAGGTAAATTACAAAAAAAAATTGTAATAGATAGATAGATAAGTTTATTAATGCTCCATTAAAAAAAAAAAAACAGTTGCACAGGTCATACATAATAATTAGAATACAGTTAAAATTACATTATATAATGTGGTGAAGTGCTGTAATATAAACACATTAAAACAAAAAATGAACAATCATGACAAAACTAAACAAACACGTAAAGATTATCTAAAAAAAAAATTAAAAAATCGACATTTTCGTAAAAACAATTCTCTATAAGAATATCTTTAATGGTAGATATAAATTTAACATAACTTAGATTTTTTATATCTGAGGGCAGTTTGTTAAACAGTTTTATACCTATGTATCTGAACCATCCATACTTTTTTCAAGCGTATATACGGCAAACAGATATTACTGCCATTGCGAGTATTATAATTGTTGTTTGCGTGTGTAATAAATAAACTCAAATTTTCTTTGATATAGCACAAGCAACTCAGAATATAATAACTTGTAAAGTTAAAATTTTCAAAGTTTTAAAACTACTTTCACAACAGTCCCTATACCCAATACCTGCTAAAATTCAGATTGCTCGTCTTTGCAATCCGAATACACGATGCCGGATAACAGAATGGCCCCAGCATAATATGGCATATGACATGTGTGACTCAAAATATAAAAAATAAACTGTACGTAAACATTACTCAGTTATCGTTCCTTTCAAGCTTCTTATTACAAAAACAGATCTTGACAACGTTTTTGACAAATCATCTCCATGTATTGTCTACATGAGTTTAGGATCAAGACTGACACCTAAATATTTAATAGAACTTAGTTCATTATGCGTATTTTTTACTGAAAAAACCATATTGTTTGTTTTGTCTTCATTTAGCATCAATTTATTATTATGAAACCAGATTGAAGTTTCTTCTAATAACGCTTGGGAATGCTGATTGGCTATTTCCACCTGAGCTGACCTATAAAGAATAATAGTATTGTCGGCGTAGAGAAAAATTGGTGCTAATATACTGTTAGGTAGATCGATAATATATAAGAGAAATAATAAAGTGCCAAGAATTGAACCCTGTGGTACCCCGTGTTTAATATGCAACATTTTTGATGTTATATTATTGCAATTAACAATTTGCTTCTTATTGCTAAGGTAAGAAAACAATAACTTGATACTATTCAGGTGAAAATTATAGAAATAAAGCTTCCGAAGCAGTATATCATGTGATACACAGTCAAAAGCTTTACTCAAGTCTAGCAGACTCACTTTTGTGTATTCCTTATTTTCAAATCCCTTTATTATTTCATCCACTTCCGTTATTGCATGCGTTGTTGAAAGCCCTTTTCTAAAACCAAATTGACAAGACGTTAACAGGTTGTTTTTGTCAAGATGCTTAGTAATCTGATTTAATAAAATTGTTTCAAAAACTTTACTAAAAACAGGCAATATTGAAATAGGCCTATAATTTGAAGGATTTTGCTTATCACCCTTTTTAAATATAGGATCGACTTTTGCAATTTTTGGTGAATCTAGAAAGATGTTATTGCATATGAGTTCATTAATTAACTTTGTCAATGGTATTAAAATTAAATTAACAATTTGTTTGATAACAACTGTACTAAAACCATAATAATCGCGAAAGTTACTATATTTTAGGTTTGTGATTATATCCCTTACATCATTGAATGAGACAGCTTCAAATGTCAGAAAACTGGTGCAGTTAGACAGTTGGTTATAGTTTTTTAAGTTTGTTGTAGGATTGCTGGTTTGTTGCGGAAGTGTTTTAATTAAGTCGTAAGCAATATTAACAAAATAGTTATTAAAATTATCTGGTGATATTATGTCATTATTGTTTTCTATTGGCGATTTTTTCATTTTAGAATGGATAACTTCCCAAGCCGCTTTTATTTTGAGCAATGTTAATATGGTCAGTAAACGATTTAAATGATTTAATTGCCATATTATAATTTTTTTTTAACGATTTAAGGAGTAGTTTATTGCTTTTAGATTTATTTTTGTAATAAGCTTCCTGTGTCAACTCTAGTGTTTTGCGCATGTTTGCTAACTCTGGAGTAAACCAATTAATAAGGTTTCTTGATTTATTGGAGATATTTTTTTCAAGAAAACAACTCAAAAATAAATTGTTTATTATACTTATAAACATATCAAATTTCTCACAAGAACTCATGAATGAGTCAACAAATGTAAAATCTGTTTCCGCAACTAAGCCGTAAATTTAATGCAAATATTAAAAAAAAGATTTGCCGGAATCAGTCTCACAAACAGTAACGTAGCTATCTGTAAGCAAAAAGTTGCAAGTTTCGATATCTATTTTAATATCTTGAAAATCAAATTTTGTTATTTATGACACTTTTGTGAACAGAATTTGGCATTTTTTCCTTTTTTATGGCTAGATTTTGTTTTATTAACATTACTCTTTTATATTTTATAATTTGAATTTGAGATTATGTAAAAAAAAATCCTTTTTTTTAAAACTTATACAATTGTCAGAAAATACCTTAAATTTTCTGACAATTGTTAAAATTTTTTTGTTGGATTTTACATTTTGAATTTGCAGTGTTATATTTTTAATTTTTATAAAAACAAATTGGCGGTTTATGCCAGATTTTATTTTTTTACCAAATTTGATTATTTTTAACAATTTTAAGACCGGATTTTGCTCGTTTTGGAATTTTATTGAACTTACAAACATTTTACAATTTTCTACAGTTTATGGCTCAATGTTGGTACTTTATAATAAAATTTTAATGTTAAATGCACCGGATTTTGCTATTATTTTCTACAATAAAAAAAAAAGATGCATTTTTAAACCAGTTTAGCCTAATTTTAATGTTTTATAAACGGATTTTGGTTGTTTTAAAATTTCATTAAATTTATTACATTTTTCTACAGTTTAAGGCCTAATTTTGGTGGTTTGTTTAAAGATCGGATTTTGCTACTTTTTACATTTTATAAAAAATAATATTTTTAAACCAATTTAGCCGGATTTTAATGTTTTATGACAAGTTTTAGTTAGTTTTAACTTTTTACAAATAGAATAATGCATTTTTAACAGTTTAGAAAATACCTTAACTAAGTTACTGTTCACAAAATTTTGGAAATTATCTGAAAAGCCATGCTGCCTTTCTTAATAAACTTAGTAGTGCGAAGCAAGATTTTCCTATTTTGTTGCTATGACAAATACAGATAAAGTACAGGAATAAATTGGATTCTCAACAGAGCTTGCGGTGTACACATTCTATAAACTTAACACTTTGTGTAAACCTTATTTGTTCAAATACAACAATAATATATGATGCCATTATGCAGGTTAATGCAATAATAAAAAAAAAATCATAGTAAAACACTATAATATTTTATAAATATAAATTTTAATATTTTCAAATAATTTTATACAACACTATCTGGTCAACAAGCTATGATTTTTTTTGCTCTTAACTAATCTTACTTAACCCATACCTTGCAACTGTAAAATATACAACCTACTAAAAAAAAAATTTACGTTTTCATATTTTTTATGATTAAAAATTATATTGGAATCTACTATACGTATTGTATAAAATAATTTGTTATTCTATTTTTCTTAAGAAACAAATTATTGTTTTAATTATGTAAATATAGTCAATAATAAATCGATTTGCGCTAGGGATTAAAGCTTTTTGTACGCAACTGTAATTATATTTTATACTATTAATGAACAAAACTTTAAATTTTTTAGGCAGTCTATTTTTCAATACCAATATAATATGTTTTACTATAATTGTTACAAGGAAAATTGCCAAAGTTTGCGGAAAATGTAAAAATAAAACACAAATTACGTTATGTAAATCGCTTTATTGCTTCTTAAAATATTCTCCTTTAAAATCTATACACTTTTGCATTTGTGAACGCACCACTTTTATGGGTTTAGGTTCATTTTGAAGCACCCCTACAGTCGATTGCTGTTTAGTTTTAGGCTTATATACGATGTTATACACCAAATTTAAACGACCTTCTTTAAATTTCTTGAATTGAATGATTGTGCAAAATCGTATGTATTTGTTTCGCTGCAATGCCTAAAGATGCCTCTATCTCACTATAGATCACATGCCGATCTGACAAAATTATTTCACGCATAGCATCAATATTTTTTGCGACAACAGAGGTGCATGGACGGCTTTTGCAAAGATCGTCATCAAACGTTGGTCTTCCACTCTTAAATTCTACGAACAATTTGTAAACAATAGTTTTGGATAGTGCTTTATCCAAATAACGAACTCACAATTCAATATTTCCATTTTCACACAATGATTACTCTCGTTAAGTTTTGTTGAAACAAAACCAAGCAGTTTGAATTCAAACTGTCAACTGAATTACAGATGAAAAACGTCTAATTTTACGAACACAATCGTAGAACGCTGGCAATACAGGCAGTATTTGATTCCGCAAACTTTAGCAGTACCCCTCGTATTTCTAGATAGCAACCTTTGATTTGTTATTTTATTTGACGTTTTGTTTGCCAAACTTGGGGTAAAAAAAAGAACAAAGAGAATCAAAACTCAAAACTAATAAGCCCGGGTTTCTAGCATTTTTAATTTTGGCAAGCATCCAAAGCAAAAGAAGCAAAAAATTCGGAAAATTGCTAGAAACTGGATTAACATGCAGTTTTTAGAGTTGGCTTTCTCGGGGTTGCCTGTATGTATCTGTATTTCAACTATTCAAGCAATTAAAATAACTACTGTTGAGGTTAAGAAAATTAAACTTTTGGTGTTAAAACATTTTTTTTATTGCTACAACAGCGCCTCATTTATAATTATTCTAAAATAAACATAGTAGAAATAAAAATTAAAAATGTTGGTATTTGTTGCTTATATTGCAAAAAATCACATATTTCCGATAAAAATTACTCAAAAACCATTGAGAAAGTCATTAAAACTTTGTCCCATTCTCTGTTATTTAACCAAAATAAAAAAAAAACTTGTACTCAATTTAGACAAAGAAGCAAATAATAAAAAGCAAAACGCAAACAAATTTATAGTAAATGCTCCGACTAGATTATGAAAAAATTGTTAACACTGTGACAACTTGAAACTATCTAAAAAGAATAGAATCGACAAAAACAAAGCTTGTAATTTTTTTCTATAATTAACAAATGTTTTAATAAAACATTAAATTCATTGCAAGGTAGTTCAAAATATTTTTTAAATTAATTTTATATTAAAAATAATTTAGTTACTAATCTAAAGAAAAAAGCAGATATTTTAGAAAACTAATTTGCATCTATTATAGTAAATTTATTCTAAATATTCCTATTTTTGTACCTACAATGTTGTAGTAAAATAATAAAACGAATTCTCTTTACTTACAAAAAGAAAAATATGATTTTTAAATCTATTAATTAATTATATTCATCATAGTATTTTACTTGATTGTAAAAGTTTTAATTGTCATCAATAGATTTATTGACAACAGAAAAAATATAGTTACAATTGATGGTTTTAACTTTGATCTTAAAATTATAAATGCTGCTGTTTATGTTCTTTTATCAACTCTATTTTTATTTTACATTTTACAGTAATAAACTTTATAACTTTAAATAACCAAAACTTTTATAAACTAATTTTTTACTGTTTTAAAATTAAAGTATTATAAATATCATTAAGTTTCTTTAATTTCTCTTTGTCTTCTATGTGTTAAAAACTCACACAATCTTCTTTGAAACGACTATGTTGTTGATATAGCTTCAAAAGTATCTAGAAAACACATTGTTCAAACAAACTACAAAACATTTTATAATTTACTTGTGCAGGCTAGCCAGAAATTTTAACAAATATTACTGACAGTTCAGAAAAATACCAAAATTTTAAAAAAATATTTTTTAAACCAAACTATCAATATATTAAGTAATTCTTAAATCATATTGAAATTAAAATACAAAATAAATCTGCTAGTCAGAAAACTCCACAAAGTACTTAGCTTATGATACATTTAAATTGGTAAAATAAAGGTTAGTATATTGCAAAAACTAATTTAACTAGTCTGATCAAAAAATTAATTAATAATTTATTCAATTTCAATCTAAAGATCACAGCAAACAAGAAACAAACAAGTACAGACAAATGGTTTAGTTCTACAAACCTCACTGTGCCTGGTATGACTATGGCATCGTATAATAAGCAAAAAACAAATTTAAATAAATAATTCTGTGCTTATCATATTCTGCTTTAGACAAAGAAGTAAAATGATTAACAATAACATTTAGCACTTAATAAGAGATAACATTTTAATTTTATTAAAAAACTTTATTTTATATATAACATGTTTTATCACGAATAAAAACCAATTGCTTACTTATTTAAAGTGAAAACTCAGCATTATCAAATATTAAACTAAACGAGAAACCTTTTTTTAATTTTTTTTAAAGTAGTTTGTTTGGTGTTACAATCGCATGTAACCTTTTCTTGGCCCAATCACTAAATAAATAGGCCGCTTCCTACTTCAAAGCGAACATTTACAAGATTTGTTATGAAAACACCTACTATTGTCTATTAAGGTTAAAGCAGGGTGAATACAAGCTACATCCTCAGGATTCAGAACAGGTTACAAATTGAAAATACAAAGCTAAATTAAGTCGGTTTGGTAGAATGCGTGAACCAATTACATTTTTTTTTTCATAAAATGTTTGACGTATTTAGTGAAGGGTATCATTTCTCTTTTGATGCAGATTATGAGTATTTATAATACCTGTTTCAGTAAATATAGACTCATCACACCACATAATCTTTGCAATAAAATGTGTATCATTGTTAACGCTATGCAAGAACCATCTACAAAAATTGACTTAAAGCTCCTTATCTCTGTCATGCAAAACTTGACTTTTTTGAGGCTTAAATGGATGCAAACCATTTCTCTTCAACAATCTTTGAATATTGTCTTTTGGATATGAGTTTAAGACAATATAATTCAAACGCTTGTATTTGGTTCAAAATCAACAAGTTTAAGAATTTGCTTGTTTTGATAGACGTAGGTAGACGTCCTGCCTAATTTATGCAAAAATTTAAATTATTTGTTTAAAATAATCTTTGTTCTACTCGTTTTATAGTTTTTGCATTGGGGTGCCGACGATTTGGAAACTTCTCCGCATAAGTCCTAGCCGCAGCAGTGGCATTAACATTACATGCCCCTAATAATTTCAACATATTGACATAATCTCGATTACAGTAGTATCGTTCTGTTTTAAAACTGCAAACCCAAAATACCTATCAATATGACAGAACAATTTATAAATTCTAAATAAATGAATTATGTTTTACAACTAAACGTAGAAAAAGTTATTATTTACATTTTTATCAATAACTTACAACAAGGGACAAATGAAAAATTTTCTATTCTCAATTTTTAATTTGTTTTAGCCTCCTTAATCAAACTCAAAAGCACGGGCAACAATTTTGAAACATAAAATTTCTGTATATCTTTGTATTAAACATTGTTCCCAAGGATATAAACTAACAGAAGATCTAGATATTTTGCATCTAAACAAATATTTACTATTATTATAATACATACTTGCTAGAAATTCTAACAATTAATCACTGACAGTTCATAAACTTATTTAAGTTTGACACTTGCATGAAGAATTTTTACGTTTATTATTTATTTAGAGTTATAACTCAAAACTCTTGTCTTTAGTGTAATACTTTCAACAAGTGTGGTTTTGTTTGTTAAAACTTAAAAGTATTTTTATGTTGGATTAATTAATTCTTAAATATCGTGTTTAAAAATATCATTAACGACCAAATATGCAGATTATACAGCAGTTGATTGTATAGTGTAACATTAATTAATATTATTATTATTAAATTTATATTGATTACTAAAAATAATATACGTTTTAGGGTTTATTGGCAGGGTTAAACATGTTTGATAAAGTAGTGCCCCCGATCGAACCACAGGTAATATAAAATTCAATAAATCAAATTAAAATAATTATTAATTAGATATGATTTAACATTACTTTTTAATTAATTAATTAATAATTACAGCAATCATCCAGGTTAATGCTAAAGCAGGAAGAACCGACAAATTTCACTAGATCCCGCAGGCATGAGGCAAGTGCAAATTACATAATATTGTTTTATATTTATTTAAGTAAATATTTATGTTATAGGATAATTCAACTACGCAATTAAATAATACATCTGCAGTGATTACACCTTTAATGCAATTGCAACCTGTGATGGAAGATAAAATGGAAACTATTAAGAAACCAAACGAATTAGAACAAATTGTCGCACAACTGAATAGCGCTTTGGAGTTTATTAAAACTCACAAGCCAGTTGTTGAAATAGATGATGAACCTATTAGTAATAAAACGTCAACTGAAGATTTAGTTAAGTATATTTCGGCGACTGTTGAAACTCTGATGAAAACAAAAAATAACGCAACAAAAGCTATGCAGATTAAAGAAATATCTTTTGCTTTGGATATATTACTGAATCGTATTGCTAAGTCAGCCAAAGAAGTAATTAAACTAAATCCTAAAAATAGCACACAAACTTTTAACACTGAAAATGATGATTTGATGTTAAGAATTTTGAGATATGTTACTATTGCTAAAAAAGATGCTCTTGCCCAGAAATTGCAGAATGGTGTTGAAATGAATTCACAAGAAATTGATGACATTAGCGGGGTAGCTAAAAGATTGAGACAAATAAGGCAACAAGATGATGATAATATAAATAGTTTAGATGGGGATGTTGGTAAGGATGTTGAAGAAGTAACTGAAAAAACGTCTACACCGACAACAATGAAGCCATTGGAGGTTACTGCTAGGCAAGAAGAAAGCGAAGAACAGTCTTCTTCTGAAGAAGGTGGTGGAAATTTAGTTGCTAATTTATTATCATCGTTTTTAGGAAGTTTGAGTAAGGTTAGTTAATTGTATTATTAATTGTTATAAATATCACCAACATAATCTATTTATAATTTAGTGTTTCTATTTTGAATCCATTTTAATTTTCTCTTCGTATTAATGATTGACATTTTAAATGTTTGTAAGAAATTATGTGATTTAGTGAAAAGATAATGATTCATAATTGTTGCTTGCTATCATTAGCGGATATTCTAGTACGCGCCGATTAAGGGCACTTATCCTACATTTCTAATTACAAATAGATTTAAAAGCATTTGTAATTATTGAGAGAAAATGCAAACAGAAGCAAACATAAGATTTAGCAACCGATAAATACAAACAACATTTTAATTTTATTTGTTTTCTAGCCCGATGGCGGAGTTGATGTGGATGCAATTGTGGGCCTAGTTGGCGGTTTAAGTGTGGTGAGTGTACAATTCAATTGATTTAACTTTTACTTTGTGGTATGTTTTATTACACTTTTAAACATTAAATTTCTTTTTAGCAAAAGGACGATGGCTCGTATGATTTTAGCGGTTTAACTGAGCTGTTACAGAGTTTCTTAGGGGTGAGTGACTCATTTAATTATTAGCTTAGTCATAATATGCGTTGCAACAATACTTTTATCAGAAATCAATATCACCTTTCTAAAATTAAAAAATTGCACTTTATTTCTCAATGTTTACTTTTCAATATCCTTTCTAACCGTTGCAGCATGGTTATTTTTTATAAATTATTCTCATAAATTATTTCTATTGTAATTGCTTCTGTGTATTAATCATGTGACATTTAGCAAATATTAAAATTTATTAATAAAAGTTTGCATGGACAATTATCGCATTATTTATGCTCAATTAAACTATTACATTTTACCAGTTATTGAATGTAATTAATAGTAGTGTGCATTCAAATTTATTACATTGCTGTCATAAATATGAATGTTTCAAAACGTGTACACTATCAACTACCAAATCGGTTAATGATCTTAATGTATAATGAAGTTATAACTATAAAAATAGTAGCGATTGCAATTGTTAATAAGCAATTAATTATATAAATTTTAATAATATTATTCTAGGGAGATGATAGCGGAGGCGGATCCGATGTTGGTGCATTTTTAGGAGGATTATTAGGTGCTATTCTACAAGGAAGTGCAAATCCACCAGGACCTGTAAGTAACAAGATATCTAAAAATTTATTGTTTTAAATTTATTTTATTTTTAATAATATGATGGCAATTATTGGAAATTGTATTATATTTATATACAAAATTCACCACAGATATTTTTTGAATGCGCTGTTTATTAAAATATCTATAATATGGTTTACTCAATAAAAAATAATACTTGTATTACTGTATTATTATTTTAAATAATAAATATGTATTATTTATGTTATCTCAATCTAATACATAACATTTACTACAACAAATAATTAATTTTCTGGCAAACTTGCATTGTTATATATAATAATATATTTATGAATGAAATATTAAGTTTGTATACATAAGTCAGAAAACCTTACAATATAATAATCATTCAGTAAAACAAATAAGCAAATCACTGAAATAAAATAATATAAAATATAATAAACACGTTGACTGCCAACTACGCGTTAACTCTGAATTCTGAAATTAAATCTCGTAGTTAATTTAATTTCTATTCTTTTGCAATAAACTTTCTGTTACAAATCGACATGTTTTTTCAACAGAATTCTAAAAATGCCGTAGCTGTCAATTTGTTAAATAAGATTATATTTATATGTACCAAAACCTTGTAGCTAATTCTTAACAAATTTGAAGGACGGATGTTAGAAATTAAAAAAAAAAAAATACACGTTTTAAGCAGGATTTAAATCTACAACTTTTAATACGCTACAATCAATCTACAGCTGTTGGAGCTCTAATTATATGCATACAAAGTAAGACATATGCTGTTGTACACAATCGAATTGCATTTTTCTTTTCTCAACAAAAATATTTTAAAATTTTGTAAACTGAAAAGAAAAAATAGTATTTAGGTCTATATGTAACAACTATTTTAACCGTTAACTATATTGGCAAAAGTGCCTTTTTGAATATCATTTATCCAATACGGATGGCATGTTGATTGCAATGTTTATGTTTTGTACAACAAATAAATCTCTGTTTATGCTGTACCTTTTGAAAAAGTTTTGAACAAAGTACTAAAAAATCTACATCTGCCAATTATTTTAATTATTTAATAAAATGCAGTGATACCTTCAATAGTCAATTTAAATATATATATATATATATATATATAATCTATAACCTCTTAATACCGTTAGAGCTCGTTCCCACTTGTCGGGTGTCAGGCCCGGATTTTGAACGGGTGGTGCAGTGGCAGAGCATTTTAAATTGAAGTATTCACACTTGTCCGACACCAATTTTGTGTAGGCGCTGACAAGATATGTCGTGTGTTTTGCCAGCCATCTACGCCCGGGAAAAAATCGTGTCGGGTCTCGTTCGCCTATAAGCAAGTATGGCGCTGTTCACATTTATCGGATGTCGGGACCCCTTATTCCATCCACATGTGCGCAGATCACGTACACACACACATTGCGGCGCGCAAGCAGAGTTGTGTTTTTATTGTACACACGTTTGGCGTTTTGTAATAGTAGAAACAAATATAAATCCTGAACTATTAATCACACTAGTTCAGGAAAGAGGTGTTCTTTGGGACAAAACATTAAATGAATATAAAAATAAGCTGTCTTTATTCGTTTTCTTCTCAAATAATAATACATCACAACAAAAGCTTCGTCGACGTCCATCTTGTACAGTCGCCTCGCATAGACTGCCAAAAAATGGCTTCGGCTTTGATCGGGTCCGACAACCGACTAGTGTGAACAGAGTCGCCGACATTCGATTAAAATCCGGGACCGACACCCGACAAGTGGGAACGAGCTCTTAGATGTCGAGGTGTCGGACACACCAAGCCACAGAAAAGACATGTATATGTTTGGATGCCTATGTGAGACAACGGACTCATATTGAAAAGAACGCTACACATGGCATCACTATAGGGTTACCCATCCAAGTTGTGACCAGAGCGGCCGTTGCTTAACTTTTGTTAGCATTGGTATTCGTACATGTTCTCTCTGCCGTACTATATTACATACATGTAATAAAAGCCTTAAGCTTAAATTTATAAATTAAATAAACAAACAATAAGCAAACATTCTATTAAATAATCAGACAGCAGTAATTAAATCACCTATACTTAATACTTAATGTACTAATAATCTTTTTGTACTTCTATTTTCAGTTTTTTAAGTCTTATTGCAGTAAAGTAGTTTAATTGTTAAAACATAGTATATGTTTATCCACTCAACCTCCACACAAAGCATTTATGTTGTAACTGTACAAATACTTTAACTACAATATTGTTCCCAGTTGTTATTTTATTTGATTTCATTATTTTACTAGAGACAGTAAACTGTTTACAGAGTTATTATTTTTATTATTTTTGAAGACATAAATGCACGCCAATTTACTTGTGCTGGCTATGTCTATCTAGAAATGTATTAACTTGCACACTGTTACTTAATAATGTGTTGGACATTCTATGCTCTCTACATATTGAGCTATCTACCACGCTTATTGTATGCATGTGCTTTTTTTAGTTAAGAGTATCTAGTCAATAACTTATTGTATGTGTTTGTTTTTCTTTATTGTGTGCGTTTTACAGCTATTTTACATCAACCTAAAAGTTTTAAACTTGTTCAAGAGGCGTTAATAAGACTAACGGCTTATTAGGTGACTTCTAAATCACCCCGGCAAAAAAAGAACAAAGAAATATTTTAGTTAGACTATTAGTGCTACGTTATCTAACCGTTCTTAGTTAAAGTTTTTCAGTAGTACTGCAAATTAGAATATAAGTGTACACATTTTTTTTCTATGTTAAAAAGTAATATATAGAAATTACTTAATATGTCACAACCACATAAAAATATTTTTGAATTTCTATTCTATGTAAGGCCATGCATGAGTAAAGTGTACAAAATGAAAATTTGTTTTTGTTCAAATCACTGATTTCTACATAAATCCTGATTATGTAAATTTTTTCAGATTTTTTTAGTGAGCCATTTCCGAGTAATAAGGAATCAAAATTTAAAAAAATCGTGGTTTTTTACATTTTATGATCATTTGTAACTTCTCAAGGTTGCATTTTTACGAAAAAATTATAAGAAACTTTTTTTTCAAATTTTAAAATTTTAAAAAACGGTTTAAAAAAAACATGACGGGTATTTTCTTTTTTTTCTTTTAAATATGGATAAAAACGTGCTTTTATAGTGCAAAAAATACCCTGAAAATTTCAAGAAGTGCCGTGTGCTACGTTTCGAGATATTTTAAAATGTATCCACAGAAATACTTAAAAATAGCAAAAAAATGCTTAAATTTTAAATTTACCTTTTTGATCGTTTGTAACTTTCAGGATTGCATTTTTTTGCATTACAAACGATCAAAAAATGTAAATTTAAAATTTTGGCAATGTGGAAATTAATATATTTCTTAAAATTTTTGAAGAAATTGAACAGTAGTACAATTGGTATATAGTTTGAAAAATCAGACTTTTCTCTCTATTTAGGTACAAGTTGAAAATTTGCAATTTTAAAAAAACCTTGTAAATGACGGTTGGTTTTAATGTTATCGGAGCGGATCTGTAGGTAAGACAGAAAAGTCCGCTTCCGGGTTCTGTGGATAAAATCTTGCTATATCAGATGAGCAAGGATTGGCGGCGTTCTGGTTGACGGTATTGAGCGTTGACGGTTTCATGGTTTAGGTAGCAGATACAGCTAGCGTAGATTTTGTTTTAAAACGGTTGTCAATATCTTTCTTCTTGTTAAGTTGGTCTAAACGAGCTCAGCCCACAAAACGCCGGTGAGCTTTGGAGAGACCGCCTTGGCAACAGCAATATTTTGCGCACCTGTTTACAAATTAAAGCATACTAATTATATTAAAATATTATTTCATCCAACGCCCAAAAAGAGTTTGTTGATGCCAACATAATGTTGCTTTTGTATATCTAAACTGTATAGTGTTTAAAGTACAAAACAGAACTTCTAGAAATAAACAGTGGTTGTATGCTTACTTGCAGTTTGATATAATTAGATTACATTTAAAGACAGTGTTGTTGTTGTTTTTGTCATCACTGTAGATATAAAGCAACATTGTTTTTATAGATGCAATTTACGTTGTTTACATCCCACCTTAAAGAAGCAGTTTGTTGTTAATTTACTGACTTTTTTAGCCGTACTGGCATAAACAATGTACATGTAAAAATGTAACTTACTCACAAGATAGCTACTATTTTACCATTTGTAACAAAATAGATACATTTATATTTTTGATACAGCTCTTTTTCAGTTTTTTTTTTTCTAACATTCCGTCACTTAACGGTACTATTTTTGAAGACAGTGTAGACGACAGTCTATCTACATAATACATGTATTTATTTTTTTAATCTTATTTGACATGTTGTTTTTATATGTAATTTTGTTAAAAAATACACTCAAATATTTTATCCTGATACTTTTTTGAAAAAAAAGATTTTTTTTTTAAATTTAAATTTTGTTTTTCAAGATAATAAAAAAGAAACTTTTATTATTTTTAAAGAGTTTGAGATTAAATTTAAGTGCTTTTAAACTTCTTTTATTTAGCAGGATTGTTATTTACCTGAGTTGATAATTGTGTAGAGAATGCTGTTGTTTTTAAAGCTATATTATACCATCTTAATGACAACACTTAGCAACAACTTTCTTGATTGTTGTGTTTTTTATAATTACTATTGCAACGCTTTTCTTTAACGTTTATTTTTCAACTAATTTCTAATCAAAAAAACAATTTCTTCTTTAACTTTGCTTATGTTGACTGTGAAGGAGTTTTCAACTTCTTTGCTTTTGTACAACATACAGTGTTTGGCAGTTTAAATTTTTTGATTTTCATGCAGCATATTTGTTAAACTAATAAGATAAGATATCAAAACTAAATGTTAATTTAAGTAGACAAAAATATATAAAGATCCGTTTTTTTCTTTGGTGACTAAATCTTTTGTTAAAGATATCTATAGTTAACTGTTTAGACAATGTTATTTTAGTATTAAGGAATAAGATTTTATCAAAATTTTACTTAAAAGCGGCACGTAAACCAATATCTTGAACGGAAAAGCTGTAAGCTGCTACACTTGAGACATTTTAAAAATAATTTTACTTCTTCTAAGCCGTTGCTTGGAAACATATTTCTTTTTTATTTACACAATACTTAGTTTGATTAATTTATCAATATAATTCAAAACTGTGTGAGAGTTGTCACAAAATGTACATTGTTTTAAGCGTAATTGAAGCTACTGCTGCGTTGGTCAGTTTTTACGTTCAAGCAATAAACATAAGTAAATTGTTACATAAAAATAAAAATTATTTACTTGCACAAGCTAGAAAGTTTGACTTGCGTAAAATCTAGCTGGTTTGATAATTTACATGAGGTTGGCGCAAATGCATAAACGTGTAAACAACACTCAAACTCGACGCAAGCGTAATACTTGTCTTGACTTACGGTGTCTGTTATAATTTGTGCCAAAACCGAGTTATATAATTAGTTTGTGTATTTTGTGTTGTCAACAAAAGAAAAAGAATGTATGACAGAGTTTATTGAATACTTAGTTTTTTCCTTGTCTTTGGAATATCAAATCCAAGCAAGCAAGTAGAAATGGATACACCAAAAAAGTAAATTTGAACAAATAGCCTTGCACAAATGAATTTGCGCAAATTGCTTGAGTGTAAAAACTGATTTTTAGTGTTTGCACAAAATTTTAGTTCAAGCATATTATATTGCAGTACGCGATAAGAGTGAAAGCACTCTTTTTCTATGTTTGTGATGTGTGATAAAAGTTTTACAAAAACATGCGTAGTTTATCCGGCGTTGCTCGCTAAGGAAAAACTTACGCTTTAGTGGCGTGTGATGCTTTCTCTCACGTCATTTATTAGTATTTTGATGCTTGTGATTTTTACTATGTGATAATTTATGATAAATTATTAACACATTGCATCTGTAAAAGGCCTTAGTGGAATCGAAACAAATAATGTATTTGTAGGATTAAATTTGTGATAAAAACATAGTAACAAACTCTAGTAGAGCCAAAACTAATAAATTATTCTTACAACAGAATTTGTGATAAAAATATAATAAATTGTTTTATTATTTCATAAACATTAAATAGTATATTTTGTATTTGACTGATAATAAATGTTTAAAAATATTTTAAATACATTTTTATATAATAGTATTTATTTATATGATTTATTAAATACTCCTACTTATATATTTACTTATTGTTTTACTAAATGTTTCCTAGAGCAATAGCATAAAACCGGTCGATACCTGCGCGGGAAATGATTCATATGCTTGATAAGAAAACCTCTGACACTTGACTTCTATTTAAAAACCATAAGTACAGAAACTTTACGTAAATATCATTAAATTTAAAGCTATCACGTGTTAGTAAAAGAATAGATAGGTCAATTGCATAGAATTTAGTAAAAGAATAAAAAATATCAATTTTAATTTATTATATATAATAAATAAAATAGAAACATATAAATAGTTTTCAATTGTTGGAAACATCTGAATATAGAAATATTTATCATCTGCAAAACAAAATCAAATGCAAAAAATCAAGTTGTTTATTGATTGTTTAGTAGAAAATATGTTGTGAGTTCTGATTGATTTAATTTTATGGCAAATTTACTCATTTTATTTGTTTTCAAAAGACTTAGTAGTAGGCAAATACAACTGGCAATATTCAATATAACTCCAGGAACATTATCCAGCTTTTTTGTAACAACATTTTTAATTTATTTTATAACTTCAAGGAAATTTAATCATTCATTCAATTTACAATGATTACGTGTTGTTATATAAAAGGTTTCTAAGAGTACTGGGTACATTTATTACGGATAATAACCATTAACACTTGAGATTGAATCATCAAGACCATTTCGAATGAATTCTATTAAACTAATGTTTTTTTTAATTTATAAAATACTATCTACACAACGTCTTGTTTAATAATTAGTCATTAATAATATTCTAAATGTACTAAATGTAATTTTTATTTCAATAAAAACATTTCTATACTACATTTATTACCAATACTAAGCTATACGGAAACGGTTATTAGTGTACTAGCATATTAATGCATCAAGTAATTCTGGATTGTAGAATATTAAATTTGTTGATTGCATCAGCCACGGATTTGGGTAGTTTTGTCGAATCTTAGTCGAATAGGTAATATTTTTAGTAAAAAATATTGTTATTGATAAAAGTTAATAAGAATACATATTTTCTTAACCAGAAAAATTGACCTTGCAAATAAGGCACTTAAACTTAACACTCCTGGTGTAGCTGTCTACCAAAAGTGAATTAATAACTACCAGAATTCATCAATAATCTAGGTTTGGTCTTAAGAACATACCAACCGCTGCCTTGATTTCCCGTATTGTAGTAAAAACAGCTACTTTGGCGTCGTTCTTATTTTTACATATAATTTGATAATTCATTAATTTTTTCACCACTGCATTCAGAAAGGATTAAACTATATTTTCCCAGAAGATTGTAGTTAACTTATATTTGCAAGTAGCTTTAAAATGCATTTAAAAGTCAAGGCAGAGGTCGATATGCTCTTAAGTAATGTTGAATCTAAGAATATATTTATTGTTAACTACGTTTTAACATAAGTAGTTAGTACTTGATTGATATTTGTGGGAATGATAATACAACAAAATACATCAAAATTATTGTTTTAAAATTTCCTAAAACGTTGGTCATTAAACTATTTTGTACCGTAAAACTCAGCATTTTTCTGAGACTATTTTAAATATAAAATATATACTGTAAAAAATGCCCATACAAGTTTTCAAATAAAAAATATACAAGATATTATTTATCACTGCATTCCCAGCTACGATTTCCGGGTAAAAGGGCACAAATATATGGTTTATTTCCAACAGGTTCCACTACAGTACCCGTACAAGATTTAGATAAGACAACATTTTACAAATAACTGATTTCGGTTCAGTGTTAAGCACCAGAAGAATTTCTGTACGTACGTACGTTTCTCATTGATGAATATAGTGGCATTATATTCATATCACAAACTTAAAACTTGATAACTGTGCTTACAAATAAATGTTTGCCTAGTGCATTTTATTTATCGATGAGAAGCAGTTTACATTAAACTTTAAACGACAATTTTTGGTTAACGTATAGTGTAGTATAATTGATACTCAACTTATTGAGCCTTTGTTTTTTGAGAAACGTATTACAGAAGAAGTTTACACCGACTTTTTATAAAGTAAATTGCAACCACTATCAGATAATCGGGGCTATTCTCTATGTACATTGCTAGAAGTAAGCAAGATAAATATTGTTAACTAACGATATAAACTTTATTTTAACAAAACTTGCTTGCTAGCAATATGAGCTGTCATTTTAACAAATCTTGATTTCTAACAATATGAACTGGCACTTTAACAAAATATATTTTTATATATTTTATTATTATTTTATCTAGAGAATTGTCAGATTTGCGACGTTTTCGATTTGTTAAACAGTTTATATTGTTAACAAGCAAGGTTGCTAAATTGACAGTTCATATTGTTAGTTAGCAATATGTATCTTGCTTACTTCTATCAATGTTCATAGAAAATAGCCCCGAACGTTGCTTTACTTGTAAGACAACAATTAATAACACAACTTGATAGTGCTTGTCCTCATTTTAGTTGGCAAGCAAGAACATATCTAAATAATATTATCTGATCTCAATAAGCTTACATTTTCACTTGTTGGGTCATATTAAAAATTTAGTATACAAGGTAAAAGTTAATATCAGATTTAAACTAATTCAGCGTATTACTGACATAAGTGAGAAAGTGATGAATAACCTGAAATATTACGTGCATTTAAAAATCAATATATCATTTCAAAAGCTTTCATATTGTACAATCGTTGCAAGTTCAATCTATGTTTCTACTTAAAATGGCCTCAGAAACATGCTGCTTGAGTTTGTTAGTCATGCAACACCCTGTATACTACTATTACTAGTAGTAGTAAAGTAACAAAAAACAATTACCAAAAAAAATAGCCATTTAGGTAAATTATATTTAAAAAAATAACCATAGTAGATAAACATCTTTAAATATAATTTTTTTTAGATATTTTAACAATGTAAACAAAAAAACAGAATTAATTATTAATATATTCATTATTCACTGTAGTAAAATTATATGACGAAGTTTAATTTAAACTAGAATTTGTAATATCGATAAACTTATTTAATGGTAAACCGCACAATATTTCTTTAACTTATAAATAATTTAACACTTATTGTTTATTGGCTAGTAATTATTGGAGCTGCATTTATTAATGTTTATCCGGGTTTGTCTTTTTTTATGTCAAATTTATTTGATTTGAGCTTGATGTCATTAGATAATGTATTTCATCGATTTACGATTTATTAATTTCTAAACAATCCGTCTTCGATTTTAGCTCGTATACAGTTTTATTGCATGTTAGGGAACTATAATATAATAATGTATATAGTATTATTATTATTTATTGGTGTTAGATATACAGCATTATTCATACAAGTCGAAGTATTTAAACATATGTTTAACCAAAATTAAATTAACAGAATAAAATTAAAATTAATATTAGATATTGTACACTGTTTTCAAGATAATGGTTTTATAATATTAATATTAAAATTTAAGTTTTCTAACAAAATAAAATAGCACGCAGTCAAATGTTTTTTTAAAACATAAATTAAAGAATGAGTGTGGCTTTCTTCAAACCTTTTAGTCGTTTTTGGCAATTTAAAATTTATTATAAAATAAATTAATAATTTATTCAAACTCAATCTAAAAATCACAACAGCCAAAGTCATGTAGTGTTTTATCAGCAATTTAAATTTAGTAAAGATTTTTAAACTCAGTTTAGAATATAAATTCTTGCCTAAATATTTACATACCTGAGATTTAGTATTTTAGTATTTTAGTATTTTAGTTTTGAAAAAAAAAATCACTGTTTATAAAACTACAATTATGTTTTATCTAACAAGGTTTGCAAAAGATGCATAAACAGCTTTATAAATTGAAACTAACACTAGTAACTGAAAAATGTAAAAAAATAAAAAAGAAAGAATAAAAAAAAAATTATGTTTACAATCTCTAAACATATTTTTGCAATGCTGCAATTACATGTACAGAGAAAAGCACCATCAACGACAAAAGCGTTTGAATAATTTATTTCTTAAAATACTTGATGTAACTAATTAATAAACGGTTCAAAATAAGTCATGGGTTTATTATCATATTTTGCTTACTGAGTCAATAATCTCAACGTTATTGTCGACACATTATATATTTATACTTCTTACAACGTGGTAAAATGGTCTAATCATACCTTATTTACACAAATTTTAATGCAGTTGTTCACATGTTTGGTAGTCGTTAATGACAATACTTTGTCCAATACTCCACACACCACAGCTATCATTGCAATAATTATACACAAAATGCATTTGCATCTAGCAAAAAATGCTCCATCAATGACAAACAGAGTGTGTATTACTTATTCTCTAAATCACTTGATGTGACTGTAATTTAAAAATGGTTAGAAATAACATAACACTTTTAAGACCATACATTTTGACAACGTATCTACTTTTTATTAAACCAAAATGTGTATTTTATTGTAAATGCAAATTTTTTTACATTATTTTTCTGGGTAAGATAGGTTGACACTGATCCTACTTTTCGGGAAAATCTAGCCTGGTTAAGTAGTAATTGAAATTTGAAATTATATTGTATAGACTTTATATTTAAACTATTTTAATATTTTTTGTTTGTTTTTGTCTCAAAAGCAAATGCATCATCATCAAAAACATCTAATATTTATTAAACTGTTTTAACTAAATTAAGAGTTTAATTAAAAAAATAAAATAAATAGTAATTAATTTTGTGTGGAACTACGATTTTTTATGCACTCTATATCACGCCGAAGTATGCTAGAAATTCTAGGGTATAAATTTATACCAAATTTATTTTTCATAAAATAGTTTGAGTCTTTGTTAATATAGTTATGCATTTGTATTTGTTGGTTTGAAGTATATATCATATTTGTTATTGTACAATTTTTTTTTTATTCTGTCATTTGTGTTTAAATATGCGCAATAATTTTCTACTTATTAAGTTATTTTTTGTGGAAATCAGTCTAGTGCTAAATTACTAGACACCAACTAGTGGTTTGAAAAACACTTTAAGCTAAACAAAAACGTCTTAAACGAATGCACTATTTTAAACTCAATAGTAATCACAAACATTAAGGGCTGTGATATCCACCTCCTAATAAAGTACCTAATAAACTAATAGCTACATAACCTAACTTTTAATTTAATTAAATGTCATTTATTTTCTTAACACTTCTGAGCAGCTAGTACATTATATGATCAACTTTTTTATTTGTTATAAATGTATATGTTAAGCGAATATTTAATTGTATGTCCATAGGTTTTAATAAAATAAATTAAATAAAAAGTTAGGTTATTCTGCTATTAGTTTATTAGGTAGATGAAACTATGGATATCACGGTCCTTAGTCTACCCAAAAGTGACAATTATAGCAAATTATAAAGAGTTTTCTAATAAATTTTTTTATTTTGAATAGCAGGCTATTTGGGCAGCTGTCAATTTTGACGCTATTATCTTTTGACAAGTAAAAACTACGCAATTATTAAAAATGGAACGATACACGCTTCAACAATGTATTGAAATGATTAAAATTCAATACAAACATGTTAAAAAAATTTCAGTCACAGTTCGCAAAACTAAAGCACTTTTTGGTCGTCGTAAAGCACCTTTTCGGCCGGCAATAGTAAACCTAGTGGAAAAAGCTGTTGAGACAAGTTTGTGATGTGAAGATTCGATACCGTGTGCAACGCTCAAGAACACATGAGCATATTGCACATGTAGCCCGTAGTGTTAAAGAAATCCCAGGTTTGTCGATTCCTTGTCGATCTTTGGAATTAGACATTCCACAAACGACATTACACCATATTTTGCATAAAGACTTAAGTCTTAAGGCTTTTAAAGTTTAGTTAACACAAGAACTCAAGCCGGTCGATCACCATAAACGTCGTATCTTTGCTGATTGGGTCCTTCAAATGCATCAAAATGATCCGGAATTTTATCAAAAAATCATCTTCAGTGATGAGGCCCATTTTCACCTCGAAGGCTACGTTAAAAGCAGAATTGTCGCATATGAAACTCAGAAAATCCAAAAATGATTGTTAAAAAGTCTTTGAATTCTCAACGTGTCACTGTTAGATGCGGTTTTTGGGCTGGCGGTGTGATTGGGCCCTACTTTTTTGAAAATGAGGCTAATGCAACTGTTACGGTAAATGAATGGCGTTACCAAGCTATGATTAATAATTTTTTAAGACCGGAATTGGAAAATATTGATGTAGACGACGTTTATTTTCAGCAAGACGGAGCTACGTGCCACACAAGCAACAAAACAATCGCAATTTTGCAAGAAAAGTTTCATGACCATGTTATTTCTCAAAGAGGTGATCAGTGTGATCACAATTGGCCACCGAGGTCTTGTGATTTAACACCTAGGGGCCACGTGAAATGCCAATGTTTCACAATCAATTCAAGACCTTTAAGATGGATTTTATGAAGTTATCATCAAGGACATACAGCCGCAAATGTGCGAATTGGTCATGGAAAATTTTATGAAAAGACTGCAACCGCAACCGTGGCGGCCATTTGACTGATCGTTTTCAAATGTTAATGGCATACTTTCCTTTTTACAATGAAATAAACATTTATTGATTTCTCTTAAAAAATAACCGATTTTTTAAATATCAAAATGAAACCTCTTATTGGAAAACTCTATATAATAACATTTATAAGTTTTAAAATAAATAGGAGTTGGTAGTATAGCATAAAATATGTGTATGTAAATAGTTAAAAAAATAATGCGACGATAGTGTTTAATATAACTTTTAATATACAGTGTGTTCACGGATAGACTTAACTATAGTAAAGAATATTTTTTTAACATTGCTTGTTATAAAAACACGATTTACGTTGAGAAACTCTAATTTTGTTGTAAAATAAAAAATTTATTAAGCCTCAAAATGATAAGCGTATAATAAAACATTAAAATTAAAAAAAAAATTTCAGACAAGTAATTCTGTGAAAAAATTGTATTTAATTAATTTAAATAATAATGAAGGTTAAGTAACAACCAGCAAAGTTTTATTTTCATTTGAAATTTATTATAAAAATTGTGAATAATCTCTGCTAGCACTGTAGCAATAGCATCAGTAATTCTGATTTTTTAAATCTTAATATTATCTTGCATGTTTGTGGCATACACTATGGGCTTAAGATAACCCCACAAAAAAATAATACATTGCGGTTAGGTCTGAAAACCAAACTGGTGGTGGTCAAAGTACTATGCGCTGGCCAGCCAGCTTGCTGGAGTATCATATTTCTTCTAAATTCCAAGTCTTTTTCATCCAATTAAAGCCAAAAGTATTCACTAAAATTTCTAAATAACTTGCTTAAAAAAATGGACCAATTACTTTATTGTAGGCCAATGGTGCGCATTACGTTAACTTTCTTAAATTTCTGACTGTTTGTACAAATACCAAAGTGTAGATTTTCTTTTGCCCAAAAACAACAACTCTGACTAGAGGGTATCCCTATTGTTGTAAACGTAGATTGGTCACTGAATATGATATGATGGTAAAAATTACGGAGTTCAATTATGCGTTTAACCATTAATAAAAAGAAGTTTAGTCGGTAAAAATCATCGTTTTCTTGAAGTTTATAAATAAAAGTTGGTTTAAATGCGTAAAATTTATTTGATGACAGAATATTACATACATGACTTTTAGATACACTACCCAACTGATTCGCTCTTGCTCACAAAGGAAATTAATGATTATTATTAACTAATTCTAACACTTAAATTGTTGCAGCATCATTTTTATCACGAGTCTTTTTTTGTTTTTTTTTTTACGTTTTTAACTATAAACATGGGATTTATGTACCAAATTTTTTAGTACAAATAATAACAAATAATTGTAGTTATGTTATATAAGCATTACTTGGCAGCAACAATTTTTATTTTCAATTACAAAAGAAGATTTTATTCTTAATATCAAATATAACTCCCTAACAATATCTCCCATAAAAAAATTTTAGCCTGTCTATATCTCTTTATAAGCTCTTTCTTATAATACTTTAAGAAATTTAAATTTAAAAAATTTAATTTTTTTAATATTGCATTTTTATATTTTTTAAGCACTCTGTAGAACAAAATCGGAGTTTCTCAACGTAGTAGGTGTTATTATGACAAGCAGGAGACATCATAAATTTTTTTTTTTTTCAAAAAATGTTCAATAAAAATCTTTATACAAATAGTTAAGTCATATTCGTGGACACACTGTGTCTGAGTCAAGTGTACAAAACAAAAATTTGTTTTTGCTTAAACTACTGAAAATGCCATTCTCTACATGAATCCTAATTTTGTGATTTTTTTTTAAAGTTTTACAAACTCTGTGCTCATTTTAAAAACAAACTTTTCTTAAATTTATATAAAAAGCATCAGCAAATTAAAATATAGAAAAGTTTTAACAAAAACAAATTTTTGTTAATAGTAAATTAAAAAAAAAATCAAGAAATTTTCTTAAACAAGTAGCTGCAACAATTTAATGGACTTATGATGCTTGTGATGTTTTTTTTTTTAATTTTTAATTATATTTATGTTATGTTATGTTTAGGAATACAATAGTTAATAATATAAAATTTCTAAAAAATCATAATCATTTGCAATATATAACTATTAAATTAACGTTTATTTATATTCTAAAAATAAAAACACCTATTTTTTTTTAATTGAAAACACAAAAATCTTTATTACTTTTCAAATTAACATAACTAATTTGTAGTATATTGACTAAATTGTGCCAACATTAAACGTTAGTAGAAAATACTGTATAAAGGCGGGTACAATCAGGTTAGCACCCCTCTATTTATGGTGGGCAGCTGAGGTCAAAAAAACAGGCCTATCTGTAGACAACTCAGCATTATTTGTAGACATGATTGATACGATTAAATTGGAGGAACAAAACGTTCCAATTTCACTAAGAAATTTAATCTACCAAACATTAACTTAGTTAGTAGCTTAAATTTTTTTTTTCATATTTGTATTCTAAAAAAGAAGTTAAACGCTATTCATCAACATTTCAAACATAGAAAACCCCATGACCTTTTTTTGACTGAAACCAAAGCAAACAATAAAGATCCAGATTGCTTTAATCTTGTAGATTCCAATTATCATCTTATTCATTTATTTGCTGACCAACAGGGTGTTTGTGCCTACTTCAACAAACAACAAGCATATTCTAGACTGTTGGCGTACAAAATTCATAGCGTCGGTTATAATAGCATATTTCTTACACTAAATCTTCCCGATAAAACTATTTTTGTAATAAGCTTATACCGTTCCAAATAAGGCATCACCAAACTTTGTTAATGACCTTTCTAAAAGTTTCAACTAGTATTTACAAGGTTATTATAATAAAGCTAAATTAATTTTATTAGGAGATTTTAAAGTACATAATACTAAATAATTAAATCATCCATCTTCTACAATACTCTCCAAAAACAAGCTGTAATTTTTGCTAATTCGCACAATCTTACTCAACTTATTCAATAACCCACATATTTTTTTTTGTGATGGACTTTTAGCTATTTCAAGATGATTAGATTTGTATCTTCCAACTATTTCAGACTACAACAACTACTGTTCCTAGCCACACCGTCATTGGCAGCGAACACCGCACGTCTGTTTTTTTTCTCGCGGATTTGTAAAAAATGTAAAAGTTGGTATTTATATAGGTAAAATACATAAAAATAAACAACAATTAAATATTATATTTACAAACATATATATAATCAAGTCATACAACTACATTAATAAAATAAACAAAAAACGTGTTTTTTTTGTCGCAATATTGGCCTTGTATATCTCAATAATTTATGATTTATGAGGTTGGGTAGCCAGGCCAATATTGTTCTGGGAATAGAGGTTTGTAGTGTCTAAACACAAAGATAATTTTCCGACAATTCATAAACTAGAGAATGCAAAAAAAGATGCCAAGTATTTTTTTTTTTGGTTTTGAAGATAGAATAAAACTGTTCAGTTTACTGCGACTACATTTAGTAATAACTAAATATATATTAGCATTTGTCAAAATTTTTGGCTCATTTGGCATACTCGGAATGAATTAGTAGAAACTAAATCTTCTGCAAAACGTTTTTAATTTCTCACGTTTTCAATTTTAGTAGCTAAAAGCTTCTGCCCTGTATTCAAATTCAACTCGTGCGTTTTGACTCTATTTTTTGATTGTCATTTTTATGACAATTAGTTTATGCAAATTCTCCTGTTCTCATAGAATATTGTAAGATAATACACTTTTATATATTTATTACGGCTCAAATTTATAATAATAACTGACTAAAATATTTACAATTTTTTTATTGTAGACTCTCAGTGCAAGATTAAAATAATTGCAGTATTTTGATACTGCTTGGAATTTTTGCTGTTTTTAGAATATATAAAAACATCAATTTTATCAAAATATTTCTAAACAAAAAATTAAAAAATATTACACTAATCTCAAACATTATTTTAGTTGCAAAGAATGTAAAAACAAATGTATTAATTTATAAAAAAATAAATTACATAAAACTTTTATATCTCAAACAGTGTATACTTGTTACTGGCCGAGGACTCATGCTCCACAATTGTTTATAAATCGCAAACTCTTATGCGCCAGTATCTGAAAGTTAAAACTTCTTTTCCTATTACTACCTAAACCGCTCTATTATACTCTAATATAAACATAGTAATAAATGAAATAATTTCTTAATAATTTCGATTTTGATACTTATTGCTTATGTTCTGAGAATCCACATACTCCAGCAGAAAATTTTACAAAAACTATTCAAAATGTCATTAAAAAATTTGTTTCATTCTCTGTTATTAAACTAAAAAAAAAATACTTGTACTAAATTCAGAGAAAAGATACTGTTGATAAGCAAAAAGCATTTAACAAATGCGCCAGTAATTGTTCCAATCAGACTTATCAAGGTTATAAAAAAAATTGTGACATTCTAATACAATCTTACCTTCTTTCCAACAAAAATTTCTATAAAATAAATTTATTGTAAGTTAGTTGATCAAAACAATTTAGTTACTGATTAAAAAAAAAAGCAGATAATTATGCAAACCAATTTGCATCTAATTCTACTATTCTAAATTCTCTTACTCTTGTACATACAATACCGGCTAGTCATGGGTTAAATTTATTTTAGGCAACGAGTTGTTAAAGAATATCTTTTAAAATTAAATATCAGAAAGACATCAGATATAGATTATATTTTACCTATTATTTTTAAAACATTTGCAAATGAATTAGCTCCCAAGAAATTGATTTTTCAAATTATGATTCAATTATATTCATCTTAATCTTATTATTAAGTTGTATACGTCTGAATCACAAATTTATAAGTCCTATCAATAGATTTATTAACAGAAAAAGTCTGATTCTGAAAATTAAGACCAATTGAATTATTGTTCAATCTGTCAAAAAAAGCTCTATTGTATTGGTTTTGATCAAACATCTTTAAAACAAACATCTTACTGAAGCGAGGTAAAATAACTCTAAAAAAGACACACAAAAAATTATAAATTTTATTAATAGTATTTTTGACAATACAAAAATTATAGTAAACATTTATGGTTTTAACTTTGACCCCAAAGTTATAATTGCTAATTTTTCTAAGAGTTCTGTTCTTTCACAAACTTTATTTTTGATTTACAATAATAATTTTTTTCAAAACTAAAAATCCTATTTATAGTTTTATACTTTATACTTTCCAAAGTAATTTGAAATTTCTAGGCCAATTTTAACTCTAAAAAAGAACACATTTCTTACTGTTTCAAAATCAAAATCCAAAGTATCATCAGTTCCAAATATTAAACTAAACAACAAATCCGTATCTAAATTTTCTTTAATTTGTCTTCTAGTGGTTAGATAATCTTCTCTGGAATAACTATGTTGTTGTCATAGCTTCAAAAACATCTAAAAACTAAAATTTCTTAACAGAAGTAAACAGTTTTTTTCTTCTGTTCAACTTTTGCATATATATATAAAACTTATATTTGTCCTTGAATTAAATATTGTTCTAAAGTATGAAGAGGAGTATCTAAAACTACACTCTCTCTTTTGAATTCTATTAAAAAAATCAGATGTTTGGATCATTGCTGACCCAAAAATTGACTAATGACTTAGATACTCTATTACACCGTTGTAATGTTGCAGATATTTCTATAGATATTTCCATAGATCTTAATCAAACAAAATACAAAACATGTTGCCATCTATACAAATATTTACTTGTAGTACAAAGCTTGTTGATTCTAACAACTTTTTTAACCGTACTATTGGCACATGCAATAAACTTTACTTCCTAAGGCTTATAAACCACAACTACTCAAGGTCAATGTTCACAGACTGCTTAAATCTAGTCTTCAATGTGAAAGTGTGATTTTACTCGTTGAAATTTAAAGGTATTTTTAAGTTGTTGTGACATATTAAGTAATTCATACTTTTAAATCACACTTTTAAATTAAAAAAAAAAAAGGTGAAGTGAAATGACTTGTATAATTTTATTGAATTAACAAACAGGCAATACGTTATATATATATATATATATATATATATATATATATATATATATATATATATATATATATATATATACGTATACGACAATATAAATCAGTAATGATCTTTTTTATAAAAAAATGATTATACAATGTAATGTAACATATAGGAAATGCGCTTCAACAGTGTGTCAATAGATGTTTTCATATTAAGGAATGTCCGGGTTTGATTGATAATCATGTGCATTTTAAAATTATTTCGCTTGATTGAATAGAAACATTATATAATAAATATGTTATAGTGTCCTAGAAAGCAGGTAAAATGACGGAATTTGTATTCAATTATAAAATAACCAAAGGGAAAATTGATATAATCAACATAATAATTATCAATACAATAAGTTTATATAAAATAAATTACAATTTAAGTCACACCATGACTGCACTTAATTTAACCATATAATACCTAACGAAGTTTGAAATTTAATCAAAACAGCGGTTACGAATGACTGATAAATTTTGTTATATTAAAATAGAAATCATTTTAATAAATTGTAAATAATAACACTTATGAATTGCAAGTAATATAAACGTATAGAACATTTTTAATTTTAAAATTAAAAATTTAAACACTTGTTTAATTATTTTATCTTTTTACAGCAAGGAACAGGCAAATTGACGGGTAATTTGGTAGCCAACATTTTACCAGGATTGAGCGGACCAGTAAGTTATCTTTTAATTATTTGCTAAAATTATGTAACGTCAATGATAATAATTGTTTTTAACCACAATATTTAGATTTATGTGACTATAAAAAATACTCTATAATATTACACAATTACGAAATTAAACGCATAATTTATTTTTCATTGTTTTTCTAGTATTTAATTTTATTCAAGCTGCAATAATTTAAAAAAATATGAATACCATTTAAAAGTAATATTTATTTTAATACATCATTGCTAAAACATTTTATGATACAATAAAAAATAATTGAAATATGTACATTTTTTGCATACAACATATTAAACTGAAATATTTTTTATTGCAATAAATTCCAATCAAGAAATTATTTTTATTTTTATTAGGTCAAAAAACGTCGTTTAATTATTAAATCTAATAAATAAAAATAGCTTAGGTAGGAAATATAAAGTGGTTTTATTTTTCTTCCTTATTTCTTTTAGTTTCAAATTTTAATTGATTTTACGCGTGTAGTAATAATTCATCTGATTCAATATTGAAACGCAATTAAAATAAAATCACAGTTGCTAATTGCACCTACGATTTTACTTTAATTAATATAAAAACTGTTACATGGTGGCGTAATATTTTTGTAATTAATAACCCCTCGTATAATTAATTAAGGTGGCATTAATTTCTTTTAATTAATATGAAAAATATGATTATTTTATCCTTGCAAAATTTATGAATTTATTGACGCGTTCAAATTGAGTTTTGTAATTGATTCTATAATGTTTTAGAAAACCATGTATCATGTATTATTGTAGAATTGTAAATACTTACATTTTATCTAATATAATTAATCTGCACTAAGTAACATTATTTCATAATTTGCTTGTAAGGTTAATTAATATACTTTTTTAACTTAATTCTTTATTTAGCCGCCTCCAACATCTTCAGAAGAAGCTGCAGGTGGAGCTCCTAAAGGCGGATTAGATTCTGGCTCTTTTTTGGCCGGAATATTAAGCAGTATGTTAGGGGCTAGCAGTGGGACCAGCAGTGGCAAACAGCAGGTAAATAATTATATAACTTTAATTTCATTTTGTGAATGATTGATAGGTCAACCACATAAATTTTATAGTAATTATAAACTAAATATGATTTATTGTATTGTATAATCTGCATACATTATTTATGATTTGTGAAAGAAATCATAATTTAAAAATCGCATTTTTAAATATTGCACTGTAACCCAATTAATAGTGGTTTCAGAAGCAGTAAAATACAAATAGAATCAATATTTTAAACAAATTGATTTTTAAGCGGCGTTGACATTAAGTTAATTAGATCCAATCAACTAGCGCGTCATAATGTAAACTGTGTATAGAGTTTATTTTACTTTTTATTATGTTTTTAACATGCTAGTGACTAACGCTAGTTAGTTGGTTGATGTAAATCAATTAACCTAAGTATACTTTCACGTATTATTAAAAAAAAAACGTATTGTATAAAGTTGTGCTTCACTTATATGTAACTGAATGCAGCTTAACTCAATTAGTACTATAGTTTCAAAACGTCCTTATTGGTTTTGCAATATAAAATTTAAAAAAAAAATCGTATTCTTATAGTACGGATCTTAATCCTCTTGTGCATCTCTGGTTGTTACTCCTCTAGTAAATCCGTTTCTTTAATAAATCTAGAACCATTTGTCAAATAACTGTTTTAAATTTTTTTTGGTTAGTGTGTGCTTACAGAGACAGTACATTGCATATTGCAGTAATTTTGTTGTTGTTATGCATCTGCAGCATAGGTGATTCGTTTAAATTTCTATTTAATGCTTGTGTTTGTTTATACCACAGTGTCTAGTTATAAGTCTTGTAAGCTTTTACAGTTTTATTTAGCTCATCTGCTTATCAAAATAAAAAAAAAATCATGGTTTGGTTACTGTGCAAAGGTCTGGTTAGGTTAGATTAGGTTAGGTTAGTTTTATTTAGATCATCTGCTTATAATGGTTTGGTTACTGTGCAATAGTCTGGTTAGAATTAGCCTTGTGTGCTTTATTTCTTTACAGATTTTTCTTATTGTCTGACTTGATAGATATTGATCTGTTCAAGTGTTGTCTCGATTTGATCATCAGACGCATTATTCAATGGCAGCTATCTCTACTTAAAACACTGAGGTATAATTATTCAAGAATATAACAATCAACGCCGGAAAAAGTTCCTGCTTTTATATACTCCAGCTTCAGTGCAATTGTAATCTTTGACCCTATTAGCATACCAGATATTTTCTTATTCTATTGTTCGCGGGTAACATTATCATAATATATTACTTATCTTATATTTAGTTCTCTTCTTTGTGTAACAAATTTGTTATTCCTAATCTATATGCTTTGAGATTTATAGTGTGTTCATTTATTTGTAGTTAGTTTGCTGCTTGTCTTGCATCAATTATTACAAATGGTTTTTATTGTTTTGATTATCAGCAAACATGCTAGTTTTTATAGTTTACCTACTTTGGTTGCCATATTATTGAGAATGATTTTTTTACACAACGCGAGTGTACCTGATGATAAATTTGATTAACACAGTATATAACCATGTAATCATATCGGGTGTGGTCCAATCATCAATTTGATTGCAAAAAGCACCTAAATGATTTTTGTAGTCTCATTCACTACCCAAATAAATAAAGTGTAAAATGTTATTTTAGATTTAACCTTGAGTTCCAGGTACTTTGTTATTTGTTTATTTTGTCGTTTAATAACTTTGCAAGACGGCAAAACACCAAACATTTACGCCCTGTCTTTCCACCGTCACTTGAGACGTTACTTGACCAAGCTCAGCTCAGAATCAAGCCCAGCTTATGTCAAATTTGTGTTGCACCATGCATTTCGAAACGACGTCTTTGCTAGGATCCGGATAGATTTCACAATGTCGCCAATATTTACAATGCTGTTTTCTTCTAATTGGTAAAAAAACGTTTTTGTATTAATAATATTTTTACTGACATTAATTTATTATAAAATATAAATGTCAAAAATTGTTACATTATAGTTATCTATGTGTCAAATAATTATAATTTTTAAAGAACACATCAATTAGAATATTTTGAAGCCAATTAAACTATAACTTATTAAATATTAAAATCAAAATTAGTATGCTTTCCAGTATATACAAAAGCCTACAAAATAATATTAATGACAGTCTTTGCAATATTAAGGTTACGTTGCAGAGCTTGAGCTATCGAAATCGGCATCTATTACTTGAGCTCTGCTTGACGCAAATAAGGTGAGATTTTGCTTTGGTGCAACGGAATAAACTCGGCTTTTAGCATAAAGGTCTAGTTAGGGCTTGACACATGCTGGAGAAAGTGGGCGTAAAAGTTTTTAAAACAACTGTTGTTTTGCTTGGGTTTATTGATAGTTTTCTCCTTTCTGTACCACTTTTCTATGATGCTTAGTGAATTTTCTCATGTCAGATACAGTTGCTCCAAACTTTCCGCTTACCAATACTGTGAGATTATGGCGTAGTATAGGGTAAAGACGCTTACTTATAATGTAATTATTAGAGTTTAATTCTTGAGCATAAAGTTTGCTCAATATTAAAAAGTGATTTACTTTTCTTTTACATTGCAGTTGTAGTAAATACAAAAATAGTTTTTCTAAAAACTTCTGTATTATTAAAAAAAGTTTGCAAAAATGTATAGTTTTTTAAATTTTAATTTAATTTTTTTTAACTAATTGATGTGTTGTCAATTTTCAAGATGTTTCTAACTGATATTAGTGCATATACAGAGCTTTTAGTGCTTAGGTGTTAGTATAACTAAATTAGCTAGTCATAAAAGGCTCTGGTTTTGGTATAAATATCACAATAACTATATAATAACAATATTTTTTAGCTGTTTGGTTCATACAGGAATAGTCAAAATTACCAGAGCACCTAAATATTTCTCAACCAAAAAGAAATTGAAAAAATTGAAAAAAAATCAAGCTATTGTACAATTGCAATCTTTACGGTTAAAGAATTATATAAGTGTTTTAGTAATTGTAACTAACGCTGTGTGAAAGCACTGAGTCAGTTCTAAAAATTTTACTTAAACGTTTTTTCAGAAAATCAAGCTTTTTTGGAACATGATGAGATAAATTTGGTCAGCTTTTGGTGCATTAAATGGTTTAAACGCACCAATTCTCCACTCTAATATATTTTTGTTTATTTTGGCATTTATTTCTGTTTAGTCTTTTTTGTTTATTTTTTATGTAACGGGTTTTAAGGTTTTTTTGGTTATAAAATTTTGCCAAAGTATACCCTAAAATGTATGTCAGCAGTAAACCTAATATTTTCAATCTTCTTGCATATATCCTTTTGGAATATATTCTTTACAGTATTGTTATATCCTTTGAGGTAAAATTTTTTTAAGACTTAGTCACAGTGTCTATTTGCATTGTTAAACAGTTTTCTTGTGCTTAAGTTTGCCGAGTCAAATTTTATATTCTACCAAGCAGTCTGGATGGTATGTTTGACAGTGATTCTCTTCTTTCTTTTTTGCGTGCTTCATCCGCTCCGGATATTAGCAATCATCATTACGATCTTCTCTTTCTCCGATGCACTGCAAAAAAGTTGCAGCGATGTCTTGTCAAACCACTGGCGAAGATTTTTAAGCCATGAAATTTGGCGTCTTTTCGGGCCTTTTTGTCCCATCATCTTTCCTTCCAGAATCAGTTGGAGTACTCTGTATTTATCACTTTGCTTCATTACGTTCCCAAGATATTCCAATTTCTTAACCTTCCCAGTTTTCAATACTTCCTGTTCCTTGCCTATTCGCTGCAGAACATCCTCATTACTAATGTGCTCTTTTCATAAGATATTCAGGATACGATAATAAGTCTATAGTTCAAAAACCTCCAGTTTGTTTTCTGTATCTTTTGATAGGGTCCAGGATTCAACGCCATACATTAGTGTTGAGAAAACGTAGCAGCGCAATATTTTGATTTTAATTTACATGCTCAAGTCCGGGCTGTTGAAAACTTCGTTTTTGCTTTTTCTATCCTGCATTTGATTTCTACTAAATGATCCCAGAGTTTATTCACGCATGTGCCTAGATATGTGTATTTGTCCATTTGGTCAATAGTTTTGTTGTTGAGAAGAATCATCTGCTGTGATGGATTATCTTTACTGAAAAGCATATATTTGGACAGTGATTGGGCAGTTTTATTTATAAAGTTAACAAACATGTCTGTCATTATTTCGTGATTTGTTTTTGCTCTAGTTATGTTATATATAGTTAGTGTTTTTTAGAATCCTGTTCTCGGTTTCTTTAGATTCAATGTTGAATTGAATTATGCGTGGTCAGACACCAAAAACGTGTTACTTTTTGGTTAATTTGCTATATTATTTGCTAGACCTAGGTTTATAAATTTACTCTGCGTTGCGTTTTTGAACGTATAGTGTATATATATATATATATATATATATATACACTATGCTAGTTTCAAAAATATATTCAGTTTTTTACTTCTATAGTTCATGTTGTATTTCTTTATGCAACAATGGTGTGCATTGGCATTGTACTTAAAGACTAATGGTATATTGGTTCTGTACATTGGCATTGTATTTAAAGACCAATGGTGTATTGGTTCTGATAAATATAGCATTTCTTTAACGGTTTCCGTTTTGTAGTGTTCCGGTTTAATGTTAAATTTATAACTAGAAGTGGTCATTGTGGTAGAAAAAATGCTGTTTTTGTTAGTTTTATACTGTACAATCACCGCAGCTTTTAAAATTTTTATTACAGGAAAAATTTGATTTTATATCCGCTAATCAAATTCTTTTTCTTGCAAATTGTTGAAATGTCAACTTGATTATTGCTTTTATAATTTATTAGTGTTTATATTGTTTTGCATCTTGTCCGGTTTTAATTGTAGTTTTGGTCCAATATCAAAACCTTTTTTAAAGCTCGCAGTTCTTTCAGACCAAATATTCTTTGCACTCCCAAAAGCTATTTTTAGCTGATGTACTGCAACACCTCGTTTTGGTTAGGGTGTAATAGAATCTTCTTCTCTGGCATTGAATGAACATTCTGAATATTCATTTTTGTATAATTGCTAATGCAATTCTGGCAGAGTTATCTTTAAAAGTTTTTTTTACTGTTTTCCTACTGTATTGCCGCAGGGCATGTTTTGTGCCCGCAGCTGGTAAATTGTTGATTGTCGTTGATTACATTTGTATGTAGTTTTAGAAGATTTCTTGACAATTTAACCAATCAAGTTTTATATTATTTGTCAAGAATGTTGTTAACTGCTGCCAACTTAGAACATACTTATTTAAAACAATAAATAAATGCAATTTTTTTTGGTATATAATCATTTGTTGTAATATATAAAATGATTGAATGATTTTTGAAGTAAACTCAAGTAAAAATTACTAAAGTTTATTACTTGTAAAAAGTCAATTTTGTCAGTTTTTTTACTTGTTGTATTTGTTAGTAAGGATCAACAAAACACCAAACAACAAACAAAATGTTGTCGATGCAATAATCAGAAATATTATTAACTTAATAAAACATTGTTTTTATTAGATAGCAGATAGAATACCATTGATATGATTATCTTAAAATATTTCATAATATAGGTAGAGTAGATTGTGATAATACAGTGATGATAACATAAAATTTAAACAAAAAACTAAGTAAGATAAAATGGTAAGTAAATAATGTGGTAAGTCAAAAAAATGTATTCAAAAAAATAAACTTGTCAAAATTTTGGTTTATAAAAACTGCACAAAATTATTTTTTGCCTTTAATAGATATATAAAATTACTTTTAATTTAAAGTTATTTGTTTAACTATGTTGTAGTTCCATACTGCCAATTGATTAGTAATATAGCATATTTTATAAGAAAATTGTTTTGTCATTAGAAATATTTATTATTTTAAAGTTGTATTTAAACCATTTTATTTTAACAGAAACAGTTCTAAATGCAAGACAAAAATTTAAATTTGGGGATTGGGATTTAATAAAAATAAAATTCACTACTGAAACAAAATACAGAAGCACACTAAAAACATTCGTAAGAGCACCGCAAAAATTGTCAACATAACTTAGACGAGATATGGTATAATAAACGACAGTTTAAAACTTATAACACAATCACAATAAAAATGTGAACTTAAGGTTGACACTAAACTTAATTAATTGTTTCTTTTTTCTTTTTGATTCACAGTTTTATTAAATCTCATTTGAATAAAATATACAAACAGTTCATAGTAGTTACAAAAATGAAACTGCTTAGTATATTTAGTTCTATGCAATCATATTATGCAGCTATAGAAGCAATTATATTACACAACTTAGTAAAAAAAAACATGATTTTTTGTTTTAAATTACATATATGCACTCTGTTTTTTCATAACTAATTAATTACATCTAATTCAGTTAGATTAAATTCGGCACGTGAAAGTGTAAACTTGGTACAACCACGCCTTTTGTCTAATTTAACTGCCCCCGTTTTGTACAAAATTTATGAACACTTGCAATGCTCCAGTTTCGGAAATTGAGCAACACCCATATGCAGAACTAAATTGCATATGTTGAGTGGTTTGTAAAGAAGCCGCATAGTCACACGTTTAGTTGATTCATTTAAATATTTAATAATATACTAGCTCATGCAACTCAATGTTCAATAAATAGAGGCACTATATTTATAACTTTAAGTTGTTTAAAATACAAAATATATTGTTCATTGATTTATATAGAAAATTTTAATGGTTTTTTCAATTTTTTTGTTTTGTTTGCATAGTATAAATAAGATACATATGTAATATTAAAATAATTTTTATTTAAAATTAAAATAATTAATTATAGTTTGTTGTACATTTAAATTTGAATAGTACATGCAATAGTGTCAAGGTCATAAACAAATATTTTCATCTATAGGTTTCCGATACACTTAATCAATTCATTAAATTTTTTAAGTATATCAATTACAGCAATACAATATTGTCCCTTTATATATAAACAGTATTCGTTTAACATACATTATATTACGTTATATTATATAATAATATACATCAACCAATTAAAATCAAATAAATATGCATTAAGATTTTCTCTTTTAGCCCATGAATGGAAACGGAAATGGTGGTTCAGAGCAACATGGCAGTGCCCATGGTTCAGCCTCATTTTTAATAGGGGTAAATTTTAATTATTTGTTTACAGTAGCAGTTACATTAATAATTACTTTTCTTTACAGATTAAAAATGGAATATTTAAGTCGGTTATTTCAATAATTACGTCATTACTAACGTCATCGTCCGGTTCCTCCTCATCAGGAAGCAAAGGAAAGCAGCACTGATTTATTAATATTTGAATCTAATGAAACGAAAATAAATACTATATAAATATTGATAATTTAGTTTTATTGATTTACATTTTTGTTTGATTTTACTTATTTATTATGTTGTTGGTACTTAATTTCTACGATGAAGGTGGACTACAATATTTATTACAAGGAAGTTTTGCGTTACAGTTTGTGGTTGAACTGACTGTTTACGTAATTTAAAACAAACAATAAGATAGATAAACTCACATAATTTGTCTAATTTGTTTAAATTTTCTATTATGTCGATGTATAAAAAAGTAATTATAGCAAACTAAACCTATAAAAAACTATTTTTTCAGTATTTTGATGATATTTTTAACATTTGCTGAAGCATCAAAGAGTCACAATTTTAACTTTGATAATTCAAAAATTTAAAATAAAACTTGTTTTAATAAAAAAACTTATATACTATATATGTCGCAGTTTTATAAAGCAATACAGCTTTACATGAAAAGTAGTTTATGTAATGCCAGCAGATTCTGTAAAATTCTATATATTATTTAAATTTAATAAATGTTTTTTTATGTAAATTGCTTTTTCATTCAGTGTGAGACATATTCACTAATGTTTCAGGGTATGCATCATCAGTGTGCCTAACATCTCACGAGATAAAAAAACAATTATTTCACTTTAAAAAAACCTAATGTGTCGGATTTAATTTTCAAGTATAGAAGCGCCTACTTACTTAACTACTAAAGTGTTTTGGATGCTGAGAAGTGTACATCAGTGCCGCATCGTTAGCAAACTGTGTAAATTCGATACCAAGCGTAACGTATGATCTTTGATGCATACAAATTGAAGAGCATCAGAAGTAATATTGAACTTAATAGAAGCCCTGCTTTGATTGTACAACAGGTAGAAACGCGTCAAAACAGGTTTACAGCGTTGTGTTTTTTCTTTCACATAAAAAGCAATAAGTTTTATTAATCACAGATTGAACTTTTGAAGTTTCAAAAATAGATTTTAGTGCCAAACCTTTTTCAAAAAGCATTTTTAAAGTTAAAAAATATGACGGCAGTGGCTTTTGATGTTTGAATTGAAACCAGTTTTGATTTGATCAATTATCCTAGCTAGTTGTTGAGTTATAAAAACCCTATACTTGAAGCAATGTTGATGATTTACCAACAAGTTTTTTGCA
The DNA here is from genome assembly GCA_963932245.1 of Tachinus rufipes. NCBI lineage: Eukaryota > Metazoa > Arthropoda > Insecta > Coleoptera > Staphylinidae > Tachinus > Tachinus rufipes. Next base: position 70,142,945 of record OZ010745.1, on the reverse strand, counting down.
GACGTATGATTCTAGATTCTATCAAAAAATACAGTTTTGACTACCTTACTTAGAGTTGACAGAAAACTGATCAGGTGGTATATCTGTAAAACATGTATTTCCCAATCCTTGGGATATGAATGACATTAAACCTTTTTTATGAAGGCAAAAAATGCGACGTCTTAGTAATGTTTTTCACAAGCACTGTCTTCTTTGTAAACCCTTTCTACATAATAGAAATTTGAATTTTTGGCACAGACTGGCGTGCATTAGAGTTTAAGGCTGTCAACAAATACTTTTGTCTTGTTTTCTAAAGAGTATTTAAAGTCTTTTTTGACATAAATAAAAATAAGTGAATTATCTTCCACATCAGATTATCATTCTCGTTAGAGAATTTGAGAGCGGATTTTCACCACTGATTTTTGTGCTCCTTGATTGTTTTTTTTTACATTTGCCATTTATGTCTAGCTTACTTTTGATATTAAATAAGCTCTCTAGTATTTCCATTAAAACCCAACCAGTTTTTTTCAATTTTTTGTCAAAGCCTTCGTAAACTTATTTATTGCTAGCAAAACAGAGCAAGTAAAATCAACAACTGCGCTGTCAACTCCTTCAGACGTTTAAAAACTCGGTAGTAATTTGATGCTTTTTTCTAGGGTATGAGATAACAAGGACCAGACAGTCAACCAACTTGACTCTCTCCTCACACCTTGTTACCAGCTGCTTAGTTGGCATCTGATATGCTAAAATTAACTTTATTATTCCCAAGACATGGACATTAATTGCAACCGATCGTTTGACAAGAATCTTAAATCTACGTTTATGTGCTCCAAACGTATTTTCTAAATTTATGAAAGTGTTTAGGATATTGTAAGTTTTTAAGGAGCTAAGAAGGTTTTGAATAGTAACATTACATCAATATTATTTTTAATGCTTTGTTTTGGTTACATTATCAACCGTAAAACAGCCAAGAATGCCTTTCAAAACCACCTTGAGAGTTTTATCGGCTTTTGTTTGATACAAAAAATGATGTATCCCTTTTATTATCAAAATAATCAGTAGGTCTATAGAAATTATCCATCAATCTAGAAATCAATATGATTCCTTGTTTTGTGTCAAACGCACAACGTATTAAATTTTTACTGTCGTAAAATGCGGAAGACGCCTTTGAATAACTATCTTTATTAGTAATATAAATTGGAGAATATTTTTCCTTGTTTATCAAAGGGATGCCAGTTGTCAAAACTGGCACTGAAGTAGGGTTTACATAATTGTTCCGGTAATTTTGTAAGCCAGAAGCAATGTTGTTGAGCTGTGAGACAAATTGTCTATTAGCGTTGATCAAAGTAGACATTGTATTATTAGATAAAATGATCTTACTTTTGGTTATCTCAGCTTTTGTCTTAGGATTTGTCGGAAAAAACGGTTGTTAGAATTCCCATCTGATTCAGTAATTTTTGGGGCGGGTTACTTTGACTGGTTGGAAATTAATTCTATTGGTTCCTGTGGGAGAAAAACATTGTTAATGGTTGGAGTTGTTGCGGCGGTGAACAGTGCATTAGCCAACGCGGAGGTTTTACGGCAATTAAAATTGCATTGATCCTTGGCTGGCTAGTTTGCTTGCTGGAGGGCTGTGATATGAACATTGGACTGGTCGGCTGCTGGTGGTCGAACAAGTCAGAAACAATTAACATAAAATCGTAAAAACAATTTAAATAAAATCAAAATAATTATTGTACATTTTATGTATAAAAATATGTAAGAAGTAGTAACGCAATGACTCCTATAAAAAAAAAACGTTGTATGTGTAAAGAGAGCTCAGTACAGTAAAATCTGGACAAGCAAAACCATTTTTTGTGCGCTTTATTTAAAACAGATATCCAAAAAAAATTTATCATTTGCATCAAGTATAATAGAAGAACAGTGCATTATTTCAAACCTAAGCAAATGAAGTAACATGAATTTTTCACTATCTGCAGGCATTTCATAAACTTTTATGTAAAGCCATTACACTATAAAGATAAATTACAAAATCAAATAAAAGATTATTGTTTTTTTTTTTGGTAAAAATACTATGTAAAAAATACATCTTTTTCTTCCAGTAAAAATTTATTATAGTTGTAGAAAAGGTATAGTATATAACTAACATATTTGTCTGTTTAGTACTTGCATTCATTTACATGTGTGAAATAGGTATCATTACGTGCTAGTTGTACATATTTGTATATATTGTATTGTTACCTTGTGACTTCAGCAATGATGTGTCTAAATAAATTACAATAAAAGTGTGTTTATGTTATTATAACTTGTAATACTAAACTACTTCATTGTTTCAGCATTAACCAGTATATAAATTGAATGGTTATTTACATAATATAACTACTGCAAGATATTCCATTTCTCATATGCTTGAAGATTGAATTGAATAATATTTTCCACCTATTATTTTTTAGCAAATATTAGAGTATTTAAAAGTGTTATACTTTTATTATTTATTATAATTATTTTTTTTATTACAGCTCTTCATATTAAAAAACAAATTGTGTTATTATTTAAAAAAATTAAATTCCAATTAGTTAGCATCCCATAAATTTCCTTACTTAAACAATAAAATATACCATAAATTAATCAATAGTTCAAAAACGATATCGCGGAAATATGTTACACATGTTACGTAAGGTCTAGATGTAAATAATTATAGGTGTACGCTTATTATTATATTATATTTTTATTGTAATTATTATTGTGAATGCAATTATAAAATTTCTATGCGGTCGGCATTTAGGAAATAAAGTAAACGCGCTGAGCTATATATGACATATCGCTTATACATAATAGCCTTTAATGTGTTTCTTTGTATCGTTATATAAATAAACTTAAATTACACATAAATAGTGGCTTAGTAATAATAGCAATACAAAATAAAACAAAACGATGTTAGTTTTTTTAAAACAGAAGGAGTAGGATGGTGTAATGAGTCAAAGTAATTAAATTGTGCATTGGAGTATATTGGTTTACATATTTATTAGTTGCATTATTTCTATACCATTATTATGGATAACAACTATACATAGCGTGTATCATGTATTTGTTGAGATATTTGTAAACAGTTGTTTATTTAATTGTCGATTTTTAAATTCAGAGTAAGAGGATATTGATATATAAACATTACATACAAATAGCACTAGAATAAAAACTTGATTTGCTGAAAGTGTTTTTTATAATAAAACTACGCAAAGTAACAAAGAGCATTAAGACTATAGAAAGGCTAACGGCAAAGGTAAAATGTAAAATATTGAAGACAACATCTTACCGTCAAAATACTAGAAATGAACAAAATATAGATGAATTAAAAAGTTATGTATAGTCAATAAAGTTGGTGTTCCATATTTAAATAATCTATAAACGTTTTGTAGAATTATTTAAAAGTTACATTCAAAACAGCTGTACCTTCATAATCATTGAGAATTAGAGACTTATGATAAACATATAAACTTAAAAAATAATTAAGAAAGTTATTTACCATTTATAATGTCTACAATAAAGAGATTTTATAAAATAAATAAAGAAAATATAAAATAGATTAAGAAAACTACTATTTTTTAAATTATTTATTATTCTATCTCAATATTCCATGTATAATACAATAATTAAACCGTCTAGTTTCAAAATAAACCATCTAAAAAAAAAAAAAAATTGAAAATTTGAGTTATATACACCATTGTAATCAGCATTAATATTGCTACCAAATGTTAAATATTTGTATATAAAAACAGGCCATGTGCACGAACATTTTGTACTTAAAATTTTATGTTAATTTCAAGATAAGCCATTTCCAACGCCGTTTTCAATACAAAATCTCCAATACACCAATCAAAAGCGTTCCCTCGAACATCACACGTAACCTAGGCAAAGCATTCAAACGCTGTTTTCTGTTTCATACAATAATGAAGATAAAAAGTAACTTTGTACAAAACATCTTGTGTTGAATAAAGTTGTGGAAAGTTATTAAGAGCATACCGACCGCTACCTTGATTTGTAGTATTTTAACAAAATCGGCAACTTCCCCTTCATCGCTGCTTCTACAAATAATTCGACATATCATAGTTTAATCCTTTCTAAATGTACTGGTAAAAAAATAAATCAATTATCAAATTATTTGTAGAAACAGCGATGAAGGGGAAGTTGCCGTTTTTGTTAAAATACTACAAATCAAGGTAGCGGTCGGTATGGTCTTAATAGTAGCATAATAACAGTTAAAAAATATTTTAAAAATAAACAAAAGTATTAATTAGCTTCAGTGTGTTGTATCAATACAACTTAATAAAGTTTAACGTTAGTTCAAAGTAACTATCTGTAGCAGAATATGGAAGAGTGTAAATGTGATACCTGTTTCACAAAAAATATCAAGGATGAGATACTAAAAACTCTAATAAATGGAAAATTAACAAATTAAAATTATCTAGGTATTTTAAGCATTATGCTAAACGGCTTATTAATTAATCTAACTTATATTAATTACAGATACAGCAGCAAGTCTATCCAAGTGTTATGCCCACACGTTTGTAATATTGATAGAGTCAGTGATCTGCATTTATATGCAGCAGTGTTATGCCCACACACCCCACGTGTGGGCATAACACTGCTGCATATAAATGCAGATCACTGACTCTATCAATATTACAAAATATTATAAAATTTCTACTCGGTGAAAAACAAAATTATCCAGATGTTATATTAAATTATACAAGTATAAGTATGCCCATAGATATAGTGTCTTTACGACATGGGCTTAAACCCCACGTGTGGGCATAACACTTGGATAAACTTGCTGCTGTATCTGTTTAAAATCTATAGACATACTATAGACTAGAACCAAAACAACACCGTCCACCTACATCAAATCGTTTCAAAAAAACCTTTACTAAAAATATAATAGTTTGCAGAAATGCCTGAAAATGGAGTTTTAAAGCGTTTTAAAAGTCTTGCCAAAGAAACAATAGGAGGCGACCACGAAAGTGCTAAGAACATTTTAAAGAGACAAGCTGTTATGAAATTTATTGAATTAATAAAGATGCTTTGGCAGACGTCCACGTAAAGCAAAGCTTTTTTCGTAATATTTTTAATAAAAAATATAACTTGAGCTTTGGCAGTCCTAGAGTTGACGTGTATTCAAAATGTCTAGAATTAACTGAAAAAATTTAAAAAAAAATTAAATTAAAAACCAATTTTTGCAAAAAGAAAAAGAAGGACTGCTGAAAATGTTTTTTATTTGCTAAAAAAATATGCTTTTGCCAAAAGTCCCCAATCAAAAGGCATACCTTAGTCGGCAGTAGAGCTTCTATAACTTTACTATTGTAATTGGTAGTTCACACGCTTAATTAACTAAATGTAATATCCATATTTATTGCTAGAATAAAACAAAAAGGCCAAAAAGTTCAAATAAAATAGCTAACGCGGTTTACCATACATTAACCACTATAAATCTTGAAAACATTTCAACTTTAAGAATTGTTGCTGAAGGCTGTGGCGTTTAAAATAAAAACAGCTTACTGTGTTACCGGATTGGGTTGACGCGGAGTAACGGGACCGTTCCCTGGAACTAGGGGAGGCGTTTGGCAGATGGACGATCCTTTGGGGTAGAGCATCAGCGATACAGCGCAGGAAGCGGTATTGGCTTTTGGTAGATCAGCAGCGGCAGAGTGTCCGGAGTTTGACTGAAGTGCAGTCAAACAGGAGCGACTTCTCTGGGTGTCTGTCGTGGAGTGCGTTGCAAGTACTGCGACATCGTTAGCAACGGCAACAGTACTCGATCTTGAAGTTGAGGGTGATGAAGATATTGCGGCACTGTTAGCAACAGGCAATATCTTGGTATCAAAGGTCAGGTAGAAAAGCAAAGGTCGTCGTAAAGTAAAGCGTATATTGATAGCAAAAGTACATATAACTGTAGCTGAAGACTGAATGATTTAGAATGCCGCAGGCATTTGTATTTAAACAAGCCCAGGTTAATCCAATTAAGGGTGTTTGCCTAATTGAGGTAAAGTGAGGGGAGAAAGGCAAGTAAAGTTCATCCCGGTAACAACTGCTGGAAATAATATCAAAAAGTTTTTGATAAACATAAAAACCATGAAATAATATTTCCAATTGTTGGCCATTCTTTCATTCTACTAGATAGAGTTTTTGCTAGTATAGAGAAAAGGTTGAAGAAAATAAAAATGATAGTTAAACCCGAGAAATATGTTAAAAAAATTTAAAAGCATGAAACTGTATGGAAATTATAATCAGATTTACAGATAAACGACTGGAGGAACGCAACTCAAAAAATCTTAAAACCACCTGGACATTGGCATTTTAAATTTAATCCAAATAAAAGATTTATTTTAACAAAAACCAAAAAACTTAATGTTACAATTCAAAGTAAAAAAGCATACCGCACAGATCTTAAATCTGACAAATTGGTCATCAAAAAAAGCATAACTTTTTCTTACCTTATTCTTTCAATATTAACTTGGATTGACTTTAAATTCCAATAAAATAGCAGATTTTGCAGCCTTTTTAATAGCACATTATGGAGAAAACAAGAAAGACCTGGAAAAGTTACAGTTCTCTTCAGGTATATAAACGTAAGCAGCAACAAACACTGAAGAAGACATGTAGGTCCAATGTAATGTAAATTTTTCATTTGTACAATTTTTAAATTTTGTAAATTAAAGTAATTTTTAAATTTTGTGATTTTCACTTTTGGTTTTTGTAAACTTTTTTTAGTAATTTTAAAAATAAAGTTTTATTTTAAAACATTTTAGGTAATTTTCAAAACCGGACATGTTCTATGCAGTTAGTTTCAAAATGAACCAACTCCATAAGTTAGTTTCAAAATCACCAATCTCCTTCTTAATGTATTTAATTAACACTCTACAATGTATAATTGATTGCTTTCATCTAGGAAAATATAAACTAAATCACAGGTAAAACAAGTTTGACAAGATTTTTAGTATTATAACAATCGTCAGTTTGTTCTGACAGTTGTTTTATTATTACTCAAAATCAACTTCAGAAAAAATGGCTACTTTTGAAAATAGACGATTCAATTATTGTACCTTAAATAATCAAAATAAATCCCACTTTAAGTTTTTTTTAATGTTAATTTATTTAAATAATAATAAAAATATTTACCTTATTTTTTGTAAGTAATATAGTATTTGTTACATTAATATTTGTTCTTAATTGGTGTAATTTTGTTGTTGTTGTATAAATAAATCTAACCCACACTAAAAAAAATAATTTGTTTTGTTGCTTTATAAATATGTTCAAAGTTTATATATTTATTTTTAGGCACTACCAAACATAACAATAAATATTGATTTACTATGTACTATATCAGGAATATATTTAAAAAACTGCAACATGTTTCAATCTTTAAAAAGCCATTATCAGACGGTGATACAAACAAGTATGAGTATAAAACAAAAATTACAAAACATATATATGACAGTAAAACAGCTAACAGTCCGGGGTTGAATCCCTGAATATGACTAAAATAATAACTTCCTCTATATCCACCGGATTTGGAACAAGTCGTAAGACTTCTGGGGCGATGTAAAATAGCTGTAAAACCAACAATAAAGAAGATTATGAGTTACATACAATAATACTGAAAGGAAAAAACAGATTAAAAAAGGTAGAGAAAAGATTAATGAATGGCAGTTTTTACTTAAACGTAATTTCGCAAAATACATTTCAATAACATATTTTGGTAACATATCCGAGAAAATAGGAAATATTCGGGCCTATTCTGTATAATTTTAACATCGATGTTAATTAAAATTGCTGTTAAAATCTATGTTTAGCCAATCAGTTGCCGAGTTTTTTAAATATTACCTAGCAACGTTCTTATTATTAATTAACATCAGCGTTAAAACTATACAGAATACGACCAAAACTCAGTAAACTTAATTATAAAGTAGCGTTTAAAAGTTAAAATAAGTTATCAAACATTTTATTAAACGCTAAAGACCGTACAAATACAATTTTAACATCAGCAGTGTATGAGTTAAGTTATCCCATATGCAATGCACAATATATTGAGCAAACAGAAAGAAATTTTAAAACTAGAGTTAAAGAACATTGCCGTTCTTTTAGATTAGATTTTAAAACCGACATGTATAAATCTCCTCTGTTTGAAATAATTTAATACTCTTTCCTTTTTGCGGAATGTTCTTTGTGTTAATTACCTTTAAGTAAAAACTGTCATTCATTATTCTTTTCTCTACCTGCTTAACCTGTTTTATTTTTTTGGATTATTATATGTGTGCATTTTATGTTCCACTTTCGTATATATGCTTTGTAATTTTTTTTTATATTCATACTTATTTGTATATGATGATGACTTTATAAAGATTGAAATTTTTTAAATATATTTGTAATATAGTACATAGTAAATTTGTTTTATTTATCAGAAAATAATAATGTCGTACGAGAAAAAATGACATTATCTGTAGTAGAAACACGGTAAGTCAATATATCGTGTAAACAAAAAAGATTAAATGAGTTCAAAAACTGATTGCTAGCAGAAACAACGCTAGTTTTTGGATTGAAATAACATCAATCTAAAAGCAAAATTTTTAAAGTATAGTTTAGAAACTATCATAGTTATTATAAATAAATGTAGCTTGTCCACTTTCAAAAACAAAGTAAACTTATAAATCTAACATAGCAAACTATATAACAAATGTGTCAGACAAGCTTTTGCTGTCTGACCATGCACACATTCAATTCAACATTTAATATGTAGTTACCTAACTGTATAAGTATATAAAAACCCAAAAAAGTACTGTCAAACAGACCATCACTAAGATTATTTGGTGAAATTGATCGAGATAACTGTTCAACGTCAAAAAAAACGGTGACTTTCTCTGAGCAAGAATAGCACTGCAAACAATAAATCACTAATATCAAAACAAAAAGATTACAAAAAAATCGATTAAAAACTCTACAAGAGATATTGCAGATACACATTCCAAGAATATGCTGACAAAAATTCTTAATAAAAAAACTTTGAAATACCTAACAAAAAAACAAATAAAATAAGCTGTGTAAAGGCAAATGCTATTGTAAACAAAGTTACTGAAGAATAACAAGATCTATTCAATTATGTTACAAAAAAATCTTGCTGCCTTTACAAGATCTTTATGTAAAAGCTAGTTTAGCACTTATATGTAAATAAAACCGCTAAAAAGCAGTTAAGGTGGTATTTATACTAAAGCCGAAGCAACCCACGTATGTTTTGGACACATTCTACAGACAAATCAGTCTGACATCTTTTATATTAAAAAAACTATTAACAATAATAGTTGAGAGGTATATATGGAACTAGACACAAAATGCTTTGTCAATACAAATGTGCATACTAATCGATTTTTGGAGATATGTCAATTGATTTTTATAGCAACAACAAGAGAGGCATATTTAGCATCAAATATTAATATAAATAATACAACAAAATTTTGAAAAAATGCAAATGACAATAAGACGCATACAACAAAATTGTTTATTTAAAGCTTTTAGAGAAAGACAAAAAGAAAGAAGAAATATTAACAAAAAAAAAAAAAACAAAACAATAATATAAACGATAATATAAACGTAAATGCAAAAATTAGAGTAAGTAGACAAATATGACAACTAATGAGATAAATAATATCTCTATAAAATAATGTTTAAATCAATAAGATGCGAGACAAAAGTTTCAAACCACCCAATATAATAATCTTTTTAAATATCAAATCAATGATATTAAAAAATGAAGTAACTTTCTATCTGGCCATCAGGTGTCAAAACTAATCCGTTTTTCCCTAGCTAGTTCGGAAAAAAATAAACCTTTAATTCTAAATATATTCTATCAGAATGTACAATCATGCAATCTAAAAATTGACAAAATTGAGTTATGTTTTAGATATTGAAATTCATGTTTCATGATGTTTGCAAAACAATTGTAAATGTTAAACTGTCTGCATTTTTTACAAAATTTAACATTATTCACTGAAGAGTATCAATATATGCTCTATTATTTAACTGAATTTTAATTGAATTTACTGTAAGAAATGATATTATGTGTTTTTTGCAGGAAATACACTAATTTTACTAAGTTTATAAATACATTTAAAAAAAAAATTAATAATGTTTTTTTGATAGCAAATAACTTATTTAAATATTATAATTAATTTTAACATTCAATTTGGGGAAAGACATTCTTCAACAGACTGCTTCATAAACTTAGTTTTGCTGATCCGGAAGAAAAATAAAGTTTTACAAATATATTAATAGATATACATATAGAAACTTACTCTTTGCGTTTTGTTCTAGTTGTTTTAAAGGTAGATTATCATATATTTGCTATAATGTAAACTTACTGCTTAATATTTATAAACAATATCCCAATAAAGCAAATAAAGCAGCTTTTTTGCCTACTTTTACCAAATGCATATTTTTTGATCCACGTATGTGGGACAAAAATCACCTTTTTGCCTTAGGCCTCTAAGCTATTTGCGGTATTTTATTGACTGTGAATCACAATTTCATATAATGACGTCATACCTTAAAATCTTACAATAGTGACGGATTATAATAAACATTGAAAAAAAAGGTTTTTAATTGGGCAGGCAAAAAAATACTAAGTGTAACTCGTGCCAAACGGTTTTAGTAGCCCTTCGCTTTAGCAGCCTTCGCTCGCCTTATTCTTTCGTGCTATTAAAAGCGGCAAGCTGCTAAAGCTATTTTTGACCCTTGATACACCATATACTATTTACACACATCACAAAAGCTATTACAAGTCAAAAAAAAAGAAAAAAAAAACAATTTAACAATATAGTAAATAATAATCTAAATATGAGTCTTTTAATCTATGTAAAAAAGCTATTGTTGAAATTAGCACTATACAATATTAAAGAATAAATAAATCATAAGTTTGTACCTCTGTAAATGTATTAATAAATATTATTATTATTATTATTATCTATGGCCATGTCAATAGAAATCAAAGACATACTTGTTGGAAGTTAGCTAAACTCCAAGTTTAAAAATCAAACTGTAAGAATCACATTATACTGTAAAACTTTAAGAGCTAAAGCTGCTGGCAGATGTTTACAAAGCAGTGTGTTATCACTTCTACTATAATGTTTTGTCATGAACATGCAGTAAGACTCTGCAGTTACTAAATAATATGAACGTCTTTGCCTTAAGCTACGCCAATAATTTTACTATTTAAAAGCAATCAAGTTTAGAGCTACTGTATCTAACTTAGTGCAGAATGTACAAAACCAAACTTCTGATGACAAAAAAAGTAAAGTACCCAAAATCTCACGTTTTATACCAAAGATTTTATACGTATCTGGATAATATGTCTACAGAGGCCATCCGGGTGCTAATTGCAACCAAATTAATGATTGAACAAACTTGAAGACATTATCTATCAAAGTAGGTAAAGGGTAAAGTAAAATTATTAAAATAAAAGCAATAAAAACACAGCAGCCATAAAAACACACTGTCAATTTTAGAGCTTACATTGAGAATAACATAAGTTATTTGACGTGATAATACCGTTCCAAAACAAATAGACAAATAAAACACATTTATAGAATGTTTCTTGTTATTACAAATTTTCTATGTCACGTATGTCGGGAGTACACTCCGCTATATCTGTTAAGCGAGTACAAGGCTTAAAATACGCATCGTAGTGTTTTCTATAGCAATGACAAGCTAACCAAAAAAAAAGCTCATAACAGTCCTTTAACAAAAGTTTTTGTACTACTAAGGAAGTAACAAACAAAAGTGCAGAATAGGACCAAGAAACTGCAGTGCAGACGCCAAACCTAGCACTTTAAGAAAGAAACAAAAACAAGAATTAACTGAATTAGAAGTTGTTAAACTGTTCCATTTTTTTTAATATCATGTTTGCTATATATTTTATTGTTTAAAGTTGTGCCCAAAATTTTGAGCATAATCATTTGTATATAAATTTTACTGTTTTGTTTATCTAAATAAAATGTAAATAACCATTTTGGTAAATTTAATGCCCCATAAGTGTCAATAAAATTAACTGCTAAACAATAACTTTCAAAAAATCATTATTTATTCACGAATTTGTTAAAGCTGTTTATCTCCAGAATTGGTTCCTAGTTTACAATAATAAAATTACACTTTGCTTAATTTTAAAACTATGAAGAGCGTTTATCACAACTTATAATTACTGTTTATTGAATTAATTTAATTTAACATTTTGATTTGTAATATTTTAGTATGTTCTTTGTGATTTCTAACCAAAATACGCAGACCACGTTAAAAAATTTATTACCTATAAAATATATTTGCGGTTTATGCAAAATTAAATCGTTTTTTGTAGATTTAAATCTTGTAGCTCTTTCTAATCGTAATGTAGTACACCTTAATGTAAATAATGGAGAGAGTGCTTCGCTAATGTAGAACTCTTCAACTTTCAATATAAACTACATAGAAATTTTAAACAGTGTACAAGTGAGTTTCGAAATAGTGCAACACAAACTCAATTAAATAAATCCTGTCGGCACATAGGACTATAAAACATTATAATTGTAAACAAAATAAAAACTAAAAAATTGCGCGTGTACAGTAGTTTTACGTAATAGATAATCTGAGTGCGATAAATGTGTGTCGGCCGGTTCCCATTCAAATAGGATACACTTTTTCTGCGGGTAAATATACATTCATTTCTTAAGAAGATTTGTGCATGTTCTAAATATAAATAGTATTGCATAATTATGTTATTATATGATGATGTGCATGCTCATCACTTAATAATAATAATAGTCTGGCTCCTTTCGAATGTATATTGGGCAACGCAAACACAGTTGAAATTTGGAAGAAATGTAATGTTTCAAAGTGTTTTACAGATTCTTTGTGGAACAAATTTGATAAACAAAATTGATTAAAATCAAATCTTTTTTTTTGCGCGACAAGTTTCGCCATCTGTTATACCCACTACAGACTAGGAACAAACTTTCTCCTATGCGGCGATAGGAAATTTATTAAAATTAAAAGTGTTGTATATTTCAATTAGCAATTGAATAATATTGCAACTAAATAGATTTAATATCATGTTGACCTCACTTCTAATTTCCAATTAATAAGAAATAAATTAAATCAATAAAAATTGGCGTAGCTTATTTGATTAATTTATTACTCAATTAATAGGAGTTGATTTTAAGTTTTAATAAATAATTTTATTATTTTAAACTTTATCAAATTAATGTAACATTAATAATTTTAATAACATGGTTTTTTTTTATTTGCTACAATTTATAAAACTTTGTTATTGAAATTAATTGAATTTTTGTGTAACATACACTAATAGTTTTTCTTGCAAAGGTAAATGTACCAAACTGTTGAGTTAGCGTAGTTTTTTGTTCCTAATAAATGTGAAAACTTATAAAAACTGAGATATTTTTTAGGTCAAAGTTGATTTTATTTTGAGTTTGATTGTTAAATTGGAAATTATTTTGTACTTGTAATCATTTTTAAAGGCGGTATCATGGAATCGCAACAAGATCTCATTAATGTGACTAAAGTGTTTTTGAAACATACTAAAAGTTATAAACAAATCATCCACATAGGTATAGACAAATTGATCAAAAGCCGAGCCCAATACGCTCTCCATATACTTGATAAAACTTAATACCGCAATTTTGAGGCTAAATAAAAAAACATTAAATTGATACGCTTGTGAATCACCCCAAAATATAGCATATTTATGATGTTCTGGCGTTATAAGTACCTGCCAGTACAAACATCGTAAATCTAAAAACAACATATATTAAACACCTTAAAAGTTGCGTAAAATGTTAGCAGTAGCTTAAACCAAGTTTGTTTTTAAAAACTTCTTTATTACTTTTGAAAAGGACCTCAAATTTAGCTATTTTCTATTATGGAAAATTGTTGATAAATTACAGTATTTTTAATTTGCTGCACTATACTAAAAGTAACTACATACAATGCATTTAAAACACGATGGTATAACAACCCGGTTTGTAGACAGGCAAATAAGGCAATAATTGCGCCAAATCTTAAAATGACCGACGACTACTTGAAACCGTCCAGAAAGAATCTGCAAACCATAATAAGAGTCTTGACAAAACACTCTTAAAATAAAACATGCATATTATAAGCATTATAGACATCTCAATACTCAGAGAATATGAAATGAAAAACAAGATAACTGAGCATATACTAAAATCTAGAAGTCCGACTACTAAAAACTCAATTTCTTCTTGAAGTTGTTTTAGAAAAAAAAGTAGAATCACTTCTTGGTATAGAGCGGTAATTACCAGTAATTGAAATTTTCAAATTTAAAAACAAAGAAAATTTTGGTAACATCAATCTGCTCAAAAGTGATACTATTTAAACAAGTTATGTCATTACCAGTGTCTACCAACGCTAGAAACTCAAATTCCGCTATTTTTTTCAAGAAAAGTAAGCGGTATAATTGTTTGGCGAAGAACGAGTATACCTACAGTCATATTTTAATAAAAACTCCATTGAGCTTTAATTTATGAAATGGTCAATTTTTTGCAAACTTTCCACTTTGTTTTGGTTTTCATACTTAATTTTTTTGTTAATTACGGGTAGAATAGAACGCAACAAGCTTTGGCAATTTCCTAACTGTTTTGCAGTGCATAGATTGGTAATGTTTTTTTAGTAATACGGCCGTAATAGCAAAATACATTTTGTTAAGAAATTTACATCTATAATGCAAGTTGCTACATTTGGCAAAGAATCTAAAATTAAGCATACAGTTAAAAAAATACACTGGTCTTTTAGAAGAATGGTATTGTCCCGTTTCAATTAAGCTACGTGCTTCTAACTGTTCATCTAATTTTCAAAATTGTTCTAAAAAAAGTTGCTGTAGTCTTCAAACGTATGACACAGATCAATAATTACAGAATACTAAATATTTACGTCTTCAATTAATAAAGTATGCCCAAATAGCTTAAAATGGTTTAAACTACAAATGAAAAAGTAATAAAATGCAACAATTTGCCGTCAAAACTAGTTGGAATTGCAATTATTTTATTTGACATTTGGTTTGAATTTAAATATACCTGGAGTAACCGCTTTTTCTTTCACAGCTCCAACGGTGTTTTAATGCAGTGTTGATTTTAGTTAACAAACAAAAATCACATGGTCTAAGTCAGGCAAATAAGGCAAATGGCCTAACACTGAAATTTAATAATAAGAAACTCATGATTTGTTTTTCCACAATTCGTTTTTTATTATTTTTCAAGTTGAGCAAGAACTTCAAGGTAATAATTATGATTACTTAACTTTCAGGAGTTTAGTAAAGACACACAATCCAATTTGCTTTTGAGTTTTTTAGCTTTCTCTGAAGTTGGACTCTTTCAATGTCTAACAGATTAATTACATGATATTATGTCATGTCTCTTTAATAAATTTGACTAATTTTCAATGACATTCAAAATGTCAATACAAACATTTGCACAAATTTCCTTTTGTTTGATTTTGAGAACTTCAAGCACTATTTTTGCAAACACTTTTTGCATGTAAAAATTGTTATGTAAAATTTGCCCTTTTTTGTACATTTTTACAGTTTCTGCAATTGCACAAACAATTAACTGATTTTTTAATGTTTTTATCTGTTTTTGACGTGTAAAGGCAACGTACGTAATTATTAACGTTTTCTCGGACATCATAAAAAGGCTTAAATCATTCAAAAACTTTTTTTAATAAAAAATAAGTTTTAGTTGCGGGTTCTTAAGTTTTATATAAAATTTCACGACAATTTAATGTTCTATTAAACACTTATCATTTTTTTTAGCAAAAAATCAAACAAACAAAGGCCACGGACCACTAATCTGCAGATACGGAAGCAACGCCAATTGAAATAGAAGGTTTTACTGTACACAACTGTTGGTCGTACAACTTTGAACCTCGTATATGCAATATTAAATTGTGGTAGTATTGCTGAAAGTTATAATCATACTTATTTACATTATATAAAAATACTGTTGAATGCTAATAAATATTTACATTTGAGAGTATTGCTGTAGGCTAATGCATAGGTGGATTATTATTTATTTTTGATGGTATATACTTAACATTATTTTTACTATCAACTTCAACTTGTTTTGTTCCGTACTGGTGCCTGTCTACAACCTGTTTATTATAAGTAGTTGGTTGATTAATATCTGTTAGTTTGTGTTCATTAAAACCTGCATGTATCAAGTCCATTTGACTATCTACAGATGTCTTTGTTTTGTGAATGCTTTGACTACAATTGTTAACATTTCTATTTACTACTGTTTATGATTAGTAGAAATATACTAATACAAAAATTAAAAAAATAATTTATTATTAAACACCATTAGATCAAAAGTTTTGAAAACTTTACTGTTTATTTGTTCCGTCTATTCATCTAAGTTGTCTAATGTTTTATTCATTTTGTCAACGTAATTTACAAGAGACAGTTTAAAATTTGAGTTTTTGATTACATTTATATTTTTTAGTATTGCTTTTGATGCAGTATCAATTGCTAATTAACTTGACAATTAATTATTTGGTTAAATAAATTACATTTTTATTTGAAAAATTGTGATTGCATTAAATGGCATATATATTTGTTAATGAGAGTTATCTACCAAAAATTAATCTTATTATGCAAGTAGTTAAATTTAATTGATTCTGGTTGGTATCTTGCTGCTTCATCTACAAACTGAAATATTAATTTCTAGAACTTAAATATTCCATGTTTTTATTTTTTATTTAAAAATTGTTAACCATTTTTCTATCTCAAAAATTATAAAATTGTTTTTCCAAAATGACCATACAAAATTCACTTTTGTCTTATTTTCAGTTTGATAATGTGACAACGCGGCTGACCGCCACGTGTTTTGTCAGAGGTGGATAACTGCCGGAAAATTGCTTTAGAAAAAATGGCAAACGTCTAATATATATAATAACAATAATAATAATAATAATAATAATAATAATAATAATAATAATAATAATATAATTTATCAAATCAAAACTCACAATACAAAAGTAACACATTAAAATACATAGTCCATTGCAATACAGTAGTTACACATTAAAATATAAAAATAATAAAATAAAATAAAACTTATAAAAACATTAATTTACAATTTAGTAACATAAAATTTATTAAATTCATAAAACAAATTATCTAATAAAATATTTAAAAGTTTTTGTTTAAATTGAATATATAGCAATATTTTTACTTCTTCAGTAAGATGGCAAAATATTTTAATTCTTATAATATTAGGACTTACACTTGACTGTGTGTGCCAGAATGATCAGCTCCGTACGGTTTCAAGTAGAGTAAGTGTGCAAATCTGCATTTTGTTTGATAATCATCATGCATTTTGTTTTGTTTTGCAAAACAAGCCAGTTCAAATATGTATAAATTTACCAGCTATTCAAGATGTTAATATTAGCTACGAGGAACATTGCCAAAGTTTGCGGAAAATGTAAAGCAAAACACAAATTACGTTATGTAAATCGTTTTATTGTTTCTCAAAATATTCTCCTTTAAAATCTATACACATTTGCATTCGATGAAACCAATCTTTAAAACAATTTTGCTACTCTAAGCGAGGTACCTCTAAAACAAGTGATTTAAATGTTTCAGGCGATGAAAACCGCTCGCCACGCATTTTATTTTTTATATGTCAAAATAGAAAGAAGTCATTGGGCGATAAATCAGGCGAATATGGGCAATGAGTCATTAATTGGATGTTGTTACTGGTCAAAAACTCTACAGTTTGTCGTGCTGTGTGAGCGCTTGCATTGTCATGATGAACAATGATTTGCCGGTTTATGTTGTTTCTTCTGATTTCAGCGATAACTTCCGGCAAACAAATTGAATTATGCCCAACAATTGCAACATGACCCGTTTTTCCAAAAAAACAAGCAATAATTCTTTTTAAAACGCTTTGTAAACGTACCACTTTTGTAGGTTTAGGTTCATTTTGAAACACCCATTCAGTCGATTGATGTTTAGTTTTAAGCTCATATGAATATATCCAAGGTTCGTCACATGATGTTACGATGTTATATACCGAATGAACGACCTTCTTCAAATTTCTTTAGCATTTCCTTGCACCACTTGACACGTTCCCGTTCTTGTTTTTCTTTTAAATTGTGTGGGATCCAACGACTGCAAAGCTTCCTGACATGCAAATGATTGTGTAAAATTGTATGTATTTGTTTTGCTGCAATGCCTAAGGATTACATGCTCATCTGACAAAATCATTTCATACACAGCATCAATATTTTTCGCGACAACAGAGATGCATGAACGACCTTTGCGAAAATTGTTATCAAACGTTGGTTTTCCACGTTTGAATTCTGCAAACCATTTGTAACCATAGTTTTAGATGGGGCTTCATCCCCAAATAACAAAGTTTTTCCACACATTACTGCGGTGTTAAACAAAATCCAAAATCAAAAATTTTCATCTCTTGGAACTTACAATTTAAAATATCCATTTTTCACGCAATCATTACTCTCGTTAAATTTTGTTGAAACGAAACCGAGCAGTTTGAAATCAAACTGTCAACTGAATTATAAGTGAAATTTGTCAAATTTTACAAATACGACAATCGCAGAACGCTGGAAATACAGGCAGTACTTGATTCCGCAACTTTAACAGTGTCTCTCGTATTGCACAAATAGCACGTTTTTAAAAAAATAAAACAGTTTTTGTATGTGGTGACAAACCCTAAAATATTAATCCGTAATATATATGTAATTCTTAAAATATTACAAGTGACGCAATTTCTTAAATTTCTTAAAAGATATATTTTGGAATTTACTTTTTTTGAAAGAATGTCACAATGTTTACGCCATGTAAGAGAATCTTTCAACTCCAAACCAAGAAATTTGATAGATTTGACTCTTTCTAAAGATAAGTCATCAATTTTGATCTCAAATAAAGGAATGTGTTTCTGTGGATTGTGTATAACAATATATTTTGTTTTTTTGGCGTTTAACATTAATTTGTTTGCTTAAAACCATTTTGTTAGATCAATAAGCACACTTTTTTCTAATACCTTATCTACAAATGCTTCCTCAAAGACCAAAATTGAAGTATCGTCTGCATATATGTATAGTTATTGTGTAGTTTAAAAAAAAAAAAATTAATATAAAGAGTAAATAAAACAGGTTCAAGAATGAAACCTTGTGGTACCCTTATTGATGTTAATAATTTTGATGAAATTGACTAGTAGTATTGAGTATTTTCTGCAGTTTTTGTTATTTTGACCATTTGCTATCTATTTGTGAGATAAAACAATATCTAATTTCTTGCCTTTTCTCTTAGTACAGAATGCTTCAGTTTTTTAGTTGATATTGCATGATCAGCACAATCAAACGCACGACTCAAATCGCAAAAGACTGCTACAGTTGTTTGTTTTTTCTCAATGTTGTTAAGAGCATTTTCTAATAACAAATTTATTGTTAATAATGTAATATATAGTAGGTTGGAATTGCACATGTTTGTGCAAAACAAATAATTATAATTATAAAATTTTTTAATAAAAAACATAATTTTAACTTATGAACTCAAACAAAGTCAAAAACTTTAACTTGTTTGTTTTTTTTTTCAAAATAATTTAGAAAAACGCATATTTTAACAAAATTACACCCTTGGTAAAAGAACAGCTTGTTATTGTCAAAAACATTCAAAATATCCTAAAAGCCTTTGAATCCTACTGTACGTCTTAAAGTTTAATAATCTATAAAGCTTACTATTATTTTGCAATTTCCAGAACCATTAAAATTAAATTATTTCAATAACCTGTAATAATGAATTTAGACAAAAAATATTTTATTAGATACTTTTTAGGTAGTGTAGTGAATGTAGTTAAACTAACTAAAAAATTTGGTAGACATCATCTTTGACGCCGTTGCAGAAAAATACATACGTTAAATAATTAAATAAAAAATAAAAACAACTACTGCACTGTTGTATGTTATGCAGCTATTAAGTAGTTCAAGCTTGTTAAAACATGATACAAACTAAACAATAAAGATTGATTAGCTTAAACCAATTGTGACAATATTATGCTAACAAAATGTGTATTCAAGTACTAATAATAGTAAAATTGCTAAAAAACTAAGCACAAACCAAGCAACTATACAACAAGTACTGTATACAAATTTTTAAGATCTCTATCAAAAAGTACAATTTTTATTCTTAATAAATAAAACTGTTGGTTATTTAAATTTTTAATTAATCTAATTTATGTAATAATGGTATATATTATAACTTATTACATCTGTAAAAAGGCTTTAGTAGAGTCAAAACCGAGGTCAAAACTAATAATGTACAGGTTCCATTATGAAAGTAATGCGCATATTCTATAAAAAAATAGATTTATTGATCGTATATATTGGTACAAACGAACAAAATTTTTCAAAATACTCTCCCACTGCATCAATACACTTTTGGAAACGTGTCTGCTACGCCTGGAAAGCACTCTGAAACTCCTTGACAGAAATGTCTTTTAATAACTTTATATTATATATGGTTTTGGGTTGTACTCAAACATCCCGAATTCGTCTCTGGTTACGATAGAGTTAAGAAAGTCTGGCTTATTTTGGTGGTACAAAGTCAAAAAACACACTTCTAGCAGAGACAAGTCTTTCTGCTCAGAACAGTTGTAGCAAGTTAACGACCGGCTGTGTTAAAAGAGCAGATCCTCCACCTTATTTCCCAACCGGTTTTGCCAGGCTGGGATAGATAGTCGCGTCACAATAAAATCATGCGCATTACTTTTATAATGAACCCTCGTATTTGTAAGAATTAATTTGTAATAAAAAACATAATAAATTGTTTTATTATTTCATTTGTTAATTTACCAGACCAGTAGTATTTACTGAATAAGTATTGTAATTTTGTGCACAATAATATTATTTTTACAGTTGTAGGTTATATTTGATATTGTTTGATCTTATGTAAAACAAGACAATGTAGCTATTAATTTTTAGTTAGCAACTAAGCTTAGTAGCGTTTTAAATATTACTATGCGTACGGTCAACATTAATATTCAGCTAGTAACACCTTAGTAGCTATTAGATATAACCAAGAATGTTATACTACACACTGGATTGGCAACCACCGTATATTAACATAGGCTAAAGATAAAGTAAAATATTAAAATATGCAACTCGCCGTTGTGCTATATATATGCAATCAAGTATTGAGTTGCGTGGTTCCGAATCTTTAGAAAAAAGTTTTTTATTTGCTTTTAGTGGTTTATTGTACGGTTGCAATTCTGTTGTTATTGCGTTAAATGTAAGTCTCTCTTTTTTCAACATTTGGTTTTAAAATTATCATATGCTACATCTGTCTGTAAATTCGGAAATTGCTTGATATCTTCTGGATAGATCTGAGTTTTGCTTGTCAAAGCAAAAGTTGTTTCTGCTTCTAGCTTTTTAATAACCGTGTAGCTACAGCAAAGACCAAATTTGTTGATTAAGTTAACAACCTTTTTACTGTTAGTCAAGGTATTAAGTGCCATTCCCAATGTGTTTTGATAGTTTTTTCATATTTCTCTAGAACAATAACTAGTGCCAATCAATAAAGTTTTATAAGAACTATGCACTGTTTTTGAAGTCGTACTTTCTCATTTTATATATATATATATATTAACTGTAACCTCTTCTGAAATGTTATTTCATTTAATGGTTAAAATTGTATGCCTCAAATTGTATTCTACAACAAAGCAATCTACGTACAATTTATTTAAAAATGTTAAGAAATAATAACAGTTTTTTATAAGAAATTTTATTTTTATCCTAATTCTTGTGCATTTTCTTTTTTCAAGTGATAAAGCTGTGTTAAAATATATTCAGGTTCATTTGCTTGGCAGTACTACAGTTTTGGCAACATGTAATGTGTCGCGTTTAATTTAACCCATTCAATTGTTCCGTAATTTTTTTTTTTTCAGAATTTTTTGCTTATTATTGCAGAATACACATATTTTTATTTGTCTTGCTGGATTCATCGGCTTGCTCTGAGCCATAAAGAATATCCTAATTTAGACCGACTTCCACCCTTAACAAAAAAAACGGATATTAAAAATGATATATTATTTGCAATGCAACTATTCAAAGTCAGTGTCCACAGACTGTTGAAATCTTGTCTTCAACGTTATAGCTTCCGT
This sequence comes from Tachinus rufipes, assembly GCA_963932245.1. NCBI lineage: Eukaryota > Metazoa > Arthropoda > Insecta > Coleoptera > Staphylinidae > Tachinus > Tachinus rufipes. Next base: position 70,120,737 of record OZ010745.1, on the reverse strand, counting down.
GAATGTGGTTTCACTCTTTGAAATTCAAATTTTGAAATTTTTATTTTGATTTTGCTATGACTAATTCAAAGTAAGTTTTATTATATTTCATTAAATTTTTACAAAAACGTAAAGACAAATGTTGTCAAAATCTAATAGAATATTAAGACAAAAATGTTAAAATGATTATATTTTAGAATGAAAATATAGATATTATGTTAAAGTCAAAGTAGTTGTTTATCACTTTGTTGCTAATTATAAGCAGGATTGCAATATTTATTTATTCATTAATTATAAAATAACGTATTAATATTTATTTACAACATTAGCAATAATAATTAACTTCCTACAATGTAGCAATATAATTTTACATAAACTTAATTAAGAAAATGTATAAAACTTCTTAAACAAATTATTTGTTGAATATCTTAAAAAAATCGTAATATACGAAGGTTGTAATAATTAGATCAAACTAAAATAATAACACTACATTGTCAGGGTTAAGGACACAATTAAAATTAGAAGCAAATTTAAAGCCTGCAATCAAAATAATTTGATAAATATAATAGTCTAATTTATTAAACATTTATTCAAGATGATAATAAAATTATATTAAACAAACATATTCAAGGATTCATAATACTAAGAGAAGAAAATGGAATTTATTTCATAATATACTACTCAATTAGGTATTTAGTATTTAGTAATTTAAATAAGTATTTAACTCTATAACCATGTCCTTTACAAAGAAAGTTTAAATAATATCAACACGTATTGTCTATGTTGTAAACATTACAAATATATTTTTTTTAAATTTATGTTTAAATAATGTCATTGCGGGATTTGTGGTCGTACTAGTGAATTGAATTATAAATTTGTGTTTTAATTAATATAATTATGTTATAAAACACATTAAACAGATGTTTGGGGTCGCGGCACAAGAACATGAAGCAATTTTACCAACACGTTTAGTACTTTTACGACTAATTTATCCGCTGCTGCCTATCCCAATCATTTTATATTGTATGCTTGTAAACATTTGTTGCTAACAAAGGCATGATTATCATATCACAAGTAATTATAGAAAGTAAATGTAGCGCAAAGCGAGAATAATAAATGCGTGTGTGTAGCCATTTACTTCGTATTTACACAAAATTATATACTGATTATGGTACACATTCACAATTGAGTTGCATGTTGTGCATATGTTTACTTATATGTTCATGTTTAAAAAAACAACATAAAATAGTTATGTACTTATTGATAGAATACGTTCAGTTACTAAATCAAACTGGTGCTAATTTATTATTAAATTGAACAAGGACATTTATATTTCAAATAGAGTTTTGTATCGGCTTAAAAACTATTATACTTATTACTTTTGATTTACATTAAATATCCATTTTATAATTTAAAAAAATAATAAATAAAGTCATGAGAGAGGAAAAACATTTATCCATAGTATTATAAAAAGTGTACCGTGACGTAGATAATAGCTCATTTTTTGTGGTAATTGAATTGAATAAGATCCAAAGCTTCTGTTGCATAGGCAACAAAATCAATAGGTTTAAACACACTGTCTTATGTCTTTTTAGGAACCATTTTGTGACAAATGTATTTTATTTAAGTTATTTATATTAATCATCATAATTCTGTGATTTATGTTCAAATTTATCATTTTTTGGCAATTACCATTTTGTCATTGTGACTAAGCACCGCTAATGCATAAAATAAGTCATTAAGTTAACTATGTTAATTTACGCAATTTCTTTTTGTTGTGTCGCTTAATAAATATTCATTCACTCAGTTTAGTTCTTATCAAATTTAAGCCATTTTTTTAATATAAATACATTAAATTTTATACGTTTAATTTATATTAGAACAATATTGATGTTGTTAATAAAATTTAGTTTTAATATATTTGTCTTCTTATTGTCTAAAAATTGAGTAAGATATTTACGCCTACATTATTATTGCAACTTTCGATATATCATGCTCCAATGAACTAAATATAATAAATTTGCAAAATCAATTTTATTGATGTATGTTTATATATGGAATGCGCTTAGTATTAATTTTATTCATGTTTCATAACGCAATAATAAATGTGCATACAAATATATTTAATTTTTATTATTTTTAGATATTATAAATTTGTTTAAAGCAGCCCCTAGACGTTCAATATTATTGTCAATATATTGCACAATCAATTGTATTATACAATAATATTGACCGTCTGTAGATCATATTGAAAGATTGCACAAGCTCTCCGTGACGGCATGGAAGTCGCCGGTGGATCTCAACAGGAGAGAGGAGGTCGCCCTATGTCGCTTGCGCATAGGTCATACCAACTTGACCTCTTCGTATTTTCTGACCGGCGACGAACAACCAGAATGCCAAACATGTCACGACCCTCTAACGGTGAAGCACATTTTGGAGGAATGCCGAGCCTACCTTCCCCACCGTAATCGGCTCGAGCTCCCTAACAACGTGGCGTCTATTTTATCAAATAGAGAAGAGCCCATGGGAAGGTGCGTCCAGTTCTTGAAAGACGCAGGACTCCTCAAACAGGTGTAACCAAGTTTTTGTGTTGTCTTATAATGATTTTGGTGTTAACTTATTTATTTATTTTTATTGATCAGTTTGTGTTGTTGAGTTGTTTAAAGCATCGTAGTCTTTTACAACTTCGGTGCAATCTGTGATATTAGGATTAGTTAGTTTTTAGGGTCTGGCATCGAAGCATTTTACAGCTTCGATGTCATCTGTGATATTAAGTTAGGTTGTGATATTAGGTTAAGTTGTGATATTAGGTTTAGTTACTTTAGTTTTTAGGGTCTGGCATCGAAGCATTTTACAGCTTCGGTGTCATCTGTGATATTAGGTTAGGTTAAATAGTAAGTTTTGTGATATTAGTTTTTTAATTTAAGCAACTGTGATATTAGATTTAGTTTTTATTTATTTATTTATTTATTTAACCATTTTAATGTGTTGTTTTGTCTCCTCAGGTCTATAACCTGAGGTTATTATTATTAAAATAAATAGCTAATGACCTTAGTAGTCGACGCTAAAACACAACAAAAAAAAAAAAATAAAATAAATGTGCATACAAATATATTTAATTTTTATTATTTTTAGATATTATAAATTTATTTAAAGCAGCCCCTAGACGTTCAATATTATTTTCAATATATTGCACAATCAATTGTATTATACAATAATATTGACCGTCTGTAGATCATATTGAAAGATTGCACAATTATTGAGTCAATCAGAAAGAGATTGATTTTTATTGTACAACTTAATCTAAAAGTATTTATTTATTTTTTTGAACCATTCTTTCATTAATCTGCTCTTGTTTGTCTTTTTTAAAAGCTATAAATAAAGCAATGGTCACAGAACTTGCTTTATTTAATTCCACATGTTGACTGCAGTAACTAACAAAAAGTCTGCGTAATTATATTGCATGTGCAGGTGGTCCTAGCAATATATTGTGCAATAGTTTGTTCAATATTATTGATGATAATATTGATCGTCTGTGCCCTTAGACTTAAAGAGTTTAATTATATTTTATCAATTTCGATAAAAAATGCATCGACGTCCCTGGCATTTTGAAAGTGTCAAACTTATTCGACAACTTTTACAATATATAAGTTTCTATAAATAGCCATGTTTAATTAATTAAGTCTTAAAATGCAGTAAAACTTAAAAATGTTGCAATGCGTTACACGTTGGTTTTATATTTAATTATAACAATTTGTTGGAATTACATTTTATGAAAAAAACTAACTTTATTTAATTTTATTTTGTGCATTTATACATATTTTAAATTATCCTGTAAGTCTACAACTTGTTAGTGGAATTATTTAATAATTAATTGAATTCCTGTTTTCATTTAGTTAATTTCTGAGATCGAACCTCAACCCAATTACAAAAATGTTACATATTGTGCGTAACTTTAACATTGTTATTGATTGAGTAATAAAACAGATTAAAAAAGTTTATATAAATAGAGTTGACAATTAATCTTTTATTATCATTATTAAGTATTAATTTAATTTGATGTACATAATTTATTAATCATAAATCTGTTTTTACATTTGTCAATTTATTGTTCAATTTTATTAACTTAGTTTACCTAATTAATTGCACAGATTATACTACACTGGATCAACAAAAAACACTTAAAATGATTGTTAAATAAATTGAAAATATGTAGCAGAAGTTGGCAGCACTTAACTTCGTTAATAAATTGAAGCAAAATAGGACATGTTCTAATCTGATGTTTTAATCTGAGTAGAAATTGGTCAATAAATTGACAGATGTAAAGTGATAATTTAATTTGATTAGGACTTAAAGGTCAGTAAGTCCTTAAAATTAAACAATAAATTGACAAATGTAAAAACAGCTATATTAGAATAACAACACTGGGAAACAAATTTTAACTTTATTTTTCTGACTTAGATCTAATACTTGTTATTAATTAATTTTGGAGAGATGATTTTAAAATAAATAAAAGTATTTGCCTATAAAGTTTTTGTTCTATCGCATTTTGATTTTTTTGACACATCAAAAATTTCTTAGGAAATACAAAAGCAGACAATTATGTTAAACTTGTTCAAAGATTTATAAAAAAAAATTATTGTCTGGGTTGCAACATAAGCATTAAATGTAAGAGTACATTATAAATAATAATGTAAAAAATAATTGTACAATTTCCACGGGAATTTTTTCCGATTTGAATACCATCTGTTTAACATCGCTTATAAACTACAAAATTTTTTAATAAGTTGTAATTTTACTTAATCTACCAGATGTTCATTAGAATACCTATAATTTATCTTCGAAGATAACAAAAATATAAATAGAAAAATATGTATATTTAAATAATTAGTTTATTTAAATTATTAATTAATAATTTTGTTTTTTTTAATAAATTTTTTGTCGTGTTAGTTAAATCTACGCATCTGTTTTATCTTTATTTTTAATTAATGTTATTTTATCCAACTTATATATACATATATGTATAATGACTTTTATTTGATATTAATCTTCGTAGTTTTTAGTTGTTATATTTTATAAAAATGTTTTTATTTTATTTAGTTTTTATTTTGATTTAATTTTGTTTCAAATTTTGATGTATTGTGTGTTTTTTGTTCATATTGTATAATTAATTCCTTGTTTGCTTTTCTTTGTGTTATTAGCGCTGAGAAAGAAAGGAGTACCTTTCAAAGCATTCGCCTACCTTAAGTGATTTTTTAATATTTTGAATAAAATTGTCCTAGAGAACCGTTTTTTTTGTTTTCACAAAAAAATAACCTTAAAATTAAACATGAGCATTAAAGTTCATTATTTATACAGTCATCTTGACAAATTTCCCGAAAATCTAGAAAATGTAAGTAATGAGCAAGATAAACGTTTCCACAAAGATTTAAAAAATATAGAGAGGCAATACCAAAAAAGGTGAAGTACACACATGATGGCTGACTACTGTTGGAACATTAAATGAGATTGTTTGAAAATAGTGCACTCCAGAAAATCCTACAAACAAACATTTATTCCTTAAGAATTTTTTTTTTTATTTTTGCACTTCGGACAACAAAAACGTATGTAAATTGTATTTTTTCCTTTATATAACACTATCAATAAAATTTTATGAATATTTTTAACTTAATTAGTTCTAATTTTCTCAAGATTTTTATTAATTAAGTTATTATAGCATTGGTATATGAAATTAAACAATAAAAGCATAAAAACTGACTAAAAACGACAATATGCAGTAGAACAAAAACTTGATATAATAGATAAAACTGTTATCATTTTTGAAATCAACACCCCAAAATTAGTTAAAAACAAGTATCAGATCTAAATCAGCAAAAATTGAGTTATTATAATTTTTAGATTCGCAAATTAAAAATTAGTATTTAATTATTGTTTGCCAGAAAAAAAAACATTCTTTTTCTTAGTAGTAGTAAATAAATTTGTTTCGTATATTCACATACAAAGTTTTATAAAAAAACCAAACACATTTAGAAGTAAAAATAAATATAAATATAAAAAAAGCTATCGTCCAAAGTTTGCCTATTAGTATGATTGTAGTGGTAAAATTTATATATTTAGCAGTTTTTTCCCGATTTTGTAAAATAGCAAGTTTTGCATTTGCGTTAGTTCATATAAAGACTTATTATGGATGTTATACAAAAGATTATTTGCATAGCACGTTTTAGTGATACTCTTAATAACTGATTGTTTAACAACGTGCAGATTACTCAAAGACCCTTTGCGTCATTGTAAAAAAAAAGAATTGATGCACAATCTTACAGAGATAAAATATTTATAAATATGTGTAGTTATTTCTATATTTATACCTTCGCCTCTATAGGTAAGATAGCGGAAATGTTTTGTGTTTTTAGATTTTATAGATTAGAAGTGTGGTTTAAAGCATACCTAGATATTTTTATGTAGAAATTGGTTAAAATGTTGCCTGGTTCAGATTGATATTCATGTTGTCAGTATATTGAAATATGTGCATTTTTTATTAAAATGTTGACTCACGTCTAATATATCACTACAGTAAACATTATGTTATGCTTTTGAATAAAAAACCAAAGAAAAAAAAGTAAATTATGTAGGAAAAAGCTTAGTAATAAAATATTATACACTAGGAAATATATTTTTACCAGCTTTTAGGTTTACATTAAGTTTTATTGTAAATGTTGTATATGTATAACAGTGCAATGCATTGTGTAAAATAGCATCAAAAGATGTACAGAAGCCGCTGCAATTAGATACGGTTCAGAATATAACTTCAATAAAATCAGCCATACTAAACTGTATAAAACGCAAATCACTTATTGATAAGTCAATAAAGTATTGATGCTTATAAATAGAGCTAGGACTTATATGCGTAAAAAACTGCAAAATAAGCGCATAAATAAGCATTAAAAATAATAATAAAATTTTTTATTTCTCATATAAAACGCATTAAAAAATAATAACTTTAATATAATAATAATAAACACAACAAAAGAAACAAAAGTAAAATTCAATAAATAATAATAATAGTTTGACAATAATAATAAATAACATAATTTATTTAAAAAAAAATTAATAATAAAATGTTTTTTCAATTTTTTTATTAAAACGAACCTTTTTCTGCCAAAAAAGTCGGGCAATAATCGCTCATGCTCGAGTGAGGAGCATGAGTCATACGTGACCATGACTATTTTAAAACGTTCGCATATATACATTTTTTTTAATATTTTATAACTCTTTTTATGAAATCGAAAATTGCTTAAAATAAGCAGAAATATGCACAAAAATGCCGAAATAGGCAAAATTACTTAAAATATGCATTTCAAATAATGAAAAACAAATAAAAATTCTTAAAATATGCATTAAATATGCATAAAAACTAAAATATGCATAAAATCAAAAATAGGCAAAATAAGCTAAATTAAGAAGGTGCCATTTGCTTTACTTTCTTATAATTCGTGGAGATATACATTCAAAATTGATATGCATATAATATTGGTAAAAATCATAGCGCATATAAATCCTAGCTTTACTTATAAACAAGAAAATTGATATATTTTTTAGTGATTATAAAGAAAAGTTAATCAAACTAAATAATGCGGTCATAAATCTGGAAAACAAATTAGATAACATAGAACAACATTCAAGGAGAAAGAAACATTGTATGTAAAAAATAATAAGAATAAAGATACATTAAGCAAAATAATAAAAATCATAAAGACACATTAAGCAAAATAATAAAAATAATAAATATTAAATTAAAATATTAATACCAGGTCTAAACAAATAAATAATATTTGTTATAAAAAAAAAAACAACAAATAGACAGTACTTATTTAAAGCAGCCGCTGCCTATGTACAGTAAAAAGTTCAATTGCAACATCTGCATAAATATAAATGGAATACCAATGAGTTATCAAAAACTGAAAATGCATTAAACATCATTTTGAAAAAGAATAAGAAAATTGCCGCTTCCGTAAAATCATATAAAATAATTTCTTTGTATTGTAGTATTTTTATAAAATTCTTTTTAATTTTTTTAATTTTATATTTTTTATTTTAAAATATATATAAATTAAATATTGTCTTTTTTTTATATAATGTATATTTATTTTGTTACAATACACATTTATTTATTTTATGTTTTTGTTTTATATGTTACATTTTATAAAGCACATTTCTTGATCATTGTAACATAAAGTGTATTTATACAAAAAATCACTTTTAGAACAAATGTACATAGCATAAATATAAGGTTTAAGAGTACGCTTATACCACCATTACTTAAAACCTAATTTTTAGAAAAATATTTTATCTACGATATAACCGCTATTCAGAATAATTTAAAAAACTTAACTTAAATATATTCAATGTTAATAATTTCACAATAATTTTACAGAATAAGTATTGAGTTAAATAAAATTAAATATTTTAATCTGCATTTTTTTAAATCAGATGTTAGACATGGAGCCTTTTTAAATATAAAGTGTATAAAAGTGTATATTTTATAGCAACACTGTAAGTTTTTAATTTAGGCCAAGTGGTAGAACAGACGTTATTATCACCTTGATGATAAAGTACTGAACTTTGCCTTATTTTACTTTAAGTTTAAGTATCTTATTTTTTTATAAAATATATGTATGGTTGTACCTTAATTAATTGTATAAATAAAAACCATTTATTATTATTGTTGGAAAGGGCTTTAAATTAAACACAAATTTGTTTAATATTTATATTTAGAGTGTCGCAGCTCGTGTCTGGAATATAACTAACTATTTCTACATCATGCATACTGCATAGTATTACATTTCTACATCAGGGATTCCCCTGCTTATGGCCGGGAACAATGAGACCCTTTCTATGTGATTCCCCGTGATTCCCCGAATATATATTATACATCTACAATGTAACACGTACATATCAACACTCCCACTCAAAAAAATATAATAAAAAAAATATATATAATAATAAAAAAAAAAAAAAAAAAAAAAAAATTATAATAATAAAAAAAAATATATATATGTATATAGAATAATAAAAAAAAAATGTATACAAAAAAAAAAAAAAATTATGTAATAATAATTAAAAAAAAAAAAATATATATATATATGTATATATATATATAAAAAAAAAATATTTATAATAGTTGCAGTTTATTTCGTAATTGTTGGAATTTAACTGCCGGTAGTGCTTTGGTAAATATATCAGCCAGTTGCTCACCTGTGGAAATATATTTTAGTATTATAATTTTTTGCTGAATTTTCTCTCTAGAAAAATGATATTTTATATCTATGTGTTTAGACCTATTATGGTTGGTGGGATTATTTGCTATACTAATGCAACTGAGGTTATCTTCAAAAATAATAATTGGGGTTTTAATATCTATGTTTATACTTTTTAATAACGATTTTAACCATATTGCTTCTCTTATACCTTCAAAAAGAGCCATATACTCAGCTTCTGTAGAAGAAGTAGCCACTGATCTTTGACGTTTTGACGTCCATGAGATAGTACAATTTTCAAATGCTTTAAATATATACCCTGTTGTACTCTTACGATCATTTAAATTGCTACCCCAATCAGCATCAACATAACCTGTAAGTATATGTTGATCATCTCCTTTAATAAAAGTTAATTTAAGATTTAATGAACCTTTAATATATCGCAATAATCGTTTTAAAGTTTTCCATAGTTCATAGTTATTTTTACTTTGATATCTACTTAATATATTAACTGCCACGCACAAATCTGGGCGTGTACAAAGCATTACATACATTAAGCATCCAATTAAATTTTTACATGGTGCATCGTAATATTTGTCATCATTCAGACCTATGTAATCTAAAACAGTTGGTAGAGGTGTATTAGTAGGTTTACAATCTTGCATTTTAAATTTGTTTAAAATTTTTTGTAAATAAGAACTTTGATCTAGTGTTATTCTATTTTCACTTCTGTCAATTCTAATTCCAAGAAATAATTTCATCTCTTGTAAATCAGTCATTTTGAATTGAACCATCAGATATTGTTTCAAATTATTCATTGCTATGAAATCACTTGTTATGATCATTAAATCGTCTACATATAAAACAATATAAATATTTCTTTTAACATGACCCTTATTTAATAAGTAAAGACAAGGATCAATTTGAGATCTTTGAAAACCACACTCCCTTAACATGTGATCAAAATGTTCATACCAACACCGAGCCGATTGTTTTAAACCATATAATGATTTTTGCAATTTGCATACATGACTATGGTTTCCTTCAATTCCTTCAGGTATTTTCATATAAATTTTCTCTTTTAAATTTCCATGTAAAAATGCAGTTTCAACGTCCATATGATGAATTAATAATTCAAACTGGTTTGCAAAAGCAAGCAGAAATCGAAAAGTGGCAATCCTAGCTACTGGTGCAAAAGTTTCCTCATAATCAACTAAATATTCCTGACTAAAACCTCTTGCAACTAATCTAGCTTTATACTTTATAGGATTTCCTTGTGCATCCTGTTTAATAGCAAAAACCCATTTACAATCAACAATGTTTTTATCATTCGGTTTAGGAACAATAATCCATGTTTAATTAATTTGTAAAGAAGAAATTTCCTTTTGTATAGCTTGCTCCCACTGAACACAATCTTCTCGATCTTTAACTTCTTTAAATGATTTGGGTATTTGTACCTCCATATATGCTGAGCATAAAATATCTTTTATTGAATTTTGATCAGTAGTTTCGTCATATGAGATAGTCGGTCGATTTTTAATTCGATCGCTTCGTCTTAATAAGGGATCACTGGAATATTCGCTTTCTGTTTGATTTTTAGTCTGATTCAATTTTAAATTTGGGGATTCATCTAATTGTGAAGCAGTAATTTGATCTAAATTTAAAATAGGGTTATTTGATTTTGTACAAGATTCAGCAATGTCTTTAACATGTAGAGGCCTAGTTTGCTTATAATCTATTTCATCAATTATGACATCACGAGCAGTAATAAATTTCTCTGTTATAACGTTCCAGAGTTTGTAACCATTTGGTTCATATCCCAATAAAATTGTTTTAAACGACTTTCTATCAAACTTGTTTTTGCGAATTTTATCGTGAACATAAACAGTTGAACCAAATACCCTCAAATATTTTAAATTTGGCTTTTTATTATGCCAAAGTTCATATGGTGTTTTATTTAATTGAATTGCATTTGTAGGTGTTATGTTAATTAAATATGTAGCTGTTAAAACAGCTTCTCCCCAGAATGCTTTAGGTAATTCAGCTGTAATTATCATCGTACGTGCTTTTTCAGTTATCGTACGATTCATTCTTTCAGCTACACCATTTAATTGAGGTGTATAAGGTACTGTCAAATGATAGGTGATTCCCTTTGACACACAAAACTGTTTAAATTCGTTTGATATATATTCACCACCGTTGTCGCAATATAAATTTACTATTTTTGAATTAAATAATGTTTCACTTTTAGAAACAAAATCTTTAAAATAATTTATTGAATCTGATTTATGTGTCATTAAATATGTGACTGTATAATGACAAAAATCATCAATAAATGTAATAAAATAGTTTTTATTATTTATAGTCGAAGGTGTAATTTGGCCACAAACATCTGTATGTATTATAAATAAAGGTCTATTGACATGGTTTTTTATTTTAGTTTTTAAAAATGGAAGTCTCGCCTGTTTACCATAAATACAAGCTTCACATTTGTTATGTGTTGGTGTTATATTTAATATATCAGTCATGTTTTCTATCATTGAGTTGTTTTTAATTTGCATAAACTTTTGATGGCTTATATGGCCAAGCCGTTCATGCCACAATTGATAGTTAATATTAACATATTTATTAGTACTGATATTTAATTGACTTTCATTATTTACCATGTTTTGAACCGTAAAAATTATACAATACAGATTATTTAAGGGCTTACCTTTTAAAATTATTTCCTTTTTGTTTCGAATAGTGACGCCATCTGCATCAAATATGACCTTAAAACCGCTTTCTTGAATTTTTCGCACGGACAATAAATTGTGAGCAAGTTCCGGTGCATAAAGGACCTCCTGTAGTGTTCCGTTGAACCCAAGGTTTGTGGATACATTGATGGTCCCTCTCTTTGTTGCGTTGATGCTTGTACCAGATTTAGCGACTGCAATTTTCTTGGGAAAATTTAAATTTACAAAATTAGTAAAGACGTCATCTCTGTTAATTATATGATCGGTGGCACCCGAGTCCAGAATAAAAGTTATTTCACTTGGTTTATTTATGTCCATTTCATTGTTGGAAAACATAAATGCAAATCCGTCCGATCCGTTCGCACATTGGGCATTTGTTGGTATGGTGTGCAGGGTCCGGTTCCTATTTGTCTGGCCTTGAATTGTTTGTTTGTAATAAAAACAATCTCTTTTTTCATGATTCCGTCTTCCGCAATGGTCACACTTTAGGTTATTTGTTTTATATTTATTGGGAGAAATTCTATTCCATGATTTATTTTTCTCTTTGTTATATTTGTAATTATTTTGCCATTTTTTATTGTTCTTTTTAAATGCAGGAAAACGTTTTTCTTTATTGTTAGAACCAGATGATTTAAAAACTTCACTACTGAGCACTTTTAAACTTGTTGAATTGTCTTCGGCATTTAATTTAACTTCGTGATCTAATAATCTCGTTTTTACGAAAGATAAATTTAAATGTTCCTCATTTAACGTTTCTAACGCTGTTATTACACCGTCAAATGTAGTTGGAAGCGTTAATAATAAATGTGAAATTTTATCCATTTCATCTAGTCTTGCTCCAGCACATATTAATTCTGCAACTATTGTTTCAAATTGCATAAAATGTTGCAATAATGTAATATCACCTTGCAGTTTTAAATTTAATAAACGCTTACGCATTGCTAATTGAGACGCCAAACTTTTTCTTTCGTAGATTGTATCAAGGTTTATTAAAATTTCTTTGGCAGATACATGTTTGTCGGCAAAACCAAGAAATGAATCGCTCAAATATTCTATTATTGTGTTTTTTGCTAGTATGTTTTTCTTTGTCCATTCTTCTGTAATTTCCTCATTTTCTTCTTCTATGATATGTAATATTCCAAGTTCGGATAATAGAGATTTTATTCTGAACTTCCATACACCATACCGCTCACCATTAAATGGCACAATGTTTCTTTTATTCACTTTAAGTTCCATTACTAACTTTTAAAATTTTAAATGTTTATGTATAATAATAATTAAATTATAATACTGTTATATTAACACGCGAAGACCTGGGCCCATAACCTGTTGGAAAGGGCTTTAAATTAAACACAAATTTGTTTAATATTTATATTTAGAGTGTCGCAGCTCGTGTCTGGAATATAACTAACTATTTCTACATCATGCATACTGCATAGTATTACATTTCTACATCAGGGATTCCCCTGCTTATGGCCGGGAACAATGAGACCCTTTCTATGTGATTCCCCGTGATTCCCCGAATATATATTATACATCTACAATGTAACACGTACATATCAACAATTATTATTATTATTATTATTATATATTTTTTCATGTCATACTGCTGGATATATTTTACGAAATTGAAAATAGGAATCATTTGAGTAATTATTTGAAATTATTTTAGTAAAAACAGATATTTAATACAAATTAAAAAAAATTATAAGCGGAATTATATTATTTATAGCTAACATATCTAGTATAGAGCTGAGATTTTTAGGCATGATAAAAGTAGAAGCTGTAGAGACTGCTTAAAAGTCAAAGTTATTAAATAACTACTATAACTGTTGTTTTTTGCCGTATTAAAATTATAAAATTACAAACAATAATTGCATACTCGCATAAAAAAGCTTAAATAAATATAGATTTTTTATATTGAGTGGAGATGGATATATACCAGAAATATATCATTATATTAAATAATTTTGAATTAAAAATTAGTTTTAAAAATATATATTTAATTTTGATTTTGTTCCTAACTCACAAAAAAAAATATGAAATTTGAAATTTTGCTTTGTTTAATTAAGGGTGAGATATCAAAGAGTATTTTATTCAGAAACAGAATAAAAGCTATGGAACATTATGAAAATTGTTCAACGTCTACGCTTTAGCAACAAATGCAAATTTGGCAATGCAATGATAAAAGAGTTGCACACTTATTAATTTATCTGCCTATTCTGGATTTTATGAACAACATTAAAAATTCCATGTATTGACTTTTTGGCGTTAAATTGATCGGATTTAAATCGGGGGATCTTGGAGACCATAGAGTTAGACCAAGTTGACCAATTCATCTACCATAAATTTTTAATTTGAGCTAAGCAAGCACATTTTTTTTAATGTGTAAAGGTGTTTCTTATACTTTATTTGATTTAATAAGCTAATATGAACGTCATTCAATAAACTTAATATTTTTAAAATATTTTGTAAAAATATACAAATACGTAATACATTCACACGATTTGACGTTAACCAAAATTAGTTGGCCGTTAAATGTGGTACCCCCCTCATAAACGTTAAATCTAATGCGGGTTTTCCAATGACAAATACTTTTAATTTTGTACGTGTCAATGATGTTGTTATAGATAGTTATAAATAAACGGATGCAACTATTTTTATTGTTTCCTTGTTCTCACTTTTTTTATTAGAAAATTTTAATCTCATGTTTGAAATTCTTTTATTAGGCTAAGGCAGTCTTTGCAATTAGTGCTCCAGGCACCATGTCCCAGTTCTTTGCAAGCTGTACATTTTCCAAGTTGTTGTTATTGTATTTTGAAAACAGAGTAAAAAAAAGTTGTGTTTGCAGAAATGTCCGTGAAATATGTAATATTGTTATTATTTGACTGATCGATAATTTTGTTGTCAGTGAATTCATTATCAATACCGGCAATAACAAGTTAATATGTAAGGTAATTCCATCATTTACAATATTATTTGATTTCAGATTGTTTAAAATATTTATTTTTTTTGTTTGTTTTTACAATGAATCCAGTTTTACCGATAAGTAAAATATTTTGCTGTCCTAGGTTATTTTTTTTTAAATGTCTACAATTTTATTTCCTAACATTGGGTTTTTCTTGTAAAGAAAATCGTATTACTGTATTATGTTCTTTTTGAATTGAATAAATTTTTTACTGAGAGAATTACAATTTAACACTAACTTGTCCCGAGATGGAATAAACACAGTTTTAATTTGCTAACACTTGTTTTAGTATAGCAAATAAGAAGTCGACTGTATTCTACTGAAATCGGCATACGGATGTCTTTTTTTTTTGTGTTTGATATATTAATAATCATTATACTATTTCTCAGCCATATAGACAGTAATTGTCATATTATGTTTGTCAACTCTCCGGTGGCGCCCACGTTTCGTCTTAGATTTATAATAAGTAAGCGCGCCGCGGCGTTTTACCGCAAATATAAATCAAAAGTTTTAATGAATTGTAAGTTCATAAAAGCTATTAATATTACGAGGGCGGGTCAATAAGTTTGTGACTTTTTAAATGTTCCGCTTTTTAACTGAATAGGCAATACTGCTCCTATTAAGAAACATCTGTCAGCTGACTCCTGTCAAAGTTTTAATAAACTGCGTCATTTAGTTTGAGTTTGACAACTATTGATAGCAGACTACCTTGCGATTTGAGGAGAAAATGAAAAAAAAAGTGAATTTCGTATGTTCATTCAAAAAGGTAAAACAATCAATGGCAAATATTATGCCAACTTATTGGGTCATTTTAATAAAGATTTAAAAAAAAGCAACTGTATTTGGCTAAAAAAAATATTGTTTTTCACCAGGACAATGCAAGGGTGCACGCATGTGCAGTTTTCATAACAAAAATCCATGAATTAGGCTACAAATTGCTCCTTCATTCGCCCTATTCTCCGGATTTAGCCTTGAGTGGTTATTTCTTGTTTCCAAACCTGAAGACATGGTTTAGCGGAAAAAGATTTGACTCGAACGATGAAATCATCTCACAAACAATACCTATTTTGATGACTTCAACAAATCTTATTTTTTAGAAGGGATAAAAAAAATGGAGAAACGTTGGACAAAGTGTATAGAACTCAAATAAGACTACTTTGAAAAGTAAAATCCTTTTTTTTCCAAAAATCTGTGTTTAATTTAAAAAGTCACAAACTTATTGATCTGCCCTCGTACATCATTATTTATTTAACTTAATAAGTTTTACTGTAATAACAGGGCAGATAGAACTTGGTCAATTGCCCTTTTTATATTCAAACCAACTATTGTGACAATGTAACATATATAATCATTTGTCTGTATATAAACATCAAATAAATATATTTACTACTACACATAGCGACAAACAACGTAGATGTGACACTTGCTTATCAAAGCACACTAACAACTAAACGGCTGCTAAAAAAATGATGCTGTAAATAAAATAATGATTCCATTTATCATCAATAAGGAACACTGAAAGCGCTTAAACGCTAACATTCGGTTAAATGTGTTACATTAAATATACACTTATGTATGTGATCATTTATGTTTAAACAATAAAATTAATAATATTAAAAATCGATTGGCTTTGAATATAGAAACTACTATAATATTTGTTAAGCTAAAATTATTTAAATAAATTTTTGGCATTAATATATTGTTAATATGTATATTAGCAATTTCTTTGCAAATTTATTTATTTGCGAATATTTAGTTTTATCTAAATTGTTTTAAATTTAGCTGGCAAAACTTTACCTGTTTCACGCAATATAGATCGTCATTATTATTAACTAGACAACTTAAAATTTTTATTGGGTGTTGGTAGATGCTTTGATTTTTTGTACATCCGACAGCCTTTTACTTCTACTTTCGAGGTTCTGTAATTTGACAAGCATTGTCTATAATAATTGAAAGTGAACGTCAACTATCAGCTGCTATTCATAAAGCAAGATTCCAAATAATTAAGGTTGAATATTTTAAGACTGCTTGAATATGGATTAATTGCATAATATTTAATATAGTTTACCATATTTCTAATTAATGTAAAATAAAATTGTATGTATATGATGAGACAACAGAAAAAACAAAAAGTAAACAAACAAGATTTATTTTATAATCGATTGTTCTCTCTTATAACAGATAGAATATATTATTATAAATTACTCAAAAAAAAACTTTGCTAATTTTTACAATTGATAGGTCGTAGCAGCATAGTATTCCGCAAATGTGATCATGGAATTGAAAATGTATAAATATATTCCGGAATGAGAAGTAATAATAGGTAATTAATTACATATATTATTAAACTTACGCTAAATGTGTATTATGCGATGGCATTTTACAATAAATTGACAACAAATATTTAAGATTTGCATGTATTGAATCATAACACAATCAATCTTTAAAAATAATTAAGTTTAATACCATATACTTCTGAGTAAGCTATAAACGATTGTATATTTTCTTTAATTGTTATGGTTTTAAACGCATTTTTTCATTTCTTACTAGATTAACAAAAAATAATTCCTGTCTATATTAATTTAATATTTATATTCAAAAAAATATTATCGAATCTTGCTTAAAACATAATTTTATTTCATGTACATGTACATAAATAACAATGTTTAAAATAACATAACATGTTAAAATTAAATGTATTTACATTTTTGGCAGGGCATAGATGATACGAAGCATACAAAATACAGTTTACATATCACAATTATAATAAATTTTAAAAATTCTTCAACAGAGTATGGTGCAATACCCGTTAACATTCTCTTAATTTCAAACTTTGTTATAGATACATTTTTAATATTCTCTGGAAGCTTATTGTATCTATATATATTATATATTAAACATAAACATTGTTTATAAGTTCTTTCGCCATTTTTAAAGCTTAAATTTGTAATTCAAAATATGATTACTATGTCTAGTGAAATAATTATGGCGAATGTTGACTTTTTAAAAGTTATGTTTGTTTTTTGTATATAAAGAAGTGTATCAAGTACAAACAACGCCCGCAAAGTTATGACCATTAATCTTTTGAAGTATTGTTTACAAGGCCAGTTAATTTTTTATAAGAATTAATAAAACTATTTATAACTGACATACCACTGTCCCTACAATCTAATTTAAATGGCGTGAGAGTATTGTTAAACATAATAGAATAAGCACATACATTTGCGCCAATTAATGAAAGATAAGACTGCAAACTTGTTGCTTAAAACTCATCAAAAATGTACCAGCAACATTAAAAAAATTGTTAAAAATATTTTAAATTATATTATAAAAATGTATTAGTCAAATACATTCTACACTTTATTAATTTATTTAAAAAAAATCTGTGTCAGTTGATAAATCTGATGCAAAGAAAAGTTAAATTAGTCTTTCATATTTAAGCATAGAATTTGCAT
This sequence comes from Tachinus rufipes, assembly GCA_963932245.1. Lineage (NCBI taxonomy): Eukaryota > Metazoa > Arthropoda > Insecta > Coleoptera > Staphylinidae > Tachinus > Tachinus rufipes. The sequence goes on along the minus strand of OZ010745.1, from coordinate 70,102,346 downwards.
ATTAGAGAATTGTTTGCATTGACATAAGCGCTTACACTAAAACATTATCTTTTTTTAATTAAAAAATAACCTAAATTAAAATTGACTGAATTTGATATTTAACGTTGGCATATAAAGTATACCGAGTGAAATATGTCAAACTTCTATAGCCAATCACACTATCTAATAGGAGTAATTGAAAATATTGAAATCAGTTTTGTGTCTTGAGACGCCTCTCAACTAAAAATAAAATAACCCAAATGAAAGGTGGGCCATTTAATTTTTAGAATTTGAATCGGTTATAAATAAAAAACTAATAAATATTTTTTCAAAATTATGAGTTTATGAGAAATTTTGGACATTTTCATTTAAGAATAAAACACAACATCATTCAAAAGCACTGCCACGGCTGGCTTGACAGTAGCTCATCCAATTAACCCAATTTTGCAGTACATTTTTGATTTATCGCAAGGTCCCCTATTTGAAGAAACGTTAAACTGTTTGTCTTTTCAACAAGTGAAATGCTAGACATACTGATAATGAATTTTTGATTGTTTGGGTTTTAATCGCATAAATGGCAACAATTTTGTGTTTCAGGGCATCAATCGTCTCTAGATGGTTAACGTAACACTTATCCTTAAGCTACTAGGCGGCCAATTGACATCAGCATTTCGGCTAATTATTCAATTTTTAAAAACAGTGCGCAAAAGATCTATGATTACGTTGGCTGTATAGAAGTGGCCGCATCCTGTTGAAAGCAAATGTCATTCATTTTATACTCTTCAATTTTTGATAACAAAAATTTGTTTAGCATGGCATAGTAACGTACGCTATTGACGGTAACTGCGGCTCCTTGCTCATTTTTAAAGAAAAAACCAAACCAAACGGTTACTCGTTGTAGATGCATAGACTGTTCAATAGCCATATGTGGATTTTCTGATCCCCAAATGCGACAATTTTGCTTATTGACATAATCTCCGAGATAAAAATGAGCTTCATCGGAAAACACGATGTTTTGATAAAAATGCTCATCTTCGGCCAAATAATCTTTAGCCCATTGGAAAAATTGAAAAGACATCAGATGGTGATGAAACTTCATTTTATGGACTGATTGAACTTTGTAAGCCTTCAAACCAAAGTTTTTATGCAAAATTCTCCTCAGAGAAGTGCGATAAATGTTAGGTTTCTTGAACGATGACAAGTTGATGTTGATGCATGTTCACGCACACTCTATACAACAGCATTAATTTTTTTAGCTGAGCGGACTGGACAAAAACGTAAACGTGTTGTTTTATCCACTTATGATCCAGTTTAGCTTCATAAATTAGTCTACAAACTGCGTTGGAAACACTTTTTTTCTATCAAATTTGTTTTGTAAATTTCTTACCGTTTGAGTAGAAGGCTCACCACTTTGGAAGTAAGTTTTCCTTATTTTCCAACTTTGTTCAAATGTAAAGCGTCCCATTTTGTAAATGTCAAACATAAAACTAAATTTTTGTCAACTCATAAATGTCATTATACCATTAAAAAACAAAATAAACGGTAGTTCAAATTCCAAACGTTACGTGGCCCACCCTTATAATACTAAAAAAAAAACAAATCCGTATCCGACAAAACTACTCAAATATTATTTTTGCTTTAAAATTTAAACTAAAAATAAAAATTATGAATAAAATATAAGATCATTCTCGTATAATTTAATTTTAACCTATAGTTAAATAGATAAAATAATTTCTATGTCAAAAGTTTATTTAAAAATAGATATAAAAAGTGTTTAGTGCAAATATTTATAATTAGTGACTGTAATAACAAGTTTAACGTAGTCGTAAATTTTTGTTTATATTGATAGGTATTTTTTAGTAACATATATTTATATATAAAATATATAAAGAAGAGACGCAATGTCCTCAAATGAGACAGTTGTAAAAGCAATAGTTTCGAATAAAGCCTAGTTAAATAGGTAAATTTATACGAATGCCACAACGACATACGTAGCGCTCGTTACTATTTGTTCAATCGGACAACCCAATAATAACATTAAAAAATTAAATTTATGAAAAAATATTCTAAACTAAAATCATCCATAGACGCGTTTCGAGGTTTACCTCTCATCAGTATGGCTTTATTTATTTAAACTTAATAATTGATTTTTAACTTACTTCGTCAACATTGTTCACCACCACAATTCAAAAAGAATATTTTAAAGGGTGTATTGACTATTTATACTAACTGACTTAATGACTTTATTTAATGGCTATGGTTAATAGCATTCTGAGAATGAACAAATAAACTAATTATTTTGGGATATTTAGCTGATGGTAATGACATGAAAGAATTAAAAAGGAAATTTGAAAATTAAAAATAGGGTTGTCTGATTGAACAAATAGTAACGAGCGCTACATATGTCGTTGTGGCATTCGTATAAATTTACCTATTTAACTAGGCTTTATTCGAAACTATTGCTTTTACAACTGTCTCATTTGAGGACATTGCGTCTCTTCTTTATATATTTTATATATGTTCTGATATACACGAAATTGTATAATAGTAATTATAATTTATGCAAAAAAATTATTCACTCTTCTAATTTTTTTAGTGTAAATATGTTGCTGAAAAGAGTAGGTAATTCTTCGTGTTTTTCTACTGTATTTAATTATTTTATTAAGTATGTTGTGCAGTCTTAGTGCTTTTTGGTTTTTAATGAAATGAATAAAAGAAATTCGTTTTCTTGTGATGAACAATCTAATTATGTTTACTTCTGACACTTCTTGTTCTTTTGCATTCTTATTGTTGTTTTGTCATAAGGTTTGTAAACGTGTTTATCGCATTCTTTCTTAATTTTTTGAAATATATTTTTCTTTTCGGCTTAGTGTGTGATTCTTTTTATTTTTGCTTATACTAAGTTATGCTCAGTTCCGGTATTTGCCGAGCTTTGTACTACTTACGTCTATTATGTTTGCTTTCATGTGGTTGGGAATGTATATTTATGTTGTGGTTTGTGCTTTCAGGATACTCAATTTAAAAATAAAATTATTTTAAAAAAATAAGTTGAATAATTATAGGAATTTTAATCTTATACTTTTTCAACTCTTTAAAACGTTTTGTTTTACATGTATATTGCAAGTTTTACCATTTTTCAATGCAGTATAAAATATAAATTCAAATTAAAATTTATCATAAAACAACTAATTATTTTAAGAACAAACTTTACGCAGTGTTAGATACACATTTTAAAATAATTATTAGTAAATATGGGCAATTCCACGTCAAGTGAGCAGTTCATTTCACGCGACCATCTTCGATTTAGCTCAAATTGTACACTTGTTTGGGTACCCAAAATATGACTTCATGCCAAATGACCGCTAAGTCACATAATTCGCCTTGTAAAGCCAATTGAATTTTACAGCAATTTTTTATGTTCAACATTATTTTTTTTTAATTTAATTTATTTTAATTGCATTTCAGTCTGAAAAAAATTTAGATTAGTCATAATCGATGAAAAATTTTCCAAGGAATCGAATGCAGCTGTCAAATTTTCTTGTCGCGCATGTGCAAAAAACGCAAAAAACTATTTTTTTCAAAAATTCCTTTTTCAGAAGTTGCCACCGATTAAGACTCTACATTTTGAGCAAAGACAGCCAAAAGTATGTACTTTAAGATGATTTCCCACACTAGTGGGAGCAAAAATCTCTAGAGTCTCTTGATCGCACAAAACCATTTTTTAATCAAAATTTTTGATATTAGACTGGTTCTTAAATTTTTTTGTAGAATTTCTTTGTGTGCACGCTCAGAAAGTGATCTTTATACTAAAAAAGTATGCTATGCCAAATTTCAGCCGTTAAGATTATAAAAAACACGTGCCGCACTATCATTGAATTTTCAAAATTAATATACTTAATAAGTGTGATTAGCTTCCAGATTTGAATCAGATGCATACCCTGGGTCCCCAAAAAATCAATTGAGTACTTGATAATTAGGTTCTACATAAAACTTTGCATTATTATACTCTGTATATATATTTTTTTAATTATACGATTTTTATTATATTTTAAATTTTGAACATAAACTTAGTTAGACTCGTAAACTAAAATTATTAGAACTTAATAAGATTTAAACTTATAATATTTTTTTTATTTTAGTAAACTTGTAAAATGACGTATTGTACGTATTTTTTTCATTTTGTAACATTCTATTAATGTTTTTTTAAGTAAGGTTAATAAATGTTTTCCTTGAAGTTTTTCTTTAATAGCACACAATCGGTAGGAGCTACATTAAAACATGTTATTAGGCCAAAGAAGCGCAATTGAATGGCCTTTAATTTTAAATTCAATTTTTTTTTCAAATTTTTGACTTTTAAGCATGATTTTTAACAAAAATAACAAAAAAAAAATCTTTCTTTGATTTATGATAGATAGATAGATCTAGATATACTGTACAAAAAAGATGGACAATTTAATTGCCTATAATTTTTATATCTTATTTTTTTTTTTTATTTAAACTTTTAAGAGAGATATTTTGAATATTGTATAAAAAAAACAAAAAAGTTTTTGACGTGCAGCTTCTAGGGTAAACATGTTTGCTTATGAGTTTATTATTAAAAAGTGTCCTAAATAAGCCCCCTACCTACCGTAGAAGTTTGTTACCCCTATTCATTAACACTGTATGTTAATCAACATGTGCGAAAATTTTGAAAATGGTTTTGTGCGTTCAAGAAACTCTCGAGCAAAAATTACCACTAGTGTGGGAAAATTTTATTCAAGCATCTTAAAGTATATACTTTTGGCTGTCTTTGCTCAAAGTTTGGAGTCTTAATCGGTGGCAACTTTTTAGAAATAAATTTTTGAAAAAATCAAAAATCTGACCGCTGCATTCAATTCTTTTGGAAATTTCACATTGATTATGCCTATTCTAAAATGTTTCTAGACTGAAATGCAATTAAGATAAATAAAATTAAAATAAAATAAAATTGAACTTAAAAAATTGCCGTAAAATTTAATTGGTTCTACGAAGCAAACCTAGAGGTCTGAAATTTGGCATAAAATCATATTTTGGGTACCCAAACAAGTTTACAAAATTTAAGCTAAATCGGAGAGGGTCGCGAGAAATGGACTGCTCACATGACGCCCATATAAAATTATGTGAAAGAACATTAATCATTTATTTTCACAAAAAATCACAATCACATTTACACAGTATGAAAAACAAGACTTAAATATAAGTTTATTTAAAACTATTTATTTTTCTTTCACATTTTTTAAAAATCTGTTTTGTATTTTTACTACACCAAAACAAAGTAGAGGTAATATTTTTTTGCATTTGTGCATCCGTTATCTTGAAATTCTAAGAAAACTTTTAAAACGGTTTCTAAAAATTGACTTACAATGATTTTATTCAAATTAAATAACTTATAGTAGAATTCATGAAAACTGATTAACGTTAATCAGTGTTAAATGTGACAACATAATTTTAACATTCAATAAACAAAATTATAAATTCAATATTAATACTTTATACTTTGTGTTTGTATCAAATATTGTTTTATTTTTATTTTTGATAGTTATATATTGTGTCAAACTTGCGTTTGTAATAGAATTACTATAAATAGTTTTGCAATTGTCAAATTTAATCAACCGTTACTTTAACTGGCTTTCATAAACTCCAGCATTATCATTTTTTTTTTAAATAATGCTTAATTCTTTCAATTTTTAATAATAAATTCTGTATTTAACTAAAAAAAATAAATAAAAATAAAATTCAACATATTTTTTTGAAGATATATTGCTTTTTTTAATGTATACATAAATTTAAAATTAGCAGTATTAGGTTTGTTATATGAACTTGTAGAATAATATGATAATAAAAAAATAATAATTCTAGCAACAAACAACACATAATCTACAAATGATTGAATTTGTCTGACTTATTCAATTTGTAACATGTTTAATGCCACAGCGCAATGTGTAAATTTGATTACTAAATTTTTTTGACAAAAATGAGGTTTAACTATGTATAAATTAAAAACTTGAATCTTGACAAATCTGTTATATAATTGTCAACTGTCGATGAAACATTTTTTGAAATAAATTTATGGACAAAAAGATTTTCAGAATAAAATATGGTTTAATACATTGGTGTTAAATTTAAAAAAAATCTACAACATTTTTATAAAATTATAATCTAAACACAAATATATTACTCTATTATTTATTAACACAATAATATACTAATTAGTTAATAAATAAATATTATAAAAAAAATAAATTTGTTGTTTAATATTGGACAATATTCTTACAAAAAACTTAATGTCAGTTATTGTTTTGACTGCTTCAGTATTTAACTAAAGTAAGCTATAAATAATGTTTAATAGTAACTTAAAAAAATTACCATACTTTAGTTTTGACTTTTGTTCACACGTAAGTGAAGTGATGACCTCACGTCGTGGGACACCCTTTATAATAATTGGAAATAACCAAACCTTTTACCAAAAAGAGTATGCTTTCCAATTGAAACAAAATAGCGTCTGGGGAATGGTTAAACTAAGTTGTATATAAAATATATAAATGAATATTCAGGCATATAAAAAACAAACCTGCAATTTATTAATTATTTATCAAAATACACGTGATAACTACTTTATTTTATTAAGTTTGTCAATCGAGTGATGTAAATATTATTTGAGTTTTAGCACTCATTGAGGCACATCCGTAATATTTTCTTAAATATGGATTTATTTGGTGCTCTATGTACAGTATATTATTTTTAACTGCACCGGTTATCATAATGTTAAAAATACCACTAGTTCCAATACTTTACGTTTTTTATTTGTGATTAATTAAAAACAATAAGATATAAGAACAAAATATTGTGTTTTTGTAGTAAGGGTTTGTGATACCTACACAATACTACTAGTATTAAAGAACTAAATGTATGTTTGATGCGTTAGATAAAACTTTATGTTAAGTAACGTAGTATTCATTACTTAGGATTGCAGTTTTTACTTCTGATGACGTTGTTGACAACTTTTAGAAGCAAACTCTTTGATTATTTTAATTATTGCAACATTGAGTAATTCTTTGATTTTAATTGAAAACATTTTTGATCTAAGTTAAGTTATATCTAATTAGTTTAAAAAATTAAAGTAAAACAACCTTTTATTAAAATATAATTTTATAAAAACCTTAAGAGTAACATTAAAGTGTACACTTTGTTGTTGCTCTTTTAATACATTTCTTATTTTCCATCTGTTTATGACTATTTTGCAACAAATTAATCATTTACAGTAAGTCAACCATTTTAAATAAAAATACTACTTTCTGTAGATATAGTTTATTAAATATAGAAACAAATAATATAAAAAAAAGGAATCTACAAATAATAACAATTACGCCTGAGTGAAATAAATCTCAAACCTTTCTGGCAATTTACCATACATTTTTAATACAATTGTATCATCACAAAATGAGGCTCATAGTAGATACAAATTTATTTACTGTCTTCTATTTGATTAGTCGTATATCTTATAATAACGCAACTCTGCAAACGACTTCCTATCCTACTTAACAAAATTCCGAGCTTTAAATAACCCATTACACAAATTTTAAATTACTTAGTTTATATACAAACCAAACTTAACCAAAACAAATCGCATTATCTGCATCAGTATTATATAACCTAAAAAATGTCCTTACATACATACGTATTTACTCACTGGTATATCCATTATATTTGCAATTTATTACCTTATAAAAACTTGTTCTTTTAGATAATTCCAAGTTGGGCATTCCCATTAGTACATAACCATTTCACATTTTCTCAAGTTTTATATTAATCATAACTATAAACAATAAGTTTTAAGAGTGCAACGAATTCTGATTCAAATTATTATATCTATATATGGTTATTATTTCCTACATTTGATTTTATAATTGTATGTATTTTAAACAATAAATATTTAATTTATACCAAATATTAACTAGTTAATGCTTTGTTGCACATTTACACCACAAGTAACACTTCGTCATATCAAACAACAAATAAAATTATCATATCGATGAGTATCCTGATTGAAATAATTGGATATATTTTCCGCTGCACATACTACATTAATTAACATCGTTAAATGTAAATGCACAAATAATAATAAAATGAAGAACTGCATGTTTTGTAATTTTTTTATAAAATTGCTGCATCAATCCGGTTTCGAATTTCACAAATTATTTAAATATCTATTTATAGAACAGATTTTTTTTTTCGAAACGCGTTTCACTTATAAGGTTATTAGTCAAAGGGTTTTATACACGCAAGTCGACATATTTGTGCAACTATCAATAATGTTTCTCCATAAAATAATTAAAAATGAATTATTATTTAATTGACAAATAGATTAACAGCTGATGATTGCAATTAACCAATTAACGAGTGTTTGGATTTGCTACTAAATTCCGAAACTTGTTTAAATTGTCAATTGCAATTTAACACAACTCAGATGTAATATATTGGCGAATAAAGTAAATTAATGTCGACAAGTATAACCAAATATATAGAAATGTAGTTTTAATTAGGTAATGTATTGCATAGTTTAATATGTAATAATAAAATGCAATAGGTTGTATTACTTTATTGCTGTATTTTTCAATAAAAATATATTTAGTGGATATATATTATTGTTAATTTGGGGATTTATTATATTTTTGCGTATATATCAAATTATATAATATATACTCAAATATTGCATTCTATGAATGCATATTAGTTCTCATATGCAATTTTATTGTGATAATTAATTAATTATGCCCGCATAATGCGGCGTTAATGTTTCCATAATTGCATTATCTTTACGTTACATTAAGTAAAATCAGATTAAATATTGAATAACATTTATTATGTCATAATTAAAGCATATCAGATCTTATAAAATACTCCGTCTGTGAAATCATAATGAACTTCGCAGTCTTCGCACACATTTTTATCGCAGGGAAATCAATTTAGAGAAATGCATCATATGCAGATTCTTATTCTTTTTATTTTTTGTGAATAGAAAATAGAAAGTAATTATGTAACCGTTACTCTTTGTTTTCATCTCACGCGTATGAATATAATAGATGGTTTTAATTTGGTTGGAAAAGGATGATGGGTTATGCATTCATATTTATTTTGACTAATAAATGTAACAAACTTTAATAAAAATGACCTTCTCTTTAAAATAATGTAAGTATTTTATAATATAAATTTGTTTAACCTTTAATGCTTGAGTACAAAATGCAATCCTAAAAATATTATTAATTAAAATATTTGAGATATAATCTATAACTTAAAATTAAGCTTGCAAATTGTTTAATTACCTATTTGCCAAATATTAATTTTACTACTTGTTAATGCAGTATTATTATGCAATAATAATAATGAGATAGTGATACTTATCACTGTATTACATAGCAATGGTAATGATTTCTAAAGTAATAATACGTGTCTAATGTTGTTTGATTTAACAAGATAAATAAGTAATGTTTGATGTTAAATATATTCATGCCTATTTGATCCTAAAATATTAATGTATTTGTATGGAAATTAAGTTAGTTTATTTTTTCAAGAAAATCAAAAGATCAAATTAAAATTAGTTTAGTTTTAAATTACTGTGCAAATGTTACAAAACATGTTAGTTCTGGTGATATTACTACATTGAATTTAATTTGATTAATAACATTGCTACTTACAAGTTGGTTTTACAATAGCAATATATAAAGATAGGTTTACAAATACCAAAACCAATATAAGAGTTTTTTTTGTTGCCTCTCCTGAAATCATTTGTTTAAAACGATCATTTCCGGTATTTGATTGGATACCTTAAAATATAACAATAGTAACAGATTATAATAAGCTTTGAAATTTATTGAAACAATGTTTTTATTTGAGACACGTGAATAAATATTAAGGCACAACATTAAAATGCTTTAGCAGCCCGCCGTTCAAAATTAAATTCAAGGCTTCATATTTGAAAAACAATATTAAAATTATAACTACGTTAAAGATAATTGGACCATTAAAGAGTAGGATGTTACAACGTTATAAATATGTAACAAAAACATCGAACAAAGTAAAACAAAAAAAAACTGCCGTAAAAGCCTTAACATTACAATGTTGCCGTTATAGTTGTACAATTAAAAATAAATAAATAAATATAATAATAAATACTATTAAACAAATTGTACAATTAAATTTCTAGATATGTGAGTTGTTTATTTTACCAATAAACAATAACATTGTATGTTTAAGAGAATCCCGACCGCTACCTTAATTTCTACTAATGTAGCAAAAACTGGAACTTCACTAATACATTAAACATTATATTTTAAACCTAAAGTTAGACTCATAGTCAAAAATTATTACAATTTAAGACATAGGTCTATAATTTTTTTCTAAAAGTTAAGAAAACTTTTAAACTGACGTCTTGTATAAATTCTCATTTTGTCAAATTTGTAGTGTTCTAATAGTGTTTTTAAGTAAGAAAGTCCTTTTTAAATTCTTAGAGACTAAAATTTGACATGAGTTACATTTTTTACATAAAGATCACTTCCTAAGAGTGCAATCAAATTAATTCCCAAAAAAAATTAAGAACCAGTTTGATGTACATGCAACTTAGTACATTGTTAGATTCTTAGAGATAAATATAAAAATAGGTTTATTTAGAATTTAAAATGTCATCTTTAGAATAATATGTTATAATCATGTATTCATGTATATTTTTTACAAAACAAAGCACATCAAACTTAAATAATAAGCCAAAACTAGTTAACAGTTTAGCCAAACATTGACTTAATTGATGATTTAAAAATTAATTTTATTTACATTTAAACTTGTTACCAGCATCTTAAACATAAAAAAACCTGTATCTTCTTTTTGATTGAAACCAAAATAAACAATAAAAATCCAGATTGCTTTAATTTAGTATATTTAAATTTCATTTTAAACATCGATTTGCTAATCAACAAGATGTTTGTGCGTACATTTACAAACAAGCATATTCTTAACTGAGAATTTCACAAAAACCATTCTAAAAGATATCAATTTTTTTTTACCATTCTCTGTTATTTATTTAATTCAAACAAAACAAGCAGTCATTAAAAATACAAAAAAAATAGTTCAACAATTCACTAGTAATCGTTTAATAAATAACATACATTACAACAATCTAAAACAAACTGAAAAACAACATACAAAGAAAATTAAAAAAAATCTGATTTCCATAAACAACACTTTTATAAAACCATAAATTTATTGCATAGCAGTTTAAAACCTTCAATATTTTTTTTTCTAAAAAAATAATTTAGTTATTAATCCAAAGAAAATAACAAATATTTGCATCTAACTCTACTATTTTAAATCTTTCTATTACTGTACCTACTGCCAGTTATTGGTGAAACAATAGGTTTAATTCACTTTAGGCATAAAATTTTAAAAATATATTTTTTTAAATTAAGTACCTGTAAGGCATTAGGTTTATTTAAAAAAATATGTTAGTCACTTATAAAATTCTATTTCAGAAAAATATGAAAAAATCTTGCAGTGGCTATTAACATTTTTAAAGCACTTAGTACAATATTTCATTTTAATCTTATTAATAAGCTCTATTGTGCAGTTTTTAATAATAAATTTGTAAATCTTATCAAATGCTTTTTTTACAACAAAAAATACAGTTATAATTAATATATTTATTCTTTATACTATTTAAACGTTATATTGACAAATATAGCAAAACGTCTTAACATTTCTAGGTTAGAATCTGTAGCCATATGTAAACAAAAATTTTGATACAATATCTAACTGAGGTACTACCAACTTCGTCAATTTTACAGTTCAAATATGTAAAATCAAAACTTCAAAAAAACTGTTTAACCAGATTATCGACAAATAAAAAAAAACTTTCAAATTTATCATTTTTTGAGACTTCAATGCCCATAGACTGCTAAAATCTTGTTTTCAATGAAGTAATTTTAACAAGTATGATTTCACTCGTTAAAATTTAAAGATATTTTTATGTAATTCTTATTCATATTTTGAAATACATGCAAATAGCAAATCATCAATATAATATGTTTTTTATTAATAATTGACAATATTTTAATTTATATTAAAATGTTTTGTAAGTGATTTTCTTTTAGTTTCAGTTTTACTAACAACGCAATAGTAGAATCACAACATAAACATCTACCAGACAGATAAAAAATTCAAGCTAAAAAAAAACAAATAAAATGCGAGGTCTATCAAAACTGCGTTTGCTTTACCATTGATCAAAACTTAAAATACTTTAAAAAACGTTGCAAAACTTTTAAACATGTGTAAGCTAGCGTCAGCAATTTTTTTTTTTGTATACACGTGAGGGATTGTTTAGGTAGGCAATATTTAAAAATAAAATTGCATTAAACTGCTGATGTAGCCAAAGATTCCTTAAGTTGTTTGTGGAACCGTTCTACTATATCGTTAGCGGAAAAATACTAAGTCGTGGTGTGTGGTATGGTTTTATTGCCAAAAAGTTGTCAACTTTTTGGTAGACATAAAATAAAACTTGTTTTTTTGATAGGATAATTAGTTTTGGTACTCCAATGTAATTGTAATTCTCACAGAAAAGTAGTTTTACTAAATCGATTAAGTCGTTTTGAAAGTAAAAAAAACTGATAGTAGTGAAAACATGTTACCTTACAAGATTGACATTGAATACATTGCAATGTAAATTTTTTAATATCTGCATTTATTTTTAGCCAAACATACAATTTTTTATCTGGAATTTCCTACTTACCCAGAACGCATTGTGGATATATTTGTCATTACGTATAACGCGCCGTGGGTAAATATATCAATACCCACAACGTGCTGTAGAAATATGTTTTAAATTATGTCCTCCTCAGGGCTTAAAAAAATTATTATATAAATAATCATGCTAATATCCTTTATAAAATAATAAATTTTATCTATTTTTACTCACTAGAATCACAATATAGTATTTGAAATAAATAAATATTGTTGCTCATCATTTAGTTTTTGTGAGTGTTAACTTTTTGTGCTACGCTAACGCTCTATAATTTGGCTATCTCACCGTTAAACATGATGATGTTAAATTTGTTAATAAAATTATTACACTTGACAATTGTTTGGCAATGCAAAATCATCTATTCAGGTAATTGATTGATGTGTCGTAATCGGGATAGAACTTAATCTTAAAAAATGTAAGTTTATTACATGTTTTAAAAACAAAACTTCTGTAAAGTTTTACTATATTATCATTATATAGCATGACTTGTTTACAAAAAATTGATTCAATTTGTGACTTAGTAGTTACTTGGCTTTAAATTATTATTCAATTTACATATTGATTTTGTAATCAATATAATAAAATGTCCCAATTTTTATTGACAGATTAGAATCAATACAAAATATTTTTTTCAAATTTGTAGCATTCAAACTAAGCCAAACAAATGTTTACTAATCAATAAAATGCCATAGATAGGAAAAAAAAGTTTAAAATATTAAATGGGTTAATTTATTCTGATCAAATACTTGGTATAATAAATATCCATGTGCCTTTTTTTATAAAAAAACTAACATGTAATATAATACTATATTATACTAATATAGAATTTTCTCAAAGTTTAAGTAATAAACACATAAAAATCAATTATTCCAACTCAAAACATAACCCAAATTGATCAAATTGATTAATCAAAATAAAAGAAACAAAGAAAATTTTTCTATAACAAAAATTATAAAGTTAGCTGCATTTCTTTTTATGAAATGAATTTATTCAAACTCAATCTAACAATCACAGCGGCCAATGGTCAAACATTTCTTTTTTAGTTACATTTTTACAACGTGTAGAGAATAAAATTTCAGGTGACATAAAACACATAAAATACCAAAATTTTCATTTTGATAAATTTAAAACTAAAGTGTAGTTTTTTGGTGACATTTTTGTTTAAACTTTAAGAATATTACTAAATTGCACCGCAAATTTAATAATCTTTTTATAGTGCTATAATTTATTTTTCTATAGTACATATGAACATAACCATATTATAAATTAATAGATTTTTTATTAAAAATTTTGCCAGTAAAAATTAGTAAAATAAAATAAATATTTTTTTTTATTATTATGTAATATTAAGACTTTGTCTGCCATAATTTTTATCAATTTATAATTATGATTATGTTCACAATAAATAATTTTAAAAAGTGTAGCAGTATCAAAACGTTAGATATATTCATCATACAGTCACAACTTTGGGAAGAATTTTAACAATGGTTATTTTAAAAAAATATCTACTATAATAAAAAGACTATTAAATTGCGGTACAATAGAGTACTCTTATGTTTAGACAAAAATTTCAACAAAAAATTTACAATTTAATTACAAAATATAAATAATATTACCAGAAACTGCATTACCTATACGTTGCAAATGACAATTTAAATATTGAGCCTAAAACTCTGTTTATTACCATGCCAAAATTTATCAGTTTTATTTAAAGTACTCTCACTTTTTTTAAATTTTTACTATTAGATTTTTTTTTTTTAATTTGTTAAGAAGCATTTTTTAATATTTATTTGTATATTTAACTAACTTCAAAGTTTAGAATAATTATAAAACATTGGAAAAAATAATAAGTACTTAAAGTATAGATAATAGTAAATATTTAGGCAATGTCTTTTTTATTTTAAATAAACCATTGACAGACAAATAATTAATGAGTTGTAGTAATGTAAGATATATTGCTCATAGATTCAGACCGCTTCTTCATATTAAACTACTATCTGTATAAAAACAATTCTTAAAATAATAGTAGCTATTAAAAAAATATATATTGCAAATTTTGTATTATTATTTAAAATAACTTTATTTTAAATAAAAAAAAAGCACATATAATTTTGTTTAAGTATAAGTTCTAAAGACAAAATAAAGTAAGTAAGCAAAATATATAGCTAGACACGAATAGTGTGGCCCGTATAATAGTGCAATTTAATATACACAAAATTTATGTTTACTGTGGTTACACTTATGCCTTTGACCATTTTAGCATTTTTCATTTGCGCTTACTACTTACGCATTCTATTGGCGACGTAGTTCTGAGATTTAAAAATGCTAAAACGGACAAAGTAGATAGAGTTAACATTCACAGTGAGGTTAGAACTGTAAAGTGATAACTTTTTAAAACCGCATTCATTGACTACTTCTTGAGCAATTTGTGTTTTATGCACTATGCACTTATGGTGATAGTTTTTTTAGCATAATTGTAGGATTTTTTTTTATAAATAGCCACTTTTAAGTTTTTTTGGCATATCATTAATTAAGAGAATCTTTTCAACGTCCCAAAAATTGCGTCTTTGTAATTGCACAGTAGTTCTAAAATTAAAAAAACAACTAAAAAAATATTTAAAAAAATATATATACACATAATCGTTATTCTAGTATGAGAACACAAGCGTAAATTTCTAAAATCATAAATAGATTATCTGCCCAATTTGAACTGTATGCACCAATATTTAACTTAAAATGTTACAAAAACTTAACATAAAAAAATTATTGCAATAGCATATTGTTTTCATAAAAAGGTAGATAACATAAAAAACTCGTATATTGTGATAATACAACTTTTTAAAAATTGTGATAAAAGCATAAAATACATAAACATTTTTAGATTGTATGAGTAAATAAAATAACAAATTTGACGACTCAATTTTTTGTTCTTTGTTCAAATATAGTTAGTTAAATATGCAGTCTAAACGTTGTTATGCCACTCAATCTAAAATATTTTACAAAAATTTACACTCATGGCAAAATTGATTTAATCTAGTATACTTACAAAATAATTGTTAATACACAAATCCTAAAATTTATAAAAGCCAGTAAAAAAAACAGTTTATTAAACAACCGTAATACTTTTCATAATAATGCTACTTTAAAGTTTGGCATAATGAATAACTATCAACAATAAAAAGAAAAAGAAAATATAAAAAATAGTATAAGATTAATAAAAAAGTTTCAGCACTTTATCAAATTTTGTGGTTATTTTGTCACAATTAACGGTTATCATTGTTAACCAGTTTTTCAACACATAAATTTGCAAAAATAGTGTATCTTGAATATTTGAAATTACAAAAATTCTAAACCATTTCAATTTCCAAAAAATTCTTTTTACTGCAAACTCAAGATGATTATTGCCTAATCCTAAAATACTAAAGCGTCCACATAATAATTACTAACTATCACTAAAATTAAACTTACTGTTTTTTAATGTTATCATTGATCAACATTATGGTTTCTATCCTACAAGGTCTACTACCACTAACCTCTCTTATATACTACTATTATATCCGAAAGCTTGAAATCAGGAACAATGGTTGACTGTATCTACGGTAACATCTCAAAAGCTTTTGATAAAGTCAATCATAAAATTCTAATTAAAAAGTCACTAGAAATTAATGGAACTGTTTTGCAATGGATTAAATCATACTTAAATAACCAAATACAACAAGTCGTCATTTCTAACTTTAAATCAAATCTGATTAAAATTACTTCTGGTGTTCCTTAAGACTCACACTAAGGACTCCTTTCGTTTTAATCTATTTATAAATGATATCAAAGGCGATTTAGAATGTCAGTGTCTTTTCATTGGTGATGATCTGAAACTATTTAAAAGGATAGTAAATGAGAATGACTGTGTATCTTTACAAAATAATATTTATAAAATATTTAACTGGTGCCTAAAAAACGACATAGAACTTTTTATTAATAAATGTAAAAGTATCAGTTTTTCGCATAAACATGACAATTTTTAGTTTGATTATAAGATTGGTACTACTATTTAAAATCTGTAAAAAGTATTAAGAATTTAAGTGTTAATTTTGATTGCAAATTAAATTTTATACCACACATAGATATTATTATTCAGAAATCTCTCAAAATACTAGGATTTGTTTGAAGAATAACTAAAGACTTTAGAAACATCAAACCAATAAAAATTATATATAATAAATATGACAGATCAATATTGGACTATTGTTGTATTATTTGGTCACCGCATTTTCAAAACGCTATTATGCGTCTAGAAACGGTCCAAAAAAGGTTTATTGAATATCTTTGTTTTAAATGTGGTATTGTATTTTCAAACCAATATTATGATTTGTTGTTATCTCACTTTGGATTAAATCCTCTTAAAAAAAAACTTTTACATTACTTTTTCTTACAAAGTTGTAAATGGTAATTTAAACTGTCCTCCAATTTTATCAATGTTTTCTTAAATATGTCCTAAATATAATACAAGACTGCAAACACTGTTGAAAGCTAAACACCATTTAACCTGTTTTAAGTTTTAATAAATATTGTGATAACTTGTATTTTTTAATGTTAACTGTAATTGTTTTAAAGCATGTGCAAAATCTGTTATATTTTAGAATTAAATATATTGAGTTAATGTAAAAGTTGATCCGTAAACAAATATTATTATTATTATTATTATTATTAATATCTACGTTTATTTAATTAAAAACATAAAAATATTTTTAGCTCAGCAACATTTAAACTAACCCAAAACAATTTTGGAAGTTTATTGGTAAAATTAAAAAAAAAAACTAATGACATTTTAGCTACAATATACTATAAACACCAAACTTGCGCAGTAAGAGAGATATTTAAATTAATAAATTCTTTTTTCTCTGTTTGAAAAGCACACATTTATTCAGCTTTGTAGCTATTTTTTTAATGTTTTGCAGAAAAATTTATGCAAAAAGTTAAAAAAATAAAGGAAGAAGAAAGTTGTACATTTTGCCAGGAAGAAACACACGATAACGCAGAACACACTCTAGTAGAATGCGAGGCGTGGGAGGAAGATAGAAAAAAACTATAATATATACTAGAAAGCAAAGTGGATAAAACAACAATCTTTAACAAATGCTTAAAAGATGAAAATAAATGGAAAGCACTAAGAAACTTCGCAACAAGTGTACTAAAAAAATATTAAAAAGTTTGACAATAGAAGAATATAGAAATACAAACAATGAAAACAAACACACAAACTAAAAGCCATAGAAGAGAAAGGAAAGAGATGAGAGAAGCTAAATGAAAACAAGAAAACAGAGAAAAAAATCAAAAAGAAAAAAATAACAAAAGACATGACAATTGTGCATACCAAGAAACAGAAAAAAAAAACATTTACAGAGACTACGATACCAATTGCAGAGATAAGGAGATGGAGAAAAGAAATATTGAGGGAAAGCAGAATAACAGAAATAACAAGGCAAATACCAAATGGTAGATATGATATCTCAAGGCTGACTGATAATGCAAGCTTTTAGATAGTCAGAATATACCTGGCAACGAGAGGACATGAAGAAGTAATTCCTGATAGAAATACAAGGATATCACTGGAAGTAAAACTTACAAATCTAGGACTGCCAAAAGAATTACAACTAATGGAACTGCATAAATTATTTATGGAGAAGAGGGGATACAATGAAGAAGAGTGAACAAAGACCTTAGTAAGCTAAGAGCACATCTGAGAACAAATTATATAATTAGAGTAAATAACACAAGGATGGGAAAAAAAAGAAAATGCAGAGGTAGATGTCAGTGCAGATAAGAAAAGGCAAAATGACAAAAGAGACAGACAAAAGTAGGGGCTATAGGAAGAGAGAGGCCAGAGACAGCATGCGTGCCGCAGATGATGCGTGAAAATCCGCAAGGCAAAAAACAACTCACCTCAAACTAGCGCCAAATGTAGGTGAGTCTAGACAGAGACATTATAACAACAGGATTTGCGCAGCGAAGAAAGCCAAAAGGTATTACCATGCGTAAGTTATTCTTAAGGACCATTTGTTGAGAACCAACAACTCACAAAATCCTAAAAAAAAAAGCTTAAGTTTAAAGTAAATGTATACATACATAACAACATTTTTATATGTATAAAGATATTATTAACCTTAAATGTAATATTAGCACTAAATTTGAACGTAATCTAATCTATGTTCTTAAAAGTATTTAATAATTTTTTATCTACACTATTGCATATTATTACTAATATGCATTTAGTTTGCCAACCCTAAGTTTTTAATTTAATCAAATTAGCTAAATACAATGGATGTGCAAAATCAAGTACCTTTAAATCAAGAGTTTAAATTGATTTTATTTAACCAGAATACTGATTATTATATTTTGAGCTCTCAATTTAAGTGTAATTTTTTACAATATTATGCTTTGATGCACTCTCATTAATAATAAACATTTATTTCACATGGGTAATGCTGCAACATGACAATAACGTAAAAAAATCAAATAAAACAAATTCATTAATTAAACATCTTGGTACAATTACATTTCATTAGTTCATCAACATAAGTTTAAAAAAATAAAGATGTATTACAGAATAAAATAGCCACATTAAATATACATACAGATTAAAATAATTGTATAAAAAATAGTAAAATATAATTGATCACAATTTTCTTAAGTATTCCACACATTCGTTTATGGTTCTATATTAATTAAAAGTTGTTTTATTTCTTTCTTAAAACAGAGAAAATTATTAATTTTACGATATTTTGATGGAAGTGCATTAAAAATACTGATGCAGGTATACAATGCCAATTTATTTGTTAAATTATGGGATTTGTAAGAAATTTATTTAAATCAAGTATTGCATGCATGATTCATTTCTTCTTCTATTAGTAAAATATTGTTAATTTTTGAATATAAACTTGAGACAGTAAATTATAAATATTCCAGGTACTATTATGTCTAAAGATATTTCTGCAAAAATCTTTGAACTTCATATTATTAACAAATTATATTTTGTCAGTATTAACTGAGTTGCCTCAAAAAATAATTCCATATTATTTAATATTATATAAAAGTTAGTATGATATAGTATGCGCATTGTGTTTTGGTTGACATAAGTCTTTATAGATTGCATCATGTATATTGTCTTGTTTATTTATTTATTTAATTCTTTAAAATGAAGCTTTCAGGTTAAATGTTGATCAAGTTGTAGACCCAACACCTTGCAATCAAAGTTTGCAATATAAGTATTATTACCAACTGTTAGCTGTTTGAGTAAGATTGTATTGCTTCTAAAAGTTCTAAAGATCAATCATTGTTTTTTTTTTATTTAAAACTTATTTATTTTGAATAAGCCTATCTTTTACATGTGAGTACAAAATACTGGTTTTAGTTATTAAATCAGGCAAATCTTTTTGCATATAATAATATTTGTATCATCCCGTAAGTGATTATTTTATGTTCTTTAAAAATGTTGTTAATATTATTAAAATACACCAAGAACAGAAACGGTCCTTTAATGCTCCCTTGCGGCACCCTAATATTTATTTTTGAGTATTCTGATTAAAAAATTATCTCATTTTTACAATAAACAACTACTTTTTGTTTTTGTCCAGTTATATATAATTTTATAAAATTGTATCCAATACCTCGTATTCCATATTTATATATTTTGGCAAGTATTATCATTTTTATGATATCAAATGTCTTAGACAAATCAAGAAAAATGACATTTCTTGATTGTCTAAAACCGTATGAATTTGATTTGTAAATTGAAATACTGCTGTATCTTTTAATCTAGATTTAAATCTATAATATTATTAAAATTAAAAAAAGTTACAACTCTATTATATACTGCTTTTTTTATAATAAAAAAAATGTTAAAATACTTATTGGATAATAATTTTCATACATGTTTTTGTTTTCTTCTTTAAATATTGGTTTAATTATGGAATATTTAAGTTTATTAAGAAAATACTTCTGTTTAAAACAGTTGTTAATTATTTTACATAAGATATCAGCAATCTAATGCAATCTTTATTACAACAACAGATAAGTCATCTATACCAACAGTATTTGTGTTTTAGATCTATTATTAGTTATAGTATTAGATCATTCACAATTTGAATTAGTATAACTACTTCAAAAATATCATTAAAATTAAATTTATTTTACCAAAATTTAATTTTCGTTTTAGGGAAAGAAATGTTATATATTTACTCCACTAAGTTGATTTGCTGTTTCATTTATGATTTGTTTGTAAATGTTGCTTTCTGTATATTCTTTTTGCATATATTATCTCTAATGTGTGATATATTGTTATCTATGCATGTTTTGGATGTACACGGTGTGGCGTTAAAGAGTAAAATAAATTCAGTTGTGTTGTTTTAATTTTCTTTAAAATTAATGTTAACATCACCACAAATAAAGTAACTTGAGTTAGTTTAAACAACTTAATTAACATTTCATAGTTTTTTTTTATAAAATACGCAACATTGTCACCCGATGGGCAATATAGAAAAATAATTGTTATTTTATAATTATTTAGAGTAATTGCACCGCACGTTTTATCATTTTGAACTATGCTGACAAGAATATGAAAAGATGTGAATAATGATTGCGTATTTTAATGTACAAATTTGATTAAAGTTTATAGTTTCATATTTATTAATGGAAAGGATGTTTTTTGTTTTGTTGTTCATCCTGTAATTGCTATTCTGTGTTGCAACTAATCTGCTGTTTTCGTATTTAAAAATATTTCTTAAATATCGGACATTTTAGATCCATCGCCAAGTAATTGATATCATCTTTAGTTTTATCTTTAGTACAGTTGATACATTTCATAAATTTAATTTTGCAATCAGTATAAATGTGTACTTCCATTAACATTTCTTAACGCTGCATTTTCCCGCAAAATGATAAAAACCGTATTTATAACAGGATCGTAAACACGACATCTATTGTGTCCTACAAATAAATGTTTTTCTAATATAATTTTGTGATATATTTTTGGTTTCATTTCTAGAATGGCAAATGTATTAATTATTTTTTGTTTTATTATTTTTACTTGAATATTGTCTTCAGACGATAATATTTTATTTTGTGCTTTTTAATCTGTTTCTTTAATCCAACCAGTTTGATTTGAAAGTTTTTTTGGTGATGTTGTTGATTCTCGGTAATTAAGTAGTTTTTGCTAGACTCCTTGTAATATTTTCTCAGTTGACATTTTACT
Source organism: Tachinus rufipes (assembly GCA_963932245.1). NCBI lineage: Eukaryota > Metazoa > Arthropoda > Insecta > Coleoptera > Staphylinidae > Tachinus > Tachinus rufipes. The sequence goes on along the minus strand of OZ010745.1, from coordinate 70,080,315 downwards.
GTCGTCTTGCAGAATGACTTTAACCTGCTTAATAAGTTTTATGCCAGCAAGCAGATTTTTTGGGTTTGTTTTATTTATTATATCTAGCTTATTTTTTAAATCTTGATTATTATTTGGCTTAACAATAATACAAGCTAAAGTTTCTTAATTAATTTTGTACTTTTAGCATGACATTTGAAAACCCCGTCAAGTATTGATTTTCAAGTTTCTCAGGTTTTTGCATTTCCACTGTGTGGCAAAACATGTAGCAGTTTTTTAACTAAATTTATGATACTCTTAAAGCATCTTAGTTTTAATTATTATTTTAATACAAAGTTTGATCACGTATCCGCCGCATCTATTCAATATTACATACGTGACTTTTAGATATACCACCTAGCTGATTTGCTCTTGCTTGTAAATAAAATTGGTGATTATTGTTAATTGATTCTAACACTAAAATTGTTGTAGCATCATTTTTATCATAAATGTTTTTTCTTTTTTTACGTTTTTAACCATCACCATAAACATCAAATTTATTGCCACATTTTTTAAAGCATTTACAGAATCTTGCACACCGGAAAATTTCCGGTGGAAAACATCAATTGCAAACTTATAGGACACCTTTTCAAAACCCCAACATTTTATCAAGTAAATGCACTGTTGTAAGGTCTGCATCTTTTTGGAGATATTAGTTCAAATATTAACAAATAATTGTAGTAATGCTACATAAACATACATTTTTTCAATATTGCATCTTTATATTTTTTAAGCACCCTGAAGTTTTTCAACGTAATCCGTATTATTATGACAAGCAAGTGATACTATAAAGATGATTTATTTTTATTTAAAAAAAAAAATGTGTACACGTATTGTTAAGTCCTTCCGTAGACACACCGTAGATAAAATTTAAATTTGTCCTTGTATTGAACTTTGTTCTCAACTATGGGGAAGAGCATCTAAAACTTTTTTTAACCGTACTATCAACACATGGAATAAACTTCTAAACTTCTAAATTTAGTTTTTCCTAAAACTTATAAACCACAAATATTCAAGATCAATATTTACAGACTGCTTAAATCCATTTTTAATGTGATAATTTTAGTAGACAACAATAAACCGGTAAAAAGTTTAGCTAAACATAGTTCTTGATAGTTCTTTTAATACTTTATCTAGACGCCGAGTCATGATAAAACCGCCGTAGAAGTAAAAAGTCAATACATTTGTCTGTGTTTAATTTCATTTTTTAAATATTCTTGTAACAGTTTCTGAATGCATCTGTTATTGCTTGTAGTTTATCAATATTTATGTATTTTTGTGCATAATTTTTTTTTATATACCGTAAATAGAATATTATTAATAATATGGTTTTTAGTTCAAGTAGTTACACAAATTTAACAAACGCAGTTGAATGTATCACTGCTCTTAACCTTTAATTTTTAAAAACCATTGATATAATATAAGTAACTATGGCCAACTCTCCGCGGTGCATATTTGGTCCAAAACGTGTTCTTTATTATTTTAGCATTGAAACTCTGATTACCATAATTTAAATAGGTCAAAAATTGTTAATGAGTAACTTTTAGCTCTGATATTTAAAATATCTGAAGTAATTTTAAATAGTTTTTATAATGTAAAATATTGTTGTTTCATTTAATATGTGAAAATAAATTTTAATGTTATAGCATATTAATAACTCAATTACATTTTTATAATAACTTTAAATTATTTAAAAAAAATATCAATGCTAATTTTAATTGTAAGTTTTTCTCTTAATCTCATTTTTTTTTAAATATAGCCCTAAAAACATTAATTGCATAAAACAAAAATCTTCTTTTGAATGAAAAACAAAACATAATTGACGCAAATTAGTTGATTGCGTGATAATATCAAGTTCAAGATCAAAACAAAACAAATGTAGAAGATAAGGCATTGCCCGGGCCAGATCAGTAGCGCCGCCAGTCGGTGCCCAAGAAACCCTCCTTGACACATATTAGTCCCCATTCTAGCCGGCGATACCTCGCTGAAGTTGCCGACAACACGCGACCTACATAGACTAGCTAGAAATAAGAAGAACTTTATTACATTATCGCATTCACTTTCAAGCCTGCACTACACAGTGTAAGACTCTCGCTTTTACAAATACAATTGTATAGTATTCGACACACGTCATCTTTTATCATCCATTTTTATTTGGCGCCCCGCCAATTCAAAAATAATAACAATAAAATATAACAATTAAAAATAAAGTAAATAGAGTGACGTATAATTCAGTGCATGTGCTATTAGTTATTGTGCTTGTGATTTTATTTTATTGTTTCAAATTAATTTTTACATAATGTTTACAAAAAAAAAACGCATCTCATCTTCAACATTTGCATACTAAACACTTTCGGTTTCGCTTTCTAATCTGACTCACCGTGTGGCGTATTGTTATCTTCTTAATTCTAATACATTTCTATTTGTTTTTCAGTTTACCAAAATGAGGCAGTTTGTATTAATTGTAGGATTGGTATGTCTTGCATTGTGCGTTGAAAGTCGGACGATAAGCAAAAGACAAGCTTACGATGCTAATATAGATCCTACACTCCAGGTAAGTTTAATATATTATTTTAAAATTTATATTTCAAAACAGCATGTATAATTGTTACGTATTCGCAATATGTGCGCGGATTTAATTGCATTAAATTTTATTTTTTGTAAATAACTTAATTAAACCTATTAAATACTTCCTTATTATGGGTTAAAATTAATGCAGATGTTACATAATTTGATAATTAATGTTGTTAATATTAATTGGATGAGGAAATAAATTTAAAGAAAATTTAATAAAAATTATTTGTAATTGAGAGCAGTTTATCCCCACCATAGATCAAATCCCTACTAATACAAACTCAAATTGATTGGTTCAAATCAAGATTTAATATGTGGGTTACTGTCTTATGATCCTATTGTAGTCTCTTTTCAATAACATGAAGTTCAGAATGATAATGATATTTTTTGATTATTTTTTGATTAATTTAATGTTATGATGTGTCAATCAATAAAAACATATTTTTAATTAATTATGTTTAAAATCATTTGATCTAAGTTTTGTAAATTTAATTATTATTTTGTGCTAGATGATTACAAATCATAACTTAAATATTTCTACACTTTCACAAAATACCAAATAATTGCTAAGTAATTAAAATCCATATTGCAGTAATGTATTCTAATTTTTTCAAATGTATTCATTAATCTAATATGAAAACAATAATATGTATATAACAATAAAAGAATTGTTATAAAATTATTTACATGATTAGTTTAAATATTTATCTAAAATATTTATGCAAATTCTAATAAATTTTTGATTTTTTTTTTATAAATAAATAGTTTTATACAATTCACACTATGATGGTTTTAATCTTGAATTTTTTAAACCATCTTTGTTTGTGTGCTATCAGGAGTTATTAAATTTTTATTGGGTGAATGGTGCACTTTTTTATTAATGCATTTTTGTCATTTCAAAATATAGTTTTTTAATAAATCATTTTAAATGTGAACTTGATTTATATTAGCTCAAGGTTTGCAATAAAAAATGAAATGTTGTTTTTATATGCATTATGTTTGCATCTTAATGCACTTTTATATACTTGTACTGCTAAGTTTTCATAATTAAAACAGTATTTTTCTATTATCTAATTATTGAATTATTGATTATTCTTTTTTATTTGTTTGTTGTATAAAAAAAAACAAAACACAGTCTGGTTTAATTGCATGCAAACTATAATATTAATTTATTTATTTATTGATTACCATATATATTTTTTTAAAATTAAATTTATCTAATACAATTAAGTATTTTATAAATACTTTCCATAATACTTACATAATACACTTTTAAAAAATATTTTTTAAATTCAAAAATGTTTCAATTAATTTTCATCTATAGAAACAACAGAATAGAAAAAACTTTTTATAATGATCTAATAAATTAATTTCGAATCTGTTTTTTTTAAGAGTTAAACTTAAAAAAATGATGATGCAGTTTTATATAAAACTTTTCTTAATTTTATTTAAGTTATTTTAGTCTTATAACTATCAAAGATTTATTTCAAAATTTGCAACATGTTTCATCACATAGTGGCATTATCAAGCACATGATTAATTAATCACATTAAACACAGTGGCATCAATGGTTAGTAATAATTTATTAATTTAATAAATATAAACAAACTTTTAAAAGGTTGTAAACATATATTTCTTCTTCTTGTGACCTAAAATACAAAAATACAATGTGCAATATAATGGAACTTATCAAACATCAAATAAACGTTTTGCATTAGTAGAGTGTACTATTGTACACAATTGAAAATAAAGTTGCGTTATTTTAGTTTTAACTATTATATTTGCCATTTAAATAACCTATTTAAAACTATATAAATGTTTAAAACGCAGTAGATATTATCACTTATTAAAAAAAATAACTAGAGTTAATAAACTTTAATTAAAATTTTACGTTATATTATTAAAAGAAGGATTATTAGAAACAAATGCTACTCAACTATATTTTTTTGTATTCTGATAAACTTTTAAATAAAATACATTAATAAAATATCACATTTAACAAATATGAAACAATAGTTTTTAGTAATTCAATTTTGTATTTGCTCATTATAATTTAAAATGTAATTTGTTGTAGATATTATTAACTGCAGTCTAAACTTCTAATTAGTTTTTAATTGCAATTTAAATAAAAATAACATTCTATTATTACAGCATATTATAAAAAGTTGTTTAAAAATAAAACAGCTTATTGCTTGTCCAAAATTATTAAAATCGGCAGATGCTTTATTGGCTTTTGCTTCCAATACACAGGGTATTAAATAGGTGTTTGTTTTCCTTGATTTTTAATTTTGCAAGAAACAAGAGTTAGTTTCCCAAAAACGATTTGGCCTAATTCATTTTTAACTATTGCGTGATAAAATTATTAATCTTAAGTTTTTATTTAATACATAACTATAGAAATACTAAAAGTCATTATGAAATATTTAAACAAAAAAATTGTAATCTATTTTTGTCTATTTTTAAATTATTTATTTCTTTATCTTTACAGAAATAACTATCTATATATTAAGTGTGTATAAAGAGAACAATTGCTATAAAACATATTTGACACACTTGAGTTGCACACAATTTTTTTAAGAACCGCTATTTAATTATATTATTTTAATAAAATTACAAATCGTTTTTTTTTTAGATTTAAAAAATAAATTATTATTTTTAATTACTTTTAAACTGCTTTAAAATGTACTAGAAAGCCACAAAACAAATTCAAAACATATTTTATTAATTATTTTTGATTTTTAGAATCATTACAATGATTACGACACTAGATGCATATTATGAAAGCTTATTATAGATTACAGATCTGTTTTAACATACAATTTTGACGGTTTGCAAACTGTTCAGACTATGCATTATTGACCTTGTGTATTTGTTGTATTCATAAAGACATTGATACATCAGTATTCTATAAACGTCAACTTTTACGGTTAACAAACATTTGTTAAATGTCAACTTTATCAGTTATACAAAATAGTACATTACAATATTTATTCAGTAAATGCATTTTACAAGTTTAAATGTAGTATAGTAAAACAAAGTTAACAAAATCATAGTTTGCTAATTTAGTATTTAAATAATAATGAAATTTATTATGGGTGCGTACAAAAGTTTGCTACATTTGTTGTAGTCTCTGCTACATTAGTGCACTCACTCCTGATTAGTTCCGTTTTGTAAATTAAAGCGGAGAAGTGACATTTGATCCAATTTTAACCAAACCAATGTAGCGAAAACCACTGTTAAATGTAGCAAACTTCTAGTACGCAACCCATGTAACGGTTTATTAAATTTGATAACCGCACAGTTATTTATAATATTGCTAGCATAAAAACAAATTTGGCATAATGGGCAACTATTAGAAATAAAAAAGAAAATTAAATTTGATAACAACGCATAGTGAATAACAGAGATGTTTATTAAATTAATTATCAAAATAAATTTAACATTTTAACAAATGTTGTGATTATATTGTCACTTTTTTTTTACTTGTATAAACTTCTTTTCACAAGTTATTTGTAAAATTCACATATTTGTAAAATTGTGGAACATAGTTATAATACTGTGCTTGTTGCACAAGATACCATTAATAAATTGATAATTATTCTAATATTTATTGTAGTCATAAAGTCTGTTCCAACCTACGGTTTGGACAGTTTGCAAACCGTCCAAACTGTACACACAAACAAATATTTCTCATCCTTAGGCAATATTTTATACACTGTAATTTGTTTGCAAACTGTCCAAACCGTAGGTTGGAACAGACCTAATGATAGAGTATATAAGTTTGTAAGTAAAGCAACAAACATTATCGTAATTTTTTTTAAACTAGTTGTCAAGTAAGTAAAATATTCGCTGTGGACTTTGTACAATATAATTTTAACAAATATAAAATATTATTAATATTGTATACTTAGTTCAATTATATACTGCAATATAAACCAAAACGAAATAGTTATATAACAGAAACATTTTAACCTCACAATCATAATTACATAAAAATAGACTTGGTATAATTTAATTTTTACCAAACAAGTTATTAATTGTTAGTTATATTAAATATATAGAAAACTCATACTAATTGCATATATAAAATAACGGTTTAGTGTATTATTATAAAAAAAAAGTGCACACACGCTTTTAATAAATTTTGCCTATAGTTGCGTGTTTCAGTTTATTCTTTCTATTTGTTGATAATTATTAATGTGTTAATATAATTGATAGTTGTGACCTCTACTACGTGATAATTCATGATTATGTTTTTTAATAAAAATTTATTCTGTAAAAAGATCTAGTAGAGCCAAAACTAGCAATGTATTCGTAAGAACAAAATTGTGATAAAAAAGATAGTAAATTATTTTATTATTTTATATTAAGGTGTTGTTATTTAATACATAAAATACAATTTTTATTAAACACATTTTTGACATTAGATACATTAATGTACATTTCTTTTAATTTGCAGATTTTATATATAATAAAAAAACTTACGTTTTTAAGATCACATTTCAAATAAGTAAGTTAAAAAAAATAATTATAAAACTAAATAATTGAATAATATTAAAAAAAAAAAAAAATTATATACTATTCCCGGATTCGCATTCAGAGTGGTTTGTTTTATTTTTTTTCACTTTATTAAACATTTACTATATATAATTAAATTGTTTTATCTATTTGTAGTGTTCACTTCAATTAATTTGTTTTCTCTACCAGAGATGTAAAAGTTTTGTTTCTAATCTGTTAATATTATTTTTGTAAACAACATGTATCTAAAGAAATTATCGAAGAATAACCCGCAAAGATATGCTTTTAAAATTATGACAGTGGCAACATTATATTAACACATTAATCCGTTTAGGATTATATATAAATTTCTGTAATTTGTACTAAAACGCAAAACGTTTAAGTCAACAGAAAAATATAATAATAATATCTCTGCTTTGCATTCTCAAAAATGCTTAAAAACTAATTTATTAAGTCTTTTAACATATTTTATCTGTCCTTACTTTAAAAATAATAAAACTTAATTAATATTCTTTTGTTTTTGATGCTACACAAACAGCAGCAATGGCAAAAACTTCTGGTAAAGTCTGGATTCTAGATTGAGTTAGAAGATGAAACCATTTCCAAAGCATTTAGGCTTTATTAGGTCTTTTATATTATATCATTCAGTGGTAACCTCACTCGTCACGCAAACACACAGCTAAACTATGTGATTGCTGTATGTTAAACGTTGCTTGAAGAGATTTTTTTTATGCTGGCTATGTCAAGCCAGCAACGCCCTAGCATAGACTCTCTTGCGTAGGAGAATCCAAGCAAATACATATTACATGCTCAGTCGTTCTGTCATCCATTACATATTTTCTATATATTAAGCTTTCTACAACGCCCATAGTATAGTTAAAAGTGCTCTATTAAGATTTAAGTAATAGTTTGCAGATTTTTTCAGAACAGTCGCAAGTAGTAGTTGGCCGTTTTAAGGTTTGGAGCAATCATTGCCTTCTTTGCCTTTCTACAGGCCGGGTTGTAGTACCACCGTACCTGTGTTATATGTGTTTGCTTATAGTAGGGTGTTGTTGAAGTTTTTTACTACACCCTGATTTATCTTAGCTTGAGCGGTAAGAATATTAAGATGACTAGGTCTAGAGAGCACCCGCTCTAGAGCCTTGACAAGTTTTCTATGAAGATCTTAAGGAATTTTCTACGTTGCTTTTGTTGTTCATGTGTGTGTACATGGTAGAATTTCGTGAATACAAAATAGGATGTCATGATGTCTGTTTGCACACACACCACAAAAACCAACAGTACCTGCTAGTCCTCTCTACAGTGTATCAGAGTTCAATTGATTGCATTCAGGCGTAGTGCTGTTGATGTTGTTACACCCTCGACATAGATACGTAGAGGTAGCACACAACGTTGCTTCCATTGCTGCAGTAGGCGTCGTTTGCATGCCGCCTAATACACTTAAACATGCTATTTGTTGCAACTGATTAAATTGGTTTGCAAACGTTTTTAGATTAGTTATTGGCTACCGTTCTCTTATATATCTTATTACAGCTGTGAATAGTCTTAGTACTATCTTCGGAAAACATGCCTTGCCTGTCTACATTGCCAAAACAACATTTATACTTGTTACATCTTATGTTTAAGTGTAGCCACTATGTAAGCTTGTTGTCAAAGATTACACCCGCCTAGTTTACCTTGGTTTATAGCGTTAGTAGGGTGTTTAGAAGTTTTGGTAGATTGAATTTGCCTTTTTTTCTTTTTGGTAAAAAGTTCTAGTTTGGTTTTTAATGCTGAAAGTGAAATTGTGGTTTAGTGATACCAAAATAACATTTTATCTATTTATTATATTTGTAGATTATTTAATTCTAACTTGTTATGTTTTTAAATTTTTATTAAAACTTAGAAACATATTAACAATTACATTTTTATTTCTAACGTTTTATTGTTATGTCAAATGTAAAAGTACCCTTAAAAAACGTATTTGTAAACAAGTTCATTTTTACCAAAAAATATGACAATTTAAAATAAACTTAAAGATCCTATTACAATAACTATAATTTTAGCAGTCTAATAAATATAAAACTAAATTTAAAAAAAAAATAGACTGAAAACAATAAAACATAAATTTAGATAATAAATTAATATTTAATAGCTCTGTTGAAGTACACTTAATTAGTATTATTAATAAACAGAACATACTTTTCCAATATTTACAATTACTTTATAGAATTACCAATTAACTGTACAACGTAAAATAACTAATTGATTCGAAAGTATATCATAACATTCACACACAATTAAAGGCATAACGTGACGGAGTGTCCTTACTCCTTCGTTGGCAAATTTACATTTTCCACTCTCCTTTTATATTATATTTTTCATTTTTTTATAATTAACCAGAAGTTATAAATAAACATACAAAGCATTCTAAAATGACCTCACGCACATTTGTTCTCGTTGAATTGATTCTGTGGTGAACATTGTACAACAGTAAATTTGTTTTTATTAATCTAAAAATAATTTTTTAAGTGATTGACAGTACGTGTGATGAAATATTTTTCTAAAGGTCATATTTTAGCAAAGAAAATAATTTAAAAGAACAGATAACAATCTAACATTTATTATAGTATAGTATATTATATATACTAAAACATAAAAACTATGCCTATTTCATCATTTGTATTAGAGTTTATCAAAAACATATATCATATTGGTTCAATTACTAAATTAGTTTTTTTTTAATAATCAATTTTATATAAAATAATAAATTTTGTATTAAAATTATTAACAAATGTATACAACAACAAAAAATACATTGATTGAATAACTATATCAATTTAAAATTAAGGTCAAATGCAAGGTTGGTATTGGTCTACAGAATATTATTTAGGCAATCAAATTAAAATATCTATTAAATGTATCGATTTATTTTTAGATTGAGGCCGCATGCAGCTTATATTTTTGTAGCAAATAATAATAATTAAATATTAATAACAATTTACTTTTAAATTTTAAAATAATATCAGAAATGAAAGGTTTTAAAATATTTTTGTTCTCCCATCCCCAATCATTTTTAATTATCTAGTTCCTCGTGAGAGTTTGTAATGACGAATTTTGTACGGCCCCGAATGATGATTAAAATAATTGGGGAAACAAAATGTACGTTCTCTTATTAAATTAACAGCACATTTTCCGCTCTCTTTGCGACACCTCTAGAGTGTAGTGTTGCAAATCATAATTATAAAAGTGAATTTGTTTTTTTTATGTAATTAATATAATGTATTGTAAAAGAAGAAATTAAAATTGTGGAATAGCTTGAGTTTATTTTTTATGTAGAACTACTTACTGATATTTATTTTAAACTTGCACTTGTGTAATTAGCATTCAGTCAACTATGTATATAAAGGTGTTGTCGCAAATACCATGCGAGGCTACAACATGCCAATTATTAGATTATAACTGTTAGGTAATTATTGGTGGCCATCATATTATTATTATTATAAGAAATATTTACTGAATAAGATCATACAAAACACTATGCAGAACATATTATAAATATATTTTTTTTAAATTAGATATTGGCCCTAATATTTCAGCGTTATATATACGTTAAAATTTTTTAAATTTATTTACAAAAATTATGCACATACATGTATTTATTTATTATATTTTGCAATAATCGTAAGGTTATTAGAGATTATAAAATTATTAAGGAATTGCTTGTTATTAATTTTCTCATAAATACGTTTACTTGAAGAATTGTTATTGGAGTATCAAATATTTATTAGTTCAAAATGCTCACGCTACTTGTAATTAGTATAGGTTTGAAACACGTGCTTTTAGATTTAGAAAAAAAAAACACTTTTTGTATAAATTGATTATTAATCCTTAATCCAAAATAAGTATTAGGGTAAAATAAAATAAAATTTGTCATGAAACAAACATGTATTTTATTTTATAAAACTACCGGTTTCGACCTTAAGGTCATATTCAAGCTAAAAAAAAGTACAATGATAAAATTTTGTATATTAAAAAGTAATTAAAACTAAGAAGAAAGACATTAATGAAGACTTGGTTTAAAATTTTTTTACAATGGTAACTAGATTAATTAAATTAATACTAAAAATAATGGGTGACAATAAACTGTTAAATAGACATAATAAAAGAGAACTCTATCATAGAATTTTTTGTTTTCCAGAATAAAAATGATCGCGTTGGTTTGTTTATTTTTGCAGTCTTTATCAAAGCAAAACATGTTTTATTGAAAATATTTTTTATTAATTTTATAATAATTTAAAAAAATATGCATATATACATTAAATAATATATTTATACTTTACTTGGGAGTGTGTAATAATTAATAGTTTGTAAACTAACTAAAAAACTTGAAATAATATTTTTTTTAAACACCTGTTTTGCTCTGATGAAGATTGCACCGAAATTTTGAAGAACAAAAAGTGTCTGCATTTGCTAACCTATTATTGATAGTTTATTTCGATAAAACAAACAAAAAGTCTTAATAAACATGGGTTGTCGTAGCAACAGTTTCAGAGATATGGAACATTATTAACTTATAACTAAACTTTTTTCTTCAAAATTGTCCAAAAAATATTTCTAAAAATTTTTTTTTTTTAATTTTGAAAATTTCGCAGAACTTTATAACTTCTCGGGATCGCATTTTTAGAAAAAAAAAATATAAGGGACTTTTTTCTTTAAAATTGTCAATCAAAGAAAGAGTTTTTACCTTCAAATTTTTTTTCCTTAAATTTTTTAACGTTTTTTTTAAATAATATGACGGGTATTTTCTTTTTTTTTTTTAAATGGATAAAAGCGTGGTTTTATATGTGGAAAAGATACTATCAACATTTTAAGAAGTTTGGTGCACTATGCTCTAAGGTATCTTAGAATGTATCCACAGAAAATTAGAAACTTAAGCTTTTGCTTTTGCTTTTGCTATTTTTAAGTATTTCTGTAGATACATTGTAATATATCTCAGAGCGTATTGTACGGCACTTTTTGAAATTTTCAGGGTATTTCTTGCACATATAAAAGCACGTTTTTATCTATATTAAAAAAAATACCCGTTATCTTAAAAAAAACTGTCTTTTGAAGTTTTACAAAATTTTCAAAATTTAAGAAAAAAAAAATTTGTTTAAGAAAACTTATTCTTTTTTGGAAAATAAACTGAAAAAATCTGAAATTTTTTTCTTGGTCAGCATTCATGTAGTTTAAGCATAAAAAAATTATTCCGTACACTTGATTCATACATGGTCATATGTATAAATAATGTATATATTTTAAAAATGTATCAAAATAAAAAAAAAAAAATTACTTTTATTCTTTGTAACTGTATTTGACAAGAAAATAGTTTACGTTTCAATAAAACAGCATTATACATTTACTTAGAGAGTCCATGTTGGGGAGCTGCTGGCATGGCCAGTATAAGAGAGACCCCTCTAAGCGTTGTACTTGCATACATCAGCTATATAGGGTGGTTAAATGCCAAGGCAACGAAGTATAGTCACCACTAGAAGAGGTACAATGAGGCCTACATGCAGTAGACTTTGATCTACCCACCTTTTTAGTTCTAAAATATATTCTTTAAACGCCAATGCTAATGATATAAAAATATGTTTATCTTTTGTAGTTTGCAAAATTTATAAATATGCAATAAACTCATAATAAAGTTACAATAATGTGATTTTTATTAAATAAAATACAAAACGTTGAAATCAATATTATAATGGCGATTAGGTTTTTAATTATGCAATAAAATTTAAGTACAAATACTATGTATGCGCTAGTGACATTATGAAAACTGTTTATCGGGCTTTAATTGTATAATTAAGTAATAATAAGTAGAATGGAAAAGACTTTATAGCTACTTGCCAAATCGAAAAATTACCATTTGCGTGACACGGCCACTAAATTAAAATGTTCTTGAATGAAATATTTGTAGTTGTTTAATTTCTCAATAATAGGTCAAACACTTATAAAGTAATATTTTATTATTATTATTTATTGTTGTACTAATAGTATGTGGCAGCAGTGTGTTAATTGCAGTTTTGAAATATACATTTTTGTATTTTATACAAATTAATTACATTTATGGATGTTCACTACAACACAATAACTAATTGATTAAAAGTAATGATAAATTAATATTGAATTGAATTTATAATATTATCCGGCTAAAATTGAATTGGATTTTATATATTTTTAGCATTAAAATTGCTACATTATCAACACCTGTTGCTTGTTTATTGATTACATAATTAATAAAATGACCTTTTAAAAATATAGATTTATAAAATTTAATAATCTTATGATTTGTTTTACCAAATATAAAAATACATTTACAATTTTGTAATAAATTTAATATTTAGTAATATTTTTTTTAAGAAAACATTGCTTAATTTTGAACATTAAAAATTATTTTAAAAACTCGTAATTTGAACCTGATGCAATATTCAAATAAGGTGAAGACGATTAGTGAATGATAATTAATTGACACTATTTTTATCTATTACACGGTACACGACCTATTACACGATAATTAAATTCATTTTATTTAATTTCTATTTATGAAATTCTATGCAACATAAAACTCTTAATCGTTTGAATTGAGGATGATTGATTAGAAGTTTGCTTACACAAGCAATAAATAGTTAGTATCAAATGACACAGATGTAATTATTTAATTGGGTTTTTATTTATTTATTTAACGTGTACAAAATTGATCGCGTCCTTAACCTGGTAAATTTCAAAATGCATACGTGATACGTTTCGGTGAAATGTGCAAATGTTGTTCTTGCTTTGCGCAACGAAGCGAGTAACAACTTAATTCGTTCTACCAATCAACTAATGGACATTTAAATTATGTTGAAATGTATGGAGATTATTTATTTTGTCATTCTTTGGGCGTGTGCCAAAAATACAATTAATCAGACGCGATAAGATTTAATTGTGTTTTGTAAATAAATACATGCTGATAAAAGTATTAGTTATGCATGGCAGTCATGCAATATAATCAGATTATAAGTTAATATAGTTAATAAAAGTGATTGTAGCTCCATCTTAATGTAACAGTTAATAAACCAAATAAATATCGGTAGCCAAATTAAATATAGTTATATTTAATGAAGTTAACATAAATAATTAATAAAATTTTCTATATCGGACTTATTCTTAAGTTTTTAGCAGCAGATTTAAGTTGAAGTTTATTTATGATTTTGATATTTTTTTTTTCAATATAGAATTTGTTTCATAATAAAGTTAATTCAGGATTAAATATAATATGAAAGTATTAAGAAAACTAAAGCTGAATTCTAATAAATATTCAGTAATTATAAAAAATAAATATTTTTGTGTGTGTTGGTTTATAATAATATAGTTGAATTTATTAACATCACACAAAATATTTTGTTGAATTTCTTTGAACTTACACATTAATTTTCACACGCAGTCATAACTATAATTTTGTCGTCAATAATGCATAACGTTTGCTATAACAGCATTTTCTGTCAAAAGTAATCCAAAACAACTTACATTAGTATTCTTTGATATAAATGGTCACAAGTATCATTACTACGTGAAATAATAAAACAATTACTATCTTACTTATCACAAGTTTATTCTTACAAATATATTACTACATAGTTTTGGCTAGATTAGAACCTTTTATTAATGTAATAAAATAACTGAGTTAACTCCAATCGAGCAGAAACTATGTATTGTTTTATTATTTATTTATTTAGTTATTAATAGAATAATGACTAATGCGAAATAATCTTAATTTTGTAATGCTCAAGGCAATCATTGAATTAGAAATGAATTAAATTACTCTATCATTAAATCAACACATTATTAGCTGTACTCTCTATATAAAAATAGTACACGAAATTAAGTTATATAAGAAAATTTGAGATTAAGTAAGAAAGTTATAATTGTTACATATTATGTATTTCAGGATTATTAATCTCAAATACCATAAAATATTACTAATGTGTAATGCACGTTGCAAGTTTTGCAATAATTGTGGGTAATATGTGATATTAAAATGCTACCTAAGAGAAATTTTAATTTAGTTTAAAATATTACTTTACTGGTACTGTTTATTTTAATGTAGAAAGTATACATATATTTTCTTTAAGGTATGCAAGTGCATAAACTCTATTTCGGTATTAGGCATATATTTTTATTGAGAGTCAAAATAGAATTAACTAAAGCAAATTACATTTTTTTATAAAAAACTAAACTACTCAAACACGTTTATGAGATTTGCTAAATAACAAAAAAAAATTATACAGAAATAAAACATTGGGAAAATATTTGAAAAAAAAAAAATTATTACGACAATAAAAATAATTTAAAAGTGTAAATTTTAAATTTATAATTTTCAACTTGTTTTGTCAATAATTAAACATAATAAATGTTATTCATAAGCTCTTTTATTATTAAATATAATTTAATAAAGTAGATGCTCAAACTACCGTCTTTGTTTTTGTAAACAAAGTCACACTAGTCAATGCACCATATTTTTTTTTGGTTTTTGGCAGGCGTTAAGTTCATAATGTGTGTTCTTCTGCAACGTAAACAATATCTTTTCACTGTCCCAAACAAAAATTTAGACAGTTGGAAACTTAGTGACTATGCAAAAGGACCTCCTCGACCAAGCAATTTGTTTCAAACTGTATGTTTAAATAGTTGCGTTATACAAAAAATAAGTTTAAGCTTTATAAAATACATGTTATTAATTCTTAATATTTTCTTCAATATCTGTTGTGTAAAAAATGTTTGGTAGCATAAACTACTCAAATGATTTGGCAATGTAAATGATTAAATAAAAATTAAAAAAGAATTTTAGATTGAGTTTGTGAAAAAACCATCGGAAAAAATGAATGCGCGGAAGGCAGTCTTTGTCTAACCGTAGATGACGAAACTCTTGTAGGTGATACAAAAGTAATAAATGTTTTCAAAAATTTGTGGTACATCAGACTCATAATTTACGTCTAAAGCTATGCTTATTTACTTAGTACTCACACAGAGACTATTATGTTGTAAAATATCACCTTGAATGTTTCTGTTTTGGCGGCTTAATGCTTGTGAATATAAAATTGCTTATTAATAATTAATTTATTTGACATGACAGGATATTTTACTTTTAATAGATTTATTGAAATTAGAAAGGGCAAATAAAAACTTTAAAATAACATATTTTCAAAAACATAGATTATTTGTTTTACGTTTTAATTTTTAGTTTTAATTTCATCTGTCAAAGCGATTTTTTTTTTTAATTTATACATAAAAAGCTTCAAAGTAAAAAATAAACATTTTAAAACATCAACACAATTAACTAATCTAGACAAAAAACTTAGAATTACTACGCCTTTGATGACTTAACTACGTTTTAAAAATAACTTTATGAAATGAAAGTCAACTCATTTTGTAAATTTTGGTAAAAGTGCCAGATATGTGTTGGATAACTAACCACGGAATAAATTTATCAATATATACTTAATATAGCACGCAATGCATTTTACAAATGTTTTTTTAGTTATACCATTGTTATACTCTAGACCAGCGGTTTCCAAACTTTTTTTGCAGCGGCACCGTTGTTGGGCTAAAAAAATTTGCGGCACAGCCTTTAAAGCGATTTGAATAATTAGGAAAAAAAGAAAACAGTGGAAATTTAATGTTTAGTTGTTTTTAATGCAATGAACAAAACTGTTGGATAATTCTTTTACTATTTTCCTCCTTTTTTTTAATATTCATTTCAATATTATAAGTTCCTTGTATATGTTTTTTATGTATCGTACGTTGAGAACGCAGACTCACAGGTTCAAATAAAACGCACAATTCTTTTCACTGCAGCCTGGCCAACAGTATTGTTTTCTGAATACACCTGCATCCAGAACTTTTCTTGGTCTTCTTTACAGTATTTTTGTTTTAAACTGCTGTCTTTGCTAATCTCAATCAAATGTTAAAAAAATTTATTAGTCATATTCCAGTAAGTTTTTGTTTTGGGTCGCAGAAAAATAATTTTAACATCATATGTCTCTTATTGGATGAAAGGGCAATTTACATAAAATACATCATTTATTAATTTTAAATCATACGGTCATCTGATTCAAATAAAACGCGCCAAAAATGCCGTTGCATGTCAGTGTAAGGATTTAACTGTATTACAGTCTCTTTCACACACAAACAGTTCAACGTTTCTCCTAATAGGCATTGTGTTAACACCTTCGACACATTAATAAACATAAATTGTTTAATAGTTACTGTGATAATATGTAAAATGTTTCTTCGACCAGTGAGATGCTGGGCACACTGATGATGAGTGGATACTCTGAATCACGTGTATGTGTAATACTGGATGAAAGAACAATTTACATAAAATACATTATTTATTAATTTTAAACAAAAAAAAAATACATACATTGTTTGTTATTAACAATAAAAAAACCATTTAAATAATTCGGACACAAATTGTTTAATTGAGTCCAAAGTTAAGACTAAAAATGTTTTTTTAATAAACAATTGATATTATTATTATATTTTATTACACGTATTACTGACGTTTTATTATCTTAGTCAAACTTTGTATATGCAGTGATTTTTGCAGTAAATTAATTTGAAAAAAAAGAACTTGAAAATTTCTAAATAAAGTTAACCTAAGTAAACCTGCACAACTTTTTAATGAGCAATAGTACAAAAATTGGCAACAATTATAAAGCAGCACAGAATATAAGCCATTTACTTGGTGCATATAAATTTTTAATTGTAAACGTTCTGTGCGTGCTATCTGCAATGGAAATAATTTTTTATATGTGCAGCATACTGAATTAAATCCTCCAGTAGAATTTCCAACTAAAATAAGTTGTAACATTGTATACGTTATATGCATTACGTATGTGGTAACTATGTTGAAATTCTGTGAAAACTTAAAGAAAATTGATTTGTAAATAAAACAGTAGCGTGCAAAAAAACAAAAACTGTTATTTCAAAAATTAAATAATATTTTGTTCTTTTGCACGCCTCTGATTTACAAACCAATTTTCTTAAAAATTTTACAAAATTTTAACGTTATCATCATATACATAATGCATATAATATATACATTGTTAAAACTTATTTTAGTTGGGAATTACATAGAAAAAGTTAATTCAGTTTATTGCATATTTAAAAAATCTCTTGCAATCTAGATGCCACCCACATACAATTTACAAATAAAAATCTAAATGCACTACGTAAGTGGCTAATGTTTTGTTATGTTTTAAAATTGTTGCTGATTTTTGTACTGTTTTTCATAAAAAAGTTGGGTTTCATTTTTTTGAAGAATTTTTAATTTTTTTTTTTTTTAATTATTGTACTGCACAAGCTCGTGCATGTACTAAACTTTACTGTAAAAGTAAAACGTAAACAATACGTGCAATAATGTTAACTCAAAATTTAGTTTAAGATGATAAGTCCGTGTAGAAGATATTAATTATTTACCACAAACGCATTTTTGGTTGTACCTTCGGATCCAATTAACCAATTTTTGTCCAAAACGTTTTAATAGTTACTTTACAATGTTAATAGCATGCAATGCATATTTTAAACGTTTAAAAATCAAAAATGATAAAAAGTAAGCTGTTTTTAATATATATTTTGAATTATCAAGTCACACACAAAATGGCCGCCGTATTATAATTTGCGTCACTTTATAAACGCAAGTCGGGTATCCAGTATATCCATGGTTTTTACTTTTAGTTTTTTTATGGCTCCGGACTCTACGTCTGTAACACACTTGCTACCCGTAGATACTATTGTTTTCAAAATTATTTAAATAAACTTTAGACTGCAACTTAAAAAAAAATGTCGCATGTTGTTATTTAAAAACTTTGTGATAGAGAGTAGTCAGCTAAATTCTTAGTAATACAGCAATACAAATAAAACCAAGTTTTGTTTTTTTTTGCAACCTTATTATTAGATAATAGCATACTTTTTTAATCATTTATATTTATAAAAATTACGCTTTCTAAATACATACATTCTAAACATCACAAATATTCTATATGCATCATTCTTAGATTTTATTAGCCAATTATAATTTAGAAATTTTATAAAATATTTACCATTTGTCAAATAATTTATTATTGCATTGAAATTTAGATGTTAAACTATTGATAAAAAGAACAAATAATATTGGTCTTACATATGATTTTTGGGAGATACATAAAATAAACTTAAAATGTTATAAATTTAAAATTTAACTTGTTTATAAGTTAACAATAAATTTTTAATATAAATATCAATAAGAATTTTTTTTTTAAATTTAAATCTAAATTCCGGGTTAAATTTTTGATGAAATTAAAACATAATGTAGATTAGGTTAGGTTAAGTTAAGTTAAGTATCAAATTGTTTCTAGTGTAGAAGCGTAACTTAATAACTTTAATTATTTATACTATACATTGACAAATATGTATGCTAATCTGCAATTCATAACACGATCGATTAGTTTCGTACTCCGGTTTTCACTTGAAATGGGAAGTATCTTCGATTGAGTAACAATCTCAGACTAGAGACTGGCAGTTTCCTTGTTTAAAATATAATTATACTCGAATTGCAATGTACCATTATATTATATATTTGAAGCACAATATATTTTTTTGCTTTAATAAATCCACTGATTACTATATTTCCGGCTTTCGAAATGTTTAAATGCTCAAACGAGTGCATTAGCAATTGTAACATAAATTTAGGTTGTTCTGATTATATTATATAACTTTAACTGCAAGCGCAATAGCCTTAGGGCTTATCGATGATTTTTGTATTGGAATTATGTGAATTAGCTATTTATACACTAATACTATAAAATTTAATCTTACTTAATTAAGTTTCCTAACAATTTTGCATGAATGAATTTGCAATCTAATTAATTATCTGCAACATTTTAACCTAAAAAGCCAATTTAAATCTAAAATTGTAATACCTCGTAATAAAATTAGATAATATTCATGGTTTAAACGTTTCTCGTGAGATTTATATCATCTGAAAATGTCAATAGAAACAGCATCTTTTATTTATAATTTCTCTCAATTTACTTTCTATTATTATTCGACTTTCCAGTTGGATTTAAGTTTTTTCGCAATAAATTTATTGTTATTGTGTCTACATTTTGATATATTTTATTGTATTATATATTATTATAATTATTATTATTATTATTATTAAGTTATTCATAAAATGCAGATTTGTTTATTTTATATTTATATTTACAGGAAGTGGATTCCGA
Source organism: Tachinus rufipes (assembly GCA_963932245.1). Lineage (NCBI taxonomy): Eukaryota > Metazoa > Arthropoda > Insecta > Coleoptera > Staphylinidae > Tachinus > Tachinus rufipes. Next base: position 70,059,940 of record OZ010745.1, on the reverse strand, counting down.
TGAGAATGTAAGAGAGAAGAGGCATCAGGATGTTAAATTTGGTGTGAAAAATGCTTTATTGGGATTCGTATTCAATGTAAGTATAGCACTGCATAAAGGCAGGCAACAAATAACTTTCACTTAATTAACTTGAAGTGTCTATTGAATTTGTATTATTTATTTCTATATGAAAATTAATTAAAGAATAAAATTTTCACATAGATTATACTTTTTTAAGTATTTAATTTCTATAAAGAAATGAGTATTGCTAAATTATAATAACGTGTTAATAAATTATTGTCATGAACATTTTAATTAAAATATTTAGTTACTTTAAATCAGATTTACTCATTTAACTCAAGTTATGCAATTGTAACTTTTGTGGCTGAGCACTATTTAGTGTAGTTTAATAACAACCTACCCCCAAAAATATTAGTTATTAGACTTTAGTAGCCAAAATAACTTCATGCCATGTTAAGTTACAAATTTTGCAAAACTAATCTTGCAGTTTTTGTGGTGTAGTATTTTTTTATTTCATTTCAAAAGTAAAATACGCGAGTGCTACACTGTTAAAATAACATTTCCGTGCATTGTTTTGTGTAATCTCCTACATAAAATTACATATTAAGTTTCTATCTGTCATCACTGTATCTTTTTAATTATAGTTTCAATTGATTTAAGATAATTAAAAAAGCTTTTTATGTTCAAATAAATTTAAACATAAATAAATAAAAACAATATACATATTAAATATATCCTTCAAACAAGGTTTTAGAAATGCTACTTTAAACGATTTATTATGTACTAAACGGTTATTGTACGTTTACTTACTACTTACAATAAAATAGTAATAGATAATACAAACTGTGGGATTTTATTGCTTATAAAACCAGATTGTATTGCATTAGAACAAGACAGGAATAGAATAAATATAAAATGTTCCTGTACTCGTAATACAAACATATTTTTTTATTGATTTATTAATACATACTTACATAACCAATATGTATATTAAAATTAATTCAGATTTTATTATTATTATTAATTATATTGAAACTACAGCGTATTAAATTTTATATTAATAAAGTAGTATTATATATAACAAATGCACAAATGATAAAATAAGGTTTATAACTATAATAATATATTAAAAACAAACTTAAAAATATTATTGAAGAAACCAAAAATTATTGTTTGTAACTTTTATATCTTTCTGTTGTTTTGATCATTTAAATTTAATACTGAATTGCAAACTATTGGTTAACTTTAAAAAAAAAATTTATTTGCTTATACATAATATATGTTACCAAATACATTGTTATTATAAAATTTTAAAGAACGTTAAACAACATAATAATGTAGTATTTATTTTGTATATATTATTGTATGCATGTTAAATTTAATTATTTGTTTTATCACTAAAGTGATGGTAAACTTTTTCAAATTTCAAAAATAGATCTTACATTTTTTAATACGTAGAAGTAAACAACTTGTAAAATTATATTTTTTTAGACAAAAATAAGTTAGAAGCATTGCTTATTAGATATTGTGGGCATTATTGCAAGGTTATTACTTTTAATTGTATTATCAATTAGTTTAATTAATTCAATGTTACATTTCTTGTGCAATAAATGCCTCCATACACAGTGAATATAAATAGTTGAAATTCCTTTAGATAAGTATCAGTTTCATTTTTTTCTTGTAATAATTAATGTACATATTATGTTGATACACAATTTTATATACAACAATCAAAATACAGGCATCTAGAAACTACGTAATTGTACTCAAAATAGTACTCTGTTTTTTTTATTGGTAATATTTAAGTAAAACTAATCAAAAATTATTATTTAGTTATTAAAAGTTAAATTAATCAACAACGTAGTTACACAAATATGCAAGTAATAACAAAGGTTTATATTTATTATTTTAGTATTTATTTAAAAAAATATATTTGACAATACGGCAGAAAACATGTATGATTAACAGCGATAACGAAAGCAACGGCTGGAGCGGTCTCGAGTAGGATAGGTGTCCCCCACAAAGTGATGCAGAGCGTAGCGTTCTTTCCAAATGGCTACCTCATATAGGCATCCAAACATGCAAACGATTAAAAATATGGCTACCAAATAAAAGACATTGTACTTAATAACGCTCAGTTTGACATGCAAGTGGTTTCAAGTTTCAAACCATTCTAAGATTTTTAATATATTTTTGTACAAACATTTAGCATCTTTTCAGATATTTAAAGTTTCTTAGAATTAAACTAAAAATCTTCATTTTATATAGTTAGATCTAAAAGTTTCTGAAAGTTTTTTTTTAATAATATGCTTTTGTGTTTTAAAGTACTTTTAACATATTTTATTGACAATTTCAGATCTTTAATTTTTTCAAGATAACAGTTCTTGGATAAATTTAAAAACTTTATTATAACTCTTGTAATATCTTTTAAGAATGCTTTAAGACTAAAAACAGTCTTTAAGTAGTGTTTTTAGACCATCGTGGTCGTTTAAAAATAGTAAAGCTATTGAACTCAAATTTAGTAGTTGATAATTTATTCTGATTATTCAAAATTTTAATTTATTTTATACTGCTTAATTTTATAATACTAAATAAAATAAAATTAGTTTTATTCAAAATGTCTATGTCCATAAGCCTATAATTACATGTTTTTAAGCTTATCTCAAGCTTCTCAAAGTCTTTCAAGATTTTTTAATAATTGCCAAAGTTGCTAATCAGATTTTAACAACAATTCAACAACACAAACCTATAAAATTTGAGAATTTAATTCAATTTTAATTAAATAAAAAAAATACTCGTTTTTGAAATCTAATGTAACAATTATTTAAAACATGATGATATATATTTTTTTTAATATTTTAAACTTATTTATAGCATTTATTAATTTAAAAATGGTTACAATAACATATATGTACGCATGAATTAAAAAAAGTTGATACTTAATTATTTATTAATATTCAACACGATTGCAAAGTTTAACATAACTACATTATAATTGCAAATCCAATTTTTTAATTGAAAGTATTTTTTTTATAGATTATAGAAATTTACATTCGCATTTTTTTACTGAATATAATGTTTTAATTTTAAATTTTAAAACTTTAGTGTTAGTTTTAGTATACAAAATAAAATGTTAGTTATTTTATTATTCTATAAAATTAATATGTTTTAAAAAAATTGCAAAACATTGCTAGTTCTAATCATTTTAGCTCAATAATATTATAAATGCTATAAGATGTGTTATAATATTCATTTAAGTAAAAATAATGAAATTTGCTTTTGTAGTGGTGCTTGGGCAACAAACTAAAATTTGCTTTTAAATTCATTTTTTACCAAATATAAACTCTTGGTGAAAATTGCAGAAAATCAATTCGTTCATCGACCAGAAGACACGCTGGGTCGACCAATTGGACAGAACAAACATTGCCAAAAATAAACAGCATGGAATTGAACCGCCAAAAGATCCCGTTACTAGTCTTTCAGGAGTAATCTCCGGTGCCATCGGACAAAAACTGCAAGCAGCCGGTCCACTTATCGGTGTAGCTGTACAAACACTGACTAGTGGTTCCGGTGGTCTTTCCGGTGGCAACGGTGGAGGTTTCAACATCGGCTCTCTATTAGGTGGACTTAGCGGAGGAGGAGGAGGTAGTGGCGCTGGAGTAGGCGGTGAAGCCCATGCTGAAGTATCTGCTGGTTTTGGCCGTTAATCAAAATTAATAAACATAATTTTTGTAAATAATTAAGCCATCGGATTTGGCTATTTTCAACACCTACAAAATACGTATCGTATTTTGATTAATTTATAAACAACTAATGGGAATGGTCCCGATTCCCTTAAGAGTCATTAGTTTATAAGCAATCGCATTTGTTCCACTTTTACAATTTTCGCTTGTACCTATATTTATTGTATTTTTTTCTTTTTCTTACATTTTACCAAAAAAATAGCTTCCATGCACATTTATTGCTCAAAAACATCCCCTTCTATTTCCCACCTTACATGTAATTTAATTAGGCTTTGGTCAAAATTAAATTAGTTTTTAAATCGAATTGTAAATAAAAATTTTAATAAAGATTTATTATATAAAAATATTCCCTTTGTTTAATTTTCTCAACTAATTTATTAATATACTTTTAAAGGAAAATTGCGACTAGTATTTACATTCACATTTCTTGTATGTTATATAATGACAGCTGTGAACCTTGGCTGAATGTAGAAAACCTTTCCATTTTGCACGAACTGGTTTGTTTATAAATATATTTTTGGAATGAAAATTGAGAAATAATTTAAAAGCACACACACTCCAAATGCAAATTTCAATTAATTTGTGCAATCGTGATATACTTTTTTAAATACATTTTTATTAGGTAATGCACGTTTGCATTCATTTCTATATTTTAATTAATGTTTATTTTAACTAAATTAAGCAATATTGCCATTTGCAAATATTATTTTTAATAAAGATGATTGAATAACAACCGTATGCATTTTGTAAGATAATATATTTTGGGAACTTCGGGTCAAGGTTTATTTAACTAGTAATACTTTCAAATAATAATAGCAAAATGAATCATAAAAAGTTTAAAAATTGCTTTCTTATTTTGTATGCGTTTGTGAAAGTAAAGTTCATCGTTGTGAACTTTTTTACATAATGTTTTATTGATAATTTTTAATGGCCATATAAATATTAACAATCTTAAATGTTAACATTGTTAAACAGTATATACTACACAGGGTGAGTCTTGACTTTTCAGCACATAGATATATAACATGTATTTAAAAATTAAATTAAACCTTCATAAATTTAAAAAATACACTTAAAAAAAACTTAACATTTCATAATAATTTCAATCAATCTGTATAAGCATATTAAGACAATAAATAATTTAAAAGTGCGGCATATTTAATTCGGTAAATATTCGATTATGATTTTTTAAATAAACTTTTGATTGATTATAGTTAAGGTTGCCCATATAAATTGTTTGTGTTACTGCAATGACAGATTATTTATCTGAAAAACACATTATTTTAGCATTTTTTGTAAGTATTTAACAATTTAACAATAAAAATGTAAAGTTTTTGATTTAATTTATTTAGAATGCCTTTAAAATTTTATTAAAAATTATAATTGTAGATAAGCGGTGGGAATCTAATTTAGACTATACTATATTATTTGATTATTAAATTAAAGCAAAGTTAAAAAAAAAAAACTAAAGTTGAAAACTTGGTTAATTAGAGCCTTCACGTTTGTTTAAGGCAAAGCAAATAATAATAATAAAAAAATAATTATTTGTGGTAATAACATAGTTATTGTTTTATTTTATCATTAATATAGATTACCACATAGTAAAGATCTTAATTATCCTTAATATTAAACATTGAGTGCATTGCCAATTGTATTCTCTAAACATCAAATTAATTTTAGTATAAAGGATATTAATGTAATTTAAATCTGTAAAACCTACTAGTTTGTTATTTATGTAAATTTAATAGACTTCGCCTTACACCGAAAGGTAGAAAGGAAATTGAATAAATAAATAAATAAAATAATAGACAATTTGTTTAATAATAATTTATTTTTTAATTAGGTTTGTTAGTTAACAAATGCTGCAATCTTCATAACATTTTTTTTTTGTTATTTTTTACGTTTAAATTTTTTTTAAGCTGAACTCTAAGTATAATTTAACATACAGTATGTCCACGGATTGTGTTACAAAGATTTAAAATTATAAAAGAACATTTGAGGATTTATGAAAGTTAATGCTTCTCAAATAGTTTTTCACTATAACAAATTTGTTTTTATGGTTGCAATATTATAAATAATTTTGCAGTTGTCAAATTTAATAAAACCTTACTTCAAGTTGGTTTTATAAATTTTAATCGACTATACAAATAAGCTCTTAAATTAGAACTTTGAGGAGGATATAAATCGATTTTTTTCTCAATTTTATTTAACCAATTGCAAAAAATAATGAGTTGGGCTAGTTAATTTTTTCAATTCATTTTTTAAATTTTTTTCAAGATCAATTGTTGAAAATCCAAACGGCTTGTATTATTTACTATAATAACTATGATTGTGACTACAAAATTTGCGTTCATATTAATCAACTAAGAAATTAATAGTAAAATAGTAAAGTTTTAAACTTTTCTCTTTACTTTCAGTGTTTTCAACAAAAGTTAAATCAAACATAGTTGTTCTTTATTTTTATATTTTTACTATACAAAGCTTATATACAATCTCACTATTGTTTCTGCTTTTTTTTAGTGTTAATAAACTATAACTAATAAAAGTTAGCAATTACAATTGCAATACTTTCTCTATCTTCAGCATTTTTATAAAGTATTTACAATTTAAACCTGTCCATTGTCTCATATAGCTTATAATTTTTTTCTGACGGTTTTTCTTTTTTGCTCTATTTATTCTTTTATGATTAGTTGGAGTAAAAGGTATTTGTTGTTTCTTAGAATGTGTCTCATGTATGATGTTTTAAATTTTTTTATAGTGTTGAGCAGTTACCTCCCATTGTTTAACTTTTAAAGTTCTGTCATATTTATAGTGTGATTGGTCTATGGCATTTTAAGTACTTTTAGGTATTTCCACAATTTGAATGCTTCTGATCAATTTGTAGATAATGTCGTAAAAAGTGTAGGTGGACCAGATACCTGGCATTGTCAGTATCAAGCGCCTCCATTCTCTCAATTAACCTGTGCAATAGTATACATTTGTGTTTTCAGGTACATATTCAAAGGCAGCTTATAAGATAGTAACAGAAGCGTAAGACCTATAATATCGGCCATTGCAACAACAAAAAAATTAAAAATTCTGCTTAATAATTAAGTTTTATAAACACACTGCTTGTCTATTTAATTCGCCATTTAATTTCATAGTTTGGATTGAGTTTGTTGTTGATCCAGCACTCAAGATATTTTATTTTGTCAATTTGTTCTAGTATTACTCCATTAGATGTAATGGGTTTTGATAAGTTTTGAGATCTAAATGTTTTTATTATTTTTGTTTTAATGGCGTTTATTCTTATTAAACTAGGTATATTAATTTCAATGATTTTGATTCAGTGTAGTACTTTTGTATTTATATATCAAATATTATTTTGGTGTATAAGTCAAACAGGACAGACCACAGTACACAGCTTTGTGTAACTTTTCTATGAATTTGTATTTTTGATCACCCACCACTATGTTTTTCTTGTTTACTTTAATGTTCTGCAGAATCTTGATCAGCATAGTTTACATTATTAAATGCTTTTTTAAACTAGATAAAGCATATAAAGATGTCTTTATATTGGTTGTAACATGTCTGTAGAAGCATTTGTAATGTGAATACAACCTCTCTAGTACTCATGCCCACTCAAAAGCCAAATTGGTCTGTGTCCATGTTTGACTCGCATTTCTAGAGAATAATTTTTAAAAATATCTTGAGAACCTAGCTCATTACACTTATTAGTCTATAATCACTGCATTTCTTGAAATTTGTCTTCTTCAGCGTTGACATAAAGGTAGATTAAAGCCATTACTGTAGGATCACCCCTGTGTAAACACTATTAAAAATAGCAACTAGAAAGTCAATAATTTTTAGAATTTCTGGATATATATTATTAGGCCAAGGACTTTTTTTGTGTTTAAATAGCTTAATTGCATGTTCAACTTTGCATCTTAGTATTTTTAATCCGTAATCTTGTTGGAGTGTTGTGAGACTTTCTTTAGTTTAGTTTAGTTTAGTTTAGTTCACCTTTTGATGTAGATTAAATAAATCGTGTTTTCTTTTAAGTTTTTTTAATACTGTATATGTTTACTAATTTTATCTCTAGTTATTTTTTTGTTTATATTTATGTATTCTGTCTAGTTCTTGATTTATTCATATTTATATTCCAATTTTAAAATTTTAAATAGAATATCGTTTATAATCCATCCTGTTTTGCTTTTTTTGTTGTGTTTTTGACTCTATTTCTTGTTACTTTGCTTATTGTGTCCTTTATGTCTTGCCAAAAAGCTGCTACTTGTTTAGTGTTTAGATGTTTTTTGTTTATTGACGACAGTTTGTTGTTTAGCTCATTGGCTATAGCTTCTTTTATAATTATATTTTGTAAATTCCTTGTTTAGAATTTTATGACATGTAGCTTTAAATGCATTTTAGCAACTACCGGGGTGTAGTCAGAGTTGATATTTGCTTCAAAATAAGCTTATATGTGATTGATCTGCTAATTTCTTATTTGTATATAATAGAACATTTTACCTCGAGTTTGTAGTTTTTCCGAGTTTAGCCATCTTACTTTGCTTATACCTAAGACCTCAATGTTAAGCTCTGGACGTTCTAAGTAGCTATTTTTACTAGTTACTAGTTATCTTCACCTTCTATAATATTACCAAATTTTACAATTTTATCATATTTTTTAGATAATGAAATTTTTGTCGGTTTTAAGATCTTTGATATAATTTTGAAAAAGCAAATATACCTTTTGCTTTAATTGTAAAATCTGTTGCTCTTTTTTTAATACTTACAATATATTGCTAAACTAAAATGATTTAATTTATAGTTAGAGATTGAAACAATTAGAAGATAATGAGCATTTATCTTGTTAAAAACGGATTGAATTAATATAATTTAGAGGAAAAATATCAATTATTTTATAAAAAAAGATTAAATACTTTTAATAATTCAAATTCTCATTAAAAAAAATACCGCGTATCCTATGATAAGTAATAGCGCACCGCAAAGTAACTTAAAATATTGTTTTTAGTCAAAATTTTAAAATTCACTTAATTCCAAAATTTGTCTAAAATAAGATTTAAACTAAGAAATTTGGGAATTTTCTGTAATTGATTGAAGAACTAAAGTTAATGCTGCATTAATTTTGTTTATTCAACGTTTAGAACTGAACCAGTTTCCACATTTTTTTACTAATTTTTAAACGGCCACATAGAAAATTTTGGTTTTTGAAGATATTTTTTTATTAAGTTCGTTAATCACCTACCTCACAATAGCAAAGATTGTCGATACATTAAATTAAGTATATTGTTTCCTTTAAAGTGATCATAATATCCTTTAAAGAAAACATAATAAAAAAAAGTAAATCAACACTGTTTTTATGTCTAATCTGACATTTATAAAATAATTAAACTTATTTGTAGTAACTATGATAATAATATTTAAATCAAAAATTTTAGTATGAACTATGAATGCAAAAAAATACTATACTAACAATTAACCCAACAATAAAAACTACTTAAATGATTAAAAAACAAGCCGGATATAGTGGCCGGCTTGTTTTTAACATAGTCCAACTTTTTATAAATTAATCTACGGTAATACTGTACATATTAATATACAGAATGTACAAAATAATTAACAAAATTAATATTTACTTAAATTTATATTACGCAATGTTTTTTTTTACAAAAAAGTAGATTATTAAAGTGAATCCATAAATACTAGTACAAAGAACAAAAGAAATCAAGTGTCAAAGTCTCTCGCAGAACTTTTATAAAAATTAATCAAATAGTTTGATAATATAAAATTACTAACACAACAAAAAAACAAAATAAGAATATCTAGGACATGCTCTGAGAGGAGATAGATACAATATCTTAAATTTAAAGACAAAATTATATTTTGCTTGTGCAACTTAAACAAGCGGTTTGATTGTACATCTGCAGAACACTTTAGACAATATAATTTTTAATCTCCGGTAGAAATTGACTTCTAAGAAAAAAAAAAACTTATTTTGAAAAATAAAAACGTAACATAAATTAATATTAAGTATACGCAAAATAAAAAAAGAAAGTTTAACTTTTTTAACATGTTTTGTGTAAAATAAAGTCAATATAAGCAAATAAATAAACAAAATAACTAATTAATTTGATAAATGAATAAATAAAATAAAAGTATTTTGTGTAGAAAAAGGTATTATTAATTCAAAAACCCTAATTAATTTTATAATTAATTTAAAAATGATAATATTTACAAAAAAATAATTTATATTCCAAATTGAAAAAGTGGTGCAAAGAGAGTTTTTCATGTTATCTACCTACTAAAAAATATCCTATTGCAAGAATTTCTTATGTCAAGTGTCATCTCTAAGTTTGATTTAGATCAATAATGTCCTGAAAATATTAAATAATAAAAGAAAAAGTAATTTTATTAAAAGGTACTTTTAAATTTTTAATCATTCTGAGTATCACGGAAAACATTTTCTAATATGTAATGTAAGGAAAAGTGAGGAATTTATATTTTTCTGCAATTTCTCGGTTCCGTAGTTTGCTATACCACAAAACTAAAAGCTTTGTTATTATTTTTATTAACCGCAGTCACTAATTGTTTCTATTAATTAATAAAACAATGGATCTAAAGTTCTAAAATGATTGAGAATTTATCATAACATTTCCAAATAATTTGAATTAATTAAAAATAAAGCCATTAAAATATTATTGAACTGATTATTTAATTATTTCACGTAATCTTCATTTTAAATTTACATTGATAGTGCAATATAAAAATTATTTATTAAGTTATATTAATAACAGTAATAATAATAGTAATAAATTATTAACAAACTTTGGTATTTTATAATATAAAACTATATCATCACAGCAAAAAAAAACTTTGTAAATAAAATATAATAGCAGTTTACCAAGTAAATAATCAATAAGTTGAATTTTGCCGTTTTTGTATCTAGTCATAGGCACATATTCAAATTAGACAATGACAAGTTGATTGATAAATTTTAATAATCTTTTAAAAAAATGTTTGATCAAAAAGTTGCTTAAAGTTTTTTTACAACAATAAAAAAAAGATAGACTTGCATAAAGAATTGTATATGTAACTGTTTTGATATTAAATGTTAATTTTGTTTTTTCTATAAATTAGAAAACATTTTTGTTTTTAAAATTAAATTGGCAATAAAGTTTAAAAATAATTTGTTTAATAAGAAGCTACATATATTCTGATGTGCAATACAGATTTAAAATTTATAGCATTGGCATAAAACCTTTAAATATTCAACTATGTTTTGGTTTTTAAATAGACTGCAAGATTTAAATTTAGTTTTGGTTGTAAACGCATGTTAACAAAAATAATTAACTATATATCTATTTGTGCAATAATGTAACTTATTGCATTTTTGAGTCATGGTAATGTTAATTAAATATAACATAAATTCGAGCATTGCAATAAACCAAGAAACCGACGTGTCAATTTAAAATTAAAAAGTATGTATTACGTTTAAAAAACAATTAAATCTAAATCTAAATCTAAGTTTTTTGTACTTCAATTCTGACTTTATGTACAAGAGAAGATTTTATGTTATCTATCTAATTAGGGTAGAGAATCCATTCATAATAACATGATGGAAAACTTCTGGAAACACGAAATCATAAACAAAACTGAAGATGGTGTTTATTGAGTAAGTTCTAATTTTGAAAAATAGGAATATCAGAAACAAATAAACAATGAGTTCATAAAGGCTCTCCGCAACCTAAGAAGGTAAAGACGTTATTTTCAGCTTTAAAAGTGATTTATTAAAAGGATTCTCTTAATTGAGTCCAGAATTAAATTTTGTTATAGTTTTTATATTCTTTTTTAGTTTTAATTTTTGTTTGACTTTTTTTTATTTTTTATATGCAGCAAAAATAGTATGTGTTGCTAAAAGCGACACAAAAAAGCAAAGCAAGTAAGAGCTGCTAAAGTGAAGAGCTGCTGAAGAATTTTGGCAAAAAATAGTCGTAAGGCAAAAAGCATATGTAGCTGTCAATGTCTGCTTTGTTTGTGCAGCCAAACTTGCTTTCCTATCCTTGATACTTAATATACTCATGTAAAAAAACCTACAAATATACTCAGAAAACTTTGCTTTTGCATGACTGCTGCACATAAACATAAAACAAAAATTATTTGTTTTGCAAAATTACTATAAGATTTATCTTTGTTTTCAGAGCTAGATAGATAACATTAAAAACTTCCCTTGTATACTGCAACTAAATATGATGCTGTAGTAGAAGTTGAAGAAATATTACAATGCAATATAAGTTAGGAGCTCAAATCGCACAAGAAATGACTGCTGTTAAGCTATATTTTAAAATGTTCATTCTTACCAAGGAATAGTAGACGATCGCAGCATATCAAGATGCCGATTAAATCTTAAGAAAGAAGACTATCTAAATTATTCAGTGTAAATATGGTTTAATTCAGTCTTACTCAAAGAAGCTGTTTTTTGAGTATCATAAAACTTCAAGCACAACTTGCGCACTTAATTCTTTTTGAAATCGTTTTTTGCAACGAATAGAGAATGAAATATCCAGAATAATCAAATTTAGTCGACTTTTTATTTTATTATAAATTATTCTTCTAAATTGTTATAGTTCTGCTTGAAGTTGTATAAGTGTATTAATTTTTATAACAATTTAGTGTTGCTACATTAATTAAAATTATAATAAATAAATATAATCATAATATAAACTAACAGGTTAGTTATGGCGAAGGATCTTTTAACCTTTTTTAATGTATGGCAGATTACGATTACAAAGATGTGAACAATCAACAGACATAGATAAAACTTTAAAAATCTGTAAAATTTACAATTGATTATCAATTTTATCTTTAAGTTTTTTTGTTTAATCGACGCAAAAATGTACGCAATAGCAGTTTTTACAAAATAATTGAGTTATATTTTAAATGCTATTTATCACATTTTATGCGTTAAATATAAAGAAAAACTAAATTATGTTCTTAAAATTTCAACAAACTTTGGTTTACATTTTAATAAAAAATAAATAAAAGTGGTAGTAAAAATCAAAAAACTGTTTTATAACTTTACAGAAAACAAATCATTATCATTTATTAAGTCTATTTCAAATGTCAATGTCAACAAAATGATAAACAATATTTTATTTGTCATAAACATATTGATCACTTAACTCATTTTAAATTGAACCATTTACATTTTTATACGGTTAGCCGAACAATATACTGAAATTACTTTTCCAATTGTCTAAACTGTAAATCGTGCAAGTCGTGTATTCTATACGTGATCTAGTAATACAATATAAATTTATAAAATGGGCACATATACTGCATATTGTCAAGTTTGTTATCCATTATGCAAACACGCATATTAGATAAACTGATTTTATTTGATTACCAATCATGATCTAAAGTTAACAGTTAAATGCGTAATTCTGATTCAGTTTGATTATATTTATTTTATTTTCTTTTTAAGCATTTATAAAACACTGAAGAATAAGTTGTTAACTTCAGTGCTTTTTTTTAAGTTAAGTTAATAATGAAAAAAAAAAATTTTTTATTCAACAAAAAATAATCGCATAAAAACAGAGCATAAGATGAACTCGTCTATTGAAAACCTACAGCTATATTTTTATGGTAATTTTAAAATAATTTAATGTGGTTTGGTTATTTATATTGTCATTATACAGTAAAATAAAGCATCTAAGGAAAGCTGAAGTTGTAAATTTAATTAGTTAAAAAAAAGTACAAGTATTATCGTGTTGCAAAACAACTTCATGTAAGCCCTTCTTCTTTTATCTAGAGTTAGAATCACTACTCAAAAACAGGAAGTTATGGTCAGAGTCAAATATATGTGATAACCCTGTAACAAAACAATTTTTCTTCAATGGTGTGCTTAAACAACGCACTTCTATTCTACTGTAATAAACTTCAGAGCGCTTATGTTTCTACAAAAACCAAATCTAGAAGAACAAACTAACGTTCACTCAACAACATTCAAATTAGAAAAGAGCGCCTTGGTCTTCAATTTTTTTTAGCAACAAGTCCAGATTTTGGTTTATATTTATTTATTGAAAAGAGATATGGGTTGGCATATTGTTTTATACTCAAACAAATCTTGTTTTCATTCCTAAACAAATAAATCTTGCCCGATACAAACAAAAGTTCTCACAAAACATGTGATATTTGCTGGAGCTTTTATGATACATAGAAAACCTAGAGGTTTATTCCAGCATAATAATGCCAGACCATACGTAGCAGCTCAGACAAAACACTTCCTAGAAAAACATCAAATGAGTTCTTAGCCCAGATTTCATTTTGATTAAGTTAATGAATTTATGTAAAATTTCTTTGTATCAGTTTTTGTAACTGAGCTTAAAAAGCAACTATTTTTATGTCTGTTAATATATTTGTATAACTTTGTGTTCGTCCGTAGGACTACTGACAAATGTTTTAAATGCTTTACACAAAACTTCATTGTTATTCTATCTTTGAGGTAAGGTATAAATCTATGTTTGGATGTAGTTATTGTTAACAAACTTACACTGCAACAAAAACAATGTTTTTACGTGTTGTTTTAAGTTTTGCGGCACAACACTCGATTAATTGATACAGGAATGTTACTGCGTTACTATTGAATTGAAATAAATTAAACATTTGCTACCAATTTTAAACCAAATTAAAAACATATTCAATTACTCACAAAAAACGTTTTAATACTACTAACACACATCAATAATATTAGATATTTATATCTTTTTCCCATTTTACCGTATTGTAGTGTAACATTTTGTTTTTAAATTTTTTTATAAACTTCTTTAATTTTTTTTATTGTCTGCCATGTCTTTTGCTTTATTTTATCCTTTTCCTTTCTTTCTTAATATTTCCGCAATTATTTTGTCCCACTTTTGTCTTATTCTTGAGGTTTGCCTTTATAATGTTTAGACTAACATTGTTTCTGCCTACCCCACCACCCCATTTAGTTTTATTGCTGGGGTTATTTGTAACTCTCTTCTTGTATCTACATTTCTTGCTTCTTTTTTTGTCTGATTTAACTTTTCTCATAAACTTCATTTTAACTGCTTCTATTTTGCTCTTTTGTCTGCTGATTAATGTCTATGTCTCGCACCCAAACGTCATTATTGGCTTAATTACTGTCTTATTAATTTTAATTTTAGTATTTCTTCTAATTTCCTTATTACTTATGAATTTGTTTGTTTATAATACATTTTATTGATTTTTCTTAACTTGTTATTTATTTCTAAAGCTTGCTTCTATATTATCTCTATACTTACTTCTAAGTATTTAAAAATTTCAACTTGTTTTATCTTTTTATCTATCTATTATGAGCTCTATTTTTTTTTTGTTTTTTTATCACTATTACTATTAATTTTTGTGTGCTATTTTTATTTAATTTTTTTAGTGATATATTCCATGTTGTTTGTAGTTCTGCTTTTAGCATAAATAACTATACCGTCAACAAATGTTCCTTTTGCCACTTCTACCTTTTTCATTTTTTATTGCTTAATTTGTTATATTTTTTTTGTAAATTACACTCCTTTATTATTTCATACATAAATATAATGAACAATCCTCGGCTAAGTGCTCCTCTATGTCTAAGTTTTTCGTATGTTGTGAATTGTCCTATTGTAGTGTTAGCATATACTAGCAAGTATTTATTATTTTCATTACTTTTGCTTTTTTTTTTCTTCTGGGTTTCATAGTTTATTGTTTCTATCTATTTTTTTTTCTTTTTCTAAAGCAGTTTCTAGAAATTTTCTCTTTATCCGTTAAGTATTTCTATTTCTTCTTTTAATACCTATTTTTTAAATTTATGATAATTTGTGTTTCTTTCTTTATTTATGTATATTGATTTTAATAATGCATAAAATAACTTTTGGTTCTTTTTACTACTTATTCCTATTACAATTTTGTTCTATTTTTCTTTCTTTGATATTTCTATTAATTTTTATTGCTTCTTTTTGTTTTTGTATTTACATCATATTTTAGTGTTGTTTTGTCTGTCATATAGTTTATTTATGATTTTTTTTTCTTATTACCTGCACTTTTACTTCTTCTTTCCAACATGCTGTTTAATCTTTTTGCAATTTTTACTGCTTATACTACATTATTTATGGCTGTCTCTATTGTTGCCTCTTTGTAAATTTTCCATAATTCATCAATGTAATCTATTTCTCTGTAGTTTTCTATACTCTCTAGTTTTCGCTCTAGTGCTTCTTTATATTTTTTTTCTCTGTTTACTTATTCCTTAACCAATATGTTTTTAATGACTGAAACTCCAATTTTCCCTTTTTTTTCTTTATTTATAATTCTCCCTTTATAGTGCTTACTTTCTATTTCCAAACCTTTCTTTACCACCGCATTCTTTACTACTCTTCTATTATTACGTTTTACTAGTATGTAATACTAATCAATTACCAATTTTTATTTTTTATTTCTTACTGCTTTAGTATATTGATATTTTTATTGTGCTTAAAGAATAAATTTGTTATCATCATTTTATTTATTGTACAGAATTCCAGCATTTTATGTTTTATCATTTCTATACATTTTCCTCTTGTTTTTTATATTCTGCATGTTTTACCTCTACCCCAATATCACATTTTTCTGTTGTGTCTGTAAAATCTTCTTGAAATCGTTTTTTGTTCGATGCTTTATCGTCCACAGACTAATGTTACTGTTTTCTTTTTTGTCTTTTCTTTTTTTTTTCATCTCTGTTTTTAATATTTTTTCTGATTTTGCCTTCCATTTATGTATTTGTTCTCATGTGTTTTTGTGTATAGTATATATTTCTTTAACCTTTTGATTGTTGATGTTATTGGTAGAGTTCTTACCCTCATCTTAAATTCTTTTTCTAGTTTTTCCTACTTTCTAGTTATCACTCTGATGATCTATTACATTATTAAAGTTTGTTGGCTGTGTCATTTATTTTTTTGAATGTTTTATGGTTATCAATGTATATTCGGGATCTTTTTAGGCTGTTATTTTTTTTCTTTATCTTGTGTTACTTTAATTTTTATGCCTAGTTTGTTTGAATAGTTGTTCTATTTCCTATTTTATGTTTCCTTCTTGAATCTATGTACATTATTCTCTTCACTTAAACATTCTTTTCATGCTTCTATTCCTTCATCCTTTATCTTTTTGAAGTGTTCTTAGTTTTCTATTTGCTTTTTATTAATCTTTTCCTTTAACTTATTAATTCTTTCATTTATCAATTTTCTTGTTCCTTACACTCTGTTTAAGGTTTTTTGCGTATTCTTCATTTTGTTTTTTCTTTATTCTTTTTATGTTTGCTACTGGTTCTTCTTTTTACTTTTTGAAATTTCGTAGATCTTTGTGGGGTGTTTGCTCCCTCTTTTTTATTCCTTTTTTAGTTTAATTTGTCTTGAAATGTACTTTGGTTGTTCACTTCACTCGTCTCTCCGTCTTCTAATGGCGGTTGCTGTCAGCACTTTCCTTTTCTTCTTATTGCTCACCACTGCTTCCTCTTCCTCTTTCTATTTTAACTATTTCCATATGAAATATTTGCAAATACAATGTAAACTGTTTGTAAAATTAGTAATAAATTAAGTAAAAAAGCAGCCTTTGTTAAACTTTGTTGTTTTTAATATGTACAATGTAAAATAAAATCAATAATAAAATAAAATAAATAAAAAAACTAATTTGTTTTAATTGAGTTAATAAGAAAAAAGCTTTAGATGTAGATTTAAATATGGAAAAAAATTTGTTCAAACACAAACGCATTATTCTTAGTTACTGATAAACTTTGTTATATAGTGAATAAAATTACCTATTTAAAAATACGTTGTTATGCTTATTTTTTTAAAATCTTTTTAGCGTAACTTTAATTTTACTCCAAAATTTAATACAATTATTAAAAAATTGAACTATTGTTAAATGTAGCAAAATAGTATAAATATCTAAATATACTCATGCATTACTTATCCCAATTACAAAATAATCAGTTTTTAAATGTAACATTTTTTAATTATTTTATTTATTTTAGCCAACACCTGCAAAACCATTGACTACAACCACTAAACGACCAACCACCACAGAAGATATAGTAATATTTGAAAAGAACAAACCGGTATCACTGCAGTTTCCCGATCAATTATTTGGTTCCTCATTTACCTTAGTCACAAACTTGTCAGAAACCGTTGGTGATTTTATGATTGTAAGTAATAAACAATAAATAAAACGTTAAATTACTATTTAATAATAGTAAAGTATTTATATTCAGTTTATTAAAAAAATAACGTTTTTAATATTTTTTGCACGATCTTGTTATTTCGTTACTTAGAGATATTGTTGATAAAAAAGTAAGTCAGTTCTATCAAACTATTATATGTTTTTATGATAACAGAAAATGCAGCAACTGGAAATATACAATAAAACAAATAAGAAAAATTAACGAAATAAATCATTAAAAAATAAAAATTTAATCTTTAATAAGTTATTTCTATTTTCAAAGAAAACTAAAAAAAAACTTATTAGCATTTTTTGTCACATTTCAATTACTAAATTATTTTAAATAACATTACATTCAAATTTAGATTGAAACAAAAATATGATAGTGCAAAAAATATACTATACGATACCTATTCAGTATATGCTAGTCTCAACAAATAGCATACAAATTTTTTTTTTACTTCTTTATTAATAGTTATATAAACCAATAATAGAAATATAGTATTTAGCAATAATAAAATTTAAATTTAATATTTGTTTTTCTTTTAGAATTCTGCCTTGAGAGCACAAAGACTATTGGAATCAATGAGACCATTTATATGGTCGGTGTTTGGGAAAAAAGGAATAGTCATCGAAGCAATAACCGACAAACCTATATTTTCGGATGGCACGTCAAACAGTACTTAAAAAGTACATATGAACATTTGTTATAAAATTAATTTTTCATATATTTTTTTAAATATTTATTGTTATACTTTCTTCAATAGATGGTACAAAAAATATCTGCACCTCAAGAAATAATTTGATTTTTTCAGTTATGTATGCACCAATGATTAATAGTTAGGAATTAATAAAAACGCTTTGAACACAATTTATTCTAATATAAATTTAAATTGATATAAATTATACTGTTTATAACAAAAATAGAACCTTGTAAATTTGGTTGCCTATGTTAAAATATATTATATTAATTAATTAAGCCAAATGCATGTGAAAGTGATTATGTTATTGTAAGTTTGGTTGCATAAGACATTTGCCATTAATTAAATTTTAACCTGATGCTATAACAAAATGTTAATTGGGCAACCAATGTTGACTGAAATGATTTGTTATTTTTATTTTGTTTTATTAGTAAATAAATTGATATATTGTTTTACTCAATTTTATCTAATTTAAAAAAAAAAGATTAAATAAAGTGTTAAATTAACATTTTCAACAAATCTACAAACTATATATTGCAGTTTATTAAAAACTGGTTACTTCAACATAACTAAATATAGTAATCAATAAATAGATACTTGTCTTTGCTACAATGATATATTGTATGTACACAAAAGACCATTATACGTACAAGTTGTACACTAAACAAACCAGTATCATAAGTTAAAAAAACAATATTCCCAGAGTATGAACATTGCACACAAACCTTGGCGAGAGGCGCAATACATACAAGTGGAAAATAACAATAGTACATTGCTTTTTACAACTAAAATACTTATAATATATACAAAATAAATTAAGTTATTAAACGTTATAATATTGAACCATTTATTTACAATGGAATCAATTTTGAGATAAAAAAAATATAATTACAATTTGTTACAATAATACAATCTATTATTAATGGCAAATAGTAATTTATCACTTTTTTATAGTTCCGTGCGTAATATGCACTTATAGCACGCATTGAAAGAGCGTAATAAAACATATAAAGTACCACATGTGTTCTTAGCAATACCAGTTGCATAATGAACACAAATTCAATTTTATTGCAAAAACTAAAATTTTATTATTAAATAATTATACCAGTTTTTTTAGGTGGGTGATTGCTAAATATTACATATAAGTTGTTTTATAATTAATTAATTAATTTACTATTGAATAGTTGGAATTTAAATTTAGAAATTAACTATATCAATAAAAAATTCATGATATTAATTATTCAACAATTATCTAAAGCTTATATAAATAAATATATTAAGAAGAAAGTTAATAATTTCAAAAAGTCATTAAAATATCAATATTTAATTTAATACAATGTTAAAAATTCAATAATTTTCTTATAAAACAAATTGAAATATGTTAGGTTAGGTTTAGTTAAGTTAAATTATTTTTAATTAATTACTTCTAACAAAATACTAGTAATTCATTTTGTCAATTGACTTTTTCATTATTTGTGGAATTTGGTTATATTATCATGTTTTACATATACAGTTAACAGAATAATTTTAACAGTTGTAAGCAAATCTCAAGCAACACGCAATAACATTTATTAAACTTGAAAATTCTTTTTTTACCACCATGGTTGTAGTTGTAGTATTATTTAAGCCATTTTCAGTGCGGATGTGATGCTGTTTTTAAGTTGTGCATCTTAAATTTTGTTTATAACAAACATCTTAAGTATGTATACAAGTATATGTGATAATACAATTGTAACATTTTTTAATAATATAGTTTGCTAGGTTTCATTTTTAAATTGAGACAAAAGTAGGCACCACATAATTTCAATTGCGGGATAGAAAATCCTTTCATTGGGCTATGCGTAATTCAAAGTAAAGTGGTAAAGTAAAAAAAAACAATGGTTATCCGAAACCACTTATTAAAAATTTAATAAACACAAAGTAATTTCACTTATTTTTCCAAAATTAAAGATACCTAATACACAAAATTATATACCTCACCGATTTACATTGGCAATATGCACATTAAAACATTTTTTAAAACTAATATATTTAAAACAAAAATGACAGTAACAAGGATTCTTGCATCTATTTGTTGACTTGCAGTGGTTGCCCAAAAATATATGTGGAAAAAACAGGAAAAAGCTTCAACAAAGGAATAACAATACAATACTGAGTAATTCACGTTGTATGATGTACTTACATAAATGCAAACTCTATGCGCAATATTAGAGAGAGTCAAATCTAACATTAAATTCTCAAATGTGATATAAAATTGTCGCATCCGACAATAACTGACAAGTAATTTTTGTTATTTCAATAAAATTTAATAAACTAACATATCATATTCTCTAAAACTAAAATTGTGTCCTAAACTTATATAAAAATAGAAAATTACAATTATTTTATTGACATATTAGCTTTGCTGTTAATATTCAAAAAAAATATTCAAAACTAAATGTTTGTTTTACATCATACCGGCTGACATATATTCAGTTTTCTCTATTGTTGGTTGATCGCAAAAATCTCACAAA
Organism: Tachinus rufipes; assembly: GCA_963932245.1. Classification (NCBI taxonomy): domain Eukaryota; kingdom Metazoa; phylum Arthropoda; class Insecta; order Coleoptera; family Staphylinidae; genus Tachinus; species Tachinus rufipes. The sequence goes on along the minus strand of OZ010745.1, from coordinate 70,038,766 downwards.
ATCGTATTAGTTGTAAAAAATCTACCATTCATTTTCTTATGATTATTTACTTTACATAGAATATTTATTTTTATATTTAACAGCAATTTTTAATAATTATTTTTATAATCATTTTTAACAATTCACCTCATTATAGGTTATCAAATTTAAATTTGACATACTGAACAAATTAAGCTGCTTTTAACAACAGTTTAAAACCATTTGATAAAAAATGCTTAATTTTACAGCTTAATTTTAGAATTTCTTCTTTTCTCTGAGCGCATTCTTTGTTTCAAGGTTAGCATTGTTTTCAATCATCTTCGCAATGCAGACTTTCAAGACAGTTACTCAAAATATTTGATTTGTAATAATTGAACGTGAGTGGAGTCATCTTCCAATGCTTCTTTTTCTTGTATTTTTGCTTGTAGTATTATTTAGAAAAAGTAGTATTATTTTGCTCTGATGATGTCTTTTGGGTATTTTTTTTGTGTTTTGATAATGTCTATAATTTCTTTATCTTTTTTTTTCATTCTTCTATTTACTTCTACATAGGTTACCCGGTCTGTCCATAATATTTTCAGTATTCTTCTGTATGTCCATAGTTCAAATGTTTCTAACCTTTTTATGTCTACTTTCTTTATTTTCCATGCATTTGCTTTATATAATGATAATAATATGTTAGTGTGGTTTTTAATTCCAAGCCTAGGCCTTTTAATTATTATGAAAATGTTTATTAATTTTGATATTTTTTCTTATTTTTTCTAAACTATTGTTGTTATAGTTGAATTTTGTTACTGTTTTTATGAGTTTGTTGTGTTTATAGATGTCCCCGTTTGTGTTGAATTTGTCATCATAAAAAATTTGGCCTTCTTTGTATTTAAAGATAGTCTCCACTCTTTGCTAGTCTCTGATAATTCATTTCATAAGTTCTTCTAAGTTGGTTTCAATTAAAACTGTATAACCGGCATATCTTATTATATTGATAAGTATATCATTAATTTTTTTCCTGTTGGTATATACAGCTAGACACAAATAGTGTGGCCTGTATAATAGGCAACTTAACTTTTAACTTATATGTACCACTCTCAAATGTATCTAATGTTTATTTATGTGTTATGTGTATTACCTTGCAGAGCCTGAAGATGACAAATAATAAATAATACTCTAGAATGCTTTGTGGTGTTACAATTTTATTAATGCAACTTGTTTCGACAATGAGAAATTGTCATCTTCAGGCTCTGCAAGGTAATACACACAACATATAAATGAACATAAGATACAGTTGAGAATGGTACATATAAGTTAAAAGTTAAAAGTTAAAACTGTAAAAAATAAAAAAATTATAAAGATAATGAGAACAGAATGATTTACATTAATACATTATTTATAGACGCTTATCTTTAAAATTTTATATTTTTTACAATTTTAACTTTTAACTTATATGTACCACTCTCAAATGTATCTTATGTTTATTTATGTGTTATGTATATTACCTTGCAGAGCCTGAAAATGACAATTTCTCATTGTCGAAACATGTAGCGTTAATAAAATCGTAACACCACAAAGCATACTAGAGTGTTATTTATTATTTATAACCAACTATATACTATTTTCACAAGTATGCAAAAAAATATTAACCAAAACAATATTCCAACGACAGATACAGCCAATTTAATCATTCAATATATCAAGGTTTCTACACAGAAAATAAAAACATTACAACACATAAAGTTTATAACTAGATGTAACAATTAAACCTAACACCAACATTAGCAAAAATTAACATTTATAAAAAAATCAAAGAATGTAACAAAAACAAAATAATTAAAAAAAAATTGAATACATACATAAGAAATACAGCCAATTAAACAATATAGAAATTAAACGCTACCAAATATACACAAAACTTAAAAAATACTTACATTACATAAAGCTCAATTGCCTCTACGATGCAATACACAATAAAATTGCTCCATTAATAAATAATAAAAAACTAATAACAGAAAAATAAAATGAAGCTAACATCCAGAATTTCAGTAAGCATAATAAATTTTACAACAAGTATACTAACCTCACAAACATATGTTTCGCCGCTGAAGTAAACAATTTACTTAATAAAAGCAAAAATTCTCCATAACAAACAACAACAACAACAACAACAATCTACAGAAGCAATCGGCCAAAATAGAATCCAGCATATACGATCATTCAGCCAACAAAACTATTAAAAGCCACATCATAATAATAATAATAATAATGTTTATTAGTGTTAGCAGAATACTTTACACATGTCAATACACAATAACTAAAATTAATATATTACAAAAATTAATTTGTGAATAATATAGCACCTTATAAATAGTTTACAAAAATATAAAAACACATTAAAATTTATTTACAAAAATAAGTTTGGGTGACAAGCATAGACAAGACAGTTAAAAATTAAAACATCAGATTTTAACAATAAAATGACTAATTAACAATGTTGGACAATATTGTAAAGTTTAATACCGACGTCTAACACTCTTACAAAACCAGATAACTATCAGACAAACATTCTGATAGATAATAAAATGCTTTATTAAGAAGATAGTTTTTAACAGATGTTTTAAAATGTTTAATGTTTAAATGTTTTATGGATTCTGGCAGTAAATTAAAAATTTTAGGACCGTAATAATTAACTCCATTTTGCGCTTTAACTAGACGTAAAGAGAGTAGGCAGATGTTAGTGTTTTGTCTAGTATTGTGATTGTGAATATTGTTATGTACAACGTACGTAGAAATATTCTTTCAAACATGCAGCAAGCATTCCAATACATACAGTGAAGGCAAGGTTAAAATATTCTGTCTTATAAACTCCGTTTTACAATCTTCTCTATAATCTAAATTTGATAAAACTCTTAATGCCCGTCGTTGAAGTCCAAAAAGTGGATTCATTATGGCAGAATGTCCCTATGCAAGTATACCGTATGTCAAATGTGATTGACATACTGCAAAATATACAGTACGTAAATTATTTTGAGGAAGGTTATTTCTAAGTTGTCGTAATAGAAATATAGAACGACATATTTTTAGTTTAAGAATGTCTCCATGATCCTGCCATTTTAATTTAGTATCTAAGCATATTCCCAAGAAGCTAGTGTTAAGTACATTATTATTGACTAACTTTAATGAGAATGAAATGATTTAATAATTTATTCAAAATCAGTCAATCGAATCACAGCGGCCAAGGGTCAAGCATAGACAATTGTTTCGGTTCTACAAACCTCGTCGCATGATAGCGAAGACAATTTTGAATAAATATTTCTGTTCTTATGAACACAATTGATATTATAAATAATCAAACGAAAGACTGGTTTGACATCTAGTTGCAATTTTAGTATTAAAAATTGCAACTAGATGGCAAACCAGTCTTTCGTTTGATTATTTATAATATTTAATGAGAATGTTAGATTAACCGTTTTGTTTGCGTTTAGTGTTAATTTATTAGCTGCAAACCACTTATTGGCATTAGATTGGCAATTTCTAATTACATCTGTTGCAAGATCTTCGGATTTATTTATAAACGTGGTGTCATCGGCAAAAAGAAAAAACTTTGTTTCTGTAGATATTAACGGAAGGTCGTTTATATATAATAAAAATAATAACGGCCCAAGAATAGACCATTGAGGTACACCACAGTTTATATATCATTATTGATATATAAGGGTTTATGAGACCAAGGAATTATGAGACCATTGCCGCTGGTCTCACTAACCTTCTCGCTGGTCTCATAAGCATGTCGCTTGGTCTCATAAGCATTTGCCGCAATAATAAGTCAATATTAGAATGTTACTCTATATTTTATAATTAAAATAAATGGCTAAACCTATTCGAATGATTTCAAATAAATTAGGGTAACATGTAATAAAAGTAATAAATTAAAACAAATTAGTAACTCATACAAAAATTACGTAGTAGCCCTAAAATTTGATTTCAAACCCTTGAACTAAATGAATTTTAAGTAAACTTATTTTACAAATGTACTATAGTAATCAAATAAGAACAAAATAGAAACTTGTATAAATATTTTTAGTACTTTCAAACAGTATAATTTTAATGTAATCCCCCTGCTCCTTACTAAACATTGCACCAACCAAATATAAGCATAAGAGTACAATTATCGCACAAATGTAATATAGGTATCAAATAAAAGCAAATACTGTAATATACAATTATTGTAGAGTACCCCAAAACATTGTACCCTATTGCCCCCCTGCTAAGTAAATTAAAGGTACAAATATTGCCTTACTGTAATATGGGTAACAATTGAAAGCAAATATAGTAACAAAAATTTATTTTAAAGTACCCCAAAACATTGTACCCCATTATCCCCCCTGCTAAGCAAATTAAGGGTACAAATATTGCTTAAATGTAATATGGGAAACATACATTTATTGTAGAGTATCCCAAAACATTGTACCCTATCGTCCCCACTGCAAAGCAAATTAAAGGTACAAATATTGCATTATTGTAATATAGATCAATTGAAAGCAAATACATTGTACCCCATTGTCCCCCTTCTAAGCAAATTAGGGGTACAAATATTGCATATTTGTAATATGGGTATCAAATGATAGCAAATATAAAAACATACAATTGGTGTAGAATACCCCAAAATATTGTACACTATCGTCCTCCCTGCTAACCAAATTATAAGTACAACTAACGCATAAATGTAATATGAGTATCAATTGAAAACAAATATGATAACAAACATTTATTTTAATGTACCCCAAAACATAGTACTTTATCGTCCCCCCCGCTAAGCCATTTAAGGGTACCAATATTGCGTAAATGTAATATAGGTAACAAATGAAAACAAATATGGTAACATACAATTATTGTAGAATACCCCAAAACATTGTACCCCATTGTCCCCTCTGCTAAGCAAACTAGGGGTACAAATATTGCTTAAATGTAATATGGGTATCAAATGAAAACAAATACAAAAACATACAATTGATGTAGAATACCTCAAAACATTGTACCCTATCATCCCCTCAGCTAAGCAAATTAAGAATTGCATTACTGTAATATGGGTATCAATTGAAAACAAATATAGTAACAAACATTTATTTCAGAATACCCCAGAACATTGTACCCTATTGTCCCCCTGCTAAGCAAATTAGGGGTACAAATATTTCATAAATGTAATATGGGTATCAAATGAAAGCAAATATAAAAACATGCAATTGGTGTAAAATACTTCAAAACATTGTACCCTATCGTCCCCCTTGCTAAGCAAATAAAGGGTACAAATATTGCATTACTGTAATATGCGTATCAATTAAAGCAAACATAGTAACAAATATGTATTTCAGAATACCCCAGAATATTGTACCCTATTGTTCCCCATGCTAAGCAAATTAAGGGTACAAATATTGCATAAATGTATTATAGGTACCAAATGAAAGCAAATATAGTAACATACAATTATTGTAGAGTCCCCCAAAACATTGTACCCTATCGTTCCCCCTGCTAAGCAAATTAAAGGTACACATATTGCATTACTGTAATATGGGTATCAATTAAAAGCAAATATAGCAACAAACATTTATTTTAAAGTACCCCAAAACATTGTACCCTATTGAGTTCCTTGCTAAGCTAATTAGTGGTAGAAATATTGCATACATGTAATATGGGTATCAAATGAAAACAAATACAAAAACATACAAATGATGTAGAATACCTCAAAACATTGTACCCTATCATCCCCTGTGCTAAACAAATTAAGAGTACAAATATTGCATAAATGTAATATGGGTACCAAATGAAAGCAAATATGGTAACATACAATAATTGTAGAGTCCCCCAAAACATTGTACTCTATCGTCTCCACTGCTAAGCAAATTAAAGGTACACATATTGCATTACTGTAATATGGGTATCAATTGAAAGCAAATATAGTAACAAACATTTATTTTAAAGTACTCCAATTGTACCCTATTGTGTTCCTTGCTAAGCAAATTAGGGGAAGAAATATTGCATAAATGTAATATAGGTATCAAATGCAAACAAATATAAAAACATACAATTGTTGTAGATTACCTCAAAACATTGTACCCAATTGTCCCCCCTGCTAAGCAAATTAATGGTACAAATAAATCATTACTGTAATATGGGTATCAATTGAAAGCAAACATAGTAACAAACATTTATTTCAGAATACCTCAAAACATTGTACTCTATTGTCCCCCCTGCTAAGCAAATTATATATTGCATAAATGTAATATAATATCAAATAAAATCAAATATGAAAACATACAATTATTGTAATGTACCTTAAAACATTGTATTCTATTGTCTTCCTGCTTAGCAAATTAAAGGTACAAATATTGCATAAATGTAATATGGGTATCAAATGAAAGAAGATATGATAACAAATATTTATATTGCTTGAATGTAATATGTGTATCAACTGAAAGTTAATATGGTAACATAGAATTATTGTAGTGTACCCCAGGACATTGTACCCTACTGCTTCTCTGCTAAACAAAATAAGGGTACAAATATTAAACAAATTCAATACGAGTATCAAATAAAAGCAAATAATGTAACTTACAACTATTTCATAGTGCCCTATAACATTGTTCCATATTGTCCCCCTTGCGAAACAAATGAAGGCTACAAATATTGTATAAATTAAATATGGGTATCATATGAAAGCAAATAATGTAACATAAAATTATTTTCAATACCGAAACACATTATACCCTGTTGTACCCCCTGCTAAGCAAATTAAGGGCACAAATTGTGCCCTCTATCCTGTTAAATAGATTAAGAGTACAAGTATAGCATCAATGTAATATGTTAAGTTATGGTAACATACAATTAGTTTATAGTACAGTAGAACATTGTAGCTTATCATCTCCTGATAAAACAAATTAAGAGTATAATATGACACTAATGTAATATGAGTGTCAAATGAAAGCAAATGTTATCTTGTACAATTATGTTAATTTTTTTTTACCTTATTGTTTTTTGAGTTTAATTATTTAAAGGTAAATGTAACGCACAAATTTTCAAATATATATGTAAGATGAGTTTCAAATTAGAGTAAATATGTTAATTTGTACATTTTTTATAAAACTAATTACCCTATTGTCTTTATCTAAATTTATTAAAGGGATATTCTTATATCACCATTGTAATTTGCATACTTAAAACCAATGTTTATTAAATTTCATTTAGATCTGAAGATGTTATAACATATTATAATAAATAATTAAACCGCCCCTAATATGAATTTATATAATTTAAAATCGTTATGTATGAAAATCTCTATTTATATTTCTTTTGTAATTGGCTTTGCTACAGTTTAGAGAGGAACAATTTTGTAAGCATTTATCTTTTTATAGATTTCTAATTAGATTAAAAAGTAAAATCATTGATATTAAAAAATAAATTCTACTTTGAATGAAATATTTGTTGAGTGAAATAATCATAATAAAAAAAAACTCCGCCGGTCATGTCTGAATGTTTATTCATCTTCCTGGCAAAATACACTTTTTATAAGCGTTTCGACGCGATGGGTTTCGGTGTTCAAATAAAATACTGATATAAAATTTGTATATTTCTAATAAAATTGTAATTTTGTATATCTACTAAATCAATAAGTAAACAAAATGAAATTATTTTGTTCTACATATTTCTTCTATAATATAACATTTAAAATATTTCCGTAATTAGGAATGTAAGAGCGGAAAGCAATAAAAACATAAATGCGTATAAAAAAGGGTATTCTATTGATGCTTTTGTGCCTTTTAAGTGTGGCAAGGACAAGCAAGCGTACGTGCTGCATAAAACCGAAAAATATGAATGTGATAACAAAATCTTTGCTGTAAACATTCTATAGTGTAAATTCTCATTTATTCTTTCAGAGTTAAAATTTAATTAATATATTTTTGATCAAATTAAGTTTATCATAACATTATCAAGTTAGTTACAGTTGTCCTAACATATAAAAACACAGGAGTGATGACTCTCAAAACTCATTTTTCACACCACAGGACTGTAGATTTCATATTGCGGGCGGCTCAATTATGATATTATTGTACTCAATCTTCATATCCAAATGAAATTTAGTACATATGAGTTTTTAAGTATACCGATTTCGAATTATCCTAAATTTTTATGGCGGTAGGCTCAGTTAATACATTATTATACAAAACATAAAAGTCAAAATAAAATAAGTACACATATGTTTTTAAGAATGTTAATTACAATAATAATTATAAAATAAATTAATAATTTATTCAAATTCAATCTAACGATTGCAACATGGAATCAGTCATTATTTATAATGATAATGTTAGAATCAATTGAATTGATATTTAGCTTGTTCAATTATGATGCTATTGTAGTTATAGTTATAACTTTTGTCATCTGACACCTATAATTTATTTGTGTTCTACCTCAACTCTTAATTGAATTACATGGGGGTACAGTTTGTTACTATAAAATAATTATACATACCATGTAATATGTTTGCTCTCATTTGAAGCATTATTTATATCCTGAAATTGTTTAACAAGGGGGACGATAGGGTACAGTGTTTTGGAATATTATACAGGGTTGGGTAAATGTATGGAAACACCCTATTTCTGACTGTCAGACTGCATTTTTAATTTATTTCAAAAATGACTAATAAAAGTTTTTATATATTTTTTAATCTATACAGTGACGTATTTTGATTTTGAATGCATGCTTTGTTTCGCGTGATATAACGTCATTATCAGTTCTTTTAAATGGAATACCCAGTATAGTTTTTTTTGTTAGAACAATTACAAATACTTACGGTTTTTGAAATATTCAATAAAATAATAAAACAAAATACAGTACGTTTTAAATGATTTATAGTAATAATAATAAGCATATTTAATTGTAGTTGACTTTTTGCTTCAAATATTCATTTATTTTTACATTTTTTTTTAATTGTATTGAGAATAACAAAATAACAATATATGTTTTTACTTCTTGCTATGGTAATAAGAACATAATCTATTATATTTTGTTTAATTATTTTAATAAATATTTCAAAAACCGTCAGTTGTAAACCCATACAACCTTATATCATAGTAATTGTTGAAAAATTCTCTTTCTAAAATTAAAAGAAAATACAGGGTGATCCATTTAAAAAAAACTGATGGTGACATTATACCTCGTAAAATAGAGCTTGTACTAAAAATCAAAATACATCACTATATAGATTAAAATTTCTACAAAAACTTTTATTAATGTCATTTCTTACAAAAACTAAAAATGAAACCAATAATCGAGTGTTCCCATACATTTACCCAACCTTGTATATTTATGTTACTATACTTGTTGCCATTTGATACTCAATCTGTTAGCAGGAGTGCGATAGAGTACAATGTTCTGAGGCACTATAATAATTATATAATACCTTATTTACGTTCACTTGATACCAATATTACATTTGATATGTGCACCTTTAATTTGTTTACTAAAGAGGCAATAGAGACAATGTTCTAAGACACTATAAAATAGTTGTACGTTACTTTATTTGCTTTCATTTAATACTCATATCACATTTGTGCAATACTTGTACCTTAGTTTTGTTTAGCATGGGGTAATAGGGTATAATGTTCTGGGGCACTATAAATTAGTTGTAAGTTACTTTATTTGCTTTCATTTAATACCCATATTACATTTGAGCAATATTTGTACTTTTAAATTGGTTAGCAAGGGGGCAATAGCTACAATGTTCTGAGGCACTATAAAATATTTGTAAGTTACTTTATTTGCTTTTATTTGATACCAATATTACATTTGTGCAGTATTTGTACTTCTATTTTGATAAGCAGGGGGTAATAAGGTTTAATGTTTTGTGACACTATAAAATAGTTGTAAATTACTTTATTTGCTTCTATTTGATACCCATATTACATTTGTGCAATATGTGTACCCTTAATTTGGTAAGCAAAGGGGCAATAGAGTACAATGTTCTGCGGCACAACAAAATAGTTGTATGTTAACTTAGTTGCTTTCATTTAGTACCCATATTACATTTGTGCAGTATTAATATCTTTTTTATTTTTAGCAGAAGTGTAATAAGGTACATTGTTTTGGGGCACTATAAAACAGTTGTAAGATACCTTATTTGCTTTTATTTGATATCCTTATTACATTTGTGCAATATTTGTACTTTTAGTTTGGTTAGCAAAGGGGCAATAGGGTACAATCTTTTAGAGCACTATAAAATAGTTGTATGTTACTTTATTTTCTTTCATTTCATACTAATATTACATTTGTGCAGGATTTGTATCTCTACTATGTTTAGCAAGGGGGTAATAAGGTACATTGTTTTGGGGCACTATAAAATAGTTGTGTTAGCTTATTTGCTTTCGTTTGATACCCATATTACATTTGTGCAGTATTTGTACCTTTATTTTATTTAGTAAAGTAAAGTAAAGTAAAGTTTATTTTCTTAGCATATACATGATACATACGTTTAGAGCATACATACATACATATAAAAAAAAAAATGGTCATAAAACAGATCTATCTAAAAACATGTTAAAAATTAGTAAGTATATACTATTACAAGTACAGAAATTAAAAAAAAAACATGCAAACACAAAACATTACTAACATATTTAAAAATCGTTTATACTGTACAGTTCTTTATCAATTAGCATGTTAGCTAATACTTTTTTAAATTGATTTAAGTTAGTTATACTTTTAATATTTTCTGGAAGGTAATTAAATAATTTCATAGCACTATATTGAGGCAATTTTGAGCTGATGTGTAACCTGCAATTTGGTAATGCATAGTCGTGCTGACGTCTTGTGTTATAACAATGTTTAAATCTAAATTTATTAAAATTACTTTTGGTTTTAAAATTAAAAATTAAAAGTTCATATATATACATGCTGTAAAATGTCATAATTTTGTGATTTTTAAATTGTTCTCTGCAAGATTTTTTGTATTTCAGACGCAACAATATTCTAATAGCTTTTTTTGGCACTTAAACACTTGTTGTGCATGGCTGCTTTGCCCGTAAAATATAATTCCGTATCTTAAGAGTGACTCAAAATTTGCATAATACACAGTTTTTAGTGTTGGATATTCCATTACTTTTGATAGTTTGCGAAGCAGATAACACACCGAGTTTAGTTTGCTTATTAAGTTTTGAATATGGAGTTGCCAGTTTAATTTATCATCTATAAACATTCCTAAAAACTTTACATTGCTTTTTACGCTTATGATTTGATTGCTAAGGTTTATATCTGTTGGAGGTACATAGTTGGCTCGGCTGGTTCTAAACATTACTGCATGAGTTTTTTCATGATTTAAAATAAGTCTTCAACTAACTAATTTTCGGTTTCTTTGTAGAGTAAGTCGGATTTATGGATTAAATTTGTAATTGATAAGTCACTTAGCAGCATATTTGTATCGTCAGCGTAGCTTTCGATTAGAGCATCCATTCTTTTCACTACAGGTGGTAAATCATTCACATATATGATAAATAGCAATGGACCAAGAATTCTTCCTTGCGGTATCCCCATTGTTATATATTCATAATCGGAATCTATGTTGTTCATTTTTACTTTCTGTTTTCTGTTAAACAAGTAGCTTTGTATCAACTTCAGAGCCACACCTCTTACGCCGTAGTTGTTAAGTTTTTGAAATAAAATATCGTGATCTATACTATCAAATGCCTTGGATAGATCTAAAAATATTCCCATTGGAATTTTAGTTTCTTCCAAGACACTTGCTATATGCTCAATGAATTCAAATAAAGCTGTACTTGTCGATTTGCCTTTTATGAAACCATGCTGACCATCGTACAGTAATTTACAACTAATAAAAAAATTGTAAAGCCTTACATAAATGATTTTTTCTAAAACTTTTGAAAATACACTTAAAAGACTAATAGGTCTATAATTTGACCAACTTCCTGGATCACCTTTTTTATGTATAGGTATAACTACTGCTATCTTAAGCGATTCTGGAAAGTAACCAGTTTCTAGCGATTAGTTTATCAGATATGTTAGTAGTGTTATTATTTCATTTGAGGAAGCTTTTAGAAGTTTAGTATTTATATTGTCGTAACCGGCACTATTTGAATTTTTCAACGACATGATTATATTATATACTTCTTCTTCATTAGTTAGATTTAAGTAAATTGTTTTATTGTTTTGTTCAATATTTATACTAACATTTATATTAGGAAGCATGTCAACCATATTTTTTGCTGCATTTATAAAATATGCGTTTAATTCGTTAACTTGTTTGATGCCGTTTTCAATTAACAAAGTGTTATTTTTTTTGTTTTTATTTGTGCGCTTATTTATTATGTGCCAAGCAGTTTTTTGAGTGTTATCACTGCGTTCTATTTGATCTTTAATAATATTTTTATCTCTCTCTATTAGCAGGGAGCAGTATATTTTATTTTGATTTTTATAGAGATTGTTTGCTTGATTGCTGTAATGTCTTAGAACACATAGTAGATCCAGTGTTTTTTTACATTCTATTATTTTTGGGGTATTATATTTATTTTTGTTTGATTTACATCGTTTATTCATAGTTAACAATGGAAAACATTCTTCAAAATTTAATCGAATTATTAGAAAAAAGAATTCCCAGATTTCCTTAGTATTGTAATGTGTTATGTAAATATTTTGAAATATGTTAATATCTAGTAAATTGTTTACAAATTTTGAAATATTGGCCGTATTAAGTATTCTAGACTGTATACATTTACTTTTATTTGATGAGATTGTATGTTTTATAATAATTTTTTGTGCATAATGATCCGATATATGAGTTTGAACTACATTTGCATTATAATCAAAAGTAAAATTTGTTAATATGTTATCAATAATAGTTTTAGATGTAGCAGTAACTCTAGTATACTCTTTAATAGCTGGTTTCATATTATATGATTGTAACAAATTTAAAAAATCAGCACTTATCTTAGTATTTGTAGCAATGTCAATGTTAAAATCACCTGTTATCACCAGATTAACGTTGGATTGGAGAACAATATCTAGAAGTTTAACTAGTTTTTGAAAAAAAACATATACATCCGATTGAGGCGTTCTATATAAAACAACACATACAGTTTTCTGTTCATTTAATATCCATTGCACTGCCGCACACTCGAACGTATCCTTTTGCGCCATGGCACCGATATCCTCCCGAACTATGCACAATAGAGAGTTGTGGGTAAATATTGCTACACCGCCATATGCTTTTCTTTTGAACCATTTGCCTGTCTGCAGTAGTTTGCTGTTAAATTAAAATTTGAGATTCCGTTGAGTTTCAAATTATTGTAGGTTTGATAATGCTCTGTTAGCGTTAAAATATTGCATACAAGGTTTTCTTCTAGCATTGCTTCTAATTTAATTATTTTCCCTCTTATAGATCTTATATTATTATGTATAATACTAAAAGTTGTTATAAGTTTTTTTGTAGATTCTCGGTTAACTGAAAATTTTTATCGACTATATTTTTTACAAAGTTGTATCTGCGTATAGCAATATTTTGCGGCCATGTGTTAGTATTCATTAACTTATATAGATGTTTATAATCTGCTCCTAGTTTGAAAGCCTTATTTCTTCCTTTTGTAGGTAATTCTTCTATTCCTTTAATTTTAATTTCAGGATGTTTATCCAGCATAAATTTTTCAGAAGCCATTAATCCGTTATTTACATCTTTGTATTTTAATCCATTTTTTGTTGTTTTCTTTCAAATCTTTGTTTATATTAATATAATCATTTAGTTTCTCTTTAGAATGATTGTTCGGGTCATTGTCCTTATTGATTATTTCTATTGGTATCTGTTCATATTTATTTTGTTTCCTATTTATTTCAAGGTTTTCTTTCAACATTTTAGTATTTCCTGCTATCTTAGATGCCTTTGGATTCTGAACTTGCGGCTTTTTTAAAACTTTATTATTTTGTGCACAAGCAGATGAATTATTTTTTTCTAATAAAAGAGCTATTTTACCGTTTAATCCATCAATTAGTGCATTTTTTGTTTTAATAATTTCATCTTTATTTTTGATAATTTCCTTTAAATACATAATTTCCACTTTAAAAACACATGGATTTTCACGGTCGTCTTCAGTTGCACAGCACTTTATCTCTGATTCTTCAAGGTATTCAACTTGTTTCAACTTTTTAACACAACTTTGGTGATATATGGTGTCACATAAAATACATTTGTATCCACTTAATGCAATACTACCACATTTGCACTTCTTTGCTTCAGGAGCGGTTATTTTTCCGTCTGTCGCGGCAGCCATCTTGAAAATTTATTAGCATTAGCATAGGGGTAATATAATACAATGCTTATTTGCTTTTATTTGATACCCATATTACATTTGTGCGATATTTGTACCCTTAATTTAGTTAGCAAAGGGGCAAAATGGTATAATGTTTTGCGGCACTATAAAATAGTTGTATGTTACCTTATTTGCTTTCATTTGATACCCATATTACAATTGTGCAGTATTTGTACCCTTAATATGGTTAGCAAGGGGGCAATAGGGTACAATGTTCTAGGGCAATAGGGTACAATGTTTTGGGGCACTATAATACAGTTATAAGTTACCTTATTTACTATTATTTGATACCCATATTACATTTGTATAATATTTGAACCCTTAATTTGGTTAGCAAGGGGGCAATAGAGTACAATCTTCTGTGGTATTTTAAAATAAATGTTTGTTACCGTATTTGCTTTCATTTGATATCCATATTACATTTATGCAATATTTGTACCCTTAATTTAGTTAGCAAAGGGGCAAAATGGTATAATGTTTTGCGGCACTATAAAATAGTTGTATGTTACCTTATTTGCTTTCATTTGATACCCATATTACAATTGTGCAGTATTTGTACCCTTAATATGGTTAGCAACGGGGCAATAGGGTACAATGTTCTGGAGCACTATAAAACAGTTATAAGTTACCTTATTTGCTTTCATTTGATACCCATATTACATTTGTATAATATTTGGACCCTTAATTTGGTTAGCAAGGGGGCAATAGGGTACAATCTTCTGTGGTACTTTAAAATAAATGTTTGTTACTGTATTTGCTTTCATTTGATATCCATATTACATTCATGCAATATTTGTACCCTTAATTTGCATTGCAGGGGACGATAGGGTACAATCTTGTGGGGTACTCTACAATAATTGTATGTTATCATATTTGCTCTTATTTGATACTTATATTACATTTAAGCAATATTTTATTAAAATACGATTTTATTTAATAACATTGTCATTCAAAATGCTTTTATAATTTTCTAGAGATCAAATAAATGTGTGAAAGTCACAGTCTATCGCCTGGTCTCATAATGCTAACCGCGAAATTCTTGCCGCTATGGATATACGCTTTGTCGACAACTTCACATTATTGAAATTGGTCTCACTATCCTGTGATTTGAAGCGTTGCTTATGAGACCAGGTCTCACTATCCAAAATGGTCTCACTATCCTGTGATTTGAGGCTTAATTGGTCTCACTATCCTGCCGCCGGAAACATATATATATATATATATATATATAACATTTGAACCTCGAATCTTAATTAATTAACACTAAATTCTCAAATCGTCAAGGAACGGTCATTGTCGTTAAATCATTCAACCGCATTACTTTACTGTGCAAAAGTTATTGATCCTCTTTGATTCGTCCCGCAAACGACTCGTGCCAATCCGGTCCATCTCGTTTTCTGGTATTACCTTGCTAATGCTTCGGCTTATGTTCCCGTATACATTTCTATAACTAACACATCCCTATGGTATTTTTTAATAGCAGTGTGTTTATAACTGCTTCTTACTAATGAAATGTGTTCTTCATATAACCTTAAAACCTAACGGGCCAGTGTAAGCTTAACAATCTTTTGCAGTTATTGTGCAACTTTAAGAGCTGAAGTCCTAGTATACAAGCATACCTTCAACAGCTGGTACGTATAATACCTCAATGCCAAATACGGTGTTAACATAATCCCAAAGCTTCATAATAGTGTATAAATAACCATATTTTACAGCCTAGTACAACTCTGAACAACAACAAATTTATCGTGTGTCATTAAAATTATAAACTATCAAATACAAATACATATAAATAGCTAATAATAATTCAGAACAAAAAAAAGACTGTTAGAAGGTCAGATATCAACCGCTTAAAACAAAATACTTATAATAATAATACTTTTTGAGTTATAATATTAAAAACAAAACAATAAATATTCTTTTTAAAAAATATTTTTAAACATCAAAGGAAAACAACGGCAAAGTCCTACCAGCAAGCCATGCTAGGCAAAATGTATACACAGTTAAGACATATTGAGAAAAGCAATATCAATGCAAGTTAGAATTCTAGCGACTGGAATTCTTTTTAGAGTATTTTAATACTTACATAGAATATGGAAGAACAAACTAGGAAGACTGAATAAATTATTAAAAATATAAAAATAAAAAATTAATTAAACAAGTAAAAAAAGAAAACCAAAACTTACAAAGTAAATAAAATATAATAAAAATAAAATTAAATGATATTGAACAAGATAAAATCAATCACATTTTTTTTGCCTTTTTGTATAAATCAATTTTTTGCCTCTTTGTATAAATCACCATGTATATTAATTATTTAATATGACTACAGCAAATACACTAAAAACTAAAACTAAATTAAAAAAATAATCTTTAAAGGCACCAACTATAATATACCACTTATTAACACACCTTTACACAGTATTTAATTGCATAGAAATATATTTCAATTGTTACTTCTAGTATGCTTTCATTTTGACTTTGTGCTATAATTATTTTTTAGTTATGAGATCATGTAGGTATGTATGTATTTAGCTATATTTAAGTAACTTTATATTATTTTGTTCTTGCCACTGTTACTATACATCTGTATAGAGATTTAAAAAATGTTTTTTTTTTAATTAAATTTGAGCTAGAAAAATGTAGATTTCTATTTTATTTTTACCTTTGTTGTTATTTTACAAGTGTAGTTTGTACCAGTTTGATAATGAGACGTCCAAATAACATATTTTTTTATAGTTATAATAAATACACAAAAAATGTAACGTGGCTAATAGTAAAAACAATAATTATGACGTATATTAAATCAAATAATTGCATACCTAATTATAAAATGATAATATTACAAAATATTTTGATTGTGTTTCAAAACTTTTAAGAATCTTTTTAAATAATAATTTATTATCTTGCGCCATAGCAAAATCACATTTTATTTAGTAGTAAAGCTCAAATATAAGATGTTTAAGAACTCAAGCTCCAAAACGTAACCTTAATAATGCATAAACTGTTATCAATATTATTTTAATAAAAAAATAAACTATTAACAATTATTTACTACTATTACTTTTCTATAGTGTAATGCATATTAACTTTAATTTTAATATTTAATAAATTACAGTAAAACTATTTGTTTTCTTAAAAAAAATCAATGTAACAATTTTCAATATTTAAATTTTATAATAAATTAATGTCAGTGAAAAACTGATTATATTAAAAATGTCGGCAACATTGCCAAAACGGACGTTAAAATGGTGCAACACAAACTTAAGCTAAACTGGGGTTGACTCAGAGTTGAGTTTTGCTAAGTGACGTTGGAGAAAGGCATAAAACCTGTTTGCACCAACATTTTAAATGTTATGTTGCTCTTAAAACAATAAGGATGGCTTATTTTATTGCACCACACATAATTAAAGAAAGTTTACAGATTTAAGAGACCTAATTTAAACTTTAGCAATCAATATTGTCTACTTAATAAAAACTTAACATTGCTTCTATCTTTATTTACTTTGCTGATATGATTAATATATTCTGCCTCGTTCCTTATCTTGTCTTTCTGGTCTTTTTTATTTTTCGAAGGAACAACCTCATTTTTATAGCGTTTATTCTTGTTTTATGTTTTTTTGTCAGTCCACATTTTACTGCTGTTAAATATCTTTCCTGTTTTTCCAATTTTATCTATTGTTCCTAGTTATTTAAATTATTCTACTTAGTTGATCTTTTTTTGCTGTGTGTTTTCTTTCTCTTTTGTCATTATCATGGATTTGGTTTTTTTATGTTTATTTTTGTCTCAGTATTTTAGTTAATATTTCTACATTGTGCTAAAACTCTTCTTCCGATTCTGATACAATTGACCGCAAATAGTATTTCTGTTACTTAAGCTATTTTCATCTTTCAATATCCAATATGTAGTGTTTTCAACTTCTTTTTTGCTTCTTTAATTACCTTATCAAATACTATTGTAAATAATAGTAGGCCATTGCCCTGTTTTGTAGAAAATTCTGCCAATTCTTCATTATTTGTTCTCACTATGTTTTTTTAGATCAACAAAGCACATGTGTATGTCTCTTTTCTTCGTAATGAGTTTTTCACTTATTTGTCTTGATGTAAAAATTCAGTCTTGTGCGCTTCTTCTTTTTCTGAATCCACATTGGCTATCCTCTATTGTTTCTTCAAGTTAGTCGTTAATTTTTTATTCTTTTTTCAATTATTCTTGCTAAGATTTTGTTGACTACTTTTGTTATTGCGATTCCTTAGTAGTTATTAAAATGTTTTATCATCTTTTTGCATATTGAGAGTATGACTTATATTTTTAATTCTTTTAGAGTTTTTTGTTCTTTATTATTTAAATATTTAAATGTGTTATTCATTTTTTCTATTCTATTCTTGTTGCCTTTGCGGTTTTTTGCCTATATTATGTAGTCTTCTATTATCTCCGCTTCGTTCGTAATTATATTTTCTTGTTTGTCTTTTATAATCTTTATATTGTATTTAATTATATTAATTTGTAATTATTAAAAATAATAAACCTAACAATGATGTGGAAGTTGCAAAACTTATGGAAATTGGTTTATCACAACAGATTTATGAGAGATCTAAAAATCTAACAATCAAACTGAGAATTTTAGAATGAATCATTTGACATATTTTAGAAAATGCCTATATGTTTTTAAATTTCTTTTTAAAATTGTTTAATAAGATTTTCTGCAGTTTAGTTTAATGTTCTAGCACTTTCTATAAACATGAAGACTCATTTTCTTCATTGTCTGAGCAATAACCTGAACTATAACGTCCAAGTTTAATATGATCTGCACTACACATACACAATTACAAGTTAACTTATTGTCGAGTTTTTTTTATAGAAATACACATAAATAACAATAGTGTAATCTATTTTAAAGTTTTGTTAGCTAAACTAATCTTAAAATGTGTTGTAGTAAAAATTAAAACTACATTTAAAGTTAACTATACTTTAATTCAGTGTAGATTTAAGCTACGATAGTACAAACAAACATAAGCTATTATAATTATTAAAACATTATTAAATTGATTAATTTTGAATTATAGATTGTTTGACAAAATAACAATAGTTTTTAAATGTAACCAATTATTTCTTTATTTATTATTGTAAAATATTAGCTAACATGGTTTTCTTTTCCTGAGATAACATTTTTGGAAATTGAATATCAAAACTAATTAAAAGATCTCCTTTTCGCGATAATTCTTTAGGTATAGGAAGTCCTTGTGCTGCAACTCGTTTGACGGTAGTTGGACTGATAATCTCATCTTTTGTGCTCATTCTAATGTTTTCTCCAAATAGTGTTGGTATTTCTAATATGCATCCACATAAAGCTTGTTTTAGTGATATTTTAACAGAATATTTTAAATCACTTCCATCCCTTACAAAATAGTTATGTGGCTTATCTCTTATAATAAATATAACATCTGCTGGTATGCGGTTTTTATTCTGATCTCCTTCTTTAGGAAACGTTATTTTAGTGCCAGCTTTCCATCCAGGTTTAACTTCGATGTTTAATATCTTTTCTTCTAATTTCTTAAATCCTCTATTTTGTATAATTTTACGTGATATTTTCATTTTTTTAGTGCAACCATTATAAACTTCTTCTAGTGTGACAAATAAAGGGTGTTCAATTGGAGGATCTTTAGGTAGACTTTTGTTTCTACCCGATCCAAAAAAGTCCAAATCCATATTTTCATCTTGAAATGTAAATGCTCCAGTTTCAAACAGGTTGGAAAATGGGTTAGAGTTACCAAAAAATTGTGCAAATGTAGCACGCGGATCTCCGTGAAAAGTGTAGCTAAAGTGTTCATTTGGTAAGCCACCCTTAAGGCCATCCTCGCCATAGCTATCGTATATATCCCGTTTCTTTTTATCGGATAATACCTCATATGCTTCAGCAACTTCTTTGAATTTTTCATCTGCTCCTTTTGTTTTGTTTTTGTCAGGATGGTATTTTAATGCTAGTTTGCGATATGATTTTTTAATTTCTTCATCACTTGCACCTTTTTCTAAACCAAGAATATGGTAATAATCTTTACCCATTGTACATGAATGATTTGAACTGACAATTAATTACTCAACTGTGCCCGACAGTTCTGACAACTTCAACAAATTTGCTAATGTCAAATAATTTAAAAAATGTTTCAAATTGTGCATTTGAAAGCTACGTACTTCATATAATTTAATCAACACAAATACTTTTATTAAATGCTTGTTAAATAAATTATTCTTAATAAAAAACCATTGATAATAAATTATTTCTTAGCAAAACATTTTTAATAAATTAAGCAAGTAATGTTTTGTTCCTGAAAGTAATTATTGTGAGTCATTGGAAATGAATGTTTTGATGCGTAATTTGCGCGTAAGGAATTACAATTCGTAGCTTTCTTTTCTAGCACAATAATATCTCGCTACTTTGCATAACATTTGCTTTGACATATGGATACATAATTTTAATATGGTAATCTTGACTTATTGCAAAATTGCGTACTCCTAGTAGAATTCTAGTTTAGCAACACGACAATAAAATACAAAAAGAAAACATTCAAATTAAGTTGTTTATACAATTGATGCATTTCTTACTATCATTACACAAGTAGAAAATTGCATTGCTTCAGATATAAACGAATATTTTATTTATAATAAAAATAATAGAATTGAAGAGATAAAATAAATATTAAATTTTGGATTGTTTAAAATGCGTACGCGTTTTTGCCATTTTATTATCTAGACTCGGCTCCGGACTACTGCATGCAGACTAATGTAAGTACGTTTCTAGTATTACTATTAAAACAAATTAATTATTAATTAACATAGATTATAACAATGTTATAAAACAATTAATTTACGATCAAACTAATTACATAATTTAAATTTTAAAATTTATTTTTAGCATACCCTTTACTTTTTTGAAGATAAATTAAACTTAAACCTTAAACTTAAAATATATGAAGTAAAACTATTATAATATTTATTCCTGAAATAAAAATAAAATTGTGTATGCTTCCAAGGTTATATTGCCCAAAATGAGACAATTAGCTAGACAAAAAGCATAAAATCATATGTTTAAGTTACAATTTCTTGTTTTCTTACAAAATACCGGCATAAAATTTGATACTTCGATAATTTTTAGAAACACTTTTGTTTTGATATGTGTATTGACTCAAATATGTTTTGAAATCTTTTTAACAATAATATAGCGCTCTGTAACATAAGCAAGAGCTAAAAAAAAGTTATTCATAGTCAGACTAATTATTTTTGTAAAACCCTTTTTGTGAAGAGATATGTTGACTTTTTAACAGTTTTCTCTCATTTTGTTTATTGAGAACAATCAATCAAATTAAGATTAATTAACTAGTGCTTTTACAACTCTTTATGCAGATAGCAATTTTAAATGAAATACATAAAACTGGCAATAATACCAGTTGTGGGTATCACTTTGTCTCGGTTAGGGAGGCCAACAGAGCCACCCATGCCGGTTGGGTCAATGAGCAAAAAACCAAATGTACCCAAAGCCATTTTTAGCTACCTTTCTTTATTTTCCAGTCATTTACATTCATGATGTCATATCACAAAACATGTCCGTGCCGTCAGTTGAATCTGGCAAGGGCTTACAAACCGGCACGGCTCAGTCAACAACTGGAGTTGGAGAACAATGCTCCGGCAGCGCAAAAACTAATTGTTTAAAAGTTGTTGCAAATTTTTTAAAAAGTACTTGTGTAGCAGATACAAGTAAAAAAATGTCAGTCCATAAAACGTTAAACTCCTGTAAAGGCATTGTTTATTGTAAAAAAAATTTAAACTGCACGATGGAAGAAATTGTTGAGAACATTTGTGGTCAAAAGGTAATCGAAGAGCTTTGGCAGCTTTAACTAAAAACTTAATTTAAAACCAACCTGACAAAACTAATTTAAGCAAATACGCCAAAACAGTTAGATGTCGATCAGTTTTAAAAATTTACTTTTTATTTTGTTTACGTTTAAACACTAAAGTCTCTACAACTTTTGTGTTTAATTGTTAAGTGTTCATTTATTTACATAACCGTCCGTCTATTAAGTGTTATTTATTTCTTAATTTATTTTATTTATTAGTTGTTCAAAATTATAAAGACAATAGTACTGTGAAACTGCAACGGTTGCAAACGCAGTTATTGTGAGCTAAAAATAATCCAAGTAAAGCGAATGCCTTTTCGGGTGTGCCTCTAAGAATTTTTGAGGCTTTACATGCACAAGTGACGTTTTGCCAAGAGTCGCTATTTTACTAACAAAAAATTTACCATTTATAAAAATATCGCAATTGAATCCATTGTTACGGAAAAAATAGTGTCACAACCGCGCAGACTGGCAAAATTTTGAAACTAGTCTGGTCCTACCAGAGTCAAATGGTGAGGATGTCAAGACAGCCGTGAAAGTTTTTTAAATTTATCGTCCGCGTATTAGATGTGATTATACTTAAGTTCTGCGGTCAACTGGCCAATCCTTCAATTCTACAAGCTAATATGAAAAAGCGGCGTCTACCCAGAAAATTGTAGAAAGGCCATTATTTTGCCGTTGCTGAAGCCGGGCAAAAATCAAAAACAACGTCAACAGTTACAAACCGATTTTGCGTACCTGCTGTCTCAGTAAAATCCTAAAAAAAAAATCATAAACAACCGTCTGGTGTAGACGCACACCACAAACAAACGAGAGGGGAGCCTACGCCACGGCACTATAAGAAAAAAGTTAATTTTTACCTCCTCAGAACATCTCACCGGGACCCCGCGCTTGTTTAGCAAGATTCCAAAATAACGTGAAAAAGTAAATCATAGCAATTCAAATGTCCTCTGTAGTAAAGTGTCCTTAAGCAATAAAAGGTCACATAAACCAACTCATATTTACCGTCAACAAAACGCAGTAACGCAAATACAAACTCAGGCCTACCGTCAACAGGTGTGCGTCCGAACGCAGGAGCTAGAAAAAAATCTCTATGTAAACTATCTAAAGGTATTTGAGGTCGGCTCTGGCGAGTTTTTCAAACTGACCTCACAGTGCAAACAAAAAATTTGACCCAAGTTTTGAAAAACAAGTTCCTTAAAATCGTCGTCAAATACCCAGACTCTTTGCGGTTGTTTACGGACGGTTTGAAAACGGACCGAGAAGTAAGAAGTTATAGACGGTACGGCTTATTTATGGTCTTTCCCCAAAGAAACTTCCTTATACACCAAGGTATTATATATATATATTCCATAAAACCCAGCTATACAGTAAGAAGTCATCTCACAGCTCGTTCCTCCTTTGTTAAGTATAAAATCTATGTAATTGTTCGATCCAAATAATTATTTTTGTCTGGACGCCGTGTCGTGTGAATATCAAGGACAACAATAAAACCACCCATCAGGAGGCTAATGCAGATCCTACGGACAACATTTTTGTAAAACCTATCAAAATTAAGATACATAATTATAAAGATCATTAAAGATTGGCAAAGGGCATTGAACGGCATCTAAAACAAATTAAAATAAAATCAAGCTTTTCGTGACGGCATGGAAATTACCGATAAATCTCAACAGAAGAAAGATCGCCTTATGTCGCTTGCACATAGGACATTCCAACTTAACCTTATCGTATTTCCTGACCGGCAACAAACAACCCGCATGCTAAACGTGTCACTACCCACTAACAATGAAGCACATTTTGAAAGAAAGCTCCCTAACAACATGGGCTTCATTTTATCAATCAAAGAGGAGTCCATATAACGATGCGTTCATTTATTTTAAAGCGCAGAATTTCTAAAACAGGTGTAACTAAGTTGTCTTTTAATGATTTTAATGTTAATTTATTTATTTGTTTTTATTGATAAGTTTGAGTTGATGCTGTTCCGGTTTAGTTAGTTTATAAGATCTGGTATGGCATTGTACAGCTTTGGTGTCATCTGTAACATTAGGTTAAGTTGTAATGTCAGGTTTAGATAGAATTTATGATCCAACATTGAAGCATTTTACAGCTTTGGTGTCATCTGTGATATTGGGTTTAATTAGTTTTTAGAGTCTGGTATAGCTTTGGAGCTGTGATAGTAGGTTAGGCTTAGTAAGTAGATTCTGTGATATTTGTTTTTAGTTTTAACAACTGTGATATTAGGTTTAGTATTTATTCAATTATTTATTTATTTAAAAAAATTATTATGTCAGAATGTTTTCTTAGGTTTTCAACCTGAGGTTATTATTCTTTTTATTCATTTTAGTAGTTAATGCTTTAAACAAAAAAAATACCAATTTTAAAAACTTCAGGCACATTAGATTGTTTTCTTCTTTTTAGAAATATTTAAACTCGTAGTGGCAAAGCAATGTTTAAATTTTCCTAACAAACATGCTTTATTTCAAATCAGCATGGTTTTATGACGGAGAAAAACATGAATACAGCACTATATGAATTTTCACAAACAATATTACAAAAACTAAAAGCCTGTAATTTTTTTTATACTTTTCTAAAGATTTGATTGCATTGATTATCACCAAATACTATAACTATAGAATTAAGAAAACTGCGTATAACTAGTTTAAATTAAGTTTTGTGAATCAAAAACAATTATAGAGAATGTAACCAAAAGCAAAATTATCCAATCAAATGGTTTAGACAAAGTTATGAAGATTTCTCACGGTAGTCTTCTAGGTTCTTTAATTTTTAATATTTTTATTAACGACATTTTAATATAAATTGCAATTTATATTGCAAAATAGAGTAATGCACGTATGCTTTGTTAACTTTGAAAAGGCATTTGACAGGATCAAGAAAGAAGACATATGGAATATGGAAAAGAAGAGAAAGAAATTGAAAACATAATTAAAAACAGGTACAGAGAAAACAGAAACATAGTCAGAATGAATAACAAGGAATCAACAGAATTCCAAACGAAGAAAGAGGTGACGCAAGGATGTGTGATAAGCGCATTGCTCTTTTCAATTGTGCTAAACAAGGCAATAAAACACGCAAAGAAAAAAAAAAGATGGTAAAAATAGAAAATTGGAGAATAAAAATAACAAAAATATTAGAACTGCTAGTTGCAGACGATATGGCAGTAATTGCTGAGGCAGAAAAAGAGCTACAACACAACATAAAAATAATAGAGAAGCAACTAAAAAAATAAACATTAAAATAAACTATGAAAAAACAAAGACTATGATAATTGCATATCAGAAGAATGAGTTAAGAAAGAAACACTAAGAAAATTTATGAGACTAGAAAAAGAAGAGACTACAAAAAAAGGAACACTTGGAAAAAAATTAAAAAAATAGCCAAAGGTAGCCAAAGATAGGAAGAAATAGAGAGAATACTATACACATTATTAATGTATACGCCTTACACCAAAAGGTAAAAAAACAATTTGTATAAATCTAAAAAAAATATAAGATTCTAATAAAAAATATACTAAAAGTCCTGACAAATATGACACAAGCTGAGCTCTAGCGGCAATGACCAAAAACAGAGCACTTTTTTTAGTTTTTTGTTAATATTTCGAAAATTGTAGATTGGAGGTAAAAGTTGATTATATACATAATAAAAGCTGATAAAATTTGCAATAAAAATGATCATGTACATTTTGATAATAACAATAACAACAATAAACATACACAACCAAATTACAGTTTCAACCACTAAATAATTAAAATAATAATAATGATTTAATGGTTTTTAAAACACAACAAAAAATATAACTTTGCAATTACCTCATCTTTTGTTGCACTTTCTAACTTTTCTATAACGTCATCAGAAACAAACTTGTACTGAAATGCAATTGAAAACATTTCT
This sequence comes from Tachinus rufipes, assembly GCA_963932245.1. Classification (NCBI taxonomy): domain Eukaryota; kingdom Metazoa; phylum Arthropoda; class Insecta; order Coleoptera; family Staphylinidae; genus Tachinus; species Tachinus rufipes. The sequence continues at coordinate 70,012,628 of OZ010745.1, read as the reverse complement.
TAATTTTTTTTTAATAAAAATAACTGACAAAACATGTACAGGGCAGGTTATTAAAATATGATAAAATCAGACTATGTCAATTGACAAAACCAAACGGTATGCAACATTGCACACTTTCTTAATTCCCCAGTGGCTATAATAATAATAATAATACTTTATTCACGGTATATACAAAACCATTTACATCTACATCATTATGTATATAAATAACGATGAATTATAAGCAATATTACAATTACACAAAAATATATAAAGGAATATTGAATAATAAAGGCATGGAAAAAAGTATACATAAATAAAAACAAAATATAAAATTAATCATCAACACATTTTAATTGACACTTAAAACTACATTTTGAAACACAAAATAAATCAATATTATTAGAAAAACTATTTGCAATTCTACACATTCTATCAATTGGATTATTAAATCCATAATTGGTAGAATGTATAAATTCTCTAAATAATGGAGACTGTCTGGTTTGGCGATTATTGTTGGGGATTTAAAATGGAAGAGTTACTAGAAGCTCTTAGCAATCAATCTCAGTCATCATTAGTCCACGTAAAAATGATAAATCGGCTCTTTTGCGGCGAATTTTCAGCGGCGGAAGATTATATTGCAATGCAATGAGGTTAAAATCGTAATTTTCGGATAAAATGCCTAATTTGTACAATAATAAACAAAAAATGTTGTTTGTAGAATGGACACCAAACTGACGGAGCGTACTCTAAATGAGAACGTACTAAAGCGCAATAAAGTAGTTTGAGTGTGCTAGGAGATATGTCAGTAGACATTCTGTAAACAAATCCTAACATGTTCATAGTTTATATGCTCAACAAAAGTTAGTTTTGAATCAAAAATTACGCCCAAGTCTTTTATTTGTGTAACATGTTCCAAAACATTATTATCGATAGTACAGTCATACGATACTTTACTTAAAGTTCTGTTGAAGCTTATCGAAAAACATTTATTTGCGTTAAACAACAAGTTAATAATAAGACACCATGAATGAACAAAATCTAAATCATTTTGCAAACTAATGCAGTCCTCGATAGATAATATTCTTTTATAAATTTTAAGATCGTCAGCAAATAAAAGATAAGACAAAGAATTAATAGAATAAACAAGATTATTAATAAAAAGTAGAAACAAAATTAGTCCATAAAGAGATCTTTGAGAAACCCCAGAAGGAACAACAATTGGTTGTGATAAAAAGTTATTAATTTTCACACACTGTGTAGAATTTTCCAAAAAGCTCGACAACCACGCAACAACACATTCATGAAAACCCAAAGCCCAAAACTTAGCAATCAAAATACTATAACTAACGCAATCAAAAGCCTTTGAAAAATCTGTGTAAATAGAATCTACTTGAACTCTTGATTGAAAGGCATTCAAAAGATCATTTTTGTAACAAAAAAAAATTGTAAAAGTTGAATAACCCTTGCAAAACCCATGTTGCTGTTCCACTAAAATGCTATTGCACATCCATTGTATTTGACCAGTTACAATTTGATCAAACAACTTAGGAATAGCAGACTGGATGCATATACCTCTATAATTGGTAATATCCTCCTTAGCTCCAGATTTATGTAAAGGCATAATGTAGCTTTGTTTCCAAACTAAAGAAAACTTGGCTTTATTAAGAGAAACCTCAAACAGTAAAAGCAATGACGTAGAAATTGAATAAATACATTGTTTTAACAGCATAGCGTCTGTAACATTCAAACATGCTGCCAAGACAGCGCAATTCCGCCAGAAGAAGTTGAGAAGCTTATCTAGCGGCAAAGCTTAGGTTTTATCTGGCAGCGAATTTTCTAAAAATTATTTTTAAATTATTTTTTCTCTGTTTCTTAAAGTTAGAACACTAGAAGGACTCAACATATTTCATGCTATGAGTGGTATTAACGCTCACCAAAGTACCATCTGCACAGACAGTTAGGGAACTTAAAGTAAAACCAGAGAAATAACTGCAGCAGCTGAACCTGACTTCTTGCTGTCTAAATGTATAGCCTGATTAAGTGGTTTCCACATTTTCATCTTTTAAATAGAAATGGACTACAAGAACTTATATGCACCATTTATGCCTCCATATCTGTTAAGAAAATGCTGCAAAGAAATAACTTTTGCTTTTACCAAGATGTAAAGTTTTTCTCCACAATGGTCCAACGTATCCAAAAGTATAGGTAAAACACTGTCAAACATTAATGGGTGTATCGGATATCTGATGAATAGAAGTGGACTACAAGAACTTATGTTCACCATTTATGCCCCCATATCTGTTAAGAAGATGCTGCAAAGAAAAGCCTTTTGCTTTAACCAAGTTGTAAAGTTTGACTCCACAATAATCCAACTTATCCAAAAGTATAGATAAAACATTGTCAAACATTAATTACTCGTAAATTCTATTTTTTTATCTAACAAATGATAGTAAAAGTATACATTTATACAATTTTTTTTTCTTGCTTTGGCATCTTCAATAAATTACATAAAAACGCAATCTTTAACGCTCTATAACTCTGTAGCCGGTAAAAATACAAGAAAAATGTAAATAATAATTTTTATTGCATATTTATCAGCTTTCATTATGTATATAGTCAATCTTTTACTTCTAACCTACAGTTCTCAAGATATTAACAAAAAAACAAAAAAATGCCCTGTTTTTGGTCCTTGCCGCTAGAGCTTGTGTCATATTTGTCAAGACTTTCTTCATTTTTACACTGATATATAGGTACCTTATAAATCAGTGTAAAAGATTCAAAACATTTGGATTTTTTGAGATGTAAAAAGCTACTTTAACTGGACTATAATTTCTTCAACTATTGCATTAGACAATGCAAAACTCAATCTTGTTAGCAAAGTAAAGTTTTTGGGTGTTTTTGTCGCCAATAAATTAAAATGAAAATATCACATTGGCCACATTTTTACCAAACTAAGTAGAGTATGTTGCACATGTTTTGAATTTATTATGCAGAAACAAGCTTTAAGAATTTAATTAAACTTAAAATATAGTGAATTTTGTAAAACAAAGTTTTCAAAACATAGACTATTAGCGGCAATTGCAATTTATATTATAAAATGTTTTCTTTTTATGTGAAAACAAAATCAGTATTTTGTTGGAAATGCATAATTATACAACCCGTAATAACCAAGAATTTAGTTACTTAATTTATAAACTTACTATTGCCAAAAATAGAGTAGATTATTCATATATACTATTTTACAACAAATTACTTTCTGTCAAACAAAAATCTGTTTTTGCAATTTACAAAAAATGCATATTTAAAATTTTACACAAATTAAGCTGTATACTGTTATGAAGTTTATGAACTACAATATTGATAAATTTATATCTAAATATAAAATACTACACTTGACACCTATTCTAATATTGTGACTTTTACATTATAGTAAATACTTACATAAATTTGTAGTTGAATGTTTATTATAATTATTATATAACTATGGTTAAAATTCAAGATAAGTGGTAACAGCATACCGCAGCTTGGTGTTTCAAAACGTAGTGTGAAGAAAGCTATACAACAGTTTGCAAAACAAAAAATTACATAAAAAAGTTAGTTTAGGCAGACAAAGGTGCACAATTCCTCAGGATGACCACTGTTTGACCTTACAATTCTTGTGAACTAGAAAAGCTACTTAAGTTAGTGTGTTACAAGCAAGAAAATAATGTAAATGCCCTAAAATTAACCAAAAAACATTGAATAATGCCCATTTGCTTTGTAAGCAAAACACCAAAACTAGAAAAATAAAAAATAGAACAAAATCCTGTTTGCTGACGAGTCAAGAATTTGCTTCAAATCCTCAGATATGTGTAATAAAACATGAAAAAAAAACTTAGGCAAAGGTTTGCACAGTGCAATATTGTACCTAAATTTAGTTTTGATAATGGCTTGAAAATAGTGTGCGGTAGCACTAGTCTAAAAACTTGTACCAAATAAGTACTTATTATTATTAAAAGAGAACAATGACTGCAAAGAAGCACAATAAAAAAATTTTACACCCACATGTAATAACTTTTGCCTCTTTTATTGACAATGTTAATGCATGATAATGCTCGTTTTTACATTATTAGAATCATCAACAGTTACTTGAATAAAGTTCAAATCCACACCATAAATTGGCCAGTAAAAAATTCCGATCTAAATCCGATAGAACGTTTGGAACATTATAAGAAAATTCAAATTCTTACTCATGCAAACATGAATAAAAGTGCAGCGCTATTATATAAAAAGAAAGAAAGACTAAAATGCAACTTGACACCTTATTTAAGAAATGCCAAAAAGAATAAAAGCTCTGATTCAATTTCGTAGAAGCAACACACATTATTAATTTTTTTTGTAGTTTGTTGATTTTTAATTCTATTCATTATCAAGAATTCTGCAATATTTTTGATATCAAATAAACAAAACAGTACCATTGCTTTAATTACATTAACATTGTCTTATATGCATTATAAATCATTTTATATTAGTTATTATTATTATAAGTTATTCAAAATTATAAACTGTTATCAAAGTTAAACCTGTGTCTAAAGTTTGCTAAACAAATTTTTGATAACAATTATCTATGGATTAAATTGTAACCCGGTGAGTGTACTTTTTGCAAATACATCATATTAACGTAAGTTTATTAAACTTATTTTAATATTAGTTATTACCAGACTTAATTGCATTGCATTATATAATGTTTTCTAACTAAATCATTTAATTATCCCCTTAATAAGAATAATGAAATAGGTATAATTATATAATTTTATATTTTCTGGTTATAAAGTAACATCCAAATTATATGTAATTATATACACGGTTGGTCTATGTTGTTTAAACAATACATGAGTTATGGGAAAACTATCATTTCATACAAGGAAGATGATATTTAGTGCTCAACTATAAAATTTCTCTTTTTCAATAAAAACTGTTAATAATAAGTAGATGATTCGCACTCACTAATTGCTATTTTAATCACAACATAATTAGTTTTTGTTAAAAATTAATTGTTAATTATTATTAAAATAACAGTTACAGTTATATAATTTAAAACTAATCAATCATACAAGAAAGCAAAAGTATGCAGAAATTCAAATTATATAGAATATTGTAGAATTATAAAATTATTATTTATTATTAAATAAAAACAGAGTTCTTAGTTGATATTTTTTACATTTTAAAATATCTAATAAACAATATTATTAATTAATATTAACGCAATTTCAAGAATCACTTTGTTAACGTTATTATGTGACATTGTAAACTAACAAAATAAAAACAAAAAAGTTGCGCAACTATTTTATAAAATTTATAAAAGTAGATACATATATAACTTTTCCAGCGCCGGTTCCAGTCCCAAACCTGAGTCAAAAAAGAAAGACAATTGAGGAATGAGGCTAGCAACATTTCCTTTGTAAATTCCAAGTTTGCTCAAATAATAATTTGAAAAAAGGACAAGAATACAAAACCAAATATGTTAAGTTAGAACTGGATCATAACATAACATCATAGAAGATAAACTCACACGATATCGTTATAGAACTACAAAAGCATAAAATAGATTTGTGCGGAGTGTCAGAAAAAAAGTAAGGCAGACAAAATAGGAAATTACATACTCTGATTTAACAAAAGAGAAAACCGTCAAAAAGCAACTTCAGCAATTTTAGTACAAAACAAAAGCCAACATAGAAAACACAAAATAGATAAACCATAATATAATTCAAGTCACGCTGAAATAGAACAAAAACAAAATAAATGTAACAAGCATATAAAGAAAAACAAACAAACAAACAAACAAACAAACAAGATAAGACACACTCAATGAAACAATCAAGCACATTTACAAAAGAAAAAAAATCATAACACTAGGTGATACAAATGCCAAGATAGAAAACATAAGAATTCCCAGAAATGTAAACACACATAATAAAAAAATACTAAACAAAAATAGAATAATGCTACTACATCATTTTTTCTACATAAATTACAACAAAAATTCACATTTTAAAACTGACGGCGACACAATTATGATAGACGTAGAACCGTAATATCCAACTCCTAATAAAGCACCTAATAAACTATTAGCTGAATAACCTAACTTTTTTCAAACTTTAATTTGATTTATTTTTGTTACGCCTCTAAGCAGCTGATAAATTATATGCTTAATGTTTTCATTTGTTATAAATGTATATGTTAAGCATATATTTAATTTTCTGTTCAAAAGTTTTAATAAAATAAGGCCTGTAATATCCAACTCCTAATAAAGCACCTAATAAACTATTAGCTGAATAACCTAACTTTTTTCAAACTTTAATTTGATTTATTTTTGTTGCGCCTTTGAGCGGCTAATAAATTATATGCCTAATGTTTTTATTTGTTATAAATATATATGTTAAGCGTATATTTAATTGGCTGTTCATAGGTTTTAATAAAATAAATAAAATTAAAAGTTAGGTTATTCAGCTAATAGTTTATTAGGTGGTTTATTAGGAGTTGGATATTACAGCCCTTAATAAAATTAAAAGTTAGGTTATTCAGCTAATAGTTTATTAGGTGCCTTATTAGGAGTTGGATATTACAGGCCTTAGTAACCTAAATAAAATACACCACCACTTTTTTATATAAATACAAATACCACTTAAAAAAAATTGCAAATAAAAGAAAAACAAAAAGATAAAGCATTAACTTGGAGTCGCTAAAAATAGTACTAAATGCCTCTACTAAACAAGATTGCAACAAAAATAGAGAACAACCCGATCAAAACCACAGACAACGTCGATGAAACATTAGTAAAACTTAAAACAAACATAAAAACAGCGCACAAGAAGCAATAAGGAAACAAAAGTATTCAACAAAGCCCAAATCCAACTATAAGCTATAGTTCTGTGCAGAAATAAAATAGCTGACAGCAAAAAACATTAAAAATACAGAGAAATCAAATCAATCAAAATGTGACAACAATACAAAGAAAGAAACACAGTAAATACAAAAATAAATAGATTAAAAAAAGCTCTAAAACAAACTCAAGATAGAACACAACATCAATGGCGCACAGAAAAGTGAAGAAATTATTAAAAAACACAAATGAAGCAATCCAAACGACCAATATCATAGCAACAGAATAGGTTAAACATTAAAAAAAATTATACAAAAATAAGAACACCACACCGACAATTAGAACCCAAAACAAACAAAACAAAGACAACAACACAAACATAAAATCACTAAAATCAAGAAAAACTAAGACTTATGCCAAAATTATCATAACTATTTAAAAAATTAAAAAATTGCCAAAAAAAAAAAAACACCAAACCTCTGGAAGCATATTGAAATATACAATAAAAGAAAGAAAACAAAATAGATGGACTATAGATGCCATCTTCATTATAAAACTATTAACAAAAAAAACAATTGAGTTTGCAAAACTAATGTTTATCTGCTTCGAAGATCTTAGCAAAGCAATAGAAAAATTAAGAATCGATGACTTACTTAAATCGCTAAAAAGTCGTGGGGTAAAACTTACAAAACACAACAATTTATGACCATACCAAAACACTTAAGGTTGCAGACGGCATAAGACAAAAAACCAGTCTCACTCTATTCAACGTTTCACCAGACAAGGTTTTATTTCTATTAACCCTTATGCGACTGGTAAAATAATGCTACACAACTGGCGGTCGGTGGTACCCAAGTACCCCCGTATATTTTATATGCGTACAATAACAATTTTGCCTTGTTTTATGTGTTTGCTCTTGTGTGACTTGAACACGTGTTAGATTGAACAACTCATCATTTTCGCAGACTTTCTGCGTTCATAGTTGTGGTAGTATTCACGTCAAAAAGAGGTATTACAGACCGTGCGGTAATTGATAGTGCATTCAACAGCTTTATTTACACGCACAGGCACACAGTAACACCGGAAATAAAATCGATTATTATACGGGAATCAAATCGCAAGGCGCTAAACAGGTTTATAATCTTCACAATAAAAATAACCCATTGGTGACAAAAAAAATTTGGAGTACAATCTAAAGAACTTGATGCATTTTTTGGTATACTACTTTTGTCAGGTGTTCATAAATCTAACACTGAATCTATTGATAAATTATGGAGTTCAAACGCTTTACCTATTATAAACAGCTATGAGTAGAGACCGTTTCAAGCAAATTCTTAGATTTGATAACCATATTACATGTCCAGCTAGAGTTCTAACTGACAAATCTGCAGCAATCAGTATCATTTGGTTCATGCTAAACAAAAATCTGCTAAAATATAACAAGTCACATGAGTTGATGAACAACTTTTCCCTTATTGTGGTCGTACAAAGTTTACTCAATACATTCCTTTAAAACCTGCAAAATATGGTATAAAAATATTTTGGGTATGCGATGCAAAAACCTTATATTTATGCCAAGAGTTAATATACACTGACAAGCTGGTAGGCAGTAAATGGCAGACAAATATTGGCAAAAAAGTTGCTTTGCAATTGTGCATTATAAAGGTTCTGATCGAATGTAACAACTGATCACTTTTTTACATCATTACCATTTGCTCGAATGCTAAAATCAAATGGACTCAGTTTAGTAAGCACTCTAAGAAAGAATAAAGCATATGTCCCGAAAGATCTACTAGCTAATAAGGAACGCCAATCATTTTCAATGCTTTGCTTCTATAAACCAAAAGCGAACAAAGCTGTCATTATGTTGTCTACAATGCACTCAACAACAGAAATTTGAAGACACTATACAACAAAAACCCAAAGTGATCACATTTTACAATCAAACAAAATAAAGTGTCGACGTTATGGACAAAATGCTAAGCACTTACATATGCAAGAAGCGGACAAGCCGTTGGCCTTTAGCGATTTTGCACAATATAATAGATGTAGCTGCTTTGGATGCTTATGTTATATACAATGAAAATAATCCAAATATTTATAAGGGAACAAATAAAAGAAGAAAATTTATAAGTAAGTTGGCGCGAGACTTGTATTTGTTTACCTGCTATAAATAAAAGGGTTGAAAATCCAAGTACTATGAAAGTGTAAAGTACCAAAAATGCAATTGAGTGTATTTTAGGAGTTTCATTAATTGTTCCTCATTCAGCTAATCCTGTACCAGACCGAGATTTTATAGGCAAAATAAGTATTAAGAGAAAAACTTGTAAAAAGATGTAACATTTGCAAAAATCTTGTGTGTCTTGAACAAAAAAGTGTAAATACAAATAATTTGTTATAAATTTCAATATTTTTTAATTATTATTTACAATAAGTATGGTGTTAACCCAGGTACCACCGTCCGCCCGTAAACGTTGTAGTATTTTCAAATGCCAAAATTATAAAACAATAAACAAGTACAAATCTAAAAATTCACAAAAGTATACAAAATAAGTAGATTAAAGATGTCCTAGAAGCTCAAGTCAGAAAGTCTTTACACAAAAATAATATTTAACGTCAAATAGTTAAAATGTACCCGGGTACCAGCCTCAGCCGTCTAAGGGTTAAGAAGTGAAATTAAAAAAAAAAAACAAGATCATAGTGCAAATTATGGAGTTCTCATACCTAAAAATTAAGTATTTTTAAAATTCCACATAACAGTTTTATAATAAATAAATTTATTAAAAATCACATTGGCAAACACACACTCATCGTATTTTACCGTACAGGGTATCAATTTTTTTACGTCCAACAGTTTTGTCACATTTCAACTTAAACAGATAATTTACTGTGCATCAGTTGCAGTTTATTGTTTTCCTACCAAATCTTATTAGTGATTATACTGCAAAACTCTATGTTAGCAACCAATCATTTTTATAATAATAAAATAAAATACTTTATTGATATAAATATATATTACTGAAAAACATATATCAATACAAACAAAAGTTCATGACTCAAGTTTCAATTTTTGAAGATCATTGTTAAATGAAAACAAACTAACAAAAAATTAATTTATATAAAAAAAAATTAATATAGAAATTGAAGTAAAAGAAAAATAAATTGCATTATTGATGGTATAGAGAGATTTAAAAAGTAGTGTTTTATATTGTGGTGAGTCCTTTTGTTCATTTGAAGATTAACACATTGTTTTTTGTAAAATTTGTCAGATTCTAACAGATTAAGCTTAGTGCCTTTTGTCCCAAATTTTTGCCAACTTTTTCGTTTGATGACTTCTTTTACTTTTTTTCTTTGTGTTTGGTATTGTTCGTATTCTTGTTTTTTTCTTAAATTAATAAAACTCTTCTACCTCTGTTTCTCCTTTTCTACTTTTTCTCTTACTTTTTCATTCTACCAATAGGTTTGTTTAGTGTTTTGTGTGCTTTCTTGATATTCCACATGTTGGTTTATTAGCTTCCAGTAAAATGTTTTTAAAATTGTTTTACATTTCTTTTATATTGTCAAGAAATGATTGCTTTCAATTTCTTTTTTCACTTTTACATCGTTTACATTTTTTATTTGCGTGTTATATGTTTGAAAATAATCAATTATTGATTTTTTGTTCCTGTTCAATACTTTTCTAGTATATTTGTGTATTTCTCTATAATCAAACATTGTGTTGAATATTTTCAATCTATTTATTATACAAATTTTTTTTTTAGTTGTTATTCTTAGTCGGCTCTCCATGTGTGCCAATCAATTCTTCTAAAACTTTGTTTATAAAGTGTGGGCCATGTTTTAGTTCAATATTGAATCACATGTTTCTACCAACGCTGTCAATGTTTGCGTCACAATCACATAAAAAAAGTGTGATTAGATACCTCCATAGACAAAAGATGCATCGCTTTACTTTGGAGCAACGATTTGAAATACTAAAAAAATATTTAATTTGTCTGCAACAGCTCAAAAATTGCGAACGTTGTTTGGCAGAAATGAAGCGCCATTGATCAAAGAAATACGAAAGTTTGTAAAAAAAGTGCGTGAAACTGGTATGATGTTAGACAATGCGCACATCAAGCATGCTCATCCAAAGCGTTCTGCTTCTGTGGCTCGAAGTGTACGTGAGCACCCAGGAACATCAACTCGGCGCAGAAGTCAGAAACTCGATATTAGGCAAACCACTTTGAGGCGGATTCTTCACAAAGACCTTAGTGTGTTGCGTACAAAGTACAACTCGTTCAAAAATTTAAATTAACCGACCTTGGTGCCCGTTTTTGTTTCGCTCAATGGGTTTTAAACAAATTGAATGTAGACTCTAATATTAACCAAAAAATCATCTTTTCGGACAAGGCCTATTTCTATTAAGGTTATGTAAACAAACAAAACTGCCGTATTTAAAAAACAGAAAATTCGCATGTCATAGTTAAAAAACCAATGCATTATTGGGCCATTTTTCTTCGAAAACGATGATAGAACCAACATTATAGTTACTGAAGATTGTTACAGAAGCATAATCACTAATTTTTTGTGGCCCAAATTAAAGGAACTTGATCTACAGCAGCTCTGGTTTCAACAAGATGGAGCAAATTCCCATACTTCACATGTCACGATCATTTTCTGCGAATCAAATTCAACAACCGCGTTATTAGCCGTTTTGGTGATGTGAACTGGCCACCTTGCAATTTGACACAAGTTTTTTTTTGTGGGACGTATTGAAAGAAATAGTGTATGCTGACAATCTAGACAATTGACAACTTAAAGCAGAACATTCGCAAAGCTATTGACAAAATAAATCTAGAAACAGCGCTCTCAATAATTAGTCCTCGAGAATGGCTACTGCCAAGCTTGCCGCGGCGCCCATCTAAATGAAATCATATTTCATACTTAATCGGAATATACATTCTCTAAAATAAAATAAAAATAAACCGTTTTATCTTATATGATTAAAATATCAACTTAAAGATGGCCCACCCTTTATTTCCCATTCTTGCATTGAAATTATTTGCGAGTTATTTATTGTTTGTGGACAATATAAACACATCCTTATTTAGTTGTTGTACTACTTAATAAAGAAATCTAAACTTTTAGTTGGTTCTAGGCTAACAACTTACTACTTAATTTAAATAAAAGCAAATTATTAACAATTTCTAGTCGCCAGTCTACGGTTTTGCATGGTTATTCTCTGACAAACAAACTATTCTCAAAAATTATTACTATCCGTTGTCATTTACATCACATATCAATATCGTTGTAGCTAAAACTTAAAACTTATTATCTTGCAAGATTAGTTGTAGATTTTAAAAGTTTTGTAACCTTCGTACTACAATTATCTTTTATAACGCACTTGTATGGATATTGCTCAAATGTGTAGTATCCATACACCGCTGTCAGTAAAGAAAAAATAAACAGATTAAAAAAAAAAGTTTGTTTTTTATTGTATTTACTGTCTACAATTAATATGATTTGCTTAGTTTTTTGGTATTCATGTTTTAGCTTAAGCTTTACGCAATGACTATTTGTTTTATAAACCGTATACACTTTTATAAATTTTAAAATATAATAGTTAGTGCCAAAACTATAATATTAAAGATAGATAGATTTAAGGAGTCTGTGAACATTGACCATAAATATCTGAATTTAAAAGATAATTTCATGTGTAAATAGTACGGTTAAAAAAATCTCTCTTTAAAGTTTTAGATCTTTGAACTGTCAGTGAATATTTGTTAGAATTCCTAACAAATCTTGTACTACAAGTAAATGCTTGTTTAAATAAAAATTTGTATTGTATTTTGTTTAAACAATGTCCATAAAAATATCCGCAAAATGCAAACATTTGCCTTATTACGCCGTTGTTGTAAAGTATCTAAGCCATTAGTCAATTTTATAGCTCGTTTTTGAATAAAATTTAAAAGAAATAATGTTGTTCCGGATGTTCTTACCCTAAATATGAAAACAATATTCAAAAACAAATATAATTTTTATAAAGCTGAACAAAAGCAAAAAACTGTTTGCATCTATTAAAAAATCCTAGGTTTCTAAATACTTTTCAAAACTATGTCAAAAACACAGCCAATCCAGAGTAGATTATGTGATATTGTAACTTCTAGGACAAATTGAGATAGATTTGAATATGGATTTGTTGTTTAATATTTGGTTCTTATGATTTTGAAACACTACAAAGTTGAGTTTTTTAGAGTTAAAATTGACCATGTTAAGAGTATCTCATTCATATATTGTTTTGAAATCTTTGTTTATGGATGCTTCAAATTTTAAATTAGCAATTTCAAGACGCTCTGCCATATTTGTTAATATGGTCTTTGGTATAAAGTATGAAGAGTACTATCATCTGCTAAACTAAAAATAAAACTTTTTGTTATTTGAAAAAGTTTATTAATGTAAATCAAAATTAAAGTTGGCAAAAGAGCAAAACCTTAAAGAACACTATTGAGGTCAAAGTTAAAACCATCAATTTTAAATTAAATTTTTCTATTGTCAAAACAGTAGTAATAAGCGATATTAGATTACGTCCTTCTTCTATGTATTCATGGGAAATGTTCATGTATATTTATTTAAACATACAACAGCTCTGTAGGACTTGGGATGTATTAATTAAAACATCCAATTGATATAAAATACATTTAATATAGTGTACGTTTCGGACATACTAACGATGTCCTTCATCAGCACTGTAACATTTACATTTTTCAATTTAAACAATTCTAGATGAAATAAAAATAAAAACTATATATTTATAATTAGCATTAAACATGGCTTACCATTAAAAGTTATTTTTACAATTAAACAGCACAACACTTTAAAATTCAATTTACAATTACATTATGGCCAAGCAATTCATTTTACAATTTCTATTACTCTGTGTGAAGACGGAGGAAAAGTACATTTTTATTTATTTGCTATAAAACAACTACATTCTAATAAAACAAAATTTTTTTTTTATTTATTTTAAAATTAATATGAAAAATACGAGGGAGTTTTAATAATTGAACTAAAATTAACAATTTAAATTTACTATTATAATTCATTAATTGAATAGAGGAATCAATCCAGCACATCTCCATTCGATGCAAGAACAAACACCAATCAATCAAAGGTCTGCGACTCTCATCAACCCATCAACGACAAGGATGTTAATATGCCGGTAGCCAATTGATGAGAGTCCCAAACATTCAACCGATTGCAACATCTCACATACGAAAAGAGACAAGCCCAACACAATTCATAAACAAATTATTGAAGGAAATTATCTGCCGAGTTTAAGTTTTACAATATTATGGTAAATAACACTTAGATTATTACTATCTGTTTGGAAATTGCAAGTATGGTTATTATTTATGTGTAGCATTTCATTTATCAATCTTTTTTTAAAAACCGGTTCTATATCTAATATTTCAGTTTTATTGAAATTGAAATGATGTCCTTGTGAGATATGATGTTGTGATAGACCCGTTTTTTCGCTTTTATTTATGCAATCTCGTTTATGTTGTTTTAAGCGATCCGTCAATTTTTGACTGGATTGTCCTATGTATTTTGTTGAGCAATTGTTGCACGGAATGGAATATATTGTATTTTTTTTGTTTTCTGTTAGAGTCTTATCTTTGAGTTTGGAGTGTAATGTCCCCACTGTGTTAATGGCTTTATAGGTAATTTTTGTATGTGCGTCGGTTAATATTTTTTTAATTTTGTGTGAGAGACCACTGACAAAAGGAACTGAGTACCACGTTATGGGTGTTGTTGTTTCTATTGTAGTTGTTGGCAAGTTTGTGAGCTTGTTATTATTTAAAAATTTATTAATTAATTTTATTGGGTAATTATTGCATAACAATTTGTTTTTAAGGAGGTTAAAATTCTTTTTATGAAATTTTTGATCTGATAATTTAATTATTCTAATTCAAATCATCCCTTATCACAAAAAATAAATATCATAACGATGCAAATAAATAGAATAATTAAATTATCAGATCAAAAATTTCATAAAAAGAATTTTAACCTCCTTAAAAACAAATTGTTATGCAATAATTACCCAATAAAATTAATTAATAAATTTTTAAATAATAACAAGCTCACAAACTTGCCAACAACTACAATAGAAACAACAACACCCATAACGTGGTACTCAGTTCCTTTTGTCAGTGGTCTCTCACACAAAATTAAAAAAATATTAACCGACGCACATACAAAAATTACCTATAAAGCCATTAACACAGTGGGGACATTACACTCCAAACTCAAAGATAAGACTCTAACAGAAAACAAAAAAAATACAATATATTCCATTCCGTGCAACAATTGCTCAACAAAATACATAGGACAATCCAGTCAAAAATTGACGGATCGCTTAAAACAACATAAACGAGATTGCATAAATAAAAGCAAAAAAACGGGTCTATCACAACATCATATCTCACAAGGACATCATTTCAATTTCAATAAAACTGAAATATTAGATATAGAACCGGTTTTTAAAAAAAGATTGATAAATGAAATGCTACACATAAATAATAACCATACTTGCAATTTCCAAACAGATAGTAATAATCTAAGTGTTATTTACCATAATATTGTAAAACTTAAACTCGGCAGATAATTTCCTTCAATAATTTGTTTATGAATTGTGTTGGGCTTGTCTCTTTTCGTATGTGAGATGTTGCAATCGGTTGAATGTTTGGGACTCTCATCAATTGGCTACCGGCATATTAACATCCTTGTCGTTGATGGGTTGATGAGAGTCGCAGACCTTTGATTGATTGGTGTTTGTTCTTGCATCGAATGGAGATGTGCTGGATTGATTCCTCTATTCAATTAATGAATTATAATAGTAAATTTAAATTGTTAATTTTAGTTCAATTATTAAAACTCCCTCGTATTTTTCATATTAATTTTAAAATAAATAAAAAAAAATTTTTGTTTTATTAGAATGTAGTTGTTTTATAGCAAATAAATAAAAATGTACTTTTCCTCCGTCTTCACACAGAGTAATAGAAATTGTAAAATGAATTGCTTGGCCATAATGTAATTGTAAATTGAATTTTAAAGTGTTGTGCTGTTTAATTGTAAAAATAACTTTTAATGGTAAGCCATGTTTAATGCTAATTATAAATATATAGTTTTTATTTTTATTTCATCTAGAATTGTTTAAATTGAAAAATGTAAATGTTACAGTGCTGATGAAGGACATCGTTAGTATGTCCGAAACGTACACTATATTAAATGTATTTTATATCAATTGGATGTTTTAATTAATACATCCCAAGTCCTACAGAGCTGTTGTATGTTTAAATAAATATACATGAACATTTCCCATGAGTAGTAATAAGGTTTACGTATAAATACAATAGAACTTGTTGATGAGATTAAGATGCCGTACTTTATCGAATAATGCGTTAAAATGTCTAGAGCTACAGCAAGATTTCCTCAATGTTTGTCTAAAGTAGAATTCCATTTGTGATTAACATAAAGAAGACATGTTGTCAAAAGTTTTGATAAAAATCCGTATTGAATATTTGCAATAAAATACTAAAACCATAGATTATTGTCCGGATGGTATTCTAGAAAATTAGTTACTTAACCATTCAGTATTATGTACATTAAAATCTTCTAACAATATTTTTTCAGCTTTTGTATAATTATCAAAAAAAAAAAAAAAATTGAAGTTGCTTATTTAGATAACGGATTAAGAAATATGCTATTATAACAAATGTTTTGAATTTTGTGCGTCTTCAGTATAGAATGTGCTTGTTGTATACAAATGGTAGCTCAAACACTCTTTTGGTCAGCAAATGACTGTTCAAGATAATAAATAAATGGTATCTACCAGATTAAAGCAATATAGATATTTGTTATTTACTTTAGTTTTAGTCAAAAAAAAAAAAATATTTTTTTTAGACCATGAATGTTGATTGATTAAGTTGGTTATTGGAAATGGCCAGGCTTGGTTCTCAAGTTTAATTGTATTGTAAACCATGTTCGACCTGGTGTGCGCTTTGCGTTGTAGGTTACTGCCACTTGCTCTACAATCTACGGTAGACTAAGTTTCGTACTTATTAGACTCAGTCTAAGCATATAATAAAGCTCTTGCGTTAGTAGTCTTTTTGATGATTTGTTCCAAATCTACAACATCAGCCCGCACATAAAAATGAAAAGTTGTTTAACCCGAATCAAAAGTTTAAGTACGCAAAAACGCTACTTCTTGAAAACTGAATCTCTCTATTCAATACCAAAATCCTGATTTTGAACTAGAATTCCGGCCACAAAAAGCAGGTCCATTTTCCCCGAGCTAATATTATGCCCAGCATTTTGTCTTTTTACGTATTTTTTGGCCTGCCAACATAGTTGGATATTTTTAAGATTTTTTTTTAATACCCTGCACCGTACACAAGTTACACATACGTGACGCTTTTAATATTTAGTAACTTATGTGTTTTTAATTTTATTTTTAATATTATTTGTTTTATGTACAAAGAAAAAATTAATAATTAAATAAATAAATAAATATAACGGTTTTTTGTACTAAATGCATAAATAGTTTTGTTATTATACAGGGTAAGTGCAAAGAAACAAACCAAACTTCAAGAGTGTATTCTACACGTAAAAATAATGTAAAAAACTCAAATGTTGTTATCCAATTTTTATTTGTTTTCAAGTTATAGCATAATTAAATTTTTTGTTCTGATAATGTGTCAGTGTGACGGTAATTTAACTTTTATTTTGTTTGTATCATTAAAGTGTTACAAAATGCCTCACACTTATTCAAATTTAGAATATGCAAATATGGTGTTTGTTTATGGTTGTTGTAATGGGAATGCTACAGTTGCTGTTGAAGAATATCGTCAACGGTTTCCACATCAGAGACATCCTAATAAAAATGTAATTATCAGAGTTTTTAACAAACTGTGCGAGACCGGAAAGCTTCCCAGTGTTAACATAACATCTGAACGAGCTACTCGACAAGATTTAGAAGAGGTAAAAGATATTCTGGATGTAGTAGCAGAAGATGCAACGACCTGCTCACGAATTAGTATTCAATTGGGTTTTCCACAAACAAAAGTAATAAACACACTCTACGAGCAAGGCTTACATCCATACCCATGTACAGAGAGTACAGCACCTACAACCAAAAAATTATCATAAACGTATAGAATTTTGTCGGTGGATAAATAATAATTCTTGTGTTGTATCGCGCATACTTTTTACAGATAAAGCATCATTCATCCGTGTCGGCATTAATAATACTCACAACTGTCATGTATGGTCAGACAAAAATCCCCACGCAACAGTTAAAAGTAATTTTCAACATAAGTTTTCGGTAAACGTGTGGTGTGGTATGGTCGATGGTTATTTAATTGGCCCTTTTATTTTGAAGAATCGCCTAACAGGAGCCAACTACTTAAATTTCTTACAAAATAATTTACTACTAGAGAATGTTCCTTTAAACATCAGAATGCAAATGTTCTACCAGCACAATGGAGCTCCTGCACATTTTGCTTGTCAGGTCAAGTAACATTTGGACAAAAGGTTTTCAGGGCGTTGGATTGATCGCAGTGGTCCTATTAGTTGGCCTCCAAGATCTCAAGACCTCACAGCATTAGATTATTGTTTATGGGGCTGGTTCAAAGATAAAGTGTACAAAGTAAAAGTGGACATTCGGGATGGACCAATTTTACGTATTAGAAATGCTGCAGCCGATCTTAAACAAAGACAAGACACCATCAGGAGAGCAACAAACGCTCTTCGTAGACAAAGCAAAATATGTTTAGAGGTATGGCGGTATTTTTGAATATTTATTATAAAAACGCTATGATAACCAAAACGTTAATGTATAAAATATTGATTATTTTTAATTACGCTGTAACTTGAAACAAATAAAAATCGGATAACAACATTTAAGTTTTTTTACATTATTTTCACGTGTAGAATACACTCCTAGAGTTTGATCCGTTTTTTCCAACTCACCTTCTATATTGAAAATGTATTCAAATTTTTTTAAATGTTGGCAACTCTTCTCAACGTTGAAGTTTTTTCCTTATTTAAATGTCCAAGGTTACATATTTGTACATACTAGCGTAAAAGCTATAATTAAGTTCAAATGCCCTGTTTAAAAAGTTTTTTTTTTTAAGTATGTTTTTGTTTGGGTAAGAAAAGAAA
The DNA here is from genome assembly GCA_963932245.1 of Tachinus rufipes. Taxonomy (NCBI): domain Eukaryota; kingdom Metazoa; phylum Arthropoda; class Insecta; order Coleoptera; family Staphylinidae; genus Tachinus; species Tachinus rufipes. Next base: position 69,993,583 of record OZ010745.1, on the reverse strand, counting down.
TTTTAAACGGTAATTAACCTTGTAACAAAAATAGATCTATTTTAAGTAAATGGATTATAAAAAATGATTATTGATAAAGTATAAAGTAAATAATAACTATTATAATCTGTATGATTTTATATTAACATGTATTACAGTAGTCTGAAGCAAACCGCGGGCAAAAATGATTAATAAATCAATTTTAAAAATCAGTATATTGGAAGTTTAACAAACTCATAATGCCGTTTATTGCAATAACTTCTTTATAAACAACAGTTTTGGCCTTGCCAAAGTTTATTTTAAACAATTTTGCAATAAACTTTTTATGTCTGAACAAAAAATGTTGTAAAGGAGAGGAAACATAGGTAATCCTTGCGGAACACCTTGGTAGGGAGTAAAAGATTAGGAATTAACATATTTCTATGCGCACTTTAAGGAATGTTAGTTAAAAAATGTTTAAGGATATTTATGAAATGATTTAAAATCTTTAAAACAGGCAACTTAAAAATGAGACTTTTAAGCCAGACCGAATCGAATGCATTGTTTATGTCCATAAATAAGACGCTTGAATGCCGGCCCTCACAATATTAATATTATATGTATAAACATGAATATATATTTGAAATAATATAAAAAAATAATTTACTTATTAAATTTACTTGAAATCATTTTAAAGTTAAATATCCAATCTATACTTTTCATTAAACTTCTTCATTGTTTGTTGGTTTGAAAGCGTTTTTGGGATTTTATATTTATATATGAAATTTGATACTAGAACATATACGTAATTAGATTTTTGTATTTCATAGTTGATATCTTACTCATATTTTTAAACTAAATTGAAATTGTTAACATTCTATTGACAATAGTTTTTGCATTTTATACTATTGACTTTTGTGGTTTGTCAGTTTTTAATAATTTGTTGATCCAAAAGTATGTCAGTGCTTTTAACCTTTTGATTCCACCAAAGTTGATGATTTAAATAAAACAAAATCTTATTTGTCCAATAAACTATCCTTTTATTTTATTTCTATTACCACATTAATTTTATAGTATAAAAAATAATTTGCAAGGATGAAATAAAAATATAATAAATGTTTTATTATTTATAATCACGTTTATAAATGTCAACAAATTAATTATGTTTTATTTTATATAATTATGTAATTGTAAAATTTAACTTTCAACTTAAGTAAAATCTAATAAATATAATTGTTATAATTGCATATTTATAATTGTTTATATTTCTTATAACGCCAATAAAGTTACGATAACATTATACCTCAATGCATTGTAAATGTCAGTGTGTTGCATAATTATTTAACAAATACCCATCGATAAATAGACAATGTGCCATTACTACAACTTCACATCTTCGACAAGCGATGTCTTGTGTTCAGCGTTTAATATAATCTACGCGAAACACTTTTACTTATGTAAGAAGCATTAAGACATCGGCCTTGACTTATTAGCTAGTGTTCGGTGTCGGTTTTGAAAACGAGGCCAAAAGTTAGTTAGTGTTTGGTTGTGGGAGCAGTACGGTGCATTTTATCGATTGATTAACTGTAGACTGCACTTTTCGATTAGTCGTCTGTTTGAATTATTAGTTACATGTGTGAAGTGTTATATTGTTTTGGATTATAGGATTAATTTATTATAATTTATCGTAAGTAAATATTAAATTTTGTAATATAAGTCAATATTATGCAAAGTTTGTTTAAAATCATGTTTTAATTTGCAACACATTTGTTATATCCTTAAGGTTTACTTTATATTATTAGATTTTTAAATTTAATATAGAAATTTTAAACGCATTATATTTTAACAATTAGTTTTTTAATTAAATTTTTGATAACAAATTTGGTTAAATGAAAACTAATGACAGTAACATTAATTGAAAAATGTCACCAATTAAACAAATTTGCATATTAACTAATATAATTTAAAAATGGATTTAATAGCTTTTGCACAAAAGTTTTTTTTTATAGTTTTTTTTAATTTATTGTTTGTATTATTGCTTTATAATTGAAAACAAATATATTTAATTCTATGTATAATCAGCCTAACTTAATTAAGTTTAAGCTAAATATAATATACAAAAAACTGCACTAAGATCATCTATACTTTTGAGTTAAATGAGATGTATTTGTATTTAAACGTTGTGAGCATTGTCAAAGATCTCTATTCTAATACACTAATCTAATCCATTTTATTCAACCCAATTAAGTAGTTACCCTGTAAATCATAAAACCATATACTCATTATTATCTAAAAACTTGTGGCAAAAAAGTTATCTTAAGGGTATGTTTGTTGTTTTATCAAGAGCAGGTATTTAATACAAATCAGCTGAAATGTTAACGCCGACACTTTTTATTAAAAAAAAATCTCAAAATAGCTAAAAATATAAACAATTTGAATTGCTTTTGGTCTATATTAAAAGTATAATTTAAAATTTAATAATATTAATAAAAAAACATAAGTTTTTATTCCTTTTAATCTTTACAAATATGAGATACGTCAGGTACATGTGATAATAAATCGTAAATACGCTTAATAACTCTATAAAAGAATAATACCATTTGTTAGTTAAGAGGTCTTTTTGTTTTAATGGTTGATAATCTCCACAATTTTAAAGGTTCTAGTATTTTATTGTAGGCTTTTATGGATAGATTAGAATACTTTAATTATAAAAATGAATAAAATGGTCTAAACTTGGCTTTGGTATATATATAGTATATAAAAACACATGATTCATATTTTTAACCGTTGATAAAAAGATATTTTTATTTATTTGGATGATGTACGTCTAACATACCTTATAGCTCGTTTTTATAGTATTGATACTATTTTACTGAAAGATCTCGAAGCTATAATGCCATAGGATAAAACTTAGTAAAAATGCGAGTATTATTTAATTTTTTAAACAGACAGTTATTGTTAATTACATATAAACTTTTTATGTTAATATTTATTTATATCGACATATTTTGCAATGTATAAGTCATATTCTGGCTCTATAATGATGGACACAAAAATAACATTGAAAAGTAATATATAATATAGTGAGTAGATTGTTGAAAATAGATTTTAAATACAACAGTTAACAGGCACGATAAGGCGTATTAACATAAAAGTATATAAATAAATAATATAGTATGACTTACAATTTTATATATAATCACTGTATTGTTGTTAGTGGTGTCGTAATAATTGTAACATGACGTTTGAGGGGTTAGGTTATATTTGTCATAATTTGTCGGAGTTGGTGACTTTGGTGAGTAGTGTTATTGATATTTGTGTGAGATGGCGTTAGTAATACTATTTGGATGGTTATTTTTATTTACTACTATTGAAAATGATTGTTAATTTGATTATTTAAGGAAATTATGTTTATATTATTTTTTTATTTTGTCTACTTGGAAGTGATTCCAGAATAGACATATTTAGTGAGCAGTTGTCTAGTTTTAAATTTTATATTGAAATTATGATCATTTTAGCCTATCATTATAGAAATTTTCTGATCTTATCACTTGTGTGGATATGGTAAGTGAGTTTAAGTTATTGTATGTTGTTACATACAATTTGTGAGAGTTACAATAATTGCAGTCAAAGGGTATTATGATTCCTGGATTATATATTTTGTTGTTGTATAATATGCAGGTGTTTTGTTGGTAAAAAAATTGGCTATTTTTATGATGTCAATTATTGTGTTTGGGTATTTTTTGTTGTGGGGAATTGTTGTAAAACTTGAAGAGTTTCTGGTATGGGTACGTTAGTGTAAAGGTTTGATCAAAAGACATTGAGTTTAATTAAATTAAGTTCTGTAAAAAAGTTGGATTTTGCAAATGTTGGTGTTATGCAATGTTTTTTTGTGTATACGCTTTAAGATATTGAATAATTAGATTGGCTGTATTAGTCGTTGGAATAATGTTTTGGATAAAATATATTATGCATCTTTTCTTAAATTTGATATTACATTAAATAAAACTATAGTATAGTATGCTGCTAGTTGATTTTTTTAATGTTATTATTTATTCATAGCAAACAGTTTAATCAATGTAAGAGCTTACACTTTTGATTAATAACAACACTTAGAATTTTTTTGTTTGTTGTTTGTGATGACGCACATGTAAAACACCTCCTAACATACACTGGATCTTTTCATTGTCATTTAAACATAATGATACTTTGCTTTAGACTTTCAAACTACTTCAATGTGTGTTTTCTTATACTATACAGTTTAAATATTTTCAATTAAATTTTATAGAAAAAAAGTGTGGTCGCTAGCATATGCAGAAGATATGGTAATTATAGCAAAAAAAGCAAAGAAATTGAAAAAAAATAATTAAAAGTTTAGAAAAATATTTTAGAAAAAAAAGTTTAAAAGTCAATGTAGATAAAACAAAAATTATGGTGTTCAGAAAAGGGGGTGAGAAAAAAAAGTTAAAGATTGGAAATGGAATGGGCAAGGTATTACGGAAGTAAAATCTTTTAAATATTTGGGATATGTTGTTTGCTCAAACAGCACTAAGAGCAAACACATTAAAGAGATGGCTTGAAAAGCAAATAAAGTAATGGGACAAGTTTGGGGAATAAGTGAAAGAAAATTTGAATGTATGAGAATAAAAGGACTTACGTTTGAAAGTTTAGTTAGTATGATATCGTATGGGTCAGAAATATAGGGATGGAAGGAACAAGAAAAACTAGAAGCAATACCTGTAAAATATTAGAGATGGGTGCTAAGTTTAAATAGGGAAACATATGTATATTGTGCTGGAGGAAGTAAAAAAAAAATAAGTTAAGAGTAGAAGCAGGAAAAAGAGCAATAAAGTATGAAGAAAGAATGAGACAGAGACACAAATGTAAAATCTTACAAGAATGCATAAAAGAGAAAATAAAAGCAAGAAATGGAAAGCTAGCAGAGATTAGGGAAACTTAAAAAACAAAGGAAAGAAGTAGATAAACAGAGAAAAAAATACTTTTAGTTGTGTTCATTTTATAAGGATTAGGTTTTATAATTTTGGGAACTTAAAAATGTATTTGTAAATGTAATTTTCAAAGCCAAAAAGCAAAAAATATACGTATTATATAATTAAATTTTATAGCAAAATAAATCCAATGCTTTTGTCAAGTTTAAAAACACTTCTACACAAGTTTGGCTTTTATCTCGGTATTTATAAAACTGATTTAAAACGATTAAAATAGCTTATAACGTTAAAAACAATTTAATAACCACATTTTTGCATTAAAAAAAAAACGGAAGTAGTACTGTGTATAAATTGAGTCAAATAGTAGCCGCAATTTTTACCATTTTCTTATTGTTGCTTCCTTAGCCCTATTTTATCTTTTAAAACTATTTGTTATGTATGTACTTTCAGAACATCATTACATGTTTTCTCAATAATAATAATAATACATGTTTGCTATCTTATTTTTTTTTATCAATTCTAACTTAAAGTTCCAGTTTTTCTTGCAGTTCCAGAATTTGTTTTTTGGTTTACTTGTTTAAAATTACAAGATTACGTTTTGCATTTGATGTGGTTAATTTGCTGTTTATATGGTTTGCTACAGGAAACACTAACTGTCAGGTTTTGCGTTAAAATTTCCAACAATCAACAATTCTTATCATGCTGTATGATATACGAGGGCAATATTTGTCGACTCGACTCACTATACATATATACTTATTATAGGTGCGTAAATATTAAAGACCGTAATTTATCGTAGGTTGGTTTAGGCTATACTGCAAGTTTTTCTAATCTTTTTCAATGCGTTTGTTACTTAACAAGTTCAAAGCTTTTCTACTCTTGCCAAAGTTTAGTTTTATTACTAGAGCACATTAATTCCTGGTACTGGACTTAATAATTTTGTTTTTTAGTCACAATTGGTGTTAGTTGAATTAGATTAAAATTATTTGAATCCAAGGTTTTTAACGTTGTCAAAATAATGTGCTTTTACAGATAGTAAAGTTTTTTAGATTCCGGTTGCTAAATTTTGGTTAAACATTTTTTTGTGAGGCTAAGCGAAAGTTTTTGGTATTTTTATTAGTATTTCAGTAGGTTGTTTTGTTTGTAGATTATTTTTCAAAGAGGCGTAAATCTTGTAGTTGCAGTAAACTATAAGACTTGTTTAATAAAATTGTGGTACTGTTTTTTTTTTATGATATTGTTTGTTGTTTAGTTGAAACTGAGGCAAAAAATGGTTTTGTAGACTAGAACCTTAGGTCTTACTATGGTATATGAATTTTAGAATAAGTTGTTGCCACAATCCGTAGATTTGATTGTGTCAATTTCTGGGTAAGAGTACATGATATCTTTTAAAGCAATATAAAGACCCGTCCTAAACATCGATTTTAAATTGTTTGGTCTGTGTGAAAATTAAATTTAAATTATTTTTGAAATTTATATTGTTAAAATGTAGATAAAATTAGTATTGATTTCCTAAAAGATTTGTTTGTAAATTTTAACATAATGTTTAATACGTTTATTTATTTACTATTAAATATTTCATTATAGGCCCGTGGGTATAAGTAAAAAAACGTGTTAATGATAGTCATATGTACGTATGAAGTTGTTCTGCAAGAAGCAGCAGTAATTTTATTACTATAGACCGTTCCTTACGCAAGGAACTTTAAACTAGGTAAAACATAAAAGTGTACTAATAAGTAAAAAGTAAAGTGTTTAAAAAAAATTAATACAAAAGTTTTAATCTATATTTTAACGTAACTCGATTATTTATCTGGTTCTGTAATAAATATTAAATCAGCTTAAGCTACTATGCAGCTTAAATAGGACAGTATTTAAAATCTTTTAATTATTTATGTGAGTTATCAGTTAAAGAACATTTGTAAATCAATTTAAATTTAATTAATTTACAATATACATCATGCATCATTTTTTTTTTCTTTTTTTTTTTTTTCTTTTTTTAATAAAAATTACAATTTAATTTACCTTATTTCAATGGCTGAAAGACTACGGTCGATAGCCGTTTGTACAAAACTTTTTTTTCCTTCTATGTATTATACTTGTTCAAAAAGTTGTAAATTACTTGTGCAATAAAAATGTTATATATATATATATATATATATATATATTTACAATGCAACATGCAAAGTCACTTTTATACTTTTCTAATTATTGAACATATAGATAGAAAATCAAATTTGTAGCAGAAAGCTATCTGTACCTTTCTTTTACACTCTTAAATAAAAAAGTTTCGGCAGGTTTTAGTTTGTGTAGGCTGGCCGATAGAACTAATAATGCACGCCCATTACTTTATTTCCATGGCCCACGTTGCTTGTTAAGCAAACTGTTATGATTGTAAATACCTAACCTTTTTCATAATACAATTCTTTATCTTCATTGTAATTTTATTTTACCCTATTCTCAATGAAATGCTATCACACAATTTTAAATATACCAATCATTCAATTAATTTTTTAGACAAGCAATTTATTTTTTAAAATTTAAATATTCTCTATACTATTAACAAATCAAGTTGCATTTAATATAAGGTCATATTTTACATTAAATGCGATATAATATGTTAGTTAGTATAAAACAAAGCATTTACAGACAGGAATATACTTCTTCACTCAACCTTCATCAATAAAAGGGGAAACGTAAAACTATAATTAGATTTTATGTGTATTTTTTTGTAGTAGACCTTTACTTTTAAATATTACAGCATCATTTTAACTTATTTTTGCTGTAATGATATTTTTATAGGCTACTATTATTTTATTTTACATTATTTTATTTTAAATTATGATGGATGGATTTATTTCTTATTATATCACAATAACTGTAGTGCTAATAGAAACAATTTTATGCTGGGTATCAATCTATGTATATAAGCGTGAAGAAATTATTATTGTTTTTTTTCACTTGTAAAAAGTGTTAACCGTTTTTGCGCATGTTAATTGATTAATCAATTTGAAAATGCAATTGTCTAAATATACAAATAAAAAATTTGTTTTTTAAGTAACAGTTAAATTTTTTATTTTATAATTTTTACGCTGCGTATAAATGGTTTCAATAAATACAAAAATTTAATATTAATTAAATTATTATTTAATACAAGATAACTTGTTTTAAATTAAATTAAATGAATTAATATTAAAACTTAAAACAATTAACCTCATTAAGCAGTAATGGTCCGACGGCGGATATTACTTATTGTATTTTATCTCAAAAAACACATAATATTGTTAATTAATTGTTCCGTTTGTGTGAAACAAGTAAACAAGTTAACAAGTTAACAGCTAAACAACAAACTAATTTAACAAGTTACCAAGTTAACAAGTTAACAAGTTAACAAGTAAACAAGAAAACAAGTAAACAAGTAAACAAGTAAACAAGTAAACAAGTAAACAAACAAGTAAACAAGTAAACAAGTAAACAAGTAAACAAGTAAACAAGTAAACAAGTAAACAAGTAAACAAGTAAACAAGTAAACAAGTAAACAAGTAAACAAGTAAACAAGTAAACAAATAAACAAATAAACAAATAAACAAATAAACAAATAAACAAATAAACAAGTAAACCAGTAAACAACAAAACAATTGAACAAGTAAACAACTAAACAAGTAAATAATTAAACAAATAAACAAGTAAACAAATAAACAAGTTATAAAGTTAACAAGTTAACAAGCAAACTAGTAAACTATTTTAAATATATAAACTTTTTTTGCGCATATTAATAGTTTAATTAATTTGCAAATGCAATTTTTTAAGTATTTAACTAAACATTTTTTCTATAATGTATCATTTAATATTATCTAAACTTTTTAGTAGTTATCCGTCGGCAGTTGAATTTCTTATTTTATATTATTGCACCGCATAAAATAAGCTATTAATCGATACAAAGATTTAGTATTCAAATAATCTGACTGATCACTATTACAAGATAACTTGTTTTAAATTAAATTAAATGCATTAAGATTAAAACTTAAAATATGTTAACTGGATTAAGGTGTAATGGTCCGACGGCGGATAAATTACTTATTTTATATTATCTCAACATACACATAATATAGTTATTTATTTGTTTTGTTGTACAGTTGTTTGTGTGAAACAAGTAAACAAGTAAACAAGTAAACAACAAACTAACTAAACAAGTAAACAAGTAAACAAGTAAACAACTAAATATGTTAACCAGTAAACATGTAAACAAGTAAAAAAGTAAACAAGTTAACAAGTAAACAAGTAAACAAGTAAACAAGTAAACAAGTAAACAAGTAAACAAGTAAACAAGTAAACAAGTAAACAAGTAAACAAGTAAACAAGTAAACAAGTAAACAAGTAAACAAGTAAACAAATAAACAAGTAAACAAGTAAACAAGTAAACAAGTAAACAAGTAAACAAGTAAACAAGTAAACAATTAAACAAGTAAACAAGTAAACAAGTGAACAAGTAAACAAGTGAACAAGTAAACAAGTAAACAAATAAACAAGTTAACAAATAAACAAATAAACAAGTAAATCAGTATACAACAAATCAACTAAACATGTAAACAACAAAACAACTAAACATGTAAACAACTAAACAAGTAAATAACTAAACAAATAAACAAGTAAACAAATAAACAACTAAATAAATAAACAAGTAAACAACTAAACAGAATAACAAGTAAACAAGTAATCAAGTAAACAACTACACAAGTAAACAACTAAATAAGTAAATAAGTAAAAAAGTAAACAAGTAAACAAGTAAACAAGTAAACAAGTAAACAAGTAAACAAGTAAACAAGTAAACAAGTAAACAAGTACACAAGTAAACAAGTAAACAAGTAAACAAGTAAACAAGTAAACAAGTAAACAAGTAAACATGTAAACAAGTAAACAAATAAACAAGTAAACAAGTAAACAAGTAAACAGGTAAACAAGTAAACAAATAAACAAATAAACAAGTAAAGAAGTAACCAAGTAAACAAATATACATGTAAACAAGTAAACAACTAAACGTCTAAATAAGTAAGCCGCTAGATCATTACTATTTAATTCAGTTAGTTTTAGTTGCATGCATGTCAAACAATGTGGAAGTAGAAGTTTTCTTATTGTATATTTTGTAATGTGCATACTTAAAAGTTTTTGTTAATTAAATTTCAATTAAATAGAACAATTTTGCATATTAAATTACAAAAACTATTTTTTCATATAATATTTATTATTAAAAACTGCAAAATAAATTTGTTAATTAGGTTACATTATATTTAAAAAGTTTATATTGATTATTGTAAACTATTGTGATAAGTAAAAGCAGTAATAAATAATATAATGATACTATAATACACCGCCGTGAATTTGTGTTTATCTCAATGTCATGCCAGTTCAATAGTCTGTTTAAGTAGCAGATGTTTCAAACAATATAATGCAAACAATATCTTTATTATGCCACTTGCCGTCGCTAGGTATTAAAATAAAATTAAGGATTATTCCAATAAAAATAAATAGTACTACGTGTTTTGTATAATTAATCAACATATTGTAGCACAGGATAAAAATGTAATCAAAACTAATTTATGCAAATTGAATTAATATAAAACGTTGCAATAGCAAAAGAAAATAGTAGGCGGTCACAAATTTCTATCATTGCGTAAACAAGCAACCCACCAAAGAATTGGTTACGCCTATAGAAGATCACATATATTTTGGCGCCATCACCATGGTTTCAAATGTTGCGTTGCGTATAGAGAACATACAAGACCACGACTTTGTATGTTCTTTGTGATCTTGTGATCATGTTGCGTTGCGTATCTAAAATGGTTTTGCATGTTGCATTGTATATATATATATATATACTTTACAATGTTAAAACTTATATAATTAAGGTATGACATTCTAATTTTGTAAATATATAAAAAAAAAATATTAAAAAGTAAAAAAAAAAAACAAATAAAAATGCTTCTAATAATAAAAATAATGTTTATTTGCAAACGTTAAAGGAATCAAGAAATAAATTTATAATAAAAATATTATAATGGTAGATTGAATTGCAATTCTGTTTATAGATATAATTTCAATAACCCATATCTAAAACTTATTGTAATAAATATAAACCTAAATAATTTGCAAATTTAACATGTTTTACAGTATTTAAACTTTTAGTTGAAATATTAGTAATTATCCTTAGAATATTGCCTGTTCAAAATTATACACATTAGAAAGTCAGAAATTTTACAATAAAACGTTTTTTTTAGCTTCTTTTGTATTTCAATTTTGGGCTCTTGAAAAAAGATAAAAAAGTTTGCGATGGCTCAAATTATTTCTTATTACATGTACTTTAAAACCCATATTTTTATGTTTAATATTGTCGCAGTCATTTTTATATATTAAGCTTCAAACATTATTAAAAAAAAAAGTTAGCAAAATCGCAAAATTTTGTTTTCTTTAAACCGTTCTAACTTTGTCAAATCTTAACTAAATTTGATCCACGAGGTCTAGATTTCTTTGCGTTTAATCTCTTTTTGAAAAGATCACACAAGACTTATAGAATTAATACGTATACACCATTATTTTGATGTAGGAAGTAGCACATGTTTTTGCTATCTTCAAAACTTGTAATTTTTATGTCCCGAAAATTACCCATATATATATATATATATATATATATATATATATATATATATATAGGTTTATTTTAAGTACTTTCGTCCTACATTAGTTACGTCTATTCTGGAGTAGTCCACCATGAGATTTTCCTCCTACGTAGGATTATAGTTCTGCGACTTATATGGTTTTGCGCTACATTTTTGGGATCAATAACTTGAACGGGTCTCTTGCCCGTGTAGCTCTAAAGTCAGTGATTAAAGTGCGTTAAGATTTATGGCCCCATAAAAATGTACACGTGCGTTTACATGTGAATGGAATTCGTTTTTACAACTTATCTTTACAAATACAAATTGTGTAGGAAATAATAAGAAAAATGCACACATTTTATCGCAGTGGATGCAAATATTATTTAAATTCAATTACAACTATAATTGTTTTATAAAATACGTAATATAAAATTACTCCTACAAAACGGCGTAGAAAATAAAATGTACAAAATGTTTAGATTTAATTAAGTAAACAAAAATTTTAAAGTATGCAGGTTATAAAGTTGATGATCAAAACATGAGGTTTTCAATATGCGGATTACAATATTAAAGACAGATTTGAAGTTATAAAAGTAACAATCACACGAAGGGTTAACAACTAAGTAAAAAATTGTACAAATGAACAAAATGTTACGTGAATATGTAATGATTACGTGATTATGTAATAATTACGTAATTATGTAATGATTACATAATTATGATTATGATTATGCATTGATTACGTGATTATGAAAATGATTATGTGATTATATAATGAATACATGATTATTCAATAAGTACACACTTGTTTAAGATTTTATAATTCTAAATTGCATGCATTAATTATTTTATATAAATTATAAAATTATTTTGATGCTTAATATTAATATATTATTATAATACTTATGTTTTATAATAATCTTCAATAAAGTACTTACTACAATTTCTTTTATATAATAAGAACATAAACTAAAAATATACCTATTTTGATGTTTAATCATGTTTTATGTAGATTAGAAAAAATCCACAACCAAGAATAAAAATGTGATTTATTATATTAAAAAATAAATAAAAATAAACATATAAAAATCTTTTTAACAAAAATAATAACAATATATAATACAATTTGTATCAGTAAAAAATTATATTCGACTGAAGTAGGTATTTATTTTAATATAATAAATAAACAACTGCACATGCACACGACAAGGGTTGTATAAAAACACCTGTGAAATTGTCTAATAAATAAATCTCTAGCGGCACAATTAGATACAGATTGGACACGACTGAATTTACCATGCAAATATATGATTCCATAAAACCAATATTTGATTATGTGAATTTGTGTACTCAACATTTATTTATTTGAACACGCGTAATCATTATTTGATTATTTGAATACGCGTACTAAGCATTTGATTATTTGAGTACGCGTAATCAATATTTGATTATTTGAATACGCGTGTTTTAATATTTAATTACACTATTTATTACAAGATTATGTAATGATTACGTGATTATAAAATAATTACGTAATTATATAAAGTTAACTGGATTATGTAATGATTACAAATATTACGTAATTATTATTTGATTCTGTAATGGTTATTTTTATTTTGTAAACTGATTACGCAAGTTGTTAACCCTTCGCAGTTAATATTTATGTTTAAAATATTTAGAGTTGTAAGAATGTGAACGGAGTAAAAGTGTATGAGTAATAAGAATTAAAGAATAGAGAGAATGTGAGAGAAGCGACAATGTAAAAGTGAAAAATGAAATGAAGAAATGAAAGAGTAGTGATAATGTGAAAGTAGTTAGAATGTGAAAAACGTGACAATGTGAGATTAGTGAGAATGTGAGAAAAATAAAAATGTAGTAAGAATGTGAGAGTAGTAGGAATGTTAAAGTAGAAATTAATGATGTAATAAGAATGTGCGAGTAGTGAGAATGTGAGAGTTGCAAGATTAAGAGAATTGTAAAAATGTGACAGAAGCGATAATGTGAGAGTAGTAAAAATATGGTAATAGTGAGAATATGAAGTTAGTGAAAATGTGAGAATAGTGAGAATGTGGGAATAAAAAAGTATGAGAATGTAATAAAAGCAACAATGTAAGAGTAGAGAGTATGTGAGAATATGAGAGTAGTGACAATGTGAGAGTAATGAAAATGTAAAAATAGTGAGAATTTGAAAGTAGTGGGAGAGAAGCGACAATATGAGAGTATTGAAAATGTGAGAATAGTGAAAATGTAAAAGTAGTAAGAACGTGAGAGTAGTAAGAATGTGAATGTAGTGAGAATTTGAGAGTAGTGAGAATGTGAAAGTAGAAAGAATGTAAGAGTAAAAAAAAATGTGAGAGTAGTAAGATTCACAATAAGTAATAAAAATGTGAGAATAATAATGTTAGAATAGTGACAATGTGAGAATAGTAAGCATAGTAAAAATGTAAGAGTAGTAAGAATGAGAAAACAGTGATTATGTGAAAATAGTAAAAATATGAATGTAGTAAGAATGTAAAAGTAGTGAGAATTTGAGAAAAGTGATAATTTAAGAGTAGTAGGATTGTAAGAGTACTGACAATGTAAGAATAGTGAGAATATAAGATTAGTGAAAACTTAAAAATATTGAAAATGTGAAAAAAGCTACAATGTGAGAGCAGATAGATAGTGAGAATAGTAAAACTATAAGAGTAGTAATAACGTGATAATAATGAGAATGTATGAGTATTAAGAATGTGGGAGTAGTGAGAATGTGGGAGAAGCGACAATGTGAAAGTAGTAAGATTGTAAGAATAGAAAGATAGTAAATGTAAAAAGAATGTGACAGTAGTAAGAATGAGAGAACATAGAATAGTAAAAATGTAAAAATAGTGAGAATGTAACAGTTTAAAAAATGCAAGAGTAGTAAGAATGTGAGAGTAGTGAGAATGTGGGAATAGTGAGTATCTGAGAGTAAAGAAAATGTAAAGTAGTAAAAATGTGAGAAAAGTAAAAATGTGAGAGTAGTAGAATGTGAAAGTAGTAAAAACGTAAATCTAATAAGAGTATGAAAAAATAGAAAAAATGTGAAAGAGTTGAGAATGTAAAAATAGTAAGAATGTTAGAATAGTGTCAATTTGAGAATAGTGAGATTAGTAAGAATGTGAGAGTAGTAAAAATTAGAAAACAGTGATAATGTGAAATTAGTGAGAGTGTGAGAGTAGTTAAAATGTGAGAGTAGTAAGACTGTAAGAGTAGTAAAAATGTAAAAATAGTAACAATGTGGGAGAAGCTACAATGTAAGAGTAGTGAAATTTTGAGAGTAAAAACATAGTAAAAGTAGTAAGAATATGAGAAAAGTAAAAACGTAAAAGTAATAAGAATGTAATAGTATGTGAGAATAATAAAATTGTAAAAAGAGTAAAAATTTTAGAGTAGCAAAATGTGAGTGAAGCGGCAATAAAAAAGTAGTGAGAATATGAAAATATTAAGTTTGTAAAAGTATTGAGAATGTGAGAATAGTAAGAATGTTAGATTAGTGACAGTGTAAGAATAGTAAAATTTTAGAAATGACATATTGAGAACTTTTTCTTGATTCTGTCTGGTTAATTTTAATAACGAACAAAACTGCTAACTTAAAAGTAAGTTTTTAACAGGTTTGTGATGCTCTTAGATGTTCTGAGCCGTACGCGCGCTTAACCTCTTTCGTGCTAGGGATCAGGGCTGCCAAATGTTCTCTATAAATAAGGAAATCCCAGTAATAATCTAGTGAAGTAATAGGCTACAATTTTTGATGAAATACTATAAAATAACTAGAAAATAGAAAATGATAGTCAGCCATCAAAAATCAGAAAGTACCCTTTTGTTAAATTTTATTTATATGTTTCAAATTAAATGTTAAAATTAGGTTAAATGGAAGATTATCATTGTGATGAACTTTGCTTTTTTTGTAAAATTACAAAAATAAAAACAATTTTTATTACTATTATTATTATTATTATTATTGTGAGAATAATATAGTAATAAAAATATAAGAGTAGTAAAATGTGAAAAAAAAAATGTGAAAATAGTAAAAATGTGAAAATTACTACTATTACTTTCTCACTAATCTTACATTTTTACTATTTTTTATTTTCATTATTTTTAATTTATTATTTTTTTCTCATTTTACTACTCTTACATTTTTACTACTTTCACATTTATACTACTCTCACTATCTCTTTACTCTCACAATCTCACTACTTTTACACTCACATTGTAGCTTCTACCATATTCTCACTTTTCTCACATTCTTACTACTCTCCTTACTTATAGTTTTAACTTTCAAATTCTCTCTACGTTAACATTCTTGCTATTCTCACATTATCACTACATTTACATTTTTGCTATTTTTGCAATATTACTGTTTTTCATTCTCATTACGAATACTATTTTTCTACTCTTACAATCGTACTACTCTCACATTCTCACTGCTCTCACTACTCTCACATTTTTATTATTCTCATTATTCTCACATTTTTACCTGTTTTACGTTTTACTACTTTTACATTTTTTCTACTCTTACATTCTCACTATTGTCAATACTCTCACATTGTCGCATCTTTTATTTTTTATTATTTCCTCATTCTTACATTCTTATTTATTTTACTATTACTTTATTTTTACATTTGTACTACTCACACTACTCTAACATTGTTGATTCTTTCACATTTTCACTACTTTCACATTCTCTTTATGCTTACATACTCACTATTTTTACATTTTTATTACTGTTACTACTTTCATATTTTTACTATTCTCACTATTTTTACATTCTCACTACTTTCATACTGTCACTACTTTCACATTCTCACTAATCTTACTATTTTTGCAATGTCACTACTCTCACATTCTCATTACTTTTACATTTTCACATTGTTTCTACTCTCACATTCTCACTACGGTCATTATTCTCAAATTGTCGCATTTTTTACCTTTCACTATTTTCACATTCTTACTTCAATCACATGTTTACTACTCTCACATTCTTACTACTCTTACAATCTCACTACTCTCGAATTTTTACTATTTTTACATTCTCACTATTTTTACTTTGTCAATACTTTCATATTTTCACTATTCTTACAGTTTTACAACCTTCACGCTCTCACTATTCTTACATTCTTACTACTTTTACATTGTTATTATTCTCACGTTCTCACCTTCTTACTATTCTCACATTTTCTTCAATTTCACATTCTTATCACTCTCACAATGTTATTACTCTCACCTTCTTACTATTCTCACATTTTCTTTACTCTCACATTCTTACTACTCTCACATTGTTACTTTTCTCACATTTTCACTATTTTTACATTCTTATTACTTACTCATTCTCATTACTCTTACATTTTCACTATTTTTACAATCTCACTTGTTTTACCTTCTAACTATTCTTAATTTTTTAATATTTTCAAATTCTTACTTATCTCACTTTTTTACTACACTTATATTCTCACTACTCTTACATCTTTACTACACACATTCTGTATTTTTTCACATTCTACTACTTTTACGTTCTTATTATTTTTACATTCTCACTTTTCTCCCATTCTCACTATTCTCACATTCTTACTATTTTTAAATTTTCATTACTTTCACATTGTCACTACTCTTACTTTCTCACAACTTTTACATTCTCACTACATTCACATTCCTACTCTTCTCACATTCTTACTAGTATCACATTCTCACTACTTTCACGTCTTCACTACTCTCACATTTTTACTAAAAAAATCATACAAAATTTAAACCCAAAACAACGTCCAGATCAAGGCGTTTTTACAGTACAAATATAAATCATTGTAATATTTTTATAATTATCTTATAATAAAGTTTAATAACTTAAGAATTGCATTATAATTAACCAACCATATTTAATATAAAAAAATAGTCTTTACAACTGAAACAAAATGAAATTTAGATTACTATGCCACAAAATCTAAACTCAAAACAAAAGCAAAGCAAATATAAATTATAATACTTTTATAATTATAGTAATTTACATATATTTCAAATTAAGCTTCAAGTCAGCTAATAATGCATTAAATTTAGTTAACTTTATTTATTGTACTGAACATTTTTTAAACAATTTGCTTAAATTATTTATAGACTTTACATAATTTTCTACAGAATTTGCACTTATCTTTAATTTTGTAAAATAATCTCAGGATTTTGTTACAGTTTTAAAGACTGTCATTAACGTTGTGATATGTACGCTTATGAACCTTTATAATTAAAAATGTAGTTATTATAAATATTATTATTGTTGTTTTCAAATTTTATTCGGTCATATTGTAATAAGTTACAATAGCATACAAGGTTAGACTAGCCGGTAACCGAAGGTAAGGCACAACTTTTAATAAGAAAAACGTAAGCAATTTAATTAATATGAATATTACAAAAGGCATTTTTAATAAAAAGTAATTTTTTTTAATAAATACTTTGTACTAGGAAATGTATTAAATAAATTAATATAAACGTAATAATATTTAAATTAATATAACAAGTAAACTGTATTCTATTGAAACATTTGAACAAAAAAAAATAAATTTTATGGGTCGCACGGTCGGGTACGGTCGCACAGCAGGGGATATATATGAGAATATATATGCCCGCAGGCATATTTTTGTGTGTTAAGATCTAAAGGGGTATCGGGCTACACAAATCATGTAGGATGATAACTTCTATACAAATGTAGGACTAAACCCCTTTAGACATCTATATATATATATATATATATATATATATATTAAATATAATCTTGAAACTTTTTAGGGCATTCTTGTCTGTTTGAATTTTGAACTGTTTCTGATGTTTTAACCTAACAAAGTAGCTCGTTATCATTATTAGTAGTTCAAATTGAGCCGTGCATTAAACTTTTTTTTTAATTATTTTATTGTTTTTTCCAATATTACTGTTTTTTATCACTACTTAATGAACGTTTGTTTTGAAATGTGTATTATGATTTTACTTCCAAAATCTATTATGTGACTTACTTTAGGTTTATTGTTTGTTTACATTTCATAATGTATTTTATTCTTTGGTTTTTCAATCCACTGACAACGGATTATTTTTTTATGTAAACAGAACAGTTTACAGGCTTTGCACAACAAACTTTACTTAGGTTAGCCTCACAAAGTAAACGTTTTGTTTTTTTACTGATGTTCAGTTTATTTTTTTTACCATACCATTTTGATGTGGTGTATATAGATTGGATTTTTGATAAACTACTCTATTTTTTCAAAATAATTTGCAAATTTTTTTAGCATTGTCTGTTCTTAGTATTTTTATGATATCATTTGTTTTCTTTGAAATAATTAATTATTTTAAGTTTGGTTTTTAAAAAATACGCAAACATCATCCTACTGGAATCATCTATGAACACCTGTTTCCTTTATGTTTAAAGAGTACTCAAGACTGTTTACCTTTTCAATACTCTTGACAAGCATTATTATGTTTAAAAATAACATTACTGTTCATTCATCTCCATATTTTATAATTTCTGAATTGTTGTAATTTAAATTACCAAATCTTGGATTCATGGAATTTGCGATTAATGATATTTTTAAACATTTATCTAATTTATTAGTATTTAGTAGTCTAAATTTAGCAATCAGTTTTATTTGTTTATTTATTAATTTGCATAAATTGTCTTCAAACTGTACATTGTTTTTACTTTATCTATCATCTGATTTATTAAACAAGACTGTTGGCAGTGATATCAAAATGCTTGGCCACTACTGTAGTAATATAAACTTTTATTCTGAGTTGTCAAATATACATTAGCACCTGAGTCTATGTATATTTTTTACTTGTTTATTATTTTTATCAGTTTTATTCAGTTATCACTTGTCTTATTTAGACCTTTGTTTTTAAAATGCCTAACCTTTATATAACAATAACGATTGACATTTTGTTTTCAATTTGTATTCATTACACTACATTTCTGTTGTTTTTTGTCAATAACATTTGGATTATCACTGACTTGCATATCTAATAGTTTTGACTTGATGAAATCAGTTCTTATTTTTATTCCCGATTGCTATTATTATTGATGCATTTGCGGGTATTCGGTTAGTAATAATAAACAGTTGCTTAAAAACTTATTCAACTCAACTTGATTGACATATATTTTAATTAAATCGCAGTTTTCTAACTTTGTTGACATCAGTGAACGTAGCTGATTAGTTTTTTGTGTGAAACCTGAGTTAGAATACATGGATTTTAATTTATTTTATGATTTTTTTTGCATTTGTTGATTTTTTTATATGCACCTAGGTATAACAAAGTATCTATAGTCAGCATTAATTTTGCTATGGTTTTTAAGATTTCATTTTTATCTATCTTTGTTTTGTCAATGAATTTGATTTGATCTAGCTGTTGAAAGTTCCATTGTTTGTAATTTTTGGAACCTTGCAACTTTAACACACTTAAAATATAATTTACAGCTATTGTGTAACCTACTGCGTTTTTTTTTTTACGGTTTTCGTATACTTTTATGAACTGAAAATTCTAAGCAAAGATTTATTATTAATTATTTTTTTATTGTTAGGAAGAGAGAACACATTACACACAGATTACACATAGTTTACAATAGATGACATTAAAATTTAGTTTGTAGATCAAATTTAAATAGCTTTTAGGTAAAAAATCACTTTCAAACACTGTGTGTTCAAAGTTGCCGTAATTACATATTCTCTGTATGGTGGAAAGTTAAAACATTCGTAATTTTTGCTATTTTCCCAATGGCTCCAAGCATCTTATCTTTCTTGATAATCAGTAGTGACCAAATTATATGCAATTGCATATTTGCATATGTAACTTATTATTAAAAATTTAAACAAATAGAGTGTGTTATATATTTTGTATTTTAATAAAAAGAATATTTGGCATATTTATGCTATTTTTATGTAAATTTTGGACTATTTTATTGCATATTTCAGCGTTTAAGTAGCATATAATCAGGTGTTTAATAATCAGACACATTTTGTTTAATTTTATCTTCTCAATAATTATCTTCAATATTACGATCTCTTTAGTTGCTTGCCATGGTCTATACATTTTACAAAAAAAAAAATTATTTTTCTCAATTGTAAAGATTTATACGATTATCAAGTTAAACTCTTGTCCATCTATCTGCTACTTAATAGAGTTACTTTTTTTTCACATAATCCGTTTGTTTATTTGACATTGAACGTAGTATTTGTTACAACAATTACTTTTATGAAGCGTTTCATATTAAATTGCATAAAAAAAAACCGAATATACTTATTGCAATAAATAATTATTTTAAAATTTTTGTATAATATTTTGCAGTTAATATATGGTTATACAGAAAAGGTTAATCTTACTAAAAATATAGATTAATAAAATTTGTATTTTAAATTTTTATTTATTGATAACTGTATGAAGTTTTAATAAATTATAACTCAGTTATTTTACATCTATTTTCATCGTCAATCATGCATTCATCAATATGTAGTTATGTATTTTTATGGAATGTTATTATATGTTATTAAGTATTGGGGGTGCAGTCGAAAGTGTATATTTAAATCAATTTAAAACCATATATTTCAAAAGAAATTTCTTTTTTTTTAGTGGTTATTATTTATATAATGTAAATAAAAATCTAACTATAGAATGAAATAAAAATTTAAACAAAACAACAACAAGAAGAAAACTAATAAAAATTTTAACAACAATAAAATATTTTATTCTATTTTAGAATGAAAAATTGCTAATTAACATTATTAATATATTAATTATTCAAACAAGCTTCGGTATCAAACATTTATTAACTTTAAGAAAAATTAAACATTACCGTTAATAAAAATTAATAATTTAAGCAAGTGACTTAAAACTGTAACATAGTCTAAGCTAACAAGCCTCCTATTTGTTATAAGTGTCATAAGATCATTATAATTACAATAAATATCTTAATCGAGATAATATAACTATTAAAGTACTCTACAACTATACCAAGAAAACAAAATCTAACTACCAGAAATATTCCTGAAATGAAAACAAACAATGAAAAAATAGTAGTTATTAAAAGTATTCTAAACGCTGTTACTAATATACAAATTTCACTCCGTGACATCAAAATTACCCGCTTAAGCAAAACTAGATTGGATAACAAACCGCGACTATAAAAATTAGTATTGAGTTCTTGCAACAATGTGCAACAAATAATTGAAAATGCAAAGTGTCTACGTAATCTTGAGCGATTTAATAAAGTTTAATCATTAAAGATTTAAATGAATGATGTTTAAATAACGCTGTAAGAACGGTGAAGATATTTATAATAAATACATATACTTATAGTATAGTATATATATATATATATATTAAAAAAGTTCACGGGTTGAAGTCTTTAAAATTTAAATATAATAAAATACAAAAAAAAAAAATAATTATATTTAAATTTTAAAGACTTCAACCCGTGAACTTTTTTAATAAATATTAAAAAAAAAGTCGTTAAAACTTCAATAATATTAATAGAAATGGGTACCTTCATCAATACAATCCGGACGTCATATGGACAGAAGATAGCTTTGGACATTAAATCATTTATGCGAAACAACTCTAAGTTAGCAAGAAAGAAAAATAATTTGATATTCCTTGTAGAATGCAAACGTAACAAGGTTTTTCCAACTTTTATCAAGAACTCTTTTACCAAGCTCATTCTACACAAATCATTGAGCAAAAAAAACATTACAAAAATTAATAACACCAACAAAAAAGTAATGAAAAGCTATCTTAACATAACAATTAATGAATGTAATTTAGAAATCAGAATTTTACTAGCCTCACTTGATAACTTAACAACAATTATTAATAATACCTTACCAAACGAATTATTATCAGAATTTTTTATTTCACAAAATAAACGTTTTAATACTATTTTTAATTCAATCAAAAATAACAACATTGCCAAACTCAACAAATTATTACATCCTATTCTTAATGATATTGACAACACTAAATGGTTAATCAATACAACCACTACTATATTACCTCCAGATGTTAGAAACTGTTTGTCATTAGGTCCTAAATTCAACATTAACAGTTCTCCTAATACACTTAATATATTCAAAATTTTATCTGAAGTAGAAGACATAATTCAATGTTTTCCAGAAAATGAAAGAGATCTTACCCGTGCTAAAGCTACCAATTTAATAACAAATTTTATTCATCTTCCTGATACATCTTCAAATCAAATTAAAATTAAAAAATGGGTAATTAACACCCGTATTTAAAAAAAAATAACCCTAATTTGTTAGTTACTAAGTCAGATAAAAGTAACGTCACCGTAATTATTAGTAAATCTTCTTATGAGTCTAAATCTCTTGAACTTCTCAATGACACCTCAACTTACCAATTAGTTTCACATGATCCAACACCAAGTATTGAACGTCGTACTAATTCTCTAATAGATAAACTAAAAGATCTTAACCACATTGATAAAATTCTTGCAAAATCACTCAAATCTTACAGAGGCTTGTCCCCTAAATACTACGGTTTACCAAAAATACATAAACAAAATATACCCCTAAGACTTATTATTTTAGCTATCAATAGCCCAACTAAACAACTAGAAATTTTTATCTTTAAAATATTAGTTAATTCTTTTGAGGAGTTTAACAGATTTCGTATCAAAGACAGTTTTGTGTTTGCTAACAACATTAATAATTTTCAACTACCAGAAGATTTTGTAATTGTATCTTTTGACGTAATATCTTTATTTACCAACATCCCTCTGGACTTAGTACTAGACATTATTACCACTAATTTTAACCATATTGAATCACATACTTCTATGAATCTTGAATTGTTTATAGAAGTTTTTAAGTTCATTTTCAACTCTACTTATTTTTTCTACAACAATCAGTTTTATAAACAAATTAATGGTTGTCCAATGGGCGGCTCTATCAGCCCTGCTACTGCTGAAATTGTAATGAATTCCTTGCTTAATTTTTGTTGCTCTACAGTCCCTTTCACTTTTCCTTTTATTTATCAATATGTAGATGATATTATTACCGCAATTCCTTATAACTTGACCCAATACACTTTATCTATCTTTAATTCTTTTAATCCACATCTTCAATTTACTGTAGAGGAAGAAACACAACGTAGCGTTCCTTTTCTTGACACATTGTTAGTTCGTGGAAATAAAAATATTATTACCCTTGATTGGTATGTCAAACCTTCGAGCTCAGGTCGTTACATACCTTTTTCTTCTAACCACCCTTTCAAACAAAAAATTAATACCGTATTAGCTTTAAAAAGTCGTATTTTAAAAATTTCACATCATACTTTTCATAAAAAAAAACTTATCCATCTTGTTTGACACACTTACAAATAATGGTTACCGACGTCCACTTTTAAAACAACTTTTATATTACAACACTGTAAACAATAACATTACTCTACCTCGTGTGTCTTCAAACCAAGTACTTCCGTTATTACCTAATGACAAAATAACTTTCAAAAAATTACAATATGTTGAAGGTCTCTCTCATAACTTAATTAGACTTATAAAAAAACAACTCTAATTTATTTATTGCTAATTGTGTAAGTAAAAGCATTAACTCATTATTTTCTAAATTAAAAGATCCCACACCCACCTCCTTTCAGTTTAACATTATCTACAAAATTCCTTGTAAAGATTGTAATAAAGTATACATAGGCCAGACTTCACAAAAACTTAGTAAGAGAATGGCATTACACAAAAGTGATACCAAACTAAAGCCTAACATTACTGGTTTAAGCGTTCATTACAGCACTACCGGACACCAACCAAATTATTCGGACACTTCTATCCTTGAACATAAACCCAATCAATTTAAAAGAAACTTTTTAGAAATGTGTCACATACAATCTAACAATAATGTTTTAAATTTTAAAAAAGACGTAATTGGACTTAGTAATATTTATATTTTATTACTCTCTTATAATTCACATAACTCTTAACTCCACCACTTTTACAAAATCTTTATTTATTATAAATATAGTAATATATATTTTTACAATGTTGTTCCTTTTCTACTAAATCTACCATCTACCGTCTTTTCAACTAAATCTACCATCTTTATTATATACTTATTTTATACTTTATCTTGCACTTTTACATTTATTTAATTTTAATTATATATATATATATATATATATATATATATATATTTATTTCCCCAACACTTTTTTCTGCCTTATATCGTATTGTCAACAACCACCTTCTACTAACAGACATCTAATTATTCATAACTTACAATTCCAAGATGGCTTATTTTACAAACTGTCAAATTAATTAATTTATTATTTATAAAAAACTTCACTCAAAAAAATATCAAATTTAAAATAATTTTATTAATAATATATATATATATATATTTGTCCTGATAAAGAATTGTTTGGTGAGGTTTGATAATAATTATAATGGCTAATTACGATAGTTATTTTATAATATTATAGTTTTATATACGAATAGTTGTAAGTATTAATTTTTAATGTCCATTTTTTGTCAGTATTGTATTATTTTTTAGGCCTGATGAAGTTATTATTCAATAACGAAACGTCGCTACTTATTTAAATATATAAAATATATAATTATTTTTTTTTTTTTTGTATTTTATTATATTTAAATTTTAAAGACTTCAACCCGTGAACTTTTTTAATAAATATTAAAAAAAAAAGTCGTTAAAACTTCAATAATATATATATATATATATATTTACTTCTCAATACTGAAGAAAAACCGTATTTTAATTCAACATTTCTAAGACACATTAACATGTTCTTATCAAAAATGAGGTATTAATACAAAAGCTTCTAAGCTTTTTAATAATGTTTTAGTACAGAATGATATTGATATTTTTTGTTAGTTAAATAATAAGCATTAAATTTTATACTAGATAGTAAATTATTTCAATCAAATGAAAATGAACATAGTAGTAATATCAATATTCTTTGTTGGTTTGATTAGATCCGATGTTTAATTTATTGTATTATATGTTTGCATATACAGTAAACCAACAATATTGTAACCGGTCACTCATGAAACAAAAATAAGATGAGAGCGTTAAACTCAATCAATCTTAAAACGCGTCAGTCTAACATGAATTGTAGGGACAATAACATCTATTTATGTATATAATAAATATACAGGGAGTTTATAAATGAATGGGATTGTGTAATCACTTTAAATGTGCCGCTTTTTTTAAATTGTTCACTAAACTATTTGTTTTGACAGTTCAAACGGTTCAACTTTGACAGCTGTCAAGCAAACATATGAAAACATATGTAGTATAGTGGACAATTTTAAAAAGGCGGCATATTTAAAGTGATTACATAATCCCATTCATTTATAAACTCCCTGTATTTATACTGTCAATCAATTTGTGTCTCCGAATGTATTTTCTTTTCTCGTATTATGCATCTTTCATTCTGGCTATAAGTTTTCTTCTCTCTCAATGCACGGAAACTTCTACCTCCGGTCACACAAAAACTGGTGTAGTGTACCTCCACATCTGCAAGTTTTTA
The DNA here is from genome assembly GCA_963932245.1 of Tachinus rufipes. Lineage (NCBI taxonomy): Eukaryota > Metazoa > Arthropoda > Insecta > Coleoptera > Staphylinidae > Tachinus > Tachinus rufipes. The sequence continues at coordinate 69,967,470 of OZ010745.1, read as the reverse complement.
TTTCATGTTCTTAGTAAACTTGAAATAATTTTATTAAATAAAAAAAATAATAATTTTAGTTTTATCTTTGGTTATTAATTAAAATAAAATATTCAATGTAAAAAATACACCATTAGTTTTAGAAAGAAAACATCGACTGCACAGTACAATAAATTAAAATCATTTGTATTAAATATTCAAACATTCAATTTAAAATTAAATAATAATTTGTTGCATTATATAATATGATTGCCATAACTTTTCAATTTTAAACATTTATAGAGTTATAAATACTTAAATCAAATTACATTGGTTTACTATTGTCGCATAAAGTAATATTAGATTAATGTAAATTATTTAATATGCATAACGCAATTTTTTATAGAAGTAAATTTACAAGTATAATAAGATTAGTCAAACGTAATGTTAGTAACGACTTTAAGTATTACATAGTACAAGTTAAAAATTCTGTAAACAAAAGAAAAAATAATGACAGGATTCCTGGTTTGTTGCACCTTGATAGATTTTTACAGGGTGTCCCAAAATAGGTTTCTTATGTTTTTTTCTGAAACAAAAAAATCATATTTAAAAAAAAACAGAACATCATTTTATAGATAAAAAATACTAGTGTTAGTAATAAAAAAAAAATAATAAAAAAAAAGTTTTAAAATCTAATAAAAATAAATAGTTTTTCTTGCTACCAAATCCTTTCTCAAGAATCAGTTTCAATCACCCCTAACTTAATTAAAAAAAAACAATTAAAATTATCTAAAAGCATTTGTATCACAAAACGCCGTTTTTTGTTTTTTGATAAAAAAATTAAAAAAAAAAAACTGTTTGTGTATAATATTTGTGTCAGTCTCCGTAAGCTAATAACTTTTAATCAGAACAAAATACAAAAAAATGTTATATCTTGTTTTATTATTAAAATTATTATCCTGGACAAAAAAACATAAGTTGTAATGTAGTATTTTAGAAAAATAAAAAAGTGTATTTCAAAAGATTAATTTTGTCTAAAACATGACTTTTTTAGTATTTTTAATGTGACTTTGTTTTTGAGAGAAAAAAACATTAATAATTTTTTGTTTGTTTTTACAAATAATAATAATTGAGAAGCCTGGTGCAAAAAGAGGATGAGTCGTTTTTTGAATTTTTTTCAGGAATAGTAGATCTTGTATTTTTATATAAATAATATCTTGACTTATTTTGCTAAAAACAAACAAAATTATTTTCAAAACTTATTGTTTGGTAGAAGAACGAGATAAATCACACAACGCAAAATTGGAAAATTTACAACAAACGGGATAATACATTATCAGTCAGAGTAATTTTCACTTCCATCGGTGCTTGAATCATCATTTTCCAGAGGAACTGAATCTTTTGTGTTACAAAATGGCATGTCACTTTTAAGTACATACTCAGCAGCCAGTTGCATAACATTTTTAAATTTTGCATCCTTAAGAGACAAAGAAGCATTATAATTTTTTTTAATTAAAATTAACAGAGTTAAAATTTGCAATTTAAATTTCTCAAAAAATCCACTAACAACCCTGCTATTTTTGATTTTATTTGAAAGTTCTGAATACTTAAATATTCGGTAAGTAAAAACTGTAAGTTTTTATTTATTATCATTTTTTGGCACTGAAAGTGAAAACTCCTTTACAAAGGTTGAAAAATTATAAATCATGTTTTATGCAACAGTAATAACCTTATATCTTAACACGGAAGTTTCAACTAATGTTTTGTATTTATTGTTCCACTAACCGCTTAGTGCAAGAACGGGATAAGTCATCATTTATTATTTTGTTCATGCATCAAATTTGTTTATGTACGCACTTGTCCCGTTCTTGTACTAAACAATAGCTTATGCTTTGCAAAACTATGTGGTACATATATCTTAATTTCAACAAAATAGTAACTCTTGCACCAGACTCTTTAATTACTGTTATAAATTTTACAACGTTTCGGTATTATCAATTAAACCATTTACCTTTACCTTAATCATTTAAAAATAACACAACATACTATATGTTGGTTATAATAATAAATAATACTCTAGTATGCTTTGTGGTGTTACGATTTTATTAATGCAACATGTTTTGACAATGAGAAATTGTCATCTTCAGGCTATTAATACATTATTTATAGAAGCTTGTGGCGCTGCAGCGTAACGTAAGTGAAAGGATTAATCAAAACAATAACAAAACATACGTTTTGCTGCACTTCTTATACATACTTACAATCTAATGCTGAAGCAGTGCATATTTTTTGATAAAATCAAAAAAAGTAATAAAGTTCAAAATGTTCAAAACAATCTATTGCGTTATAATATCATAAATTGTTTCAAATATTAATATTTAAATAGTTATACCAACATTTGAAAAACTTTCAAAAGCTTTACACAAACTTCAACAGGTTGATGTAATATATACTGAATTTGTTAAAGCTTTTGATATTGTACAGGACAATACACTGGTTAACAAATTAACCAATTTGTCTTGAGTAACAATTTTTAAATATTACCAACTTTGATTTATAATAAAACAAACAAGCTATGTTGAGGTACAAGGTATAACTTCTAATCAATTTACATTAGCTAGCGGTATATCGTAAAAAAATTATTACCTCTGTTGTTGGTTTACGATTATTCCTAACAAAATACAGAAGGTCATCTTGTTGAAATGAAGATTTTCTATCCGTCTTACATATTACCGTGCGAGCAAAAGGAAACCTATTTCTATAAGGAATATAATAATCCCATACCATATTGCTTACAGTTTGTTACACAGGCATTGCAATTGAAAACTTATACATTTTGCTGTTTATTACCAAAACCTTTATGTTCATTATGCATTTCCAAACAAAACCTTGGTTTATTGCTAGACACTACTTGTGAGTGGTAACACAAAATGTAGTCTTATGATCTTAAACCAAAAGATCTGATTTTGCAGCAAATTGTTCAAAAACACATGAGTCAATTTTTTTTTCTATAATACTTATAAAACAATTACAGCTTCATTTGTTTGATTTTGGTTTATCGTTCTTCTACTGCAATGATTTAATCATTTTTTTGGCGCAAGTTGATAACATTCTATTACTGTAAATTGATTTCTGGTAAAACAATTTGCAAAACGTTTTACTAGAAACCTATTTGTAAAAAAAAAAACGATCTTCACGTTAGCTAACAATTGTCCCTATATTAAGTAGTCAATTAGTAAACATTTCCACATACTTTAGGCATAAACGCAAAAAATCAACAACTTATAAAAAATAAAAAATTAATTAAAAAACACAAGAGGAAACTTAAACAAATGTCAAAACTGACAATACTATTTAATTCAAATTAACTAAAATTGTCTTTCTCAATAGACAAAGGTTTTTCACAAAACTAATTAAAACATTTTTTTTTTCTTTTTTGGTTGTAATTTCTATATCACGCACAATGAATTATAATTACAGAAACGTAACATATACAAAAAAACAATTATTTTTTTTTCAATTTATTGAATTTCTTTTAATTTTCTTACTAAATGATTCATGTCACTATAAGAACAGATCAAACAATTGTTATTAAATTTAGTTATTAGTTATGTATAAAGTAAAGAACTACCGTGAAAAATTAATGGTGCCTAATCATCCACATCAAGTGATCAAAATATTATTGTGTTAAAAAAATAATTTAAATAGACTAGTACTTTAAATAACAATTATTTCAAGTTGTATGAATGCTTGTTACTTGCTAGGATTTCATTACTGTTTTTACTACAAATCACCTAACTTTAATATACGATTTACACATTTTAAATGTTTTTTTACCAATTACATAATATGGTTACATTTACAATATGTTATAGACATTATCATATATTGAGATTTTTTTATCTATATATATATATATATTTATTATTTAAATAATTTGTAGATAAATTTTTTTAATAATAACTTTTGATTAACTATAAATACACATCTTCATAGCTCATTTATCAAAAAATCCCTAATGTGTAATAATTTTATGACAATTCCATAATATACATTACGGTGTATCCTATATTGGTACAGAAATTATGCATCATCCACAGACTGACTAAATATTATATAATTCTTATTATTCAAGACCTGTCGAAACGCAACTTTAAATGTTTGCATTGTAAATGTAAGTATGTACTACATTATGCATTTAGAAACTGAAGTAAAACATTTTCATTAATTAATTTATAGTTACCAAGTATTTTCCTCGGGCATGCTTTTGCAAATGTGAACTACAAAAATAAGAAATTTATTATATAATTTAATAATTTTAATTAAGACAAATAAAAATGAATTGCTACATTATTAACGTCGCGTAAATAATTACAATTATATTATCAGTAACCATATAGTTTTATTGCTGGCAACTATTGCCATTTGAGATTTATTACATAATAATAATTTCTATTATTTCTAACAGTAAGTAGCAGTAACTTAATGTAAAGAAATTGAAATATTTCTACGCAAATACGTGTTTTCATAATAACTGCAATAATATTAATGTTAAATAACTATAAATCTTAATAAAGTCAGATGTGTTGAGAGAATCCATAAAAATCCACTGATTATATAATAGGTTTACACATTGATTAATTTCATCAATATTTTTATAAAAATACCAAACTATGCGTATAATGGAATTAAATTTTCTGTGCAATAATAATTAATTATAATAGATTCGATTAGCCCGATTTACTTTTAATTGCAATCTGAAAGTTTACCATTAACTAATATTGTTCGCCAAATTTCGCTTTCTATAGCTAATTATCGGGATTCTCGGTTCGTGCGTGCGTAATAGCAATTCGGTTTTCTTCTTATAAATAAATATGAATACAAACGGGATTCATTTCAAAATAATTAATCGAGGTTAAACAAGAAGGTAATAATTATGGCATTAAGATCGGCACAGCTGGACTTATTTCTTTCACCAGGATGCGGTAATGCTGTAATTGCGTAATGCCATATTGAACTCGACGAACGTAAATTCCATGCACTAGTGTTTGGAATACAATGCCGTGTTGTTGGTAATTAATGTATTTATTTATTAGGTAGAAAAGTATTTGCTTTATTAAATAATATTAAAATATAATGGACAATAGCTCTTTAAATTTTATAATATATGAATTAGGTAACAGTTATTTAATTATATATTAATTTAAATTAGTCGAATAAAATTTGAATTTTAATTATATTAAAATATTTGAAATGTAGACCAACTTGTATAATTTGGTTAAATCATTATAGAATTTTATTGGTTACACATAAACTTCAGATAGTGATTGCACAATATATGTGCCTATGTGGGTATACCCACTATAAAATAAATGAATAAAAAGTACTAAGCCAGGATTTTTTAAAATTTAATTAGAATAACGTAATGTTTTTCAACAAGTTCTTGTAGAGCAAGATCTAAATAGCTATGTAACAAATGTTTTGAACATTTACTAGATTTTTTATTCTTGCACAAAGATGCATTTATGAACAATGAACTTGAGCATCATTAGGTTAGTTTGATCGGTAACACAAAAACGAGTGTTTTGTGTTTTTTTTTGCAGTGCAATTATTGTCTGGCAATTACTGTAAAAATGTATAACAATACAAACACAATTGATACAAATGTGCTAGGCAAATTTTGTTAAATGTTTCAAATTTGATCAATAAACCATTTTTTTTTTTGACATTCTGAATGTTTTTTAGATCTAGTTTTAAGAAATACAGTGAATGCGTTTTGATTGAATCTTCTAATTAACTGACAAAACATAAAACCCACTTCATACCATCCATTGATACAATATTGAACAGTATGTAACGGGTCGCATTATGTTTATCGTTGTTGGAAATAATGGAAATGCAAATGCAAGTAAGCGCTAAAAGTTAAATTTTACAGTATTAAATTTTATATTTATTTATTGCATATTTTGATCTTTTTTTTGTAAATCTTGACTTTCATCTTCTTTTTTCTCTCTGACAAACCGCTAGTTTTAGTCTATCTACAATATTTAATAATTAATATTAATTTTTTATTTTTTTAATTAAATTTGCGCTTATGTAATTTTGCATTTCCAACAATGTTATGTTGTTATGACATATCAAGTAATTTCTAAATAATAAAACTGTGTCATTATGATGATAATGTTGAGAGGTCAATAATGTATTATCTGAACTCATATAGCTTAAAGGTTAAGAAATTAAAATCTTTGATAGCAAAATGATGAGTTCTTTAAATATTGCTCATAACTAAGGAGTTATGAGCAATATTTATGGAACTATTGAGTTTAGGGCAAAAGTATATCCAAAAAATACACTACGCACCAAGTGAATATGTAATTATCTTTTTTTTTTTTATTTTATTAAATTTTATTTGCTATCTGTGTTATATGTTTTATAAGTGCACACTTTTTAATGTTTTTTAATTTTTATATATTATTTAATTAGTTATTGTAATAATTAAAATTTCCATAATTAAACAAAATCAAATCAAATTAAATTAAAAAAATATATAAAAAGTATCATATCAAAAGGTACACGATTAGTTTTTCAAATAAAATAACAAATATAATATAATTTTTGTATATTATTCATATTATTAAAATGAATAATTTTATTTAATTATGTATTTTATTTACACATACATGTTTTGATGAATAATCATTATTATCAATGTTTTAATATAATATAATATTTCAAACTGATTAATATTTAAAATTTTTGTTTTTTCCCGCTACCCTGATATCCGTTTTAAATATTTTAAATTTCTATTTTCTTGCTGATTTGAATTTTCATAATATAAATAAAATACAAAGATTTTATAACATAAATAAAGAAAATATCAAATAATATAATAACAATAAACAATTTTTTAAAATTTTGTTACAGACTAGAAACATGCATATTATTCATGAAGTTCTACATCACTCAAATGCTACCAAAAATATATTTTTTTTATTAATTTTTTGTTTGTAATTGTTTATCACATTTTTACAAAGATATGGTTTTGATGTTAGTTTTAAGAGTATAAATTGTCCAAAAAACTTTAACTGTAATATAAAAATGGTTTTACTATTTATATAGCACGTAGCACCATGTTATTTAAAAAAAGGTTTTTTTTTTATATTAATAATCTTTATCTAATGTTACAAAAAATTGTTTAACATATCTTTACAGGCACTGCATTGACAGCATCATTTAAAAAAAAACACGGTGTAATATGTGATATTTCACTACCTGAAAACTCTTCACTACACATTCCAAATATATTGAATTTAATACAAAAGTTTTTAAAGCCCTAACTAGATACAACAGTTTTGATTATTAATAGCATATCAAAAAAATTGTAATGTATAGGGTTTTCCAATAAGAGATTTCATTTTGATATTTAAAAAAAAACGGGTATTTAAAAAAAAATCAATAAATGTTTATTTCATTGTAAAGAGGAAGGTATGCGATTAACATTTGAAAACGAAATCAGTCAAATGGCCGTCACAGTTACGGTTGCAGTACCACATTTTTATCATGAAATTTTCCATGGCTAATTTGCACATTTGCGGCTGTATGTCCTCGATAACTTTACAAATTCCATCTTTAAGGTCTTGAATCTATTATGGAGCATTGGCGTAGGCCTTATCTTTTACGTGGCCCCAAAAGTCAAAAGGTGTTAAATCACTAGATCTTGGTGGCTAATTGTGATCACCTCTTCAAGAAATAACACGGTCAGGAAACTTTTCTTGCAAAATTGCAATTGTTTTGTTGCTTGTGTGGCACGTAGTCCACATCAATATCTTCTAATTTTGGCCATAAAAAACATTAATCATAGTTCGGTAGCGCCATCTATTTACCGTAATAGTTGCACCAGTCTCATTTTTAAAAACGTAGGGTCCAATCACACCGCCAGCTCAAAAACCGCACCAAACAGTGACAAGTTGAGGATGCAAGGATTTTTCAATTTTTCTGCTTATTAACGTAACCTCCGAGGTGAAAATAGGCCTTATCACTGAAGATGATTTTTTGATGAAATTCCGGATAATTTTGATGCATTGATCATTGATCAACCGGCTTGAGTTCTTGTGTTAACTGAACTTTAAAAGCCTTAAGACTTAAATTTATTATGCAAAACACAATGTAATGTTGTTTGTGGAATGTCTAATTCCAAAGATCGACGATGAATTGACAAATCTGGGTTTTCTTTAACACGACGGGCTTCATCAGCAATATTCTCATGGGTTCTTGAGCGATGCACGTAGTTTTGATTTTTTACATCACAAACTTGACCCAACAGCTCAAATTTTTTTACCAAGTTTATTATTGCCGGCCGAAAAGGTGCTTTACGACGACAAAAAATTGCTTCAGTTTTGCAAACTGTGACTGAAATTTTTTTAACATTTTTGTAGTGAATTTTAATCATTTCAATGCGTTCTTGAAGCGTGTATCGTTCCATTTTTAATAATGGCGTAGTTTTTACTTGTCAAATGTTAAAAGTAAATAGCTTTAAAATTGACAGCTGCCCAAATAACCTGTTATTCAAAATAAAACTTCTTATTGGAAAACCCTTTACAAACAGCAGTGCAATGACAGTTTTTACACATTACAAAAGTTTTAAAGAGAACAAGATACTGATGAGTGTTTTATTAACTTGTCAGTTACATTTAATTGTGTGAATCATAATATACTGATAGCAACAATTGATAAATACGGTATATGTAATATTTGTTTAATAATAATAAACGTTTATTGTCTTTTGGTCTTGAAAATTCTACAACTTAACATAACATTTACTATATAAACCTAATTCATTTCAAATATAACATATAACTTTAATTGCCTTGTTTTAATTAATTATTTATTATTTCCGTTTCAATTTGTTTTCTTCTTTTTAATAATAATAATAAATACATTTATTATATGTTCGGGCAATGGGTTCAAAATTAGATTGAATGTAGTAACATTCATCTAATCTTCTTCTTGAACCTGGTCTATACTAGAATTTAAACATAAAAAAACATAAATAACAAAACTAAATGTATTTGATTCATTTTCTCTAGATTCATACATGATTTTATGACTTATACTAAATGATTGAATAGCAAAATATTGATGAAATAAGATAAATAGTAAATAATTAAATGTGATAGTTTACAAGTAAACGGTACTAAAACTTGGAAACAGTAAGATTCATAAATAAAAAAATTATAATATCTAAATATTTTAGGTACTTAAATAGTCCTTAATGCGCTCTTAACATTGTTGTTTTGATAAAAGTAATAGGTTAGTCGGAATTGAATTTAGAGTTGCTGCTATATTGTAACTAAAAGATCTTTTAAACATAGCCGTTCTGTGTGCTGGAATATTTAATGCTGTCTTTCTTCTTATATTAATAGAGTGCACATCACTTCTGTATGTTATTTTGTTGTATAGATATGGCGGTACTTTCAGTTTAATTATTTTGTGATATAAACAACATGCGTGCTTTTTTCTTCTATCTATCATGTTCAACCACTGTGCGTTTATTATTGTGTGACTTATATGATTACGTCTACGCACTCCATAGATAAACCGCAAACATGCGTTTTGAACTTTTGAATTTTTTGTACACTATGACTGTCTAAGCAAGGTCCGTAAACGTAGTCACAGTAATTAAAGATTGACAATATCAATGAGTTACACAGCAACTGCTTAATTTGAATTGATAAGTAATATCTATGACCATATAATGCTTTTAATATTCCATATGACTTGCCTACTAATAAATTTATGTGTTTTCAATTATCAATCCCAAAACTTTTGATTTATCTACTAAAACTAATTCAATCTCATTTAACTTAATTTTTAGTTGTTCACTTAAGTGTTGGCGTTTAGACGTATGCGCAAATAACATTACCACTGACTTTTTAGGATTGTGCTTTAAATTTTATTACCGCCATCATCCATTTTATTCCTCTTCCGTCTTCTATCACTACCTCATTTCTCCTCATTTGTTCTTCTTTCATTTCATTGCATTTTAGCATGTGTTCTATGTTTTCCCTCGTTTCTCCACACATCTTACACATTTTCTTTTCTTTGTCCATCCAAAATTTGCACACTTTCTCCTTATTTTCACATCTGAGTCTTGTAATCATTCTTTTTTTCCATTTACTTATACTTTACACTTTCTAAGTACTTTGGTAATGCATCAGTTAAAATATGTACATAATTTGAATTATACCTAGATTTATTTATCCGTGTTCTACGCTCTTGCACTTGTATATTTTTATCTTTTATTATAATTTCATTCCACATACTTCTTCTATCTATTCTCAATTTATCTTCTTCCTCACTAGCATATGCATTTCTGTTAAAATATTTTTCTCGCATGCTCCAATTTTTTCTTCAGGCGTTTTTGTAATATTTTACATTCATTTCTATTTCTCACTCTTTCTTTATACCTCATTGCACGCTTTCCTGCTTCTACTCTTAATTTGTTTATTTTAACTTTTTCCGTTATAATGTATGCTGAGGTCTCTTTGTTTACTCCTAATACCCATCTCCAGTATTTTGTTTGAATAGCTTCTAAGTTTTCTTGCTTTTTTCCCTCCCCAAATTTCCTCTCCGTACAATAACATACTTTTTACTAACTTTCAAACATCATTCCTTTTATTCTCATACATTCAAATTTTTTTTCACCAATTCCTCATACTTGTCCTACCGTTTTATTAGCGTTTCTTGTCATATTTTGTATGTGTTCATTTTTATTGTTGTTAGTACAAAAAACATATCTTAGATATTTAATCATTTTTGTTTTATTTATATTTACTTCCAAATTTTTATTTCTAGAATATTAATCCAGACATCTAATCATTTCATTCATTTCATTTGCTTGTTTTGCAACAATCACCATGTCGTCTGCATAAGCCAGCGACCACACTTTCTCTTTGCCTACTACCACCCTACCCGTCTGCGCCCTACATAGCATCTCTTTTACATCTGCAATGTATGCCGCAAACAAACTGGGGATAAGTGGGCATCCCTGTCTCACACCTTTTGTAATCCAAAATTTATCACTCATTTTGCCATTCACACAGACCCTGCTAACTGTTTCCACGTATACTTTTTCCATTTTTGTTTACTAGATGCTCATTTATTCTTCCTTTTCTCACATACATCCACAATTTCTCTCTCAAGAAAAATGCATACAACTTTCCTCTTTTTTCTGCTATTTCCTGTTCTACTATATAGTGTAGTATGTATACATTATCCATGGTTTCTTTTTTTTTCTAAGCCCGGCCTGTTCATCTGGCAATATTGCATTTATCTCTTGTTCTTTACTCAGTTTTTTTTTCAGTTCTATGGCTTAGATATTGTATGCAGTACTTAGTAACGTTATACCTCTAGAATTTTTTGCAAGCTCTTTATTTTTTTGTGTGTGTATTGGACATACAAGACCTACTCTTCACTAACTAGAAAACTCTTTTTTCTTCCATACTTTATTTGTTATCTTGCTTAGTCTCTCAATCAAATCTTCCGTACCATACATCCATGCTTCATTTTGTATTTCATCTACATCTGGCGCTTTTTGTTTTTTTTTTTTTAGTCTTTTAATTTGATTCATTTGTTGTGTTGTTATTGGTCGTCTATCGATTTTTTGTTCAATCCTTCATACAATTTTAAAAAGTGCATCCTCTTGTTTTCCATTAAAATTTGTTTGATTTCTTTTTTTTTTTTTTCTATTTTTGTTTATGTATTTTCAAGTTTCTTTTTTAGAACGTATTTTTTTATCTATAATTCCTTTTTTCTATACATTGCCTTAACTTTTTTGCATTTTTCCTTGTATTCTTTTTGCGCCTTCTAATATTGTTGTTTTGTTGCTTTATCATTTTTCCAATATAGTAATATTTACTTTTCTAGCTTTTCTTTTTTTCTGTGTGCATTCTGTGTTCCATCATTTGCATTTTTCAAATGTTTCTTCTATTTGTATAAACGTTTTTTTTTTATTGTTGCGTTTGCGATTGTGTTTTCTAATTCTGCTATTTGTTGTTCTACTTCTTTTTCTCGAAAATGTATTTTATATAAATTTTGCTTGTACATTTCTTCGCTTTCTTGTGTCCATACTGTTTTTGTTACTATTTCTTTTTCTTTTTTTGGTTTTCTAATTAAACTTCCCTTTATATACACTTCTAGTGGCTGATGATCCCTTTCTCCAATCTTAAATTTGTTTATCTCTTGCTACGCTTCTTCATTAATTATCACGTAATCAATTACCGATTGTCCCTTTGATCCTATGTATTTATATTCTCCATTTTCATCTCCATCCATGTTTCCGTTTAGTATGTCCCAGCTATTCTCTTTATTCATTTTCATAATTTCTTTTCCTTCTTTATTTTTTAGTTTATCTTTTCACTCTTTTTTGCTTTTCTGTCCAATTTTTATTCTTACTCATTTAACTCCGGTCCTAGCGTTGAAATCTCTTTGTACTATCAGTTTTCTCTCTTCCGTTTCTTGTGTTTAGTTTTCTAGCATTGTTTTAATGTTTTTATCCTTCTGCATTGTAACCATCTTGTATTTTGTTTCACTCAGTATAAAATTTTGTTGCACTAACTCTCCCATTTCCAATTTTACATCATCTTCTTGTAGTATTTCATTTCTTATTCCTGTTATGATACCTCCTTTTGCTCTTCCCATTTATTTTTCTTTAATAGTTGGCTTGCATTTCCATCTACATTTTTTAAGCATTTGATCTTCCATGTCTCTCCACTTCTTTTCATCTAACCACGTTTTCACCATTCCAATTAAATCAAATTATCTTATATATTTTTAAAAATCTTTGTCTTTGTTGTTTAATTCTGCTACATTCCAAAATACTATATTTGTTTTATTGCTGGTATCTTTTATTTTTGGTCTATCATTGTTAGCTTTAATTTGTTCCAAACTTTTTCCATTAACTAAGTACAGCTTTTTGTTTTTTGATTTTACTTCTTTTCCCCATGTTTATCACTGCTACTTCTATTCTGCCGTTTCTTTCGTTGTAACAGCGTTTCTCTTCATTTACCACAATCCTCATATATCCCACAATCGCAGTCTTGCCTTTTGTTTTCTTTTCTTTTGCCATATTTGAATTTCTCTTTCTTTTTTTGTGAGGTCAATATCAATAAATATATCGCTTCCCTTTAATACGCTTTTTTCTTCATAATTTTTTGTTTATCTTCCTAATTATCTAATTGTACAATAATACTTTCTAGTTTATTTTTGTTTTTTTTTACATTTACACCTTTTTTTAATTTAGTTCTAGTACAGTTTTCTACTTTATTTTTTAACGTCGTTCCTTCCATAATACCTTCATTCAATCTCTGAATAATTACACTATTTTTTCTTTCATTTCTTTCTTGTTTTTCTAATTTCTGTTTTAGTTTGGCGACATCATTTTGTAAACTGTCTATTTTAGTTGTTTCTATTGCGTTGATTTTATTGTTTAATTTTTCATTTTCTTCACTCAATTTTTCTAATTCTTTCAGGATAACAGTTTGAGTTTCATTTATTAATTGTAATTGTTTTAAGATTGTTTCAGCTATTTTTTGATTTATTTCACTTCCGCTTGCTTCTTTGGTTTCCATCGTTTCTTTTTGTCTTTTTTTTTCATCTTGTAAGGGTGTTTACTCTGTTTTATTATTTTTGTTGAATACTGTTTTGTCGTCTGACGGCATTATTCTATTTTATTTAAATTTATTTTTATTATTTATTTAATAAACAAATTTTTCTCCACTCGAGCCTCAAACCGCCAACCTTTGTGTTTACAATCCTCTTCTCCTCTTTTGTATTATAAGCGTAAATATTTTTTTTTTCAATAAAGATATTTATTCTCTTTTTAAATTTTTACAACTGATTTATGTTATGTTTGGAGGTTAGGTTGCTTTAAAGTTTCTAATATTTGTGGTAAAAAAATAAAATAAATTTTGTTATCAGATTCTCAAACATTTTTGACTGAAACAAAAAGAAACAATACATTTCCAGATCGCTTTAATCTAGTGATAAACATTTATTTGCTGACCACATCCACAAACAACATGTATATTTGAAATTTATAGCATTGGTTATAAATGTTATAATAGCACAATTTTTAAACTAAAACTTTTCTATAAAACTATTTTTGTAATAGGCATTTTTTTCAGTTATGTATATGCCACAGCTGGCACAAAGTCTTTTTTTTTCTGTTTTAAGTAGGTTTCGAACCATTAGAGACAATATTAATCTACTCTGAACTAAAAAAGGTTTTAGTCGTAAATCCACACGCTGATAAGGAGGATTAGAAAGTGAAAAAGCGTATATATACGTTTAAAATCATTTTAATTGTAAAATTTTAACTCACGATCTTTGGTGCAGTGTCTAAACTACGGTGCGACGCTCTCTTTTATAGTAATAGGCATATACCGTTTTAGAAATAAAGCAATTTCAATAATATTTGATGATTTTTCTGTATGTTTTAATAAACTTCTTTAGGTAGTTATAAATAAACTAAAATTATTTTAATTGGTGGTGCAAAGTAGTTGTAGGTCTATCATGTTGCTTTAACTAAAGAAACCGAATATCATCAATTAAACTTCAGTATCACAACTGACAACCAAATTGCAATGTCTAAAGAGGTAGACATTTGACAATTGTTTTGGTTTTTACAAATCCTCATCAGTGCATCTTGGTAGTACGGCATTGCTATCTGGGACCGTAAGCAACAATAATACCACTAATCAAAACAACTAAAAAACTAAAATAGACAACTTTAACATCACAACAAACTAACTGAAAACAGATCTAAAAAACATGCAATCTAAAAAGACTATTAGATTCAATTAACAATTACAATTGCAATTAATACGAGCGCACTTGCCAAAAGACAACACATGCTTCTAGTCAGTAATGTAAACAAAAATAATTTAAGAAAAATGTTTGACTCATTTACAGACACTGGCACTCCAACTCACAAACCTTAACTGATTGCTTCTTACAAAAAGAATATTAAAACTCTAAACAACAATAAACCAAATAAAACGTCAAATAAAAAGAAAAAAATTCAAAACCAATTTTAAAACTACAAATAGACTCCTAAAGAAGTGTATTATTTCTCACGCTGCCTTCAAGCTAACTAAATATTCCAAAACAAATTAAAATCATTTAACAAAATAATCATCAATTAGAACATTCTATACACAAAACAATAACCTAGTGGATAAAAAAGGTAAAAAAAGAAAAGCTCTCTTAGCAGCAGTAAAAACAAAGAAATTGATTACGACAACAATGATAATGAAGCACCAGCACAGCCAAACATCAAACCTTTACCACCAATCGTAGTTAATAACAAACAAATTTAGGAAAAAGTCAAAAACAACTTGGAGAAACTAAACAAACAAGTTCAAATAAAATGTCTAAACAATGTAATTAAAATTACGTCAAAAACGTCTTCAGACCACCAAAAACCTTAAATCACAAATCAGCTAAAAAAAACAAAACCTATGAAACAGTGATGAAATGCGTCCTAGAAGAAAGTATTTATAAAAAACTTAAAAAAACTTTTAACAGTGGTTTTTGTAAGCATTATTTATAATAGTTATTCTACCATAAATATTGTTATAGATTGTTATATTTGTTGAGAAAAAGGTTTGGTGATTTTTTACCTAACAAGTTCTAAGAGAAAAGACTTAATTACACAATGGTTAAGAAAGCTTTTAAGAGTGAAATATAGCTATCAGAAGTTATTCACACATAGACCGGTTTTAGAGGTGTGTAATAAAAAGTACATTGACAGTAAGGTCATCGAGGTACTGATAGTTGTGCAAGCTTGGAGATCTGCAAAAAAAATGTTATTATCACACTGGCAGCCAAGGCCTTAGGGTTGTGTAATAACAATAAAAGTTGCAATAAGGCCTTATACGTAACAGCCAAAAGTATGTTGTACACTAGCAGTTAAGTTCTTGGGGTTGCAAAATAACTGCAAAAGATTGTCAAGTTTACACTGACCAGTTGGGTTTTAAGGTTGTATGAAGGGCAGATTACATTAGTAAAAAGTATTTATAAACACACTAATATTAAAGTATACTTTGAGGATGTGTTAATTGATATAATTATAGAGATTTAGGCATGACAGTTGGTTCTATGCTAGAGAAAAATATATTTATTAATTGGACAGAATGTAGTAATAATTGTGTGCAGGTTTAATTTACAGAAAAGCAAGCGGAAACATTAACATGCTGTATCATTGGCGCCCTAATGTGAGAAAACAAAATAGATGAAACCGACATGAATGTAGCGCACACATCCAAACAAAAAAAACTGAAATTATTGTTTTGTTCTTGGAAAATCAATGCAACATATTAGACTTCAAAAAAATCAATAACAATGCCAAAGACGTGACATCACCATTTACAAATCCAACCAAAGTAGTCAATATCATAAAGTTGGTTAATGCTAAAAAAGCCCAGAATATAACAATATTGTACTTCGCAATTAAAAACCTACCAAAAAAACCAAAGTAAGTCTATTTAACATTATAAATAGAATACTGAAGACTGGTCACTTTCCCAATAAATGAAAACAGTAACAGTTTTCTCCAAGTTGTTTAAATCTAAAAGTTTACCACAAAATTACAGGCCAATAAGTTTGCTTCTAGCTTTAAGCAAAATGGCAAAAAAATGCTCAAGCATATATACGCCTACATAACAAACTATCATTAATCAACAATATGGCTTTAAAAAGCTTTACTTTTTAATCCATCATATTATTATATTATAAATGGTTTTAACATCAACAAATTAATAGAAGCACTTTTTTATGTAGAAAAGACGTTTGACAAAATTTGGCACGACGGCCTGATAGCCAAATTGTACAGATTAAAATTTTTACTCCTATTTCCACCTGAGCAAAATTATTAAAAATTTCTTGAGAAAAAAATCATTCAATGCAAATAGATCAAACTTTATTACTAACAAAACAAATGTCAACTGGTGTTCCACAATTTTGTTATCAGTCTTATATACTGTCTACGTCATTATTAACCAGTGGCTTCATAATAGCTCATTATGCTGACGATACTGCTATACTACATAGCTCAGCATCACCAAAACTCTAACAAGCTGGAATAACAAATTGGACAAAAAACGAAATATCTAGCAATTACCATGGACAAATTGCTCATGTTGAAACCCCACATTAAAGGAATCAAGGACATATCCAGCGTCACAATGAATCAACTTTTTTTTTTTTTACAACATAAACTGGTAAAAACCAGAACAAAAATGACATTGTAAAAATTAACTACCAGATTATAACTAGTGTGATAAACTGCACCATATTCAATCACTAGAAGCTTGCAAATTCAAAACATTAAAAATGATCACAGGGATGCCATGGTTTATCAAAAATAAATACCAAAGAAAAAACCTGCAAATTACAATACTGCAAGATTTTATAAATAAAAATACACAAAACTTTTTTAACAACGCAAAATTTTACAATAATCCAAATATGCAAACAATCACTCACTTCAAACATCCAATTTTTATTATCAAACTACCAACGCATTTACATAGACACCTGGCTGAGCAACATAAAGAGATAGTATTGTACGAGGGGCACTGCTAAAGTTTGCAAAATCAAGTACTGCCTGTATTGCTAGCGTTCTGTAATTTTCATATTTGTAAAATTTTACGTTTTTCACCTATAATTCAGTTGACAGTTTGATTTCAAACTGCTCGGTTTTTTTTCTTAACAAGAGTAATAATTGTGTGAAAAATAAAAAATTTCAAATCGTGACTTTTGAGAGTTATTTTTTTATGATTTTCGATACGGTTTAACACCGCAGCATGTGAGGAAAAACTTAGTTTGTTATTTGGGGATAAAGCACCTTCCAAAACTATGGTTTACATATGGTTTGCAGAATTCAAGCGTGGAAGACCAACGTTTGATAACAATCTTTGCGAAGGTCGTTCATGTACCTTTGTTGTCGCAAAAAAATATTGATGCTGTGCGTGAAATGATTTTGTCAGATTGGCATGTGACTTATAGTGAGATAAAAGCATTTTTAGGCATTGCACAAAACAAATACGATTTTGCACAATCATTTGCATGTCAGGAAACTTTGCAGTCGTTGGATCCCACACAATTTGAAAGAAGAACAAAAACAAGCACGTGTCAAGTGGTGCAAAGAAATGCTAAAGAAATTTGAAAGGGGTTGTTCAAATTTGGTATATTACATATTAACAGGTGACAAATCTTGGATATATTTATATAAACTTAAAACTAAACAGCAATTGACTGAATGAGTGTTTCAAAATGAACCTAAACTCACAAAAGTGGTGCGTTCACGAAGCGTTTTGAAAAAAATACTTGTTGTTTTTTCGGAAAAGCGGGTCATGTTGCAACTGCTGTATTAGAAGATAGAAGGACAGTTAATGCTGACTGGTATACTTTAATTTGTTTGCCAAAAGTTATTGTTGAAATCAGAAAAAACTACATAAACCGGCAAATCCATTTTATCATGACAATGCAAGCACAACAAACTGTAAAGTTTTTGACCAGTAACAACATCCAATTAATGACACATTGCCCATATTCGCCTGATTAATTGCTCAATGACTTCTTCCTATTTTGACATACCAAAAATAAAATGCGTAGCGAGCGTTTTTCATTGCCTGAAGAGGCCCTTGAAGCATTTAAATCACTTGTTTTGGAGGTATCTCGCTCAGAGTGGCAAAATTGTTTTGAAGATTGGTTTCATCGGATGCAAAAGTGTATAGATTTTAAAGGAAAATATTTTGAAAAACAATAAAGCGATTGTCTCTCGTATTTTATAGTAAATAATACGA
Source organism: Tachinus rufipes (assembly GCA_963932245.1). NCBI lineage: Eukaryota > Metazoa > Arthropoda > Insecta > Coleoptera > Staphylinidae > Tachinus > Tachinus rufipes. Next base: position 69,948,646 of record OZ010745.1, on the reverse strand, counting down.
GTAAAAGAGTCTAGGTACAACGCAAATTATGAACATATTATAGAAAGCAAACTGCCAATGTACCTAGAGAACGATAGATATAGTAAAAATAATAAAAAGATGATTGCAAGATTCAGAAGTGGTAATGAAGAGCGAGTGGCAAAATTTTGGATGGAAGATGATTTGAAAATGTGCAGAATGTGCGAAGAAAAACTATGGAACATTTGTTGAAAGAGTGTAACGAAATGAGAGAAGAAAGAAGAGGTATATAATGGATAAGGGCAATTAAAAAACAAAGAAAAGAAGTATATGAACAGAGAAGAAAATACTTTTAGTTGTTTTGATTTTATAAGGATTAGGTTTTATAGTTTTGGAAAGATCAAAATGTATTTGAAAATGTAATTTTTAAGGCCGAAAGGCAAGAAATAAACGTATTAATATTGTACATAAAAATATAATTTTTATTATTAATTGAAATTTAAATTTTTAATAATATGTACTGAGTTAAAAAATAAATGCAATTAAATTAAAATTAGATTAAATTTAGTAATGTTTCAATTAACACAATTTAAAATATTACTCCTTTTTTTAAAAATAGAAATAAATACGTTTTACAATAAAAGTTTAAACATAATTATTTAAATAAATATGTCAAGACTATAAGATAAAAAATCTTGTATTGTAGTTATATTATTAACAATTTCTCTATGCGATTGTTGCTCCATTAAATTTGATGATTATTGTCATTAGATTTTTACTTGTAGTAACCTTAAGATCGGCAAGCACAACTTGAGCAATTATTAGAAAACGAAACCTGATGTAATTTATGTTGCGCGCACATTAAAATATATATAAATTACATAAAGTTTTTGTTATGTATTATGTGCTCCATTTACATACTCAGAAATATTGTTAGTCAATACATATATATTTTTAATCGACAAATATTTTTTTTTAAATTGATTTAATCAATTTGTAAAAGATATAAAAACTTACATGATTATGTATATATTCTAAGATAATAGCGAATGTAATTTTATTAGGTGTTTTCATAAATTGGTCAATGGACTGCTATAAGCGACCATGGCACTGAAGTTAATGGCTCATTATTTCGGCAACATTAGAACAAAGTACGCTAGTGACCTCCAAGCCTGTTTATAATAATTTTATTACACATTTAACAAAACAACCAAAATAATGCAATTTTAAAATTTTTGTTTTTGTTATTGTTTTGATTATACTCAAACAAAACTATATATTTTTATTATTATTGGAAAAAAAAACATTGAACTGACTATGATTTTTTAATATATTTTTTAATGTAAATATGTTTTATAAAATTTCATTATTATTTTATACTTGTACATTTTTCTCATTTGCCAAAAAGATTGTATAGATGGTTTAATGTTCTATCATGTTTATTTGTGCTTTTACATAGTTTTACAAAGTAATATATAGTCACATTAAAAAAATTAAATTTATGAAAAAATATTCTACAACTGTCTTATTTGAGGACATTGCGTCTCTTCTTTATATATTTTATATAATATATAGTCTATTCTAATAAACGTTTTGGACGGTATGCAAACCGTTCATTTCATGCATATAATCAAAATTTGTAACACTTAAGAAATATTTTATGCACAGTAATTTGTTTGTAGGCATAGTTTAAACGATTTGAAAACCAACTAAATTATACATTACTAACACATCTACAGCAAGACACAAATAATGTGGCTTCTATAATAGGCAACTTAGTATACACAAAAATTATGTTGTATGTGGTTAAACTAATGTCTTTGCCCGTTTTAGCATTTTTCATTTGCGCTTACATTTTAAACATTCCATGGGCAACGTTATTCAAGGATTGAAAGATGCTAAAACGGGCAAAGGCATGAGTTTAACCACATTCAACATAATTTTTGTGTATACTAAATTGCCTATTATACATGCCACCATTGGAATGTTGGCTTATATGCATAAAAATAAAAACTTTGATTTAATATTTTCAATTTGCATAAAAAGACTGACCATCCATTCATAAATATATATAAGAAATGTGGCCATACAGCCCGAATATCTGAGCACAAGTAACCCTGCCCCCATTGACATTTTCAAAAGTCGGCGCCCATGCAGGCCACACAATTCGTGTCTAGCTGTATACTGTATTGCAAAAAAAATAGAATACTAAATATTTAATTATATAATTGTTTGTTGTGGTCTCTACTACGTAATAATTTATGATTATGGAAGAATAAAACAATTTACTATGAATAAAACATTTTTTTTCCTTAACTTTTAACTTATTACATCTGCAGATAGAAATTGCACAAAAGTTATGTTGGCTGTGGTTAAACTAATGCTTTTGCTCGTTTTAGCATTTTTTAATCTGAGAACAACGTCGCCAATAGAATTTATAAAATGTAAGCGTAAATGAAAAATGCTAAAACGGTCAAAAGCATGAGTGCAACCACAATAAAAATATTTTTTTGTCTATATTAAGTTGCCTATTATACAGGCCACACTATTCGTGTCTAGCTGTAGTATGCAAGAAGCAAGTACGCTTTTAGTTAATATTGTTAAAAGATGGGAAAACTAAGAGTAAACTTAAATCAAGTCGTTCAAAAATAGTTAAAAAAATCTACAGTTACTACTTACAACAGAATTTAGGCTTTTAGCCATAGTTTATATTATTTATTTCTATCTAAAATTTTTACAAAAATAAGACTAAAAATAACACCATTAGATTTACAAAATAAATATTAGGCTCAAAGACGGCGCTAGGCGGTAAGCGAGGTAAGGGCCAATTTTGACCGCCTTTGCCCTCTATGATTTACATTTGTATTATATTATTGTATTTTTTTTTAATTATTTTTTTAGTTTATTATAAAATATGAGGTTACGATTTACTTTGTTACTGATCTCCGTCGGTCCAAGTAGCCGCTTAAATTACAACTCATAGCGTGTATGCAATGCCGCCAAACGCGTATAACTCCGAGATAGTGCTAAACCATTTCTTTGGCGCAAGAGTGGGGCATTTATTAATGTGTAAGTAGTTTTTATTACTATTGTTATGATGCAATCAATATTTGGTAATCACTCTGGTTTAGTTGATTTCTGTTTGGTTTGTTGTTACTTAAGCTGGTAGTCTGCTTTAATTGTACCAACTTTGTTGTGGTTTGGTAGTAAAACCTTCTAAAGACTGATCTGATTCATTTTTTAAAAGATAGTGTTAACAAACTTCCCACGGATTAAACCCGGAAGTTTGAGACCGTGAGGCTCATATATCTCTTGTTTGCAGATTATATCTTAGGAGAAAGTTGGTAAAGATGCCCTACAGACTGTAGTGTGGGATTGTGAGATAAGTCATTTTAGGAAGTGATGATAGTATTTACCTTTATCTGGTTTAACAAGTCTGGCCAGATTCAGATTATTGATTACCGCAAGGTTATTAAAGTACTTTTCAGCAAAAGTTTTAATTTGTAGGTGCAGTGGGAAAACAAAATTGTTTTTTTGTTTTGATCATATCATAGGGCTCTAACAACTTACTGTAAAGTATCACTTTAAAAAGCCTTGAGACGTTTGAAGTGCGTTTGCAGCTGTTCCTTAGACTAAAGACGTAAAAGTAATTTGCAGTCTATCAATGGTAATGTACATCCGGATTTTGTTTCTGGGCAACTTGCCGCTGCTCTGTTAAAGAATTAAGTTTTACAGATTTTTTGTACGTACAACTTGTACGTCAGTCCTTTATCAAAAGTAATACTCAGATACTTGGCAGCTTTGAACTACGGAATAGAATAGTTGTTTAAAAGTTTAAAATTTTGCAATTTAGATATGAAGCTATCAGCTTTATATAAAGCAGAAAAAATTTTAGTCTGTGCAGTTTTAAAAATAGACTTTTCTGCAAGACAAAACATTTTCAACATGAAAAATAATCAAATAACTTTTTTTTGTTTTTTTTTCAGTCTGAAATTTTTGACAATGTAGTCAGTTACTTGGATTATTTAATGAACTACATAGGAGTTTTGTCAAAACCCATGTTTGTGAGCAGCAAAAACATGTCAAATTATGTGTGGTCTCAGATTATGTCTAAGATCACCTTTTCTATAACCTTACTTAAGGTGTATAAAAGACTAATTAACCGGTGGTTTTGAAGAAACTTTTGGTTTTTTCAGGTTTTGGAATATCTATGACGTAAGATTTTAGAAAGTGCCCGGTGCAAATATTATATTAGCAATATTGATGACTGCCATTATTACTTTATTTGAGAAATATTTGTGTGTTCTGCTTAGAATTCTTCTAGAATTAGGATAGAAATTTTTTGTTTTAAGATAATTTTTCCGATTTAATAACGCTATTTAACGGTCTGTTTCTGTCAGTTTTTTTAAGAAATTATTGAATTCTTGGCAAACCTCAGTCATTAGAGTTTGAAACTGTCAGCAAATGACTGTCCGGACTGTTAAAAAATTGTTTATTTATATTAGCTTTCTCCTTGTTGATTGGTTAATTTTAATACATAATGACCTAACTGCGTAACAGGTGACACAAAATTATAATTTTTAATTTTTGTGTAAAAACTTGACTCTTTTTGTTAATTTTTTTCGACGCTTTGTTCGAATATGTTTCATTCTATCTAATAGAATAGCATAATAAACGGCATGTACCGTGGTATTTTTTACTTTAAAATTAATCATCAAGATGTTCTTAATCTCAATAGATTGTGTTCATGATCTTTGTGGTTAACGGAAGTACTCTCGCTTTTCTTGATGGTTGCCATTCTATAAACTATTTTCATTTACTTGATGATTTTTTACTTAAAATACTATATTTTTTTCTTTTACGTCATAAACTAAAGCACAATTTAACAATTTTTTCAATTAATATGTCAAGAATGCCTCTCTTAAACGCTATAAATGTCTGGGATTATGTAATCACTTTAAATATGCCGCTTTTTTAAAATTTGCACCAAACTATTTACTTTGTTTATTTCACTAGAGCGGCACAAACGTACATTAGATGGTTACATAATCCCAAACTTTTATAATGATCCTTTAGATTAAAAATTTTATGTAGCATTTTTGGATTTTGATGTTCTGAAATTTAACATTTTTTTCGGATCAATAATCTCATTAGTAGTTGTTTGCATTTGATAAATTATTCATAATAAAATTATGTTATTAATATTTTGTAAGACAGATCAATTTATTATTTAAATAAAAAAGATTAATAAGAAATTAATGAAAAAGTCTCTCATTGGTTTTTATATAATTAATAGCTTATCCGCTATTCATATTCTAAAAATCTAAATAAAATTGTTGTAAATATGCTTTTGTTGTACAAAATAGATGTAAAATTTATAATTAAGCTTTAGTTTCTATAAAAAAAGTTTCATTTGTATTTAAAAAGCGTAAACAATTTAGCTAATCCATAATCAATACCTTTCAATAGGATAAAATTACAATATTAAAACCTTAATTAAATTACCAATTTTAACTATATTTTTCTTCTTATAAATCAAAAAAGAATAATTATTATAAATTCTATTTTATAAAGAATACGAAGTAATAGTGAAATTGAATGTACTGCAAAACCTTGCACTGAATACTTGATTTGAAAATAAGTTTGTAAAACTAGAGCATAGCACTTTAATTACTATTTAATAACAATATAATTATAACTTTTTATTAATAAATCTGTTGTAATTATATTTTATAATTTAATTAAAAATTGTCACATAACACCATCAATAGTAATTTCAATAATTTCAATTAAAAAATTTCAAATTATGAGTGATTTAATTACATTATACCAATATATAACAAAACGGTATTTATTAGCAAATAATACTGATTATGTAAGTTGCACACGGTGAGTGAGAGTGGAGGCCGGTTGACTGGAAACGGCCATCCAGTGCTGTGTAACGCTGAAGAAAGACACAAAATTCTAGCAACTATTTCGATAGAAAAAGAGGCAAAGACCTGATTGAAATGAAACTCCCCGTACTCAATTCAATCGGGAATTTTCTGAATTTAGTACACTTGTCTGAAAGTGCACGCCGACACACGTAATAGACATCCATAGACATGGTAACAACTATGATATTTAAAGAAATAATAGTAATAATGTAAAACTAACGACAGTTTGTGTAGTGCACGTGCTCAATTGTGTGTTATAATTTTTAAAATAATTGGATTAAATTGATTGTGACTGGATTTTAATATCAAGGATTATGTTAATTGACTGAACTATGCGACTGTGTCGGCGAAATTGTTGGTATTATTCAAGGGCTAGTGATTGTGGAATATATTAGAAGGTAAAATAGTTATATAAATATACTTAGATTATTATAAATGCAATAAAACATGATATTTGCTCTTAATGAATAAGCATAAAATATAATTCATATAAGAAAATAGATTGTTTTTATGATATTTCTACAACTACAAACAAACATTTTATTAAAAATTAAATTGCACAACTTTTATAAATTCTAGTTAACTTATTTTTTTTTTATAGTTTTTCTGATTCATTCATTGTATCGATTTATATGTTTTATATTTCGGCCGTTTGCAATCTATACTGCTCTATAGATTGCAAACTGTATGTATGTATTTTCTTAAAAAAAAAAACTATTTTCTGAATCACAAAGGTTTTATCGTTTTATATCTAGTTATATAAAATTGTCTACGTACGGTGTAATAAAAGTGTGAAGTAATCGTATTGTAAACATATTAATATTTAACTTTTGTTGTGATTTATTTTTTTAATATATAACGTAAACATATAAGGGTAGCAGTTTTTATTGATCTGTAGTAGTAGTGGTTGAATAAAGAAATAAGGATAGAGCTACTACTAAAGATACACGGTATTAACATTGCATAAAACGTCAATCTAATATGCGAATAGGGACAAATTCATCAATCTTTATTATCATTATAAAAAAATGTACTAAAACTAAAAATTAATAAATAAAATTTCACTTTAGCTTAGACAGTAGAACAAGTGAAATAAATACATGGGTTAACATGTTTTGTTCATCAGAATCTTATACATAGGAAATTTCATATGTTTAACTGAAACCAAAGTGAACAATATATTTCTAGATGCTTTGTGTCTATATCCACAAACAAAAAATTTATTCTAAACTGTAGCAAAAGTACTTTGGTTTCAATTCAGGCAAAACAAGCAATTAACAAAAAGCAAAAAACATTTAATAAATTTATCAGTAATCTTTTCGGTAAAACTAATCAGGATTATACAAAAAAGTAGAACAAAACCAATCAAATTTCTCATCTTTCAAGAAAGTTCAAAAAACTAAGCAAACCAGTTACACCTAACTACAGTAATAGATGAAATTTTATTTATTATTCTTAAAACATTTGCTGTTGAATTGGCTTTTACTTTGAGCAAAATATTTGCTTTACTTTATAAAAAAGAAACATTTTGAAACTATTAGAAAATTGCAAATTTTTAAAATATCTTTAAGAAAGAAGACAAGTCCGATTTTTAGACTAATTTGATTACTGTTTAATTTATATAAAAATATATTAATTTCCAACTGTATAATTAACTTTATTATCAAGGTAGGACGATACAAACATTAACATGTTATTTGTAAAGCCAAATGATCAATTGAATCAAAAGCATGCAAAAAATAAGTGTAAATGACATTAGTTTGATTTTGAGTATCTAAAGATTTGTTGACAAAAAAACATGTAAGCATGCGATGGTTATAAATTATGATATAATTTGTCTGTTCAAAGGCTAGCAAAATTCTATTGAGATAGGTCAATAATTTTTCAAATCAGTTGAGTCACCTTTCTTAAAAAACCGGGCAGATCGCAGCTTATTGCAAGTATGAACTGATAAATACTTGACAACGGTTTTGAGAACACAAGTTTGCAGCCTGTAAGCAAAAAACTAGGGATGTAGTTGTCAACAGAATGAATAGTTTTTAGAGGTTTATAGCCGTATTGTGAACATTTTTTACAGTGTTAATTAACATATTGAACGTTGCTAGGTATTATTTAAAAAACTCGAAACCTGATTGGTTATAAATTAATTTCTACAGCGATGTTAGCTAACATTGATGTTTAAAATATGTTTAGAATAAGCCCATTAATACTACTATTAACATCCAAGTCTGTAATAATAGGTGTCTCAACAAGAGCGTCGGATTTGAATTTGCCGCCATTTTGTTTGTGTGACTAGTACGGTGGTTATTTGTTGACAGCTGTCAAGTACAGACCTCGCGATTATGAAAAAGTATTCAATAATGAGCCAAATAAATCGACAATTTGCCGTTTGATTTAAAAATTTCAGACAATATTTACGCTGATTTTCTCGAAAACCCTCCAGTAAGGGAAAATGTGGCTGAGAGTCTAGACACTTACATTTGGCAAGGTTAAATTGACACAGGATCTCAATCGACTTGCCATACAACACGCGAAATAATAGTATTATTGCATACCAAGTTTCCAGGCCAGTGTCATTTTTCGGTTTGGCAATCAAAATTGGTCACTATGATCGTGTGACCTAACGCCGATAGACTTTTTTCTTTGAGGTACGTGAATAAAAAGGTGTATGCAAACAAGCCACAAACAGTTGAACATCTTAAAGAAGAGATACGGCGCGTTATTAGCGAAATATAGCCACAGTTATGCAAAAACTTTATCCAGAAGAATTTTAAGAAAAAATGACCTTGTGTCAGAGGATTCTTTACGAATATCTTATTTTACTCCTCTTCACGTTGAAATAAAAATATTTGTTTAAGTAAAAAAATTGTGTTTTATTAATTAATTAAATCCGACGCTTTAGTTGAGACACCCTTTAGTAGGCATGACGAGCATATTACGGTTATTATATGATTTTTTCATTATTATAGTATTTTGGGGCAAGGAAAAAATGTTTGTCAATGCGTTAACTATTTTCTGCGGTAAAGAATAATTTTTATTTCCAATGTTGTTGACCAGTAGTTCTGGTAGTACCTTTCCTTTGGCAACCAAAATTTCATAGATCTTTAGGATTGCTTTTAAGGTTAGCTTCTTTATTATTCATATATGCTTTATAAACATTAGAAATTTGATGTTTAGTCAAGGGTCTCTTCTTCTAAAATTAATATAAAAGTACTGCAAAGACAATCATTTTTAGTTGCGGTTATAATATAGTTTTAATTTAATATTACATTTTATTTCAGTAGTAAATTATAAAAGAAATTTATTCCAATTATGTTTATTATATGTTTGCACCGATTTATTAAAAATAACACAAAGATGTTTGTAAAATAAAGCATCAATTTTTTAGTAATTAAAACGATAGATAATGCAGGATGGTGTTTATTTTCTTGGACAAATAGAACAACAGTTTTGAAAGAGTCAAAATTACAAAGAAATAAATCAAGTTATCTATTGTTAGAGTTTCTAAAGTATTGCATTGTCTTAGTTTTAGTAGATAATAAAATTAGAAATTGCAATAACTTTCGAATTATTAAGTATTGATCGAAATTCTTTATTAAAAGAAGATATGTGTATTAAAGTTACCAACAATTAATTTAGTTTATCTAGAATAACGAAATTAATTGCTTCAATATATAGACAAAAGCAAATAAAATGTAAATAAGTTAAAGGTGCACAATATTAATCAATCAATGGAACTAAATTGGCAATATACCTGTTTGTATTTAACATTATTAGAAAAAGCCTTTACCCTCTGTCATATTCAGCAGTAAAATTTTTGATCACAACGTACAACATTATATAGAATTGAAACATTTAAAGCTGTCAATTGAATCATTAAACGAAGTTTTAGTTATAAAATTTAAATCATAAAAAGAATTACAGACACTAGGGTATATCAAATGAGTTTTCGAACGAATGCCAAGCGAATTCTAGTAATATAGATTCCATTCAACAGTTCTTCTGGGAGGTATTAGTTTTTTTTAAACAGGACAATAGTTGGTACTTTGTGTATGTACCTGGTGGGGATATTGATATCACATGCTGTAATTCTTTTTTAACCTCACGGTATAGTGCATTCTGCGTTGGGGTTTGGTCTTGTGATATCTTAAAATGTTTAAACTTATCAGCATTTTTAAGCTATATAATGTTGCGGATTGCGATACTAATTGATTGTTCTCTCAGTTTTATTTTAAGTGGATGTTTATAATTACATCAATAATCAATCAATAAAAGATAGCATTTTATTAAATTTAAACGGCGAATTATTACTAAAATATTCTTGATAAAAAAAAGGAGGCTGAAAATAAATTGAAACGTAAATGACTTGATTTTAATAAACATTATACCGAAATAATAATAATATGTTTTTATGTGCCTCTTGGTTTTGAAAATTATATTATATTTACATATATATCTATAATTTCTCAAAATAACAAACCAGAATATTTATAAATATAACACAGTTAAAAATCTTTGTTTCTCTACTGATTTTCTTATTTTTTTAACTGCTTTTATCTATATTCCTATTTCTCTTGCATCTTGTTTCAATATTCCACTTTTTCTATATGTTACACTCTTTTAACATATGTTTCATAGTTTCCTTAACTTCTCTACACATTCTGCACACTTTCAAATCTTTTTCCATCTAAAATTTTGACATTTGCTTTTTATTATTTTATCTAAATTTTGCAATCGTATTTTTATCATCTTTACTATATTTGTCGCTATCTAGGTTCATTGGCAATTTACTTTCCATAATAATTATTTGCGTTCCCAGACTCTTTCACTCGTATTTTCCTATTTTGCTTTTGTATCTCTATCTTTTTCCATACTTTTGAGCAATAACTTTTTTTTAATTTTTTTCATTGTTTTAATTAATTGGCTAGAGTAGGTAAAAAATAGCGGTGCCTGTGACGTTGCTTATGGCGATTAGCATGGACATCCGGTCGATCTATTTTATGCATATATAATTATTTCTATTGTAATATATTTTTTTTAGCTCTTCTAGTTTTTCTTTTTTTTTTGCTTTCATTTTTTTTTTAATGTATTCTTGTGAGATTTTACATTTGTGTATTTGTCTTATTCTTTCCTTGTACCTCATTGTTTATTTTTCTGCTTTTACTCTTACTTATTATATATTTTTTTTACTATTTTCATGATATATGCTGGTAATTTTTTATTTAAACCTAATACCTACCTCCAATATTTTACATGTTTTGCTTCTAGTTTTTTTTTTTTAACCTTATATTTCTGACTTGTGCTTTTATTCTCATACAATAAATTTTTTTGTATTTATTTCCTATTCTTGTTCTACTTTGTTTGCCTTTTAAGCCATCTTTTTTATAGGTTTGTTTTTGCTGTTATTAGTACAAAATACATATTAAATATTTAAGAAAATTTACTTTTGTTATACCTTGCTTATTTAGTTTTAAGTCAGTCACTTTGTTTCTTACACCCCTCTTTCTGAACATCATCATTTTTGTTTTTTCTACTAAACTTTATTTTAAGTATTTTAAGTATTTTTCAAGTTTTTTTCATCATTTTTGTTTTGTTTTGTTTTTTTTTACAACTATTACCATGCGTTGGCATACGCTAGCCACAACACTTTTTGTCTACTCACTAATATCCTTCTGTTTGCGCTAACCACAACATCCGCTATGTAAACAAAGTGAGACTTAATGGGCAGCCCCGTCTCACTTATTTTATTGTCAGAAATTTTTCACTCATTTTTTCGTTAATCCACACCTTGTTTGCTGTCTCCTCATACACTTTTTTCATTCTTCTTGCTAATTTCGTTCTCTCTTATACACTTTCACAGTTTCTTTCTATTCACACTATCAAATGCCGCTTTTAGGTCTATGAATAACGCATAAACTTTTTTTATTATTTTTAGAATAGAATATATACGTCATCCGTGGTACCTTTTCTCTTTCTGAAGTCTTTTCTTAGTAATATTATTTCCCTGTAGTTATGTACTTGATTTTTACTTCTACTTTAGTATATCAGGCATACAAGACCTTCTTTCCGTTGACTCAAAAATACTTCTATATTCTATTTATTGACTCACTAAATCAGTAATACAACTACGCTTTATTTTGTATTCTATTTATACCTGGCTCTTTCTTTTTATTTTCTTAATTTTTGTACCTTTCTCTATATTGTTTTTTTTTTTAATGTTTATGTTTGTTTTTATTTTTATTTTTCTGTTGTTATTTTTTTTTTCAAAAAACTTGAAAAGTGTTTTTTCCAAACATTTATCTATATTTTTCTGCTTTCTTTCTTTTTCTTTGTCTATTTATTTTGATGCTTCTGACATTCTTTTTTAAATGTTGTGTTTTTTATAAATTTACTTAAGCCTTTTTACACTGCTGTTTGTATGCCTTTTGTTGTTTTAGACATTTATTTATATTTATTAAGAGCAAACTAAGGAATAAACGCTACGATTTGTGACCACACGATTGAATTCTTTGGTAAACTGATTAATGGAGATTCCTATCCAGACATCTCCAATTCTTCCTGTTGTTACTATGTCGTCAGGTAGTAATCTCCGCCGTTGATTTTGTTTTTTGATCCATCTACGACAACATCAAGCTATTGTTATATCACTTTTCCCAATTTGTTAGTCAATATTGCGAGTTGACAAACCTTGTTCTGTAACCTTAATTACTTTGCCGTGTTTGGTATCGCTTAATTGCTGAAAAACACCACGTTGACAAGTTTGGGAAATATGTTGATTTAAATGAGAATCTAATCAACTGATAAAATTGTAATGTCACTGCACAGTTAATCTAGAAAAATATCTTTTTTTTTATTTTTATAGTTACGGTTTTTTATGTTTATTTACATCTGGCGGGTAGTATAGTACCGCATGCAGAGAAAGTTTTACATAACAATTTCTGAGAAGAATTTTGTAATTAAATCTAAGAATTCTTGTACTTTTAGCTAAAATTTACATATCTAAAATATAGATGGCTGTTAATAAAATTGATAAATTATAAGTGTTATATGCTAGAACTTAAACAAAGGTGGACTGTTCACTATATACATACAAAAACATCAGTCTGATAGCATGTGCAAGTTAACAAAATTATTGAAACATTCGAGGATGACATTTGACCAAAACATGTACTTAAACAAATAAACAATCAAATTAAAAAAAATTCTCGTCTTTATTTTTATAGTTGAGCAATACCGTACTTTATGCATCAACCAGTGATAAAGTATGTGACACTATTAGCAGCACTTAAAAGTTGGGGGTATGAATAGGTATAGCGGATATGGCCACAGGTATAATTCACGAACTGCACTGACCCAGGAGCCAAGCAGTGGCTCGAATAATGGTTTTATTTTATTTCTGTCAAGGTCGAACAGCTGTTTATTTAGACGCACAATTTCATGCGAATCATGCCATGAATGCCGGCATAACGGGCATAACCTATTTGCGTTCACTTCGATGTTTCCATAGTTTTAGTTATTATTGTTATTAGTTTTGTAGTTTAATTTTAAAGAGTGCCTCAAAGGCAATAAATTAAAAGTGTCATTTTGTAATAATATATATTACAGTTCTATAACTGATAGCAGTTATAGGACTATAACATGTATTATTATTCATTTTTACAGAATTTATATTTTGTTTATTTTAAAGAATTATAATTTATTTTAATAGAATTTTTTATTATTCGCAAATTCTGTGTGGATTTGCCATTTTTAACTCTGCCGTTGTCAGTTCCCAGCCCGAAAATAAAGAGGGAAAATGGCAAGTTTTAAAAATAGCGCCTTTTATTGACACAAACGTAACTTAGCGCCGCTAGGCGTCCGTTTTACAAACTTAATGTTAAGGAGCTAAGAGGCGCTAAAACTCGTGGCGTAATATTTATAGGGAATTGACTTATCTTCTATTGTATGATCTGTGCTTAAAAGTATATTATAAGGAATTTGCACTAAAATCTTTTTCCTAATATAAAACACTATTATAATTTTTATATTACTTTTATTGTTTGATTGTTTTTTTCATTCATCATTATCTGTAATTAATAACACCTTAATTGCACAGGTGTCACTTTTTAAGGTGATTTATTATTTCCGTAAAAAAACCGTTAGTATCAAAACTAGTTTGCATTCTGACAAGAGACTGATTTTAAATTAAAACAAAAACAAATATTTTGCGCCAATTTTTGAAAAATTAATCAAGCTTTTAACTACAAAATTAGAAGAGTTTCTAATTTTTTGGATAAAATCTGTTGCGCTTGGTTAAAATGTTTTTACTGAAATCAGTCTCGTGTCTGACGGCTCTTAAACACTATTGTAATAATTGTAAATTATTATTTATTTATTTTAAGTGTCAGTGCATCTTTAATAATTAAGTAGTAGAATTATAAAAAAGTAATACATAAACAACATTTTTTTGAATAATCAATATAAAATGATTTAATATATAATATAATATATAGTATATATTCTGTTAAATTGACAATACTATAATGATAAAAATCTGTTAGTTTATTTTTCAACATCACAAGTCAACAATATTTAAAATATAGTATAATATAGCTTAGGGACTTTAAAAAGTTAAATACAATTTCTTATTACAACACCAAGATTTGATTTTTTTTAAACTATTGCACACTTCTTTAATCTGATTACTTCACTAGCGATATAGATACAATCGCTGTTTTCTGCATCGTGCACGCATGAATATCATAAAATTGCCGTAGCCTTCCTAGTACAATATTCCTACTGGCAATTAAAAAAGTCGTGCTTCTCCAAGTAAGCGAGATATCTAATATGTAATAGCTGAATAGACTCACCTCGTAAAATTAAATAAGATTGGAAGTAATTTTCTTCAGCATGAAATTACATTGTATACATCTTTACTTTGTTTGGCGTTAGTTACTTTTAAAATAATGATTTACGTTCTCTTCTATATGTATAGGCAATGCGTGTTTTGTTTTCATAAAATGTGGTCTGCAATTGCACAATAAAAACGGTAGATTTGATGTGAAATAATATTAACGTAATGAGTCTTCATTCCCACGCAATTAAATAAAACTAATTTTGTTAGACGCATCTGTTGATCAATGCTATAATATTAAGGTAGTTTCAATCTCTCTATATTTTTAACAGTAGTTTGGGTTACAATAAATTTAAAATGCTAATAATTTTATGAGTTTACTTTCTATGTAGATATCTAAAAAATGATGTATTAAATAATAGCTGTTTTGTTTAGGTCACATTTCCATCGCGTTCTATTGTCTGAACTATTAATTATAGTTTTTCAGAGTAAGAAATGATTTAACTTCGTTAAAAAAGATGGTAAACCTTAATGAATATTTGTTTTTTATATATTGGGTGATTTAGTTAGAGGTACTTTTTTCAGTGGGGATTTTATGACAGATTAAGCGTGCGCCGAGTTAAACTGTTATGGTACTTTTGTTCAGTATTGTTTGACATTTCATCATGGAAAGACTTAGCTGGGCATAGCGTCTACTGATTATGCAACTGTATTACGAAAAAAATAGCGAAAAAGGCTTAGATTTCACAATTTTCTGTGAATACATTTTAAGATACTTTGGAGCCTAGTGCTCGGAACTTCTTGAAATTTTATCTTATTTTTAAGAAAAACTTTTTGGCTGTGAAAACTTATTTTTTGAACAATTTCGAAGAAAAAAGTACCTAATAATTTTTTTCTAAAAATGCAATCCTGAGAAGTTACAAACGATCAAAAAATGAAAAAGGCTTAAATTTTAAATTTTTAAGTATTTCTGTGGATACATTCTAAGATATCTCGGAGCGTAGTGCACGGCACTTTCTAAAATGTTTAGGGTAATTTTTGCACATATACAAGTACATTTTTATGGATAAAAATGTGCTTTTATATTTGAGAAAAAAAGAAAATACCCGTCATCTTTTTTTAAGAAAAACTGTTTTTTAAAGTTCTGCAAAATTTTCAAAATTTAAGAAAACAAATTTTTAGCTGTAAAAAATGATTTTTTGAACAGTTTTGAAAAAAAAAAGTTTATTACAGTTTTTCTTAAAAATGCAACCCTGAGAAGTTACAAACGATCAAAAAATGTAAATAAATGCAAACAAATTTTTTTTTCAAATTTTGATTGCTTATTACTCGAAGATGGCTTATTGAAAAAATCTAAAAAAAATTACAAGACTTATGTAGAAAAAGGCATTTTTAGCGGTTTGAGGAAAATCAAATTTTTGTTTTGTACACTTGACTCAGACATGGCCATATACACTATTGAACCTGTTAACTGAGAGAATCGAGGCGCTGTAGATACTGACGAGCCTTAGTGGTCTGGTCTGGTCTACCTACACTCTTTGGGTAAATGTTATTATAGTTATATAGACACTAATCAAGTATTTACAGAACGGCTGATTATAATTAAATAAAATTTTTACACATTGTTTAAAAAGTCTAATCTGTGCCCTCAAACTTTGCAATTAATCTTTAAAAAGTGGAGTTTTTATTTAGTGTTTCATTATTTTTTTACTTGTTAAATGTGAAAAACCTGAACACAGTTTCAACTATTGACAGAATAATTAACTGGACACCGCAATTCAGAGGCCAAAATACGCCGTATTTATTATTTGAATTACACATTTACACATTTAACAAAAACATGATTTAAAGGCTGGATTTATAATTTAAAAGACGGATTATTAGTTTGATAGTAAAATTTAATACTTTAAATCAGATTTACAGTTTTAAATGCCGAATTAACAATTTAGCAATAAAATTTGATATCTTAAAGACCGGATTAAACTAAACAGCGTTTATACTTTAAAAAGCCAGATTTTAAATTTAAAGTCTGGATTTTCATACATACACTTTTAAAAGCTAGGTTTACAGTTTATAAATTTATAATTTAGCAGCCAGATTATCAGTTTGTTAGTAGAGTTGAACACGTTGGTAGCCGGATTTTAATTGTTGAAAGCCGCAATTGCACTTTTAAAAGCCGGATTTGCAGTTAAGTTTTTGGGATATTTGAAGGAGGAACAGTGGGCAAACTCAAAAAATTGCCGTGAGCAAACGGGAGGTCGGATTGACACGCGGTTTGTAACGTTGTTTTTCTCGAGGCCGCCCACTCTAATTTTTGTTATTTTGAATTAAAAGAGTAAAGAGTATTCTAATATTTTAGTATTTTTAATTTCCCAAAACTTATTATTTAAAAATTAATGATTAACTTTGTCAGTTAATTGACAAAAACAACAAAATAGCATATATCTTTATTTACCATGTGCAATTGACCTTGTATCTAAATATATCAAAATAAAAATGGAACTTAATTATTAATATGTAACTATTATATTATGATAAATTATTAGAATAGAAGTAAAATAATTACAAAGTTTGGCTTATATTACTTTCAATCATAATGCTAATCTAAAAACTCTAGAAGTTCGACTTAGTAACGAAACAAAAAAAATAATAAACGTGATAAAAGTTTTATTAAAAGTAATTAATTAATCTTTAAACATTTATCAGAAAATTGCATTATTTTTTTGTAAATTTTAATAAAAAGAACGCAAGTACTCGCTGCAACGTCTTGGGTGTACGCGTTGTTGACGAATATTTTCAAAGGCTTACCTGATACAACATCTCGCTCGTCACCGTTGTCTCATTCAAGTGTTTTTTTATATTATATTGTTTTTTGTTTTAATATTTCTGTCGCTATCTAAGCACATTGCGACGACCAAACAAAAAAAAATCTCTAGCGTTAAGCTATATCTTCTTATTACGACAATTTTTGCAATAGGCATATTCTTATTCAAATTTTTTGATAATTTTTTTGAAAATCTTGATAGAATTTTTTAACGAAATTTTAATGAAATTTATTGTAAACGATTAAGCACTGAGATTCTATTACACTGTCTGATCAACAAGCTATTTTTTTGCTGCGTTTGCTTATCTTACTCATCGTATTTATCAACTCATTTATTTTTCTTGGAAAGGATTTTTTAGAGAACTAACATTATTAGACCTTTATCATTCAATCATTTTATAAATAACTATTGTAATGCTGCATTATAAAATTCTGATAATTTTTTTTATTATTTGTTTCTTAGTACTACCAAACTGCGACTTGTCTGACAATATTCTAATATTTTGATTTTATTATTAATTTTATCAAATTAAAACCAAATGACTTGTAATCAATTAAGACAAAACAGACAAATTTAATTCTTATAAGTAATTTTATTGTTCCAATCAAATCAGAATCATAAAAAGCTTGTAAATATTACAACTATAGATATTAGATAGCAACATGGCCGCTCATTGCCATTTTAGTTTGGCTATACGCTTGATGATATTGGTCATTTTAGTTCTTTTTTTTATTATTTTGTTTTGTATCTTTTGACAAAAAGTGACATTGCTCTCTGGGTAATTTTGAGTTTATTTGTGCTTTTCATTGTGAGTGTCATTGTTTCTATGTTGTAAGTAGCAACCGAGAGAACGTATGTGTTTTCATTTTAAATTAATAGGAATATTCTGGTATTTTATGATGTGTTATAGATTGCCTAAAAGTGTCCATGCTAGACTTATTTTTTTGTTTATTTAAACGATTTGATTTTCTTTGCCGAGTTTTTTATTGTAGCCTAGATATTTGTGTACATGTGTTGGGGTTTTATAAGGACAGCTGTGTATAGTTTAAAGTAAAAATTTAATATGGTCAGTATTGTTAATAAACTTTACTTGAATGACAGATAGTACACCTTACATCTACACTCTTGTACATTTTTACATTAAGTAACAAACGTCAACAATATATGTATAGAAATCTACTTTATTAACTAATACATATTATTCTAACACTCACTTAATAAATAAATTGTTTGCATGTGTTTATTATTTAGTATATTTTATATGTATGGCACAATATTGTTGTTTTTCTTCTACTAAAACTTTTGTCAAGTTATCTGCTATCATATCCTCCATTGGGATGTGTTGAACTATTATAGATCCGTCTTCTATACAGTTTCTAATTTAATGATGACGTATGTCTATATGTTTTGTCCTTGCTCGGTATTCATCAGATTCTGCAAGTTTTTTTGCATCCGATTTTTATATTTGATTTGCTCATTAAAGAATTCAGTTCTTTGTTAAGTTGTTTTAGCCACATTGCTCCATTTGAGAACTTGAGCACATATCCGGTACATGGTTGTCTTTTGTTTATATCAGATGCCCAGTCAGCATCACAGTAGCCTATACGATCTCCATATTTTGAGTAATGCAATTTGTACTTACGTGTGTCCTTCAAGAAACGGAAAATACGTTTAACTACTGTTCAATGAACTTCTCTATGATTGTTGTTGAATTTACATTATTTACAGCAATGGTTATATCCGGCCGTGTACTTTGGGCTAAATATATTAAGCTGTCTACTGCTTTTTGATATGATACCTTACCAACTAAGTTGTTTGTTTGAGCCATTTCAATTGATAATTTCTGGTTAAGATTACTTGGTTTGTAGTTCTCTATACCAAATCTTGCCAGTATTTCATTTATATACTTAGTTTGATTTAATGTTATTTTATCAGTTTCATAGTTGGTGTTTAAACCAACTATATTCTCTGCGGTTCCTAGATCTTTTATTTTGAACTTGCTACTTAGTTCTAGTTTTAACTTGTCTCAAATGTTAGCATCGTTCCAAAATATTAGCAAGTCATCTACGTATATAGCATGCTACAACCATCTTTGTTAAATATTACCGTATTGTCTTTTTCTACAGTTTTTGCGACTGACAGTAAGTTCACACTTAGTTTTGGAACTATTAACACATTCTCAACATAATCCAATAATCAGTTATGTTTAAAAAAAACTTTTCCGATTTCAGTTACGTACAACTGAATTGTCAGCAACTATGATATTTTTATCTCGCAATTTTTTGTTAGTTACGCGACTCGTCACGCGCTACATGTGATGTGTCGCTTCACTGTCCAAATACTCACCTTTACGGGTGCTTTTCTTTTTTGTTTATAGTTTGTTTTTTTGTTTTTGAATTCAGATGCTTTGTGATTTTTTTTTTCCATAATTGTAGCATGTTAACACTTTTCTATTTTCCGCACTATTATTATTTTTGTTGAACTTTTTATTTCCACTATAAAACGCATTTGTGGGTTTATTATTGTATTCAGTTTCTACTAGTTTTGCTTTGATATTATTACCAGTAATTTTAGTGTTGCTACTTTCAATTTCCATGGTTAAGGACCTTGAATTTATTTGTTAATCCTGCTAATAGAATGGTCAACATCTTTTAATTTGTTTGCTGTTCCTATAGTATTGTTTCTAATCTATTTGTGATTAGTTTGCGCAGGAAACTCATTTGTCTGCTTAAGCTCTTGTCGTCGAATATATCTTTGAATGCTATATTTGGGCTGCACTGTCTAGTGTTTGAACATGTACAAATAATGAGTCATTTATTGATAGAATTGTACGTGCTTTTGCTTTCTGTAGCTTATCACTCCTTTGACTCCATGAAATTAGAACAATGCTTTCATTGCAAATTTTCATGTTTTAAGTGTTTTTAACCATATTTTTGTTAGTAGCCATTTTTAATATCTGATTTAGACAAATGTCTAAATCCAAAAATTGAACTATGCTTCTTAACCTCGTCTTTTCTTTAAGTTTTCAGCTTCCTTATGCATTTGCTACTCTGGGCCCATAACCTGTTGATATTTTATAGGGACAGCTGTATATATTGGATGATTTTTTTAGCGTTTGGTTTTTAAAAATTAAAAAAAAAAACAGAAAATTTTAAATAATAAATGAAATATTTATTTGAAGCAATACATCAATATCTGCCATTTGCTTTTTAAATATTATTTTATGTAAATGTTGCCCGCGGATAAGCTTGAGGTGGTCCATCCGTAAGCTACAATTTTGGCATACTTTTTCCAGCATTTCGGCTGGTATCTTACCAACTGCAGCTGTAATGTTGTCTTCCAGAGCTGCAATTGTGGCTGGCTTGTCGCTGTACATGAGAGACTTCACGTAGCTCCACAAAAAATAGTTTAGTGAAGTCAGATCGCATGATCTTGGCGGCTAATGGACTGCTCCAAAACGTAAGTTTAATTGCTCACCAAACTCGCCTCTCAATTGGTCTATGGAATTGCGTGCCGTGTGGCGTGTGGCACTGTCTTGTTGCAATCACATGTCAACCAAGTCAAATTCTTCCATTTTGGGCAAAACAAGTCGGTAAGCATCGCACGGTACCTTACTTCATTGACTGTAACGTTGCGGTTTTCATTATTTTTGAAAAAGTACAGGCCAATAATGACACCGCCCACAAACCGCACCAAACAGTTCATTTTTCAGGGTGCATTGGCAGCTTTTGAACTGCTTCTGGTTGCTTGTTAGACTAAGTTTGGCAATTCTGTTTTTTAACGTACCCTTTGAGTCAAAAATGAGCTTTGCCGCTGAAGATAATTTTTTGATAAAAAAGTGGATTTTCATCCAGCCCATTCAGCAAACAAACGACGTTGTGGTAAGTCACCCGGCTTTATTTCTTGCAGCAGCTGTATTTTGTATGGTTTTATACCGAGGTCCTTACGTAAAATCTTCCAGGTGGTCAAATAACACATGACCAATTGTTGAGAACGGTGACGAATTGACATATTGCGATCTTAATTAATACTGGCCGATACAGCTGCAATTTTCTTCTCGGTACGCACTCTCCGCATACGGGTTGGCGGATTAATGTTCAATAAAGTAAAACTGGTGCGAAATTTGGTCACAATAGCTTAAATAACCTGTTTGGTAGGTCGGTTATGACGACCATAAAATGGACATAATTTGCAAAACACTTTTTTTACAGAGCACACATTTTTATAATAAAATTCAATGATTGTCTGTTAGTCTATTCATGGTGAAATGGCATACCTTAATAAGCATTTTTAGCATTGATGTCACAATACACGCGTGTCGTGTAAAAAAATTTACACTGAAAAAACAAATAGCAAAAAAATCACCCGTTAGTTTAAAGTAATAATTCAATATGGTCAGTATTGTTAATAAACTTTACTTGAATAACAGATTGTACACCTTACATCTACACTCTTGTACATTTTTACATTAACTAACAAACGTCAACAATATATGTATAGAAATCTACTTTACCAACCAATACATATTCCAACAACATGCTCTATAGTCAACTACTATGTCAACGGGTTGTCAAAAGATATCTTTTTAAATTAAATACTAGAAAAGCATTAGACATGGATGAATTTACCTATTACTTTTAAAATATTTACGAATAAGTTACCTTCTATTATAACGAGTATAATTATATTATACAATAAAAACATTTTTGAATTGCTGGACAAATGCACAAAACGAAAACAAAACTTCAAATTATAAGCTTTACACTCTAATCTTTTTAAAATTTTGAGAAATATGTAGTCGAGTATATTTTTTTTTAAACTCAATTATTGTAGCTCTATCTTGTTATGTGTGCTTTAAGGCTGAATTGAGTTTGAGTCATTGATTTTAAAACTTAGTTTCTTAAAATAAATTTAAACATAATAATTTTGTCTTTTAATATGATTTTTATATTTTATACTTTTTAAAAGTTATATCAAAAAATATAACAGAGCGTCTTAAAATGTCTAAGTTAAAATATTTGACACTTATAAACAGACATATTGAAACAATATTTGACTTGGTCATTTGTATGTAAATATATTAATTTTTACACTAAAAATGCTTGTCAATAATACATGTTATTTAAAAATTGAATTTTACTTATGAGCGGTACAATATTGTGAATGTCATAAAAATCCTCTATTTCTTTATTTAATTTTTTGTTGCTTTGTGTTATTGTTCTTAGGTATCTGTATTGTTCAACTTTTTATTATTTTTTTCTTAATTCTTATTTGGTGATTATTTTTTTTATAGTTAGTTAGTATTTTCTCGTTGTTTTTCTATTATTTCTATGATGCTTTCTTCTGACTTTGCAATCACTGCTTATTTTATCGCCTTATCAAGAAGAACTGAGAAGTGTAATGCTCTTAGAACGCATCCTTGTTTGACCCCGTTCTTTGTTTGGAATTCTTTTGATTTCTTGTTGTTCATTCTTACTATGTTCCTGTTTATTATTTTTTTCTCAATTCTTATCTTTTCTACTTTTTTTCATATCTTTTTTCTTGATCTTGCCAAATGCTTTCTCGAGGTCTACAAAGCATATGTGCATTACTCAATTTTTTTTAGCATATTTTCACTTAGCTGTGGTATTATAAATATTAGGTTCTGTGTACTTTTTTCTCTTCTAAATCCACAATGGCTATTGTTGTTTCTAATTTGTCTCTCATCCTATTTTTCTATAATTTTTGTTAATATCTTGCTTGAAATGTCCTTATGTGTGTATTCTCTGTATTTTTTTATTTTCTTGGCGTTTTTCCGCTTCTTATTATGTCATTTATTAGTTACGTTATTTGTACAATCTCCTCTTTTCTCATGAATTTTATTGTTTTTGGGTTTATTTCATTTGTTCTTAGAGCCATCCCGATCTTTAATTTTATCTATTACTTTTTTTAATATCTTTTATTTTGTTTGTTCTTCTGTCCTGTAGCATTCTTTCACCTTCCTTAGATTTATTTTTTTTTTGTTTGGTTAGTTCTTGGAAGTATTGTCTCTATCTTTCTATTATTATTTTGTATTCTTCTATTATATTTTTTTAATTTTTATCTTTTTTGTTTATCATATTATGTTTCTTTTTTTGTTTCGGATGTTTTAACGTTTTGTAGAATAGTTTTTGGTTTTGGTTGAAGTTCTCATTCATTTCTTTTCCGAATTTTGTCTATGATTTTATTTTTGCTTTTTTTTATTTTTTTTTTTTTAGTTTGTAGGTAATTTCTCCATTTTTTTTTTTTGTTCTTTATTATTATTTTGACTTTTTTTGCTTACTAACTGGTTTTTTTATATCTTTGTTTACTATTTTTGTCGTTCTTTTTGAAAGTTTTCCATTTGCCTTCTATGCACGTTCTATTTTTTTCTCTCTTAATTTGTTTTTGTTTAAAATAATTAATTTAATTTTTTTACACTAACAACACATTATGAAATCTTTTTTTTTGTTTCAGTTTTTAAATATGTATTTGGCTCTACAGTTTTAATTACATAATTGTGCTTTCATTTTAATTATTACCAACAATAATAAACTGTAAATTCTTTAATAATTTGTTTGGGCTAGAGATGAGGAAGTAAATATATTATGTTGTCAACTTTATTTATTATGTTCTAACTATACTCCAAAGTACATTTGGTCGATTGATTAAAAAATAAATCTTCACTCATTCACTGTTATTATGTTATATTGGATTATGAAATATGTATACTTTAATGATGCAGTAATGTGCAGTTTATCAATATATTAAATGAAATTGTCAATTAAGTGAATCCATTTTTATGCCAAGGTAACGTAATTGAGTTTGCATGTTTGCAATAAATTTTTATTTGTTTTGCACGGGAGAAAATGCAATAACTGCATTAATCAAATAATAATCTTTGTAAGTGGAATCATTGCCAACATTATGTGGTTTTTAGGTTAAAGCAACTTAAAAAAAAACAAGTCACGCAAATATAAATCCGATTAAAATCTAACTGCAGAAGGAACATTCTCAACAATTCATAAAAAAGCATATATATATATTAAATCCAATATTTTACATACAATATAAACCTCACAAACGTCCATAATATCCTCTGAGAAGAGCTAGAAATCTTTACATAATCCAACCATGGGAATACATCCTTTTATATTTTCAAACATAAATTAACTTATAAACTCATTGTATTCACATACACACGATTGACTCTCGGTCTATAATAAAAAGTGATGGGTTCGTATAAAATAAAATTGTGTACAATTACTTCCCAAACGTACTTATTAGTTAATGTAACATGATATTGCTATTAGAAAACCTATGGAATTGGATATTATTCACTCGGATTACTATGCACTTAAAAAGGAAATATGTAATTGCATAAGAATGTTGAGAACGAAAATTTGCTAGAGAAGTTCTTATCACTTTCCCTCGACAATTTCGCTGCGAGCAAAGTGGATTATTAAAATGTTATATTATAATCATACTGGATGTGAAGCATGCGACGTTTAATAATATCACGATATTATATTAAATAGCTGCAAATATAAATTTAATCGAAAAATAATTACAGTGTATTAATAATAGTTTATTATTTTTAATTATATAAGTAATATTTACACTATTTTTTTTAATTAGTAGTTGAAATATTAATTATTAATAATTAAATTGTATTTTATATTATTAGTAATAGTAGAGCACTTGCAGAATAAGTTCAAATTTAGTTTGGCAAAACTAAATAATCAATTGAAATAAATTTAATTTATATTCATATAGAATTTATAATATCAAATTGCTTAAACTCGAAAAAAGAAAAAACAACTACGAGTATTTATTGGTTTATCATTTTTATTTGATTAAATTACAATGTATACGAGGTAATCGCCATAAATTCCCGGCCTAACCAAGAATATAAAAAATATAAAAAAGATATTTTTTTATTTTTCAATATAATCTCTTTTAACCTCATCACACTTATTACATTCCTTAATTAGTAATTCTGTTCCCTCATAAAAATGTTTTGTAGATTTGTCGCCAAAATGCTCCAAAACAGCAGTTTTCTTTCTGAACGTTTTATTTTAATTTTGAAAACAGGAAGTTGTCGCTAGGGGCCAAGTCTGGATTGGATGATTAATTTTTTAAAAGCCGCATTTTTTTATGGCAAGTTGTACAACTTCAGCGGTATGCACAGGTGTGTTGTCTTGCAACAACCTGACTTCTATTGTTAATTTTTTTTAATGTTTTTTCCGAATATTTTTTTCAGCTTATGTAATAGGATAGCATAATAAGCGCTATTAACAGTGTTATTTTTTTCTTTAAAATCAATCATCAAGATGCCCTCACAATCCTAAAAGATTGTGGGCATGATCATTTTGGTTGACAAGATACCCTGGTTTTTCTTGGTGGTGGCTGACCTGCACATCGCCATTTTATGGATTTTTTTTTGGACAGAGGATCTTGATACAAAACCATTTTATTTCTTGTAACATTAAATTGTAGAACTTCTCCTTTTTTCCCCTCACAGAACTTCAAAAAAGATCGAACACAACCAACTCGACGCTGTTTTTGAATAGCAGACAGAAGTTTTGGGACTTATTTTACACTCACTTTATTTATATCTAAATGATTAAGGAGTATTCGGCAAATTAATGGACCAGTTCTTTAATAAAGGCGATCTGTAATCACTTCAACTGGTTGAACAGAACGTGAGTTATCTTCTAAAGATTTATAGCCCATATTTTGGCTCATTGTTTTTACGGTGAAATAAGAAGATGAATCCACATCGTATACGCTAACCAATCTTTATTTAATTTGATGAGAGGTAAGACTTTCTAATGTAAAGAATTTGATAACAATTTTTTTTAGTTGAAACCTAACGATGTTTGTCTGGATATTACTACAAGAGGGGAGGATTGAAATTGCACTTTATAGTAGCTTCATGTATAAATTAATAAAACGTTGGCTGAATTAATTAAGATGCTGTGGATTAATTAATGTCATTCAAAAAACGTTGTCACAAAAAAAATGTATAAATAATTTTAAATACAAATGTTGTTTTAAATTATTTTCATAACACCTGATGGTATAAGGATTTAAATAAAAATTTGACATTGTTTTCTGTTATCCAACACAATACTATGAGAATACGTCAGTTATTCTGCTCAAAAAAGTATATTATTTTATTTTATATATGTTATAAACTGTATTATAAATGATTTAAATCATAACTTCCAATTTATTCTAAAATTAGGAAACAATAAACAAACTAACTTTTTTGACCTCACAATATACAAAACGTTTAACAAACTAGATTTAAAAATATACAGAAAACTACATAATAATTATACCATACGACTCCAATTACAGCAATAACCATAAATTTGCTTTCTTTTATTTACTTACACATAGAGCGTTATATTTACTTTTTTTTCTTACCAATCTACAACTCAAAACAAACTTTATCAAACAACTAGCTATATGAAATAACTTTCCCATTGCTGTAATTAGGCCAATCAGACAGGGTTTTAAAACACATAATCACACCTTCAACAACCAAAACAACCCAAAACTAATTCATCAATGTAAAAATTAGCATTCTAGAAGAAGGAATTAACAATATAAGAAATCATAAAGACAATAACTCTCAACACATAACCTATAACAGTAACATCAACCTATATATTTCTTTTTATTGTTGTATTTGTTTGTAATATTTGGCATAAGAAAAATTGTATCTTGCGACATATATTTACTCACCATAAAATACTTACCATAATAAATGTCCGTACATACACTCAAATGCAAAATACCGGGTCATTGGGTAATTTTTTGCAAAAAACCCGCATAATTTTTTTAAAATAAAATTTTTTGTGTTTTGCAATCAAAGATACCATCAGGATGTAGAAAAAACAACATATGGTATTTATCAGTTTATTTAATGAACATTAATAAGCGAAAACGATAATGTACGCATACACGAAAAAAAAATGCATTTTTGCAAAATAAACTTAACAGAGATTAATTATGAAATATTTAGTTGAATAAGATTTCAATACTTTGTATTGCTTCCTCGAGCTCTAAACATTGCCTGCATACGGCAGCCCATGTCATTAATGAGCTCACGAATATTATTTTGTGGAATATTTTCTGAAGTGCCACACGAAGTTTGTTTATTGTGGTCGGTGCAACTGCACGTCTTCTAACACGCCTGCCCAGCATGTCCTAAACATCTTCTATAAGGTTTCCATCTGGGATACATGCAGACCAGTTGAATTTTTTTATTCCAACTGTAACCAAGTATTATGTGACGCACTTTGCAGAATTCGGTCTTGCGTTATTCTGCATCATAATAAATCCATAGCCGATAAATGGAGCAAATGGGACTACGTAATTTTCCAAAACCTTTTCAATATACCGCTGTGCAGTCAGCGATTCTCCATCAATGACAATCTTTTTGGTGCAGGTATCTATTGGTATTCCTGCCTATGCCATCAGGGAACCTTCACAATCACTAGGCCGGGGCTTAAAGGTGCACTCCGCAAATTGTTCTCCCGTTTGTCTCCATACTTGTTCTCTTCCATCTGACGAATGTAGGCAGAATTTAGACTTGTCAGTAAACAGTACAGTCTTCTGTTGTGCCAATGTCCAATTCAAATGTTTGCGAGTAGATTACAGTCTGGTTACTTGGTGACGGGGGAGTAATTTTGGTCTATCTGCTGGTCTATAAGATTTTAAGCCATCTTCTTGCAAACTGTCCACACACTCACAGTTGTACCACAAACCTCACGGAGTTGGTTTCTGGTCTTTACTGAAGTCACATGACAATTTCGTAAAGTAGTACGAACAATAAGTCGGTCATCGATAGCAGTCGTTTTTTGTTTCCTGCCAGATCCCGGCCTCTGAGTATTTCTGCCGGTCTCCCTAAACCGCTTAAGTGCTCTTTGGACGTTAGAAAGACTGACATTAAAGAATCTGGACACATACCGCTGGCTTCTTCCATTTGCCACAAGAGCAACAGCTTTTGCACAATCTTTAGCACTTAGAACCATAATCAACACACCAATCTGCCATGAGAATGACAGTTAATTGAAACAAACAAGTCAACCTAATGGTCACCTTGATCCTCTGTGTATAATGTCAAATGAGCAATAGGTAGTAAAGAACGCATATTTTTAAATTTTGTTTTTGTTTATTAATGTTCATTAAATAAACTGATAAGTATCATATGTTGTTTTTTTCTACATCTTGAGGTCTCTTTGATTGTAAAACACTAAAAGTTTTATTAAAAAAATACACGTTTTTTTTGCAAATAATTACTCAATGACCCGGTTTTTTTTACGTTTGAGTGTAAAAATGTGCATTGTCAGTATTTTAAAATAACAAAAAAGTTGTTATAAATAATGACATCATATATAAAAAGTTGCACTGATCATAATTTTTTTTTAAATTTTATTTTGTATTGTTAGTTTATAGTTTTATTCTTTTTTAAAATGTTTTAGAACGTACTGCAATATATACATGGTTAGACAATATTAGTGGAACACCTAAATAATTCTCCAACCGTAAAAAAAATCAAAAAAACTTTTAATCAAAAGTTTTTTTGGTTTTAAACAAACTATTGTTTAAATATATTTTTAATAATAATTTAACTCATTTTATTGTGGAAATTTGGTAAACATTGCAATGTAAAAATATACAGGGTTATATTTAAAAAAATAACAAATTTTAAAACATAACAAAATAAACACTGTATATTTTATTTTATACTAACTAATCTAGTCCCACTGTTAGGCCTAGCTTTTTAGTTTTAACATTATACCAGCATTTTGCAGTTTGTTTAAAAACAAAATTTATATGCAGCAAATTCTTATTGTATACTAGAGATAATAAAAAGTACTTAAGTTTATACGTTGAGTAAAATTTGCATCTGCTTTATTTAAACCAAATCTAAACTGGTAAGCTTATTCAAAAACTTGTGCATTGCTTATGTTTTAGTTTATTTAGAACCTGCTAATGAAAACAGCAAATATTTAAAAACGACAAAAATTTTAGATTCCACAAACTGTGTACAACGATTGTTACGCCACCGTGTTTGTGTTATTGTTTTATTTTATCACTAGTGCTGTTTTGTGTGTAATAAGTGTCTATAATTTTAAAGTTCTTGTGTACTCTTTTGGTAATTATATAAGCAATTTATTACTTTATATGTTTTGTACATATATTAGTACAATTTTTGTTAATGTTTATTTATAAATATTTTTTTGTTACCTTACTGTGGTCTACCTGTGTTTGTTTTTAGTAAGTCACCAGGTGATCGACCGCACCGGAGTGAAGTGTATCCCTGTATTATCTATTTTCCTTAATATCACTTGTTATTGTTTTGTTTTATTTTATTGTTTTATTTTATTACTGCATTGATATCATGTCTACTGTGGTATTATCTTTCACAATAGTTGTGCTGTAAAATATAAAAAATGCATTTGTGGCACTTTATTTGACATGGACGATTCAGAATTACCTAGGCTTTATACGGAAAACATCGTATTACATCAAATATTGTTAGAGAAAGTGCGATCTAACAATAAATTATTATTTTAAATTGTATAATTAAATTTTTTTATACTTTTATATGCTTTTATTATTTTTAATATTTAAACCGGTTTCGCCGTTTAAGGCATCATCAGTAACTATAAATATATTTTGTATTAAATTAAAATTAAAATATTATATAAATAAAAACTTACGTGTATAAATATATAAAAAAATATTTTTGACATTAATATGACAAATATGTTTATGTTTATGTAATATTGATTAATAAAAAATTTTAAGTGTTATTTATTGTGTTTATGTTTGATTTAAGAAAAGTGTAAATGTGTTGATATTTTGTGTTAATTTGTTCATTTAGGCATGTATATTTTTTGTTATTTTTTATATTATCAATTTCGAAAGATTCTAAAATAGACATTTTTAAGCCTTTTTTACATTCGTGTATTAATTTTGTATTGTTGTTGTGGTTAAAGTTATGTTTATGTATTTGAAGATGTTTGGAGAAAGTTGATTTGTTGTTTTTAGTGTTGTGTTCTTTTATTCTGTGTTTTAATGCTCGTCCTGTTTGTCCAATGTAAGTAGCGTTACAGTCTTGGCAGTCTAATTTATAAATTCCTGATTTCATTAAAATGTCTGTTTTCTGTTTGTTGTTACAAAATATGTTTTTAATTGTGTTGGTAGTAGAAAAAGATCCGTTAATGTCATATTTGAATAATAGTTTTTTAATTTTGTTGCTGTTATTATAGTATGTTAGTTTTCTGTATTGTGTTTTATTGTGTTTGTTGATGTTTATAAGTGTTGTGTTGTTTCTTAATTCAATTTTTTGTTTATGTTTGTTTATAATTTTGTTAATTGTTTTGATTGGAAAATTATTAGAAATAGCTAATTGTTTAATGATGTTAATTTCAATTTTTAAATTTTTAGGAGATAGTGGTAAATTTAGTGCTCTATGTGAAAGTGAGTGAAAAGTTGAAAATTTATGGTTATTACTATGGTTTGAATCAAATGGAATAATTATTCCAGGGTTTGTGGGTTTTCTATAAATTTGAAAGTCTAATTTGTTGTAAATTTTAGATATTGTAAGGTCGAGAAAGTTAATTTGTTTATTGTTTTCTAGTTCTAGAGTAAATTGTATGTTAGGATGTATAGTGTTTAAAAAATTATGAAAGTTTGTTATGGTTGATAATGGTCCTCTAAATATGCAAATTATGTCATCAATATATCTTTGCCATAGAATGACGTTATTGTTAAATGGATTGTTATTATTAATAATAATGTCCTCTTTTAGTGTGTTTAGATTTAAAATATAAATACTATATGCAAAAGTAATTAACAACTACTAATAAATTATTAACCAAAAAATTATCTATCTTGAAGAGAAGACAAAATAATTCTAGAATATGCAACTTGTGATGAGTAACAAACCTCTCTTAATATTGCTTTACCCACTAATGCAATGATTCAGTTGCTTAAACCGGCTGCTTTTTCACCTTTTGCAAGTTTAGTTGTTAAAACCAAAACTAAATCCAATCAGATAGTTCAACCAAAAGCAAAAGTTATTTTTGGAAGTGGCTCTAATAATGACAAGCTGCAGGCATATGTACCTACTGCATACATTTACGTATTTAAATTGAAACGTGGGACAAAAAATGTGTTATAGTTAATCACATAAAAGCGCAGTTTCTGGCAATATCAATTGATGTTGTTGACTTGTCAAATCTGGAAGTTACAGCGGCTTTAATGTTGCAATTCTTGCTGGTCATGCGCGGTTTATTTTATGTAAGAAATTTAGGCCTGCTAATATTGCAGTCAGAAGATTTACAAATTATGGTCGTCCGCAAAACTTTCCTGCTTCTTCTGTTGAGGACTTTAGGAGTCTGGATCTAACCAACAACCTAGACCCTACTGTAGAATTACCAACGGTCTCAGAATCTACTACCAAAACGTTGGAGGCATAAAAACAAAACTTAAGGAAATTATGCTGACTGTAGCGGTTTCCAGTTACGACTTTATAGCGTTTACCGAAACTTGGCTTACTCAGGGTATTGACAATTCTGAGCTTAAACTACGTGGTTACGATTTATTTAGGTGCGATCGTTCCGCATTAACTAGTTCTAAACTGGATGATGGGGGTGTATTAGTTGCAATTAGATCTCATCTAAAATGTATATTATTCTATGTTTGTTTTTGTTAAGTCTTTGTCATATTTAATTAGTGCGGTATATTTACCACCAAATCAGCTATTGAGAAATACGCCGACCATTGCTACTCTATTGAATCATTAGCTGGTATATATATATATATATATATATATATATATATATATATATATATATATATATATATATGTCCATGTAGTAAACTTATTCTACTGGGAGATTATAATCTACCTGCAGCGTTGTGGATAAATGATGAGTTAGGAATTGGAGTAGTCTGCAATTAAACTTACCCTGCATAATTAGTAGCCAATTCTTTTGCATTTTTAAACTGCATTGAATGCATAACAATACCCAATAGTAGGGGTTTGATTTTAGACTTGTGCTTTACAAATGATTGTGATGTAAAAGTGGCAATGGCTGTTAAACATAAGCCAACACCACTATGCTTAAGTGATAAATGTTAAATGTGATATCAACTGTAATATTTTAAAGTGTAACTATGTTTTTAATGATTTTAAATTTGCAGACTTTAGCGCTATCAATGGTTTTTTATTGAGTGTTGATTGGTTTTTTACTTTTTTATAACAGTGATATTAATGTTTGTGTTGGTTTATTTTATTTTGTATTGTATTATGCAATTGATTGTTACGTACCTAAAAAGCTATGAAAACAAGTTTTCTATTTGGTTTAGCAAGGAACTTATTTCACTTACTAAATTGAAAAAAGTTGTTTATAAACGTTTTAAATCTTCAGAATTTCTATCTGATTATAATGAATTTGAATCTATTTGCACTTAATGTAAAAATCTTAGCGTTCGCCTTTAGAATAATATTCAAACTAATCCAAAGCATTTCAGGAGAATTGTCAACGAAACCAGAAAATCTAATGGCTTTCCGTCTACAATGTAGTATGGAGACTTAATGTGCACTAATGGGGATGATTATGTCAACAAATTTGCAGAATATTTTTATTTTGTTTACGATTCTGAAGTTCATACAGCTCCAATGTTTAAGTAATCTTTCGTTTTTGCGTGGACTAGTGATGTCTAAAGTAGACTGTTCTGGGCTTCTTGCATCTCTACCATTCAATATACCTATTAGCGATCGACGTACCAGGCAGATGTTATTGTTTAGAAAATTTACACAGTCTAAAAATTACGG
Organism: Tachinus rufipes; assembly: GCA_963932245.1. Classification (NCBI taxonomy): domain Eukaryota; kingdom Metazoa; phylum Arthropoda; class Insecta; order Coleoptera; family Staphylinidae; genus Tachinus; species Tachinus rufipes. The sequence goes on along the minus strand of OZ010745.1, from coordinate 69,915,229 downwards.
GTGCCACAATTGTTAGGATGTGTAAACTGGCAAATTGTTTGCCAAGTAATTTCAATTGATTGAATTGTATTTTAGATTAAACTTATTTTTATGTTTTTTTTGTATATCATGTATATTATTTTAATTGATGTAATATGTAAATAAATATATTATAATTATATTATATATTATAGTGTAGATGTAAATGGTTTAATTTTTACCGTGAATAAAAAGTTATTTTTATTCCAAAAAAGTATATTGCTTGCAGAAGATCTAAAAACATAGTTTTTGATTAGATTATGCTAAAGCAATATTTTAACAAATATTTTCAACTTTATAGGCCTCCACCTTTTATCAATCTTATTACCCAGCAAAAAACATGTTTTTATAAACCAAAAATATAATAAATTTAGGTATGCAAACACTTTTGGTGCTTTAGGAAAAGACATGCAATTTTTTGAATCTTATTGAGTTTTTCTATTTTTTGCTCATTTAATGGTTTTATTAACTAGGTTTTTATAATTTAGTTCATAAAAAACATAAACAAATATTTTGTTTAGTTTTCATTCATTAACTTAATTTTACAAAAGAAAAATTACAGTTTTCTTATTAACCAAAAGTTTTTTTGTAGGTAATGGCTAATATTGGTTAAAATATTGTTGTAACATAGTTTAATCAGAAACTATAATTTTATTAATCTCCTGCTTTCAGAATTCTATTTTTTAAATTTTATAAAACAATAAAGTGGTATAAGAATGGAAAACTGTTTTAAATTATTTTAAAGTTTTATATTTATGGAATTGAAGTGAATCACGAACCATTCTATGGTAAAAACATAGGGAAAATATTGGAGTGAATATATTATGTGATAGGGGTCAAATTCAACAATACAAATTACTGTCACTGTGAAAAAATATATAGTTGATAGTTGTGCGAACAAGCAAGCAAAACGTTTTTTGATGAATTTAGAATTATTTAGAATTTATTTCACAAATTGTTACGTCACCAAAAAATACATATGGCACATTTATCGGCGACAAGAATAATTACTTTTAATAGTGTATTGATTTTATAAAATTTATATTCAAGCTACATCTAGAATTTTCTAGCAAACATTTTTTGTAAATAAATTACAACGTTGTAAAAATGTTTGAGTTTGAAAAAACTTAAAAATTGCTGTAGATAATTTAGAGTAGATTTACTGCAAATTAACTATTAACGTTTTCATGAATCAGCTGCTGCAACATGCTTACCAAAGCATCTTTCTAAAGTTGGCCATACTGGCATATCCTATTACAGTGCATCAATGTCAAAAGCTGCTTGTTAATTACGGTGCACACAAGTACAGGATGCTATATGTTTTTTTTTTACATTTTAACAATTGGGTAGTCTTTTTTACCCTGCCTCTTCTAGGCCAAACTTTTTAAGCGAAACTAGTTGTACGATTGGTGTTTGTACAGCTGTTAACAACTATTATTTGTATCACGTGATGTTTGTATAAACGTAATGCTTGTTTCAACAAAGTATGTAAAAAGCTTAAGTGTAACTTGCTCTAGCACACATGGTAAAACGCTCTAGGTTAGTTATCTTAGTAATTGGAAAGCAGTTAATTATATTAGAGAATGTACGCGCGGAATTCAAAATATAAAGTTAACACAACTTGTTTATTTTAAAATGATTTATTTATTTATTAAACTTAATATAATATTGCAGTTCCAGGTTAATGTAATAACAAATTTGAGTGGTATAAAAATGTAGTTAAGTTTAGGAGCTAGTTGCAGTGAAACTGTTTTGTAGTGTCTGCCACATTATTATATTTTAATAATTAGTACATTTTTACGTTTTTAATTAGATGTTATTATTTCACGAATAAAAGTATTATAAAAATATTTACTTTATTTGAACCAAGCGGGTTAAAATTACTATTACAATAAAGCCATTCATAGAAACCTTGTAGAAATTATACTACATGCTTTTTTTAATATATTAAAAATAAAATAAAAAACATTATTAAAATGTGTCTCAAGATAAAATATTGAAGCAAATAATTATACTAATGATGATAGCGATGGTTATGGTCTGATTGCGTTTGGTATACCAGATCTTTAATATAGCCCCCACAAGTAATAATCTAAATAAGTTAAGTCTGGAGTTTTTGGGAGCTAGAAGTGCTGTTTTCTTCTACCAATTAAACGTCCACTAAACTGTGGTTGATTGATTGGCACTATCTAACAATTCTTTCATATGATTCTCTTGCAAATTGCAAAATAGATAGTGATGGTTAAATAGTTTTCAAAAACGAATTGCTGTTATTATTATTTTTATTTATTAATTGATTTGTAAATTTTGCCTAATCCGTAAATAAAATTTGTGGGTGTCGATTTTTTAATAAAATTATATACGATTAGCAAAATTTGTATAGAAAAAACTTTGAACAGGCTGGATATGAAATGGATATAATCTTTGATGTTCTTTAACCTCGCATTTGTGGTACATTAATTTGTGCAGATAGACGACGAACAGATGTGGCGGGATTATTATCAAATTCTTGCAGTACGTCAGGTTCCGTTTTCATGTAGGCAGTTTTGCGCTTGGTGGAAAACTTGTTGGTCTACTGAGTTTTTATCACAGAAATCCGCAAATGTATTAGATATCGGCGTATTCTCGCGTTGTAAACGTAAACATCAACCTTTTAAATAAAAGCAAACAGAGAAATGAACTTTAAGGTGCTTGATTGTTTGATATATATACTACGTACATAAGTAAACATCTCTTCTTATAACGTTAGTTTGTATCAAAAGCCACTAATATAATATATTGTTTTAGTTGCTTTAGCTTTTAACTAAAACAGGCTACTATAGACGCTGACTGATTAGTTGCTACTCACCAATATTGCGTAGTAACTACTGTATTTTTATTTTTATTTTTTTTATTTTGAATGTGTTTAGATTTTTGTGTTTTACATTATATAAACATAAAGACTTTAGGATTTCAAATTCACGCTGGACTAGAAGTAAACAAATACACGCGTTGTTCACGTGCACAGTTAAATAAATAAAATCTCACTTAATGGAGTCTGGAATGAGCAGCCAAGCCCCATGCTGACGACCAATCGCATGCAGGCTTGCGTGTGTTTACGTGCTTATCACGCGGTTTTGTTTACATACTTTTAATCCAGCGTGGATTTGAATTTGGTTTAGTACATATTTGGTGATTCATGCCGAACGGCGGTAACAATATAGCCACAAACCACAATCACAGTTTTCTAACTTAGTGTTCTTATAAATTGCATGCAATACCGGTATGCATTTAGGGATTTTTTATGCAACATAATAATATGTAAAAAAATTGATTGTCTATATGTTGAGTATGTTATGTTTTTAGCTTGATTATTTAATAATTTTTAACGTAACTTTATGGTACATAACTAAAATAAATATAACAAAAAAGTTTAGTTGCGCAAACTCAGTACTATGAATAATTCCATTCCAAGTGCGAACGCAATGGCGTAGATTTTTTTAATTGTAACAGAATTGCTAATTGCTTCCGGTAGTTTGATTGATTAATAAAATAGGTATTTATTTCATTAGAATAATATAAATAATTTACAACCTATATTCAACATTCCGTAATATTTCATAACTAACAAATGAGAAGGCTATCATCATATTACAGATTGGTTTTTAATTTTTTTATTAATTATTTATATTTAAATGAGGATTAATACACAAACTTTAAATAAAATTTATTTTTGGTTTAAAATTAGTCTTAGAAAAATGTAGGTAATTTGAATACAAATGAAAATTTGCAATCCAGAATAGGAAATAATGCAAAACCACAACCAACACCTTATTTCCAATGTTATAAAAAAGTACAGACAATAAATCACAAGTTTAGAATTTTTTATAAGCAAAATAAAATATGCAATTATTCAATAACAATAATTGGCACTGCTAAACGCAACTTTCATTTCAACTAGCATTTCCGATACGCACCCAGAGAACGAAAGTTTTCAAAATTTCATTCATAATAATCGCGCACGTGTGATACTTAACATTCCTTAACTTACGTAACATCCGAAATATCTAATTTATAACCTTGACTGTGTACGAAATAAAAACAACATAGACTGACTTAATAATAATTTTCATAAGTCTGATGGATGGACGTTACCTTCGAGATAAGAAGATTATTTTATTAATTAAATAATGCAATAATATGAAAAAGTAAAGACATTGAGGATTTAATAGGGTATATTGCGTAATGTTGATTAAAAAAATGACATTACACAAGAAATAATAAAATAAATGGTTTAATTGGTGTCATTGGATTAAAATAATGCAATATAGGCTTGTTTGGGTTAAGTCATTTACTTTAATTTTTATTTAAAGACATAAAACAAAAGAAATTTACAGACTTGTTAGCTTTCTAGGTCAAAAAATATTATATTCATTCATAATGAAGCACACGTTAATTTTGTAAGCTAATTTTATTTACAAATGTTATTTGTTGGGTTTTTGATTTATACTACTAATATCAATATTAATAAATTGCATTTAATGTAAACTGTTATTTCTTCTATTTATAGCTTATAGATATATTAATGGCAATTGATTATATATTGAACTTTCTTCAGCGACAAATGTTTCCTATATACATGCGTTTTAAAACGATTTGAAATTTCACCGATAATCATAAAACTAACATTAATAATGTTCTATCGAGATATGCACTTTTGCTTAAACTTTGACAACCTTCTACACATTATATGTATATAATAGAAATAAAAATACAATAGATTTTTGCGTTTATCCGATTATATACTTCTATGTCAAATAATAACATAGTAGATATACGAAAAACTAATTAGTTTTATTTTTTATTTTTAGGATATGCATAACCGGATCCTGCGGAGAAGCGTCTTGTTCATGTTAATTACAACGTTTGTTGCAATTTCATTGCAGATACAAAACGAAGATAACACATGGAATTCTCCAGTTAAGGTAATAATACTATAGGTCATCAAACAAATTTTAATATTTTACTAACAACACATATTTAAAAACTATTAGTAAATGGAGAGCCCAGCGTAATTAAATAAAAATATTGGAATGATACCCATTACGTGCAACGAGCAGATCAATAGGTTTATATTCGTTGTTTTGACTAATGTGATTTATTCCGTCAATCTTTATTGACAGATAGAATAGCATCAGCGCTTTGTAGTCCACTCTAAAACACATTTTTAGGAGCTACGTCAATTCTTACGTTTAGAATAAGTTAGATAGATTAGTGGTTTTTAGGGTTATTATATTATTAAAAATTATTTTTATTGAATAAACAGTAACAGTAAGAGGGGGTCTTACTGTTACATCGGTAGAAATTATATCCATATCCTAAAAATTGAAACCAATATTGTTTGAACCGGTTTTATTTTAAGATCTGATCAAATTTCTAATCCGTTTTTTACTACAAATTTACTATAATTGGTATTAATTGCATTACTCTATCAATACTAAACAGGCATCAATGAAGTAATGCATTTATTTACTAATGCTGATACCAGAATTTACTACTTCTACTTTTTAATAGTAATAGCCATAATTCAATTGATTATGGTTGAGTCATTATCTTGCTATGTAACTGGTGTTACTTATCAAAACATGTTGATATAGAAAAATGTTTGTTTTGTTGATATCTGCAACTGGTGTTTAGTTTTGGGTTTTGAACTAATTGTTTTAGCAGCTTGTGAAATTTGTTGTGGTTGCCCAGGAACAGTTTTATTTTTATTTGTAGATTTAATTATTGTTTAAAATAGGTATGTATTTTCTCTAATAAGTCATGTTTTAAACTGTATAATAAGTTTATTAAAATTTTATTCTATTTAATGTTCATTATCACCTTTTTACATTAAATATTAAAATTAACAAACTGGCACAGTAATATAAAGAGTATTATAATATGGGCGCTCAATTTTTTAAATGTAAATAAAAGAAGTTGTGAGTAAGATATCCATTAAGTGTTGTTGCATAAATCTGGCTAAATTGCTGGTTGGGTTATGTTATGTTAACTTTGAGGGTATCAATTGTGTGACACGTTGCGTCTTGTTAGAACTAAATATCGTCGGTAACCATATCCTCTAGTTTTGGCCGTAAGGAGTTGCTTATCATTGATCTGTAGCGCTCGCCGCTGACGGTTGTGGCAATGTCAGTTTTGTTTTGGAAGAAGTACAGACCGATGATTCTGTTAGACCGAAATCCACACCAAATAGTGACTTTCTCGGGATGCATTTTGTGTTTCAGTATCTCTTGTGGATGTATTTTTTTTTTCGTTGCAAGGGCTGATATGTTAGGGCTTACGCTTATACTATACCACACAAACTGACTTTGAATATGTACTTGAAACACAAATATTTAATATTGTACCCGTTAATTGAGAGAATGGAGGCGCTGTAGATACTGACGAGGCCTAGTATCTAGTTTACCCACATTCTTATATTAAATATAATGACTAACGCCCAGAATTAATAAGTGCTATAATTTTTTTAAAATTTTATGCTGGAGTTGGAGCTCGAACTTGCGACAATACTTAAACAAACACAGGTAACATATTTTTGGGTAAATCTTTCGAAAATGTTCATTGCACATCTTGAGTGTGTTCTGTAGCTAAATTGTTTGCAAGCTTTGATCTGTAGCGTTTGCCGTTTTTGGTTATGGCAATGCTAGTTTTGTTTTGGAATAAGTATAGACCAATGATTCCGCCAGACCAAAATCCACACCAAGTAGTAACTTTTTTAGGATGAATTTTGTGTTGGTGTATCTTGTGTGGATTGGTAATGCCCTAAATTTTGCTTGTCCTCATATCCATTTCTCGAAAAATAAAGATGATTTTTTTGGAAAAATTTAGGTCAACTTCCAACTTCTTCAGAGTTTAATCAGCAAACACGCGGCGTTGTCAATGGTTGTTTACCTTAGTTTTCTGGGACAGTTGAATTTTATACGGGTACAGACTTCTGAGTCCCGATGCAAAATTTGCCAAATTGATGTTGCAGAAACGCTTTTTGTAAACGACGAGAAATTGAATGTTATTAATCTAACCGGATGACTCGAAAAAACAAACTTTGAATAGTTGACTTGGCATGACGGTTGTGGCGAAGATAAAAATCACGTGAGGCGCGGAAGTTTTTTGAACGAAACCATGGTTTTGATAATAAAATTTGATGATTTGTAGACGTTGTTCAAAGCTATAACCTTTTATAGAATTTGTCATACACTACAGAACATTTTACAACAAATTTAACAGATCTTGCTATAACAACATAGCTGCTATAACCTTACAATTTTTGTGATTTTTGCTTATTTATAGTATTATAATAGGGTTAGTTCAACTATATTTTTAGTGGCAGTTTAATACTTGTTTATTTTTTATCTGATATTATAATATGTTTTTGAGTAAGTCTTTTCAAAATTTTCAACAAAAAATTTAGACGAACCCCCTACTAGAATACGTCACAAAAATTGATTGGTATTTTTCCAAACAATCTTCACTCAACGATATGGCACAGTATATGACTATTTGTATTATACTATATTTATCATAACTTTTTATAATATTAAGCAGTATAAAATTGAAATTTATTTGTCAATAGGTAAGTTAATGCTGTATTTGCCAAAATGAAAATTGTGTATGTTTTTTAATTTATATAATTTAAATGTTCAAAATGTTCAACATTGCGGCACAAACGAGCTTCATAACAACTTTGCAAATCTTGGAACATGCTAATACTTTAATTTTGTTTTTTGTCGTAGTTTTCCAATACTTTCTATAGTCTATGCAAAACTGCCCTGGTCGAAGTAAACAAATACACGCGTTGTTCACGTGCACAGCTACAGGTACAGGGTCGCAAGGCAATAAAAGAGGACTTATGAAGATCGAAAAAACACTAATTAAAAAGATATTTATGGAGTATTGGTTCAGTTATATTAATGAATATAAAGATAGTACAGAGATTACATTCATAATTAGGGTCCAAGTCTAATATTTCACTATGCATAAAATTTTATAAAATAAGGCTTGGGAGCGTATGCAGATTCTGTGTGCTACAAAAGTTTCTTAAATCTCTTACAAAAAAAAATGTAATAACTTTTGTCGGTTTTTTTAGACTTGTTTAAACTTGTCCCATTTATTTCCGTTTAAGCGAAAATAATGCTCTACTATAAAATGTTTTTTGTTGGCACTTTTGGTACTGTTTATTTTGGCATATGTAAACAATCCAAGCCGGTGTGATATTATTTCATCAAGATACTCTATTATTTGTAAATTTTTATTTGAAAATTACATTCATCGCATTATTTTTAGTATCATCTATCAATTAATACAAACTTAAAACTTTCAAAATGCACAACTATTTTTTAATAATATGCAAACATTATAATTATACAAAGCATTCTGACAATAAAATTGTTTGTAAAATTGTGTTTTATTTTAGATAATATAAATGTTGAAATGAGTTTTAATAAACTAATATTAAATCACTTAATAATTAATTATTAATTAACGTTTGAAAATTATTTAAAACTTGAAAACATGGTTGGCAATTGCATAACTGTTAGCGTCAGCAAAAAAATGTTGAAGTTTCTCCAAAAGAAAGTTGATAGTTATATATTTTTTTTCAAAAAGTTGACAACTGGGTTGTCAAGCTACCAAACTGTTACAAAAGATTTGTCAAGAAAGTAGTTGACAGTTTATACGAAAACATTTTATATGACAGTTATACACTTTCTTAGACAGCAGTTTATACAGGGTCTCCATAAATATCTGGGATTATGTAATCACTTTAAATACGTCGCCTTTTTAAAATGTGCACCAAACTATTTACTTTGTTTTGACAGTTGTATTTACCCACACCCAATGTGAATTCACTATTTTACTAGAGTGGCACAATCGTACATTAGATGGTTACATAATCCCCAACTTTTATAACGACTCTGTATAACATATTTGTGGAAATAGTTGAAAGTTTATATGTGAGGCAGTGTATTTGTTAAACCAACAGTTTACAATTCAAATATTAGCTTAGTTAAAAATGAAAGTAACATGTTATGTCTAAGGCAGTTTTAATGTATAAGTTAATTAGCTCATAATAATATGTCAGTCAAACAGTTGATAGTTGATTTCTAAAAGTTGAAAGTAATATAAAATAGTAGAATTGGTTTGCAAAAACAACTGTTTTTTTCTTTGAATTAGTAGCCTAGATTGTTTTGATCAATTCATAGAGGGTGCATTGAAGGTTTTGAAGTAACTTGCAATGAATTTATTGTTTTATTTGAATTTTTGTTTATTGAAAGTTGAAAAATTTGATTTGCTTTCTTTATTCAATCTTATATTTTTCAGATTGTCACAATGTTTATGAACTTTTTTTGTAATCTTTATTAATCTGATTAAAACGATTACGATGAATTCTTAAAATAGTAAATACTTTGTTTAAAGGATTAGTTGAAAAAATGTATTGGAATCTTTTTTCGGATAAGAATAAAAACTTTAGTAGTTGTGCCGTGTACTGTTGCTTCCACGTTAAAAGACTTAATAATTTAATTTGGGATTCTTGAGTTATTTTCAAAACCACTAGTTGTAGTAGTCTTAACCTCTAGCGTTGTAGCAGAAATAGCCCGACGTTAAATAACATCGAAGTGCTGCAAATGCTTTTTTGCCCGTGGTGGTTACGTGCTTACGAGTTTTTGGACTGGGCCGCAAAACTTTTCGTTCTACGGGCAGACAAACTGCTGCTAAGAGGAAGCCTTCAAAAAAAATAAAAGTATATCAAAATGACAAAAATTACGTTTTTATAGTTTGCTTTATAGTTATATCTTTAGTTTTAAATAATGTCTAACTGGTTTTAGTTCTATTTTTAGTTAAAATTATAAATAGTATTTATTTAATAAATATTACTTATACAGGGTGTTATTAAATGGGTAAGGGGGTTTATTTGAGATACTTTTTATTTATAATTTCATAAGCAACCATGTTTACCCTAGAAGCTGCACGTCAAAACTCTTTTTTTTTAAGTTGGCTATGTTTCATGTTTTAAATCGCTTATTATTTTGACGTATGTCATAGTTAAATTGGTGTTACTTGTTACTTAAATCATGAATTAGCATACTTTCCAATATTATGCTAATATGATGTTAGTTTACGGCAAAGTACATTGTTTACAGACCGATTTCCAAATCGTCCAATACCTTCCAATAGAATGTTTGCAAAACTTTCGCAGTCAACAAGGTAAATTACAGAGTTGCAAGACATCGTCAAACCTTACAATTTGAAGAAGATGTGCTTTATAAAATAGAGCAGAACCCACCCAGCAGCACTCGAAGCATTGTACGTGACATTGGTGCTAATCATGTAAATGTTTGTATAGTTTTGAAAGAACATCAGCTATACCCTTATCATCTGCAAAAAGTTCAAGTCTTAAATTCAATCGATTTTCCACCACGTATTAACTTTTCATGTTGGTTTGTAAATTGCTGTTGCTTACAGCCTCAATTTCCACGGTATGTTCTTTTTACTGACAAAGCAACATTTAACAGAGAAGGCATTCTTAACTTTCGCAACAACCATAATTTGGGCCGACGAAAACCTTCATACTATTCCAACACAAGTTTGAAATCAACGTTTGGGCTGGTATTGTTGACGGTCTCATTTACAAGATTTTTTTAAAAGAAGAATTGTTGGAGGAAGTACCAATGGGGGTTTGCTGATAGATGTGGTTGCAACATGGCGGTGCGCTGGCACACTTTTTGGTTGCTGTTTGGGACTATCTCAACAAACAGTTTGGGGATAGATGGATTGGGCGAGAGGGGCTAGTAACGTGGTCGCCAAGATCCCCGAACCTTACGCTTCTAATTTTTTTTTTGTGGGGATACATAAAAAGTTTGGTGAACGAGACGCCAGTCAAATCTGAAGAAGATTTGTTAGCGGGTAGTATGGCAACTGCGCAGGAAATTCAAGAAACGCCTGGAAATTTTGAGAGGGTTTAAGAAAATATGCTGCGAAGGTGCAATGTTTGCATTGAAGTTGGTGGTAGACATATTGAACAATTATTGTGACCAGTTTACATATCTCATTAAAGTTTAAAAAAATGTCCTTCTTGAAGTTTTTTTTTTAATAGCACACAATCGGTAGGAGCTACATTAATTATTCTCTATGCACATTGCTAGAAGTAAGTAAGATATATTACTAGCTAACTATATGAACAGTCATTTTAACATCACATCAGGAAGCGTGGAAAATCTGACAATTTTCTAGATAATATAATAATAATAAATAAAAAGGTTTTTTTTTGTTTAAGTGGTAGTTCATATTGTTGACAAGATTTCTTAAAATGACAATTCATATTGTTAGCAAGCGAGATTTGTTAAAATGACAGTTCATATTGTTAGCTAGCAATATATCTTGCTTATTTCTAGCAAAGTGCATAACGAATTGTCAATATTATATAACTAATTAGCAATCTCAAACAAATACTAAAGGTCGATAGTTTGCTAGCAGTATATTACGACTAATACATTAAATGTTAAGTTATGGAATAATAATTTGAGGCGGCAATTTTAACTCAAATCAAGATCATCAAATATTAATAACCAGAGTTTTGTTTCAACCAGTTTTTACTCTATTCAACATATACTTTATACTTTTATTCGCGCTTGATTTACAACTCAAATAAATTTTAGAATTATGGCTGTCACTAATAGAACATCTAAATCAGTTTTGAAACTTTAATTTTAGATTGGTATCATGTTGATAGTACCAATATAACAGAAATATGTTAGTTCTTTTTTAAATAATCAATCAGAAGAGACAAATACTCTAACAAATGCAGTAAATAAATCTATTTACTAGTACAATTTACAAAAAAAAAAACAGAAAAGAAATAAGAGGAGCCAATAGAGCAAGTTTGTTAAGAATATGTAGGGCTTACAGAACGGTGTTGCAAGAAGCGCTAGAGGTAATCGCGGCGACACTATCCGCAGGCTTGATGGTAGAAGAAAAATTAAACATAAAGAAACTGGTAAATGAAGGAAATAATACAATGAAAAAATGGCAGACACAGTGGAAAGACGGAGAAAAAGGTGAATGGACAAGAGAGTTAATACCAGAAATAAAGGAATGGGTAGAGAATAAACCGGAGACGTGTTACTATACATCACAAATACTCACCGGACATGGAGTCTTTGGAAAGTATTTACAAAATATAAATAAAATGGAGAAAGAAGAGAAATGTATATTCTGCCAAGAAGACACGTATGATGACGCAGAACATACGCTAATAGAGTGCGAAGCGTGGGAGAATGATAGGAAAGAGTTAGAAAATGTATTGGAAAACAAAATTGATAAACCTTCAATAATTAATATTTGCCTGAATGACGAAAACAATTGTAGAGCATTAAGAAACTATGCATCGGCAGTAACGAGAAAAAAGATAGAAGAGTTTGAAAACTCAAGATCTAGATAAACGAAAATGGAATTAAACACACACATCAATAACCACAGAAGACAAAGGAAGGAGGAAAGAGAAGCTAAGTGGAAGCAAAAGAACATAGAAAAAAGCAATGAAGAGAAAAAATACAAAGAAGGTCAAGACAACTATGCCTACCAAGAAATGGAAGAGGAGAAAGTAGACAAGAAAAGAATATACAATGAAACATTAGTACCAACCAAAATTACAGAAATAAGGAAAAAAAGAAAAGAGCTGCTTAAAGAAAGCAAACTGACGGAACTGACCAGAGAATTTTCAAATGGTAGATACGCCATTTTGAGGTTGACTGACAATGTAACCTTTGAAATGGTCAGAGTATATTTGGCAACCAGGGGACACGAAGAAATAATTCCAAATGGAGATTCAAGAATATTCTTAGAAATTAAATTGGCAAATCTAGGATTACCAAAGGGGATACACCTAATGGAGCTCTACAAAATATTCATGAAAGAGAGAAGATACGCCGACAAAGAAGTGAATGAAGACTTAGAGAAACTAAGAAGACATCTAAGGACAAATCAAACAACTAGGCTGAATAACAATAGAATGGCAGAAAGGAGAGATGAACGTCAGTATAGGACAGACAACAAATAGGGTAAAGGGAGAGATGAGCCGGGGACAACAAGTGTTTCCGCAGCAGTCTATGTGAATCCGACAAGGCCGAAACCAGCTCATCTCAAACTAATAATAGACTAGAGACAGACATGATAAGGACAAAATGACATTAGAATTAACGTAGAGAAGAAAACCGAAAGGTATTGCCCTGCGTTAGTTATTCTCAAGGGCCACTTGCTGAGGCCAAGACCTCACTACGTCCTTAAAAAAAATTTAATACAAATAAAATGGGAATGTTCTTATATAAATGAAATTTAGATGCCATAATGTTGTACACGATTTAGACTTAAAATTAGAACTGACCTTCTAATAATTTTAGAATTTAAAACAATTTTTTTTTATAAATCTATTGTATGCATTAACAATAACGCAAATAGAGATGTTTTAAAAACAAAATATTCCTTGATGCCATGTTTAGATAGGTTTTAAATTTTTTTATGCTGAAGTTAAATAGAAAGTTTTTTAATAAATGTTTAAATCCTTTATCCAGTAAACTATATTTGAAAGATGATTCAAAAGTTTAAATACATTTATTTAGAAAAGGTTTGTTGGTCACTATTTGCAGTCTTTGGTAAAATATTTAATATATCTTCTTTAAATGGGTTTATACTTACTCATAAGTGAATACTCAGACAAACAAATTAGAAAAACACATAAGCGTTGACTTTTTATAATACATTGGTAATGCCATTTATGGAAATTTGCTCAAATATAAGCTCTCACTAATGCCCAGTTGCGCAAACGAGAGTTAAATATTTACTTAGGGTAATTATCAAAAATTCCTAGTTATATAAAAGGTGTTTTAAAACTAGCGCAAGATTTATTTAATTAATAAATAATTTTCTCGAAAATTACAAATATTTTTATTTTAATATGTATACATATGAGAATTATATACGAAATAGAACATTCAACAAATGCTTGTTACGACTCTTTTAGTACACTTTTGTTCTTTTAGAAAAATTTTAATATATTTTTGTGCATTTGCCAATTTCTATCTCTTTTCTTAGCTCAGGAACTTGTGGCAGTTTGGTTGGCAAACTTGGTTACCAGTCCATGATATTTCACCGGAAAGTTGTCTTTCGCGCATTGTCACGAGGGGTTCTGCAAAAACTTGTTATCATATTGCGATAACTTTACATATAATATTTACGGTCAGTGCTTTGCCCTAGAAAAAATATGGTCCATCCATTCCACCAACCTAAAACCTGTACGAAACGGCGACTTGTTGTGGATGCATTGTTTTTGTCATTAAAAACATGTAGATTTTCCTCAAATCCGGCTGTTTGTTATCGTAACAATTCAAGTAAAAGTGCATCTTATTGATAATTTTTTTAAATAAAATTAGCGTTCATTCCTTAGTTCTTCAACATCCACTTGACAAAAGTACGGCGTTGTACATAATCACCTGGCTTAAGGCATTAAATTAGTTAAATTTTAAAATAATGCTAATTGGATTCTTTTCAACACAGTCACTGAAGTAATATATCATATGGACTGGCTTGATCGAGGATGGTCTGAAAATTTCTTGTTTACAAGTGAGCCAGTTTAATCAAATTTCTTTATCAGTTTGACTAATAATTTGTTGAATTTTGTTGACCAAAATCTGCATTCACTCTGCGAACTGCTTTGTCTAAACGTTTATCATACTTTACTTTAGTTTTTACTATTAAAATCAAATATAGAAATAAATTCGTTTTTTTGTATTTTTGAATGCATTTTGTTGCTATTTGCAAATATAATTTTACAAAAAAGACTTCGACATATTATAGTTTAATCTTTTCTAAATGTACTGGTAAAAAAATAAATCGATTATCAAATTATTTGTAGAAGCAGCTATGAAGGGGAAGTTGCCGTTTTTGTTAAAATCAACAAACAAATCAAGGTAGCGGTCGGTATGGTCTTAATAATCGTGTCAAAATCAGTAAAAGTTACCAAAACAGAAACTATTGATGTAACCTTAAATAATGTTTCTGTGTCAAAGAATTCATGTTCAATTAAAACTTAAAGAGATTACAGTAAATTAGATAATAATCAGTTTAAAGTGGACTTTCAATCTATACTATGGAAAAATTTATTTGACATAAAAATTAATAAAAAGTACACTTTTTAAATGAGAATTTACTAATCTTGTATTAGTTGCATCTCCTTCTAATAACACGTCGATTTACTAAGCAGTTTAGTCAATAGCAAATGCAGCACTATGCTGATGTCAAAAAAACTAAACTAGTTGTGCAATGGGAGTATTATAAATTTCTACGCAACATAGTAACTTCTATGATAAGACGCAAAAAGAAGGCATGTTTTGAATATCAAATGCGAGCAGGCAGTAATATGTGGAAATGTTTCGATAAATTTAATATATATATATGGCAAAAAATCGAATCGAAATACTAAAGGAATTAAACTATCTAAACAAATTGAATGAGTTTTATGTCATTTCCATAGTGACAAATGAAAATCCGACACTGATTAATGTTTGCAATGCAAATAAACTTGGTTTAAAAGAACTAGATTTTGAAGTAGTTCCTGAAATAATGATTTTAAAATATATTTGTAGCAATAATTCAAAAGCAGTGGGTCATGATGGTAGTGATATAAGATTTGTGAGGTTGTTGTTCTTATATACATATTACCATTTTTAAGAAACATTGGTAATTACAGTATAGCACATTTGA
Source organism: Tachinus rufipes (assembly GCA_963932245.1). Classification (NCBI taxonomy): domain Eukaryota; kingdom Metazoa; phylum Arthropoda; class Insecta; order Coleoptera; family Staphylinidae; genus Tachinus; species Tachinus rufipes. The sequence goes on along the minus strand of OZ010745.1, from coordinate 69,899,422 downwards.
TGTTTCCTGGATAGTTGAAAAATTACCCATTTAAAAACCATTTCCTAAAATAACTAAAAGTTTAAAGATTTAATGTAAGTTTTCTTCCTACATTGTCAAAAAGCACTCAAGGAACATTTACAGTTGTCTGTTGAAAATTATAATATATTACCAGAAACACAATCAGGTTTTAGACATGGACACAATGCCGATGGTGACAAAATAACAATTCTAATACTGCTTGATTTTTTAAATGTTTTAATATAATCAATCATAATATTTTGATAGTTATATTAAATTATATTGGTTTGAGTTTATTAGCACTATAACAAGTTGTAACTAGTAGAGATATTTTATTGTCATTGCTAGTTTATAGTGGGATACCGCAGTGATCTATAATAAGTCCTTTAATATACAGGGAGTAAATTAATTGGCGGACAAACGCCAGGTAACTTTGTAGACCGTGCTAAAAGAAAACGAAAATTTTAATTAAAAAATGCTGAGAAACTCTTTGTTTGGCCTTGCATTGCGATATATTGTATAGACACTGTACAGGGTGAGTTGGGAAGAACGGACCAAACTCCAGGAGTGTTTTCTACACGTGAAAAAAATGTAAAAAAACTCAAATGTTGTTATCCGATTTTTATTTGTTTTCAAGTTAATTAAAAATAAACAAAATTTCATACATTAACGTTTTGGTTATTATAGCGTTCTTATAATAAATGTTCAAAAATACCGCCATTTACCTCTAAACATTTTCTGCTTTGTCTACGAAGGGCGTCTGTTTCTCTCCTAATGGATTCATGTTTTTGTTTAAGATCGGCGGCAGCATTTCTAATACGTAGAATTAGTTCATCCCGAGTGTATACTTTTACTTTGTATACTTTATCTTTGAACTAGCCCCATAAACAATAATCTAATGCTGTGAGGTCTGGAGATCTTGTAGGCCAACTAATAGGACTACCGCGACCAATCCAATGCCCTGGAAACCTTTCGTTTGTTTAAAGGAACATCCTCTAGTAGTTTGTGTAATTAATTTTGTATAAAAATTAAGTAGTAGTTGGCTCCTGTGAAGCGATTCTCCAAAATGAAAGGGCCAATTAAATAACCATTCACCATACCGCACCACACGTTTATCGACAACTTATGTTAAAAATTACTTTTGACTGTTGCGTGAGGATTTTTGTCTGACTATACATGACAGTTGTGGGTATTATTAATGCCGTTACGGGTAAATGTTGCTTCATCTGTAAAAAGTATGCGCGATACAACACGAGGATTATTATTTATCTACCGACAAAATTTCATACGTTTAGGATAATCTTCCGGTTGTAGGTGCTGTACTGTACATGGTATGGATGTACGCCTTGCTCGTGGAGTGTGTTTATTACTCTTGTTTGTGGAATACCCAATTGAATACTAATTTTTTGTGAGCTGGTTACCGTCACACTGACACATTATCAGAACAAAAAAGCTATCAAATGTTTTAAAACGTCGAACTTAGCATACAACAAATAAAAATTGGATAACATTTGAGTTTTTTTACATTATTTTCATGTGTAGAATACACTCCTGATTTTTGGTCTGTTTTTCCCGACTTATCTTGTATATATATATATTTTTTTTTTTAATTTTAAAAACGTAAATTTTTAAGTTACTATGTTGTGCATAATAACATAAACACATAAAAAATATAAACATTAGTTATTTTCAATGCTAACTATTCAATTACGATCATTTTAATTAAAGAACAAATATTATGTTTTTTTATCAAATTTTTTTTTTTTTAAGTATTTTATTATTTTACATGGTTGAATTAAGGATTCCATAAAGATTTCAAAAAAATAAAATAGAAAATGTATATTTCCAATTAAAAAAAAAAAACTTGGTTGTCATAGTAACTATACTAAAAATAAAAACATGCATGTGTTTACTTGCCTTTATGATACTCAAAAATCCTTTTAAAATGGTTTTTGAATTATATAAATCGGTTAAAAAATAACGTTAAAGAGTTATTTAGCCGTACGTTTTTTGCCTAACACCCTGTATATGCAGATTAAGTTTGAATTATCATTGGTTTTGCATTTAATTTTTGGAAGCGCTTTATTATTCAACAAAGATTTATTTAGAAATAATTTCCATTTAAAATTTACATTGTCTGCTTTTAACACATAGTTATTATATGCAACCAACATATCAGTCTTGATCTAATGTCCTATACCTGTTAATACTATACCGCAATTGTATTTGTAGGTTCATGATAATTTTATAGCAAATTAATATTAAATATAGTAAAATATCTTATATTTCATCAAATTTAATCAAATATAATAAATGGCAAAAATAGTCAGCCGATAACCTTATAAAAATAAAGGTTATTTGTAGATAAATGTTTATATATGAAACACTACTAATAATATTACAATTTAAATAATACTAATTAGAATATGTTTTATATAGGAAAGTCCACAAACTACATACCAAAGAATAAAACGAGCGACTGTGAGGAAACCAGGATTCTTCCGCACGTTATTCTCTGTTGTATACGAAGTGAGAACTAATTATAATAATTGATATAGTTTTACATAATATTTATTATTATTATTTTTTAGCAATGGTCAGACACAAAGAACACAATCGGTACAGTGAACAAATTAGTTAATGACAATTTCCTACCTGATAATCCTCCAATAGTAAGTATTTTCTTACAATAAAACAATACTTTTTTTGATACATAATATAATTATTTAAACTATTTGAAAAAAAAGTATTTTTTATATTAAATTTATTGCTTTATATTAAAGTTATTGCTTGAAATAATACGTGCAAAGTAGTGTTTAATTTTTCTAATAACTTTCAGTATTATTTATTGTCTTTTCTATTTCTAGAAAGTTCCAACAACCGCCAGTTCTGATCCAAATGTGAGTACGACAGAAGCGCCATATAAAATTACAAGAGCTGAGTTTAACAAAATTCTTAGGAGGAATCTGAAAGGATTAATACGATTATATAATCTCGAATTAAGAGACGCACTGAAAGTAAGTTAGCTAGATTTAGTTTATGTTAAAATTTGTTTTTGCATAATAAATAATAATTTTACAAAAATAAATATATATAATTTTTTTATTTTTCTAGCAATCTGAGAAAAATGATGTTGAGTTCAGGAAAAACGCGTCTATCGAAGTATCCAAATTTTTGTAAAGAAAATAAACCCATAAAATAATGTTGTAAGATATTATGCCAGATGTTACTGTGATATCTTCATTTCGTTCTGGACATGGGGTTGCGTAGGATTAGTTTTTTCGGTGTGGATCAGATACAAGGAAACATGCCTCCTAATGTATATATACTTCTAATAATTTTTATTTGTTAATTGAGGAACGTGGACTCTAGTCTGAAATAATGAAAAATATAAGAACTAAAATTAATATAATTTGGTATTAAATTATATCTAAAATTAAGAATGTATTTATTTTGTAAATTGATGATAAAAATATTTATTTTGTTTGATTTTAATGTATTTGAGTAAAATATTTCTAAATAAAAAGTCATATGTATTAGATTAATTTTAGTTTAATGGATTTACACATTCTGTGACACATTTTTATTTTTGGTAATTCTATGAGAATAAGAATGTTACAAAAGTGTAATGTCTTAAGGGGGTATACTGGGGTTAATAATGCCACACTAGTTACCCGATACTCCTTTATTTAATATTTATACAAGGTACACATAATACAAGTTGTAACTTTGATATTCGGTGAATCTGTTAATAATACCCAATAAATAGTCTTGAGGTATATCCTTAAGATACTCGCGCATTTGCGGAACGTTGTGCGATGCGCGCGAACATAATATATTTAAAACTACATATAACAATCATTTTTTATATTTCGGTAACAAAACTTTATATTAGTTGTAATAAATTACTTAATTCTAAGAGAATAAGTTATGTAAAGGGTATTCCAATAAAAAGTTTCATTTTGAATAGCAGACTATTTGGGCAGCTTTCAATTTTGAAGCTATTATCTTTTGACATTTGACAAGTAAAAACTACGCCATTATTAAAAATAGAACGATACACGTTTCAACAACTTGTTGAAATGATTGAAATTCACTACAAAAATGGTGAAAAATTATCAGTCACAGTTTGCAAAACTAAAGCACTTTTTGGTCGTCGTAAAGCACCTTCTTAGCCGGCAATAGTAAACCTGGTGGAAAACTTTGAACTGTTGGGACAAGTTTGTGATGTGAAGAATCGAAACCGTGTGCGGTGAGAATATTGCTGATGTAGCACGTAGTGTTGAAGAAAATCCAGGTTTGTCGATTTCTCGTCGATCTTTGGAATTAGACATTCCACAAACGACATTACATTGAAAAATAATCTTCTGTGATAAAGCCCGTTTTCACTTCGGAGGCTACGTTAATAAGCAGAATAGTCGCATTTTGTGCTCAGAAAATCCAAGAATGATTGTTGAAAAGTCTTTGCATCTTCAACGTGTCACTGTTTGGTGCGGTTTTTGGGCTGGCAGTGTGTTTGGACCCTACTTTTTAAAAAATGAGGCTAGTGCAACTGTTACGGTGAATGGATGATGAATGAATTGGAAGATATTGATGTGGACGACGTTTATTTTCAGCAAGACGGCGCTACGTGCCACACAAGCAACGAAACAATCGCAGACATACAGCCGCAAATGTGCGAATTGGTCATGAAAAATTACATGAAAAGAATGTGGTACTGCAACCGTAACCATGGCGGCCATTTGACTGATTCTCGTTTTCAAATGTTAATGGCATACTTTCCTCTTTACAATGAAATAAACATTTATTGATTTCTCTTAAAAAATACTCGTTTTTTTTTAATATCAAAATAAAACCTTTTATTGGAAAACTCTATACAAAGTTAAAAAGTTAGTTTCAGAATGAAATTGAACTATGCGGAATATCAAATCGATCAAAAACTAACATATATGCTACCCAGCTAAATGAATTTTTAAGTTTGTTTGGGTGAAAAAAAAAAAAAAACAGGCAGCCAAGAGCCAATCCAGCAAGCGGAAGAACTGGGTATGAATGAGATAATTTCAAACCAAATTCAAAAAAAGAAAAGAGACGTCAAGTGTTAGTGTAGATAGAAAGAAACTGTGGAAGTGTATCGGAGAAAAAGGAATTAGCGAGCAACTGGTAAGAAGAATGGAAGAAGTGTATGAGGAGACAGCTAGCAGTGGTAGGTTAATGCAAAAATGAGTATTGGACACCAAAAGGAGTGAGGCAGGGCTGCTCATTAAGTCCTAATTTGCTTGCGACTTACATAACAGATGTAGAAGAAAAACTGAGGTTGGCTCTAGCAGGGAGATAGTAGTTGATAGAGAAAACGTGTAGTCGCTAGAGTATGGCGAGGACATGATAATAGTTGCAAAAAAGCAAAGGAAATAAGAGAAATGATAAAAAGTTTAGAAAGATATTTTAGAAAAAAAAATTGAATGTTAATGTAGAAAAAATAAAAATAATAGTATTTAGAAAGAAAGGGTAAAAGAAAAAAAAGTGAGAGGCTGGAAATGGAATAAGCAAAGGAATTGCGGAAGTAAAATCTTTTAATTGTTTAGGGTATGTATTAGGTACAAACAACACCGAAAGAAAGCACATTTAAGAGATGGCTCGAAAAGCAAATAAAGTAATGGGGCAAGTATAGAGAAATAGTAAAAAATATAATTTTGATATGAGAATAAAAAGGCTTATCTTTGATAGTTTAGTTAGGAGTATGATATTGTTTGGGTCAGAAATATGGGGATGAAACGAATATGGGCACATAAGAGCTGGGTTTAAATAGAGAAACTCTAGCATAAATCGTGTTTTTTTTTTTTTTTTTTTTTTTTTTAGGACGTAGTGAGTTGTTTGGCTCTCAACAAGTGGCCCTTAAGAATAACTTACGCATGGTAATACCTTCCGGTTTTCTTCTCTGCGCAAATCCTGTTGTTTTAATGTCCCTGTCTAAACTAACCTACATTTGGTGCTAGTTTGAGGCGGGCTGGTTTTTGCTTCGCGGATTTTCACGCATCATCTGCGGCACGCATGCTGTCCCCGGCCCCTCTCTCCCTATAGCCCCTACCTTTGTCTGTCTCTTTATATTCTTCTATTGTCAAACTCTTCAATTTTTTTTTTTGTACACTTGTTGCAAAGTTTTTTAACGCCCTCCATTTATTTTCATCTTTTAAGCATTTGTTAATGATTGTTCTTTTATCCACTTTGCTTTCTAGTATATATTCTAGTTTTTTTCTATCTTCCTCCCACGCCTCACATTCTACTAGAGTGTGTTCTGCGTTATCGTGTGTTTCTTCCTGACAAAATGTACACCTTTCTTCTTCATTTATTTTTTTAATTTTTTGCAAGAATTTTCCAAATGCTCCGTGCCCGGTCAGTATTTGTGTTGTATAATAACACGTCTCGGGTTTCTTCTCTACCCATTCTTTTATGTCTGGGATTAATTCTCTCGTCCATTTCCCCTTTTCTCCTGTATCCCATTTTCTCTGCCATCTTTCCATAGTCTTCTCTCTTGCTCTTATCTTTGCTTCTTTTTTACTCGTTCCTTCTTTTACAAGTTTTTTTATTTCTATTCTTTCCTCCACCATCATATCCGCGGGAGGTGTTGCCGCAATTACCTCTACTGCCTCTTGTGACACTGTTCTGTAAGCTCTACAAATCCTTAGCGAGCTTGCTCTTGTGGCTCCTCTTACTTCCTTTCTGTTTTTCTTTGTTTTCATGGCTTCTCCCCATGTTTCTGCGGCGTACAGCAATTTGCTTCTTGCTGCCGTTGCTATTAGCCTTCTGCTTTCTTCTCCTGGACCTCCGTTGTTTGGCATAAGTCTACCAAGCTTTCTCTCAATTTCCTTTGTTCCAATGACCGCTTCCTTAACCTGTTCATTCCATCCCTTTGCTTCGAGTGTCACTCCAAGGTATTTGATTTTTTTCCCTATGGTTATCTCTTGATCTCCCACCTGTATCTTACCTGTTCCTCTATTATTCCTCTTAGTCGATAGCCATGCCGCCTCAGTTTTTTGTGTTGCTAGTTTTAAGCCCTTACTTCTCATCCATATTTGTATCATATCAATTGCCAGCTCTAATCTTCCTTTTAGTACTTCTATTTCTACGTCTCTACCTACTACTGCTATGTCGTCCGCAAATGCTGTTATTGACACGCCTTCCGGCATCTTCATTCGAAGTAACTCGTTATAGACAAGGTTCGATATAAGCATAAATCGTGCTGGAGGAAATTAACAATGATAAGTTAAAAAAAGAAGCAGAAAAAAGAGCAATGAGATATGAGGAAAGAATGAGACAATAACACACATGTTGAATCTTACAAAAATACATGAAAGAGAAAATGAGAGCAAAAAAAGAAAGCTAGGGGAGACAAAAAAAAATTAATAAAAATGTTTATGGTAGTCAAGAAATTGAAAGGATGAAAGAGACTAGCACAAAATTACGGAAAAAGATATACTAAAGCAAGAAAGGAGAATAAGAGTGAAAAAGTCTAAGTACAACACAAATTTTGAATATATTAAAGTAAACGGTTAATGTACCTAGAGAGCAATAGATAATAGTGAAGATCATGAGAAGATGATTTCAAGATTCAGATGTAGTAATGCAGAGCAAGTGATACAAATTTGGATGGAAAAGGATTTGAAAGTATGAAAGAATGTGCGGAGAGACTAAGGAAACTATGGAACATATCTTAAAAAAATGTAACGAGATGATAGATGAGAGAAGAGCAAATAGAAAAAAAATGAGATATTTAAAGGAGACGGAAGAGGTATAATAATAAAGTTTATTCCAGTCGTTCTTCTACAGATATAAGAAACCCTTCACATATACAACAATATAAACATAGAAATGGGATTACAATCAATATCAATACATTTTTTTTTTTTAAATAACACTTAACAAAAAACTAAAAAGATGCCAGCAGAAATTCATTTAACAAATATTGATTTTTGTATTCAAATTTATTTTGTTCTTAATTTAAATTGACTCGCAGGTAGCTTTTTAATTTCTGTTGATAACTTATTATAACATTTTATTGCTAAATATTTAGAACTATGTTTAATTTTTGAAGTATTGTAGTTTATTACTTCATATTGAGACAAATGCTTTGTGTTGAGTCTTATTTAGACATTTACTACTATACTAGCCATCAAGTGAGGTGTTGTTATACATGTTTGTCAGGTTTTGATTTCTCACTGAACGAGTTGAATAACGGTACTTCATAAAATTTTGTTAAACGCTTGGTAATTCTTAAAGAAAATCAATTTGTAAGGTTCAGCAGGTGTATAGAGACAATGCTATGGAAGTAACACAAATTAAGGAGTGGATTAACCGATTTAAAAAAGGCCGGATATTGGTGGAGAGTGATTGGCGTTCTGGGAGGCCATAATTTGCTCGAAATGCAGATGTTGTTAATAGGGTAGAAAATTTAATAATGGAAAACGTTGTTTGACCGTACGAGAGATTCCCAAAGAAGTTGGGATTAGTAAAGATTCTGCACATGCATTTTTGTGTGAAAATTTGAACATGCGCAGAGTGGCTGCAAAATTTGTGCCCAAGCGTTTGTTGGCAGAACAGAAAAAACTCTGTTTTGCGGTTGCACAGGACTTACTACTAACACTGAACCTGAGTTTCTGGATACTGTCGTAACTTAAGATAAGTCATGAGTGTACGGGTACGACCCGGAAACAAAAAGTTGTCGCAATAGAAGCATTCTTTCTCGCGATAGGTGAAAAGCAAAATCAAAGTAATGTTTACTTTGTTTTTTGATATCTGTGGAATTGTGCATTACCGGAAAGATAAACAGTGACAACAGAGTTCTATCAAAAAGTTCTCCACCAACTCCGTGACGCAGTTTAGAGCAAAAGACCAAACCTCTGACGGCAAAAAAGTGGTAGTTGTTCTTCTCATTCATTCCACCTGATACAGATTTTGTTGGCAAAACATGAAATTTCAATCGTTTGCCAATCTTTCTACTCTTCAGACATGGCTTCTTGCGGTCTGGTTGTTTCCGGAATTTAACGGTGAGCCAAGTGTAGGAGCGTATTTTGAATGAGATTAAAGTCCCTTTGTGTACTATATACAGGGTCTCTATAATTGTCTGGGATTATGTAACCACTTTAAATATGCCGCTTTTTTAAAATTTGCACCATACTATTTACTTTGTTTTGACAGTTCAACTTCAACTGTATTTACGCAAACCGAAATTAAATTCACTATTTCACTAGAGTGGCACAAACGTACAATAGATGGTTACATAATCCCAAACTTTTATAATGGCTTTGTATGTCTTTGTAATTTTTTAATTATGTAACATATAGATATAACTTTATTACATAAAATATCTACATAAGTAGTACAGTTGCATTTTTTGTCTAAATAAATTCCCAGAAATTTTACTGCAGATTGTTTTTAAATGTTATTATTATTACATCTTATCAATGAGCTAATGTGTAACAAGCAGATTTTTTTTGCATTAATAATAAGTCTATTATTTTGAAACCATTTGTTTATTTCATTTAAATTGTTATTTGCTTGATTTATTGCATTGTTTAAGTTATGTTTACCAATAAGAGGAGACGTATCATCTGCAAAGAATGTGTTTATAATGTTTATGTTATTCAAATCATATGATAAAATGAAGTGGTTCAAGTACTGACTCTTGAAGTACATCGCATTGCATTATTAATGACTTTGACTTAATTTTATTAATTTCTACATATTGATATTGATTCTCCAAATAACTTTGTTTATAATATCTTTTTAATGCAAATAATTAGCCATATTCCGTATGCATATTGCTAGCTAACAATATCGTTATCGAGCAAGGTTGCTTAGCAATTTAGTAATAAAACGTAATAAGTACACAACATTGCTTAGCAACCTTACTCGATAACGAATTAAGTTGTTCATAGATTAAAATGATAAATTTATTTTAGGTTTTTAATAAAAGTATCTGAAATTTATTTTATTTTATTAATGGCATTTTATTCTGTAAAACGTTTGCATAAATGATAAAATAATCAATTTTAAATATATTATTACTACATTTTTGAAAATATTATTAATTAAAAACATATAACAACATTTTTATGCAACTAAACGTATATTACAATTATTTTAAATTTAAATGTACCGCTTTTCTTTGCACCTACACAACCATAATGTATTATGACAGACAATAACAAAATGGTTGCGTTCAGAACGATTCATCAGTTGCTGCATTAATATACAGGTGTCTGGAAAATACGTGTACAACGTTTGACGACAGACTCCTGACGTCAAAATAGGTCGATCTAAGCCGACTTAGTTATATCCAAAATTGTCTCGTTTAGCCGGTAGAGGGCGTCAAAAATTTGTAAATATTAAAAAGAAATTACTTGTAACAATAATTTTTTAAGTGACCTTGTTGCTATGGCGTTTAATAATTTGACAATTATTGACAAATTGTCACCAGTCTATGAAATTTACTCAAGTATACGATCAACATTCTTGAATTACAAGTTTATTTTACCATTAAAAATGGAAAATTATACAAACTATCAGAAAGTTGACATGCTCCTGGTATACGGGTTTTGTCAAGGAAATAGGCGTCAGAGTGTTAGGGTTTACATGGAGAGGTTTCCTAACCATCATATACCAAACCACCAAACATTTGCCAATATTGAGCGTCATCTTCGGGAAACGGGCAGTTTTGAGAAAAAGTTTGAAGGCAGCGGTCGTATGCGAACAACTCGAACTGTGGAAACAGAAGAGATGATTCTGGAAAGAGTTGAAGAAGAACCAAGTACCAGTACCAGTCTCTTAAAACGTGAGTTAAATGTTCCTAAAACGATTGTCAATGAGGTTTTAAGAGAACAGTTGTTACATCCTTACCACATACAAAAAGTCCAGGAACTTTTACCGACTGATCCCCACATGCGGCTTACATTTTGTCAATTTATTAGAAACAAAAGAATCCTTGTTCCAAATTTTTGTACAAAAATTATGTTTACTGACGAGGCATGCTTTACAAGATTTGGGGTAACCAATCTGCACAACGAACATATTTATTCCGATGAAAATCCACATGCCATTAAAGTTGCACATCATCAGCATCAATTTAAAATTAATATTTGGGCAGGTATTATTGATCACTACCTTAATGGTCCCATTGTTATTCCAGACAGGTTAGATAGAAATATTTATTTAAATTTTTTGCAAGACACATTACCAATTCTTCTGGAGAATTTGCCCCTTTTACTTCGGAGGGAAATGTGGTATATGCATGATGGTGCCCCGCCTCATTTTTCCGTTGCCGTTTGGCAATACTTACATCATCAATATCCCAACCGATGGATTGGAAGAGGCAATGATGCACCAGTAAAATGGCCACCACGTTCTCCTGAGTTAAATATGTGTGACTTCTTTTTGTGGGGCGCTATTAAAACAGAAGTTTACAAGACTCCGGTAAACACACGCGATGATTTATTGCAGCGGATTTTAAATGCAGGCAACCATTTTAACAATCCCGAGACATTAGATAGGGTCCAATATCATTTTTTAAAGAGTGTTAATAAGTGTATTCAGCAAGATGGCGGTCATTTTACACATTTGCTTAAGTAATGTTTTTGTTTTACTTAGTTTCTTACAATAGATACTTTCAACTTTGTTATACTTTTGTTTTTTTTTGACGCCCTCTACCCGCTAAACGAGACAATTTTGGATATAACTAAGTCGGCTTAGATCGACCTATTTCAGGAGTCTGTCGTCAAACGTTGTACACGTATTTTCCGGACACCCTGTATAAATAAAACTAGTATTATTAATTAGTTTTTGTTGTTTAATTTTAGTAACATATTGTTTTGTTGAAATGGGAGACACAATGCGATTGTAAAGGAATGATCATTGTAATCATAACGATTGTAAATAATTATTATAAATAATAATGCATAATATATGTCCTTTTAGTTATAAATTGTATTGTAGTTTTATTATTATAAATGGTTCCAATGCAAACAAAATAGCAAAAAATAATTTAACAAAAAATTGATACCTTTTTGTTCTGGCGCTACCTTCGTGAAACGTTCTTTTACGTCGCAGCCAGCTCGCAGGTAACTTCGTTCCTTAGGGCCCGCGTGAGTATCTCGGGCGGGCGTGTATATTAAATATAATATATTTGTTTGTTAACAAATAAACCCTATAAGGCCGCATACCAGCATAAGGCAATTAGCAACTAAATACTTAACAATAATTAACGCACCAAAACGACGTTTTTGGCTTTCTTGTTTATCATTTATATTGGTTTTCCTCCCGAATTTTTATTCTTTGGCGAAAATGCCACGAGGCATGAATATATGGAATTGATGAAGATGATGATATTGCATAAGACCTGCAATGGACCAGGGATTGTATTCCACAGGATCCGTGAGTGATCTATATCTATAGAGGAAAAGTTAAGCCGTCGAATATGAGGACGCACATGATTTTCTGGGATTTTGGATGCATTGGAACCGCATAACAGATAAGCTATTATATAATATTTATAAGGTTTTCAATTGGTATTAGAAAGAATTAATTTATTTAATGCGGATTGGTATTTCATGATACGTTATAGGTTTGCCCTCCGCGGTCTTGACTTACAAATAAATAAAACAAGGTCACAAGAGGTAGTCATCAAGCGTGTTCAGTTCGTATGATGAGTCGTTCTGAACGCAGCCACTTATCAGTTGTCAGTTCTGACTCGTGAGACTCGTTAATCATTCAATAAGCGCTGAGCCTGTCCGAAAGGTATATTTTAGACTGTTCCCAACCTTGTAAACTTTTATCAACTACATAAACATAAAGCTCAAAGTTTTGAATTTAAATAAATGATTTAATTAGTTTATGAAGCCGCTACTTAACGAAATATAATATAATCTCAATATGTAATGCCATTTAATCCTACTTTGTAATGTTTTTAGCTTTGATTATTTTTATAATTTTTTATATTTTTTTATTCTTTCACCCAAGTGTTGTACGTTGAATCCCATTATTTATTAATAACCTATATTGCCTCTTTTTTCTAAATTTATATGCGCCGATTAACTGCTGAGTTGATTTGTTAGCAAGCAAGCGAACCTAAACATATAATGGCATTCGGCTTCGAACCTCGAACCGAACTAGTCGTGTTGTTCGCTGATTATTTATTACAGAGTAAGCCACTACGTGACATCCATCTTTATTCCCTTTAAATTTATTTTCTCTAACTCCGGGTGAGTGACATTTATTTATAAAGTGATTTTATTTAAGGTGAGCTTGTTTGAGCATGGCTCAGACAAGCCATCTGCATGGGAGACTTCACCGCCCCCGTTGGGGGTGATGGAGCTGGTAATAACGGCAACGAAGACGTGAAGTTGGTTTTAGCAACCAATAATTCAACTAATATCTTACCCACTCAACCCCATATATCAACACCCGAGATAAGAATCATTACTCCGTTGGTGGAAAGATTTATTACTTCAGACATTGGTCTTTACCAAGTCTATATAGAACCTATCGACAACCGAAATATTTCCCTGCTAGCAATTGGAAGTAAAATACAAAAAGCTACTAAGGTGGTTGGTGCTACTAAGGTTGAGCCTAGAGGCAAAAACGGAGTAGTTGTTTTTTTTTTTTTAAATGGTGGATCCTAATGACTTTGAGTATCAACTTTTGTATTAGCCATGATTTGAAGTTGTACAATTTGTCTTACCACATATCTTGTAGAGGTTTGGTACGTGTAGTCGACTGCGAGTTTAACGTTGCCGAGATTAAAAGCAATGCCAATAACTCTCTTAGTGTTGACGTGTTAAAGGTAGAAAAGTTTAACAGAAACATATAGAATCCAGATGGAAACGGGTTCAAATTTGAGCCTTCAAGCACAATTTTTATCACCTTTAGAGGGCATGTTCTTTCCAAAAATTTTATCTTCAACCTCAATTCCCTTTCTATTAGCGTGTATGTTCCCAAAGTTATCCAACGTTTTAACTGCATGCGGTATGGCCTCACTTCCAAGGTGTGTAAAAGCAGTACTAAATGCCCCTCGTGTTCTGATCAACACAAAATAGAAATTTGTAGCAAACCTGATGCTCCATGTTGTAATTTCTGCAAAGGCCCGCACTACTCCAATGAGTTTAAGTCCTGGGTTACGTAATACTTAATAATGTTTCTCCTAGTGTTAATAACATTCCTATTGTCCGAGTACTTTTCTATACATTTTTTGGTGTCACTTTTAACAACAAATTGTCTTGCAGTAACCATGTCAATGGATTTCAAAATTTTTGTGCTTAAGGAATTAACATTTTGAGAAGTTTGCAGGCACTTACTGGGGAGGAGACCCGGAAATCCTTCTTATTTTTTACAAAGCCTTTTTTAGATCTTTCCTTAACTTTGCCTCCCACCTTCTATCTTTTTGCAGTAAATTTAAGTTTATAATTTTGGACAGAATACAAAACAGGGCAATAAGAATATGTATGGGAGCTATGAGTTCTAGTCCTATTAACGTCATGGAAGTAGAAGCCGAAATCTACTTACCAAGAAATATGTTGCCAAACTTTTTGGCATGAGTGGGGGCATGACATTTGATGTCTTGTTACAAACATGTAACATTTTTGGCAATCATTCCTTTTGGCTAGAAATGGTTGTCCTCTCATAATTTTGGTTTTTAATGAAATCTCTCAATATAACCGCATGATTAATAAGAACTCTTTTTCCAAATTATTTGTTTCTCCTAGCCAATCCCTATTCATACAAGTTAGGTACAATTCCTTTCCTTGTAAGTCCGTATCTCTGTCCGTAATCAATGTTGTGTTTGAGGAATTTTTATATCAACGCTGACTTAATTATATCCAAATTTTTACTGACGGTTTGGTTCAACTTAACCCACGTTCAACCGCGTTTGGAGTATGGATTTTGTCATTGAAAGTGAAAGAAACAAGACAACTTCCTAACCTTTCATCTGTTTTTACCGCTGAATTATATGCCATTAATATGGCTAAAACAATAATATTTTTTGATTCCCAAAGTTTTTTTGATGCTATATGTTCCTATGCATCTAGCATTAAAGGCAACATTTGGATTTCACACATTAAGAACATGATCTTTGAGTTACGAAGCAAAGGTCTGGTAACTCAATTTTGATGGGTGCCAAGCTACAAACGCATACGTGGCAATGGACAAGCAGATTAGGCGGGACTGGGACATGGGAGGCGGTGTAATGATATCACTATTAATTACAACGACTTCTATGCCATTTTTCTGCAGGACAGCTTAAATTCTTGGCAAAAACAATTCAATATCATCAGTAAACGCAAAAGAACTACTTACTTCAATCAAATAAATCAAGTAGTAAATCAAAAGCTCTGGCTTAAGAAATTTTTATTTCACTCTAAAAGAGATGTATGTTTTTTGAGTCGACTTAGATATGGACATTTGCAATCCTTTTGGCATATTTAAAATTAATATTGTGGATAACCCACTCGGCGTCTGTGATGAAGTAGGTACTACCGATAATTTATTTTTTGAATGTTCTTGATTCACTAATGCTCAATCTATTCTATGGCAAAACCTTATCTCAATGAACATCCACTTACCGACAAGCATGGCTCTACTCATTTCCTCTAAAAACGTCAAAGCATACTGTTGTCTACTGCAGTACATAAAACACTCATCCTAAAATTTAATAACTATTAACTGTGTTGAGACAGTAGAGTACTTATCCTATGTTTTTCTTTTTCTTGTTATTAATGTAATCATTGGCGCTCGCACATGTACGTAATTGTATATGTGGCAGTAACTAGTGATATTTATTTTCTTAGTGTGTAGTAAAGGCGGTTTTTGGCAACAATGTACGGAAGCGTTAAGAAACGTACGAGCCAAGATAAGTGAGAACTCATTCACAACGGAGCTGTCATTCCTGAGTTTAATAACAACAACAAATGTATAATAAATAACATGACAAGCGCTACCAGCAAACGATATCTCGGCGGGGGTCAGCAAGCGCGTTTACTTCACATAATTAGTCGTTCTGAACGCAGCCATCGACTAAGTTTAAACAGCGAACTTTTTTTAAGTAATTTGTTTAAAGTTGGCTTATTTTTGCTTAGTCCGTTTAAAAACTAATGTTTGAACTGGCATTGTAATTAGACGCTGATTAACTTAAATAAGTTAAGTTAATAACTTGTATATCAAAATGTATAATATTGCTAGATATTGCCAACTACACAACACATCTCTCTCTATATACACGTTGCACCAAATCCAAATGTTCTGTTTGTCTTTATGTGTACTCAGTTCTATAGATATTTTTTTATGAGCTGTTTATTACATACTTTTTTGGTGCGGTACTATTGTGTTGGTAGGGATTATTCCTAGCGCGTTACTTGTAAACATAGGTTTTTTATATTAATAATAATTTTTGTTATGCACAATAATTACTTTTTTGTCTAATAAAAACATACTTGTAAACATTTGCAAGTATAAAAACTGAATTGACTTTTGGGGTTCATATTAATTAACAATATAAATTAGATGCAAAAATAAAACATAAAATATGACCGAAACTTGTATATTTCAAGATATCATACTTTTGATAATCAAACTTATCTTGTACATTGACCCACTTATGATTAACTCCATATTATATTTGTTTTTTTAAGGTATCTGACACAAACGGCGTATTTACTACTTATTTATTATTAAATTTATAACATACAATACATAAATGTAGTTAATTTTTTATGTAAGCCTCACAAATAACATTGTTGTGACAAATCAATCTGACAGATTTAGATTTGTCAAGTTATTTGTAATGTAAATTGTCATAATGAGTAAAGAGGAAGAAAAAAAGCGTGTAAGCGATGGCTTGTCTGCAAGATCATTTTCAACATTTGCGGGCCGTCGGAAGTCACGATTACGTAGCAAAGAAGGTCTCGATGCTTGTAGAGAGGAGCTTCAGATAGATGATCATGTTATTAGTCTTGCGGATTTAGCTAGAAGGTTTGTATTTCATATAAATATTTATTAATTAGAAAATTATAATATTGGTAAATTAAAATAAAAAAATTGTAACTAATTAAAAAATCAATTACATTAAGATGAAACTTTAGACAAATATATAACTATTTTTTTATATTTTTTCTAAATATTTTGTAGTCAAAAGACCATATACCTACTTTATACTTTGTAGTATTTTGTTTTATTATAGTTATTTATTTAGCAAAGTATCTGAAAAACATAAAATCTTTTTTAGAATTAAAAATAACCTAACACATAATAATTTTTTAGACATAAAACCCATTTAGAATATGGACATTCAAATGAATCAGCAGCTGAGTTATTAAAGTTTAACGGTCCAAATTGTTTGCGGCCACCTAAAACAAAATCTAGAATAATGGTGTTTGTTGAGCACATGTTCCTTGGGTTTTCATTACTACTTTGGGTCGGCGTTATACTAAGCGTAGTTGGTTATATTGTGACTGAAGTTAGAGACTCAGAAACTAGCGAAGATCAATTATATATAGGTTTTAAAAATGAAATAAATGTTAGACTAGAAATACTAATATATTTTTATTTTTTAGGAATAGTTATCTTAGTGGTTATTTTAATAACGGGTTTTTTTGGATTTTATCAAGAATCTTCTAACACATCAATTATGGAAAGCTTTCGAAACATGATACCAAAAAGTGCACAAGTAATAAGAAGTGCCGTTCGAATTGTCGTTCCAAGTGAAACTCTTGTTCTTGGTGATCTTGTGTTATTAGATGCTGGCGATTGTGTTCCAGCGGATATCAGGATAATTCAAAGTTTTGGACTAAAAATAGATAATAGTTCTATTACTGGAGAATCTGATCCACTATCTCGGTCAGCTGAGTGTACTGACATGAACCCACTAGAAACTGCAAATTTAGTTTTCTTTGGAACAAATGTTGTTGAAGGAAGCGGTAAAGGAATTGTAATAGCATGTGGTGATGCCACGCTTATGGGACATATAGCAGGATTAACATCAGGGTTACACGCAGATGAAACACCAATTAAGCGAGAGTTGCGAAAATTTATCCATGTTATAACTGTCCTTGCTATTTTTTTGGGTATATCATTTTTCATTATGGCTATGATAATGGGTTATAATTTTTTTGATTCATTTACTTATTTCATAGCTATTGTAGTTGCAAATGTACCAGAAGGTTTGTTAGTTACCATGACTGCATGTTTAACGTTAACTGCTAAAAAAATGGCTAGAAAGATGTGTTTATGCAAAAATTTACATGCAATAGAAACTTTAGGCTCAACAAATGTTATCTGTTCTGATAAAACAGGCACGTTGACACAAAACCGTATGACGGTTTCTCATATGTACTACGATGGAAGTATTGTTGATATATTATCCGATACATATTCAAAGAGTACCAGCACGGGATATACAGATTTGTGCAGGATAGGCATTCTTTGCAGTCGATCTGAATTTGAACCAAATCAAGACCATCTAGATATAATTAATCGGGCTGTGAAAGGAGACGCCAGTGAAACTGCAGTTTTAAAGTGCATGGAACAGCTGATAGGCGATACTGCAGGGTTTCGTTCTATAAGGAGAAAGGTAAATTCTAAATGTTTTGTTAATCTTATACCTAAGAAGTTATTAAAATACAGTAATCAAATTTATAAAAGATAAAACTAGCAATAAAATGCAATATACGTAAAAATAACAAATAAGATGATAATACTGATAATAGTAGTGGTAAAAGATAATATAATTTGCTTTATACCAAGTCAACACTATTTTTAATTTACTTGTTAACTAATCACGTTGATGCATGTTCTAATGTTAATAACCGTTGCACTATTATTATTTTTTTTTTTTATAAAAAGAAACAAAGTTTGACTTTACTTTGTATGTGTTCTGCAGTTAACAAGGATAGTATCTTTTGCTATCTAGAGAACCAAATTTTTGACATACAATTATAAATTAGGTAAACTTTTAAAAAAAATTGTTTTCTTAACAAAAAAAGGATGAATATAAAACTTTTTTTTACAAAAAAAACAGTTCTATATTTGGCTTGACAACGTAGCAAAAATTAAACTTTTTAGGCTCCGAAAAACATTTTTTTCTGCGGATTAAAAAGAACTACTTAAGCTTACTATAGTGGTATCTACAACCATTTCAGTTCTACTAAATTGTTATATTAAATTAAATTAAAACAAATTATAAATAAATTAAAACATAAAACACACAATAAAACAAATAAAACCAACATAAACAATTACGGAGTCGTAAAAACCTTAATGTAAAAAAAAAATTAAATTAATATTACAAATTAAAATAATAAAAAACATTAAAATGATTCAAATCCAATGATAGATCTACAAAGTAAATACAATTTTAAAGTAATGTTACAGATATCATTAGAGTAAAAATTTAGTTCTAAAACAATAATATAAGTAAGACCTACAACTAATATTTCAGAGTTTAGAGTTCTAAAACACAGCAATGCAGGAGCAATAAAATTTAAAACAAAAATAATATTATTAAAGCTGTTAAAGATTTTAATGTCACAATCATAAAATAAATAAAATTTAAAACTAATACTACAGGCGACATTGGAGTTGTACAGAGTTGGTAAGTGATTTTAGTGTTTGCCGGTTTATTAATTCAATTTTCTTAGAAGTCATTTGTTAAGTGAGGTTAATGGTTATTAAAGATAACTTAAATAATTTAAAATTGTAAATTGAACAAAATTGTAAATTGTATATTTAAATTGTATGTAAGTACATAAGAACTTAATGATTTTATACTAAAGTTTCATTATTGCATTAGAACTAGCAATATAGATGATACATGGTCGTACTCTTTTTAGTTGTGTCTGTTCCGGAAATATCCAGCAGTAAGCCGCTCAAACCTTTACAACAGGAGGCAAACATAGCAGAATTAACAACAATGCATTTTTATTAGTTTATAATTTTATTATTTTTTGGATTTTTCAAACATCCCCTCTTATTGCTTCATCTATTTTGGGTATATATATTTATATATATATATATATATATATATAGACACAAACTCTGTATTAAGAGCGTTTGCTCTTGAGAGGATTGGGAGCGTTTAATTTACTTTATAAACTAACTGTGCCATAGTGTTTTAGTACTATCTTTATACGTGAAAACAACAACAATTTATTATTAAATTAGAAGATTAATAAATAGTTTGCAAAATAAATTTGAAAAATGATCAAGCAATTCGTTATTTTGCCGAAAGGTTAAATTAGAAACCTATTTTATTTAGTTTTTATTTTAATACATTTGGTTCTTGTCTAAGTTATTTACAGTTATGGCTAAACGCCCCCAAAACTACAAATTGGTCATGTTTAGGGGCGTCTAACGGCATGCTTATCTTATTGAGTTTAAATGTTTACCGCTAGGGCTATACTACAGTTCACGGCTTTGCCGTTAATGTGTAAACGCCTCTTGAGCGTGTTATGTGCAAATAAACGCTTCTAAAACGTATATTGTGCAAATAAACGCCTCTAAAACGTATATTGTGCAAATAAACGCCTCTAAAACGTATATTGTGCATATTAACATTATTAACGTTTTTAGAACGCAAGCTGTGTGTGCAAAACGATCTCATTTTTCATACACGTTTAGTTTTATAATTAAACATTAACAATAGATATGGTATAATTGACTCACCATTAAATAATTTAACTATAGATAAACTAATAAAAAATATGGAATATTATTTATTTCAAATTAGAATACATTAACTAGTTAAAATTATGGCCCGTGTTAAGCCTGAGTTGATTCAATTACTTATCATTGCAAAAAAAGTGCAATTTAGTTTTAGGCATTGAAATAAGTAGTTCTAAAAATAGACTTATTCTTAGTATTGAATGAGTTTTATGGTTAAAAAAAATAGAAAATTTGTTGACATTGCCACTACAATGCAAGAGTAACCAAACATTTTATTTCAACAAATTATGTATAATGGTTACATAAACGTGAAAAAAGATGTTTTAAAATTAGCAATATTATTTTTTTAATAGTTTAATTAAATAAATTATTGATTATAAATATTACAATAATTATAATTGGTATTAATTGAAGATTATTATTATGGGATTTATTTTTCAAGTGGGATGTTAAAAATAAAAATTAAATAACCATAAACGGCAGCCAAGACAATTTTTTTTGATTAATAGTATTTTTTTTATTTATAGTTTTTTTTTGTTAAAGCTGCCGATTATGATTAAATTAATTAATTTATTTTTAACATCTAGCTTGAAAAGTGCACACCATAATAATAATTTTAAAACAAATTCCAATTAAAAAACATCTATAATCTAATCTATTTATTTATAAGAATTTTGTTTTCCAACAGATTTTAATAATTTGTCTTTCTTATTGTGTATGGCATTCATAAATAATAAAATGTTGTGAATATTATATTATAAACATAATGTCTAAGAGTGACATGCTAAATTGTAATTTGTATGTTTACCCTATATTTATAGTTTTATAATGTATTACTGTTTTATATTTAAGTAGTATTAGTATTTATGTATTTAACGATAAGCCTATGTATTAGTTAGTAAGAATTTATACACAAAAGTAATATTTAAATAAATGATCTATCTATCTATCATTAATGTCATAATTGTGCCGCCTCTAACAGAAATTATGTTATTTTAACCTAATTATTGTAATGAACATACTTAAATACTTTTGTCTAACAAACTTTATTAAAATTATAGAATTTTATGTATTAATGTTATAATTGTGTCGAATTAAGAAATTGTGCCGCGTTTCAACAGAAATTTTGTTATTTTGACGTTTTGATTGTATATGTATACTTAAGTACTTCTGTCTACCAAAATTTATTAAGATCATAGAATATTGTGCATTAATGTTATAATTGTGCAGCCTCTAACACGAATTTTATTATTTTACCGTAATAATTGTAATTGGAATACATAAGTACCGCTGTTTACTAAACTTTAGTAAGATCATAAAATGTTGTGCATTAATGTTATAATTGTGCCACGTCCAACGGGAATTTTGTTATTATAATTTTATCATTATAATTGAGATACTTTAGTATTCTTGTCTACTAAAAATCATCATGATCATAAAATGTTATGCATAAATGTTATGATTGTGCCACTTCTAACAAAAATTTTAGTATTTTAACTTAATCATTGTAAATAGCTTACCCCTGTCTACCAATATGTTGTGCACTAGTATTATAATTGTGCCACCTCCCAACAGGAATTTTGTTATTTTCACTTTATCATTGTAAAAAGCTTACTTAAATGTCCCTATTTACCAAAATTCATTAAAGTGATAAAATATTGTGCATAAATGGTATAATTGCGCCGCCTCCAACAAAATTTTTTTTATTTTGATTTTATTATTGTAATTGTTATACTTAAGTACTTCTATCTACCAAAATTCATAAAAATTATAAAATTTTGGGCATAAATGTGTTAATTGCGCCGCCTTCAATAAAAATTTTGTTATTTTGAATTTATTATTGTAATTGTCATACTAAAGTACTTCTATCTACCAAAATTCATAAAATGTTGGGCATAAATGTTATAAATGCGCCGCCTCCAACAAGAATTTTGTTGATTTGACTTTATCATTGTAATTGTTATATTTAAGTAATTCTATCTATCATAATTTATCAAGATCATAAAATGTTGTGCATAAATGTTATAATTGCACCGCCTCTAACAAGAATTTTGTTATTTTAACTTTATCATTGTAATTATCATACTTAAGTACTTCTATCTACTAAAATTCATTAAGATCATAAAATGATGTGCATAAATGTTATATTTGCACCGCCTCCAACGAGAATTTTGTTATTTTAACTTTATCATTGTAATTATCATACTTAAGTACTTCTATCTACTAAAATTCATTAAGATCATAAAATGATGTGCATAAATAATATATTTGCACCGCCTCCAACAAGAATTTTGTTATTTTAACTTTATCATTGTAATTATCATACTTAAGTACTTCTATCTACTAAAATTCATTAAGATCATAAAATGATGTGCATAAATGTTATATTTGCACCGCCTCCAACGAGAATTTTGTTATTTTAACTTTATCATTGTAATTATCATACTTAAGTACTTCTATCTACTAAAATTCATTAAGATCATAAAATGATGTGCATAAATGTTATATTTGCACCGCCTCTAAAGAGAATTTTGTTATTTTAACTTTATCATTGTAATTATCATACTTAAGTACTTCTATCTACTAAAATTCATTAAGATCATAAAATGATGTGCATAAATGTTATATTTGCACCGCCTCCAACAAAAATTTTGTTATTTTAACTTTATCATTGTAATTATTATACTTAAGTACTTCTATCTACTAAAATTCATTAAGATCATAAAATGATGTGCATAAATGTTATATTTGCACCGCCTCCAACGAGAATTTTGTTATTTTAACTTTATCATTGTAATTAGCTTACTTCAATGTCTCTGCCTACCAAAATTCATTAATATCATAAAATATTGTGCATTTATGTTATAATTGTGCCGCCTCCAACAGGAATTTTGTTATTTTAACTCTATCACTAGATTTGTAAAGTATTTCTATTTACAAAAATTGATTAAGATTATAGAATGTTGTGCATCAATGTATAATTGTGCTGGCTTCGTTAATATCATATAATGCTGTGTTCATTAATGTTTTAACTTTACCGTCTCTAACAAGAATTTTGTTATACTGACTATATCTTTGTAATTAGCATATTTAAATTCCGATGTATACTAAAATTTATTAAAATCATAAAATTCTATAAACATTAATATAATACTTTTGCCGAATCTAATTTTTTTTAGAAGCAACACCTTTGTTTGATTATCTTTGTAATTGGTGTACTTATCCTTGTCTATTAACTTTTATTATTTTTTAATTTGTTTAGTATTTACTATTCATTATAGCATGTATAAACGTTAGCGTTGACCTTAAACTTGGTGTAAGACCTAGAAAAATGATTGACCTTAAACTTCAACTTTTAACAAAATATAAATTCAAGCCTGAAAAATAAATACAATCTGTTGTGTTATCATATAAAGTAGTTATAATATTTATATTTTTTTATATCAAGTAATATTTCAGTTGATACAGGCAGAATATTTGTAACTAATATTTTAAAGGAAAGTTTATAACTTATAAAAAAAAACATTATGTAGGTCAATAACCCTATTCGATTTGATTTTATTACGGTAGATATGTCCGCTACAAAAGCGCAAATGTGTGGCTACAGTAATGTACTAACAAATTCTGTCAATCTTGATTTTAATGCCATCTATTAACACTCAATTTCAACTAACCGTTGGACGCTCTTAACACGTAGGTTATATGCACGGATTGGGAGCGTACGCCTCCAATCCTTAGACGCTTTTACAACGTAGAAAGCGTGCGCTTAAACGCTCCTAAACCAGCGTTTTTATCTCTATATATATATATATATATATATATATATATATATATATATATATATATATTGTATTTTGTAAATAACACAGTCAGTATTGTTTAGTATTTGAACGGATTGTTAATAGACGTTATCTTATTGCAATAAGTTGTTTTATTTCTAAGTGTCACACAAGTACTTGTCAGGATAAACATCATACATAGGAAAGTAGTAATTTACGGTAAATTGAGTAGCTGTAAAGATCTATTCTTTTTGCATGGAACAGCAAAAGTTGAAAAAACTCATTAAATAGAACTTGCCACAACAAATTGGTCCTTCGAACCGAATTCTTATGAAATTCTACTGAGCAAAAAAGTGACTTACAAATCAGTCATAACTCACAGTCAACTATGCTGCATAGAAAAAAAATCGTACAATAGTTAAACAGTCTATCACAGTGACTGACTTTCAACACTCGACGCTACTGGATAAAATAAATTATTATGGCGTACGTGGCATAGGACTACAACTGTTATGATCTTCATGAAAGAAAACAGCACGTATTCTGGAATGATCAATAATTCTACGTCGGTACCGCAGAACATGATGTTCTTCAAGGTTCCATTCTTGGCCCTGTGGTTTTATACGCAGATGACTCGACAATAATACATAAACCAAATGATAATGTAATTGAAACTACTTGGTTTACAGCTTCTTCTTCTTCTTGAAGTGCCGTATCCGCTTAGCGGACGTTGGCTATCATGTTAGCTATAATAATTTTGTTGACAGCGGCGCGAAAGAGTTCGGTTGATGTTTTTCCAAACCATTGTCTTAAGTTTTTCAACCACGATGTTCGTCTCCTTCCGGGCCCTCTTTTACTATTTATTTTACCCTGCATTAATAAATGCAGGATACCGTATTTTTCGGGATGTCTCATGACGTGACCGAAATATTGTAATTTTCTTATTATGATGTTTGGGACTACTTCTAGATCTTTGTTCATCCTTCTCATCACGTCTTCGTTACGTATGTGGTCCATCCAGCTGGTTTTTAGCATACGCCTGTACACCCACATTTTGAATGCTTGTAGTTTTTTGAGTGCAAACCTGCTTAAACTAAACACCAAAAAAAACCAAGAACTTCACTTTAGCACTTCTGAAGTAAATTCTGCAAACATGCTGGGTGAACATATAAGAAAAGATCTGAAATGGAACACACATATTGAGAAACTTAAAAATAAACTGTGCGAAGCCGTCTACGCTGTTAGAAAAATCCGTAACGCAATATCACCTTACGCGGCAAAATTAGCACATTTTGCAAACTTCCATGTTGTAGCACAGTATTACCGAAAGTATCGATGCATTCGAATTAACATGTTGGCAGGAACACTCTGGCAACAATATGACAAACTCCAAGAGATGATTGAAGTCTTTGAAATTGAATTGCTTAAAAAGGTACAAAAATTTAAATTAAGAAAATATGGAATCAGTTTACTTCAACCAGAAAAGTACGTTAAAACGATTCATCATTGAGCGTGCGTCACAAGCAGCAATAACGATTGCTCAAAATAAGCACTTTTCCGAGTCACAATTGTCAGTTGTCAGTCAACTTGGAAGATTGAATAAGTTTTAATAACAGTTCATGGTGAATCAAAATGACGAACTAAGTGATGTTCAGAAGTTGTACTGTCTCCGCTCATGTCTAAATGGTCAGGCTGCTGAAACAATCAGTTCAGTGGCGGTGACAGCAGCAAACTATGTGGTGGCACTGAAACTGCTCAACTGCTTCGAGAACAAGAAATTAATAATTAAAAAACACTTAAAATTTAAATATTATTACATAAAAACAACACGTAAATGAATTCACAAAACACGTCAGATCCCTGAAAACGGGTCAGGAGCCATCTAAGGAAACTTTGTTGATTTATCTATCTAGATCAAAGTTGGACATGAACATCAAGGACAAGTGGGAAGAATTTTGACTGTCTCGTAATACAACTCCCGAATTGAAAAACTTGATAAGCTTCTTACATTATTATTGTCAGGTCTTAGAATCCAGATGAGCGCATGCATTGGTATTGAATACTGCCACACCAGAATGCATAAAATGCAAAGGCTCTCACAGAATATATAGCTGTAAATAATATCTTCAACTGTCACCTCATCAACGTTTGGAAGAAGTGAAACGGCTAAAATTCTGAAATGTGAAGAATTGGCTTGTGAAGAGCTCTTTACAAAAACAACGCAGCGAGGCGAAAATAGTCGGTTAATTGTAAGATTGCCATTTAACTTCGCAAAGGGGACATTGGGCGAGTCTTGCAGCATGGCAACTAAGAGTTTTTATGGATTAGAGAAAAGACTTGCGAGAAACAAAGGCTTTCGAAAAAAGTATAACAGGTTTCTCAAAGAATACAAAAAATTGGGCCACATGAGAAAGATATCAGTAGACAACAAACAAGGTTATTATTTGCTACACCATTGTGTCGTAAAAGACGACAGTACAACAACAAAGTTACGCGTAGTCTTTGATGGACAAGCAAAAACATTCACAAGCGTGTCACTCAATGACACTCTTCAAATCGGTGCTACAATCCAAAATTCTTGATTCTCATACGATTCCGCCGATACAAATATGAACTAACTGGCGATATTGAAAAGATGTATAGACAAGTGGTGGTACGGTACACGATGATGACCAACAATATCAGAAAATTCTCTAGCGATACCATGAATTCGAGCCAGTGTCTGCTTACAAACTAAAAACTGTGACACACGGAACCGCAGTTGCTCCATTTCTAACGATGTTTTCATCAATTAGCCATCAAAGAAGGTCACAAGTGTGAACGACTGCATATTAAGGGTTGATACTACAAACCAACTCTAAGAACTTCAACAAGAACTAGCCAACATTATGAACACGTGTGGATTCCAGTTGAGAAAGTGGAGATCGAATTGCAATGATCTATTAGATGGTGTTACAGACACAAAAATAATTAACAAAAACTCCACAACTAAAACATTAGGACCAACTATGTCAATCAACTGAACTCGGTCAGTCATATCAAAATCCAAAAGCATGTGTGCCAATCAACAAAGTCACAGCCCTATTATTAAAAAGATTAGATCCTGCTAAACTTTCAACACGACCGAAGTGGTGGCTCGGTCCAGAATACCATGCTAGAGATATATTACAGTACTTTTCACAGGAGATCGAATTAACACAACCTGAATTGCCAGAACAAAGGAAACTTGCAATAACAACATGCACTATTGCATAACGTTCAGACAACCTATTAAGGTCATCGCTATCAAAATTGCAACAAATCATAAGCTATTTTGGTCGCTTCATCTAAAACGCACGGGTGGAGATTGTAATAATGGACCATTACACTTACCAAAAAATCACGCACTGACAAAGGGTATCATTAATCAAGAGCATCTTTTAACTTTACACGGCGGGCCCCAACTGATATTAGCCACAATAACCACAAGATATTGGCCGATTTTAGGTATATCCACGGTAAAGGCAATCTTACGCACTTATACTAGTTATCTGATAGCACCGTATATACGATGCTGTTAAGTAACCCTCAAACCTACGCAAGATAGTATGAGCCAACTACCACAGTCAAGAGTCATTCCGAAAAACCATTTCAACAAAAGGGAGTGACATTGTGAACTCTTTTTGATGAAAGCACATCGCACGAAAGGATCAAAGACTGAGAAGGGTTACATCTTAGTATCAATTTACCGTAAACTAAGTAGCTGTAAAGATTATATTTGTCTGAAGTCTGAATTTAGACAATGAAGCTTTTCCCAATTCAGGAATTTATAAAAAGTACTAAAAAGGTTGTTTACGGTATAAATGTTAATAACCAATTGGATAAGACGGCTTTACCGATGATGTTTAATTGTTGTCAATTTCCATAACTTACACAAATTAACTGTATACCTGAATACCTATATTTTTTTAAATAAACCAATGCAGAACGGCACCGCACATTAACTTTAGATGAGTAATGAGTAAAGGGTTTTTCAATAAGAAGTTTTGTTTTGAATAGCAGGCTATTTGGGCAGCTGTCAATTTTGAAACTATTATCTTTTGACATTTGACAAGTAAAAACTACGCCATTATTAATAATGGAACGATACACGCTTCAACAACGCATTAAAATTATTAAAATTTACTACAAATATGGTGAAAATTTTTCAATCACAATTCGCAAAATTAAAGCACTTTTTGGTTGTCGTAAAGCACCTTCTCAGCCGGCAATAGTAAACCTGGTAGAAAAATTTGAGCTGTTGTGACAAATTTGTGATGTGAAGAATTGAAACCGTGTGCATCGCTCAAGAACACATGAGAATATTGCTGATGTAGCCCGTAGTGTTGAAGAAAACCCAGGTTTGTCGATTCTTCGTTGATCTTTGGTATTAGACATTCCACAAACGACATTACACCGTATTTTGCATAAAGACTAAAGTCTTAAGGCTTTTAAAGTTTAGTTAACACAAGAATTCAAGCCGGTCGATCACCATAAACGTTGTATCTTTGCTGCTTGATATCTTCGTCGCATTTGGGTCTCAGAAAATCCAAGAATGATTGTTGAAAAGTCTTTGCATCCTCAACGTGTCACTGTTTGGTGCGGTTTTTGAGCTGGCGGTGTGATTGGACCCTACTTTTTCAAAAATGAGGCTGGTGCAACTGTTACGGTGCATAGATGGTGCTACCGAGCTATGATTAATAATTTTTTATGTCCAGAATTGGAAGATATTGATGTGAACGACGTTAATTTTTAGCAAGACGGCGCTACGTGCTTTACAAGCAACGAAACAATCGCAATTTTGTAAGAAAAGTTTTCACACAGGTGATCACAATTTGCCACTAAGATCTTGTGATAAGATAAGGTCTATGCCAATGCTCTACAATCGATTTAAGATCTTAAATATGGAATTCGTGAAGTTTTTGAGGACATACAGCCGCAAATGTGCAAATTAGTCATAGAAAACTTCATGAAAAGAATGTGTGTAATAGAAAAAACAGAAGAAAGAAAATTGATTATAGAGGGTCTTTAATGCCAGAATTAGAAAGAGGGGAAAAATTAATCAAGATGACACCAAAAACAGAGAATCAAGAGACACCACAAAAAATAGAGAAGGAAGGAAACTGATAGAAATGATAGAAGAGAAGGGTTTAAACATTTTTAATGGAAACTCCACGGGAGATGAAAAGGGGGATTTTACTATATATGGACAAATGTAATAGTAAATCAGTAATAGACTACGTAGTTGTGAATAAGGCAGCGTGGGAAAAGGTAGACAAAATTAAAGTAGGAATAGGAGTAAAATCAGACCACCAGTCATTAAAACTGAGCCTAACTGGGAAAATTGTAAAAAGACTGGAAAATAAAAATAAATTAAAGAGCAGGTATACAAAATTATTGTAAAAAAGCTAAAATTGTAAAAAAGAAAAACACAAATTTAAAAAATAAAGGAAGAAACAGAAGCATAGAATTAATATATAAACAATGAAATAAAAATAAAACAGAGAGATATTACGGAAATACGGATAAAGTCGTGAATGGAACACTTTTCAAGTTTGTTTGGAATTAAAAAGAAAAGAAGAAAAACCAAACAAGAGCCAATCCAGCAAGTTGTATGGTACAAAAGAATTAATTGAAAGATTAATGCCTGTACTAATAGTCAGAAAGTAAATATAGAATTGATCCTGGATTCATGAATCAGAAATTTATTTTGATAATTGTTGATTGAGTGAGTGGAAAACTATGAAGGAGGCCTACGTCCAGAAGTGGACATTTGAAGGCTGAGAAGAAGAAGAAGAAGAATTGTTGATTGGCTCTAATTTAATTTACGGATATTGTGACGGCAATTTTAGTCGCAATCGGCCATTGTACTCTTAGCTTAATTCTCGGAACGAGTTAAAAACTATGCAACCGTCAATATAATTCTAGATTATTAGGTGGTCTCAAGATTATTTGAATATTGATGGTTTTTAACTCAATCCGAGAATTAAGCAAAGAATACATTGGCCAAATGCAACTAAAGTAGCCGTTACAATATCCGTAAATTGGCTTAAAGCAAATCAACAAATAGCAAAATAAATCTTGGATTTATAAACCTAAGATCAATCCGAGATTTAATCTCTGACTATTATATCGGCATAAGTGAGTTAATAAATAGATTATAGAAGGGAGAAAGGTTTCGGATCAGTAGAAGATAGAAGGTTTTTATGCCCAATACACAAGAGTAAAAGCAAAAATCTAGTAAATAACTACAGGAAAATAAGCTCACTGGGTACGGCATACAAAATTTATTTCATAATATTTAAAAAAAAAACTGAATAAAGAACTAGGTATAAATAAAATAAATCCGGACGGGCAAGCAGGTTTCAGGAAGGGGAGAAGTAGCTGGATAACTTAAATATTCTACACCATATGGTTAAAAAAGAAATAACAGAAAAAGGGGAAAAAGCGCCATTTGATAATGTGGATTGAGAGAAACTGTAGAAGTGTATAAGAAAAAAGGGAATTACCAAGCACTTGGTAAGAAGAATGGAAGACGTGTATGAGTAGACAGAATGGTGTATGTTAACGGAAAAGTGAGTGAAAGGTTTTAGACAACGAAAGCAGTGAGACAAGGCTGCCCATTGAGTCCCACATTGTTTGCGACTTGCATACAAGATGTACAAGAAAAACTGATGTTGGTTTAAGCAGGATAGTTGGTAGAGAAAAAGTGTGGTCGCTAACATATGCTAACGACATAATATTAGTTGCAAAAGAAGTAAAGAAAATAATTTAAAATATATTTTTAAAAAAAGTTTGAAAGTCAATGTAGAAAAAACAAAAATTATAGTGTTTACAAAGAGGAGTGAGAGAAAAAATGTGGAGAACTGAAAATGAAATGGGAAGGTATTGCGGAGGTAATTTTTTTTTAAATACTTGGGTTATTTAAATACTTGGGATATGCGAGAGCAAGCACATTAAAGATATAGTTTGAAAAGCAAATAAAGTAGTGGGAGAAGTACGGGAATAAATGAAAAACAATTTAAGTGTTTGAGAATAAAAAGGCTTATGTTTGATAGTTTAGTTAGAAGTATGATATTGTATGGGTCAGATATGTAGAGATGAAAGGAACAAGAAAAGTGCGGGGTTTAAATAGAGAAACTCTAACATATATTGTACTGGAAGAAGTCAAAAAAATAAGTTAAGAGTAGAAACAGGAAAAATAAGCAATGAGGTATGAGGAAAGAATTATAATTATAAACATAAATAAAAGCTAAGAGAAATCAGGGAATATTATTACAACAAAAATTATTATGCTATCAAAAAAATTGAAAGAATGAAAGAAACTATGAGAGAAACACGGCACAAAACTATAGAAAAAATAAAGATATACGCAAATTATGAACATGTTATAGGTGAACTGCCAATGTATCTACAGAGCGACAGTTATAACAAAGATGATACAAAGATGATGCAAGATTTAGATGTAGTTATGAAGGGCGAGTGACAGAATTTTGGATGGAAGAGGGTTTAAAAATGTAGAAAATGCGCAAAGAGACTAAAGAAAATTATGCAACATATGTTAAAAAACAAAATAAGAAAAGAGCAATTAAAAAAGAGAAATTAAAAGGAGGCAAAAAAGGATAGAAGGAATGAAAGCAGTTAAAAAACAAAGAAAAGAAGTGTACAAAAAATAGCAAAAAAATTATTGTGTAGATTATGGTTTATTACTTTGAGGATTATAGATACATTTGTAAATGTGATGTAATTTTTTAGACCAAACGGC
Source organism: Tachinus rufipes (assembly GCA_963932245.1). NCBI lineage: Eukaryota > Metazoa > Arthropoda > Insecta > Coleoptera > Staphylinidae > Tachinus > Tachinus rufipes. Next base: position 69,867,160 of record OZ010745.1, on the reverse strand, counting down.
AAGAAATAAACGTATAATTATTATTATTAATTTTTTGCAATTCTTATATCAAATTCTAGTTTGGGCAGATAATTTTCTTATTGATTTTTGTAGATTTTGCTCTAATCAATGCTGTATATCTTAAACAATTTATTTTTAAATACACTTTCCTTCAAAGCTTTAAATATATATTTTTTTAAACTATTATTATATTATTGCAGGCACGACTGAAAAGAGTACGACCTGTGCTATCTTTATTGACTTTTCCACTGCGATTGCACTTTACTATAAATGTATTTTGTTCTTGTGTAAACACTATTGCACTTGTAATTTTTCTACTATTTCATATTTACATTGCTCTATGCAAGAAAAGCAGATAAATTAGAAGCAATAATAATCAATACGGCTGATGATAAAAAGAATTTAAAAAATAATTAATTAATAATTCTATAAACTAAAGCAAACCAAATATATGACATAATTGCACTAAACGAAACATTTGTAAAATGTTATCTTTTCTTTGGCTTTCTTAATATTTTTTGATCCACCATTTAAATAACACTTAGTCTTTGCTGTAGGGATGCACACATATGTTAATTTTTATTATATTGTTAAATTTGTAAATAGGTAATTTGTTAAGCTATTTATTTTTATTTTTATAACCTAATATTAATTAGTGTATTTTTCAATAACCGTCTGAACGTTCCCAATCGCAGACAGACGGAACCGGCCTTCAGTATTGTACATACATTTACACATACTCATTTTTATTAATATACGAATATTAAATCCATCGAGTTTCTTTATTTCCTATCCCGGATAGTATTAAAAATTATGATTTTTTAATAAAACAGGCAGATATTAAGGAACTAAGTTGTAAAATAACTTTTTTTCCGGTTGGCTTTCGTTTTAAAGATATTGAGATTTATTTAACTTTAATTTTTATATTTTGCTTTGAAGCAAAAGATTTATTTACTAGTTTTTCACATTTATTACATACTTTACGCATTTTGTAAATAATTCAGTTTGGCAATGAAGAAAATGACATTAGGTCTGTTCCAACATACGGTTTGGACAGTTTGCAAATCGTCCAAACTGTGCACACAAACAAATATTTGTCATCTTTAGGCAATCTTTTATACACAGTAATATGTTTGTGTGTATAGTTTGAACGGTTTGCAAACTGTCCAAATCGTATTGTTCATACTGGTAGTGTAAATCTACAACACAACGCTGCAAGAAAAAAGCAGAATTTTTATAACTTTGGAAAACTTTAAACACCGTTGCCATTATCACCGTGTGACAAATAGAAGATGAAGTACAAAGATTAGTATTTTGCGATAGTTTCTCAAACAATATGTACGATAATTTATATTGTAATCCGACAAAGCTACGTTCAAAAAAATATTAACTTCTATCTTAAATCACTATTATTGAATGGAAAATAGTTACTTACACCACATGTCATAACCCTAACTGCTAATCAAATAGTTTTTGTCTTTGTTGACGGCAATTTGACACTCTTGATTTCTTTGGTGAAAACTACAGCGGTTATTGTACCTTTCTATCCGGGTAACTTTTCCAGGTAAATTTTTCAATAAAGTAAAATTGACGTAATATAATTCCATAAAAAAACACAAATAAATCGATTTAAGACAGCTTTTATGTATGCATAAATACTTTTTACGCTAAATGTAATTATAATTTTTTCAAAACATATACCAATAGGTAAAGTGGCTTTTCAACACGTGTAACAAATAAATTAAAACTAAAAACAAATTTATAAAATTAACTAAATAATTTACTTAGTCATAAACCTATAATAATAATAATAATAATAATAATAATAATAATTTATTAGTGCCAACTACAAAAAGTATTACACAAGTCAGGTCGCATGGTTTGAATTAACAAATAAAATATACAATGAAATATTTAAGCAAGATAAACACACGAGGTTATAATAACAATAAAAAATGGAGTATTTACAAGTTACATAAGACAAACTTTTATTTGCGTTTTACGTTTGATAAGTACGGATTTTTTAATAGATTTATAGAAATAAATTTGTTATCGGCAAACGTATAAAAATACGACTTTTTAAGGGTAAAACCTCTGGTTTCTCAGTTCCCGTATAAACCTTTCTTATAGATTAGCCTGAGCATTGTATGATTTTTATATCCAAAGACTTGCTTGCTTGAATTGCTTGCCGTGGTTTGTGACTACACGTTTAAAAAAACCTAATATATCAACTACGTTACTATACCGGTGTAAGCCCACGTTTTAAAAACCTTAAAATATTGACGTGGAATAAATGTATAATTTGAGGCACAAAACTTTGCTGTTTAAAGATTCGCTTTTATGCAAAAAGAACATACCACTATGCATCATTAAGCAAGTATAAGCTCATAATCATCAATTTATTTGCTTGGCCCAATCTGTTGAGTAACACATAGAAACACTTCTCAATAAGCGTATAGAGTCGAGTGGGAGGAACACGCAACAACGTATCAGCAATTACATTTTCTTTTCCGGATATATGTTTAATACAAAAAATTAAACTTCTGTAACTCAAAAATCCATGTAATAATACGACATAAACAAAGTCGACATAATTAAAAATTGCTAAAAGACGACTAAAGTATGCAATAATGCGTTTAGTAGAAATCACTCTTGCCATAACCAAACTCCAAGTCCGCAGTCTCTGCGCATTTTTGTGGTACGGCATCGTTTAATGATGAAAAATGAGTTTAAACAATTGATTAACTTACTCTTAACACAAGTTAGATAACAATTAGTGGTACAAAGTAGTTGTAGCTCTATTGTGTTGCCTCAACTAAAAAAACTAAATACCATCGATAAAATTTAGTATTGCAACTAGCAACCAAATTGCAATGACTGATAAGAATTTGTGAAAACCAAAACAATTATCTGTATTTGGTTGGCCGCTTTGAAGTTGGATTGGGTTTGAGTAATTGGTTTTAAACTTTTGTTTTTTTTAATTTTAAACTGACATTTAGATGGTTGTAAGCTACTGGCAGTAGTATTGGTTGGTAGACTATGCTCTTCGCATCTCTTTTTGAAAATGGCAAGATTTGGGTTACGAGAATAAAGAAAAATACTGGTATGCTGCATTTTCTGCAAAAAATTTGAGTTTTTATAAGTACTAAATTTATATGTAAACATTTGTGCTGAACTTTGCCTTTTTTATTTATTATTAACTATTTAATGAAATAAATACATATTAATACTAATACTAATAATACTAATAGCCGCAAGATTAGCAAAAATTGCAAAATTTAAAATTCTACTATTTGTACAAATAGGTACTTAGCAACGTTCAAAATGTTAATTATCATCGCTATAATAAATGTTTAGAATACGGCTATTAGTATGGTTTTAGTTTTTGCTTTACTGTGTATTTGCATTTTTAAATTTTAATTGGTATTAACGGGATTTTTGGTAGTTAGACTCATATATTTAATATAAAATAAATAATTTTTAAAACACAGAGTTATGTATTTATAAAGTGACTTGGGTAAAATTGATACTCTATTTTGTGATATTATTTTTATTTTTGTAGCGACATGTTTTGACAATTAAATTGTCATATTTTGGCTCTGTAAGTCAGTAAGTTTGATATACAAAAAACATAAACATAAGATAAACAATTGATAGATGGTAATATAAATATAAAATATAAAAATAATAAAATACAGTATGACTTACATTACTACATTTATACTTAGATACTTGATATTTACGTGGGATGGCGTTAGTAGTTTTGTTTGAGTGATTAATTTTTTTTATATTTATATTTATGATTTTTAAGTTTTTAGGAATGTGTAGATATGTTGAAAATTATTGTTAAGTTGATCATTTGGGTAAATTATATTTGGATTATTTTATATTTTGACTATTTCTAGAATTTTCAAAATAGACATTTTTAGTCTTTTTGTACAGTTATAAAAGTTTTAAATTTTGTTTAATATTGATTTTATGGTTATTAAACATTACAACACATAAAGTTTATAACTAGATGTAAACAACCAGCAACATTTGCAAAAATCAACATTCATAAAATCATCAAAGAATATAACAAAAACAAAATAATCAAAAACATACTCAATACAGAGTTGCATAAGAAATATAGCCAATTAAACAATATAGAAATAAAACATTACCAAATATACACCAAACTTAAAAAATATTAACACTACATAGAGCTCAATTGCCTCTACGTCCAATGCACAATAAAAATGCTCCATTAAAAGCTAAGAAAACAAAGAATAAAATTAAAAAGCTGTACGCCCTAAAAAAATAATAAAACTAATATAAAAAAAATAGCTTTAACATCCAGTATTTCAGTCATCATAAATTCTACGACAAGTATACTAAACCTCAGAAACATATGTTTTACCGCCAAAAAAATTAATCTACTAAGTAAAGGCTAGAAATACTCCATTACAAACTACAACAACAACTACAATCTACATGAGCAATAAGCCGAAATAGAAACCAGCGTATACGGACATCCAGCCAACAAAACTATTTAAACAAATTGAAGATAAAATGAGCATCAAGAAACACCTCATCGTAATAAAGAAACTGCAGTTTTCAATCAACTCAAAAAAAATTAATGGACAACAACACCATAGCTCGGATTCATGAATCCAGGATTGATCTGAGATTTATGCCCGTAATAGTCAGAGATTAAATCTCGGATTAATCCTGGATTCATGAATCCGAGATTCATTTTGTTAATCGTTGATTGGCTCTAAGCCAATTCACGGATATTATTAGTCGCGATTGATCAATGCATTCCTCGCTAATTCTCGGATCGAGTTGAAAACTATGCAACCGTCAATATAATCCTAGATTCAAATAATCTTGGATTTACCCAAGATTGTTTATTAGTGTGTCATATATTGATTCTGATGTTTGGTAATAAAATACATTGGCCGATTGCAACTATATTCACCATCACGATATCCGTGAATTGGCTTAGAGCCAATCAACGATTAGCAAAATGAATCTTGGATTTATGAATCCAAGATTTAATCTCTGACTATTAGTACGGGCATAATAGTCAGAGATTAAATCTCGGATTTTTTAATCCAAGATCCATATTGCTATTTGTTGATTGGCTCTTGGCAACTTTAGTTGCATTCGGCCAATGTATTCTTTGCTTAATTCTCGGATCGGGTTGAAAACTATGCAACCATCAATACTCAAATAATCTTGGGTGGTCCTAATACGATTCTCCCTTTTATCAACATCTGGCTTAATTAACGTTGAAGCTTTTTTGCTTCCGCAATTAAATAAGTTCCTTCTACAGTCATCTACATAATAGCCACGTTGTACAACATTGGAGGCATGCGGATACTGAGTTTGCTTTTCAATTGCCAATTGCTTAAAACTTCAAGTAGCAAGAACGGCGCTGACGCCGTGCAATATGTTACAGTCTTTAAGTTATACAACTGCAATGGTAGTAACGGATTTTTTTTCTATATAACTTGCAAATATTGTTAATTATTTTTGTAGATCTAGATTTGCCGGTACGTGTTTTATTATGTAACAATAAACGCAAAATTGGTGTAAGATCATAAATATATTTTTTTGTACTGTAAATTTAACTTGAAAAATGTTGTTTTAATATTAATCCAGTTGTTAAATTTGCAAAACTATTAAATACGATTCTCGATTTTATTGTTGTATTATTTCTTAATGGCGAAATAGTGTGAAGAAAGTAGTTGTCATTGGTATTATTAGTTGGTTCTATGTATCTAGTTTTTCGTATTGCTGCATAAATTTGGAATACGTGAAGTAGGCATCTGCAAATTGCATATTTTTTGATTCACCTAAGTTGTTAGAAACAATATTAAATGGAATAGTATATCCATAGATTAGTGTCATTACGACATGGGCTTAAACTATCTCGGCTGGTTATTTTATTACAAACTAATTATATTTGTATTATATACCTGAAACTCGAAGTAGTATTCAAGGGTGAAAATATTGTATATTTATGTAATATTTTCAACCTTAAATAAAAAGGTATTATAATCTATTTAGGGTATATAATACTAACATGATTGGCTCCCCAAGGCGATTAGTAATAAAATAATCTGTTGAGATAAATTAAACCTATGTTGTATAGACATTATATCTATGGGTATACTATATCTGTACCACAAATGCTTCTTTTTTGTACTACGTACTGTTTGGTTAAAGTGATTGTCCGTTTTACATTGCATGGTTTTAATTGAGTGTTTAATTCTTTTGACTGACAAATTTTTTCTACTTGCGTCTATTATGGAATGTCTGACGTTTTGTCAAAAATGCAAATTTTGAAATGTGACGTTGCTATGCGTTATGTTTAAATCTCCGGACTTTTCATTCATATTTAACTAAGAGCCGTCTGATACAAGACTGATTTTAATGCTTATTTCATACAAGTATTTTAATATCTAGTGTTTTAGGCGACATAGTTATACATTGAAAGATTTATGTGTCAATTATTTAGTTTAGATTTCATCCAAGAAATTAGAACCAGTTCAAATTTCTTGCTTAAAAGCTTGCTAAGTATTTGAAAAACTGACGCGCAAAATTATTGTATTCATATAAGTACTGAAATCAGTTGTGTCAGGCGGCTCTTAAAAAATAAAAATTATAAATCTATCATTATAATCAAAAAGATTATTTTGATTCTTGAAAATTTCATTTTAATTTAATTGGTTTCTCAAACATATTCAACACTTGACAACATATTTAAAAACTACTAATTTTTAAAAACGTGTAATAATGACACTTACAAAAGTGATAAAACAGCGCTTGCGTTATGATTTAACACATTTCAAAAATAAGCCTATTGGTTTTATTTAAATTGCATGTAACAATGAGTCTGTTGTTGTTGAATAAAATTGTTTTATGGTTCGTGTTTGGTTTTAGAATTTGGTTAGTAGGCCAATTTGTGTTTTTATGACAAAATGTATTTATTTTGAAAAAACAAGCTGTTACTGTAGAAATGGGATAAATATTATTTATGATTTTACAATCGTTGACATATACCCACCCATATTTTATCTCAAGTAATCTAAACCATGTTTTAATTTATTTGAATTTTATAAATATTTTAATAGTATCCTTTATTTACAATTACAATAAAACTCCAGGAAAATGAAGTCATAAGTTGATTTTTTTTATGAATAATTATATACTACAAAAGAAGAAAACAAGAATTGGAATTTTTAAAGGATCTTTAATTAAAGCTTTTGAATGGATCAACAACCCAAATAAGTAAAACAGAGAACCAGAAAATATAGCTGGATAGAAAACAAATTGATGCTCATTGAACGAAAATATTTGAAAACCTAAAACCACAATTTTTACCTAATAATAAAACACAGTTTATAATCAAATTACACAAATTGGTCCAGTCAAACCAGGATATTTTGTAGGTAAATTTAAAATTTACTTCTGTTTAGTTTTGGTTAAAATATTTAAATGTAATTTTTTGACATTTAATATAATTTACTAACTTATTATTTTAATTAAGTATTATTGTAATGCGTATGGCGGGGGTACGGTTTCTTCTATTTCTCTTGATTTAAATCCAACATTTTCTGATGGCTGAACCGACAATCTTCAAACGAAAAAAGTTTTTGGCTCTCATTGGCAAAAGAGAACGACAGGGTCATGAGAATTTGTTTGATCAATTATCCATATTGATCTTTAATCATGAGGAGTTTAATGTTGATATAGATAAACTGGCAATTAAATTTGAATCTGGCTATTATTTGATGAAGTCAGAATTGATGGTTTTTCTGTCAATTCAGAATTCTTCAAATACAAATGTGGTAGTTTAGACAAAATTACGTTTACCGGAAATTAAGTTGGCCAAGTTTGATGGGTCTTATGACAAGTTTTTTTTGTTTATAGCTTTATATAATAACATGATTCATAGCACGGACCTTACTGACATTCAAAAGTTTTTTTACCTGTTAGGGTATTTGGAAAGTAATGTTTTACAACAAATTAAAACTTGTTTTTATGCCAGATAATTATTATTTGGCATATGATCTGTTAACAAAACGATATACAAATAAAAGAATTATTGCCAATCATTTAGATTCTGAGATTCCCTTTTTTAAATATTTCATAGAATTTTTAACCAAACAGACAACTGTTGCTGACTTTTGAAAACTTTTTCAGTTATAACAAAATCTAATTTATCTTATTCTCATCCAAAAGAATTTTCAAAAAGAGCGGTGGTCAAAGATAAAACACAGAACATTAACCTTTAAGTGCCCTTTGTGTAAGACCGATCATCGATTAATTAACTGTCCTGTATTTTTAGCGCTTCCAGATATGAAATAGCCAAAGCTCATACACGTTGTTTTGTTTGTTTGGGTCCTCATCATTCTTTAACCTTCGAGCGGGCGCGCCGCCGTAAAATTTACAGCAAACTTATTAATTTTCTTGCTTCTTGCTTTTGTGCAATAACATTTGGACTGCACTGAGTCATAAGTGAATGAATGTGTTGGGACTACTGGTGTAATTGTATTATAAACGTAGTGTAAATATTGATATTTGCCAGTTGTATGTATATAATATATATAAATTATAAATTAATTAATAAATAAATTCATTTATTTATCTAAATATATTATTTAAAAAAAAATTAAAGGTTAGGCTAAATGTATTTTTTAATTTTTTTTAATTTTAAATAATAGTTTTGCAAATAAAATATGTTTTAAACTCAAATACTATTTTTCTTTAATTATTAATAAATACCAAACTCTATGTTATCATAAAATAGAGAATATTTGTTGTAAACTGTATTACGTAAAATTTACGGCGCGCGCTTGCTAGTGTTAAAAAAAAAATTGCGCGCCCGCTCAAAGGTTCAGATGTATTTCAAAGTTTTTGTGCAAAACTTGTGGTCGAATGGATCACAACACTTTGTTGCATTTTGACCGGACATCTAACAAGATCTTACATGCAATAATTAATAGGAAAGAAAAACCTGTCAACTAATAGGTCTTCTTTAAATTCTGTTTTTTTAAATTCTGTGAGTCCTCAATCATTCACAAAATCTGTAGCTTTTTTAGAAACTGCACAGGCAAGAATCTGCAACATTGATGGTTTTTGGGTGGACTGCCGATTGATAATTGATTCAGAAAGTCAAGGCCATTTTATAACTCAGGAATTAACTGACCGATTGCAACTTTCAAGAAAAAGATGTTCTTTTTCTTTGATTGGAGTGGGTCAGTCCTTGGTGGGTTTATCCAAAGGAATGGTAAATTTTTTTTACGTCCTAAATTCAATAAAAAAATTTATTTAAATTTTGAAATTGAATGTTATCAAAAATTACAGCTGATCTGCTCACTTTATTTATTTTTAACAGATCCTGATTTCCTAATTTTTATGTAATACTGGCCCCGTCTGTTGAGTTGTCTGATTATATCAAACACACACACGGGAATGCAATCAATTTTCCATATTTTTTGGATGCAGAGGAGTACGTCGTTAGTGTCTTGTCTTGTTTCAACAAGGCCTCTGACATCAATCTTGATTTGCAAGATTATGAAATTTAGTACGGCCTTGAATTTTTTGGTTATGAATCCGGAATTAGTTTGTCCTCCTCTTGAGCAGCTAATTTGTGTGTTTTGGGAGATGGAGAAACCTTCTTAAATTTCTATTTTTATACCAGAAAATTTTTTGTTGAAGATTACTTTAGGAAAACTGTTTTAAAAGATAAAATGGACGTTACATTACTCGATTACTTTTTAAAGCAAATGTTCGTTTTGTTTTAGGTAACAATAGAGAACATGCTTTAAAACGCTTTTATCAATTAGAGGCTCGTTTTGAACGAGATGAATTCTTTAAGAAATTTTATTACAAAACATACAAAATTACATTGATCAAGGTCATTTGATGCTTTCAAAATAATCAGTTTTATATATTTTGCCTCACGGAGTCAAAAAAGAAAAGCCGTCTGGTGTGTAGCTGTTTAATCCTGCGGAGAAGGATTCTAACAGTATTTCTTTAAATGATTCTTTTTTTTTGGTAGAAAGCTGCTGACAGACATTGGTCAGATATTGACACGTTTCAAGTTTTATCAAGTAGCTTTAACTTGTAGTATTTGTTAAATGTTTTGGGAGATAGGATTGCATGAAGAAGATCGTGTTTTTCAGCATATCTTTTGGCGCTTTAATTTCAATGATCCAATCAAAGAATTCAATCATACAAGAGTAATTTTTGGGGCTACCTTCAGTCCTTATTTGGCTTGAAGGTTCATTTTTCAGTTGGTTGAAGATAAAGGAAGTTGTTTTTCTTAAAGTTTTGAAAAATGGAATTTATGGGGAGCTCTTGATGAGGATAGAGCTTTGGAATTAAAAGTTCAATTGATAAGTCTTTTGCAATGTGGAAGTTTTGAATGGGCAAAATGGGCTAGTTTACATCGGTTTGTTATAGAATTTGAAGATCAGGTAGTTCTTAAATCTGGAAATGTGTCCGATTTGATTAAATTATTGGAAATTTCTTGGGATTCTTCTTGTAATGCTTTTCATTATGTAATAAAATTAAAAACAATTTTTTTTTTAAACGAGGTATTTTGTTTCAAGTAGCTCGGATTTTTTGACATTAATGGATACTTAAGTTCTTTTTTGTAAAAGGTTTTATTACAACAATTTTGGTTGTTGAAAGTTAATTGGTATGATCCATTGCCAATAAATATTTTAAATATTTGGACACGAATCATGAACAAAATTTGGATATCACAATGTATTATTCCAAAAGGTTTTGTTAACTTTCGGTTTTTTTGATGCTAGTATTTGTGGAATGGGGGCAATAATTTATTTGCGTATTGAAATTTTTGATTCTGTTTTGGTGGTGGCTAAATCTTGTGTGGCTCCTCTAAAAACTTGCACTGTATCCCGTTTGGAATTAGGAGTTGCATGGTTGTTATCCAAATTGTTTCTTACGGTTTCTGCTACTTTTGAGCGTTATCCAATAAATAATTGTTTTGTGGTTTCAATAACGTTTTTAGCAAGAATTTGCACTTTTTATTTGTTAAAGACTTTTGTTGCAACTTGCGTTGCGCAAATTCATAAGTTCAAAAGCAATTTGGAGGCATGTTCCAGGAACTCAAAATTCCGTAGATCCGGCTAGTCGGGGTTTGTTTGCTTTTGACCTTATTAATTGTTTGCTTTGGTGGAAAAGTCCAGATTTGATTCAAGATTTAATGGTGGCTTGGAATTAGGAAGAACCAGATTTAATAATACAGGATTTACCTGAATTGAAAGAAAATCAGTTGTTTTCTAATGTGAAAAATCGAGACTATTCTGAATTTATAAAGTTATTTAACAAGATGTCTTCCTTATTAAAATTGCAAAGAATTATTGCATTTATGCTGCGTTTTATTAATATTTTACTAAGAAAATTGCAAAAAATGAGGTTGCTAGATCAATAGCTTTTTATGAATATGAAAAATTAATAGTGAAATTAACTTAAAAAAACAATGTTAAATAAGGAAAGGGATCAATTGAAAAAAAGTGTAGGTTTGTGGGAGTAAATAAAGTCAAACGTTCTTCAACGTTAACCTGTCCGTTCTTTAACAAACTTTTAAATTTAAAACATTTGCTTTAAATGGATACATTAGGGGTGTAGTCAAACAAAGTAGAAAAATACTTAGCTGTCTTCACTATTTTAATATTATGTTTTCTATGTAACAGAACTTGTCTTCTTTTTTGAGATTTAATGTGCGACCTTGATTCTGGATTATACTTAGATATATCAGTACCGCCTAAAAACATGCCGGAATGAAGTACCAACCTAATCTAACCTAACGTAACCTAATCTAAAATAACCTAACCTACATTTTGCAACTTTCTCTTTTTTTTATGGTCTATTGCTCTTTGGATAGATGAGACCATTAAACATTTATTTTATATTTTTTTTCATTTTATGACGTTTTCTAAACATGAGATTTTGATTTTTCATGATAGGGTCTTTGGAATTAAATGTTGCTAGAATTAAACCCTTTTTTTAGATTAGCTAAAGATGAGCTGTATTATGTTATTCAATGCTCAATTTTTATTACAAAGAAGTTAAAGAAAGCAAAATATTGTTTTTTGTGTTTGACTATAATTTAATCATGTTTGGTTCCGCTAGCTCGTTAGCTATTTTTCTTTATTATTATTATTTTTTTAATTTATTTACAGTGTCACACTGAAAAAAACTTAGATGTTTTCCTCTTTGTTCAGAGAGAGTTGCGCTATCTTTAATTTTATTGCTAGCAAATCCTTATTTTTTTAATTTTATGTTTAAAATTTCCAAAATTATGTTATCTGCGCTCCCTCACCAACCTGCGCCCGGTGCGGCACCGCCCTAGTTACGGCACTGATTTTAAGTAATACAAATCATTTGAGTGTATCCTTAAATCCATTGATTTGTGATTTGATTGTTTCTAGTCTTTTAACGATTGTTGTGGCATTTGCGTTTTCGACACTAATGATTGACAGACGTACCAATTATGTTTTAAGTTTAGACTCGCGGCCAATTTTCCCGGATGAAGTTTGTTTTTAATGCACTATTCAATAACGCCCTACACTGATGATGATTTCCATGCCAATTAATGTTTACCATCATTTGATTTTTGTAGTTCCACTTTGTGACAAAATAACAATTGTTTGATGTGGATAAATTTGTATTTATCAAGCTTTTATGGATTTGTGCATTTGAAATGATATTCTTTTTTATATTTATCTTTGGAGAGTGCATCTAGTTTGGTTTTTGATAGATGTAGCAATAAAGTATCTTTTGTTGGTTTGCATAAAACGTCTAATTGAGCTGAAAATTTTCTAGAACACCGGCAAATGTGGGCAATGTTATTTTTGGCAGTTATACTTGTGAAATTATACTGACTGATAAAGCTGGTGTCTTAATTCTATTTTTGAATATGCTTTTAACACATCTTTTATATAAGATGTTAATTCAAAATATTGATCTTTAAACGTTTGTCAATTTTTAGATTAAATTTTATTGAAGTCTGAATACGCCAATGTTGCTCGACGACTTTGTAACTGCTTATAATCACTTTCTATATTGTCGAGAAACTTGTTGAAATATGTTTCCTATTGTGCTATGCAAGTTTTAAATGTCTTGCGCTTTAGGGTTTATGCTGTTATTTTGTTTTTTGACATTTTTAATTTTTAAAGTACTGATTGCTTGATGTACTTAAACTATTCATTAAATCTGTTGTTGAAACTGTTTACAATCTGATTCAAATGACCAAAATGTCTGTGGTATTTTGGATTAATGATAAAAATGTTAAAAGACCAGTGAGATTGATATCTTATACAAAATATGTTTCTGATATTTAATTGATTATTATTATGGTTTTAAGCTTAATTATTTTTGATTTCCCAAATATGTGTACAAAATTTGAGCAAAATTGGAGATGTCAATGTGAGGACTTTTGTCCAAACTATCGTGCATTTTACAGACTTTTAAAGGTTTATCTATAAGTATATAGAGGGTGTTTAAAAAAATGCAAAATATTTAAAAGGGTTGTAGTAGGAACCACAACAAAAAAAGTTTTAATAAACATGGGTTGTCATAGCAACGGTTTTAGAGATATAGAAAATTATTTATTTTTATACATTTTTACGAAAAACAGAGTTATAGAAGATGTTTGAAGTGCCCTCCTTTTATTTCTAAACATGCACGCCATTTTTGTTTGAAGGACATTTAAACTCTTTCTAAAACCCCTTTACAGGAGTTGCATGCCTAATGATTTTAAATATCCCGAAAGAAAAAAGAAAAAGAGTTTAAACCAGGCGATCTTGCTGGCCATAAAACTGGTTTCCCTACCCACCTATGTGGAAAAGTTTGGTCTAAATGCTCTCTAACGGCAATCGAAAAATGAGTTAAAGCACCATCATGCTGGAACCACATTTGTTGTCTGTAGGGCAAAGGAATGTCATCTAAAAGATCATACATTGTGTTCTGCAGAAAGTTGAGGTAAGCAGCGCTTGTTAATCGGTTTAGTAAAACAACGTGACCTAAAAACCTGTCTCATACAATACCCATCCAATTGTTAATGAAAACGTGTCTGATGTTCATATTCAATTACTGCATGGGGATTTTCGTCGGCCCAACGATGTGCATTATAAAAATTAACAACTAAATTTTGTGTGAACTTGGTTTTATTTGTAAAAAGAATTTTGACAAGAAACTACGGTTCTTTAGCATTCTTGCGTAAAAACCAACGACAAAAAACCAAACGTGCCTGATGATCAGTTAAATTTAAAGTCTGTACTTGTTGTACATAGTATGGATAAAGCAGCTGCACGTGGAGGGTTCTTTAAACAAGAGTAGCACCAACTCCCACCTTGGCTAATATTCTCCGCACACTTGTCCTTGGATTATTCTGTATTTGTGCTATAATTTCTTGTTCTGCTCCAGGAAAAGATACCGACCTTGGTCTGCCGGAAAGATAGCACAGTTTTCAAAGTGAACCGGTATATCTCAATCACTGATGAATTCTTCCAAACATACAATGTGAAGGAATCGATATGTATAAGTTTCTATATAAAGACGTCGCGCTTTGGTGGCAATCCTATTAGCACGACCATACATGAAATGCACTAACAACAACTGTTAAATACTGAATGTTTTTTTCACAAAACATCGGCCAACTAATGATAAGGAAATGCAAGTTTCTGCAAAATAAAAAATGGAAGGAAAAAGAATAATAAAAACAAATAATGTTCTATATTTCCGAAACCGTTGCTATAACAACCCATGTTTACTAAGACTTATTTGATTGTTGTGGTTTGTACTACTACTCCCTTAAATATTTTACATTTTTTTGCAAAATAAAAAACGGAGGAAAAAGAATAATAAAAATAAATAATGTTCCATATCTTCTAAACCGTTGCTATGACAACCCATGTTTTTTAAGATTTTTTTGTTTGTTGTGGTTTGTACGACAAATATATAACTTATATATGTATTTATATAAATAATTGAAAATATAACTATAGACAGTCATACGGGCATAAATTAAAGTAAGATTTTTACCTCGTTTACTTCACCTAGCGGTTTATCGCGGAACCAGTTTTATTACTGAGAATATTAACATTGGTGAAAGTATATTTACTTTTGTGTTGGTTATGTTTGAAATTTGAAAGTAACATTTTAAAAAATTATAAAATTGTAAGCAAGTAAAAACGAAATTTGCATTAAAAAAACTGCAAATTGCAAATCAAATGAGTATAAACAAAGCTTTAATCAATTAAAAAATTGAAAATTGACATCTGTTTACATGGCGTTATATTATCTACTATGTATAATGCAAATTAAGTAAAACAGTCAATTTATTGACATACTTATTGTTTTGAATTGTTTAGAAAGTAATGTTTACAATTAATTTTTAATGAAATTATTTTGTTTTCAGATATTCGAGGTTCCGTTTAATTCTACTAACAAATATCAAATTTCAATCCACGTACTACCCTCCCAAAGTAGATTACTATTAGTTATGAAAGGAGCCCCGGAGCGGATTATAGATAGGTGTGCAACTATTTTCACAAATGGAAAACTATTAGAAATGAACGACCAAGCTAAAAAAAAGCTCAAAATAGCTTTATTGGAACTAGGTTACATGGGTGAACGTGTACTGGGATTTTCCGATTTGATGTTACCAGATCAGTTTAACGAAGTATTTCCATACGATGCGGAAAAATCTAACTTTCCTACAGAAGGACTAAGATTTTTAGGTTTCATGTCTATGATTGATCCACCAAGACACGGTGTTACAGATGCTGTTAGTAAATGTAAAACTGCAGGCATTAGAGTAATTATGGTAACCGGAGACCATCCAATAACAGCTATGGCAATTGCAAAA
The DNA here is from genome assembly GCA_963932245.1 of Tachinus rufipes. Lineage (NCBI taxonomy): Eukaryota > Metazoa > Arthropoda > Insecta > Coleoptera > Staphylinidae > Tachinus > Tachinus rufipes. The sequence goes on along the minus strand of OZ010745.1, from coordinate 69,851,265 downwards.
AAAGTAGGGATAATATCTTTGGACAATGAAACTGTTTACGATATTGCTATGAGAAGAAATATATCTGTTAGTAAAGTAGGTGAAGAAGACATAGCATATTGTAAAGCAGCTGTTATTACTGGAACAGATCTAAGAGATTATTCTGATGATGAATTATCAGATGTTATAACAAAATACAAAGAAATTGTGTTTGCACGCACCAGTCCACAACAAAAACTACAAATAGTAGAAGCGTTTCAAAGAGAAAAAAATGTTGTTGCCGTTACTGGAGATGGTGTTAACGATTCTCCTGCATTGAAACGTGCTGATATAGGTGTAGCAATGGGAATATCTGGATCCGATGTATCAAAAGAAGCCGCAGACATGATTATTTTAGATGACAATTTTGCTTCTATAGTAGTTGGAATTGAAGAAGGGAGATTAATTTTTGACAATTTAAAAAAGAGTATAGCATATATGTTTACTTCAAATATACCGGAAATGGTACCTTTTATGCTGCACGTATTGCTAGGGTTCCCACTACCGTTAAGTGTAATTGCTATATTAGTCATTGACGTTGGTACTGATTTGTGGCCTGGTATTAGTTTAGCTTATGAAAGAGCAGAAGCTGATATTATGCAACGCCCTCCTAGGGATCCAAAATTTGATAGGTTAGTGAGTATGAAGTTACTATACTTTACTAACTTAAATATCGGTGTTATTCAAGCGTGTGCTGGATTTTCAGTTTATTTTTACATCATGGCCGAACATGGGTTTTTACCAGATTCATTGTTTAATATTAAAGTAGCTTGGTCTTCCGAAAGGAATGACTTGCAAGATTCTTATGGACAAGAGTGGACAGCTCAGGAACGTGCTTTTTTAGAAAAAAGGTGTTATTCGGGATTTTTCTTAGCAATTGTTATCACACAAATAGCGGATTGTTTTATATGTAAAACAAGAAGATTGTCATTATTTCAGCAAGGTATGAATAATATGGTAATGAATTCTGGTTTATTGTTTGAAATAGGGGTAGCAGTACTTGTCGTCTATTGTCCAATAATACATTATGTACTTGGTTTTGAACCAGTTTCTCTGTATATTATAACCCCTGCTATACCGTACGCTATTTTGATTTTTCTATTCGACGAAGTAAGAAAATTTTTTCTGAGAAGAAATCCTGACGGTTGGGTCTACCGAGAAACATACTTTTAACATATTTTCTTATTTTAATTAAATTTAAGGATATTTTAATTTGTAATTTTATATAGCACTTATATTTATGTAAATAGATTGATATATTCCGTATTGTTTAAAACTTAATGAATCGAACAATATAATTGTCAAACCATTAAACGCACATAAAATTAATTGTAGTTTCCTCTAAAATTATCATCGCATTGAGTTGTATACTGCATGTCTGGAGAAAGTGCTGGAGAAAGGTTCAGTCAGCTCAACAAGGTGTAGAACCGTGTGGCGTGTTTAAACACAGTCAGAATACAGTTAGAGAGTATAATATCGTTGTGTGCGGAAGAAGTTCTGCAGAGTTATAACAGTCGCACGTTGCCGATTCAGCCAGCGCACATTCAGTTATTTCGCAAAAGAGTTCTGCACTTGAACCAGTTTCCACGTTCCCTGCTCAACGTTATTCAATAAGAATAGAAGAGATTTAAGTGTGGGAGAATTAAGAGATTCACCTTCAAAATGACCAAAGTAAGTTTTTATTCTAATACTTATTTTAGAAAAGCAAATATTATTTATGTTAGTAATTTGTGTAGTTCACTAGATTATCATTCGCTTTCAATTGTCAAGATTGTTATTGAAATATAATAATTATAAGTAATTTATTTTAGTTTCAACAATTCAATATTTATACTTTATAACATTTATAATTTATATTATTAAGAATAATAATTATTTAAATAATAAATTAATAGTTAACTACTTTTATTTATTGTCATTAAACAAATGAAATTTAGTTTACAACAGTTGTAAATATAAGCTATTTGTATGTTTATAGTTGAATTTTTTTTTTTAATCTCATGATTTCTTATTTGTTAACTAATCAATTAAAAAAAAAAAACATTTGTGGCAAATTGGAAGTTTATTAACATTAATGTTAACTAACTTATATTATTGTTTTGTCGGTCAATTTTGCGAATTATATTCAGATTATTGTTCATCGTTTCCTTTGAAATTATATTTGCCATTAGAACGTCCTTCAATACCCAACCGTAGGCGAACATAATATCAAAGGACAATGGATTTTAGTTAATTAGTTTTTTTACAAAAAGGACGGTACACATGGATGTTTTGATAACTGTCAGCTTCATCAGCACTGAAAAAAAAAATCAAATGACAATAATTTTATTTTTTAATTAAAATTGAAATAAATCACAATGTGAGATGTTATTTAGGCAAAATACAAATAAAATTACAGCATTAAAAAAATGATAACAATTGTAAATAACTTACTTAGATAGAAATTTGATCATCCATAATATTTATAGTTGTACATTAACAAAAAACAAGTCACACAGTATGTCTAATTAACATTGTAGTAAAACATATTAAAATTATTAATTAAAAAGTAGAACCGCTTCTATCGGTATCACTTTTAACACTAGTAAAAACGTTAAGGTGGAATGGTTTTTTTCAACAAATAAGTGTATATCATAAACTACTAATTTTATATTCGTTTACTAATATAGTTTATGCTTAATCTTTTTCATTTGTTTTTTGTCGACATACATATCTTAATGCGATTTATTTCAGTTATCATATATAAAAACGTTTTCTATGCAGCGTAAATACTTTACTAACTTTAATTTAAAAAAAAAATGGCTTGATACTATTTTTTTTTGTGTTGATGAAGGTGATCGTTATCGAAACGTCTTTGTTTACAGTGTCTGTTTGATATATCGAATAAACTAAGAAACTAATTAACTAACATAACATTGTTCTACGGCATTATTTTTAGCTATCTTAGAAAATAATATTAAGAAATTGAAAAATTATTATTGTTATTAAAATATTTCCGATAAAGATAATAGTTTTAAATAAATGAATGCAATCGCAATTTACTTTTATTAGATGGTTAAAGAACATTGCCTATAGCAATATAAAATGTAAAAATAAAATTTCTTTTAATTATTTATTACTTTCTAAATGAATAAAAAGCAAAAGTTAACGGTTTTTCAAATTATTTATTACATTTAATATGTAATAATTAATTTGATATGATTAATTATGTTATGCAGTTTTGATTTAATTGTACACTTTCTACATTATTAAAAAGTAGTAATTGTTCTAACAATGATTATGAAATTTGTCAACGTTGTTGAATTAATATTATTATTGTTACGCAACTATCAAGTATTTTTCAATTTCTTTGTGTAACTGGTTTTATTATTAAAATGTGATGGTATTAAATTATCTATACAAAAAATGTTTTAAGAAATCTCTAAAATATCAATAAAAATTTAACTTATCAATAAAAGTAGCATAAAATTATAATTATCAACACAGATAAAAGGAATTACTCAATTTTGCAATGCAAATATGAATCATTCAAATAAAATATGGATTAAAAAAATACAATATCAAATCATACTATAAACCATCTACTTTACATGGAGGACCTCAAATCATCAACGTAGTAGAAAAAATGAGTAGACATGACATTTGACATTGATAAATGTAAAATAGTAGCAAATAGCAATGGAAAAAGGCCATTGGAACAATAGAGAAATAAATAATCTTGATAATAACCAAACAAAAATAATGAATGAAACTGAAATATACAAATATTTAAGATTTATGCAAAACACAGTTACTAACAACAAAAAGATAAAAGAAATGATAAAACTCAAATTTGAAACCAGAATACAATCCGTAAATAAATTTGTTTTAAACTTAAAAATTGTACAAAAGCAATAAATCCCCGTCTTACAACTTCGTTTGGTATTATCAAATTGAGTAATACAGAATTAGAATATTTAAACAGGCAAATTAGAACAACATTAACTAAATACAGGGCACATCATTCCAAAGCATATCTACAAAGGATTACTCTTTCAAGATCCAGAGGAGGAAGAAATAATTGATGTAAAACTTACTTACACTACAAAAAAAAAAATAATTAAACGCCGTATTTTAAAAACCAGACAAAACTGCACTTTATAAATGATCATAACAGAATCTTACAGTCAACTAACACATTTGAATCTAAACAACAACATTCAAATTAACAAAACTAATAGAATACAAAACGGAATGGTAAAAAAAATCTTGACAGATATGACTACCAAACTACATAACGGTGGCATAGATGTAAAACTATCAAACATGTGGCTAACCAATGGTAATTTATTTTTTGAAACAGAAGAATCTATTATTGCAATCTAACATCAAGTAATTAGAACTAGGCATTATGAAAAATATATAATTGAAACTAGTATAACAAGAAATACATGTAGAAAATGTAATACAAATACAGAAACTATAACAAATTTGATAATCTAGCTTCAACTATACATACAAAAAAACACAACTACGTAGCAGCAATTATACATACCTGTAGAAAAAATGATAAGTAATACAAATTTAGAAGAAAAAAATTACAAAGTACCATACTATAAATACGATCCAAAGTCCATTAAAGAGAACAACAATCATAAGATACTATGGGATATTTCTATACAGACTGACAAACAAATAATTCATAACAGACCAGATATTATTTGGAACAACAAACTTACAAATACAACATATTTAATAGACATAGCAGTTTCAGTAAGTAAAAATATCAGGAAGTACTAAAGTACACAGAACTAGCATACAAAATAAAACAATTATGGAAACTAACAAACATAATACTACTAATCATTATCTTTGCAACAGGACTAACCCTAAAAAAAAAAACGGTGACAATTTTAAAATCAATAGCAGCCGATGATACATTACAGTGCGCCAATATTTGTGAGTGTGTAGGACATAATGCAAGAAAAGGAAACAATACAGGTGGAGATAAAACTGTTTGACAGTATAAATATATTTATTTCCGGGTAGCGCCGGCTTTGCATGTACTTAAATAGATGTTATTGTCCATGCAGTTTATTCTAGTCTGATGCGTTTTAGGATTGATTTTGCATGCGAATGTAACTATCTTACTATTGGTGTAGTTTAACGTTATTATTTCACTCTTCTCTCAGGAGTGACCGGTCACAGTGTTGTTGGTTTACTGTAGCAGATTTGCAAAAATCTTGTTTTATTAAACACAGTACTTATAACCCGTGATTTCTTAAATAAATTCATTTTTTTTTTTTTTTTAATTAACACATTTATATATACCATTTGTAAACCCGCGTATATATTGAAAAAACACGTCAACAAGTTAGTTAAAAAATAATAATAATAATAAACTAGCACTAGAATACAATTTAATCAAATATTATAAATGGTTTTCCAATAAGAAGTTTCATTTTGAATAGCAGGCTATTTGGGCAGCTGTCAATTTTGAAGCTATTATCTTTTGACATTTGACAAGTAAAAACTATGCCATTATTGAAAATGGAACAATACACGCTTCAACAACGCATTGAAATTATTAAAATTTATTACAAAAATAGTGAAAATTTTTCAGTCAAAAAATTCAAAAAATTTGAGCTGTTGGGACAAGTTTGTGATGTGAAGAATCAAAACCGTGTGCATCGCTCAAGAACACATGAATACAAAGAATATTGCCGATGTAGCCCGTAGTGTTGAAGAAAACCCAGGTTTGTCGATTCCTCGTCGATCTTTGGAATTAGACATTCTACAAACAACATTACACAGTATTTTGCATAAACATTTAAGTCTTAAGGCTTTTAAAGTTCAGATAACACGTGGTATCTTTGCTGATTGGGTTCTTCAAGTGCACCAAAATATTTCGGAATTTTATCGAAAAGTCATTTTCAGTGATGGGGGCTACGTTAATAAGCAGAATTGTTGCAATTGGGGCTCAGAAAATCTAAGAATGATTGTTGAAAAGTCTTTGCATCCTCAACGTATTACTGTTTGTGCGGTTTTTGGGCTTGCGGTGTGATTGAACCTTACTTTTTTTTAAATGAGGCTGGTGCAATTGTTACGGTGAATGGATGGCGCTACCTATGATTAATGATTTTTTATGGCCGGTATTGGAAGATATTGATGTAGACGACGTTTATTTTCGGCAAAACTGTGCTACGTGCTACACAAGCAACGAAACAATTGCAATTTTTGTAAGAAAAGTTTCCTGACCGTGTTATTTCTCAAGGATATGATCACAATTGGCCACCGAAATCTTATGATTTAACACTTTTAAACTTTTTTTTGGGGCCACGTGAAAGATAAGGTCTATGCCGATGCTCCACAATTGATTCAAGACCATAAAGATGTAATTTGTGAAATTATCGAGACATTTCATTTCATTTCATGAAAAGAATGTGGTACTGCAACCGTAACCGTAGCGGCCATTTGACTGATTTTATTGTACTTATATATTGTTTTTAAATGTTAATGGCATACCTTCCTCTATACAATGGAGTAAAAATTTATTGATTTCTCTTAAAAAATACCCGTTTTTTTTTTTTAATATCAAAATGAAACCTTTTATTGGAAAACCCTATAGAAAACGACAAATTCAAATTATACTGAGGCTAAGCCAATTTGACCAATAAAACCTTTGCACATAACCGTCTAGACATAACTGTTACCATAAAAAACGCATATACTACGAATATTATAGATGTAGCAACACTCGCAAAATCAAAATTACCTATAAATTTGATATGTACTTTCATTTAGCACATGAAATTAAAAAATAAAAATAAAAAATAAAGTAAGAATACATTAAATCTAAAGAAAAACTTAAATGAAATACAATTTAAAGAACATGTTATAACATCTATGCAAAAAGTTATGAAAATAAAAATTTGTATCATCGTTAGGTCTTTAGTAAAACAATAACGTTTTTTATTGGACCTTGTAATTACTTACCCGTCCAATAAATAACTCCCAAGATAATACCTGTGTATAAAAGTAATAATAACAGTATTATTAGGTGTAGCAGCTTAATGAATAAAAAATTTAGCTCACCATGGATAATGAAGCAAATGGAATTGAAAATAAATAAAACATATTTGTTAAGTATTATATTACAACTATATTTAAACCGTGACTAGTTTTAACCTTTTACAAAGCCATCATCTGACGGTGATACAAATAAGTACTTGTCTTTTCTTTTCAATTGCTTTTTTTTTTCATTTCTATACATTCTTTTAACATATGTATTGTTTTATTGGCTTCTCTACACATTCTGCAAATTTTGCTTTCTTTATTTATCAAAAATTTGCAAACTTTTTTTTTATTTCCACATTTAAATCTTGCTATCTTTTTGTGTATTTTGAACTATTAAGGTATTTTGATATGTTATTTTCCATAATAATTGCATATTTCTCATTATCGTATATATATTCTTATCACGCATTGTTATTTTTTTTCACACAATTTTTCTATTGTTTCTCATTCTATCTACTTCATTACAGTCATATTCATTTTCATTTTAATATTTCTTTCTATCTATTCTTATTCTTTCATACCTTTCGTTTATTTTTTCAGTTTGCAGAATTTTGCATTCATTTCTTTCTTTTAATCTTTTTTCATATCTTACTGCTTCTATTTTTATTTTTCAAGTTTAAATATAAACAAAAAAGATAATGTTGCAACTCTGAGACATCAGTAGTTGAACAAATCAAAATGTTATTTTATGCAGCATTTACAGAACTTACCGAAACAGATCCAACTCAGAGACACGTAATCCCTAAACAACATACATCTAAAAAACTGGTAATAATTGTAACTATATTTATCACCCAAATTTTACCAAAACATCTAAAAGAAAATTTTATAGATACTCGTACTGCTATATACTGTGCTGCTATTGCTGCTGTACAATCAAATGGCTTCAAAACATTGGAGAAATCTAAGTCAATGATCTAACAACAAAACCGCACAATACAACACAGTAAAACATTAAAACATTTTGCTCATCAATATTGTCGGAAGAACTCAAACCAATTAACTAAGATAGCATAAACTTTCTTTAAATATTTGAATGAAAGTTGGCATTGACAAATGTAAAGTACAAAGTATCAGTCAAGGAACTATAAAAATGTCAGCTGATTAAATAAAAAACGGGAAAGTCATTAAATCTATGGAAGATAGAGAAAAAAACAAGTATCTAGGTTTTTATCAATCAAGACAGATAGAACACAGTAGAATTAAAACTGAACAAACATAAACAACAACTTTATAAAACTTTAAAAGCTGTTTGAATGGCAAATATATTATCAAAGCCATAAATACATTTGCAGTGCCTGTACTTACTTATTTGTTTTATTTGTTTGACATAATAAACTTGATCTACTCCAACTAGCTTTATGAATATCTTCATTCTTTTAACGTCATATGACTGTTTTTGTTTTTTTTTAGATTTTAGGGTTTTGCTTTTATTTTTTTTTAGTATTTGATTTTGTATTGCTTACATTTATTTATTATATTAAATTTGTATTTATTTTTTTATGAAATTAATGTGTAAAGAAATTCCAATTAATTATAAAAGAATCATTTTTTTAATTCTTATATAGTACAATTTTTTTAAATTTATATTTAAAGTGCAAACTCTGTGATTACTTAAAACATTTTTGCACAACTGAGGCTCTAACTGGCAAATAACAGCTCAAATATTGTCTTTGTGGGGTGGAATTGGTTGCTAGGCGTTAGCATGGACTTTTTCCTTCACGTAGCTCCAAAGTAATCAGTCTAGCAAAGTTAAATTGCACGATCTGGGATTCGAGAAATATTACACGGCTTATTGCGCCATCCTACAAGAAATAAAAACTGTATATGCTCAAATGGTGTAATATAGGACAAAGAACTACATTTTGTTTATTAATATATATTACAGCAGGTAGATTTCATTAAAATTTACTAAACAAAAATGTTATATGGAGCAGTGAATGTGAATGTGAACTGCCTGTGTGCTAATATGGTGGTTAAAATTTATATCAGTTATATATTTGAATTAGATAAAATAAACGGGCGACTTCTGAGTCAGATAGAAACAAACACATCTCAATACTGTAAAATTATTATGTTTAAAAAGAAAAACTAAATTGACTTCTGTTTAATTTGATGTTTTATTGTGGATTATTAAGTTATAATATTTTTTCAAAGAAGAGAGGCAATGTAATTTAACTAGAAGAATATGATAATTACAATTCCTTATACTTACACAAGTATTGGTTTTTATTTTTTATTTGTTGGGATATTGATGAGAGAGACAATATTTGTAGATAATAACAATATGTTAGCTGAAATAAATGATATTGCAGTTTAGCAAGTTTTAATTATTATTGGAATAGTCATATAACATTTTTTTTTATAAATAATATTTTATGTAAATTATGTGGTTAAAACAATTAAACTACATGTACTTCACAACTAAAATAATCAATGTGTAAATTAATGTTAAAAACATTAAAAGAAATTTCAGCAATCATGAACTGGTACGCATAAATCTTAACTTTAAATGCCGTTATTCTACGGAATATTTTTATTTTACTTTATATTTTATTTGTATGAATGTAATGATATCTATTTTTATTAATAAATCTATTTAGGAGAAAGTAAAAATAATTCCCATAGTAATATCCTCCTTAATTTACACTAGAAATGCTTAACACTTTAAATATAAACATCAAGATGTAAAAAATATAGAAGGCTGTCCTACCTGACACAGCTAACATTACAAGAGCTTTTTTAAAAGGCACTTATAATGTGTATATCTTTGGAAATCCCGCATTTACTCATTATATTATATTATAAGAACAGAATGAGGTAGAGGTGTTACAGATATACGAAGTCTGCATAGTGAGCACTTTAAGAAATTACTTTTATCTTAAAAGTGATAGTCAACTGTATCAGAAAATAGTAAAAGCAGATAAAAACTACACTTCTCTCTTACATAACTCAAGTAAGATGAACTTAAAACTTTAAAGCAGAAAAACATTACACAATTAACATCAAAACAGTAATTGTGGTAAATTGTAACATTCAAATATTTAGAAGTAAGGCAGGCAACTATTTCCAGAGGTTTTATATAGGCAATTCAAAATATAGCATAAATAACGAAAAACGTAGAAAATGCAACACCGAAAAAGAAACAATTGAACATATAACTTATGTATGTACAATTCTTGTAACTTAATTTGCAAAAAAGAAGCTTACTATAAATATAATCCTCAAGCAGTCCCTGAAAATAAATTATGCGTTTTATATTGTGACCGAAGAAAACTGGAAAAATTGGAATAATACTTACCTCTAGCTTATGAAATACAAAAGCTGTGGAAACAAAAACAAATAAAATAATTTCTATAATAATATTATCAGAAGAATAATTCCATCAAAATTAAAAAATAACAAGAAAATAGGATTAAATTAACTCTTTTTTACATACTGGGCTTAGTATGTACATACCCGTCAAATTATGAAAAACTAATAATAATATTAGTTGCAGATCACAATGCAATATTTTAATTTTGAGCCACGAAAATAAGTATCAAGGGTGCAGATAATTTAGAAAAAAGTTATTTATTATTAACACAAATAGTTACAAAAAATACACAATGAAAGATCTAAATACTATGACTGATAAGTGTGGAACATGTAATACCAAAGGGAAAATAATCAAATACATAACCATAGGTGTACAATAATTGCAATGAAATACAAATTAATTACAGGAAAGGAAACATAAACGGTGTTAAAAAAATAGTAGTATGAATCAGAACTACCAAACGTTTTAATAAATATTAGCACAATGGTCCAGTGCGAGGACTGTTGTGTTGGTAATCAAACTCAGGCTGTTTGATTCTCGGCAGCGGCAATATCTAATTTCGAACATATTTCGATGCGGTCGTCTTCTTTGCAAGGCAATGGCAAACCAGCAAAGTTTTTGCCTAGTATATCCCTCTAGTGGTGTGGTTTGGATTTCACGTTAAACTGTAGGTCCCGTATGTTTGTGTGGAACTATTATCGCACACCACAAACATACGAGAGGGGTGCCGAAGTTCCTAGCGAGTATGGCACTCTAAGAAGACCGCAAAGTAACGGTTTTAAAGATATGGAATGTTATTCTTTTTTTACTTTTTTTTTTTAATTTTGCAGTTTTTTATTATAGTTAATTGATGGTTTGTAAAATAAACATTAGACATTTGACTTTTCTTACAAGCAGCATCAATACGCATGTTTGGTCGGACAAAAATAATAGTAATTTTTTCAAAATAATGTGCTAACAGCACAAGTGTCCTAATCTTTAATAATAAGAGCATGCAGGCGACCAGAAATACTCTTGTCAAGCATGTCTCAAACAAGTTCTAGTTAAAATTTAAATCGGGACTTAATGCAATCCAAACTATAATTTGAATTTTGAGTTGTAGAAAATCTTAAGTAATACGCGCAATATGTGGTCGAGCGTTATCCTGCATTGACAGAATTGAACCTATTACATATGCCACAGGAATAACAGGTTCAATATAATATAAACATACTGATTGGCGTTAAGATTTTCTGAAATGATAAGATTGGTTTTAATATCTATACTTTAAGGCCCAGACAAGACCAAATCCGAGATTCTGAATCCGTATAGACATACAGTTTTCCGAATTTTTTTGCGAGTACAGTACCATAGAATAATTATTGCTGAATATATACAGTATGGGTAAATAATAGATGCGCGTCTATGAAAAATATCTGCGTCTGAAAGGCTGCATGTTATATAATGTATAGCGTAAATTCTAGATTCAGAATTGCTGGAGAATCTCTATGCAGGGATTCAGAATCGCCATTCAAAATCTAGGTTTAAAACGTCTTATTAAATTTATGTATCACTGAAATTTGAGATTCTGAATTTGAAAGGCGCCTAAAAGTGTGTGAAAGATTCTTTTCAGCCGTTTGAGTCCACTGCAGGACATAAGCCTCTTTTCTGCTTGTATGCTGGCAACTTACATTACAAGGGACCTACAGTTTTAAGTGGATTCCGAACCACTGGAGAGAATTATCACTCCTCAGAGACGGTATTTTAGCCGTAAAACCCCACGATGGCAAGACGGGTTGGGGAGTGGGAGAGCGTATAGAACGTAAAAAGTATATCACGGTATATGGGAATCGAACCCACGATCTTCGGTACAGCGGCCGGATGCCTAGACCACTGCGCCACGCTCTCCTTGTGTGAAAGATTATGTTATGTTAAATATTATATTATAGTATCCTGTTACAATACTTGTAACATTGTTTGATTGTTACTAAGGGCCGGTATTATAGCTTAATTAGTTTAACTAAGTTTATATTACATTGTAATTTTAGATTAATATAATAAATGTATTTATAAGGTAGTAAACATTTCTGAAATTTATTTTATTTCTAACTTCATTTTATTTATGAGATTTTATTCTGTTTTAAAGATTTAAAAGATCACAGTTAATTGACAAAATAAACAAATTTAAACTCAATTATTACTACGTTTTTGAAAATTATGTTAATTAAAAACATGCATCGCACAACATATTTAAGCAACAAAACCTATTATCACAAATAGATTTTAAATTTAAATGTCCCGTTTTTCCACTCATAGTTATATACATATAACTAACTATTTACAAATACTGTATGACAGATTACATTGACTAGTTTAAGCGCTGACATTTTTTTAATAGAAAAAGACAAAATTGGTTTAATTCTAGCTCAAACTTTAATTTTAGTTTTAGCAGACACTGAAAGAGCGGCTCTTAGTCAATAAAACAACTTTTAACATACTCGACTTGCTATGTACTTATCCTTCTACTTATGAAATACCCAGGGTTTCTCCAATAACAATAATAATAAACATTTATTATTTATTGAACATAATATTATAAATAGAATTATTAATTGAACAAAAAGAAAACTTTAGAAGTTTCATTAGACATTTTATTACTTTTTTAACATTATTTGATTATAGATAGAGATTATCTTTTTTAACTCAAGAGTTATACTCATTACTCTCTAAGTATGGCATATATTTATATTAATATAAGGTGTTTAAAATAATAAATAAAGAGTAACATCATTTATATTTGTGTTAATCAATACAATTGCAAGATTTTACAAACTATGAAGAATATATAAAATTAATAAAAAATCTTTTATCGAATTTAGTTTTTAATTTCTAAAAGATTATTATTAATTTATTTAATGTAATCTTGTATTTTAGGAAAGAATAAGTTTTTATAGACATGTGTTAGTAAAACACTTTTCTATTTAAATTAAGTTGTTGAACTGATAAAAAAAATATAAAAAACATAATATATTTGCTAACTAGGCGTTTTACCGTGAGAAACCGTACTTACCAGCGATTATATTTTTATCTCTTTCTATTTTTGGGTGATCGCGGAAATCTCACAAACACGTACTGGTCGTAATATTAATTTAGTAAAATTTTGCTATATAAACATTTACTTACATACAATAATCATTTTTTATACTTAAATTTAACATACCGAATATATTATACTGTTAAATTCACTTTGCTAGTTGGTACATTTGGAGACAAAAGTACAACGCATCGGTTTAAAACTATTTGATAACACAATGTCAACGGTATCTTACGGCAAAATGCTTGTCTCAAAACCCTTACATAATTTAAATAACAGGTATTAACTTTTACATGCACATATAACTTAAAAATGTTGAAACTTGTTGTTTTGCGATTGACAAATTAGTACAGCGCGCACATAACCTAAACCATGTCAACACTCAATCTGTTATCTTGCGAATATTATGCCATAAATGCTCATTATTTGCAAAAACCGGACAATTGTTGTTATGTGAATTTTTTTTATTACGCTTTGTGTATTTTAATATCTTTAATTTGAAATTGAGGATCAACATTTCAAGCTGTGGTTTAAAATCAAGTTTTTAATGAGCTTAAGTGCCAATTTATTCGTTTTTCAGTGATGTGCTTATTAGCGTTACTAATAAGATTGCTGTAAGTAAAAGTCTATTCAGATTCATCTTTTTATTACTTTGGACCGGAAGAAATTAACGAAAATCTGTTTTGATTGACATAAATGTAACCACAAATAAATAGGAAGGCAGAAATGCCACAGCCGTATTACTATAAAGTCAATCAAACTCTGTTTTTCTCACAGAAATATATATAGCAATCCTTTTTTCCCAAATTGTACTCGTATAAAAACATTGTAAGCGTTCAGTTTTTCGTTTTCATTCATAGTAACTTAAAAGCAGTTAGTTACATTGCTAATGCTCTGGAGCCTGTTGCATTTTTATATCTTTGGGGATTGGAAAATAACATTTTCCAACCAGAATACGTACGCATTCATATGACATCTGTTACAACACAATTTTTCCAAGAAGCTAACATTATTATCTTCACTCTGTGTTTGTTCGTCACAATAACCATTGTGTGTAAATTTTATTAAAATTTATTAACAACTTCTGTGTGTTTTGTTTTTTATGTTTTTTTTTTTTTTTAATTTCAAGTTGTGATATTTAGGAATTACTTAACACACACAACAACTTAAAAATACCTTTGAATTTTGAGTAAAACCACACTCGTTGAAACTATCACATTGAAGACTAGATTTAAGCAGTCTGTGAACATTGACTTTGAATATTTGGCTTATAAGTCTTGTCTTTGGGTCCTACATCTCTTATTAAGTCAGAATATAATGATTTTACTTTTTATTTATTGTATTCTTTACTAGTCTGTAAAAAGCAAAGAATGCAATAAATAAAAATCTAAATTATTTATATTTTGCTCAAAAACGTAAAATATAATTATGTCTACTAGTAACAAATAACCAGCAGAAGTATGGACATTTAGCTAAAAATAATTATTATATACAAGCATATAACAAACTCAAATTAACAATCGAGACAAAAATTAATCCAAAAATTTTGAATCCATAAATGTTGTTTATTTGTCAAAATAATAATGGCATATCAATAAAATGTATTGTTACAAAATGGTATTAAAATCAATTCATTCTAAAAGATTAATAAACTTTTACCATATTTTCAGGAATAAAATAAATACATTACAATATTTCAAGAAACAAATTGAAAATTTAAAAACTTTATAATATATAAAACGTATATTAATTATACTATAATTTAACATTTTTATTTCTACTATGCTTGGTCAAATACTGATATCTAAAAATTTAATCTTACTTTACAGTTCAATTGTTTTAATTTATATTCAGTTAAAACAGTATACTATTTTGAGATTTTTTTTTAATTTAAAACCTGTTATCATTGTAAACGAGTAAGTAGTAAATAATAAGATTGATTGCGTTAAATGGAAATTTTAATGAAAATTGATATCATGCAATTATTCATTAATTATGTATTGACATAACATCTTAGTATAAATTGCAAATAAATGTAATAAACTTTATTAATTGTTAGTTAGCAGTGGTATACTGAAAAACGTTTGGTATTATAACAATATGGAATCAAACCTAAGAGTGAGCATATTTTATGATAAATAATTATTTTTAAGTTTCAGTCTAGACAATTATTGCACAATGATCTAACTATATAAAATTTTTTTTTTTAAATTTAATTTAAAATAATTTGTTTGTCATTAATAATAACATATTAAATTTACATATTATTTATAATTACAATAAATAAAATGAGAATTTACTTTTCTATAACTTTTGCAGTTTTTTAAACAAGTTTAAGCCTTACATGTTTGATTTGTTTTTTTCTCATTCTTTATTTTTCTACATTGGAACAATGCTATTATATTTTTTGGTTTGTTGCTGTTCAGATATAAGGCTTATATGAGAAATTTATTTATTAAAATCTTTGTTGTTTGTCAATTTCTTCTAATTTGTTAATATTTTTTTATACAGCGTTTTATTATGTTGTATTCAGTTGTTTTTTTTTACTATATCTAAACTTGTTAAATTTTTTTTTCTTTTGCTGCTATTTTTTTTGTTTGGTAATTTTTACGTTTCTGCACATGTTATATCTATTTCAAAACTTTCTAGTGATTGTTGGTCTATTTGCAAATTTTATTTCAGAAATCGTAGTTGCAATATTTTATTTCTGCACTAACATAACTTTTGATCACGCTGTAAAATATTCACAACGTTGCATTTATATTTTTCTTATTTTTAGTTTGTTTTGTACTTTACAATTTACATTTGTCTCATTACAATATTTGTTATGTTGAAATTTTTTAAAATTTGGTTTAGTGTTTATTGTTGGTGTAGGTAATACTAGTACATTTGTTTTTTACTGTTTCTAAACATTATCATTTGAGTTTATAGTTATTTAAAATAACAGAAAGAAATATAAACATATTTACTAAGTATTATATCACAAATATATTTAAACCGTGACTAGTTTCAACTTTTTACAAGTCCATCATCTGACGGTAATACAAACACACAAACCATGAATATAAAAGAGAATTTACTAAGCATATTATATTTATACTTGTTTGTATCACCGTCAGATGATGGCCTTGTGAAAGATTGAAACTAGTGCTGGAATTCTGTCAATCAGAAGATCTGGTAATAAAAAACAAACACTATAAACTACCACCGCGCCAACTATATACTTGGACATCCCCAGCTCATACCAAAAACAAAATAATTAGAAACCTTAAAGGATTGCGATAGACAAACTTAAAGATGTAGAAATAGAAGAACAAACTAAAGAAGATATAAACGCGAGTATCCAGTAAATAGTTAGAACTAAAAAAAAAAATGTACCTTCAATTATAAAAACTAAGGAACGGAAAAGTTTAACAAATCACACACTAAAGCTTCTAAGATGGAATGAACACAGTTTTTTTTTTTTAAGGATACCAGAGGTAAGTAACAAGTGCAAGGCGCCATTAAAAACATGAAAAGCGGTTGGCCCAGATGAAGTACTAGTAGATCAGTTAAAACTTGTGAAAAAACACACAAATTGATATCATTACAAACCTGTACAACACCATATATGAAACAGGAATATTGCCAGACAAGTGGTTAAGGTCAACATTGATCACGATACCAAACTATAAGCTATACAACAAATTGGAAGAAGGCATTTGGCATTAACGTATTGACATAAAAATGTTTGGATGTGAACGTAGAGATTCATAGACTAAGAGAAAGTTCTTGACAAGATCCAGCATAAACCGTTAGTAACACTCCTGAAAACCAAAATACATTGACGCAGCGTACATACGAATTATTGAAAATTTGTATTGGAATTAAACGGCAGAGGTGTGAGTAGATGGTGATTCTACAGTAAACATTAATGTCTAGAGAGGAGTTAGGCAGGAATGCATTTTGTTTCCGATGCTATTCAATTTGTACTTGGAGGCAATATTTCAGGAAAAAATTCTTGAAGAGTTAGAATAAGCAGGGCTGATTGTAAACGGACGACCGATTAACAAGACCTGCAAAGAATGGTAGAAATAACGAATGTCATTAGCTTGCAATACGGGTTGAAAATGAATCTTAAAAAAACCAAATAAATTATCATTTTAAAAGCAGCAACACCTAATGCTAACCTTATTGTTGACTAATATCCGCATTGAGAGGGTAACCAAATACAAGTACCATGGCACCTGGATAACAAACGACAACGTTCAGACAAAAGAAATCAAATACAGAATTGGACTAGTCAGAGCTGCTCGTAATAAAATGAGCAATGTTTTTTTGCAATCGTGATCTAAAGACAGAATTCCAAATTAGAATGGTGAGGTGCTATGTGTTTTCTATATTAATGTAGGGCGTGGAAGCATAGACACTAAATCAACATCTTACAAATAAACTCTAAGTTTTTGAAATGTGGGTGTATAAAAGAGTTTTAAAAATATCGTAGACCGACAAAATTAAGAATCAAGAGGTTACAAAGGATGGCAAAAGAGATAGAAATTATAGAAACAATTAAATGTGGAAAACTAGAATATTTGGGACATACTATGAGAGGAGAAAGGTATGAATAACTACAGCTCATTTGCAGGAAGTATATGTGGGGGAAGATTCCGGATTTTTTGGTTATAAAATTTTAGAGATTGGTTTCGGAGTACTTCAACAAAACTATTTAAAGCGACAGTATCAAAAGTGAAGATTGTTTTGTTTGTAGTTAATCTCCAAGTAGGAGACGGCACATTTAGAAGAAAAAGAAATTTTGCTTGGTTGTTTTTTAAAATACTTTTTTCCTACAAGTTGTTTTTTAATCAATCTTTTAAAATAATTGATAATCTCATACCAGTTGTCTATTATTGTTATTTAGTTGTAAATTTTTTCTTGTTTTGCTACTTTTCTTTTTTTTTTTTAATAAAACATAATTTTTTACTTTCAGTAACTAATTTTATTTTATTGTAAAAAAAAGATGCTGCTATTTTGTTTATTATTTGTGCATTGTTTATAATTAGCATACTTTTTAGCTACCTTATATTAAGTGTACAACATTTATGACATGTTACCAGTTATTATTTTAGATTATCTTTTATGTATTGGGTAGCCGGTCCAAATCAAATTTATTAAGTATTCCGATTTTTTTGTAACATTTATTTAGAAAGCGTTTTGGTGATGCTTTGTATTTTGGTCATTTATACGTATCAATGAGCTTTCATGCGTAAGAACTTGTAGTCAGTTATTGTTATCCAGGTTTTCACAAATTATTGCAGTATAAGGTCTCATATTTAACTTTTTTTGCGTGCAATTTAAAGTTTAAACGTTTATCTAAATTAGTTTTAGGAATTCAGACATGTTTGTTTATGATATTATGTTGTTATTTTTTTATAAAGGTTGGTTTTGCGGCGGAAGGAAGTAAGGTTTTATTTTATTTGCAATTTTTTAATTGCACCTAGTAGGTATATCATAAACTGTTCAACTGTAGTGGAATTTAGCGTGACGACCTGGTGATTTTATACATTTAATCGGTGCCGTAAACTTATTGCATCATTTTTACATCTGAGTAGTCAGAGGCTGAGTCTGATATGAAGTTTAAACAAGGTGGCGATTATGCTGTTACACTAATAAAAATAACATTTACTTTTTTTTGGTTTGTACTTTTACCAAAAACGGTATTGTTTTTTTGGCAACAGATGTTTTGTTCAAATGTTGTTTAAATCAACAACCTTATCTAGGGTAAGGGAGATTGTTGTGGCCTGGTGCAAAATTTAACATTTGTTAAGTAAAAATTGTAATAAACGTTGAATGACTTCTACTTTGAAGTGGAGTTTTGTTATCTAAGTTTTAGGAGACGGTTGACCGTTTTGTGATTCAACCTAGATCGTTGTGCGGGGATTTGTTAAGTCGAGTGAAGCGCCTAACTCTAATCTTGGAGCATAACTTGTCGCAGGTGTGTGCCCCAACTGCGGCAGAAAATTTTAAAAAATTATAAAATTTATTAATTTAGGACATTAGTCTAATATATGATTAGTGTCTATTTAAACATTTACATTTAATATAAGAGTGTGGATGGACCAGAGACTAGGCCTTGTTAATATCTACAGCGCCTCCGTTCTCTCAATTAACGAGATTGATAGTATATATTTGTGTTTAATTCCAGGCACATATTCAAAGGCAGCTTGTGAGGTAATAACACAAGCATAAGCTCAAACATACCGGCCCTTGAAAATCTTTTGGCAATTTCCTTAGATTTGTTTTTTTTGTAGGGCATTTTTAACGTTGGGCTGGTTGACTTTAGGGGTGCAAATACAAGTTTTTCCTTTATAGGACTTAGCATGGAAATTTATTCATTGCTTTATGATGATGACTTGAAAGTAAAAGTATTATAAATATGTAAGTCACGATAGTTTTTTTGCGGATGATTGTGTCGCACTCCGTAGGTCGACATTGCTGACATGCAAATACATGTGTTTGATGTAAGCATTGTAAGCATAGTTTCTAAGTCAAACAACTTTCATTTTGTTTTTGTGAAACTTTATTACATTGATTTTATTTTATTGGGGTTAAATAATAATAATTGGATAGTTTTTATCATAAACAATATAAGTGTTTTTACATTTTAGATACTGAGAGACAGCTGCGTCATCACTTGGTTATTACACAAATTATGAGAAATATTATAAGGCACATTGACAAAACATTTAATTTAGTTATAAATGTCTCTTAATATAAATTTAGTTATTTTCTTTTAATATACGTACCATTTTTTTTGGGTAATAAAATAACCTTGATACAAATGTTGCTTGACATTTTAGTTAATATCATCTTTAATAACGGTGCTAAATACTATTTTAAAATGATATCTGTCACTACATTCACAAATTTTATGTGTAGCTTTATACAAATTAACTGTAAAACTAACAGTTTGATTTAAAATACGAAATGTTTAATAATTTTGCCACATAAATAGGCCGGCCATAAATAAATAAAGATAACAAAAGCAATGTTTTCATAGAAACATAATGATGTTAAATAAAAACTAAAATTGTCGTTTTTTTTTTAATCTAAATAACTTTGTGTACACTTACAAATTTGAGATTAACATTAAGTTTTCTAGATGTTCTGCTTAACCTTGTACTTGTAAGTAACAAAGTTACCCACAGGTGGGTAGGTTATTGACATCTTATATTTTATAATCATTTTTTGTAACAACTATGAATTAGGACTGTTAATGCGTGTTTTACATTGTTATCGAAATTGATATGATTGTGAAAACAGTTGCGTCCAAGCTACAGATTTTATAGTTTTTTATATAATTGAACTTGTTATTCTACTAAATTTAATATTAAATAAATATATTTTGTACATGTGTTATAAATAGAATTACATTTGAAATTAAATTATTGAATTTCCGTATTTTGTATGACGCATTATGACCTTACACATTTTTCAATCGAACTTAATTTATTATGCAAATATATAATATAAATATTTAATTTATAGTAAATTGACAATCTTAACAAAAAATATATAAATAAATTGTATCATATTTATTTCGACGATGACTTCAAGAAGTTTGTGACAATACACACAAGCTCACGTTTTCACAACTACATTAATTAGAATAAGCATTCTTTTCCTGGACTAATCAAGAAATAATAATATTGGCCTTCCTCATTACGTAATTAATCATTAAATAAAAATTCATAGCGACATAAACGTAGCCGTACTTATTAAATAGTGCTAGCTCTTACATACTAAATAGTATGTTGTGGCTATGTCATGATGATTTACTATTCTAGTTAGAAACGTCACACCATTCATTAAATTTTAGGGCACTAGCTCAATAGTAAAATCATCAAACGGGTCGCGATCTTAATATGTAATGTTTGGCACATGACATAACTTCAGGTCATTGAAATGAATTGTATCTACATTATATTTAAATGTACACCCTGTTATAAATGAATTGTAAATTAGTAACGACTTAAGACATTTGAGGTATGAGGTAGAAATTTAATATTAATAGTTTAATAATAATATTAATAATAATGAACAAAAAATGTTATAATTCTACAGAAGTCGTAAATTGTTCAATGTCAAGTTGATTTGTGATGGATGATTTAAATTATAAACTGGTGAGATACACTAAGGTGTTTTGTAATATTCAAATTAGCAAACACTTTCACCATCAAAATATTGAATCATAATTGGGTTTTACTTTTAAATTATCATAACTAATTAGATAATAACAAATAGAAAGATGCAATAAAATATATTAAATTATCTATATAAGTCGTAGATTTCTTTTTATTTTATTTTAATTAGATAAATAGATACACAAATAAAAAATTAATCAATTCAATAAGTTGATAAGAATTGATTAGTCAATAATTATTTTATTATAGAATACAATACCCAGTATATTTTTTTGTATTCTTATCTTATACTTACGAAACAAATCCATACTTGATTTGTTTGTAAATAAAATATTATCTTGAATGTTATTATGATATAGTATGTATTTGCTTTGTTTACAAACTACACATTATAATACAGATATAACTGTGTATTGCATAAATTTATTTAATTGATATTGTCTCTTTTTTTTCAAGATGCTTGTGTATATTTTGGACAAATTTGTCTGGATATTATTGATCGCTGTACTGACAACACAGGCTCTTCAGATAGCCGGTGTTGTGGATTCACCTAAAGGACTTGTGCTAGGGGAAATTACATACGAACAGGTTTGTCTAATTTTTATTAAATACTTGTATGAAATTACTTATGCTTATTCCTCTCTTATATACGTTACCAATAATATTTCAAATCGTTGGTCACTACGTAAATATCACTTAATTAAAGTCTTATTATCAATTTGAATTTATTTAACTTAATATCGAATTTGTATTATATTTACCCCAAGAATAATATGCAAATAATAATGTTGTGAAAGTAAGCAGAATAAAATACAATTAATAATTGAGTTTATAATATAAAAACATTCAACTTTCCAAACTAGAACAGCAAATTTCACTTCACTTCTTTAATATAAGCATGTTTTATATTTGTTAACTCTATGACATTTTCACACGTAACGTAATATTTAATTTATTTAAATCAGTTATTTATAAGACGAGACCTAGGCTAAGGTATATTTTAAAATAAACTTAAAGCTACTGTATGCATTGTATTTTAAAACAATAGAAATTAATATTATTTTGCATATATTTTAAGTTGTTAATACGGTAGGATTAATTGCATATTTTTTATTTACCATATATTAAATTAGGAAGTTTAAGATTCAGATTGATTTATATTTAAGGGAAAAATGTCAGTTAAATAAATAATAACTATAACTATAATAAAACGTGACATTTTTTAAATGAAATACTTAAATAATTTGTTTTTTTACAATACTCATAATTTGTTTTTACACTAATTTTTGTTATTCTTTCTACTTATTAATACTTTTTGCTATTTACTTTTATTCTTTTATATAAGCTGAACTTTTCTTATGTAACCCTAATGCTCATTTTAAGTTCTTGATCATTCACAAAAACTCTTCTAATTGTGTCTTTTATTTCTTTTGCCAAAAACAATTTGCAACATTTTTGCAACTAAAACTTAACTGAGTGGGCATTTTTGTATTACACTTTTTGTCATTCAGAATTTGTTTGAGCAAAAAAATGTTTGGCCTTTTTGTACAATCATAAATTTATTTTGAATCCCATGTCTATATGTCCAATATATTAAATTTTACATTGTTTTCTATTTCAGATACTCAATCTTTTGATATACAAGGTAACCGCCATAATATAATCACTATAATTTTCCTTAAAAAATATAATCAATTTTTTTTTCTCTTAATCTTAACACATTTATTACATTGCTCAATTAGTAATTCTTACACCTCATCAAAATATTTTGATGGGAGCGTTGTTGTGCAACAACCTGACTTCTTTTGACGCTTTGCCTGAATATTTTCTCTCAACCTATGTAATAAGGTGGCATAATAAGCGTTATTCGCATTGGTGTTTAAAATCAATCATCAAGATGCCTTCACAATCTTAAAAATGGCTTTTCTTAATGGTGGTTTACCTGCACAATTCCATTCCATGTTTTTTTTACAGTTGATTATGATACAAGACTATAATTTTATTTTTATAACAATAGATTGAAGAACTTCTTTTTTTTTTCTCACAGAGCTTTAAAAAATATTGAGCACAATCAACTCAATGCTGTTTGGCGAAATGATGTATTTAACTTTGACATTGTTGATAATTTTCTCAGTTTTAATCGGCGATTAGTCTTAGCCCAACTTAATCTTATGGCTCATTTTTTTACGGTGAATAAAAAAGGTAAATCTTTATTGTACACGCCATCCAATCTTTATTTAATTTGATGAGGGGTAAAACCTTCTAATGTGAAGCTTTGGTGATCGCTCGGTATTATTTTTTTTGCAAATCAGGCATGTTTGAAACCTAACGATGTCTGTCTGCGTATTACTACAAGACTAATTAAAGTAAGGGTTGAAATTGCACATGTACGTTATACAGCTTATCACTTTTTTTTGCGTAAAACGGGAAAAATCTTTAAAAGACACTGGTCAGCCCGTGCTGTTTAATAGTGACAGGTTTTTACTGACTAAAAAACCTACTTTTTACCTTCTTATTAAACCTGTTGAACACCTTTGGTGTTTTACTTCTCGAGCAGTTCCGTTTCTTTGATAAAGTCCAGTACTTTTACCTAGTTGGTTGCTTTTAGCAAATCTTTGTTTAGGTTGTGTTTGCCAAAAATGGCTATACGTTGCTGTTTGTAAGCTTTGCATTCATTCAGCAACTGTATTGGAGTTTTATCTTCTTCTATACACCCGCAGCATAGAGGGCTTGTTCCTATTCCTATTCTATACAAGTGTTTGTTAAGTCTACAGTGTCCGGTTGTCTTGTGAGCATTCCGAGTCTAATACGACTCATTTGTATTACCATTGTGTTGGTATCATACGATGGTCCTGCTAGGAATATTTTTGAATGTGTCAATCCCTTACAGCTTTTTCACAGGTTGTTGTTCTCCGCCTCATATTTGCTGCGGATTATTGCTTTTTCGGTCTTGTATGGTATCCCAGTAGCGGGTTCTGGTCCAGTAAATGTTCCCTGTGCTTATTCATTGGCAAGTTGATTTGCACTGAGATTTCCTTT
This sequence comes from Tachinus rufipes, assembly GCA_963932245.1. Lineage (NCBI taxonomy): Eukaryota > Metazoa > Arthropoda > Insecta > Coleoptera > Staphylinidae > Tachinus > Tachinus rufipes. The sequence goes on along the minus strand of OZ010745.1, from coordinate 69,826,580 downwards.
TATCTCCTTGATTTTGGGTATCCATACTACGTGAACTTTGAAAGTTGTGGTTACTGTTTCCAGACTATGTATGCATGTCATAACCAATTTGGATTTTATTACTGGCAATTGCAGGGTCTGCAGTGCCTGGTCTGTCATGTTTTAATCCCTTCTCGATCATGTCTCTGGTGCACCACTCGGTGGCAGCCTGAAACGTCAAAGCATATTTACCCAGAGTTAGCAATGTTTGCTTTTCTATTGTTTGTCTTCGTAAATTCCGTGATTTTTTGGTCTTTGGTCCCAATCTGTGTTCCAGATAGTTCTTTTGACCGTTCTTAGATATCTGTTTTTTATCCATTCGTTTTGCTGCAGTATTATTACGTCAATTTTTTTGCTGGTACAGTGGCCCTTTATCGTTATTTTTTTTTTCTCAAGCAACACTTTTGTTATATTATGTCTGCGAGCCTCGAGGTTTACATTGTGTTAGTTTATCCGCAGTCTGTATGCTGCTTATCTTACCTCCGTCATTACCATAAGGTGAAGTAGCGGTAATGAAATTAGTACTTCTATAGCTGCTGTAGGCGTCGTTGCATGCTAGCTTTTGAATTTTGTTTAGTCTTTTGTTATTACATTTGTCAGATGTGAATTGAAGTTTAAGTTAGTGTCAAGCGTTATTCTCAAATATTTTACCTCTTTGACATCGGGAGCTTGGCTTCATACATCCCCAGGTTTTAGGTCTGTGGTGTTTTGCCGTCTTCTGAACTGTACAATCGTTGTGGGTTTACTGATAACCTCTTCTTTTTGCACTATCTTTTTACGGTATTTAGCGCACTTTGTGTCATGTCTGACACGGTTGCTCCAAACTTCCCGCATGCAAGAATTGTTAGATCATCTGCTTAGCCTAGGGCAAAGATGCCTATGCTGTTGAGTATCTGTAGTAATTTGTCTATGACTAAGCACTACAGTAGGGGTGAGAGTATGCTTCCTTGTAAGCACCCTCCGTCAACTTTGGCTTCTACAGTTTTTTCATATAATGTCAAATGCCCTCTCAATATCCAGAAAGCATCCAAAGCTATTTTTTTGATTTGGTTGGTGTTTTTGCATTTGCTAACTAGTTGGTGTATGGCTAGTTAGCATGATTTACCCGTTTGGTAAGCATACTAGTGCTGGTGCTGTGGTCAGGCCTTTAGCACCCCGTATGTGCCTATTGACTATTATTTTAAAGGTTTTTGCATAAAGGATGTTAAGCTGATTGGTCTGTCGGATTTAGCTAGGACGTGAGTCTTTCTGGCTTTCGTAATAAAATAAACTAAATACCGCTTTGACCACTTTCTAACTGCTTGGTATTTGCAAAAGTGCTAGGCTTGCTTTGAGGATCTTGCATAGAGGTTCATTTTGTTAACCTGATTTATTATTTGTTATTATATTCATATTATTTCATATAATATTATTATTTATTTATTAATGTATTATTTACAACATGTTTCGTTATTTTTTAATAACATTTTCAAGTATTAATATAATATAATAAATTTTTTGAATGATTTATAAATAAATTAAATTTTTGTTTCTCCCGCATTCCGCTTTCTTTTAGTCTCTTTCGTTTGTCGTTTTATTTGGCAATTTCAGGTTCTCTTGATTACGTACTTCTGTTAGCTTAGAGCACAAGGAGTGCCTTTGACTGATTCCGTTTGTATTTTCCGTTTTTGGTCCGCAGGGATCTAATTTTAAACAATTTATCTAGACTATAACAGCAATGATTTTTAATTAAATAATTCAAATTTTTTGATTGATTGATTGATTGATTGATTGATGGCTTTGTGGGCAAACGAAAGGCCGTAAAAGGTTTTTGTATTAGGATTATTTGGTTTTTTTTAAGCGCTTTGTATTTATGATTAATTATGTTTATTATATCATATAATGTGCATATTTAAATTTGAAATTTTATAATTTGGTAAACAATATAAACAAATATAATGTAGTTATATTACAGCTAAATCATATAAAATTAATAATTGCGTATAATAGCAAGACTTAAAAGAATGCCAATGAATATATTTGTTTTATTTTACTGATATTCATACATCAAATGCAATGTGTATTACAAACTTAATTAGTATTATTGCATTAAGAACAACAACAAGACACGCAAAGTTATTTATTTTATCTTGTGTTTTATTAGATTGTGACATTACAAAATTGACTATCATTATAATTTTTATATGTAAAAAAGTATGTCTGTAATGAGTATTTAATGAAGGTTTGCTTATAATTTTACTTAATTGCAGACTTATGTTCTATTTTACTTGTTTATTAATTGTACTATTTTAATAATTAGTAATGACAATATTAGATTAATATAGGTACCTGCTTTTGATACATTATTTTTTTGTGTCTGTAGAATATGGCGTCTACTTTAGATAATAATATTAATAATAATATTGCTATTGCTACTATAAACTCTTTGTTGGGATTTTGATTTTAAAAAATGTATTAGTGTTTATAGAATGTGCAAATAAAATAGATTTAAATAGCAAGAATTTAATTTGAATAAACAACGTAATTTTCTTATGAGAAACCTTAACTTAATCTGAAAAAGCCAATATTGAAAACTTGTTTAAAGTGTGAAAAAAAAAAACGTTTAACGTAATTAGCTGTTAAAGGTTTGTTTTTTTTTTGGTGAAAGTACAAGAGAAAACACAACAAAAACAAAATGTTTAAAAACGGTGTTGGCATTATGAAAGTACGTAGCACCAGTCAACTTCTTCTTTAATCAGTCGTTTTCTATCTTTTGGATATAGGCCGTCATCTCTGCCCGTACTGCTGGCAAATTGCATTACAAGGGACCTACAGTTTTTAGTGGATTCCGAACCACTGGAGAGATTTTATCACTCCATCAGAGAAAGTTGTTAGCCGTAAAACCACACGCTGACAAGACGGGTTGGGGAGTGGGAGAGCGTATAAACATGTCAAAAGTACTCACGATCTGTGCAGCGGTCAAAGATTGTAGGTGCGATTCCTATATACCGTTAACTAGCGCTAATAATATAAATGATAAACGTTCGACAAGTTTTTTGGTTTTGAGTGCGCCACAACTTCTGGATTTGAGTAGCAGGGTGAAACCATTTTCACTGCATTTACGCCTAAATATACCCTTTATACCTGTTTGAGTGGTAAATCATGGTTTTTTGTTTAAGCACACAGTCAACCAATGTGGTTGATGTATGCTAGGACATAGCTTGGAGGAGTTTTCTTTATGCTGGTCATCAAACCAGAAATTTCGTCTCCGTGGGCAGGAACATAGTACGTCCTCGGTCGTCTCGTTGCATTCTATACATGTGGGACTGTTTACAATGTCCGTTGTACGTATGTTTTTTTTTAATTGAGAGTGTCCTGTTAGGATCTTTGTTATGGTTTGCAGTTTTTTTCTGGACAGTTAGGTAATAGTTGGCCGTTTTGGGAAAGGCAATCATTGCCTCCTTTGTTTATATATAGCTTGGGTTATTATACTATTGTACTTTAAATGCATTGTATGTATTTGCTTTTAGTATGCTATTGAGGATTTATAGTGGTTATTTACAAATTTGGAAGGTTGATTTTTTTTTACGTCAATCCATTTACCTTAACGTTATTTATTATATTGGAGTGTTCTTATACTCAGCACAACTCAATGATATTTGCCAGATCTGCAATCTAAGAGCTCTATGACATTCTAGAATTAACCTTGATTTGTTTTAAGGCATATTTATAGATAAAATTGCTGCTCAGATGTTTTATAGGATAGTAAGGTAGCATGATATCTGTTTGTGCTCTTAGCAGAGTGAGAAAACGGTGATTGCAAGCCAAAGTGTGCCCATGTCTCCGTGTCTTGACAACAGGCTACACTACTAGAACGACATGTACACTTTTTTACATCTTATGTTTAGGTGTGGTCCTTAAGCAAGCTTGGTGTTGAAAATCACACCCAGATATTTTACTTGGGTTGACAGCTTTAATTAGGTGTTTAAGAGTTTTGGTAGATTTAGTAGTCTAATTTTCCTTTTTTTTTTGTAAGAACCTGGTTTTTGCACCATTTTTCTATTATTTTTAGGACCTCTCGCATGCTCATACTCATGATGCAGAATATGTTATTAATAGTGTAGAAACCAAATTCATTGAGTTGTTAAATTATGTTGTCTACAACTATATTTTATATTTGATGTCTATGAATACTCCTAGAGTGAACATCTTGTCCTGTAATGATCTTTTGATTCGATCTGTTACGCTGTGTGAAGCAGATTCCATAAATCTTTTCTGAGTATTTGCATGTTGAGTGTATCAGCGTAGTAATAAGAGCCGTTTTTCGAATGGATCTTTTGAACCGTCTCTCAAGTGTTTTTAGAAGAAAAGACGTGAAACTTATCGAGCGATAGGATTTTGTTAAAGTGTAATTACAGCGTCTTAGGTTTGGTATGAATACAACTTTTACTTCTTTTTATACTATCATGTAGCAAAAAAAAAAATAACTAATTTTGGAATTTATAAAATTGGGATAATGCTCTAATGGCCAAAACAAATCATGACTGGTTTGATCTTTCACTTTATGCCACGATTGAATCCAACGGTTTTTACATACTTACTGCAATGCTAATTTTCAAAAATTTTAAATGATTGCAATACAACAACTTGTATACAAAAATCAAGTCTATCACCTATAAGCTACTTGCAATAGTGTATGACTAGCATTACGACCTATTGAATATGATAACTTAGTCACATATTTTTTTTATAAATTGAGAAAAATATGTTTCTTATTAATTTTTTGTTACTGCTAGCTGCTATTTATTTGAGCAAGTTTTGCAATATTATTTGATCAATATTGTTCAAACAAAAATTATGTCATAATTACACCCATTTTTTAAAATAATATTTTACATTTTTTTTTAATTAAGTTTTTAATAAATAATTCGAACTGAATATGCATACCATACGATAATGTGTACAAAATGATTCATATAGACAAGATATAATTTAAGATTGCCGACCCAAGAAATAACTTGCTTTCACTCTTGTTAATACAGTGCAATTACTTGTAGCATCCGTTATGTTCGTTTTAGAGAAATTGTTTCTAAAGAAAGTGTTTACAATATAGATAACACCGTCATCGTCCTTGTTATTATTACACAATAAAACGATATTTAAGCTTAACAACATCATAAACACCATTTACTATCTCTCTAATTATAACTCTACAAAATAGTTATTGATAATAATTATAATAGTTATCGACAATAAATATGATTTATAAATCAATTTACTATAAAACCAACACAGAGTATTAGTTTCTTTTTGGCAGCATGGTTTATTTTTTGTTGGTTGTTACTTTGTTTTATGTTTTAACAATTATATTCCAATTTATCTTAATATTACCGACGTATAACATATACTGATGTCACTGCAATTTTAAAGTATGATACTTCATTTGGTATATTGGCAGGTCATAAATATTAATACACTTGAATCAAAAATTTTATTTATCTTATTTAAATTTATTCTTCTTCACAGTGATGAGAATCTAATTACATATCAGCAACTCAAGGGCAGGAAAACGCCGGTCAATGACTAAACTAAACAATATGTTAGGGTAGTTAGAGGTCAAACAATTTTATTATTTACTTTAATCTTTATTTTGATTATTTTTGATTATAAAATTGATATTGAAACTACAAATTTACAATGTTTTTATATCCGTACTATAAATACTACTAATAAAATGAATAGTATTATTATATTTATTGAATAAATATTATCACAAAATGCAACAATAAATAAAATTGTCAAAATATTTACTCTGTAAATAGCAAACAATAACATCGAACTTTATTGTAGTCTGCAATATTTCTTTCTAGTGAAGGTTATTATTTGTTTACTTATTTACTATTGATTTATGCAAATTTGTTATTACAAATCCACTAGACTTAATCAAGTCTAGTCGAATGCAAGCACCAGGAACTCTTTAACTTCAATCTTTCGTAATGCATTTGTTTATGGTAATGAGGAACTAATAATTTTCCTTTCATGTTACAGGGAAACGAATACGAGTATAGAATGTCGGTTGGTGATGGTGACGGTAGAGGAAAAAGGCAGGCCGGCGATAGGTCACCATTGATTGATAATATATTTAATGTAAGTATAAATATTTAGGTCTACCAGGAAATAACCCTTCGAACTATTACATAACGCACCGGTTTTATATGGCATTTTAAACAAACCAGATAGTTGGTTATGGATATTATTTGGATATAAATGTCCAAGAAGAAAGTTGTATATGTATTTAGGTTGCATAATGGAATTAGAGTTACGCGAATTGAATGAATAAATAATAATTAATATGATACCAGTTAATTTTAACATTCATTATTGCTTTCACTTTTCATTTCTTTGAATAGATTGATTTGTAACAATGAATTAATTATAGTTTTCGTTTGTTTGCTACAAATAAATGTGCTGAGTTTACAAATAATAAGATTTGTATATTTAAAAACACTTGATTATTTTATAATGTAGAAACAGCAAAAATTCATATCAGAGTTATTGACTAACTATTAAAAGGTTTTATTAACAAACATTGTGTTAAATGTACAGCTATAATAATATTTTATTTGTACTCTATAAGCTAATTATTAATAAACTTGTAGTACTATATAAACAGGCTGATAATTGGAATCTAATTTTTCGTAAAAATAATAGTATACATGGTGCTCCCAGAGTATAATCATAAATGTATGGGTTTGTTAGTTATGCTGTCGTGAGTCTAAACTTATCTTTGATTGTCAACGGTTATTGAATTACTGACCACTTTATTGTGTTTTAAAAATACACATTTTTAATTTTTACATTACATTAGTACGTTAGAAATTGAAAAGTAATTGTTCAAAATATTTTTATACATTTATTTATACACATTTTCGGAAGGTGAGAATAATAAAATTGTAACATTTGTTTATTTATTTAAAATATTTTCAATTAATAAACTAACTAGTAATTTAGCAACAGTTGACGATTAAAAACATATTTTTGAGCAGTTATAAATTATTAAATAATATTTAATTAATCAATTAATTGCTAAGCTCCCTGACGAGCGTTTTAAGAACTTGAAATGCTGGTGTCTAGGTTACACATGCGGCATAGTTGTGAATTTGCACAGAGATATTAATTAATTAATTATTTATAATTGCTTGAACATTTTCAAAGATTTACAAATATATTAAAATTGTCCTTGTTTACTCTAAAGTGTATTTTTTTACTTTTTACTGTAGTATGTTCATTGTGCAACTTTTATTGCTACTAAAAGGTATGCAATTTTATTATTAGCATATTACGTGCGAAAAGTGAACATCAAAAAGTAACAGATCACCTGTCAGCTGTTATGTTGCAACTTTTAATAATTACTTTAATTTTGTTTGTGTGCATAAGTATTTTAGTCAAAAAAAAAAAAAAGTTGAACAACTTGCACAAAATTGGTAATTTTATTTATTTATTGTAGTGTTAGAAAAATAAAGAGTACAACTTGCACGTAATCTCTATTTTCACTTGTATGACTTGCAGCATTTACCAAAGGTTCGTGCAAGAAAGGTTATTTTTGTGTAAAATTGGTATCATTGCGTAGAATATACTATTTTCTATTACTTATTATAATATGTCTATTGCGCAGCTGTCATTGCTATATAAAAATATGATAAGTTTCATACATTTTATTATGCACGCTGATGATCATTTATTGGTGTTTTGCTTTTCACAGGCCCTACGTGCTTTTCTTTCAGTTTTATGAGTCATAAGTCATTTTCTTCATTTTACTGTACGTTCTTCAATTCTTTATAACATCATCATCTTACATTTTTTTTTCTGTTTTTGGATTTGCATTTATTATTTTTTGAATCACCTCTTTTAATAAGTACTCTCTTTTCAATGCATGCCTTGTCCACTTTTTTTTTCATGATTGTATCTGCTAGCGCTCTTTTTTTCTTATTCTTTTCAAGACTTCTTCATTCCGGATTTTGTCTGATCACTTGATGTTCTTCCAGAGTCATATTTTAAATGCATTTATGAGTTTTTTATTTATTTTTTCTTATCCGTATATGAGCACACTCTATACAAAACATTTTACAATTCTTTTTTGTAAGTTTATATCTTGTTATTCAAAATTTTGCTTTTCCTTCTTTTGTCATTCCTGTTTTTTTTTATATTTCTCAATATTTTTTTTGTAATTTTAGTAGAGGTGCTTATATCTTTTTACTTGCTCTAACTTATTTTTATCGAATTTATTCTGCCTCTACAATTTTCTTATTTTCATTTCTTCTAATTAAAGTTTTACTAAATCTATACAATACACACTTAAACTTTTGTTTTTCTTCAAGAACCTTTCTCTAATTGTCATTAATTGCATTTCTTGTCTTCGTCCTTTTTTTTAAATTCAAACTGTTCTTCTGCGATATTTTCTTCTAAGATTTTTATTTATTTCTCTTAACAAAATTTTTGCCTTGTGTACTATAGAACCTTGCGGTACACCAGTATTGAGGGAGGGCAGTCGGTCCAATTGCAAATATTGCGTAACCAGGAAAGCACTCTTCTGCCAATCGATCTTTTTCTTTCAATGCGGCTTTTTATTATCAACCTTAAAATATTGTATTTTTGGTACATTATGTGTCTCAAGTATGCAGTTTTTCTTTGCTTAATTGTCATGAGCAACTCTTTTTTTTCACTCATTTTTTGGAGTACCGTTTCATTCCGGACCATCTCCGTCCACGATGTTTTCAGTAACCTCTAGTATAACCACATTTCGAAGGTTTCTAGTTTATTTAACATATTATTATTTTTAGAGTCCTCAACTCCGTATAGCAACACTGACCAGACTGTCAACTTAATTTTAGGCTTAAATTTGTATTGCAAAGTAAGTTCTTCCATTTTATAAATGTATTTCTGGCCTGCTTTATTCTAGATTTTATTTCTTGCTCTAAGTCCCATTTTTCATTTAACATTGTTTTCAGGTATTTGAACTTTTAAAACTTGTTTTGTTCTAATACTGTCGAGTTTAATATACATATCTCCGATACTTGTGGCGCTTCTGCTTACTTTTTTGTTTTGGCTTTGCTTATGGATAGACCTTCTGCAATACTTTCAAGTTCAACTCTGTCAAGCATATATTGTAAATCTGCTTCATTTTCCGCCATAATGCAGGAATCATACGCAAAGCGTATGTTATTAATCCACCCGGCATTTTTGAAGATTTTTTTCGAGTAAGCATTAAAGAGCATCAGAGACAGTAAACACCCTTGGCAATCCCCACGTTTTATATTTATCTCTTTTGTATCTTTGCCTTGAAGCGTTATAATGGCTGATTCCAGTATAGATTCTGAATGATGCGGATGTCTTTCTTATCTAGTCCTAATTTTTTAGATCTTCTATAAACTTGTCGTGTCTTACCTTGTCGAATGCCTTTTGATAATCTATGAAGCATATATAGACCCTTTTGATGGTGAAGGTATTTTTGCACAAGTATTTGTAGTTCGAAAAGAGCTTCTCGTGTTCCAAAGCCGCTTTGGAATTCGAATTGCACGTCACTATTCTTCCTTTTACAATTACTAAATGCTTTGATTGTAATGATGTTTAAAAATACTTTTAGAGTATGGTTCGTTAAGCTGATGAGTCGGAAGTCTTTACATGATTTGGCATTAGCTTTTTCTGGAATTGTTATAAACGCTGATTTTAACCATTTATTTGATATTTTCCCATGTCTTAAATTCTGTTGAAGAGGTCAAGAATGATATTAATATTCTCGCTTTTGATTAGTTTCATTGTTTTTGCATGAATTTTGTCTGGTCCGCTTGCTTTGCTTGTTTTTGCAGTTCTAATTGCATATTCAACTTTTGTTTGCAGTATAGGGGGGGGGGGGGGGGCATTTATTTTATAAGTAATTTTCGTGTTTGTTCGATTATCTGCAAAAAGTTTGGTGATAAAGCTTTCCCATGTTTTTAAGCGTTTTTCTTTATTCAGGATTTTTTGTTCTTATCTGTCAGAATTGTTGTAGGTTTTTTTTTTAAATTATTTCACTTGGTTCTTTAAGTTTCTTGTAAAGATTAAAGCTGTTGCATTAATCTGATAACCACTTTTTTTGGCTGTTTTTATCTTTTTTCAAATTTCCAAACTTGGTCAAATGCTTTTTTGACGTTGAGCAGGACTATGTCAATCATTTTGTCTACATTCTAATTGATTTGTTATTGACGATTTGAGCTGTTTGCTAAATAATCCCGTGTTCACTTCTAATTTTCAATTAATGGTCGGTTGTCAGTTGATTTTTTTCCCTCACTTTACTTAACGTGGTAAGTAATGAAATTAGATATGAATCGGGCAATGTGGATGTTTATCCAGGTTTATAGATAGGCATCATTTTTCAAAATTTTGAAGAGGTCGATACTTCGACAGAAATCGCTTCTCTCCTGCAGTAATTTGTTTTTGTACGTCAATTTTGCATTTGCCTAAAACTTTTTCTAATTTTGCTTCCAGCATTTCTGCCATTTTATCCAATGATTTTATCTTTTTACAATTATTATCAAAACATTACATTTTGCCTTTATTTGTTTTTTATTAAATTTTGTATTAAAACTACAGTTTTTGTTTGCTTCTTTTTCTGTGACTCATGAAATCTATTTTCTCCTTACTTTCTTGTACTCATTTATTTCTTTTACTGGTTTTTTAAATTTTAATTTTGATTGTGTTTCATTTTATTTCTTTATCTGTTTTGTACTAAAACTTCAGTTTTTTTTTTTGTAATTAGAGTTTTAAATTTCTTTTTTTCAACGTTGTTTTGTGTTATTCATAATTTCTATTTTCTTTTTACTTTTTTTTTTAATTTTGATTGTGTTTCATTTTTTTTTCTTTTCCGCTTCATCTTGTGCTACTTTAAGATTACCTATCTCGTTTACTATTTTTTTAAATTGTTTTTGTCTATTCCTTTTTTCCAAGTTTTACTTTCTTATTATTGCACCTTATAGTTTGGAAGTCTGTTTGTCTTGTATAGCGTTAATATTTATTGTTAATACCTTATTATTGCCGTATATCACTTTGCTTACAGATTTTTATAATTTTATACTTTTTACTAAAATAGAATCTTGTCTTTTTGTAGTCTTTTTTATTTTTTTTATTTGCACGTAATTTTGTTTTTATATAAGCTGCAGCACTTGCAAAAGATTTGTGAGCAATGAATATTATTAAGTACTAATTGTACATTATACTTTTACCTATATAGGTTTATTTTATGCACTTTACAATTATGTTTACTAGAAGGCAAAATTTAATCATAATTCATATAGCAGTTGTAAAATACAACATTCAAAATGTAACTTTTATTGCAACAACTTAACACTGCCTGTCTTCTTCTAAAATGACTAAATAGATAAATAGATTTTAAGTTGTGTAATTTGCTTTGGCATAATATTGCTAATTGAATTATATTGAGTATTTTTTTGTACTGTTGCATCTTTGTTTCTAACAACTTTTGTTATGATATTGGAAATGTTTTTCTTTCGCTGTACACTGTTTGCATATGGTGTAAAAAATATTTTATTTTGGTTAACAAAAAACTGAGCCTAAAGTATTAGTACTAGTAACAATGTGATTGTGATTGTTTTTAATGAAAGAAGTTTATATTATTTTAGATTTGCGTATTTACCTTAGCACAATCAACAGTTGTTTCTTTTTTGAGAAATTCTTTGTTTATGTTTTAGCCGTAAACACGGTACTACTGGCGTATTAGCATCTTCTCTGCTCGTAATGCTTGCAAACTACGTTACGGGGAACTTACAGTTTTGATTGAATTTTGAAACTACTTGATATATTATTGATCTACTCTAGTTTGGGAGTGGGAGAGCATATATACGTTTGAAATCGTTTAAGGTGTGAGGTTTAAACTTACAATTTTTGGAGCAGGAGTTGGATGCCCAGACTACTGCGTCACTTCTCCTTCTCTAGTTTATTTGGTGATAATCAGACTTTTGTGATGCGGACCGCCCTACAAATAATGCTATGATTTTCTAATTTTTAATAGTTCAGTTATTATTATCTTATTTTAGAATATCATTTTTTTTATTGTGTGTTTTACAGCTTTTTACATTGCCCCAGAAGTCTTACGACTTGTTTGAAAGGATTTGATAAGACCAAATGCTTATTAGGTGGATAAAAAGCAAGTTATTATTTTATTCATATTTTGGGGATTGTCATTGTGCTACGCTAACGGTCTATAAGCTATCTCAATTTAATTTGATTATCAATTTCAAAGTATTAAAGTTTGTTTTTTTTTTTAATTTTTATGTTATGTGCTTATTGAGTATTTTATTTTTAGAGATAAAATTGTCTAGCAAGTGTGGCGGCAAAGTGGTTTTGACACAAAAAATTTATGCTAAATCAGATTTGGCGTTTATTTGTCAGTTAACAACTTATGTCATTTTTATCTTGACAATGTTGAGATATAAATACGTAATACATAATTAATAAAGTAGCACTAGAATACATGTGTTAAAGATTTACTAACTATAGGGTTAACTATCCCGTCTGGTAGAAGGATTAAAATTGTACGTTAAAAACAGATAGACTTGAAGATGATTTTTTAAAAAATCTTGCTTAAAGTGCGTTAGATTTTGTGAAAACTTAATCAATGTAAGCATTAAAAATAAAATTTTACAACAAAACAAAATTATTGGTAACAAGGTACATTTTTATTAGTCTGAATAAATATAAATAAACAGAAGTATTACGTCTGTAAATTGAAAAATTTTCAGATTAGTCACAGCGTTTTGATTTTGTGGTTTTATTTTTTAGTAAGCCGCTAATTGTCTATCAAGTTTTAAGTTGTTTTACATCAAGACAACTGTATGCAACATGTATCATATGACAATATTGTAATATAATTTATGTGTATGCCCCAAAGGCAACAGAATGTGTAACATACTACTGTTAACTGAAAATTGCTAGTTGTAATTGCCACATTTCAATATGTGTAGCAGGCAATAAAGTATTACCAAGCAACGTCTGTTACTAATTGCCACTCTTCTAAACATGACAACCAATTTTTTTAAACTTTTAACACCCAATTTCTTTTGAGAAGATTTCATTAGTAATTGTATATTACAATTAATAAAAATCTATATACTATGGTATTTTATAGTTTACTATACCGTAAATGCATACGCAATATTTTATCTTTTGAAAAAATAGAATAGCCTTGCTTATAAATAAGAAAATTATAAACATACCATTAATTAAAAATGAAGATGTACATTGTTGCATGTGACGCTAATATAATTATAATAATACTAATAATGAGTGTGCTGATCTTAAATACATATTTAATATATTGCAAAATATATTAAAATATTATTCTAATTGTTAACTCTGTTTTTATCCAGCAGAGACTTGAAGGAGAATACGTCGTGAAGTTAAAGAATAAAATAATTACAGCCAAAATGTGACGAGTAAGTTAATCTATTATATTTATTACTAAATGGCAATATTTCCAATCATCTTAACTGTAGATAGAGGTCTAAGCAGTACCAAAATCATTTATTATTCTATAATCTTAATCATTCTCGTCTCATTTTATTAATAAATTATCAAATGTGCCAGTGCATCTCAAAAAAAATTTATACATATATTATATAAAAGTGTTATTATTGAAAAAATTAGATTAATTTTTTTACAAACAAAAACTGTTGAGAAGCACTAGTTAAATAATAACATAAACATTGTTTTCTTAGTTTTTTTTTTAAACAAACTATGTTGACCTGTAAATTTATCTGATATACGATTATAATTAATTGTTAATTTCAGATGGGTGTTAAAGGATAGTCTATTTTAACTAACTTACATCCAAATTAAACATTTAATATTTTAAAACATTTTTATTTTTGTTTTAGATTCCAATTGCAACATTGAATGCTGTAAATAATCTGGTGCAAAGCTCCCGCCCTGCATTTCAACGATTAAGGGAAGCCGCCCAAAGACGAATCGATGCCAGTAGAGATGCTAGCAGGGATATAACCAGAGATACAAGCGAAAAAATCCGACAAGAAAGAGCACAGCAGCAGGAAAAAGAAGGCCCAAAAGTGCAACCTGATGGTTCCAGTTCAAGAGTTTTACTAAAAGTTTAATTAATTTAAATTAGTACTTCAGTTCCATAAAATCTCTGTATAATATAATGTAGATAGATTATAAATAAGGCTGAATCATGAGTAGAAGGTCAAGTTGCAAGTATTACTTTGTGTAACTTGATATGTTCGATTCAACTGGGAGACTTTAAGAAAATTGGTGATGTATATATTTTGAAATGTGATATTTTATATATTTTTATACAACTTTTATAATAAATGTTATTGTATTATTATTTAATTTTTTGAGGGTTTTATATAAATATTTTTTATAAATGAAAAAAATACTGCTTAAAATCTCAAGTAAGCCGTATAAAATTTGTTCACGGCAAATACATGTCTTAAGACGCCATAGAAGTAATTTAGCTGTTGCTAATTCTAAACACGCATAATGGTAACTTAACGATATCTGTATCTTGTATAGATAAGCAGCTTATTTTAGAGTATTGCGAATTAATAATACATTATTACCAACCACATAAAGTGATTTCATTTAGTTTCTATCACATTATATTCAACTCCTTGAGTGCATATAAGTAGTTTTAATATAATTGTTATGTGACATCTCAACTACAATAGTAAAATACTTAATTCTAATATTACCTCACATTTTTCATAGAAGGTGTAAGTTAGCATTAAAGAATAGTTTTTTTCTTAATCAATTCTAAATACTCAATGCATTTGACAATAAAATTTAGATAGATGTCTGATAGAATCATCTTTATATAATGTAAATTGTAATGTTAAATTTTACTAAAAAATATAGACTGGATAGTTATTTTTGAACAAAAAATTGTCTATGTAAACTAAATAGTTAGAGTTCCTAATCTATTTTAAGAAACTCGTAAAGTCCAATTTTGTATTTGTTGTTTACTCTAATGTGTATTACAAAGTGTTAGACCGTTTATTTTTTAATTGCATAAATCTGAAAAAAAAAATCTAAAATGGATTTAATATTATCATTTAAGGTTGGTGGCGTTAATTATATAATTTGAAACACGTCATTGATATATGGACAAAAAGTATTTTGGAAATTTATTTGATTAGGCTAAGAAAACTTTATGGCTAGAATGTATTGCAATTTTAGTCTAATTGCATATGATTCTATACTACTCAATACGATTCTCCAACTTAACTTACAGCACTTAAGTATGAGATATATTTATGTCTAACTTGATTAATAAAACAAATTTGCCAAACATTTTATAAACGACATTAATATTTTTGACAATAGAAACATTATAATTATTAATGTTATTATACAATTCAATTATAAATGCTTGTGTTCTTTAAAGTTCTGCTCTTTTACCAGCTTTGTTTTTGATTTACATTAATGGACTTTTTCAAATAACTAAAAGTCCGGATGATAGCACTTTTTATACTTTATACTTTTCAAAGACCATATCGACAAATGTGGCAGAGCGTTTTGAAATTTTTAAATCTGTAGCATCTACAAATAAAGACCTCAAAACAATATCTAAATGCTCCATTCACAACATGGTAAATTTTAACTGTAAAAAAACTGTACTTCTTACTGTTTCAAAATCAAAATCCGAGGTACCATCTGTACTTAATATTAAACTTAACAACAAATACATATCTATTTTTTTTTTTAATTTGTTTTTTAGGGGTTACAATCACACATAATATTCTGTGGAACGACCTTTTCTTAATAGATGTAAAAAGTTTTTTATTTCTGTTCAACTTTTGCATATATATATATAAAACTTATATTTGTCTTTGTTTTGAATATTGTTCTTAGGTATAGGAAGAAGCATCGGAAGCTATTTGTATCATTGCCGATTCAAAGTTGACAAATGTCTTAGATACTTTACAACACCGGCGTAGTCTTGCAGTTCTTTGCATTTTCTATAGATATTTTAATGGACAAATATTCACACTTCAAATATGTAGGACTAAAATTTTTAAGAGAATTTTTTTAATCATACTATTGACACGTCTAATAAACTTCCAAACTCAGTGTTTTCCGAGACTTATAAACCACAAATATTTAAGTCAATGTTACTAAAATCTAGTCTTCAATGTGATAGTTTTAGTGAGAGTTTTAAGTCGTTAAAATTCAGGTATTTTTATGTTCTTGTGACCACATTAAGAAATTCCTAAGTTTTAGATTTTTAAATAAAAAAAAATAACATTATTATTAATTAATGATTGCAATCTTTTGCAGTTTTTAACCATTTGATTTGATACACAAACACTAGTTTTTCATATTAGTTTAATACTTAAAACACTAATGTATGTGTTTGAGCTAGATGGAGAAATACGATGTTCACGGTTGCTGTTTTTCGTTATGTAAATATTTAATCGTTTAGCATAGACGTATCTAAGAGTATCTAAACTAATTTAATTGACATGCGTAACAATTAATAATTAGTTTAATACTATTCAATTAATATAAACTATATATTCAACATTATTATATTATAATAAATTACATACTTATCTGTTTTTTTATTGTAATAATTAATAAGATCTTTCTATAATCTTTTAAAATACGAAACAATTAATATTTTTTTCTTGTTAGGTTAGGTTAGGTTAGGTTTGGAACTAATAAAATTAACTCTCGATCATGTTATAAAAATTGGTACTAAGCTGGAAAGAAGCTTTTCAAAAAACCGAAGAAGGTGAAGAGCAAGCCTATAGACCGGTCTGCCTTCTAAACACAATTTTGAAAATGTGCGGAAACATCATAATAATGTAACGGACCTAGGGTCCGTTTTGTGCATAATAAACTACTTCTCAAATTAATCCTGGTATTTTTCCCGAATTTCGACCCTCCCCGTATATCAATTGTCAAATTAAATTGTTTTGCCCACCGTGTATTTGTGTTAATTAAAATAAGGATTTTATTAATTAATGTTAGGGCAAAACAAATTAGATATTCGTGGTCGGGGTAATGCCAGGAGAAATAATTATTAAGGACATTATGTCCGCAAGCGCTTAATTAACCCAAGGGGGCCGGACATAACTTCTCGCCACGTGCTCATTTTAAAATAGTACTTACTGTTTTCACCGGACACATTCACATCCACACACTCTCCCGATATATTCCCGGGCACATAAACATTATTTTGGTTACGCGTGCCGTTGAGACAAGTGTAAACAGGTCTCGCGCGATAATCAGCTGTAGTGCCGATTTCGGGGCTATTGCCATCTGGCGAGTCTATGTCCGACCCTCGAATAAGAGTCCGGATTGTTAGGCAATGCACAATTTTATTTATAATCATTATTAATTAGTATAATTAGAGTTTAATTATTAGGTTAGTTATTTTTATGTTTTACAACTATATGTTGGTAAGCCTGGCGGGCCATCCCCACTCCTCGGGTGCGGGTATAAATACGCGTGGCCCGGCCAGGTACAGGCAGTGAAGCTTGCACTCAGCCAAGCAACCAGTCGACCCGAAGAATCAAATCGGATAAGTAAGAGTGAGAAAGGTCATAGTGCGACTATTCTCACCATTACAAATCCTGAGAAGTAAGAGCCGTAAGTTCTAGTACATGTTAGTTTTAGTTAATGTTAGCCCGATCCTGACAGGACACTGGTTGATTTTGTAAATAGTAATAGTTTTAGTTAATATTAACCAGTGGCCCGACCCTGACAGGACACTAGCTGATTTTTGTAAATAGTAATAGTGTAATTATTATTAACCAGTGGCCCGATCCTGACAGGACACTGGTTGATTCTGTACATAGTGTTAGTTTAGTTAAATGTTAACCAGTGGCCCGACCCTGGCAGGACACTGGTTATCTTAGTACTTAGGCTTATTTTCCCATTTTATTTGAGTTGATTTCTGTTGTTTTGTTTACTTACTGAATATAAATTTATTTCCTCCTGACATTGTATTGTTTTATTTGTAAACACCCGTCCATCTTGCAATAGGTGGTGGCGCCCGAGACCTCCTAGGCCAATATCGAGCCCTGTCGATCACGACTGATCGCTACTAAGCCGCTTACGGTCGTCAGCGACAAGGAAGTCTTACAATAGAAAGAATTAAAAAGAGCATCAGTGAAACGGAAGACTTATCAGAAAACCAATACGGTTTTAGGGAAAGCAAATCAACTGAAGATGCAATAAAGAAAGTAATCAGATCAGTGACTGAGAAGCCAAATGGCAACAAATACGCTGTGCTGGTAACATTTGACGTAGGAAACCCGTTTAACTCGGCGCCGTGGAGAGGCATAATAGAAGAGTTAAAAAGAAAGAAAGTGAAAGTAGGAAAAAAATCATACATAAACATGACGTGCGGTGTTCCACAGAGTTCGGTTGCAGGACCAGTGCTGTGGAACTTGATGATACTATGATGGCGTATTGAAAATAGACGAGCTAAATACCGTAGAATTAATCGGGTATGCAGATGATGCAAATGGCCTGGTAATGGTAGTCCGCAGAAGGAACAAAGAAGATATAAGAGCAGATATAGGTGGATGAAACAAAAGCGACTAAAACTGGCACCAAATAAAACAAAAATGGTAATTCTAGTAGGGGAAAAAAAGGATGAAAGAGCTAAGTATAACTATCGCAAACAAGCAAATAACTAGCCAGACCGAAATAAAATAACTAGGGGTGTATATTGGCAAAAACTTAAACATGGGGCACCACATAAGTAGCGTGGCATAAAAAGCCGAGAGGGTTACAACACAACTAGGCAGAATCCTGCTGAACACGAACGGCCCTAGTGCCAGCAAAAGAAAGGTGTTTTGGAACATGGTTAACTCTATTATCCTATACGCGGCTCTTATATGGGAGGATCATATGGCAATGGAAAAACACAGGATAGTAGTGAACAAAGCTCAGAGGAAAGTGCGAATTTGGCAGGAAAATTGGAATACGGAATTAGTGGACCAAGAGACTTATCCCAAAAATAACAACATAGATAGGAAGGGACCACGGGGAAAAAGAATATTTCCTTACACAATTGCATGAATGCTTTGCTAACTATCTAAATAGATTTAAACTGAAAGCTACCAACTGTTGCTACTACTTTCCGGACACAGACACACCGGAACATACGATTTGGGTATGCAAAAGATAGGATGAGAAAAGATCTAAAATTATACGAAACCTTGGGACAAACATAACGCCAGACAACATCATAAGCATAATGCTGGAAGACAAGAACAACTAGGAGATCATCTCCGACACCATAACAAATATACTGCGTAAAAAAAGGAAAAAAGAGAAAGGGAAGTGTAAAACTGCGCAACGTGCAAGATGAAAGCCGAAAGGTAATTCCTGGAACGCTGCTGGATAAGCTGGGAGGAGGAGTTTTAGTCGGTAGGCGTCTACAGGAGTAGTCGAATCCGACATGCCCGCAAAAGCGGGTATTTTTTAAAGATCACTCCACCTTCAGCAAAAAAAAAGGAAAAGGTTAGGATACACAGTTGTTATATTTAAGTGGCACTTGCGCAATATTGTTTAGTAATCTATTTGTCAGTACTTCCTAAACAAGTTGGCTATTATATAACGTAGTTTTTATGTAAGCGTGGTTTTATCATAGCCACTACAATTGAAGCTCTCGCCAAATGTAAATTTATGGATTTTGGGACAACAATTACTTTTTAAGCATTGTCTAAATAATTTTTTTGTTTTGATTATTAAGATAAAAAAAAATTGTTGGAAAAGGAGCGCTTTAATAGTAACGAAGAGCTGAAAATCCGTGTACAACATTGGCTGACAATCTAAGCGGCAGCGTGGTATGAGGAGGGTATAGAAAAGATGGTGCACCGTTACTACAAATGCTTCAACTTTAGTGCAACTACATTGAAAAATAGCTCACATGTATGAATAACTCTTGTGTATAATAATTTTTTTAAATATTTTTTAAATGTTTTTGCCAGTTTAACGGAACTTGGAGAAATGTAGCTCTTGTATATAAATAATAATAATAATAATATTTGTGATTTATCAAACAAACATTTTACAAAACTGAAAACTACACTTAAAATTACACTTACACTAGATTAACACATTAAAACAACTGTTATGCATCTATGGCACGTTGAACGTCAATCTTAAAACAATTTATAGATGATGCAAAGTTAGGACTTTCACAGTATCTGTTTATAATGTTACAAATTCTTAGAATAAAACTATATAGAAAATACGGTGTTTGACTGAACAAAATTAATAATAACGCGTTTTATAACTTGGCACATTTAAAGGAAAGCATTTAAGCCAATTAGATAAATTGATAAAATTGTTTAAAAATTTAAAAGCAAAATTAATATCATAATATTTTTTCCTTTAAAAAAAATTACTAAGTTGAGAGATACTTCAATCTATTGCAACGTTAATATTATATTTTAACAATGCAGTACAGTACAAGGTTATTTACAAAACCTTTAAAGTATAGTGACCATTTCATAAAATAGTATTCCAAAATGAAGCAAACTAATGTAATAAAGAACATGATTAGACTCTGTATATTTGTAAAATCTTTTGTGATACGTTTGATAAAACCGAACATCTTCTTTGCTTTAGCAATAACATTTTCAAAATAAATGCCAAGATCTCAAACAGTGTCTACATAAACTGGTTTGATATTGGCTAAATCATAATTAAATCTGTATTTATAAAGTTTTTTACTAAACAGCATTACATGACACTTACCAACATTAAGGCTCGTTTCACACGTATACGGTTTTCATTCGGTTTGGTTTGTTTTTGGTTGCACTGAAAACGAATGAAACTTTTTTACACATACACAGTTTGTATCAAGTTTTGTGTTTTTTTTTTGTACACAGACTCAGTAGTAATCATAATGATAAGTCAAGTTGTTGCCGTGTTGTTTCTTTATAGAAAAATTAAAAAAACAATAGAGCGATTCATTGGGAGCACCCTCTCATCACTTTACAAAAGAATATTTGGTGCTATTCTGTTTCTATTAGATACAGAATAAAAATCAAATAAAAACCAAAAACAAATGTCGTTTGTTAGAAGTTACACTGGAGCGTCTTGCACTTTTATGGGAACATGTCTCTATAGCGTTTGCGTGTCACGTGTAAGATTTTTTTCAAATTAGTAATCATTAACATTTATGTGAGTATTATTTGATTTGTATTAATTTTGATTTGTAATTTCTTTCGATGGCCGTTTCTGATATATATTTTAATTAAAAACGTCTGTATTTATAACAATTATAACTGTCAGATGTAATTTTTAAACCAGCCAATCAAATGAGCAACTTGCCTCGCTTGAAAGGTTAGGGCTAGAAGAGGAAGGGGAAAGACGACTTATTGCAAGTTACTCCACTTTATAAAATGTAACGGGAACGCAGTTCATCTTGCCCTGGCGTGCACCAGGGTCTGTCAAAACGTAACGGGAAAGCAACTGATATGTACTCGTGAAAAAACTATTTGTTTCATCGTTATAAATGAGCGACATATTTATAACTTAAATTTATTCCCACTAGAGGGCAGTTGTGTCGCTATTTTATTCTTTGACTATAGTCTTCATAGATCAGTGTCACTTCTGAGTTGTAAAATTTATTTTTTTTAGTTGTGTCACTTTTCTATGTCATAAGCAAATTGCGTATAAGGATAGATTTGTATCAGTAGATCGTCCACTCATAATTCAATGCTGTTGTTGTATAATAACATGTTTAAATGAGTTTCTCATAAAGCTTGCAATAAATGATTTAAAAACTTTAAGAATTGCAGATAAAACAAATTGCTTTATTTTCTGATTTAAAAATAGTTTGTACATAAGACAATTTCTATTATAATGAAAATTTAACTTGAATTAATAATGAGGAAAACAAAATATGCAATAAAATATATAAAGTAAAGTTACATAAGTTAAGTACTAGGCTTTGTTTCATCTTTTTAGTAGTATTTTTTGGACTTCTGTAAGAAGTTTGTAGATTGCAAAGAAAAATCTGTTGGCTATTGTAAAACAAAGAAAAGTTTGATGCAAATGCATTAACAATTACGCTACCACCATTAAGTTGAACATTATCAAAAAACATAGACAATAAAAATTACAAGCGTTTTCAACTATCGATTGTTCAGTTTATGTTATATAATATAACAAAACTTGGTAATAATTTTCAATGTTCAAAGCTTTGTATTAAACCAGACAGGAAACTTAGATTTGTATATTATTTTTGTTGATACAAGTTTTTGAAATAGTCATAGAATATATTATAAATTATTAAAGTTGCAGTATCAATGTCAGTAGTATTTAAACATAACCAATTTATTGACATCAAGTCATTACATAAGGCGCATTCTTAAAATTGAATACTACAAATATGTCAGATTTAAAGTGCTCAGTATCTGTGCATTAACATCCAAGTTCTAAAGATGAATGATTTGAAACACATTGTAATAAAGAGTTGCATATTGAAATATTTGTTACTATAAACTACAAAAACATAACTCGAGTACAACACCATAATCATTAACAATACTATTAAACAATCACACACTAAACTTTTAATTCAAAGAATGATCTGACATGTTAAAATTACACAACACTATAACTTTGAAATTACTATGTTGAACGCAAATTGTAAACATTGATTCTACATGAGATTCATATATCACTATTGAAGGTTTTGATCATATGTAATTAATAGTCTTCTTAGGCTGATATGCCAAAAATCTAAACTAACTAACTAAGAAATATTATTAATAAATAATTTTACTTTGTACTGTTGTTAGTAAGAATAGCATATAATTTTAATGTGTTAATGACACCTATGAAGGCTCCGCTGCTTTAAAGTTTTAAACTATTTACAAAAACGATCCATGCAATACTCTGAATATTTATCATTAAATAATTCAGCGTTTGAGCCAGGAATTATAGTCCTGGCTCAAATCAAGTTTTGGTAAAAAGTATAATGGGAATTTCTCGGAGATCACAGAACAAAAAAAATCTTTTAACTTTGTTTGTAGGCCCCAAACATTTTGATAGTAAAAAAAAGTTTTTTTTTTTTAATTGGTACGTTTGGATTGAGAAAATATCTATTTACTGTTGATTTTGGGCCACAAAAAATTACAGCAAGTAAAAGACTTAAACGACTAGCTTGAACATATGTATGTATACGTATAAATAATTCCATTGTTTGTTTGTTTTTTTTTAAATTATTGTTAATTTATAATCTTTTTTTGTAATTATACTAACAAACCATTTATTAGATTATGTTAATGTCTTTTTAATATTTTTTGTCATTTTAATTTGTGTGTCTTATATATAAATATGTACATTTAACTATTTACTATTATTTATTTATAAAATTAATAAAATAAGTATAATAAGTTGGATATTAAAATTGTATAGAAATTTACGTTAGGCTAACAACATTAAACTTTGAGCGATTCAGCTCCACTGTCTGAATTAATAACAAATTCTTGTTTTTATATGACAAGATAATGATTCTTTGAATTGCTCAAGGTTTTTTATTGTCAGCGATTTCGTTTCCAGGGAAATACATTTAGGTAACGGATTCCCGGGATGCTTCGTTGTCGTTCTTGGGCGCAGGTGTTAACTATACATTTAGATAACGGATTCCCGGGATGCTTCGTTGTCGTTCTTGGGTGCAGGTGTTAACTGTACTGCTTCTTTATTAATGTATTGACTGAAGAAAGCTGAGGTTTAGCCAAAATTGCAGTCACAGTGTGGCAAAATAAACTGTGATATAAAAATATAGTAATTGTTTTATTTAATCTTCTGTTATAAATAATCACGTTGTAACGGTCAATTCTATCAATTATATTAAATCTACCAGTACGGCAACTTTGATTAA
Source organism: Tachinus rufipes (assembly GCA_963932245.1). Taxonomy (NCBI): domain Eukaryota; kingdom Metazoa; phylum Arthropoda; class Insecta; order Coleoptera; family Staphylinidae; genus Tachinus; species Tachinus rufipes. The sequence goes on along the minus strand of OZ010745.1, from coordinate 69,802,654 downwards.
ATTTTATATAAAATTACTGAAGAAACATAGCATAACGTCAAAGAATATTTAGTTTAATTAAGAATGTATCCGAAGGAAAATTGTACCCAAGTTTGTCATCATTAAATGCTCTTCTAAACCTAAAACTGCCAAAACATCTATTGAAGCTGCACAGAAAATATGGCTTAAGGAAACAGTTTGGTCTTTTTACCGAAAAATTAATGTCTTTGACATATAATAAAGTAATACATTCCAAGTTAACTTATAGACTCAATTCAGTAATTTATGATTTACTAAACGACACAATTAGAGACATAATCAGTAAAATAATTCATTTAAAGTATACCGCGCAGAGTAAAAAACTATATTTACTAGAACGGCAGAAGGTGGGCACTACTACTGATAGCAGTATAATTATTTATCAACCCGTTATAACATTTAACTTGCAAACAGTCAATTTAACTAAAACAATTTTTATTACCGCAGAAAAATAACTTTTATCAAAAAGTCAAAATACAGTTCCAAAATATCAGAAAAAAACAAAACCGAGATTTTAATTATTAATCTTGAAAAACGAAATAATCGTTGGGCTTGTGCATACGATTTTAATTGTTGACGTTGGAATTAGCATTTAATAAAAAAGATAACATGACATTAGCAAAAGTTTAAATAAAGAAGCAACTAAATGACTCATTATTACTAAAAATATCTCAGACAAAAGAAAACTTAAAATAAAATAGATAAAATAAATAAAACAGAAAGTAGAAGCAGACAGTTTAATTATTACACTGACAAATCAATCGCGACAGTAATTTTAACCAAACAGATCTGCTTAGACTAAATTCAAAACTTTATAGATACAAAAGACTTAAATACTTTAAACTGATCCTACTAATAAATTAAAAAAATACAAGTCAAAAATTTTGTCCTATAAAACCATTTGTATCATACATAAATAAACTAATTTTAAACCTTCACGTAGTTAAACACTTGGTTAAACTTACATCCAAATTCAAAGACATTAATATTCATCAAAATTGCAAACTAGTGTAATTTGATGTGTGCAATATGTTTTCAAAAATATCCCGCTCAAAGAATGCATACAAATTATTTAAGACATCTTTGATAAATCTTCAATCAACATTTCCGTTAAGTCAAAACTTATGCATGCATTTGAAATATGCATTAAACAAAATTGTTTTAAATTTAATTCTACATTGTACCTACAGAACTTCTTACCGATATCTTTATAACAAATTTAAAGTCTAATTTTTTTTCAGACTCCGCAAAAACACATATAAAACTTCAGTACAAATATAGAGATATAGACATTTTAGCAGGTTTTACAAGTTCAGCCCGACAGTTGAAAATTTGCTTACAGTTTTTAAATACTATTTATCTGCGCATTCAGTTTACAGTAAAATTGAAAACTAATAACTAAATTAACTTTTTAGACTTCACTTTAACAAGAAAAAATAGCAAAATATTATTCAATATATTTAGGAAATTGTCGTTTACAGATGCCACAACTCCTTAAGACTCTAACCACCCTAGATCTTATAAGAAAGCAACATAGAATTATATGGTTCATAAAACATTGACAGTTCTACTCAGTAAAAAAAACTCAAATGATTGTAATATAAATAATAATAAATGTAAAATAAATCCCAACTTTTAAAATCCATTTTCCCATCAATCAAAAGTTCATTATTTTGGCACAACTTTGAAAAAAATAGGAAATATTCTCAAAAACAAAAGTTAAAAGTAGCATTTAAATCAAACGCAAAATTGCTTAAACAATTTTCGCAATAACACCAAAGATAGAAATAATAAACAAAAGAGATCAGGAGTCTACAAGATAACATGTACTGATTGTGAAAGTGTATACATAGGTCAAACTGGTCAAAATTTTAAACAACGTTTTAGTGAACATGAAAAATTATAATTACACGGTAATTGAAAACAACATTTGCAAAATCACACTTTTTCAAACTAAGTAAAAAAATAGACTAATTAGAAGCAAACATAAAAAAAAATAATTCACCAATTTTAAACGATCAGCTTGAACATATGTATACGCCTGATAATTTAATCCCACACTTAATCTATAAATAATTACATTGTTTGTTTTTTTTTTATTAAACTATTGTTAATTCTTAATATTTTTTGTAATTATACTAACAAACCATTTATTAGATTATGTTAACGTTTTTTTAATATTTTTTGTCATATTAATTTGTTTGTCTTATATAAACAAATTTAAAGAAAAAACTGCACCAACTGAAACCACTTGACAGATCATCCTAAAGAGGATGTTTGCAAAAAAATCGGCTAGAGCAAATTCCACTAAACTTAATAAGAAATTTATTTGTCCAAACTAGAGTTTTATTTGGAAATTGCAAAAAAAAACAGCATTTGCACCCGTATAAAAATTGTTATTAAAATTAATTACACTTGATTATGAACAAGTCGCATATTACAATTGGTTTAACAAACATTTATATAATGATTAAATATTGTATATGGCTTTTAGCAGTAGCCCAGCCTTGCTAAAAATAACCAATCTGCAATTCATCGTTGTGCAGTTATTTACAAAATATATTTAAATTTATAGTACGGTACCTTTCTGCCATTCATCAAATAAAGTTTTAAACAATAATAAATGTATGCTATCTATTTTTTTTTTCTAGTATATTTGGTTGCATAGTTTATTCGCAAATCTAAAAATTTAACAAAATAATAAATATTAATCTTATCATTTCCTACTTTGTTTAAACCTGATTTATTATTAAAATATAATTTATTTTAAGTTTTCGATATTATAAATTTTCCATTGCTCCATCAAAGTGTAATGCCATATATTCTGATGATATGTATTATAAATACATAGAACATTATATTGTCCCAACAAGTATTGAACGATATTAAAACATGTATTGTAAAAAATTAAGTAAGTACATCGTCTTGATATTGTGGTCAAATGCATAACATTTGAAATAAATAGTTAGTAATGTATTCTCTTTGCAACTGGCAAGAATGCTGGTTGTCTGGCATCAAATTATTCATAGACACAAAAAGAAAGACACAACTTTTTGAAGATCATTAATAACTTAACCAACCTTAAAATTGAAAGATATGCTAAAATAAAGCTTTAAAAATCGCCACTAAAAGTATTCTCTTTGAAAAATAGAATTTAAAGATGTGTGCACTTTCTCTCAAAAATTACTTTGTCCAAAGTTAAATCAAATTTATATAACATTTTCTCTCTATTTAAGAATTATTAGTTATTATTAAATACACCGTTAGATCGAATTTAACAAAACAGAGAAAATGCATCAGACGTAACCTTAATTTTTGTTGATTAGATTATATCTTTTTATGATTTGAAATTAATTACTTTGAAAGCAGAATACATTAATAAAAATTTAGCGTATGCTTAATAGATAACGTTTTGGTAGCTTAGCTATCTTTATCAGAGCTAATAAAATGAAAGATGAATAACAAAGTTAATCAATACACAAAACAAAAATACACATAATTAAAACAAAAGTTTTACATTTAAATTAATAAAATTAGACCATTATATCTTTAAATCTTTGTGATTCTTAAAATAGTTTATAACACTTACAAACACTTTAAAATGAACATCCACAATGACTATGTATATGTTTTGTTTTGTTTACATTTACAAATGATAGCCTTAGTTTAACTGGTTGCATATTTTTTTTGCACATTTGAATTAAATTAGAATACATATTTGATAGTTTACCCTTGTCGGTCTTCAAATTTATGTTTTTATCTTTTGTTATGTTAATATAAAGTATTTGAGCGGCAGTGTGGGTTAGATGCTTGCCTCTCATGAGTTCAAATCCTACTCTGCCGTATATTATTTGTGAATTTGTTCACCGCTTTAACCGTTTCGGCATTTATGGTTTCAGCGACAAACAAATTTACAAACAATAATCATTTTGTCTCATTTCATTACTCATACTCGAAAAGACCTTCGGAATGCTAGAACCAGGTTGGTGAGGTTGATAGAATATAAAAAACGCTAATTTCATATAAACTATTTCACGTTTTGATCTTTTCATGTACCCTGATTCCCTATCTAGTATTGTTGTGTTGTTGAAGTTAAAAATATAATTTTTGTTAATATAATCTGCTAACGTTGATTTTTTATTGATGTACATTGGTTTGCAGTTTTGCTTACAGGTTTAACATTTTGCCGAGGAGTTGTTTCGTTTGTCCAATATCCACTTTGTCACAATCACTACAGTACATCAGATTTGCTTTTAACTCTATTGTATCTCATGTTAATAGTTTTGTAAAGATGTTACCTTATGTTGTATATTACTAACCTCTCACGTTATTATTCTGTAATATTTTTTTTTATTGTTTGGAGTTTTGTTTGTTGTATTTTTCTTAGTTGGTCTAGTTGGTAAATATAAAATGTTTTTTTTTACTACGTTTACCGGATATCTATTTATCCTAAATAAAGATTGCAACTTGTTTTTTAGATAAAATTGTGCATCAATTAAATTTATTTTTTTGTTTATAATCTAGTAACGTGTTAATTTTAGTACTTAAATTGTGGTTTGATTAAAATTTGACAATACGTTTGGAATGAATTAGTTTCATATACCAATTTGTTTTAATTTTACCATCGTTCTGACAAATTAACAACTGTTAATGTCTAAAAAAAAAGTTTTATTCTATAATTTAAATTACAAGTTTTTGTGCTATATTAGTAAAAAGAGATGCGACATCAAATGATATTTGTATGTAGTCTGCTAAAAATTATAAATCTTAAATTCGTTTTTTTAATTAAATAAAAATTTTAATATCATAATAGAATATTGTTATATAATCTTTTAATTCAATATAATTTTTTTTAGAAATATTGTAAAAAGGAAAATTTATGCAGCAAACGACAGGTCTTAAAAAAGTGTCCTGTTTATAAGTTTCTAGCATATCATAATTTTTTGGTTGATACTGAATTGTGTCATTTTAATGTTTAACCACATGTTTTTGTTAAGGCTGAAACACACTAGTAGACCATGTTGCGTGATTTGTCTATAGACCGTCTAGAAACACTGTTTTTTGGCTTGTCTAGCGTCTACACTAAGATGTAAATTTTTTAATCTTATCTTTGCAGTCTACCATAAAGAATTTTTTTTTGCTCTTGGTTGACAATGTTTTTCAAATTATGGATTTTTTTATTTCTGCTACTGTCACATCGTGCTTTGCAACCATAGATTTCATGGCCACTTTTTTTTAATCTGGTTTTTGAAGTTGGGACTTGTAACACCCCACAAACAATAAGACGCATGGTAATCTTCAATTAGTTTTAAAACTTTCATGTTAGACCACATGATTTAAAAAAAAACTGTAAAACTTTGGAAAATAACTGTAAACAGCAAAACCACACCACTCGGTAGCTGGAGACCTGGGGGTATCAATAGGTATAGCGGATATGGCCACACGTACACACGTATAACTAACAAACTGCACTGACCCAGGAATCAAGCAGTGGCTCAAATAATGGTTTTATTTTATTTCCGTCAAGGTTGAACAGCTGTTTATTTAGACCCACGATTTTATGCGCATCATGCCATGAATGCCGGCATAACGGGCATAACCTATTTGCGTTTACATCGATGTGTTCATAGTTTTTAGTTATTATTGTTAGTTTTGTAGTTTAAGTTTAAGGATTACCTCAAAGGCTCTAAAATGTCACTACCAGGTATTTACAAATATAAATATAATTTTAATAAAACAAATGTACTTTAACATTGATTGTCTACATCAATTAATATATTATTTGTTATATATTTTTAACTAATTTTAAAGAATTTATAATTTATTTAAAAAAAATTTATTAACTTTTACAGAATTTATATTTTATTTATTTTAAAGAATTTTTATTTATTTTAATAATTTTTTTATTTATTTGCAAATTCTGTGTGGTTTGCCATTTTTAACTCTGCCGTTGTCGGTCCCCAGCATGAAAATAAAGAGGAGGAAAAATGGCAAATTTTAAAAATTGCGCTTTTTATTGATGCAAACGTAACCGTCTGACAAACTTAATGTTAAAGAGCTAAGAGGCGCTAAAACTTGTGGCGAAATATTTATAGGGAATTGACTTATCATCTATTGTATGATCTGAGCTGGAGACGGACTGCGACGTGTCTGGCTTCTAGACGCCGAGTGACGTCCACACCGTGAAAATGTTGCGCAACATGTCTAACCAGGGGTGGGTGAAAGATATGCAGCGACTGGCACCGCCAATTTAGGACCGTTGAAGCTTCACAGATGGCGCATAAAACGACGCTTATTAAATTATAAATTGCCGCCACATTTGTATTTTAAATTTGACCAATAAGAGCCAATCAGCCAAGGACGAGACTTGTTGATGTTTTAGTACGCCATTTTAAGTTATGATGCAGCTAGCCCGTTAAAGTGTGTGTATCGTGTGTTTTGTGTACAGGTGCATTTATTCAGGTAAGTTTTCTTTAATTATAATAATATAAGATGTCAGAGAAAGTGCTATTTGGGTATATGTGTAAAGCACCTATGTGCGATAGCGTTTATTATCGCAAGTTGCTAAACATTGGGAAAAATATAAACTTTTTTAGAGTTCCATCTGAAAACATATTTCATTTTGTATAAATCATTTTTCGATTGATTGTTTCCGTAATTCTGACAAAAAATCTTTAAATCGTAATGCTGTACCAATTATATTCAAAAGTGTAGATAGCATTGATTTGTCGGGTCATGACTCTGTTAATCCAATTATTCAGGTTCAGGTTATAAATAGTTTAGATTGTTCGGTGAATTCTAACGTTGTTCCGGATTTGATAAATGTAGATTCTACTGCCAAATCATTATCTTTGTTTAGTCATCCTTTTTTAATTCGGAAAAATTTAATAAATAATTGTGAAACAAAATATATCATATGTCTTTTACTAGAAACTATATTTTTATATTTTTCTATATAAATAATTAGTAAAAATATTAATTATAATTTAATTTTTGTTACAAATTGTTATCTGTTATTAATATTATTGTTTTATTATTTCATATTCGCTTTAATAATAATCATCATCGAGTCTTCAAGAAGTTGCCAAAGATTGGAAATGGGAGCTGCTGCTGATCAGATGAACGACAAAAAGGAGATTACTTCTATTACTCGTACAATATTGTAAGTAAATTTTGTTTTTAAAATATTTATTCGTACTACGAGCAATGCTATGTTAGTACGAACAACTTTAAAAGCACTTCATAAATAACTATGAAATGCCAAATTAAATCAAATTTCAAATTTAATTTGTTTGTTAACTTTGACAATTTAAATTTTTAGAAAAGTTGTTCTGTCACGACATTATTATATCTAGTTGATATTTATAAAAGAATAGATGTTAATTGACATAAAATTAATTTTATATTACATACATACATATATGTATATCATGTTTAAAAATAATATTTATTGTATTAATTTATATGTATTTATTTTTAGTTTCGAAGGAAAATGGAAGTCAAATTATGGGTACCTGAACTTCAAAAAGTAAGAAATTCATCATTTTTTATGTATTAAATATTTATTTTATTACTGTATTTGTTATAAATAAATTAAATTTTTATTATTACTTAAATTATTGTTCTTTTTATTTATATACATGTAAACTACTCTTACACATAAATATGAATACATAATATATTTATATTTAAGTAAAAATATAATATATTATTTATGTATTTATTTTTGTGTGTATTTTATAAAGTTAAAATTTTATTTTAATTACTTGTTAAATTTAAATCTCCCGCTCGCCAGGTTGTTCCGATAAGCGCGACATCTGTGAAGCATAGACGGAGTTATCTGCTTAATGTGTTGCCTATAATTTATATGAGAACGCTGCATCTTTAAGGTGATCTGTGTGTCTAACGTTGTATGCAGTCTTCCATTCCAAACAGGAGACTTTAGACCTGCAATTTTTAGTGTTGCAACAGGCCAGTAGACGGAGATTGGTCTACGTAGACAACCTGACACACGTTTCAGAGCCCATAATCGCGCAACATAACTACTAAGCTTTATAACGTTTTTTTGTAATTAATTGATTAATTAACTTGTTTATTATTAAATCAAAGTTGAAAGTAAAATTCTTTTTTACTTTTTGAAAGTTGTTGTATTTTATAATCTTATTTGTTTTTGTCTATTGTATATTACAGTGTTTTCTCTTTTATTGGCTTGTGTGGCTGGGTTTAGATCGGGATACTGGAGAAATGACCACCTTCAGGCTATAAAAACTCTCATTGAAAAGTGTAATGAATATAATAAGCCCTTTGTCCTGATTTTCATAGATTTCGAAAAGGCGTTCGATACAGTTGAATTACCCGCCATAAAAGCTGCTCTAGACCAAGCACGAATAGACTATCGATATACCAAGCTAATTGAACATATTTACCGAAACGCTACAGCAAGTATAAGGCTACACGACAATACCAACAAATTTAAAATTGGCAGGGGAATCCGCCAAGGGGACACTATCTCCCCAAAACTATTTACCACGGTTCTCGAATATGCTTTTAAAATGGTATTTTGGAAACACCGAGGAATTACAGTGGATGGAGAAAAATTTAACCACCTGAGATTTGCAGACGACATCGTCCTAATAGCCGACAATATCAAAGATGCAAAAACTATGCTCAACGACCTAAACAGCCAACGGAAAAGTGGGCCTTAGGATGAATATAGGAAAAACAAAAGTTATGACCAACCTAGTGCTAAGCGATCAAATCAAAATAGATGATGCTAATATAGAAGAACTAACTTCCTATATATACCCGGGGCATCAGATACGCATAGGCCGCGATAACCAAACATGCAAGATACAGCGCCGCATAGGCTTAGGATGGGCAGCGTTTGGAAAACTAACTAACATTTTGAAGAGCGAACTACCAATGTGTCTCAAACGGAAAGTGTTCGAGCAATGTGTGATGCCGGTAATGACGTATGGGTCAGAGACTTTAACACTAACAAAACGTTCCGCAGCAAAACTGCAGGTAACACAGAGGTCAATGGAACGGGCCATGCTAGGCATTTCCTTGCGAGACAGGGTACGAAACAAGGTCATCAGAGAAAGGACGGGTGTCTGCGACATTATAACACGCATCTCTAACATGAAATGGAGATGGGCAGGCCACGTTGCCAGATTTAGGGATGGCCGCTGGACTAAACGGCTTTTAGAATGGAGACCCCGTGCCAATAAACGAAATAGAGGTAGACCACCAACTCGATGGACCGACGACATCAAGAGGGTGTCACAAAACTGGATGAACAAAGCACAACATCGTGATGCCTGGAAAAAGTTAGAGGAAGCTTATGTCCTGCAGTGGACGCAAACGGCTGGACAATGATGGTGGCTATTATATTGTAATTTTTTTTTGTAAAATATTTTAAATAGTATTGTAAACTTTTTTTGAATGACTTTTTGCTCATGGTAAAATATATTTTATTAGTGTTGGTAATTGAACCATTGTTTTATTTACTAAACATTTTAGTATTTTTAAGTTTTGTCAGTTTGGAACTTGTGTTAGTTTTCCTACAAACATATTTTTTCTTATAATTTATGAAATTAAACTTATATATGTTATCAGTTAGGGTTTTTGGTTGCGTATCATATAATTTTAAATATCAGTAGTAGTAGTATTTTTAATGTTTACATTTATAATAGAAATAAAAATAAAAATAAATATAATTTTTATTTTTAAGTTTAGGGTTTTAGTTTGCATTGATTTGAATAAAACTTAAGGGTACGATAGTTTCTTACTAACGTCTTCACATTGACATCCAATTTTGCTCAAATTTTGTACACATATTTGGGGTACCAAAATATGACAGTTCCTAAAATTTTAGATTTTTAGGTGCCATTTACAGTGTATTGTAAATGACGATCATTTTAACTTTTAAGAATATTTTGTCTCCTTTCAGTTTTTGTGCTGTATATAAGCAAAAAATAGTCAAGAATTATATTTAAAGTAATGTGAATTTTATAAATTTTTTTCTGTAAAACACGATTTCGCTCTTGGTTTTCAAAATATTAAAAAAAAAATAAAGTTGGTTGCCTTTGCAACTATATTAAAAATAAACACATAAATGTGTATACCTGCCTTTATAATATTTAAAAAACCATTTAAAAAAGCTTTTAAATCATATAAATCGGTTAAAAATTAACGGAGTTATTTAGCCGTATGTTTTTTGTCTAACTATATGCAATAAACTGAATAATTTTTTCTAATTTAATTACTAACTAAAATAAAAATAAGAATATGATGATAACGTTGAAGTTTTGTAAGAGTTTTAAGAAAATCGGTTTGTAAATAAATCAGCGTCGTGCAAAAGAACAAAATAATATTTAATTTTTAGAATAACAGTTTTTGTTCTATTACACGCTACTAATTTATTTACAAAATAATTTTTTTTTAATTTTTGTACATTTTCAACATTGTTACCATATACGTAATGCATAAAATGTATACAATGTTAAAACTTATTTTAGTTGGTAATTTCACTGGAGGATTTAATTCAATACGCAGGCATATAAAAAATTACTTCCATTGCAGATGGCACTTACAAAACTTTTACAAACAAAAATTTAATTGCACTATGTAAATAGCTTATACTTTGTGATGCTTTACGATTGTTGCCAATTTTTGTACTATTACTTATAAGTTGTGCAAGTTTATCTTTTTTTAGAAATTTTTAAGTTCTTTTTTCTTTACATTACTGTACTGCAAAAATCACTGCATATACAAAGTTTGACTACAATAATAAAACGTCAGTTATACGTGTTATAATGTTGTCCAAAAATTTGGCTTAAGTTAGTATGTTCATTTAAAAGATATCAATTGTTTATTAAAAACACATTTTTAGTCTTAACTTTGGACCGAATTAACCAATTGTTGTCCGAGTTATTTAAATGATTTTGTTTTAATGTTAATAACATACCATGTATGTATTAAATGTTTAAAACTTTAAAATAATAAAATGTAAGATATTTGTTTTGTAAGTCACACTTAAAATGGCCGTCATAAAATAATAAAAAATAAAATAGAGCTTGGCAATATTGTTGCAATATAACAATACGCAGTGGCAAAAAAAATTCTAAATAATAAACGCAAAAGTTTGAGTCATCTAACATTAGTTTTTAATAGAAAAGTAAATTGGTTAAATTATGCAAAAAAGATTAAAGAAATACTTACGGTTAAATAGAATTACAAAACTATTATTAAATCTGCCAAGGCTGTGTTGTCGCTAGAGGATTTGTAAATGTAAACTAAAGTTTTATAAGAATGAATTAAAAATAACAATTTAACAACAAATTAAAATTTGACGCATTTGTAGGTAATTACTACAAATGCGAGAATTGCACTAAACATAAAGTAGCCAAGTAGCTTTAAGATTAGGATACTTTGAATTTATTGATGGTACCATAAACGCTGGAAAATATTAACAAATACTGCCAAACAGTCTGTTATTGTAAAGTTAAACGTTGGCAAAAATTACTATTTTTAGCAAAATGTTTGACTTGTAATACGCCCATAAACACAAAAACTTAATTTTGCAACCACAATCTAAATGTACTTTCTTGGCTTTCCTACAGTCCTGATCTTAATGTCATTAAAACAGTTGAGATAAAATTAAACAAACATTAAGAAACAACCCACAATGGACATAAATTTAAAGCCAAAATAGAGCAAATTTCTAATAGGTTTACTTTCTAAACGTGCAGATCATTAGTTAAGTCAATGCCTAACCAAATTTGAGCGGTCATAAAACAAAAGAATTATGTTATTCTATATTAGAAATAAATAATTGTGTTATATTTAATTGCCAAATAAACTAAACATTTTTTTTTTAATTAAATATAATATAATTATTATTGTTTTTTGTGTTTCTGATTACATAGTATTAAATTTAAAAAACCTATTAGAAAAAATAAATAAATTGTCATACTTTTGAATTATATATGTATTTAATTTTGTTCTAATATAATTGTTAGGGTTTGTAGTTTTGGTTGATTTGCATAAAAATGACGACGTTTGAATCAAGTAGTTAAAAATAGAAACTATTATAAAATAAATATTGGCGTACATAAACATAAAACAAATACATAATTAACTTTTATGAATGCATCCAGTGTTGTCAAAATAGTAATAATAAAATTATTACAATTTTGACAACAAAGCAAAGTCTAGAAAGTGATTATGTTGGGTGTAGCGCCTAACTTGAATCTCAGCGGATAAATTGGAGCCCCAGTTCCGTAAGAACATTTAAAAAAAATGTGGCATTTATTAATTTAAGACATGTAAGGTAGTAACACAAGCGTAAGTTCTAAAATATTGGCCCTTGCACCAGAAACAACCAATAACAATAAATTTAAAAAAAAATCTGAATTTATTTTGTAATTTTTTGACTAAGTAATTTACAACCAACAACTAAAAACCTTTTATTTTTAATTTTATAGTTATTTATTTTATTTATTTATTTTGCGTTTTACAGCTATTTTACATCGCTCCAGAAGTCTTACGACTTGTTTGAAAGGGTTGATAAAAACAATTGTTTATTAGGTGATTTTCAAATTACCGAATAATATTATAAATTAGTTGTAGTGGTTTATACAAAATTGTATGCAATTTGTGTGTGCCAAACAAATTTTATAGCTTTTGTTTCACAACTTATTTTTACAGACCCGAAACATAAACAACACATTATAGTAGTATTTTTCTTATTACACTATTTAGTCTACACAATTTATGTAAAAACAAAACCTACTTTTTATATTTATAAATTAATTTATAAATAAATTGTTATTCGTAACGTTAATTATAGAATTTCCAATCAATTAAAACTTGTGAGAATTGATTAATTTAAACACGTGCAATAATTAATAGTAAATGATTAAACAACAAGTTCAGGTCAAAGTATAACATATATTACTAATCATTAACATCTTAGTTGTTTTAAATTCTATTTGCATAAAGTTAACATGATTTTAAACTATACAGTTGAAAACAATGTAATTACAACATTATTTTAAGTAGAGTCATTAGTTATTAACTAACACTTATTATCTCGTATAAAAACCGCAAGTAAAATTGATTTTTATTAAGTGGTTTATTTAGAACAATAAATGTATAGGATTTTATTATTTCATGTGGTTGTCTAAGTATACTATAATAATTTTATGTAACAATTAATAATGACATACATACAATTTTCAAAAAATTATTAACAATTAAATTCTAAAAATAATCGTAATTATCACATTAAAGACTAGATTTTAGTAGTCTATAAACATTGACAAACATGGCATAATAATAAGGGTTAGATTTATCAGCTTGATAGAATAAAATAAACAAACGGATAAAAAGATTATTTGCACAATAGTAAATATTAAATTTAAAAAAATTACAAAAAAAAAATGTCAGCGCCAGGATTACTAAGGACACTGGCAGTAGATTAGTAGGGTTCTAGCTCTTTTCATAGGAATGGATTCTTCTGCTGTATGTAACATTACAAGTGTATACATTTTACACAGAAAGTAGGTGTATCAAACAACATTTAAATACTTTCTACGTTAGGAAAGGATAATGCACGGTAAGAATATGAGAGCCACGACAACATAGAAACTGTTGAAAAAAGAAAATCAATAACAAGAAAGAGTTAATAGAACGATAACTTTAACAAGAGAAAATAAAACAAATAACCAACATATATAGTATATAGATAGTCTAAACTAATTTTTTTATTATTCTGCTTCTGTGTATGCATTATAATATTACATTTATTTGTTACAAAATCAAATATTATCTTAGTAATGTAATATGTTTTATCTTTTTTTTTAATTTTTTTGATGGTGTAATAGTGATTTACGTTACTAGACCAATAAAGAAGCATTTATAGCCAAGCTGGTACATTTATTAGCAAGATTATAAATGCTTCTAAATGCCATATGCTATAATATATATTTTTTTATGTTGAATATCATTTTGAAAGCGTTTATTTATTTTAATATTATTTATTTAATACTAGAACTTCAAAAGTGACAATTGAGTAATTTGATGATGAAGAAAGCAATAAGATACAAATTCAGTGTATCTATTCGGTTAATTTTTCTAATTCACAAATGTTTGTGCAAGATTTATTTGTCGTGAAATATATAATTCTATGGTGGAATATACTTTTTGTAGTTCCATGTATTATTCTGAAGTGCAACGTTTATTATTTGATGTATAATGTATTATATTGTTGTGGATTGCATTATTCTAGCGTAGCAAAATTTATTTGATTAAACATTGAATTTGTTGTCGATTTAACACGTTTGCTTAGTCGTTACTTAATATTATATTGTCGTGCAAAAGCAAACGTAAAAAATAAAAAATCTGTTGTTAGTATAGATTATAACTAAATAAAAATGAAGTTTGCATTAAAAAAAATATGTTAGTTGTCATAATAACTAGATATCCTAAAAATAAAAACATACATGTATGTACTTGCTTTTATAATACTTAAAAGAATTTAAAACGGTTTTTGAATCATTCAATGTACACCCTGTATAAAATGTTTTGCGTATAAAACATTTTGTTTTTATTTTATCATAAATAAATAGAAATAAAAAACTGTTTGGTATAAAATAATAATTAAAACATATGTTACCAATAAATAAAAAATCAATAACAAAAAGTATAATTTAATATTTTGTGTAATAAACTCGTAACTACACCTTTTTTCATTGAATTTGTTTATTTTAGACATGTCATTGCTTAATTGACTTTTTGTCATTTATACTATACTCTATAAGTTTTATTAGTTATTCAAAGTATCAAGCATATTTTTTTGCGTTTGATTTTTTTATAGATTAGCCAATGTACATTTACTAGGTTGCATCTTTGTTTACAGAAAATTAAAACGTTTGTTGATTCAAAAATTATTATTGCAAAACCCAGAATTGTCAGAAATCTACAACTTAAAGATCAAAGTTTTTTAAATTACTTACAACATCCAGAAAGTATTACCAAAATTAATTTCAACAAGTAAATGTTATTATTTTGTTAAAATAAATTACATTATGTTAACGTTTCACAAAACTGGCTATCCGTTCATAAAAAAATAAACTATTTTTTTCTTATTGCAGTGGCAAGGATTGTTGAAAACAGCAGTGTTATCTTTGCTTCTTTGAACACTACTTTATTTTTATAAACACAACCAAACCAAAACAAGAAATTAATAATTGACTACTACCTAGTTAACAAAAATATCTGAAACAAGATAAAGATTGTAAGAGTAACAAAACAGGCTGAAATAGAAAGCGACTATTGTTTACTTCAAATGGAGATAAAATAGAAAACAAAATTTAAACCAGACAAAAGAAAGAAAAAGTTAAGATAAAGATAAAAACATACAAACTAAAAGAAGAACAAAAACAAGTGGCATACCAAGAGATACTACAAATAAAATTCAGAGAGAAATAAAAAAAAACGTGCATAGAAGAAAAATGAAAAACTTTTAAATAAATTATTCTAAAAACTGCAAAAGAAAGCTGTAGATCAGCAAAAATAGTAAATAAAAGTACTAAAAAAACTAATTGGTAGACAGAAAAAGTTAAAAAAGAGATAAAAGACAAAAAAGATACTATAATAGAAAAGATAATAAAAATTTTAGCCAAAACTAAAAATTATTCTACGGAACGTTAAAACATCTAAAACAAAAGAAAAAATGCAATATGATAAACATAAAAGATAAAAATGGTAAAATAATATCGGAAGAAAATAAGATAATGTAAAGATAAAAGCAATACTTCTAAGAACTAACAGAACAAAATGCAGAAGAAAACAAACCAAGAAAAGATAAAGAATTGATATAAGACAAAAAAACAACAAAAAAATAGAAAAAATTAAAAAACAAGAAAGCACCGTAAACAGATAAAATAACGCCGGAAATTATGAAATACGTGGAAAATGAGGGAACTGCACAAATAACGGAATTAATAGACAACATAATCAGGAATGGGAAAACCCCAAAGGAATATGGAAAGAACTAGAAGAAAGAGGAATTGAAAAGAAAATAATAAACGTAATTAAAAACATGTACACAAAAAAACAAAAACATAGTCAGAATGATTAAAAAAAAATCAAAAGAATTCTTAACAAAAAAAGGTGTAAAGCAAAGATGTGTGTTAAACGCATTGTTTTTCTCAATTTTGCTAGACAAGGCAATAAAACACGCTAAATAATGAAAATGGTAAAAATACGATATTGAAAAATAGAAATAACAAAAATAGAAAAACTGTTATTTGCAGACAATAAAGCAGTGATTGCTGAGCTCAAAGAAAAGCTACAACACAACATAAAAATCATGTTAAAAAAAACTTTTTTTAACAAAAAAAAACTATCAAAAACCACAAAAACAAAATTTTTAAAAAAAGTAAACAGACTAACATTAACATTAACTTATAGATGCAAAACATGGACAACGACAGGAATACAATTAAAAAGAATAAATGCTATGGAGAGATACTTTAGGAATATTAAAAACAAAACAAGAATAGATAAAATAAGAAACAAGACATATAGGACAAATTTAAATATAAAACTAATACAAGAAAACAATTACTGACGGTCAAATAAAATGGTATGGACTTATCAAAAATAGTAAAAAATAAGTAAAAAAAGAATCACTAAGAAAGTTTATAAGACAAGAGTAACTGGAAAACAAAAAAGAGAAAGACCCAGAAAATAATAGAACAGCGCAATAAAGAAAAAGACTACAAAAAAGGAACACTCAAAAAAAAAAAAAGATAGCCAAGAATAGGAAAAATTGAAGAAAATATTATACACATTAATAATGTATACGCCTGACACCAAAAAGTAAAAAGACAATGAAATAAATAAATATAAACTAAACATTCTTTGCAGATACAAAAAAACATCCACCTGTTCTAAGCAATTATCTTTTAACCCAATTTTACAATCACTGCTTATTTTGTTCTTATAAAAGATCATGATTTTGGTTTTTGCTACATTTATACATGGGTTTATTTTATTTGCTGCAACATTTAGTTTGTTTAGTACATTTTGTTAGTCATTTTCATTTTAACACACTATTACAGCATTGTCAGCATACAACAACACTTATGTTTAGATTAGCTATTTGTACACCGTTGCTGTCTTTACTGGCATTTCTTATGCATTTATTTATAAATATATTAAACAACCACAAAGACATGACGCATTTCTGCTTGACTTTGTTTTATATTAAATTAATTGCTTAGTGTCCGGGTCTGTTGTTATTGTTTATATATGTCATTTTTCTTAAATGCTTTAATATAAAAAAATTAACTCAAATATAATTAATGTGATAAAATACTATGTAGTTTTAAGTGATTTGTATTTACTAGAAAATAAATTGTGCGTGCTATAAGTGTTCTCGGGACGTTTGAATCTACTTATTTAGTAAATGTGTATTGTCATTGTAATTACAAGCGCATGCGCTATATAAAATAGTAAGTAAAACTACAGGACCGTAACTAGTTATTTGTCTATATAATTGAAATATTTAATATAAGTAAAATCCTTTTGTTTTCACTGTCGCAATACCTTCCGTGGCCTTCCATTCTGTATTTTAGTCACCACTAGTGGCCCATTGGTGTGAACAGTTTACTCCCGCCATCTTTATTAATTCACGTTAGTTTATTTGTTAATTATGTCAAATCTTACAAACCAAGAGTTATACGACAAAATTGTAAAACTATTTGACAAAAAAATTAACGAACTACAAACTGAACTCAAAAATTCTTATTAAATTAATTATGATGAATTATTAGAAATAAATAACGGTCTTCAACAACGCATAAATATTTTGGAAAATAACCAAAGAAAAAACAATTGCATAATAAAAGGTATTAATGGCAGTATTGATACAATTAGCAAAGTAATTGACTTTATTAGAAACAAACTTCATGTTCAAATATCCCATTATGATATTAATAATATGTATGTTATTGGGTCAACTAGATTAATTAAACTGGAGCTAATATTATATTTAAAAAAACTTGAAATTAAAAAAAAATTGCATAACTTGAAAGGTTCTTCAATTAAGTTTTTAGATGATCTATGCTTTGAAGATAGAAAAGAACAGCAAATTCTTCGAAAGCATTTAAATATTGCTCGTACAAAATCTATACATGCAAAAATTGTAAAAGGAAATAAGTTGATGATTCAGGGACAAATTTATACCGCCAGCCAGTTAGAAAATGAGTCCGAAAACATTGATTCAATAAATCACGATCCAGAATTTAAAAATTTAACTGTGAGATTAAATAACAGTGCTCCGGGAACTCCAAATGCTGCATCTCAAGGTTTAGTTTCATCAGAGTAATCAGTTAAACTTATTCCGAGCTCTATTATATCACAATTGAAAGTAATATCAACAGAACAACATAACTCTCAATCAGATGTTAACACTATTAACAATATTACATGTACACCTAGCAAAAGCGGTAAACTGAACCGTGTATTAAGAAGCAACTCCTCATCAGAAAATCCATCAACCCGTATACCCACAAAGAAGTAGTATGTTAAGCATTATTAGAATGTCCGTAAATGTGTTTAATGTTTAGTGTTTAATATTTAATTGTATAACAATAGAAGATAGCTATGAATAAGTTAAAATGTTGTCATATTAATATCGGAACTTTAAACAATAAATTGGATTTATTACGAACGTATATCGCGGTTGAAAATTATGACATAATTGCTGTATCAGAAACCTGGTTAAAATGCGACTTTCCAGATAATAGTTTAAAGATTTGTGGTTATAATTTAATTCGACATGATCGCAAAGGAAAAGCAGGAGGTATTGCTATATACATTAGCAATGTGATTTCATATAGACCAATATTGGTTTCCTCAGAATCATTTTTGGAGCAATTATGGCTTCAATTACAATTTAATTCATTTTTAATCAACTTTGGCGTTGTTTATAGACCCCCAAAAAGTAATTTTCCTTTATTTAGAGAAGCAATTGATACCACTTTATCAGATATGTGCATATCAGAAAACACTGTACTATGTGTTGGTGATTTTAATATTAATCTTTTACGACCTACTGATTGCTACTCTGTACAATTTCAACAAATCTTAGAAGTATATAGTTTAAAACAAATAATTACAGAACCTACTAGAGTTACAGAAGAAAGTGAAACTTTAATTGATTTTATGATCACAAATGAAAATGTAGATGTAATAAATTTTGGTGTAGTAAATGTTCACATGTCGGACCATTTTTTAACATATTGTACAATACCTTGTCCGACTAAGAAAAATATACGTCAAAAAGTTTCTAGTCGATGCTTCAAATACTTTGACATGGAAAATTTTAAAAAAGATTTTTATCAAAATAACTGGAATATAATTTACGATTTAGAAGACGTTGACGATAAGATTAACTTTCTGAATCAGAATTTAATAGAACTGTTTTATATCCACGCTCCAATAAAAACTTTTTTGACTACAAAACCACCTACACCTTGGCTCACTTACACAATCAGAGAAATGATGAAACTAAGAGACAATGCATATCGTCGGTACCGCAGAACAAAGTTGGGTGTTCACTTTAACTATTACAAACAGTTAAGAAATATTACCACCAAAGCTATTCGTGCAGAACAAAAAGCTTATTTTGAATTTCAATGTAAGAAAAACCAATACAATAAAAAAGGACTTTGGAAAGAAATAAAGAAGCTGAATATTTGCAAAAAAAAAAGATTTTGTATTACCATCGCATTTTTCTGACCTCAATATACTAAATTTGCATTTTGTTAATAATTGTAACTCTACTACAGATATTGATCTAGAATTATTTTATAATAGTAATTTCAAATGTAATTTTTCGAGCAAATTTAACTTTTGTTTTGTTGATGCCGTTACTGTCAGCAACATTCTAAATAATTTAAAAAGTAGTGCAACAGGTTGTGACAATATAAATTTTTTTTTGCCTAACATTGCTTCTTCTTTAATTGTTG
Organism: Tachinus rufipes; assembly: GCA_963932245.1. NCBI lineage: Eukaryota > Metazoa > Arthropoda > Insecta > Coleoptera > Staphylinidae > Tachinus > Tachinus rufipes. The sequence goes on along the minus strand of OZ010745.1, from coordinate 69,782,591 downwards.
ATTATATTACGCACATTATTAATGAATGTATTTATACTAACAAAGTACCAACTTTATGGAAAGAAGCTCTTATTATTTCTTTACCTAAATTTAACTCAATCACAGATATAACTGATCTACGACCAATTAACATTTTACCAACGCTTTCTAAAGTTTTTGAAAAGTGCATTGAACATCAGCTAAGAAATCATCTTGAACATTACTCAATTCTCCCAACTGTTCAGTCTGGATTTAGACCTGGATATAGCTGTGCCACAGCTATTTCATGTATACTTGATGATGTTTTAAGAGCTACAGATAAAAAAGAAGTAACAGTGTGTGTATTGTTGGATTATAGTAAAGCCTTTGACACCATCAATCATCGACTGTTGTTATCAATTTTGCATTACATTGGACTTGATACAAGAGCATGTCAACTTATCAGATCATATTTGTCGGATAGAGGTCAACGTGTGCAGCTTGACAATGCTTTATCTAACCGTTTAGAAGTTACGTCTGGTGTACCGCAAGGATCAATTTTAGGTCCTTTGTTGTACATCATATACACCAACAATATTACTTCAAAAATAAATTTCTGCAACTATCACTTTTACGCAGACGATACACAATTGTATAAATCATTTCCAGCTAACATGATGTATATAGCTGAACAACAAATTAATGAAGATATTCAAAACTTAGTTTGTGTTTCAAAACAACATAACCTTAAAATAAATGCTAGTAAAACTATGGCAATTGTTTTTGGTCCAAAAATAATTCGTAAAGAAGTAGGCAATACGATAAACTTAATGGTAGATGGGAGCCATGTTATACCGTCGAATACAGTTAGAAATCTTGGTATACTAATTGACAATGCTCTTAGACTAAGGGAGAACACTACACACCTTATAAAAAAAGCGTTTATATCATTAAAATCTATATATATAAATCGGCATCTGTTTACTGAAAAAACTAAAACTATTTTATGCAAATCTTTGGTATTATCTAATTTTAATTACTGCAACGTAGTATACCATCATTTTATTGACAGTTCAGATTGCAACAAAATTCAAAGAATGCAAAATTCGTGTATGAGGTTATTCTTTGGAATTAGGAAAAGAGATCGAATATCACATAAATTGAAAGACCTAAAGTGGCTAAATATGAAAAATCGTCGAACACTTCATTCAACTTGTTTTTTTTATAAAACGGTAAAAGAAAAATCACCGCAATATTTGCATAATAAAATATCTTTTAGGACAGATGTGCACAATGTAAATGTTGACGAAAAGGTTTACTTTCCATCCCAGCTCATAAAACAGAAATTTTTAAAAGGTCATTTACATATAACGTCTTTAAAACGCTAAATAGTTACCATAATTTTGAATACATCAAATCTGTTTAAAGTTACAAATTTTATATTAAAACGGTACTTCAAGACAAACAACAAGATATGTAAAAATAATTTGTGTTTTAATATATACTTTTTTGGTGAACATTTTTACTAAGTTTAGTTTTCGTCTTTGTTTATAAATATGTATTATTTTATTACTTTTTTTTTACTTTATTACTATTTTTTTTTTTATATAATTTTGTTTGTTTGTTTTTTTTTTTTTTTTGTTTGTTAAAGGTTTAGGAGGAAGAACAGCGTAGTTGTAGTATTACAGCTAAACTGATCCTAAAACCTATTGCCCCATTTTTAATGTGTTTTAATGTATTATTATATGTATTTTTAAATCTGGCAATAAATAGTTTATTATTATTATTATTATTATTATTATTATAGTGTACCATCTACCCTAACGCAAAGCATTTATTTACTCCATAGTCTTTTAAAATGTTTTATAACCTAATTATATGTTTCTCTAAAATCTAGATCAACAAACGCATAGTACACTTTTTGCTTTACTGCCATACATTTTTTAATCAATTTTTAAAGTGCAAAAATTTGGTACATGCAGCCTTTACTTGGCATTAAACTACACTGCAGTCTCCAAATCTTTTTAGTTGTTATTTTACGCACTCTTTTAATTAACACTTTTTATGGGATACTTAACAAAATAATAGCACAATCATTTTTACATTCAGTTTTACTGCCTTTATTTTTGTACAAAAAATAATTGGGACTGTAGTTATTTTGAAACACAAATTGAATAAACTAAACAGTCTATCAAAAAGTGATATGCCTTTACATTTTATCATTTTACCCGTGGCCCTATCTACACCCGCGGTTTTACTATTTTTTGATAATTTTATAGCTATTATTACTTTGTCTTTGGTTAGACTACCCGTCAATTTTCTAGTCAATTTTTTCTGTCTACAGTAAGTTAATACAATTGCTCAAAATATTTTCTCTAGCGTTCTCTAATACCGTCCACATTTCAAATCATTTCTCTGCAATTCTTCTGAATGCCACAATTTTTGTTTGCATTTTTTGTTTTGCTCTTTCACTCTTATTTTCAAAATAATTGTTTTATTGTCTTCAAAATTGTTTTTTATTTTTTTGATTTGTTTTTTACTTTTATTTATTATTTTCTTTGCATTCAGTTTTTTTTTCTTTGTACACATCATGTAACCTACTTTTTTTTAACTTATTTTTTCTGCAATTCATTTTATATATGTGTTTTTTTCTTTTTATTTACTATTAGTTTTACTTGTTTGTTCTACCATGCATCTTTCTTTATATTTTTAACCATCGTCATTCCACAGACATAATTTTGCATAAAGAACTATTGACACTTTTAATCTATACTACACATTTGTAATGTTTTTATTTATAATTTCCTTATTCAATTCTTTCTCTTGTTGTACTAATTTTTTTTTTTAAGTTTTTTTATATTTTTTTCTGGTACTGTCATTTTAAATTTATTTTACTTTTACCTATAACTGTTTTTTTCTGCTATATATTCTGATATGACAAAGTAATAATTAGTTTTACATTCAGCTCTACGTACCGTTCGAGTATCTTTAATTAAACTTCTCTTTTTTTTATCATACACCACAAAGTCAATCATAATAGTAGACACACCACTCTGCCATGTATACATGTAAATAAGTTTGTGCTTAAACCGTGTGTTTGATATGACGCACAAATTTACTAATTTTTTGCAATTTTGGTTTACTTTATTGTCACCATACTTTTGTAGAACCCTTTTCTAATTCAACGTATTCATAAAATTCTAGACGAAACCAATTCATACTTTCTTACATGCTGCATAGTAGAAGGGTTTAGTACTGACATTTATAGTACCCCCATCTTTCACTTTCCTTTTGGTTTTACACACACATAAACATCAACTTTTTTTAAAATTATTTCTTTTAACAATTTATGTTTTTTGTCTCTCCTCTTACATTCCAATAATTCATGTCTTTGCCATAACGTTATTAGGTAGTCTCTGTCCTTTTTACCTCAGCTGCTCAACATTGCTTTGGAATCCCGAGGCTATTGCACAGGTATTTTTTGTAGTACTTAACTGATAGAGTAGACCAGGGTACTAACCTGATTGTATTCGTCTCTATACAGTATTTGCTGGTAACAGTAAGAGTGTAAATACAAAACAAATCATTCACAAATAACAAAAAAAATAGTAAAATAGGTTTTTTTTTTTAATTTGACGTATACTCTCTTTACGCAAAGTTTTTGTTTATTAGATAAAAGTTGATAAATCGTAAAAAATTATTTCTAAACCCAAGCGCATACAGATTTTCAGTACATCAAACGCTCTTAATTGATTAAAAAAAGCCCAGTTTACTTTTATCTATACTTAGATTGATTTCTTCTATATATTTCCAGTTTTAGTTAACCTACATTATCTAAAACCATGTTGAATATTAGATATTGCTGATAATCATATTTTTTATTTACAGGGCTTTGCATTTAAGTATTTTGCTATTTGCAGATACGCAAAATCTGTGCAAATATATTTATAAATATTGGCGAATATTCAAACCATCTTGACGCTGGTAAATTGAAAGTACACAAAACTTTTGCATTAAATTGATTAATAAATAAACCAAAAAAAAAAAACCTTGTTTGCTACTATATAAATTTAAAAACAACATTTGATAGTTTGACAAAAAAATGTTATTTAAAAAATTTAAAATGTAGAAATTAACCTTGTAGTGTCTCGTGTCTTCATTTGAAGCAGATGAGGTACTCTAAATGAAAGTGCACCACGGCACATAAAAATTGTTTAAGCATTTTTGAAAATAAGCCAAACCTAGCATTTATATACATGTAATTTATATGCTCAACAAACATAAGTTAAAAATTTCAAAAATACACTAAAATTTTTAATTTGTGACACTTGTTGAAACACGATGTTATAAATAATACAATTGTAGAATACTTTGATTAGTATTTTAGAAAACTGATTGCAAAACTTTTATTAACGTTAATTGCACCATCATGCATTTATAAAGTTAAATTTTGTTTTATAAATGTTTAAGTCATTTGCAAATTTAAAAAAAACTATAACTATAATTTCAAAAAAATGTACGAAAAACAAAAATAAAATTGTTTTGTAAGAAGATCTCTAAGAAGCACCTGATGAGATCGCGGGAATTTCAAATTTCACATTTTATCATACATTCGCAACTACGAGCAGAACTGTAACAATTCTTATTTTAGAAAAATAACTTATAGAAAATTAAAAAAATAAACTACTAAGTTCAATGAAGTATAACTCTTAAAGTTTATGCAAATATTTCAACAAAAAAATTACCAATTAGTTTCAAAATTTAATAAACAATTGAAGGTTTTGGATTTTTATATATTTCATTAGATTGGAAATTCTGTACACGTTGCAAAAAACTGATTTTAAAAAGGAGTTAAATTAAGTGAGTTCTGCTCGTAGTTTTATGACACTCATCAAACTGCCCTCTTAAGAATGGAATTATGCATAATTTGCATCAATGCGGTAAATTCTCTCGTTACTAACTACAATCAAGTAACGGCTTATTAGAGTTAGGTAGAATAGAAACACTAAAAACCTTTACAATATTATAATACTATATAAAATTATAAATTAAAACAAATAGAATCATAATATTGATAACTTATAAAATTTATATACATTTTTTTGATTATTATTGTATAAACAAACGTTAAATATATTCTAAAAAACTAAAACATGTTGGTATATGTTATAGTTTAGGTAAAATTAAAACACTATTACGTCGACAGTTGTAAACTTTTCTACTTCATGGACCACATCGGATACTGCCTTATTTAATATTTGTTTACATTTCTAATATTTGTATTCATATCATGTATTTCGTCACAAGATGAATATAAAGTGTATAATTGTAGCAAAACGCATAGATATAAAGTTCATAAGACTCGTTAATGGGCAGCCTTGGAAATGCTTTGGCCTCAAGCGAGATATTTCCCAGGTATCTCCACACGTAATTGTAGAAGCTTACTTATTGGCAAAGAGTGTGAATCCTGAATCAGTAGCAGTGTTGTGGTTGTCATACTAGGAAGTTATTTGGAATCATTTCTAATCAAAACAAACATTAAATGTAAGGAATAATTTAAAATATATTTTTATAGAATTTATAGTTTATAAGTTCAACATTTAAATTTAATTATTATGGTTTTTCAAAAAACATAAAATGTTAAGATAAATATTTGTTTCACAAATTTTACGTCAAATATTTGAATAACAAAAACGATATAACTTATTCTAATATGTTTTGAATATTTAAATAATTTATTTGTTGTAAAATAGTCATGTTAATATATGATTATAAAAACAAATTTGAAAAAAGCATTAAATAAATATTTAAACAATCAATATTTTTTTCTTAGAATAAAAATTGATAACGTAATTATGGATCCGAGTTTAAAAATAAAATAATAAGTAATTAAAATATTATTAAATTTCAATTTTCTTAAAACTAAAAAAATATATGCTAACAAGTATTATAGAAAATAGCATACAATAAATCATTTTCTAACTAAATATTTTCAGGGCCACAACTACATAATTCCATGACATATTGAAAAATGATAAATAAAAGTTCAACCGCCCGGAAATTATTTTGTAAACATATATTTATATTAACTTAATGTAATTTAAAAACCATGTAGCACCAAAAAACTAATAATTTTAGCTTTATTATAATACTAAAATTTTCATTTTTTATGATACGATAATGTGTCGTATTTGATTACGTCTTCAGAAACATTCATTAACTAACATATCGCTGTGCTAGTTCAATAGTAAGATAGATTCCAACAAAAATTAATTATTATAAAAATCAAGCAAATTATAATGTATTTTCTCACTTTAGAACTAGTGTAGCGATGTACTAACGTTATAATAACTTATGTAAAATTTATTTTTATTTACAAAATAACAATAAAATTAGTATATACATAGTATATTAGTATATAGTATAAATAACCAAAGCGTTTCATTTGCAAATATCTCAAAATATTTATATTTTAAATTACTTTTATTTAAAATTGTTGTTTATTAAAAGACAATAAAAAAATAATTTGCTGTAGAACATTATACAACTGTTACATAGTTTCTAATAAAGAATACATTTATCACTAAATCAACATTGTAACGCCATCAGAAATAGATATCATTTTGTTAATATTGAAATAAACATGAGTTGACAATATATTAACTAATCATTAAAGACAAGTCTGTCTGGAGTTATTGACTGATTTTTGAGAATTCTTTCAGTATTGTTGTCTTCACACACACACACACACACTTCACATAATATAAAATATTTTTTTAATATTGTTATTTGAGGTTGACCACCATATACAAGGTGTTCAAAAAAGAGTGTAAAATATTTAAAGGAGTGGTAAACAAAATCTTAATAAACATGGGTTATCATAGCAACGGTTTTGTATATATGGAACATTATTTATTTTTATTATTATTTTTCCCTACATTTTTTATTTTGCAAAAAAAATGTAAAATATCTCCCCCTTATATATAGTAGTACAAACCACAACAAACAAAAAAGTCTTAATAAGCATGGATTGTCATAACAACGGTTTTAGAGATACGAAACATTATTATTTTTTTTTTTTTCATTTTTATATTGAAAAAACCTGCATTTTCTTATCATAGTTGGCTAATGTTTTGTGAAATAAACATTCAGTATTTGACAGTTGTTGTTAGTGCACAAGTTTTTATTGCTATGGCTCATTACTCTAATGCAGAACAAGCCAACATGCATTTCATGTATGGTCGTGTTAATGAGATTGCTACTAAAGCGCCACGTCTTTATGTAAAAACTTATTTAAATTGCCAGATTTCTTTACACCGTATGTTTATACCGGATCACTTTGAAAACAGCGCTATTTTTCCGGCAGACCAAGGTTGGTATCTACTCCTAGAGCAGAACAAGAAATTACAGCACGGATAGAGCATAATCCAAAAACAAGTGTGCAGAGAAAATTAGTCGAGGTAGGAATTGGTGCTACTTTTGTTTGGAGAACCTTCCACGAGCAGCTGCTCTATCCATACCATGTACAACAAGTATAAGTCTTAGTTCTTTTTACGGATAAAGCCGGGTTATTACAAAATTGAGTTGTTAATTTTTATAATGCACATTATTGAGCTGACAAAAATTTCCATGCTGTATTCAAATGTGAACATCAGACACGTTTTTCATAAAACATTTGGATAAGTATTGTAGACGACAGGTTTATAGATCCTGTTGTTTTACCAAACCGATTAACAGGCGCTGCTTACTTCAATCAAAAAATTAAAGCCAAATAAGGGCTGTTGGAAAGAGTACAAATGTCCTTTAGACAAAGATGTTGTGCCTGTTTGGAACTGGTAGGAAGGCTCGTCTTCTATATCAATGGTCTTTGTAAAAATATATAAAAATTATTAATGTCCCATATCTCTAAAACCGTTGCTATGACAACCCATGTTTATTAAGACTTTTTTGTTTGTTGTAGTTTGTACTATCACATCCCTAAATATTTTACATTTTTTGTAATACCTTGTATAAAACTTAGCCAAACTAAGTTTTGTGTATGTTTATCTGAAATTAATCATTATTTTTTAAACATTTTTGTAAAACTTACTTGTCACATTTATGTAATAATCTACTACAAAACAAACATGTGACAATATAACTTTATCTTGCTGTACTTTTTTATGAATCACTAATCAGCAAAATCTTTTTTACAATCTACTGTAAATTTAAGCTTTAAGCAAAATACTAATCTCAATCATGCTACCGGTTAAATTATTTTAAACAGTAAAGTACATTACCTATTACATAAGTATGTCAAATTGATGTCAGGCTTTACGTGTTATTGATATTTCTTCTGTGTTACACATTTTAACTCTGTTTTCAATCAACAATAATACACTAGTTAAAATCTAGAACTTTAAAACAAGTCTTTAGAATACTACTATTAATTTTAATTGAATAATTGACTTAATTCAGGTATAGCTTAAATATTAAAAATTATAAAAAGATGCGTTGTAAATGTTTATCCAATTAGTTTTTAGGAATTTAATATTCTGAATTTTTCAAAACAATAATTTGATTACAATTACAGTTTTCAATAATAATATTATTAGCATATAAATCAAAGCAGTGATCAATTATTATTTTTTAGTAAGGTTACTGTAGAAGGTAAATCATAATAATTTTATTTTCCGTCAAAATTGAGTAACATACATAAAATTTAAATTTAAATTTTTATATAATTAATTTTTTTTTAATAATAAAATTATTTATTTACTCATCGGTACTCACAAGAAAATATTTATGTAATATTAGAAAACTATAGTTAAAAATTACATACATGTTATAAATTAAAAAAAAACATACGTGCTACTTCTACTAACATATTTTAAAGTGACATTAGGATAGTTTATGTTTCTCCTAAAAGTCTTACAAAACCAAATTGACACATTATTAGCAAGTTGCCAAATCGAGAAACAAAGCTTTGCATGCCGTAGTTAGTTCTGCTATATGAGACGTGCAACAAAGTAACTACAAGTAGAGACACATGGATATTTATCTTATTAAGAATTTGATCAGAACAAATGAATCAAATTTTCTGTACGTGATATTTCTTTGTTTATCTAGCGCATCTTATTTCAAATAAACGCCAGTACATTTATGTGTGGTAAGTAATTACCAGTTTGCATAAGTTTGAATATTACAAATTAAAAAAATTAATTTTGAATTGATTCTAATCTGTTTATATAAGTTTTGTAAGGAGCATAGTACACTTAAATACTCAAGATGTGATTATATTAGAGAATTGTACAAAATTAGAAAAACCCAAACATTGCCAAAATGAAAGGTAGATATTTTAAAAAACTCAAGCATTTATTAGTTATTGATTGATTAAAATTTGTCAACAAAAGTCGCAGATTAAATCAACTTTTTGTAAACAAGTATTGTTTAGAATATAAGCATTTTAGGTCGACTAGTTTGTGGATATTTTTCATCTTTATTGACGATAGATAGGAACGCGCTGCGTCTGGCAGCTGGGAGCGGTTGCGTATACCTGTGGGCAGCCCCCCTGTATAGTTGAAAATTTGACATGTTCAAAACATTTTAAGACAATTTTTTTTATAATATATTATATTATATAACAGGTATACGCAACCGCTCCTAGCTGCCAGTTCTTATATATCGCCAATGAGGATGTAAAATATTCACAGACTAGTCGACCTGAAATGAACTTTTTTGCAACGTTGCTTGCTCTTATACTAAGAGTTCTCTTTTAGAAAATGCAATTAACTGACATTTTTTGAGATTAAGATTTATCCCTTTTAGAACCCACTAATCGTTTACTGCAAATACATCATTTTGCATTGCCAAACAGTTGTCAAGTGTATTGATTTTATAAAAAGATTTAAAATCATTTGTAAATATAACAGATGGGTACAGTTTAATCATGTATTATATATCAATGGTAAAATTTAAAAATTAAATAGGTCTCAAATAGAATCGTTGCAATACCTCTGATGATGCTTTAAACTACTTTACTTACAAATGAAATTAATTAATTGAACAATTAACAAAGTAAGTAATCAAACGTTTTACTATTCATAAAAATTGCTTTACTTTTTAAAGCTTTTAGAACGTCTATACAATTGTGTTTTAAAATACAAAATCATAAAAACTTAAATTTCCAAAAAAATTAATTAATGTTTGCTTTTTTTGTGACGTCACGTTTTATAGAATTAGATAAAAATTTAATTTCAAAAAAGTTTAAAAGACTATAAATTAACTGTTATTAATAAAGCATATGATGTATAAAGTTTTTGAACAACATTATCAAATAAAATAACTATAAAAAGTTTTATTTAAACGCAAAGAAAACAAAGCAAGTATTTGTTTGAAAAAAAAAACGTTCTCTTCCTCTGAAAAATCACATTTAACACATGTAGGTATGTTTTGATAGAACGTAAAGGTAAAGATTGAAATTCTTCTAGAATATTTTTCTGTGAATTGCTTTTGATGATTATTCACGTGCTCACAAGTTTTTTTTTTATTATATCAAAAACTGTTTTTTTTTTTTAATTTAGACCAGGTTTTCAAAGTTTCATGTAATTAGTAAAAATAAACAGATTTGTTTGTGTTTATCTACTTAGAAAAAAAGCTTGTTATAACTAATGATAATATTTTTAAAAGCTCAAAAAAGTGGTCATATATTAGCTTTTTAACAATTGTTAGCAAAACTGATTAAACTTTTATAAACTTAGAATTAGTTACTTTTTTTCAAAACTTTGTAAACATTTCGGATAACAATGATAAAAAATAAATTTGATGGAGTAGGTATGATACCGTTTGGCAAACATTTTTTTAATAAGTTAGTTATCTGAACCAAGAAAACTGTGTTTTTTTTTAAATTTTTATATTATATATTTTTAATTGTTATATTTAGCGTGCAGATAAAAAAACATTTCTTTTTCTAAAACAAGCATTAAAAATGTTAAAAAAAGCTGCAAAAATTCCAAAAAAGCAGGTAAAAAGCTTTTTTATAAGTATATATAATAATACATTTAATAAGAAAACAAACACAAAACACATTATACATATTACATAACTTATTTATAAATATTTTAATCTAATCTTAAGATGCTAAAGCAATTAACAATAATATATTTTTCTATACTTGTAATTATAAAGTTTTGTTTTTGGTCTGACAAAATATATTTATGTATAGATGATACAATTCTTTCAACATCTACTGAGGTAATAGATGCAAATTTGAAAGTATTTAGTGCAACTTATATTACTTAAACTCCGATTAAGTTTTTGAAGACTACGTCGTATTAAATCAATATTTTGTTAATGTCAAATGTAATTAAAATATGTTTTTTTATTCACAAACATTAAAAACAAAACATGATACAAAACATAATATATCAAACAGAGGTAAATAATTAAATCAATTAAAAAAAGTTAACAAAAAAGTTTAAAAAGCCAAAAAAAGCAGCAACCTAGCATTTAAACAACGTATGTCGAAATAAAGCATAATAAACAAAATAAGAATAGCGTATAAAGTTGTATTTTGTATGAAACGCATATATCCAATAGGATTTTGTTCTGCTTTTAATATTAACAAATAAGCAAATGACATAAATCCGCACTCTAGTTATTTTTATTAGATAAATTAATAGTAGTATTTGATTAAAAAAAAACAAATGAATATATGTAGTGAGTGAGTGAAGTGTTTATATAAGTTATGTTTCAAAACAAATTATAAAAAGATTAAATATATGTACCGAGATTTTAACTTGACTTTAAAACTATTTTTAAATCAGAATTTAAATCAATTTCTGTTAATTTGCTAAAAGTTAATATACAATCATTTACCATTTAGGTATCTGATTAATACATTTAATCAAGCAGTTAATCTAACCCCAATTGATGTTTGTAATAGTTATTGTTTTCTGTTAATGTTCTTTGTGTTGGTGGATTGTTAGTACACGGAAAGATTTTGCTAGTTGGGTGGCCATTGTCAGTGTAAATATATTTGAATTTATAAGTTTAAAAAGTGTATTGGCATTGACAGTGCTGTTTACGTGGCGAGGTTAGTTTGTGTATTGGCAGTTTAATGATTTTGTAATTGTAAAATTTAAAAAAAAAACCTTAAGTAATATTTCTTAATTTTGTTTTTATTGATATTTTTGTTATACATATATGTATAGTGATGCAAAATACGGTAATATTACCGGTAACGTTCGGGTAGTATTACACATGACTCACAGTAGACAACAATACAGTATGTTGGGGTATTAGTTGAACCGGCAATTTAAGCAGCAAAAATGATACCAATTGTCATTAAAATGAGCATATGATATATATTATACATTAGATGACATATAAAACGATTTATAATAATTATTAAGCAAATCAACAACTTAATTGCGTCAATTTAGATCGCACGCACATGCAAAGTTAACGTAATATTTTTTAAATTACCGGTAATATTACCATCGTAATATTATCACTTACATTACTATGTATGCATATAGATTAATTTTATATTATATATACAAATATTTTAAATTCTCTATGTTTTTCGTTTTGTGTGCATTCTGATATATTATGTATAAAATATAATAAATTGTTTTTAGCACTGATGTAGGGAGGCGTTAGTTACTCAAAACCTTTTGCAAAATTTGTAAGAAAATAAATAAAACATTAAGCTGATTTAATAACTATTTAATTTTATATTGCTTATATTGTTAAACAATTCTAAAACTGTATCAAATGTAATTTTTTGCTTAAATTTATAAGATAGCTTTAACTAACTGAATGTGTACTTTGTTCAACAATTTAAGCTATAAAAAGCCCATATAATATAAATTCATTCAGACAGTATTCATTAGCTGCAGATTTAATGAAGTATGTACATACAACATTATTTTAGAAAATATCCAGATATGTAAGAGTTGAACCAGTTCAAAGTTAATCTAATTTCTTACAATTTTATTTTATTAATAATATGTTTATAACTAGACAATTGTATGCCTTTAATAGATCAATTCATCAAGCATTTTGTCATCAATTAAGTTAAGTATTAAAAGCATACCGACCGCTACCTTGATTTCTAGTATTGTAGTGAAAACAGCTACTTTATTTTTTTTTTACTAGTACATTTAGAAAGAATTAAACTATATTTTGTCAGAATATTTTAGTCTTACTCTTTAGTATATAAGTTGATAAGACATTTTCACATTGTTTTTCTAAACAGTTTAGAAAAAAAAAATGGCATCAAACTTATTTGCTTGTAATTTACTTTGTTGTTTGGATTTAAAGTAACTTACTCCGCAGTATTAAGATTATCTTTTTTTATCAAATTGTCATTTTTTGTTAGATTTTTCAAAAATATTTAATAAAATGTGATTTATGTCACATTATTTGAAATTTTTTCTTTTGATTTAAAATTTTTATTATTCCAAAGCTAAAAAACTATGAAACCAATTTGCACCTTATAGAAAACCTTTAAGTAGTAAAATGATTATTTAAGACAAAAGATTGTTAATAAATAAATTTATAAATAAATTTTATTTAAAACTTTTTTTCGTAGTCAAAATCAACCGTTTCTAGAAAGTTGTCATGTTTATGTAAAACTATCTATCATTTTTGCAATATTTGCAAATAAATTAACTTTTAATGTAAACAAAATTATGTCCTCATAATATAAAAAATAAAAAAGGTTGATTGCATTACTATTCAATTATCTAAAATTTTTAAAACCATACTACACATTTTTTAATTAGTCAAAATCTTAAAAAAACAAATGAATGCAGTTACTTAATATAAATCAAAATGATTTACAATAGATATTAGCCATGAATAGATTTTTACTTTGGACCATCATAAAAAGAAACTTTTGATAAATTTTGGTTTTTTAATATTTTTATCAAGCCTAAATCAGAAATTTATAAATCTGTACAATATTTTTTTTAATGTTTTTGATTTACATAAATATTTTTTTGAGAACCAAGTCAACCAAGTCAGAGTTGTGCAGTCTTTATAACTCATACTGTATAACAACCATAACAGACATTAATAATTATAAAAATCTTTAGTCGTATCTATAAACAAACATAAAACAATGGTATTGTACTACTATAATTAAATTAAAAAACAATTATTTATTGACTGTAAGATGTAACGCCAAAAAATGATTGTGTTATCGCGAATAATGATCTTTTTGGTGTCAACATGAGCTTATGTGTATTGTTAAGTTTGTTATATTTTGTTCTAAGGACATACTGTGTGGTAAAGAAGATTGTTTCAATTTTAGAAAATATAATTTTTATAGCATAAACATTTGTTTTAAACATTGATTGATATAATTTGTTATATAGAGTTTTCCAATAAGAAATTTTATTATTTGTATTTGCGTATACAACAATTCCTAATTTTAATGGCGGTCTTTTAAATTGTTCAATCGTCATGCCTGGTGTGCCGCAGGACTAGCATCTAGGTCATTTATTATCTTTACCAATAATATTAGTGATTATATTAAATTTCTATTGTACGTTGATGACCTGAGGGTATGTAGAGTTATTAAGAATAATGATAAATGCTAATCATTTAAAATATTATGTTAAAAGTATTGCGGCGTGAACACTGATCTTTAATTAAACTTTTAAAAATGCGCCGTTATATGTTTTTATTGAGACAGAACAAAAAATAATAATTTATATAACATTAGTAATACTCTATTAAATAATATTGAGTAATTTTTAAAAAAGATATTGGGTTTGCTTCTCAAAAAAAAAAAGTTATTATTATAAAAATGCAAACGATTTTTTTTGTAACAACAATAAACATTTTATCTTGTTTTTTTGGCAAAGTTAATTTTTTAATATGTTTTAACCAATAATTAGTCTTTTCATTAACAATATTTAATTGACACATTAAAGATAGTATTGATTCATAAAATTAAATAATCATAACCACAGCATTCTATTAAATTACCTAAATATGATTGAAATAATATATAACAATTGACTATGTTTTTATCACAAATTTATTCTTACAAATACATTACAAGTTTTAATTTTTCTAAAAGTTTCTACAAATGTGATAAATTATTAATTAATTGTTTTATAATTTTATAAACATAAATTATCATGCAGTAGAGGTCATAACCATCAATTACAATAAATATGAATTATTTAAGCTCTAGGCAAAATATGTCTAATCCACCAAAAATATGACTAAAGACTTGCATTTTATAAATCTAATTATTTGAGCTATAGTCTATTATGTCCGTATTTTATTGATATTTTTTTAGATAAACGTTATACTACTTAATATATTTATTGTATAATGGTTGTATATCTATAAAATTTATTATATTATTATGTCAAATAATTTTTTTTTAAGTATGATATATGTATAGATATATGTATATTTATAAATTATACTTTTTCAAAAAGAATTATTTCTTTGTCTTTTATAATTTTGCAAAAAAAAAGTAAAAAAAAAAATTGAATTAGTGTAATTGAAAAGAAATTTTTTGTAAAATGCAATTTTTATGTCTGTTCTTTAAAACGCTCTTAAAAAAAGCTAAATAATTATACAAAAAATCCAAAAAAAAAAAACTTTTAAAAGTAACCCATTTTTAGCAATTATGTGTTATATTTCACCCTAAGGCAAACAAATACAATTTTTTTTAAATTTTTGCAATCAAATGTACTATGTTTCAGAAGTATCATATTTAAATTTTAAGTCTCCAGGTGTAGCGGAATCGAAGATATCAAATTTTTAATAAAATGTTTTTTTTTTTATTTTTGCGAAAATTTTTGAAAAACTAAAGGCGAGATTGTGTTCTACGGAACATTTTCTATAAAATATACTCTTTTGAATATTTACAGCACAAAAACTGAAAGGAGACAATATATTTCTAAAAAATTAAAATAGCCGCCATTTACACTGTATTGCATCTAGAGATCTAAAATTTTAAGAATAGTCATATTTTGGTACTCTAAACATGTGTACAAAATTTGAGCAAAATCAGAAATGTCGATGTAAGGACGTTTATCCGAACTATCGTAGAATTACCCATAACTTTTTATAATAAAACACAAATTGGTTAAAAACATTTTATAAACATGTGGACAATATCTTAGACTGCTTCAGAGTTAAACAATTCAATTAATTTTTTAGATTTAAGTATTAGTGAATAAATAACAGATATAAAATCAATGTCACATAAATTAGCTGCTTTTTATTCAATGTTACGTCATTTAATTAATTTTTTTTTTCAAAAACTAATTTTGATATAAAACTTAAAAAAAAAAAATTGTCATTGCTAAAAAAACAAACAACTTCATTCATTAGTTTTTTCTAAACCAAGTAATTCCAATCCAATATGTATGTTATACTTCTATCGGCTACTTAGGCCAAACATAAGTTAAAATAGGTAAAATTTTAAATAACTTTAACCTCGCTAATATTTAATTTAATATCAATTTAAAAGAAAAAACTTTCAATTAATACAGAAGTTGATTGCAATTTATTACCAATACCATTTATACGTTGAAACAATGTTTTAGTAATTATTGCGGAATATTATTTGCAAAAAAATTTATTGCACTTAGGCCTAAATAAGCTCTTTATACTTCCTCTAGTAGTAACCTCACTCCGATGCTCTGATGCACAACCAATCCATTTAGTTAATGTATTTGCACTGCTTAGAGCGAATGCTTTTGTCTTTTGGCTTTAACCCTAAGTCAAACTGACTAAAGTGGATTTTTTTTAAATAATAATGATTATAAAATAGTTTTATAAATGTATTATGATAGCAAACATAACAATATTTACACAAACTATCATCATTCAGATATTTTTTTTACTATTTAAAAGTTTACGCATAATTAAATATCTGGTGCATATTATATTTGCATTATGATATCATCAATAATATTATTGCATGACAAACACATCCGTGCAAATGCCTATATGTATACTGTAATTAGTTAAATACATCAACATTAGTTTATTTTTACAATGATATATATCGGCAATGTACTATTATTTTATAGACAGTATTAAAAAAAAACGTTTTAAAAGTAATATTCTTTTCTAACAGAACCGTAAGTTTTAAATTAGTTTTGTAAGTATAGTATAATTAATTAATTTAAATTAAATAATTATAAATCTGAACCTTAGTCTTCTGTAAAACTTTGCATCAAAATAATTTGAATAATTATTAATTGCTAAAATAGTTTTTTATTCAATGAATTATTATGAAATATACCCTGCACGTCTATTTTTGTTAATAACAAACTAGAAACTTAAATGAGTCATAACAATGCACTATATACTTTAGAATAAGGTAATATAATTAGTATAATATACAAGCTGTCCCAAATTAACTAGCCATAAAATTAATGCCAGAAACTATAAGCAAATTGAGTAATATTGACCTAATAAAGGAGTATATTATATTTAATAAATTTGGAGTTATAGCTCTTTAAAGTTTACAATTTTTTTTGATTTTTTTAATGATCAGCTTTAAGAACAAGAATGTTATATTGCTTCTATAGTTTGTCCACGTTAAGAATGCAGTGATGGGAGTGGTTTATAATCACTTTGTTTATTATATTATAATAAAATTATTTTAAATTATTTAAGAACTTTAAAGCAGAAACAATATAGTTGATTGCTTTTTAATTAAATATTAATTTGTTTAATAGAATTGTATATAACTTAATTTTTATTAATCATTTATTTTTTTAATACTAAATTTTATAAAAAACAATTCCTAGAATTGCATAACGTTTACTCATATTTCAGATTTTGAGGTTATACTGTACGTCAGCAACAAAAAATTGTAATTTAAAGTTGAAATACATATATTTTTTTACAAATGCTATAAATATTAAATAGTAAAAATTGTTAACTAAATTTATTATTATTTAAAACCAAACAAATTTTGTTTGAAACTTTTTTGAATTTTTTTACGGTTGAAGAATTATTTAAGTGTTCTGGTAATTTTAACTAATTTTGTATAGTACAAGTAAGTAAGTTGGGACAAGATTGCTGAAAATTGAAATTGTTTAAAGATATATCATAATTTTTATTACATAGATTTAACTTACGTTTAAAATTAATAACTGAACATGCGGCTTCTTGTAAATTTTGACTAGAACAGATATATTTATCGTTCGCAGCAAAAATACCGTAAAACAAATTAATTGTATAATTAGTGCCAGTTAGTGAGTCCTGAATAAATGACAAGTCAACATCAGACATATATTTATAAAATAAAAATTTACCTTGAATTGTAATAGGTAATTCAAATGTTGTTGTTTTGTTTTGTATTTGTAATTGGTTTAGACTCGTAGCACATTATTTCTACATAAAGATGATAAAAAAACCCGGTTTTAACTGTTTTTAAATCTAAGTTTACACTAATTATATTAATAAATGCATTGCTCAGACAATTTTTTTTTCTGGTTGGGAGCAAGTTAATAAAAAGAATACTTTTATGTTAGAGTCATAAAACTATATATTTATTGCGGTCTTTGCCATTAAATCTAATATTAAAATCTCTTAAAATTATAATTGTTTTATTAAAATTAATTCTACTAAATGCTGCAGCTAACACATTTCAAAATATCTCAAAACTACTTGAAGGAGACCGGTACACACTAATTATAATACAGCTACTATCATGAATTATACTGCAGCAACTTTACAATCTTTTTCTACAGATAGATCACTAAATGTTAGATTGTAGAAAGATTTATGGCTCATAAACATAAATACTAGCAAACTATTTTTTTTTTTTTATTTTGAATAAACCCATTATAAGTTGTATGTACAACTTTATAAAAAAAAACAGTTTATTAAAAAAATGCCAATAATTTGTTCACAAATTGTTAAAATTAGTAGCGGTATTAGCAGATTCACAAAGATCTCTTAAAGTTTGAGATATTTTGTTTTAATTAAAAAGACAAATGATCAGAAATTTTGGTATAATCAAGAGAGTTTATATAAGGTGTTTGATAACACGTTCAACATGTGTAAAATTGATTGATGATTTGTATTATAAAATCGTCAATAACACGTATTAAAAGTAATTTTTATATAATCGTCAGTATTTTAAAAATGCAACATTTATTGGTCAATATTTTAAACGGCGATTGTATAGATTTGAAATGAAAAGAAAAAAAAGTTAATTCTGGATACACCAATGGTATATTTTAGTTATTATTAATACAATCTAAACATACAGAATACAGTGATTAATTCTAATAATTCAAAGTACAATCTCAAAAAAGAAGATGATAATGTATAAATAAATGGTTTTAGTAAAAACTTTTACAGTTACGTAATATACAAATTAAATTTTGAAGACTAATTTTTCAATTGCAAATGTAAATGAAAGTCTCTACAAACTAATTATAATTTCTATTGCTAAAAAACAAAATTAAGATCTGTAATAATATTATAAAATAATTTGTTTTTATAAGTTTACCTGGTTTTACTATGAGTTATTAGTTGACATTGACCAAATAAAGTGTTTGTATAATACTATCTGGTTATTATTAATACTAACTGTATTTACTACGTTAACAGTAATATATACACTATTTATGGCGCTAACTAGATAAGATTATTTAAATTTTTAAAATTATTAGCTTTTGATGTTAATTAGATGTTTATACATATATTTTATGCTTCTTTTAAAATAATAATAAGTTTGCTATTAAGATGTAATTTTTCATTTATATGATTTCACGTTATTTATTGCTTAGTCATTACTTTATATGCACATTAATTATCAATTGAATTCTGAAAACAATTTTCACTAAGAAAATACAATTAACTATAATTAAAATAAACGTCTGGCTAGTCATTGCAATTATAACATCTTGTTTATTAATTTGAACATCTTGTTGTCTATTATGAAATATAAATAACTATTTTATACAAAAAGTGCCAAGGATTACAGCTTTCCTTTGCGGTATACCACAGATAGAAAATAAAATGTATATGAATGTAATATAATAGTATTTTTTTAATATTAGTATTTTAGTTTTTATTATTATAATTTTAAAACCACATAATTATCCGTTTGTTGTTTGCAAATTTAATGCTTTTATAATTATTATTTATATATAATTGTTACACCTTTCATTATGTTTTAGCATGTGTTAATGATAAATCTAAAAATACTATAAAGATTTTCAATTAAAATAAATATATATTTTTCTTACTTGCTTCTGTAATGTGTCATAATATAAAACATTGTTAACAACATGTATACCATTTTATAGCTATCGGCAAAGTGGCAAATAACCTACTATACATACAAATATTATGTCATATGATAACCCTTTTAGTATGCATAGGTATAGTAGAAAAAGCTTCCGTGTATTATTTAATTCAATGGTCAGCCAAAAAAATTGTTTTCCTATCACTGGTTTAGCAAATTATAAATTAATGCATTATTAATCATATTTATTTAAGTTTACCAAACTTACAAAAATAGAATTTGTTATTGAACAAATAATTATTATGCAAATATTTGATTTGTTTACAAGGATTTTGGTTGTTTGTATAAATAAAGTTACATGAATTGATTACCAATGTTTTAATATGGACAGTCAGAATTTCTATTTTTTACAACTATTGTATTATTATACAGTTATAATAAACATTGTAATATTTTTTGATATTTTTATTTATTTATAGTTTTAACATTTTTACTAGATTACGTATTAGAAGTATTTTGTAATATTTATTTAGTTTTACGTAAAATAAAGACTGAAAATAGTAGCAAATAATAAAAAGCAAAACTTACAAATAAAAACCAATCCAATAGTCAAAACTGTCCGTCGCAATCGGCTGTTTGTCAAAGCAATTGAGTAATGCCGCCTTGATTGGTTTCAAATTTAATTGTCAAAATAAATAAAAACAATTGACAAGTTTATCATAATAATAATCATATATAAATATAATATATAAAAAAGCAACATTTCAGTAAAAAAGATTGCTTATTAAATATTTGTTTAAAATATTATTAAAAACAAAATAACCCATGGTGTAAATAACAAATGCAAAAAAGCTTGAATAAACGTTACATCTAAATTTAATTCAATTAATTTGGAGAATCTTCCTAACAGGTAAAATATTTAAAAAAAAATTATTTAGGTAACAGATTTGTTATATAATCTAATTCTTCTGAAAAAGATTAACTTTTTAATCACTATTTTGAGGTTAGAAACACACCGTAATTTAAATAACAACAGAAAACAGTCAATAATTTTAAAAACAGTCATACTAAACCAGCCGTTTTGACTGACTAAGTGCAACCTAATATAAGTATAAATTACCAAATTGAAGCTTATTTAATATACATATAAAAAAGGGTTTTTTACTGAGTGTAACAAATTTTTATTTTAAAATAAAACAAGCATGAACAGTTTTGTTTGAAACAGGAGATTGTTTAAATGTAAATGTTTTGTATAAGCTAATGCACCCGATTGCTTTAACTATTGATCACCTTGTCAAACATTTGCGGTTGTATGCCGGCAATAACTACAAATATTAGCTTCTATATTAAATTATAGGTGTCAATTTGCATAAGCGCAGCGGCAAAATAATCAACCTTTGTTGTAAGATAATCAAATTACTAAATTTATTTTTTTGCAAATTGAGCATGGCATTAGCTATGACATGTAGCGTCGTCTTGTTCAAACTGCATTTTTTTGATACTGATGTTCTTAAGTTTTAAAAATACACTTTGTTTGTGGTCATGGTGAGCAATTTTTAAAAGACTCAACGTGTTGGATTTACTTTATAAGAAAGTGATTACCAACTATTTACTACTCACCTATGAGTTAAATTACCTGGAAATGTGGCGCCGCATATAAATGCCAAAATTTGTGCGTAACATTCCTGCTAACCTTATTGGCGTTACTTTAGATATAGATTGCCTTTTTCTCAAATTTTATTGTGCAAAGCTTTTTTATGCCGACGTAATAGTTGCCTGAGATGCAGCAGATTGTTTAAAAAACGCTGCCAAATTAAAATTTACGCTTGGGCCAGACGGCAAATGGGTTTTACTTTGCTTGCTTGCTTGATATGCCCGCAGTTTCTCACCAATTGGGCAGCAGCAAATTAAACCGTATGCACCTGTTTGCACATGTGAGCATCGTGTTTACGTCTTTTATGCATTTTGCTAAATACTGCCTTCCGGCGCGTTTTACACAGGTGGTGGTCACTAAAATACTTTGTTGCCGTGTGCCCAAAGCAATTACATTTGTGCCACAAGCTGATTTTTTAAGATTGACTTGAGGTATGTGCCTTAACAGTAAGACTAAAAAATTAACATGGTTTTATAGCAGTTGCCATTGATGGTTACTAATTTTTCCTTTTTATTTTGAAAGAAATGAAGTCATTGGTTGCCGTTATACCATAATTTGAACCACACAGTTAGTTTTTTGTAATGCAAAAGCATATCCTGCAACACTTGTGGGATGTTTTTGTACCAATAATGGCAAATTTGTTAATTAACATAACAATTTAGCCAAAAATGCGCTTTGTCTAAAATGATCATTTTTCTGCTGCTGCTGCTGCTATTTAATAGTATATTGAGTCAATACAATTTTGAAAAATGTAAGCTTAAATTCTTTTACAACATTTACCAAGTTGACGTATTTGAACGTCTTAATTGTTGAGAAATTTGCAGCTTTAATCTTTCTTTACTTTAAGCTTTTTGTTGTTTTGTTAGTAATTTATGCACGTGTAGCGTAAATTTGCGTTCAAACTTTATTACAATGTAGCGTATAACTTGCTAAGAGTAACGTTATTCTCTTGCTTAAACTTTGGTAATATATTCTATTAGTTTTCAAACATTTGGGAAGAATGAAACGCTGCATAAAATTGCAAACTATATTAAATATTTGGACAAATAAATGTTAACATTTTGCAATACCGTATTAATAGTTACCGCATTTCTAGCTGCATTTTAAAAATAATACGGCTCAATCACTCTGCCAGTTCAAAATGCGCATCAAACTTGCGGCGGATGCATTTGTTGTTTGAATATTACACGAGAATTTTTAGCATTTCAAATTTGACAGATTTGCGTACTCGTTGAGTTGAAAATGCGCCTTATGTGAGAAAATGATTTTCTTGCATCAATTGATTTTTGTACACGTGCAAATATCAATTTAACTCTCTCTTCAAACGCACATGTTTTGTTAAAAATACGACACTTATTGTCGAATCAAATCAATTTGATAATTGTAAATGCAGTGCAGTGATGAAAAAAATTAAAGCAAAACAAACGTTAGATGAAAGTGTTAAAATAATAAACATACCAGCGAATAAAATTACCAGTCAGCGTGGAAGGGAGACCGATCCATAGCAAGCGCGCCGCGTTAGAATAAGACAAAAGTGACTCGGAAACAGCTGCGACTCGACCAGAACGACACATCGATAACAAATAGCAACGAAAAAAAAAAAAAACAAAAAAGTAATCTACAAGATTAACAAAGTAAAAAAATATATAACTTAGAAATAAAAGTGAAATAAATTATATTAATGAATGTTAAATTTAATAATTACTAATAATTAAATTTAATATATTAATTGAAATTGAAAAATAAATAAATAAAATAATAACAAGAATTACAAAAGGATTCAAAGACAAATGAATTAAAAAAGAGAAAGAGGAAACGAGAGAAAGAGAGGAAAACTACAGTAGAAAAGCAATACAACAGCAAAATAACAGGAAGTATAGAAAATAAAAAGAAAGAAGAAGAAAACAACGATAAAACACAAAGAAAATACTATAAAAACAATACAAATACAGAAAAGAAAATGACAGAAATGGAGGAACTAAAGTGCATGTTCAAAGAATTAATGAAGGAGATGGCAAAGAACATAAAAGAACTAAAAGAAGAGATTAGAGAGCTAAAGAAGGAAATGAAGGATAAAGAAGTAAAGTGGAAGCAAGAAAAA
The DNA here is from genome assembly GCA_963932245.1 of Tachinus rufipes. Lineage (NCBI taxonomy): Eukaryota > Metazoa > Arthropoda > Insecta > Coleoptera > Staphylinidae > Tachinus > Tachinus rufipes. Next base: position 69,758,645 of record OZ010745.1, on the reverse strand, counting down.
ATACAGATGATACAAAAAAGCAAAAACCTAGAAAACAAAGCCAAATAAGAAGAAAGACAGAAAATAAAACATTAATATAACAGGTATAAAAACAAATGAAAATAAAGAGCAAAAGAAAGTAACAAATTTCTTGAAAAAAAAAACTACTGAAGTTAAAATAGGTAAAGCACACCTAATACATAAAGATAAACAATTAATAAGAGTTGAAACCAGAACATGAGAAACAAAGCAACAGATAATGAAAACTAAAAGAAATCTAAAAGGAACCAGGATTTACATTGATAATGACCTAACACACAAGAAAAAGAAATTTGAGACATAGCAAGAAAAGAAAAAGCAAATGGCAAGAGCGTAAGAATAGGATACCAAAAATTAACAATTAATGGAGAAGAATATAGATAGAATAAAGAAATAAAATGCCTAGAGGAAGTGGAAGCTCCAAAAAACTAACAAGAATACAGTTAAAAGAAAAGAAACAGATACCCAATAAGGCACGGCAAAGAAATGGTAAAAAAAATAAGTTAAACACGATAGCGACCAACAAAAAGAATAGGAACATAAATAGAAAAGATGCAGAAAAAAAAAGAAGAAAAGAAAAAAGAAAAAAAGAAAAAAAAAATTTAAAAAAAGAATAGAAACATGGAATACAAGAGAATACTTAGAAAAAGAAGTAAAACTGGTTGAAGAAATGATAAACTCAAAAATTGAAATACTAGGAATAACAAAAACAAAAATTAAACGGCAAGGGATAGTAAGAATATACAGAGAATACTGGTTTATGTGGACAAGAGTGGATGAAAAGGAGCAGAAAACATAATGATACTAGGAGATCTAAATGGGAAAGTACAAAATCAAAACAACTGAATAGAAGAGGCAATAGGAAAAGAAGGAGAAAAAATGAAAAACAACAACGGAAAAAGAATTATCCAACTATGCATCAAAAACACTAAATTTAAACACAGAGAAATTCACAAATACACAAAAACACAATCAACCAGAAAGAAATCAATTATTGTCTACTACCTAGTTAATAGAAACAACTGGAAAAAGATAAAGAATGTAAGAGTAGCAAGACAGGCAAAAATTGGAAGCGACCATCATTTGCTAATGAACATGAAATGAAAAGCAATAATTAAACCAGACAATAAAAGAAAAAAAGTTATGATAAAACTAAAAACATACAAATTAAAAAAAAGAACAAATACAAGCGGCATACAAGAGGTATTATAAAAAAATTTTAGAGAGAAAGAAATAAGAACGTGCATAGAAGAAAAATGGGAAACTTAAAAAAAAAATCTAGAAGTTGCAAAAGAGAGCTGTAGAACAACAAAAATAGTAAATAAAGATTAAAAAAAATTAACTGGTGGACAGAAGAAGTCAAAAAGGAGATAAAAGACAAGAAAGAAAAATGGAAAAAATACTTAGAAACAAAAAAAAATAAAAATTACGAAAAACACATAGAAAAAAAAATGAAACAAAAAGAATAATAAAAGAAGCAGAGATAAAATTATGGACAAAATTTGGAATAGAAATGAATAAAAATTTCAACCGGAACCAAAAACTATTCTACAAGTCGTTAAAACAAAACAAATCACAATATAATGATCAATAATAACGGAAGAAGACAACATAATTGAAAGATGGAGGAAATACTTCCAAAAACTAACAAAACAAGAAGTAGAAGAAAACAAAAAAAAATTAAACAGTGATACAGGGCAGAAGAACGGAAGAAATAGATGAAATTAAAAAAGACAAATTAATAGAAGCAATTATGAAATTAAAAAATGGGAAGAAACCGGGAACAGATAAAATAACGCCGGAAATGATGAAATACATTTGAGAAGAGGAAATTACACAAAAGAAATTTTTATTTTATATAAGTATTTTTTTATATTGAAATAAATTTGTGTTTGATACTATGCATTTTTAGTTTGTACAAAAACTATTTAAATCAATATATAAGCTTTAGATTTTAAATTTTAATATTTTTAATTTATTAACAGAAATATTTTTTTATATATTTGTGTGACAACTTTCAAATTAAATTTAAAACCTTAATATAAACTGATGAATATAAAAAGAGAAGATAAATAGTACACATTAGCAGATATTTAAATTGTATAACAAAACAAAAACTCATTCTCGTTGATTTTGGTAAAAAAAGATATTTTATAATTAAAATAAGTAATTAAATTTATTTGTAATTTTAAAACGGCAACTTAATTACTATAAAAACTAATTTTAATATCATATTGTCCTTGTCTTATATACCTTTGATCTATCTATCATGGCTAGAAAAGGTACATAGTACAAGAACTCTAATTAAATTTTAACGTATTTATAATAGTTAGTGTTAGTGTTTTCTTGGTTTCAGAATGATGAAACTATTATTGTTAGCTGCTTTAGTAGCAATCGCTAGAGCTGCACCAGGAGGCATTCAAGCACAAAAATCATTTCAAGCATCTGGATCAATTGGAGCAGCAAGTGTAAGAAACTTTTAAATATTTATAATAAATTAAATAATAATAATAATACAATCTATTAGTGTTAATAATTATTCAAACTAAACTTAAATCTATAATATACCATTATCAGTATTATTGCATTAATATGCTCATATTTAACTGTATTAAGCCACATTATAAGAACATAAAACAAATACAATAATACATTGTATGACAATTTGTCATAATAGCATTAATTTTTTTTTTATATTTGTTGTTATTTTCTAATGTTTATGAATTTTAGATCAATTATTAACAGTATAAATATGTTGATCAATAAACATACATACATAAATCCTTGATATTAGTTATTTTTAGTTTGTATTGTTAACATTGACATTTATGTTCCATCATAGAATTATACAGGGTGTTCGGAAAATACGTGTACAACGTTTGACGACAGACTCCTGACGTCAAAATAGGTCGATCTAAGCCGACTTAGTTATATCCAAAATTGTCTCGTTTAGCCGGTAGAAGGCGTCAAAAATTTGTAAATATTAAAAAGATATTACCTGTAACAATATTTTTTTAAGTGACCTTGTTGCTATGGCGTTTAATAATTTGACAATTATTGACAAATTGTCACCAGTCTATGAAATTTACTCAAGTAAACGATCAACATTCTTGAATTACAAGTTCATTTTACCATTAAAAATGGAAAATTATACAAACTCTCAGAAAGTTGACATGCTCCTGGTATACGGGTTTTGTCAAGGAAATGGGCGTCAGAGTGTTAGGGTTTACATGGAGAGGTTTCCTAACCGTCGAATACCAAACCACCAAACATTTGCCAATATTGAGCGTCATCTTCGGGAAACGGGCAGTTTTGAGAAAAAGTTTGAAGGCAGGGGTCGTATGCGAACAACTCGAACTGTGGAAACAGAAGAGATGATTCTGGAAAGAGTTGAAGAAGAACCAAGTACCACTACCCGTCTCTTAGAACGTGAGTTAAATGTTCCTAAAACGATTGTCAACGAAGTTTTAAGAGAACAGTTGTTACATCCTTACCACATACAAAAAGTCCAGGAACTTTTACCTACTGATCCCCCCATGCGGCTTACATTTTGTCAATTTATTAGAAACAAAAGAATCCTTGTTCCAAATTTTTGTAGAAAAATTATGTTTACTGACAAGGCATGCTTTACAAGATCTGGGGTAATCAATCTGCACAACGAACATATTTATTCCAATGAAAATCCACATGCCATTAAAGTTGCACATCATCAGCATCAATTTAAAATTAATATTTGGGCAGGTATTATTGATCACTACCTTATTGGTCCCATTGTTACTCCAGACAGGTTAGATGGAAATATTTATTTAAATTTTTTGCAAGACACATTACCAATTCTTCTAGAGAATTTGCCCCTTTTACTTCGGAGGGAAATGTGGTATATGCATGATGATGCCCCGCCTCATTTTTCCGTTGCCGTTCGGCAATACTTACATCATCAATATCCCAACCGATGGATTAGAAGAGGCAATGATGCACCAGTAAAATGGCCACCACGTTCTCCTGAGTTAAATATGTGTGACTTCTTTTTGTGGGGCGCTATTAAAACAGAAGTTTACAAGACTCCGGTAAACACACGCGATGATTTATTGCAGCGGATTTTAAATGCAGGCAACCATTTTAATAATTCCGAGACATTAGATAGGGTCTAATATCATTTTTTAAAGAGTGTTAATAAGTGTATTCAGCAAGATGGCGGGCATTTTACACATTTGCTTAAGTAATGTTTTTGTTTTACTTAGTTTCTTACAATAGATACTTTCAACTTTGTTATACTTTTGTTTTTTTTGACGCCCTCTACCGGCTAAACGAGACAATTTTGGATATAACTAAGTCGGCTTAGATCGACCTATTTTGACGTCAGGAGTCTGTCGTCAATTGTTGTACACGTATTTTCCGGATACCCTGTATATTATATTGATTCATTATAGATATTATTTAATTAAGTTTAAGGTTTTCTTGTTTAATAGATTTATTTATATTCATTTCTTAGTAATTTAAAAAAATACTTTCTTGTGTGCTTTTATCTAAAATTATGTTTGCAGACTACTTTTGCCATATTATACAGTCAGCATTCTTAAGTAATGACTGATATTTTATTTTATGATAGATTAATATTTAAAACTTAAATTAAACTTAAATTTGTTATTTTTGGGCATTATTGATATTTTTTATGCATTTAGCATAAGCGTAAACCTAAAAAAATAGCTCTTGCAACTGAAAAAAAAATTAGTCCTGTTCTGGACACTTATTCTCAATTCTCATAAGAACGCTTTGGTAGTTAGGTCTCTTGCTAATTTTATGTGTACTGCGTAAGTAACTAAGCAAATAAGTATCATCACATAACATTTAACAACTTTTTAGATTGCAGGTTGATTTTTTTTATTGGAATGGACCCACTAATAGTTCACTCCTGTTTTAATATGTATATGGATATGTAAGTAACACTATTTATTTTGGCAAATCTTCCATCATAGGCGTACATGTTCTGGGTTTAATTTAAAAACACTTAAATTAAAAACACTTAAGTTTTGTAAAGGAATGCTTTAATGGTATTACTTTACTATTGAAAATTGCTTATCATAAAATAATGCAGCATATCTTCTCTCTCTACATGCATAAGCCCATTGTCATCAATAAACCGATTCAAGCATAACAGCTTACTTTGTTTATTAATGTCATTTCCTTCCTGAAACTGCCGTAACTTCTGGCAATTTTTTGTACTATTTCAATTAATCAACTTTAGGCTTTTTGTAACTCATCCGTTGACAGTTTAACATTCTTAGGTATGGTTATAAATTGGCATGCGCTAATGAATCTTAGGCAACACGCTGTAATTTTGACAAGCCTGGTGAATAAAGAGTATCTTTTAAATTATTCTAAACTACTTAGCCTTGGATTTGTTTGTAGTATTAATAATTTTCTATTGGTTATGTCCAAGTTTTTGTAGTTAACTTCAGGCGGAGGTGGCAACAAACAAAACCACTGAAGCTCATGCCATCACAGGTTTGATTTTCTTGTTCTTTCAATGGTAGTTCTCTGGAATATCAAATTCACTTGTTTTTTTTGTGTTTACATGGTGTTGGTAATTTTTTGATATTGACTAAATTTTATCAATGCAATTGGCAACAAAAGTCATTTTTTTGTTTGACAATGATTTAGTTTATGTCAAAGTTATTGTTGAGTTAGAGTAATATGCTATTTTCTTAAATTTAAGTCTTAAAACCCCAAGTAGTTTGCTAACTAATTGTTGAGTTAAGACTGCTGCACACAATTCCAGGCAAGGGAAACTTATTGTTTTGACTGGTACTATTTATGACTAAGCGCATATTGCATGATATGCAATTATTTGCTTGGTTAGCAGATTTTACGTAAATACATGCTGATTTACTAGCATCTTCAAATGTATTTTTAGTCTATAAATATAATTTATCGCAATAAATCTTTTCCTGCCACAAGTTTTGCATAAGTATTTTTGTTATTTATTATTATAAGGCTTATTTATTTAAGTAGGTAAAATATTTGAGATACTCTAGCTAGAATAAAACAGTCTAGCATTACTTCTTTGATGTTGAAAGCTCATTTATGAAGTACTAGCTTTTTTTAGTATTATTGTAACTTTTTTTTTTAATTTTGCTTAAAACGTTAATACTTTCTGCTCCGGTGATCATACACGTAAAAATCTTTATTAATAAGTCATGCAACTGTGGGATATTTATCTCAGTTTCTTTCAACTAATTTTTGTAGACATTCAGTAGCCAGGTATTATGCAGATGTGGTTTTATATGTTAACTTATTTAGCTAGCTTTATTTATGATTGCATGATAGGGTAAGAAATATTCCATTTTTACATTCTATTAGTAAAGTAATTAATATTTTAAGATGAAATTGGTATTCTTTGTTTTTAAATATTTATCTTTTGTTAGTTTCCGTTTTTATGAATAGAATCTCTTTAAAGCTAGTTAATGTGAATTACATAATGCTGATGGATTATTTTTCTATAAAAGTGTAACAATAAACTGGCCATCTGTTGTATTATTGAATTTGAATTTACAAGTTTTTCTTTATGTGAGTTTAGTTTTTTTGGCGGAAATATTTCTATTTTCCAAAATTTTTGGATCCGATTGTCCAACTACATTGCTTATGTGGTGGCATTTTACATTTGCCATATATTGTGGTGTGGTTTTTAATAAAATCTATTCCTGTAAAATTTATTCATATATATTTGACATAGTACGTTTGAGGTGATTTTATACAAAATAAATATGTATTATCAATTTTACTTTAATTTTATGCTAAATTTATTATATTTTAAATACATTGTTATAGTTGTCTGCACCTAGGTATTTGTAATTAACTCAATAATCTTCAAAATAGATAAAACTGTTGTTTGCCAGTTTTAATTCTAATTTTGTTGCTAATTCTGTTTGTAGAAGATGCACTTGAGAACTTAAATATATTAAGGCTTTATCCAAATGCTTGTTTTCTCAGTAACCATCTAAATATACCTCAAATTTTGACAATATAGTTGAGGTGGTTCCTGTCGTTTTTACTGATTCAGACATCCAATTATTGCTGTATTTTAATTTGTTTTTTTTTTTAATTTTGTTTTTAATATACAATAGCATATGATGCAATTTGTTGCATTTTCTACATTTAGATGATTTGCAGTTTCTTTGCTAATGTGATTTGATTTTATGCAATTTATGCACAGTTTCTTCTTTGTTATTAGGCTCAATTTCTTTACTGTATGTTTATTAATAAATTTCGAACATATATAGAGGTGTTCTTAATTGCACATGTATAATTTTAATGCTCTTACTGCAAACATAATTGATAAACTTCTGTTTGTTTTGTTTTGCAGTACATACATATCTTACTTGCAAGCTCGCTTTTCATACATTTTTGCAATTGATTAAGTGTTAGAACATTCTTTGCCACCAACGATTCTTCTCACTGGTTTTTTGTTTTATTGTATAATTTCTGAACTATAAGGTGTGTTAACACATAGCACTGCACTATTTTTCAAGAATCTTTGTATTGCTTTTTTAATAAAAGCCACCCTACCTTTTATTTGTCGGCAGTAATTCATAAGGCACTAATTATCTCCGCCGCTTCCATTGTAGTTGCTGCTTTTAGGTAGTGCATTTTCTTAACCTTATTGATGTTTTGGTTTTCATCTATTAATAAGGCCAAGGTGTTGTAAAATTGTAACTATTTGTTATATGCGCCAGAAAATTGAGATATATTTAAAGCCAACAATTTGATTTTTGACGTAATTTTCAATTGATGTCATAGAGTTTGTTTCTACTTTAGCTCTGGACATAAATTTTAAGGCTTTAGCTCGCATGTTGTAGTATTTTGCATCAAATTTCTCATTTCGGTTTTTTTGTTGATTATATGCTTCTTAAGTTGTGCTAGTATTTTTATGGTGTTTTTGCATAAATTTAAACAATTTTTAATGTTGTTTTTTTTTTAATTGTTGCCCAGATTGATAAAATCAAATTAAATGCTGCTGCGTACTTGAGCTACTAGTTGTTCGGTTCGAACAACCAATGTTTGGCGCGATCAGTTTTTTGATCACGGTTTTATTTTGATTAAATAAAATCTTTTTATTTTTTAATAAGAATTGCTTATTTATTTTTTATACATCATTACTATCGTTACGCATGTCAAAATATAATTTAAACTACAAATAAACTGCTTAATTATTTCTTAATCCTAAACAGACATATTGCTGAGATTTTATACCTAAAATTTCAATAACATAAAAAACAACTTTTTTGTAGAATTTTGTAAATTGTCTCAAATAATCGGTACTATCACCCATAGTAGTTGCAAATTATAATTTTTGAGAAATAATAAATTTTAAAACTTATTCCATTTGTTGATAGTCCTGTTCAAAGAAAATTTATAAATCTCTAAATTGTCAGTAAATAATTGCAAAAATTTGTAGTAAGCCAGTTCAACAAGTAAATATTTGATTAGATAGCAATATGTCTTTGAAAATCATTGTTTATAAATGCTACAGATCCTAACTAAAAAAATTAAGATTGTTTTTTCATATTTGTATTTAAAAAGTATGAAATAAGAAAAGTGCTATCATCTGTAAAACTATAAACTTTTGGTTGTTTGAAAAAGTTTATTAACGTAAATTAGAAAGCGCAAAACATTGATGAACAATAGCGTTTATGAGCTTGTGGTTAAAAGTTAAAACAATGTATTTAAATAAATTATTAATTTGTTTCATAAGTTAATAAGTTAAAATCATAAATTCTAACTATAATTTAACTGTTGTCAAGAAAGCCAATAATAACTTATAAAGCTTATTAATAAGATTAGGATTCCATATGCCCTATCAAATGGCTTAGAAATGTAAAGACTATTTCTACCGCTACCTTGATTTGCAGTATTATAATACAAACAACATTGACAACATCTGTAGTTTAACAAATAATTTGATAAAATCAATTTATTTTATTACTAATACATTTCAAAAAGTTCAAACTATATTTTGTCACTTTAATCAAATTATATTATAAACTTAAAATCGCATTTATTTGACTAAAATACTATTAATAATTTTATCCTTGTAAATGTACTTGTAAAAAAATAATTGATTATCAAATTATATGTAGAAATAAGAATGTTTCCAAAATTGCTATTTTTGTTACATGACTTCTTTTTATATGAAATACGTCAATTTTACATATTTATTTTATGTGGCAAAATTATAAGTATTAAATAAAATTTTATTGTTAAATTTAGTATTACTTGATATGCTTTTGTTATCAAACAAAAAAAATAATTTTAAAAAATAATTTTATTATACTAATAATATTTTTATTTATCCTTTATGTAACATTAATTATTTTTTTATAGTTTTAAATTTAATAACTTTGAAATTAATGCATATATCAAATTACTGTTTTAATAACAATTTTTTAACAATTTTATTATTATTATTGTTATTAAATTTTAATACGATAATAATCTTCAGTAACCATAACCAGTTTAATGTGACTTTTTTATTTAGTAATCTTTTTTTGGAATTCAATTATAATGCTTACGTAAATGCATCAAAAACTTAACCTTGTATAATGTTTTTAATCAATTCTAGAGCCCCATAACCTTCGACGCGGGCAACGTGGGTGTGAATTTTGCCGGTTATCATGCATCAGCTGGTCTTGGAGGACTTTTAACTGGCGATGAGAGTAAAGGTGGACTACATGCTGAAGCAGGAACTCCATTCGGACAGGAAGCCGGCGCTGGCCTAGGAGGAGCTGTAGGAGCTAATGGTAATCCTCAAAAATATGCGTATGCTAAGAGAGGACGAGTGCCAACTGTATCTGAAGTTTTACGGTCATTAAGAGAATCTCTTATTAATGATTTAATTAATTAACAATTTATTTATATGTGGACAAACTCTTCAGTGTAGTTGAAGAAAATTATTTAATTAACTAAATTTAAGTATATTCAACCTCTGAAATAATTAAATAATTAATTCAAAAAAACTTCCACAGCTACTTTTTTATATTAAAAAGACAAGCTTAGTAACATTAACAAATTATTGATTTTTAATATTTGTTAATAATTACATAAATAAGCATATCAACTGTCTATTTAAAATAAGGATGTAAACTCGACAAATATATTTAATGTGTTTTATATCTGCACGGAAATAATGTAGACGCACCCAATTACCTTGAGTCTGGAATAAAATTATTCGTATTTTCTTGAGTATAACGCAAATAAATTAATTTGCTTATATGATGACACAATAAGCATATTTTATACTAAATATGCAAAGATAAAACTTGAAGATTGGTTATAAATTCATTAGTACTCTTGAGAATAAATCTTATTATCTAATACATCAAACACTTTTTAATTATAAACTAAATAAATATGGTTTGTAAATGATTTTTCGGTTTCATAGCTTAATGACATTTTATAATTATGTTAAATAGCACTCAAATTATTCATTGTTATTTTGGCAAACAATTTTTTTTAAATTTCTAAACTGGTTCAATAAAATAACTAGTCCTTAAATTACTCTCGCCAATTAAGTAAAATTACATATTTGTGGCAAATATAACAAACGCCTAAAAATAAAAACTTACATATTATTAAATCATCAAGTCTTTTATATATGTGCTTTTTGAATTCTGGATTACTGTGGTAAAAGGTTTTGTTGTATTTCTTCTAATATTACTATCACTCTTTTAATTGCATTTTCAACCTATATAAGTCTTTTTTACAAGTATAAATTTAAAATTGTATTAATCCTGTCATACCAGAACTGTATGAACGGGCCGGAACCACAACGTTCAAAGTTGTCCACCTACTAGACCTAGCCGTACTAAACCGTGCTAATCAACTTCTGTTAAATATTCACAAACGACTTAAATCTTGTCTTCAATGTAAAAGTTTTATTTGTTAAAAGTGGATGGTATTTTTATGTTCTTATGACATATCAAGTAATTCTAAAATATAACATTATAAAATATAATTAAACTAAACAATTATAACTATTTACAATAAAAATATTATGTACATGTATAGTACATGTTATAGTTAAAAATTCTTTTAAAAGTTATCAGTCAGAGTTAAGTATGATTGATAAAAAAATAATTTAAGTTGCATATTTGAGAATCAAACTTCGCTTAGCTTAAATTTAATTATTAATAAAAAAATATATTTGTGATTATTTCAAATTAAGGAAGCCTTAGTGGCAGAGTATTTTGTATTTCGATAAAGTAACGTTTTAATACTACTAACTATGGCAAAATCTTTTAAAAAAAGTTTTTGCAATGAAAACTCATTAATGCAAAAATTTTAAAATGATTTAACTCTAGAAAATTGTGTCTGGTTATTGTTAGACTTAAGAGCATCCCGACCGCTACCTTAATTGCAGTATTGTAATTGATAATAAGATTATTTTTTTTATTAGTACATTCAGAAAAGAGCAAACTATATTTTGTCAAAATATTTTAGTTAAATTATAGTTATATATATATATGTATATATAATATAGGAAATAACTAAATAAAATATTTAATTATAGAAACAAATGCGTTTTCTAAGTACTTTTAAATGCATTTTAATGCTATTTGCAAATATCATTTGACTAATATATTTTGACAAAATATAGTTTAATCTATTCTGAATTTATTGTTTTGATTAATCATTTTTTGCATACTTGTGAAAATAGTATGCATACTAGAGTATTAATTATTATTTATAACCAACTATATACTATTCTGAATACATATTGGTAACCAAATAAATCAATTATCAAATTATATTTAAAAATAGAAATAACTAATACAAATCAAGTTAGCAGTCAAAATAGTCTTTAGCAGTTTACAAAACGTTGAATGTAGTAATTCTAAGTAGATTAATTTTTTTAATCATTTTTATAAATAATAGTCTACAATGGTTAATTTTGTAATTCAAAATATAAAATTGGTTTATTTTTTCAATCTATTATTTCCTAGTTTTTTTGTTTATCTATTTGCAATCAATAATAAGATAGGCTAGGCATCCATCCATCTTGTTGAAATTATTGAATTATTATAAATAATAAGCAAAATATCATTTTTTTATTTAAAAAAATGTACAAAATTTTTTAATATTTTCGATTATTTTGATTGAAATTTCTATCAAAAAATACTGTTCAATAATCCTATGATACGCGCATATTAACTTTTTGAAAACTTTATATTTCGTTAAAAATATACAAATTAAAATGTTGTAATGCAACTATTTATTAGTAATAAATAAATAAAATTATTATCAAAAAATTAAAAAATAAATTGAAAAAATATCTTTCTGCTAAAAGTTTGTTGCTCATCTACAAACAAAATCTGAACTTTTGCCTTATCAGATAATTTAAAGTGATTTTTTTATATTTTTTGAATCAATAATTTTAAAATTTTAGTTTTGTACAAATCTGTTTCTAAGTAAAATTGAAAGATTTTTTTAACTGAATAAAAAATTAAAACTATATCATAACTTTAAATCTAGTATATTCTTTTTTTAAATCTAGCACAATAGGAATAAGTAAATTAACACCGTTTTTTTGTTTTATCTGACGTTTATAAACTACTTAAACAGATGTGCAATATATATATATATATATATATATATATGGTAATAATAATAAAATTAAAAATTTCAAGATAAAACTATAGATAGATAGATAGATGTTTATTAATCCAATATGCAACTACATAAGTTGATAGGTCATGTCATTTAAATAAGGTTCAATACAAGAGTTACAAATAAACATTACAAAATATTATAAAAATATAAACAGTATCAGTACAAGGTATATAAAACTTAAAAATATAATAAATAAATATAAAATCACACGCATACACTTATTTATAATTACAAAACTCTTCAATTATATAAAAACACTGTTCAATTAAGAAGTTTTTTTTAAATATTTTTAAATTAGTACAGTTTTTTAGTGAGTTGCTTAATAAATTATTAAAATGTGCACCTGCATATTTTGACGACTTCTTGAAACTGGTGGTTCAAAATTGTCAGTTTGTAGCTTGCTGCAATACCTTGTATCATAATTATGTACATCCTTGACTGACATAAATGTATTCTTATTAGTAAAAACGTAACACAGAAGAACAGTTAAAAGGTGGTTGGTTATAATTGTGTTGCAACAAGAATCAGTTTATTTTATATTAAAGATTCGTCGAATCACTTGTTTTTGTTGGATAAACACTTTATTAATGTCTGAAGCAAGACCCTACACTATGATATTATAACTGAGTATAGAATATGTTAATCCATAATAAACATTGATAATAGCTTCAGTTGGAAGTAAGCTTATTAATTTTTTATAGCAGAATAAAAACTACTGATTTTAAAACATACAGTTTCAATATGTGATGACCAGTTTAAGTGTGAGTCTGAGGTTACACCTAGAAATTTGGCTTCAAATTGAATGGATAGTTTGTTATTTAAAAAACTGTTACTTTCTGATAGAGATGTAGCATTATACTTTTTAAAATTAACAATTACTGCCATAGCCGAATTACACTCTTAAAAGTTCCATAAACCATTATGTAATTAAATTTGTTATTTTTAACTTGTACTAAAACTTTTTTTAAATTATTATAACAATCGATGACTTGCTTATTACTTATCTATCTCTAACACAACTTTAAACCTTCTATCTGTACGCAAATAACAAATAACAAATATGGTACATTAGTTATTAGAAAAAATGCTAACAAAACTACTGGTAACACTACAAATTATACTTTTAAATTTACTGCTAAGTTATTTATAATGCCAATTATGACATTTTGGATATTGATTTGACTATAAAATTGTACAGTAGTGGCAATGTTACTCAAGCATAAAAGCAACTTTTAACATTTTTTTTTTAAACTTTTGAGTTTTTTATGGTAACTGTTGCAGCACTTTTTAACATGTGTGAGTGTGTTCAAAAACTGAGAACCAAAAAAACTACAAAAGTATAAACGCTAGTTTTTTAATGCCATTTAAATTTTTTGTAAATACTTACCAAGATAATAAAATGAGTTTATAAGAGCCAAAACTTAAATTAAATATTACATATAATGAAAAATTATAGTAGTCAGTCAGGTGTATGTAAAAATAGGAGTTAATCAGTCAAATCTCAAGTCTGTATAAAAAATTATGTAATTGTCAAAAGTGACACCGATATTTAGTTTCACATTTATTTATTTTACATACATACTTTAGTCGAGTTTTTATGAACTCACTTTACAGACAAGTTTGAAGTCGCACTAATGGCACTTTTCAACAAGGGCTTGACTGATTATAGTATGTTAATGTAAACTACTACTAAAATAATGTATTACAAATCTAGCGTTTATACTTTCATAGTTGTTTGTTTGCTCTTAATCTATTATTGCTGTATAAACAAAACAAATATGTTTTTTACACTGTAGTGTTCTATCAGTTTGGTCTGCTACAAGCTATAGAGCTAGTTTAATAAGTTATTTCTGTTAATGTGTTTATTTATTTAGATCAAACTTGTTTTTAAAGATACCAAATTACCTAAGAATCATTGGAAAAAGGATTTTGCAATTGTGTAGACAAAAAGTTTTGGTTTTAGTATAAAGACAACATTTAGATTCTTTTATGCTAAAAAAAGCAATGCAAGATTTATAAATTCTTAAAATCATGTTTGCGTTTTATTGAAGAAGGGTTGAAAATTTCATTTTATTTTTTATCTAGGTTAGTAGACTAAGTATGAATTGTTTTTTAACGTAAATTTAGTTGCTGCATCTTATCAACTTATAAAATTATGATCTCAATTGGTTTCAATAAGTTAGTTGAGTATGTTTTGAGTAAGTATGTTGTAGTTGTAGTGTTTTTTACAGTTTTCTTTCAATGCTAGCTAGCTAGGGATTGATAGGACTAACGATTTATTAAGTAACTTTCAAGTTACTCTAGTAGATAAAAAGCAATTTATTATTTTAGTTATATTTTGAAGATCAAACCTTAGACTACTAGCGTGCTACGTTTACGTTTTATAACTGAGCTATTTCAACGTATATATGTCGTTTGTCCACACAACAGTTATTTTACCAACCAATTATGTTTCTATTATGTACCTGAAACTTGAGGTAGTATTCAAGAGTCAAAATATTGTACATTTATATAATATTTTTAACTTTGAATACCAAGCTGTTCAATAGCTTTTAGTTATATAATACAAAGACAATTGTCTTTCTATACAAACCCGTAACGCAGCTACTGCGCAGAAAAGTGATTGTAATTATTTTGCTTGTTATTTCGAATATAGAGAAGAAATTTTTTTCATCCAGTGATAACAAATGCGTTTATATGTTTATTAAAACACGGAAAATTTTAAACCTATTGCATGCATATGTTAACGGAAAACAAGTAATTTTACTTTTTTTAAGAGATAATTTTATACGTTTTTAAACTAAAACAAATGTATTTTGTCAAAATGAATTGGAAATGAGTAATAGGTTGGAAATAGGAGATAAATAAGATAAAGCTTTTTTCTTATGCAAAAACCTATCACTTTTGAGTGTTCACTTTTTTTAAAATATTTTAACGTTTTCACAGCATTTGAAGTAAATGAAAAGTAAAATAACTTTTTATAAATTTTATTTTTTTTAAATTTTATTTTTTGTCAATATTTTAATTAAATATAATGTTTATAAAATTCCAAATAATTATAGGATATTATTATATAACAAAAAATCCATTTAAAGTACGTCTCTCCAAAATAAATTAATAAGATTAAAAGACCTGGTTATGTAATTGTAGATTAAGAACTAAGCGACATTATTTTTAACCTATCTACGTTCTGTGTTTGTTTGCATACCAGTGCTGCTGATTTTGTTTATTTACGTTTACGATTTACCAAAATTGTGTTGTCAGTGTTTTTCTAAGTACGAATATTTAACCTTTAACTAAAAATAAATGTTTTATGTATTACAATATTATTCAATTTTTATCAATCAAAATTTATTAATCCGTTAAAGCCGATTATATGAATGATTTTTTTTACTATCTTAATTTTATTTTTAATTTGTGTTTTCTATTTTAAAAGAATAAAATTTAACTATTTATTTGAAAACATGTTATAAACAATATAAACAATAATTATAATAATAACTTTATACAATTTTCTTATTATTAGGTCGGGCTAATGGTGGATTATATGCAGGAGCAACGGCAGGAGGTGGTGTAGGCGCCGCTGCTGGTCTTGCCGGTTCCGCAGGAGGTGGAGCTTATGGACATAAAACTTTTCATCATGATACTCAGGTAAATAAATATCTTATTAACTGTAACTAATATAGCATAGTATACCAAATAATACATACTTGTTTCAAACAAGCTTATAGTTATGTAAGTTATATATTGTTAAAACTGTTGGTTTTTGAGTCTACTTTTTATTGGCCTCAAAATACTATCTGTATTTTGTTTATATGTAGTATACTTTAAAGCTCAGTTTACAAAATCTTATTTATTTATATTTTTAATTAACACAAATTCACTTACTTTCATGTTTGTAATCGATTGTTAAATTACTTATTTTAAATAATCTTATATTGTCAATTTTATTTTTCTCCATTTTCTGCTCATGTTATTGCTAATATAGCGTATTCTCAGATTAGTACTTTATATTTTTTTTAGTTTCTAGTTTTAACATTTTTAAGTTGGCTAGCAATCATCTTTGATATATTGTAATAACAAAGTGTCCAAACAATTAAAACAAAAACAGGAAACTCATTCAAAAAAATTTAAATACGCAGATCAAAATTACATTTTATTGCGTTAATTTGTTGTAGCGTTGGAAGTATAAATAATATTTTTACAAGTCATTTTATTGGTTATTAACATTTCTAAAATAAATTATTATTCTATAATATGCAACAAACGCGATATAATGCTCACTTTCATATGGTGTATAAACATTGCACACGAGCCTTGGCAAGGGGTGTAATTTAAACAAACAAATATTTGTGCAAGTCTCACGGTATGTTTTTTTATGTTTAATAGTTTTTACCATTTTCTTATTTAAGTCTGGAGTTTAGTCGGTAAAAATATCAATTTGAGTTTATAAAAAAATTAAGTGTTTATAACTTTATAAAACTTGTAAAATATTTTTTTTAAATATATTTAAACGATATTTTTCTAAATCTTGCTATTATATTAGTGTGATGTTGATTGATTTGTTTGATGCAAACTAATCGCTTTAGTAAACCGATTGATCCGAGCTAGCTTGATGTTGCGAACGGATCAAGCAATTTAGATATAATTTTACTTTCGCGCGGCTTATAAATATTAGCTTAAATTCAATCAACTCAAAATTATTACCGTTTTGATCAAAAACGAAGTATAAGAATTACAAAAATAAAACAAATATTTGATTAACCTTAATAGCTGCATAGTACAGGGAGTTTATAAATGAATGGGATTATGTAATCACTTTAAATGTGCCGCTTTTTTTTAATTGTTCACTAAACTATTTGATTTGACAGATCAACTTTGACAGCTGTCAAGCAAACATATGAAAACATATGTAGTATAGTGAACGATTTTAAAAAGGCGGCATATTTAAAGTGATTACATAATCCCATTCATTTATAAACTCCCTGTACTTAAATGATTTCAATGTTAATAAACTGTCTTATAAACATCTTCAAATGGAATAATTTCTAACTGTGCTCCAAAGCTAATCAATGCTAATGTACTTTGTACTACACATATTTTTTTTTAGTCTATAATTAAATAACAACAAACACGTTTGTACCGCTTCTACTTATCTCGGCTTATCTATTGAGTTCCACTTAAGTGGACCTTAAAGTTTTAAACGGCACACAAATTAATACTTAAGTATTACACAAGCCTCAAAACTGTAAAACTTAAGATGCACATAAGCATAACTTATTGTGAAATGTCAGTTTAACAAATTCAAAAGTTCGATTTTATTTTTGATTTTTATAATGATATAGATCTGGCTGCAATAGAATTAATTGAATATGTCATTCCTCGTCAAATTGAAATTTTAAACAATTATTTTAAAAACCTGTAATATTTAAAACAAATTTTAAAGTGAATAATCTACATTAAAATTAAAGTTATACGAAACATTTTATTAATATTTTATATTATACTACATTTACATTCTGCTTCTATAATATAATCGATAATAATAAAAACTATAAATAAACGTAAAGTTAGGCACATATACTACCTAACCAAAAACAGTTGTTTTTTTTTCTAAACCACGTCTTAGCTAAGAAAACAAAATTATTTACACGTGCAAATCAATTTAAGAAAGGTAAATCTTAACCTTAAGTGTAACCTACAAAACGGTAAGATAAGCAACATAGCGGTGCAAACGAGCATTAGACATTTTATTTGTATTTAACTAACAATGTATATTAGTTTATATAAACAATTAACATGAACATAGTAAAAATAAAACATTTTTTTAATAACTTTGATTTTGATGCTTACTGCATATATTGTAAAGGTTTACAAGTTGCAGCAAAAAATCTCAAAAAACTATTAAAAATGTTTTTAAAAAATCATCTGTTATTAAACCAAAACAAAAATACTTGTACTCAATTGTGTGACTATCTAATACAATCTAAACAAAATAGGATTGACAGAAACAAAGCTAATTAAATATTTCAGCTTTATATTGGGTTTTCTAATAAAAAGTTTCATTTTGAATAGCAGGCCATTTGAGCAGCTGTCAATTTTAAAGCTATAATTTTTGACATTTGGCAAGTAAAAACTACGCCATTATAAAAATGGAACGATACACGCTTCAAAAATTCATTAAAATGATTAAAATTTACAACAAAAATTTTTCAGGCACAGTTCGCAAAACTAAAGCACTTTTTGGTCGTCGTAAAGCACCGTTTCGGCCGGCAATAATAAACCTGGTAGAAAAATTTGAGCTGTTGGGACAATTTTGTGATGTAAAGAATCAAAACCGTGTGCATCGCTTAAGAACACAGTAGAATATAGCTGAGCCCTTAATGTTGAAAAAAACTCAGGTTTGTCAATTTCTTGTCGATCTTTGGAATTAGACATTTCACAAACAACATTACACCGTATTTTACATAAAAACTTAAGTCTTAAGGCTTTTAAAGTTCAGTTAACACAAGAATTCGAGCCTGTCGATTACCATAAACGTCGTATCTTTGCTGATTGGGTTCTTCAAATACATCAAAATGATCCGGAATTTCATCAAATAATCATCTTCAGTGATGAGGCCCATTTTTACCTCTTAGGCTACGTTAATAAGCAGAATTGTCACATTTGGGACTCAGAAAATCAAAGAATGATTGTTGAAAAGTCTTTGCATCCTCAACGTGTCACTGTTTGGTGCTGTTTTTAGGCTGGCTGTGTAATTGGACCCTACTTTTTTTGAAAATGAGGCTGGTGCAACTGTTACGGTAAATGGATGACGCTACCGAACTATGATTAATATTTTTTTATGGCCGGAATTGGAAGATAATGATGTGGACAACGTATATTTTCAGCAAGATGGCGCAAGTGCCATACAAGCAACAAAACAATCGCAATGTTGCAAGTAAAGTTTTCTGACCGTAATATTTTTCCTACTTACACCTTTTAACTTTTTTCTTTGAGGCCACGTGAAAGATAAGGTTTATGCCAATGCTCCACAATTGATTCAAGGCATTAATGGAATTTGTAAAGATACAAAATGATCAAAACTATTTAGTTACTAATTGAACTCCTGTGCACTTCTATTCTTTGGCGCAAATGAACTTTTAGCTAAAAATTGCGTTTTTTTTTTCAAACTTGGTCACAAGAATTTGTAGAACAGGGTTGGATCTTTAATTTAAGACTATGCACATTTTTTTCGTGTACGAGTTAATTAGTGGCACACTCAAAAATAGCTGAAAATGCTGATTTTGGGACGCTACTGGTGAAAAACAAAGACATAAATGAATAAAGTGTTAAGCCTGCCCAAATTTGATTTAAAAATTCTTTCAATTTCAAAGAATATATTTTTTGCGTCAAATGTCTCGTTCGAGTACTTTGTACTTTGAAATCAAAAATTATTGTGACACCACTGAACAAAAAAATTAGGGGTGAGATATAAAAAAGGACTACTTAATTAAAAATTTTTGGTTTGTATCCCATTCTCCTAAGCTCAAATTTACTCCAGTTATTTCAAATTTACGTTTTTAGAAACAAAATTCTCACGCCGCTACTGATTTTTTTTTTAAATCCTTGGTTAGTTGCAAATTGCAGTTTAATAGTTGATAAATCCAAAAATCTCTATGCTCTCTCTCGACCGTTTTTAGAAAAAGGTGAAAAATAGTCTCAAACATAAGTAATTTTGAAGGTACTTTGGAGTGCGTTTTGAAAAAAACGATTTTATAAAGGAGTGTAAGAGCAATCAAAGAACCTAAAAAAAATTATTCAAAAATTATTCATTAACAACATTTAGTAGCAATCAATAAAAAGTGTGTTTTTGGTCAAAAACAGCCTTTGCAAAAATTGCAAGGGTTGTATTTTTAAAGGAGTAAGGGTGTTTTTAAAAAATTAGCCTAGACGTAAAAACTTTGATTTTTGAGAGTTGATTTTAAAAATTTAACATGTTTTACGATTAAAAAAGTTAAACCGGTTTAAAAAAAATAAAAAACAAATCTGTAAGTTTTATTATTAGCTTTTTTGACAACAGAAAAATTATAATTAAAATTGATTTTTCAAAGTACTGCTTTTTGATTTACATTAACTTTTTCAAATAATTAGTAGTCTTATTACATCCATAGTTTTGCAGATGATAGCACTTTTTATAATTTATAATATTTTAATATTATACTCACAAAGAACATTTCGAAATTTATGAGTTAAAATATGTAGAATCTATAAACAAAATTTTTAAAACAATGTCTGAATGAAGTATTCCGAGTTAGTCAAATTTAACTCTAAAAAAACACAATATTTATTGTTTAAAAATTAAAAAAACTCTGAGGTATTAAATATTTAACTAAACAAGAAATTCATATCTAAATCTTCTTTAATTTATTTGTAATACAAGGCTTCCCACAAATTCTAACAAATATTCACTGACAGTTTAGAGATGTAGGATCAAAACTTTTAAGAAAGATTGTTTTTAACAGCAATATTGACATAGAATAAACTTCCAAATTCATTATTTTTTAAGGCTTATAAGCCGCAAATATTCAAAGTCAATGTTTACAGATTGCTTAAATCTTGTTTATAAGTAATACATTTTCAAATTTAAAAAATACTTACTGTAACTATTCTGTTTTAACTTTTTATAAGGAGTTTATTTTTATAATTATTTTTGTTTGTTTTGCTTTTGCAAAACGCGTCACCAACGCTTTTTTTAAATAAATAAGTGCCTGGACATGTATTCTGCACACCCTGGATGATTTCGGTCGTCTGGTTAAGTCTTGTTGGTTGATTTTACTTTTTAAGGTTTTTATCTGTTAGACAATTTCTGTAATATAGTTTTGAATAAAGTTTTTGTTCTGTTTGTTTTGTATCATTAATTTAATTTTGTTTTTCTTGGTAAAGATTTTATCCAGCTCTATGTCACAAGTTAGTTCTCTTTCGTGTCTAGCTGGTGCAGTCGTAAAATACGTGTCTTGTTGTTTTGTCGGTACAACAATTAAGTGAAAACTCACTATTCCGTGTTTTTTATACTTACACTCTAACGTTTTTTATTAGTAGTTTTGTTCACTGTATCTTGCTGATATCTTTTAGCCACATATTTTGCCATTTTTCAGAAGTGTGTATTGACACATTTAATTAAGTATATTTTTTATTTATGATAAGGTTAATCATTTTAGTCAACTTTTATTTTTAAATATTAAATGATTGTTTTAATACATTGTCAAATTTTATTTGTTCATATTTGTTATTTTAAAATGTAATGTTTCTATCATCTTTGTACGCAATAATAATTGTAAAATATATTGTAACACCTTAATTTAAATAATATAAATTTATATATTATGTATGTTTATAGATAATTTCTGAAAAAAGATTTACCGAATCACCGCAAGTAATTAGAGAAAGGACAGTACAAGAAGCGCCACAAGTTCATAGAACTGTTATTGAAAAAACTGTGATTCCTCAATATGTTGAGAAAACAATACAAGTACCTAGTTATGTAGAAAAGACTATTCGAGTACCAACTGTTGTTGAACATAAAGTTAGAGTAGCTGTTACACCAAAAGTTGTAGAAAGGACATACGATGAAGGAATAGCCGCAAATGCCCATAAATCCGCCTCATTCCAAGCTAATTTTAATGCCAGGTGAACTATAATAATAATAATTTTACTATATATTTTTAAGATAACTAAAAATTATAAATATATATTATTTTACTTTCTTACATAACGTTAAAATACTATAAACATTTTCCAAATTATAAATTATAAATAAAATAACTTGATTATTACATACAAATAATTTATTGAAATTTTATTTTCAGAGCCGGATCAGGCGTTTCTAGTGAAAAAGTGACATTAGTTGAGCGCCCAACAGCAGTAGTACATAAACAATAGTAAGTCAAATCAAATTTAGTTTTAAAACTTACAATTGTTATACTTTTTTGTTTACTAAAAACTATATTTCTACTTATAGTAATAGCGGTGGATCTGGATTACTAGGAGGATTATTTGGAAGAGTAGGTTTTGGTGCAGGAGCAGGAGCTGGAGCAGTTGCTGGTGGCGGTGGTGCAGCTTCTGCCGGAGGATCTTACGGATCAGGTGGTTACGGTGCCTACAAATCTGGCACATTTTTCAATGACATATTTAATGTAAGTTTTTAAATGTATTGTACATTGTTTTTAACTAAATACATTTGTAAATATTTACTTCTATGCATTTTATATCTTATGTGATACCGGATTATTTTGTTCTTGCAATTGTCGGTTTTTTAGGATTACATAAATGTTAAACTAAAACCTTTTTAAAATGAGCGACTACATATTACCAGGTAAAAAAATAAAATACATTTGTGTTTAGCTTCTTTGTTAATTTGGAATGGTTAGCTGTGTATATTAGATTAAATTGGTGTATAGATAGTATATGTTTTGTTAAACACTCGTTATCTTAAAATAAACATGTTAATGTACACTTAAGCAAAAATGTATTTAAATCTAAATATTGATCTCTATTGGCAAACTTTGTTCAATACTGCATTGTTTATTTTACAACTATATTATACTATGCAATAAAATAATGTTTAACTGATTTATTATAAGATAACGAAATATCAATTACTACTATTAATTTGATTTCTGTTATTAGATTCCCATTTCAACTTTGGGAGCTGTTAATAACTTGCTAAATGGAATAGCTGGTCGTACCTCTGGAGGATTTGCAGTCACCAAGCATTATGGAGGAGGCATTCACTAATGTCTCTAATAATTTAGATTTTAATAAAATATTATATTTGTTAAGCTTAAAGTTATTTATTAAAAATATTGAATAAAAAACGTCAAATTCGTAAATATGCTTTGAATTTTTTTGCCGTATCTATATTGGATCAGCATGTAACAACAGCAAATTTTTATTTTATTATCAAAAAATACATAAAGAATAGTAAGTAATTTTATATATAGAGTATTGCAAAGAAAAATAAGCAATTTAATTAAAAATATTTTTAGTAAGTAATGTTTTAAATGTATTTTGATGCAATTAATTATAGTTAATTTACCAATCAACAAAAAAAAACAAATAATCATTACGGATACTCACTAAATAAATACAAAACGCTATACATAATATAAATACATTCAAAATCTGAAACGTTATAAAGGAGCTACCTGTAAGCTAGGGTCTGCAATGTGGAAGTGCCCGCAAGCGTAGGGGCCCTCCGACAATTATTTCAAAACCTGGGGCCCCTCAAAGTTTACAAAATAAATGACAAAACTGTACTTTTTTCAAAATTGATTATGTCTATGCGCTCTTTTCAATGTTTTTCGGTGGGGCCCAAACATTCTAGCTCCGCCACTGATTTAACTCATCAAATAGAACAAAAAAATGGTTATAAACATGTACTTTTAAATGCTTTCTAACAAAGATGTTGCATGGTAACATTTCAATACTAAAAATTCAACTAACAGAGTTTATAATATTATTTTATAATCATCATTACAGCAAGTTAATTAAAAATTACATATAAAAAAATATTTAGCAAAAGTTTAAATTGAAATCTGTCGACAATATATTTTCTGCAACGTCAAATCAACATCATCTCATTGCATGCCTGTTCAATTTTTAAAATAATAAAAATAAGAATAAGATTATTAAAATGCAAATTTTTATTTGAGGTTAAACTGTACAATAATCAGAAACAAATACTGCAAATTTTTAGTAAGTTGCAAATAGTAAGCTTTTTTATCTTAAGTTTTGGTACTTAAAGTTGGAATTTAAATCAAATAAACCAACAAAGCGTTTATTATTTATCTTTTGAATTAGATTTTTATTTCTGTTTGGTTCAGTATTAAAATTCAAACTTAATTAAAAAAAATTGGTGCACACATTTAAATATTTGGGCACGTGGGAGCCTACTATTTGAAAAACGCCTTTTGTAGTTTTTTATTGTAAGAGCAACCGATTACAAGATATTGCATTTAAATAACCAAATCCATAATGTATAAGAATATAATGATGGATATTAAATAATTTTTTAATAGATACTGTAATGGCGTTTTCTTATTCAATAGCTAATGCACTTATTAAGATATAATAATAAAATTACTATATTTTTTTAATTTTTGGAATCTATTTTTTTTGTTTTTAAAGTTTAAATAAAAAACTGTGATTAAACAAGTTTAGCTATGGCATTGGCAAAAAGCTATAGAACAGTTTAATCCTGTTTTTTGGCATCTACAATTAGAACCACAGTCATTCTTGCTGTTACAGAATACTGTATTAAGTAATATAGACTTGGAGCAGAGTTGAAACTGGTTTTAAAATATTATTTTGTATTACTTTCATTTTTATCCGGATTAATTCTGTTATTTCTACGTTTATTTGAACTTAATAATATGCTCAATAGAAGTGTTGTTAAACAGTAACAAAATTAATAATTGTTTTGCAGATTTTTACACAGTCTGCAACACGCATGTTGTATCAGGCCTTTCTCTCCTTATAGCTTTTATCTTTGGCTTTCTCTTCTTTTTTCTATTAGTTTGCAGTCTTAGATTTTTTAGTTTTCTTCAGTGATATCTTTGTTGCCAGGTATATTCTGACTAACTCAAAAGTTGCGTTATTTGTTGTTTTATTAACTTTGCTTTTCAGTATATTCTCTAATTTGATCTTCCTTCTAAGTCTTGTTTTTTACTAGAGTGTGTTTTGCAATATCGTGTGTTTCCTCCGGAAAAAATATACATCCTACGTCTTCTTTTTTTTCAGTTTTTCTCAAGAATTTTCCTAAAGTTAATTGGTTCTTTACTCACTTTTTTATTTTCGGGATTAGTTTTCTTGTCCATTCTCTCTGTTTGCCTCTATTTCACAGTTTTTGCTATTTTTTCATCATCTTCTCTCTTGTTTTTAACTTTGCTTCCTTTTTACTAGTTCATATTTTTATTAGTTTCTTAATTTCTATTCTTTCTTCTACTATCATATCCATACGTGGGCGGTGTTGCAATCTGTAAGCCCTGCTAATTTTTAACAAGCAAGCTCTTGTAGCTCCTATTATTTAATTCCTGTTTTTCTTTGTTATCATAATTTTTCCATATGTTTCTGTGGCGTATAGTAATTTGTTTCTTGCTGCTGTTGCTATTAGCCTTTTGGCTTCTTTTCCCGGACTTCCGTTGTTTGGCATGATTCTTCCAAACTTTCTTTCTATTTCCTTTGTTTTTATGACCGCTTCTTTAACTTGTTCATTCCATCCCTTTGCTACAAAGTGTCACTCCGAAGCATTTGATTTGTTTTCTTATGGTTATCACTTGATCTCCTACCCTTATCTTACCTGTTCTTCTATTAGTCTTCTTAGTGGATAACCATGTCGCTTCTGTTTTCTGTATTACTAATTTTAAACTCTTATTTTTTATCCATAACTGTATTATATCTATTGCCAGCTCAAATCTTCTTTTTAGTTCTTCCATTTCTACGTCTTTACCTACTAGTGCTACGTCGTCCGCAAATGCTTTTATTGTTAGTTTTGGTCCTAGTGCTGAGCCCTGTATCATAATAACATATTAACAACAAATATATATTATTAATGCAAAGTTATTTTTATATATTATTTAATCTAAAGTTTAATTATAAATAGTTTAAACAAACTTAATGATTTAATTAATTACAATAACTATGTTATCTGGGGTTTTTCAATAAAAGGTTTCATTTTAATATTAAAAAAAACGGGTATTTTTTAAGAGAAATCAATAAATGTTCATTGTATTGTAAAGAGATATGCCATTAACATTTAAAAACGATATCAGTCAAATGGCAGCCATGGTTACGGTTGCAGTACCACTTTCTTTTCATAAATTTTTTTATAACCAATTTGCACATTTGCAGCTGTAAGTCATCGATAACTTTTCAAATTCCATCTTTAAAGTCTTAAGTTGGTTGTGGAGCAGTGGCGAAGATCTTATCTTTTACGTGGCCCCAAAGAAAAAAGTCTAAAAGTGTTCGATCACAAGATCTTGGTGGCCAATTGTAATCATCTCTTCGAGAAAACTTACTTTCAAAATTGTGGTTGTTTTGTTGCTTGTGTGGAACGTAGCGCAAAAACTTTTCAACAGTTATTCTTACATTTTCCCAGTTCCAAATGCGATAATTCTGCTTATTAACGTAGCCTCCAAGGTGAAAATGGGCCCTAACACTAAAAATGATTTTTTGATAAAATTTTGATGCATTTGAAGGGCCCAATCAGCAAAGATACGACGTTTATGGCAATTGACTGGCTTGAGTTCTTGTGTTAACTAAACTTTAAAAGTATTAAAACTTAGGTTTTTATGCAAAATACGGTGTAATGTTGTTTGTGGTATGTCTTATTTCAAAGATCGACCAACCTGGGTTTTGTTTATTACTACAAGCAGCATCAGTAATATTCTCATGTGTTCAATTCTTCACATCACAAACTTATCCCAACAGCTCAAATTTTTCCACCAGGTTTACTATTGCCGGCCGAGAAGGTGCTTTACGACGACCAAAATGTGCTTTAATTTTGCAAACTGTGACTAAAAAATTTTTACCATTTTTTTAGTGAATTTTAATAATTTCAATGCGTTGTTGAAGCTTGTATCGTTCCATTTTTAATAATGACGTAGTTTTTACTTGTCAAATGTCAAAAGATTATAGTTTTAAAATTGACAGCAGCCCAAATAACCTGCTATTCAAAATGAAACTTCTTATGCTCGTACTAATAGTCAGAGATTAAATCTCGGATTGATCCTAGATTCATGAATCCAGATTCATTTTAATAGTCGTTAATTGGCTCTAAGCTAATTCACGGATATTGTGACGGTGCGGAACGAGTTGAAAACTATGCAGCCGTCAATATAATCCTAGATTCAAATAATCTTGGGGCCACCCTAGATTATTTGAATATTGATGGTTGCATAGTTTACAACTCGATCCGAGAATTAAGCGAGGAATACATTGACCAAATGCAAATAAAGTTGCCGTCACAATATACGTGAATTGGCTTAGAACCAATCAACGACTATCAAAATGAATCTCGGATTTATAAATCCAGGATTAATCCGAGATTTAATCTCCGACTATTAGTACGGGCATTATTGGAAAACTCTTTAGATGGCAAACGAAAGTTGTATTACTGTAGATCTCCAGTCAAAAAAAAATGCAAAAAGTGCCACAGTATGCTAGCTTATGGACTCAAATGTGTTATATGTGGTGTGTTAATGCATATAAAGTGCTGTGAATCTGCTGTTTCTATAGAAAATACCGACAAAGACGACATCTTAATTATTTCTAACAAAACCGTAATAAATCAATCAAAAAAATCAAGTGAATTAATTGTCACAGATCTGATCAAAGAAAATCGAGGAATATTGGAAAATAAACTTTTAAATGAATTAGATAGTGAAATGAAAAAGAAAAATGAACTGCTTCTTTTTAAAATTAATGTGTTGGAAAGAGATGCAAATCAATTGTTAAATTCACAAGAAAACATATATAAACAGAATTAAGGACACCGTATTGAAAATTAAAAAATAAACATAAAAATTTTAAACAAAGAGAATACAATAAAATTAACAAAAACGTTGCACAATTTTAACAATAGTAATCAAACTGTTTCAATAATTAGTAAAATACTATCTTCAGCAAAAAAACAACCTAATGTGTCTGTAACCAAACAAGTATTTAATGTTTCAAGCACTCCAGGTGCTTTTTTAAAGTCACTATTAAGAACATGAAAAGTTGGATAGAAAAATATCTAACCCAAATTTTAAAGTTGGAGCTAGTATTAGTTTAGAACCTATATTATACGACACTAATTTTTGGCCTAAAAATATTTTAATTAAACAATTTTTTTTAAGACACAGAAATGGCTCTGAACCATAAACCTTTAAATAATAGTTTAAATGTTTGACTAATAAGTTAGATAACCTTGAAATCTATGTTAATTCACAAGAACCTGACTTTATATGTTTAACTGAGCACAAGTGTAAAGTAAAAAATGTTAATCTAATGATTTTGAATCATTATTCTATTGCTGTTAGTTTTTGCAAAACAAATTATAAACATGGTGGTTCAGCCATATTTTTAAAAAATTAAGTAATTAAATAAAAGTAATTTAACATTGCAATAAAATATGTGAACAATTCCACTTTGAATGTGTTTTGTATTATATGTATTTATTACTCTCCAAAACCGAATAAAAATTTAATATTTTTTTCTAAACTTTTTGAAGTTTTGCGACATTGTAGGAATGTAACTGAAAATATTTATTTGTATGGTGATTTCAACATAATTTTTTTTAGATAACACTACTGACAAATATTTGTTGGAAGATGTTACTAATTTTTAATTTAGTATGTACTAGTGTAGAACCTACAAAAAATGTTATAAATGCAAATAGAACAATTAATAAATCTAAAATATATTATATTGCTGAAAATCAAAACAAAACATTTTATAAAACTACAGTAGTTCAACAATTATTTGGTGACTACCTTGCATTAATTCATGATCTAAATGGCTCATCTACTACATTATTGAGTACTGCAAAGCTTTTCAACTTAAAATTTTGTCAAATTTTGGATGACAGTATTATGCAATTGTGTTTGTCTTCAAAAGGGAATTATTTTGTTACTGTTTATTCATTTTCAAATACAATATGGATTTAAATTGTCCTCTTCAATGCAAATTTAAAAAATGGTTAACTTCTCAAATTATAAAAAATAGAAAAGAGATCTGAAAATTAAAAAAAAAAGATAATAATAAACTCATTTCAAAAACTAAAGCTAAATATTACAGCAATATTACCAATAATACACATAATAAACAAAAAAAATATGGCAAATAGTTAATTATAAAACTGGAAAAACAAAACAACATAATAATATCTTATTAAACATTAACAATAATGAAATATCCAGCTCAGAAGACTTAGCTGACAAATTTGTAATACATTTTGCTAATGTCACTAAAATACATTTAAATCAAAGTTTTAGACACATTTGTTCCACAAATTATTCAAAACCATCAATTTGTGTCAATTCTTGCTACTTTGCAGATACTACAAAAAAAAGTTTTAGACCTTATTAACAGTATGCAAACCAAAAAAATAATAATAAAACCGTCAGTATATTTAATTAACTAATGATTTTTATCAGGTAATTACTCTTCTATATTAAAAACTGCTGTTATTATTCCTATTCACAAAAAAGATGATAAAAAGGATATTAATAATTATAGACTAATTTCTAATCTAAGTCTTCTGTCTAAATTTATTAAAAGCTTATTTCTCAACAAATGATTAATTTTATTGACAAATTTAGTTTGTTAAATGATGCTCAACATAGTTATCAACCAGCTAGATCTACAGAGACAGCTGTACACAAATATTTAAAAAAAAAAATTTAAAAGTTTTGATTTTCTAATGTTAACAGCAGGTTTATACTTTGACCTGTCGTGCATTTGATTGTTTTGATGCAAAATTTAAAAGAAACTTGAGAAAATAGGTTTCAGAGATAATGTTATAAAACTAATTTTTAATTATATGAGCAACAGAAAAATTTGTGTTAAGATTGACAACACAGTCTCTACTTCTTAAAAATAAAAATTATAAAACATTGAATGATGTCAAAAACTGGTTTTACAGCAATAATTTATTTCTCAATGCAAATAAAATTAAGATAAAAACAATGTGAAGATTTTGTGGTGGATTTAATTAAATGTCAAAACAAAGTTAAATTTTTTGGTTATACATGCACAATTTTTTAAAATAAGATGTGCATATTAATTATATTGCAAAACTGCTAAATAAAGCATATTATGCCATTACCAAATTCAAAAAAACAATTAATCAAAATGGTCTGCTATCTATGTATTATATTAGTTCAATGTATAGCCATTTATCTTATCATGTTTCTCTTTAAAGCAAAGCTTCAAAAGCTAACTGTATATTTATTATTAAAAAAAAATTATAAGATTGATTTTTAATATTTCTTGTAAAAAAACATTTATTAAACAAAATATATTAACTTTACTTTGAATATATATATGTTCTTAAAACAATACTAATTATTAAAAAAAATAAAGTGTCTTATATTGTGAATAGTGATGTCCATATAAACAATATACAAGACATAATAGTTTATATGTGCTTGAAAAACATTGCACAGCAAAATATTAAAATTCAATTAATTATGCAAGAGTTAAAATGTTCAATTATCTGCCAACATGTTTAAAATCATTAAACTATAACATGTTAAAAAATCAACTTAAATTCCTGCTATGTCGTAAAGGTTATTATAATAATAATATGTTTTTTACTGAAAATTTGATGTAAACTGTAGTTGTATAAGTGTTGTTTTTTATTTGTTTTCGTTTTACATATTTGTATTTTTCCGATATTTTTAATGTTCTATTTAATGACGTGTATACGTATATGTAATATGGCTGTTATACTAACAATAAATTATTATTATTATACAAAATTAATTAAAGTGGTTAGTCAATGTCAATGCTATAAAAACAGCAAATCATAAACATCCGTTTAACAAAAAAAGTGTTTACAATACAATCATTATAATAAAATAATCATTTAAAATTAATATGGAATAAGTCACCAGAATTAAAGTGAAACAGCTTTGCAACTTATAATAAATACAAAGTAGATTATACACAATTTTACATTTTATATTTGAATTAATTAAAACAACTTAAATAATATAATAAAAATATTTTTATTATAAGTATAAATCAGCAATGCCATAAACGCTCAGTAAGGTGATGCGCCAAACTCGAATCTCGGCGCATAATTTGTTGCAGTTTTAAGCCCCAAGTCCGACAGAAAGTTTTAAAAAATTGTGGCATTTATTAATTAAGGATGTTAGTCTAATATATAATTAATGTCTATTTAATCATAATTAAATTTAATATTAGAGTGTGGGTGGACTTAATACTAAGACTCGTCAGCCTTAAAATATCGGCCCTTGCAACTGAAAAAAAAAAACGACCGTATCGAATTAGATGTATGCTAAACAATAAACCATTTGAAGTTTTTTTTTTATTTAATAATCAAACGTCAAAGATATATTTAATGTAAATAATCTCTATAACCTTATGATATTGAATTGGTTCTTCATAACTCTCTGTTCAACAATGTGAACAAGTGAACACATTTTAATCTTTTTTTTTTTTCTATAAAAACATTTTTTTGTGTAGAAAACCTTGTTGTACAATAATGTTATTACAAGTTTCAGGTTAATTAATGATGATTGTTAGTAATTAATTAATATGTCTCAATAACATAAACTACTTTTGAATTTTAACGAGTAATACCACACTCAATAAAACTATCACATTAAAAACATGATTTAAGCAGTCTGTACACATTTAATATTAGCCGATTAAAAGTTATTGAAAATAATATGTTTATGTATTACATCTCTAAACTATCAATAAATATTTGTTAAATTTCCTTGCAAACCTTGTACTACAAGTAAATATTTGTTTAGTCTTGAAATTTGTTGTTGTTAGGAAAATGCTTGATTTAAGTGTTATATTCGATAACAAAATTACTTTTAATGATTACATACAAAAAAATTGTAATAAAACACGCAAAATGTAATGATTTGTTACACGTGTTTTTACAGACTACAAACTTCAATTACTGCAATATTTTACAAATCACTAGTAAAGTCCACACTTCAGTTGGGATCGGTTATTTGGAGTCCTTATCTAAAAATATTTTTGAAATATTTAATCTGTAATACTATTTTTATAGATTGTCCGACAAAATTTGATTTTAACTTTAACCAAATTGAGCGTACTCGTAATACTAACTTGTTTAAAGTTAAGTTGCATAGGACAAACTTTAGATTTCACAGTCAATATTAATGCGGAAATGTAATGTTTTGATTTATTTATATTATCTACAATATTTTTTAGATATTATTGTACACGTATTAACTTTAACATATATTTTAAATAATTTGGATTTAAAATATTTTTTTTCTTTTATGTGTTATTTTATATTTGTTATATGTTTATGTTTAAGTACTAGTTTTATTAATTGTATTTACTTTTTTTTTGTAATATTGTATAATCCAAAAAAAAAAATAAAATAAACTATTATTATTATTATTATGAAAAATGTAAAAATTTGCAACATTATTCCGATGTTACTTTATGTACTAAATTATCAGTCAATTTTGGATTGACAATGATTTAAATGGCTCGTTTTTAAATAGATTTAGAGAAGTGTAGTAGTTTTATATGTTTCTTCCAATACTTAGAAATAACATACAATTCAAAAACGTATATAAGTTCTATAAGTTTGTTAAAACTGTACTGAAGTAGAAAACTGTCTACATCTTTTAAGATTTTTTTATACTTTTAAAGCTATGTGTTGACACATGTTTTTTTAGAAGAAAATTGATTGTGTGAGATTGTAACCTTTAGAAAACAACTAAAAATTTAGATATAGACTCGTTATATAGTTAATATTTAATACTAATATTACCGTAAATTTTAACTTTGAAACAGTAAAAAAATAATTTTGGTAGTTTCACAGTTAGATATTGTTTTAAGGTTTTAGTTTGTTAATGCTACAGATTATAACCAAAACATTTTAAAACTGGTGCTATCAGCTGCAAAACTTAAATGAGATATTAGTTATTTGAAAAAGTTAATTTATGTAAAATTAAAATAAAGTTGGCAAACAATTTGATTTGATTTTTTAGATTGTAATAGGTTGTGACAATGTCTATTAGCTTTGTTATAATTCTGATTAGTTTGATGGGAACAATTTCAAATAAATTTGGTAAAAGCTAGTAGCTTCTTATTGACTGCTTGTTTTGTCTAAATTCAGTAAATGTACTTTTGTATTAGTTTTTTACAAAAAAAAATATTTATTCCAGAATAACTATCGTATCACTATTTAGATTTGCTTGATACTTTTGTAATTTGTCTAGGGCATTATCAAAAATGGTTCTTAAACTGGCAAAGACACATGTATCTTACACATGTATCTTTGTTCTCTTGTTTTATAGAGATTTTCTACAAAATGTTTACTTAAAACAAAATTAAAAAAAATTATATTTGAAGGTTTGTTTTAAAGCTATAAACATTTTTGAAGTTTTTGATTTTTTTTTTTTTTTAGTAAGTAAATGACCGTATATTTTTTACCACCTAGACAATTTAAACAAGACACGCACAAAACGCAAAACAATTTTTTGCATATGTTTGGTCAGTAAATAAAGTTGCTATAAGCTAAAATTGTCTTTTTCTTTCATTCTATTAAGAATTATTGCCCTCTTGCGGAAAACAATTTTTTTTTATTATTTGCTTTCTCCACCACCTAAAGTGCAAGTGTAGGTTTTTTGATTGTCAGTATATTTAAAAAAAAAAAAAATTTGCAATTAATTTCCGGCTTTTTATGAAAGTGCGCTCAAGCACAAAATATATTGTGTAGTATGGCTAAAGAATAAAAGTGTTCATAAGTTTAATGTAAAAAGTTTTATTTAAAAGAAAATGAGTTATTGCTATCAAGTTTTTAAATTTTTGAATACTATCTACAACTCAAAACGGTGAAGTGGTATTTTAGTTTTTTTAAATAAAAAAAACGCAATAACCAATTCTTTGCAGTTTTTATGGACAATTTTAAATTTGATTTTTTTTATAAAACAAGTAACTTTTTTTTGTAGATAAGATTTCTATAAATTAAACATTTTTAATTTATTCATTATTCCAGATACAAAGGTTGCTAAAAACATTATCTATATGCAACCCAAAATTGGAAAAATACTTCTCAACAAACATATATATTTAAAAACACATAAAAATATAATAGAGTAGGAAGGAATAATGCGTCTGGCGAGAAGGCTTTGCAATGCTCTGCCGGACGCATCATCCTTAACCCATACAAACTAGCTTAGCAGGAACAGGCAGAAAACACTACTTATATGCAACTCTGTATAGAAAAACATTTAACAAAAAACCCCAAAACTGTTTCAACTATTGTGGATACAATAATTCAACAGCTTTTTTGTTTTGATAATAATGTTTATCTCCGGTAATAGTATGGATGTCACCAATTATTTTTAATAATATGGGACATTGGATTAAACAACACTTGACAAACAACTTCACAACTGTCTCAACTATTGCGCAGATAACAAAACAAGGACTTTTTTAATCCAATAAATATTCTTGAACCTGGTCATAGTATGGACGTCATTTAATTTTAGGTTTTGGTATAGAACACAACTTTTTCCTTCCTTTAAAATAATTAATAACTTTGTTTTAAAGCTTAATTTATAATAATTCTTCTCAAATTAACTGCAAACTTTATTTTGTAACACAATTTACTATGTTATTTCTAAAATAATTACAAACTTGGACGCAAAAATAACTATTCATATAAGATCTAATAAACAAATAATTTAACACTCCCAACACAAACTTTTGGGTACAAACTTTTAAAACACTCCTTGATAAAATGAAATAGGGTGGAGTGATTTGTCCGGCGGGAGATTACAAAACACTTAACATAACCCGAATACAGTTTAAACTATTAATACTATAATCAACTGAACATCACCTTTACTATTTATTACCACTTTTCTAACCTTTGTGTTGTCGAAACTATTTGAACACAACTTTTATATGTAAAAACTCTTAACAGACTTTCCGCTATTTGACACTGTTTTAACTCTTGCAAATCCAACAAAAAAAGGCTTATTGTCCCAATATAATTTTTTATACCGGGAAATATTATAGATACAATCCAATTTAAGTTTAGTTAATAATAAAAAGAGATGTTTTAACAATAAAAATAATATTATTTGCTCATGATGAAATTAAAACTGCTACAACAGTAGTTGTTATAATCTCTGGAATAAATAAAATATACTGATTTGTTTACTAAAAAGTCTGTTACAAGCAAAACAGGTGGGTTTTGCTTGTAACATTATAAAAAGCAGAAAAGTTATAGTTTTTTTGTAGAAGATAAGTGACTTAACCATTCAGTATTATGTACACAAAAAAATCTAATAAAATAAATTTAGCTTGTCAAAACTTTTAACAAGGTCATCAAAAATGTTGCCTTAACAAACACTGGTGGTGATACAACACAGCCCGAAATCACCTGATATTTGCATTTGTAATCTATAAATTTGTTTATGTTAAAAATTAACTTACAATAATATAAATCGTGTTTGCATTTTACAACGTGGTAGTTATTTACTCGTTATACAGCATCCGTAGCACAGAGGTAGTTACAGAAAGGTCTAGCCAACGAATAGCTAAAACATTAAATAAAACTGTAAAAGCTAATGCTCAACCTAAAAAATCAAATTTAAATAATATAAGCAACATTAGTATTGTCGCTGATAGCGCTAATAATGACAACGAATACAAGGATATATAGCCGAAAAAGACAATGACAATCAGAACTTACAAGAAAAAAATGATATTTTCTCAAATAAAATTTGAGAGTTGGAAAAAGAGATAATAGGTAAAATGAAAGTAATTGTTACACTTACAAATGCTATTGAAAAAATTCAAAAGAAACATGTCATACATACAGCAACACAAACTAAACATAACACAAATCAAACTTCTAAAGTTACGCAAAGGGACAAAATATAGCATATAATTAAAAATGCTTCAAAGCAAAAAAAACAATTAAAATTCAAACATCTATAGTACATACTCAAACTGAAAATTAATTTAACATTTTTTATTCATAAATAATAAAATATTCTACTATATAATAAAATGAAAATTAATTGTCAAATATAATAAAATCACACGTTTCCAAGAATGTTACTAATGAAATGAACAATACTAAAGCAAAAAACAAAAATTCAATTAAGTTTTGTATTAATAAAATAAGAAGTATTCACATTATTGAAGATAATTACGCCAAAAATTTACTGTCAAATGGACTAAAAAATATGCAGTTACTGGATTTGCAAAATCAGGCGCAAACTTTTGTGAAATTGCCAAATGCTTCTCTGTTAATAAAAAGTGTTTAACATATACAGGTAAATGTGTAGTATTAATAGGAGGATCTAATGATATAATACACTGTTACAACTCTGAAAACATTTGTAATTTAATAAACAGTATTAAAATTAACATAACTAAAATGTCAAATTTACATGTGGTAGTAACTTCTATACCGTTTCGATATGACCGTCCAGATTATAGCAGTATTATCACACATATAAATAATCGAATTAAACTTATATGTGAGAAGTTTGGTAATACTTTATACGCCGATATTAATGAAATCTTGGATAAAAAACACTTCAACAGAGATACGTTAAACAAAATGGGAAGAAAAGTATTTTTGGCACATCTACGTTTAATCATTAACCCCAAACCAAACAACAACTGTTCATTATGTAATGTAGATGTACCTGGAACATCTAATGGATTATGTACCTATTGTTATATGATTTCTAATAAAAATCAAATTATAAAAAAACATTCATCATCAAAAACTAATCAAAAATTTAAATCATTTTTATCATCGCAAGTCAACAAGTTAACTTAATTAATTATCAAACCCAACAATACAACAAATCAATTTTAACAACTATGACACCACCGGAACGGATTCATAGACAGACAAATTTTTGTTTAAAGAAAATTCAATAGAAAATTTTTCAGTAGTAATTCACCAACAAACTCATCGTTTTAGAAGAAATCAACATCTTATAAAAAACAATAATGTTATGGAAAAACCAAAAAACAGAATTATATTTACTGCTTCAAAACGTTCAAGGTCTAAGTAACAAAATGCGCAGTTTAAAAGTATTTTTAAGTAGTATTCGTTGTGACGTTTTATGTGTATCTGAACACGGATTGGGCCAACAAAAAATTGACGCAGTTTCTCTGAGTGGTTTTTATGTTGCTAATTACTAATGCAGAAATATATATAAAAATAGTAGTCTTTTAATATTTGTGGCAAATGAATATGTTATATCAAATATAACATTAAATAAAACTTGCATAGAAAAAGACTTTGAATATACTGCAATACTTCTACAATATACACATTATATAGAAGTCCAACAGGTGACTTAAAAGTATTTAAAAAAAAAATTTATGATGTCTTTTTGAAACTTAGTAACAAATCAAACCAGCGCTTAATACTATTAAGCGACTTTAATATTAATATTAATTTTCTTGTACGTACAAACAAAACAAAAGAGTTCTTAGATTTGCTGAATAAATTTAACATTATTCCTAAAATAAATAGTGCTACTCGTTTAAACAACTGCATTGATAATATTTGTGTAGATTAATCTGTTAACTGTGTTGGTAAGGTGGTAATTAATGGATTATCTGATCATCATGCTCAGCAATAGAAATTGTATAAACAAATTAAACCAGAAATTAAAAGTATTATTAAAGTATGACAATTATGTAATCCAAAATTATAAAAATTAAAAATTGGCAAAATGTAATAAACAATAATGACCCTGATAAAAACTTTAAATATGTACATAATATAATATATTACAATTTTGATTGTTCATTTCCAAAAATTCAAATAAATAATAAAACTGATACAAAAAAACTGTGGATAACAGAAGGGATATTAAAGTCTTCACAGAAATTAAAAGATCTTTATCAATTAACTTTAAATGGAAATACTGATGCCTTAGATTATTATAAAAGATATAAAAAAATATACAAAGCAGTTATAAACAACGCCAAACAGATACATAATTCTAAAATATTAAATAAATCACAAAACATTACAAAAACTGCTTGGGAAATAATATATAAAAATACAAGACAAACGCCGAAGACTGTAGATTATCATATAAAAACAGAAAATGATGATATAAGTAACCTCTCAGATATAGTCCAATATTTTAACAATTATTTTAATAAGATGGCTGACAAAATTGTTATTAACAAATTAAATATAATAGAAAATACTACAACTTTTTATTTTAAACCAGTGACAAAGACTGAAGTACATAATGTAATACAATCATTAAAAAATACCAAATCATCAGGTTATGATAAAATTAATTCAAACATATTAAAGGGGGAGAATAGTTGCGCTATTATAAGGTTTTACAGCATTTAACTCTGCAAGAAAACGCTTGTATATAATTGAATAAAAATTCCACACATTGTAGAAGAAAGTCAAATCTGTGTCTTCAAATTTGTAGAAATTTGATGCAATAAGTCGTTTTTTTGCAATTAATTTTTAAAAAGTGACGTTTTTAATTAGTTTTTTATTAATTTTTTACTCGTTAAATATAACTTTAAATCTTTAACCAGAAACATAAAGACATAGAAAATTGTATGTAGTTCAACATATAAAAAGAGAAATGACTAAAATCTTATCGTTTGGATATTAAGTTGGTTGGCGTTTTGTCTTATAAGAACCAATTATAATTTAAAAACGGCGCTGTACGTGTCATTATTTTTCTAGAGAGAAAGGTTCACCTATATTTTTGTAGATGTGATAGGATTTAATATTTTTCATAACTATACTACTAGTGGCACCACATCAGGACGGGGTGACTAAACCCTGCAATTCTATAGCGTTAAAGCAAGTTCCTTGTCAATATTA
Source organism: Tachinus rufipes (assembly GCA_963932245.1). Classification (NCBI taxonomy): domain Eukaryota; kingdom Metazoa; phylum Arthropoda; class Insecta; order Coleoptera; family Staphylinidae; genus Tachinus; species Tachinus rufipes. The sequence continues at coordinate 69,719,344 of OZ010745.1, read as the reverse complement.
AAATCATTGGCAGTACTTATTAACAATTCCGTCAGTCAAGGAATATTCCTGAAAGTTGTCAAAAATTGTACCAATACTCAAAAATCAAGGGAGCAAGAACGATCCAAATAACTATAGGCCAATGTTTATTTGCAGCACTTACTCAAAGATCATTGAAAAAATGGTTGTTAATAGACTAGTACAATTCTTTGATAAATATAAATTATTTAATAATAGGCAATTTAAATTTCAAGAAGGTAAATCGACAGCAAACTCAATTATAGAATTTTTAAACATTTTGTTTACAAACCTAGACAAATGAGAACAAAACCTTAGTATATTTCTTGATCTAACCAAGGCTTTTGATCTGGTACATCATGATAGATTAATCTTAAAACTAAATAAATATGGTGTGCGTGGTGTTATTTCTGATTGGTTTAGAAGTTACCTAAAATCTCGAAGTCATTATGTAGAAATAAACAATGAAGTATCTGATATTTTGCTGTTTATTATATATATATATATATATATATATATATATATATATATATATATATATCAATGACATTTCTAGTGAAAATGCTATCTTAATTGCAGATAATACGTCTCTATTAATAAATGATAAATGTAAACATCATTTAGTTGAAAAAACAAATGATCAATTAAATTAGCTGACACAGTGGTTTACAAATAATAGATTAGTAATCAACACTACAAAATCATCTGTTATATGATTCAATATATCTAATAAAAAATTTGAAGACAGTCTTTTAATTAAATGTAATGGAGATAAAAAAATAGAATCTAATAATACAAAAATTCTAGGGTAATACATTGACACATCTTGCAAATGAGATGTGCACATTAATAAATGGTCCAAAAAAATAACTACATACTGTTACATCATCAAGTAACTTAGACCAGTAGTAGATCTTTTTATTTTAAAATCTTTGGCATATTAGCGTGGGGTCTATCCACAGAAGTTGTACGTTTAATTAGAATACAAAAAAAAGCCATTCGATATATTTTAAACAACAACTAGACATTCTTACTCTGCCATCATTTTTCATATATAAAACCTTAATATATGCAAAAGAAAACTGTACTAAAATGAAGACGTTAAATAGCTCCCATACATATAATACACGTTATGGATTGATGTTAGAAACGCCGATACATAGGATAACAAAGTATGAGAAAAGTTTTAAATATGCAGCCATGCAATGTTTCAATAAATTGCCTGAAAGTATTAGAAATTTTAATATAAAACTTTTTAAAAACAACATTAAATCTACATTACTGCAAAAATGTTACTATACATACAACGATTTTTTGAATGATGATTGGTAATGTGATAATGATAGGATATCATATTATATATTTTATTAAATATTTTGTTTTATATGTACTGTTCGTTTTATTAATGACAATAGTTTTATGTAATTTTTAATTTAATTGTAAATTAATTTATAATATAACCTGACTGTACCTATACCTTGCTAAAAAGTCAACTGGAATAAAGAATTGTTATTATTATTATTATTATTATTATTACTCCGATAGTCAGCAAATAAATGTTTGAAAAAATAATCAAAATGTACTAGTCAAAGCAATCTGGATCTTTATTGTTTACTTAGGTTTCAATAAAAAAAAAAGTATGAAGTTTTTATAACAAATATATTTTTTTTTTAACTACAAAAATTAAAAATTAATGTTTAGGCTATAAACTGAATCAATGTTTAGTTGATTACATTTATTTGAAGAGCAGACTAGGCCTTTTTGCCAATTTAACTAAATTAATTGATCTTGTAGGCGCTTGCTTTGCTTTGTGAATTAGTGCCACTTAATCCACAAATCACGGTAGACTGGGTTTTGTTTTTATCACTCAGTTTAAGCATCTAATGTAATTTTATATCAGTTGCTTGCTGGAGGTTTAGGGTAATGTTCCCATGCACCGTAAACATTTATTTTATTTTATAGGCTTAATGCCCGTATTCATAAAAGTCAGTTACAGTAACGGATCGTTAAATTTGACAACCGCAAAATTATTTATACTTATTCTACCATAAAAAACAAGTTTGGCATAATAAATAACTATCAAAAATGAATGAAAAATAATATTTAATAATAACGCAAAATAAATAACATGTATTTCTATCAAATTTATAACAATAGTTTTGACGTTTTATCGAATTGTGACGTTATGTTGTAACATTTAATAGTCATTAAATTTAATCAGCTTTTATGAATACGGGCATTAGTTATTTATATTTTACACTTGTTGTTGTCGTCGGGGTTCTATATCAATAGATGAGATAGAAAAAGAAAAGATAGCATGGGTAAGAAAATATCATAAGTAGTAAATTAAGTAAAAAAAATTTTTAAAAAAATTAAAGTATTATGATTCCGTGTCAGGGAGTTTAGGTACGCAAGGTTAATAGTCCTCAAAAGCTAAATTTAGCACAAAAGGTTTAGATACGCAAAAACACTACTCTTAAAAAACTGGATCTATTTACTTGAAACCAGAATATTATACACTTTAGTTTTGTGTTTTTTTTTAAATAGCTTTTATAATTTGTTTTTTTAATACTTATAGACATTTGCTCATTTGTATCATTTTAGATATATTGTATATTTTTAGAGTTCTTTTTGTATCATTTTTATTACGATTTGAATTATTTAATATTTTGTGTATTCGTATGAACATGTCAAAAATTTAATATCAAAAAATTAATTTCATTATTTGTTACGTTCATAGTAATGATGTTTCTAAGCACACTATAAAATTATAAAACAAAATTTTACATAAAAAATAATACATATATTTACAAATAACTAAAAAGATAAAATAAAATATTACATAATGTTTATATATTAATATGTAGAAGTAGCTTCAGGTGTCGCATGAGCCGGCTGTTTAAATGGATTTGTCAATAGTTTGGCCACAGATTGCAAAACAGTGATTGGAATCTAGAATAAAAATAATACAATTAGTTCAATTAAATTATTTTAAATATATTAATAGAAAAATTTATAATGCAATTACAATAAAAATCTTGTCTATAAATTCTGTATTGTAGTACGCACATTATATTTTGCAAATTGATATTTTATAATCACCTATAACATCAACATAAAACTTATCAAAGTTCTTAAATACAAATTACTGCTATTTGTATACCTAAAACATAAATCAACTAACTTATAAAAATTAAGTAAATGCGATAAATAAATATAACATTATTTAATAACTACAAATTCCTATTGGGCCAACTTTTAAAGTAAACTAACCACATCTTAAACAATAAGAGCATTTTGACCGTACCTTCATTTCCAGTCTTGCAGCAAAAACATCAATTTTAACAACATTTTTATTTTTACATATAATGTGATAATAATAAAATAAATAATTTATTTATTTACCAATCTATTTAGAAACAAATCGCAGAATAAAACTACCTATGAACATGAACATGAACATTAACAGAGAATGAAATGAAACACAACGAGCTATAAAAAATGCACTTTGGGACTTGCCAGAAGAAACAAAAAAAAACAATTTATTGATAAGAAATAAAACTAGAGTAACCGACATAACTCAGTATCTAGATAAACTAAAATGTGAAGAGGAAAGAAAATAAACAATGGATAAAAAAATTATTTCTATTGGTTTAGAAGCTGTTCAAAACCTGCACAATAATGACTATTAAAATTATAGGACAAAATTTTGAGTCCTTATTGTTTAAAAAAGAATAAAATGTAAACTAGCAACTGTTATATAGTTCTAATCAATCCACTTTATTTTTCTAAAGGTTATATTTTGCTAAAAACTCCAAAATTGATATTAAAAAGTATCTGACATACAATCTCGTTTTGTTTCCATTATCTTTATATACTAAAGACAATATGCAAAAAAATCAAAGTTATTATTTTTAGTAGTTTGAAACTATTGGAACAAAATTTACAACTTGCACACAGACATGTTTAAAGATGGTGGTTTTTTTCTCCACAAAATTGTTTGAAGTCGTATTAAAATATTTGGTTTATTTTGCAAGAAATACGTTACGTACGAACAAGCTTTAAAAGTTAACCAAAACAAATTCCTTATTAAATACAAATGATTTGCTTCCGTTTAAAAAAATTTCAATTTAAAACCGTTAAAAAAAGTGCGTTAGCAACATTTTACTTTTAAACATAATAAATCCGTTTTTGAAAACTTTTTTCTAAATTTATAAACCAAAATTTAAAATAAAATATAAAACTGCTATCAATTTGATTGTTTAAACAAGAAAACATTAATCCAAAAGTTCTGCCGTTGTTATTCACAACAATTTATTTTTGTTTTATATAGCGTCACAAAATAAAGATTTAGTTTCTTACTACAACCACCAACAAAAAGTGCAGCAAAACATACAACACCGTCGCAAAAGTCGACGTTCTGCTTTATGATAATAAGAAAGTTTAATTTTACAATTAAAAAAATGTGTTTAAAAAAATTTTACATACAAGAAATACTTTCTGCAGGAAGAAAATGAACCAAGACCATCGAAAAAAAGGAAAATATAAACACAAAAAGCAGATTGGGGATTAAGCCTATTGAAAATACTACATAAAAACAAGCTTTAAACTCTACAAAAATTTTGGATATCTTTAACTGCTTTCTCTCCCCTCCCCTCCCCCCCTTGCCTCCTCCACACTATATAAAAGAGAGCGTGGCGCAGTGGTCTAGGCATCTGGCCGCTGTACCAAAAATCGTGGGTTCGATTCCCATATACCGTGATATACTTTTCACTTTCTATACGCTCTCCCTCTCCCCAAACCGCCTTGCCAGCGTGGGGTTTTACGGCTAAAATCTTCTCTGATAGAGTCATGAATTTTCTTCAGTGGTTCGGAATCCACTTAAAACTGTAGGTCCCTTGTAAGGTAAGTTGCCAGCATTACAAGCAGAGAAGAGGCTAAGACGCCAGCAGTGGCGTATGAATGGCTGACGAAGAAGAAGAAGAAGTAAAATATGTAACTAAAGGTAAATAGTTAATCATTAAATATAAGCATTTTTATATACTATGTATAAGAATTCCTATTTATTATAAAATCTAAAAACTAATTAAATTATAACATTCCCATTTGCTAAAGATCAGCATTATACTTGTATTTAATTTTAAAAAAATAATACTTAGTATGTTTATGCTTTAATATTATTTTTAATATCCGAAAATCTGCCCAACAAAGACTGACTTAAAACATTTACAATATAACTAATGTGTATAATTACATAAACAAAACAGTACTATACCTGGAAGATGTCGTCAATTAGTCTTGCAAACATGGTAGTGGCGTGTTGGGGTTTAAATTGTACATCTCCTCCAGCTTGTACACTAACTTGTGGTGTGATTTCTGGTAACTTTTGAGTTGTAATTGCTGTAGTTGACTCTCCACTTCTATGCACATCTGCAATATCTTCCAATTTTACTGGAGCAGCAACATCATTTGCGTACACATCATGTACAGTTGCCTAAAATATTTATTATTATAATTTACATGTAAATAAAAACGTAAATAATAAATTATGTAATAAAATTGATTTCACATCTACATTATTCAATAATAATAGATATTTTCATCATTATAAGTATTTATAGATTTGTATGTACATATATGCACCATATACTACAATAATAATTGCATCTAACCAACCGTTGGGCAATTATATAAAATTACATGTAAAATTTCACCATCTATTATTGCAAACGGATTTATATAAAAAGAGATTTGTGCATGTTTTAAATAATCTGTGATCACAGTATGTACTTTAGATATTAGTTATTTTATAAAGAAAGTAATATAAAGTTGATACCTTATCCAGAATGTCATTTCCAACGGGTAATGCGCCAGCAGTGACGATTGCGCAACACAAAAACATTAGTTTATGCATCATTTCCTACAAAAAAAAAACTTATGTAAAAATGTCAACCAAAAACAACATGTTGGTTAATGATGCAAGTAGGTACATTAAATTTTAATGTTTGTTACAAAATATTGTACTTATAAATCCATTGTAGCACAAATATTTACATGCATGGTTGAGAAATAATGTATGTAAATGACGTTATTTGGTTCGTTTTTACTGATTGCTGATTACATTTTTTTTTATTTAAAAAGTACCAGTTATACTATTATATATATTAAATTATATAAAACTTGTGGGTTGTATTTTACAGGAATTCCTAAATTCTATTTTTATATTATTTTATAAAACAACTTCCAAAAATATAAAATAAAGTAATTTGTTACGGTTTCATTATTTCCTTTATTATTAACCGATTTTATGTAACAAATTGATTGTCGTTTAGAAATTTCTATTTATTATAACAATACGAATGGACATTGTGTTTCATATATGAATTGTTATTATTACTCTGAATAATTTATGCATCGTTATTTAATGAATAGCAATTGAATAAATTTTATATTACAAATACAGACAAAAGAAAGTATAATATAAATATAGAACGTTACTTCCTAGAAGACACCGACATACTTCAGTTATTTATTTATTTATTCATTATTGATAGTTAAAATTATTTATTTTAAAAATATTTTTTATACAATTGAAACGTTTAGTTACTAATTGTAATAAAATTACTTTGCTATATAATATTTTAATATTTGTAACCGGGGTTGTTTCTGTGTCAACCTTCAATCAGAAACATTTTATTAATTTTCATTTTTCTACTGTATATTTCTAAATGAGTCATGTGTATATGTATAACACACTATAACCACAACAGAACCTCGTGCAAATTTCCATAAACATGTATAATATTTTATGCGCAATAAAAAATCAAACATATTGCGAAGTGGAAAATTGCAGGAAACTATTTAACTCAATTAGATAAATTATCGTTTACACAAGAATTCTTGTAGTAAAATTATATAATTATTATAACTAAGAAGAATTGTCTAATTAAATATGTTTGTTTTAAAGTAAAAACGTTATTATTATATTTTAATTAATGTTCTAATTAATAATAAATACCACTTATGTCTTGGGTACTGAGTTCGAATTCAACTCTGCCGTAAGTTATTTGTAAAAAGAATTAAGTTTTAACCGCTTTGGCATTTATGGTTTCAGCAAAAGACAAATACCTAATTTTGTTTCTTATACTTTTTTTCAAGTATAATTAAAACCAGGTTGGTAAGATAGATATTAGTGATCGAAACTTTTGTTCTTCATTGTGATCCGGTTCATTCGATCCGAATCAATAAAATGATTTGTTCAATTTGACCCGTTCGAATTGAACCGTTTGTTACGTCATACATTTATATATAAAATTGTTACGTTTATAACTAGATAACTAGATATAAAATTTGACAGTAATATTTGATAGTATTTGCTCATGTGTTAGTTTGAATTTGTGACAGCAATACTGTGCAATTTGTGTATAAAAAATATACTACATAAACTTTTTAATCAATTTGTGTAAACGTGCATTACTATTAACGTATTGCATTGTAAACGATGCGAAATATGGCACCACTTTACCTAAACTGGAACAAATAATGCTACTTGTGGACATTGCAAATAAAAAATTAGTGTTTCAGGAAAATTTAACAAAACACATGAAAACAAAACACCCTTCAATAAGAATTGGTTGTGAACATATTTGACATATAATTTTTAAAAAGGGCATTTGCAAGGACCACAATCCGACGGAAAATTCTATTACAAGAACTTTTGCTGGGGAACCCGCACTCGTTCCAGTTTTAGTTAGTCCAAATTTTACTAAAAAAAAGTAGACTGAACAGGAACAGATAAATAACACTGTTTCTGTAAACAAGTTTGAGAACCAACTTTTAAAAATGATTGTTAAAGAATACTAACCATTTAAGCTTGTAAAAGACATAGAACTTACAAAATTTGTTACCATGATATGTCCCGGCTACAATTTGCTTAGTAAAAATAATAATACTGCTTATTTTGTGGATCGTAGTTTCAAATTATGTGGATATTTGTTGAAGTGTATTGCGTTTACAGACAAACACACTAGTGACAATTTGGCAGTACAATTAAAAAATTGTAGCAGTTGTAACAAATATTGCCGCAAGCATTTTTTGCAAAGTACGTATGTGCAGTTGGAGACATTTATTGTGTTCTGCACATACGTTAAATTTAGAAGTAATTAATAGAATTAAAAAAATATAACACATTATTGATAAAATTAAATCAATAGTAGAGTTTTTTAAACAAAGCTCGAGTGCATTGGTAAAATTATATGATATGCAAAAGCAGATAAATTTGTCAATTTTGAAACTTAAATAAGATGTGGTTACAATATAAAACTTTACATATGATATGCTAGAAAGAATTTTTAAAATTAAGAATGCGGTTATAACAACTTTAGCTCTTGTTAATAAAGATGATCCATCACTATTCATACATGAATGAAACATTATTAAAATGTATAACAATTTTGAAAATATTTTATGAAATCAATAATTATGTAAGTTCTGAGAAAACGGTATCTATTTCAAAACTTATTATTTTTGTACAGTCAATAAACAAACATATTTCTAAATTTAAAGACGACGTACCAAACAAATGTAAATTTATGGTTAAAATTAAAAAAAAAAAACAATTAGTGAAACAATTTAAAAATATTGAAGAAAATGATTAATTAGTTAGTCAATGTTCCTAGATCCTCAGTTTAAAAAATATGGATTTTCCGACTAAAGTAGGTTTTTGCCTACATTAAAAGCCATACGTAACAATTATAAAGAAGCCCAAAAATGTAGTTTACATCAAAAGCATACTGAGCAAGCAAATAATGCAGATGCATATATGCAAATGAATACACAAGTTCAAGAAAAAGAAGTTTTTTATTCATCTATATAGAATAATTTTGAAGCCAGAATTAAAAATGTAACAACAAATTTTAATCCATTAATAGCAATAACATTGGAAATGGATTGCTATTTACAAGATCCTTTAGTACTACGTGTAGGAGATAATCCTTTGAATTGGTAAGCTAATAAAAAATAACCTTGTCTCATCCTGAAAAAAATTGCAAAAGAAAAATTTTGTAATGTTGCTACATCAGTGACTTGCAAAAGAAATTTTTTAAAAACCGGCACAATTTTATGCAATAAAATAAATAGATTAAGTTCAAAGATAGATAATTCAAATTTTATTTAATTATAATTAACATTTTTTTTTTACAATTATTTATTGAATGTGTTAATACATTTTAATAAATGTTTATTGATATAAATATTGTTTTGTTGTATTTTTTTATATAAAATAGTATATATCATGGATATAGTGGATACCCGACCATTTTGTGTGTGACTTGATAATACTAAACATTTATTAAAAACAGCTTACATTTTATCATTTTTATTTTTTAAACATTTAAAACTTGCATTCTATGCTATTAACATTGTAAAGTAACTATTAAAATATTCCAGACAACAATTGGTTAATTGGATCCGAAGTTAATACTAAAAATGCGTTTGTGATAAATAATTAATATCTTTTACACGGACAAACTTTACCAAATTTTATTTAAATTATTACACGTATTGTTGACGTTTAATATCATAGTTCAACTTTGTACATGCACAGATTTTTGCAATACAGTAATTTATAAAAAAAAAATATTTTTTTTTTTAATTAATCCTATATAACTTATATATAATAAAAGCAGTAGCAATATTTTAATGTTTTCGGGAAGTTTATTATAGATTTTGATACCACAACATAGTGAAGAGTTGGCATATTGTGCCGATTTGTGTTGTGGTAGCAGCAGTAACGCTTTGTTCCTGGTAGAATAGTGGTGGTTGTCGGAATTTGTTTTAAAATTATGAATGTTTTTTTACATATAAAAGTACACGATATATATATATATATATATATATATATATGCTAGCAAGAGGCATTATATTTAGTTTTTTTGAAGTATGGCCTACATGAGACTTGGTGATTTAATCCCATTAAACTGCGGATTATTTGTTTTTGCAGACTAAAAACTCTTGCAACTTCAGTAGAGTTATACCATGTTTTGGTAGCATAGGAAAGTACGGAGTGTACATCTGCAAAATAAAATAACAAAACTACATTTATACTGCTTATTTTTTTAAGTCGCCTAATGCTGAAATTTGCCTTGCATAATTTTTTGCATATGTCGTTAGCATGTTGAGCAAATGTTAATTTATTATCAATTCTGACGCCTATAAACATTGAATCATGTTGTTGAATTAAAGAATTTTTTTTTATGTTTAATTAAAAGACTAAAATCTGATTGTTTTTGAAAAATTAAAAAATGTTGATTTTTGTTTATTTATTACAAGGTTATTATGATTGCAGTAATTGTCTAAGCTGCTTAGGAGACTATTTGTTGCACAAATTAAATTATTTTCATGTTTTTCTGCCGTTATTAACGTTGTAACGTCAGCAAACAAAACTACTTTACCACTTGGAAGAGCATTAATTATGTTGTTAGTATAAATTATATACATCAATGGTCCTAAAATTGATCCTTGTGGAACCCCTTGTGTAATATTCAAAATTGAAGACGGTCATCAATTTCTACACACTGTTTCCGATCTGTTAAATAACTTTTGATCCAATCCAATGCTTTGCCACGTATGCCATTCAATTGTAGTTTGTGTAAAAGTGTTTTGTGACAGACACGGTCAAACGCTTTAGATAGATCTACAAAAACACCAACTGTTTTATTCCCGGACTCCAAATTTTTATAGATTTCTAAAATGACGGACATTATTGCATCAGCCGTCAATTTGCCTTGTTAAAAACCAAACTGTGTGTTTAAGAAAATTTTATTTTGATCAAAATAATTTAATAATCGTATGGCCATTGCTTTTTCAAATATCTTAGATACATATGGTAGTAGTAATATAGGTCTGTAGTTTTTGTTTGTAAACGGTCCTTTTTTATGCAGTGGTAGTATTTTTGCAATTTTTAATTGGTTAGGAAATATCCCTTGCTCAAATAAATTATTTAGTAATATTGTTATAGTAAGAGTTAAGAACTTTTTTTAACAGATTAGTGCTAATACCATCTACACCTGTTGCTTAAGACGACGTTAACTGTTTAATTATGTTCTCAACTTTTCTAGTTGTTGCAGGTTCTAAAAATATCGATTAGGAAATTCTTGATGTCAGACTCATATTCTTATTTACAGATGACAAATTGGTTGATATTTTTATAAAATATTCATTAAAATAGTAGTGTTTGTCTGTTAATATTTTATCTTACAATCATAATGACATTTGTGGAGTGGCCGCAACTTTTGTGGATTTTGTCTCCATGTTAATTATATTCTGGACAGTTTTCATTTTATTGGACTATGAAAGAATTATTTTGTCCTAGTTCATTCGTTTTGCTGCTTGTATAACTTTTTTGTAAATACATTTATGTTTTTTATAATAGTTTATCATTTGTGGACACTCTGATAATGTTAAAATATGCAAATTTTTTATCTTCTGGGAAGATATTTTTATTCAATTCGTTATCCAGTCATTCTTTGATGTTTTTTATTTTTGTTTTTTAAATTATTGTAAATAATAGATTTCCATAGTAATTTAATATTCTGTCAAACTCATCAAATTTAATGTCTGTGCCATCTTTGGAATCTACTGGTTTCCATTATTCAATTCATTGCCCACCTGTAGCCCAGTTTAATTTAAACAAAAAAAAATTTAATTTAATTTGAAAATGAAGTAATAAAACATTTTACTATATTTTGTTACATGTATTCGTAAAAATAAATTCTATTTAGCACAACTGCAACATAACCTCATCAATCATTAACTCAAAACATAGGCTGACATATCAAAGACTGCCTACTTTTAAGCAGTTTTTGTAAAAATAGCAGAATACAATTTTGAGAACAGGGTTTTCAAAGTTTTTCCTGTGTATTAAATGTAAATTTGTATTATATGTGTCATTATTCTAAATGTAAATAAACTTTTTTTTTTGGTTATTTTTATGTAAACGTTTGTTAAGTTGTACAACAATATTTTAAATTTTAGGTTAGAGTCATGTTTTTATTGTTTTCATTATTGCTTTTTCCTAAAAATATGTTTTATATTTGTAATTTTTTTTTATTGATATTGGACTGCTGCACCCAAAATTGTGGGTTTAAATCTTACAACAAACTCCATTTAATACGCTTTTCACCTGCTTTGTCAGAGTTAGGTTATATGACTAAAATTTTTTTCTAGACCGGAGTAGATTAATAATAATATTTTCTGTAGTTAAGAATTCACTGAAAACTCTAAGCCCACCCGTTATGTAAAAAGTGGCTTATGGTTATAATGAATGACATTATTAAATCTAAAGTAATCATCATGTATGCAATTATAAAGACATCCGGTAGATCAAACTCAATAAAATTCAACAATGTAATAATGTATTTTTAATTATATTTATCAATACTCTAATACACTAATCAAATATAATCTGTTTATTTTTTAAACAAGTTATTTGGTCTCAAATTTGGTAAAATCAGATACGTCTACGCTGTTATTATTTTTATTTAATTTTATGACGTATAAGTACTTATTTTAATCAAATAGTAACACAAAGTTTTTCTTTCCTTTCGGTTTAACTAATAACGTTATTACTGAAATGTTCTTACGGCACCTGCAAAGACTTACCAAGTCAGCGGTTCTCACTAACATGCTTTGTACATTCTGTTTCAAAATATTATTAACATTAAAGCAAGCTAGCGTTGCAGCTTACAAAAATTTAACCTTAAAAATTAAGGTTTTAGCAGATTTTATTATAGACCTTCGGCCATAGTATCCAACTCCTAATAAAGCACCTAATAAACTATTAGCAGAATAACCAAGTTTTTAATTAACCACTTGTCTGCAACATTAATGTTGTCCAATTAAGGCACAACAAAGTTGGCAATCATGTCTCTGTAACGTTCCGGCCATCATCATTTTTAAAGACATATAGACCAATGAATCCACCGGCCGCAAAAAGCGCACCAAACGGTATTTTTTTATGGATGTAATGGTGTTTCGATAAAGACTTGTAAGTTATTATAAATTCCAAATGCGACAATTTTGTTTGTTGAGATGACCATTTAACCAAAACTGTGCTTTATTACTGAACAAAATTTTAAATAAAATTGTGGGTCAATAGCAATGTTTACTTCGGCCCATTTGGCTTCAATTTCTGTACAAGTTAAATCTTGTAAACTTGTAAACCAAAATCTTTTAATAAAGTGGATAGACACAAGTTTAATTGTTGATCACAATGACAAATTGACACATTTGGATTATCATTAACACTACGCTGCACACTATCAATTGCTTCTTGTGTGTGCATTGTACGACGTCGTACTGGATGCTTATTATTGTTTAGATTAAACGTATTGCAAAAACAATGTACAGTTTCTCAAATTAATTGCTCTGATAAACAATTATAAATACTATACAATGCACGTAATGCTCGATGAGTTTCTCAATATGAACAATTTTGAACAGTTTGCAAACGTTGCTCCGGTGTGTGAGTTTATTCACATGTCATATTGACATATTTTTTATTTAATAAAATTATTAAGTAATGGAGAGTTCACAAAAAAATAAAGAAGAAAAAAAACCAAGACCAAGGTTAATTTGAAGATGGGCAGCATGGAAAAGCTGTGATTGTGCAACGCGGTATTAATTTAATATATTATAAACTTATTGTAAAAATATAGTGTTAAGTAGAAGTAGCTTTACCTTTTTGTACATTTTAATAACAAATATAAAATGCGATATATAAATAAATAAATTAATTAATTAATAAATTGCTTGTGTTAGTTTTTCTTAATCTCAAGTTAAATTTTTCATAAAAGTCAATATTTACTTACTATGTGTAAGTCACTCTACGACAAGCGTTTAAGATTTTTTCCAGTCAATCACTCTAAATCCCATTTACACTGGCGTGTGAATAACTATTGCATGTGTTAATTTTACAACATTTTAAAGCATCATGCATTATAATAATTTGTTTTTTTCTTAAATGGTGTAATTTATTAAAAATTTACACGTATTTGCATTCGCGTTATTTTTTAAGTCACTAAAAATTAAATCAAACAACAATGCTGCAAACTAATGCGAAAAATTAAAATAAATAAAATAAACTCTTAGATAATATAAATAAAATAAATGCAAATAATTTTTTTAAGAAGTAATATACAGGGTTAGTCAAAATTACCAAAACACCTAACTAATTCTTCAATCTTTCAAACAAAAGTTTTTTGGTTTTAAATAAACTATTTTATAAAAATAATTTTAATATAGAAGGTGTTCATTTTCATTGTAGAAATTTAGTAAACCTATTTTTTTTAATAGAACACTGTATATTTTTATATTTTTTGATTCAAAGATTAATTCTGAATATTTTTTGTAAAAATATTTTTTTAATAAAATGCATCATTTTAGAGTTATAAGTAATTAATTCAGCAATTCATCATTTTATTTTTTATTATTGATTTTAATATTTTTAGTTTGTTTTTAAATTATTTTTTGTATTTATTTGTTTAAACCTAGATTGTTGTTTTAATGACATAAAAAATAGTGCAAAAAATAAATAAGATTAGTGAACGCCAAGTGCGCCAATATTAAAACATGTTCTGTTACAATTTGTATCGATTTTTATATAATAACATTAAATCTTCATCTACAAAACAATAAGTATTTTATATTGTAAATTAAAAAATCAAAACAAAACAAAAAATGTTTTCTAGGTTGTAGAAGAGTGAAGAATTATGTTTTTTTAATTAATTTAAACGCCAAGTTTGCTTACTATACAACTTAAAAAATTCTTTATAGTTATACACGTTTGCCATTTAAAATCACGTTTCTTCAAGCAAATGATCAAAAAAATATTAAAATCTAGCTTATTAATCTAATAAAATTGTGCTTATTGACAATATTTTAATCAAAAAATAATAACATATAAAATTAAAAAACACATATAAATGCTATTTTTTTTAATTATATTGAATATTTAGCGTAATACCAACACTCCTACCAAATTACAAATATTACTAAAAAGTAATTATAATTTGGATTTTTTTTTTATCAAATTCATTTATTTATATCAAACTAATTAATTAGTAGTAAAGAAACAGGACTATAAATTTTGTTTTAAATATATTAGATTTTGAGTTTGCTTTATTATATTATACCAAGACTAGAATATTTTTTATGAACTATAAAGTTTGATATCAATTTCTCACAAATAAAAAAAATTAAAACGTTTATGTTAAAACTTGTTTTGAAATTTAAATTCTAAAGAATGACATTATAAGATATTGTTTTACGTAAGGTTAATGTATAATTTTTTTTCTGTGGATTGGTTTTTAAGCTTGTAATACAAAGGTTTGTTTTTAATTGTATATTTGTATATAACATAATATGTAAATAATATAAAAAACTATCAAGATCAACTATCAAAACATAATTGATGATTGGGTGTATAACTACGAAATATTACGGCAATATGTATTTTACAAATTACAAAAAATGCATTTTTTTTTTTTAATATAGTATTGTGTATGTCATTTTTGCAGCTGCTGTGGTAATTATATGAATAAAAACCAAAATATATTTTTTAACTTTTTTTATTTTGCATTTATAATCATGTCATCATAAGTTTTTTCAAAATAATATATTATTTAATGCGTATTGTAATAGACTCGACAAGTGAATTAACTATTTCATATATAACGCTTGCGTTTTTGAAATAATTTGTTTTATAAAACCATTTTATATTATTTATGTTTTGACCTTTGGACCTTTTTAAACTTAAACGCATTTATAAAAATGTGTTTTAACAATAAACTAGCATTCTCTAACATAAGTAAGCACTAACAAACAATAATTGTTTTTGGTAATAAAATGATTTTGTAAAAAGTTATACTTACTTTTTTACAGTTTTTTATTGATATGTTGAGAGAGAAGTATTTATCTTATCAAACTTTTTTTGAGCAAATCGTAATGAATTATTCATGAACTAATTTAAATACGTAATCACTATTCAGTTGAATAAAACAAAGTATGGTTAGTGTAATTTAAATGACAAACAAAATAATTGAAAATTTACCAAAACTGTTGAGATGCACTTTACCATTTTTGTGCTGTTTTGTTATTGTTCTGCCAAAGTCCAAAACCACTTGTAGTTTTTTTGTGCCGCTTACTATGGGGATGTAAAATAGCCGTAAAAAACACAATAAAAAACACAAATAAAAAGTCATAGTATTACACAGTCTATTGCAAATCAAAAAAACTAAATCAAAGAAATTGGCTCTGACAGAGAAATGCATAACTTTTTGGAATTATCACTTTCTCACTATAAGTTGCAAAAGGTATATAAGCGCTACATTCTAAGTGGAGTGTAGCTGCTTCTTTTCTAAAGGTTTTTATGATCTAATTTGCAGGGTAGATTACTCCCTATTAATACTGTCTAATTTCACTGCTTATTGTATAAATTTCAACATTATTTCTTTTCATTTTTTTCTGTCATTTGTTTTTGTTTTTCAATTTCTGATTTATTCTTTTTTCATGTCTTTCTTCATTTTATCAATCAATTTAAATCTGGGTTTTTCTTGTTTTCTTTTGCTTTCAAATTTTATTCAAAAATAGTTAAAATTGTTGATTTAGATTCCGCTTTCCAAACGTGTAACATCCATCAATTTTTCTGCTGTTTTATATATTTAATGATGTTTTTTCTTTTTATATTTTTTTAAATCTCCTGGTTTATTCTAATTTGATATTTGTTTATGTTAATTTTTATAGATCTTTGTATTGTTCTTATTAGTTTTTCTTTCTTTTTTGTGTCATTGTTTGTGTCTGCGGCGTATATCAAAATTGGCCTTATCAAAGTTTTGTATATGCTTATTTTTATGTTTTGTTGCAACACTACTTTTTAGTATATTTTCATTGGCGTATAATGCTTTATTTGCCATTTGTTATTTTTTGATTTCTGTCTATTTCCTATATTTGTTATTGTGACTTCTAATAATTTAAACTAGTTAACTATTTTAAACTTGTGGTTTCTTAGTATTATTTGCTGTTTTTTTTTTATTTCTTCTACATATCATTAATTTGGTTTTATTAACAATTATTTTCAGATCTACTTTTTTTAATTCTTTTTCTATTTCTTCTAGGATTACTAATGTATGCCTTTGCTTACTTACTATAGCTATGTTTTCAATGTTTTTTTTCTTATTTATTTTTTTTAGTATGTAGTTCAATGCTAAATTAAACAGCATAGCCGATAACAAACTCCTAGTCGCACACCTTGTTTTTCTAAAAATGTATCTGTTTTTTATGTTCTGTTTTAAGATTTGCTACAGCTCTGTTTAAAGTCATCCATAAACTGGTTTCTCTTTGTAGTGTCAAAAGCTTGTTAAAAATCTATAAATAGTATTTCAATAAATGCATAAAGTTTTGCTAGTTGTTTTTTAATTATTGTTGTAGTATTTTGTAACTTGTGCTTAAAAGTGTTATGCTTCTATTGTTTGCACATACTTTTTGGTCTTTTTTTGTGTATAGTAGTAGTAGCAAAAAATATTAAGTAAAAAAATACTGATTACGCGCAAAAGGACCTGCAAGTTGACCAGAAAACATTGGGTAAATTGCCTTCGCTTTGCTTGCAAATACCAAAATTAAAAAATAGAACAAAATTCTTTTAACTGACAAGTCCGCAGATAACCGTCAAATAATATAAACATAAACGTTAGCACTATGCAGTATTGTGTCAAAGCTTAGTTTTAGTAGTGGCTTTGCAATGCCTCTAGCCTGGAAGATTGCACTAATATAGTATTTATTAATGGAATAGCAGTGACTGTAGTACATTAAAAAAGTCCTTGGCCTACAGATAGTGCTTTTTCCCCATTTATTGACAAAAACTTTATACATGATAATACCGTTCTTACATTGCCAAAATTGTCAATTAGAACTTGAACAAATTTTAAATCCACACCACACATTTGGATTTTATGAAATTTTAATTTAAATCTGTCAAACATGCTTAAGACATTACGAAAGAACAAGTTTAAGTTTATGCAAATATGGAAAAGTTAAGTACAGCGCTATGACAAATAAATTTAAAAAAAAAAAACGGAAACGCGGTTTGGCACCTTATTAAAAAAATACTAAAAAAATAAAATTTGTATTTTAAGCTTAAAAAAGCAACACACGTTGTATATTTTTTTATAGTTTGTTGTTAATTTTTAATTTAATGTTCTAATTATTATTAAGAATTTTACAATATTTTTGTTTTTGAATAAACAAATAGTACCATTTGTTTTGTATGATTTAATAATAAATAACATTGTATAAAATAATAATTAATTCTTAAAATTATTCAAATTTGTTAAACATAGAGGGAATTTATGCCAGTGATACACTCACCGTAGTTTTACAAACTTTAGAGAATAAAGTCAATCAAAAATTTTTATATTTTAACAAACATTTACATCAGTATTTTCTACAATATACCTTTTTTTATCAACGTGTTTCATGCTACAAAAGTTTTTCAATTATTTTGGTTATTGACTTTTAATTTTTATCAAGTAATTTAAAAACTAAGTGTAATGTTTTATCAAAATCTGTTTTCAGTATCTAAACTTCTTATTGTGCTTGCAACGTGTGTTTGTACATGACTAGAGAAGTTTATTTGGCAGATACTTTGCTGGTTTGCAATTTGCTTGACAAAGTAGACAACCGCCTCAAAACTTGACAATTAAATGCAGCCGCAAATTGGTATCAAACTCTGTGTGTTACCACAGCGCCACTACGCTACGCTCACCTTAATATATTTTTTTATTAAAAACACAGAAAAATTTTATGTTATCTACATACTTATGGAAACATTAAGCAATCAAAAATATTTGTTAGTGTAAAGTTTTTGTAACAACAATAGTTGTCATTTTTATATCAGTTTACATAGACAAAAATGAGTAATTTACAAATTTACAAATATTAAAAAAAGGTAGTATTCTGAAGAATGTATGGAGAAAATAACCCATCTTATTTTTTAATAATAGTGCAAGCAGTTCAAATGACGTAGGGAATTCTTTTATAACTACCCAAAGTGTAAAAGATCTTTGAAACCACAAACTGGTAAAATCATTAATAGAGTTAAAAACTTATTGTTGATTGATGGTTAAATAAAAGGTTATTGCAATAGAAATAGGAAGTAAGTGTTTTTAATTTTTTTATGAAGATTTGGAAATGAGCAAAGTGTTGGAGCGAAGGGTTCCTAAACTGCTTCGCCCCAAACAAAAACTGTGTAGATTACAAATTTGAGATTTTTATCGTTTTAAGTCAAGATAAAAACTTTTTTTATAAAGTGGGAATAAGACCTAGGTACAGCACTGGAATCCTCCCACAAAACAAGTGTTTATGCATTGAGTTTATAAGAAATTGCCGTCATTCTGTTGTGTCATGTTTTAGAAAATACATTTTGAAAGCATAGCTTTACTAAAAAACGTTATAATAAGTGTGTTAGTGTTAATAGTTATGGTTGAAAAATAAAATGTTTGTCTTATAACTCTTTGTTTTGTTTATATTTGTTTTTTTTCTGCAAAATCACAAACTGTATTAATAATAAATATATTTGTTAAAAATAAAAACATACCATTGCATTGTAAAAAAATAAAGTATTATAAAACCTCAGTAGCTGAGATTATTAATCAGTATTATGAAGATGTAATAGAGTGCAAGAATTGGAAACATTTGTTAGAATAATATTTTGTTTAAAACAAAAATCTTGAATGATGATAAAACATTTGAAGAATAAAATTTAACAATTAGAGACAGGTAGAAAGTGAGAATTATTTTTAAAGCAAATAGTAAAAATAAATAATAACAAAATTTTGGAATAAAATACAACCAAATGATGTAACTTATCCTAAATGTTTTGGCAAACAGCTTGGCAAACATCTTCAGTAAAACAAACATAAAATGTATACCGCAAACAAATTAAATAAATTCATATTTTTATTTTTAAAAAATGTTTCATTTTAGCTTATGTTTTAAAATATATGGGAACAATCTTCTGAATTATGTAGTGTAATTGCATTACAAAAATGTACTTTGAGAATTGTGATGATGATAACAACAGTATATGTTTATTCTTGGATACTTACGCACAAGTCTAAACTTGCTACGCGGGTTAACAAAAACGTTTCATTTACAAAACTAGTCAATTAAGTAATTTAGAAAAGCGATAAGATACTAATATTAAACGAGTTTTTTATCTCATTTGCTGTAAAACATGCTTAAGCAAACAAAATGCGACTTAATGTTAATAAAATTTAAAATAATTTTTATTAACTATCAAATACAAATTATTGGCTTCAAATATTATCACAATTATTTTACATTAGCTTGTAGATAAACTACATACTACTGCTAATAAATATGTATCTACAACGGAGGTAACAAATGCATTTTTGCCGTATTATTAAAAATGATTTAGAAATTTATTAAAATAGATACATTTTACTTATTATTTTTTTATTGACAAGAACAAGTTTTATAAACATTTTACTAATTTAAATAGCAAATTATCATTTTTTAGTTGATATATATAAAAGTTCTAAACTATTTTTTCTTTGTTTATTAAGTTGCTAGCTGATTTTAAAATAATATATAATATTTAAATTTTTTAAGCAAGTTTACAGAAATAAATTAATGTATTTTCCGTGAGACAAATCTATTGTGTGCATAGAAGGCCTGCACCCACAGCTTTAAAAAATCAAAGAATATACATCCGCTTATTGATTTTAAATTTATTAATTTAATACTACACGTTTTCTGTTATAAAATAAATAATAATAACATTAATAACAAATCCAATTAGATAATGAAATGCAATACAGGATTACTAATGAAGCAATAATTACTGTCCTTGAGAAATGTGCAGTGAAGCAGAAATATCTCGGAATTAATTGTAAATTTGAATTTAATAATAATCTGTTTTAATTAAATAGAAGCGCATAGCATACGCACAAATAATCAAAACTAATACACAGACTTATATACTTAACAGTAAAAACATGTTTATTTTATATTGATTAAGTTATTTTAATTTAGAGTTTAATTAATTACTAAATTAATCTTAAGTAATTATATAATTTTTGCAATGCACTTTATGTATTGTATGATTTAAATTACAATTACTATAACTAATTAACGAACTTTCTCAATTTCATATATTATGTTAATTTAGTAACTACAAATAAATATACAATATTTAAACTTTTAAGATTAATTTAATTTAGGTTTCAATATTGAATAAAATGTAAACTTACGTAAAGAATGTAAATATGGGACACTTTATGTTATACAAACGTACACTTCGTTACAACTCGTTCGGTAACAGAATGCTTGTGGGTTAGTAGCTTTGTCTCCCGTTGGTCTCTCTATCCCCGCTACACTTCCTCATATTTTTTTTCACTGACAGATTTAATTCAATTCTTATAAAATACATTATCCCTAACAAAAATAACTTCCTAGAATATTTTTCATTCTTATTATAATGACCTCACATTTAATTTATTTAAATTAATTAAATCCTTCACGAACTTTCTTTTCTGGATAGGTATTAAAAATTGCGCAAAATATATTCCAAACAACCTGCATGAGTAATAATGATATTATAAAATTATTGATATTATCGGTAAGATCATTCTTGCTAATATTTAAGTTTCTCGGATAAACCGGGAGGTTATTGATCTTTAGTACATTCAGGTTATGACGCACAGAAATCTCAAACAGTTAAAAGATGGTTTTAATTACGTACACATCTTTTAACATGCAACAGATACGAGTTTAGCTTTTTTTAGTTGTTAATATGCGGCAATTATATTGTCTTTGACTGTAATTTAAATTTTGTAATAAAATAACTAAACACATTGTAATTAAATAATAAAAAGTGCACTTTATAATCATCCTTAAAGCAATTCCATAATGATATAATAGTATTTTCTATTTTAAGTATTAACTGGAATAGATGGCTCAAAATTATAACTAAAAATATTTATGGCAGCCAATTAGATACGCATACATATAACATGACAATAATTTTAATTATAAAGTCAAATATATGTTTTTATTAGTACATGCAGACAATAAGTAACGTTAGATACTTAATGTAAAATAAATTTTTATCATTTTTATAATATGAAAGTCAAATATGTTCTACAACAAAATAGCAAGTTAAGTTATTATCTTATTATTTGTTGATTTATTACAACAAATATTATTACTTCCGCTTGACGAATGAATGTTAGGATAATTCTCTAAAATTTGTTTGCAATATATTATTTTTTAGTAACAAGAAAAAGATTGATAGAAAATCTAGTAAAGGACAACGGGTGGTTTTGTGAAATGTGTGTTTAGTTTAATATTTATTAAATATATAATTTATAGCAAAACATTAAAACAAAATCAAACATAAATAGTATCGTTTTGCAAAAATTAAAATAAACTTAACATTTGTTATTTAATATTGTTAAATCAAACTATCTAAGCAATCTAAACACATTTTATTTATATTGTAAAATATTGCATTAGTATTAATGTTTTTAATAAAATAATAAGCGATTTTACTTTTTTTTTAATTATATTCTTACATACCAGTTTTAAAACTAGTCAAAATATAATAAAAAGAAAGTAAAATTATTTATATTTAATTAAAAAATTAATACTGAATAAGTAAAGATAAATTAAATAAAACTCGGCTTTATTTTGGTAGACAGCAACCGTTTGGAGTTAGTGATCAAATTAAAACTAATATTTTTTCTGTGTTTTATTTAGTGTCAAAAGTAAAGAAAATTACTTTCAGAGGCGCGTAATGGTTCAGATACCAAAATACCTGGTCTAAATTTATATCTTCAAAATAAATTGTTCATTTTAATCCAGTTTTGTGGTTTAATACAAACAAGGTATGCTGACAAGGTTTGTAGAACCAAAACAATTGTCTATGCTTAACCCCTGGCCGCTGTAATTGTTAGATTGAGTTTGAATAAATTATTAATACATTTCATAAAGGCATTGATAATAATAATATTAATATTAATAATAAAAAAATTAAGAGCTCATCAACAATAAAACTCAAAACACCAGTACACATATAACTTACAAAACATATAAACAAACAAAACTCAAAAGATGCAACTAATACGATTAATAAAATAAACTACATGTATAACTTCCTATCTAATATAAAAATACCTAGCAAATTACTCTGGCCTATGTAAAAGAAAGTTTATACAAAAAATAAAAAACCTTGTATAAGTACTTCATATTATAAAGCCATATACATAAAATTATAAAAGAAAATCTAACATCAAAAAGCTCTTCAAAAATATTATTGTCACTTAAGCAAAATTCACACAATTATACCAAAAACAAAAATATTACATATTCACCTAAACCACCATAAAAAAATTAGATTAAATAAAAATTAAAAATTAAAGAAATGTATTGAACAATTAACTAGGTACACTCAAGGGTACTCATCACAAAAACCTATAAAAGTATAAAACATGCTTATACGCTTACAATCTAATACTCCACTAAATACAGAGCAGCACCAAAACAAATATCTAACGCTATTTGAACTACAAAAGCAGAAGCTAGCTGCCATCAGCTATAGGTTAAAAAAATACAATACATCTCCAGAAAACATAAACAAAGTATAATGTTTAAAAATATTGAAAATGGCTTTTACCCAAAAATAATAAATCAACTTAGATATCAAAAACTAAAAACATAGAAGAGTTTAAAAAAATATATGATCAGTGCTCCTAGAACATTATAAAATTGCAAGCTAAATTTAAAAAAAAAGTTGACAACCAAGTAGTAAACAAAATGCCAGAAATACATAAAATTAAACTAGATGTCAAGAATACTTTTTTTTATATTCAATTATTTTACGTCGGTTTATTTCTGCTACCAAGTCTAATCACCGACGCCAGAGGTTAAGACTACCACATCTGGAAATTTTGCCTTAAATTTAAGAAACCAAAAAACTTGACCCTCCAGATTGAAAGCTTGAGGCTCAAACCCAAGACCAAGTACGCTAAATACTACACAACCCAGGCGGTGAATACAGTTAATAACACACAAAACTGAAAAGACCCGGAACCCAACAAAACCAAAAATTTCTGGTACAAAAAATGTTTGTAATCTATAAATACATTGCTAACCAACTAAACAAAATAATAAGTTTTTCTAAGAACAACAAAAACTCATAAAATGTTGAAAGTTATTGTCCTTTAACTTGCTTACTTACTATATTCAAAATATTAACAAATGTTATCACATACAAAATAAATAAAAACATAAATAAAAATTAAATATTGACATTTAATTATAAAAGTAAAACTAAAACGCAAGAGTGTAAAAAACAACTTGTAACTATGCAACCACTAGTAAAGACCACAAAACTTATGCATAAAATAAGCACAGCATACATATGACATTTGAAATCAAAAATTGTAAAATCATACACTTAGAGAAAAGCCAATAAAACTGATAACATTTTAATGAATTAATATAACAATTCGTGAGATGAAAAAGAACATACCAATACTTAGGAATGCTTCAAAACACAAAAACAGGCAAAAGTATAATGAATCAATACTTAAAACAAAATTGAATAAAAAAACATCATAAAAGCATTAACACGTATGCTATACCATCTCTGACATATTTTTTTGGAATAATTAAATGGTCAGATACATAAAAAACTCAAAACAATACTAAATTCAACATGAGCCATTCTAGAGCATGTTGACATTCTATCAAACCACAGAAAAAAAAATGTATACTTAACAACAAACATGTACACTATGAAAAAATTGACTAACTGCAAATATATTTTAGCTCAGATACTGAAAATACGCTACACGCAACTCTAAAACAATTAGAACTAACTGTACATTTTTAAAACTTTATAAGATCATTGACAAACACAAAAGTTGTACTGACAAAAACAACAAATAGGAAAAAGAATAGCAATAAAAACAATTACATAGTCAACACTACTATCTACTATTCACAACAAGACTATAAATTAAACAAATAAATTATTATTTAATAAAAAGCTTTATAATAACTTTACAGAATCAGGATATAAAAACAAAAAAATATAGCAAATATAATAAAATACAAACAACCAATGCAAGAAACAATGCAAGTCTATAACGCATATAATTGAATGCTAAACCCTGACTACAAAATATTTATTTGGACATAACCAAGTAGCGGGGAAAATCCACCAAGATCTGGTAAATAAAACACTTAAAATAAATGACCGCAAAGAACCATATTAATTATATAAACCAAAACCAATTATAGAAACTAAAGAATGGAATCTACCAGTCCAGACAAACAAAACCATAATAAACAATAGACCAGATATAATCCTCAAAAATAAAAATTAAACATACTTTATAGATATTGGTGTTTCATCAAATAAAAAAAAAATTAAAATAGAAAATATTAGGACATGGTTTATAAAATTTAAAAAAAAAAAAAATTAGGACAAGGTTGAAGTACCCATAGTATTATTGACAACTGAAGTAATGCCACGATTAACATTAAAAATCTTAAAAAAACTTAAAATTGACATACACAACCTGGAAGCAATGCAAAAAACCGTACTACTTGACACTCCCAATATGACAAGATTATTGTTAGAAAATAGTAAATAAATTTAAACAAAAAAATATTAAAAAAATAATTACAAAAAATAAAATAAATCAATAATAATAAAAAAGGTTTATTTAATGTTTTAATATTATGGTATAAATAAATATCAATTATATAATATTTAAATTTTAACATTAACCTGTTAAATTAAAAATTATTATTAAAACATTTGACATTGACAAAAAGATAATAACATCTACAAATACTATAAATTTAATTATTTTGGATATAGCATAAATGAAACAATTATTAGTTTATAGCATAAAATTTTTATTTGCTAATGTTTCAACAGATTGTCTGTCTTTATCAGAGCTTTTAAACTATATGCTAAAAATTTTTTTAAATAAATTATTTATATAATATTTATAATGATTTATATGATAAATGAAACTATTATTATTATTCAAAATAATTAAATTTATAATATAAATAAAAAAGGATATAAAGACAAAAAAAAAATCTAAGAATACTTTTAAGAAATATTTTCTTAAATCATTATCTTTATCAGAACTATTCTAACCTTTTTTGGAAATATTATAAATATAAAATTAATTGGTAAAAAACTTTATCTTTTGTATTGCCCAAATCTTTATTTTTTGTTCATTGTGCCTTTTTAGATAACCTTTTAATTGACAATATTGCATTTTCTATAACTACTGCTTAATGAAGATTTTATGAACGGAAGTTGGCGTATAGTTCTAGTCATACATACTTATATTTTTTGTGCTGTTTATACACAAATTTTTTTGCGTATACTTTATGGTTGTTATTGATTGTCTTCAAAACTACCAAACATCTTTTAAATGGTTGTCTATAATTTGATTCTTTTTAACTTTATTGAATAATGTGATATATTCTATCAATTTTGTGTGTAAAGAAAGACCATAAAAGGACAAACTGTCATTAGTATAATACACACAGAACACACAAAAAATACACAAATAAAATATGTTGTACTCTTTTATACTCTATTTCATAGAATACAGTTAACGCAAAAATTACACCAATATGGAAGGCGTTTTAAGTATCAACAAATTTAAAGACAAGTACTTAAAAAAACATTCAAATAATAGTTAAAGGTTTAAACTTTCTATACGTGTTTATTTTTTTCAAATATTTTGGAATAAAAATTTTACATAGCTAATACAAAATGTGTTTTTGAAAATTTAGTGTATGTAAAAACGCATGTGTTTGAGGCGGTAATAATACAAAGTAAACAAAAAAAACTAAGGTTTACAATGTAGGCAACTAAATACACACTTGTAAATATTTTAAAATATATTAAAAAAATATCCTTGAGCCATCACCAAAAGCGTAACACAAAACTATTGTTTGTAGTAATTAATGTAATTATAAATTATTTAAAAATAAAGTACATAATACACAATAATAAATAGTTAAAAACTTTATAAAAAAAACAACTTTTTTAATAGTTACACAAAAACAAAATAGTTTTAAAGTAAATGCTCATGATTACACTACACTTTTAGATGTATTTCATTATCAAGTACACAACAATAAATTGCAGACAAGCAATTTTCAACAAGACAGAGTTTGTCATAGTTGTAATACAGGGAGTTTATAAATGAATAGAATTATGTAATCACTTTAAATATGCCGTCTTTTTAAAATTGTCCACTATACTACATATGTTTTCATATGTTTGCTTGACAGCTGCCAAAGTTGATCTGTTAAAACAAATAGTATAGTGAACAATTTAAAAAAAGCGGCATACTTAAAGTGGTTACATAATCCCATTCATTTATAAACTCCCTGTATCTCTGTCATTGTTTAAATAAGGTTAATGTTTATTAAACAATATTTAAGATCAATTTAATAATAAATTATGATTTATTAAATACAATGTAAATTTGAAATAATAAATTTGTTATGCCTGTCTCTATATAGTCGACTGTACAATCCAAAAAGGTACAGTGTCATATAAACAAACACAAATACAATGTTTCATATAGTTGTTAAAATATTAGGAAACATCATTTTATTGTATAGTTTTTGTGCGAGTTTATGCGCAAAACGCCAATTCACATTTGTAAACAATAATGGCGGCGCATGTACTCAGATGGTTTTAATTTTAAATATTAATTCTGCTAAATATAAAAATAAGCATGCTAGAAATGAGGCATAAAAACAAATATTAGAGGAAACTTAATAATCGACCACCCACAACAATAACCAAAATTAAGCAAAATACAGGGTGTAGATTAATTGGCAAACAAACGCCAGGTAACTTTGTAGACCGTGCCAAAAGGAAACAAAAATCTTAATTCCAAAATGCTGAGAAACCTTTTGTTTGGCCTCACAAGGTCCTCAAAGTTTCAATTTTGTCAATACAAATATTGTTTTAATTGCGTATTTTATGTACTAAGTTGCTTTCTTTTTTAGTATAATAAAAGTTACAAGGTTTATTAAAAATTAATAATAAAAAAAAAATAAAAATGTGCAAATTACTTTCCAAGAATAAATCAAATTTAATTTAAAATTACTCTTGGCAACGTAGCAATTTTTTTTAATAAAGTTCAAATTATAACGTAGGCTATGCAATAAATGTCAGTTAATATTTCTATTTTATTATTACTTTTACTTTAAATGAATATGCAAAATTACGCCGGTGATGCTTGAGAATGTCATAAATTCGATACCGTATAGTGTTTAAAAGTAAACGGTGGCCAATATAAACATTTGTAATTTATAATAATTAATAACATTTGATGTGTGTATTAAGTTGCCTACATTATAGGTTTGAATATAGAAATAGAAATTTTGCTACGTTGCCAAGCGTAACAAAACTTTGAAAGTCCCGTAAGGCCAAACAAAGAGTTGCTCAGCATTTTGGAATTAGGATTTTTGTTTTCTCTTGGCACGGTCTACAAAGTAACCTGGCGTTTGTCCGCCAATTAATCTACACCCTGTATAATTTTGTAAGATTAGGTCAACTCAATTAAAAACGATGTTAACGTAAATAGGAAAATAAACATAACAATCTCAAACAGCTGACGCTGACAATTAAATGCTTTTAACCAAGTAAGAGCTAAGATATCAAAAGAAACTTTATTGTACCATCTTAACTACAGTGCGCGGTTTTATGTTCAAACCGACGCAAGTAATGCTGGACTAGGGGCAAGCCTCTATCAAATAATAGAAAGTCAAAAACGTGTTGTAACGTTTGCTAGCCGATTATTGCTTGACAGAGAACGTAATTATAGTGTGCCAAGAAAAGAAGCACTAGCAGCTATCTTGTCAAATAACTAGGTGGGTTTCAACAATCCAAGAATTTTGTTTTGTTATAGAGTATATTCGTGGGCAAGATAATGTGATACCAGATTTGTTATAACGTTGTCCACTTATACGCCCTTTACAAAACAATGACGCGCCATACCATATCATTTGCGTAAATACGGTCAGCTTTCGTTGCTCTGCGTTCCTCAACAGTTGGTAGATCCTTTAGTAATGGCATTCCACAAAGCTATTGGCCATTTTGAAGTATCAAAGACTTGGAGTGCGTTGAAACAAAAATGTTGGGTAACTAATATGCAAACTCACGTAAAACGGGTTATGAAATCTTGTTCATTGTGTCAGTTTTCCAAAACTGTTCCTTTGCCGCAACCGGAAATGCAACCTATAATTCCTGAAGCTTCGGGAAAACTTCTATCCTTGGATTTGTATGGACCTCTGCCAAAGTCGCGCGGAGGGGCTATTTATTTATGCGTTTGCATAGATGTTTTTTCAAAATTTGTGGCGTTGTACCCGTTAAAGCGTCCTAAAACCAAATACATTTTAATTTAATTCATAATTATTTTCTGAATCACGGAGTTCCGGAGACTATACTAACTGATCATGGAACGCAGTTTACTTCTTCCGCATGATCAACATCGTTAAAAAAGTATGGTGTTGAGTTTAGATTTTGTTCGATACGGCATCATGAAGCTAACCCAGTAGAAAGAGTTATGCAAGAATTAGGACGGTTGTTCCGTACTTATTGTAGCAGTAAACACTCTAGGTCGGTTTTTGAAATACCTTTCCTTGTAGCTATTCTAAACAACGTTATCCATGACAGTACGGGTTATGCGCCTAACGAACTTTATCTGGGGTTAAAACCTAAATTACTTTTATCCGACGTTAATGATTTTTCTCCGACTACCGATTTTTGTGACAATCATGTTAAATTATATTTAACCAATAAAAATTTAAACTCCAAGACGGCAAGTCGTAAAGCCCGTCGTACCATCCGCAAGCGAAACACTTTTACCAAAGGAGATCTAGTTTTATTAAAAGCCAATCCGTTGCCTTCCGTACTTAATAGTACAACCAAAAAGTTTCCTCCCTTATTTGAGGGACCCTACCAAATTTCAAAACAAGTAGGTCCTGTCACCTTTATTTTAGTAAACCCGGAAACCGATAAAGAACGAGGCCAATTTCATAGTAGTCATTTACGTTTATTTATTAGTTAATATGTAAGCTAACTTGCATGCAATCTATCATATATGGGGGCGGTTGTGCTGGATAAATCCAACACACATTATTGTGTTTTAATAAATATATTTATATTTATTTTAAAATAAATAAATATCGCGAGTTTTTGTACGGTAGACTTTTTGCGCGATGTACTTTTTACCAACGCGAGAGTCCGCGGCCCGGGATCACGACAATTCCTCGGTCTTTCTGACTCTAGCTGGAGAGCAATAAGCAGCCTTTATAGTCACGCGATATTATACGTATACATATTATATTGAAGTATCTAATTAATTTGTGGACTTGGTGTTTTAGGTAAGAGTTATTTTATTTTAGATTTTATAATTTAATTTATGTCAATGGTTTTATTTTATATTTGTGTCATTGGGGGTTTATAAATTTAGTTTTAGTTTTTAGCGCTGGCTCAGAATACCACATGTTTGGAGGTGTAAAATTATAATTAAATAAACAATAATTTGTCTAAAACCACAATTTTTATTATCCACCCTGGGAAAAACAGTACAATACAGTATCAAATAAAGCAAAGTCTACAAAAATTAATGTGAAAACTATCTACGAAACAAGAATTTTATATAAAAATGACAAACAATCAAGAAACAATTAAATAATTTGTTTTTTTTTAAATAACCAATTGTACATATAATTAAATATCCAATTTACAATTCCGTTTAGCTCACTGTTTATTAAACTATTTTCCATCAACATTAAATTTATTTAAAAAATTACAAACGTCTATGAAAATTGACGTTTATTCTGGTAACTTTTAGGATTATTTTGTTCAAAGAAAACTGGTTAGGAACCTAATAAATATTAAAATTAATCAAAAGCTTTTTTTTAACAACACTGAATAACTACAATTTATTTATTCTCTTTGGGGAGGCAATTATGTTTGTATTATATACCCTAAATAGCTTATAATACCTAGGTATTTAAGAGTGAATTTTATATAAATATATATATATATATATATATATATAAGGTGCCAACTATATATATATATATATATATATATACTATTTTTACTCTTTAATAATAATAATCTAGCTAGTCCAATATTGTAATAAATCAAAAATCTTGCTTATTCTATTATCTCTACAAATAATTTGTTTATTAATTTTTTGATGTCGGTTTGTTTAGAGTATTACAAACCTGTTTGGTTAGAGTAATTTAATCAATTTTAATTTTTTGTGCCAACTGCAATTTATCAACTTGCAAATTAGATTTGTACTACTAACATTATACCTACTTAGCACATAATAAAAAAACTGTTATAAAAATATATTTAAAAATAGTGCTACTTGAGCATTGGAATTTGTCATTTTCAGCTCAATTTTTTTACATAAGTATTTATTATATACTAACAAATACAACAAAATATACACTAGATTTAGATTATTATTTTATAGTTTTATGTTTGAAATAAATAATAGATATTAAATATAACAAAGTTTGTAGTAAGAAATAATTTTTTTGGTTATTTAGCAAACAATTATATTTTTGGTACTAATGCGCAGCTGGGTCACGTACAATATAGAAAATAACAGATGGTCTACAAATAGGTTTAAATTGTGTAAACGTAGTGTAAATATTGTATAAAATTACCATATTGTTATTGTTAATTATTGTTTGCTTACTTTGTAAAATATATAGTATTAGGTTAGAAAGATTCTAGTATGCTGTTGTGTATGATGTAATTTTTATTTTATTTTAGCAAAATGTTTTGACATTTTAGGATGTCATCTTCTGCTATTATTATATATGTATGTGTTGTGTATTTGCAACATAACATAACGTCTTATATTTGGGCGGGTAGGCGGGAATACATTTTTAATCAAGTCCACGACAAAATAAAAACAATTCCTTTACACTTATAATTTCAAGTACCATTTATATTATTCAAATCTAGGGTTTTTTATTTTAGGTTTTGTTTACGGAATAAGCAAGATTTATTTAAATTGTAATTATAAACTTTCAGAATAATCACGTATGGACTGAAGAAACCACACATGCTATAAATATAAGAATTTACCAGAATTAGTTTTCTGTAAATGTTTGAATTAAAATTGTAGGCAGTTTTTTAATTATGCCTTATTTCTTTTCTGCTAGACTTAATGACAATCATTTTTGACGGTTTTTAGAAGACGTCTTACCTTCTACCTGAACTGAAGATGTTCCACTTAGAAAAAGACTACGGTTGGTCAATATTTATACCAAAATAATGTTGTTTACTAAGTTGAACGCACCGGACTACAATTGTGGCTGCTTAGGTCTTTTAACATAAATCCTATAAATTTTGTTGTTTGAAGTTACATAAAATTGTTAGTGTACATAACATCACTTCTTTAAATAGAAACATTAAGTAATCGCATACAAAAGTCATTATTATAAACATTTGTGACATTTTTTAACAGTTGTTTTAAAACAATGCGCTTTGGTTAATTAATCATTTCTTTAGCAGTAATAGAATATTCAAACTCTGTACCTATTATAAAATTGTTTGTTATTAAATATTTTTTTTTTTTTATTTTGTGAACAGGATTTTGAAAACGAATCGTTTTACTTTATACATAATTAAAACCCTTTATGTAAATAATTTTATATTGGGAATGAAATAGTATTAAATGCAGTTTGTTCAATTTGTATTTAATAATTTAATGTACTGTTGTTTATCATTAAAAATAAATTGATTAAGTGCTATTAAAATTTTTAGTATATAAATTGATTGCAATTCTAAATGTATTGCAAAAACTTAATTAATAGTAAAAAAATAAGATAACCAAAAAATATTTATTTAAATTTCCATATTAAAGACATATGTTTAGTAGTAATATTAAGGTTTAATTATGTAAATATGTGTTGTACGGAAGTCAAATCTTTTACGATTATTGTATAATATAAATAAACATTTAAACGTTTAATTATAGTTATAAACTTATTTTTAAAAATATGCAAGAGATCATCAACATCACTTTATTTATTGCCAAAATTATTTTTTGTAACTGTTAAATATTTATTATATATCTAGTAATTATATACTTATAAATAGGTATTACTGTTTATACATCTCAAAGCTGTTAATATTTTTTGTGTTAATTGTAAGAATGAACTCTTAGTATGTCAATTTTCATTATTCTATCAGTAATATAAATTTAACTGTGATTTTACAGGTAAGCAATAAATAAACAAACGACAGATTTATTTAGACCGTCTGCTTTCTTTATTAAAAGACAAAGAGCTATTACAGTGGATATTGTCACTAATCGACAATGCAATACACCAGTACCCACATATGCAATTTTAAGTAGCACATTGTATGTCAATTGTAATCAATAAATTATAAACAATGAATATTTTATAGTTAGAAAAAAATTAGTTCATTATAAAATAATTTAATATTATAAAGCAAAATAAATATTTATGTTTTTTTTTTTATATTTGCATTTTACGTTTATGTTTTATTGCGTAATTTAAGAATTAAACTTGAACTAAATGTAAACTAAATCTTAACTTGTAAAACAAGTGTGCAACTACAATGTCAATATTGTTTTTATATGCATTTATATGAATAAAGTATTTTGAATATAAACGTAATAAAAAAAACAAAAATATATAATTCTTTTTTTTTTTCATAAAAATTTTAATTACGGGACTGAATACGAGACTGTATTACTATTTCAGTTTTGCCCAACAGCCCCAAATCGGGACCAAGCGAGGCCTTTAGGCCAAGCGTCTACCAAATTTAACCTTTCTTTTAAGAGTTACTACCCCTTTTACCAGAAAAACTTTTTAACTGTCCAAATCTTTTATAACTTTGTCAACTTTGAACCAATCTATCTCAAAATTATACGGGACCTAAAACGATCAATGCTATTCATAGATTTTTTTGTCAGGGGGCAGTTTGGCTTACTTCACCAAATAAGGCCAACTTAAAAAAACAAAAGTTTATCAATTTTGTTTAAACGGTTGTAACTTTTTTATTCGTAAAAATATCGCTCTAAATTTTTTTTCCAAAGATTTGTAAAACATGTTAATTTTTAGAACCTACCTTCAAAAATAAGTTTTATCCTTATCTCTAAAAGTACGAGCGTAGGTGTAAATTTTATTTTAATTTTTTTTTTAGTTTTTTCTCAACTTCTCAACAAGATAAATTTTTTAAAACCACCTCTTTAAAAATTCAACCTCTGTGTTTTTTTGCAATGACTGTTTTTTTTTACTAAAAACACACTTTTTAATTAATTGCTACCGGATGTTGTAAATAAATATTTTTTGAATAGTTTTTTTTTTAGTTTCTTTAATGAACTTACACCCCGCTATAAAATTGTTTTTTTTTAAACTACTCTTAAACTTTTTCAAAAACTTACCTCAAGGTACCTGCAAAATTACCCATGTTTGAAGCCCATTTCTACTCTTTTCTAAAAACAACCAAGATAAAGCATATAGATTTTCGAATTTATTGACTATTAAACTACAATTTGAGACTAACCGCAGATTAAAAAAAATAATTTTTTTCGAAAAAAATTTAGATTTGTAATAACTTGAGTAAATTTGATCTTAGCAAGGTAAGATATGAACCGAACTCTTTTGATAATTTCTTTCTTATATCTGACCCCCATTTTTTTTTTCTAGTGGCGTTACTAAATCTTTCTGTTAGCAAACTCAAAAAATTTGTTTTAACAAAAATGCAAACTTGGACTTGTATATATACTCCAAATTTTCATTTTACATAAAAAAATTAATATCTGTTGAAATTTTTCAACTTTTTTGATCGCGCCGACTTGACACAATTTTTATTTAACCTCTTATTTTTTTTCCAATAGCGTCCCAAAAACAGCATTTTTAAGCTGTTTTTGAGAATGGTTAACCC
Organism: Tachinus rufipes; assembly: GCA_963932245.1. Lineage (NCBI taxonomy): Eukaryota > Metazoa > Arthropoda > Insecta > Coleoptera > Staphylinidae > Tachinus > Tachinus rufipes. Next base: position 69,684,258 of record OZ010745.1, on the reverse strand, counting down.
AGACACGTAAAAAATTGTGCTTAGTCTTAAATGAAAGATATATCTTTTGTCTACAAAACGTTATTTGTATAAATTTGAGATATTTGTACTATTAATCCAGTGACGGTTTGTAAAAGATAAAAAAAAATGCGTTTTTTGGAAAAAAGTATTGTTACGCAAAAGCCTACTTCTTCTACAGTTTTTAAAATAGAGATTTGCTCTTAGTCTCATTTGATAGAACGTGAGTGCGTTCACAATTTGATGTATTAAAATTTTTATTTTTAACCATAACCATGAATTTTCAAAATTGATCAATTTTTCCAGATTTTTAAATACCAGATTTGTGATTTTGATATCCAAATTAATCAAAAATATAATTTTGATCAAAATCTGCGACAATAAAAAATGCCCCCTTAAATTGCCAATAAAATATTTTCACAATATTTCAACTTTTTACACTAAAAAAATCCATAACATGAGAACAGTTGGTAGTAGAAACTTAAAACAAGTTTCATTATCTTTGAAATGTTGCAATATATTATATTAAAAATATAATATAATTTTCAAAAAATGTTAACCGCTAGTTTTAGGGTAAAAATAAAAATTAACATTATTGGCGGCCATTTTAAAACGGTTTAATTTTTGTTAGTTTTTTTAGATAGGGTTTATCAAGAGCTTTCCAACAATGTATAATAAATTGCTCTTGAAGATCATTTTGACCTGTTAAAAAATATTTAAGTTTTTTCAATATATTTTACAATTAGGCAAAAATTGCTGAAAAAATCTTTTTTTTATTTCATAAAAATAGTCAAAAAAAACAAGTTTTTTTTTTTGTTTTTTAAATACCAGATTTGTGTTTCTGGTACCCCACACCCTCTCCATCTAACTAACCTTGCAGAGACAGTCAAAAAACACTATTCATGTGCAGAAACGCTCCCCCAACAAACTTAACGGCATTATAAAATAATTAGAAAAACACTCCTCAACAAACTTTTAGGTACTATAAAATAATTGAAAAACACTTCCCGAAAAACTTTCTAGTATTATAAAATAATTGAGCAAACACTCTCCGACAAACTTTTTGGTAATATAAAATAAGTGGAAAAACATTCCTTACAAACTATCCGGTATTATAAAATAATTGTAAAAACGTTCCCCGACAAACCTTTATAAGTTATAAAATAATTAGAAAACACTTTCAGATAAAATGGGGTAAGAAAGGGAAGAGTGATGCGTCCGGCATGGGGGCCTGGAGCATGCAAAGCACCGAGAAAAACATCAATAATGTAAGACGCGTTTGACAAATAAATTTAAAAATTTCTGAATTAGTGCCACCAAGTGCGACTATTTTGTCAAATGGAACACAGTTTTTTTTAACACTAGCGAGCGCGCGTCGTAAATTTTACGTAATACAGTTTACAACAAATATTCACTAATTTATGATAACATAGAGTTTGGTAAATACTAATAATTAAAGAAAAATAGTATTTGAGTTTAAAAAATATTTTATTTACAAAACTATTAATTAAAATTTAAAAAAATAAAAAACAAACATTTTGCTTAACTTATAAATAAATATTTAAAACTAAGATCTATAGATAAATAAATAAATTTATTAATTAACTAATTTATAAATAATATATAATATATACATACAACTGGCCAATATCAATATTTACACTACGTTTATGCTACAATTACACTAGTAGTCCCAATACATTCATTTACTTATGACTCAGTGCAGACCAAATGTTGTTGCACAGAAACAAATAATCTCTACCAACATAATCTATAAGCATTGTTTGAAGAATAGACAGGGATTATTCATAAAAACTACACGTGTACTGTCATTTTATAAGAAAATTAATAAGTTTGCCGTAAATTTTACGGCAGCGCGCCCGCTCGAGGGTTAAATTAACTGCAAGTTTCATTTCCTATCAACATTCATTCTATTTCTTTTTCAAACAATGACTACTAACTTTATTTTGTAGCAAAATTCATAATAATTCTCCTTAAATTATCTGCAAACTTCATTTCCTATCTACATTCATTGTATTTCTCCTTCAAACAATGATTAACTTTATTTTGTAGCAAAATTTATAATAATTTCTCTTAAATTAACTGCAAGCTTCATTTCCTATCAACATTTATTGTATTTCCCCTTCACACAATGACTAAATTCATTTTGGAGCAAAATTCATAATTATTTCCTTTAAATTAACTGCAAGCTTCATTTCCTATCAACATTCATTGTAATTTCCTTTCAAACAATGTAGGATTATTCTTAAAATAACTCTAAACTTAATTTTTTGCCTGCCCGCTTTTAAAACTATTTTCCGCCCGTATTCTTTCTAGGAACGTAGCATTCTTTGTCTCCCGCTGAGGTTTACGTTTTTAAAACACATATGGCGATAGTCAAAAAATTAAAATTTCTATTGAATATAATTCTTAAGACCATACCGACCGCTACCTTGATTTGTAGTATTTTAACAAAAACGGCAACTTCCAATTCATCGTTGCTTCTACAAATAATTTGATAATCGATTTATTTTTTTACTAATACATTTAGAAAGGAAAGGAAATTATATTTGCAAATAGCAACAAAATGCATTCAAAAATACAGAAAAACGCATTTATTTCTATATTTGATGGGTTTTTTTGGTCATTTCCTAACTAATATTTGACTAAAAGACTTCGACATATTATAGTTTAATCTTTTCTAAATGTACTGGTAAAAAAATTAATCGATTTGCTAATTATTTGTAGAAGCAGCGATGAAGGGGAAGTTGCCGTTTTTGTTAAAATACTACAAATCAAGGTAGCGGTCGGTATGCTCTTAATTTCAATTATACTATATTAATAGTAAGAATTATTAATTCAAAATTAAAATTTAATTAATTTATTACATGATTTAATAATGATAGTATTTTTAATTTTTGCTTAATTTGATAATTAAAAAAAACACTATCCACATTATATAAAATCTAAATCCAACCATTTCAACTGTTGATACCTTAATTAACTGAACACGACTTTTAGTGTTTATTACCCTATACTACAACCCCTGTACCGTCCCAACTATTTTAATCTAACTTTTTTTTTATCTCAAGCAAACTTTTGATACTTGACCCGGTATCGGAAAGCACTTGACAGAAATCCGAAAAACTGTCTAAACTATTGCGCGTCAAATAAAACAACGGTTTGTCTGTTTTGATATTGATTTTTATACTGGGTTATAGTATGAATATCAAAATTATTTTTTTTATAAAGATTCTTGTATTGGAACACATTGACAGAAATCTCAAAAAAACTGTCTCAACTATTGCGCATCCAACAAAACAAAAGTTTCTCTGATGCATTAAATTATGTACCAACTCAAAATATATCTGTACACATTATATATAAAAATTGATATAGAACCCTACATTGTCCCAACAATTTTAGAAAATACAAATCATTTTTTCTAATTTTGAGTATTCTTTATTACACAAGCATCGGGCTTTACTTACTTACTTTATTTTTTTTTACCTTTACACCATTACACAAATACAACTTATACAATTACAATTATATAACCTTAAATCGCATACATTTTTTACATTTTCCGATACTCTTTATCACACAAACTTCGGGCTTACATCATGTAAAAAGTATTGCTACTTTTACATTAATTTTTTTTTACCTTTACACCATTACACAATTACACCAAACACAATTACAATTATATAACCTTAAATCGCATACTAAGTAGTTACTAAACAAAAGTTATGTATTTAAAAAATAATTAAAAAATGTTGATAATGAAGTCTCAAATAAATTTGTTAATCATTAGTTAATCATTATTTTTTTGGAAGAGTTAGGATATGTTGATATAATAGAAGACAAAAGTTTCAAAATTTGTTTGTAGGCATACATTAATACCTGAAAATTATTAGGTTGTTTAAGATTCATTAATAATTCTCATTGTAAACAAATTTTGTATGAAGGTTTCATATTGTAAAATATTAAAGAAATTATACAAAGCATAATTTTTTTAGCAATTCAAATGATTGAAAGTAGGATTATTAGACTTTAAGGATATTATAACTGCGTAAACATAACACAGCAGACCAAAAAACATAATATATCATTCTGGTATCGATACTTGGACGATATAATTGCGTGTTTTAGCGACACACTAGAAACAGAACAAAACGATCAAATTAATTTCTTATACTTAACTTTAATTCACAGCAATAACAAAATTGAATTTAATATATTTAGAAAACCGACCAGCGCCAATACTACAATTTCTTTCAAATTCAACCATTTCATGTTACAAAGAATAGCAGCATATCATTCTATAGCATATAGAGCAGTTACAATTTCATTATCTTAATTTAGAACTAAATAAAATTATATCTATAGGAAATATGAATGGTTTTCCAATCTTCAAACCTCAATTAAAAATAAATTGTATCAAAACACAATTTCTTACATTTACCCAAAGGTGTCAATCTTATACAAAGATTTATTCACAACATTAACTTATTTTGAAAAAAATCATAAAAAACATTCGCGCACATTCTTCGAAAATAAAATCAACAAATTGCTTTTAGACCAAGTTGCAAATTATCAAATATATTCATTAATGCTAAAGATAAAATTAATATCTTAAGAAAATCAGGCGTTTATGAAATTTTATGTTCCGAATGCAATAGTATATATGTTGGGCAGACTGGAAGAAGAATTGAGACACGATATACAGAACATTTTAAAACGTTTAGACTAAATAACAATACGTTCATTTGTAAACCATATTATAAATTTTAATCATATCTTTTCCAAAATTAATAAAATTAAAATGTTTCACAACAGTACAAAAGGTACCAAAGTTACTAAGCTTTATCTGTTAGAAACCACCGAGATTCACAAAATACAATGTAATCTTCTTGTTAACCAGTTGAATGGGCAAAAAGACTTACCACAATATATATCACCACTTTTTAAATCTCTCTAGACCATCGGTAACGCGATTTATTTTTTTCCTTACTTCAATATCTATTTTAACTTTTCTGTATGTACTTTTTCAATAGTTTATTCTCACTTGAAAATGGCCTTTAAAAGTCTAAACTCGAGTTGTGAATTATTGTTTGCATTTATATGTTTTCATTGAATATTTTTTAAAAAATGTTAAATAAAATAAAATTACTCATAAATTCTATAATATGTGGTGTATCAAAACAGAAAAACATTCAAGATATAAATTTTAAAAAATTTACCTTGTTTTATAAAATTTTAAAAAAATTATCAGAATTTATATTATTATATTTTTAAGTATTAAGCCGTAGTATTCTATTCTTCACTTCAATAATTTATCTTATGTGATTTTCATGTAGTTTGAGTTGAAAATATACTTTATAAAAATATATTTTTGCTTGTTGAAAAATACGATTAGTGATATAAAAGTCATATTTTACTGACAATATCCAATGACTTTATTACTTAATTATTACAGTTTATTAAATTATAAAACTAAATAACAGAATCCAAGAGGTCAATAGAATTTAATAATCCAGGATGTTCGTTTATTCATTGAAATAAATTATCAATTAAAAAATACTAAAAAATGTCAGATTATTTATTTAACAGTAAATTGTATAAATTTCATAGAATTAGTAAAAAAGCTTTTTTCTGTATTTTAAAATAGAAATCTGCAGGTACTTCACAAAACAGTTTTATATACTCAATAGATGTCTGTAGGTGTTTTACTATTTCTTAAAAATCATAGTAAATGTGTTTATTTAGTTCATATATAATTTATACTAACATGCCGTTTAAGTTGCATATATTAAATACCTTCTAATCGCTATTACATGTTTAAAATATACGACTAATTACACACATGTTATAGAACGTAACGCAAAATTTTAGGCAAATTCAATCCCAGGATTTTTTTAATAAATTTGATTAAATTGAACAATAAACACATATATATTTATTTCTATTTTTTATGTAGGTATAAAAATGTATCGTTTCTTTTTAATGATTGAAGTCATATAATGATAGTTTTTTTATACAACAGCTGCAACGTGACTACTTTTGGTAGCAGAAGATTTGTAAAATAAATAAATGATCATAATACGTTCATTTTGTGCCTTTAAGCCCTAAAAATTACATCACATATGCAAATATATATTTATAAATTCCTGAAATAATAAATTATAATCCTTATAGTTAACACAATTAAAAATAATTGCTTCATTGATTGTCTACTTCTTTTTTCGTTTTTTACTGCTTTCTATTTTTCTTCCGTCTCTTTTCATTATCTCATTTTTTATCTGCTCTTCTCTCATCTTGTTACACCCTTTTAACATGTGCTTCATATGTTCTTAGTTTTTTCAACTATTTTGCACACTTTTATATCTTTATCCATCCCAAATTTTGTCACTTTCTTCATTACCACATTTGAATCTTTCAATCATCGTTACTATATCTATCGTACTCTAAGTACATTAACAGTTTATTTTCTAAAACATATTTATAATTTGCGTTGTACCTAGACTTTTTCACTTGTATTCTTATTTTTTGCTTTTGTATACCTCTATTTCTTTCAATAATTTCTTTTCTAGTTTCTCTCATATTTGCAATTTTTTGGCTAGTATAACCATTACTATTGTGATATTTTTCTCTGATGTTCTCTAATTTTTCTTTTTTTGCTCTTATTTTCTTTTATGCATTATAATAAGATAATACATTTGTGTCTCTGTCTCATTTTTATTTTTTACTTCATTGTTTTTTTTTTCAACTTCTTGTCTTAACTAATTGTTTTTGACTTCTTCTAGCACGATTTAAGCTGGTGTTTCCACTACTTTATTTGTTTTTTGACTATCTCTTTAATGTGTTTGCTTTTGGTGTTGTTCGTTCAAAATACATATCTTAAATATTAGAAAAAAAAATTTTGCAAAACCTTGTCTATTTTATTTTTACTTTTTTGTCACTTCTCTTTCTGAACACCATCATTTTTGTTTTTTATCACATTAATTTCCAAAGTTTTTATTTTTATCATGTTTTTCATTTATTTTACTTCTTTTGCAACTATAACAATGTTGTTTACATATGCTAGTAACTAAATTTTTTTTTTTTGAATTGCAGTCCTATTCGGCTTGTTGTACATCTCTGCTGTTCTACTCCTTTAGCAGCTCTGTTTTTTTCAATAAAATACAGTATCTTTAGCCAATAGGTTATTTTTAACATATCTGCGGTTGGGTTGTGTTTGCCAAAGATGACTATGCGTTGTTGTTTAAAAACTTTGCATTCAATCAGTAAGTGTATTGGAGTCTTGTTTTCTTTCATACATTCGTGTCATAGAGGGTCCTTTCCTATTCCCATTATATGCAAGTGCTTGTTGAGTCCACAGTGCCCGGTTATCAGTCCTGTAAGCTTTTGCAGTCTGATGCGACTCATTTGTGTTATCACTGTTTTAATATCATGCTATAGTTCTGTTAGGAATATTCTTAAATGTGTCAAACCCTAACAGCCTTTCCACAGGTTGCTGTGTTCCGCCTTAAGTTTTCTGTGGTTTATATCTTTATCGGTCTTGTATGGAATTCCAAAATCAGCAAGATGTTTTGCCATAAAGTTTCTTTTTGTCCCCTGGTCTTTTGGTATCCGTACCAGTTAAACTTATTACTTATCCATGGTACTTCTTTTCAATCAAAAACCGGCTTACCTATCTGAAATTATCTTATTAAAAAAAAGTGCTCAAAAGTGTTATATTCTTGTAGTTTTTTACTTAATTTTTGCTTCTACTTTTGTTATCAGACATGCAAAACCTTTCTATTATTGACTCAGAAACTTTTCTCTTTTCTATACTTTATTTATTAACTCAGTTAATTTTTTAATTTACATTTCCGAACCATGCAACTACGCTTTATTCTGTATCACATCCATACTTGGCGCTATTTTAAATTTTCTTATCTTTTCTTATATTGTTTATTTTTTAATTTCTTTTGTTTGCTAGAGCCAATCTTTGTTTGTCTAGTCTGTTTTTTTTCTAATTTCTTTTTTAAATACTTCTACACTTCCATCAATATGGCTTTAATATATCCCTGCTTTTTTTAAATTTCTTTGTTTATGTATTTTTATGTTTTTGCGTATTTTTTTTAATATATATTTCTTTTTACGCTGCTTTTTGTATGCCTTCTGTTCTTTTAGATATACTTTTATGCTTTTGCGTTTTTCTAGCGTCTTAACATCTTTTGAGCTACAAGAGTTTTATTCTGAATACAGTTGTTTTTTCAACATTTGTTTTTTTTTATTTCTTTTATTTTTCTTTGATATAATTTTTGTTGTTGATTGTTTTCTCTAATTCTTTTATTATCTTTTTTATAATTTTTTTTCTTTTTTTCTAATTTTTTCTCATTTTTTTATACGTTAGCTCAATTTTTTTTGTCTAAACCTTCACTTTACTCTTCATTTTTAATTTTCTTGTTTTTTTTTAAATATTTTTTTAAGGGAGGAGAATAATTGCGCTATAAAGATTCACAAAATCAAACTTAGCAAAAAAAAAAACGTATAAATATAAATGAATAACATTTTTACACATTGTAGAAGAAAATTCAATATGTGTCTTTAAATTTAAAAAAATGAATTTAATATATAAAATAAGTGATGGCTGTAATTTTATCGTTTGAATATTGTTTTGTACTATAAAAACCAATTTTTATTTGAAAACGGCGCTGTACGTGTCAATATTTTTTTAGGAGAAAAGGTTTACCAATTTTCTTGTAGATGTGAGGTATGTAGTATGTAATATTTTAATAATATTTGTCCATAACAATACTACTAGCGGCACCCCATTAGGACGCGTTGACTAAACCCGACATTTTTCTAGCTCAGTTCGAATGGCTGATGGTCTGATTCTACTCTTATTGCCACTTTAAATTTATCTTTATTCAGAACTACGTTCTCTATTAGGGATTGCCCATTTGTCCCTATTTACGTAATACGTAAATCGGCCCATTATATCTTCTGTATAAATTTGATTTAAAAACTCTATCTTCTATTGTTTCTATCAGTATGTTTTCTTTCCTATTTTTTGTGGTATAGATTCATTTTCTATTTTTTGTGTGGTCATCTTGGTTGATTGTTTTGTGTAAATAAATATAAACTAATGTTTTTATTTATTTAGATTAGATAAAATCTCAGCCAATTTAATTTGTTGTTATAGAGTGAATTTGTTAATATATAAAATTTATTTGACTATATTTGTCAAACTAGTTTATACTGAGTGTTTAAAAAATAATGTAAAATATTTAAGGGGGTGGTAGTACAAACCACAACAACCAAAAAGTCTTAATTAACATTGGTTGTTATAACAACGGTTTTGGAGATATGGAACATTATTTATTTTTATATATTTTTACAAAAAACAGAGTTATAGAAGATGTTCAAAGTGCCTTCTTTTCATTTCCAAACAGGCACGACATCTTTGTCTGAAGGACCTTCGTACTTTTCCAAAACATTTTCATTGGCTTCGATTTTTTGACACTTTTCATAAATTTTTAACAGCAGTTCTTTGAGGCTATTTACAGAAGTAGCATACACTAATGATTTTAGTTATCTCAAACAAAATCAAGAGGGTTTAAATCAAGCAATCTTGCTGGCCATAAAACAGGTCCGCCTCTCCGTACCCACCTATGTGGTCTAAATGCTCTCTAACGGCAATTGAAAAATGAGCTGGAGCACCATTATGCTGGAACCACATTTGTTACCTGTAGGCCAAAGGAATGTCATCCAAATGATCATACATTGTGTTCTGCAAAAAATTGAGGTAAGCAGCGCCTGTTAATTGGTTTGGTAAAACAACCTAGGAACTTGTTGCCTACAATACCTAAATGTTTCATGAAAAACGTGCCTGATGTCCACATTCAATTACAGTAAGGAAATTTTTGTCGGCTCAACAATGTGCATTATAAAAATTAACAACTCCATTTTGTGTAAACCCGGCTTTATACTTAAAAAAAATTTAACAAGAAACTGCGAGTCTTCAGCATTCTTGCGTAGAAAACAGCAACAAAAAACTAAACGTGCCTGATGATCAAATAAATTTAAGGCCTGTACCCGTTGTACATGGTATGGGTAGAGCAGCTGCTCGCGAAGGGTTCTCAAAACAAGAGTAGAACCAATTCCTACCTTAGCTGATATTCTCCGCACACTCGTCCATGTATTATGCTCTATTCGTGCTATAATTTTGTGTCTAAAAAAAGCATAGACTTACTGTGTGGGTGTAACATGTTTTTATCATCTACCCAAAGTAATAAATAAATACTTACAAACAAAAAATAAAATGAATATAGAATTGATAAGGTTTTTAAAATCAAAATTAACAAGATTTAAAAAAATTAAATCATTTATCACAAAAAGGTGTACATTTCTAATTAGTAACTATTTGAAACAAATAAAATAATTAGTTACTAATCTAATAAAAATTCTAATGTTTTCAATAATTTGCATATAACTATATTATCTTAAACTATTGTAATATCTATAATGCAAATAATATACTAATTGCTAACTGCTTCCTTGTCAAATTGTTCTAAACAGTTTGGATGCCTCATCTATCTTTTACAATATTGTCTAAATAAGACTAAGGTTTAGCCAAAACTGTAGTCGCATTGTGACTTAATGTGTACCACTACTACAATAATATATTAAAAAACTAGTGTTTATACTTTCATAGTTTTTTTTTTTGGCTCCGAGCTCTCGGTCTATATTACTAGCATGATTCAAGTTGATTCATTAAATATTTTGCATATTTAAAAAAAAAAAAATCTTTGAGTAGAGAGAGCATCACGTATAGACGTATTTTGGTCACAGTCGATAACCACTTCGTAATAACGGAACTTATCACTAAAGCCAAAAGTGCATAAATAAAATAGAAAATATAAATTAAAAGTGTGCAGTGGTGTAATAAAGAAAAGTGAAACAGTGACAAAAACCAGCGATAACATTAAATTCCAAAATTGCCAGTCAGTGAAGAAGAGAGGACGACATATAGCAAGTAGGCACGGTAGAAGGAGACAGGTGCGAGTGGTACGGCACAAAGTCACACCACGCGCTACGAGGAAAAGGAAACAGAGGCGTCCGCATTTATATATGGGTAATTCCATTACTTTTCGACCAATTTGAAAAAGTCGACCTCTTTGATTTTGCTCAAATTTTCAGGGATCAAAATATAGATGAAAAAAATGAGATTTCCAAAATTTTGGACCTTAGAATATTGCCTGTTCAAAATGACACACATTTGAAGGTCAGAAATTTTACAATAAAACGTAATTTTTAACTTAATTTGTATCTCAATTTTTGAGCTTCTGGAAAATGATAAAAAGGTCTACGATAGCTCAAATTGTTCCTTATTACATGTACTTTAAAACCCATATTATTATGTTTAATATCGTGGCAGTCATTTTGATATATTAAGCTTTAAACATTATTCCAAAAAAACCCGTAAATTTAGCAAAATCGCAAAACTTTGCTTTCTTTAAACCGTTCTAACTTTGTCAAATCTTAACAAAATTTGATTTGCAAGGTCTAGATTTCCTCGTGTTTAATCTCTTTTTGAAGTGATCACACAATACTTATAGAATCAATACGTATACACCATTATTTTGATGCAGGAAGTTGCACATGTTTTCGCGATCTTCAAAACTTGTAATTTTCAGGTCCCGAAAAAGCGCTGTCACCCTATGTCGATTTTAGTCAAAATTTCAGTAAATACTCTTTAGAACACAAGAAAAAAGGTTATTCATATGAGAAATGGTATATCGGGCATTATCAAAAAATTTTTAATATTCAAAAATTGTCAAAATCGGCAAACCGCACATTTTTGTATCTCAATTTTTGGGCCTCTGGAAAAAGATAAGAAGGTCTACGTTGGCTTAAAATATTCCTTATTGCATGTACTTTAAAACCCACATTCGTATATTTAATGTTGGGGCAGTCATTTTGATATATCAAGCTTTAACTATTAATTTAAAAAAAAACGTAAATTTTGAAAAATTGCTAAATTATGCTTTGTTTGAACCGTTCTAACTTTGTCAAATCTTGACGAAAATTGATCCACGAGGTCTAGATTTCTTTGTGTTCAATCTTTCTTTAAAGTAATTACACTAGACTTATAGAATCAATTTATATTCACCACTATTTTGATGCAGGAAGTAGCACATGTTTTCGCTATTTTCAAAACTTGTAATTTTCAGGTCCCGAAAAAACGCTGTCACCTTATATCGATTTTAGTCAAAATTTCAGTAAATACTCTTCAGACTACAAGAAAAAAGGTTATTTATATAAAAAATAGTATATTGGGAATTATCAAGAAGCCATTGAGAAAATGCAAGTCGTTGTGCTACGTCGCCTGGTTGTAGGTGTTTTACTTTTGATAATAATATGGGTGTACATTTTCACTAAAAAACGCGTCAAAAAAGTTGTTTTCTGTCAGGAAATCTCAATTGCTAGGGCATTACTATTACAGAGTCCGTAAACAAAAATGATATTTGCGTATTCTCTATGTTGAACAGCATTTTTATCAAATTTCACTAACCGAACCAAAAAAACTGTTTTAACAAGTATCAAAAGCTTGCATCAATGCACACTTGTTAAAGTAATGTTGTTTTGTTTGTGTTTTTTTGCTAAATAAAAAGTTTTTTAAATATTTTGTATTTGTTGACTATTTCAAAAACAAAGCAAGATAGACAAAAAGTGATTTAGATTTTCTGAATTTTGACGATTTTTGAATATAAAGAAACTCTTGATAATGCCCAATATACCATTTTTCATATAAATTACCTTTTATTTGTGGTCTTAAGAGTTTTTACTGAAATTTTGACTGAAATCGACTTAAAGTGACAGCGGTTTTTCGATACCTAAAAATTACAAGTTTTGAAAATCGCAAAAACATGTGCAACTTCCTGCATCAAATTAGTGGTGAATATGTATAGATTTTATAAGTCTTATGTAATCATTTTAAAGATAGATTGAACACAAAAAAATATAGACCTGGTGGATCAAATTTCTTTAAAATTTAACAAAGTTAGAACGGTTTAAACATAGCATAATTTTGCAGTTTTGCTGAATTTACGGTTTTTTTTGAAATAATGTTTGAAGCTTGATGTATCAAAATGACTGCCCTAACATTAAATAGACAAATATGGGTTTTAAAGTACATGTAATAAAGAATATTTTGAGCCATCGTAGACCTTCTTATCTTTTTCTAAAGGCCCAAAAACTGAGATACAAAAATGTGCGGTTTGCCAATTTTGACAATTTTTGAATATTAAAAAATTCTTTATAATGCCCGATATACCATTTCTCATATAGATAGTCTTTTTTCTTTTGCTCCAAAGAGTATTTACTGAAATTTTGACTAATATCGACATAGGGTGACAGCGCTTTTTTGGGACCTAAAAATTACAAGTTTTGAAGATCGCGAAAACATGTGCAACTTCCTGCATCAAAATAATGGTGTATACGTATTGATTCTATAAGTATTGTGTGATCACTTCAAAAAGAGATTAAACACGAGGAAATCTAGACCACGCAAATCAAATTTTGTTAAGATTTGACTAAGTTAGAACGGTTTAAAGAAAGCAAAGTTTTGCAATTTTGCTAAATTTACGGGTTTTTTTGGAATAACGTTTGAAGCTTAATATATCAAAATGACTGCCACGATATTAAACATAAAAATATGGGTTTTGAAATACATGTAATAAGAAATAATTTGAGACATTGTGGACCTTTTTATCTTTTTCCAGAAGCCCAAAAATTGAGATACAAAATAAGCTAAAAAAGACGTTTTATTGTAAAATTTCTGACCTTCAAATGTGTGTCATTTTGAACAGGCATTATTCTAAGGTCCAAAATTTTGGGAATCTCATTTTTTTCATCTATATTTTGATCCCTGAAAATTTGAGCAAAATCAAAGAGGTCGACTTTTTCAAATTGGTCGAAAAGTAATGGAATTACCCATATATATTTAAGTTAAATTAACATAATTAATATAAAATACAAACAAAAAAATAAGGGAATGAATAAAAGAACAAGAGAAATAGAAAAAGAAGAAAGCCATAATATATTTAACAGAAGTAAAAAAACCATAAGATCACCAGATCAAAAGAAAAGAGGAGAAAAAGAATTGAGTAAGAAAGACAAAAATAAGGAAGCAGAAGAGATTTTTACAGACACAAAAGAGATGGAGCAATTATAGAAAATGGCCCAAACAATGATGAATAAAATGAATGAAAATATGAATGAAATAAAACAAGAGATAAGGTCAATAAAAGTAGAAATGGAAAAAAAAGAAGAAATCTGGAAAACAGAAGTGAAAAGCCTAACAGATAGAATAGAAAATATCGAACAAAAAATTGAAAGAGAAGAAAAAATAAAGAATAAAAACAACATTATAATAAAAGGCTTGAATTTAACAGAGAATACAGAAGAAAAGATTAAACAGTGGATAAAAGAAAAGCTACAAGTAAAAGTAGACATTAAGAAAATAACATGGCTAAACAAAAATACAGAGAACGAAATCATCAAATTGGAAATATCAAACTGAGAACAGAAAAAAAAGATCATGATAGCCAAAAGTAAACTAAAAAATACAAATACATACATACACAATGATCTCACATGGAAAGAAAAAAAAATACAGAGAGAAATTAGAAGCATTGCAAGAGAGGAGAAGGAAAAAGGAAAAAGAGTTAAAATTGGATACAGAAAATTAGTAATCAATGAAGAACTTTATAAATGGAATGAACTAAAGGGGTCACAAGAAGAGAAGACAAAGAAGAACAAGCGGCGTCAAAAAACTATTAACAAACAAAACAAACCGGAACAAATACTCGGATAACAGAAAAGCAATGAAAGGGAAAATGAGTACAAAAAAAGAAAAAAGAAAAAAAATTAGACTGGGTACATGGAATATACGAAGCATAAAAGGCAAAGAGGATGAGTTGGTAGAAGAAATGATAAAACATAAAATAGAAATTTTAGGAATTACAGAAACAAAAAAGAAAGAAAAAGGACTAAGAAAAATACACAGAGGATACTGGATGTTCTAGTCAGGAGTAGATGAAAAAGAAAGACTCCCCCGAGTACGTATATTAATAGCACCAAACAAAATAAAAGACATTACGAAAGAAAGATACATAAGCATAAGAATCTTGTCAGTAGAAATAAAGCTATATGGAAAGGAAATATGGACTATAATAACAGCCTATGAAGAAACCAAAGATGCTAAAAAGAAAGATAAAGATGCATTTTTTGAAAAATTACAGAATGAAATAGATGAAGGACTGGAAAATGTAATAATAATGGGAGACTTAAAAGGACGAGTTGGATACCAAAACGCAGGAATAGAAGAATAAATGGGAAAAAGGGGAGAAGAAACCAGAAACAATAATGGGGAAAGAATTATAGAACTGAGCGTGGAAAACAACCTTATTATAACAAACACAAAATTTGACTACTTTATAATAAGCAAACAAAAATGGAAAAATGTTTTAAATGTTTTAAATGTTAAAGTATCAAGAGAGGCAGAAATCTGAAGCGACCATTACCTGGTAAAAATGGACTTGAGAAAAATGGAAGAAAAAACAGATAAGAGAAGAAAGAAGGTAAAAGAGAAAATAAAAAGTTACAAATTTAAAAAAAATAGAATACAGAGATAGATTCCAAGAGATAGTAAAAAAGAAATGTAGTAAAATTAGAGAAACAAAGGAAGTAGGAAAAAAAATGGAAAACTGTCAAGAACACCATACTAGAAGCAGCAAAAGAAAGCTGTAGAACAGCAAAAATTGAGAACAAACATAATAAAAAAACTGAATGGTGGACAAATGAAATAAAATTGAAAATTAAAGAAAAAAAAGAAAAATGAAAAAAATACATCAGTGCAAAAAAGGAAGAAGACTATAAAGAATACAAAATTAAAAGAAAGAAAGTAAATAATGAGGTCCAAAAAGCTAAAAAGAATCATGGATACAATTCGGTAAAAAGATGGCGGGAAACTATAGAGACAACCAAAAACTATTCTATGGAACACTAAAACAGATGAAAACGAAGAAAGAATACAATATGATGAACATAAAAGACAAAAAAGGAAATATAATCACAGAAGAGGATAAAATAATAGAAAGGTGGAAAGAATATTTTAAAGAACTGACAGAAGCAGACAACCTAATCCCGGAGGAACATGAAAAAGATGATACTGACATGCCAGAAATTGAGGAAATAAAGGAAGAAGAAGTTATAGACGCCATAAAGAAACTAAAAATAGGATAAGCACCAGGCATAGCAACATAACACCAGAAATAATCAAATACATGGGTAAAGAAAGAATAGAACAATTAACAGAACTACTCAATGACATAGCTAAAACACAAAAATACCAGCAGAATGGAACATGGGAATAATACTACTTATACACAAGAAAGGAGATAAAAGAAACTGCAATAACTACAGAGGAATCACTATCAGTAGTGTACCGGAAAAAATTCTAGCAAGAATCATAGAAAAAAGAATAAGAGACAAGATTGAAGATACCATAAAAGACACACAATGCGGATTCAGAAGAGAGAGAAACATTCAAGATCTTATATTCATAATAGAACAACTAAGCGAAAAAAATTTAAATAAGAAAAGGGACATTCATATCTGCTTCATCGATCTCGAGAAGGCATTTGACCGGATAAGAAGAGAATATATATGGAAAGTACTTCAAAAGAAAGGCATAGACGGAAAAACTATAAATCTATTAAAAGCTTTATACAAAAAAAATAAGAATATTGTTAGAACCAACAATGAAGAATCTTAAGAATTTCATAATACTTTATTCACGGTATAATCTTACCATTTACATCTACATCAAATATACATTAACAATGATGTTTTACAATACAAAAATAAAGAATACAAATATACCATTCATAAAAGCGCACATATTAGACATTAGTCAGCATGACTTAGCTGACTTCTGAACGTAGATTTAGAGACACAAAATACATTAATATCAGTTGGTAAATTATTTGCAAATCTACACACTCTACCGAGTGGATTGTTGAAACCATAATTAGTAGAATGAGTAGACTCGCGAAATAAAGAAGAATGACTGCTATGTCTATTATTAGGTGCTACATGGAATGAAAGAGTACCAAGTAGCTACGGACAATCAATCTCAGACATAATTAAATTACGCAAGAACGACAAATCAGCTCTTTTGCGGCAAATCTTCAATGGCGGTAGATTGTACAATAAAGCAATGTAGCAGTAATCATAATTTACAGATAATATGCCGGATTTATAAGACAATAAACGACAAAACTTTTTTTGAATTTGTTCAATACTACGGTTATGAATTTTATAAACAGGACTCCAAACTGACGGAGCATACTCTAAATGCGAACGCACCAAAGCACAATATAAAAGTTTAAGTGTACTGGCTGATAAATCCGCGGACATTCTATATACAAATCCTAACATTTTTATGGCATGATTGCACATGATGATTATATGTTCAACAAATGTAAGTTTATGATCAAAAATAACGCCTAAATCTTTTATGTGTGTGACTTTGTTTAACACTTTAGTGTCAATTATATAGTTAAAAGAAATTTTACTTAAAGTTCTATGAAAACTTATTGAAAAACATTTATCAGCATTAAAAAATAATTTATTAATAAAACACCAAGTATTTATAGAATCCAAGTCCAGTTGTAAAAGATGGCAGTCATTGAGAGATGATATTCTTCTATACATTTTTAAGTCATCCGCAAATAAAAGAAATGACGATGAATTGATATACTGTGGGATATCATTAATGAAAAGCAAAAATAAAATTGATCCACAATGAGATCCTTGAGGAACACCAGATGAAACAAGAATGGGCTGTGACAAAAAGTTATTAATTTTTACACACTGCGTGCGATTTTTCAAAAAGCTGAATAACCAGGAAGTCACATCATGATGAAATCCCAGAGCACTGAGCTTGGCAATCAAAATATTATGACTCACACGATCAAACGCCTTTGAAAAATTGGTGTAGATTGAGTCAACTTGTACTTTAGATTCAAATGCATTTAAAATATCATTTTCATAACAGAGTAAATTAGTAAGTGTGGAACGCCCTTCACAAAATCCATGCTGCTCTTCTATTAAGATGCTTTTGCACATCCATTGCAACTGATTAGTTACAATTTTATCGAACAATTTAGGTATAGCAGATTGAATGCAAATGCCTCTACAGTTAGTAATATTCTCTTTGGCTCCAGATTTAAACAAAGGCGTAATATAGCTTTGTTTCCATATTTGAGAAAATTTAGTTTCATTCAATAAAGCATTGAAAAGTAAGTGCAATGGCTTTGCAATAGAATAAATGCACTTTTTTAACAGTAAAGAGGGAATGCCGTCGGGTCCAGCGCTTAAATTACATTTAAGGTTTTCAATTCCCTTAAAAACATCACACAAACTAATAGAAAATTTTAAATGTATTACGTTATTATTAAAATTACACAATGGAGTTGGATGAGTTTCGTTATCATAGACTGAAGAAAAAAAATCTGCAAAATTTGTTACAAAGTTGTTCCCATTATTACAAGTTTGATCTTTATAATGCATTGTGGCTGGAAAACCATTAGTTTTTTTTTTGTTCTCATTAACAAATCTCTAAAAATGTTTTGGATTATTTTGAATTTTACTTTCAGTTTGTAAAATATATTGATCGTATTGATGAGCACTGAGATTTTTGCACGTAGTACGAATAGATTGGAATTCATTATAGTCCGACAATAGTTTTGAAGATTTATATCGTTTGTGTATAGTTTTCTTGAGTTTAGTACGTGATATCAATTCTTTGTTGAACCAAATAGGAAAATTGCTTTCACGCCACAGTTTTTTTGAAACCAAGATCGGGCTAAAACAAGGGTGTGTACTGAGTCCAATACTATTTACAATAGTGTTAGATAAAGCCATAAAAAAAGCAAAGAAAAGTATGAAGACTCTAAAAGTAGGATATCGGAAGATGGAAGCAACAAAGATTATGGAATTACTATTTGCAGACGATATGGCAATAATGGCGGAAACGAAGGAAGATTTACAACACAACATCAACATAATAGACATGGAATTAACAAAAATAAACATGAAGATCAACATAGACAAATCGAAAACAATGATAATATCAAGAAAAAACTAAACCTATAGAATAACACTACATTGCTTCAACAAGTTGAAAACTTTAAGTACTTAGGAACGATAATTAACAATAAAGAAAAAATTGACACTAAAATAAATGAAAGAATGGGAAAAACCGGGAAAATATTCAACATGATAAAAAATTAATTTTTTGGAAGAAAAAAAATACCAAAAAACATAAATACAGATATAGTAAAGAAGGTAATAAGACCAACAATAATGTATTCCAGCAAAACATGGACATTGTCAGAAAAACACAAAACGAGAATAAATGCAACAGAAATGAGATTCCTAAGAAAGATAGAAAATAAAACAAAACGACAATGTAAAAGAAGAAGCGGAAAGAAAGGGAATACCGTGGGAAGGTATCAAACAAACAACTCTGGACAGGAAAAATGGAGAGAACTATATGAAGCAAAATAATGTAAAAAGCCATACACCGAAAGATAGAATGGCAATGTTTAAATAAATAATAATAACAGATGTAAATATTTTTAGGTTTTTTGTATATATAGTGAGTCCAAAAAGCATTTGTCAAAAAATAAAATATGAAATATAAAATTTGACTAAAATCAATGCAAAAAAATAAATTTAAATTGAGTTTAAAAAATTGTCTATTATTATATAAAAATCTGCAATGCTACAATACAAGCCACAAAATGTAAATATTAACTTATATTTATATTTAGATTTTCTAAAAAATACGCAATTATTTTAAATATTTTATCAATGGCTTCTGGTTTATTTATGACAAAATCAAAAACATGTAATTTATTGTTTTATATTAGATCTACTGTATAAAATTAAAAAACTAATATCTAAACAAAAATTAGTAATAATCATTTGTATTTCTACATAGAAAAATATCAGAGTATTTAAAAATATGAGCAAATAAAGAAATTACATTTAATATACATGATAATTAACAAAATTATTCATGGTTAATAAATGAAAATTACAGATAATTATAACATGACTAATTAATGGGTTATACATACTAAAGGTGTTACAGTATTGCTATTTTGCAGTAATAATTGTACATGGATGTTGCAAATGAATTTTCTAATTGCGTTAACGAGAAACTAATACAAAATTGTTTAGTTTGTGGTGCAACGCGTTCTGCAAGGTCTAATATAGTTTTCTACACTGCTTCTACCAGACAAAGCAGTTAAATTGATTTATAATATTTAAACAAAATAAAAAGTTCTTGGTAGCTTTTTTCTAATGCAATCAGCAAAGTGTGTTGTCAATTATTCTAAGATAGTGAGAAAAATATGTTTATTAGTATTAATATAATTATATAGTTCTTTTTATATTACTTACATACTATTAAATTAAAACTTTGAGTTGAATTCAATAATAGTTTTTATTGTGCAAGAGTGTTCTTTTGTTTGGTAAGTAACACAATATTAATTTTCTGCATTTATTTAAAATGCTGAGTGAGTTTAGATTTTAATAATTACAAACTTATTAATATAGCAACAAATTGTTTGAAATCTACACATTAATAAACCATCGTATTGTAATTTTAAAATAATTAAGTTTTTTTTAAATTTATTTATAAATGAATAGTAATTTCAATCAATTTTCATTTATTTGTACTACAAATAACTATTGCAATTGATTGCATTAAAAAACACTTAATTGAAATTATGAGTGTAGCCTGTATTAAGCAGTCGATATTTTATTGAAACAAATATTATACTGAATGTTCTCAAATAGAGTTTAAACTTGTAATAAAACTTATGCATATCATGATTAGCAATATAAACGTTGACTAGTATTACAAAAATTTGTTAAGAAATGTTACACAAACAAATTTACGTATAATATAGAGGATTTGAGTAAGAAAAGGAAATCATATTCACTGCATTTAGATCTAGTCAATAAACTATTTGTACTTCTTAAAAGCATCCCGACTCCTATCTTGATTTTCAGTATTCTAACAAAAACAGCAACTTTGACTTCAGTTCTATTTCTACATATAATTTGAAAATCAATTATTTTTCACCCGTACATAACATTTGGAAATAGCCTAAAAAAAATTAAATATAAAAATAAATGCGTTTCCATGTACTTTTTAATGTTATTTAATGCTATTTGCAAATATTGTTTTACTAAAATACTTTGATAAAACATAGTTTAATTCTTTCTAAATGTATTGGTAAAAACATTAATCTATTTTGAAATTATATGAAAAAATAAGAAAAATGCTACATTTGTTATAAAACAAAAAATCAAGGTATCGGTCAAAATAGATTTAAAATAGCAACTTTATTCTGTTAACCTAACACACAACTAAGCAAAATGTTAACAATGCTATCGCTTACAGTGGTTTTTCTTATTCAGAAATCCACTAATATAGATTTTTAGAAAAAGAAGTAGAAGAGATGTAACTTACATAATACATGATCAGTTGTTTAATTGTATATGCTACATATTCTACATACCATGCTTTGTTAGTGCTAGAAATTATTATTTGTACATTTATAATTAATAGGCTAAACACATACTAAAAATATTTTTATTTTATAATTGTACATGGATGTCACAAATATTTTTTTTAATTGAGTTAACAAAAAACTAATACTAAATTGGTTTGCTAGTGGTGCAATGCATTCTACAAGTTATAGTCATAACTTTGGTATTAGCAAGTTTTTATCTAGAGACTCGTAAGTAATATTTGATTGTTTTCTGATTTGAAACAATCCTTCTAAATGTCTACAATCTAAACCTTGATGCTGTTTACACAAGTTACTAAACATAAAATTTATAATAAAACCAGTAGAACTGATGGTGCTAAATACCGTTATTTGTACTTACTATATTTAAATAAAATTACAAGTTGTTTTTTTAATATTTTTACGTTTGTCACATTTAAAAGTCTGTAGTTTTAATTTTATTTCAATATTTTTTAGTATGTAAGTGTGTTTCAAATACTAAACTGTAAGTTTTTATTAATATCCACAAGACTTTCAGCCGCAGAACAATTGTTTTACCAAATTAAAAAACCGCAAAAAAGTGCTATATACTTTATTATGTACTTTAAGCATCACTTATTTTGTTTATAAAATTCTTAGTTCTTTTGTCATCCAACTTTTTTTTTTCTGATTTATATTTTAAATAGAAAACAAATTTCGTATACATGTATTTTGATAAAATGTTTAAAATTAATATTTATTTTGATTATCTGTAATAAAATGTGTTTCCTATTGTATAATATTACAATTGATAATAAAATTAATAAATTTATTAATTTTTTATGTTTTTTTTAATTTTTTTTATGGCATCTAAATTTGTATGATATATTGTATACAAACAAAGTCAATAAGTGTCGCGCTTTTTGGGTTATGTGTCAATCTACATAGATAAAAAAAATTGTTCAAAACGTTGTTTTTCGGAGAAATTAACAACATGCTAAACGTACTTAACGCAATTTGATTACTTTACACGTGTCTACAAATGCAATTCTAGCAGCTTCCGAGAAGTTTGTTTTCTATCGTTGACGCGAATTGATTAAACCTTGTAAGAGTTTTCCAAAATATTTTAGTTTAAGTTTTGCTACGCATAAATATTAGTATTAGTAAGAGAAAAATTCGAAAAATAGAAATTCGACTTAAGGAGATAAAAACCTAAATTGTAACTTATTGTTTCTAAAAAATATTTGATTTATAAAATAATTTGAGTTAAAGAAGTTTGAGTTAGAAAATTATCACTGTACTTTACAACAATAATGTTGCAGATCTTTGCATTTCCTTTAGATATTTCCATGGACATTGTTCAAACAAAATAAAAGGCATATTGCCATCTAAACAAATATTTAATTGTAGTACAAGGCTTGCTAAAAATTCTAACAAATATTCACTGACAATAGAGGTATAAGATCAAAACTTATAAGAGAGATTTTTTTAACCGTACTATTGACACATGGAATGATTTAGTATTTCCTAAATGTTATAAGCCACAACTATTTTCTGCGCATTAGTTGTTAGTAGCATTTGATTTAATAATTGAACATACATCAAACTTGTTTTGGTATATGGTGCTAATAGATGTATTGGTCCTTTTTTGTCTTTCAATATAGTAATTTTTAGCTTGTAAATACTGTTTTTTTTTTAGTAAAATGTAAATTTTTTTGTAGACGTCATAGATATTATTATTAATATTATATGGTGTATATTGATTGATTCATGAGAGTATGAAACATTAAAAAAAAATTCTTAGATTTTATTTAGTTTTGGCGTAGCATTTTTTTTTTGTTTAATGATCAAAATATTAACTTACGAAATAAATCAAATTTTTTTTGTAGAATCTAAATCTGACGCCATTTCAATTTATATTCTGTCTATAAGCCGCAAAAACCATAAAACCATTTTTTTTTGTTTTCAGTAGGCTGGGCAAAAAAAGCATTTTTTAGATTTTTTACCGCTAAAGTTGTTGTATTTTGATGTAAATTAGTTAGGAAATATAAATTTGATCTGTGTATTTGGGCTTAAGAGTTTTAAAACTTGCATAAGTAAGCCTATTCTTCATCATAAACTCTAACAAATAACTCCGCTCAAAAAAACAAACAAATATTATTAAAAAATTGAATTTGTAAACAATTCTACGTGGAAAATAGTCAGTGTAGTTTTGCAAAAACTATCAAACAAAAATAAAATTGCTCAAAATTGATTCCAATGACAAAATATGTCTTTGTTAAACTTTTTAAATGAGCTTAAAAAAAATTTGCCAAATAACCTTTTAAAAAAATTTAAAATGTTTTAAGTAAAAAAAAAGTTGTAAAATTTTTTGTTTGGATTCTACGGAAAATTTCTGATTGATTTACTAGTGATTTTTATTTTTAGTCAAATTTGCAATTTTTAAACAAATATGCGATTAAGTTGAAAAAAAACAACAAAAAAACTAAAAAAAAATGTAGAATTTTTTAAAGGTTATGTACCCTCATAAACCGATCAAAAGAGTACTACAGCTAGACACAAATAGTGTGGCCGGTATAATAGGCAACTTAATATACAAAAAAAATATGTTTACTGTAGTTGCACTCATGTTTTTGGTCATTTTAGCATTTTTTATTTGAGCTTACATTTTACACATTCTATTGGCGACGTTGTTCTAAGATTGAAAAATACTAAATCGGACAAAAACATGAGTTTAATCTTAGCTAACATAATTTGTGTGTATATTAAGTTGCTTATTATACCGGCAACACAATTCGTGTCTAGTTGTAGTTATAAAAACGAAAAAAAATACTAAAACAAATTTCTCAATGCACCACTCTCCTTGCTCTGTTCCGTTTGAAATAGAATTGCTTATATATAATTTGTTTATTTTATTTGTTTTCTTTAGTGAAGTTAAAAATGTTAAACTATTATGAATTTTCAGTTGATATTTAAGAATTAAAACACACAAAATAACCAGAAAATTTACGCGTATTAAAAATTAATGTAATTATAAACAATTAAAATAAATATTAAGTACATAATACACTATGGTAAATTATTTTAACTTTATTTAAAAATTAAAAAACTTGAATGGTTATAAGAATAATAATTAAATAAATAATTAAACTTAAATAAAAAGTTTGTATTTTTTAATTGACAGCTTAACCATTATGAAAAATAACAAATGTATATTTTTATACGGTTAATCATCATTAAAAAATTAATACTTAATATTTAACATAATAAGAATAATAATAATAACATCAAGTAATTGTATAAGATTGTAAATTTATTGATTAAATTAAAAGTACAATAGTTTAATTTACTCAAAAACATTTTTTTGTAGTAATTATTGTAATCATAAACAATAAAAAAATACACAACATAAGTACATAATACACAATGATAAATTATTTTAGTTTTTTATTAAAAAAAAAAACAATTTTAATAATTATACTTATAATATATAAATAATTAAATAAAATGAATCAATTGTAGTTCAATCTTATTGTGCAACCAAAAAACCAAATACTATCGATAAACTTTAGCATTACAACTGGCGGCCAAATTGCAACGTTTAAATAGGTAGACAGTCAAATATAACTTAATGATAACAAGAGTTTAAAATCAATTACTTAATCCTAATCTAACTCCAAATTAAAATATTTTTATTTTTTAATAGGCAAACTAACTATTATACAAAATAGCAAATATATAAATTTAATAAAGCTTTTCTTATTATAAAAATTCCTAATAAAACGTTTGTGAATCACAAATTATTGAAAAGTTTGAAATATGATCTGCACATGTGTGTGAAAAAAACCACTTTGCAAGCCATTTATTTTAACTGAAGTAGTTGTTTACAATATACAGCATCTACTAACTCCACAAAAATCAATGAGAAAACAATCTGCCAAAACTGGAGTTTTATTTAAAAGTTGCAAAAAAATCCTGCATTAGTTTAAATTACATCTACTTGATTATAAACAAGCATATTGCAACTGGTTCAATAAACATTTAAATAATAATGAAATATTAGATACAATAGCTTTGCTCTGTCTTGCTAAAAATAATCTAAATTATAGTGCAGTATTGTACTAAATTTATTAAAAAACATAAGTCTATTTATTCTTTGCCTTAAAATT
Organism: Tachinus rufipes; assembly: GCA_963932245.1. Lineage (NCBI taxonomy): Eukaryota > Metazoa > Arthropoda > Insecta > Coleoptera > Staphylinidae > Tachinus > Tachinus rufipes. The sequence continues at coordinate 69,658,466 of OZ010745.1, read as the reverse complement.
GCAGTTCAAATACTAAATGAGTGTAAAGTTGTTTTGTGTAAGTTTATAGAGATTGACAAAAACCACCAAGCTCAGCAGTAAAATGGTCTCATCCAATATTTTATCAATATTTATATTGTAAACAAGTTAGAATAAATAGCCTATCAGGTAGTTTCTTCTTCCAGGTGCATAATTTGTACTTTGTGGTTCACAACCGTTTTATAAGAAATTCTGTAGACTAAAGAGATTACGACAAGTTGACAATTGATAGTTCCACTGCGACAATAAAGGCAATCTGTTTTTGTATAAATATTATTGTAAATATAACTTAATCACCTAATTCACAGTTTGCATAAATCATAATTCACACTATTTTAAATTTACACTGCACTTTACAATTTATTAATAAATTGACCTAAATTTTAATAAACTTAAACAATGATCATTATATAATTTAAATATTCAATTAACAGTTCTGTTCAATCACAGTTTGTGCATAACACACTTCACAGTTTTAAATTTATTTACAATTCACATTTTATTATAGTAAATTAACTTTTACATTATTTTTTAATAAACATTAAACTTAAAAAGTGACAATCGTCTAGGAACATTGATGATTATTTATTAACTTTTAGAAATATTTTGTTCAGGAGAAACAGGTTAAGAAACTGGTATCATAAATATTTAAAATCATAACTCTTTATTGTTTACATTGTATAAGTAAGGGATAGTGAATACAATATGACAAAAATCATTATTGATCTTAGAATTACATTAGGTTTGTCTGTAATATCTAGTGACATATTTGCATATGCATTGCATATTTTTAGGCTTTTTTGCATAGTTCAACCATATTCGGTTTTTTTGCATGTTTCACCAATTTTTAAAAATGCTTTTAAAAAAACATGTTTTTATTTAATTATGTTATTAATATAATAATATTAACGCTAGAGAATTGCAGGGTTTAGTCGCTCCGTCAGATTGTGGTATCACTAGTAGTATTGTTATAGAAAAATATTAAATCCTATCACATCTACAAAAATATTGGAGAATCTTTCTCTCTAGAAAAATATTGACACGTACAGCGCCGTTTTTAAATTAAAATTAAAAAAACTAATCAATTAAATTAATTAAAACAACTCAATATCCAAACGATAAGATTTTATTCATCACTCTTTTTATATGTTTAACTACATACAATATTCTATGTCTTCATGTTTTTGGTTAACAGGTAAAAAATTAATAAAGAACTGATTAAAAACGTCATTTCTTAAAAATTAATTGCAAAGAAACGACTTATTGCATCAAGTTTCTACAAATTTGAGGACACAAATTAGACTTCTTTCTACAATGTGTAAAAAAAATATTCAATAATATTCTGGCGTTTTCTTGCAGAGTTGGATGCTGTAAACCTTTATAATAACGCAACTTTTCTCTTCCCTTAATAATAAATAACAATCAATTTAATAATTAAATTTTATTTTATTTTTTCTTTATTTATATTATAAAATCTTTATTATTTATATTATTAAAATGAAAGATTTTATTTTATTAGGATCTATTTTATTTAATTACACATACATGTTTTAATAAATACTATCATCATTTCTGACCAAATTATATGCAGATGCATATTTGCATATGCATTTGCATATTTTGACCATATTTAGGCTTTGTTGCATATTTTATCTATATTTGGTTTTTATGCATATTTCACCGATTTTTAGAAAAAATATTAAAAAACGTCATTTTTTTTAGTTAATATATTATGCATATTAACATAAAAATATTCCAGAAATTAACATTAGTTATTTTTACTGCCACTATCTATTCAATTACAATCATTTTAAATAAAAAAAAAATGTTTTTTTTTTAATTTACTAGGTTATGTTTAAAAAATCTTATGGATTAAAAAAAATTAAAAATACATGATGCCTTTTAAAAAACTGAAGTTGGTTGTAATTGCAAGTATACTAAAAACTAAAACATACATGTGTAAACCTGCTTTTAAGGTACTCAAAAAACCATTCAAAATTGAGTTATTTAGTCTTACGTTGTTTGTTTAACACGCTGTATATATAATGTTAAATATTCTGACACATTTTACCTAGTTAACTTTATTAAAAATTTAAAGACATTGAATTTGGTATATATTTTGTTTCTTTGATAAAAAAATTTAACTAAATTTGTTTATATTTATATTGCATATAGTTGCATATTTTGGCAAATTTTTGTTATTTTTATGCATATTTTGAGCTTTTTTATTGCATATTTGCATGCATATTTCAGCGTTTTTAAGTTGCATATAATCCGGTTTCTAATCATCTACGTCTGTTCCAACATACGATTTGGACAGTTAGCAAATCGTTAAAACTATGCACACAAACAAATTACTGTGTATAAAAGATTGCCTAAAGATGACAAATATTTGTTTGTGTGCACAGTTTGGACGGTTTGCAAACTAAATTAAATTAAATTAAATTTCTATTTTCCCGCTGACTTGAATTTTTATGTTGGCCGCGTTCAGAACGACTCATCATGCGTACTGAACGCGTTTGCTGACTATCGCTGAGCATTGTTTGCTGACAGCGCTTGTCATTTTGCTCATCATACATTGGTTGCTGACCAAGTAACTTATCAATCAGTGAATGATTAATGAGTTGTCCTGAACGCAACCAATGATTGATTAATGAGTCAGCGCTAGCAACTGATAAGTTGATCTGAACGCAACCATTGTCATTTATTAGACACTGCACAAATTTTAAGGTTTGATAATTTGTCAAATATATAATATTAGATATTTACATTATAATTTAAACCTTCTAGTAGTAGTAGATAAATTTATTTCATAAAACTATACAAAATCTTATGTACATAAAAACATATATTTATAATCTAAATGAAAGAATGCATATGATAATAAAAAAGGCTATCAACCAAAGTCTTTTTGCCCATGAGTATGGTTATGTTGATAAAGGTGATATAAAGTAACAATATAATATTAATTAGAAATAAAAAAAAAACCGAAAACAGAACAGTTCGTCGGTTAGTCGGATAAATCTGAAATTTCAGTCATATTGTATAGTGAATATATATGTTCAAAGATGGATTTAGGAGGAAATTTATACTTAACAGTTTTTTCCGGGTTTGATAGTATAGCAAGTTTAGCTATTATTTTTACGTTAGCAGTTCTTTTACAAAAAACAATCATCTAATACTGAGTGACGGTCGAGAAGCGGTATTATCTGGGTTAGTTGGTACAAGGAATCGTTCGGGAGCATTATTTGGATATCAAATTTTAGTGATACTTTTAAGCGATGCTCGTTCAGCAACGTGTAAGTTGTTTTGGGTTTCTTTGCGGCATTGCAAAAAAGTATTGATGCATAATCTAGACTTGCATATTGATTTATAAATATGTGCAAATGATTTAGTTTAAAATTTCTATTTAACTAAAATTTGTTTTTATTAACATATCTAGTAGAGGTGAATTATAAATATCTAATTGTTTTAAATAGATATAAAAATCACATAAGAGCTTTAAAATATAAAGATCTAGAAAAGTCAAATTTGTTAAACATTTAATTTTAAATAAACATAATATTTTGAATCAGAAAACATCATTAAATATTCTACAGATATCGGATAAAAATTTAACATTTTTGGAAAGCTTAAAAATTAAAAAACATTTGAAAAATCAAAATTATACAGTAATAAATGAACAATCAAATATTTATAATTCACTTCTACTAGTGTTAAAAAAAAAATTAAGTTAAATAGAAATTTTAGATTATAATAAGCATTTTGTCTTGAGAAACCCGTACATACCAGCGATCAACTAACGGTTATATTTCCATCTTTTTCTATTTTTGGTTGTTTGTTGAAACTCACGAAAACGTATCGGTTATAAACTGTTATGGTAAGATCTGTCAAAACGGTAAATTTTAAATATTTTAACCTAAAAGTTTATAAAAATTACTTATTTTTGTTGATTGATGTTTATTAATCAATTACATGAGGGGTTTAGACGTAATTGCATAATCAAAATCTTAGATAATAATAAAAATTAATAAAAATAAATGTAATATACTACTTAATATTTAATAAAATATTGGCAGTAAATATATATAATTCATTTTATAATTTAAACTAATGTCCACCTTGTCCACCTCTTCTTCATACATGTTTAATAATTAATTTGCAGGTTTAAATACGAATTTGAGGTTATAAGTTGTTTTGATTTGTTTGTTTGTTGACGTTCATTTGACATACCGATGTAACATACCGCTAGCTAAACTGCTTTCAACTCGGTTTTAAATTCACCTCGCTGGTTGGTACATTCGGAGTCAAAAGTTAATAACCGGTAAGTCGCGACAACGTAACGGTTTAAAACCATTTGATACCACAACATCAACGGTATCTCACGGCAAAACGCTTAATGTAAATATTTAATATTATATATTTGACAAATTATCTAACCTTAAAATTTTTGTAATGTCTAATAAATGACAATGGCTGCGTTTAGTACTCATTAGTTGCCAGCGCTGACCTAATAATCAATCAATAAGCGCTGAGCCCGTCTGGACGGTATATCGCGGGCGACCGAGCAATATCTCCTAACTCGAATTTTTGGTCAAAATGAGATTTTTATGTATTATAATTAAACCACTTACTGCGCAGGTTACTGCAAACGCTCATATCTCACAAAAATTTATAACTCTGTCTAAATAGTTGTATCAATTTCTCCTACCACAAGTTGTGTTATATGCGAACCGCAATATCTCCTATTTAGCCAGTTTGCCACAGTGAGTGACACGTGTTTTGGTGCTCCTCAATTGTATAATAAAATGTGATATATTCTGTAAGTATTATACTATTAATTAATGTTTAAAGCGATTAATAAACTCATAAATCTTATATTGAGCTATAAAATATTGGATGGCCTCCTTATTAATACTGCTTTTCATTAATTTTCAGATAGGAGATATTGAAGCCAGTATTTTTTCAACATAGGAGAGATTGCATCATGCTTTCAAGAGGCAAAAAGATTGTTGCAATGGCCAAAAAAAATTATAATGAAACTATTTTTGATAAACATAAACAAGAAAGCTTAGAAATATGTAACGTAAACAATGTACCTGCTCTTTGTGAAGATGTTGCCATTTTAGCAGCTGTTGTTAATGATAACCTCGATAATGATAATGTTTACGAAAACACGTCAAACTTAGAAACGTGTGACATAGATAGTTTGCCTATTTTGTTTGAGGATGATAATATCTTGTTAAATAATCTAGTAAGCCCAAATGAATCTTACATGTCAGATGACGTTTTAGTGAATATAAATGAAGACTGTACCACTAAGTTCCTAAATAATATAGAAGATGAGAATCAAGACTGCCGTAGTACATGCTCAGTACCTGACAATGATTCCCCGAATTCTCGGGATGAAGACGACACTTATGAACCGAATAGTGAAGTCTCTGATAGTGAGAATGAACAGACTGAGATTGGAAAATCTACTAATAAAAATCAAGATACTGAAGATGAAATTCACAAATTGATGAACATGCAAGAATCTAGAAAAAGACAAATATTGGCTAATAAAGATAACTGGAAGAGGGATAAGAACAAAAAACTTCGAATGCAAGGAAAGCAATATTTAGGTTTTACTAAGAAATCTGGAGAAAATATGAAACAGGATTATCCCCGAGAAGGACGGTCGATGAAAGGTGCATGTAAGTCATTACTTTGTAAAAATTCGAAAATAAAAAGAAATTGCTGGAAAGTTACAGAAGAATGTAGGCAAAAAATGTTCAATACTTTTTGGAAAGATATGAATTGGAAACAACGCAAAGTCTTTGTTGCTTCTAACGTGTTGAAGATTCCTACAAAAACGCGTAGCGTGGAGGATTCCCGACAACAAGAAACTTTTGAATATTTTTTAAATAATGGTAATCAAAAGTTGCAGGTCTGTCGGACAATGTTTGTCAACACTTTAGATATTGGCTATAAGACCGTCCAGGACTGGGTAAATAAGAGCTCTTTTGGAATGGTTTTAGAGAATGCCAGTAACGTGTCCATGAGCGAATCAGTTTCATCCAGATATAGTGTGCCGCATAATAGCCATTTGAATGATTTCTTTGACAAGTTGCCAAAGCTTTCTGCTTACTACTGTCGCCGTGACTCAATGAAAATGTACCTAGAAAATTCATTTACGACAATGATAGATTTATACAAAGTTTACAAATCAACTTGTCACGATGAGAACACCGATCCTCTCAGCAGAAACATCTTTAAAAAACTTTCACTACAAAAAATTTAAGCCTATACCAACAAAAAAAGGACCAATGCAATACCTGCTTTTCATTTAAGTATGGAAACGTTTCTAAAGAAGAGTATAATTCTCATATAGAACGAAAAGACAAAGCAAGGAAGCACAAGGCAAAAGACAAACAAAAGGCAGTAAATAACGAATGCCTTGTTTTAACAATGGATCTCCAAGCAGTAAAGTTATGCCCTTTTATTCCTGCCAATAAAGTTTACTTTAAAACAAAGCTTTGTTGTCACAATTTTACTGTGTATAATCTAACCTCAAAAGATGCTACGTGTTATTAGTTGCATCGTTCATTATATTACAGAAAATTGTTTGAACAAGAAAATACCTATAATTATCTATTCCGATAGATGTGGGTACCAGAATAGGAATCAGGTTCTATCCAACGCGTTGCTCAATTTGTCTATGCAACACGGAATTACAATTTACCAAAAATATTTGGAGCCGGGTCATACCCAAATGGAGTGTGACTCGGTTCACAGTTTAATTGAACAAAAACTGAAAAATAGGGAAATTCACTTACCCAGTGATTATGCAACTATTACAAAAGAAGCGCGGGTAAATCCCCGGCCCTATAATGTAAAAATTTTGGATTTTTCTCGGCATTTGAGATACGCTACCATTCGCCCTGGTAAAATGGCTTTCGATCCTGTCATAAATGACATCAAATGCATACAATACTTACAAGATGGTAAAATTAAGGTAAAACTTAATTATGATCAAGAATTTATGGACCTTTTAGTACAACCTAAAATAATGGACGTCATTTTGGAGTATACATCTCTTTTGAATGCGCCTTCTAAAATCAAGAAGGAAAAGTGGCAGCTCCTTCAAGAATTGAAGAATGTATTGCCTAAAGATACCCATCAGTTTTACGACAACTTAGCACATACCTAAATCATCTAATAATTGTATTACTCAAATTTTTTTGGAATTATTTTTGTTTCTCGTTACTGTATTATTATTTTGTTTATTATTCTTTTGTTTTATACCATAAATAGACTTCGAAATATAAATTGTGAGTTTCTTTATTCATCCTAAAGTCAAAATTACTATTCGGGTTTTCTCCTATGTCAATAAATTGAAATTGCAATAATTCCTATCTCAAATTTTCCAACAACAAATTATTATTTTTTAAATTTTACTATTGTTTTTTGAAAATGACATGTAAGTGAATTATATGTCACAAAAAAATATCAGAATGTTGCTACTTATTTAAAATAAAACAGTTTTATGTTGTTTCTGTAAAGTTTGTCTAAACACAGTTAGGAGATATTGCTCGGTCGCCCGCAATATTTTGCCACTGTTGCCAACCGTAAAAACTTGTATCAACATAAACATAAAGCTCAGAGTTTTGAATTTAAATAAACGATTTAATTAGTTTATGAAGCCGCTACTTAACGAGATATAATATATTTTTAATAAGCAATGCCATCTAAGGTGAAGGTGTAAGATAAGATTACCCTGAAGTTGGCTACAAAGTGCTGCAATTGATTATCTTTATCATTTTTACTTCTCTCACTAAGTTATTACAGCGTTAATATTACGTTGTAATCTCATTTACTTATGTTGCTCCTTTTCCCGTTTGAAAACATATATAACTGCTATGTAGTTTGGTTTTGACATGATAGCTGCTTTTTGTTACGTTCTGACAGACCCTGGTGCACGCCAGGGCAAGATGCACTGCGTTCCCGTTACGTATACATAAGTGGGGTAACTTGCACAAAGTCGTCCTTCCCCTCTTCTTCTAGCTCCAACCTTTCAAGCGGGGCGAGTTGCACTTCCTCATTTGATTGGTTGATTTCAAAATAAAATCTGACAACAGCCGTTAATTAATTAAAATATATATCAGGACTAGTCAACGAAAGAAATTACAAACAAAAAAATTAAAAATTAAAGAGAAATAAACAAATTAAATAATAATCACATAAATGTAAGTGATTACTAAATATTTAAATAAATCTTACATTTAACATATGCACAAACGCTACAGAAACATGTTCCCATAAAGGTGCAAGACGCTCGAGTGTAACTTGGCGCGCGCTGGGGTAAGATGCTCTGGGTTAGTAACCCTAATAACAGGAAAGCAACTGATGTATTTACTTTTTAAATAAAAGCGCGGACCAAGCAAACCTAGATGTTTAATGAGTAAAATGACAAGCTCTGTCAGCAAAAGATTGTCATCAAGCGCGTTGTACTAATAAATAAAAACTAAAAACAGAAGATTTTTTTCGCCTCTGTACACTCATATATGTTGAAACTAGGTAAGATAATTTTATTTTATAAGTTCAATAAATCATTAATGTGAGATTCATGTTTTTTTTTATAATCAATTAAATATGATATTGCTTTAACAGCTGTTCAAAACAATAATTATAATTGATTATAATCTACTCCAGCTATATTAATAACTTGACATCAAGGTTGAAGGATATTTTAAATTTGTAAATCTCTGAAAAGAAATCTCCCAATTGCGCAAAAAAAGAAATCATATTTAATATAGATCGATATTAACAAATACAGCTCGGGCTGCATTTGCAGACCTTGAATTAATATTTTATTGTGGGCTTACTGGAGTCACGGCACGTACGTTGTTTTCGTCAAACTGCGAAAGAAAACATCCTTGACTCACTGCTGCGCGACCACTTAATTATAGTCCTCTTAAAATGTATGATCAACATTTAGATTAATGACATGAGTTAGTAAAATATGCGTGAAATATTACAACATTCTAACCAAGCGTGGTAAATGCAATAAGAAATAAATCTAATTAATGAATTATTACGAAAATAGTTTGTGGAGTTTTTTATTTAAACAATTTTAAAATAATAATTTTGTTAAATATGAGTACATTATATTATTTTCATATTTAACCAACATATGCAAATTAATGATAATGAAATTATTATTTGTAAAATGTGCTTTTGGTATCATGCTTTATATAAATAATTAAATTATTTAAGAGAACATTGTATACTTATATAGCATTTTTTAGAAGCAATATATTGAAGAACTTGTAATATGTATATATAAACCAGTTTTTTGCCTAAAATTAGATAATCAATGTTATACTTGTTTATTTATGTAACTTCATCTTTTTATTAATTTATTGCTGTTAACAAATAAGTTAATAACATATGTAATACAATTAACATAGATTATTTTTAAAATACTCAAATTAAAATTATATGTAACTAAATATACATGTGGCTTGGTCGAAAAAGAACATTATAGGAAAATAGCATTTCGGTAACAAAGTATATGATCTAGAAATATGTACATAATCTAAACAGTATAGGTGCTATTTGAGTTTCAAATAGTTATATTTGTTTAAAATAAAAAATACTATGCGGCACAAGCATTTGAGCACAAGTTAAACTCAATATTTTTTCACTTGCCTCAAATAAAAACATTGTTTCAAAAAATTTTAAAGTTTTAAATTATCACTTCTGTCAGATTTTAAGATATGACGTCATGTAAAATAGTGATTTAAAACAGATGGTTTTGGTAGAGGCAGGCAAAAAACAACGTTTTAAACGCATATTATGATAAGAAATATATGTTTCAAATTTTAGTAAATTTAGTAATAAGTTCACTGTAAGCCTGAGTTTTTAAAGTGTTATTTCTACGAAATTTTTTCAAAAGAATGTTTTTTATTAGGCTTTTTTAAGTAAGCTAAAAGTTATACTTAAAGCTCTCTATTAGTGATTTGACTAAAAAAAACAAACAATAAAACAATTGAGTGGTGGTGGCCGTTACTATGTAATAGTTCATTATAAAATAAACTATACAATTTTTTTATCTACTATATTTTTTATTTAGAAACCGTAACTAGTTTCAACCATTCCAAAACCATCATTGGACGGTGATACAAACAAGTATACTTTGTTGAAACTAGTTACGGTTTTTAAATATATTCAATTTGCAGTAATCGGGCTTAGAAAAAGAGGTTTGTTTATTTGTAATGTTTTCCAAAAAACTGGGCAATAGTTCAATGTTGGCGTAGATAGATTGAACAACAAAAACAACGACGTTAAATTAATTTACCAAAGAATTGAATTATATAAAAGATGTTGTCTTAAATAGTGCAATGAGAGATTACAATATGCCAATCATTAGAAACATGTTATCTATAGCGACAAATTAAAATTTTGTTTGTATGCCCACGATGGTCGTAAGACGTCGCAGAAAAAATTTACAGTTTGTTAAATAATACAGCTGTTCCTTCTTGTGGGTATTAGCTTGTTGTGGTGAGGGGGCTGCGTAACTTCTGCTCGAGCTATGCTGAAAAAAGATTAAACTTCTGGCAGGGCCATTTATGCCGGATGGTTCAATGAGAAGAAGCTAAACCAAATAGGTTAAACGCACCTAACTTTTTATTATGTCTAATAATCAAACACGCCCTGAGTCCGTGCCGTCAGTTAAAATTAACAAAAGCTTCAAAATCTGCACGTATCAGTTAACTACCGGAGTTGGAAAACAATGCTAACTTTGACAAAATTAGCCCTTGGGTATTAGAAAATAGAATTAACTACCGACTTGCCCATTTTACCGACAGAGTTAAAAGATACGTAACATACAAGAGTCCAAACCACAAAAAAACTTTCAAAAATTTATTAGACAAAGGTGTAGCTTAAGACTGCAGAAAAGACCTCATCAACGCAATAAAAAGCATTTTTATAAAAAATAAAAAATCAATGGAAGAAGGGTTGTTTTCAGAAGAGGAGTTAACAACTAGCATTTTATCAGAAGCAATTACATCTTCCCCAGGCAACCTTACTTTAACTAATGTTCTTGTTGGAAGGCTATATTTTGCAAAAGCATATAAATGGAGAATATCTTTTAAAGGCAATCCTGATAAGAATTTTCTGTTCTTATTAAAAAACATAGAGGATTTTCGAGTGTCAAAAGGAATAACTAAAAAAGACTTTGTCTGCAATAGACATCTAACTGCGACAAACTTGTACGTAAACACAAAAAAGATTTCTTATCATTTTATTACGACAATAACACTTTACATTATATCTATATATGGAAAACCTATTTCAACAACGTTTAGTACTTCCGTTAGACGATAAGCGTTTACAAATAATTTGAAGGAACTTAAATACTGCATATCTAGGACATTTAAGCCTAATTAAAATTATAAATATTTCTCAATTAACTACGTGCTGTAGGAGGCTTCTTTTTTTTTTTTTTTTTTTTTTTTCACGTAGTGAGTTGTTGGCTCTCAACAAGTGGCCCTTAAGAATAACCTACGCATGGTAATAACTTCCGGTTTTCTTCTCTGCGCAAATCCTGTTGTTTTAATGTCCCTGTCTAAACTAAACTACATTTGGTGCTAGTTTGAGGCAGGCTGCTTTTTGTTTCGCGGATTTTCACGCATCATCTGCGGCACGCATGCTGTCCCCGGCTCCTCTCTCCCTATAGCCCCTACCTTTGTCTCTTGTCTCTTTTGTCATTTTGCCTTTTCTTATCTGCACTGGCATCTACCTCTGCATTCTCTTCTTTCTCCCATCTTTGTGTTATTTACTCTAATTATATAATTTGTTCTCAGATGTGCTCTTAGCTTACTGAGGTCTTTGTTCACTTCTTCTTTATCGTATCCCTTCTCCTTCATGAATAATTTATGCAGTTCCATCAGTTGTATTCCTTTTGGCAGTCCTAGATTTGTAAGTTTTACTTTCAGTGATATCCTTGTATCTCCATCAGGAATTACTTCTTCATGTCCTCTTGTCGCCAGGTATATTCTGACTATCTAAAAGGTTGCGTTCTCAGTTATCCTTGAGATAGCATATCTACCATTTGGTATTTGCCTTGTTATTTCTGTTATTCTGCTTTCCTTCAATATTTCTTTTCTCCTTCTCCTTATCTCTGCAATTTTGTTTGGTATCGTAGTCTCTGTAAATGTTCTTTTTTTTCATCTGTTTCTTGGTATGCATAATTGTCATGTCTTTTCTTAATTTTTTCTTTTTGATCTTTTTCTCTATTTTCTTGTTTCCATTTAGCTTCTCTCATCTCTTTCCTTTCTTTTCTATGGCTTTTAGTTTGTGTGTTTGTTTCCATTGTTTGTTTTTCTATATTCTTCTATTGTCAAACTCTACAATTTTTTTTTTTAGTACACTTGTTGCAAAGTTTTCTAACGCCCTCCATTTATTTTCATCTGTTAAGCATTTGTTAATGATTGTTGTTTTATCCACTTTGCTTTCTAGTATATATTCTCGTTTTATTCTATCTTCCTTCCACGCCTTAAATTCTACTAGAGTGTGTTCTGCGTTATCGTGTGTTTCTTCCTGACAAAATGTACACCTTTCTTCTTCATTTATTTTTTTAATTTTTTGCAAGAATTTTCCAAATGCTCCGTGCCCGGTCAGTATTTGTGTTGTATAATAGCACGTCTCGGGTTTCTTCTCTACCCATTCTTTTATGTCTGGGATTAATTCTCTCGTCCATTTCCCTTTTTCTCCTGTATCCCATTTTCTCTGCCATCTTTCCATAGTCTTTTCTCTTGCTCTTATCTTTACTTCTTTTTTACTTGTTCCTTTTTTTTGTTTTCATGGCTTCTCCCCATGTTTTTGCGGCGTACAGCAATTTGCTTCTTGCTGCCGTTGCTATTAGCCTTCTGCTTTCTTCTCCTGGACCTCCGTTGTTTGGCATAAGTCTACCAAGCTTTCTCTCAACTTCCTTTGTTCCAATGACCGCTTCCTTAACCTGTTCATTCCATCCCTTTGCTTCGAGTGTCACTCCAAGGTATTTGATTTTTTTTCCTATGGTTATCTCTTGATCTCCCACCTGTATCTTACCTGTTCTTTTATTATTCCTCTTAGTTGATAGCCATGCCGCCTCAGTTTTTTGTGTTGCTAGTTTTAAGCCCTTACTTCTCATCCATATTTGTATCATATCAATTGCCAGCTCTAATCTTCCTTTTAGTACTTCTATTTCTACGTCTCTATCTACTACTGCTATGTCGTCCGCAAATGCTGTTATTGACAAACCTTCCGGTATCTTCATTCGAAGTAACTTGTTATAGACAAGGTTCCACAGTTTTAGTCCCAGTGCTGAGCCCTGCGGTACCCCTCTAGTAAGATTGAATCTTTCTTTTTTGGTCACTAGGTTTCTGTCCTGTAAGTAGCTGCATATAATCTTGATTGTTTTTCTGTTCAGTTCTTTCTTCTTTGCCGCCTCTATGATTGCTGCCCATGATACGCTATTAAACGCGTTCTGTTTGTCCAACGCTATCATTACACAGTGTTGCCTTTTCCTCTGCGTTCCGCTGTTTGCTTCTTTTGCTATTGCTTTCACTTTTTCAATAGCTCCTAAGGTTGTTTTTCCTTTGGTAAATCCGTATTGTTCTTTTTCCCATCCTCCTTTTTCTTCTATTTCTTGTTCTATTCTCCGTACAATAACTTTCTTCATTATTTTAGCCAGTGTGTTGATTAAGCATATTGGTCTGTATGATGTTGCTTTTCCTGCTTCTTTTTTTACTCAATCAGTACTAGAGTGGCTTCTTTCCAACATCCTGGGAAAGTTCCTTCTTTTAGGCACCTGTTGATTATTTGAGTTATTTCTATCTCGTTTCCGTCTAAAGCTGCTTTAACAATCTCTGTTGTTATTTCGTCCGGATCTGGTGCTTTGTTGTTAGGCAATTCTTTTATGATCTTATTGATCTCTTCCACTGTTGCTATAACTGTTGCTTCTTCTTCTTTTGTTTCTGGTTCTTCTACTGGTTCTCTCTTGGGAAATAGTTTTTTAATTATGACTTCTTCTTCTTCGTCTTCTTTTAAGCAGATTCCTTTTGTTCTTCCACCCAATTTGTCCATCACTATTTTGTACGGTTGTCCCCAAAGATCGCCATCTATAGATTCTTTATCATTTCTATCCAGCATCTTTTTCTGCTATCCCTAATTGCTTTTTTTTTTAAATTTCTGTCGTTTTTAAGTTTCTCTTTTATTTCCTCTGTGTTCTCTCCTCTTCTTCTCAGCCTTTTGATTTTCCTCCCTTATTGTATTGTGTTTTTCCTGCATTCTTTTATTTCCTCACACCACCAGTATGGTCCTTTTCGTCCGCCTTCCCTGTACCTAGAAATTGCTTCCTCCGCCGCTTTTCTCAGTTTTTCTGAGTACCTCTCGCATCTTTTCTCAATATTTTTGTTTTCTGTTTTCTTCTTACGTTCCATTTACCTTCTCTCGTGTGCTCCTGTTTTCCTTTGTCCTTTGTATTGTATTGTATATGTTTGTGTAGACTCAGTGATTCTTTTTCAGTCCATTCATTTATTATTTTTGCCATTTCCCACGTTGCTATGGTGATGTCAATATGTGATTTTGAGCTTCCTCTTACAAACGTCGAATTGTCTCCTTTGTTGCAGATTGTAAGATTTAACCCTGCTATCATCTCCTCTAAGATTTTTCTTCTTAAATCGTTCTTGTAGCCTTCCCATCTCGGTGATTTTGCGTTGAAATCTCCTCTTACAATATTTTTTTTGTTTTTCTGTTTTCTTAAACTTCTTTCTAATTCTTCTATCCACTCTCGATAGTATTCCAGATCGCAGTTTGGGCTGATATAACAGCTGTATACTATCATGTTTTGTACTTCTGCCCACACTATTCCTTCTTTTGGTGTTCCCCATCTTTCCACCTTGTCCCTACACTTTCCCCTAGCTAATATTGCTGCATCTGTTCCTTTGTCTCTTATCCACTTACCATTTAGTTTGTTTTTATTAGGTTCACTCACTAGCACTAGGTCTATTTCCACTCTCTACGCTGTTGCTAGTAGTAAATCGTGAGCCTCTCTTCCCCTCCCTATGTTTATTTGTATAAACTTATACATTATGTGATACTATTTTTTTCTCCTGTTCTCTCCAGTTC
The DNA here is from genome assembly GCA_963932245.1 of Tachinus rufipes. Taxonomy (NCBI): domain Eukaryota; kingdom Metazoa; phylum Arthropoda; class Insecta; order Coleoptera; family Staphylinidae; genus Tachinus; species Tachinus rufipes. The sequence goes on along the minus strand of OZ010745.1, from coordinate 69,643,289 downwards.
TAGGTTGTTGTCCTCCATATTCTTCTTGGTTTTCCTCATTACTTTTTTCTTTGTAGCTGGACATCTTTTCTCTCCCGTTCTGTGTCCTAATACTTTGCATTCAATGCAGTATTCTTTGTTTCTGCATTCGGCAACCTGATGTCCCTCCTTTCCGCATTTTATACATAGCGAAGTCCTGTCTTCCCCATTGCATTCTGCCGCTACATGTCCTTTCTTCCAGCATTTATAACATTTTCTTTCATTTGCTTTTACTTATTTTACTCTGCATCTTATGAGTCCTATGTTTATTCTTCCTTCTCCTATTATCTGTTTTTTTTGTCCATTTTGACTATAGCGGTTTGTTTTTCTCTATAACCTTTCTTTATGGAAATTATTGTACTTTCTTCTGTGTTCACTTTGTTCATAATTTCTTCCAGTATTTCTTCTCTCTTAATTTCCGGGCTAATAACTTTAAGTATCACCAGTTCTGTAGTTTTGTTGCTGGCTTTTCTTACATTGCAGCCTTCCATTCCATTTTTATTTTTTTCTATCTCTTTCTCCGTCTCATTACCCTTTGTAATTAGTAACAACTCCCCTTTTTTTGTTTCTCTTACCTCCTTAAACGTAGATCCTTTTATCTGGGTTTTTGCCTGTTTCAGCAAATCTGCATATGTGACACCTTGTTTGCTCACTACTATAGCACCTGTTTCCGTACCTGTTTATTTTTTTTTTTTCTATTTGTCTTCGCTACCTGTCCCTGTGTTGGCACGCACAGTCTTATTTTGTGTTAGTTCTTCTTCCTGCTATTTCCATAATTTTTTTTGCATCTCTTGCCGTAATTCCCGTTGGATTGGTATATTTATTTCTTCAATACTTAATGTTTTTGTTTTGATAAGCATTTTTTTGATAGCTATTAGTATCTCTTTATTCCCTGCCGTTTCGATTTTCTGCTTAATGATGTGTACTTTTCCCACATTTGTTCCGCTTAGATTTTTAACTATTTCTATATATGGCGTTTCATCTTCTCCTTCTTCCTCCATTAGTTCAGGGTATTTTATTTTTGCTTGTTGTAAGATACCACCTTCTTTGCCTATTTCATCTTTATTTATTAAAAGTCCTGTATCCATTTCCTTTCCCATTATTGGTTTTTTTTTTCCACGTTTACATATTTATAGTCTGTATCTCTCCATTCTTTATTTATAATATTTTTTATATCCTCTTCATTAGCCACTTTTAATATCTCCTCGTCCGAGATAAAATTTTTACGGTTTTCTTCCCTATTATCTCCAGTTTCCATTGTCTGTGTCGACATTTCTATACCTATTTTTGTTTTATTTTCTTTTTCCTGTTCTTTTTTTGGATTTCTTCAAATTCCATTCTCTCTATATTTGTTTCTAGTTGATTCGCCACCTATTTAATTTCTAGTTATGTGGTTGTACACTCACTGGTTAAGTTTTTTAATTCTCTAATTAATTTCCACATTAATTGGATTGTTGTGGGGTTATTTGCTCTCTTCGCCTTGTTGTTACCTCCTGGCGAATCTATTTCTCTCTCTTTTTTTTGATTTGTTTGACCTAATTCTTTATCTTTTTTTTATCCGGCGGTGTTCTTTGCAACATCCCGCTTTTTAAAAATGCATCTATCTTATTACGTTTTTTGACCCTTGGCCTAGTTTCACTTTTAATTAATATCAAATTGCTGTTTCCGCGTTTATGTTTTATTATGTAACACTAGACGTATCGCGCGTCACGACACGAGTGTGTTTTAAAACACGACCGCACCTTTATTTTTTAGTGTGTCCAGTTTTACACTTTTTTGAACTTTCACAATAAACTTTTCACCTTTCCACTGTTTGTTCTAATTCACAGAATTTTTAATTTTTTAAATAACGTAGTTTATTCACCATTCGCCTTTATGGACATTCGCGAGCGCGTCCGTTTCACCGTCGGACATTGCTGTAGGAGGCTAGAGGCGGATATACCTTTGATAATTTACCTGCAACCAGTACAACCAAACCGTTCAGGAGCCAACGTTAACTAGATTGACAGAGCACCTAATTTACTCCCTATTATTAACATAAACTTGATTTCTTATTGAAAGTTGTTGAAATTTTAATAAAAATGGCTACGGATTTAGATTAAAAAAAAAAACATCAAAATTTTGTTTTAAATGCGGGGCCAAGGGACAAATAAAAGCAACTTGCACCACTTGTTCAAAAAACTAAATCTAAAAACAAAAGTTATTAACCCCCGCACCCCTACAAGTAAAAACGCAGTTGATAAAGTAAGTAGTGAATAGCAAGAGTAGGTATCAAGGGTTAGAAAATTTCTCCAAACACTTAAAGTGCAGCCATTTTTTTCAAGAAATGAATAAATACAACCGACTTCATATCCAAACAACAGTATAAAATAAAATTTAAGGTGTTGATTGATACTGGTGCAAAATGGTCTTACAGAATTAGTTTGCTCTACGTATCAACTGCTGACAAACCCAAAAGAAAGGTAAAAAGCATTGTGAAACTACCTATAACAATTTCAAGTATATTATTTATGACAAGAGTATTAGTTGTTTCTTTATTCCTACTTGGATTTGTGCTGGAATCAGATTTTGTAAAGAAAAATTGTATAATAATTGATTTTCAATACTGCTTGTATTCTTTAACAAGTGCTGTTAGTAAGGAAGTATTTAATATTTAAAATATAGTTGCAGAAATAATTCAAAAAGCAGACTATAGCTAGGCAAAAATCACGCGCTTAACAGAAAAAAAATTGGGTAAAATATTGGTGTACACGCATCATATAGACATGGAAGATAGCTCCCCAATTAAACAAAGACCACACCCGTCATCACTTTTTATGGCCAAACATCTAAATCAAGTCTTTGGTGTTTACCAGTCCTTCTTGTTCAAAAAGCAAAGGCGACTATAGGTTTTGTTTTGATGGTTGTCGGTTATATACTGTTACAAAAGCTTTAGCTTATTCATTGCCATACTTTATATTTTGTAAAACAAACACGGCTATTTTATTGTAAATCAAGAGAGCATTTAAACCAATAAATGCATTGTATTTCAGTTGCTATAACCGCTATAACAATTAACATTGCAGCATCGCAGTCAACGCCAGCAAATTGTAGTAATTTATTAATTGACGGTAAAAGTATAAATACTTTATTATATTCATTATTAATTTGATTAAGTCTGGAGGCTAAACATTTATATAGATTTGACGACAGTTAAAAAATTAAACTATTTATTCATACTATTTTTTATTTGCCTTCGATTGTCACTGAGTGACATATGGCATTTTTTTACTGTCAGAAATCTACATATATAGCCTATCAACATGAAGATTTTGTTATAATAATATATTCTGTATTTAGATGTTACTATTATACCGAAAAAGAGAAATAATTACATTACTGCTATTTATACTTGTAATCATATATTTGTAACTCTGTTTTTTTCAAAATTTAAGCACACAAATGAAATACACTTACAAGAGTATATATGGTTATTAAAAAAAACAATTTTTACATTAATTATTAACTATTTTCAGACAAGGAATACAGAATCTACTATTCAAAATGTTGCATAATTAAAATAGATCCATTTGATAAAGAAATAATGCCTTTTTTTAAGAAAAAACCATTCAAAAGCTGTAAAAAATTGGATCCTCTTGTTTACGTTGTTAAAAACAAGAAAAATACAATGGCCAGAATACATATAAATAAAGATTTAATACCAAGCTACTCATACAATGGAATTAAATGTTGCAGCCAAGATTATAAGCGAATGCCTAAAAAAGAAAAATATAGGTTAGTGTTACCGCACAGTATAAAACTACTATAATTAAGATTTAAATAATGAAACAAATGACTGTAACTTTATAATAATGCGGGACGATTGATGCTGTCATAGTTGTTTGTTTCATTATTTATATCATCATGAAGGTATGAAAGCATACTGTCATTTTTAATGTTTTTAACTTAAATAGTTGCCAAGACGCGTTTCCAACTTGTGATGACTATCGAAATATAAACGTAAGCTATTGTGTGTTTGTTGCAATGAAGTAAAGTAAGGTAAAGCGAGCAACAAACGCGCATTCAAAAATTGCGGTTGCGATAGGCTGCTGCCATTTTATTTAATGTTTACATTACCTTAAAGATACATAATTAAAGCAACTAACAATACTTTGTACCTAATATAACATTTTTTATCACATTAGTTATAGAGCGTTAACGTAGCATGTTAATATTAATAGTCCAGAGTTTGAAAATATGACTAAATAATAATTTTCTCTTTGTCTATCGAGGAGTCTCGGAAGTCACTCAATAAGCCGTTGGTCCTAACCTTTTTCAGACGCATTTAATTACAATAATTATTGCACGACCTACTAGAGCAAACCGAAACTCCTGATCACATAAATTACGATAACAAGTAAGAGTATTTTATGACCAGTTTACACTTATTGGACAGATGTGTAAGATCTATATTAACAAAGGTCAGAGAATTTTTATACATTTTTTTTTTCGGACAAACAGTTCAATCAGCATAGCTACCGTACATATATTGGACTGAAACAATCTTTCTGTATATGCAAAACACCGGCGCTATATGTTTCCATCAAGAAATAAGAATTTTACTTATTGGTTAATAAAGTACTGTCTTTTATCTAAACGTTGAACAAAACCAACACCTACCAACTACGCTAATTTGGTGTTTTTCAAGAATTTGCCAAAAATTTCTTTCAAAAAAGATATCAGCTTAAACGTAACATAACACTAGTAAAATTTGATCAAAAATACAACACCTACCAACTAAGCTAATTTGGTGTTTTTGAAGAATTTGCCAACACTTTCTTTCAAAAAAGATATCAGCTTAAACGTAACATAACACTAGTAAGATTTTTATTAAAAATGGAATTAAACAATGGCAATTAAGACTGCTCACCGACAGTTATATTTTTAGACAAATCTAATCTAAACTGTGTCCAATCATAGTATGTATAAACAACTTTCATTAACTAACTGTTTTAGGTGGCAAACTTATATGAAAGAAAACTCGCACTTACTAAATACCTTAACTGACAGTCCGTCTAATGTTTGATACAGCTCGAATAAGCACACAGAAAATTTGCAAGGATGTGCCAAAAAACAAAAGCAATTACTTCAAAATTCCGATAGCATAGTTTGCCCAAAGTTATTTATTATGATTGATTTCATTTTCTTATTAACTGTAACAATTAAACCGCAAAATAATCGCTAAACAAAAAACCAGCAACAATGCCAGACCCAACGCAAACAAACAAAACAGTTTAAAATAGCGCCGCTTATGAACAGCTCAAGAAAGCTATCAACCAACTCCTATAACTGGCCAGACTACGGCCAAAGTTACGCTTTGTACTACAAACGGATGTGTCTATTAAAAGCTTAAATGTTATACTAGCGAGACGGGTGAGTGAACACATCAATTTAAATTACTCAATGGCAATCTTAACCATAAATTATCCACCTACCCGCTTGTTATTGTGCTAGTGATTAAAAAATTTAATATCATCTCTTTCTATTCTGACAAAAAAACTTCTATCACTTTTAATTCTTTAATAACAAAAACTTGGACGGGTGGGTAGGCACTTCAATTCAAATTACTCAATAGTAATCATGATTAAGAATGACCCACACAACCGCCCAAATGTTAGTGATCAAAAAAAATAATATTATTTTTTGCTATTCTGACAAAAAGACTTCTAATACTTGCAGAGAAAAGAAATTTTTAATTTTTTAATAACAAACACTTGGGCGGGTAGGTAGGCACCTCAATTTAAATTACTCAAAAGTAATTATAAGCAGAAGTGGCCCACTCACTCGCCAAAGTGTTAATGATCAAAACAATTTGACATTACCTTCTCCTATTCTGACAAAAAGACTTTTAACACTTGCAAAGAAAAAAAACTTTTAGTTCTTTGTTAACAAAAACTACAATTCAAATTATTCAATGATAATTATGACCAGGACTGACCCACCTGCCCGTCCAACTGTTGGTGATCAATAAATTTAATATTACTTTCTTCTCTTCTGACAAAAGGACATTTGAAGAAAATCGACATGTTCAATTTTTTGATAACAAATACTTGGGCGAGTGGATACTCCAATTAAAACTACTTGCTGGTAATTATAAACTGGAGTGCCCCGCCTACCCGCTCAAGTGTTGGTTATTTAAAGTTTGGATATTACAATCTGTTTCTTTGTAACGCTTGCAGGGAAAAGAAACATTTATATTTTGATAACAAACTTTTGGGCAAGTAGAAGGGTACTCCAGTTTGAAGTACTTGTTGGTAATCATGAACTAAAGTGCCAAAGAGTGTTTCAATATGAATGCTTTTTTTTAACGACCAATAACAAACTTAAGATTGTGACATAAAATTGATTGAAACTGTCAGAAGATGTTTAAATTACTGTTAAAATAAGAAAAGATGTTTGAAACTGTTTACACAGTTTGAACCTGTAATAACTTACTTGTAGATTTTTTAAACTGTTAGAGAATTCTATAAATTTTCAATAAATGCTTTAAACTATCAATACGTTGACAGACGCTAAATCCAAGTTTACGATGGTTCCTAATGTTAGAAAAATTCAAATATCCAGTAAAAAATATCCCAGAAACGGTAAATTTACTGCAAAATACAATATCTCTGGAGATAAACTGGTAGATAAAAACTCACACACAAGCAGATGCCCTCGACAGCATCCAAATGCTATTCAGACAATTTGGCCACAACGTGCTACGCAAAAAAAAGAAAAGAGGAAACGAGAATGCTAGGAGCACTGATTGAACGCTACCAAAAAATACAACTCTATCTCATCATCTGCTCAGTTTACCAGCCGGCACTTGGAAAGACGCCACGCGGAACTGAAGAAGAGCATTTGCACACTAAACAAACAACATCAAAGACGCCACTCAAACAAACTAATTTTATTAACCGTGTACCACAAAAACCAATGAACAAACGCAGTCTAAGTGATTGTAAAGATAAGACTTACACCAACCAGAAAGTTGGAATAAAACTAGACCTAAAAAAAACCTGGGCAAAAAACTACAACAAGCAAAACATTTCCAAGAAACATATAAAAAACGCCGCTGTCCTCAACAGACCAACTTACAACACCAGTATAAACCCGGTAAACAGGTAACAATTAGAAGACGCGCAAAAGGCCTTTGCCACAAAATGGATGGGACCAAAACTTTCACAAAAGGAAACTGCTACTTGATAGAGGACATACCAAACTAACCTCGTACCAAAGTGCTTGCCAAAAACATCAAACCGGCTCCATTGGCAGAAGACAAGCCTCATTAAAGAATTCCAGCTCCTAATATGCCTACAGTTTAAAGTACTCTAAAGAAAAGAGGATAAATTGTTACGACTGCCAGATTTAAAAAAAGCCAAATTTCCTATAAAGATCTTACAAATTCAAATTATTTATTATTCAAAATCTGACTTCAAGACTAAGCACATTACAATATTGAAACTTTGTACAATAAATTCTTTAGATTCTTGGCCCAAACTGACTCAGTTAAAAACTAAACACAACAACCTACACTACGATTACGACCTATTAAAACCAACGATTGCATAGAAACGTGGCGTTTTACTTTCTCACAACAAAACAAAACGCAGAGAGCTTTTGCTGCACTCGAGCCAACGGCCAAACATCTTGCCGTCACCGAGGGGCTTCCTAACCCTCTTTAGATAGCCCACGCCGCCTTTACCGACAGGTAGCCGGTAGTCACAGTATAGGGGTGAGTACATAGTCAAGAACTTTATCAAAATCTGTCTATTTGCATAACACCTCTTTTAAACCGCGTGCAATCAATTTAATGAATTTTAGCCAAATGTGCTTCTAATGTTTATTTAACCCCCATTAAACCAACTTAGTTGGTTTGTCTATCCCAAAACGTTCACAGCAATTAAAAATCTCACGGTTTAGTCTTTATTTCCCACTGCATACAGATCTTAGCCTATATGATTATAAAGTGCTGTTGAAGCAGGAATTGAAGCCGAATAGTTATGAACAGCGCTTAGTTTGTGTTTTTTTGCTGCTGAAAATGCGGGCAATAAATTATAAATTTGTTTAGAAAAAATCTTTGGCAACAATACCCATTTTTATTTTTGTTGTTTTAGGTTTGTCAATAGACAGAACTCTGCCGCATCTGGAGTTTTAAAAATCATAAAACAATAGTTGAAAACTTTTTATCCCTAAATTGTTACTGTTTGATTCGGTTTTTAGGTCGACTGACTTGTTTGGCCTTTTTTCTAGCAGAATAACGTTACAGACCAAACAAGCCGTAAAACAAATGTTGTACAAGAAATTTTTAGACACATTGTTTTGCAAATTTTACATAAATTAGCTGCCCAGATTGTGAGATTTAACATTTTTTTTGTTTGGGGTTACGCAAAGGAAAGAACCTACGTTAATGCTTCTCAAACAATGTTATTCCTCAAAGACAATATTTGAGCTGTTATTTGCCAGATAAAGTTTTAGTTGTTCAAAAATGTCTTGTAAAACTTGCTCAAAAAAAATAATTCTTTGCACTGCAACTAACTGAATCTTAATTTTTATTGCAAGAAAACGACTTCAATTGCAACTTTACCTGGCATTTTTTATTGTAAACGAGTCGTCTAACAAGATTACTAAATATAGCAGTTTTTATCAATATAAATTATTAAACCTGAATGTGCAATCTCTGTTAAACAAAATTAACTTTTTAGATGTATTAAATACCGACATTAATAGTGATATTATTTGTGTAAGTGAACATTGGTTCACATCAATTGTGCAATTATCATGCTGCAATATCATGACTACTCATTAGTAGGCGCGTTTTTCAAAAAAAATTATACACGAGGAGGAGTACCTATTTATTCTAAAACTCAAATAAGTGCTAATTGTAAACATGTTACTGATATAACAAATTTGTCTGTAGAATTAAGTTTTGAATGTATGAAAAAAATAATCAGGAATATATTTAATTTAAATTATATTGAAACTTGTCGTGACACTTTTAAATCAAAAAGTATTTTAACTGTTCCGTTCATTTACTTGTATAAATTATTATGTTATGTATTTAAGAATAAAAGTAACTATCCATTATCAAACACAGTTCATAATTATCCAACAAGTAATAAAAATAACATATATTTATCACAATTTAAAATTGTATCTTATAAAAAGTCACCAACATACGCTGGTGAATATTTTTTTAATTGTTTGCCAGATAACATCAAAAATATAAAAATCTTAAAAACGTTGTCACCTAAAAAAATTCTTAATTGATGGTTGTTTTATTCAATAAATAAATTTGAAAATTGTAAATAGCTCTTAAATATTGTACGTAATCATCTTGTTTATATCTACATTTGTTATGATTTATGTGTTAACGTACGAAATTCTCTAGCGTTAAGAAGCATTTATAGCAAAAACTTTATTTTATGCTGATTTCACAGTATGATATGATATTGACTTTACTCTAATGTTCTATTTTTTTTAATTTCAGATTAGTTGGTGAATGTAAGTTTTTCAACGATAACACATCAATATCAAATGAAACAACTTATGTTCATTGTCTGAATGGTTACAATGAAACAGTTTACAAAAATTATTATGCACCTGTGATAATTCATAAAGCAATTAAATATAAAATAAAACCAAATACCAAGAAAGATTTAAGTATACTTATAATAGGAATCGATAGCATATCAAGCTCAAATTTAAGAAGATGCATGCCTTTAACAACTAAATTTGTTTTGAATCAAAACTGGATAGAGTTGGAAGCTTATAACAAAATGTATGATAATACTATTGTTAATGTAATGGCAATTTTAACTGGATTAGATTTTAATTATATTTATAAATTATGCAATCTACATAAAATTAATGGATTAGACAACTGTAAAAAAAATGTTGTTTTATGAATTTAGAAAACTCTGTTATGTAACAGCATATGAAGAAGATTCTACTTTTATAAACACTTTTACTTTAAGAAAAAAAGGTTTTACTAACACGCCTACTGATTATTACTACATGCCTTACTTTTATGGTATTGAACATCTTGAGAAGTCATCAAGCATACATAAAGTTGATAATCATTTGTATTGCGGTGCTAATATGAGTTATGCTGAGCATATGCTTGATATTATAATTGCTTTTGTAAAAACTTTTAATAGGATCAAAACTTTTGGTTTTTTTTGGTTTAATTCTTATAGTCATGAAAATGTCAACATTCCTTCAAGAATTAATTGTAAATTAAAAAAAATTCTTGAAAATTTAAATGGCACTCATGATAACACTGTTGTATTATTTATAAGCGACCATGGATTCCGTCATAGTGACATAGTACTAACATTAACTGGATGGATAGAAGAAAAACTTCCTTTCTTTTTCATTCGTTTACCAAAATAGTTTCAGAAAACATATTCTACAGCTTATACAAATTTACAAATCAACAGCAAACGATTAACTTGCCCATTTGTTATTTATTTAACGCTACAAGACCTAATAACATTTTCTGAAGTAAATTATACAATTAATAATAGCCAAGGTTGTCCAAAATGCAAATCATTGTTTAAAGAAACTGAAATTGAAAGATCATGTTCCGATGCTGCTATAAATACACATGATTGTACTTGTTATGAGTATTTTAACATTGCTCCTACTTATCCAAGTGCTGAATCAATAGGAAATCATCTAGCTGTTTATATAAATACGCTTATTTCGAACTACAGAGAAGGTAAAAAATGCGCAAAATATTCAGTTGACAAAATTATAATAGCTAAAATGTCTTATATTTTTGATAATTTCAGTAGTAATAATAATCTGTTAGTTTTGAATGTTAAAATGAAACCTATGGCTATTGTTGGTACAACCATTTTGTTAAATTTAAACTTTGATTTGGTTGAAGTTTTTGCTGTTACTAGGTTAAATGCTTATATACTATTTTCTCTTTGCATTCATGATGCAGATCTACGTTTGTATTGTTATTGTCACACAAATACAATAGTATAGTTTTAAAAACAATCTATAATCAATAGTTGTATTATTTGTAATATGGATAATATCTAATAATACTTTAATTTTTAATTTATAACTTACAATGTATTCACACAAATTATAGTATGTATAAGAAAAAAGTTTGCATTTTATAGAAGCAGGACTATTGTGTTCTTAGAAATGTAAGTACACAAATAATTTTTACAATCCTACTATAAAACTATATAATAAATGTATACATTTTTGTGCGTTATGGAATTCTTTTTACAAAATGGCCATCAACCGTAGGCTTTTAGCCTAAGACGGATAAACCTTTATTTAAGTATATAATAAATAAAATAATTCAAAATTTATTTGTTCCTCGTTATAGAGTTATTAATAAAACTGTAAATTATAACTTATTCTTAATTTAATTTAGTTACAGCAAAAACTTCAATCAATTCAAAATTTAAATTTAACATAGTAGATGTACCAAAAATAGCCATTGGTTTTATTTTGACAGCTAAAACTAACTGAAAATTATTACTACTAGAATTATCAAAAAAATAAGACATTTAAGATAACTTAATTTTGTCAACTAAATATTTTGCTTATTTTTTACCTTCACAGTAGATTAAAATAAGCGTATTTATATTAGTAGCTAATTGATTAGCTGCTAATTTAGCAGCTGGATGAGTAGGAGCAATGTTAAAATACTCATAACAAGTACAATAATGTGTATTTATAGCAGCATCAGAACATAATCTTTCAATTTCAGTTTCTTTAAACAGTGATTTGCATTTTGGACAACTTTGGCTATTATTAATTGTATAACTTACATCAGAAAATCCTATTAGGTCTTGTAGCGTTAAATAAATATCAAATGGGCAAGTTAATTGTTTGTTGTTAATTTGAAAATTTGTATAAGCTGTAGAATAAGTTTTCTAAAACCATTTTGGTAAACGAATAAAAAAGATAGAAAACCTTTCTTTCATCCATCCAGTTAATGTTAGTACTATATCACCATAACAAAATCCATAGTTGCTTATAAATAATACAACAGTGTTATCAAGAGTGCCACTTAAATTTTCAAGAAATTTTTCAAATTTCCCGTTCATTCTTAAAGGAGTGTTGACATTTTTATGACTAAAAAAATTAAACCAAATAAAACCCAATAGTTTTGGTTCCATTAAAAGTTTTTACAAAATCAATTATAATATCAAGCATATGCTCAGCATAAGTCATATTACCACCGCAATACAAATAATTATCAACTTTATGTATGCTTGATGATTTGTCTAGATGTTCAATACCATAAATGTAAAACATGTAGTAATAATCAGTAGGCGTGTTAGTAAAACCTTTTCTATTACAAGTAAAATGGTTTATAATAATAAAATCTTTTTCATAAGCTGTTACATAACCGAGTTTTCTAAATTCATAAAACAACAAGTTTTTACAGTTGTCTAATTTATTAATTTTATGTGAATTGCATAATTTATAAGTATAATTAAAATCTAATCCATTAAAAATTGCTATTACATTAACAAAAGTATTATCATACATTTTGTTATAAGCTTCCAACTCTATCCAGTTTTAATTCAATACAAAATTAGTTGTTAAAGGCATGCATCTTCTTAAATTTTAGTTTGGTATGCTATTGATTTTTATTATAAGTGTACTTAAATCAATCTTGGTATTTAGTTTTATTTTATTTTTAATTGCTTCATGGATTATTACAGGTGCATAGTAATTTTTGTAAACTGTTATATTGTAACCATTCAGACAATAAAAATAAGTTGTTTTATTTGATATTGATGTGTTATTGTAGAAAATCTTACATTCACCAATTAATCTAAATTTTTAAAAATAATTAGAATAAAATCAATATCATAATATCATACTATAGTACTAGCATAAAATAATGTTTTTGCACTAGAATTAATGCTTAACTTTTTTTTTTAATTAGCAATAAACAACTAATTGCATTGGTTCTAATGGGTCAGCCGTAGTTGTAATGTAGGTTGTCGTGTTTGTTTTTCCAGTTAGTTTAGGCCAAAACGCCATAGAGTTTGTTGTACAAAGTTCCAGTATTGCAATGTGCTTGGTCTCAAAGTCAGATTTGAATGACAAATAATTATATAAAATTTTTAATTTGTGCCTCTCATAGGTGTGGTTTAAGCAAAAGTTGTATCAAGTGGCGTTGTCTGGCGGCCGTAACAATTCACTTTTTTTTCTTTAGACTCTGGGCATAGCAAAAGCTGAAATTCCTAAAGTTTGTTTTTTGTCGGTGGAACCGGTTTGATGTCGTTGACATGCACTTTGGTAAGATGCCGGTGCGGTAAGTCTTCTATCCAGTAGCAGTTTTTTTTTTGTAAAAGTTTTAAACTCATCCCTTTTGTAGCTAAAACCTTTTGCGCGTCCCCTAACCATTACCTGTTTACCGAGTTTTTACTGGTGTTGTAGGTTGGTCTGTCGACGACAGCAGCGTTTCCTATATGTGGTTTAGGAATGTTTTGCTAGTTGTAGTTTTTTGTCTTAAGTTTTGTTTAAGTCTAGATTCATTTTAACTTCCCGGTTGGTGTAAATCTTGTCTTTACAATAATTGACTTAGGCTTTGTTTCGTTGCTGCGTTTGTTTGCTGCTTGTTGTGGTACACGACTTATAAAATTAGTTTGTTCCAGTAGCAAGTCGGATGTTGTTTGTTTAGTGTGCAAATGCTTTTTTTTAGTTTTGCGTGGCGTCTTTTTAAGTGCCGGCTGGTAAACTGAGCAAACAAAAAGACAGAGTAGTATTTTCCGGTAGGGACTAACCAGTGCTCTCGTATTATCATTTTGGCTACTGACGTTTATTCTTTTACCTAGGACGTTGTGGCGTTGTTCCAATTGTATAGTTTCTAGATGCTGTCTGGAGCATCGGCTTTAGAAAAGTGTGAATTTTTTGTTACCAGTTTATCTCCGAAGCGTCAAGATAATGCATTTGGCAGTAAATTTACCGTTTCTGGGATACGTTTTACTAAATATTTGAATTTTTCTAATATCAGGGACTATCGTAAACTTGGATTTGGTGTTTGTCAACCTATTGAAGCACACCAAAGCTTTATTATTGATTTACATAATAAAAACTTTGTCTTCTACGTATGGTCTGTATTTCTTTATTGCCTATAAGATAGCCATGCATTTGAGTTTGTTGGAGTGGAAGCGGGTTTGCTTATCTGTCAGCTTTGCGCTATCGTAGAATATTAAGTGTTGTCTAAACCCGTCTTCTAGTATAATATTGGGTTGACGCCTTTTATAGACGCATAGGTTTGTAGTACAAAGCGTAACCTTAACCGTAGTCTATCTTCAATAAAATCTTACTGATGTTTTGTTGCATTCTGTTACGTTTAAATTGATCTTCTTTGAAAGAAATATTTGACAAATTTTTGTAAATCACCAAATTAACGTAGTCGGTAAGTGTTGTTATAAAAAAAAACGGTTTTTATTAGTTAGTTAAGAACAGTAGTGTATTAACCAATAAATAAAAGCCATATAGTGCCGGTGATTTGCATACACAAAAGAAGATTGTTTTAGTGAAATAGATGTACGCAAGCTATGATGATTTAACTGTTTGTTTCAAAAAACTATATAAAAATTCTCTAACTTTTGTTAATATAAATTCTACACATCTTTCCAATAAGTGTAGACTGGTCCTCAAATACTCTTACTTATTATTGTAACTTATGTAGTCAAGAGTCCTGGTTTGCTGGTAGGTCGTGCATAAATTAAAAACGTTGCTTCTTGTAATTAAATTAAAATTGCGTAAATTTTGACAAAAAAATATATATTTTTTTTAATTTCCATATTTTTGAAATTCTGTAGATATTCAAGATTGTTTTTTTTTTTTTAAATTTTGATGTTCGTTAAAAAAGGTTGATAGAAGTAACGGCTAATTGCATGACTTCCGAGTCTCTTTCGTAAACAAAAAGAAAGTTATTATTTAACCATGTTTTCAAACCCTGGACTTTTAACATGCAACGTTAAAACGATGTGATAAAAAATGTTCTACTACTATTGTTAGTTGCCTAAATTCTGTATCTTCACGGTCATATGAACATTGAATAAAATGGCAGCAACTTAACTAGTAGCTGCTACAAAACGATCAATATAGTTACGCGTTCTGCCATTACCCTATTTTTGCATAACATAAAGGTCAGTCAACTGGTAAACACAGATTCAATATACATCCGCAAGATTTTAAAATATTGTCATTTTTTATCCATCCCTGTCAATTTGACCATATTGTAGTAAGTACGTTATATTTTATATTTTTAAATTTTTTATTATATGGCATTTATTATAGAACATTTTATAATAGAAACACAACCTATAATATGGTTTAATTGTTATGCAATAAAAAGTGATCATGAGCCAGACTTAATTGAAATTTAAAACATAAATGATGCTAAAAAAATCGAAAAAATATAAAAAAAAACACGAAAACACAACATAATAACATGGGTTACTTGATTTTGCCAATTCCAGAAGCGCAACCCCGGAAAAAATGTGGGATCTATTTATAGATTACAATATTTTATCAGAAATTCTGCGTTAGACTAATTTACAAATTAAAAAAACAAAGAATAAAATACAAGCATCAAAACCATACTGTACTTAGAGAATTAGATATTGTTGAAGTAAAAGCATATATTTATAGGTTTACTATATTATTCTGCAGTATTCAAATCTAACCATGAAGACGTAAATGCACTTTTTGCAACTGATGGTTCAAGTAGATATTTTTTGAGCGGTGATGACTAAAAATTGTTTTTTTTTTTTGTTAAGTGTCTTAAGATTTGATGATACTAATACAAAAAATGAACGTAAAAAACTTGATGCTTCAACACCCATTTCATTTATATTTGAATATTTTCAAAAAATTGCCAAAAAATTTACAGTTTTGGAGAATGTGCAATAATTGATAAAATGTTAGTATGTATATACCAAACGCACCTTGTAAATACGGCATCAAAATAATGGCACTCACAGATAGCAGAACTTATTATTTTCTGAATAGCTACATATGTATATGTGGAAATAGACTCAGATAGACAAACACTTTCAAAAAAAGTACAAAAACTTTCTAAACTAACTCAATCTATAATACGTCCATCAAAAGCAATTTTTAGTAGTAATTGGAATATTACAGCTGATAATTGGTTTACATCAATCGATCTTGTGCAGCTATTGATGAAAAAGAAAATAACTTATGTTGGAACGCTAAAAGCAAGAATTTTTGCTTAACAAAACTAGGCTTGCGGAATCGATATTATATAGCATTACAAAATATATCACATTGGTGTTGTACATTCCTAAAAAACACAAAAAAGTTGTTAGTTAGTTCCATGCACCATTCTAAATGTATTGATCCTAAACCAATAAGCCAGAAATCATAATGTTCTACAACTCAACTAAAAGCGGCACTTGACAAAAAATGTGCGGTTTACTGTACCGGGCAAAGAACAAGAAGATGGCCATTAGCTATTTTTTTAAAATTTTAGATATTAGTGGTGTGAATGCATTTGTACTTTATAGTGCGTGTAAAGAAAATGTGACACTAAAACGTCTTGACTTTATGAAGAAATTAGCGTTTCAACTTGTAAAACCAGAAATGGAACGTTGTTTGAGAAACAATTATGACACACAGAAAATCAAATTAGAATTAGGTAAGCAAAAAAATTGTTACTTTTGTCTTGCAAAAAAAGATAGAAAAGCATTGCACGGTTGTATAACTTGCTATAAACCTGTTATTATAATTTTGTATCTGACATATTTATGCTGATCGGTCATTAAATGATATAAGTTTGAACGCTTGTTATTTTTATTTTTTTCTGTTTCTAATGGTGAAATTTTGTGTGTTATTGTAAATCATAAATGTTGTAAGATAAAGTTTTACATATAATCATTACAAATAACTTGCTGGAATGACAAAAATGTATTATTTATGTAGCCGGTCAATTTGACCAAGTTGTAGTGTGAGCGTCCCAAAAATGATCTTGAAGCAGTTACTGGTTAACGCGGTCAAAATTTTTTGATGAAAAGTGAACGTTGCTCGTTCTACCTTACTTTACTTTATTGCAGCAAACACATAATAGATTACGTTTATGTTTTGCTAGTTATCACAAGTTGGAAGCGTGTCTTGGCAACTATTTAAGTTAAAAACATTAAAAATGACAGTATGCTTCCATACCTCATTGATAATATAAATAATGAAACAAACAACTGTGACACCATTAATTGTCCATATTATTAAAAATATACAGCCATTTGTTTTATTATTTAAATCTTAAGTATAGTAGTTTTATATTGTGCAGTAACACTGACCTATACCACTCTATTTTAGGCATTTGCTTATAATCTTGGCTGCAACATTTAATTCCAATGTATGAGTAGCTTGGTACTAAATCTTTATTTATATGTATTCTGGCCATAGTATTTTTCTTGTTTTTAACAACGTAAATAAGAAGATCTAATTTTTTACAGCTTATGAATGGTTTTTTCTTAAAAAAAGCATTATTTCTTTATCAATTGGATCTATTTTAATCATGCGGCATTTTGATTTGTAAATTCAGTATTTTTTGTCTGAAAATAATTAATAATGTTAAAATTGTTTTTTTTATTAACCATACATACTTTTGTAAGTGTATTTCATTTGTGTGCTTAAAAAAACTGAGTAAGAATATATGCTTACGAGTGTAAATAGCAGTAATGTAATTATTTCTCTTTTTTGGTATAATAGTAACATCTAAATAAAGAATATATTATTATAACAAAATCTTCATGTTGATAGGCTATATATGTAGATTTCTGACAGTAGAAAAATGCTGTGTCACTCAGTGACAATCGATTGCAAGTAAAAAATACTATGAATAAAATGTTTAATTTTTCAACTGTCGTCAAATGTATATAGATGTTTAGCCTCCAAATATTATCAAATTAATATTAAATATATTAATAAAATATTTATACGTTTACCGTCAATTGATAAATTATTACAATTTGCTCGCGTTGACTACAATGTTAATTGTTATAGCAACTGGAAAACAATGCAATTATTAGTTTAGAAGCTCTCTTAATTTACAATAAAATAGCCGTCTGTTTTACAAATATTGAGTATGACAATGGATAAGCTAAAGGTATTGTAACAATATTTAACCAACAACTATCAAAACAAAACCTATAGTTGCTTTTGTTTTTTTAAACAAGAAGAACTGGTGAACACCAATGACTTGATGATGGTTTGATCACCTCCATCTTTGGCATGTGATTTAATTTTTTGTTCAGACGTCCGGCCAGTAGTTATCAATGATGGATTCCAGTTCCTGCAATCCTCCAAACTGGTGGCGTCATCTGTTTGAACAGCGCCCTCTGTCGGACGGAGTGCAAAGTTTTAGCTTAGACTCAAACCGGTAGAACGATGTAGATATCAGTTATTGCAGAATCCTGTAATCAAAAGAAATCTGAAATAGAGTTCTGCAAAGTTTAAAAAAACCTGCAAAATTCACTATATAATAAAGAAGCTGTATAATTTAAAAGAATCCTATAAAAAGCTAATAAAAAAACAAAAGAAGTAGAAGTTGCTAGTAAAAAAGGAATCTGTACGGGGATAAAAATAAATAGATAAAACAATAATCATGTAAAGGTTTTTATTAAAAAAAATTAAAATATTAATTTGCATAGTTTGCGAAACAAAATTAAGGACAAAGACGGAAAACAAAAAAAAGATATAATTACATAATTTAATTCATATAATAATTTTAAAGCAAGCAAACAAATATATATGTTGGCAAGTTTATTTTATTATAAATTATAGATCAGTAGTCGTCTGGCATGGTCACGTACGCCGTTTGGAATAAACAGGCGGCGGCGAGCAAAATAATAGAAAAAGGGGATGACACCAAAACAAACAAACAGAAAAAAACAGTATGGCTCGAGCGGCTGGAGACATTGAGCGAGACGTTTGGGTGAGGTGTAAAAATTGAATCGCTAGGCCATGCCATGGGGGGTACCGTGAAGCCCGCCCGAACAAAACATGGTGTTCAGGTCGGTAGTAGAAAACTGTTGTGCCGTGGGCACCCCACGCAGTGATGTTAACCTTTAAAAAATGTGTTCCCTACAAACCACGTAAAATTCCCCTACTTTCCCCTATTCAGAATGAAAATGCTTCTTCTACCTACTAAAAACCGTATGTTGTCATTTTAATGAATAATTTTACCTAATTTATATCGGCAATACCTTATGACAAATGCCAATAAAGATTAAATCTGCTTGTTACGCACATTATAGTGGAAAAAACTTTCCGCTGATTTCCAAGTTTACGCGTCAAGTCGATTCATGCCCGATTTCACCAACAATTTCTAAACAGGAACCTAGTTAGGTAATGCCTAGCGATAGGCAATGCCTAAATCAATACTTACCTAAATTCAATTTCACCATAACATCCAGTACTTAGCTAGGCAGTTCCTAGTAAGGTAATGGATTTTTAGGGATATTTTTATTTTACATGTTGGTACAATTGCGTACTTCATCTTAATAATTAATAGCAACATAACCACACATTTGTGTTTGTTTACTATTATTATTTTGTAATTGATAAGTAAATAGTGTAAGAAAGTAAGATAATGTCCGATAGTGAGAAAAAAAAACGGAGCCAAAATTTTTCAAAGGAGGAAATATTAAAATTATTAGAATTAATAAACAAAAATAATGTTATATTAAATAAAAAAACGGATGGATTTACCAACCGGTGCAAAGAAACGGCATGGGGTAAAGTGTGCATGTCGTTTAATGCGACAACTTCATCTCATCGGTAAGTATAATTAATATTATAAATGCAAAACAAACAGTCACCGCTTTGTAAGTTTCGGTTGAATTTGCATTCATGATAGTCATAATATGCAACTACTACTTATCCTACACCTACATGTCTGTGTACTGGCCACACCAGCTACAAAAACTACATGCTTAATCTCTTTAATATATTGCAGTATGCCTGAAAGTTTGAAAAAAAATTTCAATAAATTAAAAAGTGAGGCCAAAATATATAAGTCGAAGCAGAGGATTTCTGTTATGAAGACAGGTGGTGGTGCCCACGAACTTCAAGATGACCCTATATTAGAGAGAGTTTTATCCATGATGGGACGAGGTGGAAGTGGAGTTATGGGTGTCGAAGATTCCGATTGTAGCATGGATGTGAACTCGCAGGGTAAGAATTATCGAGCAATATAATTTAAAATAAAAAAACTTTTTTTCTAGAAGCTGATACAGGTGATATATTATCACCTACAGGTGATATATTATCACCTGTATCAGGTGATGATATGGCTTGTTCATCACTAGGAGATTCTATTTTACCCATATTTATTAATGTGGAGGACGCTCAGGTCCAAATGGCTTCGTTTACAACATATGGACATGAAATGCAAACTCCAACAACTTCCGCACAGATAACTCCTACAACATCCGCACAAATATCTGTAGATACAGCACCTGTAAGTATTAACTTTTTCTCATTTTTATGAATAAAATATAAACAACATGATTATTAAATTATAGAATTATTTATTTTTCCCTAGCGTTCTAGAGAATCTCGACGAAGACCGTCTTCAAAAGCCAGCTTCTCCGATCTACAGGATCT
The DNA here is from genome assembly GCA_963932245.1 of Tachinus rufipes. Taxonomy (NCBI): domain Eukaryota; kingdom Metazoa; phylum Arthropoda; class Insecta; order Coleoptera; family Staphylinidae; genus Tachinus; species Tachinus rufipes. The sequence goes on along the minus strand of OZ010745.1, from coordinate 69,622,613 downwards.
AAAGCTGGGTACGGAGAAGAAAAAGCAAGAATTACTGGATTGCAAAATAAAAAATGCGCAGGAGCTGCATCAATTAAAAAAAAAGGATTTGGAGCAAAACGTGGCCATAAAAGAATTAATTTTATTAAAACTGAGAAGTAAGTTATATCTTTTATTTTGCATTCTACATATTAAAATATGTATTCACTAATACATCCCGTTCAATGCCATTTTGGTTCAAATTATTCTCCTGATTAATTTGTCCATTGTCAATCAGTTGTTGAATGTTCTCAAGTTCGTCTGGTGGTTCTTGCTCTTTTTCATTGACACATATATTGTGAAGTATAGCACAAGCTACGATTACTGATGCAGCAGTCTCCAATTTCAGCTTTATGCCTATAGCCAAAACTGGAAACCTACGTTTTAGGACACCGTACTGCCTCTCCACCGTATTCCTTGTAACAATTTGAGCACGGTTGTAATTTTTTTGTGCGTTTGTTATAGGATTTAAAAATGGTGTCATCAGATATCTCTAGAATGATAATTAAACAATTTTATTTTCAGATAACGAAGCCATCGACCCAACCTAGATCAATGTATTAAAATAATTTATAATAAAACGTTTTTAAAATATTATTAGCTATTTTAATGATTAAATTACTTTTAAAGGATAGCCGCTATCACCCAATAATATCGAGTTGTTGTGTTCTCCCATTTCAAATCCATAGTAGAGGCGACTATTTTGGAAGATTGCAGAATCGTGAGTTGATCCAGGCCAACGTGCAACAATGTCCAATATTTTTAAATTTGCATCGGATACCGTTTGCACATTGATTGAAAAATAACCTTTACGGTTTCTAAACAATTCTGCGTCATCTCCTCCTTAAATTTTTTTTTAAATGTTTATTGCTTTTATATATAAAACTAATGTCAGTATACTCTGGTTATAACGGAACTGCAAATGGATACGTCAGTACATAATAACTGGCGTACCTTATAACCGATTGTACGTTACAATTGGAGTATACTGTAGTACGATTAGTTAATAAGAGCAAGTACATTTGCAGCAATAAAATGGTAATGTTATATTGATTGATCGAACATTATGATGAGAATAAAATAATGCGTCAGACATGTTCAAAAAATAAAAATATACTTTTTTGTCGCAATGTTTAATTGTTAAATTAGTATAGTGTATATATATATATATATACGAACCTGGTGATTGTATTTTTACATGGGTGCAATCCATCGTGCCAACTACATTGGGGAATCTTGCAATTTTGTAAAATCCCTCTTTTATATGATCTTTTTCTGCATCCGTTGGAAATTTAATATATTTTTTTCGTAACTTTATAATTGCATTTGTTACTCGCTTTACAATCCTGCAACCTGTGCTCACGCTAACACCACTGAAATCACTTACTTGAATTAAGTGGCTTCCTGTTGCATAAAATCTTAAAGTTAGCAATAATTGATTAATCGGTGCGATAGAATTGTTTCTGTAAATTATAATATTAATAAATATAAATAATCATAATTATTATATATTAATTTACTTACCTATCATCGTTGAATTCCAAATCAACTTCAATTTGCTCTAAAATTAATAGCACCGTTTGTTTTTTCATTCGAAACCTCCGAAAGAAATCGATGTTGTCATATATATCAAAATAATTTTTTCTAACCCTGATAATTCGCGGACGCCTGTAATTTTCTTCATCAGAAGAATCAAATCTATCTAATCGCTCAATTAAATTTATTGCATTCATGTTTGTTAGTGTTGACATAACAATTTAGGTTAGAAACTAGTACCTAGCGTTTGGGATGCCGTAAATCGAATACCTAAAGATAGGAACTCCTAACGCCTTTAGGTAATACCTAACGCCTGGTGAAAACCAAATTAGTGTTAGGAAGTTCCTATAGTTGCTTAGGTAATGCTTATATTTTAGGAATCGTTGGTGAAAACGGCCGTCAGTCTTTATGACAAAAGCCAATAAAAATCAAATTTCCCTACTTTTGTTGCACTATCGGCAAAATCGAAATCTTTTGTGCATTTTTTAAACATATTTTTCAAAATTTTAAAATTCCCCTACATTTAGGCATATTTTAATTTTCTGTCTTTTTTCCTCTCATGATTGATAATGGTGAGGTTTTCCCCTACAAAAAGGGAAATTCCCTACAGGTTAACAACACTGACCCCACGTGATTGCATCGACCAACGGCAGCAAACTTGCCTCATTACCACGGAATCAGCTGATTTTAATAAGGTTCTAACCCGTGCTAACGTTTCTCTAACCTATATGTTTCAAGTTCCAGCTTGGAAATTCTTGTGATATTCTGTGATTCTGTGTGTTCCAGCTCCAGCATTAAAATGTGTTCTGAGTATGTTAATTATTATAAGCAGTTATTATTTATGTCAGATATATTCTTAATTAAATGAATGAATGAGCAACTCTAGCAACAAAGTTTAACCAAATTCAAAAACAATTAAAAATATGTAATTAAGTAAAACCTTTAATAAAACGAAATTAATTATAATTAAAATAAAGCTAGCAACAGAAATATAGTCATTGTCTCTCATTAATAATTTTACTTAAAAATTATTCTATATCCTGTAGGAGTAAAATATTATGATGGCAGATAAGAATCTGTTGAAATGTCGAGTAATACTCAATCAACCAACGCAAGATAAAATAATATTAACTTACAGATAACGATGTTATTAAAAATCAATTTGAATTGTTAAAATTACAGTATACATGTCAATAAAACATGACAATAAACAATTTTAAAACAAAATTTAAATAAATTTTTATATTAAATTTAGATTCAATAAAATGTAGAAGGAAGAAGGAAGTAGATTTCAATACAATAATACGAATATTATTTGCAACTTATATTAAAAGTATTTCATGTAAAAAGATATTAGAGAATAAAAGTTTTTAATAAATTGATGACATTGTTGAAGGACTTGTCTCTCTATGAGTGACGATATGAATAAATAAAAAAAAAATATTGATTAACACAAAAAATTCAAAACATATATTAATCAAAGAATTTATTTTATTTTTGATGAATTATATTTAGTTTTATTATTATATTGATATGTACACTTGGTTTATTTTGTTTCATGGATTTCATCATCCATTCAGTGCAATAGCCACCCACCTACCCCCGGTAAGTTTTGTTACTTTAAAATATAAAGATAACAGTGATTATTTATTTATACATACATGATACTCGTAGCGAGTATGGCACTATAAGAAGAAGACATGATATTTCATTACTGTTTTATTTTTGTTACATGTTATTGGTCATCAATTCAACCTACAACTACAAGCGAAGTGAATATGTATTTATAATATTTTTTTGTGATGTATATAAATTTTATTATGTTAGTAAATGATTTAAAATAAAAGCGTTTTATTTATTTTATTATGTTATTTTTATTATTTAGTTATGGCTATTTAGTTCATTAAGGTTTTGTTATAAATAATATATAGTAGTAATTAGTATAAAACCTTAATGATAACTTAATAAAATAAAAAAAATACAGTAAAGTATTTAATAATTTAAATAGATCAGTTTCCGCTAAAATTTTGTGATGATATTGCGCCATCTCTGGAGAACTTATAAAGTTATTTTGATAGACAGCGTCTCTAGTATATCCAATAACATGCGAGGTTCACTTCTTATATTGGATATTCTGTAGGCCATGCCATTTACCAATACTGTTAATTGAGTGTTAATTATAAACAAGTGTAACAAGATTAATAATTATTGTTCAAGTAAAAATATAATTGTTAACTAATAATGGACTTGAGGCATGCGTCTCCGACATGGGAAGTGGGATATACCCAAGAAAAAATAAACAATCGCCCTTCAACCTGTGTTATACCGCCTGGAATAGCAATTGATGAATTATTAGAACGCTTAACCGAGCGCCAGGCAGCCCCATCAAAGACAGGCAAGAGCCAGCGGGCGGCGGTGACAACACAAGTAAACTTGCCGCATTTTAACCCTGCTTCAACATTGGCTGATCTGGAGGAGTGGTGTGCATTAATTGATAAATTTGTTAACGTTTACAATCTTGTCGGAATATCACTAATAACAAGTTTGTCAAATTCCTTAGATGGAAAAGCAGCTGATTGGATTATAAGATGTTGCCTTTTGGAAAAACATGGCAAAAAATTTGCAAAAAATTTTTATCGGTATTTGCCAAACCTACTGATTTAATGGATATGTTTGAAGAAGAGAAGCTGTCAACGGACTTCAAAGTTATTAGATGAAAGCTTACATGTTATTTGCTTGGCATTACATTTAATTAAATTAAGAGAAAGTGATGAAGCATTGGCTACTTTATTTGCATGCTATGTTGTTGGAAATCGTGTGGCAATGCAAGGACAATTGGGTACACGGCCGGCACTATTTCGGTCAGTTCATCATATCAGTCCAAAGTGTCGTGCTTTTACTGCGTCCAATAGCGAGTTTACGGGAAAATGTAACATTTGTGGAAAAACTGGACATAAACCATATCAATGTAACATCAAACAACATTTTCCTGCCAACCGACGATTTGAAAGTAATATTACAAAAAAGCTCTACCAAGTAATTAGCTTTTCTTGTGGAAAAAATTGGCCACATTTCTACCAGCTGCCCTGAAAAAGAGAAAAGTGAACCTGCCAGGTTTGAAAAAAAAAAGATTAATTTATGTTCAAAACAAGCTTTCCCCAAAAGTCAGTTGAACTTGCAAAATGGTAAAACCGATCCTTTTGTTTTTGATTCTGGCTCTGACTGTTTATTAGTTAAAAAAAGTATTTCAAAATTGTTTGACGGGAAACAACAATGCCGTTTAATTTCTTTAAAAGGTATTGGTAGAATTTCTGTACTGTGTACCAGGCAAATTGTTACTTTAGTAAACATTAAAAATTTAAAAATTGAATTAGTTTTTCACGTTGTGCCTGATGATTGCATTTCATTTGAAGTTATTATTGGTAAAGATTTAATTATAAAAAATATTATGGTAAATTAAAGTACTAAAAGTCTTGTTCACTCTTGTAAAAAATATGTTACTGATTTTGAAAATATTAATACAGATTTAGAAGGTGTTGACAAAACTAATTTACTTAAAATATTGACAAAGTATTAACAATATTTTGTGCACGGTGTCCCAACAAATAGGGTCAAGCAGGTCAATTAAAAATTTGGTTAAAAGACAATAATAAAACTGTTTAAAAAAGTCCGTATCGTTTATCGCCAAGCAATCGTAACATTGTGCGTGTAAAAATCTCAAAATTATTAAAATCTAACGTTATTTGTCCTAGTTGCTCACTTATTATTTAAAGTTAAAAAGAAAGATAAATTTGATTGAATGTGTGTAGATTTTAGAGAATTAAATAGTAATACAGTCTCAGATAAGTATTGCCTATAATTAGTGATCAAATTGATTGCCTCTATGAAGTCTATTATTTTACAGCATTAGATATAGCTTCTGGATTTTACCAAATCTTGATACACACTAAGTCTATAAAAAATACTACTTTTGTTACTTCGAATGGGCAATATAAACATTTGTTCATGCCATTTGGTCTCAAGAATGCACCCTCTGTTTATCAAAGAGCTATCAATAAAGCGTTAGGTGACCTGCAAAACACAATTGCTGTTACATATATCGATAATATTTTAATTCCATCAACTACAATAAATGAAGGGTTAGAAAGGCTTAGTATTTTAATACAAAGATTAGTGACTGCGGGATTTTCTTTGAATTTAAAGAAATGCAGTTTTCTTAAACTTGAAGTACAGTACCTTGGTTATTTAATTTGTGCCAAAAAATTGCAACCCAATCCTTATAAAACTATAACTCTTGTCAAATCTCCGGTGTCAAAAACTCCAACTCAGGTCCAGGGACAGTTTTTAGACCTGGCATCATATTTTTGGCAATGTATTCCTTTATTTTCAAAAATTGCAGCCTTTTTGTATCAATTGGCAAAGAACACAACTAAAACAATTCAATGGGTTGCCAAAACATAATGAGGCTAAAACCGCTTTAATAACTTTGACAACTGAACTAGTATTAACAATTTTTGATTTTAGTTTATCTATTAAATTACATACTGATGCTAGTGCTGAAGGTTATGGTGCTGTTTTGCTTCAAAAACAAAATTTTAAATTACATGCTGTTTTATATTTTAGCAAACGCACAACCAGCGTAGAATTACGATATTATTTGTATGAACTAAAAACTCTAGCTGTCGTAAATGCTGTTAAAAATTATAGACATTTTTTACAAGGAACACATTTTAGTGTAGTAACCAACTGTAATGCTTTAAAATCATTTAGAAATAAAATTGATTTAACACCTACGGTTCATAGATGGTGGGCATTTTTACAAGTTTTTGATTTTGACATTCAATATCAAGAAGAATCACAAATGAAACATGCTGATTTTTTATCTCGTAATCCGCTAAATGACACTAAAACGTACAAAAGAAAAATAGTAGAATTAATAGATCTGCAAAAAGATTGGTTACATGTTGAACAACAAAGGGACAGAAAATTACACAATTAATTATAAAATTGTGATGTAGAGAAATAATAAATTAACATTTGATTCCACCAAAACTTATGACGTTTAAAATAATATTTTATTTTGGAAAATTGAAAGAAATAAAAGCTGAAAATGGTTACCTATTGTTCCCCGCTCTATGGTTTGGTCTATTATAAATCATGTTCATGTAGATTTAAAACATTTGGGTTGGAAAAATACGCTGGAAAAATTATATGAGTCTTATTGGTTTCTAAATATGTCTATTTGTAAAGCTTCTAAAGAGCAAACCGGTTCTCAACAGATTCAATTACATTCTATACCAAAAATTACAAAACCTTGGCACACGGTTTATATTGATTTTTCTGGCAAACTAAGTGAAAAAGGTGATAAAATAGAGTATGTATTGGTATTTATAGACGGATTTACAAAATTTGTAGTTTTATATTATCTTTATACTTTAATGGGAAAACAGGCAATTGAATGTTTTAAAATTTTTACTTGTTTGTTTGGGGCACCGCACACAGTCATTTTAGATCAAGGGAAAAATTTTACAAATTTCAAATTTAAAATCTTCTGTTTATAAAATAACATAAAGTTACATTTTATTGCATATATTGCAAGCAGAGCAAATAGTCAAGTTAAACGGGTCATGCAAACTACAAAATATGTTGACTACTATTAAAACCAACGGTAACAAAACATGGCAAGAGAGTTTGGGAGAGGTTTAGCTTGCAATAAGTTCTACAAAACACAAAACTACAGGATTTAGTCCTGCAGAACTACTGTTTAGCTTAAGCATAAAATTACTTAAACTGAACAGAATTGTCGATGACAATTTAACGGATGATGAAACTGATATTTGTGTAAAAAATATTCGAGAACAAGCTCAAGAAAATATTATCAAACGTGCACAAAAGGATGCAAAAAGATTTAACATTGGTAAAGCTAAAGTTAAACCCTTTATAGTAGGTGATTTTGTTTTTTTAAATGTAATAAAAGAATGTTGTCAAAATTGGACCCCAAATTTAGAGATCCTTACAAAATTGTTGAAATTTTACCAAATGACCGATACGAAGTTAAAAAAGTGGGAGTTAAATGCAGATCTTTGCAAAGCAAATTTTTTCACGAACAGCTAAGAATGGTTCTCGGTACACAAGAAGAAGCTGATTTTGATACTGAATCAAACGTCAGTGATGAGCTAGTGTCGGCAATTGAAAATTAAATTTAAGGTATTGTTTTAACATTTTAAATATAATTTTGTAGTTTTAATTGTGATGTAGTAACAATGCTAATTCTGTAGTAAATTTAAGTATTTACAAATGTTTCTGATCATTTGAGTGTGTAATAGACTGTTGCAATAATCTAATGATAGTTCTTTGTAAGTAATTACAGATTGCTGCAGTAATCAGATGTAATAGATTGTTGGGATAGTCTAATGATAGTACTTTGTGAGTAGTTACAGATTACTGCGGTAATTAGATGCTGAGGCCACTGTGGTAATGATGCTACTGCGCTAGCTAGTTGAAGTGTTTGCTAGCATCTAGTGTTATAAAGACTGTTTGTGAATACTTGATATGAATGTGATTAAAATAAAACCTCAAATGGCGTGTTTAGTAGTCAGAATAGACGAGCAAATTTAACTATTTTTTTTGTTTGACAGATCAAAAATAGTGCACGAAGACGTGCAAAAGTCAGTATGGCCGTGTCGGCAAGTTTATTTTATTATAAATTATAGATCAATCAGAGCCTGGCATGGTCACGTACGCCGTTTGGAATAAACAGGCGGCGGCGAGCAAAACAATATAAAAAAGAGATGACATCGAAACAAACAAACAGAAAAAACAGTATGGCTCGAGACATTAAGCGAGACGTTTGGGTGAGTTGTAAGAATTGAATCACTAGGCCATGCCATTTACCAATACTGATTGGAAATTGAATTATTGTTAATTGAGTGTTAATTATAAACAAGATTAATAATTATTGTTCAAGCAAAACTATACTAATAATAATTGTTAATAATAACATATACATTGTTGTATTTATACTTGTTTAATATTTTAATATATGTATAATATATGTACATACATAAATATTGTTTTTTTGATAATAAAAAAATTAAAATTAAATATATGTAATCATATTAACTGGAGCAAATAATATTATTATTGATTATTGTTAATTCAAATAAAACAAACCTGCACAAGAAATACAAAAATAAATATAAGTAATTAATTACGATTGATTAATTATAATAGTTGTATTAAATAATATTATTGATGTTAATTAATTTAAGTAAAAACTGACAACAAAATTATTGTAAATAAGATGTCTTCATAAAGGTTTTTTATAACAAAATCAAGATAGCATGTGATCAGAAAAACCAAATCTGGTGTAGGAAAGGTCATGAAAGCCACCCTTACAAAGTTGACGTTCGAGCCAAATACCTTCACGAGGTGAATCATCGATAGATCAATAGCAGCCGCTGATGCAATTTGTGTAATTGTTGTTTAGCGGTATTCATGAGAGTGGATTTATTTACAATTGCAAATCAATTGATAGGTAACATGTTTACGTTTATTAAACAATTAATAGATGCTGAAATTTTCCAATAGAAAGCAAATTGTATGAAATTTAAATGCAAAAATATTTAATAATTACACGGTTTATATATAAAAATGATCAATTTAAAGATTGTTTATTTATATTTTTATCAATAATGTACATATGTATATTTAAACAAATAAGAATGTAAACCAATAAAAAGAAAAAAATAACTTCATTGTTCTAAATTATGATAAAAGTGAAAACAAATTAATATTCCGACCAAGCAATAGCGGAAAAACAATTTTAATGTTAAGTATGATCGAGAATCCAAATGTACTATTTTTGAAAATGTACGTTTATACAAAATTATTAAATCAATTCAAAATAAACAAATTTTAATCAAATTAATTATTCATCAAGGTTATACAATATAAAATTACCAATAATAACTTAATTCTATTTACAATTAGTAGGAGTATATGAGATGTAATTCATAATTATGTACTTGTCGGATTAAATGTGATGCGTGATTATCAGTCGACCATTGTATTAAATCGTTGAAATACATATTATGTTTTTAAATGATATACATTAGTAATTTAATGGATTTATAAAACATTCGCTACGCACATTATTTTCTTATACAGACTACAATTTACAAATTATGAAGAACATTTTATTAACATGGTAAACGCAAAAGTGTCCTTGAAAAAATCTGTTAAACTCCTCCATAAAATTTCTAATTGTTTTATTGGGCTGTTGACGGCTGAAGTAAGCCGTAATATTTTGAAAACGAGCTTCTGTAGGATTTAAAGGATTTGGTTAGTGGTTTGTCAATATGGTTAAGATCTTTCAATTTGTCAGTTAGAGAATTAGTAAGGCGTTCAATGCTAGGTGTAAGGTCACGCGTCATGTGTTGGTAGGTCGTGATGTCATTGAAAAGTTCAAGAGACAACAACAATAATTTCCAACTACCGGAAGGTTTTTTAATTGTATCTTTTCACGTAGTGTCTCTATTTACTAACATCCTTCTAAACCTAAATAAACATCATTACGACTAATTTTAACCTTATTGAGTCACACACTACTATAAACATTGAATTATTCATAGAAGTTTTTAAGTTTATTTTCATAAATAATAAATAATAAATATCCTGCTTAGTTTTTGTTGTACGGAGGTCCTTTTCACTTTTCTTTTCTTGTATCAATACGTAGATGACATCATTACCGCAGTTCTTTCTAACTTGACCCAACATACCCTTTTGGTTTTTAATTCTTTTAATCTACATCTTCAATTTACGCCGGAAGGAAAAAAACAATCTAGCGTTCCTTTTTTTGACATCTTGGTAATTTGTGGTAATGATCATTATTCTGGATTGGTATGTCAAACCTTCTAGCTCAGGCCGATACATAACTTTTTCTTCTAACCACTCCTCAAACAGAAAATTTATACTGTCCTAGCGTTAAAAAACCGCATCCTAAAAATTTCTCATTATATTTTCCACAATAAAAACTTATCTATTTTATTTGACACACCCACAAAAAATGGTTATCTCCGCCCGCTTTTAAAACAACTGATATACCACACCACAATTAATAATTTTGTTTTTTTTTTTGTTTTTTTGTTTTTTGGACGTAGTGAGGTGTTGGCCTCAACAAGTGGCCCTTAAGAATAACTTACACATTTATTTATTTATTTATTTATTTTTTAGGTAAACACTCAGACAGGTACAAGTACCCAATTACAGAGTATATGAAATATAATACAAATTTAAAAAAAAATAATAATAATACAAAAACAAAAAACATAAAACATGTAAAGAACATAAAAAATATAAAAAAAAGATATTAAAATATAATATTTATATATATATACAAATAAAATACACAAAATAAAATATTAATAAAAATGCAAACTATCCGCTGATGCAACAGAGCTTTAATTTAATGGCACACATGGCAATACTTTCCGGTTATCTTCTCTGCGTAAATTCTGTTGTTATATGTCCTTGTCAAACTAGTCTAGATTTGGCAGTAGTTTGAGGTAAGCTGGTTTTTGCCTCGCGGATTTTTACACAGAATCTGTGGCACGCATGCTGTCCCCGGTCCTTCTTTCTCTCTATAGCTCCTCCCTTTTTTTGTCTCTTTTGTTTTTTTTAAATTTTTTTTTATCTGCACTGACATCTAACTTTACATTCTTTTCTTTCTCCAATCTGTGTGTTATTTATTCTAATTATTTGATTTGTCCTTAAATGCGTTCTTAGTTTTATTAAGTCTTTGTTTACTTCTTCTTTATTGTATCCTCTTTCCTTCATCAATAGTTTATGAAGTTCCATTAACTGTATTCTTTTTGGCAGTCTTAAATTTGTTAATTTTACTTCCAGTAATATTCTTGTATCTTCATCTGGGATTACTTCTTCGTGTCTTTTCGTTGCCAGGTATATTTTGACCATCTCAAATGTTGCGTTATCCGTCAACCTCGAGATAGCGTACCTACCATTTGGTATTTGCCTCGTTATTTCTGTTATTCTGCATTTCTTCAGAATTTCTTTTTTTCTTTTTTTTATCTTTACAATTACGATTGGTATTGTAGTTTTTGTAAATGTTCTTCTATTTTTTTCTATTTCTTGGTATGCATAATTGTCCTGATCTTCCTTATTTTTTTCTGTTTGATCTTTTTCTCTGATTTGTTGTTTCCATTTTGCGTCTCTCGGTCAGTATTTGTATTGTATAATAGCACTTCTCGGGTTTGTTCTCTTCCCACTCTTTTATCTCCGAAATTAGTTTTCTTGTCCATTCTTCCTTTTCTCCTCTATTTCACTGTTTCTGCCATTTTTTCATTGTCTTCTCTCTTGCTCTTAACTTAGCATCCTTTTTACTGGTTGTTTTTTTATTACTTTCTTTTTTTCTACCATCATATTCGCGAGAGGTGTTGCCGCAATCATCTCTACTGCCTTTTGTGACACCACAATTAACAATAACTGCACTCAACTGCGTGTTTTTTAATGCAGACCGCATTACCCTCTTTGTCAAATAAAAAATCTCAAAATTTAATCAGACTATTAAAAAAAAACAACTTGTTTATAGCTAATTGTGTAGATAGTATCATTAACTCTTTATTCTCAAAACTAAAAGATTCTACACATACCTTTTCCCAGTTAAACATCCTCTACAAAATCTCGTGCAAGGATTGCAACAAAGTGTACATAGGCCAGACCTCACAAAAACTCAGCAAGAGACTGGCATTACACAAAAGTGATGCCAAACTAAAACCTAACATCACTGGTTTGAACATCCATTACAGCACTACCGGACACCTACCCAAGTACCCTGACACTTCTACCCTTAAAGAAACCCAATAAAAAGAAATTTTCTAGAAATGAGTCATATCCAATCCAATAACAACATCTTAAATTTCAAGAAAGATATAACCGGTTTTAGTAATATCTACACCTTGTTGCTTTCATACAATTCACACAATCTTTGACTGAACTCAACTAACTTAAATTTACTTTGATTTTCTTGGTTTTGTTGTCCCTTTTGACTTAATATTGTTTGTTTTTGTTTAATAATTCTTTTGTTTTACACAACAACAACATTTATAATCTTTATTGTAAAAATAACTTTGTGTACATCAATTGCTTTACATAATATATATTTTGTAAATGTAATTGAAGACACCGGTGCAAAAAGAAGGCAGCTCTATATATTTACTATTTTAAGTTTTTAATTGCTATAAGGTAATTCAAAGGCGCTCTATCAATAAGTGCAAAAACTAGGCAGCTCTGTTAACTCGTAATAAATATATACAAGTTTATTTATTAATTTAAATGAAAAAAAGAGCTCCTGAGTTGTCTTGTTTTTGCACTGAATTAAAAGAAAATAAAAAAATACTTTAGTTGCATCCAAGTGTGCAATGTAAAAGACAGCACTATGACAGTTAGTAGGTTATAAACCGCCTTCAGTTTACCTTGTTGTTCTGTGCATTTTGTGAAAAATTGAGAGTTTGTCAATTAATACGGTTTTGTAAAATGTCGGCTAGCAATAGTCTAAGCAAACAATTTGACAATTTGGACAGAAATCCTGATTTTTCTCTAGATGACCTTTTTTTTTAGGACGTAGTGTCTTGGCCTCAGCAAATGGTTCTTGAGAATAACTAACGCTGGGCAATACCTTTCGGTTTTTTTCTCTACGTTAGTTCTGTTGTCATTTTGTCCTTATCATGTTTGTCTCTAGTCTGTTATTAGTTTGAGATGAGCTAGTTTCGGCCTTGTGGGATTCACACAAACTGCTGCGGCAACACATGCTGTCTCCGTCTTATCTCTCCCTAAGCCCTATTTGTTGTCTGTCCTTTACTGACGTTCATCTCTCCTTTCTGCCATTCTATTGTTATTTAGCCTAGTTGTTTGATTTGTCCTTAAATGTCTTCTTAGTTTCTCTAAGTCTTCATTCACTTTTTTGTCAGCGTATCCTCTCTTTTTCATGAATATTTTGGAAGCTCTATTAGGTGTACCCCTTTGGTAATCCTAGATTTGCCAATTTAACTTCTGAGGATATTCTGGATACTCCATTTGGAATTATTTCTTCGTGTCCCCTGGTTGCCAAATATACTCTAATCATTTCAAAGGTTACATTGTCAGTCAATTTCGAAATGGCGTATCTATCTTTGAGCAGCTCTATTCCTTTTTTTTTTATTTCTGCAACTTTGGTTGGCTCTAATGTTTTATTGTATATTTTTTTCTTGTCTACTTTTTCCTCTTCCACTCCTTGGTAGGCATAGTTGTCTTGACCTTCTTTGTATTTTTTCTCTTCATTGTTTTTTTCTGTGTTCTTTTGCGTCTCTTTCCTCCTTCCTTTGTCTTCTGTGGCTTTTGATGTGTGTGTTTATTTTCATTTTTGTTTATCTAGATCTTGAATTTTTAAACTCCTCTATCTTTTTTCTCATTACTGCCGTTGCATAGTTTTTTAATGCTCTTCATTTGTTTTTGTCATTCAAGCAAATATTAATTATTAAAAATTTATCAATTTTGTTTTCCAATACATTCTCTAACTTTTTCCTATCATATTCCCACGCTTCGCACTCTACTAGCGAATGTTCGGCGTCGTCATACGTGTCTTCTTGGCAGAAAATACACATTTCTTTTCTTTCTCCATTTTATTTATATTTTGTAAATACTTTCCAAGGGCTCTATGTCCGGTGAGTAGTTGTATAGTAACACGTTTCCGGTTTATTCTCTACTCATTCCTTTATTTCTGGTATTAATTCTTTTGTTCATTCACTTTTTTCTCCGTTTTTCCACTGAGTTTGCCATTTTTTTATTGTATTATCTTTTGTTCGTCTCTTTGCTTCTTGATTACTATTTCCTTCATTTTCCAGTTTTTTTATGTTTAATCTTTCTTCTACTATCAAGTCTGCGGGTAGTGTCGCCGCGATTACCTCTAGCGCTTCTTGCAACACCGTTCTGTAAGCCCTACATATCCTTAACAAGCTTGCTCTAGTGGCTCTTCTTATTTCTTTTCTGTTTTTTTTTTCTCTTTAAGGCATCTCCCAATGTTTTTGCGGCGTACAATAGTTTACTTTTGGCCGCCGTTGCTATTAGCTTTCTTGCCTTTTGTCCTGGTCTTTCTTGTTTGGCATAAGCCTACTAAGCATTCCTTTCATTTTCTTTGTTCCTCTTACCGTTTCCTTAATCTGTTCGTTCCATCCTTTTGCTTCCAGTGTAACTCCAAGGTATATAATTTTTTTCCTTATAGTTATTATTTGTTCACCTGTATTTTTCCGGTTCCTCTATTTGTCCTCTTTGTCGATAACCATACCGCTTCCGTTTTCTGCGGTGCTAATTCTAGCCCTTTACTTTTCATCCATTTCTTTATCATACTAATTGTCAACTCTAACTTTTCCTTTAGTACTTCTATGACTGCATCCCTACCTACTAAAGCTAAGTCGTCAGCAAATGCCGTTATCGTCACCCCGTCTGGCAACCGCATTCCGAGAAGCTCATTATATACTTAGTTCCATAATTTGGGTTCTAGTGCTGAGCCTTGTGGTATTCCTCTGGTCAGTCTAAATTTACCCTTTTTGGTCACTAAGTTTCTTTCTTGTAGATAACTCCATATTATCTTGATTGTCTTTTTTGCTGCTTCTATAATTGCTTTCCATAGTACGCTATTAAACGCGTTTTGTATAACCAACGCTATTATGATGCAATGCTGTCTTTTTCTATGTGAGCCGCTGTTTGTTTCTTTTGCTACCGCTTTTACCTTCTCGATAGCTCCTAGCGTCGATCTCCCTTTGGTAAATTCGTATTGTTCACTTTCCCATCCACCCATTTCTTCTATTTCTTTCTCTATTCTTCTCACAATAACTTTTTCCATTATCTTTGCGAATGTATTAATTAAACAAATCGGTCTATACGTTTTTGATTTACCTGCTTCTTTCTTTTTTTAAATCAACTCTAAGTTTGCCTTTGTCCAACATTTTGGGAATGTTATTATTTGTGTTAGTTCTGTTTCGTTTCCTTCTAACGCTGCTTTCACTTTCTCCGCTGTTATCTCGTCCGGACCTGGTGCCATATTGTTAGGTAATTCTCTTATGATATGTTTTATTTCCTCCACTGTTGTCATATCTGTTTTCTCTTCTTCATTTGTCTCTGTTGGTTCTTTTACCGCTCTTTCTTTGGGGAACAATTTTTCAATTAATTTTTCTTTTCCTTCCTCCTCCTTTAAGCACACTCCCTTTGATCTTCCTCCCAGTTTATTCATTGCAATTTTGTACGGCTTTTCCCAGGGGTCCCTACCTATGGAATCTATCATTTCTTTCCAGCATCTCTTCTTGCTGTCTTTTATCGCTTTTCTCAGTGCTTTTCTGTCCATTTTTAATTTTTCTTCTGTCTCTGCAGTGTCCTTCCCTTTTTGTTTCTGTCTTTTGATCTTCCTTCCGGTTTGTATTCCTTTTTTCCTGCTTTTCTTTATCTCATTGCACCACCAGTACGGCCCCTTTCTTTCTCCTTCCCTATACCTGGGAATTGCTTCTTCCGCTGCCTTTTTCAGTTTTTCCGAGTACCGTTTGCATCTTTACTCTATGTTTTTGCTTTCTGTTACTTCTTCTACCTCCATAGCTCTTTTTATCTTCTCTCTGTCTATCCTTTGCACGTTCCATCTTTCTTTTCTTGTGTCTTCTTTTTTCCTTTTTCCGATCGTGTTGTATTTTATATATTTAAGTAGGCTCAGCGATTCTTCATCTGTCACGTTCCAGCTGCTCACTACTGCTGTTTCTCACGTTGCTATGGTAATATCGATACGAGACTTAGATCTTCTTCTTACATATGTTGGTCTGTCGCCATGGTTGCATATCGTTAAATTTACTGTAGCAATCATTTCTTCTAGAGTTTGTCTTCTCCTATCGCTCTTTGTCCCTCCCCACCTAGGTGATTTTGCGTTAAAATCTCCTCTTATTAAAATTTTCTTGCTCTTCTGTTTTTTTTAGTTCTTCAGTCCACTCTTGATAACATTCTATACCGCTGTTTGAACTGATGTAGCAGCTGTATACTATCATACTTCCTATATCAGCCCTTACTATTCCTTCTTTGGGAGTTTTCCACCTTTCCACCTTGTCTTTACACTTTCCCCTTGCTAGGATGGCCGCGACTGATCTTCTATCTTTGATCCATTCCCCGCTTGACTTTTTTTTATTTGGTTTGCTCACTATCACTATGTCTATTTTTTTTTCTCATCGCAGTTGCTACCAGTAGGTCATGTGCTTCTCTTTCCCTCCCTACATTTGTTTGGATGATGTTATACATTTTCGGTTATAGGTTCCCTTCCGTGTTGATTCTAACTTTCTGGGTATTCTTTCTTGGTCTTCTAGTTTCTTTTCTAATTGTAGCGGGGCATCTTCTCCCTCTAGTTATATGGCATAACACCTTACACTCTATGCAATATTTTCTGTTTTTTCAGTTTGCTATTTTGTGTCCTTTTTTTTGCATTTTATGCAGAACGACGATCTGTCTTCCCCTCTGCATTCCGCCGCTACGTGTTCTTTTATTCAACATTTATAGCATTGGTTCTCATTTGATTTTGCTCTTTCCGTTCTGCATCTTATGAGTCTTATGTTTATACTCCCTATTTTTATTATATTTTCTGAGTCTTTGTCCATCTTAATTATGGCCGTTTGTATTTCCTTGTAACCTTTCTTTGGAGATATAATAACGATTTCTTTATTGTCCACTTTTCCTTTAATTTCTTTAATCAGCTCCTCTACTAATAGCAACTCTTCTTTCTTTGTTTCTCTTATTTCTTTAAATGTCGTACCTTTCATATGAATTTTTGCCTGTTTCAATAGATCTGTATATGTTACATTTTCTTTGCTCACCACTATAGCACCTGTTTTAGGTCTCCTTTTCCCAGTTATTTGCGCAGTTTGTAGTTGTGGCGGTATGCACATTCTCATTTTTGTCTTGGTTCTTCTTCCCGCTATTTCCATAGTTTTTCTCGCTTCTCTTGGTGCATTTCTATTTGGTATGGGAATATTAATTTTCTCGATGTTCAGCTCATTTGCTTTGTTCAGCACTCTTTCAATAGCGTCTATCATATTTATTGCAGCCTTTTCTCCCGTTTTGTACTTCTGTTTGATTATATGGACCTTTCCCATTTTTTTTCCGCTTATGTTTTTTATGATTTCTACGTATGGTGTTTTGTTGTTTTTATCTTCTTCTTGTTCTTCCATCAACTCCGGATATTTTTCCTTTACCTGTTTTAGAATTCCTTTATCTTTTCCTATTTTGTCTAAACTTATGACTACCGCTGTGTCTTCCCCTTCCCATCATTGGGTTTCTTTTTTCTATTTTTACACGGTCGTAATTTTTTTCACGCCATTCTTAGTTCATTATTTTTTTTCATAACTTTCTGGTTTTTAATTTCCTTTATCTTCTGTTCGTTCACAGACATATTGACTTCCAACTGGTTTGTCTGGGTTGACGTTTTAATCATTATTTTATTTTCCTTATTTTCTTCTTCTCTCTTTTGATTTTCTTTAAACTCCAATTTTTCAAATACTGCCACTATTTGGTTTGTTATTTTTTTAATTTTAACTTTTGTATTGGCGCACTCTGTCGTTAATTCTTTAAATTCTCTCAGCATTACCCCCAATTATGCATTGTTGTTTAGGCGTTTATTCTCTTTGTCTTTTGAGTCTCTCCTGGTGAGTTTATCTCTCTCTCTCTTTTCATCTCTACTAGATCTTTTTCATCTGTTTTGATCCTCTTCTCCTCCGGTGGTGAATGTTGTATTTTGCCACTTTTAAGAAATGGTATCATTTCTCTTGACCCCGCACGTGTAGCCTACTTATTTATTTTATTTTCGCAATTGTGCTTATTCAGCACCTGTTTGTCCGGTCACTGTTCCACTTACACAGCACGTATTGCGCGATTGACCCTAGTGTTAGATGTTTTTCTGTGTTTAATTCAAGTGCTGCAATTTCATTGCTGGTCCAAAGTGATTCTGAAAGTGATGACGGTGAACAAAAACAAACTTTTGTCAAAAAAGTTGTCAAAAAACAAGCAAGAGATGAAAGTAAGTGGATTAAAAACATTTCTAAAAAAAGAAAAGCTAAAGTAAAATCTAACATCGGTATTAACAAAAATAAATGTCTGAAAGTGAAAAAAAAACTGGCTAGAACTGTAACTGTAAATTTATATGTTTTGAAAAAAATAAACTGTTAAGCAAGAGATTTTGTCAATTTATAATAATATTGCTAACTAAGAAAAATAGGACACATTGAAGACAAATAGTTATAAAAAAAGTTGCTAAATTTAGGTCAAAATTAGGTGAATAAAAATTGGTACAACTGTAACCGAGTTTGTAAAAATGCTTTTTGTTTGTTATAAGGCGTTAGTAAAAAAAGAGTAGAACTTATTATCTACCACTTAAAAGATAACAATCTGGCACCCAAAGACATGCGAGGAAAACACACTAATTGCCCTAATATATTACAGGAGGATGTAATACATCAAATTGATTTGCATATTCAGTAGTTTCTAAAAAGTTCGTTGCACTATAACCAAACTAAAAATAAAAAAAGTTTTATTTATCTGAACTAAATATGCAAAAAATGCATAGACTTTATTTTGAAAAGTACGAACCCGATATATACGCTACCATCTAAAACAATAAAAAAGTAAAACCTCAAGTTACATACTACTATTTTTGTCGGCACTTTGTTTCAAACTGTAACTACTCATTTGAAAAGCCACGGTCGGACACTTGCCAGACTTGCGACAGACTGGACAACCTCACATCAGCCAAAAAAAAATGAAGAAGTAAAAATAAATCTAATAACTAAAGAACAGGTGCATAAAAAAAACAAATTATTTTTACACAACAATAAAAGAAGATACCGCAGAAATTTTGGAAAACAAAGATGAGATAGCATTGTTAGCTTTTGATTATCAACAAATTATACCTTTCTTTTACTTACCTAGTGGAGATGTTTTTTTTAAACGGCAACTGTGAAAATACAACTTTTGTGTTTTTGCAGCCAGTTCTGGAAAATCGTAATTTTTTATGTACAATAAATACATATCCAAGAAAAAAGCTAATAATGTAATAAGCTTTTTACATTATTTTCTTGAAAATTTTGTATCATCAACAGTGACAAAATTATATCTATATTCTGATAACTGCAGCTCACAAAATAAAAACGCACTTGCAAATACTAATAGATTTGCTAAAATTATATCTAGATATCTAGAACTAGAACATAGTTTTTTTGCCTTGTGATTGGAGCTTTGAATTGATAAAAAAGGAGACAAGAGAACGGAAAAGGATTGTGTTGCCAAAAAAATAGATTGCATTTGTAAAAAAATACATGCCGCAAATTTATAGTGGTTCCAGTTTTTCAAAAAATGATTTAAAAAGTGCGTGTCAAACAAAAGAAAACAAAATTTTAGTATATCTTTTTATCGTGTCACGGAGCAAAAGGCGTAGAATACAGCAATTTGGCCATTTAAGAACTTGTTTACCCTTCAGAAACATGGCGTAACGTTGACTTTACCTTTTTCTGCGTTATTCCTCTACTCTGGACCGTTACTACTTAAGCTCCCTAAATACCTACATGTGAAAAAACTTGCAACAAAATATGTGCCTTCTGACTGTATGTAGTTTTATGACTGGCTGAAGTATGAAGGAGAAGAAGAACCTACTCAATCAAAAGAAGGTTGCTTTAAAAATGGTTAGTTTGTGTTTATTTATTACTTTTGATAACATTTGTTAGCTAACAAATTGCATTGAAATTTCAATTCTTCTTCGTAATTTTTTGCAAATAAAAATACGTAGAATTTGAAAAAATACACGTAAGTTGTTATCGACAAGAAATTTTTCGTTCTACAACTTTGTTTTCTTATAAGTTTAGAATTATTTTTTTTTTTTAATCTAAAATTTAAAAAACAATGTGACGCTGAAACAAGTTTTTAAAATGTTTAGACTTCATATTAGCCACTTCAAACTCCGAGCTCTATATCCAAACTTTCAGAATTTATTTACACATGCTTGAAAAATATTCAGAATTTCAAGTCATTTCATTTTGATAGAAAAATTTTACGCCTGAATGAAAATGTCAATTTTTGCGTTTTGAGTTATAGCTTTTTAAAGTTTACAGAAATTTTTGATTTTATTTAATTAACTGCTTTAATTTTTAATATTTTGTAACAATTTTTTGTTTACAGTCGTTTATTTTTTATTTACACAAACTGTTAAAGTTTGAATTAAAAATGTCATCAAAAAGTTTTTTTAAGATTTTTTAGATATTTAACCTTGTAGAACTTTTTAATTTTTAGGTTAATCTATTTTTTTTTTTGTAGAAAATTTAATTTTTCTCTTTATACATTTTGATCAGATACGCGGTTTTTGAAAAAATCAAGTAAATCCAGAAGTCATTGTTTTTTAAAAAAAATAAAAAATGTAAAAATATTATAGCCATATTTTCCAATTAAAAAATTAGGCACATAGAGTATAAAAAGCATTAAAGAAAAAAATTGTTTGTCGAAGACTTTCAACCATTTAATTTGTAGATTTTTTTGTTAATTCACGCAACTGGCAATTAATTTGCAAAATTTTAGGTAAGAATTTTGAAGTATATGTGACCATACCAAAAAATGTTTTCAATTCTTTTCAATTTTTTTGAATTTTATGGTTTTTCTATGTTTACTAAAGCTTTTACTTTTGTCTCATCAGATTCTAGACTTGTTTCTGTGCAAGTGCAATTTTACATTTTTTCTGTTATAATTTATATAGTATTTTCTCATATTATCAATTTATCTATATAATTTGAAATGCCTTTCAAATTAAAAAAAAAAAATAGTAAAATATTTATGGAATATTTTAGGTGTTGAGCATATTTTGTAAGACAATTTAAAAAATTGATATCTGCAAATGTAGAACTTACTATGCATAGTTTACTAGTATTTTCTTTTAATTTTATTTGGTAAAATACAATAGTTGCATCTAAAGTTGTAAACAATTTTGCTCCAAGCATCTTAGCAATTATTTTTTCAATGGTTAGGATTTTATAATGTTCTTTTAAAATACATTTATTTAACTGTTGCTGGTCTAGACAAATTTTTACCAATATATCTGTTTCTTTTTTATAATAACTAGGCTATTCACAAATTCTGTAGGATCTTCAATATTCCGCATTATTTTTAGTATAACTAGTCATTTTTGGATCAACAATGATCCAATTAGCTTTTTTTTTAATATAGTTTAGAAGAGATAGTGTAGATTTTAATGCTCCTCCCTATACTTAAGAACAATATTCAATACAAGGACAAATATAAGTTTGATGTATATGCAAAAGTTGAACAGAAGTAAAAACTTTTTACATCTAGTAAAAAATCCTAGTTTTTTGAAGCTATGTTGATAAGATGATTGTTTCAGAAAAATATTATGTAACATAAGTAACCTTTAACAAAAAAATTGAAGAAAATTTATATATGAATTTGTTGTTTAGTTTAATATTTGGTACCGATGATACCTCGGATTTGGATTTTGAAACAGTAAAAAGTTGAGTTGATAGAACTTTTGTTTAAAAACACCCACTAGAGCAAATCATGCTAATTTCTATTAATCAAAGCAATTTTTTTATTGAACGACACCCACTAAACAGAAACGACGCAAAAAGTAGCCTTCCCAATGTATTTTATAAAGTTTTGCGACAATCGACTTGACACGATTTGTTCTAGTATCAGGCAACATTAACTGTTGTATTTTTTAGGTAATATGATATTTGATAATTTTTTAATTTATTTGACAAAATAACTTTTATAGTATTATACAAAGTGTAGCTTTACTTATTTTTTTTGCACTTAAAACTGCCATAATTGAATAGATGACTGTAATATCATCTAGCATACATTTTTATTGACTTAGGGCTACTTAAATATGTGGTTAAATTAATTTATTAATTACTTTATTTTTAATAAATTACCAATATTTTAAATTATTTTACTCCTTCCTCAGGGTTTTACAATAAATATATAAACTAGATACAATTAAGATAAAAATAATATATGGTAAATAAATTTGTAGCTGGTAGAGCCCTGAGCAAAAATTACTCTAAAATATTGGCGATTTATTAAAGATAATAAAGTAATTAATAAATTAATTTGACTACTTAACTAAAATAAATAATTTATTCTATACATTGGTCACTTACTTATTTTTTTACTAGGTTTATATAAATTAGTTTTATATAAAAAAATATATATTTGCTGTATTTAATTTTTGCATAAACATGGAACACTATACAACTTCATTTTTTTGTTTTAATTGTTTAGTCTTTAGTTCAAGAAGACAATTTTAAGGGTGATTGATTGATTAACCTAAATAACTGACAAATCAGCTGCAATACTGACGCGACATGTCATGCAGGCGCGTAGAAAAATCGAGCATCGAGCGCGATATTTGTTAGCGCAGGTACACACAGTCTTTTCTAACGTGTTTGGCGCGTACGCTCCAAAACTGTCAGAAAAAGTGTCCGTGTGAATGGCCTTAATCATTGCGGTTAGTTGTTCATTTCTAACGTATTGTGGTAACTAAATATGTAAAGTATAAATGTGTTAGTTGATAACGCTGCAAAAAAAATGCCACAAAAGTTACTAATTGAGTAAGAAAAAATATTTAGGTTTAAATTTTGAACGCAGTAAAAGTAAATTATTGTCAAAAAAATGTAAGCTATTTAGTAATTGTAAAACAATTATCATCATATGCTTTTGATAGAATTGTTCTTCAATATAATGAACGAGCCAAAAGCAACAGTGTAGTCGACATAATTTGCTCTCTACCGTAAATTATTTGTAATTTTTTTTTTACCGCGAATTACATCCTGTACATGTACCTTCTACAGAGAAAACCCTGTATATACATTTACTTATGAATTATATTTATTGCAGACATATTATTTTTTATATAAATATTATTTTTATATTTTATTTTAATATTATTTATGGAATCATAAAAACTAAGAATGTTAGTTTTTATTTAGTTTACTTTAAAGGAATATCATTTTATTTTAAGACAGTCTTACATCAACCAGCAAACAATAAGTTTAATAAATAAATACAATCGAGTATTATTTAAAATTTATGTAATATAAAATTATTAAATTACATTATAATAAAGTTGTTTGAAATTAATTGTTTTTTTTAATAAAACAATAAACGTAAGACGTAATTGGCGCAGTCAATGGTAGGATAGTTTTATCCAAGTATTTTATTATAAAATACGTCAGTTTCAACTGTTTGTGGAAAGAATCTACTCCCAAACAAAAAACATCGTGGAATCTACAACGAGCAGAGTCCATCCTCAAACATTAGAAGGTATCCATTGCGGACTGTTCTACGTGGATTCAACACCAGGCCCAGAGACTACACTTCACGGAATCTCCCGCATCGAGGTCCGAAGAACACGTGCACGTCCAGAGGCAACATATCCGGTTCCCTGCATTGATATCCGAAGTACGGCCGCATGTAAGTCGATTTTGTTTTGTCAATTGCGTGATTCGATTGTAGGTGCAATTAATGTCATTTAATATCGATTCCGAAATAAATTTTATTATTGAAATCCTAGATAAGATAACCTTGGATTCTCCTCAAAAACCAAAGATAGATATTGATAATACAGATAGGGTTGAGAATTTTGAAATTAATTTTAGCATAATGGAAGAATTTAAACCCGAATACTTGTCCTGCATACCAACTTTTGACGGTAATGCTAACGACTTGCATAATTTTCTAGCTAGTTCCGAAAGTTTAGTAAATACATTTGTAACTAAATCAAACGCTAATACTTTTGCTAGCGTATATATTTTTAAAAGTATATGTAATAAATTAACAGGTCCTGCAAAGGTTGCTATTAATATTCAACAAGTTCAGAATTTTAACGATTTAAAAACTGTCCTTATTCAAAATTTTGCAGATCAACGAGACGATGCTTGCCTCGTTCGGGATTTAGTTTTACTAAAACAAAGCAATAGCACTCCTTTGCAATTTTACGAAAAGTGCATTAGCATATTAAATTTATTAAGTTCATATACTAGAGCAACAGAGGTAAACGTAGATGCACAGAAGGCAAAAACTGATTTTTTTACTAAAAAAAAGGAACCATTGGGTTCAATAATTAGAGCAATGCGTCCCGCTAATCTACAAACTGCATTGCAATATATTAACGAAGAAGATAATTGTAAATATTATCAACATAATATTCAAAACCTATCACAAACGATGCAAACATTTAAATCTCAAAATGTTTCATCGCCATTTCAAACTCGTCCTCAACTAAACTAAGCACAAGTACAAAAAGGGCACTTTCAACAAAGGCAACCAATAAAAAATTATGCTCCTGATTTTAATAAAACTCAAATAAACGCTTGGAAACCAAATCCGAATTTCAATAATAATTATACTCCTACTCCAATGAGTATTTCTACAAATACTAATATTCAGAGTAATCAAAAACACAATCGAAATTGGTCTTCTCAAGAATTACATAACAATGAAACCGAAACTGAGCATTATAATGTTGAATTAGAAGAACAGCATACTGCTGTTAACGAATATAACGAATGCATACCAGATACTAATCTCACCCACCAAAATTTTACGATAACTGCCGACAATCTCAATCCAAGCTAGTATCTATTAATAACAACGAACAGTATATCTCCGAATTACCTTATATAGATGTCCCTGAAATCAATTGTTCATTTCTAATTGACACCGGTGCATCAATATCTTTCATCAATCCGGAGATTGCAAATCAATATTGGCTTAACCAAATATATTATAACCCTATCGAAATTACAAATTGTATGCAAACATATCGAAAAGAATTAGCAGTAAATATACCATGTTTATCAATTTTTGAAAACAACATTCTATTAAGTTTTCATTTGTTTAATTTTCATAAAAAATTCACTGGATTAATAGGTATCGACACATTGAAACTATTAGGCGCTACTGTAGATTTAAAAAATTTCAAATTAATCACTCAGAACGCAGTTTTGCCATTAAAAATGAAAGATTTGCCTAATAAATCTGTTGTTTTCAATATAGAACCTTTTACCGAACAGCTCATTCAAGTACATACAGAAATTAGAAATGGAGCAATAATTGTACCTCATCAAGGTAACAGTTCAATTCAAATACCAGAATGCATAACTTTAGCACAGATTGGTAAAGCATTAGTATCGATACAAAATAGTTCTGAAGAGCTTCTCTCGCTAAAACTCCACGAACCCATACCTGTTATCAAATATACTCCAAATTTGTTTGAGCAATGTTGCGAAATCAATAATTTCAATAATGTCGACAATTCCCTCGATTTAAATCTAATCAAAACAGACCATATGTATAACGAAGAAAAACATTCAATAAAAAAACTTTGTCAAGAATATTCAGAATTATTTCACAATGAAAATAATAATTTGACTTGTACCACTCAAATTAGACATCAAATAAGAACAACAGACGACTCTCCTGTATATACAAAAACTTACCGCTATCCACATATACACAAGCAAGAAGTTCAAAAACAAATTGACAAAATGTTAAAGTCAAAGATAATAGCACCTTCAAACTCTCCTTGGTCATCACCTATTTGGGTAGTACCCAAAAAAATTGACCAAAGTGGCAAACAAAAATGGCGAATCGTCATCGACTATCGCAAGTTGAATGAAAAAACCATAATTGATAAGTATCCCATTCCTAACATCTCAGACCTATTAGACAAACTAGGACGGTGTCAATACTTTTCGACAATCGATCTCGCAAGCGGTTTTCATCAAATTGAAATTGATCCACAAGATACCGAAAAAACAGCATTTAATACAGAAAATGGCCACTACGAATTTTTGAGAATGCCGTTTGGCTTAAAGAATGCTCCTAGCACTTTTCAACGAGTCATGGACCACATTCTAAAAGGTTTAAATAATAAGATCTGTCTAGTATATCTAGATGATATAATTGTCTTTTCAGTCTCCCTTTAGGAACACATTGAAAATTTAAAATTAGTCTTTCAAAGACTAAAAGAATCAAACTTTAAAATTCAAGTTGATAAAACAACCTTTTTGCAAAAATCAGTATCTTATTTAGGTCACGTAATTACTCCCGAAGGAATTATGCCAGACCCAAATAAAATCAAAGCAATACAAAACTTTCCAGTTCCAAAAACTACCAAGGAAATAAAGTCATTTCTTGGACTTTTAGGTTACTACAGGCGTTTCATTAATAATTTAGCAAAAATAACAAAACCTTTAACAACGTGTTTAAAAAAGAAGGCTAAAATAGTTCATAATCCCGAATTTTTACAATGTTTTGACACTTGCAAAAACCTCCTAATAAACAAACCGATCTTGCAATACCCTGATTTTTCAAAGACTTTTAATGTCACCACAGATGCAAGTAACCTAGCCATCGGTGCTGTACTCTCGCAAGGTCCCATTGGCAAAGATTTACCAGTAGCTTTTGCATCAAAAACCCTAAACGAATCCGAACAAAACTACAGCACTATCGAAAGAGAACTGTTAGCAATAGTTTATGCATGCAAATACTTTCGACCTTATATTTATGGTACGAAGTTTAACATAATAACCGATCACATGCCCCTGCAATGGCTAATGTCCTTAAAAGAGCCAAACTCAAAATTAATTCGTTGGCGTCTTAAATTAGAAGAGTTTGACTACCAAATATTTTATAAAAAAGGCTTACAAAATAGCAACGCAGATGCCCTTTCCCGTGTGGAAATACATGTGAATGAAACTGATCAAGTGCCACCACATTTATTAGATTACATGGATAATTTTAATAAAAAACTTTCAAAATCTGAATCGATAAGAGTCCATCCAGACCCGGAAACCCCACCTATAATTGATAGTGACGATGGTACTCAGCACTCAACTGATAACATAAGTTTACAAATTCCTATCACGGAATCTCCTTTAAATGTATCACATAACCAGATAATCATTGAATTAGTGCAACACTCTCCCGCAAAACTCAAGATGGTACAACCTTACGAACACAAGCAATGTTTCTATGTACAAATATCAGAAAACAATTTTGTAAACGACGTTATATCTTTTGTAAAAAATTACATTGTTCCGAACATAACCTATTACATATATTTTGAACAACCTGATGTTTACGAAAAATTTACGGTAATCACAAGACAATATTTTGATTCAAATGCTTGTAAATTTGTTTGTTCTAAAATAAAACTCATCAACATACCATTAGACGAAATTGATGAGACAATAGAACAATTTCACACCTCAAAAACAAACCATCGTGGAACAAACAAAACGTATGAAAGGATTAAAAGAACGCATTATGCCCCAAACTTAAAAAAAAGAATTCAATTATTTATTAATAAATGTGACATATGTCAACAAGCCAAATACGAAAGGTCACCTATTCAAGTCAAGTTTAATATTACACCAACACCAAATAAACCACTTGAAATAGTGCATATTGATACTTTTCAAATATTAAAAACTAAATTTTTAACTATTGTAGACTCATTCTCGAAATATGCACAAGCTTATCCATTAACTACAGTTAATGCTATAGAGATAACTGACAAATTACTTATGTATTTTTCACATCACGGTCTACCTACACTTATAATATCAGATAACGGAACTGAATTTAAAAATAACATAATTCAAGATTTGTTAAAACTACACAAAATAGAGATGCATTTTTGTACACCAAATAATCCAACTTCTAATGGTTTAATAGAAAGACTACATTTAACCTTAATTGAACACATTCGCCTGCTAAAAGCATCGTATCCTAATGAAATACCCCAGAAATACATGCTATACGCAATTGTAGCCTATAACAACTCTATCAATTCTTCTACAAAATTAAAACCTATAGAAATACTTAATGGTCATATTAATAATGAATCTCTTTTATCTATCGATTTAGAACACGCTCTCTCGCAAAATTACATTAAAACACATAAAGAAAAATTAAAGAATTATATGCGTGTATTAACGAAAAACTATCACAAAACAAATCAAATGTTATTAACAAACGCAATGAAAACATTATTGAAACCCGAACTAACGAACTTAAAGAAGCTAGACCAAAAAATTTTACGAGCACCAGACACAAAGATCATAATAAGTTCTCAAAAGTGAAAAACGTACAATCTATAAACCCAGACAAGAGAACAATATCAACAACTACTGGCAATATAATTTATTTGCGAAACATTCAAAGACCTTTGTATACGGAGAAATCAAATTCCGAAACCGATTAATTATCTTCACATCAAAATAAATTAGATCATAAATTTTAGCACTTCCTATAAAAATTAAAATATAAATTGTGCCTACTATCTACTATGTTACCATGCTCAATCAATTAATTAGACTCTGCTGATCTTGAACAACATTTAAAGCATATTTTAACGGACTTGACTCATAACTCACCGAATTATAATTTAAATTTTAAGAAATTGCAAATGATTTTGCTAATTAAAGAACTACTAGTGTGAATATTTTGCAAGCCTACTCAAAAATATATAAGATATCAGGAAATTCCTTATGCTGGTGTATTTCGGTATTCGCAACTCTAAGTTATTTCCTTTTACATCCACCCATTTCAAGATATCAATAAACTACATCTTAGAGACACGTATTGCATTTATGATTGAGTCATGTTTTTGGCTGGACAGGTCGATTTATTTTGCAGAATTATATGGATCATATCAAGAATGAATAGAAATATTCATGTTCAACAAGCTCAACTGAACTAGCATGAAAATGGACCAATAATGGGTGGTAACAAGCATGACAGCTGACCAAGCTTCGGAAGAAGAATCTCCCTGCAACTTGGTTCTTATAGGGGAGGAATTACATCCTGTACATGTACCTTCTACAGAGAAGACCCTGTATATACATTTACTTATGAATTATATTTATTGCAGACATATTATTTTTTATATAAATATTATTTTTATATTTTATTTTAATATTATTTATGGAATCATAAAAACTAAAAATGTTAGTTTTTATTTAGTTTACTTTAAAGGAATATCATTTTATTTTAAGACAGTCTTACATCAACCAGCAAACAATAAGCTTAATAAATAAATACAATCGAGTATTATTTAAAATTTATGTAATATAAAATTATTAAATTACATTATAATAAAGTTGTTTGAAATTAATTGTTTTTTTTAATAAAACAATAAACGTAAGACGTAATTCGCGATAACCGCTTTAACAAAAACAAAATTCACAAACATTAATTATCTTTGAGGTTAAGTAATTTAAATATTTTTTTAATACTATAGTATGTTGATTTTTTTTATTATACACAACACTAGTGAAAACAAAAAAAAAACTGATGATGGTTTAACAAGCGAAACTGGTCTTAAAAAATTAAAATCAGCATACTAAAGTATTACAAATTTATTTAAATTACTTAAATATTTACAAAGTGTGCACAATTCAGATAAGTAAATACTATTAAACATCTTCCCTTATTTTAATTGTCATACTCGGAATGCTTGCTTAAATCAAGTTGGATAAGATAAATAATTTTTTTATTTTTACATACCGGCAGTATGTTATTTAATGACGTGATGCCTTTGGGTTTCTTCACATTACGTCATATGTCAATAATATTCTGTCCTAAGTATATTAATCCTATTACTCGATTTATTACGAATCTTTAATTTAATTTGACCTTAACTTTATTTTGACAAATTATAGAAATATTTAATATATTTCATAAATGATTGAAAATTTATTTGTAAATACGTAGGAGTACTTATAAAATTAAAATGAGTAGTTCTTAATTTCAATATGTACACATCAATAAAATATTTGCAAATTCTAGAATATTTTATGCATTGATTAACCAGATGTAATGATAATTGGTGCCAGAGGCAACCACAGAACAAGTGTTGTTCACCTTTCTACTATTTGGAAAGTAAGTCAAGTTCACTCGTTATTTAATAAGTATTTATGTTTGTTTTATTTTACCGCATATTTTGCACGTAAATTAACAAGAAACACTTTGTTCAACAAATTTAAATTGTTGTGTCTTTACAAATTGATAACAATTGAAACGTCAAATTATTAATTATAAATTTATATTAACTTTAACAGATAAGTTATATATTTATTTAGCTAAGAATTTATAAAAATATATAGAATAAAATTTGCACATTATAACATAACAATCTTTGTGATATTATACAAGTATATAATTATCAATATCGATTTGAAATTGTTGATTTTGTATTTCAAAATATTGTTTTAATGTCTTGCAATTACAACATCGTAAATTTATCATTATACATATTGATTGGTTATAATACTAAAATTATAACTACAGCGAGAACAAATTTTAATTACACGGTAAGGGTAATGACTGTTTTAAACTTAAGAAAAATACGCGACGAGGCCAGTGAGTATTTCCAAAGTGTTCCAATGACTTAAATGTTACATTGCTATATCACAATTTGTGCAATATTTAGTGGGGTATCTAAGCGAAAGAGAAAGTCTCTTTAATGCAGTGTATATTGTATAGCACTATCTCATTTCATCTTACTAGGATTTTTCAATTTTTTGCATGAGTTTCCAGGACGTGTCGAGATTATTTTACAACTGCAAAAATCTTCAAGTCGTGAGCAAGACGAGTTGATAAAACGTGCGATATCAGTAGTTCTGTGTATTGTTATGTTATAAGGATTATACAAATTGTTCTAAATACTTAGGTAAAGCTGCATGAATTTTAAAATTTATTTTAAAAATAGGTATAAGCCATTTATTTAAGTAATATGTATACTATTAGTGCGCGTCATTCTAGTAGGTAGTTGTTATAATATAATTTAATGAATGAATGCTATAAAATAATAAAAAAAATACAATTATTTTATTTAACTCTCTTATTACATGGTTCCTAATATCAAAGTAACAAACAAAAAATGTAAAAACAATTTATTAGCAGCAAATAGATCAAATTTAAATTTATGTCATTCTATTTTAAAAATCGAATGGTGGTGTGTTAGTCATTATAAAATAAATAAAACACATTTACTATGTACTATATCACGTATATATTTAAATAACAAGTTTCAATCTTTACAAGGCTACCATCGGACTAAGATACAAACAAGAATGAATTTAAAAAAAAATTACAAATTAAAATCAATTAAAACATAAAATGTGCAAAGAGGTAAAAAATTACATTAAAATTATTATGATTAAAATGATTATGAATTACATACAATAATACGAAAATGAAAGAACAAGTAGAAACAAATTGATGATTGGTAGTTTTTACTTAAAACTAATTAAAACAAAGAACATTACGCAAAAGGGGAGAGAGGATTAAATTATTTCAAACAAAGAAAATTTATACAAGTCGGTTTGACCATTAAGCAAGTTTACGGAAGGATTATTTTTTTATTTAGTAATTTCAAGAGCTTTTATTACAAATTAAATTTTTTATCTTTGGAACAGTTGTGAATGATTTTAAGTTTATCAATATCTGGGAATGTGTGACTATTTTCTAAAATATGGTTTGCAAAAGTACTATCTAAACTAATCTATAAAAGCGGTAATGTTCTTTATATTTAGTTTTAAATTTTTTTTCTGTTTGCCCTATATATTACCTTAACTCATACATTCTTAATGTTAAAATTGTATCTGTACGGTCTTTAGCGTAAAATAAAATGTTTGATAAGTTGATTTTGATTTGCAAATGCTACTTTATAATTAAATTTACTGAGAATATTTCCTATTTGCTTAGATATGCTACCAAAATATGTATAAATAAGATAAATTAACTGTATAGTGAGGCTAAACTGTTTCTTAATAATAATATTTTTAATTGTTTTTTTTTTATCCATTTTATGACCTATTGATATTATTTTGTTAATTACCTTTTGCTGAGAATTTAGTGTTAATCTTAAGCTTAAGGCTCTATAGACCATAGATGGTAGGCTGCAAATTTGTGACTGTTGTGTACAGTGTCAAACGAAATGGTTGAAACTGTATAAGTTGGTAAAAGAAATATATAAAGTAAAAATAATTCATATTGTGTAATCAGAGATAAGAAAAAAATACTAGCGTACAAGGTATTTAGTAATTTGTAAACATGTGCGTTGTTTTAATAAAGTATTAGTAGTTAATAGCCGTATTCTGAACATTTCTTACAGCGATGTTAATTAACATTTTTAATGTTGCTAGGTAATATTTAAAAATCTAGATATCTGATTGGTCAAAAATCAATTTCTACAGCAATGTTAGCTAACATCGATGTTAAAATATGTTCAGAATAGACCCATTAATCTACTAATAAAAAAAACATAAAAAACTAAATAAAATAAATCTAAGATTAGGTTTAATAATAATAATAATATTTTATTATCCCAACAGGCATATATGCCCAATTACAGGGTAATGTTACAATAATCATATTATAAACTAACAAGTTTTAATATATATATATATATATATATATATATATATATATATTTATATATAGTACTAATTGTATAAAAATGCACGTAGTTGTGGCAGATTAACTGAAAAAATATCTAATTCAGGTGGCAGATCATTAATAGTACGCATGATAGTGTTCATTGGTGAATAGAATCCCATATTCGTTTTGTTATTGGGAATGACGCAGATATCCTTGGACCTTGTTCTCTCCTGAGGTACCCGAAAATTTACCATTTCTAGCAAAGCAGGACATTCTAAAGCACCAGTAGTGAGCTTGAATCCTAAAACCGCCATTGCTGCTTTTCTTCTTGTTTCAAGAGATTGATAGTTGAACATGGTGATTAATTCATTGTTGTTAAATTCTCCTCTTCTTGGGTAGAAATGATGTTCTTGAAAATATAAGTATTTAAGTAATTTACGCTGAATAGTTTCAATTTTGCGTTTATGTATTTCGTAGTGAGGCGACCAAACAGATGAACAATATTCTAATTTGCTCCGAACAAATGAGCAATATAAAAGTTTTAACGACGCTGAATTGCTAAACTTTTTAGCATTTCGTAAGATAAATCCTAATGATTTTGAAGCAACATTAGTCATAGATTCAATGTGATGGTGAAAACAAAGTTGAGTGTCAAAAACAACACCTAAATCGCAAAAATTTGATACTCTAGTAAGATTTTCTAATCCAATTGAGTAGTCATATTTAATTACAGTTTTCCTTAAGCTAATTGACAAAACATTGCATTTAGTGATATTTAGTAGTAAGTTGTTATTTTTACACCACTGATCCAATTTGTTTAAATCATCTTGTAAGTAAAAACAATCATTAATACTGTTAATATTTCGAAAAAGTTTTAAGTCATCGGCGTATAACAAGTAGTGTGACTGAAAACAGGTACCTATATCGTTTATAAAAAGCAAGAATAACAATGGTCCTAGATTAGAGCCCTGAGGAACACCTGACGTAGATAAATAGTTATTAGACCTAACATTTGAGATTTGCACATATTGTGTACGATTTTTTAAGTATGCAGATAAAACTCCAATCAATTTGTTGCTAAATCCAAATGAGTTTAGTTTTAGCAATAAGATATTATGGTCGAGTTTATCAAACGCTTTACTAAAATCGGTGTAAATAACGTCGACTTGCTGTTGCGAATCCAATGCCTTTGAGACATATTCAGTAAATGCCATTAAGTTTGTTGTTGTTGACCGACCTTTGCAGAAACCGTGTTGGTTAATATCCAATTGATTTTTAACATTGAAGTAAATATGGTCACATAATATAGTTTCAAATACTTTGGCGACGTTATTTATTAAAGTAATTGGGCGATAATTTGCAAAAATTTATTTGTCTCCTTTTTTTGGTACAGGATACACTTTTGAAATTTTCCAAAGTTCAGGGAAACTTTGTGATGACAATATTAAATTGTATATATGAACTAAGGGAGTTGCAAATGTTTGAATACAGTCTTTTACTATGAATGACGGAATTCTATCAGGCTCAGATGTTAATTTGGAACTTAATTTATTAGCAGCCAAAATTACTTCGTTTTCAGTTGTTTTTGAAATATCAAAGTAATTACCTTGCACTTTAGAATATACAGACTGAGGTGCGTTAGAAGAAATATTGTAAACACTACTAAAAGTCTCAGCAAAGCAATTCGCAATATCTTGTGGAATGGATAAAGTCCGATCTTCATGAACAAATAGAGATGGAAAAACAGATGTATTTTTAATAGCATGAATGTATGTCCAAAAATGCTTGGGGTCATTTTTTATTTGTCCTTCAGCAAAACTAATATATCTCTTACGATCTTCAGATATCATACGTTTAACAGTTGTGCGTGTATCTTTATACTTGTCTAAGTACCAGTTTGACTTTTTTGATTTATACATCTTATAGTAATGATTTTTTACTCTTATCACACGAATCAAATTATGACTAAACCATATTGGATATTTTTTCCTATCAGTACCAGTTGTATATTTAGGAACATGTATATTAAAGGCAGTGTTAATATGATCATATAACTTACTACAGGAATCATTTATATCATAACTACTTAGAACGTCAGTCCAGTCATATGGTGTAGATTGATCAGCGATAATTAAAACAGAAACAACTAGAGAAGGATAATAAATATTTTCTTTTACCAAAGGCAATTCGGATCTGTTAACAATGCAATTAAATTTGGAAGAAATCAAAACCAAGTCAAGTAATCTATTGTATGAATTTAAAACATTATTTTTTTGTTTAAGATTATTGAAATTACAAAATTTATTGAATAATGACACAGTTGATTTTATAGAATTAATATCAATCAATTCCGGAATATTAAAATCACCTATTATTAATATATTGTTATTAAAATCAATATTTTCTTCTAAAAAATTGTAAATACTATTGTAAATCTCAATATTAGAACATGGAGGTATATACAAAACTACAATTATGAAATGGGTTTTAAATTTAAGCATATTTATTTGTAAGACCATAAGTTCGACTTCAGGAATAGGAGAAGTAAATAGAACTTTTGAATGAGCTTCGTCACTGTTAATTGCAAGTAAGACACCACCGCCTTTTCGATTGACACGGTCTGATCGAAAAGTTGTGTAATGTGGAGGGAAGAGTTTATATTTATGTACGTTATGTTGTTAACATAAAACGGTTAGTATAGGTAAATAAAGAAAAAAATTGAATGTTTAAGCCAAGGGTGGCCAACCCAAATGATCTTGCGGGCCACTTTGAAAATGCATCACAACTCCGCGGGCCGCATACAAAATTATATATTCATATATTAGATTTAGACCCACTATAGACAATTTATTGGAGTGACGAATTAAAACATAATGAGTTAATATTATTGTGTTTATTATTATTCTGAAACTAAGAGTGCTCTACTATAAACTGTGCGTGCGTATCTGGAGATGGTTACTGCGTCACTGAGGTCAGTAGGGTGTCCATACTTCCCGGATTTGTCCCGGTTTTAACTTTTTACTTGCGGTGTCCCAATTTTTTTTTTTAACTGTTAATTGTCCCGGTTTAAGTTTTAAGTAAACAAAAACTTTTCCAAAAAAATTAAAAAAGAAATCACAATAATATAAGTCAAAGCAATCATGAATGAAACTATTGGAATTATAGAAAATAGAAAATAGATAAATTCTATTCTAATTTTTGGGATTCTCTACTGAAGAGTATAACATAAAACCTGTTATATTAGATTGAATGTTTAAAGATGTTTGCGCATCATCCTACAAACAATAATCTAAACAATTTAAGTCTCTGAAGATCTTACGGATCAGAAATGTTGTTCTTCTCGACGAATTACAGTACCTTTAAACTGTTAATTCAAAAATTGTACTACATGTCTAATTGCCAGAAAAACATTATCTAACAATCTTCTAAAATGATTGTCTAGAAAACTTAAATAACCGTTGGCGGTTAAATGGTTTTTAAAAACAAAAAGACTAATAAGCATGTTCTCAATAATTCTACAAAACTTTATAATTTGTCACTGTAATTTAAAAAAAATTGTAGGTGTCAATTTTGAATGATGGTAAAATAAGTAAAAAAGTTTAAATAAACAGGATATAAAATAAATATAAATCATGGTGTTTTAATATTTGTAGTACATTAAATTGTGCAGATATATGACAAAGGTGTTAAAATTATTATCAATTGCAGTAGGTTGTCTTTTGTCTTGCTGTATTGGACGCGCAGTCAACAGTTTCAAAAAAGTTCCGTCTTAACGTAGGTACAGGGTCATAATAAAAGCTTGGGATTATGTAACCATCTAATATACAATTGTGCTACTCTAGTAAAATAGTGAATTCACATTAAATATGCGTAAATACAGCTGAAGTTGGACTATCAAAACAAAGTGAATAGTTAAGTGCATATTTTAAAAATGCGGCATATTTAAAGTGATTACATAATTCTTGACATTTATAGAGACCCTGTAGTTCTCAACCCATATTTTCAAACAATTGCTAGAGTTATTATTACAAAAACCGTAAATGTAATAGAGTGCACCGATTATTTTTGCGTTGTAAAAGTTACCATCAACACTTTTAATAAGCGCAAACAAAGAAATAAACTTTAAACTGCTTTACTGTTTGTCATACAACTAAATATTTTTACGTAGACAGTTTGTATTAAATATTACTTAATAGTTTAATAACCACTTCAGAGAAAATTACCTCACTTTAGTTTTGATTTCTGATCATGCTTATATATTCTAAAACTACGTTATCCTTTTTAAACTTTACTTATAAAGAGCTATTTGAACATTTGCAAATCTAAACTTTATTAATAATTTTTACAACATTGGCGTAGTACTGCGAATCTTTTTTATAGCAAATTTTTTATAAACATTGTTCAAGTAAAATACAAAACACATTACTTTATAAACAAATATTTACTTGAAATACAATGTTTGCTAAAAATTTTAACAATTATATTTACTAATAAATTGGAAATGTAAGATCAAAACATTTAAGATATTCTTAATTTGAATACTTTTTAAATTTTAACTTAAGTTTTTTGCAACTGTTTTCCATTTTTTTTTAGTTTAAACAAACTATAATGTTGATACTTAAAAATTTTATATGCATGCGTTGTTAAAAGTGTAACTATATTCAAGCGTAGTACACCTTGGATCACGCCTGTTGTAAAAATAATGATAAAACCAAAAATTATATTCAAGCTAAATTAAAAAAAAAGATAAAATGCAACTGATTGGAACAATTACAAAGATATGCGTAATTATGTTATCAACGTTATACGTAACTAAAAAACTTACCTTGATTTTATAACTAAAACCTCACCTTACTCTACTTGGTCTGCTCAAGAACTTGAGTATGATTTAATTGATAAAGACATTTTTAATAAAATTATAAAAACCTTTAGTTCCAATGCTAATGATTCTAATTTCATTAATTTAAAAGTGATTCAACTTTATTTCCCGTTTCTACCTCATGTATTGCACAAAATTATTTGTTGTATCAAAACTAGATACTTCCCAAATGCTTTGCTTTTTCTAAAATTAAAAAAAAACATCAATCATAACTGATTCAAGACCAATTAGCAACTTGTCTGCGCTATCAAACATATTTGATAAAATTATAACAATTTAACAACTACTTAACGCAGAATAATTTATTTTTTGTTATTAACGCTAGAGAATTGCCGGGTTTAGTCGCCCCGTCCTGTTGGGGTGCCACTAGTAGTATTGTTATAAAAAATATTGATACGTACAGCGCCGTTTTTAAATTAAAATTGATTCAAATAGGACAAAAAGCCAACCAACTTAATATTCAAACAATAATATTTTAGTCATCACTCTTTTTATATGTTGAAATACATATAATATTCTATGTCTCATATTTTTGGTTAAAGATTTAAAGTTATACTTAACGAGTAAAAAATTAATAAAGAACTAATTAAAAACGCTACTTTTTAAAAATTAATTGCGGAAAAACAACTTATTGCATTAAATTTCTACAAATTTGAAGACACAGATTGGACTTTTTTCTGCAAATTTTATTTAATAATATTCAGGCGTTTTCTTGCTGAGTTTGATTCTGTGAATCTTTATAATATTGCAACTATCCCTCCCCCCTCTAGTTCAGAACTTTTAAAAGCTGCTTCAGATGTTATTAAGTAAGTAGATAATGTTAAAACAGTAGCAATGGTTTTAGTAAATTTTATTAAAGCTTTTAATTGTTTCAATTATACTCTTTTATTAGCAATATTAAAATACTTTAATTTAAACGATGCAACTATTTAACTTAAAAGTTGTTATCTTACTGATTGTTTCCAACAAGTAGTTTTAACTTTGCGAAGTTTCTTCAGGTTCTATTTTTAGGCTCTTGTTATTTTTTTATTTTCCTGCTACATTAAGTAAAAATGTGTCATCAATACGCTGATGATTAAATTTATACTTTTGACAAAACCAAATTTCCTAACAATCTATCACTTAAAATTAACGAAAACCTTTATAAAGTTTATTAGTACTGCACATATCATGGTTTATTTATAAATCCAAACAAATCTAAAATAATTTACTTTGAAAAACATAAATATTGGGCAAAAGCAAGCTTGTGTATCAAAATATATAATACAGTTACAAATAATGTAAAAATGATTATGAATGTAATTAGAGCAAAATTTTCTAAATTTTTTTATTAATTATAATTACCATTTTTTGTTGTAAATAGTTTTCCCTGTGTTCATTAAATAACAGAAAACTAATTTTGGTGTAGTGTGTTTTTCTATTTCTTTTATATTAAGTTTGTTTTAACTTAAAAATGTTCAGGTAAATTTCCGGCTAAATAAAACAAACTTTTCTGTTTATTAATATTAATCATTGCCATTTTTTTGTTGATAAATAATTTTCACTGTGCTTATTAAATACAGACAACTAGTTTTGGTGTAGTGTGTTCTTTTATTATCTTTATATTAAATTTGTTTTAACACAGAAATGTTCACATAAATTTCCAACTCAATAAAACAAACTTTTCTGTCCAAACTCTCATGTGTTGTACTTAATTGCCAAGTTTGCACAAGTTGCTAAACACACTGTGGAAAAAATTGTCAATACTCACAACGCCATGTTATCAAATTAACAATGACAGCTACGTTATTTAATAACATACAATTTAAAAATAAACTATATTATTATGTATAAAACAATCAAATTTATTTATTTATCTATAATTGATACAATTATTATATATATTACACAAATAGATTTTGTTAAATTTGAATGTCGAATCAAAATGTAGTTGTACTGTTTCTTGATTTGCCCAAGTGTAATCATAACTTTATTAGAAAAAAGAAAATATAAATAAATATTACGCGTAAATTATTTATTCAAAAAAATTCAACTTGTATTGTGGGTATAAATTTTAGTCACTTGGCAAATTTGGCAACTATCAAGTATTATCATCGATAACAAAACGTCATCAAAATTACTTAATGGCTGCGTAAATCACATACAAATTATTCCAATAGTATGACACCGAGTAGGTTTTCACGCCATTTAAAACTTTCAAAATACATCAACTTTATCCTGTTTTGCGATTAAAATCTAAGTAATTGTGAGTTAATGATCTTTTCATATAGATTAGACAGCTAGTATTTTCAATCATTAAAGAAATTTGAGTATAAGAAAATTACAAGGTTTAATAGAAATTTTACTATTTATAGATTATTTTTATAAAGAATTTGAAGGCAAAAGTAGTAAACTAAGCAATCCAAAATAACCATGATACAATTGTCTTGTTTCAATAAAATTGTTAGCAATAATGTAATCAACAAATTATTATCAGTGTAAATTGTTGTTGATAATAATAAATGTAGCAAATGCATTGTTGTTCACGTAACAGGTATCGTATTTAAAAGGCCGAGAAATTTGAGGTATGTATATAATTAAATAAAAGAATAATAATATTTTTACGCATTTTGTAACTCTTTTCTACATATATTCATTCATCATATACCTGTCATGCATACACACAAACTGACAAGAATACACACTTGAAATAGACATACATGAGAATACGATAGATAAAGAAAGCATTGGTTACAATATACAATAATGCTTAATTTTACGTTAACGTAAGTAAAAAGTATTTGTTATAATATATAAAGTAAATGACAAATTAAAGAATATTTAAGATATAAAGAATCAATATGTCTGTATGTGGAGTACAATGATGTTACTTTTATATTTTGCTAACTGATATGATTCATGTCTCTCAATAATTTTATTTGTTTAAACATACATACTTATTTTCTAAACAAGCAAAGAATTATGTATTCAAAGCATATTTTCAAACTTAAAAATAAACTTTTTTTTACACTACCGCTAAATAAATATTTTTTTAACGTGGAGTATTTGTTACAATATTTGAAATTAAACGACAAACTATAGAGTATTTAAAAAATTAAAAAATCTATTTTCCCATTTTAGCAACTTAGCATGTTAAAATTTAATGGTTGGCAACCTAGCATCAAAAACTTTTACATGCGCATATCTACGACTTACTTGATTAAATACAATGATGTTTGAATTGGCAACCTAGCGTCTAAAAATGAGGCAAGATACTGAAATATGATATTCTATCCAAAGACTATTTTTACAAATCTGACAGAGAGTATTGAAATTTTTTGTTTAGAATCGGTAGCATTTTAACAAAGACCATAAAGCCAAATCTGAAAAAGGTATTTCTAACTTGGTCAATTTTAACTATAAAAAACCTAACTTTTTATTGTTTCAAAAACAAAATACAAGATATCATCACTCATCAGTACTAACCAAAAAACCATGTCATTGGATAATTTTTTCCAAAAAACCCGTTTTTTTTAATAAAACTTTTACAATCAACGAGATTATCAAAATGTACAAAAAACAACATATAGTACTTATCAGTTTATTTAATGAACATTACGTTACGTTCTTATTGCTCATTCAACATTATGCACAGAGAATTAAGGTGGCTATTAGGTTGACTTGTTTGTTTTTAATTAATTGTCATTCTCGCCAGATGGAAGAGTACAAATATGGATACGAACGGGAGAACGATTTGCAGAATGCACCTTTAAACCCCAGTTTAGCTATGGTGAAGGTTCTTTGGTGACATGAGCAAGAATATCAATCAAAATTATTAGGTTAATTTTCAATCTTTAATATCAACAATCTTGCAAGCCTATTTTTAAACAAAATAAAATTTTAACACTTCCATGTGTGTATATTTTGAAAGCATGGTGCTACATTAAAACAAACTTACATAGTTTTAATACTTTATCTCAAAACTATAATTATTTCACTAAAAATGGTCATCTATTATCCAATAAATTACATAAAACTAATACTTTCCTTAACACCTATTTTTGTATAGGTATCAAAGTTTGGAAGAATTTGAGTTCTGAACGTAAAAGTCTCAACATGAATAGCTTTAAAAAATAGTAAAAAACATGTTATTTGTTAAAGCTTATTATAATATTAATAAAATTTTAAATGACGCACTCTTAGTGTAATTTTAAAACAATTTTTAGTTTGTATTGTGTTTGTTTGCAGTTTGTTATGATCTCACTACAACTGCTTTATGTACTTTTAATTGACGTTCACATCCATATATTTGTTTGTATTTGTATTGGCCCAAGTGAATAAATCTATTCTATTCTATTAACATGGGAAAATTGTCTACGCACGCAAACATACGGTTACCAATGAGTTTTTTTTTATTTTCAAATAGTTATTTACCATAAAAAAAAACATTTAACTAGTCCTTTCAAAAAAATTTGCAAAACTTTTAAGAAAAGATTTTTAACTGTACCATCGCCACGTGGAATAATCTTCAAAACTCAGTATTTCTTGAGACTTATAATCTGCAATTATTTAAGGTCAATGTTTACTGACTGCTTAAATCTAGTCTACAATGTAATAACTTTAGCAAGTGTGGTTTCACTTGTTGAATTTTGAAGGTATTTTTATGTTTTAGTTACATATTAAATAATTCCTACATGTTACATTTAAAAAATAATAATAACTTTTTTTATTGAGTCATATTTGGTTTAAAATTAACTAAAACTTCTACTCTAAAATGTAAGAAATTTTACAAACATTTTGATACCATAAACAATAAATACTTTGTTATTGGTTTTTGAAAATAGCATTAATAATAAATTGTGCGGATTTATAAAACTGGCATGATAGTTGGTGAGAGTAAAAATATAGATTTTCTAATTTTGAGACACTAGTATGCTAAAAATTACATAAAATAATTTCTAAATTAGTATTACAAATTTATGTTAAAAATTTACAATTTACTTTAGTCTTCATTAATTATTTACTATGGTTGTTATTTATTCTGTTAGCTTTAAAGCTGTAAATCTTCAATTAAATGTAGTTAAATTTTAAAATACTGTCAGTTATATTTTATATGATAATGAAAAAAAAAACTTGTTTAAATAGACTTGTGGTTGGAAAAAAGCTTTGATTAGCATTTATATTTATTTGCATGCTTTTTTTTAGTATACAATGTTTAATATTGAATACAATAATATAATCAATACTTTACTGATTTTAAAACATTTTATTTCCAAAGAGTTAAGAATTATTTTCTTATTATACGTTTATAAAATTATCATGGCTACTTTCATATCCATCATATTAAGTATATCACATTCCCTATGACAGAAACAGTTGTAATAGGGGTTATAAAATGTAAACCTTCAAGCAAAAAAAAAAAACAAATTGAGTAGATATTAAAAATAAATAGTTATGACACATAATTATATTATAAAATAGTTTAATTTTAATATTAATAGACCATAAAATATAATAAAACACAATATTTGTAATACTTTTCAATCTATTTATATGTTAATATTAATAATAAATCTAATAAAATTTAATATAAAATTTATACAATAACACAGTTCCACATTTAGAAATCTTTAATTAACAATAAACATTCGATTAAAGAACCTCCAAGCAAATTCGC
The DNA here is from genome assembly GCA_963932245.1 of Tachinus rufipes. NCBI lineage: Eukaryota > Metazoa > Arthropoda > Insecta > Coleoptera > Staphylinidae > Tachinus > Tachinus rufipes. The sequence goes on along the minus strand of OZ010745.1, from coordinate 69,579,003 downwards.
GCTTGCAACACATTACACATATCGCGTCATCTTAGCTATTGAGTTTATTTAAATATTTATTTATTTTTAACAAGTTTTTAGTTACATTAAGAAAATAAATATTAATATTTCAATTGGGTAACAATTCCAATGAATGCTTATATATCCATTAAAATAATAAAATGACTATTTTTTATAACAAACTAAGTGTTCAACATAATAAGCTTAAATTGTTAAGTTTTACATTCATCATAATTATCATTATGTGTGTATTGCTGAAAAATTAAAACTAACATAACTATAACAAATTTTCATAAAATAAATGTGTTTTTACAAAAAATCAACAATGAAGATTATATAAAAAGCTAAGCAAGGTTGAGGATTCTTTTACACTCATATACAGCGTCTCAGATTCCGCAATGTTAGTACTCTGTATACAAAATATAAGTAATACGTAAGTTTAAATGAGACACTTAATTGACCAACGGTTTTTTTTTTAATTTTAAAATATAATATATATAAAAATTACTTTATATGTTACAGCATCATAAAAGTACTTTTAAATTTTAAAAAGTAAAACCACACCCATTAAAACTATCGCATTAAAGGCAAGGTTGAAGTAGTCTGTAATTATTAGCATTGAGTATTTGCGGCTTATAACTTTTAAGAAATACTTAATTTGAAAGCACATGGAGTCGGTTCAGGTTAAAAAATCTCTCTTAAAAGTTTTTATTTCACATCTCTAAACTTTTAGTGTTAGAATACTTAAAAAGTTTTGTACTACCAGTAAGTAATGGTTTAGATAGCAATATGTCTTGTATTTCAATCAAATGGAAATATTTATAAAAATGCTGGCAAAACACGGACAAAACAAAACAGATAAAATTGACATAGCGGACAAACTTAACAACTACTTTGCAACAGTAGGAAAAAAACTTGGCAAACAAAATTAAGAAGAATGATGACAGGGAAACAATAACAACTGTAAGAATAGAAGAAGAAGCTAAATTTGACAAAACAACAGAAGAAGAAATAGAAGATATTATCAAACAACTAAAAATAAGAAGTGCTCAAGGAGAAGATCAAATAACCCATGACGTAATAAAAGCTATAAAAAAAGAAGTAGCACCAATACTGAAAAAACTAATAAATAAAATGATACAAATAGGTGAATATCCACAAATACTCAAAAAACAAATTATAAAACGAATACTCAAAAAAGGAGAAAAATCAGAAAATTATAGACCACTATCGTTTATATCAGTGTTAAGCAAAATAACAGAAAAAGCAATATATAACAGACTAATGACACACATAAACAAACATAACATAATAAACAAAAGACAGTATGCATTTCAAAAAAACTCAAACACAATGGGCATAACTGCTGATATAATACAACACATAGCAGGAAAGCTGGATGAAAAACAGTATGTAATACCAATATTTATAGACATGAAGATAGCCTTTGACACCATCGACAAAGACAAATTGATCAAAAAAAATGGAAATTCTTGAAATAAGAAACACAAACTTAAAATTATTAAAAACATATATTAAAAACAGAACACAAAGAACAAGAATAAACAACATACTTAGTACATCTACAATAGCAGAATATGGGCTACCACAAGGTGGAGTACTAGCGCCAATATTGTATATTTTATACATACATGATATATATAATATAAACTTGGTTGGTAAAATATAGAATAGAATAGAATAGAATAGAATTTATTAATCCTTTTAGATAATTTTCATGATATAGGATAAGTCATACAATATACAAGTATAATTTAAAATACAAAAACAAGGTACATTATTTACATAGATACATTTGACTAAAAATAATGAATATAATATAAAAACATAAAACTGAACAAATTACATAAAATACCAAAAATAGTTGTTACAAACGTATACTACACATTAAAATTATGATTAAAATATTCCTCAACAGAATAGAAACATCACTCGGTTAATTTTTGTTTTAATTTTGATATAAAGCAACTATAATTTAATTCCTTAATTTGCGCTGGTAGGTGATTATATAGTGTAGCACCAATATATGATGGGTTTGATTTAAATAACTCCAACTGATGTTTTTTATACATTAAATTATTACCGTGCCTTGTGCTGTAGTTATGAGTATTATTAAGTTGGTTAAAATTATCTACATTTGCTTTAACAAATTTTAAAAGTTCATATATATATATATAAGCAAGCCAAAGTTAATATTTTTTCACTTTTAAAATTATCTCGACAAGAGTCTCTATATTTAAGGCCTGTCATAGATCTTAATGCTCTTTTCTGTAAGACAAAAACTCTGTTTGCGTTGGTTGGTCCTCCCCAGAATATAATAACATACCGAATATGTGTCTCAAACATACTATGATAAAACATTTTATATATATGCTGATGACACATGTATTATATATCATGGAAAAAATAAAAAAGAAATAGAGAGAAACATAAATAAAGACGTTAAGAAATTAACTAAATGGTACGACAAAAACATACAAACAATAAATTAAGAAAAAACAACTTATATGATAATAAGACAAAAAACACAATAGATATTAACATAAATATTAAAATAAATAACATACCAATTACTAGAAAAAAACAGACAAAATATTTAGAAATAATATTAACTGAGAAACTCACTTGGGATACACATATTAACAAATTATTAAAAGACAGCACAGCAACAATAAGGAATGCATATAAAAAAACTGCATTAAGTATTTATCATTCACTATATTTAGCAAAAATTAAATATTTAATAAACATATGGGAGAAACAACAAAAACAAACATACAAAAAATACAAAGACAACAGAACAAAATTTTAAAAATAATACACAAACTACCAAAACTAACACCAACAGAAGAAGTATACAAAATAATTAACAAAACAGAAATAAACAAAAAAATAAAAATAGAAAAATGCAAACTAATATATAAAATTAAAAATAAAGAAATTAAAACCAACCTCCAAATAAAAAGCAACAAAGAAACTTACTTACGGACATAACACTAGAAGAAAAAGAAGCAATGTAGACATAACATGTACAGAAAAAGCAAAACAAACAATACTAGGCAATGGACTATTCGCGTATAATCAAATACCTGAAAGTATTAAGAAAACAACGACTTGCAAAGAATTCAAACTAAAAATAAAGAAACATTATATATTAACAAGACCAATACAAACAAATGAATTAAAATATATAATACACTCAACATAAATAAAAACTAAAATAAATGGAAACATAAAATGGTGCCCCGAATACAAAGTTCTGCAGCCATCCATATGGAGACGGTGTAGAGCAGCTAGTGGGGTAAAAAAATTAAATATACTTAAATTGTAATTATGTAAATATGTTAAAATAACTTAAAAAAAAAAAAAAAAAAGTTGTAAAATATACTAATAAGTCAATTTTGTCGGCAAATATATATTTTTTTTATACTTTTGAAGCTATATCAAGAACATAATTGTTCCTGAAAACTTTTTGTTGTTTTTATTTTTATTTTAGTTTAGTATTAGTAAAAAACCAGAAAATCATCAAATAGTGTTTTTTTTGCATAATGTGGGAAAAATCTTCAAAAGACACTAGACAGCATCTAATAGTTAACTGAATTAGTTTCGAACTAACTTTACATGTTCTTTTGCCATTTATTGTATAGTGTTCTTTTTAAACATGTATATTATTAATATATGTTTTGTTTTTTTTTTTTTAGATATAATATTTCAGTCTGAATAGGATATCTTTGGACAACCAGTTGCCTAAAATAAATTAAACCTATTATTTTATTACTAGTTGGCATTGTAATAATACAATATGCCTGCGTCTGGATATTCTATCAATACCGTGTCTGAGGTACACGTTATACATTATGTTAGTCTTTTATCATTTTTTTCTTTCAATACAAAATCTTTTTTCATACAGAATTTGAGACGCTGAATCTAAATGCAAAAGGTGTAACATAGTAAAAACAGAAAATAATCTAAAAATTTTTTTTGGAAAAAATATAACAAAACTAACTAAATTAAAAAAACTATCTGCTACGGAAAATTACTGAGCCACCTTAAAACTTAAATATAATGCAAGAGTATACAACAAATAAATTAGTTACTATAAACTTCTAGAAAAAAGTTCTTGTCTTTTAGGTTAAAAAAAGTCTAAAACAAACAAAAAACACAAATATTAATAAAAGAGACAGATAAAGAATAAAATAAATGATGAATGATGATATAGTTACAAAAAAAAGATAAAACTTATTATTATAGAATTTAGTAAATTAATTGAAGTATTGAATTAACAACAAACAAAAAATGTATAAAAAACGTTGTTTGTTTGAAAGATGTCAACAACTACAAAAAAAACCATGATTTCTAGTTTTATAACGATAACAGCAATTTTGAAAAAGAGAAAAGTACAATTATATTATAAAAATTGTAGTTTTGTTTGCAAAACTTACAGCTTCTTTTATCTAAATAAATGTGCATCTAGTTTACGCTACTTGATCTTTAAAAAAAGTGCGTACTAAAAAAAGTATTGCCGCTTTTGAGCAAAGTGTCTAAAGGTGGTATTTATAGACAAATCTCTATCTTTCACTTAAAGTGGTTTTACAAAAATACGCGTATAGATAAACTTATTTTTTTTATTATTTTTTGGTTGATTCCAAAAAGTCATACGTTTAACTATATGTTTTTTTCAAAACCTTTGCTAAGGTATAAATTTTGGTTTTATACACACATCTTTTTTTTTTTTAATTTAAACAAAAAAAGTTTTCACAACATATAAAAAATCAATCTCAAAAGATTTACAATTCCAGAATATTAAATCATTGTTTTTGTTTTGGAAATATAACCATTTTTGCAAGTTCTGTTTTTGCAAAAATTGCAGGAAATTCATTTTAAAGTAATTTTTTTTACCACCGTTTCGATTTTAAGCAAACTAACACAATTAAAAAAAAAACATAAAATGTTTATATACCAACTTAAAAAAACCTAATGCACTAATTTTAATCTAGTAGTGTAGGAGTAAAGTTAATCAACATTACGGCCAATTGCAAATACATCCTTTACTGTTATTTTTAATAAAATTAGTAATTTAAATTTTATGTCATAATTCTACTTAGTATAGACAAGTTGTCTATTTTTTTTTTCCGTAAAATTGGCAGGTATATAAACTAGCTGTGATAAAAAAAAGTCTGTTTTGTTTGCTTGTTTTGATTAATTTGACAAATTTAACACAGAGGTTTCAGCTACTTCCGGTTTTCATTATTTTATTTAAAATACATGTGTTTATCATATGATACAATTTTAACTCTTAATTACAACAACTTTTTTTTAACAGAACTTAAAAATATTATTTTATGGTAGTACTTGGTTTATTTGCAAAATTAAATTTTTAGATTAAAATTATATATTTATGACTATACTTTTTTGAGACCAGACATGATACTTTAACCGTACTTTAAACCAGAATCGGATTTAAAGTTTTAAATGTTTTTTTTGTAGATGACTTTGTTATTTTTGAAAGTAGCGGATTGTAAAACTTTGTATATTAGACATTGCAAATATTAAAATACTTTTTTTATTTTCCGTCAAATTACGAGTTTTTATTACATTGCAAAATAAACTAAAAAAAAAAATACTTAAAAAAAGAAAGAATTTATTGTTTTTACTTAGATTAGGTAGCTAAATGTGTTTGCGTATTTATAGTTACGCCATTTGTTTGTTATTTTTTTTTTAATAAGTTTTTTTTGCTTTTAATTAATAGATGTTTGGCAACTAACGCTGCTAAAAACAATTTTTATTTTTTTTATATTTGAAGAAATTTTATTCATTGTGTCTTATGTAGAAATAACAAAACAACGGCAATATGAAAATAACACTCACAAGTCACAAAGTCACTAATAAAATAAATTAGAACTATTAAAGTTCTTGACTATTATAAAAACTACAAAATGATAACTTGTTGGTTTGTATGTATCAATTATTTCTAATGTGCTTAAATACAAGTTTTGTAATTAAAAATAAATGCTTACATTAAATTTATTGACCATTTTATTGCAAAAAAATATTTGAAACATTAAAATTATTTTTTTCCTTAATATAATACATATTATCTATTATCTTTAGAAAAAAATTGTTTACAAAAACTTTAATCTAAGTCTAGTTAAAGTACTGTGTTTGGTCTCAAAATAAACGTATAAAAATAAATGATGAGTAATCAAAACATTAAAAAAAAAAAAACAATTACTACCATAAAATAATATTTTGAGCATAGTTAAGAATAAAAAGTTGTTGTAATTAAGGGTTAAAATTTTAACAGATAATGGGTGCATGGATTTCAAATAAAATAATATAAATCTGAAGTACCAACTCCTGTGTTAAGTTTGTCAAATTAATCAAAGCAGAAAACAAATAGACTATTTTTATTACAGAAAGTTTATTTACCGGTCGGTTTTACCGAAAAAAAAGTCAACTTTATTGTAAGTAGAATTATAATATAAATATAAAATTATAAAATTTCTTTTAAATAACAGTGGAGTGATTGTTTGGAATTTGTCATAATGTTAAATAATTTTACTCCCACGCAACTAGATTAAAATTAATTCAATGAATAATTTTTTTAGATTGGTGTATAAACGTTTTATGATTTCTGATGGAAATTGTGTTTCAGCTTAAAATCGACACGATGGTAAAACAGATATGGTAAAATAATCTTGCTGCATTTTTTGCAAACACAGACTTTGCAAAGATGGTTATATTTTCAAAACAAAAGCGACGACTGAAACTGAAACTAAGAATTTTTTGAGATTGAATTTGTCAATATGCTGTGAAATGCAAGATATTTTTTTACATATTATTAATTTTCTCGGTTATTAAGAGCATACCTATCACTACCTTGATTTCCTGTTTTTTAGTGAAAACAGGTACTTTGGCGTCATTTTTATTTCTACATATTATTTGATAATCAATTTATTTTTTCACCAGTACATTCAGAATAGATTAAACTATATTTGGTCAGAGTATTTTAATCAAATAATAACTGGAAATAGCCGAAAAATAGATCCAAATATAGAAATAAACGCGTTTTTAGTTTTTTGGCTAACATAATCAGACCAAATATAATTTAATTCTTTCTGAATGTACATGTAAACAAATAAAACCAAGTTAGAGGTCGGTATGTTCTTAAAGAGAAGAAAAATGTGAATATGGAACCAAAATTTATATTTTAGCAAGCGCTTTGAAAAAACATGTTTGATTTTTTGTATTAGCCAGAAGATGGTAATAAAATCAATAAGTTTATCTGTACGCAAGATTTGTCTATAAATATCACCCTAAAAAGATACATATATTTTAATTTAACACAGTTAGTAATGAATAGATGTTTGTAGGTCTTAGCTTAAGACTTTCTAAAAAATAATTTAATTAAATTTTTGGCAAAATTTCGTTCAGAGATAAGACTCATATTTATCGACGAAACGACTATATTAACAAGCAATTTGCACTAAAGAAGTGCAGTTTTTCAAACACCCCTATAACTAAAAAAAAAATTATGAGCTAGAGATGTTAATGGCAAATAGGTTTTTTTTGAGTGGCACAAATGTAGTTCTAACAAGTCAGCACTACATGCCATGCGCTTAAAACAATATATTTAGTTATTTTGAATAATACATTTGTTAATTGGTCACCTCGACCCTGTGGCTTTGGAGTATCAAGATTAACCAGTGACGTTAAAACACTTAAAACTTAACATTGTGCGTGTTATTGAGAAATATCATACAACTGCTTAAAAAATTAGTTAAAAGTTGCACCTCTAGAATGCGTTTTTTTTTAGAGCCAGTTGGAGCGTCATATATTCAAAGTATTATAAAAACACTAATGACCGATTGTACAAACGCAACTTAAGCTGCATCTCAGCTAAGACAATCCTACAATAAATGCCACTTAAAACTTAGATTTTGTTGTACCAATTAAATGTGATTGTTTTATCTTGGCCTTAAAATACGTTTAGCAACTTTTAATTCAACTAGCTGACAATAGATGACATAAAGTTGTAAAACGCAATAAAAATCATTTGTAATAATATTAATTTGTAATTATTTATTTACTTACTCTAATATTTTTCTAACTATCAATGTTGATTTCACTTATATTATAATTTTAGAGTAATTTATTTACATACACATTAATATTCATAAGTCATCAATGTTTATATTTTTAATAAACATAACCAAGAAAGCAAAGCTCAAGTCCTAGAAATCAACTACTTGAGATGTAAGTAAGACCAAGTTGACACAAGTGAGATATAATTTTGTGTTAGTGCAACAATTTAAGGAGAGTTATTGTCTTGGTACTATTATAAACAAGTTTAATTACCTTTTCGAACAATAAACACTAAAATTTTTAAATACTCGGTAGCTTTTATTGACAAATAATAACACACAAAACATATTTATGTAGTGGAAAGGTAACAAATTTATTGTGTATAAAATTAAGAAACTAATAATTGTCGTTATGCACAATTGGCAGTAGATTTTGTTTTTTTATTAATTGTTCTTTAAAATTAATGACTGCAGTAACATTTTCGATAAAATTTCAAAGTTTGCTTTGGTTTTGTTATTACAAAATGGGTTACATATACGATTTTATTTATATACCTACTGTGTAATTTCTAGATCTAATAGTTTATTATTCAGTGAATTAATGGGTTATTTAAAATATGCATAAATAGCAAACTTGATTAAGTGCTTTGAATCTGATTTAACGATAAGTAGATATGACTTTTAACAAAGTATTAATATGTCATACACCTAATTAAATTAGTAATAAAACTAACAAATTAGATTAAAACTGTCAACACTGTGTAAATTGTGTACTTCCTGCCGTGCTACAAATAGAACATTATATAACTAGTTAATTGATATTTAATTTAATGAATCACTTACATTTACTATTAATACGCAATTACTAAAATGTTATGGTTAAATTGGTTTAATCACACGCAATCTCGAACGAACACACAAGGAGTAAAAAATATTAGGTTATTGGAATATTTTATATGAATTTTAATTTTATTTGTTGTGTTTATAGAACACAAATATATACAATAAATAATAAAATATAATAATATTACCAATAAGTAAAATTATTTTAAGACGTAATTTATTTTGTTTTTTTAAATAATTCTACTACATAAAAATAAATATACTAATTCACAAAATGTTATAGCAAATAATTCCCAATAGCTATTTATTAACTGAATTAATTATTTCTGGGTAAATTCTATTATTATTATGTTAAAGTGATGTTTATTATTGGCACAAAATCTTTGCTCCAATTTATGTTTATTACATCAGACTGGTATTTTTACCTATGTATATAATTATACATTTTTTTTTAAATTTTTTCTTCTTAAGTCATCAATCACATGGATTGGTTATAAATTGTACGTTATTATGTCATGTTCTGGGCTAATGTCTTCATTTTTTATAGTTGTTCATTCCTACGTTCTATCTTATCTGACATGTATAGTCTAAGCTGTCTCTTTTTTGCGTGTTTTTTCATTGCTCTGCCTTTTATAACATAAACTTAAAAAATATTACAACGACGAACGTTGTAATATTTTTTAAGTTTTGTTTTCTTCAAGTTTTAATATATTTTTTATTTGTTACTTTCCAGCTAATTCTTATCATTTGTAGCACTGAAGTTCAAATGCATCAATTCATTGTTTGCTTTCGTTTTCTTTGTCCAAGCCTTCTATTCTACGTCCACACGTATTTATTTAATAGTCTATTTACAATTCTGGAGTCAATAGTAAAACTACTGATTTTTTTTTTAAACGTTGTTCTACTTTGAGCTTAATATTACTTGCTTTTGTTCTACTTTGTATTTCTTGTTTCTAACTATCAAAAAGCAGGTACCTTTTTTATTAAAGAAGAACACAATAAAATTTACTAAATTTATAGTACTTGACAACAATCAAATCAACATTTAAATGAAGACAAACCCGTAAGCCTTTTTACTTTACAACGTTTAAGTTATTAGTTATTTTTAATTTTAATTTTTATTATTTAATTCTTTTTAAAGTGTCACAGTTAATTATTAAATTAAGTTTAAAAATTATTATTAGTAATAAAAACCGTACAATAAAAGATTTGAAATATGAGATCCCAATTGCTCTTTAAAGATTTGTATTGCAGCAAGTGTTATTATAGAATTTTGAACAATAAATCTGTAAGATCACTCAAAAATGTCAATCAAAATTAATTTGCATAATAAAAAAAAAGTACAATATTGTTGGACTGGCGCGTACGGGCAAAACTTCTGTAAAGCGCTCAAACCACAACAAAAAATTGCAGCAAAACCTTTTAAAAAATATGACATTTATTAATTTAGGACATTAATCTACTACATGTTGCTTTTTTTTTATTTTAAGAGCCAACATTTTAAAGCTTACGCTTATGCTACTACCACACAGACTGCCATTGAATATGTACCTGAAAAAAAAAAAACAAATATATACTATTGCACCGGTTATTGCAAAAATGGAAGTGCTATAGACACTAACGAGGTATCTGGTCTACCCACACTTTCATACTAAATGTAATTATTGTTAAATGGACACAAATCATATATTAGACTAACGTCCTGAATTAATAAATGCCATTTCTTTCTTTTGCCGAAGCTAGGGCTTGAACTTGCGACAAATTATGCGCCGAGATTCAAGTTGGATGCTTTATCCAACATAGTTAATTAATATGACAGTGTAGGTGAACCAAATACTAAGCTTTTTTATTATCTACAGCGTCTTTATTCTCTCAGTTAACAAGTTTAGTAGTATACATTATAAAATTTTACATGTACATATTTAAGGTAGTAACACAAATATATTTAAAATCAAAACTAGTTTTAATCTTTACTACGCTATCATCACTTATTGTTGAATCAGAGCTTGCACTTCAGTATAGTAAATCCTCATGCCGTTTTTTTTTAATGCAGAACAGCTAAAATTCTTAAAAATCAGCCCGTTTTATAAACTTCCGACATATGTATATTAGTCACTTTGACTTAAAATTTAAAATTTTAACTTTACTTTTATAAAAACTGACAAACCAAATGCTATAGTAATTATTTCAAAGTTTCTTCCAAAAACCAAAAATTAACCACGTAAATTTTTTTTCTGTTTTACAAACTTTGTGAATATGCTTCATCTAACTACGGCAACCAATTTGATTAAAAAATTCTGTGTTTCTTCATCAATCATCTTCATTTAATTGCACTAGATAGTCACAACTTTTTGTCTCAATTTTATAATAGTATCTTCGTTCTGTTTGTCTTAGTCGTAAATGCTAATTAATAAATAATTATATTTAATTAGTACATACATTTACTGTAAACAGAACATTAAAAGCTGTTTCAATGGTAATTTTTAATTTTTTTTTTAGGAAAAGTTTGTTAAAAGTAAGTTACGTGTTACATGCTGCTACGCTATTATTTATCTTTGTGCATTACTTTAAAATATTTGGCTTTAAATGAGGGTATTTTCATGATAGTTCGGACAAACGTCCCCACATCGATATTTCCAATTTTGCTCAAATTTTGTACACATGTTTAGGGTACCAAAATATGACAATTCTTAAAATTTTAGATCTCTAGGTGCAATACAGTGTAAATGACGGCTATTTTAATTTGTAAGAATATTTTGCCTCCTTTTAGTTTTTGTGCTGTAAATAAGCAAAAAATAGTTAAAAATCATATTCAAAAAGTGTATCTTATAAAATTTCTTTTGCAGAACACAATCTTGCTTTTAGTTTTTTAAAACTTTTCGCAAAAAATAAGAAAAATACCATTTTATTGAAAATTTGATAACTTCGATTCCGCTACACCTGGAGACTTAAAATTTAAATATGATACTTCTGAAACACAGTACTTTTGATTGCTCTTGGGTGAAATATAACACATAATTGCTAAAAATGGGTTATTTTTAAAGAATATAAGTTTGTTGATTAATTGGTCATAGTGTCAAGAGTATGGAGACGGTGTTGTGGTTCTTTGTCGACTGTTTTCTAATACAGTGTGTTGTATAAAAAAACATTTTTACGTTATTATAATCCCAGATATTTGTTTTTTATTATGTTTTTTCATCAATTTATACTATAAATAGTCGTAAAAATCAATAAAAAAAATTTATTCTAAATTGGTTGTAAATTATTTAGCTCAAAAAACATCTAACTTATTTAGTTTTCTTTTATAGCTTCTATGTTTTTTATTATAACAAATTACAACATATTTCAAATAAAATTTAAATATAATATGAATACAGAACAATATTCCAACCTTGACCTGTTTAGATTATTTTTATAATAATTGAAAATACCAATAAAATTATTATTTAAAAATGTTATTTACAAACAACTACTTAAAATACTCTTAAATGTCTTCTCTTTATAACTTCTTTTGAAACAATTAACTGTAAATAAAGTAGTTGCATTCTTTATATTATGCTACAATTAACGCAATATTGCTGAAATAAGAACAATTATTTAAAGACCAGTAACCGTGAAATCCAATCTAATTAAATTTAGCGAAACCTCATCCTTCGACAAACAACCTTGTACGGAACTAAGGATACATGAGCAACAGAAATAATATATTTTAGTGCAGCAGGTATGCTTTTTATGGCTGTTGATTATGTCGCAATAGTTCCGAATCTAAAATACCTTGACATAAAATTATTCATAGAAAGTAAATATTGAAAATACAAACACTTGGATTATGCCGGTTCAGTTCGCGCCGTGCACTCCGCCAATTATCATTAGTAATTCAAACTGCACAATTTAATATAGGTGAATCTTCTTACATATCGGTGTTTTCAGTTTATCACTGAGGATTATGTGCGAACAGTGCTTCTCTAATATTGTGCTTGTTTTAGTAGGGGTGATTAATTGCAACTCTGCAGGTGATTTGCTGTTTCGAGCCGATAACGTAACAGTACGTTATTATTCTACAAATTGACTCTATTGTGTTCACCTGTACGTTTTAAAATTGTGTTGTTATTACATAAAAGGAATAATAGGTAAGAATATATCTCTGAATATAGTGAAATATTTAATGTCGCATTATTAATAATGATATTTTCAGCAATTTTTACTTTAATGCAAGAAGATTGCAAAATTATACTTAACAAAAGAATATATTTTGTAATAAAAAAAAATAGAAAATTAAAAAAGTATTTCTGCAATATTATTTATTATTTGAATAACAATATACTAGCAATACATATCATTATATGATTTTTAGTTATTAAATATTTTTTATTAAAATTCAATTTTACTTATTAATTAATTATTTACAAAAAAAAATACATTTCTGTATAATATGTTTTAACTCCTGTACCAATTCTGTATAATAAATTTAAAATAGATGACCAAGTTTTTTTATAAATAATTATTTATATTTTAATTAACATTATATTACTACTTAAGAATGAATGCAATTTAACTAGAAGGTCATATACATGCATAATGTGCAATTAATAACAAACTTTTACTTTCATTAACTATTGCTATACTTAAGACATATTTGTTAATATAATTAGATTTTCTATTTAATTACTATTTTGATCTACTGATTAAATAGATTTCTTTAAAGCAAGTTAACTATTATCAAATTTTGTATTATTTAATTTAAAATGTTTATTAAATATATTACAATGTTATTATATTTTTTTAAAGAACTAATTGAAGGCTTTGCAGCAAACAGTAAGCAGCATATATTTTTTAAGAAAGACTAAACTTATTTAATAAATTATCTTTTAATTGTAGCTAAGTAATATGTTTTTATACTTTTTTACACTTATACAATTATTGTGTACACTCACTTACATTTATATTAATCAAAATGGAGCGGCCTTCTTATAGCTGTAAGCCTTTCAATTACTAAATAAATCTTCACTGCTTGCCTAATTTTTTATGTTATGCATAAAATTTTGCATAGGCATTAAAATACTCTTATATTAACTACAAATAAAACAAGAAAAAAACAATACTGAAATTAAAATAAAATATAATTTTTAAATATCGAAATAAATGCGTTTTTCGGTACTTTTAAATGCATTTTAATGCTATTTGCAAATATAATTTGACTAAAATACTCTTTTCTAAATATATTAGTGAAAAAATAAATAAATTATCAAATTATATGTGGAGTGACGCTAAAGTAGCTGTTTTTACTACAATACTGGAAATCAAGACAGCGGTCGGTATGCTCTTAAGTTCCTTGATGAGATGTTCAAACATAAAAAAAAAATTTAAAAAAATATGATTATAGAGAATTAATAATGTTTTTTAATTGCTTATTAGAATGTTTTATTACTCTTTATGTGAGAAATATGAATATTCTTTATAATTATTAACAGTATAATGATGGTGTAGTGGTTAACGTACTGCTACACTAGTGTTCTCGGGTTTAAATCTTCTATTTGGAAGGTTAGATTTTATTAATTAAAAAAAATGTGTTATGATGAGTACGCCTTCTTTTGGATAAGAAGAAGACTTTAGTAGGCTACTGTGCACTGCCTCAATTTTGAGTGCACTCAATAATTTAAGTTGTAATCTTTAAATTTGCAGTACAATTTCAAGATGTGCTAGTCTTAACTTCTGGCGTTGTTAATTAAACATTTTAATTAAGTACTATATTTTAAAAGTATTCAAATAGTTAAGTTTGTTGTCAGGAATTGCTCATTTGATTTTTTTATTGAAATTAGATATAATAATCTAAAAGGCTATCAATCGGGGCTATTCTATAAGTAGTACATTGCTAGTATATAAGAATGTATATACTTACATATTGCTAGCTAACAATATAAACTGTCATTTTATCAAATCCTGGTTGCTAACAAAATGACCTGTTATTTTAACAAATCTTGATTACTAATAATGTGATTTGTCACTTTAACAAAATTAATTTTTATATAATATTATTATTATTTTATCTAGAGGTTTGCCACGCCACCTGATGACCGTTTAAATTGTTAGCAAACAAAATTTGTTAAAATGACAATTCATATTGTTAGCAAGCAAGATTTGATAAAATTACAGCTCATATTGTTAGGTAGCAATATATATTTTGCTTACATGCTAGCAATATGCATAGAAAATAGCCCCAAATGTGTTATAGTTAGTGTAGTAGCATTCAGAAACAACACTTACTATTAAATCAATTTTAAAAATTAAAATTGTGTTTCATTTGATTATATAGTTGTACTATTAGTTAATAAATCAGTATTGAAAAACTACCAAAATACTATCACTATATAGACAACCTGTAGTTGATATCATTTTAGTTTTTTAGAAGCATTTGATTGAAACATACATACATGCAATAGCGGCAACATTTAAAAAAACATTAAATGTAATTTAAAGTATATATTTAATATACAATAATATATACTTTTTTAAATTATAAGAATGTTAATAAAAGGTGATTTATAAAGAACATGACAACGTTTAAGATTAAATACTCCAAAATCTGTCTATTGACAATTTAATACTCCCGAAAGGCACTCGCTTTAATTCACTCTTCAGTAGAGCGCCAGATGAATAACTTGTTTTTTTTTTAAGATGAGTCACGTATTTTAGAGTTTTTTATGAAAAAATTTAAAAAAATATACACAATAAAACTAAAAAGAATAATTTAATAAAAATTAGTTAATCATAAACTGATTCAAATGCAAAAATAAATTTATTACTTTTGATCGGAAAAAGTATTGTAAATTTAAACTATGTAGTTTTTTTTTATTAAAAAGTTAATTATAATTTTTTAAGATTTTATAAAAATAATATAATATATATTTTAAAAGTTTAAGGCCGGATTTTAGTGCTTGTTTAAAGTATCAAGGCCAGATTTTGCTGTTTTGGCGTTTTATAAAAAGTTTTGCATTTTTCAATTGTTTTTGTTTAAATTATTCCTTTTTTTAAACAATTTAATATTTTATGAACAAATTTTACTATTTTATAAATAGAATTTTGCATTTTGCACATTATGACTAAATTTTTATGTTGTTTTACAATACTTTTATACTTTATAGCTAGATTTTGCTTTGTTTGATATTTTATTAATAGATTTTTGCATTTTTAAACAGATTATGCCCCGATTTTGGTATTTCTAACAGTATTTTAATACGACAGCTAGATTTTCCTATTTTTGGGGTTCTATAATTTTTATCTGTTTTAACAGTTAATTTTGTTGTTTTATAACAATATTTTCTGATTAAGCTAATTCTGACATTTTAAAAACAAAATTTTGCAATTTTAAATCGTTTTTGGCCAAATAGTTTTTGATGTTTCTGACAATAGGATATTTTTGATTTTATATTTTTTAACTGTTTTTTTTTTTTGTTTTTTCTAACATAATTTTAATATTTTATTAAAAGATTTTATTTTTTTAATCTGCCATTTATTAATCCTTTCTATGCATGTTTAATCTGCTTTATCTTATTTGTATTATTGTATGTAAATCATAATAATTTCAATGTAAATTTTCACTTTTTTGTACATTTATGTATTACTGTCGTATATACGCTTTGTAATTTTTTTAAATAAATATTTATACTTGTTTGTATTACCGTCCGATGATGGCCTTGTTGAGGTTGAAACTAGTTACAGTTTTTTTTATATATTTGTGATATAGTACATAGTAATGTTATATTTATATGAAAACTTTTTTTTAACAATTTTGTAAATATATATATATATATATATATATGTATGTATAATAATTTTAATAAATGTAAAAAAAAAAAAAAAAAATTAAAAAAAAAAAAATGTGTTTTATTTATTTTAATAATGAATTATTACATAGTAACGGCCACTACCATTTAATATGCTAACGGTACTTGCTATTTATGTATACGAATGTATAACAATTTTTTACAAACATAAAAGTTTATTTTCAAAACATACTTTGTCCAATTTATATGATACTAGACATGACGTTGAGTACCTGGTCATAGACTGAGTATGTTTGAAAAAAGAACACTTTACAACTGTATTAAATGTTACAATCATTTGCCTAAAAAAATTAAAGAAGCACAGACATATTCAGCTATGAAGATAATGCTGTACAAAGCGCTATGTAGTTTAGAGCCATATCAAACTAAAGATTTCTTTGATCATCATTTTTAATATTTGAAATTTTATCTTTTGCTTGTTTAATTACTTGTAACTATGTATTTTATATTTGTAAATTTTTATTATTTGTTATATTGACGTGATTTCAATGTAAGTATTGTATTTTTATGTTTTGTAGTTTTACTGTATGCTCGTTGAAATAAATGTATTATTATTATTAATTTTAAAATTAGTAGTCACGGGTTTTAAATATATTTGTACTTTGGGTTGCAAGCAAAAATGTAAAATCCGCTGCATTATAGTATTATTACAAGCATCAGTTATTTTTTTATCTTTTTTTGCGAGAAAAACGCACCTAAAAAAACCTTTGACTAGTAGTCAGAAAAGTTATTGGTTACATTTATTATCAGTCACCAAATTCGACCATATGTTCAATTACAATTATGTTACGTCATATTACATACAATAGTTAATAAAACAACAAATCATCAATATTTAACAGTAATAATTTTTTTTTCTAATAAAAACTAATTATTGTCTATTTGTTTAGTAAACTCTGAAAGCGCTATTTAACTATATTAATAATAATATTTATTTCTAAAAATAACAAAAAATGTAGAAATATATAGTAATTACATAATACAATTTACATTAATACACAAATAGAAACATTAACAAAAATAATAAAATCAGTCATTTTTGATAATAATTAAAATATTTAGACCGAGAATAAAAAAAGTTTTTTTATCAAAAAATGCTTAAGAACTTTTGAAAACAAAATTGATTTTTGTAGTTTTATTTTGTCGGAAAGTTTATTAAAAATATTTCTTGCTATAGTATGCTTATAGATATTGTGTCTTTACGATATTGACTTAATTTAGCTTAACGGGTTATTTTATTAGAAACCAATTATGATTGTATTATATACCTGGAACCCGAGATAATTTTTAAGGGTGTAAATATTGTATATTTATATAATATTTTTACTCTTAAACATCGAGGTGTTATAAGCTATTTATGGTATATAATACAAATATAATTGTCTTCACAAAGCGATTAGTAATAAAGTAATCCGCTGAGATAAATTAAGGCCATGTCGTAAAGACACTATATCTATGGACATACTATATATTATAAAACTTTTTTTTGCTCACTTATTTATCTGTCTTTAAGGTCGGTTTTGACCAAATTGATTTGTGCAAGTCAATTTGCTCAAATGTTATTTTTTGGTGTATCCACTTTTACGTTCAGTCAAATTTGCACAACTTTGTGTACCATTACAGTTAAGATTGTCATATTAGCATTAGTTGGTGTTTGTTTAGTTAAAAGTTAATACTGCTAAAATAATAATACCAAGAAGATTGCAGAAATGTTTGATTAAAAAGAAACTTACTCTAATCTTCTTTATTGTGCGTTTTACAGCTGTTTTACATTGCCCTAGAAGTTTTACGACTTGTTTAAAGAGAGTTGATGGAAAAATTGGTTTATTAGTTAGATTTTACTCAAGTTAAACTTTCTTACTTGCGCAAGTAAACGATTTTTGTTTTTAAGCAACAATTTACTTGCGCAAATTGCCATACACAAATCAATTTGCGCAAATTGTTTGAGCGTAAAAACCAACCTTTATTTATAGTAAGGTCTGCTTACAGGGTTGAAGCTTTAAATTAAAAACAGTTCAACACGGTTTAGTGGCGTTATCTAGCGGCGAAGTGGTGCAAAACAGAGGGCGCTAGTAAAAATTTAAAGAGCCAAAACTTTCAATGTCATAATATTTGGTTTGTTTTGCTTATTCCTAACCTATGTTTAATGAACCTATTTATCAGAGTAATGTATTTTATTAACTAGACAGCTAATTTACTGAATATATACTTTTTTTGTCAAAAAATTATATATACTATCAAGTGTTTTTTTAATTTTCAACATGAATTAACTTTCTTTGTTCAGCAGTTAAATAATAATTTATGAATTATTTTTATTGCGTGTTTCTAATTTTTATTCAATATTAAATATTTTATCAAACGTTTAATATAATATTCTGCCTGCATCTACAGTTTTTAGCCGAACTGAATTATCTGCAAAGTGATAAATTTATTTATTTAATTTATAGCACTAAATATATATCATAGAACCTTATTTTAGTCATCAGTGATAAATCATCTGGAAATATCATCAATGTTAGTTTATATTGCTGTTAAAATAAATGTAGCCAATCAGACTCGAATTTTTTAAAATGTTAAGGACTAATTTCTGTATAATTTAGGTCACAACTAGTTGGCCAAACTTTGCTTTATAAGATATGATATTTTAAATGAGGCTATTGATAGTGTTGATTTCAATTTGTTGACTTTTGAAAAATGTATAAGTGTTTTAATTTTTGAAATAAATAGGTAAGCACTATTAAAAACAAAGCTATTTGTAAATTACAGTTATTTAGTAAAAATGTATGCTTTATTGCCACATATTTTTAATTCAATAGATACTTTTTATACGTATTTATAAAATTAATATTTTTTTTTTTTTTTTAATTAATATATATGTATTATTTTTATTATTAATTTTAATATTGATTTTATGTATCATTGACAAAATAATAACATAAAAATAGTACGTTGTCTTCAATATTATTAAATAATAAAATTTAAATATTTCCCGCAATTAATCACTTTGCACTCGAAGCGCTTCCAAGTGGTAACGTGGAGAATTAATATTGCGATTCTGACGAATAACATGGAGCTCGCGCTTCTGAAGTATGTTCTGTGGTCTGCGTTATTAGAAAATATTTTCTGAGATACATAATAAATATAAATAGATAGAACCGTGAATATATACCTTAAACCAATGTTTGCTAAAATTTAAATGGCCTTTTTCTGCGTATTAATGACGTCTTTAAGATTAAAATTTTAAGATTCGTAGAATAAATCTTTTTGTTTAACTTTAAAGAGATATAATACTAATAATTTAAAATCTAATGTAGATGCTGATAGTTGAAAATATTATAATTTGCGTTTTGTTGACGTTTGTTTATTGCAGTTAAGCCAATGCGATATAAAGAGTATAACTTTTTTTTACTGTATCATTTAAGTTTTCTTTATTTTTGGCATATTATAAATAAATAAGGCTTTTGTGGAAACCCGCATTTAATAATAGTTCTGATAGAATTGTAGTTTGTTATTTCGTTGTTATTATTTGAGTAATTAATCCGAAATTTAATGATATCATATCAAATGTTTTACTTTTAATTTCGTAATAATCAAAAAGTAGTGTGTGCTCTATTAAATCAAAAGCCTTTGATAAATTGATTCTAACAACTACTACCAACAAACGTATTTCACACAGCGTTGTTGCAATAAATTTATTTAATATAAACCCATGTTGACTAATTAAAAAAACAAAACATGTACAAAAATGACAGCATAGCTGAAAGAATTGCAATTTCAGAACAACACAATAATAAAAAATATAAAAATATAAATCGAATCTTGCCGCATAAATTGTCGCAGGTCTGAGCCCCAGCTATGTATTTTATTATTTATTTATTTTCTGAATCGTTTTTAGTTTCTGCTCAGTAATGAGTTTGTAAGACAAAACTTAATAAAAAATATTGGCCAGTTACGCAGTTTTGCTCTACAACTGATACACGTAACTGACTGTTGGCCTTTTGTAACTTTTAATTTTTTTTTTGCTGTGAAAGAAATTAATTAATTAATACTACTACAAAACTATTGTTAAAAACAAAAACTATTAAAAGAAAACAAATCAACATATAATGTGCATTTAAAAAAAATTAAAAAATTGTTAAAAATACTCAAATTCACTGTTACTATAATAAAAATACACTAATGAAAATCAAAGCAGAAAATTTTAATGTTGCAATCAATATTTCTTCTGTCCTATTAATTTTTTGCATTATTTTTATTTGAAAATAATTATTTTTTTAAATTATTAACAAAGCTACTATTTTTCTATTTAGAAATATTGTATGGTTTCTGGACTGTAATAAATTTCTTCTGAAGGATAATTTAAAGTCAAGCTTAATCATGTTGAATTAATTTTTTTAAAACCAGTACTGATTAGAATACAATCAAACTTTCCATGAGTTCTATTTTTTACGAGGGGCACTGCTAAAGTTTGCGGAATCAAGTACTACCTGTATTGCTAGCGTTCTGCAAATGTCATGTTCGTAAATTTTGACGTTTTTTACCTATAATTCAGTTGACAGTTCGATTTCAAACTACTCGGTTTCTTTTCAACAAAATTCAAAGAGAGTAATAATTGTGTGAAAAATGAAAATTTCGAATCGTGACTTTCTAATGATGATTTTTTATTATTTTCGATACGGTTTAACACCGCAGCAATGTGTGAAAAAACTTAGTTTGTTATTTAGAGATGAAGAACATCCAAAACTATGGTTTACAAATGGTTTGCAGAATTCAAAAGTAGAAGACTAACGTTTAATGACCATCTTTGCAAAAGTTGTCCATGCACCTTTGTTATATTGATGCTGTGCGTGAAATGATTTTGTCAGATTGGCATGTGATCTATAGTGAGATAGAAACATTCTTAGGCATTGCAGCAAAATAAATACATAAATACGTGTCAAGTGGTGCAAGGAAATGCTAAGAAAATTTGAAGGGGGTTTTTCAAATTAGATATATAATATTGTAACAGGTGACGAATCTTGGATATATGATATGAACCTGAAACTAAATAGCATTCAACTGTATGGGTGTTTCAAAATGAACCTAAACTCACAGAAGTGGTGCGTTCACGAAGCGTTTCGAAAAGAATGATTGCTTGTTTCTTTGGAAAAACGGGTTAACTTGAAACTGTTGCATTAGTTAATCGAAGGACAGTTAATGCTGTCTTGTATACTTCAGTTTGTTTGCCGGAAGTTATTGCTGAAATCAGAAGAAACAACATAAACCGGCGAATCATTATTCATCATGACAATGCAAGCGCTCACACAACACGACAAACTGTAGAGTTTTTGACCAGTAACAACATCCAATTAATGATTCGTTGCCCATATTTGCCTAATTTATCGCCCAATGACTTCTTCCTATTTTGACATATTAAAAATAAAATGCGTGGCGAGCGTTTTTCGTTGCCTGAAGAGGCCGTTCAAGCATTTAAATCACTTGTTTTGGAGGTACTTCGCTCAGAGTGACAAAATTGTTTTGAAGATTGGTTTCATCGGATGCAAAAGTGTATAGATTTTAAAGGAGAATATTTTGAGAAGCAATAAAGCGATTTACATAACGTAATTTGTGTTTTGCTTTATATTTTCCGCAAACTTTGGCAGTGTTCCTTGTAAGAATGCAATAAACAGCCAACTTTTTAAATTAAATCTCATCATGTTTACCACCAATCATTTTATTTAAATAAATCATTCTGCATTGCTAAAACAATCTTTAAATAAGTACATTTTTATAAAATAATTTAATATTATCTCTAAATATGTAGTTTAATACATAAAAATTATTAATAAAATAGCTGTTAAATAAGATCTTTGCAATCCCCTTAATATTATCTTAAAAGATTTTGACATATTAGTATATATTTTAGCTTGTTGAACTTAAGTTTGAAGTTGGTCAAGTTATTGTAACAAAATCATCAACTTTGTTATACTCCTTTTACTAATTCTAATTTGTTAACATAATCTTCTGTTATTTTCATTTCTTTTCTGAATCACAGAAATAACATTTGATCATTAATACATACTAGAAAAAGATATGATAAAATATTTGTAAAGCATTGTGCAATTACTATTTATTTTTTAATTTTATTAATAATACGCGCGGTAGTTGAAATGTAAAGATTTTATTTTTATTTTTTATTTAAAATCAAATATTTTATTTCAAATGCATTAAAGGTTGATGACTCTCGTAGATAAGTGCCACAAGGACATCTTCTTTCAATGGATAATATACTATATATTTAACTGTAAACGTCTTTTTTTGTTTATTGCCTCGTAACACGTGATAGTATTTAATTGTAGGTATTTGAAATTTTATTAAAAAGTGCAGTGATGTTTCTTGAAAAAAGTAATTGTTTTATATTATAAGCAAAAAAATGCAACGGTAGTAGAGTGAGTAAATTATATATTTCATTTAAATTAGTTAATTAGAATGAATAATTCCTGTTTACAAGTTGATCAATATGTGTATTTCCGTTAAGTTTAGAAATAGTCAATTGTTTATTATAATTTTTTATTAAAGATTATGTAGAATATTCTCAATTGACATTTTTTACGCCTCAAATCGAGGACGGGATTCTGCATTTTTAAACGTCTATAAATTCTAAGTAAATTAAGTTTTGAAATGACATAATACAACTAACGATCAGTTTTGTAGACAAAATTGTGGATACATTTGACAAGGTTTTGTACAGTGTGTTTGCGGAAAAGTGTTACAAGATGAAAAAAGTTCATTTTTAAGTTTTAAAAACATAATTTATAAAATTTTGTTTGATGTTTAATTTGCGACAAGCAATAAAACAATTCAAACTTAAATATAATTTATGAATTAGAAAAAAGTATGGTTATTTTTTAAACTGTATTCATTTTATTCTATATAATAATAATAATGATCAAAATTAACATTTGATAAAATAAATGTTATTTAAACGGTTCAATAAAGTTTGAAGTTGTGAAAACATTGTTAAGTTTTATAAATGCTCTGTCGGTGTTTGTATGTCTATTTCTTACAGAATTTCAGTTATAACTGTGATAATATACGCGTAATAACGTCTTTCCTATTTATATATGTTTGTTATCACACAACACAGCCTAAAAAAACAAAAGTAAAATATGGACATTAAAAATTACATTCTGCATAAATTGAATGATAACTGTTACGTTTTGTTTTTATTATTATCATAAATCCGAAGACCTTTTTTATTTGTTTTCCAAGTCCCGTGATTTTATTCTTTGTAAGTGTCTTTGTTGTTTTAAATAGTACGTTTCCAATTTTTAAGAATTTTATGTTTGTAGATTGTAGTTTACTTTTGCCTTTTGTTTTTTATATTTATGATTTGCATCTATGTGTTAGTACCAGCAAAAATATTGTTTTGTACTTATTTATTTTTGTATTTCGTGTCACTTCTTTGTTTCTTGGAAAAATGTTGTTTATTGTATTATTTAGCATAGTTTAATAACTTTGTCTATTCTCCCGTTAATTTTTTTTGTTATATTTTTCCTATTAAAGCGTCTAAGTAATTAAATAGTTGGACTTAATCAAATTGCATCTTATCTATTAAAATGTGCATATTTCTTTGTTCTTGTGTAGTTGCTATTGCTTTTGTTTTATTTCTTTCCACTTTTTGTTAGTATTTTATTTTAGATTTCTTTTTTTAATTAAGTTACATGGTTGTCTGCAAATGCGTGTTCTAATATCTTTATTATTTTCTGCGTTTTTTAGCAACTGAGTCGTTGTTGGGGGTTTTTTGTTAGTTCTAAATTTTGCTTGAAATACCTATACTTGCCAGTGTAATCTATTACAAGATAGTTGCAAGATGTAACAAACGTTGATTCAAGGCCTCAATTGATTTTTTTTTTTTTTAGGTTAATTCTGATAATAAAATTGTGTAAAAGCCTACTTTTCTCATTTGTGTTTTTGCTTCATTTGACGATATCCAATACTCCAAATTCTCTATAGCTGTAGTTTGAGGTGCTATATTGTAAGCTATGTATGGTGTTTGTTTTAGTCCTGTGGTCACGCTGATCATCACACCTGTAAAGTTGCTGGTTTAGAGCAAAGAAAAGCATAAGAAAAGTTGTTATATGCTTAGGTTAAGTTTACAAGTTAGGTTTTAACTTTCCAAATTCACAAACTTTGAATTTTACCTTCCTGGATTCTAGCTATATCATTTTTAGTTTGCAACATAGTGTTGCCAAACATTTGATTTTTTCTAAGGTATTTAAAAAAAAAATATTGGCATTGACAAAGTTGTTTTCCTTCTCGGTTTTGTCCGGATCGGTCTACTTTTTTTCCTGTTTTGTTTTTTTTTTTCTTTTTGCGTCGCATTTTTGATTGTTATTTTAATGGGTAGTTTGAAAAACATGTAGCTTACTTGGCTGTTTTTTCCTTATACCAAAGACAAGAAGTTAACTTTTTTGGTTCTCTTTTAATATAATGTATAAAAAACGCTCTAGATTTTTACGTCAAGCTTCTGGTTCTGCCTCAAGATCGTTTTAATGGCATTTGGAAATTTCAAACTAGATAGTGGTTGTTGTCTACTAAGAAGATGATCCGTCTGCACAACACTAAGCTTTGACTCCGGTCACAGTGGTTATATGCTGGAGATTCATTTTACTAGCCACCTTAAGAATGTGTTATTACCACAAATTATCTTAAGAATTTTTATTGTGTATTTTCTTGGGGTGAACAAGGTTTTATTCAGATTTTGAGTTAGAACAACTTTGTCTGTACCGTAGTAGTTTTACCTAAGGTTGGTGACAGCTACTTTAAGATTTTCAAGTACAGCTTTTTTATAGCCAACTCTTATCTTTTTTGTTAATAAAAATAATTTTTAAACTTGGCCTAAATTTTGGCTTGGAAGTAGATGAGCAAAACCTTT
The DNA here is from genome assembly GCA_963932245.1 of Tachinus rufipes. Taxonomy (NCBI): domain Eukaryota; kingdom Metazoa; phylum Arthropoda; class Insecta; order Coleoptera; family Staphylinidae; genus Tachinus; species Tachinus rufipes. The sequence continues at coordinate 69,553,294 of OZ010745.1, read as the reverse complement.
TATTTTGCATTCCCCAGTTTTAAAGTAGTTTCTTTTTTTTTTCTTCGAAGGCTTTTGGCTTGATTGTAAAGAATTAGCAGAGGTTGCTATCTTAACACGAAATATGTGCATCTTGTCTGGAAGTGGTTTTGCCTTTTTTGCAGCAGCCAACCGCGGTTTTTGGTCTTGTGAATTTAGCAGAATTGAGTTGTTTTTGAAGCGATTTTGCAAGAGCCTGCATTTCAGACATTTTAAGTTATGTGTCCAAAAGGTATCTAAAAACACATTTGGTAGAACGGTTTTTTTAAGTTTTTATCTTCCATGTTGAAAGAGTTATTTTTTATTTTCTGGTTTTCCACTTTTCATAGAGCGTTTAAAGCAATGCGGAAGTCAAAAATTCATTGCTAGCCAAAGCTACCAGAGAAGTATAGTCCCCAGAAGTAGGTAGTACACAGGTTACTACATTCAAAAACTATTAAGTATGAATGTTGCGTTAGTTTAGACTACTCGTTTAAAAAAAATCCGCACCAAACTAGAGTGCTGATTTAGCCATCAGGTTTTTTCATCTTTTTTTAGGGGTTTCTACCACGCTGAGGTTTGTCTGTTTTTTGTGTTTATAAAACTGTCTATCAAGATGTGTCTAAAAATTTTGTAGCGATGACACCACGTAGTAGTAATTTTTAACGTTATTGGTGATTTTTGTGGAAATGAAACCTAACATATAATATTTAAACCAACATTTAAGCCAATTGACAAGTGCTGATTAGGTTTTTTATTTTGTTTTTTGTCAAGAAAGTGATGTCATCTGCAAAAATCAAAAATTATTTGTTTATGTTAGAAACAATAATGAACTCAAAATATATTCTTGTGGTACTTGTACATTCTAAAGATTAGTATTTAATGTTTTAGACTTAATATTATGATGTTATATTAGATACATAATACTATTACAAAAAAATATCACAAGACCAGTACAGAAAAAAAAAACAAACTATCAATCTTACAAACAGTGCTGAGCAGAATTTTTTTTTTTATAAACTTTTTATGTTATGCCTAAAGTGATAGCATATAAAAGTTATGTAATACAACTACCAGTAACATAACATAATATGGGGAATATATTGATTGTATAGTTTGTTTTTTTAAGGGACATTTTGCCTGACTATTATTAATGTTTTATAAATTCTTAGCATAGAGCTGATTCAAGCTATTTGCTATTCTGCATAACTGCTAGTTTTCAAATAAATATGTTGAAACGCACATTGAGCATAGTGTATGCGCAATACAATTCTAAACTTGTTCTATGTGATGCTGGAAAATAACTAATCTTAGTTTTGTAGTACCGCAAGTTTCTTATCTAACTTTGAAAAGTATTTTCTGTTTGCTTCTATACAAAGTTTAAAAATGACTTTATAATTTTTTTATGAAAAAATTTAAGTTGAAATAATTAAAGACCTAAGATTATGCATTGTAAATTAGATTAACGCCCGTATTCATAAAAATTTTATAATAATTTATTATATCAAACGGTTCATTATAATTTAATGAACATTAAAAATATAATGATATTCATAAATAAATTGTCAGTTAAATTATTTAGTATCTTTTTAGTAACTTTTGTTTTTTATTAATATGTTAACCTATACTATCTAACCACAAATACTGTGAATTAATAGAGATAATTAGACATTTTCAAGTCAAACAGATGTGTCAATTTAATTATTCTTTACGCTTTAATGGACCAAAAATAGTGCGTTGAATTTAATAAATAATTTAATGAGCGTTATTGCTAATGAGTGTTTATAAATACAAAAATTTGATTAAACGTTTTGTTATATTTTTAACGAATCATTATATATTTAATGAGGTTTTATAAATACGGGCATAGATTTGTTTAAAAAATCATCATTTTGTTGAAGATTTTTTTTATTATTTTAGAGAAACAATTGACTACTACATTGTTTTAATACGTTTTACTACAGCATTTTTTTTTTATTAATGAAAGTATAAAAATCAAACTATTGTATGTCAGATTATATCAAATATAAAGTTGAAAAGAACTACAAAAAATGTCTAAATTTAGAATGCATTTTTAGGTATTTTTGTTTTCTGTTTATATCTCAAGAAATGTTAGTCGGAGGTAAAAGTTGACTATATAAATAATGAAAGCTGATAAAATGTTTAATAAAAATGATCATATATATTTTTTTTGTATTCTCAGCGGTTACAGACTTTGCGTTTTTCCAAAACAAAATAAAAAAATAGCTCATTTTTATTTAATAATGATAAAATATTCTACTTTAAAATTATTTTATTTATGGCAAACTAGTTTCACAAATTTATTTGCATTTTCAATACCATTTATATGATTATTATTATTAATCATATAAAAGTAGAATATTTTATTATTATTAAATAAAAATTATTATAAAGAATTTCTACAAAATTAATAATAAAATAGTAATTTAAAAAAAGTTAGCACGGCACAATATGTAATTTATTAAAGATGTCAAAACAAGAAAAAATAAGTGTATTATTTGTTAGATACTAGTAAAACAAGTTTTGACAATGTTTTACCTACATTTTTTCATACGTTAAATCATTGTGGAGACAAACTTTACAACTTTGTAAAAGAAAATGAAATCAATTTTATTAAATATTAGATGAAATTTTTTAGGAATACATATAAGTTATAAACTCTAAAAATATACGATTCATCAGCATAATCAATTAACTCGAACTGCAAAGCTCTCATTTGCTAAACTCCTATTCCACTTGGCGTTCATGTAAACTCAGCCCCGGAATTGCCATCCGGCATTACTTTGAGGGAGTTTGCCCGGACCTGCATTTCTGCAGACCCTAGTTGTTATCGTCTGGTTTACGTTTTCGGTTGTCTCTTAACTTTCTTTTTGTTGGGCTATTTCCTCGTTTGTTCTTTTTCTTTCTTTGTCTTCCTTGGCCTTCATTATATCTCCTACTATCGTAGATATAATGTTCCAGCAGTCAGTAGTGCTCAGCATGTATGCCATGATGTTTTCCGGAGTCAACGCAGCTCCGACTTGGGTTTCAGCCGTTCTCTGTTCGTCGTTCCATCACGGGCATTTGAAAAACGTGTGTCCCACATCGTCCGTATCCTGGCAATATGCACATATTGGGGTCGCTCTTATCTTGAATTTGAGGAGGTACGCCTCAAAACACCTATGCCTAGTCAACATCTGCGTCAAGAAGTAGTTTGTTACCCCATGCTTTCTCCTTACCCATTTTTCTATGTTTGGGATAACTTTCTTTGTCTATTGGCTTACATTTTCTGTTTTCTCCCACCGGCTTTGCCAGTTCTTTAAAGTATCGCCCCTTAAGGTCAGCTTTTTAGCTGAATTCTTCCCATATCCGTTTTTCCTCTCTTCCACCAAAAAGTCTATGGGTGGCATGTCGGCAATTACAAGGATACTTTCAGTAGCATGTCTTTGTATTTCTGGTGTGCCAGGCCTCTTGCCCAGATAGGGGCGGCATATAGGATTATAGAATGCAATACTGCGCATAACAGCCTCTTTTTTGTGCTGTGGGACCCTGTATATTTGGCATAAGACAAGCAAGCATCCTGACAGATGTTTCTGCCTTCTTGCTGGTGTTTATTATGTGATATTTTTGCCTAACACTTGTACGGTAACTTCTTTGGCCTTTCTGCTGTCGCTCAAGAGTATTGTTTCTGTTTTTTTCGCAGCTATTTCCAGTTCAATTGTTCTTCATCCAGCTAGTGATTTGCTGTATTGCCCATGCAGATGCTATTAGGTTCTCTTTAGTTTTTGCAGTGACTAAAATTGCTAGGTCGTCTGCATATCTCACGGTTGTGACGTTTGGTAGCATTTTCAGTCGCAGAACCCCGTCGTAGTAAACGTTCCATAGCAGTGGACCTAAAATCGATCCCTGCGGGACACCGCACGTGACTTTTTGGAGCGTCTGCTCCTCCACTAACAATGTTCTTTGAGAGAAATAGCTTTTTACTATTTGCAGCAGGTATGGTAATATGTTTTTTTCTTAGAGACCTGACAATACCCTTCTAAGACGCCGAGTTGAAAGCATTTTTAACATCTATTGTGACCAGCAGACAGAGCTTCCTATCTCGCCCCCTCCATTTCTTGCCTTGTCTACTTCTTCTAGCATTGTTTCCACCGCATCCACCGTCGACTTGTCCTTTACAAAGCCATACTAAGACTTAGCTAGACCTCCAGTGTTCTCCAGCTCTTTTAGTATCCTGCCTTTTAGCAGCTGCTCTAGTAGCTTTCCCATACAGTCTAGGAGGCATTGTAGTCTTCTATAAGTTGGCTTATCTTGCCTTTGATTGCGCTGTTTTTCAAGTAGTACTAATCTGGCTGTTTTCTAGATTTGTGGAAACTTGCCAGTCTGTAACAGTTTGTTTATCACTTGCAGGCAGTTTCCTGTTAATGATTTAGCCACCATTTTTCCAACCTCGGGAGGTATTCCATCAGGTCCGGATGCTTTTTTTGGTTTGATTTTATTTGCCGCGTTTGTAACCTCTTCTTCCGTAAAGAGGGGAATTTCCTGATTGTTTCTAGAATGCCCTGCAATCTGTACATTTACTTGAGCTGTGACACTTGCTGCCTGAAACACAATAAAAACAGATAGTTATAAAATAATTGTGTATGAAAACCATCACACAAATATCAACTCTATATTATAGAACAAGAAGTAAGCAAGCAGTAAAAAAATGTATAAAAATTACTGATTACTACTGCTAAACTGCACACAATTAGTAAAAAATAAGATAGTGCAATCTCACATGATTTCTGGTTATAGGTCCAGAATACTTAACATTTCAATTTTAATTTACAAGCCTTTTTACTGACTGCTTTGTTTTTTTTAGAGGTCTGAAAAAATCTAGATTTTCAGAGTCATCGAAGTTTTCTGTGTGGGTAGAGATGATGAAATTCAAGCATTTTCTATGGCAATTGTGGCAAATGTGTGTGCACAGTATTTCTGCTTTTTAGCAGCCACATCTGTTTCCACATTTAGTTATACATTTGCAAGAATAAGCTTGAGGACTGTCTCAGGTGGTGCTGCGTCTTCTATAGTAACTGGAATCAGCTGGCTGCTTTCAAACTTTCAACCCCACTGTTTTGGAACAAGTTCATTTCTTAGCAAAATTGTGGGCAGCTGGTTTAACATTTAAAACTGATTTGGTAAAAGCATTGTAACAATGCATGTGAAGGTAGGTTTACTTGTGGAGTGCATAATACAATGCCAGGAATATTTTGTTTCTAGCTTTAGCCACAGTCTTATGGGATAAACTTAGGCATACTTCAGTAATACTTTGCAGTGTAGCTTGCTTCTCGAACAAATTGCAACAGACAAGTTTAGACAGTCTTTTATTTCTATAGTTTGCAATTGTTGACTTGAATATATCTTTCTACTTTGCCGTGGTTTGGTTTAACAAATAATATCTGTCTGATCATCTTTGCCAACTATGTATTTACTACTTTGTCACTAGTTAAGGGTTCTATGATTTTTGTGCAAATTATCAATGTATCATCGTCACTAGTTCTGTTTTAATTTCATGATTGTGAAGGGCAGTTAAGAGGAATTAAATATGTCTGGATTTATTGTGTTCAGTAGAAAAAAAATTATCCAGTTTGACTGTGATTTGTGTTTTGTGTTCAAAGTTTATGTCACCTGACATCTTTAGCTTGTATTTTTGGTTCTGTTCAGTTTTTTACTAAACACAACGGTACAGCTCTTGCCGGCATAATGTTTAAGAACATAGGCGACATAACATTTTCAAATTATTGAGACAGAAAAAATTTTGAGTCACACCACTTTGTGTGACAATAGGAAATTGGCTTCTTCTTGTAGTACAGAAAAAGTATTGTATATATAAAGCGGATTTTTTTTGTTTTCCGCATTTTAGTTTACTCAAATAAAGATAAAAAGTAAGGAGCAATAATTTACAAAAAAACCTTTAGAAAATCCGCTGCCTGCTAAAACCTAAATTTTGCAGCTAGATAAGTTTCTCAACTCTCCAGATCTGGCAAAATTCTGCTGTCTTGGCACGTGAACGCTATGTGAAGAAAAGGGAAGGTAGTTGAGGGAGAGGGAAAAGACCGTCAAGATAATAATAATAATAATAATAATAAAAACAAAAAAAAAATAACAAAAGAAACCGGTTTCTTGGCTTATAACAATACAAAAAAAATAATTTTCTATTTTTTAGCGCTCTATAGCTCTGTAACCGCTGGGAATAGTAGAAAAATATGCATGATCATTTTTATTGCAAATTTGATCAGCTTTATATAAATAATTTTTACTCAAAATACATTTGCCGCTAGAGCTCGTGTCATATTTGTCAAGACTTTTAGTATATTCTTCATTGGGTACCTTTTTTCAAATATGTGATCAATTTTTGAGCATATTTGACTAGACTAATTTATCTACAAATAGCGCGTCTGATTGCTTTTTTGCTTTTTTTGATATCAGTTACGACAGATTGGTGCATTCAGAGTATCGACTTTGCTTCCCATAAAGTATAAATTATAGTTCAATGGTGTGAGGTTTGAAAATTTTAAAGTTAACTAATAGGATCACAGCAACCAATCAAATACTTTTAAAACCAATTGTCTAAATATTGATTGACATGACAAGCCAACCTATTAAATAACTATTTACCATATTATAGCATAATATACCAGTTGTGCGTGATGTACACGCTGTAAATGGTTCAAAAAGTAAACTTTGCTAGTGGAGTGTTTTAACTACTTTTTTTGAGAAATGTACATTTGAATACTAGTTTTTTGTGAGATAATCGTTGGGTTATGTTTATTAAAGCCCAAATATTTTACATTTTTTTCTAACTATTGTCAAATGGTGCATTCCATTACAAAATCAATAAAAAACCACCATATTAGCATATGTGCTTGACTCTTCGCTGCTGTAATTGTTAGATTGAATTTGAATAATTTATAAATTCATGTTATAAATCAAAATCAGATAACAATATTTGAGTTAAAAAAATTCGTCTTACAATACACTTTTAGAGTTATTACAAAAATTGCTATAATTAAACAATAAACAATAAACAATATTATAGTAGGAAATGTTGTAATAAAGATATAACTTGAAAACAAGTAAAAATGAAATATGAATAATAAAGTTTTTAATTTTTTTTACGTATAAAATATATAATATAAAAAAATTTATATTAAAATTTTAACAGTGTTTGTTTTTTAAATTATTTATAGCATAATATAAACTCAAAATTCAAAACAAAATTTCAGAAGTAAAAAATTAATAATTTTGGAGTACCATATATTTCATATCACTGGAAATTTTATTCTCTAAAGTTAAATTGACGGAATTGTATTTGAAGTTTTCTATCGATAAAAAAATAGATGCATCAGCAAAATTATTAATTTATTATTGAGGATTGTAAATTAATCACTATTAAACACCCATGATAATATTCAAACAAATTCAGTCAACGTTTATATGATAAAATAAAATTACAAAATTATTAACTTATAATAAAAGTGTAAAATGATTAGATAATTTGGCTTCCTCCTGAGGCAATTATAAGATATAGTTTCATAAACCACACCGAGTTACATCAGTCGTAGTTTATTGGCTCGAGCATAGTTTATCGAACTAATGAACCAAGCTTAATAAATTAAAATAAATATAGAACTGTTACTGGATACGATATTCAAATTATATTACTTATTGCTAAATAGTTTTTCTTACTTAAATTTATAAAACCTAAATATAAAAAAACCTACAAGCACATTTGTATAGGTTACATCAATAAAAACATTAATTATAATTTCATATAATTATGCAAATTATAATCTGATGTAAGGTGTAACAAATATTTATATTTAATTGTGCTAGTGTGTCAATTTACGTCGGCACTTTTAAATTATAAATAACATACTATATTAAAAAAAAATGAATCACTGAAACTTAATACAACCCTAAAGCGGCCAACCAAACCAAATACATATAATTGTTTTGGTTTTTACAATCACTATATATCTCATAATCAAGGATAATATTAAACATAACATTAAAAAAATAACAATTGAACTTATACTCTTAAACTAAATTTATTTCTACAACAAGCACGGAATAATACTCATTTCCTCTAAATGGAAAATGGGCGTCCAGTGTGATATTGAATCACACAACGATGATATTATACTTTTGTAAGATTATAATACTTTGTGTGCTACACTAATTATTCTTTCATTTGTTTAGTGAGTTTTGAAATCATCTCATGTGTATTTGATCGTACAAAATGCAATGTTGATTACACTTGAGATATATGCTTCCGCAGTAGTAAAAGTGTAATTAAAGTAGGTATTGTAATTAGTCGTTTGACATTTTGCAAGTGCACCGTCACATTTTATATAACATTTATTCGTGGTACAGATGCATATTTAAATAAACCATTATTTATATTTCTAACATTGTGTACAGCTATTATTAGTGTATGTTTTTGAGTTTAATTTTTTTGATAATCTTTTAAATTATTGCCAAATCTTGTTTAAGTATAAGTACGTTTTAGAATATTTAAACATTTTGATCTTTGCTTACCAGATACATGTTGTTAGAGCTACAAAAGCGTTTTAGTCCACATACAATAAATGACTAAAACTATAACTATAGCATAAACTGACTATTGATATAAAAATTATAGATGCTAATTAGTACATATCAACAAATTTAATCATACATAAGTTTTTTTTTTTATTTCTTACATATGTTGTACATAAAAAAGACGTTTAGCAAAATATAACAATATTTTAATTATAAAAATAAAACTGCTGCAGTGTAGCCATTTTAAAACTCCTGCTATTACACTTTTTGCCACATACAAAGTTTTTATTTATTTTTGTTAATAATAAATAAATATCTTTTGTAGATCTACCTTGTTGTTTTGAGCGAGCTGAATACCTTTTATTTGACAATCCAAATCAAATGCATCCAAAGACATTTTTGGCAACCTTAAAAAGGGGAGAATAGTTGCGCTATTATAAGGATTTACAAAATCAAAAACTCATCTGAATATAATTATTGAATAAAATTTTTACACATTAAAAAGTTTAAAAAGAGCTTTTAAAAAATGATGCAAGAAATCGTTTTTCTGCAGTTAATTTTTACAAAGTGGAGTTTTTATTTAGTGTTTCATAAATATTTTACTTGTTAAATATAACTGCAAATCTTTAATCCAAAGAATGAAAGCATACAATATTGTAGTAGTTTAACATATAAAATAAGTAATAACTAAAATTTTATCGTTGGAATATTGAGTAGGTTAGGGTTTTGTTCTATAAAAACTCAAACGCAATATTCTTGTAGATGTGATAGGATTTTAAAATATAATTATTGTTTGCTAATAGGAATGTTCCATAACAATACTACTAGCGGCACTTCAACAGAACGCGGCGACTAAACCCGGCAATTTTCTTGTGTCAACTGTATTATTTCATATCCAACGTGGTGGTGGTTTACGCGGTCATATAAACTTAAAAAATAATATTTTGGATATTGATACAGCTGATTGACATGGCTACCTGGTTTTTTTCAGTTGCAAGGGCTGATATTTACGGGATTATGTTTGTGTTGCTACCTTGCAGTTGCCTTTTTAATATGTACCTAAATTAATCACATAATATATACTACCAAAACCCGTTAATTGAAATAATGGAAGCGCTTTAAATACAAAATGTTTGGGTCAAGAAGACAGGTAAAAGCTGCATTAGATTAGATTTTTTCTCAGAATTGTTGCTTTACAACTTTTTTGTTTTGTTTTATTAAGTTTTGCAAAAATTTTCGTTCTGCATGTTCAAGCAGTTGATGTAAATTTACAACCTAATTATTTTGGCGTTGTTAAAGTTGGGCAAAGATGTAAATAACGTAAAATGCTATAGACTAACATTACTATAGATCTTAGCAAAAAAAAAATCTATGTTATTTGCGCATAGGACTTTGTTTGACTTTTTTGTATGTCTCAAATAGAAACCATTTATATGCCATGTCACAATTTTCAGACTATAAAGCATAATCTAGAAGAATACCAAGCTAATCTTTTTTACCGTAATTGCATTAAGCTTCCTGAAATAAAGAAAAGTGAGAAAGTATGTCAAATTTTTACAAAACCTTGGATTCTTTGAGAAGATGTAATCTATTTTTTTGCTGTTTTTTACTGATTTCTATGTTGATTAATTTATTTTTTTTAAGTTAGGTTAACTTTAAGGTTTGGCTTTAAGGCAATTTACAAATTTATTGTCATTTGTAATATTAAGTTAGGTTAGGTTAGGTTAGGTTAAGTTTGTTGTTATTACTAATATTAGATAAGGATTATTTTTAGGCTTAGCCACTGTAATTATTTGTAACTTTTGTTTTTTTTTATATATTTAATTTATGTCCATACAAATTTATTTAGATTTATGAAAAGTTATGGAGTATACAAGTTGTTAAAAAAAGATTGTAAAATATTTAAAGATGTAGTAGTATGAACAAAATTTGCAAAAAAATCTTAATAAATTTGGGTCCGCATAGTAACAGTTTTGGAGATATGGCATGTTAATTTTTACCTTCTTTTTTTATTTTTTCAAAATTTGCCGGTTTTTTATCATAGTTAGCTGATGGTTTGTAAAATAAGTATTTGGCTGTTGTTGTTAGTACACAAGTTTTTGTTTACTATGACAATTTACTCTAACGCAGTCTTTATATTGCAGCTTAGCCAAATCGCCAAATTCCTTTACATTGTATGTTTGAAAGAATTTACTAAAGATTGCGAGATACTGGTTCATTCAGAAAAAAAAGTCATTTATCCTCCTATAGCAAAAGAAGAAATTTAAGCACGTATAGAGCATAATGCAAGCACAAATATGCGGAAAATATCAGTTTAGGTAGGAATTAGTCTTTCTCTTCTTTGGAGAATTCTCCACGAGCAACTGTACCATGTACAACAAGTGCAGGCCTCAAATCTACTTAATCATCAAGCACGTATGCTTTTTTATTGCTGGTTTCTACGCAATGATGCTGTAGACTACCGTTTTTAGCCAATATTCTTTTTACGGATAAAGCCGTGTTTACACAAAATAAAAGTGTTAGTTTTTACAATACGAATGTTTGGGCTGATAAAAATGTTCATGTTTTAATAAAATCTACCCATCAGAAACGTTTTTTATTACTTTATCATTTAGATGGGCATTGTAAGCAGCCTTTACACTAAACTTTTCATTGGTGTATAGCACTTCTGTAAAAAACCTCAAGGAACTGCATCATGATGATGTTGTGCTTGCATGAAAATAGAAAGCGGACACTTTAAACATCTAAGTAACTTTGTCTTTTGTTTCTGCTAAAAAAAATAATAAACTTCCTTATTTCCAAAACCGTTAATTTGCGGACCCATGTTTAATAAGACTTTTTTGTTTATTTTGGTTTATACTACTGCTACTTCTTTAAATATTTTACAATCTTTTTTAACACTTTGTATAGTAGTATGTTTATACTTGTATAACATAGTTCTCATTGATTATTTGTCAATTTTATTAAACATTTGTTTTAAATTCATCATAAATTAGAACAAAACTTATTACCAATCGTAATCATTATGACTCACTAATAAACAATCTAAGATTTATTTTTGAAGGTATTATAATTATTTGAATCTAGAAATATTTTACCAATTAAATATTTTTAAGTCAAGAATTGTAATTAACACATCTACGCAATTGAGACCTCAATGACAATTTTTGTGGAATAGCCCAGAGCAATTGCGTTTGCTAAATTTTGGAATTATAAATTCTATTAATACAAGCATTAATATTTATTCATCTACTCTGATTATTGTAATGTGTTAATGTGTTGTATTTTCAGGTTTTTGACTGAAGAGTATTATAATTTTATATAAGCAACAAAAAAAAAATTTAATTTAATTTAATTATTTTAGTTATTTTGCGTCAGAAATAAAATTGTTGGTTTACTAAGTAATAAAAACACATTAATAATAAAGTTTTATTATTTTGTATTTTAAATCAAATGCCTATAACGGTAAATTTATGCTACGCTATCTACTATTAGTAATCAAATAGTACAACCAAACACGAATACTGTGGCCTATGACAGGCGTTTCCGCGCATCTTGAGAGAAAGAAAACTATAGCCAGAATGAAGGATGCATAATTCGAGAAAGGGAAACAATACACTCAGAGACACAAACTGAATTTATTCCCGGGTAGCGCCGGCTTCGCAAAATAACAAATAAATGTTTCGCAGCATCGATGTTATTTTCCTCGCAGTTCATGCTAGAATGACGCGATTTAAAATTGATTTTGCATGCTAAATTATTATTGGTCTCGCTTAATGGTTTCAACCCACTTTTGTCTACGGAGTCACCGGCCACAATATTAGTGTTTGGCTGTAGTAATACATACGTGCCCAGTCACGTCGTTCTCTTTCGGGGTAGGCAGTAACACTGCAATAATGGCATTTATAGTTCTGTTGTTACTTCACGCACTCTTTCAATCAATACTCTTTTAAACACTTTAACTGGGACACTCAATAAACTAATAGCACGATAATGTTAACATTTATTCTTACAGCAAAAGGACAAACACAACATATTTCCAATATTTTGACACTGTCGATTTGCTAAGACAATAAGTGATATGCCTTTTAACATTTTACTCGTAATCCCATCTACACTAGCAGCTTTACCATTTTGTAACAATTTTATAGCTTTTATAACTTTGTCTTGCTATTACCTCAGTCTCTTTGTTATACATGGTTGAGTAAATGTATGGAAACACCCGATTATTGGCTGCAATTTTGGTTTATGTAAAAAATGACTTTAATAAAAGATTTTGTAAACATTTTAATTTTAATTGTATTTTAATTTTTAATGCAAGCTCTGTTTCAGGGGAGATTTTCTTTTATTTTTAAAAAGAGATTTTTAAAATATTTATTAAAATAATAAAACAAAATGTAGTAGATGTATGTTTCAATTACCATAGCAACAAGTAAAAACAATTATTGTTTTTTTGTTAATTTTAATACAATGTAAAAAAGAACGTCAAAACAAGTAAATATTTTAAGCAAAAATTTAACTACAATTAAGTATAATTATTATTATTACTAGAAATTATTTAAAACGTATTACATTTTGTGTTATTATTTTAATGAATATTTCAAAAACCGTAAGTCGTAGATCCATAATACTTTATGTCATTGTAATTGTTGAAAAATGTCTTTCTAAAAATTTAAAAAAAAAATACTGGGTGTTCTATTTAAAAAACTAATGATGACGTTATATCACGCAAAACGAGGCATGCATCAAAAATCAAAATACGTCACAGTATAGATTAAAAAATATACAAAAATTTTTATTTAGTTAATTTTTGAAATAAATTAAGAATACAGTCAAAAATTAGTTGTTTCCATACATTTACCCAACCCTGTATATAGTTATAGTATTAAGGGCGGTGCTACATGTAAGCGACGATTATTTCAAAACCTGGGCCTCCCCAAAACTTACAAAATAAAAATTAAATAAATGACAAATCAGTACTTTTTTTTTAAAATTGTCTTTGAGTGAGCCCTTTTCAATGTTTTGCGGTAAGGCTTAAAAATCCTAGCTCTGCCACTGTATAGTATAGCTATAGATATAGTGTCTTTACGACATGGGCTTAATTTATAATACTAACCAATTATGTTTGTATTATATAGCTGAAACTCGAGCTAGTATTTAAGAATGAATATATTGTAATTTATATAACATTCACCTTTCAATACCAAGGTGTTAAATTGTTCTCAAGTACATAATACAAACTTGATTGCTTCCTTGATGCAATTGGTAATGAAATAATACGTTGAAATAATTTAAACCCATGTCAAAGACACTATATCTGTGGCTATACTGTAAATAATACTTTATAATCATATATAATAAAAAAAGAAGTGACTGAAAAGCAAAACAAGGGCTTTCAAATAAAATAAATACAATTTTTTAATACTAATAAAAGATTTCTAGGTCTTGTAGTGAAATTAACTGCAAGGTTATCAATTAAAAACTTTTAACCAACGTACTGAAAGTTTACAATAAAGTATTGGTTTAATCAAAAAATCAACTAATTAACGAAGTTGTCATTTTGCTTTTTTGCTCTTTATGATAATTATAGCGTGCTAATCTTACAGTACAATATATAATTTAATTCGATAGCATGACTTATATCAATAATTTAATTATGATATTTTAAGATAAAAGATAAAACAAATATTTTTTCTTAAAACTGAAAATGCTCATTTTGCACCCGAGAAAAAAACTATAAAATTATCATTAATAAATGTGTTAAATGTGTTCAAGCGGCTTATGCATTAAGTAAAACTAGTGTAATAAAATTTATAAAACTTAATATTTGGGTAACTGCAATATCAATTCTATTTATTATTACAATTTGTTTTATAAATATATAATTTTGGTTTGATTTGACTTATTTTTGTTTTAATATTATAAATAATAGTTTTTTTATAGTAAATCACATTGACTCTGAACTTACAATTAATTATTTTTATAATTTATTAATTTGATTGAGTACATTTCCAATATGATTAACTATATGAAAATATACTCGTATTTGTAAATTGGTTTACATTTTTAAACAAATTTACTAATATTTTGAGTTTAAAACTAATGATATATAAATGTATCACTAAATACAATTATAATTAACTAGTTTCTATTCACAGCAACACTAATAACATAAAAATTTAATGCATTTTATTATATTTAGAACAGTTATGTCATGCATTTTTGTCATATAACAGATGTAGGTGTGCGTTTACAAATATTTAAACAACCTAATTCCTATTCTGATAAAATGTGTTTTAAACTGTTTTTTTTTTCAAATTTGATTTTTTTTGTTTATGTTTTGAAAAATATTTAATGATTAAATTAAATGTCTTTATTAAAATTGATATTAACTAATATCGTTTTTAATCTATTAATAGTACATTTAAATAAAATATTTGTGGGTTACTGATTTCTTGTAGTTTTTATTTTACTACATTTTAATGAATTGTACAGTAATACTGGTTTTTTTAAGAAAAAGATTTATTTTTTATTAATCAGTTTTATTCAGTATATTTTTGATTTTCAAAGTAGGAAAACCGTAAATTTAAAAAAAAAAAAACTTAAATCGTACAAAATGTATGGCAACAGTATTCTGAGTAGTAACAGCTTTTATGATAAATATTGGTAAAAGTTTACCAACATATCAAAAATATTTGTTTTAAAATATTTTGAAAACGGCAAATAATAGATGTATTATTAGAAAAACAGAATTTAATTTAACAAATATGGATAGCACATGTAACAATATTTTTTTGTCATTTTCTCAAATCAATGCTGGCGATAATAATAATAATTTAAAAATAATTTATATGAATGAAACAAAAATTTACACATTTATTGTAATATTTATGTTTTAAATTATTGCATAATAATTAACAAACATTTATATAAATTTTGTTGTACGTATTTTTGCATGATTTTGTAGGTTTATTTGTTAGTATTTTTTCTGGTTACATGTTGTATCTTTCTCCATATTAGTTTTTAAATTTTTTCTATTACTACCATATCAAATCTCTTAAGCTTATGCCAGTTGACAAATTTGGTACTTTTTACTGTTCACCTTAGTTTCAGCGCGTGCAAATATTATATACTTTACATACTGTTTTAGTCAGAGTTATGATAACTCTGTTTTATTAACAAATTCCTGTATGGTGGACAGAATTTACAATAAGTAATATGAATGCAGCTGCGGAGACATAGATTATGAAGCCATAATTCAGTTTTAAAGGTACAAAATTGTTGTGTGCGATGTAAAAGTAGCATTGGTTTATGATCTGCATTCCATGACTTTCCACTCAACGACATGAGCAAGTTTTGTCAAAACACATCTTGATTTCAGATTTAATTAATAAAAATACCATGTTAAAAAACGTACAGGAATAAGTTATAATTAAAAGTCACTGTGTGAGGTTTGCTTTCTACAAAATTGGATAACGTT
The DNA here is from genome assembly GCA_963932245.1 of Tachinus rufipes. Taxonomy (NCBI): domain Eukaryota; kingdom Metazoa; phylum Arthropoda; class Insecta; order Coleoptera; family Staphylinidae; genus Tachinus; species Tachinus rufipes. The sequence continues at coordinate 69,537,231 of OZ010745.1, read as the reverse complement.
TTTCTAATCAAAAAAGTTAATCCAATGCTGTTAGCTCAGTTTACAATGCGGTTGATAGATATTTGTAGTTGACGTTCTAATGTTTCTCAAAGCACAATAGATAGCTACGTTAATATATCTTCTTATCGGATGCTTGATAAACTGACTTATTCTGTTAATAGCTAGCATAAATAAAATCACGCTTTAAATAGATTCTTAAAGATTACTTTATTCGTAAACAGAATATGATTACACTTACACGTACCTTAAATAACCGGGAAATTTTTGAAGCTTTGTATTAGCAATGCCCCCACGTTGTTATATGCTTGTTGCAATATCAAATAATGTTGATTTTATACAAAAGTGTTTTTAATCGCTGTGTTAAGCCATACAAGATCATCAGTTGTATAGCAATACCGTCTTGAACTACATTGTATATTAGAAATTAAACCTCTTAAATCTAATAACCAAATAAGACGCTTATTGATTATTTTCTTAAATATAAGATTAAAAAAAAAACAATAATAAAATATAATTTAAAACATTAAAGTATTTTTTTTTTTTTTTTTTTTTTTAGTACATTTATTAAAATTATTTATACATACATATATATATATATACAAAATTGTCAAAAAAAAAAAAAGTTTTCATATAAATATAACATTCCTGCAGTACCGCCATCCATCCGTAAGGTATCCTGGGGCCTGGTATTGGAATTTTTTTGTTCTCATCGTGTGGTGTTATGATGTGTGTTAGTAGTTTTAATTTTTATATTTGTTTTTTCATCAGATATTCTTTTAGTTTCATTTTAAAATTATTCTTCTGGTATATTATTGAATTCTTTAATGCCTTTGACAGTGATACTTTGGTTTTTTGATGTTGCTCGGTTTACTTCCATGTTTAAGTGTCCTTTTCTTCTTGTGTGTGTATGAATTTCTTTTTTAGTTGTTAGTTTTAATTCTGTTTTAGTTAGACCAAGTTGTATATTTTTTATTAAGATAATACATTGTTGTGAGATTTTGTTTTTTATTGTAAGTTGGTTTGTTTTTTTGTGGATTTCATTTGTAGTTGTTAGTTTGTCCATTTGATATAGTGTTTAAATTGCCTTGTTTTGTTGTCGTTGTAGCTTGTCTATGTTTCTTATGTAGGTTTGTGACCATAGGGTCATCATGTATTTAGTTTGTGAGCTAAAGATAGCATTATAGATAATGTTTCTTGTTTTTTGTGTAGTTAGGTTCCTCAGTTTGTATAGGGCTCCTATCGCTATTGTGTTTTTTCTTATAAGGTTTTGTATGTGTTTGTCTCACTTTAAATTATTGGTAATTGTAATTCCAAGATATTTTGTATGTGAGACTTCGCATAATTGTTTGTTATTTATAGATAGCAAGATGTTGATATTTCTTTTTGTTTGTGATATTAACATAAAATTTGTTTTATGTTTATTAATTGTTAACAGGTTTTTATTATACCAGTCATTAATTTTATTTAAGTCTTCTTGTACTTTGTGTTGCAGTTTTGTTTTGTTTATTTCTGTATGTACTAGAGTTGTGTCGTCAATGTATATATATATAGTTTTCCGTTTAGCTTTAACTCAAATATGTCGTTAATATATAAAATATATAGAAGTGGTGCAAGCACACCACTTTGTGGTATACCGTAATCACTATATTTTACTGCACTCGGTGTATTTTTAGCTTTTGTTTGTAAGGTTCTTTGTTTTAAATAAGTTTGAATTAGATTTTGTTCTTTTTTTCGAATTCTCATTTTTTCTAGTTTTTTAATTAGTTTTTGTTTACATACAGTATGATGACATTATGTATATTTTGATAATATTCCAGAATATTGTCCCATGTTTTTAAGTATATTTTTTATTTGGTGTTTGAACGCTTTTGGTTGCATGTTTTTTAGGGACTGTAGAAAGGAGTTTAATATTCATTGAGTTATTCTTGGATTTTGTCTTTTGATCTTAAATTTAGTTGTTTTGATGTTTTCAGTTCACCAAACTATGTTGGATATTGATGGCAAATATTTATTGTTGCAAAATGTGCTAAAAATTGAGTATTATATAAAAGTTTACAAATTGTTCTTACTTAATTGTTTCTATAAGACTTATTTTGATTGCATTGGATCAGTTTCCCCACAGATGACAACTATAAAGTATGAGTGATTTAAGCAATGATACATATATAATGTAATATTAGGTATGTTTCAACATACGATTTAAACAGTTTGCAAACAGTTCAAACAGTGCACACAAACAAATATTTGTCATCCTTAGGCAATCTTTTATACACAGTAATTTGTTTGTGTGCATAGTTTGAACGGTTTGCAAACTGTCCAAATTGTATGTTGGAACAGACCTAATAGTATCTATATGCGACGTTCATGATAAATTGTTGTCAAGTTTAATTCTCTGTAACTGTAACTATGGTTACAATTATAAAAAACAGTTCTTATGGGAACATATTAAAGTAGTATTATCTGCATATACATTATTTACATAAAGCAAAAACAACATATGGCCCTGAACAGTCAAACAAACAAAGTGGACGCTATCTTCTTTGTTTTCAACTATGTGTTTCAAAAGCTCTTCAAAAGCTTTTTAAAAGAGTCTATGCTAAATTTTTGAACTCAAAACCTATACTTTGTTTTTGTTCAAATGTTATTTGAGATAATGCATTAGACGATCTTTTATGAGAACACTTTTTCTAATAAAGAAATTATGGAAATGGGTTATAATTGTTCAAATCATAATTCTCGCTTTTTTAAGCACTGGTATCTCTAAAGAAGTTAATAATAAATAACAAGTAATGTTCTACTTTCTATAATTATGAAAAGTCAAAAAAATATTGTAAAATATTTAAAAAGGTAGTAGTATGAACCAAAGTTAGCAAAAGAGTCTTAAGATGAAGGTACTGAAATTTGGCAAGCGCTTGTGAGATAACCGCCTGAAGAGAGAACGAACAAACGATGGGAGGGGTTCTAGAGTAGACAGAGGTAGTCGCGTCTGCATGTATGTTACGATGTTGCATTTAGGTGCGTGTTTTGTAGTATTCGTTTCGTTTCTGATACTACTACTCAATTTAACATTATTATTTAAGTATGCAATAAAAATAATTATTAATTTTAATAAGCAATAAGTATGTAAAGGGTTTTCCAATAAGAAATTTCATTTTGAATAGCAGGCTATTTGGGCAGCTGTCAATTTTGAAGCTATTATCTTTTGACATTTGACAAGTAAAAACTACGCCATTATTAAAAATGGAACAAAACACGCTTCAACAACGCATTAAAATTATTAAAATTTACTACAAAAAGGGTAAAAAAATTTCAATCACAGTTCGCAAAACTAAAGCACTTTTTGGTCGTCGTAAAGCACCTTCAGTGATGAGGCCCATTTTCACCTCGGAGGCTACGTTAATAAGCAGAATTATTGCATTAGGGGCTCAAAAAATTCAAGAATGATTGTTGAAAAGTCTTTGCATTCTCAACGTGTCACTATTTGGTGCGGTTTTTGAACTGGCGGAGTGATTAGACTCTACTTTTTTAAAAATATGGGTGCTGCAACTGTTTCAGTGAATGGATGGCGCTAAAGAGCTATGATTAATGATTTTTTATAACCGAAATTGGAAGATATTGATGTGCACAACGTTTATTTTCAGCAAGACGACGCTACGTGCCACACAAGCAACGAAATAATTGCAATTTTGCAAGAAAAGTTTTCTGACCGTGTTATTTCTCAAAGAAGTGATCACAATTGTCCACCGAGATCTTGTGTTTTAACATTTTTAGACTTTTTTCTTTGTGGCCACGTGAAAGATAACGTCTATGCCGATGCTTCACAATTGATTCAAGACCTTAAAGATAGAATTCGTGAAGTTATCAAGGACATACAGCCGCAAATGTGCAAATTGGTCATTAAATATTTCATGAAAAGAATGTGGTACTGCAACCGTAACCGTGGCGGTTATTTGACTGATATTGTTTTTAAATGTTAATGACATACCTTCCTCTTTACAATGAAATAAACATTTATTGATTTCTCTTAAAAAATACAAGTCGTAAGACGCACACTAAATAAAATATTGCTAGATAGTAATCTTGTTATCAAGCAAGATATGTAACAAAAACGACAATTTTTTGTAGAAAAATTAAACAAAATAAAAAAAATTATATTTTTTAACTATTTTTTTTATTTTTAAAATTTTATTTTCTTAATGATTTATTTTTCAAAAAAAATATTTTTTTTTATTATATTCTGTTTTAGAGGGTTGCAGTAGATTTTAGCGTCCTTGCTTGCTAGCAATATACGTAAAAAACGTAAACAATAAAAAATCTTGTAAAGTAACACAAATATCTTTAGCTAGCAGTATAGATCTTGCTTACTTCTAGCAATGTGCATAGAGAATAGCCTCGAAAAACAATATTATTTACTATAATATTATTATAATATGACATGCAAACACAAAAACACGCCTCGAATAAATTCACACGTGGTCGTCTTCTATAAACGTTGCTGAAATTTGCCGGAGCGCTACATGCGAGCAAAGCGTTGAACTAAATTTTGACGCGCGCATCCAATTATTATTAATAATTAATTTCGCAAATAACTTCAATAATTATCAACATATATAGATTTAAATTTTGAAATTGATACTCAAGTAATTGTTTTCTAGAGCATAAAACAAAAATATTTTTTATAGTAAATTTATTAATTTAGAAACAATAATAAAATTTGAAATATTTTTTTTTACGAAATAAAATTTTAAATATTTTTTTACAAAATAAAATATTCATGCTTTTTATTGTTTATTTTTACATATAAATTTTGTTTTTTGTATTTGTTATGAATAATACTTTTTAAGAAAATTGCGAATTACGAACTAGTGTGAAAATTCTCTGCTCTTAATAAACATGAGTCCGCAAGTAACGGTTTTGGAGATAAAGAAATTTATTCTTTTTTTCTAGTAAAAAAAAACAAAAAAACAGAAGATGTGTGAAGTCCCTTTTTTTTATTTCTAAGCAAGCACGACATCTAAGTTTGAAAGATAGTCAAACTCTTTTGGAAATCCTTTCATTGGTTGAAGTTTTAGATTAGTTTGTAGTTGCAGTTTCTTGAAATTATTTACAGAAGTACGATACCTGTAAACCAATGTTTCCAAATATCCCAAAATAATAGAAGGTTTAAATCACCATGTATATCAAGACTATTTTGTTTATTTAGGTTCATACTTCTACCTTTTAAATATTTTACAATTTTTTTTAATACCGTGTGTATTAAATAAAATATAAGCATAAGCAAGTATTTATTTAATCTGCAATAGTAACCGTTGCGATAAAAAATGAGCTATGGTGGGATAACATGATTTTGATTATTTTTAAAGCAGATATGTTATTATTGATGGTAGGTAATAAAATAATTAAATGGTCTGCTAAAGAGCTAAAATGATGATTCAAATTTGAAGTGGGCATCAGTATAGTGTTTTTTTTTTTTTTGAAGCAATTATTTGCTATGATGCTTTGTTTTTATTGATAGTTGTTTTTTATTGATAGTTGTATATTTTATTGATAGTTGTATTCTGTTTGTGCAGTATTTATGAATGTGTGAACAGCATGTAGATTATTAAGTTGTGTTTTTATATATTTTAGCTTGTTAAAAAAACAAATTATTTATTTATTTATTTATGCTTTTTACGGCTATTTTACATCGCCACAGTAAGTCTACGACTTGTTTAAAGTGGTTTGATGGGACCAACAGCTTAAAACGTGACTTCCGAACCACGCTGGTGGATAAAGAGCAAGTTATCATTTCAGTCATATTTCGGGGATCGAACCCCGGACTGCTCGCATGATATGCAAGTGCTCTACCATTGAGCTATCACACCATAATAGAAGTATTAACAGTTACCCGTTCTGTAATATGATAAGTCTATAGTTAGTTAGAATTTTTTATCTTTACCAGGTTTATGTATTGGTACTATGATAATCAGTTTTTACAGTTTAGGGCAATACTATGCATAGTTATAAACTACCAAAAGCTACTGTTTTGTAAAGTTTTATTTTGCCGTAGGTGACGGCACTTCCACGCTCCACTTCCATGCGTTTAATGTATTCCCCAAATACCCCTCATTTAAAGAAACAGCCAATGAACGGGTAAGCTAGATGAGCGGGGTAGCACGTGATGGATTGTGTTATAGTCGTAGAGCGTGGATATTATAAAAATAGGAAGGCAAAGTGAGGACTTGAAAAATATATTTTTATTAATCTAGGGGCATGTTCATCTCCATTATTAATGCAAATTAAAAATGCCATAAATTTAAAATCGGTAAAAAAATAATTACCATTTATTTCGTAAAATATTGCGTGAAAAATATAGTTATATAGTATATAGTGTATCAAAGGCCGAAAATCGCTTCGTTCGTTCGTGCTACTAAAAGCATTACATACAATATTTTTTTGCCTGTCCCAATTAAAAACATAATTTTTAATGTTTATTATAATTTGTCACTACCGTCAGGTATGACGTCTACGTATAACATTGTCATTCACAGCCAATCAAATACCGCGAATAGTTGTGTGGCCATATGCGGGCCAAAAAGGCAATTTTCGGCACGCATATTCTTGAAAATTTCACATTTCTGCATTCAGTAATTTTCCTAATGAACATGCTCTCAGTTTATGGCAGAAATTTGCCAGCCTTAAAACAAAAACGGCAACTTTGGCGTCATTGCTGTTTTTACATATTATTATAATTTGATAATCAATTTATTGTTTTACCAGTATATTCAGAAAGAATTTAACTATGATATGTCAAAGAATTTTTTGTCAAATTATATTTGCAAATAGCAACAAAATGCATACAAAAATACATAAAAACGCATTTAGTTCATGTCAATTTTTCTGCAAAATGCCAATACTATTGGAATACTTGTCTTTTTAATTCAGACGCCAAATATATTTTATGCTTAATGGGGCTATATCATATTTTAGTTTAGTTGTACGTCAATATTTAGTTGAAGTATACCCACATTGTTGGATTGGTCAAGGAGGCCCACAACTCTACTCTTTACGGTATTTTGATTTAAATTTATTAGATTTTCTAAAACAACTAGTTTATACCACTTTAATAAAATATGTAGATGAATTAAAGAATTGCATTACCGCATCGTCTAATAATTTATTATATTAGCTTACTGATCAAATATGTGGTACGCCCTATATCTGAGTAACTAAACGTTTTCGGAAATGTTTTGTTTATGTTTTAGCAAAAAATCTGTTTTTAATTTTTTTGCAATATTAAAGAATTGCCGTGTATAGTAAGTTTGGTGTGTAAAACTTTTGAATGGCTTCTAGAAACTGTTTTTGGTTGTTTACTAAAATGCCCGCAGATACTGTAAATTTTATACCTCTTTAGACATTTGGTTGCCAGTTGTGAAACTGAAGTTTTATTGTTGATTTCGATTTTTTTTTTGAAGCAACATGATGGAGCTACAACTACTTTGCACCACCAATTATTATTTAACTTGTGTTTAACCTTTATGTGAATGGGAAATAAAACACCTTCTAATGACAGCATGGGTACCCGGGTACTCCGTAACAAAAACACGTTATGCACATGCCGTTTGTTGCTTCTGATAAAAAAAATATGTTTTAGAACATAAAATTAGTGTATTGGAACAATTTGGTGTAAAAAACAATCAAAATATTGTAATAGAAAGTTCCTATTCAGATGAAAGCGAGATGAAGATAAAAACGCTTCTACAAAGTGCAACTTTAGTTGGTAAAGATGCATTAACTGGTATGACTCTTCAATAATACCAGTTTAAATAATAAGGCAAAATATTTTGTGTTTAGTAAAGAATCAATTTTATGCTTTCTAAGAAGAACAAATTTGTTGTTTTTTTGTCATTGATGCATTCAACAGTTCAGTAGAAATGGTTTTAACGTCGAATAAAAGATCTCACTAGTGCAATCATTAAAAATCTAGCTTGCAATGCTTCTAGAATTACTCTGGTAGTTGCAAAATGTTATATTTGATAACAAGTTAACACGAAAAGTATGTAATTTTTGTGCAAAATCTGTTTGCAATGAGCACGGCGTTGCAAAGACAATTTTGTTCATTTTGTATTAATTATATATATAATTTAAACTACCAAAAGTACCCGGGTACTCAAACCGTCACGTCCGTATGTAAAAAGTTTAGACGCTAATTTCTCAGTAAGAAAGAAAATTTTAATAATAAAAATAATGTAATACGGTATATTAAAGATAGATAAGAGATGTCACTGAATCTCAAAACTAAAAAATATTAAATGCCAAAATTATATATGTTTAAAGTTCAAAAAGGTACCCGGATACCCTGTCAGTCACATAAAGGTTAAGAGCATATAAATCAATTATTCAAATTCATCTTTCATCATCAAGCAATGCCGTACCACCAAGATGCACTGATGAGGATTTAAGAAAACCAAAACATTTGTCGTATTTGGTTGGCCGCTTTGGAGTTAGATTGGGTTTGGGTAATTGATTTTAAACCTCTGTTTTTCATTAAATTAAAATTATTGCAACGAACTTGGTACAGAAATAAATATTTTGGTTTACAAGTTTTGAAATCTTAAAATGTATTTTTATTAATTAAACTGTGTATCTAAGTAATAATAAACTTTTGTATATTGTATGTAAGTACATATATTACTTTAAACAAACCAAACAAAAATTACTATTATTGGTTCTTATCACTGCATTATTATCACTGTAAATGACTGAATAGGTCATTTACAGTGATAATGTTTTGTTGTAAGTTTTATAATATTATTATATTTATTAGAAATAAAATTAATATATTCAGGTATAAATCTGTAAAAATATGGAGATCATACATACTACTTTATTCGAATCTGATAAAACTATAAAGTCTTGAGTAGTAGCATCTATCTGCCAATCCCGTAGACAAGGCATAGAAACATTTTTGTTTTAGACTTATTGTATCAAAATTTTCTTTATTGATTAACATTAATTCCATTTATATATTTAATTATAATTAAGTGTAATATAAGATGTTAATAATAATATATCGTTGTTGCTCAAAAACTGAATATAAAGTTTAAAGCATAGTCAATAAATTCTTTTTTTAAATGGCTTATAAGCAATATAATATTAAAATTGATAAATTTTATTAAGTGTATGCGTTTTTTTTTTGTTCTTTTGTGAACTTATTATTTCTGTTTACTATCGTATTTTCCCACCACTGACGATTTATTATTTTACAAACTACATTAATAACTCTACTAATCTGACATCAAAATAATGTACATTTGGTAAATAAAACTAATAATTATTAAATATTTCATTAATTCTCAACTGAGCGTAACTTTCGCTCTTTCATGTTGATCGCTTTTGTATATTGGCTTATTCCATTATTACAACAGATTATTATTTAAATTAGCCTGTATTGAGTCGCTTTATATTGCAACAGTTTACAATATTACATTTTCCATTCACTTACAATTACATTTCTTTTTTAATATGATCCAAAATGAATTATGTACAAGGGACTGTTTATCTCACGAAAATATTTTTAATACTATATTTTCTCAAGGTTACTATCATTCATTATTGTTGTTAGCATAGATACTTATTTTATAATGGTTATATTACCATGCTTTTCGTGTTTGCATCAATGAGTGTTAAGTGTTTAATGTTTACATGGATTAACAAGTCATGGTCACTCACCTTGCCCGTGTTTTATGTTTTCTGCGAAATTTTGTGTTGTGTGAATTTCATTTGATTGTCAAATTTTTGAAGGTTAATTAATATAAACTAGTTATGCATTAACTTAGTGGCAAAAAATAAAAATATTAATAGTTTAAATTAAGGTTAAATATATTTAAACAGTTAATAAAGTGTGAAAACAAACATATTTGTAAAAATAATTAATGATAATTGTGACACCATAAATAATTTCTAAAGAAAAATTATGGATACCCAAACGCTTATGCTTATAATTATATTTTTGTTTAAATGAGACACAAACTGTAATCTTGACAAAATTGGTCAAATTAAAAAACAAAACAAAACAATAGGACCAATGTAATGGAAACAACCCAAATAAATACAAAACAAAATGATCTCGTTAAACTAAAACAAAAATTAGAAAAACAAGAAAGAAATAAACAAAAAATAATGTAATTATACAGGGATTGATTGGAGGTATCATTGATGGAGCTACATTAAAAGATAAAGTAGAAAACTGGACTAAAACTAAATTAAAAAAGTATAATTGTGACAAACCATATAAAATGAAAAACAAAAGTAGACATAGTTTGTCAAGATAAACGGAAAATTATGATAAAGAAGATTGTATTAAAAGGAAGCAACATATTTATTGATTATGACCTCACAAATTTAAAAATAAATGAGAAATATTGCGAAGGAATAAAAAATAAAACTTTAAATAGCGATTGTTTGATATATGAAGATAGTGAAACGGCAGAATAAAATTGTCAAAAAACAACAAATAATAAAGAACTGAACTTAGTTAATGACGAAAGTCGTAAACTAGAAGCGATTAACAAGTCGGAAGCTAACAAAGATGATCTACTAAAAATTCTAGCAATAAAATAACTATATTATTTTGAAATACAGCAGAATTAAATATTAAGGATAAAGATTTTGAATACATAAAAAAATTTGATCTAATTAAAATGATGGAAACAAGGGTAGATAAAAATAGGTGTAGAGAGGTAAAAGATCAAATGCCTTTCTAATTATGTTTTTGTTAATAATACAAGAAAAATGTCAATTTAAGATGCCGGCATTAGTACCGCATGCGCAACTCATATTTATAAATCTATCTGTCGTCCTCTACTTGATTATGCTTCCATTTTATTTTTAAATTCTACTAAACCTACTCTTAATAACTTATATGTCGCAGAAAGAACATGCTTACGGTCTATCATCAAAATCCGTCACTCTAATAATCTCTTACATAATCCCTCTAATGGACTGTTATATGCTAAAATCAAGATAGTCCCGCTTAACGAACCAATGCCAATAATGCCAACAACCACAAAATACTAGCCAACTTAATAATACCCAAAACCTATCAGTTGTATTAAAATTTAAAACACCAGCTGAACCTCTGTTTCAAAATATTATGAACTTGACAAACGACATCTTAGACTGACGTTCACTCATCAGTTTTTTTTTTTTGTTATAAAATTATTTATATTTTTGTAGTTAAACTTAGGCTGAAAGACTAAGGTTGATGGTTATTTCAAAACAGAATATTTATTTATGTAGACTACATGTATATTTTATTTCATTTTCTGTACTGTTCTCTTTTGAATAAAGATGTTATATGTCAATTTAAGTTTGAATGTAATATGAAGTTTTGAATATTAATCTGATTATATATTCATAAAAAATATCTATTTATTAATTGACTAAATAAATAAATTTATTATTATTTGTTTTATTTTCTCAATTAACGCTGTTTATTGACTATTTATCTTATAGTCTCGGACATTAAAACTCGTTGAGTTATGTAAAATAGTTGCTTTTAGCGTTTTCCTGAAAAAAAATGTATTAATAGTTTTAGGTATTATATTATTTAATTTTTTCTTAGCAATTCTATGGCAGATATTACTACTGACACGACTTTAACATTGTTTTATAGTCTTTTTATTTTTAAAGTTTTCATGTTTCAAGACCTTAATAGCGGGGTTAACATTGGACTGGATTAATTGGTTATTTGTCGTTCAGTTTCACTTTTTCTACTTTTTTTATTGTATCTACGTTGCCTGTTGTTATTACTTTTAATTTAGTTCAGATTGAGTGAGTAGCTTGGTTGTCATTTATTTACACTTACAGGATCAGGATGTAAAAATGTGATTCTCCTGCTTAAATACTTGCATTAAATTTTTTCCTCATAGATTGGCGGATTTTTTTGAATAGTCTGGAAGGTAGCTACAATTCTATTTCTTAGTTTTTCTTTTGTGTATATTGGTGTGTAGTAAATCAAATAAAGAAGAACTCAAGATTGTTTAGGTTAAAGGACCTAACAAGCCACGGTTGAGGACCACTTGGACCAATCCAACGAATGTTGTGTTCAAAAACGGGCAAGCTTTACTGAAATGTGCAGACGCACCATCGTGCAAAAATTAGCATTTATTTTTCATGTTAAGTAAGATATTGTTATGAAGATGCTCTTGAAAAAAATCAAAATACAATTGTTCGTTAAGTTTTCTTGGCAGGAAAAATAGCCGTATTAAAACATCTTCAATTATGCCAACCGACACATTCACTCTATTTTTTCTGTACTCGTAATTTTAACACATGGATATACTGGATACCTGACTCGCGTTTATAAAGTAAAATATTTTACGGCGGCCATTTTGTGAGTGACTTGATAATACCAAATATGTATTAAAAACATCTTAATTTTATTATATTAGTTTTTTAAACATTTAAAACATGCATAATATGCTACTATAATTGTAAACTAACTACTAAACTGTTTCGGACAACAATTGGTTAATTGTATCTAAAGTTAAGACCAATAATGAGTTTGTGATAAATAATTAATATCTTCTAAACAAGTCTATCAACTTGAACCAAATTTTAAATCAACATCACTACACGTATTGCTTACGTTTTACTATTATAGTTAAACTTTGGATAAACAAGGGTTTTTACGGTACAGTAATTAAAAAAAAATTAACTTAAAAATTCTTTTGAAAAATTAAACACGTATAACTTTTTTAAGAAAACATTACAAAAATCGGCAACAATCATCACAACAAGCATCACCAAACATATGCCATTTACGTAGAGCTTTTAGATTGTTATTTGTTAAATAAACTGAATTAATTTTATATAATAATAACGTTGAAGTTTTGTAAAAGTTTTAAAAAAATTGGTTTGTAAATAAATCAGTGGCATGCAAAAGATCAAAATAAGATTTAAATTTCAGAATAACAATTTTTGTTATATTGCACGTTGCTGTTTTATTTGCAAAACAATTATTTTGAAATTTTCACATAACTTCTACGTTATTACCATAAACGTAATGCATATAATGTATACAATGTTAAAACTTATTTTAGTTAATAATTACACTGGAGGAGTAATTCAGTATGCTGCTCATATAAAACATCACTTTCATTGCAGATGGCACGCGCAGGAAGTCTACAAATAAAAATCTAATTACACTATGTAAATGGCTTATATTTTGTGCTAATTTACGATTGTTGCTGGTTTTTGTACTATTGCTCATAAAAAAGTTGTGCAGGTTTACATTATTAAAGAATTTTTAAGTGCTTTTTTTTTCAAGTTACTGTACTGCAAAAACCACAGCATATACAAAGTTTGACTATGATAATAAAACGTCAGTAATACGTGTAATAATGTTGTCCAAAAATTTGGCTTGAGTTGGTAAGTCAATTTAAAAGATATTAATTGTTTATTAAAAATACATTTTTTGTCTTAACTTCGGATTCAATTAACCAATTTTTGTCCGGATCATTTAAATATTTTCTTGTTACTGTTAGTGATGTATAATGTATGTTATAAATGTATAGAACCTTAAAATAATAACATGTAAGATGTTTTTAATATTTACTTTGTATTACTAAGTCACACATAAAATGGCCGCCGTAATATAACTTGCTTTATTATAAAAACGCATCAACATAGGGAGTCAGATATTCAGTTATATCCATGTTCTAACATCACAATATTTGAAGTGCAAAATCAAATTTTTATATACAGTTTACAAAATTACAAAAATAGAATATGAGAATTTAAAATGTCTTCTTACACTTACACAAATTTAAATATTTACAAACAAATGTATAAGTAATACATTATAATACAATTTATTTTATGTTTCAGAAAGCTCAATTGTTATATTCATTAAATATTGAATGGTTGGAAAACAAATTAAAGGTATGTTGCGCTTAATAAAATGTTTATAGAAACAACATTACTATAATACTAAATGTTAACATTAAATTTCAGAATTTCTCCAAACATGCAGAAAAAATTAACAATAATTTTATTTTGCCTGTCTGTAACGGTCAGTTTTCCTTTGGGTATGTTCGACGCAGAAATTATTGCTGATGGTGATGCCTTTGCCGTCTTTAATCAAGCTCAAGAAATCAACTATCCAGCACTAGTAAGATGTTTTATTTTAAAACCAAATTACTTAATATTTTAAAGTTTTAGTACATGAGCTCTTCAATAATTAAAGAAGGTAAACAGGCTTATGCTAAAACATTTGTAGTAAATAAAATACTATAACAACTAACATATAGTTGTAAACACAATCAACAATAAAATCTGTATTAAATTGATACATTTTTTAAACAGTTATTGTACATTTAATTGAATTGCGTAAGCAAAACAGGTAATGGGCAAAACAGGTAATGATTAAAATTAAATAAAAATTACGGTTACAACTATCTTTTTATCAAACGTAAAGTATTCTAGTATTTTAAGATATGTACTGCTTTTCTGTTCTTAGTATCTTATTAGTTATAAAGACAATTTACATAAAATTACTTTGGCTTTTCACCTAAGATATTAAAAGTTCATAAAATCTTTTTAAACGTTTTGTTAACGAAAGTTTGTTATAGTATCTCTATTCAGGCTTATTTAATAAGTTATTACAAGATATTACTGATAACATCTCCTAACAATTTTTGATCTCTAAATAAAGTACATAAAGTTGTCATTTAATTACAGTTTTGTATTTATTTGTGCGATTGGTGTATGCAACCTTCCATTGCATGATAAAAACAAATACTTAAATTTAATTATAGCAAAATAATACAATAAACAAAAAATCATAATCCATAAGATTTAATAAAATGATTAATTATTATATTTTAACATTTCTAACTTTTGAAACAAATCTATTGAAACAAAATTATTATATTTTTAGAACTAATTTTAGAATTAAAAACACACACATTTTTTAATGATTTAATGAATTTTTTGTTATTTGTGGGAAAATGTTTTTTACTTGAAGTTTAGGAACAAAAATGATGCTTTTTATAAAAAAATATATTTACAAAAAATTCTCAGAATTAATCTTAGAACCAAAAATACATTACATTTACAAATATATCTCTTATTTCCCAAAATATTTTCCTTGTGACAGATTTCTTAGTAAACCAAGATTATTAAATTTGTATCTTTTAACTATTCTAGAGATTACAACAACTAATGTTGAGACTGTTTTAGGAAATTCTTATCATTCCTTTATTACTTCTATTGATAAAACTTCTCTTTATATTACTACTATACCTAAACCCCTTCTTATCTATCATTATTCTAAGATGAACGTAATGAAAAAAAAAGAATTTCTTAATTATTTTGATTTTGATACTTATTGCTTATACTCTAATGATTCACATATTGCAGCAGACAATTTTACAAATATTATTCAAAATGTCATAGAAAAATTTGTTTTGTTCTTTGTTATTAAACCAAAACAAAAATATTTGTTTTTAATTTAGACAAAACAGGCAGTTAATAAGAAACAAAAAACATTTAAAAAACACATGATTAATCGTTTCAAACAGTCTAAAAAGAACAATAAGTTAGCTCGTAATTATTGTGACAATCTAACACAATCTGAAAAATATAAGACTGGCAGGAACATAATTAATCAAATTACAACAAAAAAAAATATTTGAAAACAATAAAAAGTAGTACAAAATCGTTAATACCTTTTTTCAAAATGATCAAAACAATCTAGTTACTAATCCTAAAGAATTTTGCATCTAACTTGACATCATTAGATAATTAGCCCTAATAAAAAAACTCCCAATATCCTATTAATAAAATCACCCATAAACACTTCCATAAATCACAACTAAATGATCTATCACTTACCTTAGCCAACGATCATAAAAACAATCAATACCGTAAAGTCACATACCATAACTACCCAAGTAAAAAGATTAAACAACTTCTTTGCAAATACGACATAAAAGCCACTCTAACATCACCCAATACTCTTAAGAATGCTATATATAATAACAAACAAAAAAAAGTTATACTTGAAAAATGAGGAGTTTATAAAATCAGCTGCAACAACTGCCCCGCAACCTACATACGCCAAACCGGGCGAGCCTGTGGTTGAACACAGAGTGAACGAACACCTGCACAAAAATAAAAATTCAAACTTCTCCAAACACATCCAATTTAATAACTATAAAATCAACATTAAACAAAATTTAAAATTCTTACACAACTGTACAAAAGAACTGAAAATGTTTATTCTGGAATCTCTAGAAATAGACAAAACAAAAAATATCCCAAATATAATCTGCTTAAATGATCAACTTAACAACAACTTTCAACACATCTACACTTCTCTAAAAAACTGATAATCATAAATATAAATATTAACCACCCAACAAAACTAGTAACGCCATCCCACATAAATATCAATAACTTTAAGCAGCAACTACAATAATATCCCGCCTAACATAACCTCCTTCACATATGTTACACTACAGCGCCACAAGCGTCTATAAATAATGTATTAATGTCATTCTTTTCTCATTTTTTTTAATAATTTTATATTCTTTACAATTTTAACTTTTAACTTATATGTACCACTTTCAACCTTGCAGAACCTGAAGATGACAATTTCTTATTGTTGAAACATGTTGCATTAGGTCCTATTTTAAACAAAATATTTGCTTTATACAAAAATGAAACATTCCCAAATTGTTGAAAAATTGCAAATGTTCAACTTATTCTTGAAAAGTGAGTTAAATCTTACTATTAAATTATAGATCAATAGCGTTATTGTCAAATTTGTCAAAAAAAATTGAAAAATATAATCATTTTCACATTGTCAAGTTTTTAGAACAAAATAACTTTATCTCAAATACTCAATATGAATTTTGATCAAAACGTTTGACAACAGATTTTCTGATTTATGTTAGTCACAAATGAAATTTCAGAC
Organism: Tachinus rufipes; assembly: GCA_963932245.1. NCBI lineage: Eukaryota > Metazoa > Arthropoda > Insecta > Coleoptera > Staphylinidae > Tachinus > Tachinus rufipes. Next base: position 69,520,268 of record OZ010745.1, on the reverse strand, counting down.
AAACATGGAGAAATTTTTGTAGTAATTCTAGAGCGTATGGCATCCTAAAAAACTGTAAATCTTGTAAATAGTTTTCTTGACAATAAAAAAATTATAGAATTGCTGGTTTTAACTCTGACCCTAAAATTATAAATGCTGGTGTTCCTTAAGGTTCTGTTCTTTTGCCAACTTTATTTTTGTTTTACATTAATAAACTTCTTCAAATAACTAAAAGTCCTATATATAATTTTGCAGATGATAGCATCATTCATACTTTATACTTTTCAAAAACTATATTGACAAATATGGAAAAGTTTTTAATCTATCTATCTAAATGAGACTTTTCCAACATGATTAATTTTAACTCTAAAACTACTTAACTTTTTACTGTTTTAAAATTCAAATTCGAGGTATTATCAGTAGTAAATATTAAACTAAACAACAAATCCATATCTAAATCTTTTTCAATTTGTCTTCTAAGTACTACAATCTCACATAATCTTTACTGGAACGACCACGTTGTCGACATAGCTTTGAAACTATCTAGAAAATTAGAATTTCTTAATAAATGTAAAAAAGATTTTTACTTCTGTTTAACTTTTGCATATACGTATATAAAACTTATGTTTGTCTTTGTATTAAAAATTGTTGTTGTTTGTATGGGGTGGAGCATTAAAAACTACACTATCTTTTCTAAACTCTATTCAGAAACAAACTATTTGGATCATTGCCGATCCAAAATTGACTAATGACTTAGATACTTTACAACACAGGCGTAATGTTGCAGATCTTTGCATTGTCTATAGATATTTTAATGGGTATTGTTCAAACAACATACAATACATATTGTCATATAAACAAATATTTACTTGTAGTACAAAGCTTGCTAGGAGTTCTAACAAATATTTACTGACATTTCAAAGATGTAGGACAAAAACTTTCTTTCTTCAATGTGATAGTTTTAGACAAGTGTGGTTTTACTTGTTGAAATTCAAATACGTTTATATTTTTATGTTGTTTTTAAATATCACATTTAGAAATTTAAATAAAAATTAATAATTATTATAATTATAAATCATAAACTTTATAATTAACACAATTAAATTACTTTTTTTTTGTTTTTTATCTGCCCGCATTCAATCTATCACTTTTCTATTATCTTTTAGTATTTCATTTTTTATCTGCTTTTTTCATTTCTTTACACTCTTTTAACATATGTTTCTTAGTTTCTTTAGTTTTTCCGCAGATTCTATACATTTTTAAATACTTCTCCATTACTTTGTGACTTGCTTTTCATTACTACATCTAAATCTTGCAATCATCTTTGCTATATCTGTTTTTTTCTAGGTACATTGGTAGTTTACTTTCTACAATATGTTTATAATTTGCATTGAACCTAGACTCTTTCACTTGTATTACTTTTTCTTGTTTTTCTATATCTATCTCTATTTCTTTACATAATATCTTGCATCACATTTATTCAATTTCTTGACTAGCATAACCATTTTTGTTGTAATAATTTTTCCTCTCTTTTAGCTTTTCATTTTTTGTCTTTATTTTCTTTTTTATGCACTTTTATAAGATTTTACATTGTTTCTGTCTTGTTTTTTCTTTATACTGTATTGATCTTTTTCTGTTATTACTTTTAACTTATCTGTTTTGATTTTTTTTAGCACAATATATGCTAGAGTTTTTTTTTTTGGGTGCTAGACCCAGCTTCAATGTTTTACATGTTTTCTGACCCATGCAGTATCATATTTTTAACTCAACTATCAAACATAAACCTTTTGATTTTCATACATTCAAATGTTTTTTTTTTTTGTTTTTTCTCAAACTAGTTCACTAATTATTTGATTTTTAAGACATCTCTTTAATGTGCTTGCTTTTGCTGTTGTTTGTGCAAAAAACGACCACATTTTTTCTCTACCAACTACTGTTTAAGTCAACCTAAGTTTTTTTTCTACATTTGATATCTAAGTTGTAAACAAAGTGGGACTCAATGAACAACCTTGTCTTACTTATTTTGTTGTTCAAAATCTGTCTCCTCATACACTTCTTCTATCATTTTACCAGATGCTCGTTAATTATTTTTTTTAATACATTTTCACAGTTTTATTCTATCTACACTATCAAATGCCGCTTTTAGGTCTAGAAATAACGCATATCCTTTTTTCGTTTTTTTTTTCATGTATATGGTGTAAAATTTAAACGTTATCCATACCTTTTTTTTCCTGAAAACAGCTTGTCTTTTTTTTTACCCAGTTTTTCATGTAGATTTTTTACTAATATGAAGGCGTAAACCTTGTATGCCGTACCCAGTAGTGTTATTTCTCTGTAGATATTTACTAGATTTTTGCTTCTACTCTTGTGTATCGGGCATACAAGACCTTCTCTCTATTGACTCAAAAAAATTTCTTGTTTTCATACTATATTTATTATCTCACTTAATCTCTCACTCAACTCAACTCTTTTGTACATACAACCACGCTCCATTCTGTATCCCATCCATACTTGACGCTTCACTTTCTTTATTTTTTATTTTTTACTATATTGCTTTCTTTAATTTTTTTTCTTGTTGGATTAGCTCTTGTCTGTCTAGTTTTTCTTTTTTTTTCTTTCCTCTAAACAAACTTAAAAAGTGTTCCTTCTACGTTTCTATCGGTATATTTTTTTCTATATGTTTTTTTACTACCATTTTTTCCGTATTCTTTAATTTTTTTTATACGTTAGAACACTATCTTTCGCCCATACTATCTTTTTTTTTTTCATTTTTCTGTCTTCTTACACTTTTCCCAGTTAAGCTCAGTTTTAATAGCTGGTGGTCTGATTCTACTTTTATTTCTACTTTAAATATGTCTACCTCTTAAGTTTTTTGCTTTTTTTTGATAGTTCTTGATCTTGATTAAAAATATAATTAAAAAATTGTTTGTTTAAAATTTAAAAAAAATTGTTTGAAAATATTTTTGAATTTTTTTACGCTTGAAGAATTATTTAGGTGTTCCGGTAATTTTGACTAACCCTAGACCTTACGATTTTTATTTCAAAACCTGGCGGTGACAATATGAAGTATAAAACTTACAAAATTTTAGACTTTTTTTTAAAAACCCTCTCTGATGGGGCTTTTCTCAATATTTTGCGGTAGTGCTCAATAATCCTAGGTACGCTACCAGTATTAACACAGGGTTATTATAAAAGTTTGGGATTATGTAACCATCTAATGTACGTTTGTGCTCCTTTAGTGAAATAGTTTGGTGTGCGTAAATAAAGCCTATTTTAAGATTGAATAATAAAAATATCTTTTTTATATGTTTACATTATTTACTGCTGTCGAAACTCTTGAACACAATCCGGAATGGAATAGAGCCATTCCCCCATTATCAAATTGCTCATTTCTAAAGTAGGATTCAATAATAAAAATATTCTCTTTATCTGTATACATCCTTATAACCTTGCTTGACAGTTGAACTGTAAAAAAAAAGTAAATAGTTTGGTGCTCAATTTTATAAAGTGATTACATAATTCCAGACATTTATAAAGACGCTGTATTATATTATTACTAAAATGTCAAATAACAAAGTTTTTAGTTTATCTTGTACAATTTAAAGTTAGAACATAGATCTAAATCAAAAATAAAATATATTATATTTTAATAGTATTACGCATGCACAAATTAGTTTATACTATATTTATAAATTTTATTCTACAATCAGCACTCGACTATTGCAATTTTTTTTTTAATCAATTACAGAATTTTGTATAACGACCATTTTGACGGACAAACCTACTGTTATCTCTGAGAAGCAATAAATCAAATTTGTATAAAATGCAAAGTAGCGATAAATAAAATACGTAATAATTTTAATGTTTTTGCTAAAGTCAGTGATTTACTTGTCCATTTTTATTGTTGCATTAATGCAAAGTAAGACATTTTCCACAATTAAATTTCAATTCAAGATGTTCTTTCTTGTTTGTCTAAATTATTGTTTAATACCCACTCAAAAAACATTTTTTGACGGAATAGTTTAAACTTTTTTATTTAATTTACTTATAACAATCACAACTTTGTAGCATTTTTTTAATACATTTGTATATATATTAAATTTATACATTTTGGTTTAATATTATCACTGCATAACTACGACTGCGAAAGCGTATTAATGGGAAACGATATATTTATTGATAATTGCCTCACAAGAAAAAAAAAGTAATTAAAAAAAACTGATAAATATGTAAAAAAGAGAGAAATCCAAAGACAAGACTGCGATCGTAGTATATATGAAGTGGTAAATGGAGAGAAACGTTGTTACTACCAAAAAAACGTGAAGATAAAGCAATTAACAAGTTGGAAGCTAACATAGATGGTTCAAAAACAAAAGAAACCCGCAATAAAATTAATATATTATTTTGGAAATAGCAGGATTAAATAACAAAGATAAAGATTTTTGGAAATACATTAGAAAATTTGATCTAACTGGAATAGTAAAAACATGGATAGATAAAAAAGGTGGAAAGACAAGGAAGATTAAATACTTAAAGAGTTTAGATGTAAATGTAGCCAACTATTAAAAAAAAATGGGAAGAGAAAAAGGGGGTATCATAACAGGAATAAAAAATTAAATACCACAAGAAGATGATGATGTGCAACAAAGTTTTATACTGAGTGGAACAAAATGCAAAATGGTTACGGTGTATAGCAGAAAGGTAAAAAAGTTAGAACAAAGATAAAAATCCACTAGAAGAAACAGTAGAGAGAAAACTGGAATAAAAGGAAAAAGAATAAAAAACGGACAGAAATGCAAAAGAGAGTCAAAAGATAAAGACGGACAAAAAATGATGAAAATGATCAAAGAGAATTAGTGGGACATACTAAACGGAAATATAGAAAGAGATGAAGTGGGAAATATACCTACATTAGAGCAATGGGACAATAATTGGTAATTGACTACGTAATGGTAAATAAAAACGCATAGCAAGAGATAAACAAATTTAAGGTTAGAAAAAGAGAAAGATTTAAATAATCAGCCATTAGAAGTGTATATAAACGGAAGCATAAAAAAAGAACCAACAAAAGAAAAGAAAATAGTAACAAAAATAGTATGGACACGAAAGAGGGAAGAAATGTACAGGCAAAATTAATATAAAATATATTTTCAAGAGAAATGCGTAGAACAAAATAATGTAAAATTAGAAAACATAACCGCAGATTCAACAATAAAAAAATGTTTATACAAACAGAAAAAACATTTTGAAAATGCAAATGGTGGAGCACAGAATGTACACAAAAAACATTGGCACTATTGGAAAAATGACAAAGCAACTAAACAACAATATCAGAGAACGCAAAAGGTATACAAAGAAAAATGCAAAGAAGTTAAAGCAATGTATAAAAAAAGAATTAAACATAAAAGATATATGTTTTGAGAAAGAAGCACTGCATAACAAAGAAAAAAAAAGAAAGAAGAGCGCTTTTTAAAACTGTATGAAGAATCGGACAAAAAAACGATAAACAACTAATGAGAACACATCATCTGAAACAAGATGTAAGTAAACTAACAAAAAAAAAAAACAATATGAAAGCAAATAAAAAGATTAAAAAAACAAATAGAGCCCGGTGTGGATGGTATAAAAAATGAAGCATAGATGTATGTCACGGAAAATTTGATTGAGAGACTGAGTGAGATAATAAATGTATTATAGAAAAAAAAAATTCTTAGTCAGTAGTAGGTCTTGTATATCTAATACCCAAAAAAGAAAATAAAGAACTTGCAAATAACTACAGAGGTATAAAATTACTATTGCTGGGTTGCACCAACATCAGTCGGTCCGAACCGTCCGTTAATTTTTTTTTATAAATTTGCTTGTTTCGTGGTGTAGTGGGTATCATACCCGCTTAGCACACGAAAGGTCCCCGGTTCGATACCAGGCAAAATAAAACTTTTTTTTTTAATTGTGGTTTTTAATTATTATTTATTTTAACTTTAAGTGGTTATCTCGTATTTATTAAAATTTTTATAATTTTATATATATATATATATATATATTTTTAGATTGTAATTTTTGTAATGTTTTTTCAACTTTTCGGATGTCTTGATTGCAAATTAATTGAATTAAATTCAGATGTAACGTTTTAATTTGTTTTGTGTTACACCATTTATTATATTCAATAATATTTTTTGCTGGGTAGCAATCCGCAGGTTAAAACGGTCAGTTTAAACCGATTGTTTTTAGACGGCCCGTCGCGACCGAGTGTTTGCACCAACGCGATCCCGATGTTCTACGATGTATGAGCCGAAGCGATTGACATTTCAAATTTAATTGTCCAAATAAATAATATTACATATAATAATAATTTCTCATATTTAACATATGTATTATATCATCTAAACCACCTGAAGAAGATGAACTAGAACTTGATGAATCCATTTTCAAATGTAATTTTTTTAAATTATGAGTACCTTACTTTATTTTATTCTGAATAGGTTGTTTTTCTTCTATAAAGTTTTAATTTTTTATATTTTATATAAATTAATTGAATTAAAAAAAGATTATTTGTTAGATATTTGTTTAAAATATAAATATATTATTGAATATAATAAATGATGTAACCTAACAAACCCAAAACAAATTAAAACAAGGAACAACGTTACATCTTAATTTAATTCAATTAATTTGCAATCAAGACATCCCGAACAGTTCAAAATAGGTATATGATGAATATATTATAAATATTGAAATTATCTGAAAATATATATAAAAATATAAAATTTGAGATAAATAAGTGATAATCACTTAAAATTAAAATATATAATAATTAAAAACCATAATTAAAATTTTTCCTGGTATCGAACCATAAGCATAAGTACAGCATACAAGACTTACGCTATAGTACTAGATGAAAAACTGAGTGAAAAACTAGAGATGGATGAATTATTGCCAAACGGACATGCCGGGTTTATAAACAAAAAAGGGATCATGAATAATGTATACATACTACACCATATAGTAGAAAAGGAAATAACAGAAAAAGGAAGAAACTTGTATGCATTATTCTTGGACCTAAAAACGGCATTTGACAGTGTAAGTAGAGAGAAATTGTGTATGTATTTGAGAAAAAAAAAAGAATAAATAGGCATCTGGTAAAAATAATGGAAGAAGTATACGTGAAAACAATTAGCAAGGTCTGTATGAATGGCAAAATAAATTATAAGTTTTGAACTACAAAAGGTGACAGGGATGCACACTCAGCCCTAGGTTATTTGAGGCATACATTGCAGATGTTGTGTTATGAGGAGCATACGAGCGGGGTGGTGGTGGTCAGAGAAAAAGTATGGTCGTTGGCTTATGCAGACAACATGGTGATTGTAGCAAAACAAGCAAATAAAATGAACAAAATGATTAGAGTCTGAATAAATATTTTAGAAAAAAAGTTAAAAATAAATGTAAATAAAACAAAAATTATGACTTTTAGAAAAGGGGAAAAAATACGTAGAGTAGAAAACTGAAAATAGGATAAAAAGAAATTGAAGAAGTAAAAATATTTAAATACTTAAGATATGTTTTTTGTACAACAAAAAATGTGACAAGAAAAACAAATAAAGCGGTAGAACAAGTATGATGAATTGGTGGAATTCGATAATTTAGTAAAAAGTATGTTACTGTACGGAACAAAAGTTTGGGGATGGTAAGAGCAAACAAAATTAGTAGTTATTTAAACAAATGATTGGAAATGGGTATTAAGGGTAAACAAAAAGACTACAGTATACATTGTAAAGAAAGAAGTTAAAATAGATAAATTAAGAGTAGATGCAAGAAAATGTGCAATGAGGTATACAGTAATAGTGTGAGAAAAAAATGAATGTAAAATATTACAAAAATGCCTGAAGGAAAAAATGAAGGGAAAGTGCGGAAAAAAAAGAACCATGTAGAGAAAATTATTTTAACAAGAATAGATATGCTAGTGAGGAAGTAGAAAAGTTTACTATAAATAGAAGTACGTAGTGCAGGTGCAAGAGCGTTGAACACTAATAAATAAATCTAGGTACAATTCAATGTATGTACATATCATAACGGATACACTACCAAAGTACCTAGAAAGTGTAAATTATGAAAAAATGGAAAAAATAATAATTACAAGATTTAGATGAAGATGAAGAAGCTAAAGAAAAATATAGTACACATGCTGAAATGCAATGAGATGAGAGAAGAGCAAATGGGAAGAAATGAGGTACTGAAAAAAAATAAAAGAGGAATAAAATAGATGATGACGGTTACAAAAAAATGAAAAAAAATTGGAACAAAACTAATAAATAATTAATTAAAAACAGGGTTTAAGTTTATTAAGATTATATATTATATTAGAACAGAATTAGACATAACACAGTTTTGTCAGATCCTTGTTCAATGTTAAACCAATTACATTGCACCATCTACTCTAACAAATACTCTCCCACTATCACACATCTACAAAAAAGTTAATCAACTATTTGTTTTAAAATGTTTTATACCATACAGTTATTGATTTTTTGATCAAAGACTTTTTTCAGATCAACAAACGCGGAATACACCTTTTTCTTTATTTTTAGTGAGGTGCAAAAATCTTATTGCTACGACCAATGACTGATATAAAATTACATTGCATACCCCAAATATTTTTAGTTGTTTTTTACGCATTTTTTAATCAGCATTTTTTATAACAGTTTCTTTGATATAGACATTATAGTTTTTACATTCAACCTTTACTGCTTTACAGAGAAACAATGAGATATTTTTAACTTGCTAGTTAGTTTTGTTAATCTGGCAGTAAGTACTACTTTACTGTTAAATAAACATGCCCACAGATTTAAAATCGTTTAATACTTTATTAATTTTTTATGGCTCTTAAGTTATTCCATCCCGCATATTTTCATTGTTTGTTGAAACAGAGTGAGCACCGACTCTATACAGTTTTTTTTATGTTTTTTTATTGCTTTCTCTAATAACATTTTTTGTCTTGTATTTTTTGTAATTTTTTTACAAATATAAAAATTATTCTGCAAGACTTTACTTTAATAGTTTCTTTGCATTTTCTAAGTATCTTTTATACCGTCTATTTTTCACAATCTTTTATTTATTCAAATTTACCACCCATTATAAGCTTTGATTCTTTTCATTTACAGCTAATTTTACTTGTTCATTTCACTGTGAATCTTTCTTTATGCTGCCAGTTACGGCCACTTCAAATACCGCTTTTAAACTCTTAACATTGTTCTGTCTTTTAAATTTATCCACATATTTTCTACACTGCTATAAACATTTTTTGTTGCACACTTGGTTTAGTATTATATTAGCAATTTTAAATACATTCCGAAAAAATAGAAATGTAACTAATTAAAATCCAAGCCACTATAAAACATAGAAATAACATTATTTGCGCTTTTTGTAATTGTAGTTTATGAAATACTGACTCAACAAATGTTACACATTATTATTTACATTCCATATCGTGTCGGAAGTATGAAGGAAAGAGCGTCACTAGTTTCACCTACAATCTTTTTTCAAGGCTCTGAGTAATATACAAAATAGATTAATCAATTAGATTAGTAATCATTTTGTTGGACATAAGTTCTAAAAAAAGTACATAATAGATGTTTCAGCTATATTCTCAATTATATTAAATTAATCAAAAAATAAGCAAATTGTACATCAGTATATTTAAAGTAATATCTAACCGTTAAATTTTATAATGTTCATGTTATTCGACTAATAATAATCAAATGAATCCATTGAAAATATTTATTGTAAAATTATTACAAACTGTTTTAAAAAGCACGATTTATAAATGCACATGGACTTCGCATGATTATGGTATGGTTTATTTTTATATTTTTTAGCGGACCCATTACGGTTCGTACGGCAGAGAACGAGCCATTCTAGAAAGCGAAGGAAAACTTAGTCAATTGGATTCGAAATATACATACGCTCATAATTTTGTGGCCGACATCGTTGGTCATAAACCGATAATCGATACAATAAAAGAAAGCGATAAATATGGAAACGATGGAGAACATTCGAGGAAGATAGCCAAACTCGTTGTTGGTGGTTTTGATGGAGTTGCAAATGTCGTCAATAGAGTCCTGGATGTTAGTACTTTTTTAATAAACTTTTTTATCTCTATATAATTGCATTCATACTTGACAGCTGTACTGAAACTATAATATATACTAACACATTATACACAAATATAGTAATTTTAATTTGTTTTCTTTTTAGGCCCCTTATGAAAAGGCGAGTCAATTATCCAAGACTGCCACAGCAGCATTAAATGCTGTAGGAGCATCATTAGTTGGATTATAATTTACTGTATGCATCAATTTTAGAAACATTGCAGTAATTGTATGCAGCGTTGAGATGACATTGAAGAACATGTTACTACATTATTATTTATTAATTAACTGATTAGATATAATAATAATTGTTGTTATCTTTTTTAATTTTATTTGAGACTGAAACAAATTTTTGTTCGATTGTAATATGTTTTTGTATTATATTTTATTTTGTGTAAATATTGTCCGTATTTTATATCATTTAACTTTATGTGTAAATTATTATTTTACTGTTTTAAATTAAATTAATTATTGCATTTTGTTTTTTCAATTGTTTTAATTTTATTTTTTGTTATAGTTAAATTAGTTAACTAAATAAATATCTAATTCTATATAGAGAACGAGTCTAATGAGACGGTATCATGATAGATCATAAATATAAAAGAGCTCTGGTGTAGCAATCAAATACGCTGACCACTGCACCACATGAGCGGTTGCAATATTTAAAGATAAATGTATTTGTTACAATTTTTAAAGCCAAAATGCAAAAAATAACTAGTATTATTAGTAACAAACAATATTTTCCAGCTACAAATCTTGTCGGCAGCATTGCAATATTGGCTGAGTATCCGTAAACGTGTGGGTTTGGAGACAAAACCTAAAAAGCAAAATGTCAACAATACATGTATTAACTATAGAGCTTTTAAGTTTGGTTGATACCAAAGTTGATACTAAAATGCAACATTAAAAGAAATATCCAAAATTTGAGAACGTATAGTTAGAAAAATTAAAATTAAAAAATTGTTTGTAAAATTTTATTTTTATAACACAGAGCTAATGTACAAAACTAAAGCTTATAGTAGTAAAAATGTTTAGACATGTGGTCACATCAATAAAGTTTAAATTTTTGGCATAATAGTTTAAAAAGACTAAATAAGGCGTATATAGTAAAATAGAAGTTTCTATTCAACTGTAGCCTAAACGCACATATGCTTTGCCTTCATGGTGTATAGGTATATAAGTAGCAAAAAAACAAAAACGTGTTGCAATGATCATAATCAACAGAAACAATAAAGAAATAATCAACTCTAGTACCAATCAATGGTGGCATGTACAAACACACCAAAACCTAGCAGATCTATGCTCCAAAGGATTGTTGCTTAGTCAATTAGTCAACAATAAGTAGCATAGATACTTAATAAGCAACATCTAGAACAACCGGAACGCTTAGAAATGGAGATAAACCAGATTTAAAGGCATGCCTACAATAAAGCTTCTCGAGTGCAAACTATTTTTAAGATATTTTTGCGCAAATAAACTACTTTGAGTTACAGCATGGATTATGCGTTTTTTCAATAACGTTCACAAAAACGGCTGTATCAGTGGCAGACTAAAACTCAAAAAAATAAGAAACGCCACAAAGGTGTTAGTTGCATTGGTACAAAAATCAACTTTTAGCAAGAAAATTGATTGCTTAAAGACAAAAAGAAAACTACCACAACAAAGCAAACTTATCTGCCTTAACTTATTTTTAGACAAACAAGGAGTAATACAAGTTAGAGGTAGACTACAAAAATCAACATTGTCGGTAGATCAAATCACCAAATTATATTACCCAGCCGACGCAATTTCACCAAACTAGTGATTGAACAAGAACACAAATTGTAAATGCATGCTGGAATGCAAACAACATTAGCATCTATAAGAGGTTAGTGGATTCTAGCAGCCAAAAACACAATAAAAGAAATAATAAAATAGTGCATAGCATACTACAGACATAAACCAAGAACAGTAAAACCCATCTTAAAAAGTCTGCCTAAAAATAGAATTACACCATCATGCCTATTTTTACAACAGCGGTTGATTATTGTCGGCCATTTTTGATGAATGATTGTCAGCAAAAGAGCATATGTTGCAATATTTATTTGTGACAGATCTCACTACGGAATCATTTGTTGCAGTATTAAGATTTGTAGCGCAAAGAGAAAAACCTCAATAAATAATGTCTGACAATGTTACTAATTTTGTAGGCGCCAACAAGGAGCTGCGTAAATTTTTATTTTTTATGAATAAATAACAAAAGCATATAACAAATACTATGTCAAGAAAAGACATCAAATAAATCTTTATACCACCAATTTTACATAGGTAGCTTATGAGAAGCAACACTAAAAAGTTTAAATATCTTTTTAATAGAATAGCCAGTAATGCAAATCTAACTTATGCCAAAATGAGCACTCTGACTTGCCAAATCAAAGCCATATTAAATTCACGACTATTGACACCAACGTCGGATGATCCAAATGATCTTTATTTTTTAACACCAGAACCTTTTTATTTGGGGTCTTATGACAGGCATTCCAAAACCCGGACTGTTGAACTTAAAAGTAAATCGACAAGTGCGACAACATTTCTGGAAAAATGGTATAATTAGTACTTATCTGAATTACAAATCAGAACCAAATGAAAGCAATCTACAAAAAATCTTGATAAGGTCATGCAACCAGGCAATATAGTAATTGTACGCAATGACAACCTACCCCTATTTCAATGGTTAATGGAGTCCCCAGAGTTGCAGCAATACAAATGTCAACAAAAGTTACGAAAAGAGCGATTACAAAGATCTGTCCATTGCCAATTGAGGTTTAGAAAGAAAACACTTTCAAAGCGGCCGGCATTTTCAGCACATAAAAGCACCTCCGGATGTTCTTTTAAATAAGTTTTTTTTATATTATTGTTTATATATATTGTCAATTTTGACAGAAAAAAGTCAGTTTAGATTTGTACATGAGAACAAATGTACGTATAGTAAAAACACAAACAATTTTATTATAGCCACCACATACAGTTGACACAGTACTTTTTTTCAATTGTTAGAAATATTAAAATAGATTAAGTACGTTATATGTAACTTTAGCACTAAACATTTTATCGATACTGTTAAAACAATGTATTTATTATACCATTGCATTTACCATTATAACTTTGCATAAATCTAGAGCTAAAGAGAGTATTACTAATTACAGAAGTATATGCATTTATGCAAAAGCATTTTTGCAAAATAGCAAGAGTACGTTCTTATTTTACTTGGGCGACGGCGAGAGTCACCCAAATGATCTCTCTTGCCGTTTCAAAAGTAAGAGTGAGGTAAAACATTTCATTCTCGCCGCCGTTTATAAACGTTTTTACCGACATCCATACCGTACCTTTGTTACCGTCTGCTATGAGCGGGGGAAATATCACACCCGACCAAATTTGAAATTGTTATTGCTAAGTTTTAAAATTACTTTTTTTTATCTATATACAAATGATCTATTAATGGCAATAATAAAATGAATATTTCTTTCACTTTATTTTTCAACAGCAACAATTATTTTTGTATGTTACATTAAATAATAAATAATGTAATACATTACAAATATTATTATCTTTATTCTGACATTCAGTTCTTATTTATATTATTCTTTATATCTTTAGATGTTTTATTTTTTGCAGCCTACCCTAAACTTGCCCAAACTCGTTTATAAAATGTATTCCTCGTTTAATCAAGTGGTTATCAAGCATTTAAAAAAATTGTACTCAAGGTGTCAAATTTAATATCTTTTGAGAGGTTCTTCAAGAATCTTAACATTTTTTTTAATTACAATTGCTTAGCAATATAATTTACAACCGTTGAAACTTCGGCGTGGAAGAGCCGATTTATTGTTTTATGATGTTTGAGATTGATAGTCAAAAGTTATTAGTATATTTCTTTTTTAGCAAAGACGAAGCTACTTGTAAGCAAGAGTCTTCAATGCAAAAAGGCCCAGTACCACATGGGGTTCCTTTACTTATATTTGAAAACAAAAAAAAAGTTGAGTTACAATATAAACTTTAAAAAATTACATAATTGTACTTTTTTTTTTTAACCGTCTTTGAGCGGATTTTTTAAATATTTTGAGGTTGAGCTCAACAATCCTAGCTTCGGACCATCTCCACCAACAAACTTAAGCAACTCAGAACTGATTTCCGGTTTGATTTTACCTATAAACTGGATTCAGTTTGCAGGAGAACATTGATAACCTCTCCAGAAACACAAACTATAATTAGATGTGATTTTATCAAACGTAACTTAATGCTGCTCAAACCGGATGAAATTTTTGTTTTAGTTTTAGATTTAATCTGTTTTCTAACAGTTTTGGTTTATTAGTTAATAATTTCAATAACTTTTATTAGTTTTAGACTAGAACTTAACTATGTACAGTTTAATTCAATACTACTAACTTTTGTACACAGAACAGTGTTATTCTTTTTTACAATTTTTAATGGTTTTTAAATATTCTAATAACTGATTTGAGTAGTTTAAGTTATAAAATGCAAACAGATGCATTACTGTAAACTTCTTGACAGTATTAGTGTAACTTATTTGACAGCTGACAGTAGACTTTAACAGAGTTTTAACATTTATATAGTAACACAATACAATAATTTTGTTAGAAAACAAACCAATCAATTTTTGACATTTAAAGCTTATGCCATTACTTTAGAGACAATTTTTTGATAGATTTTAATATATATTCGTATAGTTTCAAAACATAATTTGATAGTTTTAATATTTTGCAGTAAACGTTTTAGAACATGTTTTGTCATTTCTGACACATGCTGTCAACTTTTTATACACAAAACATTTTGAAATAATTTAAGAATGTACTGTCTATTTTTTTTTTAAGTTTCAATTCATTTTAATTCTTTTAATAGCAAAAATACATTCAAATACATCAATGTTTGAGAGTTTTTGTAATTTTTAGTCAAATCTAAAAACTTTTTTGACAACTCATAATGCAATTCAGTTTGTGTCTGGTACGTTTGGGTTAGCTTAAAATACTATCACACATTGTTTGTTTCAGTAATTTTTTGACGTTCTTCGGTAGTTAAAAATATTCCACAAACAAGTAAATGTCAAAATTGTTTTTACAACTGTCAAAAATGTACCACAATTGTCCAAAACGTTTCTTAATTGTCTACATGCCCGGAAATGTAACAAGTAATAGTCAAAAAATTTCTACATTAAAATAATTGAAGACGCAAGTGGATGAAGGGTTCATGTAACAATTTCTTAAAAAATGAGATTGTTCAATAGATAAAGGTTTTAAGTCACTGGAATTTTTTTGAGCTATGTCTCGTTCGTCTATTGTAAGAATAATTAAAGTTAGTAGTTGCTAAAGGGTGTATGGACAACTATTTCTCTTAACACATAAGATAAAATACTTGTTTTTTTAAATGCATAAGTTAGTTTCCTATTTTATGTATCTAGATACAATTCTACAATAAATATTCATTTAACTCCTCCAAACTTGGTTTAGTAAATCTAACTCCAAAACACTGCGCATAAAAAAAACGGCAATATCTCCAATTAAAGTCTATGCGACATGAACCTTTTATCCACTTGCGTCTTCAATTGTTTCACAGATGTTAAAAATGTAAATATGATTAACAAATGTAAAAACTGTTAAAAACATTTCAAAATTGTCAAAAATGTTTAACAATTGTAAAAACTGATTGCACAAGTGCCAAAAACATTCATAAAGTGTGTCGTATGTTTTACAATTATTGAAATTAATCCACAATTGTAAAAATATTTTCACAGTTGTCAAAAAATAAATTACAAACAAATAAATCTGATTACTAAACGTCAAAGCAGTACAAAAATTGTCAAAAAGTTTCATAATCATCAAAAATGCTCTTCAACTTTGTTGTATTTTTCAAAAATTGTCGAAAATGTTTCAAAATTGTAAATTGTGTTCTTGTATCATCCTTATCCTGTTTTTATTTATTTATTGTTTTAGTCATTTTTGTAACCGCATCTGTTACTATGTTTGGCCTAAACTGTAAATGCAAAACTGATGCACAATTTGGTGTAACCTAAAGAAATTGTAGCGTTATCTTTCATCACAGTTGCGCTATTTGCTATAAGAAATGTATTTGCGGTAGTTTATTTAAATTGAAAATATTACTTTTTACCAAGTTTTATGTAATAAACTGCGGTCAAACTCTTAGATAAAATTACTTATCTTAAAGAGAAGATTGCCAAAAAAGATAAAACTATTTTTCAATACAAAGTTTGCAGTAAACAAATATCTGCTTCTACTACTGCGCCGCTCACTAATGATACGGTGCAACTAATTCAGCCTGCAGTTTTTCCTTCTTTGGCAAGCTCTGTTGTTAAGAAAAAAATTAATCAAAAAGTTCAGCCAAAAACTCAAACTATCTTTGGTTGTGGCTCTCAACTAATAACAAACTGCAAACTTTGATGTGCCTACTTTCTACGTACAGCTTTCTAAACTTAGACGTGGAACTAAAAAAACTGATATAGTAAATCATATTAAATCTACTTTTTCTTCTATATCAGTTGATGTTGTTGATTTACCTGTAAAATCTAGAAACAACTGCAGTTTTAAAACTTTTATTCTAGCTAATCATGCTTGATCTATCCTTTGTAAGGATTTTTGGCCTGCAAATATAGCAGTCAAGAAATTTATTAATTATGGGCAAGTATATAATGTTCCTTTAGTAAGTTTTCAAAATCTGGAGTTTAGTCCAAACCCGTCACCAGAAACACCAGCAGAATTTTAACCTATTACCAAAACGTCAGGGGTATAAAAACTTATGCTGGCTGTAGCTGTATCTACCAACAATATTATTGTTTTGACCAAAACCTAGCTTAATCATGACATGGCGATGTAAAACTACAATTAATTAGTTACAGTTTATTTAGATGTGATTGTTCTACCTTAACAAGCCTTAAGCTGGACGAAAGTGGTGTTTTAATTGCCACTAAAATTTGTTTTAATAGTACGTTATTACAACCTGCTTTTCTAAGTGTTGAACATTTGTTTGTAACTATTAAGTTTACTTTGTGTCGTATATTATCAGTGCAGTTTACTTACTACCTAACTCAACATGTAATAAATATTTAAATCATTGTTATTCTGGTAAATCTATCGCTGACAAATATCCAAACAGTAAACTAATTTTACTGGGCAATTATAATCTACTCGCAGCAGCATGGGTAAACAATGAGTTAGTCATAAATGTTATTTGTAATGATAGTTATTCCGCTCACTTTGTTGCCAACTGTTTTGGACTTCTAAACTGTGCACAATGTATTTTTCTACCTAATGATGGTGGTGTGCTCTTAGATTTATGTTTTTCTAATATCTGTTATATTTTTGTGATTAATGCAGTAGATGTTTTGTTAAAACTAAGCCAACATTATAATGCTTATGTGATTGATATAAAATGTGATACTAGCCGTGATATTTTAATGTGTAATTATGTTTTTAGTAATTTTAAATTTGCTGACTTTAACGCAATCAATAATTTTTTGTTAAATGTTGATTGGTTTGCCCTTTTTTATAATTGTAATGTTGATAGTTGCGTTAATTTATTTTATTCTGTGTTGAATTTTGCTATCGACTGTTTTGTCCCCAAAAAACTAAGACTGAAAAACAATTTTCCAGTTTGGTTCAATAAAAAATAGATTTCATTTACTAGTCTCAAAAAAGCTGCTCATAAACGTTATAAATCTTTAAGACTTTTGTCCGATTATAATGAGTTTCAATCAATTCGTACTTCGTGTAAAAGTCTCAGTACATGCCTATACAAGCAATATATTACTCGAACAGAAATGAACATTCAAACTAACCCAAAACACTTTTGGGAATTTGTTAGCAACACTAAAAAAACTAATGGTTTTTTATCTACAATGTATTATAAGCATCAAACTTGCAGTAACTGCAGCTATGTTAATAGTTTTGCTGAATTCTTTTCTTTTGTTTACAATAAACAAATTTATCTAACTTTATTGTTTGAGTTTAAGGAAAACGTATTAAATACAGCATTTTTAATTAGTCTGTTGGATGTTTTTAAAGGAATTGAGAACCTTAAATGTAATTTTAGCACTGGACCGGACGACGTTCCAGCTATTCTGTTAAAACAATGTGTTTATTCCATTATTTTATGCTATTGCATTTACAGTTTCAAGCTTTTCATAATAAAACTAAATTTCCTTAAATTTAGAAACAAAACTATGCCTTTGCATAAATCTGGAGCTAAGGAAAATATTACTAATTACAGAGGTATATGCATTCAGTCTGCCATTCTTAAGTTGTTTGATCAAATTGTTATTGGCCAAATACAATAGATGCGCAAAAGCATTATAGTAGAACAGCAACATGGATTTCGTAAGAATCGTTGTACCTTACAAACCTACTTTGTTACAAAAATGATCTTTTAAATGCTTTGAATCAAGAGTTCAAATTTATTTTACTTATACAGATTTTTCAAAAGCTTTTGATTGCGTTAACCATACTTTGGGTTTTTATGATTTTGTTATTGCATAATTGTCAAGCTTTATGGAAAATCGTACTCAGTGTTTAAAAATTAATAACTTTTTATTACAACCAATTATTGTTCCATCTGGTGTTCCTCAGGGATCTCAATGTGGACTAATTCTGTTTTTACTCTTTATTAACGATCTTTTTTATTCTATTAATTCTTCATATTTTCTTTTATTTGCTGACGATCTAGAAATTTATCAAAGAATAACATCATTTAGAGTCAGTTTGATGCCCATTCTACTGCATTTATATACGCAATATAGAACGCAATCAAAACAATTTTTTCCGTTTATTGTTAAACAAATTGGACATTTTCTCTAAAAACTACGATTTCAACCACATTGCATTGCAATATAATCTTCCATCCCTAGAACTTAGGCGTAAATAAGCCGACTTAACATTTTTACGTAGGATGTCAAAGATTAATTGCCAAAAGCTACTTGTATCTCTTCCGTTTAAACTATCCAACAATAATTGCTAAACTAGACAGTCTCTATTGTTTAGAAAATCTATACATTCTACTAAATATAGATTCAAAAATCCAATTGACAGAATGTGTAGAATTGCGAATAGCTTTCCTAATAACATCGATTTGTTTTGCTATTCTAAATGTGCATTTAAAAATTATATTCTTTGTTTAGTTTTAGGTATTACACATTGGTTGTATCATTCATCATTATATATGTGTAAGATAATGTAGATGTAAATGATTTGATTTTATATGCCGTTAATAAAAAATTATTATTAAAAAAATTGTCAAATTTTTTTAAAATAGTCAAAAATATTTCTCATGTTCCTATGTTCTTTTAGTTATTTTTTTACTTACGGGTCAAAGTAATCTATATAATTTATCTGTCTTGTAAATTTTATTTGATGACAGGTTGTCAATATTGAGAGATGAATAAACATTTATTTATGGCAATCTTATTAGTAATGAAATGAATTAATAATTTATTCAAAATCAGTCAATCGAATCACAGCGGCCAAGGGTCAAGCATAGACAATTGTTTCGGTTCTACAAACCTCGTCATTTTAGTATTAAAAATTGCAACTAGATGGCAAACCAGTCTTTCGTTTGATTACATATTAGTAATGCTATAGAGCACTTTTTAAAAAGGTGAAAAAATTGGCCCTAAATCTGTTAATAAGTACTAAAATGTTCTAAAATTGTCATAATTGTTACAAGCCCTCAAAAATGTTTAAAAATGTAAGAGACTTTTTTTGACAAATTAGGTAATTTTTTTTACTTGGCTACTTGTGGCCTATCTAAGTTTTTTTGTATTTTGCTAAACGTTACTAAGACTTATTGACATATGTTACTTTTTGTATGACAGTTTAGAATAATTGTAACATATCTAGTACATTTTATTCCAACTTTTAATATTTTTATACATCCATTGTAATTCTTTTACAGTTTAGTAACTTTTATGACAAATTTGCTATGCGTTTTATTACATTGTTGTAAACTGTTTGACAATTTTAGTAACTTATTAGACTTTTGAATAAGGTTTTGACAAATTTAACCACTTTGTTGACAGTTTAAAACACAATTGAATATATTATATGTTTGTCAGTTTTTGTAATGTTTTGACAGTTTTAATAACAGTTCTTCTAGAAAACAATTTATTAGATCTGGCAAGCTGTTTCCAACTTTAAATACATATATTTATATATTGCTGTAAACTATTTTTTGTAACATGTTGACAAACTTAGTAAAGTTTTTGAAAGTTTAAAATATTTGAATACAATTTGACATAACTAATAAATTGTATACAATTTATTTCATTTCTAAAAAGTAGTATCTTTTTGACAAATGTACTTACTTTTTAACAGTATTTTTGGCAGTTTAGAATACTATTGGACACATTTGCTATATTTCTGTCAACATAAATTATTACTGCAACTTGTTTGACAGTTTTAGAAACTGTTTGATAGACGTGGTAAACTTGTTGACAAATTGGTTCAGGTTTGCAAACCTATAAGATTTTTACACATATCTGTAAACTGCAAAAAACTGTTGTTTTTTTCAAAAGCAGTTGTTAATAAAGCCCTTCTCAAAATGTTGCAAAGAAGCTTAAAAATCTTAGTCTCCATTATTTATTTATAAAAGGTTTTCCAATAAGAAGTTTTATTTTGAATAGAAGGCTATTTGGGCAGCTGTCAATTTTGAAGCTATTATCTTTTGACATTTGACAAATAAAAACTACGCCATTATTAAAAATGACAAAACACACTCTTTAACAACGCATTGAAATGATTAAAATTCACTACAAAAATGGTGAAAATTATTCAGTCAAAGTTTGCAAAACTAAAGTACTTTTTGGTCGTCGTAAAGCACCTTCTCGGCAATAGTAAACCTGGTGAAAAAATCTAAGCTGTTGGGACAAGTTTGTGATGTGAAGATTTAAAACCGTGTGCATCGCTCAAGAACACATGAGAATATTGCTGATGTAGCCCGTAGTGTTGAAGAAAACCCATTTTTGTCGATTTCTTGTCGATCTTTAGAAATAGACATTCCACAAACGACATTACACCGTATTTTGCATAAAGACTTAAGTTTTAAGACATTTAAAGTTCAGTTAACACAAGAACTCAAGCCGGTCGATCACCATAAACGTCGTATATTCCTTCAAATGTATCAAAATGATCCGGAATTTCATCGAAAAATCATCTTCAGTGATGAGACCCATCACTTCGGAAGGTACGTTAATAAGCAGAATTGTCGCATATGGAGCTCAGAAAATCTAAGAATGATTGTTGAAAAGTCTTTGTATCCTAAACGTGTCACTGTTTGGTGCGGTTTTTGGGCTGGCGGTGTGATTAGACCCTACTTTTTGAAATTGAGGCTGGTGCAACTGTTACGGTGAATGGATGGCGCTACCGAGCTATGATTAATAATTTTTGATAAGCCGGAATTGGAAGATATTGATGTGGACGACGTTTATTTTTAGTAAGATGGCGCTACGTGCCACACAGGCAACGAAACAATCGCAATTTTGCAAAAAAAAGTTTTCTAACCGTGTTATTTCTCGAAGAGGTGATCACAATTGGCCACCGAGATTTTGTGACCTTTAGATTTTTTTTCTTTGGGGCCACGTGAAAGATAAGGACTATGCCAATGCTCTACAATCGATTCAAGACCTTAAAGATAGAATGAGTGAAGTTATCGAGGACATACAGCCGCAAATGTGCAAATTGGTCATGGAAAATTTCATGAAAAGAATGTGGTACTGCAACCGTAACTGAGGCGGCCATTTAACTGATATTGTTTTCAAATGTTAATGGCATACCTTCTTCTTTACAATGAAATAAACATTTATTAATTTCTCTTAAAAAATACCCGTTTTTTTTTTAATATCAAAATGAAACCTCTATACATTCTACTGACTATAGATTCAGTAATACACTTGGCAGAGTGTGCAGAATTGCAAATATCTTTTAAAACAACTTTTTTTAATTTTGTGTGTCGGAATGCATTGATGAATGATTTTATATTTTGTATTTATATATATTATGTTAATTTTAACTTTTTCGATATTCATGATGTGTCTGTATATAAATATATAATTATTGATTATAATCATCATTAACTATTTAAGTGCATGATGTAGATGTAAATAGTTGTTTTTTATAGCGTAAATAAAGTATTATTATTATGATTACTTTCTAAAGTGCATGTAAAAAAGTGAATAAAATTATGAAAAAGTAAAATTATCCAATAAAACCAGGTTACAGACTAATAATGCTAAAATAGTATAATACTAAACGAAAACCTCACTGTGTAGAATCCAGATAGTAAAGACAGTTTGTAAATTAAAACATCTCAATTTTAAACATTTCTTAATTGTTGTTTCAAAAATAATTGATATATAATTTCCTAAACATAATATTTATCAAAATTATTCATAAAGCAAAGACTATATGAATAATATCCATTTAATCACTTTGCCTATAACATACCATGGCGTTGAGTCAAGGTGTATATTACAACTCTAATGATTATTTTATATCAAATCATTTATTATTACTTTACAATCGCATTTTATGCATTGGTTAATATAATAAATAACTCAAAATATTAACATAGATTAGGATTTATTTTATTTTAAATGGAATCGATGTAATAATAATAATATTTTGGAATAAATATAACAATATATAAAACAGTTATAATATATACAACAACATTAAAAACTATAACACAAGCGCAAAACTCAAATCAACAAAACATAAACAAAGCTTCACGTTGCATAAATATAACAAGTGCATAATGATACATTATTATCAATTTGGCATCATATAAAAAGAATACATATTATATCACTAAATTGATTAACAAACCTAGCAGACTGATAGTCTGCATATAATATTGGATAAACATTATAATTTATTTCTACACTCACACTGCACAATACATTCAAATATCAATCACATCATTTAAATATATTTATAGTCAATCAATTTACATAATTATTGTTACGCATTTACATTTATATAAATAGACGAGCGAATCTGTTTTATATTTATTTATTTTAGCCACGTGCAAAAACTTTGGTCGACTAATATAGTCTTATTTTGCAGTACATAAAGATGCACTGATGTTTCATCAAGTAGGATTAGTTGGTGTCGTAGGATTTATAAGAATCCTTTGTTCGTTTATATTTGACGGTACAGAAGAGCAGCATCGAACAAATTAGACCAAATAGCTGAAAATTAATATAAATAAGTATTATTAGTAATTATAATATTTGATTGTGTTTTTCAGCAAGATAAAAAGAAAACTGTTAGTATAGAAGTGAATAAACTAAAAAAATATTAATATTTGAATGTCAATCTTTTTATTTTTAATATAAAAATAAAATTTGTATATTTATTATTGTTTGAAATTTTCAGTTACTTTCTAACAGTTTCTATCATCAACTAGTACATCAAAATTTATGATTATTGCGGAGTTTTATTATATTTTAATTCTTTTATGATTGCTTGTAAAATGATTTACCTGAAT
Organism: Tachinus rufipes; assembly: GCA_963932245.1. NCBI lineage: Eukaryota > Metazoa > Arthropoda > Insecta > Coleoptera > Staphylinidae > Tachinus > Tachinus rufipes. The sequence continues at coordinate 69,496,605 of OZ010745.1, read as the reverse complement.
GAATGCCACAACAAGACCTACAATTCCAATAACGTGTAACCTTTCGACAAACCACATATGGATTTGATCAGAGCAACCCTTTTTCCATATATCCGGATTTATAGCATGACCACAATTTATTTCCGTTCGCACGCAGCAAGAATCTGGGACATATTTGTTATTGGGCCATGCATCAATTAAATACCAGTCGCTATAATCTCTCACACCACAGCATTTGAACTAAAACAAATAAATAAAAATTAAAAAAAATTGTTTTTCTTAAATATTACGTTTCTTGCAGTCGTATAAAATCATGATAAATATTGTATTAATTTGCTTACCTCTGTTTGCAAATGGTCCCAAATCGTGACCAGACTGTTTGGACCATTAGCGGTGACATTATAATGGTGCCTGATGCCGTGACTCAGTTCTTCTTTCAGGACATGACCTATGCCCTGTCTGAAGACAAAGGCCATCGATCCGCATAGAAATTCGGCCATGAACATGAAAACTACCAAGGCAAAGTACTAAAATAAAAAAAATATTTGTATTAAAATATTATTTTCATAAAACAAACAATTTGTTTAATGTAACTGTTTATATTAAAATTAATAGATTAATTTACTACCTGTCAGCGAGAAAAGCATAATACATAATATATATATAAGACAAATTCAGATAAAAATATTTCTATTATATAGTACAATAAAATATTTGTCTTTTTACAGAATCATATAGTATACCTATTAACCTATTCTATTAAAGTAAAATTTAATAAAGTTCAGAAAAAACTTCTATTTGGCTATTCAATTTTTGTTTTATCAACTATAATGAATTTTAAAAATCATAAAATAAAAATATTAAAATAGTTTAGTCATCAATGTTTGTGGCGTTTACCCAAATTTAGTATATCAAGACAATATATATCAACAAATTAAAATTACAACACCAATACACGCAAAAATACAATGTGGCAATTTGGTACGATTCATAGAGAAAAATAATAAAAAACAAATTAGTAATGTGCTTTTAACATACAAGCATGGATATTAAAAAATGGATTAAATTGCAAATCAATGGCAGTAGATAACTAACGGGAAAAAAAATGCGGCGTTAACGCACTTACAGATGTTGAATCAAAATTATTCGTAGATTCAATTTTTTTTTCTTTTTTGACCTTAAGGATTACACACATTCAGTCACAACCATGTATTAAATTAGAATTTTACAATTTCTTCTAACAGAACAAATATCCATGCATTACCCGGGATTCAAACCCAGGACCTCCAGTACCGTAAACTAGTCTCAACCGCTACGCCACCGAGGTCGGCTCGTAGATTCAATGTTTTTCAACTTAAAAAATGTCAACTGTTTCTTTGAAAATAGCGTAAAGTGATGGAGAAACTCGTACACGAAGCCTTACAAATAGCAAGTAGCTATAGGTAGCAAATACAAATATAAATCAACTATACTAAAATCAAACCCACGCTGGACTAAAGTAAACAAATACACACGTTGATCACGTGCATAGCTAAATAAATAAAATGTCACTTAAAGGGGTTTGGATTGAGCAGCCAAGCCGCAAGCTGACGACCAATCGCATGCAGGCTTGCATGTGTTTACGTGCCTATCGCGCGGTTTTTTTACATACTTTTAGTCCAGCGTGGATTTGAATTTGGTATAAAAGTTATCAAAATGTTGGTACAAAAATACCTCTGTTAGTGGCAATAAAATGAGTAAACTGGTCAAATTTGTTCCAAAAGCAATACAATTATATATGGCAAATTTGCAAGACATTCATGTTAGTTATAAATATTTCTTGTCTTTTCGTATTAAGTATAAAGATAGTAGCCATTTTTTTTCAGTTTATTACTTTCTACAACAAAATTTTTTTATTAACTACAACTGACAACAAAAAGTAACAGTAAAAACTTTGCCGTACACAATATTTGTTGCAAACCGTAAAAAACTATTTTTATATTTCAAAGACCAAGTAGACACACAATAAAAGAACATAATATATAAAAGAAAATAATGTACACTTTGCCAGCCAAATCTAACAGCCAGTTATTAGCTACTTTATTGTAATATTATCATAGCTAAGTAACATTTTTAATGTTTTGTTTTCAAAACGTATTTACAGAGTTTATTTGGATACCAACAGTGTTTGATCCATCAAATGTGAAAAAAAAATGTTGCAGGCTACTTAAAACAACTTTTGTGGCCCCACTTATTACTTATTTTTTAAGATTTAACCAGCCCAGTAAATTTCTTTTCTTGCTTTAGTTTAAAAATTTGATCATTTTTAGTATTCTGATACTTATGCTTAAGCTAGAACAAATACATTTTTCAAGTGTGTATACTGATAACTTTGCCAATGTCGGTCACAAGCCCAAATAAAAAAAAAGAGTATTTAACGAGTAACACTTTGTTAAAATACATTGATCAAATGGCTTAAGCTGATAGCACCCATTAAGGTCCCCTGCGTAACTAACAATTGAAAACCGGTCAACGGTTCCAAAAACAAAAGAAGATACGGGTCTCAACAACGGAGGAGACAGAAAAACCACAAAACTCGCCAATACGCACGTCAAACGTGGCAATTTCAATCCAAAACCTTCTAAAACAAATATTATATCCCAATTGTATAAACTCCAAAGCTCGAAACTTCAATCTGATAAATCACTAGGCTTCATGAATTATAGAAAAAACAAAAACTCAAATAAATCATAACTCAAAGATTGGTCATAAACTACCAAAAAACACAAAGCGCATTAGAAGGTTCAGACTGGAAATCAGAATTGATACAGGTAACATGCTGCTCAATTTCCTAAAAAGTAGAAACATGTACTGCATACTTTCGTTGACAAACCAAACCAGAGAAATGGATATGGACAAGACTACATCATTTTAAATAACAAAAGAGGTGCCAGTACTAAACCAATTTACCACAGGTAGCGACCATAGATTAGTTAAAGCAAAAACCCAAAAAAACAAACATAAAGAGAAGTAAACTAATAAAAAACATACAATGTCTTACTGGCAAGGTTCTAAAACTGAAGAAAATGAAATATCAAAAGGATTTGGCAATAAAACAAAAATATAAAAAAATTAAATAGTATGAGCATTAAACTGTCAAACAAAATCAAAACAAATATAAAAACGGCTGCAAAAAAACATTATAAAAGAAAAAATACTACAACCGCACGACCACAAAAGAAACTTGGTCATTTCCTAGATCAATAAACCGACCACAAATCGACTCCAAATGTTCCAACAAAAATATACTGATAAGCTAATAAAGATGATTTTTCTAGTTCAACAAAATGTAGCTAGAATGTGATAAAATTTAAACTATATTTCTTACAGTGATCAACTGCTACAAGATCATGCGTTGAAAAAAATGTCTTAGAATATTGTATTGTAAAACTGTAATACAAGTTTTATGCAAAAATGTTTTATTATTCATTGATGTTAGGTAAGATGATGAATGGTCCAATCAATGCTACAAAATAACAATAAATTAGTTTAGTAATAGATGTCAATCACCTAACATCTACATTCCTAACAGTATTTATTAATTTTTAGCACCTTACATAAAAACTAGAACCAGAAACTAGTAATTAATGAGTTATCAACAGTATTTAAACTAAAGTTAATCGTCGCACCCGAGGATAGGGTAGTAGTGAGAGATTGTCAATATTGTCAAAAAATAAAGTTTTAAAAGTAATTTTATATTGCTTCAAACTACTGTATTGTCATTTTTATTTTGATAAAAATTCATTAAAAAGAGTTGTATCACCCCCACTGCTAATAGTGCGGTGCAGCTGACGGTCGGATGTTTTATGAGTAGAACAAGTACAAATATTAGTAAGATTAATATCAGCCGGTATGAAATTACTGATCTATTTTTCTATAAAACCATAACAAAACGTTATAATTATTTTTTTCTATGTACAAAACTTTATTTAATCTACATATACTTACAATAATTAGCATACATCTACTTTGGAACCATGACCCGCAGCAACCGAAGAAAGCTAAAATAAATGCCGTGCCACCTACGACAATCGCTAGTGAATCCGCACTCAGGAGAGCATATTGGGGAAGTAAACTCGTGTACCCTTCATAGGATATTCGTAACCAAATTCCAACACCCAATATTCCGCATCCTGTCACCTGAAATAAATATAAATTAATTAGTTAAAAAATTTAATACAACAAAATAATTAAAAAAGTTATTTTAAAATTTTTCAATTACAATTTTCAATACAATAAAAAAAAAGTTCTTTATCGTAGTCAAATCAATGGTATAACGCTAAATGAAATTTATGTTATAATTTTTTATAATAAGCATCAGATAAACTGTAAACATAAAAAATAAAATTTGTTCCCCAACGTATTTTTTAGAGAAAAAATTATACAAAAAACTATGGTTCTTTATACTTAATACTGTATTATTAATTGTATTATTTGTTATTTTTATAATATAATATTGCAAATATAGCACTCGTGGCCGGTAAAATTGTTTGTGTTACTACCTAACAACTGGCGTAAAATATGTTTCTAGAATTAAACACAAATTAATATTATCGGACCCGTTAATTGAGAGAATTGTTATCCATGGCTTAGTTTTTAAATTTATTTTGCCCATTTCTGTTTCTCATCTCATTGCAATATTTGCTTATAAACTGCCATTTGGTTTGTTTTGGTTTTCTGTACCATATAAAATTCTTTCTATTGCTAATGTTATTACGGTTTTTTAATAATCATTTTTTTAATATAAATTAATTGTTTATATTTAATAATACCTGTATAATTAAGTTCCTTTAATAAACATATCTTTTCTAAAATTAATTAATTGTTTATAACTATTGTATTTATCAAATTCTTGTCTATTTTATTGGTAACCTGCTCTATAGTTTTGCTTAATTTTCATCTGCTGTTTGATTTTGAAGCTTTCTTATTTAAAAATATTTTAGTTAGATCATTTTGAAACAAACTCACAAAAAAATAGTTTTTATAAATTCAGCATTCATCACTTATAATTATTTTATGTATTTTATGTTGCACTTTTTTGTCACCAGCTCATGGGCTATATAGACGCCTCACTGTATTAACCAGGAAGTATTTTCTTATCATTTTCACCACTAATTTTTTTAGTTTTTTTTACTATTACTTGAGTATGTACATATTTACATATTTACATTACATTTTCTCCCCAATTGTTGTTCTGCGTCATCTCCAATTAGGTAACTGCAGAGCATCATATTTGAAGTTATTAGTGTTATTTAGTTTTTTCTAGTAATTAGTTGGGCTTTTTTGTTAGTCTTATGTCAGTTTGTTTCAACTTAGTTTGTATTTTTTGTTTTTATTTTTTTGTTCTAATTGTTTCCTAAATTATTGTGCAGAGCTGTAACTAGCTTGCCCCAATTTTATTTTTACAAATGGTGCAATACACATGTTATCAATAATTTTACACCAAGGAAATAAAGAGAAAAAATAATGTTAGACATGATTGAAGAGAGAAAGAGAAAAAGAGAAAAAAACTAAAAAAGCAACAGTGAAAAGAGTGTATGTATACACAAAAAAAAATCCAGAAGCAGATGGTAGGATAAGGAATGCATGCAAAAAAAGATTAGCAAAAGCGTTAAAAACATATTAAAAAAAAAATGCAAAAAAATAAGATAACATACAGATAGAAAGAAGAAATAGAAATAAAAGCAATACGATCAGAAGAAGAAGCATAGAAGTACATAAACATAAACAAAGACAAAAAACAGAAAATAGCATAAAACAAGACTAAACCAAACAATTACTATGGAAGAATGGCAAAATTATTTTTCAACACTATTTGATAGAACCAACAGGAAAAACAAATATCAAAACAAAACATCCAAAGAACCGACCTTGCAGCCAGAAGAAATTACAAAAGAAACGATACAAAAGCAAATAGAAAAACTAAAAAAAAATAAAGACGCCAGGTGTGGATGGAATACAGAATAAAGCATGGATGTATGGAACGAAAGAATTGATTAAAAAACTGAGAGAAGTAATAAATGGAGTATGAAAAAGAGAAAGATTTCTTAGCAAATGGAAAGTGAGTCTTGTATGCCCAGTATACAAAAAAAAAGGAGCTAGTTGAAAACTATCGTGGAATAACATTACTTAATACGGCATACAAGATATACGGCATACAAGATATACGCCATAACGCTAGATGAAAGACTGAATGAGGAATTGGAGATTAAAGAAATATTGCCGGATAGGCAGGCAAAGTTTGGAAAAGGGATAGATACTATAGATAACGTATATATATACTAAATCATATAGTTGAAAAAGAATTAACTGTAAAAAAAGAAAAATATATGCGATGTTCTTGGACCTTAAGGCGGTCTTTGATAGTGTGAATAGAGAAAAATTGTGGTCATGTCTGAGAAAAAAAGGTATTAGCGAGCATGTAGTAAAAAAATGGAAGTTGTATATGCAGAAATGGTGAGCAGACTATGTGTAAACGGTAAAATGAGTGAAAACTTCTAAACAACAAAAAGTGTGGGACAAGGTTGCCCACTCAGTCCTTGTTTGTTTGCTGCATATATTGCAGACGTAGAAGATAAGCTAAGTCTTGCACAAGCATGTGGAGCCGTAGTGAGTAGAGTGAAAGTAAGGTCGCTAGCATACGCAGATGACGTGGTGATTGTGGCAAAAGAAACAAAAGTAATGAAAGAAATGATTAGATGATTAGAAAAATACTTCAGAAAAAAAGAGTTAAAAATGAATGTTGATAAAACAAAAATAATGATGTTTAAAAAAGGGAGAGGAAGACATACGAAAGAAGTTTAGAAATGGCTGAGACAAAATATTGAAGAAGTAAAATTGTTCAAATATTTAAGGTATGTATTTAGTGCAAATAACAGCGAGAATGAGCACATACAAGATTTAACAAAAATAGCAAACAAGGTAGTAGGACAGGTGTGAGGAATAGGGGAAAAAAATTAAATGTATAAAAATAAAGGAGACAATGTTTAGTGGTCTAGTTAGAAGTATGATGCTTTATGAGTTAGAAATTTGGGGGTGGAAAAAACAAAATAATTTAGAAGCTATACAGGTAAAATACTGGAGATGGGTACTAGGATTAAATAGTAAAACCCCTGCATACATTGTATTAGAAATAGTAAAAAAAAATAAAATTAAAGTGGAAACAGGAAAAAGAGCAGTAAGATATGAAGAAAGATTGAGAGAAAGAAATAAATGCAAAACTTTGCAAGAATGTCTGAAAAAAAAATGAACAAAAGATATGACAGAATAAGACTAGAAAGAAAGAAATATTATAATAAAAACGGATATGACTGTAAAAAAATAAAAAGAATAAAAAATAGTAAAACAGTTGTGTGGAAAGAAATAACAATACGTGATAGGGAGATAGAAATACAAGAGAGAAGAACAAGAGTGAATGAATCAAGGTACAATGTGAAATATGCAATTATTATGGAAAATAATAACCCAAAATACCTTAATAATTTAAAATACACAAAAACAGAAAAAAAAAGATATTACTTAGATGTAGAAATAAAGAAAAACTTTTGCAAATTTTAGATAAATAAATAAAGCAAAATGTGCAGAATGTGCCAATGAAACAATAGAACATATGTTAAAAGAATGTATTGCAATGAGAGAAGAACAAATGGAAAGAAAGGATGTGTTAAAAGATGATGGAAGAAGAATAGTGTGGATGAAAAGCGTCATTAAGAAAAGAAAAGAAATTGACAAAAATTGTAGAGTTCAAATTGTATTATAAGATATTATGTTGATTACATAGTATAATTTGTAGATTGTTACAAATTATGTTAAAATAAGTTTTATTAAACAAAGATTTCAATTAAATTACGTGAATGGCAAGAAAATAAACTTATATTATTTAATAATTTCACACCAGGCATTCATTAAAAACCTTTATTAAAAATTTGATTTTGTTTAGATTTTTTAATTCCAAAATTCACGGTTGTTTCTGTTTATTAATCCAATCCTTGTTAATGTTACCTCATCAGTAAAGAATATTTGTAGGTGTCAAGTATAAATAACTCAGCAGCATATCAAATGGCTTGAACAGGCTAAACATGAACATAAACTATAACAGTTTAATCTTCCTCAAACTTGCATTTGTGGTATATTAAGTTGTGCAGATACATGTCAATTAGAAGTGCCGAGATTATTATCAATTGTTTGCAGTATGTTGGGCAGTAGTATTTGCTGTGTAAGACGCTCAGTTATGGGTTTTAAAAAGTTGTCATGTTGACGTTGTTAACTCGTTGGAAAACTTGTCAGTTTTGTAGTTTTTTTGGAAATTTTAACCCATATTTTTAACCAGCTGCTACGTAGTTTCTATCACAAAAGCCGTAAATGTGGTGAATACTCTCGTTTAAGCATTACTGCTTTTTCCAAACTTTAAAACAGTTTTTTGCTTGTATTTTAGATCTGAAAATAATGCTGTGGCCCTAGGTCGTCAAAATTATTTGCAGTGAGGGTTATTAAAAGTAAAGAGCTGCTAAAGCATTTTAGCAAAACTTACACCAATCGATATTCTTTTATCTGTCCCAAACAAAAACAGTGTTTCGGGATATTTCAAAGTTTATTATAATCTGACACTACTGTCAGATTTTAGAATATGTAAAATCGTGATTTACAGCTTACTCAAATATCGCCGAACGCATGTAAACTTTTTAGCTCTTGGGCCTCAGGCAAAAAAATAACAGATTATAATAAACTTTGAAATTTTCTAAAACACTTTTTTATTTGGGAAACAAGCAACAAAATATCAAGTGTATCTTGTGCCAAAATGCTTTAGCAGCCCTTTAATTTTAGCAACCCTTACTTGCTTTGCTCTTTTATGCTACCAAAATCTATTTTTGGCTCTTAATACGTTATATACTACTGTGGCCCGCTCTCATCTCATCGCTCGCGCACAAGCATGCAATAGCAGTATATTCCTTAGACAATGTTTTAAAATATTATTATAAACAAAACAAATATTAATTTTTTTTTTTTATTTTAAGCATTTCTTGTTATTTTTATTATTACGCTATAGCAGTATGACTAAAATAATTAATAAATTATAATATATTATAACCAATGTAACGGATACAAATAATATTCAATGTTCAGCATTTTTTGCTTATTTACATGGTAATATGTTGACAACCAACCTTGGATACAGAATGCAATAATATTATAATGTATTAAAATTTAATTTCAAATAGATAATTATTAGGTACTTATTATAAACATGTATGTATTTTTTTATTTATCATTAAACATTTTATATTAACTATAATGTTATGTTAAGTATAATTTGATTAAATTATAAGTAAAATTGTTTAATAACTTTGAAGCATATTGCATATTTTAAATGTATATTTAGAGAAACATTATATAGTATGTACATTTAGTACAAACTAATTGGTAATAATAAATACAATATTAAGAGATATTATGAATAATTTGTAAAAAAGTGAAAAACTCCCTTGCCAATAAAAAGTAGCTAATTTATGCGCAACACATAAAAGAAAGAAAAGAAGGAAAAAAGTTACAAAAGTATTAATATTACTAAACACAAATAAAAAATTAAAAATTAAAGAAATACTGTCAGGTAAAAAAGCAATAGACAACGTCTCTATATTCTGCATCGCATACGCGTTTATGCGTTGTTTTTAGGCCCTAAGACATCTTTTAATAATGTATAATAGAAACAAGTATAAGTGAACATCTGTTATAAAAACCCAAAAACATATAATTAAAAACAATAAGTGGAATTTGTGTGAATAGAAAAGTAAGTAAATTTTTTTGGTCGCCAAAAAACGTTTGCAAGCAAAGCTGTACTGAGTAAAGAAGAGGTGATGTCGTAAGAATATGCAGACAAAATGGTGATTAGAAAAGCAAAAAAATAATAATAATAATACTTTATTGACGGTATAATCTTACCATTTACATCTACATCAAATATACATAAACAATGATGTTTTACAATACAAAAATAAAGAATACAAATATACTATTCATAAAAGCGCACATATTAGACATTAGTCAGCATGACTTAGCTGACTTCTGAACGTAGATTTCGAGACACAAAATACATTAATATCAGTTGGTAAGTTATTTGCAAATCTACACATTCTACCGAGTGGATTGTTGAAACCATAATTAGTAGAATGAGTAGACTCGCAAAATAAAGAAGAATGTCTGCTATGTCTATTATTAGGTGCTACATGGAATGGAAGAGTACCAAGTAGCTCCGGACAATCAATCTCAGACATAATTAAATTACGCAAGAACGACAAATCAGCTCTTTTGCGGCGAATCTTCAATGGCGGTAGATTGTACAATAAAGCAATGTAGCAGTAATCATAATTTACAGATAATATGCCGGATTTATAAGACAATAAACGACAAAACTTTTTTTGAATTTGTTCAATACTACGGTTATGAATTTCATAAACAGGACTCCAAACTGACGGAGCATACTCAAATGCGAACGCACCAAAGCACAATATAAAAGTTTAAGTGTACTGGCTGATAAATCCGCGGACATTCTATATACAAATCCTAACATTTTTATGGCACGATTGCACATGATGTTTATATGTTCAACAAATGTAAGTTTATGATCAAAAATAACGCCTAAATCTTTTATTTGTGTGACTTTGTTTAACACTTTAGTGTCAATTATATAGAAATTTTACTTAAAGTTCTATGGAAACTTATTGAAAAACATTTATCAGCATTAAAAAATAATTTATTAATAAAACACCAAGTATTTATAGAATCCAAGTCCAGTTGTAAAAGATGACAGTCATTGAGAGATGATATTCTTTTATACATTTTTAAATCATCCGCAAATAAAATAAATGACGATGAATTGATATACTGTGGGATATCATTAATGAAAAGCAAAAATAAGATTGGTCCACAATGAGATCCTTGAGGAACACCAGATGGAACAAGAATGGGCTGTGACAAAAAGTTATTAATTTTTACACACTGCGTGCGATTTTTCTAAAAGCTGAATAACCAGGAAGTCACATCATGATGAAATCCCAGAGCACTAAGCTTGGCAATCAAAATATTATGACTCACACAATCAAACGCCTTTGAAAAATCGGTGTAGATTGAGTCAACTTGTACTTTAGATTCAAATGCATTTAAAATATCATTTTCATAACAGAGTAAATTAGTAAGTGTGGAACGCCCTTCACGAAATCCATGCTGCTCTTCTATTAAGATGCTTTTGCACATCCATTGCAACTGACTAGTTACAATTTTATCGAACAATTTAGGTATAGCAGATTGAATGCAAATGCCTCTATAGTTAGTGATATTCTCTTTGGCTCCAGATTTAAACAAAAGCGTAATATAGCTTTGTTTCCATATTTGAGGAAATTTAGTTTTATTCAATGAAGCATTGAAAAGTAAGTGCAATGGCTTTGCAATAGAATAAATGCACTTTTTTAACAGTAAAGAGGGAATGCCGTCAGGTCCAACGCTTAAATTACATTTAAGGTTTTCAATTCCCTAATGATAAAAATAAAAATATAGTTAGAAAAATACTTGAGAAATAAAATTCTCGTATGACGCAGAAATATAGAGTTAAAAAAAACACAAAAAACTTAATAAATAAAAACAAATTACTGGATATAGGTATTAGAATTAAAATAGAGGCTCCAACATATATTGTGCTAGAGAAAACAAAAATAGATATAAAAGTGGAATCAGAGAAAGTAAAGGTTAAAAAAACAGTATGCAATACAACGAATGCAAAATTTTGCAGAATTGTATAAAAATAATTTATTAGAAACATAATTACGGAAAAGTTTAAACTTAGAAATTTTCTTAATTTACAATTTGTGTGCAAACTTTGAACAGAAGAAAAGGAAACCATATGTTGCAAAAATGTTGTAAGAAAGAAATAACCAATAAAAAATGGAACTGTTGAATAAGGATAGCTGAAGTTTAGAATAAATAAATAAAAAGCGTAATAACACAAAAAAAAACAAGAAATAATCGATTATTATAAGTACAATTCTATTCCTATTCAATGATGCTTATAAATTGTAGAAGCTTTTATCCTATATACTTAATTAAACATTTTATTATACACAAATATTTAAATTTAAACTCTTATTAACAAATGTGTTTAAATAACATTAAAAATTATTTAATAAATTATGTGCTTAAATAAGCAATTATTAATTTAGATAGAAAAAAATATTGACATAAATCATACAACTAAAATAACGGATTCAATATTTACTAAGAAACGATTTAAGCTTTGAGAAAATTAATACTATATTGACACTACAAGAATCTAGATTAAATGTTTTTGTTAGACTATCCCATTCTTTGTCATAAACTAAAATTGTATGCTGAAGAAAGAGACAATATTCTGACCGTAACGGTACACTGGCCATCGAGTGTGTTCGTTCGATTGTCGTGACCTGCTTACATCCTGCATTCATGTCAAATTGAAGAGGTGTAACTTTGATGTATCAATGCACGTAATGTATACTTTCCTGTGAAATCGCTGTTACTAGTTACTTCTAATATAACACATTTTATTATTTTAATACAAGTTTTTTCTTTAATTAAAAACACTCTTACTGATTCACACCGTATTAATTTCACTTCCATTGTTCGGGTCTTAGTTTTGTAACGAAACTGAATATATAGATCTCACGGTTTGTACTTTTACAATACATTCTTAACAATTTTATAATTAAGTTGTCTAGCGTATTATGCGTTTAATTAATATCTATTTTATTAAATAATAAAATTATAAAATGTTCAGATTCTCTTAAATTTTAAGAGAATGTTATATCAGATATTTTGTAATTTTTGGCAAAGAAATTATATAATAGGGAACAAACTAGAGAGATTATTTATCATTCCATAGGTATCTAAAACGTCTTTGTTTTACATTTAAACTATCATTAAATAATTATAAAAAATCTTGGCATATAAACAATATACGAAAAAAATATATACACTATTAAATCTTTATTTTAAAACATTATAGGTTGATTTAAAATTTAAGTTTAAATACTAAACTATAAAAAATGCTTCTGAATTGTCATAAGCTACAAGATTTGCGTAATCTAAAGACAAATTCAAGTATTAGTGTCGACATAGAAACGTTTCTTAATAATTAATAAATATAACATTAAAAAATCATACATAGATATATTTCCATTAACTTTAAAGATAAGACTAGGATACAGAGCACTTAAATCTTATACATACGACTTATATTTAGCATATGCATGGCATAAGATAATTTCTTACAAGCTTGTCGAGTTATTACATCTTGCATACATACCAAACCTGAGTATTAGTACAACATTAGTAAGAAAAACTCTTTTAAGCGGTGTTTTTTTTATACACACAAATACTACAAAACTGGTTTGTATATTTTTTAACCCTACATTATTCCACCATACCCGAATTTCTAATTTATTTTGTGTATTGCAAACTGGTAGCATATATCTGAAAGCTTAGCAACGAGTCCACTAGGTAAAACTTTATGGCCTAAACTGGTAGCAGTTAACAACTGTGACGTTTGCTGGGTAATAAGATAGTATGAAATCAACTATTAGGTTTCACTATTTTTTAGCAAATTACGTTTCAGCCAAATTTTAACATAAGCTAATATCATGATTGTTAACTTCTTAAATAAAACCACACATTTTTTAGGTTTTCCATTATACTATTATGTAACCGTTACTTTAATTTTATAAATAAAATTTTTAAAGCAACATAAACTTTATTAAGTATTAGCTATTCTAGGTGTAGCAAATCTCTTCAAGTATACTTTAATAATAATAATAATAACTTTATTCAATAATTATACATATATACATATACAGAATTCTAGTAGAGCATGTAAATAGTACAAATAAGGAATAGAGTCAAAAAATAACTGAAGAATTCCCTAAGTTATAAGGTTTAATACTACATATATGTTTGCATAGTGTCGTTTTAAACTTATTGATGTTTCTAATTTCTTTAATATGTTTTGCGAGTCTATTATCAGCTGCATATAAAGAGCCAATTTCACTTGCTTGTGGTCTGTGTATTGGGTAGATATAGTTTTTTACAAATTTGGTGTTATATTGATGATAATAATTTAGATTTTGAGAAAAAAGAGGCTTATATTTAAAGTTGAAAAGTACTAGCTCGTATATGTACAGACCATTAACTGTAAGTATGTTATTCTGTTTGAAAAGACCTCTACATGTTTCATTATATTTGAGTTGGTGTTTGTGTTATAACAGATGTTGAATATGTAAACTACTTACCATAAAAATAATTCTATATCTTATGTGAGTTTCAAAATTGGCAAAATTAATGTTTTCGTGTCGATGAAGTTAGCAAGTCTTTTTCAGTTTATTATTTACTTCTTGGCAGTAATATCTCCAGATTATTTTTGGTAAATGTGCATTCCCAAGATTTTTATACAGTCATTTCTATTTACGTTTTAGGTCCCAATTTTGATAAAATCTGGTGATTTATTTGTCAGAAAATTACAGCTAAATAATATGATTTTGTTTTGTCAACATTGAGTAGTAATTTATTTTTTGTAAACCACGTTTCTGCTTTTCAAAAGTTTTGGTTGCACAAATGTTGGTACTAAAATACTTTATTGCGGAACACGATTTTTAAGAAGTAAGTCTATGCTAATGCCAAAAGTTGTGTTGTTTTGTTCAAGGAAACTAAATATGTGGCTAACAAAATTAAAATTAGCTAATGTTGTTGATTTGCTCTTTATAAATTCATATTGGTTCTTATTAAGCGTGTTATTAAAAAAATCTACAATAGGTGTATTCATAAGTTTTTCTAGTATTTTAGAAAATGTGGTTAATAGACTTAACTATGGGTCTGTAATTAGAAAACAAAGCTAGGTCTCTCTACAGCTAGTTTTAAATTGTTTGAAAAATTTCATTTTCGAGACATAAATTAAATAGGTATGTGAGAGCAGATAATATTTTGACGGCAATGGTTTTTGTAAGTCTAGAGCTAATTTCATTGTAACCAGAGCTGATATTATTTTTCAGAGCAACAATAATATTAAAAAAATTTGTTTCCGTAGTTAGTCTTAAATGGAAACTATAGTTATTTGGTTGTATCTCTGTAGCATGTATAAAATTTAGTAGTTTGTTTATAAGGTTTTAAATAGATCCAATTAAAAATAAATTTAAATTATTTGTGTTGCACGTTTGTGTGACAGCTAATTTAGTATTGCTTCTGCCAGTATATTCTAAAATAATTTATTAATGTTTTTTTTATTAACGTCTTGTTGCTTATTTCTATATTTTTTATTTACTTCATTAAATATCAATTTACCTTCTCTACTGAATTCTTTTAATACAGATAAAACATTTAAAATATTTTTTACAATTTCAGGGCAAGTATAAATTTATACTTCTTAGAGCCGCTTTTACAATTGTCAGAAAACTTATACCTGGAATAAATTTATCTAAATGTATATACCTAGTATAGCATTAGTTTTGCCCTTGTTACAGTCTAGATAACCTATTATTACGTCAATAATGACTTATAAACTGACGTATAAATCATTTATACGCAAATTTGTTGTGCGCGTTACTTGGTTACTATACTAAAGAAAACTACTGCTTCCAGCACCGGATAAGTTATCCCTGGTTTATTCTCCTCAAAACTTACAACTAAAGTTTTATGAAACTGCTAGGACTCCTAAAGTAATCGGGGCCATTGTAAAATTTCAATCACCCGCACACTCGAGTAGAATCTCTATTTAATAAATCCCAAATTAGAACTAGAAATAAAGACAAACCACCTGAAGATCCCAATAATTAAGTCAATCAAGGAAATAATGCTCGACGATTATCAATTTTCTTCTGTGCAAAATTTTTAGCAACAAATCATACTTTAGCTGTTACACGATTATGCATTTTCTAAAAAATCATTTACCACGAAGACGGTCGTTTCTGGAACTGACTTATAAATTGACGTATACGTTGTTTATATACTATTTTGTTGTGCGCGTTATTTAGTTACTGTACTAGATATAAGTTATAAGAGATTTTAAAAGCGCATTTTTATATATTCCTTAGATAAAGCAATTCCTTGTTTAAGCGACGATTGTAAAGGCGGACCTCAGTAGTATAAACTTTGAAAAAAATTTCATTAAAATTTAACATAATAATTTCCATAAATGTGTTCTAGTTTGTGTTTACATCATTCATGTAATAATATTAGTCAGCTTAGCGCCGTATAAATATGTGTGCATAATCTGAAAAAGCGGTAATGTCCTTTAAATATAGTTTTATTTATTTTCCCTGTTTGCTCTATATATCATGCATTGCATATAAAATGTTTGATAACCAATTTTGACTTTTAAACGCTACTTTATAATTAAATTTACTAAAAATATTTCCTATTGTCTCAAATATGTTAACATACCCAAAAAAAAAATCCGAGACATTGATAAACTTAAAATCATTTACAACTGCTCTAAATGCAGAAAATTTAAATTTGTTAGAAGTTCTTGAAATTACTAAATTAAAAAAAAAAACTTTTTGTAAACTTGCTTAATGATTATACCAACCTGTATAAATCTTTTTTGTTTGAAATAAATTAATCCTCTTCCTTTTTCGCGGAATGTTCTTTTTGTCGTAATTTTTTCCTTTTTGTATTATGGTATGTATGTAATAGATAATTATTTTAGCCAAAATAATTTCAATGTAATTTTTCACCTCTCTGTACATTTTATGTTCTACTGTCGTATATATGCTTTGTAATTTTTTTTTAATTCATACTAGCTTGTATCACCGTCTGATGATGGCATTGTAAAAATTTGAAAATTTTTTTTTGATGTTCTCCTTGTTTTTCTTTAATAGCTCACAATCGGTAGGAGCTACATTGAAACATGTTATTTCAAATTCCAAAACTTTTTCAAGTTTTTGACTTTTAAGCATGATTTTTAGCAAAATAACAATAAAAATTAAAAAAATATTTTTGATTTATGACATGAGTAGGGTTAGAGATAAATCCAGATATGCTGTTCAAAAAAGATGGACAATTTAATTGTCTATAATTTTTATATGCTATTTTTTTTTTATTTAGACTTTTAAGAGAGATATTTCAAGTATTGTATAAAAAAAAACAAAAAGTTTTTGACGTGCAGCTTTTAGAGTGAATAAAAAGTGTCTCAAATGAACCCCCTACTTACCCTAGAAGTTTGTTACCCCTATTCATTAACATCTATCCTGTATATAGATGTTTATAATTTCACATACATTTAAAAATATTTCACATTTATTTTTTTAGAATTAGTGTGTTTAAACTTAAACCATTATTGCATTAGCAGATAATAAAATGCATTCAAATAGTTACACACAATATTAACCGCAAATGACTTACCCATAAAATGACATTGAGCCAGCAGAAGGTGTGCCGTACGCAAGTATACCCGCTTTTCGACATATTTTTCAGTTTCCTCGGTCAGTCTGCAACAAAAATAATATTGTAAATTCAATCCAAACCAAATGAGAACGAATCGTTGAGATTACTGTTATATTCAACTACTTCCATGTGGTAATACTTATATATTCAATATGGAACAATTTTCTAGACTATCGAAAAAATTATTGTAAAGATAATTAACGGTGTAGTTTTGTTCAGTAGAGAAAATATTGTAATTATAAATAAAGAGATATTTGAGTAAAATAAAATACTATGCATAATAACTATAATAAAACTTTATTATCGACAATTGCATGATGAATAATAAAGATTTATTTCAAGTACATATTAATGACTTATAACTGTGAACAATTTGCATACCATGCATATTTTTGTATGGCATTGTATCATAGATTATTTTTGTCTATCTTCAATGAGAAAATTAAATTGTTTTATATTTTTAATTAATCAATTTTATTGATTGTATTGCAAATTCCTTATTGCAGGTCAATGTAGTACTAATTAATTCAAATTAATTCTAAACTGTAACAAATCAATACTTTTAACAATCCTATCTTACGTAAGATGTTACATTTGAAATTTTTCAACAAAAATTTCGTTTTAATTATATGCATTAGCTTAATTTATAACATGGTTTCTACTTTTTTCTGGTTAGGAAAATGAGGACAACAAGTTTATGATGTTTCATACCAAACTTAGAAATTTAATTAAATATTACCCTACCTTCGCATTGGAAATTAATTAATTGAATATGCATGCGCCTTTGTTTTTATAATTAGCTGGTATTTGTTAAAAACTAAAGAAAGTTATTGAAATTTTCCACGTAATGTTTGCAATTAGTATCTTTTTTTTAATTCTGATTCTTCAAATTATTTTCTTCAACCAAATAATAAACGGTGTCACAGTTACTTAACATAACTGTGCAGTAAGTAAATATTTGAATAGATTAAGAACGATGATAATTTTGGTATTTTTTAATGTTCTATGTTAATCGCTGGATGTTATATAATTACTTATAAATGATGCACAATTATTTAATTAAAAAAATATTTTTTATTAACTTTTACATCATTACTATTTTTCTATAAAAATAAATATAATTTTATTATTACTAATTTGAATATTTTACTATCAATAGAAACAAACTCAGATAATAATAATTATTTATTCAAATGTAAAGAAGTTTTAGTTGCTCTTATCGTAAATTACATGGGCCATAATTAACATATGGATACAATTATTTCAAGTGGCCATTAAGTGTATATTTTATATAAAGTTAAATCACAGAATAATATTAATTCTTAATTTAAGTCATACACATTGCTTCATTTTGGTGATAATCTTTCAATTTTTAAAACAGTAGTATTACTAATTATTAAAAATAGTTTATTACTGCATTATTGCATTCGTAATCGATGTAACAGCAATCGATAATAACGCAGTTATTCGTAATTTAGACACATTGGTGTGATTTTAGTAAAAACAGAAGTAAACATTTTTTTGCATTTTAATTGTAATTAAAACGTAAACAAACTGTTGTGGACTTACTTTTTATCAAACATGAAAAGAAACAAAGTATAGTATTCTAATAGCAGTTTTGAATAGATCCACAAATAACTTAGAGACTTAAAATTTGAATATAATACTCTTAAAACATAGTACTTTTAATCCCTAAAATTAAAAAATTAGATTTGCTTGCCCTATGGTAAAATATAACACTTAATTGCTAAAAATGGGCTACTTTTAAGCGTTTTTCCTCGGATTTTCCGTAAATTTACTAATTTTCCGTGTTTTTCAAGAATATTTTTAAAAACAGACATAAAGATCGCGTTCTATAAATTTTTTCTTTCGATTACACTAATTCATATTTTTTTTACTTAGACAAATATAATATGTCAATTAACGCTATATCTATGGGCATACTATAGCAGTCGTTTACTGACATATCAACAGAATAAGCCAATTTTTTTTTTTGTATAAAATTAACTTCACTTAAATAAGTGAAGTTAATTTTATACAAATTTTACAAGAATATCATTGCTAATATTTTCTACAATGATAATAGTTGGCGCAATTTGATATTTTACTTATGCAAACATTTATTTTAAAAAGATTATTTTTATTAAAATTTAGAAAACTGGGAAATTGAATTTTATGCTAAACAGAACCACAATGCACTTTTGCACAAATTGCCTTTAGAAATACCACGGCTTGTACTTATTGGGCCAATCACTATTCTATTTCGATATTATCCTACATTCAGAGTAGTATTTCCGTATTTCCGTATTTACTAATTAACTTGCTAAGTTTTGAGTATTTCTATTAGCCAGTTGTGTAGGACATAGTTAAAAACTTTCTAATAATCTATGTATCTCATGTACAGATTTTGTTTTAATTTCAACTGTTTTTTGCATCCTATTGTTTGTCGCTTTTTTCTGGTAATATACTAAATTATATTAATCTATGTAATTGTTATTTTAGTTTCTGATTATTAGTGATTATATTAATAGTCATTTTGTACATTATGGACAAACATGTTATTGACATGGTGTTTTCTGTATCGTTGCTGTTTAATATCATAATTATTTTTCCTTTAGTTAAGAAATTTGCATTATATGCAAGTTTTAAATTGTATATGATTACAAGTAAAAAAATGACAATTAAATGTCAAATATTTATATATAATGCAAAAAATATTAATATCTCCGGAGCGGACGCCACAAAAATATGCACAACAATTAAATATCTCAAGAAAGGTTCAGAATCGGATATATGTTTATAGAACTTTATTTTGATCTTTTAACACGTTCATTAAATATGGCCGTTTCCTTACAAATCATCCTGTATTTTGTATTATTATATTAATGGTAAAATTTATGTTGTTTAAATATGTTCTGTTATTTGTTATTTGTATTTCATTCATTTTATTAATACGAGCTAACCTTTTCTTTGGTTATATGTTTTAGATTCCTACTATATGCCTTGCCAAAAATGTTGTACTTCTCTTATGTTTTTAAAATTGTTCATGTTATTTCTATTTAGTCAACTATAAAATTGTTTTTCACTATTTTCAAACATACAATTTTGTATTAGTTTTTATTGAAATAGGTATATTTTTAATGAATAATACATTGCTTTGCTAGTTTTTACTTTTACAGTTCCAAATGAGTTGTTACTTTTAGTGTTTTTCTGTGTTTAGGCGAGCGATAGTTTCTGTGTAATACATGTTTTAGTTGTTTAACAATTTACAAGACTTGTAGTCTTAAGTGTATCATATAAGTTGCCCAATTATTTTTCATATATCATACATTCTGCTCTATTTTTTCGCAGGTAGTTTAGCATAGGTTCTTTTCATTGGCACTTAATCACCAACTTTTCAAATAAGTTTTTTTTAACGCAAGGTTAATAACTTTTTCTGAGGTTTTTGATAAGTTTTGTTTAATAAATGGATTTTTAAGCGTTTTCTTAATAAATTTCATACGATAAAAATTTGTTATTATTTTTTTTTGCATTTAACTGGTGTGTACAATAAATGTATTTTCTGCGGTTTGTTTGCAAATTTAAGCAATAAATAGGTTTTCTATGCAACTTTAAATAAAGAATTTTATGCACTTATTGCATACAAAATTTTGGCTTTATATTCAGTCATACACTATTGAAAGGTGCAAAACTATTAAAATATTTAACAAAAAACGATTGAAACATGCAATATTCTATTTATAAAATGTCAAAACACAACATAACCCAGCTTTGAAATATAAAAATATTTTCAAAAAGCATAACAATTAAGCAATAAACTTACTACTAATTATAAAAAAAAATTATAAAATCTCAAAGCTTTTCTGAAATATCAAAATATTGGTTAAAAGCACCAATACAGTTATGAAACTGTTAAAAAGTGTAAAATCCAGCAATCAAATTTAAATATTGTCAGAAAACACCAAAATCGGGCAATAAACTCTTGAAAAGAGTTTAAAAATCTTCATAAAAGCACAAAAATTAAAAAAAAACAGGTTTTAAAAACCAAAACCAGGCCCATAAACTGTTAAGTGACAAATTCTATTCACAATATATTTAAAATAAAACCAACCTATCAAGTTTTAAAATAGATATCAAAAAGGCCTTGTATGCTTGTGAGCTTTTGCAAACCTTTGCTTACAGCTACAAACACCATGATAGTGTCCTGTGTGGTTTTAAACGTTTGGCATTTTTCTCGAGTAAAACGTTTTAATAGTTAACTCTTATAACAAATTAGTTTATGTTATGTTAAAATAAAATTAAAAAACATAAAAATTAAACCATAAATTGGTTTTTTTACGCATCAACAATAAATTGTTTGAAGAAATTCATCAAAAAGTGTTTACTAGTAATCTCGGTTTAAAAAATATTATCGTGTAATTTTGAATTATCCAGCAAAATGCATAAGCTTAAAGTATTCATTTTATATACTATGAAACAAGTCGTTAGACATATTTTATGTTTTGCACACAGGCGGCCGTATTTTTTGCAACAGTCTTGCACATGCCTATAAGAGAAGCTGCTTAAGAATTCTTTACTTACAATTCTTAAAAAATAAGCCACTTGTGCTCTTTACAAACGGAGAAACCCCAAGATAAATTATTTTTGTGTGTTTCTTGCTAGTTCTTTGGCGTATTTTTCTAATATTAGCTGTATAGTTGTTTAGTATTTTGCTTAACATCCTACAATAAACATTATCAGTTAAAATTAATTTATTTTATAATTTTATGTTTCAACTCAAATAGTAAGTCACTATTTATTTTATTTTGTCGTATCTTTTGTATGTTTTCTTCCCACAAACATAAAACTTACAAGTTTGAGTTTTACAGTCTAATGTGCCTATATCAAGATTATTGTGTTGCAATTGTTTTGTAATAGAAAACCTATGATTTCAGAACAGTGTCAAATCTATATTATGATGCGTATATTTTGCACAACGCAGCTTTCTAGTGTAGTATATAAAAAGTTTTAGCATACTATTCCATTGTCTCGGAGTTTTGATTACATGGTCTATATCTTCATGTTATTGATTTGCATAATTCATTTGTTTTTTATGTGTGTTTAAAAGTTATTGTATATACATTATCTGTCTTTTGTTTTAAGTTTTTGTATTTCATATTTTTTTCTAGAAATACATTAAAATTTTATGGCTGCTGCAAAGTGTTTAAAAAAAAAATTATGACATGCAACTATTATTTATCCACCGATAGCTTCAAATGTAATGTTTTTTTTAATTTATTTATGTACTATGTAATAGTTATTCTGCAGTAAATATGTTCTATAATAAATATGCCTTTTTTTCTCTTCAAAATCTTAAAAACTATTATCTAAACAGCTCCAGAATGTTGTGACAAAACTTCAGTTAAAATTTTCCGGAAATCTCTAATTGTTTTATTATGTCAATTTTCTATTTTATATTTTCAAAAAATGATGATGTAATTGATACAACCAACATTATTAACATGATGATGCAATTTTGTTTTTTTTAAATAACTGTAGTTTCCTATATTTTTTTTCCAAAATCTGCTACAAACAAATATTTACAGTTATAAATTGTATAATTTTAAATTGTATAATATATTTACAGATTAGTATTTCTTTGAAACAATTTTTTATACTTTTTGTATATCTGGTAGATTGATTGCTCTAACTAATTCAAAACTACGTGTAATGCTCTCCTAGTTTCTGAGGTTTTATTTGTTTTTCCATCCAGCAATTCTAGGTCTTCTTGTAGGTTTTTCCATATCCCTTTTATTATTTGTATTTTGGTTCATTCATTAAATTCCAATTTTATTTATGTATCTTAAGTAAAAGTTTCTACTACATCTAATTTAAATATTCAATTTAAATTTGATGCTAAAACTTCCTTTTTCCTACGTTTCTAAAAATATATCCCGGTTGTTTTCTTAACTCTAGTGTTGTAGGTACCAATGAAATACAGTCAAAAATTGTCCTTAATAAATCACCTTTGTATATTTCTTAGTTACACTTTGAACATTAGTTTTCTTATTTTTAATCTTTACTATATATTGTGTTCTATTTTTGTATCAAACAATTTTCTTAAATATTAATTGTTTCAAGTATTTCATAAAACAGGAGTCAAAGTTTTAGCATAGTTTAGCACGTCCAGCACATTGACAAGTTTGACTTTTGCTGTTTTTTTTTAAATTTCGAAATGTGGTATTTAACATTTACTTAATATGTCACAACAACGTAAATCTACTTTTAAATTTTAACATGTGAAACCTCACTCGCTGAAATTATCACATTAAAGACAAGATTTAAAGTCTGTAAATATTGACCTTAAATATTTGCGGTTTATATGTCTTCAGAAATATTGAATTTATAGATTTATTAAATAGTACGGTTAAAAAAAAATTCCCTTAAAAATTTCGGTCTTTGAACTGTCAGTGAATATCTGTTAGAATTTCTAGCAAACCTTACTACTACGTGTAAATATTTGTTTAGATGTTATTATGTCTTGTATTTTGTTATATGACTGACAATGTTGTCTATAATTACTCTTTCTTTGCATCCTGAGATACCATTCATAGCTTTTTTGATCATATATGTAAACCCAAATTAGATATACACTCATCAACAGTCGGTTGTTTATCATTTTCGTTAACAGTTTATATATACGCCGTTTTTTTTTTTTAATATTGTTTTTCCAAACATTTTTGTTATCGTTTCTTTTCTGGTTATCTAAAAGATTGACGCTTAGTGCTGTTTTGGATGCTCTATTCTCTTTAAAACATCGTTTTCTTCAATGTTCTTATTTTAGCAATAATCTTACCATTAATTAATTTTAGCACTTTATATTTTTTAGTATAATGTTATGTTTTTATATTGTCTTTTATCTCTCAAATGTGTTTTGTGCGTGTGCTTAATCTTCTCTTAATATCTATTACACTTTAAATATCTGATGATGTTTGTGATGTTTACACGTTTTAGCAGCCTGCCGCTTTTCTAAGCATAAAGGAAGTGAGGGCTGCTAAAAGCAAATGACTGCTAAAACATTTTGGCACGAGTTACAATCAATATTTTTTTGCTGCCCCAAATAAAAACATTGTTTTAAAAAATTGCAAAGTTTATTATAATCTGTCACTACTGTCAGAGTTAAGGTATGACATCATCATGTGAAATCGCCAATTAAAGTAGTAAAATAAAATTTAGCAAATATTTTTTTTAATGACAGACATTAACAACAAACATAGTTTGTTGCAAAGTATAAAAAGCAAAAAATTAAATAAATTCTGTTATCTGTCTGCGGTATAAAAAACAAAAATTGTCTAAGTTTTATACAAGGTGTCCGGAAAATACGTGTACAACGTTTGACGACAGACTCCTGACGTCAAAATAGGTCGATCTAAGCCGACTTAGTTATATCCAAAATTGTCTCGTTTAGCCGGTAGAGAGCGTCAAAAAAAACAAAAGTATAACAAAGTTGAAAGTATCTATTGTAAGAAACTAAGTAAAACAAAAACATTACTTAAGCAAATGTGTAAAATGACCGCCATCTTGCTGAATACACTTATTAACACTCTTTAAAAAATGATATTGGACCCTATCTAATGTCTCGGGATTATTAAAATGGTTGCCTGCATTTAAAATCCGCTGCAATAAATCATCGCGTGTGTTTACCGGAGTCTTGTAAACTTTTGTTTTAATAGCGCCCCACAAAAAGAAGTCACACATATTTAACTCAGGAGAACGTGGTGGCCATTTTACTGGTGCATCATTGCCTCTTCCAATCCATCGGTTGGGATATTGATGATGTAAGTATTGCCGAACGGCAACGGAAAAATGGGGCAGGGCACCATCATGCATATACCACATTTCACTCCAAAGTAAAAGGGGCAAATTCTCCAGAAGAATTGGTAATGTGTCTTGCAAAAAATTTAAATAAATATTTCCATCTAACCTGTCTGGAATAACAATGGGACCAATAAGGTAGTGATCAATAATACCTGCCCAAATATTAATTTTAAATTGATGCTGATGATGTGCAACTTTAATGGCATGTGGATTTTCATCGGAATAAATATGTTCGTTGTGCAGATTGGTTACCCCAGATCTTGTAAAGCATGCCTCGTCAGTAAACATAATTTTTCTACAAAAATTTGAAACAAGGATTCTTTTGTTTCTAATAAATTGACAAAATCTAAGCCGCATGGGGGAATCAGTCGGTAAAAGTTCCTGGACTTTTTGTATGTGGTAAGGATGTAACAACTGTTCTCTTAAAACCTCATTGACAATCGTTTTAGGAACATTTAACTTACGTTCTAAGAGACGGGTACTGGTACTTGGTTCTTCATCAACTCTTTCCAGAATCATCTCTTCTGTTTCCACAGTTCGAGTTGTTCACATACGACCCCTGCCTTCAAACTTTTTCTCAAAACTGCCCGTTTCCCGAAGATGACGCTCAATATTGGCAAATGTTTGGTGGTTTGGTATTCGACGGTTAGGAAACCTCTCCATGTAAACCCTAACACTCTGACGCCTATTTCCTTGACAAAACCCGTATACCAGGAGCATGTCAACTTTCTGAGAGTTTGTATAATTTTCCATTTTTAATGGTAAAATGAACTTGTAATTCAAGAATGTTGATCGTATACTTAAGTAAATTTCATAGACTGGTGACAATTTGT
The DNA here is from genome assembly GCA_963932245.1 of Tachinus rufipes. Taxonomy (NCBI): domain Eukaryota; kingdom Metazoa; phylum Arthropoda; class Insecta; order Coleoptera; family Staphylinidae; genus Tachinus; species Tachinus rufipes. The sequence goes on along the minus strand of OZ010745.1, from coordinate 69,470,446 downwards.
CAATAATTGTCAAATTATTAAACGCCATAGCAACAAGGTCACTTAAAAAATTATTGTTACAGGTAATTTCTTTTTAATATTTACAAATTTTTGACGCCCTCTACCAACTAAACGAGACAATTTTGGATATAACTAAGTCGGCTTAGATCGACCTATTTTGACTTCAGGAGTCTGTCGTCAAACGTTGTACACGTATTTTCCGGACACCCTGTATATAAAAAAACAAAACCAAAAATTTACTATCTACTAATTTGATTATTATAATCCTATAAAAGTATAAATCTTTCTTTTAAGTCAAACAGACAATATCATTTTTGTTGCTAAACGCAAATTGCAAGCAAAACAATTATCATTTAAAATAAATTAACAATAAAAATTTTATACACATTATTTACAACATTTTCCATAACAGGTCGTTGCCTTACATAAATGATGATGCATTAAAATATAAAAAAGCTAATGTAATTTCATGCAAATTATTTTTTTATTGGGTGAGTTTGTAGTCATACTAATGAGGTACAAAGTAACCGCCATAAATTCCTAGCCTACTACATTTCTAAAAACTTCAAACCAAATATTAAATATTGTAAAGTGTGATGCATTAATAACGTACAAGTGCAATTTCAACTCTCTACTTAAATTAGTTTTATAGTGATATAGTGACAGACTTCCATAGGTTTCAACTATGCCAGATTTGCAAAAAAATTAGTACACATTTTTTACATTGGAAGGTCTTACCTCTCATCAAATTATACAAATACAGTCGTATAACGTATTCAATAAAAATTCATCACAGAAGAGTCAAACGCCTTTATTGATAAACTGGTCCAAAGTGATCGCCAACTAAAAGTGAAGAAATCATCAGCAATTTCGAAGCTATCAGATACATCGATTCCCCTTATACTCTATGCCATTTAAATAATGTGAGTGCAAGATGGATCACAAAACTTCTGTCTGCTGTTCAAAAACAGCATGGAGTTGATTGTGCTTAACCTTTTTTAAAACTCTGTGAAAAGAGACAAGAAGAAGTTCTTTTGTTATAGAAGATGAACCTTTAGTCTTGTGTTATGATCCTTTGTCTAAAAAAATCTATAGTATAGCGGCGTGCAGGTAAACCACTACCAAGAAAAGCCAGGATATCCCCGTCAACCAAAAAGATTATTGCCACAATCTTTTGGGAAAAACACCTTGATAATAAATTTAAATAAAAAAACACCATAATGATTGGCGCTATTTTATAACATAGATCGAAAGAAAATATTCAAGCAAAGCTTCAAGGAAAATTAACAAAAAAGTCAGGTTGTTTCTCAACAACGCACCTATGCACACCACTGAGGTTGCTCAACCTGCTATAAAAAATGCGGCTTTCAAAAAATCGATTATCCCCCTTACAGTCTAGCTTAGCACCTAGTAACTACTTTAAGTTTTAAAATTAAAAAAAAAACCTTTGGGGTAGAAAATTTCTTGACAAAGAAAACTGCTGTTTAGGAGGATTTTGAGGACAAATCTTCAGATTAATTTTATAATGAGATAGAATTACTAATTAAACAACGTAAAAGTGTGTTAAAGTTAAGAGAAATTATATTAAAAAATAATAAAATATATTTCTCATGAATGCATAGTTCTTGATTAGACCAGAAATTTATGGCGGTTACTTCGTATATTATCTTGTATATTTTTTTAGCCAAATAAAGTGCTGTTTGTAAATGTAACTAACATAATTAACATGCTTTGTTAGTAACATCACGTATTCAGAAATCGATGCTAACAATAAATCAATAAATAAATTATGTCTACGGAAAGTACAAACTCAAGTCAGTTTACATATGCAATAGCAGATAAAAGCATTTACAAATTGCAAGTGTCGTATTTCAAACTCAAAAATAAAAATAAAAATGTGTTTATGATGCAATAACGGTAGGTACGCAAAAAGATTGTAGAAGTGAGTACAAACCATAAAAAGATGTGCCAAAGCTAAAAAAGCCAACACTTGATAGCAGGACAATAAAATTGTGTTAAATTAGGATTTGCGCAATTGTTAATAGTCCTAAAACAATTTTAATAATTTTTATAGAAGTAAGCAAGGTATATACTGCTAGCTAAAGATTTTTGTGTTACTTTACTTTAGAAGCAAGCAAGGGCGCCAAAATCCATTGCAGCCCTCTAAAAAAGAATATAATTTTCTAAAAAAAATATTTATTTTTTGTTTTATATAATTTGCAAAATAAAATTTTCAAAATAAAAAAAGTCATCGCCCCAGAATTCTTACGACAAAAAAGGGTTGATGAAACCAACGGCTTATTAGGTGACTTTCAAATAATAATAATAATAATAATAATAATAATAATAATAATATTTTATTCATCCAGTCGATCATGTTTGATATAGGATAAGTCACAGTAGTTACAGTTAAGATACATATCACAGATATACACAAATAATATAGTAATACAATAATACAGTTAAACAGTTTAAAATAATGTAACACTAATATAGCACACACAAATATTACAAATAATAAGTTTTAAAATAAAATACAAATCAAGACTATTACTATTTTACAACAAAATTTGTGTCTGATAAAAATTCATCAACAGAATAGTACGCTTTTTTAAATAAAATATTTTTAATACAGTTTTTAAACGCTTTTTCGTTAAGTTCTTTAATTGAGCTTGGAAGATTGTTGTAAAGTTTTATACCCATATAATGCGGACTTTTTTCAAATATAGATAGTCTATGTTTTGGATATTCTAAGATCGTTGATCCGTGACGTGTGGTGTAATTATTTCTATGATTACTTATAGTTTTAAATTTATATAGATGAGATTTGACATAGATTAAAGTATTTAATATATATATGCTGTATAGTGTTAATATTCTATATTTAGAAAAAAGTTGCTTACAGGAATGATGCCACGGCTTGTTAAACATAATACGTATAACACGTTTTTGAAATTTAAAAACTTTTTCAATATTATTTGAGACTCCCCAAGCTACTATACAGTATGACATCACAGGTTCAAAATGTCCATAATAAAATCTTTTGAGCGAATCTTCTCTTACAACTTTAAATAGTCGACGTGCCACATAACATAGGGGAGCAAGTTTCTTACACATTTGATCAATATGATTGTTCCAGTTACATTTTCCATCAATAATAATACCTAAAAATGTTGTGGTATCTTGATTTGGTATTGACTTTGAATGGCATTTTATTAAAAGCGAATCATCCGTTTTTGTGTTGTTAGCATTAAACCGCACTACAACAGACTTTGAAGAGTTGAGAAAAAGTTTATTGGAGTTAAACCAATCATTTAATTCAGTAGTTATTATTGAAGATTTATTAATTAAATTTTGTTTTGAGTCGGAAGAAATGAGTACAGAGGTATCGTCTGCGTATAATACAGCACTTTGAATTTTAATGTCATTTACGTACATTAAAAATAACAACGGACCGAGCACAGATCCCTAAGGAACCCCTTTTGCAATTTTAAGTAGGTTTGATGATTCGCCTTTTATTTTGACAAACTGATACCTGTTTTGAAGATACGAATTAATCAAGATATATGCATTGCATACATGTTTAATTTATCTAGAAGAATCTTATGGTCAACAAAATCAAAAGCTCTGCTGAGATCAATAAAAAGCCCTAAACATTTTTTGCCATCATCCAAATTTTGCATGAGATCATTTATGTACTGTATTATTGCATCTGATGTAGATAAATGCTTCCGAAATCCAAACTGTTAGTTATTTAGTATATTGTGTTTATTTAAAAAGGTAAATAAGCGTTTTGCAATTAAACTTTCTATTACTTTTGAAAATGTATTTATGATGGATATGGGACGATAGTTATCTACTAACGTTTTATCGCCTTTTTTAAAGATTGGTATTATCTTAGAAAATTTAAGCACTTTTGGAAATATACCTTGACTTAAGATTTCGTTTATTAAAAGCTGTAGAGGCTGTATAAGTGTATGTATGCATTTTTTCAACAAATCACCCTGATGGATAAAAAGCAAGTTATTATTTTAGACATATTCGGATATCGAACAGATTATAAATATAATATGTATTATATTCATTATACATACCTATTCTTTATTAAAATTAATAATTATTTTTATTGCATACGTAAATAATAATGTTAAATTAAATAGTAGTAACAGAAACGGAACAAACACTACAAAACACGCATCAAAATGTAACATCGGATCATGCCGATGCGACCATTTCTGTCTACTCTAGAACCCCTCACATTGTTTGTTCGTTCTTTTTTCAGGCAGTCGTCTCATAAGCGCTTGCCAGATTTCGGTACCTTCATCTTAAAAAAATCTAATCTTTGCTAAAAATTACCAAAAAACGTCATCCATTTGACAAAACTAGTCTAATGTTTACAACAGTATTTTTCGCTAATATACAAGGTGTTTACTACACTGTATATCAAAAGTAGATTTTAAATTGTCAGTTGTATTTTCTACACAAGCACAAAACTTTTATAAATACCCTTTATGTAGATAAAAATGTTTAACAGCAATGTATACCAGCTGCTAATATTAACTAATGCAATTAAAATTTCAGCATTGTTAGATGTGGATTTCTTAAAAGCAACCAACATGTTCTGTTTGTAAGCCTTTTCTCAGTGACACCCCAATAGAAACATGAGTTAAAATTAATTGTAAAACTTAAATCAACAATATTATTAACATTAATAACAGATATCACATTTAATTGTTTTGCCATAATTTCCAAGCAAAAACTTATAATTTGACTATTAATGTTTAAGTTGTAAAAAATAAAGTGACCAAAGTTATTTACAGTAGAAAATATATATGTTGTATCATAACATAAATTATGTTATAAAACCTAACAATAAAAAAAATTAAATTTAAAACTAATATGCTAACTTTGCAATTTTAAAAGCAAAAAATTTATTTTATTTTAATTTATTCAAAAAGTAATATTTTTAGTGTTGTACAAATATTGCAATTCTGTATGAAACGGCAAACTCTTCCAATAAAGTTAAGACAAAATGTTGCGTAATTGTGGGACAATTGTGGCAATAACACCTTGAATTTTAGTTTTAAGCTCAGGAATTATTTGTGACTTATTACCATACACATGCAACTTCAAGAAATTACACAGTCGCACATTTTAGTGTCCAATTCTAATTTTCATTTTTGTAAAAAAATTGTATCATTATTGTTATCTTACCAGGCAAGCAAAATAGTCACCACGGGCTAGAAAGCGATTGCAGCACTTCGCTGACTGTCGCCCTCGCTTCGTGCGTGCGGACAAACAGCGACGTGCTGTAAACAATGCTTTCCTGCTTTTGATACTATATACAATAAGTTGACAACTAAATCCAAAAGTCTAATTTAAACACCCTTTAAATCCAAATCAAACATTTTCAACAAAAATTGCAACTTGCTTAACTGAACGCTGCCACACATATTTTATCATACAATTTTGACTAGACCCATTTGTTGTGAACGTAGATTCGTCAATGAATATGATATGATGGTGAACATTACGGCGTTCAAGTATGCGTCCACGTTAAAAGAAAATTCTAGTTGGTATGAATCATCGCTTTCTTGAAGTTTATGAATAAAGGTTAGTTTGAATGAGTTAAATTTATGTGTGGAAATAATATTACATACGTGACTTTTAGATATACCACCCAGCTGATTTGCTCTTGTTCTCAAAGAAAGTATGTGATTATTGTTAACTAATTCTAACATTAAAATTGTTGCAGCATCATTTTCATCATAAGTCTTTTTTGTTTTTTTCATCTAACGATCTAACAACACCATAAATACTTATGTACCAAATTTCTTAAATCGTTTACAGATATTTGCACACCGGGAAATTTCCGGTAAAAAACTTTAATTGTGTATTTATAATATATTATAACTCCCGAACAATAACTACAATAAAAAAAATATTTTAGCATATCGATATCTTCTTGTAAGCTCTTTCTTACAACACTTAAATAAATTTGGATTTTCAAACTTTTAGTTTTTCAGTATTGCATTTTTATATATTTTACATTTTTCTCAACTTAGTTCGTATTATTATGACAAGCAGTAAAAATGTTTACACGTATAGTTAAGTCCATCCGTGGACACACTGTATATATTTTTAAGTTTTCAAATTAATTATTTAAATAATATTTATTTACTTCAAACGTATATGTTGTGATGCTATTACTAAAGAGTAAATTATAAATTTAAAAATATTATAATTAAATTAAAAATCACAGGCGTTAATGGATTAATTTTTAATTAATTGTTTCTTAATAAATATACTATTAACTTATTTTACTTTTATGTGAAATAGATAATTTGGCATCAACATTGCTACCCTATCGGAAAGAAATGCGATCATATGTCAATATTTCTCCTGCTTCTGTGCATATTAGCTACAAGACTACTGCGCTTGCAAAAGTCTTGCGCATGAAGTAGAAGTGAAAATAAATGTCGATCAATCTTTTGACAAATTTTACATTTTCTTTATGTTTTAAAACATTAAATGTAGCTTTATAGTATAGTAATAATTAATTTAAGTTTAAGTTAATATTTATGCAATATTAATACATTTCCAATAAAATTCTAGGTACTTAAATACGGTTAAACTTTAAACATAATCAGATAAAATTCAATTAATATTAATCTTTAATTATTTAGTTCATTATTAAATCATATACTGTTATCATTAAACATATTAACAATTTGGTACAAAATTGCAATAGCAATTGAAAATGTAAGTACGAAACGGACTGGATATTTAGATATTTCCTTTCTCTAAATTAGTTTTAATCATTGTGATTAATAATTGGCGGAGATGGGACACATACATACGTGGGAAAGGGAAGCGGTTTATTAAAGCGTACCATCCATATAACAGTCGCTACTGTCCATAGAAAACCCGAAAATTAAGTACATATCGGTTTTAATAAATAATATAGAAATTTTCAGATTTAATTTTTTAAATCACTTCTTTTAGAATATTTTCCATATAAAGAATATTTATTGTATGCATTTTTAATATGCATTTAAATGTCCGTCATCCGCGCTCGGAAAGTGGTGAAAGTTCAATTTTACAGCTGCCGCTCTTCTCAATTTTCTATTTCAAAACGTATATAATGCTAAATTAGTGCATCTGCAGTAAATCTACACAACAATTGGAATCCCTTCACTAAACTACTTTCTATAATAATAATTATGAAAACATATAAAGCACAAAAAATAGATAGTCCATACAATGACAATCAATAAGTTATTGTTTGGGTAACTGTTCGGTATGAACAAAATAGATACTTAAAACATATCTTTTTCAAAAGTTCTATGTTCTATCGGAAAACTACGATCCAAAATAATGTACGTGGAAAAAAATATATTAAATAAAAGTTAATAATAAGATACATTTCTTTCTTTATTTTCAAGATGCAATTAATTATTAATTATAAAGATTCACCTAATAAAAAAATTTAAATATTATTATAAAAAAATAACTATTTTATAGATTTAACAAACTATTTTATAAACTTTCTATACTAATTGTAGGTAACTAACAAAACAAAAGGAAAAATTAAATAAATTAATCTTTGAGAACAAATAGTTTAAAAACTAGCAAGATTTTAATTTACAGGGTGATTCATAGCAGGTGGAAGAAAATGAAACGTCACATTCTACATCAAATTCTGAAAATTTACTTTGTTTTCGAGTAATTTAAGTGTAAAGATTTAAAACTAAAATAATTAATAATTAAAAGTGAGTTAATAAAAATAATTAGTTAATTATAGAATAAAAGCTTTAAAACATTATAAAAGTTGACCAACGTGTCCGCCTTCATCGGTATGGTGTGGTTTGTGATCTGGTGAAAAGAAAATTTCCAAAAAAGGTAAAGAAAGTAAAAACAGCGCACTAACACTAAATACTTTAAACAACTGATGTAAAATATTACATTTTTGAAAATAAAATTAAAAAAATATACACTGGCAAGCAAAAAATAGAGGTCACTTTAAAATTATGACTTAGTTTTGAAATTTTTTGTTTTAACCTTATGTTAGCAAATTGTAAACAATTGTACTGTATTTTGCTAAATTAAATAAATTAAAAATTTAATGTTAAATCGTAAAGCATATTTATTGTTTTCTTGCAAAAATATCACAAATTTACAGTTCAGACAAAGTTTGAGTTTTTCTTCTTAAGACTAATATGGACCAAAAAATATGAAAAAAAAATTACTATCACAAATAACGAGTATTACCCCCTCTTGCATTAATGACTGCTTGAAGTCAACAAGGAACACTTTGAATTAAATTAAAGTCGATATTATTCCATTCCTGCAATAGCAACTGTCTTAGCTCCTGAGCAGTTCTTGAAGCAGGTGTATGCTTTCGGATACGTCGTTTCAACTCATCCCAGATATGTTCTATGGGATTCATGTCCGGGCTGAGAGCTGGCCAATCAAATAGCAAAATTCCCACTTTATCTAGGTAATCTCTGGCATCTCTGGCTAAGTGAAGTCTAGCATTATCTTGCATAAAAATAAGGCGTTTGTCCATAGTTGTCATAAAGGGTATAATATAATCTTCGAGAACCTTCATAATGTATCTGTGAGCTTCTGCTTCGGTAAAAATTCTATTCCAAACCATAACCGACCCACCGCCAAATGGAAGTCGCTTAACAATACCAACTGAAGCGTATCTTTCTTCGCGTCTTCTTCACACTTTCCAACCTCCGTCTGATCCATTAAGGTAAAAGTGCAACTCACCTGTAAACAGTACCCTGCTCCAGTCCTCATTATTCCATGCCCGGTGATTTCGGGCAAAAGCCAATCTTGCAACACAATGTCGGCGTTGTAAAGGTGGACCTGTAAGCATCTTTCTACAAGACAATACAGCAGCCCGAAGCCTTCTCCTAACGGTCCATTCACTAACATTTACATTTCTAACTTCATAGAGTTAGTTTCGTAGATAAACTGCAGAAACTGTTCTATTTTGCAAACTTGTAGTGACAATTTTTTCCCGGATCCTAATGTTCTGGTTATCAGGCCAGTATCCAAGTAACAATGATACACCTTTTGTACAGCAGAAAGACTTTTACCAACAATCCTTGCAATTTCACGTTTTCCTCGCCCATCTTCAGTCGACTCTATAATTCTTGCCACAACAATAAGGCTTAAAGGCATTATGACCTGTTAAGTACAGTACACTGTATGAATGACAAGTTTTTCAAAGAAAAATCAACACTAAGTAAGAAAACCACAACAAAATGTAGGTTTTTAATTAGAGCAAAATGGATGCTGTTTTATAAAAGCCTGTAACACGGTGATAATAACTGACAGATAGATAACAAAGTTAAAATAACAAACACAAAGTAAAAACAAAACATTCCAAAAATAAGTCATAATTTTATAATGACCTCTATTTTTTGCTCGCCAGTGTATATCTTTTATTATTCAACTGTTATTATAGCGTTTTAGCTAGTTAATTTAGATTTATGGCATATTAGCCTAAAAAGACTATTAATGCCGTATAGTGTTTTAGCGTTAATAATCTTCTTTAAGATGTTTAATCACCTTTTCAAAACCACATAACAGTAAACATTTTGTATATATAAAACAAAATCAAATAAAACGTATTTAACGTTGATAAATAAAAATTATTAAAGCAAAGTAAAATACAAGTACTGCATTACTTGGCGTAGTTTTCATTTGATTTTATGCAACTCCCTATAATTTCAATATTAAACCATCATTCTACAATAAAAATCAATGGGTTTCACTACTTCAACGTGAACTCAGCAAATAACAGATTGCAGTTCCTCGATATCATATTTAATTGATCATTTAAAAAATTATATTTCTTAACTTATAAAACAAAGTTCCGTTTAGTGCAGTTTTAAGACAATTTTAAGGTTTTCATTTTAGTTTGCCTTGCGTATAAGGCATTTCATTACGTATGAAAGAACATCTTTTATAACATTTTGACAAAACCTAAAGTTTTCAAACTATACATTTAACGCAAACATAGTAAATAATTGATAAAATAATCTAAGTCACTGCTGGTAGTACTGCTATATGGCTCTATTCTAAGTCTTTTGTAATTAACTATAAAAAATGAATAAAAATCATTGCAAAACTTGATTATTTTTTGGCGTTATAAGATAATTCGCTTTTGAACAATGCGCAAAGCACTTCCTGCTAAATAAAACAAAAAATGTCATTAGCAATTCTATGTAAAACCGTGTTTTGTGTGATCTATAAAGCAATGACAAACATCAGACACGTTTTTCTTATTTCAAAATTTCAAAATACGCAATTGGTCTTGTTTTTTGTAATGTCTATGAAAATATCTATATAAGTTTCAAATATATAAAGCAGTCATAAAATTCCAGATAAGCTTTAAGTAAAACAATTTCAAGAGACTGGTTAGACAAAAACTTTCCAAATAGGTAGATTTGGCTTAATAAATCAATATCATACCCAACAAGATCTCTAGATATAAATTCTCTTAAGCTTTAAAAAATAAAAGTATTTTCAAAGCTTCCATCCAACAAACAAAAAATCATTAATACAATAAATCCTAAAGATCAATAAATTACTTTGAACATGCTGCAACGCGTTCTGAATTCTTTTCCTCAAAGACTACAGTTCTCTGATAGATACCATTTTATACATTTGCATTAATTTTTAAATGTGTTTAAAATTATTAAAAAAATCAATAATTAACTTTAATTTTCGTAATTAATAAAAAATGCCAAAAAATGCTTATGTTGACAAAGCATTCGGTTTTACCAAATCTACAGTTTTTTAAGTAGTTTGTGAGGATTAACAAAAAAAAGTTTACTCAGAATTGATCAAAGAATTGCTTTACCTAAACCTTATTTGCCATTTTCTTACCACCCTGTATACAACATTGTTGTTTTTATTAAAACAAGACTAAATATCAAATATTATAAAATCCGACCACTTCGATGATTAGCGTTAGTTAATAATAATACTTTATTCACGGTATATACAAAACCATTTACATTTACATCATTATGTACATAAATAACGATGAATAACAACCAATATTACAATTACACAAAAATATATAAAAGAATATTGAATAATAAAAGCATGGAAAAAAGTATACATAAATAAAAACAAAATATAAAATTATTCATCAACACATTTTAATTGACACTTAAAACTACATTTTGAAACACAAAATAAATCAATATTATTAGAGAAACTATTTGCAATTCTACACATTCTACCAATTGGATTATTAAATCCATAATTAGTAGAATGTATAGATTCTCTAAATAATGGAGACTGTCTGGTTTGGCGATTATTGTTGGGGAATTGAAATGGAAGAGTTACTAGTAGCTCTTGGAAATCAATCTCAGACATCATTAGTCCACGTAAAAATGATAAATTGACTCTTTTGCGCCGAATTTTCAGCGGCGGAAGATTATATTGCAATTCAATGAGGTTAAAATCGTAATTTTTGGATAAAATGCCTAATTTGTACGATAATAAACAAAAAAAATTGTTTTGAATACGTTCTATATTGCATATATGAACGCTGTAGAATGAACACCAAACTGACGGAGCGTACTCTAAATGTGCTAGGAGATAGGTCAGTAGACATTCTGTAAACAAATCCTAACATTTTCATAGCACGGTTGCACATATAGTTTATATGCTCAACAAAAGTTAGTTTTGAATCAAAAATTACGCCCAAATTTTTTATTTGTGTAACATGTTCCAAAACATTATTATCGATAGTATAGTCTCACGATACTTTACTTAAAGTTCTGTTGAAGCTTATCAAAAAACATTTATTTGCGTTAAACAACAAGTTATTAATAAGACACCATGAATGAACAGAATTTAAATCATTTTGCAAACTAATGCAGTCCTCGATAGATGATATTCTTTTATAAATTTTAAGATCATCAGCAAATAAAAGATAAGACGAAAAATTAATAGAATAAACAAGATCATTAATAAAGAGTAAAAACAGAATTGGTCCACAATGAGATCCTTGAGAAACCCCAGAAGAAACAACAATTGGTTGTGATAAAAAGTTATTAATTTTCACACACTGTGTACGATTTTCCAAAAAGCTCGACAACCACGCAACAACAGATTTATGAAAACCCAAAACCCGAAGCTTAACAATCAAAATACTATGATTAACGCGATCAAAAGCCTTTGAAAAATCTGTGTAAATAGAATCTACTTGAACTCTTGATTGAAAAGCATTCAAAATATCATTTTTGAAACAAAGAAGATTTGTAGGAGTAGAACGACCTTCGCAAAACCCATGTTGCTGTTCCACTAAAATGCTTTTGCACATCCATTGTATTTGACCAGTTACAATTTGATTAAATAACTTAGGAATAGCAGACTGGATGCATATACCTCTATAATTAGTAATATCCTCCTTAGCTCCAGATTTATGTAAAGGCATAATGTAGCTTTGTTTCCAAACTAAAGGAAACTTGGCTTCATTAAGAGAAGCCTCAAAAAGAAAATGCAATGGCGTAGAAATTGAATAAATACATTGTTTTAACAGCATAGATGAAACACCGTCCGGTCCAGTGCTAAAGTTACATTTAAGGTTCTCAATCCCTTTAAATATAACCAACAAACTAATTGAAATTGTTCAATGTAATACGTTTTTCTTAAAGTCAAACAAAGGAGTTGGATGAGTTTGTGTATCGTAAACAGAGGAAAAGAATTCAGCAAAACTATTAACATAGTCATCTAAATTACTGCAAGTTTTTTGTTTATAATACATTGTAGCTGGAAAATCATTAGTTTTTCTAGAGTCGCTAACAAATTTCCAAAAGTGTTTAGGGTTACTTTGAATGTTGATTTCTGTTCGAGTAATATATTGCTTGTATAGACATGTACTGAGATTTTTACACGAAGTACGAATTGATTGAAACTCGTTATAATCAGACAATAATCTTGAAGATTTATAACGTTTATGAAGTTTTTTTTTAGTCTAGTAAGTAAAATCAATTCTTTATTAAACCAAACTGAAAAATTGTTTTCTCGCCATAGTTTTTTGGGAACAAAATAGTCAATAGCAAAATGCAACACAGAGTAAAATAAATTAACGCAATTATCAACATCACAATTATAAAAAAGGGCGGACCAATCAACATTCAGCAAAAAATTATTGATTGCGTTAAAGTCGGCATATTTAAAATCATTAATAACATAATTACACATTAAAATATCACGGCTAGTATCACATTTTACATCAATCACATAAGCAATATAATGTTGGCTAAGTTTTAACAAAACATCCACAGCTTTAATCACAGAAATATCACAGATGTTATAAAAACATAAATCTAAGAACACACCACCATCATTAGGTATAGAAATACATTGAGCGCAGTTTAGAAATCCATAACAGTTGAAAACAAAATGAGCAGAATAACTATCATTACAAATAACACTTATGCCTAACTCATCATTTACCCATACCGCTGCGGGTAGATTATAATCGCCTAGTGATATGAGTTTACTGTCTGGATATTTGTCAGCAATAGATTCAACGGAATAACAATGATCTATATAAAATATATAATGAAACGCGTCTATGGATGTTTTTAGTTTAGGATAATTTTTTCATAATTTAATTTTTTAATGTTAATGATCTATATATTTATCACAAGCCGAGTTAGGTGGTAAGTAGACTGCACTGATAATATATGATACAAATTTAAACTTAACAATTACAAACAAATGTTCAACACATACAATTAAAATAAGTTTTAGTAGCAATTAAGACACCTCCTCCGTCAAGCTTAGGACTTGTTAATAAAGAGCGATCACATCTAAACAATTTGTAACCAATTAATTGTAGCTCCGCATCGCTGATGTCCTGATTTAGCCAGGTTTCGATCAATACAATAATATTGTAGTTGGATACAGCTACAGCCAGCATAAGTTCTTTGAGTTTAGTTTTTTTACCCCCGACATTCTGGTAATAGATGGAGATACCGCTGGTGTCTCTAGTGACGGGTTTAGATTGTTGGCTGGATCCAGATTTCAAAAATCCACTGAAGATGAAGCAGGAAAATTATTAACTCGCCCATAATTTAAAAATTTCTTAAGCGCTATATTTGCAGGACAAAAATCTTTACAAATAGATCGAGCATGATTAGCTGGAACAGAAACTTTAAAACTGCTGTAGTTTCAGATTTTACTTTTAACTCAACAACATCAACTGATATCGTGGAAAACTAAGATTTAATATGATTTACTATATTAGTTTTTGGTAGTTCCACGTCTAAGTTTAGAAATATGTACGTAAGAAGTAGGCACAATAGCCTGCAGTTTGTCATTGGTTGGGCCACAACCAAAGATAGTTTGAGTTCTTGGCTGAGTTTTTTGATTAGTATTCCCCTTAACAACAAAGCTTGCCAAAGAAGGAAAAACTGCATGTTGAATCAATTGCACCGTATCATTAGTGAGCGGCGCAGTAGTAGGAGCAGTTAGTTGTTTAATGCAAACTTCGTATTGAAAAATAGTTTTATCTTTTTCGGTGATCTTCTCTTCAAGATAAGTAATTTTATCTAAGAGTAATTTATTGCTCGACCTCAACTCATCACATAAAACTTGGTAAAGAGTAATATTTTCTTTATAAAGTTTAGGAAGTTCGGAATCATCCATTTCAAATAAATGACCCCAGTTACATTTCTTGTAACGAATAGCGCAACTGTTATGAAAGATAACGCCACAATTGCTACAGGTTACACCGGATTGTGCAACAGTTTTGCATTTACAGTTTAGGCCGGACATAATAACAGATGCAGTTACAAAAATGACTAGAGCAATAAATAAATCAAAACAGGATAAGGTTGATACAAGGACACAATTCACACCGGTGCAGTCGATCACTAGTGACTGACTAAAAACAAATACAGGTAGACCACGGTAAGGTTACACAAAAGACAGCAGGATTATAAAAATTAATAATAAAATTACACGTTAAAAAATGGAAGTAACGCCACTGGTACAAAATAGTTAAGAACACCGCCACGGGAAGCGCGACAATAATAAAATTAATTAAACCAGTGAAATTTTTTAAAATTGTAAAGATGACTGGTTGCTAATATAATTACCAGCCGGAATGACACAAACTTTAGAATTATAGGCACTAAATTCCACACAAAACTGCACAAGTTAAAATTAATAACTTTACACACACACAGTGGCGTAGTAGGTAGTTATTCAATATTTGCGTTTAATATAAGATCAAAAACAAATCAATTGTAGGGCAATGTTGATTGATTTAAAAAAAAAATGTGGCTAGAATTTAGCGTTTACGTGAGCAGTAGTATTAGATCAGTGTTACTTTTATTAACGGTTGTCATCAAACTTCATTTAAAAAAATACCAAATGCAACCAATGGTATAGTAGCAAATTATTAAATAAAAATTTACTATAACTACTACTAAAAACTAAGTAAGCTTTGACTAGTGGGACATTTTAGTTTAAGAAACTTTATAAAATATTCTTAGGGTGTTGCGTTATTAATTCACAAAAAACAAGTGATTTAGATTGCGTTACTTTCCATAAGGTAGACGGTAGTGTTTTGGTTTTTGCACGCTGCTGGACAAAATGGTTGGCAACTAGAAAGAACAAACATAGACTTGGATCAAGACGTCCAAAAACACCACCTAATGCAAACTCTCTGTTTTTCTTTAAACATAAAGTTCAAGCAATAAGAAATAATTTCTCAAAAAGCACCTAGGTTTATTTCTTACTTCATGGTTTCACACAGCAAGATTTAAATAACGCCTATAAAACCACTCCAAACCCACAATTAAAATAACTCACTACTGTTTGTGCTCATAATAGTCACCAAAAAATAAAACGTCAAAACTTTCTATTTGCTATTAAAATACCTGTGTTCTTAAGAACTCAAAGAGTTATGATTTGTAAGCTATAACATATGGGCTGGCTTTTGTAGACGTAAATTTGCAAATAATGTTAAAAACATTTTGCAGCTAGTGCATAATCAATGCGTGCATAAAAAGTTGTAAGGTTCCACACATTTTTAATTATTATTTGTTCTTTATCTTTTTGTAACCATACTGTTCTCTTCAACAGTATAATTTGTGTTTCCCAAGTCATGTAAACTAGATTTTATTAAAACAATTGATGAGAGTAACCATTCTTCTTCGTCAGCCATTCATATGCCACTACTGGCGTCTTAGCCTCTTCTCTGCTTGTATTGCTGGCAACTTACATTACAAATGACCTAAAGTTTTAAGTAGATTCCAAACCACTGGAGAGAATTCATCACTCCATCAGAGAAGGTTTTAGCCGTAAAACCCCACACGCTGGCAAAGCGGCTTGAGGAGTAGGAGAGCGTATAGAAAGTGAAGTATATCACGGTCGGATGCCTAGACCACGCCTAGACCACTGCACCACGCTTTCTTTGTAACCATTACTACGTGATAATTCATGTAAAACAATTTACTATGTTTTATATAACAAATTTATTCTTACAAATACATTACTAGTTTTAGCTCTACTAGAGCCTTCTACAAATGTAATAATTTATGTGAGTTTAAGTAAAACAACAACGTAATATATAAATACCTAAACTGCAAAGTTAGGCGGCAAAGCTACAAAAATAATTAAGAAAGAAATTTACTTTTAAAGATTAAGATAAATTATTAGAATTTTTACGTCTTCCCCAGTTTTGGAAAAGTATGTTAATGTTAATTTATTTTTTACAACGCAATAATACGCTAAAGTTCATTACATTAGCGGTTTTTGTGTTGAAAACTCAGTAGCAGCTGCTTGAGAACATATGATAAAATTTAAAACTGAAAACTTCCAGACCAGAATGTCGAGTGTAAAATTATTGCTCATTAGTCGATTCGTTTTTAAAAACCATTTAACCGGCAACAGCAATCAGACATAGTATATGCTACCAGTATAATAGTGCCTTCCCGTACATTTTGTTACGTAAAAAACAATTTATGAAGTAACAATTTTTCTAAATTCTCCGGACTTAACTTATTTAGATTATTATTTATAAAGCCATATAATAGATCTGGTAAACCAAACATCATTAGAAACTGTTTAAGATCTTAGAAAACGCATTTTTCAGGCAGCAGAACGAATAACAATAATATATTAAATAAAGCAACTAGATCTCTCTTAGAAAAAGTCAGTATTTGTCTCGAGAGCAACGAGTCCATTTTGAATCATCTTTATAGTAAATTTAAACTAAAATATTATTAAATAAATATTGGCATTTTTGATATTTTAACTATTTAATCAATAAAACACTCTGTGTTGAAAACATTTTACTTTAAGACACACTTTATTGAACTTTTAACTATATTTGGTGTTATGTACTTACACAAAGTTGTCAAGTCGTAAAACACCCTATATAAATTTTAAAAAATTACAATTTTTTTTTTTTTAATTCATTTATAATAATAATATAAATTATAATACTATATAAATTATATAACAATAAAATAACCAAAAAGATTTTTAAGATTAGTTTAATAAATATCTGTTTTTTCAGTAGTTTATGAAAGTATTTCCGTTAATTAATTTAAAGCACTTATAATTGGCGTCAACAAACAAAAAAAAACTTTTCTAATATCATAGTATAAAACGTAAAATTTGTTTAGCATTAAGATTAAGATCTTTAAAGTTTCTTTGATTTTATGTTGCTGTGCATTATTATTACCTGAATAACTGATACAATATTAATAGCAAGAATACAAAATTAACATTGCAAATTATTATTTAGGAGTTACCCAAGAAAAACAAATTGTTATATTATACTCATTTTACGGTTGCAAAATTTTATAATTTTATTATTGTTCAAAATTTGTTAAAAAACTTTAAAAAAATCATTAGTGATGATTTCATGTAAAGCCGTATTCTATGATACATACAATGGCTCATAGTTCACATTTCTGAATAGGTTTGATCATTTGTTTTTATTCAGAAATTCTAAACATTCTTCTTATAAAAACCTGGTTATTTAACTTATTTGCTAATTAACATAAATAAAATAATTGTTTTTATTACTTGTACGTCTTAAAAATTTATTTTTTTTTAATTGGTTCAATTATCTACTAAATAAATTATTGAATTTATCTTTATTATTTTGATTATTATTAGTAATTTTTGTTTTCATTTTTTGATAACGTCTTTCTTTTACTATATGTTTAATGCATCAGCTATTTCATTATCTTTGTTTTCCAGATTTATGTTGCTTTCTTATCATCTTTAACTAGTATTATATTTACCGTAGTACGTACTGTCTTTTTCTTTTTATTTATTTTATTTCCATGTTTTAATATTATGTTAATTAAGTATTCTGAAATTCTGAATATTGTCTTCAGGATCAGGTCTTCTATTTATATTTCAGGCGTCTAGATACAAAAACGGACATTTCCACCGATACATGTTCTGAATAAATTATAAAAAAATTAATAAATAAATATTTTATACTATTAAATTTTTGATTTTTTTGTTGGGTGATTTAAAACGTAAATTGAAATTTATTTTGTCGGTTTTTGCATGTAGACACCTGATTTATAACATAATATCTATAAAAACATTGTTTACTTTTTAACCTAAATTACATATAAAAATAATTTTTGCAGGTTTGTACGTATCAAAATCAATTCTCAACAAGTTATTATTTCAGTTTTTAAAATTGTGAGTGAACTATCACAACAAAAGCAGTTGACTCTCTAAATACTATCTTTAAAACATAAAAAAACACAAATAAAACTGTTACCGAAACCTTTAATAACGATAGGAGAGAGAAGCATATTATTTAGTAAATAATTTTTTTTATTGCATTTTATACAGATTTTGCTAAATCTTTAAATCTATTGTGCCATTTTAATAGTAAAAATAAAAAGTTTAAGTTTTAGCACATTATATTTAATTGAATATGCA
This sequence comes from Tachinus rufipes, assembly GCA_963932245.1. Lineage (NCBI taxonomy): Eukaryota > Metazoa > Arthropoda > Insecta > Coleoptera > Staphylinidae > Tachinus > Tachinus rufipes. The sequence continues at coordinate 69,451,474 of OZ010745.1, read as the reverse complement.
ATTTTTTAATAAGAAGAAGTCAAAAATAGAACAATTATATTTCCTCAAGAGTTGCATTGTGGTCTTACATTATTTTTATTATTTATAAATGAATTGCAATTGTTTATTTTATATTGTAAAATTATATAAAACTATTAAATCAAAAACAGATGTATATTATTGCAGCAGAACCTAATTGAACTGCTTCAATATTGTAAATTAACTTTATCTAAATTTGTCCAAATATTGTGCAATGTTCTCTAACATATGCTCCAGATCAGATAAGTAGTAATTACAACAATTTTTAAAGTGAATACTAAAATGTGTAACTTTATACACTTAATTAACTTTTAATTCTCACGTAAACTAGATATGAACAAAAATCAAGCAAAATTCTGGGATTTATCAATAGAACATGAGTCTAACTAAATTATAAAACTTACTTAACTCTGTACCAATCGCAGATCATACGACCCATTATATCAATCTAGAGCCAAAGAGAATGTCACAACGATTTTTCAAAGTCGTTTGATCGTGTGAGCTAGAATATTTTGATTGATAAGCTCAGCAGAGCGGGTTTTCATTATGAAGTGATTTCCTGTTTATTTAGCTTTTTAAACAATCGCACAAAGTGTGTAAAAAATAATAAATAAGACAGTCCATTTGTCCCATTCCTCAAGAAATTTAATTAATGATCTCCCAGTTATTAATTCATCGTCATTTTTTTTTTTAATTTGCTAATGATTTAAAAATGTATAAAGAATAATATCAGCTCTTAATGACTGGCATCTTTTATAACTGGACATAGATTTTATTTACACTTGGTGTTTTATTAATAAATTGGTCTTCAATTCTAATAAACGCTTTTTAATAAGTTATCATAGAACTTTGAGTAAAATTTCTTATAACTATGTAACTGGCACTAATATATTGGACAAAACCACACAAATAAAAATTTAAGCGTAAATTTTAATCATAAACTTACATTTGTTAAACATATTAACATCATGTGCAATTGTGCCATAAAAATGTTAGGATTTGTGTATAGAATGTCCGTAATTTTATCAACCAGTACATTAAAACTTTTATGTTGTGATATTTAAAGTATTGAACAAAATCAAACAAAAAAATTGTCGTTTATTGTAATATAAATCGGGCATATTGTCTGTAAATTATAATTACAGTTACATTGCCTCACTCTATCTACCGTCATTAAAGTTTTGCCACAAAAGGGCTAATTTGTCATTCTTGCATAATTTAATTATGTCAGAGATCAATTGTGGAGCTACTTGGTACTTTTCCATTCCAGATAGCACCTAATAATAGACGCAGCAAGTATTTTTCCTTCCGTGAGTCTGTCCATTTTACTAATTATGGTTTCAATAAACTGCTGAGTAGAATATGTAAATTTGCAAATAATGTAACAACTAACTTTAATTTGTCTTGTGTTTCTAAGTCTACGTTTAGAAGTCAGTTGAGTCACATGACTAATGTTCTGTTTTAATATGTGCAATTTTTTGTATTTTTTATTTTTATTTTGTAAGGATTTATACCGTAAATAAAATATTATAAAGTATTATTATGAAACTTCACACTTTTTTTTCAAATTTTTGCAATTCTTTAATTTTTTGATTATTTGTTTGATTTTCTTTTTGTCTTAATCTTTTCAAACTTACTCTAACTTCTTTCTTTAAGTCTTTTCCATTCTTGTGCTTTCTTTGTCGTTTTTTGTTTGCTTATTATTTTTTGTTGTTTTTTCATTCATTGTGCTTGTTAAGTCCAATATAATTTGTGTCCAAAGATAGTTTGTAAGTGTATCCAAGTCTGTCCTAAATCCATCTAACAAAATGTAACTGTACTGTTAAGAATATTTTTTAATTTATTAATTACTTAATATGTCAACAACAACAACATAAAAATACCTTTAAATTTTAACTAGTGAAACTACACTTAAAGACTAGATTTAAGCAGTCTGTAAACATTTACTTTAAATATTTGCGGTTTTGTAAGTCTTGAAATATTCTAAACTTAGAAGTATATTCCATGTGTCAATAATATGGTTAAAATTTGTTTTCTTGAAAGTTTCAAGCTTTGTTCTACAAGTATATATTTGTTTAGATGACAATATGTCTTGTATTTTCTTTATGTTTTTCGGTCTCTAACAAACAAATAACATAATTTTTTTTCAACATTGCCGTTTTTAATTTTTTTCATCGTTATATTTTGTTTTCATTATTTTATTTTTTATTGTTTGTCCCTACATAAGAAAGAAACACTGAAATAAAATTAGACTTCATTAAAAGTTATTATATGCAAAAATCATTTAGTGCAATAATACCGTCGCAAGACTAATAGACTAGAAGAAATACCCAAGCACAATCAACAAAACTATCTGGTATACAGATAGGGCTAAGAGCACCAAAGTCTTTCAAGCAGAAAATTAAAACAACACTTCAATAGACCAATAACTAAAAAAACTTAAGCTTGCTTTCAAGATTCCATACAAAATTATTAATCAAATTTCCGTATTAAACTTGACACAATCAAAATCCGCCGCTGATCACCAAGAAACAATAACAATCTGCATCACTGTAGAGTAGCTTCGGAGGCCCTCAGTGCAAATATTGTCAAACACGATATTGACATCGTTCTGATTCAAGAACCTTGGATCTACAAAAAAGAGATAAAGCGGTTAAGCGTGCCGGGAATAAGTCTTATAGCAGCACAATCCATATACAAGACTCGTGCATGCATCTTAGCAAAGCATGTACTTAATCTAATTATGAGACCTATGTTTCAGAGATCAAGTGACAGCCAAGGTAGTGATAGTAGGAAAGAAAACCAGAAAAAAAAATCATTTTCGGATCTGGATACCTTCCCTACAATCAGCAAAAACCACCACCACCTGCAGAAATACTGCAGCTAACAAGCAGCAAGATGACGTACCGCTGATCCTAGGATGAGATGCCAACGCCCACCACGTAGCCTGAAGAAACAAGGACATAAACCTAAAAGGTAATAAACACCTAGAATTTATAGTAGAATCTAAGCTCATTATGATGAACAAAGGTAACGTGCCAACGTTTTGCAATGAGTCGCGTAGCGAGGTTATTAACCTAACATTAGCTAATTATAAAGCAAGCAAAGTGAATAACAAGTGGTACGTGTCGGACAAGCCCTTATTGTCGGATCATGCATACATCCGATTCAATATCGAATCTGAAAAAACGTTCCTTCTGGAATACCAAAACTCAAAAAATACTAACTGGGATCTATACAACAAGATACTAGTTGGTTTAATCCGGGACTGTCCAAAAGCTGCAAAAATATCACAACAGTTAGTAGTAATAATATTTGTCAACCCCATCAAAACCGTCTTTAAAGGGAGCTGCCTTAGCACAATCAAGCACACCTTCAACAAGATTACTTGGTGAAACAAGAAGCTAAACAAAGCAAAAGCAAATACTAGAAAGCTATTCAATAAAACACAGTAACTGGGCCACACACAGAACCTATAATAAAGCCATAAAGAAAGCTAAGAGAGAATTATGGAAAAAAGACTGTGAGGACGTTCTAAACGATCCCACATGCTCGCGTCTCCAAAAAGGCTTAAGCAAAAACCCTAAATACACAGAGTCAGTCCAGGGCACTCTGCAAAAGCTGATGCTCTATGCTAACGGAAATACGTAATCAAAAAGATTTGCAATTGCCTAATAAAACGGCAAACAAAAAGAACTAGAAAAAAGCAAAAACCATAATAAATCAGACTAACCTAAAATGGGAAATTAACACATACGCCTTTCCTTGAGATGACGCGGGCCAAAAATTTTCTTCGTAATAACGTTATTGTTTCTGCTGCTATGTAATACCGTTTCGTTAAAACCATCTTCGAACTGGTCTCATAAAAATTCTAGAATCATGCTCTGATAGCAAACTGAATTAATTATAACAGCATTTTCTACATTGTCTTAAAAAAAATACGAGCAAATTATTACTTTTTAAAAATGCATTTTCTCCTCAAAAATCTTTCTTGGATGTTCTAATCCCCAAGTTTGGCAGTTCTGCTTGTTTACGTAGACGCTTAGATAAAATTGCGCCTCACTACTAACCACATCCATTCGGCAAACACAACGCTGTAAATGATGTCTAGATTTCAGTTCTTGTACTAACAAGATTTTATAATAATGTACTTAAGTGTAAATTCTTAGTCAATTTTTTTACTGCGTAGTAAAGTACAAAAAGCCCAGTTGACAAACATTGGCAATGTTCTGCACAAAGCAACCGCTACGAGTATGTTAACGTACTATGGCATTAGTTTACTCAAAGTTTTGAATTAATTTATAAATTGCGCGCTCAAAAGGTCTATCTATTTTAAACACCAAAATATGAAAAAATGCAATCAATTGTACAATTGGTCTGAATAGCAATAGACCAACTTATAGAAAAAAACTTCAAGGGCAATCAACTAGCCAAAATTTAAAAAAAAAATCCAAAACAAATTTGCATTGCAACTGCCAAAAAATAAAACACAAAATTATTTCTAATGGCACAGACGTAAGTCAAAGCAAACTACAAAGACTTGCAGCACAAATAACCAGACACTGTTGGTTAAAAAAGCACTTGCATAGTGTGGGAATAAAAACGGACCTAATAAGCCGCAAATCTATGAACAAAAAGACTTTTTTATTAATTGATTTTGTAATGTACTTTATTTTATTATTTACTACTATTATATTATTTTGTTTTGTAAATATTTCCTTGTAATTAGTTATAGAAAATAAATTTTATCACATATTTTTTTTTATAGAAACGGTTTCAGTGCAACATCTAACATTTTTGGGCTCAAATTTATCTTGCTCGAATGTGTGCTCAAATTAATACTTAACTTAGGGCCGCAATTGTACAAAAAAAAAATGACAAAATATATGTTGAAATATACTCCAAAAGACCTTCAATTATAACTAGATTAGATAAGATCGATAGAGTATAAGTACAACATGTCATATTTTTTGTTTAAAACTAACCAAAAATAGATTATGAAATGAATTAATAATTTATTCAAAATCAGTCAATCGAATCACAGCGGCCAAGGGTCAAGCATAGACAATTGTTTCGGTTCTACAAACCTCGTCAGTATGCCTTGTACGACCACGGCATCGCATGATAGCGAAGACAATTTTGAATAAATATTTCTGTTCTTATGAACACAATTGATATTATAAATAATCAAACGAAAAACTGGTTTGCCATCTAGTTGCAATTTTTAATACTAAAATGTCCGCATTAATCGGTATCATTTTAGCATTTATGCAATTGGCAGTCATTTCGCGGCTTAAACGATTTTGAATCGCCAATAAATTATGAAATGAATTAATAATTTATTCAAAATCAGTCAATCAAATCACAGCGGCCAAGGGTCAAGCATAGACAATTGTTTAAATAAATGCTAAAATGATACCGATTAATGCGGACATTTTAGTATTAAAAATTGCAACTAGATGGCAAACCAGTCTTTCGTTTGATTATTTATAATATCAATTGTGTTCATAAGAACAGAAATATTTATTCAAAATTGTCTTCGCTATCATGCGATGCCGTGGTCGTACAAGGCATACTGACGAGGTTTGTAGAACCGAAACAATTGTCTATGCTTGACCCTTGGCCGCTGTGATTCGATTAACTGATTTTGAATAAATTATTAATTCATTTCATAATTTATTGGCGATTCAAAATCGTTTAAGCCGCGAAATGACTGCCAATTGCATAAATGCTAAAATGATACCGATTAATGCGGACATTTTAGTATTAAAAATTGCAACTAGATGGCAAACCAGTCTTTCGTTTGATTATTTATAATACAAAAATAGATTGTCATAAAATGCAAAAATATTTTTTTGGCATCTGATTAAAAACATCTTATTTCAAATTTACACTTAAATATTAAAATAGAAAAAATATTATTTACATATTTTAGCACAAGATTCACATACATAACAATTTTCCTCCGGTATAAGAGCCATTTGATAAAATTAAATCATTCTATGTAAGTTACAAATATTCTGAACATGATATTCATTCATAACTAATATTATTAATGATATTAATAATATTGGTGACCTTAGAACATAAATATTAAAACCTAATAAACACAATTCCAATTTCCTGAATGCTAAAACTAGTTTTAGCGCATGTTTACTCCAGATGAAATAACATACATACAGAAAATATCCATTCCTTAGGTTAAAAAATTAAACTTTCATATAGCGTTTCTGAATTTAATAAACATTATGATTGTGTAATCACCTTGAACCTCTACAAAAATCAACATAAAATTATCTTAAAAAAGGTCATGTCATTTAATTAGTAAATAAATCATTAAACGGTTAATTATTACAGTGTAATGTATTAAATTTAGTTTAACAATGATTTTAACTGATACAGATCAATCATTAGGGCATAATTAGTTAGTAATTACCACTCCAATTTTATAAATATTGAGAAATATATTTTAGTAAACAAAATTATGTATGCTGTTATGCATATATAAAAATTCCATTTCATATTTTTTAGTTTTAATTTAAAACTGCAATTAACTAAGTTGTTATTAATAGATTATATAACAGTTTTGATATTAGTAGGTAGATTAGAAGAAATTAATAAATGATAATATCAAATTAAAAAAAATTGCATATTTAATTTAATAAATGTTTAAAAATACACTAATAATATTAATTATATTTTTTGTATTTTAATAAATTTGAACTTTTTAAATCATAAATCAGATAAACCTTCTTCGCGCGCACCACCTACCTTTTAAAATATGCGTTTCCACTTTATTTGAATAGTCGAGACGAGTAATAATTTTAATGCTCCAGATGCATCTGCGTCAATATCACCTGATTATCGTACGTAAACCGCGCTCTCCAACAAAAATCGTATTTACATTGTTAATGAGCGGCTCGCAACACTCACGTTTAATGTTAATTAAAAATAGACTATGTCGCGCGGCGCGCAACCGAAGGTTAAATTTGCACTAAGCCAAACAGTTTTGAATCGAGTTTTAAAGCCATGTTTGAACATCCCACTTTGGAAAACAGTCGGCAGACATCGTGCGGCGCGGATGAATCGTTTCACTCTACGGGAACGGGAACTGTCACCGGTCGTTTGCTATTATTGTTATTAATATTATGTATTATCAGCTCGGTTATTATTACTATAACTATGGGGGAACCCTCTATCCTCTTTGTTATTAGAATTGATTACCATACATAATTTAAAAAACGAATGGATTTGGCAAAATACTTCTCGTCAGTTTGAAAAACCTGTGATCGTTTAGAATAAAATAAGATGGTCAAAAACTTTTTAATATGAATTTTTTTTTTAACTATATTTAAAATCAATTTAATCGCACGTGTTTATATAAAATTATCTTTATGTAGATCAGTAACATTATATAATCATCATTAAAACTGAAGCAGAAATATATTAAAATGTTTATTTGTACATAGTTTTTTAACCAGTGACTGTTAACAGTTAAATAATATTCTCAATTTACCTTGACTTTAGCTCTTTTGATGTTTTCCAAGCACTAACAAATAGATGTGGCATTCAAATCTTATCAACAAGCTTATTGCATAAGTGTTAATCACACTCTAATTAATAGCTTTTTAACAACAGAAAAGTATAGTAAAACTATAAGTAAGTAAATTAAAAAGGTGTAAACACTTACATTAATAACAAAAAATACATATAATTTTACAGATGATAAGAACTATGATATATTATGTAAAACTTATCCGTTTAACTTAATAAATCTAGGTTCAAATCTGTCACATTTGTATATAAACTTTAACTTCAGATAAACTAAGTTTTTCTTACTTTAAAACAAAAGTCATAACTTGAAGTACCAACATTATCAAATATTAATATAAACAGCAAATGTATATCTAAAATTTGCTTGATTTTTGTAGTTTGCAATCTAGCATAATCTTTTTAATACAAACATGTTATCATTTTAACTTCAAATGTATATAAAACACTAAAATTTCTCAAATGCACTCTGTTTGTGCCATTTTTGCATGCAATACAAAACTTACATACGCCTTTATGCTGAATAGTGCTTTCTGATCTAAAACAAATTAATGACTTAGATACTGTTGCAATGCATGTTACAGATTGTTTCATTTTAACCCTTAACTGGTAAGGTGAAATATTGGGTGCGTTTTTAAAAAGCTCTCGCTGTTCGAAATTTTTTTGTTGGAACAATTTTTTAGTTTGTAAAGGTGTCCCTAGACGATTAATATTATCATCAATAATGTTGCACAATATTTTGTTAGGACCACCTAGACGTTGCAATATAATTGCGCAAATTTTTTGTTAGTTACTGACACTTCTGCAGTCAACATGTGGAATAAAATAAAGTAAGTTGTGTGACCATTGTTAGTGCAAAAACGTAAAAAATAGGATAATACTTTAAACAAATATTTTTTTAACTCTGATATAAAAATACCAAACTAATGCCCGTATGACACTGATCTATAATTCTTTATTGAATTATATATATAAAAATATTTAAATCTTAAAAAGTCTGTAAAATGCACAAATAATCATCAATCTTATTGTAGATTGAAATTTTAAGAATATTTTTAGTTTTTCTTTAGAATTAACACAAAAAATGTACGAATTAACAGTTTTTAAAAAATAGTTAAGTTATATTATAAATGCTATTACTCACATGTTATATGTTAATTATAAAGAAAACATAAAAACTATTCTTAAAATTTTAATCTACAATAAGATTGATGATATTTTATGCATTTTACAAACTTTTTAAGATTTAAATATTTTTATATATATAATTCAAGATATAATTATTGACAGTGTAATACGGGCATTAATCTAAAAAATACTTATAAACAATTATCACAACAACTTTCAATTTTTGTAATTACTTAAGCTGTTTTTGAACTAATACTGTCAGTATATATGCTCACAAATAACAATTTTTGTTCATTTTTATTAAATCATTGCATAACAGTTTTTTCAAAAGTATTGTTGCTAAAGCACATTTTGGCGGTCCCGCCATACTGATGTTACACCAAAAACATACGTAAACGGTTTCTTTGTATACCAACTAAAGTAACCGAAATGGCGGTTATGCAATTAATAATCAAAAAGTTAAGTTATACATATAACCTTAAATTGTAATTTTATTATTATTTTTTTACTATACTGTTGTTTTTTGTATAACTTTACCTTGTTTTACTTGTGTTTGCTTTTAGTCAGGTACAAGGTGATTTGCCGTGTAAGAAATAGCTTAAAAACATTAAGTCTGCAGTTCATCGTCGTTGTTGAAGAAATCTATCTAAAATTATAGTACGGTACATTTCTACAATAATTGTTTTATCAACAAATATAGGTCTAATTATTCTTTGCCTTAAAATTAGAATCCAAATACAAATTTATTTTAATTAAATGTAAAATTGTTTTGTGTGAGTTATAGAAATTGACAGCAACCTATCTTTAATCATTGGCTGTATACATATCCTGATAAACAAAACTGAGCTTTATAGATAAAAATATCTTAAACGTTTGTAAGTTGTAATATGCTACTTGTTGTTCATAATCAATCAGTAACTCTTGAACTAATGATATAATAATCTTTTCTGCAATTTTTATATGAAAGATAAAGATAACTTCCTCATTGACTTTCGTAAAATTTGCTCTAGTTGATGCTCCGTATTCTCATTAACCTTTTAGTTAAAATGGATGGCCTGTTAAGTATTTTTTTCTTGCAGATGCAGTTTCTTCTATTAAAGGTTATCGGTGCCTAGAAGATAAACTTTTCTTAAGCTTCTCCAAAATTTTATTCAAAGTTCTGACCCCTCCAGAAAGAAGGAGAGCAAATCTGAAAAGACACAAACCATCGAGAAGACCGTAGATTAAAATCCACCGCTAGTCGCCGAGGAACAATAACGGTAAGTTTGATGTTAAACATAATGCAAATCAATCTGCATCACTGCAACGCAGCTTTAGCGGCCCTCATTGCGTATATTGTCAAACACGATATTGACATTGCCTTGATTTAAGAACCTTGGGTCTATAAAAGAGGTATAAAAGAGTTAAGCATGCCCGAAATGTGGCTTCTAGCAGCACAACCCATATTCAAGCCTCGTACATGCATCTTAGCATATACTTAACCTAATGCCATTATGGGACTTATGATTCAGATATCTAAAGAGCCAATATAGTAATAGTAGGGAAGAAATCCAGAAAAAAGATCATTCTTGGAACTGGATACTTTCCCTATGATCAGCAAGGACCACCACCACCTGCAGAAATACTACAGCTAACAAGCAGCGGGGATGACGTACCGCTGATCCTAGGATGCGATGCCAACGCCCACAACATAGCTTGGGGGAGCAAAGACATAAACATAAGAGGTAAGAAACTCCTAGAATTTATAGTATAATCTAAGCTCATTATGATAAACAAAGGTAACGTGCCAACGTTTTGCAATGTATCGCGTAGCAAGGTCATCGACCTAACATTAGTTAATTATAAAGCAAGTGAAATGATTAACAAGTGATACGTGTTAGACGAGTCCTCATTGTAGGATTATGCATACATCCGATACAATATCGAATCTGAAAAAACGCTCTTTCTAAAACACAGAAACCTAAAAAAAAACTAATTGAAATCTATACAACGAGATACTAGTTGGCCTAATCGGGGACTCTCCAAAAGCTACAAAAACATCACAACAGTTAGATGTAATGACAGACATAATTGTCAACTTTATCAAAACGGCCTTTGAAAGGAGCTGCCCTAGCACAGTCAAACACACCTCTAACAAGATTACTTGGTAGAACAAAAAGCTGGACAAAACAAAGGCGGATACTAGAAAACTAATCAATAAAACCAAAAAGAATGGTCTGGGACTGGGCCACATATGAAAACCAATCTTCCGGCTTATAATAAATCCATAAAGAAAGCCAAGAGATAATCATGAAGAAGATACTGTGAGAACGTTTTAAACGGCCACACATGCTCACGTCTCTAAAAGCCTTAAACAAAGACCGTACTGGGAACATTGGATCCTTGCGGACTAAAAACAAAAAATACACAGTCAGTCGAGGACACTTTGCAAGAGCTGATGCAGACACACTTCCCAAGCTCTACACTAACGGAAAAAAAGCAAAAACCATAATAAATCAGGTTAACCTGAAATAAGGAATCAACACGTTTGAACCATTTAAGTTGCCAGAAGCCAATGAAATTTATCTCATTATGCTACAGAAAGGCTTTGCATTTGCAGTGCAGTGCAGATTTTCGGAGCAAGCCTAGCACTTTCTCAAATACCAAACAGCTAGAGATTGGTCAAAGTGGTAATTATACTTACGTATGCTCTGGCTAAATTCTACAAACCAATCAGCTTGACATCCATTATGCAAAAATTATTAGAAAAAACAGTCGACTGGCACATACGGGACGGGGTGCTAACGGCCCGACCATTGCACCAGCATTAGTATGTTTACCAAACAGGTAAATTCTGCAAACTAGCCATACGCCAACTAGTCAGCAAATGTGAAGACATCATTTAAGTCAAAGAAATAGCTTTGGGTGGTTTTCTGAATATTGAGGGGACATTTGACAATACTAACTTCAAATCCATTGTAAAAGCAATAGAAAGCTGAGGAATAGATTTTCTTATCCAACAATGGAACAACTTCATGCTCAAGAACCGGACTGTAATTATAACATTATATGGAAAAACTGTAGAAACCAAATTTACCGGCGCGGCGGTAGGCATACTCTCACCCCTACTGTGGTGCTTAGTCATAAACAAATTACTACAGATACTTAACAACATGAGCATTTTTGTCCTAGGCTATGCAGATAATCTTACAATCTTTGAATGTGGGAAGTGCGCTAAATACCGTAGAAAAGTAGTGCATCCAAACTAAACAACAATTGTACCGTTCACAAGACGGCAAAACACCACAGACTTAAAAAACCTAAAGGTGTATGGAGCCAAGCTCTTGATGTCAAAGAAAGTCAAATATCTGGGACTAACGCTTAACACTAAGTTAAACTTATATTCACATCTGACAAATATAAGAACAAAAGCCATTCGAGTGCTTTTTGCTAACAAAATAATGGTCGGACGTACATGGGGACTAAAACTAAGTATGACTAAATGATTATATCCGGTAGTGGTAAGATCTATTATTACATACGGAGCGCTTGTATGGAGAAAAAAAAACAGTATTAAGTGCACAGCCAAAAAACTAGATTAAGTTTAAAGGCTAGCATGTCTGCTGATAACGGGAACAATGAGAACGACGCTCACCTCAGCTATAAAAGTACTATTATGTTATGACAAAAGCAAGACAAGCAGCATACAGACTGCGGATAAACGTACACAATGTAAACCTCAGACCCACAGACTTAATATAACAAAGGTTTTGCTTGAGAAAACAAATTTACAATAAAGTCGGATTTTATGAAGGGCCACTGCATCAACAAAAACTTTGTTGTGATAATACTACAGCAAAGCAAATGGATAAAAAACAGATATCTGAGAACAGTCAAAAGAACTATCTGGTACACAGATGGGACCAAAAATCAAAAAGGCACCGGGGCTAGAATTTACGCGGACAAACACCAAAAACAAGCAAACTTTGCTGCCTCTAGGTAAATATGCCTCAACGTTTCAGGCCACCTCTGCCTGCCATCGAGTGGTGCGCCAAAGACATGATTGAGAAGGAACTAGAACCTGACATACCAATAATCATTATGTCAAACAGTCAAGCGGCATTGCAACTCTTGCAATTGCCAGTAATAAAATTCAAATTGGTAATGACATGCATACATAGTCTGGAAAGAGTGGTCACAACTTGCAAAGTTCACCTGGTATAAATACCCAAAGACCAGAGGATAATAGAAAATCTCAGAGAAAATCAACTTGCCAAACAAGAAGCACAAGAGACATTTACTAAATTAGAATCTCATACAAGATTGTAAAAGCAATAATCTGCAGCAAACTTGAGGCGGAGTACAACAACCTGTAAAAAGCTGTAAGAGATTGACAGATTCAAGAATATTCCAAGCAGGACCATCGTATTAGACTTTGAAGGCTTACACTTGTATAAAATGGGAATAGGAACGAGCCCTTTATGCCGGGGCTGTATGGAAGAAAATAAAACTACAATTCACTTGCTGAACGAATGCAAAGCTTACAAACAGCAACATTTAACCATTTTTGGCAAACACAACCTAAACGAAGACTTGGTAAAAACAACCAACTGGCTAAAGATACTGGACTTTATCAAAGAGACGGAGCTGCTCAAAGAGTAAAACACCAGAGGTGTACAACAGGTTTAATAAGACCGCAGTGCAAAGGGCGCCAAGCAAACCACCTTAAGGTAAAGAAAGTAAAACGTAGGTTTTTTAATTAGTATAAACTGACACTACTAAACAGCACGGGGTGCTCAGTGTTTTTTGAAAATGTATTCCTTTCTACGAAAAAAATAGCAGCAAAAGCTTAAATTAATTTAGACAAAACTAAAAAAAGTACAACTATGTGCTATCCTCAAAAGTTTGTTTTGAGTAAACATCATTGTACATATAATTTAAGTATGCAATTTACTGTTTAATTTAGTCAGCATAACACACATCAACACATTTTAAACTAAGTTTAGCAAACACAAATTTAAAAAAGGTTATACATAGCAATATTGCACATTCTAGTAATTTTACGGAAATTGTTAGTATTGGGATAAATTTTTAAGCTCATAGCAAGCCCATGTTGAAAAAATACACGTGCTTGTCATATGATTGGTTGCGTTCAGTACAACTCATCAGTTGCCAGCGCTGATTCATCAATCAATCAATAAGCGTTAAGCCCGTCTGAACGGTATATTTTGTCACTGTTGCCAATCGTGTAAACTATTATCAACTACATAAACATAAAACTCAGAGTTTTGAATTTAAATAAATGATTTAAGTAGTTTATAAAGCCGCTACTTAACGAGATATAATATATCCTCAATAAGTAATGCCATCAAATCCTACTTTGTAATATTGTTAGGTTTGATTATCTTTATCATTTTTTACTTCTCTCACTTAAGTTATGACAGCGATAATATTACGTTGTAATCTTATAGTTACCTATGTTGCTCCTTTTTTTCGTTTAAAAACATATATAACTTTTATGTAATTTGGATTTGACATGATGAATTTACATTTCAAATAAAAACGCGGACCAAGCAAACCTAGATGTATGATGAGTAAAATGACAAGCGCTGCCAGCAAACGATCATCAAGCGCGTTCAGTACGCATGATGAGTCGTCCTGAACGCGGCTATTGATTTGTTTATTTATTTATTTTCGTTTATAAATATTAGGTTATATTAAATCTTATGTAAACAATACATGCAATATTTATATGACAATCAAATTGATTTGTATGAACATTGTGCAGACGTGACGTGATGTAAACATAGCCAATGTCAAAATTTCAACATTGACTTGTTGACAAATCTGCCGCTAGATAGCGTATTTTTTAGCTGCAATCCTCAATTATGTATATTTCTATAACAAAAATTTGACAATAACATAACTTTTAATAATGTGTGTACGTGCAGATTATACAGTGTGATTATAAATGTTTGGGATTATGTAACTATCTAATGTACGTTTGTGCCGCTCTACAGCTAGACACGAATTGTGAGGCCGGTTTAATAAGCAACTTAATATACACAAAAATGTGTGAATAAAGTTACCTATCTTAAAATTCAATAATAAAAATATTGTTTTCTACTCCCTTCTATATATTGTCACTTTTATTCACGCCTAACTGAATGGATATGTATCATATATTCACTCTAGTGTGGATATGATATGCCGTACCAACCATAAAAACAAAAAATACAAATCACAATGTTTATTTGATTACGTCGCTAAATACAAATGGTTTTTTTATTTGTAAAATGTCAAAAATAGATTTAGAACGTCTTATTTATTAACTGTTATTATACAATAAAGCTTAAAAACATTTTTAATTAAATATTTTAACAGCATAGTTTAACCAAAATGATAGATAGTTCTGAATTTGATAATTATGCGAAACGTCAGATGTCAAACATAACCTGAATTTAGTTCAATATAAAATAATGTTAAATGATTAATTGAAAAGCTGTACAACTCGAGTGGAATGCCCATACCGCACTTAGACGTTTGGAGCACTCCGCCTGCAGCGTCGTGCTCCTAATTTGTCTTTGTGCAATATGAGCATACTATCCACTCTTGTTATACAAAATACTATTATATTATTATGCTTTTTACGGCTATTTTACATCGCCACAGTAAGTCTACGACTTGTTTAAAGTGGTTTGATGGGACCAACAGCTTAATACGTGACTTCCGAACCACGCTGGAGGATAAAGAGCAAGTTATCATTTCAGTCATATTTCGGGGATCGAACCCGGGACTGCTCGCATGATATGCAAGTGCTCTACCATTGTTTACATGTTTATAATTATCAGTAGTAAACTCTCAAACACAATCCGGAATAGAATAGAGCCATTTCCCATTATCAAACCGCTCATTCCTAAAGTAGGATTTAATAATAAAAATATTCTCTTCATTTGTATACATTATTATAACCTTGTTTGCTTGACAGCTGTCAAAGTTGAACTGTCAAATCAAATAGTATAGTGGACAATTTTAAAAATGCGGCTTATTTAAAGTGATTACATAATCCCATTCATTTATAAACTCTCTGTATTAAACTCAAACTAAGCCCAGATCACTTTGCAAACGGACCCAATATTTGTGTTAACTTGAATTTCTTGAAAATGGTTACAACATAAGTTAACGTTGGTTTATATTTTAAATTGCAGTCACCTATAAAGGTTATTTTAGATTACAAAATTATTTGCAAAAATTTATAATAATATAATAAAATATATTTTTAAATTATCAGAATTAGAGTTTTGATTTTTGCAGATATATATATATATATATTTTTATTTAAATTTATTTTCGGATTATCTCGCGTTGTTTCATTGAGTTGGACTCGACGTTTCGGCAGAATCCCATCTGCCATCATCTGGATTGAATTATATTTATTATTAAAATAATATATATTATATATCAATATGACATTAATATTTTTGAAACTAATTTTGTTGTCAAAGCTGACTTACAAGAAACTTCATTGAGTGTAAAGTTTCTTTGTTTGACTTCTGGTTGTTGGTCGATTAATTGATCTTTCTACAGTCAAAACTTGTAAAGGAACTGGTTGTGACTTGGGTGCTGTGTTTAAATTAGTTGTTGTTGGTAAAGAAGCTGTTGCCAATGCTGTTTTCCAAGTAGATGGTAAACGCAAAGCATCATCTCTCTTATTGAGATTGTCTGGTCTTTTTTCAATTTCGATGGCTTTTCTTGTTAACAACCAGAAGTCAAACAAACAAACTTTACACTCAATAAAGTTTCTTGTAAGTCAGCTTTGACAACAAAATTAGTTTCAAATATCAATGTCATATTGATATATAATATATATTATTTTAATAATAAATATAATTCAATCCAGATGATGGCAGATGGGATTCTGCCGAAACGTCGAGTCCAACTCAATGAAACAACGCGAGATAATCCGAACATAAATTTAAATAAAAATAATTATATCCGCAAAAATTTAAAAAATATATATATATATATATATAACATTGTGACAATGGTTGGTTAAATATGAAAAAGGCTCGACCGAGGTCGTTCTGTCTCCATTTTTTTTTATTGTACCTTTTTTCTTAAAAAACCCTTTCTTTCTTTTTAGCGCTTTTTTCTTCTCTGCTCTTTTAAACATTTTTTTGTTCCAAATCTTGCCTAACTACTTAATCTCTATTAATTTTCCCTATCAAATGCTTTTATGAGTTTTTTATCTTTTTTTTTTTATTGTTTAAGTTTTACTTCCGTATAGGAACACACTTCATACAAAACATTTTACAATTCATTTTTGCATGTATGAATTATGCTACAAAATAAAATTAGTAATTATTTAAAAAAAAAAAACAATTAATTGTAGAAGGTTTGTAGTATTTAAGGTGAATTATTATAAAACAAGATACAAAATGAAGTTAGTTTGCAGTTACTTTAAGGGGAATTATTATGTCGAAGATAAGATGCTAGGCACACTGATGATAAGTGCATACCCTAAAACACGAGTGTGTGTCTCTTACTGGATGAAGGCATTTTACATAAAATACATCATTTATTAATTTTATATGATAAATTTGTTTTGGAATTATTACGATTATTTTACAAAATAAAGTTTGTAATTGTTTTAGGTGAAACACAATCAATTGTATAAAGTTTGCAGTTAATTTAAGAAAAATTATTATGAACTATGCTACAACATAAAGTTAGTAGTTGTTTTAGAGAACACAAATAATTGTATAAAGTTTGCAATTAATTTAAAAGGACATATAAATTATGCTACAAAATAGTTTTTTGCTTATCTTTGCGATGCTAGTTTGTTGCCTGACGCATCATGACACCTTCGGGGCTATTCTCTATGCATATTGCCATGTAAGCAAGATATATTGCTAACTAACAATATGAAATGTCATTTTAACAAATCTTGCTAGCTAACAATACAAACTGTCATGTTAACAAATCTTGTTTACTAACAATATAAATGGTCATCAGATCAGGAAGCGTGGCAAATCTCTAGATAAAATAATAATAATGTAATTAAAAATTAATTTTGATGAAGTGACAGTTCATATTAGTAATCATAATTTGTTAAAATGACAGGTCATTTTGTTAGCAAGCAAGATTTGTTTAAATGACAGTTCATATTGTTAGTTAGCAATATATTTTGCTTACATTCTAGCAATGTTCATAGAGAATAGCCCCGCTTGTCAGTTAGATAGTGTTTTTTGCATGTCCTTATGAGGCTAGTTTTATGGAGTAGGGAAAAGTGTTACCAATTAAAAAATAGTAACATTTCATTTAAATATTCTTATTTCTTCAAATATTATTCTTATAATAATTGATATTGTTGTTTTTTATAAAGTTTTAGAATAATCATAGTATATTATGTACTTTTTATTTATTTTAATTGTTTATAATTACATTATTTACCACAAAAGTTGTGTTACGCCTATAGTGATGGTCTAGGGATATATTCTTTTAATGCACTGAGATAAAAAATGACTTAATTGTCCGCTCTCATCAAACGGAGTTTTAGTAAAATTTGTCATATACGTACAATGGAGTACACTACTATAGTGTAGCTAACCTCATTTATGTTTTCAAATAAAAGAATTTATTTAATTAACCGTATGAACAAGGCGGCACCCTGTTTGATAAGAGCGGACTTGTCAATCATTTTTGCTCTCACTATATTTACAATAAATGTATATTTGGTTGCCTACATCGTAAACGCAAGAAGAGAATAGTCTTCTTTGTATTTAAATAGAAAAATATTTAAGGAGTGATTTTAAACACACAAACACAAACTAAACTGCCAAACTCAAAATATGTGCATCAGCTTTAATGAGAACGCTGCCAATTAACACATGATAAAAGTAAATAAAATAATCTATAATTACGCAAATAGTAGATAGGCAACCTAATATACCTAAAATAAATATGCAATTCCAAACTGAAAAGTAATTTTTAATTTATAAATAGTCTCTCTTCTTGGTTTTTGTTTTGTATAAACTCGATCATATTGATTTAATATATAAACTAGGTAACTTAATTTAAACTTTATCCAGTTGGTAGCAGTCGATACAAACATTTGGGTGGAGCATTGCTGCCAAAATTGCACAATCAAATCGACTAGAACGTGTTTATGTACAGCCGTCGTTTGTCGTTTGTAATAATTGTAATAAATATTTGACTAAGCTGGATTTATGTTTGTTGAGGTTCGGCATAAGTGAAAAACTATTAATTAGACAATATAGATTGTGTTTAGATTAAAAAATATCATGACAATGAATTTATCTAAATTGTACAGCAGTTATGATATATTATCTGATGCCAAAGACAAAATAAGTGAAGTCAGTATTTTCAACTTTATTTATATCTACAAAATATAACCTATTTACATGATTTTGTAGCATCAAAAAGAATATGAAGATGCCATTAGTGCTACCAAGGATAGTGGACTTAAGGAAAAGCAACTTGCTGCCCAAATTTTATCAAAGTTTTTTAAGCATTTTCCCGACTTGCAAGATCATGCTATCGATGCAGTTTTCAATCTCTGCGAAGATGATGACAGTTCTGTAAGTATGATTGGTTATGCTTTAATTGTTTGAATATTGTAAGTGAATGCTTTACCAATTAATAATTTTAGTCACACTTAATTACTGGTGTAAGGAGTTTTCTAGCTTTTGGAATATTTGATTATGATACTGACTTAGGTTTAGCGTTGTGAGATATATTATAATTTGAGCTTATTTATTATACAAGGTTTATTCAATTATCTATCATAATTCTGTTAACTTTTATTTAGTCAAACTCACCTTAATTTGACATAACTTTGAGGTTGGTTTATTTGTCGGAATTTAAGCATTTTTAAAATCTGGATGTTTTAAAAACATTATATAATTTTTGATGTGCGTTTCAAGTTAGAATATGCTAAATTGTTATCCACAAAACCAGCATCAGACACAGCTACATATTAAATTTTTTAAGTATTTGTTTTTCTAATCAGAAGAGCATTATCTAACCCGAGGTTGCTTTCATTCTACAACTTTATTCTATAAATTTAATTTTTAATCATTTGAGTCTTGGTTGGTTGGTATCATCTTTGTGCAGAAACAAGTGCATGATATTACTGATTCTCTTGAGATGATGCATTATCTTTTTAGCAATAAACAAAAGTGAACATTTAATTTATTGACGAATAGAACTACTTATGTATTTAAGTCACCTTTTAACATTATGGTGTAGTAACTTTATTTGTTTTATCTATCATCATATTGTGTTTAGTTAATTAGAATATTGAAAATGTTTATTTTATATTGTTTACTTCTTATGTTACTTGTATATAGTATTGTTTCCTGTTGGGCAATGAATACCTTTTTTTTTCATATATTTGGAAAAGTTATCAATATCAAGGCATTCATTTAGTTTTTTTCTAATGGACAAATACTTGTATTGTATGCTTATAGTTAGTTAACTTAAGTAGTATCTATACTGCGGAAAAACAGTTGAATTATTAAATTACGTATGTTATAGATAACATTAGTATATGACTAATGTTTGTTATCTATTGTAATATTACCAGTAATTTAACTAGAATTATGAAATTCAATATTTGGAAATATTCCCGGTTATTTAAGTAATATTTATAATGTACTGATACGTCCTCTAAGTATGTGTCAGTATCGTGATTGTAAGAAATTAAGGTGTGACACACAGGATACTTAAGATACTTGGCTTTTGCGCATAATGTCATAGAATGCAAAGGCTGTATATTTTATAGGGTTGTATTGTACAGCCCAAACTATGATTGTTTAATTTGACGGTAATATTACATTTTTTTAAATTACCTGTAGTTCACATGACATGGTCTAAATTTAAGCGTCAAAAGTGCTTTTTACATTCGATTACTAATTGCAAATATATACATGGGTTACAAAAAGTGCATTCTTTGTCAAAAGTTCTGAAGAATTTTTATACAGGGTGTTTGGGGAGGAATAGTAAGTATTTTAGATGATCTTAAACATTTTACAAGTGCGGTGTCTGTTATTTTGTTTTGAAAATAATGGTGTCTATTAATATTATTGAAGATAATAATATATTTATTTAATAGCACTTGGCTAACAAAAACATTATAACATTTGCATAAATAAATATAAATAAGTAGGTTACATTATATCACAGTTAAATAATTTCAGAAATATACTACAAAACCATTTATCATTTGTTAAGTCATTACAGTTTTTAATATCAGGTAGTTTGTTGTATTGCTATTATAGAATAAAAAGTTAGTTTTTCTTGTGATTATGAACAACTTTTACAAATCTAGAGTTGTTGTAGTTAGCATTTATATACAGTCTAATATTAATATGCAGCACCTTATTTTATTTCTTTGCCAGTCTCTATTGGACTATTAGGCTGCAGTCTCACTGCACCACCTCCACCAACTATCACCGTTTGCAACTAACCACCAAAATGTAGAGTGCTACTGATAATTTGTCATTTTAGGAAGTTATAACAAAAATATTATATAAAATATGTTAAGATTTATGTTTATATAATTTTATAATATAACAATATTAATAAGTTTTTTGACCTAAAGGAGTTATTAAAAAAGAATGTTGCTTGGCATTGCAAAATTAATCATGAAAATGCGATTAATCAATAAAAAAAAAATTATTGAAAAACCAGTATTACAATATTACGATTCAAATAAAGCAGTAACTATATCTGCCGACTCTTCAAAAGATGTGTGATGGTGCAGTGTTACTACAAAATGAATTATCTTGTGCATATATGTATGTCTAAAGCACTTGTACAAATACAGAAAAGCTATGCATGTGAACATTTTCAATATATTTAAGGTAAATCCATAACAATGGGAACTGATCATAAGCCGCTAGTACAAATTTTTAGCAAACCCTTAAATGACTGTCTGCCAAGGATCCAAAAAATGTATGATATAAATTTGGTTTATAAACCTGGAAAGGAACGTTATATAGCAGATACTTTATCACAAGCATTTGTAGTTAACAATGTAAATAATTTTGAGTATATTTAGGCTCAGATATGCACATTAAGATTAAATATAAATGCAAAAAATGAAAAAATTGAAGAAATTCAAAAAAATACATCAGAAGACTCTGAGTTAATTAAATTATTATGTTACATAAGAAATGGTTGGCCATCAAAATCTTTTTCGGCCGATTTTTATTATTGCCGCTTGCGGCGGCACACCTTGCATACGCTCGCGGCACTAAGTTTAGTAACTGCTGCAATAAGGTACCGAATAGATCATGGGAAAAAGTAGCATACAATTTATTTTATGCTAACGGAGAAAACTATTTACTTGTTGTTGACTATTATTCGATATACATAAAGCTCCGCTAATCCGGATCAATTGAAACATGGCTTGATCCGAATTATTGAACAATCCGGATTACTGGAACAATAATAAAATAATTAAGCAAAAGTCACATTATATAATAAAGCTTTTATTATAATGACAATAGAACAAATTTTCAAGAAAAAATTAAACCTCTTAAGAAAAACTCTGATATTTTAGTCTGGCGAATACAACCTTTCTTAACCTACATTGCACAACTTTTGTATTATTTCTTGTTTTTTTACTAGAGTTATTGTTTTGTGTGGCTGTTTTGGTGCCGTGTTGAAATAAACTGTTTTTTCTATTATTGTACCAAAGTAGTTGTAATACTTTTTTTGTTGCTACTACCATTGTCTTTGTTTTACTTGTGTTTATTTCCATTCCTATCTTCTTTAGTTCTTTTTTGTATATTTTTATGTTTCCTTGTAGTTTCTCTTCTTTGTCTGCTATTAATATCATGTCATCTACAAACATTAGGATTTGAATACCAATTTGTACCATTTTTTTGTATGTGTCTTTGGTTCTTATTTGACTTTTTTAGAGCCTCGTCTATTAATGTTGCAAAGAGTATAGGGCTTAGAGTTTGCAGAATAATTAAAATTATATTCTGTTTCAATTTTTCACTTCAAAAAATGTCTATAGAAGTCTAAATCTAATATATAGATATATAATTTTATATGCGGCCAGCAGAGTTATGATGCATTTTCAAAGTGACCTGCAAGATCATTTGAGTTGGCCACCCCTGGTCTAAATGGTCACTTTTCAAATAGTCAATTTTACAAAAATTCAGACTAAAGACAATTCTTAAATAATTTTATTATTAGTATTCTCAAAATAATCAATTCAACATCCAAACTAAGGAATTAGACATTTTTTATCTCTGCAAACGTCAATAGTTGCTATGTTACAAAAAGAAAATGTGATATTGAATCTTTTCAAATTACTTGCTTTGTAATCATGCTCTAAAGTGTTTGCTATCAAGAAATTGGAAACGTTTCTCTTCTTTGTATGCGTTAGAAGTCTCTTTGTTCAAAAGGGTGACTGGGTCACTCTAGATCATGATTACTAGTAGTTTGAACTGGAACTGGAGGTGATATCCAATCTCTTAATGACCAATACTTGGATGGGTCACTCCAGATCATGATTAGCATTAGGTAGTTTGAACTGAAGTTCCAACCGGAGAGTTTGTTATCAAGGTATTAAAAGTTTATTTCTTTTTGCAAGCGTTAGAAGTGTCTTTGTCTAAGAAGGAAAAGGTGATATCTACTCCAGATCATGATTACCAGCGAGTTAGTTTTAACTGGAGTACCCAATTACCTGCCGAAGAGTTTGTTATGAAGACATTGAAAGTTTTTTTTTGCAAACTTTAGTTTTTTTGTTCAAGAAGGAAAAAGTAATATCTAATCTCTTGATGACCAACCAATTAAATAATTTTTTTCTCAGTTGTTGTTTTACCAGCTATTTTGAGTATGTATCTGTAAACACAAATATATATATGTATATACTATCGCACTCGTTAATTGAGAGAATGGAGGCGCTGTACATACTGATGAGGCCTCTGTTTCATCCACACTCTCATATTAAATGTAATTATGGTTAAATGGACACTAATCATATATTAGACTAACTTCCTAAATTAATAAATGCTATAATTTTGTAAATTTTTTTCTGGAGCTTGAGCTCGAACCTGCGACAAATTATGCGCCGAGATTCGAGTTAGGTGCTTTATCCGGTATTGCCTACCATTCTAAGAATTATCTACATTAACAGCTTTTTTTAACATTTTTATCTTGTTGTTCATCAGAAGTCACAATACCAGTCAAATCTTCATTCCTTTGAAATCACGTACACCTTGCAAAACTTCTTCACTAAAATCACTGCCATTGGTAATACCAGCATCCATTTCAACAACAAAAGCCATTAGTTGTTTTGAAGTTCTCATGAGATGCGGCTTTAATGACTTGCAATAATCGGAAACATATTTAAACAAACGTGAAGATTGCGTTTGTTGTAACTTAGGATTAGTAATGAGGAATTGTATACATTTATAGATGTATGATGTTTCGATTGAAGATGATTATTATTGTAATTAAAATTGCAATTGTTGTGGAAAAAAGTTTCCTAAACGGGTAAAAATATTTTATAATGCAAAATTTAATATGTTGGCTCCATATACCCATCTTTGACTTTCCATTGTGGCAGCTAACGTGTTAAAGAACAAACATAATCCAAAAGCTCTTTGTATCTCTGAGAAATAAAAATTTAAAAAAAATTTGATATTTAATTGTTAATTTTTATCCTTTTCCAGATTCGTATTGCTGCTATGAAAACATTACCGAGCATCTGTAAAGAGTGTAAAGACTCCAGCAAAAATTTTCGCGTTCGTATTGCTGACATATCTGCACAGTTGCTTCAATTGGAAGATGTACAAGAATATAATGTTGCTAGTAGCACATTATTACAAGTACTCAAGCTGGACCCAAACATCGTGGTAAAGACAGTTTTTAAAATAATCAATGATAAAGTTACAGAAGATAATATTAGAACAAAATGTCTGAAATTTATGCTGACGAAAATTAAACTACTGGATAAGAGTACTTTAACTACCGAAATAGAAGACCAAATTATTAAAGAAATAAAGGCTACTTTACGGGTAAAATTAATTATTTTTCAGAATAGTATTGAGATTAATTTTTTAATTTTTGTTATTTAGCGTTGTACTTCAGATGAGTTTATCATGTTGATGAATTATTTGGTGGGATCTAAGTGTGCACTAATTTTAAGTGGACAACAAGATATTGTAGAATTGGTAGGGTATCAAATTGAGATTGATCAACCGTTTAATCCATTGGATGAGGAAAATAATCAGACAGATCGGCTAGTTGTTTGCATTAAATATGCTTTGCCATATTTTTCAAATAAATTGGAATCTACAAAATTTGTTCAGTTTTACTGTGACCATGTTTTACCACGATGGGAAAATATTTTAGGTTTACAAAATGGTAAACAGTATCAGTTGGCCATTGCACAGCAACTGGCTGAGATGACTCAGTATTGTGGAACTCTGCCTGAAGCTTCCAAACAGATCTCAGAACTACTTGAGAAACTTAAAGTAAGTAATAGAACACGTACTATTCTTTATAGAAAACTTCTGTGCATAATTGTGCTTCAAGTATTGCATTTTACAATGTTTCATTAATTTTTAACAATATGTGGTCAACTACAGGCAAGTAAATAATTTATATTTTGTTGAAAAACGTCTAGAACGGCAATCAGTTTTAGTTAAAAAAATAATTCTATTAGTACTTTAGACAATATAAATTTTGAAATGAATTAATAATTTATTCAAAATCAGTCAATCGAATCACAGCGGCCAAGCATAGACAATTGTTTCGGTTCTACAAACCTCGTCAGTATGCCTTGTACGACCACGGCATCGCATGATAGCGAAGACAATTTTGAATAAATATTTCTGTTCTTATGAACACAATTGATATTATAAATATATAATATGGCAAACCAGTCTTTCGTTTGATTATTTATAATATAAATTTTGATCAAAAAGTTTTAAAACATGAATTCTGAACACTTTTCAGGTGATTAGAAAGTTTTTGTATATCTTTTAATCTATATAGTGACGT
Source organism: Tachinus rufipes (assembly GCA_963932245.1). Lineage (NCBI taxonomy): Eukaryota > Metazoa > Arthropoda > Insecta > Coleoptera > Staphylinidae > Tachinus > Tachinus rufipes. The sequence continues at coordinate 69,425,749 of OZ010745.1, read as the reverse complement.
ATTTTAATTTTCAATGCTTGTCAGGTTTGCGTGATATGACGTCATCATCAGATCTTTTTAATGGAACACTATTTTCTTTTATTTTTAGAAAGATTTTTAACAATTACAATGTTATAAGGTTTTGTAGGTCTACAACTTTTGGCTTTCGAAATATTCATTAAAATAATAAAACAAAATGTAGTAGAACATGTTCTAGTTACTGTAGCAAGAAGTAATAACAATTATTGTTTATCTGTTATTCTCAATACAAATTAAAAGAACGTCAAAACAAGTAAATATTTGAAGCAAAAAGTAAACAATAAAATATGATTATTGTTATTTATTTATTTATTACTGACTTTATTTTATACTGTACATCGTAAAAAGGGCGAAATTTAGCTTAGTTAAGAGTTTAAATTTAATAAATCATTTAAAAATACTACATTTTGTTTTATTATTTTAATGAATATTTCGAAAACCAAAAGTGGTGGTGGACCTATAAAACCATATACTATTGTAATTATTGAAAAATTCTCTATTCAAAAATAAAAGAAACTACAGGGTGTTTTAAAAAAACTGACTATTACGTCATATCACGCGAAACATGGCACGCATATAGATTAAAAAATGCAGTCAGAAATTGTGTTTTAAAAATTAATTGTGGATATATTTAACTGATTCTGAATAAAGATTGTTTACACTGTGCTACATATTATATTACAGTTTTATGTTTATTTGCAATACTTGATGTAAGGATAACACCAACATATTTTTCTGAATAAAAATGGATGGGAAAATTTTCACTCAAGGTGTTTGTTATTAAAACAAATCCGATGGTGTTATATAGACAAATCATACTAGTCATGGAATAGGTTCTCTTTCCTTGTTTCACTTAAATGTAGTGAACATACATATTGTGCTTAATCATTTTTTTTTTTTTTTTTTTAGATTTATATGCCATGCCCACCAGAAGATATAACCAGTACTGCAATGCCTTATTTCAATTTTACAATGGTTGAATCACTGTTATATGCTTTCCACCGTATTGGTAGGCAGAATACTGAATGTTTAAATAAAAGTGAAGTCATTAAAGATTTCCGTGCTAGACTAATGTATTTTACAAGAGGAGTACAAGGTTGCTTAAAAGTTTTAAATTGCACTGAAAACAAAATATTGTCACCCGAAGAAAGGAAAGTTCGGGAAATATCACCAAAACTTTTGAAAAATTTACAAATCTTAACAATGGATTTATTATATATACCACCTGTATATAAAAGCACGATTGTGTTATCATTTAAGGCTGATGAAAAGAAAACTATTCATACAGCAGTGGTAAGAACTAATTAATGTGATGAGGCATTGGATCAATTCATTATTTATTGTATTTTTAGGCGCATTCTCCAGAGAAACCTACATCTGGTAGCAAAAGACATGCACCAATTGTTTACGAAAATAATGGATCTTCATATAATAAACAAAGTCGTCATAACAGAAATACTTTAAATGAAAAAAAGATCTACACCCCTCCAAGTGGAAAGTTTAGCCATAATTTCCATAATAGTATGTTAAAATTTGAGTACTTACACTATCATTTATATTTACAAATATTTATCTTTATTTTAGATGATAGGAATCCAAGGTTCAGATCTGGTCGTGGTGCCCCCAGAGGGATGAGGAGTAGAGGAAGAGGTGGATATCATCGAAACTGACATCAGCGTTAATTAAATTACAAAACTAAAATGTTTAAACTAAATAGAAATAGCATTTTAATTATTACATAATACTATAAATTGTAACTCCTTGTTTGTATCATTAAAAAAAGTACATAAATAAATAAATACATTACATATTATCAACAATATTACACATAATCCTATCCAGAATATCACACGGGTCATTATTCCCATCGGAATTATTTATATTTGAGGCTGAATTCAATAAATTAGTATCTATTAAGAGCTTTGAGTCTACCTCCATTGGTTCAGGTAAATTTTCAATTGCTTGCTGAAGAAGTTCTTGTACTTTATCCAGATGTTTTTTGAACCTATTTGCAGTTTCTATGCGTTGCCGTCGTTGCAGTTCCATCATTACTCTTAATGTTTCCCTTGCTTGGTGTGGTCTAAATTCATTTAATAAGTGATGGATATGTATGAAAAGCAAACTGAGATCTTCAACCTTTTCTGCACGTCTGGGGGAATCTGGGCATTGTACCAATAGATCTAATAAATCTAAAAAGTTTGCCAGTAAAGATAAATTGAGTTTCTTAAGCTCTCGTCTTCTATCGAAATGTAATGGATATAACCTCTTAATTCCCTAAAAATAGATTTAAATAAGAATTCATTTCAAACTTTTTACTTGAATAATACATTTAATTGGCGAGTTGTTTACTATATCAAACATGACTCCTAGGATTTACTATTTATTGAAGTTGTTTATAATTGATAGTTAATTTTATGCATTAAGTTTCTCTAGTTTTTGTTGTGGCATCGATATATAATTTTACTTACTTGACTCTCTAGTGGTCTAATAATACTTTCTTCAGTGTTAAATGAGTTACCAAACATACTATATTGATCTAGTATAGGTTGAGGAGGCCTAGGGGCTCGGCCCCTTTTTATCAAATCATCTGTATACTGGTTTATGTATTGCACTGGCGGCAGAGGTAATGAGCTAACCTGTACAGGTTCTGAGTTTGTAGCCATTTTTTGATAACCTTTTTATTTTTGTTCTTTATAAATAAAATCCAAACATAAATAATCTGTCAAGTGTCTGTCAACTTGAATGTCATCTTCATATACAGGAATATGCATTACCGACTTAATTTGACTGATTGCGACATCTATTAGAACTTGTTGTTTTAAGAGTTTCTTTGTTTGCCACCAGGCGGAAATAAGATGTAAAATATTAATTCTTATACGAGGATTATTCTAAAAGCCAAGTAAATTAAATTTTAATTTATTAAATAAGTTTGTTTTTTTTAAATAACTATAAAATAATGCATAGTTTACTCGAGGCGACTCGACAAAATCAAATTACATTTTGCGGCTCAAGAGTTATTAATAATGTATTCCATCAACAAGTTAAATAAGTGGAAATATTTTTTTTAACGCTAATTCTCAGTTTTTACAGAATCTCTTAAAATCTAACTATATCTTAAGCTGCGTCTTAAGACTCAACTTCAGCTTATTACGTTGCACTATAGTAAATTTCATTTTATTTGTGTCAAAAAAAGCCCAAATTTAAGATGCCGTTTTTTTATCGTAAAACCCTGTATTTTCATTTAGTTAAAAAAAAAAGATTTTTTTAACAATTACAATGATATAAGGTTTTATTAATCTGCAATTTGCGGTTTTCAAAATAATCATTAAAGTAATAAAACAAAATGTAGTAGATTATGTTCTAATTACTACAAGAACAATTAAAAACAATTATTATAAAAAAATAAAAGTTTTTACTATGTTTATTTATCACAAATTTATTCTTACAAATACATTACTAATTTCGGCCCTTACTTTATCTCACTTAATAAACCGTTTCATTTGTATAATAACAAGTAAGCCAAAGTAAGAATTTTACTTTCCTCTTGCTTATGGCGTCCTATCACAGGATGGAAATCAATTAAATAATATTTTAAAATTATTTAAAAATTTATAAAATTGTAAACAACAAGTTTTAATTAAAAAAGAACAAATATTTGTGAGGTTAAGTGAGTATTTTGGCTTACTTTGACTTACCTCGCTTAGCAATAGGAAAGAACTATATTTATATATTTTAGATATAAATATAGTTACAAAAGGAGATTTAACTTTGAAAGTAAGTAAAAGTTGCAACTGTAGACAATAGTATATAAAATTTTTAGCACAAATTCACTAAAAAAAAATGGTAAGGACTCAGGCGCGGCTATCTTAGCAAAAGGTAAGTGTAGAAATAAGCTGGAAAGTTGGGGAACACCCAAAGAGGGAATAGTGTGAGCTAATATAAGAAATATAATAGTATACATCTGTTACATCAGTCAATATGCAACCGAAAAAATAAACCAACATTTATAAAAGAAAGATCTAAATCATACATTGACATTACTATAGTAACGTGAGAAAAAGCTGAAGTAGTAGGGTGCTGGACAGTGACAGAAGAAGAATCGCTGAGCCTACATAAGTACACACAAACAGTACAAACGGAAAAAAAGAAAAGCAAGACATAAGAGAAGGCTGATAAAACATAAAAAGTATGAACAAAAAAATAATAAAAAGAGCTATAGATGCAGAAGAACAGAAAACAAGAACATAGAAACAAAATGCAAAAAATACTTGGAAAAGTTAAAGAAGGCAGCAAAAGAATTAGTTCCCAAGTACAAAGAAGGAGGAAAAAGAGAACCGTGTACTAGTAGTGCAAAGAGATCAATGAAAGCATTAAGAAAGCAACATAAACAGCAAGAAAAGTCAAAAAAAGAGAAAAAGATTTTGACAAGCTAAAAAAGAATTAAAAATTAACAGATAAGCTCTGAAAAAAATATGCTGACAAAAAATGTTGGGACAGAACATACAAAATAGTAATGAATAAATTAAGAGGAATAAAACAGTGTGCTTAAAGGAAGAAAAAAGTGAAGAAGTAATAATTGAGAAATTGTTTTTCATTAGAAGAATTGTAGAAAAACCAGCAGAAATAGCTGACAAAACAAAAACAGTCTATGCAACAGTGGATGAGATAAAACAGATCATAAGGAAACTACCTAATAACGAGATAACAATGGAGATAGTAAAAGCAGTGCTAGAAAGAAATGAGATAGAGACAACACAAATAATAAACAGATGTCTAAAATAACATTTCCGGTTTGCTGAAAGAAGGCAAACCTAGTGTTAATTGAAAACAAAAAAAAGCAGGCAAAACAACAGCGTATAGACTAATATGCTTGTCCAACACATATTCAAAAATTATTTTTAAAAAAATTGTTAAAAAATTAAACAAGAAATAAAAAAATAATGGGAACAGCAGCCATATAGATTTATGAAAAGAAAACCAACTCTAGAAGCTATTGAAAAGGTAGTATACATAGCAAAAAAAGCAAAATAGTGCTAGATATACAAAATGTTTTCAATAACATCTATGGGAAGCAATTATAAAAACACAAAAAAAAAACAAAAATATTAATATAAAGTTACTTTTAGAAGAAAAAACCACAGGGTTTTGCACTACGACCTAAACTGTAGAATTTAGTCTATAATGAGCTACTCAGGATGCAGCTGCCGGAAGGAGCGATAACAACAACAAAAACATACAACGGCTTGAAAACAAATAAAACAGAAAATAAATGAAAAAAGTTACAAGATCAAGCTCGTTATAGATCTGCAAAATCCACAGGATGGTACTGCAGGGGACACTAGAGGTAATTGCGGCAACACTACCCGCAGATTTAATGGTAAAAGAAAGATTAGACATAAAGAAAATGGTAAATGAAAAAACTAGTAAACAAGAAGTAAAAATGGCAGAAACAGTGTAAAGAAAAACAAAAGAGAAAATTAACAAGGAAACTACTACCAGAAATAAAAAAAAAATAGGTAAAGAATAAATTGGCAACGTGTCAGTACGCAACACAACTACTCACCGGACATGGAATCTTTGGAAAGTATTTACAAAAAATAAATAATATAGAGAACAAAGAAAGATGTATATGCTGTTAAGAAGACATGCATGACGACGCAGAACATATACGCTAGTAGAGTACAAAACGTGAGAGAAAGATAGAAACAAATTTAAAAAAATACAATCATTAATATATGCATGAGTAACAAAAACAAATAGAAAACTAAAAAACTACAACAGTATTAAAAAAAAAGGATACACCTAATGAAACTACCCAAAGTATTTACAAAAGAAAAAAAATATAACAAAATAGAAGTTAATAAAGATATAGAAAAACTAAAAAAGCATACTGTGTAAATTCCGCAAAGCCAAACTAGCCCACCTCAAACTAATACTACAATAGTAACAATAAAAAGACATTGTCATGCGCTAGACATTCTCATGAACCATTTTTATGCAAACAAATAAAAATTACTAAATAAATTCTGTTGCTGAAAAAAAAACTGGATTAAATTTTTGTGTGGATTGTAAAGTGAATTTTACTTCCCTTAGTATCTTGTGCTTAATTACTTCAATAGAATACTTTGTATAGAGTATACCGGTTGAACACCGTATGTGATTGCATGTCAATGTGGTTGCCAATCTAGATTATAATTATCTTATAATTTACTCCAGGTAATAAATTTAAAATAGCTATTAACGTTAATAATTAAAATGATGTAACTTACCTGTCTATCACCAAATCTGAAAATAAAATATATTAATTAATGGTAGTGCAAAGTAGTTAATTATGTTGGCTGTGATTAAACTCATGCCTTTGCCCGTTTTAGCATTTTTCAATCTCAGAACAACGTCGCCAATAGAATGTGTAAAATGTAAGCGCAAATAAAAAATGCTAAAATGGTCAAAGGCATGAGTGCAACCACAGTAAACATAATTTTTGTGTATATTGTGTTGCCTATTATACCGGCCACACTATTCGTGTCTAGCTGTAGCTCCATTATGTTGCTTTGATCAAAGAAACTAAATATCATCGATAAAACTTCAGTATCACAACTGGCAACTAAATTGCAATATCTAAAGAGGTAGAAAACCAAATATAACTTAATAAAAAACAAAACTTTAAAATCAATTACTTAACTCCAATTCAACTCCAAAACGGCCAACCAAATACACACAATTGATTCGGTTTTCACAAATCCTTATCAGTGCATCTTGGTGGTACGGCTTTGCTTGATGGTAAAAAATGAATTCAAATAACTGATTTACGTGCTCTTAATACAAGAAGTTTATAAATGAATAGGATTATGTAATCACTTTAAATATGCCGTCTTTTTAAAATTGTCCACTATACTATTTGTTTTGACAGATCAACAAAACATATGTAATATAGTGGACAATTTTAAAAAGGCATAATTGGTAGTAATAAATAATTACTTGACTTAGATAGTTTGTTTCTGTGTCTGAGTTTTATGTATGCGTACATTAAAAATACAAGCTCACTGTTGAAGTAAAACACACAAGTCTTTTAACTTTGAACTTTAACTTTGTTTTAACTTTGTTTTAACTTTGTTTTAACTTTGTTTTAACTTTGTTTTAACTTTGTTTTAAACTACTGTCTTTGCTAACCTCAAGCAAATTTTGAAAATTTTTATTTGTAATATCAGTAAGTTTATGTTTTGGGTAAAAAAAACGAGTTTACCATCCAGCTGTAGATGTCATCAAAATCAATGTTGAAAAAATAATCAACTATGCTTTTTTTCTAAACTTTGCAAACAGGCAATAACAATTTGTTTCGACAAATTCGTGCAACTCCGGAAAGTTGGAGATGTCTCTGCTCTCAACACGCTTTAAAAAATGTAATTATTTTCCGGAAAGCTTTTATGTTTTGTAATTGTGCTCCTTTTCTTCCTTAAATAGAAGTGGAGGTTTTAATTATATTTTTAAAGATGTCGGAAAGGTAACCCAATTTATGCAGCTAATTAACATCAGTTAATTGTTGGATAAAAAGCTTTTCTGTAAATGTGACCACCAAATTTTTCTTCTTGCTTCATTCAAAATCATTTCTTTGTACATATTAGTCAAACTTTAATTTTGTCGCCAGTGGTGGCACTCCGATGTAGGTATCGCATCGCATTCGATAGCGAAATGGCGTCAGAGAAGTCACTCAATCGCATTGAGTTTTGGTACTCCCATCTGCGAAAAACGTATATAAAAATCTTTGCTCGGGAATAATCGGAATCGCGTTTTAGAACGTGTGCGATGCATTGTTATAGAAATTCCGTAGACAAGGATGGTAAATAACAGGACAACTCGATAAGTTTAAATCCATTTATACTTATTCCAAATAAAATTTCTAGCGGCATTATTAACGTTTATTGTATATATTAATATAATATCAAATTTATATTTTCAGTTCTTATTTCAATATTTAATATTCACAATAAAATAAATTATTTAAGTAATAAAAATTTCAGTCAACCGTTTTTATTAAAAAAATATACAAATATCATTTTTATTAATTTGTTTTAGACAATTAATGCTGTCTGAGTTATTTTTTCTACAACAACGTGTTACAAGGATTATAAAAATATAATCCGTATTTTCTGTTTATTTATTTTATTTTTTGTTATAATCTTTATTATTCTTTTTGTAGTTTACTTGTCTCTAATTTTGTTTTAGACTTCCAACCAACAACGGTCTGGAATATATTAATTTATTAAATCAATATACATAATATAATTAATTAAGTTAACAGTTACTATGTTATCATTTATTATGATGAAATAATAAAACAATTTATTGTGTTTTAGCTTGCAATTTTCATTCTTAAGAATACATTATAATTAATGTGATTGTAACAAAAGTTATAATAAAAACAGTAAATTGTTTAATTAATATAAAATTTAAATCTTATTTAAATTGAAAATACAAGTTGTATAATATATAATGCATACATAAACGATAAAATTATCTTTTGCCATTTTTCTTTGGTTTTATTTCCATACTCCAAACTGTTTAAAGTATCGGTTAAATTGTTCCACATTGCACTATAATTTTGCCGGCTTTGAATTGTTGTAAACTTCATCGTAACAAGTTGTGGATTCCGTTCAAACCAAAATCTAATAAAATAACACATGTTGATGGTCTTTGTTAAAGCGCATTTTACTCATTTTAGTTTAATTTTGAATAGTCGGTACGTATGCGATAGCTTTACTGGTATCGTTTTCGTTTCGATGCGATTGCTAACAAATTTAAAGAGAAGGAGCATGTCGATTTACATTGGAGTACCGGAATTCTATTCATACGGTTATCAAATCGAATATAATATTTTTTTTTGCATTTCAAATCATTCAAATTGTGCGAGTGCGTAAAAGGTTCTCTCCTTTCAGACAGTCAAATAGCTATATTTTAATATTTTTACAATTTTCAGTCGATTTTTTTAATTATTGCCGCTTTCCGCAACACTCATGGATTATTTTTCCTGTGCACAGAGTTTTACAAATGCGCTGATCTAAATGACTAACAAAATGAATGAATATGAATGTTGGAAAAAAATTAAATTAATACAAAAAGTTAGTACTTTTTGTACATTTGGTATTTAATTAGAAACGATTATTAATTATTTGCTGTATCAATAATCCTGACATCAAAGCTAGCTCACGGTAAGCTGATTCAAATTAATAATTTGAAATAAGAATATGAAATAATTTAGTTGAACAATAAAATTGATAATTGTAATCATCAGGTTTGAGGTGATAGCAGTAAGAGGAATTATTGTTACAAATAATTTTAATACTTACTAACAATTGTTGCTAATTGTAAATAGTTAACGTTGTTTTTGTGGTGTCAAATTTAACTTTGTATAGTGGGCGAGTAGATTCATGAAATACATGAATGTAATAGAATACCGTGATTGGAAGCTTTACAAAAAGTTGATAAACGGGATTACAAGATCGGACGTCTGTGAAAAAATAATTAATACTTACGTTTTTTATAGATAAATAAAAGATAACAAAAAAAAAGAAGCTTACAGGGCAAATTTTAAATTCTTTGATATTGAAGATTTTGTTAAGCCAAATTATTTCCCAATAATGTTTTAAAAGATTAAGAATCAAGAAATTTTTTAAGCTATTTTTATATAGGATGATTACCCACTCCAGGAAATATTATTAGTCAAACATTTTCATGTTCCAGCAAACACTGTGCACGTGGCAATAATTATGCCTAAATAAATATAATTGTTCATGACTATTAAGCGACGTAACTTGAATAAAAGCAACCTCTATTGCCCCTAACAAAAATAAGAAAAAAAGTTATTTTGTACACACTTTTTGCCCACAAATCCGACAGAGCTAGCAAAACAGTCTTTTCTACCAGTGACGAAGTAACTAAAAAAGGGTGTTAACATTAATATTTTTTAGTTTTAATAAGAAAGGATTCAAAATGAAAAAAATATTTTTGTTGCATGTCATAAATTAGTTTTTTAAAAAGTGGCAAAAGCTTTTTTCTGAAATATTTCTTATTGCTAAGTAGAGGAGCTATGAGAGTTCGGGACCAATTTCTTATGGACATTTACATGGGGTCCAAAATCGGCCGTTTGACGCCATCTTGGATTTCTGACATCCGGTTGGGCACGGCCATCTGGGCGTGTCAAAGGAAGTGGGCGCTGGGTTGACCTTGGGATTTGGGTATCCGGTCGGAGCCGGCCATCTGGGCATGTGAAAGTGGGCGCCGTCTGTGGCGCCCTTCTGTGTGCAAAGTGTGCAGTACCTCCATAAGAGTGTGTGAGTGCGAGGGGTGCGCGAAAACTCGGAAAGAGTGGGATGGAGAATGAGTGCACGTCAGCGCCGCGGAAATTTTGCTTGTCGAGACATGTTAAAAATTTTAATTGTGATGAGTCATCGATGAAAGATAAGAGTTGTGTACCGGAAGTAGCAAGTACGATAAGGATTAATGCACCGGAAGTGCATCCGGTGTGATAATGGGTGTGTGCTTAATTGGAAAGATAAGGATGAATGTACCGGAAGTGCATCCTGTTGAAAAGTGTTGTGTATCGGAAGTGGATTTTGTAAGAGTCGAGCGTGTTGAGACTTGTTTAAAATGCTAATTGGGATGACGTAATATAAAAGTGTGGGAAAATGGTCAATTAAAAATATTATTGGGATGACGTCATGCAGACAAGGGCGTAAGTAGTTTATTGAAATTGAGCATGTTGAGACTTGTCGAAAAATTTAATTATGCTGACGTAATTTAAAATTATTAGCGAAAATTTTAATCGTGAAATAATTAGAAGAAAAGGATTTAGGAGCATTTTGATTGGAGGAAACAAGTCACGTGACGTTTTGCAATTTATAATTTAGTATAAAAACAAGGATCAGAGGGTTCAAAATCAGTCTAGTACAACCCTCGAGAGTACATTACTACTTTATCATCATGGCTACAATTTCAAACGTTGCTGACGATATGGTCCGAATAATGGAGCAATTTATGGCGCGAAAGGAGACTGATATGGGTGTGATAGAAGAATGGATCAAGCACTGCTCTAAACAAATTCGTATTTTAAATACGGCGTTAAAGGCGGAGACGTCTATGGGAGTACAGCAAAAGATATTGTCGACAATCAGTAAAATGAAGACATACCGGACTTTATTGAGAGTACCTGCAAGAGCTGGAGGCAGCATTTCAATTCGCAGTAGGACTCACGCTAATCGAGCAAGTGAGGCGGTAAAGTGGGAAGATACAAAATCTGCGTTTGACGGAAGAATTAGAACGGGAGTTTTAACCAACATAAAACACAGGGAGCCAACATCATATTTTAAAGATTGTGAAATTTTGTTTGTAAGAAGGATAAGACTAGCGTTGAAGAAGGAGCCGTTTTATAAAATAAATACGGTATTTTGTGGTAAATTTGTGAAAACCAGTCAAGACGGAATCGTGGAAGATTTCAAGCACATAAACACAAAAAATGCTGTGGTTGATCGAGACTGTGAATTAAATGGATGGTTTGAAGAGAATATATCTGCCGTGCTGTTGCGTAAGTTGGAAGAATTTCAAGAGCGAGACAGCGGGTGGGCATTGGCGGCGATTATTAATTTGTGCATCAATATTAATAAATATAATCCGCTGCGAGGTTCATCATACTTGGATTTACCGCAGCAAATTAAATTGAAACAGGCGTGCGTTAATGTAAAAAATAATGATGACGCATGCTTCGCGTGGGCAGTAACATCGGCATTACATCCAAACGAAAATCATTCAGATCGAACGTCTTCTTACCCGCATTATTCGCAAGTTTTAAAGTTGGACGGCATTAGTTTTCCTATAAAGCGTGAGGATATATTAAAATTCGAGCAATTAAATAACATTTCTGTGAATGTATATGTTATTAATAAAAAAAGCAAAAAGTATGTAGTCAGTCCGAGCAGAATAGCAAAACAAAAGAGAGACAGACACGTGAACTTATTACTTGTGCAAGATAAATATTGTACGGAGGAGGAGGAAGACGATACAGATTTATCCGAACCGAAATATCATTACGTATGGATAAAAAATTTGTCAAGGCTGGTTAGCGGACAATTGACTAAGCACAATGGAAAAACATTTATTTGCGATCGGTGCTTGCATTACTTTCATACCGAGAGTAAACTGAAAACGCATATTGAGGACTGCGAGCAGAAGAATGAATATAAGGTGAGTTTTGTAAAAGATGGCAAAATTAAATTTAACAACTATAAAAACAAGGAGCGATGTCCGTTTATTGTGTATGCGGACTTTGAATGTATATTAAATCGGGTGAATATCCGCATGGGCGACAAAAGCGTCAAGTATCAGCAGCACGAGGCTTATAGCGGAGGATATTATTTTAAGTGTGCTTATGACGATACCCTATCCTTCTACCGCAGTTACCGAGGTCCTAATTGCGCCGAATGGTTTGCGGAGCAGTTAAAGCAGCTTGCCGAAGACGTCGAAACAGTATATTTATGCGAAATGCCAATGGAAATTAGTCCGAATGAAGAACGCCAGTTTAGACGAGCATCATTGTGCCATATATGCGAAAAACCCCTGGAGTCTGATCGCGTGAGAGACCACTGTCATTTGACGGGGAAATATCGAGGAGCCGCACATACAAGTTGTAATATTGAATACCAAGACAGCCGCACCATCCCGGTGGTTTTCCATAATTGGAGCGGATACGATTCGCATATTATGTTGAAAGATGTGGCATTAAAAATAAACGGGAACGTAAATCTAATCCCAAGCAACACCGAAAATTTTATCGCCATGATAAAAAATATTTCAGAAAGCGAAGTGAAATTTAAATTCATAGATTCGTTCCGATTCATGGCATCTTCCCTGGATAAATTAAGCTCAAACTTGGACGATAAACCAATTTTAAAATCTCAGTTTGGTCATATTGACGATGGGCTGTTTAAACTGCTGACGCGCAAGGGGGTTTCCCCATACGATCATATAAAATCTTGGGAAAATCTGAACGAAAAAGTGCTGCCAACGTATAATCAATTTTATTCAAAGCTGACAGAGTCCAATATAAGTTTTGAAGACTACGAACACGCGCAAAAAGTATGGAATGAATTCCGAATACAAACGTTGGGAGAGTACAGTGATCTGTACTTAAAAACGGACGTGTTGTTGCTGGCAGACGTTTTTGAGAGTTTTAGAGATGTATGTCTGAAACACTATCGGTTGGATCCCGCTCATTATTTCACCGCTCCGGGTCTTAGTTGGGACGCCATGTTAAAATGCACCAAACAGGAGCTCGATTACATTAACGACATCGATATTTTAATGTTTATTGAGAAAGGGGTACGTGGAGGTCTCACCCAATGCTCAAAAAGACATTCGAAGGCAAATAATAAATACATGCCCAACTACAACCCGGGCATACCTCAAAAATATCTAATGTATTATGATATTAACGCGATGTATGCCTGGGCAATGTCGCAATATTTGCCGCAAGGCAATCTCAAGTGGGTGGAAGGAGACGTGTCCGCATTTAATTATCAGGTATCCGATGAAGCATCTATAGGGTATATACTGGAGGTAGACTTGGAGTATCCCGAGAGCATCCACGACAGACAAAAAGATTTACCAATGGCCCCAGAGAAAGGATGCCCTCCAGACTCGAAGCAACCGAAAATGTTGGCGACTGTTTGCGATAAGAAAAAATATGTCGTTCATTATCGTAATTTAAAGCAGTATGTGTCGGAGGGTCTGGTTGTGAGGAAAATCCATAGAGTGCTTCAGTTTCGCCAGTCTCCATGGCTAAAAAAATATATAGATCTAAATGCCGAGCTGCGCAGAAAATCGTCAAATGACTTTGAGAAAGATTTTTTCAAACTGATGAGTAACGCTGTGTTTGGAAAAACCATGGAGAATGTGAGGAACAGACGAGCGATTAAATTAATAACTAGATGGGATGGAAGATACGGCGCAGAAGCTCGAATTGCGAGTCCGTGTTTCCACAGCTGTAAAATAATGGAAGAAAATATGGTGTTGATAGAATTACTGAAAAACGACGTATTGTTTACTAAACCGATTTACGTGGGTATGGCTATCTTGGACATTTCAAAGACTTTGTTGTACGAGTTCCACTACAAGTACATAAAAAACAAGTACGGAGACAATGCTCGACTCTGTTACACCGACACCGACTCTCTTATTTACGAGCTTGAAACGGATGATGTATACAGCGACATCAAGCAGGATATCCATCGCTTTGATACTTCTGAATACGCACGGAAGAACGCTTATGGGATTCCTTTATTGAACAAGAAGATTCCGGGGCTAATGAAGGATGAAAACCACGGTCATATCATGACGGAGTTTGTAGGTCTTAGAGCTAAAATGTACGCATGTATGGTTCCATCGGCCGACAACCCCGTCACAAAGAAGGCCAAAGGTATAAAATCATACGTGGTGAAATCTCACATTACGTTTGACGATTACCTGAGGTGTTTGAACGGAGGTATAGAAATGGCTCATCAACAGCATTCCATCAGGTCGATGAACCATACCATATATACTATAAATCAGAAAAAAATATCTCTAAGTCCTCACGATAACAAAAGATATTTGATTTCGGGAAGCCCCGAGACTTTGCCTTGGGGACATTACGCAATAATGGAGAGTTAAAGTAAGAGAAAAATATGGTGGGGATAAGAAAAAATGTATATAAAAAACTATATTAATTTTAATAAATATGTTATTAGTATAATCTTGTGTTTGTTTTCTCCACTACTTTAGCAGTATTTAGTTGGGACATATAAAAGATTAGAGCGATGACGGTACACAAAAATTTTAATTGTGCTTAAGTAAGTAGAAAATAAGGATTTAGAAGCATTTGATTGGATGAAACTACTGACGTTTTGCAATTTATAACCTAGTATGAAAACAAGGATCAGAGGGTTGAAAATCAGTCTAGTACCGCTATACCGCTATACCGCTATACCGCTATACCGCTATAGCGCTATACCGCTATAGCGCTATACCGCTACAGCGCTAAACCGCTACAGCGCTATACCGCTATACCGCTATACCGCTATACCGCTATACCGCTATACCGCTACAGCGCTATACCGCTATACCGCTATACCGCTATAGCGCTGGATGTAAGTGGATGCAAGTGGATGTAAGTGGATGGAAAGTGGATGTAAGTGGATGCAAGTGGATGGAAAGTGAATAGAGCACCCGATTAGCCACCGTTAGCCACCGATTAGCCACCGATTAGCCACCGTTAGCCACCGATTAGCCACCGATTAGCCACCGTTAGCCCCCGATTAGCCACCGTTAGCCACCGATTAGCCACCGATTAGCCACCGTTAGACACCGATTAGCCACCGTTAGACGACGTTGATAGGACAATTGACTATCTTAAAAATATAAATAGAAATAAAAGCATCAACGTCAGCCAGCCTGCATGCCAGCCTACCAGCCAGCATGCCTGCCAGCCAGCCAGCCAGCCAGTGCGCTATACCGCTATACCCCTATACCGCTATACCGCTATAGCGCTATACCGCTATACCGCTATAGCGCTATACCGCTATACCTCTATACCGCTATAGCGCTATACCGCTATACCCCTATACCGCTATACCGCTATAGCGCTATACCGCTATACCGCTATAGCGCTATACCGCTATACCTCTATAGCGCTATAGCGCTATACCGCTATACCGCTATAGCGCTATACCGCTATACCGCTATACCGCTATACCGCTATACCGCTATACCGCTATAGCGCTATACCGCTATACCGCTATAGCGCTATACCGCTATACCGCTAAACCGCTATACCGCTATACCGCTATAGCGCTATACCGCTATACCGCTATAGCGCTATACCGCTATACCCCTATACCGCTATACCGCTATAGCGCTATAGCGGTATAGCGGTATAGCGGTATAGCGGTATAGCGCTATAGCGGTATAGCGGTATAGCGGTATAGCGCTATAGCGGTATAGCGGTATAGCGCTATAGCGGTATAGCGGTATAGCGGTATAGCGGTATAGCGGTATAGAGGTATAGCGGTATAGCGCTATAGCGGTATAGCGGTATAGCGGTATAGCGGTATAGCGGTATAGCGCTATAGCGGTATAGCGGTATAGCGCTATAGCGGTATAGCGGTATAGGGGTATAGCGGTATAGCGCTATAGCGGTATAGAGGTATAGCGGTATAGCGCTATAGCGGTATAGCGGTATAGCGCTATAGCGGTATAGCGGTATAGGGGTATAGCGGTATAGCGCACTGGCTGGCTGGCTGGCTGGCAGGCATGCTGGCTGGTAGGCTGGCATGCAGGCTGGCTGACGTTGATGCTTTTATTTCTATTTATATTTTTAAGATAGTCAATTGTCCTATCAACGTCGTCTAACGGTGGCTAATCGGTGTCTAACGGTGGCTAATCGGTGGCTAATCGGTGGCTAACGGTGGCTAATCGGGGGCTAACGGTGGCTAATCGGTGGCTAATCGGTGGCTAACGGTGGCTAATCGGTGGCTAATCGGTGGCTAACGGTGGCTAATCGGGTGCTCTATTCACTTTCCATCCACTTGCATCCACTTACATCCACTTTCCATCCACTTACATCCACTTGCATCCACTTACATCCAGCGCTATAGCGGTATAGCGGTATAGCGGTATAGCGCTGTAGCGGTATAGCGGTATAGCGGTATAGCGGTATAGCGGTATAGCGGTATAGCGCTGTAGCGGTTTAGCGCTGTAGCGGTATAGCGCTATAGCGGTATAGCGCTGTAGCGGTTTAGCGCTGTAGCGGTATAGCGCTATAGCGGTATAGCGCTATAGCGGTATAGCGGTATAGCGGTATAGCGGTATAGCGGTACTAGACTGATTTTCAACCCTCTGATCCTTGTTTTCATACTAGGTTATAAATTGCAAAACGTCAGTAGTTTCATCCAATCAAATGCTTCTAAATCCTTATTTTCTACTTACTTAAGCACAATTAAAATTTTTGTGTACCGTCATCGCTCTAATCTTTTATATGTCCCAACTAAATACTGCTAAAGTAGTGGAGAAAACAAACACAAGATTATACTAATAACATATTTATTAAAATTAATATAGTTTTTTATATACATTTTTTCTTATCCCCACCATATTTTTCTCTTACTTTAACTCTCCATTATTGCGTAATGTCCCCAAGGCAAAGTCTCGGGGCTTCCCGAAATCAAATATCTTTTGTTATCGTGAGGACTTAGAGATATTTTTTTCTGATTTATAGTATATATGGTATGGTTCATCGACCTGATGGAATGCTGTTGATGAGCCATTTTTATACCTCCGTTCAAACACCTCAGGTAATCGTCAAACGTAATGTGAGATTTCACCACGTATGATTTTATACCTTTGGCCTTCTTTGTGACGGGGTTGTCGGCCGATGGAACCATACATGCGTACATTTTAGCTCTAAGACCTACAAACTCCGTCATGATATGACCGTGGTTTTCATCCTTCATTAGCCCCGGAATCTTCTTGTTCAATAAAGGAATCCCATAAGCGTTCTTCCGTGCGTATTCAGAAGTATCAAAGCGATGGATATCCTGCTTGATGTCGCTGTATACATCATCCGTTTCAAGCTCGTAAATAAGAGAGTCGGTGTCGGTGTAACAGAGTCGAGCATTGTCTCCGTACTTGTTTTTTATGTACTTGTAGTGGAACTCGTACAACAAAGTCTTTGAAATGTCCAAGATAGCCATACCCACGTAAATCGGTTTAGTAAACAATACGTCGTTTTTCAGTAATTCTATCAACACCATATTTTCTTCCATTATTTTACAGCTGTGGAAACACGGACTCGCAATTCGAGCTTCTGCGCCGTATCTTCCATCCCATCTAGTTATTAATTTAATCGCTCGTCTGTTCCTCACATTCTCCATGGTTTTTCCAAACACAGCGTTACTCATCAGTTTGAAAAAATCTTTCTCAAAGTCATTTGACGATTTTCTGCGCAGCTCGGCATTTAGATCTATATATTTTTTTAGCCATGGAGACTGGCGAAACTGAAGCACTCTATGGATTTTCCTCACAACCAGACCCTCCGACACATACTGCTTTAAATTACGATAATGAACGACATATTTTTTCTTATCGCAAACAGTCGCCAACATTTTCGGTTGCTTCGAGTCTGGAGGGCATCCTTTCTCTGGGGCCATTGGTAAATCTTTTTGTCTGTCGTGGATGCTCTCGGGATACTCCAAGTCTACCTCCAGTATATACCCTATAGATGCTTCATCGGATACCTGATAATTAAATGCGGACACGTCTCCTTCCACCCACTTGAGATTGCCTTGCGGCAAATATTGCGACATTGCCCAGGCATACATCGCGTTAATATCATAATACATTAGATATTTTTGAGGTATGCCCGGGTTGTAGTTGGGCATGTATTTATTATTTGCCTTCGAATGTCTTTTTGAGCATTGGGTGAGACCTCCACGTACCCCTTTCTCAATAAACATTAAAATATCGATGTCGTTAATGTAATCGAGCTCCTGTTTGGTGCATTTTAACATGGCGTCCCAACTAAGACCCGGAGCGGTGAAATAATGAGCGGGATCCAACCGATAGTGTTTCAGACATACATCTCTAAAACTCTCAAAAACGTCTGCCAGCAACAACACGTCCGTTTTTAAGTACAGATCACTGTACTCTCCCAACGTTTGTATTCGGAATTCATTCCATACTTTTTGCGCGTGTTCGTAGTCTTCAAAACTTATATTGGACTCTGTCAGCTTTGAATAAAATTGATTATACGTTGGCAGCACTTTTTCGTTCAGATTTTCCCAAGATTTTATATGATCGTATGGGGAAACCCCCTTGCGCGTCAGCAGTTTAAACAGCCCATCGTCAATATGACCAAACTGAGATTTTAAAATTGGTTTATCGTCCAAGTTTGAGCTTAATTTATCCAGGGAAGATGCCATGAATCGGAACGAATCTATGAATTTAAATTTCACTTCGCTTTCTGAAATATTTTTTATCATGGCGATAAAATTTTCGGTGTTGCTTGGGATTAGATTTACGTTCCCGTTTATTTTTAATGCCACATCTTTCAACATAATATGCGAATCGTATCCGCTCCAATTATGGAAAACCACCGGGATGGTGCGGCTGTCTTGGTATTCAATATTACAACTTGTATGTGCGGCTCCTCGATATTTCCCCGTCAAATGACAGTGGTCTCTCACGCGATCAGACTCCAGGGGTTTTTCGCATATATGGCACAATGATGCTCGTCTAAACTGGCGTTCTTCATTCGGACTAATTTCCATTGGCATTTCGCATAAATATACTGTTTCGACGTCTTCGGCAAGCTGCTTTAACTGCTCCGCAAACCATTCGGCGCAATTAGGACCTCGGTAACTGCGGTAGAAGGATAGGGTATCGTCATAAGCACACTTAAAATAATATCCTCCGCTATAAGCCTCGTGCTGCTGATACTTGACGCTTTTGTCGCCCATGCGGATATTCACCCGATTTAATATACATTCAAAGTCCGCATACACAATAAACGGACATCGCTCCTTGTTTTTATAGTTGTTAAATTTAATTTTGCCATCTTTTACAAAACTCACCTTATATTCATTCTTCTGCTCGCAGTCCTCAATATGCGTTTTCAGTTTACTCTCGGTATGAAAGTAATGCAAGCACCGATCGCAAATAAATGTTTTTCCATTGTGCTTAGTCAATTGTCCGCTAACCAGCCTTGACAAATTTTTTATCCATACGTAATGATATTTCGGTTCGGATAAATCTGTATCGTCTTCCTCCTCCTCCGTACAATATTTATCTTGCACAAGTAATAAGTTCACGTGTCTGTCTCTCTTTTGTTTTGCTATTCTGCTCGGACTGACTACATACTTTTTGCTTTTTTTATTAATAACATATACATTCACAGAAATGTTATTTAATTGCTCGAATTTTAATATATCCTCACGCTTTATAGGAAAACTAATGCCGTCCAACTTTAAAACTTGCGAATAATGCGGGTAAGAAGACGTTCGATCTGAATGATTTTCGTTTGGATGTAATGCCGATGTTACTGCCCACGCGAAGCATGCGTCATCATTATTTTTTACATTAACGCACGCCTGTTTCAATTTAATTTGCTGCGGTAAATCCAAGTATGATGAACCTCGCAGCGGATTATATTTATTAATATTGATGCACAAATTAATAATCGCCGCCAATGCCCACCCGCTGTCTCGCTCTTGAAATTCTTCCAACTTACGCAACAGCACGGCAGATATATTCTCTTCAAACCATCCATTTAATTCACAGTCTCGATCAACCACAGCATTTTTTGTGTTTATGTGCTTGAAATCTTCCACGATTCCGTCTTGACTGGTTTTCACAAATTTACCACAAAATACCGTATTTATTTTATAAAACGGCTCCTTCTTCAACGCTAGTCTTATCCTTCTTACAAACAAAATTTCACAATCTTTAAAATATGATGTTGGCTCCCTGTGTTTTATGTTGGTTAAAACTCCCGTTCTAATTCTTCCGTCAAACGCAGATTTTGTATCTTCCCACTTTACCGCCTCACTTGCTCGATTAGCGTGAGTCCTACTGCGAATTGAAATGCTGCCTCCAGCTCTTGCAGGTACTCTCAATAAAGTCCGGTATGTCTTCATTTTACTGATTGTCGACAATATCTTTTGCTGTACTCCCATAGACGTCTCCGCCTTTAACGCCGTATTTAAAATACGAATTTGTTTAGAGCAGTGCTTGATCCATTCTTCTATCACACCCATATCAGTCTCCTTTCGCGCCATAAATTGCTCCATTATTCGGACCATACCGTCAGCAACGTTTGAAATTGTAGCCATGATGATAAAGTAGTAATGTACTCTCGAGGGTTGTACTAGACTGATTTTGAACCCTCTGATCCTTGTTTTTATACTAAATTATAAATTGCAAAACGTCACGTGACTTGTTTCCTCCAATCAAAATGCTCCTAAATCCTTTTCTTCTAATTATTTCACGATTAAAATTTTCGCTAATAATTTTAAATTACGTCAGCATAATTAAATTTTTCGACAAGTCTCAACATGCTCAATTTCAATAAACTACTTACGTCCTTGTCTGCATGACGTCATCCCAATAATATTTTCCCACAGCTCAATTAGCATTTTAGACAAGTCTCAACACGCTCGACTCTTACAAAATCCACTTCCGATACACAACACTTTTCAACAGGATGCACTTCCGGTACATTCATCCTTATCTTTCCAATTAAGCACACACCCATTATCACACCGGATGCACTTCCGGTGCATTAATCCTTATCGTACTTGCTACTTCCGGTACACAACTCTTATCTTTCATCGATGACTCATCACAATTAAAATTTTTAACATGTCTCGACAAGCAAAATTTCCGCGGCGCTGACGTGCACTCATTCTCCATCCCACTCTTTCCGAGTTTTCGCGCACCCCTCGCACTCACACACTCTTATGGCGGTACTGCACACTTTGCACACAGAAGGGCGCCACAGGCGGCGCCCTCTTTCACATGCCCAGATGGCCGGCTCCGACCGGATACCCAAATCCCAAGGTCAACCCAGCGCCCACTTCCTTTGACGCGCCCAGATGGCCGTGCCCAACCGGATGTCAGAAATCCAAGATGGCGTCAAACGGCCGATTTTGGACCCCATGTAAATGCCCATAAGAAATTGGTCCCGAACTCTCATAGCTCCTCTACTTTGCTACATTTTTTTTTGTTTGGCGCCAAAATTTTGGCAATGGTATGATGTTTTCTTCATTTGTGTAGTTTTGTAATGCCATATTGTAACAGAATTATTAAACTTAAACAATAAATTTTTTGATATTCACGTAACGCTTTATAATAATAAATATCTTTATTCCCTTCATACTTTTTACATATATAAGAGCTAATTTATTTATTTTTTAGTAAAGTGTTTAATAGCGTTACAATTAAGATAAGTAAACGTCTATTCATAAGTCAATAGTGACAACCTTTCATCAAATCAAATTTACAAAACAGATAAAGTACACAAATTACTTGAAAAAACTCAAAAATTTTATAAAATTTTAATCTACAATAAAATTGATGATCATTTGTGCATTTTACAAACTTTTATCTATATATCTATAATATATAATTGGTTAACAGACTTCTTTGAATATTCTTATATTTGTTAAACGAGATGATGAGTCTTTTTTGTAAATAATTTTTTAATAAATTAAAATTTATTTATAACGTTTCATATATATATATATATAATACTAATATTTAATATCTAATGTCAATAGATATTCTTCTTTTTATTTTTTATTTTATTTTATCATGTTAGTTTAATTCATCTATTTATTTATTTTATAAAAAATTGTTTTATTATTATTATTTTTAACTTCAAATGTGACAATTTTACATAATATTATTTTATTTTGTATTTTATTTATATATTTATTTATCTGACGATATATGTACATAATATATGAAACGTTATAAATAAATTTTAATTTATTAAAAAATTATTTACAAAAAAGACTCATCATCCTGTTTAACAAATACAGGGAGTTTATAAATGAATGGGATTATGTAATCACTTTAAATATGCCGCCTTTTTAAAATCGTCCACTATACTACATATGTTTTTATATGTTTGCTTGACAGCTGTCAAAGTTGATCTGTCAAAACAAATAGTTTAGTGAACAATTTAACAAAAGCGGCACATTTAAAGTGATTACATAATCCCATTCATTTATAAACTCCCTGTATAAGAATATATTTATAATTATATATATATATATATATATATATATATATATATATATATATACTTTAATAAAGAATTATAGATGGTGGGCATAACTGTATTAAATTGAAACACTTGCGCCTATATAAGTATGCCGGTTAAACTATTAATAAATTAAATTGTATGCAAGACCAAATTATTACAAGAATCTCTACTTGCGTGCTCGTTCCAGTTGCATATACATCACTGCCATTGACTCACACATTAACATACCATGTACTGCGAATAACTTTTTCAGATGTAGTTTAATATAATATGCACTACTATAAAACATGAGATATATTTTTTTTACTTTTATTTACTTTTCTATATGCTTATTATAAAACTCATTTTTAAAACTTACTATAGTTTGTTCGCGTTAAGACTGCAGTAGTAGTTGTTATGGCAACTGGGAAACAATGCTCTGGTTGGCTTAGAGGCCTACCCAATTTACAATAGAATAACTACCAGATTAAAACAAAGCTACTTGTAATTGAATAAATTTAGTTAACAATTTTTACTATTTAATATTTATCAGTTTTTTGCGTTATTGTAACTAGGTTAACGCATTTGTAAATAATTATATGTATTTCAACTGTAAATTACATTTTTTTGTTGATGACGTACAGTATAACCTCAAAAACTTAAATATGAGTAAACGTCATGCAATTCTAGAAATTCTTTTTAATAAATTTTAGTATTAAAAGTGACTAATATACATTTCTACTAAACATATTAATATTTAATTAAGATGCAATAAACTATATTGTTTCTGCTTTAAAGTTTTTAAATATTTTAAAATCATTTTATTATAATATAATAACCATAGTGAAGTTAGCTGATTTATAATACCAACGAGGACATGTTGTAATTACAGTTGTGTGACACTGACTTTATAAACCACTCCCATCACTGCAGTCTTAACGCGGACAAACTATAATCATCTACTATTAAATTTTGATACACCTCGTATATTACAAGGTGGTTAGTTAGTTGCCTAACTATGTTCTTAGGTTCTCAACCAGACTACATCCGATGACGTAAAATCACCAGATCCCAAAGCTGAAATCTGATTCGCTGCCAGATAGTGTTGTGAGCAGTGAACATATTTTGATTTTCCTAATTGTGAAAAGTTGAACATAATTGTGTCGAAAATGGGTGATAATAATCCCCATTTCGTCGCAGACGACGCATTTAACATTAATGAATTGAGTGGCATTGATGGTAAGAATCATTGAATATTTAATTATTTAATACTAATATAATTTCATCATCCGTTTTAGACCTATTAACAAATTGTGAATCTGAATTGTTACAAAATGAATTTTTTAATGATGAAGCTTTTATATCCCAATTCGATGGACAATTACCCATGGACGATATGACTTACGATATGCTGAATATGAGTTATGATTCATTAATGTCTGATAGTTTACCTACTCAAGTAGAAACAAGCTTGTATAGTTCTCCACAATCATCGCCTATACAGCATAGCACACCAGTACATAATCAAGTATTTAATCCACCTGTGGCTACTCCTCCACAGCCGATTAGGGTGCCCAATACAAATATACCAATTAAAGCTAAACCAGCAAATCCAACAACTGTTATTATTTCATCAGCCAATATACAACCGGCTAGAGAACAAATGATATTTTCTCCTATACAGTCCAACCAACATATTATCGTACAACAAGCTAATAAGACAAAAGTACAAAGTACACCTTTGGTTGTGCAAAATATTGGACAACTTGACAAGATGCAACAAGTAATTTTACAAACCAAAATAATTAAAACTGAGCCTCAAACTTTACAACCGACAGTAATGTATACATCTCCGATAAATACATCTGGAAACCAAGCATTGCATACTTTAATCAACACTAATGGACAGATTTTAGCAACAAGTATACCTTTAGTGCTAGATTCAGAGAAGGTTGCTATAAATCGAATCTCGTCAACAACAAAAGAGCCTAAAGTTAAGGAAGTTAAACGTAGTGCTCATAATGCAATTGAACGCAAATATCGCACAAGCATAAATGACAAAATTATAGAGCTTAAAAATATCATTGTTGGTAGTGATGCTAAATTAAACAAATCGGCTATTTTACGCAAAACAATTGATTATATTAGGTTCTTGCAGAATAGTAATACTAAATTAAAGCAGGAAAACATGTCCCTCAAAATGGCTGCTAGAAAAAATACTTTGAAAGATTTATTAGCCACTGGTAATGCTACAATAGAAGATATCAGTATGGCTGAATATGTCTCTCAAAATACTCCACCTCCATCTGATATATCATCACCAACTCATTCGATACCATCTAGTCCAGAATATGCCCAACAAATCAAAGAGGAAAGCGATGATGAGCAGATGGGCATTACAAGGGGCATGCTGGATCATTCTAGAATCGCATTATGTATGTTCATGCTTGCAATTGTTTCGTTTAATCCATTTGGAGTTGCATTGAATAGTATATCGAGCTCTGGGCAAGATTTTACAAGCAGAAAAATATTAACCTGTATGTTTATATTGTCAGATTTACTTAATTTTATATTAATAGTTTTAATTTTAGATAGCGAAGGTTCAAATTTTAGTGTGGGTGGTTCAGTATTGTTGTTGTGGCTTTTCAATATAGTTGTGCTAGGTTTTTGTTTGGTGAAGATGTTTGTTTATGGTGATCCAATTGTTCCATCAAAGTCTAAAGAAGCACAGATTTTTTGGCGGCATAAGAGACAGGCTGAGTTTTATTTGTCAGAGGTAATTAATTATATAAAATTATGCTTTTTCATATTTTTAATAAATTGTATTTAGGGGTACAATTCAAGAGCTAAGCAAGAATTGAAAAGGTGTCTACAAACATTTGGAGTGGCTTTACCAACAAGTAGATTTGAAATGTTTACATCATTTTCATGGCAGATGATTCGGCAAGTTTGTCACAGATTATGGATTGGCAGATGGTTATCTAGACATACTGGAGGATTTATGACTGATGGGTAATAATCATAATGTAAATCATTTATATAATATAATGTGTTTGCAATTTTTTAGTGTAACAAGATATGAAGCAGTAACCTCATGTAGAGAATTAGCTATGGTGTATCACAGATTGAATCAGATTCATTTAGTTGAAGGTGAAAAGGAGTTTGGACATTTAACTGGATTAGTTCTGGCTTTGAATTCTGTTAATTTGGCAGAAGCTGCTGGTTCTATGTTACCACATGTGCAATTAGTTGATATTTATGTATGTGCTGCATTGAGGATTAAAGCCAGTTGCTATAATTTTATCCATGGAATACACAGGTAATATCTATTTTAAAATATAATTATATAATACTTATAAAATATTGTTTGGTTGAAGATATTATATTAATTTGGCAAGGCAAGCAACAACAAATGCTTGTGACCCAATACCATCAAGATTAAAATGGATTTTTACTCCATATGGTTACAAATTTCTTACTACACAGAAGTTTATTTATGTTGATGAGGATAATGGACTTCCTTATAGCAGGCTTGGAAATAAATCTGATCCATTAGCTTTTGTTATGAAGGTATGTTAGTTTTAGTTACAATTTCAATATTTATGATAGATTAGACAGATGCATCTAAATGCAGTGGAAATACAATGAGTCCCCAGAGAGCTTACCGTACTCTAAAGATTTGATTTTCAATTAATAATAAAATTGAGAATGAAGTTTTTCTTATATCCCATATGTTATATTGGTATTTGTTTATAACAATTGATTAATAAACTTACTTACTTGATTGGTTGATACAACATATTAATTTAGTTTATCATATTTGTGGAAAAATAAAAACAAATACCTACAGACAATCACAAGTCATAAATCATACTCTGTGATGCACTATTTATTTTAATAAAAACTTCCTAAACTTTTGCATCTATGCTACTAGATTATCTAATTAAATAAATAGCAACTATTAGC
The DNA here is from genome assembly GCA_963932245.1 of Tachinus rufipes. NCBI lineage: Eukaryota > Metazoa > Arthropoda > Insecta > Coleoptera > Staphylinidae > Tachinus > Tachinus rufipes. The sequence continues at coordinate 69,398,940 of OZ010745.1, read as the reverse complement.
TTTTTATCTATAACTGAGAAGAGTTGAACATATTCAAAAGTTGGTAAAAAATAAAACTGGATACCAATTCAAAATTATAAAGATATCTAAAAAAAAAAAATGTGTACATAGATTTACATAACTTTAATAATAAATTAAAGCTACATAATATGTCATGGTTGACTTTCACTTTCTACTACAATGCTTGATGAATTTCAATGTAGTTTAGTGTAGGCCAATTTTCTTCAAATGAATTATTTTTGATGAAACAATTACCAAATATATATAAATACACTATTTAAAGATAATTGGAGTTTATTGAACTGATAAATTATTGTTATTATTTTTTAATGTATTATTATAATGAAAGTTATATTTGGATAGGTTTGTTTGGTTTTTGTGCAATTCAAACAAGCAATGCTAGTGCATACCTAATTGATTTATTTTGATAATTTATACAAACTGTTAAATAGTAGTGTTATCTCTTCATCAGGTTATATGAATATTTTATTCATTTGCATTTATTTGCATGTGTACAAATATTAAGTATTATTGAGAATTTGGTGATATATTTCATTAAAATATTTTGTTTTAGTTGTATCGTGAGCATTTGATTGAAAAATCGTTACAAACTTTGGTTGCACCTGGCACTAGAGAAGATGACACCATGAAGAAAAGTAGCACATCAGATGTCCTCAACTATGTACAATTACTTTTTGAAAATTTGGAAACAGATGTGTCCAGTGTTTTTAATTCTAATGCTACACAAAGTAAGCTTAACAATATATATTTGGTTCAATATGATTACTAATTTTTTTGCAGAATACGATGATGATGTGACCACTTGGTGGACAAATGTAATAGCTTGTGGTTGTTATTGGTTATTGGGAGAAGAATCGAACATAGACAGAATTTATACAAAAGTTGAAAAATTACCCGAAGTTTTTATATCATTAAATGATCCATTGCCAAAGGCTGTTTTGGCTGCATATTTAGCAAGGAAAACCTACTTAACAGAAATGGATAGTCAGTCTCACAAGCAAATTCTAAAGCAATGTGATCATGCTGGACAATTGATAGAAGATAGTTTGACATTTAATAGCTGCAAAAAACAAAATATTAAAGTTTTAGTAAGTATATCTTTTATTGTAACAATTACTATTTAATTTTAGATTGATTAATAAACTTAATCTGCAACATTGACCTGAAACAAAGTATTGTCTTACTAGGGTGCATTGTAGTTGCATTGCATGATATTTAACAGTGCAGTGTTTCTGCAGTGCAACCCTAGTTTACAAAACCAATCAACATATACATATATTATAATTTATTTCTATATTCTAATTTTACTCAACCTTATATGTTGAAAGTTGTTTTTAAAATCATTCTTTAATTACGATTTATTTTGCAGTTCACACAATTGATGGTTTGTGATTGGTTGTTGGAATCAAGAACAGCTGTCTGGGAAGATAGCATTGAATCAGATCCTAACAACAATCCAGTTTCCAATTCTATTCTCACTGCTTTTCAAAAGGATATCAACTCATTGAGGACTTTAACTCAAAATATACCGGTAAATAATATAAAATAATAAATAATGCTTTATGTTAATAAATTCTATGATTCAGTCGGCTTTGCCGAGGTTATTTCTATATGAAGCCACATCCAGATTAATGGCTGGTGCAGCTCCAGGCAAAACTCAACAATTATTGGATAAAAGTTTAAGAAATAGAAATACAAAATCATCCATTATTTGTGGAAAAGGTAAATTGATGTTTATTATTTACTAATTATAATTTTAAAATTGACAATATTCTAGATAAAAATCAGCAAGATTTGGGTGGGGAGAGGCAGCATGCTGCTGCATTATATCTGGCTTGCAGACATTTACCTGGACAATTATTGTCTTCTCCTGGTGAAAAAGCTGGTATGTTAGCAGAAGCTGCTAAAACTTTGGAACGTATTGGTGATAAAAAAAGATTGCAAGATTGTTATAAACTTATGAAGACCTTGGGTCCAAATTCAGTTGTAACGAATTAATTTTAAAATTTACAGTCTGTACAAATATATTTTATTTATTGTGATTTTTTATGTTTCTATAACATAGTGTATTTATTAAGTTTATTATTATTGTAGAATAGAATTAGGAATGACTTTTATATTGTTAATAAGGTAGAAAAATAAATTGAAAAATTGTAACTGTTGTTTTTACATCATACGAGTTGTGGTAAATAAAACCTATGTTGATAGGTAAGAAATAAACAAATAAAATTGATATTTATCAAATATAAACGTAAATTATTAACCAATAAAAAAATAAAAATTTCGCAAATACAAAAAATAAACACAGACGTTTTACATTGCGCATATTTCGCATGTTTCTTCATAGTCTGTCTTGTCTCTTTCTATCTTATTTTGTTTACTTAAAATATTCTTCTTTATTATAACTAATATTCATTACACCAATACGACTAATGAATGCAATACCGGGATGCATGTTCGAATGTTACCGACGCGATAGCCACTGGGAAATTTTTGTTGTTTATGTTGCCAAATGTTTCTAATGTCGCATACGGTTTCGCCAAGATCTGCCTGACTTTAACATACATAATTTGCCAAATTAGTTATATTAATCGTTATTATGGAAAACAGATACGATTATCATATTTGTTCTGCTTTACTTGAATTAGTTGTACTATTTTATAACTCTTAAATAATAGTTAAAGAAATATTTATTTAGTTTTTGCACTTATATTAGTCTAATATTCAACTCGTAATCAAAACATTAGCATATTCTGCTGATAACTTATTAAAACCTATGAACAGCTAATTAAACATATGCTTAATATAAATATTTAAATAATTTAAAAAATAGATTATTCTGTTAATAGTTAATAGGTGCTATTATAAGTAGGAAATCTGATAATGACGATAACAATAATAAACATACATAGAACAACGGCCCAAAACAAATTACAATTTCAACAACCAAATAATTAAAATAATAATAATGATTTGGTTGTTTTTAAATAACAACATAAAGTAATAACATTAATTACCTCAACTTCTGTTGCAGTTTTTAACTTCATTTTTATAATGTCATCAGAAACAAACTTTTACTGGTATGCATTTGGAAACATTTCTTTGCTTTTCATAATAAAAATATCAGACAAAACATTCATAAGGCAAGCCGAACACCAGGCATAATAGCACGGGTCTAGGACACATCGGCGCCGCCATTTCGGCGCGGCCAATTCGGCGCCGGCCGATTCGGCGCCGGCCGTTTCGGCGCCAAAACTTTTAAAATAAAACATAGTATATACAAATATATTATAATCATAAAAATTTATTTGGTATTTTTTAATATTTGATATTTTTAATTCTTTTAGTTATTTATTTTAATAGACTATTATCCTTTATATTTTTCAGGTTAATACCTATCATTAAAAAGTGATAATTAATTACCCATAAATAATTTGCGGGCCAAAATTATGTTTACTTATTATAATATATTTTGTATATTTGACAATTTAAATATGTACGTACATATTTTATGGTTTTTATGTATAATTTTTGTTTGATATGTTATGTAAATTATATGTATTTTATATTTTACTTATCATACATTATTTGTAATGTTTCACAAAACAAATCATTTTTTATTATAATGTGTATATATACTTATATTTTATTTTAAAAGTTCTGGCGCCGAAACGGCCGGCGCCGAAATGGACAGCGCCGAGGTGTCCTCTCGCCGAATCGGCCGCGCCGAAACGGCGGCGCCGAAGTGTCCCATTCCGTAATAGCACACTTTCGTAATTTCCGAGTGGCTATAGCGTCTGTAACATTCGGACATGCTACCGGGATTGCGGTATCCCGTACGAAATTTATCAGGCCTACAACCGGTTTTTTGATATATATTTTTTTATAGATAACATTGAACATATCTTACGAAACCTGTGATTATTTTGAAAGTGAAAAAATAGAGCAGTTATGTGAAATATTAGCTCGTATGGTTGCGCGTGATGGACTACTATTTAGAACTTTCTGTTCTTTGGAGGATATAAAAAGGGCTGTACAATCATGATCTACTAAAATCAGCTGCGAAAATAAAAATGTATGACTATTAAATATAGTAAGAGTGTAAGAAACACAATTATTATTATAATATTAATGAAATAGCAACTTTAAAATTAAGAGGCAAGCAGTTTAGTTTTACATTTAACAAATGGACATTAGTTCGTAATTGCAGATATTTAAATATAAACGTTTATTTTTCTGAAGGATTGATTTGTAACATGGGACTTGTTTGTTGTTTACATGGAAAAGTGCCGGCGAAAAAATGCTTGGAAGTTTTGGAAATAAAACTCCAAGAGCATGGTTTTAACTTATCAAAAAACATTGTTAGTATATTGACAGATGGTGCATCAGTCATGGTAAAGCTGGGAAAACTGATTGATGCCAAACACCAGCTATGTTTTGCGCAAATCATTTATTTAGTAGTTACATATGTTCTTTACAAAAACAAACTAAATTTAGCAATTGTCGTTGCTGATACTGAAAGAGTTGCTAATGCGGAAGCGGATGATGCTGAATGTGAGGATAGTGATGCTGATGACGGTCATAAGATAAACAATAATAAAAAAAAGAAAATAATAAAGATCACTTAAATTCAAAAATATTTTTTTGTGAACATAATTTAACTTTAACTTCTGCAACTATTGCTGCACATCAGAGTAGAAGTATTGTGCAGACAAGACTCAAATCTTCTTGTTGCAGATGCGATCTATAAATTTATGACTAATATCCATATCTAGAGATTGATATTAGGCGTCTTCGGTTATTACATGACTTTTCAGCGTTACCAAGCATTGCTGAATGTGTCATGTGTTGACAAAAGTGATGTCGAAACTCTGTGGTTGGCTCCAGTGATAATTTTATTGTCTTGGAAGTTGAAGGTGGCAAAACTGGATTAATTGTCTCGTTGTCGCTGTTTTTCGATTTATAGTAGCATAAATGTTAAGAAGAGAGAACGTCCAGTACCATGTTTATCTTTTGTGATATTGGAAGTTAATTCTATAAAAGTAAACTAAAGTTGTTGCTGGTACGGGCTATTTTTTGTACGTCCTGGTATTTGATAATTGCAACTGTTGTTAACTATTGTCATAACTTTTACTTTTTAATAGTTTAATGGCCGTCAATAGTTGACCATTTTAGTCAGCAATAAAATTTAGGTTGTTTAAGTGAATTCAATTTTTGTCTGAAAACAAAATGTTTTTTCTTCATAAAGCTGGATTGGCAAAGCAATAAAGTTATCAAGAATTAGTTACAACTCTGGTTTTGGTCATTTTCTTGATAAGGTTGGCAACGTATTTCTGTATCACATTACAGAATGTATCCGTGTGAATATTTTAGTAATTCCGTTTCTGCAATATCTTAAGTGGTGATCTAGTTTTATCCAAAATAATTCTCTATATGAGCATAATAATGCTATAGAAAACCTAACCTAACCTAACCTAACGGAACAAAATGACATACTGATTGACTGCGTTTAAAACAAAGGAAGGTATAGCTACTAATACGCCAATCACTAATTGGTGCTTAGTTTTTGATATTCTAAACTTATTTTGTATTAGATCCGTACGCACAAACTATTTTTGTACAATTTAGGCACACAAATATATTGTGACCTTGCCAATTATCACGAAAAACTTTTTAATTTAATTTTAATTTGTAGTTGTTTGCTTCAGGTCGATCAAATGTGCTGGTAAAAATATTAATTGATCATCAAATTATATGTAGATATAGAAATGTTGCTGTTTTTGTTAGAGTACAGAAAACTAAGATAGAGGTTGGGATGCTCTTAAAGCGTATTGTAATGAACTTGTAGTTTTTTCAGTTTCAATCTTGTACTTGTGTTACCATCACAACTTTTTTAAAATATAAACCTGTAAATTATTTATACAATATGCACTACCAAGCACGTTAATTAAAATAATTAATGCGCTGTAGATCTGGCAAGGTTTAGAATCTGCTGATTACATAAACACTAATCATGTTTCAGACTAATGTCCTGAATTAATAAATGCTACCTTTTCTAGTGTTTTTTAACTTTTGAATACTATTATGCAGAGCATCAATCCGAGGTAAAATGTTGGTTTAGATTGGTTGATTTGAATAGTTTGTTGCGACTGTTAGTAATTTCGGTTGCTATGATAGCAATATTCAAAATCAAAAAAAAGTTTGCGTCAGACCTATTCCTAGCTTCTGATTGGTTCCGCTTTTCAAATCAGCGGAAAACCAATCAAAAGAGTTTTACTTCTAATGAGACTGTTGCAGCCTAAGATAAGAGCTCCAGATCGGTAGTGTTTGCTACTGATTGGTTCCGCTTTGTAAATTGGTAGCATAGAAGTAACATTTTATAGTTTATTTTCAAAATTTGCATTTTTAAATTCGTCCTGTATGTCTCGTAAAATAAGGAACAAGACATACAAGATGAATTTAAAAATAAAACTAATACAAAAAAAATAACGGAAGGTCAAATGAGATGGTATGGACATATCAGAAGAATGAATGAAGAAAGAAACAATAAGAAAATTTATGAGACATAAGTAACAGGAAAACAAAAAAGAGGAAGACCCAGAAAAGAATGGAACAGCGCAATAAAGGAAGAGGGTTCAAGAAAAGGGAACACTTGGGAAAAAATAAAGGAGATAGCCAAGGAAAGGAAGAAATGGCGTGAATATTATATAAATTAATAATACGCCATACAGCCTTACACCGAAAGGTAGAAAGGAAATTGAATAAATAAATAAATTCCAAAATTTGCAAAGCAGGATCTGGAGCAAGCGCTCTTATCTTGAAGACTGTTATACTTGGGACGTTTGTACCTTTCTCTACGCACTTCATAAACACATTTAGTTGCCTCATCGTAAACTTCTCGCTCACTTTCTATACAGGGTGTTTCACAATTTATTCAAAAAAACTAAGATATGCGCCTTTTCCATGATTTTTTTTTTAAATTCTTAAAAACTTTTTGAAAACTATAAAATTAATAATAATATTTTTGTATGATGTATATTGCACAGCTTTAGTTTTCTCTTTATCTTCAAAATGTTCTTCTTTAAATTTAAATTTGTATTCTGTATGTACTGATTGTTCATCCAGGTTGGATGTTGAAAAATATTTATTTGCAACTCCCTATTAGGAGACACGTTAAACTGTTTGTGTGTGAAAGGGAGATGTAATAAAGTTAAATCCTACATGGACAGGCAACAGATACACACACTCGTGTTTCAGGGTGAGGTAATTTTGTTTTTTTTTTAATCTCTGAGCAGAAATAAATTAAAGATAAACGCTTAGTTGGATTGTTCATGTTGCCAAATAAGATAAAGGGTCTACTATCTATTTTTAATGTTTAGAATTTTTCTGTAATAATATTTCTGTTCATCTTATAAATAAGCAATTGGATTACGAATGATGTTTTTACAGGATATTGATGAGGAACAATACAACGAGGAAAAAACATTTAAGTTAGTGCTTCCAAGTCAATGCATAAAGCTTTGAACAGCGTTTGTAAAAGTAAATAACCTAACCTAATTCAACTCAACTAAGTACTAATATTATATTTAATTCGAATTCGAACTATTTTTATTATGTACTATATATACAGGATGAGTCGGGAGGAACGGATCAAACTCCAAGAGTGTATTCTACACGTAAAAATAATGTAAAAAACTCAAATGTTGTTATCCGATTTTTATTTGTTTTCAAGTTACAGCGTAATTAAAAATAAACAAAATTTTATACATTAATGTTTTGGTTATCATAACGTTCTTATAATAAATGTTCAAAAATACCGCCATTTACCTCTAAACATTTTCAGCTTTGTTTACGAAGAGCGTTTGTTGCTCTCTTGATGGAGTCATGTCTTTGTTTAAGATTGGCTGCAACATTTCTAATACGTAGAATTAGTCCATCCCAAGTGTCCACTTTTACTTTGTACACTTCATCTTTGAACCAGCCCCATAAACAATAATCTAATGCTGTGAGGTCTAGAGATCTTGAAGGCCAACTAATAGGACCACCGCGATCAATGCAACGCCCTGGAAACCTTTTGTCCAAATGCTGCTTGACCTGATGAGCAAAATGTGCAAGAGCTCCATTGTGCATATTGATGTTTAAAGGAACATTCTCTAGTAGTCCGTTTATTTTGTAAAAAGTTTAAGTAGTTGGCTCCTGTGAGGCGATTCTCCAAAATAAAAGAGCCAATTAAATAACTGTCAACCATACTACACATCACGTTTACCAAAAACTTATGTTAAAAATTACTTTCGAGTGCTGCGTGGGGATTTTTGTCTGACCATAATTAACAGTTGTGAGTATTATTATGCAGTCACGGGTGAATGTTGCTTCATCTGTAAAAAGTATGCGCAATACAACATGAGGATTATTATTTATCCACCGACAAAATTCCATACGTTTAGGATAATCTTTTGGTTGTAGGTGTTGTACTCTTTGTACATGGTATGGATGTAAGCCTTGCTCGTGGAGTGTGTTTGTGGAATACCTAATTGAATACTAATTCTTTGTAAGCTGGTCTTTGCATCTTCTGCTACTACATCTAGAATGTCTTCTACCTCTTCTAAATCTTGTCGAGTAGCTCGTCACACACACTCATTATCAGAACAAAAAAGCTATCAAATGTTTTAAAACGTCGAACATGGCATACTAGATAAATAAATTAGTTATGCCATAACTTAAAAACAAATAAAAATTGGATAACAACATTTGAGTTTTTTTACATTATTTTCACGTGTAGAATACACTTCTAGAGTTTGGTCCGTTACTCCCTACTCATCCTGTTTATTATATTATTTTCTAAATCAACTTTTTATTTAAAGATGCACATCTGTCTAAAATCTCTGTATGAGATTGGAATGATTAATTTGATACATAGATACAAAACACTACAAATTTATCTTATGGTTTGCATACATAAGAATAACATTGTGTTATATTACTAGAAGTGCGATTAAAAGCAAGTAATTTATCTAAAAGCAAAATCCATCAACCTACTCAAGTTGAAGCTCATTATGTTAATATACATATATATCATTCACAGAACTAGAGAAAATTAATATAGCACACTCATTCGATGGGTTGTCTTAATTAATTGGTACAACTGCTAAAGCTGACACATGGATAAAAGTTTTTGTGCGCAAAAATAATTTAAAATATTTCTGTTAAACAAGTTAATTGTTTTGTTTGATTTAAATATAATAATACCCAGCTTAGATGATAAGTCGGAAAGTGGTCGATTTTCCGATTTTGATGACTAGGCTCTTCTGGCGGTTGTGGAAAATGACAAAAGATGCATCATCAGGACACTGGTAAGAACTTTATCACCGATCAGTCTTCGATTGTTCGAAATCTCAGAAAACTCGGCAAATTTTTACCGGTTTGTTTTAGAAAAATGAGCAAATTCTAATATAATAATAAACAGTTTTTACATCTAAAATGCCGGTTAGAGCACCGCCGCAAACACATTCGGATGTTGAATAAAATGACTATTTTTTTATCAAATAGGTTAACTGGTCAGAAGTGCCATCTCATTATGAAGCTCTTAAAGTAGAAAAAAAATCTTAATTGACAAAAAGGGAAGACTACGTATCCAGCAACAGCAAAAATAAGACTTTTTACTACTAACTGTTGTTTTGTTCTCGCATTGCAGTTTTAACGACAATAGTCTAGTCACAATATATATATATATATATAATAATAATATAATAATTTTTAATAATAATAATTTATTCGTGTTAATAATACAAAGATATTTACACATGTCAAAATAGAAAATATTACAGGTTACTAAGAAGTAACGCATACATAATAATAATAAAAAACAATGATATTGGCAACCGCCATTACAAAAAATGATAACAATTAATTAAAAAAAAGTATGTACATTCAATTATATATTAAAATTTATGTTATTTAAAAACTCATTGAAGCTATAATAAGCTTTTTCCAGTAGATGTTTTTTAATTCTAGTTTTAAACATTGCTAACGGCACTTTTTTAATATTATTTGGCAATACATTAAAAAACTTGTTACAATAATAATTATAGCAATCTTTAGTTCTTTGTAATCTAAGAGCCGGTGGATAAATATTATTTATACGTCGTGTGTTATGTAGATGAATTGATGCATATGTATTAAAGTTTGCTAAGTTAGTTTTTCTATAGACAAGATAATTTAAAATAGACAAAGAAGGTAGAGTTAGAACATTGCAGGTTCTAAAACTATCTTTGCATTCTTGTAGGTATGGTACTTGATTTAATACGCGTAGCGAAATTTGAAAAAAACTCGCTGCATAGCAGATGAATGCACCCAAATTATCAAGCCATATTTAAGATGTGTTTGAACAAGAGCAAAATAAGCAGATCTTGCTATATTATAGGACACTGAATTAATTAGATTGCACTGTGCAAATATACCCGACCATAGTTCGATCATATCAGCATGGTCTTTCCATATCAGTTTGGTATCTAACTTTAAGCCCAAAAACTTTGTACATCGGGGTGTATCTGTAATTACACGTAAAGTAGAAACCATGTCAACAGTTTTATTGCTGTTCAGCTTTAATTTGTTAGTTGCAATCCAGATTGTGTCTCAGCATTACATCTTCTAAATTTGCACCGCTATTAAAAATGGTAGTATCATCAGCAAAAGGTACACTTTTTGATAATAATGAAATACAATGAGGTAAATCATTAATGTAGATTAAAATTAGTAGAAGGCCAAGAACAGATCCTGTGGCACCACATGAACTATTGGTAGGAGATCTGAAAAACTACTATTGCTAATGACGCCCTGTTTGCGCATATACAGATAGGATATTATGAGACGACAACATGCTGGACTAAGTCCATACACATATAATTTTCTTAGGAGAATTTCATGTGAAACACAATCGAACGCCTTACTTAGATCTAAGAAAGATGTTGAAGTATATTCTCCCTTCTCAAAACAAACTGATATTTCCTTGACAAGCGAAGCTATGACTGTTATTGTTGACTTGTTTTTTCTAAAGCCAAATTGGTTACTGATTCATCAATTGCATCAGTAGCAACGATATTGGCCTATAATTATTTACATCTAATTGATCACTTTTTTTATGAATAGGAATTACTCTTGCAAGTTTAAGAACATTAGGAAAAATTGATTGTTTTATGCATTTATTGAGCAATTTTGTTAAAGGGCAAATAATAATAACTGCCACCAGTTTTAACAAAATAACATTAGGACCGTAAATGTCTTTGGATTTAGAATTATCAAGTGACATTATAACATCTCTAACAAATATTTCACACTTTTACAAAATTAAAATATGGTACATTTACCGACGACACATTTTCACACATTAAAAGTATAGGATCATCTCGTGTAAACGGAATATCATTAATAATATCTTTTGCAACATTCACAAAAAAACTTATTAAAATTATTAGGTGTAATAGCACAGTCTATCTTAAAACTTTTTTTATTAATTTTGTGCGAGTTTATCAAGTTTCACATTGATTGAACTGAATTGTTATTTAAACTCAAATAATAATTATTAGCTACTACACGTTTAGTTTTGATAGCTTGTAAGTATTTATTCCTATAATTATATATATATATATATATATATATATATATATATATATATAATTGAAAATGCAAATGATTTAAGGTTCCAATTTCTCTAGGCTTTCCGACAAAAATTGAGACTACATAATTTTGTTATTGCATTTTTTTTACGCTTTATAGTTTTGGTTAGGTTAGGTTAGACTAAAAACAAAAAAAAACAAAAAAAAAACAAACAAAAAAAAATATTTTTTTTTTAACACCATTATGAATTTTATTTGGTTATGCAAAAACTCTTCGATCTTATATTTTGTCACGTCACATAAAAAAGTGCTTTAAACTCTTCTATGAAAAAAGCATAACCAAATAAAATTTTGTGTACACAATTTTTTGATGAAACTGATTGTTTCCATAAAAGACATCAATATATAAAATCCTCTAAGTCTTTCAATAATGTTCTTTAAATTTAATATTGGGTTAACGGCTTTCACATATCGCAAACACACTATAGTGGCTGATCAAATGTAACAAATATAGTTTTTTTTATAACAACGCTTTGCATTTCTAAACAGCTTTAAGAAACAAAATAAAAATAGTGCCATGATTCGATGACAGGACATTGATAAATGAAAGCCAGATAACTTTTGAGCAATGGTATTGCATATTGGCGGATGTTTTCTCAATAAAAATATTCCATTTTAAAATTCCGGTAAAGCAACTATTTCCCCTAAAGTCAATTTATATTTATGATTGTAGGTACATTCAAGAATATTGAAATGATGTTAAACTGTGCAATTTTTGAGGCCAATTTAATTCTAATAATACGAGGGATTTTAGTTTCACGCTCAATAGCGGTGTTCGGAGTTACGCAATGATTTCTCCTATTACGTGGAGTATTCTAAGCCGTCAGTTGTGTTACTGTTGAAGTCTGCATTGTTAAACACAATTTTTTTTTTTAAATATTAAATTTAGCTCGTTGGATACTCAAATAGTCAAAAAAATTTAGTTTTTGGTACGGTGCACAGAACCTCATGGTCGATAAAAAGTTGATATAATTTTTAAATTTTTAGAGGAAATACTTATATGTGGCGTGAAAAATCAAACAAGGACGTACAGTTGTTAATATTTACAGAAACTGTTTGAATAAAAAAAGTCTTCGGAAAGATAGTTTTTTAAGATTCTTTAGATGTTTAACCTTGTGTAACTTTTTAACTTTTAGTTAAATATATATTTTTTTTTTGGTTATTTCTCTTTGTGGAAAATCTAATTTGAAAACTTTTCTGTCTTTTGATAAATTTTGATCAGGTACAAGGTTTTTGAGAAAATCAAACCAGAGGTTATTATTTCTTAAAAATAATAAAAATTATAAAAATATAATTAGTCGTAGACGTTAAATTAAATTTTATAAACGTCACAAATTGTTTGAGTGTAATTGTGTCAACATAGTTCGCAAAGGTCGTGGTGTTTTTGTTCAATATGAATCACTTTCCCGCAAAGCCATTGTAAAGCTAATTGCAAAATTTGAGAAAAATTGTCAAGTTACTGATGTAAAATTGCCAGTTTAAACTCTTATTATCAAGTCAGATTAAAACATTGCCAATGTTGCTAACAGTGTCGCAAAAAACCTAGTTCATTGCACTGCAGATCTTAATCTACATGCTTATAAAGTGCATCTGACGTAAGAACTAAAACCGGCTGATTATGAACAACAAAAAACTTTTGTTTTTTGAGTAATGAAAATGAAGGCAGAAAACCCTAACTTAAAAAAAAAAATCATTTTTAGCGACATAGCTTATTTTCATCTTAGTTTCAAAAATTGTAAAACAATAGCTGAGAAACCTTTTTATCTCTAACAAGTTACTGTTTTGTGAGGTTTTTAGGTCGGCGAAATAATGAGACCTTACTTTTTCAAAAACGACAAAGAAGTTGTGATCACAGTCAATGTGGATCGCTACTGTATTATGATAACAAACTTTTTTTTACCTATATTTTCCACAAGTTTGCGGTACAAGCTACACAATCCGTGAAACAATTATAATGCTGCACAAGAAATTCTTGAGCGCATTACTTCACAAAACTCAAACATAAATTGGCAATTTAACTTTGTCAAACTTTTTCTTTTAGTTTACGCTAATGCCCCATAAAACTATTCCAGCCAAGACAATATTTGAGCTGTTATTGAAAACGTCTTGCAAAACTTTCTCTAAAGAATATTTGCAAACAGAGTTACTAAATATCATTTTACACAACTAATTGCAAAGTTTTTACTTTAAATTTAAATTTAAAAAAAAAGTACTTCTTGAAAGTAAATTTATGTTTCTTTTATAATTAAAATAGGACTTTTTATTAGAAAATCCTTTACTGTGTTTGTTTGTACTTAAATGTTTAATGGCCAATCTCACCGACACTTCTTAAATCAATACTTACGTAAAGTTTTGCTTACAGCTAACTGTTACTTAAATTTTATATGCGTCTCACCAGTCATTTAAAACAGATACTTACGCTAAGTATAGTTGAGTTTCTGACTATTGAGCGGCACATCAGATATCAGCCAATATACATTATATTGACTCTAAACTTGGCGTGCGCTTTTGTAGTATTGTGTGTACAACTTAATATTAATATAACCATAAAATTACATGTGTTTGTTGACATTTGAGGTTGTTTATCGGTTTCTGGAAATAATAGAAACTGAAACATTGATTTTAAATGAGAAAACATCTGCTGATAAAATGAAACATAAATTACAAATAAAAAATCTAATAGCTGAAAAATCAAAATAAAACAATGAAAAGAAAATGAATTTATTTATTAATTTATTGAAAAAACAAACTTCTTTTTATTAAAATTGCGTTTTTATATTGTAATAAATAAAAAAAAACTTGTAATTATAGTAAACTTGTCTTAGAATGACATTATTAACTATATTCATAATAATAATATCAAATGAAATATCATCTTATGCAATTATTATATTTCCCATCTTATATTAATATTTTTTTACTTGACACTTGCTATAAAAATCACAAATTTGGGGTTAAGTACACGTTAAGCCCTTGGCATTAGCGACTTATATTTAACCATTTGTTAAGGGTTAAGGGTGCAACGCGCTAACCAGAGCTTAGCTATTTAACTAGTGGTTAACTTTTAAGTATTGTCGGTGAGATCGGCCATAAAACGTGTGAATCTTTATTTAAAAAGTTATACTAGTCACGTAGACATATGCAAAAAAATAAAGAAAATCTTGTTAACAATAATTTTAGACTAAATAGGTTGCAAAACAAACAAAAGCGGTAAAAAATCTTCAGTTTAAAACGTTATAAACTTAATTACATATCTATCTCGCTAAAACTCGTTAAAGGTTAGATTTAAGCAGTTTGTGAACATTGACTTTGAACATTTGTGATTTATAACTCTCAGAAAATACTGAATTTGGAACTCAATTCCATTTGTAGATAGTACGGTTAAAAATATTTCTTTTAAAAGTTTTGGTTCTACATCTCTGAAGTGTCAGTGAATATTTGCTAGAATTCCTAGCAAGCCTTGTACTACAAGTAAATATTTGTTTAGATGGCAAAATATTTTGTATTTTGTTTGAACAATGTCCATTAAAATATTTATAAAAAATGGAAAGATCTGCAACATTACGCAATTGTTGAGTTGAGTTTTTTTAGAGTTAAAATTGACTATGTTCGAAGTGCTTGATATTGTTTTGAGGTTTTTGTTTATAGATGCTACAGATTCTAACCTAAAAATTTCAAGACGCTCTGCCATATTTGTCGATATAATCTTTGGAAAGTATGAAAAGTGCTATCATCTGCAAAACTATGAACAGGACTTTTAGTTATTTAAAGAAGTTTATGCATTTATGATTGTGGGGTCAGAGTTAAAACTATCAATTTTAACTATAATTTTTTTATTGTCAATAAAACTATTAACTTTTTAATTTTTTTATTTGACAAATTGGACAATAATGCAATTTGTCTATAATAATGCAATTGATGTCTTTAAAATAACTATTTTAAGACTATTTAACAAATTAATTTGATTAATTTATAATTTTTAAACACAATTGTCGTCGAGAAGAACAGTAATTTACGTTTAGATTTGACACACTTGCGTTTTAATTATAACTTTATAACTCATTGCCAATTGCCATGCTTTACAGACAAAAAACAATAAGATTTATATATCAATTTAAAACTATGTCATTATCTTTTTCTACTAAAAATATTCTTTTTCTTTACGTTTTTTAATATCAGAATTTATAACTGGATTTAATTGTGAAAATGTATGTAGCAGAAATAATTCGCACATAAGAAACTTGAATGTTTAATTGAAGTTACTTCTACACTATTGAACCCATTCAATGCACGATGCAAATGGAATTCTTCCTCCTCACTCCCTCTTACTTTACCCACCCAAACGTTTCAAAAGTTTCTATTCACGGAACGACTTCTAATACAGTAATTTTCTGCGCGCAACTTTTCAATGTTATTCTTATTATTTTAGCAGTCGAGAAGAAAACTCGATCAATAAATGAAAATATCATGCAATTAATTTGTTGTGGTGATTTAATATATTTGTGGAGGCATAGTTGTAAATTTTCTTTTAAGTGGGCAAACGCCCCAATTCACTGGAAAGGGTGTGGAATTAGGGATGGGAAAGGTCCAATTAGTGGCATTGGTAGTTACGTATTTTAAGTACTTACCGTCTACCCTCAAAACCTTAAATAATCTGGTCGCAAATAAATGCCAGCCCGTATGTTGGTAGGATTTTCGTGGCAGCAGACCGAAATAATTTGTCAGACAATCGCTAAGTAGGGATATTAATTTATAAAATTGTGTTAATATAATGATACCGTATTTATGTTGTTATATTTGTTTTTAAAGTATGGCATAAATGTTAATATGCAATGTCACCTGTTGAGAAAGTTGAGAAAATATGTAAAGAGAATATAATTAAAATGTAAAACAATCAATAAACCCAAATCCTTGAGCAATTGCTTAACTAATTCAACGGAGATTAGCATTACAATTTGTAAGGGTAGTTAAGACCCATTGAAAAGCAGTGCCCTTCCGTTCCTGCTGCCTCCCCTGCTGCTGTGCCGCATATATATAAACCTCGTGGTAGTAATACGCGCAGCTGGTAATATGTAGTAAATTGTTGAACCTCAGGTAATTTCCTTCTCGTAATAGGCGTAAGCACACACCAACTATGCAGCGGATTTAGAGCACTGATTGCACACTTATTCATCCCTCACTCACATAATATATTCTGACACAGATTCGTTTTAATTAAGAGACGGGAAGAACACAAACAAGCAATATTTGATTCAACGTAATGTTTGCTGTATAAAAATCCATCTGCCGTCTGCGGTAGAGTAATACTTACATGTAGCCCTTGGTAGGAAGTGTTTATTTAGGGATTTATTTTTCATAAAGAACCATAGAAGGAGATTTATATCAACTCTCAAAACCAATAAATGTGTTGACAAGACGTCTCAATCGTCCTCCCGTGTTTGGGGAAGACGAAGGCGAAGTAGAGAAGCCCCACTCTATAGATTGCGATGCTATCATATCAGGAAAACACTTCAAGTGTTGCATTTCTCGTTTCGCGTTTTTCAATTTCCGTTTATCTATAATATTATATATCTCAACACCATTCTAAGAAGAGAATAGTAAGCACATCTAGTTAGTTTATAAGATATTCAGAAAATTTATTAAATAACAGTATACTGTTTTTAAGCGTTATATTTAAAAAGAACGAGGAGTCATATAAAGAGTATTACGAAAATTTACGACTTCTCGAAACATATATTCAAATTGCGAGTTGAGTTAAACCATTTATTTCTCTTTATTTTTTGTGTTTCCCCATTGCCGGCGTTATAAAATGCGCTCCTTTAGCAGTTAAAGATAATTGTCTTCTATAGCACCAAAAGCTATTTTCCATTAATCAAAAGAGACTGTTTAATAGAATTACTTGGGGATGTGTCCTTTGCTTTTATAAACACATACCAAACAAAACACATAAACAAAAAGTATCATAAAGTTTAGTCCTTTAATACTAATTTACTCTTTTGAATCTGTATGCCTTTATTTTTATCGAATAAGTGGTTCTCCATTAAGTACAATTTTAATTGAGAGTTTATTCGTGGTGAACCCAATTAATTCAATGTAAAATTGCCCTTGATCAAATTTTATTTTATTTCCGGCTCTGCTTGTGCAAATGAGAAAAATGTATTTATTCGATTTTTTAATTAAAGAGGAAAAAATCGATGTTTACATTACGCATTTTCACCCCCATTACCTTTCCGATATAAAATTTACATTCTTCCTAACAATCTTGTAATCAAAATCCCCTCATTAATATTAAACCGGTGCGACCTGAAAAATATCGCGCTGCGCGGAAACAATCCGAAAACAAAGAGTGAATTTTTCCCTCTTGTTGAATTAATTCCGTGCAGATTATCATTTCCTTTTGTGTGCTCCGGCTGCCGTCGCCTGCCCCGTTTTTATTCTCATCTGTAACTAACACATGCCTGATCTTTAAAAGATCACTGTTATTAAAGGCTCCTGTGGTTGTAATAAAATACACTGTCGTTCGAGTGTGAACAAAAAGAAGGTCTTAAGACCATTGCTTGGAACGGAAATAAAGCTGTAAATCTGGAAACGAGGCCCGAAGTCGAGTGGTGCCTCGCCTCAGGTCCTTCCACGTAAGGAGTTCCGAACGATCCATTTTAATCATCATCTTACTTTTTATTTTTTATAGAGCCGGGGGTTGGTTTTCAATTTAATTGAGCGAAATTTATTAAATTATGGTTTACTAGATGTTTCTAGATTTGTCTGAAATACCATTTCAAATAAAAAACAATTGATTAATATTTATATTACAGCAATTAAAACGTAGATAGTAGTTTTTTATTTAAATAGTCTGACATAATTTTAGTATATTTATTGTTGGAACTGTATAATGCAAAGAAATTAAATTTGAATACATTTTATTTAAATTTGATAAATACAACATTTATGCAAAAAATAGGACTAGTCTTGCGAAGGTCGGGTAGCGTTTACTTCCAGGTATTTTGTATGTTTTTTTTATACTAGGTACTAATAAAAAAACAAAGTTTTTGATCTCTCAGCACCGATGCGGCAAAAAAGCCATTAATCTTTTGGCATAAAATTTGCTACAGGGTACTGTTTTTTTATCATTCAAAATATAAAAGTTTACAATAAATATGAATACACGGTTTTGTTAAATTTAAACAATCTGTCCAATAACGCTATTAATTTTTGACAAAGACAGCAGTGATTATTATGGTAACGGCATTTAGGAAGGTATGTGATGAGATGTAAAAAGCTAGTAAATAAAGACGAATAAAAAGTACAAAGAAAAATCTGGATTTATTGTGAGGTTGTTTGAATGTATGTTGCTAAAAACAAATTAAATTAAAAAGTAGTATAACGTAGCCATAAATATTCAAATTCAAAAGCTGAAAAATTTTCAGTTTTATCTTTTAACGTTGTTTATGAGAGAAGTTAAAGACCAGTTTGCCACTATTTTTGAGCTCCACCACAAAACATTGAGAAAGCCTCTCTCAGAAACTGTTTGAAAATAAAAACATAGTTTTGCAGTTTACAGATATATGTAAAAATTTTATAGGTTAGCAAATCTGTACTAAATCAGTCAAATCTGTGTACTAAACTGTCAAAAAACTTACTACGTTGTTGACAAAAATATAGCAAGTATGTCAAACATTATTCTAAACTGCCAAAAAAATATATCTTTTGTTTTAAGTTATGTGACTCAGAAATAATTTACAGTAATATGTAAAACTGTCATAGGCTAAAAATTAATTTTAAGGGGGAGAATAGTTGCGCTCTTATAAGGGTTTACAGAATTAAACTCGGCAAGAATATAATTGAATAAAATTTTCACACATTGTAGAAAAAAACCCAATCTGTGTTCTCAAATTAAAAAAAAAAACTAATTCGTAAGTTGACAGATAACATAATAAATCTCATGAAAAAAAAGCAATATAGAAACAAAAACCAAGAGATGTATAAGAAACTGCACAAGAAAGTACTTAAGACAATTAAAGAAGCTAAAGAGCAATGGTTACAAGAGAAATGTGCCAAAATCAAAATACTACAAGCAAAACACAACAGCTTCAATCTCTATAAGAAAATAAAAGAAGCAATAGGAAGCAAGCAACAAAGAGAAAGAAGTGTAATCTTAGACTTAGACAGTAACATCATCACAGAAACTGATAAAATACTTACAAGATGGAAACAATATATAAAAGAGCTTTTTGGAGACATAGATGTGGACAACAATATGATTTGTAGTCATATTCGGGTGACGAAATGCCAATTATTACTCAACAAGAAGTAGAAGCAGCAATCAACTGATTGAAAAACAACAAGGCTCCAGGACCAGATCAAATACACGGAAAAATGCTCAAACTAGTAGAGCCAGAACAAATAAAATTGGTGACTACGCTCCTCAACAAAATCTACACAGAAGGTCAAGCACCAAAATATTGGTTAATATCCACATTTTTCCACTTCCAAAGAAAACAAACGCAACAAAATGCTCAAAACACAGACTAATCAGTCTGATAAGTCACGTTCTAAAAGTATTCTTCAGTATCATCCAAACTTGCATATGTAGAAAATTAGACGACAACATCAGTCATTTACAATTTGGCTTTAGAAAAGGACTAGGAACTAGAGAGGCGTTATTCGCCATACAAGTCTTTATCCAAAAAGCAAGCAACATCAACGCAGATGTATATACATGCTTTATTGATTTTAAGAAAGCATTCGATAAAGTTCAACATAGCAAACTCATCGCAATTCTACGTGAAAGCAAAATCGACAACAAAAACATAGACATAATATCCAATCTGTACCTACAGCAAAAGTTCATGGTCCGTGTAGAAGAATTTAGAGTAAAGAGAGGGGTCCGCCAGGATTGTGTATTATCACCACTGCTGTTCAACGCATATTCGGATCAGCTATTCAAAAAAGCACTATACAACGTAGAAGAAGGTCTAGTAATAAACGACAAAACAATAAACAACCTCAGATATGCGGACAACACTGTTCTGATCGCTGATACTGCCAAAGGACTTCAGAAACAGATAGACTGCTTATCAAAAGTGAACGAAAGATACGGAATGAAGTTGAACTGCAAGAAAACGCAAATCCTAATTATCAGCAAAAACCGCATAAGTAACCTTCGGTTCACTGCCAACAATACAACGTTACCAATAACAACAAATAAACAAATACATACTTAAGATGTACCCTTAATAAAAAATGGGATCACTCTCGGAAAATAAAATGCTGAATCGAGAAGGCAAGAAGCGCATTCAACAAGATGAGAGCCATACTATGTAACATGTTGCTCAGCATACATATCCGACTTAGGGTTCTTAGATGCTATGTACTATCAACCAACTGCAAACGCATTAACGCCTTCAAGATGTGGTGTTATCGTAGCATGCTCATTATTTCATGGGTTCATAACGTGACAAACAAAACAAATGTCAAACAGAGAAAAATGGGGTTCTTTGGACATATTATGAGGAATGAAAAATACCATCTACTGCAACTAATCCTGCAAGGAAAAATAAAAAGAAGAAGATCAGCAGGTAACCGCAGAATATCATTGCTAAAAAATATAAGAGCATGAACCGGAAAGACATCAACGGCTTTATTTAAAACAGCAGTAAACAGATTAAAGTGGACCAGTGTGATTGCCAACATCCATAGAGAAAAAGTTATTTCTCCGCAATTAGTTTTTAAAAAGTGGCGTTTTTATTAGATCTTTATAAGTTTTTTACTCGTATAACTCCAACTCAAAAAATTAAAACATAGAATATTGTATGTATTTCAACGTATACAAAAAGTAATAAATGAAATCTTATTATTTGGATATTGAGTTGGTTGGCGTTTTGTCCTATAGGTACTATACTATACATACTTCAATGTAACGCCACGGTGTCGTGTGTTGTTATTATTTTGGTGTTATTGTGATTTTGTGTGTTATTAAGTTTGTTTAATTAAAAATTTCTTGGCACATCTTGTGTTGACTGTGTAAGTAGTTATATATGCTAATTATTAACTCCTTATAGCAGCAATATTCTTGATGTGCATTGTTGTTAATAAATCCAGACAATGACCAGCTACAAGCCTACGTTCTCCCTTCATATATTCTCATGTGTCAACACTTAAGCGTGGAACAAATAAAACTGAAATTGCAAACTATATGAAAGCTAAACTACCATCTGTTTTAATTGATGTTGTTGAGTTGGTAGTGAGATCTGAAAACTACAGCAGCTTTAAAGTATCTATTCCAGCCGATCAAACTGGTTTAGTTCTTTCTAAAAACTTTTGGCCGGCAAACATTGCCGTCAAGAAATTTATTAACTATGGCCGACCACAAAATTTAAAAGCATCTCCTGCAGGGGATTTTTGGACGTTAAATCCGCTCAACAATTTGGACCCGTCTCCAGGAATACCAACGGCCTCTCAATTGACTACCAAAACGTTGGAGGTATAAAAACCAAACTAAAAAAAACATTAGTTAGCTGCAGCTTTGTCAAGTTATGACATTATTGTTCTAACCAAAACTTGGCTATCTGAAGACATCACTGACTCAGAACTAAGACTAACTGGCTATAACCTATTTAGATGTGATCGGTTTAATTGGCGTATTGATTGCGGTTAGAAGTCATCTAAAGTGTACATTACTACATCCGCCATATCTAAATGTTGAATACGTGTTTGTAATTGTCAACTTTAAGTTTGTATCGTACATATTGGTGCAGTTTATTTACCCCCTCGTTCGGTTATCAATAAATATGCTGACCACTGCTACTCCGTTGAATCTTTTGCTGATGACTTTCCTAATAGTAAATTAATTCTACTGGGAGATTACAATTTACCAGAAGCAACGTGGCTAAATAATAAATTTGAAACTGGAGTTACTTGTAACGAATACTACCCTGGACATTTAGTTGCTAACTCATTTGGATTTTTAAACTGTGTTCAATGTATAACCATACCAAATAGTATGGATGTATTTTTGGATTTGTGTTTTACTAATGATTGTGATAATATTACTGTGATAATGCTGTAGATGTTTTATTAGATATACATAAGTCAACATCATAAACCCTAGATAGATGATAGATGTCAAATGTGATACTTCTTGTGATATTTTAAACTGTAACTACGTTTTTAATGATTTTAAATCTGCCAACTTTAGCGCAATCAATGATTTTTTGTTGAACGTTGATTGGTCTGTTCTTTTTAACAACTGTGATATTAATGTATGTGTTGATTTATTTTATTCTGTTTTGTATTATGCAATTGATTGTTATGTACCTAAAAGAGTGTGGCATGTCACAACTTTCCTATTTGGTTTAACAAAGAATTAATTTCACTTACTAAACTAAAAAAATAGCACATAAATGATTTAAATCTTCAGAACTTCTTTCTGATTACAATGAATTTTATTCTCTTCGGACTTCATGTAACATGTAACAAACCTCGTATCATTCAATAGTTACGAGACGTGGTTATTGAAAAAATATATAAAAAGTAGTATTAAATAACTTAATAACATTAAAAAATATATGTGCAAATAAATAAAAACACCGCAAACATAGTGATAAATAAACAAATAACGAATCAGTATCCTGCGCAGTGTATTCAATTAAAAAGAATGAACATAAAATAAACTGGTATGTGAATAAAATAAATGTACTACAAAGACAAAAAAGGCAACAAAGAAATACGCAAATAAAAATAAATATTTTATTACTATCAATTTAAAAAGAAACGAATTAATTGTATTTTCTAAATAAACATTGGAAAACAGATACAACTATAATAATAGTTAAATATATAAAATAAAACAATTAAAAAGGAAAATTCAATTAAAATATTACAATCTAAAACAAATAAAATTAAAAAACTACTTTCTCTGTTTTCTTTACTATTATTTAATTACTTAAAATGACAAAAACTAGAAATGCTAAAAATACTAACAAAAAAGAAGATTCAAGTAAAAGCGTAGAAGAAACAACAAATAAAGATATTATGGAAACCTTAAAAGACCTAAAAAAATTGGTGGAATACATGAGCAATAAATTTGATGAAGTTTTGAAAGAAAATAAAGAAATAAAGAAACAAATAAAAAAAGCAGAAAAATCAAATAAAGAACTAAAAGAAAGAGTTGAAATTTTAGAAAGAACATTAGAAAAAACAGAAAAAGAAAAAATAAAAAACAATGTCATAATAGTTGGAGTTGACAAAGAAAAAAATGAAAAAATGGAAGAAGTTGTAATAAAAATAATAAAAGGATTATTAAACACAAACATAAAGAAGGAACAGATAAAATCAGCCTATAGAAAAGATACTTTGAACAAAAAAAGTCCAATAATAGTTGAATTCAAAAACAAAGAAGATAAAGAAATTATACTAAAAACTCGAAAAATAATTGGATCAATCACTACTCTAGAATGCGAACTAAAAGAAAAAATCAATGAAATATATATAAACGAACAATTAACAGCACAAACAAATATGCTGTTTTATAAAGCAACAGAACAAAAAAGGAGCTTAAATATAAATATCTATGGACTCGAGATGGAATCATATACATAAGAAAAACAGAAGCAAGTATAAAAATTAAAATTAAAAATCTTTCCGATATAGAAAGTTTAGAATAAAAAAAAAAAATCCAGTTGTAAACTAAATAAATAAATACAAAACTGAAATGTATACTATATATCTGCACAACGCAAGAAGTGTTAAAAACAAATATCACGAAATTGAACTTATACCTACCATACACAATAATCCTACAATAATTGCTATAACGGAAACTTGGCTTAAACCATATAAGCAAGAACTACATACTTTAGAAAATTACAATGTAGAATACAACTCTAGAAACACAAAAGGAGCAGGAATTGCAATGTACATTAAAAAAGGTACAGAATATAAATTAATAACTAATAAAACAATCAAAGACATACAAATAACAATACAACCAAATACTGCAATAACTCTAATATACAAACCACCTAGAATAAACTTTAAAGATCTTAAAACTACATTAAAAAACAATATAATCAACAGAAAGAAACCACAAATAATAATAGGCGATTTAAACGTTGCAGAAAATGATAATACAACAAAAGAATACAAGAACATGTTGTTAGAAAATGGATATAAAATAGTAAATAAAACATTTATAAAATACTACACAAGAAAGAATCCAGATCCAAATAAAAAAAATTCCATATTAGATCATGTTATTACAAACAACAAACAGAAAATAGAAGATTTAAAAATATTACCTTCAAACATATCAGATCATTGTGAATTAATAACCAAAATAAAAAGAAAACAAAAAACCAAACAAATATATCAGTACTTTGAGCACACACTCACAGATTACAAAAAAATAACAAAAGATATCAATAAAAAAACCTCAAGCAATTATACAAAACAACCAAACCAAAATAAGAATCAAACAAACAGAAAAAAACCCATGGATCAACATAGAAGTGTTGGACAATATTGAAAAAAGAAACAAACTACAAAAAAATCACCTTAAATATCCAAATAATGAAACAACAAAAAATGAATATTACAAACAGAAGAAAAAAACTACAAACATCATAAAGAATACTAAAATGTTATACTATAAAAGAAAATTTTTAACTAATAAAAATAACCCTACAAAAATATGGAAAATAATAAATAAACAACTTAACAAAAAAACTCCAAAACAAAACAACATTGAAGAAATAGTAAAACAAGATGGAACAAGAACTAAAGAACCGATAGAAATAGCAAACGAAATAAATGAATATTTTACAAATATTGGAAAAACTCTAGCAGAAAAACAAATTACAAGAACGAGCAACAAAACACATACAACCACAATAAAAAAGAAAATAATCAACATACATTTTGAACACACATCACAAGAAGAAATCCACAAAATAATAATAAAATTGAAAAAAAAAAACAAAACACCCGGCTTTGACAAAATTACAAACAACCTAATAAAACAAAATAAAACAACACTAACACCAGTTTTAGTACACATAATAAATAAAGTCATTGACACAGGTATATATCCAAATTACATGAAGAAAACAATAATAGTGTCTATACATAAAAAAAATAAAACAAAACAAGAAAACTATCGATCAATTTCTCTACTATCAACATTAAATAAAATATTAGAAAGAGTAATCCATATTAGACTAACAGAACATATAAATCAAAACAGTATAATATACAAACAACAATATGCTTTTTAACAATACTTGGGAACAACAGCAGCAGCTTATGGTCTTGTAGATCACATAAAAAACAAAGTATATCAAAAAG
The DNA here is from genome assembly GCA_963932245.1 of Tachinus rufipes. Classification (NCBI taxonomy): domain Eukaryota; kingdom Metazoa; phylum Arthropoda; class Insecta; order Coleoptera; family Staphylinidae; genus Tachinus; species Tachinus rufipes. Next base: position 69,372,907 of record OZ010745.1, on the reverse strand, counting down.
AAATTGTAGTAGCAATTTTCATCGACATGAAAAAATCTTTTGATACTGTATCAAAATCAAAGCTTATAGAAAAACTTGACGCGATAGGAATAAAAGGCAACAAACTGAACCTAATAAACACATACCTTAAAGACAGACCACAAAAACAAAAATAAACTCTATAGAAAGCGAACCGATGCAAGCTGAATACGGAATTCCACAAGGAGGAATCCTACCGCCGACATTATACATACTATATACAAATGACATATTAGAACTAAAACTACACGGTACACCTTAAATATATGCCGACAACACCTGCATTATATACTCAGGAAAAGAAAACAAAAAAATAGAAAAACTTATCGAAGAAGACATAATAAAATTAGAAACGTGGAATTATAATAACCTACTCACTATTAACAAAACAAAAACAGAATTCATGATCTTTAATAACAAACAAGAAGAAATTCCAATCACAATAAAAATAAATAACGAAAAGATTAAACAAATTAAAAAAGTTAACTATTTAGGATTAACAACCCAAAATAACTTGAAATGGGATACACACATAAATAAACTTGTTAAACAAAATTCAGCAACTATAGCAGCAGTATAAAAAATAAAAAAATATCTCCCAAAACAATTAAAAATATCTATATATCATGCATTATTTACATCATATAACACACACTTAAACCATATATGGGGAAACACAAGCAAAAAAAACATTAATAAACTACAAAGACAACAAAACAAACTTATCAAAATTTTATACACAATGGATAGAAGAACACCAACAACCAAACTATATAAAGAAAAGCTAAATATTAACAAAATGATAACTTTAAACAACATATTAATAATATATAAAATAAACAACAAAATGTTAAAAAGCAATATAACGGTACAGTCCAACAAAAAAATACACAATCACCAAACAAGAAGAAAATCACACATAAGAACAACAAAGTATTCAACAGTCAAGTGCAGCCAGATACTAACAACAGAAACAATAAAACAATATTACAGCCTACCAACATACATAAAAACTTTAAATTATGTACCATTTAAATTAAAAATAAAACATATGTTATTACATGACAAAATATAAAATATAAACAAAAACAACAACAACCCGAGCCCTCAATACCGATAACTTGAGATGGGAATAAACCCGCAAACCTCAAGTGATGATAGAGGAAAGAACCTTTTTTTTATTTTTATTATTATTTATTATACATTCAGTATTGTTTTGTATTATATAAATTTTAATAATAAAAAAATATATTATTAAAAAAAAAAAAAAAAAAAAAATCCGAACGCACGTCTTTACAAGCAGTACATTTTACGCACCGAGAATAACATTCGGTCTAATCCAAAACATTTTTGGAGATTTGTAAATGAAGCTAGGAAAACTAATGCTTTTTCAGCTACAATGTATTTTGGTGATCAAACCTGTAATAATGGTGACGATCTTGTAAACAAATTTTCAGATTTTTTCTCTTCCTTTTATAATTCTCAAATTCATCCAACAACATTGTTTAAGTTTGATAAAAATGTAATTCATACAAATTTCTCAGTCAGTTTACTAGATATTTTTATCGGAATTACAAGCCTTAAATCTAATCTTAGCACTGGACCTGACGGTATTCCTTCTATGCTTTTAAAGAATTGTATTTATTTAATTTCAAAACCATTACATTTACTTTTTAACGCTTCATTAAATGAAACTAAATTTCCTGATGTATGGAAACAAACTTATATTATGCCATTGCATAAATCTGGTGCTAAAGAAAATATTACAAACTATAGAGACATTTGCATTCAATCTGCTATCCCAAAATTATTTGATCAAGTTATGACTGGTCAAATTCATTGGATGTGCCAAAGTATTTTAGTAGATGAACAGCATGGGTTTCGTGAGGGTTGATCTACACTTAAAATATACTTTCTTACAAAAATTACATTTTAAACGCATTTGAAAGCAAAACTGAAGTTGACTCTATTTACACCGACTTTTCAAAGGCCTTTGATCGTGTGAGCCACAATATTTTAATTGCTAAGCTTCGTGCTTTGGGTTTTCATAATGCAGTAGTTTCTTGGTTATGTTGCTTTTTGAAAAACCGAACGCAGTGTGTAAAAATCAATAACTTTCTTTCACAACTTATTTTAGTTCCATCAGGTGTTCCTCAGGGATCTCACTGAGGTCCAATTTTATTTTTACTTTTTATCATTGATCTTTCTGACTGTATTAGTTCATCATCACTTCTGTTATTTGCAGATGATTTAAAAATGTATAAAAGTATTTTATCTATCAATGATTGTAATCTATTACAACAAGATTTAGACTCTGTTAATGCTTGGTGTCTTATTAATAACCTTTTGTTTAATGTTAATAAATGTTTTGCAATCAGCTTTAATAGAACGCTAAGCAAAATTTTGTACAATTATATTATTGATAACAAAGTGCTACAACAAGTGACACAAATTAAAGACTTGGGTGTAATTTTTTATTTTAAACTTACGTTTGTTGAGCATATCAGCTACATGTGTAATCGTGCTATAAAAATGCTGGGGTTTGTATATAGAATGTCAGCTGATCTTTCTCCAAGTACTCTTAAATTTCTATACTGTGCCTTGGTGCGTTCTCATTTACTCTAAATGAGAACGCACCAACGTTCCGTCAGTCTGGTGCCCTTTCTATGAAATCTATAGTAAGAATATTGAACGCGTTCAAAACAAATTTTTTTGTCTGTTGTCCTATAGATCTGGTATATTGTCGGTTAATTTTGATCCCAACTACATTTCTTTACTATACAATTTACCGTCACTAAAACTTCGGCGCAAAAGATCAGATCTCTCATTTTTCCGTGGTCTAGTAATGTCTGAAGTAGACTGTCCTGAGTTTCTTGTATCTCTTCCATTCTACATTCCTATTAGTGAACGACGTACCAGGCAGACTTTATTATTTAGAGAATTTACACATTCTACTAATAATGGATTTCACAACCCCATTGGTAGAGTTTGTAGATTTGCAAACTGTTTAACAAACAATTTCATTTTGTTTGTTCTAAATCTATGTTTAAGATTCAATTGAGACATATTGATTAAATGTTATTTATTTTATATTATATTATGTTTTTTATGTCGATCTTTTGCTTCCGTTTTTTATATTGATTATTTTATATATGTATTATATTGTTTATATTCATTGTATTTTATGTAGATGTAAATGGTTTTACCGCAAATAAAGAATTATTATAAAGAATTATTATTAAAATGCCAAAAAGTTACTAAAATTGTGAAACAGTTTACAGCAATGTGAAAAAACGCATGATCTGTCAAATTTTACTCAAAATTGGTCAAAAAACGTTATTATATCTGTCAAAAATTTTTTAAAACAGTTAACTAGCTTACGATGTTATAACTTGGCAAAACTGTATCAGAACTGTCAAACTGTTTGCAGTAACGTATAAAAACATAAGTTTTCAGATCTATTCAAAATTCGTCTAATTGTATTTTAGACTGTCAAAAAGTTATTATATATGTCAAAAAATCACTAAAACTGTCAAATAAGTTGTTCTACACATAATAATTTTTGAGGATTTTGTAATATTTTTGACAATTTTTGAACAAAAATGTTTAAAAATTGAACAAATTTGAAAGTTTTTTGACAAACTTGAAAAATATCAACAGTCTTAAAGAAACATTTTTGATAACTTAAGAACATTTTTGACAGTTTTAAAATATATCAACAGACTTGAACATTTTTAAAACAATGTTGACGAGTTTAGATTTTTTTGTAAACGTTGCAACGTTTTTGACAATTTTTGATTTATCGGCAAAATTAAAAAACATTTTTGGCAATTTTGTAACATTTATGACATTTGTTAATCATACTTACGTTTTTGACATCTGCCAAACAACTATATTAGTTTTTTTACTGTTACTAGTTGCATTTACTGACTTGTGGACAAGTAAGAAACGTTTTTAGAACATCTGAAGAATATGTTTAGAACATAGTGACATTTGTTGATCTAATTTGCCTGTTTGTAGATTAATTTTGACATGTGAAAAACATCATCTACAATTGTAGAACATTTTTGACAATTGGGGAACTTTTCAACATTTGAAGAAAATTGTTTTTTTATAATTGTAGAACATTTTTGTTATTGTTTATTAAAGATGTGCATACATTCGGAGTTAAGTTTTGTTACAAAAGTGATTAAATTTTATATACAGTGTGTCTACAAATGGACTTAACTATACGTTTATTGAACATTTTTCAAAAAAACATTTAAACACTAGACATTTTTTGCTGTCAATTATTTGCAAAATCAGTGATAAAAATCAAATTTCACCTTGCCAAAATTCCATTAACATAACACGCAGCTCAAAATTAGTTGTACCGCACTTACTACTAAGTAAGTAACATAATTAGATTTTTTTTTTAAATTTCAGTCGGAGCTAAGCAACATACATTCAAAGGCTGATTCAAATTCAAACTAAACAAATAACAACCCTTGTTGTGTATTATGGCAGTCCTGAAAGATGTGTCCAGATTCATGCACCCTGCATTTTCTTGTTTATTCAGATTCTGTAAATTGTGGCATTACTTACTACCTTTTAGCCAGCATGTGCAGGTATTTATTGCCGTAAGGATAAACTTATTTCCGGCGCACAGTGGGGCAGAACAACCATTTGTTTGGCAAAAAATCTAAAACTTATAAAACTAGTCCAAATTAAGCTTGTGATGACGAAAAAAATTATTAAAAAATTCTATTAATAAATTGAGGTAGTTTTTAAGAGATGGAAGTAAGAATGGCTCAATAAAATTTTGAAACTTTGGATTCGTATAGACTTTAACTTACAATTTAACAAAAAAATAGTGTAACAAATTTCTTAGATAAAATAGGATAGTTTTTAAGATGGCAAAATCCAAAAAACATGATAAAAATCTTACAATATTTCGTTTATATGAGCTTAGTGCGCTTATTACCTTTTTGATAAGCACCGTTCTTTATTTATGTTTTTAGCCAATTACTATATTTCATAACAAATCTAGCTTTTGATCTTCTTCATCCTGACTTGAATTTAGACTTAAAGAGGTATATTTTAGTATTTAGATTGTTCTTCAGAACACATTGACATTTCTTAAATTTGGTTTTTTAAGAAACAAACTGATATTCAATTTAATTTTGTCTAGAACTTCTCAAAAACATTCAGCAACAGTTATGAACTTATTACCAGAAGTCGTTGAAACCAAGAAAAATAATAATTTGTCAAATTTGTTGAAATAAAAAAAAACAGCCATATAGTTAAGACAATTCCGACCGCTACCTTGATTTACAGTATTTTAACAAAAACGGCAACTTTGGCGTCATTGCTGTTTCTGCATATTATTAGATAATCGATTTACTTTTTCACTAGTACATTCAGAAAGAATCAAACAGTGATATGACGAAGTATTTTAGTTAAATAATTGTTAGGAAATAGCCGAAAAAGTTATCAAATATAAAAATAAATACGTTTTTATGTACTTTTGAATGCATTTTATTGCTATTTGCGAATGTAATTTGACAAAAAATACTCCGGCATATCATAGTTTGATCCTTTCTAAATGTACTGGTAAAAAAATTAATCGATTATCTAATAATATGTAGAAACAGCAATGACGCCAAAGTTGCCGTTTTTGTTAAAATACTACTAATCAAAGCAGCGGTTAAAGTTAAAATCGCAAAAAATCGCCATGTAAAGAAAAGTGCTCGATCTAGCTCGATACAAAACTAAAAGTTTACCTATCTATGCAAACACACTATTTGAACGATTTATAATGATAACATTTAAACGTTTTTATTTAAGTGTTACTACTTTTTCACAAAACAAAAATTACTGAAAATATTACACATATCTGAGGTTGACAGCTCCATGACAAAAAAGTTAAATTTAGAGCGATTTAAGAATAAAAAACACAGTTTTCAAAATTCACTCAACAAATTGTTTTATTTACAACGCTAAACGCGATCTTTAAAAATTATTTTTCTCAATTGCAGCAAAGGCCAAGAAAAGCGTTATCGGTTCTGAAACACGCACATTTTTACAGGCCCAAGTGTTGGCTACACTAGGCCATAAAGACAAATATGTTTATTGCACTTTAATTTTTGAATTAATACCAGCTTTTAGAGTAACTGGCCCCATTGTGCGGCGGTAGTTATTAGGCAACTTTTCCGGTAGCTTCAGGCTCTATCTAGGCGCATGTTATGTATTTTCTCACATAATTCTTGACGGCCCGTCAAACTTTCGGCTAGTAGAGGTTATTATTTTGGTTGGTTTTATTCCAACCAGGATGATATGCAGCGTTTTTATCGTAGGGTTGTTTAATTGTTTCATTTCTTTTTGTATTGATGGTAGTGCTGCCTGGTTCCAGCCAGCATTTGTACGGAGTAATTTTTTGTTCTCTTTAGTTGGTTTTTGTAAACAACATCTTTGAAAGCACTTGCGTTGGATGACATTTTTTGCAGACGTTTTAAAATAGTGCATATTTCACCGTAACTTGAAAAAATGATGCAAGACTCTTTGGCATTGGTTTTACTATAACAAACAGTAAGGCTTAGAGGTCGGACTGGCACAGTTAAAAACACCAATGCGTCTTTAACCTCTTTTTTCGTTATTTTTGAATGGTAACCTAAACCAAAAGCTAGACAGTTTGTTTTTAGTTTCAGAAATGTGTTTCACGGTTTGTTAGCGTCTTTTTAGCCAAATTGTATGCGTATTGTTGGACTCAAATAAAGGTAGCGTTTTTGAAATAAATAATTGCTAGATGGTGGTGTAAGTCCATAAAAAAATGCTAGCAATCTTTTGTACCAGTGCACAAAATATCTTCAGTTGTGTAAAATTGTGCTTCGGTATAATTATTTTTGCAGTTGTTAGTTTTTTTCAATATAAAACTGCTTTCTAACAGCTATGGGTGCCCCAAAATAACTTACTCAATGTGGGTGCGTGTAAGAATGAATTGAATTGTTCTTAATTTGTAATTGTAACTTGCACCAATTCAGCTTTGATTTTTGTTGATGTTTTGGTCTTGTAAAGTTTTGTGATTTTTGACAGCCATGTGCTAAATTTGGAGATTTACTAAGTTTATAAAGTGATTTATAATAACATGTTTCGATGATTTCAGGGAATGTTATTGGTATACTGTTACCTTACGACAAAGAACTGTAACCATCAATTCTCGAGCGTTGTGGCATTGGAATCATAATTATTAGTTAAAATAAAAAAAAAAGGTTGTTTAAATGTTTTATAGATCGTACTTAGGTTGCAATAGATTTATTCTTGTAACTTCTTCTCGTAGTAATAAACTATTAGCAAATGCTGATCGTCCACAGTGTAATAAATTGGTTAGACTAGGTTTTGGCCTGAAAATTCGGATTGAGGAAATCTAACTTTACTCAAGAGATCATCATATTTATCATTTATGTAATGTTGACAAATCTTAAAAAAAATGAGTATTATAAAAAAGAACCAATTCCATAACGGCCTTGAAACAAGTAAACTCTTTGCGCTCCAGATCCTTGTACCAGATCCTTAGACCACACAACAAGTTAAAATCTAATGTAATGAAAGTCAACAGAATTACACATCTTGGTACTATGAACATAACACTAAACAACATAAAGATTGAGCAACTTAAGACAAAAAGTAGGACCCGAAAAAAAATAAAATAAAAAGCACAATCAAACAAGCCAGAAGCGCATTCATGAAGTTGAAAACCTACTTTGTGACGGCAACTTAAACCTAAAGACAAGATGCCGCACTATCAAATGCTTTATTTGGTCAGTATTATTGTACGGTGCTAAGACATGAACCTTCAAACCAAACATTATAAACAATAAATGTGAATTTATCAACGGATACTAAAAACCCCTGAAAAAAACACAAAACAAAACTGTTTTTCAAAAAATGAATAAAGAAAAAAAGTTACTACTCGTAATTAAAAGAAGAAAAACCGCATATGGAGGAACGAATTAAGATCAATTTATAACAACAAATGATGAATAAGCATACACCATTCTGCAAAGAATCGGTTTAGGATTCCAAAAAACACACTTTGCAGTTTAAAGCCAAAAAAATATTTAAATTAGATCAGCATCATCGCTGCCTTGATAAAACTAATCGAATATCAACTACATAGAACATAAAGTACAATCTGCACTATAGGCGAACTTAAATATAAAAGGGATATTGTCAAATATTTTATTAAATATTAAATAAATTAAATAAATTTGATAGAAGAACTCTGTCATGGTTACGCAATATCCAAAACTGGACAGGTACGAGGGTGGGACAATTATTCCACATGGCGGCCGATAGACAAAATATCACCATATTTTGTGGTCGCCAACCTTCATTAATAAAGAAACATATAAAGAAAAAGATAGAAACATATTACAAAGCATCATATTTTGTTTAATCTTTTATACGAGATGATCTGCACAATATTGATATATTTATTTATAAAATAAATATTGTCCAAAATAAATGATTAATTATTTATATATTTTCTGTGACAATAATGGAATTTAAGTGTTAGTAGTTTCAGGTGTCCACCTAATTCTACAAAATCCATACAAATAATTAGCTGCTTGAATGACATCGACATGTTTAGAAAGTTATGCGCAATCGTAGCAAAAAATCCAATTAAAAACTAAAATGTAAAACAGCAACCTATGGTTTAAATTTATCGGCCAGACAAAATAACAAACTAATTTACAAAAAAATTGCAACTGTAAATTATATAAAAGTGTTTTACATAACAAAAAATATATTACGCTACAAAAAAAACTTTATACGACAAAATTATATTTAAATACATTTCATTATATTACTTTTTACATTGTACTGTAAAAATATCAAAAGTAGAAAAATTATTACAATAACTTTAAAAAGTTTGATTTAAAAAAATATAAGTAATAATAATTATATAAATTTTTGTATTACAAAAACAGGAAAAGAAATGTACTTTTTACAAGAAAAACTCTACTAATAAAATACTATTAACAAAATAAACAAAATTTAATAAACAAATAAAAACATCTTTGTTTTAATATAAACATATAGAATACAAGATTTAACATGTCGTCCGCGTTTACGTTTTCGATTAATTGTAATTGCGGAATGTGTTGCCGCAATCACCTCTACTGCCCCCTAAGCCGCCGTTCTGTAAACCCTAATAATCCTTAACAAGCTTGCTCTCATAACTCCTCTTATTTCATTCCTGTTTTTTTTGTCTTTATGGCTTCTTCCCATGTTTCTGCGGCGTATATAATAATATATAACAATTTGTTTCTTGTAAACGTTGCTATTAGCTTTCTGGCTTCTTCTCCTAGACCTCCATTGTTTGGCATAAATCTACCGAGCTATCTTTCCATATTGTCTTGGTTGTTTTCCTGTTCTCTTTTCTTTGCAGCCTCTATAATTGTTTCCCATAACACAATATTAAACGCGTTTTGTATGTCCAACGCTATCATTACGCAATGTTGTCTTTTTCTGCGTTCCGCTGCTTTTTTTTGCCATAGCTTTCACGTTTTCTATAAATGTTGTTTCTTTGGTAAATCCGCATTGTTTCTTTTCACATCCACCTTTTTCTTTAATTTCTTGTTCTATTGTCTGCACAATGACTTTTTCCATTATTTTAGATTAGTGATTTTATGACATTGCTTTTCTTACTTTTTTCTTCTTATTAATCTGTCACTAGAGTGGCCTTTTTCCAATATTCTAGAAAAGTTCCTATCTACCTCGGTCCCTTCTGGCGCTGCTTTTACAATCTCTGTTGTTATTTTGTCCAGATTTAGTGCTTTGTTGTTGGACAATTCTTTTATAATCTCATTTAGCTCTTCCACTGTTTGCTTTAACTGTTTCTTTTTCTCTTTCTCTATTTTTTTGGTTCTTCTACTAGTTATCCCTTAAGATTTTTATTATGACTTTTTCTCCATCGTATTTTTTTAAGTTTCTCGTAATATTGATATTACGTCGGGTGTTCCACAGGAATCACATCTTGGACTTTTCAATATTTTTATCAATGATGTGGTACACTGTTTTTTTAATGCGCGTTGCTTATTATTTGCGGACAATATAAAAATCTTTATAAAAATTCATTCTTTGGATGATGCTGTACTACTTAATGAAGAAGTACAGACTTTTTCTAGTTGGTGTCAGACTAATAACTTTTTATTTAATTTAAATAAGTGCAAAATGATGACATTTTCTAGACGTCAGTCAACGATAATGTATGGTTACTCTTTCATAAATAAAATGTTGTTAACACTATTCGTGACTTAGGCATTACGTTTGATTCAAACCTTTCATTTACACTACTTACTGTTGAGGCTAAAGCTTATCAACTTTAAGGACTTGTCAAGCGTAACTCTAAAGAATTTTGCGACCCTTGTACTCCTTTATTATCCTTTACAACGCTCTCGTACGCCCCCATCTTGATTGTTCAAATGTGTGGTCTCCATACACCGCCGTCAGTAAAGGAAAAATTTAACAGATTCAAAAAAAGTTTGTTCGTTTTTTGGCGTTTAAATGCAACATTGCAGGCAGCAGTCTTAAAAAGTCTTAAAAAAAACGTTTTAATTTTGAAGTGACACTAGTTTTTAAAGTGCTTTTTGGGGTTATTGACTGTCCTGACTTGCTCAGCTCTATAGATATTTATGTCCCAGCTCAAGTTTTACGCAATGACTATTTCATATACCGTTTAAACGTACTGATTATGCGGTGCGCTCTTTATCTACACGTATTTTGCTTAAGTAGATTTTTTTAAAGATTTTTTTAATACTCTGCAACGTGCACTTGTTACCTATACGTGACCTTTTTAATATTTTGTAACTATTTAAATTTTATTCTTATTTTTAGTATTAGTTGTTTTATATTTAATTTATGTTTTTTAAGTTGTAAATATATACTTATTTTGTAATGGCTTCCGTTGACTAGTAAATAAATAAATAAATAAATAAATAAATCAATAAGTAGACTCTCTTTGCTCTATTTCCCAATTTCTTATAGACTCCATAATTTCTTTTCAGACTTTTTCAAGATTTGTCTGTCGTTTTATAGTTCTAATTCCGTTTCTGTGTTTTCTATTCTTCTTCTCCATTTTTTGATTTTCCTCTTTGTATGTATTGTTTTTTTCTGCATTCTCTTATTTCTTCGCACCACCAGTATTTTACTTTTCGGCCTCTTTCCCTGTACCTGTAAATGGCTTCATCCGCCGCTTTTCTCAGCTTTTCTTCTATCTTTCGCAATTTGTCTCTATGTTTATGTACTCCTGTTTTACTTTCTTTTTTGTATTGTAATGTATTGTATATGTTTGTGTAATCTCAGTAATTCTTATGTCAGTATTTTTCCGTTTTCCACGTTGTTATGGTAATGACAATATGTGATATTGAGCTGCCTCTTACAAACTCTCTAATTTTTGCCTGTTAAATCGTTCTTGCATTCTTTCTATCTCGATGATTTTGTGTTAAAATTTCTTTGTATTATGATTTTTTTTCTTTTCTGTTTTCTTAAACCGTTTTCTAATCTTCTATCCACTCCCGACAGTATTTCAGTCCGCAGTTTAGACTGATACAACAGCTGTATACTATCGTAGTTGGTTTTTATTTGGTTCAGTCACTATCACTAGGTCTATTTCCTCTTTCTCCACTGTTGCAATCTGTATATCGTAGGCTCCTTTTTCCCTTCCTATTTTTGTTTGTTTAAACTTATAAATTTTGGTTTATTATCTGCTCCCTTCACGTGCTGTCTCCAGTTATTGAGGTTGTTGTCCTCTATATTCTTCTGTATTTTTCTCGTTTCTTTTTTCTTTGTAGTTGAGCATCTTCTCTCTTCCGTTCTGTGTTTTATCGTTTTGCATTATTTACAGTACTCTCTGTTCCTACATTTGGCAACCAAAAATACTTTACAATTTAATTTGCTTACCAACCACTTTCAGAAATTACTTTATATTGGTATATCTTCATTATGCAACAATGCTGATAAATAGATATAATGCATTTTCTTTCAGTGTACTGTAAATTGCTATTTATAATTATTACAATTTTACAAACTAAGAAAAATCAAGCACGTAGTTATACTATTTAAAACGCACAAACTTAATTAACTGCTTAAACAAGTTACTAACCATAATGATTAGCAAATGATTAGATAAATAGTACTGATTAACTACGAGGCATTGAATATGCAACAAACGACCCTGAAAACAATCGCTTAGAAAAATGCAAACTTTATTGAAAAAAAAAAAAACGGAGATGCGAAACGAGTGAAAGCTGCACAATACAACAAGCTGGCCCGTAGTATAGAGACGCTAGGTGAACTAACTTATAAAAAAAATAGTTTTACGTGGGACAACTGATCACATAGTTTTGCAGTAAATAAAAATTTAATTAATGCTCATACAGATGACACCAAAGCCGCGGCTATTATTATTATTATTATTATTATTATTATGTCTTTATTTACAAAAAAAATATAAAAATACAGATTCAATATAACAATATAATCGGGCAAAGTTCAGTTTTACCGCAGAAACAGCAAACCTGCTCTTCCACTTAACCTGGAAAAATTAAAAATAACAATACATATTTGAAATTAACAATAATCATTAAATAAACATAAAAACACAATTAAACACTAACAAAACTAATGTAAAATATATGCCAACAACACATTTTCAAAACATATATGTCTATTGGTTTTCTAGAAGATATTTTTTAAAAACTTTTTTAAATTTTATTATTGGCAGAGCTTTAATCCATTGAGGTATTGCATTATACAATTTTGGAACATTATAAGAAAACGATCTTTCATAAAATGTTGTTTTATGAGCTGGTAGAATTATCATACTATAAAACCTTAAATTTAAGTTATGAATGTCAGTTCTAAATCGAATTTTGCGGTAAAGATATTGAGGCGTTTTGAAAGTTATAATTTTATGATAAAGTGTACAACAATGAAGTGAACGTCGATTAGCCATATTTAACCAGCCCAGCTTGTACGTTCCTTCAGAAATTCTGCATGATCTACGTAAGTCAAATATAAATCTAATACACGAGTTTTGTATTCGTTGAATTCTTTTCTTGGTTTTTCCATTAATGCACGTATTGTAGACAACGTCTGCGAAATTAAAATTACTTAACACAAGAGCCTCACAAAGTAATTTCTTAGTATTTATACTCAAAATATGTCTATTAGAAAATAACAATTTTAAGGCACCAAAAGCCTTGCTAATGCACCTGTTAATATGATCTTCAAAATGAAGATCAATATCCATAGTTACTCCCAAGTTCCGAGCGCTAATATCAATTGGTAATATATTATTATCAATCATTATCATTATTTCATTTTTAGCCTTAATTACTTTTTGCCAAATAGCATAACTTTAGTTTTTAAAAGATTAATTTTTAATGAGTGTTTGTTTGATATTACATATAAGTTTTTTAAGTCCTTATTGACTTTAATGTTTGCATCTTCAATTTCATTTAATTTAAAAGAGTAAAGTAACTGTGTGTCATCGGCATATAAATTTGATGAACAAAATTCTAATGAGTTAGTCAAAAATGAGGAATAAATGCTAAATAAGGTAGGACCTAATATAGATCCTTGAGGCACCCTTGCTACAATAGCTCTTAAACCACTGATGCAATCATCTATCACTACTATTTGTTGCCTGTTTTCAATATATTTTTTTATTAATCTAAGAGAATTTTGACCAAAACCAATGTGATGAAGAATTGTAAGCAATGTTTTGTGGCTAATTGTGTCAAAAGCTTTGCTGAAGTCGACTAACACTAGTAAGCTTAAGAGACCTTGATCTGTGGATTCAAATATACTATCTGTAACATTCAGCAAAGCAGAGAAACAACTATGATTAGCTCTAAATTATTATATATTAAATTATTTAGGTGTTGTTTGATCTGAAATTTCAAATTTTTTTCAAAAATCTTAGAAAGAGCAGGTAATATACTAATTGGCCTAAGCTGTTCAAAACTTTCTGGATTTTTTACTTTTGGCAAAGGAATTACATTTGCAATTTTCCATAAATCAGGAAATACCGACTGTTCTAAACATGCATTAATTATATGACACAAAAATTGTATTATATAAAAGAAGCATAGTTTCAACATATATTATTCTATCAAATCCAACTGAATTGGAATTTAGACTAAATAATATTTTTGAAATTTCTTCATTTGTAGTTAATTTAAAATTAAAAGTTTCATTAATATTAGATTTAATTGAATTTGAATAGTAATTAATAAGTGCATCCTTGTCGTGACTTTGTATAGAGTTTATAAAAAATTGTTGATCTTGTCAGCATCAGTTAAATTATCAGGCAACTTATTATATTGTTTTGGTGTGATAATGTTATATTTTATAAGATTTTGCCACATATTTTTGGGATTACTTTTTACAATTTCATCCATAAATGCACGTTTCTCTCTTTTGACAGCAGAATTTACTATATTACGCATGCATTTATATAAGTTCCAGTCAGCAAGTAATTTTGAACATTTATATGCATTGTACATGTTATCTCTAGTACGCATCATGTCTTTAAGCGTAGGTGTTAACCAAGGAGCTGGTTTTTTAGTCATTCTAATTTGTTGTTAAGGTATGATAACTTAGTAGGTATGTCTGGTTCATATATGATATTTATAAAAGGTGTACTAACAAGGTCCTGATGGAAGTCAGTAGAAGAAAAATTAGAAAAGCTTCGATATGTTTTATATACTAGTCTTTTTAAAATTACATTTGATCTCACAAAAAATTAAGTCGTGATCAGCAACATCGTGTATTCTTAGTACACCATGAGAAATAATATTGATATTGTTTAAAGTAATTAAAATGTCAATTAGAGTAGAAGACTTAAAAGTTATTCTAGTAAGTTCACTAACCCATTGTTTAAATTGGTAGCATTCAAAAATATCTATAAGCTGAGCTGAGCTGCAATGGTTCAGATTTAGTAAATTTATATTTAAATCGCCGGCTAATATTAATTTATCATGATTGGTTTTTAAAATGCATAGTAAATCTTCAAATTAGTCTAATGATGATTTGTAATTAGAAATAGGAGGTCTATATAATACTCCAAAGCAGTAACAATCATCATCAAAAGTACATTTAATAAATAAACATTCGATAAGGTTACTATCAACTAGATCTAAAAATAAAATTTCATATTTAATATTTGATTTTATATAAAAAGCCACACCTCCTCCTCGTTCAATTCTATCTTTACGAATAAGATTTTAATTTGTTATTTTAAGTGAGTCATTAGGAATTAATGGAGTCAAACGTGTTTCACTTATTGCAAAAATATCCACTTCAAGATTTTCTAAATAAAACTTAATATTTTAAAAATGTGCTGTTAATGAGCAAACATTAAGATGAGCATACTTTAAATTATTTTTTATGTTATTGTTAAATGAAATGAAAAGATTTGCTCCATGAAATGTTAACATTTGAAAAAATTTACATCGAGTCTAAATAAAATATGTCATTGTTTTAACAAATAAAAAATAAAAGTAATAATAAGACAACAAATAAAATTATTTCTAATAAAAACGGCATGAATGAAATAAAAATGTACTTTATAAAATATCATATCTAAGCTATAGACAAAAACTAATATAAATAATGAAAAAAAAAAAAAAAAAAAAAAATTATGTATAACAAATATTAATTTTAATTATAATAAACGTTAAATATATTATAATTTAACAATTTTATTTGAACAATACCAGATCGTTGGTATCCTTGATTCGCTCTTTCATTACATTCCCATGTATGTCCTTTACTTTTGCGAAGATTGTACCATTAATAGTCCATACATTCATTTTTCCAACTTTATCTCTTGCGGCTTTCTATAATTAATGTTTTTGAGAAATGAGATCTTTAGTAATGATGATACCAGATTTTTTCAGATTTGATCGTTGTTTTGAGATATTGTTGCGTACCGCAATATCACTGAATTTTACTATAATTGGTTTAATAGCAGACTAACTATTAGTTAGCTGGTAACATTGTTTAATATTATCAAGATTAAGTTCTAATTTTAATTTATCTTTGCACAGCATTTTAACTGTTTTGCAGCTTCCAATCCTAATATACGCAGTTGTTTTCTTCTGGCATATTGCTTGGTATCATTTAACCTTGATTTTAAAACAGAATTCTCTTTTTCTAAGATTTCTATCTTTTCTTTGCATATCAAAACTTCATTATTAATTAGATCTTTAACGGTACATACCATATTGTTTATGATACCACCCACATCTTCTTTGAAAATTTCCACTAAAGTCACCATTATCATTTCTTTGATATCAACAATTTGATCCCTTGTCAATAGCATTTTGTGATAAATATTAATAACCACTTTGTATTATTTGCAATAATAAATATATAAAATAAATTTTATACTCAAATGAGGGAGGCATCATATAGCACTGAAACGCTTTCTGTGTGGTTAGTTGGTTATTAACATACTGTGTTCGATGTTCTGCATTTTGTTTGCTATAGTCGTTGAGGGATTTTACATGGTATAGCCTCAAGTTGCCTAATTCTTTTGAAAGTTTAAGAAAGTATAAACTATATCTCAAACATTCTGGAAGAATCTCCTAGTTAAATAACAGCGTGAGTTTGCAATAGAAAGATCAACTTGTAATACGAACCTAAATGTGGGACTATAACGCGTGTGTTTATTTTTATTTATACATTATTATTATTATTTACATATTTAATTGTGCTATACGTTTTATGTAGAGTAAATCGGCATAAATAATCTCTTTCAAAAAACCCGAATTAAAAGTAATTCATTAAAAGGTTCGTCTTGCCTCTGTTTTGTTAAAATCATCTAGTATAGGTTCGATGAAATAAATAAGTAATTATATTGTTTATTATACATTAATAATTGCATGTAGATGTAGATCTGACCTAGACCTGATTTTGTATACTTGTAAATGTTATAATTGTTGTAAAAAATATGTGTATAAATTAATTTTAATTATTATAAAATGAAAAAATTCAAGGTTTTATGATTTATGTATTATAAAATATATATTTTGCTAAACTAATTGTATAAAAATATTGCCGCCGGCTAGCAATAAATATTATTTAATAGAACAATAAATTAAAATAATAAACTATATAAAAAACACATATACTGACTACCATATACAAGCACCCACGGCAAATCTTGTATATAAAGAGAGAGAGAAACCGATAGCGTGCATATAAACTATTAACGTAGACTAATTTTAATTATACACCGTGGGTTATCATAATTTATTGAAAAATAAATTATTCCGGCCGCATAAAATTCACATAAAAGAAAATATCGCCAGGGAAAACGTTTACAAGTATAGCGAAACCGGCTGTGAGTGTGTGCGGAAATATATTGATATTATATATATTCTATAAATAAAATATTAATTGTCTTGAAAGCATTGAGCGGTGAAAATTCAGAAGGTAGTCAAAACATAATAATAATATATTATTAAATTAACTACGGAGCTCTTTGAGGTTTCGATTCTACCGTGAAATTGCTAGTCAATGTTTGCTTATGACAAATTGATATAGGTAGGTGATTTTTTATCCGATTTTATAAAAATTACTTCAGAATATTTGATTCTCTAACTACATGTATAAGCAATTACATTATAAAACATAATTAACTTACCTTAAATAGAGTAACTGAAAAATAAAATTTAAAAAATTCTACATACTTCAATATTATATTTGATAATAAACGTTTATTTATATAACTATATATTACAGTTTTGGCAATATACATGAATATTGTGCTACTCAAGCATATCAAATATTGTATAATTATATGCGTTGACTTGTAAAGTCTGGGTTCTATTGGAATTTACTTTCGCAATATTGCTCTTCCCTAGATGGATACAAATTAATTCAATCAAACCAAATAATATAATGTATGACAGCAGTGCAGTTTAGTTTGTAAGGAACGTGTTCGAATTCGAACAGGAAACTCTGATAATGCACCAATGGGTTGTAATGATACTTTTATGCGAGTTTGGTGATTTAGTAGTGATGTGTTAGTGTGCGGGAGATGTTGTTTACAAACATTAAACTCTGTTTACTTGAAGGGAAATTTCCAAATGCATATATGATTATTTTATAAAGCGGAATGTTTAGTGCTGCGACTAATGGTATCATTAGTCCCTTTATTGCGCGACGTCTTCTCTCTAGTAATTGTACACAAGGAGCTGATCCAATTCAATTCAAGATGAAACACTATTTTATGTACATAAACAACATCTCGCCTTATCAAACAAGAGAAATATGAGATGATAAAAGTTTAATTGAATTTAGTTTTTAATAATGCAGAAGGTGGATTTGATTTGAAATGAAATCGTTATTAGTTTAAAGTTTCCAACAAGGTGAAGCAATACTTTAATTAAGTAACAGCTGATGCTCGATTACACTCCAGACTTGCCAGTCTCCACCAAGCGCAGACAAAGAATAATGAACAGTTTGCGTTTTGAACCACGGAATTAATACCAGTATTTTTTATATCAAAGTCTATGGTTCAGAAGCAATTTCACCCTTATTTAGCGAAATAAACCCCTATTAAAATCATACGTAATTATACTATGCTTCTTTTGCACTTTATTTTTTTCGTACACAATTATTTTTTTTGGACATTATTTATATTACTAATTATAATACAGTCACCACATTAGTTCAAACCTTTTATATTATTTTTTGTTAGGTATAATTCATAGTTTATTTGTACACAGTAAGAAATATTCAATGCGCTCAATATTATCATAGACTCCATTATGTACAATCATCACTAACAAACGTAAATTTCTCTATTTACTTGAATATAAAATTTATTTATTTATCAAGCGCCCAATCGCATTAAATATTTCCAATAATCTCTTAATTTTATACAGTAATTCGTGTAATTTTGATTTTATTCATTTAACTAGATTAAATGTAATCGAAGATTATAATGTAATGAAACAGTTGTATTTAACTGAGCAAGCAAAAAATGAAATTAATGCATTGTCAAGTAGGAACATCTCTTCATTATGTTAATGCAAGCTAGTATCTTACATTATCGTAACATTTAATAAGTTTACATTTGTTTATATAAATATTATTCATATTAATAAGGTAATGATTTTATTTTATTTATTTATTTTATTTTATTTTACATACATGTTTCGATGAGTGAGATCATCATTTTCAATATATTTATTGTATATTATATTTCAAACTAAAATCATTACCTTATTAATATGAATAATATAAAAGGATTTTATAAAATAAAAATAGAAAATATAATATATAAATATTAGTATAAAAATGTATTATTTGAAATCAATTGCTTAAAATCATCCATGGTACATGGTAAAAGTAATTTTACTGCTTGTTGCAGTGCATAATCCAAATAATATTTATCAAAACAAATAAAAAAATTAAGATTATTAAATGTGCTTTGATTGAGCGGTTTGGAAAAAAATTAAACTGAGTTACTTATGATTTTCTCCTTTTAATAACAATGCAAACTTATTAATTGCTGAATCATTTATAAGAAATTTTAAAATTCGTTATAGTTTACTATTAATTTATAAAACAAGTCCAATTATATTTGATTGAATTTTGATTCCATCTTGAACATCCATTTTCATATTGTATGATCATTACTGTATAAAATCCCCTTTCCAATAAATAGACTATCGCAAAATGCGACAAAAAGATAAAATTAAAATAAATACACTTCACTTGGTCGTTATTGCATTCTTATCACAAAAACTGAGTCTTTGTTTTACTTCGTTATATATGCATTTCGCCTGAATATATATACAAGTTTTATAATTATTTATACATATTCCACCGCTTCTCGTTTAAATTTTAATAAAGATTAATATAATTGGAAAAATTCAACAGTCACAAAGTCGTACGATTCCACTTTCGATAGAGTAAGCTCTTAGTTGTTGGAGTCATAAAACTTTCTTAATAAATATATTGCATAATAACTTTGTGTCTTCCTCTTTACCGCCATAGTAGCAGCTTGGTACTGAAGAATTTTCCACGATCTCTTTAATCATATGCTGCTTTAGTACAGTTCTTGCGGTTAAAATTTATATACGTCGAGAAGAGAACTTTTGTTATTGACTATTAAGTTATGATGAGTAGAGTAGCTGGCTTCAATGGAGCGAATGTTGGAGGGCATGGAATGGATGGTCTTTGACATCGGGACTCCATTTATTAGCTGTAACAACACGGGTCCATTAGTATACAACAACATACGTGAGACTCGGACGTATCATTACCTTTGTAATACATCTCCTTGTACATACTTGGACAGCTATTCTGTAACATTAAATATAGAAATTAGGATGGATTTGCATAACTTTACAGGCAGTCGGCACGCGAAATATTTGTACCCTGTTAAGATTTTCATATTAAATACCGCCACATTACTTATAATTATTATATGTTTGGGTAATACTCTATAATTATTTTGTTTTGACAATTTTTCCACCTCTAAGCGAATATTCATTAATATGTAATTAGTTCACGTAATTACAAATTAATTCCACCTTTTTTTAAATATATCAAATAAAATAATCTATACCGTGATAGTATGTTCCTATTTTAGACGTAAAATTAACATTATTAAAAAAGTTTCATAGGATATATTTTCATCGCACCTGTATCAGACTTAAAAAATGAGTTTTTTAAAGAACATAATTAATGTAATACAAAAAGACATAATAAAACAAATTTCTTTAAACTATTTTCCATTTCTGATAAAAAAAGGCATTAAAGCCAGAAACTACAAGCAAATTGAGTAATATTGACCTAATAAAGTAGTATATTATATTTAATAAATTCGGAGTTATAGCTCTTTAAAGTTTACAGAAATTTTTATTTTTTTTTTATTTATCAGCATTTATTTTTAATATTTTGTAACAATTTTTTGTTTAGATTAGTTTATTTCTTATTTACACAAACTGTTTAAGTATGAATAAAAAAAGTTTTTGGGATAATAGTTTTTTAAGACTCATTAGATGATTAACTTTCTGGAACTTTTTAATTTTTAGGTAAATCAATTTTTTTTTGGTTACAGGATTAAGTAGTCTTATTTAATTTATTGTTTGCCAAACAAAATATCTTATAAAACAATATATTTCCGAGCTTACGCTTGTTTTACTACCTCAAAGCTGCCTTTGAATATGTACCTGACAACATAAATATACTATCTCACCTGTTAACTGATAGATGTTTATACCAACAAGAAGCAGTTAAAATAAAGATGAGTCAAAGAGTATCAAAAAGCTTTAAAATGATTAAAGGACTTAAACAAAGGTGTTCCTTTTCCTCGACAAGAAACACCTTGTCCTCGACCTTGTTTATAATCTACCTAGATCAAACACTAAAACAGTAAAACAGACAATGCAAAAGCCTATAAACAACAATACAATACATACACTATACTTCGCAGACAACCAAATAGTTATGACACAAGATCAGCATGATATTAAAAATATAACCAAGAAGATTATAGAAGAATATGGCAAATAGAGTATAGAAGTAAACATATAGAAAACGGCGTATATGTGTGTAGAAAGCCTCCAACAAAACCTCATCTTAGAAGACAAAAGATACATAAAAGTGACCTAGAAATATAAATACTTAAGAGTTGAGATAACCAACGATGGAGCACTAGAGGACAACATAAAAGACAGACACGTACAATGTAGAAAAGCAATAGCTATGTTGAACGGAATATTATGAGATAAAAGCATGTCAAACTAACAAACAGCAAATATACAACACCACAATAAAAAATATAATCACATATAGTACATATAGTAGTATAGACACTTAAAAAGACAGAGCAAAAAAGCATTAAAAGCAACAGAAATAAATTTCTAGGGCCGCAGGTAAATAAAAATGGAAAAGATCATTAATAACGGAATCCAAAGTTTAGACATTATCAAAGAATGTCGGACAAAAGACAAGTATAGGAATGGACACCACAAGGAAGAAGGAAAAAAAGAAAACCAAGAAAGAGTTAAAGAAAAGGTATATATAAAGAACTAAGGGAGAGAAATATAAGAGACGGCTTATGAATAAACAGAAAAAAAATGGAGACTGTAAATCGAAAGACGTTATAAACCGATGATTATATATATATATATATATATATAACTGATAGTAAAATATTTTGTCAAATCATAACCTAAAATAAACAATCCAAACAAACATCAAAGTAGCTTAGAACGGAAAATCAACACGTTTGATCCATTCAAGTCGCCAGGACCTCCTGAGTTGGTGCTCAGGGATGTGTTTCGTTCGCGTTTGTGCTCCCGCTCATCAAGTGGTTTTGGAGAATCTCAGCAATTAAAAAACGATGCAGATATCAAGCATCAGCGGGAGTGTGATGGGCTTCCATCAGGTGCGTCCCTAGGTGGCGGATAAGGGAACGCATTCTAGATATAGAAGGTACCGAGTTATCAGCCCAGACCGAACCCACAAGTAGTCAGTGGAACCCCAGGGGGGGAGAAGATGTCATGCGCCCATAGAGAAGTGCATCTTGCACATGGGTGTAGCAAACCCTGGGTTTTTCTCTAGTTTCAACTAGTCAGGCAAACCGTCTCTTGTCTTTCACTCTTTGAACTGTCGTCCTCTCTTGGACAACTCTTCGATCTACTCTGGATCAAACTTTCGGGTACCAATGGCTATTAGGTAACGAGGACTTGGTAACCAAAAAATCTTTCTCTTCATACTACTTTTACTGGATTGGAACCCAACAACTCAAACAACTATAAGGGTGCTGCCAGATAGCCATAAAATGGACAAGTTAATTTTTAACAAAATGAGTACAACTAAGAAAAACAATACCCAGGGAGGTCCTGGAAACGGGGAATTCTCCCCCACTGATTCGTCAGTGGGCTGCTCCCAGGATTCTGGGCGGAGCAACTCAGCTACCAGCAACAGGAAAAATAAGAAACACGCAGACACTTTGGACTCTGGACATGACACTCAAACACATTCGAAGCCAGAACTGGACGAAGATAGCATTTTCGGAAAAAAAGCCTTGATACCGCAAACTCCGCCCGACACGGAAAAAACACCCAAGCAAAGATCGCAAAGCAAATCGGATTTGATATGTATGAAGCAGGAGGAACGCGAGGAAAGCCCGGAACAGGGTTTAAGCAGACTAAAAAAGAAAAGATGGGAAGTTACAAGTCGCGAAGAAGCATACGGATGTGAGGATGAAGATGGGGTATGGGATAATATTGAAAAGACCGTCAACAAACTCGAGAACTTCACTAGTAACACTAGAAACGCGCACAACACGCTGAAGCAAGGTACGAGCAAACTGAAAAACCTGGTAAACGCGATGAACAAGATGAGAAACAAAAAAAAGGACAAAACAACCACGACGACGGCAAAACCTGAGGCCAGGATAGAAAACCTGGAACGGTTCCATGCAGGAAGAATAAGCGAACTGGAAAACAATATTCATACGCTAAACCATAGCAGCCTTAAAAGAACAAACAGACATGGACATAGAAGAGGAAATAAAGAAAAGGGTAGTAGAGCTGACAAGCAAGACAATCACAAGGGAGGAACAGATGAAAAGAAAATTTCAATATATCAAAGATGAAATGATGGTTCAATACCGTGAGATTAGGAGATTGAGAGAAGATATGGACAAGAGAAATACCGAAGAACTGACAAAAGAACGAAAACGGAGGAAAAATCTGGAAAAAGAAGTGAAAGAGCTAAAAGAGAAGTTGGCGGCGACAACAAAAGAAGCAGAATAAAATAGAAAGAATAAAAATCAGCATAGCAAACGGGACAGAAGAGAATCCTTGACAGATACCCGGAAATAAAAGACATGCCGGAAGAAGAAGAGGTCAGCAGCATCAAAAGGACCATAAAAAGGTCTGATGATAGTCAAAAGACAAACACCGTGATAAGGCTATTTAAGAAAGGGAAAATGCAGCTCTCTATAAAATCCTCAAACAAGCAATGGCCAATCAAAAAGGCAAGGTAGCAAATCTGCAGAGGCTACAGGGAGTAGAGCTAATCAGGCTGAGGAGAATAACCAAACTAGAGGCAAGGCAAATAAAGGCAAGTGTAAAGATTTTCACTTACCACAAGGACGGTGACAGATGGATGAAGCGATGGTCATCAGTAAAGAAAGGATAACCTACGCACAGCTGCTCCGAGAAGTGAAGACGGAGGCAGTTAAAGCCAACAAAGAAGGCAGCATAAAAACAATCAAGAAGACGCAAAAGGGAGACCTGCTTTTCACGGCAAAAAGAAGCAGCGCGGTTCTGCAAAACCTGAAGGACACCCTAAACCCTACAAATGAAAATTACCAGGGGGGCCTCAAAAACGTCAACCTACAGTATAACGGGCATCGACAAAATCGCCACACCAAAAGAAGTAGAGAAGGCAGTGCGGGATCTTCTCATGGGAAAACCGGGGGACACAATTGAGGTCTAAGTCATAAATCTAAACCCCTTCAGCAACGGACAACAGAGAGCACTGGTCGAGGTAGCAGCAGTAGAACGCAAGACAAACACCGTAACAATCGGGGCGTCAAGATGTAAAATCCGAAAATGGATGAGGCTTATGAGGTGCCACCGGTGCTGGGAGTACGGCCACGCCCACGAAAAGTGCACGGGGCAAGCTCTAAGAAAAGCATGCGTAAACTGCGGACAAAAAGATCACATGGTGGCGGAATGTAAAAATGATGCCTTCTGTCCGCTTTGCAAGGAAGCAGGGCATAGGGCGTCTCATGGGACCTGCAAGGTAAACCAGGACTCAAAACGGAGAGCACTCCAGGCAGTCCGAGCCTCCCAATAAACAAAAATGTCATCAACAACGAGGGTACTGCAGATAAACGTCGGGCGAAGTACGCGATCCCACGACGTCATAGAAGTCACTGCATTGGAAGAAAAGGCCGACATAATATTGTTAAGCAAACCTAACAAAAACCTGATAGGAAAAACCGGACCGTGGATAGCCGATAACGATTTAGATGCCGCCATTAAAATAGTAAACCCACAAGTAAGAACTATAGCGACAAAAAGAGGAGACGGCTACGTAAGGGTGGAAACGGATCAAAATCGCCTAATATGCTGCTACGCATCCCCTAACCAAAAAATCGGAGAATACGAGGATTTCCTCCAAAGGTTAAGTGACAAACTCAGAAGCACCAGAAAACTAGTCATCGTAGCCGGGGACTTTAATGCAAAGTCGCCAGAGTGGGAGTCTGGGAAAGAAGACGCGCGAGGCAGAAAACTAGCAGAGTGGATCGCGGAACATAGACTAATGGTGGAGAACATCGAAAACGCCCCGACGTTCATCAGGAATAACCAGCATTCCATTATAGACGTAACGTTCTCTTCGGAACAAGCCGACGGCCAAATAACCAATTGGAAGGTGCTGGACACCAAAACCCTAAGCTTGCATCAATGCATTTTCTTCGAAATACACCAAAAAAGACAGGGGAAACAAAACGCGTACAAACCACAAAGCACGTGGAACACACGGAAACTAAAACACGACACTTTCATAGACACCCTAAAAGGAGCCCTGCATAACAAAGAAGAGCCAACGGCGGAAGATTTTATGGCAGCACTAAGAAAAGTCTGCGACGCAGCCATGCCAAAAGCAGAGGAGGTGGTAGAGCAAAATTCTGGTGGAACGAGGAAATAGCGGAAGAAAGGAAAAGCTGCATTAAAATGAAAAGAACAATTTCAAGATCCAGAAAATCTGAAAGAAATTACGACGATCTGGAGGCACAATACAAAGCGACCAGGAAAAACCTTAAATCACTGATCAGCCGAAGTAAAGAAGATTCCTAGAAGAAGCTCTGCAGCGAGATCGATAGTAACGTATGGGGTGACGGCTACAAATTGTCACCAAGAAAATCAAGCCCAGGCCGCTAAACATCAACCAGCAAACTCGCAAAAGAGCAATTCAAATGCTAATTCCTCTGAAGCCAGAAGAAATCTGGACGCCTGAAGCCGGTGAAGCGGAGAAGGGAACGAAGGTCACCATGCAAGAACTGACAACCGCCAGCAACCAGATAAAGAAAGGGAAAACCCCCGGTCCCGACGGAGTACCGGCAGAAGTGCTGCAGACCATCACGCAGAGAGCCCCAGAAACGCTGCTCCAAGCTCTAAGCAAAGTAGTAAAAGACAATCACATCTTTCCAAATGCCTGGAAAACTGCCCGTCTGGTTCTTCTGAAGAAACCAGGCAAACCAAAAGAAGACCCGAAATGGTACCGGCCGCTATGCCTCCTCGACACCATGGGAAAGCTGACAGAACAGGTAATAGTTCAAAGACTCTTAGAAGAACTAGAGGAAAAAGAAGGGCTGATAACCAGTACGGCTTCAAGAAGAACCGCTCTACCGTCCAAGCGGCAAATAAAATTAAAAACCTGGCAAAAAGTAAGATGAAGAAGACGCACCAAACCAGAAAGCTGTGCGCCATAATTACAATAGATGTAAAGAACGCGTTTAACACGGCATCATGGACGCTAATCATGGAGGAACTCAGGAGGAGAAAAATATCCAGGTACCTAAGGCGCTCATAGCGAGCTACCTCTCGGATAGGTATATCATCGATAAGGACGGAGAAAGGATACGCATTGCAACAGACGTTCCACAAAGGTCGGTCCTCGGACCACTCTTGTGGAATATACTATACGACGGGCTATTAAGGATAAAACTTCCCCCAGGAGTGCAACTTATTGCCTACGCAGACGACATAGCAATAATAGTCATCAGAGACAACAGGGTCGAGCTGACAGCGGCAAGAAACCAGGCACTAGAATTAGTCAGTTTATGGATGGATAGCCAGGAGCTGGAGAGAGCCCCGGAGAAAACCGAGGCATTAATACTGCGCGGGAAGAAAAAAGCCAACGATGTGACTTTTGATATAAAAGGGCAGGAGGTAACACCTCATAAAACAATAAAGTACCTCGGAATAACTCTGGACAAACACCTGAAGTTCATAGAGCACGTGAAAAGAACAACAGAGAAGGCAAAAAAAACCGCGGCAAATCTAAATCGCCTCATGCCGAAGGTCGGAGATGCGGGAGAAAGTAAAGGGCGACTGGAATTTAAAAACACAATAAAGTACCTCGACTCACTACACCGTCGAGTCACGCTGCGAGTGTGCAGAGGATACAGAACGCTACACACGGACAACGCCGCAGTTCTAGCCAGAGCAACACCCCTGGAACTGAGGGCAAAGGAACGGGCCAAATGGGCAAGCAAGAACATAGAAGAGAAGAAGAACCTTAAAAAAAGACACTAGAAAAATGGCAGAATAAATGGCAGAACAGCACACCATCGGCCTGGCTACACGAATTAATGCCCGACATCAAGGGTTGGGTGGAGAGAAAGCACGGAGAAGTGGACTACTAGACGACGCAGGTGCTGACGGGACACGGATGTTTCCAAAGTTTTAGGAAACGGATTGGGAAAAAACACAGACGGCCATTGCCGTGACTGCGGAAGCCAAGCGGAGGACACCCCGAGACACGCGCTGTTCGAATGCCCCAGGTGGCAGACCGTCAGATTAAACTACGGGATGCTTGCGGAAGTGACCCTACGGCCGGAAAACGTAATCAAAACCATGCTCTCCTCCGAAGAGCTTTGGATGGCGGCAACTAACATGTTCCGCAAATTCATGAGAACAAAAGAAGCGGACGAACAAAAGGACGAGCTAGTAGAAAACGAGAATAACAACTAGGGCGTGCAAAGCCACGTCCGGGCGGCACCCTCTGACGAAATGCTAACGCAATACCGGAGGGTTGTGCATGGACGCCAAGCGGAACCTAGGGTTTTAGCGAGTGCAAACCCCGCACTATGGCTGGCAGAGCATTCCCTAAACCGCAAAAAAAAAAAAGTTGCCAGGAGCTGATGGTATATATATTATCATATTACAAAAAAAATAGAAGCTCTAAAAGCGCCTCTATGGTAGATTCTCAGAACAATAATAATACTTTCACACATACCAGCAGAAGCTAGAAAATAGTTAAAACGGTATTTACACCAAAGTTGGGGCAACCTACCCTAGGACTCAAACTGTAGCTATAAACTATAGCTATAAACAGGTGGTACACAAAAAAGCTATTAATAAACTCAGGAAAAATAGCAATTATTCCTTTACATGACAACTAAACACCAAAAAAACTTGTAAGATGCGTAGAGCTGCGCTCTTGTTGACAAAGAAAATAAAATACTTAAAACTCACGCTTGCTACAAAACTAATATTTAACACTCACCTGGAAAATGTAGTTACAACGGCCACTCAAATGCTTTACGCAACAAAAAATAATGGTCGGGAGCACATGAGGACTGACAACTAGTATGACCAGATGACATACATACATACATACATACGGTGGTGATAAGATCCATCATTACATACGGAGCACTCGTATGTGGTGATAAAACCATTCTCAAAAGTACGACTACTGAACTAGTAAGCAAAGTATAGAAGTTAGCAACAAATACTGAAAATAATCTAATAATGACGTCAGAGTTCATGCAAAGTTATCTCATCAAAAAAAACATTTATTGTACAAAACCTCAACAAACAAAAGATACCCGACCATAGTCAAAGGAACTATCTGGTATATAATGGGATCAAAATTACAGAATACACCTAACCTAGATACTAAAAGACCAGGCTATAGAAGGAAACCCCAAAGCGGATCAACTTCCCAAAACAATAAGAACAGTGGCATTGATCCTAAACCTGCTTTATGAATCTTATACAAAAGCGAAAAAGATATAACCCAAAAAAATGTCACCGAATAAAACACACAAGAGTACTCCTAACCGGACTATCACAAAAAACAAGTACATGCAATAAATGGGAAGAAACTCCATTACATCTGCTGAGTGAATGTGAGGCATACACTATGCAACATACTGCTCACTTTGGCAAGCACAAGTTAACTAAAAAAATGCCAAGCACAATCCCTTGTCAAAAGCTCTTAAAATTTATTGAAGAAACAAAACTACTATAAAAGTAAGACGTCAGAAGTGCATAATAGGACAATCATATTCGCGGTACAGAAAAACATAAAGTTTATAACCAATTATTTAATAATAGCTATAATAAATTAAGACTAACAATAATAAACAAGACTAAAGACACTGGAACTAATTCGAGCAACCAATCAACGTAAATACAACAAAATATGACAGATAACAAACGCCACAAACTTCTCAAATGCTAAAGAAAACTTAAATAACTACTAACAATGACTGACCCGGCCACATAAGTATAACCTATTTTCTATGCTATGGCCTGCACCATAAATTCCATAGAGTAATTACACCTTTAACACATTGCAATTTGTTGTTCTGAGTAACAAACCACTGCGTCTACTTGCGAAAAAACATCAAATACTGTAGAAATGACAAATATCCTAACCACAAGTTTTATCTGAATGCCGATTTTAATCAGTTGACACCTAATTTTAGTGAAATTTAATTAGCATATTATCTCATTTTATCTCATTTCACTGATATTACTTCATTTCTATGAACAAAGTCACAGAGGACAAATCAAGGCAATCAGACTTTTGTCATCGATTAATTTTGTCATAGAAATTACGTCATTTCAATAGAATCTAAGTAACATTTAGTCTCATTTCGTCTTGAGAAAAGTTACCGATGACAAAAATCACATCGATCAAAATTGCACCACAGTAGTGCAAATTAAAAGTTATTTAATTTAACATAACAACACGATTTCTACACAAATAAAATTCTATTATATTGAATTAATGCGGAAAATACATGTTGATACTCTATATTAGATTAATAATTAAAATGATATTTGATATAATATAGAAGTAAATTTATTATAACGCAAAACACTTGCAGACAATATATAAAAAGAAAATATAGAATTATAGAAGTGAATCACATCCTAGTGGTAATTTTTGAAAATAATGGAATAAGTGTACAAACAATAATGATTGCAAATCAAATAATAAGTTCTTGTAAAGAAAGCATGCGGTAAAAGACAAATGACGTAGATAATAGTTACAAGTCGGGTAAAAACATTAATAATATACGTATGCAACAATATGTTAATAATTCGCTACCACACATGAATTGGACAATATTTTATCTGCGTTGATTCTAAATAATCAAATTATAGAACCTGACGTTTTATTAATAATATTATAAAATGTCATGTCAATGTCAAATACATATTAAAAAATATATGATTTAAATTTGATTTACTTTTACTACTATCACAACAATATATTTCCACAAGAGAAAGAAAACATTTAGTAGTAATTTTTGAAGATAACAAAAAAGATTGTTATTTATTAGTTATTGTTATTTATCTTATGTAAAAATGTTTGTATATGCCAATAAGTATTTTATATCTAAATCTATTACAAAATCAGTATTCAAAATCTTTTCTAAAATAGAAAATGAATAAATAAGCTTTCGAAAACTTTATAGAAGGTATTTGTTTAAGTTAAAAATAACATAAATAGTTGATTGAACTTGACTTTATATTTATTTGTAAAGTATACATGTATGGCAACTTGAATGCATTGCAATACATTTGTGGGGTGTATATAGCGTGTCTCTTTGGTGTGTTGGTCTGCCTAACCCTTCATTAGTGGCATATGGTGTTTCACACCAACGCATGAAACTATGTGGTGTAATATGAGCATTTTCAAAACCAATTTTCTGCATTTTCAGGATGTTAGACTTCATAGCAGCCAACTCATAGAAGTGAAGAAGTAAGCTCACCTACTATTTGCATCGGTACCGTAAAGCAATACCCGTTTAGAGATTTCGCCTGTTTCCAATCACTTAGATTACCGATGTGTAATACAGACGGTACCTAGATGGTTACTTATCAAACATAACGTATGTCGACATGAGTACTAAAACAGAACAGCAGCCCCATCGGGTAACTTCTGGTGCCTGTTTAAATGGCGTTGGTCTCATTGTCTTTGTTATTACTTAGTAGATAGTAGGGTAATTTTGCCGTTTATAAGCGTAAAGGCATATCCATTACTTAGAGAGTAAACACTGTCCGAGCCGGTGTAGCTTGCTACAATTAAAGTTTAGATAGAGGCAGGAGGAGCAGTGAGTACTTTACGTTTGAAAGTTCTAAATACCGGTCTTAGGCAAAAAAAACTAGGCTTACATTCTGCCTAATCTAAACAACTTGGTTAAAAAATTAAACCAGATTTTTAACTTAAAAAATGTTAAGTAAAAAAGAGAAGAATACCAAAAAAGAAATATAAAAACACTTAAAATCCTCACGTTAAGTATGAGTCTAGATCACCAAATAAAAACAAAAATACAAAGAAAGTATTTATAAAAAAAAAAACAATCAAAAGACCACCAAACTGAGTGCAAACACTAAGAAAATTATGGAACAAAAAATCCACATAAAAAAAAACGGACGATTACAAAGCACTAATCAAGTAAGTAAAATAAAACATTCAAAGAGACATACGGAAGTACAAAACCGACATTATTCTAAATACAATAGAGAATAAATTTGAAAGTGCTAAAACCAAAAATAAGCCAAAGGAGACCAAAACTAACCAATCTGAAAAACCAGCATAAAATCATAATCTCAGATCTACACCAAATATCTCAAATTGTAGAGAACTTTTATAACAATTCGAACTCGTCAGAAAGACCAGACATAGAACCCAATTTGTATACAAGAACACTAAACAAAGGATCAGAGGAAATACCAGATATATCAGTATACAAAACCAAATCAATCCTAAAGCATATAAAGAACAATAAATGTCCAAGATCGAACCGCATTACAACCATAATATTAAAATTTGGCAGACCAACGCAAAAAAAAACTGTTCAAACCCTACTCAACAAATGCAGAAGTAGTGATCATATTCAAAAAGGGTAACACATTTAATATCAAAAACTACCGCCCCATCAATTTGCTCTCACAATTATATAAACTGTTTACCATAATTATTTACAACAAAACTCAATCTATTGAGCAAACAGAATTTCGAAATACAGTACTATCAACGATTTAGACACACTGCGTAATCTAATAGAAAAGACCACTGAGTACAATATCCACTCCATCTGGCATTTCTAGATTTTCACAAAACCTTCGACACCATTGAATAGTGGTTAGTTATAACAGCCCCGAAGAATACAAAAATAGCCTCCAGATACTCTAACAAACTTAAAAACCTATAAAAGTAAAAAGTAAAAAAAAAAGTGCGACAGGGAGACTTATCTCTCCAAAACTAATTACCGCAAGTCTAGAAGATGTCTTCAAAAAACTCAAATAGAACTCGAAAGAAATAAAAATAAATGGGCATACCTTAGCCACCTACTGTTCGCCGACGATATTGTCTTAACATCAAGCAACCCAGAAAAACTAACAAAGATGCTGCATTAGCTAAACCAAACGTCTAAAAAAACCAAACTGAAAATGAACACCGGGAAGACAAAAATATTAAGTCCAGCAAATCCAAATATTACTAGACAATAAAAGCATCAAATGCGTAGACTACTACAGCCAGACACGAATAGTGTGGCCCCTATAATAGGCAACTTAGTATACACAAAAATATGTTAAATGTGGTTAAACTAATGCCTTTGCTCATTTATTGATTTCTCTTAAAAAATACCCGTTTTTTTTTTTTATATCAAAATAAAACCTCTTATTGGAAAACCCTATACTTATGGCGTTTTCGGCTGTGTCATTTGAGGTCGCCCTGGGGCGTCCCAAAATTTGATTTAGTTTGATTTAAGAGGATATTGCTCTTTGCTGCTACAATATGGCGTTAACATTAATAATATTGCTTGAACCGGCAATTTAAACAGCAAGAATGATACTAACTGTTATTAAAGTGAGCATATTATGATGTATGTACATTAGATGCTATATAAAAAGATTTATAATAATTATCATGCAAATTAACAACTTAAACATACAATTTATGTTGATATATGTAACTAAATTAACAGCATTTTTAATAACTACGTATAGTTAAAAAAAAGTATTGTGTTTGTTATTTGTTTTAAGTAGACAATTTAACGTCTCTACAACGATTAAAAATTGGATATTAAACTATTTTACTGAAAATATGACTTCACTAAATATTTACTACTTTTATTCTTTAATAATTTATGATCTTATTGGTACTATTTTCAAGTATGTATTTAAAATATTTTTTATAAAATAACTAATTTTTATTTATGTACAAAAGACGTAACATAGAAATAAAATGCGGATATTAGTTCCGTGTGTGAAAACGTTTATTAAATGGCAGACATGCATTGGCTAAAATAGGATCTACGTTTTTTTTTATTATGACACCGGGGCCCCTGGAAATTATAGAAAACTGTCAGACCGGTATATTACAGGAAATAAAATTTTATATCCGCATTTTAAGTGCTAAATTTAGAACGTTTATGTGTAACATTTAGAATCGGGGAGGTGTATAATTTCAACTCCCCCTCGCAAACCCCCCGGAAAGAAAATCATAATCATTATTATTATCGGCGTCGTTATATTATATAAAGTCAATTGCCGTCGCGTCCGCTTTAGAAACAACGCCGCGCGGAAAATTCATTCGCCATTCAGCCCCCAGGAAACATTCGTCAGTTTATTTTATTATTTTTCACCCGCACATAATCTAAATACCCCATTTATCTCATCGCTGCTTTTAATATATATGCGTTGAAGCTATTAATATTTATACAACGGGTATTTTTTAAATTTATTTTCGCACAACTGTTATGTAATTGACGTATTTATCAGTATATTCGGAGGTTCTGCTTTTTCGACACAATAGAGGGAAATGAATCAGAACGATTTATCTTGATTATTTATTATTTTAAGACAAATTAATGGACATGACCGAAAAGTGAATGATTAATTATGTCGAATAGGGACTATAAAAATATAGCATATAATATAACCGGTTGGTTATATAGTTAGTAGTAAGGGGAGTAGTTTATTTAGCAATTATCCTGGTATAATCGTTGCATTTTAATGTGAATGCGCTAATGGAGTAAATGCAGTACGTGCTCTGAATGGGCGACTAAGAATGAAAATTTAGAACCGGAAACTGAATCGGTAAAGTATAACTACGCGGAAATGAGAAACACACACTGGCCAGAATTATACCGGCGATGAGCTAACGAATCTAAATATTCCAAAACTCGTGTGTGTTCGCAAAATCCGGAAATTGGAAACCAGGCTCCGGCGATGATTCGGGCTCTGTATATGTATTTGCGGTGAAACTGTTTTCAAACTTCACAATTTTTCTATGTACGCTTCATACATATATGTTCCCCGTTCCCATCTGCATGTGTATATTCCATTTAATGGAATCGAAACTACATAGACTATTGTCATTTAATTTATAAACAAATTTCAAAAACCAATGATGATTCGATCTATGCACCAACGCAAAATAAAGCAGAAACAGTTTTCATAAAACTTTTCAAATGCAAAAGTTATAATAAAATTTTGATTCTTTTTTCAATAAGTAGTATAACTTTATCCACTTGTTGCTAAAGTAACACTATTATAGTTTGTTGTGAATTAAGTGTTGTTTGAAGCCATTGGCAGCGTCGATTCATATGATTTGTTCCTACTATCGGTCGATTTTATTATTGATTTATTTTAAAAGATATAAGACTAATTATGTTCAGTTGCTATAGTGACTTTACTGTCAATAAAATAATAAAATTTTACATATTAATAATAACATGCAACTTTGTAATAATAACCTTTGATTAATTGTTAAAATATAATAGCTGTAAAACTGTTATTAAATATTTATAATATTGATTAATCTATTCTTATTAATAAATAAACTTATAATATTTAATTTATTGGCTTTAAAAACAAACAAACAAAAAATTTGGGAATTGTTTCTAACTGCAAAAACATCCGCATCCAATTGACTACGCAGTAGAATGAATATCACAACCGTTATTTACTTAAAGATTGCACCATTCTAAGATAAAACTATTTAATGAACAAGAATTCATTGGTTTGAACCTCCATTCGATACAGTTTGTAGTAGTAAATCTATAATCACCTACACATTTTCAAACTAATCCATTAAGTACTTTTATTTTGATCTAAAATACAGTCCTAGAATTTAAGTAACGGCAAATTTGTAAAAGTGGTCTAGATTTTTTTTAAATAATGCGGTTACATGTTGAAACACCATATTAAATTAATAATTTAAACCACCTGGGTTTTCGTTTTCTTCAAAAACGCATAAAAAAATTCTTTTGTCTGCTAAAAATTTAAAACAAATTCCAAGCAGATAAAATTACTGAAACTATAAGCGCCGCTTAAACTATTACAAATATTATTGATAGTTTTGAACCTAAAAATTTCATAAATCCTGACCTATTCGAAAATTGAACACCTACAGAGCCAAACTTCTAACGCAAGTAACTATGAAACTGGTTTATATAAAATAATAAATGATAATGCGTTACTAGCTTAAAATTTTATGTACAAAATCATTTTAATAAAAAAAAGTATTCGTGTATATTCATAGTAAGTGTGCTAACATCAAGTAAAATTTATCAGCAAAATAATATTATCTAGTAGCTACTAGCAATTCATAGTCTAAAAACTAAATTACAACTAAGAAACCTTTCTTAATGTTTCTTGCATACGAGTATTAACTTAAACGATCGAGTACTCTTAAAATTAATTTATGTTTTATCCGTAAACAAACTTTTAATTCAGTTTATAGTCTAATTGGTAATTTAAAAAAATTTAATGTGATACTCCTTGTTTTCTTGTAAATTTTATGTTCGCCCTTATAAAAAAATAAATAAAAATATCTGAATGTGTTTTATTATTAAATAACTCGTTTATTTTAGTGACAATTATTTTTAAATAACCTAGTTTATTGATGTTGGCAATTGTACTACTTTAAATTAGGTTAATTTTAATTGCAAAGTATCTGAATCTGGCACTCAAAGACGGGTTTTGTTTTTGTTTACCCTAACTTGTATGTCCAAATTGACTTATATTTATTCATTTCAAATACATGAAAACAAAATAATAATAATAATAATAATAATAATAATAATAATAATAATATTAATACACTTTATTTCTATTATAAATAAAACATATAAATAAAAAAAGGCAAAGTTTAGACAAGGTCTGCTCTTCCACTTAACCTTTTTAATTTTCACATTACTGATTTTGATCTAAATCTAAATATTTCTGTACTCCATTCAATACTTAGTTAAATATTACATTTACTACTGCAGGACATTATTTCTAACATTTATTAAATTTAACTTTTAAAGACTAAAAACTAGTTACATTGTGTACCCAAATTACTTAAACTGAGATTAAAACACCTTAACTCTTATAAAATTTATGTCATAACTATTTACAATAACTAGTAAGCTTTACCTATCAGGAAATTAATGTCTTGTTCTGAAATCATTAAATGCGGGTAGAAGCAATTTTAGAACAAAAAATCAAAAATATTAACGCGTATAAAGTTTTTTATCTGCTTAAACTGAATCTCATAAAACTAGTCCTCATGGATAGTGAAACAAATGACACTAATCCACGGCTTGGCAAATCGTGCGGACTATCAAACACACTCTTACAATGTGACAAAACTAACAAAACAAAGCGCAGTGTGTTCCACAAACTAATTTATTCAATTTGACACTGATTTTACAAAAGATCATTTATCATCCATCGTGTGTGAAATCGATACCGGAAAATATAAAGAACAAGTTGGACACATTTTTAAAAGAACAACAAACCAAATTTAGAACCGGTTTTTAGTTCTATCCTCCTTGCGTTTTTGCACATGCGCAACCAAAGATCTTTAAATCAGGCTCAGAAAAATTCATAACGTTGAGATATCCGACCAGACAGTTAAAAACAGACTGAGAAAAGTCAAGACCAAAAAAACGTGTGCAAAAACCTGTTTTAATTCCGTGCCACATAAGGTATCGATTACAGTTTGCTCATAAACATGTCGCATGGCAACTTTGACATTGCCGACCAGTACTCTTTATAGATGAGTTACAATTTTATTTAACTTGTTATAATAGTCGACTACGAGTATACCAATTTCCATAAAAACGCCGTTACGCACAAACCATACCAGAAGTAAAAAAATATGTTAATAGATCTGTGATGGTTTAGAGCAAAATTAGTCTTGATGAAAAAACAGAACTTGTGCTAGTTCCAATAAAATTAAACGCTAAACAGTACATCAATCTTGTCCTGGAGAATCATGTCATACCAGCTGTTTATAGCATAGGCAAGACAACGCAAGGCCCGATTCTGCGGCCACCACCATAAACTACTTTCAGCACCATAAGATTCAAACCATGAATCGGCATCCCCTACAGTCCTGATCCCATTAACTATCTTTGGGATTTGTTAGATAGACAAATGCCCTAATCAAAGAATAGAAAATATAAAACAAGAACACATACGTCGGTTCTTACAAAACATGCCTCAAAGATGTCAAGCAGCGATTCGTGCTAATAAAAGACACACACATTATTAATTAACCAAATCTTCTAAATAACTTTACGTTATACAGGCAGGATACTTTGCTCCACTTTGTTCTTGTAGTTTCTTTGAATTTAAATAATAAAGTTTGTATTGTTTTAACAAAA
Organism: Tachinus rufipes; assembly: GCA_963932245.1. Classification (NCBI taxonomy): domain Eukaryota; kingdom Metazoa; phylum Arthropoda; class Insecta; order Coleoptera; family Staphylinidae; genus Tachinus; species Tachinus rufipes. The sequence continues at coordinate 69,335,160 of OZ010745.1, read as the reverse complement.
TTAATCGGAAAAAATGTGAACCTTTGAATTAAGCATTATTAGATTTATAAAAATAAAACAAAAATATTACAACCTAAGTATGGGTTCATCTGATTATTTTAAGCAGTGTATTTTTAAAACCCAACTCACATTTACATTTACTAATCCCTTGTTGTTATTTATACCAACAATAATAGTTAGAAATAAAATAAATGGTACAACTAACTTTAGTCAACGCGTTGTCAAAAGATATCGTATTAAATACTAGATTAATTTTAGATGAAAACCCACCTATCATTCTTAAAACATTTACAAATAAAAACCTTTTATTCTAATCAAAAAATTTAAATGTTGAAAAAGTGCAAATTTTTAGTCTAAAAAAGTTCATTCTTTAAAACTGTAAACCAATTACAGTCCAATCTATCCAAACTTATGAAATATAAAAATATTAATTTCCACATTCCAAAAATATTTTATGCCGATACTCAATACAGGATGTTTCAAAACATGTGTCGGAAAATAAAAAATGGAATTGGTTGGCTAATTATAAGAAAAATAACACCGTTTTCAAGATACAGGGTGTAATTTTTATTTATTTATTTATTTTTTAAAGTTATCTCAGAAACCGTTTGAGATACAAAACTCAGCTTTTGTACACATTTTAGCATTAATATTAGCTACTTTTTAAGCGCTTCAATTTTTTTCATGTGCCATTGACGGAGATTTTAGGATTGCAAAGTTTTTATGGCTCTAATTTCTATGACACTTGAGAAATTGGCATTCTGAAAGCACATTGTAAACCACCAATATTTTCTACACAAAAAAGTACTCCTAGTCAAAAGCTCTAACGTAAACCGTTTTAGAGAAATACGGCATTTTATGATGAAAAACATAAAAAAAAGTATCAACATGTTTTGTTGTTGATGAAAACATTTGTTTTTGATCTAGTAGTCAGCGTTCATGCATTTGAGTTATTGACAATTGTCGTTTAGTTGTTAAATAACCTTTTTTCAAAAGGAGTCTATATCGCGGGAACTTATTATCTTTATTACCTAATTAATTTGCCCATTCTTAGTGTTTTGTTGCAAAAAGTGCGATATGCATTTTGTTTATGGCGTTGCCGATGGAAATGCAGCAAAAACTCGTCGTATTTATCAAGAAAGGTTTCCAAACCGACAGGTACCAAATGAAAGAACATTTATTCGTATTCACGAACGTCTACATCAAACTGGAAGTGTACATAAAAGAGCTGCAAAAAATGGTAGACCTCGCCTGCTACCTCCGCAAATTGAAGATGTTCTTCAAGAAATCGAAGACAATCCATCAACTAACACTAGAAGAATAGCTTTAAACCTAAACCAAATTTTTTTCGCGATGCGATTATAAACTTCCTTAATAATCGTATATGGGCCGACAAAAATCCACATGCCATAATAGAAGGCCATCACCAGAAAACATTTTCCGTTAATATTTGGGCAGGTGTTATAAGAGACCATTTAATAGGTCCATATTTTTTGCCGTTTAGGCTAAATGGTCAATCATATAGTAATTTTCTTGAAGAAGAGCTGCCAGGACTTTTAGAAAACGTTCCGGTTCAATTAAGAAACGAAATGTGGTTCATGCACGATGGTGCTCCTGCACATTTTAGTTTAGTTGCCGTCAATTCTCAAATGAACAGAATAGAAATCGTTGGATAGGTCGAGAAAACCCACAGGCTTGGTCTCCTCGGTCTTCAGATCTAAATGTTTTGGATTATTTTTTGTGGGGTCACTTAAAAAGTTTAGTTTACATTACATCAGTTAATACTGATAAAGAACTAAGAAAACTCATTATTGCATTTTGCAATACAATACAAAACACTCCAGGCATTTTTAAACAAGTACGTCAGTCACTAAGACGTATGTTGGAAGCCTTCGTTACCGTAAGAAGAGAACATTTTCAACAATTTTTTGATTTTTCTTGTTTTTTATGTTATTGCTTAGTTTTGTAAAATAAAGGTTTTGTGATCATGTAGCTACTTTTCCTTTCCGTTCCTGAGATATCGTCAAAAAGTTAAAAAAAAAAAAAATTACACCCTGTATCTCAAAAACGGTGCGTTTGCAGAACCATGTTAATAGGAACTTCTTTTCTTATAACTAGCCAAAACATCCCACCTTTTTATTTTCCGACACATTTTTGAATGAACCCTGGTGTTTTTGAAAGAGTTTGGCACTCAATGACAAAAAGATTGAATGCTTGTATCCAGGCTTCAGCAACTTTACATGTACTTTTTCATAATAAAATGTTGTAACTGTCGCAAATTGCAAATTTTGTTCACCCTGTATCTTTGAAACAAAGGGGTTGTTCAGAAATCATCATAAAACAAAATATTCTTAGAATAGGCCAAAGAATATATATAATAACCCCTTAAATGTCTGCCAAACACTGTATATGCAAAAGTTAAATAAAAGTAAAAACTGTTTACATATTAAAAAAATCTTAGTTTTCTAAATAGTTTCTAAGCTATATCAACCATGTTGGTCGTTTCAGAAAAGATTATGTGAGATTTTAACACCTAAATTACAAACTGTAGAAGATTTAGACATTATTAAAGTTAAAATTTATAAGTTGGAAATACCCCATTCAGATATTGTTTTGTTTATACCGATCTTTCAAAATCACGAGATGTTGATAAAAACACGGTAAAATATAAGCGTATCAGAAAATCTTTTTTGGTTTAGTAACTATCTCAATGGTAGGTCTCAATATGGTACTGTTAATGGTTTTATTTTTAATCAAATAGCAGTACCTCAGGTGTTCCTGAGTCACCTGAAACCGCTTTTATATCTACTTTTTATTAATAATATTTTACATTCAATAAACATGCATATTTACTCAAAAATTCAAAAATTACTACTTTTTGTCAATAGTTTAAAACTCTATTGAACAAAAAAACATTTAATAACATACAATTAAATTATAAATTCTCAGATATTAGAAAGATCTTGAAGTATTTATGGATACCAAATTGACATTTGTAAAAATATTAATAATGTACTAACGAAGCTTGAACATTGGGATTTATAAAAGTCATATAAATCATTTTACGCCAATAGCAGGTCTTAGTCATATTTTTGAATACGGTTCAGGTTCAGTCTTTATTTTATGAAAACATTGCTCATATTAAAAGAATTAAAAAAAAAATGAAATAATTGTCATTTAAAAAAGAAGATTTAATATATCTAAAAGACAAACTAGAAACGTAAAAACATTTTATAATGAGTTTAGAAAATCAAATTATAGTCTCCGTTGCAGCGTATGTGTTAATTTATAAATAATTTTTAATGTATTTAATTTATAATATGTATTTAACCTGTCAAAAATCTTTGAAAAATTTATTAATTTCTACATTGTCAAGTTCTTAGAACAAAATAACTTCATTTCAGATAGTCAATTTGGACTTCGATAAAAACGTTCGATAATAGATCTTTTTACTTACGTTAGTTACAAATAAAATTCGACTTTAGACAAACATAGAAAAAATCTTGCAATAGCTCTAGACATTTCCTAATCTTATCTTATCAAACTCCATTGTATAGGTCTTGATCATAAGTCTGTAAATCTTACCAATAGTTTTCTTGACAATAGAAAAATTATAATTAGAATTGATGGTTTTAACTCTGACCCCAAAATTATAATCGTTCCTCAAGGTTCTGCTCTGCTAGGCAACTTTATTTTTGATTTACATTAATGAACTTTTTCAAATAACTAAAAGTCCTATTCATAGCTTTGCAGATAATAGCACCCTTCATAGTTCACACTTTCCTAAAATCATATTGACAATATGGCGGAGCATCTTAATTCTTCTAGGTTAGAATCTGTAGCATCTATAAACAAAGACCTCAAAACAATATCTAAATAGGACACTCCTAACATGGTCAATTTTAATTAAAAAACTCAACTTCTTCCTGTTTTAAAATCAAAATCTGAGGTATCATCAGTACCAAATAAAGACGCAAGTGGATAAAGGGTTCATGTCGCATAGACTTCATTTGGAGATATTGCCGTTTAATGTTTTATTATCAGCAGAGTTTTGGGGTTAGATTTAGAAAAACAAGTTTAGTGGAGTTAAATAAACAATTATTGTAGAATTATATCTAGATACATAAAATAAGAAACAAACTTATGCATTTAAAAAAAACAATTATTTTATCTTATGCATTAAACATATTAAACTAAAATTACACTATCACTTCTAAACTCTATTCAAAAAATTGCCAACCCAAAATTGACGAATGACTTAAATACTTTACAACACAGACGTAATGTTGCAGATCTTTGCATTAGATATTTCCATGAAGATTGTTCAAACAAAATAAAAGACGGCAATATGTCTTTTATTTTGTTTGAACATAAAAAAATATTTACTCGTACTACATGGCTTGCTAGAAATTCTAACAAATATTCACTGACAATTCATAGATGTAGGACTAAACTTTTAAGAGAGTTTTTTTTTAACCGTACTGTCAACAAAAGAAATGAACTTCTAAATTCAGTATTTCCTGAGACTTATAAGCCACAAATGTTTAAGGTCAATGTTCACAGACTGCTTAAATCTGGTCTTCAATGTGATAGTTTCAACAAGTGTGGTTCCACCCCTTGAAATTCAAGGGTATTTTTATGTTTGTGACATATTAAGTAATTCCTAAATATCACATTTTGAAATAAATAATAAAAATGTTGTAATTATTTTGTTATATGTAATTTATTTAAAAATTAAGTTCCGTTAGTAAATAAATAAGTAAATAAATAAATAAATCCTCAAATATCACATTATGAAACCAATGAAAAACAAATTGAAGTTATAATGATTTTTATTTAATTTAATGATTTTGAGGACTTCAAATTCAATGAACAAAAACAAGTTTGATTGATGATATTTTTCTGTATGTTTTCAATTAATTTGAAATGCATAACAATTTGTCTTACTCGTTAATATGCACTTTTTATGAATAGTTTAATAAATATGTTTTAATGACTTTAGGTACATTAATAACTTAGTATTCCATTTCTATAAATATTTAAAATGGTAGGACGGATCGGTCGTTCTGGTTAATGCATTCAGTGGCAGTAATGTTTTCTTTATGTGTATGTGTGTGAATGGATGAAAGGGAAATATGATGTTTGTGTAGGTGTATCTTACGCGAGACCGTTATATCTTGGTCACAAATCGCCGCTTATATACCGTCCAAAGTACGGTGCTAATGTGCACTTTGCATGCCCCGAAGCACCGAGTCCTTGCAAGTGATAGATGACTTTCTTAGTCCCCAGAGAAAGGCTTACTTAATGGGACTTCTATGGAGGAATCGGTAATTGAAACTGAGGTGCGACCGGAATATGACCGATAAATTTCTATATGTGTATTATATAGAATTAGCCGGTGATTTATTATGTGTCATATTTTTAACCCCCTTTATGTTACATCAGCCGATATTTTCACATAAGGATTTTAGTCTTTTACAACATAATTTATACATGCATATATGCGCAGAATACTAAAAAACGACAGAGAAGAGAATTAGTAATACTATAGTGATTAGACTTGATTATAATATGTACAAGTTTTAACGTGATTAACAGCTCAACCTTTATGTAGTAGCGGGCCGGGAGGAGATCAAAGGCATCGGGATGTGATTTAATGCCACCTACAAAGCCACTCGGTTCTCGCATATGGATTTAAGCATTCGCACCGGAACACACTTATTACTATTTTATTAATTTAAACCTCTTGTCTTATTAGAGTTTATATACGTGCTTCGTTCGTTTTGCTTTGGTACATAAAGGCAGACTCGTTTATGGAATAATAATGCGACTAATTCAAGCCCACCCGACTCAAAGAACATTTTTAAACACCCTCTAACCGTAATAATGCTGGGTGCTAATTAAAGAATGCATATTTAATTGTAATTATTATATTTTTTGTTTTGTTTTGTTCGGCACCCGCATTTTTTGCCATAAATATATTTAATGCAATTATGTTGTGTGTGGTGCCCAGACTTTTTTCGCCGGTCGGAGGGATGATAAATTACGACGTCTTTCACGCCTGGCTCTTTACATTTCTTCCCCTAAACAACAAAGGAATCTCCACCATTTTTTATTTGATGTGTGTTATTGTGCAAACTAAAAATTAAGCAATTAATTATTATAAATAAACAAAAGAAATTTTATTTAACATAAATTATGTTTATATTATTATATCAATGTAACGTTTTTTCTGTCTGCGTTTACATTAAATTCAAAAAATAATTAAAAAAAAACTGCTATTCTATACAAAGCCTCACGTGATATAACTCTATTATTTTTTATTGTCACTCCATTCTTTAATAAAAGTTGGTATCGTTTCTCTTCCCCTTACTTTCCACCCTTTTTATTGTGTGTATATGCAAAGCAAAAGTTTTATAAAAGATGTTATCAATGTAAGAGCATTATGTAAATATTTAAAACTTGTTGCTATATGGCAAAAACCGTAAGTGGTTTAGAAAATGGGAACATTTTGAGCGATACACTGTATACTCGCTCACATTTCGAATTAAACTTTTGCAAGAATAAATTTAAAGCGCGTCACTTTACCTGTTGGTTTTGGAAATTAATATTCGTGCGAACGGTCCTGTGGTGCAAAGGTTGCAAGGGGCGGGCGTTGTTTCCTAACGGCGCTTTTGGGGCATCCTCAGAACCCTGCATTAACTTGCGTAGAGCGTATAGCTAGAAAAATAAAACAAAACAAAATTAATAAGTCTGGCGATAAAACCGATTGTGAAGTTTTCGAGTACACTGTTGACAAAAATGAAGAGGTCAATAATATAAATGTGTGTGGAGAGAACGTGCAATGGGGGGGAAAACAACAAGTCAGCAAAAACCCTTCGTATGTTGGATCAAAGCTTAGTGGACGTTCCCTGGAGGGATATGATAAGGATTATATATCTATTGCCAACATGTGGTAGCTGATTTGGGCACTATTTGCTCCTAATAAAATTTTGTGTATATTTGAACCGTTTGCGCAAATTAAAGTCAATAAACATATTTTTTTAAATTATTTGTTCAGAAATAATAACTTTAAATAAATAAAAAGTAAAACCTGTAATTTTTATTACTTTATATATGATTGTACTTAACAAAATCTTCTGCGATGCTTTTAACTTTAAATTTTTTAATTACAAATTTCTGTAATTAGCTAAATCATAACGTAAAAAACATAATACCATAATAACTATCTAGTAGTAGTAAATATATTTATTTCATATTATACAGAAAGATGATTTTATATATATTCATTATAGAAATGGTTAGTTGAATATGAAAAGGGCTATCGACCAAGGTCTTTCTGCCCTTAACTATCTAGTTTGTTGATTAATTAAAACCTTGGAAAGTATCATATTCATATATTATAAAAAATAACCAATTTGTTAACATTAGAACAGTTTTCAAATCATTAATTGTATGCATTAATGTTCCTGATTAATTTTAATGAATCATGTTTTTCTTGAAAAAATATCGTACATTCAAAGAGTTTGGGCTATGATATTTTTGTAGGTATTATTTATTAGAAAATGTTGTTTAATTCTTTGCAGCATTTTGATTCAATTATTGCGGAACTCAAAACATCAAAAATATAACACATTTTGATGCATTATGATGTTTGTAAATAATCTCTATAAATACAAATCGAGCATCTTGCCTTGGACAAAATCATTCAAGCTAAAATATAACATTCATCAACAAATAAATCCCTTAATCGTTCCGTACTCGTTAGATAAATGTCATATATTTTAGTTTTCATAATTTTTCTAAAGCAATATACTTTTTAGAGCAAACCAAACTTTAAAATTGACAATTGTATTGCTTTGTGTATTATGTCATGTCAACCAATAAAAATGATTATTCAACTGTTCGGTAAAGCATTGATTAGTAACGTGTTCAGTAAACTTAAAGATATATTGTAAGAAATTTGAGTTCATCCCGGTTTATGTCACTTAGACTTTTTAGTAATACAGTTGTGACTACTGCTTGATGTTATGTTCTAAATATACGTATACACATGGCAATCTTATTAGTAACGCTACTTAGCACTTTAACAAAAAGTGAATAAATTGGCCCTGAAAAAAAAATCATTGGCTATTAATATTTATAAATTTAAAATCGTATAAATTAATAAATAACACTGACAGTTTAAAAAAATAAATTAAAACTAATTTGTCAACTGATATTAATTTTGTGTTATACACTAAAAATGATTTAAAAATGATCTATCTGCAGTAAAATATGGATTAATTAAGATTCGAATAGTTCTAACAATCAAACATCACAAGCAATAAACAATAGCATTCCAAAAATACCAAAAAAAGTAATAAGATTATTTGGAATTATTGAAAAAAAAAAGTTTCAAGTGCCCTGACAACATAACAGATTGCTGCAATGCTGAAAGACTGGGGTTTCAATATGAAGAAACAAAATAGGAAAAATTACAAAAAGATGTAGTTAAAATTATGTGGAACAATAAGACAAAACTTTTGCAAAAAAAATTTCATAATAAATATAAAAAAACGGAAAACTTTAATTAATTCTAGAAAAAAAGAAGAAACATTAAATCAGACTTAAATCTTAATAAATAATTACTTGATGACAATATATTGATACTTCAACTTCAAAAAAATTAACAACAAAAGTAATACACGAACCACAGTTTTCTGTCTGGTTTAATACAATAGTTACTTGAAAACCCTAGTAACTTTTGAAAACTTATTAAGTCAAAATCTGGATCAAGTACTACTGTTGTCTATATTTTTTGACAATGTCCAATTTGATAAGGGTAGGGTAATTGCTAATACTTTTGGATACTTTTCTTTAGTTTACAATAGCCAACAGATTTTTTTTTTGCAATATATAAGTTGATTCAATTGTGTATCTCAATTAAATATTAGTCATACAGAGGTCCAGGCAGCATTGCTAAACATAAACTTAAAAAGTAAAGTAAGGCCTGACGGAATACCACTTCTAAAACTTAATTTGTGTAACTCTACTTTATATATTCCATTGCATATTTTGTTTTCCTTATCATTAGCACAAGGTGAGTTTCCATCATTATAAAAATCTATGTTTAATATAATTGATGGTTGTAACCTCTACTACGTGATAATTCATGTTTATGAAATAATAAAACAATTTACTATGTTTTTTATCACAAATTTACTCTTACAAATACATTTTTAGTTTCGGCTCTACAAGAGCCTTCTACAGATGTAATAAGTTATATGAGTTAAAGAATAATTAACAATATAATATATAAATATCTAAACTACAAAGTTAGTGAGATGGTACTAATAGTAAAAAGATTATAAAAGGATCTCAACAAGAGCGCTAAATTAATTAATAAATAAATATAACTTTTTTTTATTAAAAAAATATTTTTATTTCAACTTGAAGAGAAATAATTGCGATTAAACATAAAATAGAATATCCGCCAAATAGCCATTACAAAACCTCTGGCGCAAGGTCTTTTCCTAAAACTCTGGATAACGTTTTTGCATAACTGTGGCTCTATTTCGACAATAACGCGCCGTCCTCTTATTTAAGACGTTCAACTATTCTGTTTTGTTCGCATAAACATTTTCCTTCACTTAACCAAAAAAAAAAAAAATAAAAAAATATTATAATTACGTTAAGTCCCAAGATCCTTGTGGCCAAATTTGATTACCAAACCAAGAAATAACACGGCCTAAAAATTTAATCTGCAAGAACACAATTGTTTCCATATCAATGTTGAGGTGCGGTATTGCTTACCATTAACAGTTACAGCATTTCCAGCTGAACTTTCAAAGAAGTACGACTCAATCATTCCGCCAGCCCAAAATGCACACCAAACAGTTACTCGCAGAAGATGCATTCATTGTTTGAGTATTACACAAGAATTTTCAACACCCCAAATTTGACAGTTCTACATATTTGTAAACCCGTTGAGTTAAAATGTCCGGTGGCTTGAGTTCTTGCGTTAATTAAACCTTGTACGCGTGCAAATGCAGATTTTTTCACAAAATTTCGTTGCAGAATAGATCTAGTAATGTTCAATTCTTGACCACAATGTCAAATGGAAGTGCCTGGACTCTTGGTCACACTTTCCTTCACTGCGGCTGTGTTGTCAAGAGACCAACTAGAACGGTGACAAATAGTGGTCTTCTATCTATCAGCGTAAATGTTGTTTCAATTTTTTTAATTAAACGGCAAACTGTTGACTTTTTTGGGACATTATTGCAACCAAAAATTGTACGTAAATTGCTAACTATTTTCGCAAAACTTTCCCCATTTTTGAAGTGCGTTTTCACAATAATTAAACATTGCTTGTTTAAATACTTCTCCATAACTTCTAATCGGGTAGTCTGTACTTGACAGGTGTCAACAAATAACCACTGCACTATTCACACAAACAAAATAACAACAAATTCAAATCCGGCGCTCTTGTTAAGACACCCATTATTACAAAACAGATTAATAAAAGACGGATTAGTTAAATTGGAGAATATATTAAATTAATTTGGTCATAAAAAAAGTGCGGCGTTACATTTTTGTTTAAAATGTTTCTAAATGTGATTGGCATACTTTAAATCTATTTTATTGTTTTAAAATAACCTTTTATGTTCTTTGTACCGGATAATAAAACTCCTGCCTGTTTGTCCAATATATACGCTTCTGCAATGCATGCATGTTAATTTATATACAACCAATTTTCTAAATTTGTCCGTTCTTTCTTTCGTGTTAAGACCATAAAATACTGCAAATCAAAATAGCAGTCGTACTTTGACTTGCAGTATTTTAACAAAAACGGCAACTTTGGCTTCAATGCTGTTTTTACATATAATTTGATAATCAATTTTTTTATCAGTACATTGACAAAAGATTAAACTATAATATGTCAAAGTATTTTTTGTCAAATTATATTTGCAAATAACATAAAAACGCATTTATTTTTATAATTGATTAGTTTTTTCGGCTATTGCCTAACTATTATTTGACTAAAATACTTCGACATCACAAACATCACAGTTTGGTCCTTTCTAAATGTACTGGTAAAAAAATAAACCGATTATTAAATTATATGTAGAATCAGCAATGAAACCAAAATTGCCGTTTTTCTTAAAATACTACAAACCAAGGTAGTAGTTCGATAGTTTTGACGTTGACTTAAAAGCAATTTTCATGTTAAGTTTAGAAAAAACATTTGATACAAATTTGAAGACTGTGCCAAAATATGTGAGACAAATAAATCATAAATCAGCCGTTAAATTTTTGGTAATTTTACTCATGGTCTATTACTCCAAAAAATTAGAGAAAAAAATCGGAAAATATTTAGCACTTATGGTGTTATTACTGATTATTGTCAACACCTTTCCAATCAACCAATCATATTGCGTAAACTAGCCAAAATCTCAGCAATTATTCCACTTTACATTCAATTTAATCGATCAATAATTCCATCAAATTCCATTGTTTGACGTTTTCCAATATTATAATTTATTTGTTACGATGACAACTGTACATGTCAAAAGTGATAAATAAAAACAATATAAAACGTATATTTTTTGCCTGCCTCTACCGAAAGCATCTGTTTCGGCCCTAAAATGCAGGCCGAAAATTGTCTTTTCGGCTAAAATTATTGGCTAAAAAGATATGTTAGTAGATAAAATTGCCGTATAAAAAGTAGAGCTAATCTAGAAAAAACCTTCCAGACAATTGCATCCGGTTTACACGCTCCTCCAATTATCGGACCATATTTCTTAAAAAATGACGAGTTTGAGTTATAATTAATGAAAATTTTGATTAAAAACATAAGGTCTGCTCCAACATACAATTTGGACAGTTTGCAAACCGTTCAAACTATGCACACAAATAAATTACTGTGTATAAAAGATTGCATAAGAATGACAAATATTTGTTTGTGTGCACAGTTTGGACAGTTTGCAAACTGTCCAAATCGTTTGTTGGAACAGACCTATTGATAACATTGATCCGGTCAAAATGTGGTTTCAACAGGATGGCGTTGTGTCATACGGCAAACATAATAATTAAATTGACCTCCAAAATTATGCAATTTGATACCCCTCAATAGCTTTTTGTGGAGTTACGTATGCTATATGCCAGGAACAATTAAAACATTGAAGCCAACATTGTTTAAATTATTCGTGACATACGGCCAGAAGGGCTAAAAAAAGTGACCCATCTCTAAAACAAGTAATTTAGAAGGTCAAAGTTTAGGTTTTATAATTTATAAAACAAAGCAATATTTTTCAGTAAATCCACACAAGTGTTAATACATGCGTGCCAAGTATATTTACCATTTTTGTCAAATTAAAAAAAAAGCAGCTATAGTACGTATAAAACGTACATTTTATAGTATAAAAGCTAGCAACGTCGCAATTTTGTTTTATTTTAGGCCGACTAATTTTTCCCATCTTTATTGACGATAGGTAGGAACAGCTGGAAGCGGTTGCGTATATCTAGTAGCGCAACCTCCCTAAAGAGGTAAAAATTGAGCATTTTCAAAACATTTGAGGACAACATTTTTTTTTCCATAGTTGTTGTCAGTTTACCATTATAAATCTATCTTGCCAGACAGTTTTGCCATCATTATGGCATACATTGTGCTCGACATAATTTAAATAATTAAAAAATAATCATTTTAAAAACAATTTAAAATGTCTGGCAATTTAATATATTGTAATTTCATGATAAAAGAATATACTGTTAATTTGCCAGACAAAAATTCGGTGTTAACAATGGCAAAATTGCCTGTCAAGATAGATTTATAATGATAAAGTGACATAAAAATTTATGATTTTTTTTGTCTTAAAATGTTTTGAGAATGCTAAATTTTCACCTCTTCAGAAAGGTTGCGTTACTAGGTATACGCAACCGCTCCCAGCTCCCAGGCGCGACGCGTCCCTACCTATCGTCAATAAAGATAGAAAATATCCACAAACCAGTCAACGTAAAATTGTTTCTCAAAAAACGTTGCTAGCTCTTGTAATAATAAACTATAATAATATTTTCTATCTGCTGATACAAAAAGTTCTTAAACACTTTTGTGAATGGTATTACAAATTCAAAAACACAGACTTTCTTCATTATAACGGTTTTGTTTTTTTTTTTTTTTTTTTTTTATATTTAGTTTTTATTATAAAATGTTTACATATTTACAGTTTATATTATTTGTTTTTTTTTCTCCCCACTTGCTGCTCTACACCTGGGGGTATCAATAGGTATAGCGGATATGGCCACACGTATAATTCACGAACTGCACTGACCCAGGATCCAAGCAGTGGCTCGAATAATAGTTATATTTTATTTCTGTCAAGGTCGAACAGCTGTTTATTTAGACGCACAATTTCATGCGCATCATGCCATGAATTCCGGCATAACGGGCATAACGGGCATAACCTATTCGCGTTCACTTCGATGTTTCCATAGTTTTTAGTTATTATTGTTATTAGTTTTGTAGTTTAAATTTAAGGATTGCCTCAAAGGCTTTAAAATTTCACCACCAGGTATTTGCAAATATAAATGAAAAGTGTCATTTTGTAATAATATATATTATAGTTCTATAACTGATAGCGGACTATAATAATGTATTATTATTTATTTTTACAGAATTTATATTTTGTTTATTTTAAAGAATTATTATTTATTTGCAAATTCTGTGTGGATTTGCCATTTTTAACTCTGCCGTTGTCAGTTCCGAGCCCGAAAATAAAGAGGGAAAATGGCAAGTTTTAAAAATAGCGCCTTTTATTGACGCAAACGTAACTCAGCGCCGCTAGGCGTCCGTTTTACAAACTTAATGTTTCTTCCCAGGAGCGAAGAGGCGCTAAAACTCGTGGCGAAATATTTATAGGGAATTGACTTATCTTCTATTGTATGATCTGTGCTCTACACCGTTTCCATGTGGATGGCTGCAGAGCTTCGTATTCGGGGCACCATTTTATGTTTCTATTTATCTGCTTCTGTCTTCTTCTAATTAGATCTTGTTAATATATAGTGTTTTTTAATTTTAATTTTGAATTCTTTATAATTCTTTATTTTCTTGATACTTTCAGGCAGTTGGTTGTAAGTGACAAGTCCATTGCCTAGTATTGTTTGTTTTGCTTTTTCTGTCCTTGTTGTGTGTACATGTATGTTGCTTCTACTTCTTGTGTTATGTCCGTGAATTTCTTTGTTGCATTTTATTTGGAGGTTGGTTTTAATTTCTTTATTTTTAATTTTGTATATTAGTTTGCATTTTTCTATTTTTATTTTTTTGTTTATCTTTGTTTCGTTAATTATTTTGTATACTTCTTCTGTTTGTGTTAGTTTTGGTAGTTTGTATATTATTTTTATAATTTTGTTCTGTTGCCTTTGAATTTTTTGAATGTTTGTTTTTGTTGTTTGCATATGGGGATATGTTTATTAAATAATTAATTTTTGCTAAAAATAGTGAATGGTAGATACTTAATGCAGTTTCTTTTGTAATGCATTCCCTAGCTCTATACACAGCTCCTATTGTTGCTGCGCTTTCTTTTAATAGTTTGTTAATATGTGTATCCCAGGTGAGTTTTTCAGTTAATATTATTCCTAAGTATTTTGTCTGTTTTGTTCTAGTAATTGGTATGTTATTTATTTCAATTTTTATGTTAATATCTTTTGTGTTTTTTTGTCTTATTATCATATACGTTGTTTTTTCTTCATTTATTGTTTGTATGTTTTCGTCGTACCATTTAGTTAATTTCTTAACGTCTTCATTTATGTTTCTCTCTATCTCTTCTTTATTTTTTCCGTGATATATAATACATGTGTCATCAGCATATGTTTTAATAATGTCTTCCATTTTTTTAGCACAACGTTTCTTGTACAAGCCAACAGGATTTAACAAATAAATAAAATAAAACAACTTTTGCAGCGGCGTTTTGAATTGAATCGGATATAATTTTATTGTGCTTGTATTTAGTTATATATATGTAATTTGTTTATTATATAAATAAAATAAGATTGATTTCAAACATTCGTATAGATTTAGTTTTCCTCGCTTAACTGCAATTTTGTGCAACAAAAGAATTCAACCCTATTATTATATTCAAAATAAAAAACCAATGATTCTATAAATACAGTCTAATGCCCGTATGACATATATATATATATATATATATATATATATATATATATATATACAGGGAGTTTATAAATGAATGGGATTATGTAATTACTTTAAATATGCCGCCATTTTAAAATCGTCCACTATACTACATATGTTTTCATATGTTTGCTTGACAGCTGTCAAATTTGATTTGTCAAAACAAATAGTTTAGTGAACAATTAAAAATAAGCGGCACATTTAAAGTGATTACATAATCCCATTCATTTATAAACTCCCTGTATATAATTATAGAGAAAACTTTTAAAAGTCAGTAAAATATATAAATGATCATTAATTTTATTGTAGATGAAATGAAATTTTAAGTACGTTTTTAATTTTTATTTCTCATTTATTCTTGCTCCAAGTTTGCTAATGCCATGTTTGATTTAATAACCGGTTTAGCAACTGACGATCTATTAATTTTGAAGTAGTATTTTGACTGAGCCCGCTTAGTATATCAAATAGTGCATCAGAGATGCCAAAAACGTGTGTACTAATTCATTTATATCAACAGAACTGTTTGATGCAGTTGTACCTTCGGCGTATAATATTCCAACTCGTACCAAATTGTGTGTTATAAAACACTATAATTTGTTTTTTTCTTCATAACCTCTTTAATTCCAACTTTTGGTTCCAACATACTCTCCTTAGAAAACAATCAACCGTGCAAACCAACCTCTGACAAATGCAGCATTGCTTTGACGCCGGAATATATAACATGACCACAAATGTATACAAAAGCCTTTTTACAGTAGTTTAAAGCTGAAGACGGTTAAATATATATTATAGTTTCTTTGCGTTTGCCGTCTCGCATACTAGAAATGCAATGCACTTCAATTGCCCCCATTCTGGACAATGTCTTCTAGCGTGTAATTTAAAAAATCTTATATGCTGATATTTTATATTCATGTTATTAAGACGTGAGCATTTTAATAGTTTTGTTGAATGAGCAACATTCCATGTTTCTACAAAAAAAATCTCTGACATTTCTAATAGATTTAGAGTTTTACCAACCAAACTATACAACCCTTACTTATTTCTAATAAGAAACGAAATTTATCAAAGTTTCCCTCATCTCCAAATATCAAAATGATCCTCCCGCCTCAATACCTGTATTGCCACTATAAGAAAAAACAACATTTTTGGGCTTTTCCCTTTTGCCACAAAAGAAGCGAGACGTTTATTTAATATGGTTTCACTGCTGCCCGGTTGCTGTTCTTTAAGTCTGGTTGTCTTAGTTTTTCAAAGTGCCTACTCCGGGCGTGAGTTATTCTTGACCATCAAAGTTCTTTTTAACCTATCGGCAAGTTAAAAAAAAAAATTAAAATAGAAAAATCGGTACAAACAAAAGTAGGTAGCTTAGAATGGATACAAATGCGTTTAACTTCTGCTCACTGCCCAGTCGACGGCCCTTCCAGAAGGCTATGCTAACGACGGTATAACTCCGGAAGAAAGTACTCATTTGCCATTACAACAAAATAATACCTTCATCAACAGTTTTTTAATTTCATAATAAAACTAGTAAATGACAACAACAAAGTAACATTTTTAAATTGCAAAAAACTGTTTACATTTCAGTAAAGTAAATATATTTAGTATAGTAACAATTAGAAAAAAAAAATGTTGGTAAAATTACTGTTTAAAAGTACATTTATATAAAAAAACATGTTTTACAAAAAAATAGCAACAAAAATTGCTCTAAATATTGGTATGTATATGTCTAATCATCTCATAACATTAAAGAATATAAATTATTTGCTACACCCACTGATCAAACATTCTCAAGATGCAAGAGCAGAATAAACTAAACCCTTTTTCAAATTAGTTTTGTAGTAAACCATTACCTAACCTATCAAAAATTACTATTGCAACATTGTAGCATGGGCCTGTAACTAATAACATTAACTTATTTTTTTATAATTATAATTTCATGTACGTTGAAGCATTATTAATTGCTTCAAAATTATATACTTTCTAGTTTCCCGGTAAATTTAATTGATTACTTTATTACAAATATTTTTTGACAAATTGGGCTGCAGTCATGTGACTACAAATATAAATGTTATTTCACTAAGAAAAGTCAATAATCTATATAAAATCAATATAAATTAATTAATAATCCTTAATCCAAAATAAGTATTAGGTTAAAATTTTGAATTAAGGATTATTAATCAATTTATACAACTACAAATCAATCCAAATCATCGGAGACCAACTTTTTTCAGTATTATAATAGCTTCCACACATAAAAAAATAAAACAAATATCGATGCGTACCTAAAATTACAATATAATTATAATGATTTTTAACATAAAGCAATATGATCTTTTTCATTAAATTCTTCATTTGATTCGTAAATATTATGTTTAGTTGCGATATTTTTAAAGTTTTACCAGTATCAAAGTTTTTTAAATTACTACCAATAATATTACAGATTAGATGATTACTTGTTATTAAATGCAATGATTTGGTAATTTACGTGACGATAACATCATCTAAAGTCAAATAGAGAAATACTGCACGGAAACTTTGTCTTACAACGACGCAGGGACTTGTAAATCAATAAACCAACAAAAACCATTAAATGAGATCAAGTGCTTGAACAGCTTCAACTGACAAGTTTAATAAATTAAAAAAAAAAACTGCTGCAGCTGTACAAAGTTATGTGGTAAACTAATCTGCCAAAAAACCCTACACTCCACAACACAGAGTACTAAGGAATTATTTTAAACAAGTTACGCACCAAATCTTTGCTGTGAGTAAAGTGTACTCTACTAGCTGTTCGGCGGCAATGTAAAATATTTTCCTAAAACAGCCAGTATGGTAATGTGTGGCTAAACGCATTAACAGGGCATCATTATCTAATCAAAATCGGTTTAGGTCAGATCTAAGAAATGGCCAATAATAAAAAAATATTGTCTCTACATTTTCAGCTTCATTGCTAGATATCGGATTATCTGCAATTGTATTCAGTCGGTTCAAAAATCAATTGGTAGATAATTCTGTCACTATTGACGGTACCACCTTAACTAGACATCCGCGTATATGATAAAAAATTACGAAAATCAAAATTTAAGTAAATACTTCTGTATACCGCTTCTATTAATGTATATGTCCTGCTGAATACATAAGTTCGAACTACCCGCCATCATATCATTTTATAGTTTGTCCCTTCCATATTCCGACTACGTTAAGTAAGAAATCCATGTACTATGCCGATCCGATAGTCAATCGTTAACAACCAGTTATGTCCCGCTTAGTCCGGTCTGAACATATTTGATGACTTATCTATTCTTCTTCTTCTTATCGTGCTTATCCGTTACCGGATGTTGGCTATCCACAACGCTATTTGAATCTTGTTTACGGCCCCACGGAACAATTCAGTGGTTGTCTTGCCAAACCAAGTCCTTAAATTTTTCAGCCACGAAATCCTCCTTCTTCCTGGTCCTCTTCTGCCTTCTACCTTTCCTTGTAGAATCAGTTGTAGTAGCTCGTATTTTTCCGGGTGTCTCATTATATGTCCTAAATATTCTAATTTTCTTCGTTTCACCGTCTTTACTACTTCAGTCTCTACTTGTAACCTTCTTAGCACCTCCTCATTGGTAACATGAGCTGTCCAGGGGATTCTAAGGATCCTTCTATAAGTCCACATTTCGAACGCCTCTGTTTTCTTCGTTGACGCCTCCGTCAAGCTCCATGATTCCATTCCATACAAGAATACGGGAAAGACATAGCACTTAACTAATCTAAGTTTAAGTTTGATACTTAGACTGTGATTCTTTAAAACGTTACTTAGTTTCCTGAATGCTGCTGTGGCTTTTTCTATACGACTTCTTATTTCAATTCAATGATCCCATTCTTCGTTCACCAAAGTTCCCAGATACGTAAATTTTTTAACTCTTTCTATTTTTTCATTATGTAGCAGTAGTCTCCCCGGATTGATTACGTTTTTACTGATGACCATACACTTAGTCTTTTTGACATTTATTTTTAGTCCATACCGTTCGCTTGCAGATGTTATGCTATTAATTAGTTCTTGTAATCCTTCCATGGAGCTAGCAAAAATTACCGTATCGTCAGCATATCTTAAGTTATTCAGTAGTTCTCCATTAACAGCTATCCCTCGCTCGACCTCGTTCAAAGCTTCTTTGAAAATCATTTCTGAGTACAGATTAAACAGCGTGGGTGACATCACGCATCCCTGCCTAACTCCTCTTTGTATAGCTACGCTTTCTGAGTTAGTTCCTTCAATCTTGATGTTTGCTCTTTGGTTCCAGTAGAGATTTTTTATAATTCGTATATCCTTCTCATCGATGCCAGTCTCTGTTAGAATGTCTATTAACTTTGCATGTACAACTGTATCGAAGGCTTTCTCGTAATCTATGAAACATGCATATATGTCACAGTTCATATCGCGACATCTCTGAAATAGTACTTGCATGCTAAATAGGGCTTCCCGGGTCCCCAAAGCGTTTCTGAACCTAAACTGAGTGTTGGACATTTGTTCCTCACATCGATGATATATACGACTATGTATAATTTTCAGAAAGGTTTTTAATAGGTGACTCATAATGCATATTGTTCTATAATCACCGCAAGTTTTGGCTGTGTGTTTTTTGGGGATAGGAATGAATGTTGATCTGAGCCACTCATCTGGGATTTCTCCAGTATCGTATATTTTATTGAACACGGTTGTTAATGTGTCCATGGCACTATCGTCTAATAATTTAATGATTTCCATATGAACTTCATCCGCACCAGGTACTTTACCCTCTTTCCCAAGCTTTATAGCTTTCACAACTTCTTCCCTTAATATTTTCGGACCAGATGTCCACGTATTCTCTGTGGGATTGTTTCTTTCATCTTTAAATAGCGTTTCGATGTATTTTTGCCAGGTATGTACTCTCTCTTGTTTATCAAGTATTATGTTTCCATCTTGATCTATTAGCCTTCCATCAACTTTTACTCTATATGATCCTGCTACCTCTTTTATCTTTTTGTGCATGTTAAAACTATCAAACTTGCTGTCCAAAAACTCGATTTCCTGGCATTTTGCGTGTAACCAATCTTCCTTTGCTTTCTTGATTTCCTTCCTGATTTGCTTGTCTATTTTATCGTACTTTGCCTTATCTGAGTTCTTTGTCTTTCTTCTTTCATCCATCATACTCAGGATTTCATCATTCATCCATTCCTTTTTTTTGTTTACGGTGCTTACATTTAGGTGTTTCTCTTTGATGCTCCTTTATGTGCTTTCTAGGTTTGTAACGATTGTTTGTATGTTGTTGTTGGCCTCTTCCAAGCGCATGTTCTTCATTTGTTTGTTAAAATCTTGCTGGGCTTCGGTACGTATCTGTTCGTTCTTTAGCATTCGAATATCCACAGATATTGTTTTAGTGGATCTCTTTAGTTTTTTTAGCCTAACATTGAATAACGCTATCACCGGATTATGATCCGACCCTATATCTGCCCCAGGAGCAGTTTTTACTGATTGAAAGCTGTTCTGATACCTTTTGTTTACCATGATGTAATCAATTTGATTCCTAATGATGTTATCTGCTTTATCTCCTGGCGCTTTCCAAGTATAGAGTCTCCGCGACGGCAATTTAAAGAAGGTATTCATAACCGCAAGTTGTTGGTCTATACAAAACTCCAACATTCGGTCTCCTCTCTCGTTTCTCGTACCGAGTCCGTAGTTTCCGATCAGGTCATCATGTTTTCCCTGGCCAATCTTGGCGTTAAAGTCACCCATTACAATCAGAAGATCTCTTTTCTTTATTTTATTGGTAATTTCTTCTAGTTTTGTGTAGAATTCTTCTATCACGTTTTCATTTGCATCAGCCGTCGGTGCATACACCTGTATGATGTTGATATTTACAGGTTCTCCTTCTATTACTATTAGCATAATTCTCTCGTTTATAGGTATAAAGCTGTTGACTCTTTGGGATATACTTTTGTTAGTTATTATTCCCAGACCTCTTTCGTGTTTTTCGCCTCCTGAGTAGTAACATGTGTACTCTCCTATTCTGCAGTGCCCACTGCCGGGCCATCTCATTTCACTTATACCCATAATCTCTATGTTTAATCTTTTCATCTCTTGGATAGCGTTGTATATTTTCCCTGTCTGATTCATAGATCTCACGTTCCAGGTACTTATCTTCCTTGTTAGTATCTATTAATTAATTTATTTAAAATAATTAATTACTATATAATCGTTTTCTGGTGAGAAAAAGTAAGCTTCGGTAAGTTGCAGTTACACCTTATTTGTATTCTGGCGATCTTACTGATGACGTCACACCTTACTTGAGTATGCTTTCATAACATAAAAACATGTAAGTGAAGCTTACTGAGATCTAGACTTCCATACTTTTAGGTAACTCAAGTAAGTCAGAAAACGACTTATATCAAACTGCTTTACTTAGGAGGTAAGAAGGGGCCAATAACAGTGACAGGCGACGCTACCAACAAACTTTTTATTTCCATAATGTTTTAAATAATCCAATTTAAATATTAGTTAGAATGTTACATATATAAAAAAATTGATAATAGTATAAATAGTGTAAACAATAAAAAGAAATTAAAACAATTGATAAAAAAGCGTGTTTCAATTTAATTTGTTTTGCGTTTACATTTATGTTCTTACACAATGAAAACATTTCAATTTCATTTCGCCCATAATCAATTAAATCGTTTGTTTGTTATTCTTTATTGACTCTCCATTAAATAATATCATTGGCAGTATTTGATTTACCCTGTCTTTCTAAATATACTAACAATACAGATTTCGAAGCTTCGGGCATATTCAAGGGAAAACCTCCAGGTGTTAAAATGAATGAATATTTTTACCGTCAGCGTGGAACCCGTGCAACACAATAAATTTAATATATGTTGATGGTGATATGACTTTTATTTTACAACACTCATGTGATTTGGGACTTTCCGGCTACTCTGCCAAAGTGTTGTGCGCTTTAAGAGCTGTGAAAAATACTGTTACACGTTTCAGTTAATAAAATCCTTTTAAGATTAAATTTATAACCTTGTATTTATGTTCGTTTCGAGATGCAATAAAACCAAATGATATATTTACATTTATAAATTCTGCCCTATTTCAAATGTTCTAAAGTTAATGCTTTCTCTGCTATATTAAGTTAATGCTTTCTCTGCTATATTTGTTTTGAAATCATACTAAATTGTACATTTCTATTTTTAATTTAGATGCTCAACTGGTAAAATATCAAACCAGATTTACTTAAAATAAACGCAAATTAAAAAACATGAAGTTTGAGTTTAAAATAATTATTGAAAACAATGAATGAAAAATGAATGTTATTTTAAAAAATGTGTTTGATTCCTAACGCAGTTTCAGGATTATTAAATTTATCCAGAAGTATAAAAACACCTTCCATCACAAACGACTTTGTGATAAATTCATTTCAATAATAGTTCTGGTGTTTAGGTCTGATAATAATAAATTATCAAGCCTCTCGATTTAAACCCGTTAGAGAGGGTGAAAAAATCCTATCGGTTATTTTTAATCTATGCAGTTTTTGTTTGGTTCATTATTCGGGGTAACGATGATAATTTGACTCCGCTTCATCAAGTGGCGCCGGTCGTTTTTTATTTGAAAATCCTATCCGGAGTCCACATGACTAGTTTGTAGCGGAACGAACGGTTTTTGGTTCAATTCATACATATGAAACGCTACGTGGGAATAATAGAAGTTTTAATCGCGATTTATTGATCGCCGAATGTACAAAAAATATAATAAACAATCTAATTTCGCACGAGCTTTTATGCTATGAAGAGTTATTTCATCCCAAATCGAAAAAGTTAATGGCAATATTGTTAAACAAATAATCACTAAATATGTTTATTTATTAAAAAATGAATGATATATTTGAGAAGAATTACATCTGTTTTTGATTAAATATTAACAAAATTTAAAAAAAATCTAAATTTGATAAAACTATATTATATTAAGTATAACAGTGTTAACAAACGAGATTCACAGAACTGACAGAACTAACTCTTATAATAAACATTTAGATTAAATTTTTTGTCGATAAAGTCACGTCAAAAGTAAAATTGAAATCTATCAAACAAGATATAAAATTAATAACTTAAACAAAAAACAGGTAAATAAATATTTTAAAACAAGAATAGGAGAGTTTTATAAATGATATAATGATGTGCTGTAGCTTTCTTCCTAGATTTAATATTCCTGCTGCATTTCTTCAACTATTTGCAAAAAAATGGCAGCATTTCAACGTAGTAATCAGTTTAATTCAATTTATGGCTATAAGTTGACCATATTGCTACTCATTTATTATTTAACTGATAAAATAATCTTGCGTTTTAAATATTGCATAATATTAAAATGGTATCTTCTCTCTGCAATAGAATAGATTATAGATATTCCAAGACCATTAGAAACATATAGCAAGACTCCACCTTTCATATCAAAATAGATGAAGAACTCACCACAAGGAAAATACCCCTAAGCAAAGTAGTCAGGCAAGAGGATACATTGGCGCCAAAACCCTTTACACTTGCGCTCAAAAATATATTTAAAACCCTGCAATGAAACAACATAGAGTTTAAGATGAACGAAAAATCTATAAACCACCTAAGATTTGCTGATGACATAGTACTAATAAGTAACAACATCAAAGAAATAAACACCATGCTCAAGGAGCTTGAAGAAAAATCCCGGCAAGTAGGTCTAAAAATGTTACAAGGTACATCTATTTCAGCCATACAATTAAATTTGGTAAAGAAAACCAAAAGGCAGAAGTAATACATCGGATAAAACTAGCGTGGGCCGCCTTTGGCAAGTTAAAAGTTAAAAACATTCCCGTAAACCTAAAAAATAAAGTATAAGACACTTGTATACTACCTGTATGCACCTATGGACTGGAAACAATGGCCATCACAAGTTACAAAGATCTATGGAAAAAACCATGCTGAGAATATCACGTAGAAATCGAACTAGGAATTCAAAATTTCAAAAAAGAACAAAAAAGCGAACATCATAGAGCGTAATGCGGGTCAAAAATAAAGATAGGAGGGGCACGTCGTAAGACAAGACTCAGAAAAATAGACAAACAAAATAATGCACTAAAGACTATAAAGAACACTGCAAACGAGACGAAAACCACAAATGCGATGAGAAAACAACATCAGGAAAGTAGCCAGAAGACAATGGATAAGAAAAGCACAAGACAGGAGAGAATAAAAAAAATTAGAAAAAGCCTATATTCAGCAGTGGATGTTAAATAGCGTAATAAAAAAAATAAAAAAAAGATCTTAAAAAGACATCTCTGAACAGCAAAAATTATCTCATTCAATAAATAAAACCTCAGCAGCAAAATATTGTTTTGATTCAAAGAACCATTTAATTTAAGACACCTCAATACTAAAACAAACAAAAGCCGCTTCCATATAGATCTACGTACCATCTCCGCAGAAACATATTGTACCCTTAGAAATACCACCGCCACCCCCAGATCAACCCCTGAGACTGTGCAGGTAACATTTCTGTCAGCACCGACTGCTGTCAGCACCAAACTCTAACTCTCCCCCTCAACGACCGAGAACACTGATCTAAAACACGTTAAAAAAGTATACTATTTAACGGTGAAGAAGTCATTGACTTTTTGGAATGACTTCTTCACCGTTAAATAGCGTTTAACCTTCTAAAAAAAAAACTTGAAACTAAAAACTCAATCTGCTCCTGACCTTAACAGAATTCCAAACAAAACACTCAAATCTCGTATAAATAGTAATAATAATAATAGCTTACCAATATTTCTAATAAAATTCTTTGCATCGGACACTTCCCAAAAGCTTGGACAGGCTCTCACGTTATAAACATTCCAAAGCATGTAAAGAACCAAAAGTTTCCTTAAAACTATCAGCCAATCAGTCTTCTATTTTAAGCAAGATCATATAAAAATACAATCTAAAACCACACAAAATCTAAAAACCTTCTCCCTGTCCATCAATATGAGTTTCAACACTATTCTGTAGTATATCAAATAAACTGATAAACTGACAACATTGTCAAAGGTTTCAAACTTAAAAAAAACCGATTTTTTTTCTCTACCAGACAATTAGTCTTCTATGCATCTTAAGTAAAATCATAGAAAGAGTAATCTAGAACATAGCTAAAGACAACACAAAATCTAACAATCTTCTCCCCAATAACTAACATTAGTTTTGATAAAACTATTCTGTACTACATCAAACAAACAGAGTGACTGAACACATAGAAGAGAAGGTTTCAGACTAAGAAAAACTACAGGAGCAATATTTTTTGACGTTGAAAAAGTATAACACAAAAGTCTACTTTTAAAACTGCACAAACTAAAATTTTTCTGCGTCTTATAAAGCAGAAAGCTTCATAACTAAATCGCAGCAATGTAGTAATAATACTTCTGAACAACGTTCCTATTTTGTAGTCTGATGCTGCCAAGTATCTAAATATTAATTTCGTTGAAGAACTTACGTACAAATTGCATGTGAAGTCCATCCTGAAAGAGCCAAATTGGCAATAATTTTTTGGCAAAACAGCGGCATGTGAACAAAATCCAAATGCACACCAAGGAAACTAATGCAAACACGTACCTCAATCATCTCAAAGCTTTCCTAAGTTTTACTTCACAGTGGCTCATAAAACCCCACGGTATGTTCAAAACAAATTTGTAATAATCGCGGTATTTTCTTGCTGCGCCAATACATCAAAACTTTGACCAAAAGATACTTCAATAACCTCGCAGTTTACCATAACCTAAATCTGGCCAGACTTGCTAAGCCAGACAAAGATGTATACTCCTATAAGAGACCGATCAATGTCATCATTTCCTAAAGTAGCTTACCCTATAGAACATCATTATCAATAATTTCCTCAAAAATACAATCTCCAAACGAAATGTATATTAACTTTACAATCTCAAACTTTCAGGTCTGTAAGCACTCTCTTTCAGAAGGTGAATTAAGCAGTCTTAGAAGATTCTAATCCCAAACCAAATAAAAAGTCGAGGCAGTCAAAGCATACCATTAACCGAGATAACAATAATACCAAACAGACATTAACTAAATCGAAGTAAGGACCAGATAATATCTGAGTCCAGAAAAGTTTATCACCAACGCACATATTGGTCGCGTCGGCAAGCAAAGTCCAGGGTAGCTCTTTTACCTGCAAGCGCACAAACAGGACCAAGCAACATCTGCTTTGTAGTCCAGTGAAATCAAGATGTAATTGCAAAAATATCACATAAAAAAGCCGCAATTATCTTCTCGAGCACACAGATGGATCCAGGAGCATGGCCCAGTGCATATGGCAAAAATGGGATAACGGAAACAGTTCCGCAAAATAAAATTCAAAACAAAGTTTCAATTAAAGATCAAAACTAAATTGTAAAGCAACATAGCAACCAAACAAAATCACAACAACCTGCAACAAACGTCCCACTCTCACGACAAAGAAGCGATTTAACACCACTACGTGGACCACGCACGCCAATGGAAAGCCAATGTACCTGTTTGCATCTAAAAAGTCATAAAACAAAAAACCACCACAACAGCCCCAAGGTTTTTCCACACCTGGAAGACATCTGCAGGAAGTTGCCCAACACCCGGTGAACAACAAAACACAGAAAATCCAAGAAATCTCCGCTCATCAAAGCTTTTTTAACTCTGCAATATTTGCAGTTAAATAATTTAAAAAAAAAAGTTTAACAATAATATAATTCAAATAACCTCGCTTACCGCCTAGCGCCTTCCCTGTTTACAGTACAGTTAATGTATTTAATTAGCAAAAAACCTTTATATCCCAATAGCCAATGCTAATAAAATAATGTTGTTTGTATCTCCTTTACTAGAGAACCTGGTAGCACTCATAACAGAGTCAGAAGTTGACAGGTATTGGTCAAATTTGCAACCAGCGTGTTGTCCACAAAAAAATGCTCAAAGCGGCTGCGGTCTGGTGTATTTAGAGGAAGAGAAATTTTGAATTAGTAAATATCTGACACTCCCCAACCAATCAATTATCATCCAGATGCTAATAATCATTTTTTTCAAAACTATACACTGTTTTGCAATTTTTTAAAGTAAACCAAAATTAATATAAATATTGCGCCGAGAAACAGCACATCTTGCAAATAAAAGCACAGCGCGTCAATGTAATTAACTAACTATAAGCTGCTGTAAGTATTCTGCAACCTGCGTTGCCATAAATTTTTGAAAAACAATGATTTTATATGTGCATCCATTCTTAATGTTTGAATGAATTGCTTTAAAAACTACTACTAATGATAATTTACGATACAGTAAGCTTACATTTATTTACGTATTATTTTCACAAACATTTTATATTGAAAATACAAGTTGTTGAATATTTTTTACGTATATATTTTGCTATTTTGATAAATTAGGGAATGTGTATAATATAATAATTTTACTAATATGATTTAATTAATTTTGTTAATTAATATACTGACAAATATTATTTTTTTAAATTAATATAAACAAGATTATAATTAAAATTCAATCATTACTGGCATTCGACAATCATTGCATAAAAATATATTAGTAGTAAAACGTAGCAACTCATTATAATTTTTTTTAAATTTCCTAATAATGTTAAACTATTATCACTCAACTCAATTTCAGTTTAGAACTAATTTTTTAAATTTAAATTTAATTCTGCAATTTCTGGTATACAAATTTAAAACTATTATCATTCCAGGACTGGGATTACATTAATTTTTTTTAATTAAAATTATCATAAATTTCCCAAAGGATGCGGCCGCCGGCCCGCATGTGAATCGCATTATGGCGATGAATAAATAATCCGCGACAACAAAACACGGAATAAACACAATCCGTGGTAATTTCATTTTATCGCGCGCTCAGCGGCGTTGGTCGCGTTTTCCACCTGGATCAGAGCCAGGACAACAACAGCACACGGATACACTGAATTATTTTCATGTTCAACACGTACGAAGAAATGTAAAGCAGTAAAGAGTAAAGCCAGCGGGATGCGAGACCCAAAAAGAAAAGCAAAAAAACATAAAAAAATTCCAAGCAAGGGACTTGGCGCTGTAAACAATCTCCTAAGTGATAATAAACATTTATGGGGGAAGTCGTGACTTGTTAAGCTGGTGCATGATACAGCTCTCTGTCCGTACCAATGCCATAAGTTTCCTAGACAAGCAAGGCTTCATCGTTTAATATTTTGTTTGATTAAACCATTTTTAATAACATTATTTTATTTTATTAAACTACTGTTTTCAGTTAGACATAATAAATCTTTACTTTCCGTAGCATTAATTATTATTATTATTATTCAAGACGGAGAACAATATGTCTGACAATATTGTTAATAACATCGTAGAATATCTATTACAGGTGTTAGACAAAAACGAACGGCCAAATAACTTTGTCAATTTAAACCGTTTTGAATAATTAAAAAAAAAATTAATTAAGTTTTTGAGTACTATAAAATATAGTTTTTAATATTCTTGCAAAGACAATCAACTTTAGTTTTTAAATGGCAACATATACACTATGATATTCTGAATCTAACTACGTAAAATAATTATATACTTCTTTTTGTTTTTGCATCATAAAATTATCATAATTGAGTAGCTGGCCGTAAAAATTACTAATTCATGTTTATTTTTTGAAGTATTTTTATATTGCTATGCATAATACATATAGTAACTTAAAAAATCACAATTATAAAATTTGATAAACAAAAGTTTAAACTTTTTAAAAATTCGGTAACAGTTTTATTATGTCATCAATATTATAGAGTCTATAAAAAATCTTCTGCTTCCTACCTAATTACGACAGTTTTAAGTGCAAAAACACTCAACATATTTATTAAATTTGTTCATACATTATTTTATCTAGTATAGTGTGGCATTTTAAACAACGTTTGTTAATAAGAAACTGTTTTAAACTATGTGACTGTAGCCCTATTCTGCAGCACATTTCGATATACGTCATAAATTTACCCTACCGGAGAGGAAATGTAACATTTAATTCATAAATTTGTATTTAATAAAACCAGAATGTTTAAATTAATAGTGAAATTGTTTTCACCAACAAACTTAATTAAATCCCAATTTATTTCATTTATAGCAAAATATTGTTATAGAAGTAATAATTTTACATAGATAGATTCAAAACATCATAGTAATCCCAAAAAAAATATATATGTTATTTAAAAAACAAGTTGGTTTTCATTGCAAGTAAATTAAAAAAATAACAAAAGCATACATGTATATACCTGCCTTTATAGTACTCAAAAATCCATTTAAATGGTTTTTAAATCATTCAAATCGGTTTAAAAACAACGGATATATTCAGCAGTACGTTTTTTTGTCTAACATATATTCTATAATGCTATTACCACACATGCAGTATGTGATACGTTACTTTCAAATTCAACTGTGCACGTTAATGAATGCATAGCATCAAAGTTTAATTGCTAATTTACGGTGGTATAAATGTAATATGAAGTCTAGACATCAACTTTTCAACTTTAAATCGGTTCCTGTGTCCAGTCTTTGTAGAGCATACATTTGATTTAAAAAAAGTGGAGTTCACCGTAATGAATAACGTAAATAAAATATAACATTTAAATACTAAAAGTATCTTTACATTATTTAAAGATTAGATATAGCAAATAAATTATGATTTAGCACTTAATGTGACGTCATCACATGTGAATAAAGTTAATATTGATAAGTTTAGTGTTCGTATTATATTTAACAAGTATTAATATTTTCGATGTTTGTATTGATTGGCGTTGTAGAGAAACTTTGAAAATTAACCACATACTTAATTTATGCGACCTGTCGATTAATATGCAAAGGATGCCATGTGGATGGGCACTCGTTAGTTGGACGATGAGGGAATTGTGTATGTATAGAAAGAGAGTGGATATCCAGTCGATCTAAACGTGTGCCGTCCGACGAATGTGTTATAACGTTGGACGGGAGTGAAACGTCCGCCGCCACCGCCACCCCTCACTTTACAGTCCCCCGAGGGTCATTTTAGCCGGCCACTGTCCCTGTGCGGATTGATAAATGTGGAAATGGCTATTCGGTGTTAACCAGATTACTTCGATTAATTGTGGCTCCTATAAATTGATTACAATTTGATTACGCTGAATTTTTATATTATCGGCCTCCGGGGAGGATGGATGTATTAAGTTCTACAATTTATTTTCATTACCTACTAGTAGGGTTTGTGAACTGGGATGGGAAAACGGTATTCACAACCAAGATGATTTATTATGCATTTATGTAAACCCAATGATACGTTCGGGATGTCTAACCAGCAAACAATCTTTGAATTAAGTAATTATAAAATTAATTGAAATCCAAAGAATGGTGATAAATAAGATGCAAATTAAAAAAGGATGCAAACAAAGAACAGTATCTACGCAAATATAACGCATCAAATTCAACTCAAATTAATAAATGTGTACACGTAGTATATCTTTATAATGTCCACAATCATATGTTTAAAAGAGTGGGTGACTTTTTCACTTAGAGTATATGACCTTAGGTTGCGACTTACACCAACATCTCACCTAAGCAATCGTAAATCATGTTTATAACGGCCATATATAGAATTGACATTTTCAAGATAAATTTACCTTATCCTTTTACCTCTACTAATTACACATAATCCAATAGGCTTTCTCATGCTTAACACCAGGTTCAATAAAGTCAATATAGTATAAACCCACCATTTAATTTCCAACAAACACAAGCTTTATAAATTAAATATTGAATCAGAGCAAAGTCAGATCAGAATTTACAATATGATTTCATGTTGTTTCATAAATTCATGATTGTTTTTATTAATTAACTTTGAATATTCTGTAAGCTAAACAAAATCCATTCTTATAACAAAAATATATGATTATTGTGCCCTAATATGTTAGTCATCCTTCCTGGAGGGAAGGAAAAAGAGATGTGATGAGATTTTTAAATTTATGTGGTATTAAGAGATCCATTGGGATTAATAGGATACTCGGCGCTTCAACATTGATTGGATTATTTACAATATTTTTAATGTAATTTGATGTCGATCATTTGTACTGAAAGGTATTGTTTGCTAAAGTGATAAATCTCAGTTGGTAGAGTTAGATAAATAATAGTATATATATATATAATCCAGTATAGAACAGAGCATGTGTAAGTGCATATACCCATATAGTATGTTACTGATCTAATACTCTCAAATGCAAAAAAGGGTCATTGGGTAATTATTTGCAAAAACCCGGGTAATTTTTGTTTATAAAACTTTTAGTGTTATCCAATCAAAAAGACCATCAGGATGTAGAAAAAGCAAAATATGGTACTTATCAGTTTATTTAATGAACATTAATAAGCAAAAGCGATAATGTACGTATAGACCGCCGCACCGCAAGTAAATACCCTATATTACCAACAATTGAATAAGTCTTGGTAATAAATTTGTAAATTGTTAATGATTATTAAAAATTAAAAAAACTTAAAAGTTAATTTAATATGTAACTGTAAATTAAACAGAATTCTGAATTGAATATTTAATAATAATTTGACTTCTTCGTATCTCCTGACCGGCGACGAACAACCAGCATCCCAAACATGTCACAACCCTCTAACGGTGAAGCACATTTTGGAGGAATGCCGAGCCTACCTTCCCCACCGTAATCGGTTCTAGCTCCCTAACAATGTGGCGTTTATTTGATCAAATAAAGAGGAGTCCATGGGAAGGTGCGTCCAGTTTTTGAAAGACGCAGGAGTCCTCAAACAAGTGTAACCAAGTTTTTGTGCTGTCTTATAATGATTTTGGTGTTAATTTATTTATTTATTTATTTTTATTGATCAGTTTGTGTTGTTGAGTTGTTTAAAGCATAGTAGCATTTTACAACTTCGGTGCAATCTGTGATATTAGGTTTAGTTAGTTTTTAGGGTCTGGCATCGAAGCATTTTACAGCTGTGATATTAAGTTAGGTTGTGATATTAGGTTAAGTTGTGATATTAGGTTTAGTTACTTTAGTTTTTATGGTCTGGCACCGAGGCATTTTACAGCTTCGGTGTCATATGTGATATTAGGTTAGATTAATAGACAGGTACTGGCATCAAAGTTTTTTACAATTTTGTTGTCAGTTGTGATAGTAGGTTCTGTGATATTAGTTTTAAATTTAGTTTTGAATTTAAGCAACTGTGATATTAGATTTATTACTTATTTATTTATTTATTTATTTATTTAACCATTTTAATGTGTTGTTTTGTTTCCTCAGGTCTATAACCTGAAGTTATTATTATTAAAATAAAATAAATAGCTAATGAACTAAAGTCGACGCTAAAATACAAATGAAAAAAAAATAATAATAATAATTTTATTTTAAAAAGATGTTAATTACATATTTTTACATACATATAGTAAAGTAAAATACGTCAAAAATTTAATTATATTTGTTTACAATAGTCAACAAATTTTTCTATATTATATGGTTCACATTTTTAGATATATGGATATAAAATCAAGATTGTTGCTGTCAAGTAATGTTTATATAACATAACTAAAATTATTTGTTAATATTTAAACTAATATCTCCAGAAAGATTCTGACCTTACAACAGCGCATTTACTTGATCGAATGTTACGGTATTGGAGAAGTGTCCTATTAATACGTAATTGAAGTTATCCATCAGAAATTTTTCGGTGTGCAATTGTATAATTCGATGTTTATGGTGATGTTAAAAGCGTGAAAAAAACAAAAAAAAGAATTATGAAGAAAATGATGCTGTAATAATTTCAGTGTTAGAATCAGTTAACAATAATCACCGACTTATTTTGAGAGCAAAAGCAAATCAGCTGAGTGGTATATCTAAAAGTCACGTATGTGATATTCTGTCCACAAATAAATTTCACGCATTCAACCAACCTTTATTCATAATCTTTTAGAAGGCAATGATTCATACCAACTAGAATTCTTTTTATTAATGAGTGAACGCAAACTTGAACGCCGTAACTTTCACCATCATATCGTATTCAGTGACAAATCTACCTTCACTACAAATGGGATATCCTCTAGTCAAAATTGTCGCTTTTGGGCAAAAGAAAATCCACACATTCATATTTGTACAAACAGTCAGAAATTTATGAAAGTTAACGTATAATGTGCGTTAACCTACAATAAAGTAATTGGTCCATTTTCTCTGGAATTAAAAGCTGAACGCAAATTATTATTTGGAAATTTTTAGTGAAAGTATTCACTAATTGATGAATTGGATAAGAATAAAATACAAAATAAGCAAGACTCATAGAATTGATTCATAGTATACGAAAAAAGAAACATATTTCTAAACACTTTCTTCTTAGGGTCATAATGGTTAACTATAACAAAAAAAAAATACCATCCAAAAAACTTCATACATAAAGTTATTAAATCCGGATATTTATAATAAATTTGAGCATAAAACAAATGTTCAACGGGTGTGGTTTGTAAGTTCAAGACATACTAAAAATTATCAATAATTTTTTTGAAATTTGTTTGTAAATTTCTTGCTTTTCTGTACCTTTCAAAAATGTAAAAAGTAACAATTTTTTATGTAAAATTTCATTTCAAAATTTTCAGCAATGTCTATTTTTGTAAAAGTTCTTGACAACCGATTACAAGTAGATTAAATTAATTAATGTAACTACTTTTATACATTTCTGTTACAACAAATAAATCTTATACAAATGTCAAAAAATTATCGGTTTTAAATCATTTCTAATAAAATTGCAAAAAAATAATTTACTATATTTGGTAAATATTGACACATACAATAATTTAATCAATTACATTTATATTATTAATCTAAATTTACAATATCATATTTTTGCCAAAAACTTGTATTTATTAATTTTATATTTATGTACTTTTAACATATTATGTTATATAAACTATTGTTAATCTATATGACCTTTTAGATTTCTAGATTTGTTTAGCAAATAGGCAACATTCCAATAAAATCAGATAATTTCTTTTTTAATTTCAAAACGTGATATTTAAGAACTACTTCATAAAACACAACAACATAAAAATACCAGTAAATGTCTGTAAACATAAAAAACTTGAAAGCTTCTAGATGGCAATATGTCTTCTATTTCGTTTGAACAATGTCAATAAATAAAATATCTATAGAAAAAAATCAGCAACATTATGCCAATGTTGTAAAGTATTTAAGTTATTAGTAAATTTTGGTTTGGCAATAATTCAAATAGCTCGTTTTTGGATAGAATTTAGAAAATATAGTGTAGTTTCAGTTGTTCTTCCCAATACTTGGATACAATATTGAATGTACGAAGACTTGTATGAATCAAGCGTACAGAATGAATTTCTTTTTTGCTAAAACCACTGAAAACGCTTTTCTTTACATGAATCCTGATCATGTAAAATTGTTTAGATTTTTTCAGTTAGCCATTTCCAAGTAATAAGCAATCAAAATTTAAAAAAATCACTTTTTACAACTTTTTTCTAAAAATGCAACCCTAAAAAGTTACAAACGATCAAAAAATGTGAAAAAACGCAAAAAAATCAAATTTTGATTGGTTATTACTCGGAAATAGCTCACTATAAAAATCTGAAAAAAACATAGTTAGAATTCATGTAAAGGAAAGCATTTTCAGTGGTTTGAGCAAAAAAATTTCATTCCGTACACTTGACTCATACATAGCCACATACAAGATTTAAATTAAATAAAAAACACAGTTTTTAGTCTTTAGATTGTTATTTTTTTATTGAATCATAAAGTGCATAGGATAAGGTTTTTTATGGAATAACACTTGAGCAAATAGCCTCCACGGCTTTGCTGGCACATACGCACTCTTTTGTAGAAATATTCCATGACCATTCTGCATAAATGTGAATAAATTTCGTTGGTGCAGCGTTTAATTTCCGTGTAATGCACAGGTGGTTGTGAACTTGTTGACAAAATTAATGGTGTTAAATCACACGATCTAGGAGGCTAATTCTGATCACCAAAACGAGAGAGTACACAACCAGGAAATGTCTCATGCAGTAATTGAATTGTTTCATGAGATGTATGGTGATATAAGTGTCAAATTTTTACTAAACCTAAAACTCTCAGCTGTCAAACTGTTTTTTTCAAAGTTGCCAACATTTAAACATTGAAACACCCTTTATATAAATAGTTCTTAAAAAAATTGTGTATTTTTTGTGTGCAAACAAGTCAGCGCTTAAGAAAAAATTGGAATTATAGAGTACCTTACTTACAAAAACTCTACTATTAAAATACTACAAATTTGACAAAATAATAACACATTTTTGGAATTTTCAGAAAAATTATGGACCTTAGAATAAAATTTTAGTGATTTTTGTCTACGAGTCTAATTTTAGATTCCAAATATTAAATTTTAAGATAAAAAAATAGTAACTAAAAAAAAAAACAAAGTATATTGATGTAAAGTTACACGTAGAATCTAAATATCAAGTGAATATGCTTACTTGAACCCAGGGTTCGCTTGACTCAAATCTAGACGCTCTGATAGTTATTAAGTATATTACCTTTGCAAATTCAGAAGTAATGCGACGTGTTTTTTTTGGATTTTAAAGACAAAAATTTGGCATCGTTTACCTTTTTTTTGCTTAAAGATCACTTTCGATGAGTGCACACAAAAAAATCCCACAAAAAAATTTAAGAACTAGTCAAATATATACGAGATAACTGCCATAAATTCCCGGTCTAACCAAGAAATCATGCACTTATAAAAAAAATATTTCTTTATTTTTCAATATAATACCACTCTTTTCCTAAAAATATTCTAAAAATTTGTCGTCAATATGCTTTAAAACATCAATTTACATCTTTTTATCGCCAAGAAATTGTGTACCCCAAAAGTTTGTTATTAAATTTTGAAAACAGGAAAAAATTGACAAGAGCCAATTTTGGAATGTAGGTAAGATAATAAATTTTTTGAAAACCGCATTCTCTTATGGCAAGTTTACCAACCTCAGCGG
Source organism: Tachinus rufipes (assembly GCA_963932245.1). Lineage (NCBI taxonomy): Eukaryota > Metazoa > Arthropoda > Insecta > Coleoptera > Staphylinidae > Tachinus > Tachinus rufipes. The sequence continues at coordinate 69,298,952 of OZ010745.1, read as the reverse complement.
TCTGCACAGGTACGTTGTCAAGCAATAACCTGACTCCTTTTGTTAATTTTTCTCAACGCTTTGCACAAATATTTTCCTTCAACTTATATAATAAAGTAGCATAATAAGCGGCATGCACCGTAGCATTTCTTTCTTTAAAATCAATCATTAAAATGCCATCACAATCGCAAAAGATTGTAACCATAATCTTTTTGATTGACGGGGATACCCAAGCTTTTCTTAATAGTGTTTCACCAGCACGCCGCCATTCGATAAATTCCCTTTTTTACAAAAAGTCATGATACTACAAGATCATGGTTTCATCCGCCGTAACAATAGATTATAAAATTTCTTCTTGTCTTCCTTCAAAGATTCAAAAAGGATCGAGCACAATACCCAAATGGTTATTAGAGTATTCGGAAAACCAATGTATCTAACAGCCTTGACATTTCCGATAATTCCCTCACTTTTGGTTGGTAATCACTTTGAACTAGTCCTTTAATAAAAGCAATCGACTCTGTGATAATTTCAACTGGTCGATCAAAACGTAAGTCTTCTAAAGACTCATAGCCCATCTTAAACCTTTTGGCCCATTCTTTCAGGTTGGAATAAAAAAGTGCATCTTCACCAATTTTTGTTTAATTTGATGAGAGGTAAAACGTTCCAATATAAAAAAATTGATGATCGCTCGGTAATAAATTTTTAGCAAATCTACTATAGTTCCAACTTAACAATGTCTGTCTGGATAGCACTACAAGACTAATTTAAGTAGAGGGTTAAAATTGTAAATTGTACGTTAAGAAAGCATCACACTTTACTGACAATATTTGACATTTAGTCTGAAGTTTTTAGAAATCTAGTAGGCTAGGAATTTATGACGGTTATCTTGTATATAAGCAAAAGTTTTACTAAAATATAAGACTGTTTACATCTATTAAGAAATTCTAGTTTTCTAAGCACTGTCAAAGCTATGTAAACAACATAATCGGTTCAGAAAAGATTTGTGACTAGTAACCCCTAGAAAAAGTTGTTTAGTTTAAAATTTGGCACTAGTAGTAAATTGTGTTTTTTTAAATTGAAATTGAAAATTAAAAGAAAATATCCAAATCAGACATTCATTCAAACTCTTATTTTATTAATGCTGCAGATTCTATCCTATGATGAAGATAGAATAACGCTCCAAGTTGTAGACGAGAAAAAAAGGCATTGTCCAACGTGTAGAGAATGAGAAATGTATGACAAAACAATCGAGCACGTGCTATGTACATACCCAATCCTCCAATACAATAAAAAGTCCATGTTGGGGAGTTGCTGGCTTGTCATAGCCAATATAAAAAAGACCCTCACAAGCGTTGTACTAGCATACATCAGCCACATAGGGTAATTAAAAACTAAGACGGAGTAAGGTCACCATTGGAGAAGATACAAAAAACCCCATAAAGCCATGCTGTAAACTTTGGTATACCCTCTAACACTAATTCTAAAATCCAAGTTCTAACCTAGAAATATACTTGTTGAAAGAGCAGCATTTATAATTTTAGGGTCAAAATTAAAACCAACAATTTTCTATTGTCAAGAAAGCTTCTCTTAGAAAAAAGCCGTAACAGCTAATGTTGTTTTGAGAAAACCGTAAAAAACTATTGCTGTTTGTAATCAAAACTTATACAATGGAGCTAGTTAAAAAGATTAGAATGCTATACTCTCAATGTTTGTTTAAAGTAAAACTCTATTTGTGACTAACATATGTCAAAACATTTATTGACAAACGTTTAGTTTTAATCAAAATCCATATTGTATATCTCAGATAAAGTTATGTAAAAATTAATATATTTTTTAAACGTTTTAGATTTATTGGACAGTAATAAAATTCGTCTACCATTTTTAGGTAAAAATTGAACAATTTTCCTACAATTTGGAAATGTTTCTTTTTTATATGATAAGGCAAAATTTTTTGTCAGAAAAGTATCTAATTCATTTGCAAAATTTTAAGAACAATAAGTTGGAACTTCATCTAAAAATGTCTTTTGACAACCCGTTGCCAAAAGTGAATATAACAAAAGCAGTATTTAGAGTAGCAGAGTTAGATGTAAATTAGTTTGCAAAAATATCTGCTTATTCCTTGTAATGATCCAAACAACTTAGTCGCTAATGAATTGTTTTGGTCATTACCGTGCAATTTTATTGTTTAATAAAAACTTTTGTTATTTATGAAAAGCTGAAAAATTTAAGTTTTTTACATTCCTAATTAGTTTAAATAAAACAATTACTTATAAATTTGTTGTATGCTTTCCTCTTCTTATTGTCATCATAGGAGAAAGTACGCACGGTCGTAATAATACGTAGAATTAAGATATTTTAAACCCGGGACACGCAAGTTTGGAAACGCAAAAACACTACTCCTCAAAAATGGATCTGTTCACACAATCCTGGCTTCAAATGCTAGATCCAGATCCCCTGCAGATGTAACTGTAATATTTGACCAAAAACTAACATTTTTATGGCACATCAGTTTGTTTGAAAGTGTATCTTTAAAGATATTTCTGTGTCATGTAAACAATAGTTCTTTGATACAATCAAAAACGTATATTCATCTTTTGCAAAAAATGTCAAAAATTGTAATTTATAAATAAGACAGAAATTATCACTTTATTTCTAAATTTATACTTATTTCAAAAAAAATAATTGCAATTATAGTTTATTTGATTAAAATAACGATTTGTCAATATCACAATATTTTAACAACTGATTAATGTATAAAATGTAATATTAGAATTACTGCTGCTAAAAATAGTATATGGTTTAATATAATCTGTTTATTAATAAATGATGCGCAAAACGTCTATTATATAAAAATGTAATAAAATTTCGGGCTATTAGGTTATAAAATATAGCTGACGATTTCTTTTTTATCCCTTCACTACGCATCAATATTTCTTTAGTTTAAATTCTTGTCCGGAGCATCGGATTACTTGAGAATCAGCTCCACAAATCATAGTACTTTATTTTGAATGTATCAATTTTCTAACAGCATAAATCTATCATTTGCGTTATATACTTGATAAGATATTAATTTTGTATCGAAACTTTTGCCAGTTTTAAATTAAATATTTTCATGGTTTTTTTTTGTAGTTGTATCATTTTTATATCCCATAATAAAATAGGGATTATATGGTGATAATTAAACATAAAATAGCTCCATTTTATTGCTACCATATAAATTGACTCGTGTAGGGGGAGTTGATTAAGTTTAACACATCACTAGTTTAGTCTAGTCTAGACGATTTAATCCCTATTTTATGGTAGGGGATGATATTTTGACAGAAACTATTTTCACTTTGTGCTACATCACGTAATACATTTTTATTATTATCTTGTCGACACTCACCTCGTGCTTCGTGATGTAAATGGGTTTATTGAGTATAATCCATATTGTAGTCTCCCAGCAGCCCGGATGCGTTGTGGATCCCTCGTAAGTCATAAAGTGCTCTGTGTTTGGCAGTAGACTCTTTAAGGACAAATGCTTTATTGGAGTGGACGCTCCTGTAACAAGACAAATTAACATTTTTATATGCCTTCGGGAAGATTTATCATATGATATAATAATGGAAATCTTATTGACCTCCGTTCTTACATATATGTTGAAGTAAAAAATGCTAATATTAAAACAAATGCAAAATTATTTTAATTGATTGCAAAATTACATCATAAAGGCTTTAAATTGTTCACAATAAATAAATGTTGCTTGTGTAAGAATGTAAAAAAAATGCTAATTAAACAAATATGCAAAACATTTTTTCAGTTAAATAAAATGTGATGCTTACAGGTTAGTGATATTTCACTAGATTTTAATATGGAATCCCACAAATAAATGGAATCCGTATTCCTACTGACGATGCACTTATTAAACAATCCGCGGCGGCGCGCGTCCTCTGTTTAATTTCAAATTACAAACAGGCATTTATTAAAACTTCACACAAGTCTGTTTTGATTTGCATAATGTTAAAATCATAACGGGGTGACCTCTTCACCAACCCCATTTCTTAGCTGCGCCACAAAAGATTATTCAAATGAATTCAACTGGCGAGATTAATGAAATATTTATCTCATTAGCACAAGAAGACAACCTTTTTCATAATATATATGTATAAAAAATCATCATTTTAAATTTTTGCGCAGTCTGTTTGACTTGCTCAAACTCAAAGTTTGTTTGAAATTCACTCAAATGAACCCAATCAGTGTTGAAAGATAGAGAGCAGGAGGAAAAGAACTGGGATGTATACTTTCATATAATAATTCATTCCGGGGGACGCTCTAATGAGATTAGATGTGATGAAGGTGAGAGAAGTGACACAGTCTTCGGTATATGATTTACAGTTATAAGTACTCCTGTTGGATAATCACCGTTTCAATTAACGTGTTATTAATTAGATACCCAGATTAAATAACTCATTTTTAAATTAATCCGGAATTATAATCATGCTAGTACAAAAAACGTAACTACAAAAAATATTATAATGAACAGTTCCCTCAACGCTATTTAATATCACCGCAATTTTATAATAAATAGAAAATAAAACATTTCATTTATAATTATTTGCTTTTTAAAATTAGCAGTACAAGGATGGGATTGACAATATATATGGCCCATTTTATATACAGCTTCTCCGTTTTTTTTAATATTATTTTTTAAAAGATAACATGCAAATCAACTTAAAAGTGTCTTCATTAAATTCTAAGATAACTTTATTTTTATCTCAAAAACTGCACGAAGCAAAAGCGTGGAATTAAAAAGGCTCGTTCGAACATGAAACATGAGAAGACAGTTTAGAGTAAAAAATGTATATAACATATAAAGTGGAATGAGGGAGAAATCTCATCCAGTCTTTTAATATTTATCTCTTTAGGGGTATGCAAAGTCACTGGATTTAATGAACATCTTTTATGTTTGGATTTACATAATATTTTTCGGGCTTTGATATAAATAAGCTTTCTCCTCTTTCGTGTTGATAGGTTTTCCATAAATTTTGCTCTATTAATATACGTTAGGAAATGTTATGTGCATGCATTATGAAAAGGAGCCTACCTTATAGTCCTGCGGGGGAATATAGACCCTTTTCATTACACATTTTGTTTTTTATATGTTTATTATTTGAAATGCAAAGTTTTTAATTAAAGTTCAGAACTTCTAAATTAAAATCATAATGTGACATGTTCGAAAGGATGTTATGGGCCTCTTTCATCTATTCAAACCAGTAATGATTTTAATTATAATATTAATAGATAAAATATTTTCAATGAAAATATAACATTTTAATGCAATAATTTTGCTTTGTTATAGATTCATGTTATTTTATACTGTGTACCTGGATGTAATAATATTCGCTTAAATAAGAGTAATATAATGGTGCACGGAAACATAAAATTACAGTGAATGTAAGGATATTAAATTTGTGTATGTATTAGAGATTGTGCTAATATTAATTCTCTTTGGTCTGGTATATTTTTGCGTGTGATACATGATACAAATTGAGAAAGCGAGGCACATAGCAGGGATCCGTGCTTCGTTTATTCAGCTAATAGAGTTAATAACATCGCAAATGTATATTTCTGAAAGGAGATTAAGCATTAAGTAGTTAAATAGAAAATACTGAGAATGTGTAAATATACATGGGAGTGGGATGAGGCGAAGTTAATATAGAGGATTAGTAACTTAAACATAAACCGTGAGAGAGAGACTGCGTTGTATGTATACTGTGCTTGTGAGTGCGCCACGACTCTATACAAGTGTAGCGTTACATTTAATCAGGTAGCATAAACCGCGGAGCAGGTGTTAATCCCTCTGGATTAAACTGAATGTTAGTGACGCGCGCGTCAAGATCCATCATTGAGTGCATTTACTTGATTCCCTGTAGGGTCTTCTCGGTACATGTACGTCTTCTTCGACCGGTAATGCGTCTCCGCGCTATATTACCGAGCCGGCTCATGTCATGCGGATAAATAGGTGCGCGTCACCGCTTACAAATTGGGGCTGCATTCAGATTCAACTCTCTTAAAAATGATCACCATTATCCAGCAGACAGCCCACCACCAATCTGACTAATGTTGCATGGTTTATACTTATGCTTTTCCTCGTATTCAACTTTTTTATTTCCCCCTTTATATTGCACGAGCGGGCGCTTTATGTTACATATTACATTACATTTTCTCCAATGGAAAATCTCCAACCTCAGGCCACCCCAACAATATTTCATATTAATAAAATGACACAAGGTGAATCTCTACATTCAAACACTTCACGCACTTAATTAATCAAACATATTACGCCTAAATAATGTATAATCTAAATATGTAGGTGTATCAATTGTTGCTGAATATTAATACAATCTTCGATCAAAACAGCAACGAATAAAAATACCAAATACAATAGTTCTGTGTAAACCAATACAGTTTTTGTGACATCTACCATTATCTCGTCGATTATTGGTATCACACAAAATCGACCATATAACAATAAAAATATGTATTTCTCAAGTTTCTAGGCTATATTTTTACAAAACCTTAGGAATAACAGAAGCGGCTTCTCCAAAACGGAACCCCGGTTTAAATCATGCTTTATACAGATGGCACTAACCGTTATTAAAAATAAAAACGAACTTGATAAATACGAGCGGGCTTTGCACGGCTTCGGGACAAATTATAAAAATTTGGGACCCAATTCACAAAATATAAAAAAATACATTTCCTCAATTTAAATATAATAAATAAATTACGTACTATTATATAGAAATTTAGCATCATCAGCCGCTGAATTTTATTTTGAGACTAACAGAATGATTCGTAAAATAAGCGATTCGCAAGAGCTAAATGCCCTCCTATGGCACGAATAATTAGGTAGACAACTCATCGCAAATCCTTAAGCATCTATCTTAAAACACAGTATCTTAAAAACATTATCTAATTTAATTTAAAAGTTCCTTGTAACTCAATCTTATTACAAGCTGCTAGATGAATTTTTCAAACTACTGGCTATGAAACAAAAAATCGACAAAAAGTTGCAGAAACGCCGACAAACTGTAATCTAGAAAGCATGACAAAAACATTAAACATTTTTATGACAACACAAATTTCAAATATCAATTAATTTCAAAATGTAATATTTTGGAATTACATAATATATCATAAACACCTTTAAATTTAATACTCATTAAAATTGTCACATTAAAGATTTAAACCGGTGTTTCCCAACGTGGGGCCAATTTGGGTGTTAAAGGGGGCAATTCGAAAATGGACTTGACACGAGTTTAACCCTTTTGCTTCATGCCATTTAAATGCAATGCTAGATTTTGGTGCCAAAATTGAAAGAAAAAAGCAAATTCTTAAATAACTGCGGCCAATAAATATTATAAATTTGTTTGACAAGACCAAAATATCAACTTGGTTTTTGGCGTCGTCAAGTTAACCTCCCTGCGACAGACTGCAGGCTCCGCGGTGACCCCCCGACGCTTTAAAATCTCGCTAAACAACGCAGTGTTAACAATTTCCTAGTGATTTTTTTTAATTCATTCATTTAAGTTTCTTAAGTGAACAATTTTTTAATATTAAAAATGATGTATATGTTATATAGAGGGGCATAAGAATTTTTGAAAGGCTTAGGTCGGACATAGCACAACAAAAGTTGGGAAACACTGATGTGTGATTTTAAGTCTACAATCTAAAAAAATACTGAATTTCAAAGTTTATTTCATGAGTCATAATCCGTTTAAAAAATTTTTGAAAAGATATTGTAATTTCAGAAGCTCCTCCTCACACAATATTCAATACAAAAAAATATATATATACATTTTATATATGTATATGCAAAAGTTGTACAAAAGAAAAAACTGTTTGTATTTATTAAAAAAATCTTAGTTTTCTAGATACTGTCAAAGCTATATCAACAACATAATCGTTGATCTAAAAAAAAAAAATTAAAAAAGATTTAGAGACAGATTTTTATTTTAAAACAGTAAAAAGTTAAGTTTTTTCATATTTGTCGATATGACCTTTTAGAAAGTAAAAGTTTTACCTGCAAAATTATGGATAGGATTTTTGGTTATTTGAAAAAATTTATAAATGTGATCAAAAATAAAGTCTGAAAAAAAGCAAAACCTTGAGGAACACCAGTGTAATAATAAATAAAAATAAAGCAAATTGTTCTGTCAAATATAAATAACTTGGTTAGTCGCGCAGTTTTTAATAGTAAACAATAACTTAATAATTAAATAAATTTAAATGAAAGTAATAATCTAAAAAAAAATCACAAATTTTGCAAAACAAAAAAAATACTCTACTGTAAGTGTTGTAATTGCAGATCAGTTTATTTTTTATATTTGATTTGTTGGTTAAATGTTATTATGAAAAATAAACAATACTACAAAGTGTTGCATAAAAAGTATAGCAAAAAGTAATTTCATTTACTAATAAGACGCAGTTTACTGAAATAGAATTAACCGATTTAGCAACTAGCATATTTAGTCTGATAAGAATTCTTATTATAAAATATGGCAAACATTAAGTGGCTAGCTATTATATCCCTATCACAAACAAAAAGTTCAGCACCTAAAACTTGAAAACTATGCTTTTGACAAAAGCATCAAACAAATCCTTAACTAATTAAGTAAATTTCATTTACCAATAATGCGCAATTTACTCAAAGCTGAAGCTAGTAAAAAATGCATCTCATTGACTACAATTTTGCAAAAAATGCACGTTTTCATTTTTTGTTTGTTTGTATGTGTCAAACTTTGATATGTCTTTAAGTAAATTTATTAACTGAAGTTGTAGTGCATATTAAGAGTACTTTGCGTATTTTAATGCTGCCAAATATTTACACTGCAGCTGAATACGCGGATATTGTGTTTATTTATGGGTACTATAATAGCAATGCGCTATAGTAGTTGGGTACACCTGTAGATTCACAATAAGAAGAATCTGAGGCATTCTTTTTATCAGCCTTTTCTAATATTTTTTAACGTCTAAAAAAGACGGAATCAACTTTATTTAAATCTCAAAAAATAGAATTTTTACAATAAAAAAACAAAACACCTTTTAGCAGTACGCAAAGCAACTTTCACCTGTGTTGGTATCTTTAATCAGCATAAAGCTCACATTTGAGATAACAAAAATCCTACTGCCGTAAAGGATAGCCATTATCAATATCAATTTTTGTGCAACGTTTGAAGAGGATTGTGAATTCTAGCCTAAATAATCAAACTTTTCTTTTTTTGAAAATTGATTTTAAATTAATTTTAGACAACATATCTTTAAGTAATAAAGTAAACAAATAATTCTAATTAAATGATTATCCAATCCACTTCACTCTACCAGTTCATCAATGGTTGCACGAAAATTTTTCGGTAAAAAGGATCGGTCGTGGTGGAAACTGCCGACGCCATTTGTCTATGAGCTTTCTTAAAATGGCTCCTTTAGACTTTTTTGTATGAAAGAGAAGATTTATGCGGAGTCCAACAACAAAACTGCGCTTCGGGAAAGAGTTGTTTACCAACATACGGCACGTGCAACTCATTGCTCAGTCTGTAGTCCATAGAAATGAGTTTTGCATTAAAACTAATAGCAGTCATTTCAAGCAGTATTTGTAAATTTTCAAAACTTATCCATTTTGTAGTAATGCATTTATTATTATAAAACAAAATGAATATTTCTCAAAAAAATTTCTCATCCTAGCTTGAAGCCCATTATTGAAAATAAATTTGTAGATGAAAAAAGTCTTATATTAACTTGATAAATCAGCCCTGGCCGTTTAACTATAAATCCAGAACCACTGCAAAATAATCAATTATCTAAGAGATGCCATGTCCAAATAAGTTTGACCAAATGCGCCATAAGTTTGAAAATGATATTCGACTATAAATGCCCCTTTAATAACTCGAAATAAAAATCAGAAAATGATGTCAAAATTTCAATATACAAAAGATGTTTAGTAATAAGATCATAATATACTGGCCGTCGTCACAGTGAGCAGAATAAACATTAAAAAAAAAAATTAAAATTTAGAAAACTAGTTCAAATTAAACATGTGATTATAATTTTTAAGGGATAGAAGTAGAAACAACCTAGTAAAATTCTAAATCTTCAAACACTTCAGAACACTGATGACTCTATTTCAATCTTCATTTTAATGTAACCTTTCGTTACATCATTTAGTTGTACAATTCAATGTTGATAAATAGATAGATAACGTTTATTAAAAACACAATAAGTGTATACAATAATTACAATAATTACAGGTTGTACATACATAACACAGAACTAATACTTATTAATATTTTTTATTCTAAAATTTAAATATTAATAAAGTTTTAATTAAAATGTAAAAATTGTACATGACTACCTAAAAATATATATATACACATACACACATTCACAACTACCCCTGGGTTAATGTTAAAAAAATCGGCAATGCTATAAAATGAGTAATTACATAAAACCTTTTCCAGTTTTGTTCTAAAACATTTAAAAGAAAGATCTTTTAATTGCAATGGCAACTTATTGAAAATTTTTATTCCAAGGTAGTTTATGGAGTTTCAGCATAGCTCTGAGTTTGGTTTAAGAAGGTGAAGGACTTTATGCGATCTAGTATTGTGCTGATGCACTTCATTATTACGAGAAATACTATTTTTGTATCTATGAACACAACAAGCAATTTCTAAAATAAACAAGGAAACTGATGTCAAAATTTTATATTTGACAAATATAGGTTTGCAATGATCATTACTTTTGGCTCCTTTTAGTATAGTAGTTAGATTTTCTGACGTTGTGCAGCTCCAAAATGCAATGCCATATTTTAGATGGCTGTGAAACATTGCAAAATATGTTTGTCTAGCTGCTGTATAATCCAGTTGATATTTTATATTTTTTATTGCGTAACAGGCCGATGACAACTTAGAAGACAGTTGGATAATATGATTATTCCATTTTAGTGTATTATCAATGACAATGTCAAGAAATTTTTGTTTAGTTACTTAATTAATACTTAAGCTATTTAATGTGATATCTAAATTTTCTGAATTTCTAAAAAGCATTAAGTTAGATTTTGTCATATTTAATGTAAGCAAATTAGCATCAAACCACTTTTTAATCAAATTAATATCATTTTAAATATTAATTTTTAATATTTCAATATTATCAGAATACCACGTAATGCAGGTGTCGTCTGCAAACAAAGTAAAATTTCCAGAAATGTTTATTGAACATATGTCGTTAATATAAATTAAAAACAAAATAGGGCTAAGCACAGAACCTTGTGGTACCCCATGGGATACTATTTATTCACCAGAAAAATATTTTTTATAATTTTTAGATACTTGCACTAATTGTAGACGATCTTTTAAATATGAACTAAGCCAGTTTTGCAAAACTCCTCTAAATCCATAAAACGCAAGCTTTTCCAAAAAAATATAATTAACGCAATCAAACGCTTTAGACAAATCACAAAAAAGCGCTGCGCTAATTTTGTTTGAGTTAATTGAATTATAAGTGCAATTTAAAAAGTTATTGACAGCGTCTTCCGTTCCCCTTTCTGATCTAAAACCATACTGATTATTACAAAGAATGTCATTTTTGTCAATAAATAGATTTATTCTACTTTTAACGAATGTTTCTAAGATTTTAGAAAATATTGACAAAAGTGAAATTAGGCGGTAATTACTTGGGTCTTTATTATGGAGTTTTTTTCTATCGATATAGTTATGGTTTTATTAAAAATATCTCAAAAACAACCACTAGAAAAAGATTGGTTGTAAAGTTTTACTAATACATTAGGAACATGTGGTGTGAGATTTTGAACAATTTTTAGTGTAAACCCATCATAACCTGATGACTGTTTTTTGTTTAAGCTACAATACATTTCTTAAGCTTGTCTATGTCGGTAGGATACAAATAAAAAGTGTGATTGCAACTATTGATAGTTTTATTGTTAAGGAGATGCAATGGGTCGGTTGATTTATTTATGCAACCTATGAGAAGTTAGCAAACAAAAAAATAGTTGGCACGATTTAAGGCCAAAACTTTAATTTCTACAATACACAAATCGTATAAAAACTTGATTATTAATTAAACCTCTCCATTTCCACCATTGACAAAAAATGGTCCTAAAAATCCGCCAGACAAAAAGCACAATCTTCGAGTACGTTTATGCTTTTTCAACGTCCAGGCTGCAACCGTCGTCGTTCCTTATGAGTTTCTGGCCATCTTCGCCAACAGAAAAATTGTAGCAACACAATTAGCAACATTACAAATAGATAATCCGACTTTTCGTAGACCGATTCTACCCCGTTCAAAGTCATTTAGATAAAATGCGCATTTCTAAATAGATCCATTGGCATTTTTTTACAATCAACTAAGACTAATTAAGCTTAAACGATTGGATTAAAGTGACAAACAAATAAATAATGTCAAAATAAAAAAACCAAATCATTTTTTAATCTTGTTAAAATTTTCATCATTTCTTAACACAAATAAATTACATCTTTCCAAAAAATTTTAAGTTTACTGAGTATTCATTTGCTTACAGCGGCCTGTATAAAATGTATGTATGTATGAAGTTTATTAGAAAATTTTTGTATTGTGTTTTTTTAATATGTTATATATAATTAACCCAAAATGATTCACAGAACGTAAACCATTCAGTATAAAATGTTGAGTTGGTTTTGTAGTTAATATACTAAAGGTCAAAACTGTAAGTTATACTTTTTTTTTTAATTTCAGACCTCAAAACTTGCAAGCTTTACATAGAAACAATATGCCGCTGAGTCAATTTTTGCCAATAAACAGTGGTAACAATGATCCACATGTCATTGAAAGTATTATGTTGGCAGGTAAATCTACTTTTACAGAAGTGGGCATCATCTATACTCATAATATGAATAAACGGAGAGAAAAAGATCCTCATACAATTCGCAAATGATCATATCTACAAAGATGGTCGTTAAACCATTTGTGTAAATTATTAAATAATTGTGTAATTGGTCTATAACTTCTACCTAATTCAACATTGTACAAAAAAAAAATTTACCACCAATTTAAATATTTGATACCAACATGATAGCGCATTATAATATACAAATAAAAAACTTCCTGAATAAAAACAATCCTAGCATGTAGATTAGAAAAGGTAGACCCACAACATGGCCTCCTCGATCACCAAATCTGAATCCTTTAGATTTCTTCTTTTGTGGCCATTTGAAAGAATGTTAACTGCCGTTCTTTAGCTTATATTAGACAATTTGGAAATAGACCATTTTTATTTCTAGAAGAATGACGCTAAAAGCCACACAAGCCGTAAAACAATTGCAGTTCAGCATAATAAATTTCCCTGGCGCATTATTTTGCTTTGATTTAACTCCGCTAGACTTTTTTCTTTGTGGCTACGTGAAGAAAAAAATCTTGCTAATGCTCCGCAAATGAATGAATGTGTAACAAAATTAGTTTATACTTTATTTGCTACGATGAAAATTATGCATCATTATAGTAGAATTTAAATAGTTGTACTCAATTAATATTGTTGTCGGTACTTAAAAAAACAAAAACACCAACCTCAAAATGATTAATACTACAATTACAAGAAGTAAAAGTAAAACATAGATACATTTATCTGTACAACATAATCTATAGATAATATAACTTCTGCTCGGAGTCATGTTTGGTCAACAAACTAACATTTTCCAATAATAATGTTAAATCATTACAACAGCCATTGCCGTTAACAGAAAATCTAGCCGAAGCTGACAGGTGAAAAGTTTTGTTTGAAAACCACAAAAATGCAAAAGAGTTGTGTGTGCAAGTCAAACAAACTCTGAAATAATCAATTATCTAAGAGATGCCTTGATTAACACTTAAGCTATTTAATGTGATATCTAAATTTTCTGAATTTCTAAAAAGCATTAAATTACATTTTGTCATATTTAATGTAAGCAAATTGGCAACAAACCACTTTTTAATCAAATTAATATCATTTTGGATATTAATTTTTAATGTTTCAATATTATCAGAAGACCACGTAATGCAGGTGTCGTCTGCAAACAAAGTAAAATTTCCAGAAATGTTTATTGAACATATGTCGTTAATATAAATTAAAAACAAAATAGGGCCAAGCACGGAACCTTGTGGTACCCCATGGGATACTATTTGTTCACCAAAAAAATATTTTTTATAATTTTTAGATACTTGCACTAATTGTAGACGATCTTTTAAATATGAACTAAGCCAGTTCTGCAAAACTTTGTGGTTACGTGAAGAAAAAAATCTATGCTAATGCTCCGCAAATGAATGAATGTGTTACAAGATTAGTTTATACTTTATTTGCTACGATACAAATTATGCATCATTATAGTAGAATTTAAATAGTTGTGCTCAATTAATATTGTTGTCGGTACTTAAAAAAACAGAAACACCAACCTCAAAATGATTAATACTACAACTACAAGAAGTAAAAGTAAAACATAGATACATTTATCTGTACAACATAATCTATAGATAATATAACTTCTGCTCGGAGTTATGTTTGGTCAACAAACTAACATTTTCCAATAATAATGTTAAATCATTACAACAGCCATTTCCGTTAACAGAAAATCTAACCGAAGCTGAGAGGTGAAAAGTTTTGTTTGAAAACCACAAAAATGCAAAAAAGTTGTGTGTGCAAGTCAAACAAACTCTGCTTAAAACTGTCTGTCTGTTTTTTATATTTTTAAAATGTAAAAACCATGATCATTTATAAAAGTAAGCCGTAACAAAGTTATAATTTTCAAAAAAAGCCACCTCAAAAAACTACAACTTATGACTGTCATAGGCCAATTAGATACTAAAAATTTGTTTATGTAATAACAAACTTTATAAAATTTTGAAATTGTCGTACAGATCGCTGTTCTTTTGACCTCAACTGCCCACTATTGCTTTGACCAATCAAAGCTATTGCACATGTATTTTTCGCAATACAGACTAATATAGTAGACCAGGGTACTAGTCTGATCATACCCGCTTTCATATAGTATTTTTTGCTAACAGTTAAAGTGGAATACCGTTCGATGTTGGCGCAATTTAGCCAAGATGCCACAAATGCAACCATTGCTCAGTCATATCACGTTGGGCATGCTTGCACAATTCCAAACCAACCAGAATCAACAATAACATTAGCAAATTTTGCTTTATAGACCAATACGTATACCGTTAGATGTGTCACTACCGCTAAGAGGTAAAGCAATTCACCAAAACACAAGGACACTATTGTCACTCAAATCCAAATAAAACAATTTATGTACTTACAAATGTTTTTAGTTATAGCACAAATAAAAAAGGACGTATCAAACATGCGCATTATATCGTTGATAAAGAACAAAACTATAGCGTTTTGGAAAAAAAAGCTCTGGCCATTTGGGTGTTAACCAAATGGCGGGTGTATTTGCAAGACTAACCATTTGTGTTGTTATCTTGCCAAATGTTATATTGTGGCAGTCTGTAACGCTATTACCATTCCCAATAAATGAGTTGTTCCATGTTATTGTAAGTCGCATTTCCCACCTTGCTCAAATGCTTTAGATTTCTAAATAATTTGCTTATAGACTTATTAGAAGTTTTTACAAAAACTACCCATAATCTATGCCATAAATATGGTAACTATAAATAGGGGCAAATGTGTGTCTGAAACTTAGGACACACATTTGTGTATTCCCAAAACAAAAGTTGATGATATAGTTACTTACCATAAAACCACCAAGCAGTATAGTGAAAGTACTTCATAAGGATGTGAAACGGGTGATCAAATCTTGTAAATGTTCTCATAAAATTAATATTTAGTATTACCAAGCCCTCTTCATTTGACAATTGTACTAAAAATTCTTGGTATGCGGACCACTATCACCTTCAGTTCCTCAATCGTGGCTAAATATTTTTGCAAGTTTGTTGCGCTATACAAATGTCAAATGTTATTTCAAATCCCAAACTTTTAATTAGGTAAATAACCGACCCCTCGTCGCGACAATTCCTGTTACCTTCAGATTTAATATGTCGTAGCACACATAAGTTTAAATTCTACACTATTCTGTATACTTTACCATTGCTGTTGCAATTTGTTTGGCGATGTCTTATAACTATTTTTAAACAAGAGTAAAAACACTACATACATCATTGTAAATACTAAAAACCATTAGGTTCTGTTCGTTACATTTTAATTTGTAGTACTTTCTGTAGCATTACATTACTGCCTTTAGGACCTAACCTAATTTAGATCACTGAACCATGTTTTACAATCGACCTTAGATTAATAAGAAACTTAATATTATTTATTAGTTGTACCATTTAAAAAAAAAACTGATCTGCAAACGTTAAGCACAATTTTATTTTTTATATATTAATTATTATAATTTAATACACTGCAATTGATAAAATAACGTAATAAACTGAGTTTTGTTGTTTATTTAATTTCACTTTTATTTTACATAAATATTAGAACCAAATTTAAACAAAAGGATTAATTGTAATTTTACTTCCGATAAAAACTTACTATCTAACAAATCAAACAACACTATACTTTAAACTAACATATCAAATCACATTTTTATTAGAAAGACAATACCTCATATACGATGAATATCGTTTATATTTATTGAATATAATTAATTAAGTTTTCAAATTGATAGAATATTAAAAACTAAAATATAATGATAATTTTCCAGTGTAAAGTCATAAATCTTTTATTGATTCCAACTTTATTATATAAACTGATTACTATTTACATGATTTGAAAAATGGTGTAAATATCATTAAGGGCATTAACATTTCGCCATTCGTAAATTACAACGTATCCTTAGCTGGTGGCGGGGCTGTCCTTATGCATGTCAGGAACGTCTGAAAAAGTATATCACTCCTGCTGCCATTCGCATGCAAATGTCTTGAATTATATCATTGACATTAAGATTGTGCATTTATTTACATAATAATGAGGCACATTATGTATGAATATTTACTTAATGCCATACTAAAAGCTTTTCTTTGTGTGTTGCCATACACAATTTCTCGACCTTTTTCTTCTTTTCACAAACGCTCGTTAAGAGAGTACATGGAATGGGGGTGTCAATAATGACTTTGTTGGGACATTAAAATGCTTTATATTTTAATTATATCGACCAACAATGATGTATTTTAGCAAAAGTTATAATAAATAATAAATTAAAAAAATACAATATAGATTGTATGTATGCGATAATTGCAATATATTATATTATAGTAATCCATTGAATAAAATAAACAGAAGTAGTATAAGTTAAAATTTGAATCTTTTTTTTTTAATAAATTAAAATTATTATTTATTATTATTTTAAAATTTTTGTATTTGTTAGAAAACTATATTAAAAAATTAAATTATTATCTATATTTGATAGTTCTTTTATGTGATAATTCATGTTTATAAAATAATAAAACAATTTATGGTTTTTATTACAAGTTTGTTCTTACAAATACATTGCTAGTTTCGGCGCAACTAAAACCTTCTACAGATGTGTGCAAACTAGCAAAAATATCCAAGAAAAAAACAACAACAACTAATACAACATTTAAAGTAACCAACAAATCGGTAAAAACCTGGGACATCCGGAGCTTGTATGAACCAGGAAAAATAATAAACGCAGGTAAAATAAACAGACTCAATATTGATGCCCTAGGCCCAAGCAAAGTAAGATGGCAAAACTTAGGACAACTACAAACTACACCTTAACAGAGTTAAAATCTTACTGAATAAAGACGTAAATAAGGTAATCATAACTTTCCTACCGTTGTCTGATCGGTGTCTCTAACTACAATTCTCCCGAACACATATGCTACCATCAGCAAACAAACCAACCCAGAAACTATAAGATTGAGGGATCGGAACTAACAAAGGAAACTATTGATCAAATTTTGCTCAAACTTACAAAACGGTCGTTAAAATCACATTCTTTAAGTTACTTCCAAAAAAATTATATACGTGAACCTCACTGCAACATACAAAAAAACAAAATCAAACCGCTACCAAATACAATTACAAGACTTCTCCCAAAACAGATATCAACTCTGACAAAAAAAAAAACGCTTCTGACTTGAGCACTGTCTTAAAAAAATAGCCAAACATTACTGCAGCTCCTCAGCTTCCTTATTCAACAGACTTGAGCCGTTGTAATGCACCTTTCATTTTAAAATAATCAAAAACATTCAAACGACTATAACCAACCAGCTAAAGGTTATTCCAGTATCGGAGTTCCAGCACTGTTATACAGATTAGAAGAAACGTTTCCAGCACTGTATGGTTTCCAAAAAAAGTTGTTTTAAAAATTGTTTGAATTTTATTCAAATAAAAACAATAATAAATCTTATTACTTAATTTACACACCTCGTGTACTTATATGTAATATTTTTTTTGTATTAATTGTAATAATTTTACAATCTGTAAATCTGAAAATAATAAATAAATAATAAATAATCATAAAATAACCGTATTCTAAACATAATTTCTTCAAAACTGTAGTTCCCATTCTTACTTCAAGTTCTAATCCAATACTCGGCTTTAACAGCGGCATAATAATAGCCTCTCTCTAACATTTTAAGAAGTACCTGGTTTTCTTTATGTAGGTTTTCATCATATGCTTCATCATCCTGGCAAAAAGCTGTATTACAAGATAAAACAAGTTGTCTAGACCCAGTGCGGAGATCTCATGCCATTGAAAGCTGTTTTTTTCTCAAAAAAAAAACTTGTAATTGATTTTGTATGCAAGAGTTGTTAATTGTAATTAAAAATTGTAATTTAAAGTGTGTTTGTTGAAAGCACACGCAGAATAATGTGTCTTACCATAATCATTTTGCGTTGAAAAAATTGGAGGTTTATTGGTTCCTTAACTAAATCCAATTTGAAGTCGGGTAGCCATATTCATTGATACGGACCGATTAGTTGTTGCAACTTCAAAACAGTTAGTCATATTGACTGACGACACAAACGTACGAAGCGTAATTTATTCTCGACTATAGTCAATTGTAAGTTATATAATTTGTTATATTGTTATTATTAATTTAAATGTGTCTTCTAAACTTACCAAAAAAAATACCTTCAAAATATTGCAGTTTTTCTTAAAGTTCAATACAAGATCAAAATAGTAAATTATATTATATATAAAAACAAAAAAAAAACATATTGTGTGTTGTATTAAGTTAAATTAAATAGCTTAATTGCATTTGTAATGCTATAACAATTCCTCCTAATTACAATAAGAAGAATGAAAATGATCAACTACTTCAATAAATTTAACGTAGATACTGTCATTAAATATAATCAATATCAGATAGTAACACAAACTATAATTTAACTGAAAATTACTTAGTTAACATTGTACTCGTAATCAATTTAAAATGATTAATGTTCTATTTAAAAACAAGAAGGATTAATGAAATAGATTCAATATATTACAAAAAGGACAACAATTTCTGAATAATTATTATTGGTATCATCAATAAATAGTTCTTTTAATAAATGTAGACTATAAAAAACTTATAGTGTGATAATCAAATATTCTAAAAGGTATTTAGTTCCATTGTAAAGAAACTATATTATCGAAAGCAACTTATGAATAATTATAATTTTAAAATCATTTATCAATAAATATTAATTTTTAATCGCTGCTATAAGCCTTGTTGAATATGAATAATGCACTGTTATCAATCGAGTGTGATATTTTTTTATAAATTATGTCTATTATCTTGAATGAGTAGATATAAATGATTATTAAAACTAGATAATGTGACGCGAGATTGCGGATGCAGTGGCTGCAGCGACCCTCCCCAGTCTCATGTTGCAAAAGCCTCTTTGCTCGTAGCAATCCGATTACGTTACGCTTTACACCTCCGTACCGTAGTTCTAAAAGCCAAGTTTATAGACCTAGGTATACGTAGGGGACATAACGCCATTGCCCTGACATCCCTCTTTATATGTCACTTTATACTGCTATTGTGATAACAAAAAATATGTAAATGAGCACAAGCAAAAAAATTAAATCAATTTTTTGAATTACGAAAGCATTTAAAAACGTTTGATTCAGAATGATTAATTACGTATCTCAATCATATCTATTTTTAAGTAAATAAATCCATAATATCCATTCATGGTAAAAGTGTTAAGCGGGTACTTTCAGTAAATATAGATTCGTGGAGAACATTCGCGCTTGTTTAAAATACGTAAATCAACAGAGGCGAGTATTTTCACAAGACATGTTTCATGCGAGTTCTCCTATTACTGTAATGAAAACGTGTGCTGTATGCGGCTTATTTGATTTTATAACATACCTTTCATTTACGTCTAGACAAAGACATAATAGACGTATATAATTTAATATCACAACATTATCATTATTACATTTAATAAAATATTATTACATATTATATTACATATTAAGCATAAAATTTGGTTTACAATTTTCAATAAAATGGTGAATGCGCCGGGCTTCTAATAACACGTTTTTTTAAATTATATATATTTGTATTACATAGTATAATAAAATAAAAGCAACTAAAACTAAATTAAAATTAAAAAATACCCAAAGATCGGTGTTGTAATTATCACTCTTCTGCATAATAAATAAATAAAATTAAAAGTTTTAGGCCAGAACTAAAACTAGCTTAGTACAGAATTAAATTAAAGTTCTTTTTTTTTTCTTTTCTTGTAACATCGAGAAAGTATAAAGGTCTAACCCGAGACCCTTAATAGTAGTTTAATACGCTAATCATTACAGCAGATTTCAGATCTACACATTAAAATCAACATAAACGACTTTAATTAAAATAACAACACAAAAATCTAAATATAAAACAATTGAAACAAGAGAACTAATAAATAATTAAAAAACTCTAGAAAAAAATATTAGTAAAAAAATTATGTTTGATACAAAACAACAAATAAATAATAAAAAAAAAATAAAAATAATATTATTCTGCTTGTTGAGAAAATAAATTGACAATAAAATAATTTTAGATCACATGTACAGGGTGTTAATAAATTAAGAAAGTATGAAAATGCTTAAAGAGATAAGTACCATTATTTATTATTTTTTACAAAACATTTGTAAAACAAAGTTGTTTATAAACTAACGTAAAGTCTGAATACATTTTTAAAATAAAAAATAGATTTTTAAAAATTATTCTACATAGCTACCTGTGAGGTTTGTTGCAAATAAATAAAAACAACTGTTATTATTTAATTTTTAAAAATTCAAATTTTTATTTCAAAATTTGTTTTGATTTGTTTTGCATGAGATTACGTTAGATTATAAACAACTTTGTTTTATAATTTTTTTATAAAAAATAATAAATAATGATACTTATCCCTTAAAGCATTTTCATACTTTCCTAATTTATGAACACCCTGTACATGTGATCTAAAATTATCTTATTGTCAATTCATTTTCTCAACAAGCAAAACTTTTTATAAAGAATGACTTTCGGCCGTAAAAGAAATTAATCCGCTGACACACTGTATATTACTAAGTATTGTTTGTAAACATATCTGTTCTATCAATATTAAACTTGAATTAATCTTTTAAAACAACCATTAGAAAACATAGATAATAATCTTAATACTAGTATGTGCTTTAAAGTTATGAGTGTTTTTTTGTTACTTTAACAGTGGTTGGTAATAAAACAAACATAAATACTATTAATATTATAAAATTCTGATGCTTGTGTAATAAAAGCTTTTAAAATTGTAAAATTGTTGAGAGAATGGTTCTATATTAAAACCAAAAATATAGATGTTGGCATCCATACTATGACCAGATACAAGAATATTTATTAGATCAAAAAATATGGAATAGCTGAGACAGTTTAGTCTAGATCAAAAATTTGATGTTGACATCCATACTATGACTGGGTACAAGAATATTCAAGTTTTTTATGCTACAGAATAAAATTAGTAATTACTTTAAAGGAAAACAATAAATTATGCAAAATGAGTAATTATTTAAACACACAACACACAACAAATTGTATTACAAAATAAATATTGCAGTTACTTTGAAGGAATTAAAATGAAATAAGCTAATAATTTTAGAAAAAACAATAAATTGTGCTAAATAATAAAGTTTGTAGTTAATTTAAGAAGAATTGGTATAAACTATGCTACAAAATAAAGTTGGTAATTATTTTGAAATAAACACAATAAATTGTACTACAAAATAAAGTTTGTAGTTAATTTTAGAAAAAAATTAAGCCTGTTCTAACCTACAATTTAGTCAGTTTGCAAACCGTCCAAACAAATATTTTTCATCCTTAAAAAATCTTTTAGACACGGTAATTTGTTTGTATGCATAGTTTGAACGGTTTGCAAATTGTCCAAATCGTAGGTTAAAGCAGACCTTTTATAAATTATGATACAAAATAAAATTAATAATTAATATACGGAAAAAAAATTTGTTGTGATTTGTAAAAATGTCCTATATCAAAACCAAAAATGTTGGCATCCATACTATAGCTGAATACAAAAATATTTATTGATTTTGTTAGATGTGAGACGGTTTTAGTGTTTTCTGACAAATGTTTTTTTTTAATTCAGAATACCATATCACAAAATACAAGGTCAAATGCTAAAAAAATTGTTGAGGATAAAAACATTGGAACAGTACAAGAATTGTAATAGAGGTGATAAATACTAAAAGTCGTATCGAGTTGATTATAGCAATATAGTTGATTTTGGGTCGCATATGGATAGTATTTTTTGCCTGTCCCTGCGGGGCTAGTTTGTTGCAGAAGATAGATAGTGTATTTTGCTTATCCCTGCAAGGCTTGTTTGTTGCCGCTTAACAAAACAGAGAGGAAAGTTCCGCTCAGCTTCGCACACGCAAGGCTTCTTGCCAAATTTATCAACACCATCCTTCGTAAAAATTGATAAAAAACAAATATTTTTGTACGTTAATACGATATTATAAAAAAAGTTAAACTAAAACAAATAGCAGCCAAAAATGTAAATTTCAGTTTTGTCTTAAAAATTAGTGTTATCATAATTTTCTTAATATTGATTCCCATAGTTAGAGATAGATAGATAGACTTTTCCGAAAATGATAAAAAAATTCCGCTGACCATGTATAATAATCCCGGTTCCATAAAATCAATTTTGGTTTTAGAATAAATTCACTATTAACTGAATTGCAGTAGTATGTATACGTGGTAAGCTAACTTTTAAATAAGGCTTTTTTATGTAAAACCTATGCAGTTTATAAAATGTTCTACTGTATATTTTATTATATTTGATAAAATAAATCACAATAGACTAAGTTTGGTTATAGGATGTCTGGTTAACTAAAATTAAATTCATTAGTTAGATATTAGCCAGACATAAAAAATTGCTATAAAACACCGACGTATACAAGTTGTCTTACAATAACTTTTTAATTCTCGGAAGTGGTAAAAGAAGCTTTAATAATAAACATTTTTTACATATCAAGAACCACTAACTATATTCCAATAAATAGACGCCGATAGTATTTATTTACACCTTTCTTACTTAAAATACCTTTTAAAAGAACACATATCTCGGTACCATAAGTGTCCGCTGATTAAAGTTTTCTCTGTATAAAATACTAAAGGGTGGGACATCTAACTTTTGGAATTTGAATCGGCTATAAATAAAAAACTAATAAATATTTTTTCAAAACTATTATTAGAAAAATTAGACATTTTTATTTAAGAATGAAACACAACATCATTCAAATGACTGCCACGGCTGGCTTAATAGGAACCCATTCAATTAACCCAATTTTTTAGTACATTTTCGATTGTTTTCGAAGAATAATGGCCCAATAATGCCGCCGGACCAAAAACCACATTAAAACTCGTTGTGGATGCATAGGCTGTTCAATAGTCATGTGTGGATTCTCTAATCTCCAAATGCAACAATTTTTCTTATTGGCATAGTCTTCGAAATGAAAATGAGCTTCATCGGAAAACACAATTTTTCGATAAAAATGCTTCAGCAAAACAATCTTTAGCTCATTGGGCAAACTGAAAACGCACCGGATGGTCATGAGGCTTCATTTCTTTGACTAGTTAAACTTTGTAGGCCTTCAAACCAAGAACTTTATGCAAAATTCTCCTCAGAAAAGTGCAAGAAATGATCAGTTCCTAAGAATAATGACGAGTTGATGTTGATGCATGTTAACGCACTCTCTGAGCAACAGCATTAATTTTTTTGGCTAAACGCACTGGACGAAAACATGAACGTGTTGTTTTGTCCACTAACGATCCACAAACAATTCACAAATTAGTCCACAAACTGCGTTAAAGGCACTTCTTTTCTATCAAATCTGTTTCGTAAATTTCTTACCGTTTGAGTAGAAGACTCACTACTTTAGTAGTAAGTTTTCATTATTTCCCAACTTTGTTCAAGTATAAAGCATCTTATTTTGTAAATGTCAAACATAAATATAAATCTGTCAACTCATAAATGTCATTATACCTTTGAAAAACAAAATAAACGTTAGTTTGAATTCAAAACCTTAAATGGCCCACCCTTTATATATGTACCATATATTAGACTGGTTATTAATTTTTTCTGTAGAGTTTTTTTGAGTGCACCCTCTGAAAGTGATCTTTATGCAAAAAAAGTAACCCATGGCAAATTTCAACCCTTAAAAATCAAAAGAAACTGCCTTTAAAGTTTTAATAGTATATTCTCAAAAAAAGATTATTAGAATGCTACAGATTTGACAAAATAAAAAGTACGTACAATACGTCATTTTAAAAATTAAAAAACAAAAAATTATAGAATTTATTAAGCCTCAAATTCAAAAAATAAGTCTGATTTTATGTTCAAAATTTAAAGTATAATAAAAATAAGTTAATATAAAAAAAATTAAACAAATTATATTGATGTAACAATTCACGTGGAACTTAATTGCATCGTTGGGAACTTAAGAATGCACCTGACTTTAATGTAGAATGCTTATGCTAAAATTTGACACGGCTTACTTTTTTGCATAAACATCACTTCCTGAGAATACACACAAAAACTCAAAAAATCAAAAAGCTTGAAGATAACAAAATACATAAAAAAATAATTATAGCAAAGATATCAATAATGATGCTCATATTTCAAAATTTTCCATTTCAAATATGCTGGAGAATTAGCTATAAGCAATTTATTGCCCATAATAGTATTGCCGCCTGTTGCAAAAAAAAATAAGTTTCTGCTAGTTGTCGAATTGACTCAATAACAAGCCGCCATAACTCATAATAGACATTGAAGTAAATCAAACAGCGGTTTCTAAGTGACCACATAAGTAGTCTTTTGCCCTGTTTAAACTAATAATAACAATAATATGTCTTTATTTCAAGTAACATACATGAAAAATGCAAAGTTCAATGTACACTGGTCTTCCACTTAACCCTTAATTTGCACAAAAATAATTTTGTTCTAAATCTTTGTTTCTCAAAGTGTTGCCAACTCTTCGCAGTGTATACTTGATTAAAACGTGTTTTTTTGTAAACAATTTACCATTTGAACTCTGCATAACTATAATTTAAATACTATAAAAATTGTCAATTGTGACGTTATTTCTGAATTTGATAGGAACTATAATTAAAAGTCGAAATGAAATGAAAGCTAAAATGACAATACGGAAAAAATTAAGTACATCTTTAGTAAAAAATGTGGCGCTTGTACTAAACAAAATGTAAAGATCTAAGTTTAAACGTAAAAAAAAGTTACTGAAGCATATTTTCAACACTTAATATAATATTGGTATTGGATCTTCACAAACTAATGTGTGTTCAACTATTGTCCAAAAAAGAATCCATAAACTAAAAACCAAAACATTTTACATATGATTGAAGAAACATCATAACAATTCACTAATTACATCGCTCAACTGCCAAAAAAAAAACAACATTCCAGATAAAAGTGCATACTACAGTAGGAAAACGTGCAAGGTCACTAAAAATCAGCCTTAACAACTAAAAATGTTATTATTCATCAATGGAATAAATTGGACTACCATAAACATTCAAATAACTACAACACCACTAGACTTAACAACACAAATTTAGAGAACATTAAAGTTGAGGTTAGTGGCCAATAGGTTTGAAGGCCAGAACAAAAGTTCAATAATTATTAACATGTTATCAATAAGGTTGCTAACAAAAACTTCTAATAATTTAAAGAAAATTGAAATAGTAGTTTTTATTGTAAGCCATTCATTTTAACTGCTGACCAATCGACCAATTAGATGTTTTAATCCATGAATGTTATTAGTAGCCCAAATCAGTATGAAGATATTTTCTCAGATCATGGAACTACATTTTGTCTTATTATAGATGTTTAGTGTTTGACTAGATATCAGTTCTCAATTAGTCAAACCTCCCGGCTAATAGCATTTTCAATTTTTATAAAAAAAAATTCTATACTATTTAGAATAGAACCAAATTATAGAGTGCAATTTGGAAGTTACAAAAGTTTTACAAAAAGAAGCAGGACATTGCAAACAACACATCCAGATCCCATTAAAGGTGGCGTTAAAATAAATTTTCTAAAAATAAAAAAATATCGATAAACTTTAAACCAAACATTTAAGCAATAACTGGTAATTAATACAAGACCTCACTACTTTAAAACCGCCTTAAACCGACAAGTAGATGTTGCAAGTATCCAAGTATTATAGAAAGTTCAAATTATGACATTTCAATTTACACAATATAATGTAAAAAAAATCATAACTGAGAAATGTGCTGAAGAAACCACATACGTTATCAACAATATAAATACCATTACGTAAAAATAACTTCCCCGACCGTAACTTAAATGATTATGGTAAAGTTCGGTTTTAACTGATGCTGATGTAGCAACTAGTCGCAAAACTTCATTCAATGCAGAAAATCTCTTAGTGGCAAGGTTTGCCGTTGCTCGTGAAAAAACGGAGTTTTTTGTTCTTTTAGAATCAATATACGAGATTTTTCCTCAGTAATTTTCAAAATATTTTCAAAATTTAAAATGTGCATAGGTCTATGTTTTCCAGCAAATTGCCCAAACGTGTTGCGTAAATTTCAGGTATCCCTTGCTTGCTGAACAACACGCTAAAAAGGTTCACGTTCAGGATAATAGATAGATGGATGATTTTGAGAAAACCTTTTGAGTTGCTATCCGTAAACTTTACACCGACTCTCTATATGCTAATATCATGACATGACCAAAATTTCTTTGATTAAAAAATTGTATAACATTGTTCAGTTTCTTAATTGAAACATTAAACATTATATGACAAGTACTGACAACAAACTACTAATAGAAATATCAAACAAACATAATTTTATATCACATTTTACCAAATAAATTTAAAAATAATAATTTTAACTTTAAACTACTTGCCTTTAAAAAATAGGTTGAAAAACGCTGTATATAAATCAAATGTAATAAATATAAATAGAATATTCAAATTGATGTAAACATAATTTTATTATATAACACAGAAAATATTTGCTACAAAACTAATGAAAACTGATTTGAGAAGTAAAACTGTATGTAAGAAATAATAGTACAGAAAGTGTTGCAGTCAGACTAAATAAAAAGACAAATAACAAATTAACTGTGAAAAATGTAGAACTAACTAACTAACCGGTAAGCCGGAAGTGTCGTCCGCAGGTAGATAAAATAATATTCATGTTAATACTGATTAAATAGTGCAGACAGTCGTATAACAAGAAAATCTTATATAATTAATTAAACGAGTTTTGCTTTTTTTGCTGTTACATAATTACTTAATACTTTATTTGATTCTTTTTTTATTTTGTACAAACATAGATGTAAAAGTAAATAAAATAAATGTTAATATAAAACAATAGAAAATACAATTAATAAATTAAATATATCTTTTCCATTAAAGTAGGTATTTTAATAATAAGAACGGGCAGGAAGAAATAGAATGTCTCCTCATCAAGTTACCATATTATAAAGTTTAAATTTAAACATAGCAGTAGCGCGGGGTTTGCATTGCGTTTAATTGAACATTCTGTAACAGTATTCCGGTACTATTTGAAATTCAACTGCAACGATATTTGATTACGGTAAAGAATTTATTTAAAAAAACTTTTTCAATTGCATGGGTTAGCTATGTGCTCGCGCATTTAACTCGTTTTAAAATTGTATTTATATATCGGATTAAGCAGAAATTAAATTTTGAATGGAATTAAATTAAATGGGTAGGGCACACACGGGAAGTATGCGGCTGCGGTCTGCGAAACTATCTGCATGTAGTTTATGTTATGTATACGTGTGTGAGTATGTGAGTGTGGAGGCTTCTAGGTGAGGAGTAATATAATTCAATCATGCAAAATGATTCAAACTTTGTAATGAGATCAGGTGGTGTAAACTAGCCTATAACAATAATACATATCTCAACAAGTTGTGCCCCTTCCGCCTAGTTTTCTCTTGGGCATTACTCTCTTCTGGGCTGCTGCTATATAATAATTACGCAACTTCTCTAATAATATTATGAATAAAGGGACCGTTTAGTTTAGTACGGAACTATTGGAACTAGCAAATTGATTCTTCGGATGGTTATCGACCTCTAAGGAAACACCATTTGTATAACTTTATGGGTGGTCTATTACAAAGGAGGGGACTGACACTAACCTCTTACCTCTGCTCACACAGCTAATATTACATTAGTTACATTTTGTCAAACTTGAAACGACTGCATTAATTGGCGAATAGATAAAATTAATCATCAACATTATTTAATCATAATAATATTTAATCGAGTAGCAAATATAATTTCATTAGCAAACACTAGAGAAAATATGGTTTTGTATTTTATTAGTGTTGTGTAAATAAACATAGCTATACCGATCGTCACACATGTTCAACGTGACAAATGAAAATGCATATTTGAGAAAAATTTCTGTATTTGTATAAAATATACGTCTCCTCGAATCTCTTAAATAAATACAAGTAACAATTGTTGTCAGCTTGGCTGAGTGGTGTTTGTGTAACGGTCCGATGGGACGTAAATAAGGATATGTATGCTACTTGTCATTGTCACATTTTCCATGCGGGAAAAACGCTCCTCAAATCTCCGTTCAATCTGCAAGCTTTTAAACTAATACACCACCATCTGATGCTTTTTTATGATACATAAATTTATCGTTACTCTTTTTTCATACCACCTTATTATATATTTCATGCGTGCAAATATTTTATTTTTAATACATATATTAGAAAAAAAAAAAACATTAAAATTTTTATATTAACTTCATAGTACTTTTAAACACAATTTTCACCTAATGATAAATTCCAAGCAAGGGTGCTCTTTTAATTAGAAGTTTTCTATTAATCTACAGAAATTAGTAGTCATTTACGTGCACATGTTATGAATGTATGTATATAATATAACAAAGAGTACTTCATGTCATGAGCTTATGAGAGTTGGAAAAAATACTTGGAGTGCAATTATGTCAGTCAGTCTCAGCTGGGACCTACATTCAGAACCTGCAATGTAAATATAAAGTACATTTATATAATAAAATTGCGCGCGCGGGAAAACTAGCTTGTTGCGCTTTTGAATAATAAAATTTATTTAAATATTTTATAATTACACAAACAAGCTAACATTTCGTTGCAAAAGAATGTACCAGTTGTGCAGTACAATTGTGTACGATACATAATTGTATTGCTAACTGCACTTTCTTTTGAATTTAAAAATAAATTTTAAAATGCAAAATTAATCTTTTGTGAATGAAATACCTTCATTTTCCTGGTTGTTTGTTATAAGATAATATTATATGTATATATAAAAGCAAAATGAAACTATGCGAGTTGCGGTATATTGTGTTCATCATAGATACAAGTTATTAAAGAATATTTAACGTAAATTAATTAAATATTTATATATGAATAGGCTTTGACTATACTCAGTTACTTTATATTTTCCTTCAAATCGCTTCAACTTAGGACCATAATACTAAAATCATTTTAGTATAAACTATTTTACAATTTGAGCAATTCCATATTTCTTTTATCGTTGTACATTCCACAAATATCTGCATGTTTTAAACATTTCTAGAGTACTGTACTAATGCAGAATATAATTTATCTATTTCTAAAATGTTTAATTTGTATTTAAGAAGTACAAATTAGAGTGATTTAGATATAAGTTTCATTCCGTCGTACCAATATTTAAAACAAAATTATTACTAATATAGATGCTTTTGTTGTTGTTTAATTACTGTTTAATGTTTAATTTTCAAAATGTAGTTTTAAACTCTTTTTTTCATATTATTTTATTTAGTATGTTAATTATTATTGTTACCCATTTTATATTTTTTGTCATGTGCAAAATGTGTTTTGAGCTGTTAAATAAACAAATGATTGATAACATTACCCATATTCATTTCATTCAATTGCCGGAGATGGCTTAAAAATAGAAGTTTTAGAGACAATTTTGTTTAGTTTATATAAAAGAGACGGTTTTATCTTAGATACAATGCAGTTAGAATCATAGTAAGAAAATACTCAATACAGCATAAAAAATAAAAGAAAATGGTATTGTTATCCCAATTTTATTGTGTCAAATTTTGTGCCGAGCAGAATTATGTTTGAATACCAAAAAAAAAATAACATTCTCAAAATTTGGTGTCCATTGATTAAGTCTAAATGGTGCCTCAGCGCAAAAACTTCTAGACAAGGTAAAATTGGATTAACGAGAAAAAACTTGGTTTTCTATTAGATTTTATGTTTCTAAATTAAATCTCACCAACTAGAAAATCATGCAATGCGTAGAAAAAAGATGATGTCAAAAATTTAAGTTCCATCCTAATATTCGTCACGAATCTCTATAACCTAAATTGAACATAATTTTATTATTCTTTTTTGTGTAATTATTAAATATTTGGTGATTTTAATTTGAGTTGCCACTCCAACTTATTAATCCATAACTTAAAATTAAATGTACTAGTCCATAATATACTGTTAGTAAACTAACGCCATTTATTATTTGTTTGAAATTGTAAATAACATAATATTTAGTTTAGGAATGATCTCAA
The DNA here is from genome assembly GCA_963932245.1 of Tachinus rufipes. NCBI lineage: Eukaryota > Metazoa > Arthropoda > Insecta > Coleoptera > Staphylinidae > Tachinus > Tachinus rufipes. Next base: position 69,267,881 of record OZ010745.1, on the reverse strand, counting down.
TTATATGTTGTTCAAAAACTTAGATTTGAGTCTAATGTTATTTCTACAAATGCAGTGGTTTGACTAAAGTAATTGTCTTTTGTTGAATGTAATATGTTGGATAGACGGGTTGCTATGTCTGCTAAAAAATCTATATTTGTGGTTTTTGACATATTCAATATTAAATGATTACGTTTACATCACAGTTCATAAAAATGAACTAATTCATACGTTTAAACAATTTTCTATACTTTTAGCACTAACTGATATTGATGTATCATCAGTAAACATAAACAATTTACCTTTATCAATGTGTTCTTCAAAGTCATTTACAAATAACAAAAATAGCGTTAGGCCACCAACGCTATCCCTGCGCACATCTATTCTGTTGTTATTTACATTAAATATGATTCCTTTAATTTTGACAATCATTTTTCGGATTTTTATCGGATTTACCTATTTTTTAAAATGGATTAAAAGTTAAGACAGTCAAATGGTAGGAATAGGTCAAAAATATTTCAAGTACAGTATTGTTTTTATTTATTTCATTATAAATAAACTAGACAAAGTCTGTTGTAGCAGCTTCTGTTGAATGACAACTTCTAAAACCATGGGTTTTACTAAATTTATAAAACTTTTTTTGTTTGTAAAAGCACGTATTTTTTGATTTTTTTTAGAAAATACACTCACAAAAAGCAATAGTTTGCCAATTCTTGTAGATTTCCATTTTTAAAAACTTTAGCCATCTGAAAATTTCTCGGTTCGTATAGACAGATTACTTGTGCATTTTATTAGAAGCACTAGAATGTCATCATATCCTGCCAAAAACGTTCGTTTTTAGTTTTAAAATAATTCCATTTATATCATATTGATTGACGGGCATAAAAACTGAATTAATTTGTGATTGGTTATAAGTAGTACATTTGTTTGATATATTGTTATTAAAATGTTGCAAAATTTATAAACCAATAATGGCATTTGTATGCTTTTAACTCTAATTCTTTTAATTTTAATTTTTAGTTTTTATTATTAACCAAGTTCCATATAAACTTTCGTTTGTTTCTAGATTTATTTAATTTGTGCTAATAATACTTTTTTGTTGAATCTATAATTATTCTTTATTCGGTTTTTAAACTTCTATATTGTTTTTCATCATTAATATTCTTCATTAGACAATTTAAATGTTTTAATTCAATTAAATTATGCACTCGAGTGCAGCCTTAAATCTATTGATTCGGGGTTTGATTATTCCTCTATTAATAATTGTGGTCACATTTGCGTTTCTGATACCATTGATTGGCAGACGTACCAATTGTGTTTTTATGTTTAGACTTGCAACCAGTTTGTGCCTGATGAAGTTTGTTTGCGATGAACTATCCAATAACGCCCTACACTGATGATGATCTCCATGTTGATCAACTACGTTTACCAATACGGATGTTAATAATGTCAAAGTTAAAAAAAAACAAAACCGTTGCCTCAATTGCTTAAAACCAAATCACGCAACAACTGAGTGCCGACCTGAAACACTTCAACCAAATAGTACATAGAACAATTAAAAAGCATTTGTAGTACTACTACCATTAAATATTGATTCTAACAACTTAGGTGAATCCAAAAATTTCACAGTTTGGAAAAGAAATTACTGCCTGCACTCAAAACGCAATGCGTACAGTTTATGCAACAATACAAAGAACTGGGACACATGGAACCGATCAATAAAACCAATGATGGCTACTTTCTTCCACACCTTTGCTTTATTTAGAGAACTACAACAAAACTGACAGTCGTATTCAATGATTCCGCAAAAATAGCAACTGGATTATCATTAGATAACATTTTTCAAATTAAACCTACAAAAATTTATTTTTAATCTTACTCAGATTTTGCGTCCATTGTTATATGATTACCGCCGACATTTCAAAAATGAACGAATAATCAACAATATTTGCAAATTATATAGAAAAAAATCCATCACTACCATTGCAAATATATAACGGCACGACACGGTATTTTAATACTCAAACAATTCACAATTGTAATTGATAAAACGAGAATTTCATTTGCATAAATAGAGATCAAATAACAAACAAATCTTTAACATTACCGCAATTAAACAGGACGCAACATTACAAACAACAACAACAGTGATTTAAGACTGCTGTAGAGTTAAACCAGTGATTCACTGCAATATTCAGTAAGGCGTAGTTACAAAGCAAAACATCTTATCGGAAATAACACTATTTAATCCAATGGGTTTGGTTAAAACAGTCATAATAAAAGCATAAATACTAATGCTACGTATTTGGCAGCTAAAAATCGATTAGGACGCAGCCGTTCCAATGAATATACGTACGTTTTGGCAACACTACAAGAACAATACAAAAATAGCACGTCACATACTCACCAAACATACAACCATTTAGAATTACACAGATTTTGCAATGCAACTAAGGCGGGATATGGTTGGTGCATATATATCAAATGTAAGACTTCATTTGGCATATTTAAAACCAATCGGTTGCGCTTGGAAAAAAGAAAAAAATGAACTTAACTTTGACAACAAATTCTACTGATCAGATCTTGGATAGATACGCTCATCTTCTAACAAATAGAAAACTAACGTGGCAAATCGTTTAACTGATGTGCAAGAGCTGACAAATACAAATTGCAGGCATGCACAATCACATCATAACACTAAAATTTAATTCATGAAGACGCACACACATTCAAAGCAAGTTATGTCTCGTCGTGAAAAGACATCAAACCTTTATTTAGAAAACGGAATCAATTTTGTTAAGGCACAACATAAACTCGCATAACTACAAAAGTTATTAAATTCAAAAAGACCACAAAAACAAGATAACCCATGCACTATTAGAATATAACATCACAAAATAAATATCATATTAACACAAATAAAAGCATGTTTAAACTCTCGACATTTATTACCATTAACCAAAAACTAAAAAAAATTGCAGCTCCCTCCTATCATTTCCTAACTGGGGAAATTTTCAGCATAGTTCAAAAACTAAATATCAAAGACCCACAAGAAAATACTTATCGCATTAGCAAAAAATACCAAAAATTACAATTTTGGACAAAGTGATCTACAGAATATCTTTGCCAGCAAAAGTCAAAATGAAGTAGACCAGTAGCAAAAAATTCAATTTATATTTACAATAAGAGCAATACATTTATGTAATAAAATTTGCCATAATCTATTCTAAGAAAGTATAATATCCTACTTTTATAATCTCCATAATAGAATTTAATATGAAACCTTCCTAACAATTCTTTCCAGGAATTCTCAAACTGCCTAATTATTAACCAACCAATACATCCCCCACAGTTCGAATAGAAATATATTTAAGTTCGTAATAATTTCTACCTCATAGAAATTTTTTTATTATGTAAAATAACAATCTTACTTTGTCCTTCGACATTTTCATCAGCCAGGAAAATAGTGCGTGTTGCAATTCAAGATAACATTAACAATTTTTATTTTGTTGCTTAGTAAACCTTTTTATAAAAAATGACTTATAAAATAATAAAAAAAAAAAAGTTGCAAAGTGAATAGCTAATCTTAAAAAAGATTTTTTAGAGCAAGAAATGTAATTGAGTTTAGATAAATATGAGTCCTTTAAAACACCATTTTTGACATAATAATATTTGAAGTAATTGCATTATGTAATTTGCTTATCTTTATTTATTATTAAAAAAAAGATTAAGTTCAAAATTAACCTTGCAATATTTTTGCTATTTCACTTAAATATTCCTAATAATTTTTAAATTAGGTTTCTCTAAAACTGTAATATATCTAGTGCTGTAAACTGAGTCATAGCGCAGTTCTATAAGTAAAATCAAGTAGATTGTTAGCCGGAACGATACTAAATTTTCATCACTCATGGCAGTTATAGTTATATCAGGTTAAAATCAAAAAGTTCTTGATACAGATTTGTTAAAAACTATCAGGTGCAATTTGTCGTATACTGATACAATCTACAAAATCTGTTTTACTAACTAACTTGTAAAAGTCATGCAGTCACAAGACATCGTCTATAGACACAACTGCTATGCTAAGCAAATTTTCCTTGAGAAATTAAAATTATCAATTATTTTTTCAATTTTTAAATCGATCTTAAAATATGCGGTATACACAAACTTTATTAATCATTAAAGATCATGTATAATATTAGAACGTTATCAGAGCCTTGTAGTGAGTACATCTGCCTTTTGGAGTCCAATATATTTTTTTTTTAACTCCTCCCTATTCTATTTTAATAATAAATAAACTTTATATGCCTAGTTAAATGCTTCTGATAATATTTATTTATTTTTGAAAGTAACTATTATTTATCATTATGTTTTAGTACCATTTTATTATGTACTTTTGATTTTAAAGAGATTGTGATTGTTTTAATTGATTTGTAAATCAACAGTTGGTTTAGTGTTTAGCACAATCTGGTTCCAACTTTATTGTCGTGTTTTTGTTTGATTTGTTAGTTTCATTTTTTTTATTATAGCCCCTAAAAATCAGCCATTAGTAAACTTTATCAGTATTCTAATTACTAAAACCATTAAAAATAAAAAAGCAAATTTATGTATTTGATTAATATAAAACATATTAAGAAAATTTAACCACAGTAAACACAAACATAATTTAGATGTTATTTATATTCAAAAATCTATTTAAATATTAAGTTTATTTCACATTATTAGAATAATAATTACAATATCAACCTCGTTGTATTTTAAGCATTATAAATAATTAACCATACAAGCAAAACATAATAGAATATGGAATATTTGAGTTTAAAATTAATTAAATGCATTACAAAATAAAAAAAAATATGAATAACTTTAAAACTAATTCTTATGTAATAGTATTATATAAATGTTTACATACAAGTTATAGCTGAATAGCTTTCTATCACAATGTAAAACAAAATGATTTTTACTATCTTTGTATTGCGTTGAACACATTGCAAGACAATTGATTACCAATAAAACCGGGTTTTTAAACAATCAAGACATTTCTATAATAGATACTGATATCATTACTAGTTTGTTTTATTTTCACCATCAATAAATATCGCTTACAATTTGTACGAAATGGGTCACGTATTCGTGTGCTCTAAAGGCTTCGGCTTCCAACTTAAACGTATCCCATTTTATGTGCAATGTATTTATCTACGAAATGCATCAGACCATTTCTGTATTACTCGCAATTTAATGAGCAATGACTACAGTGTATACAATGGTTAAAGAAAGATAGGTGCGATTATAGAATGTGTTTGTACAATAGTACCTATAGTTAGTTGTGTAATGCTATCGGCATCAAAGTTTATATAGCAAGTTGGTTGAAAAAAAAAATGAACTATTTAATTAAGAGTTAAAAATATGTTTATTTTTTCACTCATGCTTTCATTGTAGATTTTATTTGAGTTAATTTAGCGAATAATAAAAATATATAAAGAAGAGCCTATTCGCCGTCGTCTTGTATAAATCAGTTTGTTTAAGCTGGGGTGAAAGTGCGTCGTAAAATATTCAATGCGCCGAGAGTGGGTGAATGAGAGGACAAAAAATGTGGAAAAAGTTTTTATTTTATTGTTCATCATTTTCCTTCCAAGATTTTCGCTGTAAGAAACAATTTGTTAGTGCGCGGCCCTCGCATGTAGAGCATTTCTCATGGCAGCCGCCGAGCGGAGCGAGAGAAATGAAAAAAGATCCGAAATCATTTGTAGCTCTTAAGGAACGTACAGCGGAATAGGAGGTTTATATTTTTATGCTGTTCGTTTTGTGCACGTCATTTGCGATGACATACGGGGGCGCGCAAGAGTTTGCATCACTCCACACGCTCAACTCTTTGCTGTCAGAATATGCTCTTTCCCCACTGCATATTTTTCATGTTTAAATATACAAGCATTCACCATATATGACATTTGTGTTGTGTTGTATATGTATTTACATCTGTATGGAGTCTAGCGCAACTACTGCCACTACACACCGACAATAGTTTTGTATATTCTGGTTGGGATATCTTTGTAGATGTAAGCCTTTTATTAAAATATAATGCAATATATTCTCCGGCCCAAAAACGAATGCCACGATAAAAATATCTCCGGGTGAGCTCCATTCAACCCCACACAAAGCACAATTTAACACTTATACCACTCCTTCTAGAAATAATATTAAAGTTCCAGAGACTTACCCTACCTACTACATGCATTTTCCAACCAATCTACCTTTCACACGTTTGAAAATCTAGAGCGGGTATTATTTTAATTTGCACTATCCATCTTCCCATTGTTCAGATCCAACTTTCAACATTATTACTTTTTTTGTACCAACAAATCATTCAGATTAAGATGTTTAAAAAATGTAATAATCAAACGTAAACGTTGTTAATTTAAATATTTTATTATACTTAAAAAACTGAGCTACAAAAAGTTTCATAAATTGATGATGCAATATTCCAAGATTTACAAATCTTTCTACACCAAATAATTTATTTAAATCAGACAATCTCCCCCTTCCTTAAAAAGTATAAATCTCTTTTATATTTAGACTGATTTACTAGAGATTTGTGATTAATTAATATTAATGCCACACGCCAGTGTAAATTTCTTAACGATGTAGTGTGTTAGAATAAGTAATGCTGTTTTAATAGCTCTGTAATTGAAGAAATTTCTGTCAGATACATTTCATTAAATAAGCCACCCCCCCCATATATATTGAGAAAGAAGGGGTTGTTGTAGTACACGCGACTGAATCTAAATACCGTGTCATAAATATTATGACCGCGGCATACTATATAAAGTGGCGTGACTGCTATGATTGAACACTTGTATAATTAGCTATAAATCAAAGGGTATTTACAATAATATGAAACTTATTACAATTTATATTTTTTTTAAATATTGTATTATAAAGTAATTTTGTTATTAGTGATGTTGTTAGGTTTGCAATTTGTATTTGCAATCAACATTGCAAAATTGATAAATGGGCGTTCGAAAGTTTAGGTGTTTAATACAGCAGGCAGGGAACTGGGGAGTCCGGAATCTCGTTTGTGTATTTGCGCGATAGATAGATAGACTAAATATACAGTATTATAATTATTATTGTGCTGAATTTATAGTTCGGTTCGCATCCTAGAAATAGATTTATACAGTATTATTACGGCACAATCCGGCTCCGCGCAATAATAAACGCGACAATTGATATTTATCATCGCCCCTCGCCGTTTGTTTGCAATACTAACGGGCACCGCAAGAGAAATGAATTGTCCAAATGTTTATTATTAATTGCATTTTAGTTTATCGGTCTTAGGGGTGTAATACAATTGATTCTATTTCTTTATAAATGTGTCTCTTCCTAATATTTCTCATTAATTGTAACTTATTATTGCAATCTAAAAACAATAATAATATTTGATTAAAAAATGATAATTGATTCAATAAATATATTTTGAAAGGATATATAGTTTGTTTACAAACATAACATATACTCGTATTCAGTATATTCCAAGTCTTCTAAAAGTGGAAACTAGTGAACTATCTAAAATATATATTTAATACTACATTATATATTTTCAAAAAAAAAAAAAAAAACCCAAGATTTCATGACAAATAAAATAGTTATTAATGTTAGATAAATATTTTTTATATACGTTACGGTAAATGTTTATATTTAGCAGATATTAGACGATCGTTGAATGTAATAGTAACTCGATCAGATACACGGTAAATGTTAGGTTTTATTAAATAATATAATGAAAATAATAATCTTAATAAACTAGCATTGACAATGTGAAATATCTATAATTTAAAAAGATTAGAAATATCATAACAACTTTACATTTGTTTTTACGTTCCTTGTATGTATTCTATAACACCAATTCACAGTAGTTCAGATAGAAAATATAATATTACTGCATTTTTAATAATTACTGCTTCATGAAGTAAGATTTTATGAACAGAAGTGTCCATAGTACTACACGTACTAACTTATAAATGTTTCTACTGTTTTTTCTTGTTTATGGTTTCTATTGATTATTATCAAAACTAGAAAACATCTTTGAAATTGTCTATAATTACGTTTTTTGAGCTTCATTAGATACGAATTTATTCTATAAGTTTTTCGTGTAATTGGACATCATCGGTCATCGGTATAGATCACAATATCAAATAACAGCATTAACAGCAATGAATGTAAGCTAAATACAATGCGCAAAAAGATATTAATCAAGTGTGCGGTGCACCAAACATTAGAAGAGGTGGGGCAAATAAAAACAAACAAATAAAGTGTTTTTGGTTACCTAAGACCCTAATTATTACTGTGTACTAAAAATATTTTGTCCTCTTTTGTTCTCCATTTTGTAGAATACAATTAGCGCAAAAACTACTCCAACTTAGGAGGTTTTAGTACCAATAAATTTGAAGACAAGTAAAATTTCTTAAAAAAAATAAAACATTCAGACGATTCTATGTATTTTTTTTTTCAAATATTTTGCAAAAGTAATTTTATTCAGATCATAGAAAAAACTTTTTTATAAAAGAACCAATGTGTTTTATCGTTTGTTCAAAAACTAACATTGTCTTACTATGTGATTTTGTATTTCAAAAGTTGACCAAATACTAAAAAAAGTTCATGTGTTATGTTTAAAAACATTAAAATGTTGATTTTAACTTTTTCAAATTTTTAAAAACTGTGCGTTTGTTCCAAATAGCTAAACTAAGTATAACTTCATTGCAACTACGCATTGATTTAAGAAAAATAAAATACACGGTAGATTACTAAAGAAACCATAATATTGAAAGTAATGTTGTTCTCGTTCAGATTTTTCCTTTTTTATCAGCATATTGTTGACAAATTATTTCATATCATCCTATTTAAGTAATAAGTCATGTGCTGTTGAATAGAGTTAGCCTTTATCCGGATTCCTCTCGTGCGTTGTTCCATCTAAATTTGAAATACTAGTATTTATGGTTTTCGTTTGGTTAGAACCGTTGGGTCTCTCCTCTTTTTTTTAATTCAAGTACATTCTTCTCATCACACAATATTTCTGAAAAATACATTATTAACATATGAAACATAAAAAAAACTTTCATCTTTGTCGTTAATAATCACTTTGCTATGTTTACTACATAACTGTTCACTATTTCTAACTACTCGATGGAGGCGCTATTTTATTATTGTTTATTACAATTAAAGCAAAACCCAAGAATAAATAAAAAATCTTCAAGAGCCTTTTCGATATAAAACCCTATAGCAATAAAATAAAAAATAAAAAAAACATTATTTATTGCAACCATCACTCAGCTCCAACCAATGTAGCAAATTAAAATGCCTTAAATTATTTCAAAAGGCAACCATTATTTCTTCAAGCCAATACTAAAATTCTGGTATAACTTAGCAGCAGTGCAAATCAAGTTAAATAAATAAGAAAGTAAACAATTTACCTCTTATCAAAAAACCCTATACCTAACCTATAAGAGAATATATTGAGCCTTTACCAATATCTCCGACATAAAATAATAGCAGTATAAAATGTCAAACAAAAAACTAAATTACAATAATGAACTTAGACCTGTTTTCCACTGGGCCATTTACTACCTTCTCTACACTCAAGTGTTCTCCAATTTTGATCATTCAGCAGCTATTCTGCCAAACAGTAGCCATATATATCTTATTCACAAGCCAACTCAAGCAAACGTAAAACATGCTGCTTATTATGTCCACAAAAACATAATAACGTTGCCTCCTTACTGTTCCCAACCAAAATAATAAGAATGCAAGGAGTATAAAAATATAAAGTTAACCTATAGCTCACTTAAACTTAACTGTTTAGTAACAACAATTCCGTGGTCTGCTAATAGACTTATTTTTGCTATTAAAACGTAGCATTTAAATAGCAAAAACTACGTGCAAAATAGACGAATGTTTCGTACTCAATAATAACACTCCATGAAATAAATCGATTTCACTCATCAAAGCAATATGCACATTAGACTGGTTCTTAAAAAAGCTTTGGCAGAATTTTTGTGTGTGCACTATCAGAAATTAATCTTTATGAAAAAAAAGTAAATCATGCCAAATTTAAGCCCTTAAAATTCAAAAGAACACGTATATATAAATGTGTTAAAATGTGTTATAGTATTGTGTACTTCTGTGTATTGAGTTTTCCAATAAAAATGATTAAACTTTACTATTAAATAAAACAATTTAAAAATTATAAAATATAATAATCTTAATTTTTATTAAAAAATTGACTCATTACAACTAAGTATAGAAAATAATATTGGTTAAATAAAAGATAAATCTGACAAATTTTGCATTAAATCTGAGTTTCGTGCTTGGTTTTTAATGATAACGTTTTTTACAAAAACAAGAAACCCATCTTTGCAAACAATTATCGTAACTAATTCTTAAAACTCTAAAACTGACTGTGGGTATTAGTAAACATGTGGTTTAACAAGATGCTAAATGCCATTAAACCAACAAAATAATGACGTTATTGAGATCCAAGTTTGAAGTCAAAATTATTTCAGAAACTAATAACGTTAGTCTCTGTATTATTTTAATTTGAGTTACGTGAAATAGATTGTACTATAATTTCTACATTGCGTTGTGTTACTATACCAAATTCTAATGTGACCTACCAAAATCTGTAATTTAGTTTAGGTTTGATAGCCGTTGATAACAGACATAAAGCGTTTTCAAGTAGAACTTTTAGTAAGTTAGATTACAAGGCACACCTTCTAATTGTATGTTATTTTTTTTTTATTTTAAAGGAACTGAAATCCAGATAAGATTTGATAAGTTTAATTTTCATACTTGATTTATGTAATTCTGCTTATGTATGATTATTCACCCATTCAATATATTCCAAATAATTTTCAAACCAATAAAACATCTTGGAGTTTCAATTATGCTTGCTTTAAAATTTTCTTCAAAACTCTCTAAAATGCAATTCAATTTAACTTCATTGTTTGAATTAACAGTCACTTGCACACTTGCACAAAATCAAAACTTGTTATAGTATGATTTAATAGATCATTTCATTTTTTCAATACTTTGTTACAAGATAACTGCCATAAATTCCTGGCCTACTACATATTTAAAAATTTCTGAACAAATGTCAAATATTGTCGTTAAAGTGTTATGCTTTATTAACGTATATGTGCAGTTTCAACCCTATTTTAATTAGTCTTGTAGTGATATCTAGACAGACATCATTAGGTTTCAACTTTTTTACATTGGATGGTCTTACCCACAATCAAATTGAACAAAAATTAGATAGCGTATACAGTAAAGATTCACCTTCTTATTCCACCATAAAAGAATGAGCAAACAGGTTTAAGATAAGTTATTATAAGTCTATAGAAGATAACTCACAGAAGAGTCGATCCCTTTATTAAAAAACTGTCCAAAGTGATCGCCGATCAATATGAGAACTAATATTTCTGTCTGCTGTTCAAAAACAGCATCGAGTTGATTGTGTTCGATCTTTTTTGAAGCTTTATGAGGAAGAACAAGAAGAAGTTCTCCAAACTATTTTAACAGGAGATAAAACTATGGTCTTATATCATGAACATCTGTCCAAAAAAAACGTATAGAATAGTGACGTACAGGTAAACCACCACTAAGAAAAGCCAGGAAATCCCCGTCAACCAAAAAAATCATGGCCATAACCGTTTGAAATTGTTAAAACATCTTGATGATTGATTAAAAAACAATACCGAGGCTTTTATGCTACCTTATTACAAAGCCTGAAAAAAAAAACTCGGACAACCGTAAAAAAAAATGAACAAAAAGTTGTTGCACGACAACGCATTTCCGCCCTGTAGTCCAGACTTGGCCATTAGCGTTCTTATTTTCAAAATTTTAAGAAAACCGTTAGGGTAAACAATTTCTTGACAATGAAAAAATAAAAACTGATGTTTCGCAGCATTTTGACACAAATCTTCAGAAATTTTTGATAAAAGAACAAAATTACTAATTAAGCAATGTAATAAGTATGTTAAGGTTAAGGGAGATTATATTAAAATATAATAATTTTTTTTTCAAAAGATGCATGACTTCTTGTTAGGCCGGGAATTTATGGCAGTTACCTCGTAGTTACCCCGTTTCATGTAGAAAAACTGTTTTTATATCAAACGGCTTCATAACATGTTTTTCTAGCAAAAATTACTAGAAATGTCCATCGCTATCTGATAAGTTTTTCACACAAAACACCCATTTTGTTTTTAATACTTCTTTGTTCTCTAGAAGCGTTTTCATCTTTCACATATTGTTAAATTAAAAGCTTAAAGATCTTCTTTAACAGCAGTTTTCCACTTATTCTTTACAATTCATGGCTTTTTCATAGGTATTTGGAACTTCTTCAGTTTAATTCTTCCTCAAAATTCAGTCTTGATATAATATCTCTGTTTTTTTGTAACATTCTGTCTATTAGTATTGAGTGTTACTTTTTTAGTATTCTCTGGTTCATTTTCAACTTCTGACAGATTTTCTACTTCAACTTTTAAATATTTCTTTAGAAGCATGAAGAGATCTTTATTCAGTAAGCTTATCAAACTGAGTTGCCATCGTGTCATATCGGAATTAGTTTTTCTTTTTCTTATCCAATTTTTGACGTAGACTACATTGAAAAACATCTAGAAATGCTTCTGATCTGAAAATGTTGACATAATTAAGTGTTGGATTCATTTATCATATAGAGTAGAATCTTTATATATATATATATATATATATATATATATATATATATATATATATATATATATATATATATATATATATAGGCACAAACTCTGTATTAGGAGCGTTTGCTCTCGAGAGGATTGGGAGCGTTTAATTTACTTTATAAACTAACCGTGCCATAGTGTTTCAGTACTATCTTTATACGTGAAAACAACAACAATTTATTATTAAATTAGAAGATTAATAAATAGTTTGCAAAATAAATTTGAAAAATGATCAAGCAATTCGTTATTTTGCCGAAAGGTTAAATTAGAAACCTATTTTATTTAGATTTTAATTTAATACATTTGGTTCTTGTCTAAGTTATTTACAGTTATGGCTAAACGCCCCCAAAACTACAAATTGGTCATGTTTAGGGGCGTCTAACCGCATGATTGAGTTTAAATGTTTACCGCTAGGGCTATACTACAGTTCACGGCTTTGCCGTTAATGTGTAAACGCCTCTAGAGCATGTTGTGTGCAAATAAACGCTTCTAAAACGTATATTGTGCAAATAAACGCCTCTAAAACGTATATTGTGCATATTAACGTTTTTAGAACGCAAGCTTTCACGATCTCATTTTTCATACACGTTTAGTTTGATAATTAAACATTAACAATAGATATGGTATAATTGACTTACCATTAAATAATCTAACTATAGATAAACTAATAAAAAATATGGAATATTATTTATTTCAAATTAGAATACATTAACTAGTTAAAATTATGGCCCGTGTTAAGCCTGCGTTTGAATCAATTACTTATCATTGCAAAAAAAGTGCAATTTAGTTTTAGGCATTGAAATAAGTAGTTCTAAAAATAGACCTATTCTTAGTATTGAATGAGTTTTATGGTTAAAAAAAATAGAAAGTTTGTTGACATTGCCACTGCAATGCAAGGGTAACCAAACATTTTATTTTAACAAATTATGTATAATGGTTACATAAACGTAAAAAAAGATGTTTTAAAATTAGCAATATTATTTTTTTAATAATTTAATTAAATAAATTATTGATTATAAATATTATAATAATTATAATTGGTATTGAAGATTATTATTATGGAATTTATTTTTCAAGTGGGATGTTAAAAATAAAAATTAAACAACCATAAACAGCAGCCAAGACAATTTTTTTTGTTTAATAGTATTTTTTTTTAATTTACAGTTATTTTTTGTTAAAGCTGCCGATTATGATTAAATTAATTAATTTATTTTTAATTGAAAAGTGGACACCATAATAATAATTTTAAAATCTAATCTGTTTATTTATAAGAATGTTGTTTTTCAATAGATTTTGATAATTTGACTTTCTAATTGTGTGTGGCATTCATAAATAATAAAATGTTGTGAACATCAATGTCATAATTGTGCCGCCTCTAACAGGAATTATGTTATTTTAACTTAATTATTGTAATGAACATACTTAAATACTTTTGTCTAACAAACTTTATTAAAAGTATACAATTTTGTGTATTAATGTTATAATTGTGTCGAATTAAGAAAATGTGCAGCGTTCTAACAGAAATTTTGTTATTTTGACGTTTTGATTGTAATTGTATACTTAAGTACCCCTGTCTACCACAATTTATAAAATATTGTTCATAAATGTTATAATTGCGCCGCCTCCAATAAAAATTTTGTTATTTTGAATTTATTATTGTAATTGTCATACTTAAGTACTTCTATCTACCAAAATTCATAAAAATCATAAAATGCTGAGCATAAATGTTATAAATGCGCCGCCTCCAACGAGAATTTTGTTATTTTAACTTTATCATTGTAATTATCATACTTAAGTACTTCTATCTACTAAAATTCATTAAGATCATCAAATGTTGTGCATAAATGTTATAATTGCGCCGCCTCCAATAAGAATTTTGTTATTTTAACTTTATCATTGTAATTATCATACTTAAGTACTTCTATCTACTAAAATTCATCAAGATCATCAAATGTTGTGCATAAATGTTATAATTGCGCCGCCTCCAACGAGAATTTTGTTATTTTAACTTTATCATTGTAATTATCATACTTAAGTACTTCTATCTACTAAAATTCATCAAGATCATCAAATGTTGTGCATAAATGTTATAATTGCGCCGCCTCCAACGAGAATTTTGTTATTTTCACTTTATCATTGTAATTATCATACTTAAGTACTTCTATCTACTAAAATTCATCAAGATCATCAAATGTTGTGCATAAATGTTATAATTGCGCCGCCTCCAACGAGATTTTTGTTATTTTAACTTTATCATTGTAATTATCATACTTAAGTACTTCTATCTACTAAAATTCATCAAGATCATCAAATGTTGTGCATAAATGTTATAATTGCGCCGCTTCCAACGAGAATTTTGTTATTTTCACTTTATCATTGTAATTATCATACTTAAGTACTTCTATCTACTTAAATTCATCAAGATCATAAAATGTTGTGCATAAATGTTATAATTGCGCCTCCTCCAATAAGAATTTTGTTATTTTAACTTTCTCATTGTAATTATCATACTTAAGTACTTCTATCTTCTAAAATTCATCAAGATCATCAAATGTTGTGCATAAATGTTATAATTGCGCCGCCTCCAACGAGAATTTTGTTGTTTTGACTTTATCATTGTAATTGTCATATTTAAGTAATTTTATTTATCAAATTTCATCAAGATCATAAAATGTTGTGCATAAATGTTATAATTGCGCCGCCTCCAATAAGAATTTTGTTATTTTAACTTTATCATTGTAATTATCATACTTAAGTACTTCTATCTACTAAAATTCATCAAGATCATCAAATGTTGTGCATAAATGTTATAATTGCGCCGCCTCCAACGAGAATTTTGTTATTTTAACTTTATCATTGTAATTATCATACTTAAGTACTTCTATCTACTAAAATTCATTAAGATCATCAAATGTTGTGCATAAATGTTATAATTGCGCCGCCTCCAATAAGAATTTTGTTATTTTAACTTTATCATTGTAATTATCATACTTAAGTACTTCTATCTACTAAAATTCATCAAGATCATCAAATGTTGTGCATAAATGTTATAATTGCGCCGCCTCCAACGAGAATTTTGTTATTTTAACTTTATCATTGTAATTATCATACTTAAGTACTTCTATCTACTAAAATTCATCAAGATCATCAAATGTTGTGCATAAATGTTATAATTGCGCCGCCTCCAACGAGAATTTTGTTATTTTCACTTTATCATTGTAATTATCATACTTAAGTACTTCTATCTACTAAAATTCATCAAGATCATCAAATGTTGTGCATAAATGTTATAATTGCGCCGCCTCCAACGAGATTTTTGTTATTTTAACTTTATCATTGTAATTATCATACTTAAGTACTTCTATCTACTAAAATTCATCAAGATCATCAAATGTTGTGCATAAATGTTATAATTGCGCCGCTTCCAACGAGAATTTTGTTATTTTCACTTTATCATTGTAATTATCATACTTAAGTACTTCTATCTACTTAAATTCATCAAGATCATAAAATGTTGTGCATAAATGTTATAATTGCGCCTCCTCCAATAAGAATTTTGTTATTTTAACTTTCTCATTGTAATTATCATACTTAAGTACTTCTATCTTCTAAAATTCATCAAGATCATCAAATGTTGTGCATAAATGTTATAATTGCGCCGCCTCCAACGAGAATTTTGTTGTTTTGACTTTATCATTGTAATTGTCATATTTAAGTAATTTTATTTATCAAATTTCATCAAGATCATAAAATGTTGTGCATAAATGTTATAATTGCGCCGCCTCCAATAAGAATTTTGTTATTTTAACTTTATCATTGTAATTATCATACTTAAGTACTTCTATCTACTAAAATTCATCAAGATCATCAAATGTTGTGCATAAATGTTATAATTGCGCCGCCTCCAACGAGAATTTTGTTATTTTCACTTTATCATTGTAATTATCATACTTAAGTACTTCTATCTACTAAAATTCATCAAGATCATAAAATGTTGTGCATAAATGTTATAATTGCGCCGCCTCCAATAAGAATTTTGTTATTTTAACTTTATCATTGTAATTATCATACTTAAGTACTTCTATCTACTAAAATTCATCAAGATCATCAAATGTTGTGCATAAATGTTATAATTGCGCCGCCTCCAACGAGAATTTTGTTATTTTCACTTTATCATTGTAATTATCATACTTAAGTACTTCTATCTACTAAAATTTATCAAGATCATCAAATGTTGTGCATAAATGTTATAATTGCGCCGCCTCCAATAAGAATTTTGTTATTTTAACTTTATCATTGTAATTATCATACTTAAGTCCTTCTATCTTCTAAAATTCATCAAGATCATCAAATGTTGTGCATAAATGTTATAATTGCGCCGCCTCCAACGAGAATTTTGTTGTTTTGACTTTATCATTGTAATTGTCATATTTATGTAATTTTATTTATCAAATTTCATCAAGATCATAAAATGTTCTGCATAAATGTTATAATTGCGCCGCCTCCAATAAGAATTTTGTTATTTTCACTTTATCATTGTAATTATCATACTTAAGTACTTCTATCTACTAAAATTCATCAAGATTATAAAATGTTGTGCATAAATGTTATAATTGCGCTGTTGTAAATTTTTTAATATTTTATCTAGGTTGTTTTATTTTTGCTTAAAATAATTTTTAATTTTGAGGTAGAAATGATTTTTGTGTAGTTTTACTAGGTTGTGATTGGGGGATCATAAGTTTTAGTTGAATGAAAAATATATTTAGGTTATTGTAAATTTTTCAATATTCCTCCAACGAGAATTTTGTTGTTTTGACTTTATCATTGTAATTGTCATGTTAAAGTAATTCTATTTTTCAAAATTCATCAAGATCATAAAATGTTGTGCATAAATGTAATAATTGCGCCGCCTCCAATAAGAATTTTGTTATTTTAACTTTATCATTGTAATTATCATACTTAAGTACTTCTATCTTCTAAAATTCATCAAGATCGTCAAATGTTGTGCATAAATGTTATAATTGCAACGCCTCCAACGAGAATTTTGTTATTTTAACTTTATCATTGTAATGATCATACTTAAGTACTTCTATCTACTAAAATTCATCAAGATCATAATATGTTGTGCATAAATGTTATAATTGCGTCGCCTTCAACGAGAATTTTGTTGTTTTGACTTTATCATTGTAATTGTCATGTTTAAGTAATTCTATTTATCAAAATTCATCAAGATCATAAAATGTTGTGCATAAATGTTATAATTGCGCCGCCTCCAACAAGAATTTTGTTGTTTTGACTTTATCATTGTAATTGTCATGTTTAAGTAATTTTATTTATCAAAATTAATCAAGATCATAAAATGTTGTGCATAAATGATATAATTGCTCCGCCTCCAATAAGAATTTTGTTATTTTAACTTTATTATTGTAATTATCATACTTAAGTACTTCTATCTTCTAAAATTCATCAAGATCATCAAACGTTGTGCATAAATGTTATAATTGCGCAGCCTTCGTTCGTTCGTTAATATCATATAATGCTGTGAAGATTAATGTTTTAACTTTACCGTCTCTAACAAGAATTTTGTTATACTGACTATATCTTTGTAATTAGCATATTTAAATTCCGATGTATACAAAAATTCATTAAAATCATAAAATTCTATAAATATTAATATAATATTTTTGCCGCCTCTAATTTTTTTTAGAAGCGACACCTTTGTTGACATTATCTTTGTAATTGGCGTACTTATCCTTGTCTACTAACTTTTATTATTTTTTAATTTGTTTAGTATTTACTATTTATTATAGCATGTATAAACGTTAGCGTTGACCTTAAACTTGGTGTGAGACCTAGAAAAATGATTGACCTTAAACTTCAACTTTTAACAAAATATGAATTCAAGCCTGAAAAATAAATACAATCTGTTGTGTTATTATGTAAACTAGTTATAAGATTTATATTTTTTTATATCAAGTAATATTTTAGTTGATTTATAATACAGGCAGAATATTTTTAACTAATATTTTAAAAGAAAGTTTATTAAAAACTTAAAAAAAAAACATTATGTATGTCAATAACCCTATTCGATTTGATTTTATTACGGTAGATATGTCCGCTACAAAAGCATAAATGTGTGGCTACAGTAATGTACTAACAAATTCTGTCAATCTTGATTTTAATGCCATCTATTAACACTCTATTTGAACTAACCGTTGGACGCTCTTAACACGTAGTTTATATGCACGGATTGGGAGCGTACGCTTCCAATCCTTAGACGCTTTTACGACGTAGAAAGTGTGCGCTTAAACGCTCCTAAACCAGCGTTTTTATCTCTATATATATATATATATATATATATATATATATATATAATATTTAATATGTATATATACGGCGTTGATTTCCTTCGTCTTTGTATAACATTGCACGCGCAGCTTTTAGAATAGTGCATTGTCTCATTCATTTCTTCCACTTTGTTGCAGTGTATAAATTCTTGTTGTGTTTGTAGCATAATTCCCAAATTTTTAAACAAGTATCTCATGTTGTTGTTGATATACTAAATTCCATTATCTACATATACTCTTTCTACTTTGCAACCAAACTTTGTCTTGCACATTTTTATAAAATTAAAAAAAAACTTGTTGACATCTCCTTTGTGTTTTAAAAGTTTACGTCTCTATATTTCGTACTATCATTTTTAACAGCACATAGTATCTTGCACCACCAACAAATAGTTTTGCGCCACCAACAAATAGTTCATCTATTGAACTACATGCATCACTTGAGATTAATTCACCAGGTTTTGTTACTTTTCTGTTTATTGTTGCAAATTTTAACAGAAAATTCACAAATAAAAATATGCAATTGCCATAAGTTCATTTCCTTGATAAACTCATTAAATTTCCAATTCTTTTCACAGAGAGATATTCATGGCTACCTAGTTTTACGTTTATATAAGTAATTTTATTGTACAAAACCTTCTTTGTTACTGCACATGTAGTAAGTGGTACCACTACCCATCAACCAATGTGTTTCTTTATTTATGCATTACCAACTCTTTTTTGAGTTGCCTGAGTATTTTCAGTTCTACTGTTCATACTTTTTTAGAAACTAAATTTTTGATACTTGTCCTTTACAGTTCTTTCCTTTTAGTTCCATTTGAGCTTGTGGCCATTAATGCAATTTTCTATTATACCATTACTGTTTCCATTAGCTCCTTTATCAACAAGTCTTGCAGTCTGTTTAATTTCTTCTATTGTTAACAATCTTTATCAAAATTGCCAATACTTAGACTGTAATGTACTTAACAGCAATGAAGCGCACTATGATCAAAATCTCCTTACGGGGCAAAATCAAAAACAAAATAATCATTAAAAAAATAAAGGTAACAAACGTGGCGGAAAAGATAGCAAAGTTAAAATGAAGTTGAACCAGCCACGTTTCAAGACAATGAACAATGGGTATAGTCAGTCAGAGTCACGCACTAGCAACCAAGAAAAACAAATAAAAACAGAAACTGACCACAAATGAAATGGCTGGACAACATTAGATCAAGTTCGAAAAGAGATTAGTTCTACAAAACTTAATTCAACAGACATGAAAGGTATATGGAGAAGCCTACGTCCAGGAGTGGACTAAATTAAAATACATTTTGCCAATGCATCAATGTTTCACTGTTCAATATCTGCAACAATATTTGCAGCTAGACACTATGAAATACGATTACTCAAATTAAAACAGAATTTGATAGGTATTATATGAATTCTGTTTCAAAGATTAAAATGATGATGATTTTTTGTGATCGTTCAAGCACAAATGATCTAAATCGAAAAAATAAAGCCACCACACCAGAAATAATTACTAAAATCCGCAAACTAAGATATCTAAAATTTAAAAAGAATTGCAACAATGAAAGAGACTTGAATCCACCACTATACACGACCAAGCAACAGTCAAACTTCAAGTTCAACTAGAGAGCCTGCATGAAAGAAATAAGTTGTATTCATCTGTAGAAGGCTCTAGTAGGGCCAAAACTAGTAATGCATTTGTAAGAATAAATTTGTGATAAAAAACATAGTAAATTGTTTTATTATTTCATAAACATGAATTAACACGTAGTAGAGTTCACAACCATCAATTATAACAATTTTTGTGTTTGTACTTAATTATCTAAAAACATAACCATATCAATGTAGATGTAAATATATTAAGTTCATAAATTTATATATTTTCAAATATTTAAATACACATACAAAAGAATAAAGACCGCATTACAATTTTTAAAGTTGGTGCACTATTGATTTTTACAGCATCCATATCCTACACAATTGCTTCACTATATAACAGTAAATGTATAGAGAAAGGATTCGACTGCTGCTATAAAAATATATCCAATAAAATATAAGTAAAAGTTTTCTTTCTTCTTCAAAATCTAAACATATATAAAGATTGTGTTAGACAATCACATTAAACTTTGCTTTTACATAAGGAAATTCATAGCTTCAATATTTCTAATTATAAATAATAATAAAAATCTATATAAAGTTGTTGCTTTGTATAGGAAATACAAATATTAGTTGAATGAACAATGAATGGGCTGCCGGGTGAAAATAAATCTAAAGTTATGATGTATTAAACAAATTGTTACGGTTCATAAATTTTATTGCACAAGAGCAAATTTTGCGATAATAGACATGTGTAGGTCCTATACATTTCAAGCATTTCAATTATACAACCAAAATGAATTTATTAACACTAACTATAAAACTAGTAATTTTAGAAATAAATAATAAATATAAGCAAAACAGTAACTGTTGGCAACATTGGGGAATGGACTTGCAGATAATGGGAATAGTTATAAGTTTTTAATAATAATTAAGTTTAACAATCATTGCATATTATCACTGCTACTCTGTATAGTTTTAACTAGTTTAGTGATAGAAATCTATTATTATGTCGCAAACGAACCTACTATCTGCTCCAATATTTTGTATATACAAAACAAACAATAACAAATAACTGGTTAAAATATACATAGTAAAGAAATGTCAACTTTCCGCGGCAAATACATTAAATACATTTGAACGTTGTGATGATAAACATTGAAAAAGTGGTTCCATCCTTTTATCTATTATGATATGAAATATATGAGGGGAAGCTTAAAATATTTTTTTTGCGTATGCACAGAGGGAATATTCTTTTGAAAGTAAAGTAGGTTGCGGGAATAAAAAAAATATGAAAAAGAGCGTTCGTTTCGTGGTGGTTTCGCAGCAGCATATGTTGTGTTCGCAGCGTTCGCGCGGGAGAGTGAAAAATAGACAAAATCTCAGTCGCCCGATTTGTATGGGGCATATCAGTGAGTGTGTGTTGGTTTCCTTTCCCCGGTAAACATTCCCGCAGACTTTTTATGTTCGCGTGTCGTTAAAAACGGCGATGAAAAATGGTGTCGAATTCCGGTATAAAGGTTGTTTATTGGGCTAGGCTAAGAGGAGAGAGCCCTCTCTATCTGAACCCGGCAATACTATGATTTAGTGTGCAGATATAGACGCCGGGGCGCGCACACGATTTATTACGTTTTGTGCTAAATAAACCAAAAATTAATTATCTAAAACGCGGAGATTAAATAAAAACATGCCCGCTTTGTTTCCTCACGCCTTCTCTCTCTGGCTCCCGTCTGGTTCACCCTTCGCACCGAATCTCGGCGGTGGTGGTTTTTTCATCCGGCCCACCGGCACAACTTTATGTTTCGCTTTATTAAATGTTTAGCTTGGTGTTAATTACGACTACTTTCCAGCAATTTATTATAACATTGTAATTTATACTTAGCATGTATCTAGAGACATATCAATTATAAAAGAACATTATGTATACCTATGAAGCATTCGGTCTTGAGTAAAAACAACATTTAATTAGAAATTAATGCGGATTTTATACACAAATATTATTTGTTTAAAATGGTGTCAATTAATTAAAAAAGTTGTTTTGTTTTATAACTATTTTCTTGAAAAGATTTATTTTATTCTATAACACATGAGCCTTGCGGCGGAATAACTACAAGCGAGTCTAATATTGGCACAACGAAGATTTATAAATTGAAATAAGAAGCAAAATAAAAAAACAATTACACAACCTAAGCATAATAAAAGGTATTTCATTTCACATCTATTTCCTGTACGGTGTATTTTAAAGGCAACATTTTATAGCACAGTATACCAATATCCTCTGAGAAACTATATATAAGTTTTATTTTTATTCAATTTTTAAAATATAAATCACAATGTTTCTTATATCCATTATGCAGAAACGACCGGCAGTTGCAGCCATAAAAATCAATGTTTTTAACAAGTTGTTGTAATTTGTCTATGTTCTTTGTCTTTGTTCGTGATGCATAATTTTAATAAAGCAACTAAATACACTAGGTATTGTTTTGGTAATAATAAAATCTTTTTTCGAATGCTTTTCCATATCACAATTAATGTATTTAAAATGTTTTCAATTTCTGTTCTACCCTTATTTTAATGTACATAATTCTGTATGGTTAAGTCACTCATCCTAAACCGCACCTCATCTATCATTATTTTAAAGATATTGCAGCAAAAAAATCACAAAAACTATTAAATCAAAACAAAAGTACCTGTATTTAATTAAACAATCAGTTAATAAGAAGCAAAAAGCACGTAACAAAATTATCAGTAATCGTTCCAATCAGACTAATTAGAATTATAAAAAAGCTCGTAAACATTGTGACAATATGAAAAAGATACGATTGACGAAAACAAAGCTAATCGAATTTCTCAGTATTCCATAAACAACAAAAATGTGTATAAACTATAAATTTATTGCATTGACCAAAATAATTTAGTTACTAATCCAAAGAAAAAATCAATTATTGCAAACCAATTTCTATCTAACTTTACTATTCTAAATCCTCCAAGTGTTATATCTACAATGCCAACTAGTAGTAAAACAGTTTGAGGTTGTCAAAAAATACTTTTTTAAATTTTTTAAACTGAATACCAGAAAAGTAAATCATGTCCAAATTGTTTGAAAATTGCAAATGTTCAACCTTTACCTAAAGAAGGAGACAAGTCTGATTCTTTAAATTATAGATCATTATTTGCATTACTATCTAATCTGTTCAAAAAAATTTAAAATTATAATAATTTTCATAATATATCAAGTTTTTAGAACAAAATAACTTGATCTCAGATACACAATATAAGTTTTGATTAGTCACAAACAAAATTTTTCTTTAGACAAATTACTTACTTTAGAAAAATTTCTGACATATATTAGTCACTAATAAAATTCTACTTTAGACAAGCATGGAAAAAATCTTGCAGTTGCTCTAGACATTTCCAAAGTATTTGATAGGGTATGGTATCCTAAATTATTCACAACCTCCATTGTATAGGTCTTGATTACAAATCTGTTAGTCATATCAATAGCTTTTTTGACAATATAAAAATTATAGTAAAAATTGTTAGTTTAAACTCCCCAAAAGCATAAACGTTTTTTTTTTCAAGGTTCTGATTTTTCTCCGGTTTTAGTTTTTATTTAGATTAACAAACTTTTTCAAAAAACCAAAAGCCTTATAGTTTCCAAAGACCATATCCCCAAATACGACAAAACGTCTTGAAATTTCTATGTTATAATCTGTAGCACTTATAATCAAAGACCTCTAACAATATCTGAATGGGGTACTTTCAACTTCAATTTAACTCTAAAAAAAACTCAATTTCTTAATGTTTCACAATTCAAATCCAAACAATCTTCAGTATGAAATATTAAACTAAACAACAAATCTATATCTGAATTTTCTTCAACTTGTCTTTTACGGGTTACAATCTCACATAATATTTTCTGAAATGACTATGTTGTTGATATATCTTTTAACGTTATATACGTTATAACTAAGATTTCTTAATAGATGTCTGTATAACTTTTGCATATATATAAAACTTGTATTGAATATTATTCCCATATATGTGAAAGAGTATCCAAAACTACAATATATCCTTTAAATTCTATTAAAAACAAACTATTTAGATCAATGCCAAAATTGACTAATGACTTAGATACTGTACACAGATGTACAGTACACCTGTGTTGCAGATCTTTGCGTTTTCTATAGATATTTCTATGGATATTGTTCAAACAAAATACAAGACATATTGCTATCTAAACAAATATTTACTCGTAGTACATGTTTGTTAAAAAAAAATTATATCCAGTTTAAAATACTTTTTTTCATTGATAAGGTTTTGTACTTCAGTAGATACTATACGGGTCATTTGTCATGACATATTGAGTAGTTTGGTGAGGTTAATGGAAAACTATTCAGATATTAGCGATGATGATGAAATTAGGCAATGTGAAATGATTAACATAAAGTGTGTATGTAAAGTACTAGTGCTATAGAAAGTTACAATTTTTTTTTTAAATTTTAGATTTTTACCTTTTTATAGTTTGATATATTTAGTCTAGCAACATTCCACATTTATTATGTATATTATAGGCCTTAATTTTGGCAATAACTTCCTCATTTGACGTGAACACAAAATGAAGTAAAAGAAACATTAAATTAGTCTATTCAATTGAAACCATAATTATTCAATTTTGCAGTGGCAATCGCAGACAAGTAAGTTGGTGCGTTATCATTGTCAAATTGATACAATAAACCAGCATAACTAACCTGTAAAAATACCACACTTTGACGAACAGATAATGAAGTAGATGCCTTAAAAAATTTAAAAAACTCTAGCTTTAGCTATTATTTTTTAAATTTATTTTATTTTTTTAATCAATTATTAACATATACACTTTTTATTATGCATTAAATCATTTCAGTGCTTTGCCCACCATTCATTTGTTAAAAACACGTGATTTCTGCTAATAGATTATTTAAAACTTTTGTTTTGTTTTTGTAATTAATCAGTCAACAGTAAAATTACTTCTGCAATATTTATAATTTCTTTAAGCATTTTACTGTAACCTTGATTCTCTTTGAATTTGTGTAATTCCTTTTTAGTTCTATATTAAGATCATTTTTTCTTCTGGTTTATGTGTATGTCTTCTTTAGCTCCATTTGTAGTTTGTCTATTTTATATTCTATTTCTTTGTTTGCTGTTTGCTGACATTTTAATTAAATAATATTATTTGTTAGTGTCTTAATTAAATTTTGTGAATGGTTATTTAATATGCTTTTGTTAAATGTAGATACTTTGTGTTCCTTTTATTTTTACGTTGTTATTTTCTAGAGTAATAATAGTGTTTCTTTTCTTACGTTGTTATAGTCATGTAATTTGTTTTATTTACCATTCATTTATACGAGAAAAGAAGAAGTACGTCTCTTGAAATACAGTGAGAGCAAAAATGATTGACCTGTCCGCTCTTATCGAACAGGGTATGTGCCGCCTCGTTCATACAGTCTCGTATAATGTACCTAACTTCACTTGGTATTGATCATATGATTAAAACCTATAAATCCGTCAATAACGGTTACACCATTGTGCGTATATGGCAAAATTTTACTAAAACTCCGTTTGATGAGAGCGGACAGATCAGTCATTTTTGATCTCAATGTAGTACTATTCATTTGCTCACTTAAGCTCTGAATTTGTATTTTTTGTTTGTTAGTATTCTTGTTAATATAAATTCTAGTTCTTTTCCTTCTAAAAACTAATTTAAATGATTAGATTTCAATGTACATTAGAAGTTTATCGGTCTGTAATTTTCATAATCATATGACATATTAATTTTTTTTTTATTTTTCACTGTACCTTTTTTGTTCCTCTTTTTGGATTTGCATTCACCATTCCTTCAATTACGTCCTACGTACCTACTACCATTCTTTCCTGTCCTCCTCATTTCAACGCATCTTCATTTTAGATCTTGTCTAACCACTTAATGTCCATTAATCTCTTCCATAGCCACATTTTAAATACTTTATGCGTTTTTCATCTTTATTTTTTCTATCGTCCAAGTTTCACATTTGTATAGGATTGTATAGAGTGTGTACAAAACATTTGACAATCATTTTTTGCAGATTTATATCAAACTTGGTTCTCAAAATCTTGCTCTTCCTTCTAAAGCTTCTTTTATGGCAAAATGTGTATTTCGTTGTCGCTTTTCCAATTCTCTGTAACTTCAGTTTTTTTTTCTTGTGCTCCAATTTATCTGCGTTTATGTACACGTCCATTTCTTTGCCTCTGCAATGCTCATAAGCTTTGTCTCATTTTTGTTTATACTCAGTCCATTTATAGATTCCATTTCTTTTTTAATTGATGTCCTCCGTTCTTCATCGAATTGAATCAAATTGATTATCTTCTTCCACGCTCACTCCCTTTGAACACATTGAACAACATTGGTGATGAAACAACAGCTCTGTCTCATTACTTTCTAAATTTCAAACCACTCGGTCCTTTTGTAATTTCACCTCATTGCTACTTGTTATCTTATATGCAAACTACATATCAGCAGTAACAACAGCTGAAGATGTATTGACAATGACATCAAAAATGTTGAAAAATGGTGTACTACTAATGGTATGGACATAAATGTAAAAAAAACGTAAGGTAATGACATTTAATAGATCAAAATCTAATTTTGCATACGACTATAGTATAAACTCACAGATATTAGAAAGAGCAGCATTTTAATTATGTTACCAACAAAGCTTTAAGAATATTAGGATTTACATACAAAGCATTTTACGTCGCTAACAGCTCATCGATCGCTAATCTGTAGCCTGGTTAGCCCTTTTCTTGGAATACGGTTCTGTGGTATGGTCTTCATCCTATGGAATTCATATTGATCAAATTGAAAGAGTCCAAAACAATTTTCTTAAATATTTGTCATTTAAAAGAGGAGATATTTCATTTAACTTTTCTTGTACTGAAATGAGAGAATTAAGCCAAATTGATACACTCTGTGGTAGAAGAAAAAAAATTGATGTTAAATGTATTGTAAAAATAGCAAATGGGATTATTGATTGTCCTAGTCTTTTGTGTCATTACACAATGATGTTAGTTTTTAGTCATTTCAACAGTTTTAACGGTATTCTTATCCACTTAATTTTTTTCTACTTTATGACATTTGTTTTATTGTATTTTTGTGATTCTATGTATGTACCATTTATATAGCTCGTTTTGCTTTTTAATTCTTTGTACTTAAATATAGTTACTTTTGTAGTAGCTTTTATTATATATGTCCATAAGCACTTTCATAAAATATTTTATAATTAATTTTACTGCAAGTTTGTGCACGGCAAAGAATCGACTACCTCAAGTTCTGCTGTACATTTTCACAGACCGCGGCAATGTTCTCCACCGATCTTGCGTTCCTTGAACGTACAAGTGTTGGCTGATTATTTACCAAACCCGTCGTCTCCAAATTTGGCCACCAAACGTTAAAGAGTCGACAAAATGGCCGCCACAGGCCGTCAAAATCTACCCTCGCCAACTGAAAAATCCTTTAGTAAGTTTTTCTTAATAAAAATGTGTGTCTAAGTAAGAAATCAATTCAAATTTCCGTTGTTTAATATATTTATTTTTACATTTACGGATTTGTAATTTAATTTTCCATTTAATACTAAAGTATTTTCATCACTTCTTCTTCATTTATTCAAAAACCTAATGACTTATGTTGGCCAAACTATTTACCTCGATCATGTTCTTGTGATATTGACGCCCAGCTGTCTTTTCACCTGTTCATTGGTCTACCGATTGACCGTGGTGTGTTTGTCTTGCCGTCTTGCAAAGGTCTTTACAACCCTACCATCCTTCATTGATGACAAATGTTCGTTCCACTGTTTTCGGCAATGTATATATAATAAAATGAAAAAAAAGTAAGAATGGGTCTCACGTATTTAGTTGCTGTTGTTATGTTTTTGTTTTTTTGCATTGCTTGCTCCTAACATTCTGAAAGCTATGTTAACTTGATACGTAACGCAGTCTTTTAGGTCTCCGTAAACGTTTATCTTGATCCCTAAATAATGAAACTCCAAAGATTGCTTGATAATGACTTTATTCGCAGCTAGCTTACACCTGGTTAGGCATTTTGCAATAACTAAACTTTTAGTTTTTGCTGTGGCTATCGCATTTCTTTCTAAAGTTGTTGAGTAGCCATTATCTAATATCAACGCTCAATGATGTTCTGTTCCCATTCTTTACTGAATTGCTAAAATATTTGCGTTTCATATCTTCCAAGTAATTCTATTATACGGCAAATACTGAGCATAACCACCATATTCTAAAAAATGTGAGTTTTAAACTTTATTTTACATTATTGTTATTGGCACTATAACTTTACTCTTTTTTAAAATTAGTCAATATCTTGACAGAATATTTTGCAAATTTTGTTTAAATTGTCAGTTTTAATTTTTTTACTTGCTTGACAATGATTATACGAGTGCGGAGCAATGCATACAAAACATCTGCTGTAAGGTGTCCCGCAATAAACGTTACAAAACATAACTTTTTTATACAAAAATATTTTATTGGAATTTACAGTTTCTTATTATGTTAATTTTAGAATATAAAATAAACTTAATTCAATGTTATAGTACTGGCAATCAAAAGAAACAAAAATTTTATAGCCGCTCAAAAATTAGTTACAAAAATTGTGGAATCTGGTTCCGTTCTTAAAATAAAACTAGACAAAAACGTAGTATCAGTTTTCTGTTGAAGAAAAATCCCACAATTTGCTTAGAAACAGAAATGTACAACTAAAATTTCAAAAGAATTTATTCAAACAATATTAAAAAAAAAAAAAAACCCATTTTAACAAGAATTATGGGATTATTGGAATATATTTTTACGAGAATTTAAATTTTCAAAAATATATAGAAAGCGATTGCAAACTTTTTTCCATAAAGAAATAGATCATTTACCTTTAAATTATATTAACTCAATGTCTCAAGCAGTCAGTCAAAGCTATTTGCAATATTACTCAGAACTGATAAAACATTACCTCTTAAAAAAAAAATAAGAAATATTTCTAACCTCTCGTGTTAAATTTAAATTAATGTATACATACTCGTAATGCTAGATAATTATTGATAGTATTGTTTTTAAATATGTATATTTGTTAACGATTTCAAATATTGCTGTCCATACATAAACTGATTTCTAATAAAATGCATAAACTAATTCTAATAAAAATATAAAACCTAATTCCATAAGAACGAAATGTTTGGAATATAATAAGTACAAAATCCTATAAGCCACATACACTCAAGGAATAAAAAATAAGGAAGAAGAATGCAATAACATCTTTTTTTTTCTGGATAACATGAAAGAATATATGAATTTTAATCTGTTTATCGTTCTACACCCTGCTTCAAATAAAAATTTCATTTTGATACAAGTTAATATAAAATTATATAGGAAATAAAAGTGTATAGTTAAAAGAAATGTTTAAAATAGATAATCGAAAATAATTTCAGGTGATGACCGGTTTTTACTTATCTACTCGCATGCTTCCCAACCATTAAAAGACAATAATAAATAATTCTCTTGTCTGATATGTTGATGGATTTACAAAGGCATGACAAAACAATCTTCAACATAATAAATTAATAATGATGAATGGAACATTAGAACGATAAAATTTTAAATTATCTACATTCTTTTCTAATTTACTTATGAGTCAAACGATTATATTATAGGAACTTCATATTGCCAAATAACGCAGTGTTCTATCTACAATAAAAACAGTTGAATTTACGATTAATAACAATAATGTACATTAATACTTTACCTGGATAAACCTGAGTGGTAATTATTTGATTTTCCTCCGGTGTATGTATGTTGTATAAATGCGTTTACTCCTTGTTACTGTCTGTCACCTATAAATCACCTCAGAAATGTGTTTACTCGATAGGGTAATTGCTTAAGCTCATGGCATTTAACGCTCCTCGAGAATAATAAATAGAAATCTAAAATTAAATTATACATTTAATACACTTATGCTGGTATTTTTTAAATGTATTTCTAAGTAATAATATATTATACTGTATAATTTATACAAAATCATAGCATAAATCAAGCAAAACTTTAACAAGCTTTAAAATAATAACATCTTTGCTTCTTTTCATAAATAATTCAAAATGTTTATGATATTTACTTCGATTAAAGAGATTAAAATCACTTAAAAATAGTGTCTTATATTACCTATTATTTGTTATTTTATTTATAGATATTTTTTGTATCGGTCTCTTTTTTGTTATGTTTTATTTTTTTACATTTATATTTGCCAGTCTAGCTTCATCTCTCCGTGATTCCATATTGAATAAAAAATTAGTTCCAATTAACATTATTTCTTTTCTCCAAAACAAAGTGATCCTTACGCTGGATACATCTGTGGCGCTCGTGACAATTATAGTAATAGTTAAAACACAGGTGGTTTTGAGTTTCAAAGATTTATTTGAAAAACTGCTACATGTTTCACCACACAGTGGCATCATTAGGCATGATGATTAATGATAATTATATTATTACAAAATTATTAATATAACAAATATAAATAGAACAAAAATTATGATTTTAAATAAGATAAACACGTGCATAAAATGCAGACGAATAAAAGTGAAACGATTAAGAGAATTTGCTTTAATCGCAAATGAAATTGTGGAAAATGATAAAAAAAAGTGTAATTTTATTAACAATTATATTAAACGTACCAAGTGAGGAAGCATATAGATTAGTATACAATCTTTGCAAAATGTTATCAAGCATTGGCATTAACAGGACATTTTAAGCCGAAAGATTCAGTTTTTTTGACAAGGTATAAATTTTATACATTAACAAAAAAATGTCATCAAACAGCTAAGGAATGGTGGGATAGAATAGTTACAAGAGCTGGACCCCTACAAGACAGATTGTTAGATATTGCCAATGCAAAAATGACCGCGCATCATCATCGTGCAGTTACGTCACGCGCAAATGTACTTACTGTATGCGGCAACCATGAATGTAATAGAAAAGGACAGATTGCGCCCATGTGTCGCAATGGAAGTAACAAAAATAATTCAATTTTTTTTAATAAAAATAACTCTTCATGTAATTTTCTGGAATCAGATTTTTGTTTATTTGCTATTGATTCTTGCACGCAATATGCTATTCAACATTCAAGCAATAATAAACCTACTGTAATAAATGTTTGCTTAAACGATTTTAATATAAATTTTTACTAGATACAGGAGCTAGTATTTCTGTAATTTCGTTAGATTTAGGGCTAGACCTTTGGCATAAGCAATGCGTGAAAAAGTTGTGGCAGAATTAGAATGGTTACAAGAATTAAACATTTTATCACCTGTTGATTTTAGTTCTTGGGGTACACCAATTGTACCTATATTAAAAAAAAAACGTCAGACAGTAGGAGTATGTGATGATTTTAAAGTAACAATAAAGTTTATTTTAGAAATGGATCAAATTTCAGTCCCTCAAATTAAAGATTTATCTGCGAGACTAGTAGGTGTAATTTTTTCACAATTAAACTTACCAACAGTTATTGCTCGATAAAAAATCGAAGAAAAATAGTCACAATATCAACGCTTAACAGACTATTGGTTTACAATAGACTTTCATTTCGAATTGCATCAGCACCAAAAATCATCATTGAGCAATATTCCAGATAGCATAGTTTTTATAGATGATATATTGATGGCAGAAAAAACATTAATAAAAATATGTTAAAAATAAAAAATAATAACCTACCTAACTCCTCCCAGACATGTTCTATGGGATTCATGTTCGGGCTGAGAGGTGGACAATCAAACCCCGAAATTCCCACTTTATCCAGATAATCTCTGACAACTCTGAACACGTGAGGTCCAGCATTATCTTGCATGAAAATGCCGCGCTCGCCCATAGTTGTCATGAAAGGCATAACATGATCTTCGAGAACCTCCATAATGTATATGTGAGCTGTCAGGGAGCCATTCTTAATGTAGACCAACTCTGTGCGTGCTTCGGTAGAAATTCCTACCAAAACCATAACCGACCTACCGCCAAATGGAAGTCGCTCATCAATACAAACTAAAGCAAATTTTTCTCCGCGTCTTCTTCACACTTTCCAACGTCCGTCTGATCCATTGAGGCAAAAGCGCGACTCATTTAAAAACAGTACCCTGCTCCAGTCCTCATTATTCTATGCTTGGTGATTTCGAGCAAAAGCTAATCTTGCAACACCATGTCGGCGTTGTAAAAGTGGACCTGTAACCATCTTTCTACAAGACAATCCAGTAGCCCAAAGCCTCCTCCTAATGGTCCATTTACTAACATTTACATCTCTAACTTCATGGAGTTGATTTTGATTTTGTAGATAAACTGCAGAAGCTGTTCTATTCCGCAAACTTGTAGACACCAAAAAACGGTCATCTCTGTTTGTAGTGACTTTTTTCACCCGATTCCTGATCTTCTGGTTATCAGGCCAGTATCCACGTAACGCTGATACACCTTTTGTGCAGCACAAAAGCTTTTACCAACAATCTTTGCAGTTTCACGTTTTCTTCGCACATCTTCAATCGACGCTATAATTCTTGCCACAACAATAGGGCCGAAAAGCATTATGACCTGTTACCTATTTTTTGCACGCCAGCGTATCATCTCAAGTGTTGGTACATTATAATCCAAAATTGTCTTTAAAAGTAACAACGGATGCATCACCCTATGGTATATGTGGTGTTATAACACATATTGTGTCTGGCGGTTTAGAGTAACCAATAGTTTTGTACTCTGAACAACAAATATTACCAAATATTATTCTTAAATTGAAAGAGAGCATAATATTGTTGATTGAAACAGTATATAAAGATATAGTATACCCATTTATATTATATACCTGGATCCTACCTAGAAAGTAGTATTCAAGGGTGAAAATATTGAATATTTATATAATATTTTCACCCTTGAACAAAAAAGTGTTAATCTATTTAGGGTATATAATACTAACATAATTGTCTCCCCAAGGCAATTGGTAATAAAATGATCTGCTGAAATGAATTAAGCCCATGTCGTAAAGACCTGGATCTTCTTTTTAGTTAGACAAGATGATATTTACGTTTTCGTCGGTACCTTAGTTGCCGGGCTTAATTTCTATTTTAATTTACTATTATTCCATGCGTAACAGGTGTATATATTTCTATAGCCCGGAGAAGTTGCGTTGTTTTTTAAACTATATATTAATTATCGTTTAAAGTTAGGAGTAATATTGAATAAAATAAATTGAAATGTGTTTTGCTATAGACGTGAACGTTACTCATGCAGCGTCTGTGACTGACTGACCAGCATTATTGTAATGATTGTATAAACTTTAAAGTGTTCTAGTAGGAGACCGTGCGCGGCACCTACAACTGAAGTAAAAGAGTTGTCGATCAACGATAATATTTGGGTATGTAAATTTTATCAATACTGGTATAATACGGTCGGATATTTCAAATCTTGCAAAAAATGTTAATGTAAAAACAAAAATAATCTTCAAAAATCCGAATTTTCACCATGGAAACAGCCATGGTCATGTATACATATTAACTACATGGAACAAATGCGAACAAATATTATTTAAACTAAAAAACAACAATTCAAGTGTTACGTACATGTTTTGCAAGGATTGATCTTCCCAATTTATTAATTTCAGATAATGCAACAGCTTTTCAAAAATCCTACAATATTAAAGATTTTTTAAAAAGCAATGCTTTTAATTAAATTCATTACTTCACCTCCATTCAATCCAGCATCTACCTTCAAGCCGGACCTCAATAACTTTGAAAACCACAAACAAAAATTGTCTAAACATATATAAAAAAAAACAAATCCGACCAATACTTGTTGATAATACAAATAACCTCGTGGAAAATGACTCTGATGCGTTTACTTCCAGCACCTATTGGAAAACAACAATATGAAACCGATCACAATGTAACTAGACCGCACAGGCACAGTTCACAGTTTTCAAAAATACTCTAAATTTGTCAGATTTAAAGGAACTTAACAATTTGAGTCAGAGACAAAACGCAGAAATAACTGTAACATGCTAAGATTAAAGGCGGTATCATATTTAGGAAAGCAACTGAAAGCAGGCAGAAATATGTAAAAGTAGACTCGAAACCGTCGCCAAGATCGTTTTAGATTTGAAATTTATTTAATTTTATATTTAATCTGCTGGAACATGCCAAACTGTCCATAGTATCACTGTTATCCATTAAATACTCAACAGTGGTTAAATTTTACAAGTTTATTTATGTTGAAGTTGTGGGAAACACCAAATCAATAATTATAAGATTATTATGCAACACGGCGTATGATATCTATTTTATACAAATATTATCATTGCAAGTTGCACACCCAGCTTTTTTTATAAGCCTAAAGTTGTGGTAACATTTACGCCCGGAAACTAACCAGTATTAAAAGTAGTTCACTAGCTATATTTTGTTTGTCAATTTAATAAATTAATATTAAATACATAGTTTATTATTTTCAAAACTTCCCTTTTCAGTTTTATTAAGGGAAGATATTAATAGACAATAAGTGGTCAGACAAAATCCGAAATAAAGAAGTGTTCAGGAAAACAAGAGAGAAAAGAGCGCTACAGGTACAATCATAAAAAGAAAGAATAAACAAAAAGTTTGTCAAAGAACGTGATTGAAGAAATGGTGACAAAAAACCTAGAAAACTGGACCTGCAAAAAGCAGAACACCACTAATAATAAAGTGAAAATTTATCGCAAACAAAAGTGATAATTAGATACAATATTAAAGTATTTTTGATCAAGTAATCATCCAACAAAAAAATTACAAAACACTATGCACAAAACGCACCAAAACAAGAAAAATGTCAGTGTACACATCTGGCTTTTCAAGGCAAGTACTATCACCCTAATAAAAATATAAATGCGTTCTACAAAATAGCTTGCACAAATAAAAACAACTAAAGTAGTTTGTTTAAAAAATTCAAGTACCGCTAGTTGCAAATCACCAAACGCTGATTGATCTGGAGATTTATTTTTAAAGTAACTGATTTGAAAAGGATAATTATAATTGGATAGTAGAAAACAAATTAAGAGTCTTAATGTAAAACATAGAAAACATTTAGACTGTTACCAAAGAAGCAATTTCTTAAAATTTTAATTAAATTAGGTATTAGAGTTGCAAAACAAGAACTGGTAACAACCCGTACATAGCAAAGTCCCGTGGTATGTATTGTATTTAAGTTTAATTTTCTTACCACAATAACTTTAGCGTTCTAATGATCAGTCGTTGGAAAAGTAATGCTACTGAGTACAAAAGAAACCGCAGATTTGAAACTTGATTCATGTACTCACTCCATATGTAAGATTATGCCTAAACGCATAGGCATAGACAATTTCGCTGTTGTTTTTTCCATAAAATAACTTAATAGATGGCACTTGAAAGCACCCAGTGGAGTTAAAAAAACAACAAATAAAAAATGTTAATACTAATTTTTCAAAATTGTTAAATAGGTAATTCTAATTATTCTTTAACTAATGTAATGTAAATAGCAAGCAAGAGTTAACACAAATCAATTATACTTTCATACGCAATAAATCCATGAGTAAAGTAAAATATCTGTATGCTTCATATCGTTTTTAACACATCAAGCAAGTACAAAATAGGTATCCAAATTTCTACATAATTCTTTTAATTACTTATGGATAGCGCACTAAATCAAAAAACATTTGAATTCTATCTGGGTTGCTTCGATTAACCTATATTCTAAAAAATGTGTTTCTATTTAAACAATGTTCAATCATTATTGTTCTCATTATATTTTTCGGTAGTATAACAAAACTTTAATTCCTTTTTTGTTAAAATGACTAAAAATTCCGGTCAAAGTTAATTAGACCCAAAAATATGTGTACTTATAAAGATTGCTGTAATCTTTGAGGGATTGAATGCAGAATAATATTTAGATGCTCTGCAAACTACAACAAGTTTATAAAAATGTTGTCTAAAAAAAACATATTTTATTGTCCATGTTCAATCTGCTTTGAAGGAATTTGCATTATATGGCAATCAAATCTAAGACAGATTAATATATTTTTCTGTATAATTAACGTAATTTAAATGATAGAAAACATATGAGTCTGTGGAAATGTGTTAAACCGTGACTTCTACACTTAATCAAATTCAAGTGCGTCTTGCACATATCACTATGAAATAACGTAGATGAGTGCATTGAATCAATTTTAGTTATTAAAATGGGAGAATGTGCAGTAATTGATGAATGATTAGTGTTTATTTTAATTTATTTGGTTTTTTGGCCTGTAACCATCAATGCCCTTAACAATAAAAAGCGCATTAGACGATTAGCGTTAAACCAAACGTCGGGCCTATTTTATGGAGTGTGGAGATGGCTTAATATGTTTTATGAATGGTTTTGAACCAATGAATGGAAACATGCAATAAGGTTTTTATAGGAAACTTTTATTATTTTCAAATAATGTTCTATGAATTCCTAAAGTTTGGAAAGTTCAAATTGAGCATAGCTGTCTGTAAATGATGGTTAGACAAATAGATTTTCAAAATACGAGAATAAGTTATAAAACAATCGGACTATCGGATATTCAATAATGAGATACATAATCGAAAATCGGCCGCAATGAGATAAATACAATGTGTGTGTCAGCTGTATTTGATTAACACAAAACTTTTTCGCAACTGCACCGGAATAAAACGCTGCCGCCACATTGATTCAGGAACTATAGATATACTACATTTATATATACTATTGAGCTGTTAACTTTTTAATTAAGTCCATACTGTGTGTTTTATTTTTAGGACGTGCTTTGCAAACTGGAATTACAACGACGGCTTTTTAGGGGCCGGCTTTACCGCTTAATAATTGCAACGTATATTAGAAATAGAACGTTTCGCTATTTTTTATGGGCGCATTCGAGAGGGAAAGGCGCAATCTTAACCCCCCTCCCACTTCGCCCCGTGCCTTAATGCACTGCAAACACGGACGAATTTACGTTTTTGATTTTTTTCTGTTCGATTCGCTAGGAACGAGCGTTGAATGCCAATGTATTGTGTGCAGCTCTGAAAAATTTATGGTGTTGTATCGGCAATTGTGCGAAGAATATATTTACCTTCTTCTAAATTTAACAGCAACTAATATTGCGTATTCAAAATAACCGAACAAATGTCATTTGAGAAAAGCTTTAAAGTACCCATGGGACTGGTTTTTATTGTATAGCCCCTAAATTACATATTTAAAAAGGGTCGCTTCTGTTTCTTTCGCTCAATCGATTCGCACACGAGTTTTAATGTAATCAATTCAACGTTTTATACCTCGATAGTTTCCGCACACACACACAAAACTCGGGGTATTTCAATCACGAATTTATTAGATGCATTTACTTCCAACCTCGTTACCAATTCATTTGCTCTGGAAACCGAGATTTACATTTACTACATTCATTACAATGCACAACCGCTACAGCTAATTTATACACTTTTAATACTTCCAGCAAATAACTAACTTACATCAAATAGTTAAATTAATATTATATTTTAAAATAATTATATATTAATTGGCTGCTTATATGAAATAGAGTTCATTTACATATAAGATAATTCAATATAAAAAAAAAATTGTTAGTAGTAGTTATTTTAGGTTTAATAATGTAAAAGCTAATTAATTTTGTCACATAATCGTATTTCGAGCTTGAAATTAAAAAGAAATTATAAATATTATTTAAATCATATTCACAACCTTTTCAAGAATAACCTTCAAAACTTCTATTCAATAAAATTAATGTTATCAAAACATAACAATAAACAAAAATAATTACAATATTAAAAAAAAAATACGAAAACCTTAAAATTAATATTGAAGCGGATGTGGAAAATGAAAGTAAAAGTAATAATAGAAAGACATGCATTCATTAAAAATAAATTAACAACCTTACTAAATGATATTCCTGGAAAGGTTAGAAATTTACAAAATTTAAACCAGTTGTGTTAATTAATTAAATTAAACAAGTTTATTAGTTACGAGTTACTTAGTGTTTTTATGGAAGCACCGTTTTGAATATATATATAAAAATAGGAAAAAATGCTATTCAGTCTATAAAAAATATGTAAGTTATTGGCTGCAGATATTTCCTTCTAGTATAGTTTAAAAAAGTCTCAAACAGAAATTTACTTAAAGACGTAAAGCTTGCAATTTTCTGAAATAATTGTGTTTCATGGCTCCATACTTTGTTTTATTAAACTCGAAAACCGTCTTGGAGCCAACAAAGTAGTTTAGAGTTCATAGAAAAAATGTTTAAAGTTGTTAGTAGCTCTAAAGGTAGGTGAAATATTCTATTATAAAAATAAAAATAAAATATTTTTTAGAATCGTGAATCTATAACGTTCATGCATTCAAGAACGTGGCTCACGTTTCTTAATCCTGACTCAAGTGAATGCGACTTACTGAATAACCAATTCAATAACTTCATTTCAATTAATATTGAATACCTATTAAAACAACAATTTACACCATCAATCTGCAGGTTTGTCAAAAAGACTACTAATATGACCATTTGACAATAATTATGTTAGCGTATCAATCTTCTGTTAAAACAAAAATTACACAAACAAATACTGCAGCTAGCTTTGCCAGAAATTTCAATTAAAATGCAAATTAAAAATAGAGCAAAACATGACAAAATGCTAGCCGGAACGGAATATGTTTGTGACATAAGCAAATAACTTTATTATATTTGTCAAAACAGGCCTAGTATGTTCCAGAAACAAATTTAATCAACTGAACATTGATGGTGCAGGGGATAAACTTTTATTTTTCAATTTTGCTTCAAGTCTACATATCCAACTTTCGAGAAGTAATGCTCTCGCGCAAATAAACTCCCGTGTCCGTGTCCAAAATACTGGATTCTTATACAGTCTAAACACAGGAAAGCTAAATCTAGCCTTCGATTAACAATAACTACTAACCTGGCGGCAGGTATAAAATGCAATAAAATTATATTATAATGGCTTGTTCTAACTCTTTCGGAACAAAAAAAAAATACAAAAAACAGGTTTTACTCATCCACTTTCCAGCCATCACCTAACTTAACCTAGAAAAAAGTAGAGGAGTCTAGGCCAACTCTAAAAATCACAACATAAAATGTAAAAGTCAACTACAAAGATGCTGTACTAAACCTTTGGAAGGTGGTCACACACTAGAGACATCCTTAAGATGATCTATGATAATAACACATTCTTAGGGTAACTAGTAAAAACAATCTCCAGCATAGAACCACTGACGCTGCGGGTCTTAGGGATGCGTTTGTAATTAATTTTCATTAAACGAGTGTTATTTAATTGCTTAGAGAAGCACATGTCGTGATACGTTCCCCATTCTTCGGTGTCAATTTGAGGGTCGTAATAGTGTTTTTGCCGTAACTCAGAGACATCCCGTTCCTGATGGTCAACTTGAGGACCTAAATGGTGTTTGTCGTTGCACCTCAGACATCAGACAAAAACATAACGCACAAACGGTCGGTATTCGGTATCGGCCTGTCCTTTTGATGTTTGTTCTCGCGTTAGTGTCTTTCTTTTTCCCGAAAAAAGGGTGCGATTCTTCCTCTTATTCGATTTGCTCTCTTTTTCAACGCAAAAGAGAAGGATGGAATAGGAATTTGATAATAATAAAATATTAAAAGAAATATTCGAATTAAAATAAATTTAAATAAAATGCCAGCAACAACAACTGTGGCCGTCTTGCAGACGGATCACCTTCCTAAGCAGACAAAAGTCACTATTTAGCTTCCGGGACCTACGGATGCTATTAAGGCGGTTTTAAGTCGCTTAAAGAGGAAAAGCAGAAGCACGACATATCTGAATCGTCTTTTAAATCACCAAGAAAATGGAACCCCAAAGGTCGGCTTCTCGTCCTAGGTATAAGAAAAAAAAAGACGCCGAAAAGTTAAATAGGAAGGATAGCCATTAAATTAACTACCAGATGCGACGCGACTAGAAAAAAAACATACATACAACAGATAGAAAACGTTAACCCATTCCAGACAAATCCGGAAAAATAAAAATGAGAAAAAAAAGTCCCTCTTCAAAACTCAAAAGACTCAGAGTCGCATTGATGTAATTCAATGCAACCTGTATTACTGTTGAGCAGCCGTGGAACACTATGCCGCATACTAGAAATGATGCAAGATATAATAGCCATAATTGAGGAAGCATAGATAATAAAATCCAAGGTTAGTGGAAAATTCAAAAAACATGTTTTTGCAAACCCTACAAATGGTAAGTCAACTACATACCTAAGCATATAACAGCTTTTCTTATGCCCAGCTCTCCAGCAGCGACGTTACAGCTGTAAGGTTCAACTCAGCCACGGGGTTAAAAACAAATGCCATTGTGGCGTCCGCATATCTAGTTTCCAATCACAACCATAAAATTGGTGTGTATTGCATAAGTGGCAACATAAATCTTGCCATCGGATATGATGCAATCTCCCACCACATCGTAAAAGGCAAACAAAAACCCAAATGACAGACACAATGACACAATTTTATTAACAGTACTAACCTTAAAATATTAA
Source organism: Tachinus rufipes (assembly GCA_963932245.1). Lineage (NCBI taxonomy): Eukaryota > Metazoa > Arthropoda > Insecta > Coleoptera > Staphylinidae > Tachinus > Tachinus rufipes. The sequence goes on along the minus strand of OZ010745.1, from coordinate 69,226,579 downwards.
ACCAAGGCGTTGAACCAACGTTCGTTACATGTCGCAGTCAGATTTTAATAGATATTACACTCGCGAGTATATGTTGTTCAAGCAAAACCCAGAACTGGCATTTATCTACGTCGGCCTCAATATCAGATCACAAATAAATCAAATTTAACTCATGGCTGCCTTTCGAAACAACCACTCGCGGCGTTTATGTGACCATGAGATTGGTGCTGGTTCTGACAGTACCATACCCGATAGTGCGGCAAACTCAAACAACTTATAGCGGCTGCAAAAAAATCCTTTAATAGAGCAATAAAATAAAAACGCTATTCAAACTGGATGTCCTATAAAGATGTAAAAAAAATGTATTCGTCAACAACAAAAGAAAACATTTGCGAGAATGTTGAAAACACCTCCACTGCCGTTAGGCTAAAAAATATCTTATCAAAAGACCCCTAACAATAACTCGGTAGCCTAAAACGAAGACGGGACAGCACATACAAAGCCGACCTATCGGAGCAACCGTGATACTATTAGAAACTCACTGTAACACAATGACCAAAGTTCTGACTCTGCAACTCCACTTCCATCAGAAAATAATTAGGACGCAGCACATTACCTTGTAGAAGATACGAGTATAACTAAGGAAATCAGAAATTTATCACCATATTAGGCATCAAAACTAAATAGTCTTGCCCGCCTAAAATAAAATTTATAACAAAAAATCTTTTCTTCTAAAAACACTTAAAAAGAAAAAGCGCAAAACATCAATTTGGGTAGCGGTACTTATTACTACGCTAATACACCCAAACCAACACGCATACACTCAGAGAAGATCTACGAAATGGGCTTTGCACATAACAGGACAAAATGTCTATCCTAGGAATATTCATAGAATTTGACAAAACCACCTTCCATAAAATAAAAATAGCAGTGTCAACGTATGATGTTAATCCAACAATCAGTGGATGGATAAAATACAAGCTGGACGAAAGAATTACTGTAGGCATCACAATAATGAGGAAACTAATTGACAGAAATTGCAATCATGGTGAGGAACTATCACTCTACTATGGAATATAGTTGTAGATAGTCTAATGCAACGACTCAATAACCGTGCTTTCTGCACAGTTGGCTACGCAAATAATACAAAGATTCTGTTAAATGGAAAATTTGTAGGCATATTCTGCAGCATAATGCAAGAGGTTCTAACAACAATAAAAAATTGGGGCACTAGCCTACTAACTAAACCAATAGCAACAAATAGCATACCTAAGTGTAACCAACAACATGCTAACAACGCCTACAGCAGCAATGGAAACAATTCCGTGTTTACCACCCTTTGACATCAATGTTGAGGAGTGCAACATGGGCAGCACTGCGCCTGAATGTAACCAAACTTTGGTACTCTGCTAGAAGCGGAAAAAATATCATTCCACCTCATTTTGTATTTAAAAAAAGTCTACAGTGTACACACATGAACAACAAAGTTCTTGAAATAAAACCTGACTGGGGTACTTAAAACTTTAATTTTAACTAAAAAAAATCAACTTCTTATTGTTTCAAAATTAAAACCCGAGGTATCCGCCGTATAAAATAATAAAGTAAACAACAAATCTATTTTTAAATCATCTTCAATTTGTTTTTTTATTGTTTTTCAGACATTGTATTTCAAATAATCTTCACTAAAACGACCATGTTATTGATATAGCTTCGAAAGTATCTAGAAAGCACATATTTCTTAACGAGCTATTTAAATCATTGCCCATCCAAAATTAACTTATAATCTAAATACTTTAAAACATCGACGTAGTCTTGCAGATCTTTGCATTTTTATAGATATTGTTTAATAAAAAGATATATTGTTTTATTAATCGTAGTAGAAAGTTTGCTAAAAATTCTAACAAATATTCACTGATAGTTCAAAGATGTAAAACCAAAAGTTGTAAAAATTTTTAATCAGACTATAAACAAATAAAATATGCTTCAAATGAATTATTTCAATGTTTATTTATGGATAGACAAATAATTTTATTTTGTTGTCACATATTAAATAATTTCTAAATGGGCAATTCCATTTCAAACGGAAAACGGACCAGAGCTGGGGGGGAGGGGGGTGCATTGAGAAACTTGCTTATGTACTTTTTTTTAGTTTCTATAACTTATTAGTAGTCCTTTGATCGGTATATGAGAGTATGTAACACATAAAAAAAAATTCTACAATTTTTTTAAGTTTTTTTGTCGTTTTTTAACTTAATCGCATTTTTTGTTATAAAACCGCAATTTTAACTCAAAAAAATAAATTTACTAATGAAATCAATCAGAAATTTTTCGTAGAATCCAAATCTGGTGCCATTTCAAGTCTATACCTTGTCAATAAGCCGCAAAAGCCATAAAACCATGTTTTTGTTCTCAGTGAGCTGGGCAAAAAGGAGCATATTTTTAATTTTTTTTAACCACCAAAGTAGACGTATTTTGATGTAAATTAATTGAAAAATATAAATATGTTCCGTGTATTTGGGTTTTAGGAGTCTAAAACTCTGCAAACCTGCAAAGTAGGCTTATTCTTCAACATAAACTCTTACAAATGCACGTTTAGCCGAGCTCAGAGAAACAAAACACCAAATATTATTAAAAATTTGAATTCTGGAGACAATTTTACATAAAAAATAGTCAGTGTTGTACTTATCGTCTATAGAAAAGTCCATCTAGAAAGAAATGTTTACAAAATTTTCAGACAAAAAATGCGTTAAAAATTAATTATTATTTATAATTACAAAAAATGTTATAAACACACTAGGATGTGGTTTAAAACTATTTTTTAACAAATTTTGATAAGCGCCAGGAGGATTTATGTTTGAATGCCAAAAATAATGATACTATCTAATTTTCGCGCCGATAGATCGAGTCTAAATTTCTGCTGCAAGCGCAAAAACTATCAAACAAAGAGTAAAATGACCCAAAATTGGTTCAAACAACAAAAGATGACTTGTTAAACTTCTAAAATAAGCTTACAAAAATATAATCCAAATAATCTTTATAAAAAATTTAAAAAAAAATTTTTAAGTAAATGTTGAACAATTTTTTTTTTCTAGAATGGTTTTTCATTGCCAGATAAGCACGACACTGACTATTTTCTATGTAAAATTATTTGCAAAACTCAGTTTTTAAATAATATTTGGTGTATAGTTTCTCTGAAAACTGCTAAATGTGCATTTGTAAAAGTTTAAGTTGACAAATAGGCTTATTTTTGCAGATTTTTTGTGTTTTAGACCTTTAAAACCCAAATACACAGAACAAATTTATATTTTCTAATTAACTTACATCAAAACACGTCAACTTTGGCGGTTAAAAAAAATTAAAAAAATGCTCCTTTTTGCCCAGCCCACTGAGAACAAAAACATGGTTTTATGGCTTTTGCGGCTTATAGACAAGGTATACACTTGAAATGGCACCAGATTTGGATTCTACGGAAAATTTCTGATTGATTTCATTAGTAAATTTATTTTTTTGAGTTAAAATTGCGGTATTAAAAAAAAAATGCGATTAAGTTAAAAAACGACAAAAAAACTTTAAAAAATTGTAGAATTTTTTTTATGAGTTTCATACCCTTATATACCGATCAAATGACTACTAATAAGTTATAGAAACTAAAAAAAAATACATGAGCAAGTTTCTCAATGCACCACCCCCCCCAGCTCTGGTCCGTTTGAAATGGAATTGCCCAAATATCACATTTAAAAATTGCATAAAAGATTTGCGTGCTCTTCTTATGAATAGTGATAAAAGTCGGGCTCTCATCCGTTTTTGTTTTGTAAACAAGTCTAGCGTAAGGCGTTAAGTTCATATCAATTTTGTTTTATCAATTGGGAGTATTAATATTTATTCTTTTCTCCAAAATAAAAAAAAAATTAAAAACACGTGCGATATTGGCTAGCGCGTAGCTCCAAGGTCAATGTTGAAAACAAATGCGCGCACAATTTTTACCACTTCCAATATTCATAAGGAGAGGACGCATTTCTTTCTAGTTAATGGAATAGTTTTGGCAAACGGTATAATAACATAATAAGCGTGGAACAAGGTTATATGTAATACAAAAATTTGACGATGCTCTCATATATTCTTATTTTTTAATGTAGTATAACTATAAAGACAATATTTTAATGTTAGAACATTACATACATTACATATGCAATTATAAATTTATCTTATTTTGCACTGAAATTGACTTAAAATGGAATCGTTACAACAGTATTAAAAAAACGTTGTCGAATCGTTACACAACTCTTCATCGTAAAATCAATTGGTTAATATAAAACTTTTAATAAAAATTCTTAAATTGTTTTCATTGTGTTAATTGTCAGCACGTTATACATAATAAAACACAGCTTTCTCTCTTACTTAATTAACCACTTATTAATTTCTGAAGAAATAATCATAAACCATGGAAGCTATAAAAATTAACCGAGGCAACACTCTCCCAGTATTTTTTTCGTCTTCTGCAAATTGTGGGTTGTATAAAAGGGGTGCAAATTACAACAAAGTTCCCTTTAATGGTCGAAGTTTAACTCTGGCAAGACGGTGGTACGAGTTTGCGATTTAGTATAATGTGTAAAATGTAAGTACTTTGTGGAGAGAGGGAGTGAAGGCAACTATATTTATTTTGGTATAATTGGAATTTTTATGAGATATTTTTAATATTCAAAACGAGTATCGTTGAAGACAAGATGAAGCGCGGATAGCATGTAGAAAATATTTTCATTAAATTAATGTAAAGGAATGTATATCATATAGTTTTATTTTTTATTAAGATGTAAATAACTGTGGTTAATTTAAAAATATTTATATCTTAAATCATAATGATGATTTCATTTTAGGTATTAAAAAGTTGCATACTATGGTATAAATAAATATGACTGCCATAATATATTAAGTATGTAGTTTTAAAAATATTTTAGCTCATTATTAAGATAAATTACAGATTAAAATTAAAAATATTATTATTTCTTACCTTTATTTAGGACTTTACTGAAGGTACTCGTGATGATCCTCAGTTCTGGGTTGGGCGTATCTCCAATCTGAAAAAAATGATACGGAACACGTCATATATTTATATATCAATGTGTATGTGTGTGTGTATTAAAGTATTCTCTACTCATACATATATGGATCTTGCAACAACTCGAAAACCATCTCTGTTTAACCAACCCCCCTGGATGGCGTGACGGTAACCACTTGTCGGTTTAACCCCTAAAATACACACGCCATTCTACTCTACTCTTTTATATTAGAAAACTATAGCCTAATATTTTAGCAAAGCTAAGCTCGTCTAGCTTTTTGATGGAGATATCATGCGATCCTCATAAGGCAATTATTATGTTATCGATTTGTTAATATGTGAAATATTAAGAGATAATATAATACAATCCGAATTTCTTTCTAAATATTTATAAAATGCTTATATACTAATAATAAACATTTCTCGAAGTGTTAAATAATAAATTTTATCTATCTTTAAATTAAAATATTTATAAATTTGGGTCACATTCAACTTGAGTAATTTAAAAGCAGTTTATGATTGAGAGTGGGTATAATCTTGTTTTATTCAACCTGTAAAAATTCTTATATTATATACGCCTGTCGATATATACGGGAGTTATACGGTCCCCCTTTTATGCTGTCGATATAAAAATACATCATTAAACTTTGAAAATATATAATTTAAAAATATTATTATGTTGTTGGAGGCGCGCGCGTATTTAAAAAAACCCTCGACTGCCAGCGTCGCGCACCATAAAAACTGTCAATGCTTCGTAACTATAATAAATTTTGCTATATTAATATTTTATTAATGTATTGATTTATTTGCGAGAAGCAACGCTATTTTTATGGAATTGAAAAGAAATGGCATCACATGTAGTGTAATTAATACACAAATAGTATATTGCGATTCGAATTAAGTGCATTTATTGAAGAAGTGGCGTCTACTATTCTTTGCACATCATGTTATTGTTATTAACAATATTAATTATTGAAAATAATTTAGTGACTTGTGTAGTTTATATTTGAATTTTTATCTGACAAAAAATTCAAAAGTCAGAAATAAAATAATTGAAGTCTTATCCCATATGATTCGTTTTATTATTATTATGTGTAATTTAAGTTATACTTTCTTGTATAATAATGCAATTACTTACTACACATGTGCTTTTATGCGTTTGAGTATTTGCGATGTCATGATGACATATTAGATTAACAATTAATTTAATATGGAGTTTTGAACATGTGTTCGCCGCATCAATTTAATAAACATATAATAGTTTGGTAAAATTAATTACTATATCTATCAACAACGTTTGTAAGTGACAGTAAGCAACGTAAAAAATGTGATCGTGCAAAAATATAATTAACATTAATAAAGTTCATTTTTCATAAAAATAATTAATTAACTTTTATTTTTATGGATTATTTGAATCTTACAATTTGTGAATCACTCATTTATACCAGAGATTTTTATTTACTCAATGCTTTTTGGAACCATGTTAAGAGTAATTTCTGATTGCAGAATGGTAGTCAATTGACAGGTTACTAACTTTTTAAAAACTTTTGAAATTACTGATAAAATAAATATAGGTCAATAGTTTGTTACATCATTTTTAGCACCAGACTTATGGATCCGAATGATAAAAGCTTGTTTCCAGCAAGCAGAAAAAAAAAACCGTAATTAAAGATAAGTTGAATAGAAGCCACAAAAGCTGACAGAGAGCAAACTAACAGGCCCTAGACAGGTGTTGGACTTTAATACTGATTGTTGAAAACAATTTATTTATGTGAGTATAAATAGATGGTAAAAAATATGCGGTGTGTGAACCTATCCAAAGAAGTCTGCAAAGAGATGTACATTGCCATCGGTGATGTCAATTTGAGAACCACTATTTGTAAAAGTTGATAGTATCTGATTACTACTACTACGTTTAGATTTAACGTGCCCCAAAAAGCTTAAGGATTAGATTTAGATTTTTAAAGTGATCAGAATAACAGGTATTGGCCAATTGCTCACACTTACCAATTGCACTGCATTGCAATTTGTGGTAGTTAGCTGCTGATCGAGACAGCACACATCCTTTGTGTAACTTTTTTTTAGTAAACACAAAGTCTTAATATGATCAAAAATTATAATCGTTTTGTTGTAAAACATGTCATAGTGCATATCAATATATTTGATTACAAATAGTTAGTTTGCAGACAATCATAGCCAAAATTGTTGAAAATGTTTTTATATTGTCAGCATATAGTAGCCCATAATTTCCAAGATTTGCAAAAACCATGTGATAAATATGATTGGCCCTAAGTTGGAAACTTTACTATGTGCTGAATACTTTGTGAATGTGAAGATTGAAACCTCAGCAAACTGCAACTGTCATAAAGATATAATAAATTACAAAAATTGTATTGCATCAAACAAGATGTAGTTTATCTATGATAATCCCATAATCTGTAGTGATTCTTAACTTCCTCGGACCGCAACCCAAATTTGGGTTGCGGGAAGTATTTGAGTGGCTTGAGCAAAATCTTCAATTAACTTAAAAAAAGTTTTATTTTTGTTTTATTGTGCGTTTTACAGTTATTTTATATCGCCCCAAGTCTTACAATTTGTTTAAAAAAGGGTTAATAGGATCACGGTTTTAAGACTTCCAAATCACCCTAGTAAATATTTTGATAACTCTATAACTGAGCGATTTCACCGTTTTTATCCAGCGTATTTTTAATATATTTAATAATAAAGTAATATTAATTGATACGTATTGTCTCATGACAATCTATTGACAGTTTGCAAGTTTAGAGCTGATTCTCTTAAAAAAAATATATTTTTGACAGATAAAAACACAAATGTGCTGATTGCACCAATGACAACAAGTGTATGGCAAAGTCGGCAAATTTGGGTAATATTTCTACCACTTAAATCAGTTAAACACAGAAATGCAAAGTCAAAACTGTACTGTAGTAGACATAAACAAAATCAAAAATCATATTTTTGAAATTTCTTAAAAACTTACAGTAGAGGGTTTTAGCCGGTTCTGGATCCACCGCACCACCGCACGGGGTGGGGATAGGAGTGGGGAGGGTGGCGGAGTGGGGGTAATCCAAGGGGTGGGGGTAAAAGGGGCGGGGTAACCCAAGGGTGGGGGTAAAAGGGGCGGGGTAACCCAAGGGTGGGGGTAAAAGGGGGCGGAGCTCCGCCATCTTGGCCGCCATTTTGTTTTCCGCCATCTTGGCCGCCATTTTGTTTTCCGCCATTTTGGACGCCATCTTGACCGCCATTTTGTTTTCCGCCATCTTGGCCGCCATTTTGACCGCCATCTTGGACGCCATCTTGACCGCCATTTTGTTTTTGCCATCTTGGCCGTCATTTTGAATCACCCTGTATAATTTCCCCGCCATTTTTTGAATTTTTTTAATAGAACACCCTGTATATTTTGTTTTTTATATGACATCTTTCTAATAATAAGTCAACTATTTACCATGCATACATCAATTTTGAATAATGTTTGTAACCAATCACACGAATACAAAGTTTCCACCACAATTGATAATGAGTCACAACTAATATAAAAAGTGAAAGTGTACTTTAACCTCATAGCGCTCTATCATTCTTCAACCGTGAACGAGCCACCACAATTTCAAGGCTAGCACATGTGAAAGTGCACTTTCTAATTGGTTAAACATTAGTATATATACCAATTTGAGGAGTCGCACATTAACATTCAATTAAGCTTACATTAAAGCAATACATGTTAATAGTTATTGAAGTGCTAGTGATTATAGAAAGTTTTTTATATATTTTTCCCTTTATTATCAATAACTCAGCATGGACATTAACATACCCACTAATCAAATGTTGAATGAATTTGTTGATCCAATAGAAGAGCAGCTAAAAAATTTTGATAATGATGTAAAATCTGAAAAGGTTCTTCTTGGACAATCTACATATTGTTTAAATAAATCAGGTTCAAAGAAAGTCTCTATTGGAATCAGCTTAATAGCAGGATTTATACCAATTGTAAAAATTTGGGGCGCAAATTCCTGTATCACATTCACCGAGGAAGAGTGGATGCAATTTTCCACAACATGCTTTCAAGGAGTAGCGATAGAACAACCAATAATGTTAAATCAGCATATAATAACTATGAGACTATATTGCAAGAAAACTACTGTTTGGATTCAGCAGAGAGGTTTAACCATTGTCATTGCTGAGAAGACGCTACAAACATTAATAGATCTGAAAAAACTAATCGATCGTAAAATGGAAATATTGATAGGATGTGGATTTAAATCATATTATGATAAAATTTTAAATGAGTGCTATAATAGCGATGATGATTTACAGTTGCATAGCAATATAACATCTTTAATATCACGGAAAACATACCTTGAAAATGCAACTTTTATAATGAAATCATATCTAATGATGGAATGTTTATATACTTGCTATAATAAAATTTGTTATGACTTTGAAAAACTGAAAAGTTATTAAATAAATAATTATAATAATAATTTTTGTTTTAATTTCCATAAACATCTACTAATTATTTATTTCACAGCACCTACAAATTTACAAATTTATATCCTATTATAAGATTTTAAATTCACATTACATTTTTGAAAGTTAATATTACTACTAATCTCACATATTAATCAATATTATCGATTATTAATTAACATAATTTTATGAGTTTCAACCTGTATAATGTCTAAGATAGTTAAAAACTTTCATTTTTATTAGGTTCACATAATCAAATTTGAGAATTTACTTTTCACTTTTAATAGCTTTGCTGCTACGCCCCTTTAAAACTTTCATTTTTACTATATGTTTAATATATAAACAATGCAGCGTATGATAGTATTAGTTCTTTGTACGCAAACTACAACAGCAACATCACCCACTATGCCGGCCTTTAGAATAATTGAAGATATTCTTATTAAAAAGGCAAATTCCCCGAGCCGCCTACCAACCTATTCCCCGTTTGCAGATTGTGACAATTTGTATGACGATATAAATCAAATAACAAATTTATACCCTTTTACCTCTCCCAATCAAATCACAATCGAAATTGATGATGATGATTCCCCAACAATAATCGAAATTGTTGATTCACCGCCGCCACCACCCACACCTACCAACTACGAAGATTTCATGGAGGATGATTTCTACTTCACCGAGGAGTCATTTAAAAAAATTGATAAAGAAGTAGAAGATTTGGAAGAAGAGAGATTACTAAAGCGGCAAAGGGTTTTAGTGAAAACCTCAAAAGATATTTGGATTGAGGCATCCAAAAAACTCAATCGCCTTGAGAAATGCTTACAATTAAAAAGGGTAAGTTTTTAAATTTAAATTTTTATTTTAAATTATTAATAATTGTTTTTTTTGTTTGTTTGTTTCAGAAATGGCGAAAAGATGATTTGGCCAAGGCGTTAAAGAAAAAAAAAGAGCGCTTAGAAAAATGCGCAAAATTGAAAATGGTAAGCTATTAAATTTAAACTTTTATTTTAAGTTATTAATATTTATTTTCTATTTCAGAGATTCAATGCAGAGAGATGTCAAAACCGATGGTGATGATTTATAACAAATTTTATTTTATTGTATTGTATTTTTTTTTTTTTTAAATAAATTTTTTTATGTAATTGTAAAAATTTTATTTTTTCCCATCATTGCAGCAATCACCGTGCCTTTTGAGAGCATCTTTTCTCGTGAATGTCATACTACAATTATTGCAGTTGAACATCTGTAATTAATGATAGTTTCAATTTAAAAAAAATACATAAAACTTTAATGTATATTATTAATTTTGAAATAATTTATATATTATTAATTTTGAAATAATTTAAATATTATGACTGATTCTAATATTATATTTTCATATTCATATTCTTACTATACAATAAATGTCAGTTGATATTTCTATTTTATTATGAATTTTACTTTGAATGGATATGTAAATTATGCAGGTGAGAATGTCATGAATTCAATACCGTAAAGTGTTTAGAAGTAAACGGTGATCAATATGAACATTTGTAGTTTATAATAAATAATAACATTTGATGCATTCAAAAATCATTTATTATCATTATTAAATATACACACATTACAATACATTTGTTTTTTCAATCCAGCTATTATGAGAATCATCATGTCCTAGCCATTTAACAAAAAATTTGCTTCCTTTTTTACGTAAAATTTTTTCAACTAGGTAAACGTCAGAATGTTTTGTTAGCTGTAGCTCCTCATTGTAAAATGCACCCAGGATAGGCCTACCATTAATATCTTCGAGTAAGTATGATACTGGATTTGTGCTTTGTATGGTTTTAATCTTAAATAATTCAGCAGACCAGTTAGGAGTATACCCTTTTTCAAATAACACCTTCTGTTTACTTATTCGAACAATGCTACCAATATCAAAATTAGATTTACTTGGAATTTTAGAATATGAATAAACTGTATCAAGCAAATACCGTTCATTTTTCTTTGTAATATCACAAGGCTTCATCTTAGTGGTACTATGCTTTCTACTATTATATTCATTAGTAACATCAGCCAGAACATCTATCCACACATACTTTCCACGAAAACTAAATGTTTTATAAAGTTTATCTTTCAGAGTTCTAATTACACGTTCGGCCATAGACGCTTTGATTGTAGTATAAGTTGAATAATGATTTATATTATGCTTAGTTAGTAGATTGCTCATGGTAGAGTTGTAAAACTCAGTACCTTTATCAGTTTGTAAATTCTTCGGTATCCGATCATGCTCATTAAAAATCTCACTAATCGCTATACTAACACTATCCGCCGTTTTATCCTTTAAAGCTTTCGTCCATAAGTATTTGGAAAAACAATCAATCACCACTAATATAAACCTATACCCTTTGTTTTCTCGTGCATAATATCCAAATTCAGCCAAGTCCGCTTGCCATAAATCATCAATCCCCTTAATTACAGTACGTCTACGATGGAATTTGATTTTTGCAGGTTTGTGTAATTCATTTACAACATCAGCTTTAATATTACTCATTATAATAGTTTTTGTTGCCTTTTTATTTCTATATATGGAATATCGACTTTACCACGTAAAAGGTTTTCGAAGTGTAAACTCATTTTTTTATGCTCCTCTTCAAGACTGTTAACTCGCACAGATAAAGCAGTTACAATATTTTCAACTCTTATAATATGCGCATTAAGCTCAATCATAATATTTTCAAGTCTTATAATATGAGTATTAAGTTTGACAGTCGATAAACTTTTTTCCACTTCTAAAACTGTTTCATTCACAAATTTCTTAGTGGCCACATCATCTAAATCCTCAGGATCCGAAACATGTTTTAATCGTTTATTCTGTAAATCATAATGTCCGTCTAACGTTAAAACAAATCCTAGACCTGGACGTCCTCGAGCACGAATTCCGCTTCCATCTCTGAATAAACGTCCGAACTTGTCAACGCTCATTATATTTTTGATATAAAACTGGATGTACTCGAATATTTATATAATAATAGAAGCTTCTCGAAGCTCCTCTTCAATTGCAAGAATCTCATTACTAACACTTGCATTTCCGGCATTTCTAGCAGCATGCAACAAACATAATCTATCCACCAACTCCTCAACATCATCCCAATATCGGTATTGTATGGGTACACTTAAGTTACATTTCATGTTAGAGTCAAACCCTTGACCATCAATAGTTTTTACAGTTTTCGATCGTATTCTTGCTTGTGGTAGTGATTGGTTGGATGAATCCAATAATGGTTTGATTATTTTAGTATATTTATATGATTGGTTTCCACGAAGTTGCTTTGTTGGATCAAAATCGCGATGTGCAATTTTAGTTTTATTAATGATATCACTATACATTTGAATGTCAGTATCATTATATGTTTTGGGTTTTTTAATAAATAATAATTCACACAATCCCGCAGTACCAGGATAGCGAGTATCATCAATAATAATACTATCTGCATCAACGGTAATTAAATTACGGCCCATCGTAAATTTATCATTATGTCTATCATAAACAATTCCAAATGTTATGTCTAGATTGTGATACTTATCATTAGCTAATTTTTCAAAATATGATTTAGATAGAGATGATAAATTATTCATAATTAAAGGTGTTTGAGGGGTATGTTGGTTCTGTTCATCAATAGCATTATTATTAACACTTGAAGTTTCATTCACACTCATATTAGAATCGTTTGAAAAGTTAAGCTTCTCTCGTATTTGTCCTAATTTTGTTATATATCCTTGAAGTTCATTTAACCGAATAGCACTTGAACTCTGAGAATGTATTCTAGATGCCATCGGTGTGGATATAGCAGGTTCCATAGTTAGAGGCGACCATGTTTGTTTTATATTTGAAGCAATTAATGGTTTAATATGTGAAGTTGTGATAGGGTTTACTATAGCATGCTGCTTGGTTAGATCTTTAAGTGGACCAATGATTGGTTTATACAGTCTCTCAAGCACCTCATCATTTTCATCACGATTTAATTTCATCGCATGCAATTTTCGCCTAATCGACTTTGTAATTGTAATAAGTTTTTTCTTTGTTATATCACTCATTATTATTGATAGATCTGCACTTGTTCACGTTAGTTCTCACAATGATCGATTAATATCATAGTATGATATATATTGCAGACAGACAGACAGCTGGACAGATGGACAAACAGACAGCTGAACAGACAGACAGCTGAACAGCTGAACAGCTGATCAGACAGATGAACAGACAGCTGAACAGCTGATCAGACAGCTGAACAGACAGCTGAACAGCTGATCAAACAACTGAAGCTGGTTCAGCTGTCTGTTCAGCTGTTCAGCTGTTCAGCTGTCTGTTCAGCTGTCTGTTCATAGACAGCCAGCTGAACAGAATTGAACATGTATGAACATGTTTGAACATGTTTTTTGAATATATATGAGACTGCTCTAATCAATTATTATATATTGATCTAACCCTTTTCGATATCTACCACCATCAATATCACTATCCTTATCTATCACTATAAATGAATATCTATCCTTCCAACATAATCCACACATTACCTTAAATTTTTCAAAAGTCATATCACTGCTAACATGATCATTATACACATGTTTGAGATTGAGCTCATCTTGTTTAAATAGTATGATTAGGTTTGAGTTGTCACGAATGAGATGTTTCGGTATCCTCGTATAAGTTTGACATAAATAGAATGAATCAACCTGCTTATGTCGACCCATACTAAAAAAATCTCTGATTTTATCTTGCTTATCACAGGCAACATCATCGAAAATAAATATTGAATTTTCTTTAGCTTCACTGGGATCAATAATATCATCATTTTCTTTGTATTGGAAATAATTAATTTCGGGTATATCAGACAGCACCTTTTCCAAAAACTTATACTTTGGTTGGTATAGTGATTTAGAATATACATAAACATTTTTAAATCTCAAACCATTCTCTTCAAATAATAGTGAAAACATAACATTTGATTTTCCACAATTGGACGGTCCGCATATAAGAGCCCTAACACTGTCAGGTAATAATTTACCATGTCTGTTTGATTTAAAACCCTCACCTACCCAATGATCCAAATTAACCACTGGGAGTGATTGTTTCTGCTTAATGAACTTCATTGTACTAACATTTATATTCGGGTGGTACCTATATATATCGATACTGTTTTATTTTTTGTTTAAATGATGATGTATCGCGGTGAAGGTATCATCAATTCCATTATAAACACGCTCCCGTTTGAAGCGCATATACCCAGTTATCAGTATTGTGGACCTGGTACAAAGTTAGATAAACGGTTAAAGAGAGGTGATCCTGGTATAAATCCTCTTGACGCTGCTTGTAAACAACATGATATAATCTATTCTAAGAGTAACAATTTGAATGATCGACATATAGCTGACAAGGAACTTGAAGAGGCTGCTTGGGGGCGGGTAAAATCTCATGATTCAAAGATAGGTGAGAAAGGTGCTGCATTGATAGTAATGAATGTAATGAAGGCTAAGAGAAAGTTGGGTATGGGCCTTAAAAAGACAATAATAAAAACAAGTGTAGTTGCGAATGCTAAAAATGCAATTAAAAAATTTAAACAAAAAATTGGAAAATCTGAAGTATTGAAGGAGGGTTGCAGAGTTGCACTGGCCGCTGCAAAAATAGCTGTTAAAGATGCTGGTGGTAAGAAAAAAGTTAGACTACCTAGAATAATCCCCTTACCAATGCAGGGTGGTATACTACCTTTAATCCCAATATTTGCGGCAGCTAGTGCATTTGGTTCATTAGCTGGAGGTATCGCTGGTATTACTAAAGCAGTAAATTCTGTAAGTGATGCACGTAAAAAAATGTTTGAAGCTGAGCGTCATAATAAAGCGATGGAGGCTATTGCCCTTAGTAAACATGGTAATGGATTATTTTTAAGACCATATCGCAAAGGTTTGGGTCTTTTCATTAAACAATCAAACTTGAAAAAACTAAATAACCTACCCAAACGTGCTCTAACCGATGCTGATTTAAATAAACATAAGACAAATATAAAATATTTCCGTGGTGTATTTATGCGTGATACATTACCACAGAAGCCTCTTCGTAATGAATCAGCGATTGTGAATTTGGATAGTAGATGGGGGCGTGGAACACATTGGGTAGCTTATAAAAAGCGTGGTTCAATAGTTAAATATTTTGATAGTTTTGGTGACATTCCACCACCACCTGAGCTTGTAAAATATTTCAAGAGTTGTGAGATCAATTATAACCATCAGCGATATCAGAAATTTAATACTTACAACTGTGGTCATCTATGTTTGGAATTTTTATATAAATAAGGTAGCATAGATTATACATATTTTAGTTATGTCTCAGACGTTCACCATACAAGGTATTAGCAGCACCCTTTCTGCAAACTATCATCCACCAATTGAACTTGAAGATAAATCATTATATTGTTTAGGATTAATAGGACTACACACATATAATACAATACCGAATATTGAATGCGGTACTAATAAATTTATATATGATGGAGATAAAGAAATTATACTTCCACATGGATCATATGAAATCACTGACATTGAAGCATATTTACAAAGTCAGCTGCTATTAAGGGAGCCATATAATATTGAGGGCAGTGACGTAATTTCTATCAAACCGAATAATAATACGTTAAAGTGTGAAATTAAATGTAAATATGATATTGATTTCACGTGTAATAAAAGTACAATTGGTAAACTGTTAGGATTTTCAGGTGATAGTATTCTAAATGCTGGAATTCTACACAGTTCTGACATACCTGTACAAATAGTAAAAGTCACTAGTATTAGGGTTGAATGTAATATTATTACTGGGGCATACTACGATAATAAATTATCGCATACATTATTTGAGTTTACCCCAACAGTGGACCCAGGATACTCTATAAATATTGAACCTAGAAATATTTTATATTTACCACTCATCAATACAAATATTATTGATAATATAACTCTTAGAATAGTTGATCAGAACGGTGAACCAGTTAATTTTAGAGGTGAAAAAATATTAATCCGTTTAGAGTTGAAAAAAGTTTATTGAAAATGGGTATTTGCTTTGGTGATATAAATGTCGGATTAAGTACAACATCTGTCAGTATTAAAAAGAAATCCGCTGATAGAACATCTAAGGTTAGACAGAAGTTACTAAATCTAGGATATAAGTTAAATAACGTAACAATTAAGGTAAAAAAATATTTGAAAAATGAGTCAGCTGGATATATTTAATAATGTGTCTTTTAATGAGGCCATTATAAAAGAACAGTTCCATACATATCAACCTAGAACATCAAATTATGGAAATAGTGATGAAATTCGAATTATAATTCAACAACATGATATTTTAACATTACCATGCGATAGTTATATCCATATCAGTGGAAACATTGATTTACCGCTAACAGGTACACCTCCAGTTAGAACAGCAATCAATCTTATCCAAAACGCGTATAGTTTCCTATTTGAAGAGATACGATATGAATTAAATGGTATTGAAGTTGATAAAAATCGAAATGTTGGAATAACTAGCACAATAAAGGGTCTTATATCAATGAGGGGGAATAATAAAAACTCAGCTGAAATTGCTGGGTGGAGTGCCACTGGACAACCGAAAACATATTTTGATGCTACCAATAAATTTTATGCGATCATACCATTAAAATATTTACTGGGATATGCTGAAGATTATCGTAGAGTAATTGTTAATATTAAACAGGAGCTAATATTATTGAGAACAAGTAGTGATGTTAACTGTTATATTGGAGCTTCTGGGGCTAAATTTAATATTGATAAAATTGAATGGCGAGTTCCGCATATACTTCTGAATGATGAGAACAAATTACAAATGTTTGAAAATATTGCACTTGATGCACCGATTTGTATACCATTCCGCAGATGGGAGCTACATGAGCTTCCATCTCTAAGAGAGACAGATAGAGATATTTGGTCAGTTAAAACATCAAGCAATCTTGAGAAACCTCGATATGTAATCATAGCCTTCCAAACTAATAGAAGAAATCAAAATAATAAGGATTGTTCTGAATATGATCATTGTAAGATTAAAAACATTAGAATTCATTTAAACTCTGAATCTCACCCGTATGATGCTTTAAATCTTGATATTGAAAATGGTAATTATGCACTTGCATATTACATGTATTGCATGTTTCAACAAAGTTATTATAAGCATCTAATAAGTGAACCGCTTCTTGACTATGTTCAATTTAAGAAACAGATGCTTTATGTATTTGATGTATCAAAACAAAGTGAAAGTATCAAATCAGCTACGGTTGATTTAAGTATTGAGATGGAGGCGTCTGAAGCATTTAAGGCTAATACACGTGCTTACTGTCTTATCCTATGTGATAATATCATTGAGTATAAACCTTTGTCGGGGGTAGTTAGAAGAGTAGTTTGAAATTACTCATGAAAATGCTGATTATTGAAGTTGTCATAAAATGGATTTAATATATATGTATAATATTAAAAATGTAGTGATATTGTATGATTATACCACTAATATTATTTTTAAAACCTGTATTACTTAGTTATGAAATAAAATAAAACTATTAAAATATATTTAAAAAATTATTTTTTTATTTTTATCATTAATATAAATAATATATATGTATATATATAAAAAAAAAAGAAAACATCTAAATATCTAATAAAACATAAATATTTTTTTTAATAAAAAGCAGGTATGTAAATATTATATAATAATAATAACAATAATAGTGCTTTATTTGTCTTAAACATGTAATAAATTTGATAAATTAATTAAGGTAAGGTGATTGAAACTAACTAATAAAATTAAAAAATAAATATAAACATAATACTAGCAGTACGATAATTGTATATACATCCTTAAAGATATCATATGCAAGGAACCATGTTAGTTGAAATATTTAAATAAAAATGTAAAAATATGAAAAAAGATAAATGTTATATATTTGGAATATTATAATGACCCCAGGCGAGCGTATTCATACCATCCTCACAAATAAAACGCTTATCATCAGCTGATGATAATGCCAATTTGTTTTGTGTTATTGTGTGGATGGTATGTTTTATGCTTCTAAATAAATTTTGTTTTCTATAAATTAATTCCGAATTGAATAGACAATTTTTATAATCATCACCGGATATCTGATTAGCCACAACATATTTCTTAACTCCTTTAGCTTTTTTAGTCCAACTGTTATTTATACAGTTTGAACATATTTCATCATCATCATCAATGCAGTTTACACACCTTGCACCTATACAGTTTGCGTATAATTTAGCACGCAGCCCAACAAACTCAGTCATTATTTTACCGGCATTCTCATCTTTCATTAAACCTAACACAGCCTTATTCATTAATGGTATATCATACACATTATCTGATGAGAAGTTGGATGTGTCAAATTTATCGATGTGATGTTTAATGTCTTGATAAATATCACTGGTCTGTATTTTTAATGTTAGGCTGTCAGTGTCTATATAGCACAATGTCACATTATCACCATATAGAGGTTTTAAAAAGTTATAATAAAATTCATACATAAGCAGTTTTGATAAATCTAAAACTGCAAACCCAATATAAATTGGCTTATCATATATAACCTTTAGCCGCTCTAATTGAATAGCAGCTAAATTCTCATGGAAAATTGAGACAGATTTGAAATTTAGTTTCGCGATTAGACTTTGAGCGCCACGTCTCTTACCAATATCATCCCAATGTGTCACCAACTTAACATCAACTTGCTTATCTACATTCTCCATTGTTTTTCCGAAAACTGAATTATTCATCAGCTTATAAAAATCTTTTTCAAAATCATTTTTAGCTGATTGACGCATCGCGGTATTTAAGTCTATATATTTTTTAAGAAAATCAGACTGTTCAAAACAAATTACGCGGTGAATTTTAATTAATTTTAAGCCATGTTCTAAAGCTTGTTTTAAATTTCTATAATGGAGAATGTATTTGTTTTTGTTATTGAGTGATGGAATTAGTTTGGAATTTTTAAATTTTGAATTGGGGGGTACAATATTTTCAGCTAGGAAAGGCAAATCATTATGTTTATTATATAAGTTTTTGGGATATTCCAAATCTACTTCCAAAATGTATCCAGTTGATGAATCATCGGATATATTGGTAACATTTAAATTTAAAATTTCGGTTTCAGATAACCATCTAAAGCCTTTATATGGTAGAAATTGTGACATTGCCCACCCATATAAATTATTAGCATCCCAATAAGATAAATATATGCTAGGTTTAGTAGTATCATAACTACTCATGTATTTATTATTAGCTTGGGCATAACGAAGAGAACATTGACAAATGCCACCGCGTATACCCTTACTAATAAAATGATGCATTTCAATATCAGTGAGCAATTCTAATTCAATTTTAGTATATTTCAGCATGGCGTCCCAACTAAGGCCGGGGGCTGTGAAATATTGTGCGGGATCTAAACTGTATGTTTTTAAACATAATGTTCGAAATGCTTCAAATATATCGGCGAGTAAAAGAACATCAGTTGTAAGATATACATCTGAATAATCGCCGATATTTTTACATTTGAACTGATCCCACACACTATGAGCATGCTTATAATCATCACGAGTAATATCGGTATTTGTGAGGGAGTTAAAAAAAGATTTTTTTGATGGTAATTGCGTTTCTTGGAGCCGCTCAATCGAATCAATATATTGATATGGGAAAACACCTTTTCGAGTTAATAATTTTAAATCATCGGCTGACTTGCAAAACCGCGAAATTTCGATTAATTGATCAGTGTTTAGATTTTTAGCTAATTTATCTATTGAACTAGCCATAAATCTAAAGCTGTCTAAAAATCGTAATTTTATGTTACGAGCTTGTTTCACACCTTTTTTATTCATATATTCATCTACTTTTATTGATTTTGTAAATGAGATATATTTCTCCTTGTTTAGAGGTATGACATCAATGTCTTGATTGTCACAAGCGAGATCTTTAATAAAAAGGTGTGAATCATACCCGCCTAAATTATGTAAAAATACCGGTATAAAATTTGGTAGCTTATAATTAGTATTGCAATTCGAGTGAGCGGCACCGACAAACTTCCCTGTTAAGTGACAATGATCTGCAACTTTTTCAGCAGGGGATAACTCTCTATCACAAATATGACATATTATAGCACTATTGAGTGAGAATTGCTCTTGGGGTGTTAATTTATTCATGGGAATTATGGGCTTTAAATGCTGATTATAAATTCTATGTACATCATCAGTAAGTTTGTCAATGAATACTTTGGCACAGTCGTCACCGGTGTATTTTACAAACTTATCTAAAGATGTATCATATGAACATTTAATCTTATATGCAAAACTGTAAGGTTGGTGTACATGCGTTATATTGGTGAACTTAGTATCACTACTAGGTTCACATGTCTGAATGGGTTTTAAAACAGATTCAAAATCTCCATAAATAACAAATGGGACTTTCATTTGCTTATCATAATTCATAAATTTTGTGATGTTTCCAGGGCTCATCACCCCAGTTCTATCCATTTTCAAATCAGAAGTTGGCATGATTGTGTATACTTTACTACAATCATTCTGCGTATGAAGTACTAGAGCAGCTTCTGATTTAAAAAAAGTTAGGCAACCATCACATAAATATGTTTTATGATCATGTTTTGAAACTTGTGATGATACCAATCTAGATATATGTTTTATTAAAACGTAATGAGATTTGACCCCATTTTCAATTAATAATAAATTAATATGGGTTGCCCGTCTATTCTGAGTGAAATATACGGGGCCCACAATATTAAACGCGCTGGTGTCATTATTATATTCTAATTCGTAAACATTTATACTTATGTTGTTCAAATTTTCAATTTTAGCTAAATCTTTCAACTTACATGGAAAACTTATGCCCGTTAAATTCAACACGGTGCTGAAGTGCGGGTAGCTGGATGTGCGTGCATTGTTGTTGTTGGTCGGGTGGAGGGCAGCGGTGATGCACCAGGCCAGACACATCTCATCATTATTTTGAATGTTTATACACGCCTTCCTGGATTTAATTTGTGCTAAAAAAAAAAAAACATAGCAAAAATTATAAATAATCAAACGAAAGACTGGTTTGCCATCTAGTTGCAATTTTTAATACTAAAATGTCCGCATTAATCGGTATCATTTTTGCATTTATGCAATTGGCAGTCATTTCGCGGCTATAACGATTTTGAATCGCCAATAAATTATGAAATGAATTAATAATTTATTCAAAATCAGTCAATCGAATCACAGCGGCCAAGGGTCAAGCATAGACAATTGTTTCGGTTCTACAAACCTCGTCAGTATGCCTTGTACGACCACGGCATCGCATGATAGCGAAGACAATTTTGAATAAATATTTCTGTGCTTATGAACACAATTGATATTATAAATAATCAAACGAAAGACTGGTTTGCCATCTAGTTGCAATTTTTAATACTAAAATGTCCGCATTAATCGGTATCATTTTTGCATTTATGCAATTGGCAGTCATTTCGCGGCTATAACGATTTTGAATCGCCAATAAATTATGAAATGAATTAATAATTTATTCAAAATCAGTCAATCGAATCACAGCGGCCAAGGGTCAAGCATAGACAATTGTTTCGGTTCTACAAACCTCGTCAGTATGCCTTGTACGACCACGGCATCGCATGATAGCGAAGACAATTTTGAATAAATATTTCTGTGCTTATGAACACAATTGATATTATAAATAATCAAACGAAAGACTGGTTTGCCATCTAGTTGCAATTTTTAATACTAAAATGTCCGCATTAATCGGTATCATTTTTGCATTTATGCAATTGGCAGTCATTTCGCGGCTATAACGATTTTGAATTGTCTTCGCTATCATGCGATGCCGTGGTCGTACAAGGCATACTGACGAGGTTTGTAGAACCGAAACAATTGTCTATGCTTGACCCTTGGCCGCTGTGATTCGATTGACTGATTTTGAATAAATTATTAATTCATTTCATAATTTATTGGCGATTCAAAATCGTTATAGCCGCGAAATGACTGCCAATTGCATAAATGCAAAAATGATACCGATTAATGCGGACATTTTAGTATTAAAAATTGCAACTAGATGGCAAACCAGTTTTTCGTTTGATTATTTATAATATCAATTGTGTTCATAAGCACAGAAATATTTATTCAAAATTGTCTTCGCTATCATGCGATGCCGTGGTCGTACAAGGCATACTGACGAGGTTTGTAGAACCGAAACAATTGTCTATGCTTGACCCTTGGCCGCTGTGATTCGATTGACTGATTTTGAATAAATTATTAATTCATTTCATAATTTATTGGCGATTCAAAATCGTTATAGCCGCGAAATGACTGCCAATTGCATAAATGCAAAAATGATACCGATTAATGCGGACATTTTAGTATTAAAAATTGCAACTAGATGGCAAACCAGTCTTTCGTTTGATTATTTATAATATCAATTGTGTTCATAAGCACAGAAATATTTATTCAAAATTGTCTTCGCTATCATGCGATGCCGTGGTCGTACAAGGCATACTGACGAGGTTTGTAGAACCGAAACAATTGTCTATGCTTGACCCTTGGCCGCTGTGATTCGATTGACTGATTTTGAATAAATTATTAATTCATTTCATAGCAAAAATTAGTAACGTATAATAAAAAATATGATGAAAATAGTATTAAATATAACAATAATAATAATATATATATATATATATATATATATATATATATATATATTATATATATATAACAGTACTAATTATTACCTGGTAAGTCGATGTAGCTAGATCCACGGATTGGTGCGTATTTGGCAACTTCTATCGATAGATGCGACACCGACTCCAATGCCCAGCCGCTACCTGTTGTCTATAATACAAAAAAACATATAAATTAGTAAATTATCACTTAATTATATAGAAAAAATATTATTACCTGAAATTCCTCGCTTTTTGTTTTAATGGTTGCGGATATCCCATCATAAGCGGCATTAATATCGGTAATTAAATCAACCGTTACATACTTGGAGTTAAATGATTTTAACTCTCTAGTATCATCATCGGTGTCCGTCTTCACATAGTGAGCAAATAATTCACAAGTAAATTTAATACTTGTGAACATTTCCAACTTATTACGGACAAGGCGGACAACTCGATTTTTACAGTTGTTTAAAAATGATGGGATATCCGCGCCGACATTGGATTCAGCATTTATCTTAAAGCTTCCGATTCGATTCTTGAAGCAGCTGGAGACTTCAAGAATGCCATCTCCAATAGGTCGCCCCAATTTCGCTTTATGGGCTTGTGATCTTATATGCCCAGCGAATTTCAACGATGTATCAAATGTGATATTGCATAGATCACATGACCGTATGAGGTTAGCATCTTCTTCTACCCCATCATCATTATCATCATTACGTGTCTTCTTAGATGTGCTTGGGGGTGAATCGATTGGATGTTGTCGCTTCCTTGCTCCGCCCCCCATAGGTAATGCGGCTGACACTTGTTCACCATTAAATCCATGCATGGATTTTAGATGCCGTGTAATGGTATCCCTTCGAGGTGTGTTATATTCACATTTGGGGCACTTAAAAATGTTAACTCCACCATTGCAACAATCATTATGTCGTTTGAGAGCATCCTTCCTCGTGAATGACATACTACAATTATTGCAGTTGAACATCTGCAATTAATAATAGTGATAATGATAGTTTCAATTTAAAAAATAGAAAAAACATAAAAAAACTTCAATGTATTTATTAATTTTGAAATAATTTAATATTATGACTGATTCTAATATTATATTTTCATATTCATATTCTTATAGTTATTTTATTATTATATTTTAAATGATTTATGTAAATTAAACCATAATAAGTATATTATGGTTTAAACAATCAAAAAATTATTTAAATTGTGGAGTAAATGTTGAACGTTGAATGTGATAAATAATGTATAACTATAAATAATATTAGTATGATAAAGTGAATATTAAATTATGTATTGTTTAATAATAAAATAAAAATATTTTACTAAATGAAAAAAAAGAAATAAATAAATAATGGAAATATCAAAATTTACTAACCTTGATTATTGATGATACTTAAACAATTATTAACTTCACTTAAAACACTATCACACACGTATGCAATTAAAACACATAAAACACACGCAAAACTAAAATTCACTGTTTTTAAATGTAAGGGTAAGATAGGTGCTACTATTATAAGACTCTCACTGTTTCAGAGTTGAAGAATGAGTGAGCGTTATGGGGTAAAGCACACTTTCACTTTTTTTTTCTTATATCAACTATGGTTTTAGTACTAATTGAGGTGGCAATTTGTGAGTGTATGATTGGATTACTATCAATTGTGGTGAAATCTTTTGTATTTGTATGACTGGTTGCAAACATTATTCAAAATTGTTGTGTGTGAGTAAATAGTTGACTCATTGTCTAAAAGATGTCATATAAAAACAAAATATACAGGGTGTTCTATTAATTTTTTTTGAAAAATGGCGGGAAAATTATACTGGGTGATTTAAAATGGTGGTCAAGATGGCGGAAAACAAAATGGCGTCCAAGATGGCGGAAAACAAAATGGCGGCCAAGATGGCGTCCAAGATGGCGGAAAACAAAATGGCGTCCAAGATGGCGGCCAAGATGGCGGAAAACAAAATGGCGTCCAAGATGGCGGAAAACAAAATGGCGGCCAAGATGGCGGAGCTCCGCCCCTTTTACCCCCACCCTTGGGTTACCCCGCCTCTTTTACCCCCACCCCTTGGATTACCCCCACTCCGCCACCCTCCCCACTCCTATCCCCACCCCGTGCGGTGGTGCGGTGGATCCAGAACCGGCTAAAACCCTCTACTACTTACACTTTTTAAAAGTTTATAGTAGGTTCTAACAATTAATGAAAATTTCATGGTCGAATTTTGCACTTTTCAATAGTTTATGATAGATTTTGGAAAGGATATTTAGTAACACTATTTTTCTATTTTTAAATTTTTATAAAAAACTGCAAAAGTTTATTGGTATTGATAATTTCTATTTGACTATTTAAAAAAATTTCAAGTCCGGGTTTTGCCTGTTTGACATTTTATGAACAGAGTTTTAGAGTTTTCAATTGTTTTTGACCATATTTTAGTTCTTTAAAAACAAAAAACTATGGCCAAATTTTACAAATTTTTACTTTTTGTAAATAGAATTTTTCATTTTTAACAGTTCATGACCAAATATTAATGCTTTCTTATATATTTTTACTTTTATAGCCGGATTTTGCAATTTT
The DNA here is from genome assembly GCA_963932245.1 of Tachinus rufipes. Taxonomy (NCBI): domain Eukaryota; kingdom Metazoa; phylum Arthropoda; class Insecta; order Coleoptera; family Staphylinidae; genus Tachinus; species Tachinus rufipes. The sequence goes on along the minus strand of OZ010745.1, from coordinate 69,200,723 downwards.
TATTTATTATTTATTTTTAGTACTTCATAATTTTTTTATTTTTATTTTTGTGCTTTTTGAAATTGTTTTGATCAACTGGTTTTTTTAATGAATAACATTTTGGACTTAAATACTTTTATAACTGAATTTTGATTCTTTCTGACAATATTGAAATATTTTATAACCGGATATTGAAATTTTTAATTTTTTATAAATAAAATTTTGCACTTTTGAACAGTTCATGACTAAATTTTGCTATTTTTAACAATATTTTAATATTTGATAGCCGAATTTTGCTAGTTTTGGAATTTCATAATTATTTTTTTGTAATGTATTTTGGTGCTTTATGATAATATTTTGACGTTTAAAAAAAAACAAATTTTACTATTTTTGACTTTTTATGAATAAAATTACGTACCTTTAAACCGGTTTTGACCGGATTTTAATTCTACATACAAATATTTTATGTTTTATAACCGGATTTAATTATTTTTGAGTTTTTATGAATAGAAATTTCCATTTTTAATAAATTTAGGTGCTTTTTGACAATATTTTAATGTTTTAGATAGGATATTGCTATTTTTAACATTTTATAAATGGAATTTTGCACCTTTTAACAGTTTAAACACGGATTTTGATGTTTATCGACAATACAATTCTTATTTAATTTTAATTTTTTATTAATAAAATTTTGCAAATTTGGATTTTAACTTTGACATTTTATGAGTTAAATTTTACGTTTTTCAACAGTTTTATGACTGTAATTTAGTAAATTTTGATATTTCCAGACCGGATTTTACTATTTTTAAAATTTTATAAACATTTTTTTGCACATTTCAACAGTTTATGGCTCGATTTTGGTGTTTTCTGACACTTGCTGTCACACATCTAGAGCTGTAGGAACTAACTGTGTAAAACGTAGCAAATTATACATCTTTTTGACAAAACTGTGTTGAGTATTTGATATTTGAATTTTCGCATCAAAGTAAAACCGTTCAGCTCTTATTCTAATAATAAATTTTAATTTTCCAAAAACTTTATAATTCATTATCTCGCTTATTATAAAACTTTTACTACATTTTTTTTAACTTTTATCAATAATATTGATAGTAAACTATAATTCTTCGAGTCGAGAATAGGTTAGGAATCACCCTGTATACTCATAACTCCAAATGTTAAAGTATTATTAACGGAGCTAGAGTGTTTAGTAATGTAGTAAGTTGTAAGTTTTGAAAACATTGTAAAAAATAGAATTGGAATAATTTTAGCAAAAAGTAATGATAATAAAACTTTGGATTATTCATTTTCTAGTAGTAGTAGTTTGCATAAATCATTGCTGATGCAACATAATGAATTGTTTTTAAAACGTGTCTATCTAAAATTCTTGAGACTATTTGATAATTTTTATCACGGCATAGGTCAACATCTAAAAAAGAAAATTGTTCGCAAAATTAGCTTGTATATAACAGTATTTGAATTTTAGTTGAAAAAAAACGGAAAGTTTTTTTTTTAGAAACTGTAATGTTAACGCAAAAACTAGATGATGTATATCTTCTGGTACAAATAGAGAATAAGAATGTAAAAGCAAACATTTGATATCAGAAAATATAAAAATGAGATCAAATATTCTATAAAATGAAGGAATTTACTGATTAAACAATGCTAAGCTTTGTTAATTACTTTTTTTAGTAAATTTTTGTTTTTAACATCATTTTGTTGATGGTTAGATAAAGAAGTTTATTTTTATCAAACTATATGGTTACATCTATAGATGGTTAGATTATATATATATATATATATATATATATATATATATATATATATATATATATATATATATGCACAAGTTGTTTTTAATACTATTCAATATAAATTATTTTCATGAAATTTGTCATTTATCAACTTTTTTTTTAAATTTAGTTTAGAATAATTACTTTTCATGTATCTTTATTTAATACATGTACATTATTTTAGATCTTTGCGTTTGACTTTGTAGTAGTCCGTTTTTGTAGGGTGTTTTGAAGCTATGTGAAAAAAACTTAATTTCATATTAAAATACAAATAAGTTCAAATTGAAAATGAAACAATGTAAATAACATACATGCACATTCTATAAGGATTAATCCAAAAAATCTTTTAAATTTATTATATCCAACCGTCTTCTTCTCTTAAATATGACTATTAATATGACGTTAACCGCCACAATGGAGATGATAAATTTTGGCTCACGGGGCCATTTTTTTAATTTGTAAAACTTAATTAAAATATACTAAACTAAGTGAATTAATAAATTTAAAATAAAAAAAAAAAAAAACGTTTTGTAATAGTTTTTGTGAGTGGTACAGCGTATGTGCCACAAAACCTAAGTGTATGCTTTTAAGCGATTACGCCCCATGGCACAAACGTTGTACCATGACAAGTCTTAACATGTAATTTATAATACTGTTTTATTTGGAAAATACAAATTAGCTTAACCGTTCCGACAAAAGATGAGCTAATCTAAATCCAGATGTTTTTGGTTATAAGTACATTTCACCGACCAGGTTATTCATCAATGGTGACCTTAATCTTGATTTGCGGAAATTGTATCTCATTAAACTAATCTATAATAAGATTAATAATATATAATCTAGTTAAATATACTTATTATTTGACGAACAATTCGATTTAAATAAACCGCTGAAATAAGGTACACAGGTACCTTCTCCAAGGAAATTCGTATACATTTTTTGCCGTGGTGAAGAGATTAACGCGATTAGATTTGCACATAATATTTTTGTTATAAAATGTAAACTTATCAACTAAATTATTCAGTATTCTTTTACTTTTCATACGTACGTACAAATATTTACTTGATTATTATGAGCTATGAACTAGAGCAGCAAAAGACAATGAAGAAAACAAACGGAAAAAAATTTCTTACGTAAAAAATATTGTTGATGTTGTTCCTGGAACATCTTTTGCTAAAATTGCAAATAAATGTAAGTTATTGATATAATAATAATAATAATTTATTTAGTGCTTACATACATACACAAATAGTTACACAGGTCATACAGAGAGGCTATATATAAAATGAAACATTATATTAAATTTTCTAAGTTGCTACTCACAAATTCGTCCCAGCTATAAAAAGCTTTTTGGAACAAAAACGTTTTCATTTTAGTTTTAAATAACTTCAAACCGTAATAGTTTGTGCTGTTTCTGGAACTATTGCACATGGCCTTAAATCTCTCCGGCGCCAAGTGATGTAGTTATGATATTCCTTGTTTACATTAAAATTATCTTTATTTTTATGAACATACATTAAACATTCTAAAATATACAGACATGGCACAGTTAAAATTTGGTGTTTCACAAAGCCTATCCTAAAATCATCTCAATATTTTATGCCTGAGATAATCCGTACAGCACGTCGTTGCAATGCAAATATGCGATGTCTAGATGTAGAGTGACCCCAGATTATTAAGCCATATTGTATGCAAGGCTGGCAAAGTGCAAAATATACGCATTTTAAAGCGGGTTTTGCTATAATATTGCAAGGTTACAAAGCAGATATATATTTTTATTTAGATTATGCGCAACTTTATCTCCTTGAGTTTGCCATTGTAATCTGCGATCTAGATGCAATCCTAAGAACTTTATCTTTATCGTATCGTCCACAGCATCTGCTGATCTGTTAGCAAATATAACTGATGTAGTTTTAGTTTGGTTCAAACACAGTTGGTTGCAGGAAAACCATTCCGTAGATTTTAATAGTATCTCACTATTTTTCTCTAAGGCTTCAGAATGGGATTTACCTTTATTTAATATTGTTGTGTCATCAGCATATAACACTAACTTGTCAGCTTTCAGATAATTTGGATAGTCGTTAATATAAATTAAGAACAATAATGGTCTTAGTATGGATCCCTGAGGTACTCGAACATCAATATTAAGTAGCGGTGACATATTTCCATTTACTTTCACACATTGTACTCTATTTGATAGGTAATGCATTATAAGCCTACAACTTTTTGGATGGATGTTGTATGTGTATAGTTTTCTTAGAAGCAGATTGTGTGACACGCAGTCGAAGGCTTTACTTAGGTCAATAAATGATAGAGTAGCATCCCTTTTCAAAACAGTCTATTATTTCGTCGATTAAATCAATTATTGCTGTTGTAGTTGATTTTCCGTGCCGGAAACCGTATTGGCAATTTGTGAATAAATTGTTGATCTCAAAAAATTGGGTTAGCTGTTTTGCTAGAATTTTTTCATAGATTTTTGAAAAAATTGATACAAGTGATATTGGACGATAATTATCTGGTAAGTTCTTTTGTTCTTTTTTGTAAATAGGGACTACAACTGCTATTTTCATTTGAACAGGAAAAATAGCTGCTTCTATGCAGTTGTTTATTACATTTGTAAGCGGCTCAATAATTATGTTTTTAATACATTTTATTATATTTGACGATATACCATAGTAGTCACGCTTATTACTATTGTTTAAGCTATCAATAGCATCTCTAACCTCTACGTACAAAACTTGATTAAATTTAAAAAATGATTGAGTATTTGTTAAAAGCCTGTACAATATGCTCATGAAAATTATTGTATTTAACTTTAGGCGCAATTCGGTTTGATTTTGTAAAACTACAGTTTGTATTAGATAACTCATTAAATAGTTTTAGTTTTCCACATTCCGTAATCGGCCTGGAAAAGTTGACTTGTTTCACTTTTTCCGTACTTTTGTTAATTAGTAGACTTGCACCAATACCTATGTGATCAGATAGATCAGTTTGAATGGGAGATGTTATTAGATCACAGTTACTAAATGCATTATCTAAGCAGTTTTCTTCTCTTGTTGGAAAATTTAGATTCATTTTAAGACCGTAACCTTACATAATATCACAGATTTCAGTAGCCCGCTTATCATTTGTTCCAAAATGTGCATTAAAATCCCCACCAATAAGAATATTTGCATTGCGAGGATAAATTATATTTAATAAATTAATTAAAATGTTAGTAAAACTGTTAAAATCACCGCTTGGTGAACAATACAAACATATTAAAATTAAATTAAAATTTGATACATACACAGCCGCTATTTCACAATTCTTGTCTACAGACAAAACATTTAAATAATCCATATTGGAATACATAGATTGTTGTTTTAAAAGAATAATTGAACCCCCACGTTTATTAAACTTACGCGAATAGTACGATGTAGTAGCATAGCTATTTTGTTTAAGTAATTCTGCTTCCGTATTGTTAAGATTATGCTCACTTAAACATAGTGCATTGTAACATGTTTTACTATTAAGCAAAAATGATTCATATTCTGGCATTTTATTTTTAATTGACTGTAAATTTAAGAATAGAATATTAAATTGTTCAACTTTAGTTACTTTTTCAGGATTTTCTTCGTTAGATAGTGAATAAAAACGATCAATACGTACACCTTTTGGCCAGAACTGTGGATTGCTTACTGTATCTTCTTTCTCTAATGGAACTGACACCTTAAATGAAGCATATTCATCGGGGCGGTTGGAAGAAATTGTAATGCATTTTACGTTGATAATATTTTTACTTTTTACGTAATTAACTACTTCATAGTAGTAGGATTTAGTTTAAAAACGTGAAAAGTTTTATTGCTGCACTAATAATGGAGTTATCATTAGATTCTCCTTCAATTGTTGGTTTTTTAGTTTTATTCTTTTTGTATGTAACAAAAGTAAAACCATCATTTACTTTTGCTGCGTTATTTTTTGTTGTGTTCTTTTTTCCTCAGTAATACTTTTATTATTTGTTGTTGTTTCTTCTTTATTCTTTGTTATATGTTCGTTCTCTGTTGCTCGCAAAATTCATATTTTGCTCCATCTCTTGACTGATTGTTGCTACTTGGATGCCATGTTGCTTTGCTGAAGGTTTCTTCTTTTGAACAGTGAGTTGTTCGGTTTGATTTAAACTTCCATTAATTAAAGTTTTACTTGCCATACTTAAATGCGTTCTTTCAGATGTCTCTACCAAAGACGTTGTAATTTGTTTTAAATTATTTATTTCATCTGACAAAATTTTATTATGTTTTTTTTTTAAATCAATTTGATTTTTTTAAATCTTTGGTAATAACTGGTATAATTTTCTCTAGGGCAGATGTTATTGCCTTTTCAATACAAATATGCAGCTCACCTACTTCCATGTCTGCAGTGTTCTTATTATTATGATTATTGCAATCATTGTTTATGTTTGATCCGTTTGAGGTTATGTTGACTTCTTTACATTCATTGCAAATCCATTTCTTAATCTCTCCAGATTCCTTAAGAGTACACCAAGTTGCTTCAAGTATGTTTTTGCATTGTATATGAAAATTACTATCACATTGTACACAGTTAATATAGTCATCATAGCGCGACCAATATTTTTATTGCACGTAGCACATAAATTCGCCATCTTGAAAAAAAATTGTTTTATATATTCTTTTAATATTATTATTTTTCCGACAAGTATTTATTTTGTGTAGTGTAATTCATATTGAAGCAAGTTTTTGAAAGTGTATGATATGTTCATATTTTTTTTGTAGGCAATCAAAATTTAGTGTCACAACCGATTAACAAAGTTCAGGAAACAATTGAGTCGGTTATATTGCAATACGCATGTAATAAAGAAAATAAAAAAAATGAAGAAAGTATCATCAATATTAAAGAATTTGGCAAAAACTTGCAATGGTTTCCAATTGATCAATCAATTTTGAATAATATAAATTTTACTTTACGTGAATCAAAAATAAAAAATTAAATTTATAATTATCAAGATAAAAAGCCATACGATTTTTTGAAATTGTTTATAACTGACAAAGTTATAAATTTAATTGTAATTAAAACAAATAGTTATGCAAATCATTTTCAAAATCACGCATCCACCTCTGGCAAGACACAGATGCAACCAAAATTGAAAAGTTTTTAGGAATTTTATTATGGATGGGTTTGACAAGATATCCAAGATTAACAGACTATTGGTCAAAAAGTAATATCTACTATAACAAATTTAGAAAGCACATATCTAAAAATAAATTTAAAATTTTGCTTAAAATGTGTCATTTTAGCGATAACGAAGTTAATACGTCTGACTACATAAAATAACGCCACTAATTGAATTGTTCAAAAGTCGTTATCAATTTGTTTTGACTCCTGGACAATATGTGAGTATTGACGAGTTACTAGTTCCGTATAGAGGCAGACTGCCATTCCGTCAATACATAAAAAACAATCAAAAATAAGTTTGGCATAAAACTGTATAAATTATGCATTGAAAAAAGATTTACTTATGATTTAAAAGTATAATGTGGCAATGACAAAGAAAAAAATGGATCTGCTTCTACAAAAGTTGTTATGAAATTAATGGAAAATTTATTGGACAAAGGTAAAACTTTATTAACCAACAATTATTATACAAGCGTCACACTAGCTCATGACTTAAAGAAAGAAATATGCATTTAGTGGGTACACTTAGATCGAATAGAAAATTCAATTGCAATGTAGTTGTTGATACAAAACTAAAAAAAAGGAGAAGTTATTAGCAGAATTAGTAATTCTCGAGTTGTCATTATGATATGGAAAGACAAGAGGGATGTGCTAGTTCTAAGTACTAAACACACAGCTGAGTTAAAAACATTTCTTCATAAAGAAGTTGAAATAAAATAACCACAAATAAATGTTGATTATAACAATTGCAAAGCTTTTATTGATTTGTCCGATCAGATAAAAGCCTACAACACATCACTTCGCAGAGGAGTTAAGTGGTACAGAAAATTTGCTATAGAGTTATTGTTAGTTACTACTATTGTAAACGCCTACATAATATATAATAAAGTTTGCCAACAAAAAATTAGCATAACATAGAAATTAAAGAAAAAAATATTGAAACAACTTTGAGATAGATGTTGAAAAACCTGAGAACGATGAAGACAATCGTCAACATAAACTCATTCAATCTGTTGTTCGCCGCCGTTGCGTGGTCTGTTACAAAAATACAACAAATAAATTTGGACCAGCAATTATCCGAAAAGAAAACAAAGCGATACACATGGAAATGTGATGTATGTGAGCAGCATTTTTGTGTAGAATGTTATTTTGTTAAACATACAAGTAAACGTGCATAATTTTCTACTTTCTTTTTTTTAATTGCAATATATATTTATTTATTATATTATACTTTTATTGTTTAAATAACTTAAATAAATTTTTGTTAATATTTTTATCATAAAATAACTGAATATATATTTTTTTTAATTTTAACTCTTTTCGGAGCTATGTAGGCAACCCAAAACACATTTTAGTGGGGGTTTTTCTGTTATTGGTTTTCTAAAGCTATATTCTTCTGATATCTAAAAAAATCACGTTTTATATTAAGATTTCCTTTACACGACCCCGCAAAAAAAAATAAACGCGTGGTACAGCGTGTGTACCACTGCCCTGACAGGGTTGTTTTGCCGTGGTACATACGCTGTACCATACCGTGGCATTTAACGTGTTACACCACAAAGCTACTGGCATTTTTTTTTTAGTTAAAAATACTGATAATTAAGGGCTTATGCTTGTGTTGCTACCGCATAGCTGCCTTTTTAATATGTACCTGTAAATTAATAATTGTAGCTCCATCATGTTGCTTCTTCTTCTTCTTTATTTCGCGTTTTACAGCTATTTTACATCGCTCCAGAAGTCTTACAACTTGTATGATGGGGGTTGACCAACGGCTTATTAGGTGACTTCCGAATCACCCCGGTAGATAAAGAGCAAAGTTATTATTTTAAAGCGGCCAACCAAATACAGACAATTGTTTCGGTTTTCTCAAATCCTCATCAGTGCATCTTGGTGGTACGGCATCGCATGATGGTGAAGAATGAATTCGAATAATTGATTTATGTACTCTTAAACACAAGTTAGATAATACTTTGCACCACCAATTATTATCTAACCTGTAATTAAGAGCACATAAATCAATTATTCAAATTTATTCTTCACCATTAAGCAATGCCGTACCACTAAGATGCACTGATGAGGATTTGAGAAAACCGAAACATTTGTCTGTATTTGGTTGGCCGTTTTGGAATTGGATTGAGTTTCGGTAATTGATTAATAAACCTTTGTTTTTCATTAAACTGTAAATTAATTACATAATATATACTACCGAAATCCGTTAATTGAGAGAATGGAGGCCAAGTAGATACTGACGAGGCCTAGTATCTGGTCCACCCACACTCTCATATTAAATGTAATTGTGGTTTACATGAACAATAATCATGCATTAGATAGCTTAATAACCTGAATTATTAAACGCCAAAAATTCTTAAAAATGCTTTGTCGGAGACAATTTATGCGCCGAGGTTCAAGTTAAGCGCTTCACCAAACGGAGCCACGCTAAAATATTTTTTTTTTTTAATTTGTAAGATGCTTTACATTTCAACCATAAGAAAATGCATGTCTTTAATTTACTATATAATAAATTTAATGTCAGTAGTAAGAGTTTCACTCTATTCTAGATAATGGGTATATACTTTATATTTCTAGCTGAATTATTATAAGTTGTCTTTTAAAGAAATATTATTTAAATATATGCATAGTTTAGTAAAAACAATGATACAAATACAATGAAAAACTTTGTATTAACTAAAACAGATAAACTGCAATAATAGGCCATGCTGGAGTCATAACAAAACTTATAACTCTATAATTGCAAACTCCAAAACAAATAATATTACATAATATATACAATAAACAAAGCTTTTAGTTCTATCTGAAAACACAATGAAAAGTCCAACCAATGCTAATTAAAATGTACAAATACTTTACCTAAACAACTTCGATATCAACTCGAAGTTATTCTGATTGACCATTGAAATTATTACATTATTTCTTATTTGTATTTTTTTGGATATATAAATTTAAAAGTTAAACATTCTTTCTATTTATAACAGCATCATAAATTTACTATTGATGCATTAAATATACGCATTAAAAATTTACAAAAAAGCGTTTTATTTTTATTTTATTTGAATTGTCCCCTACTATGCATACAAATCACTTATAATGTTACGTAGCACCAGTCTTCCTTCCACGACTGCAGCGCAGCAATACACTTTACAAATCAAATCCAATTATTGGATTTTAATAAGAAATTTAAATTTAAATAACGATTCAGCAAGAGTAGAAAACTAGAATGCATTTAAATAAATTTGGTTAGTTTATAACCTTTTAAATATATTTCTTTTAGCATTTAAATTTAAATTTTATTACAACACCACCAAATTTTTTCCGGTTAAAATGTTATGTGTATGTAATTAAACGTGGGATAAAATTTATTTTTAGTGTCTGCACGGACATGCAGGTAATGAATATGATGACAATAAACCCTTTTCTGGACTATAAATGTCATTTAGTTTTGCAGTGAAAATGCGTGATATAATTTATTAGGTGCAGAAACGCGCTGAAAGGTATTCGTGTATATTTATATGGACACTGTGTCCATAGTAAATGTTTTATAATGTGGAATGTGTGCGTTGGTCATAGTAGTATGATGTGGGTCACTAACTCGCGCTGAATTCCAGGACACGATAGCCAGAGGGACAGGATGAAAAGTGCATCCTGGATGCCGGTGGTCGTAATACAGTGGCACGCGTTCACATATCTTTCCCTTTCCAACTACAACCAACACACAGAGAATATTCAAATCAAATCCGAAAGGTATCTTTACTGAAAGTTGTTTGTATGAGTGTGGGAGTGCGTTCACAATATGCTAATCTATTGTGGCATTACTTCCATTTCCAGCAGTTAAACGCTTGAACCGGGTTTCAATGCGTATTACTTTAATGCTTACTACGAATTTTCGGGATTTTATACCAGGGAACACCATCGACGTGGCTTTCATTATATTGAAAGGGAGCTAAACGGAGAGAGAAATACTCCACGGGCGCTCGTTCAACTGTTTTTTTTTTGTTTCTGTGCGGACTATTCACGCAGAAACAGATTGTTTCGTGAAAATATAGACCTCTAAATAAAATTTATTCCGCCTAATCGAACCGATCTTACCGACCATTAATCAATCACATTTACTTTTTCATGTTCTTTTTTTCTTTTCTACTTCATAAATACTTTAGAACAAACGGTTAAATGCATTAGGATTATTTGAGTAGTCGTGCCGGTTATTTAACTAGCACAAACTATTTCATACAAAATCATGATTACATTAACAATCTTCCAATTTATATTAATATTAGTCCATAAACATTATAAAAATTGTACTATTTTAAACTTCAATAATATTACCAAATTTTTTGATACTGAATCTGTTGCAATACTGCAGTCGCAGACGCAGCAATGTTCTTGTTGAGGGTAAATAATAAAAGACTTGTGAGAAAGATAAAAGAAAATATACAAAAATTTAGAAAAAACTATTAAAAATTATGAAATACAAAAAAATAGATTAAAAAAATAAGTAATTTTTATATTTGCTCCATATACAATTCGTACTGAGGATAGATGACAAAATGAATAACGGGTTTGAAATTAATAAAAAATTAAGACAAAGCTGTTGTTTATCCTCAACTTTATTTAATATGTGTTAGAAAATATAGTAGCAGAATGCTAGAAAAGGAACAAGGGAAAAAATAAAAAGGAGGAAGAGTAGTATACATTCGCTTTGCAAAAAATATGATAACGTTTGCAGAGAATACAGAAAATTTAAAAATGTTAGAAGGTAAGAAAAATTGGAAAAACTGAAGATAAAAAAGTGTATGTAAATAAAGATGAACTAAAACAAATAAAAAGGTACTTTGATAATGAGCTGACAGAAAACTGGAAAATTGAAATAGAAATAAAAGTGCGTTTTATAAAATAGAACAAGTTTTAAGCAACAAAATAGACATAACGAATGATGAAAAAATATTTTGTCAAGTATGTTTTTTTAAAGATGCAAAACATAGATAAACAAAAATCAAAAGCGTATTTCAGCATTTAAAATGTGAATTTAGAGTAGGTTATTGAATATTAATAATAAAAGTCGAAAAAAGTAAAAAAATAAAAAAAAAAAATGTTAAGATAAATTAGAGAAAAAAAAGTAAATTAAGCAGTACTTGTGGATTGTTCAGAAAGCAAGTATATTGGGTATGTTTTTGCATTGTTCAGATAAGATTTTGTGACTTAAGTAGTTATATAAAACAATTACGTTTTGAGCAGCTACGCAAAGTATGTGTTGGTTTTGTGAAATTAGCATTACAGTACAGGTAGAGTGTGTTAATAGTATATTAAGAACTAGCAATATGTTACGATGAGTTGATAAAATTTGTTTTATATTTATACAACTGACGCAACAAACGCTAAACCTCCCATCCACCACACCGTGCATTTATGAAGTTTATTAATTATAACCGCCATTTGATGCCACTGAGACTCCTTTCTTCGTCCCGCTAGCATAGGAGCAACTGCTTGTAATGCCAGAATCGCTATAATTACAATAGTAAGTAACATAATATATTACCATTCACATAAATAACACAACCTCAAGGAATACTCAACACCAGTATGTTTATAACTGCTCCTCACTTAATTTATTGGGCCATGCATATAACCTCAAGGCCCAACTGTCTTGTGTGAAATTATCAATCTATTGCAGTTATTGTACAACCCTAAAGCCTCAACTGCCAGTGCACATCATGCATATACAGTGTTATCACTCAACCGCAAGATCTCAGGTACCATTGTATGAATAATCCTTTACAGGTCTCCAAGCATGCTACAGCTGTCAGTACCTTGACTGAGCTACACCCCTAAAAGCTCCCCTAGCTTCTCTTTTTCTTGAAACTTGTAAGGTAAAGATTCACGAATATCTTGCACGCAAATAACAAAGTTTATGGCACATCAACCATTATACACAATGGTAAAAAACATTGTTAACAAATAAATTAATATAATACTTGTTGGAAACTGTTGAATTGTTAAGTATTTGTAGTAATCTTTATTTTACAAGTTTCAAATTAATTACACAATAGCAAGAAATGCTATAAAGGAATAATTTACAGCTGTTAGAGGTTATTCACACATGGACCAAGAAAAGTCTTAGATTGTGTAAAACAAAGTATGTTGCCAATTAGGTCATTAAAGTACTTTATAAATACTCAAAAACAAATTAAACTTCCACTGGCTGGTAAAGCATTGTAGCTGTATTCAGAACACAGTAAAAGCGTAATTAGCATATAAATATAGTGACTGTGAGATGAGTTTTTCTAAATACTTTGGTTTTATGGTATTGTAAATGTTATGATAAGGACCCTGACATCAGGATTTATCGGCTTTATGCTAAAAACAATACTATAACTACAAATTAAGCTGTGCAGATTCAATTAATATAAAAGCTCGCGGAAACTATAACCGTAGCAATAACGCGCTGATGCGACAGCACAGGATGTATCAGACCGACTCACAGGAAACACAGTGGAGCAAATTCAAGAAGCACCCAAAAAAACACAATTTCTCTTTCGTTCTTTGGCTAGTTAGAACGCAAAGTATTTCGTTGCACCAGTTACATACAAAATAAATTTTTAAAAACTTACTTTTGGTTTAACAAGTATCTTTTTTTAATTTCAAAATGTGATATTTAGAAGTTAGTTAATATGGCACAACAACATAAAAATACTTTTGTATTTCAACAAGTAAAACTATCACATAAAGACAAGATTACAGCAGTTTTTAAACATAGACCTTAAATATTTACAAAATATATCGATAATCCGGTAAAAAAAAATCTCTAAACTATAAGTGAATATTTGTTAGAACTCACAGCAAGCTTTGTACTGTAAATAAATATTTGTTTAAATGGCAATATGTCTTGTATTTCGTTATAACAATTTCATTAAAAATACAAACATCAACATTACGCCAAAGTTGTAAAGTTATTAGTCAATTTTAAATTAGCAATGATTGGAATAGCTTGTTTTTGAATAAAATTTAAAAAAGATCATGTAATTTTAGATGCTCCTCTCCATATTTGGGAAAAATATTCAATACAAAAACGTATATGTTTCATATATAAATGCAGTTGTTGTACAGTACTAAAAACCTGTTAACATCTTGTAAGAAATCCTAGATTGATTTCAAAGCTATGTCAACAACATAGTTGTTCCAAAGAAGATTAGGTAAGACTGTTACCCCCAGAAGACTAAATAAAAAAGATTTAGATATAGATTCCTTGTTTAGTTTAACAATTGGTACTGATAATACCTCAAATTTTGTGTTTAAAACAGTAAAAGTTAATTTTTTTTAGAGTTAAAATACCTTAGACATTGTTTCAAGGTCATTCTTTATTGATCCTACAGATTCTAACCTAGTAATTTCAAAACGCTCTGTCGTATTTGTCGATATTGTTTTTAAAAGTATAAAGTATAAAGAGTGCCATTATCTGCAAAACTATTAATAGAATTTTTGGTTAATTGAAAAAGTTCATTATTGTAAATTAAAAATAGAATTGGCAAAAGAGCAGATCCATGAGGAATACTAGTTATGATTTTGGGTAAGAGTTTAAACCATCAATTCAATTAAATTTTCTGTTGTCAAGTTATTAATAAGAATTACAAATTTGTGATCAAAGCCTATACAGTAAAACTTATTGATAAGGTTAGGAACTACTGCAAAATGTTCTCCATAAAATATGCCAAAAGATCTGTTTTCGAACGTTTTGATCAAAACCCATATTGAGTATCTGAGATAAAGTTGTTTTGTTCTAAGAACTTGGCAATGTAATAACTAGTATATTCTGCAAACCTTTTAGTCAGATATGATTGTAATGCAATTGGTCTAATTATAAAAATTTGCCTAACTTTTTAATAATAAACTAAACGTTTGAAATTATCCAACAATTCGAGAATGTGTCTTTTTAATATTTTAGTCAGAACAGGAGTTACTTTATTTGCAAATGTTTAAACTGCAGGCCATCTATAACAAAAGAAGAATCCTTACTATTGCAATTAATATTTATCCAAGTTTATTTACAAACATTGGTTGAGTTTTTGAAAACTGAAACCATAATTGTTGACTATATTGTAGTTTTCAAAACCGGCTTTTGTGATTATTTCCTAATGTTGTAGAGCAAACAGTCTAAAAACACCCAATTCACATACAAAAATTGAGAGGATTTAAGCAATTTGTAGACATTGACCTTAAATAAGTGTACAAAATGTACAGTGTATAAGATCTACAATACAAATCACTAAAATTTTAAGCCTAAATCCAGTTTAGAACGCATACAAAGCGCGATGCAAAACTAGCATTATTTTCAAATTCTCTCGTTTAGCGCCGAAATATATCTTGATCTAAAGATTCAATAAACGGGGACGCCAAGTTAGAATCCGTCCAAATATAATACTCAAAAATTTAATACTTTCCGGTATACAGAAAGCAATACAGAAATACAACAAACATCTACGTGGTACACATGTACCACTAATCATTTTAGAATAAGCAATAAATATTGTTTTTCATTCGTTTCAAAATCACTTTTTTGCATTATTCAGAATTTAAACAAAACCTGATTAATATATTTTATAACCAGATTAACCATGTATAATAATAAATACAATTAAATAATACATTAGTACAACATATTTGCACAGATTTCAAATTATGTTTCAAATTATATTTAAATAAGTAAGTAATACTAACAAATTACATTTAATTAAATCACACCCATGCAAAATTGGACCGTTCCTATGACATTTAACTAGTGCACAATCGAGTGTTGAGAATCGAATTAAATTAATTTACATTAAGCTTGGCCGCGTATATAAATAGATATATATATATATATAGTGAATTGGCAAATAATATAATAATTTATTTACATCCCCCTCCCTTTCCCTTGCACGCTTTTGGTGTTATGTGTGCGTGTTTGTTTGGTTATTTGCTTGTGTAAACAATCCGACACTACTACTATACGTATTTAATTAAAATAATCCCCAGCTACGTGAATTTAAACGTGTGGAAAAATAGTTTTTGTGTAAGCGTCAGGAAATGTTTATTTAGGACATATTCTAGGGGTCGGTTTTTATTGTCGGCGTTAGTGACATTCAACCCTTAGATGTAGTTTATGCAATGGCCAGTTTCCCGTCCAGCCAAACTGAATATTACACAATAACGCCGCGAGTAAACGAAATTCCAGGCAGTTTAATAAATTCCAGACTGGACGCGCGCGGGATAGGAAACGTACTTGACTTTTATTGTATCTGACGTTTATCGTGTGTCCGTTTTCACACATTTCTTAGTTGGCATAGTTAGCTAGGCAGCTTGCAGCACGCCGTACGGAACAGATGTTCATACAAATGTGTAAAAGCCGGACACAATTTCTAGAATTCTTTTCATAGCTATATATGTGAAGTGTGATAATGTGAGCGCTATTAAATTCAACATGCTGGTGGCCATAACAAACAACCGTTCAGCATAATCCGTTTTCAGTTTGGGATAATAAAAACCACACATTGATATTGTTTATTTTATTCAGCAAATCTAGTCAAACTATGCGTCTATTATTATTTACTATTAAGTTTTATTAGAAATTATTTATAAAATAATAAAGAGCCCGGCGCTTTCACCATAATGCTGCATAAACAATCTAAAACCTTGGTTATAAATTGAATATATATTTTCACATCATTCAAATTTTAAGTAATTTTTCTTTGGCTAAGTTAGATATGTATAATAATATATAGATTTATAGCTCTACAATTACGTAGCAGGAGTCCTTAAATCACGGTTAACAATTTAATGTTGTACTAAATTGAGATTTTGGATTAAGAGCTAGTTTCTAGGGTGATTAATCACAAGTTTCTACCACCTCCCGTCTTCACTTCTGTGTCTAGTAGCGTGCACCCAAGATATTAGAAGATTATATAATCTGTACAAAATCCATCGAACATTTACACCGGGCAACCAAAGCGTTGACTTAACTTATAATAAATCAATCAACTGTTGAAATACATTCAGAATCATAATACAACACAATGCATTAAGAGTAAATTAATATATATAATTGAATATTTTTAGAAACTCACCTGAACCATAAGTGAAATCGCCACAATGCCCTGTGCTTTATGTTGAGCTTCCGACATATTGTGGTATAGTTCTTTATTGAAACCATATAACTGGATCTGGAAATTAATAAATTATAACGTGTTAAATTTTAACAATATAATTACGGATCTTTTTGTTAAACAAAATTATAAATTTAATTAATTAAATAACATTAATTAGTATTTCCAAAAAATATCATTCATTTGACAATTAAAAAACTAAATTTGAGTTTTTTTATAAGATTAATATATACATAGATAAACTTCAAACTTACATTATATTTCCTAATTGCAAAATTTATTACGTGATATCATTTTAGCAGTTAATAGATTATTATTGAAATGAGACTATTATAGATTAATTAATTTTACATGTAAAATTGAGCATGCTAAATTACACAAGAGAATAATGCATCCATATGCGTCATGACAGTATTGAAACTGGAATCTTGATTTATTACCAATCAATAGCTGCGTGTCACGCTTCAGAGAAGACACCTCAATTCACCCTAGCTATGCTTTAATTATTCCCATTCACCCAATTCTATATAATCAATTTTTTTTTTAATTTTTAATATAAACCACATTAAAAAATTGAGATGCACATGCCGCGCAGCAACGATCTAATCTAAGGAACAATTTGCCTTTAAGTGTCACTTAAAGCTTGAGCTCTGCATTAACCGAGATTTAAGTGCGTCATATATTCTACACTTTAATAAATTTAAGTCTTTTATGTACCCCGGCGCAACGACCAACTATAAAAAGTTTTAAGCATGTTAGATCATAAACATTTTGATTATGTGGTTCATAAAGAGTTTGACCTACAAACTTTCGAGTACAATAGCGCAAGGATCCACACATAAATATCTTGAAGAATAAGTTGTCGGCTGGGGAGAATGAAGGAGGGTCGGGTTTATTATTTATTTAATGCATCGGCAGCATGAAAAATGAATCTGGACGACCTTGGAAAAACTTTTTAATAATAAAATTCATATTAATAACTCTGTCTAGACTGTGAATTGTTATGTGATGTGTCGGTAGGTAGTAGAAAAAAATGTATTGATTTATTGTGCGTATTATTAATGATATAACGTTGTGATGACACTTAACAAAAAAATATGTATTATGAATACTACAAAGTCTTAGGGACATATTTTATAAACTTTTATATTTAACCGCACTTTGTAAGGTCTTATGTAATCTAACATTCACATCTGTTTCAAATAGTTTTGGTGATAGTTTAACAGTTATGGCAGTATCATTAATTTTTCCAAACATGCTACCGTGAAAAGTCCTGCAGTTGTATTTTATAACCTATACAGCAAGTTATTGCAATTATATGGTAAAATAATTTGCTAGTTATGTATAACTATAATAAAAAAAACCTAATCAGAGGTGCGCTTCTGATCGCTGTATTTTTCCCATCGGTGACTTTTCTCATAAAAATGTCAATGAAATGAATCAAAATGCTACTTAGATTTTACTAAAACTACGTAATTTTTATGACAAAACTATCCCCGAGCCTAGATATATTTTTAGTAATTGTACCGGCCATAAAACAATATATCTTACAATATATTTTAAATTATAATATAATATAACCTTGATGATATTATTCTCTCCTTTATTTTTAAATTATTAATTACATTTTATGTTTTGATTCAGTTTCTTTTTTTTGTAATCCTTTTCCATTTCTTCTCTCCTTTCACTGCAATCTTTCTATGTTTTTCATAACTTCTAGACATTTTTGCATTTTTGTCTATCCAAAATGTGCACACGTTTTGAACATAGAATTAATTCATAATTCATTCGTTTTTTAAAATATAAAAAGATTTTCTAATTAAATTTACAAATTAACAACAAATCTCATGTCATATTAAAAATGTAAGCAATCGACAATAAAATAAAAAACCTATGAACAATTTATTTTTTCCTAATTAGTTTAAATTTACCCACTTTGCGTTTGGTAACTGTAACTATATATAAATAATCTCTTCTAAGTGGTACATTAAATTAAACCATCCTGATTATTACATTACACAAATAGCATAGTTTCTACTAAAAATTAAAAAAGCATTAATAATTAGAAAACCTCAGATTAAAAATAAAAACATTAAAAAAAAAATTGCAAAAAAGTCAGTTAAATTGTATAAGAATATTTTTTACATTAAGAAAGGAAAAAAATTATCTGTTAATTGCAATAAATAGAGTAGTGCAATAAATTGGTCTTATCAAAGCCTTGTTTTATAAAAAAAACAAACTCTCAATGCAGAATAAGTAGGTGTAATAGCAAACAGCAAGTATAGACTAACTGTCCCAAATTTGTTTTTATATTAATAGTCCAGCAGCCAGCAATCGTTTGGAGTTTGTAACCCAACCAAAGTTGATATGTTTTATTTAGTGTTACAAATAAGCAAAATGACCTTTAGTTAGTATTGGATATGGGATTAAATAATAAGTAAGATTTAATAATATGTATATATTTATTATAAGTACGTTACTCAACGAGAGCCAGACTAATACTAATATACATTTACATGGTTGGTTCGTATAGCCGGTTGGTCCTTTGTTAAGAAAAGGTTAAACATAAATAGGGGAATTCCCTGTTAAACATAAATAGGGGAATTCCCTATTGTATTTATTTTGGTACGAGCATCTCATATAACAATATACAATACTCCCCCTCAAAATAAATCAACTTTACAAAAAAAATAAAATATTCTCAACTTTACAAAAAAAATAAAATATTCTCAACTTTACAAAAAAAAAAAAATATTCTCAACGTCTATTATTAGTTTTAATATTTCGTGAGTAAACATAGGGGTACATTAATATTAATATGATTCAACATTTGTTGCTAGGATTTAGGAAAAACCCCTTTCTTTTTAAAAACCTAAATCAAATCATTATTACAGTGTTAAATATAATTATCTATTGATAATTAAATATACAAAAACAATAAACAAAATACAATAAAATTGAAACAAAAAAAAACTTCATTTTTCCAGACCAAGTTTGAAGCAGAATTCCTGGAATCTTGGACCTGGTACTTGCTTGGTGAACATATCTGCCAATTGTTGATCTGTTGGCATATATTTAAGAATTATTACTTGTTTATCAACTTGTTCTCTGGTGAAATGGTACTTTATATCGATATGTTTGGAACGTTTATGATCTACAGGATTATTAGCCAACGAAATACAACCATTGTTATCTTCATACATGGTTATTGGTTTTTTTATTTCTATATTAATGCTTGATAATAGAGATCTTAGCCATAATACTTCTCTGACCCCTTCAAACATAGCCATATATTCAGCTTCAGTTGATGATACTGCTACTGAATTTTGCCTTTTTGTATTCCAACAGATCAAATTTCCAAATAATTTAAAAATATAGCCTGTGGTGCTCTTTCGATCAGCTTCATTACTACCCCAATCGGCATCCACATAACCAATTAATATTTCTTTATTTTCTGTTCTTTTATAAATTAACTTAAAATTAATTGTTCCTTTAATATATCTCAATACTCTCTTTAGGCACTGCCACAGTTCTTTATTATTTTTATTCTGATATCTACTTAGAAAATTAACAGCTGTACATAAATCTGGTCTTGTGCATAGCATGGTATACATTAGACACCCTATAAGATTCCTACAAGGTTTATTATGGCTTTCATCTGAATTCAAAGCCACGTAATCTAACTTGATTGGAAGTGGTGTACTAACAGCATTGCAATCAGTCATATTGAATTTAATCAAAATATTATTTAAATAATTTATTTGACTAATAGATATTTGATTCTCGTTTCTTTCTATCTCAATACCCAAAAAGAGCTTAACCTCATTTAAATCTATCATTTTGAATGTATTCATTAAATATTCTTTGAAATTTGACATTGTATCCATTTTACCAGTGACTATTAATAAATCATCAACATACAAAACTACATAAATATTTTCGTATATATGACCTTTATCTAATAAGTACAAACATCGGTCACTTGAAGAATTTTTAAAACCGTGTGCTTTTAACACTTCATCAAAACGTTCAAACCAGCATCTAGCTGACTGTTTTAAACCATACAAAGCTTTATGTAATTTACAAACTAAATTTTTGTTTTCAGTTTTTATACCATCAGGTACACGCATATAGATTTCTTCTTTTAAACAACCATTTAAAAATGCTGTTTTGACATCCATTTGATGTATTAATAAATTATGTTGGTTAGCAAAAACTATCAATATTCGAAAAGTAGCAATCCGGGCTACTGGTGCAAAAGTCTCATTGTAATCTGATAAATATTGTTGACTGAAACCTCTGGCAACTAGTCGCGCTTTATACCTTGATGGTATTCCATTAATGTTATTTTTAATTGTAAATACCCATTTACAATCTACAATATTTTTGTTTGGTTGCTTTGTAACTATAGACCATGTGTTATTTTCTCTGAGAGAACTAATTTCATAATTAATCGCTTCTTCCCATTTATCTTTATCATCCCTTTTAATTATTTCATCATATGTTTTAGGAATTTCATTTAATAAAGATTGTAAACATATGAGAATTTCAGTATCACTTTCATTGAATGATATTTTATTGCGATTTTTTTTAATCTTTCACTTCTTTTGGGTTCAATATTCTCAGACTTATTACTGGTGTTTAACTGATTTGTATTATCGGTTTCACTGACAGTTTTATTATTTTCTGTCATTTTGTGTATATCCTCATTTATATTTGAGGAATCTGTTACCGATTTATTATCAGATTTTAAATTAATAACACCATCTGAGTTTTTATTTGGAATCCCTTCTTCAAGTTTCAATATTGGTTTTGATGTTTTTGAATTATTATTTTTGTTCTTGTCACTGAACAGATTGCTATTTTGTTTAACAATTTTAATTCTTTGGTAGTTTTTATATTCAACTCCTTCATCAATTTCCAATAATGGTCTTGAATTTATGAAATCTGTCTCGTCAAAAATAACATCACGAGCTGTGATAAATTTATTATTTTCTGGATTAAAAATGTTATATCCATTTGGTACATATCCAAACAGTATACCTTTAAAAGATTTTTTATCAAATTTTGTTTTTCGGTTTTTATCATGTATATACACAGTAGAACCGAATATTCTTAAATGGTCTATTTTTGGCTTTTTATTATGCCATAGTTCATAAGGTGTTTTACCTTCTTTATTTGATTTTGTGGGGCTTATATTTATTAATTGTGTAGCAGTTAAAATTGCTTCACCCCAAAAATGTTTTTCTACATTTGCTCCATGGATCATTGCACGAGCCTTTTCTGTCAACGTTCTATTCATACGCTCCGCAACTGAATTTTGTTGCGGTGTGTATGGTACGGTTACATGAAAACTTATACCTTTATTCATGCAAAAGGTTTTTAATTCATTTGACATATATTCACGCCCATTGTCACAATATAAATTAACAATTTTCAAATTGAAATGGTTTTCACTTTTAATTACAAAATCTTGAAAATTTTTGGTAACAACTGATTTATAAGTTAGAAGATATGTTACAGTATAATGAGTATATTCGTCAATGTATGTTAGAAAATAATTTTTATTGTCGATTGTGTGAACTATAAATAAGGGCCTCTGAACATGTGTTTTATCTTTAGATTTAGAAAAAGGTAGTTTTGTTTGCTTTCCATATATGCAAGCTTCACATAATTCATTTGAGGGATAAATATTTTTTAATTTAGTAATATTACTTGCCATTTCTTTACTTTTTAATTCCAAAAATTTATTTTTACTTATATGGCCTAAACGTTCGTGCCAGATTTTATAGCTCTCATTATTAATATTAATATTGTTAATTTGGTGAAAATGCTTTTCAACTTTCTTATTAATTTTGAATTTTATTTTTATTAGATGGTTTAAACACTCACCTTTTACAATCACCTTACCACCATTTTTAATCGTTACTCCGCCATTTTTCTTAAATATAATTGTCATACCAGCCTCTTGCATTCGGCGTACCGAAAGCAAATTATACGGTACATCAGGAACGTACAACACATTTTGTAAAGATCCTTTGATTCCCATATTCGAGGTAACATCTATGGTTCCTTTACTTATAGCCATAACTGTAGTATTGTTTTTAGCTACTGATATTTTTAAAGGTGTATTCAATTTCTCATATGTCGTAAAGTAGTCTGAATTATTAATTATATGATCCGTTGCGCCAGAATCTAGTAAGAACATAATTTCATTTAGTTTATTCAACTTTGTTAACGTGCCATTATGGAGCATAAACGCAAAACTTTGTTCACTGGTTGAGCATGTTGAAACAGTTTGTGCTTGTCTGTCTTTGTGTGAATTAACAATTTTCTTTTTATAATAAAAACAATCCCTTTTTACGTGATTTTTTTCTTCCACAATAGTCACATTTTAAAACACGCCGGTTGTCAAATTTTTTATTACTTTTAAAATGAGGAGCCCTTTGTTTCTGTTTATAATTTCCATTATATTTCCAATTTTTCTTTGTTGCCTTATTTCTGTTGTAAACCACTTCCGTTTGTAGAATTTTACCACTTGTATCTTCACTTTCATTTCTTAATTTTATTTCATGATCTAGCAGCCTAGTTTTCACAAACGCCAGATTTAAATTATCTTCGTTTAATGTTTGTATAGCTGTAGCAATTCCATCATAAGCCGGGGGTAATGTTAATAAAATGTGGGCAATTTTTCCCATTTCATTTAGAGGGGCTCCAGCTGCTGTTAATTCTATGAGCATATTGTCGAATTCGTTGAAATGGTTTATAAGTGAAGTTTCTCCTTTCAATTTAAAACTTAACAGTTTCTTTTGTATTGAAAGTTGCGTAGCCAAACTCTTGCGTTCATAAATTGCATCGAACTTTTTCAATATGTCCCTCGCCGTCGCATCCTCGGTGACAATGCTAATTAATGTATCGCTCAAATGTTCTATGATACATCCTTTAGCGGACGTCTCTTGTTTCCGCCATTCATTGTCAACTGTTTCAGGGGGTTCTTGAGTTAGAACCCGAAGAGCACCTTCCTCGTCAATTAACGCCTTTAATCGCAATTTCCAGATACTATAATTTTCTCCATTAAACGGTTTAATATTACGTTTAACCTTTTGATTGTTCGACATTTTCACTTTTATTTCATTTATATTTATTAATCACTCTTAGTTTATAATTAGTTTATTTATAGAAAGAACTTTGTTATTAGTCACTTTACACATGCACACAAATAACGTTCTGGGCCCATAACCTATTGGATATGGGATTAAATAATAAGTAAGATTTAATAATATGTATATATTTATTATAAGTACGTTACTCAACGAGAGCCAGACTAATACTAATATACATTTACATGGTTGGTTCGTATAGCCGGTTGGTCCTTTGTTAAGAAAAGGTTAAACATAAATAGGGGAATTCCCTGTTAAACATAAATAGGGGAATTCCCTATTGTATTTATTTTGGTACGAGCATCTCATATAACAATATACAATAGTTAGCGTAAGTATACCTGAAGCTTACCATACACGTTACTTTTTGACATCATTAAAGCTAAAATTAAATAATATAATAGTTAAATTCATAATTTAACAAATAAAATACTTCGTACGTAATAGTTAACTTCATAAGATAACAAATAAAATATTCCGTTAAGTAAAATATGCAACACTCCTACCCGCATCCTGAATATATAAAACTGCATTTTTACTCAGCTGATCACCCACTGCAAAACTTTTTTTCTAGATTAACTGTGCACTGTGCAGTAACATTACAATTTTATCGTGCAAATCAGTTTCTCATTTGAATCTAGTTAGATAGTTAGACTTCTAAGAAACTTACGGTTTGCTGGGAAACAATATAAAGCTCTTACACGCGAGTTGATGGTATGGGGAGTAATCGCTTATAGAAATAAGTCTCCTCTAGTTTTCATCTCAGAAATATTAAACTCAAATCGCTACACTAACACAGTTCTAAAACCAACATTAATGCCTTATTTTCTAACAGGTTATTGCAAAACCGCATACAGCTAGAGTCACAATGGAATTCCTGAAATCCGTAGCCTTTTTGTTCTCCAGACCTATCACCTATTGAACATACAATAGGATACAATCGGTAAAAAACGGGGCACTTCAACTACCCTTTAGATTTAATACCTCAGGATAAGAATAACAGTTTGATTTTAAGATGCCAATTGGAATTGAGTGCTCCAAAAATCGTAGAAAAACAACAATAATCATTTTTAGTGTAAATAATTTACACACACATTTTCTTAAATTTTTGGCGACTAGTATATAAAATCATATTTATCAATTAAAGAATAAACAAAACTTTTTACAAATATTAAGTTACATGCCTTAGTTGCTTTACGACTGCTTTGTCCCGGTCTTCTCCTATACTATCCTGTTTGCCATCATTGGGAATTTTGTCAGTTCCTCTATGAGTGCGTCCTATAGTAAACCCACGCCATCTTGCCTATCTAAAATGTATTCTGATCCTCGGATTCTTAAAGGAGCAAACCAATGACAAAAAAGTAACAACAACAAACAAAGATAAAATAATAATTTGGAAAACTCAAACTCGACAAACAAAGCCAAAGTCAAAACCACAAAGCCTAGGCTTTCAGAGTCAGCCAAGCGTAAGCTCTAAAAACCAAGAGGTGCACAAGATGCTTAGACAACTAAGCCAACTAAGGCATCCGGTGATGCAACAAAACCAGAGAAGCAATACTCCACACTATCTGCACCAAACACTTCAAGCACATCAATGACGCAAAGTGAAAACCTATCCAGCTGCAACGCACCGGAATCGCAAAAACAACCGCATAAAAAGCAATAACGACAGCCTCACATCAATAAAGTCTTTTGAGACACTGTTAAGGGTACTGCAAAAGCAATAATTCCACATGGGTTTCCTGATTGTTACCTTAAGAAAGCGGAAACCGTAAAGTCAACTATGCTAAGTAGAATCAACAAAATAAAGAAAAAGCAAGCATCACCCCGTTTGCAAAAATGTTCCTTGAACAGGAGATTCTTAAAAAACACATGTATAGACAAGGCAACCAAAGATAAGCTACTCAACTCATCGGCCAAAAAAAACCTGTTAAATTGCAAAGTTTTTCAGTTCCAGGATTTAAGTCCAACCCAGAACCCAAAAGAACAAAACACACCCTGCCTTCAGATAAGAGCGCTTAAGAAAAAGTGGCTAACCTAGGAGTCAAACTGTACCTGAGTTTCTCAAAAATAACGCATTGGTCTTACGGCATATAATAAAGTCATAATAAAACCAAAAGAGAAACGTGGAGCAAATACTGTGAGGAAGTTCAAAAGGATCCCACATGCTCCCGCTTCCAAATAACCACACCTCCCGAGCTCTATGCTGACGGAAGCTCTTGATCAAGAGGACCTAGAATTGTCGAAAAAAAAAACAACAAAAAAAACTAGAAAAAATCAAAAACCATAATTAATCAGAGCCAACTAAAACGGATGATCAACACATCCAAATTATTCAAGTCGCCAGGAGCCAATTAAATTAATCCAATCAAGCTACCGAAAGGGTTCGCAGTGCTAAAAAGGCCTTTATGCAAGATCCTCAGAGCAAAGTTAGCATTGTCACAAACACCGAGCAACTGGAGAACAGCCAAGGTGGTATTTATACCATAACCGGAAAAACCCACGTATGCTCTGGCTAAATACAGACCAATCAGTTAACCATCTTTATGCAAAAATGATTAATAAATAGTCAACAGGAACATACGAAATAGAGCGCTAAAGACCCGACTGCAGCACCAATACCAGTATGCCTACCAACCGGGAAAATCCTGCAAACTAACTATACAGCATTTAGTCAACAAGTGTAAAAACACCATCCAATGCAAAGAAAGAGCTTTGAGCTATGATTACATTATGCTAAAAAACTGTAGCTAATATCTGAGACTAACGCTTGACACTAGGCTAAACATCAACACCCACCCTAATAATATAACAACAAATACCATTTGGGTGCTCTTTCCAACCAAAATAATGTCGGATGTACACAAAGCGTTTATATAAAAAAAAAAAACACTCTCAAGTGCAGGGCAAAAAAAACTAGACAAAGTTTAAAGCCTAGCATGTCTGCTGATAACGAACAATAAGAACTACGCCCACAGCAACTATGGAAATACTATTATCGTTATCGCCACTTCATCTGATGGTAATAGCGGAGATGAGACAAGCAGCATAAAGGCTGCAAATAAATAACAACATTGTTAATCTCAGGACCCCCCGACTTAGCATAACAAATGTGTTGCATGATGAAAAAACTCTAATAATGAAGTTGGACATCATAAAGGGCCACTGTATTAATAAAAAATATGATGAGATAATATCACAGCAAAACAAATGGATAAATAATATATACCTGGGAGCAATCAAAAAAAGTATCTGATACGTAGATGGAGCCAAAAACCAAAAAGGCACCGGAGTTGAAATCTACTTAAGCAAATATCAAAGAAAGCAAACTTAATTACCTTTGGGTAAATATGCCTCAATTTTTCAGACAAAAGTGGCTGCCATCGAATGGTGTGCCAGGGACATAATCGAGAAGGGACTAAAACCTGACAGACTAATAACTATCATGTCAAGTAGTCAAGCGGCATTGCAGACCCTGCAATGGCCAGTAATACTATGCATATACAGTCTAAAAACAGTGGCCACAACCTGCAGAGTTAGCCTGGCATGGATACCAAAAGACTAAAAGATATAAAAAAAACTTTATAGCAAACCAACTCGTCAAACAAGGACCAAAACCTGCTCATAAAAAATATTCAAGAATATTCCTAACTAGAACATCTTATGATATCAAAACAAACAAAATATAACTGATAACCAAATACTTTAAAATTAATAAGCACTTGCATATAATTTAAATATAGAAATGGACCCTCTATGCCGAGGGTGCATAAAAAAAAATGAAACTTCAATACACTTGACAAGTGAATGCAAAGCTTATAAACAGCAACGCACAGCCATCTTTGACAAATAGTAACCTAACCTAACCGAAACAAAGCTAAAATAAACCCATTGACAGAAGATACTGGATTTCATCAAAAATACAGAGCTGCTAAAGAAGTAAAATATCAGAGATGTACAACTGGTCTAATAGAACCGCAAAGCAAGCAGCGCTAAACAAACCACTTTAAGGTAAGGAAAAGAAAAGGTGAAGCAACTTGTTTTAGACCCATGTGCATTTTTTTAGATTTTTTTTTCATTTTAAACTAAAATTGATTCTACTAAGATAACACGCAAATTTAAGGTATACCATTGCACAAAAAAATAGTTTGGCACAAAAAACTTACTACATAGAAATTAATTTCCCTGCTGATTCAATGCTTTAAAAAAAACTTGATTACCAAACGTATGAGAAACAGTTATGTCCAACGCGTTTTTTGTTAAAAAAATATATAAACATAAAAAATAATAAACAAACACAGTTGCTACTGTTTACGGTCTAAATTTTAAAATAAAAAATTAAAGGTATTCTTATTACATTTAAACTGATGTCGTTAATTAATGAATATAAAAATTGTTTTTCTGCTTCATTAAAAGAGATAGGCTGTGCTAAAAATACAAAAAATACTACAAGTTTGGTATTGGTATCTTTATTTACCATACTTGATCATTTCTCTGGATATTACCAAATTCCGATGGAAAAATACTCTATTTGCAAGACAACGTTTGTTACGTGCAATGAGCAAAATGAGGCTCAGCAAATGACTTTTAGATTGTCAAACGTCCTAGTGTCTTTCAACGCATAAAATCTTAGATCCTTTAACTGGTACCGTAGTAATAGCGTATTTGGATGTACCCGTGTTGAAATGTAAAATAAAAGCTACCAAACTAAAAAGTTATTTTTGATACGTTACAAAGTTATGCTAAACTGCAAGAATTACTTTTTTTTAAACAATTTCATATTTAAGTCAGGAATTAAAAAAATAAAGTTCAGGTAAAAAAAATAAACCTACACAATATTCGACAATTTTTTTAGACAAAGTTACTACGTAAAGATATTACATAAGAATAAACAGAGCAACAAGAAACTTTCTTAATCTTAAAAAAAAAGTAAAAGATTGTTGGCAATTTATAATAATCCAAAAGCTGCGACTGCAAGTATATACTGACGCATCGCAAGTAGAAATAACTGGAATTTTATTACAAAAAAAGTCTGATACATTTTGGGACTATGCTATATTTTAGTTTCCAATTGATTCCAGCAAAATCTACGTTTCATTCATTTGAACTAAAAGCTTTGGCGGTTCTAGAAACCCTAAAACGTTTTCGTGAATATTTATTAGACAGACGTTTTAAAATAGTAAAAACAACTAATAAAAAAAATTGCTTCCGAGAATAGCTAGTTAGTGACTACAATTACAAAAGTTTGAATTTGAAGTAGAACACCGGCCAGGCACAAAAATGCACTTAACCAAAATCCAATTTCACACGCTGAGCATTTTGTGTTTCACATACAACCCAAAGATTGAGTATTAATCGCGCAGATGATAGTTGAAAAACTTAAAGCATTGAAAATATATTCGAAAAACCGGCCAAAGATGATTATGCCCAAAAATTACAGAATGAATACGCTCTAAAAAATAATCAAATTTAAAGAAATCTAGAAAATAAAAAATTATAAATAACACCACGTAATCTATGTCAAAACATTATGACAGTAAACCATAACAAAGCTGGTCATTTTGACGTAAAAAAGTTTCCCAAAATAAAGGAATACACTGAAAAATATATTGCCTTATGTTGAAATTGAGATACCGTTCTATACAGTTGATATAGACTTATCAAGGCCATTTAATCAAAGTTTGAGTGGCAAAAGATAAGTACTGTCAATTCTACAAATTAAGAGAAAAATTGTAAATACATTATTCTACCAACCCTGTCCTCAAACATTAAGTATTTAGCAAAAAATTAAAAAAAATTGCCAATTTTCATTTTGATTTGCAATATTAAACTTCTTCAAATAACCAAAAGACTTATTTATAGTTTTGCAAACAATGACACTCTTCATACTTCATACTTTCCAAAACCATATCTACTAAGACAGACCAGACCGTCTTCAAATTTTTATGCTAGAATCTGTTGCAACTATAAACAGAAGATTAAAACAATATCTAAATGAGGTACATCTAATTTAGCCAATTTTAAATCTTAAAAACTCAACTTCTTACTGTTTCAAAATCAAAATTCGAGATATCATCAGTACTAAATATTAAACTAAACAACAAATTTATATCTAAGTAATCCATAATCTTCTCTAAAACGACCATGTTGTTGATACAGCTTCAAAATTATCTAGAAACTAGAATTTCTTAAAAGATGTAAACAGTTTTTTTCTTATGTACTGAAACTTTTAAGTGTATATAAAACTGATATACGTCCTTCTATTAAATATTGTTCTTAAGTATAGGAAGGAGTATGTAAAACTACATTATCTCTTCTAAATTCTATTCAAACACGTGCTATTCAAATAATTGCCGATACTAAACTCACATAGCCATTGTTTAAACAATATACAAGACATATTGCATTCTAAACGAATAATTATTCTTAGTACAAAACTTGCTAAGAATTCTAACAAATATTCATTGGCAGTTCAGAGCTGTAAAACCAAAACTTTTAAGACAGATTTTAAACAGGACTATCGATACATAGAATAGCCAAGATCAGTGTTCACTGACTGCTTAAATCTCGTCTTTAATGTGATGCTAGCCTATATAAAAAATTCTTGAAGCTTAAAGATAGTTCAAAGTTTTCCAATACAATTGTCTAAACGATTTTGATTATAAACAAAACAAGAATACAACCCAAAGTTCACAAAGTATAAGTTAAAATTTAGTAAACAAAAAAATGTAGAATATTCAAAAAACTAATAAACAAAAAAACTATTTATATTTATTTATAATTTCAATAGCAGCATTATTACCAATACTTGTTGGTATATTTGACATAATCTTAAGACCTTGACGAAAAAAAAAGTCAATTATTTTATTTTCGAGTATAATAGAGTGGTGCTGCTGCCTTATAGCGTAGAAACTATTTCCAATTTTTAGCTTCAGTAAAAATATATATATATATATATATATATATATATATATATATATTTAAAACAACTATGCAACACGGTATCCAAACAATATCAGAATTCCGTCGCACAATAAGTGTAATATTATAAAAAATCACCAAGTATGTATTCGGTTTTATAATAAGTTACCAACTGAGTTAAAATACCTAAAAGTGTATAAACTGTTTAAAAGTAAAGTTATTGAGTTTATTAGTATTAACGACAAACATTAATAGTTCATTCTATGTGAATACATTTTTAATGTATTTAATTTGATTAATTTTAATGTATATTGATTTTAATTATTTGTAAGTATGTTCTTGGATGACGGTTCAAATTCACATAGTGGCCAAAGTGAATAATTAAATAAATTTAAATTTGAATTAATCATATTTACATGGTTTTCATTTACGTTTTGTAGAATCAATTACTCGCTTAAATAGAAACGTTAGTGTTGTATTGTATTTGGATACCTTTATTAATGTATCGTGCTTACTACTATGACATTAGGTTAGGTGTACTACAATGTTCTATTTTTAATAATTTTTAAATTTTATCTATAGTGTATCTTAATAAAAAATAGAAAATAAAATATGCCAATCGATATGAATAAAGCAATAATATGGGATAGATACATGTCGCAGTCTATCACGTTGACTCTCCAGAATTCAATAAGTCCCGCGACAGAAACGATTCTGAAGATGAATGTCTACTTAACCTCCCTCTTCAACTTCATTCTCTCTCGACACTCAAACATACACACTCGTTTTGCAGGATAACAAAAAATCATGTTCTAAAATTTACGCATTCATTTAATTTCCTCATTCTCCTCATAAAAACAAACATAACTCGATAAATATATAAACGTTGGCATATTTTAAATTCCGCATAATTATTGCCGGTCGTAAAATACAAATAAATTATTCCAGGCATGAAATTACCACACGAAATATATAATATCATGTATTATATTGTTCTGTTCCTGGACAAAAAAACATATAAAAAAAACGGACGTAAAAGTAGGGGATTCATTTAAATACGTTTGGAATATTATGAGAAACGGATCAGTTTTATGTGTTTCAATCAAGTGCCGGTTTCTCATGATTAAATGCAAAAATATAACAATAATAAAAAAATAAAATATATGAGCGTTGAATAAAACATTCCTTTGAGTTTTAATTAGATTTTTAAATTAATGTTTGCAAATATTATTATGTGTATGTGGCTTTAATTAAAGTGTGATTCGAATCATTTTTTTTACATCTTGCTAATCTAATTTTTTGTATAACACGTGAACACGTAATTCCACAACTCCAAGTATTTATTAAAAAAAAACAAACAAAAACAAAATAAAATATTGATTTAATGTTATATATACATAGATCATTTTTTTATTAAATATTTCTAAAAATAAAATTCATAACTGTATTTGAAATTTATGTTATTAATTAAGGATAAATTTGATAAAAATAGGGTTTATAAAATGAGTTTTTAATCATATATCTTTTATAATATCAATTAGGTATATTTAAAAACTAATTTAATTTAGTAGTTTTTTCTGTTACCAACTTTTTAAAAATTAAATATTCATAATGAGCATATTACAATATTACGTAAGTTGCATAATAAAATTACTTTTTATAACTTTTATTAATGTAAAGTAGAAAATATAATTATATATATAACATAATAAATACAGCAAGTTTAAAATTTATTAACAAAATATACACTTCTCCACAGTGCAAACAGTATTATTTAATAATTTAACTTTAATTAATTGTAAATGGACAATGAGATTGTGTTACCCTTTTGCTGCTTTTTGTATCGTCGTATACGAGCAGTAGTAGGAAATAGTTGGAGTATTAATTTTAATTCAACGTAATTAAATAATCGATCGCGATGAAAAGTTCTCGCAGAATAAACACCAGAATGAGTCGGATGTTCTTTTCATTGTCGGGCAACAAAAGAAAAGATTCCAGACTAGAAATTCGCATTAGCCGAATAAATGGATTTAACAGACAATACAAACGCGCTCAACGGCGGCGGTGTACGTACTCTGACTGCACATGCCACGGTCATAATGGTTATTACATTATTATTTATCCCGATATGGGTTCATATTCATCGATTCTACAAATATTATATTTAATATTACAAAACTACACCAAAACAATAAGCACAATAATAATATTTTCATGAATGCTCATTCAGTGATATTTACTGAAATAATTTACATTTTACAATTTATACTTTTATTGTATTTAAGTTTTAGCATATTATTTTCTTAAAAAAAAAAAGAAATTAAAAAAACAAAAAAAGCAATGAACGTTTCTATTTAAATGATATAAAATACCAATCAATTCGCTTATTAACTTGAACGATACATTTTCTTTAGCTATTGATAAGACTTACATATTTTTTTATCGAGATCTATACTATGAAGCTTCTTATTACATCCTAATTGATTATACTCGTATGCCGTATCAAATGCTTTGGAAATGTCTAAAGCTATTGCAAGATTTTCTCCATATCTAAAGATAAATTCCATTTGTGACTAACATATGTCAGAAGATCTGTTGTCAAACGTGCAGAAAAGTAATCAACAAAGTTACCTTAGTTGAAAAACAGTATTTGCTATATTAAACTAAAAATAATCTTATCTGGATAATTTAATTTAAGAAAAATGCTATTATAACCAATATTCTGAATTTCCTACGTCGTCAATCTAGCATATGCTCGTTGTTTGTGAATGTAAAGAGAAACACCGTAGGCTGTTGGTCGGCAAATGAATGTTCAAGATAATAATCGGAATCTACTAAATCAAAGCGATCTGAATCTTTATTGTTTACCTAGGTTTCAGTCAATAAGAGGATATGAGATTTTCTATGTTCAAGATGTTGATGAAAAAATATTAAATTCTTTGTTAGACCACATATATTAGAGAAACTAAGTTTTAAGTCATAAACTAACATTTTCATTGATATATATAGATCGAGTTCCTTGCATTGTTTTAAATCTGCCTGCAAGGTTAATCGTCAAAAAAATTAGGCAAAATAAAAGAGGCAGGGAATACATTTTCAGGAGGTTTTTCCTCTCTATGTAGACAATAAATAACAATAAAGTATTTTAAACCCGAGATACAAAAGTTCGTGTACGCGAAAACAGGACATATAACACAAATAACAGATCCAGTCGCGGGGGGCGAGACGATAAAAGTGGATTATATAAAACTGCACTTAAAGCTAAATTCTAATGATCAATAAATTCATTGCAAAGTAATACAAATTCTTAAATATCTCCTCCTCAAAATTACCTAAATAATTTTGTGACTAATTAAAAAAATTATATTACTAAAATAATTTACTAACTAACCGGAAGTGGTCTAACTCGAAAAACTATATTTGCGTGTTGCACTTTTTGGTCTCAAGCCCGCATTTTTACCGCCATTATTAAACTCCAAAGTTTAAACTAAAAAACGCCACATCTCGAAACTGACACTTAATTTCTTAGACCAATTTTCATTAGTTCATCATTCCGGATACAGCGCAGCAGCGACTTCCGGTTTTCACCATTTTCTTAATCAGGGCCAGAGTTATTTTTTTGGACAACTTCTAAAGCCAATTTTATTATTGTTAACAGGAAGAAATTGTTGCGGTTTGGACCAAATTGTTTAGAATTTAACAAACATCATTTTCTGTCCCAAAAGTATCAAAATATTACAGAAGGGTCACCAAAAATTTTTCATTTTTCATGTCATAAATTGCGTTTTATCGTTTTTGATAAATTTTCTAAGATACGCAATCTTGGATAAAATACCGTTCACGAAATATAGATGACACTGACACAAAAAATTATAAACTGTTATATTACGTAAGTTCTGTTCACAATCGCAATGTTAATACAGTGAATAATGCAGATTTGTATAAGTAAAATGTGTACAACAATTGCAGAGTAAATGCTATCATAGTTTTATTAATAATTTAATTAATATTTTGACGTGTATACGCCATCTGCATGTCATGAACAATATTATCCCGAGCAATCAATGGTTTTACATAAAGTACAATATAAAAAAAAATATCGTTTGAGCTTATCGTTCCGAAGCAAAAATTTTATAAAACTTTTTTAAGTAGAAGGATTCAAAAAACGTCTTACAAAAACCATTTTATTATGTAGCTACCCGGGCACACAAAACATTGTTCTTAACTTAATAATCGTCTACAAATTATCATTCTTATAATTTTTTAATATTTATACAAATAAAGCAGTTGTCAGTTCGTCAAAGTTGAAAAAAACGTATTTTTAAGGTAAAAGTTGATTTGCGCTAAAAAGTAGTGGCCAACGGTTTAACTCAGAATGCTGCGCATTAAAAAAAAAAAAAAACAGGAACAAGTTACAGTTTGCTATATCAAATTTACCAACCATATTAGTCAGATTTTTCACAATTTTGTCACTTTTTGCATTAAAATCTTTAGAAAGCTACAATTTATCTAATAAAAAGTTCAATTTTTTTGATTTAATTTTAACACTTAATTATAAGATACAAATTGAAATCCACATTATTAGCTGCCATTTTTAAACTGTTTAACGTTTTTCGCAGTTTTTATTTTTGCATTAAATCCAATCCAATAAATTCTCTAACTCAACAACTATTCTTGTACCCGGTCAGATGCCAACACCTATATTTTTGATATTAATATAGAACCATGCAATTTTCTTAACACTTAAAAAAACAAATAATTTTTTTTCCGTATAAAAATACATTCCTAACATCATTTTGTAGCATAATTCATAATAATTCCCCTAACTGCTAACTTTATTTTGTAGCACAATCAATTGTTTCCCGTAAACTAATTACTAACTTTAATTTGTAGTATATTTGATAATAATGTCCCTTAGATTAACTGAAAACTTCATTTTGTAGCACATATAATTAATTGTGTTTTTCCTAAAACATTTAAAAATTTTTGTAACATATTTTATAATAATTCCCCTTAAACGCAAACTTTGTTTTGTAACACATATCATCGTGTTTCCTCTAAATTACTAAAAACCTTATTTTGTAGCATAATTCATAATAATTACATACATACCAAGTCACTCCGTTCCTTTTCGGGGTAGGCAGTAACACTATACAATAGCCTACTTAGGCTCTTAAACCTTACTTCAAACAAATTGCCTCCACGTTTTTCTGTCTTTACATGCTTCCTTGCTTCAGCAATATCCATACATCTGGTCATGCTGGCATGCTCTCTTATATTTTCACTTTAAATTTTTAATACAACTAAGTTTTACTTAGCCGCCCACTTTATTTTGATCCAAATACATTTCCATCATAGATTAGTTTTGTTATTCTATCTTCACTCTCGACATAACCAAACCAACGTAGAATACTACGTTCGTATTGATCTATCGGTGTTATTTTTAAACCACATTCGTTCATTTACACTCATTTCTAACTCTGTCAATACGAGTTTTTCTACATACATTTCTTAAGCCCCATTCCAACCGTATTTATTTTACTTTTGTGTTTTTCTTGACATACCCATGCTTTAGAGCCATACAGCATAGTTGGTGTCACACATTTTTATAAACTGCCATCTTCGCCTCCTTAGATAATACTTCATTCTTTGCAATCGTACACATATTTCCGACTACTTTTCGCGTTGCATTAACTCGTCTCTGAATTTCTCCATCTTGATTACCATTTTTATTCACAAAGCATCCACCTGCTTTACCGTTTAGCCAAATTTTACAATTACTGCCTAATTCGTCCTTATCAAAGACCATGATTTTAGTTTTTGCTACAATTATACAGAAAACAATTTCATTTAATACAACATTCAGTCGGTTTGCTCATTCAGTAAGTCATTTTCATTCTCACACACTATCACAACATCGTCATTTAACAGCACTCTTACATTTATATTATCTATCCGTACACCGTTTATGTCTTCACAGGCAATTGTTACGCATTTATCCATAAATATATTAAACAACTTCTGGGACATAACGTATCCCTGCCTAACAAATTTTTATAACCAATCGCTTAGTGTACCATCCACCTTAACGCACTCTTTGCTACCATCATATATAGCAATCATGCCATTTAACAATTAATTTATCCCATACTCTTTTAATACGTCTAAGGTCGTCTGTTAAATCAATCATATGCTTTCTCTAGATCGAACAAATTCTTATTCACTACCATACATTTTGCATCAATTGTTAAAGTTTAAAAATTTAGTCTATGCAACCCGCACCTGGCATAAAATCACACTGCACTCCCCAAATTTTCTCAGTCGTTATTTCGCACTTTTTTAATCAATACTCTTCCAAACACTTTTCTAGGATCTTTCCAATCATTTGGCACTGTACATTTTTTTAAGCACACATTGAATAAGCCAATTAGTCTACCAATAAGTAATATGGCCACATATTTTAACATTTCACCCGTAATTCCCCCTAGACCCGTAGCTTTACCATTTTTTTATAATTTTATAGCTTTCATCACTTCGTCTTTGGTTAGACTATACGCCATTTTCCTATCCTCTTTTTTGTCTACAGTAAGATTAACACTGTCCCCATACAATTGCTCAACATTTTCTCTCCAGTGTTCTCTAATTCCGTCCTCATTCCAAAAAATTCTACACGATCATTCTGAATAAAACAACTTTTTTCTTGCACCCCTTATTTTGCTCTCTTCAACCACTTCCAAAATATTTTTTTAATTCCTTCAAAATTATTTTGCATTTTCTCTTATTATTTTGTTCTTATTTGTTCTTTGCTTTCATTTACTATTTTCTTTGCATTCAGTTTTTTCTCTTTGTACACATCATGTTATCTACTTTTTACTAATTTTTCTTCAAGAGTTCTTTCATATTTTTCTCTGTTACTGTCATTTTAAAATTTTTCATTTTTCCATTTTTACGTTTAACTGTTTATTTTTCTTTTGCTCTTTCCTTATAAATATACGACTAACGTCCACTTTTGATATAACAAGATCAGTTCCACATTTAATTCCACGTAACGCTTGAGTATCTTCAATTAAACTTCTCAATCTTTCATAATACACCACAAAGTCAATCATAGTTTTGGATTCACCCCTTCGCCATGCTTAAACCATGTGTTTAATATAAATAAACTCCTTTCAACGCACAAACTCACCAATTCCTTGTCATTTTTGTTCACTCTATCGTCACCATACTTTCCTTTCCTTTTCTCTTTCAGATTCAACTGACCGCCCGGGTAGTTTAGTGGTTAGCGTACTCGACTGCTATACCAGAAGTCTTGGGTTTGAGCCTCAAGCCCCCTATCTGGAAGGTCAGTTTATTTGGTTAGGAAAAAATGTGTTGTGATGAGTACGCCTTCTTTCGGAAGAGAAGAGAAACTTTAGTAAACCTCGTGTACTGCGATGTTGCGTGCACGTTAAAGAACCCAATCATTTAGGTCGGAATTCCTGAATTTGCGGCAAAATTCCCAGATGTGGTAGTCTTAACCTTTGGCGTCGGTGATTAGCCTTGCTAGCAGAAATAGACTAACTTTAAATAATTGAATTAATAATAATTCTGATTCAACTCTCTGAGTACCCACCCAACCATTTAAATATCTCAATAAAATAATTCTTTCGCCAGGTTCACTAGAACTTAATATTTTATTCAGATGCTGCCAAAACGGCATACGGATACTAGAAAAATTCTACAGATGCCAATTTTCATAAGTATCCATAAAATTTTAAACAAAACCAATTCATTCTTTCTTTCATGAGAAATTCAACTAAGTATTTGTCGTGAGCAGTGACCCAAAAGCCAAAAAAAAGTAATAATAGTTAAGGAGCTAATACTAATGTGTGTAGTAGTTCCACCAATGAAGTTGATTTTAACTTAAGAGAGAAAAAAGGGTTTTTGGCAATAAAGCGTATATAGTTTACGGATATCTATCAATAATATTAATAAAACCTATATCGCTTAATTAGCCCTGGCTACTACATTAGTTTGTGTCTCCATAATGAGTAGAGAAATAGAGAGCTAAAGTTAATATAATTGAAGTTTAAATTTAAAAAAAAAATGTATCAAATTCGTTAACATGTCAAAAAAAGTTATTCCTAAGATACAATTAATGCATAACAAAGTAAAAAAAATACAAAAAAAATATTTGTTAATAGAAAGGCCAACTGATAACCACGACATCAATAATCATGAAATTTAAAACCAACTAACACAAAAAATGTGAATCTAGTGCTGTGCTCCTTATCCGGAATCCGATAAATTGTTTCTAATGGCAACGTTTTTTAAAATATAAATAACGTGGTAATGCTACTAAACAACAACTCATCTTTTTTTTATTAACAGTAAAGATAAACACCCTGTGTGTTTTAAAGAATGTCCAAAAATAACTAAAGAAACAATAATCAAAACTAGAGTAACAAAACATTTCTCTTACTTTAATTTTCAAACAAAATATTAATTAATTGCAACTTATGGTTTCTCAAGCTCATTTGCTTCTATTGTTAAGACACAGCAGCAAGAAGCAGCAATTTTTGCAATCCAGTATGGAAGATCCATGGAATTTATAAAGGGAGTTCTCCTTCTTTAGATGCTTTAACAGTAAACATTAAATTTCATTTCTAGCTCCAAAAATAGTTTCATCCACAATATTATAGAAACGCAACGGATTTAATGCACATTATAAAAGACCTTATTAAACAATAAATTACATATGTTAAAGTTAATACAGCGGGTAAAATAAAACAACCTTATTGATTCGTAATTTGGTTTCTAGCAAAAAACTTTGTCATAGAAACTATAACTAAAAAAATCGTTTACCGACAAGTTTGGAAGGATATAAAAAGACGTTTAAGTCCTTCGTAAGTATAAAAGCAAATCAAAACAGAAAATATAAAAGAAAACGTAGCCTTAAAATAATTTTTTTTTTCAAAAAATATTCTTATTTATTCAGCAATATTAAATAAATATAAATATTAGACTAATATAAACCTTCTTTTTTTTTCAATATCAAACTTCTTTTATTCCATTATTAATGATAGTACGATATTGATCCGCATTAAGTTGTTGGAAAAGTTGTTTTAGATATTTTAATAAAACTCCTTATGCATTCTTCGCCTACAATCCACTAATGCATATCTAGTTCTGTAGCTTTGTAATACTTGCTCAATACATCTTCATGTATTTGATTTGACCATTTCAAGCTTTCTTCTGACTAGACTAACTGCGACAAGCCCTCGATGAGTTTCCTAAAAATCACCATAGGTCAATGTGATTTTAGATATTTTTTGCCCTTTAGATTTAATTTTAATTTAAAATTCTGATTTTATATAAAAAATTTAAAATAATTTGTCAAAATTAAATTTTACATTTTTTAGTCAGATACTTATAGTATTCCAAAGAAAGTTGCATTCATGTGTGAACATTTTATATTTAATTTATTTCTGTAAAATTTTAATTGAGCTGGAAATCAAATTTTGTATAAGGGCGGAGGTTATTATTATTATTATATTATGACAGATGTGCCTATACCTAATATTCCCACACTCAACGATTTCAAATTGCCCTTTATATCTAAAAATTTGTTTGAAAATCCACATTAGTATTTATTTGTGTGATAAACATTAAATAACTTATTATTATTTTAATTAATGTACAGAGTTAAGTAAAACTAAATTATAGTTGAACAACATTTTCATTGTCTATTAAGTTAAACATGAAAATGTATGAATAATTATATTTTTACCCAAGAAAACTTTGAGTGTTTCTATTTCTCATTCTCGCGTTGTGGCCCATATTCAAGCCACATATATATTGTTGTACAATAATAACGAAACATTAGCATAAATAAATATGCATCGCGTTAGGTTGAGAAAATTGTTCGCAAAGTATAAATTATTTGTATGTATGCGAAGGAGGCAGTTTGTGTAGTAGTATGGATGGAGTAAGTAAGTTCACGCTGCCCATATAAAATATCTATTGTAAATTCGCCGGAAGATGAAGTTAAAAAAATTAGAGAGATGTAGTATAGTAGCAGCGTGGGCCAGTAAAAAATCGAAATGTTATTTCGGTTATGTGAGAGGAATGTTAAGTAACATTCTCTCCGAGCTCTTAGACAGGATGATATAGAGTCCTTGTTCAGGTAAGGATGCCGCTTTCCCTCTGAAATTTATATATTTCTCGGATCCTTTTGACGTCCGAATTATCGAATAACCTCTATCTATCTTTTCAAACTCACTCGTACTTTAGTTAAGTGCTTGCTTGCTTTTTTCTCCCCTTTTTACGCTCTCCATGTTGTATGGAGTATTTATGTTGTGGCAAAATAATATATAATAATGTTTTTGTTCACTAAATTTTAATATTATTCAATACTACTTAATATTACTATATATGTATTCATAAATTGTAGTAAGTTATAAATAAATAAATAGATTTATTTTACTAATGGTTTGCAAATAGCTTTACTTAAATAAGATTAAAATAGAATTTATAGGAATACTGTGCCAAGTTTAATCAACAAGTTGTTATTTCAATTTCTTATCCCGTTGCATTGGTTGGTAGTTTCGTATATAATAATAATCTGACGTTAACTCACCTCCCCGGGGAACGAGTATCCGTGTATGTGGTGCTCAGATCCCTGCTGATTCTCTAGTCCGTAGTGAATGTATATTTCTTCAAACTGGTAGCGATACGCCAAAGGACCTCCGGATATATTTACATGCTGCTTGGCGTCTTTGTCCACTCGGAATACAAGGGATTGTCCGGTATTGTGCAGTGTCCCACTCACCTAAAATTTAATCAAAACAGTTAAAACCGTACTCTGTTGTGAAAATGTAAACGTTCTGTATAATTATAACAGAAGATCTATTGTTTGCTTAGGAAACGATACAATAGTTCAGAATTATGTATTATGGCATATTATATAATTATAAAATATAAGCAAAGAATTATAATTTTTGCAAAAATATGTTTTATTGCTATATCGGAGTAATAAAAATTATTAATTTGTTAAACTTTTTTTTATAAAATTAACTATATTATTATATTATTATATAAATGCTAAACATGTCATCAGTGTTCAATATAAAACTTTTAGAGAAAGATCTTTATTGTATATCAAAATTTCAGTAAAGAAAGAGTATGAGTTTCTTAACAGGGTTTTCAAAAAAGAATGTAAAATATTTAACGGGGTGGTAGTACAAACTACAACAAACAAAAAAGTCTTAATAAACATGGGTTGTCATAGCAACGGTTTCGGAGATAAGAAACATTATTTATTTTTATTATTCTTTTTTCCTACATTTATTATTTTGCAAAAACGTGCATTTTCTTATCATAGTTGGCTGATGTTTTATGAAATAAACATTCAGTATTTGACAGTTGTTGTTAGTGCACAAGTTTTCATTGATATGGCTGATTATTCTAATGCAAAACTAGCCGACATGCATTTCATGTATGGTCGTGCTAATGGGATTGCCACCAAAGCGCGACGTCTTTATGTAGAAGCTTATCCAAATCGCCAGATTCCTTTGCATCGTATGTTTGGAAGAGTTCACCAGAGATTGAGAGATACCGGTTCACTTCAAAAACAGTGATACCTTTCCGGCAGACCAAGGTCGGTATCTATTCCTAGAGCAGAACAAAAAATTATAGCACGGATAGAGCATAATACAGAAACAAGTGTGCAAAGAATATCAGCCAAAGTAGAAATTGGTGCTACTCTTGTTTGGAAAACCCTCCACGAGCAGCTGCTTTATCCATACCATGTACAACAAGTACAGGCCTTAAATTTAACTGATCATC
Organism: Tachinus rufipes; assembly: GCA_963932245.1. Classification (NCBI taxonomy): domain Eukaryota; kingdom Metazoa; phylum Arthropoda; class Insecta; order Coleoptera; family Staphylinidae; genus Tachinus; species Tachinus rufipes. The sequence continues at coordinate 69,157,724 of OZ010745.1, read as the reverse complement.
AGGAACGTTTGTTTTTTTTGTCGCTGGTTTCTGAAGCAATTTTTTGCCAAAATTCTTTTTACGGATGAATCCGGGTTCACACAAAATGGAGTTGTTAATTTGTTAATGGACATCAGGCAAGTTTTTCATTAAACATTTGGATTGTAAGCGACAGGTTTCCCTAAAAACCGATTAACAGGCGCTGCTTACCTCAACATTCTGCAGAACACAATGTATGATCTTTTAGATGACATTCCTTTGACTCACAGGAAACAAATGTAGATCTAAAATGATGGTGCTCCATGGGGTTTTAGAAAGAGTACAAATGTCCTTCAGACAAAGCCTGTTTGGAAATAGAAGGAAGGGTCTGTTCTTTGTAAAAATATATAAAAATAAATAATGTTCCATATCTCATAAAACGTTGCTATGATAAAACATGTTTATTAAAACTTTTTTAATTGTTGTGGATCTTTCTACCACCCCCTTAAATATTTAACATTCTTTTTTGAGCACATTGTATATTCAGTATGCTGATGACCAATATTTAAACATGATAGTGAATTTAATATTAAACCATCAATTAAGTGAATGTTCAGTTGATTAATTTAGTTTGTGGTACAGACTTGGCATTGTTCAATCTAATCGTATCATACGCCATGTTTGACCTTGTAGGTTCTATTCAGTCCAAGCATATACTAAAACTCTATACGCGTTAGTATTCTTTTTGGTGACCAATGGGTCATTAATAAATGGGCTTTTGTCCAAACATCTAAAAAAAAAAGCAGGTTTAAGTGCGGGATAATTTAATGTAGAACAAACCATCGAGCTCAATAAGAAAAAAAGGGGAAAGACCCGGCAAATACTGGTGATTCTGCTCAAAATTTCTAACCAATACAGGGCTGGGTTATAGAATAGATAAACAAATTAAAAGATGTACTGGCACACATAATTCATTTCATTCAAATCTCATTAAGAAATACGTAAACCCAAAGACGCAAATCAAAAAAGCTATAAATAAGCTATATTTCCAATTGATTAAAATAAAAAACAAAAAACTAAAGATTTTTGCTATTAAGTTAAAAAAATTCAAAAAAAGATTGCAATAACAAATTAACAAGTATAAAAACTAAAACTGAAAAAAAATTGTAAGTTAGAAACAGAATCAAAAATTGCTAGATTAAAAGTGAAAGGAATATTATAATGAGAAAATGGAAGTTAATAATGCCAACCTAGAGACGACAGAACAAAAGTTTATATACATTGAGGAAATTATTTAGTATAATAATGATAAATGCATAGAATGATTATTCAAAAATAAATAATCTAGAATTAAAAGTAAGAATAATTACCCATACAAAAAAAAGGTACGTCAAAATAAATATGGAAGGCAAAGAAAAAGACGGTCTAAAATTCTCTAAAAGATTGTTGACAAAATAGAAAATCATGATAAGAGGTACAAAATCGTGTATAGTGCTAGACCTGCACGATGCAGATCGTAGAGAAATCTTGAAGTCAATTAGAAAAAAAGGTGCAAAAAAAATTTAAAAAAAATGCAATATTAGGGTATCCAACAAATGCAACCTAAAACATGCTCTAGTGCATTAAGACAACAAACAAACGCAGTATAAAAGTAGGCTGGCTAAGAAGTAGAGTAAATGAAACACTGATACTAACAAGATGTTTTACCTTCGTAAACTTTTCGTTTTTACAAAAATAATGAAGTGCTTTCAAAATAATGTTGGAAGAGGTAGCACACCCATGTATCTATTCTACGTGTATGCTGAAACTAATAGGGTAGATGTAGTGTTAGTCTTAGAATCTAATAGAAGTATGACAGAAAGTGTATTCTGGATGATGGATGCAGCAATACGTATTTACAAGAAAAATATTAAATTGTATAACTATGGAAAAACAAATTATGGCGTTGTATGGGTCGAATTAGAAGAAATAACATGGTACTCCTGCTATTAGTCACCTAACAAATCAATTAACAAAATTTAAATATATCTTTCTAAGCTAGAAAGTAATATATAAAAGCAATATAACAAAAATGGTATTATCAAAAGATTTTAATGCATAAGAAAAAAATGATGGATTTTACTAGAAAAAGTTGAAAGATCACCAAAAAATAGCTTATTACAAAAAAAAGTAAATCGTTTTTATAAAAAACAGTTTACTACAAACAGCAAGAAATAAAAACCAAAAAAACAGTAATACTCTGAATAAAAGCTCAAAATAAAATATGAAATTAAAAGAGGAAAATACAAATATGAAGTCTTAAATTGACAATACCCAACTTATGTTGATCGAAAGCAACATGGTCTCTGACTTAGACGATTCTAAAAACAACCTGTATAAAGTGGGTAATATTAGTTTAGATAGTGCTGATAATACCAAAGAATGTTTCTTATGTAAAATGCAACTACACATTTCATGTGGTTTAAAAAGAAGAGATGCTATTCCTAACAATATTTTATTTAAATGGATCTGTTATGTCTGTATTGAATCGTACATAAATAAACAAAAAAAATTAAAAACTACCCAACCAAAAACAGGAAACAATAAATTCCTAGTGAGTATTGACAAAAAACTTAATGAAATGTATTGTATAATTAAAACAATTCAATCCAATGTTTAAATTAAACACTTGCCTCAAATTCAAAATGCTACAGAGACATTTGTTTTGTTTTTTCTTTTATTTAAAAGAGCATGTAAAAACTTTCTCTCAAGCCATACAAAAATTATCAGATCAGATTAAAATTGAGAACTCGCAAAAACCAATAATTAACAATAACAACAATGATAAAAACGCAGACGTGTATATTTGCGTACAACAAAAAAGACAAGAAAAAACGTCATGTCAGAAAAAGTAAATCACAAGATGCAATCGTAAAAAGCGTTACAAAATATGATCTTCATATATGTAGACTGGATCCAACTCTTACAGTAGATGCATTGACAACTTATTTAAAAACAATTAACATTTAATAAAAATACTAATAAATACTCGTCATTTAAAGTGTCCATCAATTTGGCCAGATGGTATTAATCCTTTTTTACCATGGCTGGCCAACCCAAACAAAAAATGTAATAGCGCAAAATAATCATAAAATTAAAACTGTGCATCATATTGTAAGATCTATAAGAAACTGTAGTGATATAAAGTATAAAAATTAGAGAAGATTTAAATTATATCTCTGAAGCTATTCATTTTGAACGCGTTGCAAAAGATTTTCTAATAAAATCTACAAAAATAACGATAGTTGTCATGGCTGAAAGACTACGGTCGATAGCCGTTTGTACAAAACTTTTTTTTCCTTCTATGTATTATACCTGTTCAAAATGTTGTAAATTACTTGTGCAATGAAAATGTTATATATATATATATATATATATATATATATATAGATGTAAAACAACTAATACTCCTCCAAAATATATACACGCTGATAGTAATGGCCTCCAGAACGGAGGCAGGTACGAAAAACTGGAGGCAAATACGTTTTGGTGTGTATATCAATTTATTTCAACATAATACTTTACTAGAAGTCATTCTACAAAATTTTGTTCGGTGACCATTTCGACTCATATACATATACAGTTATACATTGTAGTACATTAAAGGCAACACTACGTGGCGCTATGCTTTTATACTGATATACATATTTTGTTGCGGGCCTGTAGAATAAGCCTCCTCATAAGTAAACGTTCTAATACGCCTCTTACAATTGGCAACATAGCAAATACAATTTATAAAAATAATTATATACATTTAATATATCTAAACGGTTCACGTTGTTTATTAGTTTTGTATAGAAAATATGTAAAAATAAAACAGAAAATATTACTCAACTTTACGTCCAATGAAACAAATAAATAACGTTTTTTTTTTATATAATATATTATAAACATTTTTTAAATTATTCTATCGAGGTATTGTGCTATGTTGAATGGATTTAAAAAATATTATAAAATTGCAGATATAATACTATTTAATATTTCTTTAATAACAAAATTTATTTTTAAATATGTTTTTTTAAATAAATTAAATAACAATAATATTGTTTTTATTAGTTTTAAAATTTATAAAAAATTCTATTTTTAGTCTTGTTTAGTAAACTTGACATCATTTGCATGTTAAATTAAAATTAATTCTTTTCAGTTTACCGCTAGAGAATTGCCAGGTTTAGTCGCACTGTCTTGTGGGGGTGCTACTAGTAGTATTGTTATGGAAAAATATTAAATCCTATCACATCTACAAACATATCGGCAAACCTTTTTTTCTAGAAAAATATTGACACTTACAGCTCCGTTTTTAAATTAAAATTGGTTCTTATGGGACAAAACGCCAACCAACTCAATATTCAAACGATAAGATTTTAATCATCACTCTTTTATATCTTTAATATTCTATGTTTTCATGTTTTTGTTTAAAGATTTGAAGTTATAATTAACGAGTAAAAAATTAATAAAGAACTAATTAAAAACGCCACTTTTAAAAAATGATTTGCGGAGAAAGAACTTATTGCATCAAATTTTTACAAATTTAATGACACACAGTGGACTTTCTTCTACAATGTGTGAAAATTTTATTCAATTATATTCATGCGTTTTCTTGCTGAGTTTGATTCTGTGAAGCCTTATAATAGCGCAACTATTCTCCCCCCTTAATTAAAGTTATCATTATTTTTTTATCAATTTGAATAAATTGTTAGATCATTAATTACGGAGATAAATATAACTATTCCATATTTACATAATTAAAATTATGGTACAAAAGAGGTTTTTTATGTTATCTAACTAGCTATAACAATAAAATACTATTGCAAAAAAAAATTCAAAAAGATGTCATCTTCAAGTTTAGTTTCAACTGATTAATATTTGAACACAAAAAACGCAGTAATTTTTTTTTAGAAAAGGCTGTAAAGTTTTTTTTAATATAAACCTAATAGCGTGCAGTTGAAGATCTACATTAAGGTTCTAACTAATTTACTTAAGTAACTCATTGATTGCTAGTAGTGACATGTTAAAGAAGGTTGACAGCGTACGTATTGTTATGATGTTCAAACCAAGATAAGTAATTGCTACTAGCGTTCTTGGAGTCTTGTAGCATATTAGAGATGTTCAGATTTTTGTAGAGAGATTTATTGGTGATAAATATTGAACTGTTTGTAATTGATATATCTTTGACTTCAGAATGTTAGAAACTTACTATCTCATAGTTAAGAACAGTTGGCCCATACAAGTTTTAAAATTTATTTTAAGGTACTTTGCATTGGTAAATTGTAATAATTGTTTGCCGGAGAGTGACGGTGACATGCTGAAATTTACTTTGATTGGCCCTAATTTTCAAGGTTTTAAGCTATTTTTGGATATTTTTAAAAAATGTCTGAAGTTTCTCAGAGACAAAACTTGGAATTTTACTAACTGTTAGAATGACAAACGTAACTCTTGAAGGTTTTCTGTAAAAAGTAGATATAGCACCGGTCCAAGAATACCTTCCTGTGGTACCGCTGATTTGATGAGGTGTAAGTTAATTACTTTATCTTGATGTTTAACCATAAAAATGTTTTGGTTAGGTATCATTATAATACATAAAATGTGTAATGGGCAATTGCGTTTTCAATTTGCTTAAAAATCTCCGGTGTAAGACTTTTATCCAGAAAAGCAGCCAAACAATATTTCTTTTTTTAAGTGTTGTTAATTTGCTTTATTACTCAGTAAACCTCCTCTGTAGTTGTGTGTTAGTTTAAAAAACCAAATTGGTGATTTGGCATTAGAGAATGATGCTTTTAATTTCAGTCTTTTCAGAAACATATTTTCAAAGATACATTTTAAATAAACTTATTAAGCAACAGAAAAATGTTTCTGTCACAGGTTTATCAGAATGATTTGTGCCACTTTTCTTTGAGATTAAAAATGTTCAGATCTAAGTAATATAGCATTGAAAATATGTGTGAGTGCTTTTTGCACATTTTTTGAAAACTAATTCTAATTGCTGTAACTTTTTTCATAGAAATATGGAGATCATAGCCATGTTTTAATCACGTGTTTGACTAACATGGTATGATGGCGTTAATAAACAATGGCATTGATAAAGGTATTCCAAAACTGATGACTGCTTTTTGTCTGCTTGTAGTAGTTGTAGGTTTTTTAGAAAATTTTAGATTTTTTGTTTTTTCTCTAATGGTAGGCTTTTAGCGGGTTGTTGTATTTAGTTTTGTTTTGTGGATTTCTAGTAGACTTCCATATTCTTCTATTTATTAGTAGTGCTTTTTAGTTACTTTTAAATCATTTTGTAGCTTGTTTGTAGTGTTTGTGGGTTCCAAAACTGCTTATTGCTTAAATGTTGTTTTAAGCAAGACATTTTGGGTATATTTCTTTTTCTATTATGTTTTAAAACTGGTTCCAGTTATTTTATTGGTTAAAAAATCTGGTTTTAGTTTATTGTGTATGTGTGAGCTTAAGTAGATTAGAACAGGGATATAGTCTGAAAAGATATTATTTTTTTTACTTGCAGATAATTTAAGGGATAACTTTTGTATACAAAAAAATGGAAGACATTTGTTTTATATGTCACATGGCCAGTGTGTAGTTGCTTTGGACTGGCCAAGTTCTTGGTCTCAGCGCTGAAAATTATGTTTGCTGCACTTTCTTATAGACTCTGATCATGAATGCAGTAATTTTTGGTACGTTGAAGGCAGTTGAAGGCAGTTAGCACATTGTGGCATGACTTTTGTTTTGTTAACTGATTTTAATATGAATTTGTAGTGTTAAAAGTATTGCAATTCATAGATGATTAACTTGTTGTTACTTTGTGGTTTAAATGATAAAAAGAACGTTTTTTAACATTACATAAAAACTGCGTTCTTGGTTTAAATAAAAGGTGTAGTATTGCACATCACAATTTTTTGGTTCTTGAACAGCTGCTTGATATTTTAGCACATCTTTTGTCGACAATTTGGTTATTATTTATTTTTAGATTAAATTTTTGTTTATTATCCTGATTGTTGTTTAGCATATCAGTAAATTATTTAATGTTTGCTACTGCTGGGATGTATATTGGTGGAGGTTTTATGTAATTAAGTAGTTCTTTTGGTGGTGTACACTTGTTTTTGAGTTTATTACATGTTTGTAATAATCTATTAATAGTCGTTGTTTAACATTCCACGGTTTGGTTTCTGAAGAGTTTTTACGTTTAAACGTATAATAATTAATAAATAATAACAAATTAAATTAAATAGATTAAAATAAAATAAATATCAGTTTAACTGAGGCAGGGATCCATTCATGAACCGGTAACAAACAGTACAGTGAAGTATTTATTATTAGTGGTTAATTGTTTTGCAACATATTTTTTTTAATAATGAGAGTTAAAATACCACAGCAGTAAGTCACTGCTTAAAAAACGCTTTAATGTAGAAACAATTAATCACCGGTAGCATACTATAGTTGTTGTAATGTACACCACATACAAAATAAAAATCAAAACAACTTCAAATAACTGTTTGTACCTACATTCAAAAAATTTTGAAAATAACTATTTATTGTAGACTGTGTTACGGTTTCAATATTTATATAATCTTATACACACAAAAAACAACTAAACTAAACCACCTCCTGAATAAAACAAATAAATGCCTATTAATAATAGAAATTTACAAAATACGATATATTGATAGTGGCAACATTGGCAGAGGCGTATTCGACATTTTCACATATATATTTTATACAACTGGAGCCTAAAACGATGCTTTGGCATTTGGAGTTCTATTGCTATTATTAATATACCAATTTTTTTGTATATAATTAATGTTATATTTCTTTACCCCTCTTTGTGCGTCCTAATAAAGAATATTTTAAATAACTAAATGCAAAAAAATACACAGTTAAAACTATTAGATTTAGGGTGGAGGCTAGGTCGCCTTATGTGTGTACGGAGGCGAGTAAGATAGCTATGCATATATATATATATATATATATATATATATATATATATGTATATTAATCCGTCAAGTCAGGCTCTTTTTGGGTATGAATCCGGCAAGTCGGGCTCTTTTTGGCAAGTCGGGCTCGTGTGTCACGTTGCCGTTCACTTTCGGGAACTAATCCGGCAAGTCGGGCTCCACGGCACCTTCACCAAAAATATTTTGATATGTAATAAAATAAAAATAATTTGACTTTACAAGATAGTATACATACATCCAATACATTTTTTATTTAATTGCTAACAACCCTAAATTAGTGTTTTGATAAATAAATTAAATAACAAAATTTTTAGAGTAATTGCTTCTTGGAATAGCAATTAATAAGCACAATTAAATTTATTTTATTATTTTGCGCAGTTTACCCTTAACAACCCCTAATTATAAAATTCATTACTTTTAATTAAATTTGGTTGACAAACGGTTTTTGAAGTAAGCGGATTACAATGGTAGTGTAAGATTAAATGTATTAGAAATAACAATGTCAAAAAGTTACAAATTAAGTTAAATACTTTAGAATTTTGCAAAATTCAACAAACATGCTTTTTAAAGTTTTTAAAAAATTTAATGATGATTGAATTAGATTATTAGTTATCACAGTAGTAATGCCAACATTTTGACATTAATTATTAAAATAATACATTCATGTTCAATATTTTTAGATTTTACCAAAATTTTGCATACAGAGGTTTTACAGTTGGAGGATTGCAATGATAGTGTTAAGTTATAAGTATTTTAAAAAGTTGTGTCAAACTTTTGGCATTTAAATTAAATCCTCAATTTAGCAATAAATCAGCTTTCCATCAGGTGCAAAAAAACTATCCACTGCAAAGAAATTTTGTTGGGACCTTTCTTAGACATTTAAGGAGCATTTGATAATACTTCATTTTCAATAAACTGCTACGGGAATGGGAAACAGAAGCGCTTTACTTCTTGTTAGATATTGGGTGAACTTCATGCTCAAAAATGAAACTAAAACAATTACATTATAGGAAAAGAGCTAAAATTGCTGGCGGATGTTAAATAAAGAAAGCAACGAAAACAACTCTCACAGCAGCTATAGAAACACTGCTTTTGCTACCACTACATTACTTATTTGTGATGATGGAGGGAAAATAAGCAACGTTTCCAATATAGATAAACAAACAGACCGTAAATTTTGAGGTTCCTAGACCAACAAACGTGTTACATGAGAAAGTAACTCTGAAAATAATATCACACTTTATAAAAAGTTATTGCATGAAAAAATCTTTTCATTTAATACTACCGTCGCAAAGCAAAAGAATTTATATGATATACAGATGGATCTAAACATTACAATAGCATCAGAACCGGAGTTATCCCTGAGCAACCATGCTCTTTCAAGCAAAATTAGCTATTATTAAATGTAGCTCTAAAAACATCAAATCAAGACAATACTTTAACTGACCAATAACTATCATGTCGCAGAGCTAATCGGTTCTATAGGCTATACGGTTGTCAGTAATTAAATGCAAACTAGTAATAAACTTTATAAACAATCTGCCACATACAACAGAGTCCGCCTCATCTACAAACCAAAAGATTATAATCTAAAAAGGCTTACAACACGCAACGTAGAGCCTTCTTTGGCAAGCAGACGCTAACCAAAGAAAAGCTTAAAACAGTCTATCTCTTAGCAAAAGTTTCTGAAGAAAACTGGGTTTACTAAAAACGTAACAAAGTTATACAAGAAATTGTAGTTGCTAGACCACCTCAAAAACCAAAAGTTTTCGTTAGTTAGTTAGTTTAGAGTTTTCAAAATTCTATCAATTATAATTAGAATTTTTGGATTCTATTGAAATTTAGCAACCATGCAGTAATAATAAACAATGATTGTTAACTGCACTTGATCCATAAATAATTATTTTGTATAGTTGAATAAATATATATATAAAAAAACATGCCAATTTTAATTGAATGAAAGAACGTAATTAAAATAAATTTATATTGTTTTTCTTAATCATTGTTTACTTCTGTATCAAATAAAATAATTTAAGGTAAAATCAAATTATATATTATATATTATTACATATTTGAATGAAAAACATTGCCGCTTTACGAGCAAATGTTTCCAAGTATTTGACCCTAAATTCTTTACATTTATTTATGATCTTTTTTGTAATCAGCCTTCACCACAAACCAACGACTTCGAGATTTAAAAACTACCAGCAAATGTGTATATTGAGTCGTGTTCCGACGGCAAGAAATTTTGTATATTCTTATTTTAAATGTTTATTCTAATTGTTTTATATGCATTGTACTGGAACATTTTATAACTCAGATGTGCAGTTTCACTTGTAAAAATCTTTCATATTCTATATTTTTCATGTCATTACTAAGCCACAAGTTTTACCATTAGCTAAATATCTATTGCAATCATTTATCCTTATCCTTTAAAAACAATTTGTATTAATTTATATATTTAAGTATAACTTTTCAAATGTTATTTATGTAATAATAAAATATAATAATAATAGTATAACAAAATTAATTAAAATCTTAATATACCTAAACATAAATCTAACAAACCTAACTATTTTCACCACCGTTTGTTTTCATTCTTCCAACGCGGCTTCATTATAATACACGTCATTAATTGCCTCTTTGCAATTTAATAGCAATAAGTAAAACAAAAACAAAAAACTGTTTTAAATATTTATTATTATTCAATTAGATATATATTATAAAAGTAAGAATATTAACATTGCATTATAATACGATTCTGTGTCGGACATGAGAAGTTATCACTTTAATTTATGACACTACCTGCTGCTATAGACTCTATTGCGGCCTATAGAAATATTTTAAACATAAATATAATAGAATTATACTACATAAAATAATGTCGTGTTGTTTTTGCAATAGCTACATAATTAAAAATATGTTCAACTTTTAGATAATGTGTATCTTACATTGATTGCATTTTCTTCTGATGACATAGATTAATTTAAATTTCTATCAAAACAGGTTATTGTGCTATTTGATATAAATGCTCAAAAGTCAGCAGCATTCTGTTTTAGTTTTTGATTTTGTTGAAATAATGATATTGCATACTACAGAGAGTTTATTATTTTATTGCATGATGTTAACATCTAATGTATGCTTAATTGAGTCTTATGCGGATAATAAAACATACGACTAAATATCTTTATTTTTCTACCGATTGCTTCTATGTTTTTAATTTTAGTATTCTTTAAACTTTCATAACAAAATGTTGTTGACCCACAATATACAGGGTGTCCGGAAAATACGTGTACAACGTTTGACGACAGACTCCTGACGTCAAAATAGGTCGATCTAAGCCGACTTAGTTATATCCAAAATTGTCTCGTTTAGCCGGTAGAGGGCGTAAAAAAAAACAAAAGTATAACAAAGTTGAAAGTATCTATTGTAAGAAACTAAGTAAAACAAAAACATTACTTAAGCAAATGTGTAAAATGACCGCCATCTTGCTGAATACACTTATTAACACTCTTTAAAAAATGATATTGGACCCTATCTAATGTCTCGGGATTATTAAAATGGTTGCCTGTATTTAAAATCCGCTGCAATAAATCATCGCGTGTGTTTGCCGGAGTCTTGTAAACTTCTGTTTTAATAGCGCCCCACAAAAAGAAGTCACACATATTTAACTCAGGAGAACGTGGTGGCTATTTTACTGGTGCATCATTGCCTCTTCCAATCCATCGGTTGGGATATTGATGATGTAAGTATTGCCGAACGGCAACGGAAAAATGGGGCGGGGCACCATCATGCATATACCACATTTCCCTCCGAAGTAAAAGGGGCAAATTCTCCAGAAGAATTGGTAATGTGTCTTGCAAAAAATTTAAATAAATATTTCCATCTAACCTGTCTGGAATAACAATGGGACCAATAAGGTAGTGATCAATAATACCTGCCCAAATATTAATTTTAAATTGATGCTGATGATGTGCAACTTTAATGGCATGTGGATTTTCATCGAAATAAATATGTTCGTTGTGCAGATTGGTTACCCCAGATCTTGTAAAGCATGCCTCGTCAGTAAACATAATTTTTCTACAAACATTTGGAACAAGGATTCTTTTGTTTCTAATAAATTGACAAAATGTAAGCCGCATGGGGGATCAGTCGGTAAAAGTTCCTGGACTTTTTGTATGTGGTAAGGATGTAACAACTGTTCTCTTAAAACCTCATTGACAATCCTTTTAGGAACATTTAACTCACGTTCTAAGAGACGGGTACTGGTACTTGGTTCTTCTTCAACTCTTTCCAGAATCATCTCTTCTGTTTCCACAGTTCGAGTTGTTCGCATACGACCCCTGCCTTCAAACTTTTTCTCAAAACTGCCCGTTTCCCGAAGATGACGCTCAATATTGGCAAATGTTTGGTGGTTTGGTATTCGACGGTTAGGAAACCTCTCAATGTAAACCCTAACACTCTGACGCCCATTTCCTTGACAAAACCCGTATACCAGGAGCATGTCAACTTTCTGAGAGTTTGTATAATTTTCCATTTTTAATGGTAAAATGAACTTGTAATTCAAGAATGTTGATCGTATACTTGAGTAAATTTCATAGACTGGTGACAATTTGTCAATAATTGTCAAATTATTAAACGCCATAGCAACAAGGTCACTTAAAAAATTATTGTTACAGGTAATTTCTTTTTAATATTTACAAATTTTTGACGCCCTCTACCGGCTAAACGAGACAATTTTGGATATAACTAAGTCGGCTTAGATCGACCTATTTTGACGTCAGGAGTCTGTCGTCAAACGTTGTACACGTATTTTCCGGACACCCTGTATATTTCAAAGAAAAACTGATTATTAATCTAGAACAGTAGCAATTTTTGATTTTAGAAAATTATGAAATTAAAAACCAAATAGTTGTCCTGATAATCCAGTTAAAAAATTCTTTGTAAAAGTTTTAGTCTAACATATCTAAATATAGTATGTAAGTGTTAAAATGCTTTGCTATGTACTAAGAGTTTGTTTAAACATCATTGTTTTGAATGTTTTTGAACATAAATCATATTTATAACAATTGCAAATAATTGTGTGTACTTAATGCGCTAATCTACCATCACTGCTAAATTTAAGCTAGTTTTATTAATTTTTAAAATAAATTTTGATAACATTACTTTAAATAATATTAGTTTGGTATTATTATTATAATCCGCATACAGTAAAAGCACGGCCATGTGTATCAAAACATCAAACTGATTCTTTGAATGCTTATTATTACATTTATATACTGCATAATTTAAAACCAGTATTCTCTAAATATTTTGAAATTGGAATTTTTATTTTTCATTTATTTGATATTACGCTTTGCTAAACTTTAGTTAAATCCATACTTTTTAACATACATTTTGACATTTTGACTTCATCATTATTAGTATTCTGCTTTTTGCAGGTCCTAAGTGTATCTTCTTCAGTTTTCTTGGTTCTTTGTCTTTTGCTTTGTTCACTGTACCTTTCCCTATTCCTTAAAACATCAGTTATCTTGCATCTTTTTCGTTACCTTTTTCTTTACGAATTTGCACTTACCATTCTTATGATCACGTTCTTTAATAAACAATCTCTTCTCATTGGATGTACTATCCGTCTTATCTCTCTTACTAGCGCTCTTTCCTCCCCTGGCATTCTTAATACTCCTTTATTACGGATCGTGTCTGACCACGTAATGTCCAAGCTTCACACTTTATGCTTAACATTTCACAATTGTTATTTGCAAATTTATACCTAACTTGCTACTCAAAACCTTTCTTTTCTTTTTAAAAGCTTTTTTATTATTCCTATGCTAACTATTATTTATCTTTGTTTTTTTAATTCTTTGTTATTTTAGTAGCTGTACTTTCTCACTTGCTCCAATTTATCTCTTTTAACGTACGCTTTTTCTTTCTCATAACCTTTGTTTTGTTTTTGTTTATACTCAGTCCATACATTGATTTTATTTCTTTCTTCTTTAACTATGATCTTTTGTGCTTTTGTGCTCTCTGCAAACACAATCATATCATCGACAAATTAAATAGATTATATTCTTCTTTCTCCTATGCAACGAAGGAGTGATCTTTCCCTTTTCAGCACTTTGCTACCATCTTTTTGGCAAGCATATGGAACAACGTTGATGATAAACAACAGCCCTGTCTCACTCTTTTTTTTAACTATAATCCACTTAGTACCTCAATGCGACTTAGTGTCTCATTAACACTTTCAAAATTTCAAACAATTTTTTTCACAAAACACAGTCAATTGCTTTTACTGATTTAATTTAGTCAGACTTCTTTCAATTTGTCATTTTTATTGTAATCCGCAAACCTAAAACTTATGATATCTAAATTTCAGTTAAATTTAAGATATTGCATATGACCACACATATTGGACCGGCTACTTTGAAAGCTTATAATTCAACTTTACTTTTGACCGCTTTTTTTGAAACTTCTGTATCAAACATTTTTGTTGAAAATGTCAGCTAAGTCTATAGTAATAAAATCGTTGTTAACCAAATTTTAAGTAAATCCAAGATACTGCACAAGCATATCAAAATTTTGACCCTGTCACTTTGAATGCTTATAACATCACCACATTATTGTAATTTGCATACTCTAAACTTCAACTTTTAGCTAAACCAATTAATGTTGTTATTTTGTCCTACTTTTATACTCCTAATTTTACAAATTTTCTAAATTTTTGTAAAATTTATTAATCCTTAAATTAATACTAAAGTTTTGTCTGCTCATAATTTAACAACTATTTGTCAAGTTAGTAGAATTTATTGTATTTGAACAAAAATATGATTCAAATTATTCACTTAAATATTGATCATTTGATTAAAACTTTGACATTACTTTGAATGCTCTTAATTTCACAACAAACAAACATAAAATCATAAGATGATAGCCATGTAATGAACCACATGACTTAAGATTAATAACTTAAGTCTCAGTTTTCAAAATTACAAAGATGGTGATTCTACAAGTAACAATATGTATAAAAATTATTTTTAAAATTTTTAACCTATTTGTTTGTCGCAAATGCAAGTGGAAAATAAATATTTTCTTTTTGCACTATTATTAATTTGTATAACTTTTAATAAATATTAAAATTTATTTAACTTTTAATAAATATTAAAATTTATGTAAATAACTTGTTAGTTATGCCGCTTGTTATTTTTTGCAACTATCCAGATGTAAGGAAATTCTGAATAAATATCAGGACAATAAAGAAGTCGTAAATTAAAAAAAAACATGCATAATTAGACTGACCTTAAAATAGTTTTACTGCTTTTAAAATAATTCATCATAAATTCATTAATAATAATAAAAATTAAAGATGTAATACTTTGAATATTGTTTATACTTGCTAATCAATAATATAGTAGTTTCAAATACATGCAACTATTTTGTTGTAGTCTATATCATTAAATTATTTGACAAATAAATATGCAAAGAAGTCTTTCTATAAAAGAATATAATAAGTAATATTAAAAAAAATCGAAATATAAATTGTCGATGTTATGCATAAACATTCAACAAAACTAACTTAATTTATATTTTTTTATCGTAACTGTGTAAGTAAACTTTTAGGAACAATTTAAATTATTATAGATTATAAATATTTCTGTAAAACAATTTCTTATAACTTTTACGGTAAGAGCTCAAGTTGTCGAGTTTATAAGAAAACATTCAAATAAACATTTATAACTTTTTTATCACAAATGTATAAGAAACATTTAGAAACAACTTGAATGATAATAGATTCTAAATATTTCTATAAAATCATTTCTTAACTTGGACTTATACGATAAATTCTAATAAGAGCCCACGTTGCCAAGTTTATACACGAATATTTAAATAAACATAAGTTATTTATAAAATTTTATTCATAAAATTATTAGCAACGTTTACAAGCTATGAAAATAACCATAAATTATAAATATATTTTAAAAATATTAAATCCACTTTGAGTTACAATAAGTAGCAAAGAGCCCGACTTGCCGGTTTTATACCATTGTGGCTATAACTTTTTTATTTGAAGTAATAGACAAGGGTTTGTTTGTCCCTAGGAGGTTAGTTTGATAAAATACATTAGAATATAACATAATATAAATATATATTTTACGAGCCCGACTTGCCGGGTTAACATATATATATATATATATATATATATATATATATATATATATATATAACGATAGTTGGCATCTACCAACCCCCAAAAAGTAATATGGAATTCTTTAATCATAATATGAATATTATATTAGATTTTCTGCAAAAATCATACTATGCCATTGCAGCAGACTTTAACATAGATTTTTTATCTATATAATAATGCATTACAGTTTGTTTCATTGTTAGACTCGTACAATACATTCATAATCATAAAAGAATACACCAGAATGGGGAAATCATCATCAATCTGATCATATGGGGCAAAGTGTTAATCAAGAGTTAATTATAAATAAACCATCTTAGTTTAGAAGAAATTTAAAAATAAATAATATCAAAACTTTTATTAATCATATTTCTAAAGAAAATTGAGAAGATGTATTAAACAAGTCAGATCCAAATACTTCTTTGCACATGTTTTTAAATATTTATAATAAAATTTTAAATAATTGCTTTCCAATTTAAAAAATAAATCGCCGCACGATTAATATCCTTTTCGACAAAATATATAAAAAATTTACTGTAGCTTGTGCTTCTTTAACTTCTGCCGTGTTATATGCAGGGTGTTAGGTAAAAATGCGGAAAAAACAAGAGGTTATTCCTTGGCCTATACTAATTTGATTTCGAAGATACAGGGTGAACAAAATTTTTTTATTTGTTGAAATCATTAATGTAAATAAAAGTATGGCGTACGCCAATGAGTATATCAAATACAAAAAATACGTCTCACATGTATTGGTCGCAGTTGTTTAGATTGAGTGACGTTTGGCTGTTTAACGTATCTTTAATAGTGAATTCCTATACTATAAATCACTATAAAAACGCCAAGATGACTGACATGAATTTCATGTATGAACTTGCTAATGGCAATTCATTACAAACTAGACGATTGTACATTAAACGGTTTCCTGGCCGTAATATCCCCAGTCAAAAAATCTTCAAAAACATTCATCGACGTCTTCGTGAAACAGGCACATTGAAACGAAATAAAGAGCCAGGAAGATCAATGACAGTAAGAACGGTACAATTGGAATGTGCTGGACACGATAAAGAAATATCTAAGTAATTCTACGGAAAAACATACCTATACTTTAAATGCAAGTCATTGAACAGTTTGGAAAATTCTTAAGGGCAATTTCTTGTATCCATTCCATATTCAGCGTGTTCAAGCATTACTACCTGCAGATTTTCCTTCATGTAATGCAATATGTCAATGGCTTTTGCAAACATTAGTTCTAATCCCTTCTTTTTGCCGATAAAGTCAGTTTCTCAAAAAATGCTATAAAGAATTTTTATAACAACCATGTGTGGGCAGATAAAAATCTTCATCAAGTATGTGAAGATCGTTTTCAATATCACTTCTTCTTAAATGTTTGGATTGGAATTGTGAGCGACTGTCTAATTGAACCAGTATTTCTGCCAGAAAGACTTACCGGCGAGATGTATTGCAACTTTTTAAAACACATCTTTTTTTCACTTACTGGATATGTACCATTGGCAAACAAAAATTGCAATGTGGTTTATGCACGATGGTGCACCACCACATTTCAGTTTGGTTGTTCGTGATTATTTAATAGCAACATACAGAGATCGCTGGATTGGTCGAGGTGGGTCACACGCACAGCCTGCTCGATCCACAGACTTAAACCCCCTGGATTATTTCTTATAGAGCTATCTGAAGTCATTAGTTTACGCTACTCCAGTAGAGAACTTGGACAACTTGCGAATTCGGATAACTGCTGGGTGTAACTTGATTAAAAACAACCCGGGTGTGTTTGAAAGACTTCGACACTTAATGACAAGAAGATTGAATGCTTGTATCCATACTTGAGGAAGTCATTTCAAACATTTTATGTAGAATTAGCAACTTTACGTGTACTTTTTGATTATAAAATGTTGTAACTTTCAAAAAATTTGTTCACCCTGTATCTTCAAAACAAAAGGGTTTTTCAAAAATCATCATAGGTCAAAGTTTTTGCTGCATGTTTACCTAACACCCTGTATATAACACAACAGAAGTTAAAAAAGCAGAAACTTTAATATATTTTGTCAAAAAAGATTTCATATTTAATACCCGCATTTCATAAAAAAAAACGCTACAATAAGTTTCTAAAACAAATGATTTAGAACAGTTTAATTGAATCAAAAACAGCCTGAAACATAATTAACAGAGTGAGGTTTCGCCGTAGAGGTAGTACCTTTTACTAAAAGAGGTCACATGAAAATGGCTTGCGGTAAATGGTCCTCGCGGGGTCCTAGCTCTCACTTATGGCTCCATATTGCCACACCCAGGTAAACTGTATTGGCCTACATCCTAAAGATCAGCCAAATTCAAAACTCGTCAACAACCAGGAAAAACGTCGTTTTGACTGCCAAAACCTTTCAAATTACTATGTCAATATCAAAATGCAAATCAAAAATACCCCAAGTAGGCAGAATACTAAATTCAAAATCGACTAAACCAACTATCGCTATACAACACAAATCAAAAGACACCCATAAAATCTACATAGCAACTTACAACATAAAGACTATAAAAACAGAAAATCACCTAGAAGAACTTGAACAAGAACTCAAAAATATAAACAAATAAAGCAAAGGAAAAAAGAAGACCACCCTAAAATTATTGTGTTCAAATAACACACTGCTACACACCAACCAGCAGCGCAGATAACATATCCATCAAAAAACTATATGAAGATATTACCAGCGCTAAAAACATAGAAAACACATGTTATAAATTCATTACTAAAGATTTTAACACCAAAATATGCAAAATACACCCTCAAGATATCGAAAACGAAAGATTATAGCCTGGGTGAAAGGAACGAAAGAGGAAAAACACTAATTAACTGCCTCAACATCAAAAAACTGTTTTGTCTAAACACTTTCTTTAAAAAACAAATACAAAAAAGATGAAATTAGATGAGCACAGGTGGTCGGGCAAAAAGCAAAATAAACAATATACTTTCAAACAATTTGTAAAAATATCTCAGTATTAAACAAATTCAGACAGGAAGTAACCACAGACTAGTCAGTGCAAAGATATTAATAAACACCAAAATAGAAAGAAAAAAATTAATAAAAAAAAAATCCCAACAGCCAAGTTTCTGACCCTGAACAAAAACGAATACAAAAGCAAAACTAAAAAATAAAAAATAAAGCCACTAGAAAGACTACAAGAAATGAACATAGATGATTTTCGTTGTAACTGCAACTAACTAAGAATTGGAAAAGAACCATTGAAAACAAAACAAATAATACAAAAAAAAAGAAAAACTTGCGCAGACAATAGTTATCAAAAATACTCAAATTAATGCTCTCAAACGGACAAAATATTTTTAAAATAAAAGATCTTCAAGTAAATGTCCTGACTAACAAAACAGACATCTTTGCGGAAGTTCATCGCTTTTATAAAAACCTATACACATCATCCATACTAAACCCAACAAGACGCTCAAAGAATATTACAAACGTAGGCTCAGAAGAACTGTCGAAAATAACGACATCCAAAATTACACATGCTTTAAAACAAATAAAAAACCAAAAGACTCCAAGAGTAGACCAGATAACATCATATTTAATAAAAATGGGAAACAACAAATTGCTAAAAGCTTTTAAAATATTAACAAACGCGGAAATCATCATTCTGCACAAAAATGGAGACACTACAATTCTAAAAAACTACCGCTAAATAAGCTTATTATCACACCTTTATAAGCTTATGATGCAAATTAGAACAAATTGACTCACAACTCACTGTGGAGAAGGTAAAACAAAAATCGCTGGAAAGCCTAAAGAACATCCCAATAAGTAAATTTAAAAAATATTTTGAACAATGGAAAGATCTTTTGCAGAGGTGCGTTGTGCTCAAGGGAGAATACTTTAAAGGTGATCAATCAAAATTTGGTGTAAAAATATTAAGAAATAAGAAAGTTATAACAAAATTTCCGTTTTTTTTTTTGGGTCTCCCCTCGTATATACATAAAAACAAAATAGATTTTATAGAAAAATAAATTATCAACACCTCACGCAGACCAACAAAGGCTGCTATAAAAAAGTTCAACCAACTGCCTTTGGCTATTAAAAAGACTAAAAATTTTTAAACATTTAAACTCGAAGTGAAACCTTACTCACAAATATGGAACCCTAGTCAATGCAAGTTTTGTAAAATATTATCAACTTTGACATTTCTGAAACTTTTACATTAGTTAAAAATTTATGTAATCAGTTTCCAAATAAACAAATATTATTATTATTACTATAGAAGTTAAAAAAACTCCCAAAAACACCTATTTAAAAAAGTAGACAAAGATGTATAAAAGGTTAGGTACAATGTAACAAAAATTAAAATCTAAATCCAAATCTACGTTTCTTTATAACAACAACAAAAAAAACGCTATAAAAATAGCAAGTGTCTGTCATGTTCATTAAAGACACGATAGAGTACAAGGTTAAATCTCACAAAAGAAAGATCCACGAAAAGGACTTTTATGAGGAAGTACTGATTCGTTGGCTGAACAATTGGATGCAAACACAAAGAAATCAAAATAAACCAAAACTCTTACACACATCTGGAGACTAAATTAGAGAAAATAATAACACTTGAAAACGTAACTGAGATTGTGATAAAAAGCAAAATAAGCTAAAACTTAATATAAAGATATATTACAAAAAGATCCAGATCCAATAGCTAAAAGTGCACAAGCAATGTCTGGCTGTAGCCAGACACGAATAGAGTGGCTCATATATAGGCAACTTAGTATACACCAAAATTATTTTGAATGTGGTTAAACTTTTGCTTTTGCCCGTTTTAGTAGCATCTTTCAATAACAGAACAACGTCGCCCGTGGAATGTTTAAAATGTAAGCGTAAATGAAAAATGCTAAAACGGGCAAATGCATTAGTTTAACCACATTCAACATAATTTTGGTGTATACTAAGTTGCCTATATAGGGGCCACTCTATTAGTGTCTGGCTGTAACTGGAGGTGTTATAAATCCAAAAACTTTTTTAATTTTAATTTTTTTAATTCATTTTTTTTTAAATTTTATAAAAAAATTTCAAAACAAAATTTTATTTATGATTTTGCTCGAGTTAAATAAAATAAGTTTTAATTTTTTTAATCTTACTTAAAAGGGTAGGCAAAATATAGTCGTAAGCATCACGGACAAGAAAGCATTTGCAGCACTTCGAAGTCTGTCAGATTGTTTCATTGTTTCACACATTATTATAGAGTTTGTTTAGACCATTGACAGTATTTCACGTTATTTTTCTATTATAGTGTTACAACGATTAATGCAACTAAAAACATAACAAAATGCTGAACAGAAGCAGAAAGACAAACTCGGATACCCAGAAAACGTTTCGTCTTCAAAATATGTTTGGCAAGTTTCATCTGTGTACTGTTCCGTCGTTCTAAGATGTTTTACTGTATTAGTTTCCGCCATGGCACATATTATAAAACATATATAAAATTTGGACACTTAAAGATCATCCCAGTATTTTTACTAAAGTGAACGTAAAACAGCACAAAAAAACAATAAAATCAATTTGACGGCATTTAAAAAACAGACAAAGCAAATTTTTATTGACATGTTAATTTTAAAACCACTCTTCAGCTATAATAATAATAAATGCTTTAAAGAAGTCGGTCACTTGTACGAGAAGTTCTCCGACAAAAAAATAAACATTCTATTTTATGTTTCATTTTTTATAAACAGATCTTGAATTAAAATTATTATTATTATTCCATTTCCTGCTAATAAAAGTAATTAAAAAAATTATACTGTCGTTTTTCTAATATATACAGAAACTTTAACTTTAAATATAAACAAATACAAAGAATCCACCTTTCCAAAAAAAAAAATGCTAAAGTCTTAAACGTCTATTAAAAAATTAAAAAACTCTATAGTTTTATCAGAATCCAAATCAAGCAACATATGAAGAGATAAATTTAAATATTATTGAATTGTGATGATTGTGAACACTAGTTGTATTTTCTTGATAATAATGTATTTATATTTCGTATACCGTATAACTCCCCGCTGCGACAAGTTTTGATTAGATTTTGACTTCATAATAAATACATATAAGTAAACGTAGATATATCTAACTAAAGTTAATTGGAATAATATATAAACATATTAAAGATTCATCAATTGCCTTTTTGGTACGGCATTGTAGTTGCAAACAAACCCAACTCCCAACTTTTACACAGTGAATCATGAAAGTATTAATCCAGGGTCGAGTAAAGTCTTTCTACCATAAATATTCTATATCTTCCTAATTAAATGTATATAGGTTTAATGCGGGTTGTTTATTTATTAATTTTAATCAATTAAGGAACATCGAACCTCGCGCCGTGGTGATGGTGCTCATTTGCTTAATTAATTAAATTGGTGGTGCAATGTATGTGAAAGTGTTGCGTCAATATGTGAGGGCGTCAAATGAATTAAATTAAAAATTGCTCCGGTAGGGGATGATTTATTGATGCGATGTGTCTATAGAATTAGTTGTAAAATCGGAAATAGGAAGTACTAACGCTCCTTGGGTCATCCATCATTCAATCAAAGAACAGACTGGTTGCGAGACACCACTAATGATCGAAACCATTATACACAGTTTAAACCTTGTCCCATTTTTTCTCCCTATACCATTATCATCTATATATCTATATATACATCTAACTAAAATTGTCGTCGTCGCAGAACGATGATGAATAAAAAAACGCGACCGGGGGAATTTTCCTGGGAAAACAATCAGTCATGTATGGAAAACGTTCCTCCACTTGAATCAAATAAGTTTTATTTCAGTTCGCGAGCAACGGATGGAACTCTACGTCGTTATTCTTACACACACACAGAGGACGAGAAAAAAAGGAGCAAAACGTTTGTTTAAATTAAGCAGTTACTTTAAACTACTCCTAGATTCACTTCAACTTTATTATAGTTTCTTGTATTATTACGTGTGCAGCTCAAATTGTAAAGTATTAAAAGTACACGTGATGTACTCTGATATTTTATACGTCTTATTATACGTGGCTGTATGCAAGTTAATTAAACATTCCAATTCCGTTGCAGCGGCAAGTTTTGTATTTAGTTTCTTTAAAAATTCATATTTAAATCAACAGTAAAAGCCAAAGCTTTAAATAAAAAAATTAAGTTTTAATTTGGTATATAATAAATTACAAAATTGTAGCAAGTATGACATTATAAACAAATTGTTTATTACAAAAGAATAATAAATGCATGTACAGTCATGAAACAATAAATTTAAGACAACTTATAAACTCTCAATTTTATATCAGTACATAAATCAGAAACAATAGTTTTGTTGAGCTGCTATTGTGGCTTTTTGAATATTATTTTTTCTAACTTTTTTAGTAAACAAAAAAAAATATGCCAAAAATAATTAAAAGTATTCTTAGAACTTAGAACTACTATATTTTTAATATAATTGAAATTCTACTTTAGACAAACAAGGAGAAAATCTTGCAGTAGCTTTAGACATTTCTAAAGCATTTGGTAGGGTATAGCTTCCAAATCTTATCAACAAGCTCTATTGTATAGGTTTTGATAAACAAACTGTAAAGCTCATCAATAGTTTATTTGACAAAAAAAAATTATATTTAAAAATGATGGTTTTAACTCTGACCACAAAATCGCTGGTGTTCCTCAAGGTTCTGCTCTTTCGCCAACTTTATTTTTAATTTACATTAATGAACTTCTTCAAATAACTAAAAGTCCTATTAATAGTTTTGCCGATGATAGCACCCTTAATTTTTCATACATCTACAAACAATATCAACAAATATGGCAAAGCGTCTTAAAATTTCTAGGTTAGAATATGTAGCATCTATAAACAAAGACTTCAAAACAATATCTGAAAGAGGCACTCCCATAATGGTCAATTTTAACTCTAGAAAACACTCAATTTCGTACTGTTTTAAAATCAAAATATTAAACTAAACAATTTTACAATCTTACATAATCTTCTCTGGAACAACCATGTTATCGACATAGCTTCGAAAGTATCTAGAAAACTAAAATTTTTTAATAGATGTAAAAAAGTTTTTTAATTCTGTTCAACTTTTGCATAACTATAAAACTTATATTTGTCCTTGTAATGAATATTGAAAAACATCGAAAACTACACTATCTCTTCTAAACTTTATTCAGAAACAAACCATTAGAATCATTGCCGATCCAAAATTGACTAATAAAAGATAACTTTACAACACAGACGTAATGTTGCAGATTTTTGCGTTTTTTATAGATATTTTAATAAACATTGTTCAAACAAAAAACAAGACATATTGATTGCAATCTAAACAAGTCCAAAAGCCAGTCCAAAAGCGTTAAATCGCTCAATTTTTTTGGCCAGTTATGTCAAACTGTCATTTTCTCGGGATACATTTTGTACTTTTTTATCTTGTGTAGGTTGACATTGCTCCAAATCCGACAATTTTGCTTGTTCAAATTTTGGTCAACTTCCAACTGATCGAGGCTCAATCAGAAACACACGGCGTTGTCTACGGTCGTCTACGTTACATGAACTTGACATTTTTACGATTTCAATTTGGAGAAAATGACTGCTTCAAGTTTTCCTGTACACCTTTACGCACAATTATTTATCAAACTGGATGATTCGAATTTGGCCGTCAAACGTCAAATAGTCGACTTGGCACATTGGTTGTGTCAAGGATAAATACCACGCAACGAGTAGAACGTTTTTAAAACAAAACACTGATTTGGTAATAAAATTTGATGATTTGCACACGTTATTCAATGTTAAATTAACAATTGACAACAAAGTTTTAGCAAGCTCAAACTACAACCTCCATTATTCTTGTCATTCCCTCAATAAAGTGTCAAATAACATTTTAGTCAGTTTCTTCCCATTCACGTAATAGCGATACACTTAACTCCCCCATGTCTCTCATGTTTGCAGGAGCAAAAATTTAATCTCAAGTTTGTCTTCCCACTATACCCAAAATATGTTCAATAAGATTTAGATTGCAATTTCTTGCAGGTCAATTCATGGTGAGGATTTAAACTTCCTTCAAGTACTCATTGACAATTCTGACAATGTAAATAGCTACTCCATTTACACGTTACACCATAACAAAGCTACTACATAAATCTAGCAAATTTTACTTTATTGTTGTTCACAAGCAAAGCAAAAGGAAATCTAACTAATGTTTCTTGGTCAATTGTGAAGCATTTTACAATTAGTAAGAGAGCCGACTAATTGTCACAACTGGTACCTTCGTAACTCGTTTCGCGCACCAATTGCAGTAGTCTCCCCATTTCTTAAGACTCGTAAGATCAGAAAGTATTCATCCTGAAAAGTTGTAAACCTTTGTTTGCCTGAGCTAACTCTTTTAGTGTAGTCTCCTGTTCTGCAAAATCGTTGTATAGTCACTACATCTTAAAACTTCAAGCCTCTGAACTTTTAAACATTGAAAACTTTTGACAACACTTCATTGTCGTTCATTATCACGGCAATAGAAAAAAGAAAAATAGCACCTCTTGTCCAATATTAGGTATGTCACATTGTAACAAATTCTGAAAACTGTCCGTTGGCACAAGCAAAGGTGGACAATAAAACCAAGAATCTGCAGTGCAGAAACGTTAAAAGTACTATCTCAAAAAAAAAAAAATCGATAAAATTGAAAAATTTCAAAGATTCGGAGCAATTAAGTTTAAAAGAAATGTCTCAAATATAGACAAAAAGAGATAAAACATTAATTAAAAATATTATTTGCAGCTGTAGAAAAAATGCCGTTTTTTCAGATTGAGTTAGTAAATAGTACTATCAGTTTTCTTTAAATTTTAGCACACAATTTGCAATATACATACATACATTCTTCTATGTCGTATCAATAAAACACTAAATTTTATTATACAGGGTGATTTAGGGGCACCGCATGGTTTTTAAACCAGCAGTACACAGCAAATACAAGAGTGAGAAAAACCGGTACAGTGTCATTCAACTCCGCAGAAATGGTGCACTAGAATGTGAAACATTGTGTGTTTGTGTACGATAATCATGTTAAAAGTGGTGAATCTGTTATCCAAACACAGCGCCTCGTACTAGTTCGCAACACTACCCTTAGATGAATCAACAATTTCAAAACAATAAGAACTGTAACTTGACTCAAACCACCATTCGTACTGCGCAAATACCACACAACATTCATAGAGTCAGAGAAGCATTATTTAAGAACCGGCGTCGTTCTGTTTGCAAACACATTGCCGCTTTAAGAATGAGCAATAGTTCATTAAAACGCATTTTACAACTAAATTTAAAATTCCATCCGTATAATATAGCAGTTGTCAAAGAGTTAGGTGAACGTGACTTTCAACAACGTTTACAATTTGCAAAAAATATAAAATAAAGCGATAATCCACAAGCAATGTGGCGTAATCGGCGCTTACTTTTTTGAGAAACATGACGACTCACACAGCAAGGGCTTCAATGAACAAATCATTTTACGTTTTCCTGACCTAACTGCTTGTAATTTTTTATTGCAAAGCTTTGTAAAATCCCATGTCTTTAAAAATAAACTTTGAAAAAGTGGAAGTATGCTATTCGCCGTAAATTGCAAAGAATAGATTGGGAACATAAGCTTGAAATTTTGCATTCAAGAATGAGGTCGCCATTTAAGTGATGTTATTTTCCGCACTTAATTAAATTAATTAAAAAATTGCATGTAAAATTAACAGAGTACTCATTATTTCAAAACCAAGCGGTTCCTCTGAATCTCCCATATATAAAAACTATTCTACAGAAATCATAAATAGAGTAAATAAATTCAAACATTTACATTAACAATATGTCATTCGCAATTCCTTCAAAACTTTATAAATAGCTTCCTATTCAAATCATTCATGTAAAAACATTAGTTACTGGCTAATGTAATTCACATACATTATGATCAACTCTTGTACAAAGTTTAATATTACCCTCTAGATATTTTTAGAATAATTTGTATGTTGAATTAATTAAATATTGTATGAGACTTTGCTTTGATTAATTCGCTATTATTTTTAAAAATAGATTGTATCAATAGAAAAAAAATAAAATATACAATAAAAAATATTTATATTCTTAATGTCTATCAAAATAAAGTAAAATATCAATAACAACATAAACTCCACAATTAATAATAAAATTAAAAGCTTCCAAAAATAAATACAACTTTCTTTTAATGTATTTATCTAAAAATAATAATTATAAATTATTTCAAAAACCAATAATGAGCTAATGTAATATTACGACTTATATGTAGTACTTATTTCACACCCGCCAATGAATTCATTTTGACGACAGATGCCTCTGGCGATGCATTGTTGATGTGTTGTCAAACTTTAATAATAAACCAGTAGCATATGCTAGGTGAGTTGCTGAGTTTACCAGAAATCGTAGAAGAGCAACTAATTATTGAAATTTAAAAAAAAAAACATGATTTTTTGATATTTTTTTTTAATAACTTACATGTAATCTGAAAATTCATAAAAATTGAGCTACATTTTCTTGGTATTTTCTTGGCATACCAAATAAGAAAAAAATGAGTAAAAGTCATAATAAAAAAAGTTTAACCAAGTAGGCCAGCGATTGGACAGGTCATGCGGGACTCTCAAAATTATTAAAAACATCAATAAATGAAATTGTGAAATAAATTATATTTAATGGAAAAACAGAAACAATTAATAGCTGTAGCGTGCGAGAGCGTTCCCACGGCCAGAGCCTGTAGTAATATGTAATAAGCGGCCGGGCAAAAGAAGAAAACAAATTATTAAATAAATTGAAAAAAGTTTTTAAAGATCTCAAAACGGCTATTCGTTTAATTGAGCATTATTATAGAAAGTGATCATAATCCTATTACAGGACCACTATATTAAATTTCATTAAAAAAAAAACTGAACTCAAAGCAAAATTAACTTTGAGGCTAAAAGTACAAATTATAGTTCAACCTCTAATGTAATAATTATCGTAGAATTAATGACATAACAAAAATAAAATCCTATCCGCTCCCAATAATATATGTCATTTTGCATTCAATTCCGCCCAAAAATTACTTATCAACTATAGACCTACGCGCTGGATATTGGCAGATTCAAATGCAACAACAAAAAAACTAGCGATTTTGAACCTATGAATGTACTCTTATGCCATTTCAATTCCTTAGACCCATAGTTCTGTCACAAAGAATAAAAATCAATCCTGAAAAAGTAAAAACAATTGTATATATGGCAGAACTCATTAAAACATGCATTTTCATTCATAAATTTGCAAAACTCATGCGTCTTATTAGCCAACTTACCAGAAAAAGCATCTTTTAAAGTGGGGTCTTGAACAACAAGAAGCATTTAAGAAATTTTAAAAGTTCCTTACAACATCTCCTACTCTTAAGCCTGCCGATAAAAATCAAACCTTTATACTCAAAACTGATGCAAGTAACTATGCAATTAGTCTTGTATTGGTACAAGTCAAAAAAAATAATAAACAACCGATTGAGTATGCAAGTAAACTAATCTTGCTATTTGATTAATCCATAAACTATTTTGAAGAATGTGAAATCATAACGGATCATCAATCATTAAAATAGTTAATAAATTTAAAATCTCCAACCAAAAAATTGGCACAATGCGCGTTACAGTTGCATCCTATAATTTGAATAATTGTATTTACGCAAAAAACAAATCCTGTTGCAGATAAATTATCAAAACCACCGTGCACTTTAGAATCATAATCTTCCTGCAGTATTTGCAATATAATAATTGATCTTCGCACTAAGGAAAGTGCTGATACTTGTACAAAACAGTTAAAAGATCCACACCTACAAGACATTACCCAAGGTTTCAAAAAGTCAATCGCCTACAAAAAATACACTATTAGAGATCCAAAGGATATATTATGACACAAGAAGTGTTCTATCGGTATGACTAATACTTCCAAAAAAGCCCAACTATTCCTCCCAAAACACAAGATATCCCCTATTCTCTTACTATGATGATCCCACCACTAAACATGAAAAAATTTAAAACGATTATTGTCAAATTTCCGCACAATACTATTGAAACAAAATAAGAAATAGTATTACCAAGTATGTTCAAAATTATACTCAATTTCAATAGTACAAACCCCATTAATTTGAAACCTGCAAAATTACTCCAAAAACCCGCACCAAACCAGCAATTTAAAATACTCGCTTTTGATTTCTTAAGGTCAATACCAGTTTCAAGTGATAGCAACAATAATATTTACCGTAGAAGATGTAACTTCTAGATGAGTTGAGTTATTTTCAGCAAGAAATGAGAACTGCCAAAGAAGGGGAGATTGCGGCGTGCAAGAATTCCCAAGGCAATGTGAAAGCATTTCCACGGCCAGAGCCAGTAGTAATGGATATCCAATAGGCGATCAACGCCAGTTGTAACAGATTAATCAGTATAAAAAAAAGGTCATCCTAAGCGCTCGAAAAAGTTAAAACTTGCACTGGACGCGACGCAGAACGTATCTCTGTCTGTTCGGGTTTAACCTCAACTCCTCCACTAATTATAATACAAATGTCTTTAATTACGCTCATATGTTTATAATTAGATTTGATTAAAAATCAATAATCATTGTTGCTCCGCCTCCTGTGAAAAATTATTGTTTATTGCAACCATCGGAATTATATGTTTGTGCTGTGACAATTTTCTCAACAAACATTATAAATCATTTTAATCTTTATGAAGAGGTCATTGGGGCATCAATTGTAATTGTATGCTAAGTAATACTGCAAAAATATTAAAAAACCTCGTTAAAAATTTTGTTCAAAAAGTAATAAAAATTTTGTTCAAAAAGTAATAAAAGACAAAAGTAAAAAACACAAGCGCTCACAAAGAAACAATTACAAAAGCAGCAAACTCATTATACCAATCAACCATTCAATGTAAACTATCATAACTTATTGATAGTTATGCTATAAAAAACAAAGACTGTTAAGAGCAGTAGTTAACAGTGAAATAGCTCAGTTATAGAGCGTTAGCGGAGCCGGCTAATAGTCTGGGGTTTGATCCCAAAAATCATATGTTAACTACTTAAAATTAATGGTTTTTAAAGAAATTGTCATTCAGTTTCTAGCAAATTTTTCAAAAAATCAGCTTATATTTTTGGAATAACAGAAGAACAACAAGGTAGAGTTGTATCAGCATAAAACATTAGGAGAACTGAAAAACATCACAAACATTTGCGGATTTAAAAATCCCCCCAAAAAAATTGTTATTGTTTTTATTAAGACAAAATGTATGAATTAGTATTCGGAAAAATTCTACATTACCAATTATAAAGAACCACCAGCCTATAGATAATTTTGATAACAAAATGTAATGAGTCAAGATTAGGTTTAAAATCAGCATGGAATTAATAGAATCAAAGTATCAAATTAGAAACTAAGAAAAAATATGTTAAATATAAATAAATGGTTTAATGATAAAGTATTGTTAAAATTACTAGTAAAACTAGTAAGAAAAGAACCACAGCAATAAAAAAAGTCCAAAGGTGACGCTAAAAATTAAGAACAAACAAGTTTAAGTACATAAAAATAATAGAGATAGATAACCACAGAAACTGTATAAGTTAATTGAATTATGAGTTAGTAAACGCAATGAACTTGAAATTCCAAGGGTTAACAGAACTAACCTAGGACAAACATTTTAATAGCAATAAAATGCAGACAACGAGCAACGTTGAAATTGTGTATTTAATTATACGAACTAGTAAACTAGTAAACAAAAATTGTAGTTAGATATTATTTTTAGATTTAATAATACTTCATAAGTATGATCTTCATTCAATTAGGAATTAAAGGGATGTTTGATGATATTGTAAAGGCTGATCTCCATTTGACTAATTGAATAATAATTGATTGTTATATAAATCAGAATGTACTGATGTAGTATAAACAATTATAATAATGTCGTATCATAAAAGAATGTTAATGATCAAGAAACAGAGAGTAATAGTAAAGCCAAGCTGTTTTAACAAACATTACCTATCCTATATTACAATATAAAGTATAATTAAAAAAAAAACTAATTATACATTCTATAATTAAATAACATTTCAGTTTAAAATAAAATTTAGTTTCAATAAACGCGGTCTTTATTCTTATCTTCAATTAATATTTTAATATTAAATTATTTACCAAATTCAGTAAGGTATCTATTTTATAAAGTAAATGAAGAAAATATTAATTACACGCTACCGACAAAAAACTGTTTCTATTGCATAACCTGGATATTTGGAAATTGCCTTAGTAAGAGAGAAAACGAAACTTTATTAACTCGACTTCAATATTCCAGCAGATTTCATTTATAACGTTATGAGTAGATCTAAGATCCTTCTGAATCCAGCCACCCACAATATGAAATATCTATATATGAATCTCGCGGATGAGTTTCCAGTCTTTGCAGTAGAGCCAAGAGCACGTTGCGTAATTTCCTGTTGGCCGATATGTGTATATATATGAATTTCTATATATGTTGCGTGGACGAGGAATTATATTTATTTTTAATCAGAACTCCCACCTAAATGTTAATTAAATTTCGATACGAAACTGAGAACATTCCACCAAAAGTAAACATTCAGTATTATTAAAAGGTGAATAACAACGAGATTGTGTGTGCAGAAAATATTCCACATGCGAGAAGAATTCTCGCATTCATTACAATTGTAAAATGTAATTGCGTTTCGTCGACATTGATTTTTTTAGACGGTTTAGGAATCCTACGTTTGCAATGAAAGTAAACTGAAAATAATTCACAATATTTCGTGACAATAA
Organism: Tachinus rufipes; assembly: GCA_963932245.1. Lineage (NCBI taxonomy): Eukaryota > Metazoa > Arthropoda > Insecta > Coleoptera > Staphylinidae > Tachinus > Tachinus rufipes. The sequence continues at coordinate 69,125,750 of OZ010745.1, read as the reverse complement.
ATGTTGAAATGCTACACTACATACAAATTAATATTAATTTCAAAATATTTATTACACAGTAATCAAAATGTTTTAATTTAAATACTATAATATATATTTGTAATAAAAAAATTCAACTTTGTTGTCTTCTTCAAATCTAAACTAATAAAAAAAAAATAATTTTTACTTATCTCTATGTATAAAATAAATCTATAATGATTGACAAAAAAATTTATAATTACATTGCATATTAAAATGACGCCCAATAATGCTTAAGTTGTTACTGTATCTTAAGAATATTGTTATCATAGTCAGATATATTACCATAAATATTATTATTATTATTACAGTACATACACACGTTAAACACGTTAACAATGATTCATCATTGTCACCAGTTTGTAATTGAATTTAAATTGATCATTCAAATTAGATACACTCAGAAGCAAAAAACCGAGTATTAAGTAATTTTTTGTAAAAAACCCGGGTATTTTTTTAATAAAACTTTTAGTGTTTTACAATCAAAGAAACCATCAGAATGTAAAAAAAATAACATATAATACTTATCAGTTTATTTAATGAATAAGCAAAAATAAAATTTAAAGGTATGCGTTCTTCACTATCTATTGCTCATTCGACATAATGAACAGAGGATCAAGGTGGCTACTGGGTTGACTTGTTTGTTTTTGATTAACTGTCATTCTCAGAGCAGATTGGTGTGTTGATTATGGTTCTAAGTGCTAAAGATTGTGCAAAAGCTGTTGCATTTGTGGCAGATGGAAGAAACCAGTGGTATGTGTCCTGATTCCTTCATGTCAGTCTTTCTACCGTCCAAAGAGCACTTGAGCGTTTTAAGTAGACCGCCAAAAATACTCAAAAGCAGGGATCTGACGAGAATAAAAAAACAACCGATTTATCGTTCGTACTAGTCTACGGAATCGTCATGTGACTACAGTGGAGACCAAAAACTAACAGCTGTGAGTGTGTGGATAGTTCGTCGAAGGTTGCAAGAAGCAGGCTTAAAATCTTGTAGAACAGCAGCTAGACCAAACTTACTCCCACGTCAGCAAGTAGCCTGACAATTTTCTCGCAAATATTTAAATTGGACATTGGCACAATAAAGGACTGTACTGTTTACTGACAGATTCTGCCTACACTGATGAAAGAGAACCAGTATTGAGACAAACGGGAGAACGAGTGCACCTTTAAGCCCCAAGCCGGGGTTGCTGTTCACTGATGGTATGGGTAGGAATATCAATGAATGCCTGCACCGAACAGATTGTCATTGATAGAAAATCGCTGACTGCACGGCAGTATATTGAGGAGGTTTTAGAAAATTACGTAGTCCCATTTGTTCCATTTATTGGCAATGACTTTATTTTGATGCAGGATAACGCGAGACCGCATTCTGCAAGGTGCGTCACAGAATAATTAGTTGCAGTTAGAATAAGAAAATTCAACTGGCCTTCATGTAGATAGAAATCCTATAGAACATGTTTGCGACATGCTGAGCAGGCGTGTTAGAGGAAGTGCAGTTGCACCAATTACAATAAACAAACTTCGAGTGGCACTTCAGCAAGAATGGCAAAATAATCCACAAAATAATATTCGTGAGCTCATTAGTGAGATGATCCGCCGTATGCAGGCAATAGTTAAAGCTCGAGAAGGCAATACAAAGTATTGAAATCTCATTCAACTAAAATTTTCTTTATTAATCTCTATTAAGATTATTTTGCAGAAGTGCATTTTAATTTTTCGTGTATACGTATATTATTGTTTTCGTTTATTAATGTTCATTAAATAAACTGATAAGTACCATATGTTGTTTTTTTCTACATCTTGATGGTCTCTTAGATTGTAAAACACTATAAGTTATTTGCAAAAAAATACCCAATGACCTGTTTTTTGTATCTGAGTATATTTTTGCATCAATAAAATGATCAGCTCATAGTAATCAAAATCAATTATACCACAAAAAAAAAACAAATATGTGGTCTTACAAAAACTGTGAAGCGGTAAATTAAACTAATTTTTAAACAATGTCGACACACCTCCATAATCTCCATATGTTACAAAAAAGTAATTTGCACATTACCATCATGAAAAATGTTTTAAAGCCGCTGAATGAGGTCTAGTTAAAAAAAACTAAACGCAACGTTAGATTAGACACGGAGAAATTGACCAAATCCAGATTTAAAACAAAAACAGCTCCTTACTTCCAAATTCGCTACGTACAAGGTAACCGCCATAAATTCCCAGCCTAACAAAAAAAATCATGCACTAAAAATATTTTTTTTAATTATTTTTCAATATAATGCTCCTTAAACTCAACACACTTATTACATTGCTTAATTACTATCTTTTTAGTTAACGGGTATTCCCTGGCTTTTCTTAGTATTGTTTCACCTGCACGCCGCCATTCCATGGATTCCTTTTTGGGCAGAAGATCATAATACAAAACTATTGATTCATCCCCGCAACAAAAAGTTGCAGTACTTCTTTTTGTCCTCCCTCAAAAGACTTCAAATACAATAAACTCGATGCTGTTTTAAACCAGTTCTTTGATAAAGGCAATCGACTCTTCTGTGATCACTTCAACTGGTCGACCAGAATGTGAATCATCTTCTGAAGACTAATAACCCATTTTAATTAAACCTTTTAGCCGCTTTTTCACGGTGGAATAAGAATGAGAAGTAAGACCTTTTAATGTGAAGAATTTAATCACCGCCCAGTACTAAATTTTTCGCAAATCTAGCATAGTTAAAACCTAACAATGTCTGTTTGAATATCACTACAAGACTAAATGAAGTAGAAAGTTGAACTTGCACATGTACGTTAATAAAGCATCACACTTTACTGACAATTGGTCGGAAGTTTTTAGAAATGTAGTAGGCCAGGAATAAAGGCTGGTCCATCTAGTAGTATCTTTTTAATCAATTGTTATTTTGACAATGACAGGTCTTTCCCGTAAGAAATCTTGACAGAAAGTCAGTATCATACCTCCGCAGAACAAAATGAATCGCTTTACGCTTGAACAACGTTGGGAAATACTGCAAACTTATTTACAAAATCAATGTTGTGTAGCCAAAACAGTACGTTTATTGAAAAAAAAGTTTTGGCCAAACAAACACCCCCACCGCGCGTGCTGTACGCAAGCTTGTTCAAAAAGTTTGTAAGACTGGCATGCTAGTGGCCAAAGCACAGTCCCCGTCGTCGTACGGTGCGCACTGACGAGAATGTGGCTGCCGTAACCAAAAGTCTGCGGCTCAGTCCTAGAACATCAACTTGCCGTCGATCTCAACAACTCAACATTTCACGCACCAGCCTGATGCAAATTTTGCACAAAGACCTCGCAATATTCGCTTATAAGGTCTAATTGACTTAGCAATTAAAAGCAGACAATCATCCGGTTCCTTATCGTTTCTCAGTTTAGGCCTTAGAGTTGCTCGAAATGGACAACAATTTTGCTCAAAAAATAATCTTTTCTGACAAAGCGCATTTTCATCTCAGAGGCTATGTTAACAAGCAAAACTGTCGCATCTGGAGATCGGAAAACCCGCACGTGATTGTCGAGAAGCCAATGCATCTTCAAAAAAAGACAGTTTGGTGCGGATTTTAGAGCGGTGGCATCATTGGCCCATTTTTCTTTGAAAATGCTGCCATTTCGGTTAACGGTGAGCGCTACAGAGGCATGATAAACAATTTTTTGTGGCCGGAAATTAAAAACATAAACTTGGACAGTCTTTGGTTTCAGCAGGATGGCGCGCCATGCCACACAGCCCATGCCGCAATCGACCTTTTGCGCGCCAAGTTCGGTAATCATATTATCAGCCGTCTCGGCGATGTCAATTTTTTGTAGGGTGCCATAAAGGACCGATGTTATGCAAACAATCCATTAACGATTCAGGCCCTTAAGTCAAATATCAAACAAGCCATCCGTGAGATAGAGCCAGAAACCATCACCAAAGTTCTGGAAAACTGGGTTAACAAGATGCGCTACTGCGAAACCAGCAGAAGTAGCCACATGAATAAAATCGCGTTCCATAAATAATGGGAATGTTTGCTCTTTCAAATAAACCAATAATATACCGAAAAAAAATGATTTTTGTTCATTTTTTTGAATTTTTAAAAAAAGACTATTAAATGAACCACCCTCTATATGGCGGTTACCTCGTATAAGCTACCAGTAGATATACGGCATAGGTTATTTATATATTATATTTCTTCTCATTGACAATGTTTCAAAAACTTTACTTGTAAAACAGTAATTCTAAAATAAACTTTAACCTTATATATGCCAACTAGAAAAATTGATTAATACTAAACACAAAACATTGCAGGTAGAAGTAAACTTGCAAAAATCTGTTCTTTCGTGAACTTACATTACAAGATTTTCTTTGTCGCATAGATGACGATAGGTTATGCATACCATAGAATAACTAAAATAAAATTGATCAAACAGCAGGCCATCACAAATTACTTTTAGATAAATGTGAGATAATATAAGAAACGCCTAGTCAGAGTATCCAGTAGTCTTGCCCGAGATAGTGTTGTTTGAAATCAAACGGAAAAACACACAATACTTGTGTACTTTACGAAGCAGTCGGGTACAGTGCAACTTATTTACAATTCGTTAATATTACGTTTAGTTAGATACAATGCTTTGCTAACAAGAAATCACAGATTCCAAAATTGCCAAATTGAATTTTCTCAGTAACAACCAGATGTTGTCTAGATCTCAAAGAGAACACTTGCTGCGTTATCACTGTTCCTTGCACTCTCTAACACATGCGTTAAAAATGCTGGCAAAGATGTACATACAAAAAATCACTTTATGATCAGAGTAGAAATAATAATTGTGTTAAACAAAAAAGTTGAGAAATATCTGTAATTAACAAAAACACAGACTGCAAAAAATAGCAAACACTTTAGAGTACAAGACTAAGTGGGCAGAATTTAATCAGAAAGTTGGCAGTTGTTTTTCTACTAGAATATTAAAAGTTTAATATCACAAGTTCCAGTCTATCTTTTGAACCCAATGTTGCAAATTTGTAATATAATCTTGTTTTGCAATAATGTTAAATTTGTAACATTTAGTAATAAATCAACTTATAAATTTTTATCTGGTTAGTTTTAAATTATGTAATAATAAATCTATTAATTAGAACTAACATTTATATATTATAAATTAAACTAAATAACAAATATATTTCTTTAGTATCATTTTCTATATTTAAAATATTAAAGTTCTTTAAGGTTAACTAGTAAAATTAGCGGATATAAAATACAGGCAAGTAATTAACATAAATAATATTTCATATTCCTACTATGGCAGCTTTTCAAACTAATTTACTTTCAGCATTGATTGCAACTCGAGATTTTTTAAGCTAGATTTAGTATGAATTTTAAATGAAATTATTAATAATATAATTGTGATTAATTAATTTGAAGAGCTGTGCCACGGCCGTCAGCTAGATAAGGGATCAAGCGAGCGGTTGGTTAGTAAATTGGAAAAGTATTGATTTTACCTTGTGCTTATCAAGATGTATGTGTCTTAAGTACGGGTCAAATAATAATTTATCAGGTTCCACGTTGATAGGGGACTGTCTTCGTCCCTTCGAGCACATATTCCATTGCGGATTCATTAATCCCCAGTATCCGGGACCTGGAACAAGAGAGAGAGAAAAAAACAATCAATTACTGGCCGCAAAAACTTATACATGGCGAATAGGCGGATTACATTGAAATTCGAGCGTCGTTATCTCAGTCCCGGTATTCCAAAGTGTACATCTATCTGTGTGGATAGTGGGACCCTCCAAGGTTTTGGTTTAAGGGACACGCCGATAAGAACATCAATCGCCATTATTATGACTTTTGGCTATGCAGATTACCCTAAAATTGATTGTTTGCAGGATAATCAGGGTTGCCGATTACAAGAGTTTAATTTATAACGGTTATACTTAATAATTGCTTTATATTTTATTACACAAAGAACTAACAACAAAATAGTAGAATAAATATTGTATATTTTATAAAGTAAAACAATGTTTAAAGTATTCTATATTTAATGAAATGAAACAAACACGCCGTGACCTAATCAAATTATACAGGATCATTTCTAAGAGTTGATAAGATTGTTTTTTAAAAATATGTTAAAATGCAATCACAGTTATTTAATAACAACTTAATTAAAAATAGATAAAATATTTGATTAAATATATTACTTTACAAGTCATAACACTAAAATATCTTTGAATAGATTAAAACTAACTGGTTAAATTTAAATTTGGAAATCAAGTTTTCTGACAGTAATTGTAATTAGTAATCTGGACGTTATTGTAAATAGCATCCAGAGAAACCTAAGAAATAGACATATTTTATAGGTATAAAGTATGCATTTGCAAACTCACATTTTGAAAACTTTATAAATTATATATTTTGAATTATTAATAATGAATGTGTGCTACGATTGGGGCTATAAGTAAAAAAAAAATATACTGAACATATTGCCATACATTCAAAACATGTATATTAGACAGGTTCTTAAATTTTTTTCTGTGTGCACCCTTAAAAAGTGAGCATTTAGCATGGTTTATTTTATGCAAAAAGATCACTTTCTAAAAGTGCACACAAAATAATTATTTAAGAACCGATCTAATGTATAATATATATATATATACTGTATGTATATGCAATTGGCATAGAGCCAGCTAGAACCACAGAAAACGAGCCAATAACCAAACTGCACGCAGCTATATAAAAAGCCAGCTGCATAAAAGCAACAAATGCAATTTTAATTGCAACAACTAATATTATATTTTTTATTAATTAACGCTAGAGAATTGCCAGGTTTAGTTGCCCCGTCCTGTTGTGGTGCTACTAGCAGTAATGTTAAAATATTAAATCCTATCACATCTACAAGAATATCGGTGAACCTTTTTCTCTACAAAAATATTGACACGTACAACGCCGTTTTTAAATTAAAATTGGTTCTTATGGAACAAAACGCCAACCAACTCAATATCCAAACAATAAGATTTTAGTAATCACTCTTTTTATATGTTGAACTACATACAATATTCTATGTCTTTATGTTTTTGGTAAAAGATTTGAAATTATATTTAACGAGTAAAAAATTTACAAAGAAATAATTAAAAACGTCACTTATTAAAAATTAATTCTTCTACAATGTGTGAAAGTTTTATTCAATTATATTCAGGCGTTTTCTTGCTGAGTTTGATGCTGTGAACCTTTATAATAGCGCAACTATTCTCTCCCCTTAAGAGAAATCTTAATAAATAAAAAAATCTTTTGCTTCAATGACCCATATTGGAGCAGCAGCCGGAAATACCTAACAAAGGCAGAAATAGAGCAACCACACTTAAATTTCCTCCAACTAATATCCGCAGAATAAAAAATGAATTTGTTTGTTTTTGACTAATCTCTGTGTAACTTCCAACGGAAACAAAAATCGCAAAGATCAACTCAGCTGTAGAGCTTAAAAGTCACTGTTAAACCAACAAAACGGGACAATGGCTATCCCAATGCCAAAAATGCTAACGTCATCTGCCTCACTGTTTAAGCTCCCACTAATCGTTGGACTGCCTCAAGAGCACACTTTTTAAGTATGCACTCTGCTACGGCTCTCATCCAACCAACGTCCAGGAATGCAAAGCATATATCGAAATATAGGCCTCCCCAAACAAAAATTAAAAAAAAAACAGTGCCCGTGCCTGCAACGCCCCGCCCCCAACTTGTTCTCAAAGCAACAACAATACACCAGCACCAAACATAGTAAACGCAAAGGTTGCCTCTATACTGTTGTTCAACAAACTATAATGTCTGCCGTCTTCAAACTCCAAAAGTTTGCAATCAGCATTTCAGGAAAAATTGCCACGTGGAAAAATTCTTCTTTTAACAAAACATTGACATCATGCTAGTATCTAAATCAAACTACCAACGCAGTCAAGCGCTGAGAAGTCTAAATACCTTCACGTACTTGGAAAAGTAAGTAATAAACTTTGCAAAAAATCTTTAATCCAATGCAAAGTAGATACCCACGATACTATCACGCTGAAAACAAATGCAATTGCTTTAAACGTGCATGACCTGGGCACATTCAAGATCGCATCCGCGTACATAAATCCCGCCAACCTTATAGAAACGGCGGATTTCAAATTAGTCTTTAGAAACCCTCTTCCCACAATTGAGGACTTTCATTCAAAACATACAACGTAACAATCTTCAAACCAACGCTAAAGTTTGTGTGTAGTTAAGCAAAAAAGGTTTCCAGTATTAAGTCCAGATGAATCACTATAGCTTTGCTGGAGCTCTACGGAATGAGATCAAATGTGGAAAAAATAAAATTTAAAATTCATACAAATTGAACTCGACTGATAATTCCAGGAAGAGAACATTGGCAAAGTGGCCACAATAAAAACGGTTGCAAACATCAAAAAAGCCGTCGTAATACTTATTTAATCCATAAAGCCACGGAAACAGCTTCTTTATCAGGTTTGCGCTAATGGCCCATTAAGATTATTCCGTGCAGTCAAAGCATTGATACGCAAAAGAAATGCTGCCAAACATCTATAGCACAGCAAAGTAAAAGAAGCCATAAGGTTGCATATAAATCAGTGCTTAAAAAACAATGTGTAATCAATCAGTAAGGACAATAATCTTATGTGAAAAATCGCCAATACCATTACAAAACAAACGAGTATCCATTTCAGGCATCCACGGCAAAAATAATGTTCAATATTCAATCGAGAAAAAAGTCAAAGCACTTGCTAATAGTTTCAAATTCCAATGCTCCCCATGACTAAAGACACGAATCTGGAACACGTCAACATAGTTCACCAAAAAGTATGCCTTATTGAAGAACTCTGACGACAACACACCGCTAAAAACCGTCCAACCTTCTTAAAGAGAGAGAGAAATAATTAAAAAATTCAAAACTCGATCTGTTCCTGGCCCTGACAAAACACCAAACAAAGCTATAAAAGGTCGTCAGCAACTTTGCTAAAGCAATTCTTTAAACTGAGCACTTTCCTTAAAGCTTAAAAAATCTCGCTTGTAATAAACATATCAAAACCTGGTAATGACCGCAAGTTTCCCCAAAACTACCAGCCAACCAACTGTTTCTATGTACCTCAAATAAGGTTATAGAAACGGTAATCTTAAACATAATCCCAGACCACACGGGTGCGGCTCATCAAAATCAGATTTGATGACTGATTACATAGTCGAAGGTTTCATAAGAAAAATCATAGCGGTGGTCTTTCTTGACGTTGAAAAGCCTTCAAAAAAGTCTGAAACAAAATTCTACTTCTAAAACTGCACAGACAATACTTCCCTCTGCGTCTTATAAAGCTAATAACTTTATATTTAAACCAAAGAACTCTGGCAAATTAAATCATATCTTTATTTAACTTGTTTGTCGCCAATATAACTACGAGATAGACGCATGGGGTCAAAATGACACAATATGCTGACAACATTCTTAGGCTACAAACCGCCACCAGTGATCTTCAAGACTGGCTAAATGACTGATACGTCAAAATGAAACCAAAAAAAAAAGCAAAGCTGTTCTCTTCACATATCGCCAAAGCATTCTTCATAATAACGTCTTCTCAAATGATTCTCCCATACTGTGGTCAGCTGCCAAGTATCTGGAAATCATCTACAACAAATAACTTACGTACAAATTGCACGTACAGTTCATTTTAGACAAAGCCAGACTGGCAAAACATTCTCTAAGTTTCAATGCTTCACCAGAACAGTGGCATGTCGCATGTCACCTATATCATCAGACCACAAATTACCTCATTTGGTAGACAGTAAATATAATAAAACTATTAGAGATACCAACAATGTGTAGTTTTTTAAAATAAAATTGTGTGATTAGTACAGTCAAAATTTTTGTAAAAGTCGATATAAATGCAATCAACTTGATACTTATTATCCAAAACATTTAGTACAAAGCTGCCAAAATAACATAATTTGGTACACCTTCATCTACCTTCCATAAAATAGTAACATTTCAAATATTTTGCTAGATTAGTTTTGGTTATTAATATAAAGTTAAATATATGCAAAAAAAGTGATAACTCCTAAAAATACATATTTAATATAGGATTGAGTTTGTCATCAAGTCTTTGCTTAAAACCACTTTTAAGTTTTAATATAGTCAAGAATACTTAATCTTCATAAAAAAAATCTTCTAACCAAAAATTTTACGCATAAATAAAATTGCTATTGTAGGACTCTGTTTTCTTTATACAATTTTAAATAACGGCTTTTATCTTGTTGTTAATTATATTTTTATACTGGAATTACTTTCATTTGGAAAAATGTTAAAAATGGTGTGAATATAATTTATTTTACAAAAAATCTTCAATCGCAAAGCTATATGAGAATATATCATATCAGACCAGTCAGTGTTTAGAAGTAGTCATAGAGCCCGCGATAAATTGACTTTTAAAAACTATACGGTTTATCATTCTGAGCGTAAAGATATCATATAATGTTGCTCTTTTAAACAATATTCAAAAACAAGCTATTCAAATCGTTGTCAATCTACCTTAGCCAAAGAGTTTCTAGAAACTGTAACAATTATTAACTAGCTGATACAAAATGATTCATTAAGCCCATGTTAAAAATCTTGTTTTTAATGTGATAATTTAAGCGAGCGTGATTGCAATAACAAAAGTTAGTTAATATATAAACATATTTATTAAAAAGTACACAATGCTTCAGTTAGCTGTATAAAATAAAATAATAAAATGTTTTGCCTGTTTACTTTAATAATATTGTATATTTATTATAAAACAAACATAACATAATATGTGTTATCATCATTCGCCTCGATATATAAATCACACACTTTAGTATCAATAGTACACCATAATCATCACCAAGAATATAATATATAATTTTTGTGAATAATAATTTAAAATAATGATAAATAACTTTCCGTGCTTTGTGAATATAATAGTGATTTAGTTACCATTAGGGGCGCTGATATTATTTTTTATTGCGCTCCAAAATTGAATTTCATATATAAAAAAAAATATGTGTTGAAACTTACATTTTCCTGGAGTGCAGTATTATTATAAAGTGCATATTGGACCCTGCAGAGGCATATGCAGATGCGATATTTATGATTGATGGCGTATACGTACACACTGTGTATTCGAGGAGTTGATTTTAGCAAATTCGATTAAAGGAAGGGGGATCGGATAAAATAGAGATGAATCAGTTGCAGTTGCTACGTCTAAGGGAGAAGAACGCGAAAGGCGATATAACCGGGTCTCCTCCTCTGCAGAAAGGAGGCATAGTTCAAAGGAAACTTCTACTTTGACTGGAAATGGACTTTTTCAATCAATACGTTCTTTGAAACTATAGATTTCATTTTAAATAAAAATAACTGTCAATTTATGCAATCTCATTGAGATCGAACAACATACAACAAGTTCATTCAATATTGTGAACATTTTTCTTTAGAATTATGGTAATTTAAAAGTTCTTTATAAATTTAATAAAAAAGTTTTATCAAAACGAAATAAAATTATGTATTTATAGTCCATGTACTTCACGTCAAATATCTCCTTAGGCAAGAATGTTAGAATGGGAAATGATGGATAATATATTTGACTTAATTTAATTTAGTCGATATAGCTTTTCATAACCTATAAATTATTAGCACCAGATGGTTTTCTTAAATTGTTTTCCAATAAAATAATAGATACAAAACTCAATGCTGATTTTTTTTTGTGTAAATTGATAAGTAGTATTAATTTCTCATTAAATATGTCAGTAAATGCACAAATGCTAAAATCACCAAATGATTTAGTTGAGAGTCATACAAAAATAAAGAAACTTAACTTTTGAGCAACATACAAGTATTACCACTTTAAAATAGTTAATTTCTTTTTTTTAATTTTGTGAAGTACAATGACTTAAAAGCTAGCCTTACAATTGCTAACAATCGTAATAAATTTAAAATAAATGACATAGCATATGATGTGCTTATTGAAAAATCTTTCAGCCGTTCTGCCTGTAGAAAAAGGATGTGACTTAAAAAAAAATAGCTACACGAGCTGCATTACAGAAAGAACTGAGAGATGTTCTACAAAACAATTGTTGTACATTTTAGTCATTATTGTAATAGTTTGCCAACATTATAACTAACTATAAAAATATATGCATTTAAACTACAATCCTTTCTAAATTTATTAAGAAATTTGGACGTTGATTATACTTTTTTCTAAACCTTTTGACAGTATGAGTCATAATATGTTAATTTCTAAAATATAGAGGTTCTAAGTTTTAACAATGATGTGGTCTCTTGATTAACTAACTTCTTCTGTTACTTCATTTGTCGCATTCCAATTCCAAGTTGTAATTTGTATAATTATTTTATGCACAGTTCATATTTTTGTTATTGTATCTGTCACAAGGCATATTTAATCTAATCTTGTGATCTCCGCAGTTTGATTTTCCTTTCCTATCTTTATAAGATCTATAAGTATACATATTCTCTTACTGTTTCCATGTTGTTATTAATTAAAATATTAGTGTTATATTTGTAAGATTTATTTTGTAGACCACTTTCTTAAAAGCTTGATTTAGTTGTTCTAACATGCGTTAGCGTAGCACGTTGACAGTCCGGGGTTCGATCCCCGAAATATGACTGAAATAATAATTTGCTCTTTATCCACCTGGGTGATTCAAAAGTCCCATCAAACGCCTTCAAACAAGTCGCAAGACTTCTGGGGCGATGTAAAAATCTGTAAAACGCACAATAAAGCTAAATTTTATTTCATCTATGTTTGTGCTTACTAGGACAATGTCAACTGCGGAGATCACAAAAAGAGTCAGCCTAAGCTGGGCCACCTTTGGCAAGTTTAACCATATTATCAATGACAAAACCAATAAAAACATCTCAAACTGTTTAAAGCAAAAAGTTTATGACGTATGCATATTATCTGTAATGATCTACGAGCTAAAGACAAAAAAGAGCCAAAAAATTAATAACAACTCAGAAAGCAATACTCGGTGTAAGCTTAAGAGAAAAAATAAAAAATTACCAGCAAAAAAAATAATGTTATTGAACAAGTTAAGGAATTCAAACAAAGCTGAGTGAAACACGTCACAAAATCAGATTCCGGTAGATGAACAAATAAAGTGATGCAATGGAAACCATGAACAACTAAACAAAGCGTCAGCAGACCCCAGAAAAAATAGACAGATAACATCAGACAAACAACAAGAAGCAAATGGTACCAGGCTGCAAAATATAAAAAAGTAAAAAAGCTAAAGGAGGACTATGTCCAGCATAGAAGAAAAAAGATAAACATCTAATCTACGAGGTTTTCATACTACTAACAAATTATTATTATTTTATAGAAAAGCAATTTATAAAGATGATGGATAGGACAAATTCTTAAATTTTAAATCCGGTCTACTTCTACTTTATCTTTCATCACAATCCTTTGTTTCTAATGTCACTGTATTTTTCTCCATCCAGCAGAAAATACATCCAATTCTTCCTATTTTGGAATTCATTTCCAAAAATACTTTTGATGGCAAATGCTTACAGAGTACCCGAGTATCTTTTTGAACTTTAACATATACATTTTTGGCGTTTAAAACTTTTTACATACGGACGTGACAGTTTGAGTACCTGAGTACTTTTGGTAATTTAAAATAAAATAAGATAAAAACTATTATAATAAATTAAACAAAAGTATTTTTACAACTATATTAAAATTAATACAAAATTAACTGCACATATAATATGGCTAATTTGGTAATTGTTCACAATTATTACCGCGTATTGTCTTTGCAACGCTACTCATTGCAAACAGGTTTTGCACAAGAATTACATGCTTTTTGTGTTAACTTGTTAACAAATATAACATTTTGCAACTACCAGAGTACTCCTAGAAACATTGCAAGCTAGATTTCTAATAATTGCAGCAGCGGGATCTATTATTCGACGTCTTAAAACCATTTCTACAAAGCTGTTGTATGCATCAATGACAAAAAACAACAAATTTGTTTTTCTTAATGAGTATAATGTTGCTTCTTTATTAATCGCAAAATATTTTGCCTTATTATTTGAACTGGTATTATTCGAAAATCATACCAGTTAATCCATCTTTACCAACTAAAGCTGCATTTTGTGGAAGCGTTTCATCTTTATCGCACTTTCATCTGAATCGGAACTTCCTATTTCTATATTTGAATTGTTTTTTACATCAAATTGTTCCGATTTACTATTTTCTAGTTCCAAAACATATTCTTTTTTATCAGATGCAACAAACGGCATGTGCATAACGTGTTTTTTTTACGGAGTACCCGGGTACCCCTGCCGTCATTAGAAGGTGTTTTATTTTCCAGTCACATAAAGGTTATGTATTAACTTTAAATATTAAACAATATCATATTATCAAACAAATAAAAGAACTCAACTTTTTATGTTGAATATAAACAAAAACTTTCACTTGTTTATCAATATCAAACCATTCAGTTCTTTTACCATGTAACCTGATTGCTACTTTTTTGTCACATATAAAATCTATTCAATAGTCTATTTTGCTAATACACGTCTTTTTCTTTAATAGTATTAAAATTTTTTTAGCATAAAGCACAATCAAATTTATTAACTGAAACACTGTTACATGGCTAAATTCAATTGCAATTCGGTATTACGTATTTAATAAAGTGAGCCCGACTGGCTTTAATAAGAAGGGTGTGAGTCATAATAATAACTCTTGCCTTTTACATGTTTTTCAATTTCTCATTGTGTGCACCCCTTTAGTATTATTTTGCAAGTGTCGGTACGTTACGTATTTACTGACTCCCGTCACCACTCAGCAAGTCTGGCTGATCTTAAACCATTTTGGCTTTAAGGCAAAAAGGAGTGTAGCACAAACAATGTAAATCAATAAGAAAAAAAGGAACGTAAATAAAATAAAATAAAATTTAAAACAATATAAATCGATTTTAAACAAATTAAATATTAATATAATAAATAAAATGCGCATAAAAATACAGAATCAAAACATACAAATTTATGATAATTTAATAACAGCAAATATAAATCAAACAAGAGTGTTAATAAATCTAAATTTATCTGATATTTTGATCTCTCTTAGATCGACGAGTGTCCACACGGAATATGATAGAACGTGCACGAGTCCTTTACAAAATATCTTTTCCGCAGTTTGACTGTTATCGCGTCCGCGGCAAATAATTATTAACCTTGTATCCTTTTCGACGGGATTCCACGTGCGATCCAATTAAATTATTTTGTGGGATTCAGTTTTATTTAATCATTTATTGATCCGAGAATTAATCCTAAAAACGGGAAAATAAGAATAAATAACAAATAAAAAAATCACAAAAGACACGACAACTAATCAAAGAAGTGATTCAACTTTAAATAAATGTGTAATTAAATAATTAATTAATAATCAAATGTAGTTAGGATATGTGTTATAAAGTATTCGACCTGGCAATCTATCTACCAACAATATACATTATTGTTAGCAACAATTATTTTAAATTGTGACTTAATCCAACTCGGCTGTGTTTACAAGTGACACCACCACAATCAAAAACGGATACCAAGTAAAAAAAAAGCAATTTTGTTTGAGCGCGACTTAAAATAGAAAAAAATCTGAATAAAATCATTGTCACATCCCGATCATAAAGGCGCTGCAATAAAGTTGCTATTTTCATTTTTGAATATGTGATTTCTGCATTCATACACTCTCAAACTACCCAACAACATTAATCCGTCTGCATTTAAAACTGCTTATACTTAATTCTACTATTTAAACAATATTTCATATACTTTAATTTTTATAACGTAATAACACACTTAATTTTATTTTATTTATTCAAGTATCTTACTTCAGCTTTCGTCCCCGACTATTTTCTACATCCATAACCCTCAACCAGATTTTTTATATTACACTTAGTTATTTTTGTAATCCGTTTAATTTCTGTCTTTAATAAGTCAAGTCTATTTTCTGTTAGTATTTACAGGGTGTTAAAAACAAATCCCTAATGTAAAACTTAGTCCAAAATTATTAAAAATGTCTACCATAACTAGTGTTCTTTCAGCGTTTGTATCTAATATACAAAGTATTTAAAGTTTTTAAATTGGTTAAAATTCTCAATTTACCTCCGTAGGTAAAAATTATTGATGATTTGCTAATAGATTTGTATTTAAAAGCCTGGTTACACAGTGCGACCTAGCATCCGAACTGGCCTAGTCAGTAACTACAGTGCACCGTGTGACCGCATCATACGAGTTACTGACATGACATGTTACAAATATGATGCAGTAACATGGTGCGAGTAGTAGTTATAGCGACACTCTTTTTTAAATTTAAATTCAGTATAATATTTTTACATATTTACAATATTCTTTTAATTCTTTTTTTTTTCTTCTTCCAATTGCTACTCTACACCGTCTCCATGTATGGTTAGCAGCAAAGCTTCGTATTCAAGGAACCATTTAATTCATCTTATTTTGTGTGTATCATTTTTAAATTCTTTTGGTTGTTTTTAGTCTTGTTATTATTATACATTGTTTTTGATTTAAATTCTTTATAAGTTTTTGTTTTTTTTTAATGTTTTCAGGTAGCTGATTGTACGTGACTAGTCCATTGCCTAGTACCTATTGTTTCTTTTTTTGCTTTTTCTGCTCTTGTTGTATGTACATGTATATTGTTTCTTCTTTTAATTTGTTTTAATTTTTTAATTTTATATATTAATTTTTCTATTTTTATTGTTTGTTGATGTTTGTTTGTCACTTAGATACAATTCTAAAACCAGTCGCAACCAATTAAAGTTATTACATTTTTAATTAATACTTCAACCAAATTAGTTTGCGCATTTTAGTTATATTTTGAACAAGACCAAGACCGAGTTAAGCAGTTCTGCCAATATTCCATCTTCACTACCAGCCTTTCCAATATTCATTTTTTTATAAATTATCTCATCTTCTTCTTTTTCTTCAAACGTTAGAACTAAGCCTTATGTTTCATCAATGATTAGTAGTAGTTATGAGAAAAGTCCAAGCAATTTGAGTGTATTGGGCTTTATTTTGGCAATTTAAAAAAAACTACCGGGGCCATCCTGTTTACATGATCTCTCAATTCCCGCATATTAATTTAAACCTATCTCACTAAATATTAGACTTTGCAAGTGTGCCTTATTTTCTCGCTTCTCTTTCTGTCATATAAGCTGTAATCAGTTATCAATCTGAGTGTTAGCGTTTTCGTCGTTTTTAAGTGGTTTGGAAACTGAATTCTTTGCTCTAGTTTCTATTGCATACGTCATAACCTGTCTTATGCATGTTTTGTACACTTTTAAGTTGACATTCGTGGTTCTTGTGATACTGTAAGAGATTACATTTTCTTTACAAATTATTCTAAATTAATTTTTTTGTTATTAATTCGAATTTGTATTAAGGCCTTTGTAGATTGATAGTGCAAGACTTTCCTGTGGCAATATATAATTTCTTGATCAGTTTTCTTGATTAGCTTATTGACGTATGATTGTTAGTGTTCAGTTCTTAATATATCAATTATGTTCCGGTGTATACGTCTTGTTCTTAGTAGTATTATAACGTCGGCTAATCTTACTCTATCAAATGCCTAAGTAAGATCAATAAAGTACACGAATGCTGCTTTATTGTATTTTATGGCTTTTCAGTTATTTGGCAAACTGCTGTTCCTTACATATTCCAAAGTAAATTATTTTTTCTAATGAGATTTTGGTGAATAAATTGAATGCTAAGCTTAGGAGTCTTATTCTTTGTCAGTTTTGCATATCTATTTTTTTTATTTTTGAAAGACTGGTATCAGTACGCTTTCTTTTCATTTTGTTGCTACTTTTTTGAGTATTATTACTTTAAAATATAAGGACTGTATTTCATTTATTAACGTATAACTTCTGTATTAAATCTTTTTATTTGCTATCTTGTCTATACCTGGTAACTTCCTAATTTTCAGTTTCAGACTTGTTTTATGTTTTCTCTGAATATGGACCATATTTGGTGTGTATTTGCATCTCAAACTTCTTGACATGAATCCTTAACTACCCAGAGGTTTGGCTTTGCTGTAGAGTTTTCGGAAGTAAGTAGTTTTCCCAATTTTCTTAAAAAATTGTATTCTTAAAATGCTATGATTATTAATCTATACTAGAGATACAATCTTCTCTTTTCCTTAGCTAATATGTTTTTATTATTTGTGCTTTTCCATACAAGTACATCTTTTGCAGCATTTATTATGTTGAGACTTTAATTTCTGCCAAGCGGTATCAGTGTTGTTGCCGCATAATACTTTTATTGGTAGCTATTTTTTCTTGCAGTCTAAGCTAGTAGAAGTATTTTGTTGACTCCTATGATAAGGATTCTATAACGAACCTGTTAAATTATTCAATAAGTTCTCCTTTTTTAGGTGTTAAGTCGTTTTTATTTTTGCCATGTGATTTTTTTTATCTCATCCGTCATAATGTGTTCAAGGCACTACATTTTTTCTTTTTAATTCTTCTTTAACTTTATTATTTTCAACCTTATATTTTTTTATCCGAATGCATGGCATTTGACATATATGTCTTTTAACTTTTCCTAGTCCTACTTTTGTAATTTCAAGCTACAGATAATCTGCAGAAAACTCATTTAACAGCATTCATGCATCAATGCCTTTCATAAATGCGCGGGGTCGGGTATGCGAGATGAGTAAATGGGCGGGCAATGTAATTAAATAAAATATACTTTTGGTATCATTGGAATATTTTTTACCGTAATATATTAAATAAATATATTTGTTATACATAGAGGCACAGATTGTTTTTGGAAAGAACCCATGGTAAAGTTTTAACTCAGTATTAATATTATCCAACTAACAGAATGTATAATATTTTATGATCATCAGTAAACTAAATTATTTTAGCAAAATTTCAAATTGAAACCGCCGACATCAATATATTTTGCGTCTAATCTCAGAGGCAAAAAAAAGCTACAAATAGTATTATGTATTATAACTAAATTCACATTAAAAAAAGTTGTCGTGTTTTATGTAGATTTTAATGTGACCAAACATAAGATTGTGGTAACTGTGTCTCACAAAAAAAAAATGTTTGCAGTACTGTAATTTCTGCATAAAACGTTAGCCAAAGATTAAATAAATCCGTATTGTACATAAAAATTTCATTTTTATCTGGTTCAGATGAGCGATGTAAATCTCCTATAAAATGGTATCATGACGGTTGTTAACTATATCAACAAGCGTTAAGCTGGTCACAATGTTACATTTGCTCCATTCGTAGGTAAAAGCTTTAATGCACAATAACGCGCCACCGCACGCCGCTCAATTGATTAAGTAATATTTGGATAAAATTAACATTTGTTGTTTGCAATGACAAACTCAAAGCTCAACCCATACCGACGATCAACTGCGTTCAAAGTTTAACACGCCGGTTATAAGAGCCAATTAGCCTAAAAGCTAGTATTAATTCAAAAATTTAAATGCAGTAAATACATTTGTTTTTATGACGTACCTAGCACTTGGGCTTATAAAACTAAGTGTGCCTTTAAACCTATGACGCCTTTCTTGCCTCTTGCCGAAATCAAAAACAATAAGTTTTGAAAACCGCTTTTAGCGTTGTAAAATTAAGACAACTTGTTGAGTAAACTTTAAAGACTGCGTTTTGTTTTTTAAATTGTTTTAAATTTTACTTTTTTGTCATAGAGCTATCAACTTCAGGTATGTATTATATTTTCAGTTCATTAATCAGTAGATTTTTTCAATATTTTTTCGTTGATTTATAGGTTGAATTCTATAAAAATCTAAAATTTAAGAATTTTATTCGAGCATTTCTACTTCTATCCCTTAAAAACCGCCACAATTTAGTGTTAAAAAATTTAAATATTTTTTTCTGTAATAATTGATTCTTTGTGTTCAATCTTTCATTAAAGTAATTACACTAGACTTGTAGAATCAATTTATATTTACCACTATTTTAATGCAGGAAGTTGCACATGTTTTTGCTATTTTCAAAACTTGTAATTTTCAGGTCCCGAAAAAACGCTGTCACCCTATGTCGATTTTAGTCAAAATTTCAGTAAATACTCTTCAGACTACAAGAAAAAAGGTTTATTTATATGAAAAATAGTATATTGGGAATTATCAAGAAGCCATTGAGAAAATGCAAGTCGTTGTGCTACGTCGCCTGGTTGTAGGTGTTTTACTTTTGATAATAATATGGGTGAACATTTTCACTAAAAAACGCGTCAAAAAATTTGTTTTCTGTCAGGAAATCTCAATTGCTAGGGCATTACCATTACAGAGTCCGTAAACAAAAATGATATTTGCGTATTCTCTATGTTGAACAGCATTTTTATCAACTTTCACTAACCGAACCAAAAAAACTGTTTTAACAAGTATCAAAAGCTTGCATCAATGCAGACTTGTTAAAGTAATGTTGTTTTGTTTGTGTTTTTTGTTAAATAAAAAGTTTTTTAAATATTTTGTATTTGTTGACTATCTCAAAAACAAAGCAAGATAGACAAAAACTGATTTAGATTTTCTGAATTTTGACGATTTTTGAATATAAAAAAACTCTTGATAATGCCCAATATACCATTTTTCATATAAATAACCTTTTATTTGTGGTCTTAAGAGTATTTACTGAAATGTTGACTGAAATCGACATAAGGTGACAGCGGTTTTTCGATACCTAAAAATTACAAGTTTTGAAGATCGCAAAAACATGTGCAATTTCCTGCATCAAATTAGTGGTGAATATGTATAGATTTTATAAGTCTTATGTAATCATTTTAAAGATAGATTGAACACAAAGAAATATAGACCTGGTGGATAAAATTTCTTTAAAATTTAACAAAATAAGAACGGTTTAAACAAAGCTAAAATTTGCAGTTTTGCTGAATTTACGGTTTTTTTTTGGAATAATGTTTGAAGCTTGATGTATCAAAATGACTGCCCTAACATTAAATAGACAAATATGGGTTTTAAAGTATAAGTATAAGGAATATTTTGAGCCATCGTGGACCTTCTTATCTTTTTCTAAAGGCCCAAAAACTGAGATACAAAAATGAGCGGTTTGCCAATTTTGATAATTTTTAAATATTAAAATGTTTTTGATAATGCCCGATATACCATTTCTTATATAGATAACCTTTTTTCTTCTGCTCTTAAGAGTATTTACTAAAATTTTGACTAAAATCGACATAGGGTGACAGCGCTTTTTTGGAACCTGAAAATTACAAGTTGAAGATAGCAAAAATATGTGCAACTTCCTGCATCAAAATAATGGTGTATACGTATTGGTTCTATAAGTCTTGTGTGATCACTTTAAAAAAAGATTAATCAAGAAAAAATCTAGACCTTGTGGATTAAATTTTGTTAGGATTTGACAAAGTTAGAACGGTTTAAAGAAAGCAAAGTTTTGCGATTCTGCAATGTTTGAAACTTAATATATCAAAACGACTGCCACGATATGAAACATAAAAATAGGTTTGAAAGTACATGTAATAAGAAATAATTTGAGCCATCGTGGACCTTCTTATCTTTTTCCAGAAACCCAAAATTTGAGATACAAAATAAGCTAAAAAAGACGTGTTATTGTGAAATTTCTGATATTCAAATGTGTGTCATTTTGAACAAGCAATATTCTAAGGTCCAAAAATTTGGGAATCTTATTTTTATCATCCATATTTTGATCTCTGAAAATTTGAGCAAAATTAAAGAGGTCGACTTTTTCAAATTAGTCGAAAAGTAATGAAATTACTCTTAAACAAACTTCGTTAGGTTTGTTTAAAGCCATTTTTGTAACGTGTTAACCAATGTATTTTTATTATCAATTTAATTGATTTAATTAAATTAGTAAGTTACGTTAAACCGTGTTGCGCTTACATGCATTATCATATTTTTTTTATATTGTATAATATTATATATTTTAAAACATTTATATTATTTTATAAAATAATTACTATATAAACCATGATTGTATTATAAATCGATGAATATATATCTCTCTATCTCATCCAATTAAAAAATAAAACTCGAACAATTCCAGTCTCTCACATAATTACACGAATTTCACATCTGCACAAATTGGAATGATTTGGGCTGCGTTTGAAAATAGTCGGTGGACGCATGAATGGAATCAATTAACGACGTCGCGCAATTGAAAAGTGTATTTATTACTTTTGAAAAAGGTTATTGCATTTTGCAAGTGTGCTGCTCAACGTTTTTGTGTGAGTGTGTTTTCTATTGCAACTATTCGTCGACGAAACGTGGCGCAATAAAACCCAGGTGGCTTCGGTTATGTGTATTGATTGCAATTGCATATAAACATGTTCATACAAATAGGCGCCTTGTTTGTCATAAAACAAGCAATAATGTAGTCAAATTGCTATTGCGGGTTCTAAACTGGTTGTGTTAATAATTATTAATTACATCTTGCAAGGGATCTCTAATACATTAGTACACTCAAAGGCCAATTTATTATGAATTAATATAGTTGTGCAGTAATCCCAAGGCTAATTTAAAGATATGTATGACTTGCTCTCCGGGAAATATTTTATATATATATATATGAAGTTTAATAAGTTAGTAAATATTTGTGGCAAAATTCAAAGAGAAAGTATATTTAAAATGTCTTTAAAAAATTCAACTTGAGGGGACTTTTTAATATGTAAAGAATGTCGATTTATATATTTATATATAAAAGACATTTTTGAAAACATGGAAGTTTCGGCAAAAACTCCGATATTTTCACGGTGGCAACTTCCATAGATGTATGCGGCTGGCTTTTTTTAAACGAAAACTTTCGGAGTACATGGAAAAGTTTTTATATTAATGTACTGGAGATGAGGAGAGCACCCTGATGTGGTGCATAGAAGGTAGTGGCGGTGTGTAAGCCACTACTTAGAAATCCGATGCGGAAGCGAAGTGCAAAGACGCTTTACATAGTAGTATATTATTATATAATGACAGGTATCCATGTGGATTTGTTTTCTTATAATAGAATTTATGTACCAATGCTGAATGAATATATGGAGTATAGAGCAACGGAAATGTCTTTAAATGTTTAAAACTACTTAGTGGTTTGTATAACTTATAGAAAAAATCTAATGTATTGTAAATTTTTGTTTATCTTATATATGGTTGTATTTAAAATGTCATCATTACAGATTTGATTATATGTGTTAGTTTTATTGCTTGCTTATATACTCTTATAATATTTTAATACAATAAATAAAACAAAACAAAAATTGTATATCTAATACGTAATGATTTTCCAAAAATAGTTAAAGCACTAGTCTTTGGCGAGTGCTACAATTCGAGTACGAAATAGACATTACGTACGAGTAGTACACTATACTTTTCTTCGCGACTACAATAAATAAAAAAAGAATAAACAATTTATTAATAGAATATTGTGCAATAAACACGGTATGACACCCATATTTCACAATTCAACGAGTATAAACGTACCACACAAATCTTGGCAAGTGGGTGTAATTCATTCCAGTGGAAAATAGAAACTCCGTGCAAGTATTTACGACTAAAATACTTATACCGTATACAATAAAATTAAATTATTTATTCAAGTTATAATATTTAATTTAATTTTCTTTACCAATAACAGTTTTATAATAAATACATTATTAAAATGTTCTATTCAAATAATTTTGTTTGATACCGTGCGAACTATACAAACCGTAATGATTTTTAAAAACCTACACTAGCCAAACTGTTAATTAACTACTAACAAATAAACAAATAATAACGTTTTACATAAAAAATCAAATAAAATGTTTTACATTTAGATAGATTTATATCAATTTTCTATTTCATTAAAACATTTCATATGCAACGCGCTGTATAAATTACTCTGCACACGAAACGACAAATTAATCCATTCTAAAACAAATCAAATAAAATTGTCAGGGACATATGTTTTATAAACCAATCATAACTAACAGTAGCTATTAAATAATGAGAACTTAACCAATATTGTTTAAGTGTGCCCTTCTGTTTAAAAAATCTTCATATTAATAAAAATCTCCGTAATGTTTATTAATTACTTCAAATACATTTTTTGTACTATTTGCAAGGGTAGCTTAAAAAGTTTTGAGCTGCAATATTGAAATCTCCTTTGTCGTCAAATTCATTTTAGTAATTTTTTTATTTCTATATACTCTTAACAGTTTTATTTGTTAGCATTGTTGTGCAAGTAGAGCGTCTGAAGTATTAAAAGTAGATAAGTAATGAGTTATAGATTGTTATATTTGTTGATAGAAAGTATTGCTTAATTTTGGCACTGACATTTGAGGTTTTGGGGTTGTGTGATAACACTGCATCTAGCAGTAAGACCTTAATGTAATAGCCAAAAGATTGTTGTGCACTAGCACTAAAGGCCTTGGAGTTGTACAATAACTGCAAAAGATTGTGACGCTTATGTAGGTCAGTTGGGCCTTGAGATTGTATGCAAGACACATAACTTTAGTAAGAAGCAGTTAGACCAGATAGTAGGTCTTGTCAGTATTTACAGCAAATTTATTCTCTCAATTAACGGGTGCTATAGTATTTATTTGTGTTTTCAGGTACATATTCAAAAGCAGCTTGTGTGGTATTAGCATAAGAGTAAGCCCTAAAATATCGGCTAGTTAATGCTGCATGTATGTCCGCAGCTTCTAAATTCTGAAGCATAATCAAATTTTATAACAGAAGCACGTGACGATTAAACAAAAATCACAATTAAATTGTCAAAGACAAATTTCTAATTGGAAAAAAATCCTCAAAGCTACACTAATTTTATTCATAGAATTAGATCACATAAAGTTAGTCCAAGATCTCAACATGTATCACAAACATTGCTACTTACCGCATCTTTGAGTCACAAACATTAGTACTATACAAAACTATAGATTGTATTTAATAGTTCGGCAGAACTACCGGAGCATCATTAAACAACAAACTTCTAATTGGGCCACAACTACAAAACAATTTTGTTCACTAAATCACTTCGTTTTGAAGAGCACAAAATTGTAATCATTGCAAATATTACTAAACCCTATGGCGACAAAAACCTACAAATCCATTACAAACGTATAAATTACAAACTGTCACAAATGGCACATCATCAGCACCATATCTCGCTATAAAATGTTTAAGAACATTAGCTGAAAATACAAATAATCAAAATCATATTTTCATGATCTGCTATCTGAAGCCGACAAGTTAAAGAAAGTTAGGCAGATAAAAAACGTAGTCACAACAATAATACCAACCGGGAGCTTTGATTTAAAAAAATAGACCTAATGTACCAAAACCACAATTAAATAAACCAAACTCAGAGTAGATAAGAGTTAACAAAGGAAGCTTAAAAACACTTGGAGTGCAATAGTTTACTAAACAAGACAAATTTAGATTTTCCATATCACCAACCGTTCTACTAGAGAAAGAAAGAAACGCAAACGCCCGTCATAACTTTTGCAAAACTTGTAAAACTTTAATTATAGCAAGTAGATGAATAATTTCCAACACTGCTTAGATACAATTCAAATACAATCTTAGAATCCCAAAATGTATTTTTGCTAATCAGTACGCAAAGTTTAAAATTTACAAATTTGCAGATGCAAGCAATCTCGCTTACAAGTCTATGGCAACTCATACCAATCAAGAAACGTAAATGTTCACACACAAAAGTTCTAAATCCAGAGTAGTTTTTGTAAAACCAACGACGACACTGCGATTGCAAATATTATGTGCAGAGCTGTTATTACTCAACTAATAAATAAAATTCAAACAATATTATGCACAAGGCAAATAAAACGTATTATTGAACAGATCCAACAATAGTACTTGACTAGATAAAAACCAACGACAAGATACTGAATACGTTTGTGGTAAATCGAATGACCAGAATTCAAGATCATACAATCATCAAAAAGTAAAAACATATTTACGGAGCCAAAAACCAAGCATATCCTATATCAAAGTACGACACCAAGACGACTAATTGAAAGGTTAATATAGTAAAATGATCCAAAATGTTTAGAAGGCATAAAGGAATTTTGGCCAGCAATTTATTAACATAGAACCCAAAGTAAACCCTATTAAATCTTTAAAAACTACCAAAATTAAGACAAATAATGCCCTATTGCTGTCGATTCATTAACATTTACAAAGTGCAAAAAAAAAATAGACAAATAAAGCAGTCAATAAGACAAATGCTTTACAAAAAAATATTATCAAACTAGTACAACAATTCGCTTTTAAACAAAAACTCAAATACCTTCAGCAAATCTCATGTACAGAAAAAATCTAGAACCGAAACTCCGTCAAGTCGTTCGCATCGTTCGCATCACAATCAAATCGCATTAACGTCAATATGACGTTGCGTTGCTATGCTACTATATAAATAAAATGGAAGCGCAATACAACCAAAAACTTCCTGTAGTGATACCACGTTAATATAATCTTGCAAAATTAATAATTCATAATTGACACTACATCAATAGAGAAATGAGCACAGACAATTCGGATGTACGTTCAGTCTGACAACTCAGGACATTTAGATAATAAACAATTCTCCATAACAAAGAAGAAGAGAAAAAATCTCACCAAGAAGAAAAATAAAACTTACAACAAAAACAATTAATTTAACTGATCATATTTCCGATAACGCTGTAAAACACACAGCACATTGACATCGATACAAACACACAGAATAGCTAGAACAATCAAGTCAACTGGCATCCCCCGTCAATAAAGAAAAACCACCTATTTACAATAAAGATGAATAATATAACTTTACATCGAGCAACTAAAACAAAGCAAAAAATCAAAATTATTCCAAGTTAGATTGAGAACTTCTACAAAATTATCAATTATCATGATTTAAAAAATCTACCACTTTTCTTACCAAACTGAGGCTGAAAAGACCCCTAAAGTGGTCCTTAGGGGTATTCCTGACTGTTTTACGGTCGAGAATGTTACGCATCAACTTAAAATTAAGGGCTTTGAAACGTTTTCAGTCACTCAAATAAAGAAAAAAGACAAAGCTTGTTCAACTCCTCAATAGCAAAAAACGACATTTGTTTTTCAATACATTATCTATGCAACCTCAAAGTTACTAAAACGCAAATAAGGCATTATCAGTCAATGCCACCAATGTCAGAGGTTGTGACATTCGGCAAATAAGTGCAACGCTCCTTACGTTTGCGTAAAATGCACAAGGTCTCATCTGACAAACCAATGTTCCAAAAAGAAAAATAAAGATAAAACCACTTCTTTTAAGTGTGCCCTATGTTAGGGAACCCTCACTGCCAACTTTTAAAATTGCTCTGTGCACAAACAAGCATGGTTTTGTGCTGCTCACAGTAGCAAAAATAATAAACCAACTGCTCCAAATCCAGCCCCAAGTAACGCCAAAAGTAACACTTGCGTCACAAAAGAAAAATCCATTGCACAGACAACAAGTTCAGGCACTCAATAACCATCTTCATGTGGAAGGCTGGTCATTTATCAGTAGATGCACGCAAATATCTCTTAACAAAATTGGCAAGTAAAAAAAAATTAAAAAAATTATATCTTGAATAATTTCTTAATAGTTGACACGCTTAATAAAAAAACTCTGCTTCGTATATGCTTTTAGAATAAAAATGCTATTCATCATAAAAAAAGAAACTAGTAACGTTCTTCTTCAAAAATATTATCGATGTGATGTTATTATCCAATACCCTCTTAACTTCTGGAAAGGCTAACAACATCCCAAACTCTTTTACGTATTTGGGAAACACATTTGAAGCACAGAAACGTAGAATTGCAAACCAGCTGACCACTCAAAAATTCCTACGTCACTAACTGTTAAATTGAAAGCAAAATCGATTAATTAATGTTTATGCTTAAGACTGATAAAGTTGATTTTAGCATATCAGTCGCCAACAATTGTTGAGTTTAACTTAAAACATCCAGCTTGGCACAGCAGAATAACACTTGCTAAAAGCAAAGTACTGTTGAAATATGCCCAAGAGAAGGGCTATACTGTACTAAGGCCAAACATGTCAACTCATCACCATTCTCAAAAAAACTCTAAAGGCGTTCTTAACATCGCGATACTCAAAAACATCTCAGCTCACACTGTTGTATCGGTCATTAACGACATGAGCTCAGGCTACAGCCTAGTAGTCTTAGATCTCTTTGGGAGGTGTGAGAAAACGGTCAAGTAGGTCTACAAGACTGACTAGTCCTTGTTTTCACATATCTTAAAAAATAGCATATTATCACTACCTGACAACGCGGCCTCATTTCGCTAGCAATAAAAAAGTCTACCAAGGCAAACATTAGAACAAACCGATTGGGTTTCGATAAAGAGACTAGAAAGCTCATCCGATCTCAAAACCAAACTAGTCATGAATGAAAAAAGTCAAATGACCCATCGGACCAAATCAAGCTAAAAGCTTCGTAGTGAGGTTAGGAAGGCAACCAAAGAGCATACAAATCTGCTGGAAATTCGCACTCAAACCCTCCAACAAAAATTATAATATGGTATGAGAGATAGCTAACGCCCTTCAAAATAAGCTTACACCGCTTCCTTCATTTATGACTTGAACTCCAATGCACGCCGGTCTATGGCAAAGATTTAGACTTGGATTATGTTGAAAGGGTCCACAGAAAAAAAAAAGCAGTGACTACAGCACACTGACACTGTTTCAATTCTCAAATCGGTTTGGCCCTCCAGGGTAAAAAAATATCATCGCACATTTTAAAGTTGGCTCAGGTCCGGATTGCATTCTAAACAAAGCTGTAAGAACAATCTCTCACAAAGCTGTAAGAACATTCTCTCACAAAGCTGTAAGAACATTCTCTCACAAAGCTGTAATATTCCTCACAAACATTGCAAATACAATGCTAATGACGCAGCATTTTTCGTCTTCATAGAAAAGGTGTAATGTGATTCTTATCCCAAAAATTAGAAAATAATCTGTAATCGGAACCACATAAAAACCTGTTGCCAAATCATCAACATGGCTTCAGATATGGGCTCTCCACAAACCATCAACTATCAAAGTGATTGATCAAATTAAAACTAGTTATAATTTAAACAATGAACTGGCGTCATACTCTTCAACGTTGAAAAAGCCTTTAATAAGGTCTGGCACCAAAGCCTAAACTAAAACTCTATCACAGGTTCAATCCAAAATTAATTAAACGTATTGCTCACTATCTGATAGAACCAACACTGGCCGTAAAGTTGTTTAGGAACGTGTGTACCCCTAGCACAATTGAAAGAAGGGTTTCTCAAAACTCAGTATTATCACCAATGTTCTTCAACTTGTATGTATCAGACATACTATGCATCACGCTTGGTGTCAAATTTGCACAGTACTCCGACAATGCGGCACTCATGTTCACTTCTAGGCAACCAAAAGTCATCACGCTAAAACTTTAAACAGCTTATGAGACACTTAAAACTTGATTAAATTAAAAAAATTAAATAACGCTCCAATTTCATAGACAAGTACTGTAAAGTACCTAGAAGTTAGACAAAAGATTAACTTTCAAACTTCATATCTTCTATATTGCGCGTTTTACAGCTATTTTACATTGCCCCAGAAGCCCACGACTTGTTTGAAGAGAGTTGATAAGACCAAGGGCGATTATTTAAAACATCCATTTGATCAACATGTAAGACTCGTAAAAAAGACCCACAAAAAATATCGTACTACGTTCGAAACACTGAGAGCTAATACGGGATTCAATGAGATCAAAAATCACTTGTCAATTTTAGCAAAAAACTTCTTTGATAAATTCGCTAACACTCAGATTCTATGCATGTGCAAGGTCACCAAGAGTTTTTGAACCATCAGTGGCTGCGCAGCTAATTGTGTTGAGACCAAGCTCATTGACATCCTTTGGTCACTACTTTTCTGACTATATTTTCTACTACAATCTTATTTTCCAACATATGATTTATGCACTGTTTCTAGTATAAATTCAATAAAAATGTAGCGTAAGTCAATGCATGGCGCCATAGATTTTCACCATTACAAAAATTTAAAAAAATCCAATCCTGGTTCCTTAAATAATAAAAAGTTTAAATAGAAAGAAAATAATTCTAAACTCATTTTACCACAAGAGTAAAGGTTTTATCATTATAATTCTTTTCAAATTAATCATTTCACATATTACAAAAAGAAAATATAAGTGGCTTACCAAGCAAATATTTGTTATGATTATAGGATTACATTATTTTTTTACAACTTCACATTTTTATTAATTTACTAATATCAAAATTACATAATTATTTCATTTTAAACATATGCATTTCAATTAATCTTTTATTTAAATTTATGCAATATCTTTCTGATTCTAAATTGTGGGACCATTAAAGTATTGTTCTTTTAATATGAGCATAGAATGCAAAATTCCTATTATTTAAAATATCTTTGATCCTTCACCTTCATAATCCTTTGTTGGAATACGAAATATGTACCGATTAATATTCCGCTGCAACTTCAAAGTGTAATTCTAATTGAAATATTTCTGTATATGTAGTAAAAACTAGATGCATATATTTATTAATTATACGATACTAAAGTAAATTAAAAATTATCATAATCAATACATGTTAAAAAAATAAATTGTGTAAATTTATAATCTCCATGTAAATGGGAGAACATTTATAATTTTTATCTCCAAACAAACAAAACAAGATTTTTTCAGTAAACTAATTCATGTAATAAGTTCCATTACATAATAAATAACGCTCCCAATTTTCGGAAATAATGATCTCTAATCAACATAAATCCACGCGCATAAAAATGCGTGAAATATAACAAACAAAAAAAACTGAGTCGAAACACGGGTTGATTTATTGACGTGATATAATCATGGTATGATATACAGCAATGTTATATTGTGTCGAATTGTTGAACGAGGTTGGATAACCCATAACACGAATTAGGCAAATGTGATAGGTGTGTGACGAGTGAGTTGGGATCGGATGATAACACAACAGTGAGAGGTGTTCGTCCGTTATATAAATTTATATCCATCCATTGTGGTTATTTAATGTAGCTTGAACAAGTGACTGCCACGGAGTAAAATGTAACAAAACAAGTATTTGCTGAAAAGATGTTTGTTGTATATAGTTTTAATTATGTTACAATTAATGGTACATATAAAAATGCATTTTATTTATGTGATTTATCGCAACATAGCAAGTGGTGTATGGTATATTCTGTTGTAGATAATAAAATGCAAACGCAATATAGTTTATGACACCGCCAACAAAAATCCACTTGATGTTCTTTAATCCCGGCAATGTTCATAAAATAAGGCCATATTTTTATAAGTTATAAAGCAATTCTGCCTCTTCCTATGCAACATCTGCGAGATATTGTTCAATTATTCCACCATCACCTGCATGCACGTGTGATTGAAACGTGCCAGCGTATTAAATGCAATCATAAATCATATATTACATAAACTATAAACACAAACTGCTGTTTATAATTATTTAAATTTAAACATAAAATTGTTTCAACTATTTTGATTAATTTACAAGGTACATTAGAAATATAATTTGACCGCCAAGCGATTTTACCATACTTAATTGGAAATCGAATCGCGCATTGGTTTTGCGCTTTTTAATCCGTTTATAAAATGCGCACACACATTTTAAAATTTGTTGTTAATTTGAAACAGAAATGTAGTTTATAGCATAATTAGCATTTAAAAATATGCAACATTGAATAGTTTTTATTATTTATTATCTTTTTGTATAATAAACCATATATTAAACTATAGAAAAATTATCCATGCAATAGTTTAAAAAGAAAAGATTAAAAAAGGAGCATAAAAATATAGACGTGCGGCAATCTTAATTTTACAACGAATCATAAATGATATAAAGTAGTGCAATATCTCGCTTCAGGACAGTATAGAGATGAAGCGAGCTAGAGGGAGAGTTATAAAATGAGAAAAGAGCCCGTTGAACACGAGTGGAATCCCCTGCGAGCTGTTAACGAGCTACTTAGCTACTCGGGGCGGTTCGGTGCGAGAATCATCCTGTCAACTGGCTGGCTGTAAATTTACTAGTTACGCCGATATATATGGTGTCATCGGTAATTCACAGCCGCAAAATCATACAGCGAGAAATGGCATTTATGGATTGTTTTAGACAAAAAAGTTGTGCGGCTTAAAGAAGATGAAGAAGTTGCCTGTCTGTCTGATGACCGCACTGAGAAAAGAGTGTGCCCAAACTCTTTACGGTTGACAGTCACGCCCGTCCGTTGTTTTCAAACTCATTAATGGTGTTCACTAACTTACTGACAAATGACGTGGATCGTGAAAAATGAAGTAGGAACGTCGACAAGTTGATAAAAGGCAGTTGACGCGAATGAAGATCAAAAAAGTTGGTGGGTGAGACCTGCTCCTCACGCGGCGCTGCCTGTTCCTTATTCAACCACTTTTCTCATTGTTCCCGCTCTATTTAAACACTGATTTATTTTATCGTTTGTCCTTTTTTCATATTATTTGAGTTCGCGTCCTTTAAAATGTGTACAGAAGAGATTTTCCCGACAAGAATTGTCATAGTAATCCATTTAAAAATTTACTTTGGGAAATTAAATGTCATTTATTTACATAAAAATATAAGTCGATATTTTCTCCATTAGTTGTATTAGCCAGGATATTAGTAGGCAACAATTTTAAATTATATTGTTCACGTCTAGCATGTAATATGGTAATATGTAATAATTAAATATTTATACCATTGTTTTAAATTTTCAAAATACATTACAAACTACTTATTAGTTCAGTTATTTTCATTTCCAGCAAGTTAACAAATGTACAAAATAAAACTTTAAAAGATAATTTCAATTAATTATTTATATATTTTCTAGTTATTAAATTTGAATCGATTATTAGTAATGCAATTGATCATAGAAGTTATAAATTATTCAA
The DNA here is from genome assembly GCA_963932245.1 of Tachinus rufipes. Lineage (NCBI taxonomy): Eukaryota > Metazoa > Arthropoda > Insecta > Coleoptera > Staphylinidae > Tachinus > Tachinus rufipes. The sequence goes on along the minus strand of OZ010745.1, from coordinate 69,092,742 downwards.
AATAGATGGAAATAAAGTTTCAAATTGAACCGACGAGCCATGAAATAATAAAGTAATGGTCCGCTCAACTCAATGCATGCAATAATATCCGTGTTAAAAGTAGTAAGGTGAGAAAGTTTGTACATTTTACCAAGAAAGACTACTTAATACCGGCATGTAAATTGTACATTTCCTCGAAATCGTCGCCGGAATCATGTGCTATCCATGCATGCATGCACCAAAGGATTCGCGTGTCACCACCACAATTTTTTGTTGTTGTTGCGCGGCTTTATTCATTCCGGAACAGCGCGTAGTTGTAGTTGTAGCCGTGGTAGTTCGTACGGCTGTTGCGATGCCATATGTATGTGCATGTGTGTGGGTGCGAGTGTTGTTTATTGAGTTTGAGCAGTGTATCATGGACATTGCACATGTGGCTCTGTTCTCGTATGACCGCACTTGGCGGGGAAAATCAATTTCCGGGAGACTGCAATGTGGCGAAATGTAACCGCACAGCATCGGCGGAATATAACAGCGGTAAAATGTTGATACCTTAAATAGATATTCAGACAATTTTATTTCCAAGTCATAAATGCGGAGCTACCATTTCCAGATCTGTATATATGCATCGTCTTCAGATACTTTCTAAAACTGCCGAGAAGGTTGCAAAAAAAGTCTTTGGAGAGTATATCGATTTCAGTTCGTACAGTTTGAAATGGCAAAAATAATGCAAGTTTTGTTATTAGGACTAAATATGCTAAAGTATGAATTAAATTGTAAGAGATTTACATAATAAGAACTTCCCTGTTGGAATCAGGACGAGTTCGAAGTTACACAGCAGTTTCGCACAGCATAAAGTTTTAATTAGAGCTCATGTTCTAAAAATTGTCAGCAACAAATTATTTAGTACATATAAATACAGATTTTACAACTCAATAAGTAGACTATATTTATTACCCAATGAAAACTTTAAAACGTTTATTACTATCCATTAAAGGATAAAAAATATCACATAAAGAGAATATATGAGTTTATTCTATCAACAGATTTATTCTATTTAACCAAAACCTATACTCCAAAACTAAAACATCCACTATAACGGCTACTAGTTATCATAATATATTTAACTAAAACTTGCAGTTTTTGTCTAGCCGCGGCACGCGCCACTTATGGCTTTATTCCAGCGTTACTGCTATGCCCCACAATTAAATACGATCTACTGAATTTAAAATACTTATGTAAAGATAAAATCGTGAACCCGATTAAATTGTGTAATAAATTGTACCTTATCCTTAAATCATATTAAATTAAATTGAAGGAGTATAAGTACTTATGAATTATGTTTTCTATTGAAGAAAAAAATAATTTTACAATTAATAAGTTAGTCAATGTGCAGTCAATTTTTACATAGTAAATTAGCATTAATGCACTAAGGTTATATAATGCGTTGTAGCTAATTGAAAACAAAACACAAAAAATAAGTTTAAGTGACAATATAGTGTTAAATTTTGTCAATTTGTCAACATTTTGCTAGTTATAAATTATAAAAATGTAACTAAGGTGACCACTTTCAATGCAACCATGCTAACAAAAAATTTCTAAGATTTATTTCTGTTCAGTTTTTTGAAATCCATTAAGAAAGACACCATTAAGCAAACTATGCCTACTTAAGCTACCACTTGAACAAATCTTTATATTCAAAAGCTTTGCAAAACCCAAATAGAAGCCGTTAGAAAGTTTCCTAGATCGTTCAATACTTTTACAAATATTTATTATTATTCTCATTTCATTTTTTCCAAATTAAAAAGTATTACGTGTTTGTTGAGTATCCTAAATTTCGAAACCTAACCAAATTAATGGTTTAGCTTATTAGAAGTTCTACTAATCTCTTTTAGGCCAACTTTTTAATTAATAATTTTAACCCTATCGCAAAAGCACGTCAAGTGCCTCCCATTACCAATTATAATTAACAAACTTTTGTTTTTTGTATTTCAATTACAATTCAAACCAGAACAAGTTGTTTTTACGTCCTAGCAATCTTTGTACTCCATGTCAATATTTGTTTAGATGGCAATATATCTTGTTAGTTTTTTGAAGAAAAGTCGTGAAAATACCTAAAGAGTAATTCCACGGAAATTCAAACAATTGTCCCCACATTAATATCTCCAATTTTGCTCAAACTTTGTACACATGTTTGGGGTACCAAAATATGACAATTCCTAAAATTTTAGATTTTAGTTGTCATACAGTGTAAATGGCGGCCATTTTAATTTTTTAGGAGTATTTTGTCTTCTTTCAGTTTTTGTGCTGTAAATAAGCAAAAAATAGTCAAAAATCATATTCAAAGGGTGTATCTTATAGGAAATTTTCCGTAAAACACGATCCCGCTCTTAGTTTTCCGAAGTTATCGGCAAAAAATAAAAAACCATTTTATTGAAACATAGTACTTTTGATTTCAAAAACTAAAAAAAACTGAATTCGCTTGCCCTAGGATAAAATACAACACATAATTGCAAAAAATGGGTTACTTTTAAGGGATTTTCCTCGGATTTTCTGGAATTTAACTAATTTTCCGGCTTTTTTCAGAAGAATTTAAAAAAACCGACATAAAGATTGCGTTCTAGGAGAAATTTTCTTTCAATTACACTAATTCATTTTTTTTTACCTTTTTTGCAAAATTATAGAAAACAACATTAAGTCAATGTTGCCAAACATATAGGCTATTACTTGTGTTGTTTCAGTTGTTTTTCCCTATATTTGGAAACAATATTCAAATCTACGGCGTATATATTATAATAAGCAAAAACTGCACAAAAAAATGTTTTCATCGGTTGAGTAATCCTAGTTTTTTAGATAAATTAAGAAAGTATATGTACAAGATGCTTGTTTCAGAAAAAAATATGTGTAGATATGGATTTTTTGTTTAGTTAATTATTTGACTTTAAAACAGTAAAAAGTTGAATTTGTTTAGTTGTCTAAGTTGGGAATACCACAGTCAGATAGTGTATCAAAATATTTGTCTATAGATGCTACAAATTCTAACCTAAAATTTTTAACAAATTCTGACATATTAGTTCGTAGTCTTAAAAAAGACTGGTGCTATTGTATGAAAAACTAAATATATAGGATTTATGGTTATTTAAAAAAGTCAACAAAAAAACAAAACATTGAGAAACACTAGCATTTATTATTTTGGCACAGCGTTAACACCATCAAACATGTGATAAAGTTATTTTGTGCTAAGAACTTTAGATTGTAAAAATTAATATATTTCTCAAAAATTTTAGGCGCAGTCCCTAATTTAAAGAATCAGATTTCTTTAGGTATATATAAATTTTTACTTTGTATTAAATTATTGCAATTTTTTTTTCATAATCCTTAATCAAACTAAGATTGAAACACAGTCTGATGAATTTGTTAAATGCTGTTTAGTTTTTATTAACTGACTGTTTTGTCTAAATTATGTAGAAATACTTTTGTTGTTTTGATTTAATAACAGAAAAAAGTACAAATATTTGTGAAATTTTCTGCTGCAACATGTGGATACAAGAAATATAAGCAAAGTGTATAAAACCAAAATAATTATAAAAAATAAGAAAGTAAAATTATAAAAAGCAGCAAAAATCGTAGTTTGTTAACCAAATAGTGTAGTAGGAAATCAGCAAATTAACCAAATAATTTTAACTTTTTTGCAATTACTTGGAAAAAACCTGACAAAAATCATTAAATTGGTCCCAGGTTGCGTTATTTAAAGATCAATAAATGCCGATTACAAAAAAAAAATATTGAACATATTTAGAAATATGCAATTATAACCTATACCTTAAATTTCGGCGTCAGTCTAGAATATTATTGTTGTTTGTAGATGTAATCACAAACACCTTGTTAGTTAGCAAATAAATGTTTGAGATGATAATCAAAATCTGCATTAAAGCAGATCTCAATCTTTATTGTTTACATACGTTTCAGTCAAAAAAATAAAGATCCAAACCGACACATGCCCGTACATCCGAATGAAAAACAGTTTAATACATAATATAATATCATTGCGATTTAGACCCAGCTGCCAAGTTGAAATTAGTAGTTGTTGATAATAAGTGATAAGGAGTTTTACAAAAAACAAAGGAATATGGTTCCAAAGAAGGAGACTTTTGATTCAAGATATCACAATTTTTCAAAAACTAGATTTAGTTTCACTGCATTTAGAATGAATATGTGTTTGCTTTAAAAAAAAAATGTTGAAGCTTTTTGGTAGTACTGCAATTTTCGTATTGATTACTTCTTTAGACTGCATTTTCACCCAGCGCAGCTGAATGTTATCTACATTAACTGTCACAGTAAAAGCATAATAACCTAACCTAACCTAACTGTAATTTTTGGCTTAACTATAGCTTGTTGCTATGCCGACCGTTGGAAGTAAAACTTTTTAATTTTGTTAGATATTTTTCTTTTTACTGTTTACATCAATACTTAGGTTATCTTGACTATTTTGGTCTACAAGATAGCCGGGTGCAAACATCAAAATCTTGCTAGTAGACTCCCGTTCCAGAGTTTCTAAAAGTTATTAAACCAACAATATAAATTTTAAAAAGTTAGTTCTTGTCCACAATTCGCCGCTGTTATAAATGTGTAAGATTTTAAAACACAAAATAAGAACTTCTTGGTTCTTTCTAGAGAGTGACTAATTATAGCGACTGTTTTCAGATTTGTAGCAGTAGTTGCCGTCGTTTTCTGTCTATTGCCTATATATTGTTGTACCATCGTACTTTAAATGCATTGTATTTGTATGCTTTTAAAAGAGTGTTGAGGTTTTTTAGTAGTAGTGTGATATAGTGCAAAATACATATATTCCCGGTTGGCTGCGTGCTAATTTATCAATCTTCATACTGTTTACTTTTTTAGACTGTGTTTACGCTAACAGAATTTTCAAAAATGGTTGTATTTTCGAAATAAATGCGACGACTTAACATTCTAAAACTGTGAATTTTCTAAGACTGAATTGTTCTACATGCTGAAAGAATTTCAAGATGATCTTATATGTACTTTGATGTAAGTGTGGGAACAAAATTTATCTATTAGCAAAAACTTTGAAAAAAAAACTTGGATACATACACATTTATTTAATAAATTAAAAATTATAATCGTAATTCATTGTAAGTCCTGCAAACCAATATTAATATTTGCTACTTATACATGTAAAATAAGTTACAACATAACCTTAAAATTCGTATCCGGACTTAGTTTTGTAAAGTGTAATCTCTACAATTTGCAGATGGCAGTTTCTATTAAGTCACGCCACGCAAAGCTTAGTATAAACAGTATAGACCAAATAAACAAGTTATAGATATAATAGAGCAGCGTTTCTCAAACTACCATCCGCGGCTGGATTACATCCCTGAGATTTCCGAAACCAACATCGACGTCCCCGCCGGCCCAAAGTTTGTAGCAGACCAACAAAAAAATAATTCTTATTTCAAATTACTAAACAAATATAATACTTCTGGTCAAATGGGTTTACAATTCCAATACAACTTTATTATTACTGTTCAATAATATCTACTTCTATAATTCTAATCTATAGTAAAATAAATAATAACTGAGATAGCGGTATAAATTGCAACTACTTATTAAATCCAAATAATATAAATTGTTAAATATTTTACATGACTTGCAACTATCAATGAATTTATTTTAAGAGTTTCAGCTTACACAACTTGGTTCCGTAATAAAATACAGATGTATTATTGACATCTTAAAAATGTAATTGAATTGCTCTTACATAAGTATTCGTTATAGATTATAACCCAACCAACTCCAAGTGCCAGTTAAAATATAATTCAATTGAAATATTAAAACTAAGAATTAACTGATTATATAAAATTTTAATATTAATAATAAATTTAAAGTTATTATTAAATTTATCAATTGTTTTTCCAAACAAATTAATTCTGCATTTGTTGATACCTTTAAACACACAAATAATAAATTTTAAAATGGATTAATGAAAATAAAATAATTCTATTTGATATATCAATTAATACGAAAGCAAATTTTATTTTGTAATGCAAAACATTTTAATCCCCAATAATGCTATTTATCTTGCTGTGCATTGGATTTTAGTATAACAATACAATTATATGAGCAATTACCAAATTTTGCCAGTAAATTTAAATATAATATAATATGTCACTGCGTATGAAATAATATTTTTCCACGTTGTGTACATACATAAACAAATAATTACAAACTAAAAACTATTGTCCTGTGTATCAAATGAAACAAAGAATTAATTTTATACATATAACTAAATTTATTTTGTTTGTAGTTTGACATTAATGTCCAAGTTATATAATATACTCCACATATTTTACGCCATCTTAGTTCTTTATATATAATTTGCCATTGAAATTCGGGATATGTAAGATTAAATTTCCAACTCTCACATTAATAACGGCTTTTTCCATTACTTTTCACCATGTATAAGTTGTGCTTCACTTGATGTCAAATACTTTTGTAGTGTCTACACTAATAGTACATACATACGCATACTATTCGTGTCAAAATTAAAGGTCTTAAAATTGGTTTTGAATTAAAATATGCAAGTCTGCAAGATCTGATTTCTTTATACAGAATACGTCCTATATTGGTATTGCTTTACAAATCGTAGTAGAGCGCTTAAGAACTTTTATTTCCCTAAATATAGTCATGCACTTAGCACCTTAAAAACTCACGCGAAATACAGTTAAATTTCAATATAAACATCATAATCGGATTAAGGGTGGTAAAAAAAATTCTTTACGGATAAATTTAATGGCTTCTAGTTAATATGCTTGATATCGCATTCAAATTCCCGGTTTCAATTCCCCACTCAGTTGTCAATCATGTGTGAATTTGTTTGCCGTATTTGCATCACAATAAGACAAGAATAACTTCTATCTGAAAAATAAAATATAATTAAATTTAAAGAAAATAAAAAATAAATCTAAATTTAAATATTCCGCCAGGCAAGTTGTACTAAATAATACTACTTTTTATACATATAATAGTTCTCTTAAATATTTACTATTAAACACATACCATTATTATAAATATCAATATTCCCCAAAAAACAGCCAACTTACTAAATTAACATCATTTCCAGTATTAACAAAACGAACATTTTTAAACATGCAACGCGTATACATGAGTTGCTCTTTATGTATTCAAAATTGGCAATAAATTGATAGGTGCGACCCAACTGCACCCATAGCAAAGTTTGACATTTTCAACAGAATTCGTAATCAGAACGTCATACAGACGCTATTTGTATTGTTAACAGTGAATTAAAAATTGTATCTCTGCTAAAAAATGAATTTGAATTGTGAACTATCCCTATAGCAGTGTGTCGATCAACTTACTGCAACTTTTGATGATAAAGCACTATCCAACGCTACAATATATCAATGGTTTAGTAAATTCAAACGTGGCCGTAGTTCCCTAACAGTAAATTTAAAGAAAGTCGTCTAAAATCTGTGGCTGTGCCAAAAAACATTGATGCTGATAAAGCAAGATTGTCATGTGACCTGTTGTAAGATTTAGGCATCCCTTAGGCATTAGTATAACAATCATACATAAGATTTTGCATGAATATTCAGTCATAAAAAAAAAAAAATTGAATGCGTAGGATACACTGCATAACTTAACATTCAATAAAGAAAAAAACTCGTGTGAATTGGAGCAAGAAAATGATTACAAATTACAACCGCTGTGCATCAAATGTAGTGTATAACATCTACATAGGTGACAAATCTTAAATTTATTGTTATGTGTCCAAAACAGAGCGTTTAACGCCACAAAAAGCTGTTTTGGAGTAAAAATACTGCTACTCGTATATCAATAGGTTCAATCAAATGCAAAAATTGTGTAGACCTTAAAGGAGGGTAATTTGAAACACAATTACATCCTAAATGACCTTCAGTTTTTATGTCGTAACTAATAATATATTTGTCTACTAATTATGCATCAACCTAATAATATGCATTCTACTCTACTCTATTTAAAATGCATAATACACTCTATACTACGTAAAACTAAGTATGTATGCAAATCACAATCTACTCTTTAAAACATAGTCTAATAGTCTTTGTCTGTGTAATTGCGTTTTTATGGTTTATTTACATATAATATATACTAACACATTAGTTTTTCAATTCAAGCATAAGAACTTTGTCAGTTAAAGTTAAAGTGAGTATTAATGGAGTTATTGCAAAAACCAAACAACATTGCTTAAATTTAAAATCTATCGCTGACTACGCTTAACCGTGTAAACTACAAAAATGGTAAAAAACAGCATCAACAACAAAAAATATAACTCTAACATAGTTTCGAATATTCCATCGGCAGAAGAGTTTACTATGACTGTAAAGTACCATACCACAATAAAGAATTTCACCCTAATCTCACAACCAATACCGAAAATATAAATGTCGTTAAAAATTTAAAAAACTCTAAATCTACAGGAAACGATGGATTTTCTAGCAATATATTAAAACAAATAATAGATTCTATTGTAACACCGCTCTGTCATTTAATAAATGAATCGATTAAATTAGGAAACTACCCTGAAAAGTTAAAAGTAGCAATGGTTATACCGCTATTTAAAAAAGGAACAAAAACCGATCCTTCAAGCTATCGACCAATATGTTTCTTACCAACGTTATCAAAAGTCATTGAAAAAATTATGTTTGAAAGACTTTATAACTTTATGCACGATAACAAGTTATGGAACCCAAACCAACATGGTTTTATGAAGAAGAAAAACACTGATACAGCTATTTTTGATTTTACCCAGCAAGTTTTAAATAGCTTAAAAAATAAACATGTGCCATATGGAATATTTGTCGATCTAACAAAGGCGTTTGACAGCATTAACCATTCAGTATTTTTTAAAAAACTAAGACACTATGGAGTACGAGGAACATCTCTTAATTGGATAGAAAACTATCTCATGAACAGATACCAAAAGGTAATAGTGAGAAAAGAAGAATCCACATAAACAGCAGTAAACGTCGGAGCTCCGCAAGGAAGCATACTGGCTCCCCTATTATTTGCAATTTATATAAATGAACTGCCATCACTATTTCAAAGAAACAATGTGCAAATAATTAATTACGCAGGCGACACCACCTTTCTAATTAACAGCAACAATTTAGAAAATTGTGTTCAGGATGCAAATATATGCATGACAGCAGCAGATAACTGGTTTATAGAAAATTTATTAATACTTAATGCAGAAAAAAAAATGTAATGTTTTTTAAAACTACCAAAGCTACAATAACGCCAAATGACATCACACTTATAAGACAAAACATAACATGAACCTTATGCACAAAGTATCTTGGAATTCAAGTAAACGATATCTTAAACTGGAGTGAACACATTACTTACCTAAATGCAAAATTAAACACCGCATGTTATGGTCTTCAAGTTCTATCAAAAGAAGCTAATTCTGATGCACTTAAAATCATATACTATGCTAATATATACTCTTTACTACAATATGGCATAATTTTCTGGGGAGGATGTCCTGGCACAAAAAACATTGTTGTTACCCAAAAAAGAGCTCTTCGAATAATTACAAACAAAAAATACAATGATTCATGTCGTGGAGTTTTTAAACAACAAATTATTCTAACAGTATTTGGATTGTATATATACCGCTGTCTATTATTTTTAAACAACCACCCATCTCTTTTTGCAGATTATTTAAACAAAGAAACTAGTTACAATTTAAGAAAACAATCTTTAATGCAAATCCCCGGTCACCGTCTAAAAAAATTTGAAGATGGTACACTTTATACGTGTATCAAATTTTACAACAACCTGCCAGAAGCAATCAGGAAAAAAGCTGATAACAGAAAAGAATTTAAAAATGAAATTTTTCAATATCTTGTGGAACAGGAACCCTATTCGGTTAAAGACTACATACATTAAATTTATAAACACTTTTTGACGTCTTCAAACACAATGTGATATACATCTATTTTTATATGTATATGTAACTTGTTCGATTTGAAATAAATATTATTATTATTATTATTATTATTATTACAACTTACATAAAAAACATTATCTGTTTATTAACTAAGGTGCAATAACAAAGTAAAAACTATTTTAACTTATTATTTCAGCAATATTCTTTCTAAATTCCTAGTTCTTGGGCGGCAAACTCTGGCTGAATTGCTTTCTAAACAGATGATCCCGGTTCATAAAAGTAATCAAAGGTCTTGCCGTTTAAAAAACCTTAAAAAAAATACTAATGAAATCAATCAGAAATTTTTCGTAGAATCCAAATCTGGCACCATTTCAAGTCTATACCCTGTCTATAAGCTGCAAAAGCCATAAAACCATGTTTTTGTTTTTAGTGAGCTAGGCAAAAAGGAGCATTTAAAAAAAAATTATCTGCCAAAGTTGACGTACTTTGATGTAAATAAATTTGAAAATAAAATTTTGTTTTGTGTATTTAGATTTTAGGGGCTTAAAACTCAAAAAAACTGCAAAAATAGGCCTATTTTTCAACATAAACTCTTACAAATACAGATTTAGCAGTTTCCAGAAAAATTATACGCCAAATATTATTAAAAATTTGAAATTTTCAAACAATTTTACATAGAAAATAGTCAGTGTCGTGCTTATCTGGCGTAGAAAAATCCACCTAGAAAAAGTTTTTTCTTTACTTAAAAAATATTTCTTTTAAATTTTTTTTGAAGATTATTTGGCTTATTTTTTCTTAAGTTTATTTTAAAAGTTTAACAAAGACATCTTTTGTCGCTTAAACCAATTTTGTTCCATTTTACTTTTTGTTTGATAGTTTTTGTGCTTGCGGCACAACTTTAGACTCGATCATTGGCGCCAAAATTTTAGAATATTATTATTTTTGGCATTCAAACATAAATCCGCTTGGCGCTTATCAAAATTTGATAAAAAAATGTTTTAAACCACATTTTAGTGTGTTTATAATATTTTTTGTGAATATAAAAAAAAATAATTTTTAACGCATTTTTTGCCTTAAAATTTTGTAAATATTTCTTTTTAGATGAACTTTTCTACAGCCGATGAGTAAAACACTGACTATTTTCTAAGTAAAATTGTCACCAGAATTCAAATTTTTAATAACATTTGGTGTATTGTTCTTCTGAGCGCGGCTAAACGTGTATTTGTAAGAGTTTATCTTGAAGAACAGGCCTACTTTGCAAGAGTTTTGAGTTTTAGACCCTTAAAACCCAAATACAAAGAACAAATTTGTATTTTCCAATTAATTTACATCAAAATACGTTAACTTTGGCAGTTAAAAAAAATTAAAAATACTCATTTCTGTCCAGCCCACTGAAAACAAAAACATGGTTTTATGGCTTTTGCGGCTTAGACAGACAAGGTATAGACTTTAAATGGCGCCAAATTTGGATTCTACAGAAAATTTCTGATTGATTTGACTAGTAAATTTATTTTTTTGAGTTAAATTTGCGATTTTTAAGTTTTCCATCAAACGCAATCATACAAAAGAAAATCTGCTAGATAACCCAATAAAGCTCGTCGTTTAGTCACGGTGCGGAAGAGGTCCCAAAGCCTTTGAAAACTGTTTTAAACTTGACATAAACAGACGCATACTGAGTCAGCAATATCGACCACATTTTGCCGCCAAAATTTGTCGGCGTAGAAAATCCTTTATTGTTTTCAATAGATTGAATAAAGTAGGTGATAACTAATGTTGCTTGTCGGACAAATGCAAAAACTCTAAACAGTTTGTTTAAAATCTTCAACGGTGATATAGCTCAGTGATGAGCGTTAACTAAGCATGATAGCAGTCCAAAAAATCAATCTACAAAATATGACCAAATAAAAACTTGCTCTTCATCCACGTAAAACGTACATTTGTGTCTTCCAAAAAAGCATGTTTGCTAAAAACTTTACTAATAGCAAATAAATGCACGAGTCTCCTTAAAATGTCTATTTATGAGATAGATAAATATAAATCATATAACAACAAAAGATTCAACAAAATAATAAATTCATTGCCAGTTTAATTTTATAACTACATAATACTTAGTATTCTTAAATGTGACGTTTGTAAAATTAATCTATCTTTCGAGTTATTTGCTCCTTGTAATTAGATGTAAACTGTTAATAAAATTTAAATATAGATTATTCTTAATAACTCGGCAACACTTATAAAATAGGACACAAGTGTATTAGGGTAATTCCATTACTTTTCGACCAATTTGAAAAAGTCGACCTCTTCGATTTTGCTCAAATTTTCAGGGATCAAAATATGGATAAAAAGAATGAGATTTCCAAAATTTTGGACCTTAGAATATCGCCTGTTCAAAATTACACACATTGGAAAGTCAGAAATTTTATAATAAAACGTCTTTTTTAGATTATTTTGTATCTCAATTGTTGGGCTTTTAAAAACAGATAAAAAGGTTTGCGATAGCTCAAATGATTCCTTATTACATGTACTTTAAAACCCATATTTTTATGTTTAATATTGTGGCAGTCATTTTTATATATTAAGCTTCAAACATAATTAGCAAAATCGCAAAATTTTGTTTTCTTTAAACCGTTCTAACTTTGTCAAATCTTAACAAAATTTGATCTACGAGGTCTAGATTTCTTCGTGTTGAATCTCTTTTTAAAGTGATCACACAAGACTTATAGAATTAATACTTATACACCACTATTTTGATGTAGGAAGTTGCACATGTTTTTGCTATCTTCAAAACTTGTAATTTTTAGGTCCCGAAAAAGCTCTGTCACCCTATGTCGATTTTAGCCAAAATTTTAGTAAATACTTTTTAGAACACAAGAAAACAAGTTATTTATATGAGAAATGATATATTTGGCATTAACAAGAATTTTTTAATTTTTAAAAAATGTCAAATAGGCAAACCACACATTTTTGTAACTCAATTTTAGGGCTTCTAGAAAAATATAAGAAGGTCCACGATGGCTCAAAATATTCTTTATTTTATTTACTTTAAAACCCATTTTCGTATATTTAATATTGGGGCAGTCATTTTGATATATCAAGCTTTAAACATTATTTAAAAAAAAAAACAGTAAATTTTGCAAAATTGCAAAACTATGCTTTGTTTAAACCGTTCTTACTTAGTCAAATCTTAAAGAAATTTGATCCACATGGTCTAGATTTTTTTCTGTTCAATTTTTCTTTAAAGTAATCACACAAGATTTATAGAATTAATTCATATTCACCACTATTTTGATGCAGGAAGTTGCACATATTTTTGCGATCTTCAAAACTTATAATTTTAAGGTTCCGAAAAAACGCTGTTACCCTATGTCGATTTTAGTCAAAATTTTAGTAAATTTTCTTCAGACCACAAGAAAAAAGGTTATTTATATGAAAAATGGTATATCGGGCATTATAAAAAAACCATTGAGAAAATGCAAGTCGTTGTGCTGCGTCGCCTGGTTGTAGTTGTTTTACTTTTGATAATAATATGAGGAAGTTTTTCACTAAAACACTTGTCGAGAAAGTTGTTTTCTGTTGATCTCAATTCCTAGGGCATTACCATTACAGAATCCGTAAACAAAAATAATATCTGCGTATTCTCCGTTGTTGAACAGCAGTTTTATCAAATTTTACTAACCAAACCAAAGAAAACTGTTTTGACAAGAATAAAATTCTTGCATTAATGCACACTTGTTAAAGTAATATTGTTTTGTTTGTGTTTTTTTTGTTAAATAAAAAGTGTTTTAAATATTTTGTATTTGTTGACTATCTCGAAAACGAAGCAAGATAGAATATTAAAATATATAAAATATTAAAAATTCTTGATAATGTCCGATATACCATTTTTCATTTAAATAATCTTTTTTCTTGTGGTCTGAAGAGTATTTACTGAAATTTTGACTAAAATCGACTAAAGGTAACAGCGTTTTTTCGGGACATAAAAATTACAAGTTTTAAAGATTGCAAACGTTTTCGTGCAACTTCCTGCATCAAAATAGTGGTAAATACGTATTGATTCTATAAATCTTGTGTGATCACATTAAAGAAAGATTAAATACGAAGAAATCCAGACCTCAAAGATATTTTTTTTTTTAAATGACAAAGTTAGAACCGATTAAACAAAGCATTGTTTTGCAATTTTGCTAAATATACGGGATTTTTTGAAATAATGTTTAAATCATAATATATCAAAATGACTGCCCCAACATTAAATAAATAAACATGGCTTTTAAAGTACATGTAATAAGAAATATTTTGAGCCATCGTGGACCTTCTTATCCCAAAAATTGAGATACAAAAATGTGCGGTTTGCCAATTTTGACAATTTTTGAATATTAAAAAATTCTTGATAATGCCCGATATACCATTTCTCATATAGATAACCTTTTTTCTTGTGCTCTAAAGAGTATTTACTGAAGTTTTGACTAAAATCGACATCATCAGGGTCACAGCGCTTTTTCGGGACCTAAAAACAACAAATTTTGAAGATCGCAAAAACATGTGCAACTTCCTGCATCAAAATAGTGCTGTATACGTATTGATTCTATAAATGTTGTGTGATTATTTAAAAAAAAAATTAAACACAAAGAAATTTAGACCTTGTGGATCAAATTTTGTTAAGATTTGACAAAATTACAACGGAGTAAAGAAAACAAAATTTTGCGATTTTGCTAAATTTGCGGTTTTTTTTGGAATAATGTTTGAAGTTTAATATATCAAAATGACTGCCACAATATTTAACATAAAAATTATGGGTTTTAAACTACATGTAATAAGGAATAATTTGAGCCATCGTGAACCTTTTTATCTTTTTCCAGAAGCCCAAAAACTGAAATACAAAATAAGCTAAAAAAGACGTTTTATTGTAAAATTTCTGACTTTCATTTGAAAGTGTCATGTGTGATTTTGAACGGGCAATATTCTAAAGTCCAAAATTTTGGAAATCGCATTTTCTTCATCCATTATTTGATCCCTGAAAATTTGAGCAAAATCAAAGACGTCGACTTTTTCAAATCGGTCGAAAAGTAATGAAATTACTCATTGACATTTTATATTACAAAGTTAATAACTAAACTTATGAAAATAATTTTATATTATCTTATTATTATTAGCCTAAAAACTAATTGTTATATTTTATTTTAATCATTTTATTTAAATAAACTTTTTCCGTTTGATGTGTCATATAAAGATAATAATAACAAAATCCACATCAGTAATTAAGTAATATAAACAATCCATATAACTATTTAAGCTTTTCAATGCATATGTAGTTTTCCTTTTATAACTAAATAAATCAATTGAACTGCTTTAGTTTATTTAACCTATATAAATGATTGTTATATGTATTCATAAATTTGTGCAAACACAATAAGCAAACATTTTTTAATCAACGTTGTGAAAGTTTGTAATATATTTTATTGTAGGCATTCCAATAAAAATAATTTTACACTACAGTTGTAACATTACTGGCTAAGAACTTCGGAAATTTGATATAAAATTTCTTTTCTAACCGTAATGATATTTTTTACGTCTTTACATTCATACTCCCTCGAGATCTATTTGAATGTAAAAATGTTTCCACAAATTACGTGCATGCGCCATTTAAACTTCAACAATATTGTTATAAGTTGGGACTGGCTGCTTTCGGCCGGTCTACTTTTAACTGCAGGGTTAAGGGTCGTGGTTCCGCGACGGAAGGATTCCATTCCAGGTTTCCGTGACTCTGTAAACTTTCCAAACTGATTCAGCTAATTCGCCCGGCTTATTTTTTGGCTTGCCAACTCTCGGAATGGGCTAGTTTAAAATGTGATAGACGTGTTTCAGCTCCAAGGACGTTCTCCGCATAGATAAAGAAATAAGTGTTTTTTTAACTAGATTTAGAAACTGTTAATTAATTTAAATATTCTTTATAATCACTATAATAATTTATGTAAGTCGAGTATGATTGTGTAAACACAAGAAAGCTTACTATCTTATTGCTTCGAAACAACCTTAATTATTCAGATGGTTTCTAAACTGTACTAAATTATTAAAGACAAATCACAACCAGTTTTAGATGTTGTTACTAGCATGCTTTAAAAAGTAATAAATAAATAAGATAATCATATAAATTTACTTAATTGAAAATTATTATAGAAAAAAATAAATCTTATTTTATATTCGTTGAAAATAAAAGTTTTCCCATTCTGTCAATAAAGAGTAAATAAAATTCCCCTGGTTCAAAAAGCTGCGGAAGAATCGGGCGATAAACTTCTGACAGAAGTGAAACAATAAAAAATGCAGTATCCGGTCAGAGTCCGGTATATTGGGGGATAGTACAAGATGTTCCCCTGGGACGGCTATGGAGGACTGTTGGGGTTTTGTACGCGTTCAAACTATACCGCAACTGCCACTGTCACTCAACAACGGAAGCCATTGTTATTCCAACTTTTACGTTAAATCATACAATTCCGGTGGCCAAAAAGAAATATAAATATAAAAAAATATAAATAAACAAACTAAAAACTAAAATAATGAAACATTCCGCTTTATTTCAAAGCTTAAATAGATTACTCAACGAATTATTGATTTTCACATAGTTCAAAAAGCATTGGACGGCTTTTATTAAACATAACCGAATTTAAAATTGTTATCGCAACATTAAACTGGAAACGCAAAAATACTAGCGTGTTTTAAATATTGTTTACATGGGCGCGAAATCATACAACCAACGCCATTGTCAATAAACTATTTATTAATCGAATTTATTTTTCTTAAATTTGAAACAACTATTTTTAAAATGGATTATTTTTTTTACTATTGTAATATATGTTTGTGTTTAAAATGTTTAAATTACAAATTGGAAATTATCACGGAAATTTGGCGTGCAAATGTAAGCAAAATATTAGGAGTGTTGCTGCAGCATCAGTACATTTTAACTTATCAGCAGAAAACTTCCTGGACGGCGAGTCCGTGCTGCGGGCAAATAGTGATCAAACAAACGTACATTGAAACGGTGCGAAATTCATTTACAGTGCACGTTCAACCTGTTTATTTTCGGTATGATTTGGCGTTGCTGCCGTGTATATGTGTGAGAGTATGCGGCGGGCCGCCCCCAACGCTGCCTCTGTATGCATATCTCTGTTAATCAAAACGTGTTATTGTGGAAATAACATAGATCATCCCGATCTCATCAGCGCAGATATACCAACGAGGCCTGTGTATTCTCTCCGCAAATGTAATTCGCCAGCCGGCAATGCCGGGCCAGGAAGACCGATCTTCCAACTTTTAATTAACGTCCGAGCGTTTTAAATCTAAGTAATTTAGGGATATCCACTCCGTCGGCCAAGTGATTTGTGTCCAGTTTAGCCGCTGACGAACGGCCAGACGCAGGTGCATAATAAATCATGACGCATCTGCGCGACTAATTTTACCAACGTATCGCACGGGAATTATCAATATTTTTCATTCTGAAGGCGACCAACCGACCCAAACCCCTACAGGACCCGTAATAAATAGACATATTCACTCACTTGCAAATTCATCATCAAGTATATAAAACTACATGGCGCCAGTCGAAATTAAAATGTCCTCAACAAACTTTACAATATTAATATTGCTATAATATATTTTCTAATTACCACTCATACCAATTTAGTCCCAAATATAATTAATAACTTAACATATATCATACATTTATTTTAAATATTAAACAAAGAGTACATTTACTCTAATAAAAAATAAGATAAATAACACATGTCTAAATGTGGACCATTTCATATCATCTCTATAAATACTGTTCTTAAATTTTAGAAACTATGCTAACAAATTTCAATAAGACCCTAATTTTTTTAAATGCTCCGCACTATTTAGGCATTTTTCAATGTCCACACACAAATTCTACAAGCGTACGTACACACATAAAGTTTCCGCTCGTACTACTTGTGTCATGACTTCATTCTGTTAAAACTAAGACCAATTTGGGTAACAGAAATGTGAAAAGCTAAAGTTTAAAAAACAAACCATTGCAAAAGTACTGTTTCAATTAACAACAAGGTGCCCAATTTAGCACTGAACCAAACAAATTGGCGAGATGTGTGTGTATGTAGATTAAAAGTTTACAATGTAATCAATTATAATATTCAGCAATAAATTCAAACTAAGTTAATTTATGATAATATACATTGACATAAAAACTGTTGTTTTGTTTTATTTTAAGGTAATGGTAAAACGTTGCCAGAAAAACTGAAATTAAATTTTTAGTGTACACTTTAATAACTTAGCTAAACACGGCTCATTATTATGTTTTTTATAATTAAAAGTTAAATCTAAAACCAAATAAGGTCGGCCATCAGCTCCGCCATACCATGGTGATGTAAACAACTTAAGCGACTCAAGGCTCAAAAAAATCCTTCAACAGAGCAAAATAATCAAAAACGCAATCAAAATGAAAGTCTTATAAAAACATCCAGAAAGATTACCAAAAACTTTACGTCAACAAAAGGGAAAAATTTGAAGATCTTTTTGTGAGAATGTTGAAAACACTTTGGTTACTTAAAACATACGGATGACATATTTACAGCCACCCTATCGGAAGCAACTGCAACTCTTCTCAAAACCCTTTTGCAGGATGTACCACTCCGATACAAAAGTGGTCTGACACAGCGACCCTAACCGCATCAGTGAATGACTGGGTCAAAGCACCAGAACTGTATGGGATTTTTACAGCTCTCCTACAATGGAGCGCGGAAATTACTCTGATTCACTTGGCAATAATCTATACATCATGCATTGCTTTTTGCTACATATCCATAACATGGAGAGAAGTTGAAGTCAAATTAAAACCAGGTCGTAATGACTACACCTAGACAAAATCTTATCCCCCATAAAACTTACGTTTTATTCTTAAAAACACTCGGAAAACTGTGTAAAAGATCAATTCAGAAAACAGCACTAGTAACTATGCTGATACACCAAACCAACATGCAAACACTCAATGAAGATCTAGCAAATCGGCTCTACATATTGTAGCAGATCAAATCAAAAGACAAAATGTCCACTCTAGGAGTATTTATAAACATCAAACATGCTTTTAAAATCAATCCTACAATACCAAAGTAGTTCTATTCACAAAGAAAATAAAAATTGGTCTACAGAACTTACCAAAACTCCTATACATTCCAATAACGCTGTCAACCGAGCTAAAATACCTGTGTGTGATTTTCGACAACAACATGGAGACAACATTTAAATATGAAATGCAAGTATATATACAGGGGTGCCCCAAATTAACTAGTCATAAAATAAATGCCAAAAACTACAAGAAAATTGAGTAATATTGACCTAATAAAGTAGTATATTATTTTTAATAAATTCGTACAGGGTATATCGTTCTGGCAATGTAGATGAGCTGTTAGCAAAATATAGCCCCCTTTTGTCTACAAAGATAGTTGCTATAAGACCTATGCTCACCTATGTAGCATTAGTGTGGTGGCAGTGGTGGCAAAAAACTAAGAAACATTTGCCAACCAACTTAATAAGTTGCGATAAATGGCATGCCTAGGTACAACAGGCGGCATGCAAACTACACCAACTGCAGCCATATAAGCAATGCTGTGCTTACCACCCGTTGGCACATACGCTAAAGAAGCAATTGCGACTGAACACAACTGAACTGGCAGACATTGTTATCTTTAAAGAAAACAGAAGCTGTTAAAAAACACCTCTGCTACAAATGCAAACATATATAATGCCACCCTATTTTGTATTTCAAAAACAATGTACAAATGGAGGAACAACAAAAATAAAACATAGATAAAAATAAACTCTTACAAATCTACACTGATGACTCTAAAACATCCCAAAGTTCTAAAGCGGAAATTTTTTGCAAATTAATTAAACTAAAATTCATCCGCATATCCATCCGCTGGAAATACAATCTATCCTCCAATAATTAGTAATCCAGAAAATATCTGGCAAAAATGTGCAAATCAGACAGACAGACACTAAACCATCAATTCTAGCTACAAGCCTAAGATTACCTCAAAGAAGAAAAAGTAGCCAAACAATTTCCTCAAGATAAAAATAATACCAATGACAAAAAAGTGCAAGAAGTATAGAACAATCACCTTGGTAATGCACGCAGAGAAGATCTTGCTAGGAGCACTAAATAAAAGACTTGTAAGAATCATGGTAGAAAATATAGCAAACAAACAATTTGGATTGAAAAATGATAAACACCAAAGATGCAATTATTATACTAAAAACAATTAGAAAAAGGTAAATAAAAAAAGACAAAAGTTTAAATGTAACTTTTATAGACTTAGGGCCGTGATATCCACCTCCTAATAAAGTACCTGATAAACTATTAGCTACATAACCTAACTTTTAATTTAATTAAATTTCAATTATTTTCTTAACACTTCTGAGCAGCTAGTACATTATATGCTTAATGTTTTTATTTGTTATAAATATATATGTTAAGCATATATTTAAATGGCTGTCTATTGGTTTTAATAAAATAAATTAAATAAAGAGTTAGGTTATTTTGCTAATAGTTTATTAGGTACTTTATTAGAAAGTGGATATCACAGCCCTTAGTAAAACTAACTGTGTTCGGTAGAAAAAATTGATTTTTCAAAGTAAAAAAAGTAAATTGAAAAGTTTTAATAGAGACATAACAATTCTGTATTTAAATACAAAACGCACCCTTAAACTTTTTTCTGATTTGTAAAAAACGTCAGTCAAAATTTATATTTTTGGCCAAATTCACAAACATTTGAAAATTATTAAAAATTACTACTAAAGTAACAAAAATATTGCAACCAGCTTCAGTTCAAAATAATACCTACCTAATGCCTACAGCCTTTCAAAATGTACTGGTAAAAAAATAAATCGATTATCAAATTATTTGTAGAAGCAGCGATGAAGCCAAAGTTGCCGTTTTTGTTAAAATTCTACAAATCAAGGTAGCGGTCGGTATGGTCTTAACCTTAACCCACTTATTACACTGCTTAATTAGTGATTCAATAACGTCATAAAAATATTCTAAAGATTTATCGTCAAAATGCTCCAACACAGCAGTTTTCAACTCTTCATCGTCAAAAATTCGTCTAACGCAAAGCTTTTGTTTTTCAATTTAAAAACAAGATTTAATCTCTAGAGGCCAAGTCTAAACTGTTGAGTAACCTCAGCGGCGTGTACAGGTGTGTTGTCCTGCAACAACCTCATTCCTTTTGTTAATTTTCGTCAATGCTTTGCCCGAATACTTTCCTTCAACCTATGTAATAAGATAGAATAATAAGCGCCATTCACCGTGCCCTCACTAACCCACAAAATTGTTGTCATGATCTTTTTGGTTAGCAACAAGACCCTGAGTTTTCTTGATTGTGAGCCACATGCACGCCGCTGTTTCATGAATTCCCTTTTGAACAGAGAATCATAATACAAGGCCATAGTTTCATCCCCTGTAACAATAGATTGCAGAACTTCTTGCTCCCCTTCGCAGAACTTTAAAAAAGATCAAACACAATCAACTCAATGTTGTATTTAGAAAGCCTACAGAAGTATTGGGACCCATCTTTATTCATACCCAAATGATCATGAAGTATTCGGCAAATCAATGTATCTGACAGCCCTAACATTGTTGATAATTCTTTCCCTTTTAGTCAGCAAAAAGTTTGGAGAAGTTCTTCAATAAAGGCAATCGACTCTTCAGAATCACTTTAACTGGTCGACTAGAACGTGAGTCATCTTCTAAAAGCTCATAATCCATTTTAAATCTTTTTACCAATTCTTTCACAGTGGAATAAGAAGGTAAATCTTCACCGTATAAGCCATCAAATATTTGTTTAATTTGATGAGGAGTAGGACCTTCGAATGTAAAGATTTTGATAACCGCTTGGTACTTAATTTTTCGCAAATATGGCATAGTTGAAAACCTATCAATTAACCCTATTATATATGCATATTGCTAGCAAAAAATATCGTTATCGAGCAAGGTTGCTTAGCAATTTAATAAAAAAACGTAATAAATAAACAACATTGCTTAGCAACCTTCCTCGATAACGATATTGTTATGCATACAAAATAGGGCTAAACGTCTATCTGGATATCACTACAACACTAATAAATGTAAAGAGTTAAAAATGCAAATGTACGTTGATAAAACATTACACTTTACTGACAATATTTGATATTTGGTCTAAAGTTTTTAAAAATGTAGTAGGCAAAGAATTTATTTCGGTTACCTCGTATGTTACAGTTAAAGTGTGTACTTGTCTTGTTTATAATCTAGCTGGATAGTATATAAACTAACCAACTGGCTGGTTATTTGATTCAAAGTAAAAATTCAATTAAAATAACCACAATTATTAATTAGTTTATAAACTAACCACCTAGTTTAAAAAACTAACTAAGACACAACAAATAATAATAAAAAAATAAAGATAACAATAAAACGTTAGTTTTGCTAAATTGAGCTTACTCAAACAGTTTCACTACTAGTGTGCCAAAATAAAAGAATTTACTAAAAATATCAGTTTAACCAAAAACGTTCATATAAACAGCCTTAATTTGAGTCCTCAATAAGTTAAAAATATTAATGCACTTACAAACATGTTTTTTTTATTACTAGCAACTACTCTTAGATCCTTATTAATTATTATTCTATTCTAGTTTAACAATCTGTACATAGTAGGTTGCCAAACATTAGGTTTTTTGTCTGTTCAGATGTTCTGTTTGCTAAATTGTAAACATTCATCAACAAGTAATTGTATAAAGGGTGGCAATAACCTATCACCTAACTTTTAAAACTAAAAGAATTTTTAAGAAAATTTGATAACAATTTTAAGTTTAAACAATTTAAATTTAATTTTCTTTTAATCTTAGAAAAAAAACTTATATTTGATATTTATAAAAGGTACTTGTATTATATATTACTTGCATTTATTTCATGCACTATTCCATTCGGCTTGTTGCATAGCCAACAGTAACATATTTGTATCTTTTTGGTTTATTGTAACCGTGTGTAATGTAATTCCATTAATGGGTTTAACTAAATACAAAACATCAACTAAACTAATATCATTCTAACTAACCTAACCAAAATACCTGCCAGTCATATCTGATAAACATAAATAAACTCAAATAAATATTTTATATCATTACATTCAAAATTTCATAAGGGTGTATTGTTATTTAAATAATAACTTAAAACTTCGTTATCTATTGTGTATATGTAAGTAAAATTAAACTTTTTAAACCCATAACAAAAATACGTTTTTGCGATGAAGTACGGTTCGTTTTAGTATATTGTATTACAAGTGCGAAAAGGCCTTAATTGAAAAACAAGTTTGAAATTTAGCATTAACTCCACCAAACAAGTTTTTCAATTATCCTTTCTGCATGGGTATATAATTTAAAACATAGATGTACCTACTGATGACAAAACAAGTTTTTTGCAATTAGATCTTTAAATTTTAAATTTTAAATATTAGTTCTTAATACCACTGTATAGTATACAGAATGTTTTTTTAATGCAATAGAAAAAAAATTTTAGATACACATTAAAGCATAGTATGCTTAAAGAAATTCATTTTTTAATAAATATTCATTTATGAAAAAACAATTTTTTCAATTCTAATTGTAGAAAATTATAATAAAATAACGTTTCACCACATCCGATTAAAATAAAATTACTTAAAAGTTGCTGTAGGTTTAATAAAAATTGCAATAATTTTAAACATTTTACAAAACTTATTTCTTAAATTTGTTAATAATTCGCTGTTAATACTAGCATCTTAAACAATGGATAAGTTTTCTTTCTTTTCTAATAGTTAGAAACTTTAAAATTAAAATAATTTTGTATCAAAATTCCTACAACGATTTTACAGCAATCGAGATTATGTTGATATGCTGAAAATATTAGATGCCCACCCTCGCCGACAACCCGATGGAAGACTCCGAGGAGCAGCTCAACGGAACCAATAGGCACTACCAGGACAACGCAGGATTTCAACTTATCAAGAACAAGAAAAAAAAGACAGGGGGTGCAAATGGGCGATTGACGAACCTGCTCGAATCTCGAATCACGAACGTTCGGGCAAGTTTGCAAACCGTCTGTAGGGGCTTTAAAAGCTACTACACATGGTTCGCAAACGTGTCCAAACGTTATTCGTGCATTCGACGGATCGTGTGTAGGGTACACGAACCGCGAATGTTGGCGTTTGTCTACGTTCGCTTAGTAAGCGGTAAATATTGCACAAATCAAAGGAAGGCAAAACGAATCTTTTCTACCTTCTGGTTTTGACCTTTATTGTGTGGAAATTCCTATATAAAAATAAAACAATTACTGTTTTTACCAACAAATTTTATTATAATATAGGTTATTAAAAATTATGTTTATTTTTAATTATTATGGATTTTAACATTTAGATGCCTATGCTATTTTTTTGTTATATTATTTAATATTACATCATTTTATTTCAAATTCAAATTACTACTCCTATGCATGTATACACATAAAGTAAGTATCATAATCATAAGATGCACAAGAAGTAAGTATTATAGTGCTTGCAACTATAATTCCTTTTTATCACACATCGTACAACGTTGATGTTTTTAAAAAATTATATAGTAATGATGGCACACTACTATCGGTCGCGTTGGTAGACAAGTTCGCCTATATTGAAAATGCCAACGTTAGGAGACGTACTCGCATCGTGTGTAGGGTGGTACACAAGTGGGCGATTGACAAACCAGCACGAATCTCGAATCACGAACGTTTGAGCACATTCGCGAACCGTCTGTAGAGGCTTTAAGGCATACGCGCAAAGATTTCCAAATCGTTGGCACCTTGATGTTAAAACCATAAAAGCCCCTAAAGACGGTTCGCAAACTTGCCCAAACGTTCGTGATTCGAAAGCCCACCCCGTAAGTTCATATCATATCTTAAATACAAGACATATTGCCATCTAAACAAATATTTAATCGTAGTACAAGGATTGCTAAAAATTCTAACAAATATTCACTGGCAGTTTGATGATGTAGGACAAAAACTTCCAAATTTAGTATTTCCCAAAACTTATGCGCACACACACAAATATTAAAGTCAATATTCACAGACTGCTTAAATCTAGTCTCAATGTGATAGTTTTAGCAAGAGTAGTTTTATTTGTTAAAATTCAATTGTATTTTTTATGATCTTGTAACATTCTGTATTAATAATCAATGCAATTCTAAGTAAATTTATCATTCAACCTGTTAAGTTAGTAAATCCACAGAAAAAAGTTTTATAAACTCAAAACACCAGTGCCTGGGCAAAATGCGGCAAATTTGTAATCTTGCATAGTTTTATTAATTAATTAACTAATTAATTTAAAGTTTTTGCTACAAAACCTTTTTTTTAAGTACAAAAAATTTATATATTTCCAAATTTTATCGCACCGGAGAGCATATAAATGTTTTTTTTCTACTGCCTCTACCAAAACCATCTGTTTACACCCTAAAATGCTGGTCACTCGCGACGCCTCTTCGTGCTGCTAAAGCTTATTTTCAGCCCTTGTTAGAGTACGAACACGTAGAAAGCGAGTTGTAAGTTGCAACTAGCAAGCTGCGATAATCGACTTTAAGCTAGAGTAAATGTTACCATACATTCAAATGAAGCCGAATACGTAGCAAGCTTGTTGCGACTTGTCGCAACTTACAAGTCGCGCGTTGACTCAACATAATCATTATTAATATTGGTTTTCATTTTTTTGTCTCTAAAAAAAGTTTATATTTTGCTTTATATTATTTATGGTCATTTGAATTCGTTGCATACTGATACAATTGATACCAAACAGTTATATTTACAACTGGCCACAGTCTGTCAAAACATGCAGTATATTCTATACTAGCGCTCGCTTTCAGCTTTCTACGTGTTCGTGCCCATACTTGTAAGCTCTTACAACAAACAACTTATATTATAAGCAACAATCTTGCTTATTTGTCAGCTTTCTACGTATTCGTACCCTTACACTATATACTATTTTAGCCTGCCTGTACCAAAACTATCTGTTTCTACCCTAAAATGTGGGCCAAAACGCGCCCTAAGCGCCAAAATACTATATAGTGTATCAAGCGCCAAAAATTGACTTTAGCAGCCCGCGGCTTTTAACAACACGAAGAGCAAAGGACTACTAAAAGCAAAATGACAGATTATTATAATACATATTATATAATCTTTAAAATTTTCTTAAACAATGTTTTTATTTGGGGTTTTACTCATTCGTGCTGCTAAAAGCGGCTAATGCCTATTTTCGGCTCTCGATACCGTATACACTATATGCTATAGAGTACCACCGACAAAACTACAATATATATTTTAACCAGTTATTTTTCTGTTGGTCCCCTCAATTGTCAACAAACCAGTAAGTAATAAAAGCCTACAACTGGTGACTGAAGTACTGTTAAGAAGAAGCACAGCGCTAATATATTTTTAAATACTCTGTTCTGTCCCAAGCTACCGACAATCTGCGATCTCCAAATCAAATAACATGTATGTAAGCGGACTGATTTATTTAAAAGAAAAAAGCACTAAACGCAAAAAATATGTAAATAAATTCCTAATTCTTTTTTACTGCAAAATGCTACTTTTCAAAAGTAAACAAAATATAATAAATATAATTGATAATTGTGACGTCTACTACGTTATAATTCATATTTGTAAAATAATAAAACATATCTACTTTATGAAGTTTAAGTAACCCATATAATTTTGGTGGTCTCAGGTTCATAGTTGATAAAAAATTTCTCGCTAAAACGTTATATAACAATCAATAACATACCTTTTTAAAAACAAAAACGCAAAACAAATTCATTAGTTATTCCTAAGTCAATTAATTTCAATCAAATATACTTCTATCGGCTACTTAGACCAAACATTATTTTAAATCGGTCAAATTTTAAATAACTTCAACCTCACTACGTCTTTTAAAACTAATAACTCTTTGTCAAAATTGATAAATAATTCTAAAGATCCAACAGATAGAAGTAAAGAATCAGGCGTTGATTTATTGAAATGTGGAGATTGCCCCAAAGTATAGATTGGACAAACGGACAAATACAGATGTTTTAAAAATATAATCAAGGTACATAGAGCTAGTTTTTGTAATAATGAAGTAAAATCAATATATGCGGAACATTTAATAGAACATGATCATACATTCGAGGATAATTTTAAAATTTTGCATAAAAATTCATACTTAAGCTAATTTTATTAAAATCTATGCAAATCAACAAATATAATAAACGCGGTATTTTGTTTAACAATCAAAAAGATGTCAATAATTCTTCATTATTAAATATTGTATAATATAATTATTTTTTATTCCTATTGTATTATATTTTAATATTGTAATATTAATTGCAATTTGTTTGTTGCACTAATTTGTCCCCTCTGTTATTGTATTTTTATTTGTTTTTAGTATATAAGTAATTAGTGTATAACCTTTTTTATTATTGTTCATTAAACCTGATGTGTGGTGAAACAATTGTAGTTTTACAATAAACAATTTTTTGAACTTTCACTCTATATTTGTGTTTTATTATAAAAGATTCAGGTATTTAGTAAACGTAATGCAATATAATATAATTCCCCTATATAAATTATGTCAAGCATAGATTAAACTTACTGGCGTTCAACATCCTCTTTGTCTAATGTAACTACCTATTCTCTAGTTGTCTTAAGGTATTTCTTGTAAAAAAATAAATCCCGTATAATCATGTTAACGTTTTTATAAGTAACATAAAAATGTCATTATAAATTAAACATATAATCTAGATAGTTTTAATTAATATATATTATCACATATTAAAAATGTTCTTTTAATTACCATGAAGATGTTCTTGCTTTGATATACCATATCAAATAGTAGTGGTTGTTTACCTGCAAATGAAATATAAATTAGTATTTTTATAACATACATAAAAGCATAAAATATTGTTAATTTGTCAAAGTAATGAACTGTTTTACATTTTCATTTACAAACTGTTTATTTTTAAGTGAAATTGTAAGCAATAAAACAGTATTGCAATCTCTTGGTTGTTTATTGTGTCCGTTACTTTCGTGAATAATTCCGGTGGAATTGGTAGCCAAGGCGAACATTTTCCGGGTAATCATACATATCTTGAATATGGGTTTATGTAAGTTGAGAGAAGTTTAATCTGCCGGGCATGAATACATTCCCTTCTCGAAATGCACGCAATAGCAGCCGTTGCCTGGATGTAGAGCAGCGGCGGCTCCGGCAGTAGAAGCCATGAAACTTAAAATTGAATTGAAAAGAGGAGCGAGTGCGAATTGCCCATAAGATATTTACCAGCGTAATCCTAAGAAGGCGAAACATGCAGGTTATACATGGATTATGCAGGAACTTTTTACGAATGTGGAAGGTGGAAAGGGGGATTGGGTTAGATTGGTGAGGTGGTGGTGACGTTGGTATTATGTGCAATCTGGCACTGCGCTAATTTCCATGTCACAGGGCTACAGATGGCCAACAGGAGTTTCTCCTGTGACGGGAATAATGCATGAAAACGGACCGGGTCCATCTCGATGTTTATGCATATTGGATGAGAGACACGCGTTGCCTGCCCGCCTGCCTACCCGACTGACTGACGAACTCACGTGCCTCCGACATACTACTACCAACAAACAGCCTGCTTTATTTGATTTTCCGCTACCAGAATGTAACTTTACGAAACTTGAGCGCATTGTTATTTTAGACAGGTGAAACTCAATACACATGCATTACTAAAATAACTCAACGCTATTTATCCCAGTAATATTGCAATATATCGCATCAAATTCACATTCCATCAGAAGTTGCACGGCTTCAATATCCAATTTAACAAACTCATTCATCAACTTCAACTATTAATAATTTAATCATAAACGATTAAGTTGAAAGTATTTTGTTTAGTCCTTTTTTACATTTTCAAGGAACTTATAATTCTATAGCTTAATAAGTTTCAAATAAACACAATTAAAATAATGAATTGTGTTTTGACAATCAAAGATGAAAAGAAAATGTTGATGTCTTCACTCATAATTATTATTTAGTTTCTAGTCGTTGGGTAAATGCATAGTGCAATATGGTAATGTGTATGTTTTCTTAAACAAAACTTGCTGATGAGTTGGCCAAAGAAAATAAGAGGAAACTCGCTGCACTTCATGTTTCACTTGTCGCGAAATTTCCTGCTAGCTGCAATTAAGTATCCTATATATTTTCGTTCAACGGCACTAACTTTCCATCGAGATTTATATATTATTCCAGTTTGACATGCCAGAGTCGTATGTACGAGAAGAACACAATTTACACGCGTGAATGATTGCTCAGTAATACAAATAAAATAACTTATTATGTTTTTTTATTCCTATTAGTCTACAGTGCACTGAGTTATCATAAGATTAAATTAAATATTTAATATTCTAGTATATTTGCTGCCGAGTGACATATCACTGTTATTAAATTTACCGCTCAAATTCTATTGCAGCAACAGTTAAATTTAATAAATGTACTCTATGTGATAGTGTGGCAAATTACTTTTTCATTTAAAATATCTTATTGTAACGTTTTACCGCTACTGTAACTAACAATTTCAAATTATTAATTATTTTATGTTAATATACTGTAATAATATTATATTATAATTTGATTACATACAGATTGCTAACATGCTCAGCACATTAAACTATATAACCTGTAATAGAATACTCATAAAAGGTGAGAACTAAGTCTATACCTACATGCAATAAATATAAAATTCAAAACTCAAACAATAACTTACAAAATAATTTATATAGATAAACCAATTTCTGGATATCAAATAAAAAATTAAAAATAATTATTTAACTTCATAGCTGGCAATTCCTGTCATACAATAATAAATATTTAATGCCATATTAAAATAGAATGAATGAAAAACGTTATTTAATGCAGAAAAATTATTGAATTGTACATTGAATTTTTAATATATAACACTTATATATTTAAATGATATTTTATATATTTATTTATTTATTATATGCATTTTTACCTTTTGTGTGTAAGGCGTAGAGTACATTATTACTTAATGTATAATAATATTCGCCATTTCTTCCTTTCCTAGGCTATCGCTTTTATTTTTCGCAAATGTTCCCTTTTCTTTGGCTTCTTCCTTTATTGCGCTGTCCCCTTTTTTCTGGGTCTTCCTTTATTTTAATTTCCTGTTATTCTTGTCTCATATATTTTCTTGGTGTTTCTTTCTTTACTAATTCTTCTGATATGTCCATAACATCTCATTTGGCTTTTCGTTTTTTTCTTCTTGTTTTGATTTCGATCTTCTTAAGGAATTTTATCTCCATTGCATTTTGTTTATTTTGTCATCGTCCATGTTTCGCTACTATGTGATAAAGTTGGTCTGATTACTTTTTTAACTATTTCTGTTTTTATGGTTTTTGATATTTCCTTTCTGTAGAAACAAGTTATTTTCAACATGTTATATAATTTTCTGTTTTTTCTATTATGTCCTCTTAACTCTTTTTCTAATTTTCCGTTGCTTTGTATTATTAGTCCTATGTACCTGTATTGTCCAACCTAATCTATTATTATTCCTTTTATTCTTATTTTGTGATTCAGATTTTGTTTTCTCATAGTTTATTTTCATGTTTATTTTTTTTAATTGCTCCTCTATTATTTCCATGTTCTGTTAAAGCTCTTCTTCTGTCTCTGCAATCACTGCCATATCGTCTGCAAATAGCAATTCTGCTATTTTTTTATTTCCATCTTCCAATATCCTATTTTAAATTTTTTCTTTGCATATTTTTTTATCGCCTTATCAAAATCAATTAAGAAAAGCAATGCGCTTAGAACGCTTTCTTTCTTCACCACTTTCTTTGTTTTTATTTCAATACTTCGTTGTTCATTCTTTCCATGTTTCTGTTTCCTGTATACATGTTTTTAATTACGTTTGTTAATTTTTTCTCAATTCCACTTTCTTTTAGATAGTGCATATATCCTCTCTCATGGTCCTGTCAAATGTTTTTTTGAGGTCAACAAAACATACGTGCTATTCTTTTTCATCATCTTCTCACTCAGGGGTTTTTAAAAAACCAAATTGTTTATCTGCTTTTATACGGGCATTTAACACCAACTTTCTTCAATAACAACTTTGATTCATTTTTTACGACAAATAGCTTTATAATTATCTCAGACCTTAAATAAATGACTAAAAAAAGTAACACCAAATATGATTCCACTACTTCTGTGCTGGTTACTTTTCAAGAAAATGTTAAAACTTTACCAAATATTCTATCTCAACATAAAAAAGCCATTCTTCCATTTCTTCTTTTTTTATTAGAACAATTTAACTCGCTTAATAAAAACTCCTTTAACAAAAAAAACCTAAGATTCAATCGCAAATCTCAACTAAAAATTCTACAATGGATTCAATTGCTATTATCTCAAATCATGGTTGAATCAAAACATATCCTTCAATTTTAACGGATTCTTATAACATGGTAATGGTCGTAATGATGACAGAGGTAGTATTGTCTTGGTTCATCAATATATTCATCCAAATAATAATCACATTCAGACAAGTATTAATACAAAAATACTATCTATTAATATTCCTCTTAGAATCCACATTCCTAAAAAAATTAGGATTATCTTTTATCTCAAATATCCTCTCTATTTTTAATTATTGATAATCTAAACATAAACCATTCTAGTTAAGATTCACCAGATATGTACTCATTTTGTTCATTGCGCGCATTATAAGATTCACATAATAACCACCATTTCTCTATTATTATTAACTTAAAAGTTTGTCCACCTTCATCCAAACTCTTTAATTCGTAGACAGACCAAATGTCAAAAAAGCAAATTGGCAACAGTTCCAATCTTTTTTAAACTGCAACATAGATTTTATCAATAGCATTAACTTGTATCCAAGAGCGTAGGGAGATTTATAAAAGTCAATTAGTAAACTTAAAATCGCAGTTAAATAGCTTCGAACAAATTTTTATAACAAGTCTTTTATAGCAGCAAACAAAAATTTGCAAACGTGTTTAAAAAGACAGAACTAGAGTTCTTAAAGTATTTTTGCTTATAATGGGTTTAAGGATTAACTTGTATCCAAAAGTGTATGAAGATTTCTAAAAGGCAATTAGTAAACTAAAAAATGTAGTTAAATCCCTTTGAACAAATTTTGTTTGCAAATCTTTTATAGCAGCAAAGAAAAACTTGCAAACGTATTTAAAAAAAAAAAAACTAGAGTTCTTAAAGTATTTTTGTATATAATAGGGTTTTCAGTTGGCGCGGGTAGATTTTGGAGGTTCGTAGCGGCCATTCTGTTTTTGTGACATCTATCAAATCTTTTGTTTATTATTCAGTTACTTATGCCAAATCACCATGGCAAGTATTAAACAGCACGTTCAAATAATTAAACTTTATTATCAAAATGAGTGTTCGTTAGTGCAAACGTTGCTCGCAATGCGCCCATTTTACGGTAGACGTGGTGGCCTTTCACAGTCAATTCTTCAACGTTTGCTAGACAAATTTGAGACGACGGGTTCGGTAAATAATCAGCCAACACCTGTACGTTAAAAAAACGCAAGTTTGGCGGAAAACACCTCCGCGGACCGTAAAAGTATACAGCAGAACCCGAAGAAGTCGATTCCTCACCGTACACAAGAACTAGGGCTTTTGCAGACTTCAATTTAGCAAATTTTGCGTAGAGACTTAGGCCTACACTCGTACGAGATCCAATTGACCCAGGAGCTCAAAGATCATAACTATAAACATCGCTGTTTGTTCGCTGACTAAGCTTCAAATCGTTTGAAAGAGGACCCCAATTTTGGCGGAAAAATCATCTTTAGCAACAAGGCGCATTTTTGAAAAAATGTTAACAAACAAAATTGCCGTATTTAGGACAACACCAACCCACACGCGCTACAAAACAATTTCTTATGGCCTAAATTATAGCATATGGACCTAAACGACATGCGGTTCCAGCAGGACGGCGCCATGTGCCATACAGCAGACGCCACAATTGACATTCTGCATGAACGTTTTAAGGGTACGGTAATCTCTCACAGGGGTAATGTGAATTAACCACCAAAATCATGCAATTTGACTCCGCTTGTAGGGTTTCTTGAAGTCGCAGGTATGCAAATAAACCACAATCTAGCGATGCCCTAAAGATGCACATAACACAAGCCATCACTCAAATTCACACACAGCTTGTTTTATTCCATTTAAACATCTGATAATCTTTTTTCTTCATAAATAAAAAAAAGAGTTTATGGATAAATAAATTAGCTTCTTCATGTGAACCGTATTTTCTTAATAACAATAAATGTGCCAACAATAACAATACTATGCTCATGGTTTGAATAAGAATAAGCTAGTAACGGCCATTTCTCATCCCAAAGGGGTTTGTCCGGCAATATAACGTCTCAATGATGCAACATCTCCCCAACGTAGCCAACAAAACCTTACTGTGTCAATTCAATATCATATGGAATGAATCCGTAATACCATATAATTGACACTATTTTATAGTCCAATCTATACTAAAACCTAGAAAACCTAAAAACTTGGCAACAAGCTATCGGTCAATTGGCTTTACTAGCTGCGCAAAAAAAAATTAAACTTGTAATTAAAATGAGACTAGATAAATGGTGTTAAAATGAAAACTAAAATTATTTATTTTATGTCGGAGATCAAAGTGCATGTGTTTTGTTAGATATAAAATTCAAATTATTTTTTTATATACGATAGAAACTCCATAAAAAATTAAAATTATTTTCGTAACCGCACAAGCTGCCTTTGAAAACACAAATATATACTATCGCACCCTTTAATCGAGAGAATAGAGATACTGAAGAGGCGTAGTATCTGGTCTACCCACACTCTCAAACTAAATGTAATTATGGTTAAATGAACACTAATCATATATTAGACTAACGTCCTGCATTAATAATTGCCATAATTCCTTAAAAATTCTGCCAGAGCTGGGGCTCGAACCTGCGACAAATTATGCGCAGAGATTCGAGTTAGGCGCTTCACCCAACTGAACCACTCTTTCTATTTATATTTCTTCAATAAATGATGCAAAACCGTTTCTGCTTGTTATTGCAGAAACAGTCATCATCCATTTTGAGCCCTCTTCTGTACTAGTTATATACCCAAAGAATAGCATCGGTAGACGCTTATACTAAAATATTACAGAATGTAGACGATATAATAATATTAATCCCTGCAACTTCACGCAAATCTTAAATATCATATGTTAAATAATTAAAATGTATACTTTCTAAAAATATTTTTTATATTAACCTGATACCTATAAATAAATATAGTTTTCCTATAAGACTACTTGCAGTTAGGCATGTGTATATAGTTTACACATGAAACACTCGCCAATGTGTTATGCATCACCAACTGTGTCGAACTAGGGTCATTGCACATAACTGTGTTTAATACGTGCGGTGCAGTAGCGGCATTCCAAACATCAATAAACACCATGCGGTAAATAGCACGTAAGTATGAGTTTTCTCGTCTTAAGAAATAAACATTTTCTCTAGAAAACATAAAATAATTAAAATAATATTGAACTGGCTCATGACTGATAAAGAGATCAAACTAAATCTCAACATATACTAAAATAAATATTTTTTTTTTATTTGAAATAAATCATTCGGCTTTAATAATTAATATTTTAGTATTACATTATTTACCAATATCAATAAATAATTTAAAAGTTTATTCTTTGAACAAAAGGTATTCAAATCAAACCATAAATATTTTGGTCAAACTTGATAAAGTTACGGCTTTTAAGATTTTATTAAAATAGCATTAAACCTGTTTACTAAATCACAATAATTACATTTTATCGGTTTAATGTGTTGATTTAAAAAAATACTAATACTCGACAACTTTATGTATGTTTACTACGTTTTTACATTGTAATACTTTTAAAACACTGTTGTTTATATAATAGCAATATATATGATTTTATTAAAGTTCATGTTTATGACATATTCATTCTAAAATGTCGTATAAACAACTTTTAATAATCTAATACTATTTGGTACATCGATATAAAAATTTCTTTCATTACCAACTGTGTTGTAAGTCAATTTTGCATATATAATCGTTATAAAATTGTAATAATTAAAATAATAGTTATTTATGTGCGTTGCAATTCCGTCAATGCATTTCTATCCACCAGATATTTTAAATCTGTAAACGCTATGTTGATTTATTTATTTATTTATTCCTTCACCATTTTACCTTTCGGTGTATGTAATTACTTAATGATTTTTATTTGGCATACAAAACTTGTAGTATATAATTTTTAAATGAAAAAATGTCTGCTGCTGTTGATATATTATCAAGTATATTAATAAATGATCTGATTCCAATTTAAAAAAAAGCTTTTTTTTGTATCATCTGGGAGACTAGAACTACCAGTATTTAACATCATTTCATCTATCAGAGTAGGTGGCGCGGAAGTAATTTCCATTTCCATCGACCACGACGACTTATCAATATTAGTGTCTGTAGGCATAGAACTGCTAAGAACCTGCACCTCAGATAGGGGTAGCCTACATTGAGCTGCCGTCTTTTTAGGCTTTAACTCATATTGAGTCTTAGTCTGTTTAGGCTATGACTTGGAGTGAGTCGCCAATAAACTTTCTTAAATAATTCACTTATAAAGATATCTGTTTACCGTACGCTTTTTATTAATCATAATTAATTATAAAACTCTCCATAATTAAACGAATTATTAAAATTCTTTTTAAAAGTTATGTTTATGTCCTACTAAGTACTAAGTATGGTGGGTAAAATAAGACAAGATAATTAATGTTCTACAAGTGGTTTGTATATTTCTAATATTTTAAATTTGATATTTAAAACATCATTGCATTGAATGCTCAATTGATTTTTATTATACAGTAAGAATCAAAATCAATTGATCATTTTTAGACTGTAATAAAAAAATGTGATTATCAATCGTAAACATTAATATATCAGTCAAAAAGAGAGGCTTTAAAGTTATTTCTTCAGTTTAAAATGGATCGTTAGAATATCAAGCAACAAGTTTTTTTGTTAAAAACTTTATTAAAACGGATATTTAGTCGTCAATTTAATATTCCTTTAGTTCCGGTTCCAAATTTTTGTAATGGTTGCGCAAGAGCAAAAATTGAAAACAAAAAATCAATTAGCAAGTAACCATAAAAATAAAGAACTGGTAAAACAATCAAT
This sequence comes from Tachinus rufipes, assembly GCA_963932245.1. Classification (NCBI taxonomy): domain Eukaryota; kingdom Metazoa; phylum Arthropoda; class Insecta; order Coleoptera; family Staphylinidae; genus Tachinus; species Tachinus rufipes. The sequence continues at coordinate 69,056,484 of OZ010745.1, read as the reverse complement.
TCTTCGTAGTCAAAATTGATCGGTGAGATGATAAGCATTAATTTTATTAACAACAAATACCCGAATTTTGTACAGAATGAAATGTCATCCGTAAAAAATCGCAGTAGTTCAGATCTTAACAATACTTGATAAATAGTCCCGTATTGAGTTTTCTTGTAATTTTTTAAATATAAAGAATGGTCATCCAGATACCACACAACATTTTGTTAAGTGAAAAAGCTCACTTTATTTTACACGGAATTTTTGCCAATGGACTACAAAAAACCCAACTAGTTTATAAAAAACTATTACATTCTCTAAAAGTTACTGTTTTGTTTGCTGTGACATCATCAAGAATCATCAGCCCGTATTTAAAAAAAAAAATGGTAAAACAGTCACCACCAATTTTAAAAGGTATACACATATGCTTCGTACATTTTTTATTCCCGAACTCTATTGAGAAGGAATAAACTACTTTTTCCAACAAGTCACATCTCATACTGCAAAACAAAATATAAATAAAGCAACATTTAACAGATTCATTTTTTGAATTGGTAATCTTTGCTGGTTCGCAAGATCTGACATTACGGTACCCAAATATTCATTCATTGTAAAATAAAATAAATATTTACTATAAAATTATATCGGCATATAAATAATCAAAAAAACTACTACTAAATTTCTACAGTGTCTTCCAAATTATTTCATTGAAGTCAATATTTACGCGCTGTAGATATTGATTTTTTTTTTTAACTTTAAATTGTAATATTTATAGTCCAGGAGCTGGTGACAAGAAAATGCAAAAGTTTTGGTCTGACATTTTCAGATCGGACTGTAATTTGGACGTAGAACGCCTCTGTAGAGTCAGCACGCTAGGTGTCAAGACACCTGGCGCTGGCACGCTAAGAAAAGTGTAATTTTAAATAGTAACCATAAATTGTTTTAGAAAAGCTGAAAATTCATAAGCAGATAGTCGATGCATTACAAAACCTTAATCAAGCAGATAGACAGCTTAATAATCAAACGCACGGCGTCAGCCCAGCTGAATAATGCATTCTTTGTCCAAAATGCAATCATAAATTTTCAGAAAAACAAAAAACACATGCTTATAAGAAGCAACCAATTACAAAAATCAGTTTTCTGTAAATGTTTAGATTGGAACTGTAGGCATTTTTTTAAATAAACTTCCAGCTATACTTAAGAGCGTACCGACCGCTATTTCCAGTATTATGGTAAAAACAGCTACTTTAGCGTCAATCCTATTTTCACATATAATTTAATTATTTATTTATTTTTTCACCAGTACATAGTATTTTAGTCAAATTATATTTGCAAATATATTAAAATGCATGCATGCACTATTTGACCAAATATAGTTTAATCCTTTTAAAATGTATTAGTAAAAAATAAATTGATTATTAAATTATTTGTGGTAATAGAAATGACGCCAAAGTAGCTGCATCCACCAATATCGACAATTTTTAGAAGACGTCCTACCTAAACTTTAAGTAGAATATACTTAAAGAAAGGTTACGGCTATAGTTAATGCATGGTGATGGGCCAAGGCACTTTAGCTTAGTTGTGCGTCATTATAGACCGCCAGACCATAACAGTAGAGCATTAATGTATTGTATGAATTGTAAAATTATTTGTTATTAAATAATATTTAATTAAAGACTCACCCCTCTAAGGAAGTATAGTACTTAATTAACACCTTGTATAACAGACAAGATTCTAATAACAAATTTAATTTTCTTAAAAATGTTTAATATCCATGCGCTAATTTTTTAACATAAAAACAAACATACATAAAGATACATTAAAGCATGCAAAAATAAGAATAAAACTTCATTAATAAAATTTAAGCAATCATGCCAAACAATTATCAAAATTGTTTCATCACGCATACAATGCTAAATATATAGTGCTCAATTGATTGAAAAGTCTAGTAATTGAAGACGGTCGTGTTGTTTCAGAAAAGCATCTACTGTTATAGCTTTTCTTTTTAAAATTGACAAAATTCCAAATTCCAACTATTAGGTTTGACTCAAATCAAATAAGCAATGTAGGTTAAGGATCCTGCAGGTACCGCGGTATCTTGCAAAAGTTAATTTTGCTGTCAACGTCAAAGTTAGTCGACAAAAAACCGTGTAATTCGGTAGTTAGCAGCAAATAATACAGTTACTTAACCTTATACCAGGGCCTACAAAGTAATCAGTGTATACTTTCGTTGAATAATCTTCGCACAAGAAACAAAGACCGATAATAGAGGCTAGAAATTTGATCAGTAATGGAAACATTTTTTGCAGTTGTCGCCTCCACAACCGCAATAACAATTTTATTTCTTGTGAAAAAAGTTTTCTCAAATTCATTCTAAAGTAAAACTTTTCAAAAAACTAACCAATAATTAGAATTGATATTTAAAAAATCCCCAACTACTCGTGAATATTTATAACCATTATACATCACATTTCAATTTTAGAAGTTTTCGGTAATTTTATCATGCCTATCAATCTATTTGCTAGAACACAAAAACATCTAACAACTAAATCCATTAGACTACATGACACCACCTCATTCATCATAAGTTATTTTAAACCATTTAAAATTACTTTTTAACAAATACATAAAAGTCTCTGGATCAAGCGTAAATATAGCATAATTTAATAAAAAAAACTATAAACGGTTTCTAACTAAAATTTTCCTTTCTATAATTTGTCATTTTTGACACCATTATTATTACAGGAGTATTTCAGAAGTTTCATTATGCACTTTTTGAAACTCATTTATTTAACCTTAGTCTATTTCTGTTGCAAGGCTAATCACTGGTACAGTGACTACAAGTACTGATCTGGAAATTTTGCTGTAAATTCAGCAGTTTCAATAAAAATTATTAAGTTTTTTAACGTGCATAAAAGCAGTATACGAAACCAACTAAATTTCTCTTCTTATCCGAAAAAAGCATAATTATCACAACACAATCTATTAACCAGAAAAACTCCTTCAAAGCCTTCAAATAAAGAACTTAATCCAAAGACACCTAGTTTAGCATTCAATTACGCTAACTAACTGAACGGTTCATTACGCACTTAAAAAACGGTATAAAATAAATGGTAATTTAGGTAAAGTGTCATTAAGCAAGTATAACCACTGTAACATCACTTGCACTTGCCAAACTCGAGTCACCGTTAGCAGCACTAATCCATCTTATCAGATTACTATTACTATAAACGCATCAACGCATCAAAATTTTAGTCAAAACTACAAAAAGATACAAAAAACCAATTATATTTGTTTTCTCCAAATTCTAACAACTGTTTTTTTCTAAAAAAATCACAACTAATATTCAATATGGTATACTAAAGATTTAATAAGCCTTAATCGCAAAAAGTATCAATTTATATCTTTTGCAAAGATTAGAAAACTACTACAATATAAATACATCCTAAACTAAACAGCACTATCATGCTTAAAGTAATTAATATAAAACTTGAAATTTAAAAACCAAATAAAATGCTAAGTTTTTTAAAGCAATGTGTAACTTAAATATTGCTGTTTTATGTCCCCACTCACATAGTTAGAATAGAAGCTCTACAGAATGTCATATAAGTCGCAGAAAAATAAACGTATTGCACGGTTTAACAAAAAGTTACATAAGTATTGCACCGCGTCAAGTCTGAGGATGTGTATTTGATAGTTATTGTATTAAACGGTGTTATATCTTCAGAATAAGTGATTGTTTTCAGTTTTTAAACCAATGTGTGCCCTCGCTGCATAAAAAATGTATCACTCCGTTTTCACCTATTTATAAAACAATATATAGTCACATTGTCTCACTTCTAGAATTGTAAATTTGGCAAATGCTTGTTTTTGAGTTGAACATGTCAAAGCCGATAATTGATCAAAAGAATTCTGATCATCAAAGAAGTTCTTTGTTCGTTTACGAACCTTATAAGTTGACAAAGTGCTTCATCGCTAAATATTAATTCTTTCTCAAAGTTATAATCCACGTTATATTGCTTCTAAAAAACCAACAAAATTTGCCGACCATCAAAACAATTAGTAAGCTTTTTTTGTACTAATTAAGATGTCGTTTTTTCGTAAGTATTCATCGAAGTAAAATCCTAGTTGTAAACTGTATTAAATCAATATTCTCGAGTTTTCATAAATACTTTCGTAGCAATATTCTTATAGAAACCTGCACTACGTTATATCTAAAGCAGAGCCAGAAAATAGCCGAATTTTTTAGAAGGGTTTAATTCCAGTAAATATTTTGAACAAAAATCAGTTTCGGTTTCGGTTCATTAATACAAAAAATCGAAACCCCGGGTTAAGTGTTCAGTTTGGTTTTTCTTTGTTTATTTATAACAACACGGTAGGTATATTACAAAAATAAAAAGGCACAACAATAAAATAATTGTATTTGCATAACACAAACTAAAAATAAGTTTTAATGATTTATAAAAATATATAAACAAATATTTAATTCAAATTTTAGGCGCAAGTTTAAATTAAAATAGCAAAAAAAAAATATTTTTTTTTTTAATTAATAGAATATTAATCTAAACAATATTGTAATAATTTAACAATACATAAAAAAAAGATAAATAAACCTAACCCGAATCCCAATTCTATGCTAAATTTGGTAATTTTTATTATACGGCATTCAATAAAAATGATTTAACGTGTTAGTATAATTTCAAATTATAAAATCATAATTTTGAAATATAACTACAAACATAACTAAAAATAATATGAACTAAGAGCCCTAACAATAATTGGGACAAAACCAACAACATATTAAATTCTGGGCTCATATATAAAATACACAAATATTCATTAATTGTTCAAAAGTAAAGTTACATTTTAAATTATAAACTTTCTTTTCAGTATTAAACACCAAAAAATGTGTATAAAAAAATGTTTAAAACAAAAGAGTAGTAAATACTTTCTCTTGTAGCTTAGCCATAGCATAATGCATTCTAAAATAATTATTCAATATTCTATTAATTTATAGTAATATAACAACCCAATATGTAAACTAAAGCGGTTTTATAGAATTTCCATTTTAATCCTTCCCGTTTTGCTATAATTTTCATGGAACGATGCATATATTTTTTTGCAAATTTTATTATGCATTTTATTTATCGTGAACGTTCACACGGTCGATTGGTTCGTATGCATATTTTTCCAATATAATGTTTTACACATGCTGTGTGTACATATAATATTATATACTGCCATTATTAAATAATTGATGCGATATGAGTCTGTGTATATATTCAACAACATTCACGCTTTGATACTTAATATGTCATAATTTACATGTGAATGTGGGATAATATTTCAAAGTTTTGATCATCCATTCGCGCGCGCCCAAGACGAAGGTACGTAGTAGATTAGATGTAGCCCAAACGATTTCCTTACTAAATATTTCATGATACATCCATACTATCCCAGTGGAATGGGATGTATTTCTACGGAATACAGTTTATATACACTTCGATCGCGTGTGCATTTAGATAGGGGTAACAAGGTGGAAATATATAGGGGCTAATTTACCAAAAAGCATCTGGAAATAGGTAAATTCCCAACATGATTTTAATAAGGAAGCACCTACATATATATTCCATGCTTATATTTATATCGGATTTATTGAATTTTGAAAAATGCATTCAGTAACAGGAATTTCACTTCCAATTTCTTAAAAGATATATAATGCATAAATTTATAATACATCCGGCTATCTAGAGAGTGAACTAAATTGTGTAATAAATCTACGACAACCAGGACATGTATTTTCTATTTAAAATAGTCAACAAAGTTCTGTCTGTAGCACAATTTTATTTGTATTTATTTTTTAAGGATACAGAATATGTATAATTATATGTTGTTCCAGAAGCTTATCCTAAAATATTAATATATATATACAAACACAATGATATTTCTTTTGTATAATATTTATAATATATACTATGAAGTCAGAACATCGCTTTTAATAAGAATAAACTAAGCACATATTTATAGTTTAAAATGATCTTTCTTTTAATGAGAAAAAGTAATTAATTAAATTTTTAATATCCTTGTGCAATTTTTCCAAGAATGTATGTATCCGCTAGTTACACATTTTTTGTCCCATAACGGATATAGAGCTATTTGCTTTGTTGGAATGAATTTTCTTTGTTAGAGATTATGAAGGAAGACCGCTCGCTTCATTTGCATCGCGCGAGGTGAGTAATGGCTTAATTAATTCTAGCGTTGCTAATTTTGAAACTAGTTAAGATAAAAAAAGTGTTACAGTTTCGTTGAGTTTGAGCGAAGGTTCTGTTGTTTGTGTTGTATTCGCAAATGTTGTATGGGGTAATTGATAGTCAATGGCCCGTGTCCGAAACAAGTTTATGTTAAGTTTCCTATATTATTTTTCTTATATAAAGGCATTTCATTAGAAAAGTTCGAAGGGTCTTCAGACTTGTTTAGTATTCAGATCATAATGTAGGGTGGATACTGTTTGTCTATCGTCTTCTTTAACTTCTTTAGCCAGGTTATCGTTCAAAATTCTCCGCTCGAACGTAACTAATTCAACTTTGAGACTATTGTTTTGTGCTCCCTCTATCAGCAAAGCTCTCGCCAAAGTCGCCGGTAGAATAGTTAACGTGTAAAGTCCGTTAAGTAAGGGGGTATAATGTCTTGAGTGCGGTATGTATACAGCGTGACCGTGTTTTATGGGTTACGAATCGATAGTTTGCAAAACGTCTCCGCCTTCGCTTGCACACTGTTCTCTTTATACGTATATATCTGAGGGTGTTTATTTGTAAATGCACGCGATAAGGGCGCCCCCCGATTTACTTAGCCCGCGCGTACCGCTGGAATGTTTCCCCCGTTTGTGCTCGTTAAGATAACCACCGCGGCAAACCGGGGATGCAAAATGGACTGAGCGCGCGTGAAGAGTGTCACGCCAAAAGTCCGATGCTATCGCGGATTGTAAGAAGGGAAACGAGCAACCCAAACGGCGCATAGTTTGCCCGATAACCCGTGAAGACGTTACTCGTAATGTTCCCATGCCCCCACACAACTATTATCCAGTGTAGTCTCGTCAGCCAAACAAACACAAACAAAACTATACCGACATTCCATAGCCTTAGAAATTTATCCACAAATACAAACTACATGAATAGTGTGGCTTTAATCGCAATGTGTAGATTTGACAATTATAATACACATGTAAACAACATTTATTTAGATTAATGATAATTATATAAGATGTACACAAAAAGCTCATTAGTTGCATATTCAGGTTCGTTTGTCAATTAATTATATACGATATGTTGTATATTGCAAACGTCTTGTTATTTATGATTTCAGCATATATCCATCTCAAAAGGTAGTATAATTGGTGTGTATAGCACCAAAATAATTAGTGCAGTGGTGTTATCTACGTAACATTTTATGTTCAAGCAGAAAATTATTTAGATCCTTACATACTATATAATTAATTTGTAATTAATCTGCTATAAATAACAAGAACTATTAGCTTAATAATGTTACATTTAAAACTTCAATTCGCTTATACCGCTACATCAATTTAGATTATCAGCTATTAGCTCATTATAACTTATTTATACTACGCTAACTATTGACAATTTAGAAATACTTTTAAGTTAATATTTTTTTCACTGACGCAGCTCTTACAATGATTGCGTTGGCTGAATTCATTGATAACGTCTAAATTAAAGATTAGATAATAATCTATATTAACAATTGGGCATTTTCTTATGCTATACTGAAGACTGAATACACATGGTAACTTCTGATCTTTATATAGACATGTATAAACAAAATCCAAAACAGTTTTTTCGCCGTTTTATAATTAACATGAATCCATCAATATACTTAACCATTAACACTAAGAATTTGCTACAAAAATTCAAAAATAGTACCGATTGTCTTTCCGTCTGATAAGAGTTAGAAACAATATTGCTACTATTTATTATCACCTTATTATGATATTTAGAAAGAGCCTACACATACACTAAGCTGTTTTACTAAATCAATTCAAACTTAAATTAATAAAAAATACTATATTTAGTTTATTCAGCATGCTAACGAACAAGCGAGTGAGTTGTGAGCTCGTCCAATAAAGTCCAAGCAAAACACTATGAACTGCTGCCTCATTGATCCAACTCTTCAATTTCTTTTGTTGCAATAGGTACATTTTTGTTTCCAATAATATATATATTTATTTACACAATTATAAAAATAGTTACATTGTAAATCTGTAAACTGTATCACAAATGCTGGCTGCCATTTTAGCGCACGCGCAATCACCACCTCGTCAATAATATCATTTTCGTCCAGCATAATTCAATATTTTAATTTATATTTATATTAATAATATAAATTATAATTTGACTGACATACATCAAAATTAATTTCCAATAATAAACATTCGTTGGAAAAAAGTTTTACGTTAAAAAAGAAAAACATCGTAAAAACAAAGGTCTATTTTGTAGTTTGGCAAATCATACTAATGAAATAAAAAAGTTAGTATATACACGACGTGAGGTCATAATTTAGTGTATGTAATTTTTAGTTTATAGAGTACAGTATAAACATTTTTATGAAGTTATGCCCTAAAGTAAACAATTTTCAAAATACATTGTTCAATTATTATTGATTAAATAATTACAATTTCAGAAAAAAACAGATATGTATTTAGTTATATTTTAGTTCAAATTCACTATTTTAGATTGTTCCAAATAGCCACCGTTGCTGTCAACACATTCTAGCTTTTATTAGGAATAATCTGGTTGCGCTATCTTATCACTACATATCATTGTTTAGATAAAACTCATCAAAGTTCGAGATTTAATAGCAAATATTAAAAACAGTAATAGTAAAAACTATTATTCTTTAAATGCTAAAATTGTAAAATCAAAAGTAGTGCCAGTATTTAAAAAGGGTAAAAATACACTTAATCATTACAAACCTTTATCTATTATACCCATATTAGAGAAAATGTTTGAAAAATGTCTTGCCATACAAATGCAAACATTTTTTCGAAAATATAATATATTAAGTACATCTCAGTATGAATTTAGGAGTAATCTTAATACATCTATGGCAATCACAAAACTTACAGATGTAATACAAATAAGTTTTGAAAAAAAAAAAACATTACACACACGCAGTAATCTGCATCTTGACGCAAGCATTTCATTGTGTGTTTTATCCAGTATTAATTAGTAAACTTACATCTTTAAATTTTAATAGTGATAGCATTAAGTTACTTAAATCATATCTACATTTAAGACAACAATACGTTGATGTAATGAGTATAATATCTACAATAGAGATGCCACAAAGATCAGTTTTTTTACTGTGTATATTAATAATCTACCAAATTGTTTTAAGAACGCAAACTTTGTGTTGTTTGCTGATAATACAACCATAATAACAACAAGTAATGACTTACATACATTGCGTGATCAAATAAATATCATTCATTATATGGCCGATGAATGGTTTCTGGTCAATTCTCTTACCATAAATAATAGGAAAATAAATAATCTCACAAATAATGTTAAGTTTTTCGATGTTAAAATCGATCCTAAACTCATCATGATACTACATAAATCTCCATTAAAATATCCACGCTTCTTTTACAAAGACTATTTAAAATAACACCAACATGATTACTTTTGTCTCTTTATTTTGCGCACATACATTTTAACACGATTTACTGTATATTTAGTTGAGTACATTCTGCAACGATGCAAAATGTATTCAAAATTCACTTGCTTGGGTCTGATTGCTAAAGAGATTGTTAGATGATGTATCTAGCAAACCTCCTAAATAATCCGCTAGAAAATTTAAATAGCAATTAAATGGTTCTCAAATATAAATAGATCACAATGAGCATGTTATTAATAATTCTACTCTGTGGATTCTCCAAACCTCAAAAGTGACAAGGAGACTAATAAAATTTAAAGTGCTTTACTGTTTGACATACAAGTAAATATTTCCATAGTAACGTGATAGTTTGTATCATTAATAAATGTCACTTAATATCATTTATTGTTTTGGCTAGTAAAATTGTAACCTCTCACGTTGTACAACACTTTGTATAGCTTGTCAAGCTAAAAAGAGACTATTCTGAAGGATAAGATTTTCGAGATACATGCCAATAAAATTGCTTAAATGTCCAGATAGAATAAATGATTGTAATAATATTATAAAAAAAAAAACCAAAATGTGTCAAAAATATTACTTTCTTTTAATAAAGATGGAGAACAAAAAACATCGCACTTAAAAATAATTATAAAAACAATTGAAGAAAAATAGATGTGTACCTTTTTAATGCAAGAAGCAAAAGCTACTTGCAAATTGTACTATATCACTTTTATAATTTACTTACTAAAAAGTCTAGAGTTATCAAATAAAACTTTTCAACCAGTCCATGTAATATTGCTACAATATATAATAATTTTTTTTTATCCGTGCTAAAATGTTTAAAATTTCAACAAATTTAGAATAGAAATTTTTTTGACGTAGTACACATTATCAATACGTTCCAGAATTAACTGCATTTTAAGCGGTTTAAGACAAAAATCTAAATTAAAATGTATTTAAAATATTTCAACTCATAGCAGAAGAAATTTATAGAAGAAAGCAAGTATAGTATTTAAAAAAAAAATAAACTCAATATATTCTTTAATTCTTATTATTGTTTATCTTTGTACTCACGTTTATTTCCACACGTGGACTTTGTCTATAACTGTTTTAAGGGAAAGAACTCCTGAATATAATTGAGTAAAATTTTCACACATTGTAGAAGAAAGTCCAACCTGTGTTCTCAAATTTGTAGAACATTGATGCAATAAGTCGTTTTTTGCAATAATTTTAAAAAATGACATTTTTAATTAATTTTTTATTAATTTTTTACTCGTTAAATATAATTTCAAATCTTTAACAAAAAACATGAAGACATAGAATATTGTATGTAGTTCAACATATTAAAAAAGTGATGACTAAAATCTTATCATTTGAATATTGAGTTGGTTGGCGTTTTGTCCTAAAAAAACCAATTTTAATTTAAAAACGGCGCTGTACGTGTCAATATTTTTCTAGAGAGGAAGGTTCACTGATATTTTTGTAGATGTGATAGTATTTAATATTTTTCCATAATACTACTGGTGGCACCACAACAGGACTCTAGCGTTAAAGTCATCATCATTTTGAATATAATATAATTATATTTTTCTTTATCTTTTAACTACTGAATTAGACTTATAAGCCTGCATAATTTCATTCTTTTATTTTATTTTATTTACTTTATGGATTATATTTCACCATTGCTAATAACTACTAATAAGTTTCTGTGCACATTAAATAACTACTACTACAAAAAAAAAATCTAAATGGACGGTGATGATCAATTAGGTAGTGACTTAAAATCTATCAATGGCTTATGCAAATCTTACAAAACTTAGAAAAAGAGACTCATAATCATTTTGAAATTAAATTTAAAAAAAAAATTAAAGAAAAGACAATTAAATGTAATACTCCAGCTAAACCTTAAACCTACCATAATGTAATAAGAAAGGGTAGCTAAGATAAATGTTATCAGTTTGATTATAAAGTTGTAGATTGCAAAGACCAAACAGTATGTCCAAAATCTACAATTACTAATAATTGCAGTTAACAAAAAACATTAATTTTTTTCAAATCATATCGTATATATCAAAGAAATAAGAAGCTCGATTTGGAAATGTATTTAAATAATAACGTAAACATTGATAATAATAATAATATTTATTTACGGATCAACCTTTACATTAATTCAATACATTTAAATCTAAAATATATCAAATTTTGCACATGTTTTAAAACAATTACAGTTAACAAGAATAAAATACAAATTAACACCATTTTTGATAAAACTAATTACAGATTGGTTTAAAAGATAATTATAGCCATAACAGATTAAATGGTATTTAGTTTTCAAGAGTGTTTAGTCTTGTATTATATTTAAAACATATTAAAGAAAACATTGACCAAATTGAAGGACATTATAAATCACCATTTACAACTTTGTAAGAATACATAGTGTAAAAGTATTCTCTTTTTTTTAAGTGGATGTAATCCAAAGTGGTTAACAACAAATCATAAAACTGGTTTGAAAATACATTACCACATTTATAACAAAGATATTTAATTTTATAAACCTTTTTTCGACCATTTCTAGACGCATAATGGAGTTTTAAAAATGCATATGGTAATTATTGATATAATATTATCAATTAACAAACTTTGACTAATTAAACCGGAAATCGACCTTGCAAAAAAAAAATTCATAAAAATATCCTGCAAAATTGGTGCAATAGTTTTACTGCAGTGTAATACAATTATTATTTCAGGCTATTGTACACCTGCTGGTATTTTTATAGATCATAAAGGCAAAAAACCCAAAGTAAACTAACACCAAATGACTATCAAACGTATTTTATAAACATAGCTTTATTATTGTCACAAACAACACCTTATTTATAACTGTGAGTCAATAAGATTTCTAAACTCTTTAGAACCTAAATCTAAAGATTTAATTAATCTTAAACCGTTAACAATACACAAAATTAAAAATATAATTGCTTTTTTAAGTAACAATATATGTCCAAATATTTACGGTTTAACTTCTAGCATCCTAAAATCAATCAGAAGTGAAAATCCGCATATGATCGTCAAATGAGGTAAGACTATCCAATCGCAATGTTGCTGCTAAGCATGTAGAACGTAGTGTTTTCTCTGTTGGCAAAGATGGACAAACACTTTTAAAGAAAGACACAGACACAGGCCGTAAGGCCTGAACGTCATAAAAGCACAAATAATCGTAAAGATAGTGCTCTTTGGCTGGCGGTTCATTGGTAACGTATTTCGACAACAAGAAAAATTGGCAACGGTAGAGAAATTTCCTTAATCTTCAAATTTCCATACAATCTATGTATCGTAAAATTCAAAGTTTTGGTCGTAAATAGTACCTATAATATAATAGAACGCAGGCTGAACTATTTACATCTACTCCTTAACAGTATAGATGATCTCAGCGACGGATTTTAGACTTTTTAGACAACATACTACTGGCTAGCTACGCATTATTAGTGCTTTAGTAAAATGTTAATTGTTACAATTTCTAAAATTTTCATCAATTATTAGTAAAAATAAAATACATCTCCTAAAAATGTCGTTAAAATATTACCAGGTTTACTGGGTATTATTAAAATTAATTATACATTTGCTCTATTTTTCATACAAGTAAAAGAGTTATACTAAAATGTACAAAATATAAGTGCTATTCTAGTCTATTTACCAATATGATATTATTTGCAAAAACGTAGAAAACTTGGAGACGTTTTAGAATCAAAAACAAAGTTTAAAAAAGTAAACTGAGGTATAAATAAGTATGTTTACATAAAACATAAAATTAAAAAAATAAAAACAAAAAATAAATGTATGCGACTGTCCAGAAAGAACTTGCAAACTTTAACTCAAATCTTGACAGAACTTTGCCAACTAAGAAAAAACGCACAATTGGTATTGGAAACAGTCCAACGTAAAAAGAATGTGAAATTAATGTCAAGACAATCAAACAGTGCTATGTACATGCCCAGCCCTCTCATACGATGGAGAGTCCTTGTTGGAGAGCTACTCGCTTGACATGGCCATTTTACGGAAAACCTCTTTAAGCGTTGTAGTTGCATATATTAGTCACATAAAGTAGTTGAATGCCAAAATAACAGAATATGGTCGCCACAAGAGAAGATAAAAGGGCCTAAAAGACTTACATGCAAAAACTTCGGTTTACTTTCCAACTTTACATCCAAAAGCCAGAAGTTGAAAATAAACCTTTTTTTGTCATAATGCTTTCTTGCACAATCATTAACCTTAATATTAATAAAAGTAAGGAATTATTTAAGATTTTACATACCAGGAGAGTAACAAAAGTGACCAGGAAATGAAAGCAATAAAAAACTATTCGGTAGAGATAATGATTGCTAATAAATACTATCTATGTACATAGACATGTATTAAAAAAAACGTTACAAATTACTATTCTTTATCATTCTTTAGCAAAAAATTTCAATAATATTCTTGCATTTGCCCTGTTTAATTTCCGCAATCAAATTGAAAATAATATCTTTAAAATTTTCAATTAGTGGATGATTGTTAGCGTTAACTATTTCATACTATTAAACTACAAGAAAACACCAATATTGTTAGGTTGCATGATCTAACTACGGGCCAACTAACGTTACCTCTTCGAGAAACTATGCAGTTCATATGACAAGTGGCACTATAGTGCAAAAACCACATTTTAAAAATCCATACCATTCAATTCATCACTTTTGTCACTGAGTATTGACCTACTTAATAATATTTTTTTATAAAACTGTTTTTTTTAAATTAAATCAGTGTGGGGTTTGTCAAATCCACCTTAAAATGTATGTTTTAAAAACTACATAGGCAAAAAATACTCATAACTTTGTTATAAAGCAAAATAGAAAAAATAAATAAAATAAAAACAAATATGATTAGCCAAAAAAACGCTGATTCCAAAAACGTTAACTTATGCTAAAAGTTATTTGGAATCCTCTCATTGTCAGCTTGCCAATGATACCACCCAAGTTTGCTCAAACTTAAATAGTAATGCTAGCAATATCAATTTATTGTGTGAAAAATTTGAAATTCAATTACAATGTTATTAGTTTCTTCACTACCGCTAATTAAGTTTGGCAGTATTTTTGATAACTATAAACGATTCTACGTGTTGTTGGCTTTTATTTTGATATCAAAAAAGACTACTTTCTATTGTTGCACAATGACTAACTATTTTGTTTTTTATATTTTTCGTAAATTTAAATTTATTTATTTCCGCAAAAACTTTTCTTTGCAGATTCGTGATGTACTCATAAAAATCTATCGAAAATGTATTTTTTAGTTGGTAATTAGTTCATTATTTGGCATTTTAATTGATTGCTAATTATTTCTACAAAACATTAATTAGGTACTGGCTTGGCATTTTTGGAATCAGCGTTTTTTCTAGCTTGCTTTATATTAAAGTTATGAAATATATTATAATGAAATATTTTAACTACATATTTTAGTTGAATTAATAAAATGCTTTCAATAATGTAAATATACAATTAAATTGTATCATTTAATTATTGTAGTTAATTAAATACGTCTGCTATATTTCTTCTAGATGAGTGAAAACAGTCGGTAAATAACGGTCTAAAGACCATTTTCAATTTACCTTCCATGCAATTTGTTCGGGGAGGCGTGCAAAAAAATACAGTTATTCTGGTAAGTAAATAAAGCTATTTGGGAGCGGGGATCGTGTGAATTCCAACCAGATAAAAAGCTCCCGCTTCGAAAGAGAGCCATGTTCCGTAAGAACCTCAAACCGCGCGCTCACTGTTTCGTACTCTTCTCTTCCACTCGTCCTCATCCCCACAGTCGGGCCATCGACTCGTTGAGCCGAGATTTCACAAAGCCAAAGACTCCTGATAGTCCTGATCCCCGATGCTTCTCCTGCTACTGCCCTCTGCTGCATCGCACTGTTAGTCGTGTGCCGCCGCTTCCACCACCACCACTTCTGATTCCTGTCACTCCCATTTTCTATCTAATTGCATTTGCAATAACAATTTAATTACTGCGGCGAATTAAATGCAGCTCACTGACTTTACTATCTTTTACGACTTTGCTCGCCCGCACTTTGATGGCGTGATAGGGATATCCCTTTTGTACGTTGTAATTGGATCATTTCATAGCAAAATTTAATAAGATTTCATATAAGCTCTCCATACCAGTGTAATAATAATACATAAAATTGCATTCGAGAAATCGCGACAAATCTTTTATAGAATTCATATCATCATTAATCTTATGCAACTAATTGCAATTATAATTTCAACTTTAAAACTATTTTTAGTTGCAATATTTTTAAATCAAAAATAAAAGCATCCAATTAAATTAAAATTGGTACACTATTATCGATTTCTTTAAATTATTAATAAATCAATAAATCCCGAAATGTAGTTTTTGTCAATTTGACATTGTATGACACAACAAATAAATTAATAATACATAAACTAATTTGCTGTTGCTATTAAAAATTTAATTATCTTTAAGCTGGATTATTGAGGTATAAAAAATGCATATGTATATGCATGTTTCACTAATTTATGTATCTAAATTATAAACAAATACACTCAAAGATGTTTAATTTATAAACGCATTAGCGGACGAGAGGGCATTTAAACTCGACCCCCTTTTGGATGTACAATTGTTGTCAACTCGAGTCGATTGTTGACCGCATCCATTAGCGCGATGTTTTGTACGCCATCTGCAGTTCGGTTGCGGTTAACCTATTGCATTCATATTATTTATTTTCTGCCTGTGATAATTATGCGTTTTCTGTCTATTATTTCAGTTAATGTAATTAACATCATTATTAATTATTTTACACAGTTTCGAATAATGCTCTAATTTATATTGAAATTATTAATATCCCCTACATATGTAGATGATCTGAATTGTTTTTATATTTAGATAATTGATTTTCCAATTATACATGACATTATTTATATATGTACGTTTTTTATATATGTATATGTAAATATTTCTCTCGTGTAATTACTATTAAAACTTTGAGTTATTGTAATGAACTAATAATTTTTTCATATGCATATAGAATAGGGTAAGGTGTACAGTAATAATACGTATAGTGTACATATTTAAAATAAAGTCTGACTTGTTTCAAAGTATATGATCGATTGTAAAAAAAACTGTTAAGTTAATTTTATTTCATCTAATTACATTATTATTATTTATTGTTATCGCATGTATTGTATTTTATAATATTTTGTATACTATTTAACCAATCAATAGTATTATATATTTATTAGTTGAATTTTTTTAATTCACATATTATCCGAAATAAAATTAATTAAATCTCCTTGGTTTGTTCTTCGAATAAAATTAATGATCAATAATTGATTTCTCTTGTATTGGAACGTAAGTTCTCAAATAAGATTATTTTTAACTTTCCCTCTCGAGAATTGGAGAAAGAAGAAGCAGAATTTAGTTATCTAAATGTGGGAGAGAATAGATATTGGCGTGGCAGTAAATACTCGAGAAGGATTAGAATCCTGAAGCGGCGGGATCCCGCTCCTGTTAGCTTCTAGTGGAATTATTGAATCAGGACTTTGTTTTATTTGATTTTCGTTTTTTTTGTGCCGTTAGTCGAATTGTATTGGATTGTCTGGAATTGGGCTTACTGATTTTTATTGCCTCTATATGTCTTAATTATGTATTAAAAAATGTAAGTGACAGACTTGTTGTGGTAATGTAACGGGTCCTTTTAAGTTGAACTATGTTTAAAATGAAAAGACGCGAGTAAATGTTGGAGAACCCTTGTGGAAAGACATCGCACGCCTGCGGTGAAGTCACTTAGTTCGGAAATGAAAACTACGCTATGACGCTGAATTCCTTTCCACATTCCAAGCGATCCCGACTACTTCATATAAGCCCGCATGTTGCCAGCACAAAACGTGATCTTTCCAAACGAGCTAGTTATATGTAGGAGCATAAACAACGACATAATATAAGATTTTACAAGACATCGCGCACATACCATACTCAAATAAATATTACAGCATCATATATTATATAATTTATTTCATTATTTCAGCTTTCAATATCTTTGTATTTCAACGGAAAAATATTCACGACTAAATTTTTGTTTTTGAAGGCAATAAAACCAGTGGTCGTAAGATGAACCATGCCAATAAAACATTCATCAGAAAAAAAGGAATGCCGAATGGGAATTTCCACTGGATATATAGATAAAACACGTAGGTGCTTCCTAAATATGAACGCGATTATTTTTTATTGCTGTTGCGCGTGAGATGTATCTCTAATATCGTGGACTAATTTATAACATTACCGAGCAATAGGGTGGAGAGTAGGATGCCAAATGAAAAAATAACACGAAGCCGGAACAGTACAAATAGGATTGCATTTTTGGTTGAATTATTAGAACACATCATTGGAAATCGATTAGATCGAGACACAACAATATATTACTATAAACTTTGAATTTTGCTAAATATTATACAATATTTGTTGTCATCTTAGATACTATTAATTGCTTTCTTTACAAATTTATGAATTAATATTTTCTTAATGGGGACACAAAAAAAAACCTAAACAAAATCGCACTGCTTGATTTATAAGCTACCCTATATAATCACATTTTATATCAACATTTATACATTTGTGTTTTATGAGCATTTTTTTGTACTTGTCAGTGCTTTTTTTCTAAATTTAGTTTTAAATTAATACAAATCGTCAATTATTAAAACTTATTTAGGATTTGAGCAACAACATAATCTAACAAAATATTGACATCAGTCGTTTGGCAGTTGTGTATTAGGACATATTTGCAGGTGTGTCACTGCCATAACACAAACAAAAACTAAAAACGTTTAGACATTTACATACCTACATACTTATTTCGACGCTTTTGGAGCGTACGCCCTAAATCTGCGGGTTCAATTTTTGTAAATATTTGACAAAAATTATTAACAACAATATTTTTTATGCACAAATATTAATAATTAATTAATCTTAATTACTACAAACTGCATTTGTATTGTGCAAGCTGATGAACAGCACTTTACAATTTCGTGCACTTAAGTCACTTGGTCGCTTAATAGATGCATGCGACGATCTAATTGTATATCTTATATTCACAAAATAAGACAACAAAACCTAAAAATATATTAAAAACAATCAATAGAAGATACTAAACCTCCAACAATGAAGAAATTAGAACAATTTTTGAACGTAAGATGTTGATTACTAAAACGTTGGTGCCAGAAGAAGACTGCCAAATCGGTATTACGCAGAACAATAATTATAGAATGAAAAAGAAAAAGCCGGTCAACAAATCATTCTATTTACAAGAAAGAATTTCTTCAGCTTTCAATTAGCAACCGAATTGAATGGACTCGACGCAAAAGATTATGCCTAAATTGATTAAAGTCAAATCACCATTTATGTCTTGGAAATCAAGTTGACGCAAAGTATGCGATAAAAAAAACATCTTGCTGCATTTAACAAAAATCAGATGCTAATATTCCCAGCAGCAGTGTAGTTTAGATTTGAGGCATATAAGCCTAAAAAAACTATTAAAGTCAATAAATCACGTCTTGCTGTTAACGTCAGTAATATTAATAAAAAACCAATACCGCAAACGTCCGCAAGCTACTCAACAGCGGATCCCAAATAAAAATTATAACAACAAAGCTAAGCCGTCAGTTAGAACTACCAAATCATAAATGAACGCTGACTGGTAAAAATAGAAACTAGGCACCTGCAATAGCCATTACATCTACAAGAATACGCTAAACAATAGAAAACTATGAAAAACAACTCCTTTCTTATATTGGACCACATGACGGGACAAATCCCCAAACAATTAATCGATACAAACCTACTCAATACTTATTAATTTAACCTTGGGTGATCCATTCGTCAATTAATCGGGAGAAATTGATCTACTAATTAAAGCCGAGTTATACTTTAAATTGTTGCATACAGGCCAGATTAAGTCCGAAACAACAATAATACAAAAATCCAGATTGGGTTGGATACTAGGCAAAACTGTGCTTTTACAAAATACAAAAGCGATCCCAATGTAGAGTCAAAAGTTACTATAAAAAATTCTTCAAAAATGACAATTGAAAAAGATAAAACTGAACAATTTGTTGTGAGTTTGCCATTTAAAGATAAAGTTGAAAAATTGAGAGAATATTAAATCGCTTTACGGCAATTCTATAATATCAGGAAGAAACTTCTGCAACGCCCTGCATTAAAAATACAATATAGCAAACTCATACGCAAATATAAAATATTAGTTAACACGAGAAAACTTAAAAAATATATCCAACTAAAAGAATTATTTTCTACCTCACCATGCAGTCATAAAAAAAAGACTACTAAATTACAGCTCGTATTTGTCGCCTCAGCAAAAACTACAAAAATGATCTCTGTCTCAATGATCTTATGATGGTTAGACCGGTCGTTAAAAAAAACCTTTTCTTTATTTTGTTAAGGTTCCATGCTCATAAATATGTGCTATCAGCATATATCACCGGAATGTACCGCCAAATCAACTAAGCCAATTCAGCGTATATTTTTGCAAAATAACAATAATAAAACCTTACAAACTTTTAGATTAAGCACTCTTACATATAGCGTTGCTGGTGCTACATATTGAGTAGATTCAATTGAAAAAAAAAATGAAATCAAACATCAGTCTTATATTAAAAAACATTGACCAGTCCAATCTAGATTTAGTTCCTGGATAAGAAAAAAACACAGAAAACGGTAGAAATATATTGGAACACAAAAAACAATATGATCCAATATATGACAACAGAATTTCACAAAAGAAAAAAATCAATATGATCCAATATATGACAACAGAATTTCACAAAAGAAAAAAATCAACGAAGCAGATTATATTATCAGAGATATTAAAAATGTTTGATCTATTAGAACTAATGACGCCCGTAACTATAACCGCAAAAATCCTTATATAAAGACTTTGGAATGCAAAAATCAACTGAGACAATTCTGTGGATTAGCAAACCCACAAAAATTGTAGCAGTATTGCAAAGAGAAACTATTAACCAACATTTAAATCACAAGAAATGTGAAATATCCAAAAGTGTCGATAAAGATCGTCAAATCGCCAGTAAGTCAACATATAGCGTTGCAGTATACGTTAAGATTAGAAACAAATATCCGGAAGTACAATTATTAATTTCCGAGATAGCTTGTATAGCACCCATGAAGCAAGTATTACTTCCAAGATTGGAGCTATGTGCCGCAGTAATATTAGCCAAACTAGTAAAAAAAATAAAGACGGCCCTAGAAGTAAATATATCAAAAACTCTCCTATTTACAGATTCAACTATCACTCTTGGTTGGATAAAATCGGATAGCAAAAAATGAAAAACTTTTTTGGTCAATAGAGTAGAGGATACATTTTTTGACCAATCAAAATCAGTAGTAACATGTGCAATTACACAAAAACCCAGAAAAACTGTGATTATAACCGCTTAAAATGGTAAACAATGAGTTTTGGTGGCACGGTCCAAAATGGTTACTTACAAATCAACGTCTCGAGCAATTATGTAAGCTTGATATAAAAATATTGACAGACTTTAAGGTATTAACAATACCAGACTGAAACTTGTTTATAAAATATTCTAGCGCAAAACAAATACAAATCACAGCAGAGATTTTTCTAAAACGCACCAAAAGACAATTATCACTTGTACACTAACATTAAATAAAAAATAAAGGCCACAAACTTGCTGGTTATGCAAGTGCAGAAGAAAACATTCATCAAAAAAATTAGATGCCTAAAAGCAAGTATAGAGTTTCCAAAAAAAACAAACTTCTTTGCTTGAATTCATTTTTGGATAACAATAGCATAATACAAGTTGATAGGATAGAGCAGAAATGTATGAGACATATAAAAGTAATAAATAAACCTTCATAATACCTCGTTCGCATTATTTTAGGGGCATATGAAAAGCGGCAGTAAAGAGTTTAAAGCACCACTTTAAAAGAATAGCCAGTGATTCAAGTCTCATGTATGCAGAAATAAATACATAATCCAAATTTCCCCGATAAAGAAATGTCTCGGACTTTTCCTTATCGGGGATGTTATAATCTAAAAGTAAACAAACACATTCAACAAATGCAACAACATTTAAAACAAAGTAATTCTAAAGAATACCTAAGCAAAGTGCAAACCAGAACAAAATGGAAAAAACATCAACCACAAGACTGAATAAAGCCATGCAACTAGAAGAAATAATACACATACGCGACGATAACACATCGTAGTTCTAATAAAATTTAGACCAAATTGTAGAAACAATTCCAAGAGTAGATGATGTCCTTAGAATTGCATCGGTATGAATGTCAACCAAAACTACAAAAAAAGCAATTACGAGACTCGTCGGCTACCCATCAAGACTTTGCAAGAAACAGCTTTCAAAGCAACCGTTATGTTCAGTACCCTTTACAAAATATTTCATAATGTTGGGTTTTTCTCGTAATTAAAATTATTGTGTATTTTGCTTAACCGCAAATTAAAAAAAAATCATCTTTAACAAATCTATCGCTCTGTATGTACATTGGCAGTTCACGTTCTATAATGTATTCATAATTTGCGTTGCACCTAGACTCTTTCATTCATATTTTATTTTTTGCTTTTGTATATCTCTGTCCATAATTTCGTGTCATATCTCGCTCCCAGTTTCTCTCATCCTTTCAATTTCTTGGCTAGCATAACCATTTCTGTTGTAATATGTTTCATTAATCTTCCCTAGCTTTCTTTTCTTTTTCATGCATCACTGTAAAATTTCACATTCGCGACTCATTTTTTCCTCGTACCTCATTGCTATTTTTCCTGCTTTCCAGCACATACTGGTTTTCTTTTATTTAAACCCAGCACCCATCTCCAATATTTTACACACCCGTACAATATCATACTCTTAACTAAACTCTCAAACATATAAGCCTTTCTATTCTCATACTAATCTTTTCCGAAAAAACTTCGATAAAAAAATCTATGTCTTTCCAATCTTTATCCAGTGCCTCAACATATACTCCCCTAGCGTACCCTCCTAAAAATTTGACGCCGTATAACAATACTTCGTTTATATTAAACCTTGTAAAACTGATAATTGATGCACTACAGCAGTTCTCTCTTTACAAATCAACTGGCGCTAATCCCGTCTATATCTAATCTTCTTCAGTTTCTAAACAACCTAGTATACCAATCCAATAAAAAATAAACATAATAATCTTGAACTTGTCCAAATAAATTTCTACGATTCTTCATTGTTTAGCCGCAATCACTTTGCTAAACCTAAAATCCCAATGTTTATATAATTTATCAATCATTGAATAGAAATGTCTAGAAACAAATGTTTTCTAAATTAGCTCAAACCTCACAATCGCGTTAGATTTGATTCTTTTAGCGTCATTATTTTAAATAAAAGGTCTTCCTCTAATATTCAAATAAATGTTCGATCGATCTAGTTATAACTCCTAATATTGCATTTTGGCAACATTGCCAGATAAAAACTTTTTTATATTACCAAAAGTCACCTCAAACAGTCACAGTCTATTATTTAAAAAAAAATCTGTCAAAACAAATAAATTGGCTTTCTTACAAAAGATTCTGTCAGTAAGGTAGTTCTTTTCTAATACACAAAAAACTGAAAATGTGACTTGTTGATGCTGCCTACGCAATTTTATCTAAGATCCCTCTTCACTTCAAAATGCCAAGTCTCTGGTGAAATAAGGAACGTTTAAAGACATGCAATAAAAGAAAGCGCTTTTCTTCTATATTCCGTCGTCGTACAAAAAATATGTGTACGATATTAAACCGCACTGATCAACCACTGCACGTACTATACATAATTTTTTCATACAATACATAGACCTATTTTTGATCCACAAACTAACGCTATTGTGCTTGGTTTTTCACAAATATATGAATAGCGGTTTAACAAATCGTTTTTTTTTTTATTATAGGGCAAAAAAATGAATAATTGAATATGAAATAAAATTCTAAGCAAAAAATGTGAAATAACTTTTTTTCGATCGGTTTTATATATTAATTTCAAGTACCACAAAAAATCGTAAGCCATATAATAACTTTATGTAATCACTGTAAACCTGGCAACGTAAAACCACTGAATTATAAACTGCAGTAAAATCTGATTATAAATTTCATCTGCATAAACTAGCTGTCTTACGAGGCCCCAGAAGTAAAATCCAGTGCATTTAGATAGAAGATTAGAAATCTAACAGGCCACTGAACTAGACTGTGCCTACCATTAGTAGCCATTCTACAACATCACATTGCAAAATGTAAGTGAACATCTGGTAATAGCTCGTGCAAGTGATTATCTTATCTTGTAAAAACCTGCAAATTAAAAAAAAAACTGTTGCAAAAATGCTAATCTGTTGGTTGTAGAATAATGATAAGGTTGCAACACTTCTATTTAAAGTCTTCCAAACAAAGTTATGAAAAACTTGCAAACGGGTTGTAATTTTTTTGGTACTAATAGTTTGCCAAGCGCTGCATCAATTACTTTTTCTTCTATGCAGCATTCTATCGTAGATTTACACCACCAATATGACGTTTACCAATTCTACATTGTCGGAATTCATGAAATCAATTGAGAAATAAAATCTTCTTTGATATTCCCTTTTTAAGGCATTGCTGTTGCAAAAGCTGTAAATAAAAATAATGTCAACATATTTTTCTTTGCCAAATTGCATTCTTGACAAATATACAAAGTATGTGAAAACTGTCAACAACTAGTAAATAAGTCTTTTGTTTCAAAACAAAATTTTATAGAAAACAAAAAACAAAAGGCCAAACGGAAAAAAGTTATTTTGCATTTTTTGTTTAGAGTCTAATTTCAAAAACAAATACTTACTTATTTTTTGCTTCCGAGTGTAAATCACCATACATACATAGCTTTAAAAATTAAGTAGGCACTCATATTATAAGTGCATTATTCGTAAATGACAAGAATCAAGTTGTAATTTTTTGTACATATTCTTTTTATGTTTCTTGTCTAATTTCAAAATTACAAATTGCAACCATCTTAATTTTTTATCATAAGAGCAGAACCCGCTTCACATACTTAACATGTATAAAACTCAAAGTATTATGTAAAAAATTGATTTATTAGAAAAAGCAGTAAGGTCACCGCAAACCAATACTTTACTGTTAAAGTGACTAAAAATCTCTTTGTTTCAATTTAGTTGGGTAATTAGCCTTGAAAATAATAATAAAACTAGTTACCAATACATCTGTGTGTTTCTAATTAATTTAGTTGATAAAATATAGGTTATCTACGTTGTAACTTTAGTTATAATTTATGATTGATTTTGTTTACTTTTTTATTAGTAAGACGCTCAGTTTCATGTAGTTGCAACATATAACCTAATGTAAAATATTTAATTTCGATATGTTGAAACGTATGTTGTTTAGTTTTGAAAATTCAATATAGACCAACCACCGTGGAATAACACGGGCAGCATCCGAACGCAATGATTTATCACTTGGCAAACTTTAAGGCAAACTTCAGAAACTATAAATCTGTTTATAATTCGCATGGAGTGTTGTTCCTAAGGTGTAAATAATTTACAGGTAAAACAACGAAAATCAAAGTGATGTTAAAAGGTCCATGGTTCAAGTGAAAGTAGAATGATAAAGTATATTATGTAGCGTTCGTATTTCATTATTAAATTAATATTATTTTATTGACTACCGTACCAAAATTCTCAGTGCCGGTAGTCGTTGGTAAATAGTTTTGTAGCAAATATAGATTAATACTACACATTTTAATCTGCTATTAATAACTAATATTGTATGACGTCAAACTCTGCAGTCAAATCAATATTATCAAATTATTTATTTTACACATCTTAATCGTTTGACTAATAATCCAAACAGCTAGTGTAAGTTTTAATGTTAGCATCTAAGTGATATCTTTTGTATATGGCCACCACTATAGACGCCACGCAATAATGATATGCCTGAAGTATATGCAGCCGACAGTATTAATTGAAAAGAAATTTCTCAAACCCATTTACCATTTTTAGTTAAAAGAAATCAATTATTTTTATAAATGAATCCATTGAACATTTTTAATAGACTTTTTCTGAGCACGCATTTTCGTTGAAAGATTGGAAACAGCTTTTTTCTAATGCAACTTTTGATTTAATAATTGTAATAAGAAATTATGTTTTTTTATTTAAATTAAAAAATCTAATTTAATAGATATACAGATTTTAATCAATAAATGTATGTTATACAGAGTGTCAATAACCTACGTGTGTTCTATGAGTAACTTCGTTATTTTAAATGTTACAGAGTTGGTTAAATTAGCAAAGTTAGGCAGAATTTTTTATTTTTTATTGCAAAAAAACTAAAAACGGTTGTTTTTTTCAAACTTAAATAACTTTTTGTCTATTTACTCTAGAGCAAAAATTAAAAATGTATTCTATAGATATTTTTGTGTAGAATTCAAATAACTTAACAAAAAATTATGGCATTTTTTATTTTTGAGATATAAACCAAACTTGCCTTTTTTAAATGGCAACCTTAGTTGGCTATGAGTTCATTGAAAAGCTTATTTTTTTCTGATTTCAAAAATTTATAATTTGTTATATCTCATTTAATTAGTTTTTTTCAGAACTTGCAAAAACAAGAATTAATTAATAAAACAATTATTACTACATACTATAAGATTAAAATTACAAAATAATAATAATATAACTTTTTTTATTCATATACCTAGTTGTCAAATTTTATTGTTTACTGTTATTCAAAGAGAACGCATTTATTTAAACAACATTTGAATTTAAAACTATTGAGTTTATAAATAATAATAAATTTAACATTATCCCGGATAATATAGCTTATTTGACGAGAGAAAAACATGATACGTTGTTTTGTTACTGCAATTGAAATCGTGATACAAACTACAAACATACATGGAAAAAAACAGCCAAGTATGCAAAACTTAAATTTTTTTTAAAAAAATATGGATAATTTTGTAAACCAAAAGAAGCTAAAATTAATTTTTAAGAAGATTCAGAGATACGTGTTTTGGAAGGCAATACTGTTAAAGCAACAGCATCTGTACGAGAGATTGAACTAGAGTGTAAGGTATCCAAAGAACAAGCAAGAAAAATATTAAAACAAAACAATTTTAAGCCTTATCATCATCATTTTGAATACACTTTGTATCCAACAGATTTTGTTAGGAAGATTAAATTATGTTTCATGGTTTATTGAAGAAACTCAAAGACACAAACTATTTTCTCAATCAATTCTATTTACTAAAAACTATAAAAAATCCACACTTAACAATTGAAAAACAAAATCAACATGAATTCTCTATTAATGTCTGGTGTGGTACAAAAATATTGAGTCAGTATTTTTATGAAGAAATACTGTTATTTTTACAAAATAAATTAGAAGAATTACTGGATAATCTTCTATTAAATTTGATTCAAAATTTCAATTATTTTCAACAAGATGGTGCGCCTGCTCACAATGCACACATTGCATCCATTTATTTGTCAAAAAGATTTCCTAATTGGATAGGTAATAAAAGTTCAATTGCATGGCCTCCTAGGTTTCCGGACCTTACACCTATTGATTTTTTTTGTGGGGAACTTATTAAGGATAAAGTTTACAAAAAAAACGAAAATTAGACATAATACTTTATTAAAAGTACAAAATAATATATTAAAACGTTGTCAACTATGTATTCAATGGTCATTTTGAAGCATTATTACAAACATAATTAAATTAATTTATAGTATTTTTGATTATTATTTAGTTAGATTGTTAATAAAGCTGTTGTATATGTTATTGTTTCATTAAAATATGTTGATTATTAATTTTAATAATTCCAATAAACAAAAAAAAGTGACATTGTTCTCAAACTGTAAATTTGGTTTTAATTACAACCATAGTAACAAAATAACACATAATTTTTTCTTTTGATTTCAATGAATTTATAGCCAACTAAGGTTGCCATTTAAAATAGGCAAGTTTGGTTTATATCTCTAAAATCAAAAATGCCATGACTTTTTTGTTAATTTGTTTGAATTTTACACAAAAATATCTACAGAATAAATTTTTAATTTTTGCTCTAGAGTAAATAGACAAAAAGTTATTTAAGTTTGAAAAAACAACCGTTTTAAGTTTTTTGTAAATATTTAAAAAAGTTGAAGACCTATGACAAATTTAAAAATGGCATTACGTTTTTCTAGAAATTCTGCCCAACTTTGGTATTTTAAACAACTCTGTAACATTTAAAATAACAAAGTTACCCATAGAACACACGTAGATTATTGACACCTTGTATAGCTAAACTTAAGTTACTCAATATTAAAATCATGGAATCAATTAATCTTTAAAGAAGTGTCTTTGTGTACCAACACTCACACATCAAAATACTTTATGCATGCTTCAACGCGGGATAACTGGTGAGCTTATATACTCTGTATAAGTGGAGAAGAGTGCAGCTCAAGTGTGCATACACCAACTATAAGTTTGACCTGTGTAAAGATTTGCTGTCATAGAAAGTTTAAACAACGTTGAGCATATTTGTGTTTAAGACTTTAGGTACACAAAAACCTACCAGATATATGTTGTCAAAGTCTTAAAAGGCAATAAGTCTAAAACACAAAAGTCCAAAATCCTAATATATGATTAACCGATAGCAGCAAAAAATAAGTTTAAAACATCAGTTGTTAAGGTACTTTTAAACCATTGTATTGATGGCTTTTGTATATAGTAAAAATCGTTTAATCTTAATACGAAAGCAAGTAAACGCTCTTTGTAATCCAGATAGAGATAGATCTACTTCAAGGATGCTACCCTGCCAACGCAAGCCGTAACTGTCCTTCAAAACCCAATATCCAAAATAATCTCCTAAACTAAAATATTTTATTCTCTATATTTGTTATATGTATGTATTGTTATTGTATGATTTATCATATCCACATGTAGTTGGCTTAAATATATATTATTATAATTATTATTACTGAAATCCTACTCTAAAGTATAAACCTACTCACCCAATTTCCTCTTCACCTCGATATGAGAAAATGATCATCAAGATAAAAAAAAATCCCTAAAGGCAAACAAACTATAGCAAATAATATAGAAATACCACTAATACAAAAATGACTTTACCAAACCCAAAACAACAACATATAAAAAAAATCCAGCAAATAGAAAGTTGAAACGTCAGATACATGATTTAGGCAGAAAAAGCAACAAATTTTTCAAAATAAATTCGGCAAACAAAAAATCAATGCCTACGGCTGCAGCAACACCAAATAGCTAAATATTAGCCAATCTGAAGTAGATAACTACCATATTTATTATTCAGACCATGCCTAGCCACAGAACAAAAGTGACATTGCAATCATAGTTACAAATGAAGTAAATAAATATTTTTTTAAATTTCTACCCACATCAGATAGAGTAGCAATGATAAAGCTAAACTCAAGCCCATGTAAAACTAATATCATTCAGGTATATGCATATAAAGTTTTTTAAAAATAAAAGATTAGCACAGAAACATAACAAAATTACAGAGTTAATAAAAAACTTCAATGCAAAAGTTAGTAACAGAACACACAGAAATATTGTAACCATGCATGGTCTAACAAAGCAGTAACAAGAAAAGAAAAACGCTAATCTAATTCTGCGATCACGCCATAATTATCAACTTTTATAAGTTGCTCCCCAGAAGATTGCAATTTAAAAAAGGTTCAGAAACACCATCACATCGGTCAAAACGTACCCCGGTGGCAGATGTATATACCGACCGAAAAAAAAAAAAAACGTTATAGGACAAATAAAACAACAGATAGCAGAAAAAATGTCCAACATTGTAAATCTAGAAGTCATAGCATAGAAGGACAAACTGTAAAAAATAAAAACAAAGAAAAGCTGGTAGAATCAAACAAAAAACAAAATGCACTAAATATGTACAAAACAATAACAAAAACAACAGGATGACCGAAGTCTCGGAAAAACAAAAATACACAAAATCTCTTTATACTGATGACAATCAGACATGTTGAAACTAATAAAATAAGAACACCTAAACATCATCACGGAACTATTCAACAACATTTATGTAACTGAAAACATAAATAAAAAATAAATAACATTTACTCCCAACACCTAAAATACCCACAGCTATAAAATGCAAAGACTTACAAGTCACTTCATGAAGGCATAGAAAACATGCAATTTAGATTCAGAAACGCCTTGATATCAAAGATGCACTCTTCGGTCTAAATGAGCTTATCCATAGAGGAAGAGACGTGAACCGCAATGTATCATATCAAATATCTAACAAATTCGCATTCGCGTAAAGAGCAGATTGTTGAAACAATTCCTAGTACAGTAAGCGGTCAGGCAAGACTGCGTGTTATCTACGCAATTGTTTAACTGATACACACAAAAAATTCAAATGTACTAGAAGAAGCAGAGCAAAAAAAAATAAACAGTCAGGTCATCAACAATTTTTGATACGCAAATGATTCTGTATTAATCGCCGACCGCGCGGACAAACTACAAAGAATAATAGACAACCGCCAAGAACTCAATATGTGACTGAATATATAAACGCATATTTAATGTAAATATTGTGGGTTAAGAGAACAAAGTTTATTAAATTTCTTAAAAAACCTTAAAAAATACACACAAAAACCATATACAAACGCAGTAGTAAAAACATTTTCTTTCTCAAATATTTTAAACTTCATTGTATTATAATATTTCACGTTTGCACACTATGTTGCAATTGGTTCTGCTGAGGCGTTGATATACTTTTATTTAAAAATATTAGTTTATTATAGCACAATTTACGATAACCTATAAAATGACGTATACTAATAAAATCCAAATAAAACATTATTGTCAATGAAAACTAAAGGTGCAAGTAGATACAATCTATATATACGCATAGCAAAAGTTGCACAATTTATTGTAGTAGTCGGAAAAATATAGAAATATAAGCATCCAAATGACATTCCATTAATCTCAGATTCATTATAACATTACAGTTTTCAATAATATTATTAGTTCGTCAATAATGGCGCTGAACAAATTATCCAGTGCAGACAAAAAAATTAAGTTTGCCACTTGCCAAGAAAACCCAAGTGTTCTTACAATTCTTACATCGGCTGCCTTGTTATTTGTTACAAATCTTCTAAATGTTTTGTACTAGTGTTTAACTTGATTGAAAATATTACTCGAATTAACGCGTGCCTATTGTAGCACTGTAAATAATGACCGGATAATATAAATCCACACCTGTAGTTTTGTGTACATTTATTTAAGTTATCAGTTTACTTATAGATCTATTTTTAGATGTCAATATTATTCAATAATGAATAATAGAGTAGTAAAGACTACTTAAATTGATAAAAAATATACAAATAATGATTTAATTTTATAATAATTAGTACACAGTTCATAAATATATTTTTAGTTAATAATATTTCTTGTCTTTCAGCCTTAAATATATTAATAATTCCCTAAAATAATAAATCATAGTAAAAATTTTGCTTTTCTCTGTTCCGTCTATTTTAACTGCCTTCATCTATTCTACCCATATTCCGTCTCCTTTCAATGTCTCATTTTTTTTCATCTGCTCTTATCTTATCTTGTTACAATCTTTTAACATATGTTCCATAGTTTCTTTTCAAATCCTCTTCCATCCAAAATCTTGTCACTCGATGAAGAAAACCCAGGTTTGCCAATTCCTCGTCGATCTTTAGAATAAAACATTCCACAAATGACATTACACCGTATATTGCATAAAAAAATAAATCTTAAGACTTTTAAAGTTTAGTTAACACAAAAACTCAAGCCGGTCGATCACCATAAACGTCGTATCTTCGCTGATTGGGTCCTTCAAATGCATCAAAATGATCCGAAATTTCATCAAAAAATCATTTTCAGTGATGAGGCCCATTTTCACCTCGGAGGCTATGTTAATAAGCAGAATTGTCGCATTTATGGCTCAAAAAATTCAAAAATAATTATTCAAAAGTCTGCATACTCAACGTGTCACTGTTTGGTGCGGTTATTGAGCTGGCGGTGTGATTGAACCCTACTTTTTCAAAAATAAGACTGGTGCAACTGTTACGTTGAATGGATAGCACTACCGAGCTATGATTAAGGCCACACAAGCAGCAAAACAATCAAAATTTTGCAAGAAAAGTTTCCTGGCCGTGTTATTTCTTGAAGAGGTGATTACAATTGGCCACCGAGATCTTGTGATTTAACACCTTTAGACTTTTTTCTTTGGGGCCACGTGAAAGATAAGATCTATGCCAATGCTCCACAATCGATTCAAACCTTAAAGATAGAATTCGTAAAGTTATCGAGGACATGCAACAGCAAATGTGCGAATTGGTCATAAAAAAGTTCATTAAAAGAATGTGGTACTGCAACCGTAACCGTGGCGGCCATTTGACTGATATCGTTTTCAAATGGTAATGGCATACCTTCCTCTTTATAATGAAATAAACATTTATTGATTTCTCTTAAAAAATACCCTGTTTTTTAATATCAAAATGAAACCTCTTATTGGAAAACCCTATACTAATCCTACTGCATTTGCAAACCTCAGTTTTTCTTCTACATCTAAGATATAAGTCGCAAACAAAGTAGGACTTAAGCCCTATCTCACATTTTTTTTGTTAAGATACACCCTGCTAGCTGTCTCCTCATACACTACTTCCATTCTTCTTACCAGGTGTTCGCTAATTCCTTTTTTTCACATACACTTCCACAGTTTCTGTCTATCCACTTTTCAATCATGTAGATATAGAATATATTTATTTAGTTCCACAAAACTATAAACTAAAGTTTAACATGTTTTTTTTTTTTAATTTAATTCGATAAATTTCTCTACAGTATTTGAATGTAACTTTACAGAAAGAAACAAGTCTTTACTCAATACATATGTCATCATCTATCAAACAAAATAATTAACAGTAAATTAAAAAGGTATTTAATTCTGTGAGGTTTTTATATTCCATAATTTTTATTGTTAGCATTTAGAAGCAATATAGAGTTTTAATACTTAATAAATTTGTATTGCTAAGAAAGCTCGTTAATAGTCTTATTAGGCTGATACGCCAAAAATCTAAACTAACTAGCTAAGAAAGCTAGCAACCAAAATTAATTAAGAATCAAAAGTTTCTGATGTCTATAAAAAGCTAAAATAAAATATTGTAAAACATCAAAAACTTCCTGTTGCCTTAAAAAATTAGCATTAAATTTTTTATAGAGTATTAAAACTACCTGTTGCCTTTAGAAGGCTACCAAAACCTCGTCATAAATATAAATAAGTAAATCTCAAAATCATAAACTCAGAACCAATCCTAGATCCTGCGGCCAGTAAAAAAAGCGTAATTTAGTGCCCTTTGCAAAAATATAATAAATTGAATAATAGAAATAATTTTGCTAAAAGAAAAGTTTTCTAAATAATGTGTAATTTTTTATTATCTCGGAAACAAAGCAAGATAGAGACAAAAATTATTCAGACTTTCTGTTTGAAATTAAAAAAATGTACCTAAAATTTCATTTTTCGCCTCCAGTAACAAAAAAAACCTGTATATTAGAATGCATTTTTTAGATGAATACTAATATTAATAAAATGTAAAAATTAATGTATTTCATCATTATGATACACGAAATAAAAATACCAAAGACATCCTATATTCTTATTTTAGTAATTTGTTGAAACCTTAAACACATATTGAATCATAATTTATGCTAAAAGTTAAACTTTATAGAGTATCAAAACTTCTTGTTGCCTTAAGAAAGCTAGCAATTGCATAGCATTGTTGTTTTTAGAAAGCTAAAAATTTTATTTAAGAAGTAGTGAAATCAAAAAAAAAGAAGTATCAAAACTCCTCGTTGCCTTCAGAAGTCAAGTAATACAAACTTATGCAAATTGTCTCTAGAAGACTAAAAATAAAATTTTATGAAATATCAAAACTTCTTGATAAGAAAGATACAAATATATACAAAAATATTTATTAATTTATTAGTATTAAAGCTCCATGTTACTTTTAGAAAGTTAATAATAAATTTTTTTTAAATTTTAAACTATTTACTGTATTTAAATGCCTGCCATGAAATATTTATCAAATAGTTATTTAAATTGTTTTTTTAACTATTAAATAAAACCCTCGAGAATTTAAATATGCACTTACAGTTTCAAATCAATTATCTGATATTATTTTTTGAGAAATTTATTATTTATTATTAAGTTACACATTGTCAATCTTAATTATAAATAAATAAAATTATTATAAAAAAAAATATTTAAATGTAAATATTTAAATTTTATAATTATAATTTTTTAATTTATCATTAGTTAAATAAAATGTAATGACATTTATGTTGGTATTGACCATTTTATTAAAATACTAACTAATCATTTGTATTTTGTTACATAATTGCATTGTATTGAACTGATATATAACAACAAACTAAACATCCCGGCACTCACCAACAGTGTAAATTAATTGATCCACAAGTTTATCATTTTTTAATGAATAATAAAAGCTATCAGTGTCTATTCTGTAAATGTCCTAATAAAATAATATTAAAAACGTTTTAAGCAAATGTTAGTACAAATATCTATAATAACTAACTATTGAACTACCTATTGATTAATGCTTTGTAAGGTAATGATATCTGCGTATTTATATTTATTATTTTCCATGGATTAATAGAATTCAGGTATAAATAAATCGGAATTGATAGATTTTAATAAAACTGATCAATATCTTTGATTTTCCATGTAATCAATATGCAATTAGCGTTAACCATAACAAAAGGGAATCCAATAAAAATACAAAACTGCTATGTTAAGCCATAAAATTGCCATTAATCACATTATAATACAATATAAATAAACTGTCAAAATTATGCCGGTAGCGTATCATTATTATGAAATTAATAAATTGTAATTGTGTTATTATTGTTGGAGTACGGGGAACTAAAAATGTTCAAGCCACCAAGCACCAAATATGAAATATGGTTGAATTTATTGAAAATAGCCTATAATTATGCAAATGACATTGTCCGGTTATATTGTATTCTAATTCGGGACCCGTAGTAATATTAACGATAACCGTTTCGAAAATACATATTGGAACCGAAACCGAGATCATTTATTAAAGCAATTGTAACTGGGGCGAATTTGCAAACTTGTATTAAAATATAATTAATGAGTGAGCATTGGTGGGTAGTAATAGCAAGTCTCTCCGCGACTATTTGCACATTTAGCGGCATTGTTTAACAAACAGTTCGCTCTCTGTGTGTGTCGTGATACGGTTGCCAGATATCCGGCTGACTGATGAAAATTACCATCGCATTATCATTTCGGTTCATTTTGCATCCGCCGCGCTTCTACTTCTATACCGTCGGGTTAATATTGTTTACAAAACATTTTCCAAACAACAACAAATCTCGATATGGCCTCTGTGCGCACTTTAATGATAAAAAAACATACAGTGATCCATATTACGAAACCAATATTTTATATATTTTTTAACATTACGATTGTGTTATAAATATACACTGCGATAATAACTAGCGTAAGGCGATGTTTAACGTGCGAATGACCCGTCATAAGTTGTAAAACTTGTGGAAATAAAAGGTTTTACATTAACTTTTTTACGACTTCGTGCGCGATCAGAAACCAGGAATATTTTATCGCGTCTTGTGTGTGTGTGTGTATGTGCTACTGTACTTACTTACATCCTTTACAATGTTAACAGTATTAATACTTCAAAGGAACTTTGAACCTTGCATATCCATAAGTATAAGCCATTACATCAAAATTATATTCTTTTGAGAACAATAATTATTAAATCGATGTTAATTACTGTTCTAATATTATCATCATTTTAACATATTCCATAATTATCTTTAATAGAACCAAACCCTGCAACATAGTAATTGAATTATTGTTCAATCAAATTGAGTAGTATTGAGATAATACAAAATATTTTAGATGATTTTTTTATATTAATCAAATAAATATATAGTTAAGGACTAGTTAGATAAATAAAACTAACTTCCCAAATAAATGTGCCATTGTAAAATACAGTTTATTCAAGTTATCACAAATCAAATTTTTGCAAGATATTATCATATACGAGAAGAGTTTTTGTTTTTATGTTATTTTTAAAGCTATATAACCAAGATGTATAGCAAAACAAATTTTATTTTAAGTTTCTATAACATTTTATAATGTCCTCTTTAAGTTTGGTTCCAATCGCTTAACATTTGTCATTTTTGTATCAGTTTAAAGCGTCATAATTTTTTTTATCAAAATAAGTACCAGTACCCCAAAGAATATCCATGAGAGAATGGTGGCAGTGTATAGAAAAAATAACCCGTACTAATTTTCAAGTCAAATATTGGTGCAAGCAGTTTAATTAGGACAGAAAATACAATCATGATGATCAAAAGTGTAGAAATTTCAGTTACTGCTTGAGAAATAAAAATATTAGGAACAAGTGTTTTAAAATTCACTAAGAAAATTTGAGAATAAGCAAAGTGTCGATGATAAATTTTCAAGCTTCTCAGTTTCGAATAATAAATGTGTAGACAACAAAGGGTCCCCCAGGTTAAAATAGGAGAAATGCATCTAGCATCAAAAAAACATGTTTAGTATTATTTAAAAATTTCGACATCCCCCCCTTTTCCCTTGAGAGCAAAAAATAGCATTTTTTGTTTTCTTTTTTATTTCTCCACACCTAGTCTCTCTAGTGTAGGTAGTCTTCCAGTACATTTTTTTTCAGGTAGTCAAACACTGTAAATAACAACTAAAAAAACTCTAGAAGAATTGAAATTGATATTACGTTATCTAAACCTTCAATTGCATAAAATTTTATTTTTTACTTCATTAGTAATTAAAAAATCTACATCCATGATTTTTGTGGTATTTTTGCGAGTCTTGCGATTTTTTTCTGCTTTTGTGACTCTGCAAAGCATTTATAGCTTTCAAAATACCTAAATTTGGATTCTACAAAAAATTTTACATCAATTGGATACCATGAGTAGAATATTTTCATCAATTTGTAGTGATTTCACTGCTCAAAACACGATTTATCGTATTTTTTACCAGATGAAAAACAAATAATACATTTTTTTTTTCAAATTTTTATGTCAGAATCGTGTTCATGGCATCAAAATTAGCCAGTAAACTAATTTTTATCAAAATCGGCGAGAGTCAAAAAAGCACCACTAAACTTTTTTCACAATTTCAAGACTTTTTGCACTAATAAAATCAAAACTCAAAAACGGTTAGTAAAAGAGACATCAG
Organism: Tachinus rufipes; assembly: GCA_963932245.1. Taxonomy (NCBI): domain Eukaryota; kingdom Metazoa; phylum Arthropoda; class Insecta; order Coleoptera; family Staphylinidae; genus Tachinus; species Tachinus rufipes. The sequence continues at coordinate 69,019,438 of OZ010745.1, read as the reverse complement.
ACAAATTCTATCATCTTTACGTTTAGTAACGGGAAAATTATATACAATAAGTCAATTAGAATTAATTTTTGTCATCTCCTGCACACAACTAGTTTTTATTTGTTTGATAACCAACATTTTTACAAAAATCAAATAAAAAAAACTCGGCTAGAGCAATTGTAAACCTATTAGAATTAAGTATTTTCATGTTATTAAAAATTATTTCCAATTAGAAATTGTATATAAAAAATGTTTTGTAAAAAAGATAATAAAAAATTCGAACTAACTACTACTACTCTTTGTTCTTGTGAAGATACCTTCTAAAGATTTTATGTTTATATTTATATGGTAAAATTATTACAAATTGATGCAAATATTATTTATTATATTCAAGATACCTTTGAAAATTATTTCCGTAGAATCCGAATTTTGGTATTTTGAAAGCTATAAATGCCTTGCAAAGTCACAAAAGTAGGAAAAACAGTAAAAAATAAAAAGAAGTAAAAAAAAATCGATTTTTAATAGTGGCCCACCACTAGCAAAAATCCCATAAAAATCATGATTTATCAATAGCTTATCAAATAAAAAAAAAGAAAATTCCATGCAATCAGAGGGTTAGAGAATCTAAAATCAATTTCAACCGATCCGGATATAAAACCAAATGATTAATTTTTTTTTAGTTTAATATGACCCGCAAGACTGCGTCGTTATACATCGTTGAAAAACTCTTGATAAATCCTATCTAATAAAAAACGTTAAACTGTTTAGAATTGAAAGCCAATAATGTAAATTTCATGTTTTTTTTCTTATTTTTTTTTTAATATTAAACCGAGTAATTTGATAGATTTTATCCTTCTAAAAATGATAAAATTTGTCCGGTGTCTCTATTATTAATAGTTTTTGAGTTTTAATTTTTTTAGTGCAAAAAGTTTAGGGATAGTTTTTTGACCTTCACCGATTTTGATGAAAATTAGTTTACTGGCAAATTTTGATGCCAGGAACACAAATCTAACATTTAAAGATTTAAAAAAAAAATCCATTTGTTTTTCATCGATCAATCGAAGGTTTGGATAACCTAAAATCATTTTCAACCCTTCTGACATTTTTTTAAGGTTGTTTACAGGGTTTGACTGGCAGAACAAAATTGTACTTGAAGACCACCCCTACTTTCATGATTTTATTAAAATATTTTATTCAGTAGGTGTAGAGAAAATACAACGCAAAAATGCTATTTTTTTGTCCCTAGGAAAAAGGGTAAAATATCAATTTTTTTAAACTCTACTATACATGTTTTTTTATGCTAAACAAGTAATTTATGAGTTATTTTGAATATTCGTGATTTCACCTGTGTTAACCGGGGAAAACCTTTGCTTTATTGCATGATAAAGACATCTTCTATAGATTTGTTACTAAAGATAAAACCTGTGCATACATCCCACTTGTAGAATTCTCCTACAACACATGTAATAAGTATTTTCGATCATCCAAGACAGCAAAAACAAAATTTTCTGCCCAAAAAGAGATAGCTACAGTTTCCTGGGATGCTGAAGAGATTTTCTTAATTATATATTACACGCCAAAAAATTACTACTACTAAAAATGTTTACAACAACACAACTAAGAACTTGAAAGTAATATATACTAAAATACCTACAATTATGCTCAAAAGACTCTGTTTCTGCATGACAACTGCATGGTACAATAACGTAGAAATTGCTCAAAAAGTAGTCAAATGCGGCTTTAAGAAACTACAACATCCACCTCACAGTACCGACCTCTAACTATTATTTTTCTTCCCAAACTCAAAACACACTTGAAAAAGCAACGCTTTTTATCAAATAAAAACAAAAAAAAAACACCGTAAAGTGTATGGTCACTAAAAAAATGTTAAAACAAGTGTGTTCATGTTAAATCTCCCCGGGTACCGCACAAAATAGAATAATACAGTTTTTTTCTGCATTTGCTGTTTCTTGGTGAGGCAAAGAACCTAAATCAAAATCAAAATCAATCGCGTCAAGCATTATAGCCACCTAACCAAAAAATGCTAAATTAGCCTTTTTTAAAGCAAATCTTAAAAAACACACAAAACAAAAAAAACTGTTACAAACCCATCGTTCACTGCAGTGACAGATCATCACCACTGGCTTCCAAACAATAATCAAGTTATAAATGCAATAAGAGATCTAGCTATTAACAAGATTGCAATCGCAAAAAGCGTGCTAGAGGAGAAGGGGAGAAGAGGAAACAAATGCAGCGTTGGATAGCTGGAAGTATACCATTCTAGTACAACAACACGTTTGTGTCGCTGTAGTAGTATTTTTTCTATAAAAGTTAAAAATAAACGTGTTTGTTCTGTTGCATCTTTTGTAAAGATTAAAAAACTGCTACAGAGTCGCGACTTGAGCCTGGAACTCAGAACTCGAATGCTCAAATGTTACGTATTCCCAGTCCTTTTATATGGTGTGGAAGCTTGGACCCTCAACGTGTATTGTGAGAGGAAATTAGAAGCCTTTGAGATGTGGGCCTACCGTAGGATGTTGAAAATATCATGGACATAACATGCGACCAACGTAGAAGTTCGAAAAAGAATGGAGAATGGAGAACAGAGAGATCCTACTAGAAGTAAAAAAAAGAAAACTGTAATATCTCGGCCACATCATGAGAGGTCCAAAAAATTCTCCGACTCATAATCCAAGGAAAAATCGTGGGAAAAAGATCTATCGGAGCGAGAAGAATGTCTTGGCTTAGTATTGTGAGAAAATGGTTTAAGGTCACGTCAGTTGATCTGTTTAGGGCTGCAGTTTCCAAAATCAAAGTAGTAATGATGATAGCCAACCACCGGGATGGAGACAACACATGAAGAAAAAGAAGTTCTCTTGCCGATCACAAAGTGTGACAAAAAACTCCGATTGAGTGCTGTAAATTGTTGAAAAAAGCCGAGAGAGCACTAAAGATAACCAACTTCCAGGTCGATCTGTTTCTGTTTCAACTCAGCAAACAGTGACCAAAATCAATCGTAATGACTAAATGGGCTCCAAACAATCAACCTATAAACCAAACTTAAAAACTTGGCAACACTGCAAGAGCGAGTTCGTAAGAATCGGCCAAAGTTGTGAAAAAACGCTCGGTATGTAAAGCGTTATTTAGCCGCTAGATACACTCTAGTGTTTCTGTTTCCTAAGATCAAGTCTGTTTTAAAAGGAATCCGGTTCAAAGTGATAGAAGAGTTCGGCGGAGCTCCTAAATACTTTTACAAAAGAAGACAAGGAGAGAAGAGTACATTAAACATTCAATTACAAAATAATTTTTAAAATAAAACTCTTTTTCATAAGCAGTCTCGGTATTTAATATAATAGTAAGTAGGACATCTTTTTTTTTTTTAGTTGAAGTTTCTTCTTTCTTCTTAAAAAAATACAATCATATGCCATCGTTTTCTAGCATCGTTGTAATTTGCGAACATTTTATTTACGGTTTCGTTTAATTATAAAACTTAATTATATTTCCGGCTTTTGTTTATCTATACTGTCAATATATATCATGTAATCATAATACATGCTGAATAACAAAACTACATTTTTATTTATTTTGGCAAGCAGGATACTAAAGTGCATTCTTTCTGAAAGCCAAAATTACTTTAAAAAGCAGTACGATTTCTAATATTTTTGAATTCAAGAGGCATTTAAAGTTTATTTTTTGTAGTGTTCCTACAAAAAAACTCCTTTTTTGTTTGAGATCACATAGTAAACCATAAATTGTAAACTGTTATAGTAACGTTACGTAAAAAAATATGAAAAGTTACAAAAAGTTTTTTAAACACTTCATTTAGTTTATTACTTAGTACATAAGGTCCCTCTGGTTGTTGTCTGACATATATTTCCAAATTGTAAGTATAAAAAAGATATAATTTAAACTAATTTAAACCAGCTACCGTTTGCTCAAAAATCTTTAGCCGTACAACTAAAGGTAGGTAGTCCTGCTGCGCGAAATACCAATCTTGGTTCAAATTTTAATTAATTTAATAATATAATTATCAAGAAGTAGATTAATAACTAACTTTTTTTAAAAGTATGTTCTTTCACAATATTTACCTGTATTAAATATATTTTTTTTACATTTCTACATATTCAAATAAAATGTTTTCTGTAAAATTTGTATCTCTTGCGGTGTTCCTATCTTTCAATATAATTTCTCCTCCTTAAGTAAGTGTTTGTCAATTTTTTATTTATCAGTGTTTTTGTAAGATAATAAAAAAAATAAAATGGTATCTTTTATATTTTTATCTAAGTTGTTAAGATATTTTTAATAAACATTTTGATTGGCAAAAAAAACATTATCCAAAAAATAATTTTCAATAATTTCTAACAAGTAGTGCCATAGTTCCTTGTGCAAGAGGCACAGTCAATCTACTATTGAAAGGGTACTACCTCTTGCACAAAAAACTTTAACCGTACGACAGTAAAGTAATGTCAACATAAATAATATGTTGTATTCATGGTTTTCAAGTAAATACTGAAACTTTCTCACTATTAGATAATCGTTATTCTCAATTTTTATAATTAATGTAACATTTTTTTAATAGATAATTATTGCTAGTTATATCTGCTATTTGACATAATCGTCTAAATGTACAAATCGATGATTGAACTAACTGGATATAACAACAAAATAAAGATTACTTTAGACAGTATAGATACTGTAATCTATTATGAAACAAAATGAATGTAATGCAAAACAAATACTCTGAATATATTTTTATTCACATTGTAATGTAATATATCCGTAAAATTTTAATTTAGATTAATTTTTTAGTGCATTGTGTTGGTGGGTGAAATAATGATTCCATTTATGCATTATAATTTTATAAAGAGAATTGACCGGATGAATGAATGTTACGTTGTATCTGTATACAAACATTCGCTTTTAATAAGAATAAAATTAAAAATCATGATCAGTAAATTGTTAAAAAGATTAAAAAATATATAATTTTTGATTATCTAAAACTGAATTATTTGTTCTTTTAAATTGATTTCTTAACTAACTTTTTTGTTAAATAAGAAATCTTTTTTGAACAAATTATTTCAACAAATAATTCTAATTACACTGCAAATACAAAATAATCTAAATTGTTATAAGAATATAAGAATCATTTTTGTTTTTTATAACAAAATGTTTTTAGTTTAAATAAAAAATATTCAATAAACAAATTTTCTTAATTAATTTATAAAAGGAATATTTTGTTTAAGTAAAATTTTTACAAAAGGACCTTTTAATTCTAGATTTGTTTACCTCTAATTATAATTATAAAGTAAATAATATTTTGACTTTTTTTTTTCATTCAACTGATTTTGCAATAATGTTGGTTTTCATTGAATTAGCTAACTATAGGTCTGTTCCAACAAACGATTTGGACGGTTTGCAAACCGTTCAAACTCTGCACACAAACAAATTACTGTGTATAAAAGATTGCCTAAGGATGACACATATTTGTTTGTGTGCACAGTTTGGACGGTTTGCAAACTGTCTGAATTGTATGTTGGAACAGACCTTATATGTCCTTCTTGCCATTTCATCGCATATTCAATCAAACTTAGTTTGTGGCTTAAAACTTAATTTCTCTAATATTTGTGGTCAACAAAAAAATTAAATTCTGTTCATCAGCATCTTAAACAAAAACCCCATATCTTCTTTTAGACTGAAAGCAAAGTAAACAATAAAGATTCATATCGCTTTTATCTGGTAGATTCCGAATATCATCTCAAACATTCAATTCCTAACCAACAGATTGTTTGTGTTAATATCTACAAGGCATTGGTTATAACATATTTTTTAAACTCAATCTTCTCTAAACTTTCTACATGCGATGCTGTAGAAGAATACATGGAATATATTTTAAAACATCTTGATAAGAACAATAAATGCCTTGGAATATTCCCTGATTTAAGCAAGGCATTTGATCTTGTTGACCATCAAGTTCTTTTGAATAAGTTGCATAGATATGGTATACAATAAATAGCGTACAAGTGGTTTGAAAGCTATTTGTTAAATTGCAAAACTCAAAATTTTTACTACTGCAAATTCAAAAAAGGGTACTCCAAAGATCTGTGTTGGAGCCTCTTCTTTTCATAGTTTATGTAAACAATCTAAATGTGGCAAATTCTGTAATGTTTACGGATGATACATCTACATTAGTTGAGTCAGAAAATTTAACTATTTTAATTAAAAATGCAAATGGAAAAATATCGAGCTTTCAAGAGTATTTTATTAATAATAATTTATTTTTAAATGTGTATAAAACTACATGTCTACGTTTTCAAGCAACAAACATACCTACCAACTACTCTCTTCTTTTGAGACATAATCATATCTCAATACCGCAAACTACAAAAACTCTATTTTTATTAATATTTGTTGACAATAATAATTGTAATTGGCATTCTCATACAACTCACGTTTGCAAAAAAATTGCTCCTCTTTGTTATGTTATGTCACAGCTTCGACAGTATTTAAATCTTAAAACATTAAAGCTTATTTATATGGCGTCCATTGTCAATCCATCATAGCATATGGTCCTACTGTGTGGTGTAGCTCAACACAAACTGACGTTCAGTTTGTGTTTAAAATGCAGAAAAAAAATTTACAAAAGATGTTGAGTAAAAAACTAAATACACCATGTATTATTCATTGATCAAAAAATATTAATGAAAATTACAATACAACAGCAAATCTATATCACAAAACTAGACATGGTACTACCACAATTCTAAACCGATTAGCAGTGTATGAGAAGGGTACAAGATATACGTCTATAAAATGCCACAATGTTTTACCGGTAAAAATTAAAAAAACTACCATTTAATAAATTTAAAATTATTTTAAAAGATTTATTAATTTCTAAGGCGAACTATTAAGTGAAGGAATACTTATATGAAAACTTCACAAGTTTTAATTTGTAAATCAGTATTATATTGTGTTGTGTAACATATTTTGTAATGTTTTGGGTTATGTGTAAATTTTAAAGTGTCCATCTTATAACTACATTTTAATTTTAATTTTAAACTGACTTTTCATATCCAAATTGTATTTTTGGCAAAATGAATAAACACTATTATTATTATTATTATTATTATTATTTATTTATTGATAAACTTTTTGAAAAATTTTCCTCGTGATAAACTTTTAGGTAAACTAATATTCCTAGCTCTGCATCTTTCAACTGTTCCAGAAATTACAACAACTACTGTTTAGGCTGCTTTAAAAATTCCAATAATTCATTTATGAGTTCTGTTGTTAAAACTTCTCTGCCTATTACTATTAAACCTAAACCGTGCTTTATTACATCATTATTTTAAGATGAACATAGAAAAATGAAAAATTTTCTTAATATTTTAATTCTCATTGCATAAATATCTACAAATTGCAGCAAAAAATCTTACAAAAACTGTTTTTTGTTATTAAACCAAGAGAGAGCGTGGCGCAGTGGTCTAGACATCCGATCGCTGCACCGAAGATCGTGGGTTCGATTCCCGCATACCGTGACACACTTTTCACATGTTTATATGCTCTCCCACTCCCCAACCCGCCTTGCAAGCGTGAGGTTTTACGGCTAATAACCCTCTCTGATCGAGTGATAAAATCTCTTCAGTGGTTTGGAATCCATTTAAAAGTGTAGGTCCCTCGTAATGATGTGAGTTGCCAGCATTAAGTGCAGAGATGGAGGCCTGTATCCAATCAAGATAGAAAACGGCTTAAGATTAAGATTAAACCAAAACAAAAATACTTGTTTTCAATTTAAACAAAACATGCAGTTAATAATATGCAAAAAACATTTAAAAACACATCAGTAAGTAATCGTTTAAAACAGACTAAGAAAGATTGTGAACATTGTGACAATCTAATACAATCTGAAAAAGATAAGATTGGTAAAAGCAAAGCTAATCAAATTTCCCAGCTTCCAATAAACAACAAAAATATCTACAAAACAATAAATAAACTGCAAAGTAGTACAAAATTTATAATACCTCCTCTTCAAAATAATCAAAACAACACATAAAAAAGCAAATATTGTTGTAAACCAATTTGCATTTAACTCTACTATTATAAATTCTCCTATCCGGCTAGTAGTAAAATAATAGGTCCTATTCATTTTAGGCATCGGATTGTCAAAAGATATCTTAAATTAAATACCAGAAAAGCAAAAAATTGATAAAATTCCACCTATTATTCTTAAAACATTTGCTAATGAATTAGCTCCCATTTTACCTAAAATTATTGCCTAAAAAAGAAGACTCCTTCAGTCTGATTCTTCAAATTATAGACTAACTGCATTATTGTTCAATCTACGCTAGCGAGCAAAAATTAAAGGCCACTGTAAAATTATGACTTAGTTTTGGAATTTTTTGTTTTAACCTTATGTTAACAATTGTATTGTATTTTGAACACTAAATTAAAAATTCAATGTTAAATCGTAAAGCATATTTATTGTTTTTATTGCGTGTTTTGAAAATATACAGTTCAGACAAAGTTCGAACTTTTGTTCCTAACCTGTCATGAAGAACATCAATACAAACTGAAGCGTATCTTTCTCCGCGTCTTTACACTTACCGACCTTCTTCTGATACATTGAAGCAAAAGCGCAACTCATCAGAAAACAGTACCCTGATCCAGTCCTCATTATTCCATGCCCGGTAATTTCGCCCGGATCCCGATCCTGATCTGGTTATCAGGCCAGTATCCAAATAACGCCGATACACCTTTTGTCCAGCACAAAGGCTTCTACCAACAATCCTTGCAGTTTTCCACGCCCATCTTCAATCGACGCTATATTTCTTGCCACAATAATAGGGCCTAAAGGCATTACAATTTACAAACATAAAGTTAAAACAGCAAACATTAAGGTAACACAAAAAATAAATCATAATTTTAAGGTGACCTCTGTTTTTTGCACGCCAGTGTATCAAAAATGTTTGAAAAATATATTAATTTCCAAATTGTCAAATTCTTAGAACAAAATAACTTCATCTCAGATACTTAATATGGATTTCAATCGAAACGTTCAACAACAGAGTTTCTGAGATATGTTAGTCACAAATAAAATTCTACTTTAGACAAACATAAAATAATATAATAATATTGCAGTAGACATTTCCAAAACATTTGATAGGAAATAGCATCTTAATCTTATTAACAAGCTCCATTGCATAGCTTGTTTGACAATAAAAAAAAAATAGTTAAAATTGATGGTCTTAGCTCTGATTCTAAAATCATGCTAGTGTTCCTCAAGGTTATGCATTTTCACAACTTTATTTTTTACTAAAAAATAGTTTCTTCTTGCAATTTCTAGAATAAAATCTGTAGCATTTAGTGCATTACTAATTACAAAAAAAAAAAACAAAAGTTGAAATTATAAAACAATATGAAAAATTAAATGATATTTAGAGTAGTTCTTTCAAATATTATCTAAATAAACAATTATAAAAAGCCTGTAGTTATATATAATGATGTTGATGTTAATGTATTAGTCAAAAATCAACAAACTAAGCAATTTATAGACTGAATTAATTAATTTAATTTAATTTATTGCATAAATGAATCGACTGAAATAACACCGACCAGTAAAACTTGCATTAATAATATATTACCACAAAATACAGCAATTCATGTAGGCCTCTCTAATCATACAGCACAATTAATAGATAATCCATTAAAGCAAAAGTTAACACAGAACCAAAAAATGATTTTCCTTTGTAACAACCAACCAACCGTAACTAAAAGATTTTATAAATTTATCTATATTGAGTCTAAAAAAGTTTACTATATTATTAAACTTAAATCCTCAAATGCCTCTGATAGACTTAACGCAAAATTATAAAGGCCTACTTGTAACATTAAAAACTAAAGACCAATTGTTTACTCCCAACGTTGTTCAAAGTATTTGAGAAAGTGGTAGCAAATCGTATTACTAATTTCTTTGAAAGCAAATGAACTTTTTGCAAAAAATTTGTTCAAATTAATGAAAAAAAAGATGCTGTTATAAAATTGCCTAAACTTCTATATGCAAAAATGAATTCTAACAAAATACGGTTAGAGTTATTATGACTTATAAAAAACGTTAGTGTAAACAATGATAAATTATTAGAAACAATAGAAATATATGCTGCCAAAGATATACTTTGTTGAAATTAAATCTATATCTATACAGTCAACGACATTAAAAGTCAAACAGGGGATACAGCAAAATTCCGTGCTAGATCAATTATTGTGTATTATTTATTGTAATAACTTAAACTGTAATGTACTATGCAAAAAATTAATGCTGATAATACAACTTTTTTTTTAAATGCACATACTGACAAGATTGTTCTCAAAAACATAAACAACCTATTAACAAACACTCGTTTCTACTGTCAATATAATAATTTGCTATTGAATAAAAACAAATTAGTTTTTATTCACTTTGCAAAAAAAAAACACAATAGCGCATGTTAATAAAATACGACCATCAAACTTTACAACAAGTAAACAATACATATAATTTAAGAATTGTTTAAAATTGTAAATTAACGGTAAGTGTGCATATTACGCTATTCAACGTCTGAAGTGAATTATATATGCAGTGTATATATTTTAAAACTGTTTTATTTTGCTTATGATTATTCTTTATTGTCATATATAACTTAAAGCAGTATAATAGCATTGAAACAAAAAGTATTAATTTTTATAAGCAAAATTTAGCAAATATTATGGATATTAGATACTATAAATCATGTAGAATACACTTTAAAAAACAAAATGTTATGCCTTCACCTACAATATATATTTATCGTCTTCTAATGTATACCAAAAGACACATACAAAACTACAGTCAAAATGGTACCAAACACGGATACCATACTAGGCATAAACATTTACTTAAAATTCATAAACATAAAAAAAACTCAGCCAAAAGTCAAACTAACTTTGTATGTAGCCCAACTAATGACAAACTACAAGCTTATGTGCCTTCTGCCTACGTACATGTTTCTAAACTTGAACGTAGAACTAAAAAAAACTGATATAGTAAATCATATTAAATCTAAGTTTCCCACGATATCAGTTGATGTTGTTGAGTTACAAGTAAAATCTTGAAGCTACAGCAGCTATAAAGTTTCTGTTCCAGCTAATTATGCTCGATCCATTCTTTGTAAAGATTTTTGGCCTGCAAATATAGCGGTCAAGAAATTTATTAATTATGGGCGTGTTAATAATGTTCCTGCTTCATCTCCGGAAGATTTTCGAAGTCTAGACCCAGCCAACAATCTAAACCCGTCACCAGAAACACCAGCGGTATCTCCATCTATTATCAGAACGTGTCGGGGGTATAAAAAGTAAGCTCAAAGAACTTATGCTGGATGTAGCTGAGTCTAACTACGATATTATTGTACTGACCAAAACCTGATTTAATCAAGACATCAGCAATGCGGAGCAACAATTAATTGGTTACAGTTTGTTTAGATGTGATCGCTCTTCCTTAACAAGCCATAAGCTTGACGAAGGAGGTGTCTTAATTGCTAATAAAACTTGTTTTAATTATACTTTATTACAACCTACATTTTTAAGTGTTGAATCATATATAGTATCAGTGCAGTCTACTTACCACCTAACTCGGCATGTGATAAATATTTAGATCAATGTTATTCCGTTAAATCTGTCGCTGACAAATATCCGAACAGTAAACTAATTTCACTAAGCTATTATAATCTACCCGCAGCGGCATGAGTAAATGATGAGTTAAGCATAAGTGTTATTTGTAATGATAGTTATTCTGCTCATTTTGTTGCTAACTGTTATAGATTTCTAAACTGCGCTCAATGTATTTCTATACCTAATGATGGTGGGGTGTCCTTAGAATTATGTTTTTCCAATATCTGTGATATTTCTGTGATTATTGCTGCGGATGTTTAGTTTAACTTTAGCCAACATCATAATGCTTATGTGATTGATGTAAAATGTGATAGTAGCCGTGATATTTGAATGTGTGATTATGTTTTTAATGATTTTAAAATTGCCGACTTTAACGCAACCAATAATTTTTTGCTGAATGTTGATTGGACCGCCCTTTTTTTAAATTGTGATTTTCATAATTGCGTTAATTTATTTTACTCTGTGTTGCATTTTGCTATTGACTGTTTTGTCCCCAAAAAACTATGCCGTGAAAACAATTTTCCAGTTTGGTTTAATAAAAAATGGATTTCACTTACTAGACTCAAAAAAACTGTTCATAAACGTTATAAATCTTCAAGACTTTTGTCCGATTATAACGAGTTTCAATAAATTCGTACTTCGTGTAAATGTCTCAGTACATGTCTATACAAGCAATATATTACTCGAACAGAAATCAACATTCAAAGTAACCCTAAACACTTTTGGAAAATTGTTAGTGACACTAGAAAAACTAATGATTTTCCAGCTACAATGTATTATAAACAAAAAAGTTGCAGTAATGGAATGACTACGTTAATAGTTTTGCTAAATTCTTTTGCTCTGTTTACGATACACAAACTCATCCAACTCCACTGTTTGACTTTAAGAAAAACGTAATACATCGAGCATTTTTAATTAGTCTGCTGAATATATATAACGGGATTGAAAACCTTAAATGTAATTTTAGCACTGGACCGGACGGTGTTCCATCTATGCTGTAAAAACAATGTATTTATTCAATTTCTACATTGCATTTACTTTTTAAGGTTTATCTTAATGAAACCTAGTTTCCTCTAGTTTGGAAGCAAAGCTACATTATGCCTTTACATAAATCTGGAGCTAAGGAGGATATTACTAATTATTATAGAAGTTTATGCATCCAGTCTGCTATTCCTAAGTTGTTTGATTAAATTGTAACTGGTCAAATACAATAGATGTGCAAAAGCATTTTAGTGGAACAGCAACATGGGTTTCATGAGAGTCGTTCTACTCGTACAAATCTTCATTGTTACTAAAATGATCTTTTGAATGCCTTTCAGTCAAGAGTTCAAGTAGATTCTATTTACACAATTTTTTCAAATGCTTTTGATAGCGTTAATCATAAATTTTGATTGCTAAGCTTTGGGCTTTGGGTTTTCATAATTTTGTCGTTGCGTGGTTGTCGAGCTTTTTAGAAAATTATACTTCGAGTGTAAAAATTAATAACTTTTTATCACAACCTATTGTTGTTCTATCTGAGGTTCCACAAGAATCTCATAGTGGACCAATTTTATTTTTATTCTTTATTAATAATCTTGTTTATTCTATTAACTCTTCATCTCTTATATTTGCTGACGATCTTAAAATTTATAAAAGAACATCATCTATCGATGATTGCATTAGTTTGCAAAATGATTTGGATTCTGTTCATTCATAATGTCTTATTAATAACTTGTTCTTTATCGCTAATAAAAGTTTTTCGATAAGCTTCAACAGAACTTAAGTAAAGTATCGTATGACTATACTATCGATAATAATGTTTTGGAACATGTTACTCAAATAAAAGATTTGGGCTTAATTTTTGACTCTATAACTAACTTTTGTTGAGCATATAAACTATATGTGCAACCGTGCAATAAAAATGTTAGGGTTTGTGTACAGAATGTCAACTGAACTATCTCCAAGCACACTCAAACTACTTTATTGCGCCTTGATACGTTCTCATTTAGAGTACGCTCCGTTAGTTTGGTGTCCATTCAACAGCATTCATATATGCAATATAAAACGTATTTAAAACAAATTTTTCCGTTTATTATCGTACAAATTAAGCATTTTATCAAAAAATTAGAATTATAACCTCATTGCATTGCAATATAATCTTCTGCCGCTGAAAATTCGGCGCAAAAGAGCCGATTTATCATTTTTACGTGGACTAATGATGTCCGAGATTCTTGCCAAGAGCTACTAGTAACTCTTCCATTTTAAGTCCCTAACTATAATCGCCGAACTAGACAGTCTCCATTATTTAGAGAATCTATACATTCTACCAATTATGGATTTAATAATCCAATTGGTAGAATATGTAGAATTGCAAATAGTTTTTCCAATAATATTGATTTATTTTGTGTTTCAAAATGTAGTTTTAAGAGTCAATTAAAATGTGTTGATAAATAATTTTATATGTTGTATTTATATATGTACATATATTTTTTCCATGCTTTTATTATTCAATATTTGTTTATATATATTTGTGTAACTGTAATATTGCTTGTAATTCATCATGATGTATGTACAGAATGATGTAAATGTAAATTTTTTTTTTTATATACCGTGAATAAAGTATTATTATTATTCTGGTTTTGTACGTCATTTCTGACGGTAATTAGTAGATCCGGTTGTTTCAAACAAGTTGCCTATAAGTGTGATATCTAGGCGGTTACAATTGATAGTTTTGTCTGTTATGATGCTCCGGTTCCAATATAATTTGTGAGTGTTATTTTCAAGTATATTGGTGGGCGTATAGTTGTAATATAGGGACGTATCTGTTGTTAGTTTATGCAGTTGTGCTAACTTATGATGTATTATACTGCTTGGTCATGTCTGTATAGATAGCTGGTGGGCGCTAAAACTCTGCAAGCTGAAGTTACATGTTGAATGGTCTCGGTTGCTTCATTACATCTTCTGGATATATCGTTGATATTTGTTTCTTTTAATATAAATTTACGGTAGATTTTGGATGCAATGACTTGATCTTCAATTGCAATCAAAAAAACCTTAAATTTTAAGAAAAAAATCCGCTTGAGTCAACCACTTGTTCGACGCGTCTTGATCGACAAAAGTGTGATTGAGGTCATTTGGTTGTCGGCCGTGTAAGGCATTTCATGCCCACTTTCGTATTTTTTCTTGTTCGTAAGCTATGTTTGAAGTGAGCTCAGTTTCATTAATGTGTAATAAATCTAAGGGGGTATAATTGTTATCAACCAAGCAAACGGCTTTCTGAACTGATGTTTGCTTGCTAAGAAAGTAGCGATTTAAATTTTGAACCTGGTTTTGACAAAGTTTATTTACATCTATTAGGCCACGGCCTCCGTTGTGTCGTAGTAGAGTTATTCTTTCAGTCGCGACTTTTGGATGGAGGGCTCGAAATTTAGTTAATGTGGTTCGAATTTTAATTTTAATGTTTTCCAAGTCGGTTTTTGTCCATTTAACGGTTCCAAACGTATATGTTAATACCGGTATGGCATATGCATTAATGGCTTTAAACGTGTTTTTGCTATTCAGTTTTGATTTTAAAATATCAGTTAATCGTGTATTCAACTAAAACTGTTTCTTTAATTTCTTTATGTTGAATACGCATAGCTTAAAGGAGGCCAAGATATTTATAAGTATCTGTGGTCATTATTGATTTAATCGCTTTTCTATCTGTCAATTATTATTATTATTATTATTATTATTATTATTATAAAACAACTATGTTTTCAAAATCTCCGCTCTGTAAAGGAATTAAACTACCAAAATCAACAAAAGCGTTAGAGTATTCTATCTTTAAGAAAATTGTTTTAATAATATTATAACCAATTTTTTTATAAAATATTTTTTTTAATTGTTTAATTTTATTTCATTTCAAATTTACTATATTAATTTGCGCAATAAGTTATGTTTATTATTTTTTATTGTATTTTATCTCTGTGCTTTTATATATATTTGTATTTTCCTGTAAACTTGACATATTCTATACTCAGTGAATGAGTCAAATGAATTAATAAAATATTATTATTATATACAAAAACCTCAAACCAATATCTGAAAGGGGTATGCCCAACTTGGTAAATTTTAACTCAACTTCTAACTAAAAAATCAATCAAAATTCGAGGTATCATCAGTACCAAATATTAAACTAAACAACAAATACATACTAAATTCTCTTAAATTTGTCTTCTAGAAGTAACAATCTCACATAATCTTCTCTAGAACAACCATCTTGTTGACATAGCTTCAAACGTATCTAATTTATTAATAAATGTAAAACAGTTTTTACTTCGATTCAACTTTTGCATATATATATAAAACTTATGAAATAAATTAATAATTTATTCAAAATCAGTTTAACGAAACTTTTAGAAGAAATTTTTCGGATAAAAACACAAGAAATAAACACTTAATTCACAAATTGTATGAAATTTATAGTATGCGTAGTGTTAATAAAAAACTATTATGTAAGTTATAAATTAATAAAACCTTTCATTGTGGACCTTTATTCCTAATATATTTTTTACAAAATTCTCTGTGTGCAAATAAATATACATACTTTATAGATTTCTGTTTTTTTTTTACTAGACATAATATGCATTTGTGTAACATAGTACCTTTATTGAACAAGTTTCAGCTTAATGCACTTACGTGGAAACAGTTCCTGAAACGAAAACCTTGTTCTCATCCCTAAAAGCAATTTTATAGAATAGACCTAATAAATAATTGTGAATAAGCTACTTAATAAAATCTAAGCCAATCTCATACAGAATGATAAAAGTAGAAAAGTGGCCACACAAATTATTCATAATTACAAGTTGTTAACATATATATGTATTATATATATATATACATATATAACTTAAATAGCCAATGCTTTAATATATTGGTCATAACAAAAGTGTTTATACAAACAGAAAAAACAGATTGCAACTCGTTATTTAGAGAATAAAATATTGCAAATGCTAAGCTTGGGATAAAATCAACAGGTATGTTCTGCACAGTCCACGTCTTTAAATACCAAATACAGTATAATTAATTTGACAAAACGAGTGTTTGAAAGCATATATTTACCGTAATTCCAAATATTTTATTAATTAAATTTCATGTGTAAATAAATTAATTGGTATTTTGTTTCATACTTTTTTATAAATATTGATTGTATATTTTAATTAAAAATGCACACATGGCATAACTCAAATGCCACACCAACGTTGTAGAGATTTATATTAATTCGCTGTGTGTCATTCTACACAATTATAACACAATTAGATTGTGCCAATAAAATTCCAAAACAACTGAATGATGTTTAACGAGAATAGTATTTCGTTGTTAAATGCATGTCTTAAACAAGCAAATAAATTAATTGTGTTTGTAATGATTAAATTTAAAAAGATTTCGAGAACATTTAAATTTTAATAAAATCCTTAATATTGTTTCAATAAGCTTACCTGAAATTCCGTCGTAGGTCCACCATTCCTGCCAATTGTCACAGCCAACTATAACAAAAAAAAAACGTTAAATTAAAAAAAAATGCATGAACATAGCTTAAAACAATGAGCAGACATGTATTTCATACAAATGAACTACTTTACATCTACTTAGTATAATTCACGTTGCAAGGATCAGAAATGTTGGGAGCTAACATCGATAATAAAAACGATTACACTCCGAGTCATTCATCTCGTTCACCAACACTCGGCAATTACTGTACCGGGATCGCAGAGAGCAGCAGCAAAAGAGGGTGTAAGGGAGAGACGATGCAAACGGTTTGTTACAATGAAATGTTTAAGGGCTTGCCCCCACGCCGCCTTAGCAGTCGCTCCCGCAACGTCATAAACTGAAAATGTTACATCTTTCATTACATTAAATAATATTAAATGTAATTATTCATGTTGTAAATTTCGAGAAGTGACAATAACACATTTTGAATGTGCGCGCAAATAAACCAGACGAAACTTTATCAAGTTGGGGGGACGCATTTAGGTTGATTAAAAAATTATAAACAGCCAAGTGGCGTGTCTTAATTTCAACAGCTGGATTTTTTATTAACGGGAAAGGATCGTGCGACGTGTATTATTGTACGCTTTATAATTTAATAGGTAGCACTTAGTTGCAGCTTTAATATACCGTTTACAACACTAATAGCTTAATGTTATATTTAATTAATTCTATTTTGTAATATTTTTAAACATTAAATACCATAAGTAGGTTCCATGTTTGGTAAAATTAAATGCATCAAATCAGCTATTTTGATGTATATGAAGGAATGCGTTTGAGGTTTGGTTTATAGATAGCTTATTTAATTATCAACCATTACAACAATAAATCATGAACGCTAAATGCAATCATTGACTCCGGTTAACCACTTAAATGCGCACAAATCACCGGTGGAAGCCCAACACTGAAATTATAATCATAACACAATGCATAATTTAAATTGATTTAGTATGAAATAAGTCGTGGTTCGGGGCAGTATTTCACGGCGTTCTAGGAATGTAACAACGCGGGGCCACGTCTGGAATTACTTATCTCTCGTGAAAGTGAATATCGCTGGGACGGGCAGCAAGCAGCTACCTCACTTCCTATGTTAATGGTTACTCTCCGTTTTAGATTGATAGGGACGACACACGCCACAAGATATATTGTGTATAACGGACACACACAAGGATTTTCAGTAAAGGCGCGGAGCTTCATTGCCAAAGCACAGCAGCGCGCCTTTCTGCAGAAATCCTGCTGAAAATTGTATAATTGAACGGAACACTTTTCATTAAGTCGTGCGCGAGACGTTCACAAAATTTAATAGGAAATAACTTGACTACCGTAGTAACCAGGAGAAGAGAAATTTAAGTTCACACGTTTTCTATATTAAAGCGAAACCAATTAGAATCATTTAATATAAAAGAAAAATAGTCGTAAAGTTTTCTTTCAAGGTTTTATATTTAGAGTTAATTAATTTGAAGAATTGTCTACTTACTCAAGTACTAATTGGTTTAATTAAAAATATATTATGCCAACAAAGATATTAATATGTGAACTAAATAGAATCATTAATGTTGGTACGTCATACTAAAGTCCATTACTAGTGGATATATTTACTCTAACACCTATTAACCTACATAGTTTTACTGCCTGTTCAAAATTACATTTACGATTACGGGTTTCATTATGTGCGTAATTAGTACCGTAATTACATGTCTATGTTATACATCTACACATATATGTCGTAAAGATGTATACGTTAGATTTCTGTAAGTGCCATAACATAGATTAGATTCCGTTCGTATGAGCATATTAATGAGTATAAAGTTTTGTACAGTAGATATTGTGAATTTGCCGGGTAATATTATTTAACTAATCATATAAATTTTTAAAATAAACACACTGTTCCAAAATAAGTGTCCGATTTAAAAAATTTATATTTGTTCTAACTTCATAAAAAAACTATGCAAAACATTTCAAAATTAACACTTATGGTAACATTTAACAAATTAGTAACGGTAAAGTAAAGTAAAGTAAAGTACACTGCGTAACAATGTTCTCTGCAAACGCAGTTTGTCCTTGATCATAAGAAAAAGCTTGTAATCGTTACCTCGTTTATGAAGCATAGTCAATTCCATACACTTCTGAAATGTAATAAAACCATTGTATAGTTTTTTCGGCGGTTATTTCATCCCATGCTTTCATCGCCGCGATGAGTTTAAAAATAATAGATGTGTTGTCATAATTGAATGGTGTTAAAGAAACCAAAATCGAAGACATTGAAATTGGGAATGTTTTTTTAGATAACAAATCAATTTTATGTTCCACCAATTTCCATCACATCTATTACTTTTGTCTTTGTTCGCATGTACGTCTTGCGCATTCCGTCTCTCATAGTGACTCCTAGTATGTCGTGCTCCATAGTTCTTTGAGTTATGTTGCTGAGTTTTTAGTTATTTGCCGTATGAAGGATACAGCTAATGTAGTCCTTGCGTTATAAGTATAACGGGACATTTTTGTAGTTTAGTATAAACTTAAGCTTCTTAAAAGCTGCCTACGCTAACTGAGTCCCGCGTTTCGGTGGTTTGATTTCCCTTACAAGTTTTGTATAGCCTAGGTACTGTATATTGCTAAGGATATATAGACACTTGCGGGCTATGAGTCATAACTTTTGTTTTACTTAAAATTATTGTAATCCCACTTGTCTGGGTAGGTTGTTTACTTCTTCTGTCATGGTTCCGCGCTTTTCTATGTTAGTGCTTATTAGAATTATGTCATCCGCAAAACTCAAAAGCTATGGTAAACTCCGTCAATTTTGGTTTTAGCAACTTAGTTGTTTGAAAAACAAACTATAGCTGCAGTAAATAGTTTAGAAGAGATATAGTCTCCTTGTCTCACTTCTTTATTGAAATATAATTTTTTGTGTATAAATCGTTGTTTATTTTTACGTAAGAAGTGGCGTCTTCGTAAATGTCCTTTATTATCGCCAATTGGTGCCAAAAACCCACGTCTCTACAAACGCTTTGTGGTAATCTATGTACGCTATGTGTATTGGGATGTTATAATCTGTTTTCTCTATGAGTGTTCTAATTGTTTGCAAGTCTTTTCAGTCTTTTCAGAAACCCGCCTATTCTACTAGGTGGTATAAATTCAAATTTGTTAACCGTTTGTAATAATCTGCGTCAAAAGAGTGTTTAAGTGAGATATAAGCTTATTGGGCAATAGATGACAACTTTGGCGCTCTTCCATCTTTATAGTATTTTTTTACTCGTACATACATTTATTTAACAGTATCCCATGGCTGCCTACAACTTGCCATTGCCTGAGTCCTCTCCTGAAAACCTTTCGGTTTATCATCTGCTTCAGAGCGTGCGTGATATCTGTTGTCATTATTTTTAGTAAGTCCTTTATTCTCTAAGTTTTGTTATCTTGGGTATGAATGTTTTATTAAATACAATATTCCTCTGAGGGTCTCTTATTTTAACAATGTTCTTGTTTAAGATTTTTGATTTTAGTACTATCAAGTTTTTGTTTGTTTCTACGGTTTCAAAAATTCTTTTATCTACGGGTATCATCTTTTTGACTTTCTTATGTATGGTGTTATAGATGGGTAATTTTGTATTAGTTGTCTTGTATTTGGTGATAGTTTAGGTTATTTTGTTTCTTACTTTATAACAGTTTTTTTTTTGTGAATACTTGTTTATCTTCTGTTATATTTTCTGTAGTATCATCTATGTTCATTTCTCGTAATTTCTGCGGTAGTTTATTTTCTTTTCAATTTTGTTTTTGTATTGTCCGCCTGTTTTGTTTAAAAAAAAGTGTTTAAGCTTACATTTTTTTTTATGTTGAAATTGTTCAGTAGTGTATCTCTTCTTTCGTTTATGTCCTTAGCACAAAATGTCTTACATATTTGGTATATTTTAGCTGCCTACTGCCTATTTTCGCAATTAAATTATTGTATAAATTTTTCCCATGTTATTGACACTAGTAATGTCTTCATATAGTTATTTCATAGCTTCTCTGCTATGCTGCTGCATAAATTTTGCTCAAAACAATTAACTAATATTATTTAAATAAACTTAAAATAAATGCCCATTTCGTTTAATTGTTTAAATGCAAACCCCTTGTTCTGCACTGTCAGTTGAAGTCGTGTAGTTGCACAACAACTGCAAAAGATTGTCAAGCTTAATCAAGCCAGCTGGATTTTGAGGTTGTACGCAGAGCATTAACACATTAGTAAAAAGCAGTTATAAACACACTGATATTAGAGTATACTTTGAGGTTGTGTTAGTTAAGTAACAAGAATTGTGGTGTATTATGTATTAATGCTATGATTTTATAATGGGGATTTTGACATTACAACCTATTGGGTCTTACGCTAGAGAAGGAAATTTTACAGAATATATTAGTAATTGTGTGTAGGTTCAATTTGAATGCAAGCGCAGCGCAGTAGAGCAAAAGCGGGACAAAGAAAGAAGTATCAGTGCCTTTTCCACAGAAAAGTGATGCTATTCAAATAATTCGGCAGAAAATTATTGTTTGGCAATCAGCCGTTGAAACATTGGATAAGTGTTTAATTAATTAATAAACAACGTACACGCACTTTGTGGTTAATGGAAGGTTTAGCGTTGTTGCGTCAG
Source organism: Tachinus rufipes (assembly GCA_963932245.1). Classification (NCBI taxonomy): domain Eukaryota; kingdom Metazoa; phylum Arthropoda; class Insecta; order Coleoptera; family Staphylinidae; genus Tachinus; species Tachinus rufipes. The sequence goes on along the minus strand of OZ010745.1, from coordinate 68,997,650 downwards.
TTATAACTAGGCTTAACACATTGTAATTTGCATATTAAAAATACATTTTCTTTAAACCGCCCGGGTGGTGTAGTAGTTAGCGTACTCGACTGCTATACCAGTGGTCTTGAGTTCGAGCCTCAAACCTCCTATCTAGAGGGTCAATTTTCTGGTAAAAAAAATGTGTTGTAATAAGTACGCCTTTTTTCTGATAAGAACAGAACTTTAGCAAGTCCCATGAACTGCCTTAATGTTGCGTGCTTGTTAAAAAACCCAATAATTTAGGTTGGAATTCCTGAACTTGCGGCAAAATTCAAAGATGTGGTAGTCTTAACCTCTGTCGTCGGTGATTAGCCTTGGCAGCAGAAATAGACCAACGTTAATTTATTAAATTAAAAAAAAATAATAAATAAATAAATAAAATGTAGTATGCACCACATTAGATAATGACCAACTTCCACTTATCAGGCTTGAGCATTGCATCATTCACAGCGCACTTGGTGCTTAAACAACTAGTAGGCTTAGAGAAAATTAATTCAATTCATTGTCTAAAAGTTTTGTTCAATTTCAATTTCAAAATCAATAAGTTTAATAAGATGCTTTCTAATTAGATATATTGCTAACTTATAAAACCTTATAAAATTTATAACAACTATAGTATAGTATAAGTAGCATTTAAACAAAATTTAAATACCACTCTAGAATTTGCCTAAGACCTAAAATTGACTGCGTTGAAAAAACGATGAAATGACATAGATCTGCTCAAAGCAAATACATTCTTATTCAGTCTTATAAGTAGTAATTTTAAAAGCACTTTGTATCACTCCTATTAGATTACATTAGCTCTAACAACAATCCTGAAATCAAGTAAAATATTGTATTCACCCATTGATCAAGTCAATTTCTATTTTGCAAACCACTGACACTATTCTCCAAATTATTAAAACAACCAATTTTATAAAAATTGAAACGATGACTTAAAAATATCGCAACATTAATTTACATTCAGTGATACCAAAGCTCTTTAACATAATAATATGTGATCAATAATTGGCATACATGTTTCAATCAAGCATATCTTGGACAGAAACAAACGCCATAATAAACAAAATTAAGAATCTTAGAATGAGAAAAATCGGCACGTTTAAACCATTTAGGTCACCAGGTGGTAACAAAATCTATACCACGAGAAAGAGCTTGCTGCCCTCATCAAACTTCCATGTGAAATTTTTAGAGCTAACCTAACACTTACATATAGACCGTTAAGGTAGTATTTATACTAAAACTGGGTTCCCACGTATGCCCTAGCTAAATCCTACAGACCAGTCAGTCTGATATACTTTATACTATAACTATTAGAAAAAATAGTCAACAAATATATACGGGACGGGGCTCTCTGCACCAATACCAATATGTATACCAATCATAAAAATTCTAAAAACTGGCTTTACATCAGCTAGTCAACAAGTGCAAAAATATTGCTCTCTGAGCCTTTTTCAATATTTTACAACTTGTTTGGAGAGCATTTAACAACCTTTGCCATGGTAATAAAAAAACAAATATTAGGTAAACTCCATGCTCAAGAATCAAACTGTAACATTAACTAATACATTATATAGTAAGACTGTTAAACCTAAAATTGTTAGCGGATGGTCACAAAGCGATGTGTTATCATCTCTACTGTGGTACCATAGACGGTCTACTGCTGTTTCTAAAAAACATTGTTCGTCTTTGCCTTAGGCTATACTGATAATCTTAGTATCCTAGTAAGCGGAAAGTAAGAGCAACTGTGAGAAGTAGAATTATTTGTAAACCTAAGCAAAACGGCAATCGTTTCTTTACAAAACAACAAAACACCAAAAATTAAAAAGTTCTGAATATTTATTCTGGAACTTTATACCTGCAACTAACGTTTAACACCAAACTAACAAACCTATCATACTCATCTGATTAATGTGACTGCAAAGACTATCTTGGTGCTTTTTGCAACCAAATCGATGGTCGGGCAAACATCATCAAACCTATTATCATATGAAAACGTTCTTTGTATAAAATAAAAACACCATAAAAATACTGCACTCGCTACCACCACTGTACTTAGTTGTTATAATAAAACAAACAAATCTAGAATAGAATAACAAATATGTTACACAAGGAAAAAAACACTGCATAAAAAGTTATTGCATACAAAAGCCGTTTGATGAAATAATATCGTTGCAAGAAAAATGAATAAATAAAAAATACCCAAGCACAATCAAACAACCACCCGGAATACTGACAGGGAAAAATATTACAATGGCACCGGAACCGGAAAATATAAAGGCAGGAGCCAAAAAACATTAATTATATTACCACTAGACAAATATGGCTCAGTTTTTCAAGCAAAAATAGCTGCTATTGCAACTAAACATTATTGAATCAAAACAACACTTCACATACCAATAACCATCATGTCTGACAACAAAGCGGCACTACAAGCAATACACTCGCCCATAATAAAATCCAAACTAGTAAAGCACTAACCACAAACAATAGAATACGTCTAAATAAGGTATAGAAGAAAATATCGCCAAAAAAGTAATCATGAATACGTTCGTCGCTTTCCGGATCTGATGCAAAGAAAGTAAACAAAACTGCAAAAGCTTACAAGACTTACTATAAACTGTAGCCTTAACAAACAGATGCATAGAATAAGAACCTACACAAATTCCCTGTGCCAGGGATGACTATGATAAAAGATAAAAAAATTCCGTTACATCTGCCAAGCGGGTGCAAATTTTACAATACGCTATGTAGTGCCTTCTCCGGCAAACACAGACTAACCAAAAAAACTCTATTAGCAAAAGATTCTAAACATCATTTAAAAACGGGAACTATTAAAAAAGTAACCACAATTGGACCAAAACCCTGCGTGCAGAGATGTTAAACGTGAACAAAAAAAAATCTAACAATCAATATGGTTTTTAGGGAGACAAATCTATAACAAGCAATATGATGCATTGTTTATATTTTTCAAAAGCCTTTTAGTAATTTAATAATATTTCAAAAAGCAATTTTTTAAGCTTTTGACAATAAATATATAATAAACAAGGTTGCTCGCTCCATCCTCCAAGAAAAAATCAAAGGAAAAGAGAGTGAAATAGAAAAAAAAAACTATCTTAGTTACAAAACATGCGCCAGTAAACCGAAATACAAAACTTTAATAAAATAAAACACTACCATTCATAGAAATTCTTAATACAAAAGATAAATGCCAACGCAGGAATATGCACGGTACTTTACAACAGAAGATCTAGTCAACTTTGTAATATTAATACTACATATATAGCCTCAAAAGCAGTAAACCTTTCTACTCAAAAATAAAATTACATTGACAATATATGTTATAAAGGTTTTTTTCTAAACGCCAACATCAGACTAAATTACTATTTCATAAGAAATATCGCTGGAACCTAAACAAAATAAATATCAGAAAGTGAACAAAAACTTTAATATTTATCATTGTTTCAAGAATGCAAATAAAGATTTTCTGCTTTTATAACTAAAAAAACTATTTATAAATATACTCAAAAAAACATTAAACTACATTTACAATAAAAATATTTAACAGCTTAACCTTAAACTGGTTCAATAACTCAGCAAAGCTCAATCTGGCATTCTAAGCCAGAATATCCCTTGTCTCTGTGCCCCTGGTCTAAAATACTTTATTCCTTTCTATTATAAATTTCAAATGCAGGTAATTTCGCGTATCCAAAAGTTCCTAAACTTCCTGCCCGGGACCATAATACTTCGTCCGTTATAAAACTTACTCTCTTAACTATTTACTTGTAATAACTACTAATCCTGACCGGGCGGTACGTATAAAACGCATCGTTATATAATGATAGCTTGTTCTGAATCTATTAATTTCGTAAGTAAAACAACCTCTAATTTGGTTTTGAAAAAAAAAAACCTAAATTTTAAATCATTAAAAAAACTACTAACGCAATAGTTTCATTAGAAGCTTGGACTAAGTCTACTGAGGACAATGCTCAGTCTACCGTGGTGCTCTAATCCATAGAACAAACCGCCCACAAGGTCAAATATGGTTTATGATACAATTAAAGTTGGTCAAACAAAGACATCTGTTCCACAAACCAATTTAATCAATCAAACATTTACTTAATTTAAAGCTTAAAAGTTAATTTCTCAAATATTTCTGGTCTAAAACAGAATTTTAATTTGGTTTATCAATAGATTGCATATTCTAAACTGACGACTTACAAAACTCAGTGTATTGGTTATAATAGCAATTTCTCAAATCAAATCTTCCCAATAAGGCTATTTTTGTAATAGGCATATAACATTCTCTAAATAAAGCAACTTAATATTTTGTAGATAACCTTTCTTAGTTAAAATGTTCCTCAAAGTTCTGGTCTTTTGCCAACATTATTTTTGATTTGCATTAATGAACCTCTGTAAAAGTAGATTTATCACTCCACAGAATATTTTCAATGAATTGTAGATCATTTTTTAGCACTGTTCAACCGACATCGGAAAAAATTAACTCGTAACATCATATTCCCGTCATGTAAAGCTTATACTTATTTAGACCTAAACAAGTAAAGGCCATTTCTTCTTAATTAAAACCTTTGCGCATATGCCCTGACCTCTGCACTGGCATTGTCTATATATGTATATCAACATAATTTCAATTACTGCAAAATCGTTTTATTTTATTCTCAAAAATGAAAAAAAAAACTACATTATTTTAGTAAATATGACTATTGACTGATTTTTGTACGTTCTCGTATTGCATAGTTCTCAAATTAAATGTCATCTTGTTTTCGTTAACAAGTGACAATTAAAAAAATGTTAACTTTTAATTTTCTAAACTAAGCCCCCTTCGTATTTAATTTTTTTAAATGATATAGTAGCAGAATCCTTCCTGCGGATAATACAAAAATTACTAGTAGGTAGGTATAATGATAGGAATAGTTTCATAACAAATATAACTGAAATATAAAGACACATACATAGATAATCGGTTTATAAAGAAAAAGCAGCGTGCAAGCGAAATACGTATATATTTTAATTCTAGATGTAATCACTTGACTGAGAATCATTATCCAATACATTTTTGACAGTGCAGTCCTATCGCGAAATATATCTGCTCTAAGAGCGCTCCGGTCAATTGTACCGCAAAGCATATTACGCAATGCTTCAAACTATGAGTTTATACGTAATATTGTGGGAACATTTTTCTCATGCAAAAAAATTTTTGAATTACAAAAGCAATTAATTTCTAAAATATGTGGTTTAAATTTGATTCAGATTCAGTTAAAGATAAATTTCAGGAATTTCTTAGATACCATCCCTTTATATTTTTAAATGCTTATTAAACGTCAAACGCAATGAAAACAGCTCCAAAAAATTAAGAAAATCAACCTACATAACAAAACATTGCCGATCGTAATAAGAAATCTGTTATAAACAAACTTTTACTAATGCAATTATTAAAAATTTTCAAATATAGAATTCAAACCTGTCATATAAAACTTAATAATTGTAGTTTTTATAAATGATTTCTGAACATATACATGCTTTCATCCACAACATTAGTACAAATTACGTTTTTTAAATGCTTCTATTTATTTATCATATACATACATATACAATGCAAAAATTAATATAATTCTTTAATTTCTACGATAGAATAAAAAATTATGCAAATATAGATGGAAAAATAAACTAAACAATACAAAAAAAAATTTATTTCACATTTACTACCTACAAAATAATGTTGAATACAAAAAACCAGTAATCAGTTAACTTTTAGGCAAATTGTGATAAAAACTACAGAAGTTGAATTTTTCTAAAATTATTACACTACGTTGCGGTTTTAGATGATAACTTAAATAAAAACCTACTATAAGAAATAATTAATAAAATAAATGTATAAATATAAAATCATAAATAATACGGACAAAACTTCGCATGCATATTCTGTATAAACATTTTTATTTGCATATCCACAATATAATTTTATTATATACTTTAAGAGTATAGACAAATATAATTCAAGTAAGAATTGACTTGACTGATCAAAGCAATGTTCCCTGCAGTGTACTTTTTATTGATTTAAATTTGCTTTCTTTTATGGAGCTTAGAGACTTGGAAAATTATTAAATATTCTGATTGTCTAAAGAATTTAATAGAGTTTACTGGTACAGTAATAATAGGATCTCATACTATAAATAGATAGCATAATGGAAAATAGTTTCTGGTGCAAGTAGAAAATGTAGTGCAATGAACAGCAAAAGTTAATCAAAGGCAATCCACCCACCCACATACACTACACTAATAGAATTTTATTTGTTATGAACCGTTGGAGCTCGTAACCAGGACTGAACAGTTTTAGAACTAATAACGTAACGCAATAATTAAATCATGCACTTTCGTATAAATTAGAAACAATTGCACACACGTCGGGAGCGGGTGCCATGCGAACGGACGGTGGAGTTTTAAACGAACGATTTACAAGAGAAATAATTGAGTTCTATGCATGGATTGGTTCCCTCAGTTCTTCTAGTTGCGGTCACTACGGCCAAATTAGATTCTAATCCAATTAAAAGTTTCCCGTGAGGGTTTATCTGTACCCGAGACCAGCTATACACAGAGTGAGCGAGATAGCCGAAGACACAACTTTATACCCCGCCGCGTGCAACATTGATGAGTGCGGATTCGCATTTACTGTGCTACGCTCCTTCTTTTCGCCGCCACACACACAGACAGACATACACATACAACCACCACCAATTCCGAAAGAAAAATAAAACCTTTCTCACACCACCCGATTTCAAAGAACAACGTTAAGAATCCCTTTTTGGGAAGTATCCTGGGACTTCCTGGATCTAGGAAATTAGTTCCCTTTACCTTTTACATGGGAACGAATAAACTCGATTTGGAAAAGGAAAGTAAACATGGGGTTTATGCAGCTGTTAAACACCGCAATTTTCTGGTCGCTAATTACAAAGCGTTGTATAATAGAGAATGGACCATACTGGTCCGGTCAGCCAGCGTTGATTAATTTGTTAGAATAACAACCTGGCAAATATTAATAATTAACGCAGGATGCTTTTAAATTAAAATGTAATATTATTAAAGCACACCACATATTACGTTCTATCTATTTCATATTACAAAATATTTCTAATAAGTATACTGCAGACCATGTTGTGTTTTTCTTTTGTTAACAAACCTTAACCATCATTGTTAAATTCTGTTTTATATTAATTTAATATACTGTACAACTAGACGTTTTTAATTAAAATGTGTTACAATTAAAACTTTGCTGTAACGGTAAATTAGTTTAATTAAATTTTATTCTGCATATAAATGCAGGGATAAAAAGTCTTGTTGTTGTTAGTATATGATCGCACAATGGAAATTTATCGAGATGCTCAAATGCAATTCGCAGAAGGATAATTTTCTTAAGTGACAAGTTTTATTGGGGCATAGAGAAACGTTGGCTATGTGGCCTGTACACGTTGTGAAAAGTGAATCGTCAGCGCTAGAAAGAGAGACGGTCTCCAGTGAATTGGACAAATTCCCCGCTTGATACAGACTGTTTGGCATTTTATTTAACAGTATAACTTTTCAATTTCCCATCTTCAATCGCATTGTGTGTGTGTGTGTATATATATGTACACGGGTTTATGTACGTTTCGTTATAACAATTTGAAATTCAAATTGAAATCAAATATTCAAGAACCGTGCATGTCTGGTTGACAGTCCCGTTAAAACATTTCCAATGCCCTGCTCTCTCTATTCTCTCCACAGTCCTGTGACGGGTATACGTCAATTGACCTAAATGTAATAATAAAAATCCCTGTGTGAATAGTTTTACTCGAAATGCAGTAGCTAGGAACGGCCCAAACAGCATCAGGGCGATCAGACAATTTAACGATTCGAACGGAAGCAGCGCCAGCCGGTCTGGCGCCTTCGCTCTGCTCCGGCTCCCAACTCTAGCTAAAACCTATTTGTAAATGGTTTTTGCTTGTCTGGCGCCAAATCTTTCGATGCGAATGAATAAAAAGAATAGCAAGATGACTGGCGCCGCACGGACAATGAAATTCTCTTATTGGATCTTCCTGTATCGACTCGCCTTTACCAACGGACTCCACTCTATCCAGGATTATATTTTTTTTCTCCAAACTGCACATATACCCAATGCAATAGGAAATAGAAACCAAACCTAAAATGCACAAAGCCCATACACTCCCGCAGAAGTGTATACTGTACAATTATTGGAAAGCAATTACATTAATGAATGAAATTTTTATAATGAATTCATAAATTAAATACTGTATAAAGTTTAAACATTCATAGTTTAAAATTATTCATTTTACTACTGTTCCAATTTCAATAACACATCAATATGCACATTTTATTAATTTTGATATGCAAACATTGCAATGTAAAATTCATCATGTTGAGTTGACTAATTTTTACTCACTAAGTAAAATTAAAATTAAATTTAAGTAAGTTAAGTATAACAAGATTTCTTGAAAGTTACCGTGTTTTATCTTTAAATTTTCTATTTATAAAATAGTATACTCATATAAAGTTACAAAACTATAAATTTGTATCCAAACAAAAAATACATTATGAAAAATAATGTATGAATTAAATCACAAGTAGTGCACAAAAACTCTAATGACTTGATTTTATCATGTCACAGGATGTCTTCTTGAAGTTTTTTAGAAAATATTGTATGACAGACATAAAATATTTTTAAATTATAAATGTGATTACAGAAATGACATGCGGACTAATGCCAAAGTAGGTTAGGTAAGGTTAGATAAGTTGGTGCAGATATAGAGACAAGCTTGTTAAAGATCAGCAGAGCTTACAAAACAGTGTCGCAAGAAGCAGTAGAAGTAATTGCGGCAACACCTCCCGTTGATATGACAGTGGAAGAAAAGCTAGTAACAAAGAACTAAAAAAGAAAGCAAAGATAGAAGCAAAACAGAGAAGACAGTGGAGTAGAAAAGAAAAAAGGGATTGGACTAAGAACGAATCAAGAAAATTAAAAAAAAATACTGACCAGGAAAAGAGCAATCGGAAAAATCTTGCAAAAAAAATTTAAAAAAGATGTCAATTTTATCAGGAAAAAACACGTGATAAAACAAAAAAATAAAAAAATAATGCAACAAAAGTACTAAAAATAATTCAAGAGTTTGACAACAGAAGAACAAAAAATGAAAGCAAACACACAAAATAAAATCACAGAAGAAAAAAAAAGACAAAAGAAAGAAAAGGCAAAAGAGACAGACAAAGGTAGAAGCTATATGGAAGAGAGTCCGGAGACAGCATGCGTGCCGCAGATACTGCGAGAAAATCTTCCGGGCAATAATCAGCTCACCTTGATGTAGTGCCAAATCTAGATTAAATTGACAACAACAACAAAATTTAAGTAATGCCATGCGTAAATTATTTTCAAAAGCCACTTGCTGACGTCAACACTTCACTACGTCTACAAAACAAACAAAAAATATATAGTACTCATAAAGAGTCGCAAACTAAAGTAACTGAACTATATTGTAAAAAACAGACCAATAAAAACGGTAGATTAGAGTAGGTAGTGAAATACCTTGAAGACTGGCTAAACAAAAAACTTATGATCTGCAACATTACGCCTGTGTTGTAAAGTATCTATGTCGTTAGTTAATTTTGGATCGGAAATGATCCAAATAGCTCGTTTCTGAATAGAGTTTAAAAGAAATAGTGTAGTTTAAAATGCTCCTCCTTATACTTGGAAACAATATTAGAATTAATCTTCTAATATTCCTTCACTCAACGGTTATAAAGAAAAAAATAAATTATAGCAAAGTAAAATAATTCCACTTTAAAATATGAATAAAAATGATAAAGATTTTTAGTCAGTTAATCTATAAAAAATGCAAAAATCTGCAATATTACGCCTATGTTGTAAAATATTAAGTTCATTTAAAAAGTACAGTGTAGTTTTAGATATTTCTCCTCATACTGGAGAACAATATTTAATAAAATGGCGCATTAACGTTTTATATATTTTTATAAAAATTATAATAGAAAATTGACGTCCAATAATCCAAACATAGGAAACTTTTCTGTAGGCAAGAGAAATACCAGAAAGAAAATCCTGCTTAACTATTTCCAAAATAAAAATTTATACTGTATATATTCTTTAAAAAAAAAAAATACAAAAAAATGAACCAGAGTCCAATTGGGCAAGTAGTAAACAAAATCGACCACATACTATCAAATAAGCATGAAACATGTCCCAATGTATACATCTTGAATTAATTCGACACAAAAACAATCACCGATTAGTACGCAATACCATAGTATTTAACGACTACTACAAAGCCTTCGATTTAGTAGAAACGTGAGCAATTTTAAAAGTACTGGTTAACAGTAGAATTGATTTAAGATATTTAAACAAATATCTACGCGAACACTCCAGGTTAAGATCAAAAACAAGATGATTACAACAGAGATTCTAGTCAAGAAAAGAGTTTAAGAAAAGGATACAATATCACCAATAAAACCTTGACACTTAAGAATGTTTTTAAAAGTTTATCCTGACTAAAGAAAAGAAATAAATATGCATCTTTAGATGTATAATAATTCCCACGTCCAATCGCCCACGTTTTGCAAATGATATTGTTTTAATCAGCATTAAATCAGAGAAAATAAAGACCATTATAGAAAAACTTCATAAAGTTTTAATATTTAGGCTACACAAACTTGGCCAAAACCAAAGTAATACGCTATAATCAAATTCAAGCTGCCCTCGATAACCAATAGAAAATGTATCGGAATATACAAATATCTAGCATTAAATTGAGGAAGCAAAACTAAACCTTTTGACAATCGGCAAGCTTTATCTTAAAAAAAAACAAATAATGCTTTGTAACCAAAAAACAAAAAGTTTACCAGACTTGTGTCCTGCCAGAAACAACATGCCTCAAAATGCAATGCAAAAATCTGTTATGAGCTCAAAATGACACAAAAAGTAATAGAAAAAATGCTAAAAATTGGCTTAAAAGATCGAGTAAGAAACAATCAAGATTTGGCAAAACAAGACTTGGCTAAATGAACCAAGATTACGCATTAACGGCCAATAGAAAACAAACAAAAAAACAACACGGCAAGATATCAGCTGGGAGAATGTAGATACTAACAACTGAACACGTGAACAAAATTGGAAGAAGCCTATATCCACGAATGGATAACTTAAAACTCAAGAAGAAAAATAAATAATTAATTTTTTATTTATTGTTTTTTAATCAAATTTAAATAAACATAATTTGTAAAAAAAAATCATAATTACAAAATATATTGCCATAAGATGTTGTCCCAGGCCCATGTCTTACAAAATGTTAAAAAATAAATAAAAATAAGAAGATAAAGAATGTCCACATTTTACTTTAGATTTAAATAGGCCGTCAGTTTATACAAAACTTCATTGACAAAGTTCCTTTAGTGGCAGATGTCAAGTAAAAACGTGTATATAAAAACACGCTTTTACAAAATAACACACTGCTTGTCTATAAATGTATATGCTCTAAGGTAAAAACTCATTACCAAAAAAGCTTATTCAAAGTAAACTATGTTTCTTGGCGTATTAAATTTAATGTAAAAAAAAAACCTTCTAATAGTTAAAATATTTCTGTTGTCAAGGCATGGGTAAAAAAGATTTAAATGCCTAAGCTATAATAGAACTGAATGTTGACGACAAAATGGCGCACAAAATTGCAAACTGTAATTCTGCAAGTCAAATGTTTGTTCAATAATAAAAAAAAGTCAGAAATCACAGTTGCATGCAGCTGCAACAATTTGCCGAAGATTTTGAAGCTAAAGGCAAGAACATCAAGGAGAGCTGGATACTGTCCAGAATCCTGGGATTACTACCTCCAAAGCTTTATCGTTTTCGTACTGCCTGGGATAATATTTCTGCTACTGACTTTCTTCTAACTCATCGAACGCTTAAGATTAGAAAAAAACACACTCGATAAGATCGATTTAACTTAGAACGTTTTTATTTCAAAACAAACAAAAAACCACAAGCACAAAAGTTTTCAAGAAATATTGTCATTCATTAAATGTGAAATGAAAAATCATGTCAAAAAGTTTTGCAAAAATAAACCATGTGCTAAATACGTAACTTAATGCTAAAATATTTGCAAACAAAAAAGTCATTTCGCCAAAAACTATTCGCAAGGCAAATCAAATCGTAATAACACTGAAGAACCAGATCGGATAAACATTAGAAAAACCACAAATCAATCATTCATAACCATTGACGTCGACATGTGGAACACAATAGTGATGACGTCAGGTAAAACGTTTCGAAAAAAAATGATTGTGCTACTTTGTTGAATTCAAGGAGTGCTCAACTATCACAATTGGAGATGCAAACAAGCTTAATAGAATTAGTAAAGGCAATGTGAACCTGAAAGCTTGCAATAAACAGAACTGGGATCAAGTAACATTGAAAAATGTTTTTTTTATGTATCAGAGCTAACTTTTAACCTATTTTCGGAAACACACATTTTCGTACTGTTTAAAACTGTTTCTTAAAAAACAAATACAAAGCCGTAGCAAAATTAAATTTTCTTGAGAATTATAAAGAATCAATTTGGTAGAGAAATTAAGTGCCTAATATAGACAATGGCACCAAAATAAAAAATGGAAATTTTTGACAAGTTTAATGCATATACTCCTTAACAAAATGGTAGAATTAAAAGAAAAATGCAAAAAGTTGTAGAACACGTACGATTATACATTAGCAAAATTTAAACAATAATTTATGATTTAAAACTGTATAGTATTCAGTGTTTACATTGAACCAAACAAAAACCAGCTCAATCAAAAGTCAGAGTTTAACCAAACTTTGTTTTAAACAAATTGAAAAATGAGATTGTTATGTACTCATTCCTAACCACAAACAAGGCAAGATAGTCAAAAAGTCAGAAAAATCCTAGTTAGTTACGATGTGAATTTGCCGTGCTTTCGGATAAATCAGCACAATGTCATATATTCGGAAATGTAATTTTCGTTAAAAAAATCAAACTTGAGAAGAGTAAGTAGTAGATCAACCAGAATCTGAACGCCAATCAACATAGATAAACCTGAATCCTGCAATACAATAAATAAAAAAGAAAATTTGAGTATATGTGCAATTAGCAGCTAAACTAGCATTCAGAACTCCAAGAAGGCTAAATCTGCGTGACCAACAAACATTAAATCGCCATGCCAGTTACTCAGACTTTGTAATACAATATCTTCAAAGAAGAAATCAAGGCATTTTAACAAAGATAGAAGAAATAAACTTGATCCTTGTTTTCAAAGTAGCAAAGAACAAAAAATGGTATGCAGTCATAGCGGACAAATTCAACTCCTTGACAATTAATTAACAACATAAAACCTTCTAAAAATTCCAAAACATTCAAAACCAATGACCTGTCGTCGGGTGTTGCGTAAAAAACAAGATGGCGGTTTGAAAGTTTCCATACACCGCCGTAAGTAAAGAAAAAGTTGAAATGACAAAAAAATATTACTTTTTTAGCACATAAGTGCAGCATCCTTGGCAGCTACATGAAATATTAAATAAATAATAGTATTACTAAGTCTATTTAAAACCACGCTACACCAAAAGTATGTAAACAAGCTTGGTCGTTAGCAGGAGACTCAACTGCTCAACCCAGACCCCTTTAACGTAAAAATTTAAACTTGTTGAATTTTTTTTAACCAAACTATTGACACATGGAATAAACTTTCAAATTTAGTATTTCCCGAGACTTATAAGCCACAAATGTTTAAGGTCAATGTTCACAAAGACCTGAACCTATACCCCATAAATATCTTTTTAATTAGTGTTTTTCCTATCTTCATAAATTCCCTTTTATTGCCATGTGATTTAAGTACATTTTTTTAAAGATTATCTTTACACCCTGCGCCTCTGGCAATTTCACATGTAATTGTAATTTATTTTATTATATTAATTGTTTGTTTTTATTTTAGTTTGTAATATTAGTATTTTTGTATTATGAATGTTTGTTGAGTAGAACTAGCACAAAATTCTTATTTTCCACTTGTATGATTATATGTGTAACGTTCATACACGATTGTTAAATTAAGTGCCATACCGTGCCTTTTGCACAATATAATATTTAGCGTAGTAGAAAAAGTATAGTGTACAACTTGCTAGATGTTGTACATACAATATACAATTATGTATAGATTCACAATGTTTTAAATTTCTTAATAATTTTCAATCGGATAAGCTCTTTTGCATGTTTTTCATACCTAGCACAATTTTGTGATTATTTGCACGCTCTCAAAATAAATTTAAAAGTACGATGACAAATAAAATTAGTATGTCGTATCCACAAAATTAGATTGTGCAATATTAGTTGAATTTGTGAAAATGTATGTGCAACCGTTTTGTAACACATAAAAGCAAGTTGTTATAAACTTTATTACAAGTAAAATTTTAATTTAATTGCATTAAGAATAATAGCAGAAATGCTGTTGGTAATTTATATGCGTCACACAGTATAATAAACGTGTTCCTAGTTAGTTAAGCAAGTGATTCAAATAAACGTCAATGGTTATGAGCATTGTGCCTTTCTTTGGTCACAGATAACATCTACCTAATTGTATTTTTATGTGCTTTCGACAAATTGTTGTCGAGTGTTTAAGAACAATAGTCAGCACGCCAGTGTAAGACGTTTAGATTGTGTTGAACACGAAGCCTACGAGTTACATGCATCATGTGTCACAGCGGCGTCTCACATTAAACCCATTACTAATTCGTCGCACGGAGCTAATCAGATATAAAGCACAGAGCGTCGTTAAATTAACCGTGCAGTAGGCTAAAGAACTACATAATAGCCTTGGTACATTGCCCGGAGATTGTTGTACATATTACAGCGCATCCCTCTTCTTTTTATACAGTGTTTATGTATTACCATTTGCACTGCCGTTATATTATCTCGCGCCACCGATAGAACATACCCGAACGCATTCATCATCGAAGAAAAGTATTATTTCCGAGTGCGCGAAAAAAAAAAAGACGAGGACGCGTGCGCTTCCATTATCTATAATCTCTCATAACGGAGAGGGCTTTGTGTTTGGTGTGCGGTCCGAGAATAACGTTTTGCGGGTTAATTTCGCCGAATATGTATTGTGCACCCTTTTCCCCAACGTAAAAAGCCACCTTCATTTTCATAAGCATATTTTACAAAGCACCAAATTATTTAATCTCAAATTCATTATACAACAAAGCCACATTATATTTCCTACAAAACCCCCTACAATCGCTATAACTTATAATTAGTTTTAATAACCTTATTTATTATAGAATATAAAATTTTGTATCTACTACCAAAATGAGTTACTTACTTTATTATTGCTCTCATTGAGAGAGCCTCGGGGACAACATTTAATCCAGTGATTATATACAACTAAGATAAATCTTCATTTTATATAACTCACTACTACACTTGACTTTATAACGTGCAAGACAACCAGATTCCACATTCCACTATGTTTATCAAGTTATCATAACTGAATCTTAACGAGACTATTTGCTAACTTTGTTAAAAACCATGCACAACTTCAATGTGTCCTTTATATAAAGTCTTCAAAGTCGCGGGCCAACAACAAGCTTACTTAATAATATCAATATGTGTCCTTACTGCGTTATCAACAATAAAGTATCGTAATGAGAAATAAAATAAAATTATAAAATGTATTCAAAAAACGGAAGATTGCATTTTATAGCAAGTCGATCATTTTCATCATGTGTTTTTTCTAACAAATTTCAAAAACAGTTAAACCCTTTTTCCAGAATAGCCACAAAAGTAATAAAAGTTCCAGATATAAAGAAATTTAGTTTTTTTTTAGATAACTATGTTAGTTTGTAATCCGATTGATGGAATCAAACAGTTTCTTTTGGTTTGTTGATTCCCTGCGGTTCAATATTATACTTTGTTTTAGAGATTTTATATTTTATAATAAAGAACTTGCTTAGACTTACTTTACTCAAACTTTTGCTTGACTTAAACTAATAAATTTCAAACAACAACAACCAAATTTATGTTCTTTTATCATAGTTTGTACTAACTTGGCCCAGCTTCTAAATAACGTGCATATATAACCTCTTTTATTTTAAAGATCATAGATTGATAATTTAAAAGTATATAATTAACATCATCAATTGACAAATTTGTAACGTTGATTATAAGCTAACATTGTTCTTGAAACTCAAGTATGAGCAACCGCTTTCAATAAATAAGTTATTAAGACATAGCATTCTCACTGAACAAACTTAAAATTAACATATCAATCTATAAATGCACTTCTTCTTTATTTTGCGTTTTACAGCTATTTTACATCGTCCCAGAAACCTTACGACTTGTTTGAAGGAGGTTGATGAAACCAACGGCTTATTAGGTGACTTCCGAATCACCCCGGTGGATAAAGAGCAAAGTTATTAATTTAGTCCTATACGGGGATCAAACCCCGTGATACGCCAACGCTCTATAACTGAGCTATCTAACTTGATTTTTTGAAAATGTTTATAAGCCCAAAATTCAATTATGAGATTAGGATTTATTTGTATATAAAACTTTTGCTCTAGGTAATAATAGTAATACCATACGTTAGCAAATTGTGCATAGAGCTAAATCTTATTTAGGTAGATTCAGAAAACACAATATTTTCATGTTATGTATCTAACACCAAAGCCATTTTTTTTAACAAAACTGGGTAAATTTATAAAGCAGAAGAGTAAGTCGATGCTGATCGGTAAAAACTTTTGCCAAATCCTCCATGTGGGGTTCTAACAGAGACGACAAGCGTGGTACGATCTTGACAGAATGGCTCAGAGGTTTGGTAGTCCTTAACAAGAGTGGCTCCCTGACCTATGAGTGCAATGGTTAGAGATCCATTGTGCTCAATAATTTGGTAGCAAAAGCGCAATGGTGAACGGTAAGCAAAGCCGTCAATCTAAGCAATCACAAAAACATCGTAATGACCATCACAAAAACCCGTCCAAAAAATAAAAAACCAAGTCCACGAGTTAGTACACTAGCAAAATCAACCTCCAAAAAAAACTAAAACAAATTGTCTCAGAAAGGTAAGTAACAATGCTACCGGCTTCACCGATAACATAATTAAGGTTTGCAACAACCCTTTTGCAAAATCCTGCTTTTGGTGGAACAAGGAAATTGCCGGACCGCAAAAATCGGCGGCAAAAAAAATAGTGACCAAGGTAAATGATCGCCCTCTAGAAATGGTTAAAGTTTGTGTAGAAGAGATTCCATGAAAGTATTTATCTGATATCTAAAAAACCGCTAAGCCGCACCTAATTAAAAAACCAAAAAAGAATAACTGTGGCCGGGTCGCTTTTATAGATCAATATGTCTGATCAGTACGCTAGGGAAACGTCTGGTGGATATCTTAAATAACAAACTGCTAGAGGAAATAAAAAAAAAATAGACGCTTGTACAAAAAACAATATGACTTTTGCTAGCGCAGATCCAGGGTAGACGCCATAGAGCAAATAAAAAAAGCAGCGCTGGCATGAAATTATACAAACACTTGATAAAAATTATATCTCTCCCTATCTCATTAACATGATTAAAGCATACCTAAAAGATTGGACCATAAAAATCGGAAATCGTATTATGCCAATGATGTGCGGTGTTCCACAGAGATCGATTCTAGGCCTGGCTCTGTAGAACACTTACTATGACGGTGTACTAAGGCTTAATATATGAAAATGTATTGTGGTTATTGCATACGCTGATGACCTGGCGGTGGTAATCTCTTGAAAGTGTAAAAAAGATATAAAGATTCTAGCTGAATGAACTATCTCAAAAACTGGGAAATGATTAGAAAGTAAAAACCTTAAGCTACAAAATAATAAAACAGAAGCTTCTCTAAAGAACATTACCGTAAAAGTGGGAGGCGTAAACGTTGACAGCCAAAGCCATCAAATACCTCGGAATAACGTTAGACCAAAAGCAGTGAAGGCAATAAACGCGCTAAACCGTCTAATGTCCAACACGGAGGCGCAGGACTCAATAAAAAAAAACGTTGTCTTCGGTAGTCAACTCGATTATATTTATGGTGCACCAGTGTGGTATAATAGAAAAACCACAGAAGAAAGCGGTAGCTGGAGTAGCTAGCGCTACCAAATCGTCTCAATACGGGCTATACAGGTGGTGCTGATCGCCAGAGGAAGGTCCTATGCCCCAGAAGCAAACAAAAAAGAAAAAAAAAAACCAATACCAGACAGGAATCCCTTCCTACTAGGCAGATGGAATGGACAGACCCAAATACCACTAAAACCACGTGGACCTCGCGCGTTTAATCAATACAGATGTTATTTTACGATATAATCTCTCACTTCTCGTTACCCAAACTTTGTTACGTTGGTTGTAATTCTTGTGGTCGCAAAATTCATTGTTAAAAAGAATTGTAAACGGTAGAATACGTATATTCTTTAATGCTTTAATCTTTCATTTGATTAACCATGTTATTTACTAAATCGGCAGAAACAAACAAAAAAACTGTCTTTGTGACCAAATAAAGAAAATGGATATGTTTCCAAAACCAAATGACTAGCTTAAAAAAATTCACAGTTTATGTTAGATAATTAGTGAATAAGAAAATAATAAAAAAGACAATATTACTTTGTTGAACATCCGATTAGAATGCACTTTAAGTTTCCTCGTATCATAGCATGCTGCCAGTTATGTTGGAATCGGATTAGTAATAAGTAATTTAATTACATTATTTATCTACAAAATTACAAATAAACTATATGATGATCTCCAAAGATTCATAAATAAAAAAATAGTAGCCAGATCTGACAGAAAAATAACCAGATAGCGTAACGTAACAAAACATAAATGTCCAACAAATTTGAACTTAAATCCTACCTTATTACTAAATTATGCAATAAATTTCTATATAATCAATACGTTTTACGTATGTTACAATATAAGGTAAAGGTATATTTTGTGTAATATATTTATGATGTAATTATGTCTGGTGTTAGATATTTTAATAAATCCGGAGAAAAGTAAATGAATATTTCAGTCTTGGTTAATATGGCGTTGAAGTAATTTGAAAATATTAGTAATATAAGACGTTGGGGCGAGAAGATTACTTACAGATCGATGGTGGTAACCGGGCTCTAGCATGCTAATATCTACTCTACAGTATGCAATTCAAATTAAGTCAGAGTTAACGAGGACTTGATTAGCACATCTACTACACATTGCGGCTCACCGATATCGGGACCGTATAGTAATAAGATGTTGGGTCAAAGATGAGCATGTCTCCTGCATCCCCTGTTCACCCGCAAAACATTAATAATCATCTCAGACAACTAAGAAAAATGTAATAAAAGCAAATATTATTTAGAAAAATAAATAAAACGTGATTCTGCTGGAAATTAAATTGTCGTTTCAATTTTATCCTCTGCTATATTTACTAATTTATATTTAAATTATAAAATGTTACCTTTTCAAGTGCGGCAGACTTTTAATTATTCCCTAAGACGATGTAATATCCTCATGGAAATTCACCTAATGAATTTATTTAGTCTGAGCTTAAATTTTTAAAAGGCATATTTATGTTAAGTACCATCGGAAATTACACATGTTTCCGTTATGTATTAAATTTTAACGTATTCTATTTACATGTTTGTTGAATGTATTATCATTATACTGATCTGCACTTAACTACATTTCATAGATCGCATTAATGCTAATAGTAATAATATAAAATGTATTAAAATATAATATGAAGCTAATCGATACTGTGTATGTAAGTAACAGAAGAATAATTAATAGAATAATTTATTCATACAGATATCATACTCCCTAATAAATATTTAAATAATAATTGAAACTTTATAAATGAACTGGGACAGAAAATCAATAATACATTTCAACATTTATATGCATTGTCCTGTGGAGTATTAATTGTAACTTCATTTAAATTAATTTGAAAATTTGATTTGTCGCTCGGATTTACCGAATTGAAAATATAATAAATGTAGTATCCACACGCTCAAATTTAAATATTATTAAAATTTTGTTGTGTGAAATATAATAAATGTTAAGGGTGAGCGTAGCGTCACATATCATCAACAAGTATTTCGCACGCCGGGATTCTACTATTTTAACCGACAAATATTCTTTGTATTATTACGATTCACTATGGTGAATAATGTCTTATAGATGTGTTTATGAAAAATAGAATAGCCCATAAAACGTTTGAAGTGCTCATACAGCAATAGAGAACTATATAAACGGTGTATAATCAGCTCATAAAAGAATGCACTACCGCCTTAAACAAACAGATAAAATTTCCACAGCTTGAAAATTGGATAAAATTACGTTCTTGAGTTTTTTAGTATTCACTGTCATAATGTGGGCTAATTCAATTTCAATATTAGATATCGGATTCTGATTTAGCGTGAACATTTATTGTATTAAGATTGGCAATTAAGCCTGCCGATGTCTAAATGGACCCTCTATGCTCTCTCATACCTGACGTAACGGCAATATTCAATACCTGCACGGGATATGTATTGTATTTATAAACAGCGGCCTCGTGATAATAGTAAACAAATCATGTCCCAATTAGAACGCGTTTCCTTTTGTCGAGGACGCGATATTCATGGGACCTGTCCATCTCTATTGTACCACCTGTCCACAACACGCCAGGCTCTATTAATCAGAACGTGTTTGATGGATGAATTATTTTATATCCGCACACTCTACGTCAAAATGGTCTACTCTACCAGATGCCCAAGAGGCCTTAGAACACATTCATTATTAAACATTTTGAAAAGCGTTATTGACGTTCTTCATATTTATTACGCTAATTACATCTTTATGCGAATACTATAATATACGAATCGTTAAGTCTTTCATCATCATCATCTTCTGCTCTATTAAGAAGTTATAAAGCAATTATTTACAATGCAGTATGCAAATATAGTTATCTAAATCCGATACTGATAGGAGGCATAAAGTGTATGGAGGGTGAATCCGATAGAGAGAACGGAAGACACTCCGTGATATATAATGGGAATCTCTCAATAGCCGGCTATAATTTATTCGAAGCGCTGCGATGCGATTCAATTAAATTGGCTTGTTTGCCGTCTAGAATTGTATTCCATTACTAAAATTAGATGTATATAGAACTTATATATCCATGATTCAATCCATACACTATGGTATATCGACCGCCAACGAACATAAACACATATTATACTAGTGAAAGCTTAATATGAAATTTACAAAACAATGTTGACGCATACTAAGTAAATAAATATTAACTTAAAATATTATTCAAGTAGTTAACACTTGTTAGTAATCATAAACTCATTAAATTAACTTAAGGCTTATGTTGATACTTTTGGTTAAAAAAAAAAATGCTTGTGCTATACATTATTATTGAGTAAAAGAGGCATACAGAATACATTCCATTAACTATTGCACAAATAGAACAAATTTCAATTTAAATGCTTCATGAACTACTTGTCATCATCAGTTTTGATTAAAAAAACAGTATCTATTAGCCGCTACACTTAGCCAGAACGGAGAACGCCTAAAGCAAATAAGCATTATTTTGTATTTGGAGAAATCGTTTAAAAAACATAATAGCGTCGATAACAAAATATATATATATATATATATATATATATATATATATATATATATACATCAATAACAAACAACAGGTGAATCAATTTTTTCCATAAAATATTTGTTAATAGTATCGAGGCGCTTGTAAAAAATAAAGTAGTAATAAAACAAAGATATATAGAAGAATGACACCATATGCAAATACACATAGTGAAATAACTATAAGCAAAGTAAAACATTTTCAATATAATCTGTTTGGTTTAAAAGTAACTTCAATTGACCCGTGCAATCAAAGTTGTTTACGTAAGTCTAAATTCTGTATTCTAAAATTATTATGTGTGAATAAAATGTTTGTCAACATTAACAAAATAAGCAACAGCCGGCTCTATTTATTGGCCCCAACACTGAAGCCAACATTGAGTCCAAATATGGGAAGAGTACATGTAGCCCACACATTGAAGAAAAATCCTAATGAATATGTCCCAATTTCAGTTTGCCATAAGTGTGTTTCCTGTAGCCAGTATTACATACAATTATATAGTAGAATAAAATACGAAAAACAAAATTTTTGTGTAAAAAAAGAAGACCTATGTGTGGACAACAGAGGTGACGTAAATACAGGTTGGCTCCAATGCCTTTGATGTATGATAGTTGAAAAACAAACAACTGACGGATTGCGGATAACTCTAGGACAAACTTTGGCCCCAACAACTTTATGTCCATCCACACATGTCCAAGTTGCATTGAGGCCAATGTGTAAAGTCGCAAAAATGTTAAAATTACTGCAATTTCTTCTAAAAAAATAAATAAAATTAAATAAATCTAGTGTGTCCAGTAAATCTATAGTTCAACCCACTCCAAAAGCAATTGTTACTTTCTAAAAACAAAACAAAAACCAAATCTATCAAAATATTCCGCATCCGTAGAACGCCGGTATAGCAGGCTAATAACTAAACAAAACCATTTAGACAAATTTACATTTAAAAAATATACATGAAAATTTCTACCAACAACAATATGATCCAACCTACTAACCTGCATAGCTGATGCAGATTAGATATACAACTTTTAAATTAATGAAAATATACATAAAACCTGAAATAAAATTAAAAAAAATCAACAAACCATTTAAAACTACCGTAAGTAAGTCTTCGTACGTTACGTTAGAATATCAGGTTGTTGCTTCGACCTAACGCCGTTCCTTTCCTATATCTAATGAACAAGTGTGCAAATTTATACGCAAAAATAGCATGTTATCTATAAAGATCGGTTACAAAAAATTTAAAAGTCTTATAATAATATCCGGCAAAAATATACCATTTTGCAATTTTGTTTTGCAATGTTTATCTACAAGAAAGGTTTTTTATGTAATCTAGAAATCTCTGAAAAGAAAGAGTTACAGGACAATCAAACTTTTATTTTTCAACGTAAAAACCAGTAACACTAACACACGTATTCCAACGTTTTCTAGTAACAATATGCATAACAAATTTTGTTTAGTAATTTATTTCAAATTTTTTTCGTGTATAGCCTCTTACAAGTTTTTAATTGTATCTTTGTAGACATTTTGCGTTATTATAGTCCCTTTTGGTATTTTCTCAATTAAGAGAATTCCCTCAGCATAACAGAAAACTGTGTCACACAAAAAAAGTCTTTGCTTTCTTAGGTGGCAAAGAGTATATAAGAGACCCATTGTATAAACTTTCATATTTCAGTGGTGTACCCAGGTCTTATCCCCAGTTACAATCCTATATAAGAATCCATCTTAAAACCATATAAAAAAAATGCGCCGAGATTCGAGTTTTAAGAAAGGTTTCTAATTTTTTCATGTAAACTGTCTCTCTGACCAGTAAGATGCTAGGAACACTGAAAGAGGGTACAAACACTGAAACACTAGTGTATGTTTATCAGACTGGGTAGAGAAGCAAAGTTACATAAATAAATTATTTATTAAATTTAACGTTTGTAAGTAAAGTAAAAAATGCATAATTATAAGATATAAAACAATTTATTAAAATTTTAAAAGTTATTCAGTAACTGTTAGCTGAGCGGATTAACAAACAAACAAAATTGTCGCATATGCGGCTTTAAACATCCAAGTTTTTGTAACACCAACTAGACAGGTCAAACTTTAAACATAACCTAAAAATTATTGATATACAGATTCTCGATGCACTTAATATGTTGCTTTGCAAATATTGTTTCCGTAAACTAATAAAAAATTCTTATCTATTGTTTTGTTACTGACATATTCGTTACAATACACATAACCTAAAAAAGGACACTGTATGAACATCATATACATAAACCAAATAAACTTGACAATAAATCTGTGGCTTTGCAATTGACATTTGCAAACAAAAAATGCATTATAGTATTTGTTTCTGATTATTGCACAGTTTAAAATATTTGAGGTTAAGATATTTTAATAAAATTTATATATACTTTATTGTGTTGATTTAATTCCTTTAATTTTTATTAAAACCGGTTTCGGCTGTAAAGCTATCATCAGTTCTAAAAATATTACATAAATTATAAATATATATGAGTTACATAGATGATTTTATTAACAAAACTTACATTTCTTTTCACAGATGTTGTGTGTGTGTTGCGGATGGTGTGAATTTGATGTGGTTACTGTTACATTGATTGGTTATTGTGTAGTGTGGTTATTGTTGTTGAGTGATTAAGTGTAGTGTGCTTATTGTTTTTTAAGAATGTATAGATATGTTGGTATGGGTTAATGATTTGTTCGTTCAGGCATCTGTAGTTTTTATTGTTTTTTAATTTGTCTATTTCGTATGATTCTAGTATTGTCATTTTTAAGCCGTTTTTACATTGGTGTAAGAACTTTATAATATTTTTGTTTTTGATATTGAAATGCGTTTGTGTATTTGTAAGTGTTTGGAAAAAGTGGAGTTGTGATTTGTGTGTGTGTTCTTTGAGTCTGTATATAAGTGCTCTACCAGTTTGTCCTATATATGAGGCTGTGTAATCTTGACAATTGATTTGGTATATTCCTGATTTAATCACTTTGTCTGATGTATGTTTTTGATTGCAGATGTTATTTTTGATGGTGATGATTAGCACAATAAAGTATATATAAATTTTATTAAAACATCCTAACCTCAAAAAATGCGTTGTTTTAAGTTAAAAATGTACACAATTAATTTGTACGTTTACGATAGATATCCGCTACCAATTAATTGCTAACATTTAATGTATGCAAAAATAAAAATCTAAATTACCAGATAAATCTCTATTCAAATTTTTATTCGATTTCAATTTATAATTTATTACAATAAAATTATTTTAAAATAACAAATTAATGCTCGATCATCCATACATGCATGGTTTATATACACAATTTAATAAATTAAATAAATAAATAACAAATTTCATATTTCAATAAAATATTAATTGCATTTTTACATTTATAAAACAATTACAACAATTTAAAAAAAAAACATAATATCAACAAAAGTATTTATAATTATTTTATTAAACACCATAACTTAACAATAAGCTCAGTAAAAAATAAAAAGTTGAAATAAATAATGTTTTTAGTTTCTGTAACATTTATACTTCTGAATATTAATAGAAAACAGTATCTACTAGTAAACTAAAATGAGAAGACACCGTGCAAGTTATCAAACTTTTAATAAACAAAGGATAATACGCGTATCATAGAGAATACTGAAATTACATTAGCATTTCTTAATCGAATCTAGAAGGAAAAACCTCTCTCCGTCTTGATACCTCTTCTCTCATAAAAATTTCCATTCCCCAATAGGTTCGACCCCCCGAAAATGTATCATGACTTACTACCATCGAGGGGGATTAACAGATAGAAATGTTACGCCAGATTTCGTTCCATTTATATTTCATGTATTTCACTTCCCTGATATTGTTGTGACGGTGCTAGTCGTCCCCTTTTCACTATGTCATAAAATTGTTTTAGATTTATTTACAAAATATATTTTAAAATATTCAAACTATTTAAAGTCTAATAACCTCATTAACACTAACTAAACCTTAAAACTAAATTTCATATTCGTTGTTAATTTGTATAATTTTCATATTTATCTAATCAAATTTTGAGATTTTTTCATTGAGATAAAAAATTCTTTATGATTAAAGTGTTTATATCATTAGCTAGCAGATAATTAGATAATTAGTAACACGCTTATATTAAATAGACTTCTGTGTATCTGTGAGCAATTGATGTTTTTAGTACAAATAATATGGCTGACTGATTCCATGCCGGTATTAATCATGTACTTGTGCTAATTACCGCTCTGTTTCAATCGGCATTAATTCTTAATCAACTCGCTAGCGTTGTACAATAATTAGGAAGCGCAAGTCGTATGAAATAGTGATGAGATATACTCCGATTTCAAGATTAGTTTCTCACCTGTGTAATGAGCGCGATGACAAAATAACAAGTAGTGTGGGTGAATGTAGAAGCGATTTCACACTACAGCAGTCCTTACTTATTCATAAACTTTTAGTTCTGTTTTGTATTACAGATATAGTCATTTCATCCTAATAACCGCCATCTCATCTATTTATAATCTTTAATCTTACTTCTGATTACTTGTAGTTAACTAGTCATAATTTTTATGTAGGAATAGTTTATATCCAATCAAAAGCTATCATCGCTTGAAAAAGTCTGTATGTAATAGATAAAAAAAAATTATTCAAGCGTGATCAAATTTCCACATTATGATACTATATATAGCAAGTAGAATAGTGTTATCATTTTCTTAAAAAAAAATGTTACAGCGTTATCAGTAATATAATAAAATGGTAAATAAAAATACTTAATATTTGAATAAAAAAATTAAAATTCAATATTTAATCAATATTTATTTTTAGATGCCCTTTAGATTGGATTAAATATGAAATTGTATATGCTACTCGAAGTAGAACGTATTTAGTGTTTTGCTCAGACTATCGCCTCTCCGCCGGGAATCATTTGAGCTCAACAAAAGTGTCACTAAGTTGAAAAAATAAAGCTGAAGAAATTGACGTACAACTTTAAAATTTATTGAAAATAGTTAAAATATTTTAATATATGTACTAATAATTAAATTTTCATAAAAAAAAAAAAATAAATTAAAAAAAAAAATCGGTACTACTCCGAGCACTCTTTTGCATACCTTAGCCCTTGTGGGTATGCTAGAAACCAAACTAGATAATCTAATGCCTCTTAAATGACGCAATGTTTTGTCCATTATATTTCAGTCAAAAAATAAAAAATGTTGTTTTATTGAGACGTATAAGATTACACATTATCTTGCTGGAAAACTGCCATTGGATAGTCTTAGATGAATGAAAACGGAAAGAGTTCCAATACTGCATCAATGTAACGGCGCAAGTTTAATGTGCCTTAAAAAGATATTAAAGAGAACTTAAACAACATTGAACAAATTGTAAATGTTGTTTTTGAACTTTAAGTCGTCGTGCCATAAATAAAATCTGGATTCATTGCTGAAAACAATTTTTGCCAATTCATAAAACCAGTCTTGTCTATCCTGGCATTATGCTCAAAAAGAGCGCAATCCAAAAAAGCATAACCGCCTATAATAATTGATGCTCAGAAAAACTATGACCAATTGCTTGTACAGTTTATCAGTCATTTGGTCAAATTAAATTTTCAGATAGCATTAAAAAGTATTCAAATGTACCTAAAATCGCATTTGTTTCTATATTTAGACATTCTTTTCTTTTTCCAACTATAATATGAATTAATGATATAAGACAAAATAAAGTTTGCTCTTTTTTTAATCAAATTATTTGTAGAACTAGCAATGTCGAAAAAGTTGATGTATTCGTTATAATACTACAAATCAAGGTAGCAGTTCATATATTGACAACCCAATGCCTATAATGAATAGGGAGATTTAAAATAGTAGAGTTAGATGCAAATTTGTTTTCAAACAAGAAAAAAGGTATTAAAATTTTTAAAAATTTTGCAATTAATTTATTGTTTTATAGACATTTTTCTAGAAAAATTCAATTGGCTTTGTTTTTGTCAATCCCATCTTTTTCAGATTGTATTATATAAGCAATTAGTATCAAATCTTTTTTATACATTTTTACTATGTTCATCTTACAATAAGTCTCTTAAGACGCGTCTTAGTAGACTTCAATGCAAAGATAAGAAAAAAAGAAACATGTAATAATATGTTAAGAAGGCAATCCTTATATGAAGAAAACAAGTAAACAAGTAGAAACGGACAAAGATTATGCAATCTGGCTACGGCAAAAAATATGCAAATTAAAAACACTTGTTTCCCATATAACAGAATACATAAAAAACCTAGGCAATGTCAGGTGATAAAAGCACAAACCAGACTGACCATGATCAATAAACATTCATCAACCGTAGACGTTCAAACGCTGAAAAAAGCAAACTGCAACTCCGACTACTATCTAGTAAAGGTGATAATAAAACAGAAAAAGTAAAAATTACAGAAAAACAACAACAAAAATAAGTATATGCAGGGAGTAGATAACATACTAAGATATGAAAAAAAAAGTAGGCAATGAATGGAACTTCATTAAGAGAGCAATGAGCCAAGCAGCAGAAAATACAATAATAAAAACAAAAAAATAAAAATCAAGGAATAGTTCAATAATGCTCATATAACATTAATAATTAAAACAATCGGGCAAGGAAAAAGTGGATTTCGGTAAAAACAAGAACAAGTAAGATGGCATAGGAAAAATTAAGGAAAAATCCAAAATAACTCAACAGGCAAAAAAAACCAATTGAAAGAAAGCTAGAAAACCTCGGGGAACTAAGAAATAAAAAAAAAACAGCAAAAACTTCTTTAAGGAAATAAGAAGAGAAACCATTGAGTATAAATTACGAGTAAACATATGCAAGAGTGAGACAAAAAAGATACTAACAAAACAAAACTGAAATATTACTAAGATAGAAAGTGTACTTTCTGTAAATTATGGTTCAGAAAAAAGAAGAGATAGAAGAACAACAAATGAAATACTCAGAGTAGCCTAATAAAGCAGACCCCACATATGAAGAAGTCATAAACGCAATCAATAATCTTATACCAGCTGAACAAATCAAAAACAGCAGCTATGGGGGCAAATACATATGCTGATATTTAAAATATGGAACAGAAAAAAATCCGGATAAGTAAAAGGTATAAACATTATGCCCTATACATAAAAAAAAACAAATAAAAAATATGTATGAACTACATGAGCATAACACTTCTAAATATGGGATACAAAATATAAATAAATATACAATGTATATCAGAGAAATACTAGAAAAACACCAGGCAGGCAGGGTTCAGAGCATAAAATAGCCGTGCATTGTACATTGACTTTAAGCAAGCGTTCGATAGAAATAAATTGATGCTACAACAACTTAAACGAATGGAAACTCTGAGTAAACTGATAAAACTCGTACAACTTACACCACAACAAAGCAAACCACTGATGAATAAGGAAACGGAAATCTTTAAAATAGAATGCGGCGTGAGCAAAAAGACGCTTTATCAGTGCTTCTTTTTAACCAAGTATTAGAAAGATCACAACACAAAGTAAACAAATATTAATCTATGGCAGCATTATTACCGTGCAAAATATGCCGAGTCTGAAAGAAGTAATCAAAAATATAGAAAAACATACAAAGAAACTTGGACTGCAAATAAATATAAAAAAGGCAAAAATTTTGAAACACAAAAGGAACACAAATGGAATAATATTACAAATTCAAATAGCCCAAAATAAATACCAAGAAGTGAAGAAACGCAAGGGTTATAAGTACTAACCTATGCTTGCAAAACATAAGTCTTAAAGCAAATGGACAAAAAACGACTAATGATCGCAGAACAAAATATATTAAGAATGATATTCGAACTCACGCAAAAAAACCAAAGAAGAGTCAAAATAAACTACGAGTTAGACGAATTAGTTTGAGGTTACTGGCATCTGAATTTATAGTTGGAGAATAAACCAAAGTCTACAACTGCACGTAGGCCTTATTAGGCCCTTTATATCTCCTCCAGTGGTGACCTCACTCCGTTGCCCTAGCATTCAAGCACCATATGTGACAAATGTATGCAAGTACAACTCTTGGAAAAGTCTCCCTTATACTGGCCAATATTGGCAGTCATGTCATCTGCATAACCAATTGTATAGAAACGACAACCATTGAGTAGCTGTATAAGGCTGTCAATTACTATATTCCAATGAAGTAGAGATAATACACCTACCCAAAGACAAACATTAGCAACAACTTTCGTATCTGTTACTGTAGGGGGTACAGTAACAGACAGCAACGGCTCTTTCTCCAACATGTTTTACCCATCCACTAATTGTGAGGTTTACACCATGTGTTGCGAAATCACTTTTAATATCTACAAATACGCCTAAAGTAAACAATTTGTCTTAGTAATCTTTCGATTCGGCCCGTTACAAAATGCAGGGCCAATTCGGTGAATCTTCCGTGTCATAGTAGCGTTAGATATACAAAATGCGTTCAACAGAAAAGCAATTATAGAAGCAAAAAAAAAAAGAAAACTAACAAATAAAACTACTAAGATAATATGGAGCTACCTTCAGGAGAGAAATCTACGGACCAAAAAATGAAAAATTTAGGCTGACTAGAGAAGTCCCACAGAGTTCTGCACTAGGAATTTAGTTTATAATCAGCTACTCAAAATGCGGCTGCCGAAAGGAGTGATAATAACGGCATTTGCGGATGACGTAGCTCTGGTAGGTAGGAATATAGACATAGAAGTACTAAATGAAAGGTTAGAGTTGGCAATAGAGATGATCAAGAAATGGATGAGAAATAAAGGGTTAGATCTGGCTCCACAGAAAACCGAGACGGCATAGCTATCAACAAAGAGAACAAACAAGAAAAAATGAAAAATACAGGTAAGTAAACAAATAATAACCATAGGCAAAAAATTAAATACCTTGGAGTAACACTTGAAGCAAAGGGATGGAATTAACAGGTTAAGGAAGCAGTAAAAAAATAGAAAAAATGCTTAGTAGGCTTATGCCAAACAAAGGAGAACCAGGAGACGGAACAAGAAGGCTAATAGCAACAGCGGCTAGAAGTAAAGTATTGTATGCCGCAGAAACATGGGGAGAAGCTTTGAAGACAAAAAAAAACAAAAAAAAGTAAGAGAAGCTATGAGAGCAAGTTCGTTAAGGCTCTGCGGGGCCTACAGGACGGTGTCGCAGAAGGCACTAGAAGTAATTGCGGCGACACTACCCGCAGATTTGATGGTGGAAGAAAGATTGGGTATGAAGAAAATGGTAAATGAAAGAACTAGTAAACAAGAAGCAAAGAGACAAGCAAGAGAGAATATGATGGAAAGATGGCAAAAACAGAGAAAAGAAAGAGAAAAGGAAAAATGAACAAAGGAACTAATACCAGAAATAAAAGAATGGGTAGAGAGAAAACCGGAAACATGTTACTATACAACACCACTACTTACCGGACATAGAGCGTTTAGAAAGTACTTAAAAAATAAATAAGATAGAAAAAAAAAATGTATATTTTGTCTAGAAAACACGCATGACCACGCAGAACATACGCTAGTAGAGAGCGAAGCGTCGGAAAAAGATAGGAAAACGCTAGAAAAGATATTAGAAAACAAAGTAGACAAATCTACAATTACTTTAGAAAACTATGCAACAACAGTACTAAAAAAAAACATAAAAGAGTTGGAAGCTTTGAGATTTAGGTAAACCAAAATGGAAGAAAACACTCAAATTAAAAGCCACAGAAAACAAAAGAAGGAAGAGCGAGAAGCTAAGAGAGAAAAAAAAAACAAAAAGGTCAAAACAACTATGCCTGCCAAGCAATGAAAGATGAACAGAAAGACAAAAGAAGAACATATACTGAAACCCTAGTACCAACAGAAACTGCAAAAATAAGGAAAGAAAGGAGAGAACTGCTCAAGGAAAATAAATTGACGAAATTGACTAAACAATTTCCAAACGGAAGATACGCCATCTCGGGGTTTACAGAAAATGCAACTTTTGAAACGGTCAGAGTATATCTGGCAACCAAGGGACACAAAGAACTAATCCCAAATGGAGATTCAAGAATCTCACTACAAGTTAAACTGGCAAATGTAGGACTACCAAAAGGGATGCATTTAATGGAGCTGCACAAAATATTTTTGAAAAAAAGAGGATACAACAAGGAAGAAGTTAATGAAGATATAGAAAAACTAAGAAGATACCTAAGGACAATGCAAATATCTAGGCTGAATAACACAAGAATGAGAAAAAAGAAAGGAGAATGCCAGTGTAGGTAGTTAAGGCAGAAAAATAGGGTATAGAGAGAGATGGGCCGGGGACAGCATGTGTTGCCGCAACAGGCTGCGTGAATTCCGCAAAGTCAAAACCAGCCCACCTCAAACTAATACTACATAAGAGACAATGATTAGGATAAATTAACAGCAGGACTTACGCAGAGAAGAAAACCGAAAGGTATTGCCATGTGTTAGTTATTCTCAAGGGCCACTTGTTGAGGCCTCACTACGTCTTAAAAAAAAGCATGTTGGTTCAGGTGTATTAGCTTAGTAGTAAGAGCCGTAAAATTACTCTAATGTCTTTTGAAAAAAAAAAACGTAAAGCTGATTTACCAATAAAATGTTGCATGAGTGTAATTGTTACTTTTACTTCCCTTCACGCTAAAAATATGTATCGAAAAGCAATTCATGCCCTATATTTCCATGCCAGTTAAATTAAGATAATATCTTTGCCCCATTGTAGAAGAGCAGAAAAGACTCCCATCTAATCCTAGCGCATTGTATAAAAAAATGTTTTTAATCGTCTATGATATACGCACCTTTTCAACAAGCTGGAAAGTGAGGTAGAGATTACCAAGAATAAGACCACAAAAAGTCACCAGCCCTCAAAAACTAAATTTAGCTTTTACTCAGCTTATTGCAATAACTCGTGTTGGTACTGCCGGATCTCAAATTACACCTCTCAAAAATTAATTTTTAAATTCTTGTGTCAACCTCAATTAAAAGCTTCTACGCTTTCTTCCTGCCAATCTCTCCAAATTCGACTTTCACTAGCATGTGGTTGACGTACACGTTTGCCAAAATCACGGAATCCTAAATTGTATTACGATAATTCGTCCTAAAATAAACTCTCAGATAATATAAAAACAATAAAAAACAAATTCTTTTAGAAGTGATAAGTGTCAACATATACCAACTAATTCTAATAAATGTCAGAGTACTACATCAGCTCCTTTCAAAGTGGTTATTTTTTTTTAATACTAAATATCAATATTATATATAATATAATATTGTTTTGAAATAATCCATACAATTCTCATAACCGACATTTTAAATTTCGTTCTTCACATCCATCATCTGCATGTGGACAGTATAAAGCGGCTGTAGCTTTGACTATCGCTTTTGAGGCTTTAGCCTATTAAAACTTAATCTTAAACCAAATGTCATTTTACATTTTTCAAAAATGTCATATAAAAATAATTAGTTTTTAATCATAATACTCGTTTTAATTATACAGGGTGTCCGGAAAATACGTGTACAACGTTTGACGACAGACTCCTGACGTCAAAATAGGTCGATCTAAGCCAACTTAGTTATATCCAAAATTGTCTCGTTTAGCCGGTAGAGGGCGTCAAAAATTTGTAAATATTAAAAAGAAATTACCTGTAACAATATTTTTTTAAGTGACCTTGTTGCTATGGCGTTTAATAATTTGACAATTATTGACAAATTGTCACCAGTCTATGAAATTTACTCAAGTATACGATCAACATTCTTAAATTACAAGTTCATTTTACCATTAAAAATGGAAAATTATACAAACTCTCAGAAAGTTGACATGCTCCTGGTATACGGGTTTTGTCAAGGAAATGGGCGTCAGAGTGTTAGGGTTTACATGGAGAAGTTTCCTAACTGTCGAATACCAAACCACCAAACATTTGCCAATATTGAGCGTCATCTTCGGGAAACGGGCAGTTTTGAGAAGAAGTTTGAAGGCAGGGGTGGTATGCGAACATCTCGAACTGTGGAAACAGAAGAGATGATTCTGGAAAGAGTTGAAGAAGAACCAAGTACCAGTACCCGTCTCCTAGAACGTGAGTTAAATGTTCCAAAAACGATTGTCAATGAGGTTTTAAGAGAACAGTTGTTACATCCTTACCACATACAAAAAGTCCAGGAACTTTTACCGACTGATCCCCCCATGCGGCTTACATTTTGTCAATTTATTAGAAACAAAAGAATCCTTGTTCCAAATTTTTGTAGAAAAATTATGTTTACTGACGAGGCATGCTTTACAAGATCTGGGGTAACCAATCTGCACAACGAACATATTTATTCCGATAAAAATCCACATGCCATTAAAGTTGCACATCATCAGCATCAATTTAAAATTAATATTTGGGCAGGTATTATTGATCACTACCTTATTGGTCCCATTGTTATTCCAGACAGGTTAGATGGAAATATTTATTTAAAATTTTTGCAAGACACATTACCAATTCTTCTGGAGAATTTGCCCCTTTTACAAGACTCCGGTAAACACACGCGATGATTTATTGCAGCGGATTTTAAATGCAGGCAACCATTTTAATAATCCCGAGACATTAGATAGGGTCCAATATCATTTTTTAAAGAGTGTTAATAAGTGTATTCAGCAAGATGGCGATCATTTTACACATTTGCTTAAGTAATGTTTTTGTTTTACTTAGTTTCTTACAATAGATACTTTCAACTTTGTTATACTTTTGTTTTTTTTGACGCCCTCTACCGGCTAAACGAGACAATTTTGGATATAACTAAGTCGGCTTAGATCGACCTAATTTGACGTCAGGAGTCTGTCGTCAAACGTTGTACACGTATTTTCCGGACACCCTGTATAATATAACATCAAAAGTTGTAGTTTTAATAAATAAAAATAAAATATATTTCTAGTTTGTTTTTGATTTGTTTTGCAATTTTGTAAAGAACAAACTAAAAACTTGTCTTTATTTTAATTTAAATCAAGCTTACTTTATGAAACCTACAAATAATTAAATTAATTAAAAAATATACTAGCGTCAAGTTAAATTGTTAGAGTGAAAACGGCAGTTAAATAAAGACTCGTTTGCAAATCAATCCAACTAAGAATAATTTTAATTTCCGACTCGAATATGATTAGTTAACTTTTGATGTGTCTGGTAACTAACCTTACCAAGACGACTCAAAAACGCCTTTTGTGTTGTGCCATCGTTCAGTCTCTCACAATTTATTTCCATACACTTTGTCAAACGTTAGAATTAATAAAAACATAAAAAAATCAAAGGTACATAACAAGATATGATTGACCAATTTTTTTAATCATTCTTACATGTTTTTTCTCAAGGATCCACGACAAATGTTGGCACAAAACGACAACTATCACATTTATTGCATTAATTTCCACTTACAGTATCCGCAGTATTTCTGGCTTTTTTTTTAATATCTCCTTCACATCACACCTACTTTCCAAAACTAGAAACTTGTGGAGTAAATTAAATTCACTAAAATTTAAAAATCTTGAGAAAATGTTTTGATTATAAGTTTCTTTATAAACCAGTCAAGTGAAAAAGACGCATTGTTAAAGTTATTTCCATTTAATTGTATTATTTACAACTTAAAAAACACCTTATAGAAACATATTACAATTATGTTTAAGAAGTTATTACTGTCGACGGTAAATAATAACTTTAAGATGTTTTGTTGATTGAAGTACTTATATGATATATAAGGTTGAGCTTGATATATACCCTTAGAACTATGCATACTAATAAAAGGAGCATACCCTGAAACACTAATTAATGTAAATTTTATTTCATAATAGTTATGATAAATTTATAATGATAGTATATAAAATACAATTCATGTAAGATAATCTTATTATCGTACTTGTATCAAATAACATCATCCCCCTGCAAAATTTACATTAGTGCGTTAATGATATTTTTATCGCATTTATATCAAAAACCACTATTATTGTCTTTTTTTTAAATAAATTTCAAATGCTTTACTTTGACAAAAATATTAGATTTACTTAAGTCTTCTGAATTTTTACTACACTAAATTGCTTGGTCCGCCCCATAGTAAACAAATCGGTTGGCAATTAAGGTAAGTAGTTAATTTGAAACTGAACACTTTTATAAATTAACAAAACAAACATTATTGAACCAAACAAAATGTATTTTTAAATCTCGTAATACTCAATAAGTAATTAGGTTAAAATTAATACTTAAATCAATTTTGTAATAGCAATTACTAAAAAATACTACTAATTCATTAGATTACTTACATTATCTGACACATACAAATACTGCATATATATATAAGAGTTGGAAATTCCTTAATGTAATAGGTCTAATTGTGATTTATTAGTCTAACAAAAAGGGAACAAAAACAACTATCGACTTCCAAAGTATGTAAAATTATTTATTTTAATCTGTAATCAATAAAAACATCTACAACTGCCCCACGTACAAAAATCACTATCAAAATAAGCATGGTGCACTTCTGATAATATTTTTTTTTTAAACCATTCACATACATCGTCAACATCGGCATATTACTGTAACAATTGGATCGGTTGCGCGTTGTAACTCACACTTGGATTGATGCAATAATAAATAATTCCAGTACGGGAAAGGGAATAATATTAAAAAACCGCTTCCCGCATTTCGAACCAATAATAGTTTATTTGGCAAATGCCATCAAAATATATGGTGGATTATTTAGTTAATTAATTAATTGGTTTATTATCAGAATACTATTTGATTGTATTAATACCTCCAATATGAAATTGGAATTACGTAAAATTGAATATTAATATTATGCGGGCTTATTTAAAATAGTATTGGAATACAATATTATTAAAATGTCATCAAGCTGCCAATGTATAATAATATACACAAATATATATTAGTTAATCATTATCTAATAAAATACATCAAATAAGAATTTAATAGTTATTAGATTTTCAATTAAATGCCATAAGCTGTTTTATTTAATTATGTAATACGGGCGTTAAATTAGTAAATATTTTATTACCATCCCCTTGTGCTTATTTCGGTGGTCGTAAAGAATGTAAAAAATCCTGCACTCCCAATTTAGATTTTTAATTAAAAAAATGTCAAGATTAAGAAATATATATAGCTCTCGAGTCCACATTAATCCGTCATTTAAACGCGCGCTAATCTGTGTCCGCTTTAAATTCCAAACGATTAACAAAATTCTATTATTCCTTGTGTCGTCAAAATAAATTCTTTTTTCATCACCAATTTTCCCATCAGTATATTTTAATTATGAGAAGTAGATGATTTAATAAATTGTAAAACCATAAAACAGGGAATGAAATTGGGCAATTTACGACAAGGAATTATTTCTCTCTTCCGCCCGTCTATCCGGGCGCGTGAAAGAAGATGTAGCGAAAATACACGATGCATTTCCTTTCTTGCCAATCCCATCGTTTATTCGATATTGCAGCTGGTTTTTAATTTGATATCCGAAGCATATCAAATTCTCTATGTAATTGATCAGTTTGTGAATCCGCAAAATCTAAGCTAGATATTGAATTATTGGTGCGAGCGTCCGGATTCAAAACAAAGCCAGCTATTTCAATGTTTGCAGGACTACAGATGCAAAACAGAGATTAATCATACTTATTACAGTCAATTTTGACAAGCTGATTACGGCTGGATTTCTGACTTTTTGTTATATGTTTGTATATGCATAAACGGTATTTATACTTGATCAGAAATAGTAAACGTCATTGATTGACTACACTACTCAACTTGGCCTTATTGATCGTCCTTACAAAAATTTAATACTAAAATTTAAAAAAAAAACTACTAATTGCACATTTTGTTATAAAATAATTATTAATCTATAAAAATAAATTAATTACCATTATCATAATAGCAAGCACATGAAAATATACAACATATTTAAATTAATTAAGAAATTGGTATTGTTAAATTGTTCGCCAATTAAATTATTAATTGGCATTGCGCAATGTATGGTGTTTCCAGGTGGGGAGTTGGATAATAAGTAGTAACAGTAGTGATTCTGAATCCTGGACCCATTCCGTTTCCTTAGAGACGAGTAATTGTAAAGGAACGTGTGAGGTTACCTGCATCGTTTATTCTGTGAAACGACGCAACTTTGCTTGACTCAAACTTTTACTAGGCTTTAGTTAATAGTTCTTTATTTTGTTCGGTTTTATAGGCAACCATACTTGGTCGGATTGATCTTGTATAAACTTTTAACTAGGTCCTGATACAATGGATTTAGCGCAAGCTGGAATTTTATATATTTTCTCTTTTCCAAAGTCACGACAAAATATATGCTTTTATATCAGCAAAACATTTACATTTTCAACTAGTTATCAAAAAAGTTTCAAATGATGAATAAACCAAATTGCTTAATAATATCAATCAGTTCATAAACTGATTTCACATTCGGTATGACTAAATATAAATTTGTTATTAATTAATGGTGACTGCGCCGGGCTACAAAATTTAATATGATTTAAAATAGTTAATTATCTACTTTTAGGTATAATTAATTAAATTCAAATGAATTGTAACTTTCCAATAAAACTAATTGTCAGTTAAATTTGACGATTGAATTATTCCAGACTGTAATGTAAATTACATGACACAGTTTTGTACAAATGACATTGAAATCAATAAAGTATTTAACTTGCAAGTATTATTAATTATAATGCTTTAAAATTTCAACATAATTTCATTTCTAGCTTGTTGTTATAAAAATGTCCAATAGTAATCAAAAGAAATAGAATAAAAATATCAATATTCGGTATTATTGAATAGTATTTAGTGATTTATTACTCTAGATATAAAATAGTTTAAAACGTTATTACTCTATATTTTAAAAATTTTTAAAATCAATTCTAAAACTATTTTTATCTAAACATACAACTTATGAGTAAAATAATTTATTTTGGTTATATAAAATTAATTGTAGTAATTACATTTTTTTACAATTCAGCAGTAAAAAATTGACTGTAGAGCGGAGAAAGGTTTCAACCGTGAATAAATCGACAAATAATTTACTACCGGTGAAAACAAAACCCTTTTCAAACTAATTTCCAATCGCTATAAATAGTTAAACAAGATTTCAACCACAAAATACTGCCAGACAACTCCTTTAAAGAAAATTTTACATAGTATGCACAAAAATTTACAATTGAATATAAACATTAGTGAACAAAAAGTTTTTAGAAATTAAATTGAATAAAAATGAAATAAAAACATTCAACCTTTGAATGATTCACTGATATGAAAAAATAACTTACTTTTTATAACCGTTCCAATCAAAAATATTTTATCTAAAACTAATTCTACAAACTAAAAGTAGAAATTTTGAAAATCGGCAACTTTACATTAATGAGGCAGTAAAATAACATAAATTGTTTTCAGACAGGTAGTTTTGATTATAATGTTAACATATTTTTAGAGTAGGTTATAATCTACTATTATATTTCACCTCCCAATTAATATCGTAGTCCAAAGAATGTTTAATTAAAGAATATTTCACTTTGTTCACAATTAACAATGTTGTTTATAAAAATCAATATCTGTGATCATAATCAAGATTTAAAAATAGGTAATGTCATTACTTTTCGATTAATTTGAAAAAAAAACAACATCTTGGATTTTGCTCAAATTTTGAGGGATCAATTTTGGACCATAGAATATTGCCTGTTCAAAATGACACACATATAAAGGTTAGAAACTTCACAATAATACGTCTTTTTTAGCTAATTTTGTATTCCAATTTTTGAGCCTCTAGAAAAAAACAAGAAAGTCCACTATGGCTCATATTATTCCTTATTACATGTACTTTAAAACCCATATTTGTATATATAATGTTGAAGCAGTCATTCTGATATATCAAGCTTCAAACCTTATTCCAAAAAAAAAACGTAAATTTAGAAAACAAAATTATGCTTTTTGAAACCGTTCTAACTTTGTAAAATCTTAACGAAATTTGATCCACAAGGTCTAGATTTTTTCGAGTTCAATCTTTCTTTAAAGCAATCCCACAAGATATAATCAATATGTATACATCACTATTTTGATGCAAAAAGTTGCACATGTTTTTGCGACCTTCAAAACTTGTAATTTTCAGGTCCCAAAAAAGCGCTGTCACACTATGACAATTTTAGTCAAAATTTCAGTAAATACTTTTCAGTCCACAAAAAAAAGGTTATCTGGCATTATCAAGAGCTCTTTAATAGTCAAAAATCGTAAAAACTTATGGTTTCAAACAAACACTCAGTTTATTTGTCATTTACAGTTCATAAATGTTTTGCTCATATTATCATTACTTCCCACACATTTTCAATGGTATTTAAATCAAAAAAGTTTGGTGACCAAAAGTTGAAAAATAATTAATAAACTATATTAAGATTTAATTTTTAGTATATTGGGGGTTAATCTACTTAAAACCAGAAGAGTCCGTTGCTTGTTATCTTGTTTTATGAATTTGTTACGGCAAAAAAGTTCATGAAAAAAGTGCGCTACCAATTTATGATTAACATTTAGATAACCATGCAATTGCCATCCTCTTCTGTTTAGAAATGTGACAGTTGACATTATCTTTTGCCAGTAACGTCATATTTTTGTATTGTCATTGTTTACGTGTTTTCACAATAATTAAATATGTAAGTTGTTCCCAATGATCAAAAAAATAAAACTACTTCAATATGAAAACTTTTTGAGGTGAACGATAATAAGTTATTATTGGGTTGAACAATAATAAGTTACTATCGTTCACCTCAAAAAGTTTTATTATTAATAACTGACAATTATGATTTTTTTCTATGACAACATACAATTATTAATTTCAAAACAATCTTATTAAAATTATTATTTACTTTATGATGATTAAATTATGGTGACGATAAAATCATAGAATCGGCAACAACCCGCCCACCTTGAAGGACTCGCTTCAAAATTTATTAAAAATAAAACAATGCAACATATACAAATGATCAATAATTATACATCTACATCTGTTGGTAATGGGTATAGCCTTTTGACAGCTCGTATTTTATCTCCGTTGACGGTTCTAAGTTTAACCACTCTAATTACCTTGTCTTGGCCTGGTATCACTTCAATTATACGAGCGCTGAGCCAATGGAGTGGATAAGCTTATTCCTTAATTAAAACTAGTTGTCTAATTTGAGGTGTGGTTTGAATTCCTCGATGCGATAAATGTTGTTGTAATGAATAGAAGTACTCATTTCTCTATCTCTTCCAAAACTGTTCCTTCATGTAAGATATGTGTTGCCATCTAGATAATCTACCAATTTTTATGTGTTCTAATGATGGCTGAAATGATAACTTGCTCTTTATCCACCAGCGTGGTTCGGAAGTCACGTTTTAAGCTGTTGGTCCCATCAAACCACTTTAAACAGGTCGTAGACTTACTGTGGCGATGTAAAATAGCCGTAAAAAGCATAAAATAATAATGAGGTCAATTAAAAAAATGATCTGAACTCAATGCTAAGACATCATTGAGGTCTTCACTCAATGGCATCAGTGGCCGTGAGTTTAACACTCCTTCGATTTGTACCAAAAGTGTATAGATTTCCTCAAATGTTACTTTAGTGTCTCTAACGGTTCTGACTAAATGACTTTTAGTAGACTTTACTGCTGTTTTCCAAATTCCACCAAAATAAAGAGCACGAGGTGGAATAAACTTCCATGTAATACCTTTAATCGATAAATAACCAGAGATTTCATCAGTTTAAATGGCAGCTTTAACAAACTTCTTAAGCTCATTGTTAGAGTGGATTTCTTTGGGGCATCTTTGTCTAAAAATGAATCGGTTTAACGATCCGATAAAGCATTCTGCTGTTAAATCAGAGACCAATTCAATGTGTACTGCTTTAGTAGCAAAACAAATAAATATGACGCATATAATTTTCATAATCGTTGAGTACGTCTTGATCCTTCTTTTACCATAAACGGTCTACAATAATCCACACCAGTCACATTAAATGGTCGTCCAGGTGTAACTCTTTCAACAGAAAATTGGAAGATTATAAGTTACTGGTTTAATCCTGCTACAATTAATGCATCTTTTGATGATTTGTTTAACGATTACTCAAGCTTGCAACGACCAATAATTTTTTCGAACAGCTGACTTGGTTAATTGTATACCAGAATGTAAGTGTTGCTCTTGTTTAATAATAAGCGGATGATTCTTTGGTAGCAATGCAGAGAATTTGTGTTGAAATGCTACCGGTGCATTTTGAAAACGGCCTCCCACTCTTATAATTTCAGCATCATCCAAAAACAGATTAAGATTTCTTAATGATCCAGTTTTGATGTAGCCTAGTTCATTAGTAAGCTGTTTCATTTCGTTAGTAAATGCACTTCTTTGGACAATTCCAACCAAGTTGTATTCTGCTTCTATTTTTCGGTGTGCCAGAGACGACTTAATATTGTAGACAAATCGTTTAATATATGCCATAATCCTTATTATCTTTTGTAAATTTTACCAATTAGAACAAAGTTTTATAAACGAATTTTCGTCGATAATGATATGATAAGCACTAATAATTTAGTTTTCCCGTTGTTCGAGTGTTTCTTCAATAAGGGATACTAAATATAGCCTATTTTCTTCATTGCTAATCATCCAAGTGAGCCCATGCCACCATAAATAACATTTTATAATATCCAGTGATTTGATTTCTCTCGACGTTAAATCAGCAGAATTTCCGTTTGTGGAAATATGACGCTATTGCTTAATTGACGTGACTGATTGAATAAAATTTTTGCTATCTAATTAGCCACATATGTTTTCCATCAAGCAGGTGTAGCTTTTATCTAATTTAAATACAATCGTAGAATCAGTCCAACAAATTATGGATTAACTGGTAGGTGCATATCTTCATTTACTCGTTTAATTAACTCAGCAACAAATAGTGCTCCACATAGTTCCAACCTAAGAATTGTCAGTACCTTTAGTGAGGCTACTTTAGTTTTAGAACAGTTCCATCAACATAATGACCTACTACATAAACACATGCTGCATAAGCCCGTTCACTTGCATCACAAATTCCATGCAATGATTCGGAATCAAATTTTCTTTTAGAATCAAATTCATAACAAGGAATTTGAATTTGATTTAAGTGTTTTAAAGATTTATTAAATTCTATCAATTCTGTATAGATGTCTAATGAAACGGTGTCGTCCCATTCCTGTTTTACTTTCCACAGGCTTTGTTATAGTATCTTGGTGCGCATAGTAACGGGAGTCAATAAACCCAATAAATAAAATATTTTACTAGTTTCGGATAATATTACTCTTTTTGTTATTTTGTTGTTTTTGCTGAAGTTCATTTGTGATAGAAATAAATCAAAATTAGAATTCTATTAAACTCCTAAGGTTTTAACTATTGTTTCTTCATTGAATGTAAGCATAACACTTTCTTTGTCCACATCTTCAATAATTGATGAAACATTGCTCACCCATTTTTTAAGGGTAAAACCTCATTTTGTTAATAATTTCTATAATTGATCCATTAATAACCTTGCTTCTTCAATAGAATTTGCTCCTGTTAGAATGTCATCCACATAACTATTATTTAATCTCTTTTAGGCCACAGGAAACTCTTGTTGATAAAATTCTGCAAGAACTCAAATGCTTTTATGAGCCAAATATGCGGCAGATACTGTTCCGTGAGTAAATGTTACTAACACTAAATCACGCATCAACTCAGCTTAGAATATTCTCTTTAAAGAATACATATTATCCCATGTTGACTACGACCCAGCAGAATTTGACAAAACATTTGTTCAATATCGCATATGATTACTACTGGTTTAGTTCTAAATCGGAGCAGAACCAAAAATAATTCTGAATGCAGAGTAGGTCCAACCATCAATGTATCGTTTAATGATACTCCATTGGAGCTTCTTGCCGATGCATTAAACACTTCACAAATTTTAGAATTTTTGAATACAGCATGATAAGGTAAATAACATCCTGTAACATCAGTAGAGATTGCGTCTCTCATGTGTCCCTTAATGATATAGTCATTAATAAAACGACTGTACTAGTCTCAAAGTTGTACATTTTTGATAAATTTCTTTTCCATAGATAACAGACTTCCCGTGGCAATACCTTTTATTTCACTAATTGACTGTATACTGTATACTTTAAAAAGTAGTTTCACTAAAAGTCTTCCTTCTTCGGTTTAATTAAATGTTTTATTAAAATAATTTTCTACTTGTTTCTCTTGCGGAGTTAAATGTTGTACTGGACTTATTTCTTCTTGTTCCCAAAACCGTTTGACATCTTCATATAGTCTAGTTAGTTGAGCGTTATTACAGCTGATTTCATTTGGAATGGTGCTAATGGGCGTCATACTTCTTGTTGCAATCCACCCGATTGTTGTCTTAAAAGTTTATCATTTAACATATAATCTTTCCCACTTGCAGCAATTCCCAGAATAAATGAGAACCCAATATTCCATAAATTGGTTTACTATTGAAAAATTCCGAATGAGCCAAATAAATGTGTCGTCGAATATTAATTTCATCTTGTTTCAAATCTTCTTGCGACATATTAGTGGTCTTTGTATTTCGTGATGAAATTTCAGTGCAGATGATTCCGGTTAGTATAACTTTAGTTTGAGCTATACCACTTATAGTTTGTAGTGTTTCAGACATTGGAATTCCAAGTTTTTGTTCCATGGAACTTGATATAAAATTTGATAATGCACCTGAATTCAATAACATTCGGCATTTTGTTGGTTGATTGAATTTATCCATTAAGTGGACTACCGCCGTTGCCAATAACATGTCAGTTTCAGATATAAAGTTTTTGTCGTAGTTAATGTTTGCGTTTCTGCATGTAGCAATGTATGATGAAAACGATTACATTTTCTGCATATATACTTGGAATAACAGTTGGTACTTGCGTAATTCGGAATCAAGCTATTAAAACACAGTTTGTTTTTTCAAATATATTTCAATCGAGCGTTTATAGCATTTCTTTAAACTTGTCACTTTTGTAGCACGGGTATATAGGATTTTCACATAAAAAACATTTTAAACTATTTGCCAT
Source organism: Tachinus rufipes (assembly GCA_963932245.1). Taxonomy (NCBI): domain Eukaryota; kingdom Metazoa; phylum Arthropoda; class Insecta; order Coleoptera; family Staphylinidae; genus Tachinus; species Tachinus rufipes. Next base: position 68,952,818 of record OZ010745.1, on the reverse strand, counting down.
ATAAACATGCTGCTTTTTATTTACGTGATGGTCGTTTAAAACTGTAACAGACCGATGATTTTCCTGTGCTTAGCATCTTTGATTTAAAATTCATTTAACTCTTCAAAACTGGGCTTTACATCACCTTTTAATAAAATTTACCAATCAACAACGGTTTTAACATCTATTTTCCTTAGTATTATAATGATTAACAGATCGTCCCACTCTTTCACTAGACATCCTAATGCATCAAGTGCTTGTATGTAAGTTGTCCTAGCGTCTATTAATTTTCGTAAACCTTTTACACCTTCTCTCTGACAGTGAGGCAGATTGAAGATACTTTATTTTTGTTCAATCGATGCTGTATTTCTTCAACTGCCTCATAATATTGGTCTTCTACTTCAATATGATATATATCAACTTCTGGATCTTTCAATTTTAAATTATGTGTCTGAACAGCTTTAAATGCTGTCTTCGTAGCTTCTAAACGTATGTCTAATGCCTCTTGTAAATATGTTTGCACTTGAGTAATAGCGCCTTTGTATTTTCCTCTCTGTCGACGATATTCTGCGACTTCAACAGCGGACATAATATAGATTTCAATTATGCTTCAGTATTAACTTCACTTAATGTTTGTTTATTTCTTACAAGTCCAGATAACTTTAAATATTATCCAGTTCGAATAAATATGTAAGTTGTTCCAAATGATCAGAAAATTAAAACTACTTGTTTAATTCAATATGAATTTTTGAGGTAAACAATAATAACTGACAATTAGTATTTTTTCTTTTTATTAAAATTATTATCTACTTTATAATGATTAAATTATATTGACAATGAAATCATAGAATCGGCAACAGTAATTATCTAACAAGTCAATGATGCGTGATCTTATTTTCTGAAACAGGTAGTTTAAAAACAAATTATTAATAATTTAAGCATTACAACAATTTTCTGCAGCTACTGACATTATAAAATTCGTAATATGAAACGTTTTACAAAAGCAGTTTTAAATATTAATTATTTTTAAATAGTTCAAAAACATTTAAAAATAGCATTTATTTTTCATTTTCTAAATGTGTCATGATACAACTCAAGCACATCATTTAATTAATTAACATAAACATTATGTTTGCAAAATAAACATGCTGTTTGATAACTACCTGCTATCATCTATCACTTCTCATTCATTGTTTATTATTTTATAAATACAAATGTTTTTTATGGGGTTATAAAAAAAAATAAAACTTGCATAAATAAAATTATACGGCAAAAACTACAAAATTACACTTTAATTTCTATATTATTTTTTTGGTATAAATTTAATGTTTCGTTAATTTGTTCGTACTTAACAAAAGCCTTTAAAAGTCAAAACTTAAGTCGTATACTTTCGTTTGTATTGATATATATTCTTTAGTAAACATTAAATAACGTTGTGTTTGTGTTTTTGATACAAAAACATAAATTATTTTGTTTAAGTTTATTGTCGTCTGCAAATTAAATTACATTCAGTTTTGTAGACTTAATTATCGTAGATAAAAAAAACTAGTCCCAAAACAAAACCCCATATCCATAGTTGAAACAATAAATATGTTACAATGTTTTCTATTGTTTAAATACAAACTGATTACTTCAACAATTTTTTATATTAAGCAGTAAAATAATTGAGACTCAAAAAATTTTAGTATATTATCCACAAGATTGTTTATCGTCCACACCTTAATCCAAATTGTAAATTACTAAACAAGTGATATTTTTCAAAATATGATACTTAATTTTCATAGTATATTTAAATATTTTAGATAATACAAAAATCAGCAATATTGAGCAATAACTTGCTAAATTGTTTTCTTCGCAATTTTTAAAGATTGGAAAAGCACAAGACTGTTTTAGGACACTAGTAAATGTCTTATAAAGGGTCTTCCAATAAGAACGCTTAATTTTTAAATGTAAATAAAACAAGTGAGAGAAATATCCACTATTTTTATTTTTTTTAATTTAATAGAATATTTTATAGCATTAAGTATAAAAATATAACGTCGTTCAAATGTCTGCCGCGGCTTTCCTTGGTGACACGTATTTAGGAAGTCCATTTTTCAATGACTTTGTCGCATAAATCTGACTGAATTTGTTGAAGGCTTTTGTTATGTTGACTTTAAGAGCGTCAATTGTTTGCGGTTTATTTGCATAGACCTGCAATTTAAGATAACCCCAAATAAAAAAATCCAAATCCGGTTTCGTTTTAGAAGATGTACTAGATTGCGCTGACCAAAATCCGCACCAAACAGTAACTTTCTCAATATACATTTTGTGCTAAGTGCTGAGTCCTTTATTATTTAACATTTATATAAATGATATGAGTACAAGCTCTAATAAAATTAATTACGCAAATAGTCAACTCGACAGGACGGATGTTCAACGTAGCACCAAGTTTGATTATAAAATTTAATGCTGATTTGCCATACACTACTGAAAAATTCACAACAATTTTGACAGATGTTGCTATAACAACATAACTACTATAACCTTACAAATATCGTGCGTCCTATTAAAAAACCCTTTACTTGATGTTAATCAGTTAGTAGAACAACATCAATTGCCCTTTAATTAAAGTTATGTTTAATCTATAAATGTCTCTACTAAACTTAATTTGTATTTTGGATAATTTCAATATAGGTAACTTTTTAAATTAAAAACAACTGAGTAACATTCTAAATATGGAACTAATTTGTACTTCCATTAGGTGATAGATTATTAATTTCACAAAGAATGTCTTTAGCTGCGTGGATGCAATTATTATTGAATTTGTCTGCTAAAATATTACATTAGAACATTTTATATTTGAAGGTTTTATCAAACTCCATCAAGGTCCAAGCTTATTTTTTTCATCAATAAATTCTTGTATGATTAATTGTTTTTTTTTTATATTATTAAATCATTTTTATAATTTGTGATGATTGTGTACTTTAATTGAGCTTCTATGAGTGTGTGTTTTTGACTAAACCATATAATAGGTAAATTACTGGAATTATTAGATTTTATTTGCTTTTTAAGATAATAAATAAATATGTTTCATATGCCGGTATAGGTATACTGTACTTACTGTCAACACATAAGTCACTTTCAAAAATACTTCCAGCACTTCATGTTTTATTAACAAAGCAAGTTATATTATCATTTTATTGTGTATTGCACATAAATAATTAAATTCATATGCAAATTCTAATTCAAATTTATTTACTTTTCACTCACTAGATTAGGATAAATAAAAATACCAGTCTGCAGTTTCGATGTTTTCAAATAAAGCACGAAAAGCCGCAACATACGTTCAGGAAATATGAACGTCTTAGAAAAGCAAAAACTTCTTGCGGAATATCATTGATCTGTTGTTTTAGACTTGAGAGTATAGATTATATATAATATCACAAATAATAACATTGCCAATTTAAAGTAAAAATTCTAAGCTTCAATACTTTAAATAAATAGTAGAAAAAGTGTTTGCGAGTAGGATATTCTCCGAAGGAACGTGAGAATATCATGCAAATTTCAATCAATAAAATGATTTGTTTGAATTGTATTTAAAAAGATAATGCATACAAATAATTACATATCTGAATTTTGTTTTTAATGTTACTACAAATAATCATTTCTATAAGCAATAATATTGATTAATGCATATAACTAACTGAAAGCAAGCAAAATTCAAATATTAGCAATAGCAATCGATTAACACTGAATATCATACATGTAGAACAATATTCACTTTCATTTCCGGTTTTTGTCAAAAATAAAATTGTCAGTTTCAGCTGTCAGATAATTAGTTTTATGCATTAATCTTCTAAATACCATTCAAAATATTTATTTAATCGATTAAATTAAAATATTAAATAACAAAAGCATGTGCGCCGTATTAATATGTGAAGATCGCCAGTAAAATTCAATTCAATTAAAAGTTTAAAAATCTTAATAATATCGTTATAATATAATTTCATTTACACAATTAACATTAATAGTTAAAATAGTTAACGTTAAAACTGGCAAATGTGATATTTGTATAAAAATGTCATATTATTACAAAATAAGAATAGCAAAAACACAAATAGTTACTATTATATTATTATATACAAAGACAATGTGCAAAACCTTGTAATAAAGTGTTATTTCTTTTCTGTCTGTACCTAATTAGTGAATAATAATAATAATTATTATGAAACTAAATAAAATAACGGCGTTGTTAAACAAAATAAATATCTTATTATTATTACATCTGAAAATGTTATTAGGGTCACAACCGTAGCCCGCTACTTTAATTAACATTGATAATTGTAACCTTTGGGTTAAAACTTTCCTCGCTACCTTGTTTTGATTTGCGTTTAATTAAAACTAAATCAAAATAACATGTTATAACATATATTTTTAGCTTGAAATTACCTTTAATAAAAAATAATTATATTATATTTTCCTGCCGGAAAAGTGCATAAATTCCATTCACATTTATATTTCAACAACTAATTAATTAAGTACCATTTATCCTTTCATAATTCATCCTAATATTGTTTCAAGTGAGCTGTAAATGCTCGCGAATTGGGCTTTAGTGTAAAACACGGACCAGAGAGGATCTCTCTCAGTCCCGAAATCCTAATAAACTGTTCTACAAATAAGGTGGGATTGCTAAGTAATCCCCCAGCCCGCTTGTATTATATGTAGTGTACACACATTTCTTTTCTTTGCAAGCTAGTATATCTGGTGATAGTATAGACAGTGTTTCCAAATAATTACCCCCGTAGTTAAAGCGAGCAATAAGCAAGCACGGGGTATCAGTAATCTGCACCCTTGTTTCCTTTGCTATTTGTGGTCGACCAGGCCATTTGAGTCCCTACCATAGACTTAAGAAAGTTTCTAGACTATTTCCTGCAACATTTCTTTCTTAAAATTGTAGTTTTTAAAATGATTTATATTTTAGTACAATTCACAAACAAGGACTTTTGTTGATTAACTAAGTGCAATAAATCAAAATAATTGTAAATTAATTATCGACAATTTTATTTAATTATTTTCATAAAATTTTTATTTCAATTTTCATCAAAAACAAATAAATTTAATGTCGTTTGTATTAACCATAAAGATTAATTAAATAATGCATTTAATATAATTGCTTTTTTGTATTTATTTATGTGTCATTTCTATATACAGAGTATCTCCAAATAAGTATTCCCAATCAAAATTTTATTTTAAATTGAAATATGAACTCGCCTTATTTAAATTATTTAACGACTGTGAAGTTGCTTTGCCACATTTAAAAAATTTAATTTTAATTAATATTTTTGTTGACAGATTTTTAGTTAAACAGCAGTAGCAACTGCTGTTTAACTAAAAATTTAAAAACTTAAACTAATTTTTGCAAACAAATATAATTTTTTAAATTAATTGGATGAATGTATTTAAAATAGATAATGTTTCACAAAAGAAAATCATAGAAGGGCACATAGTTAATTTTTTATCGTTACTAATAATAATAATAATAATGTTTATTTGCGTAAATAGATAAATAAAAATACATCTTAACACATGTCATAGCAGCTACTTTAGACAAACAAGGAGAAAATCTTGCAGTAGCTCTAGAAAATTCCAAAGCGTTTGATAAGGTATAGCATCCTAATCTTGTTAACAAGCTCTATTGTATAAGTCTTGCTCAAAATCTGTAAATCTCATCAATAGTTTTCTTGATTAAAAAAACAATTAGAATTGATGGTTTTAACTCTGACCAGAAAATCATAAATGCTAGTAATCCTCAAGGTTCTACTCTTTCGCCAACGTTATTTTTGATTTACTTTAATAAACTTCATCAAATAACTAGTCTATTCATAGTTTTGTATCTTATACTTCATACTTTCCAAAAACCATATCGACAAATATGACAAAACGACTTAAAATTTTTTTGTTAGAAGCTGTGGCATCTATAAACAAAGACCTTAAAAGAATATCTGAATGGGGCACTCCCAACATAGTCAATTTTAACTATAAAAAAACTTTTGCAAGTTGAAAAAAAAAATTAACCGTACTATCAACAAATGAAATAAACTTCCAAATTCAGTATTTCCCAAGATTTATAAGCCAAAATATTCAAAGTCAATGTTCACAGATTGTTTAAATCTAGGCTTCAATTTGATAATTTCAGCAAGTGTGTTGTATCATGCATACAATTATTGTCCGTACTTCCAGATAAAATGTTATCACACAACTTCAACGCCTCAACTGCCATTGTCTGAATAGCAATCTTTTACAGCCCTCCAAGCATGTTACAACTGTGAGTGCCTTGATGACTTTAAATGTATTTCGTATTACACACCTCCAAAACCCTCCTCGGTTTTTTATTTTATTATTATTATGGATTACCACATAGTAAAAGTTTCAATTATCTTTTATATTAAATTACACTGTTAAGACATAATGCAATTAAGTTCAAATCTCAAAACTATAAAAACAACAGTAGTGTATGTTGAACAAATTTATTAAAATCATAGTCATATTTGTTGTTATAGAAAGTATAAATTATAAAAGGCGCTATCATCAGCAAAAGTATGAATAGGACTTAGGTTGTTTAATAAAATACTAATATACATCAAAATTAGAATCAGCAGAAGCGTAGAACCATGAGAAACACTAGCATTTATGATTTTGAAGTCAAAAACCCTTAAATCATTAGATTTTTCTGTTGCCAAAAAAGCTATTAATAAAAAAGAGATTGTGACCACAATAAAGATTGTTAATAAGATTATCTTTATTTATACACCAAAGATATAATATTGCAAACTCTGGATCAGATAGATAAGCCATATTGCATGAGGATAATTCCACGATAGTTCGGAAATCGACCCCACATCAATATCTCCAATTTTGCTCTAACTTTGTACACATGTTTGGGGTGCCAAAATAATAAGCAAAAAGTAGTCAAAAATCATAATAAAAAAAATGCATCTTATAGAAAAATTTCCGTATAACACGACCCCGCTCTTGATTTTTCCCGCGGAAAATTACCATTTTATCAAAAATTCGTTATCTTTGATTCCGCTATACCTGGAGACTTGAAATTTGAATATAATACTCCTAAAACATAGTACTTTTGATCCCAAAAAAAGAACCACTAGATTCGCTTGCCATACAGTAAAATATAATACATAATGCTAAAAATAAATTACATAAAAAAAAAATTCCGGCTTTTTTTAGAAGTGCTTTAAAAAACAAACATAAAGATCGCGTTCTACAAGAAATATCCTTTCGGTTACACTAATTCAATTTTTGTTTTACCTTTTTTTGCAAAATTATTAATCAAAGTACTAGACATCTAAGGTTTTTAATGCACCTGACAAGTCTAAACATTTAACATAAGACGTACCTACCTGCACTTAGTTGGATGTAAAGAAGATGCTGACACAATCCTGCAATCAAAATGTTAACAGCATCTCATCTACCAGAATCACAACCCATACCTTCACTAAATATCCAAGTAGAATTTACAAACCGTACTTAAATTTTTGTATTAACCCAATACCGAATGGTAAAGTAAAAACCTTGATTATTGTCGTTAATTCAGTATTTAACTTTAAATGTTAAAATATTTAAAAAAAATCACGACAATAAGACAGTCAATTTCAAAAAGTAGAAAATCCAGTTCCTAAAGTATACTGCAATTTTTTAGAGCAAATTGTAATCGCACTAAAACACGATGCAAAATCTGAGGACTAATCAACAAACGGAGCAAATTTAGTTTACATTAGTAAATAAAAACGCAAGATCAAAATCTGGTCAAAAATAACACTAAAAAAATAACACTTTTTTTTGCCGAAAAAGACAACACATAGTAGAATCTTGAAGCAGATGTAACATCTCTCTCTCTATAAGTTTAACAATTTGTTAATATGTAAAGAGTCTTTAGTAGTAGGAAAAAAAATTGTCTATAAACTTATTTCCTTAAATCTTTATGTTTATTTTCTAGAATTTAGCCACCCAGAGGCCTGCACCTCAAGTGGATTAGACCAATTTTTCACTTGAAGTTTTCACTTTTCACCTAGTTTGAAACACATTTTTTTAAATAAAATACATCATTTTTAAAATTTAAATAAAATTTAGTTCGGTTATCTGATTCAAATAAAACGTGCCAAAAATGCCGTTGCCTATCCGTGTAGGATTTAACTGTACTACAGCCCTCTTTTACACATAAATAGTTTAACGTATCTCAAGTTAAATGTGCTTTGTATCTTTTTTAAAAAAATAAAGTAAAATAATTTTTCCGTTACTTTGAACTTGGTTATGTTTCTTTTTTCCTTCATCCATAAACAATCCCGTACATTAAGTGCTAACTTTCACAAAGTACGCAAAAAATAAGTTTTGCGCATTAATACCGATCATGTTTGTTTTTACCACCCATCTAATTGCGGTCTAAACTTATAGCACTAAAAATACCTTATCGGAATTTTTAAGTATGTCCAGGAGATGTCATAGCGGGTTGTTTTAAACGGCGTACAAACAAATACATTAATGTCAAGGATAGCAAATATGGCTGCCAAATCAGGTGTTGAAGCCAAATTTCTACTAAAACAGAAAAAAACGCTCCAATGAAGTTTACAAACAGTTTTTGCTACAAAATTCTAGATGTAGCTCAAACATAGTTTTAACAAAATCGCCAACAGGATTAATAAGCTATATGTGTTTTCTGATAATTTCAAATATCCCCTATTAATCCCTTTAACAACAAGAATAATTGCTGTCAATAGTGTTTTCACTTCATAAAAACAATGTTTAAGCAAGCTACAACTAGAATTTTGTGTCAAAAACTGTTTGTAAACTTTCCGCGTCCTACAGCGTTTTTCTTTCTGTTTTAGCAGAAATCCGGCCCCAACACCGGATGCGACAGCCATATTTGTATATTGTAAACCTTTTGTCTATCACCACATAAATTATACTTCAACCTAAAGTTAAAGATAACAAGCCAATTTGTTAAAACTAAGTTAGGTTTAACCTCTCGTATTTTTATCTTTGCTATTTTTCTATGTTTGTATGCAATTCTTAATTTCGTCATTCATCTATTTGGTTTAGTATCATTTAATTTATTGATTTGTATGTTGTGTTTTATCACTTCTATGACCATAGAATGATTAATTCCTCGATATGATATTACATCTGTAATATAAATCTTTTTGTTGAATAAAAATGAAAAAAAAAATTCTAAATTTTATTTTATGGTTGAGTTTCGAACTTCACCATAATATAGTATGCCGATTGATATAGTGTCTTTACAACATGGGCTTGAATTATCTTAGCGGATTACTTCATTACTAATCGCTTTGAGAAGACAATTATGTTTGTATTATATATCATAAATAGCTTATAACACTTCGATGTTCAAGGATAAAAATATTTTATGAACAAACAATATTTTCACCCTTAAATACTACCTCGGGCTGGTATGTAATACAATCATAATTGGTTCCTAATGAAATAATCCGTTAAGATAATTTAAGCTCATGTCATAAAGACACTATATCTATGGACTTACTATACCAGTTAATGTTAATAAGCTACATAACCTTTGTCTAGTATCGTTTGATTTGTCATTGTGTGTATTTCCTTGCAACTGACCTTAGATATTCTTCTTTTCCTATTTGTGCATTAAAGTCTCCAGTAGTAAAGATTATATCTAGTTTATGTGTATATTCTATTAGTTCCTCTATTTGATGTCATCTGATATTTCTGTAAGGGTTAGATTTATTACTGACATTCTATATAGTTTTGATTGTATTCTTTATGTCCTGCTAATTATTGTTGTTTTATTCTTATTTTGTTTTACCGTTTTCGTAGCCAGTTTCTTATTTGTTTTGTCAGTATTACTGTTACTAGTTTTTTGAATGCTTTTCTTTTATGTCTGACCATGTATATCTCTATACCAATAACAATTTTTAGTATACCATTTTGACTATACTTGCTGCTTTTACGTCTTCGTTTCTTGCTCCCTGTCCCAAGTCTCTTTGTATTTGTAATTTCTATTCAGGTAAGTTTCAGTTTTGCAGATATAAATTTGTGCCTTTTATGATTTTTTATTCGCATTTTGAATTTTTTTTTATCATAACAAAAAAACTAAATTTGAATTTTATAATTGTTATTCATAATGATAATTGTTAGTTTTGAATTTTTTTTGTATATTTTTTTAGTTTATTTTGCAAATAAAAATAAAATATTGTGATTTAAATAACTATTTTTTATTATTTGTTATGTAGGTTTATCTCCTTTGATTCATTGTTTTTTCTAGTTTTTTCTAGTCAATAAGTGTGTCATTTGAGATATTATAATTTTATAAAATTACTTACGACACTACTGTTTTGAAACATTACAGTCTTAGATAGTTTGTGTGTTTTCTGTTGATATAAAAGCATAATATTTTTTTAGATACAACTTTCTATTTATATCCACAATGTCTGTAAGTTTAATGTATTTAGTACGTAACTTACAGACCAACAAAATAATAAACCAAATCAAAGCAAGAGAATACGACAAAAACTCCTTTGTTTATAGCTCCTTGCATTTTATATAAATCCTAAATTTGCACTAGTAAAATAATTAAAACACAACTAAACAAACAACATTTTAAGTTACAAACTATGTTTGTATAAAGCAATAGTTTTCAGTATCACCCTGTCCGGAGCTTTGAATATTCCTAAAATATCACACATTTTGTCTACATGTATTAATTTAATATTAATATTTTTTGTCAGTTAATTTTTATAAAAATATACGCCGCTCAATGTGATGTAAACAAACAATTAATAATGCTGGACGCAAATCCTCGTACTCAAATAAAACTAACCATATTTTCGAATTTAATACGTAAAACTTTACATCAGCGAAGCAAAATGCTTCTATTCACGTTATAAAATATGCCACTAATGAGCTGTACTTACCAGTAAAAAGATATTTCAGAGCAGCCATTGTAAATCTAATAATTTTATTATATTATAACGACAGAATGTCAGTGTATAAACTCAATGAAACGTTAAAAATATGAAAATATTAAAAAGAATATTGTGAACTTAAAACGCAGTGCAATCTACATTCACTCTCTTATCTTTCATACCTACACTTAAAGATGTTAAATTAAAATAATAATGTTTGTTGTTACAACGCCCTTAACTCCTATAAAAGTTAAGTTAAACGAAAATACCTTTATTCAAAAAAACGGAATATAGTTAACAAGTATTGAATCATTATCGTGGTCTTTTTGATTTAAATAAAACAATTAAATTTAGTAAAATATATTTCAAAAATAAATTAATTTAAAATGCATATCTATAGTGTTTAATCAATTCATAGTACCTCAAAATTTAAAATTTTCTACAAGTTTAAGATATATATAGTACAGCTACTTTAGCTAACCATGAATGTGAGCGCGAGAAAAGAATGCTAAAACTCGCAAAATCATGAGTAGCCATACTTGATAGTTGTAGCCTGCTAGGTACGTTGTCAGAGTTGAAGTTGTATTAGGCTGTACAAAGTTGTTATTCATAGACTGGCATTTAAAGTGTTGGGTTGTGTGTTAACACAGATCTTATACGTAACAGCCGTTAAGAGCATGATTTGTGCACTGGGAACTGAACCCTTAAGGTTGCACAATAACTGCAAAAGATTGTCAAGCTTACACTGACCGGTTAGGCCTTAAAGTTGTATCAGAGCACATTATACTAGTAATAAACAGTTATAAACACACTAGAATTAGAGAATTAGAGAAACCTTGGGGATATGTTAATAAGGTTTTGGCAATATAGTATACTATGTATTGATGTAATTATAGAGATTCTAGCATCACAACCAGTTGTCTTATGCTATAAAAAAATTGTATAGTTATTAATTGCAAAAAATCTAATATCAATTATATGCAAATTTATAGAAAAGCACGCGGAAACTATAGCGGGCCGTAGCAATAGCGCGCTAATGCAAGACATATACCGAACCAGCAAAAATGAAACACAGCGAGACAAGTAAAAAATGAAGAGTAATATAGAAAGAAGTCTCAGTAACTTCTGCAAGTAAAATGATGCTGTAGAATGCGGCAATGGCCGCTCCTAAAACAAATTAGTGTTAAGTTTATTAATATACAACGTAAACGCACGGTGTGGTAAATGAGTGAATTATCGTTTGTTGTATCAGTTAAATAGAAAAGAAAACTTTAATAACTAGGCGTAACACAAATAAACATCGCAAAAAAAGCAGTTAAAACAATTTTCGTAATTTACGTCTTAATTATATTATCACCAAATTAGTTAAAAAGTACATTAAGATTGTCATTCGATGTAAACAATTTTTAGATAATGTTTTTGTGTCCTTCCAAACAAATAGCCTTAAATTTTGGTGTGTTGATGTGTCGCAAAGTTTTGACGCATGTATTGTAAAACTCAAAACATTGTCAATTATGTTTCACCTCTTACGTTTTGTAGTGAAGTAAAGTGGTTATAACTTCGGTTCCTGCTGATGAGGTTGCCTCGGCTAGCCAGTAAAGAAACAGTAAACTTTGAAAAAATGTAAGACCTTTTACAGAGCGCTACTTTACGTAAAAGAGCTTAACTGGTTGAAAAAATCATCAAATCATCAAAATATGGTAAATATTTATAACTTGAAAAAAAAAATGTTACCTTCAAAATCTAGAAGCAACTAAAAAGAATTACTACTCCAAATTAATTAATTCATCAAACAACAAAACTAAAAAAATTTGGGAAATTGTTAATGATAATTTTCGTAGCAGAAACAAAAGCAACGCAATTACCTTAAAAATTATTAATGAATCTATTAACGATTGCAATATTGTATCAAATGATTTTGCTTGTCACTATTCAACTCAAGCTAAGATATTGATAAACAATAGCTATAAAAGCACAAATATCAGCATAAGTAGCTGCACAACTTGCAAAATGAATGCAAATTCATTTTACTATGAACCGGTTGATATTTTAGAAGTAACATCAATTGTTAGAGAATTAAAAAACAAAAATTCAACAAGTGTTGATGAAATGCCAATAGCATTAATTAAGCATATCAACAAGGACCTTCTGTTTGAACTAACATTCCTTATAAATAAATCTGACGAACTAGGACAGTATCCAGATATACTTAAAATTTCAAATGTCTTGCCACTTCACAAAAAGGTGAAAAAACAGATATCAACAATTGTAGACCTATTTCATTGTTGAGTGTGTTTTCCAAAATAATTGAAAAATGTATCTGCAATAAAATACAATTTTTTAACATTTTAGCAAAAGAACAACATGAATTTCAATCCAACAGGTCAACAGAATCAGCATCTGTAGAATTATTTTTTGATTTTCAAAAAAACATTTAACTGTTTAAATATAAAATTTATAATGGATAAAATATACAAGCTAGAAATTAGAGGACATGTGCATTCTTGGATGTTTAGTTATTTATTTTTTTAATTTAATTAATACTGTAAAAAAGTATTTAGTAGAAAAAGGTTTTTATACAATCAATGAATATTTATGTGAGTAAGGTGTTTGTTTTTACAATTATTTGTTTAATTTTACTATGTTTGTATTTTAATTAGATAAGTTCTTTGTATACTTTTTATTATTATTGTATTTTAATTGTGTTGTTAATGTATGACGATTCTTATACTATGTATGTAGTCTACTGGAATATTAATAAACTAAACTAAACTAAACTATGTAATGTTTTAAACGTCCTCAATTTATTCTATTACACAAGCTTTCCGTTGCACAAGCAACGTGGTTCCACAAATTATACTTGACTAAGAACAGGCGCACGGTAACCATAGTTAGCGCAAAACCTGTGGTATGACGTGTGCAATAATTTACATATTTTACAGTCTCACTTCACTTGTCAAAACATAACCTAATTCACAACAACACATACATATTTGAATAAAATAACACAAAAAAATCAAATTACTGCACTAGCCGCATGAGTTACCAACATTTCAATATTCACTCAAATAATAAAAAAACAGTAACTCCAGCAAAAATGCCAAAACAAATTCAAACTGTATACTTTAAAAAAGCACTAAAAGAAGACAAAAAAAGTTAACAAACGCCTATGCGATGTCTATACATCAAAACGCTAGATCTGTAATGCAGCTGAACAAGGTGATATCGAACACGACACACAACTAATAACAAAACCAAAAAACTACAATACGAATAAACAAATCTCGCCGAGAAAATACATGTAGCCAATTAGACAACGACGTAAAAAGCGCCAACAATAATTGCGACTATGACAGTGAAAAGCAACTGCAGAACCAAACAGACTATTTTTCCAAGAACATCATCACACTGCACAATTACAGTTAGAAAACTGATATCTTTCTGTAACTGTTAATTGTATAACTCATGTAAAAACTTTGCAAGTGGTTATTCGTATCATAAATAATATGTATAAAAAGCACAAATATATGAGACGCCAAGCATCGCACTATCAATTAAAACCAGTAAACAAAAAACAAGAACATTTGACACACTTAAAATCAATTATCAAAACCGTATTCTACTTCATCAATGATTTGCATCAAATACTAAAAATGCCTATTCTAAAAACCACATTAAAACAACACACCAACTTAGTGCCTTAAAAAAAAATAAAACAATTTTATTTTAATTTTAATTTTGATACTCATTGCTTATATTCGGTTGATCCACATATTGCAGCAGAAAAAAATCACAAAAACTATTCAAATGATCAACAAGAAAATTGTTCCATTCTCTGTTATTAAACCAGAACTAAAACACTAGTACTCAATTCAGACAAAATATGCAATTAGTAAAAGGCAAAAAAATGTAAGAAATTTATCCGCTCGTAAACATTTTGACAACATAATACAATATAAAAAATACAGGATTGACAAAAACAAAGCCACTCAAATTTCTTAATATTACAACAACAAAAATATCTATAAAACAATAAATCCATTGTAAATGAAATTTCAGTACTTTCTTTTAAAAATAATCAGAACAATTTAGTTATTAATCTAAAAGAAAAAGCAGATATTGTTGCAAACTAATCTACATCTAACTCTACTATTCTAAATCGTCTTATTGTTGTACCTACAATGTCAGCTAGTGACAATATCATGAGTCCAATCTAAACAAAAGATATCTTCTTAAATTAACTACCAAAAAAGCATCAATCAAATTTAAATGAAATTCCACCTATTATTTTTAAAACATTTGCAAATGCAATAACTCCCGTTCTGACTAAAATATTTGCCTTCATCAACGTCAGCCATACTTCTCCACTGCTAGATATAAGCCTTAGCTAGCTTTTTCCACTGGCTATAGTTTTAGACGGTGTCAATCCAGTTTCCCACTATCCATTTTACGTCGTCGCTCCATCATTGTTTCTCTTAGTCTCCACTCTAGTATTCGTATTGTCCACCGGCTATCTGTTATACAGGCTATATACAGCTTATCTCCACTTAGATTTTGTAAAACGTTCGATTATGTTGGCAACTTTAGTTTTGTGCAGTATTAATCTTTCCATCGCTCAAACACTTTTCTTTTCAGACATATAAACTTTTATTTCGTGGCCAACAAATATGTATTTGTGTTAGCTCTATTTTATCTCCTTCGTCTGTTACCAGGATTCCGCTGGCCATCGGGTTTGTCATAAACTGATACAACACAGTTTATGAGTTAATGTACAGTCCAAATTCTGCAGCCGCTCGTTTAAGGTCTTTCAGCATGTCTTCTGCGTCCGTCCGGAGATTGTCAGTTATATAAAAAAAAGTGGTTTAAGTATTCACCGTCTATGTTTATACCTCTATCTTGGCAGTTTGAATATATGTTCCAGTACCGCGGCGAAAACGCTCTTTAATTATTTTAGTAAAAAGTTTGTTTTTTTTTTAACATAAATAGGTGTAACAAAGCGGCTAATTCTTTAAGGAGCATATCTCTCCCACTTTTTAATGCTTCTATCGCTATTTGGTCTTCGCCAAAAAATTCTAGATATATTTGACAGTTTATATTTACCTTATCAGATTAAAAAAAAATTATTTATTTAGTTTTATTAATATCAATCAAAACATTCGATCTTCTGACATATTATAATAGTCACAAGAAACATTCTTCTTTAGACAAACATTGAAAAAATCTTGCAGTAGCTCTAGAAATTTCCAAAGTATTTGATTTGAGTATAGCATCTTAATATTATTAACAGCTTCTATTGTACAGATAACAACAAAATTATAGTTAGAATTGATAGTTTTAACTCCGATTAACTCTAACAACTCTGTTTTTAAAGTACATTAATGAAACTTCTTTAAATAACCTAAAGTTCTATTCGCAGTTTTGCGAATAATATAACCCTTCATATTTCATACATATTTGTCCATATCATCAACAATTTTCAAAGACCGAAGCCGCAAGCAAGTTTTTCAAAGCACAAACGCAATATAAATGTTTACAAATTGAGTTTTTATAAAAAAAATTCTATGTTGTAAATTTTAGTTTTTTAATTACTCATCATCTAAAAATAAACTTAACATATTTGAAATTCAAAATGAAAAAAAAAAACTTAAAACTTAAAAAACTGGGTATCATAATAAGTTCATAACTAAACATGTTGTATAATATCCTCTTTTATGATGACCCTATGACAATACCCAACAGATATGTTGAGTTTATTAAAGCAAAATAGAAAAACTATGCAAACTTAAAAAAAAAAACTATTATAAATTATATAATATAATTCCATATAAAAAATGACCTATTATCAATTAAAATTTGTCATTATTTTCTTGCATGAGAAAATCTTAAAGAGCCTGTATGTAATTAATATATTATATTATAATATTTGTTTAGTTACTATAAATATTTTGTGTTGCAATTTGCATTTGATTCAACATTGAGAAAAGTTAATTAGAAACTTGAATAGTCAGTCCACTATTACAATCTAAGCGAAGGATACGCGCAATCTACCATAAATCCAACGTCTGTGGCTCTCATCCTTATCTCGGAGCTTTGCATTTCCACTTTCCGTCTTTATCTACGTTTCCACTAACACTTCATCCTGAATTTCCATGTATAGTAGAGAAGTGCTTAACCCACACTGTCTAAACCACTTGTCAATTTAGGAGTATTCAGGTTAAGGTAGGGTCTGCGGTTCGCATTGTCGTATTCTGATTGATATTATACCACTCGCAAATTACACGCACTTCCATATAACGAGACGTAAATCTGTTATGTTGTTCAGTATTAAATGGAAATTACCACATACAAACACCAAACATACAAAACAACATGGGGTATAATTTTATGTAGCGTATGAATTATTCATTAAAGAATTTAATAAATAATTAGTAAATAAAAAAATCTGTAATGTAATAATTTAAATGTAAATATTTAATATTATTCCTTGTGTTTAACATGCGCATTCTTTAAAAAAACAGGAAGTCATCAGAGAGATATTAAATAACAATATTGTGAAGACAAAAATATATAAATATATATAAATAAAAAGTGAAATAAAGCGTTGTATAAAGTAGACAGAATGATTGGCTTTCCTGTTACGATTTATATTATAAAGGATTTATGGCGTCCGTTTTTTATTTTGCTTTACGGGGTTATGACGGCGAGGGTTGGAAGTAGTAAACCTGTCAACTTACTCTACACTTTACACTTGATATTTTCAAGAATTAAATCTGTCTCATATGGTCGCTGGCACTTCACACGGATTTCTCTTGACGCGTTCTGCCCCGTAATAAACTCGTGTTAGCACGAGGCACATAAAACTGATATATTTAAAGTGTAATAAATATTCAATGCTTTTAAAAGTCTGGTTTTCATATTTCAGTGAGTCGAATTTCTTTAAAAAAATGATATTTTATAAACATGCTTTTAGGGTAAGCGTTTATTTAACTTAAAATTTGGTAAGACGTTTCTAAATAAAAAACATACAATACATATTTATTATAATACAATTCACACAATACGATTTTAACTTTCCAAAAAACTGCCGTACGATATAATTTGTGTTTTCTACTTCTCACAGTCCTCCTTTATGATTACGCAAAGCAGTTTCTAATGGCCAAAGCAAAATCTTTTCATTATTTTGTTGACTATTCTTTTAAATCTTTCCGTATTTTTTGCTCCGATTAAAATTTGATCCGCGTTATATTTAGTAGCAAAATCAGTAGAGATTTAATTGCAATTTCATTTGCAAAAAAAAGTATGGCAATATATTAAAATATAAAAAATAACTAACCCTTTTATTTCGGGTATTTTAATAGTCCCAGATAGAATTATGTTGAATTTAGAATAGATAGAGATATCAATTGGAATTAGACAAGATAAACTATGTTGCCAGCCCATGAGTAGAAAGCACATGCTGTTACGTATTGCTCTTGTTAAACCCTTGTTTTACTAGTAACAGAACACACGCTCGGCGCTATCTAATGAGTTACTACAGTCAAGTATATAGAAACGATATATTACTGATATAGAATCACGATTGTTTTCTTGCAACAGTTACATTTCAACATGCCAGAATAACTCAACACCCGCGTGTGTGCACCACCCACCTGTACAGCTTGGCAAACTGTACACGACAGGATTAGTGGCTTCACATACCACAGCCTAAGGAACAAAACGGAACCCCAGGTAAACAATCCATGACATCCGTTAGAGGCAAGCAGCAAACGTAGGGTTTATTTATGTTGCATTCAGAAAAATACATAAAAATATTCCATAGCTGATTTATATAAATTTAAGCAAGAAGAATATTACAAACAAATCTCCTTTCACCAGCAGCCAAAAAGAGTAAGTCCGGTAAAATAAAACAAAAAAGTTTTGCAAAGGTAACTTAAAGTCTAGCACACGGAGTTTACCAAAAGTTGACTGTATGGAATCGTACAAAACTCAAATTGTGGAAAATCAAAAGGATAACTTTAACACAGTCTAAAGACTATACCTCACCCAACATCTAACTTATCTACAATATCTCCATTACTATCTACATAAGTTAGTCAACGCAAAATTTAACTTTAATACAGTCCTTCGTTTCTCATAATAAAAGGCAATGCGTTATTATCTCTGACACATGCTATACATAAAATGTATAATAGTTATTGTAATTTAATGTAGAATTTAGATTGTTTCTCCAACCAAAAAGATGTTAAGGACACTGGAAAAATCTTTTTGCAAGACCTGGACCTCAAAATATCTTCACCACTAGAAACGCACACGACTATTTTCTAAGCAGAAATAGTTGAGATAACCTATAGAATTATAAAAATAGTAAAACGCAAAATTACTAATTGCTATAAAATGTCATCGTGCCCTTACTTTAGAAATAACATCAAACTACTCTGCGTGAAACAACATTTCAACAAAGTAGGTGATATTGCAGCGGACGGGCTGGCGCGTAAAAGGTCAACCCTCGTGTGAACCTAAACTCTAAATTGGTTTAACACTCAAAAGCTTTAATAACCTACTAAAAATTAACATACACAACGTACCGAGAAAACGTTTGGTTAACACTTCGAACTGCAGACGGACAAAAGAGGCAATAACTGCCCTAAACGCTAAAACAGCATAATATTAATTGCAAATATCCAGAAAAAACTTGCAAATTATAATAAGGATCTTGACAAGACACTACTAACTAAGAAAACACATGCACACAATTGGTATTTGAGACTAACCAACGTATATAAGATGTGAAATGAATAACAAAACAATCAAACACCTGCTATGTACATGCCCAACCCTCTCATATAATAAGGAGTACATGTTGGAAAACTGCTGGCTTGACATGGCTAGTATAAAACAGACCCCTCCAAGGGTTGCACTTGGCACTTGGCATTCAACCATCATATATGGCTGTTGTATGAACAGCCATATATGATGGTTGAATGCCAAGGCAACAGAATGAAGTCACCACTAGAGAAAGTACAAAGAGTCTAATAAGACCTACGTACAGTAAACTTTGGTTTAGCCTCCAACTCTAAATCCAGAATAGACACCATAATGGGCGCTTACCCCTCTAGAAATTTATAGCATAGTATATACATTAAACAGGTTCTTACATTTTTTATTTTATTTCTTTGGGTGCACCTTCAGAAAGTGATCTTTATGCAAAAAAAGTAACCAATGCCAATCTTCAGCACTTAAGAATAAAAAAACACGTGTCGCACTGCCTTTGAAGTTTTAAAAGTAAACCCATTACCTTACTTAAAAAAACATTATTTGAATGTTACAAATTTGACAAAATAAAAAAATACGTACAATAAGTCATTCTAAAAAATTTCTAAATTAAAAAAAAAAAAAAACCTTAGCCTCATATTCTAATAATTTTTGTTTACGAGTCTAATTTTATGTTCAAAATTTAAAATATAATAAAGTTATGTTAATTAAAAAAGAAATTAAACAGAGTATATTGATGTAAAGATTGATGTAGAACCTAATTAGCAAGTACTCAGTTGTTTTTTTTTTGAAGACCCAGGGTATGCATATGACTCAAATTTGGAAGCTATAATTCTTAACAAATATATTAATTTTGAAAATTCAAAGGTAGTGCAACACGTGTTCTTTTGAATTTTAAGGGCTGAAATTTAGCATTTTACTTTTTTTGCAGAAAGATTACTTTCTGAGGATGCACAAACAAAAATTGCAAAACAAATTTTTAAAAACCAGTCTAATATACATAAACATTTTACTTATACTCTTTAATTAATGACGTTTATACATCAAATGTTTCAAATTTTGTTCACAAAATTTTACTAATTTTCTGTATCACATACTTAACTTTGAGAAAGACATAGATTGTACAAATAATCAAAAACATACTTAAATTTGTATTATTATTATTATTATTCTTACCACAAAATCCTTTCCAAATTTGGAAAAAAACATATTCTTCTTTAAAATAAATGTTGCTTACCTGAAAAAAAAAAAGAAATACGTTAGATTTAATTATTTGTTTTTGTAGAAATGTTACAATTACAATAGTAAATCAATGTAAGTGACATCAAAGTGTTTTACACATGATTAAACAATGTCTTTATTATGTAAATACAAATATAAAACACCACTTTATTTAATAAACAAATCTGTAAAAAAATGTTGTTATCACAAAAAAAAAACCAAACCAAAATATTATTTGCAACTTATTTTAATACAAACAACATATGATATGATTTAACATTTATTTTTAACAAAAACTCTTAATTATTATACTTTATAATTATTTTTGCTATTACAACAAGTTAAGACACAAGTCAGATTGTATTTAAGTAAATAGAGCTTAACCCACATAGGATTAGTTTGGTTGCGCCACCACAGCAACAAGATAGATCAGCTAAATTGCGTTATACAATCTAATTGGTAGCAAAGCCAGCTTAAACACTAGCAAAATGTATTGAGGTGACCCATACCTGGCCCAGACACTATATAATTAACGGCCACCAATGCTAGTGATAATAAGACCTTTTATCTTTATATATTGTAAGCTTTCGTAGTTTTATTCTACTCATCTGTTTTACTATAATTTGGATATTGTGATAATCCTGTTTTGAATAACCTTGTGTGCTTCATCCCCTAAGTTTTTTCTACAAGTTGCTGTGTTCTGTGTCAAGTTTACTACAAATTGTTTGTTTACCAGTCTCGTATAAAAACCTGAAAACAGGTTCAGGTCCAATAAACGTCTCTGTTGTTCCCGTTTTAGCAAACTGATCCGCCCTAAAGTTACCTTCTATACCCTAATCCGTGGCATAACATGTTGTTTATGGCAAATGCCTCCAGACTTTTTATGCACACTAGATCGCCTGCGGTGTTTTTTGTCTTAAAAAAGGTAGATTTATGCAATAAAATTTAAACTCAAAAAATATTTTAAAAAATTTAAATGTCCATAATAAAAGACAACTGTAAATGACTGATAAAGATTTAAACACAAAGCCATCTAAATAGTGAAGAGCAAAAAGCCAGAAAAAAAAAACCACTTTATCGAGTGCGTCTTCAGACAGCTCAGAAAAAATAGCAACCGGTGCGTCATCGGATAACCTGTTAACTGTTAAAAACAGTACAGACAACACACTAGAAACGTCCGCAATGCAGTTACCACAAAGAAGCTCTGCAGTACCAACATCAAAAGATAATAAATACCGGTTAGCAGCGGCAAAGCAGGCAAACCTCCTTCCAGAGACGGACATCTCTCTTCCTGAGAGAGCAACCCCTGCTAACCCTACACAAAGAAAGTCTCTATCAAGCCAAAAGCCTCCTCAGAAGAAGGAAAATTCCAAGCCTATAAGCAAAAGATTATCTTCGTAAAAAAAAGCAAAAAATAAGGTTTAACTCATCCACTTTCAAGCCCTCACTTAGACAACCAAAAAATAAATCAAAAGTTATGGATAAACCTAAAAATCTATCCCAACCTTTAGGTAAAACCACTTAAGCACAAGCAGAGTTAATTTAAGCTGCCCAAACTCAAAAGGTAGATAAAACTCTGTCCACTCCCAAGAAAACACCTCCTACCTTTAAAAGGCAGTCACACACAAAATAAATCCTTAAGATCACCTATGATGATGATACATCCAAAACCACCGGATGCCAATGAAACGGTCTTGAGCTGCCTGGAAAAGCAAAACCAGAAACCCATAAAAAAAAACTGAAACGTCTTCCATACCACTAGGAAGATAAACCACAAAAAATTGGCTCTCATCATAGGTATAGGAAAGAAAGACATCAAAAAGTTAAATGAAAAGCCACCAAAGATATGCAACAGAAAGAAAGCATAGTGAAAGAAGAAGTCGATCCACCCGTACAATGCCGGGAATGAAAATCACCCGGTCAAGACCGAGACAAAAATCTACCCGGCTAAAACCGGAAAAGGAGATACTTCTTCAAACTACTGCAGAAAATTTTGGATCAAATTGACGTAATTTAATGCAACCTGCATCAATGTGAAGCAGCCGTGGAAAAACTATGCCTTAAACTAAAAATGATGCAAGATGCAATAGCCATAGTTCAGGAACCATAGTAAAATCAAAGGTTTGTAGACTTGGCAAACTTAAAAAAAATGTTTTTGCAAACCTACAAACGGTAAGTTAAAAACTTGCATTTACATACCTAAACATATAACAGCTTTTCTTATGCCACAGCTCTCGATTAACAATGAAAAAATGTTGAAAAAACGTAGGTAAGTTGATAAACTTTTTAACACAAGCATACAAAAACTCCTGTTACTAAAGTCGGTGTCCAGTTCTGACACACCATACTCTGGTAGTGTAACTAACTCAAACGACTTAACGCTGCCGCAAGGAAACCCACCCTTTAACCGAGCAATAAACTCAAAACGCCAATCAGACTGGATGGCTTACAAAAAACTTATTCGTCAACAAGAAAGAAAAACATAGAGAACGTTTTGCAAGGATGTTATAACCACCTCTACTACTGCAAGGCCAAAAAATATCTTATCAAAAAACCTCCAACAACAACTTGGTTGCTTAAAATACTAGCACATACACAACCAACCTATCGGAAACAACCAAGATACTTTTAAAAACTCACTTTCAGGCTGTACCACCCCTTCACAGAGGTAGTCTAACGCTACAACCCAATGACTAGAACGCTGTACAACAGCTTGTAGAAGATATGCATATAACCTGAGCAATAGAAAACTTCTCACCATTCAAGACACCAAGACTGCAATAAAGCAAAAATATCATCCCACCTGATGTTATCTATAGGGCATGTATAGCCTTTCGCTACATCTCCATAACATAAAAAAAAATAAAAGCTGTATCTATAACAAAACCAAGACACTGCGATTACCCCTGGCAAAATCCTATCGCCCTATAAGTCTTACGTCTTTTCTTCCGAAAACACTTAAAAGACTGTGGGTGAGATCAATTCGAAAAACTGCGCTATTACTATTTATTACTACACAGACACACATGTTCAATCAAAAAAGATCTACAAAATCGGCTTTACACAGCGTAACAAATCAACAAAAGATCATTACAGGACAAGATGTTTACCTAAGAAGTATTCACTACCGCTAAAAAGCCTTAACATTATACTAAAAGCAAATACATAGTATGCATTTAAAAAACAATAGTATAACAACCTGAGTTGTAGACAGAGAATGAAGGCAATGATTGCGTTAAATCACAAAACAGCCATCTACTACTCGAGATTGTCCAGTAAGAACTTGCAAACCATAACAGGAATCATGACAGGGCACTCTCAATTAAAAAAACAGATACATACTACAGGCTTTGTAGACAGCCCAATATGCAGAAGATGTGTAATAGAAAACAAAACAACCAAGCACGTACTATGTACCTGCCCAGACCTTGCTTACGCAAGAGAGTCCATGTTAGGGAATTGTTAATATGGCCACCATAAGGTTCAAGTTCAAGTTCAAGTTCAAGTTCAAGTTTATTGTGTTGTTTAAAAAATTCATTTTATTACACTCGTCATAGACAATAATAATATAAAATAACATAAAAATAAAAAATAAAAAATAATTATTTCATTACAAAATAGCTAAAAAACAGTATAATAATTATAATAATTACTATACAGTTACATATATAAAATTACCAATCATACATTCTTAAATCGTCCAATAAAAACTCATCCCAGCTATAATAAGATTTTGATATAAGACATTTTTTCACTTTTTGTTTGAAGTTTTTATAAGACAAATTTCTAACATGGATTGGTAATAAATTGTAAAACTTTAAACCGTAAAAGCGTGTACCTGTTTGGGATTTGCAAAGTCGATTTGTTTGGGCTCTCAAATCGTTTTTATGTCTGGTATCATATGCGTGCATTTGATAATTTGCAGTAAAGTAATTTTTGTTTTTGTGAACATACAACAAGCATTCCAATATATATATAAACATGGTAGAGTTAAAATTTCCAGTTTTTTGAAGCTATCTTTGCATTTTTCTCGGTATCCCACACTAGCGACAATTCTTACAGCTCTTCTTTGCAGAGCAAAAAGTCTATGCCGTATTGCAGAATGTCCCCATATTATAAGACCGTATTGCAAATACGGCTGACACAAACCAAAATAAGCAGTTCTCACAGCGGTAGAGTTTATGAAAGCAGCAAGATTGAAAAGTAAGAATACATGCTTACTTAAAATGTTAGCCACGTAATTCCCATGTTGATGCCAATTTAACTCTCTATCAAGATAAAAACCTAAAAATTTTGATGAAGTAGTATGCAATAATTCTTCATCGACTTTCTTATTAGTAAACGCCATAGATATAGTCTTACTAACATTTAAACAAAGTTTATTTGCAGTAAACCACTCTTTAGCATTTACTTCTGCATCTTTAGCCTTTTGTGATGCTGTGATCAGATTGTTATCTTTTACTGATATAGTCGTGTCATCAGCAAAGAGCACGACTTTTCCCTCTTCAATGTGATATGGAAAATCATTGACGTAGATTAAAAATAATAAAGGACCTAATATGGAGCCCTGTGGTACCCCGTGCAAAACATCTTGAAAGTCTGATACTTCGTCATTGATTTTTACACACTGTTTTCTATTAGACAGATAAGATATTAATAATCTGCAGCTTAATGGCATAAAGTTGTAAGAATACAGCTTTCGTAACATAATACTGTGCGACACCGAGTCAAATGCTTTGCTTAAATCTAAAAAAGTACCCATCGAATAGAGACCTTTTTCAAAACAATCAATATTATAGTTTCTTCTATGAAGTCTAACACGGCTCCCGTTGTAGACATACCTTTACGAAATCCGTATTGACACTTCGAGATAATGTTATTTTCTTCAAAATATTGAGAAATTTGATTTTTCAACACTTTTTCAAAAACCTTTGCAAATATTGGTAGTAGTAAAATAGGACAATAATTGTCAGGCAAGTTTTCATCTCCTTTTTTAAATATAGGTATTACCACGGACAGCTTAAGTACATCCGGAAAACATCCTATATTAATACAGTTATTGAACAAAGTTGTTAATGGTTCAATCACTATATCTTTTACGCATTTGACAACTGCAACCGGTATACCAAAATAGTCTTTACTTTTGCTGTTTGTTAAACAGTCTATTGCTGATCTAACATCCATACAACTAACAGATTTGAATGAAAAAGTTATATGTTGAGAAGGCATACGATTCATTAAGTGTATTGGATCTCTATTCGACGGTGGTAATGTATTAACAATATTTTCAGCAACATTTACAAAAAACACATTATAATCATTAGGTTTAACATCACATTTTATATTATCACATTTTTTATCACAGTTAGAAGGACGATTCGAGTTGACTAGATTCCACAAAGCTTTCGGCTTATTGCTACAATCTGAAACGTAGCCACTATATGCTTTCATTTTAGCTTCTTTTAAAGCCGATTTGTATTGAGATTTGACTACATTGTAATACTGTTTTGTATTCGGATTTTCTGTCATTTTAAGATCGTCCCGTATTAAATTTAACAAATCACGCATTTGACGTAATTTATCATTGTACCAAATGATTTCTTTTTTTGATGGTTTTCCTAGGTTGCATCTGCTTGGAAATGATTCATGAAAAGCAATTAAAAAGTTGTCCATAAATATATTAAATTTTTCATTTATTTCAATATCAGCTGCCTTCGTAAAATCCCAATTGACTTCACGAAGTTTGTTATAAAAATAAAATTTACCTTTTGCTGTTATCGGTCGAGTAATTTTAGTTTGAACAATCTCAGGTGTATTTGTTTGCAATTTTACCTGTATACCGATAGCAAAATGATCCGACAATCCCGTGTCTACTTGTGATGTCAATAGAATGCTAATATTGCTAAAAACATTGTCTATACTATTTAGTTTTCTTGTTGGAAAATTAACAGTAGAGACTAGCCCAAAACTCTGCATAATATCACATACTTCAGTTGCTTTGCTATCATTTGTAAGAAATCTTACATTGAAATCGCCACTAATTATAATGTGCGCATTCAACGCGTGTGTACTAATTATTAAGTTATTTAAAATTTCAATAAAAACGTTAAAATCAGTGAGAGGGACACGGTACAAACATATTAAAATTAAATTAAAATTTCTTACAAATGTAGCTGATATCTCGCATACTTTTTCAACAGATAGTGCGTTTATTTGATCTAATTTAGAACATATAAAATAGGGTTGTGCTAGAATAATAGCCCCACCACGTTTATAATTAGAACGGACATAATAAGACACTGCTTCCAAATTACATACCTTAAACATTTCAGCTTCTGATTTATTAAGCCAGTGTTCACTCATGCAGAATGCATCGTATTCAATATTTTCGTGTCTTATAAAAGCTTCAAACTCAATCAATTTATTTTTAATGGATTGGGTGTTAATTGCCAATAGATTTAAGGTGGTTGATTGTTGTTTTCTTACTTCAATTCTTTCTCCTTCGGTCTGCTGTGAAAAAAACGCTTGATAAAGACTCCTTGTGGCCAGAAGTTGAGATTAATAACCAAGTCTCGATGTTCTATAGGAACTGACAATTTAAATGACGCATATTCATTAGGACGTTTTGCAGTTAATTCTTCACATAGTGGATTTTCTATATTTTTTGATTTTACGTAAGTGCATAATTCTTCTTTCGTCGTGTTCGGTTTTAAGCGGAAGACGTGGAAATGTGCTAATTTATTAGCGCCGCTTAAAATTGTGCTATTTGCAGCTAGTCCTTGTACGGCTTTATTGTTGTTATTGTTTTTTTTCTTCTGTTTATATGTCACCAGTGTATATCCATTTTCTATGTCGCTTGAGGATTTTTTTTCCGGGCATATTTCTTTACCTATTTGAGTATTTTTGTTAGCTGGCTTATCTACCTTCACATTCGTTACTTTTTGATTTTCAATCAATTGACTTTGTGGTACATTTGTCCCCATCTGTTCTTTAACGGTTAAACTATGATTTTCTATTGTATAATTCATGTCTTTTACTATAGATGTCGGAATATTATTATTTGTGTTTACTGTAATTAGTCTATTAATTAAGTCAATTTGCCTTTTTAAAGAGATGATTAAGTCTTTTTGCCCTTCAATAATATCATCTTTGCTTAATAAGAGTAATTTTAAATACCTTATTTCGTCATTATTTTCATCCTTATTGAGGTTAGTAATATTAGAAGTAGCTCCACAGCAATTAAAACTTCCATCAGTCAGAATTGTCCAGTTTTTATTTTTCTTACTGCTTAAGCAACCTCTATGGCACACATTGTTACAGGTTATGTACTTTGTAATAGAGGATTCTCTCAATATTTCGTCAGAACAGATCACACACTTTGTCATTGTTATTGTTTTTTTGAAAATATGAAGGAAAACCTATTAAAGCAATATTTTGCATACATCAACCAGGTTGGCTGTGTGTTGGGACAGTGAAGTAATGTTTACTACTGGAGGAGGTACAAAGAGCATAATGAGGCTTAAGTGCAGTAAAATTGATTTTACCATTCCACTCAAATCCAGAAACCAGAATATTAAAAACTAGAAACGACGGGTACTTTGGGCTAGCTCATGCAGATTATTCAAGACGCCAGCCACAACCAAGTATGTAAAATAATTTATAGATATTTAGATTTGTAAAATTAATTACTAAACGTAATATAAGTAAGACCCTAACCCTGGATAGAATAAAAAAATTACTTTGTATTAAGACAAACATATTATAACAGATAATCATCGGGAAAAGAAGAAAATGATAAGCATAAAAAATCTTTTGATATAAGACAAATAAAAAAACTAAAAAATGCTATGATAATATTCATCATAATTTTGATTTCTACTAATTTAAATACATCGCAAATTCAAAAAGATGAGTACCAAACCGTGTCAAATGAAGAGCAGCGCTGAAAGCTCAAGGAAAAGTCAAAGCAAAGCTAAGATAATGAACAGTAAAATAATATTGCCAAATTGAAGATCATCTAATGGCAATTGTAATAAATTTGTAAAAAACGGCAATAACGGTGACATTAAATATTATAATAAACTAAAATGCAAAATTAACAACGACATGAATGTGGTGGTTGAGACGCAAACAATTTCGTTGTGTCAGTTATGGTACAGATATGTTATATTTAGCAATAAGTGACCCAAAAAAAGGTAAACCCATAAGTATTTTTCTCAAGTAGTTTAATATTATGCAAAACAAACACATGCCATACAAAATCCAACACCTGCTAATAACAATGACTTATAACGTTTTTATTTAATTTTGTATTATTATATTTAATATTTATTGCAGCAAACTTTTTTATCTCACTTGTGAGTTATAAACTATTTTATAGAGTATTTTTTTAATATATTTAATTTTAGTTTATTATATATAAGTATTCATCATGAAAGGCTATCAGCTAACGCAAATTTATTAAATGTAGGCAATAAGCCGCCGCGACAAACAACCATTTTGCGGCATCACAGCCCTACTGGTTACACACACTTAACATGGTTATAAACTAATCTTGTTTATTTTTGAGTTATGTTATGTTACATGTTAATAAAATAATAAATATTGCAAAAAATCGTTTTATAAGTCCAATTTTTATTGCATTTGTCCTTTGAAAATCTCGCCTTCGGCTTTGTAGATGCAAACGATAAAAATGCGGCATATCCAAAATAATACAATATTGTATATTTCAGGTTTATTCTTAAATAATGTTCTACTTTAAAACTTATTCATAGCACACCATTGGTGCAAATTTAAACGTAAAGTTAATCTGATATAATCGCCAAGCGAGAGAGATTTATTAACAAATTTAATTATATGCTTTTGTCGGGAGCGCACGGAATCAATAGACGTTGAATCCCATAATATCCAACGATTGTAGATTCACTAATTATAATTAATTAGTGGTTATCATTACATGCAAACCCTCTCGTTCATTCGTTTAGACTAAACAATCGATTTTTTTCATCTATTTACTGAATGTTAATATATCCAGCAATAAACCGTGAAAACAGCAGTGAGTATAATTATAAATTTATCACTAATAAATTTCTGCATAATTATCTATTTATATATTCAATGCTTTTTTTATTAATTCTATGAAATTCATTTATATTTGTTATTATATTCATAATATTTCATATAATTTTATTATTTATTTATTAATGTATTATTTACAACATGTTTCGTTATTTTTTAATAACATTTTCAAGTATTTATATAATATAATGAAAATTTTTGATTGATTTATAAATAAATTAAATTTTTGTTTCTCCCGCATTCCCTGATATCCGGTTTTTTTTCATTCCTTTGAAGTTTGATACATATAATTTAGAGGTTATATTTGTTTATAAAAAGATACCAACATTCTAATAATTATTCTGATTTTTGAAATTTTATATAGTTTTTATTTTATTAAAATATCCATTAAAGGTGAATCATATAGCATTAATTGTTCATTTATAACTTCATAATTTTGATTTTTAATATGTTTTTTAATTTCTAAGTCTTCCAAAAATATAAGGTTTTTATCCGAAATGTGTAAAATTACAAGTGTGTTGTACTGTGAATTTGGTTTATGTTTATTTAATAATAGATGTTTTGCAAAGTTTGACTTATCTAAATATTTGTTTTTAAAATCGCGAATGTGTTCATTATACCTAATATTAAAACTTCTTTTTGTTTGCCCAATATATACTCCATTGCAGTCATTACACTTTAATTTATATATACCACTTTTATTCCAAATATCTGTTTTTTCTTTTGCATTTAGTAATTTAGATTTTAAAGAATTTTGTGTTTTGAAAGCTACCATAATATTAAACTTTTTGTTTAAATATTTAGATAATTTTTCTGAAATTTGGCCAAAATATGTTATAGAACAGAATTTTTTATTGTCTTTTTTATTATTAAAAGGAAATATTTGTTTAAAACAATTGTTTAATTGTTTCTTTTTTATAATTTTTTCAACTGTAATTTTGTTATATCCATTATTTAAAGCAATTTGCTTAATAATTTTGATTTCTTCTTCTAAATCATTATTTGATAGAGGTATTGATAAAGCCCTATGTACTAAACAGTTAAATGCTGATAATTTATGGCAATTTGGATGATATGAATTTTTGGGAATGATTATGTCTGAATAAGTTGGTTTTCTAAAAATTTTATAACTAAAATTTGGGTAATTATTATAAATTGATAAATCTAAAAAATTTATAATTTTATTTTGTTCTATTTCTAATTTAAATTTTATTGTAGTATGTATACTGTTAACATATTTTAGTAAATTTTCTAAATCTAAATCGTTTCCTTTAAAATAAACAAGAATGTCGTCTACATATCTATACCAAAATTTTATATTAATTTTAAATTTTGAATTTAAAATAGTATTTTCTAAGTTTTCCATAAATATATTTGCTAATAGAGGAGATATTGGGCTACCCATAGGTAAACCATAATTTTGCATATAAAATTTGTTTTTATATATAAAATAATTTTGTTTTGTGCATATTTCAAATAAATTTATAATTTCTTGTATTTTAATTGGACATAGTTCATTTTCATCTAAAAATTTTTTAATCAAAGTTAAACATTCATCTTTTGGAATTTTGGAGAACATGTCGCATACATCTAAACTTATTAATTTGCAGTTATTTTCAGTTTTTTCACTTTTAATTTTGTTAATTAATTCTATTGTATTTTTAATGGAAAATTTTGGTTTATAATTATATGATTTTATTAAATTATTTAAGAATTTAGATAACTTATAATTTGGACAGTCTATGTAAGAAACTACTGGTCTGATAGGAAACCCATCTTTATGTATTTTAATTAGACCATTTAATTTTGGATGTTGTGGATTTTTTATAATTAATTCGTTCATTTGAATATTTGTTAAAATAAATTTTGATGCATTTATAGTTTGTCTAACTTTTAACTGAAATTTTTCTTTTGGGTTTGATTTTAATATATCTAATTTTTCATTTATAATAAAATCATTAATTTTTTCTTCATATGTATTATTAGGTATAATTACTAATGAGTTGTTTTTATCTGCTTTTGTGCAGATAAGATTGTTTACTTGAATTTTGTTTTTTATTGATAAAATTGTTTCCATTTCTTTTATAGATTTGACTTTTTTAATTTTGAAATTATTTATTAGTTTTGCTACATCTGATTTTTCATAATTTGATTCACGCTTTAATGCCATTTCAGTTTCACTTGAAATAATTTCTTTAATTTTATTTAATTTTATTGGTTTATGACAAAAATTTAAGCCTTGATTTAAAATGTTAATTTCATCATTATTAAACGAGATATTTGATAAATTGTTAAACTTTTTGTCAAATTTTATATTTGAAATATCAGTTTTACAATTTTTATCAAGCTTTGTTTGTATTAAATTTTGAATTTTCTTTGTTTGTTTTAAATGTTTCTTTTTAATTATGTTTTTTATAAAGTCTCTAATATTTGTGTCGAAAATGTCAAATTCAATATTATGTAAAAAGTATGTTAATTCAGAATGTAGGTATTTTATATAAACAGATAAATTATTTCTAACCTTATAATTATATTTAATTTCTTCTTTTATCCATTTTCGTTTTCCAGCTTCTATAGCTTTCCTGCTTGAATTGTTGTTTGTTCTTGAAGAAATTTGTACGTATTTTGGGAATACTTTCTTCCTTAAACATTCCAGATTAAACCATATATTCTTGTTTGCAATTTCCTTTTTTATTTTTAGTTTTTTATACAGCTTCATTTTCTCTTCTAACGAAGACATTTTGATATATTCAATGCTTTTTTTATTAATTCTATGAAATTCATTTATATTTGTTATTATATTCATAATATTTCATATAATTTTATTATTTATTTATTAATGTATTATTTACAACATGTTTCGTTATTTTTTAATAACATTTTCAAGTATTTATATAATATAATGAAAATTTTTGATTGATTTATAAATAAATTAAATTTTTGTTTCTCCCGCATTCCCTGATATCCGGTTTTTTTTTCTTTCAAAAATTTAATTTATTTATAAATCAATCAAAAATTTTCATTATATTATATAAATACTTGAAAATGTTATTAAAAAATAACGAAACATGTTGTAAATAATACATTAATAAATAAATAATAAAATTATATGAAATATTATGAATATAATAACAAATATAAATGAATTTCATAGAATTAATAAAAAAAAGCATTGAATATATCAAAATGTCTTCGTTAGAAGAGAAAATGAAGCTGTATAAAAAACTAAAAATAAAAAAGGAAATTGCAAACAAGAATATATGGTTTAATCTGGAATGTTTAAGGAAGAAAGTATTCCCAAAATACGTACAAATTTCTTCAAGAACAAACAACAATTCAAGCAGGAAAGCTATAGAAGCTGGAAAACGAAAATGGATAAAAGAAGAAATTAAATATAATTATAAGGTTAGAAATAATTTATCTGTTTATATAAAATACCTACATTCTGAATTAACATACTTTTTACATAATATTGAATTTGACATTTTCGACACAAATATTAGAGACTTTATAAAAAACATAATTAAAAAGAAACATTTAAAACAAACAAAGAAAATTCAAAATTTAATACAAACAAAGCTTGATAAAAATTGTAAAACTGATATTTCAAATATAAAATTTGACAAAAAGTTTAACAATTTATCAAATATCTCGTTTAATAATGATGAAATTAACATTTTAAATCAAGGCTTAAATTTTTGTCATAAACCAATAAAATTAAATAAAATTAAAGAAATTATTTCAAGTGAAACTGAAATGGCATTAAAGCGTGAATCAAATTATGAAAAATCAGATGTAGCAAAACTAATAAATAATTTCAAAATTAAAAAAGTCAAATCTATAAAAGAAATGGAAACAATTTTATCAATAAAAAACAAAATTCAAGTAAACAATCTTATCTGCACAAAAGCAGATAAAAACAACTCATTAGTAATTATACCTAATAATACATATGAAGAAAAAATTAATGATTTTATTATAAATGAAAAATTAGATATATTAAAATCAAACCCAAAAGAAAAATTTCAGTTAAAAGTTAGACAAACTATAAATGCATCAAAATTTATTTTAACAAATATTCAAATGAACGAATTAATTATAAAAAATCCACAACATCCAAAATTATATGGTCTAATTAAAATACATAAAGATGGGTTTCCTATCAGACCAGTAGTTTCTTACATAGACTGTCCAAATTATAAGTTATCTAAATTCTTAAATAATTTAATAAAATCATATAATTATAAACCAAAATTTTCCATTAAAAATACAATAGAATTAATTAACAAAATTAAAAGTGAAAAAACTGAAAATAACTGCAAATTAATAAGTTTAGATGTATGTGACATGTTCTCCAAAATTCCAAAAGATGAATGTTTAACTTTGATTAAAAAATTTTTAGATGAAAATGAACTATGTCCAATTAAAATACAAGAAATTATAAATTTATTTGAAATATGCACAAAACAAAATTATTTTATATATAAAAACAAATTTTATATGCAAAATTATGGTTTACCTATGGGTAGCCCAATATCTCCTCTATTAGCAAATATATTTATGGAAAACTTAGAAAATACTATTTTAAATTCAAAATTTAAAATTAATATAAAATTTTGGTATAGATATGTAGACGACATTCTTGTTTATTTTAAAGGAAACGATTTAGATTTAGAAAATTTACTAAAATATGTTAACAGTATACATACTACAATAAAATTTAAATTAGAAATAGAACAAAATAAAATTATAAATTTTTTAGATTTATCAATTTATAATAATTACCCAAATTTTAGTTATAAAATTTTTAGAAAACCAACTTATTCAGACATAATCATTCCCAAAAATTCATATCATCCAAATTGCCATAAATTATCAGCATTTAACTGTTTAGTACATAGGGCTTTATCAATACCTCTATCAAATAATGATTTAGAAGAAGAAATCAAAATTATTAAGCAAATTGCTTTAAATAATGGATATAACAAAATTACAGTTGAAAAAATTATAAAAAAGAAACAATTAAACAATTGTTTTAAACAAATATTTCCTTTTAATAATAAAAAAGACAATAAAAAATTCTGTTCTATAACATATTTTGGCCAAATTTCAGAAAAATTATCTAAATATTTAAACAAAAAGTTTAATATTATGGTAGCTTTCAAAACACAAAATTCTTTAAAATCTAAATTACTAAATGCAAAAGAAAAAACAGATATTTGGAATAAAAGTGGTATATATAAATTAAAGTGTAATGACTGCAATGGAGTATATATTGGGCAAACAAAAAGAAGTTTTAATATTAGGTATAATGAACACATTCGCGATTTTAAAAACAAATATTTAGATAAGTCAAACTTTGCAAAACATCTATTATTAAATAAACATAAACCAAATTCACAGTACAACACACTTGTAATTTTACACATTTCGGATAAAAACCTTATATTTTTGGAAGACTTAGAAATTAAAAAACATATTAAAAATCAAAATTATGAAGTTATAAATGAACAATTAATGCTATATGATTCACCTTTAATGGATATTTTAATAAAATAAAAACTATATAAAATTTCAAAAATCAGAATAATTATTAGAATGTTGGTATCTTTTTATAAACAAATATAACCTCTAAATTATATGTATCAAACTTCAAAGGAATGAAAAAAACCGGATATCAGGGAATGCGGGAGAAACAAAAATTTAATTTATTTATAAATCAATCAAAAATTTTCATTATATTATATAAATACTTGAAAATGTTATTAAAAAATAACGAAACATGTTGTAAATAATACATTAATAAATAAATAATAAAATTATATGAAATATTATGAATATAATAACAAATATCTATTTATATATTCAAAGACTGTAATCATTTATTATCTTTATACGATCTATTATTAACCTGTTGTTGCACATGCACAATATGTTATGGAAAATGTTTATAAAATGTTATTATTAGCTATCAGAATGCATAGAAAAATAAACCGTTTAAAGAGATCAACAAAAAAGTATTATATAAATAAAGCCAAGCGTTGAATATTTTATGTTTCAAAACTTATTTAAATTGTCATATTTGCTTATCTTGATCAAACTTTCAGAAAATATGTAATTTTATTCAGTTTTAATAGTAATAACTAAAAAGTAAATTTTTATTTAGTATTCCAGTTTAATTTCTGCATTTATTAATGTACGGAACAATTCAAAAAACTTTAAAATATTAATTAAAA
Source organism: Tachinus rufipes (assembly GCA_963932245.1). Taxonomy (NCBI): domain Eukaryota; kingdom Metazoa; phylum Arthropoda; class Insecta; order Coleoptera; family Staphylinidae; genus Tachinus; species Tachinus rufipes. The sequence continues at coordinate 68,916,586 of OZ010745.1, read as the reverse complement.
ATAGTCAGACAAACTCAATGTTTACAGAATGCTCTGCCATGTCAGTAATATTAAACCCTCCAACTTTGGTTTATTGCTTGTAAAAAAAAAAATTAGTAAAAAACTATACCTCTAGTATGTACATCAAACTAATTAGACGCCTTAGGCTAGGCGCACATAGAAGCGGCGGCGATGTGACGACGGAACAGTTCTGCACATACTGCATTGATTAGTGTACCAATAACAGTGCCACGCTATTGCTTTGGGGGTTTTCTTATACAGTATTGTGTGTATAACAGATAATATATAGACTACAAAAAAAACATTATGTAATAAGTGTCCGTTCATGTGTCCACATAAAGTGGTGATAGAGCACCTACAATAAAACGCACTTTTTCTAACCAAACTGCAGTTTGTACCAGTGTAAATCACGGAGTGACTTAATTGGGTAAAACGCCCATCATCAAATCTTACTGAAAAATTGTTAATGGTTCAATAACAAGTAGCATTTATTAATTTAAGGGAATACTAGTTCACATTATTATCGTCCAATTAACCATTATTAAATTTGATACAAAAGATTAGGTAGAAATACTAGACCTCATTTGTATCTACAGCAATTGTACTCTTTTATTGACGGATTCAGTAGTATACAGTTTATCAAAATCATCCCAACACACAGCAGAAATGCAAATAGACAGTAGAAGTAGTAAATTTTGCAAGCTCGCACCCACTATGTACGTTCGACCCCATAGAGGTTCTAAAACAAACCCCAAACAAATACTCTGTGCTTTTATTATTAATTTGCAAATAACACGTTAGCCATCGACAAGAAAACAAACAAGTAATACATATTTTCTAACCATGCAAAAGTTATTTGTTTGTCATCATCAAAATCAAAGCCCAACAATCTATCAAGACATAGATAACAAAAAACCATTTCATTTTCTTACCTCTGAAAAAACCTCGATCCTTTGAAGTTCCCGTCACAATACCAAAACTAAAGACTTTCTTTTCCACAGATCTCCACTAGCAATGTCACAACTGTAAAGATCAGCTCAACTACAAGCCAAAAAACAAACAAAATTGTGGCCTTCTGCTAAAAACCTAAAAGACTTGGTGCAGTACTCCACAAGAAGTAATGTAATCCTAATCCTAGTCGGATATGATGCCAATTCCCACCATGTCGTTTGAGGAAGCAAACAGAAATAAGTTAGTACATGATTTTATTATCAGTACTAACCTAGAAGTACTAATCCAAAGCGTCGAACGTTTGTTACGTCAAGCAGCCAGACTGTAATAAATATTACAATGGCAAACAAGCATTTTAAACAAAACCCAAGACTGGTATGTGTTTACGTCAACAAGTAAGTACCAACATATTTTTAAGTAAACCTGTATGTGAGGATAAAACAGAAAACTATCAAAGTAAGTTAGAACATCTCTAACATAATCATACAAGAACTCTTGCCCTCTTAAGTCACCATATCGGAAGCAACAAAATCCTTTAACAGGGCCAACCAATCAAAATGCTAAACAGAACGTATTATAAAAACGTCCAGAAAAACTACAAAAACTTAAATGTCAACGACAAAGATATTTTTGGCAGGATGTTAAAAACAGCTTCAATGCCACAAAACTAAAAAATCCTTTCAAAAATCCACCGACAACAAATTACTTAAAACGTACAAATGACACATACACAGTCAACCTACCAAAAGCAACTATAAAACTTCTCTACAGGCAAACAACACCAACTGCAGTCATAGAAACAATGCAGTGATTGCCACTCCTTGACATCTATGTTGAGAAAGTATCAACTGAGATCAGCCTAAACCCTAAATTTTAGTACACTGCAAGGAAGACTGTCAGAATATGTTCCTTCCTAGAAAATACTGTTAAAAAACACTTCTGTTAAGAGTGCAAACAGATACAATGCCATCCATATTTGTATTTTTAATACCCTGCAATGTACAATTGCAAAAAAAAAAACATGAGCAAAACGTAGATAAAGATAATCTTCTACAAATCTACAACGGCTCTAAGACACCCCAAAACTCTGAAGCGGAAATCTACTCGCTAGATATAGATGCTTCAATACCCTTACCTCCGGAAATGAAACAAGTATCCTCTAAGAAAGGGTCCCCAAGATCAACTGTTGGGGGCCAATAGAAATAATAACCCGAAAAACACCAAATGTGCAAATCCTAACGATCAGCAAAGCAACACGTAAAAATAACATCGAGCTATTCTGGGTGATAAACACTCCAACACAGTAAGAAATACTACAACTGATAAGACTAATGCGCAAAAAAGCAACCACTAAAATGTGTAAACCTAATCCATAAACCTCCCCTCCTCTCAAACGCCTTACCACTCTACTAAAAGCAACAACGTAACACAAACCAAAAGTACAGTGGTGTAATACCCCAGGCTGTAGACAAGCAAAAAGGCAATGAATACTCTAGATAGAAAAAGTAGCAAATATCGACAAAGCATTACCAACTTAAAAAACACATACGTTGGTATTTGAAGATAGCTCAACATGTTGAAGATGCAAAATTGATGACAAGATAATGAAACATGTATTATGCATTTGCTCGGCCCTCTCTTACGCAAGAGAGCCTATGTTGAGAAAAATCTCGTCATGACCAGTATAAAAAAACGCCTTCAAACAGTGTCCTAGCATACATGCTGTGCGTGAAAGCAATAAAAGACTAAGAACTAAATTCAGTAAAATTTGTTTCACCATCCACCCAAAATCTAGAATCCAAAAACAAGCAAAATCAACCGGTAACAACATTCTGCAATTCCATAAGAAAAAAATTAACCATTATACAAACAAAATTGCAATTCCACGCTAAAAGTTGTTTGCTTTAGTTCTAAACCTACTGCAGTCTTTTTATTGCATTATCATTACAATAGCAATCTAAAACTATAGCGCATAAATTACCATCAACAAGATAAACCCAAATAGTCAAATTCTTCTGTATATAATTTCGTTAGCTGTAGAACCTCTTCTATGGTTTTGATTTTAAAAGCATGTTATACAACACAATCCTCATGTTATGTGGTGTTACTTATCAGTCTATACAAATATCGTACTCTATTATCCATAGAAAATATTAACAATTTAAACAACGGCAAAATAAAAAAATAAATGCAAATATGTTTCTTCCAAGAAGCTGATGTAGATACTTATTTCGGGTTAACCATTAATTTATAAATAATTTGTATCATTTTCATTTTACGTAACTTTATGTTTTTGTTGGATAATATTAAAAGCTTACTCCACCATATTTTAAAACAATGTGTTTATTAGTGAAAAGAGATTGTACCGGTACAAATAAATTGAAAAACAATGCTCCCGTAGAAATTACATTAAAATTTCTTGCTAGAATTGAATTTTAACTATTTTTACAGATAATACAAAAATGCTTACTATTCAGATTATCGATTTACTTACATAGTGCAGTAAGTACAATTGAATTAATTTCTAAAAAGCAAGTTTTCTTTTTTAAATTAATTAACATAAAACGTATGCCAAGTTGTAACAAAACCACGTCGCGTCTCATTTTCAATTTAATTGTATATCAATGTTAAAACTGTTGACTGAGTCTCGCTAACGAACACAAAACTAAGAGACAAGCAAACAGGAGCTAATTTACACAAACCGCATTTTCGTCGGAATCTAATTCCTTGGCGTTCAAATAGATCGGACTGAATTTCGACGTTTTTTCTTTCTTACTTCATCCGGAGATAGTCGCCCCTGCGGGTCTGAATTCACCAACCGAAAATCATCGTCCCTGTTTAAGAGATGACTATCGAACGTCTCCCGAGGAAACACTTCCCCTTTTTTTATCCTACTAACAGAAAGAAATAGGACTCGAAACCTTTCAACTCGTCTTGGAAAACGAAACGCTCATAACCAGATTATCGTGGAAATAAAAATATATAAAAAGCTTTCTGTTCTTGTGACTGTTGATATCGATGTGACGTCAATGCATTAACACGGAGGGCATCATTAAAATACGCTCAAGTGGAATGTATAAGGGAACTTTCCGGTGCTTAATGCACTTATAAATACTAAACAATTCTCGCAATCAAAACATTCTTGGCAAGTTCTTTGAGCAGTTAAGGGGCCCGCGCCAGCATTTGCAGCCACTCGCCGGAATATTTCGAGCATCCCGCGAATTTTAACCAGAGTAATTATCACTCAGTCGCAATTACAGCGTAACAAAACAAATAGAGTTTGCGGAGCAATAATTTATGTGATAATAGCCAGGCCCGATTGTCATTATTAATGCGATTTTAATAAAGCACACATTCAATTATAATTCGATACACTCGTAAATTTAACAACTACATCAAATATTTGCTACTATCACATTTATCAGTTATTAACACCCTACATTTACATTATCAGATTTTATTACATGTGGGACTGAAGAAACTAGAGAGAGTATTCATATATTATCAAATTTTACTACTTAGTATTGATTGCATCTTGGAGAACGGATTAAATTTAAATTATATATTTCTTCTCAATGTTGTAAATTCCCTAGATATTATAATAGAAGAGCCCTCTTTTTCGTTGTTAGTACGTAAAATTTAATAGCTGAAGCACGAAATATACCTCCTTTATGTTTGTAAATGAATTTATATTGTGAAAAGTAAAGTATTATGGAAATCCAGTTAGCATGACAAATATGCGTATTCGGTGAAATATAACTTCTTGCAAAGTATCTCGTCTTATTATATTTAAGATGCTATCTAATTATAATTTCTTAAAACATTCTTGGTAGTTTATTTTGGTTTGTAAAGCACGCCTGATTAGCAATAAAAATGACATTTTATATATAAATAAAATATAAATATTTTAATTAAATATAATAACAATGTTTTGTCAACATTTTTATAAAATTATTTGTTACATTTTAGAGAAGATGTTTATATTTGCTTAAAATAAACTATTTTTGAAATTGTAAGTAAAACGCTCATTAAGTCAATCACACCAATCATGTTTTTTAAATTATAGAATCTGAAACTGGAATTAAGAACCTAAATAAAAAAGTTTATATAAACAAATTCTTTGAATTATCATTGTTAACATGATATTATTTTTATTAATTTAAAAAAGCTATTATTATTATTATAGAAAATCCTTAGAGATAAAATACAAATGGCTATTAATTTAAAGTAATTTGCCAATTTTAATATTGTAATTTTCTTAATTTTCTCATGGTTATTTTTATTTACTTTTTCTAACATTTACAACAAGTGTATGAAGTGGCGGAGCTAAGATTTGAGCCCCAGCGCAAAATGCTGGCCTTTTCGCATTGCTGACCCTTGCTTTCAGGTAGCTCCTCCACTTAATATAAGTATTATTTAAGAAAAAATACTCACTATAGTATATTCAATCACGTATACAATTTCATCACTGCATTCTTCATGAGGAAGGAGAGATTTATAATCTCATGTATTTTTTTGACAATACTCAATCTTAGAATTGAATATACTGGCTATACTCCTCTCCACTCCCCGTTTAGAGATCCAAAAAATCCTAAAAATTCCAACAGACAAACGTACATGTTCAAGATGTAATCACCAACATGTATTCAAAAACTAGTTAAGTTTGTCGAACATGACAAATATGACATGAGTTTGCAATTTTAGCAAAACGTTTCAAGCGTGATCAAACGAGTTACAACAATTTTTACCAGTATACTGTAATACTATTGCTAAATCTTCTACAGCAGCCACTATGTACTGTAAAATTTTCCACTCACCAAAATTTGAAGAAGGTGTAATAAGATTATCTTTAAATATCTATGCAGTATCATCTTTTCATAAAGTCAAAAGAACAGCCTGAACAATAAGAACCTCTATGGTAACAATCAAAACTTATTGATTTACAACTCCAAAGCAATATTTATATTACCGTTACTGATCAATCTTTCTAATAATAAACACTCATGTCGGTGAACGGATCACTCACAATTGATTACAAGCCATTAGTTTTGCTCACCCACCTAAGCGTTAGTAATCCAAAAATTAGACCATTCTTCTCCCTGCAAATGTTATTTGTATCTAAATTAGAAAAACATAGTGACAGCTTCAACCTTTTAATAACAAACATTCAAGTGGGTTATTATTAATTGCAAGCAAGTAGTTTCAACACCCGCCCGATCAATCAAGCGTTAGAAATCCAAAAAAATAAATTCTCTGCAAATGTAATTTGTATTTAAATTTAAAAAAGAGAGTGAGAATCCACAATAATTACAAGACCCAGCATGGAGAAAGAACATTCTGATTCTTGATTTTTGCACAACTTACCAGAGCAAACCAAAAATCCTGACAACATATGTTACAATAACAAATAAAGATATTTGATGCTCAGTCCACACTTTTTTTATATTTCAAAACTTTAGTAAACACAAAATCTGCAAATTGTGCAAGTAAAGAAAACTACATTCTGGGTGAAATAGGAACTACACGACCATGAAAAAATATGCAGATGACCATTATTAGAAAAAAATATGATTGAAAAAATTAAGGTTAGGTTCTAGATCAGTTTAATACTAAACCTCGCCCTTTTATGAATATATTATATTATTATACTGTAAATAAAGTCAATAATTATTAAAATATAATATTTAGGAATTACTTATTACTATACTTATTATTTCAACAAGTAAAACCACACTCGCTAAAAATATCGAATTAAATACTAGATATAAGCAGTCTGTAAACATGGAACTTGATTATTTGTGGCTTATAAGTCTTAGAAAATACAGAATTTAAAAACTCATTTCATGTGACAATTGTACTCTTAAAAAAACTCTGTCTGTCATTGAATATTTGTAAAAAATCCTAGCAAACCTTGCACCACTAGTAAATATGTGTTTAGATGGCAATATGACTTGTATTTCGTTTGAATGTCCATGGAAATATCTATAGAAAATGCTAAAATCTGCAGGATTACGCCGGTGTTGTAAAGTATCTAAGTCATTAGTCAATTTTGGGTCGGCAATGATCTTAAAAGCTTGTTATTTAATAGAATTTAGAAAAGACAGTGTAGTTTTTGATGCTCTTCCCTATACTTGAGAACAATATTCAATACAAAGACAAATATAAGTTTTATATATATGCAAACAAAAGCTATGTCAAAAACATGGTCGTTATTTAGAAAATATGTAAGATTTATATTAACAAAGGTTAGAAAACCTTCATGCAGTTTTCCAGAACAAGCAGTTCAATCGGCATGACTACCATATATCTATTAGAATGGAATAATCTTGTTGTGTATGCTTAAACATGTTATATGTCCCTATCAACGGAAATAACTTCCATTTATTATCGGTTAATTATATCAAATAACTCTAATTTAACTTACACAAATGACCTGGAAACTTTTTTATCAAAAACGTTGAACAAAAACAACACCTTCCCACTGCGCTAACAAATCTGCGTAGTAATGAATCACCGTAAAGACGTTGGGTAGCGGAAAAAAGAAATTTTAAATATTATTATCATATGAATGGTATTGATAATGCAAATTACTTTGTGAAACATGTTTGCCATAAATAAATAAAAATGCATCAAAGTAGAATATTATTATTAAACAAAAAATGAATATAAATAATTTCAATAAAATTAATAAAGAAAATATTAACACTTATTTTATTTAAAAATTACAAAAAAAAACCGTTTCATCCACAATGCAATCAAACTCCAGACAGAACAAGAACACTAATTGAGCCAATATTTCATTTAAAGAAGACATCAGCTTAAGCGTACAAGAATGAATTCACAACGGCAATCAAGAGACTGCCCACCGACGGATGTCTCTGTAGACAAATCTAAACTGCGTAATAACCAGTTACCGTACTGACAAAAATAATATAGAAACAGTTTTTCGACAATGCTTTCATATACGTATTTGCTGGATAATTTCAGCAAAGGAAACATTAGCTTAAACGTAACAATGCAAATAACAAATTTATCAAAGATAGAATTATATCTTTATATAAAAAACAAAACCAACTAAAAACCTCTACTGACAATACTTTGCAAGTAGGGTAAAAAAACGTTTTTCTGGCCCTTCAATGGAAGCTTACCCAAAGCTTATATGTATATATATATATATATATATATATATATATATATATATATATATATATATACATATATATATATAAAAACTTTAAAATGACTCTTATTAATAGTAACACAGTAAAATAATTGTCAAACAAGAAATCAGCAAACTGCGGTCATCCTACTACGGATTGTCACAGAATGACATAAAGCGACAATAATACGCCACCAATGCCAGACAAAAACTCTACCCATCACCAGAAGAAAAACTGCAACCTTCACAAACATCTACCGTATAACCACCTTTTGTAAAAAAATAACCAAGACATCATCAAAACTCTCGTCATTATATTATTATAATACGGAATTTAATACTATTATACTATTACTACACGGTAAAAAACAAGAAACAAACAATAACGCAGGATCTGTTGTACGTATTGTATCAAGAGTACATTCACCATTTCATGATATTGTAAAGTTTCCACGCCATGCATGAATGCTAAATACCGTTTATTGTAGCTAGTTATGTGTAAATTAAATGTTTTTTATACGTTGCCAACTTCTAGTTACAGGAACCAGCCGCCAATGACGGAAAGCTGTCTCAAAAGTTGAGCGAGGACACCACCTACTGTCAATTTAATGTCTTACAAGAATTTCCATCAAAAGACATATGAAAAAGATAATCAGCCCAATATAACATAGATTTGATAACTACATAAAAATGTTTTTGCACGATCTACCTTAACAAAACAATACGCTTAACTGCATGTTAAACGTAATACTTCTTGCTGTTGACATCGATTGCAATAATGTATATACTCAGTAAACTTAAAACAATCCAAAACCACTTTGACATGCAAAATTACTGCAAACAAACGTCGTTAAAAGTGTTATTACATGCTCACTATAGAGCCAAAACACAACAATTATTCTCAGGATATATATGGGCCGTAAGCATGTATCACCTATTTTCCAAGCCTTGCCCTAAAAAGTAATGTATTAAAACAATCACCAAACGGTGACTTTATCATACAGTGTTTTTCATGAGTGAAGTTTCTTCAACACAGTAACAAAGAATTTGCTTGTTAAGTTATCCACTAAGATGAAAATAAGCTTTAACATCAATAAAATTTATTTGATTTTCATTATTTTCACAAACTACCTTCAGAAAAATATACAAACAAACTGGTTTATCGGAATCTTTTAGCTTGTGATCTTAACTTAAATTTTATATAGAAAGAACTGCAAATCAGAATAAAACACTCTTAATAAGCTTCTTTCGGAAATTTACAATGCAATTGAAGCCTTGTTGTTAATCGTCTCAAACTTCTTCCTAAAGTAAACACATTTGAAAACTGTGCAACCCAGAATCAAAATTTAAATAACATTTTTTGTAACAATTTGTATTTTTTTTAGAATCAATCTTTGCTTATTTATACAGGGTTAGTCAAAATTACTAAAATACCTAAATAATTCTCCAACCGTAAAAAAAATTAAAAAAAGTTTTGTGGTTGTAAACCTACTATTGTCTCTAAATATATGTTTAATATGCAGAGTATTCATTTTTTTTTTGTGGAATCTTGATAAACTTATTTTTTCAAACAGAAAATATATATTTTTACATTTTTTTATTCCAAAATTAGATTTGCAGACATAATTTTCTTCTAAAATGCATCATTTTTGAGTTATAAGCAATTAATATCATGCTCTTAAATTTCAAATGAAGTACATGTTCCTACAAACATTCACGTTTATTTTAACGGATGAAAAAACATTTTTTTTGCATTTTTTAATTTTTAGAACTAATCTTAAAAACAAAAATGTAAAAATATACTGAGTGTTAATGTTAGTATAAAAATTAGGATTTTTTATTTATTTTAAATAATGTTTTTAATGTTATTATTCTTATTATCCGATTGGTTAAAATAAATGTGAATGTTTGTGAAAAAATGTTTTTTATTTGAAGTTCAGCTGCTTGCTTTTAACTCAAAAATGATGCATTTTATAAAAACTCAATATTAAACATAAAATAAAAAAGTAAAAAAATACAATATAAATTATACAATATACAATATACAATATACAATATGCATTATACAATATACAATATACAATATACAATATACAATATACAATATACAATATACAATATACAATATACAATATACAATATACAATATACAATATACAATATACAATATACAATATACAATATACAATATACAATATACAATATACAATATACAATATACAATATACAATATACAATATACAATATACAATATACAATATACAATATACAATATACAATATACAATATACAATATACAATATACAATATACAATATACAATATACAATATACAATATACAATATACAATATACAATATACAATATACAATATACAATATACAATATACAATATACAATACAGGGTGTAGATTAATTGGCGGATAAACGCCAGGTAACTTTATAGATCGTGCGAAAAGAAAACGAAAATCTTAATTCCAAAATGCTGAAAAACTCTTCGTTTGGCCTCACGAGGTCCTCTAAGTTTCAATTTTGTCAATACAAATATTGTTTTAATTGCGTATATTATGTACCAATTTGCTTTCTTTTTTAGTATAATAAAAATTACGAGGTTTATTGAAACTTAATAATAAAAAACATTGAAAAATGTGCAAATTACTTTTGAAAAATAAATCAAATTTAAATTAAAAATACGCTTGGCAACGTAGCAAAATTTTTAATAAAATTCAAACTATAAAGTAGGCAATGCAATAAATGTCAGGGGGTCAATTCCGATCTCCGGTGACTTTTGTCATCACTTTTAAATTCAAATAAAATTCAATTTAAATATTATGATATACGTAATTCTTTTGATAATCATTAATTTAAAATTGTGTGAGGTTGCACATTGACGACACATACCGCATTATTAAATTATGAATGGTGTTTTGATGCATTTGCGAAATATATTATGTTGCGTTCGTCTAGTATGCGGCGGTCTGCCTTATGTCTGTCTCTGATTAACAACTACTACGTTGCCATGTCAATCCCGTGACCACCCTTGACAAAAACCATCGGTGACTTTTGTCGTTTCACCATGCGGCTAAAATGCGTTTTCAAAATAAATGTGTGAATCCAGCAAATAGGTACTATAATTATTATTGAATTATAGAACAATTTATACATTGCAGCTGATACAACTATTATAAATTATTAGATTCTGTCATAAATAAAAATATTAATTATTTCAATGCACAATTGATTGTTTGAAAATATATTTAAAATAATTGACATGAATATAGCAACTCTGACAGATTTAACATTGCCGGCGATGCTTGAGAACGTCATAAATTCGATATCGATACGTGCTGTAAAGTGTTTAGAAGTAAACGGTGGCCAATTTGAACATTTGTAGTTTATAATAAAAAATAAAATTTGATGTGTGTATTAAATTGCCTATTTTATGTGTATTAAGTTGTCTACATTATAGGTTTGAATTTAGAAAGTTTGCAACGTTGCCAAGCGTAACAAAACTTTGAGGACCTCGTGAGGCCAAACGAAAAGTTTTTCAGCATTTTGGAATTAAGATTTTCGTTTTCTTTTGGCACGATCTATAAAGTTACCTGGCGTTTATCCGCCAATTAATCTACACCCTGTATACAATATACAATATACAATATACAATATACAATATACAATATACAATATACAATATACAATATACAATATACAATATACAATATACAATATACAATATACAATATACAATATACAATATACAATATACAATATACAATATACAATATACAATATACAATATACAATATACAATATACAATATACAATATACAATATACAATATACAATATACAATATACAATATACAATATACAATATACAATATACAATATACAATATACAATATACAATATACAATATACAATATACAATATACAATATACAATATACAATATACAATATACAATATACAATATACAATATACAATATACAATATACAATATACAATATACAATATACAATATACAATATACAATATACAATATACAATATACAATATACAATATACAATATACAATATACAATATACAATATACAATATACAATATACAATATACAATATACAATATACAATATACAATATACAATATACAATATACAATATACAATATACAATATACAATATACAATATACAATATACAATATACAATATACAATATACAATATACAATATACAATATACAATATACAATATACAATATACAATATACAATATACAATATACAATATACAATATACAATATACAATATACAATATACAATATACAATATACAATATACAATATACAATATACAATATACAATATACAATATACAATATACAATATACAATATACAATATACAATATACAATATACAATATACAATATACAATATACAATATACAATATACAATATACAATATACAATATACAATATACAATATACAATATACAATATACAATATACAATATACAATAAACAATAAACAATACACAATACACAATACACAATACACAATACACAATACACAATACACAATACACAATACACAATACACAATACACAATACACAATACACAATACACAATACACAATACACAATACACAATACACAATACACAATACACAATACACAAAATACAATATACAATATACAATATACAATATACAATATACAATATACAATATACAATATACAATATACAATATACAATATACAATATACAATATACAATATACAATATACAATATACAATATACAATATACAATATACAATATACAATATACAATATACAGTATACAATATACAATATACAATATACAATATACAATATACTAAAAATATATTTTGTATAAAACCAAAAAACTTTAGTTTAATTTACAATTCTACAACTCTACAAATAATGTCAAACTTCCGTAAATACCCCAAAAATAAAGCGTTCGTAGAACATTGTAACTCCACGTCATGCCATATGCTTTTGCAATGATTAAGACCATACCGACCGCTACCTTGATTTGTAGTATTTTAACAAAAACGACAACTTTGGCTTCATCGCTGCTTCTACAAATAATTTGATAATCGATTAATTTTTTTACCAGTACATTTAGATACTATCATAAATATATTCCAAAATTTCCCAACCCAACAATGCAGAACAAATTGTAAGGTCAATAGCCAAAAATAATCTATTAAACACAGAAAAAAAAAAGTTAGTTTCATTTAAAATAACTAAACCCATTTCTAAAATTAATTTGGCCAACATACGGCCTCACATATCGGTTCGGATTAAGATGATGTTATAGGCTATATTCACCCATAAATTTAAATATGATGGGGACGGAAGTAGTTCAAGTAATTGATCAAGCAAATAAAATGACATTCAGAAAAACATGGTCTGATCAAGCGATCAGTGACAAAAGAAGATATAGTTGAACGGCTACCGTATTTCAAACCAATAAGGTTGTTCCACCCTGCATACAATCAATCTTTGCATCTATGCAATAAATAGTATAACCACAAAGATTAACTGAAGTTTTAACCTTAAAATTAGTTCGCTGTAAAAAAACATACATACACAATGTTAAGTTATATTAGAAAACATATTCAAATCTAATTAGTTAAGTTCATAAACACTTTTTATCAGTATCACAGAAATTGTTCATGTTTTTAAGTAAAACAACCCAACTACTCGTTGCAATTTCTAAAAAATTAAAATTCATTTAAAAAATAAGAAATAATACAAATATGAAATATTAACAACAGCTGCGCAGAGTGACGAATTGCAAGTATGTGAAAAGAATTAAACTAACTATTAAATTATTGACAAAATAAATCTATGAAGAAACTTCAAATAAAAGTTAAAAGCTTCTCTCATAAGATTCTTTATCAAGTATTTATTGATTGATATACTTTGGATTATGTAGTGATAGTGCTAAAGTGTTTTTCGTATTTTTTTATAAACGACTCAACAACTTATTATTACTAAAAGTCCTTTTGAATATCAAAAAAATAGCTACGTGAATTTCACAAACAATAAAATAAATATAACATCAATTTATAATTCTGTTATACACACATTTATATGTATTGCCTGAACTTCTTCATCTTTCTATTCATTTAAATGAATATTTCATATTTTTTCCATAGAAAATTGATTTACATATAAAGCCAGTAAAAGTTTCGTCGCCACTGAAAAGTTATGGTTTTCGCTAATGGATTTTCCGATACGAATGGCGAGAATAGTATCGGTGGATGAAATGAATGACAATATTTGTGCATTAGCGCAATTGATACATTATTTATAGTATGTTAATTAACTGGCACAATAGGGACGGCGGAATGATAGAAATCCAAACATATAAGTGTCGTGTTTTATGTTTTATTGTTTGAAATGGAAATTACTTCCGTCGATCTATATTGGAAATTGTTTAAAACGTTCCACAATGTGCCAATACGAATTGATTTATAGCCGCTGTGCCGTGTGTCGGTGTGTTGGTTTAATACTAATGTTATACGGCGGCGGCGTGTGTATGGGCGTTGTTTGAAAATGATTATCTGTAGACACAAAAAGTATAATAAAACATGAATCATGATGGAAGGATTTATTACAGAAGCATAATTATTATTGAAATTGATGTCTGATGTATATCTAGTAATACCTAGAAATTAATTTTATTTGTCTTAAATATAATAAACTTTACTAATATCACTCATTTGGTTAAATGAACCGTAGGTCTACATTTATAAATGCGCATCAATTTGAGCTTTTATCAATCATCAACGTCAACTGCCTTATGAATTCGGATCAGTTCACCTAGGTTTTATGGTAGCATAAAAAGAATATTGTAGCTGCATTAATGTAAATTATCCCAACTAGAGTAAACCAAAGCTGATAAAGCAATTTGACTATTTGACTAAATAACGATAACAAAATATTGAGACTATTGGTGATTGAGGCTTCGATAAAATTCGCCAAAATGTAGCTGGATATCGTAATCGTAATCGGTTCTTTAACATAAACTCTGGTCCCCTGATTTTTTTTAGATTTTTTGTGCTACCCAGTGCCAGGATATTTAGAGTACAACTTTCAAAAATGTCAATTTTTTACTTTTTTGCAATTTTCAAACGCCTGTAACTTTTTAGGATTTTTTTTGCAAACTATTGAAGATAACATTTATTGCTTAAAATTGATCAAAAATTCAAAAAAAAAAATGTGTTGAAGACATTTCCGTTAATTTTTAAAATGTTTATTCTAATAAAAACAGATAAAAAAAATGATGTTGAGTATTTATAAAAATACTTTTATATGTTATTGATATACTCTGAAATTTTTAGGATGGGCGATAAAGAACTTTCTAAGAAATCAGCGTTTTTGTAATTAAGAAAAATATCGAAAAAAAAACAACAAAAATAATGACTAAATTATTTTAAGTATTGTAATTTTTTTATGCAATATTTAAATTATACGGAAAACTTTACATAAAATAAAATAAGTTTCTATATATTTTTAGAGATTGATCTGTAAAATAATTACTGTACAAAAAAATCAACTTTATTCTTAGTATGTTGTTTTTTACTCACTATCTATTTCATTTATTATTTTAGAATTAACAATAATTTCAGAAATGATATTGATAAATGATATATTTAAATAAAATTCAATTTAATGATTAGCTTTTGTGCATTTGTAAATAATACTTATATCCTCTAATTTTTTATTTTTATTATCAAATAAGCTTTTTATAATAAAAAAAAATAAAACTTCTGTGTAATTCCACTTATTCGTTTATTTATTATACTGTACATTGTAAAAACTTCTATAGCATACTATTTTAGTTTTGTAAAAAAGAAATTATTAGTTGAAGAGTAAGTTTTTGAAAACATACCATCTTCTGTCGGAATTAGATGATGTTTTTGCTGAATATGATTAATTCGTTTTTTATTAACAAATCGTTGAAAAAGTTTCTTTTCATTGAAAGTATAATCAGAAGCCGGAGAAAAAAAAACTTAATTTTTTTCAACCGTTCAGATGACACAAAAAAACCATGAAGTTGTTGGGGCGTTAAGATTTGCTAATC
The DNA here is from genome assembly GCA_963932245.1 of Tachinus rufipes. NCBI lineage: Eukaryota > Metazoa > Arthropoda > Insecta > Coleoptera > Staphylinidae > Tachinus > Tachinus rufipes. The sequence goes on along the minus strand of OZ010745.1, from coordinate 68,900,356 downwards.
GGCAGGTAATTGCAAACTTGCAGCTGCTGCAGTTCTCTTAGCGGTTCCACCTAGTCCGTGGCTTGGTCCTTTGCCATGCTATTTGGGAAAAAATGCCATTCTGCATCAATTTTGAAGTCTTTCTTATGGTTAAATAAGTAAAAAACATTTTTATAATTTTTAAATTGTTGCGGCGTTCCATCAGAAAAATAGTGAATTTTTTTAATAATTTTAAATTTGTTTTTTAATTCTTGAATTATAATCTTCATAAATGTATGAACAGCAACATTGTCGTGAGTTAAATTGTTAGAGGTAATAATATAACTTTTATGCAAAAGGTTTCCTTCTCTGGACTTGTAATATACCACGACAGGAAAAATTGTAGCTTGATTGTTATTCCAATGAAATCCTTGTGCAGCCTCTTGTACAACAAAACTATAATTTTCAGAAAAATAAAAATAACAATAAATTCTGTCTCAGATATTTTTGTTTTTAAATCTCTCAAAAATATTGATTGCTGTTTTGCGATGTAAGCATGTGTCAAAAGAACATGGACTTTTTCGGAAAAGTATTCAATAAATTCCGTTGAATCATTTGTAATTGTTTCGAGTGAACAGTACGGCGTGTTGACCCATTGCTTAAAACTTACAGAATCAACCTCATTTAAATCAAACAGTTTCTCAATATATGTACGTAATTATGTATATCCTAGACACAATTCATATTTTAAAAAATAACAACTCTCTGTTGGAATATTGCACGTAATTAAATTCAAACAGTATTGATATGTAGCAATCTCATGTTTTTTGCCTTGAGTTAAAGCTTTTAGATTTGCACCTGTTATTGAAAAATTGATAACTAATTAATAACACATGAGTGATTTGTTTTACCTAATATACATAATTTGACGTTTTGGTGTATAGTGCACACGCAAACGGTATGAGTGCCAGCGCTCTTGACAAAAACACATTGAATCGGTCGTAAGATGGCAAAGGTCAAAAAACCAACTTTCAAATCAGGTTTTTCTTCTTTTAGCATAGCATAAATTTCTCTCAGTGGTCCCAAAAGTAATCGTTTTTGATTTTTTATTTTATCCCCAGCATCGTTTTTGTGGTGACAAAATCTTTTTTACCAGGCAATTGTGAACTAACATCATCTTTTAAATAGAAGTTAATAACTTTCTCTTTTGTTTCATCGTCGAGTATTTTATGATTATAAGTACAAATTTAGTTTATCAAATAAATGACAAGTAGACTGATGGTCAAAATAATATACCTGGTTTTAGATTAGGTGAACCTAATATTCCACTCTCCTCTAAAACTTTTTGAGAAGCTTCTACAACTCTGTGTGAGACTCCAAAAATACTTGTTATTTTGTAAGTACTCCAGTGCGATGGCATTAACGTCAAAAGTTGTATTTTTGAATTCTTGTCGTAGTTGGATTTTTAAAAATTGTCTTGAGATTATTAAAAAACTCGACGTGATCTTGAACGTCTTTTAAATTAAATGATGAAAGACGTTTATCCAAATTTAATGTTTTAAAATTGTTGATTTCAAAAGAAGCACTCTCTCCTGTATACTCTGATTTTTTTAAAGTAGTCGATATTTGAGAATTTAAGACTTCTAAGTATTTATTGATAATTTGACAGTGTTAGCAGATTATAAAATTATGTACATATATGAAAACTAATGATTACCTGAAATATCATCAACTATAGTTTTAGTTCTTAATCTTGCATCTTTATAGCAAACAGAGCAAAGTTTCATGTCATCTCCTAGATTTAAATATTTAATCATATCCAATGTCGGTTTTCTTAAACTAGTTTTTGCACACTTTTTGTTTTCTAATTTAAATATATAAGAACAATGGTTGTTCCAAAGTCGTTCTTTCTTTATTTTAAACATTATAATAAAAAAAATATTTATTAACTGAAGAACCCAAAAAATGTCAAATAAATTTACAAATTAACATAAACTTTCACAATGAGATATAAAAGCTGTCAAATTTAACGTTTACTTTATGTTAAATGCCATTATTTGTACGAATTTCACTTCATTCGTCATCGATCCAGCGTTGCCAGATGACGCGATTGAATTTATCGTGCATTAATGTTATATTTACGATAGATCGTAGTTGCATAATAATTTCAATTGCATATAGTAACGTATTTACAAATTAACATAAACTTTTACAATGAGGTATAAAAGCAAACTGTAATGTTTAACGTTTACTTTTATTTTGATTATGTTTTGTTATTTAAGCTCACTAATTTTTTTTTTAAGTGTTTCTATTATTATTACAATCTTGTAAAATGTTTGAATATATTAGTTGCAATTGTTTATTATATTGTTTTTAAAAAAAGCAGTAAAAAATTCAATTTAAGTGTAAATGCCATTATTTATACGAATTTTACTTTATTTGACATCAATCCAGCGTTGCCAAATGACCTGATTGAATTAATGTGTAATGAAGCGTTGAAGCCGATTGTAAATACAAAACTGGTTATTTAAATTAACTAAAATAATTTAAAGCATTAGGTGTAAATCGCGACGATTGCATAATAAAGTTGTTTTGTTTGGCTGTTTACAAAAATTAAATCGCTGATTTCTTGAAAAGTTCTTTACTGCCCATCCTAAAAATTTCAGAGTATATCAATAACATATAAAAGTATTTTTTTGACCTATTAAACAAAAAATTAAAAATACCCAACATCTTTTTTTTTTAATCTGCATTTAAAAGAAAAAAAAACATTTTAAAAATTAACGGAAATGTCTCTAACACTTTTTTTTAGAATTTTTGATCAATTTTAAGCAATAAATGTTTGCTTCAAAAATTTGCAAAAAAAATTCCCTAAAACGTTACAGGCGTTTGAAAATTGCAAAAAAGGTAAAAAAATTACATTTTTGAAAGTTGTACTCTAAATATCTCGGCACTGGGTAGCACAAAAAATCTAAAAAAAATCAGGGAACCAGAGTTTTTTGTTAAAGAACCGATTCCTAAAGTTGCGACATTATAAAAATATTTTTCGTACCACTTCACTCGTACATGACCATATATACATGTCAATAGCAATGTAAATCAACTACCTTTATCATACTCCTCAGTGTGTTTAATAATTCAATATTTTTAACGTTATTTTTTTAGAAAAAGTCAACATTGTCTTAAATTTGTTTATTTTAAAACTAATAAATTAGATCTATACGCAATTGAACAATATCAATATACTTAGTGAGATTGGACTCAATTCCAGAACGTAGTTTACTGATTAAAGACAACAATTGACTCTGATTCTAACCTCATTTGCAATAAATTAATAAACGTCACATTAAAAACTTAAAACTTATATCTATTTAAATGATAAATAAATCAAAAATCAAAAATAATTCAAAAATCAAGAAAGAAGTTAAAATGAAAAAAAAGTTCTGACCTTATATTTTAGACAATAAAATTATAAAAAAATAGGTTAACAGAAGACTACCAATATGCTAAAAACACACATTCATTAATATTCTTATTACAATTTGTTTTATAAAAACAAATTATAACATATCACATCAAAAAGTATAATGTAATAACTATGTACTCTTTATAGTATTACCATATGTTACTCTACGTCAAAAACAATTTACCAAAATTCAACAAAAATAGCAATAAAGACACAAACATAAAAAAAAAGCATCAATAGCTTACGCACCCCATTGTACTAATCCACAGTTATGGGCAAATCAAAGCATTAGTTTTATGCTGGGTTGCACCAGTCCGATTCGAACTAAAGTCAAAAAGTTAATATGCGTATTTGTGGTATTTGAGTAGGCTGTATATTACAATTTTACATGTTGTACCCTAAAATCTGAAAAGAAGCGTAACACAGTAGCCTAGATAACTGACTACTGCACAAAAAATCGTGAATTCAAACCTCACAATTAAAACTATTTTTTCAACAAATCTTGGGACCACCCAAGACCAATCTTGAATTAAGTATTAGTGTGTCAGTTATTAATTCTAACATGTGGTAACAGATTACGTTATAATTTATAATAAATTTTGAAAAGTATAACTAAAATAAATAAACAAGATCTATAAAATATTACTAAATTACCTTTAAGTAAAAACCGCCATTCATTAATCGTTTCTCTATCCGCTTAATCTGTTTTTTTTTTCCTTTTCGTATTATTGTATGTAATTCATAATCATTTTCATCATAATAATTTCAATGTAATTTTCCACTTCTCTGTACATATTATGTTTTACTGTCGTATATACGCTTTGTTATTTTTTTTTATATTCATACTTGATTGTATCACAGTCCGATGATAACAGTGTAAAGGTTGAAACTAGTTACGTTTTTTTTTTAAATATATTTGTGATATAGTACATAGTAAATGTGTTTAATTTATTTTATAATAAAATATCAAATAGTAACGGCCACCACCATACAATTTTTAAGATCTATTTAGTAGTAATTGACAAAAATCCAAATAAATAAATCTAAGATTCATGAATCCAAAATCAATCCGATATTTAATCTATGACCATTAGTACGAGCATAAAATCAGTCCCTGGTCCGGAGTAGATTAATAATCTCTCAAATGGTTCAGAATCCACTCAATACTGTAAGTCCACCCATAACGTAAGTTGTTAGCATTACGTGCAGAAAACATAATAGATTATAATAAACTTAGAAATTTTCCAAAACACTGATTTTATTTGGGAAAGAAAAAAAATCGAGTGTAACTCGTACCAATAGTATATTAAATATCTAGCACAGGCAAGCAATTTTGCAGCACGCAAATGTTTGGCCGAACAAGCAAAGTAAAGGCTACTACAGACATCACAGTGTTGCAAATATTTTCTTGCTTGTGGTGTTACAACTACTTTTGCAAGCCGTAAATATTGTAAAAAAGTAAAAAAATCAAAAAGTTTCTGTGATCCAAAACAATAACACAATCCTACATTTCTAAACTCTCAGTAAACATTTAAAACTCCTAGCAAGTCTTGTACTACAAGTAAATATTTGTTAAGACAGGGCAAGCAAATCCACTTTTATAACTTTTGTGTTCAAAAGTACTATGTTTCAGGAGTATCATATTCAAATTTCAAGTCTCCAGGTAAAGCGTAATCCAAGATATCAAATTTTCGATAAAATGGTAATTTTCCCATTTTCCGCAAAAAATTTCGGAAAACCAAAGGCGGGACCATGTTTTTCGAAAAATTTGCTATAAGATATTCCCTTTTGAATATGATTTTTGACTATTTTTTTGCTTATTTGCAGCACAAAAAAAGGAGATGTGGAGACGATAGTCCAAAATATCGTGGAATTACCCTTTATTATCATTTTAAATTAATTTATTTAAATATACATTATAAATAATATGTCTTCAATGTTTATATTTATATTAAACATAACCCAAAAATTAAAGCTCAAGTCATAGAAATTGACAACTTAAAATGTATGAACGATTTCACACATGTGAGATGTGATTTTGTGCATAAAGAGAGAATAATTTTAAATTTTATTTTTGATCATACATTCACAACTGCGGTCAAAACTATAACAATTGTTATTTTTGAAAAATAACTTATAACTCTATGAAAAGTACTAAATTTACAACAAAAAATTTCAAATTTAATTTCAAATTTTAATAAATAATAAAAAAATTGAAAATTATAGAGTTGCGCACAATAGCAGATGTAGAAGAAAAACTAAAATTGGCTCAAGCAAAGGGATTAGAAGTTAAAGTAGAAAAATAATAGTGTTCAGAATAAGGGGTAAAAAAAAAGACTGAAACTAAAATTAGCAAGGTAATGCGGAGATAATTTTTTAAAATATTTAACACGATTTTTTTAAAAATGAAGATGCAAGAAATAAAAATAATTATAAACAATACATGCAAAGTACTGTAGATAGGTGCTAGGTTTAAATAAAAAAACTCAATATCTAAACAGATAAGTTAACGAGTAGAAGCATAAAAAATAGCAATAAGGTACGAGGCATAAAAGAGAAAATGACAGTAAAAGAAAAAAAGCTAGGGGAGAGCAAGAAAAACATTACAAAAAAATGGTTATGCTAGTCAAGAATATCAAAAAAAGAGAGAAACTGACAGAGAGACATGGTACAAAATTATGAAAAAAAAAATAGATAAACAGAAGAAGCAGAAAGAAAATACGTGTAAAAAAGTTTAGGTACAACGCAGATTATAAATAACAAAAAAGCAAACATTTTTAATTGTGTTAATTTATAAGGATTATGATTTATTATGTTGGAGAATTATAGATATATTTGTAAATTTGATTTAATTTTCAAGGCCGAAAGGCATAAAATAAACATATTATTAATACATAATGTCATCGAATAAGCTTTAAAATAAAGATAAAAATAAACCAATATCACCTTTTACATATTGTTTTTGCTGTGTAATGATGTATGTCACAAGAATTAAATGAAAGAAAATAATATATATATATTCATTAATTCCATTGTTTTATATAATATATGTGTGTATGCTATTTTTTTATTGTAAATTTGACCTGTGTACCTGTTATATAAACTTTATATAAACTGTCTATAAATTCCATTCTACTCTACTGTATTAAATAATTAAAAAAACAGAACGGTTTTTACACTGGATAATCAATAAAAAGTTAACTTCTTGTATTCCAGTGAGATTTGCTAACAGTTTTAGAGAACTAGCATCAGGTTGCAAACTGATTTCTGTTAAGCATCTGATCATGCAATTTTAATTGTCAGAATTCAGTTTTAATAAGAATATTAAAAATTTATCCGACAAAATTATAAAAAATGATACTGGTTTATAAATAAAAATTAGTTCACATTTTATTATAATGCAAAAAGTCACATCGAGTAACTTTTATTAGTTGATATGTGTGACTGAAGAGGTTGAGAACATATTTTCTACGTTTAGTAAGAAAAACATTGTAAAAAGTTTAAAGCTTATTTTGAAAAAATAAATACTATGTTCGTTTGCATTCTGTTATAATATATAATTATGTTCTTTAGTATCAAATGAGGGTATTGTTAAAATTAGTCAGTCAACAAAAACTGAAAGCTTAAGTATTCATTTGACATCAAATTACATGTTATTGTTCAATCGTAATAAAAGCGTTAATAAATTAACGTTATTAAATTGAGTTTTTAATTATCTCTCCAAATTTTTTTATTGAATGAAATAAAAATATTTCAATTAAAAATATCGAACCAAATTGCACACGCGTTGTAGCTGAATGGAACACGTCTTAATCAGTTTGAAAATTCAATCAATCGGTGGGGAGCAGAGCGCGCAGTCATAAATTTTGAAATAATTACAGCCTAAGCCGACAACACGGTGTGTAATCTACACAATCAGAACAATTTAGTGGGTAGGCGCCCCCTTTTTACCACCCCCACCTTCTACTCAGTCCCGAAAGCTTGTAATGAAACAGTAATTTGTATGAAGTGATAAGTGATCTCAGTATAAAGCAGTACCATCTAGTAGCGATACATGAATGTATAAATTGAACAAGTTTCTTGCTTTGAACATTAGTCACTAGCTCCTATCAGCGTATCTACATCTAGCCCGGCCACAATGGTTTATACAGAAACAACAATTAACCATGCACAAAGATATTCGTCTTCCGGTACATTTACTTATGAACATTATCGTGATCGCTTATGTTCCCGTATATGCCTGCAATATTTTAAAGCAAGCGGCGGCAACGGCGGCGGGCTTCGTTGATACCTAACATGAAGCGCAACAAATTAACTATTTAGATCTATCTAGTGATAGCACGCAGACTATACCCCTATCTAAATACTAGATCATTATTACAATATAATCACTACACCCAACTATAAGCTGCATAAACAATATTAAACAGTGCTTACATCTGGATTACATAGCACCTAAGCGATGCCAAGTCCTCACGAAACTATTTATTTTTGTTTTTATTATACTAATATATTAGTAACGCCACGCAGTTTATTATAAATTATAAAACACTAAAATATTGATTTAAACATATGAGCTTAGTATTATCAAAAATCTTTTGTTTGTGTATTGCATGTCAAATGTAGCGGATCCCAATTAAAGCCTATGTGACATGTCAAAATATCGCACAATTAGATGTACACATTCAAACACATACATGCTTATAGGAATACGTAGGCTGTCATGAGATGAGTTAATCTATGTAAATTTATATAACTAAAACAACGAATGTTACTTTTGGTGTCTACACAGGGTGTTACATCTTCAAGTTATAATAACGCTTACTATAATTTTTAAAATGCAAAAACCACACAAGAAATGAGTACTTTGATTGCAATAATAAGTTTGCAATCTAACATAAATAACACAGATAAATATCTCAACTAAAATTCTAATACAATATAAAATTATCTAAAACTTAAAACAGTTGGATACATTTTTGTCGTAGTTACAAAATAACTTTCGCAAGAAATATTAAGAAAACAGCACATTAGTCCATTATTGCAATATACAGGGTGTTAGGTAAACATGCGGCAAAAATTCAAAGGGTTATTCCTTGACCTATTCTAAAAATATTTTGTCCTATAATGATTTCTAACAAAAACCGTTTATTTCAAAGATACAGGGTAAATAAAATTCATTATTAAAATCAGTAATGTAAATAAAAGTATAGCGTACGTCAATGAGTATATCAGGTACAAATAATTAATGAGTTTATCAAGTACAAAAAATTGTTAACAATAACGGCTGTTTTATCTACTAATGTACAAGTGGATATCATTTGAATACGTCTCGTCATTGATCATCACATGTGCATCGATCGCAGTTGTTTAGATTGAGTGACGTTTGGCTGTTTGACGTGTCTTTAATAGTTAGTAAATTCCTCTACCATGAATCACTATACAAACGCCGAGATGACTGACATGCATTTCATGTATGGACTTGCTGATAGCAATTCATTACAAGCTATACGATTGTAATGTACAATAACGGTTTCCTGACCATAAAATCCCCTACCGAAAAATCTTCGAAAACATTCATCAACATCTTCGTGCAACAGGCACGTTTAAACGAAATGAAGGGCCAGGAAGATAAATGACAGAAAGAACGGTACAACTAGAACATAATGTGCTAGACATGATAAAGAAAGATCCAAGTAGTTCTACGCAAAAAATTGCCAATACTTTGAATGTAAGTCATTGCACAGTTTGCAAAATTCTTAAGGGGCAATTTAATGTATTCATACCACATTCAGCGTGTGCAGGCGTGTACCTGCTAATTTTCCTTCACGTATTGCGTTATGTCAATAGCTATTGCTAATCTCTCAATTCCTGACGCATATTCTTTTCACCGATAAAGTCAATTTCATAAGAAATGCAATAAAGAATTTTCATAACAACCATGCGTGGGCTGATGAAAATCCGCATCAGGTTTGTGAAGATCGTTTTCAACATCAATTCTCCTTGAATATTTGGGTTGGAATTGTGGACGACTGTCTAATTGAACCAGTATTTCTACCAGAAAGATTTACCGGCAAAGTGTATTGCAACTTTTCGGATCACATGCTACCTCAGTTTCTGGATAATGTACTATTGGCAACAAGAATTGCAATGTGGTTTATGCACAATGGTGCACCACCACAATTCAGTTTGGTTGCTCGTGATTAATTAACACAAACGAGATGGGCCACACGCATAACCAGCTCGATCCCCAGATTTAAACCCCCTGGATTATTTCTTTTAAGGCTATAAAAAGTCAATAATTTACGCTACTCCAGTGGAAAATTTGGACAACTTGCAAAATTAAATAATTGCTGAGTACTCAATGACAAGAAAATTGATTGCTTGTATCCAAGCTGGAGAAAGTCATTTCGAATATTTATTGTAGATTCAGCAACTTTACATAAACTTTTTGATAATAAAATGTTGTAACTGTAGCAAATTTTGTTCAGGGTTTTTCAGAAATCATCATAGAACAAAATATTTTTAGAATATGCCAAGTAATAACCCCTTGAATGTTTGCCGCATGTTTACCTAACACCCTGTATAAAGTTTATTAATAAAAATACTTTACCTTTTTAACAGTAAATTATAGTTCAATAAAGACTCACCTAAAACAAAAATAAAACAACAAAAATTAGTTACTTTATTCATAATTATGTAATAATTATAAATGAAGTTAACGTTACAATACAGTAAACCCATTTCACAAATTAAATCATTTTAAGATTCTTTATCACTTTAAAGTACGATAACTTTAATTTGAGGCCTATAAGTCCAAACCATAATTTAATAAATTATACCTTCCTTGGGTAATACATATTTACCGCTTAAGGTATATGTCAGTACAACACGCAATGCGGTCTAAATAACAAACTTTTATCGATACATATAGATCTGTTTTTTATTACATTAGCAGATAAAATGCAGTTGGTCTTAAATTTATTTATTGTCTTGCATTATGTAATTAATTGTTTTAAAACTTAAGCAGATGTAGAAGGTAAAAACTTTCCTTTTCGGTTTAACATGGAATTAAATAAACGGTAACTTTTTAAATCTTCAGAACTATTTTCTGATCATAAAAAATTGAATTTAATTGCACTTCATATTAAAAATTTTAGTTTACGTTTTTACTGGCAAAATATTTAGTGTAGCAAACATAACATTTGAGCCAATCTAAGAAATTTGACAATGGTTACTCACTTACCACAATATCCTACCTAAATGGCCTCAAAAGCAATTTGATTTCATTCGTTATTCAATGCACAGTATCACTTACTTGCCTCCTACTAATATAAAACTAATAAACGTGGCTGTAGATCGCCAATATTCGCAACGGATAAGGCATGGAAAGAAGAAGAAGAAGTAGATATAAAATGCAAAACAATTAGAAACTTGACTGACAGTTTAATTTATTCCTCAAAGATATTTATTCTATTGTACAAACTTATGGTATCCAATTAGCAACAAATTGCATTCCTGGTATACAAGTCAAAAGCATCCTTCAAATTATATCAAATATAATTTATATATTATGTGATAATAATAAAAAATGTTTGCCTATATCTGACAAACGCTAATAATTTTAATTTATATTTCAATCATGTATCAAAATTACAACCCTTTGTCTCTCAGATACCATATATTTAAAACATTCCATATTTTTTCAACAACAACAGATTATAAATTAATAAATATAGTACAAAAACTAGATAATAAAATAAGTTCCGGCTATGACAATATTCCAAATCTTTTATTAAAAAGATCAATAACATTTATCCAACATTATAAATACATCTTAAGGAACGGGAATCGATAGTTTAAAATATATGCAGTAATTAAACCTGTGTAAAAAAGACTGTTTAACAATTATCGCCCAATTAATCTAAATTTAATTAGTAATATACAAACGTTTAATAATGTTTTTCAATCATTATAAACTGTTTCAGCATGTTTCGTAGGTGGTAAAAGTATCCAAACTGCAACATTTGACTACACAGAATACATTGTCAAGACTATGAACCAGAAAGATTTAATTTGTAGGGTACTGTTGTGACATACTTGCATGGTAAAAAACATTCCATACTATCGGACGCTCTTAAAACATCCAGATAAAAACAATAAAACTATTTATTATGTGGATGACACAACTATCCTGTTTAAAAGTAGAACGTTTTCAGATATAATAAAAGAAAGAAATCAAACACATCAAAGCAGAGCTGAAACTAAATATAATTTTAAATTTAAATTTAAAAACCCGCCAAATTTCTTGGAATTGTAGTTGATGAGAATATGAAATATGTCCAGCAAATTGAATACATTTGTACAAAATTATATAAATCTTGTTATGGCCTAAGAGTATCTTCTAGAACATAAATTACACTATAACTAGATTGTTTTACTTTTTTAACATGAGGGAATAGGTCGGATGTTATTTATTAAGGACAAAACAATTTGTTGACGCTGCTAGTTAGCTAGCTATTTACATACTAAAATATCTAAAGTTTTAAAAAAAATATAAATATCTATTTGATTCACATCTATTTGCCACAATACCAAGCATAGATCCAATTATGAAATACCCCAACCACAGATTAAATTTGATTGTTAAAAGTACTTCGTACTCTTTATAAATATACTAGTTACTCAATTCTAAAAAAACTGTGTTTCATGTCCTGTGAATAGCTTCAATTTCTTGATGGATATTTCTTTTAAACTAGTCTAGATCTCTAGACTTGCTCATAAAAAGATTGCTTTTTAAATAACCCCCAAGGATCTAATATCACCATTTCAAAAAATAAGTCTGTGTGTAAATTTCTGGTAAAAGATCTTGTTGGAAAAAGTAGTTCCTTTCTTCTTCTTCTTCGAGTTGCGGAATAAACATGTTTGAAGCGTATGTAAATAACGTTATGACATAGCACAACAAACAGTTACTTTTGGTAAAAATTTGATATGAATTTTCTGTGGCCCAATCAGGGGCGGAGCTATCTGTATGCAAGGGTCTGCAATGAGGAAGGGCCCACAAGCATAGGGGGCCCTTATTATTTCAAAACCTGGGGCCCCCCAAAATTTACAAAATAAAAATATTATAAATGAAACTTTTTTTTCAAAATTGTCTATGGGTGGGCGTTTTTCAATGTTTTGCGGTAAGGCCCAACAATCCTAACTCCGCCACTGGGCCCAATAGTAAAAATTCTGTTTATTGACTATACTGTGTAAGTAAAGTAAGCTTAGACACACATAAAAAAATGTTGTGCATTATTTAGAACTCCAAATCCTCTGCACAATTCTTGTGGTACTTATTTCTGATGAATTTAAAGCCGTATGTCACCAATCAATTTAAACTACAAAAAAATAATTTCTCACCAGCTCTTCATTTTCAAATTTACATGCAATTCTCCTCCTTCCATTTTATTTTCTGTTTTCAACTGACCCTTTGGTGTATACTTACTCAACCAATACAAAAATACATTTTGAGCTGGATCTTCACAAACATTAAATTGACAATGGTTGAGTTACAATTATAGAACCAAATCTAATAAAGTACTTAACACAAAAAACTAAAAAGCCCCAAAAATTAATTTTTCGATTGTAAATGAACAAATCATTCTCACTGTATATTAATTTTATATGTGGAGTAAAAACTGAAATAAATGCTGATAATTGATAATTGATTAACTGATACCAAAATAAACAGCCCAAGACACAATTATTGCCTTGTTATTTTCCAAGAAGTTAAAACAACATCTATTATAAATATAATACATCTTTAAAAACATAACACGCTTAACACCTTAGATCCTTATTTAACTTATATTGTAAACCTAATAGTATATTAAAAGATAAACATATTAAAATAGCTAAAAACAAGTTAATAAGACATAAAATGAGCAAAAAACCTTTTTTTTTAAAGACGTAAGGAAGTAATGGCCTCAACAAGCGGCCCTTGAGAATACCTAACGCATGGCAATACCTTTCAGTTTTCTTCACTGCATAAGTGCTGCTGTTCATTTTTCCTAGTTATAGTCTCTAATATGAAACTAGTTTGAGGTAGGCTGGTTTCGGCCTTGCGGAATTCACGCAGTCTGCTGCAGCAACACATGCTGTCCACGGCCCATCTTTCCCTATACCATATTTTTCTGCCCTACTTCCTACATTGGCATTCTCCTCTCCTTTCTTCCACTCTTGTGTTATTCAGCCTAGATATTTGTATTGTTCTTAAGTATCTTCTTAGTTTTTCTATATATTCAATAACTTCTTCCTCGTCGTATCCTCAGTCTTTCGTAAGTATTTTGTAAAGGTCTATTAAGTGCACCCTCTTTGGTAGTCCTACATTTGCCAACTTAACTTTTAGTGAGATTCTTGAAAAAATCTCCATTTGGAATTAGTTCTTCGTGTTCCCTGGTTGCCAGATATACTCTGACCATTTCAAAAGTTGCATTTTCTGTCAACCTCAATATAGCGTATCGTTTGGAAATTGATTTGTCAATTCCGTCAACTTGTTGTGTTGTGTTGAGCAGATCTTTCCTTTTCCTCCTTATTTCTGCAATTTCTGTTAGTACTAATGTTTCAGTATATGTTCTTCTCTTGTCTCTCTGTTCACCTTTCATTGCTTGGCAGGCATAGTTGTTTTGACCTTCTTTGTTTCTCTCCTCTTTATTAGTTTTTTTCCATATTCTTTTGCTTTTATTTAGCTTCTCGCTCCTTCTTTCTTTGTCTTCTGTGGCTTTTAATTTGTGTGCTTTCTTCTATTTTAGTTTACCTAAATGTCAACGCTTCAAACTCCTAAATCTTTTTCTTCAGTATTGTCGTTGCATAGTTTCTTAGTGCTCTTCATTTGTTTTTGTCACTCATATTTTAATGATTGTAGATTTGTCTACATTGTTTTCTAATACCTTTTCTAGCGTTTTCTTACCTTCCTCCCATGCTTCGCACTCTACTAGCGTATGTTCTGCGTCGTCATGCATGTCTTCTTGACAAAATATACAATTTTCCTCATTCTCCACCTTATTTATTTTTTGTAAGTACTTTCCAGACGCTCCATGTCCGGTAAGTAGTTGTGTTGTATAGGAACACGGTTTTTTCTCTACAAATTCTTTTATTTCTGATATTAGTTCCCTTGTCCATTCTCCCTTTTCTCCTTCTTTTCACTGTCTTTGCCATATTTCCATCATATTCTCTCTCGCTTGTCTCTTTGCTTCTTGCTTACTAGTTCTTTCATTTACTATTTCCTTTATACCTAATCTTTCTTCCACTATCAAATATGCGGGTAGTGTCGCCGCAATTACTTCTAGTGCCTCCTGCAACATCGTCCTGTAGACCCTGCAGATCCGTAACAAACTTGCTCTCGTAGCTCCTCTTACTTCTTTTTTGTTTTTTTTTTCTTCAAAGCTTCTTCCTATGTTTCTGCGGCATACAATAGTTTACTTCTCCTGGTCCTCCTTGTTCGGCATAAGCCTACTAAGCATTCCTTCCATTTTTTGTTCCTCTAACCGCTTCCTTAACTCCCAAGTATATATTTTTTTTTACCTAAGTTAATGCCCTTATCATATTCAAACCAACCATTGTCACAAAGTAACATATACAATGTGTTAGACAAAAAACGTACGGTTTAAACGATATGAATGATTCAAAAACCATTAAAATTGTTTTTTGACAATACAGGCAATTGATATTTGTGCATATTTTAAAAAACACAAGATAATTGCACCTTTATTAAGTTAACGTTTATATTTATTGGAATAAAAAAGATCCAAGTAATTTTGAATACACCTAGCAACATCTGATGCCGTACAGAAGAATTATGTAAATGCTAAGTTAGTTAGAATAAAAAAGAAATAAGTGCACTTGTACCCATTTTATTTTTAGCAAACCAGCCATCTCATAGACACGTGATTATTTCAACTGAATACTTTTCTCGTAAGTTTTTCTGTTTTTATTAAAAAATAAATAAAAAATAAAAAGTAATATGAACAAGTGTTTATGTAAAATATTTTGTTGTTTGTCTGACTTGTGCAAAGTAATTTAAAAACAGCATAAAGTACATCAAAACTTGTAAGTATCTTTGTTAAATCAATAATATGTGCAAGTAGCAGTTTAATTGCAGCTGTGATTTTAAGTTTAGTAACGACATATTTAAATTTAATCATAATTTCAAATAAAAAATAAATAGAAATATGTGACAATATGTTTTCTAAAGTTATGGTTTTTGATTTGTTAGCATGCCCATTATGCACCACATTCTGCGTAAAATTGTTGTTCAGACCCGATGTTCGCTAATTTGATTGTTCTAGTGCTTAAACCGCTGTTGGGTCATTTAACAACGCACCCAATAAAGTGTGGTTATATGTTTAAACACTCATTTTAGTTTAGAAAAAAGTGTATTATTGTACGGCTCATAAAAGAGCAACAAAAATTAAAGGCTATCCAAAACACTAGAGATGGGTATTAGGGGTAAACAAAAAGTCTCCAGCATACATTATAGTAGTAGTTTAAATAGATAAGTTAAAAGTAGAAGCAGAAAAGCGTGCAATGAAGCATAAAAAAAAGTGAGAGAAAAAATAAATAAAAAATATTGCAAGAGTGCTTGAAGGAAAAAATATAAATTAAAAAAAACATGCATAGAAAAATATTATAGCAGAAATGAAAGTAGAAAGATTAAGAGAGAAGGGCAAATAAAAAAAAAAAAAAATACTGAAAGAAGACGAAAATTGAAACAAAACGATAAATAATTTCTAAAAGCAAGGTTTAGAATTATTAAGGTTATATATTATATTAGTATTAAATTAAGTTACATGGTAAATGCTATGTTAAACTGTATATTTTGCAACGCCAAAAAGCAAAAAATAATATTTTAGAAATAGTCCATATTTTACATTATTGATATTAAACAATGTAGTTTTGTGTAATTTCACAGACTTTCAGCTTACAAACTATAACTACAATTCCAGATCCATACCAGACCGATGAAGATAAAAAGTGAGTATTATTCTTCATCCTGTCTGGTTTGTCCTCTTCAGATACCAATGACAATGACAACAATACTGAAACTAAAACTGCTGCAACATATGATGCACCCCATGTTACTCTACATTTTACCAGAAAATTTAACAAAAAAAAGCGCCTTAAAACTCAGAGTAAAAAGTATGTATCTAACAACAAGCTGCATCAAAGCAAATCCTTGCATCCCTACCAGCATACCTGCCGGTAGAAATGCCATATAAGTAAAGAGAAAGAGCCTACAATGATCTACCGTCTGACAATTACCAAACTGCATTTTTATCACCACATAAAAAGTAAACACCATTAGAAAAATCTGACTGCAATATTGAACAAAAATTTAAAACAAATATTTTTTTATCAAGCAAACGTGTCTGCAAAGAATTTTTATTTCACATTCTATCTCTCAAATAAAAGTCAAATCTGTGGGTGCTAAGAACCAAATCAAAAAATACAACCCTTTGCTATCATGCACATAAAAGGATTTCCACAATTTGAAAGTCATTATTCGAAAAAAGAATATGCTCAAACCAAGTAAGTGTCATCAGACTGGAACATAAAATTTATGTAAGATTTATACACAAGCGCTTGCATAGAAGAATGTAAGATTCCTGCCAAGTTATCTTATAATATATTTATTTTCAATAAAAAATTTAACATACAATTGCAATAAAAACATAAGCAACTCTTATGTTTCTAGTAAAAAGTACCCAGCTTAAAAAAATGAATCACAAATTTTTGAGACATGCATGAAGTCTGATCAGTCGTTTCAAAAAAAAAGTATTTGTTGCAGATCATTGAATTAGTGTAATAAGCTCATTTTCTAAACTTTCTGTGATCATATCGAACAAATAGTTTTATTCATTTGCATGCCTAAATGCCATAATAAACCTTTAAACTTTAGAAACAATGTTTGAGCAAAATGTATAAAAAAATGCAATGGTCGACCACCCAACAACTAGCAGAAGATAGTCAGTTCCATGTTACATAAAAACTTATGTATTTCTGTAGAAAAATGAAAAACAGCAGACTCTGATAGATTATATACTGCAAAAATATCATATCTTCCATTGTTGAGAATAACTGATTCCAAAATAGAAAAATATATAGCTATTGTAAACTCCAACCATTGTATTTTGCTAATAAAGTTTACTTCCTAAACTTCTTCGTTTTTTTTACTTTACAAAAATAATTATTTAGAATAAAAAAGGTATAGGTGCATTTTATCAGTTTGAAATATTATATTATATTAATACATTAATACATTGATAATGATGATTATTCATCGAAACATGTATGTTTAAATAAAATAAATAATTAAATAAAAACTTATATTTATACAAGAATTTTATAAAATAAAGAAAATATTTAAAAAAATGTATCCTAAATAATATATTTGCAACAAAAAACTCACATATTTAAACAAAAATAAAAACAATTTCATCAATTAGCTTCTAATGCTTACATAACTTCAAATTCAATTATTTCATAATAGTTACTTACGGACTCTTTTTATTCCAACACCTTCAATTTTATTATAGATAAAAATTATGCAAAAATATTGTTTATTAACAAAACGAATAGTAAAATTAATAAAAATGTGCAACACCATGCAGAAAATTAAAATGACGGTTAAGCCTTGTGAAACATGCCAAAAAATGTAATAATTTAAACAAGATCTCGTAAATTAGGTGAATATAATCATTAAGTACATAAGTGTGCATAAAAAATGTTTTAACATTGCAACAGATATGTGTACTATTAAGATTGTATTTAAAATAGTAACATTATTTTCTAAAAACTAATTTATTAAAATAAACTTGATCAAATTGATTTAATTTCATAATACCTAACTATATTGTATAGTAAAAATCAAAACGTAACAGTATTGTCCACAAAAATCGATACTTATTGAACAACATTGAGCCCCAAAATGCGATTTAACAAAATAGATAATACAATCAATTCCATCGCAGTGCAAATGTCCTGTCCTGCAAAAAAAAAACAATAGGATTTATTCGAAATTTAAAGTACTCTTGCATGATGATTGTTTACAGAATTTCAGGCAACGTTATTATGTGCGTTTATTTATCTCATTCATAAGAACTAGTAGAGGGTTGCAACCGGTCAAATCACAAAAAAACATAAGCCCCTATTATTACAATAAGTCAGAATACTGTGAATAGAATATAAATGTAATATCTGTATTTGTTTGATATTGCATCTCATGTTTTGTTTTATTAGAGTTTGACTTAATATAAATCTTCCCTTCTTCTCATTCTTGTCTTGTTCGATGAAATTGGAATGGCAATAAAATATGTAGCGATATCATTAATATTTATAGGAAGCATTAAACAATTATTTTCCCCAACTGAATACATCCAGAGCTCGTAAATATCACTCGGGCAATAAAATCCGCGGGTCATTTCACTAAACTATGTCTCCTTAACTACTTATTGGTGCCATGCACGACACAGTTTAGTTTCATAATAAATCAATTTTTAGTTGCAATCGTTAGCAAGGAATAATTCCCGGTTACCCACACGGAATCTCCAGCTATCCCACTCGGATATACAATATAAATACAATCCTACTACTACCTTGTGCCTGCCTACGCATTAAAACTATTTATTTAACACCGTCCGAACAGCCCTTTTGTTTTCGAACGTTTTCGTATGTCGCTCGCTCAGTTTGAATTGCGTTTACACGAAATAATGAATATTTCCGGGTGTCAAATGCCCGGAAGATCTATTCTTGTATATTTAGTAAAACATTTATCATAACAAAGGGATTGACATAAATCCACAGTTCGTTAACTAAATTAAATTCCTCGCTCTCTCTCACCCTCGCCCACGAATTAATTTTGTAAGCAGAACTGGAAAACGAGGAGTTTCACAGGAATATTTTATAGAACAGCAACGGCGGGGCGATTTCACCACTGATTCCGATAAGAATCTAATAGGCCCCAAACACGCCAGCCACTACCACAATGACTCCCTCCCGAAATATATATGTAACACTAAAAATACGGCCAATTATTAAATGCCAGACTGTAAATATAATGAAATCCCAAACCAAACAGATATGATACAAGATTAGATTGATTTTTATTAAAAAATCATAACCTTAAACAAAATAAATTTCTCAAAAGCAATTCATTAAATGAGATATTATTAAATGATAGCTTAATGTAGACTGATATTCAACAAATAAAAGCAATTTTTAAATTAATATTGATTAAATTAACTTAAAACCTTATATATCCGCAAGATTGTAACTGTTAGAAGCCTGTGACATTCCACCCCAAGGAAACATGGTTCAAATTGTCTGCGGAAAGTATTTAAGCCCACATGCGCCCTTCATTTAAATAACGCAGGCACTTCCATCTAATTAGTCCTTAATTTATACTCACATTACAAAACCCAATCAATCCGTTTCTACCCTAATATTCTACGTTAAAAGCCACAACATTTTCCTTTTATATAATAAATTTGCTTTGAACCTAATTTTTTCGCCGGGGGATTATGCTGCATCAAGCTATATTTAATCATACATTTTTTTTCTGCCAGCATCATCGGATTTTCCAAACGCGCCCCTGCTATGGCTCATCTCTTCTCATCTCTTTATTAATTAATTTTTTAACAAGAATCGAGTGTGTAGTTACGGCTCAATTTAACTTAATTCTTTCGAAATCAGGAATAGTTAATTCGTGCAGAGTTTATCCCGCGCGCGAAAAAAGTGCATGCACTGCACTACCAAAACGGTGTAACGTCAGCGTGCTCATGTGTAATGGAGATAAGGGTGATAAGTTCTTTTTTTTAAACACGACCAACGTTAGCCGTTAGGAAGATGCGTTGGTATAAATTTTGCATATTTTATTTAGCCAGGCATTTTTTTATGCGAGCGTGCATGAAAATTTAAATTAAATTTGATACACTTCGAAGCGCAGACACTTTTATGTGATTTAATAGTAAAATGGATTATCCCAGTTGGAGTGAATATACATTCTGTTCGAGAGATTTACATTTCCCATTCCTTATATTTTTAATCATCATCATGCAGGATGAACGGTTTTAACAAAATTAAATCTATATGTAATTATTAATCCTTTAACAAATGTGGTCCATAGAATTGCGTTTTAAAATTATAATTTTTCAAACCTGTATTACAAGGACTCTATATTTAGCTGGGTATGTGTATTTACATTGTTCATACTTAAACATGGCGACAAAAAAAAAATTGTATACATAGTATGGTTTATTGATTAATTTCAGCTTGAATAGTTTTAGGTATTATGCCTCTCCAGAATTACTTATGAATATTAAACAAAGATTAAAAATTAGTTAGTAAGTAAAAAAATACATTAAACCTAAAGATTTGGATTTGAATTATGATTCAAATTTTAAAAATATTAGAATTAAATTTCTAATAACTGCTTTTTAATTTTGTACTATTATAATCTTATTACTTTTAGTCAGAAGCCTAGTACGCATAAGGTAAAAAAAAAACGTTACTTTTTCTTCTTTTTCTTATTCTTTCTTTCTCAGCCACTGATCATCCTCTCCTAGACGTAAATCTTTCATAGACTCTTTCATGCTCTTCTGTCCAGCGCTATCTAAATCCAGCGATTCCCAGCCACTCGTTTACGTTGTCCAGCCACCTATTCTCTAGTCTTCCTAGCCCTCCTTTAGTTTCTTTTGAGCGCCAAAATGTTAATTTTATTAGCCTCTTTTTTGTGCTGCCTAGTTTGCCCATTGCCATTTTAATTTAGATATATGCTTAATGATATCGATCACTTTAGTTCTAAGTTTATTTTCTTTCTAAAGATCAATGTTTCTAGGTCGTAGGTAGCAACCGAGAAAAAACATGTGTCATGAACCTTTCTTATCAGATTAATATGGCTGTCCCAATAAAAATATTTGTCTGCATGATCTATGATCTTATTGTCAACTACTAAATAAGGACAATGTCATAGGCAAACTTTAGATGACTTATGA
This sequence comes from Tachinus rufipes, assembly GCA_963932245.1. Lineage (NCBI taxonomy): Eukaryota > Metazoa > Arthropoda > Insecta > Coleoptera > Staphylinidae > Tachinus > Tachinus rufipes. Next base: position 68,878,897 of record OZ010745.1, on the reverse strand, counting down.
AAGCACCATTATTATTAACGCCACTGTTTTTCCATGTTAGCTGTTTGAAAACCTCCTCCAGCGCTGTCTGACTCGTCAATTAAAACCTGATTTGTTGTTAGGTTTTCGTTTACTCTCAAGTGGAATGTTGCATTACCGAATATATGTTCTAAATTTCTTTTCTGGTTTAATCAATTGCTTTTAAAAATTACCATGTTTCTATAGAATCAAATACTTTCTGGTAATCGATAAATGCAAGATAAAAAAAAACATTGTATTCTAATCTGTCGTACTATATCCTGTTACAGAGTTACAACTATGCAGAAACATCAAAATTAGTTTTTGAGCTACATAGAAGATTTTTGCCTAAAAACAACAACACGTTAAAAGCTTTATTTTAATTTTCATTTGCTTGCAAATAGTAGTCAAATAATCAAAAAAACATTTGACAACGCACTTAAGATAGAGAATACATCTTCCCTAGACTGAAGCAAAGTGCTATAATATAGTTTATACTTATTCCTGCAGTACTAATGTCCTCTTCATCAACCACGCGCGCACATGTTATTCACGGACAAACTTGTGCAATCGGGAATCCATTAGCATCCTCCGCGGTCCCAGTCACTTCTTCTGCATTCTTTTGTGGTAGTATAAACCGCCATTTATATGGACCGCAAACCCACGCGCATGAAGCTTATTGCAACTTACCCGCAGTAAGTATTTATTTATTCATTGCATTAACCATGCTTATACTAACAATGGCGGACAGTGATAGTTGTGTCTGCAAAATTTGTAAGAAAAGTATAGTTTCTACTGAAGTTATAATAAAGTGCCGTGGTTTATGTAATCAAGTGTTTCATGGATCCTGCTCTGAACTAAAGAACAACAAAATTCGTTTAATTTATGGAAAAAAATCGTTAATGTGGCTTTGTGTACCGTGTCGTCAAGTCATCAACAAAGATCATTTTACAATATTTTGAACAAAATCAAACAAACCTTAAACGCACATTCTGCTACATTGAACTGCCTACTGATAAGTTAGATCAATTAAATAATAATATTATACATAACGATAAATCTAACTATAAAAATTATCAATCAAAACAAAAGCAAACTCCAGAAAATAATACAAACAGCAACATCTGAATTCCCATAAACAAAATATGTGAAGAAAATAAAATCAAGGTATTTACTACATCTACAAAAATTCAAATAGATGCAAAAGAACCAGTAAAAGAAATACAAAACAAAAACATTGGAATAAATAAACCTAAGATAGCAAACAAAGACTATAACTTTAAAGTAGTATCTTACAAGAAAACACGCAATCATAAAATCGTAGGTACGGCACCCATATCAGAAACAAAAACAATATCTGCTGGTATCGCTAAAAAAACTGCGTGGTTACACGTTGCAGGAATATCGCATGATGTCGATAAATTGCAACTTAAACAATTCTTAAACAAAAAGTTTAACAGAAATGATTTTCAATGTATAAAATTATCAACTAGTCATCCGAACCCTACATTTACTTCATTTAGAGTAGGAGGGTGTTTCTCGTTATTAGAGACATTAGAAATGCCAGAGTCGTGGGAAGCTGGTATCAAAGTTAGTCGTTTTAATTTTTTACCCATACGCAAAAAAATAAATTTAATTCAATAACAAATAAATGTGATCACGTAGAAATACATAAAACAAATGATTATAAATGTATAATAAACAATAATAAAACTAAAAAAAAATATAAACTAGTACATATAAATGTAAGATCGCTAATAAATAAAATTAACCAGTTGCAGGTAATTGCCGCAACAGAAATTCCCGAATTCATAGATGTATCAGAACATTGGGCTACAAATGAGTCACTTGAAATACCAAATTATAAAATAGGTTCTGCATTTAACAGATCTATTAGTATACATGGTGGTGTTTTTATATATGTTAAAATACAATTATTTTTAATGAAATTAAAAACATAACAGCACACTCCGAAGAATTTAATTTTGAAATATGTGGAATTGAATATAAAATAGGAACTAATTTCGTTGCAATACTTACAATCTATAGGTCAACTGAAGGTGATCTTTCAATAATTTTTAAAAAACTGTCTTCAGTTTTAAATACTATATTAATAAAACACAATGTATTAATAGTTTGTGGAGATATAAATATTGATAGAATACGCAACCCACAAGAATATGCAATTCTTATAGACATTTTCGAGTCTTTTAAATAAATAATAAAGTACAAGATTTTACTTAAATTTTTACAAATAAACATCTAGTCACAACAAAATCTACTATTGATTATGTAGCTACAAACTAAGAAGACGACAATTGTGATATTGCTCAAAAAGATTTTGGCATGGCAGATCATCTAAGTCAAATATTTTCTATGATATAAAAACAGAAACAATAATTAATAAACATATACCACAGTATACAAAGATAAGGAATATAAATGATCTTACGCTAAAAAATGTACATGTTGAAATAAGTAAACAGAACTGGAATACTGTGTTCAATTCAAATGAGACTGACAATACATGTAACTTATTCGTAAACATACTGCAAAATTTAACTGATAATCCATGTGAAGTAAAAATAGTCAAAACTAGAAGGCAATGTAATAGAAAAAGTTGGGTTACTTCAGAAATTATAGAAAATGAGGAAATTTTAAGACAAATGTGTTATACCCATAAGCATTCGGAAAACAAAACATGTACAAACGTCGTCTAAAAGAACACCAAAATAAATCATTTTTCAAATCAAATAAACAATGAAACTAAACAAAAACGCTCAAAGAAAATCTGGAGTATTGTAAACAATGAACTTGGCAAAACTAAAAAAACGGAGCAAATAGTACTACTAGAAGATGGGCAAATTGTAAATGAAAATTCTGATATTGTTAATGTGTTTGCAAATCATTTTACTTGCGTTCCTATGAAAACACTATCTGATGCCATAAGAGCAAATACATCACTAGAATGTTCAACAGGAGTATTAATAGCTTCTACTAAGGTTTTACGGGCAGTCAATATCAATGAAGTGAAAACAGTGATTGCGCAATTAAAAAATACAAACAGTGTTGGATCTGATGGTGTAAAAACTGTGATTTTAAAATATATATGTAAACCAATATTACCACCATTGGCACATCTGTTAAATCAATGTATTAAAGAAGCAATATTTCCTAAGAATATAAAAAAGGACATCTAACTCCAATATATAAAAAAGGCGACAAATATGATATATTGAACTATATGCCTATAACTATTCTAAGTGTCTTATCAAAGGTTCTAGAGAATCATAGCTGATCAAATAAATAAATTTTTAAATAAATATTGGTTTTAGAAAGTGAAAATCAACAGAAACGAAAGGTGTTGCGGAATTAGGGGTCATGCAAATGATCTTTTAAAATCGTATTTATAAAATCGCTTAGTAGCTGTTAAACTAGGAAATGCTATGTCAAATTGGCATTCTTTAAATTTAGGTGTACCCCAAAGATCTGTCTTGGGACAGTTATTGTTTAGTGTTTTTATAAATGATTTACCTCATTATTTGTCAAGTGGTTACGTATCAAAGTTTGCAGATGATACTGCTATAATAGTCTCAAATAAATCTGTAGACAATCTAATTGTCAGTGTAAAACATACTGTCCAAGAAATGAAAAAAATGATGTAGTTTAAATAATTTAGTATTAAATAAATCTAAGACTGTTTATGTCTAGTACTACTAACTAAAAATACATTTTTGAAAACGTTTTTCAATGCAAAATATTATTATTTAAAATGCAACACAATTTTTGGGTAGCATATTTGATTGTAGACTGAACTGGGAAGCTAACATCGACTCAATATCTAAAAAAATGAATACCGCTTATTTTGCTATTTTAAGACTAAAGCAGACGCTACCAAAAAGTGAATTATTGTCTATGTATTAGGCATTAGTACAATGTCATATAAATTATGATCTAATATGGGGTAGCACAAAAAAATCAAATAGAATATTTATAGCACAAAAAAGAATCTTTAAGTCCAAAATACCAGTCAATCAAAATATTTAACAAATTACCAACTCGTTATAAGAAACTTTCTATAAATGCTCTAAAAAAAGAAGTAAAAAAAATATTAATTTCAAAAGCGTACTATTCAATAGACAAATAATTAGCTGATACAACTTTATAGTAATAATTTATTGATATTGAAAAACTGTATTTCGACATTGTGTAAATAATGTATGTATTATTTTTAAGTAAATTTTCTATTTATCGTGTTTTATCATTGAATAATGTATTTTAATCTGTTTGTGTAATTGTTTATTTTATTTGTAAATGTTACATTTCATAAGAGATAAGAATCGTCTTTGTGTAAGATTTTCCTGGAATAAAGTGATCTATCTATCTATCTATCTATCTTAATTAATTTGTTATTACTATCTCATAAGTGATTTATAAAATTATAGTATAGTAAAACCAAAACCCATATATTAACTTGTTAAAATCACCAAACAATGTAATTCTTTTTCTTTCTCATAATATAATAAAAAACAAAAAGTTTTAATTTTATTTTTTCAACAATTCAGTCTAATAATAGTGTAATCTATTATATAAACTCAAAAAAAAAAAAAACAAAAAAAAAAAGTATTCAATATGATGCGCCGTAAGGTTCTGTTCTTGAACCAGAATTAATATACAAATAAAGCTAAATAATGCAAACACTATCTTATGTGCAGCCGATACTACGGTGTATTGCCATAAAAACAATCAATCTGATATATCATGGTTCCAGGCAAATCGTCCATTCTATAAAACTTAAACTAAAAAAAGAATATTTTGTGGCAAAAAACACTTGCATGATAATCAAAAAAATGTAAAGATTTAAAAATTTTACTTTCTAAAATTAATTGCTGTTGTAATAACACTATCCGAGATACAAAAACTAACACAATTAATTTCTCTAAGTTAGCTAACAATCAAAACATTTCACCGCCAATGTATCCCATACTGGAGAATAATTCACAAACAATGGTTATAATTGTTTAGATTCACTCGTTAAATTTTACACCAAAAAACAAATTGAGTCAAAAAATAAAATATGCCTGTTGTTGGCATATTTTATTCTTTGAGTCATATTCGTAAACATACAGAGCTCTAACATATAAGCCCACAAGTGCATCTTACACTCCAAAAGGAAGGAGACGAACATAATTTTGTTTTCGTTATAGTTAGGTTAGTCTTCAGTTATCAAACAACCAAAATCCAAAAAAACACACATTTTACTAGATAACAATTGTTTACTTTTTGTTTGTAATTTAACACTTTCTAGTGTGATTGGTTAGCCTATAAATTAAAAAAAAATATGATACTATGGTCCTGATTTAGTTTTGTAGTTTTTATGCTTTTTCCAATTGTTTGCCCAAAGTTTGCATCGGACAAACAATAAAAATAATCTCCGGCCTGAAAAGACCTAAACTAGGAAAAGCATAGTAGAACCGTTGCAGAGCAATTATGACCATATTCACACAAGTCGATTTGTACTAAGCAGTTAACAAAAAAATCTCAATACCATCTGTAAAAATCTTGAGACGAACGTTCAGAGAATTGCTGCTACAAAAGAAGTCCGTAAATGAACTGTTTGGAAACTAATACATATCATTTTCAAATAAGTCCTTTCTGTTTAACAGACCTCATACCAATATTGATTGAAAAACTCTCTTCCAGAATTACTAAAAGATAATCCTTTAGAGATAAGAATGCATATGTGATTCATGCATGACAGCGCTCTACCGCATTTCAGCATTATAATGCAATTCCCAGAAAAATGAACAAAAACCTTGGCCCGCCCTTCTTCTGATGCCAACCAACAAATCAAATTATGTAATAATTTTCAAGAATTATAAAAAAAAATTCAAAATGCTCTCCAAACAATACAAAACCATGTAAGTCTTTTGAATAGGTAAGACAATCAATGATGTATCGTGCTAATGCTTGCATAGCAGCCAATAAAAGACACTTCTACATCTGCAACCGACTTCATGTTGCACAAATATATTTTATTTTATTACATTATTTATTTTCATTAAGTAAAAGTGCGGTATTAAATTTCGGATATAGTTTATTAAGCAATTCTTACGTGTTTTAAAGAGTATAACCAAACTCCAAACTTTGAGACACATGTTAGCAGACATTATATACAAGTATTTGCGTATACATAAACTTAAGTAGTATTGCCAAAAACAAACAAAAAAAATAATTAAAAAAATGGCAGCATTAAAAATCAATGCCTTAACCACAAAATCAAATTAGAACTATTATATTATAATTGATTTCTTTCATTTTAAACCAAAAAATGTTAGTAACAAACAATAGGTCCCCGTTGTTCAAACTTGAAGCCAATTTTATTTATAATATTTATTAATAATGTGTCCAGTGTTCTGGACTGCAACTTTTTTGTGTATGCTAATGATGTCAACGTTAATATAATTAGGTCTGTTAATAACTTTATATAACAACTCACTTGATTCTGCAATCAAACATTAAAATGACAATAAAGATGTGGATGTTCTCTTTAATGCAAAGCTTTCCATATTAAAACAAAATTATCAGCAAGTGCTATATAAACTAGTTGCGTTTATCATCCATAACAGTCGTGAGTTTAACAACATCACTATCGCCATTTAACTATTTTAGGTTATTTTCTCAAAAAAGTTCAACTTGTGTGCAAACTACATAAATGCCAAAAATTCTTTGGTAAAAGTACTGAAAATATGACTAAAGTATTTATATACCTACAACAACAATAGGTTTTTATTTAATAATAAGCTTTAGCTTGTCGCATCAAATAATCGTTCCAATGTACTATACCACGCAGAAATTTTCTACTAATTTAAGTGTAGACATATTTAATGATAGAATATTTTTTATCATCATTAATTTGCACTTGGTAAAATGTTTTGATACAAAAATCCAACCAAAGTACTTGCAACTAGAATTAGAACATCTGTTTCCTAAAAAAAGCAAGCAAACGTTAAAATATCACATAAGACAAAACGTCTCAAATTAGAAATCTATTACAAACTATAAACTTGTAGCGGATCCAAGATGAGTTAGCAAAGATAACATTACAATAACTTTGTGGTTTTCTAAGACGCCAGATCCAATAAGCCAATTGCAACTACAAAAAAAAGATAAAAATCCAATTTAACCCATTACAAGTACGCTTCTTGCCCAACAATTTAAAAAAAGTATTAACGAAAATTCCAAAAAAATAGAGTTTTCCAATTAATACAATAGCACTTTTGTAACAAAGCCTGAAAAAGGACTCCTCTTCGCCCAATTATTTAACAAAACCTTTAGAAACCAGTAATAGTATTGATTTGCACAAACAACCTCCTTGTTATCAATAGTTAAAAGTTTTGCGGCTCGTTGATAAAATGCTATTGCAATCATTCTCGCTACCGCTGTACACGAGTATTCAAAAAACATATTAGAGAAGAGAAGCAATTATTTTCATCCAAGTACTTCTATCAATACTTCGGTTGTATCATTGCAATTACAAAACTTTCAAGCTATATCCGAGTAATAATCAATCAAAATTCGAAAAAATCGATTTTCACATATTTTTATCGTTTGTAACTTTTTAGGGTTACATATTTAAAAAAAAAGTTGTAAGAAATTTTTCCTTAAAATTTGTTCAAAAAGTAATATTTCATTACTAAAAATTTTTTCCCTTGAATTTTGAAAATTTCCCAAAACTTTAACTAACAACATTAAAAAATTAAATTTATGAAAAAATATTCTAAACTAAAAAACATCCATAAACGCGTTTCGAGGTTTACCTCTCATCAGTATGGCTTTATTTATTTAAACTAATTGATTTTTAACTTACTTCGTCAACATTGTTCACCACCACAATTCAAAGTGAATATTTTAAAGGGTGTATTGACTATTTATACTAACTGACTTAATGACTTTATTTAATGGCTATGGTTAATATCATTCTGAGAATGAACAAATAAACTAATTATTTCAAGATATTAAGCTGATGGTAATGACATGAAAGAATTAAAACGGAAATTTGAAAATTAAAAATAGAATAAATTTTTTGCATAAATTATAATTACTATTATACAATTTCGTGTATATCAGAACATATATAAAATATATAAAGAAAAGACGCAATGTCCTCAAATGAGACAGGCTTTATTCGAAATTATTGCTTTACAACTGTCTCATTTGAGGACATTGCGTCTCTTCTTTATATATATTATATTTTTAACTAACAAATTAAAAAAAAAAATATAATGTTTTTTTCAAATATAAATAAAAATGTGCTTTTATATGTGCAAAAGATACCCTTAAAATTTCAGGAAACTCCGTGCACTACGCTCCGAGATATCTTACAATGTATCTACAAAAATACTTAAAATTTAAGCCTTTTTCGCTATTTTTAAATATTTCTGTAAATACATCCATATTTGAGAAAAAAAAATACCCGTCATCTTTTTTTTAAAGTTTTGAAAAAAACAGTTTTTCTTAAAAAAAGATAAAAAAAATTTGGCTGTAAAACATTAGTCTTTGCACAATTTAAAAAAAAAAGTCCTATTAAACTTTTACCTAAAAATGCAACCCTAAAAAGTTATAAACAAAACTTCAATTTCGAGAAGTTTCTTTCGCAACTAGCGACACTGACAGCAATTGTTAAAAAAACGCTTAGCAAAATTACAATGTAGAGTATAAAATTTTCCAATCTATTCTGTTAAATAAATTTTAGGACATTAAGAGGGCCTTTCCTTTTCTGCACAAAATTAAATTTTCTGAGCTATATTTTATGACCGCTTAGTCTCACAGAAGATCCAAATCGGGTCGTTTCCCTAAAAGCATTTCCTGAATAAAAAGCTATTAAAAAACAAACGGCATTTTTTTGCTTATCTGCTCTGGCATCTCCACTTTTTCAATTGCTGCAAAAAACGAAACAAATGATCATAAGCACAAAATAGCTCTTTTTGGCAATGAACTCTGGTATTCGGTCTCGAAAAAAATTGCTGATCGTGGTCTGCACTCTAAGACGTATCTAGATTTGTGTAGATTGTTGTCTCTCAAAATAGCATGTTGGGTACTTGCACTCCAAGAGTATAAACAAATTGCATACCTAAAATAAAAAATCTCGTGGCTGATGTGCTTTCGAGCAACCTCCAACCCGACTAACTGCACATTTAAAAAGTATTTTTGTACTACGACTTTCCAGAACAGACAAACTACTCCGTTAATGCACCGTGTACAAATTTCTCAACAAGCGGACAAACGTTCAGCTAGTATTCGTAACAAGATGGAATTAAATCAAAATTCTGATATTTGGTATGTGTTATGTTAAAAATTATAAAGATTTTCCACTTCTTCTCTGTATTTCTACTTCGGTGTTTAAAACTTGGTGTGCGCTTCTCCGCAAAATATAGTAGCATAATATGTATGTTAGTATTAAACAATTAAAGGCGTGTCCATCTTGCCAACACATAAAGAACTCACAATGACCGCAATCGTGTAAAAAAACCACTATTACCTGAGGCTCTTGAAGATTTAGTTGTAGTTGATCTATAGTCCTTTGCCACGTTCTGTCGGTGGGGTGACGTATATCGTTGTTATTATTGATTTGTTGAGTAATTTTGTTACCTTAAAACGTGCTACTACTACTGCGGTAGTAAACGGAATAAAAACAAGTTACTTTGTTGACATCATGAAATATAATTCACTGCAACACGTTGCTAAAACTTTCTTGGTGAGTTTGCCATCTCTCCAGTTTTTGCTTCAGTACGCCATACATAAAAAAACCCTTTCAACGTGTAATGCAAGAATTAAGTAGGTTATTTCGTACTTACTGCTAAAAATACATGAAATGGGCCCAGTCTTCTAAACAATGTTGTACAGAAATCCACAATATACTTGGCTTCCAAGTTCAGTTTTACAATCTTCTAACCCTTGTGCAGATGCGTATATTCAAACTTACCTTGCACAAAATAAACTTCAAAGATACGCAAATACCCGGGTTGATCGTAGTAGTCGTTGTACCCACAATACTTACAATGTGAGGGATATAGTGCTTCTAAGGGCTAACTCTATACCTTTTTTAAGAACCCGTAAATCTACCGTCAAAAATCGTACCAATATCTTAGCAATAGTGGAATCCGGTGAAATGAGAGGTCTGTTTCATGCGTCGCATATTAAACCAATTTATGTCTCCTTTTTTTACAAAATTAGTAAATTACCTATTTATGGACTAAGGCAGATGTGACGTCACGTGCCTCACGCTGTCCGTCGGCTTTGCAGTCTTTGGCTAAGCAAGTTGCGTTTAAGGTTTGCACGTTTTCTGTGCTGCCGTGCAAGTTTTCCTCTAAATCATTGTTTTGCAAATTTTGTGTCGCCCATATTTAATTTGTCCAACAAGAAAAATCCTGACAATTATTTTGACACACTGTTGAGAAATCCTAGTTTGCATTAGATTCTATATCAACAATATTATCAATTTAGAAGAATTAAGAAAAATATAACTAGAACTTTTAAGGCGTTCAGCCATACTTGTTGATATTGTAATTAGAAAGTATAAAATCGACCTCAATGGCGCTGCCGTTTGAGAAACTAGTTTCAATACTAGAAGTAAAATCTCGGGTAAAGCATGGATGTTTGTACTGTTTCAAAATTTGTAAAAAATAACACACACACACATTTATATTTGTAACTAATAAGTGTCATGCCTAAAGTAAAAAATAAAATAAAAAAGTATAAAGTATAAAATATGAAAGGCACTGCAAAACTATTGGTTTATTAATATAATAAAACAAATTTGGCAAAAACGCAAAACATTTAAGATTTTGTGATCACATTTAAATTTAACAAAAAAAAATTATTTAATTATTATTTATTATTATCAAAAAAGCAAAACTTATAGATTTATGATCAAAACCTTAGGTTATAATACATTATTAAATACTTTTTAAATAACGTCTATTTAGCTATTTTAAGCTTTTTTCCATTTTTAAGAAAAAACAAACTTTTTTTTTCTAATAGCACAAATTAACAACAAGTTAAAAAAACTAATTAATAATAATAATAAAGCAAAATTTCTTTTCGAATTTAGCAATCAGTACTACCGCCAACACTACTCTACATTAAAAATAAATCCTTTACGCTTTAAAATTCTTAGTATTCCATAAGCATATTTTATTTATTTTATATTCTTTCTATATTCTGAATTCGTTCTGCCCTGTGGGTAGATGCTTCGTCCCGATAGGCAACTGTTAAATAACAATGTGTATTTAGTTATTATTCCTTCAGTCGGAATCAATACAAAACGATAATTAAATGTTGGGTTTATTTATACGTCAGCAAAAGTTGGAACGGTGTAAACATTCACCCTGCATACATTTTTCATCGTGTACAAATAATTGGACATTAAATTCCCATTAGGTCGGTAGTCGAACAACGTAATGATAAGTACAGTAATTAACACACCCGATTAAAAATTAAAATGATCGTAAATAATCAAAATTAATGTATTAATCAAGTTGAATAATGACACATAATCAAAACTTTGTATTTCATATTTTAAGTCAATTATACATCCCATCTTTTTTATTTCCAAGATTGATTTCTCAAAACATTTATAAATCAAATAACATTAATATTCATTTTTATTTAATATTAAATAAAATATTCTATTTAATAATAAATATAAAAATAACTCAAAAAAACATTGGCATTAATATAGTTTGTAAATATTTATATACAAAATTGAGATTGTTTGGATTATATAGAATATTTCTTATGTTATTGGAAGGTCACTGGAGTAATCTAGCTTAATTTGTCTGGATCCATTACTGGCATTTTGTTTATTCATTTCAGCCACCAGACTTAGATGCACACAAAAAGCAATGCTAATTATTGTAATGGAAAAATCTAAAAGTTTTTATAAAGCTAAACAAATATCTATACGGGTCTTTAATTATCCTAATGAAAAATTGTTAAATATTTATTTATGGGATGGGTAAAATAACACAAAAAAATATTGGATGCTAATAAAAATAATGTTAAAAAAATGTTATATTTAATTTTCTTGCTGAAAATATTTGTACGTTATATTAAAATAAAAACTATATTTGTTTCGAATTATTTTTATTTAATTAATATATTTATATATGGAATAAATATATATGTTTTTCAGAAGTAAATGTTATTTTAGAGATAAAGATAACGTTCTGATATTTTTATTTTTATTGAAAGTACAAAGAAATTAATTATAATCAAGTGTGAAATATGATAAGATATAAATACACGCCGTGACCCTTCTAGCAAATCATCTTTTCGGCAAAGTTTTTCATAACTTTTTTGGGCATCCCTGGCTTAATAAAATAAATAACAGCTCGAATGTACAAAAAATAGTCCAACACCGTTAAATCTAAAAGACCAATTGATATCTCCAATAATTTCACTAGTCGCTCAAATCCATAGCTTCTAATTCAGGCCATTAAATTTCGACTAACATCACACAATAACGCAGCACATTGATTTAAATAGTTTTTTATTGCTAACTTAAAAAAAAAAAATACAACAAACGCTATAATATCATTTTTAGGTTCACTAAACCCTAGTGTTACCAGTTTAAATAAAATTTGGGTGAATGAGAATGCCCAAAGTTGTGAGTAGTATGGCAGTTTTAGTTCTTAAGTAAGCTGTATTTTATACGGGTGAAGATAAAGATTAAGATGTAAAACTCAAAGCAAACTCAAAGTATTTAATTGTTAAAAAAGCCTTATTATCAACATATCTGAATCAATAACATGAATCTCGGTTGATCTTGCAGTACAAGTTACAAACAAATAGTAATCATTGCCTTCTGTTAGTTTGTAAAAGACCCGGTTTGCATAAACTTCTTGATTATTTTCACAATTGCACTGCACTTGGTACTTCATGATGGCCAAACTGAGTACAAACTTTTCGAACCATTTCTAAAAAACTATCACCAGTTTTATAGTGTATTTTAACAATTTCAATGCTTTGCTTGACTGTATCGATCAATTCTCAGAAACCACAAAATGTTTAGCTGTCATTTGTCAAATATAAACTTTGACTGTTATGCCTTATTATTTAAAATCATCTACAACATCTACTTTTAGAAAACCCGTTATATGTTCTGCGTACAAAATCTATAAATAAATGATTATTATTATCATCTCTTGGTTTAAAAAAAATGTTATAATATTAAAAGCTAGTGTTAGTGCAGATGCACTAGTTCCCTTAAGGTTTTGTCGGTTCCTATATCGGTTCGGGATCGGAAAACTTTTGCCGGCTTGAAAATAGTCTGCTTCTTGGTTTCTAGAGAGAGCAACCCAATGACTGTTAACAAAGACGTAATAATGATAAACTTAAAAACAATCAAAGACTCTTTGAAGAACCCAAGCTTGGCAGCAAAGCCAAAGTCAAAACCTAGGCTTTCGGCGGCGGTCAGGCGTAAGCTCCAAAGACAAGAACAACCGGTAAAAAAGCAAAGACAACAACACCAAAAAAGATTTATGCAATACTCTTAAAAGCATTGCACTAGCAATAATCCTGAAAAGGTATTGCTAAATCAACTCTAAATCAGAGCCAAAGCGGACAAAACACATCCTGCTTATGAACAAGGGCGCTTGGTTTTGTTTAAAAAATATACTTTAGCTAGGTTTTTCCAAAACAACCATTTTGGATCCACCTCGCTCAAAAAAAGATGAAAACAAGCAGAAGTAACAAAAACTGTCAAAAGAACCGTGGATCAAAATCCATCGCCGGTCGCCAAAGATCAGTAACGGTAAGATCAATGTTAAACATTGTGCAAATCAATTTACATCACTGCAGGTCAGCTTCTGCAGCCCTCAGTGCGTATATAGTCAAATAAAATAATGACAACGCCCTAATCCAAGAACCCTAGATCTATAAGAAAAAGATAAAGAAATTAAGCGTACCGGACAGATGACTGCTAGCAGCACAACTCATATGCAAGCCCCGTATATGTATCATAACAAAGCATTACTTAATCTAATGCCTAGACCGAGGGACAGCCAAGATTGTGATAGTAAAGAAAAGAACAAAAAAAAAAAATAATTCTTGGATCTGGGTAACTTCCCTACAACTAGCAAAAACCTCCACCACATGCAGAGTAACTGCAACTGATAAGCCAATAATTCAGTCAAAATGAAAGCTAATTCGTTTGAAAATGTTTTAAGAATAAAAAGTAAAATTTAATCTATACTAAAAATACCAGAATGGCATCAGCTTTTTAGTATTTAATTTAAAAAAAATCTTTTGCCTAAAATAAATTGAACACATTATTTTACTACTAGTCCGCATTGTAGATACAACAGTAGACGGATTTAGAATAGAAGTGCTAGAAGCAAATTGGTTTGCAAAAAGTGTGCTTTTTCTTTTGGATTTGTAACTGAATTGTTTTGATCATTTTGAAGAGAAAATACTTAACATTTTGAATGAAATATTTTTGATGTTTATAGAAAGCTGAAAAAACTCGATTAGCTTTGTTTCTGTCAAAACTATCTTTATCGGATTGTATTAAATTGTCATAAAAATGTTTAAAAGCTTTTTATAATCTGTATTAGTCTGATCGGAACGATTACTGTATGTAATGTATATGGAAAATGCTTTTTGTTTCTTATTAAGTGGCTGTTTTGTCAAAATTTAGTACAAGTACTTTTGTTTTGGTTTAATAACAAAAAATTTAACATATTTTTGATAACATTCTGAATGGTTCTTGTGAGATTTTTTGATGCAATGTGTCAATTCTCAGAATATAATCAATAAGTATCTAATTCAAAATTTTCACTTCAGAATAGTATTATTTTAGAATAATAATAGATGAGGCAAAGCTTAAGAAAGAAATCAAATAAAAACTTTAAAAAAAGATTGTAGAAGAGAAAATAGTGGAAAATAGTTAAACTTGCAATTATTTAAAAAAATTAAAAAGTATAAACCAAAACACATTACAAAACTACAGATAAATTGCAAGAATAAATACGTCTTACAAAATAATTAATAAAATTTTAAGAATAGACTTAAAGTACAAAATAAAAAAATTTTGAATACTAAAATTAGTATTGCTTATCTAATAATTTAACATCTAGTCAATCAAGAATCAATAAAATGAAAAGTTTTTTGTGATGTTTTTTAATCTAGTATTCTAAAGCATGTTTTTTATAAAGAAAATATCTGTAAAAACAATCCTTAGAAAAGTAAAAACAAAAATAGAATATAAGTTTGTATAAAGTAGTAAAATATTTAATATGCTTTACATACGTTTTTACCCCAAATGAGTCAAGTAGAGAGCAAATAAAGTATATAATATGTAAAAACCAGCACACAACAACAAAAAAAATATTAAAAAAAAAAAAAATATAATAATTGTGTTAAAAAAGTATTTTTTTGTACAAATCTGTTAAATTTGGAATTTAAAAAAAAAAATTAAAATTAAAAAAAAAAACAATTATAGATTACATTTTGATAAAAAAGTTTGCATTCTAATGCAAAAAAAAATTAAATAATAATATTTATTATTTTAGCATAGGTAAAAGTCAGAGCAACCTTTTGCAGAAAAAGATTCAAACTCAAAAGAAAGATAAAAAGCTTGCTATACAAATAAGTAATTGTGTAATAATAAAACACAGACAAAAATCTATATTGACCAAAAAAGCTTTTTAGTCAATTACGTAATTATAAAACACGCAATAAAATCAACAATAACTAAAAAGTTAAAGCTTTTATTCACATCATCAAAATGTATCATTTTTTTGCCTCTCACGCAGACCCAGCCAAAACAATACTATTTCTAAATAAACTCTGAATTATTATATCTAAAGTCACAACCAAATAATGCAAAATAATGACGTACTTGTCTAAGATCCATTTAATAGCTACTACTGATCAAAATTCTAAAGTTGTAGTAGACTCTTACCAATACGGTATAAAAATAATGTAAATGTGCTGGAATTGAGTAGTATTATTAAAGAGTCTACCATTTGTTTGAAAGTGTTGGATGTATCAACGTCTATTAACAAACTTCTAAATAAATAACTAAAAATTATATGACAGACCAAGTGTGCGCTCAAACTGTTATGGTGTTTTTGTTCAGTATTTGTTCAGTTTGGCGTTTCATCATGGGAAGACATAGCCTAACGCTGTGTATAAACGATTCAGCGCACCGCAAAGAATGTTTTTCGTCGGCTTAGAGCAACTTGTGGTCTACCAAACGCACAATTTGCTGTACCATAAAAAAAGTAAAACACAATTTTAATTTTGAATAATACGTGACTAAATATACCACATCTAGCACATAGAGAAAAAATATAGCGGCAGTTACTTGGAGTGTACGCAATAAGCTTGATGAATCAATTTGGTGCCGTTCTCAACAGCTTAGCTTGTCGTATGGAACAACTTGGCGTATTTTACGTAAGAATCTTGGTTTAAAAACATACAAAATTCAACTCATGCAATTAAAAGTTAGCCCTTCCAAATTGTCACCGTTTCAGTCATTGGGCTTGTAAAAAGCTTGAAAAAAATCCAATGTTTTTAACAAAAATTTTGTTCAGCAATGATGCCATATTCTGGTTTAATAGCAACGTCAATAATCAAAATTGCCGTATTTGGGTTTAAGAACAACCAAAAAAAGTTCAAGAACTGCCTTTACATCAAGATTAAAACCACGGTTTGGTGTGGTTTTTGAGCTAGTAGAATCATCGGTCCATAGTTCTTCAAAAATGAGACCGGCCAAAACGTAACTGTGAATGGCGGCCGTCATGTTATCATATGTGTAAATAGAGTCAAATTGCAACTTAGGTCATCAGTATGCATACCCTAAAACACAAGTGTATGTCTCTTTTACTGGTTAAAAAAACAATTTACATAAAATACATCATTTATTAATTTTAAATGATAAATTTGTTTCGGTCATCTGGTTCTAATAAAACGCGTAAAGGATTTAACTTTACTACAGCTCTCCTTCACACACAAACAGTTCAACGTTAGGGAGACTTGCGTTACCACCTTCGACAGATTACTAAAAATAAACTGTTTAATAATTACTGTGATTTTATGTAAATTGTCTCTTCAACCAGTGAAATGCTAGTCACACTGATAATAGATGCATACCCTGAAACTCGAGTGCATGTGTCTCTTATTGGATAAAAAGGCAATTTACATCAAATACATCATTTACTAATTTTAAACTTCATTATTATTATTACTTAGTTAATCTGTAAAATAACAATTTAGCAGATTATATGCACATTTGCGTTGGAACTAAACATTTTTATAAGTATGCCCAAAGATATAGTGTCTTTACGACATGACCTTAAATTATCTCAGCGGATTACTTCATTACTAATCGCTTTGAGGAGACAATTATATTTGTATTATATACCATAAATAGTTTATAATACTTCAATGTTCAAGGGTGAAAATATTATAAAATTATACAATACTTTTACCCTTGAAAATTACCTCGAGTTCCAGGTATATAATAAAATCATAATTGGTTGCTAATAAAATAATCCGTTAAGATAAATGAAGCCCATGTCGTAAAGACACTATATCTATGGGCATACTATAAATCTTGTGTAAAATTAAAATAAATGGTCAAAAATGCAGTAATCATTAAAGAAACACAATTTGGTAAACCATGTACACAAATAAAATTTTGTATGTATTGTATTTTGTATGTGTGATGATTTAAACAGTTTGTGAATCGCCAGAATCGTTTATTGGAACAAGCACATAGATTTGTTTTTAAGTTTAACTTATACACAAAAGAAGAAGAAAAATAATACATATTATTAGATATCAGAATAAAAATTATAAATTCATCTAATGTTGATCAGTTTTGTTAATAGTTACGCATTTTTATATTTGCTGAGTTGTTTAATAAAGTCATTCGATAAAAACACATCAGATTTGCTCCAACTGATCTGTTCAATTTAAGCACACAATCAAAATTATGTTGCAATTTGTTCTACCCAAACTCATTTATACATACACATTATTTTATTTATAAACAAGAACTAAATTCATTAGTCGCAGTTGCATCAAATCTAAATGGCTTTTAAACAACTAAATTTATATTTTAAAAATCAAGTGCTTAACTACTAAAAAAAGTAATTCAATGGCCAAAAGTAGTTTTCTATATGCAGTTGTATTATGAAACCCTCCCTTTAAAAAGATACTCCTCCAAAAATTAATTTTTAATTTTTTTATCTCAAATCTGTAAACAATTATAAATTAGAAAAATTGGGGAAAATATTAAAAATACAATATTTTAAGTAAGCAATATCTTTTTTATTTAAAAATGTGTACTGCAATACTTACTTTACTATCGTGCGCAGAGCAAAATGTTATTTTATTGCAATAAAATAAATAAGTTTTAAAACACGTTAAGTAGTGCTTATGTGCATATGCATACCTTCTACAAATTTTAGAATTTCTCAAAATTTTGATTAGAACTACCTCAAATGTGACATGTAGTTGGGAGTTTTTGATAAATGGCATATATGCACTATTAAAAATAAAGGTAGTGACTTGGTGCAATTCTATTCGACTGTGGTATACAGCAAACTACAGGCAAGTATAAGATGGATAGCTGCAGTGCAGATTGGCTTAAATAGCACTGTTTAGCATAATAAGTTGTTGTACTATATTATTTGCAACACGCACATAAACAAATGTGATAGCTTCAGCAAGTGTGGTTTCACTTGTTGAAATTCAAATGTATTTTATGTTGTTGAAACATTAAATAATTCCTAAATATCACATTTTAGAAGTTAAAAAAAAATCTGCTTAGTGTGAATGTTAGTAGATAGGTCAGCAGACATATACTGAAAATCCATTATTTTTCTTATATTTTGACAAACATAACAATAAATATGATTTATATATTTAGTTCACCGTAATAACTCTTTCAACACATAAAATGTATCTCAAACATGCATGCAAAACATTTTATTCTGTTCATTAGATTAAAACTTAAATTTAAATTAATACTTTTCAATCTCAAATATCTGCTAGATTTTCAAACCATGTTCAATCTGTACTTTATAACAAAAACTCACTAGAGCAAATAATATCTGTAAACAAACGATTTTACAAAACAGAGAGTTTTACCTGAACTCAATACTGATGTCTTAAAAAGTTTATCTTCAAAATTAAAGTGAAGTATGTATACTCTGTCGACCTTACTCAAGCTGGTTAAGCATGGTTTAGGTCATTTGGAGTATAAACGTAGTAAAATAATGAATGTTGATATGAATTTGTTTTTGGGCTCCTATCATGGAAATCAAACTTAGCAACCAGCCCATTAGAATCTTTTACATAATTTTTGATATTTTTAATAACAAAATATTTTTTTAGTACATGGTACAAATCATACAATTAGTACTTAAATATTATAATAAATTGATAGAAAAATGTTCACTATAGGTATTGCATAACTGAATTTCTCATTTTTATAATACTTATTAGAACATAATTAATGTACATTTTAATAAAATGCTTCCGAACTTTGTGTAGTCTGATCAAATAATCTGTTTCATCATCAGTAGAGAAAATACATAATTTCTTGATTTTATTTTATTCAATATTAATCTTTGTTTAATCGATACATGACTATTGCTTACTTTTATAACTAATATGTCTAAAAATAGAGCAATATCGTGTCACACAAAATGATTTGACATTTTTTTATTAATATTAGGTGTTGGTATATTTTTAAAACAGTAAAGAACTCATGATAGATCCTTGCGGCTAAACCAACGATACACGTAAGTTTGATTAAGTCTAACTATAATAAATTGTGTCTTGATACATTTTTTTACATTTAGCATTTAAGTTTGACCCTATTTAAATACTCTATAAATATATTGCTACATATATATATATATGTATATATACATATTTAAATTGATAAAAAATCTAAATTTTCCGTACGTGCATATTTAAATAACATTAAAATTTAAAACATTTATACCACGAATTTCGTATGTATTTTGAACTCATTAGCAATTCAGCTGTTCAGTTTTTTTAATAATATTGTTAAAATTGAAAATTCTCCATTTAAACGTGCATACAAAAACGACGAAACAAAAAATTATAAAATAAACGTAATAACCTTTTATAGAAAATTACTATAAAAGATTTTAAATAATTCATAAAATTCATTTATTTGGCTGCTGATAGACAGAGTGTTAACATATCAAACATTTTTTATATTTGTCCTGTGGCGTCGCGTAGATATAACTTATTAAATCCATAAATTCGTTACTATAAAAACACAATTCTATAAACAAATCTATGCCTAAACAATAATTAAATTTAGAATAAAATTATTCATTAAAAATAGTGTCATTTTAATATTTATCTTGATAAACTAACATATAAAAAAATAATTAATGAAATATATTACATATATTAATAATTATATTCTGTTAATATATTATTCTTTACATTTACAAAAACACGGGAATTCTATAATGTCATTTGTAGTAACATTGGCAACGACATTGTAACTCTATTTTTAAATTTGATTATAAAAAATATAAGAAATTATTGTCATATGAAATTGCTTGATATTTCCATTTTTATAGTTGATATAGATATATCTAGAATAAATTTTACGACGTCGGTTGTGTCATAAATGAGAACAAACAAGGGAAAACACTCACACAGACAGGATAAAAATCAAAATGCAAATTGATATCGGCAGAGATAATAAACTGCAGCGTTGCAAACTTTAGCAATATTGCCTCTAACAACAACAAGCAGTCGAATAAAATAATTGCATCACAATTGCAGGAAATAATAAACTCGAACCGGGCGTGTGTCTGCGGTTTCATCCATTCGTGATTGAATTCCCCCATCGCAAACGTAATCAGCATAATTTTTGCAATCTATTTCCACAACAAATGCGCGACATTTTCCCATTATTAAAACGTCCATCATGTAAAAATAATCTGATTATTTTTGATAATTGCAATAATTCACATTCTCACGGAAATAATTTCCGCTTGTTATATTAATTAACTTTAGTGGTTGTAGCACGTGTTGAGCACGTAATCAAGTTTTATGAACCCACAAAAATATAAATATAAAAAAAAATTTTTATCTGAAAAGTAATCACGTACCGAAAAGAAAGAGCGTGGCTAGAAGCAGACAGCATGTGGTGGCACGCATGTTCTTGTGGTACGTGAAGAAATCAGCACATGTTAGATGGCACGTGTCGCAAATCCCTATTTAAATGGTTATTTAAACCATCCCGGTGTAGAAAGTCTCTGTCAAGCATGCATACTGTTTTGTTTTTAAGTTTGTTTGAGTTTTCGTTGATGGAACATTTTCCGCGAACGTCGCGCGATAATTTCCTATTGCAAACTGGACGCGTGTTGCTTTGAACAGTGTTGGACGCGAACTGAGTGTTAGAGCGGTGCGTGCGTGCTTTCTGCGCGAGTAGCGTCGCGGCGCGGGATTGGGCGAGATACTAAACACTGCCCAATGGGATTCAAGACCGGCGCGCAGATTATCTCTTCTTATGAGATTTTTTTATTGTCCTAAGTGATATTTATTAAATAATTAATTGATTATAATCTTACTGACATTTTGTGCTTTATTATTATATATTTTATCATAAATCTGAAGATTTGTATAATTACTTTTTAAGAGATTTACATCGTTTTATAAATTTGTTTAAAATTTGCATTATTATAAGTTAACTAATACTGAAGTTTATTAACCATTTTTTGAATAATGTTTAATACATACGTTCTGTTGGTGTCAAATAGCTAAAATGTATGAGAATTCAACATTTTAATTAAAAAGTTTATGAGTTATTTATTTAATATGAATAGTTAATAGAACAAATTAAAATAAAATATATGAACTATTAAAATTACTCTAAAACTCATTAACTATATGGACATCTAAAAAATGTAATTATTTATTAGTCATTGAGTTTGTGATTTTTTTTTGTTCTTTTTTTCCGTCATTTTTATTGTATTTTTTAAGTTTGGAATGAGTCAGTTAGTAGTGAGTAATTTATTAAGTTAGAAGATAATTTTTGGGACACAAAATAACTTTTATCTATGTTTATTAAATAATGACTCAATTTTATTTTATTAAAATTAATTAAATATTAGGACTATTATTATCGAAGTTAGTGAATAATATGCTGTCATTGCATTACTTTTTCACAGTCTGCTTGGCCCGATTAATGGAAACACATAAAAACTCTACAAAGTCAATATAATTCTTAAAAATAATTTAAAAGTATGTATGTAAAAAAATACAAATAAATTTTTAATATATTTTGATATAAACTAAAGAACCTTATTGATAAAAAATAGTTTTTTTTATTTGAGAAGGCTATGTGTGCAGTTAAATCAAAAGTGTTATACTAGATTATAACAATGTAAAAGAATCTATTAAAGTTAAACCGCAGTATTTGGAAGTTTAATCATTTTAAGCGCACTAGCTTTAAGATCTTTCAATTATGCATTTAAATGATAAGTTTGCAAATATTATGGCTTTTGTATAACAAATCACTTAAACAAGAAATGATCACAAATAAGTTAAATAAATGGTGTTAAATATCCAATTCAATTATAGCTGTATTTTAGCGTATATATTGGAATGTAACTGTAAATGTAATATACTATGTATTTAATTGTTTAAATTATCTCGGTAACAATAAAAGTCTTTGTTTAAAATACATCCGGAGTCATAAGTATAATACTAGAAATGTAAATAAATATACTTATCCGGTTCAGTGCATTAAATGTTTTTTGGCTCTTCCAAATGAAGTTAAAGTACTGATAGAGCAAAACAAAAAAGTTAAGCAAATTCTATTTAACAACATCTGCACAATTGAACCATACGCTGTAAACGAACGTCATTTTTAATATGTATTTTTTTTTACAAATGTTATTTTGTATAGCAAGTAAATCAGTTATTTAAATTTATCTTTCACCATCAAGCAGTGCAATATGCGCTGATGAGAATTTGTTAAAACCGAAACAATTGTCTGTACCAGGTTGGTCGCTTTGAAGTTGGATTGAGTTTGAGTAATTGATTTTAAACTTCCGGTTTTCATTAAACTACATTTGATTGTTTATCTTTTTAGACGTTGCAATTTGGTTGCCAGTTTTGATACTAAAGTTTTATAGGTAATATTTGGTTTCTTTGGTTGAAGCAACATGATAAAGCAACAACTACTTTGCACTACCAATTGTTATCTAACTTGTTTTAATAGCACGTAAGCAATGCCCTACTACCAAGATGCAATGATGAGGATTTGTAAAAACTGAAACAATTGTCTGTGTTTGGTTGGCCGCTTTGGAGTTGGATTGGGTTTGAGTAATTGATTTTAAACTTTTGTTTTTTATTAAACTATATTTGATTGTCTACCTCTTTGGACATTGCAATTTGGTTGTCAGTTGTGATACTAAAGTTTTATGGATGATATTCGGTTTCTTTGGTTGAAGCAACATGATGGAGCTTTGCACCACTAATTGTTATTTTATATATTACAATTTATTTGTTTTATTTATTTTTACTTAAAGTGGTCTATGTAACCTGCTTCTTTGTATATTTGACATTTGACACGTTTTACACATTATTATATGTATGTATCATTAAAAAAATTAAATATAATATATTGAGCAGCATGATTTTATGCAGTGAAGATCTACTGTAACCAACCTTCTTCATGATGTTACTGAAATTAATAACGCAATAACGCGTTGACGAGCGGATTTAGAATAGATTCAGTTAACGCAGACTTTTAATAAAATAAACTACAACATTGTATTATTATGTATTAGTCCAGTCATTATATCTGAAAAACAGGCATATAAATGCAAAATTAAAGAGTATAGCAGCATTATTTGGGTACTGTATCAAATCAAAAGCATAAAGTAAAGTTGGTCTACAAACGTTTAAAAACAAAATAACTATAAATTTATGCATAAAATTATTAATAAATATATTAATTGCGTATTGCTTTTGTTTTGTTTTCCGCATAATTTAAAAATGCCATACCGCTAAGCGTTTTTTAGTTTGATTTGTTTTAATAATGTTTGGAATAATATTTAAAAATGGGCTACAACTTTTAAGTTAGTTTCTTATAAAGGGCATTTAAACACATAGCACAAAATTTGTAAGGTTATAGCAGCAATGTTGTTATTGCAACATCTGTCAAACTGTAAATTGTTCAGTAGTGTACCTATAGCAAACTGCCATGGAGATTTATAGCTTTAAATAACGTATACAAATCATCAAACTTTATGATCACAAATTAGTGTTCCGTTTGAAAAACAATCTGTGCATTTTGTGATTTTTATCATTACCACAACCGTTCTGCCAGGTCGACTATTTGACGTTTGTTGGCCAAATTCAAATCATGTGGTTTGATTCATAAACAGCCAGCACGCGTACGTTACAAAATCGTAATCTGAAAACAACTTGCTGCTGGTGTGCGTGAGAGTGTACGGAAAAACCCGAGATAGTAAATTTTTTGACGTTTACAAGAACTTGGCTTTTCTGCAACTTCAATTTTGCGTTGGTACTTAGGTCTGCACCCGTATAAAATTTAATTGACCTAAAAACTTACGGTAAACCACTATAGACAACGCCATGTGCTCTCTGATTGGGCTCTAGAGCTGTTGAAAGTTGACATAAGTTTTGACAAATAAATTATCTTTAACAACATGACTCATTTTTGGATGAATGAATGTGTGAACAAGCAAAATTGTTAGGTTTAGAGCAATAACAATCTTCACGGAATACATCAGCACAAAATGTATCCTACTTCTTTCAAAACAAAACTGGCATTGCTATAACCGTCAATAGCTAGCGCTAATAATATAGTTACCAACAGAATGTTGTTCCAACAGAACGGGGTTATGTGCCACAAAGCGCATGCTATGATAGACATTCTGCTCTAGCAGTTTGAAGAAATAACCCGCAGCGGCAACGTAAACTGGCTATCAACATTGTGCAATTTAACACCAAAGTCAGCCAAATATATGCAACAGTCATCAAAAATTGGATCTTCCAAATACGGCTACCATCAAAGCCGCTGCTGACATTTGAACAACATTTTAACGCCATACAACATTCTTAAAAAAAAAAAAAATAATTGGATATCTCACACACAACTTGTTACATAAATCATAATTAAAATCCAAACTTAGTTTTTATAGTATTTGATATTTAATTTACATGTTTTAATTTAATTTTTGTTTATGTTTGTAGGCTTATGTACATTTACATGCAAACGCACAATACTATATTGTAATATAAGTGTGGAACTTTAATTGAAAAACAAGTATGAAGTTTGAAGTACGAACACTCAGTGCTCCATCATACGAGTTTTTCAATAAACCTTTTTGCAAATTTATTTATTTTCTTTTATTTTAACATGTAAATTATTTAAAACTTTAAACAATAGGCTGTAACTTTGACATGTTATAGTAATTTTTTTAATTAATTAAAATACCATTAAAACAATATTCAGTAAAATAAAATAATATTTCAATTAGTCGTTTTGTCGTAAACATACATTAAACAAAATATTGTGACATAAGTGAATATATGATAAAACCACTGAAAATAAATAATAGTTTAAATAAATTTTTTTGTAATTGTCGAGATAAAAACAATTTCACTAAACAAGTTAAATGGAACAAATTACCGGTTGTGGAAATTTCAAGTATATGCACGTATGAAAGCCCGTGCATTAACCGACTTAAAGGCAAGTACCAAAACAAAGCCATGTTAGTTAAAAATGAAAGAGAAGCCATAAATGCAAATCTTGTTTTGAGATACATAACGTCACAGCAAATGATTGACAAGTTAAGCAGCATTTATGAAAAGAATTCCAAAATTTGTGTAATGATTTTGAATGAAGATTATTTTTTACTCAAAGTTAAAAATAGTTTGTATTATTAGCAGCTTACCAAAATCTGATAATTATAAGATAGTTTAGTATAATCCAAAAAACTTGTACAATTGATACGCTAATATCATTGTTACAGTTAGAGAAGAATAATGTTTAACATTTGATCCTGTTTATGTTGCTAAAATGCAACTAATGCACGTTTTTAGTTGACACATGACTCATCATTGTAAATTGATTTCTGAGTAGTAAATTTTAGAGAAACGTGTTGTTGAAATTATTAACCTGTTTTCTACGGAGTGCGAATTTTATATAAAATATTCATATAAAATTTATGTACGTAGCCCGATAGTGCTATACGTATACGTACATCTTTCGCACCGCAAGCACATACCGGCGTATATATACGTTCTTTGTTCTTAATTTTGACGGATTTGTAAGACTTTTTGTAAGTTATAAAAGAAATATATTCTGATAACTTATAATACAAAGTATTTTAAGGGCGCGCTTTTTCTTAACATGTGAGTTCAGAGTAGAAACTACGCATTTACTATGTAAACAGCATTTGTACGTTTTCCGCTCGCGATTTACAGGCTTTTGAAAATATACGCTCTTTGCACATGATAAATAATAAACATTATTTAGAAATTCAAAGTGTCGGTACTATTTAAATTGAGACAAAAGTCAACAATCAATAAGAGCAAAGTTGTTTGAAAAATGTGATTTATATGCCAGACATTAAATTTAATTTGAGATTGACACCAGTTTTAACCAAAGAGTTCTATAACTATATATTCTAAGCCAGCGTTTTGCAGTAATATCTCAGTATCTCTGTTTTTGTCGCATAATACTGTATCCTCTCTTTCTCTCTGCTAATGATTGAGCGGCTTTACGTTGTATGTGATAAAGAAACGTCATGGTGCGACAAAGACAGAGATACCTAAAAATGTACGCTGCTTATACATTGATTAAACGGCAGCTTGGAATCTCTAGTTATATAACTCTTTAGTTTTAACAGACAAAGGTAAACAAAAGAGTAAAACAGTTATTGACAAACAAATGCATTTAATTGAAAAATATAATGCCACGTACTTTAGAACAGAATAGACAAATCGAACGCAACAATAAAACTATTGTTAAAAGCGCTAGAACAATGTTAATTGCAAGTGTTAGTACACCAAAACATTTGTAGTTAGAAAGAGATTGTACATCAGCGTACATATTAAACCGCTTTACAAACAGCATTTGTCTTAGTTTGGGTTATACTAAAATTTTTGAAACAGAATGTTTTGTACAAACACCAAAATAAACAAGTTGACAAAAATAAGATCAAAAATTGAAATAAGTGATCCAGAGACAAATAAAGATATTTTCTGTTGTAATGTTTATTTTTATAAATTAGAATCAAAATCATTTGTAATTTAATACAAAAATAAAGACAGAAGTAAAAACATCAAAGTTAATAAAAATGTTGACAAAAATGTAGATGTTGAAAAACAAATTGAAAACGTTAATGCAAAAATGAAAATAGCAACAATTGACAATTGTCAATAAAGATAATTTATGTTAATTACCAACTAATCAACACAAAGATGCACACAACAATAAATTTTATAACTTCCAAAAAAAAAAAACGATTGTTTGATTGAAATAGGATATTTAGTCATGGTCGTCAAACCAAAGATATACCAAGAAACAATTAAATCACTTGATGTAACACAATGGAAATGTGCAATGGACAAAAAATATAATTTATGATTTCAAAATCATCCTTAGATAAACCAAAAAACAAAAAGTAAAAAAAATAATTGACAATTGTTTCAAATTTGAAATAAAGCAAAATACAGACGGCAAAATTGAATTATAAAGTGCGTTTAGTAAAGCAATATGGTATTGACTATGAAAAAACATTTTGTAGTTTAAACATTGGCCGCAATAAATAAAGACATAAACATAAAACAATTTGACATTAAAACCGCAATTTGGTACGGTGATTTGATTGAAATTTAAACAAATAACTAGTTACGACAATAACTGGAAGTGTTTGCAAACTAGTTAAAAGTTTGTATAGACTGAAACAAGCCTCATGTTATTAGAACTAAAAGTTTACTGATATCAAAAATTGCGTTAATTCTAAATACAATGAGTTTTAATTTATGTACAAGTTTTTATTTATTTATTTAATCCATTGCCATTTTACCTTTTGGTGTAAGGCATATACTTTATTAATGTGTATAATATTCTCTTTATTTTTTCCTATCTTTGAAAATCTCTTTTATTTCTTCCCAAGTGTTTCCTTTTTTTGTATTTTCTTTTTTTTATTGCGCTGTTTTAGTTTTTTTCTATTTAGTTTTCTTGTTATTCTTTTTTCGAAAATTTTCTTAATGTTTCTTTCTTCGTTAATTTTTCTGATATGTCCATACTATCTCATTTGACCTTCCGTAATGTTTTTTTTTTGTATTGGTTTTATATTTAAATTTGTTCTGTGTGTCTTGTTTTATATTTTATTTTTTTTTGCTTTGTTTTCAATTTTCCTAAAAAATCTGATCTTGATAACAATTTTTATTTTTATTTGTTTTTTTGTCATCGTCCATGTTTTGCTACTATATGTTTATGTTAGTCTAATTAATTTTTTATAATTTCTGTTTCTGTGGTTTTTAATATTTTTGTTTGTCAAAGAAAGTGTTTTTTAACATGTTATTTTGTCCTCTATCTCTTTGTCTAGTTTTCCGTTGCTTTGTATTGTTGTTTCTAAGTATCTGTATTGTTTGACCTGTTCTGTTATTCTTCAATTTATATTTATTTTGTGATTTAGTTTTTCTTTTGCAATTATCATGGTTTTTGTTTTTTTATAGTTTATTTTAATGTTAATTTTTTATAGTTTCCATGTTGTGTTGTAGCTCTTCTTTTGTCTTAGCAATTACTGCTATATTGTCTGCAAATAGCAGTTCTGATATTTTTGTTATTTCCATTTTCCAATATTCTATTTTTACTATTTTCTTTTTTTTTTGTTTTGTCTACTATAATTAAGAAGATCAATGCGCTTAACACATCTTTGCTTTACCCCTTTTTTTGTTTGGAATTCTTTTGATTTCTCGTTATTCAATCTGACTGTTTTTGTTTTTTGTGTATATTAGTTTTTTTAATGTCCGCTTTCTAGATACTGTCAAATGCTTATTTAAGGTCAACAAAGCATACGTGCTTCTTCCTCTTTTACATCCACATTAGCTGTCTTCTATTGACGTTTCTAGTTTGTCTCTCATTCTTTTTTCAATAATTTTAGTAAATAATTTGCTTGGTATGCTTGTTAGTGTGATTCCTTGATAGTTTTGACATTATTTTTTATCTTCATTTTTATGTATGGGTAGAATTTTTTTTTTTTTCATTCTCGTAGCATTTTCCCATTCCTGATTATGTCGTTTATTAATTCCGTTATGTGTGCAATTCTCTCATCTACCATGTATTTAATCATTTTTGAGTTATTTTATCTGTTTCCGGTGCCTTCTCGTTCTTAAATTTCATAATTGCTTTTATCACTTTATTTGTTTTAGTTTCTTTTATTTTTTCCGTTCTTTTGTTCTGTTGCACTATCATATCTTTCTTTGTTTTGTTTTCTTCTGCTTCTTGTTCTCATAGTTTTTGGAAGTATTACCTTCATCTTTCTATCTTATCTTTTTTCCGTTATTATTTTACCGTTTTTATCTTTTATTTTCATCATATTTTGTTCTGTTTTTTTTTGTTTTAGATGTTTTAACGTTCCGTAAAATAGTTTTTGGTTTTGGTTGATGTTTTGATTCATTTTTTTTTTCTAAATTTTGTCTATGATTTTATCTTTGTTTTTTTTAATATTTTTTTTGTTTTATTTCTTTTTTTTTGTATTTTTTGTCTTCTTTTTTGTTTTGTAAGTATCTTTTCTATTTTTAATTTTTGTTTCTTATCTCTTTCTTGACTTCTTCTGTCTACCAATTTTAGCTTTGTTTTCCAGTTTCTAGAATAATTCGTTTAAAAGTTTTCTATTTTTCTTCTATGCACGTTTTATTTTCTTTCTTTTTGATTTTTTTTTGTAGTATCTCTTGTATTTGTTTTTTTTAGTTTGCATATATATTTTTTTTTCTTTCTTTTGTCTGGTTTAACTTTTGTTATCCATTTCATGTTTATTTGTATTAAATGTTGGTCGCTTCTTATTTCTTTCTGTCTTGTTATACTTACATTTTTTGTGCATTATAAGAATTAAAAATTAAAAAAAAAGAAACGCTATTAAATATATCAAAATTATGCAAACTTGACAAACATTTAATTTACGTGGCGCAATGTAATTACTTAGTGAATAGCAAATTCAAAGTTAAAAAAAAATGTATAACATTTTATATCTTAGAAAATAAAAAAACAACAGATATTTTTGTTTTTTAATACGTAGATATTATCAATAACTTAATAAACGTTCAAGATTTAAAAATTGCCAAGATACTTATAATATTTAATAAAGTTTGTACCGTTTTGTTTGTTTGTACTATATATTATTAAAAAAAATTGTACATATTTTGACATTTTATAATTTAACAAAAATATACTTTAATATTTTTTATCTACCAAACTAGCAACAACATTTAGCTAGATGCAATCTAATATCTTATTTTGTAAATTTTAGAACGTCATATTATTAGAAATTACTAATTGCAGTTGACAGTTTTCAAAATTCATACTTAAAACAACAGAAAGTATTAAAACTATTTTTATAATATCTCCAATATTCTAAATTTTATTTGAATACTAAAAAATTGATGATATTATTGTAATCGGTATACTTTAAAATTCTTAGTCACCAAACTTAAATAAAATTAAAAATAAAATTTTAAACAATAAACGTTTAATAAGTAGATAATAAATAAAGGTTTTTTGTTGATTTTGCATCCAGATAAATATCTAGAATACGTTGCGTATACTATTTGGCTTAAAATAATATACAAAAAAAATATGATATAACTTATCTTTCTCTAAACTTTGGCATCCTATAAAAAATGGATGTTGTTACTTATAAGTTACTACTTATTTCTTAGGAGTGTATTTTTCATATTATAGCAGTGTAGCAGATTGTTATTGAGAGGTACAAATACTTGGAATGACAATTTGGTTGTTTTATCTATAATAGGCATTTCTAAAATGACAAAAACATTTTGCAAACTAAATTAATTCCGCTCTTTGGTAAAATTAGTAACATTTAATGTTTAGTACTGTAGACACACAAAGTTCTTTAAATATTATAGAAAACAAAAATATGTTTTTAAAATAAGATAAAAAGAACCAGCATCATAAAACAACAATTTGTTTAAAAGCTTTTTTTAGCGTTTAAAAATTAAGGAAACATTAAAAATTTAAAACTATTTTCTACACAAAACCAAAAAACTTGAGAAAATGTTTTAAACAAATTTTATTACTAATGTACAATTGCTGCTGAAATTACTTATTGGCTAATCAGAAACTTAGTTTTTTAAACATTAGCAACGTTTGAAATGTGAATCAAAATGTATGTAAAAAATGTAGTTAAACCGTAGTTACGTTGATAAATCTGTTTATATTGCTGCTTGACACTTTACCTTAGTTAACTACAAATTGTGCAGTTAAACATAACTCTAATTGTTTGTAAAAGACTGTATTGTAACGTTCTCTATTACAAACAAGTTTAACTAACTGTTTAAGGAGTCTGAAATACAAATAAACATTTATACGGACAGGTAACGGCATTTTTTATGCGATTTATTTAAATCAGACAATTAAAACAACGCATTGGCAAAACAAAAATTTGTATAAAATACATTATTTATATAAGGTTTTCTAATAAGAGATTTCATTTTGATATTAAAAAAAAAAACGGGTATTTTTTAAGAAAAATCTATAAATGTTCATTTCATTGTAAAGAAGAAAGTATGCCATTAACATTTAAAAACTATATCAGTCAAATGGCCGCCACGGTTACGGTTGCAGTATCATATTCTTTTCATGGATTTTTTCATGACCAATTCGCACATTTGCGGCTGTATGTCCTCGATAACTTCACGAATTCTACCTTTAAGGTCTTGAATTGATTGTGGAGTAGTGGAATTAACCTTATCTTTTACGTAGCCCCCAAGAAAAAAGTCTAAAGGTGTTAAATCACAAGATCTCGGTGGCCAATTGTGATCACTTCTTTGAAAAATAACACGGTCAAGAAACTTTTCTTGCAAAATTGCGATTGTTTCGTTGTTTGTGTGGCACGTAGCGCCGTCTTGCTAAAAATAAACGTCGTTTACATCAATATCTTTCAATTCCGGCCATAAAAAATCATTAATCATAGCTCGGTAGCGCCATCCATTCATCGTAACAGTTGCACCAGCCTCATTTTTAAAAAAGTAGGGTCCAATTACACCGCCAGCCAAAAAACCGCACCAAACAGTGACACGTTAAGAATGGAAAGACTTTTCAACAATTACTCTTGGATTTTCTGAGCTCTAAATGCAACAATTCTGGTTATTAACGTAGTCTCCGAGGTAAAAATGAGCTTAATCACTAAAAATGTTTTTTCGATAAAATTCCGGATCATTTTGATGCATTTGAAAGACCCAATCAGCAAAAATACGACGTTTAAGGTGATTGACCGGCTGGAGTTCTTGAGTTAACTAAACTTTAAAAGTCTCAAGACTTAAGTGTTTATGCAAAATACAATGTAATGTCGTTTGTGGAATATCTAATTCCAAAGATCGATAAGGAATTGACAAACCTGGGTTTTCTTCAACATACGGGCTACATCAGCAATATTCTCATGTGTTTTTGAGCAATGCACACGGTTTCAATTTTTCACATCACAAATTTGTTTCAACAGCTCAAATTTTTTTACCAGTTTTACTATTGCCGGCCGAGAAGGTGCTTTACGACGACCAAAAAGTGTGTTAGTTTTGAGAACTGTGACTGAAAAATGTTCACCACTTTTGTAGTAAATTTTAATAATTTTAATGCGTTGTTGAAGCGTGTATTGTTCCATTTTTAATAATGGCGTAGTTTTTACTTGTCAAATGTCTAAAGATAATAGCTCCAAAATTGACAGCTGCCCAAATAGCTTGCTATTCAAAATGAAACTTCTTATTGAAAAATCCTTTACAAGAAGAAATAAAAATTAAACTATAATAATATTCAAAATAATTATAGCTAGTCATTGAAAAACCCTCATTGTATTAGACAAAAAAGATTTTAACAAAGATGTAGCGTTAGTGTATGCGGTAGTGCCTGGCTCAATAAAAAACGGTGGACAGATAGCTCAACACGGTCTAACTTTATGGCCTCCAAGATTCCCCAATTTAAATTTCATTTGGTGTATGTTGTTGAAATTAATACCTTAAAACAGTTAACATAAGAATTTTTAATACTGTTCAAAATATCCAGAATATTCAGTTGATAATTTAAGAAGTTTGCAACTTTTTTATCTTGTGATGCAAAAGTTGCTTTTGTCATCAAGGCAAACACATTAAAGAATTTTTATAATGTTTTATGGCGTATTTTATTTCTTTCAAAAATAATTATTTTTATTATCTTATTTTAACGTCCTCCAAAACGCAACTATAATATTGCAATTAAAAAACAGCATTGCAAATATGAGCAACATTGTCAAATCTATCCGAATTCTAGCAAAAACACCATTTCTAAATGCATGATGCAACACAAACTCGACATAAACTGGGCTTGGTTCTGAGCTAAGCTTGGCCAAGTTAGGTCACAAATGACGTTGGAAAAGCAAGACGTTATTTATTTTTTTCAGATTTAAAACTATATATTTATATTATACGGATACAAAGCCAAATTTTGTAAAAATTTATTCTTTATTTTTTGTTTAGAATTTGATGTAGAATATTACACTTCATTTTTTTTTCATTTGTTATAAATTACCTTGTATATATACCCATTTCTAATATTTTGTCTATGCAATTACTTTATTTTTATGTTTGTTTTTTCTTACTTTACTACCAAGATATAATTAAAAGTACCAATTTGTTTAACGCCAAACAAAAGTATAATATATATATATATATATATATATATATCTATATTGTTCTTTTAAATTTGCTAAAATTGTATGTTTGCTTTTATCTATGATGGCTGCAACACATACAATCAATGGAATTTTTTACCGCAATAAAATGAAAATTAAAAAAATAACTGAAATTTTTGATAACTTTTTATATTTTATATGGCATAGTTTATACAATTTAATTGTTACTAATGACATATCAGTAAAAATTAAACTTAAGTTACTACACAAGTTTTATGTTAGTGTTAGAGATTTCTTATTGCAATTTTTTTTTACGCCAATCTATCAAATTACTTCACTTTTTCTTAATGAAATTGCATTATAATTAGTGCGCTTGACTAAACTCACTTTATTTTATTGATTACATTTACTGTAATTTCTTATAATGTTATAGAAGCAATGCATTTATCTCTAGTTGCTAAATAAACGCAAAACA
This sequence comes from Tachinus rufipes, assembly GCA_963932245.1. Lineage (NCBI taxonomy): Eukaryota > Metazoa > Arthropoda > Insecta > Coleoptera > Staphylinidae > Tachinus > Tachinus rufipes. The sequence goes on along the minus strand of OZ010745.1, from coordinate 68,844,466 downwards.
AACTCTCATATATATTTAATTAGTTAAATTTATTAGAATCCATAACATATTAAGTATTCATTTTAATACCTACTTTAATATATAACAATTTTATTAAAATATTTAGAATTAAGTATTCATTTTAATACCTATTTTAATATATAACAATTTTATTAAAATTGTATATCAATTAGCTTCGGCAAGTGTAAAACATAAAAAATACTTTAATTACATTTTATTTAAAACTCAAAAAAGCCAATTAAGTCAACTGTAAATATAATAAAAATATTAGCATTTTTTATCATTTAACTTTATAATTTTGATTGTTTATTTAAACATCTAGAAAATTATATATATATAAATCAAAATGATGCTATTACACAATTCAAAGTACCACGCTTTAAAATGTTATGTAGCGTCCACTACTTTATCTGTTTAGTTGTTTCTATTATTATATTTTATTAATTAATATAAGCATAATAACAAAATTTATTTTACTTTAATTTGGTGTTATTTCTAATTAACAAGCAAAATACAAAAAGATACTACAAAAAAAATCAGGGAAGAAAAAAGAACGTGCATCGAAGAAAAATAAGAAACGTTCAAACAAATTAGTCTATAAGCTGCAAAAGAAAACTGTGGAACAACAAAAATTGTAAACAAAGAAATAAAAATAAACAGATTTTGTACAGATTAAGTCAAAAAGAAAATAAAAAACAAACAAAAAATAAAAAAAAATAACTACATTAAAAAAAACAACAAAAAATTCAAAAAAGGAGAAATGAAATAATAAACCATGGACAAATTTTGAAAAAAGAAATGAATAAGAGCTTCAACCAAAACCAAAAACTATTTTACAGAACTTTAAAAAATCTAAAAAAATTTAAAGAAAGATACTACTAAAAAAATCAGAGAAGAAAAAAAAAACGTGCATCGAAGAAAAATAAGAAACGTTCAAACAAATTAGTCTATAAGCTGCAAAAGAAAACTGTGGAACAACAAAAATTGTGAACAAAGAAATAAAAATAAACAGATTTTGTTCAGATTAAGTCAAAAAGAAAATAAAAAACAAACAAAAAATAAAAAAATAACTACATTAAAAAAAAACTACAAAAAATTCAAAAAAGGAGAAATGAAACAAAAAACCATAGACAAATTTTGAAAAAAGAAATGAATAAGAGCTTCAACCAAAACCAAAAACTATTTTACAGAACTTTAAAAAATCTAAAAAAATTTAAAGAACACTAGAAAAATAATAACAAAAGATAATGGAAAAATGGAGACAATACTTCCAAGAACTAACAGAACAAGAAATAGAATAAACCAAAACAAAAAAAAGATAAAGAAGTAATACAAGACAGAAAAACAGAAAAAATTGAATTATTTAAAACAGAAAAAAATATTAAAAAAATTAAGAAACTAAAAACAATAAAGCACCAAGAACCGATGATATACAGGTGGAAATGATAAAATTAATGGGTAAAGAAGGAATAATTAGACATAAGTAAATTTCAAGCAAATAAAATAAAAAATAATTTTACTCATACATAAAAAGGAGATAAACGGAAATGTAAAAACTACACAGGAATTACACTAATGAGCATACCATGCAAGATATTCACAACTATTATAGAAAAACAAATAAAAACCAAATTAGAAACAACAATAGATGATAGCCAATGTAGGTTTAGAACAAGAAAAAGCCTAATATTTATAATAAGACAGCTAAGTGAAAAGATAATAAAAATAGAAAAATAGATTAATACACGTATGCTTCATTGACCTCAAAAATGCATTTGACAGGATTAAAAAAAAATATACGGAAAAACTAGAATAGAAAGAAATTGAGAAGGAAATAATAAACGTAATTAAAAACATATACACAGAAAACAGAAGCATATAGTAAGAATAAACAACAAAAAATTGCGCATTGTTTTTTTAATTGTTTTAGATAAACAAGCAAAATAAAAATGTTAAAAATATGACATTGAAAGATCAAAATAACTAAAATAGCAAAACTACAATTTGCAGACAATATGTCAGTGGATGCAGAGACAGAAGAAGAGCTTCAACACAACAAGGAAATAACAAAGGAACAACTAAATAAAATAAACATAATAATAAACTATAATGAATAAAAAAAAGAATAATAGAACAGGTTGAACAATACAGATACCTAAAACAATAATACAAAAAAAAACAATTAGAAAGAATAAATGCAATGAGAATGAGATTTATTAGAAAGATCAGAAACAAAACAAAAAAAGATAACATAAGGAACGAATATAGACATACCAAAAAAAATAGTAAATATAGAAACACTAAGAAAATATATGAAATAAGAATAACAGAAAAACAAGAAAAGGAAGACCCAAAAAAAACAGCGCAATAAACTAAGATGCTACAAAAAAAGATAAAATTAAAAAAATCACCAAAAATTAAAAAAAAAATGACGTAAATTTTATACAAGTAAAAGTAAAAAAGCAATTGAATGAATAAATAAAAATAAGTAGTTTTTGAAGAACACAAACATAATATTGTTTTGTTTAATCATGTTGAAATTATGTTTAAAGTTAAAAGCAACATTTTTGACAAAAAAACTTACTGTCACTAATTTTTTTTTAAACTTTTTGAGTCCCAAAAACCCAAATTTTATTTCTTTGTGTAATAATTTAATGTCATTAAATTTTCTTTATGATTTATCATTAATTTAATTTGTGCTTTATCAATGAACTTGCACTTCCATAAACAATAAAAAACTAAAAATAAAATAAGCACATGTTGTTTTTAACTTTACCACTACGTCATGTAATAGGTTTAGTATATTTAAACAAATAATAAATTAAAACCAACTAAAAAATGTATATAACGTAAATTAACTTACCAACGCAAGTAATTACATAAATTGAGTTAATTTATGAAAAAACCCAGAAAACTGCAGTTTTATTGCTAGCAGAACATGTGTTTTTGATGAAAATCAGCAGTAAAAAAATTAAGAAAAAAAATTAAGAAAAATAATTTTTTTATAACATTATTAATAGAATTTGACCTGACTTGATAAGGTAAGTATAAATTTATTCCAATGTGTGTATTATTTTAAATTAAAATGTACATGGTCTAACTTGTCACAACAACAACAAGTTTATTATTAAAAAATATAAATTTGTTATTACAAAAAAATTTACAGCACGCTTGATGTTAAATGTATTTCTTCAGAAATAAATTACAAAGGCAAACACAAATACAGGTATCTAAAAAATACCATAACAATCTATGGTATCATTTTCTAGATTTACGATCAATTTTATAAAAACTTTTAATCATGTCAACTTTATCTACATATCCCATATGCCAATTGTAATCCAATACAAATGAATAACATTGTACTGCTTTCGAAGATCCATTTTTTTGTTTGCGGTTCACTACTGTCAGTTCTTCAAGATTGTGTTACTTAAAAACATTTCAAGCTTTTTGTCAATCCATTATCATCTTCTAGTCATTATCTTTTTTTTAAATTTTTTATTGTTGCAAAGATCTGGCATATGTATTCTACCTTTTCTAGTGCCACAAGATTTTGAAACTTTAACGAGTTAAAAAAGTTATCAAAATATACCCGGTAATTTTTTCCAATAAGAGGTTTGGTTAAATCTTTAATAACCGTGGCTCCTAATAATTTCTATGTTACATTTTTATTTTTCCGCTGTATATTTGAAGTGGCACACAAAATCGGACTTATCAGCCCTCATCCAAATTTTGTGTTTTTTCTTAGTTGGTTTTAAAAACATATATTGTTTCATAAAGCTGCGTTTTTTAAATTTAACCATACTTTCTATAAGACATTTAGAAACGACCATATTTTATATAATTTGTCGTAGTTTGAAGAAGTTTTATTAGAAATAACAGAGTTGTCATTTATGTAAGTTTTGGACTATCTGAATTGATCTTTTGACAGTAATGATGATATATAGCTATCTCTCAGTTCAGGATGGGAAGATCAATAATCTTTGTAGCTTGGCAATTTTTTTTTGTCCATCAATAGATTAATTCCTATAAATATGTTTATTTCTTATACTGTAGTTAGTAGAAAGAAAGCATTTCCACCACTTTGTTGAATTACAAAAAAAAATAAAAATAAAATATGGCTAAATAGTTCCTCCGTAAATAAACAAAGAAAAACATCAATCGGTGACTCGGCTATGTCAAGAATATTTGGTCCAAAATTGTTAGAAAATATAGTGGGTGCTGTGTTTAAATTAACATTTTTTTACTACAAAAAATTAACATTTTTTTACTTCAAAAAATTATTTTTTTGCATGTTTTTTGAATGACAGATAAGAGCATGCAATTATTTTTTTTCCATTCACCATCGGAGAGCATATTTTTAACCTTTTTCTCAACTGTATCATCTTAGCATTTCTGAGAGCATTTCATTCAAGTGTTCTAGCAATTGTTGAGTTTTATTTTCAAACCAAGTATCTGACACAATTGATTCATTGTAAAATGGCATTTCCGATAAAAAAAGCACCTACTACCTCTTTACTCATTTTATGCAGTTGTAAGTATGAATAATTCTCACCTAAAAAATGATGATAAAGTTTTTGTGGTAATATATAAAACCACACAAATTAAACCAATATAATAATTAGAAAATTCAAAAAAAAAAAAAATTTAAATAATAAAACTTATATCTTCAGCGAGTTAAAAATTTAAAATAATACTTACTAGCCATAATAAATTAATTCGGTAACAAAATAATGCCAATGTTATGTTTCAATGCACGTGTGTTGCAAACTAACTTTACAATTTGAGAATCATCACTTCTGGTATAAATATTATGACTATAGTACTATGTGCTACCGATAGATAGTACCGCATACATTTTGTAAGTGTGCAGTTTCAATAAAATACTCGTAGGGCTTTACAATATAAATTATTAAAAACGTGGTTTTGTCATGATACTATTAAGATTCAAAAGGTTAAATTAATTCTGCATGCTAATACGCATATAAAAAAATACATTTTTAAATTTTACTTGCTAAGCATGTAAATTGGAAGCGGATAATTTTTTTAAAACTTGTTTTTCTATTTAAAAAGAATTAAAAATGTTTACAATGTTTTATCCAGCTTAATTTTAAGAAAAAATATATGCGCTATAAAATGAATAGCAAAGATTTTTAATGTAAATCAAAAATAGAGTTGGCAAAAGCACAAAGTTTTTGAGCAATTTTATACACATTTTGTCAAAACTGTAATTTTTATGCCATAAAAATTATATTTTTATAAAAAATTTTATCAATTTTATAGAATATTATGCTTTTTGTTGCAACTTTTATTGCATAAATAGAACTTTTGTGTTTTTATAGGTTTTCTGAGCAATTTTACATTTTGTAATAGTTGTCAAATGGTATTTTTAATCAATTTTAAAAAATATATATGTTTAGTGCAGATTTTATTCAACAATTAGCTTTTTGAATAATTTTATTCAAATTTAGTATAAAAACGTTAATATTTAATAAGCATTATGATAAAATATATTTTTTTATTTAAATTGTTTTTTCTAAGGTTTTATACAAATTGAACAAAAAAAATTTAATGAATTTTATAAAAAAAATATGTTTTTTGTGAAATATTCATGCAACAATTAGCTTTTTGAGCAGTTTTATACAAATTTAGTATAAAAATATAAAAACAGTAATTTTTAATAAATTTAAAAAAAAATCTGTGCAGATTGTATGCAACAATTAACTTTTTTGAAAGTTTTAATACAGATTTAGTATATAAAATTTTATTTTTTGATAAACTTGATTAGAAAATATGTTTTTTGTGCAGATTTCATTCAACAATTAGCTTGTCTGAACAATTTTATACGAGTTTAGTATATAAATAACATTTTCTTATAGCTTAGTACAACTTAGTTACAACTATTTTGTTTTTAAACCGCGTCTTTCTGCGTCTCTCAATGATCAAAAACAAGCTTTTTTAGATTTTTTACACAAGTATACGTTAAATAAATCTAAAACTAAGTTTAAAAACTATAGTCAAAATTTCTGTGTAATTATATGATACTTAACGATTATTATGATCAAAAACGTAAAAATATGCAGGTATTTGGTCAAATTTTTAAACTTCCAAGCTCAATAGCATGGTAAAGTTTAGATAAAAATCAATCCGCCAAGACTTGAAATACGTTTTTCCATTACAAAGAATTATATTAGTTGGTAGTATTTCCGCCGGATATTAAAAAAAAACATTTTTTTAAGACAAATGTATATACTCAAAATAAAATGTTTTAATTGGTTGGTAATTTATGTTATTTTCTTAAGCAAAAAATCAATTCTGATTATTGTAACTTTTGTCATCGATGACTTTAGTGATGATATAATGTCAGTGAAGTCAAACAAAACGCTACTTAAACTTTACTGAAATAAAGAAATTTTAATAACAAAAGTTACTAAGATCAGAATCGGCTTGTTGATGCAAGTTTCTAGCAAGTTTACACATTAACTTTTCTATATGATTGCTCATATATGCTTTGGTTGCATATGTATATTAGTGACTGTCGTTCCCGACCGAGGAAGAGTAATCTTACTTGCATAAATTGAAGAGCAGATCAATTTATTATTTAGCCTTTCTTTTTTTTTTTTTTACTTGTATTTTAGCGTCGACTACTAAGGTCATTGGCTATTTATTTTGTTTTAATAATAATAACCTCAGGTTATGGACCTGAGGAAAAGAAAACAACACATTAAAATGGTTAAATAAATAAATAAATAAATAAATACTAAATCTAATATCACAGTTGCTATAATTTAAAACTAAATTTAAAACTAATTTTACAGAACCAACTATCACAAATGACAACAAAGTTGTAAAAGGCTTTGATGCCAGTACCTATCTATTAAACTAACCTATTATCACAAATGACACCAAAGCTGTAAAAGGCTTCGATGCCAGACCCTAAAAACTAAAGTAACTAAACCTAATATCACAGTTTAATCTAATATCGCAACCTAACTTAATATCACAGATGACATCGAAGCTGTAAAATGCTTCGATGCCAGACCCTAAAAACTAACTAAACCTAATATCACAGATTGCACCAAAGTTGTAAAAGGCTAAATGCTTTAAACAACTCAACAACACAAACTGATCAATAAAAATAAATTAATAAATTAACATCAAGATCATTACAAAAACTTGGTTACACCTGTTTGAGGAGTCTTGCGTCTTTCAAAAACTGGACGCACATTCCCATGGCCTTTCTTATTTATCTTTCAAATTTTCAAATCTGGCCAAATTATTTTCTCCTACTCGACCCCAACAATAATAACTTCATCACAGAATAAGTGATATTGTTTATATTGCGGTATACTTTTTAGGATTTTAAGATAGTTTTACAAAAAATTTAAATTTTTTATCACCACAGTATAAATAATAACATTTATTCTATATTAATATTATAGGAGTCAAGTAAGGTAGAAAGAGTCTGCCGGATTCATAATGCCGGTGCCAACTAGTAGAAAGTAAACAACAGAAGTTGTCAAAGATTAAATTTTTTATTAAATTTAGAATTATTTGTAACTACATTTATTTTGGCTCCGTTATTACCTTTTTGTTCCAATTTGCCTTAAATGCATTACTTTTTTTTATCAATATTAACTTCTTGTTTACGACATTATGTTGCCATGTTGTTAATTTTTATTCTGCATCTACAATTTGTGCAAAACAAAAATAGTTTTACTAAGCAAGGTTTATGTGGGTGTACAAGAGACTTGGCAAAAAGTTTGTGTATATCCAATCCAAGCTACTTTCTGCAGTAAAATCATCATATGTAATTTAAACATTTATAATAAGGCTTTTTGCATATTCCTCTGTACCTTGTGTGTGAGATCTAATTTTTTTTCTAATTGTTGCTTTGAATTTGATAGTATAAAAAAACGTTCTAAAATCTACCCATAATTTTTACGTTATGCTATTGCAGTCAACATGCGATTGTCTAAACACCTATGACACAGTTGCATTTTTTTACGTTTTTAGAAATAATAACCCTAAACTGCTTTTTTTAAACTGTACAACTACTTCTTTACAATATTTTACACAGTATTCTTTTGATGTGTAATGTGTGATGTGTAAATAGCTACAATTCTTGGAAGTTTAAACTGTTTTGTTTTTACTTTACTTATTTTTAAGTTACACTTGCTTAAAGTAGGTAAATGCCTTGTTTGTTCTTTTGATAATTATATAAATATTAAAACAAACTATGTAATATTTAATTAAAAAAAAATTGTCTGTATTGACCAACTTTACTAAATTTAACAATTTTTTATTGTATTTGTAACCAACTTATGCTAACTATTGTCAATCTTTAAACATGATCACTATTTTGTTTATGTGTAGTGAACATCATTCTTGTCCCAAGTACATAGGCCTGCATTCAGTATTAACTTGCGTGCATAAAAAAATGAACCAAGATATTTAAATACGGTTTGAACATAAAATAATTTTATTTGAAAAAGAATGTTAAGACATTTTTAAAATTACAAGTGTTAAGAAGCCTTTTAAGTCTTCAATTGTTGGTAATATTTTATCTCTTAAAAAACATGTTTGCTTTAAATAAAAGTTTTTACTTTTTTTAATTTATATTATAAAATATTTTTGATAAGTTTTTATGAGGCAAATGGGTTTTTAATATTTTCTTTAGTTAAGTTTTAGTATAATTTTGAAAACTTTGCACAATAGATTAGTGTTGAACCGTGCATTTTTTATAAACATTATAAGGTTTACACAATTATAAAAAACTTTATATTTTTTATCAATAAATATTTTTTTTTCCTAAATTTTACACAATTAATTTTATTATTTGTTAAGACAACCTTTTTCTTTTGTTGTGTTTTTGCAAATTTTATGTTATTATAGTAAATATACAAACTGTCAAAACAGCTAAACCAAAAAAACAAACAAAAAACAATGTAAGAAAATTAAATTAAAAACAATAATAGAACAAAGTGTGCACGTATAAAAATTAGACAATCTATCAACTTTTGACTGTTTGACAACAAATTCCAATAATAAAAACATTTAAAGTTAAAAAAAATTTAATTATTACTCTATACTTGCAAAGTATTATAATCAAATAAACAACTTAAACGTTTTTTGGTTTAATAATTAATTGAAAAAGTTTTTTTATTTAGTCGGTTGTGCTGATTATTACGTTTTCTTTAATTAAATTAATGAAAATTCAACATTCCTTACACGACAAAAATGAATATAACTGATAAATTATTTCTCTAATTGCTTACTAATTATGTGCATATTGATTCAACTAATTGCTTGCGCCACGAAATAGAATAATCGATTAAATTTACAATTTCTTTTCGATAAAAATTTAAAGTAGAACAAACCTATTTACATACCATTTTGCATTGATTATATTTTAGCAATAAACAAACAATTATTTATAAATCATTGTTATTACCAATATAACCCCAATTTATATTATATATTTACTGTAATATAGCGAATGATTTTATAATGTATTTTAACGAATCATATTGTCATTAGGTGAATCGATGGATAGCTGCCGCCGCGTATATTTTATTGAATATGAGTTAATAAATCATCAATGTTTGATGTTGTTGAGTAGTAGTTAATATAGTTGAATATTTATTTATGTATATATAGTAGTTTGGAATATAGAAAGACATAATGAGGCTTTAGTGCTATAATATTATCGGTTGATCCGTGCCTCTCTGGCGGCCGATAAGCTGCCGCTGGAGATTTCACAGTGGATCCGTCGACAATTCCATTAATTTAACGCGATGAAACTCCCGCAGACTCGGCTATTATTGCGGACTAAAGGCAATTAAACGAATACTTTTCTTAATTAGTTTTCAGTTTTACACGCCGTGTTAAATATTAATATCGGAAAAGTTCCTGCTTCGACACACTTGACGCCACCCGTCCCATTCCACTATATTCATCAAGCACGTCCTTTTCTCTCACCCAACTCCTGGCCAGGTCTCCGAAGGATTCCTGCCCGTCTCTCCACTGGCTGTTTGGCATGTTGCAAACTTTCAAACAAGATTATTCCATTATTTCTCGGCTCCATAGACCACAAATTAACATTATTATCGTAAACATAACCACCTTATTAAAGACATTGACACCACCTGTTTAAATTTTATACCCCCTCCAGGTTAGCGGCTCTTAATAGGTTAAGTTTATCCCAGTATGCATGCATCTTTTATTACTTTTTAATTACTCTTTTGAAACTTTACGGTGTATACTGTTGACGAATAATTGGCTCCAAACTCTGATAAACCTAAAGTAATGTAATATATATATTATTAATACACCCCCAACAAATTTATATTAAAAATAAATTTATTGAATTATAGGAGCATCAAAGAATTATTTATTAAAAGATACTACTATTATATTCAATCTAACATTACTTGTAACAGTTGTAATTTAAAGATTATTTTTTCTCGAATCATAGTATAATTTGTATATTGTTTTACTCTACAGAACAAGTAGAACAAAGTAATTTTTTGTATTAAAATGTTATATTATTTTAATAGTAATGTTATAAAATAATTATAAATGCAACAGCACTTTTAACAATCAAAGAAGTTTGTCAATATATATTTAATTTTAAATGTGTATGTATATGTTGGAACATCTCAATTTTTTTAAATATGTTTGAAGTAAACTTAATATAATTATGTTATTCAGAATAAAAAGTGCATTACGTGTTTTGCTCATTTGCTTGTCAGTTATATAGGTTCTTCAAAAATAACACCGTTTTACTCCTAACAACGTAATATATTATAAACTTGTTGCGATACTACTAAAACAACACTATTAGACAAAAAAAATCAATTTTAAAACGCATATAATAAGTGAAAATACTTATTAATTATGCCAAAAACAAAATGAAATGCTTATTTTAAATTTTATTTACAAAATAGTTATGTCTATACTTTTTAGGTGATCTCAGAATTTTAATAACCTCAAGACGTTGAATTTTGACTAAGAGCTGCACTGGAAGCAGTTTTTAATTTTTAAACAGAGAGAGATTTGAATTAAATTACTTTGAAAGTAGCATAATTTAATAAAAATCTAGTGCATATAATTTATTACTAACGTCTTGATATCTTTGCTATAAATTGTTGAAATAATTGTTAAAAAAAGTTGTTCAAATAGTTTATAACACTGACAATGACCCATTTTTTCAGCATAATTGATTTGTTGAATAGCAAGCTTAGAATTCTTAAAAGTTGTCATTAAAAACTATACAATTACAATAAAAAAATTTACGATACACGCTCCAACAAAATATAGAAATAATGAAAATTTATTATTGACACGTTAAAAATTTGTTGAGACAGTTTGCAAAGTTTGTGGTGTTTTTGGTCGGTATAAATCACCTACCCGCAAAGCCATTGTAAAATTAATTGCAAAATTTGAGCAAAATGGTCAAGTTACTAATGTAATATTGTTAAACTTGTACTGTCAAACCAGTACAAAATATTGCCGCTATTGCTAACAGTGTCGCAAAAAATCCAGATTGTTTGTTTATCCCAAGACGGTTACAGCAAACTCACAGTCCAGCCTTCGTTGCATACTGCATAAAGATCTTAGCCTACACGCTTATACAGTGCAGCTCTTAAAACTGATTATAAACAACGCTAAACTTTAGTTTTTAAGTGCTGGAAATGCAAGCAAAAAATCTTATCTTTTTTACAAAGACTATTTCTATTTTAGTGGGTTTGTCAATAAACAAAACTGCCGCATTTAAGGTTCAATAAATCTTAAAAAAAATAATTGATTATTTTATAATTATTTTTTTTTTTTTTTTCTTTTTATTGTTTTTTTTTTTTTTTTTTCTTTTACAACATTATTATTTTTTTTTTCTCCCCACTTGCCGCTTTGCACCGTTTCCATATATGGTAGGCTGCAAAGCTTCGTATTCGGGGCACCATTTTCATTTTCTCTTTCCTTTTATCTTATTTTGTGTATTATCATGTTTGTTTATTAATTTGTTTGTTTTGGTCTTGTTTTTATGTAGTGTTCTTTTATTTTTCGTTCTTTTAATATTTTCAGGTAGTTCATTGTATGTGATTAGTCCATTGCTTAGTATTGTTTTTTTCGCTTTTTCTGTCCTTGTTGTGTGTACATGTATATTACTTCTTCTTCTCGTGTTATGTCCGTGAATTTCTTTGTTTAATATTATTTGTAGATTTGTTTTAATTTCTTTATTTTTAATTTTATATATTAGTTTGCATTTTTCTATTTTTATTTTTTCGTTAATGTTTGTTTCGTTGATTATTTTGTATACTTCTTCTGTTGGTGTTAGCTTTGGGAGTTTATGTATTATTTTAAGTATTTTGTTTTGTTGTCTTTGTATTTTTTGTATATTTGTTTTTGTTGTCTCACCCCATATATTTATTAAATAGTTAATTTTTGATAAATATAGTGAGTTGTATATACTTATTGCAGTTTCTTTTGTTATGCATTTTCTGGCTCTATAAACAACTCCTATTATTGCTGCACTTTCTTTTAATATTTTCTTTATTTGTGTATCCCATGTTAGTTTCTCTGTTATTATTATTCCCAAGTATTTTGTCTGTTTTGTTCTGGTAATTGGAATGTTATTTATTTCAATTTTTATGTCAATATCTTTTGTATTTTTTTGTCTTATTACCATATACGTCGTTTTTTCTTCATTTATTGTTTGTATGTTTTCGTCGTACCATTTAGTTAATTTCTTAACGTCTTTATTTATGTTTCTTTCTATTGCTTCTTTGTTTTTTCCGTGATATATAATACATGTGTCGTCAGCATATGTATATATTTCTCCAGTCAAGTTTGTCTCATATATATCATTTATGTATAATATATACAATATTGGTGCTAGTACTCCACCTTGTGGTAGCCCATATTCTGCTGTTGTTGATGTGCTAAGTATGTCATTTATTCTTGTTCTTTGTGTTCTGTTTTTAATATATGTTTTTAGTAGTTTTAAGTTTGTGTTTCTTATTCCAAGAGTTTCCATTTTCTTGATCAATTTGTCTTTGTCGATGGTGTCAAAAGCTTTTCTCATGTCTATAAATATTGGTATCACATATTGTTTTTCATCCAGTTTTTGTGCTATGTGTTGTATTATGTCAGTTGTTATACCCATTGTGTTTGAATTTTTTTGAAATGCATATTGTCTTTTGTTTATTACGTTATGTTTGTTTATGTGTGTCATTAATCTGTTATATATTGCTTTTTCTGTTATTTTGCTTAACACTGATATAAGCGATAGCGGTCTATAATTTTCTAATTTTGATTTTTCTCCTTTTTTGTGTATTGGTTTGATAATTTGTTTTTTAAGTATTTGTGGATATTCACCTATTTGTATCATTTTATTTATTAATTTTTTCAGTATTGGTGCTATTTCTTTTTTTATAGCTTTTATTACATCATGAGTTATTTGATCTTCTCCTGGGGCGCTTCTTGTTTTTAGTTGTATGATTATATTTTCTATCTCTTCTTCTGTTGTTTCGTCAAACATAGCTTCTTCTTCTATTCTTACGGTTGTTATTGTTTCCCTGCTATCATTCTTCTTAATTTTGTTTGCCAAGTTTTTTCCCACTGTTGCAAAGTAGTTGTTCAGTTCGTTCGCTATGTCAATTTTATTTGTATTTTTTGTCCGTGTGTTATAATTTCTGTTATTTCTTGTTTTGTTTTTTTCTTTGTTTTGTTTAGCATACTATTTATTTCCGATTATTGTTTAGCTTGATTTCCATTTGCATTTTTTATTTTGTTTTTGTAGTAATTTTCTTTTCTTTCCTTAATTTTATCCTCTACTTCCTTTTTCTTTTTTTTTTAAATATTTTTCTAATGACATCATTGTTTGGATTTTTGATGTATCTCTCTTTTGTTTTGTTTCTATCTTTTATCATTGTTATTATTTCCATATTTATCCACTCATTGTTTTCTTTTCTTTTTATTTCCGTTACTTTTGTATTTCTTTTTATTGTGTTTTGTAATATTGTTGTTAGAGTGTCAAAATCAGTTACTGTTTTATTATCTATGTTTTCAAATTCTTTCTTAATTTTATCGTAGTTTATTTTATTTTTTAGAACTTTTTCATATTTTGTTTCTTTACACATTAAGTTCCATTCCGTAATTACCGCATTATGATCTGATAAAGTTAGTTTTTTTACTTTTATTTTGCTGTTGTTATCTTTTATGTTTGTAATAACGTGATCTATAATTGTCCCAGGTTTATCTGCGTTATTTCTTGTTACTCCTTCTTCGTTTGATTTATTTAAAATATAGTGACCATTTTCTACAATTATATTTCTGTAGTTGTTAGTTATATTGTTATTGTCTCTTAAATTTATGTTCATGTCGCCTAGTATTATATTTTTAGTACTAGTTTTTGTTATTTTGTCTATAACTGTTAAAAAGTCATCGTATTTTGCTGTCTGCGGTTTATATATTGCTGTTAAATGTATATTGGTTTTATTAAGTTTTATTGTTAATATTTCAGTATTTTTTTCTGTTCGACTTTCTTGTACTGTTGTTGCTATTCCGTTTTATATATATATTGCAATACCTCCACCTTTCATTGTTCTATTATTAAATATTGCTGTATAGTTTAGAATTTGAAAGTATTTTTCTTCGTTTGTATATATCCATGTTTCATTTAATACTATGATATCTGCTTTGTATACTTTTGGTATTGTTAGTATTTCATCGAATTTGTTTCTTATACTTCTTGCGTTGTGTAGGTATATTTTTAGTTTGTCCATTTTAGTTATTGTTGTATATATATATAATTTTTTTTTTTTTTTTTTTTTTTTTTTTTTTAATGTTCTTCTTTGTTTAACAGTTCCTTGACATGTTCAATTCCATGTATAACTATTGGCTTGTCTTCTTCTGTTTTTCTTACGAGTATCCTTCTTTCTTTATACCAGACCCATTTGTAACCTTGCTTTTTTAGTTTTCTTGCTTCATAGAATATGCTGTTGTTTTCGTATGTAAGCTGTTCCGTAATGTATATATCTTTTTTAATCCACATTCATCGGCTTTGATTGACCCTTTTTCTTTTTTCTTTTCCATTATTTTCTTTTTTTCTTCTACTGATTTGAATTTAACCAGTATTGGTGCATCCGGATTCTTGTTATTTATTCTATAAGCTTCAACAATATTATTTTTTGGAATTTCAGTATTTATATTTGTGAATTTTGCTACTATTTCTTTTAAGTCTTCTTTTTGATGTTGTTTCGGAATCCCTGCTATCACAATATTATTTTTTTATTTTATCTTGTTCGTATTCGTTAACTTTTTCTTCCAGCTCCTTTATTTGTTTTTTCATTTCAATATTTTCCTTTTTTATATCTTTAATTTTTTTTTTCATTTCCTCATTTTCTTTTCTTCCTTCCTCAAATTTTGCAGACATAAAGTCCACTGCCTTTTTTAGTTCTTCCAGGCTTGTTTTAATTCCCTCGTCTTCGTTATTCTTTTTTGGTGGCATTTTTATTTATTTTGTATTATTTCCTTTTTTAAGTTTTTATAGATTTTTTTTTTTATTTTTATTTTGATATTTTATTCGATAGTAATTTATTATTTAATTATATTGATAACAATGACGTTAGGATCAGACAAGGAAACAAGTTCTTCACATTTTGCAAAACTTAAACATAAATCTATCAAAACTTTAGTAATTATTGGCGTATACTATATTTTTATTAAATTATACTACTTCTTAAGTTTTAAAATAAAATTATTGTGTATTTTTTGCAATTTTTTTGCGAAATTAATAATATTTATATCTTTTTTTTGATAAGTTGTCGTAACGTTTATATAAAGCTTTAGAATTATAATTATTGCATGACTATTAGATATCTAAAAATTTTTGTAATTTGTATAAAGGTACATAGTTTATCAGTTTTGTCAGTAACTACAGCTTTAAGTCGACATTTATAAGTTTAACTTAGATAATTAATTTTTTTATGCTATTTTATTAATGTATGTAACATAACATACAAGTTTTGTATCACAATGTGTTTGTAATTATTTAAGTTTAGTGGATAGATAAATTTAATTTTTTTAATTTTTTTTACTTTGCTTTAACATTGAGTTATGTGAACATAATTTACATAAGTAGCATATAGTGTATCAAAAGCCAAAAATAAACGTTAACAGCCGGCCCAGCTGCACAAAGGAGCAAAGCAAAGCATTATAGCACAAGTTACTCTCAATATTTTTTTGCCTGTTTCATTGTTTCAAAAAATTTTAAAGTTTATTATTATCTGTTACTACTGTCAGGTTAACATCATGTTAAATAGTCATTTACAGCCGACCACATACTGCAATCAACTTAACTATAGTCGTCGTTATGGCCCGCATTTTAGAACCAAAACAGATGGTTTTGGTAGAGACAGGCAAAAGCATTATAGCATGCAAATCAAAACACGTTACTTCATACATCTTACTTCAAAGTGTCATACTTAAATACTACTAATTTATAAATCTAGTGAAAAAAGTTATGTAAAACAATAAAAACTTATGTTTATTTTATTAGTTGTGCTAAAATGTTTTATAAGGTTATTTACTAGATGCTTGACAGTCACATTGAATTTTTAATCATCACAGTTTTACAGTTTTAAAGTTATTGCGTATCAACAATTTTTATTAGTTTTCTTTTGTATACATAAAATTAATGTTATTTTATGCAAATTGATTGACACATCAAAACAGTAATGTATGAGATTTAAGTCAAATAAAAAACAATTTGTAGAAAATTGCAATCATTTATTTGATTTATTTGATTTAAATGATTTATTGGTTTACTCACATAATTTAATTAATTACGTTGTTTGTATGGTTTATTTTTTTATGTTAACGGCATTTTATAATCAATTGCATAAGTTTAAAACTATTTTTCTATGTGAGATTGTTGCGTTTTATCAGTGAGTGGTAACACAAAGGCTCACAAGATTGATAACCGGACACTGTAAAATTGACAATCACTTGCATAAAATAGGAATAAGAAAAAACTCTCATGGCAAGATCGCATAGAAAAAGACAAGACTTCAATACACTTACTGAATGAATGCAAAGCTTTCAAACAGCAACGTACAACTGTCTTTGGCAAACCACAGCCCATTGGTTTAAGATACTAGACTTTATTGAAGAGACCAAGCTGATAAAGAAATTGAACAGCAGAGGTGTACACCAGGCCCAATAAGACCGCAGTGCAAAAGACGCCAGACAAACCATCTCAAGGTAATGAAGGAAAAAAGTTGGTTTTTTTAGTCAGTAATTTTTTGAAGATTTTTCCATTTTTACGCAAAATAAATAAACGGTGTTTGAATAAGATAATAAAAACAACATATAATACATATTTTACAATCCAATACATCAATTAATAAAAATTCAGATTTTTAAAGAAGAAGATAAAAATTTTAAAAATATTACAAACTTATAACAACACAGAAAAAGTAAATAATTTACTTGATCTTTAGTAAAATATTCCAAACCAAACCTAAACCTACAAAAGTTATTGATAAAAATAAAGAATCAGCAAGAAAGGAAAAATAATCATATGCAAGAAAACTCTTTTTATACAAAGCTCAGATAAAACACCAATGTATCTAACATAGTAAGTAAATGGGGTATTAAGGAATTACTTAGTATGTCACAAATTTGTGTTCGAGATTGGATTCTAAAAAAAAAAATACATTTTTTTTCCCAAATGGTCTTTCTTTTAGAGATATCAAAAAAACTGATAGTAAGTCATATAAACTTTATTCAATTACCATTACTTTAATTTACAACTTATAAAAAAATGTACCGCTAGCTATGATGCAAGCCTGGCAACGCAAAACCACTGAATTATAAACTGTAGCAAAATCTTGCTCATTTTTAATTTAAAGTAAAGCGTTCATAATTTTGTTTTGTATTTTCTTTGCATAAACTAGGTGCTTTACAAAGCCAAAAGTAAAAATCTAGTAGATTCAGATCTGGCAGCCTAGCAAGCCATTAAAATAGATCTCCTACTTATCTATCTTTTAATAAAATGGTTGTCTGGCTATTCTAAAACTACACTTGCAGCATGCGGTGGCGCAATTGTGTTGAAATCACATTACGTTGCGCAATGCAAGTAGAAATCTGCTAATAACTCGTGAAAGTGATTATCTAACAATTAATAAAGTAAAAATAAGACGCAGCAGTTAAACAATGCGGCAAAATTTGTATTGGCAGTAAATGATCGTTGAAAATTCTACAGCACGTGTTAATTATATATAATCATGTATAAATCACAAATGATTTTAATTTTAAAATTTTTATAATATATGCAGATTTTCTGGTTACTTCCAACCAAGGTATACAACATCTGGTATCATCGGCAAACAACACATTACTAGAAATAAAACAGTGGTTTGAAAAAATTAATCTTGAATTAAATACTAATAAAAATGTATGTCTCAGATTTTTTGCCAATAATTTGCGTCATAATCATAGTTTGTTTCTAAAATGTGATCGTCAATCAGTAGTAGAAGCTAACCACATATCCTTTCTGGGAATCAAAATAGATTCAAATTGTAATTTTAATGTTCATGTTGATTACCTTTGTAATAAACTATTGTCTTATTGTTTTGTAATGTGCAACTTAAGACATCAGGTAAATTGAGACTTATTAATTTTATTTTATAACAGCCATGTGAAATCAATACTATTATATAATATAATTATTTGGGAAACATCTAACCAGTTAGTTAGAGTATTCATATTGCAAAAATAAATCGTACAATCAGATCTAGGACTACTTCCTCTCATATCATGCAGACAATTATTTAGAATACTAAACATTTTAACGGTACCTTCTTTGTTCATATTTCAAGTATTGATATATGTTAAAAATAATATACATCAATTCACTTTTTTAAGTAGTTACCATAATTACAACACAAGAAATCAGAACATATTAGAAATTCCTAAGTGTAAATTAAAAATTACAAAAAGTAGCTTAGACATAGTAGGTGTCATATGGTTTAATCATCTACGCAAAGTTATCAAGAAGTGTTCAATAAATATTTACAATCAAAAGATAGAAAAACTTCACATTGAAAAAGCTTATTAAAATAAAATGAGGTAATAGCATCTGTATCTGGTTAATTCTAATTCTGTTTTTAATTTGTTTTTTTTATTAGTCATAGTTTATAGTTTTCTCTTTGTATATAGCTTTATACGTTTAAATGTTTTAATTGTTCTATATTTTAATATGTTTTTTATAATTTTATTTATTGTATTTTATACCGGTTGTGTTTAAACTAATATTTGACTTTTTATATCTTTTTTGTATATTTGGCTATGTGAATAATCGAATTATTATTATTATTATTATTTTTTTTTACTGGGGCTTTTGCGGTGTCCATTCGCGCCTTAAGTTGCCCCGAGGCAAGTGACTAACAAGTCTATGCGACCGCATGGTAACTAATTAGCCCTGGAGTGGGCCGAGTGCACCCTTAGTAGTTTGGCAGAACCAAGTAAGATGCATTTTTGCATCTCTGTAGCAAGAGATTTATGATTCTTAAAGCAACCAGGTAATTTTTGAATATTTTTTGTAAAATTTGTTGATATGCCGCCTAAACAGCCTATTATGAGTGTAACGGTTTTAATTGCATACTCTGGATAAGTAATATTTAACTCGGAGATAAGCAGGCGGTATTTTTGCTCTTTTTGGTAAATTTTTTTAATATATTGTTTTCTGCGGGAGAAGAAAACTCTATTATATACATAATTTTTTTATTTAAATTCTGTAATACAATATCCGGTTTATTAGCTAATATTTGTCGTGTTGTAGAAAAACTAAAATTCCAAAACAGTTTACAATCGCTATTAGATACAACGGTTTCTATGTCGTCTTGAAGGAAATATGCAATTATTTTTTCATCTATTTTAAAGTAATGCCTGAGATGAAAGTATAACACTTAAAGCGCGTTGTTATGCCGGCTTATGTACTCTGTTTTTGCGTAGTGAGGACACGCTGATAAAAAGGCATTAATGATTCCTGGTGTTTGTGGCATGCTCTACATACAGTGCTTATAATATTTTGCATTTTTAGTACTTGCTTTGAATAAAGTAGAGTGTTATGCACGCCATCTTGGCACAATGTGATAAAACCTTTGGTTTCCGATCTAAGGTTGCTAGAATGCAAAAAAGAAAAAGTAAGTTGGCTCGGTAACTTGAGATCTCGGATGATTTAAAAAAGATGCTGTGCATATTTTTATCTAAATGTTTAGTTAGTAAGGTATTTTGTTCGGCATTTTTGCATAAGTCTTTAACTTCTGAAACCGGTAATATTCTAAGGTCGTTTAAGTTCTCTAACTGAAGTTTTAATATTGTTTTTAGTGCCGCTTGACGTAGAAAGCTTCCTTGTTGATTTATTTCATGATCTTGAACTAGTTTTATAAGTGGATCGGATTTTCAAGAGACGTTTAAGTATGTACACAGATTAATTCTGTTATACATATTTTTAATGTTGACGAGTCTTCTACCTTCTTTTTTTCTAGTAATGTATATTCTTTTTACGGACGCATTGGGATGTAAACTATTGTTCATATGCATAATTTTTCTTGTTGCAATATCCTGTTTTTGTAGTTCTTTTGCAGTCCATTTAATGCACCCAAATGTATGTGTTATGATTGGTACTGCAATCATATTGGTTGCTGATATTTTATTTTTTCCGCATAAGTTGGACCGCCAAATGTGTTTTAGCATATTTTTATATTTGCTACTTATCTCGTTTTATACACTATCTTGAAAACTGCTTTGTTTAATTCCGAGGTATGTGTAAGTTTTGTCCTGTTGAAGATGTCTTATGATTCTGCCGTCAACCAATTCTACATCATCTTTTTTATTGGGGTCTTTTCTACGAAGAATATGGTATATTGCACATTTTTCTATGCCAAAGTTCATACCAATATCGCGAGTATACTCGTGCACATCGCGTAAAGCATGGTTAAGGTTTTGTTTGTTAGATGCAAATAGTTTTAGGTTGTCGACATAGAATAGATGTGAGATTTTATTATTACGGCAGCCTGGTTTACCTGCGCAATAGCCATTGTGTTGTTTGAGGAGTGTAGAAAGAAGAGCTATTGACAGGCAAAAAATAAGAGGGATAACAGAGTCGCCTTAGTAAATTCCTCGTTTGTATGTAATGGGATTAGTTGACGTTGTATGCTTGCCGTTTCTTATTGTAACTTTAGTTTTTCATAACTTCATCAAGTGTTTGATACATTTAACAAGTATTTTATCCAGTTTCATTATGTTAAAAATGTGGATTATAAGGTCGTGCGGTGTTGTAATAATGGCCTTTTGGTAGTTCACCCATGCCATTGATAGATTACGTTAGTAATATCTGGCGTCTTGATATATGCATCTATCAATAAGGATATTTTCTCTGCATCCATCTATTCCTTGCTTTGATCTTCTCTGTTCGTAAATTTCTTGCCACACGGGCGCAATATGTACCCAAAATTTTTGTGTTTATAATATTTGTAAATATTTTGTAGATATGATTTAGGCAAGTAATAGGGCGATAATTTGCGGGTTGTTTTGGGTCTCCTTTTTTGAATATTAAAATAGTGCGACCTTCTGGAAACCATTCAGAAATACTTTTTGGATGTTTAATAAACTTGTTAAATATTTCTACAAGGGGCTGGTACGTTGCTGTCATAATTTTTCACCAAGAATTATTTATTAGATCTGGACCTGGTGCGCAGAATTTTTTTGATTTTTCTAGTGCTTTTTTTAATTCATTTAAGTTGATATCTTTCAATAGTGTGTTTGCGCACGTCACCATTTTGCTTATAAAAGTCCACGTTATACTTATAATTATCCGTATAAATATAACGTTATCGTTTGTTACGCTATTTATGAAACTAGCGGAGCCAATCAAAAAACCTTACGCTAAATGTCTTGCCTACTTGATGTGTATTAAACATAATAAATATAGCCATAAACCACAATTGTAAGATTTTCTTATCTCTGTGTTTGTATAAATTGCATTTGATCTATTTTGCCAAACAATAAATGACTTTTTAATCAATTTATTTTCAAAATAAAATATTAATATGCAAGTAATTTGATTGCCCTTATGTTATGTTTATTTAGGTTATGTTTTTAGTTTGATTACTTCTCAGTTTTTATCGTAACGTTATATTACATATGCGCAAACGCTTTTAAAATTAGTGTATTTGCGCACGTCACTTTTTTGCTTATAAAAGTCCACGTTATACTTATAATTATACCGTATAAGTATAACGTTATCGTTTCTTACGCTATTTATGATATTAGCGGAGACTATCAAAAAACCTTACGCTAAATGTATCGCCCACTTGATGTGTATTAGACAGAATGAATATAGCCATAAACCGCAATCGTAAGATTTTTTTATCACTGTGTTTGTATAAGTTGCAATTAATACTGTTTTGCCAAACATTGAAAGACTTTTTAATCAATTTATTTTCAAAATAAAATATTAATAAGCAAGTAATTTGATTGTCCCTATGTTATGTTTATTTAGGTTATGTTTTTAGTTTGATTACTTGTCATTTTTATCGTAACGTTATATTGCACATGCGCAAACACTTTTAAAATTGTTTTCCTTACACTATTTATAACGTTATAATTATAAGCAAAAAAGTGACGCGCGCAAACACACTATTGTGTTTGTTTGTAAGTTTAGATTACACGTGTTTCTAAATGTGGTAAAGGCCTTTGTTTCTTTATTAAATAGTTGCAGTTTTTCGTATATTTTTTTTCAATAGATTTCAATTTGGTCTAATGTCAGGATTATTGCACGTTTTTATTTTTTGTTTATAAAGCTTAGATGGGCAGTTTTTAAAGGTGTTATTCTCTTCAATCCACTTAATTTTTTTTGCTTTTTTTTGCTGCTTTCAAGCTTCTAATTTTATCAATAGATCTTTCTTTAATAGTGTTATTATGTTTGTTGTATGGTATTCATTTTTTATAGAATGTTCGATTTTCTGTAGTTTTGTTTATAATAGTTGGCCTCTTTCTTATAATCTATTAGAGTTTGGATTCTAGACGCCAATTTTTTTTGTGTGTTTATTTTATTCTCTAGTTGTTTTACACGAGTCTTTAACTTACTGGTTTTATTAATTTTTAATATTTGAGATCTCATTAGAACTGTAGCTGCTGTATATTATCCGTTTACAATTATTTTGATATCATTTGTATTGGCCATGTATCTAGAAAGTACACTGTTCATTAGTTTAATATTGTTTTTGGATATGCTAATTTTATTGTGTATCTTTTTGTGTATAATTTTTTCACTACATTGTTTCACCTCCCAGAACTCTTGTTCTAATACATTTATTTCTTCTTCTGTTGTTAGGTTAGGTTAGGTTAGGTTTGTTTTTATTAGAATTGTTGTATTTTATGATTATTTCTTTATAGGTTTGTTCAGGGGCTGGATATAAACAAATGTTGATGATGTTTTTATACGCTACTTGGGTTCGAAGATTTTTTGCTGTATAATGATTAAGTTCTGGATCATTTGTTATAAACTGCGTATGTAGTCTATCCATATAACCTCTTTGCTTTAGGCTACTCTCGCTATAACATTTTGCTAGATCTTTTTTAAGTTCCACCGTCCACTCAAGGCAACCGGCGGGGGTTTGGCTGCGCCCAACTTCTCTTTGCACCGTATCCGAAACCGATGCGTTGTGGGCAACCAGTATGAATCAAGTGTTTCAGAAGGTTACTCTTAGCACTCGACTCTCAACTTTTTATTAAGGTTTCCTGTTAATGGGAATTAAAGCGGTTTAACCCTTATTGATCTTCTATGGTTTTAGTGCGGATTATATATGCATTTTGTATTTGGTATTGGAGAAAAGGTTTACTACTCCGTTAAGCTCGGGTGCGTGGTGGCGTTTTTTGATTTCACCAAAGGTTACTGATCAAGCGTTCACCTCCCTGCGTATTTTACATCATTATTATTATTATTATTATTATTATTATTATTATTACAAAAAACACATATTGGTTCAATTTTGCTTTTATTGTTTAACTTGGCAAATGTATTTGTAAATTGTAATAGTTAACGTAAGAAATTTAAAAGTATTTCAAAATATAAAATTAAAAATCAGTTGTGACTTGTTACAACCAGATTTAAATCCTCTAAATCAGGACTTTTTAAACTATGGGGTGCAACCCTAAATGGGGTTGCTTAGCAAAATTCTGTGGTCGCGAGGTTCTAAAACTATATTTTTTTATATGTATATATATTGTTACTATGTTTATATGTGGTTGCCCTAAAACTCACTATAATAAATGGGGTTATAAATGAAAAAAGTTTAAGAAGCCCTGCTCTAAACAAATAGTACAAGTTTTGATGTTAAATTGAAAGAAATGCTATTCAATTTTTTTTAATAAAATTTTTAATAATACAATATAAATATTAAATTGTGTATATATCAACACAACTCTTAAAAAAGTTAGAAAGTTGGTAACCGTTTTATAATAAAATTTGAATCCAAGTTTGTGTGTAGTATTTTATAAACTACTTATTCAATGAATTTTATAATACAGTTGTACAGTTTGTTTACCATATCAAACGAGCAGCATAAATAAAATAAAGACTAGTCAACATCAATATGCATAAAAATTGTGTACAAAACAATTTTAATCAACAGCATTACGAACAAAAATTGTTTTTAAGTGCAAAATACATAAGATTAATTACTCTTGCCATAATCTATTTTATAAACGTATGAGACTCTGTAATGACCATCAAAATCAAAACAATATTTTTATTTTTTCTAGTAAATTTTAAAGTAGTAGTTGTAATATAAATGTATTAAACTAAAATATTATGTACTTTATGTTGGTTTTGTTTTCTTTTGTAGATATTATTTGTATTTAGCATTATCACACTGTATGCAATAGGATTTTTAATAAATTTGTAGTTAATCAAATAAATATTGCTAAAATTAACAATTAAATGGTGTATTTGATCATATAACATAAGATTTTTTTTTATAAAAACCAAAACTTATGTAAAAGAAAGAAAAAAAAAGTACAACAAAAAATAACAAGAAACTGAATTATTTTTGAAATAAAAAATTGTCGATAATTGTTGATTTGAAATAATAGAGATCGAAAAAAGTAAAGCCTGTACAATTTAATTCCACTTATAAACTCTATCATAAAAAGCTTGCTATAAGTTTACATGTGTCTAAAACCAAAATTGTTTGCAATGAATATGTATGTTACAACATATCTCAACAAGTGTACTTGATTGATGACAATACAGCAATGTGGACAAATTTTAAGTAATTTTAAGTGTTTATTACAATGTCTAAACAAACATTATTTTGCATTCAAAAAAGTTATTACCAACAATTAGTACAAAAAGCATTACATGTTTTTCTAAACATTGTCGTATACATTGATTGATATTGCCTCCACAAACTCTCACAATATCAGTATAAGCATTTAAAATAATGCCCAAATTAAATTCTTAGAGACAAACAGCATTTTGCAAATTGCTTCACAGCTTTTTTTCAAATTTTGTTTTTACTATTTGATGTGTATCTTTTAATCTAGTACTCATTAGTAAAAATCACGTCTAGCATGTGCTTGTGTAAATTGCAAACGCTGTTACCAATGAAATGCGATCTTAATCCTAATCTATGTATATTTAAGCTTTTGCAATTTGGATATACTAAGCATTTGCAACCTGTATATACTCAAATTTTAAAACTGTGTTTTGAACAAGAACATAAAATTTTGATATGTAATAGCATTTGTTGCTTTTTGTTTGCTTTGTTTTGCACTTCTGGTGTACAGTTTTGTTTCACAAAAAACTATCAAAAGTGCTATTTCAAAGAATTTCTAAAGCACTTGCGATGTAGCACACACCGCAGCCATCACTCTGTAAAGCAACAGCTTAGGCAATTTGTTTTAGACCAGTGTGCTTCTTCTTATTTTAATGTTCTTTAGAAAGGTATATAAAAAACGATAAAGCTAAAAATTGAAAAAAAAAAACATTGAAATAGTCATGGAAATGAAGTTTTATTTTAGATACAATTTTGTGTGAGTACTGATAGAACACTATATAATGCTTTGACAAATAAAATCTGCGGATTTTGCATTTGAGTGTATATTTATTTACTTATATTTTTTGTATACAAAGACGTGTCTAAGATTTTCGTAGTCAGGTTTGTCAAGCATAAAATTACATCTATATATGGAGGGTTTGTAAGTCAAGAAAAAAGTACCAATGTCAAAATATACAAAACAACGTTTATTAACAAGCAACACAAAAATAAACGTATATACAACCAGAATAAAACTACATAACATTTTTTTTTTTCAAAATAACTTTAAGTTAAAAAAAATTAACTATTTTATGTTCAACTAATTATCTTTAGTAATTTCAATATTAATTTTTTTGTTGCAAATTCAATCTTCGAATGTTTTAGTAGAAAGAAATTATTTTAGCTTAATGTCTGTTGTAATAGATTTGCTTTTTTGGCAGATGCAATTAAATTGATCTAATCCTTAAGATTATAAATAATTCTTTTATTTTTGTTGTTAATTTAATAACGACGTCAAAGATTTGATGATGTTGCTTTGAGACTAGTAACCGTGTTTTTTTCTTGTTCCTACACTTTTATGGTCTACAAAACTTATGTAAAATAACAAACGTATTTAAAGACTTTGTTTGGCGGTTATATTTTGTGAGTCGTGGTTTCTCTTAAATATTAACTTCATAGATTAGTGTGATCAGTTGTAGACGGTGACAATTTAACGTAATTCTGTTGCATTCATTTAAAATTTCAAATAGAACTTTACAACTGCGTTAATACTATGGTGCTAAGATGTGAATAAAGGAGTTCTAATATAATCTGAAGGTATTATAACATTAGAGATTAATGTGTTAGCTTAGGATTCTGTTTGACTAGGATTTTTGTGAATAATTAACGACTGTATGCAAGGACTATATGAAATCATAATTAGATTTGTATAATATTAGCACAAAGAAATGTTTCATACAAATTTAGCACATATAATATATAGCACAAAATCAAGAATCGGTTTTTCTTATATTACATAATAAATGATCACATCGCTTAATAATATTATGAAATAAACTCTAAATTAGACCATAAATATTTTGTCAATTTTTTTTTTTCATTTGTAAACTAATAAACGTTTCATTATATAAAGTAAATAATACGTATGCAATAAATTTTCAAACAGCTACTTATAGTAATTGAGAAATGCATTAAAGAGCATTTTAGTTATTTTGATTCATTGCGCTCGTAACGCATTTAATTAAAGGAAAGACCAATAAATCGGGGAATCTTAAGAGTAATAAAATAAGGATTAGAAGAATCGTCTTTTAAAACAATCGAATCTATATTATTTCCTCCTCGGAGAATCACCTGATTTATTTAGTGCCCTCGGACTCGCAGTCTGCGAGATTACATTGCGCCTGGGGCCGGAGTGTAGTCCCCCTTAAATCCCCCTTCGCCGACCAACAGCAAATCTATAATCAACTAATCTTATCACCGCTTTAATCCTTTGCGTAGATCACAGCTTCCCGTGTCATTATTTCACCCAATTTCATTTAATTTCATTAGATATTTCAATCTGTCTCAGTTATCTCTTTCACTTGAGACTTATATTATCTTTACAAGACGTACAGTGTTTTATATTGAAAATTTTTCGCATCGTAAGTGTGTTTAAGTTAAACGCCCGCGGCAATCAAAGCAAGGGACAGGAAAAAGAAAGTTGATTACATAGATAATGACGGATAAGTGTGGTAAGTCTAGAAGAATGACACTTACATGACAGAGAATAGGGATCTCCGGGATCGAAGGCAAGAGCTGCGAATTATTGCCAGATTACACCGGATTACCGACAGACATGAAGATCAAACGCGGGTCCATAAGACCGTAACAGTCGCCCGGAAACGTGTCGGAAATCTCTAAGAAGCTATACGGTCTGTATAGACGCGGGGGAGTCAGCTGCATCTATAAATTTTGAAATGTTCCGAATTTCTCACGAATGTGCAAAGTTCGTATTATGCGAGTAGCTACCGACTACCAACCGGGCGTTTGATGATATCAACCCGAAAATTATATCATTTTACAAATGTCACGAAACGACCTTCATTGAGAAATTTGAATTCTACTTGGATACAATTAATTCTGTAATCCTAAATCAGTGTACCCAATTTATAATTTAATTACAACTGACTAAATTACATAACTTATTCATTGTGTATGTGTTGCTTATTTATAAAATATAATTAGTTAAAAATAATATTATTTTATTTGTTACTTTTGCTATCATCTATTTTATAATACTGAGAACAGTGTTTACAAGTTATTTTATTATGAAAATGAGATGCCATGTTTGGTATTACAAGAAACTAATTATATTATATTTATTTATGAATATTAAAGTTAGTTACTATTACACATAAAGACTAGTTGATGCTAAAAGTAAAGTAAACTATTATTTGTTTTTAAAATATTACAATATATATGTTTAACATAACCCGTTTGGTTTACAAAACAATTTCTTAATAACTTTTTAATGTGCATATGTATTGTTTATAAAAATTTATTAATGTTAAGGAATGATGTATTATGTCATAATAACATAAAAACAAATTTAAGCAGTCTGTCAGCTAGTTTTGAATTCAAAGTATAATAAGTCTTATAAAATAATCAAATTAGAATTGTATTTTATAGATTGATAATACAATTAAAAAAAAATGATTAATCAGTTTTGCAGTGGCAATGATTCAATTTGGTTTAGAAACAATATTCGAACAATAGGTTTTATGTACATAAAAAAAACATAAACAAACAAACTGGTTTGTTGAAAAATCTTAGAGTTTTTAGATACTTAGCACTACATCAACAACATACTTGTTTAAAAATAGATTATGCAATATTATAACCTCAACAAAACAAACTGAGAAAAGTTTAACATTAATTTGTTCATTAGTTTAATATTTAATTGATACTTTCAATTTTTATTTTTAATTGATGCTTTATATAGTAAATTAAAGAAAAAACGCTTCCAAATTTGTTTGCTTGTTTCTACTAAAACCATCTGTTTTGGCCCTAAAATGTAGGTCATAACGACGATTTAGAGGCCCAAGAACCAAAACCTCTTTTGCGGTATTTGATTCGCTGTATATCACTATTTTACGTCATATTCTAAAATTTAACAGTAGTTAAAAAAATATAATAAACTAAAAAATATTGAGTGTAATTTCTGCTTTAACAATTATGTTTGGCGTTTGATACATTATATACTACATTAATATATTGCAAAACTGTAAATAAATAATGGTTTTTGTTTGTCGTTGTTGTTTGAATTTGGCGTTTAATTAACTTTTGATATACTATAATTCTTTAATACGGCCAGACAATTAAAATACACATAAAAACCATACACCTATAGGTCACATTTATAGTACAGCTTACTACTAAAAAAAGGTGAGTCATTTTAAAATGTCAACCATCTTTAAAGCAAAAAACCATTAGCAAAAAAAACATGCCAAAAATAGTTTGTTTACTTCAAAGATGGCAATGGTAATATTACCTTATTACCTTAGAGGACAAATCAGTCGATCTTTGAATTTTGATGATCAAGCCTTTCTGGCAACTATGAAAAAGTTGCACCACCAGAGAGAACTACAGATGTTTGTCATCTTAAAAAACCCAAAAACAGCGTACAATTCATTAACATAATATTAACTATAATGTTTATGTTGTTAAAAAACAAACAGAATTTAGAACCCAATTTTAACAATTGTTGTTGTAATCTGTAGAATACTTGAAAAAGTAGTAAATAGTTTGTTAAATAAGTTTATGATAAGCAGTAAAAAAATATTTTCAAAAAATTTAATGATTAAATAGCCTTTAAAAGTCAAATGAGGTTATTAAACAAAAATCTAACGGTAAAGACTAAACAGATAAATTTTAAACATTAGAACTGTATAAGTTAAGTAAAAACCGCCAACTGTTAAACCTTTTTCTAGCTATTTAATCTAGTTTCCGTTGTGTTGTTGTTTGTATTCATAATCATTTTTAATCACAATAATGTCCATGTAATTTTTGTACCTCTTTGTATGTTTTCATGTTTAAGTGTATATATTTTACTTTATTTTTATATTAATACTTGTTTGTATTTCCGTTCAATGATAGCATAGTAAAAATTAAAATTAGTAACGGTTTTTTTACTCTCATTTTTTTTATGCATTCTTCAAGATTTTACATTCGTGTTTCTATTTAATTTTTTTCTGTTTAGCATTGCTCTTTTTTTTGCTTTTACTTTTAATTTATATTTTTTTTATTTTTTCCACACGACATAACTATCAAATATTAGCCTTTTTATTTTTATACAATACATTTTTTTTTCACTTATTTCTCATACTTATCTCACTAATTTATTTGTTTTTTGACCTGGTTGTAAAAAAAACCAATAAGCAAAAAGATAAAAAACTTACACTTATTGACATTATTTAAACAACATCTTGTTAAACTCACCTATATGCGGGGAGACCTGAAAGACAGAAAAAAGGAAGCTCAAGGTTTGGTTTTACTGGTTTGTAATACGGTTTTAGTAAAAAACTCTGCATCAGCACTGTATTAGAATGTCAGTTTAAACATTTGTTTGATTGATCAATTACTTGAACAACTTCCCGTCCTCATTTCTGCTTATGGGTCATAATGCTCAAGTCAAACCAATGTGCAAAATCGTAACTTGGCCAACCAATTTTCAAAAATAGATTTTAGTTATCTTAAATAAAGGTAACAATACTTACTTTTTTGTGGCCAACAGACTATTTTTGGGTATTTGTTTTCCAAATATTGCAACATTATTAAATTGAAAAGTCTCAGAACATTTTACATTTTAGTAATAAACTTTATGAAAACCGTCATCGAAATTAAAAAAATAAATTATGTTGATTGAGATATGTTTGTTTATGTGTTTAATTATTATAACAATGTTTAGTTTACTATTGACAAAATAGTTAAAACTTTTACTGATTGAGACATTCCGCTGTCTTTAGAGAAACCTTGCAGAAAGTCTGATTGAAGGTAGAATTTAAATTGTAAACAAACGCTGTTGTTTTTGTAAATTTACTTTCCAACTTAAACGAACCTATTAGCTTATTTAAAGTACAAATCTGTTACGCAAAAAACTTGCAAAAAGCTAAAAGATCATAGTCAGAATACGCTACATCTATTAATTTGAGAACGACCGTCAGGAAAGTGTGTAAAAAAGTCAAAAATATTTCTGGTTAAACCGCATCTGTAGCTATTAATGGGTTATTGTCAAGTGATCACATTATGACCAATCTTCTCAATATCTCAAATATTCTGGTCAATGTTTATTTTGACAATTTCAGTGATGATAATAAATATTAAAAATTTTAACAAATCAGAATTAACATAAAAAAACGTTTACATTGCTTTGACAAACTTCAACTTTTGGTAGTTTATAGGAATAATATTAATAATTATTAAAAAAACATAAATGTTGTACAATTTAAAACTTACTAACTAAACATATAAAATACATACATAAGTAATCAAACGTATAAAAATAAAATATTGCTACTATTGCGTGCTTGTCACTGAGCGGCACAACTCTGCAGTAATCCGATGAAGAAAACCAACAAACAGCATCCCATACAATTTATATACTGTTGTAGGATGTTTGATACAGTATACACAAAAAACACACCACCACCCAAACCTTCAAACAAAAGATCATAAAGTGTCACATAGGCACAAGCAAAAAACAGTTACATATATAAACTTTAAAAACAGTCAAAATAGTGATTCCAAATCATATGCTTTGAGTTCTTCTAATGAATTAAAACATGCATTAATAAAATATGATCTAAGTTTACTTTTAAATTTGGTTGTATTTACATTACGCACATTTTTTGGAATACGGTTAAAATAAAAGTCCTTCTTATTTAACCAAAAACAAGTTGAGTTGCGCACTAGGGTAGTACAAGGTATTGGCAAATATTGTTTGGAAATTATGTATATCTGACGCTTTATAAAATTTGTTCGCATGTTTATGTATTAACACAAAAAGTTCTGGAATAAATATGCTGGTAATGGTTAGAGTATCACTCTTTTTGAACAGTGGTTTGCAAAGGACATTACCTTTTTTGCCATTTAAAATTTGTATTATATTTTTACAAATACAGATTCCGTATCTCATCGTAGATTCAAATAACGCGTAATATAATTCTATTGCTGTTTGATAACCCATGTTGAACGCTATTGTTCTGATGGCAAAACATGCTAAAGCTAGTTTTATAGTTAATTTTTTTACTTAATACTTATAAGATTCAGGTTTTTCAAGTAAAGTATTATGAATAGTTATATTTAAAATTGTGAATATTTTGCCAAATTGCATATACTTTGTTTTAGAGCTATTTAATTTTAAATAATTTGCAGAGAATCATGTATAAATCATATTTAGATCATTATTTATTATAGATTTTATTTCTAAGAATTTATTTTCTTTCTAAAAAATTGTAGCATCATCAGCAAATAATGTGAATTTGCAGGACACGAAAAGAAAAACTAAATTATTGACGAACATTAGAAACAGAATTAGTCTTAACGCTGAGCCTTATGGGCACCTCTACTTACTTTTATTATTTTAGATTTAGTATTTATAAGTTGTACAAAGTGGGTTCTTTCTGTTAAATACGAGCTGAGCCAATTCTTAGAAACATCTTGCAACCCATAATACTCCAATTTACTAATTAAAATAATGTCGAATGCCTTTGATAAGTTGCAAAACACAGCTGCACAAAATTTATCTTTATTTGCTTTAGGGTACACTTGGTTTACGAACATGACAAGCGCATCATTTATATTTTTTGCTTTACGAAATTTAAATTGTTCTTCATTTAGAATATTAAATATATTTAAAAACAGCAACAGTCTAAAAATTTTTTTTTATAATTTTTGAAAGTATAGACAATATGCAGATAGGTCTATAGTTATTCATATTAGTTTTATTGCCTGTATTATAAATTAGTTTAATAACTCCTGTTTTAAGGTTGCTAGAAAAAATACCACTAATGAATGAGTCGTTAATAACATACACTAGTAGTTCCAACATATAACCAGGAAGTAATTTAATTATTTTGAGAGATATTTCGTCAGAACCAAAATTATTATTTTCATTTATTAAACTTGAGATAACGTCTTTTAGTTCAGCTAAATTTGTTGTTTTAATTAAAAAAAAATTTGCCGGTTTTTTTAAATTCAATATTAAAAACTCTTTTAAATATTTTGTTGCATTTATTGATTTAATTATTTTCTTGGAAACTTCTACAAAATACGTGTTTAGTTTATTGAATATAACTGTTTGGTTTGAGATATTCTGATCAGATATATTTGATAAATTCTTCTTATTTAGCTGTACCAGTCAAATTTTGAACAATGTTCCACACTTCTTTTTGTTTGTTGTTTGAGTTAATAATTTTATCTATAAAATACATGTTTTTACAATATTTATAACTTCTTTCAATATGGATTTATATTTTCTAAACAATGTGTGAAGTTCTTCATTTGCGCTGTATTTCCAGATAAAATAAAGGCATTGTTTGTTCTTTAATCATATTTGAATTTTTTTTGTAATCCAAAATGTTGTAGTTGTTTTAGTTTATGGAAATAATTTATTAACTGTGCTTGTAAGTAAATCTATAAAGCAGTTGAACTTCTGACCAGGTTTGCTATAAAATATTATGTCCCAATTTGTGTTCTCACACTAAAATAAAAATTTATGAATTTTATTTTGCCATACTTTTAAATTTTATGTTTACTTACATTATATTGTAATTTATTAATAGTAGCATTAAGTTGGATAGAATTAATGATAGCTTCATGGTCACTCAGTGAGATGTTTAGCGTTTCAGATTTTATGTTAACTAAATTATTTTCAAAATTACTACAAGCATAGTCAATAATTGTAGAACTATCTTAGGTTAAACATTTTTAGTATTAACATGAGTTTTTTATTT
This sequence comes from Tachinus rufipes, assembly GCA_963932245.1. NCBI lineage: Eukaryota > Metazoa > Arthropoda > Insecta > Coleoptera > Staphylinidae > Tachinus > Tachinus rufipes. The sequence goes on along the minus strand of OZ010745.1, from coordinate 68,810,364 downwards.
ATATTGTTTCTTTCAATAAACCATATTTTTTCGCACAGCGAGGTTGGTACGATGGTACTGGTTGTTGGTACTGACTGTATCTAATTCATCACTTCCAGCCATATTCTATTTAATTTAGATATAATTTTTTGATTTAAATACTATTTATATTTACAAAAAACAAATTATTTAGAATATAAGGAAAAACAATAGGTACAACTTTTTGCACCATCGGGCTCATAATGGTGACTGACAAGACAAACAAGAAAGCCGCAGAATTAAAAGGTACAAATATACAGAGGGAAGAAGTATCTGGAATTTAAATTAATTATTTAGTATGTTATGAATAATATAATGTAAAGATAAAAATATTTGTCAACAAAACTAAATAGTATTTGTAAAACTGATAAAGTTTATTCACTTTATTTACATTTATTTTTTGTGTTAACAACAAAGAATTTGATTTATTTTTGTAAATATATAGAAAACTTTCTCAAACATTTTAAAATTGAGTATCGAGTATAGTAAAATCATTAAAATAAGACAAACCGCTGATATTTTGATGACACAAAAACACTCACATTTACCACAAAATTTAAAAACTAGTTTGAATTACAAAAATAACAATTTAAAACGAAGCGTGCACTCACAAGTTTGTATACTATGTATATGAATGGTCAGCAGGGTACTGCTTTAACCCTGCGTCCGACACGTGGGGTGTGACAAACCCCGCACATTTTCTTTTTACTGGAATTTCCTAAAATATATGCGCACAGACATGCGCGTCTCAATAGCTTATGTAGACACTAAAATCGATATTGTTTGCAAGTTTTAACCAGTTCTGCGCAGTAACTTTCCGTGTGCAGACGTTTTAAGTGTTTGGGGTTTATCACACCCCACGTGTCTGAATTTGATCTTACATTTTATTAATCGCGTGGATGTATATTTTTATGTAATAAGTATATTACATTCATAAAAATGGGAGATTACGAACGAGAAATGGCGCGTCTTCAGGCATTATATGAAGAAGTTTTTAGTGAAGAAGAAATAGGTGGTTCAGAAAATGAAGACGAAGAAGATCATGTTGAAACAAATAGTGTTTGTGAAGATTTACAAGATGATGATAATGAAATTGACGTCAATGAAAATCAAGGTAATATAGATGAAAATTATTACATCAGTAAAAATAATTTGAAGTGGAATAAAACCCACAATAAAAGAACAGTGCGAACTAGAGCTGAAAACATTATTACTAATTTACCCGGTGTGAAGCCTTTTGCAAAAAATGCAATAACTCCAATCGAGTGTTTTCTATTATTTATTGATGAAGAAATAATACAAGCAATAGTTGAACACACAAATAATAGAATTATTGAAACAACAGAACAATGGAAAGAGTCAGCTTATTATAAACAAACTGACGTAATTGAAATAAAAGCATAGCTAGGCCTATTATATTTATCGGGAGTTTTTCGAAATAATCGCCGTGCTACAAAAGATTTTTGGAAAACTGATGGAACAGGGTTTGAAATATTCCACACTACCATGGCCCTGCGACGATTTGAATTTTTACTCAACTGTTTACGGTTTGATAATAAACAAAACCGAAACCAGAGACTTGAAATTGACAAACTAGCACCTATCAGAGCTATAGTAGATAAATTTGTAGATAATTGCAAAAATACGTATGTACCAAATCAATATTTGACGATCGATGAAAAATTGGAGTCGTTTAGGGGTAGATGTTTATTTCGTCAATATATCCCTAATAAACCAGCTAAGTACGGAATAAAAGTATAAGCTTTGGTAGATGCTCAAACACACTACTTGGTCAACATGGAAATTTATGTGGGTAAACAGCCCGAAGGGCCATACTTTGTAAGCAACAAGCCTAAAGACATTGTTGACAGATTAGTCGCCCCTATTTCAAAGACCAATAGAAATATCACAATAGATAACTGGTACACGAGTTACGATCTGCTAGTTCATCTTCGTGAACAACATAAAATCACTGCTGTAGGTACCATACGTAAGAATAAAAGAGAAATACCATCCGAATTTTTGAATGTGCGAAACAGAGAAGTACCATCGAGCATATTTGGGTTTTAAGAGAATTATACAATGTTGTCATACGTACCCAAAAAAGGAAAAGTTGTACTGCTTTTGTCTTCTCTTCATCATGATGGTGAAGTAGACTTAAATTCAAACAAAAAACTCCCAGAGATAGTGAGTTTCTATAATTCTACTAAAGGCGGTGTAGACACTTTAGATCAACTCTCTGCAACATACAATGTGTCAAGAAATAGTCGCCGATGCCCGCTTACAATTTTTTTTTCTTTACTAAATACGGCTGGGACCAACTCACAAGTTATACATAGGGAGAACAATAAAAATGTAACAATAAAACGAAGTGATTATTTAACACAATTAAGATTTCAATTAATTAGTGATTACCAAAAGAAACGGATGGTCAATGACAGAGTACCACGAGAAATAAGAAGTCGAATCAGAAAACTTCGAGGTGACCCTGATGAACCTCCACCCAAAAAGGCAAAAACCAGCAATCAGGGACGATGCCAATATTGTCCACGGGCCCGTAACCGGAAAACAAGATACGTTTGTGAAGTTTGTGATAAGTTTATTTGCCTTGAGCATTGTATAATGTATTGCAAAAATTGTACAAACAATAATGAATAATTTTTAGAATAAATCAATATTAAAAAAAACTCTTTTTATTTTACTTTTATCTATTATATGGCATCCAGTACTATACAAAAAAAACATAAAAACAAAATAAATTAACAGAAAAATTAATAAAAACATAAATAAATTAATGGGGTTTTACAAACCCCATGTGTCTGTACATGTTACAAACCGCCACGTGTCGAGCGCAGAGTTAAGTTGTGGAAACTAATTGAAGACACAAGTGGATAAAGGGTTCATGTGACTTTCTTCGGAGATATTTCCGTTTTTTTATTTGCAGTATTTTGGAGTTAGATTTACTAAAACAAGTTTGGTGGAGTTAAATAAACATTTATTGTAGAATTATATCTAGATACATAAAATAGGAAACAAACTTATGCATTTAAAAAAACAATTATTTTATCTTATACATTAAGAGAAATAGTTGTCTGTACATCTTTTAGCAACTACTAACTTCTATATTTCTTACAATAGACAAATGAGACATAGCCCAAAAAAATTCTAGTGACTTAAAACCTTTATCTATTAAACAATCTCATTTTTTTTTTAATTGTTACATAAACCCTTCATCCACTTGCGTCTTCAATTATTATAGTACTAGTACTAAACGTGGTAAAAATAAAAAGCTCCTAACTAACTATAGACCTCTAACTAGCTGTTTATGCAAGTTAATAGAGAAAATGATCAGTAAGCGTCTTACTTAGTTATTAAATTTAAAATGTTTAATTGTTGATATACTATGTGGTTTAAGGCGTCATTTTTCTACATATAGTCACCTGTTTGGCTGGATACAGCAATTAAAACTGTATTTGTATAAAATTAACATTTTGTTGCTTTATTTTTTGATATTGCTAGAACGTATGATTTGAAGGTACGATGTTCTATGTACATTTTATTTGTGGGGTATTCACAAAAGCATAGCATTGTTTTATACCAAGCTACTTAACTTCTTGTTCATTTAAGGTACGTGTAGGTGATAGTACTTTAGGCTTGCGTGCACAACAGAATAATATTTCTCAAAATTCCATTAAAAGCGTTACGCTATTTATGATAGCTATTAATGATAAGTTCATTAACCATCTGGTGAGCAGATGTATGTATGTTGATAACATAGTTACCTATTGTGACTTGAAAAACAGATCAACATTGGAAAGTCAACTTTAATTAATTATATTTTGCATTATAAATTGGGTTAATAACAATGGATTTACTGTATTCCTGTACAGAAAATTGTTAAGTTTCTTGGAGTCGCATTTGACCGTACTTTGAATTGGCATCTTTATTTATAAATCTGAGATTAAGATATGTTCGGGCATTGAACCTGCTTGAGTCGTTAAGTTGAAAGTTATAGGAAAAAGTTTAGAAAATCATGCTACTTTTGCATCGTAGTTTGATGCTTTGAGTACTAGATTATAGTTCTATACTCAATGCCGCTGCAGCACCATTCACATTACGTATTGTGCATCTTGTTTACTATACAGAAATTTGTTTAACAACTGGCGCATTTTACACTAGTTTTATTGTTAGTGTTTTGTGTAAGGCAGGTGAACAATCACACTGTCTTCAGTGTAAGATATAAGGACAAAGCTTGGTTAGGAATATTTTTAAAGGGTTTTTGAATAAGAAATTTTATTTTAAATAGCGGGCTATTTGGCAGCTGTCAATTTTGGAGCTATTATCTTTTGACATTTGACAAGTAAAAACTACGCATTATTAAAAATGGAACGACACACGCTTCAACAACGCATTAAAATTATTAAAATTCACTACAAAAATGGTGAAAATTTTGGTTGTCGTAAAGCACCTTCTCAGCCGGCAATTGTAAACCTGGTGGAAAAATTTGAGCTGTTGGAACAAGTTTGTGATGTGAAGAATTGAAACCGTGTGCATCGCTCAAAAACACATAAAAATACACCGTATTTTGCAAAAAAACTTAAGTTTTAAGGTTTTTAAAGTTCAGTTAACATAAGAACTCAAGCCGATCAATCACCATAAACGTTGTATTTTTGCTGATTGGGTCCTTCAAATGCATCAAAATGCAACACAAGCAACAAAACAATCGCAATTTTGTTAGAAAAGTTTTCTGACCGTGTTATTTCTCGAAAAGGTGATCACAATTGGCTATAGAGATTTTGTGATTTAACACCTTTAGATTTTTTTCTTTGAAGCCACGTGAAAGATAAGGTCTATGCCAATGCTCCACAATTGATTCAAGACCTTAAAGATGAATTCGTGAAGTTATCGAAGACATACAGCCGCAAATGTGCGAATTGGTCATGGAAAATTTTATAAAAAGAATGTGGTACTGCAACCGTAACCGTGGCGGCCATTTGACTGATATCGTTGTCAAATGTTAATGGCATACCTTCTTCTTTACAATGCAATTCTCTTAAAAAATACTAGTTTTTTTTAAATATCAAAATAAAACCTTTTATTTGAAAACCTTATAGTTAAAATCAAAACAACAAATCTGCTAATATTAAATACAAATTGAGTATTGCACATATGTGTAAACAAGGAAAATGCCAAATGTAACTAAAAATACATCATTTTTTTAAGAATTATTAAAGTACTTATAGTTGTCATAGTTTTGTATATATTGACAAAGGTAATAGTGATCTCCAATTGTTCAAACATAAGAAGTGTATTAGTATATTTTAAAATGATAAGTATTTTTGTTGCTATAGTTTGCTAGTTAAGGGTAAGAATCTATATGTAAGTGTGTTGTTTTTTTTAATCTTAAGAAGAGTTTTTTTACTTGGGGCTTGCTGCATATGACAAGAACAATGATTAATTACAATTAATAATAAAATAAACTTGTTTCAAAGTTTGTAAATCGTGTAATTAGATTGTTTGTTAAAAGAAAAGGAATTATCTTTAAAGTGTAATACAATTTGTAATGTATATTAATAATTATTTGAAAAGTAATTTACTGTACCATACAAAAAATTCAAACACGTTAATGTTTGTTTTCATTTTGTAACTTACAGCTAAGAACGTGTTGGATTTATTAAGTATGTCAGACAGGACTTTTTCGTTGCCCAACAATTTTAATATATTATTGTATGTCTATCTATATATTTTGATACTGTAGATTACTTTACTATAAGTCAATGTGAATGAAAGTAGTAATTGATTTATAATATAAATTGAACCATTAGTTATTAATTTATCTGCAAATAATACTAAATAAAATATATTTTTGTAATTGATTTACTTTTTATAGGTTGTGTACATTTTAAATTGTATTAAAAGTTTTCAATTTAGTTGGTCGATGCGACTTCATCTGCAAATGGAATTTTCTATTAAATAATATTAGCCGATTGAACGATTTAACATAGAAATGGATTACTTCCTTTTTGGCGCGCGCGTTTTAGGCGCGATATAAATCTGCCCATGTATATTTCACTTTGCCTTTATCGCGGCTTGTCCGCACCGCACCGAACCACACACACAAGTTAATGAGAAAACCGCGCGCGTAGGAGCCGCTTAATTTCCGCCGATAGAGATGTATCTGACTGGGGTATACAAATGCATTTAAATTCCATTAAAACGCGCATTGTTAGGACGCACGTAACAAAAACTAAATGTGTCACTCTCCTGGTTATGTAATTTTCATGTCGATATTTCCAGTTAATTGGATTAAAAAACATTATCTATCTACATGTGTGATTGTATATTTGAACGTGATATGAATAAGCATAATCAAATTGTGATTTTGTCCGCATTGGCAGAATGATTGAAATATACGAAGACACTTTAATGTTCGCATAAAATCCCCTTCTAAATTAAAATTCTGCAGCAAGAATTTTCCGAACGTACCAAGACAGGTGCGTATTGAATAAGAAAGAAGTTTAGAAATGACGAACTAGGAGCCGTAGTCGCGCTAAATGAACGTCAAAAAGGAAGGGACGAGCGGAGTGTTTATAAGAAGACGTGAAATGTGCGTTGAATATTTGTCACGTTTGTCAATGTCTTATTTACTCTTGAAGACTGATCATAGCCGTTCAGTCGGTTCATGTTTGTATGTACACACGGAGTTCTCGGTTCGTTAAGCCAGTCGGCAGGAATCCTTTTTCCCCTTCAACATATCGAACATCAAAGCTTCACTTTATATGTCGACAAACATACACCTAATATCTTTCGCTTCTCATTATCATCATCGAAATTATTTTAACTCTCAAAAGATTTGATTTCTTGTCAAATTTGATCAAACTCGCATCATTTCATTCAAACAAAGAAAATAAAAACTAATTAAGTTTAATACTTTTTTATCGTTAACTAGCCTTGAAGCATCATCAACATCAACAAAAAAATTATTTTTAAACTTCCTTAAATTCAAACGCTCTATAATTAAGCAAGAGATATACATATGTAATACCCCATACACCTTTTATTTAAATTATACTAAGTACAATTTTATTGTTTTGTATAATAAAATAATAAAATTGTTAAAGCAAAAAATTAGAAAAAAAACACAAACATTAGATTTAGTTAATAATTTGCCGTTCGGCAATATTTCTTATTGACTATGATTTTATTATTTTAATTAACTCTAATAAACAAATTCCAAAATATTTTTTAATAATTAAAGAAGAAAATTCCTAAACGCGGTTTAATACTATTAATGCTAAACCAAATAGCACGACTTTCAGTTAAATTTAAATCAAAATAATTTAAGTTGATTACCTCATATACATTTTACCTTCGGAGTATATTCTTTAAAATTATTGAGGTTTAAAGCATAAAGATAAAATTCATTTAACACTGCGAATAAACCTAATGCGACTGTTGTATCCTTTTTTACGGCTAATGTGGCTTTTATTCCTTTGCATTTCGATTCGTAAAGACACAATAATACTTTACATTGTATATATTATGTTGTTTTGTTATATAAAAAAACAATAAAGAAAACATAAATAATTTTAAAATAATTAAATATTATTAACGATTTTAAAATTATCTTGACATTTATTAATTATGAACGAGTAAAAATAAAATATGGTGAGATTCAGATTTGACGCAATAGAATTAATTAAAAATTTTAAATGTTACACCAATCTGCGCTTGATATAAACATGACAGCTTTAACAGACACCTTGAACTTTTCCAGATTTCCATTTTAATTTCAATCTAATTTCATCGTTTAAAAGGTCACTGTAAATATACTTTTTTTCTACTATTTTCAAGAGAAATATATAATATTACTTGGATACGAATAATAATATATTTTTAAACAAGGATATTTTAAATTTATGAGTTATAAACTTAATCTAGTTTGCTGAATTATCTATTAAATAAAAAAATTAAGTTTGATACTATAGGTAAATAAGATGTTTTGCAATGTTAGTAGACGTTTTAAGTTTAAATATTTTGTGAAACGCTACTAATTACTGAAATAAATTAATACATAATTGTGATAAAATTTTAACTATAGGATTACTTGCATATAAAACATGCAAAATGAAATTTAAGTCTAAAATTGGTTAATCTAATTCATAAAGTAATAATATTATTACTCTATTTTCTGATATTTTAATCATAGTTTAATATTTATTTAACTCAGTTTGAGATCTCAGATTAACATAATAAATGTGTTTTAAGTTTTTAACTTCATTTTATTTATGACATTTTATTCTGTAAAATGTTTGCAGCAAAATAATAAAATAAACATATTTAAACTGCATTATTACTACGTTTTTAAGAATAATGTTTATTAAAAACATGTAATGAACAACATTTTTAAACAGCAGTCCTATTATCACAATTTTATCAACATTTATTTTAAATTTAAATGTCCCGCTTTTTCCTGACTCAAAGTATGATACTTAACCTATTTACAAATAATGCATTATAACAGCTTACATTAACAAACTCAGTTAAACTGATTTGAAAAAAAACTTAAATTCAAATCTTGGCTTAAGCGCAAAAGACCGGCCATAAGTGTTAATTGGCATATTTGAAACATTTTTATAAGAACTTTGGTTTCACCAACTATTGCTTACATACTGAAATGAATTATAAGGATGTGAAATTGACAAAACATGCAAAATGTAAACTTACAACTAACATTTGTAAATCTAATACATACAGTATACTCTGAACAGAAATGCTTGGGTTAACTCCCGCTTTAAGTTAATTTTCATATGCATTATGTAATAATCTTTTGCATATACGCTGTAAAAAAAGTGCCTCTTTACTTCTTATACGTACTTCTATTGTTGAAGTTTTTATTACTCTTTACCACACGTTTATGGCCACTTTGGCGTACATAAAACCTATTGTGAGCTGCGTCGGGACTTTTATTGACCTCGTATGTTTTTTTTTGTTAAACAGGTGTACGATTTTTGCTAAAGAATGGATTAGTCTAAACTTCTTCAGTCAGTTTTTTAACCAATTTTGCCGGAAGCTTTCAATGCTCTAGTCGCAGTCTGTTTGTACTGTTCCTTACAGTAAATTAGTCATTACTATCTTTATTACTAAACGTAATAATAATAATAATAATAATCGTCTTTATTTGTACATTATTCACATACAAAAAAGCAAAGCTTTTAGCTGCTTTTCCACTTAACCCCCATAATTTTACAATACATTTCTATATCAAACTAATTTTGCATCTTAGTATGTAGACACATTATTTTAAAAAAGTTAAAAAACCTTTGCAAATGTTGAGCAATCATGACACGCAATACTGCTGCAATTTGGCGTAATTTTTTACATAAGCATTCTGTGCAACCGGTATTTTCTTTTATTTGCCATTTGCAGAAAAATCCAGAAAAAGTTATGCGTAAACTCGGGCGTCTGTTTCGGACGTATTGCTCAAACAAACATAAGGCTTGGACTCCGGAAATATCATTTTTTAAGACGGTATTAAATTTTTGACATTTTATTAATTAAGTTTTACACTTATTGACAGTTTCTATTAGGATTTTGTATCTTTTTGACAATATTTTGATATTTTATATCTAGATTTTGCTATTTTTGATATTTTATAACAAATTTTATTGTGCATGATTTTACCGGTTTTGGTGCCAACATATTGCATTTTCTAACACCACCTTATTTGCCAATTAGAACGTGGTTAGACTTGCCTTTAGATCAGCAGTTCAATAACCACGTAAAATTATTTTATGCTCATCATCGCATGAAAGCACGGGCAAGTACTCGGAAGGTTTGACAAGCGGTAAAGTGTTATTGTCTATTTGAAGTTGGGGATATAGTGTTATTAAAAACCAACCTTGTCTCTTCCGCTTTGTCCCAAAAATCCAAAAAGTTTCTTCCTTTGTTTAAAGGCCCAAATGTGATTGCAAAAACAGTTGCCCAAAAAAATTTATTTTAACATGTTCCATTAGTAATACAATTTGCTCCCACTTTCTCAAATACTTTGGACAATATTGAAAATAAAGAGATTGATCTGTAGTTTTTAATGCTGCAAGTACAGTTCTTTTTTGTGCAAAGGAATAATCTTAACAGTTGTTAGCTTATTAGAAAACACGCCTTGTTTAATCGACTATTTTATTAAAAATGTGATTGGTTCAATTAAGAATTTACAAAATGCTTTTAATAGTTTTGTGTATATCAATGCTAGAAGAACACCTAAATTTTTTTATTTTTTTTATTAACTTAAGTTTGTATAAAACTCAAAAATGAAGTAAATTTTTGAGTTTTATGCAAACTTCAAATAAAAAACACACAATCATTAAATCATTAAAAATGTAAAAATATACAAAGTGTTCTATTGAAAAAAGTTAAAAACTTTATAACAAAATAAACACCCTGTATATTTTTAATTTTTTAATAATTAATTTTAAAACTAATCTTAAAATTTAAAAAATGTAAAAATATACAAAATATTTAGTTTATTATAAAAATTTAGATTTTTAGTATTTCTTTAATAGAACACCCAGTATATTTTTACATTTTTAATGGTTTAATAATTGTTTTGTTATTTGTTTTTAATGTTAGTGTTTTTTTATTTGAAATAAATGTATATGTTTGTGGAAAAATGTACTAAGTTTAGGAGTTTACTTATAACTCAAAAATGGTGCATTTTAAGAATAACCAACCGTTTCTGCTAAAGTAACTTACTAATTGCAATTAGATGTCTGTGACATTAGGTTAAGTGTGGTGCTTTGTCAGACGGTTGATAGACATCTAGTAATTGCCTATTTTACAACGTTGGTCAGTTTATTTACTAGGACGTAAATTTGTCGTTTTGACCAACCATAAAATTTTAATGTAAATTGTCAAATGTTTTGAAAATTACTAGTTAGAAAAACACAGATATGGTATGCGCATGCAACGTTGATAAGTTTATTTACTGAGATAAAAACTTGTTAATTTGACTAATCATAGATGTACCTAAACAGTTGCCAACTTTTCTTGCTGGGTATTATTACTCTAAGAATTTAAATGTTGCATATAAGTATTTTCCAGGAAAGGACAATTTTATTGCAGATGTATTTTCTGTTATCCTTCAGCGTGTTTGCCAACGTTTATTGATTAGTTTTTTTAATTAGTCAAGTATGCTACTTGGCTCTTTAGCAAACGTTTTAGTTAATACTGTCTATCAAGCACAGTTAAAAGACCTTCATTTGTGGCAAATTGTCTCTAACGTTGCAGTATGTAAACATATGTTACTTCTTACAAGGTAAAACTCCATATCTTAAACACATTGCTTATTTGCTTAATTGCGCTATGTCGATTTAAATAAACTAAACTAGGTGTGCAATGTGAATATTATAAATCTCTACGCAACGCAGTAACTTTTATGGTAAGGCGAGAAAAAAAGAAATATTTTGAATATAAAATACAAGCAGGCAGTAATGTGTGTAATTTTTTTGAAAGATTTAATATATACGGCAAAAAACCCAAAGTCAAAATACCAAAAGAATTAATCGATTCAAACAAACTTAATTTTTATGTCAATTTCTATTGACAAATAAAAATCCAAAGCTGGTTAATTTTTACAATACAAATAAACTTGGTTTAAAGGAACTAGATTTTGAATAATAATTTTAAAATATATTTGTAGCATTAAATCAAAAGATGGAATTGATGAAAAAATTGTGAGGATATGTTGTTAACAACAATATGTTGTTCTTATGTTATCATTTCTAAAAAAACATTATTAATTACTGTATAACACATTTATTGCTTTGTGATAGTTGACAAATTGACTATGTAAAATTATTTTCTAAAATATCTAAACCAACAGTGTTTATAGATTTAAGACCTGTAAGTATTTTGCCTACAATGTCAAAAATTCTTGAAAAAACACTCAAAAAACAGTTAAAGTCGTTTGTTGAAATTAGTAATATATTACCAGAGACACAATCCGGTTTTAGACATGAAGACAATTGTTGTACTGTTTTATTAAATATTGTTGAAACATAGTTAGAGAGACCGATGATGACAAAATAACAATTAGTGATTTTTCAAATGCTTTCAATACAACCAATCATAATATTTTGTAAAGTATTTTAAATTATATTGATATGAGTTTATCAGCAGTATTATTATTCAAAAGTTACTTGTGCAATCGTTTTCAACAAGCAAAGATATTTTATTGTCATTGTTAGTCTATGGGATACCGCAGGTCCTTTATTATATATCATTTGTACGTTAGTGTTACCTAAAGCATTAAAATTCTGTTTTTTGCAATATTACGCAGATTACATTTTTAATAAAGAAAACATTATTGCTATTTGTGGTAATGTAAATCAAGACTTTTAAAATTTATATAATAATTGTTATAACCTCTCTTTATTTTTAAATTTAAGTAAAACTTGTGCTATTGTGTTTAGAAAGAAAAAAATGAAAATGTATCTTTGAACTATGTTAATAGAAAAATCTGCATTAACAATATTTTGATAGATCTTAAAAACAAAGTGAAAGTGCTGGGTGTATGAGATGTATATCTTCGTTTTAAAAACTTAAATTAATATATGAATCTAGACATTTGTTATTGCAAAAATGTATACAAATTTTGTGCAACTTTTTTGTGTTATCTAACTTTTTGCATTGCGATATATTGTATGGACCTCGTATAGATGCTTTAACTGCACAAACAATTAAAAAATGTAGAACAGCTGCGTTAGACTCGTATGTGAAATAAGTTGAAGACAACTTGTTACAGTAAAAAAAATGAAATAAGATGGTTAAAAATGCATCAAACACGGCAATTACATAAAGCAGTCATGTTTAATAAAATATTAACAAATAAATGTCCTAAATATTAAGTTAAGTTGAAAAACAGCTCATATATTAAATGTTGGAGCTGAAATTTGCCATATTTCAAAGTACATATTAAGTCTGTAGAAAATAGCTTATGTAAATCTTTTGTTATGTATTGTGTTTTAAAATAAAAAACATTTATTATTATTATTAAACATGAGTATACACTACCAGTATGAATTAAAAAGAAAGTACTCAATCATGCAAAGAAAACATACTTTGCCAACTTATCTACTACTTATAAACCATCATCTCTCTGGCTTTTTTATTTAATAATACGTACAATGATATCTATTAAAATCAAGTATAGATTATAGCAAATATACAAATACAGTAGCTTTTTTTTTAATCTGAAGAAAATCGATTAAAAAAGTCAAGAATATTAAATAAAACCAATACAGTGCGACCTCAATAATCCGAACTTTCATTATACCGGATTCTTCAATAATCCGGCCAGGCATTTCAACTACATTGTGTTCTTTATAATCCGGATTTGATAGTACTCGGTAATCCGGACCTGTGTTTTTAGACGTCTCAAGTTGAGGGGATTTCTCTATTTTTTTTAAATTCCGGGGCTAATATCTAGGGATTCGCAGTGTGTACCTTCTGTTTGACTGTTACGTATTGCGTCGTGCGGATTAATATTTATCTAGCCGTTGGTTGTTACATAGTATGTATTTACGTGCTATTTTATGTGCTACAAAAGTATAAGAACATTTTTTATACATACATATATTAAAAATGCCTCCTAAAAGAAAATATACTACGTTGTCAATCAAACAAAAATCCAATATAATTGAAAGACTAGTTAGAGGTGAAAGTGGAAAATTGTTAGCAAATGAATACGGGGTAGGAATATCAACAATTTCCGATATAAAAAAGAATAAAGACAAAATTGAAAGGTAATTTTTATTTGTTGTGTACTTGTACATACAACTATGTGTATGTCACTTTTTTAGATTTATTAGCAAATGTGATTTTGGCCCCTGCGCCAGAAAAACCTTACGACCAGCCGAATATTCAGAAATGGAAACTTGTTTGTATGCATGGTTTAGTACACAACGATCAAGGCACGTCCCAATTTCTTATGAAATTTTATCTGCCAAAGCAAAACAGTTTTATTCCGTAATTTATGGAAAAGATAATTTTAGAGCTAGCTGGGGCTGGATTTCTAACTTTAGAAAAAGGTATGGTCTGCGTGCTTTAAAAGTGTGTGGTGAAAAACTATCCAATGATCAAAGTGCTGTCAATCCTTTCCAAACTAAGTTTGCTGAAAAGATAAAACAATTAAACCTAGCACCTGCTCAAATATACAATGCCGATGAATCTGCTCTGTATTGGAAAATGTTCCGAAAAAGCTCTGGTTTGTTCTCAGGAGAAAACCGCACCAGGTCAAAAAATAAGCAAAGAACGCTTTACATTTCTATCATGTTGCAATGCTGATGGTTCACAAAAATTAAAGCTGTAAGTGATAGGAATGGCAAAAAATCTAAGGGCATTTAAAAATGTAAACATACCTGTTGAATACAAATCATCTGCTAATGCATGGATGACTACAGCAATTTTTTTTGACTGGTTTTATTCCTCATTTATTCATCAAGTTAGAAGTCATTTAAGAAGTCTCAATTTACCTGAACGAGCCCTGTTAATCATCGATAACGCCTCAAGCTATGGAACTATAGAAGAGCTAACTAGTGAGGATGGACAATTTACAACATTATTTTTTCCACCAAATTGTACAGCACTTTTGCAGCCTATAAATCAAAATGCCATCAGACTGACAAAATTATTTTACCGAAAAAGTCTTTTAGCTATCTAATAACGAAGAAAACGTTGTTAAGTTATTAAAAAACATTAACTTGAAGGACGCTGTATGTCTATTATATAATTCTTGGGTAAGTATCGCAGGAAGTTTTGCAGATGTGCTGGCACAAAATTATGGCTCAAGTGGCAAATAAAGACTCGGACACTGAATATGATGCTGAAGATCTAATTCCTCTGAATCAATTGCGGCGCAATTTGCTTCACTTGAATGACGAGATGACAGGTAAGCAACGTGCATTAGTTAAACGCAAAATGTTTTGATTATTTTTTTTTTGTTAATTCATAAATGTTTAACAGATATTTCAGATATGCTTAATGTTCTCACTGAGCAAAATTTCACAAACGCGGAAATACGTAACTGGCTTGAAAATAATGAAGATTTGTTACAACTGGAAGACATAGATGATACAGACGAACATCATGATAGTAGTGACAATGAAAGTCCAGAATTAAATAACACAAACCAGACTGTTAAAAATGACGAGGCAGTTAAAAGTTTCAATGTGTGCATAAAGTGAGAAGAAGAAACTAATATCCCACTACATGATGTTCTTGTACTTCAAAGACTGAAAGAAACCGTTTATAATGAACCAAAAAAGGGTCAAACAAACAAAAATCACAAAGTACTTCACAATAAAATATAAAATTTAATAAGTTTGCATCTGTTTTGAATCATTTTTGTATAACTACAATTTTTTAGTTATTTTGTACTAAATTTTTCTTTTTTTAACAAATAAGAATATTTCTTCAGTAATCCGAATTATTTACTTATCCGGATCACCGCGGTTTTAATTAATCCGGATTATCGAAGTTTGCACTGTACTGCTAAATTTCTTTTGGAAACAGATGAAAAAATAATGTATTTAAGAAATGGCTAATGTTGCTGCTTCTTTAGGAATTTATTTAAAAGATTACAAAGTTACAATATATAACTTTTGTGTTTTATAGTTATCAATAAAATGTTATATATAATAAAATTTATAAAGAGTGTTGTAATAAAAATGCGTGAGTTTAGAAGCTCTTAACTCAACTCAGTAAGTAGTTAAAACGTCTTAACTTACCGGCGTAGTTAAAAGAATATAATAAACAAGTTATTTTTTTTAATTGATTTGAGGTCATTCTGGCGCAATAGATACATTAAATACTAACGGCAAGAGTGTACGCCACACCCTTGATTAACTTTTTTCCTACTTTTGTTTTTTGCTTTTTATGTTTTTCTTTAATTCTAATTATTGCTGTTTGTTTTTCAAAACAATTATAAATATTTTTTTATATTTATTCTAACTATTCCGTTTTTAAAATCCCAAAAAAAATTGTTAACCTTTATTATCGTAGGAATTGCCTCTCCATTCTTTCTAAAACCGAATTAGTCTTTATAACTAATAAAACGTATAGTTGTTGTTTCACCTAGTGATCGTTGGATTGAGTTTGAATAAATTCATTTAATTCTTCTATACTTTTTAGACATTTCCTTTTTTAGTTTTGTTTTTTCTTTCTGTAATTTTTCTTTCTTATTTATGTATTATTATATTATTTGCTCTTGACATGTATACGTTGTACTAATATTGGAAATAAATTAACATCAACTGTGTAACCATTTTTATTTATATATTTATCAACGCAGGAATTTGAGTAATTTAATCATATATTCAATTTGATAATATTATTATTAGTAATTGTATTATATAAACTGTGGTATTTTATTTATATGTTATAAATTTATGCATTTATTTTTTATTTGTTTAATATTTTTTATGTTGATTGTTGTGCCTGGTTTGTGGTTCATATTTTTTGTGGCACAATTATTTCATATAAGTTATAAAAGAAACCCTTTTTTCTGTTTAATATTTTTTACACATGTTACAACAAACGCCAGATTTTGAGACTACATTGTGTGTAATATCGTTTAAATAGCATGTGCAAATTAGCCATAGTGAGTAGTAATTGTAACAATTAGCATATTCTTTTAAATTCCTTCTTTCATCTATTCTGATTAGACTTTGATAAAAAAATAAGTGTTGATAGGATCGATTAATTAACGCCTTGTTCTCCTGTTGGAAGACACCACATAGACCCAGTGAGCCCTTTTAGCAAATGATTGGAGATATTCACCAATATTGCCGCGGCGGCGTGTGAGTGTATTCCTCTCCGCTCTTGATATCGGTACTCTATTAACGTTTCGATTTTTCATTAGGGAAACTGCGGTATTATCGTTTGTGGCTGGCGAAAAGCGAGCCTCAGCAGTATTCTAATGCGAGCAAACATACTTGTACACTTGTGCGCTCCCGGATCTGCATATCTTCAGTCGCTAATATACTATCGAGGGTACATTAATGATCATTAGGGTGTAATTCAGGACGGCGCTGACCTTTGTAATTACATTATTCATTATCGGTTAGTGTGGTCGACGCGTGTGCAAAAAAGTATTATTCCGTTTAATCGGAATCAGGAATTGAAGGAGAAATTCGAGTTTTTACCGATGTGCCTGGTGGCACGTCCTTTCTACGTTTTCCAGACTAAACTCAATAGTAGATAACATAATTTAATTTTCTAGTTAAAATATTACCACATTGCATTTTAAATTGTAAAACTTTTTATTTGTCTTTCATTTCATAGAATATTTAATGATTTGCTTAATTTATTATATGTTGTAGTTTTATAGTGTAAGGTTATATATAAAAAAAAAAACAGTTTATAAAACGCCGGCAGATACTGTTATGTGTATCTAATATAAATAATTTTAGTTTAACCTGGTCTTACCTAACCAAACGTAGTCTATAATAATTTATTGCACCACATAAAATAAAATATATAGTAAATTTTTTGTGCATCTTAGACATATGATGTAACATATGTATTTTAAATTATCTGCCGGCATTTTATAAACTGCCTAAGCTTTTCATAAAAATAAAACGCATTTTACTATTATCCTACGACTTATACACATATAAAATAATATTATAAAACAATGTAATATTTAGACAAATCATATAATGAGACATATATATTTTTACCATTACAATTACAATGAAAACAAAATAAATTAAAAGAAATCTATTTTACAAACATAAACCTGTGTTTTAATTATTAATTTAAGCAAAACTTTTAGTTTATAAAAAGAAAAATAGTAATTTTTTAAATATTTTTTTTGTTTAATTATAGTATTTGCATTTTAAATTGTCTTTTTGGATTTTTATTCTATGCATATGTTTGTTCAAGTCACAGTGTCCAGTTATCAGTTCTAAAACTTTTGTAGTTTTGTTCGGCTTGTTTTTAAGAATAGCTTTGTGTGCTTCATTCCTTGATAGTTCTGCCAAAGGTTACTGTGTTTTGCTTTAAGTTTTCAACGGACTTTACCGCTTCTACTTAAAATCCTGCATGCAGGTTTTAATCTAATAAACGTCTTTCCTTTTTGGCAAGCCAGTCTAAAGTTCTCTTGTATGGCTTAATTTTTTCCAAATTAGAAGTACCCTGCTATTCTTAACTAATGTTTTTGGACTAGTAATGGAGTCCATGCAGTGCATTACCAGTTTAGAATTTTATATATTTTATGACTGGCAAACGTATCACCTGTACTGCTGCTGGGCTATTGGACATAATAGTCCGGGAGCTGGTAACAAAAAAGTGCAAGAGTTTAGGAAAGGCTGATATTTTGAGATCGGACTGTTTATTGGTCATAGAACGCCTCTGCAAAGTCAGCACCCCAGGTGTCGGGACACCTGGCGATGGCACGCTAAGAAAGGTGTAATTTTAACACCTTACTTAGCGCACCCAAAAATTGTTTTGGAAAAGCTGAAAATTCATCGGCAGATAGTCGATGCATTACAAAACCTTAATCAAGCAGTCAGACAGAAATAACCAAACGCACGGAGTCAGCACAGTTGCGTACATGCTACAAGAACTAAGTTAATGCAAATGATTAGAAAAAGCTGAAAGTTGGGAATATGTCAAATTACGTAATTAAATTTATAAAACAAACAGTCAGACATAGTTTTTATCAGAACCCAATCAATCAGCACCCAATTGAAGTCGTGATAAGGCGCGCACGCTGCTTGTCGTAATTAAAGGTTTTTGACCAATCAAAAAATACTTACTACAACTATGTCGCATTGGTTGACTATGCTGCATTTGCTGCATAGTTCTACCAATGAATGAATGTTTTTTTTAATTTCTTGACGTGCGCCTTCACGACTTCAATTGGGTGCTGACTGATTAGATTCTTATAAAAACTATGTCTGACTGTTTTATGAATTTAATTACGTGATTAGACATATTTCCAAATTTCAGCTTTTTCTAATTATTTGCATTAAGTTAGTTCTTGTAGCATGTACGCAACTGTGCTGACGCCGTGCGTTTGGTTATTACTGTATGACTGCTTGATTAAGGTTTTGTAATGTATCGACTATTTGCCGATGAATTTTCAGCTTTTTCAAAACAATTTTTGGGTACGCTAAGTAAGGTGTTAAAATTACACCTTTCTTAGCGTGCCATCGCCAGGTGTCCCGACACCTGGAGTGCTGACTTTGCAGAGGCGTTCTATGACCAATAAACAGTCCGATCTCAAAATATCAGCCTTTCCTAAACTCTTGCACTTTTTTGTTACCAGCTCCCGGACTATAATAGTTATTGCTTTGCTAGCGCACTATTCAACGGCATCTACACATCAGAAATGACGAGTATGTAATTATACCACTAACAAAACAAAAATCAAAATTATTTTTCAATATTGTAATATTTTGCCCAATTTTCTATGCACATTGTTTAACAAAATTTTTATTGGGCAATGCTGTTAGGCAATTATGCGTTTTTATAACATTTTTTTACTAAACTGCGTAGAAATCTTGCTTGATAACAAAATTGCTACCTAGTAAGATGTATAAATTTTTTTGAGCAGATTGGTTAGTTGGTTTTTAAAATAAAAATCAGAAAGCTTTACAAACAAGTGTAACATTGCGCAATTACATTACATATTTAATAACTTTTTATATTTTTTTAAACTTAAAACGTTTATAAAAATTTCATTAATTTTACATTTGTTTAAAAAATGTTTCTTGAAAGATTTTTATATGTTTTTTGTGGTATAAAAAAATCTATTTTTTATAAGGGTAATGCAAAAAAATAATAAACAATACTATAATATAATAAATATATATATATAATAACTATAAGTAAAAAAAATAACTACAAAACCTAAAATTTTACTTTTGACATTATTCACATAACACCATGAATTGTGTTCATCATCTACCTGCGCAGCTAAAAAATAAAACAAAAAGTTGACAAAAAAGCAAAACCATGAGAAACATACAGTATTTAGAAATTTAAAACTATCATTTCTAACTATAATTTTTCTTTTGATTAGAACAATTTACGTTTTTTTTTATGAAAACCTATACAATAGAGCTTGTTGACAAGATTAAAATGTCATGATAAAATGTTTAGAGCTACTGCAGGATTTTTCCTTGTTAGCCTAAATTAGAATTATATTTGTGACTAACATAAACCAGAAGAATTGTTGTCGATTGTACTTGACTATGTAAAAATTAATATATTTTTAATTTTTTTTTTGACAAATTTTACAACAATGCAATCGGTTCATAATTTAAAGAATCAGACTCATTTTAGGAATAAGTTGAACAATTTAGAAATGTTTTATTTTTGAACAAAAAAGCAAATTTTTGGACAAAATAAAAGTTAATTCATTTGCAAATGTTTTAAGAATAATAGGTAGAATTTTATCTATACCTGATATCCGGCATTGTAGAGTTTGATGTGCAAAAACATCTGTTTTTTTTTTTTTGGATTAGTAATTAGATTGTTTTGATCATTACAATAAAGAAGAGTTGAAGTTTTTGAACTACCTCGCAATAAATTTATTGTTTTATTGTTTTATAATATACAAGGTGTTAAAAAAAGAATGTAAAATATTTAAAGAGTTGGTGGTACACACCACAACAAACAAAAAAGTCTTCATAAACATGGGTTGTCATAACAACTGTTAAGGAGATATAGAAAATTAATTATTTTAATATATTTTTACAAAAAACAGAGCTATAAAAGATGTTTGAAGTGCATTCCTTTCATTTTTAAACAAGCACAACATCTGAAAAACATTTGTACTTTTTCTAAAAACTCCTCATTGGCTTGGATTCTTTGGCACTTTTTATAAATTTTTAACTGCAGTTCTTTTAGGCTATTCACAGAAGTAGCAACACTAATAATTTTAAATATCCTTATAAAAAAAATCAAGAGGGTTTAAATCAGGCGATCTTGCAGGCCATAAAACTGGTCCGCTTTTGCTTTTTTCTACCAACCTATGTGAAAAAAAAAGGTCTACCTGTTCTCTAACGGCAATCAAAAAACGAGCTAGAGCACCATCATGCTGGAACTACATTTGTTGCTTGTGGGCCAAAGAAATGTCATCCAAAAAATCATACATTGTGTTCTGCAGAAAGTTGAAGTAAGCAGCTGGTTTGGTTAAACAACAAGACCTAGAAACCAGTTGCCTACAATACCCATCCAAATGTTTAATGAAAAACGTGTCTAATGTCCACATTCAATTACAGCATAGGGATTTTTGTCGGCCCAACAATGTGCATTATAAAAATTAACAACTCTATTTTGTGTGAAACCAACTTTATTTGTAAAATAAATTTTGGCAAGAAACTGCGGGTCTTCAGCATCCTTGCGTAGAAACCAGCATCAAAAAACCAAACGTGTCTGATAATCAGTTAAATTTAAGGCTTGTACTCGTTGTACATGGTAAGAATAGAGCAGATGTTTGTAGAGGGTTTTCCAAACAAAAATTGCACTAATTTCTATCTTGGGTGATACTCTCCGCACACTTGTCCCTGGATTATACTCTATCCGTGCTGTAACCACTTTCTGTAGTTGGGTTTGGGATAACTCAGTCCCAGGGTTATTTCATACAAAACAGGTTTTATTTAAAATATAACTCTTTATTTTAAATTCCCAAAAATATATAAACACATATGTACACTTTAAATAAAAATATATTTTATACTAATTCCAGATGGCAGCGTATAGCGGTAATGACACCGAGTTATGACGTAATGTGGAAACGGTAATATAGATTGGTCACTACCACGTCTGACGGCGATCTCTATCGACAACGGGGCCAAATACAATTGAACAAGGAGAGAATGTTACTTAGTGGGCTAACATAAAGGCCCATCTAGTGGTAACGGGCGAAACTAACTCTTACAAAATTAATAATAATATGTACACAGAAAATACACTAATGCCCGTATTACATTGTCAATAATTATATCTTGAATTATATATATAAAAATATTTAAATCTTAAAAAGTTTGTAAAATGCACAAAGTATCATCAATCTTATTGTAGATTGAAATTTTAAGAATATTTTTAGGTTTTCTTTATAATTAACACATAACATGTAAGTAATAGCATTTATAATATAACCTAACTATTTTTTAAAAACTGTTAATTTGTACATTTTTTGTGTTAATCCTAAAGAAAAACTAAAATTATTCTTAAAATTTCAATCTACAATAAGATTGATGATTATTTGTGCATTTTACAGACTTTTTAAGATTTAAATATTTTTATATATATAATTCAATAAAGAATTATAGATCAGTGTCATACGGGCATAATAATAATATTTACAATTTATTATTACAACACTAACCAGTCGGTCCGTGTTAACAATTTAGCGGAGGTAGTGTATTTATTTCGATCAGGTCTGACGAAATTAAATTCGGAGCAAGATTTTTGGATTTAAACTTGTCAGTCTGAGTCCAGCGGAATAAGGCGGAGGCTATTACTAACTAGTCAGTCGGTACTCACCAGAATGTTGTTCAAACAGATTTTCAAATACCATTAAAATAAAAAAAAAAACAAGTAAAAGCAGGGGGGGGGGGGGTATAAATAAGACTTGAGTGAGATAGAAATGAGCAAGATCGTGAGGGTATGTATTTTATACCTGTATGGATTTTGCCACGTGCGTTATTACATTTCGTAAACATGTTACTATGTTCACGGTTTGTTTACAATAATAGTAAAAGTGACAGGTGACAGTGCAAGTAGATGAATTAATTTAATAGCAAGTGGGTGGTTTTAATTAGTTTATTAGGTGTACTTGTCACATCCCCCTCCTTCCCACCAAAAAAAAAAGATGTGGTGTATTCGCGGCAAATTTTTTCTTATATAGAAGGTGGCGGCGGCACTCTACTTTTTTAACATAAACTCGCGAACTTCGTTGGTCACGTTATGTTTTTATGTTTTCCGTCCGGTTGAAAAAATCGAAATCTTCGGCGTCTTCTCTTGGCTCCCTTTTTCAGCAGTGTTCCTATTGCAGCCCGTATTATTATATTATATAATACATAAATTTTTGTTTTTGAAGACGGCTACTAAGGGTTGGTTGAGTTGGCTCCTTGGTTTTTTTGACTGTAGCGGCTTTAGTGGTGGCAATGGTAAATGGTACAGTTTGGTTCCTCGGTTTTTTATTCGTGGCGGTTTTAGTGGCGGCAATGGTAAAATGTCTGCTGGGCTCATCGGGCTTGTTATCTGCGGCAGTGGCTTAGGTGAACATGGTAAAGTTTTCATTAGTGACATGTCTATTTTGGGTGTGACTGGCAATCTATTTGGATGAAGTCTGGGCAGCAAATAGTAAAGAAGAGTAGAATCAAACTCCTAGTTCCGTGTCTTCGGTGATGTTTTGTGGTCTTCTGGAAACTCGTACAGCGGAGAACAGTTGATCTCTAGGATGTCCATATATAATGATAAACAACAAAGAAAAAATTATATGAAAGTTTATCTTGTACTTTTCAAGTTCTTGACATGGATATTTTTAATTTCCTTGTTGCAGTCCTTTATATTAAATCTTACAGATAAAATAACTTTTGATACAGTATATGGACCGTCGAATTTTGGTGCCAATTTTGCTGTGAACTTCTTCACTGCTGATGACTGATGTACCAATTTCCGCGTTACTGCTTCTCCAAGCTTTGGTGACCAATCTCTTTTCCTGAAATTGTAATAGTCAGTCTGTTTTTCTGTTGTTTTACCGAGGTTGTGTTGGAGTAAACTGTAAATTTCTTTCAGGTTTTTGAAGTGTTTGGATGGGTTGATTGAATCTTGATTCTGGACTGAAGTTTTGGATAGTATTTTTGGAGCCCTTAACTCCCTTCTAAAATTGAGGTATGCTGGAGAGAATTTGGTTGATTTCAAAGTGGCCGAGTTAAATGCAAATTGCAGTTCTGGAATAAACATATCCCATGTGCGGTGATCATTTTTGCAGTAACTGGCAATCATGGTCTTCAACGTTTGGTTGGCTTTCTCAACAGGATTAGCTTGTGGAGTGTAGGGTAGAATATTAATTTTCCGTATACCAGATTCTTCCAGAAAGTTTTTAAATTCCCCATTAACAAATTGTTTGCCGTTGTCGGTAATTTTGGCAACTGGTGATCCAAATTTTAATATTATTCTATACTTAATAACTACTATTATTTTTTAGATGTTGCTGTCTTAATAGGTTCACATTTGATTCATTTTGTAAACCTATCTTGTAGTACTAGCAGAAAGCAATTTCCCTTTCGAGACTTCGAAAATGGATCCATCAAATCTGCGGATAATGTATGCTATGGGTATTCTATGGAACAGGATTTCATTAGTCCTGGGATCTTTAACTGAGACGGTTTGTATTGCCGACATACTTGGCAAGCTTTCAAAAAACTTTTAATATTTTTTGCCATTTTAGACCAGTAATAGTTTTCAATTATTTTATTCAATGTTTTGGTAACTAACAAGTGTCCTACGGTCGGTGGGATATGGTTTTCTTCCATCACTTGCTTAATTAGTGTTGGAGGAACACATCTTGTCTCCATTGGCTATGTTTTACGTCATTGTAATAAGTCAAGCCCTGTTTAAATAAACGACCATCGATAGTTTTAAAATTTTTGTGATTATCGGGGTCTGTTTTCACTAGTGCTTTTTTGTTGTGACACCAGTTTGAAACCTCGGTTATAAGAAGTATTTACTACCTACCTGCTAATTAATTCATCCACTTGAACTGTCACTTGTCACTTTTACTATTATTGTAAACAATTTTTACTTTTATTGTAAACAATAATAGTAAAAGTGACAGGTGACAGTGCAAGTGGATGAATTAATTAAATAGCAGGTAGGAGGTTTTAATTAATTTATTAGGTGTACTCGTCACAGTGCTAAAAAATTTTCGTTTTGTTCTAAAAATTGATACCGACCTTGGTATGTCAAAAAAATAGCACTGTTTTTGAAGTGAACCGCTTGCCGATTTGAATAAGCTTCTACATGAAAACGTCGCGCTTTGATGGCAATCTTATTAGCACGACCATACATAAAATGCATGTCGGCAGGTCTGCATTAGAGTAATCAGACATAGCATTACAAACTTGTACACTAACAACAACTGCTAAATACTGAATGTTTATTTTACAAAACATCAGCCAACTATAAGTAAATGCACGTTTTTCCAAAGTAAAAATATTAAAAAAAAAGAATAATAAAAATAAATAATGCTATGACACTATTGTACTACCATCTCCTTAAATATTTTACTTATTTTTCAACACCTTGCAAAGTACAAACTATGTATGTAATTCTTGGAAAAATAAAGATATTATTATAATTATTTTTATTAAGAATATGTTGACATTATTTTTGTTTAGGGTTTTTGGAACGGCAATGTTTTAGAAAACTGTCAAGAATATCAAAAAAGATTTTTAATTAATCGTCAGTCATCTTGCAGTGTATTTTTTAATGCATTTTAAAGACTGCGACAATATGGAGTTAGTAATTGTCATACTGGTTAAGTGAATCTACAATACAACGCTGCATATAAAAAAACTAATTGATGCAGTGCTTGATAAACCAAATATTAGTACCAGAAGAATTGCAAAAGATCTTTAAATCTTTGTTTAAAAAACTTTAAACAGAAAAGTGTTGCATCGTTACTATTATCAATTAAGGAGATGGTATTATTAATTGTCACAATAAACAAGTATGGTTAGTACAAAATTAGCACGCATTTAGAAGACAATGTTTTTAACAAAAAAATTCTATTATTACGTGGTGTGGTGTTCTCAACGGTTGTCTACTTTTAGTACAATTTTTGCTGCTTTGTTTGAATGTTAAAATAGTCACAACTAAAAGTTGAACTGCAAAGCTGCTTTTAAAATTGTATAAAATCCGGTCATTAATGATGAGATCCGGTTACGATTTACAAAAGATTTACCACAGCTTAAACAAATTTTATAAAGTTTGCTCAAAAATAATACAGTTTGGTCAACTATAATTAGATTTAGCCGTAATTTGTACATAATTGATCAAAATTATGATGAGATCTAACTAATATCAGATTTACCAACAATAGGATTAAGAGGGAATGCATACACATAAATCATAACTGTCTCTAGAATTGAGAAAACGTTGATTACCTTCTATGTCTATGAAAAGTTTAATCTTACTGCATAAATTGCAGTGTTATTTTTCAGTAGATGATTTCTTCCTCTTTCATAAAGAATAAGCAAAATTTTATTGCAAAACATGATCTAACTTACTTTACAAGGTAAGCTGTTTACAATTTTTTTTAGTAAAAATGTGACATTTATTCAATTTATCACAATTTTCTTGTTTTTTTACTCTTATTGTAGTGCTAGGATAAGAGGATTAACATTTTGATCTTACGACATAAACTGTAGTGAATGTTTCTTAATAGATTACTTTTTTCTTTATAAATAAGTAAACCTTTTTTAAATTTATTTTATTAAAAAATATGACCTGTAGCATTCTCTAATTTACTTTACAAAGTTCGCTGTACTTTTATCGATTCTTTACTAAATTTTTATTTTTCCATTTTTTTCTATTTTTTTTTATCTTACGACATAAACTTGTTTTTTCGTTTCTTTCCACATAAAGAAAATTTTATTATTACAAAACATGATCTATAGCACTCTTGCCTAACTTTACATTATTGGCTGTTTGTACAAATAAAGTGAAAATTTTCTCTTAACTCTTCTTTATATTCTGTTTTTTCAATTTTCTTATATTATAAAATAGGTTTTTGATTTTACGACATAAACTGCAGTGATTTTTTTTCAATTGGTGTCTTTACTAAAATAATCAGTAACACACTCTATTTTACATTACAAAGTTGACTGTTGCTGTTTTTACAAGTTTTTTATTTGAAATTGAAATTGCCCACTCCCGCCCTCCTCGCCTTTTTTTCTTTTGCTTTTTCTCGCTCTTCTTATGGTTTGATCTTGCGCTCTGAAAGCTATAGTTACTCTTACAGGGAAAGGGGCTTAACCCACATGTTTATCTCTTAGCACTTATTCATGTTTTTTGACCGGTAATTTGAACGCTTCAGACGTAGAGAGCTTACTTATGAGCATATATCTTTGATTTTGACTAAAGTTGTTCTTCTGTCAGCGAGGCCGCCCCCGTCGGGTTGCCTTAATTCAGGGACAGAGCTATCTGTAAGCAATGGTCTGCAATGCGGAAGAGCCCACAAGCAAAAGGGCCTGCGACAACTATTTCAAAATTTAGGGGCCCTCAAAGTTTACAAAATAAAAGTTAAATAAATGACAAAACTGTACTTTTTTTTCAAAATTGTCTATTAGTGGGCCTTTTTCAATGTTTTGCAGTACGGCCCAAAAATCTTAGTTCCGCCACGGATTTGATTGTGGTTTTACTCCCACCGGCTTGTGGCTAGAAGGACGGTGGGACAGGGTTATACACGCACAGCGTATCCCCTTTTCTAATTTGTGTTTTCAAGCACATGGACAGTGAGTGGCTCTTGTTGTTAAACTACTAAGGAACAACACTGTTACTGAGAAAACAACGCTGTACAAGCAGGCACTAAAAGCCATCTCTCTCTCAGTACTTATTTCGACAATTGTCACGTGCGATGAGTAGTTGCTGAAGTAGCTTGCGCAGCCTGTATTTTATATTATGTAATCTATGTGGTTTTTTTTGCCCAACATATTAGGATCTTGCAGAATTTGCACCTAATGCACGGAGATTCAGTTGTGAGAGCCAAGATTTTTTGGATGAGTATACACAAAACATGCCATGTTAGCAAGATTTTTTACTTTCTTATTTTGAGTAGAAATTTTTCCACTTTTCTTTTTTGTATTGCTTTTCTTACAATACTGGTATAGAATATAATATAGTCGTATTTTACAAAATAGGCTGCAGAGGTTTTTTCTGCATGAGAGATTTCTCCGTCTTTTACAAAAGTAAAATTTCATCACAAAACATGATCTGTAGCCTTCTGAAACTTTTTTCTTTTCTTTATTTAGAGTGTAATTTAGATTGATAGATCTTAGATACTAAAAGTTAAAATAAAAACTACCAAATGCTTAGATCCGTAAAACAGTCTTTACATTTATCAATTTATTGTTTAATTTTAAGGACATACTAACCTTGAAGTGCAAATCTCAGATTAAATTGTTTCTTTACATATGCCAATTTTTAATCAGATTAAAATAAAAGATTAAAATTTATTCTACTTTACTTAGTATATTAACAAAGTTTAGTATTTTTAAGAATTTATGTGTTGCCACATCATAATTTAATTTGTAAATATTAAAATTTATAAATACTATTTAAGAAAATATTCGAATATAAAGCAACATACAAGTATTAAAAAAAAGTTGATCACTATTAGAAATGCCATACATTTATTTTTAAAATTAACGTAAACCATTAAAATCTTTAGACTAGCTTATTTAAGATATAATTATGTTTGTAAATTTAAAAAAAATGGTTTATTATTACATTCTTACGAAAATAATTTCTTTTAGATGTATTAATAAATAAAATTTGTATTCGAATAAAATTCTGCAAATAATATTTGTGACTGAAAATAAACGTGCAATAAAATTAGATTGATACGAAAATATAAATTGTTAAGGGTTTGTGAGAAAAGAGAACTGTACCGTATATTACATAAATAGAACTCGAGGCTGTAAGAACCCGGAGCCGTTTATCGCCGTTCTATCTGTCTCTTGGCTTCAATTACGCACACACTTTCTGTTTCGCGGATATCTATATAGTATATATATATATATATATATATTTTATCAGGACTCTTCTCATATCTGGATGCGCGGACAACGTTTTATACCTTTTTTATTTCGTTATATCCAATTCTATATATTGGATTCGCTCCACTCTTTTTGAGGAAGCGCCCGCCCGAAAGACATGGTATAATCATAGAACTACATATTAAAGTGGGAGCTTTATTTGCACAAAGGACGGGGAGCACAAAGAAGACGCGTACCATCTATATACTCTTACATCTTTTTTACAATTTTACCATTAAAACCGTTTGATATAAGCGGATTTTGGGTAAATATGTACGACAAACAGGATAGACGAATACGCGACATATTTCTTCCACTTTTTTTTTATGAGTTACTATTACAGCTTAGTATTTCTATACATTAAATAACTTTTATTAAATTTACTGTTTTTAATGCATGTATTATTTAAGATAATGTTATTAATATTGCACTGCAGTGGGATAAGATAATGAAATAGGTATCTAACCTCAAAATAACTTTTATTATAATTATACATTAAACATTCCTAAACAAATATATTTTGACAAAAAACACTAATTGTTATTTAATACAAAAATAAACCAAACAATTCAAACATGTCTGAGCTAGCTAAAAAGGCGTTTGAAATCAAACCCGCAGTTGATGGAGATAGTAAACCTCAACATTACATTTTAAGATTGCTTGCATTAGTCTTCTTTTTCAACTAGTACGCAAATTTGTTTTTATGTCACATGCGACGGAAACTTAAACAATCACAGGAGACACGCAAGCGAATGGAAACTAGCGCGCGCAAAGGTAACTTAATACTCAACTTTGGTTTGTAGTATTTTAATGAAATTGACAACTTTGTCGTCTTTCTATTTTTACATACAATTTAATAATTGATTTATTTTTTTATAAGTTTACTTAAAAAAGATTAAACTATAATATGTCAAAAGTTTTTTTAGTAAAATTATATTTGCAACTAGCAACACAATGCATTCAAAATTACATAAAAACGTTTATTTTTATATTAGATAATTTTTTTCGGTTATTTTGTAATTATTGTTTGACTAAAATACTCTACCATATCAGTTTTATTTTTTTTTTTTTAGTGTACTAATAAAAAATAAATTGATTATCAATTTATATGTAGAAACAGCAATAACACCAAAGTTGTCGTTTTGTTCAAATACTACAAATCAAAGTCGCGGTCAAAATAGTCTTAAAACAAGTATTTGTTTATCTGCCCTTATCGCAGCTATATATAATACTAACAAAACTCTATCCGCAGTTGTAATTAATAGTAGAAACAGGAACGCTACATCTTCAACAGTTATTAATAAATAAAAAATAAACCTTAAATAAGCGGTAACCCTGCGTGTCTTTCGAGTACTTGCTCTTGCTTTTATGTTCATGGAAATAACATAATTTCACATGACTATCAAATTGCAAATATAGAAAGAAAGATTCAATCACGCTCTAATTGGCAAACTTGAAGGCATTCCAAATACAGTATGTTTGCGCTAGAACTGGTAAAATAGTGCACAATACAACATATTTAATATCATCATAAAACTGAATTTGTTTGGGCCCAAGTCTAATACTTGTCAGCTAGATTTCCTTGCAAAAGTTGTTTAATTTTTTTGTCAAAATAATTTGTTTGCAAGCGTTTAATAATAGAGACTAAATTATTGAAATTTTTAAACAAAACTGGATAAGAAAGTCTAATTTGTTTCATTATTTGGCAAAATTGCTTATTTTTAAAAATCGTTTAATAGAAGAAAACATACAGGGCCAATAAAAGTGTCGTCACACCAGGTTTTATGTACATGTTACACCAAGGTAAGTGCTCATAAAAAATGTGGAAAAATGTAATAAAACTTCTACTTGTTAAGCAGGTAGCAGCTGAGAGACCAAAGAGGCGGCTTTTAACAATTTTGCACAACTGCCAATAAAAAAATTCTAATCCATAAAAGCCGTCAGACAACTAGAAGGATTTTGGAAAAGTAAGTAATTTACAGTAAATAATAATAAATCAAAAACTTAACAAGCTATGCAAGTTTAAAGCAAACAACATATAACCGATACAGCTAGACACAAATAGTTTGGCCGGTATAATAGGCAACTATACACAAACATTATGCTGACTGTGGTTTTACTTATGTTTTTGACTTTTTTAACATTTTATACATTCCATGGGCAACATTGTTCTTAGATTGAAAGATGCTAAAACGGACAAAAGCATAAGTTTAACCTTAGCCAACATAATTTTTGTGTATATTAAGTTGCCTATTATACCGGCCACACTATTCGTGCCTAGCTGTAGTTAGTGTTATTTCTTCATCTAGATAACTGATATACTTTATATCAGCAATTGATAGTCAGTTAACAAACATTCCATCTTTTTAATGCACACACTACGCTAAGTAATTTATTTTTGGTTAAGCAATAAATTGCTAATTCTACTAACTAGTATAGAACCGCACCCAAACCTACGTCACTATCGTCAGTCTAGACATAATTCAAAAAGCCACTACGGAGATGACGAAAAAAAGGTTTTTTTTGCTATTATGATTTTGGCTGACTAAAATGTCGTGTTAAAAAGCATTAAAAACGAATGCAACTGCCAAGTATTTAAGAGCATATTGACCGTTACAAAAGAAAATTGGAACTAGTGTCCGCTACGGATTGAAATGCAAATCTTTTGGAGTTAGTATGTAGCTTAGGAATGGGAAACTGGGACAAAAAACGGCACACTAATTTAGTCAAATAAAAATAGTATCTAAATGGTTTAAATAGTTTTTCAAGCTTTGCAACGTCACTAGCAGGATATGATATTCTATAGTTCTTGATAACTTGATATCTGATTTATTGACGGCGTGAATCTAGGCATAACTTAACGGTACCGATTTGTTTTACAGTTTTTATTACCGAATTGGCAACTAGAGTGTTATAACGTTGTATAATTTTTCATTTTTTTATTTGTTCAACTTGTTTTTGAACTAGTGCCCGGTAAACAAACGGAATGTGGTACTACTTAACTATAAAAGTTTCCGCGTCGGTCAGTTAAAAAATGCGTTTATAGATGTGTCGGCTTGTCTGTAAATATTTTTTGATATTTATCTAATAAATTGACAAAGTGCAATCTGGTAATAGGGTTTACAGATAAGTTTTGCACAAAACTAAGTGGTAAGTAGTATTGTGTTTTTCTCTTGACATTAGAAAACCTGTGCTTGATAGTTTAAAAACATTGCAAGCAATTTATACTTGTAAACAAGTTTCTTTAATAGTAGATTATTGTCCTCACTAATGTTAAGAATTTGGAGAACATAAGTTATAAAATAATTACAACTTTGTATTTATGAATAAAATCGCATTCTCTTTAAAAGTTGGTAGGATAACTTGCTGGCGTTGGTTTTGTAAACAACAGTAACTCGTATTCTTTCTATCGGAAATACCGGTGTATCTTTCAACAAACGGGAAATTCAAAATTATCAGTTTAAAGCAATAGTACTGGTAGTTTTAAACCTCTAAAGAAATTAAAAAAATGTATTTAAAGAAAGATTTTTGATGGATTTTGGTACGGATTAGCCTTTTGTAACAAATCAACTTTTGGGCCTCTCGAGTCGTTTATCTTAATATCGTTTGTTAGAGTTCTTAGATGTACATTTTTTTTTTTAATTTTATAGCGTTTTCCACACGTCGCTCGGAGCAGAGCTGGTGCAAGTTAGCTTGAGCCGTGCGTGTTCTACTAGGTAGCACCGACAATTTTAAGCTTAAGCTGGTTGTTTTCCACTCATGCAAAATTTTTGTTCTTGCTCTCTGAGAGCTTGAATTTTTAGAACCGTAATCATATTACGGTGCAACTTGACATAACCTATATAGACATTGACATTTGATTATTTTGATACATTCTGTAATAATGGATTCCAGCATGTTATCAGCTACTGTCGCTGAGATAATTTCTGAATCGTCAGATTGTAGCGACGATGAATTAACTAAAATTCAAAATTATTTAAATGAAAAACACAATATACCTAAAAAAATTAGAATTTATCGCGGGATTTTTCATAGCAACACAGCACAAAACGCTATTTCAAGCCGATATAATACCAGTGGAAAACGCTATTAGTACTTAAAACTACTAAGTTAGCAACACCAAAATTAGTTATTTAAATTTTGGTAACGCAACTGCAGTTATGGTTGCTTACGAGTTGTTTTTCTAAAACTAAAAGAACAGTGTTAGGTATGATCTAAAAGTTTAGTATAATTTATTTTTATCTTTTTTCATAGTATTACGACTTAACTAAGGTATTCAGCAGTGACTAATTATAAACACGTGATGCTCCTTTTGCGGTTGTATTTTTTTATTTTGATTGATTTAATAATAATAATAATAATAATAATAATAATAATAGCGTCTTTATTTCTAATATAATTTATACAGAAAAAGACGAAGTTCAGTTTTAGCCATGGTTATAGCACTGGTCTTCCACTTAATCTTAAATTTTGACAATAATTTATTTTCTAAAATTAAACTGCACCAATTTCCACATCTTCTCACATTTCTTATTCCATACCAAAGATGGTCTGCTGTTATAACATTCATTGTAAACAATGTACACTTCTAATAACTTTAATTTAAAATAGCCAAAATGTTGTCAATCTGACGTTTTAATTATAATTTGACGTGTTTTGTGTTGCATCGTACTATTCCTTTTATGAAAAAATTGTTTGCACCTATAATAACTGTTCAAAATAGAATGCGGTTGGCATTGTTTGTTCTAACTTTTTTGAAATGAAAACGGATGAATATTTATTTAATCAAAATTAGATAATCCTTTAAAGAACTTATGAATCTGATTATTACTAACACTAACAATTGATTGAGTAAGCGTTGGATTACAAATTACAGATTGGTTCTGCTTTACATAATTTTGTCCACAGTATAAACGCTTAATGCTGGTATTCTTGTACTAACATATATTAGCGGAGTAGTTGTAAATATACATTATTATGTGGCGGTATCAAATGCGGTGGTGAATATGTCGAGGCTGATATACTATATAATGGTGAGTAAATTTTCTTTAAAACCTAGTTATAATTATTATGAGCAACACAAGTAATAGGTTAAGATTGACCAATGGCATGGATTTGTCATATAGGCGCACACAAATAATAATGGTTGACAGGCAAGTTTAGGAAGCGTATACATCTGACTTGTTGGTGCCGTAAGTAGAAGTGTGTAATTTAAGTCTACGTGGTAAATTCTGACTAATTAAGTTTTTTTTATGACTACTCACAGTAGTGACATATTTATACAATAAAAAAAATAGAATAATAATGTTTTTTTTATTCAAGGTCAATGTTTACAATCTGTATAAATTTTGTCGTTAGTGTAATAGTGTTAACGTGAGTAGTTTTATTCATTAATATTCAAAGATGTTGTGTTGGTGTGACATTAAATAATTCCTAAATAACACTTTTATAATTAAAAAAATAAATTGTCAATCAGCTGTAAACTACAAATTTATATTTAAATTTTTTATAATAATAATATTTATTTTTTTTTTGACATAAAATAGTATACAATAAAAAAGAGAAAGTTTAGATGAGCGGCCGCCACGCCTTCACCCTACTTGATTAGATCCAAAAACAATATACTTACAAAAGTGCTTGATGTGTACTGTGTACCGCCTGTGACGCGGAAAGTTATAGGAATCTTATTGGTTAGTCAAAATATTTTAACCAGCTAACCCAAAAAGCGAAACTATGATTGGTTGAGATGTGGCGTATCCCGAACTACGTCACAATGTATCAAAATATAAATCATAAGAATCTAGTAGTCCCTTATAGTAAAGTTGAGACCAGATCATCATCAAAAAAGAACAACGACTTGATAACTATTCCCAACCTCTAGAATAGAACTGCAGCGAGCAACTGAGAGAATAATTATAACCACAACTTCCCGACTACCCAGATAAAAATATAGCTATACCACCGCTTTATTACTTACATAATTGCGGCGTTACACTCTAAGCATAGTGAATAATCCTTTACCAGATCATTGCACGGAAACCGCACATTCCTTCTCCGAGTCCAACCCATGATGCAACGGCAGAATTCTGATTTGATCTTTTAACCGTTGCATTGTGTTTTACACTCCCGACACTTGGGAGTACCGCCCTTCTTGTCATTGAACGGAAGCCTCATTCCAAACTTTCAAACTATGGTTCCACTCAACAAAGTACTTGTTATTGTCCACTATTTCTGCAGGAACGTTTTAGACTCTGAAAAACTTTACCGTTACCTCGCAGATCAACCTCTAACATATAACCCCACTAAGGCCTACAATCTAACACTGAAACAGAAACTTCAAAAATGTTTGAAAGTAAGTACTATTACTCTACCGGCTCAGTCAACAAACTAGATGATAAAGACAAACTTGCCCATAGTGTAAAGTCTATGTACCTCCACATCACCTGCCAAGGGTAGTCGTGTCCATCAACGGATAGAACCACGTAGCCTTGTTTGACTCTTGTGCCAGTTAAAATTTGACTAACCTGGCATTGTAAA
This sequence comes from Tachinus rufipes, assembly GCA_963932245.1. Lineage (NCBI taxonomy): Eukaryota > Metazoa > Arthropoda > Insecta > Coleoptera > Staphylinidae > Tachinus > Tachinus rufipes. The sequence continues at coordinate 68,774,971 of OZ010745.1, read as the reverse complement.
GTGCCAAATCACTAAAGACGGCAATAGCTCAGGCGCATCTCCACGCCATCCTGTTAGCCACTAGTAAAGCAAAAGTGCAGCTAGCCGTAGAAAAAAACACTAACCTAGCCTACTTTCTAATCGCAACCAAGCTGGATAAAACAATTATACTGGGACATGCTTGGTTCTAAAACAATGGTGCAAGCCTGAATTAAACGCAACAAGGTATGCAATTTGTCAAGCACAAACAAGCTACCGTGGCGGATAAAATTGCCCAGACCACAAACGTGCACCTAGGTTGAAGAAATACTAGCCACCAGAATAATTGAAAGAAGTACCAACTACTACTGCTCTCTAGTAGCGGTAGTTAAAAAAAAAAAAAAATTTACCAAAATTCTGTATAGATTTCCGGAAGCTTAACGCAACCACCAAATACAAATCCGCTTTCTTGCCAAAGATTCACAAAATCTTCATAAACTTTGATGAAGCAAAAATATTTACTAAAATGGACTTAAAATCAGGTTATTTTCAAACTTTATTAAAAAAGCGGCACTACCATTACACCATCTTTGCAGCTCTGTACTTATCAGTTTTGCGTCATGCCGTTTAGCCTAAAAAACGCTCTTGCTTTATTTCAAAAGCTTATGTTGCGGGTGCTAACGGTTTTGCTGGGCAAGTTGGTACCGATGTACTTAAATGATGTTTTTGTATGCCAAACCATGGTAAATAATGGCAGAAAAAAATAAATCCTTGCAACACCATCGACACTAATTTGGAACTACGCCAGACGTACCAACAAAACTTAACTACGCAGTTTTAAGGAACTTTGCACTTGGCTTTGCAAGTACGTACCCGGCTATGTTTAGCTGGCAATTTTTTGTGTGGAACAAGGCTGCAGAAAAAAAACGTTTAGCTAATAAAATTAGCATAGACAAACTTCTCAAACCAGACCAGGTCTTTACTACGTCTTACAAACTGACACATCAAAAGCAAGATTTCCAAAAACATATTATATTTTACGCCGGTGTCAAACTGACCGACTTTCAAACTTTATTCTATTTGAATAAGCTGAACTGCTTGGTCATTGAATGGGCTATTAAAAAAATATAGACAATAGCTAAAAGACAAACCTTTTACAATGCGCACCGACAACATAGCAATGATATATTTTAAAAAATTCATCAACAGCAAAGTAAAATTTACGTAGTGGTTGCTTCTATTGCAAAATATACTTATTGCATAGAGCACGCCCCGGGTTACAGCAACCTGATACTTAACGAGTTGTTGTAAAATCTTGGCAATAAATTTGTTACTGCTAAAGTTGTCGATATGTCAAGTAACAACAACTAGGTCAGCAACAATAAACCAACTATCACTAAATAAACGTGTGGTGGAGATACTGGCCGAAACAGTACAACGAACCCAGTAAAATTGCGCACAAGAATTTATCCGGAAATATTGAAAGTACAAAGCAGATTTGGACAATAACCGTGACTTCAAATATATTGTAGAAGAGACAAAGTAAGTTTATTTGCACCCAAACTGGGTGAAACCAATTAGTGGTACCCTCACACACTAATCAGTGCAAAGTCTCAAGAACACATCACGCCGCCAAAGCCGGCGGACAGATTAATAGAAAAAAAACCGTTGCGACTATTATAAAAGTCTATTACTGGCCCAAAATAAGAAAAAATGCTTGCATTTTTATCAAGGGCTACTTAATCTGCACAAGAACTAAACAAAAAGCTCTGGCAACAATCTACTACATTAGCCCGTTTGACACAACCAAGGCAAAAAACATAGTAGTTGTCACTATAATGGACATTTGCGGCCACTTGGTAAAAGCAACACTAGCACCGTTGGCTACTGGTAAATCCACTATTATTGAGCAACAACGGTATACAATTTAGTAGTAAGCTATTTTAAAACGCTATTAAACGCTACAAAGTAATTCACTACACCACAGCGACATATGATCTACAAGCAAATCCGGTAGAAAAACGGCATGTAATATTCAAAAAAAGTATTCGGGTACTAATCAAACAATACTCGCACAAACAGCTGAACAAACTGCTACAAACAACAGTATACCATAACAATCGCCAAACTAACGCCGCCACTAAACAGAATCCTAGCCCAAATCTTAAAAAAGCCGGCAAAACGAGATAAACTTAATAACGGTAAACTACGCCTGGACCTAGGCACAAGGCTTTAAAAAGCTAGGCAGCGTCAAGCCACTTATTGGGAGCGCCATTATCTACGTCGACAGAATGCGACACATCAATACCAACCAGGTGTCATGGTGATGATAAAATATTATGCAAAGAGCTTTATCAACAAGTAAAAAATCCCAAAAAAAATTATAACTATTACCGGTACACATTGTTTTTGGATAGAGGATCCGTATTATAGCCCATTTACCAAGATTCATGTGTACAACCTAAAACTAGCACCTACCAAAAAAAAAACTTAGTAGAAGCACTAAGAATTTTTCCACTCAAAATAGATAGTAGAGATTTTTGCGGCCGCCAAGCGGCGCCATATAAATTAAAATCAAATTTGTCGCTAAGTCAGTTCAGACCAATTTCTAGAATAGAACCACAACAAACAACTAAGAAAATAATAACTACGACAACCTTTCCATTGCTTCAGGACCACTTAAATAAAGATTTACACCAACACCTGCAGCAAGGTGTTGCACAGCGTTGTCACCTGCAGAGTACACTCCCGACTTGGTAAGTCATTGCACAAGAACCTTACATTCTTTATTTCTCTACAGAACTAATACATAAATTCCAATGCATCGGCAAGGTTCTGCTTTAATCTCTCGACCGTTGCATCTTGGCCGTTAACTTCCGATACGGGGTATACTACTTTCCGAGTAATTGCACGGTGGCCGCATCCAAAACCTTTGAGTTACGGCTCAACACAACAAAGTACTTGTACGGATCATTGCCCACTATTTGCGCAAGATTGTTCCAGACTCTAAAAACTCTACTGTCACATTCCAAATCAACTTCTGGTACCAGTAACACAAAGTTCTATACAACATAAACTACTTAGTCATTTTATGTTTCTTTCTTCAACCTTACCAGATAACAACAATAATTAAAACTTAAAAACAATACATAAAACATAAAACTATTACTAAACTACTTTAATCATGCACAAATTACATTCAGTTTTACGTGGCCCTAAAAAAAAGTCTAAAGGTGTTAAATCACATGATCTCTGTAGTCAATTGTGATCACCTCTTTGAGAAATAACACGGTCAAGAAATTGTTTTTGCAAATTTGCGATTGTTTCGTTGCTTACGTAGCGCCGTCTTGCTGAAAATAAACATTGATGTGGACGACACATCAATATCTTCTAATTTTGCTCATAAAAAATCATTAATCATAGCTTAGTAGTTTCATCCATTCACCGTAACAATTGCACTAGCCTCATTTTCGAACAAAAAAAATAGAGTACAATCACACCGACAGCCCAAAAACCGCACCAAACAGTGACACGTTAAGGATGCAAAGACTGTTCAACAATCATTCTTGGATTTTCTGAGCCCCAAATGCGACAATTCTGCTTATTAACGTAGCCTTCAAGATGAAACTGAGCATCATCACTGAAGATGATTTTTCAATAAAAATCCGGATTATTTTGATGCATTTAAAAAACCCAATTAACAAAGATACGACCTTTATGGTGACCGACCGGCTTGAGTTCTTGTGTTAACTGAACTTTAAAAGCATTAAGACTTAAGAGCCGGTTGCACCATATGTAGTTAACTTACAGTTCAACTAACTGGGAAGTTATCTTTGACCTTGCTCAACGGTGCTTGCGTTGTACTATTAGTCGGTTAACTAAACTCATTTTTTTCAAGTTGATGGCAGGGAATTAAGTGATATTTAGGGAATTCCTTAAATTGATGGGTCGCGCACAAATGGTAAGTTTTATTAAGTTTAAAGAAATGTATTAATTATAAATGCGGGAAATACAAAAATTTATTTATTTTTTAATAAATTAATCAAATATAAAAACGTAAATCAAAACTAGTTGTAATAAAGTAAAATAATAAAATAATTTACTGAATTTATTTAATCCTATAATACAATAACATAAAATGGTAAATCTATTATAATATATAGTTTAATTAATTTTAAACTTTGTAAATTAATACAGTATCCATAATAATAATATCAAAGATCACTAAACTTCAATGCATCTAAAGAAACTATTTTGTTATCATTGATGGAAAAATTCCATGATCAAATTGAATGCAAAATGTAATTTGTTAATTCAATTTCATATATCCCTCCATAAAAATTAACTAAAGTAATAATTAAGCGTCATGATTCATAAAATAAACTCTCGTAAATGTCAACAAATAAATAGGGGTTATGTTTAACAGCAAAATATGTAGTTAACTACCCGATGGCGTTCGTTGCACTTAACCGCAAAATGAACGAGTTTATCAAGATGGTACAACGTAAATTTAACGTTGAACTCGTTTAAGCAATGAACTTGAGATGAACTTGGTTGGTACAATCGGCACTTAGTCTTTATGGCAAAATACGGTGTAATGTCGTTGGTGGAATGTCTAATTCCAATGATCGACAAGGAATCGACAAACCTGAGTTTTCTTCAACACTACGGGCTACATCAACAATATTCTCATGAGTTCTTGAGCAATGCACACGGTTTTGATGCTTCACATCACAAACTTGTCCCAACAGCTCAAATTTTTTCACCAGGTTTACTATTGCCATCCGAGAAGGTGCTATACGACCACCAAAAAGTGCTTTAGTTTGTCGAACTGTGAATGAAAAATTTTCACCATTTTTGTAATAAATTTTAATAATTTTAATGAGTTCTAGTTTTAATAATAGCGTAGTTTTTACTTGTCAAATTTCAAAAGATATTAGCTTCAAAATTGACAGCTGACCAATTAGCCTGCTATTTAAAATGAAACTTCTTATTGGAAAACCTTTTATATAAAAATAAAACACTTTTGATTAATTAAACTAATTAATTTAAGTATATTTCTTGTTTGCTAGACAATAATTTAGTAATTAAAAACATAAAAAACATATAAAGCATAACAACAATTTAGTAAAAAAATAAAAAAAAAATTATAACGAATAATTCAATATTATTATATTCTGCACGTTTATACATAGCACTGTTCTTGTTTTTGTTTAAACTTAAATTTGTTATTATACAGATTTGCTGCTTGGTAAAAAAACTGTTTTATAGCATGTTACAGAAATTTGAAAATGTTTTTTTTAAGTATTTTAGTTTATATAACTTTATGAATAAGTATCTTCAAATAATATTCTTTTCTTTTGGCCAAATTTAGCCATTGTGTTGTTTTTTGTTAGGGTGAGATATGTTGTCTTTTTTGTTTTCTATAGATTAACTGTAGACAGCAGTTTTTCATCTTTTGTATAATACGTTTTTTTTATAGAGTTTATACATGGCCTTTATACTACATCGTAATTATGTTATGTTATGTGACAGTATTATGCTGTTACATAGAAAGATTTTAGTATTTTTCTTTAATATGTGACGGTTACTGTAATGTATATAGAATTAAGGTATTTATTATTTATTAAGTTGGTATTATTTGTACATAGTTTTAGGCGCTAGCGCGAGGTATTGAGAGATTCAGTTTTGTAACAGATCTCAGTGAGCACGAGTAAAGAATAGATGTATTTAGTTAAAAGTGAGTTTTTAATTCCTTAGTAGAAACCCTATACTGCTATCCCCAATCCCTATAGAATTACGCGGGCAATAGAACATAACAGTTACCATAAATCATTTTGAATGAACAAAATGCAAATGCTTTTCAACTACATGTTCTAACATACGTATGAAATAGAAATTTTTTTGTTTCAAAAAGTATTACTTTTGATTTAACAAGGTTTATAACTAAATGGAAAATATCTATACAGAATACCAAGACTTGTTTGATCCAAAATGTGGCAGCAATCACAAACTACTCACAGCACACGTCAAAGTAAAACTAAAAGAATCACAAAAAAATAATTACCCGGACCCATTAACAAATTTTGAAACAAATATGTGAAAAATTTAATACTAGGTTGTTTCCTCAACAAGAAAACGATACAAAAGAACACCTTTGGCAAAGAGTACAAATGATCATCTATTAAAGAAATCACAGAAACAAAAAACGTAAAAATGCGCCAACACTGAAATAAAAAACGAACAATGAATGCAAAAGATTTAAATACAACAGAAAAAAATTAATTTTAATTCAATAGAAATATACTGCGATGTTAAAAGACAAGAACAAATACCTCCTGAGAATATGCACTAAATTGCAAACACATGCTATGCACAATATCACTAAGAATCTATACAAACTTGTAATAAATATAAATAAACAATACATACCGCAATAATAAAATATCAAAATTAAAAACATTATTTGATAATAATAGAAGAAAAAACAATAAAAAACAATAAAAAACAATAAAAAACAATTAGATGTGCCAAAAAAACTAACAATAGCAAAAGAAAAAGTTAACGCTAATAACAAACCTAAACTTTCAAAACCTTTAAGACAAGACAACATTTCAACAGAAATCATTCATTATTGTGTGTAGAAATAATGCATGCAATATGCCAGAAAGTATAGAATTCAGGATTGTGGCTTAATAACTGGACAAACTTTTCTAAACTACAACAAAGCCTTTGACAGTATAAAACGAAAAAACTATATCATATATTACGTAACATAGAAATCCCTCATCATTTAAATCTATTATCATATACATCTATATAACCACAGCAAGGCAATAGTTAACATTAACAAATACCAATCCAATTTATTTAATATCAGAAAAAAAAAACACGCCAATAATGCATACTATCACCAATGTTTTTCAATAACTGATATGATAGTACAGTCATAGAAAAGGTTTACATAAATAATCTTTAGTACGCAGATGACACTGTCTTACTAGCATGGACAGCAAAAAAACTAGTAGAAAAACTGAAAGAAGAAAGCAAAATGTATAGCTTAAAAATCAACATCAATCAAACAAAAACCATAATCATAGACCAAGCCAATAACTACAAAACCGTCATAATACACATAAAATAGCATGAAGTTTTTACAAATGTAATCAATAGAAGATGTAAAATGACCAAAAGAACGGAAAAAGTTTCGACTTAACAATAAACACTAAAAAAAAATAATAAATACATTAGTATTTTTTATACTTTTATACAGGGCCGAATCATGGACACTAAAGACAGTAGAAAGAAACTCTATCTTTCTTTCTACGGTTTTTAGTGTTTATGATTCATGCAAATTGTAGTGTTGACAATGAATGCAGCTCTTACGCACCATAAACAGCCAATGCCAGTACGTAATAGAACGTATTGAATATTATGTTTTCTTAGCAATAACAGAAAGAAAGGTATTATGTTATTTTATTCATATTATGTTAATTTGAAATGTTAAAATTGTATAACAGTTTGTACAATACTGTGCTATTAAATTTATTCTTTTATATCTATATTAAATGTTCAAAATACGTTGAAAATGACGTTGTAATGCCTAAATATTTTATTAAATAATTTTCTAACATTATATAACGCAATAAGATTGCTGGTGATTAATTGTTTATAAATTAGAAAAGAAAACCGAAATATAATTAAGCAGTCAACCGGAATTGATTTATTATGCGGTGCCATTTATATCCCGAATATTGCCGACTATAAATTTATTACTAATTAAAACGAAATTAAGGTAATTTCATGCCTCCTGTAAAATGGCATTTTAATTAGATTTGCCTAATTATCGACAACATGTTATAACAATATATTTTATATGCGCGTGCATCATCATCATCATTATTATTACCCGAATAGTATATTAGCGAGATTTGTAATATTGATATTTTAGTACAATTATTAATATTATACATTAAAATTTAGTCATTTTTAATTTTAAAGTTACTATTAGTATTATAAAATGTAATTTAAGATATTGCATAATTAATAAAATAAAATTTTAACATAACTAAAACTGCTTAAATTAGACTAGATTGATTTAAGTTATTTATAAAAAAGAACATAAGAAAATATTTTCTAACTTATAAAGGTAGAACATTGAGTAGAGCTTTTATTAAAAGTTAATAAACTAGAAAGTCTCTTCAGTACAAAAAAATATAGAAGAGATTTAAAATTTACTTTTTCGATACACGGACCCTGGGCAGAATTCATGATAGCTTTTAATATTTTATTATTCCGTACATTAATTATGAGTTTGCATTAAATTACTTTCTTGTTGGCGCGATAAAAATACGTATTTCATTTTATTTAATTGTTCCCTTTCATCATTTCCTTTTAACAATGATAAAAGGGAGAAAAAAAGGAGAAAAATATATATTATAAAAAAAAGCCGATGGTGCAATTCCTTAATTATAATTCGTTCCAAACTCTTTTCTTTTATCTTACAATTTGGATTATAATGCGTCAAGACTGATAAATTAAATTGGGACAGAAATAAAACGAGTTGGCCTGTAATAATTATCAAATACAGTACATATAAAAGGAGACTATTTTTCTTGTTATATTACGGTTTGTTGGAGACATTTATTGTGTATTACGCAATGAAATACAGAGTTCATTTTTGCTGAGACGCCGTCGCGACGCTTCCCTATCCGAGCCAAGAAATCAGAGATTGTTTACGGCTTTCACGTGAGACGCGATAGCAGTAGAAAAGAAATGAAATTAAAAAAAATTGTAAATAGCTCGTTATAAGACTAATCGTCAAAGGAATTTTCATTACAAAATTATACATTTATAATTGATGCCTATTTTTTATGTAGCAGAAGACAAGTATAAACAAAACAAGCTGACATTCCAGGCGCATTCGGTTCGTAATTAGTATTATAATTGTACTTTGTCCGCTTAAGTTAACTTGTTTTATAAACAATTTCAAAATGAAATTGCAGCAGTAATTACCGTAAACAGATTTCTCAAAAGACTTAAAGATAATTTTGTACACAACTTTTATGCGGAATATAAACATCGTTACAGACGTCGCAGGCAATTGAAAGCAAAAAATACACCTTTACTGGTTAATATTACAAGCAATTCCATTCAAATAAAACTCAACGCAACAAACATTTAGACATATTTATACAATACTGGCGAAAATGGAAAAATAACCGAAAGCTTTTCAACTGATTTATTTAGATTACTTCCAATATTTTTGTTTACTTCAAACCAAATTATTTTTGTTATATACAATATTGTATATCACACAATATTTTTCAGCCCAATCATCACAAATAACTTTCAAAGTTAATATTTGTATTTTTATTTTCTATTGGATGTAGAAGATTTTTTCTCCGCCTTGTTTATGTCTTAATATTTTTGGTGGAGGTTGATAAGTACGATAGTTGAAGGCTCTGGCAGGCTATTAAACCATCCAAGTTTATCAAGCGATGTCGACAGTAAATCGGTTTATCACCCTCGTACGTACCGACCGCCCCCCGTTGTGCGAAGTCGCTTTTCCTCGTTGGCCCCCTTTTACTGTCTCAGACGGGCCGAGATGAATAACAAGAACAAACCGACATCTGCGGTTCGAATAAAACCCCGAATTCATAACTCTTAAATAACCCATTAAATTGGGCGTACGGCTTGGCGGTGGCGGCGGTCGCCTCTCCTTATAATTCGAATCGCTTTGAAATCGGAATAACTGGCGCGATATCCGGTGCAGATGGTGTTTACTTCTTTCCTGCTGTTTGCTCGCTACTTGCGGTGTTTTTGATGGATCAAATTAAAGTCGAGTAAAAAAGGAAATTAAAAATCACGGGTTTCTTAAGGATAATTGCCTATAAAAGGATAATGAAGCAGGAATCGTTAAGAAAATGCAAATGGCTGCACTAACTAACATGAAAATAGTTGCTTACTGAATTTAGATCATGTAAGTGTTAATAAAGTTTTAAAAATAATCAATTTGTTTATAATAAAACAAAAAAACGTTAACATATTTGTTTATAATTAACTCCTTTTATAGAATCATTTTTATTGCATTTGTCTAATAAAAAACTTAACTTCAAATTCGTTTTTTAAACTTAAATGCGCATAAAAATATGTTTTATAAAACTTGTTTTTTGATATATACTTATTATTTATTTGCTACTACATGGTGCTATAGGCTATTTCATAATAGTTATAAGTAGTATGACGTCATATAATAAAGACGTAATTTTGTATTATTTTTTGTCTTTTTATAACTTTATTAACTTAACTACTTGCTTGAGCATTTTTTTAATATTTTATTGGTACTTTTTTATAATTAATTTTTTACCATCTATTAGTTGAACAAAAGAATAAAAATAGTTCACACTATAATTAAAAATATATAATTTTGTTTGAAACAATTATATACTAATTTACTTATTAATTCAATACAATACAAATCAAATTTTTACAACTCTGATGTCGTATGTGGTTTCAGCATTATAAATTTTTAGAGTTTCAATGTCATTTGTAATATTAGTATTAGGTTTTATTTATTTTATTTTATTTATAGTTGTGTAGTTATGAATGCTTTTCTATGCAACATTTTAACCTTAAAAATGACGTCTTTCTACGTTACCGAACCAAAATGTGAAGCCGACAATTTTTTATTAGCTTATCATCATCAATAGAAGCCACAATCTGCAACGTCTATCTTCCAAAGTTTGATTGGACTAGAAAATACACAAAAGTCAAGCAGCAACTACCGTCATATATATTGCTGTGAAATTTTAACTTCTATATAGGCCTATTCTCTGTCAACTTGATTAATTTTAACTGCCGCTAAAAAGTGTGCTTTTAGCAGCCCGTTAAATATTTTAGCGTTGTTGCTTATTCTGTAACACATTTTTTAGCAACCCGATAATTTAAAAAAAATTAGCGACTCCGTTAAAAATAAGAATAAAACGTTAGCCTTTGATCAATTTTACCTCAAAAACTGACGTTTGTTTAATGTCTAAATATTTATATATAATTATTATTGAAAGTAAATAATAACATTACGCACGTTTCTTACATCTATTTTGCTAAATTATATTCTTGACATTACTTTTGAATGCTTTAAATTAAGATTTTTATTATTAAAATACTGTGTTATGTAATACGCCGCAAATATAAATAATCGTTTTTACAAACGTGATTTAAGTAATGTTTAATGAACACAATGGTTCTTTGACATTTTTTACTACATTATTGGCTGTTTTATGTTATATCGGTAATTTAAGGTATTGTTTGCCTTTGTCAAGAGCTTACAAAATTTGCATTCATATTTAGAATAGTCTGATTATGGTCCATTATGTTATACTGATGGTGTTATCAATAACTTCATTTCCACACCATAATAAAAAAAAATATAATTTGGCATCAAATAAGTATTGCTCATATCACGTGAGTTTCTATGTTGTATTTGTAGATTCAATAAAATATGTAAAAATATTATGTTTTTAGGTTATTAAAATACAGTAATATGCACTTGTAATCACATATTTTCTTGAAATTGTTAATATTTATTAATTAGAAGTGAACTTATAAAATAATAAACTGCCGTTTAAAAATTAACAGCTGCTATTTTTATCCGCTAAAAATAATCAAAGTAACGGGTGATATTAAAATCAAAATTTTAGTTAATTCTTCTCGTTAAAAATTTAACGGAAATTACTGCACGGAATACAAATTGCATTTTAGCGATGGCTAAAAAAAACGGCCGCTATATTTTTTAACCAATTCATAAGGAATACATCCAATAATTTGTTATGAAATTTTTAAAAGAGAGACTCACAAGAAGCTAAAAGGTCAAGGTTTTAGCAATTAACTTATTGTTTATTTTTTGTTTCTTTGTTTTGTTACACTTCTTTTGTGACATCTTTTAGATAATCTTTACGGCAGCGTTAATTTTTAAAGTGCTGTTAAAACCATTGTGTTAAATATATCAAATACCCAAAAATGGTGTTTTAGCCTTGCAAACTGACATGGTTTTCAAAATTGATTGGTCTCACTTCATTTAACAAGTGCAAATGTAGAAAAGGCCAAAATCTTACTATGGGTGTTGTCTACGCAACACGTGTTTGTTTCAAGGTCTAACAATTATCTAGTAAGTTTCTATGTTTTCTGGTAGAAAGAAGAAATAAAGTTAGCTATTGAACTGCGCGGCGTATCATTTTTGAAACAGTACTTAGTTGTGCAAACGCATCTACAGCACTTGTATGTTTTTTTTTGTATGATAGATTAGCTGTTGAAAATATATTACTTAACATGAGAGCTCTACATGTTGCAAAGAAGTCATTAGTTTTTCGCTAGTTTTAAAAAGCAATGATCCAAATAATACCAACAACTATCAATTAATTTCACTGACCTGTTGGTTTGGAAAATTGTTGGAATAAATTATTAACAACTATTTGCACCCAACTTTGTAAAATTTTATTTCCTACCCCCAACAAAACTGCTTTGCTACAAACAGGAAGACACAAAGGAAAGTAGATCAAACGTAAGAAGAGACAGAAACAGAAAAAAATAAAGAATTCCATGAAAACAGATAGTGACAGAAATCAAAAAGAGAAGAAATGCAATAAATACTCATGCAAAAAAGCTGAGGTATAGAAAAAAGACACACAAAAAAAATACACTAGTGATGCAAAAAATAAGAAAAAGACAACACAAACAGGGAGATAAGCCAAAAAACAGAAAAAAAGTAGAGAATACAAAAGAAACGGAAGAAAATTAAAAAAACAAAACAAAAAAGTAACCTGAGATAGCAGAACAGAACCAAAAACAACCAAAGTATTAAGTCTGAAAAAAATTACAACAAAGTCTGTAAAAGTAGCGTTAAACGAGACAAGATAGAAATAATTCAAATAATCAACAGATGTCGAAAAGATAGAACTTTTGCAGATTGCTAGAAAAAGACCACTTTAGTACTGATTGAAAAAAACAGATGCAGGAAAAGCAACGTCATACAGACTTTTATGCTTATTTATTACACTAACTAAGATAATAGAAACAGTTATTTTTAGAAGAATAGAACAAAAATAGAAAAAAAAAATGAGAATCAACAAAAAAGTTACTTATAAGGTAAAAACTTAGTGATTATAAAGGAAATATTAAGACTGACTTGAAAAGTACACCAGAGCTCAGCACTAGAACCAAAACAGTGGAATTGTCAAACCACATTTATAATGAGTTAGTACCAAAAAACGTGACAATAACGGCATTTGCGGATGACGTAGCACTAGTAGGCGAGTAGGAAGAAACGGAAAAATAAAAGTATTTTTAAAAAAGACTAGAACTGGCAATAGATTTGATGCAGATATAGATGATAAGTAAAGGTTTAAAATTAGCAACACAAAAAACAGAAGCGGCATTGCTATTGACTAAGAGAATTAATTGATGAGCAGGTAATATATAGTAAAAGATCAAGTGATAATCATAAAAAAATCATAATAATATTTTAAAGTGTCACTTAAAGCAAAATAATGGAACAATCACAACAGAATCAGCAAAGCTTACAGAATGGTATACCAAAAGAGATAAAATAAAAAGAACTAGCACACATACTGAAAAGCAAAATAGATAAAAAAACTAAAAATGACAATAATAGAAAAAAAAGCAAACAAAAATAAGAAAATACAATTATACATACTAAGATTTTAAACAAAATTGCAAATATAAAAAAAAATGTTGAAAAAAAGCAGTATAACAGAAATAACAAAGCAAAAGGCAAATGGCAAATACGCCACCTTAAGGTAGACAAATAACGCAACTTTTGACATAGTGAGAATATACCTGGCAAGAAGAGGGCAAACCAAATAATTAAAATAAATAGCACATAAATTGGAGAATGAAAATAATGCAGAAGTGGATGTGCAGAAAAAAAAACAAAAAAAATTCAGCCAGAGTAGCGGCTATAAGGAGAAAGGAGCCAATAACTAGCTCATCTTAAACTCGTTTTACATGTAAACTAAATTGACAACGATAGTATAACAACAGGATTTACGCATAAGAAAAAACTGAAAGATATTGCCATGTGTAATTTATTTTTAAAAGCCATGTGTTGAAGCACATCACTTCACTACGTCAAAAAAAAACAGGAAAATTAATGTTTGTCAAATTTTTTATGTGAAATTAAAAATTTAGAAACATTAATTTAAAACTTTGTGTTTAGAGAACGCACCAAAAATTAACAATTAGCATCACTTTTTTTACTAAAGCCATCAACAAAATTTCAGCTTTGGTGGTTACACCGGTTAAAAAAGCTTTTGTACTCAAATGTTGACAATTTGTTGGTTTTTACTTAGTAAAAATCTTTTGCGTGCATTTTTGCAGTTTCAGGCAATTTTACCTTGATTGTAAATAAATTTCTCCAAAACAAATTGCAGCTTGAAAAACACCTTTTTTATTAATAGTGCAACTCATTTGTGGTCTTTTTGTGCGTTACACGTACGTTTTTTTTGTTCCTGCTAACTTTAATACGTCTTTTACTAAACTTCATTTTTTTTAAATAAACAATTTTGCAGCTGCTCACTAGTTGACTTTTCTACAGTTAGTTTTTTGCAAAACTACATAACTAGGTGTTGAAAACTCTATTTGTGATGCTTGCCTTAATAAATTTTGCTGTACTTTTTTTATTATACGTTTTTTTTTTTAATATTTCTGCTGCATATCATAACATCTACATGCATTCAAAACTATCGTTTTCACTTTAAAACAATTCTTAAATTTTTCTTTTCAAATATTTATAAATATTTTAGCTGCTACTTACGCCTTTTTATTAACATTGTACATCCTTTTTATTAGACCAATCACTAGCAATAAATAATAAACACTTAAACATTTTTACCTGTTTAATAATTTGTTCATTTAACTTAATTTTTTTTATATATGATCTTTTTTGTTTATTAACATTTACCTCCAATTTTCTTTGTTTAATTTTTTTTTAAATTTATTTATTATTACGTTTATTGTTCTACTTGTTGATACCAGAATTACAACAATATCCAAATTTCACTTTGACTACAGAGGATAACAATATAATGTAGAAAATTTCCAAAACCTTACGGAACAGACAAGTTTTGGCAAAAATGGGGTTCAATACACTATTTATGGAAGGACCAAAACTGACAGCTTTGAATTCCAATGCTTCCTCTTATACACTAAGAATACTAATTTGGAGAACGTCAAAATAGTCTGCCGGAAAGTCAAAAAATTTCTACAAGCCGCTGACAACAACGCGCCGCTTGAAAGCGTTCGACCTTCTCAAATCAGAATAATCATAAAAAGATTCAAAACTTGGACTGCTCTTGGCCTTTATTATATAACAAATAAAACTCTCAAATTGCTTTTGCACAAAGCAATAATACCGCTTACCAACATTGTTAATGCAATTCTACAAACCGGGCACTTTCCTATAAAATGGAAAGGCTCACTAGTAATATATATCTCAAAACTAGGGAAAGAATAGTTTTTTTCAAAATTATCTTTTGGACAGAATTTAGGAATACACAAAAGCTATCAGTTTCTCCCCTCCCCTTTACCAACATGGGTTCAGGAGACATACAGTGCGTGTGTCTTATACTCAAAGGAAATCATGAGGGTGGTCTATTTTAACGTTGAAAAAGCGATTGACAAGGTTTGGCAGGAATTTCTTTAAAAACTGTACTGAAATAACGTTACTCTGCGTGTGGTAAGGCTGATATCTTCATATTTAAATTGCACAACACTGGCAGTAAAAAAAAATTATACTCATAAAATTAAGTTTTTTCACTTTTCTAGAAGAAAATTCTCTAAGAGGGGAGTAATGTCACTTTTAAAGTCTAAAGAAAACCATGTGCCACTTGATAACATTTTGTTAGAAAATAAGAAAAAGCTGTGAAATAGTAGGTGTTCATCTCACTGAATACAATCTCGTCATTATTAATGTGTACCATTCCCCTGCGGAAAATTTTAATGTGTTTCTGACCATTTTAAATCGTGTGTTGTCTAAAATAGGTGATCTTAATACTTGTTTTGTTATAGGAGGTAATTTTAATGTAAAATTTAATTGTAATGAACCACAAGCTACTACACTGTACGATCTAATGTCAAGTTTTAAATTAAAAAAATATGTTTTTTTTAACACAAAATTCAATAATTGTCAAGACAACATTTTCTCTAACTTAGATAATACTGATTTCAAGATTCACCATATTGTTGCAGCAATATCTGATCATAACAGTTGTAAATTAGTATTAAAAATACTATACGTCAAAATGTTGTATCTTCAATGCATTGTCCTATAACAACTCGCGGTAAATTTAATTTCTACAACCTAATTGAACATGTTGACTGGCATTATATCTATTCTGATAACTGGGAAATCAGTTTTAACAAATTTCATAAAGTTTTGTTTGATTGCTTTAATAAAGCATTTTCGGAAAATAAAAAAAAAAAAAAAAAACCAATGACAAACTAAACTGGCTTAACAATAGTCTTAGGAATATGAGAAATTCTCTTAATTTAATAAATGAGGTGTATCAATATTCTAAATGCTCAGAAAACAAAACACTTTTAACTGACACTAAGAATCAATATAAGCACGCACTTAAATGTGCAAAACTTAAAACTAACAACTTTTTTTTTTTTAATGATTTAATTGTAGTACTCTTAAAAAAGTATTAAATAACCTCATTATAAATTTGTCCATCTAAATTTACTAAAAATAACAGAACCAATTACAAGCCAATATCCTTGTTACCAATCATTTCTAAAATCTATGAAAAAATATTAAGTCGCCAATTAGCGGATTATTTTACAAAACACAATCAGTATAGCAAAAAAAATGGTTTTTGAAAAAATATCTCAACAACTAACGCTATCATGGAATTAGTTAATAATATCGGTATGTGCTTTAAAAAAAGCAAAATATCAATTGGAAGTTTTCTTGATTTGAGTAAAGCTTTCGATTGTATTTACCATAATATTTTGTTGCGGAAACTATATTGCTATAATCTGCACCCAAGTAGTTGTAGATTAATAATGTCATATTTGAGTGAAAGATGGCAAGTAGTTTCATGTAATGGTGCTGTATCACAAGAGAAAAGTTTGGATTTTGGTGTCCCGCAAGGATCAATTCTCTTTTTATTATATAATAATGATTTACCATATTTAGGCTTAAAAGGCTTAGTAATATTATATGCTGGTGACACTAGCATACTGACATCAGAAAATGTTGTAGAACAGGTGCAAACTGATAGCAAACTAAACAATGATCAGGTCGTACACTGGATGTTAAGTAACAAGCTATCTCTAAATCAAAATAAAACAAAAACAATATTATTCTCCCTAAAAACTGCCCATCAAAAATGTGTTGAGTCAACTAAATTTTTAGGAATTCAGATTCAATATTTACTTTGCGATGTTTAAAACATTCTGTATCTGTGGTTTGTTTAAGAAATGCTTATTTTGCTTTATGTCACAGCCATCTAAGTTATAGTATATCTATTTAGAGCCATTCAGCAGTTTGTACTCGTTTATTTGCACTTTAAAGAAAAGCAGTCAGAATTATTAACGCCACTGGCTATCGTGATTGCTACAAAGCTACTTTTATAGAACAACAATTACTAACTTTGCCGTCCATCTACATTTTTAATAGCATCAAATTCATTTTAAAACACCCAGATCAGTTTGACTAAAATGACAATCATAATCATTTAACAAGACAAAAAATGACATTAAATTAAATCCTATCAAGTTAAAAAGATCTCAAAACAGTTCGAGTTACTACTGCGCCAATTTTTTTAACAAATTGCTTACAAATATAAAACAAAAACCAGATAAATTGTTATTGCTTTGTGTCAAGGATTTTTTAATAAGTAATTGTTTCTATAACATGAATAAATTTTTACAATTTGGTTTTAAAACTATTTTTTAACTTTGTGTATAACTTATTACTTTTTTTTATTATAGTCAAATTGTATAGATAGATTGCCTTATTTTAAACTGTTGTAACTTGTATAATATTATATTTTATGATATTGTATTTTAAAAGTAAGTTATCAAGTGGCATTTTATGTATTATGTAATGACAAATGTAATAATTCTTTGTAATTAATAACATGAATAAATCTATCTATCTATCTAATTATTAAATATACATCAATGTTTTTTCAAAACATTAGCAGCAGAATAAAGTTTTAAGTAAAAATAACAAAATTTTAATTAATATTTTACTTTCCAATACATATTATATAAGGTATTGTAGTTAAGCCGATATTAGCGCCATCCAAAGTTGAATAGTTAGATAAACTTTAGGGTGCATATTGTATGTTTAATTATTTAAATTTTAAAAAATAATGTTTTACAATGGAAATTTTTATTGAACAGTGTTAATTATACAATTTATTTTAGATATTTTTAATAATTACAATTAATATTGATAAATAAGCAGTATTGCCTTTACTTAACTAATCGTTTTATATTTAAACTGTTTACATTTAAATTGTCTATTGAAGGCAAAAATAAGACATTTTAAAATAAATGAAGTATCTAATAATAATATTCGTTTAACACAAAATAATAAAAAAAAAATGTATCGCTTAAATTACCAAACCAGTTAAAAATATTGAAAACTTATCTGTTTTCAAATAGAACTTTAATACACAATATATATATTTTTATAAGCCAGGCCAAACTGCTAAATCGTAAATTATTAAGCCAATGATTAGCAATCTCTGCATCATTGCTTGGTTATCTCAACAGCGTTTAGATACTTGCATTGCCATAAAATTATTTGCCGCCATGTATTTTATAGCTGGTCGAATAAATAAAGACCCCTGTAATTCTTATCGCGCAACAAAGGATTCCGATATTATACCAGAACATATACGTAAGGAGAGTTTTAGGGATCGTCCCGCGCTATCATCCTTTTGCCAGTTAGTTATCGCCTGGAGTAAGTCTGAAGATAGAGGCGCGCTTGAATCTCAGGGGTCTTGCAAACGTCCCGCCGAGAGATAAGAATCGATCCGTGGAGAAACTGAGTGGACTCAATCCCAACCGTCCAAGGAACGAAGATTCTGTTTTGGTTTCTCCACTACGCCGGCAGTAACAAG
Organism: Tachinus rufipes; assembly: GCA_963932245.1. Taxonomy (NCBI): domain Eukaryota; kingdom Metazoa; phylum Arthropoda; class Insecta; order Coleoptera; family Staphylinidae; genus Tachinus; species Tachinus rufipes. The sequence goes on along the minus strand of OZ010745.1, from coordinate 68,755,856 downwards.
ACCTACTAATGTCTCCTCAGAGCATTAGCTCAGGCGCGCATTAGACGTCTTTTACTAAGAACTTGCTTCACCTCTGGGCCTTAATTTAATACCTTATAAATAAACAATTTAATTCTAAACACTTTGTACATCATTATAAAAGTTGAATTACATTGATTTATAGTAATTTAACCACAATGATAACGATAATTATAAGACTAAAAACTTAGATGGTAGATATTTTTCACGTCTTTCCACCGGAACCCAGTGAATCTAATAACCAAAAGAGGAAATTAAACGAGCATCGTGGCGTGGATTATCATGTGCATCTAAAGTGAGGTAGAAAAAATAGTAACGTGCAGCGACGACCATGCTACTTTATTATCCAGAACGAATCCTTTCTCCTTTTAATCGACAGATAGTATCTTAGCATAATGCACTAAAAATATTAAGGAAATTATTATAAAATTACGTGTCTCACGATTATGGTCAAATCAAGACTATCACACGCATTTCTAAATTTGTAGATAGGAGGGATTTTGAAATCAAATTATGCGGGCCTTATTGATATCTGAACGTGCAGGACTACGGCATCTAGATTTAAACTAAATTTATTAGTCTATGGATAAATTACTTATTATCGAAACTCAAATAAATTAACAAACCGCCGTTTGCATATTAATTATTTACAGGGGTAAAGTTGCGCATTCGGCATTCGACAATGTGTTTACTTTGGGTAGGTTTCAGACACATTTAGGATATCGTGTTACAATTATTTCATCTTGATCAACAGATTTATGTTTAAATCTTAAAGATGTAATGTAATATGATGTGTAACAACAATAATTAAAAATATTTTAAAGTAGGTTGACACAATATCATACAACGTACAATTTTATTATAAATAATATTTGAACAGATGTGGAAAACTAAAAATGTAATTAATTATTAATTTAAATATTTTTGGATTATATTACCAAGCGCAACTTCTGAGGTTTTATATCTGTAACTTTTTACCTAAGCATGCACTGAATGTATATTTTATAAACTATTTTTTATAAATCATTTATAATTTAATGAATAGCAATTTTATAATAGAAACAAAGTTATATACGTTACATTCTAGTTGTTGAAGCAGGTATGTGGAAAAATTACAAACACTTTTACCATTCAATCATTAAATTAATGCTGAAATTTTAAATATTTTTTTCTACTTCTTCAATGCGCTGCAATTACACTATACAAGATAAACGATAAAATAAATATTAAAATTTAAAATAAAATAATGACTAAACACTATAAAATGTATCACAGTTTTTATATAAAATACATTAAACATTTTCAGGTTAAACTTAAATTAATACCAACAATCTAAATTTAATTTACATTCATTTACATTCATTACATTCAGCATTTACATGGACAATATAGTATACAAATTTACAATAAAAATTTATAAAAACAAGAAAAATGTATAACAAATGTAGACTAAAGCACGCTTCTGCATTGAGCTTTATATGTAACATACCATAATTTAGCAAAATCAATTAATTGTGCAGCTACATTAACATGCGAGATATTTAACAATATATATCGTATGTATGTATTATATGTATCAATATTTATGTTGTTAGTTTAATTTTGTAAAAAGCACTGAGGAAGAAGAAAGTAACTTTCCAAAACGTTTGTAGTTTAATGATTAAAAGATAACATTACTAATTTCATATTGTCCTTAATTGCCACTTTTGAGTATTTTTATGTTATTTTGCGTAATATGGTAAGCTAAAAAAATACGTTTTTAATTTAAAAAAAAAATCATTAATTTTTTTTTTAAATTTTAAAAACGTCAATACACTTTTCTTGGCGTCAGTTTGCAGCTTTTATTATCATTGACCCGTTAATATTTATATTGAAGTCTCTAACAATAACAATTTTGTAATCAGTAGAATACGTTATCAATTCTTTAAAAAAAATTATTTAACATTAAACGTTTTTTGATAGATTACCACCTACTACGTTCCAACCAACAATAAGTTGCGTTTTTTAATTATTTATTTCAAATTTTTTGTAATCTAGTTGCTCAGTAAAAAACTTAACTTGAGTTTTTAATGTAAAATTTTACGCATTGTCAATTTTACTAAGTTTATTGTTACCCAAAATTTATACGACTTAAATTGTTGGCTAATTTACTGTTGCAGATGTTCTTACGATTGTTAAAGTTCCTACTAAGCAAAATTAAAATGAAAAAAATTTGTCATAAAGAATTTAATTATAGCAGAAATATTAACATCTCAACCAATAATTAAAGATTAAAATTTGAGTGCTCACACTATTGCGGAACCTGCATCTAACAAAAGACGACCAAAGAAAGACAGTTAATTTTTTTATATTTTCCGAAATATGGATCTCTTCCAAATTTTTATCACTAAATTTATACTTACAAAAATTGTTTGATCTTTACATATTAAAATATCCAGACAAGGTTAGTTTAAAACAATATTTTATAAAGTTATAATTTAAGTTTTAAACAACAAATAGATACTACAAACGAAACAGAAAGCAATATTTTGCAGTATAAAATACAACATAATATATTATCCAATTGTGCATGCTTCAATCTTTATAATTTTGACATTTATTGTAAAAGCTCCAAAAAAGATTTTTTAATATTTGGTTAAAGCATGAAGCAAGAAAAGAAACGCAAGAAATATATTTTGAATTAAGAAAATTTATTATAGAAAACTTAAAACTGCGGCTACAAACCTAATGCTCCGAGTTAATGACTGTGGCGGCAGAATAGAAGCATAAAATTGATTGTTACTACAAACTTACAAAACATTGCAATAAATTACATTTAAGTTTTTGCAACCGGGACGTACGTTCCTTTCAAATGATTTTAACATTGGCGATGTTGAGTGTTCTATAAAAACGCACACTAGACTTTATACAGACAAAAATTACGTGAACGCAATGTTGAAGTGCAAGGAAAAACAAATTTACTGTAACAAAAATTAAAAAAAAAATTTTTTTCCAGTTGAGCACCTATTAAACGCAGTTACAAATAGAAAACTAACTACAAATAAAAAAAATCTAGTTTAAAATAAAGTACAAAAAAGAAAATCTAATCTACCTAGAATATTAATAATTAAAAAAATAATTTTAAAAACATGATAAAGCTTATACCAAACAACGCAATTTTATAAGTTTATAAAAAATGTACTTTTTAGAACAATACGATGAGGCTGTACTAAATAAAGTTATCGTAGTTTTTAAAATGTCATAAATATTTTTGGAGATTTTATATTTTTATAAAATAAAATATTTTTTTATTTTATTATTTTTTTATTGCTAAATTTATTATTTTGTTATTGATGAATTAAAAACGTTATTGAGTAACAATTTGAGAACATACCTGTGATGTGAATTATAAATAACAATATGGAAAACAAATGTAATATAATTATATAAAAAATGGTGCATTCCCGCTGCGATTGTTACAGTATACACGCATAGAATTCTCTCCGTATAAAACAAGTTAATTTGCTTTAAGTAAATAACAGTTTATTATATATTTAATATGTGCATGGTATCTAAGTGTTTTGATAAGTGATCTCTCGCGGATAATCCATATTCAAATTCGCAAAACGATAAATTTAAACTCCCAAAAAAGAGGGGCAGGCCGAAAAAATTAAAAGAACTTTCTCGCAAGAAAGGTAAAGCCAAAAATTATTTTAACTTAAGTGGAAAAGATAAAAGAACAAGTACACCATCAACTTCAGGAAATAAATCGACTACAACTGATAAGAACCAACAACAAAAAACTCAATATACACCAATACAATCAACAACAAATAAGTTTATAATAAATACTACACCCACGCTTTTTACATAGAAACACTGGCTCGATGTTTTCGTACTGAAATGTCCGATCTTTAGTGTCGAGAAAATAATAACAAAAAAGACACAATTTTATCAACAAAATCGGGTTTTATTATTAAAACAGAGGGGCAGGCTGAAAAAATTAAAAGAACTTTCTCGCAAGAAAGGTAAAGCCAAAAATTATTTTAACTTAAGTGGAAAAGATAAAAGAACAAGTACACCATCAACTTCAGGAAATAAATCGACTACAACTGATAAGAACCAACAACAAAAAACTCAATATACACCAATACAATCAACAACAAATAAGTTTATAATAAATACTACACCCACGCTTTTTACATAGAAACACTGGCTCGATGTTTTCGTACTGAAATGTCCGATCTTTAGTGTCGAGAAAATAATAACAAAAAAGACACAATTTTATCAACAAAATCGGGTTTTATTATTAAAACAAATAACAACAAAGAAATAACAACAAACATGCTACAAGCATTATTAAATGCAAAAATAGTAAAAAGCTTTAAAGAAACTTCTTTAAACAAACAACACTCAAACATAATACCAACAGCTTCTTATTCAGCGGTTATCGCTTTAGTAGATCAGAAGATTACTGACGAAGAATTAAGTAATGCACTCAAATCCAACACAATAACTCATCGATATTGCAAACAAATTATATCAAGAATAACCGGTCAAGCAACATACAAAATAAGGATCATAACAGCCGACGTGGACTCCTATCAGAAGCTTATGCAACATGGTGTATTTTACAAAAACAAACACTATATGAAAGCATCGCACCTGCCCCAATACCTATTCCATGTGGCAAATGTACATCGTTTGAACACACCACAGACAACTGCACTGGAACCATCACCTGCGGCAAATGCGGCAAAAATCACAAAACCAGTACATGCACCACAACCCTACCAACTAAATGTACATCATGCCACGAAGAAGAACATAAAGCATGGTCTCTAAAATGCAGAAATCGTCCAATTAAACCAATTGAAGAAATTCCCAACGTAAGAATTAAATCAGCAAACAAAAGGTCAGCAGATATAGACTAAAATCACAAAATCATTCAAAATTCACTCACCCATTACAATTCATGACTATATTATTGACAAGTACGTTTCTCAAATTAACTCTCCAAATAACACAGACCAACAAGCATTAATTAACAAACTTAAACATCGCTTCATTGAAACTCATAACATAGACACCCTAGTATCATTTTCCGGAAACCGTATGTTTATTATAATGCTAGATATTCTCAATCCAGATCATGCCCCGCCTACTGTTCCTACTACAGGCATACAAGTAACTGTAACCCAATTCCAAAATGTCGACTATTAAATTCCATTACTCCAACATCAATAGCTTTCCACGTAAATCTCTAATTATTAAAAATTTTCTTACTAAAGAAAATATTTCACGTGCCATGTTTGTAGAGACTAAAATTCCAGGCCCTATTTTATTTCATAATTGGTCAATAATCCAAAGTCCAGCTAACATTGTCAACCGTAATTATAAAGGAGGTTTTGTTACAATGGCAAATCCTACTATCCAGATTAAAAAAGACAACCTTCTAAGTATTAATGACTGTATACATTTTTCAATCCCTTTCCAGAAAGAGAAATTTTTATAAAAGCTTTCTTATATACTCATTCCTTAATTATTGGCGATTTTAACTTAAACCCTACAAAATCCCGCCACTTGCAAAATTTTCTTTCAAATTCCGACTTTTCCAGAATCTCTACCTCTTCTACATTTATTATGAATGACAGTCAAAGCACAACTCCTGATATATTACTGTGCACATCAACTATAAAATCAATAATTTATTCAATAAATGTTATCCCTGACCTTTGTTCCGACCACTTAGCCATATCCTTTGAAATAAATATTGAACCACTAACCGTACCATACCCAGAGTTTTCTTTTAACTTGAACCGCTGCAACATAAACCAAGTCAACAAGGAGGTAATGGCATTTATTCAAACTAGTAAAAGCACTTCACCAACAAGCATCTCTTCATTTTTATATTCAATATCAAACTCTATTAAAAATAATACGTCTAAAAAACTAAAATTGTACTACAACTACCCGCTACCACCGTTCATTCTTAGACTCATAAAAAATAAACGACATATATACCGAGAATTTAAAATAACAAACGACAGAATTTTGAAAAGACAGTTCAATGACTTAAACAAACATATACATAATTTAATACAACAATACAGAAATGACACATATATTAACGCATGCAATAAAATTAACGACAAGAAAAGGAAATCATATTTTTAAGAGATAAAAAAATTAACAAGATATTTCTCAAATTTACAACATTACGGACCCAGAGACTAATTACACACTTTCTTTAGGTATTGACAGAGCTAACGGTTTCTGTAATCATTTTAAAAACGCATATACTTTTTCCAAATCAAATAACTTTGACGACAATCACTTACAGGACGTAAATACATGCTATGAGACATTTTGTAGACAGATCCACTTAACGCCAGATGACGATCATATAGATGAAGAAATTTATTATGACACATTAAACCGCGGCAAAAACTCTGCACTTGGACACGATTTAATGACTAGACAAATTTTACGACAATTGGACCATAACATTTATCTTCACATAATAAATATTTACAATTATTGTATCAAACACCAGTATTTTCTTAATGAGTGGAAAGCGGGAGTTATTATTTGAATTCCAAAAAATAATTGCAACTTAACTCACCCAGGCAGTTACCTTTCCATTACACTACTTCCAGTCTTAGGAAAGCTATTTGAATCTTTAATTCAAATTAAACATCTAACTTATACTGAGAATAAAATACCTATTACCCAGTTTGGTTTTCGAAAAAATATGTCAACAACCTATCCATTAACTATCCTAACTTTAAATATCCAAACATTCTACCTTGAGGGCAGACATTCGAGCGTTTTGTTTATAGACATAAACAAAGCGTTTGTTCAGTCAGGCATTGAGGCCTCCTATTTAAACTATCTAAACTAAAAGTTCCACCATAACATAATCAATAAATTTCTTGAAAACAGATCATATCAAGTATGTTTACGCTCAGTATACTCTCTTCCATTCTCTCCTCAACAAGGTGTTCCACAAGGCTCTCTTCTCTCACCGCTTTTATATAATTTATTTTGTTCGGATATTTATAGTTCTAATTCAAAGCATTTTAACTCAGAGGCTTACATACTTCAGTATGCAGATGATACCACTTTAATTTCTCATGCAAAATCTTTAAAAGCATCTATTACTCAGCTACAATTATTATCGAATACTACCCAAACTTGGTTTGACAAATGGCGTTTACTTGCAAATCCACAAAAAACAAAATTATTAATCCCGTATCACAAACCATCAGACAATGTTCTAAAGATCAACATGAATCAACAAGTTATCCTTGCTTCCCAAATATGCAAATACTTGGAAGTTAGTTTTGATACAAAATTAAATTTTAAATATTATTCACAATTTATTAAATCAACTATAATAACCCGTGCCAAACACTTTTGATCCTTATCATACAAAAACCAAGGCATTGACATAAAGAGCGCGAGTCATATATATATAAAACCATATGTCGGCCGTTGCTTAACTATTCATCTATACTTTTCCTTAATTCTAGTAATCCCACTCTCTAAAATCTCTATGTAACTGAACGTTCTTCCCTGCTAGCAATTACAAAACTCCGCCACCCTAACCACTCCCTACATAATCCTTCCAATCAGTTGCTACAGGAAAAAACAAAAATTGAACCTCTAGATGAACGGCTCCGAACACAGCAAACAAAATGTTGTAACAATAATACTAATAAAAAAATCCTATCTGACTTACTAATTACCAGAAACGCATTCATTCCCTCCAAATATAAAACCCATCTCAGTCTCTACAACAATTAATCACTACTCTTCGAGATGACAGTACAACAGAAGACTAACTAACCCTCATAATAACATATAATATAATTATTATACATTTAAAAATGCTCTTTTTTTTTCTTTTTTTTTTTTTCTGTAAACAAAATATTATCATGAGCTGAAAGACTACGGTCGAAGGCCATTTTAAAAAAAAGATTAAAGTCGATCTATTAATAATATTATCTGTATGTATGTATATGTAAATATTTGTACGTTTTTTTCTTTTGAATAAAGATATATAATAATAATAAAAAATGGTGGTATTATTTTTGTATATATTTTAAAAATAATAATAACAACTACAACAAGTCATAGTGTTTCATTAGTAGGTATATCAAGACAATATTAAATGCAATTTACCATTTTACCGCTAATGAATCAAGTTTCTTGAACCACACTTGAAAAATCAAATAGACAGTACACATTATTGCAGTAATAATTTACGAAGTTTATCAAATAATATTGATTTTTTTTTTTAATTTTAAATAAAAAAATGGCTACAACATTTGTAAATAAAAATGATACATTTTATTATTTTTATTTACAACATATAGCCATTTTACATTTTCACATTAACATGCATAATATATTATAATATCTTTATTATCTGTATGTGAATATTTCAAAACTACTTTGCTGTGGGTTAATAAACAGTGTCTATATTATCATCATAAAGTGAGAAATAAAAATACTAGCTGTATTGTCAATTACATTTAGTTTTAATATTTTTAATACACAAATTAGTCAAGTTGCTAATATCAGTCAGTAGATATGTATTTTTGAAAAGGTTTTAAACATTGTTTACAATTATATCATTTTTTGATCAAACTTTGCACTTTAGACAAGTAAATGCCATATTAAAGCAAAATATTTTTTTTTATATAAAACAGAATATATCAAACTTTGTAAATAAACGTTTAAATCCTATATATTATTAAACAAATAATAAAATGCTAAGAAAATAAAAGTAAACAAACAAACTAAATGCACATGTACACTTAACTATAAAATTACCTAACTTAACCTAACGTAACCTAACCTTTTAATGCACTTCAGTCAACCTGGGTCTGCGGGACTCTTCTTTTTGTTCTATAAGGCTCTACCCGCTAAAACTTCTCCTCAATTCAATTTCAATTCAAAAATATATTTTATTGCTAACAAAATATAAGTACATTGTACATTATACAGAAAATAATAAAATAAGATGAGACTCAAATAATAAAAAATTATGCATTATCAGATACAGTTAAAGACAACAAATATTATATACACTACAACTGAACTTATTACGCATGTACTGCGTTACTCACATACATGTGCATGAGTCATTATAGTTTTTAGACCGTACTATAAGTTAGTAAAAAAAGAATAAGGCTAGAAACAGAAAAACATAAAAATAAAAAACCTGCTAGTAGCAATTACATCATGTTAAAAAATGATAAATATGATGTGTTTAACATTAGTACCACAGATCACCTTAAAGATGCAGCGTTCTCATATAAATTATAGACAACACATTAGGCAGATAACTCCGTCTATGCTTCACAAATGTCGCGCTTATCAGAACAACCTGGCGAGCGGAAGATTAAAATTTAACAAGTTATTAAAATTAAATTTTAACTTTATAAAATACACACAAAAATGAATACATAATTAATATATTATATTTTTACATAAATATAAATATATTATGTATTCATATTTATGTGTAAGGGTAGTTTACATGTACATATATAAATAAAAAGAACAAATATTTAAGTAATAATAAAAATTTAATTTATTTATAACAAATACAGTAATACAATAAGTATTTAATACATAAAAAATTATTAATTTCTTACTTTTTGAAGTTCAGGTACCCATAATTTGACTTCCAACTTCTTTCGAAACTAAAAATAAATACATATGAATTAATACAAAAAATATTATTTTTAAACATGATATACAGGGTGTCCAGAAAATACGTGTACAACGTTTGACGACAGACTCCTGACGTCAAAATAGGTCGATCTAAGCCGACTTAGTTATATCCAAAATTGTCTCGTTTAGCCGGTAGAGGGCGTCAAAAGTTTGTAAATATTAAAAAGAAATTACCTGTAACAATAATTTTTTAAGTGACCTTGTTGCTATGGCGTTTAATAATTTGACAATTATTGACAAATTGTCACCAGTCTATGAAATTTACTCAAGCATACGATCAACATTCTTGAATTACAAGTTCATTTTACCATTAAAAATGGAAAGTTATACAAACTCTCAGAAAATTGACATGCTCCTGGTATACGGGTTTTGTCAAGGAAATGGGCGTCAGAGTGTTAGGGTTTACATGGAGAGGTTTCCTAACCGTCGAATACTAAACCACCAAACATTTGCCAATATTGAGCGTCATCTTCGAGAAAAGGGGAAGTTTTGAGAAAAAGTTTGAAGGCAGGGGTCGTATGCGAACAACTCTAACTGTGGAAACAGACGAGATGATTCTGGAAAGAGTTGAAGAAGAACCAAGTACCAGTACCCGTCTCTTAGAACGTGAGTCAAATGTTCCTAAAACGATTGTCAATGAGGTTTTAAGAGAACAGTTGTTACATCCTTACCACATACAAAAAGTCCAGGAACTTTTACCGACTGATCCCCCCATGCGGCTTACATTTTGTCAATTTATTAGAAACAAAAGAATCTTTGTTCCAAATTTTTGTAGAAAAATTATGTTTACTGACGAGGCATGCTTTACAAGATCTGGGGTAACCAATCTGCACAACAAACATATTTATTCCGATGAAAATCCACATGCCATTAAAGTTGCACATCATCAGCATCAATTTAAAATTAATATTTGGGCAGGTAATATTGATCACTACCTTATTGGTCCCATTGTTATTCCAGACAAGTTAGATGGAAATATTTATTTAAAATTTTTGCAAGACACATTACCAATTCTTCTGGAGAATTTGCCCCTTTTACTTCGGAGGGAAATGTGGTATATGCATGATGGTGCCCCGCCCCATTTTTCCGTTGCCGTTCGGCAATACTTACATCATCAATATCCCAACCGATGGATTGGAAGAGGCAATGATGCACCAGTAAAATGGCCACCACGTTCTCCTGAGTTAAATATGTGTGACTTCTTTTTGTGGGGCGCTATTAAAACAGAAGTTTACAAGACTCCGGTAAACACACGCGATGATTTATTGCAGCGGATTTTAAATGCAGGCAACCATTTTAATAATCCCGAGACATTAGATAGGGTCCAATATCATTTTTTAAAGAGTGTTAATAAGTGTATTCAGCAAGATGGCGGTCATTTTACACATTTGCTTAAGTAATGTTTTTGTTTTACTTAGTTTCTTACAATAGATACTTTCAACTTTGTTATACTTTTGTTTTTTTTGACGCCCTCTACCGGCTAAACGAGACAATTTTGGATATAACTAAGTTGAGGTTGCTGTCAAAATTATATATTATTAATTTAAAAATAAGACCCTTAGTCCAGACGCTTTTTTAATATTAAGTAACGCCATCTGCGTGAGGTTACTGTTATTAAAATTGACAGATATATCACTTGCTATCCGAGTCCTGCTGGACAGTATTGTGTTTAAGCCAAAAACCAAACGGTGAATCGGTTTAAATTTGTTTGCAACTAATGTGCTTCAGCAGGCAACTATGGATAACTTTCTCCGTAAGCTTTCTAAAAATGATTAATAAACTAATGAGTCTGTAATTGTCTGGATATTTTGACCTTTTTTTACTGGAATGATCACAGTTGTTTTCTACTCAAATAGAAAATGACTAAGTTTGGTTATGGCATTTATGCTGTTTCTTAATTGGACAATCATATTTTTACCAGATGTTTTACACACTGGTAGTTTACTTATAATTTGAACAATGTCTGATAAAGACGTAAAATTTTTGTGAAATGTAGATAGATGTTGCATATTAATAAAAGTGTTTATCAATTATGCCATAATAAAATGAGATTTGTTGTAATATATAGTGCACACATTTGTCAATTAATATTGTTACTTGAGTGAAGCTCTTTTTAAAAGTTTTAACCTGTTTCCACAACGAGTTATCGAATGCTGATACTGACTTAAGCTTTTTCTTCCAAGTGTCAGTTTTGATTGTTTTTATGTCAGGTCTTTTTTGTTTTGTTAATCTATCTAGTTTAAATTTGTCTAGATTTAATCCGTTTTGTTGCCAATTTTGTTTTGCACGGTTTTTACGTTGAAGTAAGTTTTTAATTTGATCTGTTAAATTGTTTTCAGTCGAGTTTATTATTTTCTGTTTTGATGTTAGTTTTTTAGGATGAGTTAATATGTATGTCAGTTCCTGTACCTCGTCGTTTAAGTTTTCTACTGTCACAATTTTATTGTTAATAAATAGTTGACTGTTAATTATTTGTTTGTATTTAGTCCAATCTGTGCATTCATATAAAGTGCAATCTTTTATGATTGTGATATAGTTTGTGATTTGTTAAACTAAACATAACTGGATTATGATCTGAGTCAAGTTTGGCTAAAAAGATGGGTTGTGTAACGTTAGTCATGTTTTTGTTGATGATGATGTCAACTGTCGTAGGTGTCGTGTGATTAGATGAATATTGAGTAGGTAAGTTGAAAAACTAAACAACTTCATTGTGGTTTATAATAAAACGGTTTAAAGTGTTGCCGTTACAATTATTACTATAATAGTTCCATTCAGAATGACTTGCGTTAAAATTGCCAATAGATAGTAATTTGTTAGAGACCCCAAATAATGAACCAAGATCAGTTTGTAAAATGTATTTAAATGGTGAATTGTATAATGAATTGATATGCATGTTATTCAGCAGTTTAACTCTCACATAATCAATTGCAGTTAGTGCAAGCCAATCAATACTAGCAAACTTGACGTCTTTTCTGACCAGAATAGCTATTCCTCCGGCATTTGATGTACGGTCTTTGCAGACTACCGCATTGCTTTAGGTAGTTATTTTTTGTTGAGGTTATATTTTTGTTATATTTCATAGCATGATTGCAATATCTATTCTAGTCAGAAACTCCGCCAAGCCGGCAATTTTGCTTCGGAGGCCATTGCAGTTCCAAGTACATATGTTAAGTTTACTGGCCATCTAGTAAAGTAATAAATAAATAGAAAACTTAGAACCGATCTCATATTGATTTGCAGCACTGCATTTTAAGATTAAGTTCATTTAAAGCATCTAACATTTTTCTAATATTAAAATTTTTATTTAGTATTAATTGCACCTTGCAAAACTTGGAAATCACTCATAGGATTGCCACCCACCTTACTGACGTTGGTAGTAGCAGATGTATGTCAAGATAAAACCACGCGTTGTTGCTAGTAGGAGCGGCGATGGTGTACTGCGGTAATAGGTTTGCAGAAGTTCCAGGAGTTGCGTTAAGTCCTTTTGTCTTTATGGTAGGTGTTGTCACGTAGTTAGAAAATGTGTTTGCCGGAGTCAATAATTCCAGTAATCCGCACCCCCTTCTCTTCTCGTGTCACTTACCCCAATCCGGTACCGCTTAAGCATTACATCAAGTAACCTAACCTAACCTAACTATAAAGAACAGTTTGAATCAAGTTTTAAATAATTAAAGCAAATATTACCACTATTATAAATAAAAAAAAAAACAATGTACGTTTTGCTTTGATTCACTCACGACGATTATAATGATAGATTTAAGTAAAAATATGTAAAAGCAACAAAGAACAAACGTAACTTTTAACAATAACTAAACAACAACAAAAAATTTAATTTAAATTTACAATAACTAGATTTAGTGTGTTGTCCAAATATATTATCACTAGAAAAAAAATCAATATTCCAGTTTCTATAGCTGACATATCAATACCATAGTATTTAGATCATTATCTTGCTGTTGATTAACATTTTCTAGTATATAAAATTTCATAATATATAAACAATTTTTGTCTTCTTCATAATACAATTAGTGCAAAGTTTATAAATATTATACTTTATACATTTTAACAAAAATACCATAACAACCTATTAAAAGGCTTTTTTATTAAATCTAGCCAATTTCTTAAAACATTAAAAACATTAGAATTGGTTAATAATGATAAATATTACATATAATTAAATAAGAATCTTACTACCATAATATTATAATAAACAAAAAACTAATAGTCATAGTAACAACAGCATAAGTCAATACTTGCAAGTTTGTAATTTTTAAATTTAGTATGATTTTCTCAAGATGCATAAACATAATTGACTCAAAAGTTTTTTTCCATTAGCTCACTATTAAAAATTAATCACATTCTGTAGTCTCATTATTAATTTTTTTTGTATGATGAACAACAAATATTAGTCATACAAGGCATACTGGCAAAGTTTGTACAACTAAAACAATTGCATGTGCTTGATCGATGTGATTGTTAGCTTGAGTTTTAAAAAGTTATTAATTTATTTTATAACAGTTATTATTAGTTAGTGATGCATTTTAATTTGATAACCAAATTGTTTTGTTATCAATTTAAATATTATTTATTTATTTACTGACATTTTATTAGATTAAATAGGGAAATTAATAATATCAAAACATTATTGATTATTGTACAATATCAAACTAATTGTATTCAAATTATTTTATTTATAACAACATTGTTTGAGACAAAATCTTATTTGTCTATGGTTTGTTTCAATTGACATTTCTAACAAAAAATGTAAACTTTGTCACTTTGTCACTTAAATCATATGGACTACAACTTTTATTGTACTTAAAAAAGTTTAAACTTTTAAAATTAACAACGGTAAAGAAAATGATAAAAATGTTTAGGAGTATATTTGGATCTACCAAAAGCATTCGACACAGTCACTGTCACCAAACGCTATTTAGAAAATCAAAAACAACGCCAGAGACGAGAAACAAAAAGAACTTGGATACAGAGAGTCAAATAAATTTGGAAGGCGGAAACAGCGATTTAAAAAGAGCAATCAAACCTACAACAATATAAACAATAAAGTAATTAATTAAGTAGTTAAAAAAGTTAACGACTGAGTGTGTAAACTCTAAAGAAAATCTCATAGAGGTAGCTCTAGAGAGACTAAAGTTTGACAAAATACGGAAGAAAAAAAAAACGGAAAGAAAAAAAAAATTGAAAATAAGAATGAAAATGTCAACACAGACAATGCAGATAGAAGATACAATAACCCCAAAACAGGCTTATGGAATATTTAAAATGTAAGCACAAATAAAGATGAGTGCAACAGAAAAAAACATAATTTTTGTGTATATTAAGTTGCCTATTATGCTAAAACAATCTTATTTTAATCCAGAAGATAATAAAAATAGATAATAAAAAAGAAAAATTATTAACAAAAACTGGCTAGAAACAAATTACAAACATATTAAAGTAGAAATGAAACCAAAAATAAGAAAAAAAATACAGCAGCAGTATTTAACAAAACAAAATAGGCAAAAAGCTAAGCGTTCTACAACAGACAAAAATGATATACCCAAAATTAATGACAAAAGATATAGAAAAAGAGTCACTATACGTAAAAATAAAAAAAAACTAAGTGGAAAAAATGCAGGAAAACTATACATAAGTAAAAAAGGTTAAGTGGAAGACCAGCCTTAGGCTGAACTTCGCCGTTTTCTTGTAGTAAATATAAAGAAATAAAGACGCTATTATTATTTATTATTAAGTAAACAAAAGTACAAAACCTCACAAAAAATGCAAGAAAAAGGAGATAACAGAAAGAAAAACTAAGGTAAAAATTAAAGTACGTGCCAACACAGTTAATTCTTTTATGATAGATGGTGACTGCACTGAGCTGATGATATTTTACTCTTTCAATTTCAAGTGTTTATATGTGTTTTTAATTGTGAAGTTTTACCTAACGTACTGGTAATTATATTTGTGATTGTTTGTGCTATCTGTCTTAATCATTATTCAGTAAAATTTATGGTAAAGTTTGTTTATTGAAACTTAACCTAAATTAATAGCCGCCGCCCGCGCATTCTCATCCGCGCAGCGCAAACCAATATTTTTACCAGTGGCGTAACTTGTTTTCTTTTAAATTGTGATTTTATATTTTAATTTGTGATTTTATATTTTAAGCTTGTTTTAAACACTCCTTTGTTTTCTTGTGTTATCCCAACCGTGGTCTGCTTTTGTTTGTTTTGTAGTTAGTCACCAGGTAAAGGACCACACCGGTGTGAATTGTGTATCCTTGTATCATCTTTGTATTATTTTTTATTCCTAAATATTTAATCACTTTTATAGTTAAATTTTTAAATTTTAATTTATTATTATGTCCGGTCCAACGTGCAAATGCAGAGGTGTTGCACAATCTGGCGTAACATGTACTAGTTGTGGAATTATATTTCATAACAGTTGCGCCATTTGCCATAAAAAATGTCACTATGGTACGTCATTCAAACTTGACGATTCCAAACTTTCCAGGCTTTATAAAAAGACTATCATACTGTATCAAGTTTTGTTAGATGAAGTTTGGTCTAACAATTAATTGCTATTAGAAAAAGTATTGTATCTTGAAGAGCAGATTGCAGACAAAAATAAGGTAATACTTGAATACAAAACTCGTATTCAAGAATTTATGCCTTGTGTAGTTACACCAACGATTGATGAGGAAATTCAATTGCTTCCACCTGCAATTAATTCTGTAATTATAAATTCTTCTTCTTTTGCAACCCTTACTGCTCAATCAAAACCTAAACAGAAAGTTCAACCTAAAACCCCAACAATTTTTGGTTGTGGTCTAAGTAACGATAAGTTGCAGGCATATATGCCAAACTCATATATACATGTCTCAAAACTTAAACGCGGAACTAAAAAATCTGATGTTATTAACTACATTAAATTGAAATACCTCGATATTTAAACCGACGCTGTAGATCTAGCTGTACAATCTGGAAGCTACAGTAGCTTTAAAGTCTTGGTTCCCGCCGACCATGCTTGAACTATTATTTGCAAAGACTTTTGGCCAGTTAACATTGCTGTCAAAAAATTTGTGAGTTATGGTCGTTCACAAAATGTTCCTGCTTCATCTCTAATGGATTTTTGGAGCCTGAATCCTGTCAACAACTTGGACTTATCTTTAGGAATGACAACGGCTTCTCCATCTACTACCAGAACGTCGGGGTTTAAAAACTAAACTCAAAAAACTCTTGCTAGCTGTAGCCGTATCAGACTACGATGTGATTGTTTTCACTGCAACCTGGCTTTCTCCAGACATTAGTGACTCTGAATTAAATCTAAAAAGCTATCATTTATTTAGGTGTGATCGCTTGGCCTTTACAAGCCTTAAACAAAGCGGAGGTGGTGTTTTAATTGTTATCAAAACTCACCTCAAATCTGTATTACTTTACCCCACGTTTATTAGTGTTGAACATTTGTTTGTAGTTGTTAAGTTTAATCTTGTGTCTTATATAATTTCTGCGGTATATTTACCACCTAATTCAACTAGTGACAAATATCTTGACCATTGTTATTCCGTCGAATCTATTGCCGACAAATTTTCAAGCAGTAAACTAGTTTTATTGGGCGATTACAATCTACCTGCAGCATCTTGGGTTAATGATGTTTTAGGTATAGGATTAATTTGCAATGATAGTTACCCTGCTCATTTAGTAGCTAATTTATTTGGGTTTTTAAACTGCGTACAATGCATTTCTATTCCTAATAGTGAGGGTGTGATTTTAGATTTATGTTTTACTAACGATCGTGATATTTCTGTGATAGAAGCTGTAGATGTTTTGTTAAATTTAAGCCAACACTATACTGCGTATTTGTTAACTATAAAATGTGATACTACCTATGATATTTTAAATTGTATATATGTTTTTAATGATTTTAAACTTGCCGACTACAACGCAATCAATAATTATTTGTTGAATGTTGATTGGACTGCACTATTTTATAACTGTGATATTAATATGTGTCTTGATGTATTTTACTATGTAATCGATTAAGTTATTGATTGTTTTGTCCCTAAAAACTGTGGCGTAAAAACAATTTTTCTATTTCGTTCAACAAAGAATTGATATCACTTACTAAACTCAAGAAAACTGTACACAAACGTTATAAATCTTTAAAACTATTGTCAGACTATAATGAATTCCAATATATTTGTACTACGTGCAAAAATCTCAGTGCACATCAATACGAGCAATATATTTTACAAACTGAAAGTAAAATTTAAAATAATCCAAAACATTTTTGGAGATTTGTTAATGAAAACAAAAAAAACTAATGGTTTTCTATCCACATTGCATTATAAAGATCCAACTTGTAATAATGGGAACAACTCTGTAACTAATTTTGCAGATTTTTTTCTTCAGTCTATGATAACAAAACTCATCCAACTTCATTGTTTAATTTTAATAATAACGTAATACATTCAAAATTTTCTATTAGTTTGTATAATGTTTTTAAGGGAATTGAAAACCTTAAATGTAATTTAAGCGTTGGACCCGACGGCATTCCTTCTTTACTGTTAAAAAAGTGCATTTATTCTATTGCAAAGCCATTGCACATACTTTTTAATGCTTCATTGAATGAAACTAAATTTCCTCAAATATGGAAACAAAGCTATATTACGCATTTGTTTAAATCTGGAGCCAAAGAGAATATCACTAACTATAGAGATATTTGCATTCAATCTGCTGCTATACCTAAGTTGTTCGATAAAATTGTAACTGGTCAGTTGCAATAGATGTGCAAAAGCATTTTAATAGCAGCATGGATTTTGTGAAGGGCTTTCTATATTTTGTTATGAAATTGATATTTTAAATGCATTTAAATCTAAAGTACAAGTTGACTCAATCTACACCGGTTTTTCAAAGGCGTTTGATCGTGTGAGTCACAATATTTTGATTGCCAAACTCAGTGCTCTGGGATTTCATCATGATATGATTTCCTGGTTATTCAGCTTTTTGAAAAATCGCACGCAGTTTGTAAAAATTAATAACTTTTTGTCACAGCCTATTCTTGTTTCATCTGGTGTTCTTCAAGGATCTTATTGTGGACCAATTTTATTTTTGCTTTTCATTAATGATCCTACAGTATACCAATTCATCGTTATTTCTTTTATTTGCGGATGATTTAAAAATGTATAGAAGAATATCATCTCTCAATGACTGCCATCTTTTACAACTGGACTTAGATTCAATAAATACTTGGTGTTTTATTAATAAATTATTTTTTAATGCTGATAAATGTTTTTCAATAAGTTTCCATAGAACTTTAAGTAAAATTTCTTTTAACTATATAATTGACACTAAAGTGTTAAACAAAGTCACACAAATAAAAGATTTAGGCGTTATTTTTGATTATAAACTTACATTTGTTGAACATATAAACATCATGTGCAATCGTGCCATAAAAATGTTAGGATTTGTATATAGAATGTCCGCGGATTTATCAGCCAGTACACTAAAACTTTTATATTGTGCTTTGGTGCGTTTGCATTTAGAGTATGCTCCGTCAGTTTGGAGTGCTGTTTATGAAATTTATAACCGTAGTATTGAACAAATTCAAAAAAAGTTTTGTCGTTTATTGTCTTATAAATTTGGCATATTATCTGTAAATTATGATTACTGCTACATTGCTTCATTGTACAACCTACCGCCATTGAAGCTAATTTGTCGTTCTTGCGTAATTTAATTATGTCTGAGATTGATTGTCCGGAGCTACTTGGTACTCTTCCATTCCATGTAGCACCTAATAATAGACATAGCAGACATTCTTCTTTATTTTGCAAATTTACTCATTCTACTAATTATGGTTTCAACAATCCAGTCAGTAGAATGTGCATATTTGCAAATAATTTACCAACTGATATTAATGTATTTTGTGTCTCTAAATCTACGTTCAGAAGTCAGCTAAGTCATGCTGACTAATGTTTAACATGTGCGCGTTTATGAATGTTATTTTTTGTAGTCTTTATTTTTGTATTGCAAAACATCATTGTTTATGTATATTTGATGTAGATGTAAATGGTAAGGTTATACCGTGAATGAGGTATTATTATTATTAAAGATATCAGAGACAAATAGAGAAAGAAGACCAGTAATAGAAACATGAAGCTATAGTAGACTTTCTGAGGCCGACAAAATACAAATAAAGTAATTTGCATTCAATCAGATAAAAAAAACAAAACAAAAAAGTTGTTACTAATAAAACAGAAAAAAAATAGAAAAAATAAGAAATAGAATGTAAAATTAAAACGTAAAAAAAGCCCACAAGAATCAACTTTGATAATTAGAGACAACAAGAAAAACAGAAAATAAATCAAAATTATAAGTTTATACAAACAAATATAAGGAAGAGATATAATGATAGCAAGAGTGGAGAAAAAGCAAATATACCTAGTGATAGTAAGATAACCAAATAAAAACAAACTTGGTAAGTGGAAAAGAGAAAAAAACAGATGCGGATATTTTAGTTAGAAAAAATTGTAAGAACAAAGTAGAAAAATAGAAAACACTAAAAGAGAAAATAGTGTGAGCTAAACTAGAAACTATATAGTTGTTATATCAATACAAACTGCAGACTGAAATTTTATCGGAAGTGAATAGAAGAATTAGAAAGCAGTTTAAGAAGAATAAAATAGAAAAATATTTTGTAAGGAGGATGCAAGAGCGATTTAAACCTTACAATTTGCAACAAAGGAAACAAACCGACTTAAAATCAAATATTGACATTACCATAGCAACGTGGAAAATGGCAATAATAGCATAATAATAACAAGTAGACACGGCTCGGTCCAAAGCCCAGCCCGGTACAACCTGGCTCGGCTCAAAGTTTACCAAGTCCGTTTTAAGCATGATCTTGTTTGTTGTTAGCAACAATTCATTACATAATAATATTTCTTATTTGTTTAAACTTCAGTTATTTTACCAAGTTTTAAATAAATTGTTGTTTAGTTACATTTTTATGTACGTTACTTGAAGTTCCAATGTGAAAATTATGGAGTATCAATTATGCATAACAAAACATAAAAACAATTAACAATTAAAAAATATATATATAACGTTCACATATTTATAATTTAAATAAATAAACAGAATGTAATCGTTCTTATACTAAAAAGCTGCTGGATCATATTTTCAAATAATAATTTATAGTGTAAAAATTGAGTATTAAAAACGTATAAACTAAATAATTACTTGAAATACCTCTAACACGTACAACACAATATACAAACGAGAAAAACAGTAAAAAAAAACAATAAGGAGTAAATATACTAAAAAGAAATTATAGAATCTATAAACGAGGTCCAAAAAACCGTACAAAATTGTGATAAACAAATTAAGTAGTAGTAGCAAAAAGACTAGTCTAAATAAAAGAAGACAAAAGAAAAAAAATCATAATTGAAACACTTTTACCCAATAAAAAACCGGTAAAAAAATTTAAAACAGGGAAGAAAAAAAACAGTTACGACAACAGTAAAATATATTAAAAAGGTCATAAAAGAATAGCTTCACAACAAAACACCAGTTTTAAATCAAATACCAACAAAGATTGTAAAAGTAGCTCTAGACGGCAACAAAGTAGATATTACTCAAACAATCAACAGATGCTTAAAAAAAACTTTTCTAGAATGCTGGACAGATACTATTTAAGTATTAAGAAAAAAAAATCAACGTCATACAGGCCAATGGACCAAACTCCTCCTACAAATATAATTGTAGAAAAAAAAAACTAAAAAAAAAACTAGAAGAAAGCAAAGATGAAAACAATGAATAGATGGCAAAAACAGTAGAGTAAAAGAAAAACTTGACAAAAAAACTTATTGTAAGAAATAAAAAACAACACAACTACTGACTGATCGCAAAAACTTTAGAAAGTTCTTGCAACAAATTAAAAAAAAAAAACAAAAAAATTTTTCTGGTCAAAAGATTCACAAAACTAGAAAGTATACTAGAAGCAAAGTGGATAAAGCAACAACCATTAAGAAAATGCATAAGACATAAAAACAAATAGAGGGCGGTAAAAAAATAAAGTACTAAGATAAAAATTGAAAAGTTTGACAACGGAGGAATATAAAAAAACAAACAATGAAAGCAAATACACAAAATAAAACCAGAAAAGACAAAAAAAATATCACAAAAACAAGACAAAAACTTTAAAAAAATGAAAAAAGATAGGACAATTATGAATATCAAAAAGTAAAATAAGAAAATTTTTTAAATTTTTTTACAAAATGTAAAAAAGAGCCGGAAACAACAAACGTTCCGCAGATGCGTAAAAAACCGCAAGACAATAACCAGCTTACCTCAAACTGGTACTAAATTTAAACTAAATTGACAATATATATATAACAATAAAATTTACGCTAAGAAGAAAACCAAAAAGTAAAGCTAAGCGTAAGCCAATCTAAGAGCCACTTGCTAAGGCCAACAGGTTACTACGTAAAAAAAAGTTTAATGTAGAAAATATAGTTGAAAAATTAAATGTGGGGGTTCAGACATAGGTAAAACTATAGTGCACTTGACAAAGTTCTTTGGTACTTCAATCTAATTTGTGCAACTGCATTGTTTCGGTTTTAATTGTTTAAATAGTTAACCCACTTATTTTGCAAACATATGCCGTTCACCTGGATTTAAATAATTATTTTAAGTATTTTATTTCAAATCTAAAGAACTACGTTTATAGATCTTTAAAAATTTATATATTTATTAAAGTAATCTTAAAAAAAAATTGGTTTTTCTATTAGTAAAAGAATAATAATTTCAAAATAACTTTTATAATTAGTAAATATTGACATATACAATAAATAACTTCCATTTATATTATTATTAACATAAAATGTTAATAATAATATTTTTTATTTAAATAAGTTAAATTTTGTTTTTAATTTTTGTATTTTGTAACGATCAATAATCATATTAAAATTTAAGTTACATAATATTTTAGTTAATTTTAAAAATTTAAATTAATTCAAGTACAATAAAAGTTAGGGTTGATATGACCAGAGAAACACAAGTATATGGTAGTCAAGAGCAACAATGTTAAAACTAAAACTGAATTTTTTGTGTAAAATACAAAAGTTTTATATTTATATATTCCAGTCGAGTTAATTTTGTGCTTAAAAAATAAATGTAGTGTTAAAACTAGGAAAATATTGTTATTAATGTATGTACTAGATCTAAAGGTAAAAGTGGCTTTAATATTAGGGTGGCTTGTCCTCATTATTTCATCGCCGACAGTTTTACTTCGTTAAATTAATTAAAGCTGACTAGACGTCAAACAAACTTTGCATAGCGAACCAGCCTTACGTAGGAATTTGCTTGTTTATATAAGAACAATTTGTTAATATCAATTAATAACAATTAATATTATCCTAATAAACTAATTTTAACAATAACAACTCATGTATAATGTTTAGATTTTACTACAATTTATTAAATGCAAAAAAAGATTTTCAACAACGTTTCACGCAGTATATTAATGAAAAGCAAACAATAAATATATCTTCAAATATTTTTGCTTCAATGTGTAAGAGCGTAAAAGATATATAGTAATAATTTATATTGAAATATGAGGCGAAGTTGTAAGGGAATTTTTCTTAGTAGGAAAGCACTCGATTTAGCTTGTCCAATAATTCATATTTTATGAGGCAGCGAACGGACATTGGGTCAGTTGTTCTATGGTCATTGTCCACGTCGCAAGACTACATCTATAACGAAACTTTGCACATTTCAACAGCTTTTAGCTATCCCCAGGCGTGACTTAAACCGCTCCATGCGATTGCCTTATCGGCATATGCTAATATTACAAACGCGTAATTCAGAAACGAGAAAAACTTGGAAATATTTTATTTCTTGCAAAAGTGAATAGATTTATAAAACGATGCCCATTTTTCGAATACTGCATGGATATTGCTATGATACTTTTAGAATCAATAAGGATATTTGGAAAGAGTGAGGAATATATATATATACATATATATATATATATATATATTATTTTTTAAATTTTCGCGGATATAATTATTTTTATTTAAATTTATTTTCGGATTATCCCGCGTTTTCTTTTTGAGTTGGACTCGACGTTTCGGCTGAATCTCATCAGCCATCATCATGAGATATTTATTATTAATATTTATTAATATACATCAATATGACATTGATATATAAAACTAATTTTGTTGTCAAAGCTAACTTTCAAGAAACTTTATTGTGTGTAAAGTTTCTTTGTTTGACTTCTGGTAGTTGGTCTATTAATTGATCCTTCTACAGTCAAAACTTGTAAAGGAACTGGTTGTGATTTGGATGCTGTAATTAAATTAGTTGTTGTTGGTAAAGAAGCTGTTAGTGGTTTTTTTAAATTTAATTTAGTTGTTGCCAATGCTGTTTTCCAAGTAGATGGTAAACGTAAAGCATCATCTCTCTTATTGAGATTGTCTGGTCTTTTTTCAATTTCGATGGCTTCTCTAGTTATTCTAGTATGAAAATGATTAATTTTTGCTAAAATTTTAGTTCCTTCAAAGTTAATTTTGTGATTGATTTGATTTTTGACTTGAATTTACATGTTCCGTTAAAGATGAAGTAGATTCATTTTTTTGAACTGCTCGAATATGTTCTTCTTTTCTTGTGCTAATTTTGCGGTTAGTTTGTCCAATATAAGATCTCGTACAATCTGCACATGGAATTTCGTACACGCCTTGACTTTCTAAAGGGATAATATCTTTTGGGCTTTTTAAAACTTGACTTATTTTTAAATTTGTATTGAAAACTGTTTTTATGTCGTATCTTTTTAAAACTTTAGAAATTTTGTTTGTGGTACCTTTGACAAATGGTAAAAAAGCGTATTTTTGTGTTTCATCTTTTTCTTTGTCGTTGTTTGTAATTTTATTGTTTAATAACAGTTTTAATGATGCTTTATTGAAACCATTATGTAAGAGGGCGTTTTCTAACGTTTCAATTTCTTCTTTTATGTGATTTTGATCACATAATGTTAAAGCTCTATGTAATAAAGATTTTGTTACTGAATTTATTTGGGCTGGATGATGATGAGAAAGTGCATTAAGATAACGGTTTGTATGAGTTGATTTTCTATGAATAGTATGCCCTAAACTACCATTAGATTGTTTAATTAATAAAATATCTAAAAAGGATATTTTATTTTCTTTTTCAATTTCAATTGTAAACTGAATTTTATTATTTATATTGTTTAGATGATTTAAAAAAGTATCTAAATTATTTTTACCATGTTGCCAAATTACAAATGTATCATCTACATATCTAAGCCATAATTTTGGTTTTAGTGGAGCAGAATTAATAGCTTTAGTTTCAAATTCTTCCATAAATAAATTAGACCAGACAATCTCAATAAGATAGATGATGCTTTACGTTTACCATCTACTTGGAAAACAGCATTGGCAACAACTAAATTAAATTTAAAAAAAACCACTAACAGCTTCTTTACCAACAACAACTAATTTAATTACAGCATCCAAATCACAACCAGTTCCTTTACAAGTTTTGACTGTAGAAGGATCAATTAATAGACCAACTACCAGAAGTCAAACAAAGAAACTTTACACACAATAAAGTTTCTTGAAAGTTAGCTTTGACAACAAAATTAGTTTTATATATCAATGTCATATTGATGTATATTAATAAATATTAATAATAAATATCTCATGATGATGGCTGATGAGATTCAGCCGAAACGTCGAGTCCAACTCAAAAAGAAAACGCGGGATAATCCGAAAATAAATTTAAATAAAAATATATATATATATATATATATATATATATAATAGGGGCTTGTAAAGTTTTAGCCGTATTTTTTTATTTTGTTATATATTGAACGAAAATGTGTTATAACCCATTCACTTTTTCAATACAAACAAGCGATTTTTTTTTATAAAAAGCTTTACATATAAAGACGCTAGCAAATATGATGTGGTATTAATTTATTTCTCTCTAATCTTCGGCTTACAACTGCAGCCACAAGCGGAATTTACTTTTGAGATTATATTTTTGTAAAAAATAAATATTACATTGCAAGAAATTTTTAATATCCCAAAAAACATAAGAACATACAAAATTATTATTACAGATTTTTGAATATCTTAATTTATTTTTATAAGTTATAGTGTATTTATATAAGATTATTTATTAGTATTATTTTTTTTAATTTAAACTATGATGTGCAGGAGTTACTTACAAAACAACTGCTTCAAAAATATTTGTTATAAACTGCCAATTTAATAAAGTATTTGTAATATAGTTTAATACAGACAACTATTTCAGTTTTTACAAATTCTCATCAGAGCATCTTGGCATTGCTTGATGGTGAAGGATGAATAATTGATTTTTGTGCTCTTTACACAAGCTAGATAATAATAAGGTTGCCAGTTGTGATGCTGAAATTTATCAATGTTATTCGGTTTCTTTGGTTGAAGCAATACGATAAAGTTATAACTACTTTACACTACTTATTATTTAAAATATATAATAATTTAATTTGTCATATAAATTGTTAACTGCCAATTCTTTAAAGCAACTGTTTTATAACTTTGTCGAATAAATTGTCTTTTGTGTTGACAAATCTTTAATATAGTTTTCAAAATTAATCTGTTTGACATAAATAAACTATATGACTTATTAACTGTCAACTTTCTTAAAAAAATCCTATTTAAACTGTCCACTCAGCAAAGTAACTGTGTAACAAAGCTTGTAATTATGTGCAACGAGTATAACCACTCTCATTGAAACTAATACATTAAATCATCAAGACTTGAACAATTTATGAACATTGACCTCAAATAGTTGTGTATAAAAACTTTCAAAAACATAATTAATTTGAAAGCTTATTCTATTTGTCAATAATACATATAAAAAGGCTAAAAAATTTGTTTTAAATTTTAGCACTGTCAGTAATTGTTAAAAATTACTACATGTAAATAATTGTTTAGATGCCATAATATCTTGTATCTTTTTAAACATTTTTTTATAAATTTTTTCACAAAATAAGCAAATATTTGCAACATACTTCAATGTTGCACAGTATCTAAGTCATTAGTTATATTTGGTTGAACAATAATTTGAATATTTGTTTTTGAGTAGAGTTTAGAAAAGATATTTTAGTTTTTGATGCTTCTTTCTATACTTGAGAACAACATTCAATAGAAGGGCGTATATTAATTTTATATATCTGCTCTATAACAGGTTAAAAAATGTCATATTCTACAACAAAAAAATAATAAAATCTTATAAATTTTATTTTTGTACCTAATTAATTAAAAGTGCAATAATAAAAATTATAGTTTATTAAAGTAACAGAATTAAAAAACATAAAAAAATATTGTAACTAAACTTTGAAACATTAAAAAAATGTTAAAAAAATGTGTATCAAAGTATTAAAGAGTTGTACACTTCTTAATTATCTACCTTTTTTAGATATTTTAAACAGTGTTTAAAAGTTTTTGTGTTAATTGTTTGATGGTATTAATTTCAACAACTTACACCAAAATTTATATGTACTTACAATTAAATCTAACAGATTTAAATTGAAGGACCTTGAAAGCCATGAAGTTATGACCGTGCCCACCAATTTACCTAGCATTAAAAAATTTATTTAGCTAAGTTATGACATTTTTAATGTGTAGAAGTGTTCCATTGTGCTGCCATCTATTTCTTTTTTTTTAATTTTTAAATTGTAATATTTACACAATAACATAAAAATACTTTTGAATTTCAATAGTAGGTAACTAGATTATTCTGTTATAGACTTTTTTGTTGTTTTTTAAAATGCTGAAAAATTTGATAAGCTTTATTTTTGTCAAATCATACTTTTTCAGATTGTATTAGATTGTCACAATGTTTACTACAAGTTTTCTTATAATCCTGTTTAGTCTGTTCGGAAAAAGTTTTGTGAGATTTTCTGCTGCAATATGTAGATACTATGTTTGGTAGTAAAAGGAAGAGAAAAAAAAAACATAAACAATCAGTGAATTTTCAGAATTTTCTAAATCGACCTCAACAGTATTTGTTGTAATCTCTGGAATAGTTAAAGAATACAAATCTAATAATCTTAGTTCACTAAGAAGTCCAGAACAAGTAAAATATGTGGGTTGATGAAAAAGTTGAATAAAATTGTTGTCCGGATAGTGTTGTAGAAGATGAGTTACTTAACCATTCATTATTACGTACATTAAAATTTTCTACCAAAATTGTTTTAGTTTTTCTAAGATTACTTTGGAAGAAGCTTGTTAAAACTTTCAAATCAATTAAGTTTGAAGTTGGCTTATGTGAATAATGGTATATGCTAATTGGGCAATTCCATTTCAAACAAAGCATTGAGAAACTTGCTTAAGTATTTTTTTTTTTTAGTTTCTATAACTTATTAGTAGTCCTTTGATTGGTATATGAGGTTAAAAAAACCTTTAAAAAATTCTACAATTTTTTTTTGTCGTTTTTTAACTTAATCGCATTTTTTGTTTAAAAATTTTTAACTAAAAAAAAAAATTACTAATGAAATCAATCAAATTTAAATTTTCCGTAAAATCCAAATCTGGCGCCATTTCAAGTCTATACCCTGTCTATAAGCCGCAAAAGCCATAAAACCATGTTTTAGTTCTCAGTGGGCTGGGCAAAAAGAAGTAATTTTTAAAAAAAATTTAACTTTCAAAGTTGACGTATTTTGATGTAAATTAATTGGAAAATATAAATTTGTTTAGTGTATTTGAGTTTTAAGGTCTAAAACTCAAAAAATTTGCGAGAAGTAGACCAATTCTTTAACATAAACTCTTACAAATGCACGTTTAGCCGCGCTCAGAGGAACAAAACACCAAATATTATTAAAAATTTAAATTCAAGGAAAAATTGTCAGTGTTGTACTACACGTCTATAGAAAAGTCCACCAAGAAAAAAATGATTACAAAATTTTCAGGCAAAAAATGTGTTAAAAATTAATTATTTTTTTATATTTACAAAAAATATTATAAACACATTAGTGTGTGGTTAAAAATTTTTTTTTAACAAGTTTTGATAAGCGCCAGGCAAATTTATGTTTGAATGCCAAAAATAATAATATTCTCAAATTTTGGCGCCGATAAATCGAGTCTAAATTTGTGACGCAAGCGCAAAAACTATTAAACAAAGAGTAAAATGGTCCAAAATTGGTTTAAACAACAAAAAATGTCTTTGTTAAACTTTTGAAATAAGCTTAAAAAATATAATCCAAAAAATCTTTTAGAAAAATTCAAAAAAACAAATTTTCTACGCCAGTTAAGCACAACACTGACTATTTTCTATGTAGATTTGTTTGCAAAACTCAATTTTTTAATAATATTTGGTGTATAGTTTCTCTAAAAGCTGCTAAAATTACATTTGTAAGAGTTTATGTTAAAAAATAGGCTTATTTTTGCAGTTTTTTCGAGTTTTAGACTGGTTAAAATGAAGTTGATTTATTAAGCCAATAGGAACGTTATCTAATTAACTTTTAACTTAAAAAAAAATTCGATAGATGTAGTAGGAATATTATTTGTTTACGTCATTTCTGGAAAACGTTGTTTCATCTGACTATAATATTATACTTGTTATAACGGGATTTTGTCTATGTTGTTTCAAAAATTATTCACAAAAAGCAAGTTCATTTATTTTGTTGCATAGTTGTAAATGCTTCATTAATTGATAATAAAAAGAATGTATTTTTGCAAATGCAAAAGTTGCTCAATTTTTTTTGTATTTATTTAAAAAAAAAAAAAACAAGTTATTTAAATATTTCGGAAACTATTTTAAAAAAACATTGTCTCAGTAAAGATTGTGCAAGATTGAAATCTCAAAAAGACAAATTGAAAAAAAAATAGATATAGATTTGTTGTTTATTTGTTTCAAGATGTTTGTTTATATAAAGATTTTCAATAAGAAGTTAAATTTTTATAATAAAATAAACATTTCTTTATTTTTAAGTAGTACTGCGACAGCTTTACTTTATAAACTTGTAGACCAAGATTTTTATGCAGTATGCAATAAAGGCTGGGTTGTGAGATCGTTAATTGCTGTGAACGTCTTGGGATAGACAATTTTGGTTTTCTTGCAACATTGTTAGCGATAGCGGCCAATGTTTTAGGCTGACCTGACAGTACGATTTCAAATTTCAGTATTGAAATCACAGGTACCTACTACTATGTATTTTAATACATTGCAACGTTTTGTCGGTGATTAGCTGCCTTATTAGGCTTAACAATTATTATTATATACAAAAATATTACAATTAAAAATTACTTACAAAGATTATAAAAGTATCTTACTATAGAAAATGTGCATGTTTCTATTGAACAAAACTTTCTGAACCAATACGCACATATAAGAATATTTAACTTAATAATTGGCTATAAAACTACAAACCTGGATTAAAAATAAGCTGAGATCAGAATAAAATGCCTCTGGTTATAAAAAAAAAAATACTATTTGCAGTTTTTTTATTATATGGCGTTTGTTGTTAACACAAGTTTGTTTATTATTTTGTTTGTTTGCAGCTGATTTTAATCATTCATACTAATCATACTAATTAAAAAAACAACATTGTCTTTTTAAATTATTAAATAATAAGAAATTGTCAAAAGTGTTTATAATATTATTTTTAAGTTTTTTTTTTTATAATAATACAGTGCTATTATACAGCGTGATTTATAACAGGTAAAAAAATAAATAAAATGTCATATTCTACATCAAATTTTCAACATCAAAAAAATAACGTTTTTAAAAGATTTGCTTTGTTTTCGAGTAATTTGAGTGTAATTTAAAACAATTAATCAAAAGTAAGATAACAAAAATAAATATTTACTAAAAAAATAGAACTATAAAACATTATAAAAATAGTTCAACGTGTCCGCCTTGCCAATGAATGCAACCTTTGCATCAAAAGATAAAAAAATTGTGCATTTTTTGGATTAATATATAGTCTATTCTAAATATTTTAAACAGCATTAAACATTCTTTATGTTAACTGTTTCAACAGAATACGCTAAATTCTTTATATGTCCGTCTAAGACAATCTAACAGATTTAAATCGCGGAGTCTTAAAAGCCATGGAGCTGAATTGTGTGACTAATCCATCTACCATAAATTTTTTATTGAACCAAGCAATCACATTTTTTTTAATGTGTGGGATGTACTATTATATTGGTACTACATTCGATGTAATAAGCTAATATGTCTTCTAATAAATTTTTGTCGTTATTTTGTAAAAAACACAAATATGTATTAATGGCTAGGTAGATCCAAGTTGGCCTTTGCAAAATTCTTAAACGTATAATTTTTTTTTTTAAATGCCGCTTTTTATTTTTTGTTCAAAATTTGATGTAAAATATGACATTTTATTTTTGTTTATCTTCTGTTATAAATAACCCTGTATAATTGCGCCAAAAGTTCATTAATTTTAGTATTTGAGAATTGTTGCTTGTAGTCTTAATGTAATTACCATAAGTGATCTAGAGAAATACATAATAGCAATATTGTTGGCGTAATATCATGCTGGTAGTCTGGCCGCAAACGTTCTGCTTGGTGTAATATAAAATATTTTGTTTGTGACTTTTTTAAGGCGAAAAGAAGACTTATAAGTTAGTAGTTTTAAGAAAATTGCTTATCTGTCCCTGGTTTTTTTTTAGACGTAGTGAGGTGTTGGTCTTAACAAGTGGTTTTTAAGAATGACTTATGCATAGCAATAATTTTGTTATAATGTTCTTGTCAAAATAGTTAAAATGTGGCAGTAGTTCGAAGTAGGCAGGTTGTTGCCTCACGGCTTTTCACACAGAATCTGTGGCACAAACGCTGTCCCCGGCCTTTCTTTCTCGATACCTTACTGTTTGTCTGCCTTTTTTGCTTTTTGTATCTGTTTTTGTTTGCATTAAGATCCAACTTTACATTCTCTTCCTTCTTCAATCCGTGTGTTATTTATTTTAGTTATTTGGTTTGTTTTCAGATGCGTTTTTATTTTTCTTAGGTTTTTGTTCACTTCTTTTTCATTGGATCTTTTTTCCTTTATGAATAGTTTATGCAGTTCCATTAGTTGTATTCATTTTGGCAGTCCTAAATTTGTTAGTTTTACTTCCTGTGATATCCTTGTATCTCTATCAATCTGAAATTACTTCTTTGTGTCCTCCCGTTGCCAAATATATTTTGACTATCTTAAAAGTTGCGTTATCCGTCAACCTCAAGACAACGTATCTAACATTTGGTATTTGCCTCGTTATTTCTGTTATTTTGCATTCCTTCAACATTTCTTTTTTCATTCTTTTTATCTCTGCAATTTTGTTTGTTATTGTAGTTTCTGTAAATGTTTTTTCTATTTTCTCCTATTTCTTGGTATGCATAATTGTCTTGTTCTTTCTTATTTCTTTTTTTTTTAATTTTTTTATTTGTTTTGTTGTTTCCATTTTGCTTCCCTCGTTTCTCTTCTTTCTCTTCTATAGCTTTTATTGTGTGTGTTTGTTTTTATTATTTTTTTTTCTATATTTTTCCATTGTCAAACTTCTCATTTTATTTTTGAGTACTCTTGTTGCAAAGTTTCATAGCGCCTTCCATTTATTTTCATCTCTTAGATATTTCTTAATAGTTGTTGTTTTATCCACTTTGCTTTCTAGTATTTTTTCTAGTTTTTTTCTATCATATTTCTACGCTTTGCATTCTACTAGAGTGTTTTCTGCATTATCGTGTGTTTTTTTCCTGACAGAACATACATCTTTTGTCTTCCTTAATTTTTATAATTTTTTGCAAAAACTTTTCAAAGGCTTTATGTCCGGTCAGTATTTGTGTTGTATAATAGCACGTTTCGGGTTTGTTCTCTACTCACTTTTTATCTCCGGGATTAATTTTCTTGTTCATTCTCTTTTTTCTTTTTTATTTTACTTTCATTTTTCTATTGTTTTCTCTCTTGCTCGTAACTTAGCTTCCTTATTACTGATTTCTTCTTTTATTAGTTTTTTTTATATCTTTTCTTTCTCCATCATATTTACGGGAGGTGTTACCTGTACTGCCACTTGTGACACCGGTAAGCCCAGCTGATTCTTAACAAACTGGCTTTTGTAGCTCTTCTTATTTTATTCTTGTTTGTTTTTTGTCTTTATGACTTCTTTCCATGTTTTTGTGGCGTATAACAATTTGTTTTTTGTTAATGTTGCTTGCCTTCTGGCTTTTTTTCTTAGACCTCCGTTGTTTGCATAAGTCTACGGAGCATTCTCTCTATTTCGTTTGTTCCCATAACTGCTTCCTTAACCTTCCATCCTTTTGCTTCAAGTGTCCCCCAGAGATATTTGATTTTTTTTTCTATAGTTATTACTTAGTCTCCTACCTGTATCTTACTTGTTCCTCTATTAGTCCTCTTAGTCAATAGTCAAATTGCTTCTGTTTTATGTGTTGCTAATTTTAAACCCTTATTTTTCATCTATAACTGTATCATATCTATTGCCACCTCTAGTCTTTCTTTTAGTACTTCTATTTCTACGTCCTTACCTACTGGTGCTACGTCGTCTGCAAATGCCGTTATTGTCACGCCTTCCGGCAACCTCATTTGAAGTAACTCATTATAAACAAGATTCCATAATTTTGGTCCCAGTGCTGAGCTTTGTGGTACCCCTTAGTAAGTTTGAATCTGGTTAAAGTATGGTAATAACCATAAGACATGACTATTTTAATAGAAATTACTTTTAAGGTTTTTTTTTTAATGCCATCATAGCGTAGAGCGGATCTGCCATTAAAATAAACTACAATATTCTTGACAATTTATGGTCAAACACTCTTCAGTAAAGCTTTGTCGGCATTGTTTTGCTAGAGACGGTTAACTTTACGGTAAAAACCAGGTTTAAACTGTCGTTATAAATCAGAAAGCGCTTGCAATTTAAGTCTGTCAGCAAATGCTTTGTTTTTGTCTTCAGTTGTGTTAAAATTAATAAATTATTTGGGCTATTAATAGATTCCTCGGTGCCTTTTTGTTTTGAAGTGCTTTTAAAGTTTGTCACATCTTGTTTAACGATTCTGTGCTTGGTTCAGGCGTATTGTGTGAACACAACTTGTTGTGCTTTCTTATAGCTTGTTTCACTAGACGATTGAGATTTTTTATTGCATCACAATCTTCAGTGATATTATAATATTGCCAATAGACCTGGTTTGGTTCCGTTTTCTGAATAAATCTTTTGTTTCTCTCGTTAGACCTAAAGAGTTATTAACACGTCTGTTAAAATTTTTTTTGGCTTTTCCTAAAGCAATATTTATTTTATCAGTTAGTTTATCAAACGCGCAGTCTGCATTAGCTTCCGTTCGTATTATGGGCAAACTGTCCAAATCCTTGTTCAACATGCGACAGAAGAGCAGTTAGACTATTTTGCAAACAGCCAGGTTGTTTTTTTGCCAATTGGGTTATGATCTGAGCTTAAATTGTTGATAGTTATACATTATATTTAATGTTCTTAAGCAAAGCTATATCAAGAACATCGAATCTATATCCCGCCCTATAGTGGAATGTTGGTGTGTCAGAAGCAAGCACCGTAACTTCTTTTAGTAAGAATGAGATTTTTTGCATTTGTTATACTGTGTTTCGAATTTAGATCTCTTGTAAAATAGTTAGAAGTGGCTCAAAGTTGTTAAAACTGTTATCGTATTACTGGGGTTTAAGTAAACCTAGATCAACCTTATTCTCTTTCCCTTTTTCTCTACTCCGGGTCTGGCAATTTACCTGCTAATTATTGTAATGAACAAAAATAATAAACTAAAGTTAATCAAAATAATAATAAACGTAACAATATGAATATAACTAACACAAAATAATTAATATTAATTATTAAATTTTATTAACTATTATAAACAAAAAAGTGAATGATGGTGGCAGTCACTATAACAGTTCATTTTAAGATAAATACACACATTTGTACACATACACTATGTACTATATCACATATATATTTAAAAAAAGAATTTATAAACAAATATAAACAAAAGTCTACTATTATATTCAAAAAAGCCTTCAAGAGGTAGTTTACTTTTTTCATCATTTTATTTGAGAGTGACAGTAAATCAAATCCTCTCAAAGTTAGCCTATCTCTAGTTAGAGGTACAAAAAGTATTGATTTAGAATAATTAGGAATGATAAGATATAATTTAAGGATATATTTGTCGGTGACAATTGGTAGTAGTAATAGAAAAGTGCGGCAAATGTCAAATAATATTTTTTGTATTTCTGACTGTACTGTGTCATTTCTGAATTAGTGCTTTCAAAAAGAGCCCATTACGCACGGAGCATAGAAAAGTAACAGGTATATAGGTTATATATCTTTAGCAATATAACATTTAACAAATAATTTAACTCATTTGTAAAAGTATGATAGTCGATGGAAAAGCATATTAACCATTTCCAACGAGTATGAACGTGACAAGTAAAGCAACTCATTCAAGTGAAAAATGATACCCATTTTACCGTGGTTGTTTTACAATTTACCTATTATCAAAAATCATTTTAATACTTTTGATTTTTAATTTCTGTATTAAAACAAAAGTTTTTAATGATCCTACGGTATTTTGCAATTCGTTAAAACATTTGTAAAACCGTTTTTATATTTTGCTTAATGAGCAAATGAATGCAATTTCACTTATAAAATATATGGACTGCATAATTAGGTGCGATTATGAATATCGTATGATAAGCAGTGGAACGAGCCGAGGACGCCAAAGTCGACTTCAAACGCTTTATTTACATACAACAAATCGGGGGAAATAAAGAAATTGGAGGCGATTTGCATATTTGAATGCGAAATGCCTATGGATTTCCTTTTGATGCAATTTTAGGACCCTGTCGGGTCATAAATATACTATTAAGTATGCGACACTCCTTATCTCTATTTATTACTGTATTATAATTCTACGTTGTAGGAGCGGGCCTTATTAAATTTGTTGACGCTTCGTAAAAGCAAACATTTTGATAAATTGAATATTTATTATATAATTATTATACATAACTATATACAGAATGAAATTTAAATAATTGTTATTTAATGTTATAAACACTCTGCTTTCAGTAAAAATATAGCACAATATAAGGAAGGTCTAATCGAAAAGCCTTTTTATAGAAACACACTTTTCTGATTAGGATGCGAAGCGACTGCCACAATAGAATGTAGTGCATCTATTATTGTATACGTCTTGAGAGAACGATAGCGAGGTAGAGCGTGGGTTGCCACAAAAAGAAGTGAAAATCTCAGCGGCTTTACTGTTCACCCATCTTACTGTACTTTCTACAATACTAATAAGAAAATATATGAAATGTTAACCCGTAAGGAAAGTAAACTTGCATTGTAATTTGGACCGATAATCAATTAGAAGGGTGTAGATACGGTTACAGTGGTTTAAAGCCATTAGTGGAATTGCATGCACGTTAATTGGAAAAGGAACGGTCAGTTTGTGTCGGACTTGTCTTGTTTTTGTTTCCTCCGAGCAATTGCACTCGACCTATAGAACTGGAGACATGTACGGACGCAGAGCACACGGGACTAAATTCTTAAATAACGCCCGATCCTATTAAGCAAACAGGTTGCCTCCTCACACACCCCCAACATCTAGTGAAACCGGGGACTACGTAATTAGGCGGATGCGAAAAATAATGAAGGACGCCGCATGAAACCGAAGTAAAATTTTTATAAAATAACTTTGTATCATTTTACTCGGTTAACACTAATGATGTATATTTTTGTGCAAGGAGGAGGTCCATTATCTTGGTTGTTAAAAGAGGTTTCACATTACTCTTTTCTTTTGCGTCGCAAATGGAAGGAGAGAGTGCGGGATTAACGAAGTCATTAGATGTTTTAGCCTTTGAATGGGATAAGCCCCTCACTTCATCAACAGTTCACCGAGTAATAAGTAATAATAGCAGACGCTCTTAAAAGGGGGCACCGACTCATATACCATTCTCAGTTAATATAAACCGCTACTTTCAGTTTTTTGAGGGTTTGCCAGTGATTTTTTTTAGTGTACCGACAAGGCCACGGTCTATACAGCGATATTTATAGGTTTTCCACTCGATCCCGTGACAAAGGACTCGCCAGTTTGTCTATAAACCCTGATCATATTTTGATAAAACGTTTCTTTGTTCGGTTTATTGCCTTTTTGGAACGCTTTTTCACAGACCTACTTCAAGATAAGACATAGATAACAAGGGAAAACGTATTCTACCTTCCCACCACCAAACACACAGTATTTCCGCACTCTGAAGCTATTTTATACTTAGAATAAAAAACGATTCAATTCTAAATAATAAAATCCATTCCATTTACAT
The DNA here is from genome assembly GCA_963932245.1 of Tachinus rufipes. Lineage (NCBI taxonomy): Eukaryota > Metazoa > Arthropoda > Insecta > Coleoptera > Staphylinidae > Tachinus > Tachinus rufipes. Next base: position 68,718,764 of record OZ010745.1, on the reverse strand, counting down.
CTTTTCCATTCTCAATAACGTACAACTGATAAATATAAAGGTATTGTTATATTATTTTGTTTAATATAGTGTAAATAAATATTGATTCAATTTTAATTCATTAACTACAGCAATAAATACTTATTGTGTTATATAATAACGCACAAAATAATACAAATATTTTAAATTTAATAAAATTGTTTTTTATGTAACTGTTTTGAAGTAATTAAAACTGCACTTTTACAACATTTTTTGTGATATATATGTATATAAATGTTTGTTTTATCAATATACAAATTATTATTAAAAATATTAAACACAAATCTTTTGTAAACAGTAAAATGATAAAAGATTAAACTAAACTTAGGACTGCACATAACAAATAATATATGCAAGATTTATTTGAGAATAAATAGATCTACTGCAAGCGAAATGTATAGCTTTATTCTAAAAACTAAAGTAGTACAAAGATTACATTTGTTTTTATATCTTTTGCAATGCCGGTATGATATCAAGTTCTTAGAAATAGATGAATATTGTATAAACAGTTCTCAGAAATAAATAATAACTGTCTATTGTGCCGTATTATGTCGTTCAGTTTTTATTATAATAGATTATGTAATAGAACTATTTTTTTATCATTTCTAGGGTTTGCATTACAGTACATGATCTTTCCTATTCGTACATGTTTAAATGCATAAACGGCGCTACCTACTATGGCGCTCCCTGCAAATTACAAATATTTCGCCTCCGTCTTTTTATATGTTAAAACATAAGTAATATTAAATAAAAATTATATGTACTCAGTTTGGGAAAGCTTGCATATTGGAGGTGTCTACCAAGTGTATTATTTTTGGGAAACACTAACACTTGTCTATAGTGTGGATTTGGTAAAGCTTGTCGTGATAAAAGTAATCTTCCGTAGACGACTTCCAATCTCTAACAACGATGTAGCTGCGTCTGTTGCTGTAGCGGGATTGACTGCAGATTTTTTTTAGTGGTTGAAAAGTTTTTTTTTTTTTTAAACTAAATGTGTCAAATTCACTTTTCAAAAGTACCGAAGCTCCTATCAACTAAATCTCCCTTTTCCCTGGTGTAAACACCAACAAATTTTACACATTTCTGTGTACATTCTTTCTACCAAACTGTGCCATATAAATGTTTAAAAAGTTATTAAAAGTGCAAATCCTGCGCCAGCCTTGTAGGTGTTGATATGTTGTTGTATGTTGGCGGTTGAAGAACACGGTTTTTTTTATTCAGTAAACATGTTGATTAATTGCTTGTATTTTAAAACCTGTTTGTTTTGTTTAGCAAGACAGTGATTGGCAATTTTATTAAAAAAAGTTTTTTGCTAAAATCAACGTGCGAGCTCTGATGTAGTAAAATCCCACATCAGCTTTAAGTTAAGTGTTACGAACGTAGTAAAGCGCTTTAAAATTTCTTTTCAAACTTTTACTTTAAATTGACTCTATCCTGTTACAATAAAAAGATGCTGCTATACCTCAAACTAAACATGGGTGTGTAGTGTGTTAGTATAGGGCAAATAATAGTTTTGAATAGTCGCAACTTGCTAGTATTTATATTGCTATTCTTGTGCAGCAACAAAGTTAAAAGATTGCTTGTTATTTTGGTTTTCTCAGCATGGTTGTTATGTACAATCTGAAAAATAAGCTTATCTAACTCAATTTTTAGGTACTTTGCAGTACCCGTCTATGGAATCAAAGCGTCAATAAGATAAACGTTTTTATGCAGAGTTAGCAAATAATTCTCTGAGAAAAATAATCTTGCTTTTTTCAGGATTTATAATTATTGTTCAGTTTCTCATCTAAGTTTTAAAATCTTAGCGTAATAACTTTTGGATCGTCAGCGTACTGAGTGATTTTGACACCAGGCGTAATGCATGGAATGTCTGGTACATATACATATACATATACACACTATTGGTAGACCAGGCACTAGGCCTTGTCAGTCTCTACAGCATCTCTATTCTCTCAATTGACGGGTTTGGTAGTATATAATATTGAGTAATTAATTTACAGATACATATTAAAAAAGACAGCTGTAATTTAGTAACACAATAATAAATCTTGAAACCTTAAATATTGGTTTTTGTACCTAAAAACAAATACATATAAGTAACTTGAAGAGCATTGATTGAGCTAGCGGTAAACACGTGCCATTACAGCTTTACAGCAAGAGTCATTTTATTTAGATAATAAACAAACAATTTTATTAATCTTGAATTGATTTTGGTGCCAGACCTTATCAAACGTGGGTACTTAATATAGTCATTCTGGTGTTGCACCATGAGTATTAGTATAAGGTTCCAGATCCGCGTTTAAAAATTTAAAAAAAAAACTATGTTGGCCAGTGGTAGTGGTTGACTTTAGCTATGTTTGAATTTAGCTCCAAGACAATCTCTTGAGTTGATTAGGTCAATTAGATCAAACGTAATCAGATCTAACACTTGCGGATCCAGTTTTAGAAAAAGGGCCTTGGTCTTATTCAAAACTGGTTAAGATTGACAGTGAATGAAAAAGTTTTTTCTTACAGTAACAAAATCTATGTAGTTTTTTTTTTAATCAAGAGTATTACAAAATATGTTAATCTTATATTGAGTTCTTAGAACGTTTCTATTCTAAATTTGCTTAAGTTGGGCTGCAGTTGTTGTGGTCTAGAGTATTACAGAATAAGTTAATCTTGGTTTGAGTTTGTAGGGTTCGAACGTTTCTTTTCTAAGTTTGCTTACGTTGTGCTGCAATTGTTGTGGTTTAGCTTTGTCAAAAATAGTTGTTAGCAACAGTTCTGGGCTGGCGTTGATGCCTGAAAATAGGTTTATTATTTTAAAGTTTGTGCGGGGCTTTTAATTGTTGTTTTTTTTTGGAAACTGCTACAAAGATTAAAAAAAGTTGCAAGGCCACAAACATTAAAACCAGTTGCCGCGGCTGTTTTTCAAAAAATAACATTTTGAAGATAAAGGCTGCTGTTACTCAGAAAATCTTAATCTATTGCGGCCGAAAAAGCAAAAGAGTTGCTTTTTTAAATTTATTTATAGCGTTAACTACTAAGGTCATTTGTTAAATATTTTAATAATAATAACCTCAGGATTAGACTAATTTAACACTTTTTAATAATTAAATAAATAAATATATACAAAAAAAAACTAAATGACTTTCATGCCAGTACCTAAACACAAACCTAACCTAATATCTTAAATGAAATCTGAGCTGTAAAATGCTTTGATGCCAGACCCTAAAAACTATCTAAACTTAATATCACAACCTAACATAAAATCTCCGATGACACCAATGCTGTAAACTGCTTTAATAACTAAATGCTAATTAAACCTAATATCACAACTTAACCTAATATCACAAATGACATTAAAGGTCCAAAATGCTTTAATGCCTATAGAATTCTTATAGCTATAAATATTCTTTTTTTTTTGCAGAAATAAGTCAAGTTCTGGGACCAAAGCAAACATCACACGGACATCACCCAAGGTCACATCTTCTTCTTATAGTGCCATACTCGCTATGAGCGTCGGCGTCCCTCTCGTATGTTTGTGGTGTGCAATAACAGTTCCACACAAGCATAGACTATTAATTTTAGAATTTTAGTAAATCAGCCAACTAATAATGTACATTATAGACTAGATTTTTACCGTCTTGTGATATGTATCACAAGACGGTGAGTGAATAGACGGCCATTAATCTGGTGCTGTCAATTCTACTACTAATGTAGTTTTGGTAGATAAATAAAAAAAAATTAAACATTTTTTTCATTAGTGGTGCAAAGTAATTCTATTGTTTCTTTTTTTAAATACAATGATATAGGTTTTATAGGTTTCCTTGCGGTTTTTGAAATAATTTTTATTATGTTCATTTTAGAATAATTATAGAAGAATCTTAGTTAAAATGTTCTAAAATAATTTAAACAGTATTTGATGTAATCTTTGGAATAGTTGAAAAGTACAGGTCTAATAATCTTGGTTTACCAAAAAGTCAATTACAAAAAAAATATGTTAGTTGCTGATTAAGTTGAGTAAAGAATAAGAAGCAGCAAAAATCATAGTGTTGACCGGATAGTGTTGTAGAAGATGAGTGATTTAACTATTCTGTATTATGTATTTTTAATAAATAATTTCAACTTTTCTGTAATTACATTAAAAACGCTTTTTAAAACTATCAACAGATCATCAAAAAAATTTAAAGTTGCTATATTTAGAGAGCAGTATACACTTATTACAAAAATAATGTTATTGAAAAGATTGACTTTAAAAAATATGTTATTATAACTAATTCCCTGAATTTTGTATGTTGTCAGTCTAGAATATGCTTGTTATTTGTAAATGTAGACATCATGTTGTTCAAGATAATAATCAAAATCAATATTGTTTACTTTGGTTTTGATCAAATAAAATTTAATTTTTTTTTTAACTTTTAAGCCACAAACTATGTCATTGTTTAGTTGATTAGTCCTTGTTCTGCCATCGTATCGTTTATGTTAAAAAATAATATTGTATCGTCCTATATTTAGGAGTGAGTTACCGGATCTAGTCTTACTACCGGTATAGTTAATGTATTTGCTAAGTCGTTTACAGATGGGCCTTATACTTTTATTGTTCAATATTATTCTTCTGAGCAAGCTTGCATTATTCCAAACAAGCTAGTATTACTAATAATAATCGCAACTTTTGCTTTGTAGGCCAGTATACCGTTGGCTGTGTCAATACTATTAAAAAATTAAGCAATTCACTGAAACACCAAGACGTTTTAAATTTATTTTTGATATAAATGTTGAACGGTTTTATTCTTATAACATAATAAATATATTATATGGGCAATTCCAGAACTGGGGGGGGGGATATTTTTCAATTAATTTACATCAAAATACGTCAACTTTAGCGAATAAAAAAATCCTTTTTTCTGTTTAGCCCACTGAGAACCAAAACATGGTTTTATATCTTTTGCGGCTTATAGACAGGGTATAGACTTGAAATGGCCCCAGATTTGGATTCTACAAAAAAAATCGGATTGATTTCACTAGTAAATTTATTTTTTTGAGTTAAATTTGCGATTTTTAAACATAAAATGCGATTAAGTTAAAAAACGACAAAATAACTAAAAAATCGTAGAATTTTTTTAAGGGTTTCATACCCTTATAAACCAATCAAACAACTACTAATAAGTTATAGAAACTGAAAAAAAAATTAAAGCAAATTTCTCAATGCTTCCCCCCCCCCCCCCTTGCTCTGGTCCGTTTGAAATGGAATTGCCCATATCTGATATAAATTAAACTCTTTTAATTCCAATTCAAAAAATTTATTTCTTGCCACTAGTTTAAACGGTACAATATTTTTGTATTATGTTTTTAAGTCATATTTTTAATAAATATTATTACATAAATATCAACATTAAAAATAAAATATCATTAATTATAAATACTAATCAAAACACACAAAAGCTTGTTTGGTTTGTTTGCATCATTTATTTAAATTAGCAGACCCTTTGTAGAGTAAATGTGCAAATAAAAAAACCCATCTGAGTTGATGGAAAAGTTATCATAAATATTGAGTAAACTTCTAACTTCCGGTTTGTATTTACTTTATTTATATGATCACAAATCAGGTAAACACTGTATTTAAATTTAATTTACTAAAAACATTTATTAAGTTCATTTTTATTAATAACTTCTTGAGTCTTGAGTTTTTACTACTATATTATTTAATAAATTATTTACGTATTTGATTTACACAAGCATATTTGAAATTTTTAAAACTTCAAAATTTGTTATGTAATTTGTGAATGTTGTTTATGTAAATTGCGTTAAGACTAAATTAAGAAAATTTAGTTATTTAAAAAAAATATTTTAAAGTTCTCTCCTCATATAAATAAAATTTATAATATATTATAATAATCTACAACATAAAAAAATATTTTTTTAAAGTTATCTTAATTTTTTAAAATTAATCACGCATATAAAATAAACATAAACAAGATATAACCAATACATCTCTAATAATAATGTAATCGTAATTTGACTATTATTTGTTGCTATAAATTTCAGTACAAACAAAAATTAAGGAAACGTTATTTGTTCTAAATGATAAATGATAAAACTCTACATTAATTTTATTTAAAACTAAAATTTAACTTACGCTTAATTTATGTTCATTAAACTACCATCAATGATATCCATTTTATAGGTAAATATCTACTTATTATTACGGCATTTTTAACTCTAAATTAGAAAAGAAATGGCATATTTTTCTATTCTCATAATACTCAACTTTAAATGAATATAACAAGCACAATTATTATTATATTAATGTTAAAGCCTATCCAAATAATTCTTCATTTTTGTTTCGTCCACTTTTATTATATATCTTTGTTGCTCCTTTTAGAGCACAGGGCGCTTTTGGTGTTTTTTGGCTTTTTTTTAAATAAGAAAGCCTTATATGTTTGCTGTTTGCTGATTTCTTCTACTGTTTTCTTTCAATTTGTTTTGTTTTCTGCTTTCCTTTTTAGGTGGTTCTATATGTATATTTTTTCATGTTGTATGTGTATTTTTTTTTTCAGATGTTTATTGGCTTTCCTCTTTTTCTCCTTCTTTTTATGTTGTACTCTAGTGGTGCTCTGGTTATATCCGTATTTTCTTAGTTTTAGAGTGTGTCCATTTCCATTTTCTTCTTTTAATTGTAACTTGTAGTGGCTCTGTTTTACATTTTTCTTACATTTCTTTATTTGAGATTATTTCAGTATAGTAGATTTTTAGTATTTTGCGTAGACATTTATTTACAAATATCTGTACCATTTTTATTGTTATTTGGTTGGTAGTCCAAAGTTCCGATGCATATAGTAATATACTCTTTACTTTGCTATTGAAAATTCTGATTTTGTTATTTGTAAATATTTCATTTGATCTTCAAATCTTCTATAACATGTTGAAAGTTTCTTGTGTTTTTTTATTCGTGTGTTTATATCTTCTTTGCTTTCACCTGTTTTGCTTATAACGCTGTCTAAGTAGCAGAATTTTCCTATTATAGTTTTTTGCCATTTTGTCCCTTTTTTTGGTAGCATAATTACTAGACACCGAATTATATGCAACTTAAAAACACTAAAACATGCATGCAAATATGCAATAAAAAAGCCTAAAATATGCATAAAAATAGCAAAAATATGCTAAAATCAAATATAGTTAAAAAAAAATTAAACATAACAAATTCTATTTTTTTAAATTTTTAATAAAGTTAAATAGTTAAAATGTGTCAAAATATACAACTTCATATATACAGGGTGTTAGACAAAAAACGTGCGGCAAAATAACACTATGTTTTAATTTTTAGTATTCTTGCAATAATAACCAATTTTAGTTTTTTAAAGGGCAACATTTATTTTTTTTTTTAATCTCTAAGATATTTTAAATATAACCTAGAAAATTAAAGAAAATTTTATTTGTTAAAAATATAAATAATGTTCAATTTCTGGGATATTTTTATGTCAATATGGATAATATAGTAACTTAAAAAAAGGCGTTTTTTAATATTTTTTTCTAAAAATTGGTAAAATATGCATAAAAACCAAAAATCGTTAAAATATGCAACAAAGCCTAAATATGGTCGAAATATGTAATCCGGTCTCTAATAATGACGATTCCCTTGTTCCACTCTCTTGGGAGTTTTTTTTCCTTCCATATTTTTTTTAACAACGCATGCATCATTGTGATTACTGTATCTCCTCTTGCTTTAAATGCTTTTGTTAGAACCCCATCTATACCTGCTGCTTTCTTGTTTTTTAGAGACTTTATGGCTTTTGTGGTTTTTTTTCTGGTGGTTTCTTTTTACTTCTTTATCCTTTTCTTTGATTTTTTTTTAGTTTATCTACTCCTTACGCACTGTTGCGGAATATTATTTGTTTGATTTTTTTTCTCTGTTGCAAAGTTGCTGTTCCTGGTAGAACTATATGAAGCTACAAATCCACGTTTAAAGCAGTAAATACTTTATATATGGCTAAACGTCAAGCAGGTTTTTTACAACCCAATTTATGCAACATTGCGGAAGAAACTATACTTAGCTTATCGAAAGGGTACAAACAACAATTTTATTTGAAAACTTTAAAATTGAATGATTATTGTAGGCAATCAAACAATACTGAGCGTATATTGAAGTTTAAAAGTTAAAAACAAACAGAATGACGTTAGTATGGTTAGAAACACCTATTGAAGCAAAATCACGTTGTCTTTGTGCCGCTAAATTTATTTGATTTCATCGTAAAGTTAAAGTTTTAAAATTGACCAAAAACTCTAGATACAAAAAGTTTTTTTTATTTATTAAAAACTTGATAGGTTATTGCTTCTAGAAAATGGCAAAAACTTGCTTGAAACATTTTGAAGCATTCAACTATATGCCAACTTAAAATTTCTATATTATGAAAAAAATATTTAAAAATAAAACTTCAGTCGCACATTAGGAATGTGGGTAAAATAAAGAACAAATTATTGTTTTTAATGAATGACTTCTGCTCATATTAGGTAAAAGTTCTATTACCAGAAAAAATACCTATTATTTAAAAATATATGAATAAATTTCTAAGTTAGACTTTTAAAAATAACTCAAAAGTCTGAAGAAAATTTACTAAAATTTTGACTAAAATTGACATAGGGTGACAGCGTTTTTTCGGGACCTGAAAATTACAAGTTTTGAAGACCGCAAAAACATGTGCAACTTCCTGCATCAAACAGTAGTGAATATGAACTGATTCTATAAGTCGTGGAGATTACTTTAAAGAATGATTAAACACAAAAAAATTTAGATCTCGTGGTCCAATTTTTTTTTAAATTTGACAAACTTAGAATTGTTTAAACAAAATATAATTTTGCAATTTTGCAAAATTTACGTTTTTTTTATAATAAAGTTTAAAGCTTGATATATCAAAATGATATTTTAGAAGCCCAAAAATTAAGATACAAAAATGTGCAGTTCGCCGATTTTGACAATTTTTAAATATTAAAAAATTCTTGATAATGCCCGATATACCATTTTTTATATAAATAACCTTTTTTCTTGTGTTTTGAATAGTATTTACTGAAATTTTGCCTAAAATTGACGGCGCTTTTTTGGGACCTGAAAATTACAAGTTTTGAAGATTGCGAACACATGTGCAACTTCCTGCATCAAAATAGTGGTGTATACGTATTGATTCTTTGAGTTTTGTGTAATCACTTTAAACAGAGATAAAGCAGAAAGAAATCTAGACTTTGTGGATGAAATTTGGTTAAAATTTGACAAAGTTAGAACGTTTTAAAGAAAGCAAAATTTTGCAATTTTGCTAAATTTACGTTTTGTTTTTTGGAATAATGTTTGAAGCTCAATATATCAAAATGACTGCCACAATATTTAACATAAAAATAAGGGTTTTGAAGTACATGTAATAAGAAATAATTTGAGCCATAGTGAACCTTTCTATCTATTTTCAGAAGCCCAACAATTGAGATACAAAATAAACTAAAAAAAAACGTTTTATTGTTAAATTTCTGACCTTCAAATGTGTGCCATTTTGAACAGGCAATATCTTAAAGTCAATTTTTAAAAATTTCATTTTTTATCCATTTTTTGATTCCTGAAAAATTGTACAAAATCAAAGAGGTCAACTTTTTCAAATTAGTCAAAAAGTAATGGAATTACCCATATATATATATTTAATGGAAAATGATGCTTAAAAATCTTTTTATTTAAATTAGTTAATAATCTGGCATTAGCATTGAATAGAAATAATAAAATTAAATGAAGAAACAAAATACTGAGCAGTTAAAAAACTAGATACAGAAAAGAAGACTCTAAATTACTTAACTAAAGTAATAATACAAACTATACATCTTTGTAGATTTGTTCGTAAAAAATTTAACGTTTTAAAATAAAAATCCTCTATTTTTTTCAAATGTATATTTGCTGTAAAAAACATTTATTTAGATAATTTTACTTTTGATATGAGATAAGCTTTGAGATATTAATGCATTTCTTCAACAATAGTTGAAACCATACAGCAGTTAATATTTTATATATATATATATAGATGTAAAACAACTAATACTCCTCCAAAATATATACACGCTGATAGTACTGGCCTCCAAAACGGAGGCAGGTACGAAAAACTGGAGGCAAATACGTTTTGGTGTGTATATCATTTTATTTCAACATAATACTTTACTAGAAGTCATTCTACAAAATTTTGTTCGGTGACCATTTCGACTCATATACATATACAGTTATACATTGTAGTACATTAAAGTCAACACTACGTGGCGCTATGCTTTTATACTGATATACATATTTTGTTGCGGGCCAGTAGAATAGGCCTCCTCATAAGTTAACGTTCTAATACGCCTCTTACAATTGGCAACATAGCAAATACATTTTATAAAAATAATTATATACTTTTAATATATCTAAACGGTTTACGTTGTTTATTAGTTTTGTATAGAAAATATGTAAAAATAAAACAGAAAATATTACTCAACTTTACGTCCAATGAAACAAATAAATAACATTTTTTATAATATATTATAAATATTTTTTAAATTATTCTATCGAAGTATTGTGCTATGTTGAATGGATTTTAAAAATATGATAAAATCGCAGATATAATATTATTTAATATTTCTTTAATAATAAATTTTTAAAATGTGCAATAAAAAAAATTATTATTTTTAAATATATTTTTTTAAATAAATGAAATAACAATAATATTGTTTATATTAGTTTTAAAATTTAAAAAAAGTTCTAATTTTAGTCTTGTTTAGTAAACTTGGCATTATTTGCATGTTAAATAAAAATATTTTTTTTCAGTTTAACGCTAGAGAATTGCCAGGTTTAGTCGCACTGTCCTGTGGGGGTGCTACTAGTAGTATTGTTATGGAAAAATATTAAATCCTACCACATCTACAAAAATATCGGCAAACCTTTTTCTCTAGAAAAATATTGATATGTACAGCGCCGTTTTTAAATTAAAATTGATTTTTATGGGACAAAACGCCAATCAACTCAATATCCAAACGATTAGATTTTAATCATCACTCTTTTATATGTTGAACTACATACAATATTCTATGTTTTTATGTTTTTGTTAAAAGATTTGAAGTTATAATTAACAAGTAAAAAATTAATAAAGTACTAATTAAAATCGCCACTTTTAAAAAATTAATTGTGGAGAAACGACTTATTGCATCAAATTTTTACAAATTTAATGACACAGAGTGGACTTTCTTCTACAATGTGTGAACATTTTATTCAATTATATTTATGCGTGTTCTTGCTGAATTTGATTCTGTGAAGCCTTAAAATAGCACAACTATTCTCCCCTCTTAATTAAAGTTATCATTATTTTTTTATCAATTTGAATAAATTGTTAGATCATTAATTTCGGAGATAAATATAACTATCCCATATTTACATAATTAAAATTATGGTACAAAAGAGGTTTTTTATGTTATCTAACTAGCTATAACAATAATATACTATTGCAAAATAAAATTTATAGTGTCATCTTCAAGTTTAGTTTCAACTGATTAACACTTGAACACAAAAAACGCAGTATTTTTTTTTCAAAAAGCTGTAAAGTTTTTTTTGATTGCTAGTAGTGACATGTTAAAGAAGGTTGACAGCGTACGTGTTGGTATGATGTTCAAACCAAGATAAGTATTTGCTACTAGCGTTCTTGGAGTCATGTAGAATATTTGAGATGTTCAGATTTTTGTATAGAGTGATATTTGGTGATAATTATTGAACTGTTTGTAATTGATATATCTTCAGCTTCAGATTGTTAGAAACTTACTGTCCCATAGTTAGAAACAGTTGGCCCATACAGGTTTTAAAATTTATTTCAAGGTACTTTGCATTAGTAGATTGTAATAATTGATTGTCAAAGAGTGACAATGACATGCTGAAATTTACTTTGATTGGCCTTAATTTACAAGGTTTTTAGCTATTTTTGGATGTTTAAAAAAAAAGTCTGAAGTTTCTCAGAGACAAAACTTGGAATTTTACTAACTGTTAGAATGACAAACGTAACTCTTGAAGGTTTTTTGTAAAAAGTTGATATAGCACCGGTCCAAGAATATCTTCCTGTGGTACCGCTGATTTGATGAGGTGTAAGTTAATTACTTTATCTTGATGTTTAACCATAAAAATGTTTTGGTTAGGTATGATTATAATACATGAAATGTGTAATGGGTAATTGCGTTTTCAATTTGTGTTGTTAATTTGCTTTATTGCTCTGTAAACCTGATCTGTAGTTGTGTGTTAGTTTAAAAAACCAAATTGGTGATTTAGAATTAGATGAAATGCTTTTAATTTCAGTCTTTTCTGAAACATATTTTCAAACATACATTTTAAATAAACTTATTAAGCAACAGAAAAATCTTTCTGTCACAGGTTTATCAGAATGATTTGTGTCACTTTTCATTGAGATTGAAAATGTTCAGATCTAAGTAGTATAGCATTGAAAATATGTGTAAGTGCTTTTTGCACATTTTTTTGGAAACTAATTCTAATTGCTGTAACTTTTTTCATAAAAATATGGAGATCATAGCCATGTTTTAATCACGTGTTTGACTCACATGGTATGATGGCGTTAATAAACAATGTCATTGATAAAGGTATTCCAAAACTGATGACTGCTTTTTGTCTGCTTGTAGTAGTGGTAGTTTTTTGTTTTAAATTTTGATTTTTTAGTTTTTTTTTCTAAGAGTAGGCTTTTAGCGGGTTGTCGTATTTAGTTTTGTTTTGTTGATTTCTAGTAGACTTCCATATTTTTCTATATATTAGTATTGCTTTTTTAGTTACTTTTAAAACATTTTGTAGCTTGTTTGTAGTGTTTGTGGGTTCCAAAACTGCTTAATGCTTAAATGTTGTTTTAAGCAAGACTTTTGGGTGTATTTCTTTTTCTAATATGTTTTAAAACTGGTTCCAGTTATTTTATTAGTTAAAAACTCTGGATTTTGTTTATGGTGTATGTGTGAGCTTAAGTAGATTAGGACAGGGTAATAGTCTAAAAAGATATTTTTTTTTTTTTAATTTACAGATAATTTAAGGGACAACTTTTGTATACAAAAAAAGACATTTGTTTTTTATGTCACATGGCCAGTGTGTAGTTGCTTTGGGCTAGCCAAGTTCTAGGTCTCAGCGCTGGAAATTATGTTTGCTGCACTTTCTTGTAGACTCTGATCATGAATGCAGTAATTTTTGGTACGTCCCAGTTGAAGGCAGTTAGCACATTGAGGCATGACTTTTGTTTTGTTAACTGATTTTAATATGTATTTGTAGTGTTAAAGGTATTGCAATTTATGGATGCTTAACTTGTTGTTACTTTGTGGTTTGAATGATAGAAAGAACGTTTTTTAACATTACATAAAAACTGCGTTCTTGGTTTAAATAAAAGGTGTAGTATTGCACATCACAATTTTTTGGTTCTTGAACAGCTGCTTGATATTTTAGCACATCTGTTGTCAACAATTTGGTTACTATTTATTTTGAGATTGAATTTTTGTTTATTATCCTGATTGTTGTTTAGCATATCAGTAAATTATTTAATGTTTGCTACTGCTGGGATGTATATTGTTGGAAGTTTTATGTAATTAAGTAGTTCTTTTGGTAGTGTACTCTTGTTTTTGAGTTTACTACATGTTTGTAATAATCAATTAATAACCGTTGGTTAACATTCCATGGTTTGGTTTCTGAAGAGTTTTTACGTTTAAAAGTATATTAATTAATAAATAATAACAAAATAAATTTAATAGATTAAAATAAAATAAATATCTGTTTAACTGAGGCAGGGAATCCATTCATAAACCGGTAACAAACAGTACAGTGCAGTATTTATTATTAGTGGTTAATTGTTTTACAACATATTTTTTTAATAATGAGAGTTGAAATACCACAGCAGTAAGTCACCGCTTAAAAAACGCTATAATGTAGTAACAATTAATCACCGGTAGCATACTGTAGTTGTAATGTACACCACATAAAAAATTAAAATCATAACAACTTCAAATAACTGTTCGTACCTAAAATCGATAATTTTTGAAAATAACTATTTATTGTAGATTATTGTGTTACGGTTTCAATATTTTTATAATCTTATTCACACAAAAAACTAAACTAAACCACCTCCTGAATAAACCAAATAAATGCCTACTAATAATAGAAATTTACAAAATACAATATATTGATAGTGGCAACATTGGCAGAGGCGTATTCGACATTTTCACATATATATTTTATACAACTGGAGCCTAAAACGATGCTTTGGCATTTGGAGTTCTATTGCTATTATTAATATACCAATTTTTTTGTATATAATTAATGTTATATTTCTTTACCCCTCTTTGTGCGTCCTAATAAAGAATATTTTAAATAACTAAATGCAAAAAAATACACAGTTAAAACTATTAGATTTAGGGTGGAGGCTAGGTCGCCTTATGTGTGTACGGAGGCGAGTAAGATAGCTATGCATATATATATATATATATATATATATATATATATAGATGTCTAAAGGGGTTTAGTCCTACATTTGTATAGAAGTTATAGTCCTACATGATTTGTGTAGCCCGATACCCCTTTAGATCTCAACACACAAAAATATGCCTGCGGGCATATATATTCTCATATATATCCCCTGCTGTGCGACCGTAACCGACCGTGCGACCTATAAAATTTAAATTTTTTTTTTCAAATGTTTCAATAGAATACAGTTTACTTGTTATATTCATTTAAATATTATTACGTTTATATTAATTTATTAAATACATTTTCTAGTACAAAGTATTTATTAAAAGAAAATACTTTTTATTAAAAATGCCTTTTGAAATATTCATATTAATTAAATTGCTTACGTTTTTCTAATTAAAAGTTGTGCCTTATCTTCGGTTACCGGCTGGTCTAACTTTGTATGCTATTGTAACTTATTACAATATGACCAAATAATATTTGAAAACAACAATAATAATATTTATAATAACTACATTTTTAATTATAAAGGTTCATAAGCGTACATATCACAACGTTAATGACAGTCTTTAAAACTGTAACAAAATCCTGAGATTATTTTACAAAATTAAAGATAAGTGCAAATTCTGTAGAAAATTATGTAAAGTCTATAAATAATTTAAGCAAATTGTTTATAAAAATGTTCAGTACAATAAATAAAGTTAACTAAATTTAATGCATTATTAGCTGACTTGAAGCTTAATTTAAAATATATGTAAATTACTATAATTATAAAAGTATTATAATTTATATTTGCTTTGCTTTTGTTTTGTGTTTAGATTCTGTGGTATAGTAATCTAACTTTCATTTTGTTTCAGTTGTAAAGACTATTTTTTTTTATATTAAATAAGGTTTGTTAATTATAATGCAATTCTTAAGTTATTAAACTTTATTATAAGATAATTATAAAAATATTACACATAAAGTTACAATGATTTATATTTGTACTGTAAAAACGCCTTGATCTGGACGTTGTTTTGTGTTTAAATTTTGTATGATTTTTTTAGTAAAAATGTGAGAGTAGTGAAGACGTGAAAGTAGTGAGAATGTGATACTAGTAAGAATGTGAGAAGAGTAGGAATGTGAATGTAGTGAGAATGTAAAAGTTGTGAGAAAGTAAGAGTAGTGACAATGTAAAAGTAGTGAAAATTTAAAAATAGTAAAAATGTGAGAATAGTGAGAATGGGAGAAAAGTGAAAATGTAAAAATAATAAGAACGTAAAAGTAGTAGAATGTGAAAAAATACAGAATGTGTGTAGTGAAGATGTAAGAGTAGTGAGAATATAAGTGTAGTAAAAAAGTAAGATAAGTAAGAATTTGAAAATATTAAAAATTTAAGAATAGTTAGAAGGTAAAACAAGTGAAATTGTAAAAATAGTGAAAATGTAAGAGTAATGAGAATGAGTAAGTAATAAGAATGTAAAAATAGTGAAAATGTGAGAAAAGTAACAATGTGAGAGTAGTAAGAATGTGAGAGTAAAGAAAATGTGAGAATAGTAAGAAGGTGAGAGTAATAACATTGTGAGAGTGATAAGAATGTAAAATTAAAGAAAATGTGAGAATAGTAAGAAGGTGAGAACGTGAGAGTAATAACAATGTAAGAGTAGTAAGAATGTAAGAATAGTGAGAGCGTGAAGGTTGTAAAACTGTAAGAATAGTGAAAATATAAGAGTATTGACAAAGTAAAAATAGTGAGAATGTAAAAATAGTAAATATTCGAGAGTAGTGAGATTGTAAGAGTGGTAAGAATGTGAGAGTAGTAACCATGTGATTGAAGTAAGAATGTGAAAATAGTGAAAGGTAAAAGATGCGACAATTTGAGATTAATGACGGTAGTGAGAATGTGAGAGTAGAAACAATGTGAAAATGTAAAAGTAATAAGAATGTGAGAGTAGTGACATTGCAAAAATAGTAAGATTAGTGAGAATTTGAAAGTAGTGACAGTATGAAAGTAGTGAGAATGTAAAAATAGTGAGACTAGTAAAAATATGAAAGTAGTAACAGTAATAAAAATGTAAAAATAGTGAGTATGTAAGCATAAAGAGAATGTGAAAGTAGTGAAAATGTGAAAGAAGCAACAATGTTAGAGTAGTGTGAGTAGTACAAATGTAAAAATAAAGTAATAGTAAAACAAATAAGAATGTAAGAATGTGGAAATAGTAAAAAATAAAAGATGCGACAATGTGAGAGTATTGACAATAGTGAGAATGTAAGAGTAGAAAAAATGTAAAAGTAGTAAAACGTAAAACAGGTATAAATGTGAGAATAATGAGAATAATAAAAATGTGAGAGTAGTGAGAGCAGTGAGAATGTGAGAGTAGAACGATTGTAAGAGTAGAAAAATAGTATTCGTAATGAACATGAAAAACAGTAATATTGCAAAAATAGCAAAAATGTGAATGTAGTGATAATGTGAGAATAGCAAGAATGTTAACGTAGAGAGAATTTGAAAGTTAAAACTATAAGTAAGGAGAGTAGTAAGAATGTGAGAAAAGTGAGAATATGGTAGAAGCTACAATGTGAGTGTAAAAGTAGTGAGATTGTGAGAGTAAAGAGATAGTGAGAGTAGTATAAATGTGAAAGTAGTAAAAATGTGAGAGTAGTAAAATGAGAAAAAAATAATAAATTAAAAATAATGAAAATTAAAAAAATAGTAAAAATGTAAGATTAGTGAGAAAGTAATAGTAGTAATTTTCACATTTTTACTATTTTCACATTTTTTTTTTTTCACATTTTACTACTCTTATATTTTTATTACTTTATTATTCTCACAATAATAATAATAATAATAGTAATAAAAATTGTCTTTATTTTTGTAATTTTCCAAAAAAAAATCAAAGTTCATCACAATGATGATCTTCCATTTAACCTAATTTTAACATTTAATTTGAAACATATAAATAAAATTTAACAAAAGGGTACTTTCTGATTTTTTGATGGCTGACTATCATTTTCAATTTTCCAGTTATTTTATAGTATTTCATCAAAAATTGTAGCCTATTACTTCACTAGATTATTACTGGGATTTCCTTATTTATAGAGAACATTTGCCAGCCCTGATCCCTAGCACGAAAGAGGTTTAGCGCGCGTGCGGCTCAGAACATCTAAGGGCATCACAAACTTGTTAAAAACTCACTTTTAAGTTAGCAGTTTTGTTCGTTATTGGACCTAACCAGACAGAATCAAGAAAAAGCTCTCAATATGTCATTTCTAAAATTTTACTATTCTTACACTGTCACTAATCTAACATTCTTACTATTCTCACATTCTCAATACTTTTACAAACTTAATACTTTCATATTCTCACTACTTTTTTATTGCCGCTTCACTCACATTTTGCTACTCTAAAATTTTTACTCTTTTTACAATTTTATTATTCTCACATACTATTACATTTTCATTACTTTTACGTTTTTACTTTTCTCATATTCTTACTACTTTTACTATTTTTTTACTCTCAAAATTTCACTACTCTTACATTGTAGCTTCTCCCACATTGTTACTATTTTTACATTTTTACTACTCTTACAGTCTTACTACTCTCACATTTTAACTACTCTCACACTCTCACTAATTTCACATTATCACTGTTTTCTAATTTTTACTACTCTCACAGTCTTACTAATCTCACTATTCTCAAATTGACACTATTCTAACATTCTTACTATTTTTACATTCTCAGCTCTTTCACATTTTTTCTATTTTTTCATACTCTTATTACATTTACGTTTTTACTACTTTCACATTCTACTACTCTCACATTTTTACTTTTCTCACATTTTTACTACTTTACATTTTCTTTATTCTCAGATACTCACTATTCCCACATTCTCACTACTCTCACATTCTTACTACTCTTGCATTTTTTAAACTGTTACATTCTCACTATTTTTACATTTTTACTATTTTCACATTATCTATGTTCTCTCATTCTTACTACTGTCACATTCTTTTTACATTTACTATCTTTCTATTCTTACAATCTCACTACTTTCACATTGTCGCTTCTCTCACATTCTCACTACTCCCACATTCTTACTACTCATACATTCTCATTATTATCACGTTGTTACTACTCTTATAGTTTTACTATTCTCACTATCTAACTGCTCTCACATTGTAGCTTTTTTCACATTTTCAATATTTTTAAGTTTTTACTAATCTTATATTCTCACTATTCTTACATTGTCAGTACTCTTACAATCCCACTAATCTTAAATTATCACTTTTCTCAAATTCTCACTACTTTTACAATCATACTACATTCATATTTTTACCATTTTCACATAATCACTGTTTTCTCATTCTTACTACTCTTACATTTTTACTATGCTCACTATTCTCACATTGTCACTATTCTAAAATTTTTATTTTCACATTTTTATTACTTATTGTGTATCTTACTACTCTCACAGTTTTTTTTACTCTTACATTCTTTCTACTTTCACATTCTCACTACTCTCAAATTCTCACTACATTCACATTCTTACTACTCTCACGTTCTTACTACTTTTACATTTTCACTATTCTCACATTTTCACTACTCTCATATTGTCGCTTCTCTCCCACTACTTTCAAATTCTCACTATTTTTACATTTTTATTACTCTCACATTGTCACTACTCTCATATTCTCACATACCCTCTACTCTTACATTGTTGCTTTTCTTACATTCTCATACTTTTTTATTCCCACATTCTCACTATTCTCACATTTTCACTAACTTCATATTCTCACTATTCCCATATTTTTACTACTCTCACTATATATACCACTACTCTCACATTATCGCTTCTGTCACATTTTTACTATTCTCTTATTCTTGCAACTCTCACATTCTCACTTCTCGCACATTCTCATTACATCATTAATTTCTACTCTAACATTCTTACTACTCTTACATTCTTACTACATTTTTATTTCTCTCACATTCTCACTAATCTCACATTGTCACGTTTTTTACATTCTAACTACTTTCACATTATCACTACTCTTTCATTTCTTCATTTCATTTTTCACTTTTACATTGTCGCTTCTCTCACATTCTCTCTATTCTTTAATTCTTATTACTCATACATTTTTACTCCTTTCACATTCTTACTACTCTAAATATTTTAAACATAAATATTAACATGCTGTGACTGCGAAGGGTTAACAACTTGCGTAATCAGTTTACAAAATAAAAATAATCATTACAGAATCAAATCATAATTACGTAATATTTGTAATCATTACATAATCAAGTAAAGTTTATATAATTACGTAATTATTTTATAATCACGTAATCATTACATAATCTTGTAATAAATAGTGTAATTAAATATTAAAACACGCTTATTCAAATAATCAAATATTGATTACGCGTACTCAAATAATCAAATGTTTAGTACGCGTATTCAAATAATCAAATAATGATTACGCGTGTTCAAATAAATAAATGTTGAGTACACAAATTCACATAATCAAATATTGGTTTTATGGAATCATATATTCGCATGGTAAATTCAGTCGTGTTTTGATCATCAACTTTATAACCTGCATACTTTAAAATTTTTGTTTACTTAATTAAATCTAAACATTTTGTACATTTTATTTTCTACGCCGTTTTGTTGGAGTGATTTAAATATTACGTATTTTATAAAACAATTATAGTTGTAATTGAACTTAAACAACAATTTTTTCTTTAATAAGTTTATTTTTATGATTTTTTCCAACTTATAGTACTACAATAAGATATAAAATGAATTATCATTTAGGTCATATTTGTCGATGTTGTATTAAGCTTTAAACAGCCAAGAAATAATTAATTAAATGTACGCATAATTTAAATAATATTTGCATCCACTGCGATAAAATGTGTGCATTTTTCTTATTATTTCCTACACAATTTGTATTTGTAAAGATAAGTTGTAAAAACGAATTCCATTCACATGTAAACGCACGTGTACATTTTTATGGGGCCATAAATCTTAACGCACTTTAATCACTGACTTTAGAGCTACACGGGCAAGAGACCCGTTCAAGTTATTGATCCCAAAAATGTAGCGCAAAACCATATAAGTCGCAGAACTATAATCCTACGTAGGATTAAAATCTCATGGTGGACTACTCCAGAATAGACGTAACTAATGTAGGACGAAAGTACTTAAAATAAACCTATATATATATATATATATATATATTTTATAGATAGCTCAGTTTTAGAGCGTTAATAGTTTAAGGCTCAATCTCAAAAAATGATTATAATAATAAATTGCTCATTATCTACCGGAGTGATTAGGAAGTCACAAGCCGATGATTCTATCAGCCCCTTTTAAACAAATCGTAAGATGTCTGGGGTTATGTCAAATAGCTGTAAAATGCACAATAAAGAAAAGAAACGGAATTAAATGTAATTTTTTGTATCTATTTTTTTTCTTTTAGTTATATTATAACAACTAATGAATGGTGAAAATCTGACCAAAAAAGCTAGCTAAAAATCTTCTATTAAGAATACATTGGGTCAGTTTTTAGTTTAAATAGTCTATACGCAATCAATATTTTAAAGTTTTATTTATTGATTATAATTCAGCACATCTTAAAGTCATGACAAATTTGATCTTTCTAATATTTCTTTCAGCTTACCTAAGTCTTTAAAATTAACTGTAGTTGCAATAACTATTTACACTAATGCATGTAATTTTGGAAAACCTTTTAAGTTTTTATTCAATTTGTTGGGCTCATAAATGTCACGGTGGTGACAAGATAAATAAAACATAGAAAGACTATACCTCTACTGCTTTTTCATATCTTTGACTATAAATTAGTTATTAAATAAGTTTTATGTCAATTTGCAACATTTTATTGATAGTTTTTACTGTTTTATTGACAGTTTGAAACAGTTCAATCAATCGGTGACATTTATTGACTGTTGACACTTTTAGATAGTTTTTGATAATCAATGACATTAGGTCTGTTCCAACATACAATTTGGACAGTTTGCAAACCGTTCAAACTATGCACACAAACAAATTACTGTGTATAAAAGATTGCCTAAGGTTGACAAATATTTGTGTGTGTGCACAGTTTGAACGGTTTGCAAACCGTACAAATCGAATGTTGGAACAGACCTATTATCTAACAGTTAAAATAACAGTTATTTAATAAAAATTTCACTTTTTTTTTAATGACACTATACTTATCAAAAATATCATTTTTACACATTTGCTGGGTATCTAGTGTACCTATCAAAATCTTGATATTCTTTTTCATCAAAAAATTATTTTAAATTGCAAAAAATTGTAACAATGCTCATATAGTCAATAAAAAACTTAATTTATAGTGAAATTTTGTTTGACCCGCATCGTTGTCGCAAGTTACCGATTATTTACTTTTGACTCCAAATGTACCAATCAGCACCTGTTTTTAAAACCGCTGTTAAAAACAGTTTATTGTGTCCGGTAGTCAAATTTAAATATGATAACCTATAGTGAGATAAATTGTCAAGAATGATTATGAAAATAATTAGTAAAAATTGCTATTAAGTATGAAAACATAAAAAATATTTAATGTAAGTAAAAGTTTTATAGCAAATATTTTACTAAATTAATAATTTAATCATAAAAAAATAAATAACATGAGAATCCTGTAATTACCCAAAAATAGAGCGAGATAACCGCTGTTTGATCGCTGGTATGTACGGTTTCTCACGGCAAAACGCCAAATGTCTACAAGGACGGTTGACCGATTTGTTATATATACTTATATTAACAGTTGTCATATTTGACAGATAGCATTTAATGACATATATTGATTAAAATGTGATGATTATTGTTACAACAGAGGTGACTTCTTGGACATATATATATATATGTATATTCAATATCTTTATCAACGATGTGGCACATTGTTTTTCTAATTTGCGTTATTTATTGTTTGCTGAAAATATAATTTTTTAATAAAAATTTAGTCTATTATTTACATTTACATGCCAACAATCAATGTTATTTTTTAAGAGTTTTTTTAATAATCTGTTAACCAAAAAAAATTACAAAACTGTTAAGAAAAGTATCAACAGTGAACCGTTGCAAACTGTAAAAAAAATTTAAATATTGCAAAACTTTAAAAATATATTGAAAAATGTTAATAAGCAGTGTCAATCAATAAAGTTGTTAAAAAAAATGTATAAACTGTCAACAATAACTTGTTTTTATATTATGTCAAAATACAACATAATCTGGCATTATATTTGTGTGTAACAATATTTAAATGTGAACTTTTTGAACTAACAATAAATGTCAGTTTTTATTAAATAACAATTTTTGTTAAATTTTCTTTGTTTAATTTATAAAATTTCTTTATTTTGGACATTATTAATTAAAGATTTGATTTATTATTTAACAAACATGTTTCAATGAATTATCATCATTATCAATGTAATAAAATAATATAATCAAATATTTGAATTTTATTTATAATGATGATAATTTATTGAAACATGTTTGTTAAATAATAAATCAAATATATAAAATCTTTAATTAATAATGTCTATAAATAAAATTTGTCAAATATAGCAACGTCATTAAATGTCACAATAATCAGTCAATAATGACATTTTAAATATGATGACTGTAATCTGTTATCAAATTTCAACTGTCAAAATTTTATAACAAAAATTTGTTTGTTAACAATAGTGACAAATCTTTAAGTCCTGAACGTCATCTGTCAAAAAACTATTGAAAGTTACGTCAACGGCAGCCATTACAAAATAAGTATATATTTACAACTAAAAAAATCTACCAATTAAACATAAAACAACTAATACCAAAAATAAGAATAAAAGTAAAATAGTTACTAATTACTATAAAGGTTACGTATGGATGACAAGTGCACGATTAATTTTGTGTACTTTAACTTTTTTTTTTTTAATTAGTTACTTTTTATTTTCTTGAGCGTAGGCCGTTGTAAATATAGTCTAAAATTACAAAACCAGCCCCACATTAAAATTAGGTCTAATTTAGCTACATTGTTCTAAAATGCTTTTTAAAATTTTGCAAAGTTTTTTCCGATCGAACTTGTAAATCGTGAGATACCACTTTGCAATGATTAGTAATTTGGTCAAAAATGTTAATTTTTGTATACAATGAAATCGCTGTAACTTTTTTTTACCTAATTTTTTTTGCTGAAATTTTTAAAAAACATTTCTCATATATACTTAAAACACTTCTTAAAGTTTGGTTTTTGCGAATTAAAATGTGCCTCAGCTACAGAACTTTTAAAATTTGTAAAAAAACAACGTTTTATACGTTAATAATCTGGTAATAATTTTTACTTATGCTTTTATTTTTGCATTGGTTTGAACCAAAATACATATTTTTCAAAATTTTAATTTTTTAAGTCATGATCTCAATTTTTGGGAGTTTCTTAATGTTCAAAAAAACGCCTAAAAATAAAAAAATTTAGGTAATTTTTAACGTTTTTTTTTTCTCAGTGTAAAAACATTGGAATAAGCTCTGCAAGATCTGATTCTTTTTGTAATTTCTTGTACTTGTTTTTTTTTTTATTATTTAGCCATTTATTTTCTTGAGCGTAGGAAAAATAGCCTAAAATTACAATTACAGCCCTACATTGAAAATACCGTGACAATGACAAATTTTAATAAAATTTTGTTCAATTTAGTTTACTTTTTTTAATTTTGAATTGCTTTTTAAAATTTTGCAAAGTTATTTTCGGTAGAACCTGTAAATTGTGAGATAGCACTTTTCAAACATTAGTAATTTGGTCAAAAATGCTCATTTTGCTCACATTGAAACCGTTGTAATTTTTTTTTACCTGAATTTTTTTTGCAAAAATTTTCAAAAAACATTCCTCATATATACATAAAAACACCTTTTAAAGTTTGGTTTTTGAGAATTAAAATGGACTCAAGCTACAGCACTTTCAAAATTTGTAAAAACAACGTTTAATACGCTAATACACCTGGTAATAGTTTTTACTTCGTTTTTATTTTTACAAAAAAAATACATTTTATCGTATTGGTTTGAAAGTATAAGCTGAATTTATTCAATATTTTTAAATTCAGCTTATTTTTTATATTTGATGAAAGAATTTCTTAAAAATATATTGAATAGTGTTTTATACAGGGTGTTTTCTAATTAGAAACAAAAATGAAAATTTACTTTACTGTACATTTTTTAATTTTCAATAGAAAATCTAAATAACTTGTCTATCTCGTTTTGTTTCCTAGATAATAAAAATATACACATTATTTAGAAAACTTTTTTTAGCAAAAAAAAAAAACAAAACAACATTTCTTTAACAAGTGTGCGTTGTTGCAAGCTTATGATACTTGTCAAAATTGTTTTCTTTGGGTCGGTTGGTAAAATTTGATAAAAAATGCCGTTCAACAACAAAGAATACACATATATCATTTATTCTATAAGTAAAATTTCTCGAAAATCAGATGAAAAATTTGCTGGATAACAATGTCCCTCTTGCCTATGTTACCGGCACGGCCTCCATGAGTATCGAAGAGGTTGACGATCCAAGTACGAGAGACATGCAGGGAGGAGTTTTTGTACGTGGTTGTACTCTTTGTTTAAGTTGAACCGTAGTTCCTACTAACGCGTCCCACAGACGCCAAACCCCAGGTTCCTACTCGCCTTGCCACACAGGCACACTCACGCCACACAGGCACACTTACGCCACACAGGCACGCACACGCCACACAGGCATTCACACGCCACACAGGCACTCACCCGCCACACAGGCACTCACACGCCACACAGGCCCACACACACACACGCACGCAGCGTGCACCACGTCGCTCACGCAGAGCTGGTGGTTTGTTAGCGGATCGACGTGATCCTGCACAAGGCGAGGATCAGTGGCCGTCCTGAAACCCGGGCGGGGTGTGCAAGCGCCGGGTAAGCTGGTGATCCCTGGAAGAGCCAGGGGTAGACTTGGATGTCAGCGGGGCTGCCTCGGATGATCCAGAGGGTGGCTTTGCTGCTGGAAGTCTGGTATCGATGCGGAAGCTGCAGCTGGTGGTGAATCTTCAAGTGGCACCCAACCGGAAGAAGCCAGTTGATTGGTGTCTTGATGATGTTGTCTGCTTGGGCTCTCGATCTCGAATGAGGATGGGAGTTGAATGTTTGATCTTTATAGCCGCGCGGTCGCACGCGCGCCGCTGTGATTGGTGGACGGGGCTCCGCCTCCGTGCGGCAACAAATCCCCCAAACCTCCTAGGCTAAGCTTCCGTTTTCGCCTGGTAAAGATGTTGTCCAGGTATCATCGGCTTCTGGTTGTTGAACTATTGCAAGGGGCTGGAATTGTCTGTAACAGATAAGAAGTGTCCACTAGGGTTTCACTATTAGTCTGGTGGCGCGGTGGTTTGCAAAGTTTAAAACACTCGCGGCACGGGCTGTCCTAAACGGGGATCGGTCCAGGTTCAGGCGGCGGTCTCCACGGTACACTGCATCGCGGCGGTTTCCGTTCACAAGTCGTCCCGTTTCGCGCACAAGTGTGGAACTCGCGATAAGGCGTCGCGGGAATGCTTAACTTCCACCTAGGGGGGTGGTTGTTGCTGGCCAACTTCTTCTTCTTCTTCTTCGGATGTTCGTGCGCCGTGGATGCGATGGTTCGCCGGTATGTGATGTCCTTATTGCGCGACCGTCCTGGTGTTTCTTGTGCGACGTCGTCTCCGTCAGCGAGAGTGAAGGTTATGACGATGTCGGTTAAACGCGTGTGAACCACGTCGTTCGTGCTGAGGGCTAGGCCGGGCTCAGCTGCAAGTGTCTCCAGGTGATTGCACAACCGTCCCGGTGTTTCTTGCGCAACGTCGTCTCCGTCAGCGAGAGTGAGGGTTGTGACGATGTTGTTTGAACGAGTGTGGGCCACGTCGTTCGTGCTGAGGGCTAGGCCGGGCTCAGCTGCAAGTATCTCCAGGTGGTCGTTCACGTCATCGGGAGGTTCCGGGGTGAGGGTAGACGGTGCAGTGCCAGTCTGTATCTCTGCCGGTTCCCTATGTGTGCAACACACTTTTTCTGCCTCTTCTGTCACGTTCGGTGTGTGGACGTCGGCCGTGATGCGGCTTCCGTCGGGTGTGTCGCTGATGTTAGCGACTGCAGCTGCTGCCGAGCCGAAGCAAGTTGCTTCTTCGTAGTACTCGGGGCTGCTGACGATCTCGGCTGCGTGGGTCTCCCATGTCGTTACTTCGGGTTGCACCAACTCGTAGGGCACCTCTTCTGGGACTACATGGTAGAGTTTGGGTGTGTCCGGTTGGATCTCCAGGACGTTTACCAACTCTTCGGTAGTCTCGCAGATGGTGGCGAGTTGGATCTGCTGTTTCCACAATAGCCACTTGATTGCATTCTGCAAGCGGGTGGTGGCATCCCGAGCAACGTTTTGTTCGATGTAGCAGTTGCCGGAGTTGATAGCGTTGAGATTATGGATCTCGACGTATTGTGCGGCTTTTAGGTCGACGTCGAGCGCAAAAAGCGCAGTGGCGGCATTCCCCAATGCCATAAGTGCCAGAGGCACGGCCACACAGCAAATTGCTGTTTCGTTAGGACACTCGTGTGTCGTATTTGCGCGGGGCCCCACCAGTCTGCGGCCTGCCCCAGTGGCTCCACAACCAGATGCGCCAATTGTAATGGCCCGCATCCCGCTAATTATAAGGGTTGCAAAGCCTACATTAAATTTATGGCCTCGACCGGCAAGAAACTAGGTCCGGCAGCACAACCCGCGCCGGCTCAAGTTCCCTTAAGGGCTCAATCGTCCGCTCAACCAGCAGGTCCTCGCAATCCTGCCATCGTAACTGCGAATAAATCGTTCGCTTCTGCTGAGCTCCTCCAACACAACAAGCTGTCGCAGATCAGGTTGCCGCTTTCTTAGAGGCGCAAGGAAAGCTGATGGCATCCTTTTTGTCTAGTTTAGCTAATCAATAATGGATAATACGCCCGATGTATTACTCCGTATTTGTTTTTGGAATGCTAATTCCATTCAAAATAAAATGGGCGAGGTGGAAGAGTTCTTCTTCGACGAGAACATTGATATCATGTTGATATCAGAGTCGGTTCACCGGCCCAATCAAGCGCTGAGAATCCCGAATACTTTCACGTACTTGGGATCGTCGCCGGTGCCGCTGGGGAGGGGTACAATGATCTTAGTTAAGAGATCGTTGGACCTCTCCGAGGTGGTAACCCCAGACACTCTCACGCTAGAATCAAACGCAATCGTTGTGACTGTGCCTGGGTTAGGCACACTCAAAATTGCGTCTGCCTACATCAGGCCACAAAATCGCATTGTCGATTCTCGACAGTCCTCACCCCACAATTATCGCTGGGGATTTCAACTCTAAGCACCCGGCGTGGAATAGCTTGAGGACAAACTGCAAAGGTCGAAAGTTGTTCGATTACGCGCAGGAAAATCATTTACAAGTGGTGGGTCCAGATAATCCCACCTTCTACAGCGGTGCAGGTCACGTGGGAGACGTTCTAGACATAGCAATATTCAAGAACGTCAACCTAACATACGATATACGCGTTGTCGATGCATTGAGCTCCGACCACGTCCCTGTAATATTGGAGCTCTACGGATTAGGGACAGATGAGAGAGGAAGATTCGTAACTCGTACGGATTGGCCTCTCTTTTCTCGTCTCCTGGAAGTGAGCATAAGCAGGCTTGCACCAATACATACAGTCGATGATCTGGAAAGAGCCGTCGAAACTTTTACATCTCAAATTTGCGAAGCCTCGGAAAAGGCCTCTAAGACCCATCAGGTTCGCGTCGATAATCCTCTAGGACTATCCCGCGACGCTAAAACATTGATAAGACGCAGAAATGCCGCCAAACGTCAATGGCAGAGGCATCGCGACCCCAGAGATTGCAAAATTATGAACGCGCTCCACAACGAGGTGAGAACAGCGATAAGGTTGCACAAAAATTTGTGCTGGCAAAATACCATGGAATCTTTCACAGAGGATGATCATCCAATGTGGAGGATCTCCAAGGCCTTACGAAACAGGCGAGTCCCCATTCCAGCTATTCTTGGCGAAAATGGGGTTCAATTTTCTAAAGAGGGAAAAGCTGAGGCATTCGCCGACTGCTTCGAACTCCAATGTTCCGAGGTATTTACAAGGGACACTGATTTGGATCATATCGATCGGGTCCACAGGGCTGTCAGAAACTTCCTGAACGCCGAGGACGACGACGAACCGCTGGAAAGCGTTCGCCCGTCACGAATCCGAGAAATGATCAAAAGATTTAAAGCTCGAACCGCCCCTGGTTCCGATAAGATAACAAACAGAGCTTTAAAATCGTTCTCGCACAAAGCAATAATGGCACTCACCAATATTGCAAATGCGACTCTTCGAACAGGGCACTTTCCTTCAGGTTGGAAAAGCTCACTGGTGGTAACTATCTCCAAACTAGGGAAAGACCGGAAATTTCCACAAAACTACCGGCCTATCAGTTTACTATGCACTTTAAGTAAGGTCATAGAAAGGGTGATCTTGGACAGATTACAGGATCACACGGAAGTTAACAATCTTCTCCCCCCCCCACCAACATGGGTTCAGATGGGGCCATTCAACTGTCCATCAATTAAACCGCGTGACAGACCAAATTATCGAAGGTTTTAGACTGAAAAAGATCACAAGAGTGGTCTTTTTCGACGTCGAAAAAGCCTTCGATAAGGTTTGGCACAAGGGCCTTCTTTTTAAATTGTACAGGAATAAATTCCCTCTGCGTCTTGTGAGGCTGATTGCTTCATATCTAAACCGCAGAACACTGGCAGTCAGAATTTCTGGCCATATATCTACTTCTCGAAATATAGAGGCAGGGGTGCCTCAGGGGTCTATTTTATCACCGTTGCTGTTTAACTTGTTCAAATGGCACAGTTTGCTGATGACACAGCTCTTCTCTATTCTTCTAGATCACCCGATGTGATTATTTCAAGACTACAAAAAGCCACGGACGACCTGGATGAATGGTTGGACGAATGGCGAGTCAAAGTTAATCCAGAGAAAAGCAAGGCTGTTCTCTTCACACGCCGGAAAATTACACCCGATGAGAACATCAGTCTTAACGATGTTCCCATTCCGTGGTCTGATTCTGCTAAGTATCTTGGGGTTATCCTAGACAAGGGACTCACGTATAAATTACACGTGCAGTCCATTCTCGATAAAGCCAAAATGGCAAAAAATCTTCTTGTTCCGATGTTGCGTCGAAACTGCGGCATGTCGATTCGGAATAAAACCCGGCTCTACACATCTACCATCAGGCCTATGCTGACATACGCATCCCCGATCTGGGGCACGGCCTCGCGCTGACATCTCGATCGTCTTGAGGCATTCCAAAGTGTCACTTTGAGGAGCCTCCTCGGTGCTCCATGGTACTGTCGGAATAGAAATATTCGGGCGGACCTAGGACCGCCTCTTCTGCGCCATCAAATCGAAACTTTTGCCGTAAAGTACTTCGATAATCTCGCGTTTCATCCTAACCCCGATTTGGCCCGACTCGCCGAGCCAGACAGGGAGACTTTCTTTTACAAACGCCCGGTTAACCAAATAGCCGCACTCTAAGTTCTTCTTAACTTCACTTCAGGGTTCAGGCATACCCACCACCTATCGCAGCCTATAGGGCTAAATCTATTTATATTTAACAATCTAATTAAAGGAAGGTACATGAGCCGTAAGGTCTCGAACTTCCATTTGGCATTCATTATTGGGCGGTTTTTAGTCGGTAGGCATTTAACCTGTGGAAATGAATCCGACACTTGCCAGTCTTATAGAAGATTTTACCGCCTAGCCCCCCCAAAAAAAAAAAAAAAAAAAGGATGTAGTACCAGCACAATGGAGCACCGCCCCATGTTGGGCAATAAGTAGTTTGGTGGCTTAACAATAATTTTAATGATAGGTAGATTGGTAGAAATGGTCCAGTAAACTGGCTTGCAAAATCTTCTGATCTAAATCTATTGGACTTTTAGGTGTAGGGACACATTAAACAATTGGTTTATGCAGAGCCAATAATCAACGTGGTGCAGCTATAAGAGTCTCATGATAGCCATTTTAAGAATTTATTAAAATATGTAATATTGTTCTGTTTGTTTTTACCATTGATACAAATGTTTTTTTACTTAAATTTTGCAATAGTTTTCTAAATTATGTGTATTTTTATCTCAAAAACGAAGCAAAAAAGACCAAAAGTTTCATTTTTTGCTTCTAGTTAGGAAACCCTGTGCGTTTTTTGACGTGTTTTGTCATAAAAAATAAAATTAGGGCGTCAATGATACAATTTTAGCAAAAATTATGTATTTGTCTTACTAGTACAATAAAAATGAAAACAAAAATATATATTTATATGAATAAAATTATACATTTTCTATTGAAAACACATTTTTAATTTAAGATATGTTTAAACCAATGCAATAAAATGTATTTTTTTGCAAAAATAAAAGCGTAAGTAAAAATTATTACCAGGTTATTAACGTATAAAACGTTGTTTTTTTACACGTTTAGGAAGATCTGAAACTTGAGCCCATTTTAATTTCCAAGAACCAAACTTTGGGATGTGTTTTAGGTATATATATGAAAGTTTTCTAAAAATTAAAAAAAAAAATTAGGTTGAAAAAAGTTACAGCGGTTTCAATGTATACAAAAATTAGAAGTTTTGACCAAATTACTAATCTTTAAAAAGTGCTATCACACGATTTACTGGTTCGATAAAAAAAAACAGTTCTAAGCAATAAAATTAAGCTAATTTACACTTAATTTTATTAAAATTTGACATTGTTACGGCATTTTCAATGTGGGGCTAATTTTATCATTTTAGGCTGTTTTCACAACGGCCTACGCTTAAGAAAATAAAAAATGGCTAAAATAAAAAACTAAAAAAACAAGTTAAAGTACAAACAATTACAAAAAGAATCAGACCTTGCAAAGCTTTTTCTAATGTTTCTACGCTGAGAAAAAAAAAAGAAGAAAATTACCGAAAAAAAATTGAAATCATGACTTAAAAAGTTGAAAATTTGGGAAATATGTTTTTTGGTACCTACTATCACATATTTAATTTTGAACCAGTTTGGAGATACTCAGTTTTTAAGTTTGGTCGAATAGTAATGGAATTATTACTATATACGAGTATATATAAACATGTGTACATAGTAAATTAAACAAAAATTAGTGTGTTTTGCACAATTGGCGATTGACCGTAGTCATTCCTCCATGTTATTTTATATTAATAACATTTTATTGTTTGCAAACTTGATTTTTAAGTTGTTGTTGGACAGAAAAATTTGACATACATTGAGTATTGACTAAAATGTTAATTGACAATTGACACAATATATTTTGATCTGAACTAATATGTAACCGTTGACGAATAACTTGAAAAAATTAAGCAGTTAGATATGACATACACCAAATGGTGACTAAAATGTCAACTGACAAGTAACACTTATGCCCGTATGACACTGATCTATAATTCTTTATTGAATTATATATATAAAAATATTTAAATCTTAAAAAGTCTATAAAATACACAAATAATCATCAATCTTATTGTAGATTGAAACTTTAAGAATATTTTTAGTTTTTCTTTAGAATGAACACAAAAAATGTACGAATTAACAGTTTTTAAAAAATAGTTAGGTTATATAATAAATGCTATTTCTCACATTATATGTGTTAATTATAAAGAAAACCTAAAAATATTTTTAAAATATCAATCTACAATAAGATTGATGATATTTTGTGCATTTTACGGACTTTTTAAGATTTAAATATTTTTATATATATAATTCAAGATATAATTATTGACAGTGTAATACGGGCATTAATGACAAATTACATAATATAATTTGACATGGCATCTGACATATTTGAAAAACTCATTGACAGCTGATATGCAACTGTTGATGTTTAATTTCAGTTCACAAGTGAGTTTAAACATTTTGATGACATTAAATTTTGTTGACATTTTATTTTCTTGATAACTTTCAACACTTTTGAGCATTTTCAATTATTTCAGTGTCTTTCGTCAATAAACATTTATAGTTTGCAAAATTATCTTGACGATCAACAACATTATGGACGGTCAACAACATTTTTTTGACAGTTTTATTATTATATATTTTTGACATTTTGAACTCAATTGTAAAAATTTGCGTTATTCTTTTGACGGCCACCAACATATAAACAATTTAACTTCACACAGTTGCTTCTACGTTTTTTACATTATTGTAGCAAACATTTTTTATTAACTTTCCTAGTATTTCTTAGTATTTTTTGCATTACCTTAGTAATTTCCAACATTTTTTTGACAGTTTGCAACATTTTTTTTTACATTTAACAAGATTTTTGACAGTTTACAAAAATTTGATTGATTTTTCTTTACGGTTTACAGCATTTTTTGACAGTTTACAATTTTGTTAACAATTTATTGCAAGTTTTAACAGTTTGCAACATTTCTTATAATTATTTTACATCATTTTTGACAGTTTAAAAAAAAATACAGTTAACATTTTTGACAGTTGGCAATAATTTTATTTATATTTTTTACAGTTTGTTTTGTTAAATAACTCAGGCATGACTTTTAGTAATAGCAATAAATAAGTACAAAGTATTATAACTCTTTGTTGCCTTTAGAAGACTAGCAATGAAAACGTATAAAACATCAAAACCTCCTGTTTTTTAGAAAGCTAGCAATACCTATGGAGTATCAAAACCCGCTTTTTTATTTTTAGAAAGCTATATATAAAATTTTATAGAGTATCAAATTTTTTTATTGCTATTAGAAAACCAGCAATAAAAATGCATGGTGTTGCTTTTAGAAGGCTAGCAATATAATTTAATAAAATAACAAAACTTTTTGTTGCTTTTAGAAAGCTAGCAATAAAAACTAATGAAATATTATCATTTTTTATAAATCTAGCAATCAATACAATGGCAAAAAATAAAATTTTATAGAGTATCAAAACTCATTGATGGTTGTGACCTCTACTACATGATAGTTTATGTTAATGAAATAATAAAACAATTTACTATATTTTTTATCACAAATTTATTTTTACAAATACATTATTAGTTTCGGCATTACTAAAGCCTTCTACAGATAAAATAAGTTATATCTACTTATTTCATCCGTAGAAGGCTTTATTAAAACCGAAATTAGTAATGTATTCGTAAGAATAAAATTGTGATAAAAAATTGTTATATTATTTCAATATCAAAACTCCTTATTGTTTTAAAAAACTTAGCAATACAAAATTAAAGAATATTAAAACTGCTTATTATTTTAAAAAAATCTAAAAATTTGTCAAAACTCCCTCTGTTGCTTTTAGAAAACTAGCAATAACATTTATGAAACTATAAACTATTTAAAAGTCTGCCATCAAATATTTATCGAATAGTTTTTGTAACTATTAGAGAAAACTTCCATTTCAATTATCTGCTATTAGTTTTTAAGAAATGTTTGAGTTTATTATTTTGTTACACACTATCTTAATTAGTATACTGATCATATAACTTAAAAAAATTATTAATGACATTTATGTTGGTAATACACAAATAATAAATAAATTAATCTAGTTATTAAAATACCATTAAATTATTTTTATTTTTTTATTTATAATTGGTTGCGTATATATTTGATTTTTGTAGTAGAGGCATAGTCACCATGACATTTACGAGCGCAACAAATTAAATATCTACATAAATGGTTTGTCAAAATTACATGCATTAAAAATGTAATAATGGTTATTGCGACTACTAACTAATCTTGAAATTTTAACAAAACTAAAAAAAAAAATATAAAAAAGATCAAATATATTATAACTTGAACTGCTTCAAAATATTGATTGCTTATAGGTTATCTAAATTAACAACTGCTTCTATGTGTTATTATAACAAGTCTTTTAATTAATGTTCTAAATAAACTAACAACATTTTTAGTTACTTTATTTACATTTTGTAATATTTTACTCATTTATTGGTAAAAGAGATCAAATGTAGCGTTTTTTTTATGGCGAAATATCTAAACTAGACGCGTCTTTGTTGACTTTTCAAATTATTATTTTATGGAAAAAATAACAAGTCTTAGGCTAACCTAGGTATAATAGGTGCTTGAATCATATCGGTAAAAAATTGCTTTTATGTAGATAGGTAAAACAAACTAATCTTATGTATTACTTTGCACCATATCTTTAGTTTGTGGTTTACACTTCACAGCCATCTCTACTAAAATTAAAATAGAATTTTATTATTAATTTTTTAAATTTTGTTAATTATATAAATTTTATATAATGTCAATATAGTCTGGTTATTGCTATAGAGTTTTAGTTCTTAGATTTTATTGTAACATTTAATTAACATGTAGTTAAGTTTCATGTTACCTTGATTAGAGCTAAATTATTTGTTTTTTTTTAATATTTGCTTTGTTTGTATTAAAATTTTTAGTAAAATAAATAACAATATAGAATAATTTATATTAATTAAACAAATTAATATTATAGTGATTAAAATTATAATTGTTATAAATTGGTAAATAATATATTAGGATTGATTAAAAATATATCTAACAAATTAACAAATTAGTATTTAATGATTACAATAATTTATAAAATAAATATTAAATTATATTAGAAATGTGTATTTTTGTAAATAAAACACTGCCAATTATAAAATAAAGAACAACTGTTAATAATAAGTATAATATAATAATTGAATTTGATTTAATTTCTATGAATACCCTGGCTGTGATTGAGCGTCTCGTATAAGTAGTCGAGTGTTTACGGTTATATCTTCCTCTTTTTGTCTTGTAGATTGAGATTGCGGGAGAGTTGGCGAGCGAGAGTAAGTAAGTAAAAAAAGAAAAGCGAGAAGGGAGAAAAAAAATCCAAGTGTGCCTGAAGTGGAAATCCCGCAGAAGCAATTCGTATCTATGGCCTCCGACTAATTGGTTTTCCGGTTTTCCTGGACGGACCAGCGACGCCGAATTTAATGAAAACCAGTTAATTGGAATGGATGCGGCATTAAAATGGATCAGTACCTGCCCGCGGCGCAAGATTGCTTCCACTCCCGAAGTTGTCGCAGCCAAGAATTGATGTCTAAAAACCAATTGGGTTCACGTGTTCTGTCAAGTACCTTACTAAACGACCGACTCAGCAATTGTCTCCAGGCGCACCCACACTCGTCGGCCCAGCAGCAAACATAGCAGGGAAAAGAGGATAGAAAGATATCAGAGACATTTATCTCAGGTGTGCGTAAATATCTGAGGAAAACGTGTAAATGACAAGGCGGCGGCGTCAAGTTTACATTAAGACCGGGACGGATCGGGAAACTGGAGAGATCTCAATCTCGCAAGTAATAGCCAGATCTACAAGGGGTTTCATCACTTGAGTCGATTCGGTTCAACCAACTACTAGTCATCACTCCGCCACTTCGTTCCCGGGATCCTTTTGCACAAGCATCCCCGGCAGTATGGCAAGATTACCAACTCGTGAACACATAACACCCCTTTTTCGTTTATTAAATTTTCTGTAAGTAAAGCATTTTTCGCTATACGTTGTAATTGCCGATAGATACTAAACAAAGCGAAAAAAGCAAGTTAAAACCACTTCTGCTTGTGGAATGAAAATAAAAA
The DNA here is from genome assembly GCA_963932245.1 of Tachinus rufipes. Classification (NCBI taxonomy): domain Eukaryota; kingdom Metazoa; phylum Arthropoda; class Insecta; order Coleoptera; family Staphylinidae; genus Tachinus; species Tachinus rufipes. The sequence goes on along the minus strand of OZ010745.1, from coordinate 68,682,619 downwards.
CTGAAACAAGCGCAAACATTAACCTCTCTTTAAATTTCATACAAAATGGAGTGTGAATAAAAGGCGTAATCAGATAAGTAGTGGAGGCGGGCAATTGGCAAGTGATGTATACTCGAGACCCGCAAAAGCTATCACATTATCTCGCCGAATAAGCTATACATGGCCTGGAGGGAGGATGAAAAAGTCGATTTAGAGTAGCGAACTCTTTGAAATATCTAATCTGCAATCTTCGGAGAGTCGTTTAGCGAGCCGGTTTCATGCCGGTTTTCCACCAGAGAAGTATATATCCTTGCAATCACTTCCTACCGCAAGCGAGCGGCCCGGTTTGCATGAGTGTTTACCTATTGTTACGGTTAACACTCGCGGTCCCACACACACATATATACTCGTACCGTTTAATCCCCATCCACTCCAAACACAATTCCACACTTAATCTTATCGATTTTAACACACCTATCATATTTAAACAAGTTAACCCTACAACTCCGATCTTGCTTGCTATTGCCGCTATACACCATTTCCCCGAAGATTATACTTGCAAACAGTTTCAGATTTTCCATCATCATGCACATAAGAAAATGTGAGAACAATTCGTTATTGCTCGAGCTTCACGAAACTTCGGACAATCTGGTTATAAGTCTATTTTCAAACTTAAATGATATTCATTGTTATTAGTTTGAATCTAACTTCCACGATCTTTCATTTAAAGTTGTGATGTGAGCGCCGCTGTAACATGTATCCCTCCTTCTGCCAAACTTCATATTTATAAAACTAAATCCTATTATATTCTTCCAACATATTTAAATATTTACAAACTCAAACAAGTGTAATATTTAGTCGCGAATTAATTAATTGCAAAATTTAAACCATTGCATGTGGCTATTTCATCATAGACCTGTTATTTTAATTTTTTTTAAATTTAAATAATAATAGTGGGTCTTGATTACATATATATACACATACATTGTCAATTAAATATGATAAAATTTACTTATATACAAATAAACATTAAAAACTAAATACATCGATTACCATTAGAAAAACATGATTTACATTTTCAAACAAATAGAATAAAAATTGACAAAGTAAATAGCATTGACTATTTAAGATTATAGACAATCCTCACTTTTGCTGACATTCTCCAGTAGTAAAATTTATCTTAATGAATTAATTGAAATTACCAATTAGAATCTTATTCACAAAATAATTAACGATTTATTAAAGAACAAAATTATCTTTAAAAAAATCTGTTAACTATATACAGGGTTAGTCAAAGTTACCGAAACACCTAAATAATTCTCCTACCGTAAAAAAGTTAAAATAAAGTTTTTTTATTATCTCCTGGTTGGTACGAGAGAGTCACGTATATTATATATTTTTTAAAAACTCTTGTAAGATATTAGTTTTGGCTCCACACCTACATCTTTCCTCCTTTTAATAACAAAAAAAACAATGTAATGTAATGTTGTTATTTCACAAAATACTTTCGGCGTTAATAGTCTTCTTAGGCTGATACGCCATAAATCTAAACTCACTAACTAACAAAATACTTTATTTGTATAACTTTTTTACCATTGTGTCGGCTTTAAGTAGAGACACGCAATTTTATATACCAACCTAAAGAAAGAAAATATCGAATGCAGTAACTTTAATCCAGTGTCGTGGAAGTAAAACTATACAATATTACTGCAAATTGTAAAAAAATGCTTTAGTGTTATCTAGTAGAATTTTTATAATTTTGATTTTATGCCATAATGGGTTAATTGATGCTTGCTATGAGAATTGATATATTTTACAGTGTTTAATTATATTTTTTTGCATAACATATCTGAAAAAAAAACAAACCATCAAAAGTATAAATACTTAAATAAATGGTAGTAGTAAGTATATTTATTTTATTTTTACATTCAGATAAGTAATTATATATGTTACATTGTAACAATAGTTAGTTTGAATATGAAAAAGACTATCGACGGAGGTCTTTGTGCTCATGTGTATGAAAACGATGTAAATAGTAGAATATAAGTAAATAACATTAAAAATAAAAAATATAAGAAAATGTCTAGATCTAAGATGACATAATTGTTAGTTAGTCAGATGAGTCTTCTGGTCTATTAGATAGTGAAAAAGAAACAATAGAATAAAATTAAAATTTATACTTAGTTTATTATTAGTATAATTTAACAATTTTATGATTACGTTAAGTACAGAACTTAGTTATTATCTTAGAATTTTTTAGGCAGTTTTGTTACAAAAAAAATGATTTAGTTTTTGATGCCGGATTGCTTAGTTATTGAATTTAGGTCAATTGGTATACATATTTGTTTTGGATATTGTAAAGATATTTAAATGACAAATATTGATAGTATTTTAAAATGACAATCGTTCTGCTACTATAAAGTTGTTTAAAATCTCTTTATAGGTAATTCTACAATAGTTCGGACAAACGTTGACATCTCCAATTTTGTTCAAATTTTGTAGACATGTTTGGAATACTAAAATATGACAACTCTAAAAATTTTAGATAAATTTAACTTCTTAAGAATATTTTGTCTCCTTTTAGTTTTTGTGCTGTAAATAAGCAAAAAATAGTCAAAAATCATATTGAAAATAATGTATCTTATAAGAATTATTTTGTAAAACACGACTCAGCTCTTTAATTCCGCTACACCTAGAGACTTTTGATCGCAAAAATTAATTAACACATAAATGTTAAAAAATGAGTTACTTTTATGGGATTTTCCTTGGATTCTCTGTAAATTTACTAATTGTCCGGCTTTTTTCAGAAGAATTTAAAAAAACGGACATAACAATTGCGTTCTACAAAAAAATTCTTTTTGATTATACAAATTTTATATTTTTTAGACCTTTTTTGCAGAATTATAAAAGACCAAGAAATAATTATTTTTTATCATAATTTTTTTCAAATTATAGTTTTGATCAGTTTTTTAAAATTTTCCTAAAAAAGCCAGACAATTTGTAAAATTTCGGAAAATCCGAGGAAAATCGCTTAAAAATAACCCATTTTCGACAATTAAGTGTTATATTTCAAAAATTATGATATGATATAATTTTGGTACCCCAAACACACAGTTTGAGCAGAATTAGAGATGTCGATGTGGGGACGTTTGTCCAAACTATTGTGAAATTACCCTTATAGCATGCAAAAAAAAATGTATGCATTATCTAATAGAAGACAGCAAATTGATTTGTACTTGTTTTGCGTTTATAACTTTTTTCTGTATGTTATGCGGCGGAAATGTTTAGCTCAGGTTATGCATTTTAATTTTATGGTTTAGAAATAAGGTTTAAAAAAACTTTTGTTATTAAAAAGCACATCTAAGTATTTACAGCGAGGTGCAATGATTGCATTGTTAACACGTTTGCGGACAACGACTGCTCTAGCAGTCATTAGGAGGTTCTCTGCAGGTGCAAGGACTGCTATAGCAGCCCATTTTAACATAAGATTTATAGGGACATAAATTGCTATTGCAGTCGTTTCTCCTATTTAAATGTGTAGAATACTATTGTTGTGTCCCACTGGAACAATGTTTGTTTTGAAAATTATGGGGGTTCCTCTATTTCTTAGATTTTTTATGGATACTTATTACGGTTAATAGGGGGTTGTTATTCCGGCTGTTTTGAATCACTTTATATTATGTGTGTTTGCATCATAAATTGTGTTGAAAATGGATAAAGCAGAAGAAGAAAAACTTATGGGATGGTATAATGAGTTATGTAGTAAAGATGACAACAAAACAAGTGGTTAAAAGTGTTTTTTTTTTGCTTTGGAAATAGAATGGGTTAGCAATACAAATAAAATATCAGATTTTTTATTTGATGGACTACAGAGTGGTGTCAAGATAGATATACCCAAAACAGCAACACCAATAGACGTATTTAGAAAAATATGGTCTGAAGAAGTTGAACAGTTATTATTAGCATCTACCAACAGGTATGGCAAAAATATATGTTTAGAACGTAGACCTAAGGCTCGTTGTAGTAGAAGCAGTAGATTTAAAGATTTAGACATATATGAATTGAAGATCTTCATAGGTCTGTGTTTGCTAGGTGCACAATTTTTTTTCTAACACTTGCTTTTCTGATATAAATAAGAGCTGCTATAGCAGTTCTTGCCCATCTATATCCCATTTTAGAATCTACTAGAGCAATGACTGCTTTAGCAAGCGACTGCTATTGCAGTCCTTGTCCTGCCATACCTCATTTGTCTATTCTAGTGCGCAACAACTGCTATAGCAGTCGTACTATCTAAAGCTACATAAACATAGTTTATTAAATACCCGACATAAAGCTATTTAAATTTTATTTTTATCATAAGCAGATCAAAAGATATTGATGTGCGCATCTGAGCACTATCTTGTTTTTACGTGTGTCCGCGAACGTGTTAAGGTAAATATTAGGTAAATTTTCCGTAATACGGTAACTAAATACTAAACTAAATACTACTAATACAATTTTGTGAATGAGATACAAGTACTGCATTATCAGCATACTGCAGTATATATGACTTTGGGTTAAAATGTTGAAGATTTTTACTTAATGTGTCGTAGAAGTAAATATTGTAAAATAATAGAAAAAAAGAAAATTCTTGCGGAACTAAACTGATGTATTGTTATAAAAGGTTGAATAGTTGTGCTCAATAAAACGTTTGAAAATTTTAGTTATTACCGGAAAGAATGTTATTGGTTAATAGTTTAAAAAGGAGTTCAAACTTAAATATTTTTTAAAGACACAAATTACAGTAGGTATATATTTATAGAATAAGCAAAGTTAAAAAATAAATTATAAAACATTTTTACTAGATTTTAGAATCTAAAAATAATTGTTTTTAGTCATTAGTGCATTGTCTGGCGTTTCACAAACAGTTTCTAAATAATGATCATACCACTTGTTAGTTTTAGTCTGTTTATTGTCACAACGATGTTGTTTTCACTAATGCTAAAGGTTTTGTTAAAATGTTTAGCAAATGTGTTTGCCATGTCTTAATCTTCTTTGCATATAATGTTTGTATGAGTCTTTGATCGACAAGGTTTATAGCAACTTAATTTATCTTATTTCTGTCTACTAGTTACGTCTTTTTTGTGCATTAATTTGTCTTGTTTGTAGTCAAAGAATAATTTTTTGCTCTTTTGTCTGTTTAAAGTTTCCATATAATTTCTATTAACTTTTATGAGTCTAAGAGCCGTAATATCCAACTTTTAATAAGGCACCTAATAAACTATTAGCTAAATAACCAAACTTTTAATTTTATTTATTTTTTTAAAATCTATAGACAGCCAGTTAAATATATGTTTAACATATACCATTATAGCAAATAAAAACATTAGACATATAGTTTATTAGTTAACCGGAGGTGTTAATAAAATAAACCAAATTAAATTTTTAAAAAAGTGAGGTTATTCAGCTAATAGTATATTAGGTGCTTTATTAGAAGTTGGATATTACGACCCTAAGTATAAAAGGTAGCAGTGGATAATTATGATAAAATTTTCTTTTAACAAAAAAATTTTTTTTGATTGAATATTTATTTTTGCAAAAAACTGAAGTATATTATTTTTAGAAATAATATAGGATGCTTCAGTATATTCTGTCATGTCTTTTTTAACAATGTCAATGTTGCAAAAATTATATTATCAAATATATTGAATAGGACTAACACTAACGTTAAGCATGGTTATTTAATTGAAAACGTGTAGCTAAATGGTTAGAACAAAGATTGGGTATAACTTGGTTGGAAGTTTATAAGAAGAATTAAGTTTTTTTAAATTTTTTTTTATTATAATATATTTACATATTTACAATTTATATTTTATTTTGTTTTCTCCGCATTTGCTGCTCTACACCCTTTCCATATGGATGGCTACTGAGGTTCGTATTCGGGACACCATTTTATGTTTCCGTTCATCTTATTTGTTATTAATGTTGTGTGTATTATCTATTTTTATTTATTTGTTTGTTTTGATCTTGTTAATATATAGTGTTCTTTTATTTTTATTTTGAATTCTTTATAAGTCTTTGTTTTCTTAATACTTTTAGGCAGTTGATTGTACAAGACTAGTTTGCCTGGTATTGTTTGTTTTCTTTTTCTGTCCTTGTTGTGTGTACATGTATATTGCTTCTTCTTTTAGTGTTGTCCGTAAATTTCTTTGTTGCTTTTTATTTGAAGGTTGGTATTAATTTCTTTATTTTAATTTTGAATATTAGTTTGCATTTTTCTTTCTTATCTTTGTTTCGATAATTATTTTGTATAGTTTTTTAGTTGGTGTTAGTTTTGGTAGTTTGAGTATTATTTTTAGAATGTTGTTTTGTTGTCTTTGTATTTTTTGTATGTTTGTTTTTGTTGTTTTTCCCCATATGATTATTAAATAGTTCATTTTTGCTAAAAATAGTAAATGATAGATACTTAATGCGGTTTCTTTTGTTATGCATTTCCTGGTTCTATACACAGTTTCTATTGTTGCTGCGCTTTCTTTTAATAATTTGTTAATATGTATATTCCAGTTGAGTTTTTCAGTTAATATTATTCTTAAGTATTTTGTCTGTTTTGTTCTAGTAATTGGTATGTTATTTATTTCAATTTTTATGTTAATATCTTTTGTGTTTTTTTGTCTTATTATTATATAAGTTGTTTTTTTTGTCATTTATTGTTTGTATGTTTTCGTCGTACCATTTACCTAATTTTTTAACGTCTTCATTTATGTTTTTTTCTATTTCTTCTTTATTTTGTTCGTAATATATAATACATGTGTCATCAGCATATGAAAAAGATTTCACCAATCAAGTTTATATTATATATATCATTTATGTATAATATATACAATATTGGCGCTAGTACTCTACCTTGGGGTAGCCCATATTCTGCTATTGTAGATGTACTAAGTATGTCTTTAATTTTTGTTCATTGTGTTCTGTGTTTAATATATGTTTTTAGTAGTTTTAAGTTTGTGTTTCTTATTCCATTTTTTTTATCAATTTGTTTCTTCCGAATATTAACACATCTAGGATAGAACTAGAACTATTGGCCAATTATTGGAGCTGTTAATTTTTTTTTAAATATAAAATTATTTATGAATTGGGTTAAATGCGTTTTTTTTGACGGCTAATAAATTTTGCATATTCAAAAAGTAAAGCTTTCTAGAATATAGAGTTTTTAATAAAACAGTGAGGTTAGATATAAACAGGAAAAACATTTAGGTTTATGTTATTAAATGATACTGTAAAATGTAATGTATTATTTAGTACATTATTTACCTTAAAGGATTAGCATTGCCTAATTTAAGAAGTGAATTTACTAAGACTAATAAACCTTTTCATATATTTAATTAAAGATGGTAGAGGCAGAACCCCTCTACCATCTTTAATTAGATAGAAATCCAGTTTAAAAAAACCCTTTTTGTTTAAGAGGTTAAGTTATATTTTTTGATTTAAATTAAGTATATAATTTTATATGCTATTTTATTGTTTATTTTTACAGACCGGTTTCGGCGGTTAGGCCATCGTCGGTTTTAATATATAGATGTTAGAATATATTGGTGTAAGAGTTAGTTTACTTTTAGTTAAGACTTTGTTCCCACAAACATTGCACAAAAAATATTATTCTTAACGATATATTTATATATTAAGTGCATTATGAGATTGAAAGAATTTATGTTGGCGTACAGAGTTAAGACTGTGGCTTGAGATGAGTTTTTATTATCAAAAATAACCATATCGATATTGTATAATTGAATAAATTTTAAATTTAAGTTCTTGTAAAAAAACTAAAACATATAAATATCCAACAGTTTGAAAGTGATTAATATAACTTATTTCTACTACCAAAATCTAAATGTACTTGCTAAAACATAAAAATGCTAAAACAATATGTTTTTACAATAATATGTTAAATTATAACTCTGATGCTGTTTTAGAAGCAGTAAATAATAAAATATTACCAGATTTAATTAAATTAAATTGGAGTAATCAGTATAATATTGATATTGTGTGTATAAACATTAAACACAAAGGTTGTTTGCTTTATTTTATTATTTTATCTGATATTTTTAAATATTGCGTTGTTATAACATACTTGTTAATGAAGAATGATGCTTGCAAAGCATTTCATAAAAAAATGTTTAATGTTATTACTGACACCATTCCCAAATTCAATAAAATAAAAAAATAAAACAAGAACAAATATGCAAATAAATGCACAATATTAAAGAAAATTTTCAATTTCATAAATGTAAACTAAATCACTTTAGAAACGTTGTAAAAAAAATATTGAAAATAACTACTCAGTCTATATTAATACCACTGAAAACAATATAAAAATAAACCAAAATTATTTAAAACTTATATTAATGAACAAAAATAAAAAAATTTGAATTATACATAAAAATGAAATAATGTTTGATTGTCCCAAAGACATTGTAAATGAGTTTGCTAATCATTTTTATTAGGTATATACTGATCATAATGTAAGTTGCAATAATATGCTAACCAAGAATATTATATCAAATTATTTACTATTTTTTTGAGGATAAGACCAAATATGCTATAAATAAATTAAAAAGTGAAAACACTAAGGGTCAAGATTTGATACAACCTATTTTAGCGAAAGATTGTTTTACAGCGTTTGTGAAACCATTAGCTTACTTATTAAAAAGTAATACTAGCCTCCTAATAAATGAAATTTTTCCAAGATTTTCCCTGTTTTTTTAAAAAGTGAAATTAACAACATTCAAAACTATAGACTAATTTTAATAATTTCTAACTTTGCTAAAGTCTTTGAAATATTGTTGTCTGATTTTATTTTGAAAATTATAGAAATAAAATATCATGTTTTCCATGACTTAATTATAAAGAAGTTTTACTTATACTTTTAAATTTTACAGCTTCAGTTATAAATTATTAAAACTTATTGAATCATTTTTAAAGAATAGATTGAATTATGTGGAGTATTGTGACATTAAAGTAGATACGTATGTGGCAAAATGTGTTCAAATCTTAGAGCCTTATTGTTTCTAATATTTTAAAATAATGTATTCAAAGTTCTTACCTCTAATACTTTAATGTATGCAGATAGCCTTAAAATTTTAAAACAATTAGATGTAAAGAAGATGTAATATTTCTGCATAACCAAAAAAATTTATTCATATAAATTAAATTAATTTGTTTTTTAATTGCATTCCACCAAAAGAATAGTTTTTAAATAGATATTTATTTTTAAAACTTTGCACAACATTATAGATTGTAAGTTCTTCTGATTTTCTTTCAATTGCCATTACATAAATTTGCCATTTTAACCAATGTGCTATCATTTTGATAAATATGTAAACACTGATTAATACTATATATTATTAAATAATTTTTTAAAATAGTTGATTGATAGTTTTAGTTTTAGTTTAAAAGTTCTAAGTATCTGTTATTTGTAGATTATTTTAACACACATGATTGCAATTAAACTTAAAATAACCTAATATAATTTTGTTACACAAATTATTAATAAGATCACAGCTGGAATTCAATTTTGTTATTTAGTGAATATATAAAAATGCAATCTAAAAAACTGACACAGCCCAATCAGTAGATTAATAAATAAATGCAATATTTTAAACAACATCATTGATGTTCTGCTTTTTGCAGGTCTAACTTGTTTCTTCTCCAGTTTTCTTGGTTTGTGTTCTTTTCATCATTTTACTGTACTTCTCTCCTTTCCTTAAAACATTAGTTATTTTGCATCTTTTTTTTATTCTATTCGTATTTGCATTCCTTTCGTTTTTTATTTATTATGACTGTACATACTAGCTTTTTTCTCCCATGCTCTTCTAAACATTTTTTTATTCTAGATTTTGTCTGACCATTTTAATGCCCATTAATTACTTTAAAGCCACATTTTGAATGTTTCTATGCGTTGTTTACCTTTTTTCTTAACGTCCAACTTTTATACTTGTACATGAAAAGAGTGTAAAAAACATTGTACAAATCTTTTTTGCAAATTTATACTCATTATTTTACTTTTCTTTCTAAGAGACACTCTTTTTCTTGCTTTTCCAATTCTTTGTAAGTTTATTACTAAGGTTCTTACACTTCTTAATTTGATCTAATTTGTTTTGTTCACGTACACTTCTATTTCTTCCGCCTGTTCAATTCTCATAACCTATGTCTTGTTTAGGTTTCCAATTTTTCTGTAATTTTAGTACTAAAGTACTTACACTTCTTAATTTGCTCTAATTTATTTTGTTTACGTACACTTCTATTTTTTCTGCCTTTTCAATTCTCAAAACCTTAATAGTTCTTCTATGTTTTCTGCAAACACAATCATATCATCGGCAAATCAAATAGGTTCTATTCTTCTTCCTTGAATGCTCACTCCATTATCCCCTTTTCAGCACTCTGCTACCTTCGGCATACATATTGAACATTGTTGGTGATAAACAACAACTCTATCTCATTTTTTTTTCTAAAGTTATTGGTTATGTTACTAAAAATACAGTTATTGTTTTGCAAATGTTTTAAAAATTATAGATGGAATTTTTATCTACATTTGATGTCATTTTAGATTTTGTTTAAGAATTTTTTTAGAGTTAGAGTTATGGAAAGTTAGAACCATTATTTTAAGACTTAAAGTGTTTGTTTTGATTATTTCTAAAAAAAAATATTAAATATTTTAAATTATTCTGCAATAAATTTATTAATTTATAAAAGTTTTGGTTATTTGTAAAAAACTAAAAAAATGTATAGCTTTTGTATCTTATATTGTATTGCAATGTTTGCAAACATTTTTATAATCTTAATTAGTTTTATCAAAACAATTACTAATAAATTTATTAAACGCTTTTTGCTTTCTTTTGTTTTAGTTTTATAATAGAGTGCAATTGATAAAAAAAAAATAAGAAATTTGCTATATAAATAATTCATATTTTCTATAATAATTATTTTTGCTAAAACTAAGTAAATTGTTGAAATGGTAGATAATGAACTCAACAATTCTATTGTTTTAAAAAATATTTAAAAAAACAAATGTCCAATCTGTAAAAGAAAAACAGTTTATGGCATAAAGTGTCATGTGAGTTTATATGTATGTTATAAATAATGCATAATAAAAAAAATGTTACTTTGGATTGCAAAAATTATTAATATTACTATTGAGTGAAATAAAAAATAAATTTTTATAATTAAATAAAAAGATTAAGCGTTTACAAAATAAGCTAAATAACAAAAATAATGTAAACATTACTTACACTGAATAAAGTGTAGAAAAACAAACAAATGTTAGTTCCAACACACTGCTTTGGTCCTAGCTTCTTGTAAAACAAAAGATTAAACCTAACCCAGTTTTAATCAATCGGCTTGTTTTGATTAACTTTAGGGTGAAGAATTATTTATGCGGTGATAGATGAACTGCGCATTGTGTTACGGTTGGAGACTTATAGTACTTTGCGTTTGCAAAAGTCTTTTATTTACATTTATGAAACTTATATCATTTGCTTAGCCTTGGCGACTGCATCAGTTTGTGATGTATCGCCCAGATGTGGCTCCGTGGTGGGTGGGGAGATTAAGTGACAAAATTGACGGAGTTTAATTATGGTGACTTCTTTAAAACCTCTAATAAAGAGATCTTGTCCGTTTACGGAAGAGTGAGCTAACAAAGTTAATAAAAAACAAAATAAAAATTTGTAATATATTTGATTGTTAAATGTTAGGAAAGTGGCCAGAGTCTAAAAGAGGTTTTTCCTATCTTAATTCACAAAACCGTTACCAACATTATTAATGGAACATTATATTTGTGCAAAAAGTTAAGAGATGGTACCTTACTTACTTACAACTGTGAACGTATGCAAACAAGAACTGGCGTGGCAAGGCGTTATCAATATCAAAAAGCTAACCCGCAGGAAAGGTCGTGAGGTCAGAGATACAACATCTATGATCTTAACATTCTATTCGGATCGTCTCCCAGATGAAGTTAAAGTGGCATCTGTTACTTGCCCGGTTTGCTCGTTTATTTCTAACCCAATGAAGTGTTTTCAATGTCAACGTTTTGAGCACACTGCAGTTAGGTGTCTAAGCAGTGTAACATGCGCAAAATGTAGTAAAGCAAAACATGACCTTGATTTATGTACCAGTTCACCTTTATGCATAAAACTAGTGGTAAGCATCTAGTTTATTTCAAACATTGCCCAAAAATTAAAAAAAAGAAAGGAAGATAGCCAAGATTAGAGTAACAAACAAACTGTCTTACTTTGATGCTTAACTAAGGTATAAAGCAATTGCGGTTCCTCCTTTTTCTAGATTGTTTGCTACAATTGTTGAAACACCAATTGTTTAACTAAAAGATACTCCAATGTAAAGGGTCAAAAACCGGTTGCGGGCCTATCAGACTTAAAACCAAAACTGATTACGATCCAATCTGGACCAAAGTCACAACAAGTGGAACAAAAACTACTCAAGATAGAGGCTAGTATTAAGCCTAAACCATCTAAGGTGTTGGTTTGTATTGAGTCAAAACCAACTAAGGTACCGACTTCCAAGTCAAAACCTACTCACGCTATAACTCAATCTGAGTCAAACCCTTAACAAGCTACGACTCAATCTGAGTCAGCTTGCAAATACAAAAGCTCAATCTAAACTACCGCCACTTGAGGAACAAGTTTCTAGCAATCCTGCGCCCACAGATCCCAATACTGACGTGTCGTTAGAGTCGATGGATGTAGAAGTTATTCCTGTACACTCTAATCTGACAGATAAAATGATGTCAAATAGCAGAAATTCTTCTACCCCCCAGATGACAATACAGAAGAAAAACAAAAAACGCTAATAAACAAAAAGTTAAAATTATACATTACACAATGAAATTGCAATAGATATAATGTACATTACATTTTTTTTTTATTTTTATTATCCAAAATTAAACTTATTTGCGTTTCCTTGCAGGAAACTAATTTTAAGGTTAAAAGTTCAGTTAATCTTTGTCTATTTATCAAAAACATCGTATAGATATTGGTCGTGCTCAAGGTGGAGCAGCATTATTGATTTGTGATACGGTTTTCAGCAAAAAGCTCTGTGTCAACACTTTATTATCTATATTTTGCCAAAAGTCAGTTTAGACATTTGTTTGATTAATTAATTACTTAAACAACTTCCGTCCTTATTCCTCCTTATGGGTGATTTTAATGCTCTAAACACTATATGAGGCTTAAGTCGAACCAATGTCAGAAGTCGTAACTTGGCCAATCTATTTTCAGAAACGGATTGAGTTATCTTAAATAAAGGTAACAATACTTACTTTTCTGTGACCAATGTGATTGTTCTCGGTTATTGACCTTACTATTTGTTCTAAAAATATTGCAGCATTCCTGGATTGAGAAGTCTTGGAACATCTTTATGATAGTGACCACTTTCCATTATTTATTCGCGTGCTTGGTCTTAAAATCCATAAAAACCATCATTGGAATTGGAAAATAAAAGATGCTGATTGGAATTTTTTTTTTTCAAATGTTTAATTATGATGATAGTGCCCATGCCACTATCGACAAAGATGTTAAAACTTTCACCAGTTCCATCATACAAGCAGCTCATGCTAGTATTTTTCTGTCTTTAGGGAAACCTCGCAGAGAGCACGTTTTTTGGTGGAATTTTGTTTGTAAATAAACGCTGTTTTTTTAGATGGTTTAATCACTTTCCAACTGAAAAAAATTTGTTAGCTTATTTGAAGTATAAAACTGTGCAATAAACTTGCAAAAAAGCTAAAAAAGAATCATGGTCAGAATACGTTACATCTATAAATTTGAGAACTCCTTTCGGGAAGGTGTGAGAAAAAGTCAGATAAATTTCTGGCGGAGCCAAATTTGTACCTGTTAGTAGGTTATTGTCAGAAAATCAAATTATTACCAATCTTCTCAATATTTCAAATATTTTGGCCAATGTTTATTTTAATGCTTCCAGTGATAAATACGATAAAAATTTTCAAGAGATCAAAATTAAGAAACTTCTGCCATTCTTCTTCAACAATAATGAAATTTATAATGCACCGTTTAGTGTTTGGGAATTTGACTCGGCATTGTCTAAAGTGCACAATATTGTTCTAGGTGCTTTAACTTTTGGCAGTTTATAACCGCACATGGTCAGCTGAATACTGCTCTAAGTCATGAAAGTTGGCTATCATAGTACCAATACTTAAACTTGGTAAAGATAAAAAATTCCCGACAATTTATAAGTTTATCTTTCTAACTAACTGCTTATGCAAGTTACTAGAGAAAATGATCAATAAGCGTCTTATTTGATTATTAGTAAAGCTAGGATTTATATGCGTTATGATTTTTACCAATATTTTATGCATATTAATTTTGAATGTATATCTCAACGAATCATAAGAAAGTAAAGCAAATGGCAACTTCTTATTTTGGCTTATTTTGCCTATTTTTAGTTTTATGCATATTTTAGTTTTTATGCATATTTAATGCATATTTTAAAATTTTTTATTTGTTTTTCATAATTGTTATGCATATTTGATACTTATTTTAAGTACTATTGCCTATTTCGGCATTTTTGAGCATATTTAATGCTTATTTCAAGCAATTTTCGATTTCATAAAAATTTAAGAGTTAATAAATTTTTTTTTAAAGACATGCAAACGTTTTAAAATGATCAGGGTCATGTGTGACTCATGCTCCTCATTCGAGCATGAGCGATTATTGCCCGACTTTTTTGGCAGAAGAAGGTCCTTTTTAATGGAAAATTTGAAAAAACATTTTATTATTATTTTTTTTTTAATAAATTATGTTATTTATTAATATTGTCAAACTATTTTTATTTATTAAATTTTACTCTTTTTTTTTTGTTGTGTTTTTTATTATTATATTAAGAGTTATTATTTTTTAATGCGTTTTATATAAAAAATAACAAATTTTATGCTTATTTTTATGCTTATTTTAATGATTTTTAATGCTTATTTATGCGCTTATTTTGCAGTTTTTTACGCAAATAAGTCCTAGCTGTAATTATTAGACTCAAAAGGTCATATAACATGCCGTGGAGGTATAATGTTTTACTTACGCTCCTGTTGTGGGGTATTTGCGGAAACGTGGCATTATTTATACAAAGCTTCTTAACTTTCCGTTTAATTAAGGTACATGTAGGTGATAGCATCTCAACCATAGTCAGCAATATAATGGTATTTCGCAAAAGTCCATTTTAAGCGTGACGCTATTTAAAATAGCCATTAACGGCATTAATCCGTTCATCAAGCATCCGGTGAGCGGATGTATGTATGTATGTTAATGACGTAGCTATCTATTGCGTTTTGAAAAACATGCCAACATTGGAACGTCAACTTCAAATAAATATCAACCGCATTTTAAATTAAGCTAACAGCAATCAATTTATTTTTTACGTTGCTTATCCATTTTTGTAAAAAAACAAACTTTACACGGTGACCTTTTATTATATCTTAGGAAATAATCTATTCCTGTACCGGAAAGTGTTCGATTTCTTGGTGTCACATTTGACCGTGCTGTAACTTGGCGTCCCTATTTAATAAACCTGAGATCACGGAGTATTTCAGCATTAAACTTGCTCAGGTCTTTGAGTAGAAAATCATGGGGATCGGATCCAAAAACAATGCTACTTTTGCATCGCTCTTTTGTGCGTTTAAAAGTAGATCGTGGTTCCATAATCTATGCCTCTGCAGCATTATCCACATTACGTATTGTTGATCCTGATACAAGAATTTGTTTAGCAACTGGCGCTTTCTGCACTAGTCCTATTGCTAGCGTTTTGTGCAAAGCAGCTGAACTATCACTTTGTCTTCGGCGTAAATTCTTCATAAAACTAAAATCTAACCGCTTGCATCCGACGTTTTTTGTCGTGCATAATAATAGTCTTTTCAATTTATATAATATCAGAATACGGTCTCAAAAACCGGTTGCTGTAAAAAATTGCTGTATACTTCAGGAACTGGATTTCCAACTTTCTAATGTCTACCAACTGTCTTACTGTGGCAATCACCTTTGGACTTTTCAACGTCCAAAATTAAACACAAAATGATTGAGAATGAGCAAAGCATCAACTTTAAAAGTTGAATATCGAACCAAATTTGCAAAAATTTAAAACACGCAAGTAAATTTGGGTTTATATTGATGGCTCAAAAATAGCGACGGTGTGGGTTGTGCTTTTCTGATAGATGAGTTGCAGTTTACATTTTGGC
The DNA here is from genome assembly GCA_963932245.1 of Tachinus rufipes. Taxonomy (NCBI): domain Eukaryota; kingdom Metazoa; phylum Arthropoda; class Insecta; order Coleoptera; family Staphylinidae; genus Tachinus; species Tachinus rufipes. Next base: position 68,666,412 of record OZ010745.1, on the reverse strand, counting down.
TTGCCAAGTGTTAGCAGTGTTTATACTGCAAAACTATATGCTATGTACCAGGCTCTTCTCTACATCCAACTAAGTGCAAGTACATTTTATGTTATATGTACAGACTTGTTTTGTGTATTAAATACTATAGATTATCAATATCATTATTTGCTAAAGCAAATTTATTTAATTTTGCTTCAGGTGTCTGAAATAAATGTCACTATTTACTTTGTCTAGATCCCCAGTCACGTAGGTGTCAGTGGCAATAAAAAAGTTGATGCGCTTGCCAAATTGGCTATAACTAGCGCTGTTAATACTACAGACAAAGCTTGTGTTAGCGGTGTTTGTAATTTTTGACAACAATTATGTTGTCTAGCTGGCAGACGGAGTGGTTTGCTATTTAAGACAACAAAATACGATGTACTAAAAACGTCATTACACCGTGGAGTTTGTCATGCAAGCCAAAACGTAGGAAAAAGGTTATCCTCACGCGTTTTTGTATCGGTCACAGTCAAGGGACTTACAGACATCTGAGGTGCTGTCAGTTTGTGATATCTGTAATATTCCATTAACTGTTTGTCATATCTTATTAGGTTGTAGGCAGTTTTTGGAACAACTGCTTCTGAAGTACCACCCAGTTGGTTGATTGTATTGAGCAATGAGATCGTTGAAGTCGATCGTCTGCTCAAATTTATTTGACGGAGCAAACTGGGTATATGGCTATAAATGTTAGTTTATGGTCCAATTCAGTGTTCAAGACCTTTTACACCTTAGACACTGTTGGAATTATTGCTATAGTCTTTAATAGTTTGTGAATGTTTATTTTATCTTTGTTATTTTTTTTATTTATTTTATAATATGCCATTTTACAGCATATTATTTTACACTTTTTATATTTAGAGAAAAAAATCGGCATTAAAAATCTTCTTAGGCTGATATCCCAAAAATCTAAACTAACTAACTGAAGCGGCAATTCACATAAAATACATCATCTATTAAATTTAAATAATAAATTTGTTTTGGTCATCTGATTAAAATAAAACGCCTAAAAATGCCGTTTAATTTAATTTAATAGAAGGCATTGCGTTATATCCTCTAAAGTAGTATTTTTTAATAATCAAATTTTTGAGTCATTGATATTTTTAATATTTATTAACAATTTTCCAATTGCAATAGACACTATTTGCTAAACTTGTTGGAGTGTATATTAATCCATTGCTACAATGGCAAACATATGGTGATAAATTATCCAAAAATGTATAAAGTTATGATTCTAAAAAAGTACTTTTGGCTGCCTATTATGCATTTTTTATTTCTACTTATTTTATGGACTAGTTGTTTGGGATCACCCGGCAATTAGAAATAGGATATTTGCATTGTAGAGCAGGGCGATTTAAGTTATAGCTAGAGTTGGATATACCAAACATTGTAAACACTGTTTCTAGCAGTTTAAAATTTTAACGTTGCTATTTATGTATGTAATTTAAAATTAAAAATCAAAACATGGTATATTTAAGTCCGTCTCAAATATCAGTCTAATTTTTTTGCAATTAAAATTTAAACCTTAGCACATCAAAACTCTTGATACAAAACATATTAAGAAAATAAACAAATATTTGATTAGTAAAGCATTTTATTATTAAGAAGATTTTTTAAGTAATATTTTTGTAGAATTTTTCAAATGTATTTTATAGTTTACTATTTACAGGTTTTTTAGATATTTTTACTTTAGAGTAAAATTTTTTTTTTTTTTAATATGGTTTTAAAGTGTTTTGTAAAGTTTTTTTTATTTCTTTTATAGTAGTAGTGTATTTTTATTGTAATAAAAATTTAGACTGATATATATTAACCATGTACCTGACTTGAGCAAACTGTATTTATTGTATTAGCATGTTAAATAAATTAAATTAAATTGAGTTGAATTGAATTTATAGTATTTTAGTTGAAATGTTTGAACAATTTGATTTTTTTTTTGTTTCCACCATTTGAATTTTTGTTAGTTAATATATTTAAATTTTTCTTTAAAAAGCGAGGCCTAGTATCTAGATGCTGGGTGATGCAATATTATTATTATAAAAATATCAGTAAATGATTATATATGCAAATTAAGATTTTATTGAACCAATACTATATAATAATATTACATGGCAGTTAAACACCATGAATAAATTTACAAAAGTTTTCTATTGTATAGTTTTAAATTTGAATACATAAAAATTAGAGTTCTTGCGCGCTAGCTTTGAAATTCAAATATTCATTACAAACGATGCAGATTTGGAGTCGTCGACGGCTACGCAGACGACGGATATAAGAATTGATTTAAGATGTGAAGAGGGCAAATGTAAATCAGTGAAAACAAGGGGAAAAACTTGCGCGCCGGGTAAGACCTTAGTAAGAAAAAAAAAACAAGTATATATTTAACAAGAGACTTCCCTTTGATCAAATATATGTAAATTAGAATGGAACGGTCTCCTTTGTAGCGTGGGGCGTTCGAGACGTTTGCATGCCAGTCACATTTTGGCTCAAAGAAGTGAGGAATATGTGAACTGCTTCCAAAGTCCGGCGACATTTTGCACATCTAATTAAACCGTAACACACTTTTTTCTCTCTCTGAAACACCCCCATCCACGAGTCTCGTTTCCAGAGTCATCTCTGCGAAGCGCCGCTCTGAACTCGTGCTCCTCATAATAATACGACTAATTAAGAATATGAGGGTGCAAGGCGCAAGAGGGTGGTAAGTGGGCGGAGGTTTTCGCGGAAAATGTCCATGACCAGGATTTTTTACTGGCAGTTTTATTTTTCTAAAATACGCGTCGTACAAATTGTCGCAATTAAATTTTTAATTCGACAAACTTTTCAAATAACTCCGACTGTATTTACTTAAACTTTATATTCTTCCAATTTACTTAAGTGCTTGTCTTTAATATCTACACACCATATCAGGGGTGCAAGGTATAAAAGTTCTTTTTAATTAAAGAATCTAAAGTTTTTATTTTTATATAAAGTTAAATGTGCAATGATATTTAAAACATTTTAACAGCTATGCTAAACCGTATCTTTAGTAGTTAACTATACAGTTATACAATATGCAATTAATTTTTAAATAACAGTCAATAATACATAGTTTAAATTATTTTCAATTAATTAATATTAATTTTAGTAACATTATAAATTTTACCAGTTAATAATTAAAATTATTTATGTATAAATTTAATTTCCCAATTTAATATTATTAATAAATGATATACCGGACATCTCACAATTAGCGTTACAATTCTAGTAAAAAATAGACATTTTAATAAGAAGTTAAGTTTTAAAAATTATAAAATAGTCCACTTCTTAACATAAAAGCACTTTATTTTATTTATTTTTTAATTGTTTAAAATGACAAATTATAAAATAAAAGTATTTTTTAGTGAAATTAACTTAATGGAAAAATTAGTGCGTTTAACTAACAAAATAAAGCATTTTAAGTGTTAAGTCAGAAAAACATTTTAGATAGTGATATTTTAGATTTTCAATGTGGTTAAGTTAAAATTATTTTTTTTTTAATATTTAAAAAATAAGGTATCTAAAAGTGTCTTAACTCAAATTTAAATATATTTTTTGTTAATAAAAAACAAAGCTTACTTAAATTGAAGCTTTGCTAATATTTGCGCTATGGCTATAATTTTCAAAATATTAAACTATTTAAAAAAAAATTACACAATTTAATTTAAATTATATTAGTGCCATTTGACAAAACAAATTTAAAGGTAGTTTAAAAAAAACTTTTTTAAATAATAATAGTTCTTCATTTACAATCTGGCCGCATAAGTATATGCACCGGTGTTATGAGATTTCAAATTTTATTTATTTTAGCAAGTTAAATGACGGATTCTTCAACAATCTAACATCATAAACAGATAATATTTTAAGAGGTAAGATTATATTTTTCAATATTAAGTATATACTACTACTCAACAACACATTTTAAGTCATAGGCTTAAATAAACTTAGTTATTTTGACAAAACCCTAAAATATTTTTGCGCGATTTTGAATCAATCTGTCACAAATACAATCAATAAACATTCTTATGCATTTACCCAGTCTGCTCATTGTTTTAAAAACTGCAATAAGGTGTTTATAAATATACTTTTATATGCCGTGTATTTTTTATTATTATGTACAGACTTTGGCTGTTAGGCCATCTTTGGTGTACTACAAGAAATAAGTTTTTTATTATATAAATAAATAAAGATAGAGACTTACATTATGTTTACATACATTGTGATGTTATGATGTTATAATACTCATATTATAACATTACAATATATGTAAACATACATTATGTTTACATATAATACTCATATTATAACATCATAACATCACAATATATGTAAACACAATGTAAAAGGTCTGCGGTTCAAATCCAGCCGCCTGTGTGTTTCTTTTTAATATTTTTAATCTACATTTTATAATATTTTGTTGAATTTTTATTAATATTTTTAATTCTTACTCTAACAAATCCTTATATTTAACAACACAAAGATAGACACCTTTGTGTTGTTAAATATTTAGTCACCAATACAGACCCATTGGTGTGAAGAGTGTCCCTGTCTATATTATACTTATATATTTTATATTTATTTTAAATTGTAAAGCAGTTATTCACCTTACACAATATGGTACTTCATTTAAATGTAAATTGTGTTCTCTTTGGGTGCATTGTGATTGTGTCTCAAAAGATAAAAATGAAATTACAACTTTGTTAAAAACACGAAGTGATTTTAAACGCGTTCCTTGTTCTCAATCAAAACCTAGTGTTAATGAGAATATGGCAGATATTTTTGTTAAACACTTCAAACAATTTAAAAATGACGTTATGATAAACATTAATAAACTAGGCGCTAAATTAGATTCCATAGTTTCCAGATTGAATGTTTTAGAAAATAAATATGTAAAGATGGAGGTAGAATTAAACGATATCAAAGCTGGAGACATGGATGCAATAATTGATGAAATGAAAACTCGTAGAGAACGTCAGAATAATGTAATGTTCTTTAATGATTTAGAATCTCAACACGCGGATCCAAAACAGTGTATTGAAGCTGACAAGGCAGTAATTAAAAAACATTTATTGCTTCTTGGCAAAATTGAAGAACCTATAAAAGTGTTTATAGTAGGAAAAAGTACTGGTTCTCATCTTAGACCCACAAAAGCAATTTATCATGATTCTAAAACTGCAAAAAAAATGTGGTAGACAGTAAAATTATAAACTCTGATTTCAGAATAAGATTCGATAAAACTGCAATTCAACTAAATGAGATTAAATTAGTTCAAAAAGAACTAGAAGATAGGAAACCAAAAAGAGAACAAAATTTATCTATAAAATATAAAAAAGATCGCCCAACAATCGTAAAAAACGCACCTTCAAAAAACTTAAAAATGTAAATATTTATTATCTAGCTAGCATTAAATAATGATATATCAAATGAAAAGTAAGTTTCAATTAAACAATTTTATTATATTTAAATGTAATAGATCAATTAATTCTAGGGTTAACAAACGGAGGTGGAGTTATGATTACAGTTAAATAGTCATTAAAATCTGTTCAGGTACTGGACGTATTACCATTTGTTGAGCAACTGTTTGTGTCTGTTTACATAGCAAGGATACATTATATTATTGGAGCTGTCTATATACCATCCAGTAATTTAATAGATAAATACATTTTACGTAGCAAAACATTAAATCATATTTTGCAAATATTTCCAAATTCAAAACTAGCAATATGTGGAGATTATAATTTCATTACGATAGAAAAAATGGGTGCTATAATTGAAAACATTTATTCAAATACTGAAGAAACAGTTGCGGAATTTGTATACGCTCACAATATGTTCCAGAAAAACAACGTACCTAATCGAGGAAAACACTTTTTAGATTTAGTATTTACAAATAATAAATCTGTTGAAGTTTCAGAGACCGATGATGATAATAATCTTTTTTTAATAGTATTCATCATACAGCCATTAGAATAATTATAAAAAATGCCATATAGAAGAAAAAATGAATTTTATAGAATGGGAACCTGATTTTAATAAAACCAATTATATTGCCATAAATGATTATTTATCCAGTGTTGAATGGGAATCTGTTCTTAAAACTAAAAACAATGATATTGACAACAGTGTAGAACAATTCTATAACATTCTGTATTATGTTATTGAACATTTCATTCCTTGTATATGTATAAGAAGTCATATCCTTACTAGATCAATACAAAATTAGTCAACCTTATCCAAAAGAAAAAAATGGCACATAGAAGATATAAAGACACAGGAAACCTAAACAATTACAACCTTTTTAAAAACGTACATTTTAGTTAAAAAAACTTGGGCAAAACTTTATACAATACTTTTTGTACTAAATCTAGTCAAGAAATCTGTAACAATCCAAAATCTTTCTGGAATTTTATAAATCGCAAACAAAAAGCCAATGGTCTTTCTAAGTGCATGTTATATAATAATACCATAAGTTATAATAAAACAGACTGCGCTAATATGTTTGCGTCCTATTTTTCTTCTGTCTATACAATTAACAATAGTGTAAATGTAAATGTATCTGTTAGTCAAAACTCTAATCATCTTGTTAACAACAGTAATTTTATTGATATTTTTAATAAAATTATTAGCCTTGATAATTCTGTGATAGCGGGTTCTGATTGTATACCAAATATATTTTTAAAATTTTGTTTTTGTCCGCTTGTTGTACAGTTACATATGCTTCTTAGTATGTTAATTACTAAGTCCATATTTCTTGAGTATTAGAAAAACAGTTACATTAAACCAATTTTTAAAAGAGACTCAAAAAACAATATATGCAATAGTAGTAGGGCTAGGCGGGTTCTGGGTCAAAATCCCATAAGGTTTACATGGGGGGTCTAAAATTACTTTTCTCACCTGCCCATCACTGAGTCCACACCTGGGCCGGCTTAATTGGTGTGTCGCCACCGTCGCTGGTGTTGGCGGGAAGAATTAAGGCGGGGTGTGGCCCGACGAGGTGTCGGGACGAGGGGGCGGCGGGGCTTATCAGTTGCTTATCAGTTGTTATCAGTGACATCCGGTATACGCACTCTCTTTTTATACCTCCATAAGAGCCCCTTGTGTGAGAGTGAGAACCAGAAATCGGAAATGGAAGGATGGAAAATATGAGAGGGGGAAATTCCAATGTTTTGTCTCAAGTGTGCGAGTGCAACGCGCGATACCAGCAGCCACCTAGCGGCAGCAAGCGAACGAGCATATATACAGGGTGGTCGAAAGACTTTGTATATACAGGGTGTGTCAAAAATAAATCCAAGATGGCGACCGGAAGTGACAATCTTTACCACAAAATCAAAAATGGCGCTTTCATTTGAGTACCATGAAGGCCCTTTTTGCAACACCGGAAGTCGCACTTCCGGTGTTGCAAAAAGGGCCTTCATGGTACTCAAATGAAAGCGCCCGTCGCGTACGTCACGAATCTAAAATAAAAAGTTGTACTTGACCCGCTCCTAAGCGATAAAAATACAAAAAACCTCCTGGATGGTTTAAAATAAAGAAACAAATGTTAAATGTGTAATTATAATTTCATATATATTTCATAAATTATATAAAAGATATATTAACAATCATTAAATAAAAGAAAATCAAATGTATGTTATAACTGTGTTTTATTTCATCATTTCATAACAACATGCATGATAACATATCACCAATTTTCAACAGGAAATTATAACATAATCAGAAGTAACAGGATGTAATTGACTTTCTGATAAAAATGTATATTGTTTATTATAAAGGTAGTTAAATTAAACACAACATCTTAATAACACATTTATTATTATTTAAAAAAAATTACAAGATAAATTTGTACGTTTATCAATAATAATGTCACATAACAATCTAACATTACCAATTACACAATAAGTTACATTTAATAGTATTTAGTATTATTATTATCATTTAAATAAGTACAATTTTTTTTTACATTTTGAAATGAACAATTACTAAACTCATCCGTGTGATTTGCACAGAAATGAGTACATTTTTCAAACTTTGGTGAATTAATTTCACCTTCAAGGTTTAATATGGTAAAATTCGGGAAATGTCTTTTTAAAAAATCTTCTTTTTGAACACCCTTGACCACGCACGTCACATCGGATAAATTCTGAGTAAATCCGTAAAAGATGTTGTCAATCTCGGCCATATCAACAATTCCTCTGGAATATGGAATTGAGTGGTAATTATTTTCCAACCATCTGGCTTGAATTTTTTCCTTCGATGTTAAAAACGAGTAGTCGATTGTCGGTTTCATCAAGTAAGTGTGAATATTTTTGTAATTTGATGCAATACTTATTTCCTTCGGCATAAACTGATTTGCAATTACAAATCCTTGCATATCGATGGCTAATATAATCATCATGTTATATGAAGTGTACACATCAACGGCCTGTACTCGACTAAAATAAGAGCTCAATTGATAGTGGGTATTTGACGCATTTTTCTACGTTCAGGATTCACTACTGCTTCCAATGTTATTGCAATCTTTTTAATTCTACGTTGAAATCGTACTCTATTTTGTGCTTCAATCATCCATTCAGCACCGCTTCTATAGTCACCACATTCTTCAGGCAAATAAATGACCGTTGACTCGGGCTCACTGAATCTCACTCTTTTTCCCATCACACGAGTTTTCGAACCAACCCTGATAGCGGTGTGTATTCAACTATAGTATCGCTCAAAATGAGACAATAACACCTAGTATTGTCTTTAAAAATCTGAGAAGCTTCCATTTCAACGCGCAAGTCTACCGTCGAGGACTTGATGCTTTCATTTTGTTTTGAAACATCAAATACAAACATTGTGTGATTCTTAAAATCAGTAAACGAAAAGTATGGTTGATTTTTTGCATTATCATAATAACTACTTTGAAACTGGCAGTACATCTCGTAGGCGGTTAAATATTCGCCATTGTCAAAATCCAAATTTAAATTTTCGTATGGATATGTTTCAGAATTTAGATAGATTCTTATGTTTTTAATGTTACAATGATCGAATGTGGAAACGTCTTCACTCGACACACCCTTTTTGTTGACGTGAAAAGCTATAATTACATATCGTGATTTCTCTAGACTGTTTGAGGTTTTTACGGACCAAACACTATCTTTAGATTTATTCATAGAGGGTAGTTCGTGTAGTTCCCATTTGCGAAATGGGATTAAGATTCTAGGATCGGTTTTAACTTGTTCCAACATTTGTAATTTAATCTCATCATTTAATTGTATATGTGGTACTCTCCACTCGACTTTGTTTATTTTAAATTTAATCAGGCTAGTTACGTTTTTATCAGTATCATCGCTTATGAAACAATTTACATCAGTAGACGCACGTAGTAGAATTAGTTCGTGTTTAGCAAATCCCATTATTTTTTGATAGTCTTCGGCAAATCCTAACCAGCACTTTAGCGGAATAAGAGCAAAAAACTTTTTATTCACAAAATATGTTTTTATTTGACCGGTTTTGCCCCACCCGGCAGTTCCCAAAACTTTCATTTCTTCGGCGTCTCCGTAGGAAAGGAACCCCTTCATAGTGCTCGAGATACCCAAATCTCTCGTTCTATCAATCTCGACACCGTTTAACTCATATCGGATTTCTTCGAACAAGAATGAGAAAACGTTGTTGGTTATGCTAAATGTTTTTCCATCTGATGGCTGCCCTTCGACCTCTCCAACCAAGTATATACTGCTTTCGCTTGGACATGTAAAAATATCTTGGTTCTGAATTGTGATTCTGATTTCATCGTTATTATCAAAGTTTGTAGTCCTTGGTCGGTAAGAATGATACTGTTCTTTAACGATGCTCTCATCAAATTGCACTTCATCAAAAATGTTAATTTTTCCCATAATGTTTCACTCTGTAACCTAGAGCCAATAATCGGGATAAATTAAGACGTGTCACCTCTTTCGTAGGCAAAGGGGAACTGATGGGGAACGCATTGTTCTTCTTCTTTTTATTACCGAAAACAATTCCCATCTTACAGAGGTTTTAATTCCAATCTTACTAAAATATTTTCTCTCCTAAAATTAATGGGATCCCCCGCTTGATCCAATATTCTGAGATTGATATTGTCGATGCTATTGCGAACGTTTACCGGTAAATATAAAATATTTCGAGGTTCAATATTAATTGCGTAACCGGGATCCACTGCGGGACTAAATTCGAACAACGTGTGCGACAGACGATCGTCGTAATATGCTCCAGTAACGATGTTACACTCTATTCTTATACTTTCCACTTTAATTATTTGCACGGGTAAATCGGACCTATGAATAATTCCGGCTTTTAAAATTTTTTTCCCGGAAAACCCCAAGAGACGCCCGATGGTGTTTTTATCAGATGTAAAATCAATGTCATACTTGCTCTTGATTTCACACTGAAGAGTGTTGTGATTGGGTTTCAAAGACAAAATTTCTTCTGCTTCCGACTCGGGTAAATTTAACCCCCCTATTATCATGCGTTGTAAATACAATTCAATGTCTCGAATTTCGTATGCCCCTGTAGAAAGTGTGATCAATTTATTATCGTTGAAAATGAATTTATTGTTGATTCCTTCCTCAATGTTCGGTATGGAATTATATGTGTGAAAACCAATGAATCCTAAACAATATTCGTGTTGCGGATCTAACTCGATCGGAGGATAATAGTTGACCGATAGTTCGCTGCTATCACCTTGCAGGGTGAACGTTCGAGACATGACTAACATAAAATTAATTTTAACATCTTTATTTATATAAAAACTCTAAACATAAATGTCCGCAGTTGTGAGAGTTAAATTTCTGATATTGATTGTGATTATATTTTATCTCGCATGCTTTGAAATATTTTACAACTTCTAGCGGCGGGCTTAAATTTCCAAAACTGTCAAAGTATTGCACGCGTCTGCCGTTCTTCTTGTACGCTACCCAATGAGTGCCGGCTCCTGCCGCCCTATCCAGATTTATTATACCTGACTCTCTATAATGAGAGTGATGTGGTAACTGATCTCGCATAAATACTCCTCTAAACGTTTTAATATGTTTCGTATATTTTTTCAAGTCTAAATCTGTGAGCGGTCTATCGGGCAGCGAACTTAACAGTTTTTTGATTTTTTCAGGTACAGGCCCAAACCTTTCTTATATGGTTTTAAATATAAACCGCTTCCCTTCTTTCCGAGAGCGATGGCTTCCATCGTTTTGTTGTGACGCTCGGACTCTTGCAGTTTCTTTTGTGCCTCCTTAGTAGATTTTACTGCTTGTACAATAGCGCTAGTACCTCCCGCGATCGAACCTAAGGCGCTTAATCCAGCAAAGAGGGGTATGAGTGGCAGAAAGCCACCTTGTTTTGGAATAGGTAGAACTCTTGGTTTGCGGACTTTATTACGTCCACCCGTTTTCTTAACAGCATCCTTGGCAGCAATCAAGGCAATTTTAGCACTTTCTCGTATAACGTCTGCACTTTTAATTTTTTTTGCTAACGGTTTTAACGCCGTTTGTGCTTTATTTACTACACCTGCGCGAAGAGTTACAGTTTTAACGCCCATTCCTAATTTCCTTTTGGCTTTCATGATTCCAGTTACCGCTAGAGCGCTTGCTTTTTCGCTTAACGAAGAGTTCTTAGACTTAACTCTCCCCCAAGCAGATTTTTCCAAACTTTTATCTGCCTTATGTCGATCTTCTAACTTGGATGAATTCGAATAGGCAATGTCGTGCTGCATACAAGCTTTATCCAAATCGTTTATACCGATATCTCCTCTGATCAAACGCTTCTTCAACTTGGTGCCGGGACCGCAATATTTATATCCGGGTAAGTGTAGCTCAACAGGTAACTTATCTATAGCGCTGTTGATGATACCTCTACCGTGGTACATTGCTTAATAATTTTATCAGATCAATGATGTGTATATATAGCCATATTAATTAGAGTTTTAGTTAGTATAATGAGAACCGTTAAGCAGAAAGTTACTTTACCAATTATAAATATAGACTCAGTTGTGGGGGATACGACTGGACAATCTGAAAAACATGGCCCGTTAATCCCAAATTCTGTAAGAGCTTTAATATGCGGACCCTCGAATTGTGGCAAAACTAACGTTTTATTTTCAATGCTTTTCCATGAAAACGGTTTAAAATTTGAAAACTTGTACATTTACTCAAAGTCGTTGTTTCAACCAAAATATCAAATGTTAAGTAACGTTTTAAGCTCGATGTCGGAAGTTGGATATTTTCCATTTTCCGAAAACTGCGAAATCCTCGATCCGAGTGAAGCAAATAATAATTCAATTTTTATATTTGACGATGTTGCATGTGACAAACAAGATAAAATTAGAAATTTCTTCAGTATGGGTAGACATAAAAATGTTGATTCATTTTACCTATGTCAAACATATACACGTATCCCTAAGCATTTGATCCGCGATAATGGAAATTTTATAATGCTCTTCAAACAAGATGATTTAAATTTGAAACATGTATACCAAGACCATGTGGGCAGCGATATGAGTTTCGAGAAGTTTAAAACTCTATGTGCAGAATGTTGGAAAGAAAAGTATGGTTTCATTGTGATAGACAAGGATTCTGATGCCGGCAGATACCGCAAAGGACTCGACGAGTATATAATAATAAACTGATAATTACCTCAATCAGTATAGCGCATGCGTTAGCGGGGTGTGGTTATTATTATTTCTATCTCTATTGAAGTGGAGCAGTTATATAGCAATTGATATAGCAGTATAAAAGCGGTAGCTATTGAAGAGCGCCTGATATAGCGCGCAGTAAGCGGAATAGCGAGCGGTATAGCGGAATAGGGAGCGGTATAGTGGAATAGCGAGCGGTATAGCGGAATAGCGAGCGGTATAGCGAAATAGCGAGCGGTATAGCGAAATAGCGAGCGGTATAGCGGGATAGGGAGCGGTATAGCGAAATAGCGAGCGGTATAGCGAAATAGCGAGCGGTATAGCGAAATAGCGAGCGGTATAGCGGGATAGGGAGCGGTATAGCGTAATAGCGAGCGGTATAGCGGAATAGCGAGCGGTACAGCGCTACAAAAGCGCTCGCTATTTTTAGAGATGCGGTATAAGAAGCGCTCTCTATTACGGAACCCTTTCAATACGGAGAAACACAATGTTGATAAGGAACTCATAAATGTAAAGCATGCAATTCGCAAGAAAGTAATGGCTCTCAAATTGAAGCAATCCGATGATAATGAAATCTTAAATAAAACTTACAAGCCTTTAATTGAACCAATTAAGGAGTTAATAAAGAGTTCTACATTGACACCGGGTCCTGCAAATGTTCTTAATATAACGCCTCAAATTAAACAATCTCCTACGCAACCACCGCAACAACAAGTGACTCCGATTAGACCTAAGAGAAGATATGGTAGAACTTCTACACCTACGAAACCAGAGGAAATGGTCAGCTTTGGTCAATATGAACCCAGTATGATACAATTTGATAAAACACAAGGAGGTTTAGAAAGAAACTCTTACGATGGTATGTCAGATGCAACCACACTTAGGAGGGAAAATTATAAACCCGAAGAAGAGACTTACGAAAGTAGGTTAGAGTCTTCAGATGATACAGTTGATAATACAGTTGATAATACAATTGATAATACAGTTGTTGAAAATAATGAAAACCCAGAACCTATTACTGAACGTGGTTTGAGAGAATATCTCGAACAGTATCCTAATGTTTTAGTGCCTTTACTTATTGGATACGTCAAAGATGCTGATAAAATTGTTTATGATCGCTCTTCGGTAACGGGAGTTAATTATGACATTGATACCAGCAAGATAATCGTTGGAAACACAGAGCTAATGATTGATGCGATTGGAGATTTTTATGTGAGAGGGAAAAAATTTATAGGTACTGATGGATTGTATGAATTATTATTCAAGAAAACTCCTCAAAATTATACCGAACAAGACAAAAGAGACTATTTTGAAGTTTTAGTGGCTACTAATGCTTTATTTAAAAATCATAATCCTGCAGAGCAACATCAGGGAATTGGTACAACAAAATATAAAATGTTAGTTAAACCTATGTTAGATGAACGTAAAAAAGCGAGAGCAATGAGAGTGAACGAGAAAACTGTGGATGAAGAGATAATAGAGGCCTTTGCTAATACTACTACTACACACCGTCCAAATCGCAGCAGGAGTGTGTCAGATGCCAATTCGTACGCAGGTAAAGGATTCGATTCAACATTAGAAGTTGAAGATAAGCCCTTTCGATACACATACTGGGATAATCCTAACGAGTTAATAGAACGTTTGTGGTTGCTACACGCTTCACGTAGAGCCGGAAATTCATCTCACGCTAACGAGATTGCCTCCATCGAAGAAGAGCTGAGAGAAGCAAATATAATCTATTAATTTTTATTTTAATCTCAATATCACTATGAGTGTAGACAAGTTCGGACGTCATTCGTCGCAAAATAAATCATTTGCTGGTGTAAGAGGCCCGCCAGGCAACGGTTTTAAGCGCGATGCTGACGGAAATTTCGACATTTCTCACAAGCGTTTGAAAAATGTTGATGCTCCTATCGATGATACTGATGTCACGACTAAGCTGTACGTTCACAACATTTCCAACTACCTCGACTCTAAAATTACAAATCTTCTCAAGAAATCTGATGATGATAAGAACGCTATCAATACTCTCTTGGAAAATTTAAACGCCGAAAATAAATCTGATTTTGATCATATTAATATCAAATATGAGGATCTCGATAAGAAAATTCAATTATGCATTAAAGACATTCCTGAAATGATTGAATCAAAGTTACTGACATTTAAGGATGAATTGCATAAAATTGAACAGAATATGAACTTGGTCAGCAATGCACATACAAACTTCAAACTGAATGTTTATGATCGTATTGAAGTTATAAGTGATAACTTAACAACAACATACAACAGTGTAAAGGTTCAAATTAACAGCATTAATGATCGAATTCACGATATTAGAGAGCAAATAGACAAATGAACTAATTCGAAGCGACATTCAAATAAAATGGGGGGAGTTTGTTATTAAAATGAATTTGTTATTGGGAGCTCAAGCAGAGAGCATTAAAAATTGATTTCTTCGAACAAGAATGAGTAAAGTAAAACAAGATATCGTTACTGAAATCCACAAGCCCGCGCGAATAAATTTCTCTAGAAGACGAACCATTTTGAAAGGTTTAGATGATCTGTGGCAGGCTGATTTGGCTGATTTTATACTGTATTCTCGCGAAAATAAGGGATATAAACACATTCTTATTGTAATCGATTGCTTCTCCAAATACTTGTGGGCGGAACCTCTAAAAGATAAAAGCGGACCGTCAGTGAAGAGTGCATTTGACAAAATATTTAATGGTGGTAGGATCCCGAAAAACTTGCAGACCGATCTGGGTAAAGAGTTTTACAACAAGCATGTTGAAAATTCACTTAAAAAGCGTTCGATTAATCATTACTCTACGTTTACTATTAAAAAGGCTGCAATGGCCGAGCGAGTGATACGTACTGTTAAAGAAATATTATATAGAGAGTTTAGTTTACGAGGCAAATATAAATGGCTTGATGTATTACCTGATATCACAAAAGATTACAACAATCGTAAGCATAGTACCATCGGTATGAAACCAAATGAAGTCACTAAAGATAAAGAATCGATGCTGTTGAAAACCGTTTATTCACACATCAAGATTGCTGGACCGCAAAAATTTAAAATTGGAGACTTTGTGCGAATCAGCAAGGAGAAAACCGTTTTTGCGAAGGGATACACACCTAATTGGTCCACCGAAATATTTAAAGTGATTTCAATTAAAATCACAAATCCTACTGTGTACCTGTTGGAAGATTCAAGGGGGAGTCCAATCAAAGGAGGATTTTACGCTGAAGAAATTCAACTTGTTAAGCATAATGATGCATATCTAGTGGAAAAAATTATAAAGAAAAAAGGAACTAAAGTTTTCGTGAAGTGGCTGGGACTTGATAAGACTCATAATAGTTGGATTGATAAAAATAATGTTTTATAATAATTTAATCGTATACTAGTTTAGTTTTAATAATAATAATAATAATAATAATAAATATATATTGTAACCCACACACATTGTTTTATTTATGTGAAGGAGTAAATAATAAGATTGATTTTTTTTTTAAACATTTAATTCATCAGGAGTTTATATTCATACATTCATAGTCATAATACATTTTACCGTAAAACATGTTCAGTGTTTCCATCATAAGATACTCGAGCTCTCCTTTTGTATCGTTCTCACTCAATAAGCGGATAACTTTACCATACAAATCGTTATCTTCGTGAGCTAATTTTAAACATTTAGCCATAATTACATTATAATATAAATCAAATTCATAAGATTTTAATAATGTTAATTTAAAGTTTATAAGATTCTTAAAATTAATTAAGTTGTTGAATGTCATTGAAGAAATTAATATTTTAAAATTCCGACACTCGAGTAATATAACATCCAGTTGTTTGTATGAGGTATATGAAATGCGGTGATCACAGTACTTCCATGTGCCCCCATCTCTAATTTCGGTTATATTTATTTTGGAGAATGCACTCCATTCTTCTGCGGTGAAGAAAACCCCATTGCGTCCAAAAGTACCATTATGCCCACAGTGGATTTTGACAATTGGTATAAATCCTAGTGCTGGACTTAGACCAATGGACACAAATTTTGTTCTAGAGTTATTGATTGCATAAAAGCTCTCTCCAATCAGCTGCATCTCACGCTTGACGTCATCATCATATCTACGAATGCCTTCCTCCACTGGATCTTCGAACTTTGGGGGATCTGAAAAGAATGATTAGATGTAAAAATAAATTTCACTTGAGAAAAATATATTTAAGACTTACGTTCAATAATATCTTGTGGCTCCAGACTTTTCAGGTTAATCTGTTGCATGCACACATCATCTAAATCGTACCCCACGTTGTAGAATTTTTCTGCATCTTTGCGTGTTAAACCGTAAGTACCTTCAGGGTTGATGTACTCGTATAATAATTCAGGTTGTAGATCTCTCGGTCGACTCTCCATATCCTCAACGAAAGGTTTAAAAATAGAATTTTTTGGGGTCTCGATTGGATTTACATGTGGCTTTTTAACATCGTACTCTCGTTTTAAAGATGTAGAATAACTCCTTTTGAGGTTAGACATTATGAACTCTATTGTAAATGTAGCTAAACTATCGTGAACTGAACTGCACAAACACTGAATTAACTGTGAAGTTTTTGCATCATGATCACCATATTATTACTAATTTAAGAATCAAATTTCAACCAATCACAGCGCTGATAAAGATTTAATGATTCATACTTATAGTGAATCACAAGATTGTATGATGATGATGATAAGAATTTTCTTGTTGATTCTTGTATTATGATGCAATTTTTCTGTTAAAAGCGGATGTTACATCCTGTTACTTCTGATTATGTTATAATTTCCTGTTGAAAATTGGTGATATGTTATCATGCATGTTGTTATGAAATGATGAAATAAAACACAGTTATAACATATATTTGATTTTCTTTTATTTAATGATTGTTAATATATCTTTTATATAATTTATAAAATACATATGAAATTATAATTACACATTTAACAGTCAAAATTATTTCTAGACTCAATATTAAATTTGCGTTATTACTTTCAAAATTCGAGATTATTAAATGATTTGATACGTTCATTACGTATCGATTTTTATCGAGGAACATAAAAGTTGCATTCATCACATTTGACACCCCCGGAATCGTGCTGGCGTTGATTTTGAACGTTCTTGGATGAGTGGTATTGTCGAGGTGCATCATTTTCCACTCCAAAGGCCAACTATCATTGATTCCTCTATCGATGGCGGTTATGTAGCATTGTCTGGCATCTTTGGGTTTTGTGATGAACAAAGTTCCATTAAGCAAAGTTGATAAAAGTATGAATGCGGTGCTATTCATTTTCGGTGCTCTTGTCACTTTTTCTAGTTGATCGGTAATCTTGACACTTTTTGCAGATACACTTTTCTGCGATGCATCTAAAACAGTTTTTTATGGGCGGAGGTGGTCCGTCTATGTGGTCCTCATCGGTTGGAAGGTTGTAATGCTTATGACAAGGAAGTCTTATTTGGAAATATAAATCACTCTTACATTTTTCAGGCAGAAAGTCCCACAATCTTTCCAAATTTAGTCCATATAGCGATCGCAAATATTTTTCAGGCAGATATTTTACATATTCACCAGTTAACTTGCATTCATCATACAATTCAATGGCTTTATTTATATTTTCAAATAATTTTATTTCGACTTCGCTAATTTCATCGGAGCTGCATACCGTCGAGTTTTGCACACAGTTGCTTTTGCAATTCATAATCACAAATAATTTTTTTAACATTTATAATTTGCCTTAATAGACTTTCCAATCGATAGTCTAATTGCTGTTTTTGTTTTTGCAATCGATTTTTTAAAAGGTGTCGTTTAATGAGTGACGATCTTGACATCACCATTATCTACGACTAACTGATTTTTAAATTTAGTGTCTCCACTTAAACAACATATTGTTATCATTTGTTTCTTTATTTTAAACCATCCAGGAGGTTTTTTGTATTTTTATCGCTTAGGAGCGGGTCAAGTACAACTTTTTATTTTAGATTCGTGACGTACGCGACGGGCGCTTTCATTTGAGTACCATGAAGGCCCTTTTTGCAACACCGGAAGTCGCACTTCCGGTCGCCATTTTTGATTTTGTGGTAAAGATTGTCACTTCCGGTCGCCATCTTGGATTTATTTTTGACACACCCTGTATATACAAAGTCTTTCGACCACCCTGTATATATGCTCGTTCGCTTGCTGCCGCTAGGTGGCTGCTGGTATCGCGCGTTGCACTCGCACACTTGAGACAAAACATTGGAATTTCCCCCTCTCATATTTTCCATCCTTCCATTTCCGATTTCTGGTTCTCACTCTCACACAAGGGGCTCTTATGGAGGTATAAAAAGAGAGTGCGTATACCGGATGTCACTGATAACAACTGATAAGCAACTGATAAGCCCCGCCGCCCCCTCGTCCCGACACCTCGTCGGGCCACACCCCGCCTTAATTCTTCCCGCCAACACCAGCGACGGTGGCGACACACCAATTAAGCCGGCCCAGGTGTGGACTCAGTGATGGGCAGGTGAGAAAAGTAATTTTAGACCCCCCATGTAAACCTTATGGGATTTTGACCCAGAACCCGCCTAGCCCTACTACTTATAGAGCTGTTTAAAACCCGTCTTCTATTCCAAAAATATTAGATTCTATCGCGGCAGAGCAATTAAAGTAGTTTACAAAACATATTATAAACAATACTCAGCATGGGTTTGTGTCAGGCTGTCTAATAATTTATTAACATTTTAATCATATATATTAGAAACTTTTGCAAATAGAAATCAAGTAGATGCGGTCTATACAGACTTTGCAAAAGCATTTGATAGAGTAAACCATAATGTTCTAATTTCTAAACTCAAAATTTTGACAATAATGTAGTGGACTAGTTGCACAGTTTTTTAGTGAGAAAAAGCCAATGCGTAAATTAAAAAATGTTTTGTAAGAATCTTTTGAGGTTACAGACCTGTGCTTTTTTTGTTATTTATTAATGATCTTTCAAATATTTTTATGCGTAGTAAGTGTTTGTTTTATGCTGATGATCTAAAGATTTTTAGAAACGTTTAATCAAACAAAGATTGCAAGCTTCTCCAAAAAAATGTAAATAATTTAAACAATCGATGCGTACAAAATAATTTACACTTAAATAAATCCAAATGTTGTGTAATGTCTTTTTTTTAGAGGTACAAACTCTATATGTACTACTTATCAAGTTAATCTTCTTCTTCTTTATATGGCATTTCCTTTCAAGAGATTTGCAATCATTGTCGCTATCTTCACCTGAAGCGGCAGCTTAAAATAACTTTTGGGATGTGTTATTATACTATTCTCTCAGATTATGCAGCCATAAATATTTGCGTCTACCAATGATCCGCTTGCCTATTACTTTTCCTTGCATTATCAGTTGAAGCAGTTCATACTTTTCGTCGAGATATACGGCCAAGATATTGTACCTTCCTTTTTTTTATTGTGTGTATGATTTGACGTTGTTTGCTCATGCGTTCCATTACTCTAATGTTTGTCACTTTGTTTGTCTACAATATTTTTAGCATTTCTTTATAACACTCCATCCTAAAAGTTTCTAGCTTTTTTATTTCTGTTTGCTTTAAAGTCCATGCTTCCATTCTATATAGTAGAATGAAGAACACGTAGCCTCTTAGCATTCTTGTACGCAGATCAAGGTTTAGATGTCTATCACAAAGAAACACACGCATTCTAAGAAATGTGCATCTGACCATTTCAATTTTGGTTTTAATTTCTAGTGTTTGGTCTAGGATATTGATTATCCATGTTCCAAGATATTTTTATTTAGTTGTCTTTTCTATAAGCGTGTTGTCGATGTATGAATCTTGATGTTGTATTCTGCCTTTTGTTATGAGCATGTACTTTGTTTTTTTCAGATTCATCTTGAGACCGTATTGTAAACCAACATTGTTAATCTTGTGTGTTAAACTCTGAAGATCTGCAAGATTTTCTGTTATAATAACAGTATCATTGGCATACCATAAGTTGTGAACCGACTGACCGTTTATTGTGATTCCAGTGTGGTCTTCACTTAGGGCTTTTCTAAATATCTCTTCAGAGTATAGATTAAACAAATCAAATTAATAATACTGATCTAATACAAAAGTCACAAATTTGCGATCTAGGATTACATTTGGACAGTAAATTAAATTTTCAAACTCATATCAATCAAATATGTGCCAAATTTAAAAAAATGTTAGGTTTTATTAATAGGTCAAGCTCAGAATTAACTGCATTTGCATATTTAACACTATATCGATCTTTAGTGCGATCCAACATGGAATACGCAACGGTTGTATGGTCACAGTATCAATTAAGACACATTGATCAATGTGAAGCAATTCAAAATAAGTTTATTAAATATTTTAGCTATACATTTCGGAATCAGTTGCCACTAGTTTAAAATATAAGACCATTACAAGAACGACGGATTTTAAATGACTTTGCTTTTTACAATCCATTAGATCGTTTTATGCGCACATGTAATAAATTTCAAAAAAAAACATTAATTTTGATATTTTTAATAACCATCTTATTTTTAGATATGCCAATGGCAATTTATTAAATGTATTTATATTTATGTACACTATTTATCAATTTTGTTCTTACAATCTCTCTATTTTTTTTTGTAAGTAAAACTTTTTATGTTTTTTTTTATGTTTTTATTTTATTTTATTTTATTTTAATTTTTAATTTTTTTAAATTTATTTTTACAAATGTTTTGCTATTATTATTAACATAGTTTTATATTATTTCTTAAATTTAAATTGAAATATGTATTTATAAAATTTATTATATTTAAAGTTGCTATTGCTATTGCTATTGCTATTGCTATTGCTATTGCTATTGCTATTGCTATTGCTATTGCTATTGCTATTGCTATTGCTATTGCTATTGCTATTGCTATTGCTATTGCTATTGCTATTGCTATTGCTATTGCTATTGCTATTGCTATTGCTATTGCTATTGCTATTGCTATTGCTATTGCTATTGCTATTGCTATTGCTATTGCTATTGCTATTGCTATTGCTATTGCTATTGCTATTGCTATTGCTATTGCTATTGCTATTGCTATTGCTATTGCTATTGCTATTGCTATTGCTATTGCTATTGCTATTGCTATTGCTATTGCTATTGCTATTGCTATTGCTATTGCTATTGCTATTGCTATTGCTATTGCTATTGCTATTGCTATTGCTATTGCTATTGCTATTGCTATTGCTATTGCTATTGCTATTGCTATTGCTATTGCTATTGCTATTGCTATTGCTATTGCTATTGCTATTGCTATTGCTATTGCTATTGCTATTGCTATTGCTATTGCTATTGCTATTGCTATTGCTATTGCTATTGCTATTGCTATTGCTATTGCTATTGCTATTGCTATTGCTATTGCTATTGCTATTGCTATTGCTATTGCTATTGCTATTGCTATTGCTATTGCTAATTAGAAAAACAAGTTTTTATCAAAATACATTTGCTCACCAGATGGTTTTTAAATTGACTTAAGCCGGTAATAGATATCATAAATAACTTAAAATTAACTTTTAAAGATTACTACTATTAATAATAATAATAATAATACTTTATTATACGGCAAATCGCCTTTAAATACAAAAATATAAACAATAGGAAAAATATATATAGTGTACATCTTATTCTATTACAAACAATTAGAAATATAAAACTAAATTAATCTTTCGAGAGTTACATTTAAACATATTATGAGGTTGAAACAAATCAAAATTAATATCATTTTGTAGAATATTACATTCTCGCATTAAACGGGATACAGGGTTAAAATATCCATAATTAGTTTTATGCTGTTTGCATCTGAAAATAGAAGTGTGGCGCGTGTATCGTTGTTGACCTAAATTGAAGTTGATTTTGCACAGTAGATCTGAGCAGTCTATAAATCCATTTATAAGTTTTTGAGCAAAATTTAGGTCTGCAATAATCCTACGGTGATGCAATAATTGTAAACTGTGCAAGTTAATAATTGCTGCATTATTAACATTGTTGTTGTTGTTCTGGAATCCTACTTTATACGAGAATATTTTCAAAAATTTTTGTTGAATTTTTTCAATTTTAGATACATTTCCACTCTGGTGAGGTGACCAAATTACTGAATTATATTCTAGTATTGATCGTACTAACGATCTGTACATAGTTAAAGTTGCTGCTGCACTTAATTCATTTGAAGTTCTTGATACAAAACCTAATAACTTTCTTACTTAACATTGTACCTCCACGTTTTGCAATGTTAAAGAATATAGCAACAAAATGTTAAAACTGTATAAAAAAGCATTTCATAAGCAGCTAGTTAAAGAGATCAGTGTATAGCTTGTCGGGATTTTTTTTTATTTTTATCAGATTTGATACTATGATAGCAAGTTTCTACAATTCAGAGCAATACCCTGTCGACCATGTCCGGTTATATAGTGCCAATAAACGGCGCAACTTAAATAGTTGCTCCGTTTATTGGCACTCAAAAACTTAAGCTTTATTAAAATGTCACTTAGAGCAGTATTTCAAGTAATGCCAACTCAAATTTTCAGACTCTGTAAGTCTTCCAGTGGTAAACCTTACTATTTTGTCCCAACACACGGCCAGCTTATGTAGTTAATGTATAATAGAACATTGCTTGACAGAATTTTCTTTATGCTGGCTATATCAAGCCAACAATTTATTATTTTATTTATTTATTTATTCAATTTACCTTTCTACCTTTCGGTGTAAGGCGTACATTTTAATAATTTGTTTAATATATCTTATTATTAATAAGTCTAATAATCTTCCTTATTTTATTATTTCCGGCGTTGCTTTACTTTGATAATTGCTTCTATTACTTCGTCTTTTTTTTTTATTTTATCTATTTCTTCTGTTTGTCTGCCCTGTATCATTGTTTCATCCTTTCTTGTTTTGTTTTCTTTTACTTCTTGTTACATTAGTAAGTATTCCCTCCATCTTTCCATTATCTCGCCTTCTTCCGTTATTATTTTTCCATTTATATCTATTATGTTCATCATAGTGTGTTCCTTCTTTTGTTTTAAATATTTTAACGTTCCGTAGTATAGTTTTTTTGTTCTTTTCCCATGTATCCTCTTATATTCCATGTTCCTATTCTTTCTTCCTTATTTTTCTTCTTATTCTTTTTCTTTTCCTTTTTTTTTTTCCTTAATTTTTTTTTCTTTTCTGTATTTTTCTAGTTATGTTCCTTTTATTTGCATTGATCTCTGTATTGTTTATCTTATTTCTTGAACCATTTTCTCGCCATTTCTTTTTTTTTTTTTCTTTTTTCTGTATTCTTGTTAGTTTTTTGGAATCTCCACTTCTTCTAAACCCTTTAACTCTTTATTCCATCTATATTCCTTTCCGTTAATTATTAACTTTCGGTAACCTATTCTAACCCTCTTTCCATTCGCTTTTTTTTCTTTTGCTAAGTCTCTAATTTCTTTTTGTACGCATCTTTCTTCGTGTGTAAGGTCATTGTCAATGTAAATCCTGGTCCCTTTCAGATTTCTTTTGGCTTTCATTATTTGTTGCTTTGTTTCCCATGTTTCGACATCAACTCTTATTATTTGTTTATCTTTATGTATTAGATGGGCTTTTCCTATTTTTGCTATTCTGAAGTTTTTCTTTCAAAAAGTTCTCTACTCCCTTTTGTTCTTCATTTTCATTTGTTTTTATTCCTGTTATTATAATATTATTTCTTTTTTTCTGTCTTTCTTTTTTTTCTGCTTTGTTTTCTAAGCTTTCAATTTTTTGGATCATCTGTATTTTTTCCTGTTCCCATTTCATTTCTTTATCCTTTAATTCCTTCTTTATCTCTCTAATCTCTTCTTTTAATTCCCTTGTGTTTTTTGCCACCTCATTCATTAATTCTTTAATCATGCTCTTTAATTCCTCCATTTTCTTTTCTGTATTTGTAGTTTCTTTGTATTCTTCTCTGTGGCTTTTATCCTTGTTTACTGTCGTTTTCCTTTCATTCTCTATTTTCCTTTGTTCTAGAGATCTTAATATTTTTTTGCTTTTTTGAAATTCTTTTAATTCTTTTTTAGGGCTTTCTATACCGACTTCTTCTCTCTCGTATCCTCTTTCTCGTTTTGCATTCATTTTGTTTTGTATATTTTTATATTCCTTCTTATTATTAATTTTTATTTCAGGTAATTGTTGTTTTATTATCAGTTATTATTTTTATTAATTTCTATTTATTATTTTAATTTATTTTGTTGTTTTATTATTTATTTTGTTTGTTTTATGTTCGGTGATTGTGTATATTCTGTTCTTTTCTTTTTTGTGGATTCACTTCTTTTACTTTCTTATTTTATTTATTTTGTTATGTTTTTATAATCTTTGATCTATATGTTTTTTAGCTTGTTATTTATTTTATATTGTTTTATTTTTATATATTTGTATAATATATGAATTTTTCTTTTTCACTAATTGCTACTACTACTGCACCATAGATTGTAGATTATATGTTTCATTGTTACACCTGTTTTCTCGTAGCACTCGACGCTTGATATGTATCCGTCACTCTTCCACTCTTATTGTTTAGCCGGGCCACGCTGTTCTTGACTCGGGATACACCCGTCTTCTTCTGACACACTTGATTCTTCTATTTATTTCTCTCTTCCTCACTATCTTCCACTTTATATATTGTTTAGTCTTATTTAATCGTCTTCCTACCACTTTTTCACTATTTTTTATTTATATTCCACTGCCCTTTATATTTCACGTTACGTTTTTTATCTTTCGCTTTTGATTTGGCGATAATGCTCGTGTTTAACGAGTTGATTGTCGGCCGCACCAAAAACACGTGTTCACGCAGTCGATACCTCTTTTTATTTTATTAACATAGATTATTTTGCGTAAAAGAAAGCGACTTTTTACATTTTCTGCATATTGAGCTGTCTACAATGCTCATAGTATGTATGCGTTTTCTTAGTTGTGACTGCCTTGTCAAGATTCGTGTTGTGATTTGCATGTTCTTTCTAAACACTTTCAAGTAGTAGTTGGTCGTTTTAGAATTAGTGGAATCATAACCTGGGCTGCTGGCATTGTGCTTTAAATGTATTCTATACAGGATGTTTCAAAATGGAAAATAAAGGGTGGGATTGATTGGCTAATTATAAGAAAAAAAGTTCTAATTAACATGATTCCGCAAACGCTGTTTTCAAGATACAGGGTGTAAAAAAAAATATTTTTTTAATTTTTTGACAATATCTCAGGAACCGTTTGAGATACAAAAATCAGCTTTTGTACACATCTTAGCATTAATATTAGCTACTTTTTAAGCATTTGTTTAATTTTTCTCATGTGCCATTGAAGGAGATTTTAGGATTGCGTGATATTTTTATGGCTCTAATTTCTATGACCGTTGAGAAATTGGCATTCTGTAAGCACATTGTGAACCACACAAATTTTCTACACAAAAAAGGTACTCCTAATCAAAAGCTCTAACGTAAACCGTTTTAGAAAAATACGGCATTTTATGATGAAAAACATAAAAATAAGTAGCAACATGTTTTGTTGTTGATAAAAACATTTGTTTTTGATCTAGTCGTCAGCGTTATTAAAAATTGTCATTTAGTTGTAAATAACCTTTTTCAAAAGGAGTCAATATCTCGGAAACTTGTTATTTTTATTACCCAATTAATTTGCTCATTCTTAGTATTTTGCTTGCGTAGTGATAGCAAAATGAATGATTACAGTGATAGCGAGATGTGCAATATGCATTTTGTTTATGGCGTTGCCGATGGAAATGCAGCAAATGCTTGTCGAATTTATGAAAAAAGGTTTCTAAACAGACAGAACATTCATTCGTCTTCAAGGACGTCTACATCAAACTGGATATGTACATAAAAAAACTGCAGGAAATGGGAGACTTAGCCTGCTACCTTTGCAAATTGAAAAAAATGTTCAGTTAGTACTGATGAAAAACTAAGAAATTGCATTATTGCATCCTGCAATACGATACGAAACACTCCAGGTATTTTCAACGGGTACGTCAGTCACTAAGACGTAGGAAGTCATTTTCAACCAGTTTTGTGATTTTTCTTGTTATTGCTTAGCTTTGTAAAATAATAGTTTTGTAATCAAGTTGCTACTTTTTCTTTTCATTCCTGAGATATCGTCAAAAAATAAAAAAAAAAATAAAAAATTTACACCTTGTATCTCAAAAACGGTGCGTTTGCGGAATCATGTTAATAGGAACATTTTTTCTTATAATTAGCCTTTATTTTCCAACACATGTTTTGAAACACTATATATTTTGTATATTTATTTACCTACTGTGTAGTAATGTCATTTTACCCAACACAACTTAATGCTAATGTGAGGGCTCTATGGCGCTCTAGTATTAGCCTTGATGTGATTTTAAGGTTTTTTAAAGCTAAATATCAGCTTTGCTGACCGTCAGGATTTTTACGGTCTTATTAGACATTTTTCAGGTTATTATTTGTATCACTCTTTGTTGCTATGCTGCTGATGTTGCTACTTCTCAAACATTAAAAGGTGTGTAATTTTTCAAAGACAAACAGTGTTTTTTCAAAGTTAATTTTGATCTCTCAAAAGTTTTCATTGTAATTATCACCGCTAAAAGCGTCAACATAAGCATTAGCCAGAATATTTAAAATACTGAGAGGCTAGGTAATTATTTAATCATCTGACAACCCGCTAGCCAATTTGGTTTGATTAAATATTTTACAAAATACATAGAAAATAACAATTAATTAAGTTATTTATTAATATCAATAATTTATATATGGTTATATTTACTGATTTACAAATTACAAAATAAAAATATTTTAAAAATGTTACTTTTAATTGCTATAAAAATCACTTTCATTGATTGATTCTACTTCTAAGTAAGTGTCTACGCACAAGGTCAGAAAGCTGCTTTCCAAAAGATAGAAAACAAATCTATAAGTAGAACTTACATCTTCAAAATTTTAAAAAACTAAAAAGGTTTACAAATATCTCTGGAAAAAGAAAGAGCAATTAAATCAATTAAAACAAAAATTGCAAATAAAAAACTAACAAGACAAGACAAGAGCAAACAAGTACTTAAAAAACCCTACAAGTACATTTTAACAAAAACTAAAACAATTTTTGAAGAAAACAAATAGTCTCTTCAAGACTAAATAAGAAAAACTCAAATGAATCCAGTTGCCCTAAAGTTATACGGTTTGGTCAAAACATAAAGAAGATTTACCCAATAAACCGGTAGTATTGTACTTTAATTGTCCAATTAAAGAATTTTCAGTTAAATTAAACTCATTTTTTTTTTGTAATTTTATTCAGTTCCAGGCACCACATAGCGTAAAGAATTTAGCAAAATTAGCTCAACTGCTTAAAGACAAAAACATACCAAATGGTTGCAAACTAGTCTCATTTGACGTTTGCAGTATGTTTTCTAATAGACCTAAGAGATATATTGGACAAATCCGCCATAGATGTCACTACACAGATCGAGTTAGAAGATGTCTTTAAAATGTGTATTAATTAAAATTATTTTCAATTTAACGGAGTATTTTACAATCAAAACGTTGGGCTGCCAATGAGAATACCGCTTAGCCCCCTTCTGGCCAACATTTTTAGGACACACATAAAATAATACTCAGATCATCTCGGCTGGCTAAATCACACATTCATGTTTGGTAAAGATATGTAGATAATATTTTAGCTTGTTTTAAAGGCACACAACTCTTCAATTTTTTACAGTTTGTAAACAGCATCTATCCGAAGATTCAATTTACAGTAGAATCAGAAGTTAATGAAGGAATTAACTCTTTAGATCTTACAATAACTAAAGAAAATAATAAACATAAATTTAAAATTTGTAGGAAACTAACATTTAGAGATGGCACATTTCAATGATTCATAAAGCAATCACAATTCCAATGTTACAAGAAAACCAAAACATAGAATTAAAGACAATCAAACAAATTTTACTTAACAATGGCTATCCCATCAATATCATAGAGAAATTAATAACTAAGAAAACAGACAATTTAAGATTTACTTGTCTCACATATTTTGGCTCAGTCACCGAATCTGTATTAAATGTGTTTTCTAAACTTAACATAAATTTTATTTAACGCAAAGGAAAATCGGACAAATTTAAAATATCAAGAGTATATATATTAACATGTAGAGATTGCACAAGCGTATATATATATATATATATATATATATATATATATAGATTTGTTAAACCGCCTATACAGACCCAATTTGCTATATACTACCGACGTTCCCAGATCAAATCCGACGTTCTCAGACCCGGCTTTGGGTCTGACAACGTTTTCATGTGTTTTTCGTTATTTTTCAACATAATATAGCAGTAGACAAAACAGCACCAAAATTATTTTGGGACTGAAAACGTATATCAAGTATGTCAACACATACAAATTTAGTTCACTAAATATGGCAGACGAGGGCGCGCTTGTCGTATTTGTATACACACTGCATGACGTTATCAGACCAGCCATGCCATACCGACGTTTTCAAACCCAACATTGGCAACGTTGTGATAGCTATAATACACTTATACATCTTAAGACTAAAACAAGCAAATGCAATTGAATAATCAGAGCCTCGCAGCTGACTTGGCTTTGTGCCCGGCCAGAGTTTTGGGCACGCAACAAAACTTAAAAAACAGCACACATTGCAATGAAACCTGCGAGCTGGCGCAGATATAATAAAAACGAAACATGTGAGCGGGCACTGCAACTCGAGTATTGTTGCAAATATGCAAATACGGGACACCTGTGATTGTATAAAAAATAGTGTTTTTTTTTTAATAATGCTGGTTTTTGCGTTTTATATTATAGGTCATTGCCGCTTTTAATTTTCTATTTATGCAATAACTATTCCTTTGAATAAAAAATTAAATAAAACAATTACTGTGTTTTATTTTATTTTTTATTATAAATTATCACATAGTAACGGTCAACTCTATTTCTTTAGATGTCTATTACTTAAAACTTATAATTTTAAAATAATAGTTTGTTGTTTAGTTTTATACGTTTATTAGAAACTGTTATTAATAGTTATAACACAAGATTGGGTAAATGTATGGAAACACCCAATTTCTGACTCCATTTTTAATTTATTTCAAAAATTACCTAAATAAAAGTTTTTTAATCTATATAGTGACGTATTTTGATTTTCAATGCATGCTTTGTTTTGCGTGATATAACGTCACATTCAGTTTTTTTTTAATGGAACACCCAGTATTTTTTACTATTTTTAGAAAAAAAAACAATTAACATTTACAATGATATAAGGTATTATGGGTCTAAGACTATGATTTTAGAAATATTCATTAACAAAATAAGACAAAATGTAGTACGTTTTAAATAATTTATAGTAATAATAATAATCATATTTAATTGTAGTTGACTTTTTGCTTCAAATATTCACTTATTTTGACGTTTTTTTAATTGTATTGAGAATAACAGAAGAACAATAAATGTTTTTACTTGTTGCTATAGTAATTGGAGCATAACCTACTACATTTTGTTTTATTGTTTTAATGAATATTTCAAAAACCGTAAGTCGTAGACCCATAAAACCTTATTTCATTGTAATTGTTAAAAAATTCTTTTTATAAAAATAAAATAAAATACAGGGTGTTTTATTTAAAAAAAACTGATAATGAAGTCGTATCTCGTGAAACAGGGCTTGTATTAAAAATCAAAGTGAATCACTATGTAGATTAAAATTTCTACAAAAACTGTTATAAAAGTCATTTTTTCATAAATCAAAAATGCAGCCAATAATAGGGTGTTTCCATACCCATATTTTATTAATATACTTAGATTTGAGCCGCCCGAGCTAAGATTTGAGCCGTGATTGATATTAATAAAATATTTTATTAATAATAGTTCAGCGTTAGGCCGGGGCGTGTTGGGCGTTGGGCTGAGTTTTAGACCAGGCCGGATTTTGACAAAATAGAAAACGCCGACTTCTAGTCTCATCTCTTATAAAATTAATAACACATGTATATTGCATATAATATAAAGATGCTTTTTATATTATATGCAATATACATACTTTAAATTTATTAATTCTTTATCTCAAAGCGGCTTTATACACAAAGAATATGTGCTACATACCTATCTAGGCCACAAAACATGGCAACACTGCTGAGTCTAAAACCGTCGGTTCTACTGTCTGGGACTAACAGAGATTGCCAGACATCAACTTTTTGCTTTCTTAATAATTGTTTACCCCTCTTGTATTGCTCTTAGAGTTCTTAATTAATAAGTCAAAATTACTTAATATACACACACTTACAACAAAGATTTCTAGTGGGTTTGTGGTTGCCTGTTAAACATAGCGGGTCTAAAATCGACGGTTGGATTTATATATATATATATATATATATATATATATATGTTTCCGGCGACAGGATAGTGAGACCAATTGTGCCTCAAATCGCAGGATAGTGAGACCATTTGGATAGTGAGACCTGGTCTCATAAGCAACGCTTCAAATCACAGGATAGTGAAACCAATTTCAATAATGTGAAGTTGTCGACAAAGCGTATATCCATAGCGGCAAGAATTTCGCGGTTAGCATTATGAGACCGGGCGATAGACTGTGACTTTCACACATTTATTTGATCTCTAGAAAATTATAAAAGCATTTTGAATGACAATGTTATTAAATAAAATTGTATTTTAATAAAATATTGCTTAAATGTAATATAAGTATCAAATAAGAGCAAATATGATAACATACAATTATTGTAGAGTACCCCAGAAGATTGTACCCTATCGTCCCCTGCAATGCAAATTAAGGGTACAAATATTGCATAAATGTAATATGGATATCAAATGAAAGCAAATACGGTAACAAACATTTATTTTAAAGTACCACAGAAGATTGTACCCTATTGCCCCCTTGCTAACCAAATTAAGGGTCCAAATATTATACAAATGTAATATGGGTATCAAATAAAAGTAAATAAGGTAACTTATAACTGTTTTATAGTGACCCAGAACAATGTACCCTATTGCCCCCTTGCTAACCATATTAAGGGTACAAATACTGCACAATTGTAATATGGGTATCAAATGAAAGCAAATAAGGTAACATACAACTATTTTATAGTGCCGCAAAACATTATACCATTTTGCCCCTTTGCTTTCTAAATTAAGGGTACAAATATTGCATAAATGTAATATGGATATCAAATGAAAACAAATACGGTAACAAATATTTATTTTAAAGTACCACAGAAGATTGTACCCTATTACACCCTTGCTAACCAAATTAAGAGTACAAATACTGCACAATTGTAATATGGGTATCAAATGAATGCAAATAAGGTAACATACAACTATTTTATAGTGCCGCAAAACATTATACCATTTTGCCCCCTTGCTAACTAAATTAAGGGTACAAATATTGCACAAATGTAATATGGATATCAACTGAAAGCAAATACGGTAACAAACATTTATTTTAAAGTACCACAGAAGATTGTACACTATTGCCCCCTTGCTAACCAAATTAAGGGTCCAAATATTATACAAATGTAATATGGGTATCAAATAAAAGTAAATAAGGTAACTTATAACTGTTTTATAGTGCCCCAGAACATTGTACCCTATTGCCCCCTTGCTAACCATATTAAGGGTACAAATACTGCACATTTGTAATATGGGTATTAAATGAAAGCAAATAAGGTAACATACAACTATTTTATAGTGCCTCAAAACATTATACCATTTTGACCCTTTGCTAACTAAATTAAGGGTACAAATATTGCATAAATGTAATATGGATATCAAATGAAAGCAAATACGGTAACAAACATTTATTTTAAAGTACCACAGAAGATTGTACCCTATTGCCCCCTTGCTAACCAAATTAAGGGTCCAAATATTATACAAATGTAATATGGGTATCAAATAAAAGTAAATAAGGTAACTTATAACTGTTTTATAGTGCCCCAGAACAATGTACCCTATTGCCCCCTTGCTAACCATATTAAGGGTACAAATACTGCACAATTGTAATATGGGTATCAAATGAAAGCAAATAAGATAACATACAACTATTTTATAGTGCCGCAAAACATTATACCATTTTGCCCCATTGCTTTCTAAATT
Organism: Tachinus rufipes; assembly: GCA_963932245.1. Classification (NCBI taxonomy): domain Eukaryota; kingdom Metazoa; phylum Arthropoda; class Insecta; order Coleoptera; family Staphylinidae; genus Tachinus; species Tachinus rufipes. Next base: position 68,633,576 of record OZ010745.1, on the reverse strand, counting down.
AAGGGTACAAATATTGCATAAATGTAATATGGGTATCAAACGAAAGCAAATAAGCTAACATAACTATTTTATAGTGCCCCAAAATAATGTACCTTATTACCCCCTTGCTAAACATAGTAGAGATACAAATCCTGCACAAATGTAATATTAGTATGAAATGAAAGAAAATAAAGTAACATACAACTATTTTATAGTGCTCTAAAAGATTGTACCCTATTGCCCCTTTGCTAACCAAACTAAAAGTACAAATATTGCACAAATGTAATAAGGATATCAAATAAAAGCAAATAAGGTATCTTGCAACTGTTTTATAGTGCCCCAAAACAACGTACCTTATTACACTTCTGCTAAAAATAAAAAAGATACAAATACTGCACAAATGTAATATGGGTACTAAATGAAAGCAAATAAGTTAACATACAACTATTTTGTTATGCCGCAGAACATTGTTCTCTATTGCCCCTTTGCTTACTAAATTAAGGGTACACATATTGCACAAATGTAATATGGGTATCAAATAGAAGCAAATAAAGTAACTTACAACTATTTTATAGTGTCACATAACAATAAACCTTATTACCCCCTGCTTATCAAAATAAAAGTACAAATACTGCACAAATGTAATATTGGTATCAAATTAAAGCAAATAAAGTAACTTACAAATATTTTATAGTGCATCAGAACATTGTAGTTATTGCCCCCTTGCTAACCAATTTAAAGGTACAAATATTGCTCAAATGTAATATGGGTATTAAATGAAAGCAAATAAAGTAACTTACAACTATTTTATAGTGCCCCAGAACATTGTACCATAGTGCCCTTTTGCAAACTAAATTAAAAGTACAAATATTGCACAAATGTAATATAAGTACCAAACAAAAGCAAATAAGGTAATTTACTTTTTTATTTTACAGTGCCCCAAAACATTGTACTTTACTGCCTTCTTGCTACCTAAATTAAAGTTACAAATATCGCACAATAGTAATGTGGGTATCAAATGAAAGCAAATAAGCTAACTATTTTATAGTGCCTCAGGAACATTGTACCTTATTGCCCTTTTGTTAACCTATTAAGGGTACACATATTGCTTAAATGTAGTATGGGTGTCAAATAAAAGCAAATAAGGTAACTTACAACTATTTTATAGTGCCTCAAAACATTGTATTTTATAACCTCACTGCTAAACAAAATAAAAGTACAAATACTGAACAATTTAAATGTGGATATCAAATGAGAGCAAATATGGTAATATACAACTATTTTATAGTGACCAGAACATTGTACCGTATTGCCAAAAGTAACATGTGTAACAATAAAAAGCTAATAAGGTAACTTACAATTATTTTATAGTGCCCTTCTTGCTAATTAAATTAAGGGCACACATTTTGCACAAATGTAATATAAGTATCAATTGAAAGTGAATAAGCTAACTTATATTTATTTTATTGTGCTCTAGAACAATGTATTATAGTGCCCTCTTGCCAATTAAAATTAGGGTATAAATATCACACATATGTAATATGGGTATCAAATAAAAGCAAATAAGGTAACTTACAACTATTTTATAGTGTTCCAGAACATTGTACTTTATTACCTCTTGCTAAACAAAATAAAGGTACAATTACTGCACAAATGTAATATGGGTATTAAATGAAAGCACATAAAGTAACTTACAACTATTGTATAGTGGCCTAGAACCTTGTACCTTAGTACCCCTTGCTATACAATACAAGAGGTACAAATACTGCACAGGTGTAATATGGGTATCAAATAAAAGCAAATAAAGTAACTTACAACTAATTTATAGTGCCCCAGAACATTATACCCTATTACCCAATGCTAAACAAAACAAAGGTACAAGTATTGCACAAATGTGATATGAGTATCAATTGAACGTAAATAAGGTATTATATAATTATTATAGTGCCTTAGAACATTGTACTCTATCGCACTCCTGCTAACAGATTGAGTATCAAATGGCAACAAGTATAGTAACATAAATATACAAGGTTGGGTAAATGTATGGTAACACTCGATTATTGGTTTCATTTTTAGTTTTTGTAATAAATGACATTAATAAAAGTTTTTGTAGAAATTTTAATCTATATAGTGATGTATTTTGATTTTTAGTACAAGCTCTATTTTACGAGGTATAATGTCACCATCAGTTTTTTTAAATGGATCACCCTGTATTTTCTTTTATTTTTAGAAAGAGAATTTTTCAACAATTACTATAATATAAGGTTGTATGGGTTTACAACTGACGGTTTTTGAAATATTTATTAAAATAATTAAACAAAATGTAATAGATTATGTTCTTATTACCATAGCAACAAGTAAAAACATATATTGTTATTTTGTTATTCTCAATACAATTAAAAAAAAATGTAAAAATAAATGAATATTTGAAGCAAAAAGTCAACTACAATTAAATATGCTTATTAATATTACTATAAATCATTTAAAACGTACTGTATTTTGTTTTATTATTTTATTGAATATTTCAAAAACCGTATGTATTTGTAATTGTTCTAACAAAAAAAACTATACTGGGTATTCCATTTAAAAGAACTGATAATGACGTTATATCACGCAAAACAAAGCATGCATTCAAAATCAAAATACGTCACTGTATAGATTAAAAAATATACAAAAACTTTTATTAGTCATTTTTGAAATAAATTAAAAATGCAGTCAGAAATAGGGTGTTTCCATACATTTACCCAACCCTGTATAATATTCCAAAACACTGTACCCTATCGTCCTCCTTGTTAAACAATTTCAGGATATAAATAATGCTTCAAATGAGAGCAAACATATTACATGGTATGTATAATTATTTTATAGTAACAAACTGTACCCCCATGTAATTCAATTAAGAGTTCAGGTAGAACACAAATAAATTATAGGTGTCAGATGACAAAAGTTATAACTATAACTACAATAGCATCATAATTGAGCAAGCTAAATACAATTCAATTGATTCTAACATTATCATTATAAATAATGACTGATCCCATTTTGCAATCGTTAGATTGAATTTGAATAAATTATTAATTTATTTTATAATTATCATTGTAATTAACATTCTTAAAAAACATATGTGTACTTATTTTATTTTGACTTTTATGTTTTGTATAATAATGTATTAACTGACCGCCATAAAAATTTAGGATAATTCGAAATCGGTATACTTAAAAACTCATATGTACTAAATTTCCTTTGGATATGAAGATTGAGTACAATAATATCATAATTGAGCCGCCCGCAATATGAAATCTACAGTCCTGTGGTGTGAAAAATGAGTTTTGAGAGTCATCACTCCTGTGTTTTTATATGTTAGGACAACTGTAACTAACTTGATAATGTTATGATAAACTTAATTTGATCCAAAATATATTAATAAAATTTTAACTCTGAAAGAATAAATGAGAATTAACACTATAGAATGTTTACAGCAAAGATTTTGTTATCACATTCATATTTTTCGGTTTTATGCAGCACGTACGCTTGCTTGTCCTTGCCACACTTAAAAGGCACAAAAGCATCAATAGAATACCCTTTTTTATACGCATTTATGTTTTTATTGCTTTCCGCTCTTACATTCCTAATTACGGAAATATTTTAAATGTTATATTATAGAAGAAATATGTAGAACAAAATAATTTCATTTTGTTTACTTATTGATTTAGTAGATATACAAAATTACAATTTTATTAGAAATATACAAATTTTATATCAGTATTTTATTTGAACACCGAAACCCATCGCGTCGAAACGCTTATAAAAAGTGTATTTTGCCAGGAACATGTGTAAACATTCAGACATGACCGGCGGAGTTTTTTTTTATTATAATTATTTCACTCAACAAATATTTCATTCAAAATAGAATTTATTTTTTAACATGAATGATTTTACTTTTTAATCTAATTAGAAATCTATAAAAAGATAAATGCTTACAAAATTGTTCCTCTCTAAACTGTAGCAAAGCCAATTACAAAAGAAATATAAATAGAGATTTTCATACATAACGATTTTAAATTATGTAAATTCATATTAGGGGCGGCTTAATTATTTATTATAATATGTTATAACATCTTCAGATCTAAATGAAATTTAATAAACATTGGTTTTAAGTATGCAAATTACAATGGTGATATAAGAATATCCCTTTAATAAATTTAGATAAAGGCAATAGGGTACAAAGTTATTAGTTTTATAAAAAATGTACAAATTAACATATTTACTCAAATTTGAAACTCATCTTACATATATATTTGAAATTTGTGCGATACATTTACCTTTAAATAATTAAACTCAAGAGACAATAAGGTAAAAAATTTTTTTACATAATTGTAAAAAGTAACATTTGCTTTCATTTGACACTTATATTACATTAGTGTCATATTGTACTCTTAATTTATTTTATCAGGAGATGATAAGCTACAATGTTCTACGGTACTATAAACTAATTGTATGTTACCATAACTTAACATATTACATTGATGCTATACTTGTACTCTTAATCTATTTAATAGGATAGATTGCACAATTTGTGCCCTTAATTTGCTTAGCAGGGGGTACAACAGGGTATAATGTGTTTCGGTATTGAAAATAATTTTATGTTACCTTATTTGCTTTCATATGATACCCATATTTAATTTATACAATATTTGTAGCCTTAATTTGTTTCGCAAGGGGGACAATAAAGAACAATTTTATAAGGCACTAAGAAATAGTTGTAAGTTACATTATTTGCTTTTATTTGATACTCATATTGAATTTGTTTAATATTTGTACCCTTATTTTGTTTAGCAGAGAAGCAGTAGGGTACAATGTCCTGGGGTACACTACAATAATTCTATGTTACCATATTAACTTTCAGTTGATACACATATTACATTCAAGCAATATAAATATTTGTTATCATATCTTCTATCATTTGATACCCATATTACATTTATGCAATATTTGTACCTTTAATTTGCTAAGCAGGAAGACAATAGAATACAATGTTTTGAGGTACTTTACAATAATTGTATGTTTTCATATTTGATTTTATTTGATATTATATTACATTTATGCAATATATAATTCGCTTAGCAGGGGGGACAATAGAGTACAATGTTTGAGGTATTCTGAATTAAATGTTTGTTACTATGTTTGCTTTCAATTGATACCCATATTACAGTAATGATTTATTTGTACCCTTAATTTGCTTAGCAGGGGGGACAATTGGGTACAATGTTTTGAGGTATTCTACAACAATTGTATGTTTTTATATTTGTTTGCATTTGATACCCATATTACATTTATGCAATATTTCTTCGCCTAATTTGCTTAGCAAGGAACACAATAGGGTACAATGTTTTGGAGTACTTTAAAATAAATGTTTGTTACTATATTTGCTTTCAATTGATACCCATATTACAGTAATGCAATATGTGTACCTTTAATTTGCTTAGCAGGGGAGACGATAGGGTACAATGTTTTGGGGGACTCTACAATTATTGTATGTTACCATATTTGCTTTCATTTGGTACCCATATTACATTTATGCAATATTTTTATTCTTAATTTGTTTAGCACAGGGGATGATAGGGTACAATGTTTTGAGGTATTCTACATCAATTGTATGTTTTTGTATTTGCTTTCATTTGATTCCCATATTACATTTAAGCAATATTTGTACCCCTAATTTGCTTAGCAGAGGGGACAATGGCGTACAATATTTTGGGATACTCTACAATAATTGTATGTTACCATATTTGTTCTCATTTGTTACCCATATTACATTTACGCAATATTTGTACCACTAATTTGCTTAGCAGGGGGGACGATAGAGTACAATGTTCTAGGGTACTTTAAAATAAATGTTTGTTATCATATTTGCTCTCAATTAATACCCATATTACATTTATGCAATAGTTGTATCTAGAATTTGGTTAGCGGGGGGGACGATAGAGTACATTGTTTTGGGGTATTCTACACCAATTGTATGTTTTTATATTTGCTATCATTTGATACCCATATTACATTTATGCAATATTAGTACCCCTATTTTGCTTAGCAGGGTGGACAATGGGGTACAATGTTTTGGGGTACTTTACAATATTTGTATGTTACCATATTTGTTTTTATTTGTTACCCATATTACATTTACGCAATAATGGTACCCTTAATTTGCTTAGCAGGGGGGACGATAAAGTACAATGTTTTAGGGTATTTTGAAACAAATGTTTGTTACTATATTTGCTTTCAATTGATACCCATACTACAGTAATGCAATATTTGTACCATAATTTGCTTAGCAGGGGAAACGATAGTCTACAATGTTTTGGAGGACTGTACAAAAAATGTATGTTACCATATTTGCTTTTATTTGGTACCCATATTACATTTAAGCAATATTTGTACCCTTAATTTGCTTAGCAGGGGGACAACAGGGTATAATGTTCTGGGGTACTTTGAAATAGATATTTGTTACTATATTTGTTTTCAATTGATACCTATATTACAGTAATGCAATATTTGTACCTTTAATTTGCTTAGCAGGGGGGGGGGGCGACTAGGTACAATGTTTTATGTTACCGTATTTGCTTTTATTTGATACATATTTAGGGTATAGGGTACAATGTTTTGAGGTATTCTACATCAATTGTATGTTTTTATATTTGCTTTCATTTGATACCCATATTACATTTATGTAATAATTGTACCCCTAGTTTGCTTAGCAGGGGGGACAATGGGGTACAATGTTTTGGGGTACTCCACAATAATTGTATGTTACCATATTTGTTTTCATTTGTTACCCATATTACATTTACGCAATATTGGTACCTTTAATTTGCTTAGCGGGGGGGACGATAGAGTACAATGTTTTGGGGTACATTAAAATAAATGTTTTTTATCATATATGTTTTCAATTGATACTCATATTACATTTATGCGTTAGTTGTACTTATAATTTGGTTAGCAGGGAGGACGATAGAGTACAATATTTTGGGGTATTCTACATCAATTGTATGTTTTTATATTTGCTATCATTTGATACCCATATTACAAATATGCAATATTTGTACCCTTAATTTGCTTAGGAGGGGGACAATGGGGTACAATGTTTTGGGGCACTTTGAAAAAATTGTTTGTTACTATATTTTCTTTCAATTGATCTATATTACAATAATGCAATATTTGTACCTTTAATTTGCTTAGCAGTGGGGACGATAGGGTACAATGTTTTGGGGTACTCTACAATAAATGTATGTTTCCCATATTACATTTAAGCAATATTTGTACCTTTAATTTGCTTAGCAGGGGGGACAATGGGGTACAATTTTTTGGGGCACTTTGAAATAATTGTTTGTTACTATATTTTCTTTCAATTGATCTATATTACAATAATGCAATATTTGTACCTTTAATTTGCTTAGCAGTGGGGACGATAGGGTACAATGTTTTGGGGTACTCTACAATAAATGTATGTTTCCCATATTACATTTAAGCAATATTTGTACCCTTAATTTGCTTAGCAGGGGGGATAATGGGGTACAATGTTTTGGGGTACTTTAAAATAAATTTTTGTTACTATATTTGCTTTCAATTGTTACCCATAATACAGTAAGGCAATATTTGTACCTTTAATTTGCTTAGCAGGGGGGGCGATAGGGTACAATGTTTTGGGGTACTCTACAATAATTGTATGTTACAGTATTTGTTTTAATTGATACCTATATTACATTTGTGCGATAATTGTACTCTTATGCTTATATTTGGTTGGTGCAATGTTTAGGAAGGAGCAGGGGGATTACATTAAAATTATACTGTTTGAAAGTACTAAAAATATTTATACAAGTTTCTATTTTGTTCTTATTTGATTACTATAGTACATTTGTAAAATAAGTTTACTTAAAATTCATATAGTTCAAGGGTTTGAAATCAAATTTTAGGGCTACTACGTAATTTTTGTATGAGTTACTAATTTGTTTAAATTTATTACCTTTATTACATGTTACCCTAATTTATTTGAAATCATTCGAATAGGTTTAGCCATTTATTTTAATTATAAAATATAGAGTAACATTCTAATATTGGCTTATTATTGCGGCAAATGCTTATGAGACCAAACGGCATGCTTATGAGACCAGCGAGAAGGTTAGTGAGACCAGCGGCAATGGTCTCATAATTCCTTGGTCTCATAAACCCTTATATATCAATAATGATATATATATATATATATATATATAGATGTAAGAAGTGTATTCGTCCTACAATTTTTATATATAATCGTAAATGTTGTAGTCCTACATTTTTATGTAGGAGCAATACACTTTATATCTTAACACACAAAAATCAACCTGCGGGCTTATAGATACGTATAGATACCGCCTGCTGTGAGGGTTGAGCAGCTAACATGGAATAAGAGAGTTATTTATTATTTATTACATTATATTTTATCAAGATGTTTGTTTAGGACGTAGAATTTATTTTGAAATGATAATATGTATTAATTGTATATTGTATGTTAGCCTTATTCTAACGGACATTACAATAATTATGCCAACTTTAAAATAAAAATAATGTGCAAAATATATTGAAAATAATTTAACCATATAATTTATTTTCAATTGTTTTATAATTACTATCAGGTTAATAAATGTAGCTCTACAAAATCTTATCAGTCAACAGCTGCACATTTATTACAATTAAAACGACGACAAAAACAAGATGAACAAAGCATCTATTTTAATAAAATTAACACGTGGGTGATATAATATATATATATATATTATACAAGTGTTATTATTAAAATGTAGATTAAAAAAACAGTAATATAAGATTGCAAGTACATAACCACTGCATAACACCTTATTTAGTTGCTTTGATATAAATATTATTGCCAGTTTTCTTCTCTTTCGTAATTCAAAAGCATTTTTTACTTTTCTAATGTAGTGCTACTTACTAGAAAAGTATTGTTTTTATGTCAAAATGATATTATATAATGTATGTACGTATGGGTGTCTGTGAACCTAGTAAAAGTAGTGAAAATGTGAGAATAATGAAAATGTGAAAGTAGTGACATTGTGACTTGTGAGAGTAGTGAGTATAGTACAATTGCTACAGTAGTGAGAATGTGAGAATAGTAGGAATGTCAGAATGTGAAAGTAGTAAAAATGTGAGAAAAGTGAGATTGTGTGAGTAGTGAGAATGTAAGCGTAGTGAGAACTCTTACATTCTCACTCACTTTCAGTCAGTGTAGGGAAAATGTGAAAATATTGAAAATAGTGACAATGTGCGATTAGTAAGAATGTGATAGTAGAAAGTTTTTGAAAATAGTAAAAATATAAGAGTAGTAAAAAATGTAAATTTAGTGAGATCTTGAGAATAGTGAGAGTGTGAGAATAGTGAGAATGTGAGAATAGTGAGAATATGAAAATAATGAGAATGTGAGAATAATAAAAATGTGAGAATAGTGACAATGTGAGAGTAGTGAAAATGTAAATGTAGAGAAAATGTGAGAATAGTAAAAATGTGAGAGTGGGAACTAGTGAGAACGTAAGAAAAGTAAGAACAAAAGAGTAGTGAAAATAATAAAAATGTAAGAGTAACTAACATGTGGGAGTAATGAGAATCTGAGAGTAGTTAAAATGTGAGATTCGTGAGAATGTGAGAGTAGTGAGAAAATGAAAAAAGTGAGAATGTAAGTGTAGAAAGAATGTAAAATAGATAAAATGTAAGAACGTGAAAATTATAAGAATGTGATAGTAGTGAGAATGTGAGAATAGTGACAATGTGAGAGTTGTGAAAATGTGAAAGTAGTGGGAATGTAAAACGAGAGAAATTGTAAGAAATGTAAAAATATGAAGGTATTAAGAATGTGAGAGTAGTGAGAATATAAGAATAGTGAGAATGTGAGAGTAATAAGAATGTGAGAATAGTTAAATCGTGAGAGTAGTAAAAATTGGAAAGTTGTTGAAAATAATTAGAATTTTAGAGTAGTGAAAATATGAGATTAGTGAATGTGAAAGTAGAGAGAATGTAAAAACAGTAAAAATGTAGAAGTAATGACAATGTGAGAATGTGAAAGTATTATACATGTAAAAGTAGTAAGTATGTGAAAATAGTGAGAATATGAAATAATGTTGTTAAAGAAAATGTGAGAGTAGTAAGTATGTAAGAATAGTGAAAATGTAAAATTAGTGAAAATGTGAGAATAGTAAGAGTGTTAGAGTAAAAAAAGAGTGCGAGTATTGAAATGTGAGAATAGTGTAAATAGTGATAATGTGATAGTGAAAATGTAAAAATAGAAAGATTGTGAGAATAGTAAGATGGTGATAGTAATAAAAATGTGAAAGTAGTGAAAATATAAGTTGTAAAAATAGTGATTAAAGAGTTGTAAAATTGTAAGTGTAGTAAAAATATGAGAACAGCAAAAATGTGAGAGTAGTAATTAGGTAAAAGTAGTAACAATGTGAGATTAGTGAAAATAGTAACAAAGTAAGAGTATTAATAATGTGAGTGAAAAGAGAATGTAATAATAGTAAGAATGTAAAAATAGTAAAAATGTAAGAATATTGAGAATGTAAAAGTAGTTAAAATAGTAAGAATGTAAGAGTATGGAAAGTAGTAAAGTATTGAGAGTAATGAAAATTTTAGAATAGAGAAAATGTGAGAGTAAGAATAAAAAAGTGAGAATGTAAGAGTAAGAATTTGAGAGTGAGAATGAGAATGTAAGAGTAAAAATATTAAAGTGAGAATATGAGAGTGAAAATGTGAGAGTAAGAATGTAAGAGTGAGAATGTAAGAGTGAGAATGTGAGAATGAGAATGTAAGAGTAAAAATGTAAGAGTAAAAATGTGAGAGTGAGTATGTGAGAGTGAAAATGTAACAGTAAGAATAAAAATGTAAGAGTGAGAATGTGAGAGTGATAATGTGAGAATGTGAGTGCGAGAATGTAAGAGTAAAAATGTAAGAATGAGAATGTGAGAGTAAGAATGTAAGAATGAGAATGTGAGATGTAATGTAACAGTAAGAATGAAAATGTAAGAGTAAGAATGTGAGAGCGTTAATGTGAGAATGTGAGAATGTGAGTGTGAGAATGTAGGAGTAAAAATGTAAGAATGAGAATGTAAGAGTGAGTATGTAAAAGTGAAATGTAACAGTAAGAATGAAAATGTAAGAATGAGAATTTGAGAGTGATAATATGAAAATGTAAGAGTGAGAATTTAAGAATGAGAATGTGGGAGTGAAGATGTAAGAGTGAGAATGTGAGAGTAAAAATGTAACAGTAAGAATGAACATGTAAGAGTGAAAATGTGAGAGTAAAAATGTAGCAGTAAGAATGAAAATGTAAGAAAGCGAATGTGAGAATAATAATGTGAGAATGTGAGTGTGAGAATGTAAGAGTGAGAATGTGAGAGTGAGTATGTAAGAGTGAAAATGTAACAGTAAGAATAAAAATCTAAGAGTGAGAATGAGAGTGTGAAAATGAAAAAGTAAAAATGTGAAAAGAAGAATGTAGATTGTAAGAGTGAGATTGTGAGAGTGAGAATGTGAGAGTGATAATGTGATAGTAAGAAAATGACATTGAGAATATGAGAGTGAGAATGTAAGAGTAAGAATTTGAGAGTAAGAATGAGAATGTAAGAGTGAGAATATGAGAGTGAGGATGTGAGAGTGAGAATGTAAGAGTGAGAATGTGAGAGTAAGAATGTGAGAGTGATAGTGAGAGTAAGAATGTAAGATTGAGAATGTGAGAGTAAAAATGTGAAAGTGAAAATTTGAGTGTGAGAATGCAAATGTAAAAATAAAAATGTGAGTTTGAGAATGTGAGGGTAATAATGTGTGAGTGATAATGTAAGAATGTAAGAGTAAGAATAGGAGAGCAAGAATGTAAAAGTGAGAGTGTGAAAGTGAAAATGTGAGAGTGAGAATGTAAGAGTAAGAATATGAGAGTGAGAATGTGAAAGTGAGAATGTAAAAGTAAGAATGTAAGAATGAGAATGTGAGCGTGAAAATGTAACAGTAAGAATAAAAATGTAAGAGTGAGTAAGTTTGAGAATGTGGTAATGAAAATATGAATGTAAAATTGTGAGAGTGAGAATGTAATAGTAAGAATAAAAATGTAAAAGTGAGAATGTGAGAGTGATAATGTAAGAATGTGAGAGTGAAAATATGAATTTAAAAATAAAAATGTGAAAATAAAAATGTGAAAGTAAGAATGTAGACTGTAAGAGTGAGAATGTATAAGTAAAATATTTTGATAACCCATAATAATTGATTATCTGTACAAGTCAGAAAGTTTTTTATAGTATAGTTTTACTTGTTGAAGTAAAGTAGTAAAGTGAATTTTAGCAACAAAATAGCAATATTTGCCAATTATTAAACTATTAATCACAAGTTTTTTTTTCAACTACATATCACTGGATTTGCTACTTATAAATCTATCAATTTGGTAAGCAAACGCGTTTTTTTTAAATCTAGTTTTGATGCTAGTGGTTCATTGGCATTTTAATATAGTATTTAATAGAGACAACTCAGAAAAATATTACTATAACCGGCATTTTATTTGTCAATTCATCTATTTTATTTTGCTTTTTTATAAAAATCGTACAATTGCCTTATAACTGAAAGTCAGCGGTCTAATCTTAATGCTTTTAAAATATTCTGTATAAATTTTAGTTTAATCACTAACTGTTATTTGAATTTGTAAAAGTTAAATTTAAGAAATAAATTGCAAGTATTGCAAAGATAATAAAATTGTATCTTTAAATTAAAATATGTGGGCCCTGCCAATAAAAAGAAACTTATTAATTACTGACAAATTCAGAAATTTTAAAATCAAAACTAGCATCTATTTATAACCGGCAAAATAATAATTTCAAATTGTCAAACTAAATAAACTGATAAATAATTAATATATAACAAATATAATTAATGAATTATTGTTATAACAATGACAGACAAATCAAAAAAATTGAAATAAGTTTTGTTTTTAATAATCATCAGCTCCAAATTAGAATTAAATAACTCCATTCAGTGCAGAAATGATTGTGAATACACCTACGTGATTAACTAATAATTTTTATGCATCATAGTTGGCGGTATTAAGAAATCAGTAATAGTCGGGATAAATTTTTACCGTCGCATTACGTACAAATTCAGTAATAACCGGCAAAAAATAGAGCAATGGTACTAATTTGAAAAGAACAAAACCACTTGATAAATAAATAAAGAATGACAAATCTGATTATTGCATTGCAATTATGATAATAATTGGCGCCAGATTTTCTAAGATATCCTTATTGCAACAATTAAGATTTGAAATAATTCAATTATTTATTGTTTTAAAATGATTTAAAGATTGACTTTGGATCCAATAGTTTTCGTTATTTGTGTCAATAATTTTGATATTTCAGCGAATCATTTATTTTTGAAGAGTATAAAAAAGTCTTGATTATGTGGGGGTATTTAGATAACAAGAACTAAATAGTAAGATATTTGCTTTTAGATTCAATCTATAACTCAAAATAAGCTAAACATTGCTACACATGACCCTTCACTTGTTGATAATTATTATTAAAATTGCTAAAACTGCAAGTTGCTACCTGTAAGCTGCTAAAATTGTAAAATGTTTTGCCAAATATATAAACAAAATTATAATTGATTTGTTTATAATTATGCAGTTAGTTGCAAATTATTATTATAGTACGAGAGCTAGCAACGTTTTTGAGAAAACATGTTAGTTTTGCTAATTTTTGAATATTTTTTTATCCTTATTGACAATAGGTTCGGACGCGCCGCGTCTGACAGCTGGGAGCAGTCGCGTATACCTGGTAGCGCAACCTCCCTGAAGAGGTGAAAATTGAGCATTTTTAAAACATTTTAAGACTAATTTGTTTTTTCATAATTTTATATGTCACTGTACCATTCCAAATCTATTTTGCCAGACAATTTTGACATTGTTAACATTGTGTCTGATACAATTTAAATAATTAAAAAATAATAATTTTAAAAGTCTGGCAATTTAATATATTGTAATTCCATGATAAAAGAATATACTGTTAATTTGCCAGACAGAAATTTGGTTGTTTAATAAGCGAATTGATCATCTAGCAAAGAGGAAGAGCCCAGCATGTAATTCCTCGGGTGCGTGACAGAGATAACAAAATTTTTGTCTGGCAAATTAACAGTATATTTTTTTTATCATAAAATTACAATATATTAAATTGTCAAACCTTTTAAATTGTTTTTAAAATTATCATTTATTATTATTTAAATTATGTTGGGCACAATGTTAATGATAGCAAAACTGTCTGGCAAGATGGATTTATAATGATAAAGTGACATAGAAAATTATGGAAAAAAAAAATTTGTATTAAAATGTTCAATGCTCAATGTTCACTTCTTCAGAGAGGTTGCGCTACCAGATATACGCAACCACTCCCAGCTGCCAGACGCGGCGCGTCCCCACCGATCGTCAATGAAGATGGAAAATATTCAAAAACTAGCCGAACTAAAATTTTTTTTTTTGCGACGTTGCTAGCTCTTATACTATTAGATTTATTATCAAATTTTTTTCAGATTTTTTTAATGACTAGGAAACGACTAAATAAAAATATAAATGTTGCAAACGATATTTATAAAACCTTATGCTAAGTGCATTATAAGAAGAAAATTGATAAAGTTATGTATTTCACACTCTTACAAAATCAATTAAACTTACAAAATAACAATTTCTAGTTAAGTTAAAATGTTAGTATAAAAATATATTATATGCCGTATAAATACTCATTAATTATTCAGATTAAATAAATTATTAAAACAAATAATAATAACTAACTCAACAAACCAACGCGCAGCGCAATAACAAGCTGCAAAAGTACGCACAGAAGCCTTGTGCAGTATTAAAACATGCCCACCGACGGATAAAGATGCTTCACCCGTTTGTCTTCCGCACTTTATCTGCGGTATTGTTAATGTCAGGATATTTGCAGTTATTAAATACTACTATGGCAACGTTATTTTAGTAATACTACTATTATCAATAATTACTTGACAATAATTAGTTTGTAATACATAGTTAATAATTTGCTATATTAAATTATTTGTAAATAATAAATAATCAAATGTATGCATTACATAATAAATAATAAAGATGTTATAAAGAAATTTCTATTTCTAAACCATTCAATTATAAAATTGTATAAAAAATTACAATAAAATTTCAACAACAGCTTACTTTGTAAAAATAACATGAACGAGCATTTGAAATTTATTGCACTAACAAAACGCAACGGGACATAAAAATTTGCCGCGGGGCAGACGTTAGTCCTACACAAACACAAAGTTCGTTTCCGTCGGATCTCTGCAAAATGTAGCACAAAACCACTTTAAACGCAAAACGTTACTCCTACGTAGGAGTAGCGCACCGTGTAGGACTACAACGCTTTATTCACTCGAAATGTAGGACGAATACACTTTAAACAAACCTATATATATATATATATATATATATATATAAATATATAAGACATAGAAGCAGGAATTTAATTACCCTGTACAAAGAACATATAGTATGCCAATAGGTATAGTGTCTTTACGACATGGCCTTTAAATCATCTCAACGAATTACTTCATTACTAATTGCTTTGGGGAAACAATTATGTTAAAATTAATAGCGTATAACACCTCAATGTTCAAGGGTGAAAATATTATATAAATATACAATATTATTACCCTTAAAAATTACCTTAGATTCCAGGTATATAATAGAATCATAATTGGTTGCCAATGAAATAATCCGTTGAAATAAATTAAGCCCATGTCGTAAAGACACTATATTTATGGGCATACTATAACAGATCATTTCAAAATAATAAAACAAATTCAACGTCTGCAAATCACGTTTAAGAACATTAACATACTTTTCTAAAACTGGAAGACGTAAACATTTTACATAATTTACAAAAAATAACTTAAATTTAATTTATAAGAAGCATGAGAAATTTTTTAAAACAACCAAATAGATTTACTATATTTCTAAATATTTATTATTTATTACTGTAATCTTTAAAAGTTATTTTTTCTTAATCACCTTTTGTAACTCCGCCTCTCCTCTCTTAATTTTGTAGCTTAGATATTTATATATAATGTTGTTTATTTTTTAACTCATATAACTTATTTAAATGATGTTTGAGCAATAGGTGTTTTAACAACTGCAGCAAATAATCTAAGGTAAAAATCGTGATTGCTCTATATATCTTTGAGCAGTAAAATAAGAGAATTTGTCTTTTATTCTAATCTCAGCTATGTGTCTTTTGTTTTTCATTTTGAGACAATCCCCAGAATAAACAAAGTGTTTATCATTACAATTTACACGTGAAAGTAAACTGGTGCATAGTTTAGAGTCATGTTTGCTTTACTGCATTTTGCACATGCTTGGACATTTAACTGCAGTATGTCAAAAACTTTGACATTAAACAGTCAAACTGGGTAAGTATTATATGCCATTTTAATTTTTTTTTTGAGAACCGTTTAAAATCCAATGTCAAGATCATGGATGTTGTATTCTTAACTTATCACCTTTTTGGTTCATTTTTTGCAATTAACAACGCTTTGCAACGCCAGTTGTTGTTTACTTTCTTTAACAATAGTAATAAAAAACAGCACAAAGTATATTATTGGGCTCCACTTAGCACCGTAACACCTTTTATTTATTACCACATAAATAATTCTTTATCTTTAGTTAAATATGACAAGATAATTGATTAAAGCTGGATCAGGTTTAATCTTTTGTTTTGCCAGAAGCTAAAGTCAAAGAGTGTTGAAACTAACACTCTTCTAAACATAAATATTAGTCCTTCAACTAACACGATTCTCTTTTCTGCAAGTGAGTTTTACAAGGTGTTATGTTTTTTATTTGACCTTAAATATTACACTTATTAAGTCACAACTAAAGATGTTATGTAAACAATGTCAAAGATTAATTCACAAATAAATTTGACTTGTTCGAAACGAAGCGTAGGTTTTTTAACAAAAAATTTCGAACATAAAATAGTTATTTGAAGTATTCTCTTTTTTTTATATATATATTGATAAGATGCCACTGTTTTGTTTGTAAAGATATAAAAACTAACACACATACTAATTTGTACAACTTAATTGGATCTTTGTTGCGCAATCTTTTCTTGTCAACAATAACAAGATTTTTATAAACAGTCAAGAACGCACTTAAATTTAGTAAAATAGAAAACTACAATAAACGCAATAAAACACAAAAAAAAAAATCAAATTTTTGTTTTAAATCCTGCCATGATAATAGTAAAACCTAAATTTTGAGTTTAGGAAAACGGAACAAAAATAATTTTAAAATTAAAAAAATAATTCTTTAGGTAATAGTGCAAACCAAAAGTTTAACCAATTAATTAATTAAAAATTGTTTTTAAAAACACCCTTTTTAATGACTAATTAAAAATTATATATTTAAAAATTATTTTAATTATTTTTGACTTTATTAAGTGGCATTGATGTGTGGTGGTAAAAGCGTTATTTTGAGAAGATTTTTTTATTTTTTTTTAAATCAAACAAAAATTATATTTTTTTAACTACAGCAACATCTTTAAATTAAACTTTTTATATCCTGTAAACATTTTATCAAAATCTATTAGCCCAGTTTTAAGATCTCTGGCCCCACTATCCAAATTTTTAAAGTACAAATTGCTCAAACTTAAATTGTCTTTGTTATCATTTAAATAGTAATAAGTAATTAAAATTTAAAAAAAAATTTGATGTATATTGGGGCAATTTTTTTAAATTTATTAATTTTTGGTAACTATTTTACATTCAACAAAGTTTGTTTAAATTTTATCAAACGGCTTTGATCTGTATAACTAAAATATTTACTTATTACGAGCTTAAATGTTTTTAATGCTTTATGCAATTTATGTTTAGTAATAAAACTCAGTTCTCTTTTGTCAGTAAAAAAAGCGTTAGTTATAGAACACACGCAGTCGTTAAGGTGTGCAATTTAATAGGAAACATACACGATGACCGAAACAAACCCACTATTTGTTAAACGACAGTTGCATGACTTGATGTAATATTTCACATTTATTTTTACAATGTAAATAATAAAAGTGAGAGGACAACAAAATCTGACCGACTCGTGTTTCCACCCCCTTTACAAAGTGCTTAACGCAAATGGATTTAATCTATATTTTAGCCACGGTCCATTATGCTATTAAATTGATGATATTCGATACAATAATGGCCCGAATCATTTGTCCCAACTGCCTCATTTTATACATTTTAATTGGTGAGTGATGATAAATAAATGTCCTACGTCACTCCCCCAAGCTCAGTTTGATAGATAATGTGCTTACATTACACGAGATTTCCTCTGTCTTCTTCCAAGAGAAACCGGTCCATTAGAGTAAGGAAAGGCCGTCGATTGAAATGAATCCCCAGTATATCCTCGTGAAATGTACCAAATGGGGGAGAAGGTGATGCAGGCACAATCACAGACGTAGACACATGGGAGAAAACCCTTCTAGATATATATTTAAGGGTTGAGATGAGTGAGGTGGATGTGTGTATATAGATAGATACGCATTGAATTGTAGAGTAGCCACTCGAATATCAAACGCTAAGTGATTGATCGCAGCCTCAAAACTCTGACTAAACTAGGAAAGCAATGACCGATTGCCCAAGTTTCGTGCACTTTGAACTTTATCAAAATAATACAGCAAAACATATTTTATATTTATATACCGGCTTTATTTATTCTTGTCTGCCGCAATATGCAATCATTTATCAGGTTGCTCGTCTTTTCATTGGTAGAATTATTTGAAAGTCTATGTGAATTCCCACAATTTTGTAAGATTTATTATTTAATTATAAAATATAAATTTACACAAAATAAATAGAAACCACAAAACTTTTATATTTAAGATTCTGAACTATTTGTTTTTGTCATGGTAATAAATTACTAAACTGTAATAACAGCATAATTTAATATTTTAATTAAATGTTCATTTTGAGACAAGTAGTAAATAAAAATGTTATATAAATTTTATTTTTATATAATACACATGTTACGGCAAATCTTTTTAATTTAATATTCTCTTTATAATTTTTAAAAATTAGATACATATTTTTTGAGATTTTGAAGATAATAAACCAAAGAATAATATCAAGTAAATAAAAAATGATGTTTGGGTAGTTTAACCTTTTAAAATTTTATTAACAGATTTATCTACGGCATTTAATTTTTTAATAGCTTATTTATACGTAACAAATATTGTTATTTAACAAAAATATTAATAACTTTATTTACTGTAAACTAAATTTGACGACAAAAATTAATACTTTTTTTTCTAAATTTATACGTTATTTGTTATTATTGCAACTGATTTAATTGTAAATTGTTTTATTATTTTATTAACATGTATTGTTACATTATATTTAAGACAGTTAAACAGAAATAAGGACAATATTTGCGATGCTACAGAAAACGTCTGCTAAGGCTATAAGGGTTTTCTGGGACTAATAAAAAAGACCAAAGTTATTTGTCATTTACGGGTTTCTGTGATTTTATTTGTTGCCTTTGTTAATAAATTTAATAGTATTTTAGCAATATAGAATATAAAAATGCCTTATAATGAATCATTAAACATAGCAGCCCAGTAAAGACATAAAATTAATAAACGCCAAACTTTTGTAATTATGTAAAACATGTTAAATAAAAGACCAGCTTATGCTAATATTGCCATTTTTTTGTAGTGAATATAAAAAACTTAAAAAGCTAATTATTTAAAACCAAAGTTCTTAAGTTGACTTTAACATTTTTAATCGACAAACACCGCTTTTATAATATAATCGTTTAAAGAAATAATTAACAAATATGATTACAAATGTTTATTTATGTTAAAAACAAAAGAAACTTTAAAAATCAAAATATTTAGGAGACCTATTAATTAAAACATCTTATTAGATACTTGTTTTTAGTACATCTTTGCCTTTTTTAATCTGCCTTTCACTAACTTTTTTTAAATTATTTTTTAAGCAAAATATGCTAATGCAATTTATTTATTGCAGTATCCAGCATATTTTAAATAAAAATTTTTGTTTTGCATTGACGGAGATTTACAACGCTTTAGTCATGTTATTTTTTTTTTTAATTTAGACATGCTCATATTTTTTTTTCATGAATTTTGAAAAAAAAAATTTTTTACTCTTGCTTTTGCAATTTTTGTCAAGTAATTTCGAAAACATTTTTATTCAATCAGTAATAAAAAAAGCCATTTGTAGTTCTAATATACTATATATTTGTTGTAGTTGGAAATATTTTTTTCTTGTCTTGTTTGCTTTAAAAATATTTTTTACTTGACGTAGTGTAGTATTAGTCTCAGCAAGTGACCTGCGGCTCGAATGTTGTCTCCGGCTCATTTCTCCATACAGCCTATAACCTTGTCTGCTTTATGTATGTTTTTATCTACACTAATGTTCAATTCTGCATTCTCTACTATTTCCAATACGTGTACTATTTATTCTAATTATTTGATTTTTTTTCAAATGCGTTCTTAGTTTCTTTGTTCATTTTATTTTTGTTGAATCATCTTTTCCTCATAAATAGTGGATGCAGTTTTATAAGTTGTATTCATTTTAATAGTCTTACATTTGTAAGTTTTACCTTCAGTGATATTTTTGTATCTCTATCTGAAATTACTTCTTTGTGTCTTTTTGTTGTCAGGTATATTTTGACTATTTCAAAGGTTGCGTTATTTGTCAAATTTGAGATAGTAAATCTACCATTTATCTTAGTAGTTCTGCTTTCCTTCAACATTTCTTTTTTTTTTTTTTTCTTATATGTGCAATTTTTTTAGTATTGTAGTTTTTGTCATTTTTATTTCAATTTTTTTTTTCTGTTATTTATAATTGTCTTCTTTTTTTATATTTATTTGATTCTGTTTTTTTGTTTATATTTTGCTTAACTTGTTTTTTCTTTCTTGGCTTTTATTTTGTGTGTTTGTTTTGATTGTTTTTTTTTTACATTTTTTTGTTGTCAAACTCGTCAACTTTCTTTCTTAGTACTCTTGTTTCTTTGCTTTCTTTTTACTGGTTTCTTTTTTTTTAATTTTTTTTTCTACTATTGTATTCGCGGAAGCTGTTATTCACAAAAACTCCATTGGCACTTCTTTTTAGTGTCTGTATTAATTCAGTCACTTTATTTTTCAAAAACCACATATAATCATCTGTGAATCACAATGATTTAAATCACCTTTATACACTATTGCAAATACGTATGTTCTCCGTCAAACGTTAACTGCAACTTGTTTTAAAAAATATAATTTTCAACTTTTTTGTATATTATAACGTTTTATAAACTATTGTTGGCGCATCCTGTTAAAGAGTCAAAAGTTGAGCAGAGTTTGTCAGACAAAGAAAAAAAATACATTATATAAAAATATTGAATCTGCACGGCAGATCAATGCACGCCACTCCAGAGCAGCACCGTCTCTAAGATAAAGTTAAAAAAACAATCAGCAGGCTGCTTACCCAACATATTGCAAAAGCAATGACGTTCTAAAGTACGCTGCACTCTCCGTTACACGTATGGGAAAAGGTGAAAAATTTAATGTTTTATGTTCAGTTGCCTCAAAACGCAATCAGACAAGAGGTTATGTTTTTCAAAAAACTGTGTGATCTTACAGCAAACGCGGAGTACAAGCGCAAGTCAGAAAACATTGTTAAATGTCACCGTTGCCAGCACTATGGCTACACGGCATCCCAATGCAATTTCACATACGTTTGTGTCAAATGCGCTGGAACCACACTAGGTTACAAAGACTGCCTAGTTAATCTTAAACTGGCAAGCCAATTATCTTTAATGAATCTTCTTTTAACTTAAACAACTCAAAACAAACAACTTGTCCGTTAATCTATTTTTTTGCGTAAAAAAAAGAATCTTTCCAAGTGCTTGTTGAGTTTACAGTGTCTGGTTGTCAGTCTTGTAAGCGTTTGCAGGCTATGGTCTAGTGAATATCCCCATTGCTTCTTGTTTGACAATTAACCATGAGGTTTCCTTTTGTTCCCTGGTCTTTTGGTATCCATACAGGTTGTGGCTACTGTTTTCAGGTCATAACTAGTTTGGATTTTATTACTGGCAACTGAAGGGCCTGCAATGTCGCTTGACTGTTTAACATGATAGTCATTAGTCTGTCTAGTTTTAGTTTTTTCTCAATTATGTCTCTGGCGCATCACTCAATAGCAGCCACCTATGCATGAGGCACGTTTGTTCAGAGGTAGCAAAATTCGATTTCCTTGGTGTTTGTCCTTGTAGATTCCAACCTCGGCACCTATTTAATTTTTAAACCTATCTGTTTACTACTACTACTAATTAGTTTTTTTGACTGCTCTCGGATATCTATTCTTTAACAATTTGTTTTGATGTGGCATTGTTACATCAAATTTCTTACTAACGCAGTTACCTTTTATGAAGTCCGACTTCATCATTTAGAGTTTTTTCTTCATGCAACACATTTGTTGTTTTAGTTCTATGGGTTCTAAGATTCACATTGTGTTCGTTTATCTGCAGCTTGTATGCTGCTTGTCTAGCTTTCCCCCGTTATCAGCAAACATGCTAGCTTCTGATCTTTCTCTAGTATTTTGGCTGTACACTTGAGAGTGGTTTATCCCCCACCCCTCCATACAATTGCTCCGTATGTGATAATGGGTCTTACCACCACCGTGTATAACCATCTGGTCATATTAAGTGTCAATCCCCATGTACGTTTGACCATCATTTTGGTTGCAAAAAGTACCCAAATGGCCTTTGCTGTTATATTTGTCAGATGTGTGTTGAAATTTAGACTAGTGTCAAACGTTAGATCCAGATATTTTACCTC
This sequence comes from Tachinus rufipes, assembly GCA_963932245.1. Lineage (NCBI taxonomy): Eukaryota > Metazoa > Arthropoda > Insecta > Coleoptera > Staphylinidae > Tachinus > Tachinus rufipes. The sequence goes on along the minus strand of OZ010745.1, from coordinate 68,610,669 downwards.
TTTTGACATCGAGAAGGTCACCGTCTTATAAACGGTACAATTGTCGTTTTGCTTGAGTTTACTGATAAACTTTCTTATTGCACCATTTTTCTACGATATTTAGTGCACCCTTGTATCATGTTGAACACGGTTGCTCTAAACTTTTCGTATGCAAGAATAGTAAAATAGTTTGCGTAGCCTAAGATAAAAGTAACTATGTTGTTGAGTATTTGTAGTAAGTCATCCACTAGGCACTACAGTAGAGGGAAAAGTACGCCCCTCTGTAAGCACTCTCCGGCGACTTTGACTACTACAGTTTTTCCATATAGTGTTATAAGGTCTGTTCCAACATACGATTTGGACGGTTTGCAAACTGTTCAAACTGTGCACACAAACAAATATTTGTCAACCTTAGGCAATCTTTTATACACAGTAATTTGTTTGTGTGCATAGTTTGAACGGTTTGAAAACTGTCCAAACCGTATGTTGGAACAGACCTTATGTTAGTATGGTTTTTAAGCATAGAGTTCACCCATTGTTGAACGAGAGAATCTATTCCTCATTTCTCCATTGCATCTGCTATGGATTTGAAATTAGTATTGTCAAATGCTTCTTTAATATATAGAAAAGCACACAAAGCAATTTCTTTGCATTGGATAGTGTTCTCGTATTTGCTGACTAACTGGTGTATAGCAAGCCTAGCCTCCCTTTTGGTAGGCATACTCATGTTGATGTAGTCGGGCCTTTAGTATCCCGTCCGTTATGTGCCTGTCGACTATTTTTTCCAATAGTTTTTGCATAAATGATGTCAAGCTGATTTGTCTGTAGGACTTAGCTAAGGCATACGTGAGTTTCTCGGTTTTGCGCACTTTGTACCGTTTCTGTAGCATGATAGGATAGATTCCATTATCTCCTGGCGACTTGAATAGTTTAAATGTGTTGATTTTCCATTTTAAATTGCCCTGATTGATTATGGTCTGCTTCTTTGTTTGGCAGTTCTAGGTTCTCTTGTTTTGGGAATTCCGTCAACACAGAGCCCGGAAAGTGTGTCTGCAGCAACTCATGCAGAGTGCTTTTGACCGACACTGTTTGTTTCCCGTTTATGGTCTGCAAGGAACCAATGTTCTCAATTTAGTTTTTGCTTAAAGCTTTTTGAAAGCGTGGCATGTGAGAGTGAATTTGACACTTTTTAAGTCTTAAAGAAGATTCTTAAAAAAAAAAGTATAATTAAGTATATTTAATTTGAAGATAAAGTTCTAATTTTTATTATTGCCAAAACTAATTTTCAGAAAATAAATTAAATAAATCAAAAAAATATTTTGAAAGTCTAATGGACTGCTTTTTCATTTGAAAGAAACTGAAAATTTTGATCATTCAAAAAACATTATTAGAATATCTAAAGCCAGCAGAAGCAGTTGCAGATCAAGTTTTTTAAATTGTTCACAAATATACAGAAAATAGTACCAAAAGTCATATTACATTCAAAGTGTCCAAAATTTATTACCCAGTGACTACCCGCTCCGTATGGAGTATTGTGAATGATTTTAAGAATGATTGCAAACTATCAAAATGTTACTGCCACTGTATTGTTTACTGATAAAATTAACTTTTAAAATACAAAAATCTACATTTTTATAACTATGAGCTGATAAACCCACCCGCCACAATTGAATCACGCTTTCAACATAATTTTTGTTAATTTTTAAGTTAGAATTATCGGCGATTATTTAAACATATCATTTTCTTAAATCAAGTTTTTAGCTTGTTTGAAAAAGTATCTCTCCAAATTTGAAAGCCTAAATGGTTTATGCACAACGGTGTTCTACATTTTTCACTAATCGTACAAGGTTTTTTAACTAACTTTTATCCCGACAATCAAAAATCTCTCATACATTCTTACCTCCCAAAGTCACCTAAACACAATCTTCTGAAATTTTTGAGTGAAGATACTTAAAATTATGTGTTTGTTTGTATACATTAAATTGCATTGTAGAAGATCGTAATGTTATTTGCAATTTTGAATGGGTTCTATTAGGTATCGATTGAGAACTTGTATTTTGGCTGAAGGTTCTTATTTTAAACATAAACACGTACTATATTCATTTCACTAATACCATAAATTAAAATGTTATTACTTTTTGTTACGATAATAAAAAATATTAATACTTTGTATCTCAATAACGACAAAACTTATCACGTATGTTTATAAGAACTTTTATCATAAAATTGAATGACAAATTACCCACAATAATATTTTGGATATAATATATAAATTATTATATATCTTTGGGCATGGCGTTTGTCGTAGCATATAAGTGAAAGTATTACAAAAATTATAGTTTTATTTTTAGTGTTATCACATACTAGATTAAAACGTGAATTCATCATAAAATTGTAATGTAAACTGACTAGGCAATGAATAAAATATTGTGTGTATATTTTATCACTTTGCGCTCAGCATTGGCTTATCGAACCGGCACACTTCATTTAAATATCTAATGAATTCAAACATCCGTGACGGCCTCGCACCGCGACGCCGATTTTCTTATTCATATATTCCAGATTTAACTGCATTTTTTCTACTTATAACGTATGTAGTTAACAAGCCTTAGGCATATATAAGCGACATGCAAAAAACAACTTTTTTCCATCCTATTTCTTATAACTTCCTCACCTTCTTTTAGTGCAAACTAAGAATATCACAATGCGCTCCCATTCCATTCATTTGCATTTAGAGTGAGGGTATATATCGCTTTATAATTAAGAAATATCACTTATTGATTATGATATATACCGCCATTGAAATAATCCCTGAATTATTGCTTCATTAATTTTATTCGGGCGTTTGAATGGGGGTGGTGAGGGCTGGAAGCAGTGAAAAAAGAAACTTATTTTCTGGCAATTTATCACCGTAACCTAGCGAAAGTATAAATTAAGATTTTTGCGCTTAAATTCCGTTATAATTTAGGGGGTGGCGCGAGCGCAAAAAATATACATCTCAAATTGTAATTAAATGGAAGAAAGAAAGCGACAGAGTTTTTAGGTATGTATTTTTTAAGAAAAAGCGGACGATGAAATATTTATAAAAGCAAGTTACATAATTTACTTGGCGCCTTGATGATGAAGTGATGAAAATATATGACAAGGAGATGATTATTTTTGTATTGAATGTTTTTTCTTACTTTCTTTGCATGTTTTTTAAATGTATGAATAAATTTAATTTTTAAATTACTTAACAATATAAAACATTATCAAGTTAAACAGGATTAATCAATATTTTTATAATAATAATATAATAAAAATTGTTTATCGTAAGTTTAAATGCATGAAAAGTATAATAGATGTTGCATGGATGATTTCAGATATTTATTAACAGTTTTTGCTTATTTGTTGATAATTTTAGTTTATTAGTTTTAAGCTAGAACCTGTAAGTTTTGATACATTGCGGCTAATTTGTGTACACAAATCAATTATTATTTCAATTTTAGTACTTTTTGAAGATGGCTGGCTTAAGTTAAATTAAAAATAATATTTTTGACAATAATGTCAAAATTGTAAAAATTATAAAAGTTGATTTATTTGAAATAAATAAATTAACGTTCTGCATATTTTATTATTGATCTGGCTCTCTTTGAGCAACAATATTAATTACAACACGCTATTAAAGATAAGGTTTTATAGTATTGCTACGTTTTTATTATAGAAATAGACACAAATACCAACAGTTTTTAAACAATATTAGAAATGTACAGTGTTGCCACGTGTAATCTACTTTAAATTATAGTTTGTTAAAATACGATTAAAATGTGTTAGTGAAATGCAATAAAAATTAAAACTACTTTTAAAGTTAACTATAGTATAAATTAAGTGTAGATTTAAGCCACAAAGAAAAAAACTGAGTTTATAATACTAATATCAAATAAACATAGCTAATTGTAAAAATTTCAAAACCATAATTTAATTTTGTCATATCCGTGTTTATTATAATATCAAATTTTTTTTCTATGATTTTAATCAGTGTTTTAGAATATTTTTGAAGAAGAATGTCATATCTGAATATGCTAATATATAACCATCAAAAAGTTTAGTATCTTTAATTAGTTCTTATAATTGATACAGATTCATTTAATTAGTATCTTTACATAATAGCAAAAGATTGTTGTGTAATCCTTTATTTGATTATTTAAAAACTTTAAAATATTGTAGCATAGTGAGTCTATACTACAGAAAAACGTGGTGAGTTGTAAACTTAAAACAAGACTCCAAACAGACCCAACACGTCTTATTTATAGACAAAAAAGCCTGGGAGAAAATTAAAAACTTGTTGTGCAAATTAGAACTTAGTTTCTATAAAATATTTTCCGGGCACTGTCATCCTAAAAAGGAAAAAAACAAATCAAAAAAGTCTCTCGTCAAAGAGAAAAGAAAAGAAACAATTGCCAAACAACGACAAAAAAATAACGGTAAGTTAAAGATTGTGCAGATTACTGCAGCTTTTGCGGCCTTTGTCTAAAAAGCTTAAATTAACAAAAAAATATACAAAGTGAAGCATTTTAGGTAGAAAGCTTTTATCAATCAAACCTTCGTGCATTATTCGTATTATAGCAAAACATACACTAAACCTAATGCTATTATAGATTTTTTTTTTCAAAAATCAAGTAACAGCTAAAATGGCTATAGTAGGAAAAGAAATCCTAAACATTTTTATTTTTAGACTAGAATACCTTTGCTACAATCAGCAAGTTCATCCGCTATTAGAAAGAATCCAAAGACTCATTAGTAGCGGACTCAAAACACCGCTAATTTGTGGGACTAATGTAAATGCACATTATATCGCATAGGGAACCACCAACATAAACACAAATGTAGTTAAAAAATTACATGTGTAAGATAAGTTTTTGTTGCCAGACCACGAATACATTCAATTCAACATTGAATAAAAAAAAAACGTATTTACAAAAATATAAAAACCCATAGAAAACTGACTGGAATGTATATAACAACATACAAGTTGGTCCAATTAGGAAATGTCCTAAAGCAGCAAGAACAAGATAAAAATAATGACATACATGTTTGTTAACTGCAAAAATACAGCTTAGAAAGCTAGCTGCCCAAGCACCGTCAAACATACTTCCAACAAAATTACTTAGTAAATCAGCAAGTTTGACAGAGCAAGGGTTAGTACTAGTAATGCTGGTATTCTTCAAAGTTCTGCTTTTTTGCTAACTTTATTTTTGTTTTATATTTATCAATTTATTTAAATAACTAAAAGTCCTATTTATTGTTTTGCAGATAATAGCACTTATTATACTTCATACTTTCTAAAGATTATATCGACAAACATGGCAAAGCGTCTTGAAATTTGTATGTTAAAATTTGTAGCATTGATAAACAAAGACCTCAAAACAATATCTGAATAGAATACTCCTAACATGGTAAAATTTTAGCTTTAAATAAGCTTAACATCTTACTTTTTCAAAATCAAAATAGTATCATCAGTACCAAATATTAATCTAAACAACAAATCAATTTCTAAATATTCTTCAATTTGTTTTCTAGAGGATACAATCTCACATAATCTTTTTTGAAACAACCATGTTGTTTTTAACATAGCTTATAAACTATCTAAAAAATTAAGATTTCTTAATAGTTGTAAACAGTATTTACTTCAGTTTAGATTTTGCATATTTTGTATTAAATGTTGTTCCCAAGAAAAACATTCAAAACTACACTATCTCTTTTAAATTCTATTCAAAAACAAGCTATTTATTGCCATCTAAACAAATATTTACATGTAGTACAAGGTTTGATAAGAAATTTAACAAATATCCACTGACAGTTTAGAGATAGAAAACAGAAACTTTTAAGAGAGATTTTTTAACCGCACTATCAACACATGGAATAAATTTCTAAATTCAATATTTTCCAAAACTGATAAGCCACAAATATTCAAAGTCAATGTTCACAGATTTCTTAAATCTAGTGTTCAATGTAATAGTTCCAGCAACTGTTAAAATTCAAAGATATTTTTATGTTGTCATAATATATTAAATAATTCATACAGACCAATCAGTCAGACATCTTCTATGCTAAAACTAGTAAAATTAAGAGTTAACAGGTGTGCACGGGACAAAGCATAAAAAGCTTTGCAGAGCTATTACTAATATGCATACCAATCAGAAAAATCTTACAAACTTGCCATTTGGCTAGTTAACAGATGTGAAAAAATTATACACTGCAAAAAAATTGCCTTGAAAGCCTATCTAGACATTAGATAGATAGATTATTTATTAATACATTTAGTAGCTATATGCATAAAAGTAGATACTGCTCGTAATTTGTCAAACATGTACATAAAATAGACATAGTATAAAATAATTTAACAATTTAAAAACATTAAAGTACAATTACATAATTACAAAAATATTTTAAAAACAAAAAAGTATTTATCAACCGTATAAAATGTATAATCTACTGGGAACTTTTTTAGAGTACGCTTAAACATTTTCAGGTTTACCTCTTTGAATTATTTAGTAACTTATTATATAATTTACTTTGAAATATATATGCTGATGGAAAAGTAAGTATATTAAAATCTTTCAAATAATGCTTGCACAATAAACCCATTTAAAGTTTTAGGGTTGTTCTAAATGCTCGTTTTTGTAGAATAAAAACACGTTTAAAAGATTAGGCATTTCCCCACGTTTGTATTCCATATGTCATATGGGAATAAAACATGAAAAAGTATACAAAAAAAAGACATTTCTGCTTGCTGTTTGTACAGTTAAAATAGCGTTGCCAAGCTTAGCACATACACGATCTACCTGTGTGTCCCAGATTAAGTTTGAATCTATGGTTATTCCCAAGAACTTGACACAATTAATAGTTTTAAGATTTTGTGTAACAAGATTAACTTTTTCTGTTTTTGCTTTGTTAAATATCAACTTATTTGCAAAAAACAAAGTTTTTTAACTTTAGCTTTTCTGTCTAACAAAGATTTATTGACATCCCATACTAATACACTACATTAGAATAAAAAACAAGGTGTCTTGCTACATTAAATGGAATATTATTGACAAAAATAATAAATAAAAAAGATCATAAAATAGAACCCTGTGGGTTTATTATACCGAAGGCAATCAAAGGCTTTTAACAAATCACAAAAAAAAACCTAAAACATTCCTACACTATTCAAGTCCTATGTTTACTTTTTTAGTAAAATTTATTATTGCATCCGCTTATAACAGTTTTTCATAAAGCCAAACTGGCTGCTAGACAAAAAAATATATTTGTTAAAATATTATGTTAAGCGGTCAAATATAATTTTTCCAATATTTTTGAAAGTGTATGTAAAATAGCAATAAGCCTAGAACTGTTACACATATCTTGTTTACCAGATTTACATATTGGTATTATTTTGGCAAATTTAACTTGTTTAACTTGTACTTCTCGTAGTCAAACATATATTAAAAATGTAAGTAAGTGGTAATGCTTTTAAATCAATTATTTGTTTTAGTAACCACGTGTTAATACCATATATGTCCATTGTTTTTTTGGTTTTTAAATTACATGTAATGGCAACAACATCAACTAGCATTAAAAAGATTGTTGACAAAATTACCTTTGCATCAATTGCTACAGTAATGCATAATAGAAAAAAAAATTTTTTTGTTTGATACTGGGTAAACTTTATTCTCAAAAACCAAACTTGTAATAATTACATTATTTGGTAAAACTGTATAAACTAATGATGCAGACGATGCAGAGCGGTGTGTTATTACTTCTACTATAGTGCTTTGACATAGACAGCCTACTGTATACATTGAATAACATGGGCTTATTTGCTTTAGGCTACGCCAATGACCTTACTATCCTGATAAGCGGGCTGGACTAAACACTGTCAAAAGGTAGTACAAAAAAGAGAAACAATTGAAATATACAACCAAAACGGCAATCGTTTTTTTACAAAACAAACAAAAAATTAAAGAGTTAAAAAATCTAAAAATGTATAAAACCACACTGTGCAACTCTGCAACAGACGAAACTAACATTTTATACTTATCTAGAAAATATGAATACTTTTTGTATTCGGGTGATTTTTGAAACCAAAACAATAGTTAAACAAACATAAAAAAACATGTTTAAAACAACTAAACTAGATGAAGTACACAAGTTATCATGTTTTTTGATAAAGGGAGCAATAAAAACAACTCAAACAACGGCTACGAAAACTACCACTACTACATTTAATTTAGCAAAACAAGCACAAAGACGTATATTGAATCAAAACCTGCTTTCAAAATTTTATACAAGTTTGGTAAAAAATAATTCGTAGAAAACTTGAAACAAAACACAGCATCTTCTAGCAAAACTGTCAGAAAATAAAACACACTAGGCTATTTCTAACACTACCCAAACTGTGGTAGGCAAATGAGACTGCCAAATAAATTTACAAAACTGATAAATAAACACTGGTTTGAACAAACAAGTACATAAAATTGAAATTCAAAGGGTCCGCAGACGTTTGGATAAAAATGACTCATCTGCATTTGCTGAGCAAGTGTAAAGCTTACATAAAAAAACGCAAATATATTTTTTTAAACACATGTTATTTAAAGAAGAGCTCAAGACAATACTCTGGAAAAAGTTTATAGACTTTATCAAAGAAACAAAACTACCAGATAAATAATAACCAAATGTGTGCACAGTAAGACCAGCATCACCACAATGCAAGGTGCGCCAAGCAAAACATCTTAAAGAAAAAAAAAAGATGAGGTTTTTAGTCAGTAAAACGACTGAATAGTATGGGCAGCTCAGTGTCTTTTAAAAATATTAATTTTTTTACGCAAAAAATACTACATACTACTGGTCTTAAAATCCGAGTTTTGTCGCTTTACTATTTTAACTTATATGTCTGTAATAACTGATACTGTTTTTTAATCAATCAATTATTTTATTAGTTTGTTTTATATTTTGTTGTAAGATTATTTTTAACATTGTATAGTTTAGTGTGTCTAGTAGAATCTTTAATTTTAAGTAATAACTAGTTTTGTAAAATATATAACGTCTTTTTTTGTCAACTTAAGTTACTGTGTTATTACTATTGTTCCGCAAAAATGTCCTCGTCACGTTATATTCTTTGGTAATATTATTTAATTTTTGTTGTTTTTTAATTTATGAATTTATTAGTGATAATATATGTATATATTGCTTTAAATTCAACATCTTTTATTTTTTTTTAATGTAAGTCAATTATATTCTCAGTGTCTATTGTCAGTCTTGAAATATTTATCTATTATATTTGGCTAAAAAGAAAATGTCTGGCATCTACTGTTTACCAAACCAAATACATCACAATTAAAAAAAAAAAATACTTTTAAGCAATACCAATCTATACTATAATGAACAAAAATCTTACATCAAAATATAAAACTAAAACTAATAAACAAATGTATAGAATGCCAAAAATACATTTTATATGCTACATAATTTTACCTGTATCGTAATAGAATCATTACAATAAAAAACAACAGATTGCAGAGAGAAACTGTAGTTGGTGGCTTATACAAACGACATGGTGATTGTAGCAAAACAAGCAAATGAAATGAACAAAATGATTAAATGGCGGAAGAAGACGTAGAGTAGAAAATGAGAAATAGGATAAAAAAAAATTAAAGAAGTATAAACATTTAAATACTTAGGATATGTTTTTTGTAGAAACAATATTAAAAATAAACACATAAAAAATATGACATTAAAAACTAAAAGAAAATTTGAATATATTTTATTGTACGGAAATTTGGGGATAAAAAGAGCAAAAAAGATTAGATGCTAATAATCAAACAAAATACTAGAGATAAGTTTTAAGCGTAAACAAAAAACCCCAGCATACATTGTAATGGAAAAAGTTAAAAATGATAAATTAAGAGTAGAAGAAAGAAAAACCTGCAAAGAGATATAAAGAAGAGTGAGAGAAATAAATGAATAAAAAATATTAGTAAAGTGCATTCAGAAGAAGATGAAAGGAAAATGAGGAAAAATAAAAACATCCAGACATTTTTTTTTTTAACAAGAATGAATATGCAAGTAGGAAAGTAGAAAGATTGAAAATATATTAAAATATGTGAAAAGAAATTACGATGAAAGATAGAGATATACAAGTGCAAAAACGTAAAACATAAATGAATTTAGGTACAATTCAAGTTATGTACATATCATAACAAATGCAATACTAAAATAGCTAGAAAGTGTAAATTATGAAAAAATGAAAAAAAGAATGATTGCAAGATTCTGATGTTAAAATAAAGAAAAAGTGTGCAAATTTTGGATGAACAAAAAAAAATGTGTAGGATGTGTAAAGAAGCTAGAGAAAACATAGAATAAAAGAAGATTAAAATGGATGATGAATAAGAAAATTTAAACAAAACTATCAAAGAATTAATTAAAAACAGAGTTTAGGGTAATTAAAATTATATATTATATTATTAGTGAATTCAGTTTTATAGTAAATGTTATGTTAAGTTGTAGAATTTTCAACGCCAAAAGGCAAGAAAATCTAAACTTTCTGATAGTTTTATTATTAGGATCTTTAAAGTGACATCTTTGATTACATATATTCCAAAACAATTGTTAGTTAAAATCATAGAAAAAGATTTTTATATTATAACAAATTACATGGATATAACAAAATCAACTTTTAGTACCGTTGTTGTACACGCTGTTACAACTAACTAATTTTTACATGAAGATAGTTTTTACCAACAGATAATATATGTGAAATAAATTATACTTTTATATAAATAAATATTAAATTACTTACTGTTTTTAAACACAATTGTCATTGCAGATTTAGGTGCTGTTTTGTATTTTCTGTTGTCATAAAACATAACAGTTTAGTAAAATCAATTCAAGCTTACTTTGACTCATCAATGTCTGTGTGTACTGAACCAATGAAAAAAAAATACTTAATATAATACTGGTTTATAATTTAATCAATTTTACTTACATTGCGTTAATTGCTTTAATGTTGCTACTTTAAAATTATATTAGAAATTACTGATAGATTTTTTAATATAAAAATATTATTTAAAATAGTCACAAGACTTAATGCCGCGTTTCAATATTTCTGTAGCCTATTTTTTAAAGTGCAATAAAAATGTAGTGCGCAATGTTAACAAATTTTTGTTCTAATTACAATTTAAATTGACAAGTTATTATTTTAAACTGATTATAAATGTAATAAACAATTATTACCAAAAATGCATTAAAAGTTTTAAAAGTATTAACCTTAGAAGTCACAACAAGAATAACAGAATAACAGAATTGATTTACAAAGCTCTGCGTTCATTAAAGTTATTTCCTTAACAATTTACAATTTATATTCCACTTGGATCAATTAAGGATTGCATTTAAATTATTTATTCATTCCCAAGTGGTCATCCCTCTCAGTCTACAGTCCCGGCGTTATTATTCTAAGAACTAATTAAAGTGGGCAGCCTTTGGAGATTACACATACATCTATTTGTTCGCTATTAAAATGCATGAGCGGCCGGATTGATCGCCGAGAGTGGATGCACGGTATTTACAACTGTATTAATTATTTATATTCACTTTCCGAAGTACGGATCCGAGCGCGTCCTGGAAGCGTAAAAATTTCCAGAATATCTCAAGGATCGCATCTAATAAATAAGAAAGGCGGAAAGGTAAAGGGAGGAATAAAAAAACTGTGTATGATAAATATTGCTTCCAGGCAAATCGTTTCATATATGAAATCTGGAAAAGATGGAGAGGATGGATAGAAATCAGCATTTCGTAATATTTATTAAATAGAAAAACTTAAATAAATGGTTATTAACATGCGATTAGTGTGACGGGTGCAAGTGTCAGAAATAAATGAGTTATTGAAAATCCGTGTATAAAATTGCCTAAGAGTTTTATATTTTTAATTATCAACTCGGTGACCAGAAAAAAATATAACAAAAATAATCATTAAAACTGATAAACAATATTTTTTTAAGCAAATGAGAGACATATTTCATTTTAAATAATAATTAATAATTTTAATTTAACATCATTATAGTATTTGGTATAGGTAAAACTTGTACAAGCATGCTAGCAATACCAAAAAAAAAAAAAAAAAATCGTTTACAGATATATCACAGTTTTTATCACATATGACTTGCCCAAGCAACTCTGTGTAAATTTTGCTGCAGTAATAGCATTTCTGTATTTTTTTCGATATAAATTACGTTCAGTTTTTAGTTAAGGATCATTTGAGTTTAATTAGATTTTATTAATTATTACTAGATTTTGTTGCATATATTTTAACTGATCGGAAAATCATTCTATTTTGTTTGATTTTTCCAGAGATTTTAAGATTTTTGTCAAAAATACTAAATTTGTTCAATTTATAAAAATATTGTAAAACGTATTAGTTTTATAATTAGTGCCAGTTTGCGAATTTTAAAGAAATAGACCAGTCAACATCAGACATACATTTATAAAATAAATTTACCTTGAATAGTAATGAGTTTTACTACAGTGTTTTTTTTTGTTTTGTATTTGTAGTTGATTGATAATCAGAAAACCCAGTGTCAACTGTATTTAAAAAGTTTTCACTAATTATATTGGTAAACGCATTGTCCAGACATCAAACTTTTTTGGTTGAGAGATTAAAGTTAGAATTCAACCCTATATCCTAACATAAAAGTATAAAATGTCTTTTTATTAAGATTTTTTCGCAATTAAATCTAATATTAAAATTTACTAGAACTATAATTGTTATATTATAATTAAACCAATTATTAAAAATTTAAATCAATTAATGTCAATAATTCAAAACAAACAAAAAATACAAATACTGAGTGGGTACTGTAAACTTGATGCGTTATTATAATCCGTTTTTTTTTTATATATTGTTGACAAAACATACATTAGTTGAGTGTAGAATAACACTTTTCTTGATTAATAATTTGGTATTTTACATCAACAAATGATCTATATTATAAAAGTATAAAAACAAATTGTTCAATATAACAATGCTAATGCAGCAAATCTTCAAATTTTATAATTATTTCTGTAGACAAACTGCTCAATAATGCAACTATGTAAATTGACCATAAAATCCACAAACAAATATTATTAACTGCAAATTATATGTAATTATTAATATAGTTACCAAATATAAACAAACACTAAAAATAATTTACATTCAAAATTTATTTAAAATAATCATTACCTCAAATATACAACAAAGTGTGCAACAATCAAATTCACATACTATAAATATGATTATTGTTTATCATAATATCAAAACGCCATTTCTGTTACAAATAAAAATATAAAACTTTCTCACGTATTCATACGCTAATCACCAAAACCAATAATAATGTTGCTTGTTAATTTTAACATCAAAATAAGAAAACATTATTGCTTTAAATCATTTAAATAGAAAGAATCTGCAATAAATAATGTATACATTTAATTTAACTCTTTTTGATGCCTCGCGCTCGTAATAAAAAATAACTTTGCAACTCGTACTAATTTAGCCCGCGAGGTATTCCCTTTTTGTTCCCCTGATTGTGAGGGATTTTAATTTAAATTAGGGAATGATAATTAAGTAGAATTAGCATAAGTCAAGGAGGACAAAAAATAAAGACGGGTCTGGGAATGAATGAATGTACATGGGAATGAGTGCAGGTGTTAAATATATATTTCAATTCTTAAATTGAAAGTGCTTTAGCTGTAAGATAAACCCCAGGCGTTGCATATTGGATTTAAGTAGTTATAAATTCTAATTTCCTTCCCGCTTAAAGCAATTAACTCAGCTCTGGTGTACGTAATACTCTGGCGGAGGAGTCACAGGGAAAGAAAAAAAATAGGGATGAAGGGAAAAAGTATAACGACGGCGCCAAAGAGGGGAAGGACCCGAGGTGGAAATATACAGATCAGATTATAATCACCTGGCAGATGTTCGTATCTGGATCTCTGGACGGAATTTTCCGAAAATAAGATGTTCCCTGCGCGCATTGACATTCATGGAACGGTCCGACGTTCATCAATATTCTGCAGGACTTTGTGCGCGACGTTAGTTAATGGAATGTGGACTTCTATGTAGGTGTCGCTTCCCATTGCTGACCTAATGACACTTCACTGTGCTACTTCAAAATTGTTTTACACCCTCTAACTAGCACTCATTCACATTTAAATAAATTCCTGTCTGTTCTACATGAAAATCTCATCTCCGCAACGAATTTATGATGTTGCCGAATCAACTCATTAACAAACATTTAACAATATATTATCAACCTGCTTCAAGCAATTATTTATATAAGTTTAGTATTTTTGTATCATGTTACAAGAAGTAAATATATATTTTAGATGCAATTTTTTTCTCAATATTCAGTTGATGAAATTGAATATAAATATAAAATAACTTAAGTTATTTAAATAACTTGTAATGTGTCTATCAGCATTACATTAAATACCTATTTGCCCCTGAAAACATAAAATGTAAATATAAAAAAAATTTAGTACTATATACATAAAAAGAGGAAATTTTTTATTACATTTATCTTAATCTTCTAGTGTATTAAGGCTGTTCATGTAAAACCTATGCAATATACAGGGTGATTCCTAACCTATACGCATAAACTCGAAGAATTATAGTTTACAATCAATATTATTGATAAATGTTAAAAAAATTTAGTAAAAGTTTTATAATAAGCGAGATAATAAATTATAAAATTTCTGGAAAATTAAAATTTATTATTTGAAAGAAATCGGTGTGCCATGCCAAAATTAAAATAATGCACGTTAAAGTCCCGGCGGTTGTTGCCAAAAAATTGAAAAAAAAAACCAGGTAGCGCCTGACAGTGTGTAATAAAATTAAATTATGGCGCATCATAACATGACCAATGCAGAATTTGTGGATATGATATTGGTGTATGGAGAAGTTCATCAAAATTCAGTTGCTGCAGCTCGCCTGCTCGGGGATTGTTTGTACGTTTGGTACAGCGTGCAAGAGAAACTGGGTACTTGCAACCCAGGCCTGGAAAATATAGAGGACGTTCTAGACCAAGGCATATTTTTAACCTTGAGGAGGATATTGTCGATATTGCTGAAGAACGTCCTGACATCAGTGCCCGGATAATTGCCGATCAAACTGAAGTATTGCAGTCAACTGTATGGCGCATATTAAAGCATGAGTTACTGTATCCATACTATGTGCAGCGTGTGCATGCCCTGTTACCAACAGATTTTCCTCTTAGGGTAGTATTTTGCAAATGGCTGTTGCGTCAGCATGATGTGAACCCAAATTTTTCTACTAACATTTTAGTAACAAATGAGACAATTTTTACTTGTAGCGGTGTGCACAATTTTCACAATACTCATTATTGGGCAGTTGAAAATCCACACATTACCCGGCGTACAAACTTTCAACACAGATTTTCGGTGAATGTATGAGCTGGATATGTAAACGGCCATCTTATTAGACCGTTTTTGTTGCCAAATCATGTAACGGGCGCTGTTTATTTAATTTTTTTACAAGAAACCCTACCAGCACGACTGGAAGAAGTTCCAATCAATGTTAGACAGCGCATCTGGTATCTTCACAACGGATCTTCACCATACTTTGCAATAGATGTGCGACAACATTTGAACAATGTGTTCCCAAGGAAGTAGATTGATCGAGGAGATCCAACTGCCTGGCCTCCTAGATCACCTGACTTAAATCCCCTAGACTTTTATGTTTGGGGACATAGCAAACATCTGGTAAACGCTACCAAAATTTAGTGTTGAAGATTTGCGACATCGCATACTAACTGCCGCTGACACAATTCGGTAACCACCAAGACTTCAACGTGCATGTAGCGCAACATGGCTTTGGCGGGCGCAGATGTGTTTGGAAAATAAAAGAAATAATTTTGAGCATTTATTTGTTTATTCTTTTGATAATTAGTTGATTAAAAGCTTTACTACATTTTTATTATTTTTATTTTGGCATAGCACACCGATTTTTTTCAAATAATAAATATTAATTTTCCAGAAACTTTATAATTCATTATCTTGCTTATTATAAAACTTTTACTACATTTTTTTAACATTTATCAATAATATAATATAAGAATCACCCTGTATATCTAATATATTTTAGTTTAACAAACTTAACCACTCACCTAACTTAGTCTATAATAATTCATCAAATAAAAATTACATTTGGGCGTTTTATGAACTGCCTATGCTTCGCATAAAAAGTTGCGTTTTATCGGCCTACCACACTTCAAACACAGGTAAACCTAAAAAGTTAATAAACTAAACTGTTTTAAACCAAAATTTGTTCGATTTTAAGCTATTCTTATTGTTTGTATTGTTATAGGTATATTTAACGTAATAATAAAATATTGAATTGTTTGTTTTTAAATTTTGTTTATTGTTATATAAAATTTTAAAAATTTAATTATAAAATAAACTTTTACAAAAAAACCTATATTGTTTATATTAATTAGTTTGCAAACAAAATAATATAATAAAATAATGACAAAAATTAAAAAAAAAAACAATTAATTTTTAAATAATAATATAAATTATTTTTAAGCATACGGTTTATCGTTATTTTTTTATTTTCCGGATCATTATAGTACCTGTACCAGTATTGTTTTATCATTTTTTTACGGTTTTCATATATATATTTTTTTAGTTTAATAATACTATTTAATAATAGCATTTATATTTAACCACTGGAATAAATTTGCAGAAACAATAATTTTGTATGTACAAATTATATTAATGGTATTTATTTAAATCCATTAAGCTTGTCGGATTAAAGCAAAGCAAATCATGTTGTGAGCAAACTTTATTTGAAGATCAAGACGTGAACGTTAATAAATCTTATAATTTACTTCCGTTACAAAGCGGATTTTATTTTAGTATTTTATTTGAAAATAAAATTAACTAAAAAAACAAAAAAAATATATATTTATTATCTTATTGGTTGCTATCATAATCATAAAATAAAATAAAACAAGTCGTATTAATTTCTTCTATGTTTCAATTACCACTTATTTGGAATATATTATGAATAGCTTTGCGCTTGATTCGAAAGTGAGTTTTTATAAAAATTACAGTAATAATAGTAATAATAGTAAATACACAAAAAGTGTTTTTATGTTATCTACTTAGCTATAAAAACTATTTGTTATTGAAAAAATTAACTTATTTCAAGTTTTTATTACATTCTATATTGTCATCTTGTCTTTGGTTCCAATCCCTTAACATTTGTCATTTTTATATCAGTTTATAGAAGCAAAATGTATAGTTTGCAACTTACACACAAAAGCGTCATAAAATACTTATCAAAGAATGCAGTAACCCAAAGAATATCCATATGATAATCGTGGCAGTTTATAAAGAAAAAAGTTTGTCAGACTTACAAGTCTCAAATATTGGTGCAAGCAATTTAAATAAGGCAAGAAATCTATTCATAATTAACTAAAATGTGAAAAATTACTAAAAACACAAACTATGATTGACCACTGAATAAAAATGTCAGTTATTGTTAGAAAAATAGAAGTATCAAAAACAAATGTTTTTAAAATTAATTGAGTTCTTAGCTCTCTACGACGTAAACAGGCATTTTTTGCGCAAAACTTGATAATCACAATTATTTGGAACGGTAACTGTATATACGCTAAAACAACAACAGAAAATGTCTACATACACACACAACTTAAAAACAGTTATACACAAAGTCTATTGCATTTAACTGACTTTTACAAACTGCCATTTTTCCTTGCTTAAACAATACTTTATTCTTTGATAACATACACTTACTTCCAACTACTTTCCGTAATGCGTTTACTGTTTTTTCAATTTTTCTATCTAAACTACCATTTTTATAAAACATTGTTTCCAAATGCTCTAAAACATCTTGCAGGAAGATGCGTTTACCGTTTAACCCTACTCTACAAGCTTACCTTTTATGTCGTTTTTACTGAAAACCATAATTTTTGTTTATTTAGTTTATGCTACATTTGTACAAAAATCCATTTTATTTGCTGCAACAGTTGGTTTAATGTTTTTGCGGGTCATTTTTATTCTAATACACTATTACAGTATTGTCAGCATGCTGCACTATTTTATTTACATTATCTAACTCTACACCGTTAACGTCAAGCATTACTCACGCATTTATCCATAAATATATTAAAATAATGGCATTTACTAAACATTTATTAACTCTATACTCTTTTAAAACGTTTTATAACATACATCTGTTGACTCAATCATATGCTTTTTTTAGATCAACAAACGCACAGTACACTGTTTTTCTTCATTGCCATACGTTTTTTTAATTACTTGTTAAAAAGCAAAAATTTGGTCTATCCAGCCTCTATTTACCATAAAACTACACTGCACTCCCCAAATCTTCTCAGTCGTTATTTCAAGCACTTTTTCCAGTCAGTTTTTGCTTGCAATAAATGTCACACTGTCCTCATGCAATTGCTCAAATACTTTTTTTCAGCGCTTTCTAATGTTATTCGTTTTGGATGTTACAAACTTTGTCTCTCACTCACTTTAAAAATATTTTTTTATTTTCTACAAAATCTTTCTGCATTCTCTATGATTATTTTGACCTTTTTTAATTCCTTACTTTTATTTACTACTTTCGTTTACATTTTTTTTTGTATATACTTTTTTTTTCATTCACTGCTAGTTTTATTTGTTTGTCATCTCTTTATATTTTTAACCACCGTTACACACATCTTTTGCACATTCAACTGTTGTCACTTTTAATCTATTTCACGCGTTTTCAATGTTCTCATTCATCAATTTTTCATTCAATACTTTTTGTTATTAATCTATTTTTTTTAAATGTAAATAAATTTGCAACCAAGATCCACGTACCTCTCAAAGATGTGTTTGATATGAATAATTTTACAAACTCACCAATTTCTTGTTGATTATTCACTCTATTGTCACTATACTTTTCTAGAACATTTTATAATTTAACTTTTTGGGTACCTAGCCAACAATTCAAATTTTTCAATAAAATATTTTTTTGACAGGTTTGCTTTCAGATTCTGCCAAAACTCTATATTGTCATACACACCATTGACAGGGACAAAAGCTGCCACTTAAAAAAAACTTTGAATTAATTAAAAAAAAAAAACGTTAAAATAAGTGTTGGTGTTAATGGTTTTTACAATAGAAAAACATTGTTTGCCCTGTAACTGTTTGCATAACAACAAAGATAACATAACATAAAATCTCCTCTCGTAGTAACAAAAAAAAACATTAAAGAAATTCAAATTGCTATAATATTTGTAAAATATAAATTAATATCATGTGATAACATTTAATAAAACTTAAAATTGTGCTCAAAATTGATATTTATACAAGTTTCAACAAAATCTTAAAAAAAATAATTAATAATGTGAAAACAATGTTCAAAATCTTGTTACCACGTTGTTTATGTATGACTTAATATTTTTGATTTGTTGATATTTATTTTAAATACTAAAAATACTGTATAAAGATTTTTGCTCATTGAAGTTTAACACCAAAAATTTACCTGTAAAATTATTAATATCTTTCGTTAATCTTTTATATTGTACAGACTAAACTTGAGCAATTGATTATCTAAGCAAAGCTTGTTTGTTGTTTAGTGCATATAAAAATATTCTCTTGTAATCCTAGGCTAGCATTTTAAACATATTTTTTAGGGTAAATAGTTTTGGAAATATTGTATATCTTTAACAAACTTTTCTAGTTAGCTAAATTTTTTTTGTCGTTATAGTTTTAAAATAAAAATCTTCTTGCAACGTTCATCTTTTAATAATAATAATAATCAATAAGTTGAAAGCTTCATAAAACTTAATACTCACTAGATAAGAAGATACGGACTCAGTAATATTTTTTATACTATTTCTTAAAGTTTATAAATGATGAAGACGGTACTGTAATTTTTGATATCCGGTCTAGTAAATGTCCCTTTTGCTTCCTATTTGGCTGTGTAATTCTACAAAGTGTGGCCAATGCAGTTTAGAAGACTGTTTACGCAAGCCAAATCTAATTTGAATTTAATTACTACCGATTGCTATGCCTACAATTTTTTTTTGTAAAATTCAATGTTTTGGCTGACGTGTAGTGACATAGCTGTAACATTTCTTCTATTTTTTTTTTCTATCAGTGTCATCTAGTCATTTAGTCGTTCTGTTGGCAGATTCTTTAGCCGCAGTCTCTATGTTTGTGTGTAGAAGTTGTTGAATAATGTCCGTCTATTGTGTTGGAGTTTTTTTTTCACCTACTATCTGGTTTACCTTGTATAATAAGTTTTTCCATCTTGTTATTTTGCGTTATATAAAAATGCGGCTGTAGGTTATACTAGAGACATGCTGTTTAGGTTTAATTTAATTAAGGATCAACATGTTATATTGCATATGGCACTTTAAGCATTTGTTTCCAACACCACATTTTATAGACATTTATTCTTTAACGATAGGCCGCGCGTACTGTATAAGGTTTTGCTTCATAATTGAACACAAAAATTACAAAAGTATGGACTAGATTACACTTAGTGTTGTGTGTTATGTTATAGACTTTACATATTGTGATTAACTTAACTGTAATTTTAATTATTGATTACAGCTTCCAGATATATAAACTGTTTGACTAACTTGTATCTGCCAATTTAACGTTTATTTGGTGAGTTATCATTTGCACATAATCAACTAGCATTGCCTTAACTTATAGTCTATAATTAAGGTTGATTCTTCTTAGTCTTTTAGTTAGGGTTACTAATTCATCTTTGCTTAATGCAAGTAGTGTATTATCTGCAAATTTTTGATTAATAAACATTATTTTCTAAATTTAAACAATATCTTCCCATTCATCTAAAACTTTGCGCATTATATATTTGCTGTATAAGTTAAATATTATTAGTAACAAAATGCATTTTTATAATTTTACTTTGGTCTAATATATGGTTTTTGATCTTTACCACAGCAGTACTATCTTTATAAGAACTATTAATTAATAGTACCAGATAATTTGGTACACCCATTCAAATTAAAATAAGCCATAATTCATGTTATTTAAAATGTTTGTCTAAAGCAAAGTTTGCTTTCCTTGGTTTTTGTATTTATAGGTTTTAGCTCCAGTGCCATTCTGGCCGTTGACCACATTTGTGTATTAGATAGTTTTCTTGACTGTGTTTTGGTATCTTTTGTTTGTCTATATCTTTCATAAAGTTCGACTTCATTGTTAAGAATTTTTTTATGTAACACATTTGTTATACAAGGTCTGTAAGTTCCAAGATTTACAATTTATCTGTAATCTGTATGTTGCTTGTTTTGCCGCAGTCATTATAATTAAGTAAAGTCTAATAACAATAATAATACTTCTATAGCTGCTGTGGAAGTCGTTCTTATTGCCCCTGTTATCAGCAAATATGCTAGCCTTCGAGTTTGTTTGTAGTACCCTTAAAAAGTAGTTTTTTTCCCATACAAGCGTTCTATATGTAATGATAGGTTTTACCACCATCATATTCGGTCCATTTGGACCATCTTTTTTGTTGTAAATATCACCCGAATAGCATTTGAAGTTATATTATCTAAATAAATGTGAAAGTTTAGCCTACTGTTGAGAGTAAATTGCTGATCTATTACTTCTTTTATTGTTGGAAGCCTAGCTACATACATCCTTAGGTTTTATAGATATGTAGTGTTTTGTTGTTTTGTGAACAATACAATTTTATATAAGTTTTACTTGGGTTTACTAAAACTTTTACCATTTTACACCATTGGATACTTTTTTTGTCATTTAAAAAAAAGTTGCTATTGTCCACATGTGCCCCAATAGTATTTATTTAATTGCAAGCTAACAATAAAACTTAATAAAACAAATAGTAGATGATACAATAACAAAATAGTATGTACACATAAAAATTATGTTGCATATAAACTTTGTTTACTGTACTTATTTGAGGATAAAAAATACAAGACCATGAAACTTTTACGTTTGCACATGGTAAACAAATTTTTGGTGACAATAACCATAACTACCAACCAACGTCAACTAAAGATACAGCATGAATAATGTTATAAGTAGAGGCATGTGTGAGATTTTTTTCAAAATATTAGAACATTGTTTACATGCGCCTCCCTCTCCTCTATATATTAAAAAAACTGTTTAAAACTGTTAAAATATACAAATAGATATAATAACCATTGAACCCAATAATAATGACAATGTATATATATAATACAAAACTGTATCATACCATCTTTTACGTACCCAGAATTGGCATCAGTTTCGATAAATTGAAATAAAATGATATAGGGTTTTCCAATAAGAGGTTTTATTTTGATATAAAAAAAAAACGGGTATTTTTTAAAAGAAATCAATAAATGTTTATTTTATTGTAAAGAGAAAGGTATGCCATTAACATTTGGAAACGATATCAGTCAAATGGCCGTCACGGTTACGGTTGCAGTACCACATTCTTTTCATAAAATTTTCTATGACTAATTCGCACATTTGCGGCTGTATGTTCTCAATAACTTTACAAATTCCATCTCTAGAGTCTTGAATTGATTGTGGAGAATTGGCATAGACCTTATCTTTTACGTGGGCCTAAAGAAAAAAATCTAAAAAAAATAACACGGTCAGGAAACTATTCTTGCAAAATTGCGATTGTTTCATTGCTTGTGTGGCAAGTAGCGCCGTCTTGCTGAAAATAACCGTCGTCCACATCAATATCTTTCAATTCCGGCCATAAAAAATCATTTATCATAGCTCGGTAGCGCCATCCATTCACCGTTACAGTTGCACCAGCCTCATTTTTAAAAAAGTAGGGTCCAATCACACCGCCAGCCCAAAAACCGCACTAAACAGTGACATGTTAAGAATGCAAAGATTTTTCAACAATCATTCTTGGATTTTCTAAGCTTAAAATGCAACAATTCTGCTTATTAACGTAGTCTCATCATTTTGATGCATTTGAAGAACCCAATTATGGTGATTGACCGGCTTGAGTTCTTGTGTTAACAGAACCTTAAAAGCCTAAAGACTTGATGTCTAATTCCAAAGATCGACAAGGAATTGACAAAGCTGGGTTTTCTTCAACACTACGAGCTACATAAGCAATATTTTCATGTGTTCTTGAGCAATGCACACAGTTTCAATTCTTCACATCTCAAACTTGTCCCAACTGCTCAATTTTTTTCACTAGGTTTACTATTGCATTACGACGACCAAAAAGTGCTTTGGTTTTGCCAACTGTGACTGAAAAATTCTCATCATTTTTGTAGTAAATTTTAATAATTTTCATGCGTTGTTGAAGCATCTATTGTTCCATTTTAGTAATGGCATAGTTTTTACTTGTCAAATGTCAAAAGATAATAGCTTTAAAATTGACAGCTGCCCAAATATCCTGCTATTCAAAATGAAAGTTCTTATTGGAAAATCCTTTACATGTATGAAGTATGTTTTTTGGTAAAGTTCAGACTATGTGTTAGATATATGTAATTATATTTCTGCCTTGTATTATAAACTTGTATCAAGAAGCATTAAAATAAAAAGAATGTTTAGAATGAATTTCATACATTTAAAAATATAAACTCCTGTACAGATGAGTTGTTTATTTTTTTAACTAACTTTGGTATAAATCTTGCATACCTAAATCATATATAATTCAAGAACACATAAGATTATTGATGATGTAGCTTGTAGTGTTAAAAAAAACAGATTTGTCGATCTTTAGAATTAGACATTCCACAAACGACATTACACCGTATTTTGCATAAACTTAAGTCTTAAGACTTTTAAAGTTTAAATAATACAAAAACTCAAGCCGGTCGATCACCATAAACGTCGTATCTTTGCTGATTGGGTCTTTCAAACGCATCAAAATTATCCGGAATTTTATCGAAATATCTGCTTTAGTGATGAGTCCCATTTTCACCTTGGAGGCTACGTTAATAAACAGAATAGTCGCATTTGAGGATTAGAAAATCCAAGAATGATTGTTGAAAAGTCTTTGCATCCTCAACGTGTCACGGTATGGTGCGGTTTTTGGGCTGGCGGTGTGATTAGACTCATTTTTTTTAATGAGGCTAATGCAACTGTTACGGTGAATGGATGGTGCTACCAAGCTATAATTAATATTTTTTATGGCTAGAAGTGGAAGATATTGATGTGGACCACGTTTATTTTCAGTAAGACGGCACTACGTGCTACACAAACAACAAAACAATTGCAATTTTGCAATAAAAGTTTTCTGACCGTGTTATTTCTTGAAGATGTGATTACAATTGGCCACCGTTATCTTGTGATTTAACACCTTCATACTTTTTTTTATGGGGCCACATAAAAGATAAGGTCTATGCCAATGCTCCACAATCGATTTAAGACTTGAAGATGTGCAAATTGGTCATGGAAAATTTCATGAAAAGAATGTGGTACTGTAACCGTAACCGTGGCGGCCATTTGACTGATATCGTTTTTAAATGTTAATGGCATACCTTTCTCTTTACAATAAAATAAACATTTAATGATTTTTTCTTAAATACCCAATTTTTAATATTAAAATGTAACCTCTTATTAGAAAACCCTATATAATAAATTATTTAACAAATTATTAACTTTTTATGTAAATTGGAGCTGTACAAGTTCATCTAGTTTTATGACTATATTAATATCAAAAAGTAATTGTATTTAGTATTTTAAACTCTTTTCTAAATGTACCTCTTTTGTGACCTAAATTTAATCACTATTATTATATCAGATTTAAACTTTAAGAACAAAAGTTATAGTCAGATGCTAAAAGAATTTACCCATTAGAACAATATGGTCTCTAAAACAAACACACTAATAACATAGGTAACTTTAGACAGTTTAGAGAAGTTTGATGTATTCCTCAAAATAAATTAAAAAAAAAAACAAATGATTATTCATGGAAATGTAAAAATAGATATACTAACAAACTCAATAAACAGTAAATAGTATAAAGAAATGCGGATCCGTACAATATGGTTTTGTATGGAAAATAGATAAACACATTAACAAAAAATATAAAAAAAGCAAATTGGTACAATCATGTCTGGATCATATTTATATCAAAGTTTATTGGAAAAAATAGTGATCATCAATACAACACAAACATTTTAAATTATTACCTAAAAAAAGTTAAACTAAAAATTAAATAACCTACGTAGACAAGCCAAAATTTATTAAATTTTTATCAAGCTGTATAAAACTGCAAAACTGTAACATATAAATGAAATGTCGCGATCAAACATAAAGAAGACATACCAAAAAATCATTGGAAAATAAAACCAAACATGCCACAAAAACTCTAACACAAAAAAACTTAAGACAATAGACGAAATATAGCAGTTTACGGATACTATCACTAAAAAGACCAACAATCTAGCAAAATTGTGCAACAAAAAATTACATAACATAACACTGCAAAATCACTATATATAACAAAAAAAACTTTGAAAAACATTAAAACTATCATAAAATCAACAAACACAGTGAAACCGGCAGGACACAATAAAATAAAAATAAGGAACTTCATAGAGAAACACAATAACAAGCCAAAAACTGGTAAATTTAATAATAAAAAAAGAGATTGACCTAAATGATTAAAAAAGCTATATTAGGATCAATCGGTCAAAAAAACGACACAAAAATTATCGACCAATTGCAGTACTGCCTGCAATTTCTTGAAAAATACATAGAGAAATATTTAACCAAATATCTCAAAAAAAAAAACTTTTTAAATAAACAAAAAGCTTTTAGAAAAAATTACTAATTTGATTAACAAGCCTTGACAAAAACATGTACTCATTCTGTTTATTTGTGGATTTGCTTTAAGGAGGATAGTTCCGGAAATAAAATATAGTTTAATAAATAAAGATTACGTTAACTATAAAATTAACAACAAAATCTTTAATAATAAAGTTATTGATCTAAACAAAAACATATTTAATGCACACAATAAATTTTAAATTGGACATTGTGTTAAAGAATAGTAATAAATGTATACTATTTTTTTCAATAACTAAAAACAAAACTTTTAAAAATTTGTTTTAATCTTTAGTAAATTTAAAATATTTCTGTATAAAAAATAAAACTAATAAACTTGCCTTGCTAAGAATAAGATGCAAACTAAACAAATTGCAAATAACATGTAAATAAAATATTAAAGAATGTTTTTAAAAATGTTGACATTTTATGTCTATTATCATAAGAGTAAGAATTTAATTAATATTGAAATGAATATTTTAAATAAATCTTGTTCATATAAATCTACTAGTTCTATAACAAATAATGATGAAATAAATTCTTTAACTGTTAAGGTTGATACTACAAATTCGAACTTATGATTCTAATCAAGAAAATCCAATATTATAAATACCTATTAGTAAATGTCCGTAAATTATAGCAAAAACCAATTAATTACCTCAGAAGTAAATATGAGACTAGACAAAAATTCTTTTTTAAAAATAATTCAAACATGAATGTAATTAATTTTATAAAACAGTACTAAATAGCAAAGGTTGAACATTATTTGTATTTTAAGGATTCAATATATGAGAAATTTTGTAATGTTTTGCAAACTCTTTTTAAGAGCTTCGAGATTAATTTTATCAAATGCACCAAAAATTGATAGACATTAATGATAAAATCAATATCATTTAAACTGTCCGGGACTATCATAAAGAAAAAAACAACTACAAGAGATTAGACAGAACCAAAAATAGTATTAAACAAGTATATTATTGGCCAAATTAAAGAAAATCAATTAAAAACCTTCATGAATTTTTGTGAAATATGCCAAGTACATAAAAATACCAAAAAAATTAGAATTCAATACAACTCTGACAGCTATAAAGCCTTTCCAAATCCTGCATGTTGACAGCATTATATTAGATATTAAATTTGTAACTATTTTAGATTAAATAATCAAACGAAAGACTGGTTTGCCATCTAGTTGCAATTTTTAATACTAAAATGTCCGCATTAATCGGTATCATTTTTGCATTTATGCAATTGGCAGTCATTTCGCGGCTATAACGATTTTGAATCGCCAATAAATTATGAAATGAATTAATAATTTATTTAAAATCAGTCAATCGAATCACAGCGGCCAAGGGTCAAGCATAGACAATTGTTTCGGTTCTACAAACCTCGTCAGTATGCCTTGTACGACCAAAATTATAAATTTATAGCCGCGAAATGACTGCCAATTGCATAAATGCAAAAATGATACCGATTAATGCGGACATTTTAGTATTAAAAATTGCAACTAGATGGCAAACCAGTCTTTCGTTTGATTATTTATAATATCAATTGTGTTCATAAGCACAGAAATATTTATTCAAAATTGTCTTCGCTATCATGCGATGCCGTGGTCGTACAAGGCATACTGACGAGGTTTGTAGAACCGAAACAATTGTCTATGCTTGACCCTTGGCCGCTGTGATTCGATTGACTGATTTTGAATAAATTATTAATTCATTTCATTATTTTAGATTAATTTTCAAAATATAGACAGGCACACACTAAATTCTCCCCAAGCAAAAAAAATTACAAAAAGTTTAATTAAATATTTTGTACACCATTGTTTTCTTAAACATATCATCTCGAACAATGGCGGAGAATTTAAAAATGATATAGTTAAAAAATTGCTAAAAAAACACATCAAATAAAAAAATTATATCCAAATGACGATAGCCAATTGTACAAAACACCAACTTATGTTTAATTTACTATGTATGTTTATTAATTACCTTTGTAACTTTATTTGTGCAATAAAAAATTATTTTATTAATTTTCAACATTCCGATTGAATTGAATGGTTTTATATCACTTTAATAGAACATACCATGATTTTATAAAAATAAATCTTTTAAAAATAAAAGTTATGCTTTATTGGCATTCAACAACTCAGTACACACTACAACTTAATTTATAAGACTATATGAAATTGTAACACAACATTTATGATATGAAAATCTTGGTTAATAATTATGTCCATGAATACAAGTACAAAATAAAAATGCTATATCGACAAAATAATAAAATTTGTAATTAACTAAACAAAATTACATTTCTCAATATTCGATGATACAATCAGAAATATACTATTATCAAAATTTTTTGCAATTATAGAAACTTAATTAAAAATACTATATAAATAACAGATGTGCGTTTGTAAAAGATATTTGTTACCAATTATTGATACTTTACAATACACTATTGTTGAAAATGTAGAAAATTCTGTTACATTCTATAAGTTCAGAGTTTTGCGTTCTAGCATAATAAAACCGAAATAATTATATTCAAAATCATATTTTACTATAAATTATTGTTTGAGTTAAAGCATGAAAACATTCTTGCTTTTGAATCAGTTATAAGAGTAAATTGCAAAATAAAAAAATTCTGTAAGAAGTAATTTTTCTTTCCATTCCAATTAGTTTTAAACAAGACTTTAAATTTTATTACTTACTTATCCAATCCCTACCAAAACCGAGTAGTTGTTGTAATAATTACCAGAAATTAAATATTTCTTAAAAACAAGAAATTTATTAAAACCTCTAGCCTCTAAGTGACATTTGTACCATCAATTAAAAACAATAATAAAAAGTTTCATAGTTTTTACAATAAAATTATCACTAGTTTAAGTTGAGTCTGAAAACCTATTTACAAAATGTCAGTTTGGATTCCGCTCCGGTATATCTACAACTGATACAATAAATGCATATGTTAAAAGCATTATAAATTGTTTTGAAAATAAGCAATATTCTTTAGCTACTTTTGTTGATTTAACTAAAGCCTTCGATTATGTTTCTCACTCAATACTGCTACTCAATAGTGTATCTTTACTTAAATCCTATTTAGATGATCGTAAACAGCAAGTTTTTTTTTAATAATATACAGGTACATATGTTCAAGTTTTTTAAAAGTAAAACTGTCTCACAAATTCTAAGACAATACTTTTTGATGATGCTACCACTAATAAGATTTTATTAATGCAAGCATTTGAATAGTTTACTTAAATAAATTATTTTTAAATGAAACAAAAACAGTGAAAACACTGTATAAGACAGAACAACAAAACATTTCATGCACTAAGTTTTTAGACTTGCAAATTGATGCAAATTTAAGGTGGGAAAAGCACGGAACCGTAGTAGCAAAAAAATATCTCAAAACCTATACTGTTTAAAAATTTATTTGTCTCTACCACCATTCTGAAAGCTGCTTATTTTGCACTTATACATTGTCATTTAAAATATGGTCTTTTGGTACGGGGTCATTCTTGTTGCATCAATAAAATATTTTCGATACAAAGAAAATCTATAAGTTATGGTTTTGCATTATCAAAAAAATTGCAAATAAAACTTTATCAAATTAAACAATCTTACTTTACCTTGGAATGTCTGACACGTTTAAAAAATACAGATATCAGTATTCTATTTACGATCATTATAAATATAAAACAAGAAAAAAGCAAAATATTTACCAAAGCTAAATCAGATTGCAGGGAACTCAGACAGGGTCAAGATAATATGTAATTAATTTTTTTAAGAAATTATGTAAATCTACTCAAGATCTACATTTGAATATGTTTAAAGCCAAAATAAAATGTATCTAACTAAGAAAGCATTTTATAACATTAAATAATTTTTAGAAATAAACGATATATTATAACATCTTTCTAAACCCAGTATAATAAAAATTATTGTTGTAATGTTAATTTGTTTATGTGTTATAATTTGTATACATTTAACTTGTATTTTATGTGTAAACTTTTTAACTATTTTTGCAACATCAACTTGTGTATGACTATTTAGTCTTTAACATTAATAATAAACAACTACTACTACTACTACCAAAAGTAAACGTTATCATTGCCCAAGCCATCTACAAATCAAACAAGAATATCCATGTAAAAAAAAACTTGTATTGAATGCTATTACAAATAAATGTCAATTTGTCAATTTTGACATAAAAAAAACATATAAAAATAGTTTCCAAAATAAACCTTGGAGTTTTTTTTTAAGAAATAATTGATATAAAATTATTTAAAATTAGTTAGAAGTTAGAAAGTTAAAGTTAGAATTAAAATCTCTAAAAGGAATTAAAATATATTTTAATAAACTAAAAATAATATATCAATAATGAACATATGGAAGTCCAGTCATCAGTAATTATCATCAGACAATAACTGAAAACAAAAAAACTTTTGACATAAAAATAAATTACTATTACTATCTTCCAATCTAAAATATAGTTTGTTTTTTTTTTAATGTACTAGTAAAAAAATAAATCAAGTATCAAATTACATGTAGAAATAAGAATAACGCCAAAGTTGCTGTTTTGATGGCGGCACGAAAAGAGTCGCTAGAAAACAACCAGTGTAAAATATGTAAAATTAACGTTGAAAACATAAACGAAGCAATATTGTGTTTATATGCGAAAGTAAAATTCATTTGTCCTGTGGAGTGAAAAGAATAGATTCAATCCCAAAGAATAAAAACTTTAAATGGATCTGTGACGAATGTCTAGAAGAATTTCCCAAAAAAACCAATATTAATACAGAAATTCAATTGAAAAAAATAATAATGGAAATAGAAGATAAAAACCGTATCCTTCAGGAGTATAACAATTTATTAAAACTTAATAGCAATAATGTTGAAAATAAATTATCTGAAAGTAAACAAAGCAATAGCAATAAACATTTAATAAGTGAGATTGTTGTATGCAACCAAAGTAACAACGTTGTGGACAATGCCACTCAACCAATATCAAAACCCAGTTACGCTACAACAATAAAGAATAACAAAACAGCTAACCAAATAAACAACAATAAAGCCAAATCAACTGAAACAGATAAAGATAAATTAATCACTAAAAACCATAATTCTCAAAAGAAAAAAGCTGAAGTTGGAGCTGCAATCTCTAATAATAGCTTTGGATTTACTGGGGAAGAAAAGAAATTATGAATTTATCTATCAAGAGTAAAACGAAATGTTACTGCTGAAAATATAAAAAAAATATTTAATTGACAAAACAAAATCAGAAAACAATATTTTTTTGTAGAAGAACTTCCAACCCAAGAAACCCAAAACAAATGTTTCAAAGTTGGTGCCACATATAATGATATCACTATAAGAGTTATATGACAAAGAATTCTGGCTAGCAGGTGTTGGTTTCAAACGCTTTGACTTTCAGAAATACATACAACTCAATGAACACTCTTTTAAGAAAAAAGACAGGAATTTAGTTTATGATAAAAGGGTTAATATTATACGTCAAAATATACAATGCTTAACAACAAGTATACAACAAATTGATCAATTATCTATACTAAAAAGCTGTGACATACTATGTTTGTCAGAAATTTGGTTATCTAAATTAAATCTAGAATTAATAAGATTAAATAACATGCACTTAACATCTAATTTTTGTAGACTAGAAAACAAGGACCATGGAGGAGTAGCAATCTATTCAAATGTAGATTTAAACTTTAAAACATGTAATGAATTTATCAAATTATCCATACGGAATCATATTGAAATTGCCGCAACGTCTTTCATGTTGAATATAGAACTGTTAATTATAACAATCTACAGACCACCTTCTGGAGACATTGATGCTTATTTTATCACTCTAGAAAAGGTATTAGACATTTTATTTAATAAAAACTATAAATTTATTATTGTAGGAGACTATAAATACATTGATAGAAACCAAAAATAAAAAAGACTTTGTATCACTTCTGTTATCTTTTAATTTAAATTTAAGTATAAAAGAACCTAAAAGAATAACAGCTAGAAGTAAAACTTGTTTAGATAACATAATCTCTAATGTCAACTTAAACTTTACTGTCAAACATAGCCACATAGGTGACCACACGGCACAAATAATACACACTAAATTAAAAACGTATAATCCGCACAAATATTCGTTCACGCAAATAATATCAAAAGAAAATATCCAGAGATTAAAAACAATTTTATCAAAAGAAAATTGGTGTTGTATATACAACATTAAAAATGTTAACGAAAAATGGGATACATTTATAAACATACTAAAATACAATTTAGATGTAACAATGCCTCTTTTAAAAAGATTAGTAACAAATAATAAACCTAAACCGATAGTAACACCTCAACTTATTAGTTGCAAGAAAGAACTCAAACTACTAGGTATACTGAGACAACACATGCCAAATGGAGAAGCTTTGTATATTAAAAAGAAAACAGAGTATAGAAATCTATTATCCAAAGAAAAAAAAGTTTGTTTTAGTAACTATATCAAAAATTCTGAGAACAAATCACGAACGGTATGGACAATGGTGAAAAACAGTATCAACAACAAAAAGTCTAACTCTAGCATAGTTTCGAATATTCCATCGGCAAAAGAATTTAATCAATATTTTACAAACTGCATCTCAAACTTATTAGAAATTTTAACAAAGCAGCAATCTAATAGCTATGACTGTAAAATAGCATACCACACTAACGAATTTTATCCTAATCTCACAACTAATACTGAAATTATAAATGTTGTTAAGAAACTAAAATATTCTAAATCTACAGGAAACGATGGATTTTCTAGCAACATATTAAAACAAATAATAGATTCTATTGTAACACCACTCTGCTATTTAATAAATGAATCAATTAAATTAGGAATCTATCCTCAAAACTTAAAAGATGCAATGGTTAGACCGTTGTTTAAAAAAGGAACAAAAACTGATCCTTTAAGCTATCGACTAGTATGTCTTTTACCGACGTTATCAAAAGTAATTGAAAAAATTATCATTGAAAGACTGTATAACTTTATGCACGATAACAAGTTATAGAATCCAAACCAACATGGTTTTATGAAGAACAAAAACACCGATACAGCTATTTTTGATTTCACTCAGCAAATTTTAAACAGCTTTGAAAATAATCATGTGCCATGTGGAATATTTGTTGACCTAACAAAAGCGTTTGACAGCATTAACCATTTAGTATTATTAAAAAAACTAGAACACTATGGAGTACGAGAAACATCTCTTAATTGGATACAAAATTATTTTGAAAACAGATACCAAAAAGTAATAGTGAAAAAAAAAGGAAACTTTGAAGAATCTACTTTAACAAAAGTAAACGTCGGAGCTCCGCAAGGAAGTATACTGGCTCCTCTATTATTTGCTATTTACATAAACGAATTGCCATCACTAATTCATAAAAACAATGTTCAAGTAGTTAATTACGCAGACGACACCACTTTTCTAATTAATAGCAATCATTTAGAAAAATGTATTCAAGATGCAAATATATGTATAACAGAAGCAGATAGATGGTTTAAAGAAAATTTATTAATATTAAATGCGGAAAAAACAAATGTAATGTTTTTTAAAACTACTAAAACTACAATAACACCAAATCACATCACACTTATAGGACAAAATATAGCCAGTACCTCATGCACAAAGTTTCTTGGAATTCAAGTAAATGATACTTTAACCTGGAATGAACAAATTACTTATCTAAATGCAAAACTAAACACGGCATGTTATGGTATTTGTGTTCTATCAAAAAAAGCAAATTTTGATGCACTTAAAATCTTATACTATGCTAATATATACTCTATACTACAATACGGCATAATTTTCTGGGGAGGATGTTCTGGCACAAAGATCATTTTTTAACCCAAAAAAAGAGCAATTTGGATAATTACAAACAAAAAATATAATGAATCATGTCGTGGAGTTTTTAAACAGCAAAATATTTTGACAGTATTTGGATTGTATATATACCGCTGCCTATTATTTTTAATCAACCATCCATCTTTGTTTGAAGATTATTTAAACAAAGAAACAAATTACAATTTAAGAAAACACTCTCTAACACAAATTCCATGTCACCGTCTAAAAAAATTTGAGGACGGTACACTTTATACATGTATAAAATTTTACAACAACCTACCAGAAGCAATTAGAAAAAAAGCTGTAAACAGAAAAGAATTTAAAAATGAAATCCTACAATATCTTGTGGAACTGGAACCCTATTCAGTTAAAAACTACATAAATTAAATTATTAAACTTTTTTTGACGTCTTCAAACACAATGTAATGTACATTATTTTATATATGTGTATGTAACTTGTTCGTTTTGAAATAAATATTATTATTATTATTATTATTATTATTATTATTATTATTATTATTATTATTATTATTATTATTATTATTATTATTATTATTATTATTATTATTATTATTATTATTATTATTATTATTATTATTATTATTATTATTATTATTATTATTATTATTATTATTTTGTTTTCTCGGACAATTCCGGTAGCAGTTACTTATAACGCCGGGTAAATACCAGAGGCTTTATAAGTTTGTTTTAATATATTTTAATTTAAAAATTTCCTAACAGTTCGACATGTATTTAAAATGACTGATTTTTGAATTTTAATGTAGATGTTAGCTGGTAAGTTTAGGGTTTCTATGGATTTATGCAGGCTGTGAGGAATAATGCCCGTACTTGATATAATTAATGGTACTATAATTACTTTATCCATTCCCCAGATCCTGCGTATCTCATCTGCCAGATCAGTGTATTTTTCAACTTTTTCCGTATAAGTTTTCTCAATATTATGTGTATTAGGAACGGCAATGTCTATTACATACGTAGTTTTATGACTTTTGTCAACTAGTGTTAAGTCCGGTCGATTGTGATGTATGGTTTTATCCGTTATTATTGCTCGGTCATAATACAATTTGAACAAGTTGTTTTCAAGTACTGGTTCTGCTATGTACTTATAATACGGTAAATCTACTGTTGGCAACTTAGTGTTTTTTACAAGATGTTGATGTATTATATTTGCCACGTGGTTGTGTCTTTGCAGGTAATCGGTCTGTGTCAGTATTTTACAACCAGATGTTACATGCTGTATTGTTTCTGACTGAATATGACATCGTCTGCATTTATCCGTTGTTATAGTAATGTCTTTGATTATTATTATTATTATTATTATTATTATTATTATTATTATTATTATTATTATTATTATTATTATTATTATTATTATTATTATTATTATTATTATTTTTATTATTATTATTTTTATTTTTCAAAACTCGTAATACATAATACGGAAGATAAATTAATTTACGAACCTTTCGGTTAAAGTAAATAAATATATTATATTTTTTATTATTTTAAAAATTTTCTAACGGTGCTGCAGGTATCTAATATAACTGCACGCTGCAATTGAATGTAGATTCTTTTATCCAGCTTTAATTCTTTCAAGGCGCCATGTAATGTTATTGGAATGATGCCGGTAGCAGATATCACAATAGGAATTATACGTATTTTTTTCATGCTCCAAAGATGTTCAATTTCTATAGATAAATTTGTATACTTAGTAATTTTTTCCGTGTAAGACTTTTGTAAATTGTTTGAACTCGGTATTGTAATATCAATCAAAAACGCAATTTTATTAATTTTATCGACAAACGTTATATCCGGGCGGTTGTGGCTTATTGATTGATCCGTTAAAATTGTTCTATCCCAATATAATTTGTAATTTTCATTTTCCAAAACTTTATCTGGCGTATATTTATAATATGGTCTTTTATTAGTTACTATAGAATTTTGAAATGCAAGCTCTTGGTGAATAATTTTAGCTACATTATCATGTCTATTTTTATAGTCGGTATTTGCAATAATAGAGCAACTTGATATTATGTGCTGAATATTTTCGTTATGTGTTTTGCACTTTCTACATTTGTCGTCTTGTGTTCCGTCTTTGATAATGAATTTTTGATAATTTTTTGTTTTAATCACTTGATCTTGAATTGCTATTAAAAATCCTTCAGTTTCAGGGAAGAGTGCTCCATAAGTTAACCAAGCGTTTGATGCTGTGAAATCAACATGAGCTTGGATTAGTTCTTGTAAATGTTTGCCATGTAATGCTTTCTCTTTCCAAGATTCTATTTTTTCATCAATTGTTGTAATTCTAAATTCTATTAAGTTAGCCATATTTAATGGTGTGTAGTTTTCGTCAGCATTGATTATAATTCGATGTAGTTCTGATGTTTCTATTTTGTCATAAAAATATTTTCGAATTTTTATTTTTTGTTTGTGATGCATATTTTGTATATCGATTATACCTCTTCCACCACTTTTTCTTGGTAATGTTAATCTTTCTGTTGCTGATCTAGGATGAT
The DNA here is from genome assembly GCA_963932245.1 of Tachinus rufipes. Classification (NCBI taxonomy): domain Eukaryota; kingdom Metazoa; phylum Arthropoda; class Insecta; order Coleoptera; family Staphylinidae; genus Tachinus; species Tachinus rufipes. Next base: position 68,574,435 of record OZ010745.1, on the reverse strand, counting down.
GAAAATTTGCCAAAGTTAGTAATTTATTAGTTTTTCTTTCTAAATCTTTAATTTCTGTATTTGTCCAATTTATTATACCAAAAGAATATATAAGTATGGGAATTGAATAACTATTAATTGCTTTCATAATGTTTTTGCCATTTAACTTAGTTTTAGTTATTTTTTTAATTCGTTCAAGATATTTATCTGTTATGTCTTTTTTTGTTTGTTTTTGATCAATTAATTTTGATTGGTTCATTCCTAAATATTTGTATACTTCATCTTCTAAAAGTCCTTTTATTTCTTGGTCATTTTGTAGTTGGTAGTTTAATAATTCACGTTTACCTTTGTTAATACTTTGTGTTCTGCATTTATCAAGACCCATTTTCATGCGAATGTCAATACTAAAAACCTCAACAGTTTTTAACAAATGTGCTAGATTTTGTTGAGTACTGCTGTATAATTTTATGTCATCCATATATATAAGATGAGTTAAATTGTAGATAGTTCTTCTGTTGTTTTTAATATTGAATCCATAAGTAGTTTTATTAAGCATATTTGAAAGAGGTTGTAATGCTAAGCAGAACCAAAGTGGGCTTAATGAGTCACCTTGATATATTCCTCTGTTTATCTTAATTGGATCAGTAATTATGTAATTATTTTCTTTGTATAATTTTAGTATAGTTTGCCAAGAAGACATAGTGGCAGTTAAAAACTTTATAATAATAGGATCAATTTTATAAATTTTAAGAATTTCAACAAGCCATGTATGAGGTACTGAGTCAAAAGCTTTACAGTAGTCAATGTATGCAGTGTAAATATTTCGTTTCTTTTTGTATGCTTGTTTCATTATTACTGAATCAATTATAAGTTGTTCTTTGCAACCTAGCGATAATTTTTTGCATCTTTTCTGTTGTTCTGCAAGTATGTTGTTTCTATCACAATGATTATATATAAGTTGACTGAGACATGCTGTGGTTATTTTATAAATAGTTGGTAGACAGGTTATTGGTCTATAATTACTGGGATCTTTTGCATTTCCTTTTTTATATATTAATGAAGTTACTCCTTGCGTGAAAAAATGCGGTACTTTCTGTGGATATTTTATAAATTGATTTATAAATTTAGTTAATATTGAATGTATTGCATCAAATTTTTTATACCAGTAATTATGTATACCGTCTATTCCTGGAGTTTTCCAATTATGAGTATTTTTTATTACTTCAGTAACTTCATTTTCTGAAAATTGTATAAACTGCATATTATTTATATTTTCTGCATTTAATTTTTCATTTTTTAACCAGCTAGCGTTTTTGTTGTAAATTACGTTTTCTGACCAAATATTAGACCAGTATAATTCTATATCAGTTTTAGTTGGAGTTTCATTTGTTTGTTCTAAATTTGTTGAATTCATATATCTATAAAAAGCACCTTCTTTGTTTCTAAAAAGATTATTTTCATATTTACGTTTAGTACAGATTTTGTATCTTTTAAGTCTTTTAGATAAAACTGTTAATTTTTGTTTTAATGTATCTAAAAATTCTTCAATTTTATTATTTGGTGCATCGTATTTAGTATGTATCTGATAATTGTTGTAAATTTTTTTAATTTCTTTGTTTAGGTGGTTAGATCGTATTCCATTTATATATTGTTGAAGTTTATTGACATTACTTCTTAGGTTATAAATTCTTTTTTCAAGGCGTGATTGCCATTTTGGTATAGTTTTGTTTTTTCTTGTATCTAATTCCTCATTTATTTGATAAATTTTTGTTCCGTTTTGTTCTACACACACAAGAGCAGCACAGTATACAAAAGTATGTAGCTGTTCAAATTCTACTATGTTAGGAACGTATTCATTTAAAATTATGTTCATTTTGTTTACTATGTTTGTAAATTTGTCTGATAATATTTGTTTAGGAATTAATGGTCGATTTGTTGGATTACTACCAATATATTCTTTAATTTTTAAATTTAAAGCATTTTTCAATGTCGTTATTGTTATGTCATTAAAATCGTTGTGACTAGTTATATCATTAATGATAAGAGTGTTATTAGGAATTATGTTTATTTCAAGAAGTTCTATATCTTCGTCTGCATAATTTGTTTGTTCCTCTGCGTTTCTAAGTTCATCCAAAATATTTCTTTTAATTTCTTCAATTGTAACATCCGGAAGTAATTTATTTTTAATAATTGCTCTTTTCTGATCAGCAATTCGTTGTTCGGTTGCTATTATATTTGGATATTCTGTTTTAAAAAGTTCATACATTCTGTTTCTATATAAAATCATATTATTTTCTAAATTTGTAGATAAGTAATAACAACGCATAACACATATATTCATTGCTGTTGTCCATAATGTTCGTTGTCTTACTTTACCTGTTTTGGTGGTAGTATTTTGAGTAGTTACTAAAGCACCTTCAACAGGCCGAGGATTCTCGTCAATAATATCATTTTCGTCCAGCATAATTCAATATTTTAATTTATATTTATATTAATAATATAATAATAATATTATTATTATTATTATTATTATTATTATTATTATTATTATTATTATTATTATTATTATTATTATTATTATTATTATTATTATTATTATTATTATTATTATTATTATTATTATTATTATTATTATTATTATTATTATTATTATTATTATTATTATTATTATTATTATTATTATTATTATTATTATTATTATTATTATTATTATTATTTTTATTTTTCATAACTCGTAATACATAATACGGAAGATAAATTAATTTACGAACCTTTCGGTTAAAGTAAATAAATATATTATATTTTTTATTATTTTAAAAATTTTCTAACGGTGCTGCAGGTATCTAATATAACTGCACGCTGCAATTGAATGTAGATTCTTTTATCCAGCTTTAATTCTTTCAAGGCGCCATGTAATGTTATTGGAATGATGCCGGTAGCAGATATCACAATAGGAATTATACGTATTTTTTTCATGCTCCAAAGTTGTTCAATTTCTATAGATAAATTTGTATACTTAGTAATTTTTTTCGTGTAAGACTTTTGTAAATTGTTTGAACTCGGTATTGTAATATCAATCAAAAACGCAATTTTATTAATTTTATCGACAAACGTTATATCCGGGCGGTTGTGGCTTATTGATTGATCCGTTAAAATTATTCTATCCCAATATAATTTGTAATTTTCATTTTCCAAAACTTTATCTGGCGTATATTTATAATATGGTCTTTTATTAGTTACTATAGAATTTTGAAATGCAAGCTCTTGGTGAATATATTTAGCTACATTATCATGTCTATTTTTATAGTCGGTATTTGCAATAATAGAGCAACTTGATATTATGTGCTGAATATTTTCGTTATGTGTTTTGCACTTTCTACATTTGTCGTCTTGTGTTCCGTCTTTGATAATGAATTTTTGATAATTTTTTGTTTTAATCACTTGATCTTGAATTGCTATTAAAAATCCTTCAGTTTCAGGGAAGAGTGCTCCATAAGTTAACCAAGCGTTTGATGCTGTGAAATCAACATGAGCTTGGATTAGTTCTTGTAAATGTTTGCCATGTAATGCTTTCTCTTTCCAAGATTCTATTTTTTCATCAATTGTTGTAATTCTAAATTCTATTAAGTTAGCCATATTTAATGGTGTGTAGTTTTCGTCAGCATTGATTATAATTCGATGTAGTTCTGATGTTTCTATTTTGTCATAAAAATATTTTCGAATTTTTATTTTTTGTTTGTGATGCATATTTTGTATATCGATTATACCTCTTCCACCACTTTTTCTTGGCAATGTTAATCTTTCTGTTGCTGATCTAGGATGATGAAAATTTGCCAAAGTTAGTAATTTATTAGTTTTTCTTTCTAAATCTTTAATTTCTGTATTTGTCCAATTTATTATACCAAAAGAATATATAAGTATGGGAATTGAATAACTATTAATTGCTTTCATAATGTTTTTGCCATTTAACTTAGTTTTAGTTATTTTTTTAATTCGTTCAAGATATTTTTCTGTTATGTCTTTTTTTGTTTGTTTTTGATCAATTAATTTTGATTGGTTCATTCCTAAATATTTGTATACTTCATCTTCTAAAAGTCCTTTTATTTCTTGGTCATTTTGTAGTTGGTAGTTTAATAATTCACGTTTACCTTTGTTAATACTTTGTGTTCTGCATTTATCAAGACCCATTTTCATGCGAATGTCAATACTAAAAACCTCAACAGTTTTTAACAAATGTGCTAGATTTTGTTGAGTACTGCTGTATAATTTTATGTCATCCATATATATAAGATGAGTTAAATTGTAGATAGTTCTTCTGTTGTTTTTATTATTATTATTATTATTATTATTATTATTATTATTATTATTATTATTATTATTATTATTATTATTATTATTATTATTATTATTATTATTATTATTATTATTATTATTATTATTATTATTATTATTATTATTATTATTATTATTATTATTATTATTATTATTATTATTATTATTATTATTATTATTTTGTTAGAATACTAGAAAACTTCTTCTTAAGAAAACAAAAATATATTATAAGAATTAAAGTTATATTGTAGATGTTTACTTACAAAATAGAAAAGAGTATGTATAGATATTGTTAAAGTAGTATTTTGGATATTGTAATGCAAAAAATTATTTTTTGTATTCTAAATTTATTCTTTACAGTTTTGCACAAATATAATTAATATACTTACTACTACACTTTCTACAAAACATGACATATTTTATATAATACATATGTACTTAAATAATATATGTAAACTACATATGATATTTCTGTTTTATAAGTAAACATACTTGTGTTTTTTCAATAAAGACTAAAAAATTTGGTAGAGTATCCAGAAACTCCACACTTAAAAAAGATAAGTTTGCATAAATAGCACATAAAACAGATTAATTGATAAGAAATGTAATTATTTTATTTTGTATAGTCATTCGTATTTTTTTCATCAATTAATTATAGCTACATGTTATACGTAAGTACTTATACATAAACATTTTGTTTTTAAAAACAATTTTGTATTGTTATATAGCGTTTTTTTTTTAACTCTTATAACGTGTATTTAATTAATTTTTAAGGGTTAAAAATTATCGCCATAGTTGACTACTTGCGTGATAGTTTCAAAGACCATAAATGTCAGATGAAATAATAGAAGCAATGAAGCAATTTGATAGATGTGTAGTTAGCCGAGCGTCCACTGGCATTACAGATAGATATTGCAGCAGACAAATGTTCTGCATGTGTACACTCGCAATAAGAGTTATATATGAGACCAGAATACCGTTGGAAGCCGTACCCACTTCATCCCGTATTTATGTATACCATGCATATGCATGTCTGCAAATAGTTTACCCCCTCATTTACATTTGAGGCAGTCTGCATACCGCGGAACAGTGATTGGAATATGCTGGTAAAGGTGACTCAATTAAACATCGAAAAATTCACCCTCGTTCTCAATATAAAATTTTCTTTGATTCGACCCAATTTTGTGAACGAGGGTGAAATAAAAAAAAGAGAGTAGAGAAAAGCAGTGCAACAAATTCAACCGGCCATTTCCTTTCAGTGTCCACAAGAAACGGCTACACGCTATTTCTATGGTAATCACGAACATCCGACTGAGATGGCATCACTGTTTAAACGTTTCCATTGTTTCCCTTTTATAAACAAACTTCTGAGACATTAAAAGGTTAAAAACAATAGTACTATATTATATACAAATACCTGCTGAATGTGTTAATAGTAATCAGGGGTGTATTCACACAAGCCTAATCAATAACGTGAACCGTTCCGCATTAATATATGTATATCCCAGTGATCAGTTCTACACTATCGGCTTGCTAATAACAAAGTCTCAACAGTATATACAAACTCTCAAAGTCAATTAAACATAAATGATAGATCAGCTGTCAGGTGATATTAACGGATTGGTTTTGATATGGCAATCCTCGCAGTGCCACATAAATTAATTAACAGGGTATTCAGTGACAACGGCAACACGCTCATGTTATTGTATCTAATTAGCGCACATTAAAAGCCAAAACTGTAAACTAAATCTACATGCATACACCTACTCCACAGCAGTAATCTTAATATTATTGAATTAGTAATAACTACGTTCCCAATTTAATTATGATCAATAAATGCCAATATAATTCCTTTTCGATTCAATTTAAGTCATATTAAAGTGCGCAGTTTGTTAATTGAATATTTATCTTAATAATATAAATTATGATTAATTCACACTTCGTTAAAATTTTAATTAGTCCAATAACCAGTTTTGGTTATATATGCCTGAACACACATTGCTGGTTCATAAAATGCCCCGCATTCATTTGCACATATCTACAATACAGATTAATTAATTAATTAATTAATTAGTTAATATCAATCACAACTAACAAACCGCAAAATGTAAACGAGCTTTGTGTTGTGTTGTATTGTGTGTTACATATTATGTATATACATTTCTATACGTGATCGCAATGCAAAAGATTAACTGCCAGGAATTAAATAATGTAGCAGCCGATAAGGGGTGTGTTAAAGTATAGGGACGAACGACCACTAATATATAGAAACGACAGGTGGTGCCTTTATAGTGTTTAAAATGCTGTGCTAAAGTTTTTATAACTGGCCTTTAAAACTTTAATAACGTGAAATGAAAAATCGCGAAATATCTTTGGAACATTGAATGGAACCAGCGGGGGGATATATGCACTACTGGAACTAAATTAAAATTTAGATTTACTGAGAACTACTTTTAAATTAAAAAGAAATTGTTACGTTACACATTGTCTTTATGAAAAAAATACATCATCCATTCAAAATATAATATAAAAGATATTCAAGGATTACATTTTATCCCTCGCAATGTAAACACTATTTAAATTGATATGCTACTCGCATACAAAATAATGAAAAGTTTATAATATTATTTATAAAGTATGTATAAGACATATTAATGGATTTCAAGTGTTTTGTTTGATTATATTAAGCTGTCAATACTTCTATTCTTCCTCCGTGCTGCTGTAAGTCGTTTGTCATTATTTGATTACCATACCGCATATTTATTTCAAGCCATATTAGTTGTAAATTTGTTTTTCGCTGGCTGACAGATTCATATCGCAGTCAGATTCTTATTAATAAAACACTTTTGATATAATATTAATGAAGTGCTTCTAAAATAGAACACGATTTTTGTTTCACTTGCAAAAATATATAAGCCGTAAAGCGTTACTTGACAGCTGACTGTCAGACAGCTTGGGGAAATCCACCAGAGTAAAAGGTAGCAGCAGCAGCACCAACAATGTGGGAAAATTTAAAATGTAAAACTGTGCAGAAAATAAATACATGGACATTCAACCGCGCTACATTAATATATAGCATGCTAACCAAATTACAATTCCAACAATTATTTTTCATTCACTTAATTTGAACAACATTTTATTGCTTTGAGGTGCACACTGGTTTAAAGTTTTGTTTCGCATTGAAATTCTTACTTATCCATTGCAATTAAGTTTGACAATACAACTTGCAAATGCTTGTAAAATTTAATTTAACGTGTCGCATTTGAATATTTCGTCTAAGATTTCAAATTAAGCAAGTGTGCGTGGCTTTATTCATACTACATTCATTGCATGTACCGTGGTGAAGAAAGAGAAGAGTGGCGGAACCGCTACCGCGAAATTAATTAAAATTTACAGTTTCCACTGTTAGATATGTCTTTTATATGTTGCCTCATAGAATAGACATTTTAACCGACCATTAACTATTGCGATTCTATGTGACTTACATAGCATTAAATACATTTGTTGCACAATAAGTGTTCTAACCAAATGTTTATCAGTATTTTAATAATTATATAAATTTTCCGGCTAAATAATTAATAAAATAACAGATAATATTTCAATAAAATGATTTTAGTTTTTAAAACATTAAAAAAAATTACATAAACAATTTGATTTTGAACTTATAAAGTACTCACATATTCAATCATGTTAATAGCTGCTCAAATGCAGTTTTTTTACTGCGCCGTATTTGATAGAAAACTGTTGTAGATAAGACTCTCAAAAGTTTCTATAGAAAACTAAAAGCAAAAATAGAGGTGATTTTTTTAGAAGGGATATATTACAAAAATTTAAAATGACTATGTCTGCACGTATAGTCCATGTAACATTAATTATTTTTAATATGAGAGTGTAGATGAATCAGAAATTTGGCGCCGCCAGTATTTAGAGCAATTCTATTATTTCAATTAATGAAATCTGTAGTATATATTTATGTTTGCTATTAAAAACATCTGTGAGATGACAACATAATCATAACAACTAAATTACTAGTTCTAAAACAAACAAAAAATAGTATTTATCAATGTTGATGCTATCACACTGTTACAAAATTTAAAAAATCATATCTTTGCACTTAACAAATAATAGTCTTTACTCCAAAGTTTATTTATTATTGTTTTGCCATAACTTTAAAAATTATTAAGGAAAAATAAATACACTGCTCAAAATAGAAGAACACATATTTAACTCAAAGATTGACTTTCTGTCCAAATAAATTTGCAAAAACAAAACAAATTTTACATATCACATTTAAGATAACAATATCAATTTAAAAAAAAATACAAGAAACATAGTAGAACTAACAATAAAAATTTTGTTTTAAAATTGTATTATGCTTTAGAATAGTAAACAATGTTGACAGTTCATTATAAACATAAAGTTATTTAAGTTGCTGTTTCTATCGAAAACAGCACCAATATTCAATAAACTGCAAATTTTTTTTTCTTTTTTGCGAAAACTATACAAAAAGTAAAAAATTTGGTAATGGATCTGTGATGATTTGAAGCGGAATTAGTACATTTAACTTGTCCTAGAAAATCATCAGCCGCTTATAGTATAGGCCTAAATTTTGTATTTATGAAAGACAATGCAAGGCCCCATACTGCGGCCATCACTATAAACTACCTTGAATACCACAAAATTTAAAAACATCAATTGGCCAAAGCTAAGTCCTGATCAAAACCTTATTTAAATCTTAGATTTGTTAGATATACGTGTGTGGAAGCGCTCAGATCTACCTCAGAACTTTCAACAGCTAACAAATGCCATAAATAATTAAATTGGTAATAATAAAAATTTGATTGATGGAGAACATCTTCTAAATAGCGAAGGAGAAACGCAATGCTTATGCAAACTAACAGTGCGCCGAATAACGGTTTAAAGCGTTAGACCTGTAAGATGAGCTTTTTTTCCAACGTACAACTTACTTACAAGTATCAGTATATATCAGTAAGGTTCCTTGTTAAAACATTACGTTTTTGGTAGCAGTTAAATAAAAGTGCTACTTCTGATGTATAATACAACAAACCAGCCAAACTACTTTGCTTTATTTTCATATAACGGCAAAAGCTAAATATCCAAGAAAGCGCTAGAATTGACCATGATTTAACCACACAAAATAATGCGTGCATAACTAACAATAAAAGCAATTTTACAAGATTTGTGTAAAACCTATACCAATAAAAAACTGAAAAACCCATAACTATTAGAAATATCAAGCAAACGCAAACTGATCAAAGACTACTAATTTACGTAAAAAACTTATACTAAAACCTTAACTGCAAAGAATAAAAGAAAAAATGATTAATAAAAAAAAAGTAAAATAAAAGAATGCCAGCAAATTTAAGACATACCAGAACTACTTAAATTAAAACTGGCATGGGGCCACACCTAAACATGAGATGCAAAAAGATGTATATGTTGTTCTACTTTAACCAGAATTCTTTGATTTTGATTATTATTACATGATTACAAAATTCAGTTAACACAACTTTTAAAACTAGCAAACTATAAAGAGCGCCAAACGTTCACAAAATGGATCTTGGACAAGTAAAAGATAATTTTAGAAAATCATCTTTGTGGTTGAGGCGCATTTTAAACTTGATAGCTATGTCAACAAACAAAATTGTTGCGTTTAGAGAGTTAAAAATTTAAGATTGATCTTTTAACGTCCCATGCATCTACCACAAACCGCTGTTTGGTGCGCATTTTGAGCTGGCAAAGTGATTGGACCGTTCTTTTTTGAAGATGCGGTTGGCAATGCAGTCACTGTCAATGGCGTTTGTTACTCTAAAATGATAAACAATTTTTTTTAGCCTCAAAATACTGAATTGGATCTTGAAGATTTGTTATATTATTAGAACGGCACAACCTTGCTCACAACAAACAAAACAATAAAATTGTTGCAGACAAAATTTGAAAGAAGTCGATGTGAATGCCCAACAAGATCATGCAATTTGACGCCGTTAGATTTCTTTCTTTAAAGTTTTTTAAAACAAAAAGTGTGTTCCAATAACCCAAAAACAATACCTAAATTGAGTTGAAAAAGCTGCAAATACAATTTCTTCCTGGAAAAGGCTGAAAAAAAATCTATACTAAGAGCGCAATCAAAAATTATGCCACCCTACTTTGTACTTAAAAAACTCTACAGTGTACACACACATATACAACAAAAGCATAGAGTAAATAAAAAAGTTTTGAAAGAAGATCTAAACGTCTCAGTAACTCAAGAAATATCTGGTAAAAACTTTCAAATTTTTACGGACAACAGAGCAGCAATTTTAGCTATAACAAAGCCTAAAATCCCATCAAACCTAATACTAGAACGCATAGAGCCCTCACATTAGCAATTTGCTCAAATAACATTAAATTGTATTGTGTGAAATGACACCCCAACACATTATGTCACGGGCGCCAAAAATCAATCCTTAAAATTAGTGGTCCTTAAGTCTGAACCGCACTACCACATAAAAAGCTTAACACTATACTAAAATCAAATACACACAATGCATTAAAAACACAATGATATAGCAACCTAGAGACAGGCAAAGAAGGCAATAATTGCTCCAAATTTCAAAACGGCCGATTAATACTTAAGACAGTCCGGGAAAAACCTGTAAACCATAACAGAAATCTTGACAAGGCACTTTCAATTAAAAAAACTCAAGACAACCTACCACGTACTAAATACTTACTCATCGCTTTTTTATGCAAAAAAGTTTGTTAAGGAATTACATAACAGAAACCCCTTCAAGCAAGGTCCTAGCACACATCAATCACATAGGTTGGCTGTGTGTTGGGACAATGGAGTAAAGTTTACAAGAAAGTACAAAAATAGTTTCACCTTTTTACTAAAATCCAGAAACCAGACTAATAAACTTTTGCATACACATCATAAAAAACAACTATAATTTAAAATAAAATAGTACAATATGCTTACAAAGTACAACGGATTAAATTCCTGTTAAAAAGAAATGATATTGAAACCAAAATAAACCTGGTAGGTAGATATACATCAATTATAAATAAATAATTAGATTGATTTATCTAACAAAGCAAGATACCATAGTTTAAAAAACCTCATAAAAACATTTATTATGCTGCAAAAATATTAAAGCTTACATACCCTGCAGACAATACAAAAACCACAATTATTACAAAACAATCACCGTAGAAAAGACAAGTAAAAAACAATATTTAATATTGTCTTTAAAACAAATTGGGCAAACGCTCACAATACATACAATAATACATCAAATAAATTTAAAATATTAATAAAGTAACAATTGTATTTAAAAAACTAAACTCTACTCATCTGGTAAAAAATGAACAAAAAAGAAGTAATAACCGGACTACTAAAACATAAATTAATCATTTATACACACCGTCTTAACAAATATAAATTATTTATAAAAAACACAAAACACAGTTTAGCAAGAAATAAAAAATAATACTGAAATTAAATCAAAAGTTAAGCAGATTTAAATTTATTGGTAAAACCACAGCACAAACTAGTAAAATAACAAAACATCTTGAAAAACATAAAATAAAGAGTTGCAAAAAATAAATTGTGGATTTAAAAAGCAGATCATAATGCGGTTGCATGGACAAAAGCCTCTGTAAAAAAAATAATAATAATAATATTAATAGTTTTTCAGATAACATACATTTGGAAAACCCGCGCATATATCGATTAAACACGACAGCAAATAAGTAATAAAAAAAAAAGATTATGATCCAATACTTTTAATTAATAATAAGCAAATAATAAATAGTATAAAAAAAACTATAATACGCAAAATATTTGTAACTAACAACAAAAGCATGATAAAAAAACAAAAATTAAATTAAACTCTTATTAGAATATACATCAGTATTATAAATTGAAAACTAATATCCAATTCTAATAATAATAATAATAATAATAATAATAATAATAATAATAATAATATGTATTTACTTTAACTAAGTTTTTTGCTAAGCCACTCAAAGGCCACTCTCATCTAGAATATATTACAACGCTACAGTTGACAAGGATTGTGAACTTGCTGCATCATATTTAAAGCAATATAATTTAATTTTAATCACAGTCTGGTCGCCTAGTGGTAATTTTGTTAAAACAAAAAAAGCCCAGTCTTCAGAAAATTGGTACAACTTTAAATTAAAACGTATGAAAGAAACATTAGATTTTATGAAGAGATAATTTAAGAAATAATAAAAATAAGTTTTGCAGTAAATACAAAAAAGCTATTAGAAATGCACAAATAAATTCAAATAATGAATTCATAAAAAAATCTAGCAATAACCCTGGTGTTATGTGAAAGTTATTAATAACAAAAGACCACACAAGCAAACTGTACAATGTTGTAACGTAACTACTGATGAATTTAATAATTTTTTTAGTACAATAGCTGAAAAAATAGTAAACAATCTTCCAACACAAAATACAGATCCAATATTACACATGTCAACTTTATCAGTGAACAGTAATTCTACATTTAAAAAAGTTTTATGTATTGACGTTAGAAATATTATAATGTCACTTAAAAACAAACACAGTAAAGACATATATAGCTAAACTAACTAAAACTATTAAAGACACAGTTATATCTTTAATTACTAAATTAATAAGTAAGTGCATTGAAGAAAGCACCTTTCCAGACTGTCTCAAAACTGCTAAATGCATTCCTATTCACAAAATATGCAATGAAATAAACTTAAAAAACTACAGGCCTATTTATTTATTACCTTTAATTTCAAAGATAGAATCTATATTAAATAGTCAAATAACAAAATATTTTGAAAAAAATAAACTTTTTACTAGTGCTCAGTTTGGATTTAGAAAGAGAAAATCAACAACTGCAGCAATTAATTAATTTGTTAAAAATGCACTTGATGCATTTGAAAGTAAAAAGTATGTTTTATCAATTTTCCTGGATCTTACAAAAGCGTCTGTGCCACACACAATACTCATCCAAAAACTGTATTGCTACAATTTTTTACCAAACTCATGCAGATTGATATTATCATATCTTAGTAATAGAAAGCAAGTAGTATTTTTCAATGATCAAATTTCCGGTAAACTTCCAATGGAGTATGGTATTCCGCAGGGTTCTATTCTTGAGCCACTGCTATTTTGAATATTCATTAATAATTTTCCAATTGCAATAGACAACACAAAGGTAGTATTATTTGCTGATGATACCACACTGTCAAATGAAAACAACTCACTGGCGGATTTGTTGAAATAGGAAGAATATACACTAGTTAAAGTGTTTGGTAAGTATAATGACAACAGGCTATGCTTGAACCAGGAAAAAAACGGTAAAGCTGCTTCTTGCTTTAAAAGAACATTCAAATGTAAGCATTGCACCGTTTGCTAAACTTTTAAGAGTGTATATTTATTCAGTCCTACAATAGCAAACACATAGTGATAAGTTAACCGAAAAACTTGCTAATAATATATTTTTTACTTAAAAATTTGACACGGTGTGTTTCCAAAAATGTACTTTTGGCTGCCTATTATGCACTCTTTCATTCCCACTTATCTTATGGACTGATTAATTGGGGTCATTCAGCAATTATTTGCACTGCAAAGAAGGGCGATTCGAATTATAGCAGGAGTTGGTTATACCGAGAATTGTAATAATTGTTTAATATAATATAATTACAATTTACAAAACTATACAATCCTTGTCAATTTCCTGCCTTCTTTTTATGACGTTTCTCATCCATACTATTTCTCTTCCATCTTTATCAACACATCCTTTTTTTCAATTTGTTGTTCTTTCATCTCAACACATTCTTTTAACATATGTTCTATTGTTTCATTGGTTTCTCCACACATTCTAAACAACTTGCTTTCTTCATTCATCCAAAATTTACATCCTTTTTCTTCAATTCTACATCTAAATCTTGCTAGTATTTTTTTTTCTGTTTTTCTGTACTTTGCATTAATAAGATATTTTGGTATATTATTTTCCATAATAATTGCATACTTCTCATAGTACCTTGATTCATTCACTTTAGTTCTTCTTTCTTGCATTTCTATATCTCTATCACGCATTGTTATTTCTTTCCTTACAATGCATATATTTTTTCTTTTTTTACAGTTAACTCTTTTTCAACTATATGATTAAGTATATATACGTTGTCTATAGTACCTCTCCCTTTTCTAAACCCAGCTTGCCCATCCGGCAAAAGTTTTTTCATCTCTAATTGTTCATTCAGTTTTTCCTCTAGCGTCATAGCGTATATTTTGTATGCCGTATTAACTAATGTTATTCCTCTATAGTTTTCTACTAGCTCCTTTTTTTTTCTTTTTTGTATACTGGGCATACAAGACCCACTTTCCATTTGCTAAGAAATCCTTTTCTTTTCCATACTTCTTTTATTACCTCTTTCAATCTTTCAATCAATCCTTTTGTTCCATACATCCATGTTTCATTCTGTATTCCATCCACATCTGGCGTCTGTGATTTCTTCAGTTTTTCTATTTGCCTTTGTATTGTTTCTTTTGTGATTTCATCTGGCAGCATAGTTAGATCTTGAAGATTTTTGTTCTGATCATACTTTTTTCTGTCGGTTTTATCAAATAGTGTTGAAAAATGTTTTCGCCATTCTTAAATTGTAATTGTTTGGTTTCACCTTGTTTTGTGCTGTTTTCTTTTTTTGTTTATGAACTTCCATGTTTTTTTCTTCTGATTGGATTGCTTTTATTTCTATTTCTTCTTTCTGTTTGTATGTTATTTTATTCTTTTTTCATTTGTTTTTATATGTTTTTAACGTCTTTTGGTAGTCTTGTTTGGTTGCTTTGTTGTTTTTTCATTTGCGTCAAAACATGATATACACCCATCTCAAATTAGATTAAATAAATCTCAAAACAGTACTAGATTTATTTCAATTAAATATTTTAACGCTTTACTTCAACGTATCAAAACTCTTGATACAAAATATTTTAAAAATAAAATAAAAAAGAATTTAATTAGTAAAGCCTTTTATTGTTTTGAAATTTTTTTAATTAATGATTTTGTAAACCTTTTTTAAAATGTATTGTATAATCTTCTATTTATATACTTTTACTTGTAGGTAAACCTAGACTAATAATTTATTGTTTTTTTAATAATTTTTTAAAGTGTTTTGTGTCGTTTTTTTTAATTTTTTTATAGCAGTAGTGTATTTATATTTTTATTGTAATGAGAATTTAGACTGATATCTACATATTGATTTTGTATACTTTTGTTATTACCTATCATGTACCTGACTTGTGCAAACTGTATTGTATTAGCATGTTAAATAACTTTTTTGTTTGTATTTTAAATCGGAAAGTTATGTATTGCGGCACAAAGCAGAAACATCATTTAGCTGGTTGCAATAGATTTAAGCGCCCTAAAGGGCGCTACATATGATTTTCTCGGCTTGTGCCGCAATATATAACTATTTAATCTAAAATCCGCCCATTTGCAAAAACTTATTCATTTGAAGACGTCAATATGCCAAATTTTACTGGTTCAAAACAACAACTTCATACGCAATTGCTACAAACCAAAAAGTAATAGATGAACAATACCACCAACATGACAATCTCAGTTACTACCTGACAACCACCACAACTAACCCACTCACTACTACTACTACCTTTCTGATTCATGGCCCCATTTATTTAAATTTGACAAGTTTTTTATCCTACCCCGGAAACTTTCAATCTTTCAATGCTGTTATTTGACAACTAGATGAAGTAATGAAAACCAATGCCTAAAATGGCAGTGCGTAAAATTCCGTGCTACCGACCGCCTTAACTTACATTTTCACCAAAGTTAAATTACTGTCAAAAATTTATTGTTCTTTGACTTTCAAACAACAACCACATCTAATAACTTCTGCATATCCATCACTGAAAAAAAAATCTAAGAGTTTCTTTACTCGCCCAAAAAAACACAGCTCCAAGACCTGACAAAATTAATAAATTAGTACATAAATATAAACTTCTTTTTGCTATTTCATATCTTGTTCTCATATTTACTGCATTTGTGTTTTTTGAATACCCTCCCTACTTAAACAATCATAAACCCTAAACTAAAAAAAAACTAAGCAACCTCATCTTCCTTATAAACACTACGTCAAAACTCCAAACCCAACTTCAATTTTTTTCATTAAATCTTAATTTAGATTCAGAATTCCTTCTAAACCCGTCACGCAATCTTCAACCTTATGTCGGAGCTGTCCTCTTTAATCAATGCTAAAAAATGCATCCTTGCTATCTTTCTGGATCATACTTGGTCTTATAACCGCCTGCATCACAACGGCTTTATGTACAAACTGCTTTTTATCAAAATCTTACTTTACATAACAGCCACTATCAAATTATTTGTTAAAAATAAGTCTACCTAAACCCACTGCGGCAAATCTTTATCTAACCCATTTTTGCTTTCCGCAGAGGATACTACACAGATCAGTTTGTTTTTTTACTCTCTTCAATATATACGGCATGGAATTCTTCCAACTTAAAAACCCACAAACCAACAATTTCCAACAGTACGCGGATGACATCACGGCATGGGTATCCCATAACCCCCCTAATCTTTAAACCTATCTTTCCACCCTCCAACGGTGGCTTTAAAAATAAAAGCTACCCGCAAATCCCAATAAAACCCAACTTATCTTATTCCATCATTTCAACATCCGCCATAACAAATCCGACACTCGCATCTCCTTCTGGAATCAAAATATCCGATCAGTCAAACTACTTACTTGAGCATTACATTCCCCTCCACTCCCAACCATTCTGTAAGAATCTTAGCAATGTGCTCCCAAGTCCATCAAACATTTAATTTCCTCAAGGTCTTCCGAGGTACATTTAATTACAAAAGGAAGGAGGAGTAAAGGAGGGTCACACGTATAAATGTTTATTTGGCCCCTGATAGACTACTGGTCAATCACTTCTTTCATTGTTAACATTAACCTCATTACCATCATTAAAAGGAAAATTATAAGACGGATTTTCAACCTTTCCCTATCGGCCTTTCCGGCGCTTTTGAATATTCGCCTTATTATTTTACGTCTTTGGCACTTTTAAGCAAGTTTGCCTTATCATATAATTTCCCGTTTATTTTTAGATAATATATAAACTTTTAATAAACCACGCCCTTACTAAAATATGTCCAACATCTCTTGTAACTATGTAAAACGTAAATTATCATTTTTTACCAATATTTTTTTCTTTCTAAAAACTATTATGTAAAAACTCATTGTTTATTTCTTTCTATGTATAACCATGTAAAGTTTTAAAAATGTACGTTCAATTGTGGAAAAGGCTATATGACCTAAAACCACAACCAATACTGTAAAAATAGTCTGTAATCTCTTATCCGTTGCATTGTGGCCTTACATTTTTGACACAGGGGTTTATTACTCCTTATGTCATTGCACGGGAGTTGCTTTCCAATCTTCCAAGCTACGGTTAAACACCATCAAATATTTCTATGGAACAACATCCATATCCGCAAAGACATACCAAACCCTGGAAAACTCCACCGTTACGCCGTTAACACTTGCATATATTTTTAAATTCATTATTTTTCAAAATTCATAATCTGCTAATATTCAAATGTTAACAGACTGCTTAATCTCGTCTTCAATGTGATAGTTTTATCAAGTGTAGTTTCACTCAATTCTAAGATATTTTTACGTTGTACAATAAGTAATTCCTAAATATCACATTTTAAAATTTAAAAAAACCAATACTACTTTGTTTAAACTTAAAAAAATAAATTTAAAATAAATATGCATTTACAATTAATAAAAATAATACTTATTGTATTTGAAGTAATCTTAAAATTAAATTTCAATTTTAATCACACTTAATTATAAAAATAATTGAATTGGTGAAGTAATATTAAATACAATCAAACTAAAACAAATTTTATTATTTTTAACCAATCAAAACTATCAATATTTTATTACAGAATATTTTCAATGCTAGTTTTCTCTATAACTTGTATGCACATTTGTAACTAATGTGAAGTAAGATTGTTTAATTAGGAAAATTTCACTGTTCCATTTTTACGAACCTCTAAAGTTTTATTAGTTAGTTGTAAGTATCAGACCCTTTTACATTAGATTTATAGTTGGCACAATTTAAGGGTAATGGGAAATCGAAGCGGCTGTAAATTTGTCGCTTTAAAATATATAAATCTCAGATAATTGAAAAGTAGCAACGGCCTTCGTTTATATGTTTTTCAGTGGAAATAGAATTAAATAAAATAATGTATTGTATGGTCTACGGGTGTTTTGTGTATATTGCAATAAAATGTTAAATAAAATTCAAATACGTGAATATCAATAAAACAAGTTTAAATCAGAGTATATTATCTATACTATTAATTAATAGTTTTATTAAAAGAACTAAAGTTTTAAATTGTTATTTGACTTATATAACATAATATATCATCATTGCAGGTAAACGAACTTTACATGTGCAAAAATAATAGTTTGATAAATGAGCAAAAAAACCGTAAGCATAATAAAATTTATAACTGTTAATATTTTCATATTTAAAAAGTAGTTCTAATACTAGTGTATCTGCAGATGAACACGTTATAAATATGCCCAGCGATAAAAATAAATAAAAAATAATATTCTTATAAATGGTCATTCTCATCCAGGAAACTAACAACATTTTAATTAAACTTGATAGCCAGCAGGGTTAGATGTAATTGCAAAACCAAACTACAGAAAATCACTAATACTAAGTTTAAAGATTCGTGTATTACATTAACTGTGTTACCTTGAACTACGGGACTGATAGGCATATAAAACAAGTGACTTTTTTTAAACTACTTAATAATTACAGTTAAATTTGCCGATTAGTATATCTACTAGGTAAATTATTATTTATTTATTGACCAGCTCACTAGTTTAGAAAATAAAACCATCAATAAATTGTGACCATTGTTGTATTGGTCAAAGGCATGCACTAATACAGAATCAATTTTCAAACAGAATTATCCTGGAACATTAGGTATAAAATACTACCACGTACGTAAAAGTACAAAATAGACTCTTGTAAAACGGCAAACATAATTACAAAATCCATTCTAAAGAAAAAAAAATTATAATTGATTTTGTCAACGTATATATTAATCTAAGCAACAAATCTATATCTAAATCTTTTTTGTTTTGTTTCTTAGAGGTTAGAATCTTATATAATTAATCTTCTCTGAATGTTATTGCTGTAGATTTAAAAGTATTTAGAAACTAGGTCTTCTTAATAAATGTAAATTGTTTTTTTTTTACTTCTGTACATCTTTTGCAGTTTACAAGGTGTTAGGTAAACATGCGGCAAATATTCAAGAAATTGTTTCTTGGCCTATTCTAAGAATATTTTGTTCTATGATGATTTAAAAAAAACAAAATTTACGACAGTTACAGCATTTTATTATCAAAAAGTACATGTAAAGTTGTGTAAAGTTGTTGAATCTACAATAAATCTTTGAAATAACTTCCTCCAGCCTGGATACAAGCATTCATTTTTCTCATCATACTTGCTAAACTCTTTCAAACACACCAGGGTTGTTTCTAATTGAGTTACACCCAGCATTTATCAAGTTTTTTACTGAAATAGCATAAGCATAGCATAATGACTAAAGACCGGATTAAAAAGCATTAAAAATACGAAAAAAAGCGCTTAAAAAGGCATGAAAATATAACTAAAAAAACATTAAAAAAACAGCAAAAATGAAAAAAAGGATTAAAAAGGCATGAAACAATTGAAAAAAAAAACTTAAAAAATCCAAAACTATAATAAAGGTTTTATAACATATATATTTACAACAGTTTGAGTAATGATATTTTTTACACACATTTTAAATAATATAAAAAAAACTTTTAAATAACTAAAAAAAACTATCTACAAAAACAGTTAATAATTAAATGTTGCTCTAAGTGTTCAACTGTAAAATTCTTTCTTCAATCACTTAAAATGTTTTTGAAGGGGAAAGATTTCTTTCGACATGCACACTTGCACACTTGCACATTGGTGCATGTTTAAATTTTGCTTTAAAGCTGGATTCCTATCAAAATCTGGAACATTCTATCTACTCAAAATACAGTTTAATTTATTTAATGTAGACATACCTCTATTTTTCAACAATACTTCTCGGATTTTGATTTCACTGTTTGCCTAATACAGCTTAGTACTTTTAAAATTGCATCTTTGAAATCTCTAATTATACTTAGACTTCTAATTAACGTATATTCCTGTTTTCCTAGCGATTTTATGGCATGACTCACAAAACCGAAAGCTAAATTATATTGAAGTTTCTTATTTTTTAGAACTGCTTGGAAGTTTTTCACTGACTTACTTGCAGGGTCCAAAAATTGTATTACAACAATTTTAATTTTTTTTAAATTGAGAATCTCCGACCTACTGGTCATATTCAGTTAGGAATTTTAAAATACAGTTATTTAACTTGCTTAAAGAAGTGGCATTAAAATACGCAATGAGCTCAGTCGGGATTTACAGAATTATAGTAAACTTGTCTAAATAATATTATAAAAAGTATGCAAGATTTCGATACGTAAATTTTGCTCTACGTATTCTAAATAATATACGCTTTTTTTATTTACATTTCAATCCAGTAAATTTCATAGAAGAACAGATTTATCAAAAAAAAATAAATGTACCAAAACTGAAAAAAAAGCTTAAAAATAAGCACAAAATCTTAAAATAAACACCAAATTCAAAAAAAATACTAAAAAAGCAAAAAAAGCGTAAAAAACTTAGTGCCAAATGATTACATTCTTCACAATTCGTGCATATATTTAGACATAATTTCTATGCTTTAACTATTTAGTGTAAGCATAATAGCTACGAATCCGGTCTCTAATAATGACTTTAGATAGACCTATAAAAAATAATCTTAGGGGTTTAAGTATGGAGATTGAGCAGGCCAAGCGTGTGGCCCACCTCAACCAAATCAGCAATTTCCGTATGTTGCTGTTAAATGATCTTGAGCAATCAAACTAAAACGTGGTGGTGCACAATTGTGCATAAACCACATTGCAATTCTTGTTGCTAATTCTTATTGGCACATCATCCAGAAACTGAGGTAGCATGTGTTCCAAAAAATTGCAATACACCTTGTCGGTAGTCTTCCTAGTAGAAATACTAGTCTATTTAGACAGTCGCTCACAATTCTATCCCAAACATTCAAGGAAAACTGATGTTGAAAACAATCTTCACATACCTGGTGCAGAATTTTATCTGCCTACACATAGTTATTATAAAAATTTCTTATAGCATTTCTTAAAAAAGTGTCTTCATCGGTGAAAAGAAGTAGTAAGTAAGTATCAGAAATATAGGAATTAGAAGTAATGTTTGCAAAAACCATTAACATAACGCAATACATGACAAAAAATCAGCAGTTATAATAATGCTTGAACACGCTAATTGTGGTATGGATACAACAAATTGCCTTTAAAAAATTTCCCAACTGTACAATCATTTACATTTAAAGTATTGGCAAGTTATTAGAACTACTTGGATCTTTCTCTATCATGTCTAACACATTCTGTTTTGATTGAACCATTCTTATTATCATTAATGTTTCTTGCCCTCCATTTTGTTTCAATGTTCCTGTTATACGAAGACGTCGATGAATGTTTTTAAAGATTTTTTGGTCGGGGATATTACAGCCAGAAAACCGTTTAATGTACAATCTTCTAGCTTGTAATGAATTATCATCAGCAAGTCTATACATAAAATGCATCGTAATCATCTCGGCGTTTGTATAGTGATTCATAGAAGAAGAATTCACTAACTATTAAAGACACGCCAAACAGCCAAACCTCACTCAATCTAAACAACTGCAACCGATACATGTAATGATCAATAACAAGACGTATTCAAATAAATCCCACTTGTACATTAGTAGATAAAACAGCCGTTCCAAGTTATTGTTAACAATTTTTGTACTTGATAAAGTCACTAATTTTTTGTACTTGATATACTCATTGGCATACGTCATACTTTTATTTGCAATAATAATTTCAACAAGAATCAAATGTGGTTGTTGCAAATTTTGTTCAAAACAAAAACATTTTTCAAAAATCATCATAATATAGAACATAATATTCTTAGAGTAGGCAAAAGAATAACCCTTTAAATTTTTTTGCATGTTTACGTTACACCCTGTATATGTTACGCTCAAACGTTGATGGTATTAAACAACCAAACACCACAATCAAAAATTTGTTTAGTGTATGATTGTAGTTAATAAACCAAAACCCGTTGTGTGTGCTTGTGAAAAGGCCAGAACGCGTTCTGGATGTTTGAACGTTGGATGTAATTATATTTGTTTGCTTTAAATCAGTTTTACCACGTAAAATATATCAAATTTGTTCCAAAATCACGTTTATTGAATGAAACTGGTTTAAATTAACACAAAAAGAAGAATACTTATTTTTATTATAAATTTTGCTTGAAATTCACGTTTACCATATGAAATATATTAAAAATGAAACACAAAACTTGTTTTAAGCATGAAATTTGCTCTAAACGTTTACTAATTAAGATTTATCAAAAATGACAAACGCGCAAAAAACTTATTTTCAAACATAAAATTTGCTCTAAAATTTACCACGTGACATTTATCAAAACTGAAGCAAACAATCTATTTACAGCATAAAGCACGCTTAAAAAAAAACGTTAATTATATAAAACCTATTAAAACTAATACAAAAAATAATTTTAATCATAAAATTTGCCCTAAAAACACGTTTACTATATAAAGTTCATAAAAATTGCCGTAGAAAACCCATTTAGAGCATAAAAAACGTGCCCGAATATTCATGATAAGCATACAATTTGCTCGGAAATCTTGATTAATACATAAAATATATAAAAATTGACACAAAAAATTTGTTTTAAGCATACAAATTATTTTTAAATTACGTTTACCACATAAACTTTATTAAAATTGACGCAATAAACTTATTTGTAGCATAAAAATAACGCAAAAAAACGTTTATAACGTAAAAACTTGAATAAAAAATTAAAACATAAATTTTGTTTAAAAATTACGTTACCTAAAATTTATTAAATATGACGTAAAAAACCTATTTGTAGCACAAAATTTACTTTGAAATCATAAAAGTTATGTTAAAAAAACTTAAAAAACAAGTATAAAACTTTGTATAGCATAAAATTTGATAAACAATTAATTTTTACAAATTTAATTTAATAATATTATTGCAAAAAATGTAAATTTATTATATAAGATTTGCTTATAAAACATAAAATTGCACAAATAAGATATTTTTAGCATAAAAGTCGCTTGTTTAAAATTTATTAAAAAATGAAGCAAAAAAATATTTAGTGTAAAAACTTTAATATTTTTACAGAAAATATATTAACAACAAGAAAATTGCTTAGAGAACTTATTTCTAGTATTAAATTTGATTGAATTTTGTTGACCACATAAAATCATAATCAAGCATGCAACTTCAGGTATATACCACCTGGTGGGCAACAAAATAAAATATGAAGAAGGTGTTTTAATAAACAATTTTGCTTGTTACTTTATTTCTTTTTTTTTTTATTTGTCTATTAATACAATTTATGAGAAAATATTTAATTATTTTAAATTTTAAATTATTATTTTAAATTTATAAGTTCTCAAAGATAAAACGCTTTGTGGCCGTTTTTTAATGCATACCGACCTACCTTAATTTCTAGTATTGTAGTAAAAATAGCTACTTTGGCGTCATTCTTATTTTCACACATAATTTGATAATTAATTTATTGTTTCACCAGTACATTCAGAATAAATGAAATATATATAAAAGTACAAAACATTTTAGAAAAAAAAAAGTATTGTAAGAGGAGAGGAGTAGTAGATTAGTATAGATTTAGACAGAAAAATAGAAAAAGCAAAAGATTAGTTAAGTTCTAAAAAAAAAACTGGTAGTTACAAAGACGTGGTTTACAAACCACAAAAAGAGAGTATATACTTGATAGGCACCTGCAGACGAATACAGAAAGCAAATAAATTTTATAATAATTGAAGAAAAGATGGCAAAATTAAATCTAAGATTAAGAAAAGCAAAAAGAAAGCTAACAAAAAAAAACTTGCAAAAACTAAAAGTAATAGACAAAAATATAATTAAAAATGAGATAGGTAAACTTAAAGTAGCACAAAATAAAGCAAGAATAGAGAAAAAGTAGAACATAATCAAAATTAAAATTAAAAATCAATAAAACAAATTACTGGTTACAAAAAAACTAAGAGAAAAAAGAATCCATGAGTAACACAAAAAATAAATAATAACTTAAATAAAAATTTAAATTAAAAAAAAACACGGATTAAGTCAGAAAACAATAGTTTGATGATGAGTGTAGAAAAATAAAAGGTTTTCCAATAAGAAATTTCATTTTAAATAGCAGGCTATTTGGGCAGTTGTCAATTTTGAAGCTATTATCTTTTGACATTTGACAGGTAAAAACTACGCCATTATTAAAAATGGAACAATACATGCTCCAAAAACGCATTAAAATTATTAAAATTTACTACAAAAATGGTGAAAATTTTTCAGTCACAGATTGCAAAACTAATGCACTTTTTGGTCGTCGTAAAGCATCTTCTCGACCGGCAATAGTAAACACGTGAGAATATATTATTGCTGATTGTTGAAGAAAACTCAGGTTTAACGATCTTTGGAATTAGACATTCCACAAACGACATTACACCGTGTTTTGCATAAAAACTTAAGTCTTAAGGCTTTTAAAGTTCAGTTAACACAAGACCTCAAGCCGGTCGATTACCATAAACGTTGTATCTTTGCTGATTGGGTCCTTCAAATGCATCAAAATGATCAAGAGTTTCATCAAAAAATTATCTTCAGTGATGAGGGCCATTTTCACCTCGGAGGCTACGTTAACCCGTTGTTGCCTAAGTGGTTTTTTGAAACATGTATGATAAGGTGGGATTTAATAAACCCTACTCTATTTTTATTTATTTTTTAATATTTGTTTATAAATTTTTGTTTTATTATTTTTTACTGACGTTGTTGTTATATAATCACATAAAAAAAATATTTTTGTAAATATTTATTTATATTGTATTTTAAAAAACTGTTAAAATATAAAAAAACACTTTTTTTTCAAACTGAAATATAAATAAACAAATAATTTTAATAACAAAAACAAAATATTACACTTTCTTCTAGACATCAAAAAATCGAATAAAATAAAAAAAAATATAAACAAATTTGAAAAAAACATTAGCTTTTCAACTTTAGTAAATTTTAAAAACTAATAAATTTAAAAAAAAATAAAGATAATGTGTAATCAATTTGTTTATTATTTTTAAATTAATCTGCAGTTGATTCTCAAATTAAAAAAAAAAATTCAACTATTACTCGATTTATTAGTTAATTTTCTTTTCTGGCATTTATAAAGGCTTAACTAATTCCAATCTTAGTTTATTGAAAAATTTTCTTATTTTTATTGAAAACTTGTGGTTGTTATATATATACAGGGTGTAGATTAATTGGCGGATAAACGCCAGGTAACTTTATAGATCGTGCCAAAAGAAAACGAAAATCTTAATTCCAAAATGCTGAAAAACTTTTCGTTTGGCCTCACGAGGTCCTCAAAGTTTTGTTACGCTTGGCAACGTTGCAAACTTTCTAAATTCAAACCTATAATGTAGACAACTTAATACACATAAAATAGGCAATTTAATACACACATCAAATTTTATTTTTTATTATAAACTACAAATGTTCAAATTGACCACCGTTTACTTCTAAACACTTTACAGCACGTATCGATATCGAATTTATGACGTTCTCAAGCATCGCCGGCGTTAAATGTTAAATCTGTCAGAGTTGCTATATTCATGTCAATTATTTTAAATATATTTTCAAACAATCAATTGTGCATTGAAATAAATAATATTTTTATTTATGAGAGAATCTAATAATTTATAATAGTTGTATCAGCTGCAATGTATAAATTGTTCTATAATTCAATAATAATTATAGTACCTATTTGCTGGATTCACACAATTATTTTGAAAACGCATTTTAGCCGCATGGTGAAACGACAAAAGTCACCGATGGTTTTTGTCAAGGGTGGTCACGGGATTGACATAGCAACGTAGTAGTTGTTAATCCGAGACAGACATAAGGCAGACCGCCGCATACTAGACGAACGCAACATAATATATTTCGCAAATGCATCAAAACACCATTCATAATTAAATAATGCGGTATGTGTCGTCAATGTGCAACCTAAGTTTCAATAAACCTCGTAATTTTTATTATACTAAAAAAGAAAACAAATTGGTACATAATATACGCAATTAAAACAATATTTGTATTGACAAAATTGAAACTTTGAGGACCTCGTGAGGCCAAACGAAGAGTTTTTCAGCATTTTGGAATTAAGATTTTCGTTTTCTTTTGGCACGATCTATAAAGTTACCTGGCGTTTATCCGCCAATTAATCTACACCCTGTATATATATACTTTAAAAAAATTTATTTCCCATTTATTTGAAAAAGAAAAAAAAAACATTGTGAATAGCCATTGACAAATAATAAACTGGAGGTTTGAGGTATAACTTTAAAATACATTGATACCAAAGTAGGGTTTTAGTTGTAAAAATAAAATACATAAGTACTAAAGTGGGGTTTAAGCACTGTCACAAACATTTCACTCATATGCTACTTTACTGCAAGTATAATTACGATTAATGCAAAACCTAAAATGTACAGAGTGATAAATTTTAGGAAGATACTAAAGCTTACGCTTTTGTTTGGAACTATTTTCTATTAATTTTGATGTGTTTAAAATTTGTGGGGTTTATTATACCCCACCTATGCAACGCCAAGTTAATAAACAGAATTGTCGCATTTGGGGCTCAGAAAATCCAAAAATATTTGTTGAAAAGTTTTTGCATCCTCAACGTGTCACTGTTTGGTGCGGTTTTTTGGCTGGCAATGTGATTGGACCCTACTTTTTCAAAAACGAGGCTGGTACAACTGTTACGGTGAATTGCGCTACTGAGCTATGATTAATGATTTTTTATAGCCGGAGTTGAAAAATATTGATGTCGACAACGTTTATTTTTAGCAAAACAATGAAACAATCGCAATTTTGTAAAAAAAGTTTTCTGACCGTGTTATTTCTCGAAGAGGTGATCACAATTGGCCACCGAGATTTTGTGATTTAACATTTTTAGACTTTTTTCTTTAGAGCCACGTAAAAAATAAGGTCTATGTCAATGCTCCACAATCGATTCAAAACTTTAAAGATAGAATTCGTGAAGTTATCGAAGACATACAGCCGCAAATGTGCAAATTGGTCATAGAAAATTTCATGAAAAAAATGTGGTACTGCAACCGTAACCGTGGCGGCCATTTGACTGATATCGTTTTCAAATATTAATAGCATACCTTCTTCTTTACAATGAAATAAACATTTATTGATTTCTCTTAAAAAATACCCGTTTATTTTTTTTATATCAAAATGAAACCGCTTATTGGAAAACCCTATAGAAAAACTGATTAGAATAAGTAGGCTATGTGGTGTATAACAGAATTAATTAATATAAACTAAGACAAAAAATAAAAAATAGCAGCATAAAAATATAGGATAAGCGAGAAAATATATTGAAAGATGACAAAAAATTATATATATATACATAGATAAGTATACATAACATTTTGTTATAAAGCAAATGAAAAAGCAAATGAAAAAGCAAATGAAAAAGCAAAAAAAATAGATGTGGAAAAGAAATTCGTAAATAAAGACCAACTATTATAATAAAAGAAGGGATGTCATGTCAACTTTGAAAGATATGAAGGTTTAGCTGTTAAAATGTTTACAGAAAAAAAGCTAACACTATTGTGTAACGATATAAAGCAAAAACTGACCAAAAAATTTTTTAAACACGGAAATAATACCAATGGCAAACATAATAAACAAATAAGTACAAAAAGTATAAAACAATCAGCTTGTTAGTGCACACAGCAAAATAACATTAATAAACTTTAAACACTAATTAATATTATTTAAAGCAATTTTAATCTGCCGCTTTGCTATGATATATTTAATAATAGTATTATTTGTAAAATTAATCAAGTTATTTAGTTTTTCTTTTTTTTTAATTGTTTATATTGTATTTTTTATACGTAGTTTTGTAATGTAAAGATATTTTCTGTAGAGTAATAAATACTTGTTTTTTTATTATTATTATAATTCCAGTTTTGCATGTCATTTTTAATGGTAATTAATAGGTACACATTTTTCAAAGTCGATTGATTATAAATCTAATAGGTTGAAATGTAAAAGAATTATTAATATCGTATTTAAAATAACTGTTTTTTGAAACTGGATGTAAGTTATAAAACACAGCTGTAATTTAAGAAAATTTGTATTTAGTTTTTGTAGAACAATGGCGCTTGTTGATATAACAATTAGTATTATAAATACAGATAATAGTCTAAATTTATTTTGTTTATGTACTATAAAGTTTAAAAATTGTAAGAGTTAGGGATTGTTATGTCTATTATGTACGTTGTACGTCGTACCTGAAGTGTATTGTCTTTGCAGTTACAAATTATAGTTTTGTCTGTTATGATGATGCGGTTTCAACATAATTTATGAGTGTTGTTAGTAAGTACGTTGGCAGCCGTGTTATTGTAATATAAAACGTATCTGCTGTTACTTTTATGTAGTTTGGCTAATTTATGATTACTTTGTTGTGCATGTGTAGATAGCTGGTGGGCGCTAAAACTCTGCAAGCTAAAGTTATATTATGTTAAATAGTCTTGGCTAATCAACCAATTGTTCACTTTTTGATCAACAAAAGAGTGATTAAAATCATTTAGGTGTTGACCGTGTAACGCTTTTCTTGCTTATGTTTTTCTATCAAGTTTTTTCTCGCTCGTTAAAATAAGCTCAATTTCATTATTGTAATAGATCCAAAAAAATATAATTGTTTATAGCCAAGGAAACGGCTTTATGAACTAATGTTTCTTTGATAAAAAAGTAAGTTTTTGACCTAGTTTTGATAAAGTTTGTCTACATCTATTAGGCTACGGCATTTTAGTGTTGCGGTGAAGTTATTCTTTCAGTCGGAGCTTTTGGATAATGGGTTTCAAATTTGGTTAGTGTGGTTTAGGTTTTAATTTGATTTTTGTCCAATTAGATTTTTGTCCATTTAACAAGTTTAAGTTTTAAAGATATATGTTAATATCGTTAGTTATGGCAATTTTAGTTAACAGTTTTGTGTATTCAACTAAAACTATTTCCTTAATTTCTTTATGTTAAAGTCGCTTAGTTTGAAGTTGGCTAATGTATTTATACGTGTATGTTAAATATTGTTTTAATAGTATTTCCTCTTTTATTTTAAGTTATTAGTCATAATGTTATGTTAAAGGTTTTACATTTATTATTTATTACATTTAATATTATAATCCCTTTTGAAAAACTTTCTGTAGTTTGTAAAATTTGTAACAGCATACAATTTAATATTGTCAACAAAGAAAAAATAATTAATAACATGTTTACTTGTTGATCCATGTCTTAGTTGAACTCATATTCAGTTTTATTAAGTTTACTGTTACAAGGAAGT
The DNA here is from genome assembly GCA_963932245.1 of Tachinus rufipes. NCBI lineage: Eukaryota > Metazoa > Arthropoda > Insecta > Coleoptera > Staphylinidae > Tachinus > Tachinus rufipes. Next base: position 68,544,443 of record OZ010745.1, on the reverse strand, counting down.
TAAAGCTAAGCAAAATTATTGTTATTTAATATAATTATTATAAGCATTTTTTAAAAGTTCTTTATTGGACGAATAAGAAGTTTCCAAGTCTAATATAAAGTATTATTGTTTTAGAAAAAACCTTACAATGTTTATAATATTATATCTTAATTATTAATATTACTATTATAACTTGGTCTGCATCTATCATTTTTTTATATCACAATTTTCAGTTTTTCTAATTTTATTAACAAACTATAAGCATGCTAAAAATGTGCATGTGCATTTTTTCAAAACAAACAAAAAAACCTTTTTGTTGCATTTATCTCTAAACACCTTGTAGCCTTGTTTTAACTTTTACTGTACATAACATCTTAAATATAAAATTACATATTGCTAAATAATAATTGAGGAGGAATACCTGAACAAAAAACAGGCATAGTAAAAATTATTTCCAATTAATGGTTTTTTTAATTTAAATTGTGTCACAATATTTGTTTAGCCGTTTCAATGGTACCATTTTCTTTTAATAGATTGCAATCTATCACATACATGAATGATAAATACACGCAACACGTATAAAACACTGATTATGAAATTGTAACACAATTTACTAATGGAAAGAGAAAACCGTTTGTGCAAATTTAAATTTAAAAAAAATCCTATTATTAAGATATAATAAGTACCTGTACGTTTCTCATTCCTTCCATTAACGTTGTTTACTTGTAGCGTTTTTACGTAAACCAATGAATGGAGATTAAATACATTAAGGGCCTTTATATTAACGTCTGCGGCTGTGCTTTATGTAGGCCCCAATAATAATAAAAAGAAGGAAGGTGAAAAGGAGTAGTATATTTAGTGCGGTGCGAGCCGGAAAATATCCGTCAGGGCGGTAGGATACACAACCGCTCGTCTTTCACACGTCTCTCGGGCGATTTCCGCTTTGTACGGTCCGCTATGGCGGAAATCTGCATTCACAAATTGCTCCCCCACGCTATGACTTGATCCTTAGATCAGTAGAGATCAGCTTTGAAGTTTAAAGCGTATTTTCATAACGCCACATACTCGACACGCGGGTAGCTTTCCAACTCTCTCTTTCCAACTGTCTCTCATCCCTCAAACTCATCTTTTTGTGCTTCTTTTTTGCATTCAGAAGATAACAAGCAGAACTTATATAAACTTAGATTTTAATTCTTAACTCTGTCAAGATAAAAATACCCACTTTTACGACAATGTTTATCTAGATAAAATTGTAAACGAGAGACTGACAACAGGATTACTCCAGAATCAATTAATTTGATTAAATCAGTTTTCAATTATCCAATTTTTATATATAACAAATTGTGTCTTAAATCCAATATTTTTGCAGTGATAATTAATTGGACTTTTCAAACTTATGTTGCTGCTCTCCTTTTTGTCTTTCCTTCTTCACTCGCTTCTCTATTATATATTTTTTCTCAAATATTATTTTAATGAAATGTATAAATCTTCTTGGATAGTAATTAAAGTATGTAATAAAGTTGGCGGAGTAATTCGGCCCGAAACACTAATGAGATCTCGGCCCATAATTAACCAACCCTTCAATAGATAACCGTCTAAACTCACATTTTTACCCTTAATATTCTCAAAAGTAATCAGCGTTTAATGGCGTGGAAAGATGATAAAAGTAATTTTAATTTTATTACGTCGAAATATCGAACACGATTTGTGAGACTAAATAATGCCCAATCCGACCAAAACCTCTAATAGTTTAACAAATTATCTATGACAAATTATATGAAGCACTTAAATAATTATGCTATTATAATAATATTCTCATGTCAGTATTATTATAATATTATACATAATAATTGGACAAGCAAATAAATAAATAAATCAAGATATTTTTTTAAAGACGTGTGAGTGCGCTATTTGTTTTATTAATGTTGGTAAATTATAAAGTTTGGTGTTTTGCAATTTATTTTGCGCGGCATCGTCGTTTTCTGATGAACCACTAAAATATTAATGCTTTAAAATTTTAATTGGCTTTAGAGTAGCATTGCTTTGTTTTTTTTTTCTGTTTAATTTGATGTCATTTATCTAAGTGTTATTTTCAAATTTTAAATTTAAATAATTATTTAATAAAATCTAATTAAATATAAAGGTTTTATTAACTTATATATTAAATTATTATCCTAATAATAGTTCTAAAATAAAGATAATATGCAGACATAATAAATAGATAGATAGATACAAGGTAAAAAAAGTAAATAATAATGATATAATGATGTAGTTGATGAATTAACAAAAATTATGTAAAAGGATTAATAAAACTAATACAAAGGTTTAAAAGTTAATAGCCGATGGATTAATAACATACGCTTTGCGGATGATTCCTGCATTACGGCGAAAAATGAAGCAGATTTACAATATATGCTTGACAGAGTTGAACGTGAAAGCAACGCAGCAGGTTTATCAATAAACAAGGCCAAAACAAAATTAATAAAAGTATACAAAGCCGCCACAAGTATCGGAGATATGGACATTAAACTCGACAGTAGTAGAATCGAACAAGTCAAAAAGTTTAGATACAATGTTAAATGAAAAATGGGACCCAGAACAAGAAATAAGATCTAGAATAGAGCAAGCCAGAAATACATTTATGAAATAGAAGAACTTACTTTGCGATGAAAGTTTAAGCCTAAAATTACGTTGGCAAACGGTAAAATGCTACGTCTGGTCAGTGCTGCTATATGGAGTTGAAACATGGACTCTAAAAACTAATATGTTAAATAAACTAGAGGTCTTTGAAATGTGGTTATATCGGAGGCTACTGAAAATATCTTTAGACTGAAAAGGTTCGGAATGAAACGGTACTCCAGAAAATGAGTAAAAAAAGAAAGTTGCTTTTAACAATCATGCAAAAGAAAACTGCATACTTAGGACACATAATGCGCAACCAAAAATACAATATTTTAAGGTTGATAATAGAAGGCCGCGTTGATGGTAAATGATCGATTTACAGAAAAATATTTTCTTGGTATTTTAGTGAAGTGGTTGCAAACCTTCAGTAATAAAGATGCACCAGAAAAAAAAGAAAATAAATAAAATGATTGATAGGGAGATACCAAGTTTACAGTATTCATTATCGGTTTATTGCACGCGTTTTGTCCTAATTTACTGTGTGACCTAAAACAAGTAAATGTTAGTGGGTTTCTGGCTGCTAAGTTTAAAATGCCTTATAGGGGGTAAGACAATTCACATCTCCGCAAACAAGCTTAGTGGCCAGAGATATATTAACGCTTCTTCAACATTTTCTAGAAAGTCAAAATTAAAACAATTTAACAAAACATCATAATATGTAAGACTACCAGGCGGGTAGTTGCTATCTTCTTGGTAACACATACTTCAAATAGCATCTTTGAACTTTTTTCAGAGAGTTGGAATGAGTTGGGTAGTATAGAGACCACATTGTTCTACAATGTTCTAGTTTATATTTGACAAATTCAAAATAGAGTATATGCAGACATAAAGCGTTGATTGATTTTTTAAACAAGTTTTAATTATTGCCATAATATTAACATTAAGAAAGTATACGTTATCAAAAAAATTTTTTGTTTAATCCTGGTGCATTTTGATACTAAAAGTGAGCCAATATGTTATTTTTTTAGACGATGTTAGTTTTTGTACAAATATTGTAGAAGTAGTGTTTATGTACTTATTAAAAAGTTTTTTATGTTACTATGTATAGCGCAGTGGGATGTGCAGCATTGTATGTTTGTGTACATTTGTGTACAATAATTATGTTAAAAGTGGGAAGTCTGTTATTCAAACACAACGCTGATATTGGGTCATAGATAATCCTCAACAGCTGTATCAATGGTCCTTGCATAGCTCTCCAAAGACCGTCTGGTATGCAGTTTCTAAATTTGGCAAAAAATGAAAGACAGATTTTGCAGCCAAAAAAAGCAGGAACTACTTTATGTGAGAACCATAGAACAGGTAGCATACTATCACATGCATCCAAAATGTTGAATAGAATTGTAAAACTCGGATTTAAAAAGAATAAGGTAACGCAAAAAACAAATCTAGCTTAAAAAAATTATAGAAAAAGCTTTTAATAATGTAGAATGAAATAAAATGTTTGAAATTTTGAAAAAGACTGGTATAGACTATAAAGATAGAAGAATTATTTATAATCTGTATAAAAAACAAATCGGAATAATTAGAATTGAAGAGAAAAAAGAAAAAACAAAAATACAAAAAAGAGTCAAGTAACGGTGTACACTATCACCACTATTTTTTAATTTATATATAAAAGATGCATTCAATCAAATTAAGGAAAATAGCAAAAAGGTAACAATTCACGAAAAACAAATACATATGATTAGGTTTGCCAATAATATAGCAATACTAGCAGATAATAAAAAAAAAATTATAAAAAATATTAAATGACATGCAACAAACTTTAACATATGATTATAACTTGAAAATAAATTAAAAAAAAAAAGTTATAGATGTGACAAACATGCACAAAAGCAAAAACTAAATGTTTAAATAAGAAATGCCAAATTAAAACAGATGACAGATTTCTGTTACCTAAAAAATAAAATTTCAAAAGACAATAAAAGCAAGCTTGATATTAAGTGTAAAATGGCTCAAAGCAGAAAAGCTTTTGCAGAAAAAAAGAAAGTCTTTAGATCTAATATTGACTTAAAAATTAAGAAAATATTAGTAAAAATGTAAGTATTGAGTGTAACGCTGTACGGTTGCAAGACTAGGACAATAAGAAATAGCAGAGGGAAATACATGTAGGTGCAGGCCAAGATTGGACTACATAAAACAGGTAAGATAAGATGTAGAAAGCAACAACTATAAAAAAATAAAAACATTAGCACAAAACAGGATAGAATAGTTTGCTATTTTAAACCAATCTCACGATTGATAACTATTTCATCATCAGTAAAGAATAGTAGCAAAAGGTATAGCCTTGATATAAATTAAACTTATAATCATTAATAAATCCCAAATTAGAAATTGCCACCGTCAATCAGAAACCCATTTAGAAAGTAAAGAAATACACGTATCTTGGGACTACCGTAAACGATCAATGGGATCACTCCCAAAAGGTCAAGATCCAAATAGAAAAAACAAGAGCTGTTTTCAACAACATGGGATCCCTACTAAAGAGCCATGACTTTACATTGCTAAAAAATCTGCGCTGTTACGTGTTTTTTTTGTTATTTTTTACAAAGTTGAATCGTGGACACTAACCGATGTTATGAGCAGGAAACTAAAAGCATTTGAAATGTGGTTATATCAAAGGATGTTAAGAGTTTTGTGGAAGGATCGTATAACTAACACTGAGATCCTTCACAGAATGCAGAAGGAGAAAGAGCTCCTTAACACCATAAAATGCAGAAAACTCCAATACCTAGGGCATATTATAAGGAATGAAAGCAGATTTTAGCTACTGCAAAAAATATTGCAAAGGAAAATAGCAGAAAAAAAAACTGTGGAAAGAAGAAGAATATCATGGCTGAAGAATCTGCAAACATGGGTTGGCATGTCTACCCCCGAGTTTTTTCAAACAGTTGTAAATAAAGTAATGATTGCAAGAATGGTTATCAACGTCCGAAACGGATAAGAAATTATAGGAAGAAGAAAAAGAAAGAATAGTTTTATTTTTAAATAAATGTGTTATTTTATATTAATAACTTTATACAATTTTTTAGTATTATTTTAATATAGCAGTTTGTTCTATTTAAGTGACTTTGTACAGTTTGTGACTATTATTTTGTTAAATTACTTGTATACTCAAAGCTACAGCACATTTGTGGATCCTTCGACGTATATATTTTTTTAAATAAAATGTTTGTTTATTAAGTATTATGTTTTTAACATTGTAACGCTTCCTGGTCGCTGATGACCAGAAGCGGCTGAGTAGCATTCAGTCGTGACCAACAGGGCTGGGTATTAGCCTAAAAGATCTTGGGCGCCACCATCTATTGCAAGATGGACAGGTTTATACAATTAAAACAATACAATGTAAGAAAAAATAAATTTGTATTAAACAAAAGTAACCAACCTATTAAATGATAAAAATTTAAAAAAATCCGTGGTTGGTCAAATTTGGACCAATGGCAAAAAAATATCTAAAATTATATCTATTTACAGAATTAACCAGTGTCCTGTCAAGATTGATTGAAATGAACTAAAACTATAAATAATAATAATAATAATAATAATAATCATCATCTTTATTTTGAAAAGTTACAAAATTAACCGTTGACCTGTCAGGGTCGGGCCACTAAAACTATATGTTTTTACGGAATTACCAGTGTCCTGTTAGAGTTGAACCACTGGTAAAAATTAACTAAAACTTACAAATCTTATTTGAAAGTAATATTAACTTTGAGGTTAGTCACACTAAGACTACTTTCGCGGTTACTATTATAAATGCTGGTATGACTCTTCGGATTTGACTGGCTCTGGCTGTACCTGGCCAGGCCATGCGTATTTATACTCTCACCCAAAAAGTAGAAATGGCCTGCCAGGCTTACCAACATTCAGTTTTAAGACATTAAAATAACTAACCTAATTAAACTCTAATTACACTAATTACAGAACGTATATATACAAATAAATGTAGGACGTGTTACCCGAAATTATCTCTGTATTTTTGTACACGATCCGATTGTTAGATTCCAAGATAATACGTCCCAAAAATTGGAACTGAAAAATACCAAAATAAAATAATTAATAACTAATATTAAATTACATAACAACGTGCATCACAATCCGGACTCTTATCCAACGGTCGGAATCAAACTCGATAGATGACAATAGCCCCAAAGCCGGCATAAAATATTTAAGAGTAAACTGCTGATTATTTCGCGGTCAGTCATGTTTACACTGGTGTTTGAGGTATTTAGAACAAGTAATCAGGTAGTGTTTTGTGAAACACATTTTTTGTTTAGTGAAAATCAGTAAGTAGCAAGTTTTAATTAGCACCTGGCGAGAAGGTTATGTCTGTTAATAAAGCGTTTAAGGACATAATTTCCTTAATAACTATTGCTCCTGGCGTTACTCCGAAGATGAATATCTAATTTGTTTTGCTCTGACATTAATTAATAAAATTCCCATTTTAATTAAAGCAAATACAGAGTGGGCAAAACAAATTAATTCAACAATTAATACAGGGCGGTCGAAATTCGGAAATAATACCAAGATCAATTTAAGGATTATTATAATAAACATAAAACGGACTCTATAACATTTTTAAAAGTAATAAATTAAACATAAATTATAAAAAAATAAAAACATGTACCGGATGTTAAAAGTGATTATAAACCCTTAATGTGTAAAAACACATTTTTCTTAATAAGTTTGCGCTTGAGTAAAAACAATTACTTAATCTATGATAAAGAACGTTATATGCTGAATTACAATCATACCTAGCAGTTAAATTTTATTTAATTATTTAAATATGAATATCTAGCTACGCCACTGTTTTTTTTTATGTTTAAAGTAAAAAGTAAAATGTAAGGAAAATGAAAACTTGATTACTTTTTTACTATAGTGAATAATAAATGTTGTTGCTTAATATGCAATGCTTCTGTAGGCGTTAATAAAAAATGTAATCTGGAAAGACATTTTTTAATTATTTTAAGAAATTTATAAAAATAACTTTCTTGGAAACGTCAAATTCACTTTTTAATGATTTTAAAAATAACCTGTAATTATTGCTGCAAATAAAAATCTAAAATTGTCTCAAAATTCTGTAATGCGGACTGAGAAAAGGAGTGAAAATATAAGAGAACAGCATTAATATTTGTTCTTGTTTTTACCCTCAATTTGATGAATTGACAGATGTACGTGACACAGCACAATTGCTTATTTTATTTATATAGTTTATAAAGATTATACCTTTAAAGAAAATTAGTTGGGTATCATATCTTTAAAAGAAAGGAGAAAGATGTAGATATATTCAATACAAAAGAAATAATAGACATATTGTTCAAAATTGTTAATTCTATTTGAGAAAGTTCTTTCAAACAACGTCTTTTGATTAAACGTACAATTAAAAATATCAACATTGCATGTATTAAAATTGCGTAATATTCTAGGACTATAAAAACCATAATTAGTCGAGTGAAACTTAATTTTAAATAAATGACTATTTCTTGTAATATAAAAGGTTTTCCAATAAGAAGTTTTATTTTCAATAACAGGCTATTTGGCAGCTGTCAATTTTAAAGCTATTATCTTTTGACCTTTGACAAGTAAAACTACGCCGTTATTAAAAATGGAACAATACACGCCTTCAACAACGCATTGAAATTATTAAAATTCACTACAAAAATAGTAAAAAAAAATACAGTTTGCAAAACTAAAGCATTTTTTGGTCGTCGTAATGCAATTCTCGGCCGGCAATAGTAAACCTGGTAAAAAAATTTGAGCTGTTGGGACAAGTCTGCATTGCTCAAGAACACAGAGAATATGTTGATGTAGCCCGTAGTGTTGAAAAAAACCCAGCTTTATCGATTCCTCGTCGATCTTTGGAATAAGACATTCCACAACCGACCGTTACACCGTGTTTTGCATTAAAACTTGAGTCTTAAAGCTTCTAAAGTTCAGTTAACACAAAAACTCAAGCAGGCCGATCACCATAAACGTCGTATCTTTGCTGATTGGATGGCGCTACCAAGCTATGATTAATGATTTTGTATCGCCACACAAGCAACAAAACAATCGCAATTTTGCAAGAAAAATTTCTTGACCGTGTTATTTCTTAAAGAGATAATTACAATTGGGCACCGAGATTATGTGATTTAACACTTTTAAACTTTTTTCTTTGGGGTAAAAGATAAGGTCTATGACAATGCTCCACAATCGATTCAAGACCTTAAAGGTGGAACTTGTGAAGTTATCAAAGACTTACAGCCGCAAATGTGCAAATTGGTTATAGAAAATTTTATTAAAAAAATGTGGTACTGCAACCGCAACCGTGGCAGCCGTTTGACTGATATTGTTTTCAAATGTTAATGGCATACCTTCCTCTTTACAATGAAATAAACATTTATTGATTTCTCTTAAAAAATACCCGTTTTTTTATATCAAAATGAAACCTTCTATTGGAAAACCGTATACAATGTGTTAAAACCTATAAGGTTTAAAAATGTTAGACAATTTATATTAAAATATAATAATTTGAACAGAAATTACATGTCTGCAAAAAAACGTCTCTTTTTTAATGTATCCATATTAAGAATGGCAAGAGTACTAACTTAATCAAAATTTTCAAAGTTAGCATTATATTTAAAATAAACTCGTTAAAAAAAATTGTAAATGAATTTTTTCAATATTTTGAATGTGAATGTAATTAAGCAACCATATTACTGAACAGTATTCAAGACTAAATTGTACTAATGAACAAAACAAAGTTATTAGTATTCCTACATTAAAATCACTTTCATATCTATTAATAAAATCAATTTTATATCCGTGGCAAATAGTACTATTAATATGATTTATAAAAGTTAACTCAAAGTCAAAATAACTTAATAATAAATCTTGAATTTTTTTGACACGATTACAAAAAGGTTCAATTCAAAATATTTCTAGATCTGGTAAATAATATAGTGAAGCATTTATTGATATTGAGATTAAGTTGATTATTGATAGATCTTTGAAACAGTTTGCACAAGTCTTCTTGAAGCAATACCTAATCTTAAACACATTCAACAACTCGATATATTTTTAGATCATCAGCAAACAGCTTTCAATTACTATTCTTAAAGCAATGTTGTTTATAAACAGTAGAAACAGCAATAAACTCGCAGAAGAACCTTGTGGTACTGCAGACTCTACAGAGGTAAAACAAAAGACAAAGTTGTTTATTTGCACAAATTGTGTTCTACCCTTTAAAAAGCTGTATATTCATGCTCATAAATGTTTATCAAAATTAATTAAAATTAGGAGTTAAATTAGTAGAAGATGATTAACGCGGTCAAATGTTTGAAAAAATCAGTATAAATACTAAATATTTGAGTGAAGTAAATTTCTGCAATCAAAAAAACAATTTTGTGATTTATTAACTGAGATAAAAAAATCTCAAAAAGCAAAGTCAAGAATGTGCAAATTTAAATGATAAAACATGGCTTAGTGATTTAGCGTTTCTTATAGATTTTACATCTAAATTAAGTAATTTAGAATTGTAAGAAAAAAACAAGACAATAAACAACAATAACATTAATGCGAGCAAAACAAAATTTGTTATGCTAATCAAAAGTCAACAAAACAATTTAAATCACTTTTCAAATATGTCAAATCACCTACAAAAACATCAAAATTGTAATCAAATTATTAAAAAACACGGTGCAAAAATTAAAAAAATAATTCAAAATTTAAAGATTTCAAAAGTTTGAAAAGTTAAAAATATTGTGTAAATCGGCTTTTTAATATTTAAAGTATACAAAGACAATACATCAATTTCTACTTACTGATTTTTATACTCAAGATACCTTAGCATTATTTTTATCTGGATACAGTAGCGGTTTTAAGGGGGGAGCGGGCAATTACCCTTTCCCTCTCCTAAAAATGTTTTGCTTATCAGTTTTTATTATTAAAAATTACCGATATTTCATATTCCAAACAAATAACATAACCGGTAAATTTTTCCAAAAAGATAGAGAGATTTTACGGAAAAGGTGTATGAAAGCGGAAGCACCAGTTTATTTCGATTCTATCTCCTACATTGGAGAATTGTGGTAGGGACCAAGTTTTGGTAGTGTGGGTCTCAATTATAAAACATATATTTATAATTTTTTTTAATTATTCTCCCTAAACTAGTTGGCTGGCAACGCCATTGTCTGGATGCACACAAAATTATGAACGCTTAGCTGAAAACATGCAGACGCAGATTTCTCATTAATTATAAAATTAGAAAATAAAATTTATTATTAGTCACAGCAGATTTTTTTTGTAATTACTTTTCAAATTATAAATATTATTATTAAAATATGATATTGGATTAATACTCTTTCACTCATTATTACTCATTATGCACTCCGCCGTATGTTTAAGTAATAAATGTCAAAATTTTAGTAAGTAGATTGCAACACATTTAAAAAAAAATAGTCAATTATATATATATATAAAGAAGTTGAGCACTCTTAGTATATAAGACGCAAAACAATAAAATAATTACATACGCGCAAAGATTTAGCAATAAAGTTACAAATAAATGAACAAAGCAAAAAATATAACTAAATATTGTACAAATTATAATAGAATCAGACACTATACCAACTCATATAGATATAAAGCCCACAAATATACCGAAAGGCCAACATATACTAGGCCTTGTCAGTATTTACAGCGTCTCTATTTTCTCAATTAACAGGTTGAGTAGTATATTCAAAAGGTAACTGTGAGGTAGTAACTCAAGTATTTAAATATCTGCCACTGCAATAACTACAAATGCAACCATAGGTTAAGAGACAAAACCCAATATACACTCAACATAAACAACAATTTACAAAAAAGTACAAAGCCGTGCAAATAAACACTGAAGAAGCTACAAAAATAACAACTATCACATATGCCAATAAAACAGCAATAAACACCCAAAACGGCACATTAAAACAACACTATTGGCAATCCAAAATGATCTAACTAACACCACAAATAAAATTACAGTTATCATAAAAAAATCAATATCTCACACAATATACAAATAACCACACTATTTACACAACTATTTACACTGATAACTTTATTATTTATTTGGTAAAATGCAAAAAAAATTCTGACACAAAACACCTTGTAACGGTATTATTTTACCTAAAGTAGGAGTATCAAATGGCTTAGCAATACATTTTCATTTTTAATAAACTGCACACATAGGGTTTAAGAGACTTATGCTCTTAACTACTAACTTAAAGATATTTTGTTTAGAGAATGGTGTTTGCTAAGGGTGTACATCGATTTTATTTGCTATAAGACGTCAAACGCAAATTAATATGAAATAAACAAAAACACAAAGACAAAAAGTTTTTGTTTCTTTACAACAAAAATCTCCGCTTTTGTTTTAAATAAACTATAGAATGCAAAAAAATAAAAACAAATTTTGCGGTTTATAGAGTCTAAACCTAAATAGCGTCAATTCTATGTAAATCTCATTTTCCCACTATATCGGTTGACGTCGTTGATTTGCCTGTAAAATCTGGAAGCTACAACAGCTTTAAAGTTTCTATTCTAGATAACCACGCTTGATCCATTCTTTGTAAAGATTTGTGGCCTGCAAACATTGCTGTTAAGTAGTTTATTAATTATAGTCGAGTTTATAACGATCCTGCTTCTTCTTTAGTGGATTTTCGGAATCTGGATTCAGCCAACCGTCTAAAACCGTCACCAGGAATACTAGCAGAATCTCCACCAATTACCAAAACGTCGGGTGTATAAAAACTAAGCTCAAAAAACTTATGCTTGCTGTAGCTGTATCTTACTACAATATTATTGTGCTGACCAAAACCTGGCTTAATCATGACATTAGCAATGCTGAGTTACAATTAAATAAATACAGTTTATTTAGATGTGATCGCTCTACGTTAACGAGTCCTAAATTAGACGGAGGTGTTGTCTTAATCGCCACTAAAACTTGTTTTAATAGTACTTTATTACAGCCTACTTTTCTAAGTGTTGAACATTTGTTTGTAATTATTACGTTTAAGTTTGTATTTTATATTGTTAGTGCTGTTTATTTATCACCTAACTCAGCCTGTGATAAACATTTAGATCATGAATCAATTGCTGAGAAATATCCTAACAGCAAATTAATTTCAGTGGGCAATTATAATCTACCAGCAGCGGCTTGGGTAAACAATGAGTTAGGTATAAATGTTATTTGTAATGATATGTATCCTGCTCACTTTGTTGCCAACTGATTTGGTTTTCTAAACTGCACACAATGTATTTCTTTACCAAATGATAATGGTGTGTTTTTAGATTTATGCTTTGCCAATATCTGTGATATTTCTTTAATTAATGCTGTGGATGTTTTTTAAAACTAAGCCAACATCATAATGCCTATGTGATAGATGTAAAATGTGATACTAGCCGTGATATTTTAATGTGTATTTATGTTTTTAGTAATTTTAAATTTGCCGACTTTAACGCAATCAATAATTTTTTGTTGAATGTTGATTGGTTTGCTCATTTTTATAATTGTGATGTTGATAATTGCGTTAATTTATTTTACTCTGTGTTAGATTTTGCTATCGACTGTTTTGTCCCTAAAAAACTGTGACGTAAAAACAATTTTCCAGTTTGGTTCAATAAAGAATTGATTTCACTTACTAGACTCAAAAAAACTGCTCATAACTTTATAAATCGTTTGTCCGATTATAGTAAGTTTCAATCAATTTGTACTTCGTGTAAAAGTCTCAGTACATGCCTATACAAGCAATATATTACTCGAACAGAAATGAACATACAAACTAATCCAAAACACTTTAGGAAATTTGTTAGCAACACTAGAAAAACTATTGGTTTCCCATCTACAATGTATTATAAGCATCAAACTTGCAGTAATAGAGATGACTATGTTAATAGATTTGCTGAATTCTTTTCTTCTGTTTACAATAAACAAATTCATCCAACTTTATTGTTTGAGTTTAAAGAAAACGTATTAGCATTTTCAATTAGTCTATTGGATGTTTTTAAAGGAATTGAGAATCTCAAAGGTAGTTTTAGCACTGGACCCTGGAACGCCGTCCGGTTAAAACAATGTATTTATTCTATTTCTACGCCATTGCATTTACTGTTTAAGGCATCTTTTAATAAAGCTAAATTTCTTCAAGTTTGGAAACAAAGCTACATTATGCCATTGCATAAATCTGAAGCTAAAGAGGATATTACTAATTACAGAGGTATATGCATCCAGTCTGCCATTTCTAAGTTGTTTGATCAAATTGTTACTGCCCAAATACAATGGATGTGCAAAAGCATTATAGTGGAACATCAACATAGGTTTCGTGAGGGTCGTTCTACTCTTATAAACCTTCTTTGTTACAAAAATGATTTTTTAAATGCTTTTGAATCAATAGTTTAAGTTGATTCTATTCATACAGAATTTTCGAAAGCTTTCGATTGCGTTAACCATAAAATTTTGTTTGCAAAGCTTCGGGATTTGGGTTTTCATTGCTCTGTTATTGCATGGTTGTTGAGCTTTTTGGAAAATCGTATTCAGTGTGTGAAAATTAATAACTTTTTAACCCAACAAATTATTGTTCCATCTGGTGTTCCTCAGGGATTTTATTGTGGACCATTTCTGTTTGTTTTTACTCTTTATTAACAATCTGTCTTATTTTATTAATTCTTCCTTTTTTCTTTTATTTGCTGACGATCTAAAAATTTATCGAAAAATATCATCTATCAATGATTGCATTAGTTTGCAAAATGACTTTAATTCTGTTCATTCATAGTGTCTTATTAATAAGTTGTTGTTTAATTTAAATAAATGTTTTTTTATAAACTTCAACAGAACGTTAAGTAAAGTATCGTATGATTATACTATTGACAATATAGTATTGGAACATGTTAGACAAATAAATTATTTGGGCGTAATCTTTGACCCAAAACAAACTTTTGTTGAGCATATAAACTATATGTGTAACCGTGCTATGAAAATGTTAGGATTTGTTTACAGAATGTCTACTGACCTATCCCAAGCACACTCAAACTACTTTATTGCGCATTGGTACGCTTCCATTTAGAGTATTCTCCGTCAGTTTGGTGCCTATTCTACAGCATTCATATACGCAATATAGAACGCATTCAAAACATTTTTTTTAGTTTATTGTCGTACAAATTGGGCATTTTTTTTCTGAAAACAACGATTTCAACCACATTGCATTGCAATATAATCTTCCATCGCTGGAACTTAGGCGCAAAAAAGCCAACTTAACATTTTTACGTGGACTTATGATGTCTGAGATTGATTGCCAAGAGCTATTTGTATCTGTTCCGTTTAATAATCGCCAAACTAGACAGTCCCCATTGTTTAGAGCATCTATACATTCTACCAACTATGGTTTCAACAATCCAATTGGCAGAATGTGTAGAATTGCAAATAGCTTTTCTAATAACATTAATCTGTTTTGCGATTTTAAATATACATTTAAAAATCTTTTATAGTGTGTTATTGAATAATTTTATATTTTATATTTTGTCTTTATATGTATACATTTTCGGTGTTTATTTTGTATTTTTTATATATTTTGTCTAGTTTTAAGTATTATACATTGTTTGTATTATTCATCATTATTTATGTGCAGGATGATGTAGATGTAAATGAATTATTATTATTATTATTATTAACGTATTCTGCGTTCGGCTATCCTACTCGAGTCACTTTTTTTACTTTTTTCATTCTACAATTGTTTGGGAATTGCTTTTAGAGTGTACGGGATACATTTTTTGCCGTTTGGTTATTACGGAGTGGAATATTCAGTTTATTTTGCTTACCTCACCGAGAGTGGATTTAAGAGACAGCATGCGCATTAGCTTTAAATTATTAAATTTATACAGATTTCTGCGAACAAATGCAATGACAATAAACTTTAATAAAATTTACGATGTTAAGTAAATTTAATATGAACATAATTTTAAATTTATTTGTAATTATTATTAAATACATTAGAAAATGTAATTTTTTTAAAAATAAAATAAAATTTAAAAATATATATTTATTTTATTGTAAATAAAAAACATTTAAGAATGCTTTCAGAACAGTTTGATAAATACAAAATGTATTCAAAAATTGAGTACAAAATTAAAAAGAAATTTAAATTTAATCCCAGCAAATACTCAATTGAAATTAAATCTAAGATTTTTAGATATTAGTAATTCATATGTATCTCTAGAGACATTGTATTTCACAATTTGTTGCAATAGTTTTTAATGAAATAGATACTGCATTAAAAGATTTTTGTGTCATCTTGTCAGCTACTGTCTACTGGCATCCCAGTACCTGTCGTGTGCGTTCATACATGCCTTTGCCTTTTTGATTTAGTGCAATCTACTTGTATGCCAGCAAAAAGCATGCCATTTGACAGAATACACGTAGTAGTAGTTAGCATGTGCAAAGAGCTGGTATAAAATTGTGCAAGTAGCAGGCATGGTATTTCCGGCTTTATATAGATCTAACAACTAACCAGCTGACGGAAGTGACAGACTCCGTTAGCGTTCGGCTATTTTTGACTTCATTCACACCGCAATCACACTAAACTACTCTATTTTTATTTTCATTACAATTAGACATTTCTATTTAAAGTTATGATACATTTAAATATATTTTTAAATTTAAATTTTATTTATTTTACCAATAAATCCATTAAGAGCATAACGACCGCTACCTTGATTTGTAGTATTTTAACAAAAACGGCAACTTCCCCTTTATCGCTGCTTCTATAAATAATTTGATAATCAATTTATTTTTTTACTAGTACATTTAGAAAGGTTTAAACTATGAAATGTCGAAGCCTTTTAGTCAAATAATAGTTAGGAAATAGCCGAAAAAACTCATCAAATATAGAAATAAATGCGTTTTTCTGTATTTTTGAACGCATTTTGTTGCTATTTGCAAATATAATTTCACAAAAAAAACTTCGACATATCATAGTTTAATCCTTTCTAAATGTACTGGTAAAAAATAAATCGATTATCAAATTATTTGTAGAAACAGCGATGAAGAGGAAGTTGCCGTTTTTGTTAAAATACTACAAATCAAGGTAGCGGTCGGTATGGTCTTAAAGGTAAATTATATTAATCTTACTTTTTAATATGAAGGGTATTATTTTTAGAGACGGATAACTTTGAATTGAAATAAAACACAAAAAAATGTTTTTAATATTCAAGAAATTGGCTCTACTTGACAGATAATTTTATAGTTTTAATATATTTATTTTGGGAATGTAACCGCCGCGGCTAAAACGTACATGGCGTAATCTGGAAGTCCAATTTTTACACATTGCTTGCAGTAATTTAGGCTGTATTTTGGCAATAATGCGTTGAATGTTGGCTTCTAAGTGCTCAATTGTTTTAAGTTTATTGGTGTAGGCATGGGATTTTATATATTCTCAGAAAAAATAATCTGGCGTAGAATCGCATAAACGAGGTAGCCAGTTAACAAGTTCATTTTGTGAAATTAATTGTTTGTCAAATGTTTTTTTTTATAAATTATTTCAATCGCGCGCTGTGTGGCGCCGTCCTGCTGAAACCACATTAATGCTGTGTAATTAAAGCACAAAAAGTTAATGGCCAACTTTTTTGTGCTTTTAACATGCCTCAGTACAGCTCACCGTTAACTGAAACGTTCCAACCATCACCATTTTTAAATACACACAAGGTCTGGCTATTAAATAACAAGACTGCAATTGCAGAAGGCGTGCTTGAAGGGTAGAAGGAAAACAAACACTGCGTTGGATAGCTAGTGTCTACTACTCTAGTACAAAAACACTGTAGTAGTATTTTTTTCTATAGAGATTAGAAACAAACGTTTTTTGTGTGCTAATTAAAATTTGTGACAAAAAACACGAGCATCAAATCAATGTGAAATTTCTTGTTAAATTACCTATGGTAAAAATTTTCTATCTTGTGCGCGTGTTTTCTATTTGTATAAACGGTTTTCTGAAGCCTGAGAGAGCACCCAAGATAATCAACGTCGACGTCAACTTGTCTCTGTTTCAAATCCGCAAACAATGACAAAAATCAACCGTGATAACTTAATGGGTTCCAGAGGGTCAATCTGTAAACCAAACTTATTATTTGAAAGTTTTGGCAACACTGCAAAAGCGAGTTTGTTAGAAACGGCCAAAGTTATGGAAAAACGCTCTGTCTGTGAAGCTTTATTTAGTCGCTAGAGGCACTCCAGTACTTGAACACTGCCTGATTTAGCATCCTGTGACTTTTTTCTGTTTCTAAAAATCAAGTCTGCTTTAAAATGAACCCGGTTTGAGTCGATAGAAAAGGTGAAGCAAAAATTAGCAGAGCTTTGTAATGCTCCCACAAAAGAAGACTTTTCAGACCTTGTAGTATAGACCAATGATTCCACTAGCCCATAAAGCGCAACAAACGGTATTTTTGGCTTTTGGATTATTATCGCTCCAAGCGCAACAATTTTGTTTGTTGACATAGCCATTTAACCAAAAGTGTGCTTCATCACTGAACAAAATTTTTAAATAAAATTGTGGATTTATAGCAATACTTTCCTCAGCCCATTTACCAAATGTACGACTAGAACAATGATTGTGTGGCTTCAATTTCTGTACAAGTTGAATCTTGTAAGATTGTAAACCAAGACCTTTTTGCAAATTTTTTTATAAAATGGATAGACACAAGTTTAATTGTTTAGCACAATGACGAGTTGTCACATTTGAATCATCATTAACACTACGCTGCACATTATTAATTGCTTCTTGTGTGCGCCCTGTACGACGTTGTACAGGATGCTTATTATCGTTTAGATTAAAAGTATTGCAAAAACGCACAATTGTTCTGATGGACGATTTACATGTCATGTTTCAATAAGTCAACCGACAAATACGTAAATAAAATTATTTCATAGTTTAATTGATTTAATATTTAAAATAAATTTTGTTTTTCCTTGTTTATGTGTATATTAAAAAATAAGATTAATATAATTTACCTCTAATGGATTTACTAATAGAATGAATAAAATTTGAATTAAAAAAAGTAAAACATTTTTACAGTCGATTCCGTTTAATTGGACCACATCAGGACCGGTTTTGGTAATCTAATTATGCAAAATTAACAAACAAATACTTATATTGGTTCATTTTTTATTTGATTCAGTACTGCAATTTTATTTAAGTGTTAAATCGTTTCTCGGCATTTTAAATTTTAACGTATCTACAGACACGCACGTGCAACAAACAAAATTGAATGATTGAATGTGTGTGTGTGTGTGTGTGTGTTATTTTCTTCCCTATAATTCCTGCTTCATATTTACAAAAACAGTTGTTATTCAGTTTACAAGCACAAAAAGTATTAAAAAATAATATTTTATGAAGGTATAAACCTTACACATAAAATTGAATACAAAAATTTTTTTTTTCTTGTTATTATGAAGTTTTAAGTCAATTTAATTTATTTTACTGAACCGATAAAGCAAAATTTTGTTTCAAATAAGCGATGTAAATTACTGTTATATCTATAGTTTGGTTTCAATTCCTGAAGATTTGGTTCATATAGGCGGCTGGACCGATAAAACGGTAGTTCGATAAAGCGAAATTGACTGTATAAACAAATATAAATGTATCATAAGTATCACAAACTTAAATAGAAATATCAAATATAATACGGTACATGGAATTGACGCTACTTGTGTTTAGACGCTATAAGCGGCGAGATTTTGTTTCTATAATTTTTTTGTTTAAATAAATACTTGTTACATATTTAAATATTTAAAATTTTGTATAATTTTAAGTATTAATTGATATATAGAAATAAAAATTAAATTTAAAAAAGTATAAAAAAATTTACATAATTAAATATTCTAATTTTTTTAATAAATGAAAAACTTTAGTTTTGCTTTTGGATTGTGTTTATTTGATGTCTAAATACTTTTTTTTTTTTCTATAAGTAGAAAAAATTATATCGGCCAAGTGGCCGCCGCCAGAATTGATGACCATACGAGCTCGATTTATAAATTTTTCCATCACTCTTGCCAGAACTACCGGCGATAAGTTTTCGCATTCTTGACGGATATTCTTTCTGAGGGCTTCAAGAGTCTGAAGCTTTTTGACATAGACTCGTGATTTCAAAAAAAAATTCAAAAAAAGTCTAAAACATTTAAATCGGGCGATTTTTCCGGTCAATGCATATCGCCAAAACAAGAGATTAGACAACCCGGAAATGCAGCTCTCAGAATTTTGGTTGTGGGTCCTGCAGTATGCGCCGTTGCTCTATTCTGTTAAAACCACATGTTCTCCAGTTCCAATTCGTCCAGTTGAAGTAAAAGAAAGTCGTTGAACATGGTTCTTTTGTGCTTGCCGTTTACAGTAACTGTTTGGCTTGCAGAGTTTAAAAAAAAAATAAGGCCCAATATCGCCTTCAGCGTAAACACCACACCATACAGTAACTTTGAGCGGGTGTAGTAGCTCTTCGTGTGTTATACGCGGATTGTTGGTACTCCAGAAGCAATAATTCTGCTTATTCACGTATTGACAGAGATGAAAATGGGCCTCGTCGCTTATAATGATTTTTGAGATTTAAGATGATTTAACCGTAGGTTACACGCGCTTAGCGGTCAACGGCTAGCAGCATTGTCTGCACTTTGTAATAGAATATCTTCAAGTCTTTTACCAAATTTTTTTTATAAAAACCGCCAATTGATGCCCAATTGCGTAACACGTCGTTTGGTCGATACTCCAGGGTCCTCTGCGACATCTTCAGCCACAACCGCAATGTTCTCAGCAGAACTGCTGCTCCGGGGCTGCCCAGACCTGACAGCATTTTGTGTTGACCCACACTCTTCTTGGAAAGCAGCTATACGCCGTAGTGTTTGCCTAGTTGTTGTCAGACGACACAATTTTTGTCAGTTTTTGAATTTGGTGGAATGGTTTTACATTTTTCAACGGCTTTGTATTTTACTGTAAGTATTATTTTAGTTAAAATATCCATTTTGTCAATTTTGTGTTAAGAACATTTGAATTTTTTATATTTAGTGAGCAAAAAACTTTTTTTTTTAAGTTACTTGTAGTTAATTTATATTTAAAAAACTATAACCACTACAATCTATTTGCGCATAATCTTAAATTTATGTCCCCGCTCACCCACTCAAGTGTTTGTGATTAAGAAACTGGATCACAAACACTAGGGCGGGTGGGTGGGCCACTCCAATCGAAGCTATTTGCGCGTAATCATAAACTTTTGTTCCCGCTCACTCACCCAAGTGTTAGTGATCCAATGCCTTGATCACAAACTCTTGGGCGGGTGGGAGGGCGCTCTAAACTTATGCGCGCGTAATCTTAAACTTATGTCCCCGCCCACCCACCCAAGTGTTAGTGATCAAGAAATTGGAGCACAAACACTGGGGTGGGCACTCTAATCCAAACTACACGCGCGGAATTCTTTGATCACAAACACTTAGGCGGGTAGGTAGGCACTCCAATCAAATCTATTTGCGCATAATCTTAAATTTGTGTCCTTGCTTACCCACGCAAATGTTTGTGATCAAAAAACTGGATCACAAACACTAAGGCGGGTGGGTGGGCCACTCCAATCAAAACTACTCACGCGTGATCATTAATTTGTGTCTCCGCCTACCCAGGCTAATGTTAGTGATTCAATTTTTTGATCACAAACAATTGGGAGGGTGGGTGAGTCATTCCAATCAAAATTGATTACAATAACTTAGGCGGGAGGGTGGGCACTCCAAACAAAACTATTTGCGCGTAAACATAAACTTGTGTCCCCGCCTACCCACAAAAACGTTTGTGATCTAATCCTTTTATCACAAACACTTGGGCGGGTAGGTAGGTCTTTCCAAACAAAACTACTCCCGCGTAATTATAAACTTGTGTCTCCGCTACCCACCCAAGAGTTTGTGATCAAGAAATTAGATCACAAACACTTGGCCGGGCACTCCAACCAAAATTACTCGAACGTAATCATAAACTTTTGTTTCCGCTCACCCACCCAAGTGTTAGTGATCCAATCCTTTGATCACAAACACTTGGGCGGGTGGGTGGGTCACTCCAATCAAATGTATTTGCGCGTAATTATAAACTTGTGTCCCCGCTCACCCACCCAAGTGTTTGTGATCAAAAAACTGGATCACAAACACTTGGGCGGGTGGGTGGGCACTCCAACCAAAACTACTCGCGCGTAATTATAAACTTGTGTTCCCGCCCACCCACCCAAGTGTTAGTGATTCAATCCCTTGATGACAAACACTTAGGCGGGTAGGTGGGCCACTCCAATCAAATCTATTTGCGCGTAGTTTTAAACTTGTGTCCCCGCCCACCCAACCAAGTGTTAGTGATCTAATCCCTTAATCACAAACACTTGGGTGGGTGGGTGGGCCACTCCAATCAAAGCTCTTTGATTGTAGCGTAATCATAAACTTGTGTCCTCGCCTACCTACCTAAGTGTTTGTGATCCAATCCCTTGATCACAAACAGTTTGGCAGGTGGGTGGGGCACTTCAATGAAAGCTATCATAATGTTTAATCTTTGCCCACCCATCCAAGCGTTTGTGATCCAATCCCTTGATTACAATAACTTAGGCGGGAGGGTGGGCACTCCAAACAAAACTATTCGCGCGTAAACATAAACTTGTGTCCCCGCCTACCCACAAAAACGTTTGTGATCTAATCCCTTTATCACAAACACTTGGGCGGGTAGGTGGGTTTTTCCAAACAAAACTACTCCCGCGTAATCATAGACTTGTGTCTCCGCCTACCCACCCAAGAGTTTGTGATCAAGAACTTAGATCACAAACACTTGGGCGGGCACTCTAACCAAAATTACTCTAACGTAAACATAAACTTGTGTCTCCGCTCACTCACCCAACTGTTAGTGATCCAATCCCTTGATCACAATCATTTGGGCGGGTGGGTGGGCCACTCCAATCAAATCTATTTGCGCATAATCTTAAATTTGTGTCCCCGCTCACCCACTCAAGTGTTTGTGATCAAGAAACTGGATCACAAACACTTGGGCGGGTGGGTGGGCATCCCAACCAAAGCTACTCGCGCGTAATTATAAACTTGTGTTCCCGCCTACCCACCCAAGTGTTTGTGATTGAATCCCTTGATCACAAACACTAGGGCGGGCGGGTGGGCCACTCCAATCAAAGCTATTTGCGCGTAATCATAAACTTTTGTTCCTGCTCACCCATCCAAGCGTTTGTGATCCAATCTCTTGATTAAAATAACTTAGGCGGGAGGGTGGGCACTCCAAACAAAACTATTTGCGCGTAAACATAAACTTGTGTCCCCGCCTACCCACAAAAACGTTTGTGATCTAATCCCTTTATCACAAACACTTGGGCGGGTAGGTGGGTCTTTCCAAACAAAACTACTCCCGCGTAATCATAGACTTGTGTCTCCGCCTACCCACCCAAGAGTTTGTGATCAAGAACTTAGATCACAAACACTTGGGCGGGCACTCTAACCAAAATTACTCGAACGTAATCATAAACTTGTGTCTCCGCCCACTCACCCAACTGTTAGTGATCCAATCCTTTGATCACAATCATTTGGGCGGGTGGATGGGCCACTCCAATCAAATCTATTTGCGCATAATCTTAAATTTGTGTCCCCGCTCACCCACTCAAGTGTTTCTGATCAAGAAACTGGATCACTAACACTTGGGCGGGTGGGTGGGCATTCCAACCAAAGCTACTCGCGCGTAATTATAAACTTGTGTTCCCGCCCACCCACTCAAGTGTTTGTGATCGAATCCCTTGATCACAAACACTAGGGCGGGTGGGTGGGCCACTCCAATCAAAGCTATTTGCGCGTAATCATAAACTTTTGTTCCTGCTCACCCATCCAAGCGTTTGTGATCCAATCTCTTGATTAAAATAACTTGGGCGGGAGGGTGGGCACTCCAAACAAAACTATTTGCGCGTAAACATAAACTTGTGTCTCCGCTTACTCACAAAAGCGTTTGTGATCTAACCCCTTTATCACAAACACTTGGGCGGGTAGGTGGGTCTTTCCAAACAAAACTACTCCCGCGTAATCATAGATTTGTGTCTCCGCCCACCCGCCCAGGAATATGTGTTTAAGAAATTAGATCACAAACACTTGGGCGGGCACTCCAACCAAAATTACTCAAACGTAATCATAAACTTGTGTCTCCGCCCACCCACCCAAGTGTTAGTGATCCAATCTCTTGATCACAAACATTTGGGCGGGTGGGTAGACACTCCAACCAAAACTACTCGCGCGTAATTATAAACTTGTGTCCCCGCCCACCCACCCAAGTGTTTGTGATCGAATCCCTTGATCACAAACACTTGGGCGGGTGGGTGGGCACTCCAACCAAAACTACTCGCGCGTAATTTTATAAACTTGTGTTCCCGCCCACCCACCCAAGTGTTAGTGATCCAAACTCATTATTACACACACTTAGTCGGGTGGGCGGACACTCCAATCAAAACTACTTGAGTAATCAAAAACTTGTGACGTTTTAACGTTCTTTATCATTGACTTTGACGATTATCTTTTTACTGATTTCTTTTGACATTTAACGTTTGTTATGTCAAAAATTTGACTTTTAATTATTTTTTTTGACTTAATCATTTTTGACGTCTAACCTCCTTTTCAAATTTTTGAAATTTTATTGTTGACGTTTATAGTTTATTCTGACCTTAATTTTTTACTGACTTTTTTTAATTTAAAGTTTTTTTAGAACACCACCGCAAAAAAACTAAAACAATTATTTTGCCTTTTTAAGGAGTATAGCGATTTATGTTTTATTGACGTGTATTTTCTATCTGTTTACTTTACAAATACCAAAGCAAAACTGACATTTACCGCCAATTGCAAAAATTATAGCATTATAGGGTGGTGACTTTTCCGCCACCTAGTAGAAATGTATCATAACCTTAAATAGAACTGCCAGCGGCTAGACCGGTGTTTCCCAACGTGGGGCCTACGCCCCACAGGGGGGCAATTTGATTGTTAAGGGGGGCAATTTGAAAATTGACTCAACACAAGTTTAACCCTTTTGCTCCGGGTCATTTAAATACAATGCTAGGTTTTAGTGCCAAAAATGAAAGAAAAAAGCATATTCTTAAATAATTGAAGCCAATAAACATTATAAATTTGTTTGACGAGACCAAAATATTAACTAAGTTTTTGACGTCGTCAAGTTAACCTTTCTGCGGCAGAAAGCAGGCTCCGCGGGCAATTTCAAGGAATCATCTAAAAATTCTATCAGCTGATTTAAAAAAAAGATTTTCTGATTTACAACAAATTGATTTTGGACATGGATGATGCAGCCAATGTTAGTGGATTTGTCTGATATCACTAAGTTAAAATATTAAATTAATATAGAAAAATCTTTATTAAAATTATTTCAAGTTTGAATTTCAGTTTTTTATTATATGTTTAGAAAATTTACTTACAGTGTTTCGTTAACAATTTCCTAGTGATTTCTTTCTAAAACCTATAATTTAAGTTTTTTAAGTAAACAATTTTTAATATTAAAAATTATGTATATGTTACATAGAGGAGCATAAAATTTTTAGAAAGGCTTAGGTGGGACGTGGCACAAAAAAAGTTGGGAAACACTGGGCTAGACGCTACAATATTTTATGTCATTAGATATGCCACGGGTGTATTTTGTACTAATTTTACATCAAGTCTCTAAGTTGGTACACACTCTAGCCACTTGTTGCAGTCGTTTTGTAATCAACTTCTCTGTGGCTGATGCCTAAGATATATAAATATATATATGACCTCTCAAAGCACACGAAAAACTTGCTTCGGCTTTTTTATTAACAAAGTTTTTGATATTATTTTGCTAAATTACGCGGTTGGTTTAAGAACTTATTGGAAAGTGAGAAGTGCACCCTAGAATTAAATTTATTACGCAATGCTTTGTTATACTGTGAGATATTATTTCACGCATGTTCTTCAAAAAAAAACCTTAACATTTGACTAATCATTACTCGCAACAACAAAAACGTAAATATAGACATGGTGTGTATTCGAGCGCAGAAACAGGAAACAAGTTTTATGGTTAATTATGTATTCAAAGGCGGTTTTGGCTTGGTAATTAATTACGTTTATTTTTTGTCTTTTGGCTTTGAAAATTACATTTGCAAATATATTTATAATTCCCCAAAATAATAAATCATAATCTTTATAAAATTATCTTCTATTATTATCTATCTTTTTTGTCTATTTTATGATTTTTCTTTTTAATGTTTTTAACTATTCTATCTCTTTTCCGTCTTCATTTAGTACCTCATTTTTTTAACCAATTTTTCTCTCACTTTGTTTCACTCTTTTAACATATGTTTTATAGCTTTCTTAATATCTTCGCACGTTTTGCACATTTTCAAACCTTTTTCTATTTAAACTCTTGTCACTCGCTTTGTACTGTACAACATCTGAATCTTGCAATTATCTTTACTATATATATATATATATATATATATATATTGCTCTCTAAATACATTAGAAAATCATTTTCTAAAATACGTTCATAAATTGCGTTGTACTTATACTCTTTTACTCGTATTCTTTTTTTTTGTTTTTGTAGATTTCTATCTTTTTCCATAATTTTCTGCTATGTTTCTCTCTCATTTTCTCCCATTTTTCTAGTTTATAGACTAGCATAATAATTTTCACTAATCTCCCCTAGCTTTCCATTTCTTGTTCTCAATTTTTCATTCATGCATATTTTACCAACGCCAAGCACCGCGATGCGGGGGGACCGAGACGTTTTGGGGGCTTCCAATCTTACAAACGGGCCCTGACACAGTTTATCAAAACTTAGTCTTTTTAAATATTTTGCAATGAGCCTATAAATCCTTGCTACGCAACTGGATTTTACATTTGTGTCTCTGTCTTATTTTCCTATTTCTAATTTTTCTTGTTCCTTTCATCCCCTTGTTTTTGACTCATACAATATCTTATACTCCTAACTAAACTATCAAACATAATTTTCTTTATTTTTATACACTCAAACTTCTTTTCACTTAATCTCCATACTTGTCCTACTACTTTGCTTTTTGAACCATCTCTTTAATGTGCTTACTCTTGCTGTTCTTTGTGCCAAAAACTTATCCCAAATATTTAAAAGATTTGCTTATTTAATTTTCAATTTATTTTTTCATTCTTTTTTTGAAGATCATTATTTTAGTTAACTTCCAATCTATTTTTTCTAAAATACTTTTTTTTAACTTATATTATTTTTTTTTATTTCCTTTGCTTCTTTTGCAACTACAAAGTCTAATAATATTTAAACTTACGTCATTAAAAAGGATATTGCTATTGCCAAAGATTGGTTAGTAGTTTAAAACGGCTTCTAAAGTAAACTTAAGTAAATTAAACTCCTCGTCGCTGGAAGACGTAAACAAAAGACCAATTTGACTTTTCCAAATTTTTTGCTAATGCGTAGTGAGTGTTAGCCTTAGCAAGTAACCCTTGTGAATAACTTACACATACAAATTATCTTTTAGTATACTACCCTGCGTAAATCTTGCTGTTACTGAGTTAATTTTGATTTTGACATCAGAGTTTTTTACTTTTGTGTTATCTTTAGTTTGATATTAGGTTTAAGATTTTATTTTATTTATTTATTAGTTTTCAAGTTATAATATTGAGATCATTTACAACCCTGGATGGAAAGCATATTTTGGCTAATTGATATTAGTAAAAAAAATTATTTCAATGCTAAAAACAATTCTAATTTTTCTAATTACAAATCAACTGGCATTGTCAAACAACATTTTAAAAAATTTATTAATTTCCAGATTGACAAATTGAAAAAATAATAGATACTCAATATAGATTTTGATTAAAACACCTAAATAATTTTTCAACCGTCAAAACAGTAAAAACAAGTTTCAAACATAAGTTGATTGGTTTATAATACTTTCATTTTATTGTGAAAATTTGGTAAACTTTTTTTTCGAATAGAACAGTCTGTATACTTCTATATTTTTGATGCTGAGATGTATTTTATTTTTATTTTTTGTATAACGCACCATTTTTTGAGTTATAAGCAAACTCCTGTACATTTTGACATTTTTTTAATAATTTAATGATTGTTTTGGTATTCGTTTTTGATGTTATTGTTTTTTTTTTTTTTTTTTTATATAAAATAAATGTGTATGTTTGTGGAAAAATGTTTTTTGTTCAGGAGTTTGCTTAAAACTCAAAAATAGTGCATTTTATAAAAAAAAAATATTAAAATTAAACAAGGTTTTTATTTTTACAATAAAATAAATACTCTGTATATTAAAAATATTTTTAATTAATAGTTTGTTTAAAATCAATCAATTTTGTTTTTTTTTTTACTTCAAAATTTAGGAATTATTTAATATGTCACAACAACATTTGAATTTTAAAAGATGGAAACACATTTGTTAAAACTATCACATTGAAAACCAAATTTAAGCAATCTGTGAACATTGACCTTAAACATTTGTGGTTTTATAAGTCTTGGGAAATTCTGTATAAGTTTATTCCATATGTCAATAGTACGGTTAAAAAAATTTCTTTTAAAAGTTTAGGTCGTACATCTCTAAATGTATTTTATTTTG
The DNA here is from genome assembly GCA_963932245.1 of Tachinus rufipes. Taxonomy (NCBI): domain Eukaryota; kingdom Metazoa; phylum Arthropoda; class Insecta; order Coleoptera; family Staphylinidae; genus Tachinus; species Tachinus rufipes. The sequence continues at coordinate 68,516,168 of OZ010745.1, read as the reverse complement.
TCTGTGTTTAATTAATTTAAGTTATAAGTCAATTTTGGATAGGCAATGATCCAAATAGCTCGTTTTTAAATTAGAGTATAGAAGAGATAGTGTAGTTTCAAATGCTCCTCCCCACACATGGAAACAATATTCAATACAAAGAAAATTTAAAACTTTTATTGAATTTTTTTATGGTTGGATAATTATTTAGGTAATTTTGACTAACCATGTATGTTAGTGACAAACAGAATTCTATTTGAAAATGCAGTAATTTTTTACTTTTTCAAAAAATTTGATAGAGCATGGCAGAGCATCCTGATCTTATAAACAAATTTTATTATAAAATCTTTAACATAAATCTATTAATAATTTTCTTGACATAAACTTGAAAATTAGTCAAAAAAAAACTATCAATGTTTAACTTTAATCTTAAAACCATAAATGCTAGTGTTTTTTGTTTTTGATTATATTAATAAACTTTTTCAGATAGATTAGAATTTTTGCTATCTATAAACATTTTAAAACATTACTTGACTGCAATTTTTTGTGCATTTTGTATATATATATATATATATAACAATACAAGCTAGTCGAGGCTTTTCCAATCCGTAAGTCATTGACTACTTTACATCTGCGTAATGTTGCAGATCTTAGCATTTTGTATAGATATTTTTTTGTTAAAATTACTTTCTAACATAAATTTAAAAAAACGTATTAATTTAAAATCCAAGTTTAAAAGATAATGGTGTTTGTGTCCATAATATTTTCCAAAGAAACATCCCATAAACTTGTTAATTTAACCGATTAAATAAATAGTTTAAGATGGTTGGTTTTATAATTTATTTTTAAAACATTACATTATTGTTCTTTAATACAAATAAATCATAAAAACAATAAACTCACTTTTAAGATTATATTTATTGAAATTGTTACATGTAACAATCTACGCTTGTGATTAAATCCGACATGTTTAGTCAGAAATAAATACTATGTTGCTTGTTAATTAATTCAAAATAGTGGCTGTTGGTCGACATTTAAATTTGAATTACTTTTAATTGGTTGTATGCATTAATCTTTTTGTCTGTGTATTGTTGAGGTATTAACATTATTTTGCCGGCACTTAAATGATATATAATATGATTAAGCTGTATCAGTTACGGTTAATGACCGATGTATATCGCGTCGCTTATATTTTGTGAGCGCGCGGGAGCCGTTAATAAATATATAAAAAAAATATGAAGTAGGAAGGAGCACAGATAACGTTTTACGTCCCATTCCCTGATATGATTTGTGGCCGGCCGGGTCGCGCTCCTTAAGCCAAAGTGGGAATTGTTTCATCGTATATGGGGCGGAATTTAATTTTCCAGAAGAACACAACTGAAATTTAGTATTTCGCGAGATTAAAGAAAAACTCATCACGCTAAAGGATATTATAATACCTGCTTTATACATTTGTAGATTATGTACTGGGCTCTTAAAATGATATACCGCCCCTCGTAAACGCTCTATCTAATTATAGTTCTCGCCCGACGCTACCACCGCCTCAACCGCCACCGCAAAACGAAAGCAATTCACAATTTTTAAAGGGAAATACACACACAAATTATACACTTACATTTTTAATAGCCATCTTCTCTAAACGGTTTTGAATGTTTTATTGTTTGCTCTCTACATAACTAGCTTATTTTATTTTAGGAGCGTACAAGTTTAATATTCAACTCATACATATTATTAGCATTAATTTAGTTAGAGATACATAAAGCTTTTGAAATGTTTATTAGTATAAATGTATAAGAATATTATAATAACAAGCTACCTAAATTTTAACTATTGAAATATGTAGGGTCATATTCAAATTCTCTTACATTTTACTCATTTCAATCCAATTATAAATGTTTGTTAATATTTGAACTTGATTAATTGATACTACATACTTTTAGTTAAATTCAGATTAATCGTGTAATCAAGTGTAAATACACAGTTCTATGTTACAGTTGTGCTATGGGCCTAGCTGTATCGTAGCGGGAATCTGGTAGCAATACCTGCAATTTGCGGCCGAATTAGCATATAGATAGACAGTAGTGTTGGCGTGCGCCACTCCGCTACTCCACTTCACCACTACATACTGATTCATGATAACTAAACATGGATGGACTACATTTTGAATATATTAACTTGACCGTCAGCTCACGAAACAATACATCTATCCACCGGTAAGCGCCCGTCTCCCTTCACATCAACTAAAAGAGAGACGCGAAATACCGCCAGCGACGCTGCCGCAAAACGAATTTATCGCGATCGCATTAAGACAACATTTTACAGCCGTGTAATTATACAACTAAATTAGACTTGCAAATTCAGTTCACTTAAAAATATAGCGGCTCATTCCTTATTTGGCATTGATATCTTTAACAATACGCGCAAGGATACAATTAGAATGTTTCAACACACACACCCAAACGCAATCGGAATAGTCTAATTTGAATAAGTCGGGCGTTTTATAACACCTGATGTATTCACATGTACCACACCCAAGCCTGGTTTTAATCTAATGAAAAGTTTCAAGCTTTATCTTAATTTATTTTCATATTATTGTGCGTCGTGGCTTCTACAAAAGATACAATTCAGGCACGTGCATCAGTGTATATGTTTTGTCGGAAGAGGAAAAGAGTATTAAATCTTTAATGCGCTTTTTATATTTAACAGATAAGAGTTGAATAATGAAGGTCCAGTGCGGCATTGAAAGCCTTAGTGTTGGAAAATCGCAGCCTGAATACGTTAGTGGCTCTCGCCTTCTTTGTACTACTGAGAGCATTTTTGTCTAAATGGAATAATGTAACAGGTGCGTAAACTCTAAATTCCGCCAGGTCTGCACAATGGTTAAACCAATATTTACACCAGGAACAATTCCCAGTGTGCCACCGCACTAACGCCGGGCACAGATTTTATTTGGTTACAAGTGGAAATTAAACTTATTTTCCCCCACAAGAGAGAATCTTGTTCAAATAAACAGAGGCTACCATTATATGCACTCGCATACGTATAGAGGCAAACTCATTGTTATGATTTATTATTATTTCAATAAGTTTCAATGTTTCTGTGAAACGTTCACAGTTCCGGTGTGTAGAACTTCAATATTTACAAAGGGCAAATAATTAATCTAATGTGTGTTCAACGTTTAATTCAATTACAATCCAATACAGACTACACTGCTAATACCTTGAGGTACATTGAAAAACTGTTATTAAGACTATTAATGACAAATGTGTTAAAGTCAATGTATTGTATATACAAATTATTGCTTATCAAATATCTATATCAATCATATATTTTTTTATGAATTACGGATGATATGTAATAAATTAAAAAAATAATACAAAAATATTAAAAAGTCATTCAATAAATTACATTATTTTTTTATTTATTCCTCTTCATGTCATTCATCTATCAAATTTTGTTCAGTCATTATCAACAAGCTTCCCATTGCAACTACAGGCTCAAATAGCTCAGTTGCTAGACAAAAGTTATGGTTGAGTATTAAAAACTAGGTTTTAATCAAATAAACAGATTATTTTTACAATAAAAACACATCAACAATAAAATAGTATTTAAAAAATATCTACATACTTTAACTACTTTATCCACTATATAATGTATAGTGTTGTATTATGTACTATGGAGTAGAAGTTTGGGGAGTTAAAAAAAGCAAATAATAGAGAATTTGGAAATGAAAGAAATTTTATGAAAGGGGAATATTACGAGCAAAAAAGTTTCAGAGAAAAAAAGAGTGGACTAAAATTTATAGCAAAGCTGATACATTTTTTTAGAATTACGATTTGTAGTCAATTGACACTTGCAATTTTTAAAATACTTGTTTAAATAATAAAACAAAATCTAGTAAGTTATGTTTCAGTTACAATAGCAACAAGTAAAACAATTATTGTTTTTCTGTTATTCTCAATGCTATTTAAAATAAACTTAAGTGTGTATTTGAAGCAAAAATTAAACTACAATATAATATAATTATCATTAAGAATTTAAATTTAATAAACCATTTAATGCAGTGCAGTGTTGACAACTAGACAGCAAGTACGTACTATATTTAACCTTACATGCTATCAACTAATTTCACACTGCATATTAAAATAAAACCGGCACAATTAGAAAAAATAAATCAGGACAGTTGAAACCCAAACCTTCCCGAGGGCAATAAACAAAATACTGAAAACCGCATGGAGTATACCGATACTAACACTACACAAACAAGCCAAACGGCTAACCACTCTATGCAACTACAACAACACATCGCATTAGAGAATAACATAAAATACACTAGTCAAAGCATATGGTAAACAAACAACTCTCGATTACAATTAACTCTCCCCGGAACTAGCTCATCCGCTATAACGATGCAACATACAGAAACGACCACCCTGGACCATACCTAGTTATAATCCATACTGACACAAAAAAAAGTAAACAACAACACCATTCAAAACTTTTAATAACAAATACGGACATTAAAAAATGCAATTACAACGCTATAATATCGGCTCAAAAAACCAAACAAAAACTGGTTATTCATATTGATACAGATACTGACATACAAAAGCTATTAAATATAGGACGCGGAAATAACAATGAAACAATTACATACGCGCGATGATTTTGCTATAAAATTACAAGTGAACACAGACAAGATAAAATAATACAATTAAATACTGCACAAATTACATTAGAATCAGACACAACACCAAACTACATATATGTAGAAAACATCTGATATAAAGCCCACAAATATTTCGAAAGACCAACTCAATGTTCAAATTGCTTAAAATTTGGCCGTATAAAAAAAAACAATGTAGATGACCCTTCATAATTTGTAACAAATGCAGCGGTGATCATACAAGCACAATTTGCTGCCACTCAACTAACTACCAATGCAATACATAGAACATAAACAACAAATCACAAAAAATTAACAAAATTAACAACCATTACATATGCCAATAAAACATCACAAAACACACAACAGATTGATCGGCACAGGGAAACAATACCATTGGTAATGCAAAACAATCTTAATAACACCACAAATAAAATTACAGCTATTATAGAAAACTCAAACATTACGCACAAAGTAGAAATATCAACTTTACTTACACAACTGTTTACACTCACTACTATCATAACACAATTAACTACACAAAACACATCCCATATAATAAAAAACAAAAATAGCTAACTTAAACATTAACATACTACAGTGGAACGCCCAAGGTCTTCCAAACAAATGGACTAAACTGCAACAATTTATACAGCAAAAGAACATACACATAGCTGCCATATCGGAAACAAAGTTTAAAGAAAAACACAAATACAAACTTTAAAACTACACATTAGACAGAGATGATAGATAGATATAGTGGAATTGCACTAATAATTCACAACTGTCTCGTCCAAGCACAATACAAAAACCAAGAAATAAAATATATACAATCACAAAGCATAATTGTCAACAAAAATATAACCATATCTAATATCTGTATACCACCTAACACATATACAAAGTGTTAAAAAAATATATATATATATATATATATATTTAAGGGAGTAGTAGTACAAACCACAACAAACAAAAAAGTCTATAACTTATCAGGTTCGGGCAAATAATTCACTTAGATTATCCCGCAAAATAAAAGCATTGATTTGTAGGAGAAATGCCGCCAGACATCAATGACAAAGGCATTGCAACCCTTTAGATTGTGAAACTCTAAACGAGTTTCATAAAGAAGTTAGATTGTCTATAAAGCTGCACAAAAATCAGTGCTGGCAGGAAAAAAATGGAATCAACCACAGAGGATACTAATCTTATGTGGAAGATTGCCAAAGCCTTACGAAGCAAAAAAAGTCCCGATACCAGTCATTCATGGTGAAACCGGACTCCAATATTCTATAGAGGGAAAGGCCGAAGCATTTGCTGACAGCCTGGAACTCCAATGCTCCCTTTCAAAAGAGGAAGATGATACGGATCACGTCGAAAGGGTTGAAAGAACGGTGGAACGCCTTTTAGATGGCCCTGACGACGACACCCCGTTGAACCACTTTCGACCGTCACGGATCAGAAGAATCCTATCTAAACTTAAAGCTCGATCTGCGCCAGGTCCTGACGGTATTCCGAACAAAGCTCTTAAAGCCTTTTTTCACAAAGCAGTAATGGTTCTGACCAATATTGCCAATGCAATCGTACGTACAGGGCACTTTCCTTCAGCCTGGAAAGGCTCACACGTACTTAATATCCCAAAACCTGGGAAGGACCGACTGTTTCCTTAAAACTATTGGCCAATCAGTCTTCTATGCACTTTGAGTAAGGTCATAGAAAGAGTAATCTTGGATAACCTCCAAGAACACGCAGAAGTAAATTTTCTTCTATCTTTTCATCAGCATGGGTTTAGGCGTGAATACTCTGTAGTACACCAATTAAACCGCGTGACAGGTCACATTACTGAAGGCTTTAGACTTAGAAAAACCACAGGAGTGGTATTTTTTGATGTCAAAAAGGCCTTTGATAAGATTTGGCACGACGGTTTAATTCTAAAGCTACATAGACTAATATTTCAACTGCGTCTTATAAAACTGATAGCTTCATATCTAGATAGCAGAACTTTATCAGTAAAGCTTCAAAATCAGGTCTTGACTTCACGGCCGATTACGGCAGGGGTACCTCAAAGCTCTCTTCTTTTGCCTTTGCTATTCAACTTTTCGTTGCCAACATGTCATCTAGCTGGAAGCACGGGGTAAAAATGGCATAATACGCCGACGATACAGCGCTTCTCTACAGCTCAAGGTCGCTTATGGTAGTCACCACGAGGTTTCAAAAAACAACCGACAATCTTCAAGAATGGTGCAATGATTGGCAACTCAAAGTCAATCCTGAAAAGAGCGTAGCTCTTCTCTTTTTGCGGCGACAAACTAAACCACACGATAACTGGTCAACCTTATCTAACCAAGTGGGTTCACCCCACATCCTACAACCTCACCCCACAGCCTATACGGCTTCCTATCTCTATTCATTCTCTTAATTTTTTCCCAATGGAAGGTTTATGAGCCTAGGTCTTGAACTTCCCGGTACTCAAAATGGGGCGGTTTTTAGTCGGTAGGCACTTTCCTTGTGAGAATGAATCCGACACTTTAAGTTAGTCTTTAGAAGATTTTACTGCCCTGACCACCAAAAAAAAAAAAAAAGTCTTATTAAACATATGTTGTCATAGCAACGGTTTTGCAGATATAGAACATTATTTATTTTTATTATTTTTTTCTCCTTAATTTTTTATTTTGCAAAAACGTGCATTTTTTTATAGTTGTTATAAAATAATCATTTAGTATTTGATAGTTGTTGTTAGTGCACAAGTTTTCATTGCTATGGCCGATTACTCTAATGCAGAACCAACCGACATGCATTTCATGAATGGTCGTGCTAATAAGATTGATACCAAAGCGCAACGTCTTTATGTAGAGAGTTATTCAAATTACCAAATTCTTTCAAATCGTATGTTTGAAAAAATTCACCAGAGATTGAGCAATACCGGCACTTCAAAAACAGTGCTATCTTTCTGGCAAACAAAAAATTATAGTACGGATAGAGCATAATCTAGGACTAGTGTGCGGAGAATATCAGCCGAAGTAGGAATTGGTGCTACTTTTGTTTCGAGAACTTTCCACAAGCAGCAGCTCTATCCATACCATGTACAACAAGTACAGGCTTTAAATTTAACTGATCATCATCTCTGCTGTAATTGAAAGTGGACCTGTCATGGGCGACAGGTTTCTAGGTTCTGATGTTTTACCAAACCGATTAACAGGCGCTGCTTTTTTCTCTGGGAATATTTAAAACCACTTGTGTATGCTACTCCTGTAAATAGTTTCAAGGAGCTGCAGTTAAAAATTAATGAAAAATGTCAAGAAATTTGAGCCAATGAGGGGGTTTTAGAAAGAGTACAAATGTCCTTTAGACAAAGATGTTGTGCGTGTTTGAAAATGAAAAGAGGGCACTTTGAACATGTTCTATAACTCTGTTTTTGTAAAAATATATAAAAATAAATAATGTTCCATATCTCTAAAACCGTTGCTATGACAACCCATACTTATTAAGACTTTTTGTTTTTTCTGGTTTGTACTACCATCCCATTAAATATTTTACAATTTTTTTTACATTTTGTATAGACAAAACTTTGTTATGTCAAATATTGGCACATAATACAAAACATTTTATACTAGTAGACCAGGAAGAATTATAGAGGAGTTATTAAACAAACTAAACTTCATAACTATTAAGGACGGAACTCCTACTAAAATTAGTTATAACAATATCATAAATCCTTTATGTGTGGATCTAACCATAACCACAAATGAAATAGTCAACAAAGATTTACTTGAAAGTAATTATCATCCAATAATAACTAAAATACGTACATCAACAAATATTATAAATCTTGTCTTATCTAGAAGAAACTTCAAATTTGCAAACTGGCTACAATATAATAAAGATATAAAGATAGACATAGATAACGCACAAAACAATACAATACATTTCAAAAAGCTATTGGAAATAATTCAAAAATCTGCAGACAAAAACATACCTAAAAAAAATAAAACTATTAAACACCTAACATACTTATAAACAAAGGTGGATAGTCAAATACAACAAAACCATAGATCAAAAACGCTTTTTTTTTACTTTTAAAATAAAAACTAGCAGAGAATACTACAACAAATACAAAACAGCTTGCAAAACCGCTTGATAAGTAATATATAAAACAAAACAGAATAGCTGGCACACGTTTTGCTAGAATTTAAATTTAAGACATAACATTAAAAAAACCTGAAACACTTTCAAAAATATTCAAGGAACATCATACAGACAAAACCAAATAAAACTCACCCAATTCTTTCTAAAGCATTTTTATCACAAATAACTCCAGACTAAACAATAAAATTAAAAAAAAAACAGAAGATAGACAACCTATACAAACCATACCATCTACTAGAAGAAAACATTACAGAGTGGGAGTTTGACTGTGCTATCAAAATAAATAAAAACACTTTACTCGGCTATGACCAAATCAATTATCAGTTGCTAAAACTGTTTCCAGAAACTAATAAACTCAAACTAATAAACATATACAACATAATATGTACATTGCTTTGCTGCCGTGTATAATAGAAGTTTTAAATACTATTATAAAAAACAAATTTGTGCATTACGGACGCTTTATACCAACTATCTACAGAGATCATAAATAAATACAGCCAACAACATATCACATCAGCGACATTTATTAATAATAGAGCATACAATAACGTACACGTTCCAACACTTCTCAATATAATGGTACAAACACAAATACCTCACCGTTTTATACAATATATAAATTCCTTTCTAAAGGATAAAAATATATACTTCAAACCAAAGATATTGAAATATCCCAAATAAATAACATTGGTCTACCTCAAGGATCCATACTAAGCCCTATACTGTTTAATATTTATTTTAGCCAAATTGCACAATCCTTGAACATCAAAATGATACAATATACAGATGATTTAGTTATATACACACCAGCAAACGTCAATACAACCTTAACAAATTACAACAAACTTTAATGAAGCTAAACCTGGAAATAAATCCAACAAAATGTACAACAATACACTTTATCAGAAAACATATAACGCCTGAACATAACAAACAAAAACTAAACAACATGGAGATAAAAAAAATCAGAAGAACACAAATTGAGTTTTACTAAACAAGTACAAACTATAATAACAAAAGTTAAAAAAGATACCAACATACTGAAAGCACTAACATTAACAGGAACTAGAACCAAACAAGAGCACATGCTACGTATATATAAAACTCTAACAAAACCAAAAATATACTATAGAACACCAATATACGCAAACAATGTACCAAAAACTCTACAGCAAGCCATACAAAAAACACAAAATCAATGCGTAAGAATATGTTTAGGTGTTCTTCACACTACTCCAATTGACGCTATTCTTAGCAAAACCGGTGATATTTCAATAAGATTACAAATCTAACAAAAAATATCTACTCATATAACAAAACCAGAAATAAACAAAAACTGAAAAATAACTTGAACAATTAGTAAAATATATTGCAATCATACCTATTAGAAAAACAAACAAAAAAAATAAATCTTAAAATACACAAAAAATTAAAGTTCAAACAGAGCTCATCAACATTAATCTTAATAGAACCCTACAAACCTATCCATCATTTAAAAAACCTCTATCTATCCTTACTAAAATTCTAAACATAACATCCAAATCAGCAAACCAAATACTGTTACATTCCAAAACAATCAAACATATAGACAAAAAATATACACATCACTATAAAATCTTCACCAATGAATCCAAAAAACAAAACTACACAGCTTAGCTGCGATTTAGCCAAAAATTCAAAAAACTGCTGACGTAAAAATCCAAACAGAGGCGTCAATATCAACGTCTAAACTATCCGCAATAAAATAGCACAATTCTTAATATTCAACTACTCTCTCAAAATATGTCTTTCTAACCAACTCCATGTCATCACTCCAAACCCTAAAAAAAACTTTTACTCAAGAAACAACCAAGCGACTATGCCGCTAATAACGTAGAACAACCCGTTACCAAAGTTTCAGCACAGCACAAAGACTACATACAAAGCAAGATTCTACAAAAATGAAAGCAACAATACCAATGGAACAACACAACCGGAAGAAAATACAAGATAATACAGCTTACGCCAACATATACCCCATAGTTCTCAAACACTGACATACTAAGACAACTTATACAAAAAATAATAAGATACAAAACAGGACATGAACTGATGGCAGACAACAATTATTTACTTTACCAGGTAGAATCACCTAATTGTTTAACATGTAACGTAGTGGAAACACCACATCATATCTTAACAGGTTGCTCAATATACTTGACAGAAAGAAAACTTTTATTAAAGACAACAAACAAACAGACAGTCAATGACGTATTAAAAGATACCCAGAAACACCTAAAAGACCTTACAATATATCTCAACCAATTACCAGACATATAAATAGAGTCAGACAGTTTTTGGCCGCATGTCCTATTAATCAAGGCCATCTATATATATATATATAATGTAGCATAATAAAAATGTAACTTTTATATATAGAAAAATAAAAATTTAAAAAAAAAACATTCAAAGTTTGTTTTATTATTTTAATAAATACTTTAAAAACCGCAAATTGCAACTTTGTAACAATTTTTTTTTCTAAAAATTAAAATTACAGTGTTTTATTAAAAAAAAAAACAAATAATGACGCCATTATACGTAAATCATGGCACGCATTAAAAACTAAAACACGTCACTGTATAGATAAAAAATACAATTTAAAATCATTTTTAAAATAATCTAAAAATGCAAACAAAAACCGGTTTTCCCACACATTTGGAAAATTATTTAGGGCAACATTTGCAAAGAATAGATTAATAAACAGAAAAAAAATACTACTCTTAAAATTTAAAAAATCTACACACACAAAACCACAACTTATCAGCATAGGTTTTAAATAATTAATTTTTTAATAACATGCTGATTGGTCTATTTATTTGGAAAGATTGTTAAATGATGTCTTTTTGCCTATCAAATATGGTATGTGGTACTAGCACAATAGTACTGCTCCACATTTTGCGTTACGTGTAAGACAATTTTTGAATCAACGGTTTGATGATCGTATAGTTGGTAGAAAAATCTAGCACTTTTGGAATTAGCTAAACCAGTACTTTGAAAAGTTTAAGTTGTTATCTGATAATTTATATAGATTTAGGCTTAATAGGTTCAATGCTGAAATTTTGCTGACAAAACTATAAACTATTTTAAACAAAAGCAATACTTATCTACTGTTTTTTATAAATCTATCAAAAACCATTGATTTTGTTTTGCACTTGTTATTAATAAGAAAGTTATACGCATATAATCTAAATCCTTAACAGCTGTAAGATATTTATGTTATATCTTTTAAACCATAAAAAAGTTGTACATTGTAATAACAATATGTATTATAATTATGATTAAAATTGACATTAAACATAAAGTGCCACAAGGTTTTATTTTGGTATATTATTATTATTAATATACACTACCAAGCATAAAATAAGGGTCACAAACTGTGATAGTAAAGCTAATTGTAAATGATACTACGGTTTTAAAAAAGTTCGAAAGCAAAACACAAAAAAACTTGCAACTTGGTTTGAAAAAAACGGCCTTAAAACTTAAACTTTGTGAATTATTTACAATAAAAAACAACTAGTCAAATTTACCAAACATAATAAAAGTTTTGAGTGTAAAGTTAGACAATAAATTAACACGGACAAACTATGGCAATGAATTATCAAAAACTTTGAGCAAAAACATTTTTCTGCTACGGAACTTGAGCAGAGTATTATTAAATAAATTTTAATTTGTAAACATTCAAGTAGTACAAATCAAATAATTTTTTGGTAACAATAAACTTTACAAATTGTAGCTGGTATTGGAAAAAGAATAGATTGAAAAAAGTATTTTAAGACTATATGTTTACTTACTGTTCCGTAAATAGTAAATAGTAAATAGTAAATAGTAAATAGTAAATAGTAAATAGTAAATAGTAAATAGTAAATAGTAAATAGTAAATAGTAAATAGTAAATAGTAAATAGTAAATAGTAAATAGTAAATAGTAAATAGTAAATAGTAAATAGTAAATAGTAAATAGTAAATAGTAAATAGTAAATAGTAAATAGTAAATAGTAAATAGTAAATAGTAAATAGTAAATAGTAAATAGTAAATAGTAAATAGTAAATAGTAAATAGTAAATAGTAAATAGTAAATAGTAAATAGTAAATAGTAAATAGTAAATAGTAAATAGTAAATAGTAAATAGTAAATAGTAAATAGTAAATAGTAAATAGTAAATAGTAAATAGTAAATAGTAAATAGTAAATAGTAAATAGTAAATAGTAAATAGTAAATAGTAAATAGTAAATAGTAAATAGTAAATAGTAAATAGTAAATAGTAAATAGTAAATAGTAAATAGTAAATAGTAAATAGTAAATAGTAAATAGTAAATAGTAAATAGTAAATAGTAAATAGTAAATAGTAAATAGTAAATAGTAAATAGTAAATAGTAAACAGTAAATAGTAAATAGTAAATAGTAAATAGTAAATAGTAAATAGTAAATAGTAAATAGTAAATAGTAAATAGTAAATAGTAAATAGTAAATAGTAAATAGTAAATAGTAAATAGTAAATAGTAAATAGTAAATAGTAAATAGTAAATAGTAAATAGTAAATAGTAAATAGTAAATAGTAAATAGTAAATAGTAAATAGTAAATAGTAAATAGTAAATAGTAAATAGTAAATAGTAAATAGTAAATAGTAAATAGTAAATAGTAAATAGTAAATAGTAAATAGTAAATAGTAAATAGTAAATAGTAAATAGTAAATAGTAAATAGTAAATAGTAAATAGTAAATAGTAAATAGTAAATAGTAAATAGTAAATAGTAAATAGTAAATAGTAAATAGTAAATAGTAAATAGTAAATAGTAAATAGTAAATAGTAAATAGTAAATAGTAAATAGTAAATAGTAAATAGTAAATAGTAAATAGTAAATAGTAAATAGTAAATAGTAAATAGTAAATAGTAAATAGTAAATAGTAAATAGTAAATAGTAAATAGTAAATAGTAAATAGTAAATAGTAAATAGTAAATAGTAAATAGTAAATAGTAAATAGTAAATAGTAAATAGTAAATAGTAAATAGTAAATAGTAAATAGTAAATAGTAAATAGTAAATAGTAAATAGTAAATAGTAAATAGTAAATAGTAAATAGTAAATAGTAAATAGTAAATAGTAAATAGTAAATAGTAAATAGTAAATAGTAAATAGTAAATAGTAAATAGTAAATAGTAAATAGTAAATAGTAAATAGTAAATAGTAAATAGTAAATAGTAAATAGTAAATAGTAAATAGTAAATAGTAAATAGTAAATAGTAAATAGTAAATAGTAAATAGTAAATAGTAAATAGTAAATAGTAAATAGTAAATAGTAAATAGTAAATAGTAAATAGTAAATAGTAAATAGTAAATAGTAAATAGTAAATAGTAAATAGTAAATAGTAAATAGTAAATAGTAAATAGTAAATAGTAAATAGTAAATAGTAAATAGTAAATAGTAAATAGTAAATAGTAAATAGTAAATAGTAAATAGTAAATAGTAAATAGTAAATAGTAAATAGTAAATAGTAAATAGTAAATAGTAAATAGTAAATAGTAAATAGTAAATAGTAAATAGTAAATAGTAAATAGTAAATAGTAAATAGTAAATAGTAAATAGTAAATAGTAAATAGTAAATAGTAAATAGTAAATAGTAAATAGTAAATAGTAAATAGTAAATAGTAAATAGTAAATAGTAAATAGTAAATAGTAAATAGTAAATAGTAAATAGTAAATAGTAAATAGTAAATAGTAAATAGTAAATAGTAAATAGTAAATAGTAAATAGTAAATAGTAAATAGTAAATAGTAAATAGTAAATAGTAAATAGTAAATAGTAAATAGTAAATAGTAAATAGTAAATAGTAAATAGTAAATAGTAAATAGTAAATAGTAAATAGTAAATAGTAAATAGTAAATAGTAAATAGTAAATAGTAAATAGTAAATAGTAAATAGTAAATAGTAAATAGTAAATAGTAAATAGTAAATAGTAAATAGTAAATAGTAAATAGTAAATAGTAAATAGTAAATAGTAAATAGTAAATAGTAAATAGTAAATAGTAAATAGTAAATAGTAAATAGTAAATAGTAAATAGTAAATAGTAAATAGTAAATAGTAAATAGTAAATAGTAAATAGTAAATAGTAAATAGTAAATAGTAAATAGTAAATAGTAAATAGTAAATAGTAAATAGTAAATAGTAAATAGTAAATAGTAAATAGTAAATAGTAAATAGTAAATAGTAAATAGTAAATAGTAAATAGTAAATAGTAAATAGTAAATAGTAAATAGTAAATAGTATTTTATTATATAGTATTAAAGTATTGTAGTCAAAAAGATCATACATAGTTTTTTTGAGAAAATTTAGGTAAGCTGCGCCTGTAAGTCGGTTTGGTAAAACAGGACCTAGAAACATGTTGCCTACAATACTAATGTTGAGAAACGTGTCTGTTGTCTCAATTCTATTAGAGCGGGTGTCGGCAAACTACGGCTTGCTATATGTTTGCAACAACGTTTTTTTAAATCTTGAAGCAAGTGCAAACAAATTTTTTTTATTTAACTTTAAAATTTTTAACTGGTTCTTTCTAAAACAAGTTTGCTGACCCCTGCATAGTATACTAATTATAATCCATAAAATTCAAAATTACTATTTGGTTACTACACAAAGTTACACTTTAGGTTTTTTTTTACATTTTATTATATCTTTTAGCGTTAAACACTCTTAGATAATTTAATTAAACAATATTTAATACTAAATGACACATTTTAATTGCACACTACATATGATTATTTTAACTATATATTGTTATTTAAAATGTTTATCAACAACTGTAGTGCAAGTACTAAACTTTGCTGCTACAATTGGAATATAGAATTCTTTGATATAAAATTGTAGAAATCAGAGATTTAAAGTTACCACAGATAAAAAAAGATTTTGAGTCAAATAATTTCCAAAAGCAGCAGTGTTAGGATCATTTTCAAGCTCTGCAAGAAACGTGGGCAACATTCTTTTGAAAGCAGAAGAGTCAACCTCTTGCAGTAACGTTCTTAGAGTTTTATAATCAGCAACCTACAATAATTGAAATATTAGTTATAAAATATTCTTAATTGATCTTAACAATTACAAACCGTTTTTTCCTCTAAAGAAATACAGCTTAGGTGACTTCTCTATGCTTTGTCCACATGCCAACAGCAATACAACCTAAATTGTGCTTTAAACATGATTTGCATACATGCATTATAATACGTGTCTGCCATGTCAGACATAAAAACTCTTGTTTTTATTGGTCCTACTGCATCTCGAACACAAGAAAAAAACCATTTCATTGCAGTTTCGTCATTCCTGTTTGTGATAAAAAATGCACAAGGAAAACCTTGGTGTAAATCGTCCAGAACAACTAGCGTATGCATTTCAAAATTGTAACCGTTTAAGCCTTGGGTACCATCAATACATATACATTTTTCGGCAAAAGTTTTTATAATTTTTTGTTGACTTTCTGTCATTATAATTAATAAAAAATTATCAATTTTAAATTCAGGATGGTCCTCCAAGACTGTACCTTGAGCTTTGTAAAATAACACACAATCATGCTTATTTTCTTCAACCCAAGCGTCCACACTTACCGCATAATTTTTGTGACGTACAGCTGTTGAATGCAAGTTGAAGCTGTTTTCGATATTGAATCAATCTTTTTTATTCAATAGATGTATTCGTTCTAAAGACGTCTCGAAATTGCGTTGCAAATGGAGTCTAAAATTGCATCAAATGGAATTTTAGTTGCTATTTGTATTACCAACATATTACGTTCTTCAGAACTCAGGAATAAATGAGCCAGATCATCTTGATGGCCAACATGAGTTTTTACAAAACGAGCTTTATGTAATCCATTTTTTTCACAACTAAATAAAATCCTTGCAGGACAATACCCATTAATTTTTTTAGATCCTTGAACTTTCAGATGTCGCTCTTCCTTACTGTTGCTTTTATAAAATCCTGACCGATGACAAACATAATACGTTTTTGCTAGCGTACTACCTTTCTCTTTCACAAACTTAGATTTTGTGTTCTTTTCTGTATTCTTTAGCCAATCATAAAACTCATCTTTTGTATTAAAATTAATCATTTTATTTGGAATTAATAAGTCATGAGCTGTTGTAAAATGTTTGTCTAAGTCTGACTTAAGGAATTTATTGTAACTAGAGAGTGGACACTTGATGTTTCTGGGCCGTTTGCTAGCACTAGCAAAGACTGAAGGTTGCATTGACTGTGCAATGACAGTAACAACGGTGATAGATTCAGTTGCTTACGTGCTTAGAGCAGAAAGGATTAAAGGTTCTAGCAGCTGTGTGCTAGCGGTAACAGGTTTACAGTAGCAAGGATTGAAGGTACTATCGACTTTGCAATGGCGGTAGTAAGGACGGGTTCAGTTTCTTGTGTGCTTACAGCAGCAAGGGTAACATGGGTAGAGGGTTCAGGTTCAGTCACTGATAAAACAAAAAAAGGAAACAATTCCTAAAAAAAAGTTTAATTGAACTTACACGTTGCATGATTTTTCATATGATAAATCAAATTACGTTTCAAATTAAAGTTTCTGTTGCACCTTGTGCAAGGAAACATAAATGTTTTAAGGGCAAGTGGAGCAATGGCTTTCAAAAGAGCAGGATGAAACTTCTTTACGTGTTTCCTTAAATCTCTAAATCTAACAAAATGTTTGTTACATACACTGCACATGTTAGCCATGGCTATATAAATTGTCTTCTAAAAGTTTAATAAATTACACTATAAATAACTCTGTAATCACTCACTACACATCTATCTGTCACAATCTGACACAACACTGTCAACACTCAATTATTGATCAGCTGTTTACTGTTGACAAACCAACAGTTGTTAGTACGCGCTATGATGCGCGCGCAGCCGGGCAACGGAATAGCTAAAATCAAAATGGCCGAAAAGATCAGGATGTAGACGCGAGTAAATCCAGTTGTTTTTATGTCCTTGCCTAACTAGTCGAGTTTAAGATAAGCTGGTTATTGCCTTGCGGATTTTTACGCAAGATCTAACGCACGCATTCTCACCCCGGTCTTTTTTTTATAGCCCTTACCTTTGTCTATCTTTTTTGCTTTTTTGTATTTTTTTATGTGCGTAATATGCAGCTCTTCAGTTTCGTTTTTTTTTCAATCTGTGTTTTATTTATTCTAATTATTTGGTTTTTTCTTAGATGCTACTTTTTTATTGTTTAGTTTAGTTTATGCAGTTTCATTAAATGTATTCCTTTTGGTTTTAGCATTCCTAAATTTTGCTAAAAGTTTTACCTCTAGTAATATCCTAGTACCTGCATTTCTTCTTTGTGTTGCCAGGTATATTCTGAACGTCTCAAATATTGCGTTATTTGTCAATCTTGAAATAGCGTATTTACCATTTCGTATTTACCTTGTTATTTCTGTTATTCTGTTTTCTTTCAAATTTATTTTCTTTTCTTTATATTTGGCCTTTTGTTTGGTATTAAAGTCTCTGTAAATGTTTTTTTTTTTTCCTTTTTTTTTAGTATGTATAATTTTCCAGTTTTTCCTTATTTTTTTCTATTTGGTTTTTTTATTGCTTTTTTTTTCTTTCTTATTTGCTTTTTTGTCTCATTTTTTTTTCATTTACCTTTTAATTTGTGTGTTTGTTATTATTGTTTGTTTTTTATATTTTTTTATTGTCCAATTTCTCAATTTTCTTTCTTGGTACAATTGTTGCAAAGTTTTTTAGCAACTTTCATTTATTTTTATATTTCAGGCATTTCTTATTATTTATAATACTTATTTAACAAAGAATTACATACATAAAAAAAATATAACAAGTAATTACAAAAAGAAAAGTAATACAATAGCACTCTTGTTAAACTGGCTATCGTCCGTGGTCTTTCAGTCAGAGAAATAAAATTTAAATTGATCAAATACGTTAAAAAAAAACATACAAAAAACAAAAAAGAATTGATTAACAAGTATAATGTAGAAAAATGTATAATATTGTCAGTCAGTCGTTGTTATTAATGAGTGTCTGTATTTGTTGGAATAATGTCATGGCAGGTTTCTTAAATGTTGAACTAATTAATAGGTTTCTCGGAATAATTAAACTGTTGAAAATTTCTAGATTGTATAGGTTGTTTGCAACTTTTGTCTGAAGTTTATAAAATTGCTCGGGGAGTGGGATAAGGTTTGTTTTGCTATATAAGAGCTTGTTTGAAGGATTGTGAAGAAGGTTGTTGGGATGTCAAATTTTGGTAATTGACCGGAGTGATGCTCTTTCTCCTACGTATAAGTTATAAAGTGTTGGATTGTTGAAATTTAGGAAAATTATAGATGCGTAATCGAGGATGGGACGACATATAGTTTTGTGTATGTGCGTAGCACATTTGATATTAATTCCATCGTTTATCTATCTATAAGCAAGAGAACGAAAGTGTTTTGCCCGGGGGCATTTCTTAATAATTCTTGTTTTATGCATTATCGTGTGTTTTTTTCTGACAACTATTTTCTTCTTTGTTTTTTTTTTTTATTTTTTCAGATCCATTCTAAACTTACCGACTCTTTTATCTCCGGGATTAGTTATCTTGGCCCGCATTTTAAGTCCAAAACAGATGATTTTAGTAGAAGCAGGCAAAAAACAAATTAGTGTACTGAGTAGTTACAGCTTGTATGCTAAATATTGTTGAAAGTTTCAGCAATTTTATTAAATAAAACAGTTTAAGGCTAATAATAGCACCAATCAAAAGTATTCATCTTAAAATATTCTGAAAATAAAAAGTAATAGATTTATTATTGCAAAATCAATTTAACAATATTTGACGGCACTTATATATAATAATTTAATTCTTTTTGTATACATTATGAAATTATAGAAAAAAGATTATTTTGAATTTAAGCACATAATCAATTAAACTTTTTATTTTTAAACATCTAATCTTCTTTTTTGTTTACGTTGATTATTAAGTGCATTAACACATAACCTACCAAATACATACACTTCAATATACACTAATATAGGTAAGGTCAATAGAGTATAAATACAACAATTCGTTTAGTAGATGGTTCTTTATTTTAAAATTAAAACAGCTTTTATAATATGTATTCTCATTTTATTATATTACGCTCTAACATGCTAGGACGTAGTAATTCTATATTCATATCAAGTAAATATAGACACAAAGTAGGTTAATAAGGAAGCTTTCATAGTAACCAACTTCAATCACGTTCTGCACTACATGTAATGTTTGCCAATAATGAAAGGGGCATGAGTGTGTCGGGCGGGGAGGTACATTTGTTGTAGATACGTGACGTTCGAAACTACGGGACATATCCATAAAAATGGCATGAATAAAAGAATGGACTGGGGATCTAAACACGATTGTTATTTAAAAATTTGTGAGAATTTTCAGATATGAGCAACGCTTTTATACTGTCTGGATGCGAGTGTGTGTGTATGTATGTGTGAATGACTAGAAAATTGCGCTTTTTAATTCGGCTCGCAACAAATTTTCTTTGCGGATTGTTTTGCTTTTTACTATCTTATCCCTACTGGTGATGTTGCATCTCTTTCTGTTCTTTGACGGGCTAAGTTAAGCAAGCAAACATACCTTTATTAAATTTCCTTTCGCCCGGTTCCACTGATGCGGTTCTTATGCTCTTGGGAAACGTGACTCTAAATGAGCTCACTCCGCTCATTGTTTACTTTATATATATTTTTTTGACAATCTCCGAGAGATATTCTTTTTATTGCTCAACTTTTCGCAGCCCTAATTATACATAACCGCTTCGCTGTAATTACAAATTACAATATAACCTTCATCACAGAAAATAAAACTTGCAAGGAAATTAAAAAATTCAATATAAAAAAATATTTATATTCTAACAGATGTAAATCTGGCAATAATACCTTATATTTATTATGATAATATGATTTTGATTCAAATCTCAGAGCGATTCCTCTCCGAGTTATGTATATTTTATGATGTGTGTAAATTGAATGTTATTCAAGACACGTTTATCTGTTAACTTTGTCGTTTAAATCGATAAACCGCCAGGGGACACATACAATAAAAAATATAAACTGGCGTGTTCTTCGCGGTCGCATTGTCGATATTGACTTTATCTCATCTATCATATTTAAACCGTGGAAGAAGAAGGTGGCCACCTGGGGGGTTCCATCTATTTTGTAGCGCATTTATTCGGAGAAAATTGTATTGATTGGACTAATCAAAATGGCCCCAAAGCATTTCTCCTTAGATTTTTTAGAGAAAAAAATAATAATAAAACCTGTAAAGTTTTCGCGCTGTTTCCGCCAAGCTCGGTTTCATTTACCCACGAAAATCCTTTTCAGCATCTCGCCTTTTTGTATACATATAAACGTTTTATATATACATTTTACCGCAATTATATTTATTAACTTCGTTTATTTATATAAAAACTCATTAGAATTATTTTAAAGTATTCCTCGCAAATCTTCTAATTTAGAAAGTAATTACAAATCGAGATTAAAGTAATCTCTGGACGTATCAAATATGAAATAAGAAAACTTTTTTGTAGAGATGAAATTAAGATAAGAATGTATTTTTTGTTCACTGCGTTTATTTATGCCCGCCCTCTCGGTACGGCAATTTTGTTAATACTTCTTGGTCGAACATTTCTTAGAAAAAAAATATAATTCAAAACTATAAAGTACATAATAAAAGTATCACTCGAGGTCTGATTAAAGTGGTTTGCTTGAAAAATGTAATATTCATCTGCATAAGTAGATGGCGTTTACAAGATGCGGAAAATTAAATAGGTTTTATTGTGTGCGAGAAAAGACAAGTACATTCGGCGCTCGCTTGTTTGGAGATACTTTAATTTAATGTTTTGCGAAGAAATGTGTGTTTGCTGTGGCCAACTAATTGTCAGAACGGTCTATGCTAATTGATCTAGTCAATCATATCTAACATTATTAACATATACAAGTGATAGCTTGTATTTAAAAACAAAGCAACTAATTTTATGAATGTTTCCTTAAATGCGTTTAATTAAAGCCATTATTATTACAATTACTCTAACACAATCCAACCCCAAAGCGGCCAACCAAATACAGACAATTTTTACAAACCCTCATTAGTGTACCTTGGTGGTACAAAACTGCTTGATAGTAACAGACAACCTCAAATCATTAATTAACGTGACTTTAACATAAGTTAATTAATAAATAATAGTGCAAAGTAAGTAATTGTAGCTTCACGTTGCCTTGTCAACCAAATAAGCAAAAAAAAATAGTATCAATAAACTTTATGGGACAAGAACAGTTGCGCTATTATAAGAGTTCACAGAATCAAAGAAAAAAACGTCTGAATATAATTAAATAACTTTTTTACACATTATAGAAAAAAGTCAAATCCATTCCTTCAAACTTTTAAAAAAATTATACAATAAGTCGTTCCTTAGCAATTAATTTGTATGACGTGGAGTTTTTATTTAGTGCTTCATTAATTTTTTACTTGTTAATATAAATGGGGCATAGAACATAAATAAGTATTTCAACATATAAAATAAGTAATGACTGAAATCTTATTGTTTGGATATTACGTTGCTTGGCGTTTTGTCTTAAAAGAACCAATGTTAATTTAAAAAAAATTACGGGTCAACATTTTTCTAGAAAAAAAAAATTTCCGATATTTTTGTAGATGTGATTGGATTTCATTATGTAATGTTTGCATATAATATTTTTCTATAACAATACTACTAGCGGCACTCCATCAAAACGCAGCAAATAAACCGCGTTTATTCTTTTGCTTTATCATAACTGGCAAAAAAAAATGCAAAGCCGTAGAGGTAGGCAGTTAAGTATAGTTTAATAACTGACAATTGTTTTTGTTTTTTCAAATTTTTATTAGTGTACCTTGGTGATACGGCATTTTTTAATGGTAAAATTTAAATAACTAATTTACGTGCTTTTAACAAAAGTTAGATTTTAATATACAGCCTTAAATTGATTGATTTTAAATTTGCTAGATTTTATTTTTAGATGGTTCTTGTATATACTAATGTAAATATAATTGCAACGTCATTGTATCTAGTGTTAACTTTTTACAACATTTAACATTTAGAATTTTTTACACATATACAGCGTGCCAAAGTTAACTTGTTTTTTTGGTAAATAAATCTATACATAAATGTGTCATTTGTTTTAAAACATACAATATGTTGTTTTAGGTGGTTAATATTGTCCTACGACGTTCTGGTAACATAATATTGGTTTAACATTTTTTCAGAGCATTTATTCTGTTGTGTAGTTATTGCTATTAATTAGTATTGTTTGGTTTAAGAATCCCAAATAAATTATGGTTTGTAATGTTCTTATTTTAATGTATCGTTTTTCAGAAGTAACATTCAGTAAGGTTTCAAGCGGTCAATTTTTAAATATTTGTAAAGAATTTGCTGCGTTGCTGTAAGTTGCGTTATAAATATTGCAACCATACTAGTTTCCGTAGCTCGTAACTTGTAATAGTTTGGAATTGAACTGTGTACAAAGATTGGTTAAGATTGTAACTGTTTGGTGTTTTGTTATTATTTACAATTAACCTGTGTCAACTTAAAATGTAAACTATAACCGCTTACACTTTAAAAGTATTGTTGTTAAGATAGTAATACATAATTGCAAAAAGTTTTACTTATTGCTACAATTAGTGCAAGTCCGGTTAGTAGATGTATCTCCAAGTCAGTATTGAAAAAGTTATGTTCTGTAAAAAACTTGGATTTAAGTTCAAAATTGATTAAAATAAAGCTTAATATGCTCAACAACAAGGATTGTTGCTTTAGTAGTATATTAAAATAATTTTTTAAACTAAATTTTTGTTATTAATTTGCCTAAACTAGTAAAAAGTAAAGTTTTAAATAATAACTTTGCTTATGCATTGCTTTTAGAAATATACATTTATTTTAATCATTGCTACGCACGACAACACAATAATTTAATTATATTTATTCAGGTTTTTGCATACTGAAATATTTCATATCCTGTATTAACAAAGTTTTAATTATATATAGTTCCGGTTTTATAAAAATTGATTTTTTTCCGGTTCTATGTCGCCACACACGCCAATTCTGAAAGTCTCCTTTTTGGAGATTCCTTTCCAACATCGCTCATCTGATGCCATCGTTCCAGTTCACTGCTGGTCTCCTTCTACGTCTTTTTTCCGGTGGTACTCATTTATATAGTTGCCTGGGCAGCTGTTCCTCTGACATTTGCTTTACGTGGCCATACCCGATTAGTTGCCTTGTTTGAATGTCCTTTAATAAAGTTTTTTTTTTTTTTTAGTCTTATTCTTCTTTTAATTTCCGTATTTCTTATTTTATCAAAGCGTGATATACCCGCCAATTTTCTAAAGAAATCTATTTTTCCACCAATAATTTGTTCTCTATGCTTTTGATAATAGACCACACCTCACAAAAGTAACTGATGGAGCTTTTTAGTATGCTGTTGTACATGAGCATCTTTGTGCTGCGCTGCATTTCTAGCTGCCAAAAGGTTGAATTTAAGATTCCAATAATTTTTTTTTTCTTTTGTTTATGCAATTTCTGATTGTGCTCTATATGCGTCCGTTATCATCGATCCGTGTCAGTGCCAAAGAAAGTACACTTTTTGCATGTTTTTGTTTTCTCCCTACTTTCGAGCTCTAGTTCTTCAGCTGTACTACCTATGCACATATACTGATTCTTTTTCAGGTTTATTTCCAGGCTCAATTTGGAATATTTTTTATGTAGTTTTCTGATCATATACTGCATGTCTTCCTTAACAATATTTTGTAACGATAATAATAATAAAAAAATCCTATCTGACTTACTAATTACCAGAAACGCATTTATTCCCTCCAAATATAAAACCCCATCTCAGTCTCTACAACAATTAATCACTACTCTTTGAGATGACAGTACAACAGAAGACTAACTAACCCTCATAATAACATATAATATAATTATTATACATTTAAAAATAATTTTTTTTTTCTCTGTAAATAAAATATTATCATGGGCTGAAAGACTACGGTCGATGGCCATTTTAAAAGAAAGATTAAAGTCGATCTATTAATAATATTATCTGTATATACATATGTATGTATGTATATGTAAATATTTGTATGTTTCTTTCTTTTGAATAAAGATATACAGGGTGTCCGGAAAATACGTGTACAACGTTTGACGACAGACTCCTGACGTCAAAATAGGTCGATCTAAGCCGACTTAGTTATATCCAAAATTGTCTCGTTTAGCCGGTAGAGGGCGTCAAAAAAAAACAAAAGTATAACAAAGTTGAAAGTATCTATTGTAAGAAACTAAGTAAAACAAAAACATTACTTAAGCAAATGTGTAAAATGACCGCCATCTTGCTGAATACACTTATTAACACTCTTTAAAAAATGATATTGGACCCTATCTAATGTCTCGGGATTATTAAAATGGTTGCCTGCATTTAAAATCCGCTGCAATAAATCATCGCGTGTGTTTACCGGAGTCTTGTAAACTTCTGTTTTAATAGCGCCCCACAAAAAGAAGTCACACATATTTAACTCAGGAGAACGTGGTGGCCATTTTACTGGTGCATCATTGCCTCTTCCAATCCATCGGTTGGGATATTGATGATGTAAGTACCATCATGCATATACCACATTTCCCTCCGAAGTAAAAGGGGCAAATTCTCCAGAAGAATTGGTAATGTGTCTTGCAAAAAATTTAAATAAATAAATATTTCCATCTAACCTGTCTGGAATAACAATGGGACCAATAAGGTAGTGATCAATAATACCTGCCCAAATATTAATTTTAAATTGATGCTGATGATGTGCAACTTTAATGGCATGTGGATTTTCATCGGAATAAATATGTTCGTTGTGCAGATTGGTTACCCCAGATCTTGTAAAGCATGCCTCGTCAGTAAACATAATTTTTCTACAAAAATTTGAAACAAGGATTTTTTTGTTTCTAATAAATTGACAAAATGTAAGCCGCATGGGGGGATCAGTCGGTAAAAGTTCCTGGCCTTTTTGTATGTGGTAAGGATGTAACAACTGTTCTCTTAAAACCTCATTGACAATCGTTTTAGGAACATTTAACTCACGTTCTAAGAGACGGGTACTGGTACTTGGTTCTTCTTTAACTCTCTCCAGAATCATCTCTTCTGTTTCCACAGTTCGAGTTGTTCGCATACGACCCCTGCCTTCAAACTTTTTCTCAAAACTGCCCGTTTCCCGAAGATGACGCTCAATATTGGCAAATGTTTGGTGGTTTGGTATTCGACGGTTAGGAAACCTCTCCATGTAAACCCTAACACTCTGACGCCCATTTCCTTGACAAAACCCGTATACCAGGAGCATGTCAACTTTCTGAGAGTTTGTATAATTTTCCATTTTTAATGGTAAAATGAACTTGTAATTCAAGAATGTTGATCGTATACTTGAGTAAATTTCATAGACTGGTGACAATTTGTCAATAATTGTCAAATTATTAAACGCCATAGCAACAAGGTCACTTAAAAAATTATTGGTTCTTTTTAATATTTACAAGTTTTTGACGCCCTCTACCGGCTAAACGAGACAATTTTGGATATAACTAAGTCGGCTTAGATCGACCTATTTTGACGTCAGGAGTCTGTCGTCAAACGTTGTACACGTATTTTCCGGACACCCTGTATAATAATAATAATATTTAAAATGATTGTAATTGAATAGTTGGCAGTAAAAATAACTAATGTATAACTTTTGCAATATTTTTATTTTAATATGCATAATACAGTAACTTAAAAATTGACATTTTTTGTTTTTTTTTCCAAAAATTGGTAAAACAAGCATAAAAATTAAATATAGATAATATATTAAACAAAGCCTAAAAATAGTTGAAATATGCCAATACGCTTCGATACACTTACAGAATTAAAAAAAATGACAAAAAATTGAATATAGCTTAAATTGAAAAACCTGAAGTGGCTTAGTTTGAAAAAATCAAAACTTTATTCAACCTGTTTATTTTATAAAACAGTTAAAGAAAAATTACCTTCATATTTTTATAACAAAATATCTTTTAAAACCGATGTGCACAATGTAAATGTAGACAAAAAGGCTTACTTTCTATCGCAGCTCATAAAACAGAAACTTAAAAGGTCATTTTTATATAACGTCTTCAAATCGCTAAATAACAATATATTAGAACTATATTGCAAGATAAAAAACATGATTGTTTAAAATTTTGTTTTTAAATGTATTATTTAGATAACCATTAAAATGATAAATTTACTAAGGGCCGCTTTTACAATCGTCGGTTAAACAAGGAGTAGCGCTATCTAAGGAGTATATAAAAATACGCTTTTACAATCCCTTATAACTTATCTCTAGTGTAGTAACTAAGTAACGCGCACAACAAATTAGCGTATGAACAACGTATACGTCAATTTATAAGTCAGTTCCAGAAACGGCCATCTTTGTAATAAATAATTTTTTAGAAAATGCAAAAACGCGTTACAACTAAAGTAGGATTTGTTGCTAAAATTTTTGCACAGAAGAAAATTGATAATTGTTGCATTATTTCCTTGATTGACCTAATCATTGGGATCTTCAAGGGGTTTGTCTTTATTTTTAGTTTTAATTTGGGATTCATTTAGTAGAGATTCTACTCGAGTATGTGGGTGATTGAGTCCTGGCAATTTTATAAAAATTTAATTGTATGTTTTAAGGAAAATAAACCAGAGATAACTTATCCGGTGCTTGGAGCAGTAGTTATCTTTAGTGTAGTAACCAAGTAACGCGCACAACAAATTTGTGTATAAATAATTTATACGTCCGTTTATAAGTCATCATTGACGTTTTAGTAGGTTATCTAGATTGCAACAAAGGCACAACTAATGCTACACCAGGTTTAAACTGTAGATAAATTTATTCTTGGTTTAAGTTATCTGACAATTGTAAAAGCGGCCCTAAGATACGCAACAATCTGGGATAAAATACCGTTCACAAGATATAGATGGCGCTGACACAAAAATGTATAAACGTTTATATTACGTAAACTACATTTACAATCGTAATGATGTTATAGTGAATAATGCAGATGTGAGATGTGCATCTGTAAAACGTTTATAACTGTTGCAGAATAAATGCTACCACAGTTTTATTAATAATTTAATTAATATTTTGACGTGTATAAGCCATCTACATACCATGAACAATATATTATCGCGGGCTGCGTAACTTAGTATATTTGTCATTTAACGGCAACTTAACTTTTTTAACTTTTAATTAAAGTTGTGCTGTGATTGTTTTATCTGAACACATACTGATTATTTAAACAAAATTGTTTCATTTTTATTACAATGTCGTAAAAATCTTTGCAAACAACACATGCTTAAATACAATATTTGTCTGCTACATCATTATACTGTCTCAAGATTTAATAAATATTTACTTTTTGCTTAGATGCCATTACTGGTATAAAAATATATAAAAGACAAGAATATATCACAATAAATTTCAATTCATTTGTTATCAATCTAGTGATTCCAGATGACACAATTTAAATTACCGTACGCTACTGTTACAATTGCGGTAAATTGTAGTTTGAAGTTTACATAGTTTGTTTATTTTGAAAAAAATAATTATTTAATCAAACTAGTGTACTTAAAAATTTAAAAAAATATAGTACTTAAAATTCAAAAAAGTTGATGCATGTAAATTAGTGTAAATCTAAGGCAATTACAGCGTGACTATTAAATTTCATTAGATTTTGTGAATAAATATGCACCAATCAGCTGTTTACAACCATATTTTTTTATTCGGTTTTAATGAGTATAAGTAACATAATTTCCTATTAACTTTATTATAGCAAATGTTATTTAAGATTAGCTTATTTGAACAGACATCCATATAAGTAACCAAATGTTATTTAAGATGAGCTTATTTGAACAAAGACTTCTATATAAGTAACTTATATTATAAAGTCATAAAAAAAGAAGAATCAATTAAGATATAATTATGTCTGTACATACTAATGATAACAATATCCAACCGATATAACTCTCAATAAGAAATATTACTTTGTTAGCAAAAATATTTATTATCTCAAACATCTTTTAATAAAGTATTTCCTTTTTAATTGATAACAAAATTGAAAATACTGTAAGTACAGTTTCCTATTTATAACCTACATAAGTCAATTTAGTATCCTAATCTAACAATCAGTCTATTTAGTGGGAATATTCAATCTGACTATAATACAGAATTGGAACTGTCACGCATGATGAATAAACACTGTATTTCTAATTTGTTTAGTCTTCTATGTCTTTTTTATTGTCTTTTTTATTTTATATTTTCTATTTTTATTTTATAAAATTCTTTTATATTATTCATATTATTGAAGTAATGATTTTATTTTATTTATTTATTTTATTTTATTTTTACATACATGTTTCGATGAGTTATCATCATTTTCAATGTATTTATATTATATAATATTTCAAACTGATTGATTAATATTTAATTTTTTATTGTTTATTTATTAAAAACTTTTGATTTTTTTACTCTTCCTTTTATTATCTTTGGCGACTTTAACGCTTATTATCCTTTTTAGTGTTACCACCGCTATTGATTAGAGCTTTAGTTTTCAACAAACATCTGCGTGTACGTAATTAATCTGATTATAATCTTTTCTAATTGCCATTCAGAAACACTGCAAAGCACATATAGAAGTACTCACAATTTTATTATTTTTTACATTATCCAGTCTTCTTTTTATATTCATTTAAAACAAATTTATAAAAATATAGATTGGTTTTCTTGCAAAATTGTTCTTTCTGCCAAATTTAAAGGCAACCCATTTCCAAAGTACCAACAACTTGTACCTTGGTTTGTAGATGCTGCCAAGACATTCTTTTAAAACAAGCAAGTAAAACGCATTGCAAAAAAACAAAACAAAATTAACAACATATTACCACTTTCTTTTTGCCAAATACTCATCTAGTTATTTTTTAGACAATGTTATTTGTAACGTTAATAAAATATTTTTAGAGGCCTTGACTTCCCTTGATAGCAGAAATTTAAATTATTTTCTTGTAGGTCAATGTTTTTTCAAACTGATTTTTAATGTTACATTTGACTATAAATTGTTGTGGCGTAACCACATCATTAGACAAAAATCTTGTGCCCAAAGCATTAACATTTTAAGGTGCGTTGCAGGCACTTGTCGGAAAAAACCTTAAAATTTTTCTAATTTTTTTATAAAACCTTTATTCAATCTCGTTTTAACTTTGCTTTTAAGTTATAAAAAGAAAGTTAAAAAAATGTTAATAAACTATTTGGCATTGGTGGAAAACAGAACATTTGATGTCATTTTTCAAACATGTATCACTTTTAGCAATCGTTTTTTTTAACCTAAAAAATGCTGTTTTCTCATGTTTGCGGCATTTTATAAGGTTTCTCAGTTTATTCAAATGACTAATAAAAACCCTTTTTTTTTTAATTATTGTATTTTTTATGTAGTTTTTATCTATTTAAGGTAGATACAATTTTTTTCTCATAAATTTTTAATTTCATCTGTAATTAAATTTGTGTTTATAGAATTCAACGTTGGCTTAATTATATTCAAACCTTTATCAACAGCTTGGTTTAACTAATAATTACACCGACCCCTATGCCAGCTTTCTGCATAAAAGAGTCTTAGCAAAAATATTTTAATTTTATTAGCCAAATGTAACAAGGAAAGTTCTGCACTGTTATGATTTCACTTACAATCTGCTATGTTCCTATTTTTGTTGATTATGAGGTTAAAATAGAGTAATGTTGTTTGCGATAAAAGGTTATTATTAGGCACCAGTATTGTGTTGCTTTTACTTTACTTGCATATATAATATACCTGGTTACGCCGTTTTAGGCATTTTTGGTATCAAGCACACCAAGCCACAGAAAAGACCTGTGCATGTTTCGATGCTTATATAAGATACCGGATTTATTTGGAAAAACGCTACGCTCTAAATCACTTTGTTGGAAATACTCAACCAACTTGTGACCGCTCCCGTCGTTGCTTAACTTTTGCCAGAACGTTGGGTTTAAAAAAAAAAAAAAAATGCGTAACAAAAGCATTTAGAAATATGTGTTTTTGATTATACTATCTATCCCATAAAAGCATAATGAGTTGTGTTCATTTAAATAATTAGATGCTATTAAATGACAATAACAATTAACTACACATAAAAATAATCATAGTAATTAATTCGAACTAAATTAATAATAACTTGGTTATCTTTATAATGTTTTTTAAAGTAGTCATCTAAGTCATCTTTTAAGACAGAAAGTATATTA
Source organism: Tachinus rufipes (assembly GCA_963932245.1). NCBI lineage: Eukaryota > Metazoa > Arthropoda > Insecta > Coleoptera > Staphylinidae > Tachinus > Tachinus rufipes. Next base: position 68,485,028 of record OZ010745.1, on the reverse strand, counting down.
AAAATAGACTGAACGTGCCAACGTTCTACTTGTTCAAAACTCATTATTGAGTAAAGAACTTTTTTATTAGTTAGCAGTACGACAGAGAGAACATATACGTAAGCGGTCACGAGTTGGATGGGGGTCCCCAACAAAGTAATGCAGAGCGTAGCGTTCTTTCTAAATAGATATATTAACGTAGGCAACCAAACATACACATGTCTTTTCTGTGGTTTAGTGTGCCCGACACCACAATTGCTTACTCTAAAAAGAAACGACGTGACTAGGTGTACAGGTATACATGATTTGATTTTTATAAAAATATTTTTGGTTATCATGTAGTTGGATTTTTTTGCAAATATTGTTCAGTTAATTATTTTTGTTTTTTTTACATTTAGCTAAATTAGTTTGAAAAGTTTGCTACAAACAAGTTTTCATGTGTTCTAAGTTATGTATTTCCTTGGCTTTTAATGTTTTTTTTTTTAGTTTTATTAAAGCAAACGTTTCTGTAGTTAACCAGTTTTGTTTGATAGTCGATTTCTGTGCCGGTTACGTATTACACAGCATTGATGTATTTATACCCTTTGCTTTAAACCATATAGTATTAAGGTCATTATATTAATTGGATGGTATTTTATTTGCAATGTTTTGGCTTAAGCTCCTTGAGTATTTTTTTGAATCCATAATTAGTGGTAATTTAAGGTTTTGGCTTATTCTTTTACATGCTATTAATTTTGTGAAGAAGATGCTGACTAAAATTTTGTGGTCATGGCTACAATTTGCCTTAAGGAAAAAATTTAGCAGATAAAATAGTTGTACGACAGCAACTCCTTATAAGAATATAATTAATTTGGTAATTTGCTACGTTAGGTGACGTCTAAGTGTATAACTGGCAATTATGTTGTTTGTATGCGGTATTAGCAATACTGTAGTTATTATTTATGCAAAATTGCAACAGACATTTACCCCTCTTTGAATGTGCATCTGAGTTTTGAATTAAGGTGATAAGCGTAAATATGATTACAACTTTGCTATTAAAAATCTAGTTTATAACTGTTTTTAGAAAAACATATAAATTTTCAATTACTCCATTACTTGCCTGGTATGTTTATAGTTGTTACTAACTTTTCCCCGTTTAAAACGCTTGATGCAATCTTAGTGATAATAATTATTCTTCTTTTTTTTTTAGCCTGGATGTGTCTACCCTCTTTTAATTTCTTCTATCTGTCTCCGTCTTGAGCTGTTACAATCCATTTTTTTCTGCGATGTTTTGGATATTATCTCTTCATTTTCTTCTTTTAGATTTCAAGCGTTTCTTTTACTGTTTCTCGGTCACCATCGTGTCATCCTGTTGTCCACTTTAATTGATCTTGTTTGGCCACGTGGTCGGCTTTTCTTTATTTCAGTTGTGCTATTTGCGTCATTACATTCGTTACTTGAGTTTTTTTTTTATTTCCTTGTTTCTGATTTTATCATTAATGCTAATCTCCAACATGGCCCTTTCTATTGCTCGTTGTGTAGATTGTAATCTTTTTTCTGTATTCTTGTTATTGCCATGGTATTAGTCTCGTAGGTGAGAACTGGTAGTACGCACAATATTTGTATACTTTTCTTTTTAATTTTATAAAGAATTTTGGTGTCTTGAATATAAAGCCTAATTTACGGTTTGAAGTGCCTCATTTCCAATGGTTATGTGGTAGTTTTTGGAAGTCATACTTTGGTTTTATTTAAGTTTATTTTTAAATCAATGTTTTTTGATACCTGATGTAATTGTACTAGTATTATCTGTAGGTCATCTGAATTTGTGCTGATGAGGACAATATTGTCTGCAAATCTTAGGTGGTTAAAGTATACTCTATCAATAGAAGTTTTTATATAATCCTAATCTAGTTTTTTACAAATTTCCTCTCTTTAACTGTGAATAATTTTTGAAAGATGGTGTATTCTTGCTATACTCTTCTCTTAGTTGGTATCTTGTTTGTTTTTGTAACTTTGTCTATTTGAATTTGTATTGACGTATTTTTGTATATGTTTTTTTATGAATTTTGAATATTTTAAATTAATTCTAGCTGTATCAAAGGCTTTCAGAACTGCCAAGGTTTCACGAAGTCAAATGCTTTTTGGTAGTCCACAAAAGCGATGTAAATAAATATATTGCACTTGTTCCTTTTTTATAAGGATTCTGAGTGTCTGTAGGTGTTAGGTATTGCTGTATTCTTTTTAAAGTTTAGCATGTTTAACTGGTTGATAAATTTTTTTGTATCAGTTTATTGGTGACAATTTTAGTTAAGAGTGTGTACAGGTGCAATAATAAACTTATTGAGCAGTAATTTTTTATGTTGTTTTTGACTCTTTTTTTAAGCAGAATGATAGCTTCTGCGTTATGTCATCTACTTAAGATTGACTTTTTCTTTATACATTAATTTAGTAGGATTTTGACACTATTTTGTAGACTTTCCCTTCTTATTTTGAGTATCTCAGTTGTTATGCAGTTTTTGACTGAGCTTTTTTGTTCTTCAGTTGGTTTAGAGCTGCTTTTAGTTTTTTTTTGTCAATTTCTGAAATTTTGTCTGATTTGATTGGTTTTCTTAGTTTTTTGTTAAGTAAACGTTAGAATTTGTCTTGGTTTTTACACAGCGTATTTGTGGTTGAGTATTGTTGTTTTTTCAGTAGCTTGTTTTTCTCAAATCTTGTGTTTATCTTTATAGTTACTCGGACAAGTCGGTGGTTGCTCCCGGTATCAAATTTGTTCAATACGGTGACGTCTTGGCAGATGTTCTTTTTGTTTCTAATAATGTAATCTATTTTGCATTTACATTGCTGTTTGGATTTTTCTAGGTATATCTTTTTTGTTATGATTTTTGAAAAAAACGTATTCCAGCAAAATAAGTTTTTATTTTTGCAATAGCATTTTTCCTCTATTGTTTCTTTTGCCCACTCCAAATTTGTCTATATTTGGTATTTCCCCGTCTGTTTTCTGTCCGGCTTTTGGGTTAAAGTTTTCTATTTTTAGCGTTTTTGTTTTGTCTAACTGTTGTAATGTCTTCATACAGCTGTTCCGTTTTGATTTTTTTGGGTACACTGGCTTAGACATATATTTGGATAACCTGCAGGTTGAATCTTTTGTTGATCTGTATTGTCACAACTGGGTCATAATACATCACTAACTACTACAACTATATATCCGCTTGGCTACGGTTGTAACTGAGGCCTGTTTGCCGGGATGGCATTACTGTTGGGATTGAGGGTAATAGAAACACATGACAACAATACTTACATTTTTATTTTTTTACTTATTTGGCGGCTGGCGGGTGATCTTGGTTGATTCTCGACCTTAACTCACAACTCACAATTAACAATAATTATTAACATTCTGATAACTACCCGACTGTACTACTGCACGACTTAACGACTAAACGACTATCAACTCTTCAACTGCCTAACTGTCTGCTTGTCACACTATCTTCTCTTTTTATAATATTGGTCTTAACCATAGGTGACATCATCTGACCGCCCCCGTCCTGTCTATTATTTTGTCAGGTGGCCACTCAAAGTGGAAACCAACATCCTTAAGACTCATTTGTTTGCTAATCTCTTAACCGCAATGCGTAATTATGCTACTTTCTTTTATGCGTAATCGGGGCTCGCCTATGAATAATATCCTAAATAAATATTATTTAAGTGTTTTGTCTATATAGGTGCAATACCACCCAGGTGCAATATTGATTTATAGATACGAAATATGATTTCGTGACAGTATTACAATATAGATAACTTGACTAGATATGCGTTTTAACTATTAGGTGTCTTAGGCGTTTGTTATTGCGACTCTACCTAGGTGGTGTTGTTTTTTTTAATTGTTTTGATACAGCACATTCTTGATTTTAAGTACGTCGTTTTTTTTTTCTTGCAATCTGGTTACTCTCAGGCCTAGTATGTTTCATTTTATGTGCTGTACTTTCTCTTCTATGTTTTTCTAATCTTAACGTTTGAATATTGTATGTAGCAATCTTGAACGTTTGTGTATTTTTTTGTATTTCTTTTTGCTCTTGAGGTGTAATTATGTTTCTTTTATATATTAAGTTTTTGCCTTCCCTATAATCCGTGAGGCTAACTGTTAGTGAAGCGCAAGATTGTGAGTGCTTGACTCTACTTAATTGAGGTACTAGTGTTTCAGGATTCAACATTTTTCATTTAAAAAGTATGATAGCCACAATCCTCTACGCTGGTCAAGCAAGTTGGAGAATAGTTTTGAATTGAATATAGGAAAAGTTAAAAAGGTGTCGATAGATTTCAAGTTTAGACATAAATTTCTTTTAGAATTTAAAGTGGTGAAAACCAAGACTTGCGGGAGCAAAGTTAAGTCCATAAAGTAGGCCTTTGCTTTTAATTAATCTATTCTATGGCAAATCTAAGCTTACTAGATATCCAGCTACCAACAAATATGGATCTACTTATAGCATCTAAGAACGTAAAACCTATTATTGTCTAGTCCAATATATTAAACACTGCAATATATTTTTAATTTTTTTTCTGTATTTATTGGTATTCTTACGTCTTTTCCTTTGTTTTATGTCTGATTTGTTCTTCTCTGTATTATGACAGAGTTGCAAAAGCTCCGGCTTGAGAAGAGGATTTATTCTGTAATTTTCATTCTTTTTTATTAGTGTAATTACTGGCACTTACATATATTTGTAATTGTATATAGATCAGTAACTAGTCATCTATATTATTTTGTAGTGTATTGTATTTTGAGGAACAATGAACGGAAGCGTGCAGCAAGCATACATGTCAAGTTTAATGAGAGTTCAGTTTACATAAAAACTATCCCTTCTTTATATTATTTTAATATTAAACTAATGTCTTTGTACCTATTTTTGAAGTGTATTTATATTTTTAGATATAAACCCCAATATACCCATAAAAAGCTGTATGTGGTGTCTTGGATTGCAACATTATTTTTTTGGCTGGTAAAAATGTCGAACAACCAGTAAGATTGATATCTTACACAAAATATGTTTCTGATTATTATTATGTTTTTAAGCTTCATTATGTTTGTTCAATGTTAATATAAATTTTAAAACTATTCATAACCAAAAAAAAATTTTTATTAACTTAATAAAATAAAAACATGTAAGCTCTATTTCATAGTTGTCTTCCTCATATAACATACAAATGTGACATGTCAGTTCACCAACCTGCTATGCAATTCGAAAAAGATATTAATGTTCAATAAAAATTTGTTATATGTAAACTAATTTTCTTTAAAAAAAATATATTAAAACTATTTATAAAATATACGTACATAATATGTAAATATTCATACATAATATATAAAACATTAAAAAAACAATTTATATAAAAATAACAATATAACTGGATTATGACTAAGAATCTTGAATAAAGATAAATAATTGAGCTTACAATGTAGATATTGGTTTTGTGAACTTTAATAATAAGGAGAAAACATAACGATAAATCAGAATTCAATATTAATGTAATAGCTTGCCCATCGAGAGAAATGTTGCCAGAGGGGCATCGACGGCGGTAGTAGTTTGTGAGAGATAAGCGAAATCATCCCGGGGGCAGTGTAATTGAAGAAAGCGGGCCATTGACTTATTGTTATTATTCTCATCACACGGTATATTACACCCCGAGAGAGGGGCTAATCCAGTCGATTCGGACTCTCGCTGAGCCAGCGGTTTGTCACATCAGAGATATGAGCCGCAAGAAATATTATCTGCGATCCGGTGGGGCTTTTGAATTATATGCGGCAGATGTGGAGCTCCCGCTACCAAAGCTTTCACCCCAAACCACCCCGTCGCATACAACCGATCAACGTTTCCCGTGTCCTCCAACTTGCTTATGCCATTTTTTATTCACTTCCTTCTAGACCTTTATCCCTCTTTTTGCTACTCGCCAGCATTTATCAGTGTCCTTTATTAACTCTCCCTTGCAGGAAAACTAAAATCTGAAACACACGCCGCACCTCACCACTTTTCAACCACCATCTCGACAACGACCCATTTTATATTCTAATTTTTATATCACATTTAATATGCATCCACTTCGAGCACCTATACATCATTCTCAACGTTTTAATATATCAAAAAATTTAACTTTTTTTTGCCATAATTCTAATAAGACTAAAAAAACGGAATTTTATAAGCAATGATGTAACTTATAATATATATGGAGAATTACCGAAAATTATATATATTTATAATAAATTGACTATTTTACTAGATAATTGAAATTTAAGTTACTAACATTATTGAGAATGAATTGAAGTCTGATAAAGTGATCCAATTTTATTCTCACCCTATACGTTGTAAAGTGAATCATGTTTGGAATTTTAAGGCATATATTGATGGATAAAATATAAGGTTGCTTGTGTAATAAAGGTCAAGCTTATGATTGTATTACATGACATAAAATACGTGTTTAAATACTAGTCTTGTTTAACAATATAAAGTTATGAAATTAAATAAGATTGTAAATGTCGTAAGAATAAATTTAGTTTAAAAAAATTAAAATAGATAGTGGCATTAGTAGTAAGTATTTAACACAGTATTGTAATAAATATAATATAATTTATTTCTATAAGTAAATATATTATATCATATTTATTTTCAGCCAAATACTATTTTATTTACACACTTATAAATACTTCCATCTTACCTAAAACTAGAACGAATATTATTGCTAGTGTATAAATTACCATTTTATTTCAAATTAAAAAAACTTTTCTTTTGTTCTATATTTAAACAATCTTATTTAAAACTTATATATTAATTATTTAAATTAATTATGAATAAATGCTTATATAATTAAATCACCCTTTTTGTATTATTCCATGTTAATAATTTCAACAAATTCATTAACATCTATACTAATTGGGGACACAGACCAAATGAAGATAAGATCCCGAGGGAGTATTAATTTATTCCGTGTTTAGAAAATAATTTCTTACACTGGAGAATTGTTATCGGTACAAGAAGCGGCCCATTAATACCATTTTTTGTCATCGTATAAAGAATAGAAGGGGCCGCCCGGGGAATGTAACATTAAGTATAAAACGCTCGACGATGTCGACGACAATAAACGGGACCCGTTTGACTTCATTACAATGGTACCCTTCCATCTAATGCATAAGGAATCTTGTCTCAACATCCAAAGCACTCTTATATATAAAAAACGAAATAGATAAATTTAATTCCCATCTAACAAAAGAATTCTCCGAATTTAATGATTCAAGTTTTTCGGCAGATTGTGTTGTTCTCCTACGATTTAAATCGATGTTTTGCAGACGTTGAGGAGCCAGTTTCGCTAAGCTAGCCGACCCAAACAGATAAACATATTAATCTTACTAGGGGAATGTAAAGTAGAACAAAAAAATCATTTTGATTATATTTATATTGTATGGTCTGAAAATGTAAATGTATGCAGGCATAATGATATGAATCACTTGCTAGTTTATTTCCATTTGAAATCGTTATCTGCACATATAGTTGCATATTGCATGTATGGTGAAGGTGCCGGGCAACAATTAAATTATGTTTAAATATTAATATAATTATCACAATCAAACTAATTTTATAATGACTGTCATTAGTAAAATTAATTAATAATAATAACATAAATTTATGCAATTGTATTATTTATCAATAAGAATATGATATTAATAAATTATAGAGCGGCAAGCTACACTAATAAAACATACTCTCACATTACGCGGTCTATCACCATATTATTATGTACTATATTATAGAGTAATCAAGTATGAAAATAAAAATAGTATTTCACTCACTTGTAATAACTTATTTACTCGAATAGTTACGATATTTTTACGATTTTTTAACTACAAAAAATGTTAAACATATTGCTCAAAAAATATATTAAACAATAAAATTGAATAAGTAAATAATCCTTTACACTACATCAAATATAGTGTATGAAAAATGTAGTATTTGTTATTATTGTTAGTTTGTGTTAGTTATTTATAATTACAACATTATGTAATCACCGTAAACTATCTACTAGCAAGTCTTTTTTTGGATTTAATATATTATTTAAATATTGCTAACAAATAAATAAACTCAATATTTTTCTCATTATTTAGTTTAAAAAGCGAATAATAAATTAATTTAACATAAAATATAATAAACTTAAAAAAAAAAAAAAATTAACATAAAATGATTATATTTATTTTGGGTCTTTTGCCATTGATAATAAAAAAACGTAAATATGTTTCAACAGAAACTGCAAAACAAAAAAACGTAATAACTTTTATTTATGTTACTGTTTCTTTCCTATTTTTCTAAGTTTGCTTAAAATTTTTTTCATCACATTTTATTTTTACTATTACAAGTCACATTTGCTTTATCAATTAATTTCGATTAACTATAAAGTCAATTCTTCATTTGTACCAAGTTGCAAAATGTTGTCGTCCTTTACATATATTTACCTAGGTTACCTAGTCTATTTTCTACATTGCTGTAACTTCCCTGTAGTATTTATGGTTTCAACAACAAACAAATTTACAAACAAAATTAATTATTATGCCTCATTTTATGGTTTATTATGGTTAACCAAGTATAATTTAAATTATTTATTTTTAGTTCACAAAATAAATTTAATAATTTCTTCAAACTTTTACGGTTGTCAGATTTAGTAGTTTTTTTACAATATTATTTAAAGCGGTTGAAAACATAAAAACTCTATTTAAATAATGATTGCAGATGTAATAATGAAATTTGTAAAATGATTTAATTAAAATTTGCGCTGACAAACAACTTGATCTAACAACAAATGTAACAACGAATTTATCAATAACGTAAAAAAACGACAAAGTAACGTGCGTTTTTTAAAAAGTTGGTCAAAATTGATTTTACTTAAAACATTCATTCATTAATAACCGAGTAAATGCATTTTTAGTCAACCTAGTTTTGTTAGTGTCTTCACATCGGTGGTAGAAAAACGTATATAGAAGGTTGCCTGGTTTTGCCTCTAAATGATATAGGTGCGGAGTAAAATTGTTTGATGACGTAAAGGGAGACCAATGTCTTGCTTTAGAAATGTTCTTTTTACATAAAAGGTTGTTCTTAATTAAGTTAAACTTAGTAAAGCAAGCAAAATCTTTATTTATTTTTTTAAGTTATAGAAGTACACTACTGCCAGCTAATATCCGCTAACTTTTTATATGAATTATGTATAAAAAATAATTAATTAATTTAATTAAATTTTTATATTTAAAGAACACATCTAATGTTTAATAACAATATTTGTTTACTGTAACCAAGTAACATATTGTTTGATTGTGTAAATAGGAAACCCGTGCAAACGACTCCGCCCTCTTCATGCTAAAACCAGACAACCTTCTAAATACAATTTTTTTACTATAGTATGTTCGCGTTAAGACTGCAGTAGTAGTTGTTATGGCAACTGGGAAACAATGCTCTGGTTGGCTTAGAGGCCTACCCAATTTACAATAGAATAACTACCAGATTAAAACAAAGCTACTTGTAATTGAATAAATTTAGTTAAGAATTTTTACTATCTAATATTTATCATTTTTTTGCGTTATTGTAACTAGGTTTGCCCATTTGTAAATAATTATATGTATTTCAACTGTAAATTACAATTTTTTGGTGCTGACGTACAGTATAACCTCAAAAACTTAAATATGAGAAAACGTCATGCAATTCTAGGAATTCTTTTTAATAAATTTTAGTATTAAAAGTGACTAATATACATTTCTATTAAACATATTAATATTTAATTAAGAAGCAATAAACTATATTATTTCTGCTTTAAAGTTTTTAAATAATTTAAAATCATTTTATTATAATAAATAAACAAAGTGAAGTTAGCTGTATTATAATACCAACGAGGACATGTTGCAATTACAGTTGTGTGACACGGACTTTATAAACCACTCCCATCACTGCAGTCTTAACGCGAACAAACTATAACCTTGGATATTAGGTTTTTATATTATTATTAATCAAGTAGGCTAAGAAAAACAATATATGTAAAATATATCAGTTGTCATGTTATTATATTAATTTATTTTATTTGTGTTGTGTTGTAGTGTTTAAGTATAATTATTTGGTAAGTGGTAGAATTTAATAATTTAATACAAGATAGTTAATGTAAAAGATATAGTTGTAAAAATATTAGGTTAGTTAATTATCTAAAATCTAAACATGTATTTTTCATTTTTGGTGACAATAGAGTTTAAAAAGTACTGGGTTTTCAAACTCGGCCGTAACGCTTGACTACTGTACACAATAACGGTTTTCTATTTGACAAAACAGTCGCACTTGGTGGCACTAATTCAGTGTTTTTTTAACTTATTTTTCTAACGCGTTTTACAAGTTTGATGTGTTTTTTGAGGTAGTAAACGTCTCACAAACGCCAAGTATTTTTTGGTGCGTTTGTCAAGTGTAAGACGCTCTTGCACGCAAATTTAAAAATGTAAAAATGGTTTAATTCAAAGCATTTTGTACTCGACCTCTAACGCACCGGGTGCATAAAGAGCTTAAATAGAAAACACCTAATATAGTAACCAGGAAATGCGGTATTCAGGGTTTTGGCTCAAACCTAGGATAGTTTAGTTAAGGAAAGCGGTGCCCGAGGTTTTTTTATGCGTTTTAATTAAAACGGATTACGGGTAGAATGTACTTAGTTTCCGGATTGTCCCGTAAGACGCAGTGTACAAGTAGTAACTAAAGACAAATTACTTAGAAAATGAGGTATCCGTGCTTCCGGCGCAAACCTGGAGTGTTTTTGAAAAAAATACGGTGTCTAAGTTTTGGCGCAAACCGTGGGTATTTTAGTTAAAACACAATATATTATCTTTAATGAGCATAAAGCTTCTTTACTGTTTTCAATACGGCCAGCACAGACAAAATGAAAAGTCAAGGTAAACCCAATTTATATTATATTTTATTAAAAAAATTAACTAGAAACATTGTATAATAACACATTGTTGTCAGATAAGTAAATATTTTTAGGTTTCACAAACGACAATTAAACAAACATTCGGCTAAAATAAAAGTTTGTCAATTTGTTATATTGCCTAACAAATTGGCAGAAGAGTCAGCACAATAGTTTGATGGTGTAGGTGTATTGAAGGACAGCGGCAAAGACTACGACTTGAACGCTTTAAAAGTACCTCAAAACGTTGAAGTTTTTTGCTCATTGTTTTTTGAAACCAATTTTCAATAATATATTTTAAATAAAACATTTTGATGTATTTTGTATTGGTGCGACGTTTTAAGGCCTGGTTACACAGTGCAAGCTAGATGTGCAAGCTAGCTGTGTAACCAGGCTTGGCTTAGTCAGTTACTTTAGCGCAACTACTCGCACCGTGTAACCGCATTATACGAGTTACTGTAATGTGCAAGTCAATCAGTACTCAAACGTCAACTTGCACGGTATTGTAAAATGACAGTAGCTTTAAAGACCGGGACCACGCCGGGTGCATTCTTTGCACAAGACCAAAAGCTACTAGATACAGGTACACACGTGCAGTTACTCCAAAAAAATTTGTTTTTAAGCACTTCTTGCCTTTCCCTACCACGCCACAAGCAGAAGCTTTTATGCGACTCAAACGTCAACTTGCACGGTATTGTAAAATGACAGTAGCTTTAAAGACCGGGACCACGCCGGGTGCATTTTTTGCACAAGACCAAATGCTACTAGATACAGATACACACGTGCAGTTAGTTGTGTAATTTTACGCTAACTACTCGCACTTGTGTGACTCAGTAAGGCGTGTTGAGTTATTATTCTGAAAGTACACTAATTTTTCTAGTTATAATAAGACTTTGAAAGCAAATTTACTAATAATTTTGATACTTTTTTTACGTAATGTGCAACATCTTTGCATTTTTTACAATTATTTACATAGACATTGTTTAAACAAAAGATATTGCAATCTAAACAAATATTCAGTCGTAGTAAAATGCTTGCTAAAAATTCTAACAAATATTTTAATTTAAAAAAAAAATCTTTAATAATAATTCTAATTAAAACTTTTAACAATAAATTGTTTTGACTTATTGCTGTTGCCGGGAAAATACCTCTTACGTGCAAACACAATAATAGGTTCTCTCAGTGTAAAGTTTAATCTATTAAACCAACTTTAAATTTAGTTTTTGTCAACATAAGAAGCAATTTCCCGGCAATGACAGTATGTTAAACACAAATATTTTTAACTTCAAAGATAATTATAATCTGTTTATACTGTCAAATTTTCAAAATTGTAATTTACAGCCTACTCAAATACCGCAAAAGTTGCATATTTTAGTTTTTTTGGTCATGGGACGCTAAATTGTTTTATTTTGACAAAGTAATTGTGCATTTGCGCATGTGCGTAAAAATGCGCAAAACTGAATCAACCAGTTAGTGTCATAAAAAACAAACTGTATGTATCTACATTATTAATAAACAAAACTCAATCTCAGACTTAAAGCGTGTTTACAATCTAATACACACAAAAAATTATAAGTTTTCTGTCAACAAATATTTTAATATTAGTCAAATAAATAAAAACATATTGATAGAATCTTTATACAATTTGAGTTTTTTTGTTCATTATTAAACCATATTATGGAAAAAGAAATAGCAAAGAAAAAGGTAAAAGTATATGCGTTATTCCTGGATTTAAAAACGGCATTTGATAGTGTGGATAGAGAAAAACTGTGGAAGAATATAAAAGAGAAAGGAATTAGCGAGCACCTGGTAAGAAGAACGGAAGACGTGTGTGAAGTAAGTAAGTAAAGAAGTAAGACAAGGCTGTCTATTGAGTCCTACTATATTTGCAACCTATATAGCAAATGAAAAAAAAAAAGAGGTTGGCTCAAACAGGAGGGGTAGTAGTTGGTAGAAAAAAGTGTGAACGCTAGCATATGCAGACGACATGGTAATACTAGCAAAAGAAGCGAAAGAAATGAAAAAGAGTAAAATCATTTAAATATTTCGAATATGTTTTTTGCACAAATAACTCCGAGAGCCAGCACATTAAAGAGATAAAAATAAAAAAAAGCAAATAAAATAGTGTGACAACAATAAAAGGACTTATGTTTTATAGTTCAGTTAAGAGTATAATATTGTATGGATTAGAAATATAGAGATGGAAAGAACAAGAAAAATTAAAAGCAATACTTGTAAAATATTGAAGATGGGTGCTAGATTTAAACAAAAAAACGGCAGCATATAATGTGCTGGTAAAAGTAAAAAAAAAAAAAGTTAAGAGTAGAAACAGGAAAAGAAGCAATGAAGTATAAAGAAAAAATGAGACAGAGACACGAAAGTAAACAAGAATGCATGAAAAAAAATGAGAGCAAGAAATAGAAAGCTAGGGAAGATCAGAAAAATTATTACAATAAAAATGGGTATGTTAACCAAGAAATTAAAAAAAATAGAGAATCTGGAAGGAAAACATGGTACAAAGTTATGAAAAGAGATAGAAATATACAAAAGCAAAAAAAGAGAATAAAAGTGAAAGAATCTAGGTACAACGCAAAATATAAACATGTTATAGAAAGTGAACTGCCAATGTACTTAGAAAGCAATAGATATAATAAAAATAATAAAAAAATAATAAAAAGATGATTGCAAGATTTAGATGTGGTAATAAAGAGCGAGTGACAAGACTTTGGGTGGAAGAAGTATTGAAATTGTGCAGAATGTTTGGAGAGACTAAGGAAACTATAAAACATATTTTGAAAAAATGTAACAAAATGAGAGAAGAACAGATAGAAAAAATAAGATATTGAAAAAAGACGGAAGAGGGATAGATTGAATGAGTTTAGTTAAAAAAATAAAGAAAAGAAGTAGACAAACAAAAAAAAAAGTTTTAATTGTGTTAATTTTATAAGGATTAGATTTTATTATTTTAGAAAGTTATAAATGTATTTATAAATATAATTTTCAAGGCCAAAAGGCAAAAAATATACGTATAATTATTATATAAAATAAGTTTTAGCAGCTTGTCGCTTTTAGCGACTTAAAGAAAAGAAGCAAAAGGGTTGCAAAAGCATTTTGGCAGTTACACTCAATATTTTTGTTTGCCCCAAATAAAAACAGTGTTTTAGAAAATTTCAAAGTTTATTATAATTTGTTACTATCAGGTTTTAATGTATAATATGTAAAATTGTGATTTACAGCCAATCAAATGCTGCAAAATACTTTTTAAGCTGCCCTTCAAAAACCATCTGTTTTGGCTTTAATTTACGAGCCGAAACAATTTAAAAATCTTTGAGTTTAAAAAACTTTTGGCTGTTAATTACCATTGTAAATAATAACGTTACACTTTAAATCTAACAGTAGTGACAGATAAATAAACATTGCAGTTTTTTGAAATTATGTTTTTATTTGAGGCAGGTAAAAAAATATTGAGTGTATCTCGTGCCAAAATGCTTTAACAACTATTAACTTTCAGCAACCCTCACTTGCTTTGCTCTTTTGTGCTGTTAAAAGCCAAAGACTGCTAAAACCAATTTTTGGCCCTTAATACACTATATACTATTTTGATTTTTGGGCTGCTAAATTGTCGTTTAAGCCCGCATTTCTATTGAAACAGGTAAATAGTATATAAGTATCAATAAATAGGTTTTCCATTAAATAAGCATTATTATTATCATCAAAGGCAAAAAATAGGCTTTAGCAGCTTGCCGCTTTTAGCAACACAAAGGAAAAAAGCAAGTTAAAGCTGCTAAAATATTTTAGCACAAATTACACAAAGTATTTTTTTGACTGCTTCAAATAAAAACATTATTTTAGAAAATTTTAAAATTTATTACAATCTGTCACTATTTTCAGTCTATTGTATGACGTCATTATGTAAAATTGTGATTTACAACCAAACATATACAATATGCCAAAAAAAATGTGCATCACCTACGTTTTTCCTGTTAGAACATTTGTTTATTCTTTTGACATATTTGTTTGTATGAATAATAAACAAGTTGATATAAAATTGTGTTATTTGCTTTTTTTTTTTTTAATATTTCTTTTAATTTTTTGAATTTATGGTATGAGTAATTTTATATTGTTTTTTCAAAAGATTTGAATTAGTAATATTAATTATTTAGTAGTTTTCGTTTCAAATTAAACATTGAAGCTAATGTAAAATTTAACAACAGAAACCGTTTGTGTTTTGTGTTTTGGATTTTAGATTTAAAGTTGGAAGGTAAAGCAAAATCTACTGCTCGTAGAGTCTTTGTAGCTCCACCTACAATGGTGTTCTAGCATTCAACTACAGTTGATATAGTCTCTTTTATACTGGCCATGTCAAGACAGCTGCTCTCTAACATAAATTCTCTATCGCATAAAAGAAGCAGACATGTACATAGCACGTGCTCGATTGCTTTGTCATCTATTTCACATCCTCCAATACTAATCGTGTGCATGTGTTTTCTTAGTTGGCAGTGTTCTGTCAAGGTTTCCGACATAATTAACAAGTTTTTTTTTCTAGACACTTGCAAATTTGCAATTGCATTAACTGTGTTAATTTGTAGTAAATTATTTAAACTTTTTAGTGGTAAAACGGTCTAGGGTTTAAGTCCACACGACATAAAGATTGATCCTTTACGCGCCTGCTCGTACGCCTCAATGTTACCTACTTTGCTAGAATGTCTTTTCTAAGAAGGTACAGCGCACAGAGGGGTCAGTTACTCTAAAAGCTGGTATTAATTTAAAAAATAAAGTGCAATAAACATATTTGTCTTTATGGCCTAGTGTAGCCTATATTTGGGCCTGTAAAAATGTACGTGTGTAAGAACCAATAACGCTTTTCTTGGCTTTTGCTGCAGTTGAGAAAAATAGGTTTTAAAGATTGCGTTTAACGTTGTATTCAAAACAATTTGTCGAGTGAATTTTGAAGACTGTGTTTTTTATCTTAAATTGCTTTAAATTTAACTTTTTTGTCGTGGAGCTGTCAACCTCAGATATGTGTTATATTTTCAGTAATTTTTGTTTTGTGAAAAAGTAGTAACACGTAAATAAAAACGTTTAGAAGTTATCATTGTATATCGTTCTGGAAAATAGTGTGTTTGCAGAAATAGGTGAACTTTTAGTTGTGTATCGAGCTAGATTGAGCACTTTTGTTTACATGGTTAAAATGTGTAGTCATAGTAGAATTAGGGGACATTTTGAATTTTTGCGATTTTTTGCGATTTTAGTTTTAACAGTTAAAAACATACCGACCGCTGCCTTGATTTGTAGTATTTTAACAAAATCAGCAACTTTGGCGTCATTGCTGTTTCTACATATTATTAGATAATTGATTTATTTTTTTACTAATACATTTAGAAAGGATCAAACTATAATATGTCGGAGTATTTTTTGTCAAACTATATTTGCAAATAGGAATAAAATGCATTCAAGAGTACATAAAAACGTATTTATTACTATATTTGATGACTTTTTTGGCTATTTCCTAACTATTATTTGACTAAAATACTTCGACTCATCACTGTTTGATCCTTTCTAAATGTACTAGTGAAAAAATAAATTGAATATCTAGTAATATACAGAAACAGCAATGACGCCAAAGTTGCCGTTTTTGTTAAAATACTATAAATCAAGGTAGCGGTCGGAATCGTCTTAACTATATGGCTGTCTTTTTTGATTTCAACATATTTGACAAATGATTTTTTTTTTTGGTTTAAACAACTTTTGGTAATAAGTTTATAACTTATTAAGAATTTTTGAATGTTTTTGAGAAGTTCCGGACAAAATTAAATTGATTATTAGTTCATTTATTAACAAACCAAATTTAAAAATGTCAATGTGTTCTGAAGAACGATCTATATACTAAAATATACCCCTTTAAGTCTAAATTCAAGTCAGAATGGATGAATATAAAAAAATCAAAAGCTAGATTTGTTATGAAATATAGTAATTGGCTAAAAACATGAAAAAAGAACGGTGCTTATCAAGAAGGTCATGAGCGCACTAAGCTCATAACATCAGAATGTTGTAGGATGTTTAACATGTTTTTTGGTTTTTGTTACCCTAAAAACTACCCTATTTTATCCAAGAGATTTGTTTCACTATTTATTTGTTAAATTGTAGGTCAAAGTCTATACGAATCTAAAGTTTCAGATTTTTATTAAGCCATTTCTACTTCCATCCCTTGAAAACTACCCCAATTTATTAATAAATTTTTTTAATCATTTTTTTTTGTAATCACAAGCATAATTTAGACTAGTTTTATAAATTTCAGATTTTTTGCCAAAAAAATGGTTGTTCTGCCCCACTGTGCAGCGTTTGCCAGCCCTCCGTGCAGTGTGCCAAAGCTACTATTGTCATCATTTTCTTGACGTAAACGTCTTATAACGGCTGTGTCATAGCACTATCTTTAGAAACAGTCTTTGCGTTTTCCTCACAGCTTGTCTGCATTGCCAAAAAACTTGTTTCCATCTCATATTTAGATGTAGTCACTATGTAATGTCAAAAACCATTCTAAAGTCTATTTTTTGTTAAAAAACCAGTTTGGTTTTTAGAAGGTAAACCGTAAGAACTTGGTCTTTGCATCAATTTTTGATTATTCTTAAGGCTTCTTGCATTAAGTTGCAGAATAGACCCTTGAACTTACCGTTTAGCACAATTTTTATGTCATTTTTTTAACCAATTGTATAAAAACCACAATAATTAAGTAACCATATAAAGTTGAGAACTACTATACTCTTAATAGTAGATATACTATATACTATACACTTTACTGAAAACAACCTTTAGAAACAACTTTCCTGACCGTCAAATCACTTACACTAACAGTAACGGCTCTTTGCTTTAACATATATTTTATCCCTCCACTAATTGTGGGGTTTCCACTATGTGCTGCAAAAGCAGTTTCTATTTTTTTGAAGGTGGTTTTTATCAAAAGTGCCTTCAATATATATAAATACTACCAAGATAGACATTTTGTTTTTTAGTAATCTTTTGGTTTGGTTTGTTACAAGATGTAGGGCCGATTTGATAGATCTTCTTTTAGTGTATGCATGTTAGTTTGGTTGTATTGCTTTAGTGATAAGAGCCGATTTCTTAGTTAATTTTTGTCACAATCGTTCTAATGATTTTAAGGAAAAAAAACGTGAGATTCATTGGCCGATAAGATTTTGCAAGGATGTAAGTAATCGTTACGGCATGGTTTTGGTAATAAATACAACTTTTACTTTCATTGATGCTGTAGGTATGTAACAAAAAGCAATGCAGGCAGAAAATACCATACCCATCTAATCCTGGCGCTATACGTACCTCTTCAACAAAGTGGCAAGCAGCTAGTCCTCCTTTGATAACTTGTGCCGGGGCGGTACAGCCTCAGAAGTGAGTTTCTAGACGTATTTTTGCTTTCAATAAACTGGCTGTAGATAAGACGTCAATTTGTTTTAGGCAGTTTCTGTAGAAGGTCTTTAGATACATTTTTGGTTAACCTTGTAGAAGTTACGGTGTTTTCAACATCCTCACAAATAGATCTTCAAGTTTCTTGTTGACGTATGCGTCTTTTATAATCTTTCTGATCATTTTTGTATAACATCCAGTTTGATTGGTTTCTTGAGATTTTTGCTCTGTTAAAAGATCATTGTGTAATCTTTTTAAGTTAAGTTCTTTGCACCACTAAAGTATGGTTAGCTGCGGGATAATTTAACGTCTTGATTTAGTAATTTTAAGTTAGTTTTAATAATAAAATTGTAAAGTTGCTTACCCTTCTTATTTGTGTCTTTACTTTTCTAGACTATATGATGAGAGTTGACGTCACATTTAACTATAAAATCAACATTTCTTTGCGTACAATAATGCACCAAATCCTTCAGCTGTAAAGTGTTGGTTATTGCAACATCTAATTAATTATTTTTATATTTGAATACAAAAATGTAAATCGTGCCTTGAAATGTATTTTGACATTTGAGTGATAATTAATATAAAATTGTTAAACGCATAAAACGTATTTTTATTTGGCTAATCAGTAAAGTCTAATTTATCTGACCTAACTAACAGGTTATGAGCACAGGACAATTGGCATTGTAATAAAATAAAGAATGAATGAGTATACCGAAAAACCATGGCAGATTCAGCAATAAAAGTGCATATAAATAAATAATAGGTTTTGAAATATAAACTAGATAAACCAATAGTTGAAGCTCTTTCTGTTGCGTTATATTTGTCTAGCTTACCAGAAAGTTATGACGTATTAATTACAGCACTCGAGTCACGTCCAGAAGCTGATTTAACTAAAACTTTGGTGAAAAACAAACTAATCAAAGAAAATCTACGGAGATTAGATATAACAAAAACCAGTAAAAGTGCTCTTGAAGTGAAAGTCAACAAACAAAAGTTTGATAATAACAAAGCATATTGTTTTTTCTGTAAGAAAAAAGGTCACATTACAAATGATTGTCGAAAATTTGTTGCATGGAAAAAGAAATAATATTCGGAAAAACATGAGTCAAATCAAGCTAATGCAGTACAAATAAATGCAAATGACAATGAACCGTTTGTATGCATGATGGTAAATCAAATGATACAAAATGGTGTGTAGACTCTGGTGCATCTGCAGATATGTGCAACGATAAAACATTCTTCAAGCATTTAACTAATTCAAGTTCAGAAACAGTTACATTATCAGATGGAAAAATACTTTTAATTGACGGGCATGAACGTTATCAATTTGTATGAAGGACGTTTTATATGTACTAAGACTACAATGTAATATGTTATTGGTCGGCAAATTAGCGAAAAATGGCTGCACCGTAATATTCAAAGGTGAAACCTGCCAAATAATCAAGAATAAAATCAATATAATGAAAGTGAAGTGCAAGAATTATGTGTATAAAATAACGCCGCGGCATACAGCCCTACAAAAAAACAAACACAATTTATTCTAAATGCATACATGAATGGCAAAAGATACTTAAACACCGTAATTGAATTAATACTCGAAAAATGACTAAACTGTCAACCAATATGAAATTAGCAAACTGTGATCACGATGATGTTTGTGAGACAAGTATCTAATGCAAAAAAACTCAAGATC
Source organism: Tachinus rufipes (assembly GCA_963932245.1). NCBI lineage: Eukaryota > Metazoa > Arthropoda > Insecta > Coleoptera > Staphylinidae > Tachinus > Tachinus rufipes. Next base: position 68,464,999 of record OZ010745.1, on the reverse strand, counting down.
TTTTTCCTAAAGAGTCAATAAATAAATCTACTAATAAATTAGATTTAATCTACACAGATGTATGCGGACCAATTGAGCCACAGACGCCGAGAGATAATCGTTATATTTTAACTTTCATTGATGATTATAGTTGTTGTTCGCAAATCTATCTACTGAAGAAAAAATCTGATGTCTATAAAAGTATGGTTAATTTCATAAAAATGATGAAGATTCAACATGGTGAAATTCCAAAAGCAATTAGATCTGACCGAGGTGGAGAATACATAGGTGGACAACTAGAAAGTTTTTTAAAATCAAAAGGTATCAAAACTCAGTTAACCGTACCAAAAACTCCACAGCAAAATGGCATAGCTAAACGTAAAAATCGTACACAATGGCACAATAAACAACCAAATTTAGACTATTTTCAAGTATTTGGATCACCTGTGTATGAGTATATTTACAAAGATCAACGCAAAATTAAATAATACTGCTAAAAAATTATTATTTGTTAGATATGAATTTGGTACAAAAGGTTGTAGACTTTTAGAACACATAAACACACATAAAATCAAAATTAATCGTGATGTTAAATTCATCGAACTAAAAGTTAATAAACAATCAGTGACATCTGAAGTACAAAATAAAGTAGGTGATAAAAATAAAATAATTCTAACATCATTTGATGCAGTTTTAGAAGGGGCCGAATTTGTTGTTCAATCTATTCAACGTTCAAATAGATTGAATAAGAGCATACCGCCAAATCGTTTAATTATAGAAACGTATAAAGTGACACATAATATTAATCAAGATCCTATTACATATGATAAAGCCATAAACGGGCCAGATTCTGTTAACTGAAAAATGGCTATGGATGAAGAAATACAGTCTTTAAGTAAATGTGGTACTTGGAAATTAACAAAATTACCTACTGATAACAGTGCAATTGGATGCAAATAGATATACAAAATAAAAACTGACCAAGAAAGAAACATAATCAAATATAAAGCACGTCTAGTTCCCTAAGGATTTTTCCAAAAGTATGGTCGTGATTATAATAAAAATTCTTTTGACTGTGGCTAGAAAACAAAAAATGAGCTTTCGACATTTTGATATCTAAACAGCGTATTTGACTGGCAACTTATCACATGAAGTTTATATGAAGCAGCCAAAAGGTTACGTAATTGGCAATGATGATGATAAACTTGTGAAGAATTTATATAGTCTCAAACAAGGGGCCAATAAATGGAATAAAAAGTTTGACAAAATAATGAAACAAAACAATTATATAAAGAGTAAGAATGATCCATGTCTATATTTAAAACAAACAGATAAACATATATAGTATATATTTGATATTATGTTGATGACATTGTTGCATCGCATTAATGAATATATTAGTCATTCAAAATTTTGGTAGTTTGAAGTATTATTATTATTATGGTATACATATTAGTCGTGATGACAAAGGTATATTTTACATGAATCAAGAAAAATACATTATGAATAAACTATAAGAATATAATTTGACTGATGTAATTTAAATTGCAAGAGATATACAGAAGTGCAATTAGGTTATTGCCATATCTATCTACTAACACGAAACCAGATATTTCCGTTGCTACATCTATACTAGCGAGGCAAATAAGTGAACCAAGAATATGTAATTAGAATGAGGTAAAACCTGTCTTCAGGTATTTAAAAGCAACAAAATTTAAATAAAAACTTGGTAACAAAAACAACGATGGATGTTTTGAATGTAATGATGATGCAGATTGTGGTAGCAATCCTGTTGACAAAAAATCAAATACAAAATATTGTTTTATTTTTAATGGAGCGTTAATTGCATGGATCAGTCGTAAACAAAAATCCGTATCTAAATCTTTAACAGAAGCTGAATTTATCGCGTTTTCTGAAGCCGTACGTTTTTTTTTTTTTTTTTTTTAATACATTTATTTAAATTATTTATACATACATATATATATTTACAAAATTGTTAAAAAATAGTTTTTATATAAATATAACATTCCTGCAGTACCGCCATCCATCCGTAAGGAATCCTGGGGCCTGGTATTGGATTATTTTTTTCTCATTGTGTGTGTTATGATGTTAGTAGTTTTAACTTTTATATTTGTTTTTTTATCAGAGATTCTTTTAGTTTCATTTTAAAATTATTTATGTTGCATATATTTTTAATTTCTTCTGGTATATTATTGAATTCTTTAATGCCTTTGACAGTTATACTTTGGTTTTTTGATGTTGTTCGGTTTACTTCCATGTTTAAGTGTTCTTTTCTTCGTGTGTTGTGTGTATGAATTTCTTTTCTAGTTGTTGGTTTTAATTCTGTTTTAGTTAGACCAAGTTGTATCTTTTTTATTAAGATAATACATTGTTGTGAGATTTTGTTTTTTATTGTAAGTTGGTTTGTTTTTTTGTGAATTTCATTTGTAGATGTTAGTTTGTCCATTTGATATAGTGTTTTTATTGCCTTGTTTTGTTGTCGTTGTAGCTTGTCTATGTTTCTTATGTTGGTTTGTGACCATACGGTCATTATGTAATTAGTTTGTGAGCTAAAGATAGCATTATAGATAATGTTCCTTGTTTTTTGTGTAGTTAGGTTGCTCAGTTTGTATAGGGCTCCTATAGCTATTGTGTTTTTTCTTATAAGGTTTTGTATGTGTTTGTCCCACTTTAAATTATTGGTAATTGTAATTGCAAGATATTTTGTATGTGAAACTTCGCATAATTGTTGGTTATTTATAGATAGCAAAATGTTGTTATTTCTTTTTTTTCGTGATATTAACATAAAATTTGTTTTATGTTCATTAATTGTTAACAGGTTTTTATTATACCAGTCATTAATTTTATTTAAGTCTTCTTGTACTTCGTGTTGCAGTTTTGTTTTGTTTATTTCTGTATGTACTAGAGTTGTGTCGTCTGCGTATATGTATAGTTTTCCGTTTAGCTTTAACTCAAATATATTGTTAATATATAAAATATATAGAAGTAGTGCAAGCACACCACCTTGTGGTATACCGTAGTCAATATATTTTACTGCACTCAGTGTATTTTTAATTTTTGTTTGTAAAGTTCTTTGTTTTAAATAAGTTTGAATTAGATTTAGTTTTTTTTTTCGAACGTGATCTTATCTGGATACAACAAGTATTAATCAGTTTTAGTCAAGATATCCAAACTCCAGTTAAAGTGTATTAACACAATCAAGGTTGTATAAAACTACTCAACTACAAAACTTGTATCTATATGATGAAGCATATTGATATAAAATACAAGTACATACATGATGTAATTAAAAAGAAAAAGGTGGCAGCTATTTATTGTCTTATTAATAATATAATAGCTGACTTGTTAACAAAACCGCTGGATGGACCAAAGTTGACTAAACATATCAAAAAGGTTACATTAATTAATGCTTAAGTAAATTTAATTACATGTTGAGAAGGGATGTTGGTTATTGCAACATCTAATAAATTATTTTAATATTTGAGTACAAAAATGTAAACCATGCCTTGAAATGTATTTTTACATTTGAGTGATAATTAATTAATATAAAATTGTTAAACGCATAAAACGTATTTTTATTTGGCTAATCAGTAAGGTTAAAATTTATCTGACTTAACCAACATAAAGTTGGTGGTGATATGTCGTGCGCGAAGTATGCCAACGCTACAATATTGTCTGGTTTTCGCTTGTCTGCCAAGTTGATCCTGACGGTTTTGAAATCATTGTCGAAAAGCTGTAGCATAAGAAAAGTTTAATGTTTAGGTATGTAAATACACGTTCTTAGCTTATCGTTAGTTAAATTTAAAAACACACTCACTTAGTTTGCCCAATTTGTAGATCCTGGTTGGTACAATCAGTAGTTTATAGATTAAGGCGGTCGTGTTCTGCATCAACTCTAGTTTGCTATATAGTGTTGTTACGGCCGCTTGACAGTGATGCAGGCTCATTGTATAACTTTAATGTGTCATTGGTCGGCTTAGGCACAGTAGTGTATTTTCATCCCGGTTTTGTCGGGTTGGATTAATCACTTTAGTTTCCATTGCTTTTTGTTGCAGCGGCAGATTTTTTGTTGTTTTTATAGTGGGTTTGCTAAACACATTTTCTTTAACATTTAGTGTAATTTTACACTTATTTTTAGAACAAGGAGTTGGCCCTCCAAAAGTGTTTTGCCTGAAATAGATAAAGTATTATCCTGTTTCCAAAAAAAATAAATTTTATTAGATTATTTTGCTTACTGGTGGTTTTGACAAAGGGTTGAGTCAGGCTAGTAACCGCCACACAAAAATGCAACGTAACTAAGTTCCGCCTTTCTTTTCGTAAGGAGAATTTTGGGTTTTTTTTTGTGTCTTTCATTTTCTTTTTGGGTTCTTCAGGTAAAAGCTCAGACGTGAAAGACTAAATTTTTTTTTGTGTTTTTGGTTTTGGAGGCTTTGGACCTCGTCTTTTTTTAGAAGGTTTTTGGTTTAACTTTGACGCATTCTGTTTTGAATTAACAATTGCTGGCACAGCACATGAGGTGTCTGATTTGCCAAAAAAAAAAGTTTGTTTGCTCTTCAGCAGCTAAACGCGCTTTTTTGTAATTTTTTTGCTAATCCTGTGTTTTTTGACACCAGTCTGTAATGTGTAGTTCAAAGACAAAACAATTTTTGACGTCAATGAAGGGTCCATAGACGCACTCACCGAGTTTGTTGTTTTTAGTGTTTCTAAAGATTTACTTGATAAATTGCTTTTAAAATTATTGTTCTTCATAATTGAAAAATTAAAAAATTATTTTTTTGGTTTTTTACCCGCCATAGAGCCCGCAAATTGGGGACGTCTAAAATTAATAATAATAATAATAATCTTTATTTAGTTTTGAAGATACATACATAGATAAGATAACATAACATATATTTTAAAAACTCCGTCAATAAAAAAGAAATTTAAAAATAATAATACTAGATTAAAATTTAATTTCAAAATTTTTATTAATATAGCGGATTTATTAAAAAATGTATTTTTACTGCTATTTTAAACTTGTTTACAGTAGCTGCTTTAATTTCTGTTGGGATTTTATTAAATAGATGAATTTGGAGTCTTATGTTTTCGGTTAGTCTAAGTTTTCCTAAACATCTCATGTGTTCTTCACTTCTTTTTGTATATGTCTGTTTATGTTTATTAATATATAAAACTTGTGCAAATATAAATGCCAAGATGACGGTAAGGATTTCATGTTTTTTGAAAACTCGTTTTTGCAATAATAATAATTTATTGATATGTGGTTTTGCAAAATTTCCCCATACTTAATAGCATATACCATAACTGAATAAAACTGAGTGAAATACGCAATTTCAGCTGCATGGTGTCCTATTGTTTGTCGCAATCTTTTTATTAAACAAATGGATTTTGATAATTTGGTTTCTAAGCAGTTCAGATGATCACGCCAATAAGTGTCAGGTCTAAAAATTTTGCAATTTTCTTAGTTTCTAAACCACCGAAACATTGGAATTGTAGTGTCATTGTTTTAAACTTGTTTAATGTAAGTTTATTTGCAACGCACCAATTTTTCATATTTTTTTTTTATTTTATACTTTTTTCTAATAAGTCCTGTTGAGTGTTGGATTCTTGGAAAAAGGTTGTATCATCGGCAAAGATAATAGACGTAGTTTCTATTGAGATTGGCAAATTATTTATATATAACAAGAAAAGTAATAGACCCAAAATTGATCTTTATAGTACACCATCGCTGATTGCCTGTTTAATAAATATTTTTTTATTAAATTTAACGGTAGTTCTTTTATACTATAGAAAGAAAATTTATTCAAAAGTATGTTATGAATCAAAAAAAATACAGGCACATTTTTTCCTATTTTCCAAGCCAATAGATATATGTTCTACTAATATATGAATAGCGTCAGATGTATTTGAATTTTTTTGTAATCCAAATTGTTGTTTTGTTAAAATACTTTGTTTTTCTAGAAAGTTTTTCAAATTTTTTTGAGAAAGCTGGCAAGATGGATATTTGTTTATAGTTATTTGCTTTAGTCTCAAATTTTCCTTCTTTAATGCAGTTATTAAAAATATCTGATAATATTGTTAAAACAGATGGTATTATGGTTTTCATGATTGCTATATCAAAATCGTAAATGTCTTTAGTTTGTTTTGTTTTGATTGATTTAGATATTCTTTTAATTTCAAATTTATTCGTTGTTTGAATGAAAAAGTTTAAATTTGTGTCGGAGTTAATATAATCTGTAGCAGTTTTACATGAATGAAGAAGTTGCTTATAGAGATTCTGAGCAATATTGCAGAAATATCTACTAAATTCTTTGCTGCTTGGAGCGTCAGATAGTAAAAGCTGCTTTTAAGTTTTTCCAGTTTCTTCTTTTCAATTTTCCAAAAAGTTTTAGTTTTATTTGCTGATTGAATAATTTTATTTAAATTTAGCTGTCGATGTTCCTCTTCTACTAGTTTTATATAATACTTTTTATAACTTAAATATGTTTCTTTTAGTTCTATAATATTTCTATCTACATAAGCACTATATATTAACTCTGGCGTAAGTCTGCATTCACGTAGATGTAGAGATTTATTCATAAGTTTCTTTTTAATTGCATATTTATATTTATGTGGAAATGAAGCATTGTAGTACATCAGCAATGTGTTGTGAAAGAAAGTAAGTTGATCATCTGATTTATTTATGTATTATAAATTATTTTATTTCTCTTGATTTAGATATTCTATGAATTGAGTTTTATTTTTTGTTGTTAAATGTCTAACTTGCTTACAACTGTTTTTGGAATTACAGATTGATGCAGAAAATTCAATTACTTGTGCTTCATGATCAGATATTACGCTTCTATAATTATATGATTGATAAGATATTAAATTTGTCAATATATTATCTATACAAAAACTAGATTTTTTGTCAAATCTTGTTGGTTTATATATTGTTCTTTTATGGCCGTGCTTCTTTAGTAGATTAGATACATTTTTTTGATTGTTTGATAATTTATTTAGATCTACGTTAGCATTGCCAGCTAATATAATGTTTATGTCGGCTTTGTAATGTTGCTCTATATACGTTAACGCAGCGTCTAGGACTAGAAGGTATTCATCTATATTAATAGATGGTGTTCTATAAGTGCATAAAACAATTATAAGTTTGATTTATCAATAATAATAGCAGCAATCTCACATATTTTTTCAATGCTTAGATCGTTTAGTTGTTTTATTGTTATTTTATTAATGTCTTTTTTAACATATATACATACACCTTTACGAATTTTTTTTTTCTACTAAAACAGCTTACTAAGTTAAAATCTTTTAATTGATATAGATGTTTATTTTTCTTTTTGTAAGCAATGTTTACTTACGGCAATTATATTTAGGTTTAACAGGTTTGCTATACATTGTAGAGAGTTTATTTTATTTGTTAAGCAATCTATGTTTTGATGTAATATTTTAATTTTATGGATAGGTTCTTTTATGTTTTTGGTTTTGTTGCCTTGTTGGCCATATTTCAAGATTTTTAACCATTTAGATGTTATTTTTTTACAATTTAAGTTTGTGAAACTATTTGTTTTTAAATATTCCATTATGTTATTTTCTGTTGTATTTACATGTATATGTATATGTATATGTATATGTATATGTATATGTATATGTATATGTATATGTATATGTATATGTATATGTATATGTATATGTATATGTATATGTATATGTATATGTATATGTAAACGACCCATCTTTTCAGATACTTTAATAGTTTTGGTATTAATTGCTTTTCCAATTATAATATGTTTATTTGGTTTGTATGTGACATATTGCCATCTATTGTAATGTTTGCAAAAGTTTGTTTTGTGTTAGTTGGTAAGTTTAAAACATTAACGCTTATCTGATTTTTATTTCTTGTTATTTGCGACTTAGCAAGTTTTGCTATCGGACCAGAAATGTTGCTATTGCTGTTTGATTGTTTATGTTTACTTAACCTTTCTTCCAAAGTAGTTATTTTAAATTTAAGTAATATATTAATTTCTTTGCAAAATGTATACTTATCTTCCATTTTCTTGATAAGCTTTTTAAGCAGTTGGTTCTCTATTAAAAGATTTTCCTTTGATATTTTGATGACATTATTTTTACAACACTGAATTTTATCTTCATCAATTAATTTGGTATTTTTGTACTTTTTGGAAAACGACTGATAATAGGTTGTTCCACAATTTACACATTTAGGTTCAGTTATTGCTGTTGCGCCACATTTGCATAGATTTTTATTAGCATTATCTTTGATAACGTCTGTCTCGTCCACCATCTTGTCAAAGTTACCTGTACAAAAAAGTTTTTCTCCCGACTGGACCTACTGCTTACGTCCAAAAAGAATTGCAAATTGCAATTAATAAAAAGTAAAACGCTTTAGAACAAAAATACATTAAAAGATTTTTTGAGTCACTTTTAAGAAGAATACAGACTGTTTTACAATAAACAAAAATAACTGCTGTTAACTAAATATTAATACTGTCAAAAATAATAAAGTTGTCTCAAAAAATCTCACAATAATTTTCCACATTTTTGAGCTTGGAAAAGAAGGGCGTTATAATTGAAAATAGATAAATAGTACATAGATTTCAATCAAAATAGTAAAAACCAAAAGTTTTTGCAACAACTGTGTTATATTTTTAAATTAATCTAAAAAAAATACCAACAAAATGTGATGTTTGTGGTCTTTTTAGATTAACATAAAATTAAAATTAAATAACTTCCATTAAAAAACAGCGGGGAAATTATTTGCAATTTACTGTTGTAAAGCTACCCAACATTCTGAAACCGTAAATCTTCTGAGGTTAATTTATTTTATATAGTGTTAAAATTAATTGTGTAATAATTTTAGAGGTATTTTGCAAATAAATAAAAATTGAGTTTTTTACATTACAGTGATTTTTTGTATTATTAAAGTGATTTAAAATGTGTGTACAAACTTTACAAAAATTTATGCGTGACTTTTTTGTATCAGCTCGAAGATGATAACACAAAACTTTTTGAGTTTAAAATTGAGTTTTGTCTATAGTTATTTTTTCTACAAATATTACAAATCCTCTATAAAAAAAGATCTTAAAAACACGAAAAAATTTTAATGCCTCTAAATACATAAGAATCCAAAATCTTCAATTGTATATTAGGTTTTAAAATTAAACTGCAAAATATGTGTAAAAATATTTGTCCAAGAGTTTACTTTATTGCACCGCAAAATTGTAAATGTATAATTTATACCAAATTATTCTTTTCTTCTCACAATCTAAAATTATAGTAGTCTCTTAATCATTTGGATTACTCCTCTACTACCAAGATCTTTTTTTTATTAACCATTTGTTAAACAATTTACTATTATCTGCAATAAATTAATATAATCGTGGTATACGTGATTACCATCTAATATTCGGTTATTATAATCTAATTAGCAATTTTCACCACCAGTTAATACTATAATAATAATAATAATGATCATAATAAATGTGTGTTTACTATACACATATAATAATTTATCTGTAATTAAATAGAGTTATTAAAACTATCATTTCGGTACAATGCGGAATTAATTCACAGTTGAAATCCGGCGAATAATACACCGCAATATCATCAAAATATTAAAACAAATGTATCTATTTGACATATCGACTGACTGCTAGCAAGTTTGCCTGTGTATTTGTTTCGTTAACAAAAAATAATTTTCAACCATCAAAATTATTCCAGCAAAAATAAAATTGCGACAGGGAATTATTATCGGGATTGATGTGCAGGTCGGGTTTTATTCATAATTTTCTGATTTAATAATTGCGCGCATCAATGAAGAGATAAATATACCAGTTTCAATTTACTATTTAAAACGACTAATTTCACAGTTTTATAAAAAATTATTCTTTAAAAAAAAATGCATTAATAATCTTATTATTAGTAATTACGTTTTATATTAAATAAATTTGTTTACATTAAATATTTACTAATATTATTGGTACAAGTTGTGCTTTGTCTTCGTTAAATCGTCCACAATGCCAAAGATAGAATACGATACCACCATTATTTTAAGGGCATATAAAAGTCTTTCGATGGAACAATAATAAGTTTTGACAGAGCGGCTCCTGCGAAAGTTTATTTTACGGTAATACAATTTTGTCCATCTGTAACATGATTGAAGAGGACGTTTAAGGTAAACTTTATGTTATTTCCCGTGCCCTAGTATAGTGTCTCTCTTTTCTTAAACATATATAGTATATTGTAGCAGTAGTCTTAATAACATATCGATTATAAATAATAAAGCATACTTCATTGATAAATTCTGGTATACCTAGAATACATTAATCACGTCGCTGCTACTTGTAGATAAAAGGGATGTCGTCGAGCCACCCACCATTATTACTTATTATTCGATTATTTTGGAGGTGGGAGTGAGACAGAGGAAGCAAGGAGAAAGGCGCGGAGGATAAACAACTTTCAATGATTGATGTATTTTTATATTTAGTCAATTTTTTTTGTCTTGCTTTTATAAATTAAATGGTAATAATATACAAAAGCTCAATGCAATATAATCGATACATATTTATATAATAGATTCTTTGAATAAAATATTGTTTATGTAAGTAAATTAAAAATGAATGCCTAAAAGAACACAATGCAAAAATAAAGAATAGATTTTATATATGTATTTTTAAATAAACACTCACTAAAATAAAAGTTTAGTTACAAAACTTTTACTAAAAAATGATATATAGGCGACATGTTGTAGAGAATAGTAGAATATAATATTAATATAATTTATTTTTACTGTAATACAAACTCGATCAAATCAAGGTAAATTATTTTTGTAGCTTTGATCTATACGGAACTTTATTTGTCATTTATTAGAATATTTTTATAAATTTTTTTATGAAAATATAGACATTGTTTTAAAATGACAAAAATTGCAATAAAATTTATTACATCAGTTACAATTCCATTACAGGTAGAATGGGTAATGCACTTGTCACTTGGTTTTCAGTCCTAAATACGTTTTTTACCAGTTTGGTTAAAAACGTTTATTCTAGTTTTTCTTTTATTTTATTGTTCTTGAAAGTTTATAAAAATAATTAATTCTAAATACAAAGATGGAAAATATGAAGGTAAAAAGATAGCAACAAACTAAAGAAAGGGTTGCTCTTGTTAACCAAAGACTAGTACACCGTTTCAAAATTACGTCAGGTCTGTTCCAACATACATTTTGGACAGTTTGTAAACCGTCCAAACTGTGCACACAAACAAATATTTGTCATCCTTAGGCAATCTTTTATACACAGTAATTTGTTTGTGTGCATACGGTTTGCAAATCGTATGTTGGAACAGACGTAATATTGTTTACCATAGTCGCGGCAACCCTGTTATAAAGAATTATAAAGTAATGTATACGTAGTTGACTTTATAAATAATAAAAGACAACAAATAAAAAAAATATTATTTATAAAAGTTTGTTAACATTTTAGACTTAATTTACTGCACCAATTTTAATGTTTTTGCTCAATCACAGAAGATGCTGTTTTAAACAATGTTTTGCACAAATATATATTTAATATACATATAGGCATAATTAATACTTTATTTTGTTACTACCTCCTGGCAAATCTGGAATAACTTAAGCTGAAGGTGCAGGTTTCATTGAACATAACTTACACATTATGCATCTACACACAAATTGTACAGAAACCCTATAAAAAATTCAATTGCAACTTTTTAAAAACATTATTGACAAAAATATTAATAATTCCGATGGCATTGACAAACATTAATAAAAATAATTCAAAACGCTTTTGAAAAAAACAAAATAAAAACTTTTTTTTACTAACAGGTTACCTTAAGACATAGTGGACAAAATTCAATCCAGAAACAGAATTAGGCAGCGGACTAAAAGTAGAATAAAAAAATAACACAACAGATTAAATTTAACATTAAAAAATTTAGAATTAAATTTTGACGTAACAAGATTAAAAGACTTTTACACAGAGACAATTCAGTTTTGGCCCTGGTAAAGTTGATCAAACGACTATAACAATACTAACAAATACGAAGTCTGACTATTAAATAACAAGATTGCAATCGCAGATGGCGTGCTAAAAGGGTAAAGAGGAAACAACTAAAAGTGTCTACTATTCCAGTAAGAAAACGTTTTTGTCGCTGTAGTAGAATTTTTTTATAGAAGTTAGAAAGAAATGTGTTTTTTTTTTCACGTGCCGATAACTATGTGTGACAAAAAATATGAGCAACGGATCAATGTGAAATTTCTTGTTAAATTAAAAAAACCCGGCTGAGTGCTTATAAGTGTTTTCTAATAGTATAAACGGTTTGAAGGCCGAGAGAACACCAAAGATGACCAACGTCCAGGTCAACCTGTCTTTGATTTAACTCCGCAAACAGTGACCAAAATTAATAAAATTGTGAGCGGAGATTGTTGTATAAGCAAAAATTTTACATGACAAATTAAATATAAATAAGTCTGTGCAAAGTTGGTCCCAAAAAATTTGACCTCAAAGCAAAAGCTTGTCCGTCAACAGATCTGCTCAGATTTTCTTGAGCGGTTAGATAAAAAGTCTGAATTGATGGAAAACATCATCATTTGCAATAAAACCTAGATATTTCAATACGATGATGAAACTGCAATCCATGCACTGGAAAAGTTCTGTATTGCCAAGAATGAAAAAAGCAAAAATGTCAAAATCAAAATTTAAAGCTATGGTAATAGTTTTTCTGTTCCAGAAGGTCAAATAGTAAACCAAACTTACTATTTAAAAGTTTTGGCAACACTGCAAAAGCAAGTTTGTAAAAAAAAAGTTGTGGAAAAACAAAACTTGCCTGATTTAGCACCATGTGATTTTTTCTGTTTACAAAAACTAAGTCTGCTTTAAAAGGACCCCGGTTTGAGTCAATGAAAGAGGTGAAGCAAAATTCAGCAAAACTTTTAAATGCTCTTACAAAAAAAAAAACTTCCAGCATTGCTTTGACTAATGGTAAAAAAACAAATGAAACAGTGTGTGGCAAAGGATAGGGATTACATTAAAAGAGAGCATTTGATTATAGAATTTTTTTTTTAAATTAAACTTTTTGTCATAAGCAATCTTGTTATTTAACACCCAGACTTTGTATAGACGGAATTAATACTGCTTTTACTTACGTTAAAAATATGTTTTAAAAGAAAACGTGACTAACAAGCAAAAACAAATTATTGCTAGAGTAAAACGTATTCTCTTCAAGTATTGACCTCTTCAAGACAAAATGTTTTGACAAGTCCACAAAAAGTTTTTAAAACAATCAAAAAACTATCACCGTTCAAAGCGGCAAGACATAACAAAATACAGAACATTTTGTTAAAAACATTAAAACACATAACACAAAATACTGTAGTAAAACTGCTCTACATTATAAATAAAGTTATCAAATTAGATTATTTTCTAAAATTTTAGAAAGTAGCTCATACACAAATTTAGCCAGACAACTACATTACCTGACTCATATTGACCTATATCCTTACGTAAAGAAACACAAATTATTTTATAAAAAGACTGGATTTATTTAAATTTGACAATCAACTGACAACTGACTAAAGTAGCAAATAGCTAAAATCGGTAATGACATTTGCAACAGTTTTAATAAAATCAAAGTGCTTAATGTCAAATCATTTTTTTGACCAAGTATGGATTGACGGACTGATCCATAAGTTGGAGTTACAACACTATCCACATTACTTAATTAAACAAATACACAATTTTAGGTAAAAGTCGACTACACTCTGTCTTCTTTTAAAAATATTGATGCTGGTGTACCACAAGGTTGAATTTTTGCACTAAAATTGTTTAATATTTATTGTAACAACATTCCTGTTTTTGTGAAAACAAATCTTGTTTTAGTAATAAAATAAAACGTTTTCTAAGTTTTTTACTACAAATACTTTGATGATATAAATATATACTACTAAAAAATATATATCAATGCAAACTAAAATTCACGATTCAAATTTTGACTTTTGAAGACCACCATTGACAAGTAGAAACAACTTAACAAAAAAATACATTTATACAGAAAAATTTATATAGAAACTGAAGTAAAAAAAATAAATCGCATTACTAATGGTCTAGAGAAATTTAAAAAATGATGATTTATAATAATAATAATAATAATAATAATAATAAAAACACAATACATAATAAGTATTTGTGGTAAATAACTCTCAACTATCGTTTATATTAAATTTTGTTTTGTAAGCAAACGACGCAAAAACAAAACCAAATTTATCTAAACAAGCTGCAAAAATTTTGTATTCTTTGTATAATCAAAATTAATTTATTTAGACGTAAATTCACAAATATAATGTTTACACCAACAACTTTTGACAAAGATACTTTTCCGACAAAGCAGCACGTATTTGGGAGTCTATAAAGACTTTCAACTAAATTATCAACAACATTTAAACCACACATTTCACAAACAAACCTATCTATTTATAAACAAAAATAGTTTACTTTTGGCTTATACCAAAATTTAGCTTTACAAAACAGTTATTAGATCTTCCTTAACCTACGCTGTTCTTGCATGGTGCAACGTAAGTAGAATTCAACTTAATAGATTGCTTGTTACAAAACAAGTTTTTGTGAATGGCACTTTGCAAAGACAAGTATGTCAAAATTAGAGATTTGCACAACGCGGCAAATGTATTTCTTATTTTGGACTACATAATGAAAATTTCAAGTTTTTGTAAATTTAGATTAGAAAATAACGTCTTTTTTACTAACATCCAATCACATAATAGACCGTTCAGAATCAAACTCAGCTCAGTTATCAGTGTTTACCATCTTCAACCAAAACAATTGATACTACCTTCTACAAATGAATAAACTTATTTTATCTGTAGAAGGCTATAATAGAGCTAAAACTAATAATGCATTTGTAAGAATAAATTTGTGATAAAAAAAAATATTAAATTGTTTTATTTTTTTATAAATCAACGTTGTTTCATGTATTTTTTTTAAGTTTTTTTATTGTTAATATTGTTAATATTTTTTGTTGAATTGTTAATGACTCAACTCATGTTTGTTGACTTAAGTCTGTTTTTTTGAAAAAAAAATTTCAAAATGATCTAACTTTTACTAATTCTCTATTAAGATGAATTATAGTTTGTAAACTGCATTTTTAAATACCAAGTTTCTCGAATTTATGCATGTTTGTATTCCAAACATATCATTGTCTTTCAAGTATTCTACGTCATATTGAAGATTACACATACTGCACTGAATAGCGGTTATATTATGTACATTATCTTTATACAACCCACATAAAAATGGTAAATTTAATATACTGATTTTTTTTAAATTTTATTAATTGTTGTCACTTAATATCAATTATGTCTATTAAATAAGTTATAAGTGTGTAATAACTCTCAATTTTTCAATTAGTTTGTTCACTATTGTTTTGTAAAAATTGAAGAATGCCAAGAGTTTGACAACGTGCAAGTTATCAACAACTAAATAATTTTGAACTTGGCCATATTCTTAGTATGAGATAAGACGGATTTTTGTTTAGAGATATTGCTGGCAGTGTAAATCGTGATGTTGCAACGGTGATAAAATGTTTGTCTAAATAGTCCGATAAAGAGGTTCAACAACGCCGACATAAGCCTCGACGTCCCACAGTGGTCAAACCAATTAAATTAAGAGAACAACTACGGCAAAAATATTAATCCTCAAACTAAGCAAACAATGATCCTTTGTATTCCGTAAGATCCTCTGATTGACACGGCAGATAGGCACCCAATGTCAAACTTTTTTAGTTACAATTTATTGTAGCTACTTAAAGCAAGTGTTTACGGAGTGAATTTACTATCTTACTATCTCAAACATATTTTCTCTAAAAAATCTTATCTCACCAATTCTGTTAAACCATCAGGTAAGGGTAAATTTATCTTCAGTTTGAATCTGAGATGATTTAAGTAAATTTGTATACTTGTTATCATTATACTATAAAAAAATAAAGTTATAATTTCAGTCGAGAGTGATCGGCTAAAAAAATTATTTTTATATTAATATCATTTGTACTCATTGATAAATACAAGGTTTTAATAGTTGTAGATGCTTAAAACCATTTATTTTTCTTATCTTGTCAACAGGTCAATCGGCAGCTATAACAAGAATGCAGCTTTTTGAACTTCTCGAAGGTTTTGTTACTTTCTAAAGCAAATACTGCCAAGTGTAAGAAATTATTGGTTGATTATATCTTACAGAATTAGCTCAATATGCAAGAGGATTATGTTACAAAAACAATTTTGTTATTTTTATTAAAACTAGCCAACAAATAGAGAAACGTTACAATGACTGGTTAATGCTAACTGTGTGCCCACCAAGCCCTGATTGTAACTTAAGTGCAAGTAAAACAATTTTTAAAACTCCTAAATTGTCAAAAACTATCTAAGCAGTTTGTTTATTTGTCAACGATATCAAAAAGAAGAAAAATTAAGAACTTAATGTCAATATAAAGTCCAAAAAAATTGGTTTTTGCTAGTCAATCTAGTTTAACAAAGACTGAAAATCAAAGTGTAGCTTATGTGATGCAGAAAGTAACCGCTTTAAGCCTCCGAACATGAAAGACAATAAAAAAAAAGAAATCTGAAGTTTTAGTGAAAAAATACACTTGCTTTGTTTATAGATACAAAATTGACCAAAGCTCAATATCTATTTCTGAAGTCAGCAATAAAACAAAACTGTCAAATGTATCCATCATATGATGAATTGTTAGCGTCAACAAAAATTGCTACTCGGAAGATATTTGCGTATCGGAAACCAAGGGTAAAATTGCGTTACAAAATGTGCTCAACCAAATAGTGTCTCAACTGGTCATTGTGCAATGAGAAATTATAAAACGTGTGTTAGAAGACATCAACGCTGAATTGTCTACACTAAGGCTTACTGCCACTTACAAGTGGGGATTTGACGGAAGAAAGAAATTCTTAGAAAATTGTGGTTCAACTAAATCAGACTTGATACTTACTTCTACAGTTTCATTAAAAGTGACTGCATATAACAAAAATTAAAAAGAAAAAATCATATAGATGAACCCAAAGTCATCCTCAACAAAATTCTGTGTGCAGATAAAAATAAAATTTATAAAAGAATCAGTTATTATGTTAAACAACAATTTGCAACTTTTTGCCCAACTTCTATGAACATAAAGAAAAAAATAATTAAAGTTAATACTGTCAAACAAGAGTCGGGAAACGCTAATGACGGCAACACTGCAAAAAGATTTTTTAAAGACTCCCTGAAGGCAGCTGTTATAACAAATATAGATGTCAGACTGATTTAAAGATTTGCTATCATATTACAGGCTATATCAAGCGGATACAAAATAAACAGCCAACGTTTCAGAAAATACGCGTTGGAGACCGCTAAATTGTATCTGTGTATGGTTGGTATAAAGTGCTTGCCTGTGTACACAAAATTCTTATACACGGAGCAGACAACATGGAAAAATTGATAGTGCTAATTAGCAACCTTGCAAAAAAGCTTTCAAAGCTAGGCATAAAGAATGTCAATATTTTCAACAAAACAATTTAGAAAAAAATGATAGAAATGAAAACATTAAAAATCTAATGCATGCCCTATTGGTTTTTAGTGATTTTATTTTTGATATCTATCTAGAACACAACAAGATGAAAAGTGAAAATCTGTCTTAAAATTAAATTGTTTTAATAAGTCATTCATATGTATAATAATAGAAGTGGTTTAGCAAAAAATTTGTAATATTTTAGGATAAAAAAGAGTCTGATAAACGGGATATTTTATTAAAAATAAATAATGTAGTTAAAAACTTAAGTGTAATAGAAAGGAGATTCAAAAACTCAGTATTTAGTCATAATAGCATAGTACAACTATTATACAACAAAAACTAATATTAAAATCAATTTTATTTTAATGTGGCAATCAATAAATTATGTTGTTGCTGTAAATCTGCTTAATCAATCACTGCGTCCCCTGGTAGCTACATATTGTGAAGAACGTCGTTTAAGATTTTAGGCTTCAAGATACAAATTTTCAACAATTCGCTCACTTGCAATAGATTGAATAAAAGGTGCAGGACATAGAATGTCAATATCATTTGTTTATCGCAGAATAAAATCTTATGGACTTCATTTGTACTGCCTCATTTTTGTGTCTTCTTCTTACTTTACTTTACCGTACCAGCAGACTAAAATAGAACAACAAAAAAGCAAATTGAGCTCAAGAATGGCATCAAATTGTGTTTAGTGACAAGTCTAGATTTTGTTTGTGGGCTCACGACGGTTGCAGAAAAATCAAACGTATGAGCGGAGAACGTATAAATTTAACATTTTTTATAGAACACAACACAGCCCTCACATACAAAGTAATAATATGGGGTGCAATATGTTATGATAGCAATCACCCTTACTTTTTGTTGATAGTAACTTTGAGAGGTTAGAAAATGGCCTGCTCGTTCACCAAACTTGTCACTTATTGAGCATGTTTAATATATGATCGGTAGAAAGCTGGCTAATTTACTATAGCCACCAAACAACTTACAAAACCTTTGGTTGCGGATTTAAGATGCCTAAAATAATATACCGCTGGAAAAAAACTATCATTTTATTGACAGTAAACCATGCCGCTTAAATAAGTGCATAACAAGTTGTGGTGAAGCAACTCAAGAGTAATAAAAACCTGTGTTACAGCAACCATAGAAATATTGCTTTTGTTACCACCACTGCACTTATTTGTAATGATAAAAACAGCGTACCAACTACCAATAATTAAACTGCCATGTAAACCTTTGGGCTTACATACCAAAAATAACAAATGAGGCAACTAAAAATGAAATCAAGCTTTATAAAAGGTTATAGCATAGAGAAATCATTTAATGTAATAATATCTTTGCAAGATAAATAAATAAATAAAAACAACAAAACACTAGTAATGAAATCCAAACTAATAATGAATTGCATAACCAGTCTGAAAGTAATAACCACAAACAACACAGTACGCCTGATCTGAATACCAAAGAATCAAGGTATAAAAAGTAGTTTCAAAGCAAACAAGTTTGTCAAAAAAAAACGACAGAAATTTTCCTCAAGAAAATCTAGAGAAAAGTACAATCTTTTTTTAATAGCAAATTGAAGTTTTTAATTTTAACTGCGCCGACGATGATAGAATTTAATGACAAAAAAATTCCATTATTATTAGCAGCTATAGATATTCTTTGATAAATTACTTACAATAAATTATATCCAACTGCGCGCAATGTTGAAAATGTATCTCTGTTTATTTTGGTTTCTGACTATCTAGACTAATACCGTAGAATGATCACTACAATATATTTGTTGTTAAGTATTGCAAACTAAAAAACTTATTCCTTTGCAATTTTTTTTTATAAAAAGTTTAAATTCTTAAAAGAAATAGCACAAAAAATTAATATATTTAATAGCGAAAGTACAATTAAGCAAGAATACCGTGCAGTATCCGCGGTGTGTCTAGCCAATCGTCCTTAATAGTATAGTAAAAACAGCATTTTTTTGTAAACCTATTTAGCAATCAAATTATTTAATCAAAGTAAAAACAAGATTTTTTTGCTTGCCTCTACCAAAACTATTTGTTTGGGCTCCAAAATGCGAGCAAAAACGACGATTTAGAGACTCAAGCACCAAAAAATAATTTGTGGTCATTAATTTGCTGTAAATTGCAGTTTGATATAACGTCATATATATAATTCATTTTGTTAGCAATAATTCTTTTGGATATGATTTTTTACTTTAAATTGTTCACATTTTGTCAAATACATTTTAAGTTAAAACGCCATTACTCAACTTTATCACAGTACAAACCCATGCAGTTTTGATTATTTTACTACATAAAAGTATTAATTGTATACTAAGTTTGATAGCAAAACTACATCAAAGCAAGAAAGCCGGTTTTAAAATTATTTAGAACTTGCGGCATGTCGTTAATGAAATTATTTATTTATACTTATATTTATATCAATTCGACAAATTTTAATAGAGTGCTTGTTAATAAACTACTATAGTTTTTGTTGAGTCTAAAATAAAAACCACTTTAGAATAATAAATCTAATTTATAAAACTATACTGATAACAATTAGAAGATAAACCTATAAATAGACCCACAAGAAAAATTTTGTTATGTTATTTACCTAGCTACAAAAACAGTTACAACTACAGTTACACTAGCACGTTTATTGTATTATTTAAAAAAAAAATTGTAAAACACTACTTCATAGCGTTTTTTAAGGTGTCATTGGATAAAAACGGAGTTTTTTTAAGTATTTTTTAGTTTTAAATTAAGGTAATAGTCACAAGTTGATGGCCACTACTGTAAGGTTGATATTGTATTTTTTTAACACAGGATTTATTTTATATTTTTTTTACACAATTTGTACATTATGCAGCCTGCATGGGTTGTGCAAAAACATAGTTTTAAGTTCTTATCTTCAATTAAGATTTTTAACTAAACTTTAGAAATTCTGTAAAACACCACTTTATAGCGTTTTCCAAGGTGTTATTGGATAAAAATTGGAGTCTTCTTAAGTATTTTTTTGAGTTTTGAATTAAGGTAATAGTGGGTGGTTGGTACTGTAAGGTTGATGTTGTATTTTCTTAACACAGCATTCATTTACTATTTTTTTACACAATTTGTACTTTATGCACCCTAAATGTGTTGTGCAAAAACATAGTTTTAAGTTCTTATCTTCAATTAAGATTTTTAACTCATTGTCCCAGAAAACTGATTATTACCTTTTGCATAAAAAATTGCGTCTTCAACTTGATTGATGATTTATTTGATTCCAGAGCTCTTCCACACTTTAGGTAAGCATACATAGATTTCCTGCCCCATTTAAACTGCTTAATGGTGCATTATTATTTAGCTTAAAAATAGGTTCTATACACTGCCACCATTTTCTCAAAGGTATTCTTTGAGTTGCCTTTTTCAATAAAAAATTCGTAACGCATTTGTGTTCAAGTTAGAAAACTAATGATAAATGACAAATGTTAAGGAATTATAACCAAACTCAGAGATGGCACTATAAAATTTTACAAAAACTTTTTTTAACGATAACATATTGTTTTTATAATTAGGTAAAAAACTCCAATTGTATTTACGCAAGGTAGACTTTTTTAACAAAACAGTTAAGTGTATTATATTTCATATTACATTAATACTACAGTATCTAAACCACAAATATGGCAGTTTCTTAAAAATAATTTTAGTAATTCTAGTAATATTTAGGTTTTCAAATTTTTTTAGGATCAAAATATTTCAAAATGTTGCTTATTTTTTAGTTTTAAATTAAGGTAATAGTCACAAGTTGATGGCCACTACTGTAAGGTTGATATTGTATTTTTTTAACAAAGGATTTATTTTATATTTTTTTTACACAATTTGTACATTATGCAGCCTGCATGGGTTGTGCAAAAACATAGTTTTAAGTTCTTATCTTCAATTAAGATTTTTAACTAAACTTTAGAAATTCTGTAAAACACCACTTTATAGCGTTTTCCAAGGTGTTATTGGATAAAAATTGGAGTCTTCTTAAGTATTTTTTTGAGTTTTGAATTAAGGTAATAGTGGGTGGTTGGTACTGTAAGGTTGATGTTGTATTTTCTTAACACAGCATTCATTTACTATTTTTTTACACAATTTGTACTTTATGCACCCTAAATGTGTTGTGCAAAAACATAGTTTTAAGTTCTTATCTTCAATTAAGATTTTTAACTCATTGTCCCAGAAAACTGATTATTACCTTTTGCATAAAAAATTGCGTCTTCAACTTGATTGATGATTTATTTGATTCCAGAGCTCTTCCACACTTTAGGTAAGCATACATAGATTTCCTGCCCCATTTAAACTGCTTAATGGTGCATTATTATTTAGCTTAAAAATAGGTTCTATACACTGCCACCATTTTCTCAAAGGTATTCTTTGAGTTGCCTTTTTCAATAAAAAATTCGTAACGCATTTGTGTTCAAGTTAGAAAACTAATGATAAATGACAAATGTTAAGGAATTATAACCAAACTCAGAGATGGCACTATAAAATTTTACAAAAACTTTTTTTAACGATAACATATTGTTTTTATAATTAGGTAAAAAACTCCAATTGTATTTACGCAAGGTAGACTTTTTTAACAAAACAGTTAAGTGTATTATATTTCATATTACATTAATACTACAGTATCTAAACCACAAATATGGCAGTTTCTTAAAAATAATTTTAGTAATTCTAGTAATATTTAGGTTTTCAAATTTTTTTAGGATCAAAATATTTCAAAATGTTGCTTTTTATTGACGATTATCACTCTTTAAATGTTAATGTTTATAAAAATTGTGAATTGTGAAAGTTCTGTATACATTTTAAACAGTGTAAAGTTTATTCTAAGTAACCAGTTTAAATTATATGTACAATAGTGTTTACACAAGTACAGACTGTTTTTATAATGTTATTATCACAGTAAAGCAATCAATAAGGGTGGCACATAGTCGTACACGCATAAATCGTGCCTGAATCAATTCATATTTATAATAAAATATTTTATTATTAAAAAAAGACACTGCATGGCTTTTTGAAAAAATTGCTGAAAGAAAAACACAATTTATGTTTTAGAAATTAAGATTTTTTTAAGTTTTTTTTTTAAACTTAATTACTTTATTGTTTTTAAGTAGATAAAATTATATAAATTATAGTTTTATGTTACACTAAAGTCATTTGTTTAAATAAGAGGATCATGAAGTTTATTATTAAAATTGTAGGCGCTTTGTAACGACAGTCTTAATATTAAAGCTACTTACCTAAACCAACACGCGATTGTTCAATCAATCATTATTAAAACAACAGTAACAGATGTGAAGATCTATTTTACAAATATTAAAAATATAAATATGCAATCAAACAGAAAATAACAATTGCCGTGAGTATATAAAATATATTAATTAATCTTATAAATGTATAATAAATATACTTAATTTGGTATCACTTTACTATCAAATAATTTTATTTTATTTATTTAAAATAAGTTTGATAAAATTTGGTTAGTTATTGGCAAACTTTTTGTTAGTTATTGGCACTTCTGCAGTTAACATGTAGAATAAAATAAAGCAAGTTGTGTGACCATTGCTTTAGCTATAGCTTTAAAAAATAAGAAAAAATGTGCACAGATGGATAAAAAAATGGTTAAAAAAAATACATTTAAGTTAGATTGTATAAAAAAATTCAAACTTTTTCTGATTGACTCAATATATTATGCAATCTTTCAATATGATACAGACAGTCAATGTTATTGCATAGTATCAATTATTGTGTAATATATTGACTATAATATTAAATGTCTAGAAGCCGCTTTACAGTTATAATTTATTTGTTCCGACAGTTTCAATTAACAATATGACAGTTAGCCAACTTTTAACGGTTATATAGTAACAGAATATAATAATTTTGTTAGGAAGCAAAGCATCCAGTTTTTGACATTTAAAACTTGTAATTTCTTTAGAGACAATTTTTGTTTTTAAAAATTATTATATGATACGAATATGACTGCAGTACTGCAATCTTTGACTAAACTTCTGCATCACTTTTTATCAATGTTGGTTCAATACGCTTTATTTTTTTTTTTTATATATATTTTAAGGTTTTGTATTGTTTAAAGTCGCCTTCATCTTATGTTTTAGATATCTCTATACAAAAACGACTTGAGTTTTATATAAATCAGATTGCAAAATTTTTAAAAAGTTGTTTTGAAAAAATTGCAATGCATTTGAATGCCTTTTTGCCAATTGTCTCGGACATTTTCCTAGCTGTAGTTTGTCTGACGCGTTTTTTGTTTGTTTATCTGACGTATACACATGAGTTAATTAAAAACTTATTTAAAACACAAATCTGACAATAAAATTGTCAATAACAAAATATTGATTTTGTTTTGAGCGTTTTAGTAACTTTTGGCTGAATGTAGTAACTTTTTGATTAATGTATATTGTAATCTAGTTTACTTATGCATTATTTCATTTAACAATCATTTTTATAAATAATAAGCAAATTGATATAAAAAACAGTAATTGCACCTTGCTTCCTGCTTGCTAGTTTTTTCAAAAGCTTAAAATGGTTATTTACTTAGTAGTAGGAGAAAAACGCCCGGGTAGAAATAGTTTACTCGTCTCTCAAAGATGATTAAAGTCTACCCAGACAGATAAGCGGTGGGAGATTTAAAATACGCTTTTGTTAGAGTGTATTATAAAGTAATATTCTTATGTAAACATATAAAAATTAAGTTTTTTATGTTAACTAAAATACTAAAATAAAAATTAAATTTATTTAAATAGTTATTATAAATTTAATTTTATATATGTTTGATTATGAGGTTAAGTAAACTAAAAAGATAGAAATTGACAAACACGTTATTTTTTAAGAAAAAAGACGTACATAAAAAAACTCTTTGATGGTGAAGAAAAACTCTTACTTACCTTGTAAATAACAGAGAAAGCAAAAATGGCAATAAAACGGCTCAACAACAACAAAATACCTGCCCCAGACTAAATTCACAAAAAACTATTGCAACTACTAAAACCCAACTAAACGAAGATATTAACAAACTACTTCAACAAAATCTATACAAATAGTTATCTCTCAAAGAAATAGTTGACATCAACTTTTATACCAATCCAAAAATAAAACCGCCACCAAATGCTCTAACCACCAAGTTATCAACTTTATGATCCATAACACAATCTATGCACGTATATACAAAAAAATAAACAAAAACATCAACAACGGGCAATTTGGAATATAGAAATAAACAACAGAGACGTTTGCAAAATAACCAACTTATACCTTAAGCATAAAACTACTGTCCGTAGAAAACCAAATGTTGAAAGAATTTTGAGTAAGAAAGGAGAGTCTGTCAAAACAGTATGTCACTACTATTATTTAACGCGTACTCCAAAATGTTGTTTAAAAAAGCCCTACATGAAGTGGAAGACGTAGTGATTAACGGCAAATTAATAAATAATTTGAGAACCAATATCAACGTATTGATACCCAACAGCGTCAAAGACCTGTAACGATTAATAGACAGGGTAAGAGAGGTAAGTGAAAAGTACGGTATGAATCTAAACTGTGTAAAAGCATATCTTAACTGTTAACAAAAACAACAATAACAACAACCACCGGTCACTTACTTAGGCTGCTAAGACTGAAATCACTTGCAAGAAATTAAACGTTGAGTGGCAAAAAGTGTATATAATACAATGCAATGCAGTACAGTACTGTGCAATTTATTCCTAAGCATTGACATTGGAATGCGCGTTTTTAAATGCTACATCTTTTGTACAAAATAAAAGTCTGGACAAGTAAAAGATTTCAAACGTAGTAGGTAACACCATAAATATACCACGTACCAAGGAGATAGTGCTTTAGCGTATAGGCAATAAAAAAAATCTTGGCAACAGTTAAAAAAAGTTGAAATATTTTGGCTACGTTATGCAGAACAATAATACTACAACAAAAAATATATTGTATGAATGTATGTTGTCCACAGTACTATTCAGATTAACTTTGAATCAAATGTTATAGGCCAACATAACAGACAACGTTCATAGAAAATAAGCACTCAAAAAAGGCAAAAAAAGTGTTTAATTTCTGTGTTTATAGTACTATAGCTTAATAATTTATGTTTCAATGTTTAAAAGACTTAACACATTCATAAATACTCATGGTTATTTTAATATTTAAGTTATGAAACAGACTTAACTTTTAGTATTGAAATCATATCAATTTCAAAATCATGTATTTTATTATATCTTTTTTTGTATGTATAAATATTCTATCTATCTGTGTCTAATGTGACAATAAAAACATAAGCTATGGCGCATCTAGTAGTATGTAATATTCTATCATGCTACATTTTGACAAAATTGCTCAAAAGTTTTACTTAAAATTATTTGATAGATTATGCTATAGTGTACTTGTATACTTAGCTACGCCGTTTTCTTTTGGAGTAAGCAATAAAAGTGTTGGGTACACCGAGCCACAAAGAAGACATGTGTATGTATGTTTGGAAAGAACTCTACGCTTTGCATCACTTTGTTGGGGACACCCATCCAACTCGTGATTAGTCCAGCCGTTAGTTAACTTTTGTTAGAGCTGTTGTTTATACATGTCTTTTTTGCCGTTAAAAATTGACTTTTGCTACCACGCTAATACACCTAAATCTAAATATATCAGTGTTTATATACAAGGACGGGTTCCGTGACTTTTTAAATTTTCCTCCTCTTAACTGAAAGGGCAACTCTGCTCATATCAAGCGACATCTATCAGCTGACTCCTATCAAAATTTTAATAAACTGCGTCATTTAGTTTCTGTTTGACAGCTATTAATAACAGACTACCTTGTGATTTAAGGAGAAAATGGAAAACAGTGAATTTTGTGTGTTCATTAAGCATTATTTTTTGAGAAAAAAAAACCGTCAATCAAACAAAAGCTAAGCTTGATAAACACTATGGAAACTCTGCACCATCAATTTCAGTGGTAAAAAAATGTTTAATTAAATTTTGTTGTAGCTGTACAATTGAAGTGTTGGCCGATCAAAGATTGAAAGTTTTAATTTTGAAAGATCACTTGGGTATAAATAAGGTTTCCGCAAATGGGTGCCGCGATTGCTCACAATCGACCACAAACGCAATCGTGTGACAACTTTGCAGGAGTGTTTGGCGTTGTTCAACCGCAATATGGACGAGGTTTTCCGTCGTTTCGTAACCGTGGACAAAACGTGGATTTACCACAACACACCAAAGATCAAACAGCAGTTAAAACAGTGGGTTTCTCAAGATAAAACGACGCAAAAAAACCAAAGTGGGTTTGTCAGGCAATAAAGTCATGGAAACCGTTTTTTAGGATGCACGAGGTATAATCTACATTGACTACCTTTAAAAAAAGTAAAACAATCAATGGCAAATATTATGCCAACTTAATGAGTCGATTTAATAAGGATTTGAAAAAAAACGACCTCATTTAACAAAAAAAAAGGTTTTTTTACCAGGACAATGCAAGGGTCCACACATGTCCAGTTTTTATGGCAAAAATCCATGAGTTCCAATTGTTCCTTTATCCGCCTTATTCTCCCTGTTTAGCACCGAGTAATTGTTTCTTGTTTCCAAGCGTAAAGAAATGGCTTGGCGTAAAGAGATTTGACTCCAACAATGAAATCATCTCACAAACAAATATCTATTTTAATATTTATTTCAACAACAACAAAATTGGAAAAACATTAGACAAAGACAAAGACAAAGAGCTCAAAGGAGAATACGTTAAAAAATATAATGTGTTTTTACCCAAAAACCTCTGTTTTATTAAAAAAATGCGTTTTATAATAAAGTAAACAAAAAGATAAGTACACAATATTTACATTAGAATTGATAAACATTGAACACATTCAATGTTTGATAAAAGTATTTTTCTAAAATAAAAACTGTTTTCTTAGTTACCTTACAATTGGTAAAACTTATGTTAGAGAAAAACACAATAATTGTTACCCTAAAAAACTCAGCCAGCAAAGTTCTTTAGCAACAGTTTTTCTGAGTATATTTAGTGTGCTATCAACGCTACTTACTATATGTGAAACATAGTAGTAGGCAGCCAAATTTAAAGACATAAAAAACGTAATCACCGCTACAGAAAATATTAGAAACAAAACAATCTTAATTCAATGACTAAATTTATACTGTCAATTAAAACATAAAATTTTATCACAAAAAAACGACAAAGTGTACACAACATTTCTCAACATCTGAATAACGTCAAAAAATGCTTGACATCCACGTTGAGAAAATATTAAGAACGGCAAAAACTGTAGTACATTGTAGAGCAAAAACTACCAATGATCTGCAAAAAACACTTCTGCTACAATCCCACCGTACTTGTTTTAAAACCCTTCAATATAAGCATAAATAACTGTGGATAAAGACATACTTTTCTAAATATGCATATTCTTAGTTAGCCGCAATAACCTACAATTACAAAACTGATAGTCTATCTCATAAAATAATAATTGAAACGAATTGAACTATATAAATAATACGAAAAATTATTAAATATGTAATAAGGTAGAATCTTATACAGTATTTTAGAACAGATACTATTACATTGAACTGCTTTTTCTGTTCTGTTAAAAGTGTGACTTGCTTGAAAATTTTAGCATATTGTGATTTTGTATCTAATTTCAGATACATATTTATTAAATGCAATCAATGTTTCTCATAAAATAATAATAAAATTTTAAATTAATTAACTTGTAAATAAGAAGAAAGAAATACCTTAGAAAATAATTAAAATGTGATACTTTATACAGTAGTTAAGAACTTATACTGTTAAATATAACTGCTTTTTACCAATTTATAGTAATCTTATTTTTAAAACGCAAGGCACATTTATGTTTTAAATTTTATTCGTGTGTTGAACTTTAAAATAAAATACTCTCTCTTTTCGTGCATCGTTCTTCAAAGTAATCGATGCAAACGATCGAAGCCATAAACCTGTAATTTTTTCTTTTCGCGGGTGGTGACTATATAAGTTTTAACGGGCACATCCCCGGCCTCATTATATTAAGACGCGAGCGCGCGAGCCGAAGTGCCATATAATAAGAAGTCATTTTTCTCGTCGCCAAGTTATAGCTTTGTTAGCGTTCAACGGTCCATTACACGAGTTGCCTCCTAAAAAGCTGCGGAAAAAGAAAGTGGCCCGTCGAAAGTTTGATTAAGACAATGGGCGGTCGTCGTTGCGGCGGTACGCTCGAGGGCATCGCCGACCCCTCGTCGTAAGGAATCGATGACAATAATTCTATTGGAAGGATTTCTGGGATGAAAGATCGTGGTGGCGGGAATGGATGGCGATGGCACTTCTTATGACTTGTCCGACACACGACAATAAATGTCCCGCTTTTTATATACCGCTTAATAATACTGATCTATCTTTCCTGTTTTTACTTTCCATAAACATAAAACTTTAAATTGAAAACATGTTTATTAAATAATTGATTGTCTCGAGATGGGTTCCATTATAATATATTGAAAAAACAAACGTTCTTGTAAAAAGAGTAATAAATGGAAAGCAGGTCTTATTTCAGTCATTTCTTGTAGGCAATATTTATAAATGTCTGTCCAAGTTGACGGCTCGCTACCGCGCCTAGAAGTTGATGGAATTGATAATTTATATCCACTAGAGCCCAGAGTTTCCTTCCTTCGCGCCCAAACCACCCTCTCCCGCTCGCGTACAACACTACTACCACCCGTAGTAATAGATTGAAGCTACTGAGAATATTTATCTGGCAATTTATTACATCGCCCCCCAACCACTCCAGCACCCCTCTGCCGTCGAACACTCTCTCTCTCATATACTTAGCTAATGATGAATTATGGATGTATAACGCGATTCATTCACCGCTTATTTAACTAATTTTATTATGACCTTCTATATATGCCTAAATAATATATAAATAAAAAAAATAAATTTTAATAACAACTCAAATAATAAATTACAAATCATTGCTTTTTTTTTCAAATACGAGTATACTCGAGCGAGTTGCATAATTGCTGGGAGTTTCAAGTAGAATCCAATGTTGTCCGTCGAGTTGGAACCTCATTACCTCAATTTAGCTTAAGCATGATTCGTCATTAGTGAACAGCACTATATAACAGTCGCACTCTAACACTTTACGAAGCCAATTCGCGCACGGTTCTCAAATCCGCGAATTTAAAGCGGCATCGTTACGCTATTATAATATTACTCTGTTTTCTGTAGTATGAGAGAGATGCTTGTCCCATTAAATGTCTCCTTATTTCATAAAGAATCAGACAATATTTTCACAATTAATATAATAACGAAGAAATAACTAACTCAATTTTACTTCCATCAATCAATTAAATACAATCCTTTAAATTTCATTTTAGGTAAAAATTCAAAATTAAATATCTATTCGACAACATAATTCTTTTCAAATTAGTTAAGTGACGCGCCCTTATTTTAAAGTAATAAATTTTAAACGTTTCAATGTGTTTCATAATATTAGCTATTTTTGTCAAAAACTAAATTCATATAAGCAACCTGTTTTGTTTTTAACATATTTTATATTGTCTATTTATTTATTAATTTAAAAAATTTAGACTGTTAGTTTTGTGTAAATTGAACGTTACCTATAATTTTGTTTGCTTTGTTTTGAAGCATTTTACACATCTATTTTAACTTTTTTTTTTCTTCAGTATTTCAACATTGTCCGATACTTTTATTAATTCAAAACAGCATTTTGAAACCGAAGCATAACATTAATACTTAAATTAATTATGAACTATTAAAAGATATAATATTATTGCAAGCAGTTTATTTAACTATAAATTATTGCACTAGCCGTGTTTGCTTATAAAAGGTGCCCCAAAGTTAACGCAAGATTTAAATTTGCCGCTAATTGTGCAGTAAATTCTTGACAACCCTAAAAAAAATTGACTGTGAAGAGTTTAGAATTAGTAAAAATAAAGCCTTACACGATTCAACAAAGTGTTTTTATGATTGCACATTATCTCAAAAATAATGAAAGTTTGGCAGCCACTGTTCAAAAATTTTATACAAACGGAATAGTATTTTAACTTTGTCAACTGTAAAGAGATTAATTAAAAAATTTAAGAAGACTAGATCAGTTGGAGACGCTAAACACATTGGTCATCCAAAAACAAGCCGTTCAAATGTTAATATCGAAGCAGTGCGTGAGAGTGTAGGTGAAAATCCTAGAACATCAATTCGGCGTCGTGGACAAAAATTGTAAATTTCAAAAAGCTTTTTACTGCAGTTACTCACAAAAAATCTGTGTCTTCATGCATACAAAACTCAATTAACACAATAATTCAAACCTAATGACCATAGCCAAAATTGCCGTTTTTGGGGTTTGGAAAACTCACATGTGGTTGTCAAAAAATAAATCCACAACGTGTTACTATTTAGTGCGGATTTTGGGCTGAGAGCATCATTTAACTATACTTTTTTGAAAATTAGGCTGGTGGTCCAGTAGTGACTTACTGGTGCTCAATATTGTAACATGATAGCTCAGTTTTTTTTTGCAAAAACTGGATGATATTGATGTAACTAATATCTAGTTTCAACAAGACAATGCCACATGCCATACAGCCCGTAAAATAATTGAATTACTGTATGAGACATTTCCTGGTCGTGTATTCTCTCGCTTTAGTAATCAGAATTGGCTTCTTAGATTGTGTGATTTAACACCATTAAATTTTTATGGTCTTATTTGAAGTCAAAGGTCTATGTTAATATACCCACAATTACCCGTGCATTACAGGAAGAAATTAAACACTGAATCAACAAAATTCTACTACATTTATGCAGAATTGTTATGAAAAATTTTGACAAAAAAATGTGTATGTGCCAGCAAAACCGTGGAGGCCATTTGCCAAATGTGTTATTTCATAAATAACCCTATCCTATGTACTTATGATTTAATAAAAATATAATAATTTAAAGATTGGACCATGTAACGTTTGGAATTTGAACTACCGTTTATTTTGTTTTTTAAAGGTATAATGACATTTATAAGTTGACAAAAATTGAGTTTTTTGTTTGACATTTATTAAATGGGGCGCTTTACACTTGAACAAAGTTATGAATTAATAAAAACTTACTTCCAAAATGATGAGTCTTCTACTCAAACAGTAAAAATTTACAAAAAAATTTGATAGAAAAGAAGTGCTTTCAACGCATTTTGTAAACCAATTTGTGAAACTGGATTGTTAGTGGATAAAACAACACGTTTACGTTCTCGTCTAATGCGCTCAGCTAATAAAATTAATGCTGTTGCTCAGAGTGCATCAACATTAACTTGAACAGGAACTAATCATTTCTAGCTCTCTTCTCTGAAGAGAATTTTGGATAAAGACTTTGGTTTAAAGGCCTACAAAGTTTTACGATTAGTCCAAAAAATGAAACCTCATGACTATCCAATGCGTTTTCAGTTCGCTTAATGAGCTACAGATCGTTTGGTCCGGCGGCATTATGGGCCATTTTTTTTAAATAAGCAAGAAACCGCCCTTACCGTCAATAACGTTACTGTGCCATGCTAAACAAACTTTTGTTTCCACAAATTTAAAAGTATAAAATAGATGACGTTTGGTTTCAACACGACACATACATGTCACATATCCATTCAATAAGTACGTGCAGTCTATTAACAATAAGATTATAATATTAGAATCTTTTTTAACCGACAATAATATAAACATATTTCTTTGAAGTGAACACTAGATAAAGAAACAAAACTACTCGACAATAATTTATCTGCTTCCTTTTATAGGGAGCATCATATTCATGGTGGAGTTTATATGTTTACTAAACAACATATAAACCACAAACAAATTGTAATAATAGATAATTCAGTAAAAATACATTGTGAATTTGCATGTTTAGAAATAAGTTATAAAATTTTAAAATTTATTGTATTATGTGTATATCGTTCGACAGAGAGAAATTTTAGAATTTTTATTAATAACTTTGCTATTGTTTTAAACAGTTTAAGTCTAAAAGACCTATATTAATAGCTGGCAATTTTAACTGTGATTATTTTAAGTTGTCTAATAATTGGTATAAACTTAGTGATTTATTAGGATTATACAATCTTAAACAGTACATTTTTTAACCAACGAGTTAGCAAAATGGCAAAAGAACTTGCATTGATAACGTCTTTACTAACTGTAATAATGTAATTATGTCCTATGTGTTAAATTCTGGTCATATATCAGACCATGAAGCTCAAATAGCAAATATTTCTATTTGTAATAATAATAGTCAAGTCAAATGTAAAAACTAAATTGTAAGAAATTTCTATGATAAAAATGTTTATAATTTTAAACATAACCTTTTAAATGTTGATTTGAGTTTTATAAATAATTAAAATAATGTAAATGATAATATGCGAATATAGCAAAGCATTTCCAAGACAGTCTAAATCATATCATAATACTAGTCAAAATAAATCAAGTTTTTGGGAATAATAATAGATTCAAACTTAAGTTGGGACACACAAGTAGATCGCGTATGGGATAAGCTTTTGCTATACAAATAACTGTACAAACAGCTGGCAGAGATACAGCTTTTGTTGTCTAATTTTCACTGTTTATTCCCATATGACATAAAGAGTACAAGCGTGGGGAAATGCCTCATCTTTTAAACGTGTTTTTATTTTGCAAAAACGAGCGCTTAGAATAATATTAAAACTTAAAATGGGTGCATTGTGCAGGCAATATTTAAAAAAATTTAATATACTCACTTTCCTATCAGCATATGTATTTCAAAGTGCAATTTCTGTGCATAAAAAAATTAAATCACTTGAAAGTCGTTCCAAACTTTATTTTTATGAGACACAAAACAAAAATAAAATTATTGAAATTTTTTATAAATTAAGCAAATGCAAAAAACAAACTTAAAAATTTAAATTATATTATAAGCTACCAACTAAATTCAAAGTGTTAAACCTGAAAATGTTCAAGTGTACTGTAAAGAAGTTCCTAGTAGATCATACAGTTTATACGATAGATGAATACTTGAAACTATAACCATTTTTTTGTAATTATGTAGTTGTATATCAATGTTTTTAAATTGTTAAACTATTTTATACTATTTCTAATTTATGTACATGTTTGACAAATTACGGGCAGTATCTATTTTTATGTAAATGCCACCAAATGTAATAATAAATTATCTATGTATCGTACTTTGGTTCATTATAAATAGATATCTTGCTCTACTTAATCTGCTTGCACTAATACTTGACTTAAATTTTTTTTTTTATGAAAATTTCATGACGCTTCTGTGTTTAAGTTTAAACTGATATAAAAATGTTAATGTTAAACAATTAGAACCAAACTTGGAGATGACACTATAAAATGTCACAGAATCTTGAATTTTTGCGGTAGCATATTATTTTTATAGCTTGTTATATATAACATGAAAAACTTTTTTGTAGAACCTTTCAAGCAACATGTAAAGCTTAATTTTGAATTTGTGTATTGAATGTACCCATTAACATGTCAGATTTTTTTGCAAAAAATGTGTAGAGCAAATAAAATTTTTATAGCAAGATTTAATGTAAGTCTGCAAAGTTATTGTATAGGGTTTTCTAATAAGAAGTTTGATTTTGAATAGCAGGCTATTTGAGCAGCTGTCAATTTTAAAGCTATTATCTTTTGACATTTGACAAGTAAAAACTACGCCATTATTAAAAATGGAAGGATACACGCTTCAACAACGCATTGAATATATTAAAATTTACTACAAAAATAGTGACAAATTTTGTCACAATTCGCAAAACTAAAGCACTTTTTGGTTGTCGTAAAGCACCTTCTCGGCCGGCAATAGTAAACCTGTTAGAAAAATTTGAGCTATTGGAACAAGTTTGTGATGTGAAGAATCAAAACCGTCTGCATCGCTCAAGAACACATGAGAATATTGCTGTTGTAGCACGTAATGTTGAAGAAAACCCTGGTTTGTCGATTTCTCGTCGATCTTAAATTAGACATTCCACAAACAACATTACACCGTATTTTGCATAAAGACTTAAGTCTTAAGGCTTTTAAAGTTCAGTTTGCTAATTGGGTTTTTCAAATGCATCAAAATCATCTTCAGTGATGAGACCCATTTTCACTTCGGAGGCCGGAATTGAAAGATATTGATGTGGACAACGTTCATTTTGAGCAAGACCGCGCTACGTGCCACACAAGCAACAAAGAACAAAAAGTTTCCTGACCGTGTAATTTTTCGAAGAGGTGATCACAATTGGCCACCGAGATCTTGTGATTTAACACTTTTAGATTTTTTTCTTTAGGGCCACGAAAAAGATAAGGTCTATGCCAATGCTCTACAATCAATTCAAGAGCTTAAAAATGGAATTCGTGAAGTTATCGAGGACATACAGCCGCAAATGTGCAAATAAGTCATAGAAAATTTTATGAAAAGAATGTGGTATTGCAACCGTAACCGTGGCGGCCATTTGACTGATATTGTTTTCAAATGTTAATGGCATACCTTTCTCTTTACAATAAAATAAACATTTATTGATTTCTCTTAAAAACTTCCCGTTTTTTTTAAATATCAAAATGAAACCTCTTATTGGGAAACCCTATACAATAAATACTATCAAACACTAATTGTGCCTTATATTTGGCAAAATAACTGTTCTAGATAATAGACTTTAAAAACCAAAAGGTTTTTCAAAGACAATTTTATAAGACACACACAATGCTCCCGTTTTTTAAATAAATAAATTACTAGTAAATCTAAAAAATATTAAATTGAATGATTTTTATTGATTTAAAGTTTTTCTAAAATTCCCATTTTATTTTTCAGAAATATGCTTTAAAAATAAGGGTGCACAGTGGTTTTACTAAATATCTGCTTTTTACTTTTTACTTTTGTTTTTTTTAATCATTTTATTTTAATTTTATTCTTTTTTAAAATAAATATATTTGCTGCTTGAGCATCAAAGTTTTTTTTAGACATATTTATATAGTTTCAATTAGTTTAGACTAAAGTGAATTATATACCTTGCTAGTTTGTGTAATTATTTGTTTTTGTTTGTGATTAAATACATTGGAAATAGATTTGATTAACATTAAGATACTTTCTTACAATACAATCTATCTAAAAATGGTTATTTTGGAGTTTTTTATTAATTAATTCTTTGAATTGTATTTTACATTTCCCTTGTTTAAATAGAGTTGATACAAACAGCTTATTAGGTGACTTTAGTGGATAAAAAGTAAATTATTATTTAATCATGTTAGAGATTAAATCACATAATACTTGTATGATTAAGTTATCACACCGCTATGTATTTTAACACATACTGGGTAGAGAGTTAATTAAGTACGTAGACAAGCTTAAAGAAACTATTCGTTAATCAATTTTATTACAGAAAGTTCATAAAAATATGAGGTTATTTTTAAAATATTAATTTATTTGTTTGAAACTATCAACAACTTAGAAATATAGACGGTTTTTAAAAAAACCTTACTTGAACTCTTAGAAGACTTTTTCATTTAAGGAATAAGTACACTAATGTTAATGTATGATGTGAGACATTACACTTAAGTTTAGTTGCGCCTCAATATTTAGACCAAAATTGTGCTGCTGACTGGATAGAACGTGTCCGACTACAATTGAAGTCGCCTAGATAATTTTTTTGTATTTCTTTGGTTGGAGCACCTAAAATTACAAATGTCTCTAACTCTAAATGATTTATTAAAAATACTTGTAATATTTTTCATCAAATCCACTAGTAGATGTTAAGCTTTGTGCGCTTTGGGGTAAGAGGTGGTAATTTTTAACAATGCGCTTTAGTTAATTATTTCTATAGCATTTGTTATTAATTTTTTTTTAATTTTTTTTACTGTATTTTAAAAACAAAGCTGTTGCGACCCCATGTTTGTATAAATCTTTTGCATTATAATTGATCAACAAATCACCATTTTGAGTTTGTCTACGTACTTAATTAATACTCTATATACTACTCACAACAATCAAAATGGTTTAGATATGTTTTTATAATAAAATATGCTTTTATTTTGTATTATCAGACCTTATCTTATGTATTATCACATCGGTTTAATAGTGCCACGTTTTTTAAACTTTTTAAGTAAAACCTTAAGGAAGTTGTTAACAGATGTGCATTTAGACATACAAAGATCAATGTGGTACCAACATGACAAAGCAGCGGTGCACTTTAGGTTAGAGATTGACGCTGAATTTGGAAGAAAAGGTCCAGCATCATGGCTGGTTTGTTTGTCTGTTATTTTTACTTGTATATTAAATTTATTTTACATAAAAAAAAAGTTTATGCAACGGAAATGCAAGACAAGGATGACTTAGTTTATAGAATAATTGAAGCTGTTGCAGATATTCAAAGTAAATATTTTTTGCGTTGGCGTTGTCAACTTTGCACACAAGAACAAAGTGAACATTTTGAACATTTATAATTATTTTTGTTAAATTGTTAAATTGTATATTTACAATTATTAATTGAACATCAATGTATTAACATTTTTTTTTTATATTGCTGTAGTGCAATATTTGCTCGCGCAGCATTGATCTCAATTAATGTTACTTCCAAGATGTAGTGTATTTTTACAAAATAATGTTTATTATTACAGGTATAATGCAATCTTTGCACACTCAGCAGTTATTGTTAATAAATATAGATGTGTACAAAGTAAGTCAATATAATGCAAAAAAACAATAAGTTAATTTAATTGCATGCCAATTTTAACTTATAAGTTCATATAAATTGTAATGCAAAATTATTTGATTTTGCGGCAAAAAAATATGCTCAATGGTTCTTAAAAAGTTACACAGCCTAAACGCTATTAATTAAAACAGACATATTGAAATGTAAAAATCCATAATACTGCATATTATTATTTAATCAGATTGCAAAAAAATATGATTAATTCATTTTAAATACAAAAAATAAGTATTTGTTTTAACATAAATACATAAAGTAATAAACATATCAAAAATAGACAGCTGTTATAAAAATTACTCCTATTATTTTGATTTGTTGATAAAAACAAACTGTCGTGGTATATTAAAATATGTAAAGAATTATCAAAACCATTGTGGATTATTATAAACATTATAGAATAAATGAGGAAATATATTATTTAGTAGAAATAAATTAGTGAAATTAACTACAGTGCAGCTTAGCTTACAATTAAACGGAATTTGATTGAATTTTATTATATTTAAGAGAACTTAAAAATAATAAACAGGGTTAGAATATTATTGTTGTGCTCAAGTACTCATACAGATCATGTTTGTAGGCTATGGATTAGTTTTATAAACAATTACACACAGTGAGTATGTAAAGCAGCATCTCTTCTTTGGTCATAAATAAAAAATAATAAAAATATAAAGTTTTAAGATCTAAAAGTATACCAAAAAAATACGTTTAATTATGTTTTGAAATATTTTTAACGCATCACGCATTGAAAGTTAAAAAAAAAAATGGTTCACTAACAGACATATAGTAAAAAATTATGCAAAATAGTGTCATGGTTAAACAGTGGAGCATATGCAAATAGTTTAAAAAGTATTTTGGACGCAGGCCGGACTGGTTAAATAGAACGCACGACTTTTGTGCTCATACAATATAATTATTATTGGGCTTTAAATTACCTTTCACTTTTTAATCATTTTTTTTTTTTAATAGTACAAAAATAATATAAATTATAGTTTTGAATTAGCATTTTTTGATATAAAAATTTATCATTATCTTGTAATATTTTTGGTCTAGTTTTAAATTACAAATTTTAATTAATTAATTAATTATTTTTCAATATTTAATATAAGAGGAAGGTACCGCTTTGCATTGTAAACAAATTAAAACAATTACCATTACGCTCATCAACTTTTATAAATTCCATATTGGGCAATGAAACTTACGTAGCTCTTAATATTTTATAAGCATTTGATAAATCAATAAATAAATCATAAAAATACAAACAAAAATTGTGTTTGTATATGATATTCAAACACAACTTCTGTATATAATTTTGAAAGACCATAGTCTTCATTGTAGTTTTGCGGATAATATCATTATTTATAAATATTTTTTTAATATATTTATTTTTGTATCTGCTTTTTCTTATCATCACAACACATTACTCACTTTTTCAATTTAGAGAATAAAAAATTTGTAAACACTGTGAGTGTTTCTCAACTTATATGCAAAAGTTTGAGAATTGGGTGCAAAATGCTGATATCTTATGATAAAAAAGTCTAATAAAATATTAATACTTTTCACTTTATTTGTGATCAAAAATTTATTGTTTTAACACGTTGTTCAGAAAAGTAGATAAATCAGCAATTTAATAAAAAGTCTGGACAATTTGAAAGAATCTTGAGGATAATGTTCAGAATATTGTGAAGGAGTAACCTTGTAAAAGTACAAAAGCAGTTTTAAGACAATTTGGAATATCCTATTTTACAACTTAGATAATCAACGAGTACAAGCCATACCATAATTTTTTTATTTTTTTTTTGTAAAATTTTGCAAGTAATTGCTACATTAACATCAGTTAGAACTTTACAATAAACATTTGCCGGATAAGGCAACATTTACATGTAATAGTATTTACAATGTTTATAACATGCATTATTGGGCATTAAAAAACTCCCATGTCACGTTTGAAGCATAAATTCAGCAAAAATGTTTAATAAATGTGTAGTTTGGTATTTCAACAAAATACTTATAGTTTTTTTTTTTTTTAATTTTTATGATAATTTACTCGTACTTCTTGAAAAAGTTGGCCTTAATGTTAAGACAACGTATGTAGTTTCTTTACAACATTTTTTGCAACAAATGTCACTTAATTGCTCGACTTCAAACCACTCAATTGAACAAAAATCAGAAAATATTTTCAGACATTCCGGGACAAACCAATTTTTATCAACTTTAGATTAAATTAATATATCTCATACCATTCTATTATAAACCAATCCTTCCTTATACCATTTGCTTACAAAGCCTCAGTCTAAAAAGAAATTAATAGAATGGAATCTTAGAAGGTAATCAAACGTATTGCAACATAATATATTTCTTTATTAATCATCACAGAAAAAAAAAACATGAGTAGTCCCGTTCCATAAACAAGATTATAAAAACAATTAAAAATATAAGTTTTATGTATACTATTGACCTTACCTCTTCATATTG
Source organism: Tachinus rufipes (assembly GCA_963932245.1). Taxonomy (NCBI): domain Eukaryota; kingdom Metazoa; phylum Arthropoda; class Insecta; order Coleoptera; family Staphylinidae; genus Tachinus; species Tachinus rufipes. Next base: position 68,425,176 of record OZ010745.1, on the reverse strand, counting down.
GCAATTACCGTTAGAATAGTCCGCTAATTGATATACGGAGTTTATACATAACACAAGATTCTACCAATTTTGAGTGTTACTGTTTAGGCTTAGTACTTAATAGTACTTGCTTTATTTACTCAATTTATAAACAAAATGTTGAAAGTAGAATTTGTCACTTTTGTAACCGTATATGTTGACACATCTTAATTACATTTGAATTATTTAAATAACAACTCAAGCACCTCTGCAGATTATTTAAAAACTTTATGTATTTTAGAAGTAAAATGACTTACCTTGGGTAAGTATAAGCAGTTTCTGATCTTTTGCAATCTAAAAATATTAAGCAACTTCAAGCTTTTTTAGGAATTTGTAACCTTGATCAATTTTTTTGTTTTTTTTTTGTTAAATCTCTGATTTGTTTGTTAAAGAATAAAATAAAATAGAAATAAAGTAAGACGTAAAAAAAGTAATCCAATTACATAAAAATAAGTTGCAATATGGAACTCTTTTATATCACCCGGATATATACCAATGTCAACAACAAGGGCTTAGTTATACCAACGGGTAAACGTCACACATGTCAAATTGTAACTTACGCTAGTCAGGTACTAGTGGATTGCAAAAAAAAACAATATGGTATATATATATATATATATATGGGTAATTCCATTACTTTTCGTCTAATTTAAAAAATCGACCTCTTTGATTTTGTTCAAATTTTTAGTGATGAAAATATGAAAGAAAAAAATTAAATTCTCAAAATTTTAGACCTTAGAATATTGCCTGTTCAAAATGACACACATTTGAAGGTCAGAAATTTTACAATAAAACGTCTTTTTTAGCTAATTTTGTATCTCAATTTTTGGGCTTCTGGAAAAAGATAAAAGGTCCACGATGGCTCAAATTATTTCTTATTACATGTACTTTAAAACCCATATTTTTATGTTTAATATTGTGGCAGTCATTTTGATATATTAAGCTTTAAACATTATTCCAAAAAAAAAACGTAAATTTAGCAGAATTGTAAAACTTTGCTTTCTTTAAACCGTTCTAACTTTGTGAAATCTTAACAAAATTTGATCCACAAGGTCTAGATTTCTTCGTGTTTAATCTCTTTTTAAAGTGATTACACAAGACTTGTAGAATCAATACGTATACACTACTATTTTGATGCAGGAAGTTGAACATATTTTTGCTAACTTCAACTTGTAATTTTCAGGTTCCAAAAAAGCGCTGTCACCTTATGTCGATTTTAGACAAAATTTCAGTAAATACTTTTTAGAGCACAAGAAAAAAGGTTATCTATATGAGAAATGGTATATCGGGCATTATCAAAAAAAATTTAATATTCAAAAGTTGTCAAAATTGGCAAACCGCACATTTTTGTATCTCAATTTTTGGGTTTACAAAATGTGCGTTTTGCCGATTTTGACCATTTATGAATACTAAAAAATTCTTGATAATGCCTGATATACCATTTCTCCTTTAGATAACCTTTTTTCTTGTGGTCTGAAGAGAATTTACTGAAATTTTGACTAAAATCGACATAGGGTGACAGAGCTTTTTTGAGACCTAAAAAGTACAATTTTTGAAGATTGCAAAAACATGTGCAACTCCCTGCATCAAAATAGAGGTGAATACGTATTAATTCTGTAAGTTTTTTCTGATCACTTTAAAAAGAGAAGAAATCTAGACCTTGTGGATCAAATTTTGTTAAAATTTGACAAAGTTAGAACGGTTTAAAGAAAGCAAAATTTTGCGATTTTGCTAAATTTACAGATTATTTTGGAATAATGTTTGAAGCTTAATATATCAAAATGACTGCTACAATATTTAACATAAAAATATGGGTTTTAAAGTAGAATAAGGAATAATTTGAGCCATCGTGGACCTTTTTATGTTTTTCCAGAAGCCCAAAAACTAACATACAAAATAAGCTAAAAAAGACGTTTTATTGTGAAATTTCTGACCTTCAAATGTGTGTCATTTTAAACAGGCAATATTCTAAAGTTCAAAATTTTGGGAATTTAATTTTTTTCATCCATATTTTGATCCCTGAAAATTTGAGCAAAATCAAAGAAATTGACTTTTTCAAATTAGTAGATTTTGATTTTGAAGTACAATACATTTGTGGTCAAGACATTTTTTTATTTTTGAAAAATAAAACGTTTGAATTTACACCAGTATTTTAATTAATTATTGGACCCATTACACGACAAACTATTCTGCATCAATTACTGATCATTTCTTTACGAAACATTTGTTTTTAAGTAGACTAAAAAAAACTATCACCACTTTACTACTTAAAAAAAATGTTATTTTTGTTTGTATATTTGTTACATAACTACTTTACTACTTACTTATTTTACAAATAAACTTTTACTGAGATATCTATTTTGTCAATTTATATTTTTTGTCGAAATAATACGTCTCTAGATTTAGCTCCATGCCATTATTATAATGTATAATGTATAACGTATAACGTATAACGTATAACGTATAACGTATAACGTATAACGTATAACGTATAACGTATAACGTATAACGTATAACGTATAACGTATAACGTATAACGTATAACGTATAACGTATAACGTATAACGTATAACGTATAACGTATAACGTATAACGTATAACGTATAACGTATAACGTATAACGTATAACGTATAACGTATAACGTATAACGTATAACGTATAACGTATAACGTATAACGTATAACGTATAACGTATAACGTATAACGTATAACGTATAACGTATAACGTATAACGTATAACGTATAACGTATAACGTATAACGTATAACGTATAACGTATAACGTATAACGTATAACGTATAACGTATAACGTACAACGTATAACGTATAACGTATAACGTATAACGTATAACGTATAACGTATAACGTATAACGTATAACGTATAACGTATAACGTATAATGTATAACGTATAACGTATAACGTATAACGTATAACGTATAACGTATAACGTATAACGTATAACGTATAACGTATAACGTATAACGTATAACGTATAACGTATAACGTATAACGTATAACGTATAACGTATAACGTATAACGTATAACGTATAACGTATAACGTATAACGTATAACGTATAACGTATAACGTATAACGTATAACGTATAACGTATAACGTATAACGTATAACGTATAACGTATAACGTATAACGTATAACGTACAACGTATAACGTATAACGTATAACGTATAACGTATAACGTATAACGTATAACGTATAACGTATAACGTATAACGTATAACGTATAACGTATAACGTATTACGTATAACGTATAACGTATAACGTATAACGTATATAAGCAAGAGCTTCTTCTGAGGTGTACTTAATAGGTAGGTATAATACTTAATAGGTAGGTAAATTAATAGTAGATTTATTTAAATTTTTGTTGTTCTTTTTATACTATTTTATCAGAATATTTTTTTACTGGATTTTCAAACATTTTTGCGCGTTGCCGTGATATTATATAAAATTATTAATTTCTATATAATTGGGAGTAAAATAATCTATATGTGGTAGAATTTAAAAGAAATTGTTTTTTTCTCTATAAGAGTTTATTATAATTTAATTTGTCAGTTTTTTTTTATTTTTAATATTCATTCAAGTAACATTGTTAATAATTCACTAATGACAAATTAATATACAATTCTATTTAATACTACTATAAATTTCAAATAGATCCGCTGATAAATGACAATTTGGACATAACATAGTGTTACTTTGAGGTAAAAATATGTTTATTAATACAGCATGGTTTGTGTTTTTTCTCATACATCGAATAGAGTATATTTTATTATAAATGTATAAGTTTTTAATGGTTGCAGATTACATAACCTTAATAGTAGTCCGAGTTAATATTATTTTTAGGTTGAGGTTGTCGATAATACTGAAAATTACGTTTTTTTTGTTGCCGTTGTATCGGCAGATTATTATTTGTAATTTGTATGAGTTAAATTGCCGAAAGCTGCATTATCTGCATATGTAATATCCGACCCAAACAAGGATAACCAATAAACAATAAACGCCGAGACCCAAAATCCAAATCGATGCCTATTAACGGATAATTACATCAAATTCGTTGTTAAAGTGATTCCCACAGTAATGCGATCCGTGGGTTGGGTATAGGCAGCAGCAAGCATTGGCCGGATCCCAGATCCAGTTCGGATTGTGTGTAGTCTTTCCGAAAGTTTACATGTTAAATATTTGATGGTGGCAGCGACTGACCGTTGTTTTGTTAAGGGGGTCTGGATGTGGGCCCGCTATGACGGGGAGAGATCCCTTACGGCTAGGTCAGTTCCCCTGGGATACTAGTCTAGTAGGGAATTCTATTACACTCAGCGTTTACAATTCGCCGGTCACTGCGAATCAAGAACTCCAACTAAACTTTGATTGAATGTGAAAAGGCTTCCAGGAACCAATACCTCGCAGTCCACTTAAAATGCTGCCGCACTCTTATATTACGTCTGGTGCGGCCGACTTCGCAGCCACTTAAGTGGATCTTGGTTATTTCAATACAATTAATGCTTTTATTAAATTAGATGACCAATGGCTTTATCCATGACTGTGATAATGTATTACATGTTATTTATATATTTTATTAATCATGAAATATATTGATAACTATAATAGTATAATAATAAGTATTATATTAATAATATCGTTTATCATAAATTTATTTTTTCTAATTAGCATAATAATTATTTGATTCAAAACCAAACCTTGCTTTAGCATTTTAATTTATTTTATATCAATGATAAAACATCTTCAACCACATTTTCAAAAATAATTAAACTGGTAATATTTTGTTTACATTTTATCAATAAGAAATAACCTATTTCCACAGATTTATACAGTTTTTACATTATATATGATTCTAATAAATTATATTATTAAGTAGAAGTATAAGTATTAAGTGTAAATAGTATATTGCCATGGTAGACACACTTTCATTACAATAAATCGGAAAGTTTGGTTTAAAACAAATGCGGACATATAAGATAGGCAACCCCATGTACTACGGAGAGTATTTTGTGTAGCCTACTATAGTACATTACAATGGTAAAATGCAACATAAAAAATACAGATTATTAATTATTACAAAACAATATTATGCAATATCTAAAAAGATTAATTATTTTTTAATCTTTACAGTTTTATTAATATAATTTACGGTTTTTACTTCTTATAAATATGCTTTTGCTTAGACGCAGTACACTATTTCGTAGAGTAAATGGGATTTACTTATTCGGTTTTCAATTATTGTAAAATAAATTTAATATTTTAATTTCTTTTTACAATTTCTAAAATTGATGTTTAAGTATTATATTCTATAATGTTACTTATTTAAAGTCAATTTACATATTTCATAGTATTAAATCAAGTATTAATAATAAAACCTAAATCTAGCAACCTAACAATATATGTAAATGTAAAACTTTTCAGTACTTTAATAAATTTATTTTTTGGGCAACCGAAAGAAACACTTTCTTTGCGGCTTTACACAGTACATATTGCAAATTTCAGTTTTGTGTCCATTACTCTTAATAATTAAATTTATATTATTCCATAAGTAAAAATAACTTGACTTGAAAAAAATTAAAATTAATGTTTTATTTTTATTGGCTAGTAATGTAGCTAGTAATGTAGCTAGTAATGTAGCCTATCTATACTACTTATAGAGTAGCATAGTCAAAAACAGTAATTAGTGTAATGTTTTAGTATTTGACAAACCCAGACATCAAGCAATTAAGATAAGTATTTTATATACACTAGCAAGTTACTTTGCGTTTTCTATTTTGATATCTTAAGAATACATGTATCAGCAACATGTTTTAGACACTAAGATTTTTTCTTTATATATGAAATCACAAAACTCTGTTTTTAATAAATTGTTTTTCAAATTATTTTTAACGACTTTTAAGATAGACTGTCTACGCAAGTTTTCATAAAGAATTTCATGCAACAAATAAATTTTTCATGCAAACTTTGTAAAAACTCTCAAAAAGATTTTTTGTTTTGTCTAGAATGCTTTAGATTCTAGAATAAATAAGCACAAAGTCATATAATTATTATTACGTAACAACTAATTTTTTGCTAAATTAAATTATTAAGTTAGTATCGTTTTTATGTTATTATTTATTGTTTTACTTTGACTATATTTAAGCAATATACAAAAACAAACATGTTTGTTAGCGTACTATACTTTCTAAACAACAAGTAAAAAGACATCATTACCCCATAAGGAAGCAAAATCTTCCCTTTGTATTCTTGTTGTGTTGCGTATTCTAATGAAAGGGTATAGATGCAAAACCGGCATTCTCTTTAGCAAATTTTGTAGGAGACACAAATTTGTAACTACAGAGCTAAACAAGATAGTTGTATAATTTTTTGTTCTAGACTGAAGTGTGTTACAGTGGTATTTTACTAATTTTTCAGCCAAATAAGTTTCTACGTCATTACGTTATCTTGAAAAACCAAAACCTTGCAATAAACTTATTTTCAAAAAAATGTAGAAAATGCCGGTTTTGCATATACACCCTTCAATAAACCTTTGTAGTGTAGTTAGTAGTTCTGGTCAAGAATTATTATATTAGAACCTTAAACCGCCAAGCTACCGAGGGCAAAGTTCCAGACTAATTACAAATACCCTGCAGAATAGAAGTTACGTTGTTAGTGTGTAGAACGACTACTTGCGCGTATGTACCATGCATAAATACCTGTAGGAAAAGATTAAAAAAACTGCTGAATAACCCTCGAAATGCTATTTTTGGGGTTGGCAACACTTCTCTTTAACCTGAAGTTATACATAATCAAGAAGTCTAAGCCTCAATCAAGCGGATGCGTCATCTAATCAGATAACCGACTTATAAGCTATTAAGCAGAGTGTGTTTTTAGACACCCCAGTAAAAACATAAACAACACTGACGTGCAAGTCTTTTAAAACTCTGTATATAAACCAAATTAGTGAGGATCCAACAATATTCCAATTATCCCGTCTGAGACAACAACTTTACTGACCGGTGTTTGCAGACACCAAATTTGTAAGACAAAAACCAAAAAACAAAAAAAGCGCGTTTGGCATTTATCCAAAAAGGTGGACACCTCAAGTCTCTTCCTTGTCTTAACATGTGCGTAATTATATTTTCCGGTGTTACACTTTTATTAGTGTATTTTTTCTTTCTGTTGTGACATTCTCACTACAGAAGTGCATCCGTCATTTTACTTTTGATTAAATCTAAAGAGATATGCGGCCTTGTCAATTTCTGCATCTTATTTGGCGTATTTTGTTAGCGTTTCTGCCTTTGTTTATGAATCTAGTTTAATATTTTTTTGGTAAAAGTTATTGGCTTTTTACCATATTTGTAGGTAGATTGACACAACGCCTGCTATAACTTGCAATATTTTAGTAGACAGAGTTCTGTACGCCTGGTAGACTCACAGCAATGGTATTATATTATAAATAATGTACAAATAAAAACCATTATTAATATTATTATTATTATTATTTTTATTTTTTTTATATTTTCCACGTTTCTCTTGTGCTTTGTAGCTGTCTGACAGATTTGGTTGTCATAGAGAATTGTCAAGTAGACAAATGCGCATAGAAGTTTTCTCGTTGACTGTTTTTTCTTTTTACAGTTGTGCAGTATTTTCTTCAGTGTTGTTGCTTTCTTTTCTGTTTTTGCGTATATCAATGCCCAGCTATTTTACTTTTTTTTTTAATGTAACTGTTGAAATAATACGTTAAAAAAATACTCTATATTTAGCATAGACAGCTCTGTAATATTTTGTTTATATAAAATAAACTAGTCTGTCAATCTAACAGGTTACGGGCCCAGGCAAGGCGTAAAGAAGTAAAAATTATGTTTAAAAATGTCATTAATAAGTGTAATTGAGTGAATTCAATCCAACACAACAATGAAAATTTTTTGACAAATCTACCTAAACTAAAAGGCAGAAAGAACTACAGTGAGTGGGCGTTTGCAAGCAATAGAAAATTGCATAGTGTTAGATGGTTTGGAAAAAACGCTAACCGGCAAAGAATCAAATGCAGATAAAAATGCAAAGACATTAAAAAATTAAATTTATGAAAAAATATTCTAAACTAAAATCATCCATAGACGCGTTTCGAGGTTTACCTCTCATCAGTATGGCTTTATTTATTTAAACTTAATAATTGATTTTTAACTTACTTCGTCAACATTGTTCACCACCACAATTCAAAAAGAATATTTTAAAGGGTGTATTGACTATTTATACTAACTGACTTAATGACTTTATTTAATGGCTATGGTTAATAGCATTCTGAGAATGAACAAATAAACTAATTATTTCGGGATATTTAGCTGATGGTAATGACATGAAAGAATTATAAAGGAAATTTGAAAATTAAAAATAGAATAAATTTTTTGCATAAATTATAATTACTATTATACAATTTCGTGTATATCAGAACATATATAAAATATATAAAGAAGAGACGCAATGTCCTCAAATGAGACAGTTGTAAAAGCAATAGTTTCGAATAAAGCCTAGTTAAATAGGTAAATTTATACGAATGCCACAACGACATATGTAGCGCTCGTTACTATTTGTTCAATCGGACAACCCAATAATAACATTAAAAAATTAAATATATGAAAAAATATTCTAAACTAAAATCATCCATAGACGCGTTTCGAGGTTTACCTCTCATCAGTATGGCTTTATTTATTTAAACTTAATAATTGATTTTTAACTTACTTCGTCAACATTGTTCACCACCACAATTCAAAAAGAATATTTTAAAGGGTGTATTGACTATTTATACTAACTGACTTAATGACTTTATTTAATGGCTATGGTTAATAGCATTCTGAGAATGAACAAATAAACTAATTATTTCGGGATATTTAGCTGATGGTAATGACATGAAAGAATTATAAAGGAAATTTGAAAATTAAAAATAGAATAAATTTTTTGCATAAATTATAATTACTATTATACAATTTCGTGTATATCAGAACATATATAAAATATATAAAGAAGAGACGCAATGTCCTCAAATGAGACAGTTGTAAAAGCAATAGTTTCGAATAAAGCCTAGTTAAATAGGTAAATTTATACGAATGCCACAACGACATATGTAGCGCTCGTTACTATTTGTTCAATCGGACAACCCAATAATAACATTAAAAAATTAAATTTATGAAAAAATATTCTAAACTAAAATCATCCATAGACGCGTTGCTTTTACAACTGTCTCATTTGAGGACATTGCGTCTCTTCTTTATATATTTTATATATGTTCTGATATACACGAAATTGTATAATAGTAATTATAATTTATGCAAAAAATTTATTCTATTTTTAATTTTCAAATTTCCTTTATAATTCTTTCATGTCATTACCATCAGCTAAATATCCCGAAATAATTAGTTTATTTGTTCATTCTCAGAATGCTATTAACCATAGCCATTAAATAAAGTCATTAAGTCAGTTAGTATAAATAGTCAATACACCCTTTAAAATATTCTTTTTGAATTGTGGTGGTGAACAATGTTGACGAAGTAAGTTAAAAATCAATTATTAAGTTTAAATAAATAAAGCCATACTGATGAGAGGTAAACCTCGAAACGCGTCTATGGATGATTTTAGTTTAGAATATTTTTTCATAAATTTAATTTTTTAATGTTATTATTGGGTTGTCCGATTGAACAAATAGTAACGAGCGCTACATATGTCGTTGTGGCATTCGTATAAATTTACCTATTTAACTAGGCTTTATTCGAAACTATTGCTTTTACAACTGTCTCATTTGAGGACATTGCGTCTCTTCTTTATATATTTTATATATGTTCTGATATACACGAAATTGTATAATAGTAATTATAATTTATGCAAAAAATTTATTCTATTTTTAATTTTCAAATTTCCTTTATAATTCTTTCATGTCATTACCATCAGCTAAATATCCCGAAATAATTAGTTTATTTGTTCATTCTCAGAATGCTATTAACCATAGCCATTAAATAAAGTCATTAAGTCAGTTAGTATAAATAGTCAATACACCCTTTAAAATATTCTTTTTGAATTGTGGTGGTGAACAATGTTGACGAAGTAAGTTAAAAATCAATTATTAAGTTTAAATAAATAAAGCCATACTGATGAGAGGTAAACCTCGAAACGCGTCTATGGATGATTTTAGTTTAGAATATTTTTTCATAAATTTAATTTTTTAATGTTATTATTGGGTTGTCCGATTGAACAAATAGTAACGAGCGCTACATATGTCGTTGTGGCATTCGTATAAATTTACCTATTTAACTAGGCTTTATTCGAAACTATTGCTTTTACAACTGTCTCATTTGAGGACATTGCGTCTCTTCTTTATATATTTTATATATGTTCTGATATACACGAAATTGTATAATAGTAATTATAATTTATGCAAAAAATTTATTCTATTTTTAATTTTCAAATTTCCTTTATAATTCTTTCATGTCATTACCATCAGCTAAATATCCCGAAATAATTAGTTTATTTGTTCATTCTCAGAATGCTATTAACCATAGCCATTAAATAAAGTCATTAAGTCAGTTAGTATAAATAGTCAATACACCCTTTAAAATATTCTTTTTGAATTGTGGTGGTGAACAATGTTGACGAAGTAAGTTAAAAATCAATTATTAAGTTTAAATAAATAAAGCCATACTGATGAGAGGTAAACCTCGAAACGCGTCTATGGATGATTTTAGTTTAGAATATTTTTTCATAAATTTAATTTTTTAATGTTATTATTGGGTTGTCCGATTGAACAAATAGTAACGAGCGCTACATATGTCGTTGTGGCATTCGTATAAATTTACCTATTTAACTAGGCTTTATTCGAAACTATTGCTTTTACAACTGTCTCATTTGAGGACATTGCGTCTCTTCTTTATATATTTTATATATGTTCTGATATACACGAAATTGTATAATAGTAATTATAATTTATGCAAAAAATTTATTCTATTTTTAATTTTCAAATTTCCTTTATAATTCTTTCATGTCATTACCATCAGCTAAATATCCCGAAATAATTAGTTTATTTGTTCATTCTCAGAATGCTATTAACCATAGCCATTAAATAAAGTCATTAAGTCAGTTAGTATAAATAGTCAATACACCCTTTAAAATATTCTTTTTGAATTGTGGTGGTGAACAATGTTGACGAAGTAAGTTAAAAATCAATTATTAAGTTTAAATAAATAAAGCCATACTGATGAGAGGTAAACCTCGAAACGCGTCTATGGATGATTTTAGTTTAGAATATTTTTTCATAAATTTAATTTTTTAATGTTATTATTGGGTTGTCCGATTGAACAAATAGTAACGAGCGCTACATATGTCGTTGTGGCATTCGTATAAATTTACCTATTTAACTAGGCTTTATTCGAAACTATTGCTTTTACAACTGTCTCATTTGAGGACATTGCGTCTCTTCTTTATATATTTTATATATGTTCTGATATACACGAAATTGTATAATAGTAATTATAATTTATGCAAAAAATTTATTCTATTTTTAATTTTCAAATTTCCTTTATAATTCTTTCATGTCATTACCATCAGCTAAATATCCCGAAATAATTAGTTTATTTGTTCATTCTCAGAATGCTATTAACCATAGCCATTAAATAAAGTCATTAAGTCAGTTAGTATAAATAGTCAATACACCCTTTAAAATATTCTTTTTGAATTGTGGTGGTGAACAATGTTGACGAAGTAAGTTAAAAATCAATTATTAAGTTTAAATAAATAAAGCCATACTGATGAGAGGTAAACCTCGAAACGCGTCTATGGATGATTTTAGTTTAGAATATTTTTTCATAAATTTAATTTTTTAATGTTATTATTGGGTTGTCCGATTGAACAAATAGTAACGAGCGCTACATATGTCGTTGTGGCATTCGTATAAATTTACCTATTTAACTAGGCTTTATTCGAAACTATTGCTTTTACAACTGTCTCATTTGAGGACATTGCGTCTCTTCTTTATATATTTTATATATGTTCTGATATACACGAAATTGTATAATAGTAATTATAATTTATGCAAAAAATTTATTCTATTTTTAATTTTCAAATTTCCTTTATAATTCTTTCATGTCATTACCATCAGCTAAATATCCCGAAATAATTAGTTTATTTGTTCATTCTCAGAATGCTATTAACCATAGCCATTAAATAAAGTCATTAAGTCAGTTAGTATAAATAGTCAATACACCCTTTAAAATATTCTTTTTGAATTGTGGTGGTGAACAATGTTGACGAAGTAAGTTAAAAATCAATTATTAAGTTTAAATAAATAAAGCCATACTGATGAGAGGTAAACCTCGAAACGCGTCTATGGATGATTTTAGTTTAGAATATTTTTTCATAAATTTAATTTTTTAATGTTATTATTGGGTTGTCCGATTGAACAAATAGTAACGAGCGCTACATATGTCGTTGTGGCATTCGTATAAATTTACCTATTTAACTAGGCTTTATTCGAAACTATTGCTTTTACAACTGTCTCATTTGAGGACATTGCGTCTCTTCTTTATATATTTAAAAATGCAAAGGTTAAGTCAAAGTTAATCTTGACAATAGAACCCGCAAATTATATCCATGTGAGAAATGAAACGTCAGCAAAAGTCGTATTGGGACAAGCTATAGATGATTTATGCTAACTCAGTTTGCACGAGGCAAATAAGTTTATTTATAGTCAACTAATAAATACACGCATGTAAAGTTGTGATTCGGTGGAATTAAATATCAATCAGGTAATTGACACCGGACTCAAATTAACTGACACTAGATTTAATTTAACAAATAAATAGATTAGCTGTCTACTGTTAGCAGAATTGCCAGACAAGTTTAGTCCAATGATAATGGCAGTAGAGCATTCGGAAATTTCAATAATAGTTGATGCATTTAAAACAAACTTAATGAACATTAAAACTGATAAAGTGGAAAATGCTTTAGCTAGAAAAGGTTTTAAAAATCACTTTCATAAAAAGGGTAAAAGGGTTTGCGTTGGTATAATTGTGGTCGCTATAGATACATAAAAAAAGACTGTTGTGACAATGCAAGTAGAAGTGAAAAGTTTACAAACAAAAAAACTACAAAACACCCCAAATCACATAAAACAATTTACATATTCAACAGCGTTTCTATTTGGAAAATTTAATAGAAATGAATGGTATGTTGATTCGGGAGCATCTTTCACACATGACGCTTCATAAAGATTGGTTGCAAAACAAGATAAAAGAAATAATAATAGTTAGCCAACAACAACAAGTTGGAAGTAAAATGTGTTGGTGACATAGAAATACAAACCTGGCTGGATAAAAAAATAGACACTGTAACAATTAGTGAGGTTCTGTGTGTACCAGAGCTTAAGACTAACTTGATTACAGTAAGTCAAGCTATAAAGAACGACAACATAATAAAATTTGATAAGAAGGTTTGTTCTGTATTAACTAAAAACAACGATGTGATAGCAATAGCCGAGTTGATAAATAGTATGTATTGATTATGTGACAGTAAAGTAAAATGCTTACTGGGTGCAAGTGCTGACGCAAATTTGTGGCATCAACGTTTGTGTCATATAAACTATAACAGTCTGGGTAAAATGAAAAATGGTATAGTTGATGGAATTCAATACAGTGATCAAGAAAATAAAAATTTGTTATGTGAATCATGTTGCCAAGGAAAACAAACAAAGTTTTTGTTTAACAAAAGTGAATCACGTGCAAATTCAACGTTAAAAGTTATTCATTCAGACACGCAAGATACTTCATTTTGTTTATTGATGGCTGGAGCAAAAAACTTTTGTCTACTTTCTAAAATCACGAGATAAAGCATTGAATAAATTTTAAGATTTTAAAACTCTGGTAGAAAATCAATGTAAAAAAATACTCGGAACTGAACCAAATATTGTAGCAGAAAATTTAAAAAAATTCTAACAGGTAAAAAACCAATCTTAAAACATTTAAGAGTTTTTGGATCAGAGGCGCATGTTCCAAAACAAAATCGAACTAAATAAAACATTAAGTCAACCAAAATAATTTTTGTTGGTTATAGTATGCAACAAAAAGCTATCGCTTGTTTTCACCAAGTAAAAATAAAGTCATGTTTAGTCGTAATGTAATATTTATGGAAGCTAAGTCAAATCGACCTGAAATAATTCAAAAACAAAACCTTAACTCAGTTTCAGTGGGAAATACAGCAGAAGATCATCCTGAAGAATTAGATGAAAGAGATACAACAGTAAATCAAATAATTCCTGAAGAATTAGATAAAGTTAAACCAGAAAAAGTATCCGATGAAAGGTATTCGAATGATGAAAACAGAGAAAATAAAACTGCAGTTGAACCGCTAAGAAACAAATCAAATAGCAAAAAAGAAAAAGTTTAAAGACTATGTGACTTATCTGTGCTATAACAATGTTAAAATAGAAACTGACCCTTGCACAGTTGATAAAGCAATATCAGGTGTAAATAGTAAGAACTGGAAACAAGCAATGTATAAAGAATACAATTCCTTAATAAAAAACAGTGCAAGAATTAAAAAATTAAATCCAAGTGGGTGTTTAAAACTAAAACAAACAATAACAAAAAGATAAATAGATTTTAAGCTAAATTAGTGGCAAAAGGTTGTGGCCAGAATAAAGAAATCGATTATCAAGAAACATTTTCACCATTTCTGAGGTATAGTTCAATTAGATATCTAATGTAAATAGCGGCTAAACATAACCTTGAGATTGCACAAATGAATGCAACCACCGCATTTTTGCAAAAGTACCTGCAAGAAGACATCTATATGTATCAATCAGAAGAGTATGACAATGGGACCAAACGAGTAAGTAAACTCAACAAATTCATATATGGTTTAAAACAATTAAGTCGTAAACAAAATAAAAAATTAAACAATGCTTTGATATATGCAGGGCAATCTGAGGTTGATCCTTGTATTTATTTTGATGTCAAAAATGACAAAATAATGTTTATAGCAGTGTATGTTAATAATTTAATTATTTTTAGAACAAATTTTGCCAAGAAATTAATGAGTCAATTTAATATGAAAGACTTGAGAAAAGCAAGTAGTTGGTCTTAAAATTACTCAAGTTATTGAAAAGAGTAAAGTTTTTCTAGATCAACAAAAATACGTGAGGAAGATGTTGAAAAAATTTAATAAGTCTAACTGCAAAACAGCAGTAACACCGTTTGATACAAACCAAAAATTAACAAAAGATATGTATCCTAAAACAAAAAAAAAGATTGAAAAAATGAAAACAATTCCTTACCAAGAAGCAGTAGGAAGTCTGATATTTTTAGCTCAAAGAACCAGACCAGACATTGCATTTGCAACAAATAATATGTCAGTAAGTTCAATAATTATTATTGAAAAAATCGCTGGACAGCTGTAAAAAGAAAATTTTGTTAAATAAAAGGAACAATAGATGCAAAACTAGAATAGAGTAATAAAGCACAACCAATACTGACTGGATATTCGGATGCAGATTGGGTTGGCTGATATAGATAAAAGACGTTTTTGTAGTGGTTATGTGTTCATCAAAAATGGCAGTGCAATAACATAAAAAAGTCAATGTCACCGTGGGACCACCTTTCGGCAGAATTTTACACTGCACTGTGTTTTACGTTGCGGCCGTTGTAGTACTACAACGCGCGTGTAAAAAACGTAATCAGATAACATTCACAATTTGATGTTGCACACTCAGCTCACTCTCGATCGTATGTGTAGTTAATGCTAAGCACTGTTTCTGCAAACAAGTTCACCGGTTCCTACTTCTGTATAAAATTTTTGCCAAAAACCTCTGTTAATCATAGCTTGTGGTTTGCCCACCGCAACATTTGACAAGTATATATTTTGCGACAATGCCCGGCAAGTCGCTCTAATGCAATTGTTTGCTTGTGCAATTCCATAATCTAGTGCAAATACTTTCTAAAATACCCGTTATTAGTAAAAAGTTGAGTCAAATTATATAAACATTTTCCGTCTTCCTGTCTTATCCATTTGCATTTGCTGACTATCCGGTATGCTCGGATAAGGCGGCGTGTCCATGCTGCACACAATTCCACCATTTTAAATGTAAACGCTGCCGTTTTTTAATATCCTGGCTTATCCGAGGTGTAGATTCTTCCACGTTCTTTTAGCCTTGAATTTACCTATAATACCGCGTCCGTGATGACTATCCAGTATGCTCGCACTACCCTGATGGCTGATTCACGCTGCGTTACTCTAATTCCTACTACCCACGTTAGTGCAGCGTAAAGCAGCTTAAATCTGGTCACTCTTGCCAGCAATTGTTGGCTCGCTTGACTTGGTCCGACAACCTGCCGACTGTACCATCTGTTTGCTTTCAAGATAACTCTTAAGTATTTAAGATGCTTACCAATCGGCTCGGCTTCTTTTGTAGAAAACCTTTTTTTGCTGTTGATGCGCTGCGGTGTCTTGGACGGTTTGCGTACTGACTTTGGTGTCGCCATTGCGGGGCATGTTGTAAGAAAGGCATTCGGGACGTATGCTTTTAGTTCTGGTAATTTGACGCCTATTTTCTTTGTTACTAGCCAATATGGTAAGCCTTATGGATCTTTGTCTACTTTGCAACACAGTTTTTTTCAGCTTTTTTCTTGCTGGTCGCAAACTTGGTTTTAAGGTTTTCATTCTAACTTTGGTCACCACAGTGGTCGTCTCTTCCTCTAAAAACCTAAGTTAACATAACCTAATTCTTCACAAAGTACGTCAAAAACAACACAAATGCCCCACTATTAAAGCAATAAACCCAACACTAATTAAAAGTTATACCAAAGCATCATCAGTACCAACAATTTCAATATTTCATAAAAACATTTTACCGTATTCAAAGCCACGCTATACTAAAATATTCAAACAAAATTGCGTAATTAGCACGTGAACACATTTTGTATAATGTTTTTTTTTTAAGGACGTAGTGAGGTGTTGGTCTCAACAAGTGGCCTTTGAGAATAACTAACGCATGGCAATACCTTTCGGTTTTCATCTCTGCTTAAGTCCTGCTGTTAATTTGTTATAGTCATTGTCTCTAATGTGGTACTAGTTTGAGGTGGGCTGGTTTCGGCCTTGCGGAATTTACGCAGTCTGCTGCGGCAACACATGCTGTCCCCGGCCTATCTCTCCCTATATCCTATTTTTGTCTTAAATCCTACACTGACATTCTCCTCTCTTTTCTCCCATTCTTGGGTTATTCAGCCTAGATATTTGCATTATCCTTAGGTATCTTCTTAACTTTTCTATATCTTTATTAACTTCTTCCTCGTTGTATCCTCTTTCTTTCATAAATATTTTGTGCAGCTCCATTAAGTGCATCCGTTTTGGTAATCCTACAGTTGCCAGTTTAACTTCTAGTGAGATTCTAGAATCTTCATTTGAGATTAGTTTTTCGTGTCCTCTGGTTGCCAGATATACTCTGACTATTTCGAAAGTTGCATTTTCTATCAACCTCGAGATGACGTATCTTTCGTTTAAAAATTGTTTAGTCACTAGACGTGTTTTTAATTTCTGAACACTGGTAGTGTTTAGTACAATTAAACTTACTTGCAATTCATAGCTATACACTTAAATCAAAAAATTGCAAAAAAATCAACGTACAGAAGTATAGCTATTTACAGCAGCAAAAATCCCTAACTTGTGCTAATTTAAATTAGTTTTCAGTGCTAAAATCAATTAAGTGCTGTTCCGCAGAATTTAATAGAACACATAATATTTATTGCAGTGTACCGCCCTCCAAAAGCTAATATAGATATATTTTTTAAAAAACTTTCTTTAATATTAGAGTTTGTAGCTGTTAAAAATAAAACATTTGTTATAGGCGGTGGTTTTAAAAGCATACCGACCGCTAACTTCATTTGTAATATTTTAACCAAAACGGCAACTTTGGCTTCATTGCCGCTTCTACAAATAATTTGATAATCGATTTATTTTTTACCAGTTTATTTAGAAAAGATTTAAACTATGATATGTCAAAGTGTTTTAGTCAAATAATAGTTAAGAAATAGCCAAAAAAAACATCAAATATAAAAATAAAAGAGATTTAAGGTGCTTACCAAAAATCACCGAGTACCATGTAAACCCAGACAAAATAAAAAAAATGAAAGTGTCTATTTGTACTCAGGTTTTGAGTTACTCAATAGCAGTAAGTATAATGTCTATGTTAATAGCGGAATATAAAAGGCAAAAATTGTATATTTGCAGATAAAACTTGATAATTTAATAACGATGCCAACATCTGCAAAAGAGACTGTAAAAACAGTACCATAGAAAGATTCTGTAATATTTGGCATAATTTACAAAAACATAAAATTAAGTATTTTATGCCAAAAATATTTAACGAATATCCTTTGGAAAATATGTTTGGTCAAACTCGTCAACAAGGGGGTCGGAATGTTAACCCTACCTGTACACAATTTAAAAATTCTTTTAAAACTATTTTAGTTAACAGTTTTGTATCTGCACATTTGGTGGGTGCAAACTGTGAAGAAATTCATACATCCGATCAGTTCTTGGCTCAGCTTAACAACCTTGTAGGCTGAGCCAGAAAAGAAGAAACTATTGTTCATAATCCAATTAATATTAACAATATTTTAAAAAAATGCGTAAAACCTAAACAATCTAAATATTTTCGCTATACATGACACCAAGATTAGATTGGATCCATCCTTCTTACAATAATATGGAAAAAACTAAAAGTGGTACACAAGCAGGCAAAATCGTATTGCCCAATAACCTCTTTCCTCTTGAAAAACTCAAAAAACTGTGCAAAAAAACAATTTAAAAAACGGCATTAATAACCAAACCAATACTCCCAAAACAACATCCATTCACTTAACAAAAATTCACCAAATTGTTTTTACATCTTGTGATAGATTAAATCAAGAAGTTGCTACTGTACAAAATGTCCAAATATTTAATGCCATCAAAAGAACGTTTACAACACATGGTGTAAATCCCACAATCAGCAGATGGATAAAACACATAATAAAAAAAAAGCTGTTACAGTTACTGTGAGAAATACGATGCACAAAAAGGTTGTTTTTAAAAAATACCATCAAGAAGATGTACTATCACTGCTACTAAAAAACATAATATTAAACAGCCTTACTAGTCAATGACCGTGGCTACTACACAATTGGCAAATTTGAATAAATATTATATAATTTGATACAAGATGATGATTAAAAATTGATACAAAACCAGGCTCTTGCTGTCGATCCTCAAAATCCAACTGGTTCTTTATGAAAGCAATGTTGTGTTTGCTACCGCTTGACATCTACATTGAAAAGGTAGTGATAGCGGCAGAATTGCGCCTGAATGCAATTAGACTTTGCTATACTGCAAGGAGAATTGGCAGACAATATTTCTCATAAAAAAATTGTTAAAAAACACCTCTGCTAAGCTAAGAGTAGAAACAATATGCCACCCTGTTTTGTATTTTAAAAAACTCTACAACGTACAAATGCAGAACGCAAAAAGTAAATAAGAATAAACTCCTACTCTACACCAATGGCTCTAAAACATGTCAATGCTCAAGAGCAAAAATCTACTCGCAAAATATAAATATATCAATGTCTTTAACCCTGAAAATGTTTGAATATGTGAATATTTCTACCAAGTTTAAAATCAGATAGTTGCTTAAATATTGCTTGTAGAATAAGATGCATTCTTTTAACAAAATACAAATCTAATAAAAAATTTTGCACAAATGTACAAGTGTTCAAAAAAAAAATGTAAAATATTTAAGGGAGTAGTAATACAAACCACAACAAACAAAAAAGTTTTAATAAACATGGTTTGTCATAGCAACGGTTTTGGAGATATGGAACATTATTTATTTTTATTATTCTTTTTTTTTTCTATTTTTTATTTTGCAATAAGAATGTAAAATATTTAAGGGAGTGGAAGTACAAACCAAAACAAACAAAAAAGTCTTTATAAACATAGATTGTCATAGCAAAGTTTTCAAAGATATAAAACATTATTTATTTTTATTATTCTTTTTTTTTCCATTTTTATTTTGCAAAAACGTAAATTTTCTTATCATAGTTGGTTGATGTTTTATAAAATAAACATTTAGTATTTCAGTTGTTGTTAGTGCAGAAGTTTTCATTGCTATGGCTGATTACTCTAATGCAGAACTAGCCGACATGCGTTTCATGTATTGTCGTGCTAACGGGATTGACACCAAAGCGCAACGTCTTTATGTAGAAGCTTATGCAAATTGCCAGATTCCTTCACATCGTATGTTTGAAAGAATTTTCCAGAGATTGAGAGATACCTGTTCACTTTAAAAACAGGGCTATCTTTCCGGCAGACCAAAGTGGGTATCTACTCAGTATCATGAAAACCAAGTGCATGTAGCTTAGCTATCAAAACACTATAGCTTACACGGTCAAATGAGTTTAAAAAATCATTGTAAATAGAATCAATTTGCAACATTGATTGAAAAACGTTTATCAAGTCGTTTTTATAGCAGAGCAGATTTGTCAGTGTGGACCGCCCCTCACAAAAACCATGTTGCTTTTCTATTAAGATATTTTTGGACATCCATTGTATTTGACTAGTAATAATTTTATCAAATAATTTAGGTATAGCAGATTGGATACAAATACCTCTATAGTTTTTAATGTCTTTCTTGCTAGTCCAATTTTATGCAGTGGCGTAATGTAGCTTTGTTTGCACACATGAAGAAACGTCCCTTTGTTTAAAAACATATTAAAAAGAAAACACAATAGCTTTGAAATTGAATCAATGCAATTTTTTAATAGTGATGAAGGTATTCCATTGGGTCCAGTGGCAAGGTTGCCTGTAAGGCTTTCAATCCCATTAATAACATCCAACAAGTTTTCTATGAAGTACTTGTTTGTCGTATTTACACATAGGTACAACATAAGTATGCAAATCATTAACAGAAAAAAAAAACAGCAAATAAATTAACACAATCTTTTCCATTATTACTCGTTTGCTCGCCATAATACATAGTTGTAGGAAAATCATTTAAATTTCTAGATTTGTTAACAAACCTCCAAAAAGGTTTTGGATTGAATGCTTAAATGTCATTCTCAGTACGTAAAATTTATTGACTGTAAAGACGTTCACTTAATATTTACAGGAACTGCAAAGTGATTTGAATTTAGTATAATCTGATAATAGTCCAGAAGACTTATATCGCTTATGTACAGTTTTTTTAGATTGGTGAGCAAGATTAGTTTTTTGCTAAACCAAATTGAAAATTTATTTTCACGCCATATTTTTTTGGGTCAAAACAATCGACAGCGTAATGCAACGCAGAATAAAATAAATCCACACACGCTTCAACATCACAGTTTAAAAATAGTATAGACCAATTAATCTCAAACAAAAAATCATTAATTGAGTCAAAGTCTGCAAATTTAAAACCATAAAAATTATTTATTATTATTATTAAATACTAAATTATCACAGCAAGTATCACATTTTACATTTATCACATAAGCGTTATGGTGTTGACTAATATTTAATAAAACATCTATCACAGATATATCACGGTCATTTGTAAATCACAAGTCTAAAAATACACCTCCACTGTTAGGTGAAGAGATACATTGTATACAATTTAAAAAACCAAATGAGTTTGCAACTAAACGTGCAGGATGATTGTCATTGCAAATCACTCGAATGCCTAAGTCATCATTTATCCAAGTAGCAGAGGGTAAGTTGTAATCACCCAACAAGATAAGTTTATGTTTCGGGAAATTGTTAGCTATAGCCTCAACAAAATAACAATAATCTACATACTTATCTTCAGGCAATTGAGGTAGAATATATGCTACACTGAGAACGTAAGATACATTCTTAAACATAACAGATACAAACAAATGATCAACAGTAACATAAATAGGTTGTAATAATGTACATTTTAGTCCTGTTCGAGCCGCAATTAACACACCGCCTCCTTTTAGTTTTGAGCTAGTTATAATAGATCGATCATTCCTAAATAAATTAAAGCCAAATAGTTTTAGTTCCGAATCACAAACATCTGAAGAGAGCCAGGTTTCCGCTAGCACAATGAAGTCATAATTGGACACAGAAACAATAGTTGTTTTAGTTTGGTTTTCATTCCACCGACGTTCTGGTAATAGCAGAAAAAACCGGTGTCATTTATGAGGTTGGTCCAAATTATTGGCAGGGTTCTGAGTACAAAAATCCATGGCTGGTTCAGAGTAAAAGTGTTGTGCACGGTTGTAAGTAATAGAAAAAGTTTACGGCAATATTAACAGGCCAAAAGTCCTTTGAAAAAACTTGACATGTATGATCAGCTGAAATAGTTACTTTAAAATTGCAGAAGCTTCCAGACATTTAAACTTAATGTAGTTAAATATATCAACTTTCTTTGTTCCACGTTTAAGTTTGGATACATGGATATGCGATGATAAAACACAGGCTTAAAGTTTGTCGTTGCTAAGACCACTTTCAAAAATAATAGGAATTTTTGGTTGCATTTTAGGTTTAGTTGATCTTACAACGGTGCTGAGTAAGGAAACTAAAGTTGTTGGTTGTATCAAATCAACCACTTCATTATTTGGTATCACCTTACTTAGTATAGGTTTAGACTTACTAGTAGAACTGTAGAAATAAAAAACATAAAAAAATGGCAACAAACAGGAAAACAACAAGACATGATAGAATATAATTTAATAAGAAAAATGCAACAAAATAATAAATCAGACTAAACAAAATTAGATACATATTTAGTTGAATGGATTAGAAAAAGATTACATGAATCACAATTCAAAAAGATTTTACAAAAAAGACAATAAAACAAACTCGTACAACTAAATTAAAAATATTGAAAAACAAAAATGGTAAAGCAATAAAAAGTGGAGAAAAAGCAAAAATACTACAGAAAAAAAAAATTAAAACATTACCGAACGAAAAAACAGAACCAAAATACAACAAAATAAAAAATGCACACAATAAAAAATAGAAGAACCAACACTGCAAGAAACAATTGAAACAATTGGAAGAGCTAAACATGCAGAACATAAAGAGATAATATAATAAACATGAAGCTACTAAAGTGTACGGAGGAGAAATGCTACAAACAAAACTATATAAATTAGTTAAACAAATATGGAATACAAAAAGTATACGAAAAGAGTCCAAAAATTATACAATTATAACAATACACAAAAAAAGAAACCAAACAAAATGTCAAAACTATATATATATAACACTATTAAATAACACCTACAAAATACTGACAGCAATTATACAAAGCAGGTTTAGCAAAACTAGTAGAGTGATAAATGAGTATCAAAATGGTTTCATAAAAGATAAATCAATAGTAGACGCACACAATAAAAAAAAATAATTGATAAAACATATGAATATGATATATATGATAAGCGGAAATGCTATTTGTACACTTCAAACAATCGTTAGACACAACAAAACAAAAACAATTAATGCAAGCACTACAAAGTCTACATATATCATGTACATTAAGACGTCTTATAGATATGACTATAAAAAATACCACTCTATTTAATATAGCACTAGAGTATATTTTAAAAAAAATACAAAAAGAATAAAAGTATCACAAATAGTAGCACATGCAAAAATGAAAGAAATAGAAATAAAACATGAACTAAAAATAAACATTAAAAAAACCAAGTTTATGAGAATTGGCAAACAAAGCAAAAAAAAAACATAAAAACTGAAAACTAAAAACTTTGCATATAAACAGATAAAAACACAAAAATAAAAATATATAAAGCTTTAGACCAATTTTAACATATGCGGCAGAAACAAAAACAACAAAAAACCATAATTAAATAAGAAAGAAAGAAAAATATTAGAAAAATCATGGAACCAATAAAAACCAGAGATGAAATAAAGAGAAGGACAAACCAAAAAATAAGGAAAAAACTTACAAAAATGTCGTAGCACACATTAAAACAAGCTTTATTAACTATATAATGGCTAAGACACGTTTCAAGATTTTAACCTAAAAGTACAACCCAAAGTATCATAAAATGAGCTCTAAGAAACAGAAAAATGAGAAAAAAATACTAGAACAACATGGCAATAAAAAAGTAAAAAAAAGTCTTCAACAAATTGGAATAACAATGTAGAAAAAAAAGCACGTTTATATCCGTATCCAAGAAAAAAAAATACCCGTCATTTTTTTTGAAGAAAAACTGTCTTTTAAAGTTCTGCAAAATTTTCAAAATTTAAGAAAAACATTTTTTGTCTGTAAAAAATGATTCATTGAATAATTTTGAAAAAAAAAAAGTTTATTACAGTTTTTTCCTAAAACCTTAACCCTGAGAAGTTACAAACGATAAAAAAATGTAAAAAAATGCAAAAAAATCGATTTTTTCAAATTTTGATTGCTTATTACTCAAAAATGGCCTACTAAAAAAAATCTAAAAAAAAATCACAAAATCTAGAGAAATGCATTTTCAGTGGTTTGAGCAAAATCAAATTTTTGTTCCGTACACTTGACCCAGACATGGCCATAAACAAAAATTAAAAAATAAGCCATTTCAGTGAATACATTAATGAGGCAGAGGAAATTATTTACATGCAAATTTTGTGATAACAAATACCGGTGTTTTTATATTCATTTTAACTATAGAAATGATAAGTTCTTCTTACAAGAATAATAATTATTATTGTTGCTGGGAATTAATTACCCAGAAAGTGTACTCATAATCTTATCAATAAATTGGATATTTGTGTAATTGGCAACTTCCAAAAAAATTATTAAAAAGAAACATTGGTGATATAAACGACACCATTAATACATCTTCGACAGATTATATACTTGTTTGTCATTTCTTATTGTATTCTGCACTTGCAATTGGATTTAATGGTAATGATGTTCGGTAATATGAGTAAACAAATTACCAAAATATGTACTAGTGTTTTCAGTTTTGTAGCTACCAGATTTTCATAAGTTGTAATTTTATTTTGGATCTAGTAGAGCAATTAATACATGTATAAAAGACAATAAAGTTCACTTATTAATTATAGTATTATTGTTTATATATTCTTGATGTGCTATTTTATATTATAAGCAAATTGTAAAATAAAAAATAATTTAATTCTTTGTCAGCTCTGGCGCCACTACTGGCGTTTTAGCCTTACTTACATTACGAGGGACCTACAGTTTTAAGTGAATTCCGAACCACTGGAGAGATTGTTCATCACTCTATCAGAAAAAGTTGTAGCCGTAATACCCCACGCTGGCAAGGCGGGTTGGAGAGTGGAAGAGCGTATAAAAGTAAAAAGTATATCACAGTATATGAAAATTAAAACCACGATTTTTAGTGAAGCATTCGAATGCTTAAACCACTGCGCCACGCTCTCCTAATAATTTAATTATCTAACTTCATTTCCATTAAATTAAATTTAAAAGGCATTGTTTGTGGCCATTTTTAACTTATTAACAATTTTATAATATAATCAACCAAACCTACAGAGGGAGTCTGTTTCCATGACACACCCATCTATCTGACTTAAAAAAGATAATCCTCCTAGTATCAATAACCCTTTAAATGATTGCATCCATTTTTCAATTCCTTTTCTTCAAAAGAAACTTTACGTATTTTTTTTTTACATTTATCCAACCTCCAATATTGAAGAATATTTGTAAAGACTTCTTTATATTCCCATTCCATCATTGTAGGAGACTTCAATCTAAACTTAAGAAAATCCCGTCACCTCCAACAATTTTTATTAAACTCTGACTTTACTATGTATAAACCACCAACATTCATTATAAATAATGACCAAAACACCACTCCTGATATTCTTCTTTGTTCATCCAGTATTAAACCCTTTATCCACTCTGTTAATGTTATTCCCGATATTTGTTCTAACCACATGGCAATAACATTTAAAATCAATATGCAAATATTACCTTCCCCCAAAGAGTTTATTTACAATTTAAATAAATGCAACATATTGAGATTTAACTAAAAAATTTCTTTATTTATTGAATCAGTTCCAAATATATCACCAAACAACATTTCACAATTTTCTAAATTATTAACATCATCTATTCACCATACTCTAAAAACAGTAAAATCTTACTATTACCACTCTCTTCCACCTTTCATATTAAGGCTAATTAAATACAAAAGATACTTATATTGCGAGTTCAGAAAAACTAATGACAGAACAATAAAAAGACAATTTAATGACTTGAATAAAAACATACACGACTTAGTTTTTCAGTACAGACAAGACAAATATACAACGGCATGCAACAGAATTAACAAAAAGAAATGAAAAAATTACTTTCAAAAAATAAAAAAGTTGACGAAATACAAACAAACATCACATATACGTTCAATAACAGATCCGGTTTCTAACATTCATTTTTCAACTGACGTCGACATTGCTAATACCTTTCAAAGACATTTTACTGACGCCTATGCTTTCTCAAACTGTGACAATTTTGACAGAATTTATTTAGAAAACGTAAATTTATGATATGACAGATTTTGTAAAGAGACTTGCAAAACTCCAGCGGACGAAACAATAGACAAATTTTACGACTTATTAAATAAAGGAAAAAACTCACTTCACCAGGACACGACTTACTAACTAAGAACATTTTAAAACAGTTAAACCATAACATTTATGACTATATAATTAAAATTTACAACTACTGTTTAACAAATCAATACTATCCTGATGAATGAAAAATAGGAACTATGCATTCTTAAAAATAACTCAAACTTATCTAATCCAGCCAGTTACCGTCCATCATACCAACTTTTTGAATGTGTATTACAAAATTAACTTTTAAAACAAACCTTTAATAAAATATAGTTGTTAATTACTTTTGCATACAGTATTTATATTTTAAATTGTATAATTAAAATTTTTTATACTTTTATATGCTTTATTTTTATTATTTTTAATATATAAACCGGTTTCGCCGTTTAAGGCATCATCAGTAACTATAAATATAATTGTATTAAATTAAAATTAAAATATTATATAAATAAAAACTTACGTGTATAAATATATAAAAAATATGTTTGACATTAATATGAAAAAAAACAAAAAATATACATGCCTAAATGAACAAATTAACATAAGCACAATAAATAACACTTAAAAAAATTTATTGATCAGTATTACATAAACATAAACATATTTGTCAATCATATTAATGTCAAAAATATTTTTTATATATTTATACACGTAAGTTTTTATTTATATAATATTTTAATTTTAATTTAATACAATTATATTTATAGTTACTGATGATTCCTTAAACGGCAAAACCGGTTTATATATTAAAAATAATAAAAATAAAGCATATAAAAGTATAAAAAATTTTAATTATACAATTAAAACTTTAATAAAATCCCTATTACACAATTTAGTTTTATTAAAAGTAGATCTGCCAGTCACCCTTTAACTATCCTTACCTCTAATATCCAAACATTCCACTTCAAAGGCAGGCACTCGACTTTTTGTTTATGGACATAAACAAGGCGTTTGATTCTGTCTGGCATAGAAGATTTCTTTTTAAGTTATCAATTTTAAATGTACCTAATATCCTTATTAAAATATTGATTCTGTTT
Organism: Tachinus rufipes; assembly: GCA_963932245.1. NCBI lineage: Eukaryota > Metazoa > Arthropoda > Insecta > Coleoptera > Staphylinidae > Tachinus > Tachinus rufipes. The sequence continues at coordinate 68,397,501 of OZ010745.1, read as the reverse complement.
TTAAAGGAACAAACTCTTTAAGTCCGAATAGGTAATGCCTACTCCATTTCATTTACTCTACAACAAGGTGTTCCACAAGGATCCATTGTCTCCTGATTTGTATAATACTTTTTGTTCTGACTTATATAGCTCTAATCCAATCCACATTGACCCAACTAGCTACGTTTTGCAATACGCAGACGATACAACACTAGTGTCCTATGCCAAATTGCTAAAGCAGTCAATCCATCAGTTGCAAATTATCTTAGATAAAACACAACTTTAGTTTAATAAATGGCGCCTTTCTGCAAATCCTTCAAAAACCCAACTATTAATTCCCTATCACAAAACTGATAAAAATGTACCTTTTATCCAAATGAACCAAGATCTTCTAGTTTTTTCCCAAATATGTAAATACTTAAGCGTAAACTTTGATCCCAAACTAAACTTTAAATTTAACACCAGCTCTATTAAATCAAAAATTAGATCCCGGGCAAAACACTTCCGTTTCCTTACTTACAAAAACGATGGAATCAGTATTAAATGAGCTACACACATATACAAAACTATATGTCGTCCCATCCTCGACATCGCATCCGTAATATTCCTAAATTTCAACAACCCTGTGACCGGTATAAATAATATAAAATTAAATTATACTCAAATGTGGGCTATTATTATAGGCAACCCAAAATACACCATTTCTATAAAAGGAATAAACTCAAATGCGTAAAATGTGTACATTTATTTGTTTTGCGTTATAAAAAAACTGATCTGATAAATTGATATTTTAAATGGTATCATTCCACGTCTTCTACGCGGAATTTATTTCATTTCCACGGTACCAGTCTTCGTGATTGTTTATAAAATCTACTTGCTGAGTTAAATAATTTATAATGTTAAATTAAAATATTTTTTTTAATTGTTGCTAACTATTACGATTAACTATGTTAGTAATAATTATATCCTTTTTTATATTTGGTTGCCTGCGCCTGTTCATCCGTATTAATGTTAATTTCCTTTTAGGTATTTTTTGGAAATAAAGTGATTAAAAGTTTTTTTATTATTCAATTAATTGATCCCGACCCCAAGATTTATAAGAACCCATGTGCAGACCTCTGTTCTGCTACATCTTTTGGAGCATCAACGAGTGGCCTGGAATCTAAGGATCAATTTAAAAGAATAATGGGTTTATTAAGGACACCTTCAAGCCAAGCGACACCGTCACCACCTTCCGGTGTAAAAACACGTGGTCAAGAACAACGGGAGCACGCTTTGGCTAATACAGGTGCCTGTCCAAAATCGGAAAAACAATTTACAACTACTCATGCATTATCAAACAACAGCAGTGATAGATCTAGTGACTTAAGTACACCAGTGAACACTAATAATGTACGACCGCAGCGGCCCATATCGCAACCATGTGAGGGTGAAGCAGGCGTCCCATTTATATGTGAACTTCTGGCAGGAACCTATGTAAAAGATAAGTTATATTCTCAAGTAACAGATTATCCAGATAGTTTATATAAAAAAAAGTTATTAAATGATAACAATCCTGATTATTATGTGCAAGGCAATGGTGCTAATTCACCTAATTTGCAAGAACAAGTTAGCAATTTAAATTGTAACAGCAATGTAGCTGCAAGAAATGATTCTTATTCCGCCGCAAACTTAATAGCGATGCCTGCACAAAATAGTCGTACAATGTATTTGCCTAGACATACCGAAGAACATAGTATGGGCAATTACAATAACCCAATCGAGAACAATTCTCTTCAGGGATGTTATAATAAATATTCTTCATGTAATGTACCTCATCAGCGCAATTTTACTAATGTTACACAAACTGGCAAGCCATTTCAATCTAATTATGTACATTTTGTACCCCCTCAGGGTAATTTCAGCCATGTTGCTCCTGGTGCAACTCTCAGCTCAGCCAGCTCAAGCCAGTTATGTAAATTTTGTACCCCCTCAGGGTATTCCAATACAATATTATAATTGTAATCAAACTATACCTACTTATATTATACAGCCCAATCAGTATTATTATAGATTGGAGAAACTATTGTTAACAACCAAGTATAATAAGGATATAGATATTAACTTTATTATTAAATTTCTACCTAAATTTGACAATGCAATTATCTCTCACCCAGTAGACTATATTGAAAAATTAGAGTCAATGTTAGCCTTATCAGATATCCCATTTCCAATATTAAAATGTTATTTATCTGAAACTTTGAGTAAAGTAAAGCCTTTGTTAGTGGATTTCAAAATTTTGCGCAATTTCGGGATGGATTCCTAAAACAATTTTGGGATCCTATTCGTCAGTCTCAGGCGCGTTTTGACCTAGAAACAAGTAGATATGAAAATGGTTCATATGTCAAATATTTTTTAAATGCACTATCAAAGGCTAAATATTTTCAACCCACCTACCCTGAAGCTGTACTGGTTGCCATAATTAGTCGGGTTATCTACCTATGATAACATCGTCGTTAATAGGCGCATCTAATATGAACCAAGTTCAAAACAGACTCCGTCAAGCTGATTTTTACATCTTCGCATAATTCACGCGTGTGTCATAATAATGACGCGCGTAACAACCGGTCTAATTTTCGATCACAAAGCCCAAATAGAAAATTTGACAATGAACGTAACTTTAGTCCACACAGAGTTTCATTCAAGAACTCGGGAAACTAAAATCCGTGACCCATGATAGCCCGCAGGTCACGGTTATAACAAAAGGGGCTAATTTTCAAAATAATAACCCACGTGATGACTTAACACAAGACATGTGCCAATACGATTACACCGCTGAAGAATTTCCAGCACTGATCGACACGGGCAGTGAGATTTGCTGTCTGTCTAGTTCAGTTTGATAAAGATATTCCAATCTTCTCCGCCTCTAGAGTTTGTGTCTCGGGAGCATTTCGTGGTGCTAAACGTACAATTTCACACCAACTGCTGTTATCATTTAGAGTAGAAAAAACGGAATTTACCCATGAATTTTTGCTAATTCCGGAACTGGCATATCCCATAATTATAGGCGTAGACTGGTTACGGTCAGTAAAAACTCGGCTGGAACTAGACAAATCTGCTTTAATTTTACCTGATCATAATTTAACAATCCCTGAAGTCAAATTAGACCATAAATTTGCGGCAATAGAGCCGCCAAAATTTAAAATATGTTTGTTAAATTGTAACCCCACGCAATTTACTAATCCTGTAAAACCAGACCACATTTCCGACTCGGAGGTAGATAAAACATTAAATGATACCAAGTTAACATCAGAACAAATGGTGGTATTTAAACAACTACTTGCTAAACATACAAATGCTTTCTCTGAGATTCCCGGTCGTACTACCGAATATTTCCATGATATCCGATTGACAGACAATACGCCCTTTCGGGTAAAACCGTATCCTATTCCATTTGCCCATCGCAAGGCTGTTCAGGACAAACTAGATAAGATGGAACAATACGGCATTATTGAGAGGAGTAATTCTCCTTACTGCTCCCCGCTACTTACAGTCGTAAAGAAAGACGGTTCTGTACGCGTTTGTTTGGACGCTCGCAGGTTGAATAGCATCATGGAAGCGGATTCGGAACTACCTCGGCCAGTCGAGGAAATAGTACGTAACCTAGGAGAAATTAAATTTATTTCTACTCTAGATTTAACTAGTTCGTACTGGCAAATTCCTCTTAACCCAGAAGTAAAACGGTACACAGCTTTTGTTGCCGGTACGCGTTGTTATCAGTTCACTGTATTACCTTTTGGCATAAAAACTGCGGTGTCCTCATTTACCCGGTGTATTGATACGTTGTTGGGTGCAGAGTTTAGAGGATTTACTACTGCTTATATCGACGACTTGTTGATACATTCAGGATCGTACGCAGATCACCTTCGGCATTTAGATTTAGTATTGTCTCGTCTACAGGACGCAGGTTTTACTTTCAAGCTAAAAAAATGTAACTTTTTCAAAACATAGGCTATGTTCTTAGGGTACGTGTTAGGCCAAGAAAGAATTCGCACTGATCCGTCTCGTGCACAAGCAATTAACAAATTCCCTGTTCCCAAAAATGCCAAGCAATTACACGCGTTTTTAGGCTTGTGCAATTATGACCAAGCCTTTTGCCAAAACTTTGCATCCATATCTGAACCACTGACACAGCTATTACGTCGGAAATGTAAATGGGCTTGGTCGGACAAACATCAAGCGGCCTTTAACCAATTAAGACAATTTGTTGCAAAGCAGACCTTATTATATCATCTCAACCTATCCGCTACTTTTTTCATCCAAACGGATGCATGTGACTATGGACTAGGTGCTTCTTTGTGGCAGTATAACGGGACAAATAAGCAAATAATTGCATACGCCAGCCGTTTATTATTAGATAGGGAGCGCAATTACAGTGTACCAGAAAAAGAAGCCCTTTTCATTGTCTGGGCGCTAAATAAGTAAGGTTCTATCTTCTCGGTAGACGCTTTGTTATTTTAAGTGATCACAGATTGCTCTCTTACCTTCAGTCGAGTTGCCTTTTATCAGCCAGGATAACCCGGTGGGTGTTATCACTACAAGAGTTTAATTTTGAAATCCGTTATATTCCGGGAAAAGACAACGTAATACCGGATATTCTCTCACGTCATCCATTGCCTCGTTTTCGACCTCTATTGATAAATCTTTTCAGATTCTTGCAATGCGTTTTAAAAAGCAAGACCCTCATATTAAGCAATCGCTGACTCAATTTTTAAAACAATTGCCTTAGCAGCAACAGGAAGACCCAGTATTTTCTGAAGTGCTTAAAGAGTTGCGCAAACCAGAATCTAATGCCCATTTACGCTACTGTGTCACTGAAGGTGTACTATATATTAATCGTGGCGAGTTCCAGTCTAAGTATGTATGTATCCCAAAGTGTTCTGTGTCGCAAATAGTAACCTTGTTCCATGCCGCGATTAGTCATTTTGGAGTGTATAAAACTTGGGCTGCTTTGCGTTCCGAAGTTTGGTGGCGTAATATGCACCGAGATGTAAAGCACATCTTAAAGTCTTGTGATATTTGCCAGCGAGCAAAGTCGGTTTCATCCCCACAACCTCAGCATATGCCAATTACGCCCGATGCGCCGAACGACCTACTAGCTATAGATCTATACGGGCCTTTGCCGCAATCCACGAGTGGAGTAAATTATCTTTTTGTGGTCCTAGATGTGTTTACGAAATTTGTGGCACTATTCCCGCTGAAACGAGCAACTACGGAAGCAGTTTTACGTCGCCTTAAAACCGATTACTTTCCGCAATTCGGGTGTCCTAAGAGAATATTGGCGGACCATGGGTCTCAGTTTACGTCGGATACTTGGAAACGCCAGTTAACCTCTTTAAATATCAAAGTTGTGCATTGTTCAGTACGACACGCTCAAGCTAACCCTAGTGAAAGAGTAATGCGAGAGTTGGGGCGTTTGTTCCGCACATACTGCTATCAACAACATACTAAATGGGCTCTTGAAGTACCTAAGATTTGTCATTTAAACAACGTAATTCATGAATCTACCGGCTTCGCACCCCATGAATTGCAATTTGGTGTTCCTCCTGAACCGCTGTTAAATCCTTTGTTAGCTTCTCGTTCGTTTCAAGACGCGCATATTAAACTATTTTTGGCCCGTGAGACACTTATGGGTAAAGCAAAACGCCGAACGCTTTTTCACCCAGGGCGTCCATATACCTCTTTTAATGTTAACGACCTAGTTCTATTGAAATCTAATCCCATCTCTGCAGCAATAGCATCACAAATCAAAAAATTTATGCTTTTATACGAAGGACCCTTTCGTATTAAGAAAGTTGTCAATGGTGCCTCCTTTATTTTAGACAAACCGGCTAGTTCCAAGGAACGTGGCCTATTCCATGCTAGCTATTATTTCAACCCCTCCTAATAAGTAAACCTTTATATACGTAGGTGTTTGGGAGCAGATGTGACCGGTATAAATAATATAAAATTAAATTATACTCAAATGTGGACTATTATTATAGGCAACCCAAAATACACCATTTCTATAAAAGGAATAAACTCAAATGCGTAAAATATGTACAATTATTTGTTTTGCGTTATAAAAAACCGATCTGATAAATTGATATTTTAAAGGGTATCATTCCACGTCTTCTACGCAGAATTTATTTCATTTCCACGGTACCAGTCTTCGTGATTGTTTATAAAATCTACTTGGTGAGTTAAATCATTTATAATGTTAAATTAAAATATTTTCTTTAATTGTTGCTAATTATTACGATTAACTATGTTAATAATAATTATATTCTTTTTTATATTTGGTTGCCAGCGCCTGTTCATCCGTATGTTAATGTTAATTTCCTTTTAGGTATTTTTTAGAAATAAAGTGATTAAAAGTTTTTTTATTATTCAATTAATTGATCCCGACCCCAGGATTTATAAGAACCCACGTGCAGACCTCTGTTCTGCTACAATCCTACACTTAATAACTTATAGGTAAGAGAAAAATCATCTCTCCGGTCTATTACCAAAGTCCGGCATCCTAACAACTCCTTCACAATCCTTCAAACGAGCTCTTATATAGTAAAACAAATTATTCTACATTATATGAAGGGTTCTTTTTTTTTATCAATTTAAATTTTATTTTTCTGGCTGATAGACCACGGTCGATAGCCAGGTTAACAAGAGTGCTTTTGTATTACTTTTCTTTTTGTAATAATTATCAGTTTGATTTATTTTCTTTATGTATATAATTCTTTGTTAAATAATTAAAATATACATATAACAATTTTATTTACAGATACAATTTTTGAGTTACTATGATTTACATATATATATATATACCAATTTTGCATATAACATATAGCATAGTTAGATAACTTTTTTCAAGTTATTTTTTAAATTTATAACTTGTTAATCATAATCAACATTTTGATCATCGTGCTATAGATAACTCTTGTCTTTTTAATCAGTTGTATCCAAAAATAAATTATTAAAAATTTAGTTTTTCAAAACAAATTACTATTCAATTTTTTTTGGAAAATAATACTTTTAAGGAAATTAATTTTATATAATATGTATTTTATTTAAAAATAATAAAACATAATTAAAATATGTTGTGAATTTGTAGCCAACAGTTGCTATAAAACTGTCTACAAGATTTTAGAGTAGTACATTAATATACATAAGGAGATAAAAGATCTAGAAGGAGTGAAAGATCCAAAAAAACTAATAAGAAAGCCACTAAATAAACAGAAAAAGATACCCAACAAGACACGGCAAGAAAATGGTACAAGAAAAAGATAAACACAACGACAAACAACAAAAAAAAAATAACAAAAGTATTAAAAATTCAAATAAGAAAAAAGAAGGAGAGAGAAAAATAAAATAAAAAAAAGAATAAAAACATCGAATATAAAAGGATACATGGGAAAAGAAGCAAAAAAAAATAATAAAAATAACGGAAACAAAAAAAAAAGAGCACGAAATAGAAAGAATACATAAAGGTTACTAGTTAATGTAGACAGGAGTGGAAGAAAAATAAAGAAAAAAGAAGGTAAACGGATTGATAAAAAGACTAGAAAGAATAAAAGAATTACAAATAAATGAAAGAATTATGACAGTAGAAGTGACAGTAGAAGTGACGCTAGTAGAGAATGAAACATGAACTATGATAGTAGCATACGGACCAAATAAAGATGCAAAAAAAGAAAAAAAACTATAGTTTCTATAGAAAATTACAACAAAAAATAGAAGGAACAGAAAACAATAATACTAGGAGACCTAAATAGGAGAGTAGAAAACCAAAACAACAAAATAGAAGAAACAATAAAAAAGAAAAAAAAGAAAAAACAACAACGGAATAAAAAATTATTAAGTATGCATCAAAAACAATCTAGTAGTAATAAACACCAAATTCAAACAAAACAGAAACAACTGAAACAAAATAAAAATATTAAAAGTAACAAGACAAGCGGAAATAAGAAGCGACCACCATTTACTACAAATAGACATGAAATGGAAAGCAACAATTAAACCAGACAAAAGAAAGAAAACATTTAAGATAAAGATAAAAACATACAAACTAAAAGAAAAACTAATACAAGCGGCATACCAAAAGATACTATAAAAAAAATTTTGAGAAAAAAAAAAGAACGTGCATAGAAGAAAAATGAGAAATTTTCAAACAAATTATTCTAGAAGCTGCAAAAAAAGCTGTGGAACAACAAAAATAGTAAACAAAGATATAAAAGAACCAATTGATAGACAAAGAAAGTTAAGAAAAAGACAAGAGACAAAAAAATAATGGAAAAGATACCTACAAACTAAAAAGAAATAGAAAACTACGAAGAAAAGAAAAATAAAACAAAGAGAATAATAAAATCATAGACAAAATTTGAAAAAAAAAATGAATGAGAACTTCAACCGGAACCAAAAACTATTTTACGGAACGTTAAAACATCCAAAACAAAAAAAAATAGAATACAATATGATGAACATAAAAGATAAAAATAAAAAAATATTAATAAAGATGACAAGATAATGAAAAGATGGAGGCAATATTTCCAAAAACCAACAAAAGAAATTGTGCTTAGGGACAAAAGAACGGAAGAAATAGAAGAAATTAAAAAAATAGATAAATATTACATACATTTTAAAACTACATCTACTTTTTTACTATCTTTTATTACGCTTTTAAGTTCTAGCCTAACATTTTATTTTTACTAATACAATTAATAATTTGTTAATAAAATTACTCATCGTCGGTTCAGCTCATCCAAAACTTTGAAAATAATATTACGCCTATTCATCACTATCAGTTTCTACAATTTTAACAATAATAAATGTATTAATATTATAAATAATAAATAAAAATTGACATTTCGCAACGATCGTCAACAAAGACATCGTTCGTCAACGATCACATGATAGCGGTTTAATCGATCCGCAACAATTATCGAACTGTAACGAGATTGTTACGAGTTATACAATAGGGGTGTTAATCATAATTAAAATTTGTCAGGTTTGACAGAACTTTTCACCGTAAAGTTGAATGAAATAAAAAACAGTGATAGCGATACAAAAAGCTGTTTTGTATCGCTATCACTATCCAGTATGTTAACTGCATTATAATGTATTATTATGTCAATTAAATTCGGATTTGTGTTCTATATTTGAAATCAACGCCTGCACCTTGTTGAACATTTTGAATTCACATTTTTGTCACCAACTAGTACACCGATTTGTCGTCAAATAAAACTGCCAAGCAAGTGGCGTCACCCGACGAGAAAATAGCCAACCGCATTGCAGTAGACAATCATAATTTCAGTTTCCTGCATCACCTGATTAATGTCACGCATTGCGCAGTACAAGTGCGCGCGCACCAAGAATTAGGTTAGAGATGTTGGGAATGCTGTGTATTTAAACATGTTGGAGCGAAACCCGGCTGGTGTCGTGAAATACTCTAGTTAAAAGTGATGAAAAATGTCAGAAATAAAACGTGCTACATTGATACCGTTCGGTACGGACAAGGTGGACGACAAGAAACAGAAAGTGTGCGCGAAAACAGCCAGAATTGCGGTTGCATTGCCCGAATCCAACGAAGGCACATGCCCTGTATACAACTACAAGGAAGAGCTCGCCGTTGCAAAGGTAACTTATAACAGAAAATGGTCACGATTTCACCAGCAGACCGTACACAAAGGCAGCAATAAATCGGATATTACTGCGTGCACAAGAAACCGAGGGAAAATGACAGTGCCTCGACGGCACGAAAAAAACGTGTTTTGTAAACAGACCGTTTTCGCCCTTTGTCAATCCTTATTTTGTTCTATCATTCAAAATGCCTGGCTGCCTGTGTAATTATATAGCCAAGATTCGAGACTGTAGACGCCATATTTGTGGGGTACAGTGCAAAAATTGAATTTGTGCAATGCGAAAAACGGTGGCTTGGCATTGCAACTTGGGGGTCTCCCTGACAGACCTGGCAGATGCATTTTTCCACATTCCCATGACATCTGCTTGCTAGATGAAATAATCTATTAACAATTGTGATCCAGGGCGAGTCCCCAGAACACTCCTTTTCAGAAAAAAATTAAATATTAAAAATTGAAATAATGACAACAAACTACAGCGGGCATACATAAACAAATGAAAGGCGCGAGAGTTGAGTCAGGCTGCGATTATTTTGATTGGGTGCTTCTCACATATCGGTACCATAATGCCATTTCGCCTATTATTATTGTATTTTTGAAGTGTAATTTACGCTGTGTATGTGGGGCGAGTCCCCGGGTTCAATTCCGCTTAGATCGATTGGATTTTCTACACTCTCACGTATACCATGCTGGAACTAACCGCGGACAAATCAGTCACTGTTTGTCATAGTCACCCACATTAGTTATGTTCAATGTTATTTTTTATTGCACACTTTTTATCTTAATGCAGATTTATTCATTAATTAGTACAATCCCTTGTACGACAACCATATAAGGCCGTGCTTATTTTTAACCGCCAAAACCAACTGACAGCGCTGATGCAGACATCTCGGCTCAGCACATACATTACATATACACGCACACAAAACCTATTTATGCCAAATTAAATGTAATTATATACTAATAAGCTTTTTTTATTAATCTATTTTATTTAAAATTACATAACATCGGGATGAAATTAATTGTTCTCGTTCAATATTGAATGTCAACAACTTTATCGGTAGTGACAACAGTTCAATGACGATTTTATATATTAGTAAATTAAATAAATACATAGAAATAAAAAATAATTAATTTATGTCTGCTCCAAATACGTCCCTTCCCCAATCCGTCCTCGCGACATCTTCGCGCGTTATTACCTAGCAGTCGCGCTTACTATTTACTAAGCGATAACCCCTATTTACTTGATTGATTTCTGGCATATGCTGCTGTTAATTATTGCCCTGTTTATATTATTTTTTGATATTTTGAAGAGTGAGAGTTGTTTTCTGTTTGAGTATGTTGCGTCAAGGAGGGGGATAAAGAGTTCCGTGTGCGAGTTTTGCTTTCTACTTGGCGCGCTCCGGATACGCGCCGCTCTTAGGGACTCCCGCAACTTGATTATTTTCGGCTAGTAATTATTTATATAAAATATATAATTTTCGGGATGCATGTGATTAATGAATGCATATGGGTATATTCGTTCATATATTGATGGAAATTGTGCATTTTTTTGGTGTGGGAGGGCAGAGAGTGCCGTCATAGAGGCGGTCGGAGCGCGCGAAAATACCAGGCTAGCAGGAGTAGTTAAGAGGTATATGGCTATTTCTGTGCGGGATGTTGCCACTCGTTTTGTTCCACGCTCGCCGATTCATTCAAAGTTGCGTTACCGGTATTTTGTTTTGTTTGAATGTGTGTCTGAGCATTGTGTTCTTGAGTTGATGGTTGATGCACTCTACTAATTTGCTCTACATTAATTTTATTACCATACATGACCTTCCTCTATATTTTATTAGAAACTACATTTGTTTATTTAATTAATATAATAATTACTGATAAATAAGTGAATACATATTATCAAACTAATTAAGATTATGTTTATAGTGATATTGATCTGTATTTAAATTTAAAATATGTGCAAATTTTATATTGGATTGGTATTAAAAAATACATAATAACATAATACAAAAGTACTTAGAACTACATTTAAAATTTGTGGTATAGATTATATAATAAAACAAATGACAAAATCAAATCATTGACTAATAAATCTCGAGCAACTAATTAAATTTTGTTAGATTTAATATATTTTCTTATTACACACTTAAATTAATTACAATCGGAACAGAAGTAATATCTGATGGGAGCATATTAAATTATGTTCCACCACTAACAAATACAGATTCTTTAGTAATACGTTTCTTAGTGCAATCTGGACCTAAGGTATTCAACTGTCTGGTAGGATAATTGTGTATTTTATTATTTTGATTGTTGGATCATTTTCAATGTTTTGCTTTATATATAAACATCCATATAGTAGAGGTAAATTGTTTCATCCAATGATAGCCGAGGGTTTCTAACAGATTAATTAGAGTATACTTATAGATATTTGTCTTATGAAACCAAACAAACGCTAAGTTTTTTTGATAACTCTGAAAAATATTGATTATAATTTAATTTGTTATCATAATTTATTTTTAATTTTAAAATACTATTTTTTTTTTTTTATTGAATTGAATCATGCTTTAGTTTTTTTAACATTTATTCTAATTTTTGTTGTAATGCAACCATTGCTTTATAATAAACAAAAGTGGGTCTAATATACTGCCCTGGGACATCATGGATATTTTTGTTGATAAGTGATAGTTAAATTTAGTTTCTTAAAATCTGTCGCACAAATAATTTTCCATCCACTTAAGTACTATGAAACCTATACCAAAATGTTTTAGTTTATTGATTTAAAATATTTTTGAAATCTATAAACAATGCAATTATAGTTGTATTGTTATAAAGATGTTTTTTCTAATCAGTAACGACCAGTTCTAATGCAGTTTTGCAAGAGTGTGGTTCTCAAAAACCAGATTGTCTGTCAAGTAAAGAAGCTTTTTTTCAAAATAATTAATTAATTTTTATTCAATTAGTTTTTCAACAATTGGTAAATTCTGGATATTCAGCATTGTTTAATTTTGGTATAGGTATTATAGTGCTTAATTCTAATGATGTTGGAATTTGACCCATAGTTAGCGATATTGATTATATTTAAAATATGGTATCTTATTACACTAAAATGTATCTTTAATTACTTTAATTGAATCTGGACTATATTTGTTTTTTAAACTTACTACAAGTTTATTAAGTTTTGTATAGTTAATACTTTTAGAGTGTTTAATGTTTTCCACATTTCTGTGGGATTATTTTTATTTATATCGATTTCTTTTCAAAATATTTTTGTTTTGTTTTTACTAAGCATACTATTTTATTACGCTTTCTTTTATAAACATTGCAATCATTTAATAATTAGTATTTTTGAATTTTATATACATATATATATATATATATATATATATATTGCATATATGTATCTATCTTTTCTGGCCGAAATGATTGTTTCTGTTATCCAAGAACTATTGTTATAAATTTTAATATTTGAGAATGGACAAAAGGTATCAAAGGTATTGATGATATAACTTTCAAAGCAGTTGTAGTTTCAGTTGCAGGTTTGCAAATTTTCATTAAATAATTTGATTGGTTCAATTGTTATTTTACACTTTTCTATAATTGAATATTTTAAATGGTTATTGTATTTATCATTTTTGATTTTGATTATTTTGTGGTCAGTAATTTTAGTATCTTTGTAAATAAAACCATTCAAATCAAAATTATTTTGTAATAACTATAACTAGTGTTTTGTGTAATTCTAGTACGAGTTCTTTTTAATTGTTTCATTCCAAAACAACTAACTTTAATTAAATTTTTAAGTCTAATTAATATTAAATTTCTTAAAACAATTATGGAGTCACATAGAATCAAATATAGTTTCAATATAATCAAGAAAGTCATTATGATTTCCATTACGTGAATGATTAACTAAAATAAAACAATTATAACCAAGTAAATTAAACTTGATATTAATTATCCAATTATTTTTGTCAACAATTGCAATATTAATATCTCTAGCATTAATTTTAGTATTATCTCTTACAAAATAGAAGGACTGTGTGCCTGCTTTTATAGTTACATTTATGCAGTGCGAATATACATTTTCTTCTATAGTGAGCTGAAAATTTTATGTAAACAAATATGATGTGGGATGATTTTTATAAGCTGATTTAAATTTGTTACTATAGTATTCTATTAAATTTATTTTGAAATTTTTTTGTGGATATGCTTTGTCTACTTTGTCAGTGGTATGTTGTGGTAAGAGTAGTTGATGTAACATCATTTTTATACAACTTCATTGCTCAAGTAACAAGTTTTGTCGCTAAAATAGTGTGGTTACATAACATTTTTATAAAATTATCTGATTCTAGGAAGAAATTAATAAATATAAATAAAATTAATAATTTCAAAGGCTGTTCACCTTTTTTTAATTTTTTTTTTTCTATAAAATTACGTTTTTATTTTTATATTGTTAATCTAATAAAAAAAAATTATTAACAAATTATAGTTTCTACCTACTAAGCATCAATTTATAAATGTATATTATTGTTATTTATTATTAAAATAATTTAGTGAAACCTCCATTAAATTTAAATAAATTGTATCTGTCAGCGGCATACTATAAGCAGTAACCTACATTGAAGCTAGGTAAGGCATAGTATGCGTGGTATGAAAAGATGAAGTTTTAAAATACGTCATTGATTTCCCCTCTGTTACTAAATGCTCACGAAAATGCAGTGGTATGTTTGTCAACACTAACCACCTTACTATAGTAAGCCATAGTATCTGGCAAAAAATCTCTAATGTTTTAAATTATAACAACTTAATTATTAATATTTATGTCAGATTCCATATTTTTAATGTCAATCAATTTATGCTAACAATTATAGTTGGTTTGCGTTAAGACTGCAGTTCCATTGTTATAGTAACTGGGAAATAATGCTCTGATTGGATAAGAGACTGCCAATTTACAATAAAATATCTGCTGTGTCAAAACAAATATTTGAATGAATTTGAATAAATTTAATTAACTATTTTTATTATTTACTATTTATCAATTTTTTTGCATTATTGTTAGTAAAAATTTGTAAATAGTTATATATAACTTTAAATTACAAATTGTTGTTGCTGACGGACAGAGATAGATTTCCATGTTTCCTGTTTATCCAAGGTGTTACCACGGGTATAAAAGTCTGCGTTCATTTGGCTACATCTCCCTTGCTCTGCCATTCTTCTTCCTATTTTTCTATCGTCTTTATTCTATTGGCTTTTTTTTGTTCTTTTAATTGTTTCCTTATGTTGTTGTCTCGTTCTTGGACATGGAGATGCATGAGGATTGTTTCTGTTATTGCCTATATAGCCTTAGTCGAGACTGTTCTGTAGGCACTTGCTATTCTGATTGTCATTTATCTTCTGGACCTTACTACGATTTTAAATTATTTAAAATTATTTTGTTATAATATAATGTAATAAACAAAGAGAAGTTAGGTGTATTATAACACCAATGAAAATATTGTGGTTGTGCAACACTGACTTTATAAACCACTCTCATCTCTGCAGTCTTAACGCAAATCAACTATAATTAAAAGTAAACAAAATGTAAATATTGGTCAATATTTAATTTGATACTAAAGGCTGTATATAACTTCTAAGAAGGCATGTAATAAACTATTAGCTGAAAACTTGAAAATTAACATCTTTGATAATTTGAGTTAAAGAAGTTTCACTGTATATGCTTAATATTTTTATTTGTTCTAAATGTCTATATTAAGCATATATGTATTCAATTAGCTGTCCATAAGTTAAAATAAATTAAATTAAAAGTTATGTTATTTAGCTAATAGTTTATGAGGAGTTGGATATTACGACCCTAAGGCAGCTAATAAATTATATAGTTAATGTTTTTATTTGTTAAAAATTTATACATTCAAGGCTGATTTTTTCAAGGTAAAATAAGACTTTATTTGACTATAAATTTATTTCCAAAAATGTATCTCCCCTCTGAGCTAGAGTGAAATGAAATAAATTTTATCTGTTAAAAAGCTTCTCTGATGTCTGTCAAAATATTTTAACATCACTTAATTGACAAAATGTTTAAAGTTCTAGAAATCCTAAATTTATTCAAATTGTTTTTAAACTTTTTTTACTCTAGCTTGATATGTAGCGGTGCATTTATGTAAATAAAAATTATTGACAATAAAGTTTTATTTTAATTTTAAAAATCAGCCCTGAACGTTTGGCAGTTTAACTATGGATCACCCTGTATGTTAAGCATATATTTTATTGGCTGTCTATAGGTTTTTAATAAAATAAACTAAATTAAAAGTTAGATTATTCTGCTAATACATAGTTTAATAGGATTGGATTTGTGTTATAATTAGTTATGGGCAAACTCGAGTCAATATTTGATTCTGAATTGATTATTAAATAATCTCGAGGTTCTTGTGACATTAAGTTAAACATCTCTAGTCATTGACAACTTGAGTAATTTTTGAGGACCCGAGTCATTTTTAGAACTTGAATCATTAACAATTAAGAATTGTAATAAGTTATTTAAAAAAATTAGAATTGGAGTTTATTAATAGGATATTAATTATTATAAATATATAATTTTTTATAGGAAATAAGAACTATCAATAATTTGATTACAATACAATACAAATAAAGAATCAGTAATCTTATCTAATTATTGCATTAGTAAAGATAAAATGTATAATTTGATTTATTTCCTGCTTTAAGATGACTGAATAATTTGATTATTAAATTAATTGACTACTATAGTTTGTTTGCGTTAAGACTGCAGTAGTAGTTGTTATGGCAACTGGGAAACAATGCTCTGGTTGGCTTAGAGGCCTACCCAATTTACAATAGAATGTCCACCAGATTAAAACAAAGCTACTTTTAATTGAATAAATTTAGTTAACAATTTTTACTATTTAATATTTATTGATTTTGGTTAGCGCATTTGTAAATAATTATATGTATTTCAACTTTAAATTACAATTTTTTGTTGCTGGCGTACAGTATAACCTTAAAAACTTAAATATGAGTAAACGTCATGCAATTCTAAGAATTGTTTTTAATAAATTTTAGTATTAAAAGTGACTAATATACATTTCTAATTAACATATTAATATTTATTTAAGAAGCAATAAACTATATTGTTTCTCCTTTAAAGTTTTTAAATAACTTCTAATCATTTTATTATGATATAATAAACAAAGCTGTATTATAATACCAACGAGGACATGTTGCAATTACAGTTGTGTGACACTGACTTTATAATCCACTCCCATCACTGCAGTCTTAACGCGGACAAACTATAGGTAATCGAATGAATGAAATAATTGATTATGCTTATTACTAGTTATAATTACAGGAGAATAATTTTATTGTTTTGTATGTACAAAATCACATAAGCAATAGTTTTGAACTTTAATAATAGGTTTGCCTCAACACACAGTTTGCAAATTGTTCAAACCTTGCACACACAAACAAATATTTGTCATACCTACTTGGGCAATTGGGCAATCATTTATGCACAGTAATTAGTTAGTGATTTATGTATTTACATAACAATAAAATTATACAGTTTGTCAATGTGAAATTTTGTCAATTCACAGGTTTTTCTATAAAAAACTTTTAATTATCATTTTTAACAAACCAGTTATCAGCTTTTTAAATAATATCTTACCAAAATAGAAAAATTCTATTTAAACAAATTCAATTCTAAAAAGGGTTTGATCATGTTCCTAATTCTGGCTTTATGCATAGTCAACTTTAGTAGATAGTAAGGAGCATAATCTTTTGCCTAACTTATGCCTAAACATTTTAAACAACAGGTTCATGGTTCAATCATTCAATTTGCATATAAACAAAGATTAAATTAAATAGGTTAATAAAAACATATACTTATGTAGATAGATTATTTATCTATCTAATAATATTATTTATTTTATAAGAATTGTAGAATACAAAAGAAACGTACAGATATGACATAAAAAAGACATATTACAAACATTTTAAAATTAGCATTTTATAAAATAAAACATTTATAAAAATACAATTACCAACTCGAAAAACTGTTTTTTTAGCCTGTATGTTGGATCGGAAAGTGATGCTTTGGCGCCCTAGGGTGGTAGAATCTGTTGACGCCTGCTGAGGGTTAAGCTTTTAAAACATAAATGGGGTTAGTTTAAAAATTAATATGTTTATTGAATATACTTGATTTTAGTTATACTAAATTAACAGTAAGTGTTATTAAAAAATTAAATTAATTATTACAGCTAGACACGAATTGTGTGGCCGGTATAATAGGCAACTTAATATACACAAAAATTATGTTGACTGTGTTTAAACTCATGCTTTTGCTTGTTTTAGCATTTTTCAATCTCAGAACAACGTCGATAATAGAATGTGTAAAATGTAAGCACAAATGAAAAATGCTAAAACGGTCAAAGGCATGAGTGCAACCACAGTAAACACAAATTTGTGTATATTAAGTTGCCTATTATACCGGCCACACTATTTGTGTCTAGCTGATACATGATTAGTTATGATATTTTTAAATATTTGCTTGATTTGATATTATTATATACTAAAGACAGTACTATTGACATCTAGTGTAAAGTGATTGTACTACAAGATTTTTTGGTTACGACATAACAACATTTGATAATTTAAAAATTTAAACATTAACTTTTAAAAAACATTGGAACTTGGAAATTTAAAACAATTTTAAAAAAATAATAATAAAAGTTGTATCATGTTATTGCTAATTTACAGGGCATGCAAAAAATAGTCATAAGCAGCTCGGGCAAGAAAGTGTTTACTGCACATTGCTGTCTGCTTCCTTCTCATCGCTTGTGCGGACAAACAGCGCTTGCTGCAAACAGTGCTTTCCTGCCCTTGATACTTAATATACTATTAATTTTATGACAGTTTTGTTGATTGATAAATGTACTAAGATACGCAACCTGTGTACTTCTTTATTTCACGTTTTACAGCTATTTTACATCGCCCCAGAAGTCTTACAACTTGTATGAAGGGGGTTGATGGGACCAACGGCTTATTAGGTGACTTCCGAATCACCCCGGTGGATAAAGAGCAAAGTTATTATTTTAGTCATATTCGGGGTTTGAACCCCGGACTGTTAGCGTGCTACGCTAACGCTCTATAACTGAGCCATCTCACCATGTTAAAATATTGTTCATGACATATAGATGCCACTGGCACAAAAATTTATAAATGTTTATGTTACATAAATTTTATTCACAATTGCAATAGTATTATAGTGAATAATGCAGATATGTATAGATAAGTAAAATGTTTATAAATTTTTTTTTTTATTAGTTATATTGTTTTTAATTAATAAATTACATTATTGATTAAAAAAATGAATTATAGTAAATAAAATAAAAAACAAAATCACAATTAAATTTTTTTTTAATATTTATATCACAATTTATTAGGTTTACCTTTTAATTCTAGCTATACTTATCACGATTTTAAAATGTAGGTACATTTGCAATGACCACACATACATTTTTTTTATAATAATTGCAGAATAAATGTTTTACAGTTTCATTAATAATTTGATTAAAGGTTTGATGTGTATACGTCATCTACATGCATCAACAATATATTATTCCAGGTTGCATATTTGTTGTTGTATGCCATATTATTGATTGTACAACAAAGATTTTAAGTAAAAAGTATATATACAGGGTGTTAGACAAAAAAAGTACGGCTGAATAATAACTGTTATTTTTTAACCGATTGGAATGATTCAAAAACCACTTTAAATAGTTTTTTGAGTAGTATAAAGGCAGGTACACACATGTATGTTTATTAAACATACTAAAACATGCATGTATGTACCTGCCATTCTAATACTCATGATCATAGTTTTTTAATCATTCAAATTGGTTAAAAAAATTACAGAGTTATGCAGCTGTATAAAACTACAATGTGATTGAAGCATTTAAAACATAAATATCACATGACTCAACTTTCTAACAAGGTTATTATTATGAGAAGCTCAAATATTCATCTATCTTTATGTCAAGATATGTACAGGGTCTTTATAAATGTCTGGGATTATGTAATCACTTTAAATATGGTGCCTTTTTAAAATTGTGCACCAAACTATTTACTTTATTTTGACAGTTTAACGTCAGCTGTATTTACGCACACCGAATGTAAATTCACTACTTCACTAGAAACAAACGTACATTAGATGGTTACATAATCCCATACTTTTATAATGACCCTGTAGCATTGCATGATATTTTATAAGTCTGTTATTGCAACTAAGATAATCAATATGGTCTTTTCTAAAATGAGCTATCATAAATTGTGTTTTATTTATGTTAACATATTAGCTTGTAGCCACTTCTCGTGTTTTTGAAAATATGTAGACTTCTGCTGTAATAATTTTCTGCATAACACTATTTTATGTTTTGTGTCATCTAAAATACTTTGTAAATCATTTATGTATATAATATACTGATTTGTTTAATAGTAACATATTGTTGATATTTTATCCAATTATAAGCAACTCTTTTAAAAACATTCTAATGTAATGTCTCACACCTCCAATGCTTCTGTGATTACTTTGATTGTATAATAAATTTGATCTTTGTAAATTCATGTTGCAATTTATTGAATAATTTATGTTTATCAAAAAAAACTTACTGAAAGTTGACAACAAACTAATAGTTAACTTATGTGTTAACTTCCGTGTTACTTATTACTAATCTCTTGTTAGGTTAATATTACAGTCTTTATGAAGGTTAATTTTCATAGATATCTGGCGACTTCAAAAATTTTCAAACAAAAACAATACTTATGATAAAAAAATATCAGGTTTATTGGTCTTGAGAATACAATATAATGATGCTTCACCAATTATTATTTTTTATATTATTTGTGGATTGGATTTAATTCTGGTTACATTTTTTATTTTTGTTTTTTGGTACTATGCAGAGGGTGTTTATAAATAAGTGTATCAAGAAGCAAAAAAATGTTTTGTATATCAGTTTTTTTGCTTGTTTAAGACATTAAAGTTTCATTCAGTCTTACGGTGCGGCGCGCGCGACTGGGCAAACCTCACCCTGGCCCGTAAAATAATTAAAAATAAAATTTTGGCATAATTTTGTCAAAAATTCACGTAATTTTATTTAAATTATAATTAGTAAATTTATTCCGATTTGCACAATATTTTTATTATGTGAACAATACTTGCTAAACAGAATGAGTATAGGCGTTTATGTATAACTTCAAACTACACGTTTAGCAGCATTGTAACAAAATTTGCCTAATAATGTGTGAAAAGACGGATTTTTAATTGTTGTTTAAAATTGTTTAACAAAGAGAGCGACGCAAATTTTTTGTACTTTTAGTAAAATCTACAAATTTAGAACCTAAAAAAAATATTTGGTTGAATTTGGTGAATCGGGATTATAGTAAACCTTTAGCAGACATGCTTGGTGATATAAAAGTCAAATTTTGGATATTTTTTTTACCAAAAATAGTATGTTTTATTAAGAGAATAAATGATTATGTCTAAGTCTTAATAGAAAACAAAACAAAAATTGATAAAATATCCTTTATTTGATAAATAAAACAAATGTAAATTGATTAAGTACTAAAAAAAGTAAGTTTTAATTTTTATTTAAGAAAAAAAGTTATTTTTATTTATTATTATTAGTAGTGACCGGATTATATGCAAATGCATATTTGCATATGCATTTGGATATTTTGACCATATTTAGGCTTTGTTGCATATTTTGTCTATATTTGGTTTTTATGCATATTTCACCAATTTTTAGAAAAACAATATTAAAAAACATCATTTTTTAAGTTACTATATTATGCATATTGGCATAAAAATATCCCAGAAATTAAAAATTAGTTAGTTTTACTGCCAACTATTCAATTACAATCATTATTTTAAATAGAAAACAAATAAAATGTTTTTTTTTAATTTACTAGGCTATATTTAAAATATTTTGGAGATTGAAAAAAAACATGTTGCCCTTTAAAAACTAAAGATGCAACAGCAAGTATACTAAAAATTAAAACATACATCTGTGTACCTGCCTTTATGGTACTCAAAAAACCATTCAAAATGAAGTTATTTAGTTGTACGTTTTTTGTCAAACACTCTGTATATATGAAAAAATAAAAAAAACGGATTTTTTTATATATTTTATTTTTTATAAGGAATAAACTATATTTGTTTATATTTATGTTGCATATATAGCATATTTTGGCATATTTTTGCTATTTTCATGCATATTTTGTGCTTTTTTATTGCATATTTGCATGCATATTTCAGTGTTTTTAAGATGCATATAATCCGGTCTCTAATTATTAGCATTTGGCAATCATTGAGTTTTTGATTGCATTGGTAAGCCTGTTTCTGCCTTCTTTATATCAATTTTACATATCACCATATGTGTATGTTCACAGGTATCTTAAACACAGAACATCTGTCTTATTTCTGGAGTGAACCGGCTCAAAATAGTTGAACTGTTTTTTTTTTAATATTTCATTCAAAAAAAAAAATGAAAAAGTATCTGTTTAGTATTAACATTAATACTACCTGGTTGTGTAAAATTTTATTCAAGGTTTCTTGCTCGTTTGACACTATCTTACTTATATTTTATTGAATTATAGATCAAACTTTAGTATATGATAATTTTTACATATTAAATAATGAAAATAACTTTTATAGATATAATGTAGTATCAGAAGATTGTGAATCCAAACAAAACCTGTATAGAAAAATATGTAGTTTTCATTATTTACTTTACATAATATTTTTGAGATAAGAAATTTATATGATTGCATAATCTTTTTTGAAATATTCAACATTCTTTGTAATAGCAAATTTTTAAATAATAGTTGATATATTATTAATCATTAATAATCACCGAGATTTAACAATGAATACATAATGACTATAACAGTTATGTTTATTTTACATGCACTGATTAATTTGTATTGTTTGGCATTTAAGTAAAATTTCAATAAATCTTACCTACTTTTTAAATTTATTAATGTTTACTTAGTTAAACAAAACTATTTTTGAAGGGAAATATTGTTTAGAATATACAAATTAATAAGAAAACTATTTATTAAACATGTTAAAATTAATTGATT
Source organism: Tachinus rufipes (assembly GCA_963932245.1). Lineage (NCBI taxonomy): Eukaryota > Metazoa > Arthropoda > Insecta > Coleoptera > Staphylinidae > Tachinus > Tachinus rufipes. The sequence goes on along the minus strand of OZ010745.1, from coordinate 68,374,723 downwards.
ATTAATCAACAATTTGCTATCAAAGAAAATTTATTATTTTGTTATATTACACAACATTCAATAAATAAATATATTCTTTTCTGTTTTATATTCTATTTATATATGTTATTAATGTAAAGGCTGTAATATCTCAGTTCTAATGACATACCAAATAAACTATTAGCAGAAAAACACAGCTAATAAATTATATGCTTAGTGTTTTTATTTGTTATAAAAGTCTATATTAAGTAAGAAGGTTTTAATAAAATAGGTTTCTGCTAATAGTTTATTATGTACTTTATTAGGAGTTGGATATTAGTAGAAGTATTATTTATTGTTAAACAGAACATTGTACAATATATATTTTAAAACTAATTTAATTAATAAAGGTAAAGCAAAAATACAATATAAAACAATACAATACAGTGAATTGCAAGAAAATACATTAAAAAATTTACAATATTACTTAAAAACTGAAATTTGGTCAAATTTAAATATGTGATAGTAAGTATCTAAAAAACATGTTTTCTAAATTTTCAACTCTTTAAGTAACGATCTCAATTTTTGGGAGCTTCTTAAACTTCTTAAAAACTACCAAAAATTATTGGAAAATAGTTTGCATTTTTTTGTAATGTCTCTTTAACTTGAATTTTTTTTATTTAGCGATTGTTAATTTTTGTAGGCGTAGACCATTTAGAAAATAGCCTACAATTCCAAAATAGCTCCACATTAAAAAGTTATGACAATATCAAATTTTAACAAAATTCTGTTCAATTTAGATTAATTTTTTTGTTTTGAATTGTTCTTTAAAGTTTTACAAAGCTTTTTCTGATCAAACATTTAAATCGTAAGATACCACTTCTCAAAGATTGGTATTTTGGTCAAAAATGCTCATTTTTGTATTTATTGTAAATTTTGTCTTTTGCTGAAATTTTCAGAAAACATTTTTTATAAATATCTGAAATTCCTGAGAAAGTTTGGTTCTTATGAATAATATTTAGTCCGAGTTAATATACCGAATAATGATTACCATTTTAACTACCAAAAAACATGTTTCTCACATTTCAGCTTTAATAAACTTTATTTCTTCAAATATCTTTATAAACACAATTTTTTGCTCAGAGTTGAATAATTTTTCAATTACCAATATGTTTTGAAATTTAAATTAAATAGAATCAATTACAAAAAAATATTACAACACTACAGATTTGCAAAAATATACATTTATCGGACAATTTTTATAGCTATTAGACAATATAGCTTTTATTATAATGACAATAGGACAAATTTTCAAGAAAAAATTAAAACTCTTAAGAAAAACTCCGATATTTTAATCTTGCGAATGTAACTTTGCTTAACTTTCATTGCGCAACTTTTGTATTATTTCTTGTTTTTTGACTAGAGTTAATGTTTTGTGTGGTTGTTTTGGTGAAATGTTGAAATAAACTAAAAATTCTAAGATTTCCCCTTTTCTTTTTTGTTAGTCTGTGGTCAGTTTGCCGATCCGGATTAAATTGGTTCGAATTACAAATTAGATAATGTAAAATTTACATTTTTTAATTTTGTCCGAACTACAAGGACATCCGGATTAAAGCGATTCGGATTGGCGAAGCTTTACTGTATTTAGAAAACGTTTTATACTAGTTCAGAGAAGTATCTAAAAATCTAGGGGTATCTACCTAATTACGACAGTTTTAACTGCAGAAACAAACAACATATTTATTAGAGGTTTTTATACTTTACAATATCTTCTCTATTATAGTGTTGCTGCAACAGTTTGTATAAATATTACAAAATTATTTTTTTCTTGCTTTAAAACTACAATTGAATTTTATAAAAATAATGGGTGTTAACAATGAGCCGGTCGGAGCTCCGCCTATTACGTTTTGTTTTGTGTATAAAAAATAGTATTTTATATTGCAAATAGTTCCACAGTATGCTATCTTATTTATTATGTCACAAATGACATTTGCAATATTTATTTGATTGGCTGATGGGCGACGACGGAAAGTCGCCAAATGATTATGACTGGTCTGCCCTTAATTAATTTAAATGTCAAATCATATAATTTTTTTCCTTTGTAATGTCCTTTAACGTTTTTCCATTTGACGAAATAGTCGCACTTGGTGGTACTAACTCAGTAATTTTTTTTTTATTTATTAATTTATTTATTTATCATCAGTATAATTACATTAAATTATATTTTTTTTGTGGTTTGAAGTAGAATCAAATTCAATTTTTCTCTGATTATTGAAAATCGAGAACAAGTTCACTCAAATAAATTTGCTGCTCTATCTTAGCTCGCTTTCCACTTAAAACTATACTCTTCAAATAAAATATATGCATTATGTGTTTTGCCTTATAATTTTTAATAATAAAAGATGTAATAATGAGCTTTATTAAAGTGGACACTAAAAAAAAAATAATTACAACTATAGTGCTAATAGTAATAAGTTGCTAATAATAATAATAATCAATTTAATTTCACTTTTTTTCATGTTATTCATTAATTACATTTTGTTGATGCTCTTATGTGTTGCTATTACATACTTCAAAAAAGAAATATGTATGTTTATGTATATAAAATCAAAATTACCATACATTTTTTAATTATTGTAATGTTCAATTTGAACATCTTGAGAATCTAATTTAAAAAAAAAAATTATAGTATATTTTTTAATAAACTTCTATAATAAACTTATTATGTATTGTGCAAATTATATGTATTAATAATTATTAAAAAAAAAAATATGTTTATGTTTTTGCTAATATCAATAATACATATTTGGTTGCCTATCTCTTAAACTTACATTTTGTTATATTTATATGCTTTTTTATAAAACAATATATATGTTAACAAACTATATTGATTTATTTAGAAGTAGTGACTCATGCTGGCATAAAAACCAGACTTTTTTACCCTTTGCAAACACATGTTATTGTAAGCATTTTCTGGTGTATAATTCAACCACAACAAACATTTTGAAAGGAAATCAGCTTTTATCTCTTGTATATTAATACAGGAAGTGGCTATCATGGTCATGTACTAGTTCTAAATAGCAATTCAATTATGTCAAATTGATTTGATGATTTGATTTAAATTTTAGATCATTTGAACTAGAACATTTATTAACCCTCTAATGCCCAGCGTCGTCTCAAGACGGGGTACACTTAATAACATATAACGTAAAGTTCAAATATGTTTTATTCTTAATACAGAAATTTTTGGAAAAACTGTAAACAATATTGGAATGCACACAAAACTCTCCTTCGCAAAAAAATTGCACCCATAACTGGCAGGTGTAAACAAATGGTTCAATGTCGATGAAGATTAAAAATTGGGGCATTAGAGGGTTAATACTACTTTATAGACAAAAGAATTACTATTTTGTATATTTTTATTATATTAATTATAAATGGCTGTAAATATTGATTTTCTGTAGGTTTGCATAGCTACATTTGCTGGTTTTCTGTTACACAATGTGGTCTAAGAAACCTAAGGGATATGGATGGTATATAGATTTTTTATGAACACTAATAAAATTATTGCAACATCATGGTATATTAAGTTAACAAGTATCGATGTAAAATTTTCTTTAGATAAATTCTGTGTTTGAATTATTGTTCATTGGAGTACATGAGAGACCCTAGTGTGACCATTAAAAAGTATTTGTTGCTTAATAGAATAAATGTCAGTTTTATTAAAATATTTTACATCAAAACATCAAGTTTTGGAATAATGAACTTGAATAAAGTGCTAATAAAGAAATAAATGAATATAGCCACATTATAAATAAATAGGTATTTAATCAAAGGTTTTCAAAACCTTAATTAAAAGCAGAAAGTAGCAAATAAATTTTTTACATAATATTTGGTGAAATTCTCTATGCACATTGCTAGAAGTAAGCAAGATATATATTGCTAGCTAACTGACTGTCAAATCTTGTTTGCTAACAATTAGCGATTTTTCGCGAGATACTGCTATGTTACCAGTGGTATGATGTGGTAAGAGTAGTGGGAGTAACATTATTTTTGATACAACTTAAAAAATGGCGTGGTAACATATATTAAAATTATAGACCAATCATTTTTTTTAAATTCTCTGATTCTAAGAAATCTCAAACAAATAAAATAAATAATTTTAAATTAAACAACTTTGTTGACAAATTTTATTTTTTTTCTATAAAATTACGTTTTTATATTTTCTATCTAATAATAAAATGTAATTAACAAATTATATTTTGTACCTACTAAACATTAATTTAAAAACGTATATTGTAATTAAAGTAATTTAATGACATCCATCAAGTTTAAATATAACCTAAATCGTCTGTCAACGGCATACTATAAGCAGTAAACTACGTCGAAGCTAGGTAAGGCTTAGTATGTCGTGGTATGAAACGATGACGTTTTAACATACGTCATTGATTTCCCCTCCGGAACTAAATGCTCGCGAAAATGCAGTAGTATGTCTGTCATCACTAACCACCTTACTATAGTAAGCAATAGTATCTCGCGAAAAATCGCTAAATATTAACGCTTATCACATCAGGAGTCGTGGCAAATCTGACAGCTCTCTAGATAAAATAAAAATAATATATATAAAAGTTAAAGTCGGAGTTCATATTGTTAGCAAGCAAGATTTGTAAAAATGACAGTTCATATTGTTATCAAGCAAGATTTGTTAAAACGGTTTATATTGTTAGTTAGCAATATATAATAATATCTTGCTTACTTACTAGCAATGTGCATAGAGAATTGCCCCAATTATCAAGACTCAGCATCTACTACAACTAAAAAAATTTAAATTTTGCATTTTATCATAGATTTATATGGACCTTCAAATAGAACTAACATTTGTTGAAAATTAATGTATTGCACAATAAAATATCCACGAAGTTTGCTATGCAAAGAAGTATTATTAATAAAGTTTAGAACAAATATTTTAATTGAAGATTTTGAAGTTTTAAGTCAATCAAAATTCTTGTTCAACAGTTGTATCAGCTTAGAGGTTATAATTTTTACAGGTTGAATGAAATTCTGTAAATTCTGTTGGTAGTCTTTGGATATATTTAATCTAACATTTTGTTTTCACCACTTCACCATACTCTACTCCCACATTTCTTGTCATAATTGCAGTTATTTTTTAATGAAATTAAACTAAAATCAAATAATGGAAATCTACATAACCTGACTTTCTAATTTATTCCAGGCTATTATGTTACTTTGTTTACAATTTCTTTCCAAAGACACAGTCTTTATAAACCTCTATATCATGTGGCTCCTGTATTACAACAGATACTGTATTTCAAAAGATATAATATGTATCTAACATAATTGCATGTGCTAGGAAAAGATCTAATAAATGTTTATTATTATTTATTGTCAAAAACGTTTTAATTATGCTATGTTGATATACATATAATGCTTTTAAACAGTTATTACTTACTCTACTTTTGTTGCTTTGTTAAAATTGTTTCTATTACTCTTTTCAGAAAAGGAGAGAAAAAGCTAAGCAAGTTAATAACGGAAAGCAGACAAATGGGCTGGATCCATTTGACGAAGATGATGATGATGTTAGAAGGATTGCACAAGAAATGGAGGCCAAATATGTAAGTAGTTGTTTTTATAATTAATATTTAAAATTTGTTGTGCTGTCATAAATTAATACTAATAATATTTTCAATCCAGTTTTAAGATGTTTTTACATTTGTCAATTTATTGTTCAATTTTACTAACTTATTTAATCTGATTAATTGATGTCAATTTTACAGCGAATTTGTATCACCTTTACTCTTGGACAATTTATTGTTCAATTTTCAACACTATCAACTGTTGTTGTTTATGTTAATGTCAGAAATAAATATACGGCATTTTTAATAGTGTTTGTCTCTAGACGGTCTATAAACCGTGTCTCTAGACAGTTCATAGACGGTCTATAGACAAATCGCGCAACATGGGTCTACTAGTGTGTACTAGCCTTAACAGTTTGGCGTGGCATCTCTTAATACAGAGATTAACGGGTTAGTTTTAAAATATCAAAATGGAGGACAGATAGGAGGACACTTTTTGAGGAAAGACCAAACCCACAAAAGAAGGACTGGCCTCCCTAAAGGAGGACGATTGGTTTCCTTATAAATATCAATTTTTACAAATTATTCATAGGTTATGATGTCGCAACACAAAAATTGCTAAAAAAATACTAAACTTTGTCAATGAATTGAACATGTTTTAAACTGAGAAATTGGTCAATAAATTGACAGATGTCAAGTGACAAATTAATTTGATTATATCTTCAAAGTCAGTAAGTTTCTAAAATTGAGGATAAATTGACAAATGTAAAAACAGTTTTACTATAACATAATGGGTGCGTTTTTAAATGACGCGAACAGCGGTTGGAGCACTCGAACAATAAAAATACAACCCGAACAAGTGTTCGAACAACATTTGCACGCACCTAGTCAAGAGGTGGTGCATGACGGGCATGTACAGTGTTGCCACATAGCAAAAATAAAATAATATATTTATCATGGTTATATCAGAACATGGGTACGGTTTGAATCTAGAATAATAAGATTTTAAATATTTTACTTGATGCAGATTTGAATTGTATTAATTGACAACACTGGGCATGTAAGCAAAACAAACAACATAACCTTAGAAAACATGTTTTTGACGTTTGAGTGCTATATGCTGTTTTTAAATTACCCTGCACGAACAAACAAAAAAGTTGTTTGTGCAAAAATTGTTCGAACAGCAAGAGCACTTTAAAAACGCACCCAATAGATCAAACTGTTCTATTGCAGCAATTTATTTTACTCTGCTAATTTTGTTTATGTTTACATTGGGTGCATTTAGAGAACACAACTGTTGACTTGCAGCACAATTTGATTACTGTCAAAAGTGGTAAATTTAGTGAATACAAGCATGCATTTGCTTGAACAACCTAAAATTTTACTGCTCATTCAAATGGTGAACTGTTTGTCAAGGTATAGTCAATGCATTTGTTTAGCAACGATTGAAAAGTAAACGTGTTGGCAACAGTTGTTAACGTTTGCGTTCCATAAACGCGCTCATTGATTCTTCTATACATATATATTTATACCTATGATTGTAGGGAATGGGGCCACCATCGAAAAAGAAACGAAAAGGCCGGAAAGATGATTATGCCGACATTGGTATGGGTTATGATGAATCGGATTCCTTCATTGATAATACAGATGGCTATGACGAGATGATTCCACAGAACGTCACCACTCTGCATGGGGGCTTCTATATAAATTGTGGTGCTCTAGAATTTAAGACTGATGATGATGCTAGCTCGGAAGTATCTTCCAGTTCTTCTTCGTCCTCATCTGAAGATGAAGAAGATGATGTGCCAGAAAAACCTAGTCGAAAGGTAAGTAAATTCATTTATCAAAACTGGCAAAGATGATTTTGATAAATATATAACTTGCAATGCTTATTTACAGAGAATATTGGAATCGTCAGAATCCGAGGGAGAAACAGAGACTGATAAAAATGATAAGGCCGTTGTTGCACCGTTAGAAAAGAAGCCGAAGCTTATTCAACCATCCAATGGGGATGTGTTGAAGAAGAAGAAACTTGTTCTTCCAGATAAAATTAAGCAATTGAATAAAAAGCACAATTCTGAAGAGAAGAAGAAGAAGGATCTGCTGAAAGAGAAACGTGAGGAACAGAATAACACTGCTACAACTCAGAGTGATATTAAAGTCACTGAAAAAATTGATAAAGGTTAGTTTTAAAAACCAAATTGATTTATTGATGATTCATGTACTTATTAATTTTAAGGCGACATTGTGATGAAAGAGAATAAGAAGCCAGTCACGATGGACAATCTATCTGATGTAATTGAATCAGTAGCAAAAGGAAGTGATAACAACAATAAGATAATAGATGTAGATGAGATTAAAGATCTGGGTAAAGAGAATATGAAAAAAGACGTACCTGTTACTGTAAATTCATCACACAATAAACCAGGTAAAGATAATACAATATTGACAGTTTTGATCAAAATGAAGTCTCTGACTTTACATTTGTCAATTTATTGTTCAATCTTAATGATTTAAAAAAATTGATGTACGTTTTACGAGAATTTATTGTGTAATTGAATCAGATTGCATAACAATTTATTGTTCAATACTTAAACAATGCCTATGTTCTAAAATTAGAAAAGTTGGTGAAAATAATCCTATCTTATTTATATAAATATGATATGATAGAATTTTTATCTATCTAAGAATAATTTTTAGTTTCTTCTGTTTTTTTTGTCAAGATCTTGTGTTGAATTTGTTTATGAGTTTGGGAGTAGAACAATTTTAAAGAATATGCATTTTCTTGGTGGAAACTTAGTATCTATGCAACAACTAATACATTTTCTTGTTGGTGTTGCAATACTTAGTACTGATTGAATGCATCAGTACTAAGTACAAACATTTTTTTTTTTAATTTAAATAAATTGTATCTATGCATAAATACAAGAAATGGAACTCTTATGGTCATGAAAATGGAATATACCTGTTTCATGACCATAAGACAAAAAGGATAGATATACAATATAAAAGAGTTTAAATATTTTCTAGTAATAAAATTAAAACATTACTCTTGGCTTTTTCTAATTGTGTGATGTTATAAAATAAAATAGACGTTAAATTTTTTGAAACAATAGCAAAATTTGTTATAAGACATAATGCCTGGTTGTTTGTGTGAACTGAATAGGTTCATAGTAGAGCTCGCATGGCGTCACTAGTGCGTAGAAAGTTTACAAGTAAATTTATGAAGATGAATTAAATTATCATTCAAATGGTTTAATTTTATATAAATTATTGAAATATTAAACAATTACATTTATTTTAATGATCGTGAGTTTTTTATTTATTTGCTATAAAGTTTGTATTTGAGATATAAGGATTTGAATATTTAAATTTGTCAATCTCAATGTTCAATTCACACAAACGGACAGTGGGTCTATTCTCAAATCTTGCATAGCAAGTGTTTCATGCAAGAATACTGAAACTTTACATACAAAAAAATACGAATTTTTGAATCTTGTATTCAGCATTTCCATGCGAGATTTTGCGAAGATTGAATGTCGTGCTTGATGTTTTTGACATTTAAGATTCATTAATTAGATTGATAATAAAATAACGTATTGCATCTTATAAGGTTGGAAAAATTAAAAATGTATATATTATTTCTAACATTAATAAGCAACCCAATAAAAGTGTGATAAAAGTTTTAAATTATCTTATTTGTGCTGTTGCCACTTCCTAAGGTGCGACAAATTTTTGAATGGAAATTTGGTGTTAATGGAATATCCAATGACAAAAACCATTCCAAAATTGTTGCATGCGAGATTCTAGAATTAACTCCGAGAATGCGAGATACTTAGTTCATACAAAAAAACACATTAAGTTTCTTTTTTTATAAATTGTCTGTTGACTAAATAACCTAAACAAAATACAGCATGTCAAGAATAGATTGGCCAGTGTAATAGGCAATTTAATATACACAAAAGTTGTTTTCTTTCTTGCACTCATGCCTTTGCCCATTTTAGCATACATCATTTGTGCTTACATTTCACATATTTCATGGGTCACGCTATTCTTGACATGCTGTACACGCATGTAATCGTAAGAAAATAATGCAAACTAATTGTGTGCATATTTGTTTTGATTTTTATGTAGCAGAGCAACTGTTTTTACTTGTTAGGTATAATATAATAAATTAACTTTAAATGAACATATATATTATATACATTTGAAACTGAATGGGCTAGCAATGTTTTGTTATAATGACTCAAATTATGTCTTGTAATTATTGCTCTAATGGTAATAAACTAATAAATATATAAACTAACATTTGGTTTTTTCATTTCAGCGCTAGTGCCATCTTCTGAAGGTGAGAACAGCCGGGAAAGTAATGCAGAACAAAAGACAGAGATAGTACAACTACCTGAAAATCTTCCAGAGAACATTCTGGAATTAATAAATAAAATTAAAGAAACTGCCGCTAAGAATAGTGAAATTAATATTAAGGTTTTTACCACTCCTGTAAATACATTGTTACTTAGGTAAGTAGCAAGTCTAAAAACAAGCATATTCTGATTTTTGCTCATTTATACAAATTTAATCCAATAACTGACAGTACGGTTTGAAGTAAGAAAGGAGCTGTTGAAATTAACAGTCTTTGCAACACAGAACTTTCAAAAAACAATAGCACTTTATAAATAAGAAATAGCTTATAATATGATATTATATGTCAAAACAAAAACAGTTGATTACATGGATTGAGTTTGTATATATATTTTTATCTCACGTAGTTGCCAATTTGTACATAAGTTTTTTATTTCTACATATTTTTCTTCAAGTTATATAACATTTTATTTTATATATTTGTTCCTGCACTGGGCACTTTGCAGATAGCTTATTTTGTATTGTGTGTGCATGTATTGAATATTAAACAAACAAAGCCAAACTAGAATTAATATTAGGTGCTTTTCTCCAATACAATTGTGTTCAATTTTGCTTTGATATGTTATATCAGTAAATCATAAAAATAGCATTATCTGTATTTAGACAAAAAAAATTGTGATATTTGACTGGTGCATTGCCAGAATTGACTATGAATCTGACGATGAAATTAAAATGACATATTTACATTTTACTGAATGAATAGTTTCTACATCAAATTTGAATTTTTCATGAGTTATTTTACGTAATTTTATGTAAGTAGTGTTTATTCTACAACTGACATTTTCAATTACATATTTGTATTACTTTTAGTGATTTGTATTGGTATTATAATCAATCTTCAAATTATGAAAATTTAAAAGATACATAAAGTATCTTTTAAATTGTAGATTTTGTCAATTCTAAGTTTGTTAATTTTAATTTGTCGTATCTGTTATATCTTTATTAATTATTGTCAAAAATTAATTATTTGGAAATAAGATAAATAATGTCTTTAATTAGCTAATATCCTTAGCTCTGATGAAGGCAATAACGTTGCTGAAACGTTAGCTAATTAAAGAAATTGTGTTATAAACTAATTTATTATATCTATTATCCTATTTCCAAATAATTAATTTTTGACAAATTTGACATTCACTTTTAAATTTTGATAGTTTAAATCAAATGACACTCTGATATTTAAAATTTACTTTGATTTGTTACTGCAGTATAATTAATCATTTTTTTTTTAATATAAATTGTATCTGATCTGAAGTTTAAGGATGTTTAAATGGATACTCTTTATGCGCACCCATTCACATGCATTAATAGGTTTGGAATGAATGTTTGTACTATTACTTGACTGTGTGTGTGTGTATGTTCTATGTGTTTAATAAGCTGCTATTCTATGCTCTACATTGTTTCGCATTCTTCATTATGCATAAAAAAAGTACAAATTAAACTTCCATTCACTTTTTATGTAAATGTGCCATATAGTAGTTAATGTGTATATAAATTAAAATAAAGACTTAAGATATTTCTATAATTTTCTTTTATTTGTAGTTTGGAACGTAAATGTAGGTGTTTAGGAAAACAATCAAGAAATAAAATTTATCAACATTTAGGACCTTTTATGAAATGCAGAAAGGACACATTAATTAGGCGTGCCAAAAATTTAGTGATAGATGAAGACACCAGGAAATTAACTTTCTTAGTTGTAGAGTAAGTAAATTAGTATAAAGCATTTTGAAAGGCATTACATGTTATTTATTTATTGTAGACTTAAAAGTAAAATTGAATTAGCGATGCCGCCTTTGCTAGAGAATTATGAGAGGGAGAGTCAAAAAATTGTACAGAAAAAGTAAGTTAAATACTATTAATATATTTACATTTTTATCTATTAGTTTGCCTCAATGGAAATGTTATTTCAGATTTACCAGAGAAACTACAGAGGGTGAAGATAATAAACAATTGCGAATGCCTAAACGTAGATTTATCTGGACAGAAGATGTTAGGTAAGAAAATGATTTTAAAAGTTACATTATCATTTTATGAAAGTAGATAAATGGGACCAACATTTATATCAAAAGCTGAAGAAACATGCAGGAAACTTTCCTGAATGGAATGTCTTTTTTAACCAACCTTGTATATTATCATTATAACATAAAATTTCTAAAACTGCCATTTTAACTATTATCTGTAGCTAAATAAATAGTTATTTTAATAAATTAATTTATAAGTGAGCATGTGATAATAACAATACAATACAATAATTATAATTACAACCACAGTAGCGCTAACAATTTAAAAAGTAATCCCAATATTTATGTGTATAATCAAATCACAAATATTACATCAATAAATATAAATTAATACCTAACCTAATTCAACATTTTTTGTTGTCTAATGCCCGTATGACACTGATCTATAATTCTTTATTGAATTATATATATAAAAATATTTAAATCTTAAAAAGTCTCTAAAATGCACAAATAATCATCAATCTTATTGTAGATTGAAATTTTAAGAATATTTTTAGTTTTTCTTTAGAATTAACACAAAAAATGTACGCATTAACAGTTTTAAGAAAATAGTTGGGTTATATTATAAATGCTATTTCTTATATTTTAAGTGTTAATTATAAAGAAACTCTAAAAATGTACTTAAAATTTCAATCTATAATAAAATTGATGATCATTTGTGCATTTTACAGACTTTTTAAGATTTAAATATTTTTATATATATAATTCAAGATATAATTATTGACAGTGTAATACGGGCATAAATTGTAATTTTAATAAATTAATATTAGACAAAAAAATGTACATACTTTGTTATTTTTAAAGTGATTGGAATGAAATGATTTTGAGTAATGTGAAGGCAGGTGTGTGCGAGTTTGAACCGACCGTTTATCAATTATCTACGGTTTTCAGTTGCACTAATATCCGTCGGTCGGAATCCTCTGTTATTTAGTACCTAAAAACCGACTGATTCGAACCCGACCGATTTTTGTCGGTTATTTGAAACCTAACCTAACCTCAAAATAGTTAATTTGTTTTGTGGTAATGAATTTATCAACTTCAATTTAGGATTTTTGCGCCTCACTCCAAAATATTGAGTTAGGCGTCCTCACATTTTTGTAAAAAAGCGTACACAATTTTGTCATTTTTTTTCAAGACATTGGTCTCCCCCTATGTAATCAAACAATTTTACTCTGCACCACTACCTGCACCTATATCATTTAGAGGAAAAACCAGGCAACCTTCTATATACGTTTTTCTACCAACCTTGTCAAAATCCATCTATAAATGTTAAAAAGTGAGAAAACATTCATAAAATTTTAAACAATTGTCACTGAGTTTAAATTTTCCTCTTCACTCAATAATCCAATTTCTTGATCACAAACACTTGGGTGGGTTGTTAACTAAGTTTACATTTAGTGGACGTGTGGTTTGAATTGGTGTTTACAACCCACCCAATCGGTTGCTTGTGATTCAATTTCTTGACTAAAAACACTTTGATGAGTGTGATTTAATTTCTTGGATTGGTGGATAAACACAAAAATTTAAAAATCTCAAAAATAGCAAAATCCAAGTATCAAAAATATTGAAAGAAAGAACCAAAATTTGGGTATAAAGTATGAAAATATTGTCGGGAAAACCAAATTTTGTTCATAAAATGCAAAATCCTATTTATGAAAAATCATAAATAGTAAAATATGGTACAACATTTTTTAAAAAGAACAAAAACCTTTCCAAAAACTAGAAAATTCTGTTCATAAAATGTCAAATCAATCCGGCAAGTTTTTAAGTTTATAAAATTGTAAATTTTTTTATAAAATCTCATAAATAACCTTGCAGGTTAAAAAAAATTAATATTTTTGCAGTAACAACAAACATTAGTTTTCTTTTAATAACAACATAACTAACGACAATAATATGTAACTGCATTTTTATTGTTTTCACAAGCCAACTTAATTAATTTAAATGTCAAATCTTAATTTATGGCAAGAAAATATAATTATTTTACATAGTTGTCTTCCAAATTATTATTTTACATAGTTGTAGGTATATAAGAATATAAATATGTTGCCATTTAAAAAACTAAAGTTGGTTATCATTGCAAGTATACTAAAAGCAAAAACAAACATTTGTATTATTCAAATCGGTTTATTCATTTGTGCGTTTGTTATCTAACAACCTGTATATTTACTATGTTATTGTTTCATACTATTAAAATAAGTTCAGTAAATTATTATATTTTATTTACTTTATTTATAACTAGTTTCAATATATTTATATTATTTTTAAGTAGTTTTTTATTTGATTAATTAATTAATAAAATAATAATTTTTTTATGATAGTTTTATGAAGTTATCCGAGCTTAAAGTTCATGCTCGTATAATTTTATTATCTTACAAATTTATTAATTATATATTTTTAATTCAATACATTTTGTTTTAGGAAATTATTAAAAGATATTATAATAATTCGTAAGAGATGTTACACCCTCCAAGGAAAAACTAAAGAAGCACTGGACATCGAATTAAATTTGTATATAAAATCGGTAATCCAGGTACTATGGCCTGAAGGCTGGATGTCAATGGCATCTCTCCTCAAAATTTGTAATAGTTTCACAGAAAAGAAATCACCATTTGTAAATAAAACTGGTCCAAGTATTGGACTACCGAAAGATATTCCAAAACTTCAATTAGACGCATTAACTAAAGACATGCAGAAGTTACCACCAATGAAAGAAATTAAAACAATTCATAAAGAAAAAACAAAACAACCTGCAAAGGTGGTAAATTCTGACTTACAAGTAATTGGAGTAGGAGCTAAAGAAATGCAAAAGTTGGCAAACAATTCCATGCTCTCAATAACCCCTATTACATCTAACCATCTGGACAACAAACCCAAACTGCAAAAGAATGATTTAACTATCAATAAAATTGATAATGAACTATCAGCACTGCCAATCGATATAAACAAAAACAGTGGCTTGAGCATCACACCAACCACGTCACCAGACAAACCCGAGAAGAAGACAGAAGAGAACGCACTCATAATAACAAACAATATAAAACCTACTTCGGAAACCACCACAGTTAAACAACCAATTAAGTTGGATACAATAATAAAACCGATAAAGCCAACTGAACCAGTAATAAAACCAGTCAAACAAGATAACCTTATCAAACCCATTAAAGTGGCTGAGCCTGCTATAAAGCCAGTTATTAAAACAGATACTCTGAACAAACCTGTAAAAGTAGTAGAACCTGGTACAAAACCACTAAAAATAGATACTCTTATTAAACCAGAAAATCTAACGAAACCTCCTGTAAAAATGGAAACCTTACCCAAACCTGTAAAAGCGGAAACTTTAATTAAAACTGTGAAAGCGGATGTATTAATTAAGTCTGTAAAACCTGATCCCCTAATTAAACCTGTAAAAACTGATCCCTTAATTAAACCTGTAAAAACAGATTCTTTAATTAAACCTGTTAAAGCAGAATCATTAGTAAAGCCAGTGAAGGTGGCAGAATCTTTAATTAGTAGTAAGGTTAGTAAATTAGATAGACCAAAAACTGATGGTTATTTAAAGCCAGTTAGGACAGAAACATTAATGAAACCTGAAACTATTGAGAAAGTAACTACATTTATTCATTTGCCTCAGAAAGAATTTAAACCTGAAAATCTATCAATAAAACCATGTAAGCCACCAACAGATCACAAAATCGAGAATATCATCAAACCTTCCTCGAAACCTGAGAATCTATCGAAACCAAAGGATACTACACAATCTAGACCCGAAAATCTATCAAAACCTAAACATGATTCTAGGCATGATAAGCATGAAAGAACGCATCACGATAAGCATGAGAAGTTGCATCATGATAAACATGAAAAGATATCACATCGTGATAAACCATCTCATCATGATAAACCATCCCATCATGAGAAACCAAAATCGCCAGCTGAAGTTATTATTCTTGATGATTCTACTAATGATCATCTTGATAGTAACAAAGAATTGTCCAGAAGTAGTAGCAGTAATAGTGTCATTGATTTGACAGCACCCCAGGAATTGAAACGGAAGCCCGGGCCAAAAAGTAAGAATAAGTATTATGATCCGGCATTGATTAAACCTGTAAAAAGTGCCTTGTCCATGGAATCGTCCAAACATAAACAATTACTTACAGGTATTTATTTTTAAAGCAATTTTAAGGTTTTTTTTAATTTCATTATATGCACGATTCAGTATTCATATTTCAGTTAGAATTACGTTTTAGCCAATCAGACATTAGGGAAATTTTAAGTAATATTGCTATTAAAATAGGTATAGAAATGCATAACTTGGTTTATTCTGCTGTTGTTATATAAATAAAGTTGCAAATAATCATCTGATACAAAAACTAGGGTTAAATAATTAAATGTGAATGCTTGTAAATAACAATGGGGGTTAATATACTATGTATTCAATCAAATAGTAAAGTTCATAACTTTTAGATTTAAATGTTATCTATAAACTAAATGATCAGGTTTGGCATTATTTTTGTAAATGTGACGAGCAGCGCTAACATGCTTTGAATTGACTAAATAGTGGAATGTTAAATGCATCATCATTACATAGGCCCTACCTAAAGGCCTGGTTACACAGTGCGAGCTAGCATCCGAGCTAGCCTAGTCAGTTACTTGCAGTGCAGCTACTCGCACCGTGTGACCCCCTCATACGACAGTGGCGACGGACAGTAACTCGTCCTATGGTGCGGTCATATGGTGCGAGTAGCTGCAGTGAAGTAACTGACTAGGCCAGCTCGGATGCTAGCCTCGCACTGTGTAACCAGGCTTGTAAGGTATCAATGTTTACATAACTATAATGATTTTATTTGTAGGTTTACTTATTAATTAAAATATATTCTTCTTTTAATAGAATATGATTTAAATTGTATATAGAGTTTATTTAGATATTATATTTTATTTACATTGAATATTAAATTAATCAATAAACTGGCAAAATTGCACAGTAATATGATTAACACTTTTAGGGTGTTTATATAAGATTATAATAAAATTAGTTGAGTAATACATTCAAACAATAACATAAATAAAAGTTCAAAATCTGAAATATTGTAGAAATCTGTTTTTGAACTGGAGGATTTAACAAAATCAAAATCCAGCATTACTGATTAGATGAAATCTGTACTTAAAATGTGAAAATAATAAAATCTATTCTTGAGACTTATTCCGGGTTTTGAAATATCAAAACTCTGTGTGTGGTATCAAAAATTAGGTTTTTTTGTGTCAAAATCCAACTACAATTTTTTAAATATGAAAAGTTTGATTTGAACTGTGATAAACCGGTTTCTAAAATTTATTAGTGGAAATGATTTAGAGTATTTGCAGTTGTTTGATGTTTAGGTGAGACACTACAATGTTTAGAGATACTAAAAGTGGCAAGGTAAATTTGAGTGGGAAATTAGATGTTAGCATGCTGCTGGTGACTACATTTATTTTGAAAACATACAAATATGTATCCTATGTGCAAAAATATTACTAACAAATAATTTAATAACTTTTTAGTAACGTCCAATGTTAATTAATTGTTATAACATAGACTTTTATTCAGTTCAATTGTTCATTTTTTATAGCTCTGATGAAGGAATGCTAACCAGTTTTGGTTAATCAGGTTGCAACTATCATCAGAGCTATAAACAATGAACATAATAAATATAAACATTAAATTTTATATATGAACAATTAATTATTAATTAACATTAATTATAATATTAAAATACAAAGTTACAAATTTTTTTTTTACCAAGGCATTGTCATAATTGGTTACATAGACTTTTATTCAGTTCAATTGTTCATTTTTTATAGCTCTGATGAAGGTTGCAACCAGAGTAACCGAAACCAGTCAGCGATTTAGAATAAATAATTAATAAATAATAATGTTTAGCTGCGTTTCCTAATTGCAATAGGTGATACTTGGTCAAAATTAATAATAAGATATCAAGCAAGCATGACAGGAATAGAAATTATTTTTGCTATTGATTGAAATGGGTTTCTTTTATGAATTCAGTTTGGCTGCTTCATTTTACATATTTTACTGCCAAAAATAGCTTGTTGGTCAAATGTACTAAACATTATTTTGTATACAGAGAATGTGTAAAATGCAGTTACATTGATTTACATATTCACACGTTTGTGTTGTGTGTTGTCCATCAAAAGATATTTATTTCTACAGACTTGATTCACAACTATACATGCAATTTGATTTTTTTAAATGTGTTTTTAGGTCATGCAAATCTAGATAGTATGTTGCAAGAAAATATAGCAGAAATTGTAAACTATTATGGCCACTTACAGAATACCAAGGAATCACAAGTTTCATCATTGGGAACTGGAGATTTGAATGTACATTTCTATAAATATAAATAAATACAATCAATATGTTAAATTAAATTTATTATTAGTTATTTGAAAATAGATATAAAAATATATACTAAATTAAAAATAAAATATTACTACTCAAACTGCAAATACATTTTAATTTTACAAAGAATTAACAAATACAAAATTTATTAATAAGAAGAATTTTTACAAATAATATACAATGTACACAAATTGGATAACTTAAACATATATTTAGGGCAATAATTAAATGGTAATGGTGTAACTAAAACATTATAAATGTTGAATTAAAATGTATATTGTATGATTTTTTAATAACATTTGTTTTAGGTAATGTTAGTCTAGATAACATGTTACAAGACAACATAGCTGAAACTGAAAATTATTATGGCACATTAAAGAAGCCAAAGGAATTACAAGTTAGAACAACAGCACCTAGTAAATCTCACAATGATGGTGATGACATACAAAAAGTAATGGAAGATCTCAAAGTTTTACAAAAATTATCTACACCTAGCATGAAATCAGATTCTTTAACTAGTTCGCCGGTAAGTGTAATAGCGTTTAACAAGAGCTATACACCGAAATCGAACTCTGGAACTGTTACACCGTCTAAAAGTGAAACAAAATCTGATTATGCATCAGGGTTCCAGGAAGCTTTCCAAAGACAATTTTTGAATGATTTAAGGAACCTGGCTAATCATTCCACACCAACTTCTTCTAAAACATACAATAGGTAGTTAATAAAATTAATTTCAATAGATTTTTCAATGATTATTTTTCTAAACTTTAGTGCTCATACCAGCTCCTCTTCATCACATCCTGACAAATATTATACGGTGAGTTACATTTATTATTTGTTATTACTTAAACTAAAAGTTTAACAGCAGACATAATTAATACTGAATGTTTTTGTTCCAGAATTCCAACAACAATTACACCCAGCAAAATACAAATAAATTTAAAAGTAATTATCCTCCGTCACAGCCAGGTATGTACAGTTAAATATTTACTTTAAAATTGCAAGCAAAGTAGCTATGTAATTTTATTATAATTAATTATTAATACTATAATTGAATGAACGAATAGATACGCAATACACAGGATTTTTTACATTTACATTCATGTATTTTTTCATTATTTTAATTGATGCACATTAATATTTTTATGGAACTAGTATAAACAGTATTTTTTTCCACCGCTTGCACATAATGCACATTGTATAACTAAAATTAAATGCATGGTCAGCTCCATCTATAGAAATTACTAAAGTTACTTTATGCAAAGTTGATATACTTAGGAGTCAATTTATTTAGTTAAATATATACTAACAATTTTAATTCAAAATCATAAGAAATAAAAAAATTAAATTAAATTGCTTGTTAATAACAATATATTTTTATATTTGATTTTACATTAATTATTGTATGTTTTTGCTGAAACATTGATCAATGGTCAAAGCCTGTTTCTGATATGACTCAACTTTTCACAATTGATTTATTTTCTATATTTTATTTCTTGGTTTAATTCTAACCATTGCAGGTTTTTAGAAAATGCAATAAGAATTTTATTGTCTATTGGAAATCTGTTGATTTATACAGACCGTCTCAATGTAAGCGGTCTTTGGGAAAACAATCGGCAATCTCCGCCGCCGGCAAAAAAATTAACACGTGCGCATTCTGCGTGCGAGTGTATGAATACTGATTGAAGACATAATATTTATGTTATTTACGTTATGTTCGGATCTCCCTCCTTTATTGCGTTTGCATGTCGTACGGCGGAGATTGCCGATTGTTTTCCCATAAGACCGCTTACATTGAGACGGTCTGTATATCAGTTTTTAGCAAGTAAAGCAAAATAGAACTTCTGTAAATAAAAACAGAAAAAGCCTATACTTAGTTTCATATTAGTTATAAGAAATTGCACAAATGCATTGCAAATTATTGACAAATTAAGTGATATTGCTTGGCAATAGGTGCGAGGGTCGTTTGTTCAAAGCAATAGAATTGGGTTGATTATAGTGCAAAATTGAGATAATTTTAAATGCATAACAGTCATTTGGCAGACATTACGTGAGCGGACCGCTCTTTTTGGAGCGGTACTTGTTGCTCCCGGAAATGAACAACAAAATGTCACCTCAAAAATGATCGGTTCGCTCACGCTTGTACGCACCCATTATTTTGGTTATATCAATAAAATTATATTCTCTGCTACGAGGCCAAAGGATAAGACTGATCACAAATTCAATTTAAAGCTGAATTACAAAATTTAACAAATTTAAAACATTTGAAATTTTTGGATTCTTATATATTTTATGTCACTTGAAATTTCATTCTCTACACGTTGCAAAAAACTTTAAAAAGTTAAATTATGCAAGT
Source organism: Tachinus rufipes (assembly GCA_963932245.1). NCBI lineage: Eukaryota > Metazoa > Arthropoda > Insecta > Coleoptera > Staphylinidae > Tachinus > Tachinus rufipes. The sequence goes on along the minus strand of OZ010745.1, from coordinate 68,353,978 downwards.
TCCGCTCGAAATATCGCGCCCTTAAACGAAAAATGGCAATAATTGCACAATAAAATCAATATAAATGTAATTGGTTGATATTAGTAGCAATCAAACTTTTTAAATAGCAACATATATTTTTGTCGTTTTGGAGAATCACCTAAGTATAGTTGATTTTCCCTACTTACAAAAATATGTGGAACATTGGTTCTCAAACTTTGGTATGAGTACTACTTGTAGTACATGGAACTGTCTTTGGTGGTACTGGTACTAGTTTTTGGTTTGTTTTATACAGTATGTTCACACATATGGTTGACATGAGGATTTTTTTTAAATGGGACTAATGTCACGCATACAAAATGTTAATTAACAATAACAAAAAGACGAAGTTTATATAAATATTTTTGTTTTTATAGAGCTCAAGTTGTAGAAATTGATATTTTAAAATGTGAGATCAACTTAATACATGTCAGATGTAATTTTTGTGTTGGGTGCAATGTTTTTACTGAATGAATGAATATATGTATCAGTTCCTTGCAGTATTGGTCCTGGGAACTAATCTTAAATTATATATTAATAATATTATGTCTTTATTTCAAGTAATTAACATGAAAATGGCGAAATAAAATGAAAAAAAAAAAACAAAAATTGTCTGCACCAAAATGTCAGAAAAACCAGAATAATGATCACTGTTTATAATAAAATAATACTTTTTGTGGAAAGTAATTGAATTATCTATTTTGATTGTTTTATACAGAAATTACAGCTTACAGTTTTTTAAATGTTTTTATCATAAAATTAGTTTCTTTCTAGTACAGGTTTTGATGTCTGAGATAATTGAGCAACTAGTTATACTATTGTAGGAGTGTTTGAAACAGAAGCTGCAATAAAAATCTTGCTTTAATTAGAACTAAACGATACATAGTCCTGTAAACAAACTCTTGAATATTGTTCACTGCATAGAATGAAAGTCTGGTGATTGAAATTTGAAAAAGAACTTTCTCTAGATATTTTGTATCAAAGTTTTTCTTCATACTGCATATTGTTTATACTTTGCCTTTTTATAACATTCTTTGGTCATTTGCTTGATGCGAATATTGATTTTTGCACAATCTCTATAATCATTTTTTAGAATTTCATCATTTACATCTAATAATTAAAAATCATGACTCGTATATGTAATTAACAAAATATAATATATTTGTCACCTATTAAATTTATATGCATTAGATATCTATTCGTACATTTATTTATGTTTAAAAACTGACATGTAATACTTTGTAATTTTCCATCTAGGTACTTTTAATTTGATGGACGATATGTTAGCAAACTTTATAACGGAATACGCATATCCAAAAGCAGGTATGGGGTGTGCTGGATATGGTTCTAAGTGTTTTATTAAATAATAAATAACCCACGCTTTGTTTGCATTGGTTCTTCTGCTTGATTTTTATTTTGGTTGTTTCTATTTGTGAATTTAAAAAAAAGTAAATAAACTTAGTAACTGTAGAAGTTGATAGGATGTCTGTAGTGATTTGAAATTAATTCAGACATCTTGAAAATTTTCACCCCTACCTACTTGAATTTTAGTTTATAGTTAGCACGCTTTTGTTATTAAAAAAGTATTATTGCACTATTTGTTAGTATTTAATAATTTTTATGTTAAATAGTAGATGTTACTCAGAAGGTTTTAAATTAAAATGGCAAAAATTTAATACTTTTGGTCATTTCTTTGTAATATGCTCTTATATTTATTATATTTTAATTTTGTCAATACTGTATGTTAAGACCAATCCATTTTCAAAGTTTTGGCTTTCTTTCAAGTTTGAATATGTGAAATATTTTTACTATAAATGAATTAAGAACATAAAGACTGATGTTGGCAATGTATAGTTTGAATCTATAGAAAATATTCTAATAATTGGCTCTGATCAGCTCGGATATAACTTAATAATTATTAAAAACATTCATTTAATTAAAAACAATTTTTTTATTGTCATTGCACACTGTGAAACAGATTTGTATTGGCCTTTATAGTCCATTGGTATTGCATGATCCAATCAATGCCATAATGATGCATTGGCTATGAATTATAGATGCAACACCAATAAACTTTTATTTGTGACAAATATTGAGTTTCTGGCTTATAATCAGTGCCTGAACTTATTTGACAACTCATATGACACTTCTTAATTTCTTCAGAAAAAGTATAAAGGGCAATTTGTGATTGGTGTTCAGCGAGGGTTTAAACAACAACTGTTGTAGATGATCTCCAGCATTAATTTTTTAAGTTACTATATTATGGTTTATGAATAATAACATGAAAACACTCAAAAAAATAAACATTAGTTATTTTCAATGCCAACTATTTAATTACTATCATTTTAAATAAAAAACAAATATTATGTTTTTAAATTTATCAAATTTTTTTGTTATGAAACTATATTATTATTGAAAATCATAAAGATTAAAAAAAAAAAATAATAATACTTTATAATACTCAAAAAACCATTTAATATCGGTTAAAAAAATAACGATGTTATTCAGTCATACGTTTTTGGTCTAACACCCTGTATATGCAAACTTTTCAATAAAATGACTGATTAATTCTTTATCAATATGAATTTTTATTCTTTCTAATAAATTTTTATCAATTACTGCAAAAATAGTGAATATATATGTTTGAATCCTGTAGATTATAATCTATATAGAGATATTTTGAATTATGTAGTTGTAATGAGTAGTAATAAAATCATCATACCGCCATCAAATTTAGTATTTTTTTAATAAAATAATGAAATTTTAAGATTACCGAAAAACCTTCTGAGTAATACCTTGTTAATCTATGTTATAATTTACATGTTGACTAATTTTGATTATTTTTTAGCTACACATAAATCAAAGCAGCCTCCAACGCAGAAATAGCAAACATTGTTACCTTTCACCAAGGATGAACGGATATATGATTGTGAATACAAATGATTTTACTGCCATTTTCTCTACACAGTTTTATTATTATTAATAACAATTAGATAACTAATTATGGTTTGTCAATTCTATTTTTTTGTTATTCTTTTTTTTTTATATCGTATTTACCTTTATATCAAAGCATACAAAGATTTTAATTTTCTGTTGATTTCTCTAAAAATGTGTATAATTTCTGTGTATATTTGTAGATAATACGTATTGTAAGTAAAAATTGTACTCCCATTCCTTTATTATTTATTAATGATGTATATATTATAATATAAATCGAAAGAATTATTAAGAAATGAGATGATTGTATCATGGATCACTTTTTTTAAAAAACCTTTATTAAAACCGTGAAATATATTTTGAATGATCAAAAATAAATAAAAATTTGTTAGATTTTATTTTGAAAAAAAGAAATATATATTATATGCGATGCAAAACGTGAAACTTGTATTTGTATTGTGCTACCTCTTATCCTATTATTATCAAAAGTAATTGATGAATGCTATGTCAAATGTTACCCTGTATTTAAGGCATTTTTTAGAGAATGCTATTTAACATCGGATTTTAAAGTATAAAAACTACTTGAGCTAAAAAGACAAAATAATGAAAATTAAAAACTTTTCAAATATAGTTCTTCCAAAGAGCCGGAAAAGCGAAAATTCCCTTCTTAACTTTTTTTGAATAGTCATTTTTTTAATAAAAAATGCTCAATATGCGCCGTGTACACCTTTTTCAAAAAATCTTCGCCCCGTTATTCCGACGACATTAGGTCTGTTCCAACATACGATTTGGACAGTTTGCAAACCGTCCAAACTGTTCACACAAACAAATATTTGTCATACTTACGCAACCTTTTATACACAGTAATTTGTTTGTGTGCATAGTTTGGACGGTTTGCAAACTGTCCAAATTGTATGTTGGAACAGACCTATTGTAACCCAAAGTCTAGTGTAATGTAGAGCTTAAGATATGCTGATTTTTTCACGGCGTTTGAGAAGTCGTTCGGTCTTTTCGGCTTATGAGGTGTTTGCGGGCTCCGACGGGCTTCTAGTCTGAGCTCGCGATCCTGTTCTTCTGCACTCGCGTCTTTTTTGTTCTGGCTTCGTGTTTTGCTTGTTGATTATGAGTTTTTTTCTTATCTGAAACATTGCTTTACTGGAATACTCCATGGTATTATCAGTATTACCATGACCAACCTGCTCTGAAAAACACACGTTCATGTGTTGTTATTAATTTTAAATCAAAATTATTGCTGTAAGTTTGATATCCGCGGTTCCGTCTCGATCTAACTGCAAGGTGGTGGAGTACAAATGAGTTCAGAAACTGGCAGATCATCTGCTCAGTGTTGTTCTTCACCATAATTAAGTAAAAAATGTTCTCTCAGGCTTTATTACATTTTTTCTGCAAAAGTTGAATGTTTGTACATATGTGCCGATTGTAAATTCCGTTTTTAATTATAAAAAGATAACATATAATATTAAGAACAAAATTGAAACAACAAGTGCTTTTCTTTTGTCAGTAAGGTAAGCCAAAATACTCGCCTTACCTCACAAAATTCTTAAAGTAAGCTTGAGGGAAGAATAGTAGAGAAAGAAAAACATTTGTGTGAAAAATGATCTAAATTTCTTTTTGTACAAAAGAAATATAGTCAATAGGACTTTGAATACTCCACACATACAAATTGAATAACGTCTAAACCTAAACAAAGTTTGAACTTACCACCAGGCACAGATTCAGAACAAAAGTAGTAAGAAATGAAGACAGTAATAACAAAAACAAACAAAAAAGTCTAGAAGGTAATACGTAAGCTAAAATGCAGGCTTGGATGACAAATGAAATAACAGACTTAGCAGAAAGACGCAGAGCAAGAACAGAGACGAAATCGAGTATAAAAAAATACACAAGTTTATACGCAAGAAAATAAAGCAAGCAAAGGAAAAATGGATGAAAGAAAGAAAGAAATAAAAGAACGAAAATATACGACGAGTTTATTGTGCACAAAAAGATTAAAGAATGCACATATACATAAAACATGAGAAGGCATTCTAGTACATCATAGTAATGCCCGTCTGACAATATGCATTTTTCTGTATAACTTTCTATATAGTCGATTGTACAAATTGACCTTGAGTAGTTTCTATATAATTTTGTATACAGTTAATATTTTCCTGTATGATACTAAGCAGTTTATTGTAGCAAAAATGAATGAAAGACGGCATTCTATTGGCTGCTTTCTGCGGATAGCGTCAGCTGTTCGAGATTGTTATGTTTATTTACCTATTTACGTCAACGTCGCTTTTAGTCGACTTGACTGACATAACTTTTCAAAATAACCCTTACAAAGGTTTGCTTTAATTTTGGTTATTGTTGTGGATGATTCGTAAGTTTCTTCTAATATTTGTTCTAATGCCTCATTGTTAGCATGCTTATTATTATATTAAGGCCTGTAATATCCAACTCCTAATAAAGCACCTAATAAACTATTAGCTGAATAACCTCACTTTTAATTTTATTTATTTTATTAAAACGTATGGACAATCAATTAAATGTATGCTTAATATATACATTTATAACAAATAAAAACGTTAAGCATATAATTTCTTAACTGCTCAGAGGTGTAACAAAAATAAATCAAATTAAAGTTTGAAAAAAGTTAGGTTATTCAGCTAATAGTTTATTAGGTGCTTTATTAGGAGATGGATATTACGGCCCTAAGTAGAATTAATAATTAAAATTAAAATCAGCTGACTGCATGCGCCGCCATTATTGTTTACATATGTCAATTTGTGTTCTGCGCAGAAACTATACAATATAATGATTGATCTGTGATAATGATGTTACCATAACAAACTATATAGAAAACTGTATTCGTGTATGACACTATACCTTTTTGGATTGTACAGACAACTATATAGAAAGTTATACAAAAAAATGCACAGTGTCAGCCGGGCATAAGATGGTCGAAACTATGAAAAATATCGGCCTAGATGACAATGATGTGATACTGTTGGCCAACCTATATTGGAGCCAATCTGCAATAACGGTCAACAAAGTCTGAAGAGCTATCCAAAGAAGAGTTAGAAAAGAATGTGTCTATATATCTTCCAGAAGATAAAAAGATATAAGAATAAGAATTGGTGGAGAAAGTGTCAGCAACATCAGAAACACAGATGACACGCCAATTATGGTAGAATCAATTAAAGAACTGCTACTCAACAATAGATGAGGCCTCACGATAAACGACAAGAAAGCCAAGTTAATGGTAGTTAGTAAGATAGACGTTGGACCGGTAGTAGCGACCCTTGATGGCAAAAGAATAGAAAGAGTACAACATTTTTAGGCAGTTGGATAAATTAATTAATGGATCCGGAAGAAGAATTTAAATGCAAAAAAAATAGCTGGAACAGCGTTTATAAAACTACTGGACACTCAAGCAGACAACAATCAAATGTTTTGAAGCATTTGAATGTACCTATATAGAAAGAGCGATAAATGATGAAGTTCTAATGAGAATTTGACACGAAATAGCTCTTATGCCTACAATTAAAAGAACAAAACTAATAACTAATACCTGGGGCATATAATGCGAGGCGCAAAGTACAATCTGCTATGTCTTATTCTCAATGGAAAGAAGAACAAAAAGAAGAATTGGCTGCAAAAAGCAATAATGGCTAAAAAAACCTTTGACAATCAACCGAAGAACTGCCACACTCCGCCCAGAATATAGGCAAGGCTTTAAAAGAAGAAGAAGATATTTACAGTGGGGATCTTAAAATTTTGCGATTAAGGTAACTTCAGATAAAATAGTCGCTTTTAGCAGCATGAACGAGCGAAGCGAGTGAGGGCTGCTAAAGCGAAGGGCTGCTAAAGCCTTTTTGCACGAGTTACACTCGATATTTTTTTGTCTGTCCCAATTAAATACATTATTTTTAATGTTTATTATAATTTGTCACTACTGTCAGATTTTAAGGTATGACGTCTACATATGAAACTGTGATTCACAGCCAATCAAATACCGCGAATAGATTAGAGCATATGCGGGCCGAAAAAGATGCTTTTGGTAGAGGCACGCGAAAATAGTATATAGTGTACCATTAGCCGAAAATAGGCTTTAGCAGCCCGCCGCTAAAGCGAAGGGCAGGGCTGCTAAAGCCTTTTGGCACGTGTTACATTTGATATTTTTTTGCCTGCTTCAATTAAAAACACTATTTTCAATGTTTATTATAATTTGTCACTACTGTCACACATGACGTCTACATATGAAACTGTATTTCACAGCCAATCAAATACCGCAAATAGCCAAAAAGGCCAATGGGCATATGCGGGCCGAAAATTGCATAAAAGATGCTTTCAGTAGAGGCAGTCGAAAAATATATATAATTTAAGTTTAGCGGTAAGTAAGTAACAATTTACCAATTAGATATGATAAGTTTTATCTATATTATATATAACATACTTTTATTTGAACTTTTTTAGTAAAATAATCTTTTGGGTAAAGTCTACATTTTAATTGAAAAACTTATATTTGTGGTTTAGATAAAGAATTGTTGTGTTTGTTCTGGCTGGGCGTTTTGGAGTTTTTTTTCTAACTTATGACTGCATTTATTGTGGTGTACGCTTTTATTTAATTGTCACTACTTTATAAGAGTTAATATGGGTTTCTAAGGTCAAGTTTCAAGTTGGAAGGTGAACAAAGTTTTTGAGCTATTAGCAAAACTAGCTTGTAGATTAGGAGGAGTATTTTTAATTATTTAAATCAATATGGTTTTAAGAGTGTTTAGATTCTTAGTTATGGAATTTTATTTATTGTTGTGATCATTGACTTATGCTCTGTTTTGTGGCTTTTTGGAATAACTAACTAAAATGTTACCTTTTTTAATTTGTAATTGTCTAAGTTAATGTTGAACTTGGTGTACTATTAAGCCAGTTTATCAATCAAGATTTATTTTTTTTTAAATATCTTATCAATTTTGTAAAGCTTCAATTCCAGATAATATTTATATTGAAACTTTAAAACTTATACAAAAGGAGAACATTAACCTACTAGTTAATTTTTTCAACAAGATTATTAGATCATATTAACATACCTTAAGATTGATTAAAATCAATATTTATAACTTTTCCCAAGAAAACCAATTTTTTATTTTAATATACACTCAGAACAAATATTCTTAAAAGCATTAGAAAACTTGCAGGATGGAATCAAGGTTAACGACAAACTACTAAACAACCTCAGATACGCAGACAATACGGCAACATTTGCAGATAGTTACGAGGTCTTGCAACACTCAATTAACCAAAACACGTCAGAAGGCGATGCGTTTGGACTAAAATTAAACACGGCTAAAAGTAAAGTCATGGTGATCAGTAGAAAGCATAGAAGCAAGATCACGACTAGAAATGGCCTAAACAACCTTTTTTAAAATGAGAAAAATGTTATACTGCTTTATGGTGTTGAGGCTTAGACACTAAAGTTTAATACTATCGGGGATGCATAGAATGTTTTGGGTGGAGCTCATCACAAACCTTGAAATCTACACACACATGGGAAAAACAGAAAGCTAGTAAGAATTGTTAAAAAGCAAAAGACAGCATACTTGGAGCACATTCTTAAAAGCAGTAAATATAGTCTGTTAAAACTTATAATGGAAGAGAAGATAAAAGGCCGACGTGGCTAAGGCCTAAAAAACATAGACTGGGCTGCCTGGACTAGATTTCCCCCACACCTTTTTGAGATCGACAAAAGATTGAGAAAAATTTGATATGACCTAAAGAAGAAGAACGAATTTTGTGCACTTATGCAGTAACGTATGTTATACAAAATAAATCTATATACAGGGCAATTCAAAACACAAGCAAAAACTTAAGTTTTAGTTTTTTCTAGAAATTGCCTTTACGTTAAATATTGTAAACTTTTATGCTGTTTTTATTAATATTAGAATATGCACTATCTTATCTATTTTACGGTGGTTTGTTTTTTTCTTTTTTAAAGTCAACGACTTCTGTAAATCAACTTGAGGACTAACACTTAGTAGTTTTTTTTATATTATACATTAATATTATGTATAAATAGTCATTCTGTGAGTATAGACATTTTTATGACAAGTTTTTACTGTTTCAAAATCAAAATCTGAGGAATTATTAGTACTAAATATTAAACTAATCAACGAATCCATATTTAAATCTTCTTTAATATGTCTTTTAAGGGTCACAATCACTTATAATCTTTTCTAGAACAATCATATTGTTAAATAGCTTTGAGAGTATCTAGAAAACTAGGATTTCTTAATAGATGTAATTTTTTTTACTTCTGTTCAACTTTTGCGTTTTATAGAATTTATATTTGTCCTTGTATTGAATATTGTTTCCAAGATCCTCATCCAAAACTACACTTTCTTCTAAACTTTAATCAAAAACGAGCTATTTGAATTATTGCCGATCCAAAATTGACATTTTGCAACACCTGAGCAATGTTGCAGATCTTTACATTTTCTATACATATTTCTATGGACATTGTTCAAACAAAATGCAAGGCATTGCTATCTAAATAAATATTTACTTGTAGTACAAGGCTTGTTAGAAATTTTAACAAATATTCATTGATACTTCAGAGCTGTAAACTTCCAAACTCAGTATTTCCCGAGACTTATAAGCCACAAATATTCAAGGTCAATGTTTACAGACTCTTTAAATCTAGTCTTTAGTGTGATAGTTTTAGCAAGTGTGGTTTCACTTGTTAAAATTTAAAGATATTTTTATGTTGTTGTGGCATATTACGTAATTCTTAAATGAGCCCTTGAAAAAGTGGCCACAAAGATTTTAACTATTTTTTTACCTTTGTGGCAACATTGCAAAAAAAACTGTAATTAATTTTTATGAAAACTTAAGTGAGTTTTATTTAAAAACAAATATTGCAACAAAATAGTTGATTTTTTTATTTCACCATTTTACGGCATGATATTTTAAACACAGTTTTTTTGACCTAGACCACTCTGGTTTTTAAAGGCTCAAATATCACATATTGAAATTAAAAAAAAAGGAAGCGTAGCGAAGTATTTTTGTAGTTGTTAATATATTTTTTATGACAGTAGTTGTACATTAGTGTTTAGCTAGAGCTTAAAATCGAGTATAAAAGCTGGTTTTAAAATCTGAAAAAAGAAGTTGTGATAGTAGATTCAGCACGCCAATCTTCTATTTTTTTTTTAATTAAAAATATGCATTTACATTTAAATCTGATGTATTAAGTAATTATGTAGAAAGTATTGAAGGAGTATTTTTGTAATAAACTGACCGTACACTGCTAAGGTAGAAAGGCATAGAATTAAATAAAATAAAAATTGTTAAAAGATAGAATTATAAAAATTTTACCGAATTTATACTTTACTTTTCGAGCAAAATGCATATGTTTTTTACATGTGTTATAAAAGTATTCATTTTATTTCAATTCACTGTCGTTTTTTTAAGATTATATAGAGAAAAATATCAAATAATTGAAAAGTACAGCTTATTCATTTTCATTGCAAGTCTTGTCTTATTTAATGTTTCAATAAATTAATCAAAGATGGCGGCAGTTACACTACGCAAATGAGTTATTTTTATATTATTAATTTTGTTTAAATTTATTGCTTAAGTTAAACTTATATATTATGTAATTTTTTTCTTAATAATATTGATTATTTTTGTAAAAAATATTAATTAAATTTTAATTACAATGTATGTTGAGGAGATATGAAAACTTAAAACTTATGTTATTGTAAATATTACAGATTTGAATTTAATTTTTTTATTATAATACCAGTGCTGCCATCTTTTGTCCAAATTTAGGGACATTCACATCCAACTAGTGTCGCCCTGTAGTTTACACCTGTTTCCATCAGATGGTTTATTGTTTATATTTATTTCCTAAATTAACCAATCACCGATTGTTGCAATAGTATAATTTGACCCAAAATAAACAAACTTCGATTAAATACAGGGTAAGTTTACATATATTTTTACGTATACTGATTAACCTCAAATTGTCATCTTGTTTATTTGTTAATAAAATATTATTAAAATTGAATTACAAATTGTTTATGTTATATCCCCATATCAATAACGATAATATCCTAAATAATCATTCCTTCTCCACTCATTAAATAAATCAATTCCCAAACATAATAAAAATAAACCTTTGCCCTTATTTTTATTAGTTGCTGTCATACTCATTTTTAATTTATTATCATCCCTCAATATGTGAAGCATTTTAAATTGTAAAACAAACATCCGTTTCAAAGTCATTAATGTCATATCCCAGACACAAATAAACCTTTGTTCCATATTGATAACACCACCCTCCGCGGAACTTCCCTATATATATGTTGCATGTTTAGTTTTAAGTCAGTGGGGAACTATTCTTCGACGAAGTACTAAATAAATAATTTTTACTTCATATATATGTTAATTTTAATTTAACCTATTCACCAATTTGTGCGCTATATATAATATATATATTGCCCCACGATCGGTAAACAATCAAGTGTCTGTGTGCGACGAAGAAAGAAGTCCGACCCACAACAAGATTTGGTGACAGCGGTAGAACGAACTGACGACGCAAGCCCTTTTTCTGCCGAGATATCCAAGCTACCCTAGGATTTGCCCATCACCTGTATTGAGACAATTACAAATAATTGTAGAGGATGATGTCGATGTAAGTAGCTTTAACGTTTCGCATGTTATTTTGGTCATTTGCCGCATTTTTTTTCGTTTACACATTATCAATATATAGCTTCAATAAAAAATCCCAACTCAACATTATTCGTAATTAATTACATTTAAAAAAAAAATTGTTATATACACACAATTACATATTCGTAATAGGTATATAAATATTCTTTTATTTCGCAATTTTTTTTTATAAACAAAAATTAATTAAATATGCCATTAACAAATATGGAACTATTAAAGCTGGTAGAGCCATTTTCGGGAAGCCCCGATAAGTTAAACGTATTTTTATTACAATGTGAAACTGCGGTGTCAAAAGTAGCTGACCCAAATGAAGTAAATGAATTTGTTTCATTGCTCGCGGGTTTTAAATTAGTAGGTGACTGTGTATCAGTTTTAAAAAATAGTACTGAAGCCTATTCCACTTGGGACGATTTTCAGTCATTTTTAATAAATAATTTTAAACACGCGCATAAAACGAAGCACGGTTGGATTGCAGAAATTTTTAACGCCCGCCAAAATAATAATGAATCTCTAGAAACGTTCGGAAAAAATTTAAAACACATAGTAACGAATTATAAAAACAATAGCGGCGCGTCGGACGAAGAAAAAAATAATTTTGAGGAAATAGCAATAACTTCTTTCAAACGGGGTATAGCCAACGAAAAATTACAAACGGCAATGTTAAATTGTAAAGAAAATAAATTAGAAAAGGTTATTAACGAGGCAATCGAACATAAAAATATTTTGGGAGTCGAGCAAAGAGGTTCATATCGCGTTAATCAAGTTCGCGTTTACTGCAATTACTGCGACCGTCCCAACCATATAGAAAGTGAATGCCGGTTGAAAATAAAACATTTAAACGAAAATCAAAGCTCTATAAATTATAACAGAGATAACACCAGAAATAATTACAGAAATTATGACAATTATAGAGACGGTAATAACTATAGAGGAAATTTAAATTTTCGTGGCAATAATAATCGAAGTAATTTCAACGACCAAAGACGCGATTTTTCACCAAATAATTATAATCGAGGTAATTTTAATAATCAAAGACGCGATTTTCAAACAAATAGCTATAATCGTAACAATCCCAATCAAAGACGTGATTTTCAACAAAATCCCCATCAAGACCAGTCCAGCCACGGTCAAGTAAATCGTCAAACTTATGATGATGTTACATTTGATCATTCGGGAAACGAACGTTCCTTGGGCGAGCACGTCCAACCAAGGAATCAAGTTTAAACCGTGCACCAATTCATGTGAGTCGGTGTAATTATTTTGAAATTGGCGACACTTTTAACACGATAAATGGAAATAATATTGACTATAATGAAGGTGAAGGTATTAGAAATTTAGCTAGGGCGATTCCTGATATCTATCACGAGGGTTGGATTGAAAAATATGAAAACTCCCGGAATTTAGCTAGGGCGATTCCAGGTGTTTGTCATGATCAATTTAAAACAAATAAAGCAATTAATAAGACTGAAACTTTGACAAATAATGAAATAGAAACGTTAAACAAAATTAACGATACTATAAATAATCAAAAAATTAGTAAAGAAACTAGTATAAAAGATAATTCATTAAACAAAGATTTAGTAATCGCACACCACAAAGAAAATGTCAATATTATTACCCAGCACAGAGTGTTTGAAATTATAGAGCCAGTTACAGATAATAACCCGATAATTATAAATAAATCCATATTATTTAACCAAGAGGGTAGTTGCGATATCATTTATTTAAGTATGAACAGTGATATAGATAAGAACAACGCGCGAATGATTTTAGATACGGGCGCTCAAACTAGTCTAATCAATATAAATAAAATTAAAAACAAATCAAAAATAAATTTACAAGATCTTGTTACAATTATCGGTATCACTAATAACGAAGCCATTACTATTGGATCAATAACAACAATGGTTAAAATAAATGGTGAAGAAATCCCTCATAAGTTTCATGTAGTTGACAATAATTGCAATCTCCAAGCAGATGGCATTATTGGAAGAGACTTTATGAAACATTTTCATGCTGTCATTTCATACGTAAATAAAACATTTACAATAGGTGACCAGGTGTTTAAAATTTACTCATCTAATGAAATTGATAATTTAATTTTCATACCGGCTCGATGCGAACTAATTACAGAAATATCAACTACACAGAATGTAAACGGACAGGTATTATGTGACAAAACGACATTAAATGATGATTTAATTGTAGGTTCTTGCATTACAAATGTCGAAAACAATAAATGTTACGTTGGTATCCTGAATGTATCTGAATGCGATCACATAATAACGACACCTAAATTAATGCTGGAACCTATAAATAACTACGATCAGTTTGTAAACGAAGATATTCCAATTAAATACGACAATTTTGTATTAGATAGACTGGACAAAATAAAACGATCAGTTTTAACAGATCATTTAAATAATGAAGAAATAAACGCTTTATACGATATTTGTATAAAATATTTAGACGTAATTTACCTTGAAGGTGACATGTTAAGTAGTACAAATAGTGTAACACACAAAATAGTTACGCTTCCTAACAAACCTCCTATTTTTGTAAAACCATACCGCCTACCCTACCAACACAAAAATCAAATTGAATCCCAAATGAAACAGATGTTGAGTGACGGAATTGTTAGCCATAGCAATTCTCCGTACAACGCACCTCTTTTATTAGTCCCAAAGAAACCTGATTCAAATGGCGAAGCAAAGTGGCGAGTAGTTGTAGACTACCGCAAACTAAACGAAATCACCATTAGTGATCCATATCCTCTCCCTAACATCACTGATATCCTTGATCAACTCGGAAATTCCAAATATTTCACTACTTTAGATTTGGCATCCGGTTATCATCAAATTCCAATGCATCCTGACCATGCTGAAAAAACAGCATTTAGCACTACTTTTGGTCACTTTCAATACAATAGAATGCCGTTCGGTTTAAAAAATTCAGGAGCAACTTTTCAAAGATTAATGAACTCGGTACTGAGCGGTTTGCAAGGCATTAAATGTTTCGTTTATGTTGACGATATTGTAGTGTATGCAAACAGTTTGGATGAGCATAACAGTAAATTATGTGAAATTTTTGACAGACTTCGCGAAACTAATTTAAAAATTAATTTGTCCAAATGTAATTTTTTAAGAAAAGAATGTAAATTCTTAGGACATGTGATTTCTGAAGACGGCATTAAACCCGATCCTTTAAAAATTCAAGCAGTAATAAATTTTAACACTCCGCAAACCCAAAAGCAAATCAGATCATTTTTGGGTCTAGTTGGTTATTATAAAAGCTTTATTAAAGGATTTTCAAAATTAGCATATCCCTTAAACCAACTGTTACATAAACATGTAAAATTCATATGGACTCCTGAATGTCAAGTCAGCTTTGATTTATTAAAACGTAACATAACTAATCCACCTGTACTAGCCTATCCTGATTTTAAAAAGCCCTTTATAATCACCACAGACGCGAGTAAATACGGTTTGGGCGCGATTTTATCACAAGGCGAAATAGGTTCGGATAGACCAATCGCGTATGCTAGTCGTACTTTAAATAGAGCGGAATCGAATTACTCTACAACAGAACGCGAGATGAAAGCGATAATTTTTGGTATAAATCATTATAGACCATATATTTTTGGAACAAAATTTACTATTATCACGGATCATAAACCATTATCGCAAGTTTTTAGAGTAAAAGATCCGGGTTCTCGATTGACCAAATATCGTTTATTATTAGCAGAATATGACTATTCAATAGTGTACAAAGCTGGCAAATTGAACACAAATGCAGACGCGTTAAGCCGAATTAACACTTTTAATACTAAAAATACTGTTATAAATGAACTTGGATATTTTGAGTTCGAAGAACTGATGAAAACCAAACTAATAACTAACGCTAAAGTTAATGAAACACTTGAACCAATCTTGACCATGCAAAATAGTGTAGATTTAATTATGTTTATGCCTCAAAACTTAGATGATTCTGATGAGTTTTTAAATCTTTTAGACGAAAAATTTAATTTATTTTACGATTTTAATCAAAACAAACCGAATATAAACGACATTTTTACTTTAAATAGACTGGACCACTCTGAGGGAAAACTATATTGTTTAATCGATAGAGAATATGATGTAGATAACCATGATTATGAACAGATATGGATATTACTATGTACTCTTACAAAGTTGTTAGACGAGACACATGTCAATAATAATATAAAAAAACATTGCAATATTAAAATTTGAAAAAGGAAAAATAAAATGGAACAAAACTCTGTCAATGATCCGGTTGCTATTTAAGGGTTATAATACGCAGGTGTGTATTAAGGATAATATGACTGAATTAAACAAACTGACGGAACAACAAAAAACGGATATAATTAAAGAATACCATGATACCCCTCTTGGAGGACATCAAGGTGTAAACAGAACATATAATAGAATAAAGCAAATATATACATGGCCTAATTTAAGAAAAGACATATCTGACTACATAAGTAAATGCGAAAGTTGTCAAAAAAATAAACTAATTAACAATGACACAAAAATGCCAATGGCAATTTCAAGCGTCGCATCTAAACCTTTTGAGAAAGTTTATTTGGATGTAGTTGGACCTATGACATTAACAGAGAACGGACATAAATATATACTAACTTTTCAAGATGACTTAACAAAATTTGTAGAAGCAATTCCAATACCTAATCAGGAAGCTGTAACTATTGCCCGTGAATTTGTCAATAATATTATCTGTCGACATGGCATTCCTGAAACAGTATTGACTGATCAAGGTACTAACTTTTTAAGCAATGTATTCAAAAACACTTGCAAACTTTTAAAAATAAAAAAAATTCAAACTACTGCGTATCATCCACAGACAAATGGTGCTTTGGAAAGATCCCATAGAACTCTTGCCGAATATTTACGCCACTTCAGTTCACAAAATCAGTTAGATTGGGATTTACATATCCAAACTGCAATGTTTACGTACAATACCACTCCACATACATCCACTAAATTTACACCATATTATTTGCTCTATGGTGTAGAAGCTACTTTACCTTCATCTATTATCAAACCTACCGAAGTTCTTTACTCATACGACGATTATGTCAAAGATTTAAAGTTTAAAATGCAGAACGTTAGACAAATAGCACGCGAGAATTTATTAAACAGTAAACAAAAATCTAAAGTACAATATGACAAAAATTGTAGACCTAACACCTTTTATGTCGGTGACAAAGTTTTATTAAAAAACGTAACTATACGACGGGGTTTAAGTAAAAAGTTTTTGCCTTTGTGGGAAGGACCTTACATAGTTTATAGCAAACATACACCTCTAAACTATTCAATCAAAGTTAATCGCAAATTAATTCGTGTAAACGCAAACAGATTAAAACATTTTTGCGAGTAAACAATAACATAGATGCATATATACTAAAATCCGATAACTGATATATACGTTTTTCAGACGGAAATTTAGTGTACGTGATTCGCATCCCCTTAATAGAGACAAATTTATTCAAATTATTAAAACTACAACCGTTTCCATCTAAATTGCATGAAAATAAATTTGTCATGATTCAACCTAAAACTAAATTTCTCGCCGTAGATGACAACAAACAACAATTTTTGGAATTTTCGGAATTAGAAATAAAAAATTGTATTACCGTGGCGTCGTCAAAAATTATCTGCAAACAAGACAAACCCATAAATTTAGCACACCTTTATGATAGTTGCGAATTTAAAATTTATACACAGTCAACTTCAATAATACCTGAAATTTGCGATAAAAGAATATTTAATTTAAATAAGAGCATTTATATACAATTGCAAAATTCAAATACTTGGATTTTTGTTATACCAAAATTTGAAACGATAACGTTGAGTTGCGAAAACAGAGCTGTTACTATTGATGTTGTGTTAAGGAATACAGGTGCATTGACCATCGATAACAAGTGTAAAGGTTACAGTAGCTCCGTCATGCTAAACCCTCATGACATCATCTCGGGCAATCCTAAGCCCAGCGAGTTCCTACCCGATTTGGATTTCATCAAGCTGATATCCGAAGAAATTAGGTCACGTTCAAATTTTAACTTAAGTCTACTGACACTGGATCATCATTACAACAAGATATCAAACCATGTTGATGACTTAAACGTTGCAAGTCATAAACTGGATGATATTATAAGGACAAGCAACGAAATTCACGAACCAACGGAATGGCATCATAGTGCAATTACTTTCACACCGTTAGTGATTTCAGTGATTGTAATTTTATATATTTTATATAAAATATTCAAACGGATTTGCCCAAGGTTCACCTTATGGAACATGTTCTTAAATGCACAACGCCGTCAGCGCATGACACCTCCTGCAGCCCCTATTAATTTAAGGCTAAACATGTTGCGAACACCGATCGTTGAAGAACCCCAACATGACATTCAAGAAGAACCACAACCTGAAATTATAAGACCACTTGCGACAACACCTCCGACAACACCTCCCAGAAGATCTTCAAGAATCCAGCAAAGGATGAATCCTTTTAACAGACTTTAAAATTAAGTGCGATTTATGTGCGCGTGTGTTTATGTATTCTGAACTTTCTATACTTTTCAGTTGCAAATGACTTTTCTTTTTCTTATTAAATTTTATTATTTTTATCAGGTATCATTATTTTATTAGTTAGTTATTTTTAAGTTAGTTAAATTTATCAGGTTTTACCTATTATCTATTTTTTTTTATTTTATACAAAAAAATGTAGAATACATTTTTTTTATGATAAGGAGGGAGGAAATGTTATATCCCCATATCAATAACGATAATATCCTAAATAATCATTCCTTCTCCACTCATTAAATAAATCAATTCCCAAACATAATAAAAATAAACCTTTGCCCTTATTTTTATTAGTTGCTGTCATACTCATTTTTAATTTATTATCATCCCTCAATATGTGAAGCATTTTAAATTGTAAAACAAACATCCGTTTCAAAGTCATTAATGTCATATCCCAGACACAAATAAACCTTTGTTCCATATTGATAACACCACCCTCCGCGGAACTTCCCTATATATATGTTGCATGTTTAGTTTTAAGTCAGTGGGGAACTATTCTTCGACGAAGTACTAAATAAATAATTTTTACTTCATATATATGTTAATTTTAATTTAACCTATTCACCAATTTGTGCGCTATATATAATATATATATTGCCCCACGATCGGTAAACAATCAAGTGTCTGTGTGCGACGAAGAAAGAAGTCCGACCCACAACATTTAATACTGCAATCAATAAATTCTAATTTGTTTGACCTGTGTTTTCTTTTATGGTATTCATTGGAGCCTATTGTATATTTATGAATTGGGAACTAGCAGAGCAACAAACCTGTCAGTCACCCTTAGTTGACCACAATAGCACATAGGTAATTAGTGCTTATTAAAGGGTTGATTGAACTGAAAGTGTTACTCTATTGTAACAGAGGTTTTTGTCATAATTATAAAATATTTTATCGATAACATTATAATTATTCTATGTTAAATATTTAATGACCAATTACAGATATTCAAATAATTCTTTATGGTAAGCTTTTATAGCGTCGCAACCATTAATTTCTTATATAAAATATTAAATGGTTGTAAATAAAATAATATATTTTATAACAAACTATACATTTTTTTGTTTTTGTTTTATAAGAATATACATTTCAGATTATAAAATATTAATGATTAAAAAAAATAACCTTTCAGTAAGTAATAAGCTTGAATTAATTTTGTGAGGGAGCTTGGGTTTTGTTCGGCTTACCTGAGGCCGGCTCAGGACTAGGCAGTTACCTAATTTCCGTAGTTTTACATGTGACCCATAAAATAAAATTGAATTTATAAAAAAATAAAAATAATAATTCATGTATTGGATATCTAATCATTTATTTAAAATAATATTGTCGCAGTGACTAGTTGCTCAGGCTGACCAGATTTTTTTTTCAATAACATATACTCTTTTAAAGTTAGAATACTTTTAACTATTTTTATTAATTTAAAATAATAGAAATTTTGGTTTAACCTTAATAATTTCAATTGTTTGAAAGAAAGAGCCGACGACGAAATCAGCGTGTCGGTCCGACCCTCCCTTTGTCCCGGCAGTTTCCAAGTTCTTTGCTCTCTTCAGGACGGACGTCATATATGTAGAATTGTCTTCTAAAAGCGTTTTATATGAAGAAGAAAATTTGTTGATTTGAAGAAATTTTGAGAAAATTGGATTTATAACGTCTATACTAAGTATTTTTATTAAATCTATGAAATTGACATTTTGGAGGATAAATTAATGATAATACTAATAGGTAGATAGTTTAAAGATATTTTGATAAAATTAGATTTGAAACAGCTTTAATCCGTCTTTGTAAAGTTCAAGAAATTGACACTGAAGGTTTAAGTTGATCATTTAGACCAGGGATCGGCAAACTAAGTTTTAAATAAGGAAATTTCTTTTGTATTTGCATCAAAATCAAAAAAACTTTGCGGGCCGAATTTGGCCTGAGGGCCGTAGTTTGCTGACTCCTGATTTAGACTATACCATCAGATGGAATTATATGGAAAATTAAATTTTGAAGACATTTTGTATAAACACAGTTTATTTGAAGAAACTTTGAGAAAATTTGATATGAATCAGCTTTAGTTTGAATTTTTGTTATATTTAAGAAATTGTTAAATTTATCATTTAGACAATACGAATAGGTGAATTTGTACGTAGAATTGTATTATAAAAACATTTTATATAAAGAAAGTTTAAACTTTTGTAATCATACTCTGGAGTGCTCACACCAGCCCGCCCAAGTGTCCGTCATCAAGTGAATGGGTATTATTTTCTTCTCTAACATATACTTGGGTGGGTGAATGGGCAATCCAGTTCTAACTACTCGATTGCAATCATGAATTGGAGTGTCAACCAATCACCCAAGTGTTTATTATCAGGACATTGGTCTATTGCCTCTTCTCACATAGTGATTTTAACCTTTTCAGACAGGACATTGGAAGAACTTCAAATTTCTTGATAACTAACACATAGGCGGGTGGGCGGGAACTTTAGTTTAAACCATCCGTTTGTACTCATGTTCTGGAGTGATTCACTCATCTGCCCAAGAGTCATAAAAGATTGGATATTATCTTCTGACATAGAGTCTTTTAACGCTTGCAGGGAAGGGAAACTTTTATTTTTTTGGATCACTTGGGCAGACGGGCGGAAACTCCAGTTTAAACTATCTGTCCGTACTTATGTTCTGGAGTGACGCACCCACTCGCTCAAGTGTTTGTTGATGCAGACCGTGCCTGTTCCGTCTCGACCAGTCCGGCGCCGAGGGATGGATCAAAGAAGGGGCGGCCAATTGGAACCTAGTTTAGATTTTTTAGCAATTCAAACGACAATATCTCGAAAACGGTGCGGTGCGTTAGATAGAAAAACGGTTTATGCAAATGACTTTAAAACCCTCGAAGAAGATGTTTTGGCAGACCTTGCGATAAAGTTTGGAATTTATTGGACCGCAGGAAGCCATAATTATAAATGAAATAAAAAAATAACTTTTTTATTGGGGGAGTGTAATTAAATATAAGATACAAAAACATCTTATACTTTTTTTACTTCTGTACATTTTGTGGGTATTTCTTTATAGTTTTGCTCTACACAATTAATACTTGCAGCGAGAAACAAATTTACTTACTATGTTGCCTGATTTGATCTCATACTCTATAGGTTAATGGTCATGTTTGTTGATATGATTGTCTACGGATATAATAATAATTTGTATTTATTTGATAATGTAATACATAACAAATAACAGTCAAATAAAATAATAATAATAATAATAATCTTTATTTTGCCCAACAGAAATCCAATAAGGAAAAAATATAATAAAATGAAATAATATAAAATAGATATAAAAAACAATAATAAAAAAAAGTTCAATAATTATAAACAAAATTATAAGTACAAAACAACTAGAGTGCACGAACAAACTAAAATAAATCGTCAAAATGTTTGTTGCCATTTTGCGACATGTGTGAAATTTGTGATTTGCTAATACAAACGTATTATGCAGTCTTAACAAAAAAATGTAAAGTGGCGTGGTGCTAGCCGTGGTACATGAAACTGTATTTTAGCAACAGATTTGGAACAATCAATGTTACTATGAAGCAATTTATATAGAAATGTTGCACTATATAAATCTCTGCGATCTGACAGCGAAACAAATTTATGCTTTTCAAGCAGTTCACTATAATCACAAGATCTGACACGGTATATTTCTTCAATTTTGAAACATAAGTATTTAAGGAAGCGCTTCTGAACTTTTTCTAATGCAAAAAAAGATTTGCATAGAGAAGATACCAGATGATGGATGCATACTCATGTTTGCTGCAAACCAAGACAAAGTATAATACTCTTAATAAATCTAAGTCTGAAAATTCTTTTGTTGATCGTATTAGAAATCTTAGCAATTTTAAAGCTTTTATTTATAAGGTTGGAGAAAGTAAGTTTGTAGTCAAATAATACTTCGAGATCATCCTTTATTTCAGATTGCCTCTTTAAAGAAGTAGTATCAATATTATAATTTGTTAAAGTAGAAACATGTTTTCGAGTATAACTGACAACGCAACATTTATCTACATTTAAAGTAAGTTTGTTTGCACTATAAAATTAAGGTTTTGTTGTAGACAGTTAGTATCATTTACACAATTAATAGCTTGATATATTTTTATGTCATCAGCATATGCCAGAACAGGACATGACAATGAAGTAATCAAATCGTCTATGAATAGAACAAATAGTAGAGGCCTTAGGTTTGAACCTTGAGGTACACCAGAAGTAGACATAAAACGACTTAAAACTATTCTAAGAAACCATATATGTTATACTATCAAGATAAGAGGAGAAAAAAATCAAAAAAATTGATACAATTTCAAAAGTACTAAGTTTGTTTAGCAAGATATTGTGATCAATAGCATCAAATGCACGGGAAAATTGGTGTAAATCACATCAGTTTGCACAATATTATCCATATTTTTGCACAAAAATTGTGTTAAGACTGTTAAATTAGTTACTGTAGAGGGCCCTGGTAGGAACCCATGTTGTTAAGGAGAAACATATTTTTGCACATGTTTATAGATAATATCACACATAATATGCTCAAATATTTTAGAAAATTTTGGCAAAATTGAAATAGGCCGATAATTATCTAGTAACGACGAATTACCTTTTTTAAGTCTCGGATTTATAATAGCACATTTTCATTTGTCAGGAAATACACCGGTTTGAAGCGACAAATGAAATATTAAAGAACTTTTTTACTAGAATAAATTGATTTGTAAATTTTATCAACAGCATAGTTAATATTTTCAGATGATTCAAGAAATGACCAATCAGTTAGAGCAATATCATTGTATAGATCAAGATAATTATTTTTTTAAAAATTGTATTGTTTGATGTTGTTAGATGGAAAGTTGGTATATTCATTACTATGCTTTAACTGTATTAGCCCAGACAGAGCTGGATAATGTTTGTCTTTACGAACCAAAGGAGAAGAATCATGCTGCACATCAAAATTGCACAAATTTAAATCCAGTAGTCTGTTATTATGGTTTCTAATAGTGTTGTATTGAGATAGATTTAATAAATTCATAAAACTAAGAATAGAAGACAATTTTGGCTCATTTAAAACTGGCTTATCACCAAAAGAAAAAACGTTGAAGTCACCAACTAATATTACATTTTGTCAACTAAGATTACATCTAAGAACAGTATAATTACAATCATCTAAACCTGTCTAATAAATTAATTATATCAAAATTGAGATTTGCAGGTGTTTTTGTAAAATAAATTGGTTTTTGTTTTGAGGCCATAAACATTCTGGTAGTAGATACTAAGATTTCCGGGCATATTTAGTTTTTCGAATTAGTTGCCACTATGGTAAGAACCCTTTTTATGTATTTTATTCTGATGTTCTTCTCTCCGGCTTCCATTTGAGTTGAATGATCTTTCTTAACCTCTCTATAGAGTTGCATTTGAAATAGAGTCTGATCTCGAGTTATTCTGATTGTACTAAATTTTGTATGATTTTTTAGTTTAGAACTATTACGAAGTGCAGGAATTACAAGAGATTCATTATTAAGCTTTTACTTCTGCGGACGCTTGCTAACAGTTCTGCTGGAGTCAAACTTACCAAGCTTTACTGGTTTAATATTGGGTTAGGTTAATTCTAAAACGGAAAGAATCTTGCCTAATGTAGACGTATCTTCACCAACTTGCACATTTTTTGATTTATTCACCGAGCTTTTTTTTAAATGCATTTTACAAAACATTCTAAGTAACTTAATTATTTATGTTAATATTTATCATAGTATCTTATTTTATGTTCACTAAACATTAAAATATCTGGGTTCATTATTTTTTATAAACAGTTTTAATTGTGGCACTTTGTTCGAGATACACTGAATATTCTGTTTGATAACTAATCAATTTTGATTTACAAATTTGAAACTGTCCAACTTGATTTAATTTCACTGTATTCTTTGGTTGCTATATACCATATTGTGTTCTTTACCTGATGTACAGTACTATTTCTAAATATTAGGGCATTTGTTGTTCATTGCTAAAAGATTTTTGTTGTTGTATTTCAATATATAGTTAGGATTGTCTGAACAAATAGGAGATGAAATATTCTTAGTGCGTTTGATTGCCATGTGTCCAAATTCTAAGCATTTGTAGCAGCTCATTATATTTTTAAATTGAGTTACATAACATTTTAAAGGTTTTCTTCTCTCTATTCGTGCAGATCATAAGTATTGATGATACCCACTTCTTGTCTGAACAATTGGGACCTACAATATTCTTAGTGCATTTGATTGTCATGTGTCCAAATTCTAAGCATTTGTAGCAGCTCATTATATTTTCAAATTGAATTACATAACATCTTAAAGGTTTTTTTCTCTTCATTCATGCAGATCATAAGTATTGATAATGCCCATCTCTGTAAAAGTGGATTTATTACTCTACAAAATACTGCCAATGAAATGTGGATGATTGTTAGCACTGTTCAACATCGGCAAAAATTGACTTATAGCGGCATATTTCCATTATGTAAAGCTTGTACTTTTGATAAAATAACAACGTAATGATTAATGAATATACTATACTATGATTTGTAGTATTTTAACAAAAACGGCAACTTCCCCTTCATCGCCGCTTCTACAAATAATTTGATAATCGATTTCTTTTTTTACCAGTACATTTAGAAAGGATTAAACTATGATATGTCGAAGTCTTTTAGTCAAATAATAGTTAGGAAATAGCCGAAAAAACCCATCAAATATAGAAATAAATGCGTTTTTCTGTATTTTTGAATGCATTTTATTGCTATTTGCAAATATAATTTCACAAAAATGACTTTTTCAAAAATATTATTTACAGATGAATTTATGAACATTTTTTGGTAAGCGCATAAATATGGTACTTTCAAATTTATGTAGGGAGGCCAAATGGAGCCGGCTAATTATTAAGTTGGTGTTCTACCTAAAGCTATTCAAAAATCATATTTACAAATAAGCGCATACATTTTTACGCAGCTCATATTGATCCTTCACCTAAAACACTTCAAAAATTATATTTACCAACAAGTGCATACATTTTGTTTGTGTGCTACAAAAGCGCAATAGTAGAGTATATTCAAAATTGTACAATTGCACCGGGGCTAATCATTTGGTTTTTCAAATTTATAACATTTTTAGTGGGGAGAGGGGCAACTTAATGGAGCCTCCAAACTGTTTGGTTTAGATAAACGAACTATATTGACTGCAATTATTTGTCATATGTCAAAAACTAATTGATGAAAATTAAAAGTTCTGAATTCGATTAAAATGAACTGTATTTAACTTTGCTGTCTTTTTTGCTACGTCCGTTACCTTTGATTAAATATGTCGCAGTTTGCCAATAACCGCCCAAGTAAGGCTTATACGTTTGTTGATTTGTGCTTTTATTTTATTTTCTTAGCTTGATTATGTTCCCACGATAAATGTAGTGGTCTACTCATTGGATGATTTCATTCTCTAGTAATCTTTTTGGATTTTTGTCTTCCCGGTGTTCATTTTTAGTCCAATTTTTTTAGACGTTTGTTAGTTCTTTTGGGTTGCTTGATATTAAGACGATGTCGTCGGCGAATCTTTCTCCCGTTTGGCAATTTATACTTATTACTATTTGTTGTTTGTCCGTTGTTGATTTTTACATGCAATGTTGCATTTTTATATACGTTTTTAAGTATGTCTAAGTAATAGGCCTATTCTGAACATATTTTAACATCGATGTTAGCTAACATCGCTGTAAAAATCACTTTTTAACCAATCAGGTATCGAGTTTATTAAATATTACCTAGCAACGTTCAAAATGTTAATTAACATCGCTGTAAAAAATGTTCAGAATACGGCTATTAGTCTATTTTTGTGTTTTTTAGGGATTTTATAACTGACTACGATTCAATAGTGTCGAAGGCTTTGTGAAAATCTACAACCGCCAATTTTTTTTTTTATTAGGTTGCCTAGTGTGTATAAATGGTCGATAGTACTGTATTCTCTGCGAAATCCTTGCTTGACAAGGTAAATGTCGAGTTTTGTTGCGATTGCAAATAATTTTGGTAAACAGTTTATATAGCTGTGAGAGTTTTCGATATTAGATGTGTCACTTTTTTTTTAATATAATTATAACTTCTGCATTTTACCATTTTGCGGGGATTCTACTTTCTTGTAAGCATTTGTAAAGTAGGGTTTGAACAGTTTTTTCCTGTGGTTCAGCGGTCTTCTCTCGGACATTATTATATTTTACTACGGTTGATTTGATTTTTTATTTTGATATATTTGGTATTTTTTCTGATCTTTTGTTTAGCATTCTTCTATGCGATCCAGTCTTCTTGGAAAACGTGTTTAAAGAACAAAGGTTTTCTTTCACAAGTTTGCAAGCATTTTTTTCTGTTGTTTCTGTCACCTAGGCCGTAATGCTCTATATATTCGGTATTTGTGGTTGTTTTACTGTCAATTTTAGCATTAAAATCTTTGATTGCTATTTTGAAGTGTGTTTTTTATTTGTTTTGCGGTTGATATGTTCTTGTAAAGTTTTTCTGATTTTTGTCTTGTAAATGCTTATTGGGGCGTAGACGTTAATGATTTGCTTATAGTAACGTGCGTTAAATCTCAGCGTGATGTATATGACTTGGTTGGATATAGACATGTGTTTGGTTACTTTATGTTTAGTAATCTATGTTTGATCTTTTTGTTAATAAGGAACCCCATACCTCCCAGATTATGGTTGGTGTCGAAGTTTTTTGATATAATACGTGTCTTACGTTTAGTGTGGTGGTTTTTTTGTCAGGTAGACGTGTTTTGGATAGTCCGACAATATTCCACTTAATGTATTCTAGTTTGTTTTCTGGTTCTTCAAGATGGTTATTTGTTTTCATTGTCCGTATATTATAGATTGCGATAAATATTTTTTTTCAAATTGTTGTTTTCTTGCTGTTTGGTTTGATTTTAGGGTTGTTTTCATTTTTATTTATATTTTTTCAGTTTCTGCTTTCTTTAGAAACAGTTGGGAAGATTGAATGAGTGTGAGATTTGGGGCGTTGCCCTTTATTCACTTCGGGTGTTTTTTTTTTTAATTTTGTCATTTTATAGTTGTGTATGCAAGTATTAACGTGTTGGTGAGTGTGTTTTTGTCAGCCGCCCATTTTGGGTCAGATGCTGTCTGAAGCCGCTCGATCTGAGTCAAACGCTGCTTTTTTGCTAGTTTTGGTCCGTCCAGGATATTTTATTTCTACGTTTCTATCTATATCTAGGAGGCGTTTCTCTATTCGCCACCTGGGGAGCTGGTTTAAATTTAGATTGAGTTGGTTATATACAATATAATACAAAGGAGAAAGGAAAACAAGAGTACACGAGAGAAGGTAGATGGAACGTAAGAAGAATGGACAAAGAGAAGATAAAGAGAGCCATGGAAACAGAAGAAGTTACAGAAAATGAAAACATAGAGAAGAGATGCGAAAGATACGCAGAAAAGCTGAGAAAAGCGACGGATGAAGCAATTTCTAGGTACAGAGAAGGGGGGCGAAAAGGACCATACTGGTGGTGCGAGGAAATAAAAGAATGCAGAAAACAAAACAATACAAACAGGGACAAAAGACAGAGAAAAAGAAGAGAAAATACAGAGGAAACGGAGGGGGAACTAAAAAAGACAGAAATTTGTTTAAAAAGGCAATCAGGGATAGCAGAAGAAGATGCTGGAAAGAAATGATAGAATCTATAGACGGTGATCCTTGGGGAAAACCGTACAAAATAGTGATGAACAAACTTGGAGGAAGAACAAAGGAGTCTACCTAAAAGAAGATTTCAAGGGAGAACCGGTAGAAGAACCAGAAAATGAAGAAGAAGAAGAAGAAGAAACAGTCATGGCAACAGTGGAAAAGATAAAAGAAATCATAAAAGAATAGCCTAACTTTCGGACGAAATAACAACAGAGATTGTTAAAACAGTTCTACACAGGAATGAGGTAGAAATAACTCAAATAATTAACAGATGCCTGAAAGACGGAATTTTTCCAAAATGTTGGAAAGAAGCCACTCTAGTACTGATTGAGAAAAAGAAAGAAGTAGGAAAAGCGACTTCATATAGGCCAATATGCTTAATAAACACACTAGCTAAAATAATGGAGAAAGTCATTGTACGGAGAATAGAATGAGGTTGCCGGAAGGCGTGACAATAACGGCATTTTTGGACGACGTAGCACTAGTAGGTAGGGACGTAAAATTGTATTATACTAAAAGGAAGAATAGAGCTGGCAATATATATGATACAGTTATGGATGAAAAATAAGGGTTTAGAATTAGCAACACAAAAAACAGAAGCGACCTGGTTATTGACTAAGAGGACTAATAGAGGAACAGGTAAGATACAGGTAGGAGACCAAGTGACAATCATAAGGAAAAAAATCAAATACCTTGGGGGACACTTGAAGCAAAGGGATGGAATGAACAGGTTAAGAAAGCAGTCATGGGAACAAAGGACATGGAGGGAAAGCTCGATAGACTCGTGCCAAACAACGGAGGTCCATGTGAAGAAGCCAGAATGCTAATAGCAACAGCAGCAAGAGGCAAATTGTTGTACGCCGCAGAGACATGGGGAGAAGCCATAAAGACAAAAAAAAAACAGAAATGAAATAAGAGGAGCTACAAGAGCCAGTTCGTTAAGGATCTGCCGGGCTTACATAACGGTGTCACAAGAGGCAGTAGAGGTGATTGCGGCAACACCTCTCGCGGATATGATGGTGGAAGAAAGGATAGAAATAAAAAAAACTAATAAAAGAAGGAACCAGTAAAAGGGAGCTAAGTTAAGAGCAACAGAGACAATGGAAAGGTGGCAGAGACAGTGGAATAGAGGAGAAAAGGGAGAATGGACAAGAAAACTAATCCCGGAGATAAAAGAGTGGGTAGAGAACAAACCTGCTATTATACAACACAAATATTGACCGAACATGGAGCCTTTGGAAAGTTCTTGCAAAACATTAAAAAAGAGTACTATGAAAAAAAAAATGAGGAGTTTGACAATGGAAGAATATAGAAAGAAAACAAACAAACAATGGAAACAAACACACAAAATAAAAGCCATAGAAGAGAAAGGAGAGAAACGAAAGAAGCAAAATGGAAACGACAAAACAGAGAAAAAGATTAAAAATAAAGAAATAAGGAAGGTCAGGACAATTATGCATATCAAGAAATAGAAGAAAATAGAAGAACATTTACAGAGGCTACGATACCAAACGAAATTGCAGAGATAAGAAGAAAGAGAAAAGAAATGCAGAAAGAATGCAGAATAACAGAAATAACGAGGCAAATGCCAAATGGTAGATACGCTATCTCGAGGTTGACAGATAACGCAACTTTTGAGATGGTCAGAATATACCTGGCAACGGGAGGACACGAAGAAGTAATCCCAGATGGAGATACAAGGATATCACTGGAGGTAAAACTAACAAATTTAGGACTGCCAAAAGGAATACAACTAATGGAACTTTATAAACTATTCATGAAGGAA
Organism: Tachinus rufipes; assembly: GCA_963932245.1. Taxonomy (NCBI): domain Eukaryota; kingdom Metazoa; phylum Arthropoda; class Insecta; order Coleoptera; family Staphylinidae; genus Tachinus; species Tachinus rufipes. The sequence continues at coordinate 68,324,176 of OZ010745.1, read as the reverse complement.
AGAGGATACAATGAAGAAGAAATGAACAAAAACTTAAGAAAGAAGAGAATATAAAGCTTGGTGTCAGTGCAGATAAAAAATATTAGAAAAAGAGACAGAAAAAAGGTTAGGGGCTATAGGGAGAGAGGGGCCGGGGACAGCATACGTGCCACAGATTCTGTGTGAAAATCTGCGAGGCAATAACAAGCCTACCTTGAACTACTGCCAAATCTAGACTAGTTTGACAAGGACATATAACAACAGGATTTACACGCAGAAAAAAAACGGAAGGTATTGCCATGCGTAAGTCATTCTTAAGGGCTACTTGTTAAGGCCAACACCTCACTACGTCAAAAAGAAAAGATTGAATTGGTGGTAAATTGTGTTAATTATTCAAATGTGTGCGTATTTGTTTTTTTGTAGTCAATTGAGTTAGGTGTTTTTAGCAAAGGAATTATACGTGGTTCTTTTTAACACTTTTGGAATATAGATAGAAGACTAATATAAAGAATAAAAAATGGACAGCACTTTTTGATTGTATCAAGATTTAGTTTTAATTTACGATATTATATTAGAAATTGTAAAATGGTTAGTGTTAGCAAAGTTTAATAAAGTATCCGAACAAACTATAGCTATAGTTGTTAATTGCAGCAAGATAGTTTTTTTGGGTACTAAATTTTTCTAGCACTGGCAATGTTGAAATCTCTAAAGTAATATCTTGTTAGACCCTTTTTTTAATCATTTTTTTAATAACTGGCGCAACGTAATGCTCTTTGTTCAATCATCCACCGAGCAACTACGTCATGTATATATTTAAATACTCATTTCTCATTACAGTTTGCCAGTAAACCATTGTCCGCTGCTAATTTAAGTGGTTGCATCATTTCACTGTGGAAGATAAACGTCTTTCTCCGCGTTGTTACCGTTAACTTCTATTCTCGAGTTTGGTTCGGCCCAGTATAATGTTTTTTTGTTTCAGCGTGAGTTTAATTAATCACGCTCGGCTTTGTGCGTCTGTCTATAAATTCAATAATCACATAATTATTAAATACAACACAATTAATAAATATAGAATTTTTTGTTATCATAACACCGATAGCTTGTGATATCAGAGTCTTCACCATAACACCAATACATAATTTACTGTAATACCAGTGTTTATAAGACACACAGCCACTTAATTAACACAACCCTAAGATATTTTCTAACACCAGTGTGTTTATAACTGCTTGTTATTATAATAACTGTAATGTGCTCTGCCAATGTACTTTGTTTTACACACCTCTAAGTGTCACGCCGCCACTGATGTTAACAACATTGTGCTACCGACAAATCAATTTTAATTAAGTTTTAATCTGTTTAAATTATTTGTGTCATTGTTTTATTGTGATTTCATGTGCGCCAAATTGACTTGTATAGTTATTATACATCTATTGCGCGAGCGCGCAAACAAACGCAGACTTTGTTGTGTACCAGTGGCGTAACTTGCAGTAGATATTTAAGGTTTAATTTTAAGTAATTTTTATTAGTTTTTATTTATATAAGTAACCATACTTCCTATTTTATCTTTCCTGCTTATATTTTAGTATTTTTCACGGTCCAGTTAACCAAGTTTGTTATTTATAAGTGTCCACGACGGATTTTGTAGAAGTGAAGTGTGCATCCTTGTTGTTCCTATTAATATTGTTTTTAATTTTAATTACTGTTATTTTATTTTTTAATTTATTTTAATTTATATATTTTTATACCTAATGGTTCTTTATAAATGTATAAACAAACAAAAGATTTAGAAACCATTCGATGTTTTGTCTGTGGATATTATTATGTTGGTCATCCTCAATCTGATTTGCGTGTGCTAAAACTAAACACAAATGGGCGTATAATAGTTGCTTTGACTCAGGAAACACTATATCCGTGTTAAAAGGATGGTTTTAGACTTATGTTGACAAGTTAAAAAGCTATTAGAGTTATTAGTCCTAAATATCGTTTTAACCGGAAATTTGAAGCGAAGCATACGAAAAGATTATTGTAGAATGCCATGAACAAGAAAAACGGGCTACAAATATTATCATTATCAATTAAGATTTTTTTTTTGCAAGGACAGACGCAATACAAATATTAAAACAAGCAAAGAAGTTGCGCAGTTATGTTACATATAATATTTTGTTTGGTATTTTGGTGTGAAGCTGATGGTGTTTTAATTGCTGTTGATGTTATTGTAGGCGACTTTAGTTTTTGTAATTTTTAACAATCATTGTCTGGTCATCATCTTGATCAGATATGCATTATGTTTTTTTTTTTAATTTCTTATAAATAATCTTTTTCCGGAAAAAAAATTGATTGAGTTTTGTATAGAAAATAGATTAAAAATACTTAACACTATGTTTGATCATAAAGAAATACACAAATATAATAGGGAAGTAAAGAGCAGGAACGAAAAATCAATCATTGATTATTTTTTAACTAATAACACGCAAATGAAAAATGTAAACGATGTAAGAGTGAGAAGAGGCAATGAAATTGGAAGTGATAATTTCTTGACAATAGCAAAGATACAAGGAAAGGAGCAGACAATACAAACGACACAGAAAGCAAACAATAAAGAGATCAAAAAAATATGCAACTACAGAATAGACAGACTGAAAGGCACAACCATGAGAGAGAAATACCAGGGCAGTATAAGAAAATTAATAAACAGTATAACAAAACCTGACGTTTTACTGGAAGCAACAAAACAAACATGTGGAATAACAAGAAGCACACAAAACAGCAAACGAACCCACTGGTGGAACGAAGAAGTAAGTGAAGAAGTAAGAAAGAAGAAACTGAAGTGGAAAAGTTTTATTAACACAAGAAAAGAAAAAGAATAGGAACAATACAATACACAAAGAAAAAAAGTAAAAGAAGTCATAAAAAGAGCCAAAGGAAGATGTTGGGAAGAATTTGGGAATACACTAGAGGAAAATTTTAAGGACAACCAGAAGTTATTTTATAGAACACTGAAGAATTGTAAAAAGGGAAACCAACTACAGCTAAAACAACTAAAAGACAAACAAGGAAAAATACTAAAAGAAAACAAGAAATAATGAATAGGTGGAAAGAACATTTCAAGGAGCTACTAGTAGAAAATCAAACACACAGAAATGAAGAAGAAGAAGAGGAATCTGTTAAGAATGAAACACGTATCATTGAAGCAGAAGACATAACAAAAGAAAAAATGAAGTAATATTGAGAAAACTGAAGAATGGAAAAGCGCCAGGACACGACATGATAAAACCGTAACAATTGAAACATATGGGGGAGCCAGGAAAAAAAGTACTGTTGGAGATGCTAAATAGGATATGCAAAATAGGAAAAATTCTAACAGACTGGAATAAGGTTGTGATATTTTCAATTTACAAAAAAGGGGATAGCAGAAACTGTAACAACTATAGAGGAATATCTTTGCTATGCACAACTGCAAAAGTATATGAATCTATAATAGAAAATAACCTTAGACATTTAGTAGAACCAGCACTGGAAAAAGCTCAAAGTGGGTTTAGAAAAGGACATTCAACACAAGACCACATGTTTACAGTTAGAAAATTAATTGAAAAAACGATAAGGCAAGACAGCAATCTCTTCATAACGTTTGTAAATTTAGAAAAGGCGTTTGACAGAGTACCTTGGAAACACTTATGGAAAATATTGGATAAAAGACAAATAAACGACCACCTTCTTCAAGCAATAAAAAGCATAAACCACAGTTAATTACATAAGAACTGGAAAAGAGACATCAAAAGAATTTACGACTTCAAAAGGATTGAGACAAGGAGGAGCGTTAAGCCCATTACTATTTATTATTTATTTAGACGATATATTAAAAAAATATTAAGGATAAAACGAAGAATGTAGAAATTGTATACCACAATCTCAAAAGAGTAACAATAGCAGAATGTGCATTTGCTGATGATTTAGTTATAATAACAAAAAATGAGAAAGATTTGCAACATAACATAAATTTATGGAACGAAGAATTGTTAAAATACAACATGACTATAAATATAGAGAAAACAAAAATTTTTGTGGTATCAAAATCAAGTATAAAAACGTATATAAAGCTAAATGGAAAAGAAATAGAACAAGTAGAATCATTCACGTACTTAGGAGCAACTTTAAATAACAAAGGAAATATGAAGCATGAAATAAACAAAAAAATCCAGGCAGCACACAGAAGTTAACATTTAATAAATAAAGTGATCTTAAACAACAAACAGATATAAAAAAAAAACGAAAATGACACTATACAAAACAATTTACAGACCAACACTAATATACGGAAGCGAAACATGGGTAATGAATCAAAAAGATAAAACTAGGATACAGACAACAAAAATAAAGTATCTAAGGGGAGTAGAAGGTGTAACAAGAATGGACAAAATAAGAAACGAATTGATAAGAGATAATCATCAAATTGAATACACAACACATATAGACAAAAAACAGTTAGAATGGTATGGACATCTAGACAGAATGCCAGAAGTTAGACAAACTAAACAAGTATGTAATTCAAGAATATCAAAACCAAACAAAATGAGGACGACCTATGAAGACATGGGAAAACAATGTAGGGGAATTACTAAGCAGAATCAATTTAAGCTGGCAAGATGCAAGGAAAATAGCAAAAAACAGGAAAGAATGGATGGAACAAATAAATAAGCTAATTTAAAAGCAGTAGAAAAATCTCGACACCCGAAAGGGTACTAAGACATTTAAAAAGATTATTCGGATTATTTCGCGTTGTTTCATTGAGTTGGACTCGACGTTTCGGCAGAATCCCATCTGCCATCATCTGGAGTGAATTATATTTATTATTAAAATAATATATATTATATATCAATATGACATTGATATTTGAAACTAATTTTGTTGTCAAAGCTGACTGACAAGAAACTTTATTGAGTGTAAAGTTTCTTTGTTTGACTTCTGGTTGTTGTTCGATTAATTGATCTTTCTACAGTCAAAACTTGTAAAGGAACTGGTTGTGACTTGGGTGCTGTAATTAAATTAGTTGTTGTTGGTAAAGAAGCTGTTAGTGGTTTTTTTGAATTTAATTTAGTTGTTGCCAATGCTGTTTTCCAAGTAGATGGTAAACGCAAAGCATCATCTCTCTTATTGAGATTGCGGTGTAAAACAAACTATTTGCAACTAAATATATTAATCAAAATATAGTTCTTGATTATACTATTGACAACCAATCTTTAACAAAAATTACATCTTGCAAAGATATTGGTGGGCTGTTTGATAGTCAAATAACATTTACTAGTCACATTGTGAACGCTGCATTAAAATTGCTTCTGCACGTACTTCATTTTGCTTTTGTTGGATGTAAACTTAAATATTGTAGTACGGTGTGGTCTCCATACTACGCAACTTATTTCTACGCTCAGGAAAAAGTTCAAAGACGCTATTTAAAGTATGAGTTACCGAGAAGATGACCACTATCTGCCTAGTGGTACTACTGATTATGATGTCTTATTAAACTGTCAAGATTTTAACTTTCTTCAATTCCCAATTTTTGTTTATTTTTAACTTGTAACTACTTTATGTAATTCTATCATAAGTATTTACTTTTTTTTACCTTGTTGTTGTTGGAACTATTAGTCCTGTTGGGATAATAATTTAATAAATAAATAAAGTCTATGTGTGAATAAACTTTGACAGCTGTGAGTCTTATAGCATCTAGCCATTGTGCAATTAAATCTTTCTCTTGTTACATGTAAGGTAAAGATAATCACATATACTTTACTAGTTCATTATTAATTTATCATTCACAATCTCGGGCACTCTACCTATGCGAAAATAACAATGTACATATATTATAGTACATTAATTAACTATGCTAACAAATAATAATAATTACTATTTTTATTGCTAATAACATTATCAAAATACTATTGATCAGTCGATTCCGTCATGTATTTGTATTTGTATTTGGTATTTTTGTAAACGACAATTCAAAATATTGTATTAATATTTAAAAGTACAAATCATATATAAAATTAATAATCATATGTTTTCGAATAATTTATTTATTTATTTATCATGCAGATTCAAATTTAAAACAATGAATGTTTTGATGTATGGCGTTTACAAAATGTCTTAATTGAATTATAAACATTATCAATTAAAATACTGAATTATTTTTATTATTGTTTAAAGTGCTGCAGTTTAAATCATTATAATATGTGTTTTCTGGTAACTTTACACTTAAAAAATACACTAACTTTGTTATTCATAAAACGCTATTTAACAATTACCCGAAACGAAAATTGGGTTTCGAGTTTTCGAAATATGTTAATTGTTAATAAAATTCTCAGAATTTCCGCACAAGACAATTCCTTAGTTTTAATCAGAATAAATAACGGACTGTGCGAAAATTATTGCGATGGGCAATTTCCATTTTATATGAAAATCGGGGAGAAGTTCTGTCTACCGCCGCCGCCGCTCTTCTCTATCTTCTTGTATAAAATACGGCCTGTTCGTAATCCCTCCAGTATTTCGTACACCTGCAGTACACCTTTAAATAAAGATTTGCTCTAATTGTGAGGAAGAGTTCTCTAAGGTTGTGTCGGGGAAAAGTCTCAGGCAATGAAATGCCCTTTCGGAATGACTCAAAGCCGAGCAACATACAAAGGTCAACATAATTTTAAATATTTACCGTTCCCTTGGGTATAATTCGCAAACATTGTGTTTCATGTTCTCCTGGTGCTGCAGTTGAATTTCGCAATTTTCCCACCCTTTTCTTTACACACACAATATATTTATCAAAATAATACACATAAAAAATAGGTCTATTCTAATTGAAAAATGTCGCTTTTTCTCTTAACTGATCAATATGTGGGCTGTAAGTAGAATTTGGATGGCGAGAGATGCGACTGGCTGTAGCTGTCTCCGTTGCTACAAAAACCCTTTCTGAATACTAATGCTATAACTTGTCCTTACGTCCTTCTAGAAAAGGTTAAATTCGGGACGACCTTAAAAAATCAAACTGGAATTAACTTGGTAATTGGATAGAGAGATCCCGTGTGCAATTTCCAATTTCTTCTTCATGTTTTTTTATTAAATTTAATTAATTAAATAACAAAACATAAATATCAATTAATAATTTTTCTAACTGATGGATTGCGATATCTCAATAATTAATTTATTCTCTTAAATTTTTACAATTTTTCTTTGAAATTTATGTTATGTCCTGTATTTTATGTGCGTGTGACATTAAAATTTTAAAGATAAGATATATTGGTTATTTTTTTAGTGTGCAGGACGGACCATAAAATAATTCTCTGACCTTCCTTGGGTTAGGAATCTTCAGTTCATTGCTGGTGGGAGGGGGTAGTCGCAAGCAAGGATGGGGATGGTTTGGTGGCGTCGGTGGCGGTGGTATGTGTAGGTACAGACGTGTTCGCCGCATCCAGGGAACGGAGAGAAGGCCCATACTTCTGCCACTTTATGAGCATCTGGGGAATACAACGACACGGCGGTTCGATTCCACTCACAGACCTTTATATTAAACTAGACTACTGCTACAAAGACACACACACACAGTTTATATATTATATAATATCTGTTCGAAACGACCGTCTATCATATCACGAGATTTAACAATATACGTTCGATATTTTATTACCTACTGATAAAATATTGTTTGCATAAGTTTTAAGTAGGATGAGTTATAATATGATCACCATTATACGAACAGATGGCAGCACTGAATATATAATACCTCGTATCTCCAAAATAACTATTAAATTCGATTTAGACTTTCACTAAGTAATTCATTGTAAGTTATGGAAAAATATCATGGAAATACAATTTTTATTTCTGTAACGGATGTATAGAATATACATTATCATAACTAACAATAATAAATGTTGTCTCATTCTTAGCATGAAAAACGATTTCACATTATTGATCCTTTTTCTAACTGTTAATAACAATATATTGTATGTAGCGTTCTAATAGCATGTATTTTAATGTTGATTAAATGCATTTACAATATATATATCATAATAATATAATACTTTATAATTAATGTTTGTCATTTTTTTTTCCTGATAAGTAAATATATTTGTGATCTGATTTTAACAATTTTGTTTTAATTTTAAACTTGATTTTATTTGTAAGTAACCTTCAAGCAATGTTGATTTGCATTTATTTTGGGACAATGTTTAATTTTTACTGGGAGTACTAAATTGAAAATTAGCATAATTTATTTTATTAGTTTTGTCGATGGATATCGCGTGCGGTATAATTAAATGGGCAAGAGTGGCGGCAGTGGGTAATTTATCCAAAGCTGCGGCGAATGCGAATGGGAGGGAAATTTAAAGACATGCAATCTAGTTCGATAAAGATCTATGATATTGGCAGACACGGATAACCCGAACAGATAGTTCCTCCCGCAGCTCCTGCTCCCAGGTATGTTCATTTTACTTTCGTCGACAGATTTTATTACGCCACACTCACATACATACATGCATCGATAGCATTTTGCATATTCACGACCTCGTTACACATTCTCATGCATATATTGAACTTGAAAGTTTAGTATTCTAAAGATAAAAATTGATTGTAGAGAATTATTGATTGATAAATTAATTTGATGTTTATTTGTTTCTATACAAGCTTTTATGTATTTACAAAAGCTTACTTTTGAAGGGTAGTCTGCATGCAGCAACGCATGGACCAGCTGGACGTTCCTGAAGGTTATAATTGAGCTTCAAGTAATACAAGCCACTTTATTACTAGTATTATACGGTTAGGTTAGGCCGGGATGGTTGCCTTTTACTTATTTGTGACCTACAACTTACAGAAATGTTTAAAAATTACTGTTTGTTATTTAAAACGCGTTTGGGTTAATTTTAACCTTGCTTTTTTGACAGTTTGGGTTCAAATCTTTATTACCACATTACATAAAATAACAGTCGTAAAAGTTTTGTGATGTAGCAAGAGGTTTTTAGGAATCACAAACTAGTAGCGCCAATGCGTGTTTTTTTGCTTTTACACTCTTAATAAATGAACCGACAAGAATTACAAAATTTTCAGCAACTTGTTTGGATAACATAATTACAAATATTAAATCAAAATGCTGCACAAAAGTGGTGAATTCAATTTTTTTGGATTACACTGTTCAGTGTTGAGTTTAGCAATAAAATCAACAACAAAGCAATATAAACAGAGTAAGACATATTTAATTAAGGATAAACAAACTTTTTTGTAACAACATTAGTAACGTGTAATGGCATTTATTAATAAATGAACCAAATACATGTATATCTAACTATATGTTCACGTATGTAAATTATTTCAATAAAGCATTTTAATTAATAAAAAGCACATTTCAAACCAAAGAAATAATAGAATGTAAAAATAAGGTATCAATATTCAGCGCACTAACCACATACTTGCCGGAATGTAAACAATTGTTTAAAAACGAGCACAAGGGTAATAGCTACCAGATTAAATATAAATCATGTGACAGTATGGCAAGTTCTGAAGGAGCAAGGCTTTTATACTCTATACAAAAAGTGCAAATTTTGGAAACTGATGACTTTTAGCCAAGACAATTGCTCAGTTGTTGGGCATTATGAAAATTGTTTACGTATCAAGCTGTACGCAGATATTTTAGGGGGGCATGTTACATTATTATATGCACCGGCTCATAACACAAGAAGTAACCGTATTGCTAAATTGAAAATACTCAAATAAGTGGATTAGAAGGAGCGATCCTGTTGCGTGACCAGCTCGGAGTCGCGACCTAACTTAACTAGACTTTTTTTCTTGAGTCAGATGAAGACCTCTATGTACCGGTGAACACAGACTTTAACTAGTGGCTAGAATTGTGACTGCAGAACAATATATGAAACAGAAGTTCTCCAATAATATAAAAAAAAAACAAAGTGGGAACAATCTCTAGAAGCACGAACACACGACATTATGGAAGTTGAATATTAGTCATTGAATGACCCCAGAGAAAAAGTTTTAGCTATTTGCAGAAAAATTGAAACACTGGAATTAAGTATTTTTAAGAAACTACATGAAGATTTTTGGACGAACAAAGTATTTGAACTACACTAGGTTACTGCCGAACAAAATGTGGATGTTCCGAAGAGTTTTGTTTTGACATGAGGTTTTTTTAAGAGCCCAAAGACTGAAACAGTGACGACTTGGAAGGTCGGACGAAATTTTTGTATACTTTTAAACAATAATGAAAATTGAGTTTTAAGTTTTTTGATGGTACAGCGAATTGTGCGTTTGGTAGGCCGATTATGTGGACAACAAGTTGTTTTAAGCGCACGAAACACATTTCACACAAAACACATTTCTCACAAAACACATTTTTCTCAAAACACATTCTTCACAAAACACATTCTTCACAAAACACATTCTTCACAGAAGACATTCCTCACAAAACACATTCCTCACAAAACACATTCTTCACAAATCATATTCTTTACACAACTCTGATTTACATAATACAGCTGAATATGTAGACGCTGTGCCGGGCTTTTTCCATTATGAAATGTTAAACAATACCTCTAAATTAATTACTCAATAAATGTAATGAACACATAACATTGAAGGGCATTTTGATGTCTATGTTGATATTTTGATAAACAGTGCAGTACAGTCTTATGATTTAAAGTCCATAGTTTAAGGAAGCGTTATTGAAGTCATTTGGAGTTTAAATTGCCTAATAAATATATGTTCGACACTGCTTTATTTTAGTTAGAACTACAACCTTTGAAAGTTAGAATGTGGGTTGGCGACTTGAAAAATAATGTGTAGCAGGACGGTCTATATTGTTTGTAAAGCTATAGAAATGATTTTTTTAAACGAAGAATAGCCCGATATTTATTACATTTAAATAAATAACAAACAGTTGTAGAATATTTGCGGCAATATTACCAGAAACCGAGTTTTTTCATAAGAGAATATGATATTGGAGTTGGTTGAACACTATCTATCTATTAGTGTGTCAAGGATATTTTGGAGAACAAAACCATAAACAAACTCCGGATGGAAACCCACACCCCGTTAAGAGGGAGCCTCTAATCGGATACGGGGGAGGCAGGCAGTTTGAAATATTAGAAACCCAGTTAGGTATTTTAGTCAGGAAACAAAACAAAGAAAAACAAAAGAAAGATTATAGTAAGTACATGGAACGTGCAGGGTTGAAGTGATGGAGGTCACAATTCCCAATATACCATTTTTCATATAAATAACCTTTTTTTTGTAGTCTGAAGAGTATTTACTGAAATTTTGACTAAAATCGACATAGGGTGACAGCGTTTTTTCGGGACCTGAAAATTACAAGTTTTAAAAATAACGAAAACATGTGCAACTTCCTGCATCAAAATAGTGGTGAATATAAATTGATTCTATAAGTCTAGTGTAATTACTTTAAAGAAAGATTGAACACAAAGAAATCTAGACCTCGTGGATCAATTTTCTTCAAGATTTGACAAAGTTAGAACGGTTTAAACAAAGCATAATTTAGCAATTTTTCAAATTTTACGTTTTTTTTCTTAATTAATAGTTAAAGCTTGATATATCAAAATGACTGCCCCATCATTAAATATACGAATATGGGTTTTAAAGTACATGCAATAAGGAATATTTTAAGCCAACGTAGACCTTCTTATCTTTTTCCAGAGGCCCAAAAATTGAAATACAAAAATGTGCGGTTTGCCGATTTTGACAATTTTTGAATATTAAAAATTTTTTGATAATGCCCGATATACCATTTCTCATATGAATAACCTTTTTTCTTGTGTTCTTAAGAGTATTTACTGAAATTTTGATTAAAATCGACATAGGGTGACAGCGCTTTTTTGGGACCTGAAAATTACAAGTTTTGAAGATCGCGAAAACATGTGCAACTTCTTGCATCAAAATAATGGTGTATACGTATTGATTCTATAAGTATTGTGTGATCACTTTAAAAAGAGATTAAACACGAGGAAATCTAGACCTTGCAAATCAAATTTTGTTAAGATTTGACAAAGTTAGAACGGTTTAAAGAAAGCAAAGTTTTGCGATTTTGCTAAATTTACGGTTTTTTTTGGAATAATGTTTAAAGCTTAATATATCAAAATGACTGCCACGATATTAAACATAATAATATGGGTTTTAAAGTACATGTAATAAGGAATAATTTGAGCTATCGTAGACCTTTTTATCATTTTCCAGAAGCCCAAAAATTGAAATACAAATTAAGCTAAAAATTACGTTTTATTGTAAAATTTCTGACCTTCAAATGTGTGTCAACTTGAACAGGCAATATTCTAAGGTCCAAAATTTTGGAAATCTCATTTTTTTCATCTATATTTTGATCCCTGAAAATTTGAACAAAATCAAAGAGGTTGACTTTTTCAAATTGGTCGAAAAGTAATGGAATTACCCATATATATATATATACTCTCCAACAGGTGATAGAGAAAAAAGAGCAAAGAACCGATCGGCTTTTGTAGACCTTAGAAAGGCATAATACACGATCTCACGAAAAAGACTATGGCAGGCAATGAAGAACTTAAAAATCCGAACAAGCTTAATAAATGCGGCAATGAAATCATATAAAGGAAACAAAATTGCCATAAAAGTGGGTAATATACTAACAACTCCTTTTGAAACATTGAAAGGACTACTTCATGGATGTTATACGTCTCCAACGCTTTTTAAGATATATTTTGAAGACATCTTAAGAACATGGAAAAGGAAATGTCAAGGGATGGGATTACCTATTTGAATCAAACACTTATTCACCTTATGTTTTGCCGATGACTAAGTAATCATTGCCTAGGATGAAGAAGATATAAGCTATATGTTAAGAAAACTGAAAGAAGAACACCAGAAAGCCAGAATGGACGGTAATATCGAGATAAAAGGCACGTCAAAGTTCAAATGCTTGGCCGTCACTATAACAAGAAACGCGAACAATGACGAAGAAATAAAAAATAGACTTGGACAAACGAGAACATGCTTAAGAAAGTTACACACCATTATATGGAATAGGAACATACATAAGGAGACGAAACATAAAACATACAACACACTAATCAGAAGCATAATGACGTATGGGGCGGAAATCTGGGTGACAAACAAAAAGATCAGAGACAAAATACGTGCAGTGGAAATGGATTACTGGAGAAGATGCTGTGAAGTGACAAGGATGGACAAATTAAGGAACGAAGAGATGCGGTATAGGATGGGCGAGGAAAAGAGATTAATGTGGTATGGAGACACATCAAAAGAGCAAGCGCTAGCAAATGGATAGGAAAAGTAACTGATTGGAGCCCGATGGGGAAACGAAAAAGGGGTAGGCCAAGGAGATCATAACGAAATGAAGCAGATGAAGTAATGGAAACAAGAGACCTACGGGATGTGGAATGGACATCCGACAGAAGTGTTTCCACTGGCTAAAAGAAGGAAAGCAGTGATACACTGTAATATCTTAATAATTTAAAATAAGGATATCATCATGCAGGTGTTTGGCTTATACTCATATTATCTAAAACGAGCGCAGGTTTTGTTACTAACTAATTTTAATTTAGGGATACTGTCTTTGGCATTGAAGATTTTTTTGAAAACGTTTTGTTCACAGTTTATATTACGATCGTTGGGTTGGTCCAGTGATTTTGTTTTTAAAATTACCTGACTTCTTGGCTACATTTTTTAGCGGCATATAAAGTCAATACTTTATGGTGAAAAACCTTGAAATAGGGATGAACTTGTGAACCGAATTATGAATAAAAATATAAAATTCTTCAGTCATTGTAATTTTGAATAGAATTTGTAAATACTATTTTAAACAAACAGGTTAAATACGTTTTTTTTTATGTTTTATGGCTGTAGTTTGTTAGGATGCGTTTTTTGACATATTTTTATTAAGCTATTTTTCTAAATGACTTCAATAATGCGTCCTATAGACCTTGAGTCATGGGACACTCCTTCAAACTGGAAACTTACATTGCATAATATTTATTTACATAAAAACAACAATATTATATAAAGTTATAGATAAGGGAAAATAGAAATATTTATAATGGTAAACAAAACAGTAATAATTTTTCTAGTAATTTCCTAGCGAGTAATTTTTTGTTGATTTTTTGACGTCAGATGTAACTGGAACATACTTAGTTAAGTAAGCTTTTGCCAGGCCGGACTAGATCTGGTATTTGAAGTCAAAATTCTGACTTTTTTTAAGTTTTTATATTTATTTTTTTATTTCTGGGTCCTACAATTGCCACCACCCTCGTATAGTTACGAATTACTTTGTATCTTGTATGGTCCCAGCTTAAGGTTAGTTTTGTTTTATGGTGATAACGTGTTTTTTTTATCCCATTGCATGTTGTGCAAGTTGCAGAATATGGTGTTGTAGTTTTTTATTTTTTTTTTATCTTATTTACTTTTTAGTTTCTTTTTATATTTATTTTACTTTTTATATTATGTGGCAGGTTATTATAATATATGATACTTCTACGCTTGGTGTTTATATCGTATACTTGCTTATTTATTTCATTATTTATGTTGTTTTTGATAATTTTATGTTAGATGTTTATGTTTCAGAAATTACACCAACTTTTGTATAGTTTGTATTATTAAAGCAGGAGACATTATGAAAAATGACTTTTTTTGAAAAATGTTCATTAAAAATGTTTACACATAAGTCTATATGTGTATAGAAAACTTATATACGTCTTTGTATTGAATATTACTTTTAAATTCTATTGAAAAATGAACTATTTGAATTATTGTTGATCCAAAATTGACTAATGACTAAGATCTTTCTATGGGCATTGTTTAAACAAAATACAAAACATATTGTCATCTAACCAAATATTTGCTTGTATTACTAGGCGAGATTTTTTATCTGTATTATTGACACATGCAATAAACTTCTAAATTCAGTGTTTCCATAGACTTATATTCAAGGTCTGTTCACAAATTGCATAAATCTTGTGGTTAAATATGTGGTTGAAATTCAGAGGGATGTTTATGTTACTTCTACGTATTAAGTAATTCCTAAATATAACCTTTTTAATAGCTATTTTAAAGTTTGCTTATAATTTCATTGTAGGACGATATATATTTGTTTAAAGTTTGGATTTTGTATATTGATTTTATTTCAAGTAATATCTGAAAAATGTATTAAACTGGGGTGTCAAAGTGTTGTGTCGAGATACTATGGGGTGTGCATTTTAGTTTGAACTATGATTAGCAGCGGCTGTGTGAAAACACCAGCTGAAATCTTCTCCTTTATGATGAAATGAGCATGAAAATGTTTCTGGTCGGATTTGCAATGACGATGTCGCCCTAAGGTTGGTACATTAAATACTGATCTGAAGAGATGTAAATCGTATTAATTTGTGTTTACAAATTTATTAATCGTAATAATACAACTGAGATCTTTTATTATGTTAAAAATTATTTGGACGTTCAGTATAGATTTATTAAATTTATAGAAACAATATAATTACAGTAAGAATAAATTAATCAGAGCCACACGCACGTACTAGTAGGGAAGTTTCAACTGGGCAAAATTACACGAATTAAAATTTACAACGCTAATAATCATCCATTGTTCAAACACGATGCGAACAAATTTCCCGTTAGATTTACACTAACGACTCAGGTATCTGATAAAGCGATAAAAACGGGCCCGTTTTTATCATGGCGGTTAAATTTAATTGTCCCAGAGAAAAAATGTTGTAGCCCGCGAACAGTTTTAAACAATGTTAACACTCCAAATTTATCAACATTATTAATTTACATTTGAGAGCACATAAAATAAAGTTTATAACCAAATTATTACATTATGTAGATTCATAGTAAAATTTATTAACAGTTTGTTTTTTTAGAAATGTTATTATTGATGCTGGCAATTGATTAACGTTGTTATGTTTGCTTGGGTTTTCTTCTTTAAATTGTTTATTGTCGGTGAAGAAATATTGTCTTATTTTGCTACTTGTAAAGTTAATTAAAATGTGATCATGCCACACTTAATTGAAATTTTCACTGAATAGACTTTTATAAATTAAAAAACTTTATTTCTAAAAATTGAATTTAAAAATCTTTAAAAACTTCATAATAATTAATTTGAACTTTATATTATCAATACATATCGCGTTTGGCATTTCTATCGACATTCTACGCAAATTTAGCATATATAGGTCACATAGTTAGTATCTAAGCGCTTTGAACATTGCGAAACTGTTTTACAGTTTCATTACTTTGTATAAACAGTCTGTTATATCAAATGATTGCAATAGCACATACATACATACATTGAAATTGATTGTTATGTACTTATCTAGCCTTATTAAAGCACGCAGAATATTTCATCGTTTAGTTAAGATATTTTTTACTTCTTTAGCAAACCGAATAACAATTAAAAAAAATATTAGACATATTTTTTGTAGAAATAATATTGATATTTATATTTATATCACCAAAACTGAGTAAATCAAAAGAAATAATAATGGTTAACAACTTCAATATGCATATGTTGTAGGTTGATAGTGGAATGGGGATTTTTATATAAAGCCTAGGCAGTTCATTAAATGTTTGACTGTACATATTATTTAATTTAATGAAATGAATTATTGTAGATTAGACTAGGCTGGACTAGGTAGATAAGGTTGGGAAAGTATGTTTGATGAAATGAATTACTGTATACTAGGTGAGGTAAGGCCGGGGTTTGTAAAAACTAAAATAGATAGATATTAACTAATCTTTACATGAAAAGGCGTATTGCTTTATAAGACTACGACATATATACTTATATTGATAAATTAATGAAAGGATGAAAAGATGGTTTTACTGGATAAAAACTCCAATTTTCTCTTTTCTTTCTACGAAGACTTGTTGTACACCTCTGGCAGCTCTGTCTCTTTGATGAAGTCTAGAGTCTTTTGTCAAGGGATACTTTCGATTAAGTTATGTTTGCAAAAGGAGGCTGTGCATTGCAGTTCATAAGCTTTGCAATCACTTAAGTGAAGCGGAGTTTATTCATATTCTATATATTTGCGGCATAGGGGATCTATTTCAATTCTTATTTTATGCAAGTGTTTTTTAAGACCAGTGTCCGGTTATCAGTCCTGTGAGTTTTTACAGTCTGATTCATTCATTTATTATCACGTTTTTGGTTCTGTTAGGAATATTTTTGAGTATGCAAATTCTTTGCAGCTTTACTTACAGCATGCTGCGTATTATTTCTTTTCCGGTTTTGTATTTGACTTCAAAAGCAGGTTCTGGTCCGTAAATGTAAAATGAGTTTTTTGTTTTTTTTTTTGGTATTAAGACCAGGCGAACTCTGCAGATTATGACATCTGCTTCTAGACTGTTTATGCAGGTCATAACCAGTTTGGATTTTATTACTGGTGATTGCAATACTTGCAATGCCAATTGACTATTTGACATGGTAGATTATAGTATCAGTCTGTTAGGGTATACAAACTTTTATTCCGATGGAAAATCGGGGCATAGCCATTGGCCTTTTTTCTCGTAGATTCCAGCTTTGGTGCTATTCTGGTTTTTGGCTTCTTCTGTGTACTAGATGGTTTTTTTGACTTTCACAAGTATTGTTAAATTATTGTATTTGTTTTGTTGTAGTATTATTTCATTATGTTTTTTTGGTTTTATAAACATTATTATTAGAATTTTTTTATTTAAGGTCTGTGGGTCCAGAGGTTTACAATGTGTTTTCATTGCTTCTGTTATCAACAGTCATGCTAGCTTTTTAACTTTCATTACTTTGTTGGCCGTACACTTGAGAATGTTTTTTTTTATTATACATACGCTCTATATGTAATAATGGGTCTTACCACCACCGTATGTAGCCATCTAGTCAGTTTAGGTGTTTCCATGTGCGTTTGACCATTGAATGGCCTTTGTGGTTATTATTCAGGTGTGTCTTGAAGTTTAGTCTAGTATCAAGTGTGATTTTCAGATATTTTATTTCTTTTATCATTGGGAGCGTAGCTTCATACATCTTTAAGTTTTTTAGGTCTGTAGTATTTTGTTGTTTAGTGTACGGTACAATAACGGTCGTCTTGCTTAGGTTTACTAATATCATGTTTAATACAGTTACTCCATACTTCCAGTGTACGAGGATGGTTAGATTATCAGCGTAACCTAAAGCAAAGACAATCATATCTTGAGTATCATGGTGAAAGTACACTTCCCTTGTGCATTTGTCAGCGTTTTTAGCTCCTACAGCTAAGTTAGCTCATTGTTAGACGAGAGGGTTTACTTTTTGACTCTCTATTGTCTTTGCGTTGAATGTGAATAATGCGTTATTTTCTGTTCTGTTACTATTCTTGTTGCAGAATTTTTAACAAGTTTGTTTATATTCTTTTTTAAGTTGTCTAATAGTTTAATAATTTAATTTTTGATATGATTTTACAATGGTCGACACCACTTAGGTGGCCTGGCTAATTTCAGAGAACAGCGTGGTTTTGACAAGGATGAGATAGGGCGCCACTTTGTGGAATGGCACAAAGACCAACATTTACAACAAACACATTTATTACACTTAACTTCACATAATACAAACTTTTACGTTGGCTTTTATTTTAGCTTAATCTAACATTTGGCTACAGCCATACCAAAATACTAATATGAGCCAATTTCGATTATAATTAAGTAAGCCGGTACCAAGTGGCCGCTTCTACTTAACCGCTGCGGCTTATTCTCGATCGCGACTAATCGTTCGCGATGGACAACAATAAAATTACCAACTAAATAAAGCGTAACAAAACTAAATATTCCCAACATTTCTACGTTACAATTTGTTGAACTTTGCAATATAGGACCTTGTTTCTGAGATGACTTTTTTATGTGATACTTGAATAGAAGTAATCTGAATACCGAACAGTAATTATGTTTCATGTCTTGTAAATGTGACGACTATTAAGTACCTTGCTGTACTTGCATTACTTTAGTTTTTTATAAATCCAGAATATGTTTTCTATAGAACTAAAATCTGATGTAGCTGCTAGCTATGTAAGTGTTTTGATTTTGGAGATAAGTTATTATATAAATAGATGTAACGCATTTTTTGATGTTTTGTTGAATTGTCATTGTTGGGTGCTATTATTGTAAACAAACATGATGATGGCCTAACCGCCGAAACCGGTCTTAATATATAAAAATAAAATCAGCACAATAAAGTATAAAATTTTTATTAAAATACCCTAACCTCAATTATTTTAAACTGTGCAATAATCAGAAACAAATACTATAAGTTAGTTGATGTTGTTGATTTGTATAAATTAACTATTTTTGTTAAGTTAAGACTTCTTTTATAGTAGTACGTATAGGGTCACTCGAGACAAGTCTTTTTAGAAGAGGCATAAACTACAAAATGTGGTTTTATATGAGCATTTATGCATATATTTATTGCATATAAACAAATAAAATAAAATGTAGATCTGATTAAATGTTTAATTTAATCTTAAAAACAAAAGTGAAACAAAATGTGAGTCATTTTTTTCAGTCAGAATTAACGAGTTAAATACTTGATATTTTTAAATAAGAGTTACAAACAAAATTGTTTGTTTAATTTTACTAAAAATGAAATCCCATTTATGGGGAAAACTTTAAATTACTATTGAAAGAATACAACTTTATAATTTCTTGATATTATTAACGTTAAGTTTGATTGAATGTTGTTTGATCAGATAGACAAGTAGATTGATTGAAATATTCGTAACTTCAATATTGGAGAAACAAACATTTTAATTTTTTTAAGATGAGCAATAACAGGAGTTTTTTGTACTTTTAAAATACTCCATGTTAAGTTCTAAGTGATTTAATTATCAACTTTTTATTTTAGCTTTGCTCTGATGGATAAAATATTTGATATTGGATTAAATTCACGGTTATCGACAACCTGATAATTGCTGCAATTGTGTATAATGTATTATTTGCTTTAATTAGGCCACATAATATTATTATTGATACACTGGCTGTTAAAAGTAGAAGAAACCCAGGGACCAGTAGCTCATTTTTTATGAAAATTTTAGATAATATGTTTAGTACATATTATCTAAAATTAAATGATTAAAATTTTAACAAAAGCTTATGATATGTTTTTTTTTTAAATTTCAATAATGAGTTGCCTTTCCACGATTTCTGGACCATTCAGTAACTTCCCTAGACATGCTAGAAATCAAATTGTCAAATTTCAGTCTAAAGATTCCCGAATACGCATACAAATATCTGGTAAAGTGAGTGAGGGTGGCTCACTCTCTAATAATTGTATTCATTGATCGACGATGTAGTTTTGCATTGGACTATTTCAGACGGCATTTTTTATGGTGAGGTATTAATGGGAATTTAATGGAAAAGGCGGTACAAATTGAGACCAAATGATCTTTGGCAAATTTATAGAACGGAGATTTCTTGGTTAGTTAAGCCTTTCTAATTGCTTTTGTTGTTGAAAATCGGTTTTGGAGACCAACGAGGAGTTTTTTTTTTAAATTTTCTACTCTAAGGTAAATTGATCAAAAACTTTTGTTGAAATCATTTTTCAGTGTGAATAATTTACATCTTATCTGTAAGTTTTGATAAAAATAGGGCTACGGTTTTTCGGTGTTCTTTTACTTTTGACGGATACTATACATATATTGATTGTGCAACGGGTTTCAGGTCTATTTTATAACTAAATTCAACGATCCCGTTAAAGTTTGATAAATGTTATTAGTGAGTTTGCGCAACGCAATTTTGCGTTATAATTATAATGTTATAAATATTGTAAGGGAAACTATTTGAAAAGTGTTTGCGCATGTGTAATATAACGTTATCATAAAAACTGACAAATAATCAAACTAAAAACATAACCTTAACATAGGGACAATCAAATTATTTGTATATTAATATTTTATTTTGAAAATGAATTGATGGAAAAACAGTATTAATTGCAATTTATACAAACACAGAGATCGAAAATCTTACGATTGAGGTTAATGGCTATATTCATCATATCTAATACACATCAAGTAGGCAATATGTTTTGCGTAAGGTTTTTTTATTATTCTTCTTGTAGTGCCTATCCGATTTAGATGTTGGCGATCAACAAGGCTATTTGCAACTATTTTCTGAGATTCTGGAGCCAGGAGTTTCTTCTTTTTTAGCGCTTCTTTTTCCATATATCTTTCCCTGCAGAATGAGCTGTAATAAACCGTATCTACGTGCATTTTTTTGGATTGACCTAAATATTCAAGTTTCCGTTGTTTTATTCTGATGGGTATTTTGCATTCTTTATTTAGTTTTTGTAGCACAGTATTGTGGACATGGTCTTTCCAGGATATTCTATTTTTTATTGGCTCCGCTAATTTCATAAATAGCGTAACAAACGGTAACGTTATACTTTTATAAGCAAAAAAGTAACGTGCGTAAACACACTATTGAACGATTAATCTGTTATGATATGATCGTTATTTTACCTTTGCTGGAATATGTTGTGAAACGTCAGTTGTTAATTTTAAGAACACATTTTAAATATAACATATTCATAAAATTTTTATAAAAACTTGTATTACAGGTCTATTTTATAAGTTATAACGACTTATGTATGGGTAATTCCATATCTTTTTGAACTAACTGGCTCAAAATTATTTATGTGATAGTAGGTACCAAAAAAAACATATTTTCCAAATTTCTAACTCTTTTAAGTTATGGTCTCAATTTTTGGGAGTCTCTTAAAGTTCAGAAAATTGCCTAAAAATCACATTTTTTTTACATTGGAAAAAGCTCTGCGAGGTCTGGTTCTTTTTGTAATTTCTTGTACTGCAATTTTTTATTTCCTAGAGGGTGGGGCGTTAAGAAAATAGCACAAAGTTACAAAAACAGCTCCACATTGAAAATACCGTGACTAAGTTAAATTTCTAAAAAATTTGGTCTAAATTAGCTTATTTTTTTGTTTTCATTTGTTCTTTAAAATTTTGCAAAGTTTTTGCTTCACTAATTAAGAAGGGGTTAACTTTTTTGAAGCTGTTTTTCTTCTTAGTGACTAAGATAAACCGAAGGACAAGTTCTGCTTTCTCATTATTGGCATTAGTATTTGAAAAATATTTTTGCCTGATGTTTTCTTTTTTGCCGAGGAAGAAGTAGGCCCGCCTACGATTTGTTGTCGGACAGCGACCGGGTAGTTACATCCATTGGTACAATTCGATCAGTTGCACATCCGAACAATTAGTTCTACCCTTACCGGAACATTATTTTTACTCTAGTAGTTGACTGCACGTATAAGATTGTAAAGCCACTGTAAGAATTAACTGACCGCACGGACTCGGGGTATGATTGTAGATATAATATCATTAAGAAAAGTTGCGTTTTTTTGTTTTAATTTTCTTTTATTTGATACAGTTTTTTCTATTTTTTCTTGTTTTGTGTTATTTGTTTGATTTTTTCCCATGTTATTTCTTTTTTTTTTCTACGTCAACGTTCTTTTACATTGTCACTCTTTTTTTTTTCGTTTTTTTTAATTTCAAATACGCTTTCTGTTATTCAATTATCCTTCATTCAGCACACATGTGCGAATCATCTCAGATATTTCTTTATTATTATTTCATTTTTTTATTCTGTCTCTTCTTGTTTTATTCTCAATATTTCTTAAGAATCGTATTTCTGTTGCATTTATTTTTGTTTTATGTTTTTTTGATAATGTCCATGTTTTGCTATATATTTTTTTTACGTTTTTTTTTTTTTCTAAAAAATGTATTCTTTATCATGTTAAATATTTTCCTTGTTTTTACCAATCTCTCGTTTATTTTTTTGTGTTTCTTTTCTTTAATTTTAATTATTGCCTCTAAGTATTTGAAGCTTTTCTCTTGATCAATATTTTTTCCGTGTAATGTTATTTTATGAGTTTTGTTATTTCTTGATATTAACATTGTTTTAGGTTTGTTTATATTAATCTGTATGTTAATTTCTGTGAATTCTTTGTATATTATGTTGATATTGTGTTTTAAGTCTTTCTCTGTTTTTGTCACTATTGCCTTATCATCTGCAAATAGCATTTCCGCTACATGCCTAGCTTTCATTTTCCATTTTCCAATGTTCTATTTTTAGAATCTTAAATTTTTCTTTGCTTTTTTATGGCTTTGTCTAGCACTATTGTAAATAGTATAGGACTCAGAACACATCTTTGTTTTAGCTCAATCTTTGTTTTAAGTTTTCTTGATTGTTTATTGTTTGTTTTAACAATATTTTTGTTGTTTTTATACATGCTTTTTATTAGTTCTATAGTTTTTTTATTCCTTGCTTTTGTAGTGTTTTCTATATAGATTCTTTTCTTACTCGGTCCAATGCTTTCTTTAGGTCAATCAAACAGGTATGGATATCCCTTTTCTTATTTAAAAGTTTTTTTGTATATTTGCTTTAATATAGTATAAGTTGAGGTCTTGGGAGTCTCTTCTGAATTTGCAGTGTGTCTTCTGTTGTATCTTCCATATTGTTTCTTATTCTATATTTTATTTTACTTATTATTTTCAGTGTTATGTTGTCTATGCCAGGTGCTTCCTTTATTTCTTCTATTTCTTACATATCTTTACCTTCTTCTTCTTGTTCTTCTAGGTTTGGGTTTTCTACATCTGTCAGTTTTTTGAAATATTGTTGCCATCTTTCTATTATTTTATCTTCTTCTGTGATTATATTTCAATGTTTGTTTTTTTTATATTTATTATATTTTTTTTTTATCTATTTTAATGTTTTATAAAACAGTTTTTGTTTATCTCTATTGTTTTTCGCCATTTTTTTACTGAATTGAATCTATGGTTTTTCTTAAGCTTTTTGGACTTTTTTTTATTTTCTTTTGTTTAATTTTGTATTGTTTATAGTTTTTTTGTGTTTATGTTATGTATATTTTTTATTTTTATTTTTTCTCGTTAGGATTTAATTTAATTTTATTTGTTTACTATTTAACTTTTTGTGTGTCTTTGTTCTCTATTTTTGTTTTTCCACAGCTTTCTTTTGTTGTGATGTATGCTGTTTTTAAACGTTTTAATTTTTTTTAATTTTTAGTTTTTTTTTTAATTTTATTAAGTTTATTTTTTAGTTTTTTTTTAATCTATCTTTGTATTGTTTTTCTTTAAGTTTGTAGCTTTTTATTTCTTCTTTTACTTTTTTTATTTTCTTGTTTCATTTTTCTTCAATTTTTTTGATGTCCATTTTTACCAGAATACTTTTACATTTAAAACTTTTTCCATTTTTGCTTGCTTACTGTAAAGTAGTGTATTATTAAGTTTTCGTTTATAGTCGGTTTTTCTCTTGTGAATTTATGTATTACGTTATGTTATGTTATTTGTTATTATAAGGTTGTTTTTGATGCTTAGTTTTATAATTTTTTGTTGTTGTTTTTTCTGGCATTTTTTTCTCATTTTTCATATATTCTTCTATTTTAGAGTTTTGATTTTTTACTTCTCTGTTTAGGTCTTTTATTATTATTACATTTTCTAGTCTTTCATCTATTTCTTTCTTTGTTTACTCTGTGGGCTGTTATTATTGTCTATGTTTTTTTTTCTATAATACTTTATTTCTACTGCCATGATCCTTTCACTTATGTATCTTTTTTGTAATGTTAATATTAGACCTATTTCTTCTTTTGCTCTTTTTTTATCTACTCTTGACCAAAATAACCAGTATTTTTTACGTATTTTTTTAATCTTTTTTTTGCTGCGTGTATTTTATGTACTCATTCTTGTTTTCCTTAGTTTTTCTTGTTTTTTATGCCATTTCCAGACTTTTCCATTTATGATCAGTTTTTATATTCTACTTTTGTTTCTTTCTTTTTTCTTTCTTAATTCAGATTGCACTTCTACTTTTTTGTTTGTTTGTTTGATTTAATATAAATTAGCTTTTTGTAATTTCTAAGTTTGTTTTTATTACTTTAATAAATAATAGAAGTTTACCAAATTTATAATTATATTACTTATACCTGGAATTCACAGTTAAACATTGATTGCTAGTGATTTGTTTGGATTTAGAGTTGACGCATGATTTTTAGCATATTGAGCTGTATTACTTAAATCTTTGTTTATATTAAGAACTGCCAATGCTTTCGGTTGGTCCAGTACAGTATAGCTGCGTATTGTTGCTTGTATAGATAAATTTTATTGTATTGTATCGTATTGATTGTGGTATATCAGATGTACAAATGGAGTACAAAAGTGGGCCAACAATAGATGAAGAAAACACTTTTTGTCAAATAAAGCATTGGAACCGTTTTTTTGCACTTTTACATGCTGTTTTTTGTTAAAGAATAGAAGAAGAATACACTTTTTATCAAATAAAGCATTGGAACCGTTTTTTTGCACTATTGCATGCTGTTTTTTGTTAAATAAGTAACTGCTGATCAATTGACAAGCGTTTAAAAATTAATCTCAGTTTAAAAACTTTAGATAGTGCTGACAGAATGCTAATTGGTTTAAAATTGTTGATATCACTGACATTCGGCGCTATTCTCTATGCATATTGCTAGAATGTAAGCAAGATATATTGTTAGCTAACAATATGAAATGTCATTTAAACAAAACTTGCACATAGTGCATAGTTTACCACTGAACCAATTAGTGGGAATAATTTAACCTATGATTTTTACACAATTTATTTATTTATTTATTCAGTTGTCTAATTATCTATGAATTGGTATGTTTAAAGAAAAGCTTTATTGCACTTTGATTATTTGCTTAGTTTTGTATGATAAATAATAATCCGCATGTGTAAGCTACTTACTGATAGCGGTTCAGTTAAATTTATTTTAAGTCAAATTGTACTTTTTAGGTATAAGTAAGTGAGTAAGGTATTTTGTATATTTTGCTTAGGGTTTTTAATGATTTTGGTGTAAGATTACTGTAAAAATACTTACAAATTTTGAGTTTATAATAGATTTTTGCATTTTGTAACAGATCAGCAGAAGCAACAATTTTGTTTTAAATTTTACATGTAAATTGTTTGTTCTTAACAGATACTGATAAATGCTTAGTTTAATTGAAATACATATTTTCTATACTTATTTTGATTCCATTAATTTGAATTTGAATTTATTATTGTAATTGTTACACTCAAATCTGTGCAAAATAAACATCCTCCATAATATATAGTTTTAATTAAATTAATTTCCAATTAACATAACATATACATACAAATTACAATGTTAACTTAATTAATTAAGTTTTACGAGGCCATGTAAATTAACCAATTAAATTCGATCCCAAAACTTGGAAAGTTAGAAAACAAAGAACGAAAAACACGCGCCCCGTCTATAATTTTCCGAGTCTGTAGTTCTGCACTCCAGCGAGTAATGAAAATATATGGTCCTGTATTTTCCCAGACTAGGATGGAGGACCATATGAAGGAAAGAAGAAAATAAAAACACGCATTCACCCAAATCCCTGTGCCGTGAACCTCACACACACATATACACGAAAAGCCATAAAAGGCGGTTGAAAATAATTCATAATATTAATGCGATTACATCGGCATGGGGCAATGATCACAAAAATATTTATCCGAATGTGGGATGTTATTAATATAGGAATCCGATTATATCCAAGCATTTCCATAATGCTCAATTGTATGATAAAATTATTATCCGATCAAATATAGTCTGAGTTAATAGTCTGGTTTGTAATGAGTTAGTAACATGCAGTTGATAGATTACACGAACTTTGCTGTTTTCAGGTTGGATTTATAATAATATAAATATGTTTTTATTATATAAATAAATAAATATTACTAACATGGTTTGATTTTTACTTTACTTTCAGTTTTAATTTACATAATCTTACTTGATAATATAATAATGATTGTAAAAAATCACAAAAATGTGAAACCGGTTAAGAGCAAAGTACTTTTAATTTTGAAGTATTGATTAAAGAATTATAATTAAAATATGCTTAGGATATTTATAGTTTTAATATAGATATTCAGAATTAATTATTATTTTTGATTTGAGAAAATGTTGTGAAATTTTAAATACAAATATAGTTATGTGCTTTATAAGTTTTTTTAAGTTCTATACTGTTTCTCTGTGAGTTTTAAATAGTTATTTGTTTATTAAGTCATTTTGTTTTTCAAAAAACAGAAAAACAATAAAATTGAAGTAAACCGTAAATAAGTTTTCAGTTTTCTCAACGAGGTTTGTTAATTACAATATGATAACAGAAAGCTATTAAGTTGTATATATTATGTATGCAAAGCAGCATATATGCACGTTTAATAAAAAAAATTATTGATTGAATTTCATTTAAATAAAATTTAAAAAAATCAAATATTTACTTAATTATTTACTATTAATGTTAAAACTTGTTTCATTTAATCAAATTTAGTATTCAAAATAATAAATAATAAAAATGAATTAATTTTCAATTTATGGACAAGGGTTGGTTATTAAATTTCATTTCACTGTGTGGTGAAGTTTATGTGGCGGTTGCGCTTGATTTATAAATGTTTATAGGATTTAAATTATTCAATTAGAGGGCAGCAAAGCGGGCGATGAAGCCGTCGTGCAATGAAGAAGATTAATTACTTAAAAGAGATATCTGGGACATCTGCACGATATAAGGAACGAGTGAGAGAACCGTTCCTACTGGAAGAAGAATTACAATCCCCTGAATGTTGTTATCCGTGTAAATGTTTGTCTTTTATAACGTCGTTAAACTTTGTTAATTGACATTGTTTTCATTAAAAGCATTATATTATTGTCAAAAAGCTTGTTCTCAACTACGTTTCAATCAACTTGTAATTTTTGAAGTGAATTAATTAAATTAATTTGTTTTGTTTGTTTTTAATAAGAAAAATTATGTTATGGATAGAAAATATAACTTCAATGTTGATTTTTACTCTTTTAGCTATAGAAATAAAATATAATTTGTATATTTTGCATTAATTACAGGGTTTCGGGGATTTATTGATTAGATAAGGATAAAATGAATGCAACTTTACTTAAAGCAGTGCTTTTGCTAAATGCCGTTGTACGAACAAAAGAAGTTTGGTTAGGTTATATAATAGGAATATTAAGAGACAAGAATAAACAATACAAAATATAAAACTACATAGCTATTAATATTATAGCTATTATAAAATTATACATACTTTTTAAAATTGCACCTTTCTTGCTTTTTTGGTTGCAAATTCTTCAAATCAAGTTTTTTATTGTTAAATTATTCAATATTTGATTTTCAATTGTTATCATTAATAATGAACCCATTCTGTAAATTTAATATCGGGATGGTCTGATGAAATTGATTGAAAATGTAACTTAATAGCTTCTAGTTTATTGAAAAGATCACACTGAATATCAGCTTTGCTTAGTCTTTTAATTTCATATGCAAATTTTTGCAGCCTTACAAAAGCTTTTTCTGTTATGTAGTAAGTAAAAAATTAGATACATCATAGTTTTAAAATTTGGTAATAATTTTTTTTTTATATTTACACAAATGTTAATAGTTGGATTTTGTATTATTTTACTGACTGTGTTTATTTTGTTTAAAATATCGAACCAAAAAATAGTAAAGTAAATAAATTTATTATTTTAAATGTTTATTGCCAATGAATTAGCTTTGTAAGTTTTTGTTATATCCAAAGTTGAAGAACTACTGGAAATTTTCAGAAGAGCATTAATGATTTTGCTTACATTATATCTTAACGGTTTTACAGTATTAACTCTGCTAGACCAACGCTTTAAATTGAGATTAGGAACATGTTTTTTAATAATAGTTTATTTTGAAAAATAATAAAGGTTTTTTTAATAAGAAGTTTCATTTTGAATGGCAGGCTGTTTGGACAGCTGTCAATTTTGAAGCTATTATTTTTTGACATTTGACAAGTAATAACTACGCCATTATTAAAAATGGAAAGATAACGCTTCAACAACGCATTGAAATTATTAAAATTTACTACAAAAATGGTGAAAATTTTTTAGTCACAGTTCGCCAAACTAATGCACTTTTTGGTTGTCATAAAGCATCTTCTCGGCCGGCAATAGTAAACTTGGTGGAAAAATTTGAGCTGTTGGGACAAGTTTGTGATGTGAAGAATTGAAACCGTGTGCATCGTTCAAGAACACAAGAGAATATTGCTGATGTAACCCGTAGTGTTGAAGAAAACCTAGGTTTGTCGATCTTTTGAATTAGACATTTTACAAACGACATTACACCGTATTTTATATAAAGACTTAAGTTTTAAGGCTTTTAAAGTTCAGTTAACAGAATAATTCAAGCAGGTGGATTACCACAATCGCCTTCGCTCATTGGGTCCTTCAAATGCATCAAAATGATCCGGAATTTCATCGAAAAATCATCTTCAGTAATGAGGCTCATTTTTATCTTGGAGGCTAAGTTAATATGCAGAATTGTCGCATTTGGGGCTCAAAAAAACCAAGAATGATTGATGAAAAGTCTTCGCATCCTCAACGTGTCACTGTTTGGCGCGGTTTTTGGGCTGACGTTGTGATTGGACTCTACTTTTTCGATAATGAGGTTGGTGCAACTGTTACGGTGAATGATTAATGATTTTTTATGGCCGGTGGAAGATATTGATGTGGGCGACGTTTATTTTCAGCAAGACTGCGCTACGTGCCTCATAAGCAACGAAACAATCGCAATTTTGCAAGAAAAGTTTCCTGACGGTGTTATTTCTTGAACATTGGCCACCGAGATCTTGTGATTTTAGATTCGTTAGATTTTTTTCTTTGGGGGCACATGAAAGATAAGGTCTATGCCAAAGCTGCACAATTGATTCAAGACCTTAAATATGGAATTCGTAAAGTTATCATGGACATTTAGCCGCAAATATTCGAATTGGTCATGGAAAATTTTATGAAAAGAATGTTGTACTGCAACCGCAACCGTGGCGGCCATTTGACTGATATCGTTTTCAAATGTTAATGGCCTACCTTCCTCTTTACAATGAAATAAACATTTATTGTATTCTCTTAAAAAATATCCGTTTTTTTAAATATCAAAATAAAACTTCTTATTGGAAAACCCTATATAAAACTTCTTGAACTATATTAAAAAAAAAACAATTCAGTTGTATCTTTGAGATAAAGAGTTATTCTATTACAGTCACCCTTAGATGTTGCATTCAAAATTTTGATAATATGTCTTCGGAGAGTTGAATCAAAAGATGAAATCGTTTGAATGCATTTGAGAAAACTGCCGTTATTAAATAACGGACATCCTAATGAGGGTATACCATGTAAACAAAATACAATACTTCCAAGAAAATACCGAACAAATCCATAAATCGGGGAACTGCAGAAAATAAACCCCAAAAAGTACGTTATAACAAGAAAATTGTGCCAATTTTAGATATATTTTTGTTTGCTTTATCCGAAAGTTTGTTATACGCGGGTTTGCTATAACCAGTAAAAAATAGCGTTGAGTTTATGAAAAATTTTTTGTTGTTTCAAATTAAGTACGTTATACCCGAGAGTTTGTTATAAGCGGGTTTGTTATAACCGGACTGGGCAACTGGTAGCGACTTTAGCTTCTACAGTTTTACCGTACGTGTAATTGTTACAGTCATATTTATATGCATAGCGTTTACTCAGCGTGGGACAGGTGATATTGTTTTATTGGCAATGGATGCAAAAGTATTATTGTCAAAAGTTTTTGTTATGGCCAAAAACTAAGTTGATGTAGTTTTAGCGTTTTCTTAATTGGTTTGCATATTGGTGTCTCTGAAGTTCTTTTAGAGCAACAAGCTTCTGGCGACTTGGATGGTTCAAACGTGCTGACTCACCATTCTAAACTGCTTTAGTTTTCAATAGCGTTTGCCGCCGTCTAGTTCTTTTTATTTGCTTTTTTGTTAGGCACATTGTGGTCCTCTTGGCTATGCATTTTGTTAACGTAGTGTTTGGAAAGTGTACTTTAGTAGCAGATGTGTGCGTAGTTAGACAACGAAGGCTCATTTGACAAGTGTCACTTTTTGATCACTTTATTTGTTTTATAACTTGCTAATGTTAACTTTGCTATAACTTTGCACCACGTTACTTTTTTGAGTTACTTTTGGTGGTAGAGATTCTTGCTAATTGTAGGGTAAGGTATCCGGAACCGAAAATAATATTTATTCTCATTGTTTTTATTACTATGTCTACCTTGGTTGTTATTATTTTTGGAACAATGATATAACAGCATTAACTTTACTGTATGTTTTGCTATGATACAAGTATGACGATTGTATGAAGGTTTGGCTGATAAAAGCTATCTGCTCTGAATTTTTAGCTCTTTGCGAATCTAGGGACAAGAGCGATGTCAATGTGATGTGTACTACAGTGATGTACATTGATTTGCATGATTTTTACCTACTATTTGGTTTTTGTTGTTGTTGCGGTTGATACTAGTTTTATTTAATTTTACTTTTTATTTTTTGTAAACAAGATAAACTACAAGTTGGGCAAAATTATTAATACATCAAAACGAACAATTTTGTTATTAATTCCAACGAAAAAATTAATATTGGTGCAAACTTATTTGCCAACGATATTCTTTTGGTTAATATAGTGCGCTATAGACACATATTTACTTAAAATAATGAATATTAATATATGTAACTCGTTTTTTAACATAATGCTGCCTCGTTCTATACAAGCGAAAGAATTATACTGAAATTTTGACTAAAATCGACATAGGGTGACAGCGGTTTTTCGGGTCCTGAAAATTACAAGTTTTGAAAATAGCGAAAACATGTGCAACTTCCTGCATCAAAATAGTAGTGAATATAAATTGATTCTATAAGTCTAGTGTAATTACTTTAAAGAAAGATTGAACACGAAGAAATCTAGACCTCGTGGATCAATTTTCTTTAAGATTTGACAAAGTTAGAACGGTTTAACCAAAGCATAATTTAGCAATTTTTCAAAATTTACGTTTTTTTTTTTAATTAATGGTTAAAGCTTGATATATCAAAATGACTGCCCCAACATTAAATATACAAATATGGGTTTTAAAGTACATGCAATAAGGAATATTTTAAGCTAACGTAGACCTTCTTATCTTTTTCCAGAGGCCCAAAAATTGAGATACAAAAATGTGCGGTTTGCCGATTTTGACAATTTTTGAATATTAAAAATTTCTTGATAATGCCCGATATACCATTTTTCATATAAATAACCTTTTATCTTGTATTCTAAAGAGTATTTACTGAAATTTTGGCTAAAATCGACATAGGGTGATAGCGCTTTTTCGGGACCTGAAAATTACAAGTTTTGAAGATCGCGAAAACATGTGCAACTTCCTGCATCAAAATAATGGTGTATACGTATAGATTCTATAAGTATTGTGTGATCACTTTAAAAAGTGATTAAACACGAGAAAATCTAGATCTTGCGAATCAAATTTTGTTAAGATTTGACAAAGTTAGAACGGTTTAAAGAACGCAAAGTTTTGCGAATTTGCTAAATTTACGGTTTTTTTTGGAATAATGTTTAAAGCTTAATATATCAAAATGACTGCCACAATATTAAACATAATAATATGGGTTTTAAAGTACATGTAATAAGGAATAATTTGAGCTATCGTAGACCTTTTTATCATTTTCCAGAAGCCCAAAAATTGAGATACAAATTAAGCTAAAAATGACGTTTTATTGTGAAATTTCTGACCTTCAAATGTGAGTCATTATGAACAGCCAATATTCTAAGGTCCAAAATTTTGGAAATTTAATTTTTTTCATCTATATTTTGATCTCTGAAAGTTTGAGCAAAATCAAAGAGGTCGACTTTTTCAAATTGGTTGAAAAGTATTTAAAAATAAAATTACCCATATATATATTCGAGCAAATGATGATAAATTTCCTATAAGATATACTCTTTTGAATATGATTTTTGACTATTTTTGACTTATTTTCATCACAAAAACTGAAAGTAGACAAAATATTCCTAAAAAATTAAAATTTACACTGTATTACATCTAGAGATATAAAATTTTAGGAATTGTCATATTTTGGTACCCCAAACATTTGTACAAAATTTGAGCGAAATTGGAGATGTTGATGTGGGGACGTTTGTCCGAACTATCTTGGAATTACCCATAACCGTTTTGTAGAATTTTCAGAATGAAACCGACTTCAAACTAGTTTTTAAGTCAACATTTAACCTTAACATTACATTACTTACCTGTTTATGATATATTATTGTACAAGTTTGAATATTATGTTATTTAATATTTTGAAATATTAATTATTTATTTTCTTAGTTTCAGGTAAGCGAAAGATTGATTAAAACTACCGATTTTTTTGGGTATGTATATACTTGCTTTATGATAGTACGTATATTTTTCATTATGTATGTTGGGGTTTGCAAAATATTACAAATCTTATTTGAGAATTTTAGAAGTTAGAGTTATGTGCTTGAATTTGCCAAATATTCTATATTGTTTGCTAGTTTAAAAAATTGATATAGAAAACAGCCAATTATAGATTATTGGAAGAAGCTCGTATTAAATAAAACATTATTATATCAAATTAATTTTATTTATTTTTCTTTTGATTTTACCTTCTTACATTATGATAATAAATACCTAAGTTTTTTTTTTTTAAGTAGACTTCTATAGATTTGTTTGTCATAATAATAAAATAGAATAGTAAATTTTGATCAACTGGGTGTTTGTGTCTATATCCACAAACAACAAGTATATTCTAGATTTGCGAAGTACGAATTGGTTATAAAAGCATATTTATTAAACGAAATCTTTCCGATAAGACTATTTTTGTTATAGGCATATACCGTTTTCCAATTGAGGCTACTCCAAACTTTTTTGATGACTTGTCTGAAAGTTTTAACAAGCTTTTTCAATGTAATTATAGAAAAACTATAATTATTTTGTTATGAGATTATTTACATAATACTAAATGGTTAAGTCACTTTTCTTCTACAATACCTTCTGGTCAACAAGCTGAGGTTTTTGCTGCATTTTATAATCTCAATTTTTATGATCAATTTTTTTTTGTGATTGACATCTTTGTGAACAAGGTTATTAGATTATTCTAGATATAGCTGCTTTAAGAAACTCCTTGTTATTCACTTATTATTTCTGTTTTTAAAACACCTTTTTATATTACCATTAAACCTACACCACGCTTTATTTGTCATTATTTTTAGATGCACATAGAAAAAATGAAACATTTTAGTAATCATGATACTTGTTGAAGAACTTTTTACAAAAAACAAACTAACCAAAACAAAAATTGTTTTATTTTCTGTTATTAAACCAAAACAAAAGTATTTGAAGACATATTGTTTTGATCAAACTAATCTCGATTATAAAAAGCTCGTAAACATTGTGACAATCTAATACAATCTGAAAAAGAGAGTTGTTTTAACAAAGACAATTGAGTTTTTCAGCATACAACAAAAATCTCTATAAACAATAAATATCAATGGGTTGTAAAATATATGTTGCGAAATTAAATACTAGAAAGGCATCAAGTATTGATGAAATTTTACCTATTATTCTTAAAACATTTGCAAATGAATTAGCATTAGACATTCTCGAATTGTTGGAAAGTTGCAAATGTTTTACTTATACATACTTAAAATGGAGACAAATCTAATTCTTTAAATTATAGACCAATTGCATTACATTACATTTATTTCTACGTTGTCAAGTTCTTAGAACAAATTAAGTTTATCTCAGATACTCAATGTACATTTTGGTTAAAATGTTTGACAAAAGATCTTATTACATATGTTAGTCACATATAGAATTCTACTTTAGACAAGCATGGAGTAGCTATAAATATGTTCAAAGCATTTGATAGGGGTACGGTATGTTAATCTTATTAACAAGGTCGATTGTATAGGTTTTGATCAAGTATGCAAATCTTATCAATAGCTTTGTTGACAATAGTAAAATTATAGATAGAATTGATGGAATTTTTTTTGACGATTCTATTTGATTCATAATTGGCTAATTTTACTTCTCCGTCTTAACATGTGCTTAGTTGTTTTGTCTACCATTTTATATCCTTTGCATATTGGGTTGTCTACAACGTCCATAATATCCACGTGGTTTCTTAATTGAGAGTGCTTTGTCAAGATTCCTGCTATGATTTGCAGGGTTTTTCTGGACAGCTTCAAGTAGTAATCAGCTGTTTTGTCTACAACTTGGGTTGTTATAATATTGTGATTTAAATGCATTGTGTGTATTTGCTCTTAGTATGGTGTTTATTAGTAATTGAGCTATCTAGGGTTTTTTATTTTATATATTTATTTAAATTTAAATGGCCTCACTTCAATGCTAACAACAAGATGTTGTTGGCTTGGTATTCG
Organism: Tachinus rufipes; assembly: GCA_963932245.1. Taxonomy (NCBI): domain Eukaryota; kingdom Metazoa; phylum Arthropoda; class Insecta; order Coleoptera; family Staphylinidae; genus Tachinus; species Tachinus rufipes. The sequence continues at coordinate 68,288,880 of OZ010745.1, read as the reverse complement.
AGACCTACATACATACATTTTTTTTACATAATATACAGTTTTTTACATAATATACAGTTTATTAAACTTAGTGTTAGTGTTAGTATGGTATGGTGGTTTTTTACATGAATTTTGGGTTTACACATCTTAAGGGTTGATTCTTTGCGCGTCAATTCATCAGCTCTAACGTTATTTATTGTGTTGGGGTGTTTTTTATCCAGCACAGCTTAATGCTATTTGTGCGAGCTGCCAATGTGAGGACTTTATGGCATTTTAGTATTAGCATTGATGTGACTTTAGGTTTATTATATCTAAAACTGCTGTCCGTTAGGATTTGCACGTTTTTATCAGATATTTCTTGGGTTACTACTTTTATTAAGATAGTCATATGTGTTTGTAGTGATAAAGATATTGAGACGATTTTGAGAGTAAATTTTTGCTCCAGAACCTTGAGTGTTTTTGTGCTATCAGTATAGATTTGAACAAGTTTATCTTTATCCACTTTTTGTTGGTCATGTGTGTGTACACTGTAGGGTCTTTTAAGTACAAAATAGGGTGGGATCTGTTTGCTGCCTGGTTGCATTTAATTTAGACACAATGCTGCTGATGTTGTTACTTCCTCGACATAGGTTGCGATGGGTGGCAGACACACAGCCTTGCTTCTATTGCTGTAGTTGGCGTTTGTTTCTATGTTGCCTGTTGCACTTAGGCATGGTATTTGTTGCAACTGATTTAGTTGTTTTTTTGACGTTTTCTGATTGGTTCTTGGCTACCAGATTAATGCCCCACAGGTAAGCATAGGTCTTATGACAGATGTGTCTGTTTTGCCAACAGCCCGTCTACATTGCCAGAACGACATAAACATCTATTTACAGCTTATGTTTAGGTGTGGCTCTCATCTGAGCTTGGTGTCAAAACTTACAACCAGGTATTTTATTTTGGTTGACAGCGTTAATGGGGTGTTTAGAAGTTTTGGATGCATTATCAAGCTTAAGAATTATCTGCGACACATTTTTTGTTTCATTTGATCAGTCATTATGTCATTATGAAAAGTTTGTGACTTTGTAAGAGCCGTAGACTCAACATGGGATTTGAAGAACGTTAGTGTAAGGTTTGGAAGATTCTATCTATGGGTGAAAATTCTATCTATTAATAAAGATTTTATCTATTGATGTTGTTTATGGGAACAATCATGATGATCATTTTGTGCAGTAGGATTGAAAAGCTTTTAAAGTTAATTTACGCAGAAAATTGTTTAACAATTTTTGTTTGGACATTCGTATGCAAGAACTTGTCACATCAAAAGACTTTTTTTCTTCTTTCATATAACTTAATTTGCAGAGCAAAAAAAAAAACAAAAAATATATTATACAGTGTGTCTGCTTAAGGAAAACTTTTTTATTGTTAATTTTACAAAAAAAAGTTATTCTTTATAAAAAGTTCTTCTTGTTCTAAAATCTAAAATACAATAATCAGATATCAAAATTTTTTAGTCGTATACGAAGTTTGTCAGAAAGTATTAATTTTGTCCAACAGTAAAGTAAATTTATTTGTGAAAATATCGGAAAAATTTATATTTTGATGATGCATTAAAATAAATGATACATAACAAAATAATTAATTTTACAATAATACAACTACATAAATACAGTGCTAATAATGTTAATTGCGTAATAGTTTATCATCAATTCACTTTTGCTTTAACGTATCCGCCTTCTTTTACAATACAGGCTAAAAGAAGTAACTTCATAAGAAAATATCTAATGGGGTTAAATCTGGCAACCTAGCTGGCCATTAACCTTCCATTAAAGATATTTTTAAGGTATTGCCTCACTTCCATCTTACTATGACATGTTGCGCCATTCTGCTGGAACTATACCTGTTGCCGTTCATGTCTCGGAAGAACACGAAGCAAATCATGCAACTGATTTTGTAAAAAATTTAGATATCGTTGAGAAGTCATAGATTGTCGAAAAAAAAGGGCCAATTATTTTATCCTAAATGGTAAATGCCGCACCAAAAGTTAGTTTTTATTGTAAAGTGAGGATTGGAGTCAGTCTATCATCGACAATTTTGTGAAGACACTGTTCTGTTAGACGTAAATGTAGCTTTGCCAAAAAAATATATTTTTGTAGCAAAAAACGGGTTGTCTTCTAGCTTTCCTTGGATAAGAAAACAAAATTTTAGTTGTCTGTAGTAGTCTTCAGGTTTTACAGCATGGTTATATTGTGGTTTATATGGATGAAACTAGGTCCCTTTAAAAAAAATTGATATTGTACCTTTAGCAATTTTATCTGGAAGCGAAGATGCCCTTTTTCTCAGAGACAATTTAGGGTTTTCCACTGCAGATAACATTGCATTTAATTTCATCTCCTCACTTGCAACGGATTTTCGACGTTAGTGAATTTATTATTAACATCTCCACATGATTTGAATTTGTCTATAATTCTTATTACTTATGTATGGTGTATATATTTCTCTGTATGTCCGTTGTTAAATATTTCAGCTGCTTTACGATAAGTTTTATAATTTTCACCAACGATTAACACAATTTCTACTTTTTCTTCCAAACTAAATATGATGCATGTTAACAAATTTTTCTTTATTTTTTTTAATTTACTGTTGGGCCAAATTCATATTTTTTGAAAAACCGTATACGACTGAAAAAAAATTATTATCTGATGGTTGCATTTTAGGTTTAAGACCATATAGAACTTTTTTTGTAAAATTAATAATAAAAAGTTTTCCATATGGTGCGAACTTAAGCAGATATAAATATAGTCGAAATTTTTGTATTATGTTAGGGAGCAAATTTGAGTAATTTTAACACTTCTTAAAAACTATTAAAAAAATTAAAATTTTGTTATTTTTTATAGTTGTTTGATGGTATTATAAATGTTTATTACACATTGAATTTAGTGTATCATACGTTGTATTGTTTGAAATTTAGGCATAGGGCCTCCGCTTAGAAGGCTCTGCAGTTTTGGTCATAATGATAAATTTATTACTAGTTGAAATGCAGTGAAAAAAGTACTTCTTTTCACTAAAAAATCAATACTTTATTTCAAATGAAAGAAAAAAAAGTATTTTTTTTTACTTTATTTTAACACATTAGTGTGGAGTGAAAAAAGTTTTTTTGGAGCATTAGTAAAAGTATTTCATTATGACTTTAAAAATGACAAAACAAAAAATGTTTTAATACTGAAATTCATAAACATTATTTTGACCGAATTGTTCAATTTTATTTTATTTCATTCATTGGCGTCAATTTTACGACAATTTATTGCGGATTTGTATCATCTTCACAATCAATACTTACATATTGAATTATAAATCAATGTTACTTTATTTTTTAACCAGATACTTTTTTAAAATAGTATAATAAATGGCAACACAAGAATCCTTAAAGTAGTATACTTTGTTAATAAGTTGATACAAAATAGAACTTGTTCTAATGTTATTATTAATTGGTCAATAAATTGATAGATGTAAAATATATATTTTTAATCCGAAATATCTTTACATTGCAAATCATTTTAACCGTGAAACATGGCTTATCATTTTAATTCTCTGATGATAAGTAATGTTCTTATTATTTATTACTTGTATAATCGGTAAAGCCAATGAACCTTATCTTTAATATATAGATAAATGACTTTATTCAAGCAGTTAACTAATGATAAACAAGACTATTAATTTAGTAACATAAACTCTCCGGAATAATTCAGGCTAGTCTAAGTTTAAATTTATTATAAACATTCGCGGTCGAGGTTTGTTATTGTAAATAATTAAGATGAAGATAACGTTGGAACAGCAGAGAGTAATGAACAACTTGGGCGGAGGTAACAAATCGTAAGCAGGGGCATTTACAATTCGAATGTGGTTCCTCCGACACATCTCCGACACCTCGAACCTGCCCGTTGCGGTTAACTAAACGTAACCGCCTCACTATACAAGCAACTAAAACTGCATGTGTCCATTTAACCCATAATATATTTATTTGACCCAAATTGTGTGGAGCCAGTTATCCCCTCTTTTCTCTACAGTTTGGGGTGTATGTGTGCAGACAATATACATGAAAATGTTATGCCGAAATTATTCCGCCGACGCTGCGGGATAATTGCTGAAGCTCTATTTAATACGCTCCCCCTTGCACGGTTATTATTGCAATAACTAGATTATTATGGATTATTCCGTGTCGTTAAAGCACATAAACAACATTTATTATATTAATTTTCTAACAAATATCAATTTGCCTGTGGAATATTTTGCGAAGCGGACGTAAACAATGCGGGCCGCTCGCAATAGAAACGAATTCCAGAATGGGAATCCATAAAGGGTTTTAACTTCCAAATATTTCATCATTATAATAGCGCGCTAATTGGTTTTCATTTTGCTTATTTGTGTGCTCTTGGTTATCGTATTTTGTTGTTTGTATAAGCAATAATAAATGTGTGTAAGATAAACAAAATCAGTTAAAAGTAATTTTAACTCTTATAATATAAATCCTATAGCAATGTATGACTATATCAATGACATCTGTTTTATATTAATCCCAGGTGTCAAAAATGTTGAGCACAATTTAAAGAAACTGCATTTCTCTGTGTTTTATATATTTTTTATCCGACACTCCCCACCTCCCCCAGAGACGTGTATTCAAAATGTATCCAGCATTGTATTCCCTCAACCCGGTTCGGTGGCGTTTGAATGCACACGGGACTTCTGTTTCCTCGTAAGCAACATTTTGCTACATTTTTCTGGTTCGCACGCGCCCTTTATACACGACCCGTTGGTATAATATGAGAGTCTCTTAGAGCGTGTACATTTCGTAAAATCCTACATGTGGCCAAACTGACAGGTTTCATTTATCATGAACGGCAAATTCGATGGAATTACACTTCGAGGTTATATTGTTCACAGCGTGTAGCCATTTGTCAGGTTGCCTTTCTTTTTCTGCCCGACGGATGGAAATAGCAGTGGCGGTTGGGTTTTGGAGGGCGGCGGCACGTTGCTTTGCATGCATGCGGAGCAATAGATGAATGAGATGAATTTAGGCTTCGAATTTAAATCATTGAATCTAAAACTTGCGCCAGAAACAATGTAAAATTTTGTCACAAAATGTTTTGGCTTTTTAAAATTGTACACTCTATTGGTCTTTAGTCTTACATTAAAAGAGTTTAAGAGTTTCGATGATTATGTGAGAATAAATGAGGGGTCTAGTTGCAAAATCGGACAAATTCGAGTAAAGCGAAAAAAAAAAACATTGCATTTCTAAATAATATCAAATGCAATAATGATTTTTTAACATAATATAGAATTAGTCAAATCTTAATTCTATATATTTAAAAAAAAATCATTGTTACATTTAATATTATTTATGAATTTATTATATTATTATTATTTAGAAATGTTTTCTTTCGCTTTACTAGAAATAGTAAAATGGCGTTTGTCCGATTTTGCAACTAGACCTCTCAAATCATTGTATACGAATTTATATAAATCATATAAAATTCTGGATAGAAGGACGCAAACAGTGATTATTTTTTTTACTTTTGACAAAAAATAGACGTATTTTAATAACGGTGAAAATGTATTTATTTAAAATAAATCTGTTTTCATGTTTACGACGTAAAGTTTGTAACTAACTAATATGCCAATAAAGGTAAATTGAGAGTGAACATTAATTTTAAAAATAGTTTTATTATTTTAATGATGTATTTAATGGAATATTTTTTCTGTTATTTCATTTTAACATTTTTAACAATACTTACTAATAATTATAAAAAATTATAAATCATTTACAAATCAAAATTGTAGTTTATCAATTACGCCTGTTTACGATAACCGATTATTGTGGGACGTTGTTGGTGCGAATGCCCAGTTTTAGCTAGAAACAAGGGCCAGGTATTCGAAAATCGATGTTAGCGAGTCATGTAAAAGTAGCTTCTTGTTCCTTACGCGAGACAGTCTGGCTCCCAACTTAACTAAAATACATCCTGCGAGAATGCGGGCACACGTCAGAACTGTAATCCCCCGGTCCAGGATGAGACAAGGATAATACCACTGACTACATACATCAAAGATTATTGCTTTGTTGTTGCATCCTGTAATATTGACATTGTCAATAAAAATTAATAGCGCATTCCTCAAAATGAATTTTAAAATTTTTGCAGTTTTTATTAAATGTTGGCAATAATGTAATTATTTATAGATAATGTTCACATAAATATTTTACAGTAAATGTTTGCATTGCTGCGCACTTACTAACTAAAATATAATTTAAATTCATAATGAATTAAAATTAGAAAACTAGCTTCCAAAAATAAAAGAGCACTAAGAACCTGTAGCTCAGTTTTTATGAAAATTGCAGATAATATATAAATTATTTACACTAAGGAATTATTAAAATTTTAATAAAAAATCATGATTTATTTTAATATTGAATTGTTTCTCCACGATTTCTGAAACACTCGGCCACTTGTTTAGGCTTGCTAGAAGTTAAGTTGTCAATTTCAGCCCGAGGGATTAAATACCAAGTTTTATGAATATGCGTCCGAATATCAGATAAAGTGAATGCTGGCTTATGATGGCCCAGTCTTCTACTGATTGTACTTTACACGTGGTTAATAAGTGATAGAATTGGAGAACGAGAAGGCCATGTAAGTAAGTTAACATTAGCTAGTTCCAAGAATTTTATAGTAACTCTAGCTGAAGCGATTTTCTATTATCTTGTTGAAAAATGGGCGTTTTCAACTGTTACCGGTTTAGATCTGTCGGAGGTGGCGGCCGATGTCGGTTTTTCTACGGTTGATGTTAAGCCTGAAAAATAGGATGTTAGTTATGAGGTTGTGCAATTTGGGACGTTTGTTCTTCTGCGAATGTTGCATAGGCGGAAACTGGGTCACTGAGGGGTGGTGGCCACGAGGTTACTGTTTGTCGGAGATAGGGGGTTTATGTTGGCCTGTCGCGCCAGTTGCGATCTCTGCGGTAGGGTACAGCAAAGTCTTGGTGGAGATTGGCAACGATACCCACTACGGGATGAGTAATCCTGGATCAGGTGTGTGTGTGTGTGTTGGCTTTTTGCGGCCGGTTGATGTAGCTCTGCAGTTTTGTTTCTGGTGTGCCAGTTGTTTCCGCTTGGGAATGGTTGGTTGGTGGAACTGGCAAGCGAGGATTTGCGCGCAGTTTTATGCATGCTGAGGCGACGGAAATTGCGGACCTTAGTCCTGTGACACAACTGTTTTTTTTTTGTGGTTTGGGAGGAGAATCTTCTAAAGACTTAACGTGTTGGATTTACTTTTACGAGGATTTTACCGCGTACCGACTAAGCCATCTTTTTCTCTAGTGTTGAATATTTAAAAGTTTGAGACCGAGCAGGCTCATGGATCTTTCTTTTGGAGATTAGAATTTAGGAGATGGTTATTAGGACGTCATGTAGGCTGCGGGGTTATTAATTTAGGTTAGAGGACGGTTGGGATGAATTGCGACATTTTTTAAATACTTTTTGGCCAAGGTTTTGATAAGATGGCGCAATTGGTGACACAACTTTTTTAGTTAGGGCATTAATGTTAGTTTTTGATGATGTCTTTTTGAGGTTGGAATTTTTTAGAGCCATGTAAAACAACATGGGAAGAAACATCACTTTGGCCATTCTATAGACCGGAAATCCAACTAGGTTCTTAGGTGATCACACTTAATAACCAAACTGCACTTTTTGTCACAACCACTTTCACGGTGTTTTGAACATTAAGCAATAAATCTTTTCAGATAGTCCGAGGCTATTGCAACTATGTACGGTGAATTTGCATCTCCACCAGAGTACACACTCACAAAATAGAACCGATATGGAATAACAACCCCAATCCTAAACAGAAAGCCTTCTTTTCCGAGCAACTGCGTCTTTGGGAGACAACTCAGAGTTTTTAAGAGCATACACAGCTACACCTTTACCGCTTAGGGGTATGCAACCGGTAACATAGATCCGTGTTAATGTAGCGATTTGCGTTTAATGTTTTTGGAATGAACACTTATTTTATAGAATTGTATAGAAGCTGTATTGTTTCACAGTAAACAAATTTTTCTTTTTTTTTTTTATATTGTCTAATAATCTTACAACCATCGTGAACATATAAACAAAATTTCAATTTGTGATTTTTTGGTTATTTAAGACATTTTTTATTGCTTTTGTTGTTGAAAATTGGTTCTAGAGAGCGTTGAACCGAATAGACAGATATTTACGTTCTGTAGTGTTTATATGGCATTCAGGTCGGAAATATTATTGAATTTATGGAAGATGGAAAAGTATACAAATCTGTTTTTTTTTTATCAATAAAGATGATGATAGAACACAGTAGAATTAAAATTGAACTTATCAACAAATATAAACAATGACTTTATAATATATTGAAAACTTGTTTGAATGACAAAAATATTATCAAAGCTTTAAATACTTATGCAGTCTTCTTCTTCTTCTTTGTCAGCCATTTACTGTCCACTTCTGGACATAAGTCTCTTCTAATTTTTTCTATTTGTTTCTGTCTTGTGCTTTCCGAATCCACTCCTTTTTTTGTTACTGGTTAGACATTGTTAATCTATCTTTTTTGGGGTCTTACTGAGCTTCTTTTAGTTTCCCTTGGGCGCCAAGTTGATATTTTCTTCGTCCATCTATAGTTGTGCTGTCTTGCGACGTGCTCTACCCATTGCCATTTAAGTTTTGCCACGAGTGTCATGATGTCTGTGACTTTAGTTTGTCGTCTGATCTCGTCGTTGCGTATTTTGTCCCTTAATGTGATTCCTAACATTGCTCTCTCCATTGCTCTTTGTGTTGTTTTTAGTTTATTTGTGCTTTTCTTTGTTAGTGCTAATGTATCAAAGCCATAAGTGGCTACTGGTAAAATGCATGCTTCATATACCTTTCTTTTTAGGTTGATTGGGATGTTCGGGTGTTTTATTATGTATTTTAGGTTCCTAAATGCTGCCCAAGCTAAGCCAGTACGTCTTATGATTTCTGCGGTTTGGTTATCTTTCTCTAACATAATGTTGTGTCCCAGGTAGACATATTTATTCACTTGTTCAATATTTTGGAGATTTACTTTAACCTCTGTTTTGCTTCTACTCATAATTTTTGTTTTGTCCAGGTTTATTTTTAGTCCTATGGCTTTCGATGCGTTGTTTAGTTGTTCGAGCATAGTTTTAAGTTTTGTAATGTCACTGCTAATGATCACTATGTCGTCAGCAAATCTAAGGTGGTTTAAATATCTACCATCTATCTTAATGCCGTTATTTGACTATGTCAGTTGGTTAAACACATCTTCCAACGTTAGGGTGAACATGGAGATATAGGGTCTCCTTGTGTTACACCTCGGTGTACTGGGATTTTGTTTGTTTTTATGACTTCATCTATTTTGACGTGGAAGGATGTGTTTTCATAGATGTTTTCTAGGATCTTGGAATATCTAGAGTCAATTCTTGGTCTGTCCATTGATCTTAAGTCAAACGCTTTGTGGAAGTCTACAAAGTCCAGATGTAGGGGGACGTTATACTCAGTAGTTTTTTTTATTAATAATCGTAAAGTCGTAGTAGATGATCCGTTGTGCTGTAACTTTTTTGGAACTCTGCTTGTTCTACCGGCTGGTGAGAATCTAATGGGTTTGTTAGACGGTTCATAATGATTCTCGTATATAGTTTATACATTTGTGATAATAGGCTGATAGGGCGGTAATTTTCAACATTTGTTATGTTGCCTTTTTTGTACAGGATAATGACTTCAGCGTTCTGCCATTCCTCGGGACTTATTCCCTCATGCATGCATTTGTTTAAAAGAATTTTTATTGCTTCTTCTACTGATTTGCCGCTTATTTTAAGCATTTTTGATGTTAAATGATCTTTTCCAGGACACTATTTTTAATTTCTCTAATGTTTCTCTAATTTCTGAGACTATTATATCTGGTATATCTTTGAATCCTACATTGCAAATGTTATCCATGTCAAGTGGTCCGGGATCTTTTACTTTTGATGTGTACAGCTTTTTATAGAAGTTTTCGATCACTTCTATTATTGCTTTCGTGTCCGAAACAATAGTCCCTTCGGAATTTTTTAATTTAGAAATTGTTCGTTTTTTTATTGACATTTTGGATCTCAAAACTTTTATGTTTGTGTTATCCTCTATCGTTTTCGTTATCATCTTGATATTATAGGTGCGTGTGTCTTTACGAATGTATTTTTTTATATTCCTGTTTAAGTGTTTATATTCTGTGGTCGTGCGGTCGTGGTGTTTCCTTCTTTTCTCCAGTAGTTTTAAAGTTGTAATGCTTAATTTTGTGTTTTTCTGGATTTTTCTTTTTGTGCATGTTTTTCTTGCAGCCGTTTGGATATCGGTCTTGAGTTTGTCTGCCAGTTGGTTTATGCTCATACTATTTAGGTGTTCTGTATCTCCTAGTTTTTTTGTCAGGTTATTTTGGTACTCTACTTCTTTTAGTTTTAGAACTTTGTCAGTAGAGAATCTAGTGTTTTTTATAAGTTTACTCCTTTCTATTCTAGTTTTGATTTGTATTCTTACCTTTACCAACGTGTGGTCGTTTCCTGTGTTGAATCTGTTTAGTATTGTCACGTCCTTGCATATTTTGTTGTTGTTTGATATGATGTAGTCTATTTCGTTTTTGACACCTATTGGGCTTTTCCATGTCCACTGCCTCTGCGTTGGTTTATCAAAGAAAGTGTTTATGCAGTACATGCTTTTACTGTTTAAGAAATCGAGAAGCATGTTTCCTCTGTTGTTTCTGATGCCCAATCCGAACTTTCCAATATATTCTGGTAATTGTTGACCTATCTTTGCGTTAAAATCTCCGATGACTAGTGTGTATTGTGAATTTTTCATTTGTTTGGCACTTGTTATGTTTTTGTATAGTGTTTCGGCTTCTTCATCTTTGGATTTACTGATTGGTGCATATATTTGGATGACCTGTAGTGTGTATCTTTCTAATATTCAGATCAATATATAGATTACTCTGTTTGATATTGCTTAGTATACGTATGCAGTGCCTGTACTTATCTATTTATTTGGCATAATAAACTGGACTAACACAGATCAGAAACGCTTAGAAAGATTAATTACTTTTACACAATATAGAGCACATCACCCAAAATCTAACATAGATAGGCTCACTCTACCAAGTAAACATAGGTAAGATGTTTTATCAGCATCATTGCATTGCATTATAAGTAAATTGAATTATAATTTATTTTAAGAAAGTTTTATTGCTTTGCATTACGCTATAATATAATTTGGCCGATACTAAACACAAGCCACTAAATCTACTAATCGTTACATGGAAGACATTGTCATGATTTGAACTCATGCCGATATTTTTCTTGAGACTGAAGCAAACAGGACCAGGCCATTAATACTTACAATTACAAAAAAATATAATGACACATGGTAATGTGTAAGTCAATCAATGTAGGCGATGACTTACTCAGTCGGAGACAATACAGCACATAATCGGGGCTATTGTCTATGCATATTGCTAGAATGTAAGCAAGATATATTGCTAGCTAACAGTATGAAATGTTATTTTTAACAAATCTTTTTAGCTGGCAATATAAACTGTCATGTTAACAAATCTTGTTAGCTAACAATATAAACGGTATTACATCAGGAAGCGTGGCACATTTCTAGATAAAATAATAATATTATAGTTAAAAATTAATTTTGTTAAAGTGACAGTTTATATTGTTAGAAATCATAACTTGTTAAAATGACAGGTCATTTTGTTAGCAAGCAAGGTTTGTTAAAATGACAGTTCATATTGTTAGCTAGCTATATATGTTGCTTACATTCTAGCAATGTACATAGAAAATAGCCCCGAATATTAGGTTGTAAATTACTAGCGTAAACTGAATATTTATTAGAATACAATTAAATTGCAAACATAATTCACCAAGAACTTGCAAAAAGTAGAAACCTAACAACAGATCAGAATCCTTACTTCAATTATATTCCTTTACTAATTCTCGAAACCGGTTCTCACAAGTTGTGATATGTCAGGGCAGTAATAACTGACAAAACAATACATCATAATATGACTGGACTTCACATTAATAGATAAAATTACATATATCATAGATATAACACTAATAAAATTGAAAAAACGTACAACAAAAAAATCGAAAAATGTACAGAGGATATGGGCAATGTATAAAGTGGTATGCCACTTACAATATTAAGTACCGGATTTATTCTTTATAATATAAGTACATAAAAACTTACCCAACATAAAAACTCAAAAGTCTGCAATTTTAAACCTTTTTTTTAAATAGTTATTCAGAACATATAACGTTTTTGCCATTTGCTCAGTGTTACATAAACTGCTTTTGGTTTTACCCGAGAAAAAAATAAGATTGTGAATTGATAGGTTAAATTAAATGTTTAATGGTGTTTACACAAGAATAAAATGCTTTTATGTAGAATCTTTATTACACTACACTTTTAGATGCATTTCTTAAAGTACGCAACAATAAATTGTAGACGAGCTATTTTCAATAAGACGGAGTGTGTCATAGATGTTTGTCATTGTTTAGATAAGGTTAATTGGTATTAAAATTAATTGTAGAGTAGAGTAATTTTGAAATTGTGCGAAGTGTGTCTTATGCAAACTGTGAATTGGATGTTTAAATTATATGTACTCAAGAACAAAATGCTTTTTTTTGCTTACCCTTACCGAAACCATATGTTTTGGCTCTAAAATGCGGGCCGAAACGATGATTTAGTTGAAAATAATTAGTCTGCAATTCATCATCGTGTAACTGTTGAAGAAATGTATCTAAAATTATAGTGCGGTACCGTACCGTACCGTATATAGTCCTGTATTTTATTTCCTAATTTAAATTTAATTTATCTATGATCAGACATTGAGGCTTACATAAACATATGCCAGTCTTGGTTTTAATTTGAAATCTTTATGGTTGCCAGTATGATGTCTATTGCAGTCTGGCTGAGTGAGGTAACAAACATAGGTTTGATGTCTTAGGTTTGCATTTCTAGGTTAGTAGTGGTAATGGAATTATGTAAAAGCTTATTTCTGCTATCTGTGTCGTTGCATCTCCAAACAATATGGTGGAAGTTGGCATCACATTTGATCACAAAGTTTATGTTAAGTTTTTTAAGTTTGTGGTAAACAGATGACAACAAATCCAAAAATGCCATAGATGTCGAATCCGGTGTTGAGCCGAATTTCTGCTAAAATTGGACAAAATGGTCCAGGGCGCAGAAGTAATGAAAAGTTTTTGCTACGAAATTTTAGATGTAGTTTAAACATGGTTTTTGTAAAGTCAAATCACTACTGAAAGCAATTTTTCTTGTTGTCGAAAGGATTAATATGCAATATGTGTTTTTGGTGATGTCAAAATATTGCATATTAATATTTTTGGCGACAACAAAAACTGCTGTCAATAGCATTTTGACTTTATAAAAATCATGTTTAAGCTACTTCTAGAATTTTGTAGCAAAAACTTTTTGTAAATCCTTTGCGTCTTGGACCGTTTTTTTTTTCAGTTTTTGTAAAACAATACACTTTGTCTATGCTTTCCTATCTTAGACTATAAGAAAGGATGTTGTACGCTTAGATGTGTAAATACAAGTTCTTTCTATTTGTGGGGCTTTTAAAAATATTTTCATTGAGTCTGCAAACTTTGGATTTGATTATCTAGTGTTTGAATTATGGCTATTGTGTCCTGTTTTACCCATTAGTTTGCGACAGTGTTGCCGCGGCAGCTTAACAGTGATGCAGGTTAATTGAATTACTTCAATATGACGCGTCATGTGGTTGTGTTGTGTTCTTCTGCCTCGCCAATTTTTGTGTAATCTTATGGTTGTGAGTATGTGGAACATATAGCTTACTGTATGCTTAACGCCGAGCTACTGTAACATTCATTGACCAAAATCTAAATTGGAGCTACAACAAACTACCACAAACGTTTAAATCCTTAAATAGTTTGCAATACAAAACATAAATTAAAAACATATTATTGCAAAAGTGTTTTTTATACTTGTTTTGTACAGGGAGTTTATAAATGAATGGGATTATATAATCACTTTAAATATGCCGCCTTTTTAAAATTGTCCACTATACTATTTGTTTTGACAGTTCAACTTTGATAGCTGTCAAACAACTAAGGTTATAAGAATATATATAAGTAGACTAGAGCGGCACAAACGTACATTAGATGGTTACATAATCCTAAACATTTATAATCACCCTGTACTAAATTGTATATTTATTTTTTAATTTTATTTTAATTTTCTTTTTCTTTTTTAATTGAGTTTTTTTTAAACTTGTTTTATAATTATTGTATTTTTATGTCATATTGGTGTAAAGTTCAAAATGATTAGATATATTAATATTACTAGTTTTGTCTCTCTAGGATTTTTCAGAAGCTATAGAATTGATCTATGAATCTATTGGAACAATGTTCAATTTTGTTTATTGTAAGTCACTCTATGGATTTATTATTATCACAGGTGATTTAAGGATTTTGGCTACGTGTGAATCGAAAGATGGAAGGTTCTTCTTTGGGAAAGGATAAAGTTTTATTGAGTTTTTGAGTGAGGGTTAACTTTACTACCTAGGCTTGCTTTTTGTTAGTTAGGGTGGGTCATGCTGATTATAGGTACGTGGATGTGTTTTGAGATTGTTCTTCTGTAGCTTATTTTACTTTTTTGTGGTGGGGGTACTTTAGGTTTTGTTTTAGAGTGTTTTATTTTTTTTAAGGTTGTCTAGGTGAGAGCTCAGATGTAGAGCAAAACTGCTTTTTTTGTTAACTTTGTTCTGGAGATTTTTTTTTGAGGTTTGGTTTTGTTTTGTTCTATGAAGGGTTAGCAAGGAATGCCAGCCCAGCAAGTGAAGTGTTTGTTTTGTTAAGTGGGTGATACTTTTATTTGCTCAGTAGCATCCAAACGTGCTTTTTTAATTTTTTGTTTTTATTAAGCTATTGCCATAGACGATCTAATTGCGGTATTTGAGGACGCAATCATACAGTTTGATTTTAATCTTGCCAAGGTATCTGGTTGAAAACTTTATTTTTTGTGTGGAATATTTGTTCATTTTTCTGGATTTTTACCAGACATTATATAGGGCTTTTTAATAAGATGCACACAGTTTTTAAAGTCATAGTTGCTATGTTATAATAGTAACATCTTTAATTTTTTTGTGAAGTTTAGTTGTGTATGGCAAATTATTAAATTTTGTTATCAAAATCAGTCCTCTGTTCGAAAAATGTTTTGCGCGTTTTTTAATTTTTTTTTCTTGCCACAACCGTCTTGCAAAGTCAGCTAATCGATGTTTAGTGGCTAAATTTGGTCAACCGGTTTGATTAATATGCAGCCAGTACCTGTACGGTACTGAAACGCGAAGTCTACTGACAAGATTGCTGCTGTGCGTGAGAGTGTATGAGCAAAGAGTTCTATAACTAGAGATTCTAAGCTAGCGTTTTGTCGTACAATATTAGAATCTCTGTTCTTGTCGCACAACACTATACTTTCTCTTTCTCTCAACCAGTGAACGAGCAGCTATAAGTTGTATGTGATAGAGAAACGTCATGGTGCGACAAATACTGAGATACCGAGATTGTACGCTGCTTATACATTGTTTAAACGGCAGCTTAGAATCTCTAGTTATAGAACTCTTTGTGTATGAGAAAACCCAAAGCAGTCAATTTCTTTTTGTTCACAAAAACTCGGTTTTTGTGCAATTTCAATTTGGCAAATTTTGCGTCGGGTTTTACAAAATTTAACTGACCCAGAAATTTATGGTAAACAACTATACACAACACCGTGTGTTTGCTGATTGGGCTCTGGAGTAGTTGGAAGTTCTCCGAAGTTTTGCCAACAAAATTATCTTTAGCGACGATGCTCAATTTTGGTACATCAAAATGCATCCCAAAAAAGTCACTTTTTGGTGCGGATTTTGGTCTGGCGGAATTATAGGTTCTATCGATGTTATGCAATTTGTTGTAGTCTAAACTGGATGGTTGGATACTGACGAAAAGTAGTTTTAGCAGGATTGCGCTGAGTGCATGCTATGATGGACATTTTGCACAAACGGTGATGTAAATTGACCACTATTTATCGTCTTTGGATTTTTTTCTTGAGGGTTATTTTAAATCGCAGGTTTATGTGAATAAACCGCAAACAATTGATGCCTTCAAAGTCAACATAACAAAAATAAAGTAATCAAAAATTGGACTTTTTGCGTCTAGGACTCAGTCACCAGGTTTTCTTTATTTTACACGCTGCAGGGTTGCCAGCTTAATGATACAATTTGGGGAGATTTTTTTCAGTCTAGATCCACCGCCTACGCCATGAAAGTTTAAAGGAACACGAAAGCCACGTCAAGGTTACGATTGTTAAAGAAAAAGATTTTTTTTATGGGTTTTATTACTTTTTCTTAAATTCTTTTGCAGTGTCTGTGCATTATTGTATTTTGTTATCTTTTGATCATACGTCAACAATGTTATTTCTAGACATTTTATTTATGGTGGTAAATAAAAACGATTGTGGCTGTTACTGATTTACTAAACGCATGGATTGTTATGATTTTTTGCCTTTTTTATCCGAGTTGGATGAGGAGACCTGGCAATCTGGTATCAGCATGTAATTTTGTGCAAAAGAATACATTCGTTAATTTTTTTGCTGGTCGTAAAAGGCGACCAATAGGCGAGGAGATAACCTTGTTAAAAATCTACAGTTTGTTAAGTCCAACTTATTTTTGAGACTTCACTTTGGCGGAATTTTGATTGTGAATAAGCTAAGCTTAACAATTGCCGTTTTTTTTTGAAGGTTTAATTATTCTCTAACTGAAGAGAACTTTTTAGCTTATTTGAAGTACAAAGTTGTTGCTAGAAGAACTTAAAGAGATGCTAAAAGAGAATCGTGGTCAGAATACGTTACATCTATAAATTTGAGAACCTCCGTCGGGAAGGTGTAGGAAAAAGTCAGAAAAGTTTTAGGCCAAACCGCATCTGTTAGTGGGATTAGGTAATCAAATTATTACTGATTTTCTCGATTTCTAAAATATTTTAGCCGATGTTTATTTTGACGCTTCTAGTGATGAGAATTACGATGAAAATTTTCATTGAGTTAAAAACATCTGTCATTTGTCTCCAACGAAGACGAAATATATAACGCGCTGTTCCGTGTTTGGGAATTTGATTAGGCATTATCTGAAGCGCACAATACTGCTCCAGTTGCCGATTTGATACACAATGCTATGCTTAAGCATTTAAGTTGTTCTGCCAAATTTTAGTTTTTGGCAGTTTATAACTGTGCATGGTCATCAGTACTGCTTTGAGTCGTGGAAGCTGGCTATTATAGTACTAGTACTTGAACCTGGTAAAGAAAAAGAGCTTCTGACAAGCTATGGGCCTATCTCCCTAACTAGCAGCTTCTACAATTTACTAGAAAGAATAATCAATAAGCGTCTTACTTAGTTAATAGACTCAAGAGGTCTTATTGCTGATGTGTTTTAAGGCGTGATTGTTCTACAACTGATTACTTTAATGTTTTTGTACAGAATCAACATCTTGTTGCTGTATTCTTTAACATTGCAAAAGCATGACGTGGAAGTACAATGTTCTACGAACGCTTTATTTATGGGGTATTTGCAGAAGCATGGCATTGTTTATACAAAGCTTTTTAACTTCTCGTGCATTTAAAGTACATGTAGGTGACAGCATCTCGAGTATACGTCAGCAACTTAGCTATCTATTGTGCCTCGAGAAACATGCTAATATTGGAACGTCAACTTTAATTATCTGCATTTTGAATTGGGCTAATAGCAATGGATTAACTTTTTCTACCAGTAAAACATTGCTTATTTATTTTTGTAGAAGGCAAACTTTACACGTTGACCTTTTATAATATCTTGGGGAAGAACCTATTTCTGTACAGGAAAGTGTTCGATTTATTGGTGTCACATTTGACCGTGCGTTGACTTGGCAACTCTTTTAATAAATCTGAGATCAAGATGTGTTTTGGCACTAAACTTGCTCATGTCGTTGAGTGGAAAGTTATGGGGAGCCGATCGAAAAACAATGCTACTTTTGCATTGCGCTTTGGTATTTGCAGCTCCATCCACATTGCGTATTGTTGATCCTGTTCACTATACAAGAATTTGTTTAGCATCTGGTGCATTCCGCACTAGCTCTATTGCTAGTGTTGTATGTGAGGTTTCTGATTTATCACTTTGTCTTTGGTGTAAGATCTTGACTGATAGGTACGCTGCGAAACTAATAGTTAAAAGTTTGCAGTCGACGAAAGTACCAGGTTTTTACAGTATTGGGTGATAGTACGTTTCACGGTTTTAGTTTAAAGTGTATAAAGATAAAAAAACAAAAGAATTTACTTTTTATTTTATACATAATAATATGCTAACTTAATATCTTGTATAATAACTAAGCAGGTAACTGCACAGTTAACACATAATATAATTGAAAGAATGTATTTAAAATAGATAGTATTTTTTTAAACTATACTCGTATTTAACAGTTATACATTTTTACAATAAGTTAAAATAAGTTGTCTAAAGAAAACTAATTTATGGTAGAGAGTAGATTAAATATAAACGTTAAGTAAATAATGTAAGTTTGCTGTGTGCATAATGTAGATTGTAGAGGGAAGAAAGAACCTTTCGTGCACGTGAGCCCTATTATGTTGTAGTATATAAGGTATATACATAATGTGATGTAACAATGACCGCAAAGTGGCGCCTATATAGCAATGAATGGCGTCTGCAAACGTTGACATGGTATTTGCGCCGTTAATAAAGCCGTGGCGTCCGTGAGTACTGTACCAAGGGGTTAGTTATTAAATTCCACACCGCAAAAAGGCCATAGCCACATTTACCTAGCTTTTTTATCTTACCTTGTTTTTATAATATAAATAAATGAATGTAGTTTGAATATGACATGTTGGTCAGGTAGTATTTAATAGTTGACATAAATTTATAAATTATTGTTAAATAACCCGTTTGAGTAAAGCAAAGGTTATTTGGAGTAAATGAATGGAATAAAAAGAAATTACATGTATGTAAATGTTAAAACTATAATTAAAGAAGTTATAATTGTTAACATATGTACATATAATTAAAGTTTTATTTTTATAAAAAAAAACATCTATAGAATATTATAATTATTAAGAAATGAATGTACAAATAATTTGTCCGCAACTTTTGTGTTAAACTTTTTAATTGTAGTTCTATCGATTGATTGCTAATTTGTAGTTTTTATATTTTTTTTTCTGGCAGTCTTCTGAGTTTAAATTACACCATAGACATATTATGGCGTTGAAATTGTAAATCGCACTGCAAAATTTATATCTGCGGCTGGTTATTTAGCAGGAATTGAAAACTTTACAGCTGTAAAGCTTCGACATAGCATACAAGATGTATGGTAACTAAATACAACGGTTAACGTAGCGCCTGGAGATAAAGTGCATGTTTGCAGCCGGAATTTACACGTTCAATTTTACTAATAGTTTCTATTCCCAGACGATTAATCCGCATTTATCTCCAGAGCTGCAGCAGTTTCATGCAATATGCGAAAACATCATTATACTAATTGCTTTCTCTAATATTTTATGTATTTAATTATTTGGGAAAGATTTTAAACACATTCTGTAATTTTATTCTGAGACAGAACGACGCGGCGGTGGAAGTCGGTTGTTCTGTCACCACACTTCACTCCAGTATGCCATAAAGCGTCTCGGGGACAGCTTTACACTCACGGGCTGTAGTTAAAGCTCACAAAAACACTTTCCAGTTTCCTTTTGCACGGGTGAATTATACATCGCCACCTTCGTTTTAAACTTTACTTTTACCAGGGAGCAACTTCGTATTTCACACTATATGCATATGAATATCGGATAGTTTCAGCTATCTTGGAATAAACTCAGCGTACGTACAGTTTTTATCGGGGAGCGCATTTTACCATATATATCACACCCGGGATATTTTACTGCACCAAGAGCAGAAAAAGATTGAATTCTATTAAGAAAATCGCGGAACATGTTTATCTGTTTAAGTAGATCCAGAATAATATATTGTATAAATTAATTCAGTTTGCTTATTGCGTCCGTCGCCTATAAACTCTTGAAAAAGAAATGATTGATTGCAATCAATTAAAACTTAAAACAATATCGTGTTTAATTTCTATTATGTTTAAGCGGCTAACGCTTGCTATATATGACCCAGGCCATTTATCATTAGGCCATCAATCAATCGGTCTATTGCCGTCCAATTTATCCTGTTAAAGGAAAGTTGGCTACGGTGGAGGCGCCGGGCACCCCTGGATATTCGTGCGTGCTCAAACGCTGTAACCTTATTACCACCACACATATATGTAATATATTTCTCCAGCACACATATTCACAATTGTAACAAACCTATCGGTTCAATAAATTTAGGTGCAGAGTTGCACATCCAGAATAGAATTGCGTGTTCGATTGACTGGCTGTTGAAATGCAACACAAACCTAGGAAACGTACATGCTGCCTCTGTTCCTTTTCACCGGTTCTTATTTTATTCTCATTTTATTTTTATTCGCATTTGCGCGAGAGTTAAGTTTTTGCTCGGTTGAACTGTCATGTCATAAACAGTAAATGAGTTGGAATTTATAACCTGTAGAGACAAGTAGAAATGCGCGGGCGAGGACAGTTTGGTTAGTATCCTTAACATCAAACTTTATTTTCCGAGTTATATTATATCCTAAAGAAAAACCAATATGATGTAGGTGTAAACGTGAAATGGCTCATATTGTAACATCTACTGTATTAATGATAGTAAATATTTAAGAGATCTTGATAGCTTTGATAAAAGATATAAATTGTTTGAAATTTATTTTATTTTAATTTTTGAATCATAATTTTTATGTATATGTTTAATGCTTTAGTCATTATTCGTATTGTGTGTATACAAGAGTTTGATTTTCTCTGATATATAATTTATTCAATGCGGTAAAATAATCAAAGCATGTTTATTAATTATTAATTATTATGATTGATTACAGTATACATCAGCTTAATTATTCTCTTTTGTATTATATATTTTCATTTATTTTGAATTTTGTTTAATTAATTTATTTTACAAATTTATTGATTAAAAAAAATTAAAATAAAAAACAAATTTGTTTTTATAATAACTCTTTAAAATGAAAACTATGGCTTTTGTTATGTTTATTTTATAAAAGCATAAATTTGAATTTCCGTAATTATTTGTATTCAGTTTGAACCTTATATACAAAACTTGTCGAATATCTGTAGATTTAGTTTGCTTGAGAAATAGGGTATAAAACGACCTGTTATTTAAAGATCTTACTGATTAATTAATATTTAAAAAAAATTAAAATAGTACAACAATATAATATAGATTTATTTTCAAAGACGTACGAACAAACAAAGCAAATAGTTATTGCTTCCCAGTTAATAATAAAAAATGTTGCATAGAACTCTATCTTATATATTACATCTTGTTCTCAGATGCAGAAAAACCTGGTTGGGTAATTTTTTTGCAAAAACTCCGGGTAGTTTTTTTTATATAAAACTTTTAGTGTTTTACAATCAAATAGACCATCAGGATGTAGAAAAATACAACATATGGTAATTATCAGTTTATTTAATGTCACTAATGAGTTCACGAATATTATTTTGTGGAATATTCTGCCATTCTTTCTGAAGTGTTACACAAAGTTTGTTTATTGTGGTTGGTGCAACTGCACGTCCTTTAACACGCCTGCTTAGCAAGTTCCAAACATGTTCTATAGGATTTTTATCTGGGGTACATGCAGGCCAGTTGAATTTTCTTATTCCAACTGCAACCAAGTATTCTGTGACGCAAATTGCAGAATTATCTTCTATCTGAATAAAGCCATCGCTGATAAATGGAGCAACTGGGACTACGTCATTTTTTAAAACCTCCTTAATATACTGCAGTGCAGTCAGCGATCCTTTACCAAAGACAATTAATTTGGTGCTGGCATTCATTGATATTCTTGCCCATACCATCAGAGAACATTCACCATGGCTGAGCCAGGGCTTAAAGGGGTACTCCGCAAATCGTTTTCCCGTTTGTCTCCGTACTTATTGAATGGTGAACAGTTCTCCATTGTCCAATAAAAATGCTTGCGAGAAAAATGGAGTCTGGCTACTTGGTGATGTGCAAGTAATTATAGTTCAGCTGCTGGTCTACAATATTTTAATCTAGCTTTTTGCAAATTTTGACAAACTGTCCACACACTCACAGCTGTATCACAAACCATTACGGAGTTGGTTTCTGGTCTTCACTACATTACGAACGATAAATTGGTTATTGATAGCAGTCATTTTTCGTTTCCTGTCAGATCTCGGCTTCCGAGTATTTTTGCCGGTTTCCCTAAACTGCTCAATAATAATTATAATAATAAGTTTATTTACGGCATAAGCCTTTTCATACAAGAAAAATTAATAAATAAATATACATTGTATAAGGTATTACAAAGCAAAATACAAAAAGTAACATAAAGTACATACATATTTTTTTTTATTTCAAAAGTTTATATTACGACATATACTTTAAAACTTACTGAATAAAGGTGAAAATATGTTAAAATTGTTATGATTTTGATGATTATTACAAAGTCTTATACATTTTGATATTGGACTATACTCAAAGTAATTTGTCTTATGTAATTTGCACTTAAAAACACAACAAAAACGGACAATATATTTTGCCGTGTATTAATTTATAAATAAAATTCAAATCAAAAACTGCACTGTGATTTTTCAGAGGACTAACATTAAATAATTTAGCAGCATAATCCCGATGCATATTGGTGTTGACTAGACTCAGTTTGTAACATAACGTTTTTAAATATTTTGATTGAATTTGCTTAATTTTATTTATGGTGCCTACTTGATATGGTGACCAAACTACACAATTATATTCTAAAACTGATCTAATTAATGATTTGTATAAAACTACATAAGCACTTGGATTTTAATTACATGATAAACGGTTTACAAATCTGAGCATCCAAGTCCAATTTTGAGTCTATTGAAACTCCCAAATTTTTTATTTTTTTTACGGATTGTATTGATACATTGTCAATTTGGTATTTATATTGAATTACTGAATTAATTTTGTGAAATAAAATTGAAAAGCATTTTTTATTGTTTGACATGCAACAATTGTTTAAGCGATTTAAATACTGTTGTAAAAGGTCACAGTAGATTTCTGTTTCTATACGTCGAAATAGCTTCAAATCATCTGCATACATTAAACTATCACAATTAACAAATATATTTGGCAGGTCATTCACAAACAATAAAAACAAAATTGGACCAATATGTGTTCCTTGTGGTACACCCGAGACAACATTTAATGGCTTAGACAAATAATTATTTATTTTAACACATTGCGTTCTTCCGGTTAATAAACTTTGTAACCAACTTACTACAGAACTATTAAAAACAGTTTAGCAATTAAATTAATTTTTAATTTTAAAATTATTTATTGGTACGAAAGTAAGTTAGTTGAAGTAGATTGACTTTTAAGAATACCATGCTGTTTATCGGTTATTATTTGCTTGGACATCCATTTTAATTGATTTGCGATGATAGTCAATCATTTTAGGAATAACTGGTTGGTTACAAACTTCTCTGTTGTTGGTAATATCATTACGATTACCAGATTTGTGTATAGGTTTAATGTATGACTGTTTCCAGCACTCAGGAAATACTCTTTGCTTAGTAGATAAATTAAAAAGCACAAAAATTGCATCGGAAAGTGTACAAATACAACGCTTTAAAAACATGCTTAGTATTCCATCTGGACCTGATATCACAGAGTTTTTTAAACTTTCAATACAATTAAAAATATCAACAACATTTAAAGTAAAAGAAGACGGGTTTACAACACACTGAAAATTAAAATTAGGTACGTTTAAATTGCTGTTTACATAAATAGTAGAAAAAAAAATCTGAAAACAAGTTAACACAGTCTTGTCTATTTTCACAGATTTGATCACAGTATAACATGTCTTTTACTTGTAAAAGAGGTATCGACTGCGTGAACACGTGTTTTTGGTGCGGCCGACAATCAACTCGTTAAACACGAGCATTATCGCCAAATCAAAAGCGAAAGATAAAAAACGTAACGTGAAATATAATGGGCAGTGGAATATAAATAAAAAAATAGTGAAAAAGTGGTAGGAAGACGATGAAATAAGACTAAACAATATATAAAGTGGAAGATAGTGCGGAAGAGAGAAATAAATAGAAGAATCAAGTGTGTCAGAAGAAGACGGGTGTATCCCGAGTCAAGAACAGCGTGGCCCGGCTAAACAATAAGAGTGGAAGAGTGACGGATACATATCAAGCGTCGAGTGCTACGAGAAAACAGGTGTAACAATAGTAGTAGTAGCATTTAGTGAAAAAGAAAATTTCATACATTATACAATTATATAAAAATAAAACAATATAAAATAAATAACAAGCTAAAAAACATATAGATCAAAGATTATAAAAACATAACAAAATAAATAAAATAAGAAAGTAAAAGAAGTGAATCCACAAAAAAAGAAAAGAACATAAAACAAACAAAATAAATAATAAAACAACAAAATAAATTAAAATAATAGAAATTAATAAAAATAATAACTGATAATAAAACAACAATTACCCGAAATAAAAATTAATAATAAGAAGGAATATAAAAATTAACAAAACAAAATGAATGCAAAACGAGAAAGAGGATACGAGAGAGAAGAAGTCAATATAGAAAGACCTAAAAATGAATTAAAAGAATTTCAAAAAAGCAAAAAAATATTAAGATCTCCAGAACAAAGGAAAATAGAGAATGAAAGGAAAACGACAGTAGAAAAGCAATCCAACAGTGATACAATCAGAAATATAGAAAATAAAGAGAAGGTAGAAGTAAACAAGGATAAAAGCTACAGAGAAGAATACAAAGAAACTACAAATACAGAAAAGAAAATAGAGGAATTAAAGAGCATGATTAAAGAATTAATGAATGAGATGGCAAAAAACACAAAGGAATTAAAAGAAGAGATTAGAGAGATAAAGAAGGAATTAAAGGATAAAGAAATGAAATGGGAACAGGAAAAAATACAGATGATCCAAAAAATCGAAAGCTTAGAAAACAAAGCAGAAAAAAAAGAAAGACAGAAAAAAAGAAATAATATTATAATAACAGGAATAAAAACAAATGAAAATGAAGAACAAAGCGGAGTAGAGAACTTTTTGAAAGAAAAACTTCAGATAATAGCAAAAATAGGAAAAGCCCAACTAATACATAAAGATAAACAAATAATAAGAGTAGAAGTCGAAACATGGGAAACAAAACAACAAATAATGAAAGCCAAAAGAAATCTGAAAGGGACCAGGATATACATTGACAATGACCTAACACACGAAGAAAGATGCGTACAAAAAGAAATTAGAGACTTAGCAAATGAAGAAAAAGCGAAGGGAAAGAGGGTTAGAATAGGTTACCGAAAGTTAATAATTAACGGAGAGGAATATAGATGGAATAAAGAGTTAAAGGGTTTAGAAGAAGCGGATGTTCCAAAAAACTAAAACAATACAGAAAAAAGAAAAAAAAAAAAAAAAAAAAAAAAGAAATGGCGAGAAAATGGTACAAGAATTAAGATAAACAATACAGAGAACAATGCAAATAAAAGGAACATAACTAGAAAAATACAGAAAAGAAAAAAAAATAAAAATAAAGGAATAAAAAAGGAAAAGAAAAAGAAGAAAAATAAGGAAGAAAGAATAGGAAAATAGAATATAAGAGGATTCATGGGAAAAGAACAAAAAAAAACTATACTACGTAACGTTAAAATATTTAAAACATAAGAAGGAACACACTATGATGAACATAAAAGATAAAAGATATAAATAGAAAAATAATAACGGAAGAAGGCGAGATAATGGAAAGATGGAGGGAATACTTACAAGAACTAACGTAACAAGAAGTAAAAGAAAACAAAACAAGATAGGATGAAACAATGATACAGGGCAGACGAACAGAAGAAATAGATGAAAAAAAAAAAAAGACGAAGTAATAGAAGCAATTATCAAAGTAAAGCAACGCCGGAAATAATAAAATAAGGAAGATTATTAGACTTATTAATATTAAGATGTATTAAACAAAGTATTAAAATGTATGTAATAGCCTTACACCGAAAGGTAGAAAGATAAATTGAATAAATAAATAAATAACATGTCTTTAGGATACCCATCAGTTTTTCTTTTTCCATTTGCAAAGTTCTAAAATGATTGAGGGTTATTACAGATATTGTCACTAACATCACGACAAAAAGTTTTGTAAAGGTTGGCATTTTTTTCTAAACTCTTGAAACTTGTTAAAATCTTCTAACCTGCCTGTTTTTTTATAATATTTGTAAGCTTTCTTTTTTTTTCTTTATAAGCTTAATTAATTCACTTGAATATCATAGGGTAGGTATGAACTTTTCCAAATTTGTTTGACTGGCACACAAATATATCAATTATATTATGCAAGATGTTATAGAATTGTTGTGCGGCTTTTTCAATATTATTTGTTATTAACGTTGTGTGCCAATTAATGTTTGCTAAATATTGATTTATGGCTTTGTAATTGGCATTTTTAAAATTGGGTACCTTTCTATAAAATTCAACTCAGGATTCAGTGTAGGTTTACTAATGCTTAGACAATACGCTATATGATGTGTACTGTTTTGAAATAATAATTTATCTGCTGTCTTTACTGAAATATATTTATCGTATGAGAATATCAAGTCTAGAAATACATCACGAGGATTAGAAATATTATTGCATTGATATAAGTTTAAATATGCAAATGATTCACAAACCATTTATGAAGAGTAGCTAGAAAACTTTAGCAATGTTACTCCCATATCATTATAGCTCCATGTAGCATCTGGTAAATTATAATCACCACAAACAACTAGAGTAGCATTTGGATATAAAGTAGCTATGTTTTCTACCATGTCAGTATGTATTTGATATTTAGTACTATTTTCTCTTGGTGGAATATATAATGCACCTACTATATATGTTTGATTTACAAGTTGTATTTTAATAAATAATTGTTCTACTATTAACGAAATGTTATTAATTTTTGTTGCATTTAAGTAATTTTCAACAGCAATTAAAACTCCTCCACTTTCAGATTTCTTACTAGATATGCATCTATCTTTTCTATAAAGATTATAACCATTTAATCCAATTTTGCTATTATGAATATTTTCCAATAGCCATGTTTCAACAATAACAATAATATCATAATCACATAATAAAAAACATTTAAAATAAAATTCGTTAATTTTGTTTTAATTCCCCTCGCATTCTGAAAATAAACTATTAATTTGTTAAGTTGCTTAAGTGCTTTCTGGATGGTAGAAAGACTGACATGAAAGAATCTGGACTCATATCGCTGGCTTCTTCCATCTGCCACAAGAGCAACAGCTTTTGCACAATTTTTACCAATCTGCTCTGAGCATGTAAGTTAATCGAAAACAAACAAGTCAACCCAGTAGCCATTTTGATCTTCTGTGCATAATGTTGAATGAGCAATAGGTAGTGAAGAACGCATAGCTTTAAATTTTATGTTTGCTTATTAATGTTTATTAAATAAACTGATAAGTACCATATGTTGTTTTTTTCTACCTCTTGATGATCTTTTTGATGTTTCCAACATTAAAAGTTTTATAAAAAATTACCCGGGTTTTTTGCAAAATATACCTAATGACCCGTTTTTTTTGCATCTGAGTGTATATATATATATACATATATATATATATATATATCATATTTATTTAACAAAGAATTACATACAAAACAAAATATATAAAATTGGTAGTTACAAAAAGATAGATAATACAGTAGCACTCTTGTTAAACTGGGTATTGAACGTAGTCTTTCAGCTGGAGAAATAAAATTTAAATGTTTAAATACATAAAAAAACTATTACTCAGTCAGTCGTTGTCATTAATGAGTATTTGCATTTCTTGGAACAGTGTCATGGCAAGCTTTTTAAGTTTAGATCTAATTAATGGGTTTCTTGCAATAATTTGATTGTTTAAAATTTCTAGAATTTTTTCGAAGGTTATAAATTGCTTGGGGGTGTGATAAGGTTTGTTTTGCTATATAAGAGTTTGTTTGAAAGATTGTGAAGAGGGTTGTTGGGATGTTGGATTTTAGTACTACACATTTGATATTAATTCTATCGTTTCTCTAAGTAAGAGAACGAAACCGGACTTAATTTTTAAATTAATAGAGCTAGTGTGGCATTTAAAGCTTAGTTTGGCATTAAAACTTACGTCTAGGTATTTACATAATTGGGTAGGGACTACAGGTTCTTGGTTCATTTAATAAGATGATATGGGACTTGCTTCTTTATTCATGTGTATTAATTACATTGGTCTATATTAAATATATCATCGAACGTTTTGGGGATGAAACTATCTTCTTCCTCAGCGCTAAAAATGTTTATATGAGACGAGAAAACGTTATAAATTTACTTATTAATTAAAACATGATTTAAAAAAATAATTAAGAACCACACACAGAACATGATAAATAACCATATAATTTAATATTTAATAAACAACTGTCTTAAGAACAAGCTTAACTCTTATCTACAGACTTTTTTTCTTATTTGGGGGCCTGGCCCAATGTCTTTTTTGCACATCTACCTTTCTCTACAGTATTAATTAAAGTGTTTTTTTTTTTGGTGTTTTATAATGTGACCCTGGTGTTTTATTTTTCTTCTTTTTACCATCTGGACCGCTTCCGTCTCTACACTCATCTTTATCAGCACCTCATTGTTAACAACCTAAGCCGTTGACTGAATTGTCAGAATCTTCTTGTACGTTTACATTTCATACGTATTTAGTTACTTTAATGAAGCTTTCGTCAAAGTCCAAGCCTCTATTTTGCACAGGAGCACAGGAAGCACGTAGCACTTAACCAGTTTGTACTCAAGTTTAATGCACATGCTGTGGTTCTTTAAGGTTGTGCTAATTTTCTTAAACGCTGCTTTGGTTTAATTTAATGGTCTTATTGCTCCAAGGTAAGTGATTTTTTTTATTATTTTGATCTGTTTAGTAAACAAGAGCAGCTTTTTTGGGTTTATTTTGATTTTACTAATGACCAACTTACTGTTGTTATATTATTTAAGAGTTGATGTAATTCCTCTTATGAGTTTGCAAATATGACTGTATTGTCTGCATATTTTATACTGCTAATTAAAGCTTTCTTGAATATTTGTTTGGAATACAGATTAAATAGTATAGAGGACATTAAGCGCTCTTGCTTGACTTTGAGCTGAATGCTTACTCTTTCTGAATTAATGCCTTTTACCTTAATGCTTGCACTCTGGTTTTAGTAAAGGTTTTTAATAATGTTTATATTTTTCTTGTTCGTCTTTTTAAGAATGTCTATTAGTTTTGTATGGATAACTGAATTAAAGACCTTTTTGTAGTCGATAAAACTTGCATAGATATCACAGTTTATATCTTGCTTCTTCTGAAATAACACAGATCAATTAGCTTTCCAGGTATTTTTGAACTATACGTTTTTGCTATTTAAGGAAGTAGATTTAAGCTATCAATCATACTTGCAGTGTAATTATTCTATGTTTTTACATCATACTGACTTTACTGCCATTAATAGAGAAGACCATTGAATATAATATTCTGATACATTTTGTTGTGAAATTATTAAAAAGCTTTTGATTTTATAGCGAAATGGGCTTTCAATCCAATTTAACAAAAAGTTTGTCAAAGGGGTTTTATCTTTCCAAGTTTTTTTACTCTAGCACTAGAGACAGTCTTTAAAAATCTATCATGGGAAAGGAAAGGTATTAATATAGACGGATCTTATCTGAGCCACCTACGTTTTGCGGATGATATCATTATGATCTTGAGTAGTCTTGAAAAACCGAAAAAGATGTTACAAGAACTTAATGATGCAAGCAACCACGTGGGATTACAAATAAACATAGACAAGCAAGAGCGAAATTATGAGTGACAGCGAAGTAGAAGTAAAAGTGGACATTAAAACGATAGAGAAAATAAATAGCTATGTATATCTTGATTAGAATATTAATCTTATGAAAGCAAACTAAAATGCAGAAGTAAGGTAGGTGGTCTATCTTGGGTAGCATGCCAGTTTTTTTTTTTTATATTGTGTAGAAAGTCCAGTCAAATATGCTCAAATATAGATCTTACCTCTAAAAAAATTCAAAAGTTTTGAAACTTTGTACACTGATTTATAGGTACCTAATAAAGCTTGTACTAAAAGTTCTAACAAATATGACACGAGCTTTAGCGGTAATGATCGAAAACAGGGCACTTTTTTTGTTTTTTTGTTAATATCTCAAGAACTGTAGGTAGGACGTAAAAGTTGACTATATACATAATGAAGCTGATAACATTTGCAATAAAAATGACCATATACATTTTTTTGTATTCCCAGCGGTTACAGAGTTATAGGGCGCTAAAGACATTTTATATTGTTAGGAGCCATTTTGACGGTCCTCTCCCTCTCTCCCAACTACTTGCCCTTTCTGTTCACATAGCGTTCACAATACAATACAATTGTAGCGTTAGTGCGATTTTTCTTTTACCTTCTTTGTTCATGGAGAAAGGTGGAAATCAACTTTTTAACAATGTTTCTAAAGATAGCTATCAACAAGCTGAGTGATGAGGACTTAAACAACTACTTATAGCATAAGCTTACTCCTTACTCTTTATCTTTATTTGAGGAAACATTATACGATACTTTTCCTGTACTACAAGAAGAAACCAATCTTCTCGATTTTGACATTGTTTTGGATGGAGGATTACTGTTACACAAGGTGGTGTGGTCCAAAAATCCTCAATCTAACAATTTTTCAAGCATTATGCAAAAGCTGTACCGTTGTGTTTGATGGCTATTCAGCGGCACCATCCAGTATGTAGGCAGCTGAATAGAACCGAAGTACAAGAGATCAGTTGACATAAACTTTGAACACAAAACACAAATCACAGTCAAACAGGATTTTTTTTTCTAATAAACACAATAAATTTAGATTTATTTCATTTTTCTTAACTGCTTTTTTCGAACATGGAATTAAAACAGAACAAGAATCTAGTAATGCTGGTAAATTGATCATTTGCACAGGAGTCATAAAATCCTTAACTAGTAACAAAGTAGTTATAGTTGGCGAAGATGTTGATCTTATTGTCCTCCTTATGGCTTTAACCTCATCTAAAAGACAGATATTATTTGATATATCAAGCCACGGCAGAGTAGACAGGGAGGTATATTTGGGTCAGCAATTGCAAACTATGGGAATAAAAAACTGCATATTTCTTGTGCATGCATTCAGCGGATGTGATGCACAAACATTTGCTACAATTGCTATGAAGAATGTTTGAATGGCATTACTTCCACCCCCGAAGAAGATTTTGATGACTCTGATGATCTGGATTTCTTTATATATCTGGAACATACACAACAGTCGGTAAAATGACTTGTAATTAAAGATTAAATTGCTGAGTTTACTGGACCTATAACTAGAAAAGACGTGAGGAGCATCAGCATATGTTAGAAACTAAGTGAGTGTTTACAAAATAATATGAATTAAAAACTAGCTTTGTTTTTATCTCGATTAGTTGGGCCTGTTTTTATTTCAAAAATAAATGCTGTTTTTGTGTAGAAGTAATTACTAATCAAACTAAATTGCCGATAAGCAGACACAAAATAATTTATTCAGTATCGAAAAAATGAAGTACTTTCTATTCCGAGGCGACGATGCTTTTGCTTTTTTAATCTTGAATCGTATTCAGTATGTACCTCGGGAACAAATTAAACGACGCTATGGAGGATTTAGAAGTTTAATTTTTTCTAACGGAGAATTCCGACTAGTGTTAATTTTCTATGAATGATTTGATTAAACAAATAAAATAAGAATTACGGACTTGACATT
Source organism: Tachinus rufipes (assembly GCA_963932245.1). Classification (NCBI taxonomy): domain Eukaryota; kingdom Metazoa; phylum Arthropoda; class Insecta; order Coleoptera; family Staphylinidae; genus Tachinus; species Tachinus rufipes. The sequence goes on along the minus strand of OZ010745.1, from coordinate 68,256,880 downwards.
ATGATTATCGATAAACAAAAGCGCGATTGCGTGATTTGCTTTTGCAATACTGATTATAAAATATTTTGAAGAAATGGTACAAACAAAAAAATATGGATCCTTGAGAAGAAATACTATTAATATGGAAAATAAACGTGGTGCATTGGAGAATTAGAAGAGAAAAGACAACATGAATAGCTTTACGTCCTCGTTTGTTTGTTTCTTTTTTGTATACAATATTTGGTTTTAAAAATCTTTAAGAATTTTTGCATACATTGAGTAAAATTTAATACTTTGCATCACTAATTATTATATAACTTGGGTTTGTAACACGAAAATCAATTAGGTTCACAAGGTTCACTGATGACGAGTTTTAAAAACCAAAATAATTGTCTGTATTTGCTCGGTCGCTTTGGAGTTGGATTGGATTTGAGTAATTGATTTTAAACTTTTGTATTTCATTAACTATTGTCTGCCTATTTAAACATTGCAATTTAATTGCGTTACTGAAGTTTATTGATGTATTTGGTTTTTTTGGTTGAAACAACACGATGGAGCTACAATTACTTTGCACCACTAATTATAAATATAATATTTTGGAAAATTTAATTACTTAATTTGTAAGATAACAAAGAATTAATCTAAAGTTAGACGCCTTAAAAAATAATAAAAAACTGATAATAGAAAAAGAAAATTTAGCTAACATCCAGAATTTCATTAAACATTATAAGTTTAACGACAAGTATACTAACCTTACAAACATATGTTTTACCGCCGAAGAAAATAATCTACTAAATAAATGCTACAAATACTCTATAACGAACAACAACAACAATCTACAGGAGCAATTGATTAATATAGAAACCAGCATATACGGGCATCCAGCCAACAAAACTAATAAAAGTCACATCATAAGAATTTTTAAACAAATTGAAGATAAAATAAACAATCAAGTAACACCTCATTGTAATAAAGAAAGTGCAGTTCTCAAACAACTTATGAAAAAATTAACCGACAACAAAATCATAGCAGCCATAGCCGACAAAGGAGCAGGAATGGTATTCATCACTCAAGCAGACTACAATAACAAAATGCTAAATTACATTAATTCCATCAACTTTATTGAGGTACTATCTAACACCAACACAACTTTAAACATTTTTGTTTCTTGCACTAAATCTATCATTAAATAAACTATCAATACAATAAAACCAACTAAAACTTTACGCCGAACCAAAGCTACACAAATTTCTCAGACCCATAGTCTCTACAATTGATTCTCCCTCTTATAAATTAGATAAACTTCTTACTAATATATTAACTAATAGAATAAAAATTAAACCAAAATATACTATATTATAATATTTTATAGAACTTTCTACAGAACTTAATCTAATTAAACTCAATCCTAGTGATACATTTGTTTTCTTTGATATCACCAACTTATACACCAACGTGCCCATACTAGAAACTCTTTAAGTTCTACAACTAATACTCGCAACAGAAAATCCCAATTCCAATTCAATATCTGACATTATAAAAATAGCCAATTTTCACTAACGAAACAACCTGCATAATACAACAACAAAATATATAAAATAACAAATGGCTTACCTATGGGTGCATCCAGCTCTACTATTCTAGCCAATATGTTTTTAGATACTATCGAAAATATAATTCTTAGCTCCACTAACCTACAACACCACCAAATAATATTTGATTTTTTTGCATATTTAGAAGTTTCAAAACGATATAAATAATTTACACCAATACATCAATAAACTAATTTTTCTAGTACTCACCATAACTAAAATCAACATCCATCTTGAATTCAACATCTGTCGCAAACCTACTAACCCCGAAATCATAACACCTTATGACTCCAACCACTGTAACGTCTATAAGTTATCTTCTTTTCACTTTTTCATAAACCATGAACTTAACATCATTAGACAATTAACCTTAATAAATAAATTTCCAATAGCTTCTATTAATAAAATTATCTATAAGCACGGGAGTTGTGATTCCTGGGAATGAATCACAACTAAATGATTTATCACTTACTTTAGCCAACGATCATAACAACATTCAATATCGTAAACTCACATACCATAACCACACAAGTGAAAACTTAAAATATTTGTTCGTAAATAAAACATAAAAGCCACTCTAATATCAGCCAACAGTCTCAAAAATGCTATCTGTAATAATAAACAAAAAACAGACATACTTGAAAAAACAGGAGTTTAGAAAATCAGCTGCCCCGTAAGCTACATAGGCCAAATCGGGCGAGCCTTCAAACATAGAGTGAACGAACACTTTTACAAGAATAAAATCTAAAATTTCTCTAAACACATTTATTTTTAAACAAAATTTAAAATTTTTACATAATTGTACAAAATAGCAAAAAATTTCCTTTTTGGAATCTCTAGAAATAGACAAAATAAAAAATAATTTAAATATAATTTGTCTAAATGATCAACTTAACAATAATTTTTAACATATCTACACCTTCTTAAAAAACTGATTAATCATAAATATCTAAAACTAAAAATTAATCACCCGAACAAAACTACTAACGTCATCTCTGTTGCAACGCACAAGCTTTCATAAATAATTGTAGTAATGTAAGTCATTCTATTTTTCATTATTTTCATTATTTTTATATATTTTATACTTTTAACTTATATGTACCACTATCAATTGTATTACCTTATGTTTATATTTTCAATGTATTATCTTACAGAGCCTGAAGATGACAATTTTTTATTGTCGAAACATGTCGCCACATTAATTCTACAATCATTATACTAGAGTATCAATTTTAACCAACTCTATACTTAATTTGTGTTTGACAATGCAAACTTTAACGTTAACACCACCAACGGTTATGGAACATTAATAAGTAATAAGAGAAATACATTGCGGAAACTAATTTCCCTCACCAATTAAAAAAAAAAAACTGTACATAAGCGGTATAAAAATTTTGGACTATTATCAGATTATACTGAATTTCAATCATTTTGCAGTTCCTTTAAAAATTTAAGTAAACGTCTTTATAGTCAATACATTTTACGTACTGAAAATGACATTTAAGCTAACCTAAAACATTTATGGAGGTTTCTTAACTAATCTATAAAATTAAATGATTTTCTTACTACCATAAATTATGGCAAGCGGATAAGTAATAATGGAGATGACTGTGACCAATAGAATACCTTCATTATTATCAAAGAATTGCATTTGAAATTAAATTTCAAAGCTATTGTGATTTCTTTTTAACGTGTCTTTAAATGAAGGGACGTTCCCTAATGTATGGAAACACAGCTACATTGCGCTATTGCACAAAACTGGACTTAAGGAAGACATTAAAAACTATAAAGATATGTGTATCCAATCCATACCTAAATTGTTTGATCCTTTTTATGTATTGTTTAAACATTTTTGCAGTTTTTTAACAATTTGGGATTGTTTTCTTTTTGTATGTAAGGCAAGTATTTTAAGTAAGAATGAGATCTAATTTATTTGAAAATGTTTTAAGATTTTTAGGTGTATATTTTATCTATATCTGTTGTCGTTCTGATATTTAATTTAATAAGATATTTTTTGACAACTCGTTGTTTAAAGTGATTTGGATATATTATATTACTACTAACCGACATTTTAGGTTTAATAGTAGGATGGTTTAAAATAGTAGAGTTAGATTCAAATTGGTTTGCAATAATATCTGTTATATTTATTTTTTTTGATTGTATATTTTGAAGAAGAGGTATTGAAGATTTTGAACTACTTGCAATTAATTTAATATATTTAAAGAAAATTGTTGTTTATAGAAAGCTCAATAACTTGATTAACTTTTAGATTGTAATAATGTAATATTTTTTTATAATTTTGATTTGTTTGATCGGAACTACTACTGATGACATTGTTGAATGCTTTGTGTTTTTTTAACTGCTTGTTTAGTCTGAACTGAGTACAAGTTTATTTGTTTTGGTTTAATAAGACTTGATTGGTTATTGTGAAATTTTCTGCCGCAATATGTAGATTCTTGGAGTATAAGCAATGAATATCAAAATTGAAGTTGTTAAGAACATGTTTATCTTAGAATAATTATTATATGGTTTAATAGTTTAAATAAATTATTAATTTATTTCATAATTTATTTATTTGCGAAATAGCTGCCAGTTGCATAAATGCATGCGAACATTTAAAATTAAATTGCGCTAGATGGAGTCACAGTTGTTTGTATGATTACTATATACTAGGAACTGGTAGCAACTTTATGGCATACGCTGGTAGTTATTAACAACACCCATGACGACGTCTGGTAAAATTTGATTGGTTAAAGACATTTATTTGTTCACATTTAATTTAAAACATTACTTAAATATGACTTTAACCGCTTGCTACACCAGGGGTTTCGGGTTTGAGTCTTCTATTTGGAGGGTCAGTTTTTCTGTTAAGATAAGAAGAGAAACTTTAATAGGTTTCGTGTACTGATTTGATGTTGCATGTATGATAAAGAACCTAATCATTTAGGTTGGAATATTTGAATATGCGGCTAAATTTGCAGATGTGGTAGTCTGAATTAACCTCTCGCATTAGAGACCGACGTCAAATAAATAAATTTAAAACAAAATTAAAAAAATGTGACTAACGTTTGATTATTCAATAAATATTTTAGACAATAGTATATTTAAACCAAATTTCAGTTGCATATTTAGATTAATTTGGTAGCAGATACAATACTATTATGTATAATATACTGTTTATACAACTGTGACTCGTAAACATTATTCATTTTATGCATTCCACAGATCTACTGATGCAATTCTAAATAATATTTTTTTCTATCTGAGACGTTATGGTGCAATATATAATTGAGATAACACACATGTGTTCATAAATACAAACTAAATAAGAAAGTCCATATTCATAATAGAAAAAATAACACGCAGCAGTTCCAGTAAATTAGTTAATTAAATTTAAATCCCATTATATATCATTTAATTTAATTAATATGCATTAGAGTTTCATGCATGCGAACGCTTACGAAACCCAGCAGCGACATATTTCAAATGCAATCTGAAAACGGTAAATAATAAATATTGTGCAATAAATATTATTTCTTTTAATCTAAAGTATAAGATCGTCCAGGCGAGACCGTAACCAACAGACCGATCTCATCATGTCAAACGTGGAATCAATTGATTTTTTTTGCCTCTGCCTTCTTATTCTTCGCCTCTGTGTTCGAGCTTATTCTGTGTGTTCCTATATATTTGAGTCAGCAACATTGTCTGCGTTTTACCGCTACGGATGTTTAGTTTTCTTTTCGGATATTGCATCCCCTTGGTATCGTTTATTGTGCACATTTGGAAATCTCACAGGAATCTTCTAACAAAAATAATGAAAACAAAAAAAAACATTTCATACATATTAATAATAAACAAACATTTATTAAAGGCAGTTTATGAGTATATTTGCACATTTATTTTTAAAACATAATGTGTACTACATAATTTAATATAAATTAAGTCATTTTAATTTAATATGGTTTTAGTCATATATATTTTTCTAATATTTAAATAATAACAAGATTTGGCTATAAGGTTAATTTATTTTTATTTTAGAATTATACTTATTACATTTTAAATAATTAGAATCTATTAGTCATAAATAGGTTTTATTTAATTTTCTATTGGAGTAAATAAAAATGCTCATTGTTCGAGTTCTTCAGTAAAAGACAAATCAGTTAATTAGTCTGCAAGTGGAGCCGGAACGGCGCATCGTAATTGCGATGCAGTCCGGGACTGTGCCGGAATGTAATTTTCTGCTCGATTGCAATGGGGCACGTATACACAATGGCTGGTTTGTGCCTCAAATTCAGTTCATTGCTTAAGCACGCGCCCATCTCAGGTGTTTCCAATATCCAAGCTTCCATCTATCGCAACAAAACGAGAACAAATTTATCGATAGAATTATCAGAAACTCACATTAAATTTATATCCGCATCCATACTGTTGTAGTTATTAAATATTGACCTGTAGGTGAAAGTTTTAAATATTTTTTTCCTACCCCATTAATTTTATGCAGTCAATTATTTATTATCCATTAAGTTTAAAACTGACAATCTAACACAAATGGCCTATTATGCAATGAGATTTTATGATGTTATGAGATGAGACTTAATTTTATGGAAAAAATGTAAATAATATATTTTAATATAAAAATTACATATTTTTTGGTCGTTTTTCTATTATATCTTGTAAGTAATTGATCGTTTATTGAAGATTTAAACAAATATCTTTTCTATCATTTATCATTTTTTATATGCTCATGATAAAAAAATAATTGCGGCTTTATATTTTATATTATAAATGAAAAGGGTAAACAAAAAAGGGTTTTCCTTTTTTGTCATCTATCCTTGCATCCATAATTGGGCATTCTAAGACAAATTGTTGTAAACAAGCTGTGCAACAAAACGAATTGTGGCCGGATCTTATTTCAGGCCCGTGTCATTGTCAGAGCTTCAGACATTTTCATGCGACGGCGGCGTAGAAGGCGCGAGGAACACCCGTATCTCAGAGCAGAGAAGTAATTTGCGGCGTGTAATTTGCCGGCATTTGTAACCCCTTCCACTCCTTGTATAAAACTTGCTTTTGAATTTAAATATACAGAAAGAGATGGAAGGAGCTGGGTATACGTTTTTAAGCAACCCTTGAGCTTATAAAAGACATAGAAGCATATTATTTTTTTTTTAATTAACATGGACACCATGTTAAAGTTAATTATTATTAGAATTGTCAGGTATTTCCAAAAATGCATCCCTTCCAAGTTGATGATGCATTGCATTTTATGTGTGTTTTTGCATATTTATAATCATAATCACGATAAATATTTAGACTGCAGCTGAATACTTGGATATTGTTTTTATTTACGGATACTCTAATGGCAATGCGCGCTGCAGTAGCTAAGTATTTTTTGGAAAATATTTTCTAATTAATATTAAACGACACGCATTTAAATGACTACACTACACACTTTTGCACTCATTGGACATGATTCATTTGGACTTTTTGCATGCAGCAATAACACTGTTTGCAAAATGTTTTCAATATTTGATTTTTGTTTAAAAACTTTCTTCTACAAAAACTAGACGTGGCCCACCGTTTAGCGCTTTGACGTCTTACTCTTTTGCGATCATTATGAGCCAATAAACAGTACTAAGACTGATCACCAAAGATAATGTTATTTTATTTGTGAAACCAGTGTTGTCTTTTTTTTCACTACTTACGTTTTGCTGTACAATGCTGTGGAGTGAAAGGTAGGCACAAAAATGAACGGTATAGATATGAGAGTGTGGGTGAAGTAGGTATTAGGTCTTATTAGTATGTGCAGCCTCAGATGGTAACACAAGCGCAAGACTTAAGATATTGGCTCTTAAGAAAAACTTTGCGTACTCCATCTCCCTGGTTTGAGATTATGTTACCTTGTCTTTAAAAAACTTATTCTTTTATTACTTACTAATTTTGATCTTTTGACAGCTATAAAACGCAATAATATTATACAATATGATGGCTTGTTCTGCAATAATTAATTTTGTTCATAAAAAACCTGTCCGTTGGATGCGCGGGTAGAGTCTATTTTAGAACAGGTAGTCATATAAGGGTTCATATTATTTTAGTCAAATAATAATTGGAAATTGCCGAAAAATGTATCCAAATTTTGAATTAAATCCGTTTTTATGTACTTTTAAATGCATTTTAATGCTATTTGGAGATATAATTTGACTGAAATACTCTGAACAATAAGTTCAATCCTTTCTGAATATACTGGTGGAAAAATATCAAATCAAAATTAAAGTAACGGTCAGTATGCTCTTAGTAGGTTCAATATACATTTAGCAACTGGTTGTCAAAAGATTTGCAAATGAATTCTTTTACCTTATATATAAAAAGAAACATTTTCGAATTTTTGGAAAATTACAAATTAACCTAACCTAACCTATACCTAAAAAGAAATACAAGTTGGATTGTTTAAGTTATAGGTCAATTGGGTTACTTTCAAATCTATTCATAACGCTTGAGAAGTTTATTAATTTTTACATTGTCAAGTTTTTCAAAATTAAAATTTTGTAATTAGGGAACATTTTTTGACATACTGTACAATCTCATGTTCTACTAAACAAAATAACGTAGTCAAGTTTCTAACTGTGATTTCAAATACTGCAAAAGTTTTAGAATATTTATAAAAGAAACTCGAAAATAAATTACGTTTTGGGAGACGTCAGTGACCAAATTAACTCTTTGCATTAAAATTTAACAGTTTTGTTTGATATTTTTGCTTCGATAAAAACTGTTTTTACTTCAAAACTGCAAATTCTAAAAGTTTAAAATTAATTACTCAAACCCAATCCAACTGTAAAGCGGCCAACCAAATACAGGCAGTTTCGGTTTTTACAAATCCTCACGAGTGCATTATGGTGGTATGGTATCGCTTGATGATGAAGGATGAAATAATTGATTTACGTGCTCTTAATACAACTGAGATTATAATTAGTGATGCAGAGTAGCTCCAACCAAAAAATCTGAGTATCATCAATAAACTTTAGCATCACAACTGGCAGCTGTTAAAAAAATAAAAAGTTTTTAAGAAATATCCAAAATAGCAAAATTTGGCTATGAAATATTAAAATAATGTTAGGTATCACCGAAATTTAGCAGTAAAACTGTTAAAATATGTAAAATTTTATTTTTAAAATATCAAAATTCGGCTATAAAATGTCAAAACATATTCTGTTTATAAAACATCAAGAATAGTAAAATATTGTCAGAAAGCACTAAAATTGGGTTATAAACTGTTGAAAAGTGCACAAAATTTCATAAAATATCAAAAATAGTAAAATCTGGAAATATTAAAATATTGTTTTATAGATATGTGGGTTTGGAGGTTAAATGCCAATAAGGACTCAATTATTTGGTTTAAATTTTATTTAAAAAAAAACTGCAAACATTTTGACATCACCTAAATGTTTTTTTTAGTGCTTAAAAAACAAAACAACAATAAATATAAAACCGATACACGAATACATTTTTAATATATTAATAGGAGATTGTTATTGTTAAATCCTTGTATTATAATTAATTATATTATGGTAAACTAGACTTATCTTGTTCACATCTTCTTTAAAATTACATGTGGGGTTATTTTTTATGTGAATCATCTCACTAATTAATCTTTTTTTGTAACTATTTTCTACATCTAAGATTTTTGTGTTATTAAAATCAAAATAATGATTTTCTTCTGTGTGGTGATGAGATAATCTCTTTTTTTTATTGTGATTAATACAATCTCTTTTATGTTGGTTTAATTTATCATTTAATTTTTGTTTTGACTGTCCAATATATACTTTTTTACACGCTTTGCAAGGTACTGAGTACACCGTGTGTTTTTGTCTAATTTTACAATTTTATCTTTTTGTTTTAGTAAATAACTGTCTTATGGTTTTGTTGCAATTAAATGTTATCTTTGTCTTATCATCTTGTAAAACTTTTTTCAGAAAACCACCTTGTTTCCAGTATTTCTTTGTTAGGAACATTAGTTTTAATGTTGTTTTTGACATTATTTAGGAAACTATTAATAAGTTTTTTTGGATAGTCATTAATCAATAATTTGTTTTTCAACTCTTTAAATATTTTTTTTCAAAATTTCTTATCTGACAATGTGGTTATTCTATTAATATTTACTTTTATGATTTTAATTTTTTGTGCTAATTGGTGGTTCGAATGATAGTTCAGTGTTCTGTTGCTGTTGCAAGGTTTTTGGTAGATATCTGTTATAATTTTATTGTGATCTTTTATCACTAATAGATCTAGAAAAGGAATTTTATTGTCTACTGCTTTTTCTATAGTAAAGTTTAAAGTCTGGTGGAAGTTATTAAAAGTGTTTAAAACCAAATTAATTTTTGATTGGGGTAAAATAATTAACGTGTCATCCATGTATATGAATAACGCAAGAACTTCAAAGTTCAATACTTTCAAACATTCGGTCACCAATTTGTCTATCACCAGCATTGCTAAAATAGGGCTGATTAGTGTGCCGATAGGAGTACCATATGTTTGTCTGTAGAAATTACCGTTGAATTGGAAATAGCTATTATCAAAAACTGTGTTATTATATTTAAAAATAGCTGTTTGTCAATTATTGTGTAAGATGCAATCTGAGACCATCCTTTTTGAATAATAGTTAACATCAAGTCTTTAGCAATGTTAGTAAACAATGATTCAACATCCAACAAAATTATGGTGTGATCGTCTGGTATTAATAAGTCATTTAATTTTTTTATCACTTCCGAAGAGTTGTTTACATTGTATTTGAAAGAGCTCATTAAGTTGTTGAGTATATTACTAATATATTTTGATAGTTTAAAATCTAGGGAATTTCTAGTCGACAAAATAGGTCTAAAGGTTCTATTTTCTTTATGAGTTTTTGGGAGCCCGTATAGTTTTGGGCCAACTGAGTTAGTACTTTTTAGCGTATGATATTCTGTTCCATTGATATATTTATTGTCTAGTAAATTCTTTATTATCATATTTGTGGCTTTTTTAAATGAAGATTTAGGATTTTTCTTTAGCAATTGATAAGTCACATTGTTAGATTATTAGGTCTGTTATTTTTTCAATGTATTCAATTTGGTACATAATTACTGTTTTATTGCCATTGTCAGATTTGGTCACCATAATATCTGGATTATTATTTAGAATTTTTTTTGTGAAATTGTAATCTTTTTGAAGTGTCAATTTTTTGTTATTGTGTTTTATCTTGTTTAAGGAATTAGTTATCACATTCGTACATTTGGATCTTAAGTTATTTTTATTAGTTGAAGGTGGCTTATCATTGATACATACTTCAATAGATTTGATTAGAGAGACAACTGGGAATTCAATCGTGGTATAAGGCACAGAAAACTTTGGCCCATTTTCCAATATATTAAGAATATTAACTGGAGTATTTAAATTAGTGGTGTTATCTATGAAAGTGCGATTATGTAGTTTTATTCCGTTGACATTCACATTAATTAGTTGTTGTAATTTCTTAATCTGTTTTTGTTTAATCTGTTTATTTAGTCTGTCTAATTTGTGTTTCAAGAGAGTGTTGTCAAAGTTTTTTATAAAAACACAAGGTACAAATCTCCTTAATTTTTTTGCAAATATCTATGATATCATTATTAATACAGTAACATTTATAGTGCATTGATTCTATTTCAATATTTAATAATTGTTTTTTGCAGGATTTTACTACTTTATCTACTTTATTAGTTATCTTGCTATTTATATTTAATTTGAGGAATGTACAATCAAAGTTTACGTGCAAATGCTTTGGAATGACCATGTTTTTCCGGCAGTTTAATAAAAATATTTTATTGTTAGTAAGTTTTTTTTTTTGATACATAACTTTTCATACTTTCGAAGAAATTTTAATGCAGCTCCACCGTAGATTTCGTTGATATCTTTAAAACCCACATACATATATAAAGGACGTCCAACTAAATACTAATCCAATTGTTTTATAGCTTAAAAAATTGGGCACATTTTAAATTTTGCTATAAAACTGTTGAGAATGTAAAATTTATTATAATATTAAAGATTATGAAATTCTAAAAACAACCAAATTTTTCCATGAAATAGCACAATCTGGCCATAATAATAATAATAATATTAATTTTATTCATGTTTTTAAAAAAATACATTTTGGTTTCACTAGCTGTGATTTACTTAGTCTATATTGAGGTAGTCTTAGATGATGCCCTTGTCTGTTGTTTCAAATGTTTCTTTGCAGTCTGCTCTATAAGATAGGCCAGCCAGAATTCTTATAGCTTTTTTTTGTAAATAAAATATTTTTTTAGACCCATGCGAATTTCCTCAAATCACAATAGCATAAAATAAACTTGACTGAAGATTTAAAAAACTACACAACATTAAAACGGATTCTGATACTGTTTTTTGTAAATTTCTTATATGTTTTTATTTAATTTTTTAGACAGTTTTTTTACTATGTTTATTTCAATTAAGTTTAGCGTCCACATGTATACCAAGAAATTTAACTGATTTATCTAGTTGTATTCGCATAAGTCGCATAGAAAATGTCATATTTGTAGTTTTATTCCTGTTTAGTAAAAGATCACTTGTCTTTAAGAATTAAAGTAGAGTCGTCAGCATTTAATATAGTTTCAATAAGTGGCATATGTTCAAAAAGATCATTTATATTTATAATAAACAAAATTTTACATTTTGAAGATTTTTCGTTAAAATAAACGCTTTGTCGCCGATTATTGAGATATGATTTTATTTTATTAATTATATTGTCACATAATCTATATTGCTTTAGTTTAAGTGATAGCAAATTGTGAGATACGCAAAAAAAAGCTTTTGTCAAGTCACAATACACAACTTGCATGTAGTTGCTTTCTTTAAAACTTCAGTGATATATAGCTTTTGTCGTTGACAATCCTTTGCGAAAACCAAATTGATTTGTATTAAATAATTTATTTTTTTCTATATGACTTACCATTCTATTTTTAAAGCAGTTTCTAATATATATGAAAACGTTGATATCTATATTATTAGGATCACTTTTTTTTTTAAACTGAAATAATCTTAGTCATTTTTAGAATAGAAGGTTATAAACCTTGTTTAAAACAGATATTAATCAGCTTAACTAATGGGTTAATAATACAATTTGTAGATGATTTATTAATTTTAGAGTTTATTCCAATAATATCTTTGCTATTAGTAGAATTTAAGTTATGTATAATATTTCTTATTTTATTATGAGTAACTCATAACATTGTTGTGACAAAATAATAACTCCAAAAAGCTTTAGAAATATTAGATGATTGCTTAATAAATCAATCATTTGCTAGTTGTTTTGCGTTTTTAATGGCCTTTTGATAAGTAGTTTTTAAGTTGCTTAAAAGGTTTTTTGTGTATAATGTTGGATAATTTTGATAGTATAAAGAAATAAAACTAATATGCTCCCTTTTTTGCTTGATGTCTTCATTAAACCAAGTTATTACTTTTTTCCTAGTATTACGTTTAAACACTTTTTTTGGAAAGCACACGTATTCTATTCTTATTAAATAAGCTATCTCCACTTTTTCAAAATTATTACAAAAATCCTAAGATTGTTGATCTAGTGCTTTGTGCAAGTTGAATAATCTTAGCTGAGTTATAGGTCCGGCAATATTATATCTCACCATTGTTTTAGTTGGTTTTATATTTATTTCACAAAGTTGACTGGATAAAAATGGATCAAAAACATTATATTCTGAATTATTATCATGTTGATCTGATATTATATTATCAAATATATTATTTTTACGAGTTAGTTCAGTAATATTAAATTTTTTTTTTCAATTTATGTTCACTAATACAAAATGCATATATATGTAAATTTTCAAGGAATGCTGATAACTCTTGTACTTTATTTTGCAAAGAATTTATATTTAAATGCATAAGTTTTATTTTATATGGACTAATATTTACTTCTTCCTGAATACTTAAACGAAATGTTCCGAAAAAGCTATTTATTATTATTTATATCTATATTTTCCAATTCAGAGAATGTATTTAATTGTAGAGTATTTATAACTGATCTATTATAGAAATTAATTTGTTGATTTATAATATCAGAGAATTCTTTGTAATTTTTATAATTAATTATAAATATTTGAATTACAGATACATGTACTTGAAGAGTTTTTAGGAATGCTGGAAAACAGAGGACAATTTATTTGATTTGGTTTTATAGAACGTGTGGGAAAGATTATTGATTTTAAACATTCTTTTAAAGTTTGAGTTCCATAAATGTTTAAGTTTTTGTCATGAAATGAAAAATGATTTTGATTTAGTACTTGGTTGATATCTAAGTATTGTATATTTGACTTATTATGGCAGATAATTTCAATAAAACAGTCAATATGTCCAATTAGGTTGGAAAACTGCAATTTATTATATCAAATTGGAATGCCACAAATGATGACGAAAATATCCACAATTCCATTCACTTTTATTTTGATTTTTTAACCTTATCAAGTTATCAGAATTATGGCAGAATTTAATATCCTCCGATCTTGTCATTATTACTGCACATTTGTGTGATGATAGGCCATGCTCGGTCGCAGATTTAAGTTGTTGTAGCGGCTGAGAAAAAGTTCTTCCTGGTTTGATATCACCTTCTACACTCAAAGTCTCACTGCCTAATTTAGCCGATAGTCTCTTAGCATATCTTTCACGTATATCATAATATTACTTATTTTACATTTATTAAATATAACTCGGTTTCATTTGCATGCTTAATTGATAAATCTTTCATATTTTGAACAGGTTGAGATTGAGAAGTTGATAAAGAATCTCCAAACAGTTGTGTTTTTTCTTTTAAGTTTTCTTTGACAATATTTGTGCTATTAGTTTGAGTAGCAGAATTAATAGAACTTATTATAGATTGAGTGGTTGAATCATTAAATATTTTATCATCAGTTTGTATTCATATGTGTATCAATGGTTTTGAACGAAATTGTGTGATTGTTTTAGTCAGAGTATTAATTGTGTTTTTATTTTCAATCAGCTCCGTAGTAAAAGAATTTTTTTTATTTGATAAATCTTTATTCCTGTCACTTAAAATAATTTTTTTATTATTTTTTTCCGCTACTTTAAATCCCCTAATATGTCAGTATATTCATCTATTTTGTCACTATGGGCAATTATACTAATTGTGCTGACGTTAAGAGTAGCATTGTGACTAGTATCAATAATAGTTGAGTTAAGAATATGTGCTTTTTACGGCTATTATAAAGAAAAACAATCAATTTGACATATTTTACAAATAATTAAAACATTTAAAGATAAGGAGGATAGACAGTAAATACAATTTTTCACACTAACACGGCCGTTTGCGGTGACTAACAACTGACAAACTAGAAGGCCACGGTTATAAGACTAGATGATTATAACAATGGCAGATTATTGCAGAATATTACATATAATATATTATATTATGTCAAATTACTAATAACGACTAAATAAGATTTTACGATTAAAGTATAAAATAATTAAAAAAAAGAAAAATAGAATAAAATAATTTTGCTAATTGCGAGACTCGAACCATAAACGTTGCGGTTTAGGATAGGGCAGCTAGCGCATTTGGCTATATAAGCGCATTTGCCAATTGTTCAGTACGTAGAGATCGCCACGGAATATGGCTGTGACGTAAAAAGGTATACTGTGGAAAATTTTACCACTGATTATTACTAATAATAGCGTTTTAAATACCTAAATAACTAACTAATAACACAATATATTTCTTTTTGAAGAAGAGTTATAAGTATAGTTTGTTAAATACTGCAAAATTATATTTATAAAATGTCAAAAAGGCAAAATCCGGCTACAAAGTATAAAAACATTGTAAGATAGCATAAAAATTAAAAACTGTTAAAAATGCAAAATATTGATTATAAAAAGTTTAAATAGTAAAATTAAATATTAAAAAAATTGTTAGAAAGCACCAAAATCTGGCAAACTGTTGAAAAGTGCAAAATTTAAAACAATTATTTTTATTATGAAATGTCAAAAATAGCAAAATCTGGCCTCCAGGGTTTGAAATAGACGTCGAGAAAGCTCTGTATGTAAGTCTTTTCGTATTGTCGACTATTTCATGTGTGGCATTTTTTTTTTAATTCAACTATATTTCTTGATGTGGACATTTTGTGGAATATTATAAAAAAAATTTTTTTTAATATTCTAAACAATAGGCATGTTTTCCATGAGATATTGTTGTCATTAAGATCTTCCAAAAACAAGTTTAATATTGAAAACGCTGCCAATTGATGGGTTGCAATTTTTTTTGTTTATGTCTATTACAGTACTGTTTTGACTTTGCATTTTTAAGTTCAACTGATGCCAATCCACAATTTTATTTTTTTACGCTGTTTGTAGGTTTCCCTTGATCCAACTTTGGGTTGCAATCCGAAGTTAAGAATAACTGATGTAGATTTAGCAGCACGATGATGCAAAGTTAAATCAAATCAAATACCACAAAAAACTTTTTGGCCGTTGGGCCGCTAAATTGTCATTTTGTCTCGCATTTTAGGACTAAAACAGATGATTGAAGTTTGCCTGCCTGCCTCAACACATATTTTTAACTCTAATATATTAAATTCACACTTTGTTAAAATTGTAATTGTACTACTGACATCAACCTAGAGTTATTTTATTATAACAGTTTTAATGTATTTTTTTAACTGATTTAACTTTTTACTTGTAAACGTCGTTACTATTACCAATATTTTAAATAATTCAAAACTTATTGTAATTATTATTTTTTGGTACCAATGCAATGGTAATAAAGTTTGTTTACTTTAAAAAATAAGATTGTTTAAATGACGGCCATCTTTTTTTACGAGTAATAAGCATTTTACCAACGCTATTTAAATTATATAAATTTTCTAATCTGGATTTGGAGTTGGATATAGTGCCACACCAATTTTGTGTATATTAGAGGATTTTTTAAGAGCTACATATGAAAATAATAAAGCTTTTTTGACACTATAATACATCAGCTGCTGAGGCATATTGTTGGATAGATTTCAATGTACACAACTTATCAACGTTTGACTAATCTTTTAGATGTTATATATGGCGTATCACACAAATCATTCTACGCCCTCCACCTCAAAAATGTATGCCTGCAACTATTTTATTTCTAAAATGAAATAATAAAGTTATTGAGAATTAAAACATAATAACATAACCTCAATATAAACGTCAAAATTGACAGTGTTCTCAATCTAAGGGAAAATATATTTTTTTTTATAAAAAGCTATATAATATATACATGAAGTGGCATTTGTTTACTGGGCGCACGAAAATGATTTTATGTCTATCTTTACAGTTGTTTAACTTAGATTACTGTTACGTTATATACAATCATTTTATTGACTATTGAGACTATTGACAAGATTCAAAGATTACAAAAAACGCAAAAGTTAAGAGGCTTAAAATGGCTTACAATAATTTAGATTACGCTAAATTAGTAAGTTACAAATCTTATATTGCTTATGCTATAGCTAATAAAAAATAAAACGTTTGTTATTTTTTATATTTATTATTAGAATTAGTTTTTGTGTTTGTTTGTTTTTACTTCTTCTGACTTTATTATTAGTATTTTTTGTTTTGTTTTAGTAGGACAATGGGTATAACTCACAGCTAAGCTGATCTTAAAACTTATGGCCTAATTTTAATTTGTTTAGGCAATAAATAGTTTATTATTATTATAAGATTATTATATTATAATCAGGTAATAAAATTAAATAAATAATAAAAATGATACCATTAATAATAATCACAAAACATTAACAAAAATAATACTAGATAAACACTGTATGAGGTGTAATAGGTCTTAAAAGTACACTTTCTAATTGTAATAAAAGAAATGTATTTGCTATCAAAATGAATGACGTAAGAAAGTACATAAATAATATGGCTATGTGTGCTTGTCATTGAAGTTCTGTTTCTTCCTAACTAATCCAACTTCATATCATATAAACAGCATATATATTTTCAGCATCATCCAAGGTGTTTTTATTAAACTATTTAGATGCGTGTTCTCTATAAAAATATATGAAAAAGTTTCTATAAACTTATGTCTCAAACTTTTTTATTACCAAGATAAACGTAAAAAACATATTGATCAGTTGCTTATTGCAATCACTTTGTTGTATAATTTTTTTTAGATTAATTTTGCGTTTTATTTTTTTAAGGCTAACTAGGAATTGTTTTTATAAAACCCGTTTGACACTGTCTATAATTATGTCTTGAATTATATATATAATTTTTATTAGAATTTGTGCCATAATTCCATATATAAAATTTATATCCTGTATGACACTGTAAATAATTCTTTATATAATTATAAAACCACGCCTGCGCCTTATCTATGATCTGTCAAATCAAGTTTCAATGTTTACTATACTTTTCAGGTTATGTCATTTGTTTTGAATTGATTATTGCTACAGTTAGTTATACAATTAATGAAAATAGAAAAAAATGGAAGCAGAACAAATTAAGAAAGTGGTAGCAATTGCTATATGTAGAGCTGAAGTGGTAAAATTGAAAAAAAATTACAAAATACAAAATAATATGCGCACATCACGTTCGCGTCGATTATAGATGGGAAAATAGAACATGTTCTAAATTTTTCAAGATATAATTGTGACCTTGATAATTTGTGTGTTTTACACACGGAAATGGTCGATCTATAATTATATATATAATTCAAGACATAATTATAGACAGTGTCATACAGGTTTTAGAAAGAAAAATTAATTAGTAGCAGTGTTGCTACTAATTAATTTTTCCATAATGTATAAACTTTATTATTTACACAATATTGGAACTAATAAATGTTTTTGGGCAATTAAATATCCGCCTATAAACTTTATGTTACCAATTCTGAGAAATGATACATTAATAGATTTGCTATAAAAAATGATTTTTTAATGCGATATTTACTTGTTACGTATATTATATTATGTTGTTAAGAGTAGACAGAAGTTATTCTTGTTGAGCCTAGATAATTGCCGGCAAGGCCACAGCCGATGGATGTTATAATTAATTTTGCATAAGATGCATTGGTTTTCTGAAAGTTACTTTATAATTATAAAATAAAACTAAAATTTTCTTTTTCTTTTGCAGAACTTCAAATTGCTGTTCACGCAAAACTTTCTTTTCCGCTATACTCTGGTACGTGTTAATTAAATAAAATTTATATTGTTGTTATATAATAATTTTTATCAGCAAATTTAGTATAAGATATTTTTTATATTTTGCGTTTATGATCTTATTAAAAACGCTATCGAAATGAGTATTATAAAACGGGCTTTTATTATTTAACGCGTATGTTAATGGACTCGACGATACGGAACATTTTAGAGTTAAAGGTTGCTAAGATTGTGTTTTGATTTCAATTAAAAATGCAAAATAACTCGATTTATGAGATAATTTTTTTGTTAAAAAAACTTACTTTTGATTTTCTTTTTAAGCTTTGACTAATAAAGTGAAGTAAGGTAGGACGGGCAAAGATCACTGCATATAAATCGAAAGCGTTTGGAAGCTGCCATTTTATGACCTTGATGGAATGTCTATTTATGCAACTAACAATTCTTCTTGCACAGTGCGACATTTATCATTGCATCTAATATAGAAATAAACAAGCGGCATATTTAAGTTCAAGCTTTATTGAATATAAAGCACAAGTTATTGTTATTAAAAAAGTTAATGATTTCACTCTTATTCTGCTTTATAACAATGTTTTTTTTGTGATTGGTGATTTTATCAAGGAAGTTTTTTGCTAAAACCATCATGTGATGTCTGGCTGGGTCAAATCTCGTATCAGCTTTCAGTTGTGTATTACGAACGTAGTAAGGTGCTTTGAGGATTTTTCTCTGAGTCTTATTTTGGAATGATTTAATCTTTTTTAGATAGGAAGAAGCAGTCATATCCCATACTGGACATACGTATGTCAGTATTGGGCGAATGATTCTAGGAGTGATGCATGGTATGTCTGATACATTCAAGTTAAAGAGCATCGGAGATAATACTGAATCTTGAGGAATTTTTGTTTTGATTGTTGTTTTGTGCTCATACAGTTTTACGGCCAGTGTCCTTCCTCTCAGATAGGAAGCAGTAAGTTTGATCAATCTAGGATTGAACTTAAAACGATGAAGTTTTGAAGTAGTAGTCTATGTTATTTTTTTTATAGTGCCATACTTGCTAGGAGCGTCGGCACCTCTCTCGTATGTTTGTGGTGTGCGATAATAGATTCCCACAAACATACGGGACCTACAGTTTAACTCTGAACCACACCACTAGAGGAGTTTTTTAGGCAAATACTTTGCTGATTTGCTATTGCTTTGCGAAGGAGACGACCGCATCGAAATATATTTGACAAATTAGATATTGCCGCTGCCGGGAATCGAACCCGGACTGCTTGCACATCAGTGCTTGCACTAGACCATTGTGTTATAGGCTTTTCTAACATTGAAGAATATGACACCAGTAGTTTGTTTTGTACAAAAATTAGTTTTAATTTAATTGGTAACTCTGGTTAGTTGATGGGTTATGAGGAGCCTATATCTGAAGCTATGTTGCAGATCTGGCAACAGGTTTTTAGCCGCCGTGTGATCTTGAATTTTATTCAAGATTACAGTTTTTGTCACCTTACTTAGAGTTGACAGAAGACTAATTTTTGAAAGTGTTTATCTTTTCTAACCTTTTGGATAGGAATGACATTAGACTATTTCCATGAAGACGGAAAATATGACGTTTTTAGCAATGCATTTGTAATGTTAGTGAAGAATATTACAGTCTTATGAGAAAATGTTTTTAAAGCTTTGAAAGTTGCAATCCGGATCTAGAGCCGATTTGGGTTTGAGATGTATATATCTCAGTATGCTGTAGGTACTGCTTTATTTTTTTGTGGATTTTTTTAAAAATTTTGTCATAGATTGATGTACATTGGAGTTCAAGGCTGTTTGCAAATGCTTTCGCTTTTTTGGCATGAATAAAAGGAAGCGGTGTACGTTTATTTCAAAGGGTTTTAACTATCCTCTACATTAGATTATTATTTTTGTTAGAGGGACTGATTTTTGTGCTTTCTGATTGTTTTTTTAACCTTGGCATTGAGCCGATTTAACTTGGTTTAGAACTTTCGGTTATATTACTTTTGCCATTTATGTCTGGTTCGATTTTGAGATTGGATGAGCTTTTTGGTTTTTTTATTGAGATTTAAAGCAAAGCCTTAGTAGACCTTTCTATTGCTGGCGAGATAAGAATAATAAAGTTAACGACTGTGCTGTCAACTCTTTTAACCGCTTGGATGTTAGGTAGTGATCTGGATTCTCTTCTCACACTTCTTATAGAGATCTAAGACTACTGTGCTGTGGCTGAGCTTAGGTTGTTAAAAACCGAAGTGGCAGTTTGAGCTGCGATGTTTTCGAGTGCTAGAAACAAGCTTCTTAAATACGTGGAAGTGTTAAGCGGGTTTTCTCTTTTGTGGCGCGGGGGTGGCTTTTTTTGGTAATGTTAGCAGAACGAGCCGATGCTTGTTTATGCACAGGGCACTTTCTGTCTCTGGCAATGTGGGCTCCCTTACTTAAGGCATAGGAGTGGATTTATTTTTACCCTTCTTTATAATTTTGGTTTCTTGTTTTGTTTTCTTTGCACGATACATAGTTATATAATTTTTGTGGAAAGCAGAAGACTCATTTGGGTATTTTGACTTATTTGTTATATAAATAAGAGGAGGGAATACCAATTGACGAAGCTGGCACTGTATTCAGGTTTACATGATTGTTCTGGCTACTCTGTGAGCCAGAATCGATGTTAATGTGCGGAAATATTATCATTCAAATTAATTAATTTGTTTTAAATTTATTTTAGTGAATTTTTCTTTTTTTGGTCAGCATTCTTTTTTGGTTCTTGGTAATTTTCCACTTCATTGTCCATGCGGTTTCTCTACAAGTTGCAAGAAGCCGATTTTAAAAGGACTTGAATTGCAGTTTGAGCACAAGTTTATGACACTCAAAAAACCGCCTTCTAGAATATATCAATAACATGTAATGTGTTAAAGGAAAATTTAACAAGAGCAAAAAAAATCTTTATTTACAAAAAGGTTGGTCAAAAATTAAACAGCTTTGGACTTTGTTTTTAAGATACAGATTGTAAAAAGTTAAAAGAAAAACAACAACTTCTAAATTATTTTGTATACTTTGTTCTAACTTTGTAGATGTCAGTTATTGATAAAATGATTTTAGTAGAATTAAATTAGGTTGACAAAGAAACTTGTCATTTGTCACAAGATACGATGTATTAAGTGTGTATAAAAAAAACATTGTGCATTACTGAGCATAATAAAAACTTATTTTTAAAATAAATTTATTAGAGCTCAAACACTTGTATCTAATCAGCACCTTATCAACAATATTAAAAATACTAGAAAAGGCTATGGATAATCAGATACTAGTATTTGAATAATAATAATTTTTAAATTTTTACTAACTTATCAAACGAGGTTTAGATGTGAAGCTACTATGTATGCGACCGACAATATATTAACCTGCAAGATAAGTGTACTTGTCCTGCCAGACCACTCTAAAGCGTTTGACACTGTTATCACTCAACTCCTATTGTAATTGAAGCCAGAAACCTGGGAATTATATTTAATAATAATGTTATGAAATTTATCAATAGTATCATAGACGAACTGATATTTGCATTTTTTTATAACCTGCGCTTCTAAGCGTTTTTAACGAAACTGAAGATTTACACACATTTAACAAATATAAAAAGTTATTGAAGCATGTTATTATAACATTATATCTAGTAAATTGCCACTTTACTTAAATGATAAAGTTTACAGCAATGTTTATACTTTAAATACTTGGTCTTTTGTTTTTGTCTAGACATACTTTGTAATTTTTGATATATCTTTTTATACAATATTTGTATTTTAAATGCTGTGCTATACCGTTCGCTTGATAGCTATAGAAATTGTCATTAGTACGTTAAAAAAAGGAAA
Source organism: Tachinus rufipes (assembly GCA_963932245.1). Lineage (NCBI taxonomy): Eukaryota > Metazoa > Arthropoda > Insecta > Coleoptera > Staphylinidae > Tachinus > Tachinus rufipes. The sequence goes on along the minus strand of OZ010745.1, from coordinate 68,234,269 downwards.
AACATATTTTATTTTTTTATTTTAAACAACTGTCCGTTATATTATGGTAAAAACTTTTGATTTACTTTTTATTTTGTTTATATTTATTGTATTCCATGACTAAATGACAACACTCGTACAAAAATAAACGCGCTAACAAGTTCCTTACGTTTGCTCCCCTTCTCTTCGTTCTTTTTTTACCGTTGCTGGTATACTTTCCTTATCGATGACAACGGCCGTGATTTATTAAATATTTGCATAAAGGCCAACTAACCTTAGATAATGATAATGTATAGGTTTATAATTCGAAAACGGTGTTAGCTGCCTCCGCCGAGAGGATTTTCAAGAGAAAACGGAAAGAGTAAATGCGTGTACTGGCCAATTATAATGAGACAGTGATGTGTTGCTTTTAACATATTAAAGAAAAATCATTACCAAATAAAGATTTTATATACTTACGTTGTTAATATTTACTGATATTTAAAACTAAGACAAGACAAATTGCATTTTGAGAAACTTACCAAGTACATAATATCAATAGCATTTATTTGATGAGAGTTATTTAAGAATTATGTCTGTTTAAAACTATTAATTTGTTTTTGTTATTATAGTTTATAGACATCTAAAGTTATTCAAGTTTACGAATTTAGTTAACCCATATAAAGTAGGCTTGTTATAAAAGAGATCTGCGTGGGTAGTCCGTGCCCTATTACAAGTTATGTATTGATCAGACCATTATGCTAATATGCAGTGTATTGTAGTGACACGGAATGTGCTTAGAATACTCATATATTGGTAAAGGGCTGCACTCTATATGTGTCTTCCGCGACCGCCCTCTCTGTCTGTTCCACGTTCCTCGCGGCACAGTCTCCGCATTGTAATTCCTCCACCCAGAACCAATTTTATGAAAATAAGAAAAGGAAATGTAGATTTAGCGCACAATATTAGAGTCCCGCGAACACACCGTCGTCGCATATACATTTTCCTTCCCATCCCCAACCCAACGTGCAGACATTTTTTGCAAAAAAAACACCCAGACGAAACAGTATCAATAATTAATAGAAATTCAAACCAAACTTTTGCTGTAAATACTATCCGACTTTAATAAATCATCAACCTCGGATTTTTTAACAACTTTTCAGACTAAAAAGGCAACGTGTTTTAAAAGTGCATCGTGAAATATGACCAACACTTCTCAACATACAAATTGCTAATTTGATGATGGATGGGTTTAAATGTAATTGTAAAATTACATAAATTTAAAAGATATTATGAAATTGCTTTTGTAATAAAGTGGGTGCTGTGTTGGTCCAATTAATAAAGTAAGAACGAGGGGGCTTTATAAGGCAGGAAGCTTTCTCATTCCGTTCATGATGGTACCTTTCCCTTTGGCTTCGGAACGACGCGCCGGTCGATGTAATAATAAAAATATGATAACGCGAGGTACGTGTAGAATTTCCTAAAGCAATTCTTTTCATTTATAAATGTTATAAATGCGACGTATGATGTCAAGAGGCCGTGGAGACTGCAATATGGCTCCCCGATGCATGGACTTAAAATAATAGTTGCTACTGCAGCTGTTTTCTCAATTACTACATTCGTGGCTCTACTCTTTAAAATTACATTACGCCTTATACTTTATCGCCTTCAGGGCGGGTGGAGTGAGGGGCTGCGACGAAAGGCCCGCTTCCTATTAAATTAACGTAGCGGGGAAAATTTAGTTAAAGAGTTGCGACTGGTCTAATAAATACATCAATTGAGTATTTAATACCAATTAATAATATGAGCAATAAAGTGTCACAATTATATTTATATAATAAGTAGTCTAAATCATTAATAGTTAGCATTATTATTGATGATATTTATTTTGTGCGACAAAATAATATTTTATATTTTCTATTTTTATTTTATAAAATCCTTTTATATTATTCATATTATTAAGGTAATGATTTTATTTTATTTATTTATTTTATTTTATTTTTACATACATGTTTCAATGAGTTTGAAATATTATATAATATAAATACATTGAAAATGATGATAACTCATTGAAACATGTATGTAAAAATAAAATAAAATAAATAAATAAAATAAAATCATTACCTTAATAATATGAATAATACAAAATAATAGTATATTAATGCAATAAAAAGTTGTTTGATTTATTATGGATAGTACAACCGCTGCTGTAACTAAATTATTTGACAATAAAAACTAATTTTCTCCTAATGTAAGTATTTTTTTTTTATTTACACGTGTTTGTCTATTGCGTAATGGTAAACATAAGTTAAATAATGGTTTTTCAGTTTTATACAAGGCAAAATGTTTATTGACAATTAACTTTGTTGAGGGCGTTTTTGTGTAGCCGGCTGAAAAAAAATGTGGCAAGAATTTATTAAGTTGGCCTTGAACTAAGTTGTTATCAATAATGATGTTTAAATTTTTTTGATTGTTTTTATCTAGAATTAAGTTTAAGGTTAAGAGATTAACTAAATTTGTTATATAAAAAACATTATGACAATTTATTTAAAGAAGCGTCATAACTTATAACAAACAGATGTCTGTTTTTATTATAATACACTTTAGAAAGCAGTTTTTGCCAATACCGACATAAGCACGTGTTTTAATTTTTTTTAGGATGAAAAACTCCTCAATAGGCAACGTTTTGCCAAAACAAAAAAATATAAAAAGACCAAATATGAATTAAAGTTGATGAGTTTAAGAACTGTTTTAAAAAGTGGGCTAAAAGTTTAGATACGTGTAATGCACCAAACGGATGGATTATCTAAAAATAGATAAATGATTTTTTACAAACAATTTTTTGTTAGAATTCTGCAGTAAGTTTTACTTGAGAAGAGAAAATATGTTATAGGGTACGTAGTACCGCATAGTGTTGATGACTATTGTTGCAAATTATTAAATAAAAGAGATTTGGAAAGTACATAAATTGACATGTATTTTGCACTTAAATAGAAGATTATTTTAAAGCCAAAAGTGGGGCTAGTTACAGGAGTTTATTGAAAAATTTGATGGCAGTGAGTCCACCAGCTCTATACTGATACAGAGTATACCATGTATTTTTAATTTTTGCGATATTGTTTACGGCACAAAAGAAGACTGCTTACAATGGATGAAAATTTATTAAAAGTTTCTTGGAGTTTGTTTTGAATTAACAAATTGTGGGTTATATTATGTAACCATTAACTTAAACAACGATGGTTTTCTTATAATGTATATGTTTTTATGGTCTACTAACACACGAGTTAGCGACATTTTACTTCAGGTTTACGCAGAAAGATGACATTGAGATTTGGGACAAGTTGTAGAAGAAATATGGACCATACAAGGGAAAATGTTTTTAATTAATAAAACATTTACTACTTTTGACTTACAGAGAGAAAGCCAATTATATTCTTGTCTCATATAGGTGGATTCATAAAAGTAGTGCACATATGTAGGAGAAAACTAGTACTGTGTAGTAATAACTTTTTATTAAAAATTATCAACAAATTTGATGAGAACCCTCTTTGTAGAAATGGGTTTATATGCAGTTTTTGTAAAATAGTCTGACGTGTAAAGCATTAAACTTTAAGTCACTGTAATACTACTGAGGAAATATAGGATGTTCTTAGAAAACGGACGTTTTTTAAAATGCTTAGTTGAGTTTGATGAAAAAATATTTTATTTTATAAAATTAAAGATTATCTACTATTTAATTTAACATTGTTAGGAATAAAAAATTATGTCACTGGTGACGGCCATCATCTTGAATGCATACTTGAAGTCTGTGTAGGAAGTTATCTATAACTTTGACTAATAGCAATTATTTAATCAAATTTACATTTTCTAGAATGACATTTTTTAATTTTATTAATGTACATGAAGAATGTTTCTTATAGTTTTAATCGATGCGTTGGCAGTGTGCGCTTTGGCTCCATCTTGTTGAAATCAAACATTTTTTATGTTAAAAGTTTTTGTTAAAAAAAACGTATTTAATATGTTAACGTAACGATTACACGAAAATAGTATAGATGTTATTCAAGGATTTTATAAGGCAAAATAGCAATAGCAAAAGGTTTGTTTATTTACCAAACCATTCTAGTAAAAATAAGCTTTATTTTTTATTATCAATATTGTATTAGTAGTATTGTAACACCATACGGACTGCTACCTTGATTTGTAGTATTAAAAAAAAAAACGTCAACTTTGGCTTTATCGCTGCTTCTACAAATAATTTTATAATTGATTTATTTTTTTACCAGTACATTTAGAAAGGATTAAACTATGATATGTCGAAGTTTTTTAGTCAAATAATAGTTAGGAAATAACTAAAAAAACCATCAAATATAGAAATAAATACGTTTTTATGTATGTTTGAATGCATTTTGTTCCTATTTGCAAATATAATTTCACAAAAAAGACTTTTACATATTATAGTTTAATCTTTTTTAAATGTACTGGTAAAAAAATTGACGTTTAATCAAAATGTAAAATTTTTCTTACAACTTTGCGGTTTTTCTGTAACTCGCGTGTTTCTAACAATTGCCTATGGACTTGGCGGCTTTTTCGCAATTTTGTCTGTTAATTTGTAATCTTTAACCTATTGCAGGATTGTATTGCGGCGTAGAATGGCGACAACAGATGTGTTGCAATGGCAGGCTCACCATTTAAAACTAACGCGTTGTATTGTTTACTGCTTCATTTTAACAAAAACGGTAGTGACAAATTATATTAAACTTTGAAATTTTATTAAGCACTGTTTTTATTTGGGACAGGCTAAAAAATACCGAGTGTAATTAGTGCCAAAATGTTCTATTATATTATAATTGATCTATATTATTTTCAATATTGTAACAGTTTTGCTGCAACTTTTCTAATTGATTTTTGTGCAAACTTATTGGTTTAGAAGTGTTCAACAAAATTAAACCATTACCAGCAATTTACGGCTGGTGACAGGATAGTTGCGTTTGTATTTAGGCAGGTTAAAAATAGAATGACCGTTTTTGGAACTTCTTTTGACCAAATAGGTTAGATTGCTTACTTTGTCTTTTTGGTATTAAGTGATGATTATTGCGTTGCCTGTATTAAAAACATTTTTACGTTGACACATCAGGATGAGTACTGGAACGAATTACAGAATTTTAAAGAAATTTGATAGTTATTTACATTTGTGTTACGTACCGGGAATTTTGGATTTATAATATTTTTCAATTTTAAGCATGTATTTGTATAAATATTTTCTCCAATTTTATTGTCTTAATTGGTTTAGTTGATCAACGCAAAAGTTATTTTCTTATAATAAGCTTTTCTGTAATGTGGTCGAAATAAACAACAAAGATGAAACATCTAGAACTATGGAAGGACTTTTTAGGTAATCGAAATGGTGGCAACATGGTTGCATAAAAAAGGATGAAACAAAATGAAAGAATATACTACAAAAGAATATAGATGGAAATATCATTACCGGGATACGTAAAAGAAAGGATAAAGAAGAGGGATAAAAAACAAACAAAATTAATAGAAAAGACAGTACAAAAGACATAAGAAGAATAATAATAGGGTGAGACTTAAATGCCATTTTTTTGGAATCAGGGGAGAAACAAACAATTACAGAGAGCATATTAAACTAAGAGGCTTGAAAAAAAGGAAACAAGGAAAGGAATCAAATGATTGAAAACAAGGGTCGGGATGTTTTGAATGGAGATATGGCAGGAGACGAAGAGAGATATTACTTGGTATTTAGCTAGTTTTTTTATTAGTGAAATGTTTGTTATTTACTACATGCCAAAACTGATCAGTGAAATCAACTATTGGTTTATGTTTGATGCATCTTAGAGTTAAATACTAAAAAGCTAGAATTTATTTATTGATTTCCATTAGTACTTTTTACTTACACACAATACTCTGCTTTTACACATTACAATAGTTCAGTTCTTTGTACAAGATTTTTGTTATCGAGATTTTGAATTGACATGATTATGAAGTAAATAAAGATTTTATTATGAAGTGCCACTGTGCATTTTTTTTTAATAAACCAATAGTATTGCTTGTTTTTTAGGCAATTTGTTCTTAATGTATTTTGTCCAACGCGATTTTTCATCCAGGCTTATGAGAAAGTACTTTGCATTACTTTCTTGTGGTATAATGATGTTGTTGATGTATTAATTTTTTATTGGTGAAGAGGACATGGATAGATTTGCTTTTGTTGAGTTTTATTTTCTATTTATTGTTCAATTTAGAAATATGTTATAAGCATTTTGTAATTTGAAGGTTGTGATTTCTACATTTAGTTCTACTGCAGTCAGAGCCGTATCTCCAGCAAATGTTGCGGTGGTAATATTTTTTGTTTTCGACAAGTGATTTGTAAAAATAGAGAGTATTAGCTTTGCTTTGCTGAGGTACGTTTGCACGTATCTCTTTGAGTTCCAATAACTGCTTTGGTAGCATTTTGTTTAGTTTATAGACCAGACCTTGCCAAATTTTATCAAAAGTCTGAGAACCGTGAAAGAAAGCAACAGACTAGCGTTTTTTTTAAGGCTTTTTTGATAATATCTATGAATTGATGTATTTGATCGACAAAAAAATCTAAATTGCAAGTTAGGTAGGACTAAGTTGTTTTATTAATTGTTTTTAAGAGCCGTTTTTTTAAACAGTTTTGGTATGATTAGGAGTAATGAAATAGGTTAGTATGATTTGACATTGTTCATTTCCCGGTTTGGGACTAATGATTACTTCTGTTACTTTTCACGTAGCTGGGATATACTTGAGACGGAATGCAGCGTTTATGAAATAAGTAAACATTAATGTGCTTTCTTTTGATAATACTTTTTCAATAATAAAGTCAAAACTTTTTTGGACTACTCGCTATTAAGACGCGAGGCAAAACTTAACAAAATAGACTTAGATCAGAAACAGAAAAATGCATTCAAAAAGAAAGTGCAAATGTAGAGTAAACAAAAATAATGATGATTAAAACAAGGCGGAAGAAGGCATACAAAAGAAGATGGAATGGGAAGGAGAAGAAATTGATGAAGTGATTTTTTTTTAATATTTAATCTTTTTCTATATTTTAGGATAACATTGTATTAATCACAACAATATATTTTAGCTATTTTGATATTATTATCATTGATGTCACGTTTTTCTTGAGCTTGATGGGCAACATTTGTGTTGGCTTGGAGGTCTGCTGGTCTTACTATTGACAGCTATTTTTACGATATTGATGTTTGGCATTCTTTAAACATGTTTTTTTTATATCATCTATTTGTTGATCTCGGTCATATTGTATGTATTCTGATATTGATTGTAGTGTGTTAATTTTTGTTGTGTTAATTTTTTGCGGTATGGTTTTTGTATCAGCTCTGATCTATATTGCATATATGAGTATGAGTCTAATACTGGTTTTGTAGATTCTTTAAATTGTCCTCTTGTTTTATCCCGGATATTTCTGAGGTTTTGTTTGTTAACAGTTTACTTTAACTGTTGTTGTGTGGTTAGTATTTACGTGTCGTATGATGGATATTTTATTAGGTTCTACTTTTTTCTGGATTAGTATCTAACAAATGTTTTTGTTAAGTCAATAAAGCACATGTATACAGGTTATTTCATTTTATTGAGTTTTTTACGATTTGTTTTAGAATAAATATGTCGTGGATAGTGGATTTGTTTTTGCGGTAGCTTTGCTATTTTTTGCTCAATCCTTTGGTCGATATTTTTTTGGATAATAGTTTTGGTATTGTTTCTAGGAAGGTGATGTTTTGGTAATTTTTGGGATCTTTTTTATCTCTTTTTTTTAAAGACCGGTATTGTGATGCTTCACCGCCGTTTGTGGGTTGTGCAGATGGTCTTGTGTTTGGTTTTTTGATATCATCTGATTGAGATATTGTTATTTTTATTTTTTTTCTAAAGGTGTATTTCCAATTTTGGATGTTAGCGAACAGCATGACTGTGTTGGTTGCAATTTTGAGTAACTTATTAGATGTTTTTCTGCACCGTGCTTTTAGGTTCTGCAACCATGACATTCTTCTGCGTCTCATTTATGATGTTGAACACAGCTTGTGCTGTATTAATCTTATGTTTTCAGTGTTGTCCTAGTTTTCATTTACATTGTTGTCTACGTATGTACTTTTTCTATCTGCTGGTTATGGTAATACAGTTTAACGTTGGTGATGTTATCTTTACTAATTATTATGAGTTTAGTTTTACTGCTATTTTGATCATAAATAGCAGAAAAACTAAACTCATGGTAATTATTATTCTTATGTTTCACTTGATATTACAATTCTGTTTATTAGTGCTTGGAACTTTTTTAGCGTATTGGCAAACATCTTTGTATCTGCGTATTGTGTTTGTATCTTATGTTATTTATCAGCTTTGTCCGTTTATTGTCAACTTTTATCTAACCTTTTTATGGTTTTCTGAATATTTGTTTTTTGTGTTATTTTAATCTTTTTTGTTTGTTTTTATCTGTCTTGATTGCTGCTATCTGGTTCTATAAGTTTATGATGATTTGGAGTTTTTTTTCATCAATTTTTTACCAGTTTGTGGTTTTTGGTAGTCACACATCAGTTGACATTCCTGCATCTTTGAAAGATAATTTTGACAAAGAATAAGGTATTCCTGGTGCTAAACACAGTAACAAAGCTAAATTGGTTTACTGAGATTTTTTGCACTGTCTTATTTTTTGGGCAATGTTATAAACTGCGATTTTAGCCATTTGTTTAGTATTTTGCATGTTATCTTATTAAATATTTTAGTGGGTTTAATGCGGTTTTCATTCAGAAGTTTTCTTTAACTCGGCTTGTATGTTTGCCGCCTCAACTTCTTTTTATATTATCTTGCACTCACTTTATTTTTGTATTGTTTGTGGTTTCTTTTGTATTTTTTTTAGGTTTTTTATTTTTTAGGTTTACAATCATGCTTTTCTATGTCTACTAGTTTTTTATAGTTCTGTGCTTTCTTATATTTTTCTTTGATGTTTCTGATTGTTGTTTAACTTATTTTTTCTTTTGCACGTTTTTAAATTGTTTTTTTAAATTTATTTCTTCTTTTAACTTGAAAGTTTTGTTTGTAATTCATTTTTTTTAAATTTTTGTTTTAGGTTTTGCACCACTGTTTTTAGAGTGGTTAGTTTTTTATTTATTGTAGTTTTTTTTTGTATTTTCTCTTTTATTTTTTTATTGTTTTTATTGTTGCTTGGATATTTTTTACGATTTGGGTTTTTGAGTTTTCTTAAATTATATTTTATCTTTCTTTAAATTTTATTTTTGAACAAGTTTATGTTTATGCAGCTGTTTAAGAATCTCTATTGATTAGAATGTGATCTATCTGGTTTCTAATAATTTTGTGGGGTGTGATTTCCAGATATATAACTTTTTAAGTGCCATTTTAAATTGTTTATTGAGCACAAAATATTAGTTTTTTTTGACAAATATTTCTATACGATCTTTTTTATGGTTCCTTTTTCTTAGTCTGTGGGTTCCGATATAAGTTGATTAGATTCCAGTTTCAAGCTTTGCATTGAAGTTTCCTATAGTTATTGTCACTTCTTGTTTTGGCAGTTTTTTTATTATATCTGTGATATTTTTATAAAACTGTTTCACTTATTTGTCTGTTTTGTCCGCTGCCGAAGCTTAAATCTGGATTATATTGATTTTTATTGGTTTAGTTTCAACTTGTATTCACATCACTTTTGCTTTTTGTCGCTTATTTGTTTATCAGTCGTAGATTTTGCTTGAAATGTTAAGAGTTGCCAGTGTGATATACAGGTATATTACAGTCAGGCTGCAGGTGTTAACAAACGTTGGTTCAACGCTTGGGTTTAGTATTTTTATCTATTACTGATAATAAAATTGTGAAATTGCTCACCTCTATCATTTGTGGCTTTTTCAGGCAATATGATGGGAGTTAGCGTCACAACACAGCTGTGTTGTTGGAGGTGGTATTGTTGTGCGCGAGGTATGCCGACGCTACAATAGTGTCTGGTTTTCGCTTGTTTTTTTACTTCTAAGAACTCATCTTGGACGCAGCGGATTGATTAAGATTTAGTGGAGTGTTGCCAAGCGCTTGAGATGCATCTATAGGGTTACTCATTCACCAGGATCTTTTCATCTTTCTTTAAGGGTTTCAGACGTGACACAAACACATGGGTAGTTATTCCACAGCGCGAATACTACTTTGCGGGGTGATTGCAATTAGTCTGGAACTTTGTCCTTGTTTGTTTAACAGCTTGTTGTCCGATACGACGAGTTTTGTTTTCCTACCGGACCTATTGACCACGTCCCAGAGGGAACACGCAATCTCCATAACCACGGTAAAGTTATCTTTGATAATTAATTAATCTTTGAAGGAAGAAGATTGATTAAATATTGCTTTTCCTGTATGGGAAGTACGTTTTATTGTTAGTTTTATTTACGAAGAAACTGTTCATTCTTTTAAAAAAAATTCTTTGCTAATTGTGCATGACAAGTAAATAAAAAAGTTTTTTAATTTTAAAAATAAATATAATGATTATCATATTACAACAAAAAATAGAGGGTATTATAACAAGTGGTTTAATTATTATCGAAAGTTACAATGAAAATTTGCCAATTTTGAAGCAGGAAACTTTTTTTAAGTTTATTATAAAATAAGTAAGTTATTGTCATTAATAATTAGATTACAAGTTATATTTAGGAAAAGAATATAATTGGCAATACTTTAAATAGCAAGTTGATTGAAATGTGCTAACAATTCATTATTTTATAATTGGTCAGTGATGTTTTTCAGAAAGGTTATTTATTATTGTTTTTTTTTTAAACAGAAATAAATTAAATGACGTTGATGACGTACTTTCTATCAGCGTTGTATTTATTAGCGATAATGCGCATACAGCTATTAATACGTAAACGCTTGCTTTTGATTGGTTTGTACAACTTTTTGTGACTTGAATTATATTCTCATGTTAATATATAAATTAATTTTAAGTTTGATCTTTATGTGATTATAAATTCAAATATTTTTTTATAATGATTTAATAATACAACATACATGTAATTATATTTAAGTAATTATTTGCATTAATATTAAAATCTCTAAACTAAAGTTTTATTTTTTATTGAAAATAATAAATAAACTAAACTTAAAAATACGCATAATATTTAATTGTTTTATGTTAAACTAATTGGCTTATTAACCTTGACCCCATCAAGTTAATTGTAAATGGTTTCTAACTTTTATTTAATATTGAAACAACACGAACACACAATTAAAGTGCTAAACATTTTCTAACAATTTGGTAATATTTTTAATACAATTTACACTTGCAATATAATATACAATTTATAATTAATTAAGATTTGGTACCATTTGACTTATATCAAATAAAGCCAAGGAGTTTCAGGCATTTGTGCTTAATAGGGGCATTAAGGTGGGTTTATGATGTACATTTCGAAATTATCGGTTATCAATTATATAGTGATTCCAAGTGGCGTCGGCAAGTCTAAATCGATATGAGCAGTCATCATCGTGCGGAAGGTATCGATTTCCCTTCATTATTAACCCATACGTATACTACACGTGACTATATTATATTTAATCAACTTTACAATATTTAATGGTTTCCAAAAGTTTCTATTAAAAGCTTGCCTGATATCGGTAATTATAACAATTGAGTGTATGCTATAACTACTATCGCTAAGCTACTAAATATTTTAGTAGTTGGTTAGTCAACATTATATGGAATATAAAAATATTATTTGATACTTTATTGAGTTTTTCGGATTATGAGTGTGCAATGAGCATCGATTCAAAGCGATGTACTATTGGTGAAGGCGCCAGGTAAAGAATTTTTTTTTTAAATTTTAATATATGATATTTAGGAATTACTTAATATGTCACAACAACATAAAAACACCTTTCAATATTAACGAGTGGAACTATATTTGTTGAAATTATAACATTGAATGCACTTTATTACATTAATTAATGGTTTACCTAAACATTAATTTACGTACATTTTTTATTTTAATTGTTTTCTTATTTATATTTAAGACTTTAACATAACAAATATATTGAAAATATGTTTGTTTCTGTTATACCAATTTAAAATTGTATCGATTTGTGTTTTATGATGTTCTCCGTTGTCTTTGATGAGTGCCAGTGAGGAGAAAGAGAAACGACAAGTTGTAAATTTTAACGTTCCCGAAAATTTTGTCGGTTGGTGGTGTGGTTGAGAAGGCTGGGAGTAAAATAGGGAGGGGTTATTGCTTATAAATAGGGCGGGCGATGTAGTACAATGGAAATTATGAATTATTATGCCCACATATAAATGTAATAGAGGCGGAGGGACAATACAATTATTTTTATGGCGTTATGAAATTTCAATGAAACCGATTTGTGTTTTATTATGGATTGAAAGGGATTACTAGTTATTAATCGATACAAATTAATTTGAAAATGTTGATGCTGTTTTCTTCTGATTATATATTTAAATGCATATATGCATATTATATTAGAATATTGTATTAATTATTTAACATAATTTACTAGTGTATTTTATATGTTGATTACGTAATGATTTATAGCTTTAATTAAAAAAAAGTTATAATTATAATATATTGATTGCAATTGAAAAAATAAAAAAAACTTTATATTTTTTTTATTTTTATTTATATTAAAATTTGTATTTTTTTGCTTTACCTATTCCGAGTTCCGACTAAATCATTCATGAGGAAATTAAACCGAAAATCGTGTCTAATCTAATCAAACTTGTATGGCAAACGTAAAGCTATCGAGCGTTCTTGGATTGAGAAAGGTTAGTGAATCTCTTGAATAAATATTATCGATGTATTTAGTTCTGAATGGATTTTACCGACTGTGAATATAATTCCCAATGATTTATACGGTAATAATTTGTATTGTGTTAATATTATTGCATAATGTGGTTTTGTGGGTATTATGTATGCGGTGATGCATACACGAATGGCGTACACCACAGCATATGTTATTTGTAGGAAGACATTTTGCATGCATATAAAACTGTTTCTTGGACTATCCTTACACGAATCGAGGGAAACGGTTGCAGGTGCCATGAGGAGATATCGGAGGAAATAAAGGCCCACCCGATATGAGTTGCAGCAGAAACTCATGTTTTACTAGTAGACTTTATCAGTGTTTGGAAGGGCCCCTTTTGCCCCGGATCAGCATGGGAAAGATAACGTTAGACTGCTTCATACAACTTTAAAATTTCATTCCAAAAGAAAACTCACTCCTCTTGCTACGACCCGCGCACAGAAATGAAATGAAATTGTCTCAATTGTTACCGAATACCTTTTAAACTTTTCGCATGACTTTAATATTACAATGCACACATTACATTGAATTAAAAAATGATATAAAAATAAATGATACATGTTATTTATATATTTACTTTTTCTTTAGCAAATAAACAAAATTTCCAATATAAATGAAATTTATATCCGAAAACACAATGGTTAGAAATAACGTGTCGCCGCAAAACGGGTATATACAAACAAAGGATAACGGAGGTTTATTGAAAGTTACAATTTCAGACGTTATTGCTTCACACATTACAAACGGAAAGATATGCCTTCATTGTAACGTCGACCCGTTGGTTTCAATACCGGTACTGTTTACTTTTATAAATAAATATACGTATTTATTGGTCCAGTTATAATACTAGATACAATAAATATTATTGCCCACGTCTTAGTATTTACTTATTGGTATAAAATATGCTGATAAATTAATAATGAAATTATATCATTTTTGTGTATTTGAACTAATATGTTGAAAATAATTGTATAAATATGATTAATTATATATTTAACAATTTTTACACAACCGCGTATAATCATTCATAGAACATGCTGTTTGAATGATTTTAATTATATATTATATAAGATATATTGCTGTTATAAGATATGTGGGTGTCGGGAATATTTTGTGCATTAAAGAAAAAGGTCAGATCCAGTAGAAATAAGTATTAATCATGAACATAGTAATAGTAAATACACTTATTTTATATATTTACACAGTTTTATGTTAAAAAACACATTTAGAGGAAAATAAAAAGGAATATAAATATAAATATGAAAATAAATAAGGCTATTGACCGAAGTCATTCTGCCTTCATGAATATGTTATTAACATTTTAAATAAACCAAAATAAAATACTTGATTAAAATCAATCAAATAATGATTATGGAAATCAGTGAAATCAGTGAAAAAAAATCTACTCATTGTAATATGCGCAATGTCTCTTGTTATCTACATCTACAATGTATATGTTTTCCAGTTTTGTAAGTTTACGAACTTTTTATTGTGGAAAACATTTGAATTCTATATTCCATAAGAAATACAAATGCAGTAGATTGTTCTGTAATGGTTTATTTACTTGATTGATAACGTTTTTAACTTTATCTACTATTATTTGCTTGCTGAACAATATACTACTACTTATATTATACTATCTACTCATTTTTTTTTTAATCTGTGGTTGATACAGTTATTTATGAATTTTTGCTTTTTGTGGAGTAACAAAACAAGGCTCTTCTGTGATACTTCTCCGTATTTTTCTATATCATTATTGCTATTTGTGGTGGTTTATTTTTTTAGTTTTATATTTAATGTTTTTATATTTTTCTATTTTTCTAACTTTAGGTCTATATATTTTTAATTTTAACTAACATTATAGTTATTGTGAAGTTTCTTAGGTTAAGTTAGTTTTTTTTAAATTTTAAAGGTGATATTTAGGTTATAATTAATATGTTCTAAGAACATAAAAATTTCTTTACTAAATTATCACATTAAAGACAAGATTTAAGCAGTTTGTGAGGTATAGATTTGTTTATTAGTTTAATATTTGGTACTGATATTACATTAGATTCTGCTTAAAAAAATTATGTTGATTTCATTTTTGGAGGGTGCTATTATCAGCAAAACTATGAATAGGATTTTTAGTTATTTGAAAAAGTTTATTAATGTAAATCAAAAATAGAATTAGGTTTTAAAGGATAAACTATTCTTTAAAAGCTGGATTTAGTTTTTTGCATTTATAATGGGTATGGAAGTATTTTGAATCTAGGACGGAAGTTTGGGTATGTGAAGAACTAATCTTAGAAAACTGGATCTGCAGCACCTGGTTTTGAATGCCAGATTTATTTCCTCAGTGGACTTTATTGATGATCTTACTATTTTAGTAAGCAGGAAGTTTGAGGAAATTATATCTAATATGATGCAGAACGCACTACACACCGTAAAAAAAGGACTATCAGTGAACCTAAACAAAATGGCGTTTGCTTCTATTACAAGACGTTGAAACACCGAGGACTTTAAAAAACTTAATCAGAGAATTACGTTTGATACCAAACTATGCTTTCTTATTTGTCTGAATAACGTAACTACTAAGGTCATTTTGGTGTTTTTTGCAATTAAATCGTTAATTGGACAAACATAGGGACTCGCATCCAATATGGCTATACACAGTGGTGATCAAAGCTATCATCATAAATGAAGGTATGGGGTAAAAATTACAGCATTCTTGGAAATATGTTTTATACATATAAATGAACACACTGTATTTGGAGGTGAGTGGACATATAAAAAATACTCAAACATAATCAAGGCACCATATAGTATACAAATGAAGCTAAAAATTACAATGACAACGGAGCCAGAATATATGAAGGCAAGCATGGGGTGTCGATTTACGTTACATAAGTTATTGAATGGTGCGCTTAAAACATGATTAACCATTATGTTAGACAGCGAAGCGGTATTGCTAGCAATACGCTTGCTAGTAATAAAATTTAAACTGGTGATGGACTGCATAACTTGTCTTGAAGCATTAGCCATAAAATGGGTGCTTCTAATCTGGACCAAAACATTAGACTATAAAAAAGAACTTTAAGGCGGACCAGCTTACCAAAAAGGGAACTACAAACATGTTGTTATACAAACAAATATTTAGTTGTAGTACAAGGCTAGGGATTTTAACAATTATTTATTGAGAGTTTAAAGGACCGAAACTTTTAAATGAATATTTTAACTAAGTTAATGACAAAAGCATTTTTATGTTGTTATGGCATATTAAGTAATCTCTAAAAATCTAAATATATATATAAAATTTGGGAAGGTTTGCAAACCCGTGGATTAGTGCCACTTGCACCACCATACACTTCATAAATAAATTTAGTTTAAGTATTTGAAAGATGGCTGGAGCTTTTTGACAACGTCCTGCAAAATGGCTTCTATCAGCACATCTTTTTTGAGAGGAAGGGATTTTTTGAGAACGTAATTTATTATTCTAGAAGCAACCATGATAGAAGGACGGCAGCGTGGCTTACTTACACCGATTTTATTTAGTTCTATTGTCTGTTACAATAAAATTTATATTTATAGGTGAGTTCTGACATTTTGGAATCCAAAACACGTCAAAACTATATATTTTTTATACACAGTGAATTAGAACTACAAAAATTACAGTTTAGCAAAAACATTAAAATTAAAAATTATATTTTTGTATTTAGGTTATCTCAGTATGTTAAACTAAAAAATAATAATAAAATAAAAGCTTTAATATACAGTGCATTGCTAGTTTGGTTAATACTAGATCAGATTTTTATTTATTTATTTATTGCATAGTACAAATTAATTATAAATATGAGTTGCTTTTGATGAATTTTGTGCTTTAAAGTTAAATAATGTACAAGACGGTATTACAAGATTTATTTTTGTATGGATTATTAGTATTTTAAATTGCTACATTTTTTATTTCTTTTTTTCAGTTTAGTTTTAAATGTCTTTTTATTTTTTTCTTGTTTGTTGTAAAGTCATTGTATAAAATAGAACCTTTTATAAAACAAGTTTTGTTGTTCGTTTTTTTGTTATGTGTTTGTTTTGATTGGGACACCTAAATATATTGTTTGTTTTATTATGACGAAAATAGTTACATAATTTTATATAAATTTTTAATAGCGTTACGCTTTAATAGTTTAATCTATTATTTAAAAAAATACCAAATTGTTAAGATTTTATTTAGTTTTTGATTTCAATTTTTTTTTAAACTTTTTACAAAGAGGCTATAATTACTTTAGTAATTGTAATCACAAAATAAAAAAGTATGTATGTTTATACAGGAAGTTCAAGGAGGTATAGCAAATATTTTAAGAGATAATTAATAATATAAATCTTTTTTCAAATCAAAAAGTTTATACAAACATGTGCCAAATTTATAGTGGTAACGATAGATAGATAGACTCTTGAATAAGACCTGATAGTTATAACATGATGCGTTCGTCAATGATGCTGCTTCCACATGGTAAATATGCAAACATGGAATCTTTTTTTGGGTTTGCAACTAAAATATTCTTTCTGTTTGTAGAAAATACAGTGGACGGTTTTTGAATCTCAGTGACTTTTGCTAATGTATTCAAAAATGTGTGTGATATTGGGCAATATTTAGCAGTCATATATTTTCCAAACGTGCAAATAAAGGGGATGCCAGAGGATTGTCTTGAGCTTGTTTTTAGTTAGTTTGTGTTTTTTTTCGTTCTTTATAGTAAGCCTTGCACTTGCTCAGCAGATGTAGCGGAGTCTTTTCATAATCCAGACATCTTTAGTGTTTAGATCAGGCATACCTTGCTGTTTTTAGCTAATTCTTCTAGGCTGGTTATGAAGTGCCAGTTTGGATTTTATGACTGGTTACGTATTATTTGTAGTACCGCTTGGCTGTTGCACATGACAGTTATCGATTTGTCAGCATGTTGTTCCGATTCCGTAGTGTTTGATTTAATGGTAGTTATTTATGCTTGAAAAACTTAAGCATGTTTTTACAAGGACAACGTAACTCACGTCTCTTGGTTTCCGCCATTATCACATCAAACGCTTTCGGATGCAATATTTTTTTATGAAATCTAATTTTATCAAAATGAACATTTTATTTGGTGGTTTCATTTAGGCATTAGTAAAATCTACTATTTAAGATCAATTGTATTCTCTCTCGACACCTCTATTCTTTGTTGAATTTTTATTAATGAAGCTTATAAAGAGTTTTATTTTTTGAAGATATTTGGAAAATGACTTAAAATCAAACCGAGAGCTTTTGAGTTTTATTCAGTTTTCTTTCATTTTCTAGCATATTCTAACAATTAAGAAACACTCACTTGTACAATAAAAAATTAAATCAATTATTTTATAATAGGACCACTTTGATTTTATGAATCAACAAGTTTTTCAAAATAACTTAATAACAAGCAGGGATTAATGAAAAATCGAGAATTTAATTTTCTATAAAATAGTCCCTATGTATTTATCAAAAAGATTTAAAAAAACATTTAAAATATTTGAATTATTTGAAAATAACTTTGTATGGAGCAGGAAATAATAAAAAAATCATTAAACAACTTTCCTTAATGCAGAAGTAATTTTTTTATAAAAGAGTTAATATTAACGAAAATATTTTAAAAAGCATAAATTTAAAGTATTTTTTACATTACTCCGAAACAATTTATAAAAACTTGATATAATAAATATGTATATTTGTATAAAATGCATGACAGTTATTATAAGTTGGTATTAAGATAATTATTTTATTAAATTGTGTTTAGTAGCGCTTAGGGCTGCGCGTGAGCATGTTTTGTTATATGTATAATGCTACACGTACGCACATTATAATTATAACATTTGTTTTTAATTGTCATGTTTATTTTCCAATAATTAAAACACAAACGAGATAATTTTTGTTCATTTTAGATTTCTGGCATATTATGAAAGTAAACATGGCCGTGACTAATGATTAAACAGAATAATAATAATAATAATTTTTATTAAACATTAAAATGATTGAGTACACAATATACGATATGAAGTTACCATTTAACCTACCTGTTGGAAAGGTGAGAAGAAGTTGAAACTAAAGTGTGGTTATTTTCTCTAAAGCGACTATTAGTATTGTAGTGAAATACTGAAGCGTCCAAAACAATAAACAATATTAAATGGTATTTGAATGAATTTGAAAATGTCTACGTCATATTAAAGTTTTTTTGTTTGTTTGCACTTATTAATAATGTTGATGTTTACTTTTACAATGATTTTTGTGATTTAAACTCATTAGATGCTGTTTGAGAAGGTGGGTTATCATTTCCAAATCAGCTGCTACCAGAACAACGAGTTTGTTTTCCAACGAGTGCAGGTAGGTGGTACGTGAACACGGAACTTTTTTGAAACGCAATACGCAAGTGCTAGACAATAAGAATAACGTATATACATAACATACATATACGAATTTTGTTCACGGATCACGCAACATTTTTAAGAATGGATTAATGAACTGAAAGAACATCTTGGAATTTAGAAAAGCTACACGTAATCACATCACAGTGTCGAGTTGTTGATGACATACTCATTGGTAAACGATGGCAGTTATTTAAATTTTGTAGTGGACTATTTGAAAGGATTGTTAGATAATGTCTTTTTGTCGACCAGACATGGTATAGGCTGGTAGCACTATTGTACTCTTGGGCACATTGCATTACGTCTAATACAATTTTGAATTCACAGCATTCCTGGCTTCAAGATTTCCGAACTTAACTTGTTTAATGAAAAACAAAAAATTCAATTACTCGAATCCAATTCAACTCTAAAGCGGCCAACCAAATACAGATAATTGTTTTGGTTTTTACAAATCTTTATCAGTGGCATCTTAGTGGTACGGCATCGCTTGATGGTGAAGGATGAATTCGAATAATTGATTTACGTGCTGTTAACACAAGTTAGATATGTCCAGAGGCGCAGCTGGAGCTGAATAATTAAATAAAGAGTATATCCTTAGAAATGGTCAACAACAACATACAAGTGATAGCCCAAGACTTTTTTTTTCTATTTTTTCCAGCCATCTTGAGTCCATCTTTGCACTATCTCATTTTTTGGCCTACCTTTGCTTCTCTTTCCAATATGGGCGCTATTTTAGAATAACGATGTTTTATTTTTTGTTAGTCTGCTTTGCGTTGTGGCCAGCGAACTTTCATTTTAGCATTGCTACTGCCTGGATAGCATCAGTCACTTTGGTCTTTTTTTTAATCCAGGCGTTTCTTTTTTGGTCTCGTTCTATGGTTTTTTGTGTCGTTGTCAGTACTGGAAATACATATTGATTAAAGACCCTTGTTTTTAGATGTTCTAGTATATTTTTGTTTTTGAGAAAGTAGCTTAATTTGCCAAAAGCTGCTCAGCCAGGTCTTGTCTTTTGTAGTACTTTGTTTCTTGATTTCTGTTTGTTGGCTTAATAATTTGACCTAGATACTACTTCTCGAATATCCACACAATTCTGTTAGACATCTTGTTGAGATTTCAAGCATATATGACAGGTTTTTTATGTTATCAGAGAATATGACAATATTATCTGCGTATCTGAGGTGATTGCGCCTGGTTCCATTTATGTTTATAGCCATCTTTTCCCACTGCAGTTGTTTAAAGATATTTTCTAATGCTATATTAAATCGCTTGAGTGACATTGGGCCATTCTGTCTTACCCTTTTTCCAATAGGAATGTTGCCAGTTTTTTTGTTGAGTTTGATTGTCATTATGGTTCTTTTATAGATTTTCTTTAAGAGCGCTGAATACCTATGTTTAATTTCTAATGGTTTTGCTCAATTCTGTTTATTTGGATTTGTGGCGTTTTTTTTTCATCTGCTAGTTTTTGACGCTGTTTTATTACTTTATTGGTGTTATTGCTAGTAGTAATGTTTTGTTTGGTATTTTTTGTTGCAAGTTTTTAGGTTAGTAGTACTAATAACATTGTTTAATTTATCGAGGGTGCCATGTAGTTTTTTGTTTAGCAAGTCTGTTTTTATCCTGTTTTTGTATTCACTCTTTTTTTAAGGTATTTGCATCTATCAAAGTCGGCAATATGTGGAACTGCGTGGATCTTGATAGATTTTTCTTTAAAGTTATATTTATTCTAACAAAACGGTGATCACTACTTGTTGAAAATTCATTTAGTACTGAAACATTTGATACTAGGTGTTGTGTCTGTTGAGAGAATGTACTCTATTTCATTTTTTGTTTGTTCATTCAGACTAATCTAGGTATATTTGCGCTATGACTGTTTTTTATCAAATATGTTTATTGCGTGTAAATGTTTTTGTTTTAATAAAGCATATAACATGTTTTTTTGAAATATTTCTGATACCGTACCCAAAATTTTGTTTTCATCCGCTTGTAATTTACATCCGAGTTTTCTATTAAAGTCTCCGATAACAAAGGTGTTACTTCCATCTATTGTTTTTGCGATGTCTTTATAAAAAAACTAATCCTGTATAACATACATACAGCTTGTTCTTTTATTTATTTTGATTACAAAGTAAGCCACTTGTGTAGAAATAGTTTGGAACGTGGTCCAAGACTTTGAGAACACTTTTTCAGACACTTTACAGAAAAAAATACATTTAAAAAAACGACTGTTTGCAACAAGAAAGAATGACAAAAAATTAAGCTTAATAGAAGTGAGAAAGATGGCAAAGAATACTGACAAAACAACATACGTAGATATACAAATCAGACACCAAACTTGCAAAGCAAAGGAACAATGGCTTATTACTAGACTTGAAGAACTAGAAAACAATAACAAAAATATTTAATCTTATATGGGCAATTTTATTTCAATCGGATCAGACCAGGGGGGAGGTGCATTGAGAAATTTGCATTAGTATTTTTTTTTGTTTCTATAACTTATTAGTAGTCTTTTGATCGGTTCATAAGGGTATGAAACTAGAAATTCTACGATTTTTAGTTTTTTTGTCGTTTTTAACTTAATTGCATTTTTTGTTTAAAATTTGCTAATTTAACTAAAAAAAAAATTTGTAGTGAAATCAATTAGAAATTTTCCGTAGAATCCAAATCTGGCGTCATTTCAAGTTCATATTCTGTCTATAAGCCTCAAAAGCCATAAAACCATGTTTTGTTCTCAGTGGGCTGGGCAAAAAGGAGCATTTTTATTTTTTTTTACCGCTAAAGTTGACGTATTTTGATGTAAATTAATTGGAAAATATAAATTTGTTTTATGTATTTAGGCTTTAAGGGTCTACAACTTGAAAAATCTGCAAAGTAGACCTATTCTTCAACATAAACTTTTACAAATACACGTTTAGCCGCGTTCAGAGGAATAATATAACAAATATTATTAAAAATTTGAATTCTGGGGACAATTTTACATGGTGTTGTACTTATCGGCCGTAAAAAAGTCCATCTAGAAAGAAATGTCCAACATTTTCAGGCAAAAAAATGCGTTATTTTTTTTATTAGTTGTTTTTTGTATTATATAAAAAAAAAATTGAAGTTGAACCATTTAAAAATGACAGCCAATAATGTGAGTTTCATGTTTTTTTCTAAAAAGATGGGTTGAATTAAAAAAAAATAAATAAACCGATTAAATTGATACATTTTATCCTCGTGAAGATGGTAGAGTTTGTCCAGTATCTCCATTACTAACCGTTTTTGAGTTTTGATTTTTTAGTGAAAAAAGTTTTAAAATTGTGAAAAAAGTTTGATGGGGTGGTTTTTTGACCTTTACCGATTTTGATGAAAATTAGTTTACTGACTTATTTTGATGCCAAGAATACTAATCTGATATTTAAAAATTAGAAGAAAAAACTTGATTTGTTTTTTGTTTGGTAAAAAATACGATAAATTGTGTTTTGAGCAGTCAAATCATTAGAAATTAATAAAAATATTATACCCAGGATACATACTCCATGTAAAATTTTCCGTAGAATCCGAATTTTGGTATTTTGAATGCTATAAATGCTTTGCAGAATCACAAAAGTAGAAAAAAAAAACAGTATAAATGGCAAAAAAAGAAAAAATCAATTTTAAGTAAAGAAAAAATGTTGTACACATTTTTTTTAGATTTGTTTTTCTACGCCAGATAAGCACGACACTGACTATTTTCCATGTAGATATGTTAGCAAAACTTTTTATACAAAAAATTTGATAAAGTTAATAAACGACAAAAAACTAAAAAAAAAATGTAGAATTTTTTGTTAAGGGTTTTATACCCTCAAGAACCGATCAAAAGACTACTAATAAGTTATAAAAATTAAAAAAAAAACACTAAAACAAATTTTTCAATGCTCTGGTCCGTTTGAAATAGAATTGTTCATATACGACACAAATAAAATAACAGATAAATGGCTAAGATTAACTAAACACACTGTTAAGACAAAGGACTATTATGAGTCATTTATTAAAAATCTTTAAGCCAAAGTAATTAAAATTTACTTGTACTGTTTACAATTTTATACTTTTTTAAATAATTTTAAAATATTATTTAATTAATTTTCATCCCGTGATAGGACGCCATAGGCAAGGCTAAAGTCAAGTTCTTACTTTGGCTTACTTGCTATTGTACAAATAGAACGGTCTATTAAGTGAGATAAAGTAAGAATAACTGAAAATAGTGTCCAAAGAAAGCACTTAATATGTTACAACAGTTCTGTAATAGCACAACAGCAGCAAGTGAACGGTAAGGCTTTAAAATAAACGGCAAATTAAATTTATTAAAATGGTTATTAGTAAAAACGAAATAGACTCGAGACGGCTACTTTTGCATAATGTACAGATCGAGAGGGTAGAAAAAATTACTTATTTTGCAAACTTGATGAATGAGCAATGGAATCAATCAATAGAGGTAAAGAGAAGTATAGAAAAAAGCTATTACAACCCTTTTGAAATTAGCACAATTCTAAAAAGCCACAGTCTGAGCATTAAGCTTAAGCACATACTGGTTAAGTGCTACGTGTTTTTGAGGTTTTTGTACGGAATGGAGGCTTGAACTTTGACGGAGGCTTCAATAAAGAAACTGAATGCGTTTGAAATGTCGACGCACTGGAGGTTTTTTCAAATCTCGAGGATTGCTCATGTTATCGACGATTTGGTGCTGAGGAGAATTTGGTGTGGAGACGGAGGTGGATCCAGACGATGAAAAAAAAAAGAAATAATTTTGTCAAATTATGAGTCAAGAAAAATATAAAACACTTTAATTAACACTACAGAGGAAGGTAGAAGGCAGAAGGGGCTCTGGGCGATGAAGGATTTTGTAGTTGAAGAACTTGAGAACGTGTTTTAATACAACAATTACAAATTTGTTCTGTAATGCCGCGAACAAGGTTAAAATTGCGTTGAAATCTAATATAACTTAGATCATTTACATAAAATAAAAATTAGAGGTCTAATGGCAGAACTTTGAGTTGCACCTAACAATAATTTTTGAGTTTTAGAAACTGAAGAAACTTTATTTGATGTAATGAAAATGATAAGATTAAGTTTAATAAGTGACCCAGATTTTCACACTATACTTTAGTTTTTACAAATTGTCTGTCTATTTTATAAATGCGTATGATAAGCCAACCTTATCTACGTGTATCTGCTCAAAATAATCAAACGTTACTGTTTTAATTGACTTTTCTTTAACAATTTGTGTTGACTCTTGTTTAGTAAGTCACACGTAATTCAATACTTTTGTTGAGATTTTATATGTCTCTACAGCATCCTTATTTTTTAAGATAATGATTACCTCTTGCATGTATGTTGATTGCACTTGATATGCAAAGAGTAGAAATATTATTTTCAAAATGTTGATTAGTTACTTCCTTTGGTCTTTTTGAATAATAATTTGCAACGTCTTTTGGACTTTTCACATACTAATTTAGTATTAGTTTTAGTCTGTTGAGCTAAAAAATCTCTAAACTTTTTTGGTTTGTTGAGTTTTCTAATTTCAATTATTAATTTTGACGTTTTTTCTTTTTGTTTACAGGCCATATTTTTATACTTTGTAATGAAAATGAAAAGAATTTTAAGATTAAGCTAGACTTATCACTGTAAGAGGGAACCATTTTAATTTTAAATTAGGAATTTATTAAATGGACAGGTTTGGCTTAATGACTAAATGAAAAATAAGTTTTTTAAATCAGTAATAATATAAACATTATAAACGATGATGAATTTCAATTGTTATAATGAAATACACACGTTGGTTCATATATTTTGTTGAGTATTTTATGAGTAAAGTAATTTTCTATCAATAATGTTAATTAAGTTATCTATATTTGGATCTTTACATATAGTTTTGCATAGTCTAGTTGCTATTTTAATTGGAAAAAGTATTATTCATTTTGTGTTATTTTTTATAATTGTCTGAGACAAGGTTATATTTTTTTCGAACCGGCACCGTGTTTGAATGCCGTCAAAATATTTTTTTCCCTGTAACCTCTTAGTATAAATACATTTTTTATATTTCTGTAGTTTATTTCATTAAATATTACTTTAGTAATATTAATTATGCTACGGAAAACCATTGTTGATAGTCTATGGTTATCTAATAACAACAAACATAATGTTTAACAATAAATTTACCAAATCACAACATTAGCTACAGTGTTTGTTGAAGTTGTAATTAAATACTATTTTAATTTTTAAATGATGTTTTATTTAAACTTTTATACAAGACCTCGCTCACTTTAAGTAGCATGTGATTGATATTAAAATCAATATTAAATATTTGCTTCAACGCACATTAGCTGGAACTGCTTCTGTAATATATCCTGTGATTTTACGTTTGCAATTAACGCGGTCATTTATTGCGATTAGTGCGAAATAAAATTAATCCCGGCTTATGAAATCCCGTTGACGTAATAGGTTAGTGTATGAATGGAACCACCCTCTGCACCGAATCGATCAATGCTATATATCCTTTCGGATAAAAAGAAAAAGCCGCACTCACACAACTCGAAGCGCAGCAAGAATCTGCGCCCTATCAAGATAAAAAAAAAAAAAACAAAAAGGGGCTTCCTCATTTTCCGTACCTATCTGTTCTTAAGTAAACTATTTATAAGCCATTTTATTTGATAATAGCTGTACGTTTCTGATGTGACTCCTTTCTATGCGCTTCGAGGCCGTTGGTAGCAATCGAAAAATCAATAGCATCCCGGTGAGGTGCGGGGAATGCCGAACCGGGTCGGCACCATCAGCGTCACTTCCCTTCTTTCCACCCGCGTAGACGCTTACGCCGGCATCGCGACGCGAGTGACACTTCCCCTGGACGTGCATTATATTAAAAAAAAAACCGAAATTAATCGAGTGCTGTTAACCAACATATTTTATCCATCGAAGAAAAATTTACTGTGATTTTACAACTCTTATAGATTACGGTAAGTTGCAATTAGTTTCAATCATGTAATAAATTAATCAAGCAACATGTGACGATTGTAATAGTTTTGAAATAAAAAGTTAATGTCCTAGATTTTGTGTAACTAGGTTAAGCTTGCTTCGTCCCATATGCTGCTATCTTGAGATCTCTGTAATGACCTTGAAGTTTCGTAATCCACCATTCGCTGCTATGCATGGAGGAAAATCGAAATTTTCATGGATACTAAAATACAAACCGCATTCTTGATTAATTTTATCCAACGAGGGGAATGTTATTAAAATTTTCATTTGTGTTGTGTAAAGTGTTAAAGTTTGTAATATTTGCTGTGTTTGTTGTAGTAGTTAATACGCCATTGTAGGATTCTCCGCTGAGTTTTTAAAACAATGGGCTGCATTACTTTGTCAATTTATTCCAATTGTGGATGTCGAGTTTTAGTTTCTTGCTAATATTTTTTTCTTGTTAATTAATTCCTGCTGGGCCGTCTCTACTGGTTCAGTGAACTACCCTTCCTGCTGCATTGCGTGGATTGTTCTAATTGAGTTTCCTGCTCTTCTTCTTCTTTTCTGTGTCGTTATTTCATATCCACACCGAACACTTGTTCCATACAGAATACCTCCCCCACCGTCACCAGAAGGAGAAACTTTTTTCTTCACACATCTGCTTCTGCCTGCTGCTGAGTTTGGGTTCGGGAACAACGTCGTTATTGTCCTGTGACATCTCTCTGCTCCTGATGTTATCAACAACTTTATAAAATAGGATTACCACTTAATGGATATGTAACATTTGTTGAATTATTTTGGCTGTCACTGAAACGTTCGCTATACTTCTGGATATGGCATTCTTAAACAATTCAGAAGTAATTAACTTAATTCACGATTAAATTGATTCACATTTATGGAATTAAGTCTGGAAAATGTGGGTCAATTAAAATCAACTAACTTTAATTTGTCATTTGACAGTTTACTTTGTTGATGAGGTTTAACTCTATAAGCATAATGGAAATTAATATTAAAATAATTGGTGCAATTTGGTTAATCAAATTAAATATTGTTTAACAAACATTGTACATTTAATCATGCCAAATAACAATGTATTTTATTATTATTACTACAAAGTATGAACATTTTTATTTAGTTAAACTTTCAGAATATGTAGCTGAATAATTATAGTCAAGCATTGATATGCTGACAAAGGATTTTTTTACTAAATGGAAAAAATTATGTTATTAGTATTACTAAATATAATTTTCAATCATCTTCAATATAGTACTAAAAAAATTAGCAAGAGGTTTTATTTGCAAGCTTTTTCACAAATGATGTGACTTTTTTGAAAAACTTATATGTTTCTATTTTTTTAAATTTACCTCAAGTATTATTCTATAAGGATTAATATTATCCATTATACTAAATTTTTATATAACTGGTTCTAGCAAAATTTTATAATAAAGTAAACCACAACAGGTCAATTGCTAATGAATTGTTGCTACAGGATAACTTTATGTTTGGAGTTTAATCCATGCTTCATAAAAAGATTAAACAATAAAAACTTTTTGAAGACTTATGACGTTGCTTTTGGGTAATTAAAGTTAACCAAATTTTTGAAGTCATTGTTATTAATTTAAAAAATAGTAAGGGTAATAATGTTCCGTCTCTGTGTTGTGACTCAACATAACTAATGCAATGTTCATTTAGTGATTTGTATGTTTCTGAAGATTACTTTTGTTTATCAACAAAATAAATAAATTGATTTTTAACGTTCAGTTAATTAGTTTTGGACTGAGTTATGCAGATAGTCTAATGCAAACTCTTCAAGTTTAACATTTCTAGTAGAACATGGCTTTTTAATATACAAATATACTTTTTAGCGGCTGCTGCTGCTTTACAAAATTGTCATTATTGAAAAACAGTATAATTACAAAATAAAATTGTTTGCCGGACTATTGTTCATTTTTTGATGCCATGGATTACAAAAAGTTGTGAGATGTTATGCCACTTTTTTTGTACTGCAATAATAAGCTCGGGATAGACGTTGGGACAGGAACTGTGGTTCAGTAAACAGGGTCCGTTTAAGGTACCATAAAAATTGCATCACAGTTCTTCAATGCAGCACGTTGCACATTGCTCCTTGGTTCTACGGTATACTTTATTTTTTTGATTGTTGTTATATAGGTATATCCTGGTTTTATTGGAGAACAGTAGAGATTATTACTGTTTCAGTGTCCAGTTTAGATTGTCCCGTGCAAAACGGAGGCGTGCTTAACGATGAAGTCGACTAAGTTTTGGCAGGTTTTGTAGAGCTCAGATGCAGTCTTTGTCTTATTGTCCTCTGACTAATATTTATTCTTCGAACTTTACGGAACTTGCACTTGTACTGCAAGTAAAGCTTTTTTAACAAAGCGGTCATCTTGCTCCGATGTAAATTGCTTTCTGCCTGTTTTTGGTTGCCGTAGAATAGATCCAGTCTTTTTATAACGCTTGGAAAGCCTTCAAACTGCTAAGCGTGTTATATTCAGTCTTTGAGCAACACATTGCTGACTAAACTTGTTTTCAATTAAAACAATTGTTTGTGCAGCAATTACTGGAGTAGTATGCATTTTACTAACACACTTATAACCTGTTAAAATTTTGAAAAACAAATTATCTTTTTGCATTTTATAATAGTAAGCAATTTTGATAAGTTTAAGTTTATATGAAAGGGTATTAAATGATCTTTTGAACAGCAAAATTTTTTTATTTGATCTGTTATCATTAGTTTTAAAATGATAATAATAAAAGTCAAAAGTACTAAGGGATTGATTTCTATGCATGTAAGTGAAACAGTTTACTTCTAATGGGCAGCAGCAAATAGAAATGGTGTAGTTATTTATTTCGGTTATTTATTATTAACCTGGTCATAAGCAGACCCATATTATTATGTTGATTAAATGAAGCAATTTTATATGTAGTTTGAATATATGGTTGGACACATTATTATGTAGACAAAATGATAAACTATGAATGTAAAAAGTTTTGCTCAGTAGACAAGAAACAGAAAATTTATTAGTTTTTTACTAAGAAAATTGTTTAAATTAAAATGATTGAAAAATCATCACATTAGGTTTGGCTTGTTGTCTTTAGCATTTAAACCGATAATATTCATCTTTTTGAACAAAAGTTAGTTACTTTTTGTAGTTCTAAAATAATAGTTTACGTTACTGTAAAGTCTTCAACAGAACATTATCAGACCCGTTCTTACTTATTGTAATGCATAACTTTGTGATTAGATCAAAAGTTATTAATTGTTTTACACAAAAACTTTTGAAGTCTAGAATATAATATTGCAGTTTCAAATTCAACAGGCATGTTATTAGGCGTTTAATGAGATAGTTTTTAATTCAAAAATACCACAATCTATTGTGGTGCAAAATGTCTGAATTCTACTAACATTAGCATTGTGAGATATTTTAGTGGAATATTTGTATTTTTATTAAAAAAACGTCTTTAGAAGACCATAAACAGCTGAGTTTATTTTATCAAAGACAAATGGTAATGGTGTTTACTGGAACATGTTAATTGCTGCATACAACACCGGAAAAATGTCTGGTTTAGTTATGATAAACGAAAGTTGGACGGAAAAGGTTTTATGAGTAGTATGTACAACGTTGTTTTGCTTGTAAAAAATGTATTTGGTTTGAGATGGTACATATCGTTTCTCCGGAGAAACAATGACGTAAGTGACAATGAGATAGTTTTTCAGAAATCGCGATATAAAAATATGTATACATTAATTAAAATCAAAACTTAAAAATTTAGCATTGGACCAATGAATGGGGATTTTGATACGGCTAATTTACTCTAATTTTAATAATCTTTGTAAATTACTTATTTTATTTTCAGATAAAAGGATTTTTGAGCTATATGCAGGTTTTCTGATAATATTTTTTGCATTCTGCATTTCAGAAGCTAGACGTTCTCTAACTGTTCTAGTGTTAGCTTCTTTCCAGATTGTCTGCTTGTAACTAGTTTTTTTAAAAGTTTGTTCTTCTGGGAATTTTTTTTTTTTTTTTGGTACTTTGACAATAATAAGTCAAAGTTACAATAATTTGCACATATCTTGTTTGCGTCATTGTTTCTCCGGAGAAGCGATATTTATAATTTTATGCGTTAATTAGATTATTAACGTATAAAATCATATAAATGACTTGCAGATTATGCATGATCATATGATCCGTTTATTGGGCCAGCTTTTCTTTTTTTGCTTGTTTTTTTTATACGTTGGGACTTTGTTTTGTGTTTATATTAATAATGGAGGTGGTAATGGTTGAGATGCTAAATTTCAGCTATTGTACATTTGCTTCGGTGGGCGTCCGGTTGGCTTGGATGTATTTGATTTTTTTTTAGCAATTTTTCGATCTGTAAGCATTTTGTTCACCTGATCTTTTTACTTTTTTTTTAGTTCATTTTACTACGTCTTGGATTTGACACAAATCTTTTATTTCCTGACTTCTCTTTCGATCAAATAAGCTGATACCTATTAATGCTCTAGGTGTTTGAATTTTTGTCGTTCTTAAAAGTTGTTTGGTTGTTGTATTCTCTGCTCTAGTTTCTATTGCATAAGTCACGATTGGCCTTACGTAAGTTTTATAGATTTGTACTTATATGATTGTTTTGCCATATTATATTTTGTAAGTAGCTAGAAATGTAGGCAGCTTTTATTGTTTGGGTTGGATTTCTGTTACTTGTAATAGTTGCTCTAAGATATTTGAAATTTGCTACTTTGATTGTAGATTGCCAATTTACATCTTTGTAGTTCTTTTGACACAGTGACTGCAGTGACTGCAGTTACTGCAGTTACTGCAGTAACCTTGTCAAAATTGAGGTTTTCTTTACAGATATTTTGATGTTGAATATTTTTGCTGTTAGTTTATAGAAGCTTTTGCAGGTTATTATTGTCCTCAGAAAAAATTATAACTGCGTCGTCGGCGTAGCAGATGATCTTAATTTTTTTGTCGGGCAGGGCAGTGCTTCCGCTGCTTTTCTGTCTAATTCTTGTGACAATGGGTTCTTTCTTGGACAACTTATCTGCTACTCTTATTGACGCGTGAATGTCAGTGTTTATTTTTTAATGATAGTTATTATGTTCGGGTGTACGAGTCTTTTTCTTAGAAGTGTTGTAACGTTCGATAATCTACTTTATCGAAGGCTTGGGTTAGTTAGTAGTTTCAGTACAGTAGTTTTAGTACAGAGCTTAGTAGGATGACTTCTTGAAAGTTTTTAATACCGTTTATTTTCTTTTTTTGAAGATTGGTATCAACATACCCCGTTTCCATTCAGCTGTAATTAATTTTTTGTAGAAAGTATGTTATTTGTCTATTTATGTGTCTTCTACATATTTGATCATTTTATTAGTTATGTTATCTATACTTCGTGGTTTCCTATTTTTTAGTTTGAATATGATTTCCTATTTTTTAGTTTAATGGTGATTTGTTTGATATTGTTTCTGAATATATACCATACTTGCTATGTGGTTGTATTATTTCTTTTCAGACATGTACTATATCTTCTAAGTTGCTTCTTTCTGCTTTCTGTAGAGAACATGTTTAAAATCTAAAGAGATATTCTATCAGTGTCGTCTTTTGATTGATCTAATTTCTTGGTTGACTCTATTTCTTACAAGTTTGTATTCCTTATATGTAATTGCGTTAGACTTGTATTGCAAGTATTATATGCTTATAACGTACAGCTCAGATCAGGAATTATAGCCAAAAAAAGTAATAATAGTTTGGGGTCGTTTTTTGAGAAAGTCTGGGAATTTTTATGTTGACTAAAGTTTTCATAAAATTAAAAATGTGTGCTCGCCTATTATCCAATATAAAAATGTTGCTATAAAAATATGCCACTTTTATATTTAACGTTATTAAACATATGCATTAGAAAATATGTATATGGTTCAGATATCCTACCGCAAATATCATCCATAAATTGAATTGTAAATTCATACCATGTTTACTGTTTCAATTGTTTGGTCAGAATTATTAATAAAATGTTGCCCTCCGCAGGGCATAAAGCACGCTTAGTTTACATTGAAATTGAATTAAAGTAAAATTAATTACGCAACGGTTTTGCATGCCTACCTACTACACCCAATGCCCCAGGTCCGCACGAATTTTGAAAGCAAACAAAGCGCTTTAAATTAATTTACAACAAAAGATATAGCCGGCAGTTTGTTTGCATAACTAATTGAATTACAAGCAATAAATCAATTTTAAAAAAATATTTCAACTTTATGGTGGTAGGATGGATATGATATGAATAATGCTTGTGTGAACATTTCTATTGAACACGCATATGGATATGCGTGAATAATCGATGCGAAGGTAATATATGCGACAATAAAGGCTGTAGTGAGGCATTATATGGTTGATAGGGCGCAAGGATACGGTTAACTTGAAACTGCTCTATATAGGCTTTAATAGACCTTCACAGCAACCCAATATAATATCTACATCGTAGCTTTTTTCATCGGTTGATTTTAATAACATTTTTTCTGCTTGCTTAAATAAATAATTACATTTATAAAAGTTTGAATAATAAAATTATTATGTTAAAACTTTAAATAATGCATTGCAAGAGAAATATATAGTATTATTTACATTAACAATTTCTTGTATGATAACCATTTATTACCATAGAAAATTGATTAATAAACTGATTTAAATAATTAATGTATGCACTTCCTCTTTGCAATTAGTTTCGGATAGTTCGGCAAACTAATCTCCATGTAAATTCATTGCGAGCCCATACAGCACTTAGCGTTTAATATAATTAAATTTCGCGTTGAAATGCTGAAGTGGCGCACACCGAAAAATGAAAATAAAAAAGTGGATGTAATTTACGCCAGCGTCCATTATCAACGTCGTTAAATAAATGTCGTTTTTAATTGGGAAATTCATTTTTCAAAGCAGAGAAATTAATACTGAGTGATAATTTTTTTGAGTGCGAAATATGAATGGCACGGTTCATTTAGAGATAATTATGAAAATTATAGTTGGGCATTGTTTCATGCATTTTATTTGAGTACAAATCAGTTCGTTAATTTTTGCGTGACTGAATATACTTAATGAAATCCCCGACGACAATTTAAACTCTACTTAAACTAATTGCTAATAAAGCGACCCATAATGGGCTTTTGCTATGACATTTAGTCATTATAATTTCTACACAATCATAGCTTAGTTAGCATTTTAACTGAATATATAATTACTTTTGATTTTTAAGACGTTTTTGTGGTTGAATGCATAATACTAAAAGACGAGACAGCTTAATGCGTTTTAAAGTAGCTAATGCCGCGGTGCATTTTCTGGACTCCAGCTATAGCTAGCTAACTAAGCTAATCTAGTGAAGATAAAAGAGAAGTGTAAGTAAAACCTAAGTGGTTTCCCTTGTTTCTCAACAGGATATATCCTTTCTGGTAAACGTGTTACACCACAGAACTAGAAAAGGTCGTAGAGAGATATATAGTCAGTGAAACACCGCACGGGACGAGGGCCAACTTATAAAGCAACAATGAAATAAAAAATATATAAGTGGATTGTACTTTAACAATACATCCTAATCTTATGATGTGGGTAAAATAAGCAACAATTTATATTATATAAAATTTGTATTGCACATTTAAAAATGTCATGAAATTAAAATTGTATCTAGGTTGTGTGTGTATGTGTATTGGGGGTAGATGTGCACTAATTAAGTTTCCGCAGAACATCTCTGGAAATCCTACTTGGATAAACCAGATACAATCACGGATTAACTCGAACTAAGTTTCAAAACCGAAATGTCCACAGCTCTCGTGTTGATACTAAATTGGAAATTTGTAACTGGTAAACACGAGATATGTTTCTAACATTAATTAATCCAATGTTGAAGTTATTCGATTTACGTTATATATTGTTTTTGTACTTACAAGCCAAATTCAATTTGTCAGTTGTTTTAGAATACAAAAATTTAAATTATTTAAAAAGAATATTATTATGAAATCACAGCACACATTTCAAGACGAAGAAATCGCATAAATCTTTAAAAACTTTACATAACTAATTTTGAAAGAGATAATGTCAATAATGACAAATTTTAAATCAATCTTCTTTAAAATTTACAAATCTTAAAATACTTTTTTATTGAGATACAGATTTGCAATATAAGATTATGAAATAAAAATTTACATTATAATTAGATACATTGAAAATGTATTGAAATATAAATTTTAAGATGATTTTAAGAAGACAGTGTAGAGTTTTTTTGTATTCAGAAATATATTTAAAAAAAGTTACTTTATTGTCATCATTTGGTATAACAGTGTAGTTTTAATTGCTGCTATGCCAAATTTGTTTTAGCTGTAATAGTGGCTCTTCAATTTTTTTTAATTACGCTGTTTAAAACAACTTTTAATATGTTATACTAAGTACTCATGCATAAAAGCACACTTTCAATCGTACTGAAGTATAGAAGCTGAATAGATAACAGTAGGGGCGGCGCTACCTACCATAGCGCTTTCCTGCAAATTACAAATATGTTGCTCCCGTTTTTTTTTAGATGTTAAAACATAAATATAACTAAAAAGTTTATATGCAATTACATATATCTTTTAGGGTGAGAGAAAAATTGCCGTTTTTTTATTGCGATTGTGTCTTCCGTTACGTTTTGGGCAGGGTTTTAAAAAGTAGAAATTAATGTAGAGTTTCTGGGTGGCTGTTCCTCTAGGAATTGGGTCCTGGAGATTGGAGGCAGCGGTTATCTTCTAGGGTACTACTAGGACTTGGCGGACGTTGTAGGAGATACTTTCTAAGGTTAGGGGTCTTGGAACTGGTGTTTTTGGCCTATTGCAACTTAAACATTTTTTTAGTGGTTGACTGGTGACTCAGAGTTGTGGCTTTGAAGCTGCTGGTAGAATTGACTGGAGTTCTGGAATGTCCAAATTTTGTTTCTAGAACGGGGTTTTGTTAAAGAAGATTTTAAAGTCTAGGAGTCGGTGTGATTGCTTGCTGGATGGTTGATTTTAATGATAGAGATTATAGTGCAGTAATTGATTTCTAGCATCTATGCTAGGAGGTAGTATTGAGGTGTGCACCAGGTATATTACTTTTGGGGAGCACCAGGTGTCATGTGAGATGACTTGGCAGTCGACGTTGATATTTGTGGCAACTTGTCATTGGTGTGACCTTGGACCGGTGTGACCGTACCGGGTTTGTTGTGACAACGTTATCCTTCCGTAGAAGATTTGCGGGGGTACCGCGTTGGTTAGGACAGACTTTCAGTCTTTAACAACGATGTGGCCTTGTTTGTATGGAGTGACTGCAGGGCTTTTTAACAAATTTCTTTTATGCATATTGGTTGGTGGAGTGCGTCGCGGAGGTAGCATGTGCTAACAGCCGGAATAGTTCCCACTATTTACGCGGGGGAATTTGAGTTTTTGAAGTAAAAAAATAAAATGTTTCTACTCACATTAATTTAGTTTTATTGCATTGTATTAAAAAATGTTAAATAATATTGAAGTGTTTACTATGTGTCTTTTGTGTTATGGTACTGGAGGTTTTATAAGCAACCCTTTACCAAGTGGTACACAATTAATTTGCACAAGTGTGTTTATCATTGCGCGTTTACCTATTGTTTGTAGCAATAACTTTAGTTTGTGGTTTGCACGTCGTTTGCTCTAATGATGTAATGCACTATAATTTTTGTCGCATTTTTTGTGCTGATAATGTAACGCACTACAGAGTTTCTTGCGTTTTGCGTGGTTGTCGGTTGGTTTGCACTTTGCACCGGTTAATTGGATAACGCGCACTTGTCTAATATATAGCATTAGGTGAAGTGTTGTTCTTTTTCTTCTTCTTTCTAAACTTTAATGTCTATTTCACTAACTTTTGGCACTTGGGTTTTGTTCATTCACGAAATTTTCATTTGCAACGTAGCTCGTTGTGTCTTGGTGGTGATTAACTTGATAATATTTTTCTTTATTTACGCTCGGTGTCTTTTCTTGTGTCACGTTTGATAAAGTTTAGCTGTAAAGCAGATTTTGTCTTTGACAATGCAAATTCTTAGTGTACCTTTGCATTTTACTGCAGATTTTGTTGTCACAAATGTCTATGACACAATCTGTAGGACAAGTTAGGTGGTGCATATTTTTCGTTGACGCTTTACCTATAGATTTGTTTGCGTCTGTGGGGTGGTTTGCAATTTGATCCGGAATTATCAGGATATTTTTGTTTGTTGCATTTATTTCTGCGACTTTTTCCTGGGTAGCAGAGTATTCAAGAAATATATCTACAGCTTTACGCAAGTAGTTCTTGGCATCAAATGCTAACCAGTAATAGCAATAGAAACTAGGATCTGAGTGTTATTGCAACTTTATAACTCTTGCTTGCAAAACGATGATCAACCGGTTTTCAATTCAATTATCCGCTTGTGAATCTAATTTATATGGTGCGAAATGAAAGTGGTGCAGAGCTGACTTGGTTTACAGCTGTCTGAAAGTTGACAGGGGTCTTGAGTCGTGGTTGTACATTATCTACTAACCTTACCGTAGTACGGTATATACACGTATTTGTGTTGGCTTGCTCATTGTAGCTGTATTATACAATAACATCTTCTTATGTTGCGTTAATGAGTTTTTTACGTTCTTAGAGTATACGTGGTTTTGAATCGCAGTCGTTTTAAATTCTGCTCTCTAGTTTAGCGTCATTTTTTACCGGATCGGAGTTTTGTTAAAGAAGATCCAGACAGTTATGTCCAGAAGTGTGATTGCTCGTTGTATGGTTGACTTTAATAATAGAGATCATGGTTGCTATTATTTGTAGTTTACTGTAATTGATTTCTAGATTTTCAGCTTTTATTTGCTAGAAGGTGGTGTGGGGGTGTGCACCAGATATACTTGTGAGGATTACCAGGTGTTATGTGAGATGTTAATACTTAAGTCGACTTATCAATGGCGTGACTTTATATTAGTGTGACTGTTGTTGCCAGGATGCCTTGAACATAGTGGGGTTTGTTACTGGGAGCGGAGGTACCGCGTTGGTTAGGGCGGACTTTCAATCTCTTACAACGATGTGTTGCTGCAGCGGACTGCAGAATTTTGGAACAAATTTTTTGTATGCACCTTAGTTTCCTCTTGGTTGGTCGAGCGCGCCTATTCTGTTGATTTTAAAGCTACGCTTTTTACGGAAGTTGTGCTTGCAACAATCTTCCTCTTCCTACTTTCACTTTTGCGACTCATCAACTAAGGTATCATAGGATGTGCGTTTTTATAGCATGCACTAATGCCTTGCATTTTTCGGTAAATAATAAAAAAAATTAAAAATCAATCTTTCTGGAGACTTAAATGCGTATGTTTAAGAATCATTTTTGGTATTGTTACCATTATTGAATGGTTGTGGCTTACATTTGATTCACATTTACCAGGTTGTATGGCCTTGTCAGCGTCATTTTTGCAGCGAGTTTGAGTCTAGGTTTTGGGAGCAGTTTTATTGTGAACTTGATTTGTGACAACGTTTTTTGATTTGGAGAACGTGGTTCTTTTTAGACGTGGGCACTTGAGTTTTGGGAAAACTAAAGTTATCTTAGTGCTGCTCTATGAGTATTGTCTCATAGGGTTCCAGATCAGCATTTAGACTTGAGGGTTTAGCTCTCTGGTGTTTTTTTAGGTTGCCTAGTTTGATCAGATCAAACGTGATAGATTGAGCCTTTGCAGATTAAGTTTTGGAAAGGGGGCGTTGCTAATTTTATCCAAAGCTAGTGAGGATTGACAATAAATTTTTTAGCAAGAGTGCTCGATTTGTCTGATAGTCATGCCGGTGGAGTGGAGATGCTTTAATTTTAAGCTAAAAATTTGTCCGATTTTTTGGAGAAGCTTGCCTATGTATACCAAGAGTTCTTCATGGTGACGGGTTTGTGGGGTTAGAGCGCTTTTGCTCTAAGTTGTCTCACGTTAGTCATCAATTGTTGCGTTCAAGCTTTGTCGGTGGGGTGGTTAGCAACGTTTCTGGGTTAGTTTCGGTTGGTAGATTTTTCATTGCTTTAAACATCTAATTTTCTCTTCGACAATCAGTCGATTCTGAACATCACACGCACAACACATAAAGTTACATTACTGTTAGTTTTAGGTTTTTGGCATATCTTGACTCACAATCCCGATACGACGTTGCAGCAAATTATGTTTTACAATAATATGATGCATATGTGGCTACAGCGTCTCTTGATGTATTGCACTTTGAAGTGGCGCTTACCTTTCTTACCGCTGTCCATGGAGAGCAGCTTTTTATTGCAATCATTTTGAAATTTTGCTGTACTTATTGAGGTGAGTGAGACATTTTATTGTCCTCTGAGTACTTACAATTAACGTAGTTTTAAAATTTAAAAGTGCTTTAAATGTGCCTTTTATATAAATTTTATGATATTAAATTCATATTTAAGGAGCATACCGACTGCTACTTTGGTTTCCAGTATTGTAGTGAAAACTTTGTCGTAATTCCTATTTCCACATATAGTTTGATAATCAATTAATTTTTTTATCAGTACATTCAGAAAGGATTTAACTATAATTGTTCGGAGTTTTTTAGTCAATTAGTAATCAGAAATAGCCAAATCCAATATGAAGTTTGAATGTTTGTCAAAAAGGAAGTTTTTTCACAATCTAGAACGAACTGCAAATATCAATCAATATAATCATAGTCTGGAGCGGGAAACGTTCATATAAAATGTAAAATAAGTTTAAGAATGATTTTAGTTTATATTAGGGCAATATTTAGAGCGATAAAAAACCTTTTTTTTAGTTTAATTTTTTGTTAGTACATGGAAAGTATGTTTTAGCAAAGTTTTGTGATAACTTTCTACCAGTTGGTTATTTAGCAAGAGAAAGCGTTGGATAATTAGTTTAATAATACCAAAGAATTGTTGTCGTTGTTAAGATGACAAAAGTTGTGTTATACACTATATAAATGTTGGTTTAATACCTAATTTCTGACGAGATTAAGAAGGTTGGCTGCAGTAAGAATTTTACAAGACAATGCGGAAATAATTTTTTTTTTTGGCATTCATAACTTCATTTGGTTAAATATTTTTAAATTTATTAAATTAAATTTTTACATACAATATCAAATTTATAAGAAGGATGTAGATGTAAATGTTTATTTTTTATATAAATATATATTATAATACTACTTTATTTAATAAACTACATATATGGAACTACACAAACAACCAAATCCTCTCTGAAGGGTTAAGTGTATCTTCATTTCATTACATTATTCATCATCAAATTTTCGAGATTTGCCCCAGCATACAATTATAATTTGCCGCCTCTTCTGTTGATGGGTATGGTAGCAAGGGCAGGTTCGCATAAATAATGAATGGGCATAATGGATCCGGACGATGAACGAACAGAAAGGGCATGCAATCCATTAGTCTCCGGCGTCCAAAACGCCGCCAAATGTGTCATATGATATTTAAATGTTCCGGGGGAATGCCGGACAATCACATGAAAATGTCGACTGGACCCTCATTTTTGGGTGGTAAGCTCACAGCAGCGGAACCATAAAAAAATATGGGGATTGCGCTTTAACACGCGCGATAAGATAAAATTTGAATTTAATTTGAAAGTGCCGGATGAATAATAAATTTATTGAGAATAAAGAATGCTTTATTACATCGTGTTACTATGCAATAGTACAGTTTAGATGATATTGATTTTATAGCGTTCTACGGCTTATGAAAAATATAATTTCAAAATTAATTTTAGATTAAATTGCATTTTGTGTACAAAATAAAAACGATTATAAATAATATTGTTGTTTTTATAAATAACTTATTAACCGAGAACATTCTGTTTGTGACAAAATAGCTAAAATGAATGTTTAAATATAAGTATATTAAGAAATATAATAACTTGCTTTTTTTAAACGCATTTTACAATTAAAATGAATCAACTAAATGTACGTGAAAAGTACATCTACTCTATACTAGGTACTGTACTACAACTGTTATATTATAAAATTAATAAGTGTTGAATAGTACACGAAGGATTAAAAAGTTAAAGAAACTAACGCCAAGGTTAATAGAAGATAGAAAACATAGAGAAGCTGTGGTTATGCAATGCGGTATTAATTGAACTTGAAATGGCAAATAAAAGACGCAATGCAATACAATACAATACATGGTTTTTGCGAGTAATAGTACTATTTTTTATAGTTTTTAATTTAATCTGACCATATTTGCTTTTTTATGACAAACAAAAACAAACGGTAGCAAGACGAAGCATGTGAGTAAGCTACTATGTTGTTTGCTTTGCTAGACAATTGGTTTTTCTCAATACTTATTTGTTTACGCAATATGTTACTTTAATCAAGTAGAATGTCTACTTGATTAAAGTAACATATTACTACCTTACTTTGTTTACTATTTTAGTTACTCGAACAAGTTAACTATGCTTTAGAATTGGTATCAAGGATAAAACTATAGCTTACAATTACTTTCTGTTTGGCTGAATAAGATATAGGATGGTGTTCTTACTGACAATTTTTAGTGCTTCCAAATGTGAGCGTTGTGCATATTAAAGATACCAGCGCGGATTGCTTTGTTGGTCCAAACCACTACCCGAGGGAACAAAATATTATTTGTTGTTTGTTCCAAGAACCATTCGATTTTTTTTTCTTTGTGCTAGCTGATTAGGTAACAATTTTTGAACTTTTTGCCAATTATATGGACGACGACTTTTAAAGTTTTAATTGCAAAAAACATCTCCAAATGCCGCTAGAAGATGTTTTATAGAAGTGTTTCAACATTTGATCTGTTATTTTTATTCTGAAGAGGTGCAAATATGTTATCTCTTTGCGACTGCATTTAAGTTGCTTTTGGTTTTCTTAGACATGTTTGAGGATCTGTCAGGCAATCTTCTTATCGGGAATCTACGGCAGAGTGCACATTGCTATTACAGTGCCAGTGAATAAACACAATATTTGCGTATTTATAATAAATAATTAATTAATTTAT
The DNA here is from genome assembly GCA_963932245.1 of Tachinus rufipes. NCBI lineage: Eukaryota > Metazoa > Arthropoda > Insecta > Coleoptera > Staphylinidae > Tachinus > Tachinus rufipes. The sequence continues at coordinate 68,193,073 of OZ010745.1, read as the reverse complement.
TTAGAGAAATGTCTAAGGTTGTTAAAGTTTGACACAGACAAACAAATAAACAAAAATAAGAGCATGCATTTTATTTAAAAATGTAATGAACAAAAAAAGAAAATAAACAAAAGATTTTTTCATTTTTTTAACTTTAGTTTTATAAGTTGTAAAATCTTTTATAATCTTTACAAAATATTGTAAAAATGTACAAAGTCTTATTAGAGTTGTTAAGATTTTTTTAAGGTTTTTTTAGACAACGACTTGTTGTTGTTGCTTATAATAGGTTTTCAAATTATGCTTATTAAAATAAGATGTTTTAGGTTAGGTTAGGTTAGCAATTTTAAATCAAGTTAGTTTAAATTAAGTCAGTTAAAAAAGCAGATTTTGTTTTTTTTTCAAATATTTTTTTTTATTTAGTTGAAAAACATAAAAAAAGCATTAATGATTTTTCTTTTTTGGAAAGATGACGTCCGTGTAGGCATACACATTTTTCCAATTGTGATCTGAAACTATGCATTACGTTCCGCAGCATTGCTTGATTCATTTGGTCCACTTCTTGTCGGATTTGTTCTTTCAAGGCTTGAACTGATTGTGGTGCGTTATCTTGAAACATTTTAGTTTTCAGGTAACTCCACAAGAAAAAGTCGCACGTTGTGATGTCCGGTGAACGAGGAGGCCATTTTGAGAAATCACATGATTTGGAAGTAACCCATTGATAATATTTATGCTTACTTTTGCTGAATGGGAGGTTGCTCCGTCGTGTTGAAAAAATGTTTTCTCGTTAACTCTGTACCGTATAAGCTGTGGTGCAAAAAAGTTTTCTATCATGTGGGCGTATCTTTGAGAGGTTACCGTCACAGCATTGCCACAAGCATTTTAAAAAAAAAAGTAGGGTCCCTATAATATTTGATGAAGACATAGCACACCACACAGTAACTTTTATGGAGTGAAGGAGTTCTTGATGATTTTGTCTAGGATTCAAAGCACTCCAATATCTAAAGTTCTGCTTGTTTATATAACCGGACAAATGGAAATGGGTTTTGTCATTCATCCATAAATGGTTTACAATGTCTTCATCTTGATTAATTAAACCTAAATATTGTTCACAGAATTGTTGTCGAGTCACATCGGACAATTGGTTTCTTTAAGATACTGTACTAATTGGATTTTGTATGGATGGAGATGTAGGTTCTTGTGCAAAATCCGTCTGACAGTTCTATTTGAAATTATAAGTGCAGTGCTATGTCGGCGAGCTGAACGACGCGGGCTTTGTTAGATAGCAATTTTTACACGTTTGATATTCTCGGAAGCGCTTACTGATTTTAGTCTCCAGGCTTTTTTCTTATTGTTGACGAAGTTTTCTCAAAGTTCCTAACCTACTTTTTAATGGCACAGCAGACGGAAACGGTCGATTGCGATTGATGTAGAAATGGTTGCAAAAAGCACGACGCGCTCGTACGTAGTAATTACCATTTTGATAAAGCGCTTTTACAGCGTACGCACGCTGCTGAGGAGTTTACTGATCTATTATTACTAAATGCTAATACGCAGAAAACATGGCCGATAGCGCCCCTACTACTTCCCAACGATACGGCGCAGTTGGCGTGATTTTTAAAATTGCTCCTTATTTTGCCTTATCTTGTATGACTGTATGAGGTAGTGGGAGTATACATTTTAAGTATTTAAAGATATTTTGATATTTATGCAAGTTTTGATTTAAATTTGATCAGATTTTAAGTATTTAAAGTAGAGTTGTCATTAATATTTTTGGTATATTGAAATTCTATATTTTTATGTTTGTAATTTTACTGTATGCTTGTTGTAATAAATGTATTGTTTAGATGTTTTAAGGTATGTCTGTTACAATGGTAATATCAGATTTTAAGTATTTAAAGTTTTGACATTTAAATGAAATTTTGCATACAAAGGCTTTGAAGTAATTACAATGGTAATGTTAGATTTTGAGTATACAATTTAATTTTAGGCACTTAAAGTAGCTATAGCCTTCATGTTTTATTACCTGAATACATTGCTTGAAAAGAACCGCAGCTTTGTATGACTACTGGTTAAATTGTCATCATTTGTGGCACAGCATGCTGAATAACTGAAGTATTGGATTTATTGAATACACAAAATGATTATTTTATGATGATATAAAAAAAGGATGTATTTTAAACTCAAAATATAGGAAATAAAAGTTTGCACAGGAATAGTAAAAGAATTCTTAAAAAAAGAATTTAATGAGATGAATAGAAGGTGAAAGATTTGGTTGAGAATTAGGAAAGGCACATATGATCTGCGATGAGCAGAAAAATTAAGATGTTAAAGTTTTTTGCAAGGTTGTCATTTTTTACAAATAAATACCGATATTCTTTACATTTCGAGGCATTACTCAGAATACAGCTACATTAAATTACTGATGCGGTCTAGGCTCTGGCAAAGGATTATTAAAAAACGCCTTTAAGTGGCATACATTTTTATAGAGGGGCCAACACTTTTTAATTTTGCGATCAATCGTCGACGAAATTGGATTTGTTTTTAACAAAACCGAATCCCTCGGTTGAAGTAGATAACAAAGGTTATTAAGTCTTTACCTTACCTGTCGCTGAGGGTGAGGTTTCTGGCTATTCAAATTGTAACTCAAAAAACGCAAACGTTTGCTGAAACAATAGCAATAATTAAAACGGAACGTAAATCCTGCAGCATACAAACGTTAGAGCAACAAATCTAGATGTGATGTTGAAAGTGCTTGTCAAAAGTTGACTAAGTAATTGTCAATACAGGCATGAACAAATTTCGTTTAAGATTGTTCTAAAATTTTATCCATACGTCTCGTGAATAAACCAACCGCTGTTGTTAGGCCAAAAAGCAATACGTTGAAGTGCGTACCTACGCGAAAATAGGCATGTTTTCGTAAAATTGATATTTGCTAATTGGGGTAAGATCAAGGGACGGTATGTATTTAATACCAGATTGGCCATGTAATAGATCTTTTATTAATCGGAGAAGCTTAGAGTGCGGTTTAGTTACACTATTTAAACGCAGTGCATCTAAACATAATTGGACCGTACTGTCTTGTTTAAGCGCTTTATAGTAAAAGGCGCTGGGTTGGTAAGAAGAAAACTGCTTATACTTATTTAGCAAGCTTACAAATATTAGTTTTTGATCTGGGTTTATGGTTAACTTAGTCACTGTATCTGTAAAGTCTATGTTTTTATTTATGCTACTTGCGGCTATTGGAGGATAAGAGTGGTTAATTGCCCACATAACTAACCGGCTTTGGATGCTAAACTTAGTTCTCTAAGGAGATCAACGCCGATCAATTTTTATAGCAACGGTTTTTAATTACCAGGAATTTAAAATTTAAGTTTTTTTATCAATAGTAAATAGAAGAATCAGTTAATAGCTTTCCTTTAAAAGCTCTCTTAACTTTTAACACCTTGAACCAAAAATATGGAAATTTGCATAAGGTTAGCGGTTGCTTATAGCCTTCCTCTGAGTATTTTTCTACTACGAGTAAAGCCGGGAATTTTATTTGAGCAATTCTAATAATAATGGTAGAGAAGTGTATGCTACCAGAAACATGGTTAAACTTGTATGTGTCTCTAAAGAGATCTGGTTTTGGTTGGATTATATATCGGTCTTGTGTTTGCATCTAACTTTGGACATAGTCAGTTAGATGGATTTTGTTTTACGATTGCGTCTCTTTTTTAACTTCAATTGAGCTGCTCTGTGTTTACTTTAGTATTAGCGATAGGTTGGTTTGGGAGCCGCAATTTGTCTTCACGTTACCTGAAAAAAACTTTAAGTTTTGAAGTTGAAATCTGTATTTGTTTAGTTGACTGTTACCTGAAACTTGGTTTGCGTTTTGTGTAAACGTTGGTTTTGAGTGTATTTGCACATATATTTTAACCTTCATTAAAGCTTACGTAAATTTGTATTGCCCAAGCGCAAGAACTAGATATTTTTTTCATAAAGTGGTATTAAAAACTTTGCATCTGTCATAATTTTGATGCAATATGCATGGCAGTACCATTAAATAATGCGTGCCTTCAGATGGAAAAATATTTGAATTACATATTTATTGCCAATTCAAGCTTGCATAAGAAAATGGTTAAATGTAAATTAATTCCATCAAAAACTGGCAACGTTTTACAAATTGTTTTATAACATTTGGTGGTGGTAAGATTGTGATTACTAGTAACATTACAAGTTTTATTTTTTAAATTAAAGCGTAAGCAGTGGGTGGTTTGAAATATGACTCACGTACCATGCACGAATAAATACGGTTATTTTTTAAAAACTTTTTGAAGTTTTTTAAGAACCGTAAATGCATGTTAAGATTTAGGTTTTTGTAAAGTTGACTACAAACATTAACGTTTGACGACTTGGTTGCCTTTAATGTACTCTATGACGTCTTCTTTTTAATTTTATTTAAGGAAAATGTTTTTAAACGTTGTTAATGCTATTGAATTTAAATTTGGTGTTTTTAAAATTAAGCATAATTTTTAAAATATTCTTCTTTAAACTTAAAAAAAAGATTATGAAATATTCAATAATTTTTTAGGCTTTTTTTTCTCAAACTGTTTGAAGTTTTTTAAGAAATTTTAAAGACTGTTTTTCCTATGTATGCAAAAATTTAAGCTTTTTAAAGTCACTTAAGTGTATTATTTTACAAACATTTTAAATGCAGTTTGTGGTGCTGTGCTGTCTACTATGGTTATACCAGCCCAGTTTGGAGTCAGTTTAAAAACTGTCAATTTTTAACTGATTATCAAGACTGTATATTTTAGTTTAAATAATGTGTTATTTGTGACAACTATTTATTTTACAGTTAATTTGACATACGAATTGCAATTAAACAGTCAATTGAATGGCTACACTATATTTGAAGAACTCTAATGGCAATATTCTTTTTTTAGAAATTAGTAAGAAATAATATATCTTTCTATTCAGTTTTTTTATCTTAGAAATAAAAAAAATAAGTAGCGGGCTTGATAGCTGGTAGTTTTTTTTCAAAATATTTGTTATCTGTTGTTCAACTGAGAAGTTTTTAGATACACATGCTCATTTTTAGTTTAATATACGATTTGGTTCTACTTAATCAAATATGCATATATATGTGAAAAGGATAACAGCAATATATATGCAATGTCAACACTTGAAAAAATATTATGAAATTTTTATAATTATTTTTATGGTGTGAGGTAAATTGAGCAAACTAATGTTTTTGCTAAACTTTAATTGTTTAATATAAATGTTTTATTTAAATAAAATTTAAGAACTGATTTTGTGGCACAATTCTAAAGTGACATGTTTGTGTATTTTTTTGTATGACAAACAAATTGTGTTTTATATATTTTTGCAAAATATTAAAACTACCTATATATCTATAAATTCAAAACTTTCAATTACTGTATACAAAGAATTATGTTAATGTATTATAATTTAATGTCCTTAACATTGTTTGAAATTATAACGAGATTTTAACCTATTTGCTTCTACCTTGTTCCAGGAAAATTTGGTTTATGGATAGGTGCGACTTTGTCCCGAACCGGCCTCCGCCACTTTCCAGGAGCGGTGTAAGTAAACGCTCACAAACTTAATTACTTTCCTATTAATAACACGAGCCGCGGCATTACATTTAATGTTTATAAAGTTTTCGATGGGGTGAGGTTCGAACTCTCCGACCAACGTCATCCCGTTTCCCTCCCACCGAACACAGGTCGTTAACGAAAATTGCAGGTTGTAGAATTTTATAGAAAGCCTCTTCACACGTAAAGCCACTCACCTTTTACGAGACGCTACTGCTATATGCACCCTTCTTTTCTTTGACCTGTTTTAAAAAAATAAAATTACTGAAAAAATAAAAGAGTCTGATTACATAGGAATAATGAATGAAGCGTGATCTGTCGTTTCTTGTTTGTAATTCCGCTATTTCAAAGAAAAGTAAACTACCTCTTGAATTAAATAATTTGGCATTATGTTTTAATTTATACTACATTTTTGTTGTGGATTTAAATCTAGATTTGATAGTTTTTCTTAAATAATACACAGTTTTTTAAGTATGATTATTTTTGTCATTTTAATTGAAGCAATATATTTGAGTAACAAATGAGTACTAACAAATTAATATATATATATTATTAATAAAATTCTTCAAATATTTATTTTTTTTTAAGTTTTGGTGTGTAAATAATTCCTGGATTTGCGCTACAAGACTGTTGAGCGAACACGCAACTAATAAAGTAATAAATTGCCGGTTGGATTTTTTTGTGGTCCTCTCAATGGGAGATCAACAGATTTTTCCTCCGGTCAGGCCGCGCATTATCATAAAAATATAATATTGCAGTTGACATTTATGACCTATCCGGGTATGGCAATCGAGATTTTCAGTTAGATAAGGTTTATGTGCACACGGGGCTCTCCGTCGACCATTTTTTATTACCTCCCTATACTCTCTGCATGTCTCTGGATTCATCCCCATTGTTTCTCTCCTTATATCCGTCCGGCGACCTTTTATTGAATTAAATTTTGTTATTGGAAACGACAGTAAAACGAAGATGTCGCATTATAATGTCCGATTTATGTGCACGGGATTTAGGAAAAAGACAAAAAATATCTACATTAACTTTTATCAATTTTATATGAAATGTTTTCTATATTATAATTTTGAAATTATTTTCAATACTTTTTATATTGTTGAGTTGATTTATTGTAGCAATTTTAATAATTTCAAAAATAAAACATCAAATATACTAGTACCTTGATAAAAATATTAACATTTTTGATGTATTTGTGTCTTATTTGTTTGTTTGTTTATTACAGCCTTGAACAAACATCTGAATATTTACAATTTTGAATATATTAAATGAAAATTTTTGATTTGATTGATAAGCTTTTTAGTTTGAAGACTAATATATTGAATTGATTATAATAGTTGTATACTATTATTTAGAAAAAGGTGATAGTTAGGATATTTTTTTAAAATTTTGATAATACAAAATTATACTTTTAATTTGATTGAATTTAATTGATGTTTTTCTTAAATTATTAATGCGTGTCGTACGCATTTCAATTAAAAAAAAAATGTTGTAACGCGTGGGTCCTATTGTAGGTTAATAACTCAATAGTGTGAGTGTTACTTGCTTAAGTATCTGAGATTCTTTAACCTTTCTTGTAACCCGTTACAATTTGTTGTGATTGTTGATAGAATTGTTTGGAACAGTAACAAGCCTATAGGATATCACGAATTTATAGCTAAATTTATATATAAAACTTTTGTTTTTGTCTTTATCTGATTTATCATTTATTTAGCGCTAAAAAAGTAGTCAATTTAGTTTTTTTGATTTGTTTTTTTTTTAATGCTAAACTCTATACGAAATATTTTGAGATACTCTTTAAATATAAACAAAATAGCATACCAGATGATACTTTTGGTCTTAGGTTTTTATGTGAAGAAAGCACGGAAATGATGGAAAAGTATCAAGTATTTTTGGAATCAATTAAACTATCGCCTTGAGTCACCTGCTGAAAACTTTATTAAAAATGATACACAATTGATGTGAAAAACAAACGCCCAGTTTGGTTTAAGAACGGTATGGGGACAAGAAAAGTGCTGTACTATTTTAGAGATGTTGAGATGTAAACTGTGATATCTATACCTGTTTTATGGACTACAAAAAGGCTTTTGATACAGTAAAGCATTTCAAACTAATTTACATCAAAATTTATTAATTCAAAATCTTGACTGTAACCAGAGTGCAGACATTAGAAGCATACCGACAGCTACCTTGATTCTGGTTTTTGGATTGAAAATTGGAGAGTAAATCAAAGTCTACTGCACGTAGGCCTCATTAGGCTCTTTGTACCTTCTTCAGTGGTGACCTCACTTTGTCGTCTTGGCAATACAACGCTTGGAAGGGTCTTCCTTATACTGGCCATGTCAGGCCAGCAGCTCTCAAACATGGACTTTTTATCATATGAGAGGGCCGGGCATGTACATAGCACGTATTCTATTGTCTTATCATCTATTTCACATCTTCTATACTTGAGATTGTCTAGAATACCACAATCGTGTGCATGTGTTTTTTTTAGTTAGCATTGTCATGTCAAAATTCCTGACGGTTGGTTCTTTACTTACTTTGTTGGAATGTCCTTTTACCCAGAGCAGCTTGATGCTTTTTCCGCTACCTTGATTTCCAATATTGTAGTGAAAATTGCCATTTTCACATGTAGTTTAATAATTATTTTTACATTAAAAAATGAAAAACCATATTTGGTCAAAGTATTTTAGTTAAATAACAATTGAATATAGCCGAAAAAAGTAACTAAATATAGAAATAAATGGGCTTTTAGGTACTTTTAAAGTAGCGGTCGGTAATTTGTAGAGTTTGTGGTGCTTAGTCGGTATGAATCACCTTTCCGCAAAGCTATTGTAAAGTCAATTGTGAAATTTGAGAAAAATGGTCAAATTTTGATGTAAAATTGCCAATTTAAACTCTTACTATCAGGTCAGCCTAAAAAATTGCTGCTGTTGCTAACAGTGTCACAGGAAACCCAAGTTTGCCTTTTCCAAAACATTGACAGCAATTAAGCATCTCACAATCCAGTTTTTATTGCATACTGCATAAAGATTTTAGTCTACACGTCTATAAAATCCAGCTAATGCAGGAATTGAAGCTTTTCTACTTAAGAATAAATAAATTCTTTTATAATTAAAATGGAACTTTTTATTAAAAGATCATGTAGATATCGTAAAAAGTAGGAAGTTAAAGTGTTTCGGATATTATAATGAAACATCCAGAAAAATATGTTGCAACATAAGTAGATGGTAGAAAGGGATTTGAAAGAAGAATACTATGGCTAATAAACCTAAGAACGTGGTTTGATACATCAGCAAAAAAATGCTATGTTGATAGTCAACGTTTGGTAGATACTTCAATTAACCGCAAATAATTTGTTGAATGTGTATAGTTTTAGCCAAAATATATAGGGTTTTTTATTACGAGGTTTCATTTTGTTATTAAAAAAAAACGGGTATTTAAAAAAAATAACAAATGTTTATTTTTTTGTAAAGAGGAAGGTACGCCATTAACATTTGAAAACGATATTAGTCAAATGGCCGCCACGGTTACGGTTGCAGTACTACATTCTTTTCATGAAATTTTTCATGACTAAGGAAAATTCCATCTTTAAGGTCTTCAATCGGTTGTGGAGCATTTACATAGACCTTATCTTTCACGTGGCTCCAAAGAAAAGTCTAAAGGTGTTAAATTACAAGGTCTCTGTGGCCAATTGTGATTACCTCTTCGAGAAATAACACGGTCAGAAAACTTTTCTTGCAAAATTGCGATTGTTTCGTTGCTTGTGTGGCACGTAGTGCCGTCTTGCTGAAAATAAACGTCGTCTACATCAATATCTTCCAATTCCGGTCATAAAAAATTATATGTCTAATTGCAAAGATTGACGAGGAATCGACAAACCTGGGTTTTCTTCAACACTACGGGCTTTATCAGCAATATTCTTATGTGTTCTTGAGCTCTTGAGCAAGTTTACTATTGCCGGCCGAGAAGGTGCTTTACGACGACCAAAAAGTGCTTTAGTTTTGCGAACTGTGACTGAAATTTTTTTACCATTTTTGTAGTGAATTTTAATAATTTTAATGCGTTGTTGAAGCGTGTATCGTTTCATTTTTAATAATGGCGTAGTTTTTACTTGTCAAATGTCAAAAGATAATAGCTTCAAAATTGACAACTGCCCAAATAGCCTGCTATTCAAAATGAAATTTCTTATTGGAAAACTCTTTACATGCAGTATTTGTTTTGTTTTAATTTTTTTTTCACATTTTGAAGAATTTTTAGGCTGCTTATCAAGTTAATCAAGTTTTATAGAGAGTAAATACATAAGTTTAAATTATAGTCTGTTATTGAATTTAGGTATTCAGGTATTATTTAAATGTTTGTAATTGCTTGTTTCTATACATTTGAGAATTTATTTTTTGCCTATTACTTTTTTTTCTTTGTCAATTTGCAAATTTATTTTGACAGTGGTTACTGTATTTGTTATGTATAATTGTAAATTTTATGTATTGTATCTTTCAGTGCTTTAAAGACTTTATTTTTTTTTTTTTTTATTATTTATGGTTTGACGTTCTTATATGGTTTCTTATTATTCTATACTGTAGTCTAAATATTGTATAAACTTTTTTAATTTTTAAACAGACGTATAAAATTTGATTATTTATTATCTTTTGTGCTCGATTTGAAGTTAAAAGTCTAGCATGAAGTACGGGGACAGTAACATTTATTTATAGACATGCGAAACATGGAATTTATTAGCAAATTATCCGGGCGTGCCTTACAAAGATAAGCGTGGGAGCTAATATGCAATTTAATTATTTTTGCTACAGCAGAGGCTGCCGCGGGTGATTTTTTTAAATTACATTTATTTGTTGTTTTGCGAAGAATAATATATATTTATTATGTATAAAAGTTTGTGTCTCCGAGGTATTGGTTCTCTTTCTCGCATTATGCATCTGTCATTTTGGTTATAGGTTTTTTTTTGTAGTACTGAGCGGAACTTACTACCACCGGTTACGGTGTGTTTGGTGTACTACACTTTTATACTGTCTACCCCAAAAGTTACTGTGCAGACATTTTAATATAAAAAATGCATTCTTACATTTTTAGCGTATTCTATATCAGATAGTTAAAAGTGAACGGGTTTTTATAACAATATTATGAGTTTCTTCTAATGCTACATGAACATTTATTTTTTAAGATATTTTGTAGTAAAATGTGATATTTTTAACAAATTGTGTGTTAACATAGCATTGATGTAAAAGAGTCGGTTTTGTTGAACGAGTACACCAGGTTAAAATTAAATTAAAAAAAAAAAATTTCGTGTTTTATGATACGTTGCTCTTTGTGTAGTTGCACAGTTGTTAGGTAGCTTGAAACTGTTTGCGAATATTGATAGTGGGGATTGTTTTGGCTTGTAACGTGTCGGAAAACGCAATTGTTGACTAAAAGTGTATTGCAATGTGCTTGCAGAAATGTTCAAGTAAGTGATGAAATTGTTTGATTGCACTTTCAAGAGATAGGAAAGACGTTGAAGTTGAGCAAATAAGTTCTACATGAGTTATCAAGTATCTGACTATTTATTCTGTATCACGCAATAAAATAGCGTTCTTTTTACACGTTTACTTGCACATGAATAGTAACTAGAATTGCTTTTTTTTGAGTTTTTGTAAAACCATTACTGCAAGGTTTTATTGTGAACCGGCTCAGCAAATACAAGCAACACTAATCCAGAAGAAAATTCTATTTTTACAGGATAATAACTTCATACCACACAAGTGACTTGGGAACAAATTTCTGAACATGACTGAGAAACGTTACCACACTCTTCTTATTCTCTTCACATTTTTCTAAATGATTACAATTTTTTTTGGCTCTTAACACTTCATAAATGAAGTCAGTAAATTTTTGATAAAAAAACTATGGATGTTTTTAACGAGATACAAAAATTGTAAAAAGGTTTATTTACTGCTAAATATTTTGAAAGTGTTTTTTTGACAAGGATTTTGAATGAAGATGAATCTTGGTTGTGCTATCATCAACCAATAAACAAGTAAAGTATGCAGTTTTACGCTTTTTTGCCAAAATCTACCCAAATGGGGTTACACTTTTTTGCCAAAAACTTAAAGAAAAACTTGCCAGTGTCACAAACTTAAAGTTTCTGATTTTTTTTTTCAAGTTTGCTATCAGAATTTAAATTCAAAGATCTTTGAGTTTTGCAACACGACAACGTGTGGTCACATACAGCATCTGCAACGGCTACCTTTTGAAAGTTTAAGTTTGAGTGTTTTTTTTTCTATATCCTTGACCTTTTTTTAAGCCTTTATCACATCTTTTGTTTACTTATAAAATTAGGTAGGAAGAAATTTTAAAGTAATAATAAAGTGAATCAAGCATTGCATATGTGGTTGTGCAAAACGGTACATAGAAACTGACATACTTGTTTTTGACCTTGCTTCAATAAATTTTGTTTTACAACATTTTTAATGTCTTTATTTTACTCTGCATCATACATACATACAAAATACAATCAGTTTTTCAATTCATCTAACAAATCAATAAAACGAAACAAACGTTCCCACCGTTGCCATTGATGCAGGAAATAATACGCTTTGAAAATTGCCTGGGTTAAATTTACACGCGCTGATAACATTGTTTGCCGTTACTTTTCTAACAAATAGAGTATTTTATTGTACTAAAAAACCAGGTAGAAATTCTATTCTTTCTAGATATAATTTAATTATTAAAAGATTTCCTTCTGTAAAATTATTCTCTCATGGCGATCGTTTGGCATTTTCCATTGATTCAAAATTAAATTTTCATATATGGACGGAGAACATCCTTTGTTTAAAGCGCATATATGTACATTCTGTAGTTTGAAGTCCCGATGGGATACATGAAATATTGCAATCCAAGCAAAAAACTTTTTATATCATGGAGTTTTCTTTAAAATTGAATTTTATCTAAAACAATTAACAACTATTTTAAATTATTTTCTAATTTTCCGTTTGTGTTATTAACAAGTTTTTTGGTTTTGTATAATATTTATATTTGAATGGGCTATTTAAGATTGAATTGAATTAGAAGTAGTTTTCAAGTTAATTGATTGAAATTTGTGTTTTAGCTTTTGACTTTAGTAAAATTATTCCGGATGGTGTTAAAGTGAAGCTGTAAAAGTTGTAGTGCATAAATAAATTTGGATCGTAAATTATGAAAAACCGATCGACTTTTAAAAGAGAACTTGTAATCCTATTTAGTTTAACGAAAAGTCGTCGAGACCCTCTTTCTCTAACCCGCTGCAGCCGCTGCTTTTTTTTAATACGCGATTCGCGAAAAACTTTACAGCGATAAAATCTGGCGCACATAATGCCCTCTCTGCGAAAATATATTAAATTTATGGCGTGTCGCTCGCCTCCACCCCCACCGTCGCCCGACAAAACATGCACCACGGTTGAAATCGGGCCGGATTGAGCACGACTCTTGTTTATTTTTATGCATGAATAAATCACGCGCGTTTATTTAACTTAGCACAACAGAAGAGAGAACGAAACGAACAAAAAAATAATCATTGCTCATTTATATGGGGCCGCCGGGACACAGTGGATACTTTATTTTTTATTCGACCTACTGAAATTTGTATTAATGAAGAATTTTCAGGTGGCATGCGATATATACAAGTTGCATGATTCGATGCCGTAAATCCGCGGGCTTTAATTTACCAAAGGTAAATAATATAGGGGAAATCAAAGGGAAATTTTAAGAGCCGTAGCGCATAAGTTTTTGGTGATATGAAGGAAAGGAGACAAGTTGGAAAGTTTCGGGGACATAAAGTAGATGAGGTGACGTGTATAATATCAAAATGTGGGCGGGTAAGGTTGGGGAAGAGGAGTGATGGGGTGGTTTCTAGCAGGAGACGTTGGCGGGGGCAGAAGTGCGAGCGAAATGGGGGGTTGGTTCTTTTGAAGACGTTGCTTTAATCCAGGGCAGCAGGGTCGGGTGAAAGGTGGACTACGTGTCCTGAATAACACGATGACGTCACGCCGGTTCTCCTAATAGGTACTGCTATATTGATGTCTACCTCCAAAAGCAACACAATTTAAGACATCATAACACATCCCTTTTATTCATAGGTTATCAACATATCACTAATTATATCTCTTGTGAAAACTTTATTTATGTTATACACTATACTGTTTTTGTTTGTACATTTGATTATAACTTATTTTTAATAATTTATTTTGTTTAATACAGTATGAATTGAAGTAAGAATTGTAATATAATCAGCAATGAGAGTGGTTTTTGAATTTTTATAATATCTAAGTTGAATTTGCATGAAAAATGCGCAATGATTTAAGTTATTGTTAGCGGGATGAACTTTGTATTAGGTATTCTTAAAAAAAAAAAATTTAAAAAAATAAGAAATTTAAAGTTCATTTTATTAATAAATCATTTAGAGTTTCAAAAAAAGTTTAATAGTTTTCTGATTACTATGTACTTAGTGGAGATTTCAATTTAGATTATTTGCATGAATCACAGAATAAATAATATAACTTTTGAATTTGTTTGAATTTTATGGTTTAGTAATCATATTTGACGTACATGTACTTTTACTAATTCTAATGATTTCATCTTTTTAACAGCAATATACTACATAGAAAATGGTTTTCTTACAAACTAATAAGCATCATTTGTCATAAATTTTAATTTGATCTCTAATAGTTGATCAAATGAATCAAATAGAAACTGTAGTACCTAAATATACATACAGATACGTGTCTTACTCAAGCGTTGAACATTTCAAACACTACTTTGTAATTCAAAGTAGTGTTTGAAATGGCTTTAATTCAGCTTGCTCAATAAAAATATCGAATAATGGTTATTTTTGAAACAAGTTCATTACAATGATTATAATGCTCAGAGCGCGACATGTTCCAGCTTGAGAAATTGAAGTCACTGATATGAATTATTATCTAGTAATGTACGTGGTGCATACAATATTTTATATTTTAAAAGAAAATGTTTATTACTTATTATTCAATATTTTTCCTTTTCAACGTTAACCATTTTTTATTATAAATATTTTATATATTATTATTTTTGTTATTGTATTTTATTTTTACTCAACTAATTTTATTATATAAATAACATTATTAAGTGTATAGTACACTTGAAATAATAATATATTATGAAACATTTATAATAAAAATGGTTAAGATTATTATATTTATTAAGTAAGGATTTAACTGTAATGCAGCTTTTCTTACACACTCCTAATAGGGAGCATTGTGTTACTACCTCCGACACATTTTTATACACAAAGTGATGTGCTAGGCACACTGATGATGGGTGCATGTCCTGAAACATTAGTGTATGTGTATCACACTGGAAAGAGATATAATTCACATAAAATTTATCATTTATTAAGTTTAAATAATAAGTTTGTTTTGGTCAGACAATTTAAATAAAATGCGCCAAAATGCCGTTGTCTGTTTGTGTAGAGATTTAACTTTACAAAAACTCTCGTTACACACTCACGTTTAGGGGGCACTGCGTTACTACTTCTTAAGTATCCAAGCTTTTATGGATTTTATAAACAAGTATCGAAGCTTTTATGAAACATCTCCAAGTTATTTTTTCTTTTCTTTTTTTAGTTGCAAGGGCTTATGTTTTAGGTCTTACGCTTATGCTACTACCACAGAAGCTGCATTTGAATTAGAGCATGTCAATATAATGACTTGGGTTAAGGATGTTTTTACAAATTCTATAACTTAATTTCAGAACATCTAAAGGAATTTTTTCTAAGAATTTTTGCAAATGATAATACAAAAAAAAAAGAAAATTATTTTCAGTCAATTGATTTGGCAGCACAAAAAAAACAATAAATTGCCCGTTGACTAGTATGACCCAAACGTTTATTGAAAAACTGTGTTGGATATGATACGACAATCAATTTTTTGCCCAAATATTAGTATTATTATAGTTATTCATGTCGTTACATGTAAACGTTGTTTTATTAATCACCAACAAAATTGAGGAAAAGGCTTTCAGCATGTTTTTGTAGAAAATTGCAGGTTGTAAAGGATTATCTTTTTGTACATGGAAGGGGTGCGATTGATTTTTGCAAAGTACTACAGTTTTTCTGGTAGTACTAGGCCGGTGAGTTTTGTGGAATAGGTATTAGTCTGCTAGGAAAACGTTCAGCGTGCAATCTGTCGTACTTCCTTATAAAGTAACAACATGTTACCGTATTCATTGTGTGTGATGACAATTTATGCCAAATCAACAATGCAGTGACTGATGAGTTAACTTGACAGATGGGAAAAATTTTGGATTTTAATTACATCTCTTTGATTATCTAACTTTTATTCAGGCGTTTTAGTGTTTAATCACCAATTAAAAATTAAATCATAAGACCGTTAACATCCTATATAAACAAATATTCAAGTTTTTATGAAAATACTCTAAGCTTTTATGAATTTATTAAACAATTATTAAAGCTTGTATGAATTGCAATTTTAATTGCTACAATATGTACTAAACAACGCTGATAATAACAAAGTTGTAGTTATTTTTTACATACGTTTTGTGATTAATAAAACGCACTTAATTAGATTAAGAGAACTTTCTAAATGGATTAATTTGTGTTTAGTTCATTGTACACTAATAATAAATGTAAAAAAAATCCGAGTTATGAAAACATGGTATTACATTAGAGTTCCCCATGATTTATATTGAGTTCAATTTTATTTTTTTATACTATCACGTATTACCAAAGAAACAGTTGTCATGTTTGCGAATGATACACCTATTGATGTATGTGCGCATAATGAAATGAAACTTTAAGGAATGGTATTTCCGTAATAGACTTTCTCAACTTTGAAACAAATAAGCGCAAATTATTACCTATTACTTATACAAATTACCATGGACATGTCAAACTGAAACTTTCCAATAGCATTAGATTTTTAGGAATTATCATTGATTCTAAGTTATTATGGCGATTTCAAATTGACAAAGTCTGTAACGTTTTATGGCATTATTTCATAATTGCTATCGGTTTTTATTATTATTATTATTAATTTATTTATTTAACGTCGGTCTATTTTAGCTGCTAATGCTAATCGCCAGAGGTTAAACTACCACTACTGGCAGTTTTGCCGCAAATTCAGGACTTTTAATTTAAAGTATTTAGTTCTTTAAAGTGCACGCAACATTGAGTTAGTACTTATCACAACACATTTTTCTTAACCAGAAAAACTGATCCTCTAGATCATCAAAGACACAAGGATAGGATACAGAAAAATGAAACAAATTGGTATTCAAATCCTAATGTTTGCGGATGACATGATATTAATAACAAACAAAGAAGAAAAACTACAACAAAACAAAAAAATATGGCATGGAAATAAACACAAGTAAAACAAAGACAATGGTATTAGCGACAAAACCTAAAAGGCACAAGATAGAAATGGATCGACAAATAATTGAACAAGTAAAATATTACAACTACCTTGGTACAATAATAGAAGAAACAAGGAATATAGACATGGACATAGATGCAAGAATTGGAAAAGGAAAAAGAATATTCAATGCACTCAAAAGACAATTCTTGGTTAAGAAAGAAATAAGGAAGACAATAAAAACAGAAATACAAAAGGTAGTAAGACCAACCCTAATATACTCGAGCAAATTTTAGACAACAACAAAAAGAAATAAAAGAAATAATCCTAATGATTGCATTAGGATTATTTCTTTTATATCCATTGGGATATGAGATTTCTA
This sequence comes from Tachinus rufipes, assembly GCA_963932245.1. Taxonomy (NCBI): domain Eukaryota; kingdom Metazoa; phylum Arthropoda; class Insecta; order Coleoptera; family Staphylinidae; genus Tachinus; species Tachinus rufipes. Next base: position 68,175,728 of record OZ010745.1, on the reverse strand, counting down.
ATAAAAAATAAAGGAATAACAAGAAAAGATAAAGTGAAGAGTTCGGAAGTAAGAAGTGAACTAAAAATTAAACATATAGAAACAGTAATAGAGGAGAGACAGCTAGAAAAGCTAGGACACACACACAGACTGGATAGAACCAAAATAACAAAGAAAATACATGAATTGAGAATACAGGGGAAATCAAAGAGCCGGTCCAAACAGGCTCACAAAGCAGCAGAAAATAGAGGAATACAGTAAACAAGCTTGGAAAAAAAGAATTAAAAAATTATAAAATAATACAGTCCGACACTCAAAAATGGTATTAAGGACTACGGATAAATCGTAATACTATTCTGCAAATTCATAACTGTAAACTCAAAAATAAAACTGTCATATGCGCAAGAATATTATTTTAAAATCAAAGTTAATTTTTTTTCATAATTTTTACAGTTACTTTTTGAATATATGGATGCACAAATAATGTATTTTTTAAATAAATTAGTTTTTACTATTTTGGCCATTATAAAATAAATATATTTTGTAAAAGTGTTATAAATCTCGCGGGCCGCAAAAATGTTCAAAGCGGGTTGGCCACCCCTGTTCTAGATAAAGGACTTAAAAGCGAGAGTTTTGATGTAGCAGCAGAGTACGTTAAATACTACACTTGGGTTGGGTGGTGTTATTGATTCTTGATTAAGAATTAATATACAGGGTGATTCTTTAATATTGCAAAAAAATTAAAGACCGATTGTTTGGTTAAAAATAAACAAAAAAAACTTATTCTTATAAACGTGTGTCCGGAAACGTTTAGTTATTGAGATACAAGGCCGTGAACCACATACCTCATATCTCTAAAAATCAAAATAACATTTGCTCTGCAATTATTTTATTCTGGCTATTAATATACATCAGTGAGCCAATACAATGAGTTATTAAAATAAGTTCATTAATTAATTTATTAATTAGATATATATATATATATATTGACATTGAAGAATTATTGCCTAGTACAAATCCTTGAATCTATTGGATATGAATACAAAATCTGTAAACTGTACGGGGGCGTCCTTTTTTAACGGCAAGTTTATTAAAACTTTTAGTTTCATTAAGACGGTGGTGGAGACAAGCAAACATTGAATGATGTGGTATTAAACGATTAGTATATTTTTGTTCATAAATTTGCCTAGCTGCTAACTCATTATTGTTGACAATACACAAAATGCATATTGCTCATTTTACTATTTGTGCTTGAAACTAATGGCGTTTATTGGTCATTGAGCGCCCAACTTTGACATTAGAGCAATATGCATATCCGTCTATCTTACAATGTTGCGGTTTTGAAAATAGCATTCTCAGCTGAAACCGCAATGCTTACTAACGTAAAACAAACGAATGCAAAGCAAAAAAGTTATTTCTATCAAAATAGATATATTTTATTTTATTTTTTCTTATTAAAATTAAATACAAATTACTCTGTTAATATTATTATATTTTGTGTTTTTTATAGTTTATATTTGAATTTAGATAGTTAGATAAATACTAATTATACTATGCAGTTTTAAATTATTCATGCAATAAAAGATTTTCTGCAAAACAAACCTACTAAACATTTATATATTGTAGGTCTTGGGAGGTGCATTGGCAAGGTTACTAAGATTATTAGTTTATTTTTGTAGTCTCCGGGGTGTAAAGAGGTCTCAGGTGATGATGTTTTATCAGAGTTTTTTGGTACAATTTTTCTGGAATGGTCTAAATGGGTTTATAACATTCCTGTCGCATATTTCAAGAAAAGGTTCTATGGGGTGGTTGGCTATGTATCTGGAGTCGAAGTATTTCTTTTGTACAGGATCTTAGTTGAATTGATTCTAAATTATTGTTTACTAAAAGGTTTATCTTAGGATAATAGTGGTGACGAGTTGCATAAACATTATTTAATTGCATACATAATACCTTGACTACGTTAACGTTCTTGAGATTGATTACACTTTTGACAATATATTTAGTTTTATTATAGATAGTTTTATGCAGTTTAAACTTTCGGTTATAAGATAACAGAAATGACTAAAACGGACGACTATAAAAAAACATCAAACTTAGCATGGAGCAAAAAAAAATTTAAATTAAGTACTTAATAGGTGGTTTTGGTAAAAATAGTAAGCAAGTTTACAATATTTAAATTGTTTAGAAAATATATTTTTATTGTCATATATGTTAACAGTGGTTTTTGTTGGCAATGTTTATGGTGGTTAATGTGCTGTGTATAATGTTATTTGCTTACAGGTAGTATCTGAGAATTTAATTTTAGGATTATTTACACATAGTGCATGTGGGTTTTTTGTTTGTAATAAAGTATATTGAAATTGAGGTCATTGAAGTACTTCACAACTGTCTGAGGTTTTTTACACATATGCCGATAAGGGTCTTTGAATTGTATATAACAAATTACATTGGCATTGGGTTCATTGAGGTACTTGACAGTTGGAGCATGTCTGGTACGCTGCCAAAATTAGGGTTGTACTAGGTTGTAAAAGATTGTTCTTTATACACTGGCATGAGGCTTTGTGGTTGTATATTAACATCGTATTTGGCATTGAGGTTATACGGAACAGTTGTTGAGGACATGTTTTGTGCACTGGTATTTGAGTTCTTGGGGTTTTACAACAACTGCAAAAGCTTGTTAAGCTTACATTGGCTTGTTAGGCTTGGAGGTTGTATGCAGGACACATTTTACTAGTAGGGAGTAGTTATAATTACATTGGTATTAGTGTATGCTTTGAAGATAATTTGGTGATTGGTAATAGACTATACTATATATACGGTTAGCGTGCGTTGCGTCAGTTATATATTAAAAAATAAAATTTATAAACTGGGTGTAACAATAGACATTTGAAAATGGTTTTGTAGACTAGGTTTGTTTATTTTATTCCTAGACTTACGATTAGGAGAATTTTGTTTCTATAAGATTATGACGGGTACTATCATTGACTGAATATACACAGCTATTTAATTTGGAGTACACATAATCTATAAAAATATAAATGCTGTTTAAATATTGAGTTTTTGAATAATTTTGATTATTTTTTAAATACCTACAGAAGCATTTTGTTCTACGGGCCGGTAGTTGTCTAATTGTGAGAATTAACTATTACACTAAAATAGAATATTATTTAATTATTTAACATACTTATTTTACTTTTTGGTTTTTTTTTTGTTTTTCTGGTTGCACATCAAGGAAATATTATGTACAAAAAACATTATTAATTTAATAAAAGTTAGAACAAGCTTTCAACTAACAATGAATGAAAAAGTGATTATAATTATATGTTTATCTGAATCTATTACGAACAAAAAAGAATTAACTTGTATATTCTTGTTGTTTAAAATTATTAGGTAAAGCTTAGCTGTAATTTTGAGATTATTTACTAAAAAAGCGAGAATGTATATTATACAATGCAAAACGAGCTGTAAACACATATTTAACAAATTAAACATGATGACTATTCCGGATCTATTTGTTAGTAAATATGTCTTTTATATAAATGAAAGGTGACTCAACACAATATTCATTCATTATAATACAAGGCCATTCAAAGTTTTGTCTGTGTTTCATTTTTTTTTTAATTGCTTATTTATTTACGTTTTATTACAAAACGTTATATTTAATGAAAAATAATAATAATGGTGGTCAAATACAAGTATGCAGGAAAAGCAATAATGAGAAGTACCGATAATATATATATATATATATATATATATATATATATATATATATATTTAATATTAAAAACATATTTTAAAATTTAAACATCAATATCATATAATTATTAATGAATTTGTTTTACAGGTTTACCAATCGTACTTTTTCAACTAATTAGTTGGTTGTTTTAATGTAGTTTATGAACTGAATTATTAAGTAACTTTTAAATTAGTTAGATAGAGTTTCCTGTCCAAGTATTTAATTTCTGAAAAGTTAATTGTAAACAATTGCTATCAACTGAAATAAAATAGTTGTTGGTTTATTAGCATTGACAAAAAACATGTCTGTTTCTTAAAACTTAAACGTTTTTACCGAATTGTTCCTTTAATAAATCACACATGTGGCACCGTTCTATTGTTCCAGATTGATGTCATTTAAATTTGGAATTAAATAGTTATTGATCATTGCTTGGTAACCATCTTTTCTAACGGTAAAAAGACATTATGTCACCGGCGCACCATATTGTGCATTTTTCTGAATCAACGTCAATTGTTGGATCATTTGCGTACTTTATAAGCAGCAGTTTTGTATTTTAATATTGAAATATGCGTGTGCAATTTGTTAATAATTTGGCAAATATGTGACTTATACAATTTGCGAAGTGCTCAATAAAATTACAATTTGCAAGCGTAGCTCTGATGTTAAACATTCTATGATAATTTGCCGGACTATATCAAATAATATTGATATTTGAAGTGCTTATATTCTATGCATCTTTTATATACGGTATTGTCTAGGATTTCTATGGTTATTTATTTTTTCTGCAGTATTACCTGGAGGAGGCGGTATTTGCATAACGTACCCACAACATTTCAGATTTTTTTTTGCGCATGGGTTTAAGCACAATCTTGTTTGTGCGTGGTATATCCATAATATATTCAACATGAGGCGGTAACACTTCATTTCAAAGTAGAGGCTTTTGCTAACTAGCATTTTCGGTAAGAGTCTAGGTTTCTACTCCACATAAGAGAGTTAAAAAGTTGTAATATTTAAGAATAAATTAGACAGTATACTTTGTATTTTGTTAAATACACTTTTTGCCAATTAACATGCAGTCTAAGTAGGTGACTTTGTCAGCTTTTGGTAGGGAGGTGTAATTATTGATTAAAAAATGGTGATTGTTGTTATTGTTGTTTTTGCTGACAATTAAGATATTTTTTTACAATTTAGTTTTATACCGTTTCTTTGACTTACCTCTGCTACCCGTTCTATTAGTCGTTGAAGGTCCGTTCTTTCCATCTTATGTAGGACTTTGTTGAACAATATTTCAGAACACGCGTTAAATGGGAGGGGTGCATAGAATGCAGCTTTGATGGATTCTTCTTTTTACTTAATTAATTTCTCTGACATCTAGTTTTCTACACGGACAGTTTTTGTTTGCTTAAGGTATTATAAGTTGGTTATTATGCCGACGTCTCTGTTGCTTATTCTTTTTTTTTGTACTATTTTTAATAATGCTTTGAATTTTTAAAAAGCATTTTTGAAGTTGATGAAATAAAAATGTCCTGGTTGACTTTGCGTGCTTGCTGGATTAAAACCTGACTGCTAAATAAAGCTTTCTTTGTGCTAAAGTCGTTTTGAAATCAAAATTGCACGCCGCTGATGTTTTTGTCTAGTTTTTTGTAAACACAAGGTGGGGCAAAAGTAATGTCATAAGAAAATGTGTCATAATTTTTGAATATGGCGTTGTGTTTTGACATTTATGTTGTAGACGGATAGAGAATTAGTTGACAAGAAGCAATTAAGCGAGATATACCCGAAGAACGCCGAATTATTGTTACTGGTTATTTAACTAATTTCCGGTCTGCTGTTTTAAGCGTCAATTTTATAGTCGTTTTTTTAGTTATGCTGCACCATGTACGCGAACAATTAAGCATTTGGCTGAGCGTTTTGTATAAACTGTGTTTACTATAAATGTATAAATGTTGCAAGAAGTTGTCGGCCCCGTATTGCTTGTTTGATGGAGAATATTCATGTTGAGGTCAAGGGCGTCCGAGAGAGTCTACATACATTGACAAGACAATTGAATTTTGGTGGAAGACCTGAAAATGTTTTCTAACAAAGTGCAAACCGTTTACCAATTGCTGCCTGCTAAACGTCAAGTGAGGTTAACTTACTCTCATGCTCTGGTGCAAGAAGATGATGTTTTGTATCCAAAATCATAATGAGCAACAAATTGCATTTCAACTTAACTGGTTGTATTAAAAGATAATCCACGTATTATGCACGAAGCGCCATTGCATCCTCTCAACTGTTTGGTGCGGCATTTGCAGTGAAAAAGTGATTGGTCTTTATTACCGTAGCCGTGACTGGTGAGCGCTACAGACGTATGTTAAATGTGTTTTTTTTTGCTGGAAGTTGTTGAATTGGGTCTTGAGCATTGTTGGTTTCAGCAAGACAAAGCAACCGCTCACATAGCTTAGGCAACTATGAAGATTTTGAAATATCAATTTTCGAGCCGTGTGATCTCCCGTTTTGGTTGGCCGGCCAGATTGCTAGATTTGACGTTGCTAGACTTTTTCTTTGGGCTTTTCAAATCTTGCGTTTACTACCACTAACTACAAAACTTTGAAGAGAATTGGAGAAGAAATTATCAATTTGAATTTAACAAAATATCAGCCAATTTACATTATGACATTACTTTTGTCTCACTTTATACGTGCATGAATTAAGTTAATAAGTATTTTGAGAACATGGCTTTATAACTTGGTGGTTAGAGCATTTGGTGGCGTTTGCTTTTGTTTTTTTTAATTGGTTTGAAAGTCAATGTCAGTAATTTCTTTGGTAAGTGATTACTTGTATAGATCTTGTTGAAGAGGTTTGTTAATATTTTTTGTCGGTTGGGCTCTAGTAGTTGCGATAGTTTTTTGTGGATTTAGTCTGAGCCAGGTGTTTTGTTAGTCTTGAGCCGCTTTATTGCTTTATTTGTTTTTTCTGTTGTTATTTTGGGACCGGATTTTTTATGTTGGGCAGGTAGGATTTTTTCTTCATCTTTAAAGAGTTTTTTATGTACTCTTTCCACCTGGAAAGTTTCCTGTTAGTTTTACTTGTTGAGTTATTAGTGTTATTGTCGTTTTCTTGTATTGGTTAAAGTGGTTGCGTTTACTGTTCTTTGATTTAATGTTTTTTTGTATAGTTGTTGTGCTCTGATATGTTGTGGCATTTTTTGTCTAGTTTTCTTTTGACTATTTTTTTGTATTGTTTTTGTCTTTTAATTTTTGATTGTTTGCCTTTAAGGTATTTTTTTTTTAAATATTTTTGAAGCGTCGATTTATGTGCTCTATAAGAATGTTGTGGTCCGTGGAAACATCTGCATCTATGCATGTTTTTGCTGACGTTATTGCATTTATGAACCTCTTATTTATGATAATATAATCCATTTAGTTTATGAGTTTTTTTGAATGTTGTCATTTAGAGATCTTTAGGAATACAATCTTTTTGGTAGTAGTTGGAAGTATGTATTCATGATTGGGTAGTCTTTTTTTTACAGAACTGAATTAGACGTTTACTGCTGTTGTTCTTAATTGCTAGTCCACATTTTTATGTAACCTTGTCAACTACTCCTTGTCCAATCTTGTTGTTGAAGTTTCCTAGTATTGTATTAATATCTTTTTTTGTTTGTTTTAATGCAGTGTTTAGTTGCTTGTAGAATGATTTTATTTTTTCTTTTGTGCTTTCCAATGTTAGGGTATATGTCTATATAATGTTTAGGTTACATGATTTTGCACTAATTATTAACATAGCAATTTGGTCTAAAATAGGTTCTTTTACTGCGTTGTTTATTTTTATTGACAATTATAGCCACTTTGTTTTTATTTCTAATAGTGTTGGAAATGCAGATAACTTGTGTAATAAATTTAAATTTAGTCTAATCAACGTTACAAAGAAAGTAAATATTTAAGACTGATTGACAAAACAGTTCTTTTTTAGTAAACCGATTGCAAACATTTTAGTTTAAGCTTGTTTCTGTAAAAATATTCCGTAATTTTTAAGTATTATTAGAAAAATGGCAAATTGGTCAAATATGTATGAAAAAGTAGACGAACAAATAAATTACGCTATATATATTACCAGACATAAGCAATGAATTACTGACTATACCAAACAATTCATATTGTTTATAGCTTGCGATATGTTCTTCTTTTATTGATATACGATAAAACGTAATTAATGTTTTATTAAATATTACTTTCTTTTATAATACATCCACGTGAAATATTTGAAGTATTAGAGCTAATTAAGGCAATATAAAATAAATATAGCTACTATACATATTAAAATTTGTAATGTGTTTAAAAAAAAGGTTTTTTTTAATTCTACTGTCCTAATTTTTATCCGATTTTTTTTTCCAAAATTACATTTAATAATCAATACTAATCTTTCCAGTTGGATGAACATTTAAGCTATTTTTAGTCAATGTTCAAGCATCCAGATAATTTCCCTTTACTTTTAATAGATAATAAATATAAGTAGGTTAATAATTATCTGATCATTTGAAGAAAATCAGTAAAATATAATCATTTTCTTTCTAACAGCTCTGAGCGCTTATTTAATTTCTCGCATTTTTTCATTGCTCGTTTTGGCTGCCCACCCATATATAACGTCTATCAAAATTTAGGTCGGAATAAATGCGAACGAAAAAAATGATGATAAATTATAGCCACTATGTGTGAGGTTTAAAATTTAATTGAGAATTATTCTGTAATTATTTTTGACAGCACAAACATATATTTTCTTTACCTACAATACCCAATTTTTGTTGAAAATAGATCAATATGAAATTAGTATTATCATTAAATAATTAGCTCATTATTAGTATCCTGATTATATCTTATATTAAGACTTAATCGCAGCGCATCAACGTAATAATTGAATCAATTTATAATTAACATGATTAAATCGTTGTTGGCGCTGAATAAATTAACTCTCAATATACACACTCAACGCTACCTTGATCAACACATTTAATTTCGCATGACATTGTCTAATCAAGTACATATACATGATCAATATCCCAACCCCCTGCAGGGCTGCTTCAATCCATCTACTAAAACAGTGCGGTTCGTCCTCTAGCAATTCCACCCGCGACATCATTGCAGAATCTTAATTCATTACAATCTGAATTCCACCCGCGTCTGCCAATCCACTAACCCTCTCATCCTTACGGATGCAATTCCGAATGTTTCTCTCAACCCAGCCAGCTAGCCACCCCCGGCGTACCAGTGTCGACATCTCGGATTAATTAACCGAATGTGCGGCTGCGGCCCCAATAACTCGCAGGAATGGACCTGGCCCCGTGACAAATTTGTTTTTGATTGTGATAATTGCGGGGTGGTTTCATTCTCTGATATTATTGTTGGCCGAACATTTCAACGGTTTATAAGCATAAAGGGGATCGAATTATAGCCTATGGCGGATTAAATTTAATAACCAAAAACCATGCTATATTCTACCGAAAGGTTTGCCATCGTTAATTTATATTTTATTGCTGGGTTGGGCCGGGCAATAAACATATTTTTCTTTTATATTATATAACGAAAAAGCATTAACAGATCTTATAACCAAATTAATTTAGAAGTTATTAATGTCGTTTATTGATACGGATGTAGAAAATGCAATAAATCACTCAACATGATGACAGCGTACTTTAAATCAATTTTTATATTTTTGCAGTCAATTTTGACCAACACACAAAACATACGCGGAATAAATTCGTCCCTATTTGTTAAAACCGTTAATTTTGTTTTTATGGTAATATAAATCCTTGTGTAAAAATTTAATTTTGATATATGGCGGCAGCGCCGGGCTCTGGAAATTTAGTTCACTCAAATAGGCCCCATGTGAATCGCATGCAATTTCATGTGGGGGTCTCCTTGTAATTAAAAATATATTTTATAATATACTGGCGCGAGTTGAAAATAAAGGACGACACACATATTTCCAGCCTGGAATCTATTATTTATGTCCTCGAGAAAGGGCTTTATAGAGTCGTCATGTGTAATTTACGACATAGCACGCGCTCTTTAACACCGGTTAAGTTCCAAGAACCAAGGGGAGAATTAAAAAGTTTCAACCCAATTAGCTGTTCGAACCAAGGGCTGTACGTTTTTTTAATACTTTCGATCTTCGTTTACGGTTCTTGAGCACACTTTTGATGTGCGCCAAGTTAATATTACTCATTGCAGGACATAGGGCAAAAATTGAGATGAATCGAGAGTTTACTAACCGTAGGTCCTGCGTTCTTAATGAAGCATACTTACTACGACGAAAACTACTTTGTGTAACAAAGTAAAAGCAGACTTCAAAGTAAATTGTCTGGATTAACATAATTTAGAAAGATGCAGAGATTACAGACGTTTAAACGTTAATACAATGAGAACGAATTTAATTGCATCCAATTTTTTTGCGCTTTTTTTTAATTTCAACGTATACTGCGAATATGATTAAAATAAACTAAAATATCTATTAACTTTACATATAATTTTACAAACGATACCTTGCTTATATTGCTTATATTGCTTATATATGCGTTAAATGTTTTAACATTTGAGTGTTATAATTTGACTATTTGCTTTTTGTATAATAGTTTACTGTAGCGTCTGTAGCATTATTTGCTGTATTTTAAAATTATATTATGTTAAACAAAATTATTATATAAACTAAAAAATAAAATTGTCTCTTATATGTATATCAATCTTTGAATTTATTAATTATTATAAACAGTTTAGAACGACAAATTTTTAATATTATGTTAGGGTTAACAAATACTATGGGTTCTTTAATAAAATGTCGGAGTGCATATTAGCGTGTTAGATTGATGGAACCATTATAGAAATTCCTGGTAGTCACACGGTGACAGAACATCAATTTTTATTGCGTGAGTGGTATTTGTCCAAATGGTTCAGCCGTTATATAAATATTCTAATGCAATTGCAGTTGTATTTTTTGTATTTTTGTGCGTATGGAGATATTGAGACAGCTAGTTTTTTATTTTGCCGTTTTTGTGATTAGCTTTTATGTTGTAATGGATGTTACGGACTGGTCATTAGCAAATCAGCTGCCGATTTTTTAAGTAAAAGGTTGTTACTTTCATTTCAAAATAGTTTTGTTATAGTTGAGCCATATTGTTTGCATATTAGATTTTTGGTTATTTTGTTAAAGTCATATTAGACTTAAATGTACCGGAGTTAACACCGATGTTTGTCAATTTTTCTAAATACCTAAAAGGAAAGTTCTGAATACGTAGTAATAATGCAGTTTAAGATTACATTGACAAAGTCAGTCAGTTTTTTAAATTAATATACACAAAACTGTTTTGAACCAAGCTTTAACTCAAATCGTAGCTTAAGCAGAAAATTAAAGATCGGTCTTATGAGGCAAAACCAGGCAATCTTCTATATACGTTTTCCTACCAACTTTGCGGAGGTGGTGGTTTAAAAGATTTTTTTGTCAGTCTCTTTGTTGGTTGTTAAAGGCGCGAAGATCTTGTTATCAAACTTTGCTGTGAGTTCACTTGTGATATATTTTTCATATAACTTCTTGTGTATTTGCGGCGAGGTGACACAAAAATCAAGAAAAAGGACCCTGGTAGTTGATTGGCAAATACTCATATTTGGAGTAGTATTATTTTTAACACACTAGTTTGGCTTTTGCTTTTGGCAAAGCGAGGAGTAAAAACTATCTTAATTTAATCATCCGGTTTTTTAATTTTTAATTTTGAGTAACAAAGTTTACGCTGTGTTTGCGGAAGTTTTTTGTTGTGATATTGAAACTTATACATTTACACTTATTACATCAATATTGATTGGCTATTGCAATTGTCTCAGTTTGTGATGTAGCGTTCTATATGTGGGTTCGGGGTGTGTAAAGAGAGGAGTTTGACAAAATTTGTTGTGGTAGATTGTAAACTTCTAACCAAACAATCTTGTTTGTTTATAGAGCAGTATGTTTACAAAGAATATTTGCCGAGTTAGTTGTAACTTTAGTTTTGGGAAAGAAATAAAATATGAAAGCTTTATATATTACTTATAAACCATAAAATATGTGGCAGTAGTATACCCGGATGCAAAGGAAGAAACACCGGCTGTTCAAACAGAGGACAAGGATGGGAAACCTGATCACATAGTCTTATGAAACCCAAGTGGACTCCTTGCTACTCTATCTATAAAAAAACAGGACTAAAAACGGAGGAAACCCTGCTCCAAAGCAATAAAAGAATGAGGATGGCTGACTCTCCTCAGAAAGGGGAAGCAGATCTAGAGGATTTTAAGATGGGAAACTAAAGGATCTTCTAAGGAGAATAACTGCAGGGAGCTCAAATCTGAGAAACATTGCGCTAACAACCACTAGAATGACACCGGAAGTTAAAGATGCAGCCAACAGGTTGTATGGCTACTCAGCAAAGCTGAGAGAGGATGGAGGGGCTAACTTTCTAGAAAAAATGATAGAAAAACAGGAGAGACAGGGGTCCGTTATAGGACAGCACCCGAAATGTCTAAGTCTAGTGGATAAAGCGGAGCAAACAGAAACAATGGAGACAGCGGAGGAAAGGCAACAAAGGGACAGGATCAATGAATGCCTATTACACAAAAAAGGGGCCAAAGCACTACATGCGCTGATGGACGTAGACTGGACAGAAGACCTATTCACGAATTGTGATCAGACGAGTGATGCATTTGAAGCTGACACTAAGGAAGACTTAGTAGTAATATTAAGTAGCAGCGAGAACACAATGGGATACCCTGCAAAAATATTAGCGGAGAAACACCCGGAATTGCTAGCAGCTATGACGGAGGATCAACAAGAAACTAAATGGTGCTGTAAGGTCACAAAAAGCTTCATCATTGTGGCAAAGCAGAAGAGGAAAACGAAAGACACACGTATGTAGTGAAAACCATAAAGGGGATTGGAACACTAGAAGGAAGTAGCGGATTAATCAACGCAATGCACGAAGTAAAGGCAATGACAATGGTATCGGGAAAATCGAGACTAGTCTGTATTACGGATGCAGAACCAGATATGGTCAGGAAAGTGTTGGAATACTGTCTTAAAAAGGAGGAACTTAAAATGACTATCCATGGCAAAAGGAAACCAATGCAGGGAAGAAAAAATGATATGTCAAAGAAGCGAAAGGATAGACAGATGGACACGAGTATAAGGGAAATAGAAGAGGAGGCAGAGTAGGCGTCCTATAAGATAAGGAGGTGGATCAAATAAATGGGTCTAGAACTGGCAACTAAAACGGAAGCTGTCGTCCTGGTGGGTAGAAGGAAAGACATCACAGTTGAAATCAACCTAGGGGATACAACAATCGCACCCCAAGGCAGCATCAAATACCTAGGAATGAAGATAGGTAAAAACTGGAATATGGGCCCTCATATAACAGAGGTAAAGCAAATAGCAGAAAAACTTGTAATGGTCCTGGCACGTATCATGCCTAATGTAGGGGGTCCAAGAGCGGAGAAACGTAAAGTAATGGGTGCAACGGTGGACTCTATACTGTTGTACGCCGTACCCATCTGGATAGAAAGCTGCGAGAAAACAAAAACCAGAATAATATTAGAGTGGGCCAGGAGAAAAATGGCAATTAGAATAGCCAGTGCCTACAGAACAGTTTTGTCCAAGGCCATACAAGCAATAACGGGCACAATCCCCATACACTTCCTTGCTCAGGAGCGGGCAAAGGTAAAGGGAAACAACCGAAGGGGCACAGGAAAGACAAGAGAGTGGAGACGATGAAAAAATGGGAAGCAGAATGGCAGTGCAAGGGTAACGTCGCCAGATGGACACAGACCCTCATACCCTTGGTGACACCGTTGGTAAACAGAGAACATAGTAACCTACTACCTCACACAAATCCTAACAGGCCTTGGATGTTTTGGGTAATATCTAAAAAGAATGTGCTTAGCAGAACAGGACGAATGCCCCTATTGTGGAGAGAAAGATACCCTGGAACACACACTCATGGAGTGCTCTCGCTGTAGAAGCACCAGAGAAGAGATGCAGCTAAAAGTCGGTAAAGAGATAACCGTAAACAACCTGACTGGTAAAAAAATAAATCAATTATGAAATTATTTGTAGAAGCAGCGATGAAGCCAAAGTTGTCGTTTTTGTTAAAATACTACAAATCAAGGTAGCGGTCGGTATGCTCTTAAGAGTTGATTTTTACGTTTGTGAATTACATTGGTACACCCATTGCTTCTACAAGTCGAGTTGCTAGACTTTCTTTCTGCAATTTTTTTCAAATTTGACTTACACAGCCATATGATGATCAACTCGACTGTCAATTTTACGAAATCTTAAATCAGCTTCATGCATTCCGATTAAAGTGATAGTTAGTCTTTGCACTTGCGGCATTCTTTAAGTGTGCGGACACAACGGATACTATTGCTCCAACCCTATCATGGTAAACTAAAGTTAAAAACATTAGATATTTTAATTTTTATTTATTTATTACTGTAATAATATTATTGAACTTAATCAATTAATGTAATTATTCACTCACACACAAATATTTAAAGTTTAAAGGGTTAGAGCAATCAATCAAAAAAGTCTGCAAACTAATGCGATAAATAAAGTAAACGATGTATACTCTCAGATAATATAAAACAGATTAATAGAGATATTTTTTTAGTAGTCATCGTTTTCAAATCTTAATCAGTTGTAGGTCAACATGTACCAACTATTTCCAATAAATGTGAGTTCTACATCAGTTCTTTCAGGATGGTTTACTTGTTTATTGGTGGAATAAAGAAAAAATATTATTATTACTACTGCTACAGTTGTCTAATTAACTAACATTTAATAATATTATAACTGATATTATGGGAAACAAAAAAATTGTTTTTTTTGTTGGATACTTTTCGTGTCTTATACAAAAATAAAGGGTGTCCCAAAATTAACGCAAGATTTAATTAAATAGAAAACACAGTTTTTAGTCTTTAGAATATTATTTCTTATTGAATCATAAAGTACATAGAATACGGTTATTTATGGAATAACACATAAATGGCCTTCACTCATTTGCTGACACATTTTATCGAAATTTTCTATGACCATTCTGCATAAGGAGGCCAATTTTGATCACCAAATTGAGAGAGTACACGACCAGGAAATGGAGTAATTGAATTGTTTCACGGGCTGTATGATGTGGCATCGTCTTGTTAAAAAAATTTCTAAGCCTAAACTCTCAAAACAATTTACTGCACAAATGGCATTAAATTCAAATCTAGCGTTAATTTGGAGACAACCTTTATATGTTTCACGATGTTTTACAATATCAATTATAATATTATTAAACTTTAAATAAAAAATAAAATATATTAAAAACACACAAAAAGTACAAGAACTATTTAAATATTTAAACATAATTTTATGTTTACAAATCAATCATTGATATATACAGTGTGTTAGACAAAAATCGTACGGCTGAATAACTCCGATTAACCGACAACATACATTTTATTTATTTTTTAATCTTTATGATATTTTAAATAACATGTAAAATATTAATATACTTTTATAACAATATTTTATGATAAATTAAAAAAAAAAACATGTTATTTGTTTTTTATTTAGAATAATTGTAATAGAATAGTTGACATTGAAAATAACAAATGTTTAGTGTGTTTTCATGTTAATATAGTAACTTACAAAATTACGTTTAAAAAAAAATATACATTTTTTTGTCGACGTTTATTTCAAAACCTGGAGTGCTAGCTTTGCTATTTTTGACAATTATTTGAATACATTTTTTCTCATTTTTTGACAGTTTATCACCGGATTTATGGTACTTTCTGACAATTGTTTAAAACTTTATGATTGGATTTTGCACTTTTCAACAGCTTAGCCGGATATAAGTTTTTTCTAAACAATATTTTTCATATTTTAAACTTTTCTTTCTAAGGTTTAAAAAAATATATTTTTAAAAGTTTATCGCCAGAAATTGTTGTTTTCTGACAACTGTTTTGCAGTTTTTAATTGATTTTAACCAAATATTTGGTATTTTTGGAAATATTTTACTATTTTTGACTTTTTATAAATAAAATTTTGCATTTGCATGCAACATTATATGGCTAAATTTTGATGCTTTTTTACAATATTTTTATACTGTATGGTCAGATTTTACTATTTTTTACTTCATAAAAAATATATTATTTAACAATTTATGGCTGGATTTTGGTGTTTTCTGGCATTATTTTGATGTTCAAGGCCAAATTTTACTTTTTTTGTATATAAAGTTTTGCAATTTTAAATATTTAAATATTTTATAATAATAATTTGCATTTTTCAACACTTTATACTTAAATTTTGGTGCTTCATAACCATGTTACAATGTTTCAAGACCGGATGTTACTATTTTTAACATTTTATGAATAAAATTTTGCAATTTTTAACCGTTTTTAGCTGGATTTTTGTTATATCTAAAACTTAATTGGTTTTTGACTTTTTTTTCTTTGTAATTTAAATTCCTGTTATCAGTTTTTTGGAGTTTTTGCCTATTTGGCAATTCTGATGTGGTCTATTCAATCCACATGGTCTCTCTTTTGTCGTCTTTATGCTCTGGCTTATCTAGCTACGTCTTTAGTATCTAGTTGTTCTCTGATAACGCTGCTTTTGATTTTATTGCGTAGGGTTACTTCTTTGATTGTTGTATGAGTTTTCATGTTCGTGCTCTTCAATAATCTTTTGGTTTTAAATGTTTCTGCCCGGGTTTTAGCGGCGTAGGTTAGGGTACACAAGTTTTATAGATTCTAACTATGCACTGTTTGGAAATATATTTTGTCTTTATGGCATTTGTTTTTACTTTTTCTATCAAGTTTCTGACGCTTGATATCAGCGACCCAAGATAATTAAATTTTAACACTTGTTGTATAGATTTATTGCCATCTATTAGTTTGCACTGGATGGGGTTTTTCAAAATTACCATTGATTTGGTTTTTTTGGTTGATATAGTTCTGGAGTGCTGGGCTTAGGCTATCTTCAGGTCTGATTCTAGCCTTCACATCTATTTTTTGTGGATTTTGTTATTGTTTGGGATTTGATGAACACTGTTTAACAGTTTATGGCAGGATTTTGTTTTTTTTTTAAATATTTTAATATTTTATGACCGTATTTTTTATTAATAGATTTTTGCACTTTTTAATAGTTTATAGCCGGTCTAAATAAAAATGACAAATCTGTTACGTTTTTTTTAAAACCTTATTATTTTGTGGTGACCAAAATCTTAGTTACGCCACTGTTGACAAAATTTTGGGCAGCACTATCTAGAAAGCTCTGCTGCCAATCCAAACTACTTATTTTTGAGAATCAGAATGTTTCTGTTATGTTTTTATGATAAATAAGTACAGAAATAGACTGGATTTTCAACATGGTATGCGGTGTTTACTTTCTACAAACCTAGCACTTTGTATAAGTTTTCTTTGCTCAAAAATACAATACCAGGGCAGTCACTAATTATTGATGCTGTGATGCTAATGATAATTACAATACTAAAAAAAGAAACAAATCCATTGTAAGACATTTGATAACATTTATTGTGTTTGATATTTTAATACTAGTTTTGATGACTTAACATCATTAGCAATGTATAATTATATAATAATTCAAATTATAATTGATATTTAAAAAAAAAGGTTTTTTTCCGCCATCCAAGTTTCCTGTATTTAATTCAAAATTGTTTTTTGCCGCTAACTCAGGTTTTTTTTTACCGACTTTTTGACATTTAAGTTTTTTAAGGACTTGTCAAGTATCATAATAAAGTGTGCTTTTTTTTGACCTGGCAACACTGTTTCAAGTGACAGTTTGATAGGTGGCAGCTGATTTCTGCTCAGTATGTTTTACCATTTTATCATGAATAGACTTACGCCAGAACAACGCTTGCAAATTATTCAAATTTACTTTAAAAGTCAAATTATTTAGTTTGAGAAAACTTACCTTGCATAGTAGTCCATGTTACGGTCGGCATAATTGTCCATCCAGACCAGTGTCGATTTGCCGTTGTGCACAGCAATTGGAGCTGTGTCTATCTACCTTATGGAAGATTTTGCAAAAAGATCTTGGTTTACGAACACACAAGATACATCGAGTGCAAGAGGTGAAGCCGCGTGACTATTATATTTGTTGTAAGTTCAGTGAATGGATCCTCATTTTTACCAAAAAAATTTGTTTAGCGATAAACCTCATCATTGTTGGCTCAATGGCTACGTAAACAAACAACGTTGCCGGATTTGGAGCTAGAAAAATCCAGAAGTCATTATTGAGACGCCGCGCCGTTACATCCACAAAAACACACTGTTTGGTGAGCTTTATGGGCCTTATGATTTTTATAAATTTTATTTTAGTTAAAGTTCTATACTTAGAGCCGTCTGACACGAGACTGATTTTAATACAATTGTCAGTACAATAATTTTGCGCGCTAATTATTTAAAAATTTAATTTTATAATCCAGTGATCTTGGCGACTTATATATGGGTAATTCTATTACTTTTCGACCAATTTGAAAAAGTCGACCTCTTTTATATTGCTCAAATTTTCAGGGATCAAAATATAGATGAAAAAAATGAGATTCCCAAAATTTTGGACCTTAGAATAATGCCTGTTCAAAATGACACACATTTAAAGGTCGGAAATTTTACAATAAAACGTCATTTTTAGCTTATTTTGTATCTCAATTTTTGGGCTTCTGAAAACAGATAAAAAGGTCCACGATGTCTCAAATTATTTCTTATTACACGTACTTTAAAACCCATATTTTTATGTTTAATATCGTGGCAGTCATTTTGATATATTAAGCTTCAAACATTATTCCAAAAAAACCTGTAAATTTAGCAGAATCGCAAAACTTTGCTTTCTTTAAACCGTTCTAACTTTGTCAAATCTTTACAAAATTCAATCTACAAGGTCTAGATTTCTTTGTGTTTAATCTCTTTTTAAAGTGATCACACAAGACTTATAGAATCAATACGTATACACCACTATTTTGATGCAGGAAGTTGCTCATATTTTCGCGATCTTCAAAACTTGTAATTTTCAGGTCCCAAAAAAGCGCTGTCACCCTATGTCGATTTTAGTCAAAATTTCAGTAAATACTCTTTGGAGCACAAGAAAAAAGGGTATCTATATGAGAATGGGCATATTGGGCATTATCAAATTTTTTTTAATATTCAAAAATTAGCAAAATTGGCAAACCGCACATTTTTGTATCTCAGTTTTTGGGCCTTTAGAAAAAGATAAGAAGGTCCACGATGGCTCAAAATATTCCTTATTTCATGTACTTTAAAACCCATATTTGTTTATTTAATATTAGGGCAGTCATTTTGATACATCAAGCTTCAAACATTATTTAAAAAAAAACCGTAAATTATGCAAAACTGCCAAATTATGCTTTGTTTAAACCGTTCTAACTTTGTTAAATTTTAAAGAAATTTGATCCACGACGTCTATATTTCTTTGTGTTCGATCTTTCTTTGATTACATAAGACTTATAAAATCTATACATATTCACCACTAATTTGATGCAGGAAGTTGCACATGTTTTTGTGATCTTTAAAACTTGTAATTTTTAGGTCTCGAAAAACCGCTGTCACCTTATGTCGATTTCAGTCAAAATTTCAGTAAATACTCTTCAGACCACAAATAAAAGGTTATTTATATGAAAAATGGTATATTGGGCATTATCAAGAGTTTTTATATATTCAAAAATCGTCAAAATTCAGAAAATCTAAATCACTTTTTGTCTATCTTGCTTTGTTTTTGAGATAGTCAACAAATACAAAATATTTAAAAAACTTTTTATTTAGCAAAAAAAACACAAACAAAACAACATTAACAAGTGTGCATTGATGCAAGCTTTTGATACTTGTTAAAACAGTTTTCTTTGGTTCGGTTAGTGAAATTTGATAAAAATGCTGTTCAACATAGAGAATACGAAAATATCATTTTTGTTTACGGACTCTGTAATGGTAATGCCTTAGGAATTAGGATTTCCTGACAGAAAACAACTTTTTTGACGCGTTTTTTAGTGAAAATGTTCACCCATATTATTATCAAAAATAAAACACCTACAACCAGACGACGCAGCACAACGACTTGCATTTTCTCAATGGCTTCTTGATAATACCTAATATACCATTTTTGATATAATTAACATTTTTTCTTGTAGTTTGAAGAGTATTTACTGAAATTTTGACTAAAATCGACATAAAGTGACAGCGTTTTTTCGGGATCTGAAAATTACAAGTTTTGAAAATAGCGAAAACATGTGCAACTTCCTGCATCAAAATAGTGGTGAATATAAATTGATTCTATAAGTCTAGTGTAATTACTTTAAAGAAAAATTGAACACGAAGAAATCTAGACCTCGTGGATCAATTTTCTTTAAGATTTGACAAAGTTTGAACGGTTTAAACAAAGCATAATTTAGCAATTTTTCAAAATTTACGTTTTATTTTAATTAATAGTTAAAGCTTGATATATCAAAATGACAGCCCCAACATTAAATATACAAATATGGGATTTAAAGTACATGTAATAAGGAATATTTTAATCCAACGTAGACCTTCTTTTCTTTTTCCAGAGGCCCAAAAATTGAGATACAAAAATGTGCGGTTTGCCGATTTTGACAATTTTTGAATATTAAAAATTTCTTGATACTGCCCGATATACCATTTCTCATATGAATAACCTTTTTTCTTGTGTTCTAAAGAGTATATACTGAAATTTTGACTAAAATTGACATAGGGTGACAGCGCTTTTTCGGGACCTGAAAATTACAAGTTTTAAAGATCGCAAAAACATGTGCAACTTCCTGCATCAAAATAATGATGTATACGTATTGATTCTGTAAGTATTGTGTGATCTCTTCAAACTTGTAATTATGTTTAAAGCTTAATATATCAAAATGACTGCCACGATATTAAACATAATGATATGTGTTTTAAAGTACATGTAATAAGGAATAATTTGAGCTATCGTAGACCTTTTTATCATTTTCCAGAAGCCTAAAAATTGAGATACAAATTAAGCTAAAAATGACGTTTTATTGTAAAATTTTTGACCTTCAAATGTGTGTCATTTTGAACAGGCAATATTCGAAGGTCCAAAATTTTGGAAATCTCATTTTTTTCATCTATATTTTGATCTCTGAAAATTTGAGCAAAATCAAAGAGGTCGACTTTTTCAAATTGGTCGAAAAGTAATGGAATTACCCATATACATTGACGGATTTTTGTGTCAATTATTTAGTAAAATTCTATCCAAGAAATTAGAACCTGTTCTAATTTCTTGCTTAAAAGCTTGCTAAATAGCAAAAAAATTGGCGCGCAAAATTATTGTACTGACACTTGTATTAAAATCAGTCTCGTGTAAGACGGCTCTAACTTCTAAAAAACACCTTTTATAATATTAAATATTTACATTAAATTTTAAAGTTTTGTGATTTCTATTTATTTTGATTATCATATCTAATAAAGGTTAATTAAAAATATCTAATTGTTTATTAAGTAGTATATAATTTGGATTTTTTTACTGTAATTTACACGAATCGGATGGTTTTGGTAAAGGCACACGAAAAAAGCATTTTGGCTCGAGTTACTACACCCGATATTTTTTGCCGGTCTCATTTAAAAACTGTGTTTTAGGAAATTTTAAAGTTTGTTATAATTTGTTATTATTGTCCAATTTTAAGGTATGGCATAAACAGTTGGTTTCGGTAGAGGACGGCGAAAAATTCTAAAAGTCAATTAAATTTAATAGCATGATTTTTGTCAGTTAGTTTAGTTGGCTGATTTAAAGGCAAGTTACATTTATAAAACTTTTATAATACCGAAATAGTTAAATTAATTTAGTTTTTGAGTAAATTTTATATCTAAAGTTTGTTTTGTAATACCGGCTCTTAACAAATAATCAGCTGACTTTAACTTTTAGACTACTCGAACAAAATATTTTAATATAAGTATACTACGTATTTAACTTTTTTTTGAATTCTTAAAAGTGAGATCAACATTTGTCAAAAATGTATTTCTTATTACAGTACAATAATATGTATAATATACATAATTAATATTAATTAAATGTTTAAAAAATATGTAAAAGCTGTATTTTATTATTACGTATTTAATTATGATATTCATTCATTCATTTAACCTTTTATCTATATCCTTTAACTGCTTTTCCTTATTTCTTCATCACACAAACACACAGGTAGAAATTTAATCTCGTTCCCGTTCTCTCTCTTTTTGTGCGGTTATAAAAGGAAAATAATTTCCCGACCGATGTAATTAAATGCTAGGAATGTAATGAAACGCATATTCAGTTATTAAATAAGCATAAAAAGGTGCTTTTAATGACCAGGACATTTTAAAGTAATCATAAATATTTAAAGGGAAATATTTTGCGATAAAATATATATGTCGGGGGTGGACTGGAAGGAGTTGGTGGTGCTGGCGAGCGTGTATTATTATTAGAATCGTGATGTGATGGTCGCGTGACGATCGAACTCAGACTTTCAGGCGCCTCCACCTGGCGGGATTGATCCGTCGCGGCGACAGGTAATGGACGTCGGTGATAACAACTGGCGCCACTCGTCACAGCCAATATAAATTATAAACTACACACACGTTACATAATCAGCTGTTACGCAGCAACAACAACGTTCAAGGCATCTTTATGGCCGAGTATTAAATAGCAGCAAGTATAATTAGGACTCTTTTGGTCGCATGACGATAGGAATTTTGAAGGACGGTTTTATGCTTCAAAGTAAGTTCAAAGTCTACCAAAAATAATTAAGACATTTGGTACAAGTATTAAGATTTATCTACTAAATCCATGTAAAGTTTTGTATCTTATCTTTTGGTTTAAACTCACTTTGGGATCTATAGTATAATTAAAGCTGTGTAATATTGATTTATTTTGAACAAGATTTTAATTAAAAACTAATTAAATTATTTTTATTGAAAAAAAGATAATAATTTCCATATTTATATATTCAAAGTAGGTTTTGTATAAAGAAGTAAGAAATCGTGTAATGAAAACAAGAAGTAGGAAAAGACAAATTTTAAAATTCTCACAGTGTAGGTAATGTCTGAATAATAAATTCCACAGCGACGCAGCGCCATTTGCAAATTACATATTTACGTTATGTATATATAAACGAAAATAATATCTGTTTTATTATTGCATCACGAAAGAGGGACTGAAAAGAATGCGGAGATAATAGTAGCGGGCCGAATTATTTATTCAGGGCGTTTGTTTATATTATTAATACTGGAATTGTCTTGAAACAAACAGAAAATAAATAAATAAGAAGCGGGAACGAATTGTGTGCGTCGTGAAAACTCATGCATTTCTAATAAAAGCACATAAAATATAGAAGTGGTAATTTTGTTACGTGTATTTTCCGCGAATCAGGAATGAATCGATCCTTCTTCGGTCACGCAAGCAACATCGAAATGGTAACAATAAACTTTGTTTTAGTTTTTGGTAAGGTCGTGACTCTTAACAAACAAAGCATTTTTTTTCTGTGTTGTTGGCTCGATCCATCATTGCATCATCCCGGGTTTGCTTAAGGAGGATTTCGCCAGGACTATTAATCTCTACCCAAATTCAGTGGCCAGAGGTGCAGCCATGCGCGAATGAATAGTGCTCTTTATCTTTGACAAGTTGGGTTATTCATACTTTATTACGGCCACTTGAAACGATAACGATATGGACTTTTCTTGGGGAGGTTTAATGTTACTACGGAAAATACGAGGCTTCAGAGAACTATTAAATTGACCGATAATTTATCTACATCATTTTTATTCCTTGCTTAATTCCTCGTGCGTGCAAATGAAACATTCATTCCTGTGAATTTAACTCATCAAATTTTATTAGAACTTTGTCATACAATTATTTTCTATTTATTACTTTCATAGGATGATTGCATAATATAAATGACACAAGCCCAATAAAGAGATATAAAAGTCTATTAAAAAATCTTGCATGCTAATTGTGAAGATAACTAATTAAAACACGTTTTTTATGTAATATCATGTAATGTTTAATTTATTTTTAAATGAGATTTTATTTAGTACGCTTTATCATTTTCTATTATAATAAAGTATGGATCTATAGATCAAAATAGAATAGAAATTATATGAACTTGGTTATTATTATAATTTTTATTGACAAATAATTATGCAAAATTCTATGAGCTTCATTAATTCTAGCCTTCACACATGAAACTAATTTTAACTACTATTTGAATGTTTACACCGCAGAGTTAATTAATTTTAATTATGATTATTTTTTCTATGAAAATTGTTCTAGACACAAAACAACATAATACTTTTATTGTACGGGTGGCTATTATAAAAATCATTTATTTTTATGAGAATTGCTTTAATATTCTACTAATTTAACAAAAGAAGAATCATTGACCCATTCCGACTTATTCACGTGATTAAATGCCATCATCCTCTTGAAATATGTGCACATATAAAATGTCTTTCTTTTTATTTGTGCAACATGTATGTATACATGTTTTGTTTGTTGTTGAACTTCATGTGATTTATTTCTTGTTCTGTGTTTATTCCAGGTTTGAAGTAATGCTTGTTCTGCCCGGGGATGTTGTGTGGCGAGTTCCACAGAGCACCCCTCGGTCTGCACTTGAGCTTGTCGGATACCCGTAGCCCCTACTCGTCTCTGCTCGCTCTTGTCCAGGGTATGGCAGCCATCACCGCACACGCCGTTCAAGAAGAAGAGGACATCTTTCTCGGTAAGTCAATCAGCATAACCAAAAACACATATTAGTAAATTAAAAATATAATTTATATAAAATAGGTCAGAAAAGTTGGTTAAAACTTTAAATAAGATATTGTGATTATCTTTAACAAACCTTATATAATTTATAGTTTGGAGCTCTTTCTAAGTAGAGTTATTGAAATCGCTTATGGATCATATTTAATACGATTAAAATCTATTTGATCTATTAAATGCACGTAAAAGTTTTTACGTTGTTTTTAATAAATTTTGTTTAATTTAATGAAGTCAAACGGTCTTATCCTTATAGTAAATTGTATGCTTTATTAAATATATTACTTGGTTTTTATTAGGCAGTTATATTAAATGATAAACATCACATTACGCTTTACACAATTTAAAACAAACATTAATTGTACATTTCACACTGTGAGATGTTAAATCTGAACACAAAAAAAACTTTGTACATTGTTATTTTATTAAACTTACATATTATATTTATAACATTATTTGGGATTCTGGATTTAAATGGATATTTATTAGATCTTTTTTGCTTCTTTCAGTGGTAAGCTCACTAATTTGTTTTAAATTTGGTACTGTCATTGTCTTTTTAGCTTCACGGATTTAGTCAATTCTAGTTGTACTATTATATTTTAAATGTTTTGAAGCAAATGATTTGCCAGCAGGGTATTAATTAGTGAAAAAGTTGAGGTTAGACCGGAACAGACAGAGATACGTTCTGCGTCGCGTTGAATTGCAGTTTTAACCGAGTCCAACGCTTAGGATGAACTCCCTATTATATTGCTCGATCTATTACAACTGATTTTGGCCGCTTATTGTATGTCCATTACTACTGGATTTGACCGTGGGAACGCTTTCGGACTGTCGTGGGAATTCTTGCACGCCACATACTATTTTTGATTCTGGAGTAAACGAACATGAATCAGCAACAGTTTTTGAATAAGTACTACTGGTGCGAAGTTAGACATAGTAGGGCCGATGTAGGTAGTTAGCATAGAAGTGTGATACACTTTTAAAGACTTTTCTGGCTCTTTCTTAGTAGCTATTTTATACGATTAGTTTATGTTTTTTCTATAATGATATTTATTTTTCTTTGAAGCACTAATACTTTTAGATGAATTGCTAAGTACATGTGTGGCGACTAATACATGGTTACCAGGCTGATAAGTTGGGTCTGGTTGACACCATCATCAATATCTTGGACAACATCTTGGGATTCTTTCAGGGTATTAGCAAGTTTTTGATTGGATAACTGCTGTTTAATCTCTGGATACGTTATCTGAGCTTCATAATTCTCTTTCAAATGATAAATAAGCGAGAATTAAATTGCTGGGAGTTTAACTATCTTAGCTAAAAAAATAGTTGTTGTTTCAAGTTTTGTTTTTTTAAATTAACTGGGTTAGATTTAGAATAATAGGAAGATGTAAAATAGTAGTCGATGTGTAGGGACTTGTTGCATAACAGAGGTGACAAATTGTGTTCCATTGTTGCTCAATACCCTACGTGCTAATTCATAGCTTAGGAAAATTTTATTTATAAGAACTTTTGCACAGGTTTTGGCGCTGTCTTTTTTTAATGGAATCAACTCAACCTATTAGGAAGTCACATCTTTTACGATAAATATTATTGTTTTTATCATTTGAAGTTGGTGGTTCAAATAAATTGAAAGTAGTTCAAATTGCTAGTTTAGTGATATTTGGAGTAATCCTGCAGGTTTTAAGTTAGTGGGTTTGTACTTTTGACATTGAGTACAGTTTTGAACATACTAGGTAATGCTATTTTTCATTTTGTTTTAAAAAAGGGTACTCTATTTTTAAGTTGAAATTTTAATCATATAGGATAAAGAACAAACGGTTTATTTTTATTTTATTTTAGAGAGTGTATATTTTGATTATGTATGAAATATGGTTTCATTTAGCAGTAGGCCATTCTCGAGGACCAATTATTGAGTATTTGCGCCACTGTTTCAAGCGGTATTTTGACGATAATTTTGCGAATGTTCTGTTTTAAGTGGTCAATTGTCTGTGGATAGTGAGCATACATCTTTTCTTTTAATGCGTTCTACAAAAAATATCCAAAACTTGGTTCACATCTCCGAAGCCGTTGTTGAATTTGGTGCGCAGAAGATTGTTCGTGGCATGTGCAGTATGGGATGTTGCCATATCTTGTTGATACCAGAGCTGTTGTAGATCAAATTACTGTAATTTGGGTCACAAAAAATCAGTGATCATGCCTTTGTAACGATCTCCGGTAACAGTAACGTTGGCTCTATAATTGTTTTTGAAGAAAATGGCCCAATAACGCCACCACTCCAAAATCCGCAACAAATAGTAACTCGCAATGGATGCATTGGTTTCTCAACTATGGCTTGTAGATTTTTTGTTTCCCAAATACGGCAGTTTGGTTTGTTTACATAACTTTTCAGATAGAAATGGGCCTTGTCCAAAAAGATGTATTTTTGGTTAAAATTAGAGTCAACATGTTTAAAGCTCACTGAGCGAAGCAAAAAAGGGCACCAGAGTCGGCTATTTTAATTTCTTGAATAAGTTGCACTTTCTTTGCAAACATACCGAGGTTTTTGTGAAGAATCCGCCTTAAACTGGTTTGCCGAATATTGAGTTGCTGACTTCTGCGCCGAGTTGATGTTTCTGGGTGCTCGCGTACACCAAATTGTTGCTTCTGTTGTTCGACAACAGAAGCGACAATTTTGGCAAAACGCTTTGGATAAGCATGTTTGATGTGCTCATTGTCTACCCGCATTCCAGTTTCACGCAATTTTTGCACTTTTTACTCATTTTCAAAACAAATGTTCAGTATTTTAAAACGTTGTTCTAAAGTAAAACGATGCATCTTTTGTCTACGGAGATATCTAATCACACTTTTCTTATGTAGTTGTGACGCAAAAAATGACAGCGTCTGTAGAAACATGTAATTCAAAATTCAACTATAACATGGCCTACTCTTTAGTAGTGTGCGGAGATATAATGGTAAGTTTTAAGAACAGATGCTGTCTTGTGTTTTGGGACGACTATTTACGGTTTTTTGGAATTGTTGTTTTGGTTATACCGATAGAGCACTCCTTGTATAATTTGGATGTCCAATAGTGTATATTTTTAAAACATTTGATAATGTCTTGTAGATGTGGATCTTTTGATTGTTTTGTACGAATATTAGCGTTTTATTTAGTGTGAAGGTCAATTATTCTATTGCAAATAATGTAATGTTTTTAAATTTATTAATAATTTTTATGTTTGATGATCTGTTATGATACTTTACATCATTTAATATGTCCTTGGCAAGAGTTGTGCGTTCTGTCGTGGAGTAGTTTTATTAGGCACTGTTAAGTATTCTACTTGCATACTCGATCTGATATTTGTTTTTTTTGGTCTTGTACTAATATGTCACTAATTGCATTGTTACTTAGGCTTGATTTATCAGCAGGTTTAAAAGTTTTTCAAAATTGGTTTATATTCTTTTTGACGAGATTATGTGTCTAATGAATCAAGCTTGTTTGCAACAAATTAAATCATCAATTTATAGAGAACTTATTTGCTTTTAGATTGTGCTGTTGTTAAATTTTTAATACGTTCCTTAAACGTAGTTGATACTATCACTAGTCTCAATCTAAATAAGCAAACATTTGAATGGTTGGAATTCTATTTTTAAACTGGTCTAACATTTGTTGAAATGTAGCCGGTGCATTTCTTAAACTAAATGACACACGCGATAAGTTAATAGGTTTCAAATGGTGTAACAAAGCTAGTTTTTTTTTATTCTCTTGTTGTATTTGAATCTGCAAATATCTAGCGCATAGGTCTATAGTTGATAAGTAATTGACGGACTGAACTGAATGCAAAATGTTATCTATCCTTGAGAGTGGATAGGAATCTACATTAGCTATGACAATTCTATGATAATCAATACATAGACGGGTCTAACTATGTTGTTTGGTTGATTAATACAATAGGAGCAGTTCATGGTGATTGACTTAGAACTATAACTTGCTTTGAGTTTTAAAACTTTTTTTCATTTTTTTAATAATGTGTTTACTTATTTTTGTTTGCTCATTTAAGTTCTCAGCTTTGGTATGTTGAAGTTCTGCAATAAATGTTGAGATACCAATATTTGACTGGGTTTTCAGTTTATATAATTTGCCAGTTTTTCTAGTTACATATCTATTTCAAGTATATTTTGGAAACTGGTTGTTATACAGGTGAACAAGCGTTATTTAATAAGGATGGCGGCATAGTGCGTCGAGTCTTTACTGTGCACTTTCTTTTTGGCTGGTGACCAAACATTTGGTGAAACATTTTCTTTATTACATCCAATAACGTTGTGTTTGGCATTCTTAGAAGACCATGGTTTTACAGAGACTCCAAGACATATAAACATCAGTTTAGTGTTTTTACAAAAAAGTTTGTTGAGGTAAATTTATAATAACGCTAGCATCTTGAATAAAATCGACTAACATTGTGCGATTTTATTTTATATTGCTTGATCTATTACAACTGGCTCTGGCCGCCTATTGAATGTCTATTATTACTGGCTCTGGCCACGAAAACGCTTTCGCTCGTGGGATTTCTCGCACGCCACAAACGTTATTTTTGATATTGATTGATTATCTTGGATTATGTTCTATCCGTGCTATAATTTCTTGTTCTGCTCTAGAAGTGGATACCGATCTTGGTCTGCTGGAAAGATAGCACTGTTTTTGAAGTAAACCGTTATTTCTCAATCTTTGGTGAATTCTTCCAAACATACGATGTGAAGGAGTCTTGCGATTTGGATAAGCTTCTACATAAAGACGTTGCGCTTTGGTGGCTAATTCTGCATTAGAGTAATCAGCCATAGCAATGAAAACTTGTGCATTAACAACAACTCTCAAATACTGAATGTTTATTTCACAAAACATCAGCCAACTATAATAAGAAAATTGTAAAATAAAAAAATAGAAAAAAAAGAATAATAAAAATAGATAATGTTCCATATCTCCAAAACCGTTGCTATGACAACCCATGTTTGTTAAGATATTTTTATTTGTTGTGGTTTGTACTACCATCCCCTTAAATATTTTAAATTTTTTTTTACACCCTGTATATTTATGAATCTCGCAGACTGACGACTCCAACTATTTACTTTCAGCGGATTGATTTTCTAATTTGACCAAACATATCTTTATGTACTTTAAAGTAATGATTACAACTAGTTACTTCAATACATTTTTTTCTTAATTTGATTAAAAGTTACTGCAATTTAACATCGTTTGTGCTTGGCTATGCGTCATATTGTAATTTACAACGTATATGCATACATTAGATGAGCTATTGAAGTTTTTTAGCAAAAAGCTGCTTTCTTAATTAATTTAAATAGTAGTTAAAAATATTATATAAATATGAATTTATTAACAATCTAATCTATACACTATTGCGCCTTTACTTGACTATTTACATTTACGGTAATGTATAGTTATAAGCTATATAAGAATAAAATTGTGAAAAAAAAAATTGAATTAGAAATTGTTACACTACATAGAGGAAGCGTGATGTTTCCTTGTATTTGTAGAGTGGGGTTGGATTTGTAACCTGCTAAAATGACTTATTCTATTGCTTTGCCAGCTTACTCTTTAGATGGGTTGTTTGAATATTGGAAATAAACGTTATTTATAACCTTGGGTTAAAGAATTTTTAACATCTCTAACAAATATAAGTTTAAATTCAAACATATTTTTATGTTATGAAAACATAACAAGTTATTCCTAGTATATTAAATTTTGAATTAAAAAAAAATTATTATATTATATTTGACCGGTTTGCTTTGTTGGCTTTTATAAAATAAATAACGATTGGATAATGCAAATTATTGAAGATAAATACTATTTTAGAACTTTTTTTTAAACCATACACTAATATTTACCTCTTCTATCCTATAATGTGTGTGTTTTCAGTCTTCAATTTTATTTACATACGTTAGTCACGTCTCCTCATTTTATTCCTACATTACGAAGGAAGTCTTGATGGAGTATTAACTCTATGTCATTTATATTTTAAAAGAAATAGGATACTTATAGCTGTTACTATGTGCTAGTTTATTTTATGTTAAATAAAATAAATAGAATATTAAATGAGTCAGCAATTCTTTTGACTTTCAATGGTGTTTATTTTAGATATGTACTTGTTAAAGTAGATAATTCTAGGAATTGAAATTTCATTTAAAAATCGATATATAAACTTTTTTACGTATTAATATGCGAGCAGTGCAGTTCATTTGAACTAAAATTAATTGTTTTGATTCAACTCAATTTTAAAATGTCAATATAAATTTTAATTAATTTCATATACATATATACTTTATGGTCACTCTGTATAATACTTATTTTAAATTAGCTAAATTTTTAATAATAACTAATACTGTTGCCTTCAATTCTTAGAAATAACTTACTATAATACGACAATCAGAATTTTTAATACTTCCTTATCATGCAACTTGATATTTTCATGCACACTTGCAATTCTTTCCAATGAACTGAAACTGATTATAAGAAACGCGCGCAGCAGTCCCCTGCATACTTTCACTACTAGCTGATCAAAACAATTTATATTATAATAAATCAGTGATTAGAAAAATATAGTGCAGTGTAATTAAACATTATTAAATATGTGCCAGTGCATTCGATCACCACGCCATACTGGAGAAAAAACTGTTTATAAAAGTATATTTTAATTTACTTATAGTATTAAAAACTTAATTTAAGCAATTTCTATTTAAATAATAAATTGATTACATACATACATTACAAAAATCAATAGTACTATGAGTACCAATTATTAACCCATTATAAGAAATTTTATGAAGTGCTCTATATTAATGATATTCAAATAGACCGCATTTGCTTTTAAATTGACATGTAAAAACCATTTAGATTTATATAAGTTTAGTAGTGAATAATATATCGATTTCATATTATAATACTTTAATTATGTAATTATATTGTAATAGGTGAATATGAAAAAATAGTTTATAAATTTGATGTTGTTCCTTTATTTTTATATACAATTAATCAGATTGTTGATTGGAAGTGTAGGAAAATAAATTACATTTCGATCAGTTAGGAATTTGTTATGTTATAACCCCGCGCAACTTATTATAATTTAAATTATTATACTTAACAGTTTTATTTTCAATTAATCATTCCAAATATACATAGAGCGTCTATTAATACTTCTGTTTACATTTCTTTTTTTATTCTTACGGTATAAACTAAATTATTAACTTAATCGTTATTTGTATACAATAAATATATTTCGATTTTGCGCTTTCCATTAGTTCTATAATAATGTATTATATTATTTTCCTGCTATTATTGCCAGTGCATGTGCAATACAACCAACAAGCTTTATCCAACAATTACGGCAATAAACACGTTCCGCAAACTTCACAACTCCTAGACGTATACATGATTTCATTTTCGCTAAAGACGTGCCAATAATTTATCGTGGAATTTTGCCGAAGCTACCTACCCATATGTACACCGAACAAATTCAATTAGAAACGTCAATAAGTACATTTTATATTGTTTGCTTTTCAATATTCGATTAAAATCTTCATAATAACATTATAGTAGAAAATACTCGGTAAAATTACCAATAAAATAAAAACTGTGTATTGTAAATTATATTATTTGAAAATATTGCTTGTTTTGATTTAGTTATGTCACACGCAATAAATGGTAACTTTAATCAATACCGTTCAATAAAAAAGTAAACATTTTGTAAAATTTTTATAAATTGCTCTATTTACAATTAATAATAAATAATAATATGTGATTTTAATTAAAGTGGCAGCAGTACCAACTTTCTTTTTATTATCCATTCACAACTTTGAGAGGACTATTACAATTGTTATTTTAGAAAAATAACTTATAGTCTACTAAATTTGGGGTATAATGTAATACACTTAAAGTTTAAGCAAATATTTTGACAAAAAAATTACAATTTAATTTTAACTATTGAAAAATTTTACATTCTCATACATTTTATGACACTAGAAATTTTATTCTATACACATAGCAAAAACCAATTTTAAAAAGGACTCAAATTGTGCGACTTTTGTTTGAAGTTTTATGATACTCAAAAAACGCTTATCAGATATTGAAATAATAAAAACATATAGTGAATTGTACGAAAACAGTTCGCAAACTTTTGTGTTACTTATGATAGGTGATAATGATATCTGTAAACACACATTTATACTATAGAAACTGAAGAAGTCTATTATCTGGTCTACTCACACTCTAATGTCAACTAAACTACTTTCCGGGCATGTTATAGACTTATGTCGTAATTTTGGAGTTATTTTAAGTTTGTGCAAAAACGTAATACAGAAGAAAAAACGTTTTTACTAAACTGAATATCAGGTAGGAATTTTTAATGAAAATGATAAAAAAATATTTTGTTTGAAGTATTGCTCATTGGTAGCTATACATTTTTTTCACCTGTCTGACAATTTGTAGTTGCCACGCCAAAAGAACTGTTGCTCTTTTGAGGTAAACCAGTCATCGAGAATTTTCGTGCGTTTTCGTAAAAAGTGAAGCGCTGCTCAGCAAGTGCGTGTGCAATCGATGCAAATAAGTAGTAATCGGACGGAGTCAAGTCTGGTGGTATTTTCCAACTAAACGCTTCAATTGTTTCTTTGACCAGTTTTGTTGTGTGTGATGGTGTATTATTATGATGCAAAATCACTTTGTGTTGCCTTTTTTTCTTCTGGATGGCTTTCAAACGTATGGAGACGACTTCTCGAGTCACATTTAATTGGTCCGCGAGTTGTTGTTGGATTTAAGCGTCATTCTTATACAACAATGCTTGCAATTTGATGTCTTAAAACTTTGTCGGTGGTTTTCTACGTTCTTTGTTTCTCACGTCAATTTTGAATTTTTTAAACCACTCAAGGCATTGTGATTTACCAAGAGCATGCTTGCTCTAAGCTACGACAAGCAATCGATGTGATTCTGTAGCAGTTTTCTTCAAATGGTAACAGAAAATCAATGCTGTCCGCAAATCGTAGTTTATAGGCACAACATTTGACATGTTCAACGCTATACAAACTATGCTGTTGTATGAAACTTGTATTGAATTTTTTTGTCAGAGATGGTCTTGTTGACATGGCGCTAATCACGGTAACTACAGTGACAGCCAGCGCCATCTATGTGCAATTTTCAATTTTATATTAACAAACTTGGTATATTTATTATGTTGCTACTATTGTGCTATTACAGTTACCAAATTTACAATCCTAGTTTCAAAGAAGATTGGCTTATAATAGGGGATACATTATTCTATAATGACTTTAGTAACAATTTTTGAACACCCAAATGCGACAATTTTACATTTTATGTTACTTCCAAAATTAACTGCAGATCATTTTTGTATATTTAATGAAGAAACTGCAAGTAAATATGTAATTGCGATTTTTCGGAGAAGTGTTTTTTTGTAAAGCAAGTAAAGTAAATTCAAACATAAAAATGTAAGCGATTGTATTGGTTAATGTTTAAGTTGTAATACTGGACCTTTAGTTAACTTCCACACACATTGCAAACTTATAAGTATTTGTACTGAGTCATAGGTAGTAGGGATTAAAAAAATAACTGATATATTGAATTTAAATGAGACAATGTTATAGTACATCATTAGTATTACTAATAGTATACGATTGATTGAAATTTGTGCGGTAAGTTTTACACAACCGAAATTATAATGACACCTCAAAGTCAGTGTTAGTAAGTCAAACATTGTTACTATATGTTGATAAGTTAATTTTGACATAACCTGTAATTTAGTGACCATCATCATTAAATTATGAAGAGCAATGTAGTTAAACATGATCATTGCAATTGTATATTAGATATGAAAAAAACTTATAACTTTTAAAGCTATACAATAGATTTTAATGAAATTTTGCAACATTGGCTACGTCTAGAGCAACTAATCACTGTCAATCATTCAAATTGAACGCCGCCACTGCACTTGTTTTACTCATTTAAACGCACAATTATATTTGAAAAAGGAAATCAAAATGTTTGTATAACAAAATTTAATAATATAGATGTGGAAGTTTGTACATAACTTCTAGTTTTGTGACCAGCGACCAGTCACAGTAGAAATGTTAGTTATTAAGAAAAAATATAGTTTTATAACTGTACGTTGTGTTTTAATTAAAATTGATAACAGTGCAGCATCATTACTAGTAATTGTAAATATTTAATAAAAACGACAAGGTAAATTTGAAACTACCTTTAATTTAATTACATTCCGCTGTGGCAAAGAAAGCTA
Organism: Tachinus rufipes; assembly: GCA_963932245.1. Taxonomy (NCBI): domain Eukaryota; kingdom Metazoa; phylum Arthropoda; class Insecta; order Coleoptera; family Staphylinidae; genus Tachinus; species Tachinus rufipes. The sequence goes on along the minus strand of OZ010745.1, from coordinate 68,140,904 downwards.
ATTTTATACCTACCACTTAACTGTTGTTTGTTTAGAGTTAGACTTGGTGTATGTACGCCACTGGGTATTGTTGTACCGAGAAACAACTTAGCCTTAAAGTGATTGAAAACTTAAATTATTTTGCTCTTTTTTTTGTTTTGCATGTGGCAAGTTAGGAAAAAATAATTAAGAAACAGTGCCAAAACACTATTAACAAAACATTATTATTTGAAGCATGATAGTGAAGCAGACATTGAAGTTCAATGGAACGAAATATGAGCATCTGTAAACGGTATATGTTGCAAAATCTTGAAGGGGAAATCTCAACCTAAAAAGAACTTTTGGATGACGGAAAACATTATAGAACTAATGGAGTAGCGGAGAATTTTTAAAAGCAGCAAACATACATACAAACAAGTCTAGTAAGTTAATTAGATAGAGAATTAGAGACGCAAAAGCATTGTACCTCACCAATTAGTGCAAAGAAATAGAAGATTTAGAAGTTGCATATTTGATTCTTTTAACATGCGCAAAAAAATTAATTAAATTACAAGTAAATTCCGAATAATAGATTATCGGGATTAATCTACAACAATAATGAAACGGAACATAAATAAAGCGAACAGACAAAGTACATTACCAAACTATTTGAAGATGACATGTAACAAAGTAGAATATGATATAAGGTTAAAAAAACCGTAAAGTAGTTATACTGGATGAGAAGCTTAGTTAAATTATTAAAATTATTCGGCATAAACGTCATTGCTTAAAGGTTTGCAATATGTTGCCAGATATAAATGCTTGCTTCATAGACTTTCAAAAAAGGCATTGACTATGTCAAACATGATGTCTTTGTGGAGACTTTAGGAGATGTAAGATTGAAAGGAGATATAAGGATTGTTGCTAATTTATACTGGAATCAAACTTTTAAATTTAATATATAATGTAACACAAGGTTTACTCCAATAGTATATTTAAAAATGCACTATCTGACAGCACGGTACTGCTGGCCATCACTTAAAAGAATTACAGAGGATTTTGGAGGCAGTTGTTGAAAAATGCGCAATAGCGAGACTTGAACTAAATATTGAAAAAAAAAACAAAATATTAGTAATTAGCAAGCAGAATAATATAGCAGCTAACATAACAATTAACGATGAACTCTTGGAGCAAGTAAACCAATTAAGATATCTTGATACCATAATAACAACCACCGCTGAGTCAAACAGACAAACAGAAGTGAAATTACAAATTAGCTTGCGCAGGGTTTTTTGCTGTAAAGATCTCAAGTTAACAGTAAAAAATTTTCTTTTGAGATGTTATGTCTACTCTACTCTGTTGTACCGTATTTCAGCTTGGACAATAAATAAATACGAAGAAAAACAATTTGAAAGTCTTTGAGATGTAGGCCTACAAAAAAATAATAAAACATTTATAGACAAAAAATTCACCAACGGTAAAATACTCAAATGAGTCCACCGGTATTCTTATCATCATCAAAAGATGAAAACGGAATATTTTGAGCATGTTATGAGAAAATTTATTAAAAGTAAAAGTCAAAAAACTAAAAAAACAATTTGCCGTATAAAAAACTTGTTTAGAAAATACACAATTTACATTTTTTAATTTGTTTCTTAAATTTATTCCGATTGTTACTTTTTTTGTAGTATTTGAACGAAAACGGCAACTTTGGCGTCATTATTGTTTTGACATATAATTTGATAATTGACTTATTTTTTACCAGTGCATCCAGAAAGGATCAAATGATATGTTAAATATTTCTATATTTGATTATTTCTTTTGGCTATTTTCAACTATTATTTGACTAAAATATTCTGACATATTATATCTTGAACCTTTCTGAATGTACTGATAAAAAATAAATCAGTTATCAAATTATATGTAGAAACAGCAATGACGCCAAAGTTCCCGTTTTCGATCAAATAATGGGTGGGCCATCTTACTTTTGGAATTTGAATTGGCTATAAATAAAAAAACTAATGAATATTTTTTTTAAACTATTTGTTTATTAGAAAGATTGGACATTTTCATTTAAGAAGGAAACACAACATCATTCAAATGACTGCCATGGCTGGCTCAATTTTTTAGTACATTTTTTATTGTATGGGCTCTAATCGCATAAATGGCTACTTTGATTTTGTGTTTCAAGGCATCAATCGTCTCTGGATGGTTAGCGTAACACTAATCCTTAAGGTCTCCCCACAAAGAAAAATCCAACGGGGTCAAATCACAGCTCCTAGGCGGCTAATTGACCAGCATTTTGGCTGATTATTTTATTTATAAAAACTGTGCGCAAAAGATTGATGGTTACGTTGGCTGTGTATGACAAGTGGCCACGTTCTGTTGAAACTAACTGTCATCCATTTTATACTTTTTAATTTTTGGAAATAAATATTTATTTAGCATGGTACAGTAACGTTTGCTATTGATGGTAATGGCGGCTCTTTGCTCATTTTTGAAGAGGCTCATGAGGCTTTATTTCTTGGACTAATTGAACTTTAGGCCTTCAAACAGAGGTCTTTATGCAAAATTCTTTACAGAAAAAGGCGAGAAAGATGTTCAGTTTCTGAGAACGATGTCGAGTTGATGTTGATGCATGTTCACGCACACTCTGAACAAAATTATTTTTTTTGGCTAAGCGCACTAGACGAGAACGTGAACGTGTTGATTTATTTACTAACAATCTAGATTTGCGAACTTGCTTCACAAATTCGTCTACAAACTGCGTTGAAGGCACTTCTTTTCTATCGAATTTGTTTTATAAATTTCTTACCGTTTGAGTAGAAGATTCACCACTTTGGAAATAAGTTTTCATTATTTTTCAACTTTGTTCAAGTGTAAAGCGTCCAATTTCGTAAATGTCTAACATAAAACTAAATTTCTGTCAACTCATAAATGTCATTTTAGCTTTTAAAAACAAAATAAACGGTAGTTCAAATTCCAAACGTTACATGGCCCACTCTTTACTACAAATCAAGGTAGCACGTGGTCGGAATGGTCTTAACACTTGTTATTTAAAACAAAATGCCTAACTAAATTTGAAGTTTTGGTATTTTTGTGAACACGAGAACTCTGCATGTGTATATTTAGTTTTGAATTTGAAACAGATATAAAATTGTTATAGTTTTTAATAAAAAAAAAATTAATCTTATTGTTCAAGATTTTTTTGTACTATAGAATATGTAATGTATATTATATATTGCTAATTCCGTGCCTGAACATGTTTTTGCTCTAAATGGTGTGATTCATCTACAGGCTTTTATATCTAATGTTATTATTCCACTTTGCTACTTTTATGTGCCGCTTGTTTTGCCCAAAATATCAGGTGCTTGTTTAACATTATTAGGTTTGTATTTTATTTACTACTTATGTATGTCAAGTTTCTGGACTACAGGTAAAACTACAATCTTGAAAGGTCATATGTAATTGATTCAACAAACTTTAATTTTAGAGTGTTTTAAACTGTACCACTTATTCGTAATAACTATTGCACAGATTGCAGAATACAATAATGATCTGTCCTATAATAATGAAAATGAGCATAGTAGAAAATACTGACTTATTATATTATTAGTAAATAATGAAATGTATAAATAGTTTTTAATATTATTTTGTCTAAAAATGAAAGGTGTCTTAATATGGTGCACGTTCAAATTATCTAAATACGTAATTTATTTACATTCCCATTCAATTATATTTTTTTAGTATTTAGCAACAAAATTCCCACAATTCCGACCATGCACAAACACAATACATATGGCACTTAAGCAAAATGTAGAAATAACAACAAATACACAATCGAATAATATACAGAACATTAAGCAACAATCGTCATTCCAATCAATCTATATATAATAAATATTTATGTAATGGATGTTTGCATTGCTCACCGGCAGCAATATGCTACGATAATTGGAACACGTTTATTTTGCATTTTTATTTTAATTGAACAATTCTACTAAAGCACGCATAAAACTAATTCATTAGTAACAATAATAGGTATAATTAAATGCAGTATTTTCAATCAAATGAGTATATGTGCGAGTGACATGCATTAATTATTTTAATTATTTTATTTGTTGCATTTACGCAATTATATACATGTTAAAATGAGTAAATAACTGCGGAAATTTTATTTTTGTTTTTATTTATTCAAAAACAGTGACTAAAAAGAATAATTAAAATCAACTATAAGTTGACTCTAGTCTATAACTTTGTTATTTAGAAATTATGAGGCAATTTTTCTATAGTATAAAAAAAAATGTTTATATGCCAATCTATTATGTCGATGCATATTTATTATTTAAAATATTTGTTATAAAATGAAAATATACATTGAAATCATAGTTAATATATCATTCAGGACCATGTACTTCATTCTATCTATCTATTCCACGAAGAAGAAGAAGAACAAACCGGTTCTATGACAACTTAGTTAAAAAAATATTATTGTAGACTATAATCTACAAATTTGTAAATGGAGTTGAATAGAAATTATATTTAACATGTCTCTATAAAAATAATCCAATGGCAATTACGGATTGCATAAGCATATTAAAAAAAATATCCTATCAGTATATTGCTTAACAAGCACGGTATGATGCCCATTTTCCATGATTATGAACGTTTTTTCTACGACAATAATATTTAAAACTTATACAATCAAAATGTTAGTTAAAATGCATAATTTGACAGATGTATGTTATCTATCACAATGGTTGCATGTGCAATAGGTCTATTATGCGTGCGTAATAAAAAATATGAGTTAACTATAACAGTTTTATAAATTACACATTACGGGTGCTTTTGATTCGCAAAGTATATGAGTGTAATCTCGGTCCATCTATAATAATAGCGGTAGGTTTATTAAAGTTTTAAATTTTCTTTTTTCTTTTTTAATAGCCTATACTCAAAAAGTTATTCTTTCAATTTTAAGAGGTTATGTACATGCCTTGGCTCCTGTAATAGATTATGTGCTGTCATCGCAAATGTGTAATATTTTTTTAAATACAGTCAATACCGATTTGCACTCTCGACAACCCGATGAATGATAATTTAAAGCTTTATTAAAATAATAACATCTTGGACAGATATATTTAGTTTAACAAGTAATAATTAATATAGAAGAAGCAATATAACGCAACTTCAAGGATTTATCTATTGTTACGCCTCATTACAATGTTTAATAGTCAATAAATACTATTATTTTTAATAAAAAAATGTATGCAAAGAAATTATGCTTGAGATAGATTGTGTTTATAATATACTCTTTGTGCATATAACAACTGTTAATTAGAAGAACAAAAGTTAATTCATATGTTATTATTATTATTTTGTTTCACAACATGTTCTTGCTCGATTTAATTAACATTGTAATAAATTGTAAACATAAATATTATTATATAAACTTATTAAGATACTATCGTCATTTTATATAATAAAAAAATTAATTCAAATTTATAAATCACATTTTTTATTATTTATCATATATAAAAATATATTCAGTAAAAAAGTAGTAATCATTTTAACAAATTCTTATCCCGTGCCATCTTCATTTCACGTCACACATACTCGATTTTTTATTAAATATCGACCCATAAAAGATAGCCTATTATAAACTGAAATGATATCGAAGCTATAAAATATATAAAATGAAATGATCCAATATCAGTAAAGAGAGCCAATCTGGGTGGCGCGTGCGCGCTCAAAGAGTGAGCTCTTTAAAAATATTATTATAAAAAAAGCAGATTTTCTATTATCTCTCGTGGTATGGTTCGTTGGCGCCGTTCAAGGCGAAACAAAGAGGAAATCGCCTATTTTTCGCTAATACACTCTCTCTATAAACCCCGCCGGTTTAACCTGGTAAAAACTGATTGAAAATTAATGCATCCGTCCGCGAGCAGTCCGGATATTGGCTTCCGCTGTCCAAAAATTCATCATTACGAAAACATAATTTAATTTTTCCTCTAATGGATTTAAACTTAATTTTATTACATTTTTTAATGGCTTTTATGTTTAATATGATTGAAAAACATTAAAAATGAATTATGTTTACCGTTATTTTATTTTCATTTATTAATTAATAATATGTCAATCTATTTAATTGTATATTAGATTATTATCTAAATGCTTTTGATAATATCAGTTTATACAAAATTAGAGATATTGATAACTCTATAAATATAACAATACTTTCAATTTTAATTATTGTGTAATACTATTTATAATAATAATACTAATATTTATTGTTATATTCATATTATTTCATATGTTTTTATTATTTATTAATTAATATATTATTTTATACAACATGTTTCGTTATTTTAATAACATTTTCAAGTAAGTATATGGGCAATTCCATTTCAAACGGACCAGAGCTGGGGGGGGGGGGCATTGAGAAACTTGCTCATGTATTTTTTTTTAGTTTCTATAACTTATTAGTAGTCTTTTGATCGGTATATGAAGGTATGAAACCCATAAAAAAAAATTCTACAATTTTTTAAAGTTTTTTTGTCGTTTTGTAAAAAATCGTAGAATTTTTTTTTATGTGTCACATACTCTCATATACCGATCAAAGGACTACTAATAAGTTATAGAAACTAAAAAAAAATACATAAGCAAGTTTCTCAATGCACCCCCCCCTAGCTCTGGTTCGTTTGAAATGGAATTGCCCATATAATCTATCAAAAAATTTTAATATATTATATACTTACTTGAAAATGTTATTAAAATAACGAAACATGTTGTATAAAGTAATATATTAATTAATAAATAATAAAAACATATGAAATAATATGAATATAACAATAAATATAAAAGAATTTCATAGAGTTAATAAAAAAAGCATTGAATAATACTAATAATATATATTATGGTAAAAATGAAAGTTGACCTGGTCACTACTGCTTTAATATTGATATTTTATTTATTTTTTAACTACAATATGTAATAGAATTTTGCTCATATACCATCTAGTTTATACATTCTTTGAAAGTAAGCCTTTATTTTTATGCGTCGCTAGATGGTGCTGAAATAAGATTTTTTTTTATAACAAAAATAATTAATATTTAAAAATAAAATTGCAAATTTTGCTTACTACTCAGGTTTAGCGAGTTAATTTTTTGTCATTATTATAAAACATGTTTTTACATAATACAATTTAATATTAATCTGTTGACAATGACGTTGGTGCTTAATAATAATAAACAAAAATGTACATTTTTGAGAGATTTATAACTGGTGTATTTTTTAGTGCAATTTTTTTAAGGAGATTGACCAACTTGATTTTAACATCTTTTTTTGGAACAAACTTTTTTTTGGGTTTGTTCAACGAAAATTTATCTTGGTTATTAAAAAACTTTTATTATGAAATTTTCTTGTCAAATAACGATTGTTACGTAGTATTCGCAAAGTATCATATCTAAAAATTAATATTTTTTATTGTTCAGTTTGAAAATTAAAAACATTTATTATAAAATTGACGGTTAACTACCAACAAAGAAGAGTTATTTCTATTATTATATAACAGTTTACAAAAACATTTTTATTAAAGAGTAATATTTTACATAATATAGACCAAGAAACATAAACTAAAATAATATTCATTTCTTTTAATAATTTTGTTAGAACTTTCTATTGTATGAGAGTCTTGTCATCTATTTGACATCATCTACATGTTGGACTGTCTCTGATACCAATCGTGTGCGTGTGTTTTCTTAGTTGGGAGTGTTTTGTCAATATCCCTGCCATTCTTTCGGGACAATCGCAAGTAGTAATCGGTTGTCTTAACGTTTGGGGCAGTCATTGCTTTATTTGTCTATCTGCAGCCCGTAGTGTCATCCCAACTCATTTTAGTGCGTTGTGTGTGACATTTAAAAATTAGCTTTGATGTGGTTTTAAGCAATTAAGGTTCTACTATCAATTAGAATTTGAACATTTTTGCGGTACACTTCTTTTATAAAACTATAGGTTATTCCAACTACTTCTGCTTGAAAAATAGTTATGTGTGTTCTTAGTGGTAAAGATATTTTGAGGTCCAGGTTTACTGGTTTACTGGTTTTTGAACCATCCGCGAAGATTTTAATCGAATTATTGACTACATTTTGCTCCTCTTGTTTATTTGTGCACACGTTGTAGGGTTTTTGAAATTTAAAGAAGGGTGACATGTTATCAGTTTGTGGTGCTAACCGAAGTGTTTTCTTAACAATCTTTTCCAGGGGGGTACAGTATTTGCCAAACTTTCCTGCAAAGTTCAATTGAATTTAAACTTAAAGCTGTCATTGATGCCTTCTTGACGCAAAGTCGAGGGGCGGCAGACAAAACATTGCATTTATAGGTGGTGCTGCTACATGTTATACTTAGGTAGGCCATTTGCTGCAACTGATTCAGTTTGCTTGTAGACGTTTTCTGTCTAGTTTTTGGCAATAATATTAATGTCTTGTATGTGTCTTGTGATGGTTGTGTACAACCATAGCAGTATCTTTGGAGACAGACAAAAATGCCTACAAGTTATTTTGCTTCAGTTGATGCGTTAGTGGGGTATTTAGGAATTTTTGTAAGTTTAGGTTTCAAATTTTCTTTTTTGTTAAGAAGAGAACTAGCTTGGTATTTGGTTAATTGTTAAAAACCTTTTTTTTGCACCAATTTTTAATTATTTTTAGGACTTTTGCATTAAGTTGCAGAGTGTGCCCTCAAATTTGACGCTTAGCAAGATTAACGTCATTTTCATAACCATCAACTAGTATATTCCATAGTAGTGGTGATAATACATTTCCCTGGGGCCAACTTTTTGCAACGATTTTCTTGACTTTCAAATTCTCGGCGGTAACAGTTACGGCTTTTTTCTCTAATATATGTTTTATCTATCTACTAATTTATGGGGGTACACCATGTGTTGCCAGAGCAGTTTAAATTTTTTTTAACTGTCACTGTCGATAAGCTGTGGCATAAGATTATTTGTTTGGGTATGTAAATATACGTTCTTAGCTTACCGTTAATTGGATTTGAAAATACATTCCCATTTAGTTTTTTCAATCTGTAGACCCTACTTGGTACAATCTATAATTCTTGGATTAGGCTTGCAGAAATAGCTTTCCTGGTTTGTTTTTGCAATCAAAGCATACGCATGTTAATAATGTTTATTTGCAATCGGTTAATAATATGTCAAATTTTTATTTTATAAAGTTTGAAAGTCAGACATTTTTGACCGTCACTGTTTTGACCGGTTAACAAAGGGCTACTTTTAGTTTAGAGTTTATATTGGCGACTTCTACTTTTTGTTGCAAATGGAATCATTAGGTTTTGGAAATATTGAAGAGTCCACAATTTTGCAAACTCTTGCGGAATTGAGGGAATTCTTATTGCATCTTTCTTGGCAATGACATAAAAGGTTTTTTTACTTATGTTATTTGAACGCATTTGGACTTATTGTCTATAATAAGCTATAACATTTTTCGAAACCGTAAAGGAACGTGGTTTGTTTGTTTTATTTTCAGGAATTTTTATTAATAAAACAGAACCCAAATAATCAATGTTGTCTGTAGTCATACGTGTCAGTTTTTTAGGGCGACACACACAAGTTAATTTATTTGATTTCTTTGCTGAATATTTATTATGTTCAATTTTAATTCATTTGAAACATTGATATATTATTCTTGATATTCATCATTGTCTTTAGCATAGATTAATTTGACCAAAGAGTTGATGATTGACTTCTGAAGCAATAACTCCATTTTTTTCATGACCGAATCTTTGTCGCTTGGCATTATGATTTGTTGAAATGTTACTATGATAGTTGAACGGCCAACTTGTAGAATGTTTGAAATACATTTCTATAGTTTATTGATTTTATTTTACTATGTTTTGGTTTCTACAATGCTTTTAATCGCATAAAATGTTATATATGCTACACAGACGAAAAATGCTATTTGAATTAATCCGGGCATTTTTGTCTTTGTAACATAAATAAGATTTATTTCTTGCTATACAAAAATATTTCACCCGAAAAGGGAATACGTCTTTAATATTTTAATTGTGAATAAAATAGTAAACATACTGTGTTGGAAAGTTTCATCGCAATCTTCCGCTATAGTTAACCTCTTCGCTTTGCGTTTTAGTTGTCTTAGCTTTCCGTTGCAATGAAATACTTTTCATCTTGGTTTATAATATACTTTTGTAATCCATTTATATTGAAAATAATCTATTACTAAACATATATTAAGTTAACAACCACAAAGAAATTGTGTTAAACTTAAATCTTGCAGTTAATTTCTAACACTTAATAATTGGAATATTAATGATTTTCATCATTCCATTAAAAATGAGTTTTGTACGCTATCATATAAAATTTCTTACGTTTTGTTTTTTTGTAGATGAACCGTTTTTGTTTTCATGAAAATTACTTTTAGTAAAAAACATCTTATAATTTAATTAAAATCTGTTTACGTACATTTTTAATAATAAAAATATCTAATAACAAGCTTAATTTCCTTAAAATATATTATTTTCTTGCCATAATTAAATAAACATAATATTATTAACGAAGCATATGCTGTCTGTAGCCATTACTTCATCAACAGATCAAGTTTTATCTTCCCTCTACACCGTCCCTTTATTTACAAATATTTGTACATAACACAGATCCCCAAAATACACAAACACATGAAATCGAATCCTGTTTTTTGTCTGTCTACTCATAAATACAACTTAACGGAAGCCCTCCGAAAACCGAAGGAAAAACAAATAAGTCTGATGAAAATCAAAAGTATTATTCTATCAACCCCAAGGACTATAAAAAATCTTCGCTGCAAACAAACGATCTGATAGGAATTAAGAGGGGTTTGAGAATTTATGATTAGGGTGCCTTGACAACAAAATAAGGAACTATCATAATTACAAAGGGTGCGTTATGGTTACAGTTGGGGTTAGAATATACAAAAAGAATGAGTTTTGTAAGATTGTAGGGTCGAAATATGTTTTATAAGATATTATCTTTTAATGATATCTAAAAACTTTAAATTAGTTTTAATTACTTTATAAAATATTATTTTTGTTATTAAATAATTAATTTTTAAAATATTTTACTTAAATTAAGTTTTCGAATATTTTAATTTAGTAATTAAATTAAAAATATTTTAAGTTTTGATTCGTGTTGTACGTGCAAATTTCTTTTCGTCATTTAGTATAAACCATAAATTCTAATCATGCCATTGCTGAATCGAAAGTTGTTTTTATGATTATTGTTATTTATTACAATAAAAAGTGTAAACATTTGGGTCAATTAATGAAAACGTACTGATGTAATGACGATATGTCGTTTGTCTCCGAGCATAATAAGCTAACTATTTTTGTTATGATGTCAAATTGAATTAATGAGTGTTATTGACGTGTTTAGAAATTGAAAGAGAATTAAGAAACACATCACCGAAAATAAAAGGAGATGTTTATTTACTATCAACTTTCACCTTGAATATCTTTAAATTGTTTTTTGGTTGCTATTAAGTAATGTTTAGGGACACATTTCCTTATTGGAAATGGCGCCACACTAAACAAACATAAAATTACATATTTTTAGTCAGCTTAAACGAACCTATTCAATACTAAAGTAATTATTTATCGAGTTATAACACAACAACTGTACTTTACATGAAAGGAGTTTCCAGTGCTTTCATTACAGGACAATATAAATCATTGTCATAGTACATAAGGGAGGCCATAATAAATACAATAATCGACATGTAACATATGGTTAAATAATTCACATTGGATGCCATCGATTGAATACTGTTATAGCTTTAAGTATGCGGCGGAAAATTGTCAGATCAATACCCCAAGACTGTTTTATATTTTTGTATATGGCCATCGATCGTTAAACAAAAGATAACGCACGAATTATACTGAATACACTAGGAATTATGTTTTGCATACTTTCAATTAGTTTGTTTATTACTGTAAATTTCGATAGAAGGTAACAAAGAATGTATTATTTTCAGCTTGTTTATTCTAACTAATCAAATGTTAATTAATTAAATTTATTATATTTTACCTATTATTTCAACGTCTTTAATAAACAGCAAAATTAGATTTATTATCGAAATATTTCATTTATTTCGGATTTGAATTAGCTAACTCATTCGGTCATAATAGTATAGATCAACAATACAAAGATTTTCATTCTTTCTTTTCAGGATGTGAAATAAAATTAATGAGGTGTGAATGGGAAACGATTCTGATGTGAACGCGAGTTGGAAAAAAATTATACGATCCATTCCCCACACGAAAAAAAAAACCTAAATTCGATAACAATAAAACACGACCCGAACGATTTTTATTATTACTTTGTTCCTAATATAAATAAAGAATGAATGCAACAAGGGCGGTAATAAAAAGAAATAAATTGAAATTGAATGGTTTATATATGATGTGTTTAAGTGTTTAAATTTAAGTTTTATCTTATACTTTAATGTGATATAATATAATAATAATGCTGTTTCTTTAATTTTGTTCTGGTAAAGTGGGATTTTTAGGTGGGGTGGGTTTTGTGAGATAGATAGATAATCTAAAGCAATAACCGTTCGCAGACTTAGGCGAGCGGCGAGAGGCAGTGATAATATTATGTTGTGGTTGTTTTGGGGCACTTGACCATCGCCTATCTCGCCCGGAGTATTGTTATGGAGCAATGGAAAAGAGCGACTTGCCTGGGAAGATACTGGCTGAGGGCACGTAAGCAATGTCAGATAATAACTATAATGCGGCTAACAAGGATGGGGTGCTGAAAACGTTAACGCTCCAGGAAATGTGCTCTGCGGCATCGAATGGGGCCCCCTTCCTATTATCTAATGCCGAACTCGACGAGAACTCGACTCGGGGTACACAGACGAATTCAAAATTACAAACGGAAAATTTATACAAGTTTAACGAAAGGGGATCGTGTCTCTCGTTCTATAGATAGACCACTGAGTGAGATGAGAAGGTATTGAAAATAAAATTGAATATTTTATCCATTATCAAATTGTATGACATTTTGATGAAATTATGTTCTATGTTATTACTTAATAAATATATTAGAATTGAAACTATTTAAATATTGAAATTCAAACAGTGAAGTTAGAAAAGTTAGACAATTTTGGAATTTTCAGAAATATTTTGGTAATATTAAAAATAAATGGGCTTTGAGCGGTGTAGTAATTGTGATACTGTTTTTTTATTAACTACAGTTAAAAAATATGTATGTTTGGTTAGACAGCATTCTACTGAACATCGACACAATATGTACCAATCAATTCTTTGAATTAACACACTTGTATTGTTACGTACGTAGTAATAACTTACAGATTGTGTTAGTTCAATTATTGTAACTTGCCAACTAAGACTGTATTATTGAATAGATAATGATTTTTTTAAATATTATAAGTAATACAATAGGTAGTAATTACTGATGTTCTTATAACTTATTTAATAGTAATAATCGTTAAGTTTATTATAATACAAACAGAGCCTTTATGATAGGCAGAACTCTACATTTTGTCCGTACTTACGTACGGTAATCTCTCTTGAAGATTTACAACTTATAAACGAGAGAAACCGTATCAGAAAGACATGGCAATGGACAATAAATCCAGCTGACAAACTTAATAAACTTAAAAAAACCTAGTAAGGTGACAATTAACAGACTTAACAGCCACAGATGGACAAATAAATTACGGAAACTTTCTACAAAACACAACTCTTTGTGGAAATTGTCAAAATTACTCAAAACTAAATGATCCGCATGGTCATGCCCGATCAGGACAAGTTCTTGCTGAAGTGTTCAGAGACGTACACAAAAAAAACGCCACTAACAACGCCGAACACAGACTGATTGAAGAGACTGTTTATCAATATCTATATAATGTAGATATAACAACTCTAACAACTCATTATAAACAATTGACAAGCCCTATGAAAATCTGTTTATTCATTATGAGACAAAATTTACGAAAAAAACACCCTGACCGGACATTGTCTGCAACGCTGTACATTTTGTACTTTTTAAAAATATGGTTTGCCATCATCATCCCTATATCAAAGCCGGGCAAGGATAAAACTTTGCTAATTAATTACAGACCAATCAGCCTTTGAGAGAGCGTGGCGCAGTGGTCTAGGCATCCGGCCGCTGTACCGAAGATCGTGGGTTCGATTTCCATATACCGTGATATACTTTTCACTTTCTATACGCTCTCCCACTCCCCAACCCGCCTTGCCAGCGTGGGGTTTTACGGCTAAAACCTTCTCTGAGGAGTGATGAATTCTCTCCAGTGGTTCGGAACCCACTTAAAACTGTAGGTTCCTTGTAATGTAAGTTGCCAGCATTACAAGCAGAGAAGAGGCTAAGACGCCAGCAGTGGCGTATGAATGGCTGACGAAGAAGAAGAAGAATCAGCCTTTCGGGTAAATTGGCGGAAGAAGTCATACAGGACCCATTAGACATGCTTGATAGCAAACACAAGGTCATAATTGACCAGTTTGGCTTTAAGACTATACCGACCGCTGCCTTGATTTCCCGTATTGTAGTGACAGCTACGTTGGCGTCATTCCTATTTCCACATATAGTTTGATAATTTATTAATTTTTTTACTAGTACATTCAGAAAGGATTAAACTATATTTTCCTAGAATATTAGTGAAAAAAAAAATGAAATTATATTTGCAAATAGCATTAAAATGCATTTAAAAGTACCTAAAAACGCATTTATTTTAATATTTGGATTTATATTTTGGTTATTTCCAATTATTATTTGACTAAAATATTCTGACCAAATATAGTTTAATCCTTTCTGAGTGTACCAGTAAAAAAATAATTGATTATCAAATTATATGTGAAAATAGCAATGACGCCAAAGTAGCTGTTTTTACTAAAATACTGGAAATAAAGGTAGAGGTCGGTATGCTCTTAAGGCTAAACACAACACCATCCAGCAAGTAGTACGTACATGATATTCTTACAAATTACTATAAGAATTATGTGTCAACAATGCTGCAACTTGACATTGAGAATGCTTTCGACAAGGTTTGGCAAACCGGTATCATTTATAAACACATTAATTACCATTTTCCGGACAGCATTTATTACACTTATCAAATCATATCTTGCTGGGCGCTCGTTTACTATCAAAGTGAATAAGAGCTTATCAATTCACAAATCATTGTAGTGGCGGTACCTCAGGGTTCTATTTTGGGACCCAAGCTGCTTACAATGTTTTACATCAAGGACATATCGGCAAATTTTCCGCCATTGATACAAGGCACTATGCTATTGTGTCCAGTAAGCAGGTATAGATTTACGCCAATGTGCTGGTCAAATATCTTGAGAAATGGCAGATTAAGATAAACGCTGTAAAACTGAAGCCATGACATTCTCTTAAAAATTTACCGGTATAACAATGTTTGTACCGCTGAAACTGAATGATAGCGCTGTGAGAGAGTCGAATAACGTCAAATATCTAGGTGTAAAGATGGACAAAAGACCAACTTTTAAGGACCACATAGACAATACACCGGTGAAATGCTACGGGACATTTTGAACATTCTACCCGCTAATGAGCAATACCAGTAAGCCCAATCAGACTAACAAAAAACTGATTTATACAGAACTCAAACCAATTATGACATATACAGCAATCTGGTGCGGTGCTTCAAAAACACATATTAGGAAACTTCAAGTTTACCAAAATACACCTTTGAACGGAGACAGATACACGAGAATTGATGACTTTCATGACAGTTCAAACATACTAAAAGTTAGTGACTACATTAGTGTACAGTTACAAAAATTCTATCTCACACAAGTAAAACATAACCGACTAACAAAAGACAATCACTGACTGACGATTATCAAAGATAAACCTAAAACATAGGCTGACTTATCAAAGTTTGCTTATATTCAACCAACTAACCAAATGTTATTTATTTCATACTCTTCAATTTTTGTAAACAAAAATTTGTTTAGCATGGCACAGTAACCTTTGTTATTAACGGCGGCTCCTTGCTCATTTTTGAAGAAAAATTGCTTAATAATGCCGCCGGACCTAAAACCTCACCAAACTTGTTGTGGATGCATAAGCTGTTCAATAGTCACGTGTGGATTTTCTGATCCCCAAATGTGACAATTTTGCTTATTGACATAGCCTTTGAGATAAAACTAAGTTTCATCGGAAAACACAATTGATTGATAAAAATGCTCATCTTTGGCCAAACGATCTTTAGCTCATTGGGCAAACTGAAAACGCATCGGATGGTCATGAGGCTTTATTTCTTGTACTAATTGAACTTTGTAGGTCTTTAAACTGACGTTTTTATGTATAATTGAGAAGTGCGAGAAATGTTCAGTTTCTGAGAACAATGACGAGTTGATGTTGATGCATGTTCACGCACATTCTTAGCAACGCATTAATAATGGGTGGTTCAAATTTCAAACGTTACGTGGCTTACCCTTTATGTATATGTAATTATCCATAAAATTAATTTTACATATTTTTTTCCTTTAGTTGTCTGTCTTTTATTATATATGTAAATATTTGTTGGTACAAGTTATATAAGAATGTCTCAAATTTTCTGTTTCTCTAATTTGTTTTATTTTTAAATTAACATATTTTATACTTTCAGCCTAAAAGGGCTTGTAGACAAAAATCATCACATTGGTTTAGGGTTATAATTTTTGCCTGAAAAGCCTTTAAAATTTCTTTTTTTGATCAAATTTGTACTAATAGTGTTTTTAGTAAATGAAATGTATCTTTAAAGGCAGTGCGACACGTGTTTAATATACAGGGTGATTTAGGTAGATTAATTGGCAGACATACGCCAGATAACTTTGTAGATTGTGCCAAATGAAAAACATGATTTTAATTCCAAAATGCTCTGAAACTCTTTGTTTGGTCTTATGTACACGTCATAATTACAGAATTTCTAGTACATTATACATAGCAGTAATCTTTTATATCAAATAAAACATTAGCATAAAAATGATAAAATAGATCAAATTAATAGTAGACACGTTTTATAAATGTTCTGCATACATATTAAATGGCAATGTTTTATTATTTAACTTTTGTCTAATGCTTTTTTTCTTTTCTTTTAACTCTAATTATTTTTTAATTGTTTTTTAGAGATTTGTTAAGATTGTTGGGTTTACCTTTAATTTGGTAGAATTGGGTAGAATTCAGCTAATGTGTTGGCGGTTTTGCGCAATTTTAGGTACATCTAAAACATATTTAATTGTAGTCTTTGTATCATTATTATTTTGTAGTTTTTCTGAATTGGCAGATTATAAATTTATTGTAACTCGTCATAGAGATCTAACAAAACAAATTGTTCTTAAATGCTAATGTAGCACTTAATTTGACTTGTATTGAGTCAAAGCACTAAATGTTTCTGAAAGATGAAACATGATAATACTGTTTTCTCGTATATCCATGGTTTTCTTTTTTTTTTTGTTCAGATATATTTTTATAAATTAATGCACTAATAGTTGGATCACTAGTATTATTTGCAACAATATTGTTTGTTTGAATATAGTCCAATTAAAAAAAATGATCTGTTGATTAGCAAGCCTTAAATCCTTGACATTTCATTAAAAATTATACGAATTGTTTTGAAAATGGTACAATACACGCTTCAACAATGTATAGAAATAATAAAAATGCACTTAAAGGCACGGTGAAAATTTTGCCGAGACAGTTTGTGGGGTTTTTGGTCAGTATGAATTACCTTCCTGCACAGTTATTCTAAAGCAAATTGTGCAAAACTTGAGCAAAATGATGTAAAATTGGCAGTTCGAACCTTGTACTATCAAGTAAGCTCAAAACATTGCTCATGTTACTAACAGTGTCGCAGAAACCCACGTTTGTCTATCTAAAGATGTTCACAGCAATTAAAGATCTCACAGTTCAGCCTTTATCGCATACTGCATAATGATCTTAGCCTACATGCTTATAAAGTGCAGGAATTAAAACTGGTTGATCATGAACAACGTCAAACTTTTGTTTCTTAGGTACTGAAAATGCAGGCAAGGAATCCTGTTTTTTTAGAAAAAATATTTTTTGCGACAAACCCCATTTCTATCTCAGTGGGTTCGTCAATATACAGAACTGCCGCGAAGGAAAGAGTCTACGCTTGCGGAAAACCGAACAATTTTAACCCTCAAAGACAATATTTGAGCTGATATTTGCCAGATAGAATCTCAGTTGTTTAAAAATGTCTTGCAAAACTAGATAATTTATATAATTCAGCATTTTTTTATGCAGTTTAGTTGACTGATATTTACAATTTTTCAACTAATTATGTTAATTGATTGAATCACTCATAATTAGATCAAGACAATTGGGGTTGTTAGTATAGATTTTAACGGATTGGGCATCATCTTGCGATATGGTTGTGAATTAGAAACATTTTGCATTTTAACTGTTTTGAATTGACTTAACTTTTTTTCTTCTTTTTTTATTTACTTTCAAACATTCCTCACAACACATTTTTTTAACCAGAAAAACTGACTTTCTAAATGGGGGACTTGAACCCGGGGTTAGCATTCTCGACTGCTACACTAGAGGTCAAGTACGCTAACCACTACGCCACCTTTACGGTCTCAACGGAGTAATAAACATTAATAGACGAAAATTCTAATTAAAGTCACAAATAGCCTTACCAAGAAGTAGTTATTTTTTACATTACTCATAGTCAAAAAATCTAAGATAAAATGTTTGTAGCTAGTTATGTAGATTATAGAATTTAGAATTCTGTTTATTTTTTTATTTAGTTTTTCTTTACTCCTTACTCTAATATGTGTATTTATGAAACTGTTATTGTTAAGGAATTATATACTATTTTACAATAATGCGTAGGAAATAGTTCTGTCATATTATGGTATTTATCAAATAATTTTTTTTACTATTTGCTGTGATGTGTCATTTATGAAACATAATAACTATGTTATTTGGAAAAAATGAAACCATTATTAGCAGTTTTTTTTTCTTTTTTTTTTAAATGTTTAAAAATAATTTCACATTAAAATTTTGTGTAAAAAATCTTACGCAAGCACTTGCACAATGAGAGAAACACTTACAAATACAAGCATTTTATCAATATTTCATTACGTAATGTACTAATTATGTATAAAATAGGCGTAATGCAAAGTGGTAAAGTTAACTAGAGCTTCATCTTATTTTATTTATTTCAGATTTATTTTCCTCAAATTTTGGCGAGTGGTGCAATTTATCATACCGTGTGCTTGTTGCTCAATATACTATTATATTATGTAAAAAAAACTTCAGTATGCTGAAATATATTATTAAAAGATTTACTACTTTTATTATCCTATGTAACTACAAAGTATGCATAAAATAATAAACAAAATCAATTTTTAATAATTGTTATTTTTTTATTTCTGCTTTATTTATATTTATCAAATGTTATGATTAATTTCGAAACTGAATCATCAATCATGTCACATCAGACACACGCGCCATCGGTTCCTGCCACCTCTGCTCTAGGCGTTAGGCGTTAGACACTAAACACATTTATATTTTATTGTTACAACACCATAAAACTGTTAAACCCATTAACCGCTCGTTGGCTCCACTTTACAGCATTGCTTTGAAAATAATTAATTCAGAAATTTACCCCCACCGCCCCTAATAGTGTTTCTATTCTTTCCAGATTAGATCCATATGTTAATTAAAACAAATTTCTTGTGGATTTAACGGGGCTATAAAGCGCGCCGCTCCCCGTGTACATAAAAATAAAGCGTGTTTCGTTTGTTTCGGGGGTACCTTATATCTGATGTTGTGTCTGTTTGTAATAGACATTCCATCAAGCTTGGCCGTACACGATTCCTGCTAGACTCACCGTAATTTCCGTAATTCCTGCGGAGGTGTGATTGCATGACGTCACCGTCGCGACGGCTCGCCATTGGTCGTCTCCCCTCGCCTAGCACAGCTTGTTTATTATCCAGACGATGGCTTAGTCATACAACTGACTGCAGTCTGGTGGCCTGCTGCTGTTGCAAGCAGAAAACCGAACGCTCGTGTTAAGACAATTTATTAATATTTATAAAAATATTTATTATATCGCGAGTTTATTGATGGTGATTGAATTTAATAATAGTTTCTGTTATTGTTAAATCGGATAGTTTAATAAATTGACAATGTGTTTCGGTTTGAAAGTGTATCGATTAGCAGGATTGTAGTAGTTTTGTGGGTGTTTTATGCTTCTCTAGTCGGGCGCCGGTGAGGCTATGTACTCATTCTGACGGTTCTTCTATCTGTTTCTGGGATTTTTTAAATTGTTCACCATGGTTTACCATAGAGTTGCGACTAATAGTAAGTTCATGTTTATAAACATTCCGAACATAAACAAACAAAATTGTCTAAATATAATAATGAATCGTCACGTTGTATCGCTTATTTATTTTATAAATAAACATTGAAAATGTCTTCATTCACAAAGAATAATATTTGATGATACGACGTGAATATTCTTGAATATTATTTTTAAATCACACACAAAAACTATAAATCTCTAAAATTTGACAGCGAAAGCTTTAGCGAAAACGAGCTTAGTTCGATGATTTATTATTTTAGCTTCAGAAAATTTATTTTATAACATTATATTGATAATATGAACATTATTTTATTAATGTCATTGGCAACTTAACATGTAGATGCTATTTATAAAAAATAATTTAATTATATTGAATTTATATCAATTATAACTTTAAAAATAGGTTAAAATACTGCATGTTAAAACAGACGAAAACATTAATATGTGGTTAGTATTGAATGACGTTCGTTAATAATGATTGATTATTTATTAATGATGATAATAATAATTGTAATAATGTATTAAAGCAAACAATTTTTATTATTTCGGGTACAAGCAGAGTTTCTGATTAATAATCTTCTTCAATTTGAATAAAAAATTAAAAAGAAGAATATGAAACAAACACGAATATTAATAGTAATTTTCAATTATCCATTCTTAGAAAATATAATTAAATGAATTAGTAATAATATTAGTTTTTCTGATTTGACTTCTATCCAAAATAAAAAAAAAAATGTTTTGTATTGCAAACCATTATTTTATTTGGATTAATCCAATTTGCCGTATTTATAATTAAATTTAGAAGTTAAATTTTAGTAGTGATTTGTTTGACCTATCAGTCTATACCACATAGTCCTATCAGTAACGAATGAAACTATTGACAACTTCTCTCTGATATGTAATATGTATGGGGACATGTGGTTTATTCATTCATTCTCTATGTAATTTAATAACGACACATCGAAGCTGTGATTATAATTTTTTTCTTCTATAAATAATAATTTGTTAACATTTTGAGGCATTTGAGGGTTTATATACATATAAAATAATAATAATAATAATAACTGTCTATATTTTGAAAACAATGTTTATATTGTTCAACAAATAAAAATGTAACTGAAAATAATCAAAAAATCGAAAACTTATGGAGAGACTAAGTGAACGATTAATTGCTTTTCAGCCTAACCATGTTTACAATTTAATTTATTTGTAATAATTTCTCTCCAATTGTGGAACGTATAAACAATTAAATACTTATTATTATATAAAAATTAAACCATAATGACACTACGCGAATTTCTAATAATGCACTGTCAAAATAGCTGCTTGAAATGATCTTAATTCTGAAATTTTCTTGATGTTAGTTCGTAAATTATCGGAAACTGACAAAAAAAGAAGCGAATGCTTAAGTTTTCTTTCTGAAACGATGTTGACCATTTTTAATTGTATTGTTACATTGGAAGTAATGTTTTAATATTTTATATGTTTTTGGATTGAAACACATCATAGTGATTTTGAGTTAAAAAAGTGTAGGGATGGTAGATGTTAGACTTGTATTGTAGCTTTTGATGATAAATGATTGCAAGTTAATACGAGCATAATAGTGCTTATTGATAAAGAGGGAACCCATATTTTGATATCAAATCTATAATATGACTTGAGCAGCGTGTTTACACTGCATAGGTATAACATCGATATGTTAAATAGGATTAACAATAATAATAGATGATTGATTTACATGAATGGTATGGTAATATACTCGGTAAGCTTCAAATCATGTTAGCTTTATTTTGAATATTATATAAAAAATACTCTCTAGCAATTTATTATCTATCTCACTACGAAATAACGGATCTCGGACTACTGACATTGTTTGACAAACAACAGCTGTTTGTTCATTGGACTATTATCTTTGATTGCGGATTTGGGCAGACTGTGGACAAACGCATTAATAGTCCAGGAGCTAGTGATTTTATTTTCCACTTAGTTTATGTTCTAGATTAGATTGCTCTTATAGTGGTATTGAACAAGTAACTTGAAGTCTGGCAAAAATTTCAATGAGTTTAACTTATTTTCCTAGTTATGAATTTTTTTGATTTATTAAAGTAAATTATAAAACTTACAAAGACAAAGCAATGTGGCTTATCTCTGATACGTTAAAGTAAGTCTGGCCGAATTGTCGGAAAATCAGTTACATTATACATTTACGGAAAAAATATACTGAAAAAGTTCAAGAAGTGCGCATGCAAAAAGACTTATTTGATTGCTTTGAGACTTTCTCTTGAAAAAAATTGACACTGAAAAAGTCTTTGAACCGGAATTAAAAGATAAGCTTTTAATTTCTGTTCTTCTACTATTGTGCCATATTGACGGAAATATTTGTAAAACACTCAAATCGTTTTTTTTTTAATGCTTAAAGCAAGAAATTAAAATTGACAATTTGGAACGAATAGATGCTGTTATTATTGACGTTTTTTTTCTGCATTTTATGAAAGAAGTATTTCTTTTATTTAGAAATTTATTAATATTAATTAAATGTTCCGACACAGATAATTCTCCTTATTATGCTTGGTAACATGGAACATTTTGAACAAGTAATAAACACTACTGAAAAATGTATTAATCACATTTATAGCATGAAGAAGATCAGCAACGTTAATGGTGCAAGGTTTGCCATGTTCCTTCCTTAAGTTGAACATGTTTCACCTTGCATATCCGAATTGCGCCAGCAGGTTTTAAGGGTTTTATACATCTCAAATATTTTTAGGAACGCTCATTTAAAATATCCAACGATTTTATCACTTACTATTAATGGCTGGAAAAAGATTGATGGAAGATATGGTTTCCATTGGCTTGAAGGATCAGCCGAAGAATCTAAATATTTTCTTTGTTGAAGTGAAGTTTATAATAATATATAATCTACAACCTCTTATACCGTAAGTATCGAGGTTTTGGGTACACCGAGCCACAGAGAAGACATGTGTATGTTTGGATGCCTATATAAGGTTATAATAATGATGATGATAATGATGATAGCCACAACGATGATGACACTTATTACAAGCAAAGTGACAGCGAAAACGAGGAACATATTGTAATTTTTTTTAAATTTAGATGTTATGAACAACGTCAATTATTTTTTTTTTCTTTATCTAATAACTAATAACACATAATTCTGCACTTTACACAGTATGCACTTGCTTTTACTGAATTGAACGCGCCTGACTAGCATTAGGGTACGAATACGTAGAAAGTTGACTAATAAGCGCGATTATTGCTTATAATATAAGTTGCTTATTATAAGCGCCTACAAGCATGGACACGAACACGTAGAAAGCTGAAAGCGAGTGCTAGTATAGAGTTTACTGCATGTTTTGACGGACTGTGGCCAGTTGTAAATATAACTGTTTGGTATCAATTGGATCAGTTATGATGCAATTCAATAAATTAGTATGCAATGAACTCAAATGACCATAAACAATATATTGCAAAATATAATAATTTAAGAAAAAAAAAACGAAAAAATTAAAACCAATATCAATAATGATTATATCTAGTCAAAATAATTAAGCGAGATTTAGTGGATATAGTAAACAGACTGAACACACACATCTACTTCACTTCGCAAACGAAAGTCGTACGAGAGAAGCTACAAAATAATGTTTTGCTCATACTTGCTGCTTATAAGCGCGACATGTAAGTTGCGACAAGTCGCAACAATCTTTTTACGTGTTTGGGTTCATTTGAATGTATGTTTAACAACATTTACTTTAGTTTAAAGTTGATTATTGCAGCTTGCTAGTTGCAACTTACAACTCGCTTTCTACGTGTTTGTGCACTTCGACAAGTCTAGCAAGGCTTTAGTGTTTTTGTATTATAGCCAAATTTTATTTTTAATATTTTTCAGTTTATCACTCGCCAGATATACTCTCTATGCTTACTGATCGGCCAGACTAATTTTTTACCTAATTTTAATACACACATACAATTTTTATTTGAACCATTTTTACGATTTGTTGCTCAGAATTACTAGCTGAACAATTTTATTCATGTTTGCCGATTGCAAAAATAAGTATGTAACAACAAAATTCACTAGCTCATGGACTATAAAGTTTATTTTGTGCATCTTGATATATAAGCGTAATTTGATTACATGCCTTAAGCTGTATTGTCTTTCGAATCGGATAGGAATTTTTTTGAGCTTGTCAACTCTACAAATTTTTTATAAAATTAATAACAAACAAAATTAACGAACATTTAGAACTAAACATTATTATAACTCCCAAACAAAAAGGCTACAATAAGTACTATTATTGAGAACATAGTTACAACACATGCGCAGCAACAAAAAAAGGAACCTATTATATATTATATATATATATATATATAGACTATAAAAAACATTTTGGCTAATTCATTATCTACAAATATATAAAATAAACTTAAAACCAATACATTTTCTGATAACTATAATGCAAACATGAAAAACAAAGTTAAGCAGTAATCACAAAGTTATTAATGAGTCAAACTTTATATACATAAAAAGGGCATTTTTAAGGTGTTTTTTTAAGTGCATTGTAGTTTATCTTTGCTTTAAACCCTATCTGTAAAACACTAAACTAGACAATTTATGGGCTTTATGGGCTTAAACAACAACAGTCAAGCCAGAGTATACGAGTAAACCATCTATTGTATATGGATGACATATAAGTATATGCTAGCACAACAAGCCACTAATGACGCTCATTAATAAAACATTGAGAGATATTAAATCAAAATGTTGTTTAGTATAGAAAATTGTAAAATAAACTACATTGATAAAGAAAAGTGGAAAAAGACAGAAGACATAACATCATCAAACTAACACACATACAAATATCTTGAAATTATGCGAAACTGTATAATAAACCATACTCAAATTAGAAAAAAAAATTATACGAAAAGATACAAGCAATGCCTTAGGTTAATACTAAAAACTAAATTAAATGCAAAAAAATATATCTAATGCTATAAATACATATGTTATACCATCACGGTACTTTTTTGGGATTATAGAGTGGTCAAACACAGATCTAGAAAGTCTTGATAGAGTTACCCGCACTGTAATGACTACAAAATGCACCACCCAAAATCATGTAAACATAGAATTAACATTTTACGAAATAAAGGAGGACGAGGTGTGCTCAATATCAAATGACATGTTATAGTTTGCTCTAATTTGTATAGACAAAAACTATACAACACCAAACCTAAAAGAAGGCTCAATGACATTAAGTAAACGAGACGATGCAATAATAAAATGGGAAAGAGAATGGGACACTTTTACGAAACTCACAAAAATATTATCTCATTTGAATAGACTAATAAATGGCTACACAACGTATATGTGATAACAGGAACAGAAGGGTTCTTTTGTGTCATTCAAGATCAAATAATTATTACTAGGAATTATAAAAATATATATATTTTAACGAAAATGTTATCGACAAGTGTAGAAAATGTAACTTGTCATACGAAACAATAATACACATAACTTCGGGATATGAAAAACTAGCCTCAACGAAATACACTGACAGGCATAACAAACAAATCGAAAGATATAGTTTTAAAAAATAACCATACTTACCTTATTGGTATTACAGTACTACAACAGAAAACATAATAATTGAAAAATAGGAGAAATATTCGGAACTGGAACAAGAAATTAAAAATATGTGGAAACAGAAATCAGTTTCAATAATACCGATAATTATTTCTGCCACAGGGGTAGTCCCCAATGAAATTATTGAAAATATTAAAGTAATTAGTAAATCTTATTACCATCCAGAATCTAAAATTTTGGACAAATTAAATGAAGCAAAATGTTTCTATCGTTTCATGAGCTACTGAACAAACTGACCTCTACCGCTCTACCACTGGGCGGTGGAGCAGTGAGCGCACGTGTTTATTATAAATGATTTATTGATTATATGTCTCGATGACATCCTCAGCACTCACGTGTGTGTTCAGATTCTGTTGAATTATTTAATACGTATTATAATCACTTGACTATTTAAATAATTAATTACCGGCAACCAATCCAATTTTAGGATAGTTTACTCAGTTGAAAATAATATAAACAAACAACACTGAGCTGCCAGCTGCCCATCGATTACGTCGATACATAGCGTTAATATTGTAAATTAGAAGTAATAGTAGATTTATATGTACATTTGTTTAATATTTTATATTTCAATCATGTAAAATCATTACATTATGTTTATAATTTGTACAAGGACGTACAGAATCCATTAAATATACCGAACTGGATGTAACAATTATTATTATTGCTATCTCAACCTATATAACTTGTGCACGGTACTGCTTGTTACAACAAAGGACAGTATTGATTTAAGAATCAATAGCATGCATTTTTTTCCACAATATGCATGAGTTACTCATCACCCTCAGCGCAAGTTTATTAAATGAATTTGCATTCATGAATAAAATAAAATCGATGCTTGTGTCCGGCTTCATTTTTTTTATCAGAATATATTTAAATTCCAACTCAACATAATATGATCTCACTCAATAGCAGCTCATCATACATTAAATAATTATGCAACGAAATGTCACGGACGTTCCTGCTGCTTCATTTTTCGATCCAATAAAATAATATTTAATTTTCAGCTGGGTACGCTTAGTCATCAGCACACAAGTAAATGTAACCTTTATAAATTTTAAATGTCTATTGTCTATTATATAGATATAGCCTCATATAATCTTAACCCGCATTTCATAATGACCTTTTATAGAGGAGATTATATATTCCGTATAATATTAAATCAGCTCCATGAAATTTTATAGGTATACAAAATAAGTTAGTTCTAACAGTTTTTCCAAAGTTGATAAATCACAAATAATTTTTTTAGATATTCTCAGTTGTGTTAAAATCATTATGAACATGGATTTAACTGATTTACAATTTTTTATTTTGGGTCGAGTGTTAATGATTCAAAGTAAATGTAAATAATACAACCTTCATTGTATTGATCAAGATTTCAGTCTTATTTATTATTGAAAAATTATTTGCCAATCCACCTGCTTTTTGAGCAGGTGTTTCTCAAGGGGCTACTACGGCTTCCAACCGTCCAAAATATAATAGCCACCTGCATTTTTTTATTTATTTAATTAGCTTTGAACTAAATTGATAAATAATTATTTATTAGGAATTAGATTTTTAGTTTTTGCAGATTTAATTCAATAATAACCAACAATGATTAATCTGTCATCAATTATTTAACAATATCCTTGTCTTTGCAACATACAAACCGGTGATTCAGTTGAATTAAATTAAATCGAATTGAATTTTATAATTTGTTCGGCCGTGGAAAATTTTATTTTCATTATAGTTTTTTAGATATATTTTTGTCATTGTAATTTAATACGTTCCAATTAGGTATCTATAAATAAAAGAATTGTTTGTTTAAATTTGGTAAATGCTTATTTTAGAATAAGGAACAATGATTATTAGATCTGCTTTCTCATATTGTTTGCGGCCTTGAAAGAAAAAAAAAACAATCCGACAATAAAATAGAAGTAATTAAATGAGCGATGAATGCAGATTGTAAAAATTTATATAGTACTTTGTATTTATAGATTAAATTGTATATTTATTAAAATTGCCGAGATTGGTTTGTTGAACTTTATTATTTTATTGATTTAATTGAAGGACATTTAATATTGACATATCGATGCCTAAGGATTATATTGCTCCATATACACTAAAACAAAAAGATTAAAATGTTCGAAGCTATATACAGTTAGATCAAAAATTAGTATAGTGTAGCTAACCTCACTTATGTTTTCGAATGTAAAGAAAGTATTTAATTATTTAATTTATCTATACGATACCGTATGAACGAAATAATTAAGCGATAGCAATATACGAGGCGACCGTATCATAATGGTCTAGTGCGAGGACTGTTGTGCAGGCAGCCCGGGTTCGATTCCCGGCAGCGGCAATATCTAATTTGTCGAATATATTTCGATGCGGTTGTTTCCTTTGCAAGGCAATGGCAAACCAGCGAAGTATTTGCTTAGTAAACCCCTCTAGTGGTGTGTTTTGGATTCCACGTTAAACTGTAGGATCCGTATGTTTGTGTGGATAAGAAGAAGGGTATTAGAGTTTTTTACTATATCTACCTAGCTATGAAACAATATGCTTTTTCAAAAATGTTCTTATGTTTAGTTTCTGTGATATTTGGTAGTGTTGTGTCCAAGTTTGGTTCCAATTGTATTCTTTATCAAAAAGGTTTATACACATTTCACAGTCACACACAGTCGGATTTTGTAGTTGATTTTATTTTTTCTGCGTTACTTTGCATTGTCTTTGTCAGATTTGTGACAAAAAGTATAATAACTAAGCAAGGGTTTCTTTGGCTTGATCTAAATTGCCTACCAAGATTTCAACTTTGGTACACGATTGATTTTGATATCGGAAACAAATGACTGAACATCTTAGTCTTGCTTTTTTACAACTATATGTGGTTTTCCAGCTTTCTGCACACCTGTCGCCGATTGTTTTTAAGAGATTTTGTAGAACAGCTTTGTTTTGTAAGAATAATTACTCAAATATTTTTTTTATCTAACCTTAATTTTGAGGATTCTTAATGTTGCCGTATCATTGCAGAATTTGATTTTTTTTTTCAGTTACAAGGATCGATATTTTAATGCTTATGCTTGTGTTAATACCTCATAGCTGCTTTTACATTTTAATATGTACCTGTAAATTAATTACATAATATATACTACTGAACTCGTTAATTGAGATAATGGCGGCGCTGTAGATACTGATGAGAATTAGTATCTGGTCCGGTCTATCCACACTATTAAATGTAATTATGGTTACATGGACGCTATATATTAGACTTATGTTCAGGTCATTAATAAATACGACGATTTTTTAAAATGCTTTGTCGGAGCTGGAGCTTGCACCTGCGACAATTAATGCACCGAGTTTCTAGTTCTAAAAAATATACATTTTATATATTAAAATAGTTAAAACCTAATATATTCTCAACAACGATGCGGTGATTTACAGTTCATATTCTTTACCTCATGCAGCATCCAAGTTCTAAAAGGATATACGCTTTTCATCTTAATCGGCGTAAAACTCATCTCTAAAATACCTTGAAGGAAGTTTAAGGAACACAAGTAGGATAAAACATTTTGGTATTATTGATACAAATCTTGTCAATCAACTTTTTATATAGTACACCAATATGTTCTTATAAAAAAATTACTGTTTGGAAAATTAAAGTAAAGTTTTAAATTTAAAGCTCACATTAGATTTATTATATTATTTTGAGTACCATTTTAATAATGAAGCATCTTTTATCTTTAGTAGTTCAATATTTTTGGTCCGCATTTGTAGTCAGAATTTAAACTGCAGCTAAATTTAGTTACAGGAAAGCCATCAGCTAATTTAGATAGTTTTCTAAAAAAGTATTGTAAAGTAATCTGATTAAAATAGAATTATAATCAACTATCATGAGAAATTTTATGCCATCGCTCGAAAATTGTTTCAAAATAATATATTTACTAAGTTCATAAGCTTTATCAGTTTTGTTTTTGATTTATTATTATATTTTTACTTTTGTTTTTTATATTATTACATTTGCAGCTTTCAGTGGTGTCAGTGCTCCTAACTTATTGTTCATATTATAAGCAGGTGCAATCCAAACCAGTTCCTGCTTCTGGGTAGCATAAACTTTTTTTTTTTTTGTTTAGGATAATGATTGCATTTAATGATGGATTCACATATTGGTGATTTTTCAGGTTTGGGGTTGTTAATTTCTTGAGCTTTGAAATTCTGATATTTTGGATTCATTTTGTTTATGTATTCTTCAAGCTAATTTTTTTCATATATTTCTTATAAAGACGCATAATTGTTTGCAAATTTTCTATATAAATTAGCACAAATGTAATCGGGATAGGCTGTTGTGCCTGATATGACATAAACGTTTTTTTCAGGTTTGGTTTTTACACCTGGTACAACATATTGGATGCAACTTTCTGGTAGTTGAGTTTGTTGCTTTTGTTGGGCTTTATTACACTCCTTTAATAAAAAAATAATAAATTTAATACCTTATATGATCTTAACAGCTTTACCATCATGTTCTATATTGTCTACTATAATATTAGTATGTTTGGCATTGGCTGCTTCTCGATCAGCTGTTGACAATGTTATCTAATTTTCATGGACTAATTGTTTTTGCAATTTTGATTTTAAAAGAGTGTTGCATGCAGCAGACGCAGTAGGCGGTAAGATGCAAAGTACATGTACGTTTTATAACTCACGAGCCTGGGCTTGACTCGTGGTACTTACGGCGGCTTCTACAGCTGCCGGGCCGGCTAGCACAATCTTCGGGGTTTGGTTGACCGGTCTCCTGCTGCTCCTTTTAGGGTGCCACTTTTATTTTTAAATGGAGATAAGAGAAACTCCGCACTTATATTTACGTTTTATTAATTTTATTAATCAATTAACTAACACTATTGTATATTTCCTAACTGCTAACAAGTATATCCGCTTTTGCGATACTTTCGCACACACGTACCTTTTTTTATCTTTTGCACACCCGTACCTTTTTAGATCTTTTACAAGAGTGACCCGGTCTTCTACAAAGACACTGAGGACTTCTATATTTTAAGCGGAGGAACAACATTTGGTACATTACAGTTTTGCTACTGACTTTACGAAGCATCTATATTTCAATTTATTTAACAAATGCTTACTGGGTTTTGCTAAAATACTTTTTGGTTCGCTATATCTATAAAATCAGGGCTTTAATAGTAAGTTAACAAATTTTACTAAGCTCTGTCTAAAAAACGCAGAAGTTGTGCCACTTCTACTGAATGTTAATGAAATACTATCCGCTTTACTTTTTTTGGATAATTGAATCTGTTTGAATAATAAATCTGCTTTTCCGTTTTCCCATTGCTTGGTTCTATAATTGCGTGTGTGCAGATAATTTTGTCGTTAGAATTTAAATATCAACATCTTTGCCAACAACAACAACTCCGTAATAACAAGGTGATTTTTTTTATTGGCGAGTTAATGATAAGAGAATCATCATCTTTAGCAGCTTGTTTTTTGCACGTTGTTAACGTTTAGAAGATTTTTTTTTATCAGATACATAGGTAGGGTATCAGTCAATTTTTGCATTTTTATATCCGATTTTTTGGGGGGCAAAGTTTTTGAAACAGCGGGTAGTTATTCTCTTATCGCTCTGAAACTTAACGCTTTTAAAGTTTTGTCTGATAATATTCTATCAATTTTTTAATTTTTTTGTAGATCTGTGTCTATTGACATGATATTTTTATCAGTTGAAAACGGAAGATGTAATGTAAGACAATTCACAATTATGTTGGTATCTGCATTATCTTTACATATGCGACAGGCCCTAGAACCTACTTGCTACTTTGTAGTTGCTACAATCTTCAGTTGCTTGAGAAATCTGCAGAGCAAAGGGATGGCAAGCACGCTGTCAGTTATTTTTTTCCGTGTATTAGATTATCAGTAGTTTTTATTGATCTCATACTAAGCGTAGTAGTAATTAGAAAACGTGATTTTATAGGAAAAAGAATAAAATACTGCGCGAGTGCAGTACGCCGCGTGATTTTTTTGCTTGTAGGATATTGATATTATGTCAAAATGTGTATAATACTTATGCGTATACTTAGTTACGCTGTTTCTTTTTGGGGTAGTTAATCGATGTGTCGGGCACACCGAGCTACAGAAAAGACATGTGTATGTATGTTTGGAAACCTATATGAGGTAACGGATCTGTTTAGAAAGAACGCTCTGCATCACTTTGTTGGGAACACTCATCTAACTTGTGATTGCTCCAGCCGTTATCTAACTTTCGATTTGCTCTTAATCATACATGTCTTCTCTGCCGTACTGCTGACAAAATTATGTGTATAAATCTTTTTATAGAGAAAAATAACAATCGGTTTTTGAGCAATTCTTTGCAAACATTGAGGTAGTTTTGAGAGGTGCGTGAGGGTGAAAAATGAGTATGTATAAAATAGGCGTACAATAAACCGATTTCAATAGATACATTATTTGTCCGATTTTAAAATGGTGTTTACGTCTGTTGAACTTTTTGACGTTTAGCCTATAAGATAAATCTTAAAAAAAAACTTGGTGCATGATAAGTGACTGTGTATAACTAACAAATTAACTACTTATAGTTCTACTAAATCTGTGTACATCATTCAACGCTATCTTTAATACAATGCTTATGAAAACCACATAGTTCATTATTATCGATTGGTTTTATTTTGATAGCTGTTTAAAATGATGATTGGTTGAAACTATTTTTTTTTATGAAGAGTGTTCAGGCTGTCTAACTCATAGTTAACAATTTTTACAATATAGTATTAGAAGGTCGACTGGTGAAGAACAGAGTTAATTGAATCGATACATAATTTTCTGGACGATCACTGAGAAAGTTTGGCGAGATTGGTGCTTGTTAGTTTATAGTGAAACAAAAATGGAATCTCATGACAACTTAGCCCTGTTTGGGCCGAAAGAATTTATGCGTTGTTGTGAGTAGTAACGAAACTAGACTATATGCCAAAAATGAAACTTCAATCAAAACCAAATATGTTATCCCTCAAACATGCTCGAAAGAAAACGAAAAATATTTGCAAGGCGTTATTTAAAGGTGCAGGGTTGTACTATACCGATTTATTAGATTGATTTAATACTGAAAAGTTACTAGTTTACTAAATTTGAGTTTATTATGCTAGATTTAATTTAAAATCGTAATAATTAATATTTTATAACTACTTACAGTGTTAATTCATAAATAGATAGAATAATGTGCTTAGTTTGACTAAATTTTGGTTTACACCTAATTATGCATTTCAACTGTTTTTTTTTTATATTATTGACATAATAAAAATGAGCAACAGAAATGTGTTGCAATTCAACATTTTTAACCATAATTACTGATGTTATGATAATTTAATGCATAATCGTATTATTTAATTAAATGAATAGCGATAGATAACCATCAAAGCTCATATATTATACATTACGTTTGTAAAATAATTACATATAAACAAAAATTTAATTTTAATTTTTAATTGCTTTAATTACTTAGAGATGTTATTATCATGTATATACAATTGCTGTAATTAGATACACCTTGTTAGCGCAAAAGTATTAAAATATTGCTGATTGATAATACATATTTTTTTAAAACTAGGTAAAATAAATATGATGAAAATGATTTACTCAGCATAAATTATTGTTGAATACATATTTGCAGATGCTTAATTATTAACAAGAGTCAATTTTGATATACATTAATTAATAATCATATTGTATTAAAATCCTTGAAAAAGCTATTAGTAAGATAAGTAATCTTAATAGATTAACTTATTTTTTTAGAAACATAAGTATTAGACGAATAAAACATAATTTATAATAATGTTATAAACGTGTTGTTTGGGAAGTATTTATTTATAAACATAAAACAATAATATTAAGATGTATATCACCTTAGATATTGTATTGTTGTATTCAAATATAATGTGTAAGCCGAGAAAATATGGCCGGCAGAAATCGTGATAAAAGTGAAATATAATGCAATAATATATCTCGAGTTATATTCCGCGATGTGAGGTCATGAGAAA
Source organism: Tachinus rufipes (assembly GCA_963932245.1). Taxonomy (NCBI): domain Eukaryota; kingdom Metazoa; phylum Arthropoda; class Insecta; order Coleoptera; family Staphylinidae; genus Tachinus; species Tachinus rufipes. The sequence goes on along the minus strand of OZ010745.1, from coordinate 68,106,867 downwards.
AAATTAACAAAAGAGCAATAAAACGAGAGCCTACTTATGCATAATATTATATGGGAATGGTTAAATAAATGCTACTGACACTAGAATGAGTATACGCTAGGAGATTCACTATAATTTTGTATCGGTTTAATTCTACTTTTTGTGTGTATGTGTGTATGTTAGTAAAACGCCACGGTCCATGGACGCAATGCGCCATGCGGAAATAACGTCATTATTCACTTCAATTGAATGAAAGTGGGTAATTCGGATAGCATCAACACAATAGTTGTTGCGACGATTCGCTGTGGATTATATTTATTTTATTTTCTAGAACAACAACATTTATTATTTATATTACTTTTTTGCAATCAATTGATCACAATGGGTGACAATTTCTAATGCTATTTGAGTTTCACCATTCGGACAATTTCACTTTTCTGTAACGAATTCATTAAAAATTGATTGGATTCACAATGCCCAATATTTTATGGCTCCATAAATAATATCCAGCGCATTTATTTGCAATGTTTGTTTCATGCACAAAATATTAATAAACCATTTTCTCTATCTATAATTAGATTGCCACATGAATTGTTAATTTATGAACAATGTGAACAGAACCGTAATATGAATCAGCTTTTAGTTTTGTGAAAATATAAAGTAAATTAAATTTAATTCCTTTAATGTTTATTTAAAAGCTAATATCAATAAATCAGGCAATGCATTGTAGATGTGAAATTATGCTATGTTTGCATTTATTATGATTAGATTGATTTGGCATAAAACATATATGTTAGTTCAAAGTTTATTAGTGGAAGAAAGCAAATCTAAAACAAATAAGTTTGAGAATTTTTTAGTGCAATAATTAAACAATACTAGTCTTCTTTTTTTTTCATAACTTTTGGATATATTCCATTAAAAAAAAATCTTTATTTTGAAAAACATTTAAGTAAAAGATATTTATATATCGATATCGAATTTTAATGAAAGTATTTAGTATTTAGTTCTTTCTGAATTGCAATCTAACGTCATAAAAGCGCCTGATTTATTTTGTACTTGTATAATGTAGATATTTATATACATATCATTTTTTAAAATTCAAACTGTCGCACATTTATGTTGTATTAAAATTCATATTTATTTATCTTTTTTTACAAAATATGCTAAAACATCTTTACTACGACATACGAGAGGCAATCTTTCTATATATTTACAGAGAAAATTATAGTTTTTTATACTTTATTTGATTAAATTTACAGTTTTGAGATAATTATTAAGAACAACGTTTAGTCTGTCGTGTCATTTTTTCTATATCAAAAGTAGATAAATTCAACTTTTCGACGATATTTGAAAATGGCAACAACTCTACAGAACTTTTGCGAAACACCATGGCCATTAAGTTTGGAATAAAATATTGGACAAATGTTTATCACAACTTACATTGTTTTTTTACTTACATTTCTTTTTGCTAATTGCAGTTATACTACCACTGAGAGATGACGTGGCCAGAAGTGCAGTTATTATATTGTTCTGTTTGGACGTTCTGATTAATTTTATTATTAACTTCATAGCAATTTGCAACTATTAACTCATGAGATTGATTATTCTCAGACAGTAAGGTTAATTTATTCTGGGAGCGGATTGTACACTTTTGGAAATGCATCGCACTTCTCTTTATGGTTCTGTTTCCTATCGGAGGTTAGCAGGTGAAATTGATAGAAGGTTAAATTGAAACCACACTACAGTTGCTAGAATATGGTTTGGATGAAGAAGATATACAGCGACATTGTCTAGCTGGAAGGCGTCTTCTTTTTTTTTGTAGTGCCTATCCGATTCGGATGTTGGCGACCAACATGGCTGTTTGCACTTTACTAAGTGCAGCTCTAAAGAGTTCCGTAGATGTTAAGGAAAACCATTGTCTGAGATTCTGGAGCCAGGAGTTTTTTCTACTTTCAGCGCTTTTTTTTTCATATATCTGCCCTTGCAGAATATTTAACTTCCCTTTGTTTTATTCTGACGGGTATTTTGCATTTTTTATTTAGTTTTTGTAGCACTTCAGTTTTGGGGACATGGTCTTTCCAGGATATTCTGAGTATCTGTCTATAGCACCACATTTGAAATGCTTTCAGTTTTTTTTATTGATGCCTCACTCACTGTCCAAGATTTAACCCCATAGAGGAGGACAGAAAATACATTGCAACGCAATAGGCGTAGTTTTGTTGATAATGGTAGGTAATGGCTTTTGAAGAGGTTCGACATATTGGTGAATGATGCTCTGGTCTTTTTAATGCGTTGTTTGATTTTTTTTTTGCGTGGTTTTATTGATTATTTATATTTGTGCCAAGATAAGTATAATTCTTCACTTTTTCTATTGCGCGTTGGTTTACCAGCAAGTGTCCAGGAGGAATTTGTTCTTTATTAATGGCCATGTACTTTGTCTTTGTTACATTGGGTCAAGGTCATATTGTTGGCTGGCATCTGCTAATTTTGTGACTAGCACTTGCAAATCTTTCAAGCTGTCTGCAAAGATGATTGTGTTTTCTGCGTATCTAATGTTGTTTGCCGTTTGCCGTTTATTAAAATTTCTTTGTGAACATTTTCTAAGGCTGTTTTTATTATTTGTTCGGAGTAGACATTAAAGAGTATAGGTGATAATACACTGCTCTGCCTTACGCTTTGTTGTATTTGCAATTCATTTGTCAGTTCATACTCAACCTTCACATTTGCCCTTTGATTAAAGTACATGTTACTGATGATTCTGAGATCTTTGTCATCTAGGTCGATCTTTTGTAGTATTGATATTAGTTTATCATGTTTCACTCTGTCAAACGCTTTGCTATAATCAATAAAGCATACATAAACTGTGCAGTTGACATCTCTACATCGTTGGAACAAAACCTGGGTTGCAAACAGCGCCTCCCTTGTGCTTAATGCGTCTCGAAATTCGAATTGAGTGTTAGATATATTTGCTTTGCATTTGTTGTATATTTTTGCTTGAATTATTTTTAAGTACGTTTTCAGAATATGGCTCATGAGGCTTATAAATTTGCGGTCTTTGCATTTGCTCGCATTGGATTTTTTGGGCAGAGTTACACATGTCAACTTTAGCCAGCTTAGAGGATTTTTGTTTTGGTGTTATAAATACTATTGAATATTAAAGTAAGCCATTTTATGCCTTCGTCGTTCATTATCTTTAGAAACTCCGAGTAAAAGTTATCTGGTCCTGCTGCTTTACCATCCTTGATTCTTTTGATGGCATTTTTTACTTTATCGATTGTTATTGATGGTCCAGCATTACATTCTATATTAAAAGCGTCTTAATAGTAGCAATATTTGTGAAGATTGCCTTCTTAGACGGATGGCCATACGAGATCGGTTTTAATCGACAATGTCCACACTTTATAGATTTTTTTTTTTTTTTGGTTTGTTTAGTCTGCCAGGTTTGTATGGTGTCCAAAGCGGCGAGGCTGGGTCAATGGAATGAAATCGTCTTAAATTGTGATAAATTCAGGTTTTGTTTGTGATAAATGATAGCCGTAGAAGGGCTTACCAGTATTGAGGATAACGAGTAAATTTGTAGTTTTCTGAAAGCATTAAAAGGTGGTGTTATGGTTTGGGGTGCGATATGTATTGGTGGAAGATCACTTCTTGTGTTCATTCCAGACACTTTGAATGCACATCGTTACATCCATAGTATATTGGAAGCAGTATTAGTGTTTTTGATGCAACCAAATGGCATTTTTCAGCAGGATATTACAAGGCACACACTGCTAACATTATCATTTTGTGCATAAAACAAATTACAGCTACGAATATTGCTTTTCCCTGGTTAATTTATTTCTGATTGAACACGTCTGGTACATGATGGGTTGGCGGCTTAGAGTATTGCCTAGTCCAGGGGTGGCCAACTCAAATGATATTGCGGGTCACTTTGGAAATGCATCATAGCTCCGCGGGCTGCATATAAAATTATATATCTATATATTAGATTTAGACTCACTATAGACAATTTTTTTTAAGTGAAAAATTGATACATAGAATGTAATTTAATTATTCTGCACACTCTAAGCCCTATACTCTTTGCAACATTAATAGACGAGGCTATAAAGAAAAGTCAAAAAAGAGCCAAAGACACAAGAATAGGATACAAAAAAATGGAACAAATTGGTATTCAAATCCTAATGTTTGCGGATGACATGATATTAATAGCAGACAAAGAGAAACTACAAGAAAACATAAAAATATACAAAAAAGAACTAAAGAAGATAGGCATGGAAATAAACACAAGTAAAACAAAAACAATGTTAGTAGCGACAAAAAAAGTATTACTACTTTGGTACAATAATAAAAGAAACAGGGAATATAGACATGGCAATAGATGCAAGAATTTAAAAAAAGAGGAAGTATATTCAATACACTCAAAAAACACTTCTTGGCTAAGAAAGAAATAACGAAGACAATAAAAACAAAAATACACATTGTAGAAAAACCATCCCCAATATACTCGAGCAAATCTTGGACAACACCAGAAAGAAATAAAAGCAAAATTAATGCATTGGAGATGAGATTTCTAATGAAAATTAAAGGAATAACAAGAAAAGATAAAGTGAAAAGCTCGGAAGTAAGAAGTGAACTAAAAATTAAACTTATAGAAACAGTAATAGAGGAGAGGCAGCTAGGAAGGCTAGGACTCATACACAGACTGGATAGAACCAGAATAACAAAGAAAATACATGAATTGAGAATTGATAGTACATAAGAAAAACAAACCGCGGGTTGGCAACTCCTGGCCTAGGTCAACGGACAATTTGGACGACCTGCGACACCACCGTCAATTTGCATGGAACGAGATAGTTTAAGAGGACATCGATCATTTTATATTAAGCATGCTACAAAGAGTTAACTCATTATGAGAGATTTTTTTGATTCACATTTAAATATAATGGGCATGACTTATAACTATTAATAGTCTTTTTAGGCTGATCTGCCAAAAATCTAAAAAAAATTAAATATAACGCGGCTGTGAATACGCTAGCAAACAGGAACAAGCACTTTACTATTGATGTTGCCTGTATAGGCAGTACATCTGAATGACGTTAGGTTGAGAAACATTAGTATCCAACATGAACTGCTATTTGGCTACGTCATTTATTCTTCTTGATATTGACTATGATGGATTTTTTTAATTTTTTTATAGAAAATGGATGCTGCTTGTTAGGGTGTGCACTGTGTAGTAATAAACAATTTGTTTAAAGCAGCCTAATTACTGAGTATAATGTTACTTTTATTGTGATTGGTATTGCTGCTAATTGAATGGCTAGAAAGAGTAATCAATTGATGGCCTGCGGGTGCGCTAGTGGTGTTGATGGTCGTTTTTGAGCAATTTTTATATACGCATGTAGTATTCTTAGCTGATTTACTTGTTGTGCACTTATTGATAGCAGGTGTTAGCGTGATAGCGTTTTTATAATAAATGTTTAGTAGTTGAACAAGACTCTTAGGTCATCCAGGTTGTGGCATTCTTTTTGTAGCTTGCATTCTGTTTTTTTCTTGGAGTAAATGATTGCAAGTGCTATGTTTATTTTTTTGTTAAGTAGTTTATAATATGGTTAAGAAATCTGAAAGTGTTCTTGTTTTACTACTTCTTGTTGATTTTGGGGCCCGTTGCAATAAATATTCTAGTAATAATATTAGTTTAGTACTTGTAGTTTCTGACCGCTCAGGTGGTGTAGTGGTTAGCGAACTTGACATTTATCATTTTCAAAGATTTATGCAAGGAAAGACAAACTTGTTTTACCAACCTCTGAGCTAATATATGTGTTTTACTGAAAAAAATTGGTTATCAGAAAGCCTGAAATTGTAAATGGATTATTTTATAAAACGATTTTGTTTGGTATATACTAAATACATTAGAACGAACTATGTTTTGCTAATCTTATTATGCTATATTTTTACATTGTACAATGTTACTTCAAGTAGTTTTGTACTATTACTTCAAGGCAAGCAGCCGGTTTTTAACGTTATTTTTTGACTGATTTATCCTAACAAATTGTAGCATACGAGTTTGATAAATATACGTCGACCTGTTAGTTGCAAATGTTAAAACTTTTGGTTAGGTATCCAGACCCGGTAGCCAATAATGAACCATATTTTTCTCATAGCAGGCCGGTATTAGGTTGCTTGTCCTGTATTAGTTTTCATTTTTGTTATTCTGTTCTAATCTCATATTTATATCAATAACATTGATCTTCTACCATTTTTAGCTTTAATCGTTTTTTGTTAACAAGTTTACATACAAACTAAAATTTGTATCAAGGATTTGTTTGGTGCCTCTAAGCCTGTAATTTACATTGTTATTAAGATGCTACTTTAAATATTTTAATAACATTATTTAGTGTACTAAACGTCGTTATTAGCATTCCCATTAAGAGCTTTATGAGATATTTTAACGATTATTTTAAAGGTGTATTAAACCATCTAAAATTAACACTAATGAAACTTTACTTGCGCTTATAATATCTAGTATGAAAATGTAAAGACCATTTTTAACTGTGCCTATTAGCTATCGATGTTAATATTTAAGTTTAATTTTTTATAATCTTTATTTTTTAAATATATTACTACTGATGTTTAAAATATTAAATATTAAATACTTAAAGTTAAAGAAAATATTATAACATTCATTTTATAGTAAGTAGAGCATAAACTAATTATTAAAATAATCGGTGCGACGATCGGATTGTTGCATCCGAACTTGCAGTCAAAAATGTGTTTTTCTATTATATTCAATAACAATTACACGGGTCAACTGATATTAATGAAATTTTTTGTACATTACATTTTAGGTGCAAAAAAAACGGGCACGCTAAATTTGTGACTGTATCGGCAATTTAAAGTACTGATGATAAATTTGTAATCAACTCAAAAGTATCACGTAGCGAAATATTATACAATTTTTTTATGAGTGTTGTACAAAGATTATTTATTTTATTAACATAATAACACGACTTTAAACACGTTTGCCCAACATGTCCTAAACATGTTCTATCTTGATTAGTGTCGTGAGAGAGTAACTAAGTATTTAGTAACGCATCTTGCTGAATGCGGTCTTGCGTTATTTTGTGTTAGGACAAAGTCATTCCTGATGAATGGAGAGAATGACACTATAAAATTTTCTAAAACCTCTGAGAGTTTTTATTTACTTGCGCAGTACGGAAAACTTTTTGAGATTCTGCGGAGTCATTGCACTGCATTTTGTACGGCGTTAAACTTACATGATATTTGACTTTAATCGAATGGAAAAATAATTTACAAACAATATGGATAATAGTCACCAGGAGCATTCTATTTTTATTTGGTGATGCTCAATTATCACACCACATTATCAGTTTATTGCGAGTAAAGCATCCCGGAGTAGCTGCAATTTTGAAAAAGCAAGAGGATATTTAATTTTTTTCACGGTTTCCGATGCATTTATGCTACATACACATACACGATTAACCTGTGTATCTCAAATGAATACCTAAAGTTTGTAGGTAGAAACTTACCTACTATAAATCATGATGATGTTTAAAGTTGTGATGATCTTCTGTTATATACTTTTGTGTTTTTTCCGATTTTTTGTGGTGCAGTTTAAGGTTTTGTTTAGCTTTCTTTTTATTGTTTACTGTTAGGTTCTTTGATTTTAAACAGTTCTTTCTTTACACTTGTCAACAGTGTCCACTTGAATTTTAGCTGTGTTCTTTAAATATTTTGGCGTAAAATCTGTAGGTAACAGAGCTTTTCGGGTACTTCTCTTGGAAATATTTGAAGATTTGATGCGTGTTTGAATCTGTAGATAGATACTCTAGTTTTTTGCTGATTTAGCAAACATTTGCTTAAAACAAATTTTCAACAAATAAGGACTTTGCTACTTTTCATCAATTTTATAAAATTTCATAAACAATAGTTTCTTCTGTTGAGGTGTAAATGTTTTTTGTATGAATACTTGCAGCCTTACCCAGATTCAGCTCATTGCGACTTCAACCAATACGCTAACTAAAACTTCTTCTATGAGATAAACCAGTAACTAGGGGTACTTAAAGTGCTTCTTACATTATTTGTACGTTTTTATCATTTTCTGTTAAAAATTTCATTTTTAGAAGTTTTTGTCACTTTTGCCCTTTTCTATATGTACATGCCTCAATTGCCAGCTGTGGTAATCAGGTGAAGTAAAATTTATATAGATGTATATTAATTATTTTAAAATAACTGAATTTTGGATTTTAGTTTAACGCTAGAGAATTGCCGAGTTAGTCGCCCCGTCCTGTTGTGGTGCCACTAGTAGTATTGTTATGGAAAAATATTAAATCCTATCACATCTACGAGAATATCAGTAAACTTTTCTCTCTAGAAAATTATTAACACGTACAGCGCCGTTTTTAAATTAAAATTAGTTCTTATAGGACAAAACGCCAACCAACTCAATATCCAAACGATAAGATTTTAGTCATTACTTTTTTTATATGTTGAACTACATACAATATTTTATGTCTTCATGTTTTTAGATAAAAATTTGAAGTTATATTTAAAGAGAAAAAAAAAATAACAAAAAACTAATTAAAAACGTCACTTTTTAAAAATTAATTGCAAAGAAACGACTTATTGCATCAAATTTCTACAAGTTTGAGGACACAGATTGGACTTTCTTCTACAATGTGTGAAAATTTTATTCAATTATATTTAGGCGTTTTCTTGCTGAGTTGGATTCTGTGAACCCTTATAATAGCGCAATAATTCTCCCCCCTTAAATCCAATTAACCGATACTTGTGAGGGTAGTTTCAATTGGTTGTTTGTATCGTGATTAGCATTAGCGGTCACGGGTTGTTTCTTAAAGTTATGCTATCACTTGTATGGGAAAACAAATTCACTAATGGTAGTGTTTTTTTATAAAACATATACGCGAGCATTGTCTTAATGAGAAAAGCTCTAACAAATTTTGTTAGTAATAATCAACAGTATAGAACTATTTTCTTATTTTGTTGGTCTTTCGTGTAATGCAGTGGATCTCAAAATTATTTGGTATACCGCCCCTTGGATTTTTTAAAAATTTTAGTAGCAACTAAACAGAAAGATATATGTATTAATGTTTATACCTTTTTCGTAAAATATAGTAAATAAAAGTAGCGCCCACTTTGGGAATCACTGGTGTAATGCAATGTAAAGATAGAAAGTTAGCTAGGATGCAAAATCGTTCTTTCTTATTTATATTATTTGAGATATAATTATTTAAACAAATTAATGCATTAGTATGTTTCAAAAGTTTTGAAACAAGAAATTATTAAATAAAAATATTCAATTATTAAATGTTTTTTAGTAATATTCAATAAAAATGCATACAGAATGAATTGATGTAGTGCACTGAAGAGTATTAACTTATAAATATTTATCAGCGCGCGCTATAGAAAAGTAAATCATATTTTAATCTTTTTTTTTTTAATGTAAAATTTATACTAATACGCTTAAGATCAGGTTAGGACAATGTGATTGATTGATAAATTATATATAGAAAATATATAGTTTTGTTTGTATTCTGTTTTATTGTTCTAATATTTTATTAATAAATGTATTTTCTTTTATTTACAGGTAAGTTTGAAACTTTACAACTTGGCCGAGGAAAACTTTAATATTTAATATGCTGTATTGGGGTAAGAATATAGAAATTATTTATAATATATTGACGTATTTAAGGGTTAAAATAACTAAAAAACAATTAAACTAAGCAAACCATTTTGGCACGACGATTTATAATCGAATGCAAAAATTACGAAAATCTACTAAAATTAAAAATAAATTTTATAAATAATATTTTATTATATAAAACATAACAAATAAACCTCTACAGGGTGATTCTTAACCTATGCGCATAAACTCAAAGAATTATGGTTTACAATTAATATTATTGATAAATGATAAAAAAATTTAGTAAACGTTTTATAATAAGCGAGATAATGAATTATAAAGTTTCTGAAAAATTAAAATATATTATTTAAAAAAAAATCGGTGTGCCATACCAAAATTAAAATAATGCACGTTGAAATCCCGGCGGTTATTGCCAAAAAATAGAAAAAAAATAAACTAGGTGGCACCTGTCAGTGTGTAATAAAATTAAATTATGGCGCAACATAACATGACCAATGCAGAATTTGTAGATATGATATTGGTGTATGGAGAAGTTCATCAAAATTCAGTGGCTGCAGCTCGCCTTTATTCCGAGAGATTCTCTCAAAGGTTTGATTCGGCTCGTAGATGGTTTGTACGTTTGGTACAGGGTGCAAGAGAAACGGCCATCTTATTGGACCGTTTTTGTTGCCAAATCGTGTAACGAACGCTGTTTATTTAAAGAGAAAGAGACTCTACCAGCACTACTGGAAGAAGTTCCAATTAATGTTAGACAGCGCATGTGGTATCTTCACTACGGAGCTTCACCACACTTTGCAATAGATGTGCGACAACATTTAAACAGTGTGTTCCCGAGGAAGTGGATTGGTCGAGGCGGTCTAACTGCCTGGCCTCCTAGATCACTTGATCTAAATTCTCTAGACTTTTATGTTTGGGGGCATATGAAACATCTGGTATACGCTACCGAAATTCACAGTGTTGAAGAGTTGCGACATTGCATACTAGATGCTGCTGACACGATTCGGCAACCACCGAATTGCGTGTAGCGCAACATGTCTTCGGCGGGCGCAGATGTGTTTGGAAAATAGATGAAATAATTTTGAGCATTTATTATGATATTAAGTGTACTAATAATTTTGCATTTTTGTTATTTGTTTATTATTTTGATAATTAGTTGATTAAAAGCTTTACTACATTTTTATTATTTTAATTTTGGCATGGCAAACCGATTTTTTTCAAGTAATAAATTTTAATTTTCCAAAAACTTTATAATTCATTATCTTGCTTATTATAAAACTTTTACTACATTTTTTTAACATTTATCAATAATATTGATTGTAAACTATAATTCCTCGAGTTTATGCGCAAAGGTTAAGAATCACCCTGTATATTAAATCAATAACAACAAAAATTAACTATTATTGTATACCGTACAACATGATTATTATGCATCATGTTCAAATACAATATAATTTTTTACATGGATACTTTTATTACACATTGTCGCCATTACTAATGATTAAACAATAATTATATAAAAAAAAAAACAATTTATTTTAATTTTTATAAAATAGATAAGCAATTCAAGTTTGTAACATCCGTAGAAGATCTAATCGAGTCGAAACTAGTCATTTATTTATAAAGATAAAACTTGTTATGAAATAAAATAAAATTGTAGTCAAAATGCTTAAACTATGCACGGATTGCTATCTCTTTTTCCTAGTTTCTTTCAGAATTAAAAAGTTTGAACGTAGTGCTAAAATCTATTATTAGTCATAAAATTTATTTGTATTTATTGATAATTAGGGATATATTTTTTGAGTTTATTAAAATTAGTTAGATAGAATAAAACCTATAGTTTAATTTATGGATAGAAAGAAATAATAATATATGCATTTTATTACAGTAATTTTGAATAGAAGAATTTTTTAAACTAGCTAGCAATTTTAATGGACATTTTTTCAATCAACAGAAGAACAAACATGTTGGGGTTGTAACCAAAAAGTTTTAATTACTTTATATCTGAGCAAATATCATTACGTTATGTAGTAATGCATATTTGTAACAATCTTGACATGTTCATTAGTTTTAAATTGACGGAATGTTATTCGAGTTTGTCAAAGTTTATGAGAAGCAAACTTTCCTAATTAAATTGCATATAATATGCATTGGTTCGTCTTAATGCTCTAGGAAATTCGGCTCCATTGGTACTATTAACGAAATTGGGAATATTTGTGACTTATTGATTTTCACATTAGTTCCAATATTAGCTTGCTCATATTAAATGAACGAACGAAGTTGTTCCATTGTGAATTATATTGTATGTAATTGTTAGGTTCATTGTTCAGAAAATATTAATACTTAATTGCTGCGTGTTTAATACTGTTTTAATTGGTTCATTGAATCGATTGTTTGGTAATAAAATTGATATTATATGTTTGGAAGGTCATGTGCAGTGATTTGTTTTAAAGATTGAAATAATCATTTATCTAACCTTGAGGTTAAGTTAGATTTATTACATTGTAAGAGGATATGTATGCATATAATATATTTGATAGACTAAATATTTTATGATTAAAAATAAATATGTGTTTGAAATAATCATGGATACAATAGGGGCACCTAGTTACATCACAAATCAAAACAAAAACACTTTTCTTATAAGTATAATTGTTGAAAATTTGAAAAAAATATTCTAATAAGATCTGAAAATTATTTGTTTTAAGGTTATTATCAGTATGTATGTAAGTATATTTTGTCAAGTATGTTTTTTGTCGGCGTTGGTTTTGTTCATAAAATGGTTGTTGAATAACTGTTAGGTCATAATGGAATTCATTTTTTCCAAAATTTAGGTTTAAATATTCTTTATATTTTGCAAGAACACTTTTACTGGTGATCACTTTCTGCGTTTTGATGAATCAACTATAACAAAGTTTACTCAGTTAATAAATGTATTAATATAATGAAGCAAATATTTTGGTCTTAACTGTAATAAACTTACTTTGTAACTTATTAAAAATACACTACAAACATAAAAGTATAACTTAATTATTTTTAAGTGGGGTATAACATGTAAATTAATGATGGAAAAATTTCATTTAAAGATATTAAATCTAATACGTATTGATTACATGGTTTGTAAAACGTAAATAATAAATATGATTTAAAACACAAGTCTCTCAGAAGTATTCAGGTATATTAAAAGTCTTTTATCAACTTTAATTATAATAAAATATACATTTAGAACATACCATACCCCATGAAGTACTATGTGTATTTTAAAGATAAATAATAACAGTTTTTTTGGTATGTCCAGAAGGTATTGGCAGCAGTAAGGGGTTTACTAATCTCAAAATATCTTGTGATTAAAGATTGAGGGTAGTTGGGACCTGAAGATAGGGGAACTAGACGTCGAGAGTTTAGAACTTTATTTATTTGCAAAAAAAATGTATAAAATTCTTTATAAGTCAACATGGTATTACCGACATTACGTTTTAATTAAGTCTTGACCGATTTTACCTGTCTTTTATAGTCCAAGAAAATGGGTTGTACTAGGAGGAATAAAATACCAAGTTATTTCATTTCTACTTGTGGCGTCAAAAATTTGAGTTTTATATTCAATTGTTTTTAAGAATGTTGCCAACTCTTTGAGTTTTTAATTTACACCTGCAAAATTTGTGCCATTGTTGGAAAAAAATGCTAGCTGGTTCACCTTGTCGAGCAGTTATGCTGCATGGAGCTGCTATAAAAGAAGCTGATAACATGTTAATTAGTCAATCAGTTTCAATCTGCAAATCGTAGTGAAGCAAACGAATAAACAAATATGATGCTTATATGTTTTATTTTTTTTTTACTTTTTCATGTATTGTATAAAATTATCCTGCATAAGCAACAACTGTATTATGAAAAGAATCAGCTGAGGTAACACGTATAGAAGGTAGAGTCGAAAAAAGCCTTTAGCAACCCGCCGCTTTTAGGAGCATGAAGGAGCGAAACGAACAAGGGTTTGTAAAATAAAAAAGTGTTTTAGAAAATATATTATAATAGGTCACTACTAAAGATACATATTAACATTTCAGCCCTACGGCCGTTAAATTGTGGTTTTAGTCCACATGATAGGTCTAAATCAGATGGTTTTGGTAGACAGGCAAAAAAATGTATTGCGTACTGTTGCAAGTAAAGTCTAAGCTACAATTTTGTTAACCACACTATTTAACGAAACTAGTGCAGATGAATTTTTAAAGAATTGCTTAACAACTTAAGCAAGCTAATCATGGCTTTTTCAAGATTTATTAATTTATTAGTGTTATGCAAATGATGTTTACTTTATGTTTAACTAGAGTAATTTATAATAATAAAAATGTCATAGTTATATGTTATGGAGATATATTAAAATATAATGAACAAGCGTCTTATTTATTAAGCAGAACCACATCTAATAAAAGGTTTATTGGATTCAACAAATGATATCTACTGTTTTGAAAGCGTCTTCTTTTTAAATCTTGATTGATAGCGGACACTGCCTTGTAATTGCTCTTTTTGGTTGAAATCTTTATTGCTGCAATTCTAGCAACACCATCCTTTCTTGGAAGTATATTCACGATGCGTCCTAGCTTGCATTGGAACGTTATCATTACGTAGTTGCATGGCTTCATCTAGTTCTTTGGTATAAATTGTTTTTATTTGATTTTGATTTGTAGTTTACTTAAGTACGTCTTAAACCACTTTTTTAAACCTATTGCTATACGACATTAGTGCTAATGGTAGTGAATTTAAGATTGCTTTGATTTGGCATATCAGAGAAGACATTTTGTTGTAGGTTAGATTTTTAACACAAGCTACTGTTTTAAAATGATATTTAAATCTTTTTTTACTGTTGCTTTCCATAGTAATACTTTTTATTGACATAGCATTTGTTATGCGTTTTTGCTCTTTATTCATGAAGTATAGAAAGCTGCGATGCTCTGTTGGCACCTATACAATTAGATGCATTTTTGAACATCATTTCTTAGAGTTTTCTTTGTCGATCTATAAATCTTCTTAATGATTTTGTGCTAAGACCTGTCATCAGTTCTATATGCGCAGCTTTGTATTGTTACTTTTTATGCTTACAGCATGTTATGCACTTTTTGACAAACGATTTGGTATTTTTATTTCTGGTGTTAACAAATCGTCTACATACAAATTACAAACTGTTATTTTGCTTGCTATGAGCAATTTTTTTATGCTTTTCTTAGCACTACTGGTGTTGTAAGTAAGCGTAGTTTGTTAATTTTTATTGGTATCGTTTTTCTAATTTATACATTTTGGTAATGTCCGCTAATAACACATATTGATGGGTTGGCCTTCATAACTAGAAAAAATATATCTTGTTTTGATTGTATCCGTAAAAACGGGGCATATTAACATCTCTTCATATACATTTGATTTTGTCTGTTTTTGTTATTTACTGCATCTATGAATTTAAAATAAGACACTTAAAGTTTTTCTATCTGTTGAAGAGATTTTTGGTTAGTTTTTTCTGCACTTATTGTGATGGCAATTGTGTGACAAACTTGTCGTAGATGATAGAACTGTTTTCTTTGCTTAAGAAATAATTTGCTGGATACAATGGACTTTACGAGGACTTAAGTTGACTTATTTAAATTTATATTATTTCTTTTTAAATTTAGTTTAGATTAACTAGATAAACCATGTCACAATCCGTGTCGAAGGACCAGATTTATGTGTATATTTGGAATAGTCACTTTTACTTGTAAATGATCAATCTTTATGTTTGAAAGGTTAAATAAAACAAATTTTGCCCAATTAACAAATGTATTAATATAATTTTGGTCTTTACAGTAAGAGAGTAATTTAAGTTATTATTTAAAATATATAATATTAGAAATAAAAATCAAAATTGATGGATTGACCAGTTGTAAGATAGGGTTAGACATTGAGATAAGAAGTTTACAACATAACACCGCAACTGTTAAATAACACTTAACGCTAGAGAATTGCCGGGTTTAGTCGCTCCGTCCTGTAGTGGTGCCACTATTAGTATTGTTATGGAAAAATATTAAACCCTATCACATCTACGAGAATATCGGTGAACCTTTCTCTCTGGAAAAATTTTGACACGTACAGCGCCGTTTTTAAATTAAAATTGGTTCTTATGGGACAAAACGCCACCTCGATATCCAAACAATAAGATTTTAGTAATCACTCTTTTTATATGTTGAACTACATACAATATTCTATGTTTTTATGTTTTTGGTTAAAGATTTGAAGTCATATTTAACGAGTAAAAAATTAACAAAGAACTAATTAAAAACGTCACTTTTTAAAAATTAATTGCGGAGAAACGATTTATTGCATCAATTTTCTACAAATTTTAGGACACAGATTGGACTTTCTTCTACAATGTGTGAACATTTTATTTAATTAAATTTAGGCGTTTTCTTGCTGAGTTTGATGCTGTGAACCCTTATAATAGCGCAACTATTCTCCCTCCTTAAACATTTATTTTTTGGTAAGGATTTTTTTGATTAATCCTATATAATTGAATAAACTTTTTATCGGCAATTTTTTGTTGCTTACTGTGTAATTTGACCTAGCATAGCTTGATTACAGAAAAACATTTTAATATTGCTTTTGATGTAACCTTAAGCTTGTTTACTGCTTAAGATTTGTAGAGATTTACCAGATCTTTTTTGAGTTACTATTTTTATTACCTCAAAAATGATATTGTTTTCATTATTTGGGTTGAGAATATTGAGGTTAGTAAATTTCCGCTCCGGAGCTTTGGAATGTTTATGAGTTAGCTGTATAGATTTGAAGAAGTATATTAACTGCATACGCCATTGTAAGATCTTTGAAATACAACGTACGGTGGCATTGTGTTTGGTTGCACTCATAGTTAAAGTGTTTTTTTAACAGCCACTTCCAGAGTAGTTTCTGCCAGCTTTCTCTGCAGTGTATCACAGTCCAGTTCTATTTAGGCGCAATGCGTTATTGCAATTGGTATTGTTTGCATGCCACTTGTTGTACTTTGGCATTCCATTTGTTGCAAGTTATTTAGTTAGTTTGCAGATGTTTTCTGATTGATTAGTTATGCTCACCACACTATTTAATGTATGAGCATAGGTCTTATGACAGTTAAAGTACTGATTTTGGATATATATGTTTTGTCAACAGTTTATCTACATTGCCAGTGCGACATGTATACTTTTTTTAATATTTGCTTTTTAGTTGAGTGATAGACTAGTGGAAGCTTTGATTAACTTTATAAAATATTTGTCAACAGCTGATTTTTAGCTGATAGATGTGCTTTGCGCTGGTCCCATTGTTTTCTAGCGAGCATTGGGCGTGCTCCTGGGTGAATTGGGTAGCCTTTATAATTAGCAGTGTGCGATCCACCGCATGCGGCGCTTGTAGCTACATGTCCGGACTCTTTGTTTGAAGTGCACGCGGAGCTTGGGTGAGCTTCGGCGCATTTGACGCACGCATATGGTGCGTTGCGTCGGGATGCCTTGTAGCTGCAGCGTTGGCATTGTCTGATTTATGCGGTCTTTTGCTTAGCCTCGACGGTCACGCGAAGTTTACATTACTCAGTGAGAGGCAGTATCTCTCTGCTTTTACATTCTTGAGTAAGCTGAACATACAGCATTTGGAAGATTTTACCTTCCTTTCTCATGCGTGTAGTTAAGGTTGGAATGTACCTCTGAGCGATGAGCTCAGCTTGCACTACATCAGCTTTGATGCAGTTAGGTACATTCTTGATAACGTACTTTTGGGTTTCTTTGGAACTGGCATGTGTAGTGATAGAAATTGTTTTTTTACGCAATAATTGATTACAGCACTCAAATCCGCATTCAAAAGGAGATGTATGCTGTTACGGCGCGTTTGATGGTTACGTTTTCAACAGCCATTGATATACGTATTTATTCCGAATAGTGATGGGAGGAGGGCGGCTTATTCTAGCCCCCTTTGTGAGTGCCGGCGGAGTTGCAGGAGGGCCTAGTGTGTTGGTAGTACCAGAGTTGGTCAACTGCATTTCAGTGGCTAGCCGGGTTGAGGACTAAAGGGCTTTGGTGGCTGAATGCTTAGATGGCGCTGAAGGCATCTGACAGGACCGGTTGATGGCTTATTAGAGCAAGTAGTTTAAAGGGGTTCCCCCGATTTTTTGTTTAATTTCTTGGATTTTTTGTTCTTTTCTACCAGGATGAAACCCTTCTCTGGGGGCATAGTTGGAAAAAGCAGATTTTACCTCTTTTTCGGGATCTGATTGACTTGGTCGTCATGTTGGTTGACATGCAATTCATTATCCGTGACTCAATGCAATAATAATTGCAATTTTGTAGCGGCCTTTTGATATGAACTGTCACAGAGTGCAGGGCCGATTTGGTAGATGAGTATATGCATATTGGTTTAGCGTGGTGATGTGTGCCGTTTCTTAAATTGATCTTTTGCACAGTCTGTCAAGTGTTTTTAGAAGAAAAAACGTCAGGTTTTCAATTTTGGTATGAATATAGTTTTAACATCTCTTCATGCTATACGAGTTTAGCGAAAAGCAAACCACGTTCCATAGATTTTTTCCAGGTGAATCAGAATGATGTTCTTGCCTCATTAATAAGGCTGAAAGTTACCATTCATTTTTGGTCTCTTGTACGACGAAAAGATATACACTTTTTTCTATAAGCTGGTAAGCAAAGGTCCAATTGTCTCTTGGTGGAATTGCGGTTGCATTTTCAGACCATTCTTGTCTCAGAGTGGTACAGCCTTTTGAAATGGATTTCAAGAAGTACTTCAGTTGATTTTGATAGGTTGGCTATGTGTGTGTCATCCATTCGTTTTAAGTAATCAATTTGTTGTTTGTTTTTTTTTTAAGGTTTTTTTCAAGTTTACGGTGTGTTTTTAACATTTTCACAAAATGATATCTAAGTTTTCTTTTGTCGTTCATGTATCTGACTATATTTAGTTGCCCAAATATGGCAATGAGATCTTTATGGGTATGAAAACAATCCTGCAAACCTATCTACCTTCTTTTACAACGCATATAACGAAATCGTTGTTAAACACTGTTGATGATCACTGTTTTTGTGCAAAGTTGATTTTCTGTGAATCTTCTGATGTTATTTTGCAGGTCTTTTGGAGTGGAGGTGCGTTGTTTAAATACAGATTTGAACAAACATCTATTTTAGATGTTTATATTGAAATATAGTTTGACTGAAATTTTGTGGTGTATTGGAAGAGGTTTTGTGTTTAATGATAAGATAAGTATACGTAAAATGTAATAATCATACAAATGTCACAACTCCATTTGACTATTGCAGAACACATTAAGATGCCAATTGAACTGGACTGTTCATTTATTAACTTGATCAGCGAATATGGTTTAAACTAATTCAATGAATGTATCATAATTTTTATTATTAAATATGTACTTGACATACTAAATGTATACAATAAAGTCTTTTAAATTAAATGATTGTATAGAATCATGATTTAATTTACTATAAACTGATATAAATGAACTTTTATTTTACAAACCTACTTAAAACTAGTCTGTTAATTAGCCCACGTATTGTTGTAAAAAGAATGCACAACTCAAATAACTACGTCGCAAATTTAGTCGAAATAATATAAAATGTTAGCATATAGACAGACAATGGGATATTTAATAAAGAACAGACATAGAATTTCTCAACCGTGCATCACTAATTATCACTTGTAAACGAAACCATCCATTAACTAAAATTGATACCGCTTTGTATAATAAAATAAACGTAGTTGGCTCTTAATTTAACCTTGGATCTCATTGTTTGTTTATTTTTTTGGGCACAAATTGCAATTAGATGTATTACTATTTCACAGTCGCAAACTTAATACATATTTATTAGTATTCCTTATACAATGGGGAAATACATTTAGTCAGCATTGTATGTAAAATCAGCTTGAAAGGAAAAATTAGGAAACGAAAATATGATACGGCTTGGAAGAAGGCTGGTAGTTAAATGGCTTCGTGAATAATCCTCTTGATTAAATTACCAATGATAGATTTATTTGATCCGATTATGGTTAATTTTTATATTGTATATATTTGAGTTTTGTAATTATATTTAATTCGTCTCCGGTTGCGATAAACAGCGCAATTAGCGGGACGCGATGGCACATCAGGGAGCTCTTTGAACGTTAATTTGACGCTGCGGAGATTAAATTGTACCACCTGTACAGCATAAACTTTTAAGTGACAAATTGTCACGAGCAATAGGAAGCCATTGTTTGTAGATGCTTAATAAATTTTAGTGAAAAAGCGGTTTTTATTAAGTCGTATGAAACTCGAAGGTAGTAGAACCAGGTGATTCTCAGAGAAATGACTAAAAACATGTCTTTATATGAGAGTTTTTAATCCAATGATCGTTTTTAACAATTGTAGGGTAGGTTGTAACAACGTAGGAAGTAACATTTTTGTGAAAATCTAGATTTTCATAAATAAACGTTGTATCGTTGAGTGAGGGAATAGAACTCAATGGTTGTGTATACCTACATATAGAACTTTTGGTGATATAATTATCAAAAAACTCAGAAAAAGATTCCTTCTGTTTTTTATGTAACAACGTTGTATGTTGTGTACATTTTTTCATAAACATGATGCGTTATTATTAAATAATATTTTATGATTTGAATCTATTTTTAAAATCATTGTAAAGTGATTTATTAAGACCACATTTATAATATTTACTCAGGAAAGATAGTAAATATAATAAAATAATATTTATTAGAAGAATAAAAATGTATTTATGTGAAAATCTATAACATCTAAATTAAGATATGACTTGTAAAATGGCAGTGATGTCATTCCATAGAAAAGGTGACATCATTCAAGCGTAATATTAATATGTAATGGCTTTTCTTTCAACTTCATTAAACTATTAGTATTTAAGTCTAGACAAATGTCAGGTTTGCTGTTTTATTAGCTACGGACCCTCCTTTTGTGATTCATGCAATTGATCCGACGCTAATTCGATAAGGGAACGTTTTAGACATTTCTTTATGTAAACACATCCATTTTCCCGTTTTGCTAGAAAATCTGTCTCTTTTATTCTTCCCAGCACGCTGCAAGATAAAAGTTCTTCTGACTTTATTATATTCTTAATTAAATCCCTAAAAGTTTTCCTATATAAACTGACGTCATCGCGTGATAGTAAACATGCACTTGCCCTCAACTATGACTTATATAACCCTACGTCTTTGTTACAATTTGTTGAAGTGCAGACATAAATTCAAGCCACTCCAACCGGAAGAGTAAAACAGGGGAAAATAAAACGATTTAGGTTGGAATTATAACCAGATTAGGAAATATTTTCTCGATAATAGAATCAATTGTGTTGTTTGCACAAACACACACCAAAAGGTAATTTCAAACCAGGGGATTTATAAAGTAATAAAGGTGGTGTTAGGTGAGTGCCATTTAAGATGCAGTAGGACCTAACTGGCACATAAAATTAGTTTTATTGCTTTAATTTAGGGATTACATGGGGATTTCGCGCAGCAAACATTAAAAGAGAAAATAGGAAAAAGGGAAAATATATATGTATATATAAAGTTAAACGCAAACATGAAATAAAGAAAATCATGCACCGTTTTCCAGGATTAAAATTACGACGTGTATTTTGGGGCAAATTTACTTTAGTCGTAATTAAAAACGTTGGGAATTTGAAATAAAGGCTATTATTTAAATATCTTGTTTTAAAATGATATGTTTTTTTCAACATTTTTTTTAAATTGTTGTTTTTTATAACAATACTTTATTAACGGAAGACAATTAAAAAAAAACAATTATTAATAATAATATAAAATTATTGTGACAACATAAGAAAATAAAAATTTGAAACAAAATTATTCAAATTATATGTTAAAATAGATACGACTACAATGATATTTAAGAGATGTCATAGATAACATAAATAAATAAAAGTGATTGTTATCGTATTAAACTTTATTAGTTATTAATTCGGTTTTATCGATGATTAAACGTTGTTTTTTGTTTGCTTACTTTGAAAAACAGTTTTTCTGCTTGTATTTTAGATCGAAAAGTGATGTTTGGCAGCTCAGCGGAAAAATCATATGCAGGGCTCTAGGGCGCTAAGTATATAGTGTATCAAGGGCCGAAAATTGGCTTTAGCAGCCCGCGGCTTTTAGCAGCACGAAGGAGCGAAGCGATTGAGGGCTGCTGAAAGCCAAGGTGTGACGTTATCCTGTGAAATCGTGATTTACAGCCAATCAAATACCGCGAAAGTTTAGGCTTAAGGGCTTCTAAATTGTCGTTTTGGCCTGCATTTTAAGGCCGAAACAGGTGGTTTTGGTAGGGGCATGCGAAAAAATGTATTGCAGCCTGTTAAAAAAATATATATTTTTTTAAATTTTGTTTGGTTTAAAAAAAAACAAGCATTAGGAAGTAAGCGTTGTATAGCTTTTTATATAAGGGGCATGGAACAAGCCTTGTTCTACCAGATTTTTTAAGATTTCTTTTTAAAAAGTAACATAAACTTCTTGGTTTGGCTAGATATAGCGAAGGACAATCAAGATGGGACGCCATTTGGCCTTTCCTAATAAAGTTTAATATGATTATAATAAGCAGTATATTTTATCTGCGGAAAGGTAATTAGCGGATATAGTAGCAGGTCCGGCGGTTTGCTAATTGCAATTTGGAGGGCGTCGAACTGGTAGACTCATGAACTACGTTATTGAGCAGATATGCAATTTTTTGAATGTTTAGCCCTTGCTGAATATACTTTTCTTAACAGATAACAGCCTTTTCAATGTTTGCATTAAAGCTTTCTGCGAGGTTGGCTTGTGGATACCGAACTGAACAATGCGCTAATTCTATTTCTAATGATTCCAAAGTATTGTACTATTTGAAAGAAGTAAACTGTGTCCGTGGTTTGTCAAAATTTGTTTTGGGTAACTAAACTTTACAAAAAGGTCCGAAGTAAGCCGACGCAATAATCTGTTGTAACGATTTTTAAAGAATATAGTGACATATTTGGTGAACACCTTCACTATCACACATATAATGGACACGCCTTTGATAGAAGTAGATAGGGGCCATAAAGGTCTAATCTAATTATTTACGTCACTTGGTATTATTGCCTTATTAGGTAATATTTATAGTTTGGTGATCTGAGATAACCACATTATTTAAGTACCTTTTTAACGTCTTTATGTAGTCCTTTCTACCTTAAGGGGGGAGAATAGTTGCGCTATTATAAAGGTTTACAGCATCCAACTCAGCAAGAAAACACCTGAATATAATTGAATCAAATTTTTACGCATTGTAGAATAAAGTTCAATCTGTGTCCTCAAACTTGTAGAAATTTGATGCAATAAGTCATTTCTTTGCAATTAATTTTTAAAAAGTATTTAATCAGTTCTTTATTAATTTTTTACTCGTTAAATGTAACTTTAAATCTTTAACCAAAAACATGAAGACATAGAATATTGTATGTAGTTCAACGTATAAAAAGAGTGATGACTAAAATCTTATTGTTTGGATATTGAGTTGGTTGGCGTTTTGTCGTATAAGAACCAATTTTATTTTAAAAACGGCGCTGTACGTGTCAATATTTTTCTAGAGAGAAAGGTTCACCGATATTCTCGTAGATGTGATGGGATTTAATATTTTTCCATAACAATAATACTGGTGGCACCACAACAGGACTGAGCGACTAAACCAGCAATTCCCTAGCGTTAACGTCGCAACGTCTTAAAACGCCAAAATGGCCTATAGATATGTGGAATATGTTGATAATGGTATGAATAAGATTTTTAGGAAATTTTAAGTACGTTCCTTTCAACTCTTCTTTAAAAAAAAAATAACATTTTTTTATGGGCAATAAATCGGGAATTACCAAGATGATCCGCATTCTCAAAATTATTTAAAATTTAGGATAAGAATGGTCATTCTTTTCTTTGCGAGGAAGCTATGAACTTGTTAAGTTCTACTGTATTTTTGTTGCTTTGCTTTTTGTCATAAAACATTTATCGTCTGCAATGATATTTTTTTCCGGGAATACACTTATTAGTGTAGTTAAACTCTTGACGTAGTAAGGCCCACTTCGTTGTTGTAGCCGATAATAAGCGTCAGGTATGGGCGTTTAAAATCGCAAATAAAAGTAAGCGGTTTCCATATGCAATTACATATTTTTTCAAATCAATCATCTCCCATAGACACGCGTCTAACCAAAAATTTGTGGCATCTGTTTGGTCGTAGAGTTCATAAACATAATCCGGTTGGTAATATAACATTTTTTGCGAAACTAGTTTTTTGAGTTTATTAAAGGCAGTTGTTTGATCTTAATAATGCTACCAAAGGTTCCGAAATCGTAGCAAACATAAGACTAATTACAGAGATCTAGGAACTATGCAGTTGCTTCGTGTTTTGGGGAAGCGCATAGGCTGTTATTGACTGCACCCGACTTCTATAAAGCCTTTAAAACCTGGTTACACAGTGCGAGATAGCGTTTGAGCTTGCTTAGTCAGTTACTGCAGTGCAACTACTCGCACCGTGTGACCGCATTATACGAGTTACTATCCTTTGCCATTATCGTATGATGGGTTGAGTGGTAGCAAATATCTGAACTGCAGTAACTGACTGGGCCAACTTGGATGCTAGCTTGCACTTTGTAACCAGGTCTTTATATTACTTAATATGTAACCGAGGAACAAAACAAAACATTTACTAAGTTTAAATTAAATCCAGCACTGTTTAATGTAAATACTTGGTCAAGATGTAACATATGGTCTTTAAAAGTTTTAGAGTGGTTAAGAAGATCATCTATGTATTCTAAGATGGTATCAATACACCGCCGGGTATAGGCAATGCCGCTGTTTTTAACTCATATTTTTTAACATGCCGATGTAATGGTTTTGGCAATATGAATATGTTAAATCCAGTGTTGACATATACTGAACCTTACCATTATTGCCCATTATATCTTCTATCGAACGTGGCTAAGTCGGATTTCATTATACTATTTAATTTGCGTGTGTCTAAGCAGACTTAAACATATTCATTTTTTTTAATGGCGAGCAATACGGAGAATTGCTCCTTTCTATGACACCGATTTAATTTTGTCCAATTTAGGATTGTTGAATAGAAGTTTTGCTAGTAATGAAGAAGGAAAAATAAGAGTAAAAATAATACAAAACCAAACTAAAATTGGAAATAACTGAGCCATTTCGAAATGTAATTCACCCCATTACCTCCAGCGAACTATATCTCAACTAGAATCAAATGCAAGATTTGCGTAGATACTATTTGTAGGCGAATTACTGGCAAGTACTTACACAAATAACAATATAAGTCGTAACAAAAATTTAGATAGCAGATTTTGTAATACCACCACGTCTTTTACAAATGTAGAAACTAATGAAATTAATTTACAACAGTATCAAACTATTTGTAATGACGCTGATAAGAATAGTTTTTTAGTAAATTGATGAACTGCTTTTTTTTTAAGCATGTTTAAAGAGGTTATTGGTTTGATGTTGGTAGGTAATTTGTTAAAAAAATAAAAAATGTATAATGTGGAGCACTTTTAACCATTTTTAGTTTATGTATCGGATAATGTTGACATATTTTCTGTACCTATGTTAAGTAATGAGAGACATTACTGAATTTATTTAAAAAATAATTATGAGTTTATTTTTTTTTTAATAGGATATATAATTATTAATGCGGTAATTAGTTATGAAAAATATAGCTGAGACTTAAACTTGCGAAATCTAGTATAAAGCTGTATTTTTTTACCAATGGGTGTCCCCCCATAATATTAAAATAATGATTTTAAAATAAATACGTTGTTTTGTGAAATTCCCTTTCGGTCTTTGAAATTAATTATCATCTTCCTGCATAAAAAAATACAGTCTATAATTACAACATTAGAGCAACTATAGCACGTTAATTATTTAATGTGGTTAATTAATGTGGAAAAATCATAGTGTCTGAATTAAAATTCTAATTTATTATTTTAATTAGATGAGAACGGGATATGCGCAACTGCGGGTGCTGTCTTATATCATTTATTTTAATTAATGAGTACGATATGTTTTGTCGGGAATTTACTTTTCAATTTAGAAAGCACCGAGTATTGAGTAAATGTTATTAAAGATTGGATTCAAGTTAGTTTACAATTTTTTTTGTAAAATATAAATTTTAATTGCATTACTTTGTATACAGGGATTTGAGGATTTAAATTACCAGTTTTCAATAATAGTTGTTCAAACGTTTTATGGTTTTAGCAAGAGGGTACATATATCAACATAATTTCGATTATTGCAATGGTTCCAAAACACAAAACTAAAAAAAGCATAAGCAAGCTACATTATTTAAAATTAAAATTATCACTTAAACATTAACAACAACAACAAATTCTTTAAGTGTTTTTTCTAGTTCATTTCAGGGATAGCTTTGTTTGTTTTTATTTGAACCTTCTTTCTGTTTTTATCTGTACCTGTCTCTATTATTTCTACATTTTGTCTAAAAACTCTTTATGCTACTCTTAGATATTTTGTTTTTGACGCTTGACTTCTATTTTCTGTTGCCTTTATTACTTGCAGTTTGCTTCCATAAGGAAGTATTGGTACATATCTTGTTGTAAATGCTATTCTTATATATCTATAAACTTTACCAGAGTAATACTTTTGTCAAGTAGCAATTTGGTTATATTTATCTGATGTTTAAGTACACCTTTAGTTAATAATGTGTGCTCCCAAATACAATTTTATTGAGGCATTATTCTGGATTTATTTTAGTCACAGTTGTGATTGTTGTGTTTCAACAAATAAGCTGACTATTGAAATTAAATACAATAAGATAATATATGTTCGATTATTGAGCTTGGGGTGCCTGTTTTATTAAAACACTCTTCCTTTTTTTATATAAGACATGATGAGTTTGAGTGGAATATTTAATGGAAAAGTTTGATAAAATTTGCTTGCAACAAATTTTATTAATAGACTTGGTTTAAAATATTACTGTTTATTTTTGAAAACTTGTTTTTGTTTTTGAAGCTTGTATTTTGGAGAAGGAAAAATTACAATATATCTAATTGATCAAAAGAGCACGCACTTTTTTATACACTTAAAAAATATCTTTTTGTGATTTAAATATAACATTGATTAAAGATTTAATGAACCGAAACTAATTAAATTAAATATAACTCCGTCCGTCTTGATGCATACATCAGATTGTTGTGGATGGGTACCTTGTTGAAGTGCTTGTTGACTTTTTATGAGTGTTGCACAATTGACAATCCGATGGAGTAGTGTTTTTTTTAGTTTGTGTTTTTTTGCTTAAACTAATGGTTTAAACCAAACGGCAGTACTCAACGGCGTTCACAACTGGTGACCAGGAATGGCTAAATCTAGAAACTGCTACGGGCAATTTGATGTTGTGGAAAACAAGATGAAAATGGGCTGGGGCACCACCATGCTGAATGTACATGTTTTGCTTAATATGCAAAAGAACAAACAAATACAACAAATTATGTTCTAAAAATTCTAAGTATGTAGTTTCAGTAAGACCATTTAGCCTAGCAAAGCTGGGCCAATTGATATTATTAAGTGATTTTTTTTTTTTTAAGGGGGAAAATCTCTTCCGGGTTGTAACCAGCTTTTTGTGCATTGATAGGAAGGGTAGGATCCCCTTCTTGGCAATGTTTTACCCGTCCGCAGCCTTCCTTTTTTCCTTTTTTCTCTTTCCTATTCATAATGTCTTGTATGACTTTATAAATTTCCATGCGTTTTTGTAGCTTAACATTCTGTCAATGATACTATTGACACCTAGATAATTGCATTTTAGGATTGTGTTTAGGGTTGTTAAGCTCTCTGCAGTAGGCGCAATTGTTGTGAGTTTTAATGTCCAGAAAATACGTTATTTTCTTATGATTCTTAGTGACCCATGGTATGACCTCCTTGATTAAGGTTTTGGTCTACGCGGCTGTAGTGACATTTGGGTCTTTTTAGTTTATCTCTCAAGTACCAAGAGATAGGACTTTTCCATGGCGATCAGATGGTTTGAAATAATTTATGCCACTATCTGTTTAGCCCGTGTTGGGACGGTTCAATGAGCGTTAGCTTCCCTAATTGCCTTTTTTTGTTTTTTTTTTTATCAACGCTCTAAAGTTTTTGTTGGCCACTCGGTCATATTACACTGGTGCTCTATATAATATAATTGAGTTGACCATCGAGTACAACGTTTTTTTTTATTGGGTCTTGTGTTTTCTATATTTACCCCCACTGCTTTGGCCTCCGTTTTTGTCATGTGTTCCCACATATTTAAGTTATGGCTTAACGTTATTTTTTAGTATTTGATGGTTTTTTGGCTGTTGATGATTGCGCCTCCCACTTTTACGGTAACATTCTTTAGGGTATATTTGTTTGTCAGTATTAGAGCTTTTGTTTTATTATTTTAGCGTTATTTTGTTCAACCATTTTTCGATTCTTCTGAGATTACGTAAGCGTATGCAATAATAGTAATGCACAATACTTAGTGAATGTTCTACAGAGTAGGCTCTAGGATTGATCCCTATGGAACACCGCACGTCATTGGCATAATACGATTTCCGACTGTTATGGTCCGATCTCTCATTATGTTAACTTTTTCCTCAAGTGCTTGTGTTTTTGGTCTTTTTTGGGGCTTTTTTTACTTGTTTATGGCGTCTACCGTGGATCTGCGATTGCAAAAACTATATTGTGTTTATGCAAGGCTTTTATTATTGTTATTTAGAATATGTTCCAGAAGTTTTCACAGCGTGTTGATCAGACATATTGGTCTATAAGCAGGGTCACAGTTAACTGTTTTGTTATATTTTTAAATTAAGTGTAGCTTGGCGGTTTTTCAGTTATTGGAAAAAGTGCTCGTCTTTGGCAACTTTTTGAACGTCAGTTTTATTTGTTCCGCGATCTTCTCTTCACAATCTTTACCACCTCAGAAAAGTTTTTGATGGAGCAGTATGTGGATCAAAATGAAAACGTAGATTACGTTACAGTTAGGTGCAGATGAATGCATAAAAAGAGAAAAATTAAAAATAGTAGATACTAGAAAGCATATATGACCAGAAGTGTTGACATTGTTTTACACTGTTACAGTTTGTAATTAAAGGGAATTACGTGATTGGTTATGCATGTTAGTAAACTTATTTTAGATACTTTTATAGTATATGTTCAATTTTATGTAAGTTATATCTTATTTTATTATATTGTATATATAGTTTAATTGTTTTACAAATAATTAACTAATGTCTTATAATATTTCATGTTTTGAAATGATAGTTGTAAAGAAACAAATTCTACTCGGGATAATAAACTCTACTGTATTGTAAATAATACAACTAACATTATTTCATCAAGCCAAGGTCTAAATGTTTTATTAATAAAATATGTGTATTGATTTATGATCAATATCCATAGCCAGACAATGTTATTTCAAAGTCATCCCTTACTCAATATAGTTTACATATAAAATAGAGTTCATTGCTTTACTGGTGAATTAATTATTTGTCTGATACTTCATATAGCAATTTATGGCAGACATTTTTTTCTTTTGTCTTTTATTTGAAAAAAAAAATCAATAAGAAGGGCACACGTATGTTTGAGGCCAAAGTTGTTCCCAAACTTAAAAACAAGAAAGTGCAGCACCTATATTAGTTTTCGTGTAATTCAATTTGTTTCGCGAATCTTGTTTGAGTTTCCAGTTATGTGTTGGAATGAAGCCTGCCCCGATCTTTCTTCCCTCCTCCACTTCTCAGTTCAGCTTACTATAGACAGGCACGTACTTAAAAAAAAGTAACACACACATAGGAAAAGGGAAGACTGAAAAGATTATAGTTCCTTTGAAAGTCTTACAAGTTGATAGATAAGATGCCATGTAGTAGATTGAACACGTGTACGGGCAGAAGCTATAAGTTTGTATTGAATATTTTATGCAGACTAAATAAAATTAATTGTTGATACAAGTATTTTTATTAATGACTAAAATGTTAATAGTTTAGAAAATTTGATTTGACACGTAATTAAAAGTGATGTGAAGAAATAATACAAATACATGCTTTATGTTTTTTCTCACTAATTGTATACATTAATAAATTATATTGTATGTTAACGTTACTAATATTATATTCTAAAATATTTTTATAATAAAATAATTAAAGAGATATCCCACATCTGACAGATTCCTGAATAGATTTGATTAGAAATGGTTTTAAATAATATTTTAATTACTTTCTATAATGCAGAAATTGCTAATTATGTACAACATATTTAAATAATTTTATGAATGATTACAAAAACAATAATCTTTGAATAATCAACCAACCAACCTAGAGGCAAAGATAGAAATATTACTAAAATATGCATCACTCTTAGAATTGTAAAAGTTTCCTCTTCATATCCTCCTTGGATTGTGTATATTCTCTTTCCTGTCGCTACACACAACGATTTCATTATACACATTTTTATACCATTCGAAACAATATAATAATGGTGGGTTTTAAAGTTGTATATAATGATTGGAATCATTGAAATGAATGTTGCTGCTGTCGAGGAAGTGAAACCACATGTGTAAATTAATTCGCAATTAAAAAAAATGAGAATGAAAATGAGAATCGTATTGAGTGGGACCAAAATCGTGTGAAATCCAAGTGCGATTCATGATATGGGAAAAAGATTAACAAATCTTGAATGAAAGTGCATACATATTGTGTGCTTATGTTTAGATTCTGTAGTAAATGATATGGGAGACTATTATAAGCTGAAACCCTACGTAGTAATATTTCCTGTTTGTACTAATGATGTATTAATTATTTGCAAACATTGATTTGCGTATAGTCACGATTGTCGTATTCTTTCTAAATGCTACAGAATTTAATTAATATTGAAATGTTGATATTTTTTAAAATTATAAAAATGACATATTGATAACTGGCTTTCTAGTAGTAAGTTTTTTTTTAATAAATAATATAATATTTTCTGTTACATTTTTAAAGTTAGAATCTATATAACCACACTAGTGATTTGTCTATATTAAATCATATAACCTTGCACGGTGAGTTAGAAGTAAAATGGAATCATAAGTTTTTGTACTTGAAGTTTTTTCTTGAATTTTAATTCTACGATGGTTCTACATTATTTTAAGATAAAAGTGAAAGTCATGGAGGGTTTTCAGAGAAAAGTAAGTCACTCTGAATGCGAGTGAGATAAAGAAAGAGTTTTCTTGATAGATATGCTTTTCAATCCAATCAACGTCTAGCATATTTTACTAGGCCATACGTAAGAAGTTTAAAGATTAAAAAATAGAAAAAAAAAATAATTAACAGAAGTTTTGAAAACCAGTTGAAATGTTGAAACTTTTGGACGACGAAAAAATCAATATTCTGGTAGAACTACTCAACGCAATTTACTTAGCGGATTTGATTTCCTAATATGGCTTCTTTTGACTTTTATAACTATCTGAAAGAAAGATAATGCCACCGATTGTCCAGAATGTAGGACGATAAACTTCATGAACCATGGCTCAAATTATACACAACGAAATGTATACATTTCTGGAAGAACAGACAGGCGAAGCCAGTTTGGCTCTGGAAACGGCTTAGGAATAAAGGAAGCTATATTTATACGGACTAGTATTACTTCAAAAATGTTTAGATATGTATCAAAGTATGCTTTATAGATTTTGAAAAAGCGTTTGATAAAGTCCGCTATGAGAAACATTCTTTTGATATATCAGAGAATAACATCTGATCATTCTAGCAATCTGCATAGAAGACCTTCAACGACTGGTTGAACATGAAGAAAACTAAGTTTGTGGTAGTTTCAAAGACGGATAATATTGCTGAAGTCTCTAACAATACTATATAAACGGTACAAATATAAATAACAGGGATCTCTCATTAGAATCTATTTTTTCTTAATATTATTTTATACAATAGAAAGCTGGACTATAAAACAAATCCACGTGGATTTTTTGGACAGAAAAGTCGACAAACGCTGAAGTGCTAAGAAAAATTGACAAAAAACGTTAAATTTATTTATTTATTTTTCTAAATATTTATAGAAAGAAAAACTCAAAGAAAGCGTAGTATTGGTAGGCGAAGAACATTGTGACTGGTTTGACTGCTCTACAACGGATCTATTTATAAAAGCAGCTAATAGAGTTAGAATAGCTATGATGATTTCCAATTTTTGATAACAGCGGAACAATAATAAGAAGAAGAAGCTTTGAATTATCAAGCAATTATGAAAATGCAGCTTGACATTGATTTGAGTTGAGGGTCGGAGGTCCTTCCGTGTATGAGTGATGAAATTTGGCGATATGATTAATGTTTGTAAATTTCTTTGTTTTTTATCATGACTGTCAAAGCGGTTAAAGCGTTGAACGAATTCACAAATAATGTACGGCAGAGCAGGATGAACTCAGTAGTAAATCAAAATTGATTTTTTTAGGGATTCCTATGCCATGCATCGTATTCTCATCACACAAATGTGATTTTTTATTATTTTAATTTTTACATCTATTAACTATTATTTGCAAGCGGATATCTGTACACCTATTTTATACTGGCCTCTGTAATAAATAAATAAATAAATAAATAAATATCCTTTTAACGCTTCATTATTTGTGAGGAACTACTGATACCTGCTGAATTTTCTTGATGATGTCAGTAGCGTTTATTAAGAAAACATAAGTGTGTGATAAAGTTTGTTGCTATTGAGTGGTATTACATACAAAGACTATCATTTGTTATTATTGTTGTTTATCTGGAGACTAATCCGTAATATTAGCATTCTTTTTTTAAATTGTATTGTCTTCTCTTAGGAATATTCTTGCAATCTCTTATTTGCTTAAAAATATTACTGAAGCAACTTTTTTCTGTTTGGTTGGCTTTAGTCTTGGTTGTTTGCTTACTGGCTGTAACGCTTGGCTTATTTGTTTTTATTTGAACGAATTTGAGTATTTTTAGTTCAATTATTTATTATTGACAATATAGATACAAAAATGAAGTAATGAAAAACTAATTAATATATAAAATAACAAAGTAAAATTATTTAATAAAAAATACAAACACATTTATTCAGAGGTAACGTTATTGAATATAATTTATGCTATTTGCAACAATGTCTTTTAATATCATGCAATATTTAAAACCCTTTAATTAAAAAAATAATGCCTCAAACACGAAACACTTAAATTTCCCACACGAAATAGCTCCGGTTCGCAGAATAAAATTCGCGTGGTTGCAATTTTGCCAGCATATAAAATCCCTGGAATGGATTTAACATGCATCGATAAACACTAGCGCTCCAACAACATTTATTCATAACAAGAAAAAAAATTTATATATAAAAACCATGCTTCCACAAACATTTTTAATGCGATTTTCTTGGATAAATTCCTCTCGAAAAATCAAAATCCATATAATCCGATTAGGATAAATACATAATTCAATTTTATTAATGTAAATTTTTAAAATACAATTACTTTTAGTTTGTGTAAGAAAGATAAGTTGTTAATTAAAATTATAATTTTCTTTTGAAATTTATAGGAGAGTATACTAAAGATGAGTTTTAATTTTTCAAGTCCCGTAATTGAATATGTATAGTAGACGTAGGCGTCAACAAGAGGTCGTTAAATCCAAGTAGCAATTAGTAAAATTTTATTTGTTTTATGTTTTATCAAAGTGTAAAGAATATTACACATATACAATATTTAATAAGCTAAACTTGGGTAAGTTGATTAATGAGTTCTCGTGTAAGTAATATTCTAAGATAACTAGACTAAAATTATTTGCAGTTGTGGTTGGATCATATTACATTTAATGTTTCATGCTGTGATTAGTATGCTTTGCTTCTATCACTTTGTAATAAATTATTTAATGTTGTTTTAACTTATTTTATATAAAGATTAATAAATAGATTTTTATGTTTTTATGAACTCTTGATTGAATCATTGGGTGACTTGGGCGCAGACAGCCTAAATGTAAGTTCAAACAAGTAATGTCAATTATTTACAGGTTTATCGATAATGTTATGGGTAAGAAAATACGTATTTTAAATCGTTTCTTTGTTTAACTTATTGTTTAATTTTTATTCAAACAGCTACTACCATAAATATTTGATTAAACTTGCTACATAGAAATACAAAATGATATTAAGTGTTATTTTACAAATAATATCAATAATACTATTGCTATTATTTGATTAAGAACAGTTTGAATAATTTGTGAATTAACAAAATAGGAGGATACAACAAAACAATCACGATTTGTGTGTTTTACATAAGCTGGTTAATGGTAATTTAAATTGTAGTTATCTAATTAATAAACTTAAATTTGCAATGCGATGCAATGGCTACTAGATATCTCATAACATTTAGGTTAGGAGTTTAAAGATGCAGTTATGGTAGGCACATACCAATTTGCAGTGATGCAATATTATATCTCAATAAATTCTAAAATTTATTTCAATATTTTTAATTTGTTTTTGTTTAAGTTTCGTAAACATTTACGTGGAATCGATTTGTCCATATTATAATCTGCCTATATAATTTTAAATTGTTAAATAATGTCTTTGTTGTAATCATTTTTATTAGAGTTGTAAATAATATTATTATTATCATATTTTATTGATGTTTTTGTCATAAAAATTGTATTGTTGGTCAATTATTATGAAATTATATACACTATGTAAATGTAGACAAAATGTATGTTAAATGAGGTTTTCATTAAATAAACATATTTTATCTAAATATTGCACTACATTTGTAGATACAGGATTAACAATGGTTGCAGCTCCCGAGAATCTTGATTAGGTATTGTTTTGAGAAGTTTTCTTTAGCGAATATTTACGAAAGACCTACACTTTTATGTATACTCAAGAACTTAAGCATAGTAGCTAAAACTAAAATTATTTATCCTATAAAATGTCTATAATTAATAGATTTTATAAATTAAACAAAGAAAATATAAATTAAATTAATCAGTTTGTTTTTGAAGCAACATAAACTAGATTATAATTTTAGGAAGAATATTTTAAAGTTTATAAGAGGTTAATGCATGGGTCACTAATGATGCGGTAACAGTTAATGATGGTTACTATTATTATTATAACTTTATATATAACTGGATTATTATGAAACATAGTCCTGACGATATTGATCATGATCAAAAGTGTTTCCGCAGGATGGCGTCAACTATGGTATGGGCTTGAAAAATAATCAGTTTATTCAAGAACAACTTTTGGGTTAAGCAAGGTTTTGTATTTAAGCCATGTGGTTTTTGTTAGGGATTTTGTAAAATCTATACTTATAATCCAGGAGTTTTGCGTGTTATTGGTTTGTTTATCAGAGTATCTTCTGAATCTTTTAACTAAAATTTTGTCAAAAGAGTCATCGTTTGTACCAAGGTGCTATTTCTCAGATATTTTTGTGTTATATTCAATAGAAGCAGTTTATGGTGTATTAAATTAATATAATAATATTTTCTATAATATTCGGCAGAAAAATATTCTCAGAAATCAGAGTAACTGCACGCTTGTTTTTTTTTTTAAGTTAAGATCAATTTACCTTTGACAATGCAGATTAAACACTTACACGTTTCAAAGGAAAGGGTATTTTTAATAAAATCTTTAGGTTTGTTAGCATTTCGGTAGAGAGTGCTGTGTGAGCTTTATCACTAAAGAGCACAAGCTCTGCATGACGCAAGTTTTCAAACAACGCTTCACATCGCCAGAGCTACAAAATTGCGAGTTTTTGAGCGCCTATATATTGTAAAATTGGCTGTCTTACTGCTTTAATGTTTTGTGGAATTTTCACGGAATTTTGGCTACTGAGGCAAATAATAAGCAAACTTTTTGACCTAATTTTTTGGTTTTCTACGCTTTCATTCACAGCAGCCTTTATAAACATAGTTTCTAATGTTTTATGTAAAAACAAACGTTTTTTGGTATAGTTTGTAAATATTTGACTTAAAAAGTTAAGGTAGGTGACTATAAGTGATGAAGAGATATTTGTTGCTACAATTTAGGCAAAATATTAAAATTAGTAGCGACATACTAGCAACATATAAAAAAAGCAAGTGGTTTGCCATTGCCTTGCGAAGGAAATTGCCACAATTGTAAACTAGCATTTTGTAATTATTTTGCACGATTTTAAAATAAATAGATGTTGACAGTTTTTGTTTTATTTAGTTCTCTATGATGTTGTATTATTGAAGTCAGTTTGAGCATTATTAGTCAATTTTTACCAGCATTTGAACGCGAATTATCTTTTTGTATTTATTAAGATATAATTAGCTAGATTTGATAATCTTTTGATATAGAATATATATGATCATAATTTTAAGTGACAAGTTTTTAAATTCTGTCTTTTGTTAGCTAATTTTGTCAGAATATTAAAATCTACATATACGAAGTATGTGATAGTTTGGTCTTTAATAAGTCTAGTTAAGTAGGGTTTGGGATTACATTTTATTAAGATGGCAGAGAAAAGCTCATAGGAAATCTTAATCGATAATTTGAGATTAAGTTTTTTTAAGCCCCACCCTACACAATATAAAAAAAAGGGATCTTAGATTCATTTGCTTATTTTTTGGATATATGTTTCCGTCTTTAATTGGTTTACCTCTTGCATTTAGAATTTAGAAAGTATGTAATATTTAATTTCTAGAAATTTTTGATAACTTATTTTTGGATGTTTGGGATTAGACGTTTCCATATAGTGTGTCTAATTAGTAGTACTTGTTTTGCTCTTGTTTTTAATCCAATAACATTGAGCATGAGAAGTGGGGCGTGGCCTGGTTTTTGCTTGGTTAGCTACCTTTTGATGTAGCAATTATATTTGTGTTGTAATAAAAGATTATGTCAACGTATGTTAGCATTTTATTACTTCTGACTCATGGAAAAACGAGTTGCAAAGCAAGTTTGTCTTCAGCAACTTTGCCGTTTTTTTGGTGGTTACTAAATTGAGATAAAATATGTTCTACTGTAGCGGGCTTACAACTGATTCCTATTGAATACAATAAGTCAACTGCATGTTTTTGGATTTGACTTTTTTGTAGTTTTTTTTTTTTCTAGGTAGCTTATAAAGATTTTTAGCAGG
The DNA here is from genome assembly GCA_963932245.1 of Tachinus rufipes. Classification (NCBI taxonomy): domain Eukaryota; kingdom Metazoa; phylum Arthropoda; class Insecta; order Coleoptera; family Staphylinidae; genus Tachinus; species Tachinus rufipes. The sequence continues at coordinate 68,070,088 of OZ010745.1, read as the reverse complement.
TATGGTAAAATTTTAGGTCTTTCCAGTTGATAATACCGTATTTTTTGTCTAAGTTTATGTGACATTTTTGATGGTTTCAACAGGTTTGGAGTTTAGTAGTACAAAGTTTAACCTTAAGAGGTTTCTATCGAATGATCGTAATTTAAGAAAAGAGTTCTTTTGTTATTTTTAGCGGGGGTCTGATCTGATAAGGATATACCTACGATATAGCGTTTTTGTTTTTGTTTTTTTTTTTCATGCTATTTTGGAAGCGGTTTTCTGCAGGCCTTTTTGTCAAATCCACTTGTTTCTTGACGCTAGTTGCTGGTCAATAATTATTTGCAATTGTCATTACCGAGGAATAGCTAAGGGTGTGGACACAACCGAGATTCTTGCTCCGATTATCGAACATCGCTCCGAGCATAGAACACTAAAAACGTTCTAAGCTCGAACTTTCGCACATTGCTTTGATTTTTGTATTTATATATTGATTTAAAACTTTTGTACCGTTGTGAGAATAAAATTATTTTAAAAGTTAAGAATGCAAGATAAATTTGTGACAGAATTAATGTATATTGAAGATTGGAGCACTGTTCGATGATCGGAGCGAGGATTGCCGTTGCGTCCGCACACTTATACTGCATTGAAATATTAACAATTTAATTGTCATTACTAATGTCATACACACTAGTGAAATGGAGTATTGATTTTTGCATGCCTACTCTGAAATAGTATATAGTGTATCAAAGGCTGCTAAAGCCTTTTGGCACGAGTTACACTCAATATTTTTTGCCTGCCCCAATGAAAAACATTGTTTTCAATGTTTATTATAATCTGTCACTACTGTCAGATTTAAAGGTATGACGTCATCATATGAAATTGTGATTTACAGCTAATCAAATACCGCGAATAGTTTAGAGGCTTAAGGGCCGAAAAGAAGATTTTTGGCTCTTATTTTAGGACCGAAACAGATGCTTTTGGTAGAGGCAGGCGAAAAAATTGTTTTTCCGTCCGTATTTTGAATCGGAAATTGGTGTTTAGGAGCTGAGGATTAAGCTTTTAAAACATAGATGGGGTTAGTTTAAAAAGTAATATGTTTATTGAATATAACACTTGATTTTAATTATACTAAATTAACAGTAAGTATTATTAAAAAAAAATAATTAATTATTACGAAAGATAGTACTATTGACATCTAGTGTAGAGTGATTGTATTACAAGACATCTTGGTTACATCATAACAATATTTGACAATTTAAACATTAACCTTTAAAAAAAACATTGACAATTTAATAATTGACGTTTTAAACATTTTTTTAATAATAGTAATAAAGTTGTATCATGTTATTGTTAAGGCAAGCAAAAAACAGTCGTAAGCACCACGGGCAAGAAAGCGTTTGCAGCACTTCGCTGTCTGCCGCCTTCGCTTCGTTCGGGCGGACAAGCGAACAGCGGCGTGCTGCAAACAATGCTTTCCAGCCCTTGATACTTAATATACTATAGGTCTGTTCCAACCTACAACTTGGACAGTTTGCAAACCGTTTAAACTATGCACACAAACAAAATATTGTGTATAAAAGATTGCGTAAGTATGACAAATATTTGTTTGTGTGCACAGTTTGGATGGTCTGCAAACTGTCCAAATTGTAGGATGGAACAGACCTTATATTTCCAAAACACCATAAATCGAATTATTTTTTCTTTGAAAGCGTTTGTTGAACATTATTCATAATTACTATTGATAATTTAACCTATTTAAGATAACCAATATTACTCAAACAATAGTAATAAAAGGTGATTTATAATTTAGAGATACTAATTTGTTAGAATAAATGAATAAGTTAACATTGCCTATATGTTCGCACTTAATGACGATAACTAATTTGATTGCGACAATGATTCTTTTATGACATTGCTATTAATTATATGTATTAATTATTATTCTGCTGGTTGGTCTAATATAAAATAATGAGAGTTAAACAGGCAGTGAACAAATATTAGTTATTGCAATATTAAGGAGACTTGTAGGAAAAAACAAGCTATACTATTTAACAATTCAAATCAAACAAGCCGAATATATGTAAAATAATTAAATATTGAATGATTAATTTTATTAAGTATATAATTTTATCTATTCGCATTTACATTTTGATTTATTGCCTAATACACATTAATGCACAACATATATGCTCTGTATATCGATGGCATAATTAGAATTTAAGATATAATTGATTTTATTTTAAGTGTTATAATTATTGCTATATAAAATTCTTTTCTGATGTGTAACATGATTTTAATAAATTCAATAGTTTATTGTGTGGTAAAATCTTTACCGAATATGCAAATAGAGAAAAACTATTGCAACTAGTCGAAACTATACATTAAATTTGAAATATCGAATTAAGAAATCAGAATTCCCTTTGTTATTGGCCTCACAATAGCAGGAACAATTTATTGCACTCCATTGTGTTGTCAATCATTGTTTTACAACAAACGAAAATTATTAGTTTCTTGGATTTATAGTGTCATGGCTAAATTAACCAAAAAACAACACTAATCAGTTTCCTTCACGTATTAATTATCAATTTCTTCTGTGCAAAAATGACTGTGCAATCACACACATCGCATACATGATTAAATTACTTTCTAGCACTTTTACTCTATATGTAAATGCACTGTAAAACTTTCATTGTTTCAAATATATTATAGAATACAGATGATTATTACCAACTAATAAAAATTAAAATTTAATGGTGTGAAATTAAATCCAATTACTTCGTATACTAATACAGATGCGACGGAAAGTAAAAGTTAAATAAAGGCTCCGTTAAATGTTTAACGACACGCTTAACATATGGTCTCTTGTTAGAAGGAAGAAGAAACAATTTTCTTGTTAATTTGGGTTTTAAATCAATACATAGGGAAGTAGGTTAATGTGCGACACGGACGTAAAAAACATATTATTGCTTCGACATCCAGTTATGTTTTGAAATAAACTAACATGTTTTTGTTGGGTTTTGGTAGATTGTGTAGGCAGACAGGCAATTTTAAACTAACTATTAAAATAATCAAAATATGTATATTTTTGATTATGAATATGAACGATTTAATTATTGTATAATATTATTGTGGTTTACTCAAAAACATCGATATATTTGTGAAATTTGACTCTTTCGTATATTTCATAACTTAGTATTATTAGTGCATATGATGATAATGTTTTAAAATGTATAGAAGTAACTTAATCTTTGTATTTGCGTTGGTCAATTACTATTATATTTCAACAACGCATTTATGTCACATTTTTTTTAATTTTTACACTGAAATTTATACATCAGTTTATATGATTTTCTTTTGTGATTTATTTAGTTCAGAAAATAAATGTGTAATAGGAAGCCTTGAAGCCGCGGAATTTCTGCAAAAATTGCAATAGGACATTTGTCGCAACTGTCAATCGCAAAGCGACAGATGGGTACGTCCCTTATTTTCATGAAGTCACATATCGTTTTATTCTGTTGCCATTTCTAGTATTGCTACAAAAAATATTATTTATATGGAGTACGTTTTATATTAAGGGCGCGGTTTTTTAGAGTAATAAAACTAAATGTTCAGTGTCATGAAATATATGAGAATCTAAAATCTTCAATTGTTTATAGAATTTTGAAACTAAATTGCAAATATTTTGTTGAAATATAATAATGTACTAAAAAATTAATCTGATTATCTACTTTATTTATAAATGTTTTAATAATAATAATAAAAATAACAACTAGTCTTTATTCAATATATTTTACATATATATGAAAGGGCGAAGTTCAGCTTATTTGCTGCTCTTTCACTTAACCCTTAAATTTTACATAAAATTTATATTACACTAAATTAATGTAAATTTATACTACTAAATACTATGAAATGACTGAAATCATGTGACGATATTAGTTGAGCTTCTTTTATAAAAAAAGGTAACAAATGAGAACAATTAATCAATTTTTTCTACTTCTCTACTTTGGTAATGTAGTTTTAATAAGTCAATATTAAAATCTCTCATACAAACTAAAAGACTATTCTGTTAATTAAACTTATGAACCAACTCTTTTAAAGCTGCCCATAAAAGATTAAAATCTATCTCTAGGTTGCCGGTATACTTTTACACATACAGACTTTTTGCTAACTCTAACTTATTTTATAACTGTTCTAGTCACTTTAAATATAAAATCTTATGTCGCTACCATGTTGTGGTCTATCTAGTCGAACCAGGTTGTAACCTATTATATCCACCAAATCGTCGGAGTGGCTAGTGTTTAATATTGCAAAACGTCATTTGTAGGTTAGATTAGGTGACCAATGAAGTACCGAAAACTTTGATTTATATGTGTTTAATCAGAGTTGATTGAAGGATTTGAGAAAATATTATTTTATAATCAAATCATTGTCTCATATTAATTATATATAAATTTTAAAATGCGGCATAAACGATTGAAAAACGATTATTGGAAGCCTCATTGCAAGTCGATTACAAATGATACAAAGGGACATTTTTATGTTATCTACTTATGAAAACAATATTTTATTGCGAAATTTTTCTATGTCAAATTTCTGTGACATTTTATAATGTTATCTCTAAGTTTGGTTCCAATCGCTTAACATTTACCATTTTTATATCAGTTTAAACAGGCAAAAATGATTAGCAACTCAACACTGAAGTATTATTATAAAATTTGTATCGAAAGAAATCCGAAGAATGTTCATGAGTTTGGCTGTTTTATCTCAAGATCTTCTATAGAATTGTATTATTTTTGCGCAAAAGTGAGTTATTATATGTTTTGCTATTTCTCGAATGGCAACTTTGAAAACCTTTTAAAGTTGTATTTTGCAAAATTAATAAAAGACTTTTTTAATGCATAGCGTTATTAGAAAAACATTGGACTAATTGTTATGTTATTAAAATTACGGAACAACTTTTTGTTTTTATACCGTTTTTAATTGGATTATAGTCACCCAAAGAAAACTACTACGATTTTATCATTAATTTTAATGTTTATGCTAATACAATAACTTATTTATAGAAGGGTTTACTTTTAAATTGTAATATTTAGGAATTACTTAATATGGCATAATATAGAAATATAAATTGCTGAAACTATTACATTGAAACGAGATTTGAGCAGTCTGTGGATATTTACCTTAAATAGAAATTTTATTTTCCAAAAATTATAATCTATAATTTTTGGGAAATGATGAATTTTGAAGGTTATTCTATTTGTCGATGGTTTGATTGAAAAATAAATGTTTCTAAAACGTGTAATCTTTATTGTTAGAATTTCTAGCAAACCTTCCACTGTGAGTATATATATTTGGTAAGATGGCTCAAATTTAGTGAAATAATTTGAATTGCTCGTATTTGAATAGAATTTTTAAAAATAATATATAATATTGTTGATGTTTTTATTGAAAATAATGAGGCTATGCAGGGTGAGTTGAGAGGAACGGACCAAACTCTAGGAGTGTATTCTACACGTGAAAATAATGTAAAAAACTCAAATGTTATTCACTTTTTATTTGTTTTCAAGTTATAGCATAATTAATTTTTTTTTATCTAGTATGCGATGTTCGACGTTCTATAACATTTGATAGCTTTTTTGTTCTGATGTGTCAGTGTGACGGTAATTTAACGTTTAATTTGTTTGTACGATTAAAGTGTTACAAAATGCCACACACTTATTCAAATTTAGAATATGCAAATATGGTGCTTGTTTATGGTTTTTGTAATGGGAATGCTACAGCTTACTGTTGAAGAATATTGTCAACGGTTTTTACATCAGAGACATCCTAATAAAAATGTATTTATCAGAGTTTTCAACAAAGCTTCCCAGTGTTAACATAACAGCTGAACGAGCTACTCGACAAGATTTAGAAGTGGTAGAAGATATTCTGGATGTAGTAGCAGAAGATACAACGACCAGTTCACGAAAAATTAGTATTTAATTAGATATTCCACAAACAAGAGTAATAAACACACTTCACGAGCAAGGCTTACATCCATACCATGTACAGAGAGTACAGTACCTACAACCGGAAGATTATCCTAAACGTATGGAATTTTGTCGGTGGATAAATAATAATTCTCGTGTTGTATCGCGCATACTTTTTACAGATGAAGCAACATTTACCCGTGGCGGCATTAATAATACTCACAACTGTCATGTATGGTCAGACGAAACAGTCGAAAGTAATTTTCAACATAAGTTTTTGGTAAACGTGTGGTGTGGTATGGTCAATAGTTATTTAATTGGCCCTTTCATTTTGGAGAATCGTCTTACAGGAGCTAACTACTTAATTTTTTTACAAAATGACTTACACGGACTACTAGAGGATGTTCCTTTAAACATCAGAATGCAAATGTACTACCAGCACGATGGAGCTCCTGCACATTTTGCTCGTCAGGTCAAGCAACATTTGGACGAAAGGTTTTCAGGGCGTTGGATTGGTCGCGGTAGTCCTATTAGTTGGCCTCCAATATCTCCAGATCTCACAGCATTAGATTATTGTTTATGGGGCTGGTTCAATGATGAAGTATACAAAGTAAAAGTGGACACTTGGGATGGACTAATTAACTACTTAAACTACGTATTAGAAATGCTTCAGCTGATCTTAAACAAAGACATGACTCCATTAGGAGAGCAACAGGCGCCCTTCGTAGACGAAGCAGAAAATGTTTAGAGGTAATTGGCGGTATTTTTGTACATTTATTATAAAAACGCTATGATATATATTAATGTTTGAAATTTTGTTTATTTTTAATTACGCTGTAACTTGTAAACAAATAAAAATTGAATAACAACATTTGAGTTTTTTTACATTATTTTCACGTGTAGAACGCACTCCTGGAGTTTGGTCCGTTCCTCCCGTCTCAATAGTAAATCAAAAGTTGGTCAACACAAACGGTCTTTGTCTCTGCAGATTTCTACTATATATGGACCGACTATACTGTTCTTCAAATCCGAGCACAATTTTATGGTATTGATACTTTCTTGATACTAGGATGAGTATTTTGGAATTCACAAAGAAAAAGCGAGGTGTCCAAATCGAATTTGGTTTAGTAGATATATTAGAACCGTTCTAAAACTTTTCTTTGATTTAATTTACTTGTTTTTTTTTACGTTTTAATTATAACCTTAAATGGTTTCTTATTTCGGATTACATTTAAATTGTATATTCATAGTTTTATATTATTTTGTTTTATCATAAAATCATATTTGCGACAAACTAAAATAATAATTATAAATAAAATACTTAAAAATTTGTAATTTTATGCAAATTACTTCTTTATCCAGTAAGTGTTATGGTGTATGTACCGCTAAGTGGTATGGTGTATGTACCGTGCATCACACCTGTTTCATAAATATTTTGAAAATTAACAAATTTTTTATAGTAACTATTTAATATCTAAACACGTTTTCATTGATTAAATAAAATATTGTTATATCTAAGTAATAAATAAATAGGATTACGTTTTGTAACCACTAAACTGAAGATTCAATACAAGAATAAGGCAAGGAAATGAAAATACATTGAAATATTTTTTTGAATAACAAATTAATTAGCATTTATAAAAATTTTACTTGAATTGATTGTTTGCAATTTTTTCAATATTTTTGATTGCATGAATTTATTCTAATTCTATATTTTTGTTTCAGAAAATGGACTGTTAAGTTATGAGAATCCAAATTACCATTTAGATCCGGCGCGCCTCGACGATGCACTCAACTCGAATACGGACGAAATTTACGAGGACCTTTATCAGGAACTGGACGACATATGCAACTTGAGCCATAAAGGACCACTGTCCGGCGGGCCCAACAGGAAGACCTACGCGGCCCTCGACATTGGCTCGATGGGGGTCGACATTAATACGGGACCCGTTACACACAACATAGACTCTTCAAATTATACGGATAATAGGAGGTATGTTCTCCATATGTACCATATACTTAACACTAAACTGTGTTTACGGCGCAAAACGGTAAAACAATTAGATAGCGCTTAATCGACCAACAAATCTCGGTTATTAATATACTTTAATTGAATGACATAGTTGTGCGAATTGGATCGAAACGCATGAATTTTTAATTCTATAATTATAATAATTTTACATTTGTTTGTTTTAAAATTAATATAAAGAAATATTTTTTATAAATTAGTTCAGTAATGCAATGGCACTTGTATAACAATAAAGAGTAGAGTATGTTTATATTTTCTCATTATGCCACAATCGTATACTGTGCCAAATCAAACATTCGGCTGAAAGTGTTGAAAAAAAAATCATATATTCAACAAATATTGCAAAAATAAATGTATTGTGCGCTTCCCGCGTCCATCGGAAGTAAAAAACGCAAATGCTCTGCATACTGAATGCGAAATTGAATGGGCTATGTACGTATGTACATATCCTCCCCGTGATTGATTATAAAAGCAAATACGCGTTTTATTTGCACAATGTGTACGTATGTACCATGTACACACCAATACGTAAAAAAACGAACGGACGAAGCACCCATTGTGCTAATTATGCGTGGCAACAGCCCTAATTAAATTATTTTACAAACACGAATGAAACAGATTTTTTGATACAATACTTTCGATTTAAAATATGTACTTTCTTGATTTATTGAAATTGAGCAGTAAAAGTCACTTTCGATAATTGCTAATTCTGCGGAGATTCCGTGAAATGGTGAATTGTTGTAGAATAATGGGTACTTTCATTTCAATCAAGACGAAGATGACAGGGTTCTAATTTATAGGAAATAGAAATAATTAATTCATAGCAATATAGAAAAGCTGAGATATGTATCAAGCATGTGAATAGAGCAAAAATAATATTTTTTAACATGGTTGAATTAATATAATAGTGATATTCAATTTTATTAAATAAATATAATATAAACAAAAAGAAAATAGAGATCATAATACAAACATCAAATAAAGTTAAATGGTATACATGTTTTACCAATCTATTTGCTTCTCAATTAATATTAAAGTTATTACACAATTATAACTTTGAGGTTAACTTTATTAAAAAAATTATTTTATCTTCGGTTGATTTAACTGCTCTTTGGGAAGAGGACAAACAATATAACGGATTTTTTAAACTGGTTTAATGCTTAGACTTGGAATCCGTAGTTTTTTTAAGATATTACTTATTGCTATATTGTTAGTTTTCTTGACTCTGCTAGAGTAACAGTAAAACTACTTGATTGAGAGCAAAGTTACGGTGTAGCTGAAAGCAAGCTTTGGTTATTTGTTTTGCTTTAAATAAATGGCGAGTATTTTTAGTAGTTTACACTAACTAACGAGCTTTTTTATTTATACATACTAGTTGCTGAATCCTTGAATAGCTCATTTTAGAATTTTTATTTAAAATCGAATATATTCCAGGAAAATTGCAACACCATATCCAATATTCTTTATTTTCTAAACGCTTGACTACCTGTACCGAAGGACAGATGTTTTAAGATGTTTTCTTTTATTAAGCTATTTTTTTTTCTTTAAATTAATTGAAAACCTTGTTTAGTTGCAGCGTCAAGATTCTAAGATAGTTAAAGTTTGAAACTTTGTTGTGGACACAGTTGGTTCATAGTGCAATACGACTTTCTAATTACTAACTAATAAGGAGACGAGGATAATTTGTTATGTATTCTGGTGTTCTTAGTTACTGTTACTATTTTAGCTTATCATAATGTGTTGGGACATTTTGGAAGCTATAAAACTTAGTCGGGTGAGGTGTGGTAGCAAGGTACGTACAAGGATGTTAAAAGAATATTTTGAACGTGCGTTAGCTAGACACATTAAACACAGCGTATTGCTTGTCCTACCGCTAGTATTCATTGCCCGAGCTTGTATCTTTGGATGTTTATCTCACACGGCGGTGTGTCATGTATTTAAGTTGCATTGGATTTTCTTTAAATACGTAGCGTTGTATACTCTAAAGCAAATAACAACTAACGCCATTTTAGGCATTTGGAACGCGATTATTTTGTTAGAGTAGTTGCCTGAATTAGTACCGACCAAGGGATCTAATTTACCGCTGGTTCTTGGGGCGACATTTTACGCAAGCATGGTATAAACCACTGCATGAGCGAGTTAAGCCGTTTATTTAGAACTGAAGTTTTTTGCACTTTTCGAATTGCAATTTGGCAAACTTTGACGATTGCATTTTTTAATATCAAGGAGAATCTATGAAAATAGAGCTTCCGGTGCTAATGGTTTTGGCTAAAGAATTACTTGAAGGGCAGGCTGTTTTTTGCACTTTTCGAATTGCAATTTGGCAAACTTTGACGATTGCATTTTTTAATATCAAGGAGAATCTATGAAAATATGAAAATAGAGCTTCCGGTGCTAATGGTTTTGGCTAAAGAATTACTTGAAGGGCAGGCTGCTAGAAAGAAAATTGCTGCATATTGTTGAAAGAATATTTGAGTTTGAGATTTAGTTTTGCAAATAATGTATTTTCTGCTCTAAATAAAGAAAACAAGAAAACAAAATTCTAACTTTTTTGGGCAACCTTACATTATTAAAACATGATTGCGTGTGTTTACTTAACTTTTATCTTACCCATTATTTTTTTTTGCGTAGGATGGGAAAAATCTTCAAAAGATACTGGACAGCCTGTGCTATTCAGTATTGTCAGGTTTTTACTGACTAAAAAACCTACCTTTTACCTTCCTTACGTTGAGGTGGTTTGCTTTGCACTGCGGTCCTATTGAACCTGTTGTACACCTCTGGTGTTTTACTTCTCGAGCAGCTCCGTCTCTTTGATAAAGTTCAGTACCTTTACCCAGTTGGTTGCTTTTAGCAAGTCTTCGTTTAGGTTGTGTTTGCCAAAAATGGTTATACGTTGCTGTTTGTAAGCTCGCATTCATTCAACAAATGTATCGGAGTCTCATCTTCTTCCATACATCCGTGGCATAGAGGGCCCGTTCTTATTCCCATTCTTTGTGAGCTTTTGGAGTTTAATACGACTCATTTGTATTACTATTGTTTTGGTATCATACGATGGTCTTGCTAGGAATATTCTTGAATATGTCAATTCCTTACAGTTTTTCCACAGGTTTGCTGCGGATTATTGCTTTTCCGGTTTTGTATGGGATCCCAATAGCGGGTTCTGGTCTAGTAAATGTCCCCCCCCCCCTGATTTGCCCTGAGATTTTTTTTTATTTCCTGGTCTTTGGGTATCCATACCAGGTGAACTTTGCAAGTTGTGGCTACTGTTTCCAGACTATGTATGCATGTCATAACCAATTTGTATTTTATTACTGACGATTGCAGGGCCTGCAATGCCGCTTGACTGTTTGACATGATGGTTACTGGTCTGTGAGGTTCTAGTCCCTTTTCGATCATGTCTCTGGCGCACCTCTCTGTTCTTTATCCATTCGTTTTGATGTGGTATTATCACTTCAAATTTTTTGTTGATGCAGTGGCTCTTCATAAAGTACGACCTTATTGTTAGAATTTGTTCCTCAAGCAACACCTTTGTTATATTAGGTATGTGGTTTCCGAGGTTTACATTCTGTTTGTTTATCCGCAGTCTGTATGCTGCTTGTCTTGCTTCCGTTTTTGCCATCAGGTGAAGTGGTGGTAATGATAGTAGTACTTCCATAGCTGCTCACAGCAGTTGTTCTCATTGCTCCCGTTATTAGCAGACATGCTAGCTTCTGAACTTTGTCTAGTCTTTTGGCTGTGCACTAGAGAGTTGTTTTTTCTTCTCTAACAAGCGCTCCATATGTTATAATGGGTCTTACCACTACCGTGTATAACCATTTGGTTATACTAGGTGTTAATTTTCATGTACGTCCGACCATCATTTTGGTAGCAAAAAGCACCCGAATGGCTTTTGTTGTTATATTTGTCAGATGTGAATTGAAGTTTAACTTAGTGTCAAGCAGTAGTTTCAGATATTTTACCTCATTTGACATCAAGAGCTTGGCATCATACATCTTCAGGTTTTAAACGGTACAATTTTTGTTTTGCTTGGGTTCAATAACCCCTCTTTTTTGCACCACTTTTCTACGGTATTTAGCGCACTCTGTGTTATGTCTGACACGGTTGCGCCAAACTTTCCGCATGCAAGAATTGTGAGATCATCTGCGTAACCTAGGGCAAAGATGCCCATGTTGTTGAGAATCTGTAGCAATTTGTTCATGACTAAACTGTGGGCACTCGCCGGCAACTTTGGCTTCTACAGTTTTTCCATATAATGTTATAGTTTCAGTCCGGTTCTTGAGCATGGAATTGACCCATTGTTGGACGAGAGGGTCTATTTCTCGGTTTTCCATTGCTTTTGCAATAGATTTGAAGGCGGTATTTTCAAATGCCCCTTCAATGTCCAGAAAAGCACCCAAAGCTATTTCTTTGCTTTGGATAGTGTTTTTGCATCTGCTGACTAGTTGTTGTATGGCTAGTTCTCATAATTTACCCGTTTGGTAAGCATACTGATAATGGTGGTCAGGTTTTTAGCACTCCGTCCCGTATGTGTCTATTAACTATTTTTTTCTAATAGATTTTGTATAAATGATGTCAAGCTGATTGGTCTGTAGGATTTAGCTAGGGCATACGTGGGTCTCCTTGGCTTTGGTATAAATACCACTTTGATCATTTTCTAGCTGCTTGGTATTTGCGAAAGTGCTAGGCTCGCTCTGAGGATCTCGCATAGAGGCTCTTTCAGCACTGCGAACCTTTTCTGTAACATGATGGGATAAATTTTATCAGCTCCTGGCGACTTGAATGGTTTGAATGCGTTGATCCCCCATTTTAGGTTGACCTGATTTATTATGGTCTTTGCTTTTTCCCAGTCTCTTTTGTTTGCCGTTTTATTTGGCAATTGCAGGTCCTCTTGATCACGTACTTTCTTTAGCTTAGAGCTTGGGAAGCGTGTCTGCATCAGCTTTTGCAGAGTGCTCTCGACTGATTTTGTGTATTTTCCGTTTTTGGTTCGCAGAGATTCAATGTTCCTAGTACGGACTTTGCTTAAGGTTTTTTGGAGCTGCGAGCATGTGGGGCCGTTTAAAACATTCTTACAGTATCTTCTCCATGATTTTCTTTTGGCTTTCTTTATGGCATTATTATAAGCCGTAAGGTTCTATATGTGGCTCAGTCACCGTTTTTTTTGGCTTTATTGAATAGCTTTCTAGTATACGCCCTTGCCTTGACCAGCCCCTTGTTCTACCAAGTAATCTTGTTGGAGGTGTGCTTGACTGTGCTAGGCCAGCTCCGTTTAAAGGCGGTTTTGATGGAGTTGACAAATATGTCTGTCATTACCTCTAACTGTAGTGATATTTTTTCTGCTTTTGGACAGTCCCCGATTAGGCTAACTAATAACTCGTTGTATAGATCCCAGTTAGCTTTTCTCGGGTTTCTGTATTCCAGAAGGAGCGTTTTTTCAGATTTGATGTCCATAGTATGGGTAATACTATGGAACTGAACGATGCATGTTTTAAGTTTCTTATTTAAAGTCTTATTCTAGAGACTCTTTTAGTTAATTAAGTAAATAACTACAATTTTTACTAGTTTGCAGGAGTAGAAGGTACTTCTGTACTGATACCGATTCCTATCATTTTACTTAAGAAGTTAAAAATTTAAAAAATTAAACGATGTTACTAAAAACAAGTTTGTAAATTAAACATTATTAACAATATTACATGTTTATTTATAGTAGGATAGGAAAATAGATCAAAGATTTAAGGTAATTTTTGAAAAAAATCTAAAGAGTTTAAGATTTAGTATATTTAACAAATTTAATATACAGTTTTTGCAGCACCAACATGAGAAAATATTTTATTAAGTTTTATTTTGTAACTCGTAACAATGCTATTTTGGAGTATGACTATTTGAACATTTTTGAAGGCAATGCTTTGAAGAATCATGTTTAGAACTTTATTTGAATTTTCCTGCATCTAATTATGTCTGTTGAGGTGCTGAGTTTTAAAATTAGTCATATTGAAGAAATAAAAAAAAAATAAGCTAATAGTTTTTCTTTGTACAGATAACAGTTCTTTTCCTGCATCTAATTATGTCTGTTGAGGTGCTGAGTTTTAAAATTAGTCATATTGAAGAAATAAAAAAAAAAATAAGCTAATAGTTTTTCTTTGTACAGATAACAGTTCTTTGACATTATGTTGCTTTAAATAGTTTTTGATTGTTGTTAATTAAAGTTTTTGGTTTTTAAGTTGGTTTAATTATTACATTTTAGTGGTTTTTTATTTACGTATGAAAAATTTGCCTTGCCTTATTTTTATATCACTTTTTGTTGTGGACATAGTGAGGTGTTGGCCTCAACAAATGGCCCTTAAGAATGATTAACGCATGGCATGGTTATCACTTGGTCTCTGAGGCTTTGTAGTCCTATTATCCAGATGAGTATGAAATGTCAGTTTTCTATCAAGCGTGAGTGCCAGGTACTTTACTTCTTTTGTCATTTGGAGTGTGGCTTCAATCATATTTAGATTTTTAAGTTTTTGGTGTTTTGTTGTCCTGTAAGAGAGAGAGTCGATTGCCGTTTTGTTTGTGGTTGCTGATAGTACCTCACTACTTTTCTACGGTGATTACTGCATTTTGCATCATGTAAGATACAGTTGCCCCAAACTTTTTGCAAAGACGACGCTCTTGTCATACAGTAACTGCAGCAGGACATGCGTTGGTTTAAAAATTTATTAAGTGACATTTAAGTTGTTCCTTGCGTAATGGTTACAAAATTGTACTAATTTTTGATCATTGGGGTTATATGTATTTATTAAATTTGAAGTTTATTGAAACATATTATGCAGTGGTATTTTTACTGTCAACATATCTAAGATACGTATGAAAAAAGGACACCATATTAAAATGTTTTTTTTTTTTTATTTGATTTTGTGTTGCGCCCATTTATACAATTTATTTTATTTTATATAACTGACGCAACGCACAATAAATCTCTACCGTGTTTTAACGTCGTACATATTTAATTAATTTGTTTAAGGAATGGCAGTAAACTCAGTCGACCGCATCATTTTACTGCACAAAAGTTGACTTGACTTTCTTTCTTTGCTCCGTTCTTCAAGTTACTGTTGCCCTACTGTCTATCTTGTCTTCTTGCACTGTTCCTTACTAATGTAATGTGTATTGCATACAATCTCAAGGCCTAACCGGCCAGTGTAAGCTTGACAATCTTTTCAGTTATTGAGCAACTCCAAGCGTTCAAGACCTATTGCACAAAGTATGCTCACATTGTCTGTTACGTATGAAATCTCAATGCTAAATACGGAGATAACATACAACCACAAGGCCTTATGCTAGTGTATGAATAACAATATTTTACAGCTTAATACTATCTCAACTCCGGCAGCGTACCAGGCATACTACAACTGTTTAGAACCTCACTGACCCCAATGCCTATATCTTCTAATGGCTTTTAAACGTGAACGTTTTTTGTATTGATATATATATATATATATATATATATATATATATATATATAGATGTAAAACAACTAATACTCCTCCAAAATATATACACGCTGATAGTACTGGCCTCCAGAACGGAGGCAGGTACGAAAAACTGGAGGCAAATGCGTTTTGGTGTGTATATCAATTTATTTCAACATAATACTTTACTAGAAGTCATTCTACAAAGTTTTGTTCGGTGACCATTTCGACTCATATACATATACAGTTATACATTGTAGTACATTAAAGTCAACACTACGTGGCGCTATGCTTTTATACTGATATACATATTTTGTCGCGGGCCAGTAGAATAAGCCTCCTCATAAGTTAACGTTCTAATACGCCTCTTACAATTGGCAACATAGCAAATACAATTTATAAAAATTATTATATACTTTTAATATATCTAAACGGTTCACGTTGTTTATTAGTTTTGTATAGAAAATATGTAAAAATAAAACAGAAAATATTACTCAACTTTACGTCCAATGAAACAAATAAATAACATTTTTTATAATATATTATAAATAGTTTTTAAATTATTCTATCGAGGTATTGTGCTATGTAGAATAGATTTTAAAAATATTATAAAATTGCAGATATAATACTATTTAATATTTTTTAAAATGTGCAAAAAAAATTATTTTTAAATATATTTTTTTAAATCAATTAAATAACAAGAATATTGTTTATATTAGTTTTAAAATTTATAAAAAATTCTAATTTTAGTCTTGTTTAGTAAACTTGACATCATTTGCATGTTAAATTAAAATTAATTCTTTTCAGTTTAACGCTAGAGAATTGCCAGGTTTAGTCGCACTGTCCTGTGGGGGTGCTACTAGTAGTATTGTTATGGAAAAATATTAAATTCTATCACATCTACAAAAATATTGGCAAACCTTTTTCTCTAGAAAAATATTGACACGTACAGCGCCGTTTTTAAATTAAAATTGGTTCTTATGGGACAAAACGCCAACCAACTCAATATTCAAACGATAGGATTTTAATTATCACTCTTTTATATGTTGAACTACAGACAATATTCTATGTTTTCATGTTTTTGTTTAAAGATTTAAAGTTATAATTAACGAGTAAAAAATTAATAAAGAACTAATTAAAAACGCCACTTTTAAAAAATTAATTGCGGAGAAACGACTTATTGCATCAAATTTTTACACATTTAATGACACAGAGTGGACTTTCTTCTACAATGTGTGAACATTTTATTCAATAATATTCATGCGTTCTCTTGCTGAGTTTGATTCTGTGAAGCCTTATAATAGCACAACTATTCTCCTCCCTTAATTAAAGTTATCAATATTTTTTTATCAATTTGAATAAATTGTTAGATCATTAATTACGGAGATAAATATAACTGTCCCATATTTACATAATTAAAATTATGGTACAAAAGAGTTTTTTTTATGTTATCTAACTAGCTATAACAATAATATACTATTGCAAAAAAAATATTTATAGTGTCATTTTCAAGTTTAGTTTCAACTGATTAACACTTGAACATAAAAAACGCAGTAATTTTCAAGGTTTTAAGCTATTTTTGGATGTTTAAAAAAAAAGTCAGAAGTTTCTCAGAGACAAAACTTGGAATTTTACTAACTGTTAGAATGACAAACGTAACTCTTGAAGGTTTTCTGTTAAAAGTAGATATAGCACCGGTCCAAGAATACCTTCCTGTGGTACCGCTGATTTAATGAGGTGTAAGTTAATTACTTTATCTTGATGTTTTACCATAAAAATGTTTTGGTTAGGTATCATTATTAGAGAGCGGATTCCTAGCTATTATGCTTACGCGAACTAGTTAAAGCATCAAAATTATGTCTAAATATATGCACGAATTGTGAAGAATGTAATCATTTGGCACTAAGTTTTTTACGCTTTTTTGCGTTTTTAGTACTTTTTTTGAATTTGGTGCTTATTTTAAAGTTTTGTGCTTATTTTTAAGTTTTGGTACATTTTTTTTTTGATAAATCAGTTCTTCTATGAAATTTAGTGGATTGAAATGTAAATAAAAAAGCGTATATTATTTTATTATTTAGCAAAATTTACGTATCGAGATCTTGCATACTTTTTATAATATTATTTAGACAAGTTTAATATAATTCTGTAAATCCCGACTGAGCTCATAGGTTATTTTAGTGCCACCTCTTCAAGCAAGTCAAATAACTGTATTTTATAATTCCTAAAATAGTCGGTAGGTCGGAGATTCTCTTGATTTTAAAAAAATTAAAAACGTAATACAATTTTTAGATCCTGCAAGTAAGTCAGTGAAAAACTGTCAAACAGTTCTAAAAAATAAGAAATTTCAAAATAATTTAGCTTTCAGTTTTGTGAGTCATGCCATAAAATCGCTAGGAAAACAGGAAAATACGTTAAATGAAAGTCTAAGTACAATTATAGATTTCAAAGATGCAATTTTAAAATTACTAGGCTGTATTAGGCAAGCAGTGAAATCAAAATCCAAAGATGTATTTTTGAAAAATGGAGGTTTATCTACATGAAATAAAATAAACAGTATTTTGAGTGGAGAGAATGTTGCAGATTTCGATATGAGCTGGATGCTTTTAAAGCAAAATTTAAACATGGACCATTTCCCCTTCAAAAACATTTTAAGTGATTGAAGACAGAATTTTACAGTTAAACACTTAGAGCAACTATTAATTATTAACTGTTTTTGTAGATTTTTAGTTATTTAAAAGTTTTTTTATATTATTTAAAATGTGTGTGAAAAATATCATCACTCAAACTGTTATTTAGTGCTTTTTTAATGCTCTTTTAGTTACATTTTCATGCCTTTTTAAGCGCTTTTATTCGTATTTTTAATGCTTTTTAATTTGGTCTCTAATCATTATAATACATGAAAAGTGTAATGGGCAATTGCGTTTTCAATTTGCTTAAAAATCTTCGGTGTCAGACTTTTATCAAAGGCTTGAGTGTTGTCTAGAAAAGCAGCCAAACAATTTTTTTTTTTAAGTGTTGTTAATTTGCTTTATGACTCTGTGAACCTGCTCTGTAGTTGTGTGTTAATTTAAAAAACCAAATTGGTGATTAGGAATTAGATGAAATGCTTTTAATTTCAGTCTTTTCAGAAACATATTTTCAAAGATACATTTTAAATAAACTTATAAAGCAACAGAAAAATGTTTCTGTCACAGGTTTATCAGAATGATTAGTGCCACTTTTCTTTGAGATTGAAAATGTTTAGATCTAAGTAGTATAGAATTGAAAATATGTGTGAGTGCTTTTTGCACATTTTTTGGAAACTAATTCTAATTGCTGTAACTTTTTTCATAGAAATATGGAGATCATAGCCATGTTTTAATCACGTGTTTGACTCGCATGATATGATGACGTTAATAAACAATGTCATTGATAAAGGTATTCCAAAACTGATGACGGTGGTAGTTTTTTTAGAAAATTTTTGATTTTTTAGTTTTTTTTCTAAGAGTAGGCTTTTAGCGGGTTGTTGTATTTAGTTTTGTTTTGTGGATTTCTAGTAGACTTCCAGATTCTTCTATTTATTAGTAGTGTTTTTTTAGTTACTTTTACATCATTTTGTAGCTTGTTTGTAGTGTTTGTGGGTTCAAAAACTGCTTAATGCTTAAATGTTGTTCAAAAGATATTAAATTTTTTTTACTGCAGATAATTCAAGGGATAACTTTTGTAATACAAAAAAATGGAAGACATTTATTTTTTATGTCACATGGCCAGTGTGTAGTTGTTTTGGACTGGCCAAGTTCTAGGTCTTAGCGCTGGAAATTATGTTTGCTGCACTTTCTTGTAGACTCTGATCATGAATGCAGTAATTTTTGGTACGATTCAGTTGAAGGCAGTTAGCACTTTGAGGCATGACTTTTGTTTTGTTAACTGATTTTAATATGTATTTGTAGTGTTAAAGGTATTGCAATTCATAGATGATTAACTTGTTGTTACTTTGTGGTTTGAATGATAGAAAGAACGTTTCTTAACATTACATAAAAACTGCTTTCTTGGTTTAAATAAAAGGTGTAGTATTGCACATCACGATTTTTTGGTTCTTGAACAGCTGCTTGATATTTCAGCACACCTGTTGTCGACAATTTGGTTGTTATTTATTTTAAGATTAAATTTTTGTTTATTATCCTGATTGTTGTTTAGCATATCAGTAAATTATTTAATGTTTGCTACTGCTGGGATGTATATTGGTGGAGGTTTTATGTAATTAAGTAGTTTTTTTTTTGGTAGTGTACTCTTGTTTTTGAGTTTATTACATGTTTGTAATAATCTATTAATAGCCGTTGTTTAACATTCCATGGTTTGGTTTCTGAAAAGTTTTTACGTTTAAACGTATATTAATTAATAAATAATAACAAAATAAATTAAATAGATTTAAATAAAATAAATATCAGTTTAACTGAGGCAGGGAATCTATTCATAAACCGGTAACAAACAGTACAGTGTAGTATTTATTATTAGTGGTTAATTGTTTTGCAACATTTTTTTTAATAATGAGAGTTAAAATACCACAGCAAAAAGTCACAGTTTAAAAAACGCTATAATGTAGTAACAATTAATCACCGGTAGCATACTATAGTTGTTGTAATGTACACCACATAAAAAATTCAAATCAAAACAACTTCAAATAACTGTTCGTACCTACATTTGATAATTTTTGAAAATAACTATTTATTGTAGACTGTGTTACGGTTTCAATATTTTTATAATCTTATACACTCAAAAAACAATTAAACTAAACCACCTCCTGAATAAAACAAATAAATGCCTACTAATAATAGAAATTTACAAAATACGATATATTGATAGTGGCAACATTGGCAGAGGCGTATTCGACATTTTCACATATATAATTTATACAACTGGAGCCTAAAACGATGCTTTGGCATTTGGAGTTCTATTGCTATTATTAATATACCAATTTTTTTGTATATAATTAATGTTATATTTTTTTACCCCTCTTTGTGCGTCCTAATAAAGAATGTTTTAAATAACTAAATGCAAAAAAATACACAGTTAAAACTATTAGATTTATGGTGGAGGCTAGGTCGCCTTATGTGTGTACGGAGGCGAGTAAGATAGCTATGCACATATATATATATATATATATATATATATATATATATTTACATCTCGGTATATATATATGAGAAACTGTCATTGGGCGTCCCTTCAAAAGAAACGTACTTCTAGTGCTCGCAGGTGAATATACTCGAGCTCAAAAAGATTAACGCAATTTTCTTATTAAATACAAACTAAAACATTTTTCTATTGTACATAAAACCACCTTTTAGCGTCCGTACAATTTTCTGTTTTTGAGCGTCTTACATATACACAAAAAAACATGAATATGTGTTATAGAGCGTCCTGTTTGCTACCTTAAAGCGTCTGGCAGTGTTGCAACATGTTTTCTATTGTAGATATACATAATTGACACGGATTGTGCATACTATAAAGCGTCCAAACCAGTTTGACCAGTCTATTTATAGAATATCTGTAGTAAATTAACTATACAGCGTCCAACAAAAAAAAAATAATAATATACCCACTTAGTACTGATTGAGTAACTCATTGGTTTTTAGATTTAATAAGAAAATAATATAAAATTCACTGCATTTTTAGTGTCGGAAACATTTTGGCTGACTCGGGCTTTGCAAATCCAACGATGCACAGTGGCCCAATTCACGTAAAACGCGGACAAAAGTCGAAAAAATGAAGTTTGTAATTTTATGTTTAGTACCCCGTAATCTGGTAGAGGGTGCACCACTGTATATCGGTGCGAGTCCACAATGAGTTGCGCACGCATGCAACATGTGTAACACCGTGGCAACGCTGCCGCGCTCTTGCCTCGAGAAAATCACAAAAATCAAGTGGTGGTTAAAAACAACAATATCTTTTTTTCTAAGTGCTGCTTTCCAATTCGGCAAAATGGACAATATTGACAAAGGTAAGAAGTATATATTTCGTAATATAATAAGTGTAATTAACATTTATTACGCGCTTAGACATTCACGGCAAATATTGATGTTGTATATTTGATAAATGTTGTTCAATTATAAAAATAGTAGTGAGATTGATCGAGATTAACGGTCTCCTTTTTTTTAAAAGAAAGGTTAGAATGTTATCTATCAATTTCATTCAAGATCTCGTGCCACGAGGTGCCCCTGCAGTTTCTAAGTCAGTTTGAAAATGTACGTCCGTGTGTAACCAAAATGCGCGCTATAATTACTAAAATTAATTTTCAATGTTTCAGCAAATACCGCTGATGTAGAATGCTATAGGCATGAATTTTTCGACGCTATACACACAAAATTTTAGAGAATTGCGTGTCTGCAAAAATCAAAAAGAAATTCATATTTCATGCAGATGACAAATTGGCGATAAAAAATCTTCTTACGCTAATGAAATCCAAATGGAGCAAAAGTAACCGAACAGCTGAACGGTTTTCTAACATAAATGCAAATTGGCTGAAAGGAGCAATTAAACTAAAGGCAAAAATAAAAAAATGTTGAAAGTTAATTTTTCATTTACATAATAAAGATTATAATGCATTTAGTGTGGCCCTGTGGAATCTGCTACGATGGTTGAGGCATCTGCAAGCGGAAAATCCAAAATGAGTCGACCATTAAAAGACTTCGACGAGTTGTCAAACAGAACATAGAGGCGGAGGTCGGAAAATCTACTGAAAACACATAGCTCAGCGGCGTTGACGTTTGCAACCTGCATGAGTCTTCGTGCATCCGGAGCTGCCAAAACTGCTGCGGTTATTAAGGACGTCGCAACTAGGTTCTCGTCTGAAGCTGCGAAATACAAGGGAGCAGTTAAATCTGCTAAAAGTTCTCTTTGTACAGAAATTTCTGCTGATCTTGCACTTTCCGATCTTGTTGAAGGTAAAATGACGAGAAAGACGTATCGGTTGATAAGAAAAAGAGAACTGGAGAATGGCGTTCGTGTGTATCCATCATATCATAAAGTTGCGGAAGCCAAAACTCGTTGTTATCCGCCAGGTATTAAGGTTACTGAGACTACAGCAAAAGTTCCATTACAATCTTTGTTAGATCACAGAACATGCAGAATTCTTTTAACACAAAACACCGTAATGAAAACTTTATCTCCAGAAAAAGTAGCAAATTTGCTTTTGGTTGTAAAATATGGATTCGACGGTTCTTCCGGTCAAAGTGAATACAAACAAAAGTTTAATGACGAGAATGCTTCAGATTCGAGTATGCTATTAACATCGCTTGTACCGTTACGATTAACAAACAGTGTAGACCCAGATCTACTGCTTTGGCAAAATCCAAGACCTTCCTCTACGCGATTTTGCACTCCGATAAAAATAGAGTATATTCGCGAAAACGTTACCTCAACCTTGCAGGAAAATAAATTTATTAATGATGAAATAGATAACCTTGTTCCGTATGAAACAATTATAGACGGAAAAGATATTAGAGTGAAATACAAATTACTGTTTACAATGATTGATGGAAAAATTAGAAACACAATTACAATTACAAAATCAAACATGCGATGCTACTTGTGTGGAGCCACGTCAAAACAATTTAACAATCTTGAGAAGATCATGTCATTGCCAATAGATGAAACAAAATTTCAGTATGGCTTAGCCATATTACATGCGTGGATACATTTTGTGGAGTATTTTGTACACTTAGGATATAAACTAGACATTAAAAAATGGCAGGCGCGATCCGAGGAGGACAAAAAAGTGTGCAAATGCGAAAATCGGCTATTCAGAAAGGTTTCAAGTTGCGACTTGGTCTTATTATTGACACTCCGAAAGTAGGCGGATTTGGAAATAATAACGATGGCAACACAGCTAGGCGATTTTTTGCAAATTCTTCTGTCCGCCGAAATTCTGGGTTTAGACGTAGAATTTCTTAATCGCGCTCACATTAAAATGCAAGTCTTGTCATGCGGTTTTGGTGTAAATGTGGCTCTTTTTTAACATCATTGCAAAGAGACTGCAAAAATAATTGTCGACAAGTTTCCGTGGTACTGCTTGCCTACGTCGATTCACGAGGTGCTAATACATGGTCCTCGTATTGTTGAATATGCACCATTACCTATCGGAAAACTTTCCGAGGAAACTCAAGAATTGCGGAATAAAGATATCAAAAACTACCGAGAAAAATACTCCCGAAAATCATCTAGGGAAAACACCATGACGGATGTAATGCATTGGTTGCTTGTCTCATCAGATCCGTTGATTTCGAGCTTACGACTAACACCTCCAAAGAAAAGCGACTCACTGTCACGCGAAGCAATTCGCCTTTTGCTCCCGGCGTATGCAAAGGTGACAGAAATTTTGGACCAATCACAATCCGACGCCAGTTCTGACATGACTGACGATTCGTATATGAATGACTGAATCATTGTATGTGTTTTATATTTAAGTATAGTATTGTGTATTATTTTGCTGATTAAAACATAAACGCCAATAGGACAATTAATTAATATTATTATTTAATTGTATACGTTTCGACAGAAACTACTGTCTTCTTCAGCACACATTTAAATATAAAAATTAATTAATTGTACTATATATTGGCGTTTTTGTTTTAATCAACAAAATATTACACAATACTATATTTAATAAATTTAAGGACAAAGGGAATATTCCCACAATAAACCAATTAAAACCAATTATATTTAAGTTTTGTATTTATTGCTCAAATAAAAAAACTGCCATTTTGTATTTTGAAAAATAATAAGATTCCTAATTTTGGATCTGCCATTTTGAATTTCGAAAAAATAATATCAAATTCATAATCAGAGACTGTAAAAACCATTATATACCAATTATTGTTTTAATCAGACTATTATTAAATTTTTGACCGCCATTTTGAATCCGCCATTTTGAATTTTGAAAAAATAAAATCCGATTCATAATCAGCAACCTTGAAAACCTTTATATACCAGCTTTTGTTTCTATCGGAATGATTTTTGACTTTTGTCCGCGTTTTTTGGGAAATGGGCCACTCAGGACATCGTCCTGAGTTGAAAAAAAGTTTGATAAATATTACGACGTTAGAACTCATTGTTTCTGATCAGGGTAGTTTTCGTAAACTACAAAATGCAAAATATTAAAATTGTATCTGCTATTTCTTGGAAATAATACCGTCCAACTACTTAAAAATATTAAATTTTATAGAAAACTTGGTCTTGAATCGAAATAATTAAAATGACGACACTAAATCTTTTTGCTAATGTTTAAAGTAGCATGCAAAGATAACAAAATATTGAATACAAATATTGTATTTGTTCCTTCTTAAAAACAGTAGTGCCCAAAAGTTTGTAAACACAAAAATTAAAAAAATTGAAAGTTTTTTAAATAATTACAGTTTATGTCTAAGTGTATTACTCAAAATAATTTGTGTATTTAATTTATTAACATGTATTTAAAATATAGGGTTTTCCAATAAAAGGTTTCATTTCATTTCATTTGATATTAAAAAAAAAACGGAAAAATTAAAAAAAAATTAATAAATGTTTATTTTATTGTAAAGAGAAAGGTATGCCATTAACATTTGAAAACAATATCAGTCAAATAGCCGCCACGGTTACGGTGGCAGTACCACATTCTTTTTATGAAATTTTTCATGACCAATTCGCACGTTTGAGGCTGTATGTCCTCGATAACTCTACAAATTCCATCTTTAAGGTCTTGAATCAATTGTGCAGCATTGCCATAAACCTTGTCTTTCACGTGGCCACAAAGAAAAAAATCTAAAGATGTTGAATTACAAGATCTCGGTGGTCAATTGTGTTCACCTCTTTGAGAAAAACACGGCCAGGAAACTTTTCTTGCAAAATTGCGATTGTTTTGTTGCTTGTGAGGTACGTAGCGCCGTCTTGCTGAAAATAAACGTCGTACACAGCAATATCTTTCAATTCCGGCCATCAAAAATCATTAATCATAGCTTGGTAGCGCCATCCATTCACCGTAACAGTTGCACCAGCCTTATATTTAAAAAAAGTAGAGTCCAATCACACCGCCAGCCTAATAACCGCACCAAACAGTGACACGTTGAGGATGCAAAGACTTTTCAACAACCATTCTTGGATTTTCTGAGCTCCAAATGCGCCAATTCTGCTTATTAACGTAGCCTCCGAGGTAAAAATGGGCCTGATCACTGAAGATGATTTTTTGATGACATTCCAGATCATTTTGATGCATTTAAAGGACCCAATTAGCAATGATACGACGTTTATGGTGATCGACCAACTTGAGTTCTTGTGTTAACTGAATTTTAAAAGCCTTAAGACTTAAGTCAAAAGTGCAAAATACAATTCAATGTTGTTTGTGAAATGTCTAATTCCAAAGATCAACAAGAAATCGACAAACCTGGGTTTTCTTCAGCACTACGGGCTACATCAGCAATATTCTCATGTGTTCTTAAGCAATGCACACGCTTTTGATTCTTTACATCACAAACTTGTTCCAACAGCTTAAATTTTTCTACAAGGTTTACTATTGCCGGCCGAGAAGGTGCTTTACGACGACCAAAAATTGTTTTAGTTTTGCGAATTGTGACTGAAATTTTTTTATCATTTTTGTAGTAAATTTTAATAATTTCAATGCGTTGTTGAAGCGTGTATCGTTCTATTTTTAATAACGGCGTAGTTTTTATTTGTCAAATCTCAAAAGATCAAAGTGACAGCTGCCCAAATAGCCTGCTATTCAAAATGAACCTTCTTATTGGAAAACCCTTTACAATAGAATGTTATTAAGTTTGCAAAATTAAATGTGGTATGTATTAAAGTCGACAATTGCGTTTTTTAATCTTTCCGCATAACGTGGATCATTAATTATATTGATATTATAACGAGACTATACAGTTTTAAATTTATTATGAATAGTTTCACCAGCATGTTCCGACCATCGACCCAAACCTAAACTCAAAATGGTATAAAATAATATAAAGTTTTGTTTCAATAAAGTCCGTTGCTTCAAAATATTTTCTAAATTTAAGATTTTTCATCCGGTTTTGATGTAGAGAAACATAGATTTACAATTTTATCCATTGATTTGAAACATATTACGTATGGAATAATTATCAATGAGCTGATATTTCCTAGTATATTGTCACTAACAAGAATATCAGAGTTTTTCAACATTGTTCAGCAAACAT
Organism: Tachinus rufipes; assembly: GCA_963932245.1. NCBI lineage: Eukaryota > Metazoa > Arthropoda > Insecta > Coleoptera > Staphylinidae > Tachinus > Tachinus rufipes. Next base: position 68,043,471 of record OZ010745.1, on the reverse strand, counting down.
TCCCCGCAAAAACTTTGCGATAAAATTTTTTTAATATTATTTTTAACTGTTTTGGCCAAAGATGAGCTTGTTTACGATCTAAATTTTTTATTAATTTGTTCCAAACTATGAATTTTTGAATAACAGTTACATCATCGTATTCATTGAAGAGTAGAAGATTCACTACTGATTTGCTTAACATAGCAAATTTCTTATTACTTCTATTAGATTGAAATATTTAGAAGAAATTTCTTAAATTTCCGAACGTCTTCAGCTTGAAGCATTTGTTTTCTATTTTTAAATTTGCAATTTCTAACAACTAATTTAAGAAATGTAAAATTAAATTTAATTAAATTTTCTTCCTCGTCGCCGTTTTCAATACCAACTAATAATTCATTATAATGTTCAGAACAGTTGCTTACCATTTCTTGCAAATATACATAGCAGTATAGGCTAGGATACTTTGCAGAAGCAATTTGTTGACCGTTTACAATGAAATTAATTTTTAAATCGCCGATGAACTTGAATGAAAAATCATTAAAAACAATTTTCATTAAATTTAGATTTCTATAACATTCTTTCACATCGGGAACAATACATAACAAAATAATCTTTTTTACATTTGTAGCTTTACCAAATTTTTGAAGTCCGCACTGTTCTTATACGTAGATCTCAACAATCTTTCATTTGTGTTATTTTCTAGCTCAGTTAATCTGCTAAGAGATATTTAAAAAAAATATTGCCATCTGCCATAATTTTAATGCCAACATTACACTTTTCTCCACGTTTATTAATTACCATATCAAATATTTCAGAAACGTTACCCCACACTATTGGTTTTTTAATTGTTTTGGTTGAATTTCCATTACTAACATCAAACCTAGGAAATTAATTTTTATAATAGAATTAAAGTCTATTTTCCTATTCTTCATATCTTCACAGATATGGACAGGAATACATTTGCGTTGACCAGTTGGTGACCAAAAAAAGTTAGTTTGTTTTTTGTATATATAACGCACACATTCATCATAGATTAATAATTCAATAATTTCTCCAAACTGATTTAAATCTTTTTAATTTGTTTGGGTTTGATAACAATTCTCTTCATTCTTTCTTTAGAACTGCTGTATGATGCAATTCTTTACTGATTTATGGGATTGTTTCTTTTCTATGGTTGAGAAACATTTTGTGCAGACAATTGTTGCAGTGTTGGGTTTAGGATTTTTTTTCATTTTCTGAACTGATTTTTCATAATTTACTGATACTATCATACCAAACTTAATTTGTTTATATACTTTTAAATGTTCTTTACCTTTCATTACTGCAGATCTAAAGTTCTTTCTTGCTGTTATACTTATATAGCAATTACAATAAATTTTATTTCGAGTTCCGTTAAGAAAAACATTTTTTTCAAAATTTGGTATTGTAGAAATGTTTCTTTTAGGATTATCTTTCTTTCTATCTTTTAGTGTTAAACAACAAGTGGTACATATAATGTTTGGAAAATGTAAATCTTGAGTATAAAATTTAGGATTTGAATGTCTTATTAATTCAGCTATGTTTTTATTAACGTGGAAAAAAAATCCTATTCTGTGTGTAAAAAAAAAAATCCAACATACATACAATTAAAACTGACAATTATTAGTAGTAGTAGTATGAGAAACCATTTTCACTAATTCTTTATTACTAATCAATCAACACTTTGACAATATACTTACTAAATCAATTTTTTGATCATAAATATTTAATTTAAAAAAATCAAATTGTTAATATTTAAAACTATTCACATCAGCCAAATCCTTTGAATCAGAAAGTACAACTGACTGCTTATGGAATCAAGTAAAACTAAAATAAAACAACAAAACCCCCATAAAAACAAATATAATTTTTTAATTTGTATCGTATCAGCCTTATTAGAACAATAATCGTATTGTTGTTGAATTTTTTATTTATGCTAACTCAAGTCAGACATTTTGTAAAATTTTAGTTTTATAAACTTTTGGGCACCACTGTGCTTCAAGAAGGAGCAAATACAATGTTCGTATTCTGAATTTTTTGATCTTTGCATGCTACTCTAATCATTAGAGAAGAGATTTAGTGACGTCATTTTAATTTTTGCATTATTTCGCTTTGGGACCAATTTTTTGATAAATTTTATAATTTCTAAACTTTTGGGCGGTACTGTTTCCAAGAAAGAGCAAATACGATTTTATTATTTTGCATTTTGTAATCTACCAAAGCTACCCTGAAATGATAAGTTCCAGCGTTATTTTTAATATTTTCTTTTTCGATTTAGGACACTCTGATTTGCTCCGCTACGTTGAACATGAAAGTTATGTCTATACGGTGGTGGCTAAGACCAAAAATTCGACGGCTCCAATCAAAACATTTCTTTTGGAGTATTTTAATTCTTTGAAAACCATTCTGTCAAAAAAAAAATTTTGAAATTAAATTTTGGGTCCAGATTTTTGGTTAAAAGTGCAAAAAGAGCCTTTTTTGAGTTAAATTTGGAGCAACATTTAAAACAAAATTTGGGCACTTAAAAAAAAATCATAAATATGCTGCGTTCATTAGCTATTTGACAAAAAAATAAACTTAGCTAAAACCCTTACCGAACTACGTTGATCCAATTGGGCAAATTACGCTTTTGGGGTTACTTTGAGCGGGACGCATTTGAATTGCACTGAAGCGCTTTGACACAGCTTGGTCGGATCACTTCCAATTTTTAGTATCAGAAATATTTTTGCTAACTTGTCTTCTAAATTCAATGATATTCTTGGGTTTGCTCTGCAACCTCAGACAAGAAAATTATGTCTATACGCACAAGGCGGTAAAATATTAGAGCTTCACCCAGTCCCGATTGGACTTGACTGAGCATTGAGGCGAGAAGACATGGCCAAAAATCCGACGGTTCCGATTAGAACAAACTTTCTAGCTGCAACCGTTACTTAGCTACGTCGATTCAAGTCGGACGGGTTGCCTTTTGGGGTTGTTTTGAGCGCGACGCATTTGAATTGCACAGAGGTGCTTTGACCGTTACTGCTTGGTCGGATCACTTCTGATTTTTAATGTCGGAAATAGTTTAGTTAACTCGGGCCTTGCAACGGGGTATGGGCTTGGCTGGGCAAATTAAAACGGGAAAACATGACTAAAAATCCGACGACTCCAATTGGAACAAAAATTTTGTTGAATTTTTTTCATTTTTTGAAAACCATCCTGTTTAAATTTTTTTTTTAATTTTTGGTTTAAGATTTATGATGACTTTTTTGGGTCGTCTGGAACAAAATTTAGAAAAAAAATTGGGCAGTTAATTAAAAAAAAAAATGAATATAGCTGCGTTTATTAGCTTTTTGACAAACAATCTAGCTGCAACCGTTACCAAGCTACGTCTATCCAAGTCAGACGGGTCACTTTTTGGAGTTTTAAGCGCGACGCATTTAAATTGAACGGATGCGTTTTGACCGTCACAGCTCGGTTGGATCACTTCTGATTTTTAGTGTCGGGAATATTTTGGCTTATTCGAGCCTTGCAAATTTAATGTTGCCCTCAAAATTGCTTTACAGTTATGGACAAAAAAGTTAAAACTTACTGAACAAATCAGAATATTTTTTGAACGTCTTAGAGCGATGCGATTTTTACCATTCTTTTTTTGATGCCAAAATTAGACTGTTGTTTATTACATTATTATTTAAACCCAAATATTTGTGATACATTTTGCACTTTTGAAATTACGTAATTTTTTAACACCGTTGAGTTTGGTACCTCATTAATAAATTTTGATAATACCATTACAGTTGGCAAACTCAGTTTACTGAATTTTATTTAAATCCATAGTTATACAACACATGAGTTTGCTCGCCCGGCATTAACTAGCAAATTTTGCCCGTCAAATTTATCTTGCAACTAGCAGGGATTTACAGTCTTTAACCCGCTAGTCTTTTAGGCATAAAAATCGGTTAGTCTGTAACTAGATCAAGCAGCACAGGCTTCCGACCGCCGGTTTTACATAAGAACTAATCATCTATCAATGTAAGAAACTAATTATATTGCAAACTCAGCCCTCGCAGCTGTGTTTCTGAACGGCCACTTACACGGACATTATGCCGTCTCAACGCCGCTCGACCACGGAACTCCTGGTTGCATCTACATCTGAAAGTTTCCGACCAACGGGGAGCTCAACCGGACAATCCAAGTCACGGTATATTAAACCGAGGCCTTCCCGGCGTCACTGCCCGCGACGCCGATAACCTCACACAGACGCCTAAGGGTAGCTTCTCACCGGGATACTTTTTCCAGGAGATTGCTCAAAACCCGACACAACACAGCACCGGGCAAACAACAAACAAATCATTTTCATTTTCAAATAAATCTTTAAAATCCAAAACCACCTGCGTTTTAATTATTAAAATTTTTACAACGCCACTTTAAATATTCAAAATCTTATATTATTATTGCAACCGGGAGTTTTCAATTCTTTAGTAATTATTATATAAATAAATTATTGTAATGATTATCCCAACGGCCAAAGCTTTTTTATCTGTAAATATACAATTTGGCGTCCGTTGGATAATATATGCCGACGTGCCTATAAATAGAAAAAGTAATTCTAATTTTAACTTGCGATCGATATTTTAAACGCTGTGTTGCCATATTACGCGGACGCTTAGTAATGCATTTTTTGTACAGAAAAATATACTTGTAAATATACGCTAAGCTCTTTACCGCCTTCTTGCGGCAAATGGTGTGAACTAAAAATATGCACGAAAATATACATTTTTACACAAATCGCCATATAGAGCGTCTTGGACTGAATTTTTTTTTATATGTATCTTTCGACTCGCCTTGATACGTAGAATCGATTTATAAAGGTTTCCTTTTGGCGTCCGTATACGGACGCTCTATTCTTCTCGGACGCTTCAAAGTGCGTAAAAGGACAATGTGTGGACGCTCTATAGTTAGGTTGATGTAAATATATATATATATATATATATATATATATATATATATATATATATATATATATTCTTTAGTAATGTATATTTATATCAATAAAGTATTTGTGGTAAAATTTATTGTTTTATTTCATTATTATTATGAATTGCCGTATAGTAAAGATCTCGATCATCTGTTATATCTTTCAATCATTTGGCTTCAATGTTAATTGATTAACCTACGTCCTTAAATCTATTTTCAGTACTACAATATTGTCAAATTTTGAAATTTTATAAATTTAAATGTGATCGATACAGTAGTATCTTTCAATCATTTGAGATCAATATTAGTTTATGATTAATCTATGTACTTTTATCTATTTTCAGTACTAGAATCTTGGCTTATCAGGACATGAATTATTATTACATGTACAACGATATGCAAATAATTTGAACAAGTTCACAGATTTTCTGAAAATATTTTACAAATTACAATAGTAACAACCAATTTGTTATTTAATACTAGCATGGTAAAATGACGTTTAATATTTTAATTTTTAGAAAATTAGATAACTTTATATTTGTTTATATTATAGTGTATAAGTATAATTTATTTTCTAGTACAAAGTTAAATTTACATTTTTACACTAAGCATGTATCAAGTTTTTTTTTAATACTGATGCAATTTTCTTTTTAGTGCATAATATAAAATCACATTAATATTGTATATTAGAGTATCTACATTCGTATACCCTTTGTACCTCTCCGAAGAGATCTAAATAAGTTGTGGAACGGATTAAATTGACTACGTTCGAATCTCGCGGGGGCAAATTTGCGAGATCAAGTTGCAAGATAGAGATGCCAGTTTTCTATATGGAAGAGATAGAGATATGCGTGTATATGTATCCCATATGTGTGTATGTGTGTGTGCATTGAAGACGCCTGAAAACGATGCGACAACTGCGGGACGTCTCCCACGATGCCACGAGAAACGACGCCCCGATGTAAACAGCGTCGCTAGCAATCTAACGACTTTGTACTTCGTAAAATTTCATCTGGGTTAATATCTGAATATGAGCATCACATTTTAGAGATTTGTTTCGATATGAACAAATATTATTAATATATTGAAATGCATTCGTACATTGATTGAAATATTATCAATATTGTAGTAGGAAATGCATACACGTTTCAATATTCTATAATGTAAACGATTTCATTCTAAATTTATCAATACATCATGCACCTAAACCAATAAAGTCATCACCATCCATTAGCATATGTAATATGTAAATAAACAAGAAGTTTATTCAACCGGTATATGTGGGTCAAACGGTACGAAAGAATTTTAACTTTTTTTTTCTTTTTTGGCGGTGCTCTTCCTTCGCACTTACGACTCTATAAAGAAGTCTACTTAAAAACCTGTATTTATAGTAACACGATCGAACAATTTCGGGGTTACCACCATGCAATAATGAGACCACCAAAATTGCAATATGTCATGCATACCACATTCTTTTATTTTGTTAAATTTTTTGCATACTTATATATTAAAATTCGCCCACATGGGGTAGTTAATGTGGCTATATTTGTTGGTGAGTTATTATTTTATTTTATTTGGAAATAATTTAAGAATTACAATTATATAGCTCTCGCTTGTAACTATAATTCCTTTCTATAATAACACAATTTTAAAACTAATTTTTATTCTACTAACTATACAATACATATTTATATAATTCGCTGTTACTTTCCTGCTTGCGTTTCAAAAATAATATATTATTAGCTGAACAAATTAATGGGGGCAATTCAAGAAACAGAACAAAAAATATAAAGAAATATATGCGAGTCGTAAATAATAATTATTCACACCACTCTAAAAGCTGCAAAGTTGATTTTTTAACCAAATTACATACACGCTTTGCAATTATTCACTCACAGATCAAAGATAAACGCACACAATATGAACGAACAAATAATACATAAAGCCGGCACGCAAATAAACAGTTTTTTATTTACTCACTCGTTTTTAACAACAAACTAGAATATTAATCAAAAATAATATTTTATGAAAATGCATAATATAATTACAATTGATTAAATTAATTTATTATCTTTTAGTTTTCAAAACAGACTCATAAAACATATGAGCAAAGATTAGTTGTTAATTTGTCTAGTAGAAACACAGTCTACACTGGCTATAATGCATTGAATAAATGTAGCAAGCAGGAAGAGACTTGAAACGAAAAAGATCAATATACAGAAAACATATGGCTTGGAAAACAGTGGAGTGGAATACCAAAGCTTCGGATAGATGAGTCTGTCAGACGGGAGCACATCAACTGGTCGACGAAATAACTACAACTACGGCTTGACTTTATAAACGAATTCCTGTCCGGAATTTTACATTTTAAACTAGAATATAAAACATACTGACTGTGAGTTTGAGCAAGTGCACACAATATAACCTCCGTTTTTTAAACATATTTTATGGGAACGCGTGCACAATTCATGTTTATAATTCTTCAGCAGGAATAATTTATAATATAAGCAAACACACCACAAAGTTGCAATCTTGTAATTATTTTACGTGTGTGTGTGTTTCGAGTAGAGGTTAAAGGTGCATGTGAACCAGGAAATGAAATTAGAGGAGTGAAAGTTTATTATTCAAATTATGTGAAACTGATATTACCGAACTTAAATATTAATGAAAATATCAAAATTTTAAATGATTTATATGAAATTTAAAGCTCAAATAAAAATTGTTTTGAAATTGATTAATTATTGATATTACCCCACTACTTATAAATATTATGGTACGATTTGTAAAATTAATTATACCAGACAATCATATCAGATATTCTAGCTGGGAATTATATAAATAAATCTTTTCAGAAGATTTTATTGTAGTACCTTCTTCAAATGTATACAATTCTTTATTACTAACTGAGAAAAGGCAAATCTTCATATTTGGTTAAACATTTTTCCAATTATTGCGGAACAGTAAAATCGCATCTCTTCAGAACTGTGAAATTTGCTTTGTGCAACGATGGCTTTTGTTGTTGTTGTTTGTTGTAAAGAAGTTTTGCAAGCTGTGTTTTGTAGAAAATGTTAAAGAAAAAAAAACTGTTATTCTTCATAGTAGTAAGCGATAATTTAATTGTATTTTATTTTGTTAATCGTAAATTGGAGTGACTTACTCACTAAAATGCCGGTCGGTTATAAAGAGATTGGATTTATTATTTTCTCTTCTGAGACTTCTGACAATTGCAAACAGGAGCAATTTTCAATTTCTTGATAACAAATTTTTGGGTGGGTGGGCACTTTAGTTCAAACTACCCAATGGTAATCATGATCTCGAGTGACCCACCTAAGTATTGATTATCAAGATATTGGATTCATTATTTACTACTTTTAACACTTAAAGAGCGGAGAAACAATTTTTGATAACAAACTCGACGCCCATCTGTGGACGAAACAGGTGAAGCAAAATCTAAATCTAAAACAGGTTAAAAGATTATTATATATATTAATGAAAAATGAAAATGTGGTGAAACTAGCTCTTAGGGTGATTACGACAAAAAACTGAGCGGGAGAATACGCTGAGTGATAATACTGCCCAGAATGCATTCTTTGACAATTTTTGACTTGTTGCGTTTAGAGAGACTCAAAGTTTTGCACAAGAGGTCATTTTGATTATAATAATACTGCCCAGAATGCATTCTTTGACAATTTTTGACAATTTTTGACTTGTTGCGTTTAGAGAGACTCAAAGTTTTGCACAAGAGGTCATTTTGATTACAATAGCTACTACGTACTCCCAGGACTAAAGGAAAAACTAACCGATTTCATGTGGAATTTTCTTCTAATTGTTTGAGGACTAACGGGTTGGAATACTTTGTTCGTTTAAACTTGTAGTTTTTCCGAAGGACCTTCCTAATGAACAGCCAGCTTAAGTATTACTACCATTTCTTTTTTAACAAATTTTAGATCAAGAATCATACGCGGGTCATTGACGAGTCGGTAGATCTTCTTGAACTGAACTGTTTTCTACTTTACCACATTTTCCACTGCAGAGCTGAAGCTTTTGTGGGTTGGCAGGGATGCTCATGGTTGGGAATAAATTTTTTCTAAGTCGGACCGCTTTGACATAGTCTTTTTAGTTTCAGTTTTTTGGTGGATTATGAATCAATGTTGAACAAATTTGTGTACTGGTATACTGGTAAATACCATTTCCCAAGTAACCTGATTTTAGGGCGTGGCTTTCAATTTGATGGTGTATGTATTGAGAGCGTGTGAGAGGAGGTGGTCGGGCTTCAAGTTGGCCACAGTATCTTTTGTTCAAGGCAAAAGACCTCGAGTCCTACATCCCGGTTGGTTGCGTAGAGATAAGCATTTTTTTAGTTCTTCTCAGAGTCTTCCTTGTGATTCCATAATGCTGTAAACGGTGAATCCACCGTGCGACTAAGAAGTTTTAGATGATATAGAACTTTTGATGAGGTTTAAGAGGAGTTGTTAGAACGGTTTCCAAGTTTGGAGTTTTTATTCCAAATATATTGTATTCAAACCCTAATTACCTAAATTTTTCTACTTTTACCGGACGGATAGGTTTTTTCCGATGAAAAATGAGGCGGAGGTACAAGCGAATAACTTCTTTTTGGAAGGTACCTCTTTCATCACCATCGACGTACATTTTTCAATATTGACCTCTAGACCTCTCCTGTCAAAACATGTTTTGCATGCTTGTAAAAGTTCTTGCGTTTCAAACCTGGTTGGTGGAACCAAGTCAGCCGCGTAGGCCAAACATGCAACCCGGTGTCCCCAAAAGGAAGACCTAGTTTTTGAGGGAGCCAGTATAATAATTTCTCAATGACAAGATTAAAAATAGCAGGGGACTTAGGGTCGCTCTGCTTTGATGGTTTTTGATGACGGATTGGAGAATGATGGAATTAACTATACATTTATCTAATTCCCAAAGTTTGCAGCGGATTAATATTGACTGATTTAAGCTTGTTAAACCCGGTTGCATAAAGGCAACACAATAGAAGAAATGGTGATTGGGCGCTACTTATCTACCGATTTCAGGTCAGTAGTGCGTTTTGGGATTAAAATAGTCTTATTTAGTTGCCAAACGTACGGAATGTGACCGCAGGCCATCAGAGCGTTGGCAATTAGGACCAATCTAGAGATTGGCATTTGTTTTTATTTATTGATAGATAAACCATCAACACATTTAGCACTTTTGATTTATAAATTTTTTAGTGGTAATTGATTAAAAAAGATTGAGGATTAGATGATAAAAATGAGTTTTTGTTGGTTTTGTCAGGGGATTCCCATATAGTCGCGTAGTCCACCTCGATGGACTATCTACGGGGTGGCCGGGTCTATTCCGTCCAGGATTTTCTTGGCAAGATCTGACCGATTCTTTTGAAAGCTTTTTTGAACTGCTCTAAATCTATTCGTTTACCTGCGGCCTGTCTTATGTTTTGTCACGTTAGTCGATCTTTTGCTTTGACGTCTGTACGTTGCATTTGTCAGTTTGTCTGCGTATGAGTCTATAAAGGCTCTCATGTCAGCCAGTTAATGTCCCTCTTTCAACAGTGAAACGTTCTAGAAACAACCCGTCAATTGCGTCTGTCACGGAGGAAATCATGTCTATCAAGTGTCTAATGCTTTTAGTAGGAGGTGAAGGGAGATGCTGTTGCTTCTCTGATAATGACTTCTGAGTAGCATTGTTTACTAAGTTATTATTGTTCAAGGGAGGAAAATGGCCGTCGTCGTGGTTTTGGTTAAGAGAATTGTTTGGAACTTGGTCTGGAACGGTGCTTCACGATGTTGACAGTTTTATGATCTGAGTAATTGGCGCCTTTGGTGTTATTCTGGTGGAGTTGTTGACGTTGGAGTGTGCATAACGTTAGGAACCAGTGTTTTTGTTTTTGGTTCTAAGATGCTAAACTTCATGTACTTGGCTCTATTATCTTTTTCTTTATTATTTAGGACGCCACTAATACTGGGAAGTTGCTTGTAACCTTAATTGAGCTTTATTTCTTGCGTTTTTGGTAGGGTTTGTGGCACTATAATTCTGTTAAGTGGCGTCCTGTCTTCATTCTCTGCTTATAGAGCCCTAGCTTTCTCTAGTTCTGCTTTTTCTGTATTTCGGGAGCCTTCTTCTTTCCTTGATGGCATTGTAACTTTTGCCAGATCTTTTGACTAGAAATTTATAAAGCTGTGCAGCAGGTCCGTCGAAATTAGCTTCCTTTCTGGCCAGCATCTTTAAATCCAAATTATTCATGGCCTTCGTATGGCTTCCGCTGTGGCTTATATTTTACAGGCCGCTCCTTTTTTTTTGTGCTGTCGTCTTCCTACATAAGGTTTGAAGACGGCAAGGCAATGGGGGCAGACTTTGGGGGCCAACTTCTCCTTGTGTTGCTGAAGACAATTCTCTGTAGCAAAGGTTTTACTACAACCACATGCTACAATCTTCCAGTGCTTTTTGCAAGTATTTGTAATGTATTATATTAATGTATTTTTAGTTTTTTCAAGTTTTAGCAGTTGTTGATTACAGCTAAACACAAAATAGATTCTGGTTTACAACAGTAAATATACTTGCTGAATATTTTTATTGTTACAAAACTGAATCTAGACAATATAAATCTTTTAAATATAATTTTGAAACAACCAAAAATTAAGATTGTTATACGTTACCTGAGTATAAATACGTAATTGAAAATATTAGTGCAGATGATAAGTTATTTGAAGAACGGTGAAGCGGCATAGTGCATTATGAGTAGGTTTGAGTTCTTAACAAGTCAATTTAAAACAACACAAGTTCTAGAAATAGGTAACTTAGGCGACTTAGTAGTTGTTTCTAGAAATAGAACAAATAATACCTTAACTTATATCTATATCTATTATGAGCACCAATTAAATGTTAAATAGCTAACCAATGATTAATAATTAAATGAAGAGTAACAAAATAATAAATGTAATACTTTGTAAGAATAGATATTATAGAATCACTTTTGAAAGGAAATTGTAAATTATATTTTCATAGATAACATTATTATTATTTTAAGTATGTATATATTTGTCTGGAACATCTGGTTTAAAAGTCTTTACAACGGACGAAAGGCGATATGAAGGTAATTTCCTATGTTAACACAACGAAATGCCTTTTGAAGTTGGGAGTTCCCATGAAAATTAATTGCATTGCGCTCATAGTAGGAGCTGATTCGAATTCACTAGAAGCCAGAGTAAAGTGAGGACATATTTCACTTATACTGCCCCCTTTAAACATAGCTAAATGCGACTCCAGAACATCTCCAATTACTGCAATACATTCACAAAATACTCGAATAACTTGGTAGCTTCCCGTATCAACGACTAATTGCTCCGATTAACCAAACTTTATTATTAATAAATAATATTTATTTAAAGCACGTGCCGAAGAAGAAATTCGTTTTGAAAATTGCCAATACGGCGGGTATTTTAATGCATATAAAAATATTGCATTCTAAGACGTGTCCGGATCCAGCGTGTTGGGGCAATTTTTAGTTAAATACGTCGGTTGAATGGAAGGGTGGATATATAAGAAGGGTCATAGTATGATGGTCGATGAAAAGCAATATCTGATCAAAGTGAAGTTGGACCGGAATTGGCCGCTTCTATTCGATGAGATGAGGGAGGAATTGACCCTAAGATTGATTTTAGCTTTGGAATTGTATAGCCGTTGCTCAATCTATGTTTATGCAATGAGTTTGTGTGTATTTCACATGTTGGACCTCCTTTTCATCTACACGAATCATATTGAGGGACAAAGTGATATACGATTGCGGAAATGGAAGAAAGGGATTTAATTTAAATTTAAAATTAATTAACTTAAAGGGAAGCGTTTTGTAATAAGAATAATCAAATGGGAGCAATATTTTGTAGTAAATTTGATTTTTTTTTAATAATTAGATTTTTTAAATGTATTTTAACTGAAAAAAACTAATTTACGTTTAGTGTTGATTTTACATTTTACAAGGATTAAAATTAGAATAAAAATAGCTTTATATATTCTTTAGTAAGTGGATTTCAGAGATTTAACTATTTTTATCATCAGTGATTAAATATATTTTTTTAGCAGCTTTCACTCGCTTCTCTACTAAAAGCTGCTGAAGCCTATTTTTGGCACTTGATATACTATTTTTTTAATTTATAATTTTTAAAAAATGTAAGAACGTTTGTTTAATAATCCTTTCTTACCTTTTTGGTCTAATTTTAGTATGTTACTGTCAATATATGCCTTTTATATATTTAACATAATAAAAAAATTAAAATGTTATTTTGAAACATACTAATTTTGTTTACATACTATGTTATAAATATACGTTTGAGTAACCACAAGTGAAACCACACTTGCTGAAACTATTACCTTGAAAATGAAATTTTATCAGTCTATGGGCATTAAATAGTTGCTGATTTTGTAGGGAAGTAATCAGCTGTTGCAGTTGTTGATAGACTGGTTGAAAAAATCTCTCTTAGACAATTTGAACCTACATCTCTGAAGTGTTAGTAGTAGTAGAATTTTTAGCAATTGTTAAAAAAACTGAACGTTTTTATATCCAAATTAAGCTAACATTGTTGGTCTATTGATCAACCTTAATCAATCAAAAAGTTTGAAGCTAATAATAATTGTATGTTCACGGGTTGAGTTGACGATATGAGATTTATTAGATACAAACTCTTTTTTTTGCTTATAGATAACTTTTATGAAGGTTACATCAATTTTTTTTAGATTAATTATTTGTAGTTTTTTTTTTAAATTATAGTGGTTGGTTATTATAACGGGTATTTAGAGGTACTTTTTTCAAAAATTAAAAAAAAAAGAAAAAAACAATTCTATCGGGTAATATTTATTATCATACAAAAGAACCGTAGCACAATGGTCTAGTGCTAAGACTGTTGTGCAGGCAGCCCGGGTTCGATTCCCGGCAGCGGCAATATCTAATTTGTCGAATATATTTCGATGCGGTCGTCTCCTTTGCAAGGCAATGGCAAACCAGCAAAGTATTTGACTAGTAAACCCCTCTAGTGGTGTGGTTCGGATTCCACTTTAAACTGTAGGTCCCGTATGTTTGTGTGGAACTATTATTGCGCACCACAAACATACGTGAGGGGTGCCGACCCTCGTAGCGAGTATGGCACTATAAGAAGAAGAAAAGAACCATTTTGCACATTTACTTTTTTAAGATTATTTTTTCAAATGTTGGCCGGCTGCGTTTGAGCATTTTAAGTGGTATTTGGCAAATACGCGAGTAACATCGACTTTCTCAATTATAGCCGGTTTATCCATGTAGACCAAGGGCGCTCAGACTTAAAGCATCGGCGATCTACCATAAAAGCATTAGACGACAAGCGATCGACTAGGTCCTAGTAGACCTAGTTGGACCTAGTCACTCGGTAAACATAATTGTTAAAAAATAAATATTTAGTGTAGTTTTATACATTGAATGTATATAATATGTGAGGGGATTGACTTTAAAACTTATTGCGATTGACTAGTCGATTGCGATTGACTGCTTGAGTACCTCTGATGTAGACTTTGGACTTAGCCATAAAGGAAAAAAGATGCGATATTACATGATGGAGACCAATTCACCGGTTGGAAGCGTGAAATTAATTGTTTGCTGACTTGTTTTTGCAATAAAGCCGTGGTTTTGACGGGCTTTATGGCAAGTACCGCCGTTTTGTTGAAACTAAATCTTGTTGAGATTACGTGCTTTAATTTTAGGGAGCAAATTGTTAGCTTTATTTTTGAAGAAATATGGACTGATGATTGCACCAGCTTATAAACCACACCAAACCGTTGATTTGTGTGGATGTAATGGCAGCTATTAAACTTTTTCTGGTTGCTTTTTAGCTCAAATACGGCAATTTTGCCTATTGACGTAGCTATAAAAAAGATAGGGGTTTCATTGCTGAACAAAATTTTAATTGAAAGTGGCTCTTTTTAAAGCTTTTTAAAAGCCCAAAGACGGCTAGTTTTATTTCTTGTATAGTTTAGTTTTGTATGCTTTTAAATCAAAATTTTTACGTAAATTGGTCTATATGACAAGCCAAGCTCTTGATAACGGCGCCGAATTGATTCATGGCGTACACTCTCAGCTACCGCCGCTATATTTTTTTTACTACGTGCTGAATGTGGTTTATTTGATCGCATATTATCTAATAATGTTTAGGTTAGGTTGGTCGCATATTATCCAATATTGTTTAGTGAATTGTGCGTTTGGTAGGCCGATTATGTTAACCATGAGTTGCTCTAAGCGCACGAAATACATTCTTTGCAGAGCGTTGATTTTTGTAACACAACTGAATAATTTGTAGACGCTGTGAAATGTCAAACAATACTGAACAAAAATACTATGACAGTTTGACTCACGCTTGATCTAACATACAATTTCTACTGAAAAAAGCACCTCTAAATGAATCACCTAATACAACTAGTTCATTTATTGGCTGACGTATTGACACTACAAGTAAAACGAAGTTATTTAACCAGTACACAAATATACTTATTTTGCGACTAGTATTGTAACGTAATAAAATTTGAATCGGCTTTGCAGCCATCTTGCCTAAAGTTTGTTAAGAAAAGCTTAACGTTTTTAACGAGAAATATGTTATGAAAGACGTAGCCTAAACAGATTTTATTGGATAATCTTTTATGTAGTTATCATACAGAATATTTGTTTCCAAGGTATCTAGTTTGTGTTGTATTTAAATCAGTTTGTTCTATACATAAAATAGCGTAAATTATAGAGATACAAGTAAGACTAATTAAATCAGTTTACAGGCAATGTCTTAACAAGCAACTATGTAATACCATACATATTCGTTTACTAATTAACAAAATGCAACCAAAATAACTTGCATAGGTGTATTTTTTATTTAATATACTTTGAGCATTGTACAGGGTCTACTAGTGAAACGGGAAAATTAAAAATATTTAATTATTTTATGAAACATTATACATACAACATATTTATTTTATATATTTGAGTTTCGGCGGTAATAATTTTCTTAGGCTGATACGCCAAAAATCTAAACTAACTAACTAATTATATATTTGAGTACGAAAACGTTTTTCTAATCTGATATTTGTTTGTAATTCTGGTATGGTTTGCGGTCTATCATGTCGCATGCGGACAAATCTTGGTATCTTTCAAGCCATCAAATGTCACCATGTTTGGATATAAGTTTGTCCGGGAAGAGTACTCTTAAACGAAATGGGACACTTTGGCGCCGCCGTTTCGGCGCTGCCAATTCGGCGCAAAGACACCTTGGCGCTGGCTGTTTTGACGCTGGCCTTTTCGGCGTTAAAACTTTCCAAATAAAACAAAAGTACATATATACATTATAATAAAAATTGATTTGTTTTATGAAACATAATAAATAATGTATGAAAAATAAAATCTAGAATACATAAAAATTACATAACATATCAAACAGAAATTACAGATAAAAAACATAACAATATATTTACGTACATGTTTAAATTGTCTAATATACAATATATAGTATACAATACAATTTTGGCCCGCAAAAAAAGTGTAGTGTAGGTAATGACCTGAAAAGTATAAAGTATAATTAATAGTCTATTAAAATAAGTAACAAATAGAACTAACAATATAAAATGTTGAAAAATACCATACTAAAGATTTTATTTATCATACATTATTTATTATGTATATAAAACAAATAAATTTTTGTGATTATAATATTTATGTATATACTTATTTTATCTGAAAAGTTCTGGCGCCGAAATGGCCGGCGCCGAACGGTCAGCGCCGATGTGTCCCCACACCGAATCGGCCGCGCCGAATCGGCGGCGCCAAAGTGTCCTAGACCCACTCTTAAAGCAGTCATGGACACACAAGCAGTATGACTTGTGGCTTTATCCTTTTGGAAAAAAATAATTTTTGGAAAATTAAGGAGCAACATCAAAAATGTTATCGTTTTAGAAAAAATATGGCACATGTAACTTTTGGACTATGTAATGGCTTTTCAAGCAACTCAACTGGGTTTTTATCATTCTAATATCAACTATTTTGTTTATTTACTTATCCATTTAAATGAAAATGTGCTTCATATGACATAAACATGTAGTGAAGTTTTTATCATCAATTACACGTCGCAATATTTTTTTGCTGAAAATATTGCGAGACAGCATATTGTCATCTTTCAACTCCTAGACTACTTTACATTTTGTAAGGGTGTAAAAATAAGTCTTTATACAATATTTGTCGTAACGCTGTGTTACTATTGTTTAGTGCGTATACATTTTTAATTGCACAACGTTGCGTTCTGCGTAATGCTACTTGAACGCTTTTAATATTTTCTTATGTTCTTTCAGACTTTGTTCCTTCTCCATGCTTTAAATTTAAATGTGTTTTTCAAATTTTATAACCCATGAAATATTTGCATGAGTAGACGGCACTTTTGCATGCCGTGGTCAATATTTTATTCCTTATTGATTGATTGAATTATTAACCAATAAACCAAAATCTTCACGCCTCCTCGTGAACAAAAAATCTCTTCATTAATATGAGATGACGTTACATAAGGTATTGCAAGCATAGTTTTAGTTGCTGACGCTTTGGTGGGATAGGCAACCAACCTAGTCGAAGAAATCCCACCAACTTTAAGCTTTTTTTTTCTAAGGATCATGTTAAAATATTATTCTACTAAGACTCTCTTTAAATTAGTCGCATCATTATGACCTACATTTTTTTTGTCTTTTTGTAGTTTGTTTCTATCTAAAACTGAACCGTTTTTAATTTTTTTTTAATTATTTTCTTAAATTTACTTTTATCATCTATACACAAGTTTACAGCACAATAAAACGACATATTATGGAGTAAGTTTTTATCAGTTTAATTATTTGGATTAGAAGGAAAAGGTTAAAATTGTTTTTTTTTTTGCATTGTAAATATGTAAAGAGTTTGCAATTTGCAGTCTTGTATATTACTATTTATTATTCTTATGGTTATTCACCAGTATTTCTGCAAATATCTTCATTGAACTTAATGCAAAAAAATCTCAATTACACTATTGAGTTTTATTCAAATCTTTTACTGTGCATTATTTTAAATGATGATGAAGTGTTAGATAGTTTTATTTGATTTGTTTTTGTAGAAAGGGGAAACTTTTTAAAAACACTTGGCAGTCCGTACTGTCCAGTAGTGTTAACCTTCCTTCTTTTTTACCTTGCTTAGCGCCTCTTGGACTGCGGTTTTGTTAGATCTTTGATGTTTTACACTTTTAGCAGCTCTGTCTCTTTGATGAAGTTCAGTATATTTTGCTTACGGATTGCTTTCAGCTCTGCTTTGCTTAGGTTTTGTTTTTCAAAGATGACTGTGTGGTTCCTGTTTATAAGCTTTGCATTCACTCAGCAAGTTTATCGGAGTTTTATCTTCTTGTATACATCCGCGGCATAGGGGGTATATACTTATTCTCATTCTATGCAAATGTTTGTTAAGACGACAATATCTGGTTATTAGTCCTGTGAGCTTTTGCAGTCTAATATGACTCATTTGTGTTAACACGGTTTTGGTATCATGCGATGATGGTTCTGTTAGGACTATTTTTAAATGTGTCAATTTCTTATAGCTTTTCCACAGTTTGCTGTGTTCTATCTCAAGTCTGCTGCGGATTATTTCCTTTCTGTTTCTGTATAGGACCCTAAAAGCAGCTTCAGGTTTAGTAAATGTCCTCTTTGTTTCTTTTTTGGAAAGCTGATTTGTCATTAGTTTTTTTTTATTTCTTGGTTTTTTGGTATCCATATGAGGCGAACTGTGGAGGTTGTTGCCACTGTTTATGCACGTTATAACCAGTTTCTATTTTATTACTGGCGATTGCAGGGTTTGCAATGCTCTTTGGCTGTTTGACGTGGCGAAGTTTGCGTTTCTTGGTATTTGTTCTTGTAGATTCCAGCTCCAGTACCGTTTTGGTCTTTGGCTTTATTTGTGTACTGTTGATTGTTTTCAGGTATCTTTTGTTTATTCATTTGTTTTGTTATGGTATTATCACATACATTTTTTACTGGTGCAAAAGTGTTTTTTTCTATACAAGCGCTTTGTATGTGATAATAGGTCTTACTAGCACCGTACCGTACTGTACCATTTGGTCCTCATGTACGTCCGACCATAATTTTGGTTTTTATAGTTATATTAGTCAGTGTGTTGAAGTTTAGTTTAGTTACTTTTTTTATGTCTGTGAAGTTTTGTCGTGTTGTGATGGTACAATTTTGCTTGGGTTTATTGATAACCCTTTTTTTTGCATCATCTTTCTACGGTATTCAATCCACTCTGTATCATGTTATTCCAAACTTTCCGTATGCAATGATGGTGAGATCAGATAACTACGTAGACTAGGGCAAAGATGCTTATGTCGTTGAGTATCTGTAGTAAGTCGTCCATGACTAAGCACCAAAGTAAGGGCGAAAAAACACTTTCCTGTGAGCATTCGCACTCGCACTCGTTGTCGACTTTAGCTCTTCGGTTTTTGAGCATAGAGTTGGCCCATTGTTGAAGAGGGTTTATTCCTCGGTCTTTGCGATGGATTTGAATGTAGTACGATGCATTTGAAGGTTTCTTTGTTAAAAATAAAATAAAAAAACGATAAGACTGTGTAAGAATTTTAATATATCAATTCAGTAAACCTTTAAACAAAGTTTCTCAAAACTTATCCATTCCAAATTGCCGAAAAACTTGTGTATAAAATTAGTATACTAAATATTCTGGTGCAAAGTCTTGAGGAACACCAACAATTATAAATGATGGTTGAGAACTATGTGGTAATTCATAATAATAATGAAAAAAAAAAACAATAACCACAAATATTTGTGGTGAAAACTTAATTATTGTTTTATTTTATCACCAACAATTATAATTTTTGGACCATAGTTATAAGAATATATATACTGATTATTTTTTTTATTTGTGCTGAAACTCTAGTTACCTACGCCAGAGGTCACGACTACCACATTTAGATTAATAAAACTCACAAATTTATAATCGAGACTTACAAAACGAAGCTTGTTCGTAATATTAAAATAACCCTTTATACATTATAAATCTAGAACATTATTTTTAGAATTATTTATGTAGTTTAAATATACTAGTATGATATAAAGAATAATACAATAGTTTTTCAGTTTTTTAAATAAATAAGGTATAAATACCAACACCTGAGATATTTTTTTTTAATGTTAAATAATTGCTTTGTTCTAATGTTCTATACTTCTATATTTCTCACAATACATATATTTGTTGTATTGATTTTTTTTAGTTGGTAATTGAAATTTTTTTGTTACGTAATTAATTAAATCAATTTTATAAAACAATTATTACTAGCACAATCAAAAGATAAGTAATTTTCTGTAGTCTAACGTTACATGCTCAATACAAATTTCACAGCATTATTTTATAAAAGTACTAATAACTGTAAGCGCACAATCACTATGCCACTGGATTTAATTACAGTTTACTTAATTTTATAATTATATTAATCATAAATTAAAAAAAATATAAAACGAAAGCACTTCCATTGAAAGTGGATCATAATTAATGAGATCACAATTCATAAGTGTTAACAAGTATGTTGGAGTGCATTATTCTAATTACTAAAAGCGATGCTATTTTGATGCACTAAGAAATTGAAAATCTACCCAGCCGGAACAAATGAATTTCTATCCTCTCGTGCGCATTATGATAAACAATTGCATCCTTTTATAAAGTTAGTTTTTGTGTATAATTTAACGTAATTAGATACCAATGACAACAAGTATTTGTTGTAGGGACTTTGAGTGGAACGGAAATCCGATGTTGGTGGAAAGCACCACAGCCAATGAACCGCGAGATTTCAAGTACGTAAATATATTTATGTTATTCATCACACCTAAATGCATTATGTAGATCCATCTAGTAGTTTCGCGATCGGGACCATACTTTTTTTTCAGATATCTATATAGATATATAGAGAGGAGAATAATATATAAATCCTCGACTGGAAAGCTTGCCCCGAGATTGATTTTTCTTTTCTCTATTTGTTGCAGCATATGTGAGAAATCTGTGAAAAATATCAAAGACAATCGTGACGAGGACATGGGAATTCCACATATTGCCGGCGAACTGAACAATGATTTGTACGCTATTCCGGTCAAGAGGAGGACACAAAAGTCTCCGGATGATATTGAAGTTGCCTCTCCGGATAAGGAAAGGAGCGATGAGACGGATTTGCCGCCAGGATGGGAAAAGCACGAAGGTACAACAATTTACAACCACAAAATAATTAATAATAAAAACGCTTTAGGGTAGTAATAGTAATATTTTGTACAAGTTTAGTTACACTTGACCTAAAAAATATGTTTTTAAACTAAGGAGCACACTTGTTAGTCGTAAGATATTAAAAGCCTCATTATGGAACATAATAAGTCGGTCGTTATTTATAATTTTCATATGATGTGGCATATCCTATTAGATGCACTTATCTGGCATGTGCTTCCCAACTTAGCTCCTGGTTATATCCTGTGAATATTATATAGTTTAACACCGCTATCTAGGCCATTCATACATTAACGTATATGCAATGTATAACTATAATTATTATTAATTTGTTTAGATAACGATGGACCATATTACTGGCACATAAAAAGTGGTACCATACAGCGCGAAGTCCCAGAAATGCCAAACAATGAGAAACTTGAAAAATCGGATACCAAGAACGACTTCAGCAAAGAAACAGACAGCCTCATACAGAAATTCGACAGCATTACATCTTCGGTCACGCGAAGCAGCACGAGTTCAGCTCTCGATCTCGAATTGGAAGATAGGAAAAAGAAAGATGACCTCGCGTTTAAGTATGAAGAAAATATAAAATAATTTAGCAATTTTATCTAATTAATTTGATTTTCAAAGACGTCGCAGTTATCCAGCCAGGCCAGAACCGGAATCAAAGGAAAGACCGATCCGATTCGCGGTAAGGTCACTCGGATGGGTGGAAATTGCCGAAGAGGATTTGACTCCGGAGAGGAGCAGTAAAGCAGTTAATAAATGTATAGTTGATCTCTCGTTGGGAAGGAACGACCTTTTGGATGTCGTAGGCAGATGGGGTGATGTAAGTATTCAAAACGCTTTCTAATTCTTAATTTCCTCACCGATCAAACTCAAATATGCTTACAGTGTACATCTACGGGTGATTAATTTCTTCCTATAATGAATTACTCATAGCATGTGCGGAAAACATCTCGGTTGATTAAATTTTGCGGCTATTCAATCTATATTAATTATTATGTTATATAAATATAAATTTAATGACGATATTAATAATCACAATAAACATAATAATTGCAGAACGCATTATTTATAATCTTACACATTAATTTAATTGTGTTGATGGCATTCAGAACTATCTTTCATATATTTCGAATGTAATATAATTTCTAAATAATATTTTTAAATAATAATAGAAATAAATTTGATAACTTAACTGTTCTTATCTATTATTTATTCTCAGAATTATCTAAGATTTTGATTATATTTAAATTTATGTATTATTTTTATCATTATTGTGATGTTTAGAAATACATAATATATTTTTTTAATATTATATAAAACTCCTGTCTTTTTGGGATATTTATTGTCTTTCTATAGATAGATTATTATGGTACGCTTTCGTTAATACCGTAGAGCACATGATTTATATCTTCTAATAACATTCTTAAATTTGCGGAAGTAAGTATAAGCACGTCTTAAAATAATTTCACTTTAACTCCAAAAAACACAATTATATGATGTTTAAGAATAAATGGCCAATTTCCAGGTACACTTTAAAGTTCAAGTTTATGCAACTATTTTCAGTAAATTATCATATTATCAATAAAGACAGTTGGATTATTAAATAAAAATGTACTTGGTCACATTTTCTAACTGCTACTGCTGCATTAACATTTAAGTTCTAATATAATAAAGAAACAATGTGGTATGCAAGTAAGAACATTGGAGGTGCGAAACTGCCATTTAAGTCTTAGAACGGTTTGAGCGATATTTGACACCTTTGTCTTCAGTCATGTTTACTCTAGTCTCTTTCGGAAATATTTAGCGTGCGTCTTTTCATGGCCTTTTGTGCTTTCACTAGCTTGTCTATACATTTTTTTTATAGTCCATGTCCGTGCTCTACATATACGCAGTAGGGTTTTTTTGCTTTTCAGAATAAAGCTCTTCTTACAAAGGCTTCCCATTCCAATTTTACTCTCCTATTGATCTTTGCCTCCCGGTTTTTTTGTTTGGTTTTAAGCTTTGGCTTAGGTATTTATTGACCTCCTTTAGCAGTGAATTTTCAACGTAACGGGTTGGTAAGTCATCATCTGTGCCTTGTTTGCGTTTATTATAAGACTTCGAATCGGCAAATATAACTACATTGTTGGCAAACTTAAGGTGGTTCAGCCTCTTTTTATTGCAGTTTTTTAGAAAAGATGTCTTTTATAGCGCTTATAAATAGTTTAGGGGAAATGGTGTATCTTTGTCTTACATCTTTTTTAATTGGAATTGTTTCTAATTTTCCTTCTAATTTGTTAATAATAATAATGTTGATTGCGACTTTCTTGTAGGTATTGTGGAGCAGAGTTATACCTGTGGTATATTCTGCTGTTACAGTTCTAGGGAGTCGAACGCTTTTTTGTAGTTTACGAATGCTATATATTATAATTTTAGGTGGTATTCTGTGGTTTTTTGGAAAAGTGTTTTTAGGGTTATTATGTGATAACATGTACTGAATTCTATTCTAAAGCTTGCTTGTTCTCTGGGTTGGTAGTAGTCAAGTTTATTTGTAAGCTTGTTGGTAATTATTTTAGAAAATATCTTGTAGGTCTGGGATAGCAGCGTAATTGGCCGATGATGATATTTTAATGGCATACTATTTGGAGGTTTCATTTTTGAAACGTATTATGCTTTATTTGAATAATAAAAAAGGATATAATCAAATCAACAAAAATTATGCTTTATAAAATGTTATTATATAGTATTCGATTTGTCTTTTCTTGGCCATTTCCGTCGTTGATAGTAAACAATCTTGGTCTGCTTACAGATGGTTTGAGGATTTTTGTGTTCTTATTATTTCTGATAATTTCTTTAATCTTTCTTTCTGAGCAGATCTTTTTTCATAGTTTTTTTTATTGTTTTTGAAATCTTGGTGGGTTTAGAAGATTAATATTACTGGTGAATTTATGACTGTCGGTTTTTACTTTCTTAGCAACTTTTTCACTACTGTCTCTAATCTTGTAGTTATTAGGTTGTTTATGTCTTTAAGGTTTTGGACTTTTTACCTTTGAATGAAAATCATTTATGATTGTCGTGATGAGGTTTTTTTAGAAGAAAGTATGAGTCTATTATGTTTTTGATGGTACCATTTGGGCTAATATATGTTCATTTTCTTTGGGTTAGTTAAGAAGGTATTCATAGCGTACAACTTCTGCTGTTCTACGAAACTATACAGTGTGTTTTATCTTTTATTTCTGGTGGCGTGTTCGTAGGTGACTTGTCTTGTTTGGGTCAATTTTAAAACCTAGTTTTGCGTTGAAGTCTCCGATTATGAATGTGTATTTTGAGCTTTTTTTATCAATAGCTTGGAGGATATCTTTGTAGAACCTTTCGACAACTTTGTTGTTGTGCGTTGTATTAAGCGCACATATTTGTACAATCTTTATGGTAATTTTGACATTAATATTAGCCACGATGACGGACATTCTGTAGGAGATGCTTTTGTAGGTAGTTATAAGGGGTGCAACTTGTTTATTTATTAGGAAGCCGATGTCTACTGTCTGCTACCTGCTGTGCTATTTATGTCACAGTTTGTGTGGTAAGGGTACTTTTGGAGGGAAGCCGGTTTAGTTGTTTGTATTGAGTTTTTCTTTTATTTTGTACACTTTTTTATTGCTAAGCAGTCATCGTAAAGGAAATTCCAGAAACATCCATGGCCGCTGAGAAACTTAGTCATCCATGGGGTTATTTTAGGGATGAGCCTCTTAATTCATTTTCCAGTCACTTTCTTCCTGTCACTCTTTCTTTCACTGCGCAATTGTTGACTTTTGCGTCTTCTTTTTCTACTTGTTGCTTCGGGTCTTGTGGCTCTTTTCCATGGCCAGTAAATGCAGTGGTATAGTACTTGCAGCAATTGCAAGCACTGCTTTGGTGGAGATTGTTCTGTAGGCGCACGTTACTCTGATTGCTACTTTTTGTTGTGTCCGCAAGAAGATGTTTTTGTACTTGCGGACGGTCGCCCACTGGCTCCAGACAGGTGCCCCGTATAGAACAATAGACGATACCACGCTACATGTTACTTTCCTTTTACCCTCCTTGGGTCCTGCCTCATTTGGTATAAGTCACGCAACTGGCAGTGACACGGTATGTCTTTTCAGCGGCTAAGGCTATGTTGTGGGCCCATATTGCAGTTGTGAGAAAAAATGATGCCAAGGTATTTCAGGCTGGTCTGGCTTGTGATTTGTATGTCGTCAACTATGAATGTGAATTTTTTTGGCTGTTTTTTGTCCGCAAGAATGACCGACTCCGTCTTCTATGCAGCGAGCTAGAGCTTTCTTTTATCTAGCCACTCGACTATCCTGCTTGCTGCTCATTTGGCATTGTCGACCATATTTTCTACATTTATTCCTGCAACTGCAATTATCATATCCACGTCGTCCGCGTAACCGATGAGGGAAACGTTTTTTTGGCATTTTTAGCTGTAGTATGCCGGATAGCTTACATTCCATAGGGTTGGACCCTTTACTGAGCCCTGTGGGACCCCCGCCGTGACCTTCATCGCATGCTTCTTTCCGATGAGAATGCGTAGGTTTTCGAGATAGCTTCTATTTGTCTTAATTAAGTAATCCGACACTTCTATGTTTTGCAGTTTATACATACTATTAGGCTATCGCACGGTGTTGAAAGCATTCTTGACATCGAACGTAACCAGTACGACGTTCATCCCCTTGGCTCTGTATTCTTTTGTCATTGCTTATACTTTTCTGGCCGCATCAACCATAGACCTACCCTTTCTGAATCCAAATTGAGAGTCTGACAGGCCCGACTTTTCCTCCAGTTTGTCTTAAAGCCGTCTATTCAGGATTTGTTCGAATAGGTTGCCCATCGAGTTCAGGATGCACAGAGGCTTGTAGGCTCTTTCCTCTTCGGGCTTGGCTGGCTTTTTGATGAGGTAAGCAGGTGGCAGGGTAGCAGTTTTCCACTCTTCTGAGAAGGTGTTCTTGCTAACAAGCAAGTTTAGGATGCCAAGGAACGACTCGAGTCTCTTCTCAGCGATCGCCTTGATGACCTCTGGTGGGATGGCGCCCGGGCTCGAGGCTTTGCCTGTTTTTATTCTGTTTACCGCTTTCACGATCTCCTTGGCGGTGATTGGGGGGACATCTCCCGGTTAGTGGCTGATACGCAGCCATACCTGCCTTGGATGCTCGGGAAACAAGTCTTTTGCAATCCGTAACTGGTCGTCGTTAGACCGGTGTATCGGTGAACGCAGTCCTAACTTGCCGGTGACAATTTTGTAGCCAACGCTCTACAGATCTATGTCCACTTCCTGACACAGGATTTCTTTTTGGCTGCCGCTATCGCATTCTGCAGTTGTTTCCTCAGCCGTTTATAGGACGCCGTCACACTCGTTTCTTGTTTCTGCTATTTTAGCGATCCTCCAATACACCGGTCTCCGGCAGCTGTTTTTTCTTTTTCTAATAAGTTCAGTGTTACATGCACTTGTAATGGCCTTCATAAGCTCGAGCACATAGTATTTGTATCGCGTCTTGTCGTTTGGTATATAAGCTTTTCAGCCTTTTCTTTCTTATAGTACGAGCCCACTTTCTGTTTCTCAGGCTTGCTCGGCGTTAGGAGCGTTGTTCGTATACAGATGTTAATGGTGTTGTGGAAGCTGAGGTTTTTCTCACCATTTACCTCCCACTGGCGTCTTGATATGCTGTTCGAGCAAAACGTGACGTCCATGTACGACTTGCCATCGGGTCTGTAAAACGTCGGTTTGTTCCCTCTGTTCAAGATCACCAAGTTGTGTTCTTCCGCCCATTCAGCAAGCAGGTTTCCTTTCCGGTCCTCAGTTGGGGAGCACCAACTGTGTGGTTTGGCGTAGAAATTGCCCCCTATCAGCAGCCGCTTCGAGTGTTGTTTCAGGTCGCCGATGGTTTGCAAGAATTTGCAGGGGTTGTCGTAGGTCTGAAGTAGCACGAGTAGAGTACGAATTTTTTGTCCTTCACTCAT
Organism: Tachinus rufipes; assembly: GCA_963932245.1. NCBI lineage: Eukaryota > Metazoa > Arthropoda > Insecta > Coleoptera > Staphylinidae > Tachinus > Tachinus rufipes. Next base: position 68,016,251 of record OZ010745.1, on the reverse strand, counting down.
ACGTATCCTTTCCCGCATCCCGTCTTGGACAACTTGGTGGTTGCGTTTGGAACGTAGATGGCAACGTTCGTGCTCTTGTCGGCAATCTATCGTGGGATGGCTTTGACTAAACTTTGATTTGGTTTGGAGATCAGGGCGAAGGTAGTATTTTCCTCATTGCACTTCCCAGTTAGCAGGTTCGAGGCTTTGTTCCCTCTGCCAATATTGATGGTCTAGAAAAACAAAATTAGTAGTGATACGTTTTATACTAGCCGCTAGGTCGGAATTTGTAGTTTTATTGTTTGTAAGTTGATTAATAGAGTTTTGCAATTTTGTATGGTTTATGACTAAAAAAATGTTAAAACTGTGTACGCTTCTTTAAAAGCCTTGATAGGCCCAAAAATTTTAACTACGCTTATAAAATTTTGAACAGAATGATCTAGAAAACTCTGCTGCCATTTTCAACTAAACAGTACTATAAATAATACATTAACCAAACAGGTTAAGGCACTAAAAACTCAATCTGTGCCAGTCATATAAAAACAATGTAATTTTATGTATAACATGCAAAATCGGACAACTTTTTTTCAAAAATAGAACCATTAACAATTTTTGAATTCATTGTTTATTGAATTTAAAAAATTATCATATTTGGTTGATTTTTTTTAATGTAAAAATATATTATTTGTACGTGTCTTCCTCTTCAAATATATTAATTTTGTCTTATTTATATTTCAGGGTAAAGATTTGTTTATGGATCTTGATGAGGGTGCCCTGAAGCTTATAGATCCTGAAAATTTAACAGTCTTAAACACACAACCCATACACACAATAAGGGTATGGGGAGTTGGAAGAGACAATGGAAGGTAAATTTACTTTTAAATAATAAATACATGTCATCAAATATTAACTATGTATAAATATTATAAGTAGTGAGTGAATTTAGCAGATAGCAGTAGCTTATCTAGTAATATAATTAATACTTTCATATGACATTAAAAACTTAATTGACAGAAGTTTGAAATTATTATACTCAATTATTTTAACTTAATATTTCATCTCATTTGAAACACATTGATAAATTTTAAATTTTTTAATTTGAATTTTTATTTTTTTATATTATTCTGGATAGGCATAAAGGAGTTTTCTATTATAATAATTAAATATAATTTTGTCGTCGCAATTTATCATTTTTGATATATTAGCTCTCTGCATTTTCACTCATTGCATTTTCAGTAGAAATTGATAAGAAATGGGGTAATTAAAGTCTAAAGATATTGTAGAAATGTATTGTTTATAACTACTAACTCTTAGTTGATGAATGCACACAAGATACAAATATTATTGACAAAGAAATTGACCTATAGATTTTATTAAATATTAAAAAACAAAATTAATTATTAATTAACAGTGGTTGCAATTTTGGAACAATTTTGTTAATAAACGGGAATCAATTATGATATCATAAATTATTTATACAAAGTTATTTTTCGAGTTGTTTAATGAAATAATCAGATCATCATATTTATTGTTTTCTGAAACCTATTTTTTTAATAAAAATATGACGTAACCAGTTTAAGATATGATAAATTTCATCTCATGCACGAGGGTTCAAATCATTAATTACTCTATACATTTTTTTTGCAAATACGTTTTTTGTATGCAAATTTTGTTAATAAATATTTAAAATATTTTTCAATATGCATGCTATTTATGGAGTCATTCTTATTAAACCGTTGAGCCATACAATAGAGATGTTTGTTTCTTGTGTTAATGATGCAAATTAGTAGATATTTGTAGTAGTATTCCAAGAAGGTGTACGGATGTAATAATATTCAATATCAAATTGTTTGTATGTATATTACGGTGAAAGTTTGAAATCATCAGATTACTACAAAAAGTAACAACATCCAGAGTCAATCATTGTAATTTGATCCTTCACCGGGGATTCTGGTCATTTTCAATAGAAACGTTCTAAATAATGGATTGAATTTGATATTACAAATTATTTCTAACAGAACTTAATTTAACATGTTTTTATAACTGTTAAAACCTGATTCCTTGTAAACGGCTATTTGGCACTACGGCTTCTATTTTGTAATTTACACTTTACAATTGTCTACTTCACAAATTTTTATTTTTGATCACCATTTCTTAGTGATAACAAATTGTTTTTAGTATAATTTTTATTAGTTTAGAGCATTATTATAGTAACTACAATTATACAATGCCCAGTACAAAAATTATGTTTTAACAAATTTGCAAACACTAAAATTATTTCTATTTTGATTACGAATTCAGCTTTGGCCTTAGTAACTACTTTTCTGTTAGTGTTTTGTGAAGTATTTCTTGGTCTGTTTGATTTGCTCAACTTTGATATGCCTCTAAAGTCTACTAGACCTATAATAACGTTGAAATATACAGTACAGCATCATCTTAATGGCTGAACATCGCAACACATTTTTAAACGTGTTTGATTTTGTTGTATGCATACTCATATTGATTATTGATAATAAAAATAGACTTGTTCACCTTTGGTCATCTACATTTTAAGCATATTGCGTTTGCTGTATCTTTGCCTTTGATTTTGCAGTTTGTTTCTATTGTACCTCCTCCCTATTAGCGCATTATCTATACGTAAAAGCTTATTTTCTTTGCTAACTTAGCAGATTTTGTGTCTCAGTATTATGGACCGTGAGTTTAATTTTGTCATTATTGTAGTTGCTACGTTTTTGCGTTGCATTCTACTACGAAATTAGCGTAGAAACACACATTGCAACGTAAACACGATATTTGCAATCTTGCGAAATTGCTTGATGGATAGATAATTTGTTATTCAATCTGATATCATTTTTTTGAGAACCGTTAGTTGATATTAGTGGGCGAAACTGTGAATCTATATCATGGCAAACTAATTTAGAGAGACTGTAAAAGGTATTTAATATTCTAGAAACGATTGAAGAACAACTCATTTTGGAACTTTTACTAAAGACATTACTCATCTTTTCAAATGTGCTTTCAGGTCTGGGACTCTTGCAGTTTAAATTTTAGTTAGCAGACAATATTATATTGTATCTTTTAAAAGTAGTTATCTATTGTATTGTTTTTTATCATTTTAAATTGAACCTAGTGTTAATGAATTTGTGCACTGCTTTGCTTCACGTTTTCTTATGGGAGTAGGGTATCAACCCTGTATACCAAACTTAGAAAATCAATCACCGCTCCCCTAGGTGGTGTAGTGGTTAGCGTACTCGACCGCTACACCAGCGGTCTTGTTAAGAAAAATGTGTTGTGATGCGTACGCCTTCTTTGGGATAAGAAGAGAAACTTTAGTAGGTCTCGTGTACTGCCTTGATGTTGCGAGCACGTTAAAGAAACCAATAATTTAGACTGGAATTTTTGATTTTGCGGAAAAATTTCCAGATGTGGAAATCACGTCGGTGATTAGCCTTGACGCTAGAAATAGGCTGACATTAAATAAATCAATTAATAATAATAATAATCAATCAATACGGGCAATGTTTAGCATCCTAGCTGCTCTGACTTCAATTACCAGAATTACTGATGTATGTAAATAAAAAGGTTACAAATTTGGTGTATAGTGTATGTCAACATACACTGGTAACTAACGTAATTTTCAATTTCTGGCTTTTACCATGAGATACATATAAATTTACGCAAAAACACACAATGAATTGAAATATGATTACAAAAACTTTTTTGAATATTTTTAGTTACTTGATGTTAGACAATAATGATTTTTGCATAATAGGAAGAAGTCGATAATCAAAAGAACGTTTGAATATCCGTAGTTCTTTTATACTAGATAAAACTTTTTGTAGAAAAAAAAATGAATGTTTTTATTCAAAGTAGATTAGATAAATAAATTTTGTAGTTATTTGTATATAATTGTAATATATTAATGTATTTTTGTTTTTTGCATCTTTTTGGAACAACAGAGAAAGGTAATTTTTCTTGTATAGAGTTTTCTTGTGACGCATGTGATTTAAAAAGTTTAGTTGGTTTTATAATGCAAATTAAAACTGAATATTGTATAGCCTTGTTTAATTAAAACAATATCATGCAGTTTCATGTTGAATGATTAATTTTAGAATTATGTTTAGATAAATTATGCTAACTATAGTCTGCTTAAAATATAAGATTGTCATGAACACTGTATTCTTGCATGTTTTTACTAAAATAATTGATACGTAATATTGCATGGATATTACTAACAAAGTGATGATTATTGGGCATTATAAAAGCTTCTAAACAATGATATATGTTATAAATAATGAAAATGTACATTTATATATAAATATTAATTTTCTTCTTTGTTAATAGGGATTTTGCATACGTAGCCAGAGATAGAACTACGCGTAAACATATGTGTCATGTATTTAGATGCGATATGCCAGCTAGAACAATTGCAAACACACTTAGAGATATTTGTAAGAAAATAATGATCGAACGTAGTTTACAACAGAACCTAGCCAAACCCATCGACATCAATGGACGGGGATTAGCGACCAGGCCCACTAATTTACCCACTGAACACAGAAGATCAAATAGGAACGGCCAAGCTCTAGTCAGTAAGTATTTATTTTAAATTATCAATTTATCAATATGCATCATCTACACATAAAAATAAACTATATAAAATAATCACTGAGGCAATACTTTTACTCATTAACAATTTATTATAAATTTAAGAGTGTTGATTAGTAGTACAATTATTTTAGTTTTGAGAGTGAGTTTTCAAATTTAGTATCTGAGTAAGTCAAATACCGTTGAGAAAGTTCATTTGTTTGAAATAAAATGTTTTTTTTTTCGGGTCGTTATTGAACATTGACTAAGACTAATGGCGCAGAATCACTCTAAGACCTAAATAAGTGTATTTAAGGAACTCACAATAAAAGTCATCTCAAATAATTATAGAGGTACTGCAATAACTTAATCAACAAGGCTGTGATATTGTTTGTTTTTTTATTTGATAAGATTTAGAGCGGTTTGAACGTTGGGATAAGAAGATGAGTATGATTACAGATTTTGTTGGATACAGTAAAACACTCTCATCAATTATTATTGTCATTATTACTACAATAGAAGTAAAAACTTTTATGAATTATGAGTATTGGGACTTTTAAAAAAATTGCACCAATGTTGGATTATGTGTGTGATTTGAAGTATGAACAACATCACTACTAAAAAGTTTCAAAAATCAACTAAAAGCAAACACATACGATGCACTAAAAAAGTGTGATGGTTTAACATTTTGGGCTTCAGCCATACACAAGACAGAATTATAGCCCAAAATCTTAAAAAAAAGCTGGTAATTTTGTACTCTCCCAAAAAAAAAATAACTGTATATGATGAAATAATTGAAAACAGACTATGTATACGAATAGCTTTTTATTTTGCGAGAGAATTTCGGTATAGCTGGACTTGGCAAGAACTGTTTTGCCATACATTAATTATATAAGTTGCCTATGTGTGTAGAGGCAGCGGAGTGAGGAGGTACAAAGGGCTGAACGAGAAGCAAGTGTATTGTGAATTGTTTGACTGCTTTATTTTAAATTTAGAACTACTAAATAATAAAAAAAAAATATTTGTTTGCAAAACTATAACACTACAATCAAACAAATAGTGTTTAGTTCATCAGGTTCTACTATATTTAAAAAAAAATGTATCATTAATCCACACAGTTTTTGAGTTCTAAAATGATTATAGTAAACCATATCTTTTTAGCAAACTTATGAGTGATTAGTATTATTTTATTATTTAACATATTAGATTTTATTACTAAATTTCTCAAAAAATATAATATAATTTAAAGAATAATTGTATATTGTTGTTTAAACTATATTAATATAATATGAATATTAATTGTTTGTTCTTTTTCCAGCACAATCTTTTCCTACACCAATGGAAGAACCTAAAAAAGTACTGCGGGCTCAGTACCTAGGTTGCCTCCAAGTTAGTCACGCCACAGGAATGGAAGTCCTAAATGATGCTATAGATAGGCTAGTTACAACTATACCACAAGACCAATGGCAATCTGTGAATGTTGCTGTAGCACCATCAATGATCAGCATACAACAACCTAGTGTAAGTTTGATCTAAAAACAAAAATCTAATCATTTAATTAATATTTATATTTTTTTAAATTTTAGGATGATAAATTAATAACTGAATGCCGGGTCAGGTACCTTTCGTTCCTGGGCATAGGTAAGAACGTGAAGCAATGCGCGTTCATCATGCACACCGCCCAGGATACGTTTATGGCGCACATATTCCACTGTGAACCGTCGTCAGGGGCTCTCTGCAAAACCGTCGAGGCCGCCTGTAAACTGCGGTACCAAAAGTGCTTGGACGCACATCCACAAGGTTTGGGTCGAAGTCAATCTAATCTACATACACCTGGTAAAAGTTTTGGGGCTGCTCTTAAATCAATTGTAGGTTCACTTACGGGTCGAAAAAGTAAAAGTACTGAATCCTGAGATGAAGCCCAGTCTCTGCAGGTAATTAGCATTTCATTTAATAACAAAACATCATTATTACACACTTTACATTGCTAATAGTCAAAAATAAATAAAACTGATGAAATGCATGATGATGGCCTTAGACTAATACATATTTAGTTAGATTAACTACGTTGCTTATTACCAAAATTAGAAGATAGTCCTTTTAAAATCAGTAAAAAACACTATAACAAATATTCCTTATTAATTAGATTAGTATTTTTGAAATTTAGTTAACAAGTTAAAACATTGACCATCTAATTTATAATATATTTAGTTAGTACTAGTAATAGTTCCACCCTTAACCATGTCTCAAATCTCTATATATGTAATGTAAAATAAAATCGAACTGTATTTAAAAATTAATATATGAACTTCAATCAGGCTCAATCAGGCAATTAATATTGTACCCACTATATGATCAGATTGTTTAATAAATAATCATTTAGTATAACAGATATTAATCAGAATTAATTAACACATTTTGATTCTATTAAACATTGATTTTATTTAAAACTAGATTTTTTTCAAAGAAATTTACTTTTTATATTAAAGAAATAAATGAATAAAGAAAATTTAAAACAATTTGAAATAAACATTTTGATGAAAAAATAAATTGTATGAATTGTATAAATAATTATAAAATATGAAGAATAGGACAAACTTGTCTCTTTCTGCCATTAATTTGTTCTTAGTATGTACTATAAGCAATGTCAAACAGAGTATTTACTATTTCTACTACTTTACGTATTTATTACCTAATGCTTTGATAGCTAGTATGGTTAAGTAATTATTGTATGCTAGTATATAATAAAAAAAGGTTCTTCTTAGTCTTAAAACACACTTTTTCTTGTAGTCATATTATTTCTTAAATTTGATTGGCATAACCAAACTTAACGTCAATTTATTGATACTATGATTATATCACCACTTGTGGTTATAATTTTATAATATTGCCGTTCCGGTGAAACAATTATGCAAATTCAAATTTATGGCGTTTTGAGTTAACACAGCTAATGTATCTATTTAGAAAAAAGCGACGTAAGTATACTACTAGTAGTAGTTATTTAATAAAAATATTCATTCACGCTGCATTTTTATTCTACATTTTTGGAGAAACAATGACGTAATTACAAAATCAATGGTAAATTTAAATATTACTTAATTTGAATTTGTATTAGTTAAAACTATCTATACATTAAAAACCAATAATAAAAATGTTAACTTTTTTTGACTGAATTATAAAAGAACGCGTTTTTTGCCTCTCCTGAAAAATTCATCATTTTGCAGTTGCGTCATTGTTTCTCCGGAACGGCGATAAGAAGTTTTGGTAATACTTGTCTACCAGATTCAATCAGTTAGAGGTTTTTGGATGGTACAAGTGGAAACAAGATGTAGCTACAAAATTGTTGATTACGAAATGAATACTTAATAGAAGCTACAAGTTGATTTACAGAAGAAAACATAAAAAGTTTGGTATGGTGATTTAGCGAGAATGCTGAATATCATTACTACTTAACACGAATTTTATGAGTTTTATTATATATTTAATTTTTGGCAACTTAAATCTCACAACTTTGGCTTGGATTTCAGTATTTTTTTTTTAAATTTCAAAATGTGATATTAATGAATTACTTAATATGTCGCAACAACATAAAAATAGTCATTAGTCCATTTTGGATTGGCAATGATTCAAGTAGCTTGTTTTTGAATAGAGTTTAGAAGAGATGGTGTAGTTTCGGATGCTCTTTCTTATACTTGGTAACAATATTCAATACAGGGACGATTATAAGTTTTATATAGTATATACAAATGTTGAACAGAAGTAAAAAACTTTTTACATCTATTAAGAAATCTTAGTTTTCTAGATACTTTCTAAGCTATGTCAAGAACATGGTAGTTCTAGAGAAAATTATTCGAGATTGTAATTGCTAGAAAACAAATTGAAAAAGATTTAGATAAGGATTTGTTGTTTAGTTTAATATTTTGTACTGATGATACCTCAGGTTTTGATTATGAAACAGCAGTTGAGTTTTTATAGAGATAAAATTGAGCATGTTGGGAATGTTCTATTCAGATATTGTTTGAAGGTCTTTGTTTATGAATGCTACAGATTCTAACCTAGAAGATTCAAGACGCTCTGCCATATTTGTCGATATGTTTTTTTGGAAAGTATGAAGTATGAAAGGTGCTATCATCTACAAAACTATGGATAGGACTTTTATGCTGGTGTTTGTAGGAAGAAAGTTGGTCATCACATGATTTTTTTATACGTACTGGACTACTATGCACCTGACTTCTATAATTCTTCATTATATGTAATAATTGATTATCGTACAAAGTTTCAGCGTTTATAGATGAATTTTTAGCTTATACAGATCTTAAAGATTTGTTATGTGCATATACAGGGTGATTTAGGGGAACCGCATGGTTTTGAAATAATGAGTACTTGGTTGATTTTACATGAATTGCTTATTTATTAACATTAAAATATTTGTTACAAAATGCCTTTTTATTTAACTAAAGTGCGGAAAATAACATTACTTAAATGACGTCTTTCTTTGCAAATGCAAGCCTGTGTTTGAAATTGCTTATAACATTTTCTAACAGTTTCTGATCAATTCATGGCAAACGGCACCCTTCAAGTCTTTCAATGTTTGGGGCTTACTTTTATAGACACAAGAGTTTAAAACTACACAAGAAAAAAATAAAGGCCGTTAGGTCAGAAGAACTAGGCTCATCGCTGAAACGTGAAATGATTTGTTTTTTAAAAATCTCTCGGAGAAATCTTTAAGGCTTTTGCTGTGTGGGCCGTGGCTGTATTCTGTTGAAACCATACACTTCCACTTGCAATTTTTCTTATTTCTCAACAAAAAAGTTGTTGTGGTATATCCACGGCTCAATATCGGCAGTTTTGTTTATTAAATCAGCCTGTATTTGCTCTATTGTATAATGGTTAATGAAAAGTAACGTAATTTTATCTCTTTGTGCTTATTAATTTTTTGTTTGTTTTTCTTTAGAAGTAGCATGTAAGGGAGTATAAATCCTATCATTTTAACTGTCAGATTGCATCTTTCACTTTTATTGACTTTGACTACATGTCAATATTTAGATCATTAGGTGCTGAACAAAAGTTACTTTTATTGAGGTTCTGACTTGAAATAAGTCGCCACCTTAGTTGGTTTTAACTTGATTGATATAAACCAACACTTTGGATGGTTTTGGCTTAGGAAGAGTCACCTTGTGGTTTAGATTGAGTTCTTACTTGCTGCAGTCTTAGTTTATATTGAAGCGGTAAATGCTCTATGTCTTTTTAGAACATTCAATCAAGAGCGATTCTGTTAATTTAATCTTTGTAACATTTATAATTTTATTATAATGTCATGTAAAATGTGTAGTCGTGGTAGACTTACTGCAAATTTTTAAGCTTGTTTTAATATAATTTTTTGAGTAGGTGCATTTTACTAATGTTTTGAGAAGTTTAAAATTGAAGATGAATTTGTTTAATAACAACCCAAATTTAAGAATTGACAAAATATGCTACTTTCGAATACAAATCAAGATGGATGAATGTAGGATATTTTGAAGAAAGTAATGAGCGCACCAAGCGCAAATAAAACGGAACGTTGCTGGATCTTTATTATGCGTTTTAGTTACTATAAAATCTTTTTTATCTAGGAGAATTATTGAATACAAAGTTTCAGAATTTTACTCGTTTATTTTTTAAATTTTTCTTTAAGCGTCTTTAATCAAAGGTTTTTTGCAACTGAAACAATTGCCTTTTTCACAATAGACTTATTTCGAAAGACGTACGATTACTTTTAAATGCTGAAAACTACAGCTTGAAATGCTAGAAGAGATGTTCCGCAACAGAAAAGGATTTTTTATGCTATAGAGCGTGACGTACGTGTAACATGCTACGGTCAACTTTACAATGCGTTAAAAGTATTGATTGATAAATATGCTAAGATACGCAGCCCGGGATAATATGTGACATGGATGGCGTATACACGTCAAAGTAATATTAATAAAACTATGATAACATTTATTCTGCAATTATATAAACATTTTACTAATAAATTCTATTAAAATAATGAGTTATTCGAATTTTTGCTGATTAAAAATTTACTAATCATCTGCGTAATGAGTTTTGCAGTTTGTATAGATTGTTATGGACATTGTTTGAAAGAAATACAAGTTATATTGTTATCTATAAATAAAGGGTGATCCATTTAGAGGTAATTTATTAAAATTTAAAAAAAACAATAAAAATAAAAAAATTATTTTTATCGTGTAATCGTGTAATCTTTATGATCATACAAAAGAACCATTTTGTACATTTTTTTTTTTTAATTACTTTTTTAAATGCTAACATTTTGGGTGACGCGTTCAAGCATTTTGAGTGGTATTTGTCAAATGACGAAAGTAATGTTGAAATAGTCAGTTATCATTATGCGATAACGGGCGCCATTCACAGTTACACTCCGGACGGCTTATTTTTAAAGAAATGTTGTACCCGCCTGTAAACCTCACCAAACCGTCGTTTTGTTTGAGCTTTTGAATCTTTTCTAGTTGCTCTTCAGCTCAAATTTGGCAATTTTGCTTATTTACGTAGCTATTAAGCTAGAAATGGGCTTCATTGCTGAACAAAATTTTGGTCAAAAACTTGAAGCTTTTCAAGAGCCCAAAGCCTGAAACGGTGACGATTTGAAAGGTTAGCCGGCTTCATTTTCTATGCTTTTAACTAAGATTTTTACGTAAAATACGCCAAGTTGTTCCATATGACAAGCCAAACTGTTGAGAATGGCGCCAAATTAATTTATCACGGTAATTGCGTACACTCTTAGATACCGTCGCTATATTTTTTCACTATCTAATAATGAATATTGAGTTTTAAATTTTTTAATGGTACAGCGAATTGTGCGTTCGGTAGGCCGATTATGTAAACCATAAGTTGCTCTAAGCGTACAAAATACTTTCTTCATAGAGCGCTGATTTTTGTAATACAGCTGAATAATTTGTAGACGCTGTGCCAGGCTAATTCTTTTCATGATAAAATGTCAAACATTACTGAACAAAAATACCATAACAGTTTGACTGAGCTCACGCTTTATCTAACATAACACCTCTATTAAAAAAAGAAAAGAAAAGACTTGCTTGGAATTCTAATAATTATTTACTGACAGTTCAAAGATGGATAGGACTGCAACTTTTAGAGAGAGATTTTTTTAAGCATTATTGACAAATGAAATTCTATTTTTATTACTTACTCGCAGACTTGAAATTCAAAGGTATATTTATGATGTAATGTATTAAGTAATTCTTTTATATTACATTTTGATGCTAAAAACAAAGAAATAGACATGTTGACTATTCTGTCGCGTATTCTTTGGTTGCAATTCCCAATTAGGCGAAGTTTTGGTTGGAAAATTAAAAAGACATAATGGCAAGCAATGAATAACTGTTGTTTGTAACCTTGAAATTTATTTTTCTATAGAACGTAAAATTATTACAGAATATCATGGGTAATTGTAGGTATAATAAATGAAAAAAATAATAATTTTATTTAAATTTTACAGTTTATGTATCAAACTAAAAAACTTGTCTTAGTTTTAATTCTAATTACTAATTAAATAATAAAAAACATGTTTATGCTACGGCCAAGTTAATTTATTATATGGATAAAAATTAGACCAACCGTGCTTTGCAGCTGGGTACGCCGAGTTGACCTGACAGGGTTTGCTTACTACGACGTCATTATTTCTCGTTGTAATAGGTTTTGGTATTTGTAGACTTCAAAAAAGTTGAAAACAATCTTGTGCATTTACTCATAACCGCACAAAAACTAAAATTGTCAGTACCAAAATGGAATACTTTGGCTCGGTGCTAATTGCAGTCACTACCATCAGCGACATAACCAAACAAAGCGTCTTTGACAAAAATTGCCGTCCAAACACCAAACGTGACTGCAAAAACAATGTGTTACACGCAAGAGAAACCGGAAAAAGCCCATACTAGAACCAAACCGTTACCTCTCAAACCGGAAGTTCAAAAAGACGTCGCAAGCAACCACACCACAATACTTGCACCCGTACTCCATTGTTACAACGGTCACTCCCGCTGACGGAGACAAAGTTAACCCGACCTCAACAACAAACAGTGGCAAACTATTGCATACTTGGTTTGCAAACCCCCACCTACTCTGGTAAAATTTGTGCGTACCCGCAAAGCCAAACCGCAAGTAACTTTGTGAGCAAAACGGGAGAACTTTTAAGCGTTAGATTGGATTGTCTGCCGGTTATACACCTAGTGTAATTACGCTCGAAAACGCTTAATGTGATTTTATCAAATCCTACATGCCGTATAATATTTGTGGATTTGTTCACACTTGTAACTGTTTTGGCATTTACGTTTCAGTGTCAAACATATTTATATTAATGTTGCTTTATTTTCCTCTTCATACTTGGAAGGACAGTCGGTCTGCTAGAACCAGTTACCAACTGGTCGATAGAGTATAAAATCTCCAAACGCCATTTTTCTTAAAGTATCATATTCTAAACTTACACTTATATTTTCTATTAATTTACATTGGGGTATCCACGTTAGAGCCCGGCGTAGCTGACCGCTACCAATACGTATCACTGATCTATGATAGGTTCCACGTAGCCGTTCAGAAATGAAACCCTTGCACTGGATCCACCTATTGTTATAATTTTGAATATATTTATTTTTATTTGTTGTATTTGTACATACATTATATTTCTACAAATCGTTTTGTACTTGCTAAATACTATGTTTTTCTGCCCTCTACTTTGAAATAGAATAGAGAGCTTGAATTCTTATTTAGCCAAGTTATAATTATTGGTTTGACGTTTAATTGTCATTATACTTGGTTTAGTCTCAATAAATACCAAAAGATTGTTTGCTATGTTGCACTCATGTCTTTTCTCGATTTAGCATCTTTTTCTTGTGCTTACATCTCACAAATTGCATAGGCCACTTTGTAATGGTATTACTTAGTAAGTAATAATGGTATGTTTCTGGCTCTTTTGTAAAATTTTATTTTTGTCACTTTATTTGTGGGCTTAAGCATAGATATTAAGTATCAAGGAAAGTAATATTTGACTGCAGGAACGAAGCGAAGTGCTGCAAATGCTTTCTCACTGCTATTGTTTGTCTGCTCATTGTAAATAAATAAAAAAAAAATTAAAAAAAACAAAATCAATAATCAAAATTTTATTTGAAATTTTGATTTGAAAAATGTTTAGAAAGTGTGCAGGCAAAAAGAGCTATTAATATTAAAAGCATATACATGAAAAAAACAAAGAACAACAGAAGTTTTTATTTTATTTATGCACCAATAATTTGACATTATAATGTGCCATTGAAAACTATTTTTTTATTAAATCATGCTTCTATCTGGAGCTACATTTAATGTATACAACAAAATACAAAACCAAGAGTATAAGAAGTTTACAAAAGTTAATCAATTAATCAGATTATATTATGAATGTTGTAATTTATCAATTTTATAGTAATTATTTATTTATTTATTCTATTGCCTTTATACCTTTCGGTGTCAGGCTTTTATAGTAATAATATACATAATTTCAATTCCAATCATATATTCTGTAATTTAGGAAATCAATCCCAATTTATGAATAAATTTGAAAACATTAGATATTAAATAAATTCGGTTATATGAGGCTCTAAAATGATGATGGCTTTTTTCTTTTATATCAATTAAGAGTATAATATTAATATGTCAATTATAAGAAAGTATTTAATAAATATTTTATAAGCAATGGATGAGCAGTGGTGGATTCACGTATTGATTTTAGACCTATAAAAGCTAGTGCCCCAAAATTTTACCATATTTATTAGGAATGAATCATTTAATCATAAAATGCATAATTTTTTTTTTACCATTTATTGTAAATATTCACCATAATGCAATTCCATTTTTATATTTAACAACCAAAAATATTTGCAAACTAACAATATTACTATAATTTTGTAGTAGATAGATTTGGCTCCTTCATCATCAGGAGTTTGCTACAAGAGGAGATAGTTTTAAATTGGGTATTTGTATATTGTAAATACAGGATTTTACATGGTGATCTTTATATCTAACAGGTTTGAGAAGATAGTAGAGGATTTATTAAATTGTTAATATTAATTATTTTGTATGTACGTTTTGAGTTGTTTGCACAAAAAATTTGCATATTTAAAAAGAAAAAGTTTTGGTTTGTAGCATGTTACATTTGGATCAATAATTTGCATGTTAATGTCTTTATTTATGGTATAAAATATGTAGAAAAAAGAACTTTGATTATTATCTGACAGTTACTCATTTGGCTGGTCTTCAATATATGGGAGTTTTGTTATGTTATCTACTTAGCTATGAAAACAAAGAACAGTTAACAGTAATACACTTACTTCAACGCTCTTCTAGTAACACTGTCTTTGAAAAAAATTGATGTTGCTAATTCTGCAAAATACGACTCCATAGTGTTTTCAAGTCGCCATTCGATAAAGAGCAAGTTTTTTGTGAATTTTGGAAAGATAATTCTTTAAAGCCGCATTTAAACAGTTTTTTTTTGTTTTATGCACTTTTTAGTTGTTGTGCAGAAGCAGAGTTTTTTTGCATAATTTAAGCCGCGTTTAAGTTCTTAATTGTGTTTTACATTTTTTGTTATTGTAGCTCATTTGGCATATACTCAATTCTGTCGCTACTTTTTGAGCAGAAAGTTGAAGTTTTTTTTTGTTGGTGGAGAGCCTCTTAAAAACCTATTGCATGGTCATTTGTTTTGTGGGAGGAGTTCTGTGGTGTATCCTGGTCTTATATTCACTTACAGTTTTATAGAAGAAATTCTTATCTTGGGATAAAATTCTGCTCGAAAATTGGCTGAGCAGCTTGGAAATCCATTGTTGACCCTCATTTCTAAATCTTCAAGTAGACTTTAAAAAATTTTCGTTTTTGATATTTTTATTTTTTTAGCAAAAACTAAAACTCTTATTCGTTGATTGACCCCAACACCAAATCTTTAATTCATATCAAACAATAACATAAGTGCACAATTGAACTTATTAATTTACAAACGTGGATATTCTTTGTAAAAGTTAATACAAACTCAATTGATTTTGTTTATTGAAAAAGGTTTATTGCTGAACTTATGCCAAATGTTAAGGTTTGTTCCTGAACACTTTGGTATTAAAAAGTTAATTGTTTTGAACAATTACTTATTTGTTTATTTTGTTGGTTTATTTAAAATTTATAAATTTGTTTTTAAACATTTTTTTAATTTTAAAACTAAGTTGTTTTGAGTTCATAATAATATTAGCGTTACTTTTTTATAAAAAAATGCCAATAATTAAAAATTTACACTAGAACTATTTCTTATATCAATTGTTTTTTAGGCACGGAAGATTTTGTTAGGATAGCTTTTTAAGAAACTTTTTATTCTTTTTGTTGAGTTACTATTGTTTTGATTGGGGGAGTTTATATACATTTTTACAATGGTAATGGATTATAGTCTTATATTGAACTTAATTATTTTCCGTTTTTGGGTTTTCTCATTTCTCTGAAACAAATCTGTAAAAGTTTTTACTTGGAAGGCTTTGTAGTTATCTGAAAACTTATGAGGGATACGGTTGAACAATTTTTGCATTTTTCTAAGAATTTTCTAAGATGACAAAATATTGTAGCTAGCCAGCAGTGTCTTGTTGGTGCAACTTTTGTCCTCTTCCTCAGCCGTCAGAATCAAAATCTGAAAATTGGCCCCTTCTTGATTTGTCGTCTAAGCTGGTATCGCCACATTTGAAGCGAACAAATAACTCTCGGCATGTCTTTTTGCTAATTGTCTTTTGCCGAAAAAATCGTTGAGATCGCGAAATGACTCAGCGTCTTTCTACTCTTCTCAGTGGTACAGCATAATGTGGCGTATGTGTATGGTTTTTTATGCGCGTTTTAATTAAGTAACTATATTAAAAAATAATATGACAGAAGTCAATTAATTAAATGCCAAAGATAATTATGCATCAACTCAATATAAATGTAAGTTTTGGGAAGCGTGGCGCAGTGTTTAGGTGTGCTGCATCAATGATCGTTTGTTTAAATCTCAAAATATAATTCATTTCAAACGTTTATACATTCTTTTACTTTTAATCTAGTTTTGGCTGCATGTGATTTTATGGCTAAGATCCTTCTCGGGTCCGAAGTAGATGAATAATCTGTATGTAAGTTGTCAGCATTACGGACAAAAAAGAGGTTAATGCGACAATAGGTCTATACGGCCAAAAAATTGTTTTTTCTAGATATTTAGTTTATTGAATTTTTAAATTTTTAAATTTTTAAACTTTTCTTATTTTTTTGCATAATTTTAAATTTTATTTTAAATAATTTTTTTTTTTAGTTTTTGAGCACCTAGTATAGCGTTTTTATTTTTTAATGTTAAACTACATTTTACGAAATTTTTATTTATTAATTGTTATTAAAAACTATTTTTTGGGTTGTTTGCATATTGCTTTGTAGGGATTTTAATCATTTTGTATAGTCTTTCAAAATATAACACCTTTTTAAAGTTCTCTATGGCTGTTGGTGATTTCTTAGTCAATTCTTATATTTTTTATGCTTCTTGTGAAAGATTTTTTAGAATTTGCTAAAACGTGAAAATATTTTAAAGATGTTCGTTTGTACAGTATTATAATATTCTGGTCAGAATCTTTAAAGCCCTCTTAGATATGTTAATATATTTTAAAACTATCATAGACTAACCTTGCAATTATTAAGAATTTACAAGCAATTCATATAAGGACCGTTAATGTCTAAACTCTAAGATTCTTTTAGTTGCCTATATTTGCTTTTTATTTTTTGCACTTTTTAAATATTTTGAAGTGCTATCAACGTTTAGTATGATCTTTGAATAGCCTGATATTTAATAATTTTCAGTTTTTTAGTTTCTTTTAAAATACTCCAAGAGCCTTTAATTTAATGTTTGAAAGACTTTTGAAACCTCCTTAAAGCTAGAGTATAGTTTTATAAAGTTACATCAGGACTCTCATTTTATTTTGAAAACAAATATATAAATATAAATTTAATTTTTTTGTAAAAATTACAAATGTTATCAAACATTTTTACTGAAAGCAATATTGAGTATACGGATGAAGTTCCGGATTCTTTTCAATTTCAGTGGGTGGGTGAAGATGTTTTCACTGTACTTAGGCTTCATTAGACACCATCTCCGGTGATAAATCTCATTCTTCCGTTTCATCGCACAGTTAACCTATTTGGTTGAAGTATACTAGGGCATTGCTTAAAGGGCTTTCGCTTATGCTGGCCATATCAAGCCATTCTCTAACATGGATTTTGTTCCGTACGAGGCGCGGGCAGGTACATAGTACGTGGTTGTCATGTTTTTTTTTATTGTCAGGATTTTTGTTATGATTTGCAGGGCGCAAGTAGTAGTTGGCTATTTTGGGGTTTGGAGCAATCAATGTCTCTTTTACTTGTCTACAGCCCCGGTTGTTATACCGTCGTGTTTTAAATGCAATGTGTGTATTTGCTTTTAGTGTGACATTAAGGTTTTTTAGTGGTAGTGCGGTCTAGGGTTAAGGTCTACATATCGTGAGAGCTTTAACCTTACCTATTGTGATGGAGTGCTTTTTTATCCAGTACTGTGAGAATTCTATAGCATTTTAGTAATAGCCTATATATGATTTTAGGCTTTTTTATAGCTAAAACTGTTGCTCTGCTGTTTGTTAGAATTTGCTCTATGCTTTTGTTGTACATGTGGTACACTGTAGGGTCTTTTTTCTACAACGTAATATCTGTTTGCACTCTTAGTAGAGGTGCTTGTCAAAATTCTCTTCCAGGAAGGAACAGAGTTATCCAACCCTACCTGCAGTGACATAGATGTCGAGGGGTGACAGACATCATTAAAATAAATGTTTTTTTTTTTAATTTTTGTATAATTGATTATATTTTTATTTTTTTATATGGATTTTGCATTGCATTGACCAGGCGCTTAATGATAATTAAATAAAAAATAAATGTTATAATTGATTGATATGACAGTTATATTCTTAATTAATATACTATTACTCAAATTGTTTTGTACACAATCAAAAGTAGATTTTCGTCGTCCAGTTTATAGATTTGTCATTATTGTTCAGATGTAAAATTTGTCTCAAAAGATGCACAATTTAATGTAGATTTATGTGGTTAGTTTTACGTATATAGGCTTAATTTAAAGTTTTCTAAAAATTGAAAAAAAAAACTGCCAGGAAGTTACATTTTTGTTGCAAGTGTTTTGTCACTTTTGTTCGGAAGTCAAATATCGTCTTAGCTAAATGAAAATAGACTCAAAAGTTGCAGAATCTAATGTGGATTTACGGGAATATGTTGGCTTGTAGACTTATTTGAATTTTTTTTTAGTTAAACACGAAAAACTGTTCGAAAGTTGAATTTTTGTGATTATCACTTATGTTTGGAAGTCAAAACTACCTGCAAGCAAGGATTTGCAATGCAGAAGGGTCTACTAGTACAGGATTTTGTTTTGATTTATTTGTTGCTAATTTTAGAAACTTATTAGTTTAGATACAATGCTGCTAACTATTGTACACAGTTATTTTAATACTTTTTGAAGATTCTAGTAACTGGTTTAGTATATATCTTATAAAACACAAACATGTACATTACTATAAACTTTTCGATAGTTTTCATGTAACTTTTTTGATAGCTGACAGAGTAGACTTTGTCAAATTTTGGTTATTTCTTCCAACTTTAACAGTTATTTGTTATTTTAATAACTTTCCGACAGTTTTAGTTAACAATCTGAGAGTTTTGTTAGGAAGCAATTTTTTGCCTATAGATATAGTGTCTTTACGACATGGGCTTGAATTGTCTCAGCGGATTACTTTATTACTAATCGCCTTGAGGAGACAATTATGTTTGTATTATATACCATAAATTATATAAATATACAATATTTTCACTCTTAAATACTACCTCGGGTTTCAGGTATATAATACAATCATAATTGGTTTTTAATGAAATAATCCGTTAAGATAATTTAAGTTTATGTTGTAAATATACTATATCTATGAGCATACTATAACATAATTGATAGTTTTAATACTTTGCTTTGAAATGTTGACATTTTTAGAACATATTTAAGCAGATCTGGCACATGATTGCCAATTTTTTTTACACAAGACGTTTTGAAATAATTTAAAAATTTATAGTCTTGGGTTTTTTGAGAGCTTTAGTTATTTTTAATGTATTATTAATTTTTTAAGACCTGCACTAAAGATAAACAATAATGGAAACATATTTGGCATAAATATCAACATTATTATGTACAGTTTTAGTTTCTAAAAAAACTTTATTTAAATGAGCTCCGATGCAGTACTGCAATCTTTGTCTTTAGATATGCATCACTTTTGCTCAACAATTCTGGTCCAATACTTTCTATTCATGTAGACGTTTTTGCTTCAGCCGTAAAATTGAAAGAACGTCTATATTATGTCACCAAACCTCGAAATCAAGTGATCAGTAAACATGTTTTGCAACACAATTTGAGTTTGCCGTGCATACTTTTGCCTATGTAACGTTCAGAATTAATGGTAATTGATTGATAATTTTTTTCAAAAAATTAACCTAGTCCCAAATATTGAAACACAGCATCAAACGGTGACTTTAATATTATGAAGTGTTTTTTTTTATGAAGCTGGTGTAGATTTTTTAGCTTGTTAACATATACACTAAGATAGAAATGAGTTTTATCTGACATCAATAAACAAATTATTTAATTTTTATTACTTTCTAAAATTTACAAAAACCGTCTCTAGAAAGCCACACGAACTGGTTTTAGCTTATCATTGACTTGAATTTTATATGGGTAGACGTGCAAATTAGGATCTAAAATTTTTAGTAAGTTTTTTTGGAAATTTGCAATGCTATAAATGCTATGTTGCCAACGTCTCGGATTTTTTTCTACAAATTGTAGTTAGTTCAATATTTTTGGGTATTCTTACCTTCAGTAAATTTTAAGTCCATTTGGAAATCATCCATGTCTTTCAAAATAAAATTAACGACAAAACTGCTTTTGAGTGTTCACGACTGATTGACTTTGTATGAAGCTTTTAACCACGCGTTAATTAATTGGAAATTTATTCTTGCTCATTGCAATGTTTGGTACGTTTTAACTTTTTTTTTGTCAGATTAATGTTTTTTTTTTTCAACTTATAATGTTTATTCACATTACTGTGATCTATTTGACAGTTACTAAGTCACTAAGGCTTATTGAATTTAACAGATTTAGTACATTTTGTGTCAATTTATAATACATACATTACTGTAACTCTTTCTACGTTTTTTTGGACAAATTTACTACATTTTTGCTAACTAAAGATGTTTACATACATTCAACATGTAAACTGTTTGACAGTTTTAGTAACTTTTTTGGCAGATGTAGTAATAATTAATAAAATTTGACACTTCTGGCTGAAATTAAGTTAAATTATCTTCAAAGGGTACCAACTATCTACAAAACGTTGTTTTCTGTTATATTTAATTTTAGATTTCTGAGAGAAAAAGCTGGAACAACTATTCTGTACATTATACTAATACATAGATGATTAATTTTTTTTTGTTGTAATGATAAATAAGACATTTTTTTTATATCTACCTGCGTTGGTTAAACACACATCATGCCGCCTACTGTAGAAAGTTTTGTAGCTTTATTACAATCTCTGTACTAACAATCCAATTTTTGCATAAACATCACCATCATTAAAATTAATATAGTTGTATTTTTTATGTGCTGAATGTTTTTCTCTATCTTTACAGGAATTATGGCCACTGCCTGCGGAGCGGGAGGTAATTCGACATAAACATTTGCAGTCGCCCCTCACTATGAAGTATTTCAGTACAAGTCCACCATCTGCAGATCTGCAATCCCTTCTCTCTCCAACATTAGACTCAAGGCGGCTACAAATTGCCAGATGGGATTCTGCTAGTTAAATCTGGGAAAGAATATTAAATGATTTATTACATTACATCATCGCAAACCAAAAAATAAATAAATACATGGAGATTTCTTTGAAATGCTTTAATAGTGTTGTAACAATTGATGTATTAATCAAAACAAAAATCATAATTTATTACGGAAGGAAATAAGATTTTTAAAAATCTTTGTGACCGTGTAGCTATTAAAAATTATTAAGTACAATTTAGTAAAACTTTGAAGAATTTTACAACACTACGCTATAAAATAATAATACAAAAGAAAATAAATGTGCTTTAAAGCCTTACACATAAAGAAGGATAAAAAATGGGACAATGAATTTTTATCAATTTATTGAAATTGATATCTATTCTAATTCCCTCTTAGTTTCTAAGGAATATTTTATAGATCGACGTTTTATTTCAAGATAGCATTTTGCTAAGCACCAAAAAAAAAAAACTAATTAAAATTATTGTGTCATGTAAACAAATCAGTTATGATTCTTGTAAATACTCTTAAGGCTGTTGAGACTGCTTAATAATATTGTATAGTAATTGCTTTTTTTAACAAAACAAAATGTAATGGGTTATTGTTTGCGATTATAGTCGCAATTAATGACCCTAAATATGTAAATGGAATAACATCCCAAAAAATTTGTTATATTTTCTCACTAATATAAAAAAATTAAAGGTTGCGCAAAACACTTATGTTTTCGAATCACTTCGTAACAAGCAACCTAATATTATCAAAAATTATCTCTAAAACAAAATGTGTATATATTTCGTTTTTAAATGTTACAAGTTTTTATTGTTAGTTAATTTATTTTACGAGTTCTTGATGTGTATTTAAGACGGACGGATATACTAGCGATTGTGTTTTATTTTGAGTATAAGAGATGTCGATGTATTTGTTTCTTTCAAATTATAATATTATAATGATTGTAATATAAATCAGACCTTCGAAAACCAGCTTTACTTGTAGCTGTTGTTTATTATTATTAATATTATTATTATTATTATTATTATTATTATTATTATTATTATTATTAAATGAAATGGTTAAACTCAGACCAAAAAAACATATAATTGTATTTATCTTTAAAATTGTAAATAATTATTGTCATTGATTAAAAAATATTGTTTTCATTTTTTGAGTTGATTTAATATTTTGGAAATGCTTCACAACATTGTCAATATTTGCATCATTATATACTTAAAAATGTGATAAAAAGAATTTTAATATCATTGGATGTGACATCATTTATATTTAAGCATTTCATTTGAATCAAAGTACTGCAAAAAATATTTAAAGAATACACATTAAATATATTACAATTTAAGTTAAATTATGTCAAACTTAAATCAGTAGTTTTTAAGACTCGGACATATTTGTCAAAACTACTGCGTCAAATGAACATTAATCTAATTGACCAGATTAATCTACAATTCATCAAGTAGACAAGGTAATAAATTTTGTATAAGATATATTGTTTAATGTGTGAAGCATTCTCTAAATGTTAACATAAAAATAAATGACAATATTTTTTGTTTTTACGAATGTAAAACAAACAGAGCTGGTCTTGTAATAGTTTTTAATGGCAACACAAATACGTAATGCATCAACCAATCTACAGTTTATAAAAATAACTTTTAATTATATCATGATAATTATCAGTAATCTTAAACTGTGTATTAACTATTCTAAAGAACTTTTGATTCTTCAAATCAATTCATATTCTATAGTCATCACAATTTGAATACAGGTAATATTTTAATAAATATTTATCAAAAGTTTATGACTTTGAAGTTTTATTAAAAAAAATATCTACTAATGAATGCCATGTATAGTTTTGCTATTTAACCATCTCAAAAATACTAGTATCTACTTTTACTAGTAAAAAACTTGGGTAATTATTTCATCAATGATTTATTTATTAATTTAAATAATTGTGCACTATATCCAATTAATGGATTGTAGACTTCATTAAATTTTAATTTCAATTTATGTTAAATACAGTAATTAGTTAAAAAGTTGTTCAAAATTTAAAAACTTACAGTTTGTTACAAAATTGTAAATATTTCTATTATTCTTTGGGTAAGCTTGGCAGTGGCAATGCAATTCAATAAACTAAATATTTGATTAATTTTAAACTTTTGATAAATATTGCATAAAAAACAATTAGTCTGATTACTGATAATTATTCTACAGTCGTCAAGTCCAGCAATAATGAGAAGAAACAGTGTGTCTACTTATGTTTGAAATGAATTATTAAAAGATGGATCATAAAGCAAAGTGCACAATAAAAATAACGCAATTATATTAAAAAATAAATCTTATTTTCAAATTTTCATTTTGAATAGATAATAGTCGCTTACAATAATAATTTCTATAAAAAAGAAAGTGTTCGTTAGTTTCCACAGAATAGTTTTTTGTGTACTTTTCTTGGTAGAGCTATAATATTAAAAAATATCCACAAAAATAAATGATAACTTTTGCTATTCAGGTAAAATTTGTAAATACGCCTTTCATGTACGTACCTATGTAAAGTGCTAAAATTCTTGAACGTTACAGGTTCAATATTTTTTCATTTCGTTAAATTAGCAAGAGGTGTATAATAATTACAGGCTCCTATCCATTCATTAATGAAGTCCTGTTTCCAAACACACAACACACAAAGAAAATAATCTCGTGTAGATACCCCTAATATATGTTACTTAATAATTAAAAAAAACACCACCACAAAAACCTATAATTTTGTGTTCAATCAATCTATAAATGTTTTATTTCGTGTAATGATGATATTTTTATAAAAATTAATGTATGCAATGAGAACTTTATGTATATTTATGAAAGTCACTATATTATTGTTGTAGTGTGCATTGAAGTGCGGTATAATTTCTCACTGTTTGTTTTTTTTATCTGTTTCATTTTCATCTTGTTACCTTTCTCTCTTGGCTTTACATTCCACGAGAAATTATTAAAGGTGAGAGTGTGAAAGGTAATGTAATCAGCAGCAAATACAAAACAAAAAAATCGTTTTAATACTCGAAAGAATGAAAAGGAAAGATAACTCTGAATTATAAGAAGAAAAATGCTTGCAATTTTACTTTATTACATGAATTGCCTAAATAAAATGCATACTCATTTATTTAAAATGACTTTTATTTTATATGATTAATTCCCATCAAATTATTCTTTAAACAAAAGAGGAAAAGTACCTAGTATGTATGGTACACATACTAGGTGTACTATAAATGATAGAGCGCTATACTTACTTAAACATTCAGAATAATGTTTTTTTTTTGCTAAAAATTTGCAATAAAACGATGAAAATTTTCTAAGAATGTCTTGTTCTTAGAAAAGACAATAATATAACTGTCGGCTAAAAGTATTGAACAATATTTTTAAATAAGACTCTAGAGCAGGGGTGGCCAACCCAAATGATCTTGCGGGCCACTTTGGAAATGCATTATAACTCCGCGGGCCGCATATCAAATTATATTCATATACAAGGTCATTATAAAAGTTTGGGATTATGTAACCATCTAATGTACGTTTCTGCCGCTTCAGTGAAACAGTTCGGTTCATTGGTGGTCGTACACAGTTGAAGTTGAACTGTCAAAACAAAGTGAATAGTTTGGTGAACATTTTAAAAAAGCGGCACATTTTTTTGTAGTGAAAAATTGAAACATAATGAATTATTATTATTGTGTTTACTATTATTCTTACTGTAAACATTGATAATATAATAATAATGATACTAGAAGCAGTCCTACAATTAATTTTTGAAGATATGGGTGCACAAATATTGTATTTTTTTAATACTACTTTAAGCATTATAAATTAAATACACTCAAATGCAAAAAAAAACGAGTTATTGGGTAATTTTTTGCAAAAAAAACAGGTATTTTTTTATAAAACTTTTAGTATTTTACATTCAAAGAGACCATCAGGATGTAGAAAAAAACATCATTTACTTATCAGTTTATTTAATGAACATTAATAAACAAAAGTAAAATTTAAAGGTATGCGTTCTTTACTACCTATTGCTTATTCAACATTATGTACAGAGGATCAAGTAGCCACCTTGGGTTGACTTGTTTGTTTTTGATTAACTGTTACTCTTAGGGCAGAACCATAATTAACATAGCAGTGTTAATTATGGTTCTAAGTGCTAATAATTATGCAAAAGCTGTTGCTCTGGTGGCAGATGGAAGAAGCCAGCGGTATGTGTCCAAATTCTTTCATGTCTGTCTTTCTTCCGAGCACTTGAGCAGTTTAGAGAGACCGGCAGAAATACTCGAAGGCCGGTATCTGGAAGGAAAAAAAAGACTGCTATCGATGACCGATTTATCGTAAGTACTACTCTACGGAATGGTCATGTGATTTCAGTATAGATCAGAAACCAACTCCGTGAGGTATGTGGTACAACTGTGAGTGTGTGGACAGTTTGTTAAAGGTTGTAAGAAGCTGGCTTAAAATCTCGTAGACCAGCAGCTGGACCAAAACTACTCCCACGTCACCGAGTAGCCAGACTCTAATTTTCTCGCAAACATTTGAATAGGACATTGGCACAATGAACGACTGTGCTGTTTACTGCTTGCATTTGCAAGATGGAAGAAAACGAGTATAGAGACAAACGGTAAAACAATTTGCGGAGTGCACTTTTAAACACCGGCTTAGCCATGGTTGAAATTTCCTGATGGTATGGGCAAGAATATCAATGGATGCCTGCACAGAATTAATTATCATTGATGGAAGATCGCTGACTGCACAGCGGTATATTGAAGAGGTTTTGGAAAATTACGTAGATTCATTTGCTCCATTTATCGGCAATAGCTTTATTCTGACGCAGGATAACGCAAGAACGCATTCTACAAGGTGCGTCACAGAATACTTGGTTGCAGTTGGAATAAGAACATTTAACTGGCCTGCATGTACTGCAGATGAAAATTCTATAGAACATGTTTGGGACATGCTGGGCAGGCGTGTTAGAAGACGTGCAGTTGCACCAACCACAATAAATGAGCTTTGTGTGGCACTTCAGGAAGATTGGCAGAATTCTCCACAAAACGATATGTGTGAGCTTATTAGTAGCATGGGCCGCCGTATGCAGGCAATAGTTAGGGCTCGAGGAGGCAATACAAGTTTTGAAATCTTATTCAACTGAAATTTTTATTATTAATTTCTGTTAAATTTATTTAGCAGAAATGCATTTTCTTTACGTAAATCATCGTTTTTGCTTATTAATGTTCTTAAAACTAAAATTTTTATAAAAAAAATTACCCGGGTTTTTTGTAAAAATTACCTAATTACCCGTTTTTTGCGTCTGATCAAGGCCGCATGCGGTCTGCGGGCCGCGGGTTGGCCACCCCTGCTCTAGAGCATCATTAAGAAGACAAGGCACAATTGAAAAAAATTAAAGATTGTAAAGACTAATAAGGCAAACATTAAAGAAAACTATTTATACAAAATTTCGAGGTGTGTTTTTATGTGTCTTTATGGAACGCGGTAGCTGTCACTAAAAATTGAACTGAAATTTTCATTATTAATTTCTGTTAAGTTTATTTTGCAGAAATGCATTTTTACGTACATCATCGTTTTCGCTTATTAATGTTCTTAAAACAAAAAAAATTATAAAAAAACTTACCCGTTTTTTGCAAAAATTTCCCAATTACCAGTTTTTTGCATCTGAGTGTATACTTTGTAAAAGTTTGATAAACCTTGCGGGCTAGAAAAATTATCAAGGCGGGCCGCATGCGGCCAGCGGGCCGCGGGTTGGCCACCCATGCTCTAGAGCATAATTAAGAGGACAAGACACAATTAAAAAGATTTAATGATTGTAAAGACTAATAAAGCAAACATTAAAGAAAACTATTTATACAAAATTACGAGGTGTGTTTTTATGTGTCTTTATGGAACGCGGCAGCTGTCACTAGCTAGTGTTAAAGATCTACTTACATCTCTGGTTCGTTTGTATCTTTTCTACCACACATTCAGCCTATGTGGTTGGTTTGTACTGAAGTCGCTTTAAGGGTTTTCCTTAATCATGTCAAGCCAGCAATCCTTTAACATGGCCTTTTTAGCGTAGGGGAGTTCCGAGCAAGTACATAATACATGCCGCGTGCAGGGACCTCACTCCCAAAAACGATTCTGGAGGCAGGGTTCCCAGTCGCACTTAGACATCACTCTATGTGGAGTGAAAGTGGTGGGCTGGTAGCAGGGTGGCAGTTGCAGGAGGAACGATTCAATGATCCCTGACCTATAAATTTTTGAGTTGGAGCAACGCCCACGGTAACGAACGAAAAAACCGTTAAAAAATAATTGGAAAAGTTTTTGTTGAGATTTTAAAAGGATAGAAATAAGAGTGGGAAATAGCCCGACATAACTCTGTAAGAGCAAAGGCTATCAGTGCAATTTGATTAAGTCTGCCAATAGAAGTAAGTGGAACATCTTGATCTGGTAAAGGAAGGGATGGTGGTTAGGAGGTGGTCTGTAGAGGCGGGTAAGAATGTCCGCTCACAGAAGAAGAGCTACGGGAAACCTAAAAAAGATGCGTACTGCTACACACATCGAAAAGCTTGCATCTTGGTTGCTGTGGACGTATGTAACACGGCCAACTGGTGAAGAATTTTCAAGGCTTTGGAAAACAAGGGTGTTCTCAAATACCGACTAAATATTATCATTAGTTGTTTGTGAAAATGGTGGCCTACGTCGACGACTTGGCAATTATTGTTACCAAACGCTCTAAGGGGGAACTGGATGAGAAGGAAAATTCCGCTCTATTTCTTATAGAGCGTAAAATAAGCGAGGAATTTGCTCCAGAAAAGAAGGAATTTGTGGTTCTTTCTGCCACAAGTGGAAACTACCGTTTTGGGGACCACCGTCAGGTAATACGTCGGCTTAAACATTTGGGGGCGCGAAGTATGCTTTTATAGCTCGGTTCTTAGCAAGGCTAATGCCAAACTTGGGGAACACGATCTTTTACCAGGTGCCCAATGTGCTCGGTAGTCTCCCGCTCGATGGAGCAGAAATATGGGGGGATGGCGTGTGCAACAAAAAAATGCACAAACAAAGGGTCTGCAGCGCATACAGGACAGGGCCAACGGCAGTTTTTTTGATCGAGCAAGGTACGAACCTATTGAATCTTGTGGTGCAAGTGTTAAGCAGAACCATGGTTGTGGGGGGAATGACGGAAGAGGTGGGAAGAATGCGTGTTGACTTTAAGTGGCAGTATTTTTACTTTTACATACCAAGGTGTTATAACGTATTTACGGTATATAATACAAACGTAATTGCTTCTTCAAAACGAAATGGTAATGAAAGAATCTGTTGAGGTAATTAAGCTCATGTTGTAAAGACACTATTTTTATGAGTATACCATACTATGAGCAAAGGGATATAAGCGAGCACATCATGTTGCGTTGCAAAAGATATTTGGGGATACGTGAAAGAGCTGAAATAAAACTGATGGAAAAGAGCTTGGACCTAGACAACAAACATGGTGGTAATAATACTGTCTTTGGTGTCTAATCGGAACATTGTGCCCATTATGATAGAGTCCATGATGCGTACAAAAGAGGAAGAACAGTTAGTTTCATGGTGTGAATGGAGTGGGCAGGAGGATGGGGCTGTCGCTTGTCATTAATGTTAATGTAGGGGTAAATGTAATATAAATTGTTAAGTGTGGTTGTAAAGTTTGTTATTTTGTATGTTTTGAGAATTGTGCTATTAATAAACTGTTTAAAAAAATGTGCACGTGCCCAAAGAGTGGTGCGCAAGACTCTCAACACAAAAAAGTTAGGAAAAGCCGGGAAAATCCCATTCAGACTGATGAGAACTTTCTGATTGCCCAGACTATGCGCATTTCTTTTACTAGGTGGTGTAAACATTCTAGTTGTCTACTAGAGGTTTGGTTACAACATTAGACCAACCTTGTGTTTTTGTGTTAGCCTGAGAAATGGGTTAAAATTATTTCATTTTTTTTTGTTTTTTTTTTCTTTTCAGTTGATTTTACAGAAAATAATTCCACTTCAGTGCCGCAGCTAGAATACGATGGGCTCTTTTTAAATAAACTTTCCTGTGTCAAAATGTAGTATTTTTGTAAACAGGCTTTATTTATAGTTATGTTGATAAGCAAATATATTTAGAAAAATACATAAAATGGATTCCAAACAAGTGAGAGCTACATTTTGACTAAAATATTTGCTTTATCATACAAAAATGAAACATTCCCAAATTGTTAGAAAATTTTGAAAAATGTATTAATTTTTACCTTGTTTAATTCTTGAAACAAATTAACTTCATCTGCATTTTTATCAAAACGTTTGACAACAGATCGACTGACTTATGTTAGTAACAAATGAAATTCTACTTTAGACAAACATGAAGAAGATCTTGCAGTAACTCTAAACATTTTCAAAGCGTTTGATAGGGTATGCCATTCTTATTTTATAAACAAGCTTCATTGTATAGGTTTTGATTATAAATCTGTAAATTTTAGTTTTCTTGGCAATAAAAAAATTATAGTTAGAATTGATGATTTTAACTCTAATTCCAAAATCATAAATGCTAGTGTTCTTCAATGTTCTGCTTTTTTTGCCAATACCATATCAACAAACATAGCAGAGCTTTTTAAAATTTTTAGGTTAGAATTTGTAGCATCTATAAACAAAGACTGAATAAAACAATATCTGAATGGAGCACTCCCAATATGGTCAATTCTAACTTAAAATAAATTCAACTTACTGTTTCAAAATCAAAATCTGAGGTATCATTAGTACTAAATATTAAACTAAACAACGAATCCATATCTAAATCTTTTTCAATTTGTTTTCTTTACATAATTTTTTCTGGACTGACCATATTGTTGACATAGCTTTAAAAGTATCTTGATAACTAAAATTTGTAAAAAGTTTTATAGTTTTGTACAAGTTTTGCATAAATATATATATATATATATATATATATATATATATATATATATATATATATATATATATAATATATAAAACTTATATTTGACCTTGTATTAAATACTGTTTCCAAGTATGGGGAGGAACATTAGAAACTACACTATCTCTTTTAAACTCTATTCAAAAACGAGTTATTGAAAACATTGCCAATCTACAATTGACTAACAACTTAGATACTTTACAATACAGGCGTAATGCAGATTTTTGCATTTTCTATAAATATTTTAATGGACATTGTTCAAACGAAAAATATTTATTGACACAGAATAAACTCCCAAATTCAGTATTTTCCAAGACTTATAAGTATTTCAAGTCAATGTGCATATATTGCTTAAATCTAGTCTTCAATGTGATAGTTTTAAGGAGTTTGGTTTTACTCTTTGAAACTCATAAGTATTTTTGTGTCTTTGTTTGTTAATGTATGGCTTCCTGATCTGCAAAGGTTGAAATCGTACAACACAAAGAACTCTTTTACTTGTAGAAGAAATTGATAACTAGTTACTTTTTTTTCTAAAATAAAATTTAGGTTTTTACTCGATATTGCTCAGCTTGGTGTAAAGCAAAATTAGGTAAGTAATTATTATGTAATTATTTGTATTATTATTATTATTATTATTATTATTATAAAATATCCAAATAAGCAACCTTTGATATAACCATAACTTGAAGAAACCTCACATCTGACATTAGAAGTAAGGATGAAGAAAAGTACAATATTCAGAAGTGAAGATTTCTTTTTCTTTAAGTGCCATTTCTTTTTTGAAGATTAATAATAATAATAATAATAATAATAATATTTATTTTAAAACGAACAAGTTACATACACATATATAAAATAATGTACATTGCATTGTGTTTGAAGACGTCAAAAAAAGTTTAATAATTTAATTTATGTAGTTTATAACTGAATAGGGTTCTAGTTCTACAAGATATTGTAGAATTTCATTTTTAAATTCTTTTCTGTTTACAGCTTTTTTTCTAATTGCTTTTGGTAGGTTGTTGTTCCCGTGAGGGAAATTGCCAGTTACCTCCATCGGGTGCGTCCCCATTGGAATTGGGGAAAGCTCGTCGGGTATGCAATCCAGCATATCCGAAGGGTAGTGGGAAAATAAAATACCCACCGTGAAACAAAAACTGGTTTTGAGGTTAGGCTAGCTACCTGCCAAGAGTAAAACAAACCAAGGGCTCACATAAGGAAAACATTACCCTCGGACAGCAATGGAAACACAACGACGACACAAGCAAGAACACGGACATCGAAGGAGACGAGGAGGAGGATAAAGGAAAACTTTTTAAGAGTGGGCACATGGAATGTTAGATCTTTTAACAACAAGGATCAAGACATAATATTAGAACTGCTACAACATAAAGTGGACATATGTGCAATATCTGAAACAAAAAAGCAGGGCAAAGGAACAACACAATATGCCAACTATGCACTCATATATTCTGGCAAGGGCAAAAACGAGAGAGCAGCTTCTGGTGTAGGAATACAATTACACCAACGACTCATACCAGCAATACAGACGATCGAGTATCACAATGACCGAGTGGTGAGCTTAAAACTAAAATTAAATAACCGGACACTAAACATAATTTCAGTGTATGCCCCAGACGCGGGGAAACCAATTCAAGAGGCCGAAGAATTCTACGATAACCTCCAAACAATAATAAACAATGTACCACCACAAGACCAGATGATAGTTTTAGGCGATATGAACGCCCGCATTGGAAACCACATTATTCCTGGGATAAAAAACAGATTCAATGAAGAAACAGTCATTGAACGAGGGCAGTTGATGATAGAGCTTTGTACGCTCAATGAACTAAGAATAAACAACACATTCTTCGAACATAAACCCCAACATAAAACAACATTCCGCTCAAACCAAGGAGCACAATCCACAATAGACTATATACTAACAAACAGATCTATTAAACCAACACAAGTCCTTGACATAAGAAGCACACCATCAGCAAATATCGGGTCGGACCACAACTTAGTCTTAGGTAAACTAAATATAACTAAACACTCAAACAACATCAAACCCAAAAAACCAACAGAGAAACTCAACATCGAAAAACTCAACACCGCGAGCACCCGAGATCTATACCAAAAGCGCCTATCGCAGAAGATCAGCACCCAACCGATAACAAG
This sequence comes from Tachinus rufipes, assembly GCA_963932245.1. Lineage (NCBI taxonomy): Eukaryota > Metazoa > Arthropoda > Insecta > Coleoptera > Staphylinidae > Tachinus > Tachinus rufipes. The sequence continues at coordinate 67,983,610 of OZ010745.1, read as the reverse complement.
ATGGGACACACCAGATGAAGCATGGACAAAACTAGAAAACAACATATTAAGCGCAGCTGAAGAGGCAGTAGGGAAAAGAAAGATAATAGGCGCTACTACACATACCAACCATAGACCATGGTTTACACTAGAAGTAAAAGCACTGGCAGAACAAAAGAAGAAAGCGCATCTAAAATATAAGTCAACAAACACACCAAGGGACTACATAGCATACATATCGACAAGAAACAACGTCAACAACGCAATCCGGAAAATAAAAAAGGAGTTCTGGGAACAATGGAGCAGAGAAATGGACAACGACATGTTCGGCACACAAAAAAAAGTATGGAAACATCTGAGAGCAATGAAACAAGAAACCAATGAGACAGTGCAAATAAACATCAGTGAAGAAACCTGGCTAAAACAGTTTGAACAAATATACTCGCAAGACCACCAACAAAACCAGGAAATAAGAGAAAACATCTAGTCGACAAATACACAAACCAATGAAAACCTTCAACTCACAACACCGGAAGAAGTACTGACCGAAATGAGTAAACTAAAGAACAGAAAGGCGGCAGGTCCTAACGGAATCCCAAACGAAGCAATCAAATATGGAGAAACGAAATTAGCAAAGAAAATTTCAGAGCTTTTCAACATCATATTGAACAAAGCGGCGATACCACACGCATGGAAAAACAGTATCACCATACCCCTGTTCAAAAAGGGCAAAGCATCAGACCCGGCAAACTATCGAGGAATAAGCCTGTTAGACACAAGCATGAAGCTCTTTACGCGTCTTCTAACAAGCCGTATATCGGAGCAAAAAGAAATCCAAGAAAAACAGCAAGGTTTCAAGAAGAACTGGTCAACGATAGATGCAATATTTATTGTACGACAAATCGTAGAAAAGTTATTAGAATATAACAAGCCGGCTTATTTGTGTTTCGTCGATTTAACCAAGGCCTTTAATAAAGTGCTACTGCCGGACGTGATTAATAAATTAAAGCGAGAGAACATCCACCCAAATATCATTAAAATAGTCGAAGACCTTAACACCGAGAACACCACAAAAATCGTAACCAAAACGATGTGCACCAGGACCATAACACAGAACATAAGTCCATTGTTATTCAACTTGATTATGGACCGCATAATAGACAGAACTAGAGAAGTAAACGAGGGATACAGAATGGGAAACGCAAAAATCAAGATTGTATGCTACGCTGATGAAGCCGTGCTTTTTGCCGAATCAGAAAATTCCTTACAGCGATTATTATTCGCATTCAAAACAGAAGCCGAGGCGATGAACATGGAGATTTCTAGCAATAAGACAAAGACCGTAGTAATTGCAAAAACTCCAGTAAGGTGCAAACTGGTTATCAATGACAACATCATTGAGCAAGTATCCTCCTTCTAATACCTAGGCGTGCAAATATCAGCCTACGGTGAACTGAAAACGGCAATCAGTAAACAAACGAACAACGCCTAGAGGATCGCGGGAGCTTTAAAAAACACAATATGGAAAAACCAATACATATCAAACAGCAACAAAGTCCGGATCTACAAGACCTGTGTCAGACCGATGATGACATATGCGGCAGAAACAAGAGCCGACAACTCCGAATCCAAAAGAATACTGCGAACTGCGGAAATGAGAATTTTGCGCACAATAACTGGTAACACACTAAGAGATCGACGACGCAATGACGACATACGCAACGAGTGCAACGCCAGACATATCCAGATGGGCGCGTGCAAGAAGAAGAGCTTGGAACGAGCTCATAACTCGAATGGAGAACCATCGACTGGCTAAAGCGGTCAGAAACCAGAAGCCCGAAACGAAGAGACCAACAGGACGACCACCGGAACGATGGAAAGACAGCTGGAGTTCAGTGTCCCAGGACAGACCAGACTAATGAAAATCCTTACAACAAGCCAAATTGGCTTTCAATAAGAGGAAGAAAAAGAGAAGGTTGTTGTAAAATTTTATACTAGTATAAAGTGTACCGTCCTTAAATTTTTTAGACGGTGGCATGGAATTTGTATTAGAGATAGTAATTTGTTTCTTTGTTTAAATAATCTTCAAACAAAGATGGATGGTTGATTTAAAATAATAGGCAGCGGTATATATACAATCCAAATACTGTCAAAATATTATCTGTTTAAAAACTCCACGACATGATTCATTATATTTTTTGTTTGTAATTATTCGAATTACTTTTTTTTGGGTTATAAAAATGTTCTTTGTACCAGAACATTCTCCCCAGAAAATTATGCCGTATTGTAGTATAGAGTATATATTAGCATAGTATATGATTTTAAGTGCATCAAAACTTGCTTTTTTTTTATAGAACACGAAGACCATAACATGCCGTGTTTAGTTTTGCATTTAGGTAAGTAATTTGTTTATTCCAGGTTACAGTATCATTTACTTAAATTCCAAGAAACTTTGTGCATGAGGTACTGGCTATGTTTTGTCCTATAAGTGTGATGCCATTTGGTGTTATTGTAGGTTTAGTAGTTTTAATAAACATTACATTTGTTTTTTCCGCTTTTAATATTAATCATTTTATTTTAAATCATTTATCTGCGTCTGTTATACATATATTTGCATCCTGAATACATTTTTCAAAATGATTGCTATTAATTAATTTTTTGAACATTGTTTCTATGAATTAGTGATGGCAATTTGTTTATGTAAATAGCAAATAATAGAGGAGCCAGTATACTTCCTTGCGGAGCTCCGACGTTTACTTCTGTTAAAGTGGATTCTTCAAACTTTCGTTCTCTTTTTACTATTACTTTTTGGTATCTGTTTTCAAGATAATTTTGTATCCAATTAAGAGATGTTCCTTGTACTCCATAGTGTTCTAGTTTTTTTAATAATACTAAATGGTTAATGCTGTCAAACGCTTTTGTTAGGTCAACAAATATTCCACATGACACATGTTTATTTTCAAAGCTGTTTAAAATTTTCTGAGTAAAATGAAAAATAGCTGTATTGGTGTTTTTGTTCTTTATAAAACCATGTTAGTATGGATTTCATAACTTGTTATCGTGGGGTACAAAACTATGTCATAATACGTAAATGCATACACGATATTTATTTATATATTATATATATATTTATTTATTTTTGAATTTTTATGGTTCCAAAGAGTTTGTAAAATAAGTTTATTAGATAAAACTTCTAATTTATTTTTTGCCGTCTATTAATTAATGTACAAATTAATGACTTTAATATTTTCTTGTTTTGAGTTGTTATTACTAATTAAAGTTGATGAGTCATTGCGACAGACTACATGAAAGCCAAATATACAGTAGAAATATGACATATTCTTATTTTTTTTTTTGTTCCAGATAAATACAGTAATTTAAAAAGAAAGATTCCTGTTTTCTGCCGCATATAGTTGCCAGCGACTGTAAGACAGCAAAGATACATTTATACTTAACATACACAAGCACCTTCTACTTAATGCTATAAATTGGTGCGTACGTTTTTTATAAACTTATGGTTTCACTCTTAATATAAATCTAGGATTGCGTAATGGCGCTTTATAATTGCGGATTTTTTAAACCCATAATTGAAGAGGTTTCTCTAGATAACTTTAAGATACTTGTTTGGATACCCGCACTCAGCAGCTACTAGATGCTACGCTATTGCGTATTTTTATACATTAAAATATGCTGAAATTACAAGTTCACATCACATTAAATACTAGTTTTTTTGAAACATGTTAAGGGCCAACACATAAGATCAACACATTACTATCCGGTTTTACGTTTTGAAGATTTGTTTACAAACATTTATCAATTTTTGTACATGTTTTCCGGGCTACATAACGCAGTAACAGACTTTCCAGCTTGATATTGACAAAACAATAAAAAATATGGATTTTTGTTTTGCCGATATCGAATACATTTTAAAAATTGTGCCATTTTATGAAGAACGCGTGTGTATTGAGAAAAATTTCCAATGTCTAAATACGGCATTTTGATCATCACTGCAAAATTTTGATCATTACTTTGTATGTGTGCATTTTTGGGTTATGTTTTAAAAAAAACTATTTTCACAAAAAATTGAGACTATTTGAAATTACCTACAGTCAATCAACTACAACAATTTTTAGATCTGATTAATTTTTTTAAACGTTCCTTACCTAAGGCGTCTGGATCAGGCACCGTTAAACAAATTCTTACAAACAAAAGGAAAAACACTTATAATAAACTAAATGACAGAAACACAGACAGCGTTTGAAGAATTAAAAAAAAACCTTGTTCACACTAAATCAATTTTGCATTGCAAGTTATTGTACTCTTCACTTTATATGCCAGGCGATTTTAATGTGAGGACAAGGCTTCTACAAATCAAAGATAAAAGAAAAAAAGCTTTTTGTCTGTTTTTTTTAAATATTCCTAAAAAAAGCCAGAAAATTAGTAAAATTACAAAAAAATCAAGAAAAATCACTTAAAAGCTACCCATTTTTAGCAATTATGTGTTATATTACACCTTAGGGTAAAGAAATCCAGTTTTTTAAATTTTTGCAAAGTACTATGTTTCAGGAGTTAAATTCAAATTTCAAGTCTTCAGGTGTAACAAAATTGAAGGTATCGAATTTTTAATAAAATAGTTTTTTTTTCTAATTTTTGCGAGAAATTATGGAAAACCAAAGACGGGATCGTATTCTACGGAAACTTTCCTATAAGATACACCTTTTTGAATATAAATTTTGACGATTTTTTGCTTATTTAACGCACAAAAACTGAAAGGTGAGCATATGTTCCTGAAAAATTAAATGGCCGCCATTTACACTGTACATGTGTACAAAATTTGAGCAAAATCGGAGTTGTCGATGCGGAGACGTTTGTCCGAACTATCGTAAAATTACCCTAAAACCTTTAATATTTTTTAAAGAAATCCGTTTTAAAACTCATCTAACAAAAGAATAATAATTATAATCCATAAATCTAAATTCTTTGCCAATAAAAATTGATTTTAAAAAAATTAAGAGAAACTCAAAGAATATATGCGCGGTGATAAGATAACATTTGTATGGCAAAAATAACCGCCTGACATTTGTAAATTTAACGATTGAGATAAATTGCAGGTACTGAAATCTGTATGCGGTGTGATATATATCTCTGTTAAATGTTCCCTTTATGACCCTACTGCAAATATATATCATTAGTATATTTTATGTAATGTAATATATCTTTTTTTCACATTGCGGTAATACGCTGCAATTTATAGATAATAATAAATTATTGTGCAAATAAATCAATGTGTACTCTAACTTCTATCATGTTTTATTGTGTCGTCGCAAATTTGTTATCTTTATGCATGAAAAACAAAACCTGTCTGATTTTTACTTTTCTTATTTTTGACGTTTGACACCAATAAATTTTTCATATTTTTGTAATATATAAAACAAGTGTTTTAAAAATTATAGCTTTGCTTTTCAAATGTTTGATAAAATAATAAATAGATAGAAAAGTAGTTTTTAAATGGAATATAATATAGTCTAAATAAAGAATCAATTGATTAAAGATTAAGGTTTGTATTATATTAACTAATAATTTATTTGAATTATAGCACTAGCAGCACTCAGTGCGACCTTGTTCAAATAGATTTTTTTTAATTTAAATTATTATGTATTTTTTTATGGTTTATATTTTATACAATCACTAACAATTCAAACATAAACCGTAAAAATGCACATTACTATTGTGCAGCAAGTGCGGTCATACAAAAACGTTATTAGTTAATATCAATTTAACAAAGGTAAAGATTACAAACCTAAGAGTCTACTAGCCAATTTACATATACAGGATGTGTGTTTCCTAATTGGAGGCAAAAAATAAAACTTTAGGTACATTTTTAATTTCAAACAAAAATCTAAATAACTTTTTTAACATTAACAAAATCCTAACTTCTTTAGTTCAATATTGTAGAGCGATGAATCTATGTTCACGAGGGATGGCATTAACAATATACATAATGAGCATATCTGGTCATTAGGAAATCCGTATGCATTTGATTTTTTTTTTAATGTGTTGTCAAGCTTGCATTAACGCTCATGGTAACCATTTTAAAAACTTAATAAAATAATACTTTTTTGTTTGTTGTTATTATTGTTACAAATGTTTTTATACTCAACTATTGCTAAATAAAAAGTTTTCTAAATAATGTGTATTTTTCGATTATCTCAAAAACAAAGCATGATAGACCAAAAAGTTATTTAGATTTTCTGTTATAAATTTAAAAAAATGTATCTAAAGTTTTATTGTTTCCCCAGTTAGGAAACATTCTGTATAGAAGTAAGAAGAGAAAAGAAAAGTTAAGAATTCTATCCTGCACCTTTTAAACAACAAGTTTCATTTCTCTCAAACTTTCTTAATTAAAACAAAACTGCACAAACTTTAACTTAGGAATATCTACCTCTAGACAATTAATATTATCATCAATAATATTAAACAATCTATTGCACAATATGTTGCTAGGACCACCTACACGTTGCAATATAATTTTGCAAACTTTTTGTTAGTTACTGACATTTCTGCAGTCAACATGTGGAATAAAATAAAACAAATTGTATTACCAATGCTTTAGTTATAGCTTTAAAAAGAATGATAAAAAAGCACAGTTAAATAAAGAAATGGTTAAAAAAAGAAATAAATACTTTTAGGTTATACTGTACAATAAAAATCAAACTTTTTCCGATTGACTGAATATATTGTGCAATTTTTCAATATAATCTACAAACAGTCAATATTATTGTATATTATCAAATATTGTGCAAGATATTGACTATAATATTGAAGGTATAGGGGCCGCTTTAGAGATACTTTTTTTAATAAAGATTTTATGACAGACATAGTAAAACTTACCCAGGCGCCGTCTACCAATTATTTAGCTATACTACAAAAATCAGAGCTCTGAGCAATTTATGATTCACATAATCTGCCTACCAAACGTTCAATTTGCTGTACTATAAATTAAATTCTAATTTATATTATTAGACAATACACGACCAAATAGACCACATTCACCTAGTGAAGAAAATAAAGCGGCGGTAGCTAAGAGAGTACGCAATGTTCGTGATTAATCAATTCGGAACCGTTCTCAAAAGCTTGGTTTGTCGTATGGAACAACTTGGCTTATTTTACGTAAGAATTTTGATTTAAAAGTATACAAAATTTAACTTGTGCAAGAACTGCAGCTGGCCGACTTTCCAAATCGTAACCATTTTAGTCTTTAGGCTATTAAAAAATTTGTTTTTGACCAAAATTTTGTTTAGCAATAAGACAACAGGCAAAACTGTTGTATTTAAGCTGAAGAGCAAACGGTAGAAATTTAAAACTGCTATTACTTGACAAAATACTTTAACTATAAATGGCACTCGTTACTGCTATTTGCTGCCTAATAGCGTAACGGTGCTACTTTTTTGTCTAGCGCTTTCTTTTGGTACCCCGTACAAATTTTTTCAATAGCAAAATTTTTGAATTTTAAAACATAATCAACTATAACTTTCTCCGAATGAGACCGCTCAACAAATAAGCACTTTAGATCTTTCCGTCTTTTTTTGGATATTGTTTTTTTGCAGATTTTTGATAAATCCAATCTTTTTAATAAGCACTTTTCAAAACCGACAATATTCACACAATATATTGTGTAACATTTAATACTGCAATGCAAATTTTAAACTTTTAATAAAGAGTTAGCTACAGGTTATGCTCCAAAATTTGCATCTTGCCAATTACTTTGCAGTAGCTATTTAATTTTGAAATTCATGAGTAATACATGACAGTTTTATTAATTAAATTTGTTTCAACTTTCAAGTTAATGCATTTTCAAAATAAAGAAGCTGACAATCATGTTTGCAACAATCAATTAATGAGCAAGGTAATTTTTATTTAAACTGGTATGCTATCAAACAAAACTGCTATATTTTGGGTTGAGTACACGCAAGAAGAATATGGTACGGTTTATAGCTTATAGTGGCATTGGGCTTTAATTCTTATTAAATAAGAAGAAAAGTTGGTTTATTGTCATGATGTTAGTCAATATTTTTTGGTCTGCATTGATGATTGATTTGAGGGATCTTTATTTCTAACAAAACGGTGCACACATATCTAGTAATTGAATTATTTTTTTCTGTGGAAACACGTGAAGAGGATAGCTTACGCCAATAGTTTCTAGGCAACTTCTGATACAACATTTGAATTATTATTTCTGATATCGCGTCAGAAATTGTGCAAATACAGACCTGGTTACACAGTGCGAGCTAGCATCCGAGCTGACCTAGTCAGTTACTGCAGTAAAGCTACTCGCACCGTGTGATTATATCATAGTTACTGTCATGTGCGAGTCAGTCAATACTTCGCAACCCAGTTACTATAGCAATGTTTGTTTTTACTCGCCTCTAGCAGTAGCTGTCCACTATCAGGTTAGGAACTCGTATTGTGTAACCAGGCCATGAGTCATGAAAAACTTTGCCAATAAAATGATTATTTTCTTGAATGGCCAAGACGGACATTGAAATGATATTATATTTTACACTTAACTTTTATGTTTGTACTTGATAATTGAAATAAAAATATTAAATTTTCACAAAATTAATTGTAATTTTTGCCAACCTTAAAACTACACCTACGTTTGAAAAACCTGTTATTAAACATTTTGATTTTTTTTTTACTTTTAAATTTTTAAAATTACTCAATATTAGTATTTGTAGTAAAAACTTAGTTATCGTTTTATTCATTGTTACTCAATATCCGTCGTGAATAAAATGTATAATATCAAAACCATTAACAAGTACAACTTTCTTCTCTAATTGTAACATTTATGAAATAAATAAATAAATAAATGCAAATATATTTCTCAAATTAGACCTTTATTAAACTATTTAAAAATATATGTATCACATCATCATTCAACTGTGTAATTTCCCAAAACATTAATCAATGGTTTATATACTAACTCTGGGGCATCTTTACCAAACAAGAAATCGATATGATTGAAATTAGGCAAAGGCACTTCGTACAATCCTATATTGTTGGTTAAATTAGAAGCTAATCTTTTAACATCCTGAAAAATAATAAAACTATAAATAATATAATAACTTTAACACAATGTCAAATTAATATTATAAACTATACTCATCTAATGTACTTACAATAGGATTAGCTAATAAATCATTATCAGCATACATAAAATACGTAGGAACTTTAATATTAATTAATTTATATTTAGGCGGCACTGGTTGTCCATACTGCAACATATTTCCTTCTTTTCCATAATCAAATTGTTTGAAATCTCCCTTATCTGAAATTTCTTGTAGATAATGTATGACCGTTTTCGTTGATGTTCCGGCAGGGATGTGACTTAGTATTACCGGTAATAAATCCTAGTATCAACATATAATTTTATTAACAAACATCTTTTAAACAATCAGAAAATAGTTACCGGATTAGATTGTTGCCGATCGAATCCAGCTAAAACGAATATAACATCCTCACATATTCTCTTTTCAAACGATCGATTGCAATTGAATGCTAATAATTTCATAATTTTATTACTAGGGAGAAACTCATTAATTCCCAAATGTTTAGCTAAAAACTAAAATAAAGCGTATAAATAAACTGAGTACTGAAAAGTAATAAAATTATTCAATAATAAAACTACTAAGAGCATGTAAACTTACTTGAACATCATTAACCCATGGTGCTAAATATCGTATAGGAGATGTTACGTGAGTCATATAAGCTACAGGAGCTAATGCAACCATAACTTTGACATTTTTAGCAACACTTGGTAATTTCGAAGCTAACACAAAAAACATTGTAGTGCCCATAGAATGACCCACATACAGTATGTCGCCGTATCTGTCTGTTGTGTTGCTTATATGATATAGGGCAGCTGGAAGGTCGTGAATGGCCATATCATGCCAACTAAAATTACAAAATTAAGTTTATGCTTTGTTTAAATAATTGGGGACTGTAATGTTACCTAAAATTCCAAAACTTGGGACTATCTAAAGGCAGCCATGCATGTGCTCTGGAATATACATTTCCTCTAGCATTTCCCAACCACACGTCGTATCCTTGATCGGATAATATTAGGGCTGGAAAAAATGTTTTATAATATTAAATATGTATTTGCATTTGAAAGGTTTTGATTGTGTAAACTATGGAACATTATCCAAACTATCTATAAAAGTTTATATTTGCACATTTTAAATGTAAATTTCATTCATTCTTGTTATTCAGCTTGTATTATTATTAGAGAAACTCAAAATAACACTTCACTGCTTTAGTAAATAAAAAATTATAGAATTTAAATATAAAATATTTGTTTTATGCCCGTATTCATAAAAGTCAGTTACAGTAACGGATCGTTAAATTTGACAACCGCAAAATTATTTATACTTATTCTACTATAAAAACAAGTTTGGCATAATAAATAACTATCAGAAATGAATGAAAAATAATATTTAATATTAACGCAAAATAAATAACATGTATTTCTATCAAATTTATAAAAATAGTTTTGACGTTTTATCGAATTGTGAGGTTATGTTGTCACATTTAATAGTCATTAAATTTAATCAGCTTTTATGAATACGGGCAAGTCATTTACACTTAAAAAAAACTATCTGTTATATTTTAGGTTAAGTTGCCTTGTTACCTAGAGAATTATTTCCCGTATCTACCCAATCCGTACTGCTAGATAACAAGCCGTGTTGAAGAAATATGGGCTGTCCTCCTTTGGTGCCATTTTTGGACGCTGGGATTCGGTGAAGTGTCAATATATATCCATCATCTGTTTGAACTATATGAGATTCCGCTGGGTATCCATGTCGTCTAATAATTTGTGGCTGAAACATAATAAAAATATAAATTAATAATTAACATGACATACATAAGATATTTTAATTACTTATTTGAATACAATAACTTTAGAGCTCAAAATGGTAAGAGTTCTTATAATTTATAAAGAATAAGTACAGTTTCAGAAAAAAATAATATTCTAACAAGTTATCAGAACATTTTATTTTGTTTTTAATAAGATATAAATATATAAATGTAAAAAAACATCAAACGTTAATTTTTTCAACTTTTACGTTTCTAACATTATTTTTATAAGAAAAAATGATTAAATTAATATTTAACACAGAAAACATATTGACATAATAAAAACATGCATTTAAAGTTTTGACATAAACCGCAGGAAAAAAACAGGTAAATAGATTATCTAACTTTCTTATAGAAATATAGAAAATGTTTATGTAATATAGAGAATAGCTGCATTCAGAAGTTTAGAACGACTCATCAGTTGCTGACGTTGATGCATCTATTAGAGAGATAACCAACTTCAACCATTTATTTTTAGACTGTAAACTTTTGCCGACTACATAAACACAGAGTTTCTTTTTTATTAAGTTATTAAATAGTTTTGAATGTCTCGTCTTAACGACCAGATAGATTTAATATATTTTTAATACTTAATGTAAATTAATCCCACTTTTTTCATATTTTTTAATCTTTTCACCGAAGCTATTACAGCGTTAGTACACCGTTAAAATCTTATTATTTTTCTTAACTATATATGTTGCTCTATCACCAATTTTTTTTTAAGTTTACCAGCAAACGATGACTTAGTGCATGCATTCAGTTTGCACAATTGACAGTGATAAGTTGTTTTGTGCTGCAATTCTCGAGAATGATATGTAAAATTTGTATTCTCAGTTTAAACGTATTATTCGAGTACGCAAATTTGCGATAGAAAAGATGCGACTGAATAATACCACTCGCAAATTATAGTTACGAGTAAATATGCACGCAACATAATTGTAATGTTTTGTTAAATTAATAATCTGATTGAAACATTGAAATTAATATAAATAAAACATATTTACTATGTACTATATCACAAATATATTTAAAAAACCGTAACATCAAATTACAAACCATATATACGACAGTAAAACATAAAATTGTGCAGAGGGGTGGCAATTGCATTATCATAGTTTTGACTAGTATTGCTATTTACAATTTTATTTTTAATTTTAGAATTAAATTTGTACAAAATGATAACAATATTACTATCACATTTTTTATTCCATCCCATTTTTTGTTTGCTTTTAGCAGATCATAGACAGGATAAGAAATTGTTGATACATTTTAAAGAAATACGTTTGTTGGAACAGACAGAAACGTTTCTAATTGCTGATATTTTGTCTTTTAATGGGTGTAAACCGTTTTTGTCAATTTTATAACTCAAATAAGTTACTCTGTTTTAAAAAAATCTACATATTTTTGGCAATATTTTTAATCCTACATTCTGTAATTTAATCAAAACCTTAATTAAATTTTATCAAAATTTTCTAAAAAACATACTGTTCCTTTCATATCTTGTTATAAAAATTTCATGATTTTTTTTTATTTTAAAGCTGCTTATGAAACTCCAAACGGTAATCTTTTATACCTAAACAGACCTTTATCTGTTGAAATGGTTACTAATTTTTGTGGTTTTTTATATAATTTTATTTGTTGATATGCTTGAGATAAGTCAATTTTTGTAAATTGTTTACTTCCTTGTCATTTTGAAAATAATAATTCGATGCTTTGCAACAAATATTGATCCATTTCTAAATAAGGGTTTATTGACACTTTAAAGTTGCCACAAATACGTATTGACCTATTTTTTTTAACAACTGGAACGATAATTTTTTAACAACTGGTGCCACCTATTCGCTAAAATTAACAGACAAAATAATCTCTAAATCTTGTAACTTTTTCAATTCCATTTCAATCTGTTTTAAGTACAGGTCTGACCATATAAAGTTTTGGCAAAACGTATTGTTTCAATTTTAATAATATAACTTCTTTGTTAAAGTATCCAATCTTGGAGGAGAGACTAATAGTTTAAATTTGCTTAGAAGCTTTCACAATTTGATTACCTTTATTGTCAATGTAACAAAAATTTGTTAAATTAATTTTAAATGTACTCACACACCAATTATTATACTAAATAATAATTTTGTATCAGTTATTTTATTAATTATAATTGTTTTTAAATTTATTTCTGTTTCTGTACATTGGTGCCAAATGTCCTTTCATATTGCAAATGGGGTATAGATGCAAAGCACTCGAAAAATTTTCGGGAGACACAAATTAAATTCCAGAACTAAACAAGATAGCTGTATGATTTTTATTTTAGTCAAAAGTGTACTAACTTTATATGACTTAGAGTGCATGAAATCCTTTTCTAAATAATGTGTATTTTTTTATTATCTCAAAAACTAAGTCAGATAGACAAAAAAGTGATTTAGATTTTCTGTTTGAAATTAAAAAATGTACCTAAAGTTTTATTTTTTGCCTCCAGTTAGAAAACACCTTGTATGTATATATATAAATAGATAAAACTTTAAAAGTCTGTAAAATGAACAAATGATCATCAATTTTATTGTAGGTTGACACTTTAAGAACATATTTGAGTTTTTCTGTATAATCGACGCAAATACATTTTTTAAAACAACTTAATCATCAAATCCATATAAAATGTCAAAGTTGTTGTAAAATCGTAAAAAAATAATAATGGTTAGAATTTTTTCATCATCAATTTACTTTTCCAACAATAGAAAAATTAAATATTGCTTATAATTTTCAAAAAGGAATTAAATTAAGTAATTCATTACTTTTTAAGCCATTTGTTAATCGTATAGTAATTAAATAAAAAACGTTATTTGTCAAAATCACCACTCCTTTACAAATTATATAGTTATAAAAACACTCTTCCTAAACTTTGTAATTTTATGCTACAACAAAATTGAAACTCACAAACATATTATTTAACCAAAACAAAAGTAATTCAGACAAAAAGCAGAAAAAAGCATACCAATGCTTTTTTTCTGCATATTGTATTAAAAAACTGATTACAAGTATGGAGAGGTGCATCTACACTATATTTCTACACTATATCTTCTAAATTCTATCAAAAAACAACCTATTTGAATAATTGCTAATCCCAAATTGATTTTTAACTTACAATATTGACGCATTCTTGTAGATCTTTGCAATTCCTATAGATATTTTGAAAGACCTTGCATAAACGAAATAGAAAACATAATCGGGGCTATTCTCTATGTACATTGCTAAAATGTTAGCAAGATATATATTGCTGGCTGACAATATGAACTGTCATTTTAACAAATCTTGCTTGCTAACAAAATGACCTGTCATTTTAACAAATCTTAATTACTAACAATATGAACTGTCACTTTAACAAAATTAATTTTATATATATTATTATTATTTTATCTAGAGATTTGCCACGCCTCCTGATGTGATGACCATTTATATTGTTAGCAAACAAAATTTGTTAACAATGACAGTTCATATTGTTACCTAGCAAGATTTGTTAAAATTTGTTAGTTAGCAATATATATCTTGCTTATATGCTAGCAATATGCATAAAGAATAGCCCCGATTGTCTTCTAAACAATTATTTACTGTTAGTACAAAGCTTACTAGGAAATCTAACAAATATTCACTGACAGTTCGGAAATGTAGCACTTTTTTCTATAATAAACTTATTATGTATTGTGCAGATTGTATTATGAATCATAGTTATTGAAAAAAAAAGTATGCTTTTGTTTAATTTTTTTGTTTTTGCTAATAACAATAATACATATTTAGTTGCTTTCTCTTAAACTCACACTGTATTATATTTATATGTTTTTTTCATAAAACTATATATGTCAACAAACTGTATTGATTTATTTATTGAGAAGTAATGACGCATGCTGGCATAAAAAGCAAAACATGTCATTGTAAGCCTTTTCTGGTGTATAATTCAACCACAACAAACGTTTTTTAAGAAAATTAGCTTTTATCTGTTGTATTTTAACACACAAAGTGGCTATCGTGGTCATGTACTAGTTCTAAATAGCAATTCAATTATGTCAAATTGATTTGATAATCAGATTTAAATTTTAGATTGTTAGAATTAGAACATTTATTAATACTACTTTTTAGATAAAAGAATTACTATGCTGATCAAAATAAAATTGCTTAATATAATTCATTCTCTTTCTTTAATAATCTAAAATAGTTTTATTATATTAATTATAAATAGCAGTAAATATAGATTTTTTAAGTTTTGCATAGCTATTTTCTGGTTTTCTGTTGCATAAAGGGTCTGAGAAACCCAATCGATGTGATATTTAGATTTTTTATGTGTTTGAATTATTGTTTATTGGAGTACAAAAGAGACCTTAGTGTAACCATTAAAAAAGTATTTCTTGTTTGATGAAATAAATGTCAGTTTTATTAAATATTTTACATTAAAACTGGTTGGTTCATATTTTTTTAACAATTATGGATATAAGATCTATTTTTAAAAATTGTGTTGATTAAAATAAGCATAAACATAGTTATATTATAAATAAATAGGTGTTTTATCAAACCTTAATTAAAAGTAGAAAGTAGCAAATAATATATTCAAAAATAACATTATCAAAGCTCTGAACCTACTATTACCTATCCTGTTATCATAGAAAAATAGTTATGTTTACAATATATTTATTTTAATAAATGTAGCAGTTTCAAAACGTTGGAGTTATTATTACGCATTGGAATTTTAAATTTTGCATTTTATCATACATTCCCAAACTCAAACAGAACTAACACAAATGCGGTATGTTCCCTAGGTTGTTTAATATATTTATAGATAAATGCGTAAGGAATGCTTGTGAAAACAAAAAAGTATACGGATGGATAATGTAAATATAAAAGTGCTGTTGTTTGCTGACGATGCTGTAATAGTGTGTAAGATTGAAAATGACCTACAGAATGCTGTAAACCGACTAAATGTTGCAGCAAATCTGGATCTCTGTATAAATGTAGCAAAAACTAAAATTATGGTCTTTGATATGGACAAATAAGCTGTGATTGTTGAATCGGGTTAAACGCTTAGATCAGGCAAGATGACAGTTTATAAAAGTGTGTTGACACCAACTCTGCTGTGATATAGATCTGAAGCATGAGTATGTCAAGAGAAACACAAAAGTAAAATAAATGCGGTTGGAATAGAGTAGTTACGAAATGTATGTGGAAATACTCGTATGAACAGAGTTAAAAATGAACAAATGTGGTTTGAAAATAACACTTATAGACCAGTACGAACGTAGTACTCTACGTTGGTTTGGTCATGTTAAGAGAATGACTAAGAGTAGAATAACAAAGCAAATCCATGATAAAAATGTATTTGGATCAAAATGCAGTGTTATTTTTGTAATTAGTATTAAAATTTGTTCTGCGGTAATAATTTAATAATAATAATATGTTCAATCCAGTTTTAAAATGATTTTACATTTAGCAACTCATTGTTCAATTTTAATGACTGATTAATTGGCGTCAATTTTACTGCAATTTATTGGAAATTTGCACCATATTTACACTTAACAATTTATTGTTCAATTTTCAACACTGCCAACTGTTATTGTTTAATGTCAGAAATTATATATTTAATACTTACGTGTTCCATAAATGAATAATACTTTGTTTTTAAATTAGATATTTTATTTACATAGTATAACAAATATCAATATTTACAAGTTGTTTTTTAGATTATCCCTAAAAAATACTAAACTTTGTCAATAAATTGAAGTAAAATAAAACTTGTTTTAATCTAATATTTTAATTTGACTTGGTCAGTAAATTTAAAATTATATTTGCAAATAGCATTAAAATGCATTTAAAAGTACCTAAATACGCATTTATGTCTATATTTGGATACATTTTTCGAGTAATTCTAACTATTATTGGACTAAAATACTCTGAAAAAATATAGTTTAACCCTTTCTAAATGTACTGTTAAAACAATGAATTGATTATCAAATTATATTTAGAAATAGGATTAACTTTTCACTATAATACTGGAAATTATGGTAGAGCTTGGTATGCTCAGAACAACACAGCGCGTTGTAGCTTAATGAACATTGTGAACATTGACTTTAAATATTTGTGACTTATAAGTTTTGGGATATACTGAATTTGAAAATGTATTCCATGTGTCAATAGTACGATTAAAAAAATCTCTTAAAAGTTTTGGTCCAACATCTCTGAACTGTCAATAAATATTTGTTACATTTCCTAGTAAGTCTTGTACTACATGAAAATATTTGTTTATTTGGCAATATATCTTGAATTTTGTCTAAACAAAGTTCATAAAAATATTGATAAAAAATACAAAAATCTGCAACATTGCCGATGTTGTAAAGCATCTAATTCATTAGTCAATTTAAAATCGGCATTGATCCGAATTACTAGTTTTTAAAAAAGATAGAAACTGTAGTTTCAGATGCTCATCCTCATACTTAGAAAAGAAACAATGGTCAATACAAAGACAAATATAAGTTTTATACATGGGGGGGGGGGGGGGAGATGCATTAAAAAATTTGCTTATATATATTTTTTTAGTTTTATAACTTATTAGTAGTCTTTTGCACGGTATATGAGGGTATAAAACCCTTAAAAAAAATTAAGATTTTTTTTAGTTTTTTTGTTGTTTTTTAACTTAATCGCATATTTTGTTTAAAAACCGCAATTTTAACTAAAAAAAATAAACCCCAATCTGGCTATTTCAAGTCTATACCCTGTCTATAAGCCGCAAAAGCCATAAAACCATGTTTTTGTTCTCAGTGGACTGAGCAAAAAGAAGCATTTTTGACGTATTTTGATGTAAATTAATTGGAAAATATAAATTTGTTTTGTGTATTTAGGTTTTAAAGGTCTAAAACTCAAAAAAACTGCAAAAATAAGCCTACTTTTTAACATAATCTCTTACAAATGTACATTTAGCAATTTTCAAAGGAACTATACACCAAATATTATTAAAAAATTGATTTTTGCAAACAATTCTATATAGAAAATAGTCTGTGTCGTGCTCTGGCGTAGAAAATCCCATCTAGAAAAAAAAAAATTTGTTCAACATATACTTACAAAATATATTTTTTTTAAGATTATTTGGATTATATTCTTTTAAGCTTATTTCAGAAGTTTAACAAAGTCATCTTTTGTCGGTTGAACCAATTTTGGGCCATTTTACTCTTTGTTTGATAGTTTTTGCGCTTGCTGCACAAATTTAGACTCGATCTATCGGCGCCAAAATTTAAGAATATTATTATTTTTGGCATTCAAACATAAATCCACCTGGAGCTGAAAATTTTTTAAACATTTCTTTTTAGATGGATTTTTCTATAGACAATAAGTACAACACTGATTATTTTTTATGTAAAATTGTCCGCAGAATTCACATTTTTAATAATAATTGGTGTATTGTTCCTCTGAACGCGGCTAAACGTGCATTTGTAAGAGTTTATATTAAAAAATAGCCTACCTTGCTGATTTTTTGAGTTTTAGACTCTTAAAATCCAAATACACAGAACAAATTTATGCGATTAAGTTAAAAAACAGCAAAAAAACTAAAAAAAATCGTAGAATTTTTTTTAAGGTTTCATACTCTTATATACCAATCAAAGGACTACTAATAAGTTATACAAACTAAAAAAATACATAAGCAAGTTTTTCAATGCATCCCCCCTCCAGCTCTGGTCCATTTGAAATAAAGTTGCCTACATATTATATATGCAAACGTTAAACATAAGAAAAAAACTATATAAGAAATTCTAACTTTCTAGATACTTTCAAAGCTATCTCAACAACATGGTCGTTCTAGAAAAGATTATGTGAGGTTCTGAGCCCAAAAATTTTCAAAAAAATTGATTTGGATTTATTGATTAATTTAACCTTTTCGTAGGCGGTGGGAATTTTTTATTCCACCAAATATTATATTTTGTATGAGCAGCAAATATTCTCACATTCCAAATATACTGCCATCTGTTGCAAAATTTAGTAACATGAAAAAAAAAATCATATCAACAGCCTAACCCCATTAATGTTAAATTTGTACGTTGTTTGTATTATGTTTAACTAGTAGGATGCTGACTAATTTGATCCATATTTATTATACATAAAACATGCAAGTTCTAATAGTTTTTCTTGCAAATTTGAAACTGTTGTTGTATTATATAATATTTAATTTGTCATAAAACACATATTTTATAAATGTACATACGGAACATATTTTCTTTTATAGCACACAGTGATATTTTTATAAAATGTGGGACCTAAGTAAACCAAATGAAGCAGAAGCTAGATTGCAGTACCTTTAAAATCTTTCTGATAATGAAATATAATTTGAAAACAATCAAGACGACAAAGCAGAATAAGAAATGCAGAGTTTGAATATAAATTCTTCTACAATTTTGATTTCCAGTTTCATAAATCAAACTACTCTTATTGATTCCGAAACAAATCGTATATTAGCAGGTTTAGTTTTATGGAATACGGAATAGAGTTGTATAACGCAGCTATGTTGTATGAAAAAGATCTTTGATAAATTGAAGTTTTATGAATAGGTGTTGTAAGCAGGCCTTTGGATCTCATATTAATTCTGTGTACATCCGTCCAGAATAAAATTTTGTTGTAAAGATATGGTGGAACTTTAGTCTGCACAATTTTGTGAAAAAATACTGCTGCATGCAGTTTTCTGCGGTTTGTCATGTTTAGCCACTGCATGTCAATTAGTTTATGAGATATGTTTTCATATTTTCTTATACCAAATATTAATCTTAAACACAAATTTTGTATTTTTTGTATTCTGGCAATATCTTCTGAATCCAAACAGAATCCATAGACGCAATAGTCACAATGAGCAAACTGTGAAAGCACTAGCGTCTCGCAAAGAAGAATTTTAGTCTGTTTGCAAAGAAAGTGACGATTATTATATATAATTTTTAAATTTAAAAATTTTTCTAATGCACCCTGTGATGTGAGATTTGAATCTAAGATGAGTATCAAAAATTAATCCTAAGTTTTTAGGTTCTGTTTTGATAGGAATATTGTTATCTACCTCAAGATGCATAGAGTCAATTATACTATTAATTTTATGCTTTCTTCCAAATAAAAATGCTATAGATTTGTTTGGATTCAGAGTTAACGCAAGATTTTTAGCATATTGAGCTATATTATTTAAATCTCTGTTCACATTAATAACAGCACTATCAATGTTTTCTGTTGGTACAATACAATAGAGATGCGAATCGTCTGCGTATAGGTGAATTTTATTATATTAACTTAGTCAATAATAATTATTTATATTTTTTCTACTTATTGTAATAGTCTACAGTTAACCTAAACAAAAATTAAAAACAAAAAGTTTTTTAAACTCATAATAAGTAGCAAATTTGCATAAAAACCTTTTGATGTATGTTCTCTAATAACTACATCAGTTAATACGATTAATTTTATTGACCTTCTAAAAACGAATTTATTTCCGCTGTCCGACCAGTGTGTATCGGTCCGGAAATGGTGTGATTAGTGTTAATTTGTACATAAAATAATACAAACAAATAATAAACGATTGTTTGACAACGTGCAAGTTGGTTGGTTGTTTTTTTACAACAGTGGGAGATTGGGAGCAACCAACCTGAGCGTAAAAAGTACTCTCAATAAAATATCGACCGCTCAGAGCCGGCTATTAACGAACAATCACTTAACATTTTGTTGCGTAGCTCACAGAGTGACCGAGTCATTGACAAATGTAAACAAATTTCAAAATTTCACACATAGCACAACATAAGACAGGTTTATACATTTTCTGTTTATTTATAAACATTTAACCAATCAAAAGTACAACTAAAAACGGGATTTTTTACACGGCTTTATCAATTATTTTTAATAGAACTTTTGTTTATTTTTCACATTTAAAAACATTTTTCATTTTTTGTGGTAGTATTTGAAGAACTTTACCTGCATATCGTTATGAATATTGGTAAATGATATTATATATTATTATTATAATGAATCTCTAAATGCTAAGTTAGAACCAAATTTGGTACTCATTAGGTCTTTTCGATTTGAGCAATTTATGCACCCGGTGCGACTATTTTCGATGTACTTTTGAATTGAAACATCGGCACGGATGTTCCCGCTTAAACTGTACAGTTTGTTATTAACTTTCAAATCACTTCTACAATCATTTTCACCAGATTTCATTAAAAAGCTTTATCTATTGATCTACTCAACATTTCTTAAATATAAGTTTTTATTAACATGATTAAATTTAATAAATTAAAAAATATTTGCAGTAGTTTTTAAAATACATACTTTTTTATATCTTCCATATTCATTAAATTCAAAACTGTAGTTGTTTTATTAATTTTAATAGAATGATTAAAACTTAATTTATAATTAACCTCAAACTTCAAATCATCAAGTATTAACCGTATTTTTTAAATTTTGCAGGCTAGGGCGTCATTTGAAAACCACTACGAACATGTAAGACACTTTTTACAAATGGAACAAGTAATTAGTCACACTCATCGAATTAGTGCGACTATTTGGTCAAATGGAAAACAGCTTTTTATATTGTAATTTCTTTTTAATATCTGCATGTAGGTAGTCATTGTTTTTTTTACGTGGTAGTTTGTATAGATTAATCATGATGATAAACGTATTTAAATATATTAGTAGTAAACATATTTATTCTATGTTTATATACAAATATAATAATAATACGTTTTACATTATGATCGTCAATATGACTATGAAAAAAGCTATTTACGTTTTTCTGTCGTATAATCAATTAGATGCGTAATGCGAAGTAACCCAATTCTCTAATAATATAATCTATAATAAATTAACTATTGATAACAACTAAATAATATTTTAATTATAACTTGTTTACTTACTGTATTTAAAAATTGATCCGGATTGAATTGGCAGTCCTGAATCCCATCACAATCAGGAATTGCAAGTATGCCGGTGACAACCAATTGCGCCGACAATAAATATACACAAAACTGAACCATTGCATACAATTTACTTTGTAAAACTGAATCAACAGAATTGAATAACCGTATTTGCATTACTAGTTTTAATGATTGTTTTTCTCTACATTAGATGAGTCAATTTGTAATATTATCATTGACCTTAACCACTTCTTCCACTACACAATTTTATCAATTTGTTAATGAATCATACTATTTTGATAAAGAAATGAGTAATTATGTTCATATAATTGCTTTAACGAACATGAATTGCAACTGCACGTTTATTTATAGATTTTAGCAGGTAGCCAATAGGCCGATCTGAGAACTTGCACATGGGCATTGCGGAGAAGCAAACAGGTAGGTATATAAGAGAATAAATACTGTAAACAGGTAATATAAAATAAATTATGCTATTAACTTTATTTTACAAGAAGTACCAAATATTGTAAAATAACTAAAATATGTTAAAAAGCTTAACTGCTTTCTGCACTCAAACTAAAGTTTAATTTGTAGGTAATTTAATAAATAATTATTATGTAGTTGGATTAAATTTTATTTAATTTTTTTATTACGTTACTTAATATTTTTGAGTTTCTACAGTGACTTAAATTTTTCATAATAAAACTGAAAACTTGGCATACAGAAAATCAATTTCATCGTTATCCACTACATATGCAACAAGAAAGTAGAGATGTATGAGTGGCGGACTATGTTAAAATGTACTAAAATTATTGTATAATGTTATAACAAAATCAGTTTTATTAATATATAGGATTTAATCACAATTTATATTTGTTAAATAAGTAATTTCAAGTAGCAAATTGGCAATTATCCGCCTACGTCAAGGAAAATTTATTTTAATGCCACCCCGCTTAATAATAAATGAATCGCTTTGGAGAATTAGAGCGAGGATAAATCTAAATAAACACACAGAAACTTGTAGATCAAAGTCAAAAGTACATTTTTTATTTAATAAAACAACACAAAAACGAATTAAAAACTCAATCATTTTTTTATACAAACTTTATTGAAATTTACAACTTAACATTATTATCATATAACATAAATTACAAACAGTATATCAGCGGTTCTGAACATATTTTAATCAATATACAGTGTATTTTCATAGACGTTTGTCACTTTTTAAGTAAAGTTTAATATAATAAAATGTAAATGGTGGACAACTGATTTTTATAAGTAAAATTTAAGATGTTTTTGTTGAATCTTATATTTAATTTTTAACACTCCCTTTCAACACCTTCTTAAAAAATACGTAATATAAACTTTTATTGTTTTTATTTATTATTATGGCTTCCCGCAATCCAACGATTTTCGAATTTTGTCGCAAAGTCTACAAGGACTTTTTTGAGGGTTTTAAGGTTATGCTTTGCATACTTTATCTTTGCAATTATTGTTGGTCACTATGTTAGAGAAGATTATTACTTGATGACAAACACTTGGACAGATGGTCAATCCCAAGTATACGGCACGGACCGTATAGTTTAAACTGGGGTTCTTGCCCAACTGTGTAGTTTAAACTAGAGTTTTTGACCACTTACTTAAGTGATTAAGTAAGTGATTCAAGAGATTAGAAGTTACTCTTTTCTGCAAGCGCTAAAAGTTAGTATCTGAGAAGAGGCAATAGTGATACCAATCTCCTGATGACCAACATTTAGATAAGAGGGAGCGCTCCCTTTCTCCTAATTTATGATTACTTACTTTTAATGTCAAAAAAGCGGGTGGGTGAGCGCACTTCATAATTACGGATGAGTAGTAGTTTTGAATTAGCTAAAGTTGTTTTACAGTAGTTTTTTAATTATTTTTAATAAACCTTTCTTTTTTTCATAATAGATAATGTTTTTAAAATACAATTTTACATACGAATCTACCTATTTGTATCTAAATGACAAATTTAGCCTTAAAAATGTTAATTTCTTAGATTTAACAATAATTTCTCATCAAATTTTCTCTAAATTTTTTCAAATAAATTTTTTAGAAAACAATAATTGTACATACAAATCCGCCTATTGTCTAAATAATTAATTTACTATTTGGAATGCTAATTTATTAAGTTTACTACAAGTATAAAGTAATGTTGTTTCAATTTTAATTTTCTCAATTTTTTTTTTAATCTAGTTTTTCTCTTCAAACAAAGTTTTTAAAATATAATTTTATATATAATTACACCTATTGGTATTCTTTAACTGATCAATTGAACCTCCAAAATGCTAATTTGTTTGATTTAACAAAAATATAAAGTATATATGATTATAAATCCACTTATTGGTAATGTTAAAATCATCAATTTAACCTTAAAAGTGACAATTTCTTGGATTTAACAAAGACTGGATAAAGCTGTCTTATCTAATTTTCTAAACATTTACCAGTTTTTTTTTTTAACTTTATTTTACGTATGAATACATATCTATTAGTATTGTTTAAATTAATAAATTAATGTCTAAAATGTGATTTTTTTTAGATTTAACAAAAATACGTGGTATATACATTTTAAATTCAGTTTTTTCAATTTTTTTTTAATGTAAAATGTCTTTAGAAAACACCTCTACATATGAGTGACAAAAACCGCCGACAGTTCTTTGCGTTGAAGTGGATACGGCTGGGACTGAAGCAAATTTTTTTACCGCAATTTGTCCCTAAAAGAGCTTAGAACTTTTTCAGGTGGCAAACGGAGGATTGGTAGTCTTTTTCTCCGGAATTAATTTGCAACGCAAATTGGTGCTTATATGTTATTTTTTTAGTTATATAAAGATTTCCAATAAAAAACTTCATTTTGAATAGCAGGCTATTTGGGCAGCTGTCAATTTTGAAGCTATTATATTTTAACATTTGACAAGTAAAAACTACGTCATTATTAAAAATGGAACGATACACACTTCAACAACGCATTAAAATTATTAAAACTTACTACAAAAATGGTGAAAAATTTTTAGTCACAGTTCGCAAATCTAAAGCAATTTTCGGTCGGTCGTCGTAAAGCACCTTCTCGGTCGGCAATACTAAACCTAGTAGAAAAAATTAAGCTGTTGGGGCAAGTTTGTGATGTAAAGAATTGAAAACGTGTGCATTGCTTAAGAATACATGAGAATATTGCTGATGTAGCCCGTAGTGTTGAAGAAAACCCAGGTTTGTCAATTTCTTGTCGATCTTTGGAATTAGACATTCTACAAACAACATTACACCGTATTTTGCATAAAGACTTAAGTCTTAAGATTTTAAAGTTGAGTTAACACAAGAAATCAAACCGGTCGATCACCATAAACGTTGTATCTTTGCTGATTGGATCCTTCAAATGCGGAAAAATGATCCGAAATTTTATCGAAAAATCAACTTCAGTGATGAAGCTCATTTTTATCTCGTAGGCTACGTTAATAAGCAGATTGGTTGCATTTGGGGCTCAAAAAATCCAAGAATGATTGTTGAAAAGCATTTTCAACGTGTCATTGTTTGGTGCGGTTTTTGGGCTGGCGGTGTGATTGGACCCTACTTTTTTTAAAAATGAGGCTGGTTCAACTGTTACGGTAAATAGATGGCGCTACCGAGCTATAATTAACAATTTTTTATGGCCGGAATTGGAAGATATTGATGTGGACGACGTATATTTTTAGAAAGACGACGCCACGTGCCACACAAGCAACGAATCAATCAATTTTGCAAAAACAGTTTCTTGACCGTGTTATTGTTCGAAGAGGTGATCACAATTGGCCACCGAGATCTTGCGATTTAACACCTTTAGATTTTTTTTTTAGGTTGCGTGAAAGATAAGGTATATGCCAATGCTTCACAATTGATTCAAGACCTTAAAGATGGAATTTGTAAAGTTATCGAGGACATACAGCCGCAAATGTGCAAATTGGTCATATGAAAAGAATGTGGTACTGCAACTGTAACCGTGGCGGTCATTTGACTGATATTGTTTTCAAATGTTAATGACATACCTTCCGCTTTACAATAAAATAAACATTTATTGATTTCTCTTAAAAAATATTCTTTTTTTTATATCAAAATGAAACTTCTTATTTGAAAACCTTATATAAATTTAAAAAATAACTGAAAAAAAGTACTTTTTGATCAAACAATTGAAATTATTAAAGCCAAAAAAAGAATATATTTTTTATTTTTAATTAAAAAATTTCTTATAAAACGTTTGTGAATTACAAATTACAAATCATTGAACGTTTTGAAGGAAGGAATTGACAAGCTATCTACTGTAACTGAAATAGTAGTTCTCGATATAAATAATTATGAGTTTTATTACAAATTGATTACTAATGTTTTTACTATTATTAAAAAAAATTGTTTTATTATTGGTTAATGCCAGATTTGAGTGGGGAAAGTGAAATATTGTTTACTTATTTAGCTTTTTAAAAAGTTTTCTTTATGGTAGCTTCATCAAGGTAGCTGTTTTCTAACATTTTGTTTGCGTATTTTTTATATATTGGGCTGTTTACAATGCCCATTGTATGTTTAAACATTTTTAGTGAAAATGATCTTTTTAAGACTTTTGATATAATCAAATGTTTTTTATAATGTTATAACATTGTTTATTTATTATTATTAATATTGTTCTAGTTTATCTCATAAACCTAAGTACATGACTTTACTTACTAAGATTATTATTCTTGCAATCATCTTGTTTCAAAACGGAAGCATTCATGTTAATAACTGTATCTATAACACGATATCTTCTGTCCTAAACCTGTTTCAAGTTTGTGATTTGTTTAATGACAAATTTTAAAGGTAAAAATGCATTTATATTAAAATCTTACCAAATAAACCAAGTAAACTTATTGAAATTCAAAGTTTTTCCAATAAAATGCTTTTTTCAAAAAGGCCTTGAGTACTTAAATTAATTTTAAAAGATCCTAAATGTTATATGCTGAGCGCGGATTGTAATAAATAATGAAAACGGCGTCAGAATAAAAAATAACAAAAACTATATGTTAAGTGCGTAACTGTATTAAATAAAAATTTAAAAAACATTTTTTTATTAATTTTGCTATGCAAGTTTTGTAAGAAGAGCTGTCTGACACAAAACTGATTTAAATTTAAAAATTATATATAATTCGGTGTTCTTGGCTACATACAGTGACAAATTGTTGTGTCAATTTTTTAGTAAGATTTCATCCAAAAAATTAGAGCTTATTGTACTGACATAAGTAATAAAATCAGTCTTTTGTCAGACAACTTTAAATAAAAATACATTTCGTCCTATTTTTTTTTTTTCAAATAAACCAAAATGTTAATGTTTGTTTATCAAAAAACAAAAATGAAAAACCACCTTTGGTGATAAATTAATAATTAATCTTTATTTACTTACATTTTAGGATACTAAAGAAATATAGTGTTTATAAAATAAAGTGAAAAACACGAACTATGGGTACGAACGAAACTTTCAATATCAAGCCCTAATAACACAGTCCAGACGTCTAGACATGCTGTTAATCAACGTTGCAATGTTTTCTTGCGGCAGTCTGTCCCACTCTTCAACCAAACATGCTGCAAGGTCTCTTAAGGTCCGAGGGCGATCAGGGCGAGCTCGAATGGCTCTTCCCAGTTGGTCCCACACGTGCTCAATAGGGTTCAGATCTGGTGAACAAGCAGGCCAATCCAAACACCTAATTCCGACTTCGTTAAAATATTGGAGGGTAATGTTCGCCACATGTGGGCGAGCATTATCCTGCATTAATTGAAAGTTTTCTCCAATAAAGTGACTGTATGGTACAACATGTTCCTCTACAATATCCCTAATGTACCTATCTGCGTTAAGGGCTGCTCTATCACAAATATGTAGTTCTGTACGAGCCTCGACAGAAATCCCTCCCCATACCATTACAGAGCCTCCGAAAAAATTGGATCTAGGAACCATGGTACATGCTGCGTATCGTTCTCCTGGTCTCCTCCATACCCGCGTACGACCGTCTAGAGCATCCAACGTAAAACGGGATTCATCAGTCCATAAGACATGTCGCCACTCGGCAGCCCCCCAGTTCTGATAAGTTCTAGCAAAATTCAGTCGGTTTTGTTTGTGACGAACCGTAAGTTTTGGACCAGTGGCAGCCCGATAAGACTTTAGATTATTTTCTCGAAGTCGTCGCTGAACTGTACGTGCCGATATTTGAACATTTCTGACTGCAGCAAGCTCATTAGCTGTAATTGTTGCAGTTTCAGTGCGATTTCTCAAAGATTGTAACAACATAAATCGGTCATCTTGAGCATTAGTTTTTCTTGGTCTTCCTGACCGTGCTCTGGCTGTTAGTAGACCATCTTCCTCATACCTCTGCCAAATCCTTCGGACCCCGTTTTGAGAAACTCCATACCTACGGCCTGCTTCTCTGGCTATGTCCTTCTTCAATGTGGGCAATTATCCGTGCACATCTTACTGGAGATATCGGCATTTTGATCACAAAACTAAATTTCAGCACACACTGACACTTGCCAGCAACATTTGAAGCATGATAAACAAATCCCTGACAACACCTACTTAATTGTTAACCAAATCTCAAAAATCTGAATAAGGCACGTTAGAAGGAAAACATGCACTATATTAAAAATTGTACGGCTATGCATTTGGCGACTACGTCATTAAACTTGTTTTTTGATAAATAAGCATTAACATTTTGTTTTAGCTTCATTTTTAGATAAAAGTTAATTAACAAGCTTATTTTATAACTCGCAACTATCTTGTTAAAATTCGATAATCGTTTCCAAACCATTAAACCAGTACGATGTGATTGTTAACAATAGTTGCAAAATGTCAATTTCACATCTAATTTTTTTTCATGATTATGTAAAACATAGTTATATAAATTATTTTTTTATATTACTAACTCCGTGCTTAAACGACGTATATTAATTAACATTACACTATTTAGCAATAATATCTATAATAATGAATTGTCGTCAAATCATCTAACCGCATTCCTTTACTGCTCAAAAGTTACTCCCGTTCCTTTGTTCCTATGCCCTACTCCACTCCTTCGTGCCGGCTAGGTTCATCCAGCACTTCATCGTAACGACCCGCAATCATTCCCGCGCTGCTTTTCTATAAATTAAACCTGCACATAATTATTAAAATGTTCCACGCACTCAACAAATATATAATTTCTCTGTAGCATAGGACTGGTGGTCATACCATATATAATCTCTACAATTACATCAATTACCTAATTAACACATCCCCAAGAGATGCTCTAATACCAGTCTGTTTATAACTGCTTCTTACTAATGTAATGTGCTCTGCATACAACTTCATGACCAAACTGGCTTGTGTATGCTTGACAATATTTTGCAGTTATTGTGCAACTCCAAGGCCTTAACTGCAAGTGCACAAGCATACCTCCAACGACTGTTACGTATAAGACTTCAATGCCAAATACGTTGTTAACATACAACCCCAAGGCCTCGTGCCAGTGTATGAATAACCATACTTTACAGCCTAGTACAACCTCAACTCTAGCAGTGTACCTGGTATGTTGCAACTGTCAAGTACCTCAATGACTTTAATGTCAATGTACTTTGTTATACACACTTCCAAAAGTTTTATCAGCCTATGTGTGAATAACCTCAAACAGTTGTAAAGTATCTCAATAACTTCTTGTCTATGTACTTTTTCACACCTCAAAGACCTTACGTAATTTATGTGTGAATAAGCCTCAGGTTCTCAGACAATACATGTACGTAAATAACATCATATACAGTACATTAATGATAATAAGCATTGCTTACAAAAACTACCTATAACATTTGGTCATCCTGACTAAATCTCGACCTCCAAATTACTCAACACTGTTCTGGCTAGAACTTATTTAATACAAAATCAAACTTGACTGATAATTAATATAAATAAAAACTAGCCAACATATATCACAGACCGTTCAGCATAACAATCTGAACATATTATTATTATTATTAAGAAAACACACACTCCACAGCACAACATCAAGCAACCAAGCAATTATCCAAACACTACCGCCAACTTAAGAGATCTTAATACTATTCTCATTCAAAAATTTGAGAACAACACCAAAACACCAAAATCAATAACAGCACCTAAACAACAAAATATGCACTCTTTTCAACAACAACTCAAAAAACCACAAAAAACGCAACAATAATGCTGGTTCAACAAAACAAACACATACTCCGCACAAATGCTCATAACGTAAATTCTTTATATGACTACTTAGTCACAAAGTCTTATCTGAACTAAAACAGTACTACATTATACTCAACATACTTCTACTCTGACAGTCCACAAATATGTAAACACTAACACGCAATACACTATCTCAGTTCCACAATGTCACAAAAAACAATTCATTTAAAAGTATACATTTTTGGTAATGAAAATCTATTTAGGTTACTTTAGTAGTGTTTAAAAACAAACTAATGTTTTACTTTATACTACAAAAAGTACATATACCCACTCCAAGAAATATGAAATACTCTAGAAATGATGTAGTCTTTTGTATTGAAAACTTAAAATACAAGAAATATATATTTCTGATATGTTAAACATAGTTATATAATTTTTTTTTATATGATTATCGCGACGCACGCTAATCCTTACAACCACCACTCCGTGCTTAAACGACTTATATTAATTAACGTAACACTATTAAGCAATAATATCTATAATAATAAATTGTCGCTGCTATGCCCCACTCCACTCCATTTATGACGGCTCGGTCTATCTCATCCTCAGCATTTCATCGTAACGATCAGCAATCGTTCCCGCGGTGCTTTTCTATGAATTAAACCTGCACATAGTTATTAATTTTCTAATATGTAAAAAATACTTAAAGTTTACTTTAAAGTTAAGTGAAGTAGGTTTTTTTTAATTTAATTGAAAATATTATAATTTACTTTGCTTAATTGGTTAATTTAATTTAATTAAAAATTTAAATTTTTGATATGTTCTGCGCACTCAACAAACATATAATTTTTCTGTAGCATAGAGCTGGTGGTCATAACTCCTCCTTACTAATGTGATGTGCCCTGCATACAACCTCATGACCTAACTGGCCTGTGTAAGCTAGACAATCTTTTGCAGTTATTGTGCAACTCCAAAACTTCAACTGCCAGTGCACAAAAATACCCCCACGACTGTTACTTATAAGACCTCAATGCCAAATACGGTGTTAACATACAACTACAAGGCCTTGTGTCAGTGTATGAATAACTATATTTTACAGCCTAGTACAACCCCAACTCTGGCGGTGTACCTACTGTCAAGTACCTCTATGACCTTAATGCCAATGTATTTTATTTTACACACTTTTAAGACTTTTCTTAGCCTATCTGTGAATAACCTTAGACAGTTGTGAAGTACCTCAATGACCTCTTGTCAATGTACTTTTTCACACCTCAAAGACTCACTTAATCTATGTGTGAATAACCCTTAAGTTCTCAGGCAATACACGTACGTAAGTAACATTATATACAGTATATTAATGATTATAAGCAATGCTAACAAAAATTACCTCTAACATTAATATTAATACATTTACTGATTTTGCAGATTTTAAATATTAGATATAAAAAGTACAAACTTATATGTAGTTCACTACAAAAAAAACATAAATACAATAATAATAGCCATGCTAAAGTTTTGAACAATTTTAGTTCGGTAATAATATTTTATAAAATGCCTGTTAATAGGTCTGTAATTATTAAAGACAGTGATATAAAAAAACGCAATTTGACAGTCATTTTACAATAATTTTTTGCATTTTTTTAATGTTATAAAAAGCATTATTTGTTGTTGCAAGAATTATTTGAAAAATTCTAACTGTTTCTGAACTAATTGCAAATTATATAAATGACAACTGTCTGCTTATAAAGGCTTCATTACAGTGTTCTACGTATATTTCAATTGCAAACAATTTAACTATTTACATTAACAATAAACACAAAATTGTTTATTCAAGTGTGTCTTTTGCTATCATACAAAATTAGACTTTATGGAATTGTTTGTACCAGTACAATCAATAAAATGCTCATTACTTCCATAATAACCCTGCATTCTCTTTTCAACTAAAATTAAAATAAACAATAAAAATACAAATTGCTTTAATCTAATTAATTATAATAAATTTTAATTATCATTTCAAACATTCATTTGCTGAGCAACAACATGTTTGTGCCTACTTCTACAAACAACAAGCACATTCTAGACTAATCAAGTTTAAGGCATAAGTTAGTATATATAATAAACTAAATTATAACTATTTTTTTTCATAATATTATTGTAGTAGTAGACATATACTGCTACCCAAGTAAAACAAACCCATGTTGGATTAATTGTTTGAAAGTTTTGTCAAGCTTCTTTAAGGTAATCATAGAAAACATTTAATTATTTTGTTAAGAGGTTTTAATGTACAAAAAACTGAATAGTTAACCCACTCATGTTTTCAACACTATCCGGCCAACAAACTATATTTTTTGCTGTTTTTCATCATTTTGCTTAATTTGTTTACTCAAACCCAATTGTGATAGACTTCTTGGTGAATCAAAGTTATTATTTTTTTTTAATTACTGTTGAGGCTGTAGGAAATTTTAACTAATTACTTATTACTTCTGTTGTTAAAACTTCTCTTCTTATTATTACAAAACCTAAACCGCGCTTAATTTATTATTATTCTAACATGAACAATCAACAATGGATCAATTTATTAGATATTTTAAAACTTATTGCTTAAATCTCACAAAAACTATTCAAAAAATTATCAAAAAATGTGTTTCATTCTCCCTTATTAATTTAAAACAACATTGTGACAATCTAATACAGTTTAAAAAGATAAGATTGACAGAAACCAATCCAATCAAATTTTTCAGCTTTCTTTAAACAACAGAAATGTCTATAAAACAATAAATTTACTGCAACGTAATTTAAAATCTTTAATCTAATTCGAAAAAAATCAGATATTTTTGCAAATCAATTTGCATTCAACTGTATTATTAAAAATTATCCTATACTTACCTACAGTGCCAGTTAGTAGTAAAATAATAAGTTCAATTCACTTTAAGCAAAAGGTTGCTTTCATTTTGACAAAATTATTTGCCTTTACTAATTAATTTATCCAACATTTTTGAGAAATATGTTAGTTTCTACATTGTCAAGTTCTTAAAATATCATTATTTTATCTCAGATACTCAATATAGATTTTGAACAAAACTTTTGACAACAGATCTTCTGATTTTTAATTAATCAAAAATTGATTTTTATTTTACCATTTGATTGAGTATGGCAATCTAATCTTATTAACATGCTTTATTGTATAGGTCTTAATAAGAAATCTGCAAGTTTTATTAATAACTTTTTTGACAACAAAAATCATATATTTGTAGTAAGAGTTGATGGTTTTAACTCAGACCATAAAATCATAAATGCTGATGCTGTTCTTGCGTCAACTTTATTTTTAATTTACATTAATAAACTTTTTCATATAACAAAAAATTGTATTCATTGTTTTACAGATGACAACAAATATGACAATGTGTTTTAAAAATTTTAGGTTAGAATCTATATACAAAAATTTTGAAACAAAATCTGACTAAGGTACTCTTAACTTGGTCAATTTTAATTTTAGAAAACTAACTTTTTTTTGTTTTAAATATTTTAACATCTGAGATATCAAACAACAAACCTATATTTAATTTTTTTTCTATATGACCTGTAGAAGGTACAATTTTGTATAAGTTTTTCTGAAACAATTATGTTGTTAATGTTATTATAGACACGGTGAAAGTTTTGCCGAGACTGTTTGCAAAGTTTGTGGTGTGTCGGTCGGTATGAATCACCTTTTCGCAAAGCTGTTGTAATACTTATCGTAAAATTAGAGCAAAATAGTCAAGTTACTAATGTAAAATTGCCAGTTAGAACTTGTACTGCTAGGTCAACCCAAAACATTGTTGCTGTTGTTAACAGTGTCGCAAAAAAACCAGATTTGTCTATCCCAAAACTTTTACAACAATTAAGGATCTTACTGGCTACCTTTTATTACGTACTGCATAAAAGTCTTAGCCTACACGCTTATAAAGTGCAGCTGACGCAGGAATTGACAACGCCAAACCCCCTTAGATCGTGCAATTTAACTGCGATAAACTTTTTGGGGAGCTACGTGAAGGAAAGAGTCTACGTTTATGCTCCGCAAGCAATTTCAGCTCTCAAAAACAATATTTTAGCTGTTATTTGCTAGATAGAGGCTCAGTTGTGCAAAAATATATTGCAAAACTTTTCTTTGCAGACAGAGTCAAGGTGGGCATTTGCTGGATATCATATTCCACAAGTAATTGCACAGATTGAACTTTTTACTTTGTTAAATTTAAACAAAAAACATGGTGCTACTGAAAAACAAATAAATGTTTCTTTTATGATTAAAATAAAACTTCTTATTGAAAACTCTTTAGATGTAAATAGAAAGAGCATCTGAAACTACACTATCTTTTTAAATTTTATTAAAAATCTTTACATTTTCTATACTTATATCTAATGAAATTGATTAAAAGAAATATTAGATATATTGCCATTTAAACTAATATTTACTTAATAATAAAATAAAACACTGTCTACGTTTTTTACCACAAATACTTTATTGATATAATCTATATTCTAAAGAATATATATTAATATTAACAAAAGTTCACGACTCGAGTTTCGACTTTTGAAGGCCATTATCAAGTGAAAACAAACTAACAAAGAAATACATTTATACAGAAAAATTATTATAAAAATTGAAGTGAGGGAAAAATAAATCGTATTACTAGTGGTCTAGAGGGATTTGAAAAGAGGTGATTTATATTGTGGTAAGTCCTTTTGCTCATTGAGAAGATTAACAAGAGGATTACATTGTTTTATGTGAATTTCGGCGGCTTCTAACAGATTAAGCTTAGTGCCTTTTGTACAGGTATGTAATATTTTGATTTGATTAATTTCAGGAAAAGTGTGATTCGAATTTATAATATGATTTGCAAATGAGCTTGTGTCATGATTAAGTCTAAACGCTTTAAAATGTTCTGTATATCGTGTTTCAAAACTTCTGCCAGTCTGCCCAACATAAACACTATTGCATTCGGAACATGAAATTTCATAAACACCCGATTTCCTTAAGGGATTAATTTTATCTTTAGCATTAAATAATATATTTGATAATTTACAACTTGGTTTAAAAGCAATTTGTTGATTTTGTTTTCGAAGGATGTGCGCTATGTTCTCTGTGGTTTTTCCAAAATAAGTTAATGTTGTAAATGACTCTTTGTTTAAATTTGAAACTTTTGGATAAATGTGAGAAATTGTATTTTGATACAATTTATTATTAATTAAATTTTGAATAATATTGACTGGAAAACCATTCATATTTCCTATAGATATAATTTTATTTAGTTCTAAATTACGATAATGATTTGATAATGGAATTGAAACTGCTCTTTGTGCCATAGAATGATAAGCTGCTAGCTTATGTGACATGGGATGATTGGATTTAAAAGGAATTGTAGTATTGACGCTGGTTGGTTTTCTAAATATATTGAATTCAATTTTACTATTCTTGTGAATTAAGGTTAAGTCTAAGAAATTAATTTGATTATTTTGCTCTGTTTCTATTGTAAATTTAATTTTAGGATGAATGTCATTAATTTTATTTAAGAATTGATCAAGTTGACGTGATGTTCCGCTAAAACATGCAATTATATCGTCCACGTATCGATACCAGAATGATATATGTTTTTTGGTAAAGTCTAAATTAAATATTTTATCTTCGACAATTGACATGAATAAATCTGCTAGCAAAGGGCTTAGCGGAGAACCCATTGCTAGGCCAGTAGATTGCTGATAAAATTGATTGTTAAATTGAAAATAATTTTGTGCTAAACAAGTTTTAAATGCATTATAAAGTTCTGAATGAGTAATAGGGTCTTTAACTGATTTATCTAATATATGCTGAATAATTTCAAGACATTCATCTGTTGGAATATTAGAAAACATACTTGTGACGTCAAAGGATACTAGTTTAGAATTCTTTGGAGTGGTTACTGATTTTAAGTGTTGGGATAGGAGAAGTGAGTTTTTTACAGCGTATTTTGAAGTAAAATTTGTATACTTTTTAAATAGAGTATTTAATTTAATTGCTAAAATTCGCGAAGGACTATTAATATATGAAACTACAGGTCTAATAGGAAGATCTGATTTATGAGTCTTTATTAAGCCGTAAAGTCTTGGCGCCTGAGGATTCATATTTTTGATTTGATATTTATCTGCTTTTGAAAAAATAACATGAGTGTTATCTAAAAGTTCTTTAATTTTTGATTGAAAGGCCGTTGTTGGGTCTTTCTTTAATAGACTTAAATTTTCGATTGAGAAAGAAAGACCCAACAACGGCCTTTCAATCAAAAATTAAAGAACTTTTAGATAACACTCATGTTATTTTTTCAAAAGCAGATAAATATCAAATCAAAAATATGAATCCTCAGGCGCCAAGACTTTACGGCTTAATAAAGACTCATAAATCAGATCTTCCTATTAGACCTGTAGTTTCATATATTAATAGTCCTTCGCGAATTTTAGCAATTAAATTAAATACTCTATTTAAAAAGTATACAAATTTTACTTCAAAATACGCTGTAAAAAACTCACTTCTCCTATCCCAACACTTAAAATCAGTAACCACTCCAAAGAATTCTAAACTAGTATCCTTTGACGTCACAAGTATGTTTTCTAATATTCCAACAGATGAATGTCTTGAAATTATTCAGCATATATTAGATAAATCAGTTAAAGACCCTATTACTCATTCAGAACTTTATAATGCATTTAAAACTTGTTTAGCACAAAATTATTTTCAATTTAACAATCAATTTTATCAGCAATCTACTGGCCTAGCAATGGGTTCTCCGCTAAGCCCTTTGCTAGCAGATTTATTCATGTCAATTGTCGAAGATAAAATATTTAATTTAGACTTTACCAAAAAACATATATCATTCTGGTATCGATACGTGGACGATATAATTGCATGTTTTAGCGGAACATCACGTCAACTTGATCAATTCTTAAATAAAATTAATGACATTCATCCTAAAATTAAATTTACAATAGAAACAGAGCAAAATAATCAAATTAATTTCTTAGACTTAACCTTAATTCACAAGAATAGTAAAATTGAATTCAATATATTTAGAAAACCAACCAGCGTCAATACTACAATTCCTTTTAAATCCAATCATCCCATGTCACATAAGCTAGCAGCTTATCATTCTATGGCACAAAGAGCAGTTTCAATTCCATTATCAAATCATTATCGTAATTTAGAACTAAATAAAATTATATCTATAGGAAATATGAATGGTTTTCCAGTCAATATTATTCAAAATTTAATTAATAATAAATTGTATCAAAATACAATTTCTCACATTTATCCAAAAGTTTCAAATTTAAACAAAGAGTCATTTACAACATTAACTTATTTTGGAAAAACCACAGAGAACATAGCGCACATCCTTCGAAAACAAAATCAACAAATTGCTTTTAAACCAAGTTGTAAATTATCAAATATATTATTTAATGCTAAAGATAAAATTAATCCCTTAAGGAAATCGGGTGTTTATGAAATTTCATGTTCCGAATGCAATAGTGTTTATGTTGGGCAGACTGGCAGAAGTTTTGAAACACGATATACAGAACATTTTAAAGCGTTTAGACTTAATCATGTGTCATGAGCTCATTTGCAAATCATATTATAAATTCGAATCACACTTTTCCTGAAATTAATCAAATCAAAATATTACATACCTGTACAAAAGGCACTAAGCTTAATCTGTTAGAAGCCGCCGAAATTCACATAAAACAATGTAATCCTCTTGTTAATCTTCTCAATGAGCAAAAGGACTTACCACAATATAAATCACCTCTTTTCAAATCCCTCTAGACCACTAGTAATACGATTTATTTTTCCCTCACTTCAATTTTTATAATAATTTTTCTGTATAAATGTATTTCTTTGTTAGTTTGTTTTCACTTGATAATGGCCTTCAAAAGTCGAAACTCGAGTCGTGAACTTTTGTTAATATTAATATATATTCTTTAGAATATAGATTATATCAATAAAGTATTTGTGGTAAAAAACGTAGACAGTGTTTTATTTTATTATTATTATGGATTACCACGTAGTAAAGGTCTCAACCATCCTTTATATTTAATATTTACTTGTAGTATAAAGCTTGCTAAAAATTCTAACAAATATTCACTGACAATTCAGAGATGCAGGTGCAAATCTTTATATAATAATAATAATAAATATAATATATAATAAGCTTTCAAATTCATTATTTACCAAGACTTATAATCTTCAAATATTCAAGGTCAATGTATACTAACTACTTAAATCTTGTCTTCAATATGATATTTTTAACCAGTGTAATTTTACTCATTAAAATTCAAAGGTTTTTTATGTTGTTGTAACTTTATTATAATTAAGTAATTCCTAAATACTCGTATCACATTTGAAATAAAAAAACTATTTATTATTACTACTATAATCGTTAGTCTAAATGTTTAAAAACTCGATATTATTACGTTTAGTTAAAAAATGAACTTATTTGTACCAACCCGCTATAACTTTTGCTAAAATTACTCAAATTGAATTAATTATCAAATAATATAAATATATAGCAATACATATATTATAATGATATACTCCGTAGTTGCATAAATCTAATTGATCTTTTAATGTTTATGTGCTTGCTTAATAAAATTTAGTTCCATTAACCCAAAAAGTGTTAATCGCGAAGGTGACATTGCAAAACTTATAGGAGGAAATTGCACAAAAATAATATTCACTGCGAAATTTCCTATTGGTGGCACTCGCTCACACTGCGACTTCATTCATAGTCGAGTCGACTTTCTTTTGTAATACGAAACTTGCTGCTGCGTCACATTATATAAATTAATACTATTCAAATCTTTTCACCTTGTAAATATATATATATACAGTCGCTTCTTTTGTGACAAGAGAATAATGAATGGTACGACGTTTTCATATGTATGAGAACCAGACATATTAATGTAGAAACTACTACTAGCGAAATATGATTTTATTATCAAATAAAATTTAATCAAACGTCATATTTATCTGATCATAATTTAAATTTCCTCGAATGGAAAGATTAATCGTTACTTATACATCACGGTGCATACATTAACAGCAAATGGATTTCCGAGAATATCCGCAGCGTAATTATATTTCATGCTAAATACGAGACCATGAAGCCGTCAAATGAATCCTATCCAGGCAGTATAGTTATAGATGCAAATTCCAAAGTTTAATGTGTGCCCATAAACGCCAATCCATTGGCAGAACTAATTGGCTATAACGGTTCACTGTATTCCATAACGTAACCATGCCAAAATGCCATTAGCATCGATGAATTTGCTAAGATTAAACAAACCTGTATATTTATGTTTGGCAATCACGGCCACGATCCGTGAATGGGAGACTGCAATGGTACCACACGGTACCGACACGTGAACCTTGAACTTAAACATACCTAGCGGAAACACAGTACAAAATAAAAATCCCAAGACTAAAAAATACATCAATTGATTATATTATTACATGTAATTTTAGTTAATTATCATGTCCATTCCGAGGATAAATCGGCATGCAATTTATGTAATGTTATTTTTTATATTGGGAATAAAACAAATCATTAATTATACAATTTTCAGATCCGTTCGGGTGTGTAACGTAATAATAAATTACAATTAATGTAATAGCTCCTAAAGCGAACAAACAAACCTACTGAAGAAGTAACTTTCACTGAGTTTAAATCGAGCGTGCATAGTAAAAAGGAAACGTTTAAGGAGGAAGTCGTTTATCAATAGTATTGCAATTTTTATACCTGAACCAATTTTATTGTTTGCACTTTAATAGGAAGATATATGCATTTATCTTATTTTTATATTATTCTATATGTATGCACAATATGCACATATTTACATACTTACAGCGCCATACTTTGTTATTTGCCAATGTTTAAATAAACATTTACAACATATATATATTTTGAATGGTTTTTAATCTACAATATATTTCAGCTTAGCCAAGTATTATTAAATTAGCTGGATACACATACTGACACAATTAATATAATTATTTGCTGTATTTGCCCAAGTCGAACTATTTTAGCAAGATATTTAGTTAGTTTGTTATAACAACATTAAAACAGTCTTTGAATTTTTATAGCAGACAGCAACATATCATCTCTCATCTATTGGCAATTGGCATATATTTAGTTATTATAAATTTAATCTTATGGTCAAATAAGTGGTAACAAATCTTATAATTTCAATTGTATTAGAACGGTAGCAGGTATTTTCCAATTCCATTTGAAGCATAATATAATACCATTATTTGTATTTAGTGTTGCGACATTGTTTACAAAGTCGATTTTGAATTAAGCAGATCTTTAATATTTGATTTTTTTTATTGGTAGAACCAATTG
This sequence comes from Tachinus rufipes, assembly GCA_963932245.1. Lineage (NCBI taxonomy): Eukaryota > Metazoa > Arthropoda > Insecta > Coleoptera > Staphylinidae > Tachinus > Tachinus rufipes. The sequence goes on along the minus strand of OZ010745.1, from coordinate 67,943,213 downwards.
CAGTACAATTCATAATAAGTTAATACTCTGCAAAACAATTAAACTGTTAGCAACTTCAGTTGATCAAAAGAACTCAGTTTTGTGTAACGTCCATGACAATATAAAGACAAATAAATCAAATATTATTGTATCTTTAACACAACATATAAATTTAAGTAAACACAAAATTAATTTTGACAATTATTTTTGTATAAAAATTGCAAGAGAAGCTGGGATATAGTAATTTCTATGGGCCTGTTTAATTTTTAAATTATATATTTTGACATGCGTAACGATAATAATATATTTTAAATAAATAAACAAAAAAAAACGTTTTAATTCAATCAAAGTAAAAACCGCAATCAAGAAGCTGATTATTTCAAAACATTGGTCTTTCAAATCGGATCGATCGTAAAAAATCAAACACAATTAATCAACTAGTAGCTCAAGTAGGCAGCAGCATTTAAGTAAGCAATTTAAACAGGAGTTAACGCGTTTCTAGAATACTCTCAAAACAGATCAGAAGCCAACAGCACGCAGCATTAGAAATTGTTTTTATTGATGCAAAACGCTAGCACAACTTGAATAGCAGTTATGTAGAACCGACAAAAACCAAATATATTTCAGATGAAAAATTAGATGCAATTTACCACTTCGTGCAGGCTGAAGCATAATAATAATAATAATAATTTTATTCATGTTTTCAAAAAATACATTTTTTACATACGTCATTAAACCTAATAGTAATAGTTAATAAAATACAGTAAATAATAAAATAAATTACCAGTAACAAGTTTTCTACATCAAAACAGTTAAAAAAATCATAATAATAGTTTACACCTACATTTACTAAACGATTTATATAATTCTAAACTAGGACGTACTTAAAAAATTAGATTCATAAATTATATTATTTAATAAATCGTTGACTGAATAGTATGCTTCTTTTACAAAATATGTTTTAATAAGGTTCTTAAATTTATTTCCTTGCAAATCAGTTATTGATTTTGGTAACTTATTATACAGTTTTATGCCAAGAAATTCACTAGCTGTGACTGACTTAGTTAGTCTATATTGAGGTAGTCTTAGATGATGCCCTTGTCTGGTGTTATGACTATGGATAGTAGTACTTGCAGTATATGAGTGAATGTTTCTTTTTATAAATAAAATGCTTTCAAGCATAAATAATGAAGGTAGGGTCAGAATATTCATTCTTTTAAATGATTCTTTGGAGTCTGCTCTATAGGACAGGCCAGCCAGAATTCTTACAGCTTTTCTTTGTGAAGAAAATATCCTTTTAGACCCATGCGAATTTCCCCAAATTACAATAGCATAGGATAAATGTGAATGATGATTTCCAAAATAACACATCTTTAAAACGGATTCTGATACTGTTTCTTGTAAATTTCTTAAAGCGTATATGTTTTTATTTAATTTTTTAGACAGTTCTTCACAATGTTTATTCCAACTAAGTTTGGCGTCCATATGTACACCAAGAAATTTAACTGATTTATTTAGTTGTATTGGCATAGGTCTCATAGAAAATGTCAATTCTCGTTTAGTAAAAGATCATTTGCAGAACACCATTCTTTAGCTTTCTTTAAAGCATCGTTAGCAGATGATAATACTTTTTCTAGCGACGAGTCTTTAAGAATTAAAGTAGAGTCGTCAGCATACAATATAGTCTCAATAAGTGGCATATATTCAAAAAGATCATTTATATATATATATATATATATATATATATATATATATATATATATATAATAAACAAAATTGGTCCCTAAATCGATCCTTGGGAAACCCCCACAGTAACATTACTACATTTTGAAAATTCTTTATTATAATACACTCTTTGTTGGCGATTAGAAAGATAAAATTTTATTATATTAATTATATTGTCACATAATCCATATTGTTTTAATTTAAATAATAGTAAATTGTGAGATACGCAGTCAAAAGCTTTTGTCAAATCACTGTACACAACTTGCATGTAGTTGCCTTTTTCAAAGTTTTTAATAATTTTTGTGGTTAAGTGGTATATAGCTTGTGTCGTTGACAAACCTTTACAATAACCAAATTGATTTGTATTAAATAATTTATTTTATTTTATGGAAATTTATATCTGAAGCTGAAGTAGAAACAAGTTCTATGGCATTACAGGAAGCGGAATTTTGACACAAATCAAATTGTCGGTTTTAAATCTACCCCAATTTTCTGGCGTATATGACAAATGGTTAAACTTTAATAGTTTATCTAACTCTAACATAAAAAAAAGTTCAAAAAAATGCACTGCCAAAAAGCAGCAACTAAAATGAAAGCTGCTGAAGTAATGAGTGCTTTATCAATAACTGCTATCTATAAAGTAGCAAGGGCTCTATAAAAAAGCAATAAAATAAAATAAAGATATTTGCACAATAGTGCAGTGCCATGTAAAAAAAATTTTTAAACTTCTTTTGATGCTAAGAGATTTGCATGAGGCGCTTCGTTCACTACTGGATAAATGCACACAGCACATACGTGCGCTTCGTATATGAGTTTTTAAAATTTAATTTGATTAAAATTTTATTATTGCACAACTCCGACACAAACAATGGTAGTTATATAATCTCAACAATCACCTTGCACTGATTATTGATCATATATTGATCATTATTTAAAACTTACACTACTTTTTAGGATAAAATTATTGTACTTATTTTAGCAAACAAAATCAATTTAATTTGTTCAAAATTACTCTTGCACAACCTTGGCAATAAACAATGGCGTTTATTTAATCATTTAGCGCTAATTATCAATACCTTGATAACTAGTTAACAAACAATTAAAGCGTTTCTTAGAACACAATCATTGCACCCGTTTTAGCAATCAAAATAAATGTTTAATATTTAACTTGCACACACACACTTGCTCTTGCCAGGCATTTACTTACTAAAATTCCTTCTTTCTTCCACCAGACACGACGGAATTACTTTTTGGTATTACTTTATCATGCTGATTTGTTATTGTCTATATTGCTTTTTGGGCTTCTTTTAAAATTACTCTTAATTTTCTTCTTCTACTTTGGCTTGCATGACATTTTCTACCGTGTTTGCTATAATGTTTTAGCAATCTGTGGTGCGTAGCATGTGCTTTAATATATTGTCTGGCGTAAGATTTATTTTTGTTTCTGCCAAGCTTTGTTTTTGACCCCAGCGGACACAAATAAAAAATGTATGCTCTAAGTCTACAGTACGCCCAAATTGATGTCGCTTTTATTTCAAATTTGTCTAAGTATTCTTACACCCATGTCTTGTCAACATCTCAATCATAAAATAGTTAATTTCTCTATGACTTTTCTGCACTTATTGCTCTGTATTAGTAATAACTCTTTTTGTATATTAGTCTACATCTTCCATCTGCCAGTTTTGTATAGTTTTTTTGTTTCTGCCTGCTTTTCTGCTTGGTTTTTAGTCTTTTCCGCACTTTTTTCTTTTCTTTACAAAAAGGTCTATAGGTGACATTTTTGCTGATACTAATATTGCGTTTGTGGGCAGAGTGTAGTATGCACTGCATATTTGTTTAGCCAGTTTTTGCATTTCTACTATCATATTAGTGTACTTCTGAAATTCTAGTTTTTTTAGTACAGAATAATTAAAAGCGGACCAGTCATAATTATTGCACAACTTTACACAGTGGGGCCAAGGCCGCCCATCAGCCAATCAAATAACATAAGATCATCATGAACAGAAAGGGGCTGAAGCGTCGAAAGAACGTAATAGGCGGAGCTTTGGCCGGCTTATTGTTAACACCCATTATTCTTATAAAATTTAATTATAGTTTTGAAGCAAAAAAAATAATAATGTTGTAATAATTTTAACGCTATATTTTTTTTATAGGCAAGAAAAACGTTTAAAACAATCATAAAAAAAATCTAACACAAATTGGCAATTAACTTTTTTGTTTATGATTATATTTTAATCAGCTCATTTTACAAGAATTTTGCTAATATATTTATCACAATTCCGAAAACAGAAATAAATTATCTTTATTAAGTTTCGAGATAACTATATTACAATTTTATAGAACTATTTTTTTCCCTTAAATGTAAAATTTAAGGGTAAAGTAGAAGAACAGTTTTATAGCTGAATTTCCTCTTTTTATCTATTTAATTTGACAAATAAAAAATGCAATAATAATAATATAATATAATATAAGATTTGTTTTTATGTAGGCTATTTCACATTTGGCATCAGACAAACTAGCATCCTGGCCAATGTTTCAACTTTTTTACAAACATTTAAAATAAGCTGCTTTATTTTTGTTCCAAAATCAAAAGTTATTCCAAGGTATTTTATATCTGGTCTTGTAATGATGTTTTTTCTAAGTACTTTAAGGATTATGTCTTCGTTTTTTTTGCAACAATTTTTAATTTGTTTTTGCTTACCTATTTTGTGATTTGGTAGCTTTTTACCATTTGCAGCAAGTACGGCAATATTTGTTTGGAGCAGAGTTGAATGCGTTTTTAACATCAAATGTAACTAGTAAACAGAGCTTTTTATTTTGCCATGCGCCCCTCACTTGCCTTGTTAGCTTTGTAACACTTTCTTCATTGCATTCATGATCGATCTGCCTTTTACAAAACCATACTGTGTGCTAGCCAAATCTTCGTTTTTTTTTTAGTTTATCCTGTGGCTTAACATCTGCTCAAGTAACTTTTCTATACAGTCTAGAAGGCAAAGTAGCCTGTATGTAGCTTTATTTTGCTATTGCTTGCAGAGCTGTTCTAGTAGTACTAATCTTACTACCTTCTAGATTAATGGAAACTTTCCGGTTTGTAGCAGCTAATTCATAATGGCTACGCATTTGCTATTTTGGCCACTAAGGAGGTATACCCCAGTGTTTTTGAATTAATTTGATCTGCTTTTTATTTTTAGCCTTAAGCGTGGTGCAAATCCAGTTTACTTCTTGATCCACTGGGAAAAAAAATCTTTGCTATACTTGTTGCTGTTTCTCTGAAATAAGACTTTGTGGTCTTAAACGTAGTGAGCTAGTTGCAATTTGATATCTTTTTAACCATATGTCGTTTTCTACCTCTTCTATGATTTTTTTTTTGAAGCATTTTGTTTTGCTTTATTAATAGACTTTTTTGTAGCATTTTTTGCTCTCTGTATAAATTTTTTGCTAGTTATTTTTTTTCCTCCGCGCTGGTTGTTCGTTTATTTGTGCGAGTTTCAATTCTATTTTTACATTAGGTTACATTAGGTTTCTTTTTTTTGTATTTTGTTATTTTTTGTTCTTAGTTTATTGCATGCCCTTCTTATAAACTTTAAGAGTAACTGAGGTGTATTTTGTTTTGCCTTTTTTCCCGCAATTTCTGTCGTACTCTCTGTGCATGCTATAGCATCCATAGTTGAATTATCTAGTTTTTATTCCTTTTGCTTTCCTTTCCTTATTGTCCCAGTATAGTGTTACGGCATAATTTTATAGATGATTGTATTATGATTCAAGCACTTGTCTTTTTTTAACACTTTCCAATCTATTATTCTAGTTGCTATTGTATTAGCTACTAGGGTAACGTCAAGAAATGATTTGTTTTTTCCCTTTTAAAATGTGGGGATGTTTTTGATATTTGCTACCGCTATTCAGCTGAAAAATTTGTTGGTGAGTCCCACATCATCAAGTTTGCGTTAAAATTGCCTCCTATAAAACATGTTTTGTTTTGTGTTTTAATGCTAATTTTAAGTTGATTTATAAAAAAAATTAAACTACTTTTTGATATACTTGGAGATATATAGCAGATATGTATGGTTGCTTTTGCAAGTTCTATCCATACGTATTCATTGCCGGTTCCTGTATCATATAGTTCACACTTTCTATTTACAATGACTATGGCCGTATCTACACTTTATACGGCCATAATCATTGTAAATAGAATCTACATTTTTGTCCTTGTATCAATTTTGTTTGGTTTTGGTTTGCCTTATTTTTCCATAGTTCTTTTACTAGTTGTTTGTAGCTTAAGCAGGCTTTATTCTTTAATTTTACATACGTATAAGACGTTTTCAATTTTGCATTCTTTTGCTATATGTATCTGTTTTCTACAATTTAACCACTTTCCATTCATATCTTCTGTTTCCTGGCACGTGTCTGCGTAGTGCTCAAACTTGTAGCATTTGTAGCATTGTACTAGTGCCATCCTTTCTACAACTCAACATTTCAGCTACCAAATCTTGATCCTTTCTTTGGTTAAGAGTATGTTGGCGTTGCGTTTAGGTATAGCCACGTTTGCGTATTTGAGCTCTCTGGCATTTGCTTTGATTGACATCTTTATTGTTACGATTTTGTCTTTTGTTTTTTCTTTACTTGTTTCTGCTATAATTATGTTTTACATTTCTTTTTCCGTGGTGGTATCATCTATGTCAATAATCACTATGTTTTTTTCTTTTTTTTGTTACTTTGATCAGGTTGTTCAGTTTTTCTTCTAGTGCTGTTTTTAGTGTTTATCCGTTTCTATTTTTTTTTTTTTTATATTTATTTTGACGCATCCCTCTTTTGACTTTTTGATTATGTTTATTTTAATGCCAATCTTGTTGGCGTCTATTGTTTTTTCTTCTATCTAACCATGTCTGAGTACGTCCTATATTTTTTAAGCTTTATTATGATTGTTTTTCTAGCTTTTTTTATTCCAGCCAGTTTGTTTCTGTTGTTGCCACTGTTAGTTGTTTTTTGTTTTCTCAGTTACGGATTGCAAGGTTGTTCTTGAATGAATCATAATATCATGGTTGTCCTTTCTGAACACTAGTTTGGCGATTTTATTTCAAGTAGTTATCCATTCCATGCTTGTGCAGGTAAGAAGTAGTTTCATGCTTTTCTCAATACCTGTTATGTTTTTCAACTTTTGTAGCTCTTTGAGCATAGATACATTGTTTTTTGTTTTTGGTTTTTCCTTGTTTATGCCAATCAGGTATATACATCTGGTAGTAGTATCAGTGAAGTTATTTTTGTCAACCACCTTACTGTTGCTTGTTGTTTAAACAACCATGCCTAGTTGTACCGCCTTTCTATTAATTATGTCTAATATCTGTAGTTGTAGTTCACTTAGTCTTTTTATAAGTGGGTATTGTTGGGTGTGTTTGTAATCTTATTATAATCACATTATCTCTTTCTGTAGATATTTGAGTTGTTGAGTCCTTTCGTTGTGTTGAACTTTTCAAAAAGCTCTTTTGGCCAGTATGCCAGTACTAATTTTTTACGGTTTCTACTTGTTTCCATTTTGTTAATTTTACAGTCTGGATTCTTTGGATTTTAATTTTTTTGGTTTCTGTTTCATATGTCTGGGTTCCTGCGTTTGTATTATTTGTCTTTACTGACTTCTGCTCTCTTAAGCTCTTTGTTATATTGTCTATTACTTTAGCCGCATATAGACAAAGCTTGGCAACTGACTCTTTAAACTCCTTCTTTGGTTTGTACAATTCTTTGACTTTTTTGTCAAGTTTTGCTATTTAATTAGCTATAGTTTTGATAAGCTCTTTTGTTTGTTTAGTTGCATGGTTCTCTTGTTTGGAGTATTTTAAAAAAAATTACATTTTCTTCTATGGAGTTTATTCTGTCCGGAGATCTAATTTATGAAAAACAAAGTATTTACTTACAAAGTTTTCGACATTTTATGTTGTCAAGTTAAGGTTTTTTTTTAGTTTGCTTTCCTTAACTACCTTAACAGACAATCTAACGCCCGGTTTTTCTAGCATGTCTCAAGTATATGTAAATTTATATACGCCCATTAACTGTTGAGTTGATTTGTCAGCAAGCAAGCAAACCTAAATATATTATGAGTAAAATGACAAGCGCTGCCAGCAAACGATGACTCAGCGGTGGTCAGCAAGCGCGTTCAGTTCACATGATGAGTCGTTCTGAACGCAGCCATTGCCAAATCTATCCGGATCCTAGCAAAGACGTCGTTTCTAAATGCATGGTGCAACACAAACTCGACATAAGCTGGGCTTGATTCTGTGCGAGCTGAGCTTGGTCAAGTAACGTTAGAGAAACCGGGCGTAAATAACCTAGAATCTTTAAAAAAATTACCGCACTACCTGAATTTAGATTTAACTAGATTTAATTAGGTAAGTTGAACAATTATTAGCTTATCCAAAATACAATTTAATAATTGTTGATTTGTTGGAAAAGAGACAAAAATGGAAAGTAAGCTAACTAGTCTTGACATAAAGACAACTTTTTACTCTTACGTTTGCCGCTAGGTTGGGTAATAAAACTGTATATGGAAACAGATAGCATCAATCCTGTTGAAAGAAGTAAAAGAAGAAAATTTAAATTAAGTTAACAATTCATAACGTGTATCTTAAACTTAAGTTGCTAGGTTTTAATGTTTTATTTAAATTTAAATATGAGCAGAAATAATCTATTAAAAAAGGAACTTTAGTTGTAAAAAAATCAAAGAGTTAGTAAAAAAAACATTTGTTACAACAAAAAAATGTTGTTAATATCTAATGTGCTAGATGTCTAAATTTTTTTAAGAGACACGGTATTAACGATACATTTAAAACCACAACAATAATAAAATAAAACGGTAGATTATTGTGTAATTTTAAGCACATGTATTGAAGTTTTTTTTGTAAACTTGTATACTTTACAATTGGATATCTTAAGCTACTTTTATGTTTAATAACATAATCGCTTTTGAGACAATAATATATTAATTATTTGGTTTAAATAAGGTTTTTCATAAATTATATTGATGCAAATTAACTTGTTTTTACTGTTTGCTTTGCATAATAAATATTCGATTATTATCTGTCGATATTCCCTAATGCACAATAACAAATCTTAACAAATTTAAAACTATATGAAGCTGTAAAAAATATTAATAAGTAAACATTTGTGGTTGATACTTAAAACTAGATTTGATGCAAATTTATTGTGCACATATATATCTTAAACACATAAGTACACTTTTTATCCATATTTGAAAAAAAAAATACCCGTTATTTTTTTTTTAAGAAACACTGTCTTTTAAAGTTCTGCAAAGTTTTTAAAATTTAAGTAAAAAAAAATATTTTTTGGACGATTTTGAAAAAAAAAAGTTTCTTATAATTTGTCCCTAAAATGCAGTCCTGAGAAGTTACAAATGATCAAAAAATGTAAAATAAATCAAAAACTTTTTTTTTCAAAATTTGATTGCTTATTGCTCGGAAATGGCTTACTGACAAAATTCACATAATCAGGATTCATTTAGAGGTAAGCATTTTCAGTGGTTTGAGCAAAAACAAATTTTTATTCCGTACACTTGACTCATACATGGCCATATATATATTTATGATCTTAGCTATGCTGAAAAAAGAAAGATAGGAAATAATATAATGTAGAAAATTGATTTATGCATGGTATCATTTTCATTCAGCAAATTGGCAAAAATTCTTAGTGCTGTAATTGATGAAATAATTTGAAATACAAGAAACATACCTATTTTATACAAAGTAAATAAATCGTATTATGGTTTGAGAATTTTGTCATAAAACATGAATCAAAATATAAATAAATTGTTTTATTATTTTGACATCTATTCTTATTTTAGGTACGGAATAATATTTTGGAAAAACAATTTTGATTCTATAGGCGTATTTAAAAGAAAAAAATTGTTAACGTTGCAAACTTTGTTTATAGTATATGAATACATTAAATTTGTATGCAAACATTTACATATATTTGTCATTATCTACAACACAAGACATAGTTCTGATTATATCTATTCTATCTATAATTTAAATAATTTAAATGTCCAGAGTGATTTAATTTCTTTTTAGTCAGTATGGCGCAGTGAGCTGTGCAGCATTGTATGTTTGTGTACGTTTGTGGAAAATCTGTTATTCAAACACAGCGTTTCTTTTGTCGACTGCATAGCTCTTGAGTGACGTTCTGGTGTGCTGTTGCTAAACTTGGCGTAATTGACCCAGATTGCTACATTGAAATGATTACCAACTTTTTGGTTCCAAAACTAAATAGGAAGAGAATAGATATTGGAAATGTATAGTTTCAGCAGGATAGATCCAGGACCTACATACAGCAAGAGCCTCAATGAGAGATCTTCGGGAAATTTTTCAAGAACAAATTATTTCACGTTTTGGAGATGTGGCTTGGCCAGCTCGTTTCTGACCTATCGGGTTCTTGTGGAAAAACTAAGCCCCACATATTGGAAGAATTAAAAGATGTTATTTTCCGCACTTACTTAAATAAAATGGCATTCTGTAACAAACATTTTAATGTCAATAAAAAACAAATTAAGTAATAGAGATACTACAACCATTCTCATAAAGATGAAGTGGATAAAGACAAAACATTTAAATATTTGCAAATTGGACAACTATATCCCGAAACGGAAGGATTTATTCAAGCAATTCAAGACAAAGTAATAAATACTCAAAGCTACCAAAGGTACATATTAAAAGATCGAGCTAATAAAACCGATAAATGCAGAAAATGTAATACAGACCCAGAGACGATAGAACATATTACAAACGGATGCAGAATATTAGCACCGACACAGTACGTAGAACGACACAATGCTGCAGCTAAAATTGTACATCAAGAGTTAGCCTATAAATATAAACTAATAAGTAAAAAAGAACCTTACTATAAATATGTTCCACAATCTGTTCTTGAAAATAATATCTGTACTGGGACAAGACAATATTTACAAACAAAACAATAAACCATAACCGACCAGACATCACTATTACTATTAAAACATCAAATAGTACATTTTTAGTAGACATTGCATAGACATTGCAATCCCAGCTGATCATAACATTGAAACAAAATACGCAGAGAAAATAGAAAAATACTTACCTCTAGCTTCAGAAATAGAAAAACTGTGGAAACAAAAACACATTAAAATTATTCCTATAATAATATCTTCAACAGGAATAATACCATCAAAATTAAACAATTCTATAAAACAATTAGACATAGAACAATACAATATTATAAACATGCAAAAGGCGGTAATACTAAGTACATGTAACATAGTACGATCGTTTTTAAAACAACACATGTAATACATCTATGTATTAGACTTGGTAGTATGTACCCGTCTAATACAATGAAACCAGGTTAACCTGTGAAAAAAAAAAAAAAAAAAAAAAAAAAAATAATAATAATAATAATAATAATAATAATAATAATAATAATAATAATAATAATAATAATAAACGTCTTTATTAGATTTATGAGTACATTTATTATAAAATATGTAAAGCTATGGCAAATTTTATCTTGTTTAAACATTACTGTTTAAGCTGGTGTTCTTTCGTTTAACTACGCATAAAAGTTTTAATTGTAAAATATTTTTTGTTTATACTAAACTTATGGTTACAAATTTATTTTATTTTACATTTACAATTTACCATATTTATAATTATGTATATTACTTATACCTTGCATGTTTACTTGCACTAACATTGAACTATAAAACTTATTTCTAATTTTTTTCTTAAAACCAATATTACTTAGTTTTTTATGGAATAAGGAAAATTTGTACAATGCAGCTATGTTGTATGAAAAAAAATCTTTATATATTAATCTTAAACACAAATTTTGAATTTTTAAAATTTTTACAATATTTTCTGAATCTAAAAGAACCTATAGACTGAATCACAATGACTGAACTGTAAATAACCCCTGTTCGAAGGAGATAAAACAATTTTTAACAATAATGCAAATACGAGGTTTTCACTTTCATCGACAATACATATATTTCACTTTTTTTTGGTAGCTTATTACTATAAATATCAAAATTTTGTTAATTTTTTCCTAACAACTATGCTACTTGCTTTTAGGTTTTTTTTTGTTATTAAATATTGCTTGCCTGTTTGCTTTAGTATTAAGTTTGATTTGAATTATTTTAGGTTTAACATTATTATTGATATTTTTTTAATACAATGTACACTTTTAATAGCGTTTTTTATTTATATTAACCTTCAGTTTGTTTGTAAACATTTTTATTGCTAAACCTTTGATTTTTCTTTGAATTCATATAATCTCAAAAACTTATTTTTCTTAGTTTGTTTGTTGTTATCATTTATAGATTTTAATTCGGCAGTTTCAGATTCAAGTTGCCGGGTTTTAATCTCTATAATCTATCTATTTTATTACGAAGTTTATCTAAATCTTGTTTTAGAGTTGTCGTAATTATCTTAGTTTGATTTTCAGTAATTAAAGTTAAAAATTCTTAACTCTTAAGAAAAGTTTTGCAAGTGGAGTGCATCATTTGCACCGGCAAGTTGAAATTGCGTAAAAGGCATTTTTTTCAGATAACTAACAAGTTACTTTACAATAAATATTTTTTAATATATTTTAAGATTTACTAGCACAAGCACAGAAACTCGTCTACTTGCTATGCTGCAAGAATTTCTCTATGTTTATCTAAAGTAGAAATTCATTTGTGATTAACTTATGTCAGAAAATCTGTTGTCAAACGTTTTGATTAAAATACATAGTAGTCTATAATTTGAAGAATCAGACTTTTGTTTTAGGTATAGGTGAAACATTTGCAACTTTCCAACAACTCAGGATTTTTTTTATATGATAAGACAATAATTCTAAGTAAAATGGAATAATTTTTTTTGATATTTATTTTAAGTTCCCTAAAACTTCTACAAGTTGTTTTTTAACTTTGACTTTAAAAAATCGTGTTTTTTTGTTTAAAAATCGCAATTTTAACGCAAAAAAAACTGCTAATGTAATCAATCATTTTGAGTCCACACCATAAATATTCGCGGAAAAACCCAAAAAAACAATATTTTAGTTCCAGTGGCTTGGACAAAATGAAGCATTTTTGTAATTTGTTTTAACTGCTGAACTAAGACGTATTTTGATGTAAATTAATTAAAAAATATAAATTTGGTTTTGTGTATTTGAGTTTTAAAGCTTATTTTCAATACAATACACCAAATATTATAAAAAATATAAATTTTGCAAAAAAATTAGCCGGTGACGTGCTCATGGGCCTTAGAAAACTCTATCTAAAAAAAAATATTTTTTTTTTATTTACAAAAAATATTATATTGTATGGTAAATTTATTTGTCAAATTTTGATGAGCCCCGTTCAAATTTATGTTTGAATTCCTAAAATAATATTATTTTCAAATTCTGGCGTTGATAGATTAAGTCTAAATTTGTGCCGCAAGCACAAAAACTATCAGACAAAGAGTAAAATTGATCAAAATTGTTTCAAGCAACAAAAGATGTTTTTGGTAAACTTCTGAAATAAGCCTAAAAAAATATAAATCAATAAATTAAAATATATATATATATATATATTTTTTAATGGATTATTTTTTTAAGTTTTGTATTTTTTTTTAGATTGACTTTTCTACGCCCGGTAAGCACAACACTGACTATTTTCTATGTAGAATTTTCAAATTTTTAATAATATTTAGTGTATAGTTCCTCTGAACGCTGCTAAATGTGCATTTGTAAGAGTTTATGTCAAAAACAGGCCTATTTTTCCAGGTTCTAAAATTCAAATACACAAATCAAATTTATATTTTCTAACTAATTTACATCAAAATACGTCAACTTTGGCGGTTAAAAAAAACTACAAAAATGCTCCGTTTTGTGTAGACCACTGAGACTAAAATATCGTTTTTTTTTTTAATTTTGCCGAGTATAAAAAAGGTTTAGACTTAAAATGACGTCAGAATTGAATCTATGGAAAGTTTCAGATATTTCACTAGCAACATTTTTATTTGCGTTAAAATAAAACAAACAAAAAAAACTAAAAAAAAAATGTTTTTAAGGGTTTTATACCTTCATGAACTGATCAAAAGACTACTAATAAGAGTTATAGAAACGAAAAAAAATACTAAAGCAAATTTCTGGATGCATAAAATTACTTTTATAATCAGTATATAATATTGTGAGCAGTCGTTTGACACTTGCATTGCTATTTACTAGAATCTAAACAATGTATTTATTAGATTTTATTTTAATTATTGCATATTAATTTTATTAAAATAACTACAGACAATTTTGTTCACATCAATAAGTGGAAGAGATTGAAGTAACTAAATAAATTAGACAAACCAAATCTCTACTTAACATTTTATTATTATTGATTATTAATTTAATTTATTATTTAATTACTAAATCAAACTAGAGTACATAACATACTCGAATTAATATTAAGAGTAAGAGAATAGTCAAAAGCCCAACACGTTGCTTCAATTCCGCTAATATGCATATACGAGAATTAAACATACACATTGCTGATGATAATTGGAGAGTAATTTTCAAATTAGGTTTACGATTTAATTTAATCTTAAACTATAATGAACGTTCCTGACTATGATTTTAATGAATCTGTATGACATAAATATGCACAACCGCATGGATTAATTAACCATGACCAATTAGATTTAACAGGTGAATTTTATACACGCGCAAATTATTAATACATGTTTATAACAATGTGGCAATTAAATGTGTGTAAATTAGGTGCCCATAATAAAAACAAGTGAACGAATTACTTATTGTTGCATAGCACACCGCGATGTGGGTGCTGTTGATTAGTTGTTGAGAAATGTTAGTGAATAATGCATATACGCTGTATAGTTATAGAGGCTTTTAAATAAAAGGTCACAGTATCTACTTATCCAGAAAAAAATCCATTTCCATCTATATTAACCCTTATAAGTATTTTTTATAAAAATATATTCTGTCATATTCAAATGTTGGAATGAATGGTGTTCATACTTCGCTTTAGCAAAGGGTGGAATTGAACAGCATGTCCTCTAAAAGGGTAAACGGTTTTGCCAGAGTGATATGAAAATGTCGCTTTGACCCATTTATTTTCGGAGTCATGCATATATCAATAAATGTATTAAAATTTTGTTGAATTAGTTTCAACTGAACTAATTAAATTGTGTTATTCGCTGTGTTTGTGTAAATATGTTTTAATTAATAATGCTATTTCAATATTTAATATTGGTTTTGTATCCAATTTATTCTCTAGAATATCAATAATGTGTGCACATGTTTTAATCAATTAAATTGTTTGCAAATATAATATTATTAATAGATTTGTGGATTATGTTATATTTAAATTAATTCTTATATACCTACTTTGCGTTTATTTAATCTTGGCCCTTTGTTAGAGAAATCAGCAAATTAGAATCGGCAACAAGAACAAAGAATGCGTGCGTTTCGCAATTTGCAATCCTATTCACGTTCCACATCCACAAGCAAACACATACGGAAAGAATGTGTTTTCCATTCACGTGTAAGGAATCGCCAATTATTATTACTATTATTATTCTAAAGTTGAAATTCAAAGTGGCCATATAAGTAAATTCGTACCTCTCAATCTTACGTAATTCAAACCATCATCATTCGCGTTCGAACAATAACAAAAAACCAGTTTTGTCTAGTCTCCTCCATATGTTCAGATATGTTTGCATCTCACGCCACTAAAGAAGATTTTCTGCTAGACGGAGATGAATTGAAAAAGTGAGATAGAAAAAAAGGTATTATGCTAGTCAAGGTTTTTAATTATATTATAAGAACGCAAGTAATTTACTATGTGTTTCCTGATTCAATTATCATTCTACTTCACACCCAAAGTAAACTAATTTTCATTCAATTTGTTTGTCACTAAGGGTAGATTTGTGGTGAAACATTATCACCAGGGGGATGAAAAGTGTGCGGGAAAATAAGGTAATCGATGAGGCCATAGAAACGTCACGATTATCAAATACACGTGGTGTATTAAACACACATTATATAATACAGTATTCAATTATAATCTAATAATACTTTTAACAAATTGACTTAAGACAATCATATGTTGTACACCTCAGGTAATGACGCCTAGTATTTTACGAGCCATTTGCAAATGCTGTAACTCAATTGAGTGCAATATGAGTTTTGACTGTTTCTATAACTACAGTAAATAAAAGAAAAGTTACCAAATTATTACTTATATTTTATGCAACAAGCACGGTAATCCACAATTCTACGAGTATGAACATTTTACACAAGCCCCACAAGCCTTACAGAGGGGTGTAATTCATACAAGTGAAAATAAAAACTCTATTCGAGTTGTACACTATACATGAAAAATTTTAACGTATACAAAAAAAAATTTAAAATTTTTTAACGTTATCTTATCACTTTTCCGTTGCCTTCGTCGTAATGGCATTTTGCATTTCTAATTTATCAAAAATCAAAATCAAAATGTTCCGTATCGTAATGACTGTATGATGTTGTTTATTAATGTAAAAATATACAAATATTATTACATAGTAAATAACATGTTATATAAATAAAATTGTTAATAAATAAATTTACACACAAAAATATATTACCATAGAATATGAAGCATTAATGTTTAAGATGTACAGGTACGTTTTATATTAAATACTTTAATTATATAATAATTAAAAATATTACAGGTAGTTTTTTAAAACTTATTATTATTGGTTTAATGAATCATCGTTTGATATCATTTGTATTTTTAGCAGTCTTTAGAATAGTAGAATACCTGTAGCAGCCTTAATGTGTGGATTTAATTCATTAGATCTATATGTTGCTTGTTTATGAACTGTATTTACATAAATGTTGTGCCTAGATCTGGTGGCGTAATTCTGAATTTTTCTGTTTTTAATGATTGTACCATTCAGATATTCAGGTAAAATATTATTTAATAATTTGTATATAAATCACGTTTCCAAAATACAGTGACTGTCAAACTGAGACTAACTTTAACTTTAACTGTCACACTAAAGTATAGATTGAATCAGTTTTAGGCAAATAAAATAAAAATGTTGGGCAGAAAACAATATGCGGCTTTATAAATTATTGATACACTACAAATATATTTCTACAATTAAAAGACTGACATATACGATAAAAATATTTACATTTGTCTTATGTTTTAGATGTTAATTGCTTACTATGATTTTTAAAATTCAATATTTGTTGTCAATTATCAAATCAAGATATTTAATTTTATTCACATATTTAGAATTTAGAATTTTACTCAATAAATACACTCAGACATCAAGATTGACCTATCACTATTATTTTTGTTTTGTCTGTATTAGCTATTAATGGGTTTTTTGTCTAATACATATTCAAATTTTTGTAATAAAGCATTTATTTTTATAACTCCAACAAGTTATCATCCGCAAACAAATTTATGTACACATTGACATTCTGACTTATTTTATTTATGTCATTTATGTACAGTATTAATAGTAGTGAACCTAAAGTTGTATCTTAGAGTACACCTTGTTTGTAAATATTGTAATCGGAGTAAATAATAAAATCTCGGTTTTTGAAAGCGGAAAATTGTTTAATATAACTAAAAACACTTAATTCTCAAAGAGTAATGGGGATAATAAAGTTTTGTTTTTGAAAACATAATACATAAGGGTGTACAAAAAATAATGTAAGATATTTCAGAGGGTCGTAGTTCAAACCACAACAAACAAAAACGCCTTAATAAACATGGGTTGTCATAGCTTTCGGAGATATGGAACATTATTTATTTTTATATATTTTTACAAAAAACAGAGTTATAGAAGACGTTTGAAGTGCTCTCTTTTCATTTTCAAACAAGCACGACATCTTTGTCTGAAGGACATTTGTACTCTTTCTAAAATTGGTTTGGATTTCTTGGCACTTTTTATTAATTTTTAACTGCAGCTTTTTAAGGCTATTTACAGGAGTAGCATACACTAATGGTTTCAAACATCCCAAAAAAAATCAAGAGGGTTTAAATCAGGCATTAAAACCGGCCATAAAACTGCTTCTTCCTACCCACCTATGTGGAATAGTTTTGTCTAAATGCTCTCTAACGGCAAAACAAAAAATGAGCTGGAGCAGCACATTTGTTGCCTGTGGGCCAAAGGAATGTCTTCCAAAAGGTTATACATTATGTTCTGCAAAAAGTTGAGGTAAGCAGCGCCTGTTAATCGGTTTGGTAAAACAACAGGACTTAGAAACCTGTTGTCTACAATACCCATCCAAATGTTTAATGAAAAACATGTTTTATGGCCACATTCAATTACAACATGGGGATTTTTGACGATTCAACGATGTGCACTATGAAAACTTACAACTATTTTGTGTGAACCCAGCTTCATTGTAAATAGAATTTTGGCAAGAAACTGCGGGTATTCAGCATTCTTGCTTAGAAACCAGCAACAAAAAACCAAACGTGCCTGATAATCAATTAAATTTAAGGTCTGTACTTGTTGTACATGGTATGGATAAAGCAGTTGCTCGTGGAAGGTTTTCCAAACAAAAGTAGCACCAATTCCTACCTTGGCTGATTTTGGGTTGGAGCGCTGAAAATAATAAGAGTTCTTATGTTATATGGAATTTAATAATAGAAAACTTAGTTTCAAATTATTTTGTAATTTAAAAACTTTTATTCTTATAAAGTTTTTTGAATAAATTAGTAATCAATACGTTATCGCATTTATAAGATAATAAAAATCATGCATTTTAAAATTATAAGTAGTTGTCGGTTGGTTACCAGTAGTTTATGTTTGACTTGGGTCGTCTAATCTCGAAAATTTTTGTATGTACTGCAGACAAACAAGACGAGCCAACATTATAAATTTAGAAACTAATTTTAAAATATCAAATTTAGTTTAATTTTTTTAAGAATTTATGTTACATAATTAATTAATTTGATAGTGGTAAAAATAATAAAATAAAATAAAATAGTAAAAAACTTTAATTGTATAATTAAAACCAAACATTTGAATAATTCATTTTATAATAAAGTTATGTAAATAAAACTTGCTAATTTAACTTTAACTTATTAATATACAAATACTAAAATAAAATTAATACTACAAAAATAAAATAAGTATCGTATTATAATAAAAATAGCTATATAAAATATATAAAGAAGAGAAGTAAGTTAAAAATCAATTATTAAGTTTAAATAAATAAAGCCATACTGATGAGAGGTAAACCTCGAAACGCGTCTATGGATGTTTTTAGTTTAGAATATTTTTTCATAAATTTAATTTTTTAATGTTATAAAAATAGCTAAGTAATGATTTTATTTTATTTATTTATTTTATTTTATTTTACATACATGTTTCGATGAGTTATCATCATTTTCAATGTATTTATATTATATAATATTTCAAACTGATTGATTAATATTTAAAAAATTGTTTTTTCCCGCTACCCTGATATCCGTTTTATTTATTTAAATTTCTATATTCCCGCTGACTTGAATTTTGATTTTGTCATTTATTAGACGTTGTAGAATATTTAATGATGTTTTTTGATTTGAAATATTATGTTTATTAAATATTCTACACATTTCGGATAAAAATTTAACATTTTTGGAAAGCTTAGAAATTAAAAAACATTTAAAAAATCAAAATTATACAGTAATAAATGAACAATTAGATATATATAATTCACCACTACTAGATATGTTAATAAAAATAAATTTTAGTTAAATAGAAATTTTAAATTATAATGTAAATATTTATATTTACTTGATAGATTATCTAACCTTTAAATTTGTAACGTCTAATAAATGACAAATTTAAAATTCAAGTCAACGGGAATATAGAAATTTAAATAAATAAAACGGATATCAGAGTAGCGGGAAAAAACAATTTTTTAAATATTAATCAATCAGTTTGAAATATTATATAATATAAATACATTGAAAATGATGATAACTCATCGAAACATGTATGTAAAATAAAATAAAATAAATAAATAAAATAAAATCATTATTTCAATAATATGAATAATATAAAAGGATTTTATAAAATAAAAATAGAAAATATAAAATATAAAAATAGCTGTTTATACAAAATGTTCCAAAATGTGAAGTCACAATTTTGCGTAATCTTTAGACGAAATATAGTTTAGTAATATTTAATAAAGTTATGATTTATAGTAAACTGTTAAAATAAAATACAGAGTGTTTAATTATTGATTAAATAATTACAATTTTAAAATAACAAGAATTTATTTTTATTTTAGTTTAAAATGACTATAAAGATTGATCAAAATGACTGCCGTTGTTCTGGTTTTTAAAACAGATCTGGTTGTCTTACGTAACATATTATTGCTATTTGAAATTAGTTTTACTGCCTCAAAAATGAGTTTTCTAAAATCTTTTATAGCCTTTGATAGTGTTTGGTATACCAAATCTTTCATATGACTCTACAATAATAATAATAAAAATTGTAAGTGTCAATTTTGTATGATCCAGCGGTAAAATTCTAAACAACTAGCAAAATGTCTTCCAAACTCGCATTTTTAATTTTGTAGCACATTAAATTGTGCAAATAGATGACAAATAGAGATGCTGGTATTATTATAAAAATTTTGCAATTGTTAATAAATCAAATTGTCATTAACTTGAGTTGTCAATTACTCAAGTTTGCAATAATGATTCAAAAATTACTCGAGTTCTCAAACACGACTTAAGTTGTCAATGATTCAAGTTGCCAAGCACTTGAGTTGTTATTAACTTGAGTTATTAATTACTTGAGTTATTGTACTTGAATTTTTAAAAATGATTTGAGTTCTAAAAATAACACAATTTTTCAAAAATGATGTCAATAATTGAAGTTGCTAATTGCTCAAGTTTTCAAAAATGACTTAAGTTTTAAAAATGACCCCCGACTTCTCAAAAACGACTCAAGTTGTCAATGACTCAAGTTGCCAATGACTTAAGTTGTCATTAACTTGAGTAGTCAATTACTTGAGTCTTCAAAAATGACTCGAGTTTTAAAAATGACCAGAGTATTCAATAATAATTCCAGTTGTCAATGACTCGAGTTCTTAATGACTCAAATCGACAATGACTAGAGTTGTCATTAACTCGAGTTGTAAATTACTCAAATCTTTAAAAATGACTCAAATTTTAGAAATGACCAGTATCATAACTTAATGACTCAAGTCTTTAATGACTCAAGTCATGTTTCTTGTTTTTCTTGGATCAACAAGTTTTGGCAAAATACAATTTAAATAAAAAAATGATATTTGTTGCAGCATTTCAGTGTTCCAGAATTGGTCATCTCTGAACACAATTTTCTTTTTTATACCTTTTGCTGTCCAAACGCAAAATAAACAATAATGTTTTTGAGTGAAGTTGTTCCTGGATTTGAATGTGTTTTTGATTAATTGCGCTATTTTATATTAATATTTATCTCAGGTGCCATTAGCTTTGCTGAAAAAGGGCATTTTTCTTGTTTAAATAAATTTATTATAATATATTTACAAATTTACCGTGGTGTGAGTATATAGGTGTGTGTATAAGTGTGTGAATTGCGCGTTGTCATAGTTTCTATCACCCACCTGACGGACAAGACTTTAAATCTTTTTTTTTATAGCAAGAGCTGTCACTATCTGCTATTAGTGTTGTATATTTTAGGCCGTAAAGTTCAATACTTGTTTTAAATTCTTTAACTATTGAAGCTGATTTTATTGCAGGTGAACTATCTGCGCAATCTTTGTAGAAATTGTGTTTTTTGAACGGTTGGATTTAAATGTTTAGTTCTTGCACAAACAAGACAATATTTATTTTTAACATTAATATATAGCACCTTTTTTGTTTTGTGTGCAATAATTGCATCTACTCCAAATAATGCATTATAGTTTGTTCTGTATAATCGATTAGACTTTGCTGTCCACTTTCTTTTTTCGACATAAATGGTACATTTATTGACAATAATAGATTGCACAACATGCTTTAACCACCACCAACGTTCACACCGCCAGCAACAACATTATTGTTTATGCTTAATTTTGTTTAATCAATAAGGTTTATTAAAAAAATATATTGTTCAGCATTGCACATGCGGCATACAAACTTTAAAGAACAATCCTTTCTTTTTTTTTTGAGAATATTAAAATTGCAAAGATAGTATTCAAACTTTTGACTATGCGTTTCAAAATCTTTTAACTTTATTAAAAAGTAAAAGGGCCAGATAGCCTTATACCTGTAAGTTCATTAAGCTAAGGTGCGGCATTGAAAACATGGTTATTATTTGCGTCTTCAAGTGTACTAGTTTTAATACTTGGCAAATTATCTTCTAAATAATCAACGGAAGAAATGCTTGTTTCGGCTTAAAAAGGTACCTCTAATTTTGTTTTACAATTTAGCTTGAAGCCTTTACAGAAAGTTATAATCAATTGTTAATAATTTAAATAGTATTACTTTATAACTATAAATTACATGTTTTAAATATAAACGCTTTATCATTATCATTATATTTTAAGTGGATATTATAAAACATAATTCTTGCTTATAATATCCACGATGCAACAAGATGTTTGAAAAATATTGGAGCAAAACTAAACAATATATTCTATCTTACAAATTGTTATATTTTTTATATTTTTTATTTCTTAAGTACTTAATAAATTCTTATTAATTATATTTTTTGTCATTGTAACCATAAGAAATTCTAAAAATAACTAGGCAGACAATTACAAGATGTTAAGTTACTACAAAACGGTGCAAGATATAAATAATGTACCAGAAAATGTATCATTAAAAAAAAGTTTAAATATCAAATGTTGTACATCTTGTACACAAAATTTATTACATTTAGTGACGCACTATTTTTTAATAAAAATTAACAATATTTTTGTTGTACTAACGCCACTGTTTAGATTGTAGCAAGTAATATTTTTCTATCGAGAATTGTCATTTATAGAGTTAAGTTAATTAGAAAGAAATTAAAAAAATATACCAGAAATGCGTTATAATTTTTTTAAACATAAAACAAATACAAGTATATAAGAAACAAAAGACAATATAAAAAAAACTATCGTCTTA
The DNA here is from genome assembly GCA_963932245.1 of Tachinus rufipes. Lineage (NCBI taxonomy): Eukaryota > Metazoa > Arthropoda > Insecta > Coleoptera > Staphylinidae > Tachinus > Tachinus rufipes. Next base: position 67,920,403 of record OZ010745.1, on the reverse strand, counting down.
GGCAAAGAGTGTGCCGTTTACTTTTGAGCCAACTTTATGTAAAAACAGTAGATAGTAAATACAATGTTTACCTTTTTCTGCGTCTTTCGATGTATTTCGTTTTTGCACCCATAATAATAATAAATGTAGAACAGTTAATAAGCTAATAGTATTTATAAATACAACTATATTAACAGCGCTCATAGAACTGTTTTTTTTTGGGATGCACGTAGGATAATTTTTATTAATTATCAGAAAGGAAAAATTATTAATAAAGATTATTAAATTAACTTATCGAAAAATTTAACTAAAAAGATGAAGAGAAAACGGCCACATTTAGTGAAAGAAAGGAGCTCTTTTACTAAGACAAGGCCCCGGTCTACACATCAATACTATGGCTAAAATCCACCAATTAAAGTTTGAACTGCTTTGCCACTCACCATATTTACTAAAATTTTTCCCGTGCAACTTTTATTTGTTTTCAAATATTTAAAAGTGGCTTGGTAAAAAGAGATTTGCAAACAATAATGAAGTCAACGATGCTGTAAATGATTTATTATACAGGGTGAGTTGGGAGGAACGGGCCAAACTTTAGGAGTGCTTTGTATACATAAAAATAATGTAATGAGTTTGGTATGTTCTTTCCAACTGTATATATTGTGAGATCTGGCGTCCTTAAAACTTTATTGAAACAAGTGTACAGACCTAAGTAGATACTATGTTGAGAAATGAACACAAACCAACTTAAAAAAGTTTTATTTTTTTGTTCAGGCTCAGAATATTTTAATCCGGCTATTTTATCTAATCATCCTCCGTTCTTTGTAAGAACTTTTGACCTGCAGATATAGCGGTCATGAAAAGTTTATAACGCCCGGCTTTATTTTTAGTAAATATTTGGAATCTGGATCTAACCAACAGTCTAAACCCGTCACCAGGAACACCAGCAAAATTTCCATATATTACTAAAACGTCAGTGGCAAACCAACAAAGTTTAAAAAATTTATGTCGTCAGTAGCTGTATCTAACTGCAATATTATTGTTTTGACTAAAACCTGGTTTAATTATAATATCAGCGATGCGGAGCTACAAATAATTGGTAACAGTTTGTTTAGATTAAGCTAGACGGAGGTGGTGTCTTAATTGCTACTACAACTTGTTTTAATAGTACATTACAACCTACATTTTTAAGTGTCATTTGTTTGTAATTATTAAGTTTAAATTTGTATTGTATATTATCAGTGCAGTTTAGTTACCACCTGTCTTGGCATGAAATAAATGTTTAGATCATTGCCATTTTGTAAAATCTATTGCTGATAAATATCAGAACAGTAAACTAATTTCATTAGGTAGTTATAATTTACTCGCAGTGGCACAATGTAAGTGTTATTTGTAATGATTTTATTTTGTTGCCAACTGTTTTCAATTCCTAAACAGCGCACAATGTATTTCTATTCCTAATAATGGTGATGTGTTCTTAAATTTATGCTTTACCAATATCTGTGATATTTCTGTGATTAATGCTGTGCATGAATTATTTTTTGTTAAAACTAAGCTTACATCATAATGTTTATTAGTCCAGTCAAATATGCTCAAATATTGATCCCACCTCTAAAAAATTCCAAAAATTTTAAAACTTTGTTTACTGATTTATAAGTACCTAATGAAAAATATACTAAAAATCCTGACAAATATGACACAAGCTTTAGCGGTAATTACCAAAATCAGGGCACTTTTTTCGGTTTTTTTGTTAATATCACAAGGTATGAGACAATTGACTATATAAATAATGAAAGCTGATGAAATTTACAATAAAAATGATCATATACATTTTTTTGTATTCACAGCGGTTACTAAGTTATAGGGGGCTAAAAAATAAAATAAAAAGTTTTTTGTATTGTTACGAGCCAAGAAGCCGGTTTCTTTTGTTTGGTCTTCCGTTTATTTTGACAGTCCTTCCTTTCTCCCTTTCCTTCTACATAGCGTTCACAATACGCGTGGCATACGCGTCAAATTGTAGTGTTATGCGGTCTCTCTTTTACCTTTTTTGTTTATGGAGAAAGGTAGTAATCAACCCTTTAACGATGTTTTTAAAGATAACTATCAACAAGCAGAAAAAGTAGATAAAAAAGGTGCGTCCTAACTGAACTTCCCACTACTTTTTGTAAGGTCGACCACTTTCTAAGGATCAACCACTATTTGAAGGTCAAGGTCGCTCAAGTGTGTCACTATGTTCAAGATCAAGGTCAACGCATGTAGTTTTTCAAGGTCGACCACTTTCTCAACTACTTTTTTGAAGGCCAACTTTATGTTCACATATTCCTTCACTTTATTTCCATGTCAAACGTATGCTTGATAAAATGTTTTAATAATTCAGCCGTTTTAAGGCAAACAGTTAATCGTTGACTCTGTCAGTACTGCAATGTCTTTCGAAGAAAATGCATATTTAGCACGAGTTGAAGTTTATATTGTAAACAACCTTGTACAAATCCCAAGATGTCTGCTACCCGATATTGCATTGAATTATTTTCAACAAAAAACATCTATTTTGCTTGATATGATAAAAGTGGATTTACAAACATACAAAGAAATTATTGTTGAATTTATTAACTTAAACGATTTGGAACTAGACCCTGACCTTATTGTGTATAATCATAATTTAAAAATATTGCGATTAAAGCTGTACGACGAGTGTTATAAATTATATGTTGTAATGATATTGGATAACTTTAAAAAAGATATACTAAATAAATATATTTTAAAACATCTTAAATTAAAGATAATAAACTTGATTGTGAAATGAAACGTGTACACTTTATAAACAAAAACCAAATAAAATATATGCATGTTTGGAAATTTGCACATCAACAAGCCAGAGAAGAAGTTTGGATAATTGAAACACTTGATAGAAGTAGATTTGCACAACGTATTGAAAAAATCAATAAGACCATTTCATCAGTTGGATGAAGGACATAGACAAAAAATTTATCTTGAACGGTTTAGTGGTAGTGGTAGTGGGAAAGTGTAGATATAAATGAGAAATATTTACAAAACTTCTCCAGTTATAATCATGTAGGCTGTATACGCCGAAATGAACTTACCTGTGCCAACAGATTTAAAAAGTGCAATAGAAACATTACATAGTCGGTTTTACATTTTTTGTATGAATGCTTGTCGTGCCCAAAATCGAATAGATTGTTTTGAAAATGAAGAAATCAAGTATCAAGTAAGAGAAACAAAGTATGGTTTGGAAATAAAAATTTGTTATGATTATCATCTTGGGATAATTTCATTAGAAGAATTTTGTGAGCAATTACTGAAAGTTGATATTTTATATGATTTTATCTATGATATTGAAGAGTTTTTACCAAATTACATAAAATGTAACATTTGTCAAAGAAATGAATTAACACCAGTAGATTTATTTTCATCAATTACTAGAGTAATGCATATATTAAAAAAACTTTCTGAAGAATGTAATCGAATGCAAAGAAGTATAAAAAATAAAGTTTTCAAAAAAGATTTAAGAAAAAATGATGATATGTATACACATGGGGTGGAATTGTGTGAAAAAGTTTTACAACATCATATTACATTGAAGCAATTTTGTCAAAAATTTGAAAAATCCAATGTTTTATTTAAATATTAAAAAAAAATAAAAAAGTATCTTCCACATGATATTTTAAATCAACCCAATATGATAAAAGTAAAAAATACAATTCAAAACATACATAAAAACTTGAGAATTTATCCAAGGATGTTGGTTTGTTTAATAATAGGATAATGCACCCATTTTTTGAACAAGATGTAAAAAATATGAATATGGGATAAATACTTGCACCGATTTTTTAAATGAATTTATTTCATTGAATTGTCTATACACTAGACTTCAAAAAGTAGATGTATTACTTTGATTTCAACAATAACTTCTTCGTATGTTTGTAAATCTACTTTCATTATATCAAGCAAAATTGATGCTTTTTGTTGAAAATAATTTAATGCATTATCGAGTAGCAGACATCTTGAGATTCGTACAAGGTTGTTTACAATATAAACTTCAACTCGTGCTAAATATGCATTTTCTTTGGAAAACATTGCGGTACTGACAGAGTCAACGATCAACTGTTAGCCTTAAAACGGCTGAATTATTAAAACATTTTATCAAGCATACGTTGGCCATAAAAATAAAGTGGAGGAAAATGTGAACATAAAGTTGGCCTTCAAAAAAGTAGTTGAGAAAGTGGTCGACCTTGAAAAACTACATGCGTTGACCTTGACCTTAAACATAGTGACACACTTGAGCAACCTTGACCTTCAAAAAGTGGTTGACCCTGAGTAAGTGGTCGACCTTGAAAAAAGTGGTGGGAGATTCAGTTTGGACGCACCTTCCTTATCTACTAAAGTAATAAGGATTTAAACAGCTACTTATAACATAAGCTTGCTCTTTACCCTTTATCTTTATTTGAAGAAACTGGAATGTTGAAAACAAACAAATCCGCTTTATACGATACTTTTCCTGTACTACAAGAAGAAGCCAACCTTTTCGATTTTGACATTGTTTTGGTTGGAGGATTACTGTTACACAAGGTGGTGTGGCCTAAAAATCTTCAATCTTAACAATTTGCCAATGTTATGTTGCCTATGTACTCAAGCATTATGCCGACAAGAACTGTACCGTTGCGTTTAATAGCTATTCAGCGACACTATCCAGTACGTAGACAGATGAATAGAACCAAAGTACAAGCTAAAAAAGTCAGTTGACATAAACTTTGTTCACAAACCATAGAATTAAAACAAAACAAGAATTTAATAACGCTGGTAAACTGATCATCCGCACAGGAGTCATAAAATACGAAACTAGTGACAAAGTAGCAATAGTTGGCAAGGATGTTGATCTTATTTTCCTCTTTATAGCTGAAAGACAAATATTATTTGTTAAACCAAGCCACGGCAGAGTTGAAAGATAGGTATAATTGAGTCAGCAATTGCAAAATATGGGAATGAAAAACTGCATATTTCTTGTGCATGCATTTAGCGGATGTGATACGACTTTCGCTGCATATTGAAAATGAAAACTTGTTTGTATAAATTTGTTCAAGATGCGAGCTACACTGCAAAGTATTACTGATGTAATAAAGCTGAAGCTGAAAACAAAATATTCGTGGCGTACAATGCACCTCACAAGCATACTTCCCTTAACATGCATTGTTACAAAGCTTTTACCAAATCAGTTTTGAATGCTAAACCAGACCTCTCTGCGCAGCATGCTTTATACAAAAACCACCAAATCCAAGTTGGGCTAGGAAATAAACTTCCTCCAAAAGAGTGGGATTGGAAGTTTGAGCCTGCCGGTTAATTCTAGTAACTACAGAAGACGCAGCTGAACCTGAGGCAGTCAATAATTTTATTTTTTGCAAATGTATAACCCCCCTCTCACAATGATCCAACGTATCCAAAAGTGTACTTTGGCATCTTCAATAAATTACATATTGTGCCGTGCTAACTTTTTTTGTTTGAAAAAAACGCAATCACTAGTAGTTTATAATTCTGTAACCGCTAAGAAAACTAGAAAAAATGTATATAATCATTTTTATTGCAAATTTTATAAGCTTTCATTGTGTATATAGTTAACTTTTATTTCCGACCTACAGTTCTCTAGATATTATCAAAAAACCAAAAAGAAATGTCTAGTTTTTTATGATTGCCGCTAGAGCTCGTGTCATATTTGTCAAGACTTTTAGTATATCCTTTACTAGGTACAAAGTTTTCAAACTTTTGGAATTTTTTTGAGGTAAGAAGCTACTTTGACTGAACTATATGTGATAGATGTAAAATTAAATTTGCCGACTTTAACGCAATCAATAAGTTTTTGCTGAATGTTGTTTGGTTTGTCTTTTTTTATAATTGTGATGTTAATAATTGCGTCAATGTATTTTACTCTGTATTGCATTTTGTTATTGACTGTCTTGTCCTAAAAAAACTGTGTCGTAAAAAAATGTCTAGTTTGGTTCAATAAAAATTGATTTTACTTATTAGACTCAAAAAACTGCTTCAAGACTTTTGTCCGATTACAATAAGTTTCAATCGATTTGTCCTTTGTGTCAAAATTTTACTACATGTTTGTACAAGCAATATATTACTCAAACAAAAATCAACATTCAGTAATGGAAATGACTATGTTAATAAATTTGCTAAATTATTTTTTTCTGTTTACAACACACAATATTATTCAACTTCATTGTTTGACTTTAAGGAAAACGTAATACATAAAACATTTTTAGACAGTTGGATATATTTAAAAAAGTGAGAACCTTAAATGTAACTTTAGAACTGTACTTGACGGCAATATTCTATGCTGTTAAAACAATGCAATCTCATTGCAAACCAATTGAGTTTTTACTCTTTATTAATGTTTTATTTTATTTTTTTAAATTTTAGTTTTTGATATTTAGAAATTGAAAACTAGATTTAAACAGTCTGCAAACATTGACCTTGAATATTTGTGGCTTATAAGTCTCAGGAAATACTGAATTTGGAAGTTTATTCTATGTTTGATGGTATTGTTAATTTTTTTTTTAAATTTGAAGTACTAATAATTATTTGTTTTGTAATACGAGTAAATAATTGCTTAGATGGCATTTGTATTTTGTTTGAACAATGTTCATAAAAATATCTATAAAAAATGCAAAGATTACGCCGGTGTTCTAAAATATCTAAGTGAATAGTCAATTTTTTGTCAGCAATGAACTTGTTTTTGAATAAAATTTAAAATTGATAGTGTTGTTTTGAATGCTTTTCCTTATACTTGAGAACAATATTCAATACAAAAACAAAATAAGTTTCATATACATGCAAGAGCTGAACAGAATTAAAAAACTGTTTACATCTATTAAAAAATCCTAGTTTTCTATATACTTTCGAAGCTATCTCAACAACATGGTCATTTCAGAGAAGATTATGTAAGACTGTAACTTCTGAAGACATATTGAAAAAGATTTAGATATGAATTTGTTGTTCAGTTTAATATTTGGTAGTAATGATACTTTAAAATTAAAATTTAAAATAATAAAAAGTTGAGTTTTTTTAGAGATAAAATTGGCCATGTTGGGAGTACCTCATTTAGATATTGTTTTAAGGTCTTTGTTTATAGATGCTACAGATTTTAACTATATAAATTTTAAGGCATCCTGCTATGTTTGTCAAAATATTCTTTGAAAAATACAAAGTATGAAGATTGCCATCATCTTCAAAAGTATAAAGTTTTAATAAAAAGAAAACTATTGATAAGATTTACAGATCAATACTTATCAATGGAACTAATTGCTAAAATTAGGATGTCATACCCTATGAAACGTTTTGGAATAATCTAGAGTAACTGCAAGATTTTCTCTATGTTTGTCTAAAGTGGCATTAAATTTGTAGCTAACGTCAGAAGATTTATTGTCAAACGTTTTGATCAAAATTTATATTGAGTATTTTAGATAAAGTTATTTTGTTCAAAGTACTTGACAATGTAAAAATTGATATATTTTTTTAATTTATTAAACATATTGGACAATAATGCATGTATGATAAGACAAATATTTTAGTTACAACGGGAGCTTATTTATTGGCAAATGTTCTAAGAATAATTTATGTATACTTAATATCATTCTGGTATTTAATTTAAGAAGATATTTTTTAACAACTCGTTTCCTAAAATAATTTTTACCCACAATTTTACCACTAGCCGGCATTGTAGGTACAACAGTAAGCAATCTGGATCTATATTGTTTACTTTGATTTTAATTAAAAAGAGGATTTAGGGTTTCTATGTTCAAGATGTTGATGAACAGAATTTAAATTTTATTTTAAACCACAAATATTACAGAAATTATCTTTTAAGCCACAAACTAAGCTAATGTTTGGCTAATTAAATTAGTTAGTAGAAGTGGTGACCTTGCTCTGCAATGTATGCCAACATTGATGTTAAAATTTGTTCAGAATAGGCCTGTTAGTATAGAATTACTAAAACCGTTTAGTTTCACTTTAATTGATTAATTGAATTGTTTATTAAAATTAGTTTGTGAATGTTAACATTTTAATAAACTCAAAATATAATACGACACACGGCTATTAGTTATATTTATAGCTTCACTAGTGTACATGTCTTGAACCGACGGATTCGATCTGTCATGTATTAGCTATAAAACATTAATTAATGTTTTTTATAATGTTTTTATTTTTCATTATTCTTTTGATAAATTAAGTTTAAGTTAGAAAAAAATATAAACTTATAAATAATATATTTATATTTAATTAGCATTTCAATAAAAATTGTAATACAAAAAATAATATGTATATGGTTTATACTATTTTCTGTGTGAAGTTTTATTCTGCAAGTTGCATAACCTTATAATATTGACCCATACAAGCTTTTCTTTCTCGTTTTTATTTATGAGTCAGACAGTAGGTATGTACAATCGACTATATTATTGAAAGCTTGAGCACGAAGCTGGCAAGGAATTTCATAATTCTTTAAAAAGCTTCCATGAGAATTGGCACAACCGTGCAATAAAACTCGGAAAATTTACAGGAAAAGTATGAGCAACAAGCAATGAACGATATGAGCGACATTTTTATTCCTAGAAATATTATTAAATTTTGATCATTTTTTTTTGTATAATATACAAAATAAATTTATTTACATCAATGGATTAATTGAGTTAAAATTTCTGTAGTAGCCTTATTTTTATTATAAAGATCATATAACATTAATACAAGCTATAACAAATACAACAAATAAAAAAAATTGTATGTTGTACTTACTACTCATCATAAACTAGGGAGATATTCCGTGTAGGAATCGTAACTGTTGTGTGTTACTCCTGAGAGTATTAATTTGGGAACAGTTTCAGTTAATTGGCACTCGTGCTAAATGCTAGATTTTACATAGACAATAAAATAAATTGAAATGACACGTTTTGTTGATTAAGTAAGTTTAAGACATCAAAATTTAGTAGAGCTGATTAACATAATTTTAAACAGCACGTACCTACGTATTATAATTAGGTAAGTTAAATAATCTGATTGCTAATATTTTAAATACATTGTCATATTACGGATTTTGTAATTAATAAAATCATAAAAATGTACAACAAAATCAAACTTTTAGTTTTAAACAGCTTTCATCTTTTGAAAGTCAAACAAAAAAGCTTTCATTAATAATTTCAATTTAATTATACTTTTGAAATAAACTGTTTTATAATTCTAATAAAATTTATTTTTAAGACAAATTGAAGCATTTCAGTATTATTGCTTCTACGCTAAGTATTATTATAATTAACATTTTATATTTTTTAAGTTAACATGATTAATTTCTCAAGTTACCCTCGTTACATTCCTTAAGCGCTATTAAATATAACCATTACAACGAAAGCCTTAATTGTTGCACGACTAATTACGGTGTACTTTGTATGATTGTTCATAGTTAACAATTACTGAAATTGCTTTAAAGTACTAGAAACCATATATTATAATTAAAGTGCTTTGTTCTATACAAAACAACACAAAGACATGTCGTTGTCACAATACGTTAAACATTGACAATCTCTATAATCGTATTATCTTTTTATATATTATAATAATTAAAAAATTCACAAAATTAATTAAGTAATTTTAATATCACAAATTTGTAAATAAAATAATGTTAAGACTAATTTTGATAAATTAATCTCAAATTCGGCGTTTATTCAATAAAACAACAATCAGTTACGAAGTTGTGAAGGGGTAATTTAAATTTAAAAAATTGTAACTCAGTAAAGAACAACTTTTGGTAGTAATATAAAAGTCAATTAAAATTGAAATTATTTTCTTGTAGATTTTAACTCAAATGGTGGTCAAATATATTCTCTGCCAAAATTTAGAAACAATTACTAAAGTTAATAAAGAAATGCCTTTTAGCCAATTTGCTGTCAATAACAAACCAAACCTAATATATGTACGTTTAAAAAATTGACACATGAAATAAATTTCAGACTTTAAACTAAACTCAAATAATCAAAGTTAATGTTCACAGACTACTATCTAGTCTTCAATGTGATAGTTTCAGCAAGTGTGGATTTACTCGTTAAAATTCAAGAGCATTTTATGTTGTGACAAATTAAGTAATTCCTAAATATCACATTTTAAAATAATAAAAAAAAAAAAAAGTTTATTGCATGCTAAAATTATTCCAACACATACAAAAATGTTCTTTTGGAAGTTTTAAATTTATTTTTAATAGATTTAATTTTATTTTTGGTATTACTTTGCTTATATATATAGTTAATTTCAACGGTTTTATTTAGAACAGCAGTAAACAAATTAAAGTGGACCAATGTGATTGCCAACATCTATAAAGGATAAGCACTTAAAGATAAAGAATGTTGAATGTAAGTAAACAACACATAAACTTTGCATAACAAACACGGATGCGCGAGCAATATTTACCACTATTTATTGGAATAATTTTGGCAAGCGGTATACTACACAAATGATAATGCAACTTTGTTATGTTATGTTTTAGACATAGACACGTACGATTACCTCACAACGTTGAAGTTGCGTTGTTAGTCTGTGAAAACATTACCCATGTACAGGGAGTTTATAAATAAATGGGATTATGTAATCACTTTAAATATGCCGCTTTTTTTAAATTGTCCACTTGTTGTATTGTAATGCGGACAATGGTATAGTATACAGCAAAGCTTGTGCACAGACAGTTATAGATAGGCAGAGTTGCATCAACGGTATTGGCTATGACAATACGACAAGAAAAGAAACGGAACAATAAATTGTCAAACATGCCAGAACAACAGGTATTAAATAGCCGAAAGGTGATAAGAAAATCTTGGTTCCAGCTAAAAGAGAACATTCAAAAGATTGCAACCTGGAATGTTAGAAGTCATTATAAACAAGGTAAAATTAACAGCCTCACACAAAAACTGCATAAACTACAATGAACATTATGAGTATCAGTAAAGTGAGATGGCAGAGCAGCGGGGTACATAAAATGCTAGACTACGCTACGTATTATTTTAGCAGCAATAAATTAGACAAATTACCACAGACATAGAGTGGCAATGGTAGTAGGCAACAATACCTAAAAAACTCCACTCCATTAAACTAAACATTACTTAATTGTATGCTAACACATCAAAAAATACAGATGCAGAATGCAAAAAAAATTACAAGTTTACAGAGAAAACATTAAAACAGACAACACAAAATATAAACATAATAATAAGCGACTTTAACGCAAAAAACATGTTTAAATTTATGAGAATATAGTTGGTGATTTTGGCATTGGGACCAAATACAATAAAGGAGACAAACTTGTAGAATTTTGTCAAAGCAATTAATACGTTCCAACAAACACATAGTTCTAACTGCCAAAACGCCGTCTATATACCTGGACATTCACATTTTAATCAACAAAGGATTCCGCAGTTTTATCAAGCAAGTTGTTGCATATCCGAGAGCTAACGTCCCGTCAGATCACAACTCAGTTATATTGACAAAACGCTTTTGCTTGTTATAAAAATATATACTTTATAATTAAAAAAAAACTCATATCTAACATCTTTTTTAAAGAAACGCAGGTTTAAATATTTAATTTTTTTATTTTGTGAAGCTATGTGAAATTATTATGAAATTATTAACATTATTAGAGATTTTGCCGCTATTGATTTTTTTTTATAACATTGCTTGAAACATTTAAGAATAAGTTTTTTAAATTATTTTGAATATCGTTGTAAATATGGTAGTTATATGGTAGGTAAAACATTTGTTAAAAAATTGAGTTTTATGTAATTGGTGTGTAAGCGTACCCCTAAACCTTATATTTAAGCTATGTACATTCATTTTAAAAGTGTTTCTTTTGTATAAATAACTAAGCTTGTGTGTAATTAATATTTTGTGAAAGCAAGCAGAATACAACACTGTACAGCTAGACACAAATAGTGTGGCCTGTATAATAGGCAACTTAGTATACACAAAAATTATGTTAAATGTGGTCAAACTCATGCCTTTGCTTGATTCAGCATCTTTCAATCTCAGAACAACGTTTAAAAACATTCAACATAATTTTTGTGTATACTAAGTTGCCTATTATACAAGCCACACTATTCGTGTCTAGCTATTGAGGTTTTATTCTTATCTACGTCTTTTAATGCTTTACAATTTAAATTAATGCAGTTTGATTTATTACTATTAAATATTAGGTTTGTTAAATTTATTGGAGCTTTAAATGTAAACTACTTGCAACTTTCTATTCTATGGCAAAAACAATCAAGAGTATTTTGGACGACAACATACTGGAAATAACAAACAGCTCAACGCAATCTCAACTCACAATAAGATAAGATAAGAAGTTTTTTAATTCAGCACATTCATACAAAAATCTAAACTAATTAATGAAATAATAATGGTCTCAAAAAAAAAAAAAGAAATACAGGAGAAAAACAAAAACGTAATCTTAAAGCAAGCTGTTAAACCGCGTTTACAACACCGGACAACTTTGAGTAATCTGGTTAAAGTCAACATTTATCATGTTTCCTAATTTGAACTCAAAATTAGAACCGGCACACGTAAAGCTAAAGCTGTTTAAACAATTTAGTACAAAACTATGACAAAAGAAAGAACATCTTTCTCTGCTTTATTTAGTACAAGAAAGCATTTGATAGCATCAACTACTTTTGTCTTATTGAATATTTAAAATGTGCTTGTATAAACAAAAAAGATGTATAAATGATCTAAAATTTGTACTGGCTACAGGCGGGCAATGTCTGGATTAATCCCCAAACCACGACAAAAAAAGGAATTTGGCAAGAATAGTCGCCAGTGCTGTTTAACTTCTATGTCAACCAAATATTTTTAAAAGCCTTTGATGATCTGGAAGTTGGCATAAACATGAACAGAACTACAATCAACAATATTAGATACACGGACGACACTGCAATCAAAGCAAGCATTTAGCAAAACTTACAATTGCTAATAAACAACGTAAACAAAAAAGGATCAAAAGTTGGACTAAAAATAAACAAAGGCAAAACAAAAACCATGGTCATAAGTAATAACCAAGCAGGAATTTCAATCAAAGTATAAGGAAAGACAATTAAAAGAACTGAGAGCACAATATACGCACACTAGTAAATGGCAAATGAGATCCTCAACAAGAGATTAAAAGTAAAGTAGAACAAGCCAGAGAAGCATTTAACAAATTACTTTCTTACTATGTGACAAAAACTTGAACTTATAAATCTGCCTCAGAATGGTTAAGTGCTAAGCCTGATTAGACCAATTGTGTAGACAATATAAACATCATCTGTCAACATGATCAAAACCCTCAAAATGTAGACTTTAAGAAAAATTCTACAAATTTTGTGGATTGATCACGGGAATAAGAAACTTTGAAAAGCAGCAATAAACAGAGTTTTTTGACAATTTGTCAACGCACATAGGTATATGACAACAGAAGAAAAAAAAAAGAAAGTTTCAAAAATACAATGTTGGACGGAATAAATTAGATCTAGAAACTTTTTTAAGTTTTTTAGTAACTGGGTAAGTTTTGTTTGCAAAACACTTGGCAATGTTTAAAATATACAACAATATCGTTAACTATAGTAACATATAAGGTATGAACACTCTAATCAATGACGTTATGTTTATACAACGTTCTATTTTAAATGTGAACACATTACAAACAATAATTTTATATAACATATAAAAAATTGTCTGTATATTGACAAAATTATCTACTGCTTACGCCATAACTTGTAAACTTTAGAAGCACCATAAAGATGGCAATCCAAAACACTGAATTAAATAGTTTGGCTAGTTATTGGCATCAGCTGTTTCAGTTCTATTGCCGCAATTATCTTTACTGTTTTCCTATGGGTTATAACAACAAGCAATTAATTGATTTGGATTTTATAAAATGTCTTTATTTTACAAAGCAAATTTAGCAGTCTAAACACAACATATCAATATTATAGGTTTGCAAAAGTTTAATTATTCTTTATGCGTTTGTAGATATGTAATGGAGAGTAGAACGGCAAACTTATCAATCACCAAAAAACATATTAATTTATTAACGTTTTCCATTTTAACAAATTTTGACTGAATAGTATTTTCTATTACGTTGTTTTCTGTTACAAATGCTGATATTTCAAAGTTTCTGCTTGTGATACTACTTCACAGTTGCATTTGAACACAAATAAATACTATTGAATCTGTTAATTGAGAGAATGGAGGCACTGTATATACTTACAAAACTTAGTATTTAGTCTACTCACACTGTCATACTAAACGTAGTTATGGTTACATGGACACTAATCAATACTAATCATGCATTAAATTAATATCTTGAATTAATAAATGCTATATTTTTTTCTACTAAAGTTGAGGTTTCAAACTGTATCAAATTATGCGCCAAGATTCAAGTTAAGCGCTTTATCCACTTTTTAGTTTAATAATATATGATTTTAGCCGTTTTTTAAATTTTTTTATTTGTTTGTTTTTGAGCAACAGAAATATTTGAAAAACAATGATTTCAGAAAATTTAAATCTTAATTTTTTTAACAATATTAAACGTTTTAAAACAATATGTTAAGCAGATATTAAAAAAAAAAATTTGATGTAAATATGCATACCAAAAATCAAAAAATGTGATACTACCTATCTATCTATCTAGATTGATATAAACTTAAATTAGAAACTACAAATAAAGAACATAAAAAAACTGAAACACATTGTAAGCAGCTTCAACTGTATAAAATATTTTATTCTAAAATCAGCTATGCCAACAAAATTTAAAACGATGGCAGAATCAATAGTTTTTTGAAATATCTACTACGTTACAAATAAAATTTAAAAAAAAAAATAAATAAACTGATTTGTAATGAGTGTCTTAACAAGAACGCAGGATTTTAATTTGCCGTAATTTTGTTTATGTGAATAGTACCGTGATTATTTGTTGACAGTTGTCAATTACAGACCACGCAATTAGAAGTTATGTAGAAATATTTAAATAAGCAACGTTTAATTACGTGCGTACGTAAAGCTTTTGGTCGCAATAATGCGTCAAACTAACAGATTGCTGTTTAATTAAAAAAATTACAAAATTTATGCGCTGATAGATAAGAAGATCACTGTTTGTCGCCGTTTTGGTCAGTCCCTCAAAAACATATCCGCAGTAAGGAAAAGTGTGGCCGACAGCCCAGGCACTTCAATTTGGCATCGTGGTCAAGAAATGAACATTGCAGACTCACTCTGTAACAAATTTGGAGAAGAGATTATTTGCATTTGTACAAGGTTCAATTGACGCAAGAACTCAAGTCATTTTAAAAAAAAAAAAAAATTCAGGCATGAGGCACATTTTCAACTCAACTGGTCCGGGTAAATAAGCACAATCGATTTAGCCATATTTTTAAAAACTGTTAATGGTGTGCGGTATCGCAAATGATAACCGAGTTTTTGTGGCTCCAATTGGATCAAATTGATGCGAAAGATATGTTTTTCTAACAAGGAGGTACAACCTGCCATACAGCACGCAAAACAATGGCCATCTCTCGGTTTGGCGATTAAAATTTGCCATCAAGATTGTGCGACCTAACACTAATAAACATTTTTTAGGGCTATATGAAGAAAAAGATGTATGCAAACAAGCCACGCACAGTTGAACATTGTAAAAAAAGATACAGGTCGTGATTGGCAAAATGAAGCTTCAGTTATGCGAAAACGTTACCCATAAAAGTAAAACTATTTAGTTAATTAAAAACAAAGGTTTTTTTATTTATTAATTAAATCCGGCGCTTTTGTTGAGACACATTTTATAAACAAGTGTTCACATTTAGAGTGGTAATGAACAATAAAAGTGATACAAATAGAAATTAAAATATTTTTAACAATACAAAGGATAGTTGAGACTTTAAGTGGTAAGCTATCATAATTATAAAATAATGCTATGACTAAGTTTTTTTTTTTAAGTTTATAATAATTATAAAATAAAGCGATGACTAAGTTTTTACCACAAATATTTTATTGATAAAAATATATAAAAGAAAATATTTCAATACTAACAAAAGTTCACAACTTATGATTTTACTTTTAAAAGCTATTGTCAAGTGAGTACAAACTAACAAAAAATACATCTATATAGAATATTTAGCATTACTAATAAAATCATTTAAAAAATGGTGATTTATATTGTGGTATTGGAGCAGAAGAGGATTACATTGTTTTTTATTAATTTTGGCGGTTTGTAGCAAATGTGTGTAAGGTTTTGGATGGAAAGTGAACATTTAGAATATATGTACTGTGTTAGTTTAAGGCATGTATTATCTACTATAAAATTATGTTGTTGTAATTGTAACTACATATATTATATCAATCTGCACATTATGCCTATATTTACCTCTAACAATAAAATAAATAGTATTTAAAATATTAAGGGCATTAAAGCGAAGTCGGCAGGCATCAAAGTGCTGCAAATGCTTTCTTGCTCGTGGTGCATACAACTATGTTTTGCCTTACCCCCTTTAGTACATTATATTTTTTAGCAAGACAAAAGATTTTACCGCTCTAGGACTGCAATGCATCACTTCGATTCATAATACGAGCAAAAAACGAGTTTTGAAAGTGTAAAGACAAAAAAGTATTTTTTTGGCGCAGATAAATATTTTGTAATTTATGTGTGATAGTATAATAACATATACTTACAAATTTTTCTCATCAGCTCGGTCTAGTGAATTACACTACGTACATTTTACTCCCTCTACTCTATATTATATATCAGGAATTCTAAATATTGGTTTACTTTGATTATAAACAACTAATTACAAATCTTATCTTTAATACGATAGTTCCAACGGATATTTTTTTTAATTTGAAATGTTGCATGACTGTATGTTGTGACATTTCAAATAATTTCTTAATATTCTGCTTTGAAATTTAAAACAAAGATTTTTTTAGTTAAGCGGAATAACCAATTATCAAAGATTATACGAAATTCTTTCTATACAAAAATAAATGATTAGTAATTATATTCTATCAGGCTCGCCCAAGCGAAGATCTTTCAGAGTGTAAATTATTAGATGACATGAGATAGCTAATGTGATGTTTATGTCTATACGAATTTTATTCGTGAAGAATCAAACCTGTTAACTAAATCATTCACACACATATTCAAATAATATAATCGCCAAACTTCTAAAAACAATTTAGTATTCTTAAAATTATAATAAGTTTATTAAATGTTTACTTAATTTGTCGAAGTTTACATATTCATTGAATGTGCACAACATTAATTCAATATTATCTCTTAACAATTAAATTTTCCAATGATGCAAATGAGAAACGAAAGGAGTGTTTCGCGTGAGTGCGAACAATTATTTTAAATTAAACCATTAATCAGAGATGTAACGTACACGACACTGTTCTTTGCGTTCCCAGAATAATATTTTGTGTAATATTTAAATCCCATTCAAATGATGTGGGAATACAGAACATATATTCATTGGAATGAAAGTAGCCGGAATTATTTAACATGAATTAGTGAAAATAATAATTAACATAATTATGTATTATTCTTTTTATTTGTTTTGATATTGTTATCTTGAATTAATCAAGAAAGTTGTATTTTGTAAATAGTAAACTAAGTTTTTTAATTATATAATTTAACAACTTAGTATTCATTACTAATAATAATAATAATAATAATAATAATAATTTAATAATAATAATTTATTTTCAAAAATGTTTACAATAGATATAATAAAAATAAAATGCAAAACAAGTTGAAAATGGTCCTAGTAATGGCTAATATATAATTGAAAAACATTAAAAAAATTCTGAAATAGTGTACGGTTCAATTTGTACAAG
Organism: Tachinus rufipes; assembly: GCA_963932245.1. Lineage (NCBI taxonomy): Eukaryota > Metazoa > Arthropoda > Insecta > Coleoptera > Staphylinidae > Tachinus > Tachinus rufipes. The sequence continues at coordinate 67,902,526 of OZ010745.1, read as the reverse complement.
CAAATTTTGTACCTTTCGTTTAAATGTAAAATATAACTTTTCTTGTTTTATATTATCTGGTAATGCATTAAAACATTGAATGCAGGAGTAAAACGATCCCATTTGTGATGAAGGCGGTATCTTGGATACATATAATTTATATGTCTCGTGTTATATAAATGTACGTATTCATTTCTGGTAAAATAGGATTTGTGTTTGAATATAAATAAGCAACATTCTAAAATATATAATCCTGTTAATGTTAATATATTGTTGTCTCGAAACTTTCCTCGACAGGACTCGTTATAGTTCATGCCCAGTAATGCTCTAACTGTTTTCTTTTGAATAATAAACAGTGATTGAATATCTGCGCATAGTCCCCAAAACAATAGTCTAAATCTTAGAATACTACAAAAATTTGCATGGTAGATTTGTTTTCTTGTTTCCATGTTTAAGTTTTTTGATGTTACACGTATTGTATAACATACACTATTTAATCTTTGAGATAAATATTTGACATGTTCTTTCCAGCTAAGTATTTCATCAATAAAAATTCCAAGAAATTTTACGTTAGGTGTAAATTTGTAGTTTATATTATTTATTTTGATATTCACAGGTGTCTCAAAATGACTTTTACATGTTTTAAATAACACCAGATTTGTTTTATCTTTGTTTAATAAAAGACGATTTCTGGTAAACCAATGAGTGCATTCTTTCATAACTTTGTTGACTTTTAACAACAACAGAGGATAGTTTTTGGCTTTGACAAGAATATTAGTATCATCAGCGTAACTGACTATTTCTGCGTCATTTTGAGCCAAAGATAAATAAATATCGTTTGTGTAAATAATAAATAGTAGTGGCCCTAGTAAGCTACCCTGAGGAATACCAACATTTACATTCAAAATTTCTGATTCAAATTTATTATGTTCTTGCAAAATACAAACTTTTTGAATGCGAAAATTAAGATAAGATTCAATCCATTTTAAAGCTATTCCCCTGACTCCATATTTTTCTAGTTTTGTTAGCAAAATTCTGTGGTCAATACTGTCAAAGGCTTTAGATAAATATAAGAATATTCTTACATAAATACATTTTTCTTCTAAAGCAGCTTTTACAGAGTTGGTATATTGAAATATGGCAGTATCAATCGATTTGTTTTTCTGATATGCGTGTTGAGATGCTTGAAAACCTTTTATGCTTTCCATATAATGAGTTATTTTTTTATGCATTACTGACTCAAATATTTTTGAGAAAGCAGGTAACAAACTGATCGGACGATAGTTTTTAATATCGTCTATATTCCCTTTTTTATGTATCGGACGAATTAACGCTATTTTCAACTGCTGCGGAAATATTCCGTGTTTTAAAGAGTTATTAATAATATAAGTCAGTGGATCTAAGATAAAGTTTATGCATGCTTTTACTATAGTAACTGGAATATTATCTATTCCCGCACTCTTTTTATTTTTAAGGTTGTTGGTGATATCACCAATCTCGAGCGTTGTGACCGGTGTTATAAATAAAGAATTTTGTCTATTGTTTATAATGTCTGCGTATGGTATGTAACTAAGCTGATTTAAAGCATTTGGTGCAGCGTTTACAAAGTGCTTATTTAACTTACTCGCTAGATCTACCGATGGTTCTGAAAATAGTTTAGAAGATTTTGCGTTGTTTTTGCCTGTTATTGTGTTAATTATATTCCATACACACTTTGATTTGTTATTTGATGCATTTAACTGTTTATCGTACATGTTGCGCTTATCATTTATAAGAGCTAAGTTGTACTCTTTTTTGGCATTTTGGTATAATTTTTTTATGTTGTCATTTTTACTTACTGCATAAATAGTATATAATGCATCCATGTTGTCTTTTATTTGTTTTGTTTCAGGTGTGATGAAGTGTTTAGTTTTATTTCTGTTTGTTATCTGTTTGGGTTTACTTGGAAATGATGAGTTAAAACATTGCAAAATTATTTCTATAAATTTAGACCACTGAAAATTAACATCTTCTATATCTATCTCATAGACCTGCTTCCAGTCTTGTTCTTGTAATAACTTAATAAAATTGTTAATATTTATATCACTGAACGTTCTAACATATATATACCTATTTTGTTTATTTTTGACGTCTATATATAGCACTAGCTTTTGTGCAGTATGATCAGATATCTGAGAATGTATGACTTTTGAATTAAATTCTAATTTTGTGATATTTGTAAATATATTATCAATACAGCTGCGAGTGTTTGCTGTAATCCTGGTATTTTCAAATATGGTTTGTTTAAGACCATATGACAGTAATAACGATATGAATTCAGATTTACCCCTGCTTTCGATGTTTAAGTTGATATTAAAATCTCCACAAATTAAAATACATATACTTTCACTATAAATACGTTCTATTACAGCTTCAAGTTTACTAAAAAATAAATCTATGTTACCATCTGGACATCTATATACACTTAAAATGATTATGTTATTTACTCCACATACAAACTCTGCGGCTGCGCATTCAAAATCTTTTTTTACTGCAAACTTGTTTAAGTCTCTTCGACACTGTTGTTTTTGAATGAAAGTAGAGTTTTTTTTACAGTATATGGCGGATCCCCCTCGTTCACCAGAATTTCTGCAATAACTGCTAACCAGGTTGTAGTCCAATAGTTGATGTACACTTAACTCATCCTCACTCTTCCAATGTTCTGTTACGCAAAGGAACTCGTTTCGCGAGTGTTCTTCCAAGAAAGCATCAAGTTGATTTAAACTGGACAATCTTTATCAAAAGTGTGGTGATTTACATCCAAATTTAACTTTAATTTTTCATTTGTTTTTGTACAATTGATGCATTTATTTATTTCTTCAGTATTTTTGCATTTGTCAATTTTGTGCTCACCATGACATTTAGAACAGGTATCTTTGCTTCTACATTCATTTGATTTGTGATTAAAACCTAAGCATTTAAAACATCTAAGCAAATGTATATGTTCATATACCATGCATCTATCCCATCCAACATTTACTTTAGTTTCCTCAAGTAATTGCTTGAATCCGTTTTCCTCAATCTCAATGATTGCGTTATACTTTACGTAAACTTTATTATTGTATGTGTGTTTTTGTTCGTATATTGATACACATTCAATATTGCAGTCTGCAATGTTTTCATTTTGCTTTTTTATTTTTGAAACAAACATATTTTTATCTAGATTTTCTGTAAAACCACATATTTTCAGTTTAGGTTTTTTAGTAGCACTAATCTTTACCTCATAATTTGTTCCCATTTTTTCTTCTACAATTTTTTTAATTGTATTTTTATCTTTTTCGTTATTACAGCCAATTGCAACAGTTCCACTCCTATTTCCAGTTAAGCCACATATTTTTAAATGTGTAGGATCGATCTTTAATTTCAGTTCTTCTTTTGTTTTATTTGTTTCTTGCTTGTTTTTGGGTTTAATTATAATTTTTGTTTGCTGTTTTAATGCTTTGGCATACGTATTATCAAATTCACTTACTGACTTAGATTTGTCAATTTTATCATGAATTTGTTTAATTTCATTTTCTTGATTTTCCAGAATTTTCTTATTTTCATTGATTACTTTTAAAACGTCTTCTAGTTTTTTTTTCTACATTTTTCATAGATTTAATGCAAACATCGCACATAAATAAAATATTTACGTTTGTGTTAATTAGATTTCAATCATAAGCTGTGATATTAATGCATTTTAAATGAAATTTTTGTGCACAAATTCCATTGCAAATGCAAGAGGCTTCACTTCGTATTCTCCGATTGCATTTTCCGCAATCCATGTTATTGTTTTTTGTTTACATTTCACATTTATTTAAATTTATTTAAAAATTCTTTTACTATCACACACAATTTTTTTACATTCGCGGTCGATGTCCTTTAGCGATAAAGTATATATAAAACTTTTAACCAGTAATATCTATGTAATTTTAATCGACTCGTTTGTAATTTTTTCACTATTTCATTCCTCGCGGTTTGGCGATTATTTTCATACCATTTTCAAAAATGTTCTTTGATTCTATCACTGTATAAATCGGTTTTCTTTTGTAAACACATACACGCACGTGAATGTGAATTTAACTTAAAATAAAGTAAATATAATAAAATTATTTAATTAATTAAACAGCCCTAAATAAATGTTGACAAATAATTTCAATATTGACTAAATGTATAACGTGAAGTACTACGTTTTCACCAATACAACAAAATTTAATTAATTCCAATATAATATTTATTCGTTATATGTCTAATTATTTGCAAATTCTAAAAAAATATATACAGTACTACATATATGTATATATACAAATATATAAATCAATCTTGAACAAAAAATGTAATAAACATGAGAGCTTATGAATATCATTTTTCACAATTATCAACACGTAAGCATGCACGCTAGTTTAATCTGCCAATGACTTCATTGCTATGCTTTTTTTATAAAGATTATTGTTAGAATCATATATATTTTGAACACTTAATTGCCGGTTCTTAATGTTTCTTTTCTGAACAAAATTATACTGTAAAGAGGTGACATCAACTGCTTCCTAGTAGTAGATTTAATTCTAATAGATTTTTTATGTATAAATATCATCATTAATAATCTCAGACTCATACTGCAGTTAAAAGAAATTTCAACTGCAGTGTGATAATATAAGATGAATAATTTTAGCAATCTCTTGGGAAAGTGCCCGCTCGTAATGGTTTACATTTAAACGACGCCATTGTTATAAAATAATTTTCCATGTATTGTAGTGTTTCAAAGTAAACACCTTTGTCGCATTATATCGTTGTTTGTTTTAATTAAGTTTTCAAAACCTGTCACCAAAATAGTGTAAAATTGCTACTTCGTAGTATATTTTATAATTAAATTGTTTTAATTGAAACACAAAGAGTTGTTATACAACAATCATTCATGAAAAACTGACTCAAATTTGTTGTTTGTACTTTTAATAAGCATCTTACTTTTTCTGAAGCTTACATATGAAAATTGTAAATTTACTGAATTAAAATTAATTACAAAAATGCTCGGTATTTTTGTTATAAAATAAATAGAATTTAGGTATTTATAATAAATGATAGAAACAAACACACTATACGGTATATTTTATTAAAATGTAGCGTACGTATGTAAAGTAATAGATTTAAGTAATTTAAGTAACAACAGCACTATATCGTTCTTGTCAAGTTTGTTGCTTTTCATTGCACAATTCGGGTGTGGAATCGGAACGAGAGCATTATGCAAATAGGCATGGGATTTAACCTGCATCCCTGGAATTTGGCGGACGTAAACTAAAAGTTTATATAGCATAAAATGGATAGGCGTTTATTTTAAATCCTCTCAATCGATGTGGTTGTATATGGGAGTAACACCACCCGTGTGCACGTTTTATTTTTCTTTGGGATTAAAAGGATTTGTATTTGAAAGTTGGATCGTGTCACGTTTCTAGTTTCCAACATGGCTTGTTCAATTTAAAAAATATAAACATTTATATTGTTTACGTTTTTAATCAAACAATTGAACTTGAGTATGAATTGATTGCAGTTATTACAATTTATTCATCAAGATGTAATGTATGTAATTGTAAAAAAGTAAAATAAATACCTATTATTATTATTAATAATAAAAAAATGTATTTTAAAATCTGTTGTTTTGTATGGAGGTTGAAGCTTGATTTGCATTTTACAGAGCGTCAACATCACGTCATCAATTAGCAATATGAATTTAGCAATTAGCTAACTGTGTTTGTTTTACAAAAATCTGAGCTAACCTCCGATCAAATGAACACTTGCACGTATGACTTGTTTATTTTACTTTTGGCTTTGTATATCTTCGGAGCTAAATGTTGCCTTTTACACCGATACAGGAACCTAACTAAAAGTCAATCAATATCATAGAAAAAACTATATTCTGCTCAGAAATACTAAGGAAACACTTTTTATGTCTCTACAACTTTTTAAGTAAAAACGATATTCAGATGAAACAAGTATCCATTTTGTTCTAATAAATGAATAAATTTACAGTCAAGTTATTATTTATTCTTAAATTATGATAACAAGATATAGTAAACAATTTTGCATCAGGTGAATAATGTATGCGCAAATCCTAATTTTAATATTAATCATCTAGTTCACAGTGGTATTCCTCATTTGAATTTACAAGATGTGTTTAATAGTATCGATAACTTAAATTTTTCTAGTTATGCTGGACCTGGCAAAGTTCCCAGTAGTTTAAAAAAATGCATATTTACTATTTCTAAACCCATTTATTTGTTATTTAAGAAATCTTTAATGAATAGATTAGTTTCTAATATATGGAAACAAAGATCTAATACCGATTTTTAAACCTGGTCAAAGATCAAAGAGATTTAATTCAAAATTACAAAGGTGTTTGTTTATAATCAATCATACCCAAAATGCTGGACAAAATACTAACTCAAGAAATTATGTGGCAAAGCAAACAAGTAATTATTAATAAACAGCACGGTTTTTTGAATGGCAAATCAACTACTACTAATTTGGTTAGTTATACGAAAATCGCAAACAAGTTGACTCAGTGTACACCAATTTTTCAAAGTCATTTGAGAAAGTAAACCGTACTATTTTAATATATAAATTGAGGGCTTTGGGGTTTAATGAAATTGTTGTAAAGTGGTTGAATTCTTATTTAAAAAAAGAAAACAACAGGTTTTTATTAATAATTATGTTTCTTATCAATTTGATGTACCATCAAAAGTGCCACAAGGTACTCATTGCGGTCCGATCCTGTTTCTTCTTTTCATAAATAATTTAAAGCTCTCTTTTAAAGTTTTTTAGAAAGGTGTTTAGTATTTCAGATAAGATTTTGATCCAACGTGACATTGACAATATTTATAATTGGTGCAAATCAAACAACTTACCATTGAACCTTGAAAAATGTTGTGTCATATCATTTGGAAAATTACGATCATTAATGTGTTATGATTACACTATAAACACAGTACCTTTATCTAGGACTAGTAAAATCAAAGATTTGAGTATTACGTTAGACCAAAAACTTACCTTTAAATCACATGTAAAATTAACTAAGAACATTGGGATTTGTTATTAGAATTAGTAAAAACTTTTCTGTTAATACTCTTAAACTTCTATATTGTTCATTAATTTGTTCAGTTCTGGAATATTATTCAACGGTATGGAACCCGTTTTACCAGACATACATTATGCAACTTGAAAAAGTTCAAATCAAATTTATTTGTTTTTCTGCGTTAATGTCAATATGAAAAGGTTAAAATTATTCTTAAATTTAAAACCGTTGCAAAATCGTAGAATTTGTTTCTTACATAAACTTATTTTTGGTGTAATCAATAGTGATGACCTTGTATCAAAAGTTAAACTAGTAGCATTGGTAACTGATTGCTGTATAAGAGATTTTTATGCAACTAATTATGCCAAAAATAAACGTTTTTCCAGATTAAATATGGCAATATTTCAGTAAGCGTCCAATCAAATTTAATGTTTAATACATTGCATAATTTATTTAAACAAAAAGTGCAGTTGTTATGTTTAGATAATTTTGTTCAGTTTATATTTATTATTATATTAAACTTTTCCAAAATTTGTATTTTTGTGGTGTTATAATAATTTGTATTTAATTTTTAAATCAGTATTTTCGTAAAATGGTAAATCTGTAAATAAACAAATAAATAAAATAAATAAATAAATAAATAAATAAATAAATAAATAAAAACAATTGAAAACATTACAAAAAACAAAGTGAAAGTAACTACATTTTATATAAACAATGTCCCACTACTGGGTTTGTTTGAGGTTTATTATCGCGCGTGTCTTTTACCAGTACGAACATTGTGTATTTTTTCATTTTTTAATTAACGTTTTCTTTATATATTTGAATCCCAAACATATTCAATTGGGTTTAAGTTGGGACTAAGTGCAGGCCAATCCCTATTATAAATATCTTATTTTTGTAAGAAGTTTATGGTGATGGTAGCGCAGTGCGCGGTTTACTACAAAGTCAGTTTTATTTGGCTTTACTTTAGACTTAAACATAATTCTAAATTAGATAAATTAACTTACTTAGTCAACTCGGTCTCGTAGCAACGTTTAAACTAAATTTATAAAAAAAGAAGGTGAACTATTTATACTATCTGAAGGATTAATGACTTCTGAGAATAAAGGATTAAGAAATCTCACATTTTTCGGACTAATTACCTAGCGATAATTACATGTAAACATTCGAACAAATGTCCATTAATACATGACACAAGTGATTAAATATTAATCTTGAAAAACGAAGTAATCGTTATTATGTTTAAGTCTAAAGTAAAGCCATACTGATGAGAAATAAATTTCGAAACGCGTATATGGATGATTTTAGACCATTTTAATATTTACATTTTGTAATTTCAAGACTGTTCGACATTGTTGCAGGTTACATTTAGTAAACTTGAGACACTGTGTGTACATTTATACGAACATGTTTTACCTGTTCTAGTGTTGCATAGTCTAGATATTAATTGATTTCCAATTCATTTTTTCATTTATCTATAATTTATTTTTAAAATACTTCTTTTTTGTTTAATTTTAATTTTATTTTTATTATTATTTTTATTTTTTTTAAATTTTAACCACATTTTTCAATTTTATTTTTTCAATGTTGCAGTATTAGTAGTACTAACTGTAATGTGCAAGTTACTTTTATTTTCTAAGTAACTTGTTTTCGTCTTTGTAAGACGCGTATGCACAAGCCCAACGGTTATTTCGTTTTTCAAGATTAATATTTAATCACTTGTGTCATGTATTAATGGACATTTGTTCTAATGTTTTTGAAAAGTGCTTAGAAAATTAGCTACAAAATCATCTTGAACATTACTCAATTCTTCCAACTGTTCAGTCTGGATTTAGACCTGGATATAGCTGTGCCACAGCATTTTCATGTAAACTTGATGATATTTTAAGAGCTACAGATAAAAAGAAGTAACAATGTCTGTTTTTCTGCAACTACCTCTTTTACGCAGACAATACACAATTATATAATTCTTTAGCAAACATGAAGTATATAGCTAAACAACAAATTATTGAAGATATTAAAAACTTAGTTTGTGTTTCAAAACAACATAACATTAAAATAAATGCTAGTAAAACTATGGCAATTGTTTTCGGTCTAAAAGAAATTCGTGAAGAAGTAGGCAATACGATCAAATTAATGGTAGATGGGACTCATGTTATACCGTCAAATACAGTTCATAATCTTGGTATACTAATTGATAATGCTTTTAGATTAAAGGAGAACACTACACACCTTATAAAAAAAGCGTTTATATCATTAAAATCTATATATAAGATTTTCCAATAAAAGGTTTCATTTTAATATTAAAAAAAAAACGGGTATTTTTTAAGAGAAATCAATAAATGTTTATTTCATTGTAAAGAGAAAAGTATGCCATTAACATTTGAAAACAATATCAGTCAAATGGCTGCCACGGTTACGGTTGCAGTACCATATTCTTTTCATGAAATTTTCCATGACCAATTCGCACGTTTGCGGCTGTATGTCCTCGATAACTTTACAAATTTTATCTTTAAGGTCTTGACCGGCTTGAGTTCTTGTGTTAACTGAACTTTAAAAGCTTCAAGACTTAAGTCTTTATGCAAAATACTATGTAATGTCGTTTGTGAAATGTCTAATTCCAAAGATCGACGAGGAATCGACAAACCTGGGTTTTCTTCAACACTACGGGCTACACCAGCAATATTTTCATGTGTTCTTGAGAGATGCACACGGTTTTAATTCTTCACATCACAAACTTATCTCAACTCAAATTTTTCCACCAGGTGTACTATTGTCGGCCGAGAAGGTGCTTTACAACGACCAAAAAAAGCTTTAGTTTTGCGAACTGTGACTGAAAATTTTTCACCATTTATGTAGTCAATTTTAATAATTTCAATGTATTTTTGAAGCGTTTATCGTTCCATTTTTAATAATGGCGTAGTTTTTAATTGCAAAATGTCAAAGATAATAGCTTCCAAATTGACAGCTGCCCAAATAGTTTGCTATTCAAAATAAAACTTTTTATTGAAAAACTCTTTATATTTAAATCGGCATCTGTTTACTAAGAAAACTAAAACTATTTTATGAAAATCTTTGGTATTATTTAATTTTAATTAATGCGACGTAGTATACAATTATTTTATTGACAGTTCAAATTGTAACAAAATTCAAAGAATGCAAAATTGTATGAGGTTAATCTTTGGAATTAGGAAAAGAAATCGAATATCAAGTCTTTTTAACCTAACTATTAGCAAATGGAATAAACTGCTAACCGTCCGAAGTTTGATCCATATATATGAAAAAAATAAAAGTCACTTAATAAACCGTTGGTCCTAAAAACTAATTTTAAACAAGTCCTAAGATTTTTGGAGCAATTTAAAATAGCTGTAAAACGCACAATAAAAAAGAATACATTATTTTCCAAAATTTATAACACGTAAACATTCAAGGTCAATGTTTACAGATTGATTAAATTTTGCTTTTATCGTGATAGTTAACAATTATAAGTTAAATATGTGTTCTTTAAGGTTTTGTTTTTGCTGACTTGAGTTTTGATTTACATTATTAACTTCTTCAAACAATCAAAACTTGCCAAAGCGTTTTAAAATGTCTGTAGCTTTTATAGATCAAATCTTGAAACAATCTCTGACTAACATACTTCTAACATCTTTGATTTCAACTCTAGAAAACAACATCTTTTTACTTTTCTATAGTCAAAACCCGAGGTAATAGCCGTACCAAATGTTAAACTAAACAACAAAACTATATCTAAATCTTTTTTTAGTTTGTCTTCTAGAAGTTACAATTTTACATAATCTTCTTTAGAACAACCATATTGTTGATGTAGCTTTAAAAGTATCTATAAAACTAGTATTTTGTAAAAAATGATTCTTTGAAAATATATAAAAAAAATGTATTACAGTTTTTTCTTAAAAATGCAACCTTGAGAAGTTACAAACAATAAAAAAATGTAAAAAAATGCAAAAAAATCAATTTTTTCAAATTTTGATTGCTTATTACTCAAAAATATTTTATTGAAAAAATCTAAACAAAATTACAAGATCAAGACTCATGAAGCGAAAGGCATTTTCAGTGGTTTGTTCCGTACACTTGATTCAGACATGGACATATATAAATAACCTTTTTTCTTGTGATCTGAAAAGTATTTACTGAAATTTTGACTGGAATCGACATAAGGTGACAGCGTTTTTTTGGTACCTAAAATTACAAGTTTTGAAAATCGCGAAAACATGTGCAACTTTCTGCATCAAAATAGTGATGAATATGTATTAATTCAATAAGTCTTGTGTAATCACTTTAAAGAAAAATTGAACACAAAGAAATCTAGACCTTGTGGATCAAATTTCTTTAAAATTTGACAAAGTTAGAACTGTTTAAACAATGCATAATTATGCAGTTTTGCTAAATTTACGGGTTTTTTTGAAATAATGTTTGAAGCTTGATATATCAAAATGACTGCCCCAACATTAAATAAACAAATATCGATGGTCTCAAATCAATACCACGTAAGTCCGTAAATTCATAATTTTTGATTTTCGCGCCATTTGAAGCGTTGTGGTGTTCCCCACTATCTCCAACAATGCGCAGACTCCACCTAAATAAGTTAGTGAGAAATGCGAGGGAAACCAATAACCCGTAAATCAAATATCAAAAAAGTTGAGTCAATACCTCGTAAGTCTGTACAATAGTGTAGGCGAAACAGCAGCAGAAAGTGTTTACATTTGGTAAGTGAATTTACAATTACAAATTGCGATTAAATTAATATGAGTAAAATACCATATAAGTGCAAAACTTATAAAATTAATAAACCAAATAAAAAATTCTATTTTGAATAGCGCTATTTCGAAGATTTTAGTTTTTTTTGTAACAAACGACTTACGTGTTATTGAAATTGTGGTTAATTACAAAGTTACGTGGTATTGTTTCTTTCTTTTAGTAATACAACATGAGTTCCAGATCAAAGAGGATACTTGAAATGTGCAATAAACAAGAAAATCAACCAAAAAAAAAAAATGGCTATTATCCCTGTTTTGCTACCGGAGGAGAGCAAAAACAACTTTCAAGATTTCAATATTATGGAAATGCCTATCGACATTGTAAATGAAAGTTTTTTGGAAGGTTTGGATCCTGCTAGTTTGGATGGTAAAGCTGAAACGATTGTGAATGAATTACAACATGCAGAGATTAGTACAAATTCTGTGCATCTTCTGCACAGTTTTACAGCTCTCTCAGACATTTCAAATTTTTCTGATACTTCTCATCCCAAAGTTTTAGAGATATCCAGAGAGATCGATAATGTATGTACAAAAGCTAAAGATACCAATTTAAATTCCCCGCAGAAACACACAAATATAGAACTCAACTATGATGAAGAAAATTACAACCCCAATATTATAGAGTCTGAAAATGATAATTCATCAATAATGTTAGCAAATTCACCAAGTATTCATACAGATGAGGATTATCTTGTAAGTGAAGAAGAAAATCAAGAAGAGTCTGATAGCTCAAATATGGCGACAGAAAATAATCAGACATTGCAGAAAGAAAACGAAAATGTTACGTTATTGGACCCCATAAAAAAGAATCGAGAGTTTGGCAAGAATAAAAAAATAATTAATCAAGAACTAAGAATGAAAGGCAAACAGTACCTAGGACACAGACGACCATCTAATCAAACATTCACATTTCACGATACCCAAAGGGATGAGAGAAAACTAGGACCAGCATGTTCCTCACTTTTTTGTAAAAAATCTAAAAAAAGAAGATGTCTTGAAATAAATACAGCGACTCGCGAAGAAATCTTCACAAAATTTTGGCGAGATTTGTCATGGGATCAACGCCAAACATTAGTTAGTACCTTGGTGACAATAGAACTACCAAAAGAACGAAAAAACCCCGAAGGTGCCGATTTTCGTAGAACGGGAACATTGAAATACACGCTTAAAACTGACAATCTGAATATTATTCCAGTTTGTAAACAGATGTTTCTATCAACACTAGGACTAAAAGAATGGCAAGTACGTAATTGGGTGCAAAGAAGTAAACATGGGATAAATGATGGAAAGAAAGAAAAAGTTAAACAAGGAATTTTGTCAGATCGGGTACCAAACCGTTTTATGAAGAATTTTTTGGAAAATCTTAACAAGTTACCGTCACATTACTGCCGCAAAGATACGAATAAAATGTATCTAGAACAATCATTTTCCAGTATAACTGAGCTCTATAAAGTGTACAAAGAAAAATGTAGAGATGAAAATGAAACGGTAATGAGTCAGAATTCTTTAACAAAAATGTTAAAGAAATTAAATATTTGTCTGTACCAACCAAAGAAGGATCGATGCGATATTTGTTGCCAATATGAAGAAAACAATTTGTCAGAAGAAGAATGGAATAAACATCGGAATGAAAAAGATAGAGCAAGGGAAGAAAAGATCAAAGATAAAGCAGAAAGCCAAGCAGGTGACAAACATGTTTTAACTATGGACCTACAGGCAGTAAAAGTATGCCCTTCATTAATGGCAAGTTCACTTTACTTCAAAACCAAACTGTGTATTCACAATTTCACAGTATATAATTTAGCTACAAAACACAGTACTTGTTATTGGTTTGACAAAACTCATTCCGATCTACAAGCTTCAACATTCGTATCATTTGTTATAGATTATATTAGAAAATATTTAAATGATGGAAAGTCAATTATCATTTACTCAGACGGATGCACCTATCAAAATAGGAACAATGTAATGTCCAATGCGCTTTTACATTTATCTAAAGAACTGAAGATCTCCATTGAGCAGAAATTTCTAGTCAAAGGTCACACTCAAATGGAGTGTGACAGTGTTCATGCGACCATCGAGAAAAAACTCAAAAATAAGAAAATAGTTTTGCCTAGTAATTATGCAAGAATATGCGAAGAAGCTAGGAATGCTCCTGAAAAATACGAGGCAATAGTGGCAAATTACCAATTCTTTACAAATTTCAATAAATTCCAGGTATATCCCTCCATAAGACCAGGAAGAAAGCCAGGCGATCATAACGTTACAGATTTAAGAGCTTTGAAATATTCTCCTGAAGGAACGATTTACTATAAAATTAATTTTAATGACAACTATAAAGAGTTGCCCCAAAGAGCAAAGAAAACTGATGGTATTAATGCAGTATTTGAAGCACTTCACAAAGAAAGGCTAAAAATCAAAAAGATAAAATTCCAGCACCTTCAGCAACTAAAACCTGTCCTTCCAGAAGATTCATGGTTATTTTATGATAACTTACCACATGATTGATATGTTTAGAATTTATATTTTATGTTTTGTTTATTTATATGCTTGATATTAAATTGTATAAGGCACATTTTTGTAGAATTTTTAAAATAAAATAATAATACAATAGCACGTATATCTGATTTTTTATGGGTCAATAACACGTAAATCTGATAGAAAATAATAATATTAATCTTTTTAAAAATAACATTTATAACAGCTTTCTTAAAGATATTTGGTCATTGGTTGTTAAATTTTGCATCAGCAATATCAACTCAAATGGCAATTAAACAGTTTTAATTGGCTGCTCTAAAATCATGATTTTTGACTTACGTGGTATTGATTTGAGACCATCGATATGGGATTTAAAGTACATGTAATAAGGAATATTTTAAGCCATCGTAAACCTTTTTATTTTTTTCTAAAGGACCAAAAATTGAGATATAAAAAAGTGCGGTTTGCCAATTTTGCCAATTTTTGAATATTAAAAAATTCTTAATAATGCCCGATATACCATTTTTCATATAGATAACCTTTTTTCTTGTGCTCCAAAGAGTATTTACTGAAATTTTGACTAAAATTGACTTAGGGTGACAGCGCTTTTTCGGGACCTGAAAATTAAGTTTTGAAGATGGCAAAAATATGTGCAACTTTCTGCATCAAAATAGTGGTGTAAACTTATTGATTCTATAAGTCTTGTGTGATCGCTTTAAAAAGAGGAATTTTAGACCTTGTGGATCAAATTTTGTTAAGAGTTGACAAAGTTAGAACGATTTAAAGAAAGCAAAGTTTTGCGATTTTGCTAAATTTACGGTTTTTTTTTCTAATAATGTTTAAAGCTTAATATATCAAAATGACTGCCAGAATTTTAATGCATATAGCAAATATCAATTTTTTTGAATAATGAGTAATTATTAATATTAAAAATATGTTTTGCTAAAAATTTTGTACCTAAATACATATATAATAATATACTGCTTTTAAAAAAATAATCGAACATAAATATTTCAAAATACCTAAAATAGTATTTTAAATGTTATAAATATAGATACGAGTACGTTTATAAATAATTATTTGAAACTAAATATTAGGTATAGAATGAGCATTATTCAAATATAATGAGTGCGTGTATGTATATAAAAGTAATAATAGAAATTATCAATGAATTTCTACATCGCAGGTCAATGCACTATCGAATTTTTATATAACAGAAATATGAATGACCTGTCCCAACATAAAATCTTTATCCACTATAATGAAATTCTAATTAGTTCTCATAATTTGGCCATTATTTTGCAACACGCATCAACTTTCTGTTATAATTAAATGTCCTGTGATCAATCAAAAAATAAATACAAAATAACTTTTACACGCTATTATTATCTTATTTAAAGTGAAATCATGAGCATATATTCACTTTCCACATAAACATCCATCGATTTGAAAAGTCTATTTGTTTTAATTTTACTTTGTTTATTTTGGAAAGTTTGTGCGTTCAGCAATACATTTTCACTTATTATGTGGAGGAATTTGTAAATGAATGATTAATGAGATGCTTTCGTTTATTTGTTGATTCACTTTTAATTTATAATTATTACCATTGATTGTTCGAACTGAACTCATGTCAAGTTCATTACTATGTTCTTTAATAATTCCATGCTTTATTTAATTTGCGTGCAATGGTAGTAGTAGAAACCTTGACGAGAAATTTGCTATAATTAAATGATACTTGAATTAATCTGATAAATAAATAAACTTCAAGTGTAGACGATTTTATTGATTTATTCAATTACTTGATGATTGATTTACATGGTCATATAATGTAATTCGACGTTCTCAAAAGTAAAAGATTAGACATAATTTAATATTATTATATTACATTACATTTATACATTAATGTATGTACAAAAATTATATTTTGAAATTAAGGTGAAAATGAATGTGAAATGAATACAATATCGGCCAAAGTCCTTATATCTATTAGTATTATTGTGATAGAAATAGTAATAAAACATAATTTGGTAAAAATAATATATTAAAAAAAAATTAATTATTTAGTTATTATTTTTTTATTAAACACTATTTTTTATAAGTATATAAAATGCAACTATAGGCAGAGACTCCGCACATAATTTGTTTATTCTTTTCTTTCAATGCGGTCACGCTCAGTACCATAATATATCAAAACAAGCTTTACTATGCCAAATTAACAGATTAGTTTTTGATATTAAAGTGAACAGACCTCTGTCTGCATAAGAATGGGTTCAAAAATAGCAGCATCAGTTCATTGAAGCCTAATTTAAGTAAATTAAAAAAATAAATGCAATAATAAAATAAACTTTATTAGAAGTATGTGTAATTATAAAAACTTTCAAAAAAAAAAATTCTGTATTATGCGTTTCAATTTTATGAATTGTGTATGTTATTAAAAAGCATACCTAAGTATTTGCATGCTGAAGTTAGTTTTGATTTGTTGCATGGTTAAAATTAACTTTAGATTAGTTTTCTAATAAACAGTGATATAAAATAAAAGTTAAATAAGTTAATTAAGTATATTATCATAAGTCATGGTTTTGATAACATTTGAGTTTTTTTAATTATTTCTTATTTTATATTGTTACGCCTAGTAGTTTGAATTTATACAATTGGAGTAAAC
Organism: Tachinus rufipes; assembly: GCA_963932245.1. Taxonomy (NCBI): domain Eukaryota; kingdom Metazoa; phylum Arthropoda; class Insecta; order Coleoptera; family Staphylinidae; genus Tachinus; species Tachinus rufipes. The sequence goes on along the minus strand of OZ010745.1, from coordinate 67,885,542 downwards.
AACGTTTAACCACCCCTCTACTATACCGTGGTTCACGTAGTATATTCATTAATTAATTACTAACTCACTATATGAAGGGATTTTTGTTCAAACCATAGTTTTTTGCCAATTCATCTAACCGGAACACTTTACTGCTGAAATGATGAATATAATGTGTTCAACATTAGTAATATAAGAGTACCCAGCGGTTAAACACCAATTTGATTTGAAATGGTGCATTATGTGATCTGATTTGGGTGATGTTTAATAATAATGAGTTGGAGTACAGTTGTTTTTTGTAGAAGTGTTGTGATACTTGATTAATGTAAGTAAATAATGATTGAACTCCGGCTCTATTTTCAAAGTCAGTTATGCGAATATATCTATTGCTGCCAGTGACAAGCCTTAGACGTTTATTTTGAAATCGAGCTAGTTTCAAGATATTTGTTTTAGCTGCGCTGCACCAGACTGGACAGGCATATGTTATGATTGGGCGAATAATTGATGTGTAAAGCAGTCGGTTTGTCTGAAATATCAATGAGCTGTTTTTTGTCAGTAAAGAATAAAGAAGCTTAAGGACTTTTTGTGCTATATGTAAAGTTTGGGTAATATGATAATTATATGTCAGTTTTGAGTTTAGATGTACTCCGGGATACTTTACTACGTTATTGACTTTTGCTGGCAAGTTGTTTATTTTTAGTACTTGGAAAACTTTACTGTGTGTACATTTTTTACTGAAAATAATACTTTAAGTTTTGTGGAGTTCAGTTTAATTTTCCAATTGTCATAATATTTTTCCAAAATACCCTCATGAATTTGCAATTGTTTATTTGCTATGTTAGCGTCAAAAAAATATGCGTAGATAGCAGTATTGTCGGCGTACGGAACAAATTGGTGCAAGTAAAACGTGGTATGTTATTGATGAACAAGTTAAAGAACGTGGGACTTATGATAGAACCTTGTGGGACCCCTGCAGAGATGTTATGATACAATAAATGCTCAATATTAACTTCAACAATGAGTTTACGATCAGTGATGTATGAATGAATAAGTTTTATGAGATTGCTATCAAAATTATATGTCTTGTGCATGTGTTAAGCATACTTGCTACATTTGTAAACTTGTAAAAATTTGTTGGCAGCACTGACAATTTTATTTCTATATTACCTGACGCATGGGACGAGACACATTAAAAGAAAATAAACATGTTATGGTAAATTAAAAATAAAATGCAATGCGTAGTTTGTGTGGTAAGAGTGTCATAATATGGCTTTATGTCTTAAAAAAATGTTAGTACAATTAGCGAAAGAAAAATAGCACCTGTGGCTATAATACTTCTATCATTATATTTTTTTCAATTTTTTACATAAAACTGTTTAAATTTACAAAGCAGTAGTCTTTTAAAAACATTTAAAAATTGTTTTTTTTAATCTTTTTTATTGGTACATGCTATAATTATAATATTATGCTTTGGTAAAAATAAAGTTTTCTAAATAATGTGTATTTTTTTATTATCTCGATAACAAATTTTTTGCCTCCAGTTAGGAAACACCCTGCATATATAATCATTTGTCTGTATATAATATGAAATAAATATATTTATTACTACTAAAATAAATATTTACAACGCGCAAGTAAGCATTTTTGATTGTCACTTCAAGAAAAAACCTAAACCCTTACAACGTGACAAGTATGCATATTGATGATTTTTTTTTTGCTTTAACTCACTCAAACAAAACAAGACCGTAAAAAAGCTGAAATTAAAAAAAAATCATTATTCAATATAAGTATGATTTGTCGGAAGACAATATTTTAGAAATAAACATTAATTAATAAAAGTAAAATGAAAAAAAAAACAGCAGCAATGGTATTTTAGTTGATTAGAGCTGAAAAATTCAGCGCAATTTAAAATCTAAAAAAAACAAAAAAAATCCTGACTAATCCTGACTAATCTTTCAGGATTATAAACTTTTTATTAACAACTTGCTATTTACTGGCAGTAACGTGCAAAAAAATCACAAATAATATTAGTTATTATTACTTACTATTATTATTGTTTTATAATTTATAAAAATATTTAATAGATAGATCACACGTATGCGGATCCATTCGGTTTGGTTAGTTTTTGGTTCTTTTTCGGTTGCTTTCGACAAGTGTGAAATGGTGCTTGAGTTTCTGTTTGGTACCTAATAGAAATAGTTTAGCACCGAATACTCCTTTGTGATGAGAAGGTGCTCCCAACAAAATCTAGTACTTCTTCTTAATTTTTTTAAATTTTTTATATAAAAACAACATGGCAACAACATTATAATTACTATTAAGTTTGTGTACGAAAACAACCTATAGTTTGTTTGCGTTAAGACTGCAGTAGTAGTTGTTTTGGCAACTGGGAAACAATGCTCTGGTTGGCTTAAAGGCTTACCCAATTTTCAATAGAATATTTACCAGATTAAAACAAAGCTACTTGTAATTGAATAAATTTAGTTAAGAATTTTTACTATTTAATATTTATCGGTTTTTTGCGTTATTGTAATTAGGTTAACGCATTTGTAAATAATTTTATGTATTTCAACTTTAAATTTCAATTTTTTGTTGATGACGTACAGTATAACCTCAAATACTTAAATATGAGTAAACGTCGTGCAATTTTAGGAATTGTTTTTAATAAATTTTTGTATTAAAAGTGACTAATATACATTTCTACTAAACATATTAATATTTAATTAAGAAGCAATAAACTATATTGTTACTGCTTTAAAGTTTTTAAATAATTTAAAATCATTTTTTTTATAATATAATAAACAAAGTAAAGTTAGTTGTGTTATAATACCAACGAGGACATGTTTCAATTAAAGTTATGTGACACTGACTTTATAAAAGCTTCCATCACTGCAGTCTTAATAACGTTTAGTTGCAACCAAAAACAAACCGAAGCGAATGGAATCGCATACGTGTGAAACTAGCTTAACCAACTATAAGATACATTTGAGATGTATTATTTTAATGCTAAGAATTGCAAAACTAAGTAGTGACTAGCAAATATGCAAATTAAGGAGTATTATGTTTTTTTATAATAATAATAATAATAATAATAATAATAATAATAATAATTTATTAGTGCCAACTACAAAAAGTATTATACAAGTCAGGTCACTTGGTTTGAATTAACAAATAAAATATACAAAATTATTTAAGCAAAAAAAATATGTTACAAAAGTAAAAGTAAAATATAAATATAAAAAATACAGTAAAGATACAATACAAAGTAAGACAAAACAAATAAATTTAATTAAAAGTACTTCCAACAAATTCATCAATAGAATAAGAAAACCCTTTCTCAGAAAGATTACTAATATGGTTTGAAATTAAGTGTTAAATTTTAATGCAGTGGTAGGTAGAGCCCATTTGTGTTTTTGACAATCTTAGCTGGTATGGGTAAGTATCAACTTTATTCTTAGTGTTTTGTGAATGATTGTTTTTATAAAGTTGGAATTTATTGAGGGGTTTTGCATATATTTTATACACTTATTATACAAACCCGGAAATGTCATTAACTTTAATACACAAAATTGATTCAAACAATCATCCCTATAACCAAGACTTAATATTACCCTGATGACCCTTCTTTGTAGGGAAAACATCCTGTTACAAATAGCAAAAGATAGAAACAGTACCGCTCAAATTTCTTAATAAAAAAATATTGCTGCATAACTTCTTTGTTAGTGCATTTCCATGCATTGACCATTTCAGATCTGGATCAATATAAAGACTTAAAAACTTTGTATTGTTACTAGCTTCCTGATGATTTTGTAACAAAAATGTAACAGTGAAGGATTTCTGAGGGTTTGCAGTTAAAAGATTACTGCAAAACCATCTCTTTTCCATAACAATAACTGCATTAAGTCCATTCTTAGCTATATTGATATCTTTATGCTTAAATGAGATGGTGGTATCAACCGCATAAAAACAACATGGTTATCTTTAAAAAGTTGAGGAAGATCATTGATATAGATAAGAAATACTACTGAACCAAGAACTGAACCTTGTGATACACCTTTAGTTAGACAACCAAATTCCGAATGTGTTTTTTTGTGGCAAACACGCTGTTTCTTATTATGCAAGTAGAACGACAACAAACAACTGTCGTTCAGGCTTAATATTATACATATATAACTTACAAAGTTTGCTCTTTTGTAAAGTTTTATTTTTGTTGCACATTTGTGAGCTTAACCATCAATATGCATAAGTGAATGTATTATTAGTTTTTGTACAAGAAACGTTTAGTGGGATTTATATTTTAAAAGAATTGCATTCCGAAAAGCTTAAGTTTTATGTTATGTTTTTGCTAAAAATAAAAACGTGCTTTACATACAAAAGCACGTTTTTATTTATATACAAAAAAAAAATTTTTTTTTTAAACTGTTACTTAAAGTTTTGCAAAATTTTCAAATATCAAACAAAAAAATTTGTTTGTAAAAACTTATTCTTTAGACAATTTTTGTTTTAATTTTTTTCTAAAAATGCACATTGTAAGATATCTCGGAGCGTAGCACTCTGAAGTTTTTTGCACATATAAAGGACGTTCTTATCTATATTTAAAAAAAAAGAAAATGCCCGAAATCTTTTTTAAGAAAAACTGGTTTTAAAACTTTTAAAATTTTGAAGAAAAAAGTTTCTTATAATTTTTTTCTAAAAACGCAATCCTGAGAAGTTAAAAACGATAAAAAATATAAAAAAACTCAAAAACCTTGATTTTTTCAAATTTTGATTGCTTATTACTCAGATATGGCTTACTGAAAAAATCTGAAAAAACCCACATAATCAGGATTTATGCAGAGAAAGGCATTTTCAGTGGTTTGAGCAAAAACAAATTTTTATTCTGTACACTTGATTCATACATGGCCATATACATATATGACTAAAAATTTTGTAGCACGTCTCTGAGCCAAATTATTGCAAAAGTAAATATAGTTATTTACTTTACAAATTTTTACTAATTGAATTTGATTACAAGTATTAATTACAAGATTATGTGATAATTACGTAATTATGTAATGAATATTTGATTATGTAATAAATTATTTTTTTATCTGTAATAATTACAAGTGGTTAACCCCTCGGCATTACTGCCATAATACATCAATAAATTGATTATTTTAATTTTTATAAAGTAAATTATTCTGTGTGCTTGTTACAATAACAAATTAATTGTAATTAACTGTAATAGTGAAACCGTTACACATACAATTAATTAAAAAAACACACACATTATATTTTCAAAACAAAATTGACAAAATTAACAACTTGACATTCTGTAAACTTTTTAAAATTAAATTGTTCTTTCTATATGCTGTGAGAATTTTAAAATAATCTTATATGTATAAGGTTTTCCAATAAGAAATTTTAATTTAATTATAAAAAAATAATTATTTCTTAAGAAATACATTTTTTTTTTAAATTTAAATTTTAAGTACAAACTTGGCAATTACTTGTAGAAAATTATATCCAGTAAATGCCCATCTTGACTCTGCCTGCCAAAGAACATTCGTTTGAAAAAATATTGCAAAACGTTTTTGCGCAGTTGAAGCTTTATTTGGCAAAAAAAACAGCTAAAATATTATCTTTAAAAGCTTTGTTTGCGAGGCATTAGCGCAGATTCTTTCCTTCGCGTAGCCTCAAAGAAATAAGTCTAACGGAGTTAAATAGCACAATCTGGGTGGCCAATTTATGAGTTTTGCAAAATAATGCAAACAGAAAATTTCTTATGCAGCATTGCATTTACGTTTTGTGTGGTTTGAAGCTGGAAATCAAAATTGTTTATGTAATTCTCAAAAAAGTAAAGTTCTGTAACTCCGATAATCCAAAAACCGCACCAAACATTAACTCGTTAGGGATAAAGAAGTTTTTTGACTATTGTTCTAAAATTTTTAGAATCCCAGATGCGGCAGTACTGTTTGTTGACAAACCCTCTGATATGGAAATAAACTTTGACGCTAAAAATAATAATAAAAAAAAAAATTTGTTTGCATATTCAGTATTTAAGAAACAAAAGTTCGACGTTGTTTATGATCAGAAGGATTTAATTCTTGCATCAGCTGCACTTTGTAAGCATGTAAGATAAGATTTTTATGCAGTATGAGATACACAAACTTGTGTGTTTTGCGATAATGTAAACAAAAACGACAAGATTTTGTGCTGACTTGGCAATTCTATATCATTAACTTAACTATTTTGCTAAAATTTTGCAATTAGCCTTTCAATAGTTTTGCAAAAAAGTGGTTTATACCGACCAAAAACACCACAACTGAAAACTGTTTTGACACAAATTTTACCTGTTGTTGTTGTAGCGTGTATTGTATCATTTTTTTAAACTGTATAGTTTTTAATTACTCATATTAGAAAACACTTTACTTTGCAAGATATTTTTTTTAATATATTGATTTTCTCTGATATTTAAAAACAGAAAGATGTGAGGGTAAAACCAAAATTTATTTCTTATCAAAAGTTTTGAAAAATATAACAAAACTAAGTTTATCTATACGCGTATTTTTGTAAGACCGCCTTGAATCTAAGACAAAGATTTGTCACATACTATGTGGCACCATCTATTTAAAAAAAAAATATATCCTAAATTTTTAAACTACAAATCATTGGTTTTATGGTTTTTTAAACATATTTTTTAGTACATCCAATAACATCATTTGACCAAAATCCGCACCAAACACAAAACAATGTCAATTTTGGAGCATATTCTGTTGCAGATTCAAACCTAAGCTGAAACAGATATTTTAATAATTATAGCATTTATTAATTTAGGACAATACTAAGCATTGTCAGTATATGCAGCGCTTCTATTTTCTACAATAACCGCTTCAGATCTAAATTTTATTAAATGGTAATATTTTTTTTTGCTATTTTGTATTCTTAAACATACAGAATAAAAACACTTTCTAAGGGTGCACACACAAAAAATCCACAAAAAATATTCAAAGCAATATTTTTTATTTATGTTAAGAAGAAATTTATTTTATAATAAACAGATTGTTGTTATCTTGGCTTGGCTGATTTAAATTTATGTTAAAATAATATTGATCTTGTTGACATAAACTTGTTCATACAGTAGAGTTTGTGAGGTAATATCTGAAAAATTGTTAATATATCTCCAAGATCTAAAATTTAAAATTGTTGCATCGTTTAATGTGTTTAATAAAAATTTAAAAATAAAATTATATAATAAAAATAGCATTAACTACCTACAAACTAATATTGCACAAGAATCTCTTTTTTCCAAATCTCTAAAATGCTAATTTTAAATAGATTGTAAATGGTAAGTTATTTTTACTGTACTGTAGATGTTGATCCTTGAATTGTTTTAATTCAAACCCATTTATAAAAACGTCAGTGCACATCAACAAATACTTGGGCACTTCTGAACTTCCTTTTTGAAAAACGCTTTTCATACTCACGCACAGAAACTGCAGCATTGCGGTCAAATGTTTTCATATTCTTCATTAGTGAACGTAATGTATATTATTGATTTTTATTTTTCTATAGCTTACTTTATAAAAAAAACAAACATCTTTGTTAGGAAGCATTTAAAGATACATGTTTATAAGAACTTTTTTGTTCCAATTAAAAACAATCTAAACTAGAATTATATCTACAGAAGATATAATTCTAGTTAAAATTTTAAGTCTGTAAAATTTACAAATGATTTTCAATTTTATTGTAGTTTGAAGTTTTAAGAACAAGTTTAAGTTTTTCTGTATAATTGATACAAAAAATGTACTCATTAGCAGTTTTCACAATATAGTTGAGTTGAGTTACAAATGCTATTGCTTACATTTTATGCGTCAATTATAAAGAAAAACTATAACATAATCTTAAATTTGCAATCTACAATAAAATTTTAGCATAAAAGGTAATTTATTAGATATTGTTAAATATATTTATGGAACTCCAAATATTACATTTAAATGCTAATATATATAAAATAACAATTATTTGGAAACAAATTAAATTAATAAACAAATGCTTAAAAATATTTACATAAACAACTTTAGTGCTATCAAAACAAATGATGCTGCTATTTTTTAACAAAATCAAAATATAATAATAAATCATTGTTATGAAAAAAGATCCTTGACTGGACTCGAGGTGAATACAAAATAAAACAAACTAAAACAATATGTTCTATTTCAGGTATCTCTAGCATCATTATATAAGAGCCGAATCAATACATCATCAACAGCCGCGCGCCTTCACAAAACAATACTCTTCTGTGTGCATGTATGTGCTGTGTGATGATGATGATGCAACACGTCATAATTGATCATTGCGAAGTGTTATTAGAGGAATTGCATAACGAGATAAAAATCCAGATAGATTTGCGAATCAATTAATTAACACAAAGAGGCTGTCTATCCTATAATCGCATTCCGACTTATCTCTCGTACATCCTGTTGCGATGGAGATTTTATACAATTGTTGCCAGTGTAAAATGTAATTTACCGCGCATATTTTTAATGATAGCTGGAATAATATTACCTGAAATTTAATTACGTTTTGAATTTACGATGCGGCGTTAAAGTAAATGGGATGGTTTATTATATCGAATAATCGCGCGGTTTTTTAATAATATAATTGGAATTTATTATTCTTGTGGCAAAAAATTATATTTATGAGTTTAATTTATTATTAGGTCATGACGTCAAATTATTTTGCAATTGTAGGTTTTAATTTAATTAATATTTATTTGCACATTTGTTTCATACCAATTTCACTAGTATAACTAAAATGTTAACTATATCGTAAGTTTAAACACTATATTTAAAATGTATTACACCCATTGTAAAATTCCCACCTGATCTACTAAACCCTAATACTATTTCTTAGTTTATCTGATTTTTCTTTTGCATATTATATAGCTTTTGAACTCAGAACCTTCAGTTCATATTTCTATTTAGTTTTTAGTAATTGTTGATGTCGATTTGTTTACGATATTATTACATCGCCTAAGTATTTAGCTCTGAATCTCAGACAGAGTAGCAAGTTCAAAGAAATATATTATAAGTAGATAAGAAAACTGTTAAAAATACATTATTACATCGTTGGAAAATCCAACAGCTTATTATGATTTCTCGATTAACTTGATTTTGCCAGTTTTATTACAATCAGCTTAATTTAAATAAGTATAATTATATCATATATTTACAAATTTTTAAATAATTAATTATTGTTTCAATGTCTTAGCTGTGATTGAGATTACAAGAAACCTAGCTGCTGACGGTTTGGGAAGCAAACACGTCTACCCGATATAACGTGCTTTATTAATTCTTAGTTTTGTGTTTTGTTTGGATTGTAAACTGGTGGATGACGCTAAAGTCCGTTATGGTGATGCCTCTTATTTAAAATTATCATTATCTTTGACTTAAGCAGACTTTCCTGTCAATGAAGACGGTAACGTCACCTTCATTGCTGCGTAAAGCCTTTTGGCTTGGTGTTTAAATACAAACGTAGATGTGGTTTTTAAAATAAGACGTATCTGATTTAAAATGCTTTTGTTGGTTTGTATTTATATGTAGCATTGTATTAGACTTGGCAATCTAGTGTATGTAGAAAGCACGAACAACTATTGTAGCTTCTTCATCTTTAAATTTGTCTACTCAGATCAGATAACATCAGCAGCTTTTTGAGCTAGTATAACTATGATATCTATGTTTTTTGTACACATAGTGAGGTATTGACCTCAGCAATTATCTCTTGAGATTAACTTCTTTATGGCATTACCTGTTTGTTTTCTACTCTGCATAAATCTTGTTGTTGTACTGTCTTTGTTAATCTAATCTAGTTTGAGATGAGTTAGTTATTGCTTTGCAAATTTTCACACAGTATCTGGGATACGCATGCTGTCTTTGTCCATTGTCTGTCTTTTGTGCTTTTTTTGTTTCTTTTCTTTTTTTTCTGTAGCTTTATTTTGTGTCTTTGCTTCTATTATTTGTTTTTTTTTTAAATATTTTTTTTGTTGTAAATTTTTTTAATTTTAATTTTTAGTACTTTTGTTGCAAATTTTTTTAGCGCTCTCTATTGTTTGATCCACTTTGCTTTTCAGTATGTTTTTTAGTTTTTTTTTATATTTTCTTTCCACGCTTCGCATTCTTCCTGACAGAATAGACATTTTTTTTTTGTTTTTATGATATTTCAGTTTGTTTTTTCTCTCAATTTGTTCACTATTTTGTACGACGTTTCTTAGGGATTCCCGTCTGTAGATTCTATAATTTTTCCAGCCTTTCATTTACTATCCTTGATTGCTTTTTTTTAAGTTTTTTCAGTTGTTTTTTAGATTTTTTTTTTTTTCCTTTATGTTTTCTTTTATGTCTCACCTATTTGCATCACCACTATGGTTCTTCTTGTTTCTCTTTCTTATACCTAAAAATTGCTTCATCCGCTGGTTGGTTTGTCTTCTTTAATTCAAGTTTATATCTTTTGTGTTTAGTTCAGTCTTATAGTTTTCAGTTTTTTTAAATCGCTCTTAAATCTTTTCTGTGTTTTTTGCGTAAAAATCTTCTCTAATTATGTTTTTTTAATTGTTTTCTAATTTTTCTACCCGCTTCCGATAATATTCCAGTCTGTTGTTTGAGTTGATATATCAGCTGTATACTATTATACTTTCTATTTTACCCTACACTATTCCTTCTTTTACTTACTTTTATTTTACTTGGTTCTCCTCTCAATACTTGTTAGTATTCTCTGCTTCTCGTGTTATCTCTAGTTATCTAGGTTGTATTTTTTTATATTTTTCTTTGTTTTCTTGTTTTTTGTTTCTTTTATTTCTTGTTGTTTTCTGTGTCTTATTGTTTTGCTTTTTACGTAGTATTTTCTGTTTCTATATTCGGCAACCTTGTGTAATTTTTTTCCGCAATTTATGCATAGCTTTTTTGCATTCCGCTGCTACTTGTCTTTTCATGGGGCATTTGTAGCAATTTCTTTTGTTTGCTGTTACTTTTTTTTATTATTTGTTTTGCTGAATTTTTGACTATCTTGACTATAGCAGTTTATTATTTTCTATACTCTTTTTTATGGATTTTATCTTACTTTTTTCTGTGTTTACTTTGATTATAGTTTCTTCCATCATTTTTTTCTTGTTGGTCTCTGGGCTAATATTTCACTGAAAAACTGGTGATGATCAACCAGTTTTTCGGTGAGCTCGTTGTTAGCTTGTTAGATTTTCTTACATTGTAACCTTTTATTGCGACACGTGTTCTTTTAATTCTTAAGGGATTTTTGTACAAAGATTACTTTCTGAGGGTGCACACAAGAAAATTCCACACAAAAAATTAAGAACCAGTCTAATATATATATGGCTATGTTTGAGTCGGAATAAAAATTTGTTTTTGTTCAAACCAATGAAAATGCTTTCCTTTACATGAATCCTGATTATGTGTTTTTTTTTTCAGATTTTTTTAATAGGCCATTTCTAAGTAATTAGCAATCAAAATTTGAAAAAATGAGGTTTTTGAGTTTTTTTAAATTTTTTAATCATTTGTAATTTCTCAGAATTTAGGATTTTTAGAGAAAAATTATAAAAAACTGTTTTTTTTTTTAATTGTCCAAAGAATAAGTTTTTATAGCCGAAAATTTGTTTCCTTAAGCTTTGAAAACTTTGCAGAACTATAAGACAGTTTTTCTTAAAAAAAGATTACGGGTATTTTTTTTTTCAAATATAGATAAAAACGTGTTTTTATATGTGCAACAGATACCCTGAAAATTTCAGGAAGTGCCGTGTGCTACGTTTCGAGACCTATTACAATGTATCTACAGAAATATTTAAAAATGGCAAATAAATACTTAAATTTTAAATTTATATTTTTTGATCGTTTGTAACTTCTTAAGATTGCATTTAAAAAAAAAAAACGAATTTAAAAAAATATGGATCATTTTGTAAACCAAAAAAAGCCAAAATTAATTTTAATAAAGATTCAAAGATACGTGTTGTGGCATACAATACTTTTAAACCAACCGCATCTGTACGAGAAATTGAACGTATCCAAAAAACAAGCAAGAAAAATATTAAAACAAAATAATTTTAAGCCTTATCATTATCATATTGGAATCACTTTGTATCCAACAGTTTTTGAAAGAAGATTAAATTATGTTTCATGCTTTATTGAAGAAAGTTAAAGACACAAACTATTTTTTCAATCAATTCTATTTACTGACAAAGCAAAATTTACAAATAATGGATTATTTAACCAAAAAAATCATATTTACTGGTCAAAAGAAAATCCACACTTAACAATTGAAAAAAGAAATTCAACATATATTCTCTATTAATGTCTGGTGTGGCATTCATATTCAAAAAAGTTTATCTTATAAAATTTTTTTTGTAAAACACGATCCCGCTTTTGGTTTTTTTAAATTTTCTGCGGAAAATAAGTTATTATATATTACATAATTAGTAAAATTACGGAAAATTCAGTAAGCCATTTTTAGCAATTATGTGTTATATTTCACCCTAAGGCAAGCTACTATGTTTTAGAAGTATCATAATCAAATTTCAAGTTTCCATATGTAGCAAAATCAAATATAAATTTCTTATACGATACACTCTTTTGAATATGATTTTTGACTATTTTTTGCTTAATTCGAGCTCAAAATCTGAAAGAAGACAAAACATTCCTAAAAAATTAAAATGGCCGCCATTTACATTGTATTGCACCTAGAGATCTAAAGACATCATCATATTTTGATACCCCAGACATGTGTACAAAATTTGAGCAAAATCAGAGGTATCGATGTGGGGACGATTGTCCGAATTTCCGTGAAATTACCCTAAAATGTTTATATAATTTTCTGTGGTTTAGTACTTTTGATTAATAATGTGTATCTTTCCCACATTATTTCCGCTTTGTTTTCTTACTATTTCCACATACATGGTGATTGTATCTCTCCTTCTTTCTACATTTATTTTGGCTAATTCATTTACGCTTGTTGTTTTTTTTTTAGATACAGGGTTTTTTATACTAGAAGACAAAATAAAAATTTGTGTTTGAGATTGGATTCTAAACAAAAAATATAAATATTTTTTTCCTTATCGGTTTTTCTTTTGACGCTGCTATGAATTAAATGATTTGACAGTAAATGTTTCAAATGATTCTGGAAGTACACTTTTTATTGAAATGCCTAACATAAAACAAATGTATTACGTTTGTTTCAAAATTTCTGGAATCTTAATAAAATTTCTAAAAAATATATCTTTGTCCACTAAATATAGATCAAATTAATTCAAGATTCTTTATAAAGTATCAGAATGAAAACTGTAGTAGACAAGCTGTCAGAAGTAACAAATTTAGTAAAATTCTTATAAAAATAATTCAGTATTTAAATTTGCAGAATATTCTTACTAGTGGATGCAGGAGGTAACCTGTTTCAACTATAACACCACGGCAGCGGGTGGAAATCTAATAACGTTGCGGAAGGATATATAAATATTTTCATTTTTATTTTTAAAATCGAGGTTTTCTAACGTGCAGAGAATAAAATTTCCGGTAAAATAAAAATATAAACAATTTAAAATCTTATTAAAGTCTTTACCATTTTCAGTTTTTATTATTAAAATAATTTACGATTTTAAAATATTATTATAGTCTCTTGCGCTTTCATTAAGTCGCTTCTTTGTATTATGAGCAGAAACCACCACTTGATTGACACAATTGCAAATATTTATTAACAAAAAACAGAATAATGACTATAGAATATTAAAATTTTTAAATTCTCTTAACAAAATGTTAATTAATGATGGAGCTTTTAACGTAATTATAGCTCTAATGAAATGGGATGGCTTCGATGATAATTAAATGCTGACGAGGAAAGCTTTTACGTTTTAATTTCCATTAATAGGGCAGCCAGCGCATTATTACACTACATGTAAGAACCCGGATATTTCCGCATTATTCTAAGCGGAATTAAGCGTTGAAACGAATTTAATGGAATAGGCCGAAGTTTATTGCACAGTAAATCGATCACCGTTAAATATAATTGGAATCAAAATATATGTTTATAAAATATAATTAAGTTTCTATTTATAAATAAAACTCCCACATCTTGTTATAATATTTTATATACATAGTACAAGTATAAACAATAGAAATATATCAAAAATACGTAGTGGTAGTACATTTTTTATTACTATAAAAAAGTAAATTCATATTGTATTTCAAATTTAAATCCCAATTATTCATCATATAGGGGATGTTGAATTATGTTTTTTTAATTAGATTAATATGTAACAGTGTTACGTTTTAAATTTTAAATATAAATATACTGTTTTTCAGTTTTAAAATGTGGTTTTTATAATTACTTGATATGTCACCACAACATAAAAATAACTTTAAATTTAAACGAATAAAACCACAATTGTTGAAACTATCACATTAAAGACAAAGTTTAAATAGTTTATGGACGTTGGCCCTAAATAGTTGCAAATTATAATTCTCTGAAAATTACGAGTTTAGAAGTTTATTCCATTTGTCAAAAATATGATTAAGGTAGATATAAACATCCATTAAATACACATGAACCCAAATACACGTAGATTAATAGACTACGGACATCATCAGATAAAAAAGCAAAAATGCAAGATGAGGTTTAGACCACCACCTACTGTGCATAAAAATTGCATTTCCAAGAATCAACACAACAGTACCATCTGCAAAAAAACAAACAATAAAAAAAATTATAAAAGTAAAAAGAGACAAAATCTTACTTTAAAAGGTTTGAAGATGAAAACACATGCTTTTTATAAAAAAATTAAACAACTAGCGGATCTAATCAGATCCCATCCAAACTACTAAAAAAAATACGGAGAACAGCTAAAAAAACTAGTCCAAAAATGTCTGAATAGAGGAATAGAAAAAAGTCGCCTTTATAAGTAATATAAATAGCACTAGAAAAGCGGTAAAAGTAAATGTCACCGAGGAATCTTAGTAACTGGTGCAGGTACTGCAGTATAGCAATTGACAAATAAAAAAAAACTAAAAAAAGAGTACAGATACACCAAAAAAGAAGTAAAACGGGGTTTTGCGATTTGTAGTACAACTAAAAGAAAATATCACTATCTCAAGAGGTACACCTGTTCTTTCTAGATCTTAGTAAAGCCTACGATAGCGTTTCCATCGCAAAACTATGAGAATCTCTGGAATTAACTAACATTAACGTTAACACTATACGAGTCATAAACAACTTCTATAAAAGAAATATATCAAGGATAAAAATTGGCGATTGAGTAGTAGAAGAATTTCAAGTAAGTAAAAGCTTGAGGAAAAAGTGTTGCGTATCTTCAACACTCTTTAAGATATACTTACAACAGATATTTATCAAACAATAAATATGCTGCATGCACTAAATTGTGTGGACAATTAAATATTTTTTACGCAAAGTTAAAAAATATATGACAAGAGAAGAGCTGATACAGGAATACCAAGTATAAGGGTTGGAGATAAATATACAAAAAACCTAATATATGTGCAAAGGAGCGGCAAAGCAAAAACAACAGAAGATTGGAGCCAAAAATCAAAGAAAAAAATACACAGGGTATGCGGGCCATATCACTGCTCAACTTAATTCACTGAGGCAAGAGCATTTTGAAAGAGATATATAACACCATCGTTAAAAGTATAATCACATTTGACTCAAAAGTCTGAACAATTGGCAGTAGAAGTTTTAGAAGCTACCAAAATTGAATTTTAAGAATATCGGCAAAGAGGAGTAGATTAAAAAAAAACAACGCTAAAATAAGAGAAATAATGCATGTTCAAAAAACAATTGCAGTTAATATAAGATTATAGCAATTGATATAGTTTGGTCACGTCCTGAGAATGGAAGAAAGCAGACTACAAAAAATAAAAAATTCTGAAAACTTTTTTCGAACAAAGAAAAAAAGAAAAGCCAAAAATTAAACAAATAGAAAATGAAAAAAAAAACACAATTAAAAGTTTAGTATTTGTTCAGCATTATCACACGGTATTAACTCCTTAAGAAACAATATGTTTTTTTTTTTAATGTTTAATCCGGAACTCTTTCTACTCTAGAAGAATTTATAGAGAAAATTGTCATTACAATATATCACTTTTTGTTAGAAAAGGTAGAAACAGTGCAAAAGAACTGTTATGTCAAAAACAAACAGTAACAACAAAGCCCACAACATTAACAACACGACTAACAAGAGGACAGTAAGAACTAAATCAATAGGAAATAAGTGACAAACGCGAGACATACTAAGAAGACAATATATATTATAAAAATAAAAGATGTATAAATTATCAACCAGCAGTAAAAAAAAAAAAAAAACAAAGAGTGCAATAATTTATTTATTTATTTATTTATTTACCCAACAGACACAATTGTCCAATTACAAAATAAAAATATATCAATAATAGTATATTACTATTAATTATTTAACATAACAAATGTAAATATAAACATAAATTTAAAAGAAAAAAAAAACAATGAAAAATACACTAAAAACCAAAATAATATTTACATAATACTCTTGACTACCTTAACAAAATATGAGTAATTATCTCAAAATAAGTCAACTGAATGATTGATTTGATTATACAATCTTAACATTTTATACAAAGAGCTGATCGTGTGTTGATTTGTGTTTGTTCTACTATACAAAAAAGACAAATGATTTCTTGAACATGTACGTGGTATAACAAACTTAATTCCATTTAGTAATTTAAGATTATCACAGATATTATTTACTAGCTTGTATAAATAAATAATAGAACATCGTCGAGACTGCAAGATGTCAACATTAAACAATAAAAATAAATCTTTATATGAAACAGTATCACGATCTGGATATACATTATGTTTTTTAAAATACAAATATTTTAAAATTTTTTTTTGCACTTGTTTAAATATATTAATATGGTTGGCATAATGTGGAGAATACAATACTGCAATATTCCAATTTACTTCTAATAAACGCATTATATAATAACTCTAGTGCTTCAATTGAAGTAAAGTTTTTACATGATCTAACAATAAATCCTAAAAATTTATGATAAGAATTATCAACACTATCAATATACAGGTACAAAAGACAATTTACAATCAAATATCACACCTAAATCACATACTTTATCACATTTAACTAAAATAGTATCATTTATAGAGCTCGGATTTATATATATTTACATGTTTTACTTGATTATATATATATCAAGCTAGTAAATTGTATACACACGTTTTGTTCAGAAACAAACCCAAATACCAGCATATAATCGCATATAATTGCATATATAGTCAATATTTTTATTATAATAATTTATTATAGTAAAAAGTCAGTAAAAACAATAAATTTTTAAAATACGTTATTGGAGGCTCGGACGCCACTGGCACATTGCAATGTACAAAAGCACGGGGATTCCCCGTCAATTACAAGAGCGTACTGGGAGTGGCAATGTCGAGGGGAACTATGCTGCTGTGCTGTGCAGTGTGCTGTGCATTGTCTTCGGCAATTCAAGAAGAACGCACAATTTTTGTTTTTTACAAAAACGTTCTTACCGATAAACGACATAGTTTCACTATGAAACAATAACCTTAATATACAACAAATAATTTAATTTAATAAATTCAAATTTTGAATTTTCTTGCTTTTTTAACCGCATATAAAATCAATATTTGAGAAACATTACCGCATATATTTACTTATTATTAGCGCATATAAAAAAAATATATTGAGGTTTTTTAGCGCATATAAATCCGAGGCCTAATTATTTAACGTGTATTCAATAGCTAAAGCAGACCTGTACCTATTACGTTGAAGAGATTCACAGTCTGACACACATTTTATTGCAAAAAAAATTTTAAGGTCATCAGCATACAATTAAACACTCAGAACTAAAACAATTTGTGACATCATTTTGAAACATAGAAAATAATAATGGACCAAGATTTGAACCCACTGGAAGCCACAAAGATATTTGATTTAGCACCTTTATATTTTACTAGCTGTTTTCTTTCAAATAAGTAAGACTGCAATAATGTTATAAGATTATCATGTATCCCAATTTTTTTTAATTACGGGAATGCCTAGAGACAAAACTTCAAGATGGTTACATTGTACAGCAGAAAAATTAAAACATATTAAGAAAGCATTAGAAGAAACACTGCAAAAATCCAACAAAAGTGGACTGATAATAAAAAGAAACTTCAATGCAAGAATTTGATCAAAAGGAAGGAGCGAAAAGTTTAGACACCATGTCAAAAAAAGAAAACCAAAAAACAACTAAAAAAATAAAGAAAAAAAATAATGATAAAAATGATGGAAGAAAAGGGTGTCTGTTAAATAAAAATAAGACAAGAGATGAACAAGGGAAATATACATACGTAGGACCAAATAGTCAATTGGTTGACTGTGAGGCAAGAAATATAAAAAATGTAAAGTGTATTTAATAATTAAACAGTAATACAAGAAATAAAACAATAACAAAAAGAATATAGTTGGAAGAAAGCATAAAAATTACACTTTTTTTTAATAAACTTTACAAAAAATTATGTATAAAGCAAAAAAAAAAAAAGATTTAAAAAAAAAAGATTTAAAAAAAAGTTAAATGAACAAAAAATTTAAAAAAAGGTAAAAAAGATGCTACAAAAATAAAAAACAACAAAACAACCTAAGAAGATTACCAAAAAGCTTTAAAAACATACAAAAATAACTGCAAAAAAAAAAAAATAACATACAAACAGAAAGAAGAAATAGAAATAAAAAAATAAAAATAAAAGTATATAAACAAAGAAAAAAAAACAGCATAGATCAAGACCAAACTAAACAATTACTATGGAAGTATGCAAACACATTTTTCATCACTATTTTGATAAAACCAGCATAAAACAAAATCAAATTAGTTAATACGGCATACAATATATACGCCATGATACTAGAGGAAAACTGAATAAGCATTTAGAGATCAAACAAATATTGCCAGATAGGCAGTCAAGGTTTAGAAAAGAGAGAGGTGCCATAAATACCGTATATATACTAAACCATATTGTTGAAAAAAAACTAACTGTAAAAAAGAAAAAATATATGCGTTGTTCTTAGACCTTAAGACGACCTTAGATAGTAGTCATGTCTGAAAGAAAAAAGTATAAGTGAGCATCTAGTAAAAAATAGAAACTGTAAGCAAAGGATGTGTAAATTGTAGTCCTAGTCTGTTTCCTGCATATATTGCAAACATAGAATTATGGCATAGGAAAAGAAATGATTAGATTTAGTTTGAAAAAATATTTCAGAAAAAAAAATTAAGAGTGAATGTTAATAAAACAAAAATTATGATGTATAAAAAAGCAAGAAAAGAGCATAACAAAAAAGTTGGAAATGGTAGGTAATAAAATCATTCAAAAATTTATGATACAAATAACGGCAAGAATGAACATAGAAGGTAAACAAGGTGGTAAGATAGCTGTAAGGAATAGATGAAAGAAAGTTTAAATGCATCAAAATAAAGAAGATAATGTTTGATAGCCTAGTTAAAAGCATGATGCTTTATGGGTTAGAAGTTTGAGTGTAGAAAAAATGACTCTTAAAATACTGAAAATGGGTTTTGGGATTAAATTTAAAAAAAAAACAGCATACATTGTGTTAGAGAAAGTGAAACAAGATAAAATAAAAGTAGAAACAAGAAGATATATTGATATATATTAAGAAAAACAAAAAAAAGATGTGTTAAAAAAGATAAAAGAGGAAAAGTGCAGATGAGAAGTGTCATTAAAAACTAAAGAAAACAAATAAAGATTGTAGAGTTAAATATTTAAGTGAGAAGTTTTATTAAATATCAATTTTAGTTAAGTAATTAAACTGTAACATGTATATACTATTATTATTACAATAAAATTTAATTTTATTATGATTATTTTAATTTTGCTAGAGAAAGAAATAATTTTATAACAAAAGATTTTTTAACTTATTGTGAATGAATTTGATTCACAATAGAGTTATTAGTGTTAATAGTTTATTCATACACTTTCAAACTTTAAAGTTGTATTAAAAGTAATTCAATCATATCTATTTATATTTGTTTATTATAAATTTTACTTTCTTTTATTTGTTATTTTACTATATTATGTTTTGTCGCTTTATAGCATTTTCAAATACATTTGAATTGATATACATTAATTTATTTATATAGGTACTTTAAATGCTGTAAAGCAACAAAACATTTAACTACATTATTTTTTATAAAAGAAAGTGAAACCAGAATAAATTTGTAATTTGATCTAGCCGGCCGTTACTACAAATTAGTTTAAATAAAAAGATTATTATGTTTTTATATCAAATTGTATAAGTCACACCGTGACTACTGTTTTGATTGTACTTGTACATGTACTTTAATTTTTATATAGTTATAATAAGTTATATAATGTGCATAACACTTACATTATTCTTATTTGCGTAGTTTTTACACATATTATGTATGTTCAAAAATATTCAAACTCAATCATTCATATAATCTAAGCTAACCTTTGCTAATTTCTGGTTTTTTATGTTGCATAATAAAATTTTATATTTTCATAGACATGATGAGATGTATTGTCAACTGTGACAATTTTTTTTGTTATGATTTGATTATGAGCTAATAGTAATACTCGCAGTATGTAGGAGCGCGTTTGTTAAAAAGTAGAGTTTTCCAGTTCTTAAAGGTATAGCGTAAAAACTGGTTTCTATTTATTATTGATATAACAAAAAGCATTTAAAGTTTTTGAACTGGTAGCCAAGACTTACTTCCACGGCGAAAACTCCACGCCATTACACATTGAGTGAGCGCGGTGTGTTGTGCTATAAAAAACTTTATTTCTGCAAGTTGTTTTTGAGCATTCGAAGACAATCGTAGGCCCAAAATTGCAAATGCAACCTTTTGTTACACCCCTGTAGCCGTCCTATTCAATGTTAGAAGTAAACAAAGAAATGGTCTTTACCATTTAAAGCTTTGAAAGCTACAATACATCGTATGTAGGTTTGATGATTAAAAATTAAATTTCTCTATTTATCAAATCGAATAGGTAGCATTTTTTACAGTTAACTGAGACTAATTAAGTTGAAAAGTTTGGTTTAAATTAACAAGCAAATAAATAATGTCAAAATTAATAAAAATTATCTAATCTTGTTGATATTTTTATTGTATCTAAAAAGTTTAGGTTTACTGGGTGTTCATTTACTTATAGCGGCTAGCATATTATTAAAACATAAGCATTATGCCATCACAGATCAATAATATTCTAAAATAAATTTATATTTGATATTTCTGCAACATATTTAATTTTTGTCTGAAAAACATTTTTAAAAAATTATCTTATAACTTTTTTTATTATAGCAATTTATATTCTAAACTTTAAATTTTAATTATACACTTTGTAAAATGCACAAAGTTTGAAATATTTTTAAAATTTATTTAAAATCATAATTTAGTTTTGGCGACATATGCAATTAATAATTAAATAGTAAATATTTATTCAAGAAATTAAAAAAACAACTGTAATTTTTTAAATAAAAAAATGGTTTGCAAAACCTTTGTACTAACATTAGTACTGAACTCAATTTCGTGTCAGACGGTTTATGTATTAATATATTTGTTTTCATTTAAGAAGTGGATAGTTTTATTTTGATTATATTAAAAATTTACGAAACTTCTTAGAATCAATTAAAAAGTTTTTTGAAATAGTTTTAATAGGAAAATCATGTACTACATACAAAAGTTGCACAAACAGATCAAAACAATCAATAAAACGTATCAGATTAAACACAAAAGTTCAATTGATAATGTAAAGCATTTGCTTACAGTTCCATTCAAATTGATGATTTTAATAAACCTTGATAAAATTTAAATGTTCTAGAACTTTTATTATTAGTAACTTTTGTACTGGCAAAGTTTTTATTGTTGGCCAGAAATTACAAACATCTTTAATTATTTCAAGTTTTGTCATGGGAATCTGCATCCGTCTAGCTACAGATTTTTTGTACAACGTGTTTATGTTAATGCAAATATCCTTGTCAAAATCATTGTAATTTCCAAGTGTTATTAAAATATTTAAAAAAAGTTTTAACTATTTTCATGTCTGCTCATTCGACATTTATTTGTTATGTGTGTACTGAAATGTGAAGTGTGTAATATAAAATAGTTTAAATTTTGAAATATATAGCTAACCATTTTATAATGACAGCAGATTAAAAGGCTACTTATTTTGCTAAAACTGAAGTTTTTTTTTTTTGTAAATCATTATTGATTTTGAATGTTGCTTATAAATAGAAATTTTATTAATAAAAATATTTTTTGTATAATAAGTACATTTATATATTTATTTGATTTGTAGTCACAGATAAGTTGTATGTATGTGTTACGCCCTAACATCAAAAACTCTCAGTATGCAAAAAACAGCCAAAACGAATTGTGTGCTGATTCCTCCAGCGCACGGGTGAGGCCTGTGAGTCCAAGCAACATATAACAGTTAAAATAACTTTAAATAATATAATCGTAACGCTTTCAACTTCTATGTACCTCTCAAAGTTGTAAAAAGACATGTTTTGATGTAACTCGAATATAAATATAAAATTTTATTTTTGTGTTAAAGCACAATATGTCCTGCCAGGCCTCACCCGTTTTATAAATATTGCAAAAAAAGAAAAATAAGTTTGTAAAATTTGTAAAAGTTGTGCATGAAATTAGAGCCAACTTTAGAACCCCTTGTTTTGTGTACACATTTTTTAAAATTTTAATTGTTTGTTTTGTTTATTATTTCAGTATGCCTGTTATAAGAAAATTATAAATAATTGTTTTTTTTTGTTTAGTTTTGTTATATGATATAAATAAAAATCGTAATAAAAACAGCTTTTTAGTTTTAGGAGTTCTAAAAATAGTATTTTTTTACAATTCCAATTATGCACAATAAAACATAAATAGATATACTTTAAAATCATCAAAAGTAACTTACTTAAATATTTAAACAAATATTTTTTACAGCCAATTATAAAATGTTCCTGATAGGCCTCACCCGTTCGCTGGTGTGACACCAAAGCCACCCGTTTACTGGAGGGTTAAAAACGGTCACAATGCGATTTAGATGATTTATAAAAGCTACAAACCGATACTTTCTTTAAAAAACTAATAGTATTAGAAAACTAACTTTAAATTAGAAATAACTAAATTATTTTATCATAAATTTATAATAAACAAATAAAAGAAATAAAGAACACGCACAATTTTTTATTTAAACGCCTTCATTATATTTATTTTGTTTTGAATTTTCTTGTTAAACTAAATATTGCATAAATGCACAGACGTCACAGACACTACACACATAAACCACACAAACAGAGAGAACGCATGTAAGCAGTCAAGTCTACATACTCGTACGTTCAATTTTATTCAGATTTGCATTTTTTATTTTGTCTTTTGACGCATACTAGTTTTTTTTTACTCTTATGTATCATTTTATATAAATAGTATTAACAATGGATGTTACAAATTTTACTTACGGCAAAAAAACACAATTACGTCAATAAAATTGGTTTGTAATTGTTTCACAACTGCATACAACGCATGTTGACTTAGTAAGCACAACTAGATCGAAAAAATATTTGATTTTGGTATTTAGTTGATTAACACCATCCACAACGCTTTGTGGCTGTTTTTTTTTTGCTTACTGAGCGTATTCGATGTTTGGGTGTAACATATGCATTTATTTATTTTGTTAAATTAACGCTTAGTTGATTGTTTTTCTGTCTGTTTAGATTTTCTATCTTATGATTGATGTGTAGTTAAACTATGATGACAGTAGATAGGTTTGATAAGAAATTGTTATAAATAGACAATTAGTTTTAATTGAAACGCTAAATTATTTAAAAAAATGTTATAAAAAAATTATTAAATAAATCAATATATTTTGTCTATTTTAACCTTGTTAATATAACAAAAACAATTGTTTAATTAAAAACATAAATGATCGGAGGAGAAAGATGGTTATAACTTGCATCGAGTTTAGAAGCAAAACTGTGTTACTTGTGACTAATGACAAAATCATAATCCCTAATTATAATAGCAAACTATGCAGAAATGAGATGCAATTGCAAAACAATATATATACAGGGTGATTCAGGGAAACCGCATGGTTTTTAAACGAGCAATACACAGCAAGTAAAAGAGTGAGAGAAACCGGTATATTGTTATTCAACTCCGCAAGCTACGTCATTTTAGTTAATATGGTGCAGTGAGATGTGCAGCATTGCATGTTTGTGTACGTTCGTATACAATAATTCTGTTAAAGGTGGAGAATCTGTTATTCAAACACAGCGTTTCTTTTGTCAACATTTTTATAAAAAAATAAACAAAACTGCTGATATTGAGCAATGGATAATCTATAACAGTTGTGCTGTTGCTAAGTTTGGCGTAACTGGCCCAGAATGCTACATTGAAATAATTACCAACTTTCCGGTGCCAAAACTACAGAAAAAGAGAATAGATATCGGGAGTATATAGTTTCAGCAGCATAGAGACAGGACCGACATACAGCAAAAGCCTTAATAAAAATTTTCTTAAAAGATTTTTCAGAAACAAATCATTTTTTGTTTTGGCAATATGCCCTATCTACTTTGTTCTCTCGGGGGTTTTCTTAAGTCCCGTGTCTATAAAACTTAAGCTGTGTATATATAAACTCCGGATATTGAAAGAATTGAAACTGCTGTTTGCCATAAATTGCAAAAAATTAGTCAGGAACTGTTGGATGATGTTATAAGTAACATTGAACAAACAAACAAATTTGCATTTTAGAAAAAAATTGTCATTTAAGTGATGTTAGTTTCTACACTTAGTTAAATATAATGGAATGTAACAAACATTTTAACGTCAATAAATAAACAATTTATTCAAATTTAACCAGAAACTTATTATTTCTAAACCACCTCTAAATCACCTTTACGTATTATAATATTACATAATATAAATAAAACAGTAATAAAAAATGCTTATTTAATATAAATATTACAAAAAATGTTACAAAATTGAATGAATCCTAAAAACTTTCGAAATACAAGATTAAACTTAAGTTCTCTACGAAAAAAAAGTAATTAGAAATCCTCCGGTAATATTGAACAAAAAAATTCATAGGAAGGAAAAATAGAAGTCAAACTGGTCAAGTATGAAATAGTATTGCTAAACTCTATAAAAACCTGTCCAGCAAAGTCTTCTTTCAGAAAATGTTGGAATAAAAAACTCCGGATAAGAAGTACTTCAAAAAAGCACAAGTTACAAGTAAAAAAAAAGAAAAACATTTTGTTAAGCAAATCTCAAAGTCAATAACAAAAAATAAAAGTAAAAACCCAAAAAATAGACAAGTGGTTTTACAAGAATATCCAAAACTTGAGCACGTGAATTAGAAAAACCAGTATTTCTGACAAAAAACAAGGTGAGTTAAAAAAAAGAAAAAATAGACCCAGCTATTGTAAACAACAAAAAAAAAGAAACAAATAATGAACAAGACTGGGAAGTAAGACACTAAAACTTAATGAGTTAATATCAGGCATAAAAAAAGAGTGCAATTCTAAACAGTTTGATTTAGCCAGTACAAAGACGGAAATCAAAAAAGCAATAAGCGTTTTAAACTTTTACCTAACTTAAGTAAAAAAAGAATGAAATAGAAAGGTTCAAGTCAAAAATAGAAAACTGAATAAAGACTGTTAAATTTACCAAAAATAAAGAAAATAATTAGTACAGACGTTAAAACGTTACTAAACTAAGGTGGTCTGAAGAGAACTTTAAGAACAAAACCACAAATTTAAAGGAGTTATTAAAAAAAAGATAAGTTTTTTTTTTTAATTCTAACTACTTTAAAACTACAGGATCAGCAGGGCTAAGTACTAATACCACATTAAAAGTAAATGGGAACATCAAACAGAAAAGAGGTGTTCATTATTAGTATAGATTAGGTTGATCAAATTATTAGTACTAAAAAAATTTAAACGTATTGTTAAAAAGAAGTAAGATAAATACAATTATAATTAAGCTAAGAAAAAGTAGTGTAAAATCTTATGCTAAGACGCTTAAGAATTTAAAAAATAAAATAGACATCACAAAAATAAGTAATAAAATAAGCAACATTTTTCAAACAAATGAAGGTTCATGAAAATTAGTAAAGCTGGAAAAAATAGTAATAACAGCTTCTATATCACTGCGGCAAAACAAAAAAAAAAAACTTCTTTTCATACTACCACTGAAAGAAAATTATGTATCTTGATAAACTTACATAAAGTAACAGAAATAAACGATGTAAAAAGCTTCACCTACAGGCTAATAGAGCTTTTCCAAAAACCACTTAAAAAAAATCTTACCTGTACAAACAATTTGTTCTACATTTTTCAATTATAAACATTTTATAGTCTTATTTAAAATAGTCTATGATCAAAAACCTATTACTGAAAAATTAAAAATTAAATATAACAAACACAAAAACAATAGTAATAGGAAAAGACAATATAAGCAAAACAGTCAAAATAAACAACAAAGGTGAAAAAAAACAAATAACTTTAAATACCTGGGAACAAAAATAGAACAAAAAAGAAAAAATGATGCTAAAATAAATAGCAGAATAGAAAACGGAACAAAATTGTACTAGTCACTAAGTAATAATTTTATAAAAAAGAAGGAAATAACAAAATAAAACTAACAGTATATAAATCAATATACAAACTAATACTAATGTACGGGAGTAAAAGCTGGATACTTACAAATAGTTCAGAAACTGGTCAAAAAAAAGTGCAAAAGTTTTAGACAGTCTGATATTTTTAGATCGGATTGTATTTTGGTCATAGAACGCCTCTGTAGAATTAGCATGCCAGGTGTTGGAACACCTGGCGCTGACACACTAAGAAAGGTGTAATAATAATAATAATAATAATAATAATCACTTTATTCCAATAGATCTTTTACAGATATAGGAAGGGTCAACATATAGATAAAATAGAATCATAAATAAACATAATAAAAAAAAATATTAAAAAAAAAATAAAAATTAAACTAAGTCACAAAATACAGAATACACAATTTAAATTTAAATTGCAAAATACATTAAACAAAATAATTTTAATTAGTACTTAACAATTGATGCATTGCAAAACGGCGTCAGCACAGCTGCGTACATGTTATTTAGCTATCTAACTGCTGATTAATGTTTTGTAATGCATTGACTATCTTGCCAATAAATTTTCAGCTTTTCCAACACCTGGTGTGCTGACTCTAGAGAAGCGTTTTAAGACTAAAATACAGTCCAATCTGAAAATATCAGACATTCCAAAACTCTTGCACTATTTTGTCCTCCTGAACTAAAAGCAGCAGAAAAGCAAAATACAAACAATAAAAATAAAATACTTGAAAAAAATTAAAGAAATTACAAAAAAAATACAGAATTAAGAATAGAAATAGACAGACATACAAAACAGGTGTGGCAAGCAAAGATATTACACAAAAGACCCATAAGAAGATCAAAAAAAGACATAAAACAACGTGATAGCAGAAAATCTTAAAAAGATAAATAAAACTTAAAACAAAGCCAAAGAAGAAGCAAAGAATAAAACAAACTGAGCAAAATTTTTTTTTAGTTAAACACTTGTATTTTAACACTTTTGAGTATACTAAGGTTTTTGATTATATGTACATAATAAACAAAAAGTGATTATTTTAATTATCTCTAAGACTGTTTTTGAAAGATTATTATGCTAAAAATAATCTAATTGTATTAGAAATTTATAAAATATTAAAGAATCTAGATAGTGCAGAAAAAATAATATTTTTTCATTGGCACATTCAAATACTATAAACTCTACAAGATGCTGAAGTAGCTTAATCTGAAAATGCTCAATGAAAGGGTAAAAACTTAAATTTGATCAAACTTAAGTTAACATCTAAACCATGGTTTTCTTTAGTTAAAAGTGTTAAAACTAAAAAATTAGTAATAACTACTATTATGTCTTCTAAATTAAATCACAGTTCTTTTTCTGCGCATCTTGTTATAAATGAAAGTATTGGCAATTTTGAATATGTTTTTTTTTTTTTAAGTACATCAAAAATAGAATGCACATACATATCCATCATACTTAGTATATGATTGGCACAAATTTTCTATCAAAGTTATTTCTTTGTTTATACAATGCATCTAATCTTAGATAAACTCCAGTACATTCAGGTGATAACACTTGCTTGCCTGCAATAAATTTGAAATTTTTTAAATTGATTTTAATCTGTTAATATAAATTTGTAAGTTTGAGACCATATAACGCTACAGTACTCAAGATGTGAGTTTACTAAAAAACTGTTCAAAGTTAAAAGAACCCAAACATTGACAAAATTAGCGGCAAATTTATTAAGAAATCCAAGTTTTGTTAATTACAAAATTAATATGCAAATTACATCAAGCAATATCACAAATTGATTTTTTTATTTTTACTAGAATTGTTTAAAATATAATCTAACTACAGAAGTTTTGCTTTTTTGAAAATACAATAACCGACATTATTTAAGATTAAGTTTCACTTTGTTAGTAACTCACCAAACGCAAATAAATCATTCTGCATTGCTAAACAATTGTGAACTAAATTAATTTTGTAAAAAGAATAAACAGATGGACAGTTTAATACATGAAACATATTATTGATAAAATAGGTCACAAGTGGGATCCTTGTAGTACCCCTTTAAATGATTTTGACAGGTAAAAAATTATTTTAATTTGCTGAATCTGTTTACTCAAATACGAAGTTGACTATTTAAACAGTGGATTATTGACACAATACTCACTCAATTTGTTAATTAACAAAGTATGATTAACAGAGCCAAAAGTTTTATTAAAATCCATGTAAATAGCATAGACTAAAGTACATTCAGCTCTAATTTTCAAAGCTTTGATTATGCAATTAATAAAAATAAACAAATTTGTTTGTGTTGACTTTTTTGAAAAAACACCATCAACATTATTAATAAAACTTTTAAAAACACCAAAAAAGTAGTCATATATTAACTTTTCAAACATTTTTGGCAAACCGAAAAAATTGAAATTGGTCTATAATTAGTTACGTTTGATTTGAAACTAGAATTAAAGATTGGTATAACGTAAGATTGTTTTCGTGACGTAGAAAATATGTTTAATGACTAGAATAAACATAAATTTGATGGAGTAGGTATGATAACATTTGTTGCGTAAAAAAAAATGATGAAAAGTTGTATGAGCAACTATCTATTTTTAATTTTGTCAAAACTTCTAAGACACAATTTAAAGTATTGATATATTAGATAATTTAACAGTAACATTTGATGTAAAAGATGACAGATATACGTAGTAGGTTTCTAAACTGAAAAAAAAAATCAGCAAAAAGATATATTTTCACCAATAGTAACTGTTGCATTTTTTAAACTCATTGAAGAAGGAATACCGTATGATTTATTTTTACTAGAAACAAAAGTCCAAAACGCTTTTAAGTTATCAGGTTACCTTGTATAACATAACAATGTCTCGGACTTGCAAGTAGACCTCAAGTTTTTAAAGACAACTAAGCCAAAGCCTGCTGTGTTGTTTTTCATTTCTTATAAACTTCTTTTTTAAGTGAAGTTAAATCAATTAATTTTCTGGAAAATTAGATTAGGAATCATAAAATATATCATTTGCAGTATTTACAAATTCACAAATAGTAAGAATAGACTAATCAATACGCGCTAAAAAATATTAATGTCTACGTAGTTAACACGCTTATAATCAAACATTAAGTAATTACGATTATTAAAAACATCACATTCTTTAATGACAAGGCTAATAGAAAAAACAGGATAATATCTATCGCAAGGAATGATAAAAGCGCGTTTAAACGTTTCTACCATAGATTAAACGTTAGATGGAGTTAAGAAGTTCAGTTTTCATCAGGTATCCAACTGATATTGAGCAGAAACTTCAAAATAATATCTTCAAGAGCTTTAACATAACCAGCATAAAAATACCTAGAAGACTTTGGAAGTATATAACTACAGCATACAATTAAATCAGTTAGTCCTAAATTAATTTTTACTATGACTATTTTAAAATTAATATCTCTTAGATTTTTTTTACTTTGCCGCTATTGCACTTAGAGCTAATATTTTTAGTCTTGTCCATTTTATAGACAATGTATCGGTCATCAATAAGCTTGCTATCAAATATTAAAGAATAAAGCCAGTACATAATAATATTCCGTCAAACAGGAACAGAAAACTACTAACTTAGTTCGTAATCTTCTCACATTTTTAAAGTATATTGTGAGAGAGCTTATAATAATAATAATAATATTAATAATAATAATAATAATAATATTAATAATAATAATAATATTATTAATAATAATAATATTATTAATAATAATAATATTATTAATAATAATAATATTATTATTAATAATAATAATAATACATTCATTGCTAATAGTTTTTTTTTTTTTTAGAATTTTTATTATTAATATTATTACATATGTACATTAAACTAAAAATTAATTATAAAACTATGTCTAGCAACAAATTAAAATTAAGATAAAATGAATATATATATATATATTTAATGTATAAAATAAAATAAAAAATGGTTTCGTCCCTCTCTTATCGTCCTGAGGTTTGTGGGTATTTATTCCCGTCTCAGGCTATTGGTATTGAAGGCTTGTTTGAGTTGTTCTCTTTATTTATTTAATTTATATTTTGTCGTGTAGTAGCATGTGTTTTATTTTTAATTTAAATGGTATGTAATTAAGACTTTTTATAAATGTTGGCAGATTATTGTATTGCTTTGTAGTTTCTGTTGTTAGTGTTTGTCTGCATTAAACAGTTGTATATTTTGTAGTCCTTATGTGCGATTTTCTTCTTGTTTGGTGGTTGTGTATTTCTTTATTTGACTGTATTTTTATGTTGGTTTTTATCATTTTGTGATTTATTTTATATAGCAATAGTATATTGTTCAAGTCTATCATCTTATTTATATTTAATTCTTCCTTGTATAGTTCAGTTGAAGGTGTTTTTCTGTCCAGTGTGTATAGAATTTTGATGAATTTATTTTGTTGTCTTTGTAGTTTGTTTATGTTTTTTTTGGTTGTGTTTCCCCAGATATGGTTTAGGTACTTGTTATGTGATGCAAATATTGCATGATAAACTGATTTTTTTGAGTTTTTTGGTAGGTAATTTCGTATTTTTGTTACAGCCGCTATTGTTGAAGAATTTTTTTTCACAAGTTTGTTTATGTGAGCATCCCATTTCAGGTTTTCTTGAATAGTCAGACCCAGGTAATTCACTTCTTTTATTTGTCTTATAGTTTTGCCATTTATTGTTATTGTTATAGGGGTTTCCTGTTTGTTGTTAAAAATCATGTATTCTGTTTTTGTCTCGTTGATAGTAAGTAAGTTGTTGTAATACCATGTTTCTAAGGTTTAAACGTCTTCTTTAATGATCTTTTCTAATTCTATATTTTCTTTTCCCGAATATATAATGCATGTCTCATCAGCATACATATAGAGTGTTCCATGTAATGTAAGTTCTAAAATATCATTCGTGTATAGTATATATAGTGTCGGTGGCAATATTCCTCCTTGTGGTATGCCGTAATCAGCCTGTAGTGGTTTGCTTTCTGTAGAGTTTACTTTTGTTTTTTGTGGTCTGTTTTTAAGGTATGTGTCTATTAGGTTTAGTTCTTTACCCTTTATTCCAATTGCTTCCAGTTTTTTAATAAGTTTTGTTTTGGATATGGTATCAAATGCCTTTTTCATGTCGATGTACATTGCTACTACAGTTTCTTTTTGGTCCACTTTACGCTTTATATGGTCTATGAGATCATATGCAGCTGTTTGTGTTCCAGAATTTTGTTGAAACGCATACTGTTGTTTGAATATTATGTTGTTATTGTTTATGTGTTCAGTTAGTCTGGTATGAATCACTTTTTCTAGTATTTTATTTAGTGTTGATAGTAGTGATATAGGTCGATAATTTTCTGGTTTTGTTTTATCTTCTTTTTTATGTATAGGCACTATTATTGTTTGTTTCATGTAGCATGGGTAGATACCTGTTTCGATAACTTTATTTATTATGTTCACCAATATTGGTGTTAGAATGGTTTTGTTTTGTTTTATTATGTTGTTTGTAATTTTATCAAAACCTGGTGTTTTGTTGTCTTTCAATTTTATGATTGTTTTATTTATTTCTTCTTGCGATGTGCAATCAAAGTGAATGTTGTTTATTTTTCTTTTTATTGTTGTAGTTTTTGATTCTTCCTTTGTTCTTGTGAGTTGTTTTTCTGCTAGTTTTTTTCCAATATTTGTAAAATAATCATTTATTTCATTTGCTATTTCCATTGGTATTTTAGTTGTTGTTCCATTTTCTTTTAATATTTGTTCAATGTTTATTTGTTTAGAAATCTTTTTGTTAAGCTGTTTGTTTATTAAATCCCATAGTTTTGTGGGGTTATCTTTGTTTGATTGAAACTTGTTTTTATAATACAGTATTTTGGTATTCTTTATGTTGTATAACGTTTTCTTTTTTTGTTTGCAGTATTCGTTTTTTATTGTTTCATTGTTTGGGTTTCTAAGGTGTTTTTTGTGAAGTTTGTTTCTTTTTTTAATGTTGTCTAAGACTTCTGTATTGATCCATGGGCTTTGTTCTGTTCTTTTAAACCTCTTTGTAGTTTGGTTACTTTCTATAGTTTGTTGTAGTTTTTTTGACAGGTTTTCAAAGCTATCTATTTCTTTTGTGTTCATGTTGTTAATTTCTTTAGTTATTTTGTTGTGATCTGTAAAAATATGTTTAAAATATTCATATTTTTGTTTATTAGTTTTTTGCTTTGTTTTTATTTTGGTTATTAATTCGCAGTGATCAGATATATTTGATGGAATTATTGTTAGATCTTCTATTTCTTGTTTATTATTTGTTATAACATGGTCTAGTATAGAGTTTTTTCCATTTGGGTTAGGGTTTTTTCTTGTGTAATATTGTATTGATGTTTTGTTTACTATTTTGTAACCATGTTCTAATAATATGTTTTTATATTCTCGTGTCTCGTTATCGTTTTCTGCAATATTGACGTTTAAATCGCCTATTATTATTTGTGGTTTCTTCCTGTTGATGATATTGTTTTTTAGTGTCGTTTTAAGATTTCTAAAGTTTATTCGTGGAGGTTTGTAGATTAGGGTAATTGCTGTATTTTCTTCTTTTAGTTGTATTGTTAATATTTGTATATCTTTTATTGTTTTATTTGTTATTAATTTATATTCCGTATCTTTTTTAATATAGAGCGCAATTCCAGCTCCTTTGGTGCTTCTTGAATTATATTCTGCATTGTAATTATCTAGTCTATAAAAGTCTTGGTTATATGGTTTTAGCCAGGTTTCTGTTATTGCAATTATTGTGGGTTTATTATATATTGTAGGAATGAGTTCTATTTCTTCAAATTTGTTTTTTATACTTCTGGCATTATGTAAATATATTGAATACATTTTGAATTGTTTTATATGATTTTTTTTTTCTTTTAATTTAGGTTTTCTATTTTAGCTTTTCAATGTCAGAAACGTTTTTAATTTTAATTTTTGTACTTGTATCGGTTTTTCTTATGTATATGTTCCCATCTCTGGTCCATAAATATTTGTATTGAGACTCTTTTTTTTGTTCTCTTGCTTTAAAGAACAGCATGTTTGTATGTGCTGTTAGTTGTTCGTTTATGTATATTTCGTTGGATTTTCCTTTCAAATCACATTCTATTGTAGTAATTGATCCAATATTTTTTCTTGTTTTCAAAATATTTTCCTTGTCTTCTTTATTTTTCAATTCTACAATTAGTGGA
Source organism: Tachinus rufipes (assembly GCA_963932245.1). Lineage (NCBI taxonomy): Eukaryota > Metazoa > Arthropoda > Insecta > Coleoptera > Staphylinidae > Tachinus > Tachinus rufipes. Next base: position 67,851,681 of record OZ010745.1, on the reverse strand, counting down.
CTTCTTTCATTTAAGTTGTCTTTTCTGTATGCTGATTTTATTTGATCTTTTTTTATATTTGTGTTTATTGTTTTCATTATTTTTATCACAACTTCTTCTGATTTTTCATTTTTTTCCTGTTTGTCGACTCCGACTATTATTATATTGTTTTGTATTTTTTCTTTTTCGGTTTTTTCAAGTGTTATTTCTAATGTTTCTACTCTTTCTATTAATTCTTCATTTAATTTTTCAGTTTTTTTTAGTTGCTTTTTAATTTCTTTATTTTCTTTTAAAATTTCATCAAATTTACTACTCATATATTCTACTGATGTTTTTAGTTCTTTTAATGTTTTCATGATATCTTTGTTAAGAGAAATAACATTACAATAAAATACATAAAAATTACAAAAAATAATTTTATTGTGTTCCTATTCGCAATAGATCCAAGATTAGTTTGACTCAATGTGGTTACATCAAGACATCTATTTTCCCCTTGGACCCTTCAAATAATAATAAATAATAAAAATAAATTATAAGATAACTAACAAACAAAAATAAATAAAAATTTAAAAGAAAAATATATTTTTTTTTTAAGTCAGAAACAAACAATAAATCAAATTAAATTACACATCATTTCCTGGCTATAAAAACTTAACCTTGTTGTAATAAAAGAAAATGTTTATATTTTTTATTGAAACCTTGTGAGCTTACGTTTTGAAGATTGTTGGGAACAGAATTGAGACATTTGCAAACGTTATAAGAGTAGGACCGTTCAAAGAGTGCTGGTATTGTTAAGTAGTCTTTTCTTCTTATGTTTACCGAATGTACATCAGTTTTTAAATCTAATTTTATTATAAAGTTTTATAACTAATAATTTTGTTATAAAGGCAGCAGGCATGCAGTACTCTCCTGTTAGACATATTAAGCCACTTGGCAGATTTTAATTTATGGCTTATGTGATCACGTTTACGAGCTCCATATATAAATCTTAAACACACATTTAGAACATACTGGATTTTTTTGAGCTGACTTGATCTAGACTGGGACCATAGACAAAGTCACAATAATTAAAACTAGATAGAACTAAAGATTCACACAATAAAATCTTGAGGTTTTGATTCAAATATGATCTATGTGCATATAGTGATTTTAGCATCCCATAGAAACGCCTAATTATATTTCCTACATGACTTCTAAACCTTAAAAAATTTGAGTCTAACATTATGCCTAGAATACGAGCTACATCTACTACATTTAGGGTTTGTCTTTTCACCCTTATATCTAATTTCTGTAATAATTTTGCTTGTTGCAGTTTTTGACAAAATAATAAAACAGTAGATTTTTTTAGATTTAATTTTAAGTTATGCTGCTCTGATAATTTTACTAAGCTCTCAAGTTCATTATTGATGACGTTATTTAATTCAACAACTTCTGTATTAAAAAAAAAAAAGTATACTTGTGTGTCATCAGCATACAGATGAATTTAGGTTTTTTCAACAATTAAACAGAAATTTGCAGTATAAATAGTAAACAGCAGAGGTCCTAAAACTTCGCCTTGTGGAATACCCATTTAAATTTTTTCTGATTGAGATCTTATACCGTCGAGTACCACTCGACTAGTCCGATTATGAAGATAGTTTCTGAAGAAGGTTATTACATTTTGGTTAAAATCAAAGTATTTTAGTATTGATAATGAAATATCGTTGTCGACCATATCAAAAACTTTTGAGTAGTCGAGTAACACAAGTACAGTACTTTGTCCTTGATCAAGTGATAAAATTATTTCAGTAACCTTTAGCATGGCCGTGCCGCAGCTGTGGTTCAATCAAAATCCGGATTGAAACTCCGGTAAAATTTTGTATTTATTTAGGTGTTGTTTAAGTAAGTATTTTTGAAAATGATAGGAGAATTGTGATTGGACGTAACTGGTCAATACTAATGGGATAGTTGATCTTAGGTAAAGGAATGATTTTTCCTTCTTTCCATATGTCTGGAAATATCGATTGAAAAAGGCAGTAATTTATTATATGCACTTAGAAAGGCAGTATGAAAGGATAACACATATGCAGCATATCAATTGATATTTTATCACAACCAATTGCATTTCATTTTATTTTGATAATGATTTCTACTAAATTGTTTTCGCTTATTTCCCCAAACAAAAATAGTTCAAGAATTGTAGATTTTATTTGGTTTTTATATAATGCAATAGTTATGGATTTTAAATTGTCTACATTTGTTGAGAGTTTTGGTAAATGTTGTTTAGATGGATAAGGCGTTTTGAGATTCAACTTGTATAAAAAAACTCTTAATTATACGAATTATAAGTAAATATTATCTATTTCTCTTGATTTTTGTTTCAAAGATAAAATTAATTAAATAATATTATTTATTTTAAATTAACATACAATAAGCCTCTGTTTGATTTTTTATTTATATGAATTATGTAGACATTTTTGTTAGAATTAGAAAATTTTTAGTTATAAAATGTTTATTTACAATTTGCAAGGCCAGATTAGATTTAAATCAATCAACTCTAGATTTGGAAAACGCAAATTAGAATATAAATCAATTCATTTTAAATAATTAACAAAGAATCAGTTGATTAGAAAATAACTGCCGATGAAAACGTTAAACAGACCTAACATTCCGCACTCTAAACATATTTGAAAACTAGGTCAGTATACAAAGCTTTTATAGTAATTATAGTCAGCAAATTAATATCATATACAGTCTGATCCGTTTTATAATGCGTAGTAAGATATAATAACAGTTGGCAGCAGTAATTCCTCCGTTAATGGATTGCAGCCTATTCACAAATTCCCACACATAAATACTCCCTTGTTTTTTTTATATATAGAAGGTAAAGGAAATACATCAACTTTTTGCGCCCCTTTGTTTCCACTTCATTTCTGCGAGACTCCTGAAAGATGAAGCAGTCAATCACACCCTCCTCTAGCCAATTCATTTGTCCCACGGAAGGTACGCTAGATGGTAAAAACAAACAAATATAGCAGTTTTTTCAGGAATTTCCGCCGCCGTCGCTCCTGCTTCTTCAGGCGTCACTCCGTTTCCAAGCAACCGGTGGAAAATTCGCGCATCTCCTGCTACATACATAGCACAGCTCTGTTTAGAGCTAACGTAACAAATTAGTGGGGCACAGACTGGACCTGCTGCGCAGCAACTGAAATGGAGCCAGGCTCGCTCAGCTCCGAGAAATTCTACAGCAGTCGGCCCGAGCCATTCGCAGGAGACGTATTGTAACGCATTCCTGGCAAGCAAGCGCGACGCGTTTTGTTATTATTTATATAGAAATACCGTAACGCATAAGCAAAACGTGAGTCCGCCAAGGTCGAAATATACGTGCCCGTTTTAAAACAATAGTGAAAACAATCATCCGCAGATATTCGCAACAAGGAAAAACAACAATAGTGATTGTGCAATTATAAATAGCAATTAGTGGAGAAACCCCCTTTGCAAATATGGTAAGATTAATCATGCGAATTGTATTGATTTAATTTAATAAAATTAATTGAGCAAATAATGTAATATAATAAATATGAGTTTAGTACTATTGTTGCATGATTGATTGCGTGTCGTGCTAATGCAAATAGCAAGCAAGTCGTGAAACAGAAACGGACGATTTCAAAATTTGTCGCGGACGATGCTATAACACTTTCCATAATGGATATTTAATAGTTGCACGACCGACAATTTTCATTGCATTACAAAAGTTGAGATATGTTAAAATTCGAATTATTTAAAAACGCTAACAATACTGATTTTTTTAGTAGTTGGACTTATCTCTTAACTTTATTTGTATTGATATATTTTATAGGATTCAAGCGTTCCAATACAAGTTGTAAGATTTATGGCTTCTGGCTAGTTTTCTATGCTTTCCACTAGAAAAATTAAATCTTCTGGAATAAATTGTTAGCTATTCTGTGCTTTCCAACTAACAAAAACACAATATACAAAAAGGTTACCCTAGCTGATTTAACATACAAATTTCTTTAATCCAATAAACCGTTCAAAAAAGTTACATGAATGTTTTATTTGAATTATTACCGTAGAATATTTAAAATTGTCATTGGACATTCATACACAATAGTATCTATTATTAAACTAGTAATATCAATATGTTTATTTATAGAGTTTTATTAAATAGGCTTTTGACTGAAGTTTTTTGTCTGCCTATACGTATGCGTATGCTAAGGATAGTGCTAAAGCATAATATTTTGTTAAAAATGAATTATTCTTAATATAGATGAACTGAGATGATCGTTGATTATTTCGATGTTATATTGAATAGTATGTTTAAAGATTGAATTAAATAATAATTTATATTTGGCTAGATTTTTTTATTAAATTTAACTTTTTAATTATTTCTATGGCCATAAGGAAAGGATATGGTTTGGTTTAATTGGTACAAGAATTTATTAAGAATATTATACGTTCAATAAATGTTTAATGTAGCTTCAAGGATAAGCCCGCTTACAGATGAATATATAAATATGTATAGCAGTTTCCATATTGCTTTTAACTTTAAAAGTTAAATCACAAAATATTTAGGATTTGTAGTTGATGCGTTGGGAATGGGTTTTGAAGAAACAAACTTAAATACTTGCATGTTAAAGTTGGTTGAATTGTTCTTTTGTTGAGATTCGTATTATGATGTACAAGATAAAAAAGTTGGAGTCTGTGGATTGGCATAAAGCTTGTTTGTAATTAATCTACTTTGGGTATTGTTACTGTAGGTGTAGACATCGAATTCAAGGTTTTTATTATGCGATATTGACAATGTTGACAGCATATTGAAGAATTTGTAATTTTGGATCAAATTACTGGTTACATGTCCAAAATATTGTTGCAGTAAGTATTGTATAGGAGATGAAGTAAATGGAATATTATTTATGGTGGAAGGTGGTGGTTAGTATAAATTGGGTAAAGGAGAGTTTGAGGGAGAGATTTGTTTATATAAGAAACAAGGCCGACTTATTGTCGCCTTCAAGGTGGTTTATTGGCAGGTACATAAAAGATAATTTGTTGATTTATTTGTGAAAATTTACAATAAAATTATCGATATTAATTACTTGCATCTATTTTATACTTGTGCTTTGTTTATGTAGGGATTGATTAAATATAAATTTGAACGATTTTCAAGTATTCAATTTCTATTAACTTAGTTTCTAAATGAAACGCGAGATCTAATATATTTTGCGTTTACTACAGTGACCCGCCTAAAAGTTTTTGACTAGTGCAATAAGTTAATCTTTCAATTAGTTTAGTTGAAATCTTGTTTCTCTACTACATAGTAGAAAACATAAATGAATAATATTAAACTAAATAAAAAAAAATTATGGTGTACATTGCTGTTAGATATATATGGACAATGAGTAGTCAATGTTGTTTAGATGAAACAGAAAGTTCTTAATTTTGATGAAACAATTGATAAATTGTAGATGGTATTACCTTTGATTAATTGGTATTTCTGCTTTAATGTTGATCTTTGCATGACAAATACAGTGCAAACCGGATAACTAAAATGCTAGCTCAAATATAAAAACAACGCAACATTAAAAAATGTATACTTTTATAGCTTTAATTCAGGTGTATTGGGCAATAAAATTACGAATGATCATTTTAACCTGAATGAATGTTTAAATGTAAACTAATATAAAATTTGCTCCATAAGAAGAACTTTTAATTGAAACAAAGCATAACGTACGATCTTTTATTTTTTAAAGAATAAAATAATAGTTGAAGGCGTTGATGGATGATAAAGGTGTTAACTAACTTTTTTCTATCAATCCCGATTTAGTTACAGAAACTAGTTGTTCCGGACTATTGATTTATGATTACTAAATTGCATACAAACATAAATAATTTGTCGAAATGTCACAGCCAATTGTGTAACGTCGAATATTAACAGAACTTCCAACTGCCGGCGTCTACAGTGTATAAGAAATTTACTAGCGGAATGATGATTCTATATACTGTTAGTTTATATTTAAAAATGATATTTAGGAATTGCTTAATATGTCACAACAACATACAAATATCTTTAAATTTAAACAAGTTAAAGCTATAACATTGAAGGCGAGATTTAAGCAGTCTGTGAACATTGACCTTAAATATTTTCGGATTATAAATCTTATAAAACAATGAATTTGGAAGCTTATTACATATGTCGATAGTACGGTTAAAAAAATCTTTTATAAAAGTTTTTTTTCTTCATCTCTGAACTCTCAGTGAATATTTGTTAGAATACCCAGCAAGCTTTCTACTACGAATAAATATTTGTTTAGATAGTAATATGTTTTTTGTTTGAACTATAGAAAATAAAACTTTCTTTGAAGTAAGAAGGGTGTTATCATCTACAAAAATATGAATAGAACTTTTGGTTATATGATGTTCATTGATAAATCAAAAATAGAGTCGGCAGAACCTTGAGGAACTACAGCATTTATGATTTTGGGGTCATCAATCAATCAATTTTAACTATACTTATATGTTGTCAAGAAAGCTACTGCCTCTGTGATTGAGACCTATACAATGGAGCTTGTTAGTAAGATTAGGGTGCCATACAAGTGATTCAAGTGACTAACATATGTTCAGAAGATCTGTAGTCGGACATTTTGATCGAAAATTAAGTTATTTTATTCTAAGAACTTGACAATGTGGAAATTAATATGTTTTTTATTTTTTTTTTGATAGATTGGACAGTAATGCAGCTATTCTCTAATTTGAAGAATCTGATTTAGGTATAGGTTAAACATTTTTCAATAATTTTAAAATGTTTTTTTGTATGATAAGGCAAATATTGTAGTTAAAATGGGATCTTATTCATTTGCAAATGTTCTAAGAATTATAGGTGGAATTTTATCGATACTTGATATCTTTTTGAAATTTAATTTAAGATATTTTTTGACAACCTGTTGCTTGAAATAAACAGGAGTCATTATTGTGGTTTAGGTTTAGTAGTAATAGAAAGAGATGTTTTAACAACAGAAGTGATAATGAAATGATTGGAATTTTCTAAAGTAGGCTGGTTGGCCGGCTAGTGTTCTACAAGATAAATGACTTAACTATCCAGTAATATATACCTTCAAAGCTTCTAACAAACCTTTAAGAAGAAGCTTGCCAAAAATTTTTAGTCAAAATCTACTAGATTAAAACGATCTTTATTGTTTGTCTTGGATTTAGTCAAAATCAAGATGCTGATGAACATAATTTTCTATGATTATCTTAAAGAAGTTTGTCAAAACTTTTTGAAAGATCAACAAATGAGATTGGAATTGTCTTATTTGGAGAACGGTATATATCTATAACAAAATAGTCTATTTGGGAAGATTTATTTTAAGAAGTATTTATGACGGTTGTACGTTGTCAGTTTAGAATATGCTTGTTGTTTATAGATGTAGGCACAAACAACTTCATTAGTTAGGAAATTAATGTTTGAGATGATATTTGGAATATACTGGATTAAAGCGATCTGGATCTTTTTTGTTTGTTTTATTTTAACATAAAAGATCACATGGGGTTTTCTATGATCAAGATGCTGATGAACAGAATTTAAATTCAAAAACAAAATGGTTTTATTTTGTCTATGATTCCTTTGAAGAAGCTTCTCAAAACTTTCAGAAAGGTTATCAAAAGAGCTTGGAGCTGCGTTATTTGGTGAACGCTATATACCTGTTACAAAATTAGTTTTTTTTGGATGATTTACTTTAACAAATATGCTATTTCAACCAATTTCCCGAATTGTCTACGTTGTCAGTATAGACTATGCATGATGTTTGTGGATGTAGGCACAAACACTTATGTTTGTCAGTAAATGAATGTTTAATGATAATTGAAATCTACTAGCTAGCGATTTGGAAGTTTTTGAAGTTCAAGATGCTGATTTTATTTAACTTTTTAACTACAAATATTAATAATAATAAATTATTTATTGACATATTGCAACTAAAATAAAAGATAAAATAAACAAACATTTTTTTACTATAAAACTACAATGGTAAACGGGATTATGTTATTTGCAGTATTTGATGTCACCACCAAATCCAAGCCCTATTATTAATCTATCACTGTGCAGTAGGCTCATCTTTAATATGATTAAACGTACTACATAGTATACTTTTCTATAGCAATAACAGTTGCATAATGGTCACATTAGAACAATGAGTAAAAAAATATTTATTAAGAGTGTATAAAGCAATTAATGAGACGAATTTAAACAAAAAAACTTTATAACTAATATATGAAATTCGTACACTATATGAATGAATCAGTTCGAGAAATATTACTACAACGAGGGACTATGAACATTTTTTGTTCATAAAATATATAAAATTTTATGAAATACAAAATTTGATGCAATACTGTACTTGTCAACAATTTAATAATTTAATTTTTACAATTGGCAATAAACTACTCAAACTGATTAGCGTTATTGCATAAAGCACTTTGAAGCCAATTGTAAATTTTATAATCAATTTTAATAAACTTATTATTATTAATAAAATGTATACTCAATTTATATAATAAATTTGTTATTTTAATTTGATATCCTGTTACATTTTCTTTGCAATATGCAGTCTTGAGCCACGTCCTGTACCATAGTGGAATTATGCATTTCCACTATCTGTAGAAAAAAAAAACAATATCAAAATATTTTTTTATTATAACGATGATTCATCAATACTAACATTTTTGCCACCGCAATTCTTTTAAAACCCCAGGAATCCCCATGAAATTATTGTAGTATATAATGTAAAAATCATCTAGTACGTTGTTAGTGGAAACTTACAATCAAATAATAGGGCTAAGATGCATATGTTTAGATGCTTAACATGAGGCTTATATTGCTAATTAAATATTGTTTTAATAATGCATATAGTTATTATTATTATTAGTTATATTATATTTTGATTGAATATTTCTCAAACATATTTTTTTTTCTATAAAATTTAAAAAAAATGGAAAAATTAATTACAATGTTTTAATGATGTTTTTTTGTTTTGTGTTTTAAATCTATTAATAGTAACTAACGTTGAATATGTATAGATTATAAATGATTCATATTTAGGTTTTTAGCATGTCTATGTTTTTAATATAATTTTGTTTTGTTTTTGAGTCAATATCTATTTGATTAATTTTCGATTATATCTAATTGTTTGTTTACATCCGATTTATTAGAAAAAAAATTCAATTCAATGTAGATTTAATATGATAATAGGTAATACCATTTGAAGTTTTATTTGATAGTAATTATAGGGTATTAATAATAAAACGAAATTTATGAAACTAAAATAAAATATTAAATTAAATTAGATTAAAACTTTAAACCAAATTGTAAAAGAATGCATTAATTTATCATGTTTTCTTTAATTTCTATTTAAATTCAATCATTTTGGTATTAAAATTGTATGTGTTATTGTTATTGAAAATAAAAATGTCTATAGAATACCTATTAGATGAACTACATCAAATACTTTTAAACGGAATTTATAAGCAGATATAAGATTTGTTTTATTGCGAGTTTAAGTAATCAGTTTAAACATATTTTGTCTTATTTGAGGAACACAATTAAAAATGCAATGTTATTCATTCAATCGATGAATAGATTTCCAGAAATTGTTGATTATTAAAAGTTGTTTAGAACGTTTATGATTTCGGAAAATAGAAACAGAACAGAACAGCCTGTATAAAATTATTGTAAGCATAAGAAATTTTGATAAATAAATTTTAGCTCCCTAGAAAATAAAAAATAAAATTGGGTTTTCTATAATAAGATATCGCCCTAAGAATACTTTTTTTATATATATAAACGTTTAGGTTTGGGAAAGGTTGTTCAAAATGTCATTAAATTTCAGTGTAGATATGTTTTATATTTACTTTCCATTGTTATAATCAAAGCCTGTGATTGTATATCATGAGAAACGTTTGAAAAAAACATTTTATATAATTGAGATTGCAGGAAAAGATCAAAGTTGATAAATACGTAGTATAGTAGATCCATACTACCATTAAATGTCCCTGGCATACTTGATTTTTAGTTTCTATTCAAGCAGGGCTAAACTATATAATTAATATATCAAAATAATAAAAGAATATCTCATTTAAACGCATTATATTATTTTGAGGATTTAATGATTATGTGTACTTTTTATTTATTGTGATAAATATCCAGATTTTATTTCGAAGTGTCCTAATTTTTTTTTATCATATGTTAACACGTTTACATTATTACAAATATATCCATATCTAGTTAAAATACTTTGACGTTGATTATATTTTTTGTATGATTTAGTAATGTATTTGTTTTATTAATAATAATATACAGTATCGTTAAACTGAAAAGATAAATCTCTTTGTGGGATTTGAACATTATTTATAACTTTAAAAATTAATAAACTTGTGTGCTTTTTTGTTGATGAAAAGCGTCAATGATGTACTTTGGATAATGAAGTGATAAAAAAAATGTTATTTACGCAACAGCGGATAATGTCTTTTATTGTGGGATTTTATTTATTTATCCAACCGGAAAATTAGATTACTTATTTCAAATTGGAAACATTTAATAAAGTTTGCTTTATTTTTTACAATTTCTTCACAGTTTGTTAAAAGGAAAGTATGTGGTGAAACGTTTATTTAAAGTGACAGTAACAAATAGTTTGATGATCAGGGTATTTTAGTTTCATATTTTTAAGTATAAATGATATACCTAATGCAGAGATATAATTTATACATAACAGTTATATTCTGCTGATAATATCTTACATTTATTGTAATGGCAAGAAGGAATTACAAATATTATATAAATTTAATAAGTCTCAAGATAGATCTTTATATAATTTCAATGATGCAACGCAGAATTATCTTCCAAAAGGCTTCTTTTATTATATCTGTTATTTTAACAAATTAATTAGTTGTATTATAAATCTACCAAAATATTAACAATATTAACTGTGAAATTGTGCAATAATTTTAATTTGTTTGGCCAAATCTCTGAAAACTTTATATATTTGTGTCCTCGGAGATGCTTAATAGTGTCATTTATGTATTGAACGGGTATTATTTACAAAGTACCATATTACAATAAAACAAAAAAAGATTATTCAAGAAGCACTTTTAAATTTTTAAATTTTAGCAGCTATAATGCATAAAATATTTAAGGTATTTGAAACAACTTTGTCATGTGCAAATATTGATTTCTTCAAATGATTATGTTCCATTAAGAGGAACGCATTTTGTGTGTAAAATAAAATACAGACTTTGTAAAAAATTAACATTATTTATATATCAGCGTAAAGTACAGTCAATACTATTATTGATGGGACCTATCATTCAAATGTCCTTCACGGAACCGCTTGCAAGAGTGAATGAGTTAAACTCAATTTTCTTTAACTTCTTCTCATAAATTGAGCTTAATATCAGTACATTCAATGTTGGCCTGTAAGTCATGTAATGTTGCTAGGTTGTTTGTAATTTAAAGACTTAACAAGTTTCTCTAAAGGTTTGGTTTGAGTTTTTTTTTTCTTAAAATTTGCCAATAACGTGTCTGAAATCGATGACGAATTGACAAAATTTGAATCTTCACAAACACTCTGGCGTACAGCTGTAATATTCTCTTTGGCACAGAAGTGTTTCACTGACGTGAGAAACATTATGAAGTGAATGTATTGATTCGAGTTTTTGCACAAAACATTCAATTGTTCTTTGAATTTGACGATTATAACAACCGAAAACTGGAGTGGTTAAATTTTGATAGATTTTCTGAATAATTTGTAAACGTTATTACAGCGTGTACCGTTCCATGATAAATGCCAACTACAAATCAAAACAACAAACTTGAGAAAGCTGCCATATAAAACAAATATCAGTTTGTAGAACAGTTCACGACGTAATTGGTAAAAAGTTAAATAGTAAACGGACGAGATGTATGTTACGGCGAACGTCCATAAATCAGTTAGCATTTAATCGACTGCAATTGGTGACCGGTATAAAATATACATTATTGTTGGAGTAACTTTTTTTTTAACTTTTATAATATTACTTCTTAACAAAGAGGATTGATAAAGTAGAATGTTGAGATCTGAACTTAAAGAGTTGTTGAAATAATAGGGATAATAGTGTTTTATTACTTCTAGAGTCTGATAGAAGCTGGAAGTATACTGACTCAACGAAAATCATTTCCATGAAGCAAAATTTGTTCTGCATGAACAAGATTGGGAAGTCAATATGAAGCACATGAATGGGACATTTATGGTTACGTTTTTCATTTTAAAGCTTATCACATATTTTATCTTGGTACAGCAAGTAAATAGGCGGTGGAATTCTTAGGTGACAGAGTTTTTTTAGATCTGGTTTTGATTGCTGTTTTAGAACTGCAATTGGTTGGTGGAAAATGTTGGTGATTTAAGGTTTGATGTGCTGAGCAAACGGTGGTGAGAAAGATGGTTATTTGGTTTGTACAGGTGCTTTATATTTCTATTACCGAAAAGAAGGAAGACGCAACTGATTGTAAATTGCGACCGACCATGATGTTTTGACGATTTGTGGGAGTGATACGCTTTTTGTTTAGTTTTGTTGATTTAGTGGAAATTTATTATGTTTGGAGAAGGAAGGAAAAAGATTCCGCAGTCACTTATTTGGTTTTTGATGGGGGTGCGTTCTCGGCAAGCAGATTAAATACTTAATTTCTTCTGTAAATTGGGAAACTGCAGGTTAGCTTTTCTTCAGTTAGAGTGGCATTGTCAGAAAGTGGTGACTATCTGCTATGGATTGATTATCTTTTATCTAATTATGCTAATCTATCTAATGCCATCTCCTCTATATGCATCCCGAGGAAACACCGAGTAGAATAGCTCCAGTTGAAAATTGAAATAATTTGATCTGATTTTTTTTTCAGTATCTAATGCTCAGCGGGTAATTTGTTTCTGATGATTTTCTGAAAAGACTATCATAAACTAATTACAAAAAAAACGATTAAATAAGAATTGAACACCTATCATGGAAGCCAAAGTATTAGCAACAAGTAATCGATAAAAATCTTAATACATTGGATTAGATTAGTTAGAAAATTGTATTACTTTTGATATTCACGCAACAGAAATTTACTTGGGAATTATATATACTAGCGCATGCATCGTGTTATAACACAAACAACCCTAAACTGGTTATAAAAACAAAGCTATTGTTAAGCCTCTTACTGACTAATCAATATACATATAAATGTTATTAGAAAATTACGAGACATATACATTTTATTTGACTAAATCAAATATACACTTTTATACTAAAAGTTTGTAAAATATTTACTAACTAAAAACACAATCAAATCAAAGAAACTCTATTTTTCTTTTTAAACTGTTCATTGTAACAATTTCTTATCTAAATAATTGTCCCATTGTTAGACGCGAGTATAAACGCGTTTACCTTTTGTATATAAATATGAGTCAGAGTAGGTATAATACAAAAAAGTGGCTTACATTTTATGCTAATTGTAAGTTACGGTCGAGATAACTGTGGCCTTTTGTTTACACACGTTCGTCAATTAATCATTTTGATTGTTTAAATTAATTTTTGTTTGGAGCTATAATATTTACTTAAAGTTAATATATACAAAAAAATCAATTACTATAAAGAAAACTTAATATCAATCAATAAAGCCATTAACAGTGAGCAAACATAGCAACTCAATTATCAAAGAGATGGTTTTATTGACATGTGAATTTATTTTAATAAAGTAGATTATAAAAATATATTATAGTAATTTGTTTATCATAGAATAAAATTTATTATTTCTTAAAATATTTACAATTCAAATAAATGCTAAATTATTACATATTACAAATTATAATATAAACAATTTCGTTTCAAAAACACATAAATTACCGTGAAATATGGATATAAAATTGCTATGCGGATTTTAATTAATTGCATAATATTTTAAAACAATCTGAAGGTCGAAATAACAATGTTATTTATTGAAATATTTTTTGTAGCTAACTTCATCAACAATTCTTTACAGCAAACATTTACAATTGCATTGTTGGCATTGGTTATATTGGAGCAAGGATATTCAATATTTCCTGCTGCTTCAGCACTTGCTAATATTCAGAAGAAATTGATTGAAAATATTATATTAATTGAAAAAATAAACACTATTATGCATTATTAGTTCCAGTGTATAAAACAAATTAACTATAGAATTTTGCTATAAAATACTGCAAAAAATAATGTAATAATCGTACAATGACTATAGTAACGGTAATATTGGAGATATATATTTAACGATGTAAAATAAATTGGTTGGTCCCATTCACAGGATTATGTTGGTTACATTAATATTTACAACGGTTATGTTTAGATTTTGATGGTTTCTTATGTTACTTTAAAAGGACGAAGCTATTACGTCATCTACTAGGAAGCGTTATTTTTACATTGAAAATGCTATTATGTATTAAAAAATGAATAAATATATGAAAATATTTAGTAATGATTTATACTACATATTTATTGGATAGCACATGTTTTCAAATGTCCTTTTCATTGAAATTCCAACCACATCTTATATAAAACTATACTACTCCCACAAAGGATTTTAATTAACACGAATAAGCTAAACTAAAACAAGGCAAACATCATTATTGTAATCTAACAAGACAGTAAACATTTATTGCTTAGTCCACCTGTTCTCAACTCATCGCTATAGTCTTCTAACTATATTCCACTGACGGTGATTATGAATAACAAATGTTCCATTTACTTCTGATGCGATTATGTAATAATTTCTGTAGCGCGAGGGTGGATGAATGAATTAATTGGATTAGGTTTTGGTGCCCGCAGCATGATTCAAATCTGACTCATTGATGAGGTCGGAGCTATTTCCCCTTTCCCTATTGCTGCATTCTTGACCCTAGTTAAAACAGGGTAAATATATGCGTCGACTAATTTGCCTGCTTCGGTAAAATCATGTAGGAAATTAGCTGTCAGTATAATAAATATTTAATGAATGATTTTTATTTTAAGTTGTAAATTTGAATGAATGGTAATGTTTTAAGAATGTATTAGTAATACTCTTAAATGGATAATATATATTTGTTAGTCATGTATTCATTGATAATGCGATGATTCATTTTTTGGAGAATTGCCATTTTTGTATGAAATTTTAATTCATAATATTTAGTTAGATTTTGAATAATTTTTTTTAATATCAATGTTCATAGATTGCTTTTAGATAATTATTAATTTGCGTTTAGATTTTATTAAATTTATATTAACAAACAGATAACAGACGTATTATTTAAGTTTTGTTTAATTTAAATTAATTTTATGAACAGGTGATATATTAGCTCTTGTATAACATAACTTTGGAGGTTAGCTGATGTGGTGCTAATATGAAAATGTTACCGGTTTTACGTCATGTGCATTTATAGCGAGTTATGATTTCATTATATTTTATTTATTTGTAAGAAAAATAATCCATCTAATCTATAGTTTATTTTTTAAAAACATTATATTGTAGGTGTTGATCACAAATCTGTAATTTCATATAAGCAATGTTTGCAATTATTCGTACTGCACGAATGTCGTTAAAGGAATATTCTGGCACACCTAAGTGCAACAGGCAATATGCGAACAACGCCGACTGCAGCGATGGAAGCAATACTGTGTCTGCCACTCCTGAACATCTATATCGAGGAAGTATCAACATCAGCAGCATTGCGCCTGAATGCAACCGGACTTTTGCACAAGGGCCGGCAAACACTGTTTTCTTCTGGAAGAGGCTCAAAAAACATCCTATTTTGTTTATATATATATATCAGGCCTTACAGTGTACACACATATGAACAACAAGAGCAAAGAGCGGATAAGGACAAATTCTTTCAAATCTACACTGATGACTCAATAACTCTTCGAGGCTTTAGAGTGGGATTTTACTCCAAAGATCCTTACTACTAGGCATACATATGACTATCTTCTAGGCAGAGATAGCCAGAATAACCATAGGGTAAAGGAAAACGTGCAAGTCTTAACAAACAACAAAATTTTAGCTATAAAAAAGCTTAAAATCACATCAAGGTTAATAGCAGAATTTTATAGAGCCCTCGCATTGGCAGTTTACGCAAGAAGCATTGAGCTGTTCTGGGTAAAAGGGCACTCTAACACAATAGGTAACGTTAAAGCTGATTGATTTGCGCGCAAAAAATAAATCTCCAAGACGTGTGGACTTGGACCCTGGACCACACTACTACTAAAACCACTTAACACGATACTAAAAGCAAAGAATGATGGTATTACAGCCGGGGTTGTAGATAGGCATAGGAGTTAATCATTGCCCCAAATCTTAAAACGGCCCAGTACTTCTTGGGAGTGTCCAGAAAGAACCTACAAATCATAACAGGAATCCTGGCAGGGCACTCTCAATTAAAAATACATGCATACTATGGGCATTGTAGACAGCCCGATATGTAGAAGATGTGAAATGGAAGACGAGACGACCGAGCACATACTATGTACTTGCCCGGCGCACTTTTACGCAAGAAAGTCCATGTTAGGGAATTGCTGGTTTGACATCACCATAAAGGAAGCGATATGTTGTGTGTTGGGACGGAGGAGTAAGGTTTACCACTGAAAGAGGTACAAAGGGTCTAATGAGTTTTAAAAGAATTTAAGTGAAAAAAGGATTACGTCGGGGGCTCATACTATTCTCATTACATTTTAAAAACATGAAGTTCTTTCCTAAATAGATATTGTAATTTGCGAGATGCAAACATATTGAATAGTAATTAAATTGCTAGTAGACCAAAGAGTTAGTATTAGCATAAGCGACATCATTGGAAGAAGGAAGGATATATTTATTTTACTTTTTATTTATTAATAACGTTAAGCTAGATTAACTAGAATTGTTATTTTCTTCAGTGACAATTAGGCAATTACATTTGTGAAGTTAGATGAGATTTATATAAAGAAATTTTAATTTCTGATAGTCATTTAATTTTGTCCTAGTTTAATAAATAAAACTAGCTTGTATTTTTTGAAATTAGATATAATAGGAGTTGAGAACTAATTCTAGTATTTGATTTACTATTCTATTATGTATATACAAGAAAGAGTTATCTTTATATTATCTTCTTTGTTTTTATGATTTGAAATGTTTTTGTAATACGATTTTTTAGTCAATCAGTAGTCTGTAAATAGTTCTAAATGAATTTCAAAGCAATATTTTAAATCTGCGGTCTTTGTCGACTTATGAAATGCTGATAATTGCATGTGGTGTTTTCAGGAAACATCTAAATAAGATCTGGGGACGTGGTGTAATTAAAATATCTCCGCTCATTTGAATTATATTGTTGTTTTACAACTCTGATGTTATTTTACTTGACTTCCTGTAGCATTTCATAATTTCTGGCACTAAATTTTATTTCATTGTAAACTTGGCACAAATTGTAGGTAATATTTAATACTATATATGCGATGTATTCTAACCCCGGCATATTGTTAGGCGGGAAAATGTCGGTCATTAAATTAAAAATATTATTTTGCGCCGACACATTTTTCATAGTTCAAGCAAAGTAAGTTAGATTAGAATTTATTAAAATACTAATATTGCATCACTTCACTTACACTTTGAACATAGATACGTTAGATTGTAATTTATTTTTACATTTTTTAATGTTTAGACAAGATATGAGAGCGTTAATCATAATAAACTTTTTTTATTTTTAAAAGCCCAAAATTACATAAAAAGTATGAAATGAATTAATAATTTATTCAAAATCAGTCAATCGAATCACAGCGGCCAAGGGTCAAGCATAGACAATTGTTTCGGTTCTACAAACCTCGTCAGTATGCCTTGTACGACCACGGCATCGCATGATAGCGAAGACAATTTTGAATAAATATTTCTGTTCTTATGAACACAATTGATATTATAAATAATCAAACGAAAGACTGGTTTGCCATCTAGTTGCAATTTTTATTATTTATAATATCAATTGTGTTCATAAGAACAGAAATATTTATTCAAAATTGTCTTCGCTATCATGCGATGCCGTGGTCGTACAAGGCATACTGACGAGGTTTGTAGAACCGAAACAATTGTCTATGCTTGACCCTTGGCCGCTGTGATTCGATTGACTGATTTTGAATAAATTATTAATTCATTTCATAATTTATTGGCGATTCAAAATCGTTAAAGCCGCGAAATGACTGCCAATTGCATAAATGCTAAAATGATACCGATTAATGCGGACATTTTAGTATTAAAAATTGCAACTAGATGGCAAACCAGTCTTTCGTTTGATTATTTACATAAAAAGTATTTTAAAATAAATAGCAATTATTTTGAAAACTTAATTTTTGGCTAAAAATTGCATCGTTCTTTGTTTCAGTGTGCTTGTTGCTTTCTCTATGTTCATTGTCAAAGGCGGACGTCTGTCATTTACTGTTATCACTTCCTCTCGTTTTTAACTATTGGCTGGAATTCCAGTGCAATTTTAACGACATTAATTTCATGAATGGTTGTAGTTTTTGTTTTTATTGCTTATAGGCAGTTTTTAGAGCATCGGCTGTTTTTGCGTGACTTTTAGTTCTTCATATTCATATGAGTGCATGTATGTAAAGTACAAACATCACTTCACGAAAATCTCTTCTAATTTCAGTTTGAATTTAAATTGGCAACCGAAAAATAACTAAAAATTTCAATGCAGCATATGTAATTATTTTCTATTTTTAATAAATATGAATTATAACATATGTATAATAGTAATTAACACGACATAAATACCGGATAGATACCACTATCAACCTTGACTCCTAAATCCTAAAAATGAAAAGTAATGATAAGATTGCATACTAAACTGATTTATTAGAAAACCACAATCATAAATATTAATATAATTTCTAATCCGGTAAAATATTTTCAAATGCCAAAAAAAAAAATATAAACCATTCTCTTTCAGAATAATCTGCATTTCTTGTCTGGTTAGCTCCCGGCTGTCGCAACTTCTTAGTTTCAATTTCAAGTTTAGCGAAAGTGCGAGATAAGTTTACTGATTACATTTAATGTAACTTGCTACTATTGTGTTGAGATTCGGCTACGCATCTATCTTGTTTCCTGTATCTTCATTAGCAATCAAAGCAAATTCAAATTATGCAATTAAGTTAATTAGTTTGTCACTATGAGTTAGAATGTTATTTACATTTTAGGGAATCCAATTTGTATGATGAATTTAGTTGAGTTAATTAGTACTGATAAGTTATAAAGTTTTTTTATTTGCGTTTCAATTCTTATCAATGAATTGTATTCAAAAATATTTCATATTATCTTTTATTAATTCTATCGATAAAATTGATAATAATATCATCGTACATATATTATTTTAATTAAAATTAAAATAGCGTTTAAGAAAACATCCTTGTCACGTTGATTAAACATGGACATCTAAAATTGAACCAAACAATTAACATTTTAATAATAAAAAGCCTTGAATCTAAATTTACCAGGCTGGCATTTTCTAATAAAAATATGCCTTGTGTTTGAAAGCATCTGTGTAATGTCATCTATATTTTGTAACTTTAGACATTTACTAGCGCAAATATGACGCCCAACTTATTTTTTTTGCATATGCATAAATATTTGTATTTTTAATAAGCGTATATCTTTATAACAATTTCTAAAACAATTTGACATAATTGGGAACAAGAGCAAAACCTTCGTAACACGCCAGCATGACATAATTGCATGGTAATTACCTTTAAACGATTGAGTGCATGATGAATATACTATTTTTTCTTAACACACTTTTACTCTGCAATTTTACTCGTTTACTCGGAATATATATGCATGACATCGACGTAATTGCAGAGGAGATGAGAATTTCCACGATATTTTAAAAAGATACGGAGATTTAAATTACTTTGTAATAATCGTTAAGCGTAGGGAATCTGAAGTTAAAAACAACTTAAAGCAGCTTGTATGAAGGGATAAAATAATTTAAATAATTAGTCTTCTCTGAAGCTTTATTCAACTTATACTTAGGGGTATCATTAAACTGTTATAATTACTAAACTATTTGATAAGTTTTACTATTCATATTACACTAATGTTTTGTTCAATTTAATGACTTTAATAAAGACATTATGTAGAAAATGTTAACATACTTTCACATATAAATTAGTCCCAAGCTTGTTTATTAGTTCCCAGCAATATTTTATTGCCATTTGTTAGAAATGTATTAAAATTACTACATTATTAGAAAGTACAAAAACATCTCATTTAAATGATTTGCCGATACAATTTAAATTTCTTTTCATTATTTTAAAACTGATTAGGCTTTGATATTACTAAAATTCTTGGGATGAAAGTTCACAGTTCAACATTATTTTGATAAGAATTTTATAAATATTTAATCGAATACAAACAAAAATATAAAATAATTGCGTTATTAACAATATTTTTTGTTTTTGTAGATCAATAACATTTTTATCTCCGAATTTTGGGAAAGTTACCAAATATATTTATATTAAGTAAACATAATTATTTTAATAATTTAGTACATGGTTACCAATAAATAATTATATTGCACAACCATACTGATATGCTTTTTTAAATTTTGCTTGATTTCTGATTGACTCAAAGGATTTATGTTGATTGTACAATCAATATATGTACATTAACTGTTTGTATTATTAACGAGAATATAATTCATATTATTTACGTATTAATATTAATACTTTGGGTTGCCTATGACAGCGTTGTGTTGTCATTTATTAATACTAAACATAATATAATAATATCCTAAATAACGATCTTATAAACATTCAGACACACGCGCCTATTCTTGGTGTTATAAGTGATAACATAATGTCTTGGGAAAATCAAATTGATTTATTAGCATCTAAATTGTCCAAAGCCAGTTATGTCATCATAGCACTATCAAATCATTGCAGTACTGACATTTTGCGATATCTGTATTTCAGTAATTTTCATGCTCTTCTTAGGTATGGAATCATTCATTGGGGAAGTACTAAAAATGAATATTTATTTAGAATTTTTAAAATTCAGAAAAGGACAGTTCGAATATTGGCACATTTAAAACAGTATGATTCTTGTAGAACATCTTTTAAAAATCTTGGAATTCTAACTTTATCAAGCACTTATATATATGAAGTTGCAATGTTTGTACATAAAAATCAACAATTGTTTAATTTAAATAGCGAATATCATGTATACAATACAAGAAATAAAAATAATATTGCAATACCTCGACACAATACAACATCTTTTCAGAAAGGATTTTATTATAACGGTTGCAAAATTTATAACCATTTGCCTAATAATATTAAATTAAAATCAATTATTTTATTTAAGTCTAAATTAAAACAAATGCTACTAAATAATACAATATATACTTTAGAAGAATTCTATGAACTTAAATTCTAATTATGTATTTGGACGTGTTTTGTAAATCTTATGCACTATTTTATTTGTATTTTATTTATGAAATAAATATTATTATTATTATTTATTGTATATTGTTATATGAGATGCTCGTACCAAAATAAATACAATAGGGAATTCCCCTATTTATGTTTAACAGGGAATTCCCCTATTTATGTTTAACCTTTTCTTAACAAAGGACCAACCGGCTATACGAACCAACCATGTAAATGTATATTAGTATTAGTCTGGCTCTCGTTGAGTAACGTACTTATAATAAATATATACATATTATTAAATCTTACTTATTATTTAATCCCTATAACCAATAGGTTATGGGCCCAGAACGTTATTTGTGTGCATGTGTAAAGTGACTAATAACAAAGTTCTTTCTATAAATAAACTAATTATAAACTAAGAGTGATTAATAAATATAAATGAAATAAAAGTGAAAATGTCGAACAATCAAAAGGTTAAACGTAATATTAAACCGTTTAATGGAGAAAATTATAGTATCTGGAAATTGCGATTAAAGGCGTTAATTGACGAGGAAGGTGCTCTTCGGGTTCTAACTCAAGACCCCCCTGAAACAGTTGACAATGAATGGCGGAAACAAGAGACGTCCGCTAAAGGATGTATCATAGAACATTTGAGCGATACATTAATTAGCATTGTCACCGAGGATGCGACGGCGAGGGACATATTGAAAAAGTTCGATGCAATTTATGAACGCAAGAGTTTGGCTACGCAACTTTCAATACAAAAGAAACTGTTAAGTTTTAAATTGAAAGGAGAAACTTCACTTATAAACCATTTCAACGAATTCGACAATATGCTCATAGAATTAACAGCAGCTGGAGCCCCTCTAAATGAAATGGGAAAAATTGCCCACATTTTATTAACATTACCCCCGGCTTATGATGGAATTGCTACAGCTATACAAACATTAAACGAAGATAATTTAAATCTGGCGTTTGTGAAAACTAGGCTGCTAGATCATGAAATAAAATTAAGAAATGAAAGTGGAGATACAAGTGGTAAAATTCTACAAACGGAAGTGGTTTACAACAGAAATAAGGCAACAAAGAAAAATTGGAAATATAATGGAAATTATAAACAGAATCAAAGGGCTCCTCATTTTAAAAGTAATAAAAAATTTGACAAATGGCGTGTTTTAAAATGTGACTATTGTGGAAGAAAAAAACACGTAAAAAGGGATTGTTTTTATTATAAAAAGAAAATTGTTAATTCACACAAAGACAGACAAGCACAAACTGTTTCAACATGCTCAACCAGTGAACAAAGTTTTGCGTTTATGCTCCATAATGGCACGTTAACAAAGTTGAATAAACTAAATGAAATTATGTTCTTACTAGATTCTGGCGCAACGGATCATATAATTAATAATTCAGACTACTTTACGACATATGAGAAATTGAATACACCTTTAAAAATATCAGTAGCTAAAAACAATACTACAGTTATGGCTATAAGTAAAGGAACCATAGATGTTACCTCGAATATGGGAATCAAAGGATCTTTACAAAATGTGTTGTACGTTCCTGATGTACCGTATAATTTGCTTTCGGTACGCCGAATGCAAGAGGCTGGTATGACAATTATATTTAAGAAAAATAGCGGAGTAACGATTAAAAATGGTGGTAAGGTGATTGTAAAAGGTGAGTGTTTAAACCATCTAATAAAAATAAAATTCAAAATTAATAAGAAAGTTGAAAAGCATTTTCACCAAATTAACAATATTAATATTAATAATGAGAGCTATAAAATCTGGCACGAACGTTTAGGCCATATAAGTAAAAATAAATTTTTGGAATTAAAAAGTAAAGAAATGGCAAGTAATATTACTAAATTAAAAAATATTTATCCCTCAAATGAATTATGTGAAGCTTGCATATATGGAAAGCAAACAAAACTATTTCTTTTTCTAAAGCTAAAGATAAAACACATGTTCAGAGGCCCTTATTTATAGTTCACACAATCGACAATAAAAATTATTTTCTAACATTCATTGACGAATATACTCATTATACTGTAACATATCTTCTAACTTATAAATCAGTTGTTACCAAAAATTTTCAAGATTTTGTAATTAAAAGTGAAAACCATTTCAATTTCAAAATTGTTAATTTATATTGTGACAATGGGCGTGAATATATGTCAAATGAATTAAAAACCTTTTGCATGAATAAAGGTATAAGTTTTCATGTAACCGTACCATACACACCGCAACAAAATTCAGTTGCGGAGCGTATGAATAGAACGTTGACAGAAAAGGCTCGTGCAATGATCCATGGAGCAAATGTAGAAAAACATTTTTGGGGTGAAGCAATTTTAACTGCTACACAATTAATAAATATAAGCCCCACAAAATCAAATAAAGAAGGTAAAACATCTTATGAACTATGGCATAATAAAAAGCCAAGAATAGACCATTTAAGAATATTCGGTTCTACTGTGTATATACATGATAAAAACCGAAAAACAAAATTTGATAAAAAAAATCTTTTAAAGGTATACTGTTTGTATATGTACCAAATGGATATAAAATTTTTAATCCAGAAAATAATAAATTTATCACAGCTCGTGATGTTATTTTTGACGAGACAGATTTCATAAATTCAAGACCATTATTGGAAATTGATGAAGGAGTTGAATATAAAAACTACCAAAGAATTAAAATTGTTAAACAAAATAGCAATCTGTTCAGTGACAAGAACAAAAAATAATAATTCAAAAACATCAAAACCAATATTGAAACTTGAAGAAGGGATTCCAAATAAAAACTCAGATGGTGTTATTAATTTAAAATCTGATAATAAATCGGTAACAGATTCCTCAAATATAAATGAGGATATACACAAAATGACAGAAAATAATAAAACTGTCAGTGAAACCGATAATACAAATCAGTTAAACACCAGTAATAAATCTGAGAATATTGAACCCAGAAGAAGTGAAAGATTAAAAAATCGCAATAAAATATCATTCAATGAAAGTGATACTGAAATTCTCATATGTTTACAATCTTTATTAAATGAAATTCCTAAAACATATAATGAAATAAATAAAAGGGATGATAAAGATAAATGGGAAGAAGCGATTAATAATGAAATTAGTTCTCTCAGAGAAAATAACACATGGTCTTTAGTTACAAAGCAACCAAACAAAAATATTGTAGATTGTAAATGGGTATTTACAATTAAAAATAACATTAATGGAATACCATCAAGGTATAAAGCGCGTTTCAGTCAACAATATTTATCAGATTACAATGAGACTTTTGCACCAGTAGCCCGGATTGCTACTTTTCGAATATTGATAGTTTTTGCTAACCAACATAATTTATTAATACATCAAATGGATGTCAAAACAGCATTTTTAAATGGTTGTTTAAAAGAAGAAATCTATATGCGTGTACCTGATGGTATAAAAACTGAAAACAAAAATTTAGTTTGTAAATTACATAAAGCTTTGTATGGTTTAAAACAGTCAGCTAGATGCTGGTTTGAACGTTTTGATGAAGTGTTAAAAGCACACGGTTTTAAAAATTCTTCAAGTGACCGATGTTTGTACTTATTAGATAAAGGTCATATATACGAAAATATTTATGTAGTTTTGTATGTTGATGATTTATTAATAGTCACTGGTAAAATGGATACAATGTCAAATTTCAAAGAATATTTAATGAATACATTCAAAATGATAGATTTAAATGAGGTTAAGCTCTTTTTGGGTATTGAGATAGAAAGAAACGAGAATCAAATATCTATTAGTCAAATAAATTATTTAAATAATATTTTGATTAAATTCAATATGACTGATTGCAATGCTGTTAGTACACCACTTCCAATCAAGTTAGATTACGTGGCTTTGAATTCAGATGAAAGCCATAATAAACCTTGTAGGAATCTTATAGGGTGTCTAATGTATACCATGCTATGCACAAGACCAGATTTATGTACAGCTGTTAATTTTCTAAGTAGATATCAGAATAAAAATAATAAAGAACTGTGGCAGTGCCTAAAGAGAGTATTGAGATATATTAAAGGAACAATTAATTTTAAGTTAATTTATAAAAGAACAGAAAATAAAGAAATATTAATTGGTTATGTGGATGCCGATTGGGGTAGTAATGAAGCTGATCGAAAGAGCACCACAGGCTATATTTTTAAATTATTTGGAAATTTGATCTGTTGGAATACAAAAAGGCAAAATTCAGTAGCAGTATCATCAACTGAAGCTGAATATATGGTTATGTTTGAAGGGGTCAGAGAAGTATTATGGCTAAGATCTCTATTATCAAGCATTAATATAGAAATAAAAAAACCAATAACCATGTATGAAGATAACAATGGTTGTATTTCGTTGGCTAATAAACCTGTAGATCATAAACGTTCCAAACATATCGATATAAAGTACCATTTCACCAGAGAACAAGTTGATAAACAAGTAATAATTCTTAAATATATGCCAACAGATCAACAATTGGCAGATATGTTCACCAAGCAAGTACCAGGTCCAAGATTCCAGGAATTCTGCTTCAAACTTGGTCTGGAAAAATGAAGTTTTTTTTTTGTTTCAATTTTATTGTATTTTGTTTATTGTTTTTGTATATTTAATTATCAATAGATAATTATATTTAACACTGTAATAATGATTTGATTTAGGTTTTTAAAAAGAAAGGGGTTTTTCCTAAATCCTAGCAACAAATGTTGAATCATATTAATATTAATGTACCCCTATGTTTACTCACGAAATATTAAAACTAATAATAGACGTTGAGAATATTTTTTTTTGTAAAGTTGAGAATATTTAATTTTTTTTTGTAAAGTTGAGAATATTTTATTTTTTTTGTAAAGTTGATTTATTTTGAGGGGGAGTATTGTATATTGTTATATGAGATGCTCGTACCAAAATAAATACAATAGGGAATTCCCCTATTTATGTTTAACAGGGAATTCCCCTATTTATGTTTAACCTTTTCTTAACAAAGGACCAACCGGCTATACGAACCAACCATGTAAATGTATATTAGTATTAGTCTGGCTCTCGTTGAGTAACGTACTTATAATAAATATATACATATTATTAAATCTTACTTATTATTTAATCCCATATCCAATATTATTAATACGTCATAAATGTATCGAATAATTAGAAACGTCAGATTTGTATTATTATTAATTATAAACTTTTCTAAATATAACTCTGATTAATAATCCATAATTACTTACTTGGTTTATTACCAATCCTTCTAATAACATCTTCAATACACTTTTCAATAATTACTTATTATATTATCCTTGAAAATGCATCTATTAGATAGTAATAATTATTTTATCTCATATTCTTTTTGTAACGGGTCTAATAGTGTATACGAAGGGCACTGCTAAAGTTTGCTGAATCAAGTACTGCCTGTATTGCCAGCGTTCTGCAATTGTCATATTTGTAAAATTTGACGTATTTCACCTATAATTCAGTTGACAGTTCGATTTCAAATTGCTCGGTTTTGTTTCAACAAAATTTAGCGAGAGTAATAATTGTGTGAAAAATGGAAATTGATTTTTTATGATTTTCGATACGGTTTAACGCAGCAGCAATGTGTGGAAAAACTTAGTTCGTTATTTGGGGATGAAGCACCATCCAAAACTATGGTTTACAAATGGTTGGCAGAATTCAAGCGTAGAAGACCAACATTTGATGACGATCTTCGCAAAGGTCGGCCATACACCTCTGTTGTCGCGAAAAATATTGATGCTTTCCGTGAAATGATTTTGTCAGATCGGCATGTGACTAGTGAGATAGAGGCATCCTTAGGCATTGCAGCGAAACAAATACATACGATTTTGCACGATTATTTGCGTGTCAGGAAGCTTTGCAGTCGTTGGATCTCACACAATTTGAAAGAAGAACAATTACAGGCACGTGTGTGGTGCAAGGAAATACTAAAGAAATTCGAAGGGGGTCGTTCAAATTCGGTAAATAACATTGTAACAGGTGACAAATCTTGGATATATTCATATGAGCCTAAAACTAAACAACAATCGACTGTATGGGTGTTTCAAAATGAACATAACCAACAAAAGTGATGCGTTTACGAAGCGTTTTGAAAAGAATGATTGCTTGTTTCTTTGGAAAAACGGGACATGTTGCAACTGTTGCATTAGAGGATCGAAGGACAGTTAATGCTGACTGGTATACTTCGATTTGTTTGCCGGAACTTATCGCTGAAATCAGAAGGAACAACATAAACCGGCGAATCATTGTTTATCATGACAATGCAAGCGCTCACACAACACGACGAACTGTAGAGTTTTTGACTAGTAACAACATCCAATTAATGACTTATTGCTTATATTTGCCTGATTTATCGCTCAATGACTTCTTTTTATTTTGACATATCAAAAATAAAATGCGTGGCGAGCGTTTTTCATCGCCTGAAGAGGCCGTTGAAGCATTTAAATCACTTGTTTTGGAGGTACCTTGCTCAGAGTAGCAAAATTGTATTGAAGATTGGTTTCATCGGATGCAAAAGTGTATAGATTTTAAAGGAGAATATTTTGAGAAGCAATAAAGCGATTTACATAACGAAATTTGTGTTTTGTTTTACATTTTCGGCGAACTTTGACAGTGTCCCTCGTACTAAACAGTATTGGTCTAGATTGGTATTTTCTAAGCCTAGATATAAATCTAGAATCTAGAATAAAAGTCAAAATAATTAATTACTATGCCACTTTAGTAAAAATACAAACCTTGTTTTAACAATTTTCTGCTTAATGCGGATTTTTTTCAATTAAATTCTTCATAAAATTATTGTAAACGCAACAAAGTTTTGATAAATTAACACAATGCATGCAAATAAAACTTCATTCTTTTAAATTGCATATAACCGCAACACGGTTTGAAGTAACATACTAATTAATTAAACTAATTAAATAAGTTTAATAATATAAATTACATTATGTTAACGTCTCACAAAACTGGCACTGAATGGACCAATCAGAGCGCTAGTTGGAAGATGTACAACAATGGTCCGATCATAAAAAAACATACTATTTTGTTCACATCATAGCGGTGAGGATTGTGGCGAGCAGCGCTGCGATGTGCTAGGTGCAGCATAAATGCTCACATAAGATTATATAGGTTTGTTTCATCATCGCCATAACATCCCGGTGCCAATCTTGGCGAGCAGCGCCGGCGATGTGCAGCATAAACGTATCCTCAGAGATGTCGGTGTTTTTATTGTTGTTTGTAAATTTTGTTCAGTGTTCTGGATTTTAGTTTTACTTTAAGAGTCATTACTTATAGTCAGTTATAATACGAAGATATGTCTGCGTCCAGATAGTTTTTGACCGTTACGTCGTTATTAAACTGTTCACTTATTTATTTGTTTTTTTTTTAATTTACCGTTGATTATTAAGCTCATTGGCTAATATAAAATAATAATAATCTCAGGTCAAAGACCAGAGAAAACAACACAACACTTTAAAATATTTGAAATAAATAAATAAATACTAAAACTAATATTTAAAGCTAATAACACAAAGGTCACCAAAGTCGTAGAAAACTTTGGTACCAAAGGTTAAAAAATAAACCTAACCTAATATCACAGAGTGACACCGAAGATGTGAGGTCAGATCTAAACGTGCCCTTACCCTTGGAAGAATCCAGAGCGGAACCTTGCAGAATCCAACCTTGTATACCATAGGAAGACAAATATCTAAACTCTTCATCAACTCTTGCGCTCGGACGCACACTGGCTTACTGATGGTAGGTCTACGTCCGTAACTTTGCCGCTGCGTTTCGTTATTAATAAAATTTGTCGGTTTACACGTACTTTTTTGGCACATGTTGCCGCTGTGTACTGAAGTACAACGCGTTTACGACGTATGGCTAGAGGGGGGTACATTCGGTTTGCATCAGATACTTGGTGTATCTCCTATTGCGTGTCTTATGCCTGCATGTTGAACAGCATCCAGGGCTTTTATTCGAGAATTTTGTGCGGATCAGTATACAGTGCAACCGTAGTCAGTGTGTACAGTCGCACAAGCACCTCTTTGTGCGTTCCCCATTTACATTTAGAGCTTTCTTAGAACGCGTGACTAGCTGTTTTATATGTCTTCAAAAGAAAAGAGTCCTATCGAACAGCCTTAGGAAACGGACGGTTTTAATGCAAGCGATTCTCTTTATACCATTCCATTGATGAGGTCTTCTGAGGCGACAAAAAATTACACAAGAGGTTTTTGCAGATGAAAAGCGAAAACCCCTTGAACTCAGGGAAGAATATCTCTAGATAAAAAAAATATTGCTACAAGAAAGAGTCTTGAATAGAATTGTCTAACTGTACCAATTGGTCAGTTGTACTGTGATACTTTCTGAACCCCTTCTGGTGTTTTTCTAGAAGGCCAAAGGTCTTTAGGTTCTACTCTAAACGGTTGTTGACAATTTTTTTGAACAGTTTCCTAAAGCAGCAAGTCAAGATCGATAGCTGTTGGGACGGCCTCTTTCCAACACGTAGGGTAGACACCTTGTTCCCGTATCAGATTGTATATTTCTAGCAGCTGCTTTATCATAGAAAAAGGCAATTGATACGGAACATTATCAGGACAGGGTGCCGTAGATGCGCTAACGCAAGTGCTCCATAATTATTGTTAGCTCTTACAGTTTGAGTAGTTAGTGTTAGAATCTCTAAATTCAAAACTCTACGTAGAAATGTTGATTAATTTTCTTTAGCAAGCCGCAGCATAGTAATGGTTATAAGTTTTGTAAAAATAAGTTTAGTTAGCAAAGAAGATGCTTTCACGTATTAGTGTAACTACATAAATCATTTTTGAGTTTCTGCTATATTTAATGGCCATCAACTATACTTATCTACATTTTGTTATTGAATCAAAGACTACACTTAATGATGTTCAAAATAAAGATATTTCTTAGATATTTTTAAGTAGTTAAGGGAAATTTTACTAACGTTTTTACTTGTAACGACATCACTTAACATTAGTTTTTAATTTAATAAAAATTAAAAATACATTATACATTGATGGTCGTCTTCTCTTTTGGTTAGATATGTATCACATCATCTCTTTTGACATAAACTTTTTTTAATTAGTTTTTAAATTAATAATGTTATTTCATCTAATATATTTATTTGGTTGTATGTAAATAATTTATCAAAGCGAAATATTTTGCAATGAATTTATTTTGGTGGTCGATCTTAAATTAAGTGATTTATCTCAATTTTTTGGTTTGGATTATTTTATATCTACTTATGACAACAAAAGCATATAAGTGTGGCTAGATTACACTTTTAATTCTAAAAGGATCTAGAAGCAAGATGTGTATTATTACAATATGACAAAACCAGCTGCTGCCAAAACTTGATTTCAGTTATTTGATTGTTAATACATTTATATTTTCCACATTCTATAATAAACCATATCAGAGAAAACTATTATCCCAAAACCCGCAAGATGTTTTCCCATCTATCATTGCGATAGTAATTCTTAATATTTGTTCTTAGTTATATTGAGTTTTATGAAATTTTGTAGCGGGAGTAAATCTCAATACTCACTATGAAAAGGTGCTACGCTAACTGAAGAATGAAAATGATATGAATATAAATAAGTACTAATTATACTAAAAGTATGAGCGTAAGTATGAGATACAGTTTTCTAAGAAGATGTCGAACATTTGCAAAAACACATTTACAAATTAGAACAACAAAAATACAATACAAACAAGTACTTACTGGCCATGCATTTGTTTACAAAATACTGTGCCGTAGATTTCAGCTTATTAAACTAATAGCTGCTCACACAACACAACAAATTCGAACTAATGTTACAACATACAAGGAAGCATAAAAATAAGCTTCATTCTGAATATAATAAACTTAGTTTGTGTTTTATTTTATAATTTTTATTATTAATGTTGAATGTGTTCAAAGAACTATAGTTGCTATCGTCAATGATACGTTGATATTCTCAAATAATTAATTGCCAGCTGAACAACGTTAAATAATTGAGCTAACGTTTTGGTACAATTGTAAACAAATATGTTGGATTGTGCGTCAAAAAAGGTTGGTAAACTCAACAGTAAGTGTGTAATTGTTCTCATAGCTATGAAAACAATATGCTATCGCGAAAGTTTTTATATGTCAAGTTTCTGTGACGTTTTATACTATCATGACAAAGATTGGTTCTAATTGCTTATTATTTGTCATTTTCATATCAGTTTAAGTTTTTATATCAGGTTAAGCCTGAAGAATATCCATGAGCGAATGGTGGCAGTGTGTAGAGTAAATTGTCATTTTTTTAAGTCAAATATTGGTGCAAGCGAACTGCGAAAGGCACCATCCAAGAAGTCTCAAAAAGTCATGGTTTTTGGAATGCTGAGGGCATTTTCTTAATTGAGTATGCTAAAAGGAACTACAATAACGGGAAATGTATACAAAGACACATTTAAAAACTTAAAGCGTCTATATACGATAAATGTGATAATACCTTAAGGAATTACATCCACCCACCTCGTGTTAATGGTTCTCATATTAAAAAAACTGTTTTCCTGTAACTTTTTGTTTTATAAATAACAAAAAAACTCCTTTTGTGTTTTGCGGAATTATCAAAAGATATTTATATTGAAGGCGTTGCGTTACTAGAAAGACGTTGGAATAAGTTAGTGGGTTTAATGTAAAATTTTGTTTGTATTGTAACTTCTTGTTTTCATAGATAGGTAGAGAACGTAAAAAACTCACCTCGTAGTAATAATACATACATCTACATTAGGGTGGGGCTTAAAATTTGCGTTGTCAAATTTTTATGAGCGCTGGGTGGAATTATGTTCGAATACCAAAAAATATCGTTGTTTAATTTTGGTGCAGATAGATGCAAAACCACCCAAAATCAACTTTTGAAATCAGCTTTTTTTTGTTATACAATGTTGTTTTCTACTAGAGTTTATGTTTTTAAATCAATTGTCATTAACTAGAAGGTTATACAAAGCACAGAAAAAAAAGATATAAGTCAAATAATCTCATGCTCATTTTTATAGTAAATTTTCTACAAAAACTCATCCCAATTTGATTTTTTTTTTATATTAAATACGATTTCTTTTTTCATTTTTCATTATTTTATAAGATTATTTGACATATCTTTTTTTCTGCGCATTATATGACCTTCTAGTTGGTGACATTTAATTTGGAAACATAAAATCTAGTAGAAAATCACATCGCATAATAAAAAAGCTTATTTCAGAAGTTTTTTTGTCGCTTGGATGGATTATAATTCTAGTTTGGTAGTTTTTGCGTTTGCGGCACTATTTAGACTTAACTAATTGGTACCAAGTTTTGAGAATGTTATTTTTTTTAGTATTTGAACATAATTCCGACCGGAGCACATAAAAATTTTACAAAAAAAAAATTAAAGACGACCTACCCTAATCTACATATACTGCAATAATTATATTGAATTGATGCGGCGGGTTATTTGCACTAATTACATTGTTTGGTATCTAGCTACAATGTATAGAAATATAATAAATTCTTATCTCTGGCAAGTAATTATTTGTAATTGTTTCTTATCATTTGCTTAGTATCAGGAAAAATGTTAACTATATTCACAAATAATATTAATTTTAACATTATATTTTTATTTAAAATATATCAAAAATATTACAATTGTTATGCTACTACTTTTTTTCTATTTTACTTATTCTAATTACAGTATTCGTGCGAATTAGGAGTTTCCTAGTTAGGAAGTGTCTACTTGATTCAATTGAATTAAAAAAAACAAACTATTTTTAGTTCGATATTTGATGACAAAATAAACTAATCAATATGAGAAGTATCTTAAAATGTAAATTTGTCCCAACATTAAGAAATAATTCCTAACGAGTATAGTATTTAGTATTAAATAAAAATAGTCTACAATTCAATATTATATATGTAGTTAAGAACCCATAAAATTATTCTCAATGTATAAATTAAATAATAGTAGTATTACTTAATTTCCTGTAATTATGTGTGTATCTGTTAAAATTAAATATAATTCGCAAGAAATGTTTACTTAAATTATATTCATATTCAAATATCAGTCTATGTAAGAAACTCATTCATTATGAAAAGGTCGGCAGCATAAATTTGAACGAGACAAATTAATTAATAACGAACCTGAACGTCATTGAGAATTGTATAAAAGATCTCATTCACTTCCCGTTCCTGTTCCTTCATAACATCCATATTCGACTTGCCTTTCATACCTACAAGACAACAAATCTTGGAACATTTTGCATAGCGGTGAAGAAGTAATTTAGAAAGTTCAACGTTCTTGTTATAATTTTATTTTGAAACTTTCACATGTCTAATTGCATATTTTCAAGTGGCACTAACTTATTGGGATAAAAAGTAAATAAATGATTATGTGTTTAATTAGTAAGTTGTGCGCGTCTTGGATGTTAATTAATTCCACTTGGGATTAATTGCATTAAATGTGTTCAATTTAAATAAATTATAAGCTGTAAAAGTTAAAAGATGGACTCATAAAAATGTCTAAACTAGAGCTTGTTTCTTAAATATTTTAAATGTTTCTATATTCTTTCACTAAACGGTAAAACGTTGAGCACAAAATGCCAGGGCCACACGCACGTCTCTAATCTAAGTAAGGTTCACATTGCCGATGTAATGTTTTTTTCGTAAAAGACTTTTTCAGTATTTCAATTTAGAGTGTGAGAATGCATTTTGTTGCTGTTTGCAAATAAAATTTGACAAAAAAAACAAATCATAGTTTAATCTTTTCTGAATGTATTGGTAATAAAATAAATTAATTATCAAATTATATGTTGATGTATAGGTTGAAATGCCTACCGACTGAAAACCGCCCAATAATGAATGCCAAGTGGAAGTTTGAGACCTTACGGCTCATGTACCTTCCTTTAATTAGAATAGATAGTATATTGTTAGATTTAATTCCTATAGGCTGCGAAAGATGGTGGGTTAACCTGAACCCTGTTAGTAATATTAATAATTAGAGTGCGGCTATTTGATTAACCGGCCGTTTGTAAATGAAAGTCTCCCTGTCTGGCTCGGCGAGTCGGGCCAAATCAGGGTTCGGATGAAACGCGACATTATCGAAGTACTTTACGGCTAAAGTTTCGATTTGTTGGCGCAGAAGAGGCAACCCTAGGTCCGCCCGAATATCTCTATTCCGACAGTATCATGGAGCACTGAGGAGGCTCCTCAAAGTGATACTTTGGAATGCCTCAAGACGATCAAGATGACAGCGCGAGGCCGTGCCCCAGATCGGGGATGCGTATGTCAGCAGAGGCCTGATGGTAGAAGTGTAGAGCCGGGTTTTATTCCGAATCGGCATGCCGCTGTTTTGACGCAACATCGTAACAAGAAGATTTTTCGCCGTTTTGGCTTTATCGAGAATTGACTGCACGTGTAGTTTATACGTGAGTCCCTTGTCTAAGATAACCCTAAGATACTTAGCAGAATCAGACCACGGTATGGAAACGTCGTTAAGACTGACGGTCTCATCGGGTGTGATTTTCCGACGTGTGAAGAGAACAGCCTTGCTTTTCTCTGGATTTACTTTAACTCGCCATTTGTCCAACCATTCATCCAGGTCGTCCGTGGCTTTTTGTAATCTTGAATTAATCACATCGGGTGATTTAGAAGAATATAGAAGAACTGTGTCATCAGCAAACTGCGCCATTTGAACTCCGTGCGTCAATCCCGAAGGCATATCGGCAAAGTGTAAGTTAAACAGCAACGGTGATAAAATAGACCCCTGAGTCACCCCTGGCTCTATATGTCGAGAAATAGATATATGGTCAGAAATTCTGACAACCAGTGTTCTGCGGTTTAGATATGAAGAAATCAGCCTCACAAGACGCAGAGGGAATTATCCATGTACAATTTAAAAAGAAGGCCCTTGTGCCAAACCTTATCGAAGGCTTTTTCGAGGTCGAAAAAGACCACTCCTGTGATCTTCCTCAGTCTCCTCAGATAATTTGGTCCGTCACGCGGTTTAATTGATGGACAGTTGAATGGCCCCATCTGAACCCTTGTTGGTGGGGGGGGGAGAAGATTGTTAACTTTTGTGTGATCCTATAATCTGTCCAAGATCACCCTTTCTATGACCTTACTTAAAATACATAGTAAACTGATGGGCCGGTAATTTTGTGGAAATGTCCGGTTTTTCCCAGGTTTGGGGATAGTTATCACCAGTGAGCTTTTCCAATCTGAAGGAAAGTGCCCAGTTCGAAGAGTCGCATTTTGCAATATTGGTGAGTGCCATTATTGTTTTGTGTGAGAACGATTTCAAAGCTCTGTTCGTTATCTTATCGGAACCAGGGGCGGTTCGAGCTTTAAATCTTTTGATAATTTCTCTAATTTGAGACGGTCGAACGCTTTCCTGCGGTTCGTCGTCGTCCTCGGCGTTCAAGAAGTTTCTGACAACCCTGTGGACCCGATCGATATGATCCAAATCAGTGTCTTTGTGAATACCTCGGAACATTGGAGTTCGAAGCAGTCGGCGAATGCCTCAGCTTTTCCCTCATTAGAAAATTGAACCCAATTTTTGCCAAGAATAGCTGGAATGGGGACTCGCCTGTTGCGTAAGGCCTTGGAGATATTCCACATTGGGTGATCATCCTCTGTGAAAGATTTCATGGTATTTTGCCAGCACAAATTTTTGTGCAACCTTATTGCTACTCTCACCTCGCTGTGGAGCGCATTTGAACTCCGTGCGTCAATCCCGAAGGCATATCGGCAAAGTGTAAGTTAAACAGCAACGGTGATAAAATAGACCCCTGAGTCACCCCTGGCTCTATATGTCGAGAAATAGATATATGGTCAGAAATTCTGACAACCAGTGTTCTGCGGTTTAGATATGAAGAAATCAGCCTCACAAGACGCAGAGGGAATTATCCATGTACAATTTAAAAAGAAGGCCCTTGTGCCAAACCTTATCGAAGGCTTTTTCGAGGTCGAAAAAGACAACTCCTGTGATCTTCCTCAGTCTCCTCAGATAATTTGGTCCGTCGCGCGGTTTAATTGATGGACAGTTGAATGGCCCCATCTGAACCCTTGTTGGTGGGGGGGGGGGAGAAGATTGTTAACTTCCGTGTGATCCTATAATCTGTCCAAGATCACCCTTTCTATGACCTTACTTAAAATACATAGTAAACTGATGGGCCGGTAATTTTGTGGAAATGTCCGGTTTTTCCCAGGTTTGGGGATAGTTATCACCAGTGAGCTTTTCCAATCTGAAGGAAAGTGCCCAGTTCGAAGAGTCGCATTTTGCAATATTGGTGGGTGCCATTATTGTTTTGTGTGAGAACGATTTCAAAGCTCTGTTCGTTATCTTATCGGAACCAGGGGCGGTTCGAGCTTTCCTGCGGTTCGTCGTCGTCCTCGGCGTTCAAGAAGTTTCTGACAACCCTGTGGACCCGATCGATATGATCCAAATCAGTGTCTTTGTGAATACCTCTGAACATTCGAGTTCGAAGCAGTCGGCGAATGCCTCAGCTTTTCCCTCATTAGAAAATTGAACCCAATTTTTGCCAAGAATAACTGGAATGGGGACTCGCCTGTTGCGTAAGGCCTTGGAGATCTTCCACATTGGGTGATCATCCTCTGTGAAAGATTTCATGGTATTTTGCCAGCACAAATTTTTGTGCAACCTTATTGCTACTCTCACCTCGCTGTGGAGCGCATTTATAATTTTGCGATCTCTGGGGTCGCGATGCCTCTGCCATTGACGTTTGGCGGCATTTCTGCGTCTTATCAATGCTTTTGTGTCGCGAGATAGTCCCAGAGGATTATCGACGCGGACCTGATGGGTCTTAGAAGCCTTCTCCGTGGCTTCGCGACTTAGTACCGTAAAAGTTTTGACGGCTCTTTTCAGATCATCGACTGTTTTTATTGGTGCAAGCCTGCTTATGCTCTCTTCCAGGGTACGAGAAAAGAGAGGCCAATTTGTACAAGTTACAAATTTTCTACCCTCTCCTGTCCCCCTTCTGTAGAGTTCCAGTATTACTGGGTTGTGATCGGAGCTCATTGCATCGACAACGCGTAAATCGTATGTTAAGTTGACGTTCTTGAATATTGCTATGTCAAGAACGTCCCCTATGTGACCTGCATTGCTGTAGAAGGTGGGTTTATCTGGGTCCACCAATTGCAAATTGTTTTCCTGTGCGTAATCGAACAACTTTTGACCGTTCGTCCTCAATCTATTTTACGCCGGGTGCTTTGAATTCTCAGCGATAATTGTGGGGTGAGGACTGTCGAGAATTGTATCAAAATCTTCCATTTCAATGCGATTTTGCGGCCTAATGTAGGCAGACGCGATTTTGAGTGTGCCTAACCCAGGCACAGTCACCACTATCGCGTTTGATTCCAGCAAGAGAGAGTCAGGGGTATCCACTTCGGAATGGTCCAATGATCTTTTTGCTAAGATCAATGTACCCTTCCCCAAAGGAACCGGCGGCGTTCCCAAGTACGTGAATGTATTTGGGATTCTCAGCGCTTGATTGGGTCGTGAACCGACTCTGATACCTACAAAATATCGATGTTTTCATCGAAGAAGAACTCTTGCACCTCGCCCATTTTATTTTGAATGGTATTCCAGAAACAAATACGGAGTAATACATCGGGCGTATTATCCATTATTGTTTTGCGAGACTAGATAAAAAGGAAGCTATCAGCTTTCCTTGCGCCTCTAAGAAAGCGGCGATCTGATCCGCGACAGCTTGCTGTGCCACAGCAGAAGCGAACGACTTGTTTGCAGTTACGTTGGCAGGTTTACGAGGACCTGCAGGCTGAGCGGAAGCTTGAGCCCTTAAGGGAACTTAATCCGGCGCGGGTTGTGCTGCCGGTCCTAGTTTCTTGCCGTTCGAGGCCATCATTCTGATGTAGGCCTTGCAACCCTTAAATTACCATTACAATTAGCGCATCTGGCTGTGGAGGCACTGGGGCAGGCCGCCGACTGGTGGGGCCCCGCGCAAATACGACACACCGGTGTCCTAACGTAACATCAATTCGCTGTGTGGCCGTGCCTCTGGCACTTGTTTCATTGGGGAATGCCGCCACTACGCTTTTTGCGCTCGACGTCGACCTTAAAGCCGCACAATACGTCGAGATCCATTATCTCAGCGCTTTTCGAAGTTTTCGGAAGTTGAAACGAATAAATTCTTTTTCGTTTCCCATACGATGGACGTTTGACGGGCTATATCCTGCGGATTCCAGAGCCCGTTCCACGTCTTCCTCAGTAAGGAATTCCGGAACATGTTTAATGACATATTCGAGACATGTCGCACCGGCAGTCGCCCACGTGTGGAAGCTGTCGAGTCGCGCGTTTAGGACTTTGGTAGCCTCTCTATGATCGGCGCCGGTGGCCGGAGAAATGCGGATACCATCGCGGATATATTCATATTCTTTTCGCGGAAAACTTTTGATAGTTTTGGGTATGAACGTTTGTCGTCCAGAACTATCGCCGGAGGGCGCGTTTTAGAATTTGCTAGTGAAGTCGCGGGAATAGTGAGTTCGATGTCATCATCGACGTGGTTGAGATTCGAGGCGGCAGGCCTAAACCACACTTCGATGTGGCCCTTTCTGGCATTCCCCTTTTCAGCGGCGCCTTTGGGGGCCTTTTGACTTGATGGGCCGGCAATGGGAGCCTGTGACGGCTGTCTATTTGCAACCGCTGATGACGGCTGGGGTTTGGCTGATGGCCATTTGAATAATTTAGATGAGGTTGACTCACCCCTAGGATTTGCTGGCTAGGACGGCAGCGGCGTAATTGTTGATGGTGACGGCCTTCGACGCTATTGTGGCGGCCATCTTGTTGATTGTGGACTGGAGGGTCTAAAGTTTCACTGACATCGAGGCCAGCAGCTGCTGATTTTCTTGTAGCTGCGATTCCAGCAACTTGTAAGCCCTGGACTTAGAGATGGAACGATCATCTGACCTGCCCCTTTCATAAGATTGAGACCGCTCATTCTTACGATGACAGTTTCTTGTTTCTGCGGACTCCCCCTGGAATAGATTCGTCTCTTTAACCTCCTCTGCCATTGCAGAGGGCCTCTGCCATTGCAGAGGGCCTCTGCCATTGCAGAGGGTTGGAAGGTTCTGGAGGATCTGAAACAGAAATATTTTCGATTCGCAAGATTGCTCTTGACAAACCAAAATTAAAATATGATTTAATGCAATAATAATTGCAGATATAAATATAAAAACTTGAATTGCTGGCTGGATTGCTGACGCATCAGGTTCTGGAACATTCGATAATCGATAAGCTTCGGATAGAAACGTATCGGTCGGCTGCGGGCAGGCGACTGAAATTTTCGAAATTTCAAATTATATGTAGAAACAAAAATGACGCCAAAGTTGCTGTTTTGGTTAAAATACTACAAGTTAAGGTAGCAGTCAGTTTGGTCTTAAACGGTTCAAAAAGTACAGTTCAATTTTTTAAAAGCTATAAACATTATAATGGAAGTTGATATTTTTTAGATATTACAGCATCTGGAATTTTATCATTTATGAACACCACTTCTTCAAGCATACGGTAATAAATATCAAAGAAACATCTTTTTATTGAACAAGCTTTGAATATTACGGATAGAATTATAATCCACAACTATTTAAGCTCAATGTCCAAAGACTGCTTAAATATTGTCTTCAAAGAGATACATTTAGCAAGCGTTGTTTTTTATGTATGACATATCATTCCTATTAAGTGAAATTTAAAAAATAAAGCATAAATGCTTGCCACCTTATTATTATAATAATATTAAATACAAAAATTCTGGCAAAATAGAAAATAATTAGCTGAAATATAAATATCCTAGTCTTCTTATTATGTATTTGCAAAAATTACAATATAATTCCTCACAATACACCTACAGGATGTAAAGGACTACTCACTATAAATATATAATAAAGCGAAAGTAAAAAAAGTAAATCAATGTTATTACTCCATCAATTATTTTATTGTATAATGCATGTTGATACTTTAAAGTGTATTTATATGTAAATTAAGTAATTTATTCACGTAGGTGTTATTTTTAATGTTTATTTTATCAATTTTACTTAACGACCATATCTGTTTTACCTACAGACTTATTGATAATTTTGTTTTATGGAAATTCCGAATTCAATTTAGAAATGATTAAAATCAGCTCTTTGCAAAGATCCGGCATTGAATTAATACATTTTTATTTTTCAACTTATTTAAAGAAGGTTATTAGGTGCCTGGATGGATAAAGGGCGAGATTTTATTTGATCATTCCGGAAATTGAGAATGCTAAGTTAGTCATTATTGATTGGCATATTAAAAAGATTAACTGGATTGTTAAATACAATACCTAATTTTACCTGTCGACAGATGGCGTGTGTATAGTTACCTTCACTGTTAGAATAATAATTAAAAAAACTCTTAGGCGCCATCAAAATAGTTTCTAATAATATTATTTTGTAATTATGTATTTATTTAGTGATACTTTTTTTTGTCTGTGGCAGAACTGTAAAGGTTTCTATAATTTCCACACGTTTTCTATATTTATTAAAAATAAATCAAAAAAGAGATGGATTCATTTTGTTTCAATATCGGTAAAGTTATGAAAAACAACTAAATGTTTAAAACTAAGAATGAATATTGCTAAGGTATAAGTCGGCATGATGAACGGATCTTAAATTCTACTCTATGCACAGTAGCTATGTGAAACTTATCTTGGAAACAAACAGACTGTAGTTGTCTGGAGTTAAAGGAGTCTTAAATTCATCAGAATTATGCGTGAATATACTGACAAAATATTATTGAGTGAAGTTTTACGAAATGTTAATGCTTTTCACCTTACACCAATTATATTTCACTTTATTTCAAATTTTATTGGTTTTGATGTATGCTTTCTTATGAGTTTATAGTGAACAATATTAGTTTTAGAGTATATGTTGTTTTTATAATATTTTTAATATGAATGTATCTTGTCTGAGATAGTTTGTAAATCTATTTAACTGTTCTCTTTATATGTTTGCCCTAATCAATGTGGTTTAGGTAGTTTGCAGATTGTCCTTTCTCTACTTTTGCATTAGAGTCTTTCATGGTGTCATTTGTTTGTTGATTTGAGAGCTTCTTCCGGATGTATCAATTTTATAGCATAATTTACTTTTTTTGTTCCGTTTGTTGTAAGAGAATACATTTTTATGGTTTTAACAGATTTTTAACACAAATTTAATGTTGTTTTATTTGACTATTAGAAAACCCTGGGCAACGTATATTTATATTTAGTTCTTAATAATTTTTTTATTACTGATTCTTGTACTACGTAAGTTCTTATTACGTTGATCAGCAGTGGTGTCATTTTGTCTTATTTTTGCACGATCGTGTTTTTTACGAAATGTTGCAAAAAAACTCATGTGCCGTAAGTAACGACTAGAAACTTACAAAGATTAACAACATGAGACACGTCGGAAAAACCAACGTTAAGTCAATAAGAAATAGATGTTGTAATCAGTTATTTCCTTTTGCCAATATAATAATAATTGTTGATTTTTTTGTTGTTTTCCGTTGAAAATATTTAGTTTGATTATATTTACCTACCTCTGTTGTTATCTTTATTCAACACATTTTTTTTTCTATTTGTTCTTCATTCATCTTATCAAATTTTTTTCAATATATGCATAATCCATAGCCTAGTCTTTTTACTCTCTCTACACATTTCAACACACTATAAGGGTGCTATCTTCCTTTATTCCCACATCTAAACATTGTTTTAATATTTCTTTTCATTTTATTGTACTTTTGATACTATGGAAATTTCTTATTTTGTTTTTTTTATAATAATGAACGTGTTATTATTTCTTACATTCCTATATATCTATCTGTCAACATCATTTCCTTCCATAATGCTCTTCTACTCTCATTCTATTTCATTACAGTTATATCCGTTTCCAATTATATTTTTTTCTATTTACTCCTATTTTTTATACTTTTTATTTTCTCTTTTACACATCTCTTAGCTTTGTTGTGCTATATAATTTTGACCTGTAAAATGCACTTACTGAATACGAATCGTAATATATACTATTTTAATAGTTTGTTTCATAAAATTAATTTTGCATTCTCATTCTCATATCTAATGTGATTTATGTACATGGAAATCAAATATTAACTATTATATAATAATAATGAAGTCTTTAAAATAATGCATTAGAATTAAAATGTTCAAAATTGGTACATTTATAGAACATGCAATTTAAATTGTTAAATTATATTATATTGTCCATGATAATAATATATGATATTAGGTCGACCTCTCGGCAATGGATATTAAATGCAATAAAGCACACATAAGAGAACCCAAGTAACATCAAGTCGTACTCCTACACAATTAGATTATATAGTACATTTCCTGTTTGTTTTCTAACAAGCAAATTGCAGTTGGCTTTA
This sequence comes from Tachinus rufipes, assembly GCA_963932245.1. NCBI lineage: Eukaryota > Metazoa > Arthropoda > Insecta > Coleoptera > Staphylinidae > Tachinus > Tachinus rufipes. The sequence goes on along the minus strand of OZ010745.1, from coordinate 67,808,778 downwards.
TAAATATTTCAACAATCGTGTCACATCATTACAATAATCCATACTGGAATTCCCAAAACAGAACTGTAAACATAATTGAAATAGCGAAACAGCATTGTATTATTTGGATGGAGGTAAAAAATTACAAAAAATCAAAAATTACACAAAAGGCATTGTTAAATTTTCACTTTTCTATAGACAATAATATCGTGTAATATGTGTCACTTCCAATCAGGCGGATAATTATATGCGCGCTCTATTAAATTATATGAGCATGTGACAATCAGTTTCCAATTTTTTATGTCGATTGTTCTAATGCTCCGCAGGAAAGTCGCAATCAAGCGGATTTCTCTCATGTGATTATGATTATTGACCTCATTGTCGCGAATAATTATGCGGTACAATTAGAAATTAAGTCAACAGCTGATTGATTGATTATGGACTTGAACTTATTTATTGATTATATTATACTGAAATAATTAATAAAACAAAAGCAAATGACGTATATGGTAATACTGCTTAAAGAAAATACATTTAGATTATTTAAGTCAGCTTTCTGCTTTATTAAAAATATACTAAAATGTATTTAAATAATATGTAGTTTGCATTTGCTTTCTTTGGTGCAATTCATATTATTTAATTAAAACAAACGCATATTCTTCAAATTCACACAGCGTCAAGTGTCGCTGGCCGATAAAATATTTTTTAAATAAAAAATGTAGGTTACTAGCATGATAATTAATTCTCGCCTGCGTACATACTTTATGCTAATTCACATTTTTTTTGTATTGTTGCAGGAATGAATAATGTAAATATTACAAGCAGCAATAATAATGAAGACTGATGAAACTGCAGCCATGGACCAAGAGTCCTCGTCATCTATAAGTAAGGGTCTCCTTATGGCACCGACTACGGCTGGCTGTTACTCGAATCTTATCAAGCAACACAAAAGGGCTGGCTCCACGGGGACTACTGGCGACGAATCCTACACCACCGATGAAGAAGATAACATAGAAACGGACGAGCCGGACTGTTCCATCAAAGATCACGTCACCAGCAAACTATTCAACCATGACTCGTACGGATCGTTTTCGGATATCGCAACCATCACGGATAAAGTCGGTCATATGACGGTGATGCACAGGAATAGCTCGGATAGCTCGGTTTATAGCGATTTAGGTCTGGATAAATGTGACGATATTGATAACTATTTGAGGAAGGACGAGGGTGCAGGGAAGGAGGATTGGGCGCGGACAGTAGTGGAAGTGAAAGAGCAGGCCTTCTCCAGGTTACAGAACGAATTAAAAGATGCTCACCAAGAATTGAAATTGAAAGACGAGGAAGTAGTTCGATTGAGTAGGATCCGACAGGAAGTGGAAACTGAACTTGAGGATCTTACAGCTAGTTTATTTCAGGTAATTATATTAAAAATATAATTTTAACTTCTCAAATTTTATTTTTAATATTTTGTTAACCAAATAATCGATATTATTTTTGTACTAATTATAAGATGTAATGAATGTTTATAGACGATGAACGTTACTAGTTTCAACAGCATATAAATATTCATAAACTTTATTGTAAACAATCGATAACGATTACGTTTATTTTTATGTATATGTATAAATATGAATGTAACTTTAATTAAATTTATTCGAATAGCTTTCTCATGGCCTCTAAGCCAATCAGAATATTGTATCTCGGTTGATATGAGAACAACCAATAAACTATGGTAAATAAATAAAATATTCTTAGAATTTTTAGAGTGGATAAATTTGAAATAAACTTTTGATTATTAATTATAGTAAATTCAACAACAAAACTGGTTGGTAAAACTTTAATAATATCTTTTTGATAAATACTAACTAGGCTTATCATATTTTGTTGTTCTTGTGATGGACTATAACAATGAACGTCATGAGAAAACAATTTTTTCATCAAACAAAATAGCTTCATTTTACAAAAATAATATTTATGGAATTGGTTCCTTGCAGCACTAAAAGTATGTATGTGCTTCAAGCAATGTTTTGGCTGGTATAGATAAAAAATCAGTTTATGGACATCTTTGCATTAGCCGTACTCACGTCACTGCTGGCTAGCTGCAAATTTACATTACGGGTGGACTTACAGTTTTAAATGAATTTCTAATCACTGGAAAGATTATTCCGGACCAGAGAAAGAGTCGTAACTTTACGGGCGGGTTGAGGAGTGGGAGAACGTATAAATCTATAAAAAAATAGTATTCAATTATAATTAAACTACAGCTGTATACAGACAGTATTTAGGAAAAAGAAAGATTATTAATTACATTTTAGTTAAAGTCATCTACATACTGAGCATAAGTGTGTTTTCTTAATCTTTAAATCTTGTTTTATTAATTTAATTTTGTTTTTTTTTAACGTCTAATTTTCATATATTTACAGACCATTTTATTGGGCAAGCTTTGTTATAGTGCTAGAATTGTTTTGAGAGAACGTGTGATTCACTATTCTCAATGCATAGTCTTTCTTGTGCTTTATGCATGTTTCTACATCTTAGAGTCGATTCTTAATTGTCTGATTACTAACTCACACATTTTTAGTATTGTACAGTTCAGCTTGTAACTGCCTTGAGATAGAGCGTCTGATACACAACGCATCTCTATTTGTTGTGGCTCGATTACAACCTTGTCCTGCTCTTTTTCTGTATTTTCGATTTCTCTGAACTTAAATTTCTAATGCTGCAACCACATATCTCTGACTTTTACCATTGTCAACTAAAGACGCGGTTTGTTTCTTGGTAGATTTTTTGAATTGCGAGCAGGAGCTTTAACTACTAGAAATTTTATATAAATAAATAACCATTTAGATCTTTTGAAAAATTTATATAAAATTACTTTTATCACAAATTCAAGAAAATTGAAGAAATATTTGAAAACAAGATGGCAAATAACACTATTTTATATCAACTTGTTTATTATTTATAGAAACTAATATGTCAAAACAATAAACGAATGTATTAACACGAAAAACGTAGATGATGCGGTTTTAGCAGAGTGTATTTGTGTTTTTTGTTTATTGCATCTTTTATTAAATTTTTAAATTTTGATTTTTTTTCTCTGTTTCTTTGATAGTTGGTTCTATTATGATGTCGTGATGTGTAGTCGGTTCTCTTTGATACCCATTAAAAATTATGTAGATTAGTTTTTTTATATGGTTGCATCAGTTAATGTGAATCTGTTTAAAGACATTTACTTTCGAGTATGATCTCTTCTACTCTACTCACAAAAGCATAGCATTTTTTTTTACATTTCTTTTAAATACTTTTTTGTTTTTAAATATCTTACAATGGATTGTTCTACGTACTATATTGCAATTCAACAAATAAAATAATGTTTAGAAATAGCTATGATAGCCATTATACTTAATAAGCAATAATTGTATAAATAAAAAAAATAGATTTGGCGATAAATAAATAAGTAGCCTTATCCGAATGACAGTTAATAATAATAATAATATTGTCTTTGTTTCTAATATATTTCATACAGAAAAAGGCGAAGTTAAGTTCAGTACACTGTTCTTCCACTTAAACAATAATGTTTTCTAAAATTGAACTGCAACAGGTTCTTTATCTTCTCACATTTTTTTTATGTTATATAAAAGATGGTCTGCTGTTACAACATCCATTGTAAACAGTGTCGACTTCTATATACTTTAATTTGAAATAGCTAAAATGTTGTCAATCTGACTTTTTTTGATGATAATTAGGAGATAGTTCTTAAGTGAGTTAATGTTTGTTAAAATTGTTACTTTAGTTAATGAGGGTTGTAGGCCAGAAGATAAAACGATATAATGAGACAAGAGTATACAAACAATGTTTTGGACAAGGACGTAAAAGATGTACAAGGCCGAGAGATGACCGTTGTTTGCGACTTTAAAGGTTACGAAATTGTACATTTTTAACTTCACATTTGAAAAATGAAATATTAATTACAAGACGAGTAATGTGAGTATCAAAACAGTGAGTTTCTCGGCATCAACTACCTGACAGAACCAGAAGATTAAAATTTGTAAAAGTTTATTTTAACAGGCATGAAAATTAATAGAGCAAAGTTATTTTTACAGACGAAACAAAAATTCAATTATAAAAGCCGAATGGACATGATCGGTTTACAGAAAATTTGCAGAACATTAGTTGGGAGGGTTGCGCAGAACTTGTTGAGGTGAATTTATCTAGAATTAAGAATTGCTGAAATCATTGGAGATATTCTGCGCAGTATGTCCAGGAGTATGCAAGCTATTACAAGAGCTAGATTAGAAAATACTATAAGTAAAGTTATGTTATAGTATTGTTATTGCTATTTTTTCGAATTAAATGTTATTATCAAAATTAGGCAGTTTTATTAGATGCTACATGAATCAGTTTTAAAGCTGCGTTATGTAATTTATTTAGTTAACAATAAACACTTTGTTGTAAGATATTTAGCAATAGAAGTCACAAAAGTAAGCATAAAAAAGCAATTTTAAAAAAGTAATTTTTGTCTTGAGTGTATATCGTATACACTACTAGTCCAAATACAAACTAAAAAATACAAACGAGATATTATAGTTTAATTTTATAAGGCACAGCGTGTCAGTGTTCTTTATCGTTGCATGCGGGGGGTTTTTTATATGAAAATAAGGAGTTATAGAACATTTTTAACGTAAAAACTGACTGACAAACTTATTTCAACGCTTTTGTAGTAACGCCATGCCTTTGAAAAAAAAATCTTGGTAATTCTGCAAAATTTGATAAAAAGCGATGCCCTCTCAACTGTATTTTGAGTTTTGCAAAGATAATATTCTCAGGGGGCGAGGATGAAACTGTAAAAAGGATGTTGTATTTTCTTAAAACTATTTATGCATTCTGCAGTTGTCGTGCAGAAGCAAGCAGAATTTTTTTAGCATAATTGTGGGGCCATTTTTGTCTATAGCCGCTTTCAAGTTTTTAATTGTGTTTTTGTAAATATTTCTTGTTATTGTAGTTCTTTTTGGCATATACTAAATTAAGAGAATTTGCGCAGAAAATTGCATCTTTGTCTTTTTGGGTAGTGGAAACCTAGTGCACGGATTCTTGTTTAGTGGGAGGATCCCAGTGGTGTAACCAGGTCTCATCCCCAATTACAATTCTATAAAAGAAGTTTTCATCTTGGGATACAGCAGTAAAATATTACCGCAAACACACTACTGATAAATTCTAGTAGGATAAAATCATTTATGGCGGAATTGCCATCTCTTCTATTGACTAATTTATTAAATAAGTAGAAGTTGTAGGAAGAATGTACATAACAGGTCGGTTTTTTTAAGATTTAATAAGTTGGTATATAAGTTATTTTGTTTTAACTGTTGAACTGACAAATACAAAAAAATCATTACCGTTTCATATATTTCTTTTCTAAAAGAGATTATAGTTTTACTGCTTTTGTCTATTTTTTTGATAAATACCTGCTCTAGTTTATGTACTGTTTGGAAATATTTTTACATCACTAAGTAACTGTTTCTCTTGAGATCAACATAGGTGATTTTTTTTTTGGTTGATTACTATTGTCATTTTTTGGTTTTTAATAAATGCATGAATGGAGCTAAAAAATAGTGCGCTGATGTTTAACTTAAATTTTAATGTTTTTGCGTTAACCAATAGGCGGCGAGAAGTTTTTGTTTCTCTTAGTAATTCAACTTACACGGAAACTTGTTTCAGACAACATATTGTTATGATGATCTAAAAGTTTTTCCAATAAGAAGTTTTATTTTGAATAGCAGGCTATTTGGGCAGCTGTCAATTTTGAAGCTTTAATTTTTTGACATTTGACAACTACGCTATTATTAAAAATGGAACAATACACGCTTTAACAACTCATTGAAATTGTTAAAATTCACGACAAAAATGATGAAAATTTTTCAGTCACAGTTCGCAAAACTAAAGCATTTTTTGGTCGCCGTAAAGCACTTTCTCGGCCGGCAATAGTAAACCTGGTGGAAAAATTTGAGCTGTTGGGACAATTTTGTAATGTGAAGAATTGAAACCGTGTGCATCGCTCAAGAACACATGAGAATATTGATGATGTAGCACGTAGTGTTGAAGAAAACCCAGGTTTGTCGATTTCTCGTCGATCTTTGGAATTAGACATTCCACAAACGACATTACACCGTATTTTGCATAAACACTTAAGTTTTAAGGCTTTTAAAGTTCAGTTAACACAAGAACTCAAACCGGTCGATCACCATAAACGTCGTTCAGTGATGAGGCCCATTTTCACCTCGGAGGCTACGTTAATAAGCAGAATTGTCGCTCATAAAATCTAAGAATGATTGTTGAAAAGTATTTGCATCCTCAACGTGTCACTGTTTGTTGCGGCTTTTGGGCTGGCGGTGTGATTGGACCCTACTTTTTTTGGTGCAACTGCTACGGTGAATGGATGGCGCTACCGAGCTATGATTAATGATTTTTTATGGCCGGAATTGGAAGATATTGATGTGGACGACGTTTATTTTCAGCAAGACAGCGCTGCGTGCCACACAAGCAATGAAACAATCGCAGTTTTGCAAGAAAAGTTTTTTGACAGTGTTATTTTTTGAAGAGGTGATTACAATTGGCCACCGAGATCTTCTGAAAGATAAGGTCTATGCCAATGCTCCACAATCGATTAAAGACCTTAAAGATGAAATTCGTGAAGTTATCGAGGACATACAGCCGCAAATATGCAAATTGGTCATGGAAAATTTTATGAAAAGAATGTGGTATTGCAACCGTAACCGTGGCGGCCATTTGAATGATATCGTTTTCAAATGTTAATGGCGTACCTTCCTCTTTACAATGAAATAAACATTTATTGATTTGATCATCAAGATGGTTGCGACGGTTACTATGTGGTACTTCATATTTAATAAGTAAATAAAACAACTACTATGTTTTTACCACTAATTTATTATTGTAAAATTATATATAAGGCATATACAATTTTACAAAATACTTGATAATGACCGTAAAACGTTGAAACTTAAGTCGTGAAATGTATTTTGTAAAATTGTATATGCCTTATATATAATTTTACAATAATAAATTAGTGGTAAAAACATAGTAGTTGTTTTATTTACTTATTTATTGATTTCTTTTAAAAAATACCCGTTTTTTTTTAATATCAAAATGAAACTTCTTTATGGAAAACCCTATACATGCTTTTTTAAAGTAGAATTTCAGTTGTAACTAATATATTTCAGAAGATCTGTTGTCGAAAGTTCTAATCAAAATCCATACTGACGATTTGTTACATGGTTTGACACGTGTATTGTACCATACCAAGACAGTTCACTAATGAAGAGTATGCAAACATTTATTTTATTTATTGATTTTGCGACGGCAATGCTGAAGCTTCTTTGCGTGAGTACGAAAGCCGTTTTTCTAGCTGGAGGCTAACAAGTGCCTAAGCGTTCATTGCATGTATGCTTCGTTTATTTTATTTAAATCCTAGGTTCAGCTGTCGAAGAACAGCTCAACAACTTCAAGTATCAAAATCTAAGGTATTATATACATTACATAAAGTTAGAAGAAAGCTTACCATTTACAACCTATTCAAGATTTGCATCCTAGATATCCGAAAAATAGAATAGATTTTTGTGAATGGCTTTTAAATGAATCTGAAGCTAATCTAGATTTTGCATAAAATTCTGTGGGTGGACGAAGCTACATTAACGAGGGAATTGTTTTATTTTATGAATTGTTTACAACTTTTCAATTCGATGGTGCTTCGGTAAATTTTTGATATAAGTATCTACAGAGTTGGATTGGTCGTGCAAGACCAATGGTCTAAACTCCAAGATTGCCAGATCTTAATCTATTTCTATTTTTGGGAACTCTAAAAGATAAACTATATGAGAAGCCAGTACAAAATTCCAATTAATTTTAAAGATTGAAGACTCATGCAATTGATGCGTCGATTTGGCGTTTCAGAAAATATATTGATGTCGGCGGATATTTGCAAAATTTTTTTTTTTTTTTAATTTAATTGTTAATTAACGTGCTAACCCTAAAGATGATAATAAAATAATACTACACATTCTGTTAGTTAGACTTTCAGTATTAAAACTTTACCCTTAAGGTGATCTGTGACTTTACCATTTGGAGAGCGACAATTGACTATTACAAAAATGGTCTGTTCGGGACAATTTTGTTTTGTTTAAGAAATATGATTGCGTTACAAAAAAATCTATTAAGTTGATCTAAAAATACGCTAAATTAAAAAAAAAACTAATGAATCTTGCCCACCTTTTTTTTAATTCTGAGTTATACAAAGGTTTATTTCTCTCTAATGTTTCTTTTAATTTATAAAATTGAAAGTTTAATAAAATATATTATTATTATTATAACTGTTTGTGTATTTGCAATGTAGTTGGCTAAAAAGACAAAACTACCGATTTTACTTTTGACGGCAGTAATAATATACGATATTCAATGAATGTTGAAAATGATTTATACATACGTCTATCATCTTTCCTTAATTCTACGACAGGTTGAAATAAAAGATTAATTCCAAAAACTAACAATTATTTATTAATGTCGCTATTGATTTCGATTTTACAATGTCATGCTCAATTAATAAATAATTATGAGTTATGGAATTAATACCACAAATAAAGAAACTATGAACTATTCTTAGAAATATACTTTTTTCTTATTCTTAAAAATTCTTTGTGTTTATTATTTTACTTTTTCTATGCCAGCACGTTAAATGGCTGCGGAGTTCTTTTGTCTTTCATAAATTCTTTATTAAATTCTCGGACTTTGCATGGTTTAGTTTATTTGACAAAAGTTATTCACTAGACTACTCAATTTATTCGTTTTTGTTTTAACTAATGTGTTTATTATAAAATATATACAAACTTATTTTATTATATATAATATTAAAATTATAATTGATTTATATAATTTTAATATATAAATTTTACTAGTATGTTGTATTTCTCTCTCTATGATTAAATACATTTACTTTCATCACATGTTAATAATGTCACTTATTGCAGGAAGGCTCAATTTGTTTGTATTTATCTACATCTAATTGCATCCACTTTCTATCAATATTTTATCCGCTTATTAGGGGGATACGAGTTCGATAATATTATGAAAAATAAAACGAGCCACTTTCACACTTAATAGCCAACGTAAAAATAATTTCCTGTACATTATATACATCAGCCTGTCCGATAATAATTCAATTTTGAGTCAAATTGTCGGTGAAAGTTTTTATATAAAGATACATTCCTACTAGTTCTCAATGTGTAATTCTTGCCATTAAGGTGTGTTTTTATAATGTTATATTGTTATTATCCAACCTTGTGCTGCAGGTAACAGAGCAACGACCTACAGTACCTTTAATGCCATACAAGCACACCATGATTAACTCTAATAATGAAGATAATTCAACTTTTTCATGTGAATGTGTATTTGGCAATTGAAGTTGACATTTATTAGTATATTGGAATTTTCTTTGTTGGCTATACGTTGAAGTGCATTTCGAACAAAACTGTTTCTATCTGTCCGCAACTAGCTAGCGATTAGGATCGTTTGGTTTTGAAATGCTTTAATGGAACGGGATTCCTCAAATGCCTTGTTTATCTCTTCTAAATCCCGATCGTATCGCCGCCGGTTCTATAAGCCGTTATCGCGTCCACTATAATATTGCATAATACTATAAGGGCAATATTTGAAGAAGTAGTCCTTGAATTTTATATACACAAACAAACAAACAAACTATGTATTTATTTGCTAAATCCAGTTACTTCTCACAAAACGGGTTAAAAAAATTAAATGTCAACATTGATTTAATATTTGTTATGCATCAATAGTGACCGGATTATATGCAATTTCATATTTGCATATGTAACTTATTATTAAAAATTTAAACAAATAGAGTTTGTTATATATTTTGTATTTTAATAAGAGGAATATTTTGGCATATTTATGCTATTTTTATGAATATTTTGTGCTATTTATTGCATATTTCAGCGTTTTAAGTTGCCGGTGTTTATTCATCAATAAGTAATCATAAATATTTTTTTATTGTTTTTTTCTTAATTGTAATAATGTTCAAGTAAATCCTACATACGTTTTAATACATTGTTTGTAATAATTAAGTACATCTGTTAAATTTGTAATTTTTTTTATTTTAATGTAAATATTTTTTGCATATAGTTAATTCATCTCTTAAACAAATTAATCTCATTATAATTATTATTTTTTACTATTTTTGTATTGATAATCTAACCAAAAATAATCAAATGAATTTATTTGTACTGATGAGAAACAATAGTTACACGAGCACTGAATTGTGAAATCTAATTCAATGCTATAACAAGCAGTGGATGTGATACGATCAACACATGTTAGTATGTAACAAAATTCTTTACAAGTGGGAATTAGATCGATAATATCTATATGGGCGTTGTCGAAACGATATTTTGCTAGATTGAATTATTGAACAGGTAAGGTAGAATTCTTGAAACTTTTACCTTTTGGCGGTGCACGCAATTGCAAAAAACCTAAACCTAACGGTTGTTAATAAATCTTTTACTTGCTGCTACTCTAGAACAAATGATCGGATAAAGGTTGGAAATAATAATAGTACTAACAAGTTTTGGAATGGAAATACTTATTATTTTATCTAAAATGTTCATTGAACAGTTTGGGAAAGTATGCTGTTTAAGTTTAACAAAGAATTTTTAGAAGTTAATAGATATCTTTCAGATTTGAACTTTCTAGCAAAAACTATAGGTTGTAGTTGGTAAGAACAAACAATCTTAATCTTTTAACAAAATACTTGAATTTCCGAATTGTCAAGTAAGAAGTTTTCAACCAAATCTCTTCTATTTTTTTTTTCGGTTTTAAGAACAATTAAAAATAAGAAATTGGTTAAAGAATACCTTTTACAGATGTCGTATTTTAAGTTTACCAGAGGTGCATCAACCGAAATATCTCATTATTATATCTCAGTCTAGAGGTTGTAACGAAATATGGCTCTTATTTTCTTGTTAAATAAAATAAATGGTGGGGATGATACTAATGATTCTATTTATTCAATTGGTTTTATAAACATTTTTTCTCTTACGTTCATCTATAAACTAGATTTAGACATAATTATATGAAAGACAGTGGCGTTAGCAGATATCGGTCCGCGCATACTCAATTTACGTGTTAAATCAACCAATGTGAGGGAGAGGTTACTTAATAACACATTTTTGAAAATGCTTATTAAAAGAACGACAGCCATTGACATGTTAAAGTAAATGTAATGGAGGTGTTACATAAATGAATTTATGGAGGACTTTACATAAATTTGGCTTATACCATTTCCAACGAGTGCGTGCAGGCTTTGTTACCAACGGATTTTGATTTGCGGATAGTGTCTTGTCTTTGGCTCATTGAACATCAGCATCTTTGAACCATGTGGTTGGTTCTAGCAGGGAGGCGCACTGCTTTATTTTAATAGGCAGGTAACTACGTTTTTAAAGAGTTTATATAAAAAAATATTGGATTGGAAGGAGGTGATCCAGTGCTTTGGCCTCCTCACTTAACACTCCTTGATTTAATAGTTTATACAAGAAAATCTCGCTATAAGGATGAACTTGTGAACTGAATTATTGATGCTGCAGCGCAAATAAATAGTTCTCCAGATATTGTAGGGCGAACTGTTCGAAAAATTGTACGCAGGGCCAGATTATGTATTGAAGCTGCAGTAGATAATCTTGAACAGAATTTGTAAATATTGTCTTAAATAAACAAGTTAATGTCTGACAGGGGAACCCCAACAAGTAATAGCTTTTATATCGACCACATCTGCAAATTATCTAGTATTACGATCACAATTAAAAGATCGTTTAGCAAACAAAAAAACTTATTGTCGAAAATCATCTTTGGCGGCTGTTTAAATTAAAAAGGGTTGACGAAGATTCAGCGATATCAATAAGGAATCATGTCAATGATCAAAAACATTCGTGCATTAAATGCAATAAACGAACCAAGCAAAGACACGTTACTGCTCTATCTGTCAACATTCAAATTAGATTGTTTGACCAACGATAAATAGGAAGAACATAGCATTAACATACAAAATTTAACATTAAACGACACGATTGAATTTCTGCATTAGCGATGTCAAGTGTTGGAAGCACGACCTACATCTTCGAGACCGCCAATACAGCTCGCACCAGTTTTAAATGCTTTGTATGCAGTCAAAACCATGGCATCTACAACTACACCACCTTCCTCAATTTATCTTGTGAGGATAAATTGGCAAAAGCAAACAGCTTAAGACTATGCATAAACTGTCTAGGAGGGTCACTTGTTAGATCAATGCAATTTGAGACGCTGCAAAACTTGCAATGATAAGCACAATAGCCTTCTTCACAATCACTCAGCAACCGTAACATCAGTTACATACATCATGCGCTGCAATCAAAGAAGACATACACCAATACGTCATTTTTGCAACAGCCAGTGTTTATATCAATGACAAACACAAACTTCTAGACAATGGATCAAAATTTAACTTAATTACCCATGGGCTTATCAATATTCCAGTCAACGGAATTGGCAATTCGACGACTAACATTGTACAGAACAACAAAAACAATGAATTTCAGAGACCAATTGTTTTCTAAAAAAAAATGAATTTCTTGTAATATCCACTATTACGTCTGATTAACCATTAATACCATTGGACACATCAAAAACTTTGACAAGTCGGGAAGGATTGGCATGTTATTAGGAGCAACTATATTCTGGGAACTACTTTCCATTGGCCAGTTGTCATTAACAAAGAACATGCGAGCGCCAATACTACAAAAAACAAGATTAGGATGGATTGTGTCTGGCAGCACATATGGTATCGGTCATAATACAACCTGTCACGTTAGCACACTACAAATTGACAAAGGATTACAACAATTTTGGGAGTTAGAACAAGTGACTTCAAAACGCTATCTTACACCAGAACAAAAAATTTGTGAAAGACATTTTACAAATACAATAAACCGTAACAAGGATGAATGTTTTATTGTAAGATTGCCCTTTAACAGCAACATACAAAAACTGGGTTCTTTGAGGCAGGCCGCTACCAACCAACTCTTGTCAGTTGAGAGAAAATTAACAAACAATTTGCAGTTACAACAAGATTATCGTAATTTTATGGTGGAGTATGAAAACATGGGTCACATGATAAAAATGGAATGCGGTGATACAAACGGATACTATCTACCACACCATTACATTCTTAAGACCGACAGTAGTACAACAAAGATTAGAGTTGTTTTTGACGGTTTTGCAAGAACATCCACCGGTGTGTCATTAAACGATACACTTTACATAGGACCTACCATCCAGCATGACCTGTTTGCAATTATTGTGCGATTTTAAACAAAACTTTCAAAAATCTTATGGCGTTGCATTGAATATGATGCAATAAGCACGTACAAACTAACAACTATTACTAATGGAACATTATCAGCTCCGTTTCAAGCCATCAGATGTTTCAGATGACATCAATTACCAAATTTTGAAGAGAGCAAATATTTATATGCAAGGGAAATTTTGAAAAAAAAAATTCTTTTGTAGATGATTGCATTACTGAAGAGGAGTTGCAACAACTACTCGAATAGGGTGGATTCCATTTAAGAAAATAGTGCTCAAATTTAAACAGAATATTAGATGACACTTCAAAGAATGCTTCAAAAGACGAAAAACTGTTGTTTGATAACAAGTCAACATTAAAAACATAGGGATTATTATGGAACAGTAATAAAGACACACTTCAGTTTTCTCACCCATCAGTGATAGGCCCATTGGGATCACTTGGACCAGTCGTCATCACTGCTAAGATAATTATACAAAACTTTTGGGAGTTAAAACTTGATTGGTACGAATCAGATCCGATGAATCTCCATTCAAGGTAGATAACATATGAAAAAGAATTAGAAATGCTGAATCAAATCAAGATACCAAGAAGAGCAGTGGCGGGAAACCAATTGCACGGATTTTGTGACGTTTCGGAGAGGGCATATGGAGCATGTATATACATCAGGTCAAAGTCAGAAAATGGCGACTACAAAATACATTTACTCTGCTCGAAATCAAGAGTGGCTCCGCTAAAAGTGCAGTCAATTTCTTTTCTTGAGCTGTGCGGTGCCTTGTTACTGGTTCAACTTATTGCAGCTACAAAAGATGTATCACATGAAAATATCACAAAGGAATATTATTGGACAGATTCTACAATAGTTTTAGATTGGATCAAATCTCAATCAAAGTTTTATAAAACATTTTTGGCAGATAGAATTAGCAAAATACAATCATTAACTTTGGCAAATGAATGGCATCATGTGGCATCTCCGAACAATCCAGCAGATGCAATCTTAAGAGAAACAAATTCAATTCAACTAACTTCTTTCTCTTTGTGGTGGTACGGACCAGAATTTTTAACAAAAAACTAAGAACAATGGTCACCATTACTAGATCAGAAACCAAAACTACCAGATCTTAAATTTACAAGTCAGTTTGTTGATTTTGGACGGTGATTCACAATATATTTTTAACCGTACATCGTCATTGATTTGTCTAAAACGCACTATGGTCTATTGTCTACGATTTGCCTCAAACTGCAAATTTAAGTCCAAGGAGGAATGTAATTATAGAGCACTATCGGTTGAAGAATTAGAAAGGGCACTACTTTAACTGATTCGACTGGCACAGACATACGAATTTGTGAGTGACTTTATGGATTTGAATGCATTAACCACAATAAAAAAATCAAGCAAATTGATTAGAGTAAATTTATTTTTGGATAGTAATAACATATTACGAGTTGGAGAACGTTTGTTACATTTAGAGCTGACATATAATCAACAACATCCAATCATTTTGCCAAAACTAAGATGATTATAAACCACGCTCATCTTGAACAACTACACGGTGGGGTAAATTTACTGTTTACTTTGAGTTCTAAATTCTGGCCAATTGGTGGGTGATCAGCTGCAAAAAAGATACTGCAAGAGTGTGTAAATTGTTGCCGGGCTAAACCAGTAGACCAAAGAGATATTAACCTAAATCTACCAAAATCTCCACACTACGACTGCTTGTGGGAAGACACAGTAAAGAGTACCAAACACTACTTAAAACAAGTAGCTGCCAATAATCTCATTAGTTTTGAAGAATTTGAGACATTGCTAACGCAAATTGAAGCATGTTTTAAATTTGTAAATGGACATCATCTCATAACGCACCACTGAAGAAGGATAACCTGGTATGCATCAAGGAGCAGCATATTCTTCTATTACAATGGAAACTAGGAAGAATTGAAGAAGTTTACCCAATCTACAATCAAGGCAATATAAAATGTATTGTTAAAAATGTATGTGTATTACCAATTAATTAATTGCATTGAAATTCAAAATTTTAAGGTAGGCAGTATGTTGAGTATATTTTCCCTTACAATATCATTTAGAATATAATTATCAGTTTAAGTTAGTCATTTTTGGATCAGGATTGTAGGAATCAATCTCTACGTCAGTGACATTAGAAATATGTTAATATTACAAATAAATATCCAAGACAATATTATTTCATTTCATTCACAAAGATGCATTTGCATGGTATCTCAGGTAATTACGACATCTGTGAGCTCAGACGCAAGCTCAAACCCGAAGATCTCAAACCAGAGATATTCAAAATAAGAAATCCAACCTAAAGAAGAAGTCGACGACAACAGATTTTTTGCATTTAGCAATAATTAGATTTGCCTAAAATTGTATTTTTTTTGTTATAAAAATAAAATATTTGCTTTTAATCTTTTTTATAATCCTTAGTTTTTGCATGTACGAAAGTAGATAGAAAGATAAAATTTTATTAATAAATAATGTGATGAGTCTTTTGATTTTTTTTTAAGTCGGCTTAATTGATTTGCAATCTTTTCTAATTGCTTTTTTTAATTCTAAATACATTGACAATACAAGTGTTAGAGCATGGCCCTAATTTAAAATTCCAATACGAATAATAGAATGGATATTAGCATAATTGATTAATAATAAAGTTGTAGTGAAGGATATATCTACTGGTTTACTAATATACATCTGATATTACTGACTCTTAAATAGGATAAGGTAAATAGGTATTAAAAGATCAACAGAAGAAATAATAGGGTGATAAAAGAGTCAATTTTTTATTTCTAAGGTTGAATATCTAGACAGTAAATGTTTAAGAAAATCAATTTTGAAAGAATAAAATTATTAAGTTTTATTTTATGTAAAATAGGACTATTTGATTACTAGGCGTAGGTGGGTACTGTGAAACTTGTAAACGTTGATTTTCTAAATTCTAAATAAAAATTTTATGGATTGTTTTTTCTTTTTTATTGTCAGATCCAAAAATACCACTACACTAGTGGGTTAATGAATTTACTACCGCACTGGGTTATGAATTTATTACCGCAGTAGTGGGTTAACGAATTTATTATTGCACTAGTGGGTTAATGAATTTATTATTGCACCGGATTAATGAATTTATTACCGTTGTGGGTTAATGAATTTATTACTGCTACAGTATGTTAAATAATTTATTATTACAATATTTCAATTAGAAAACCGCTTCTTTTTATCCGTAACATGTTCTAGTAGTACTTTTTTTAACTCTTCTTTTCTACATGCACCTGCAAGTCCAATTTCTGTTATTGTTTTCAAATATTTAGAAAGGTTTTACCAAGGTTGGTTTTATATTATTTATTATTTTTCAGATTTAAATATAAAAATTTGCTTATATCTACATTTTTTTAATGGATTGACACTCCGAAACATCGAATCATACTCTGAGAGTAAAGAAGGTTTTTGAGATACTCTGACAAAATCTTTTTGTTGTTAACGTTACATACTTAATTTGTGCACGCGATTTCTTATACTGGCTATAGTCTTCACAATCTAAAATTTTACGTAACATGTATTGCAAATGACATTTAAATCTTATTTGTTCAAAAATGAGGTTACTCATCACATTTCAAATAGCGATAACTAGAAATTACTACAAGCATTAACACTAAATTTAATATTTTATAAAATTTACAGTTATAAAAGCAATCGTTACAATACGAACTTTTCTTAAGCAATTTTAAAACATACATTTAAGGATTCTATTAACTATAAAACGAAATTGAGAGGATAAAGTTTTATTGTTCGTAACCCATTAGAATTTATAGCCACTCCACGTCTTCGATACGTTAAAAATGATCACAATTTGAAAGTAATTTAAAGTATATCCAGTCACAACTTGGTTTGTTACGTAACAGAAATTATAACATTAAAAAATAAATCTCTTTTCGCAACGGACATTATATAAATGTAACTTTACAATGTGGACATGTGTAAAAGTCATACTCATTACATATTTCAACTTGCACGTGTCACCACAGTCATGTACGTATGTATGTGTATACAAAACGTGACAGCTATAATAATAAAAATTCTTTATCATCTTTGTTAGAATTAATTAAAAGCTTCCTAGAAATTGAATTTCATTTTGTGATGACAATAAAAAATGTTATGTGGGTTGAAAATATTGATTTTTATGGAAAGTTCTTTTATCTTTTTTAGCAAGTTGCATAGGGATTTAAAGTTCAGATTTTGCTAAACACTAAAAAACTGTGTTAAGTTTATGGATGGTAAAATTTAATGCCACTTTATCTTACTTATATTGTAATTTATAATAAGTTGGATAGACTATTACATTACATATTTCAGCACGGCTGGAGGATATAAAAAGCTTCCACAAGGGTAAAGCATAATACGCCCTTCTGGGCAATTTATTGTAGAAATTTGTGGACAATAAGGAAAATCTTATCAGGTCTATAAATATTACAGCATATGTGGCATATTGTGATGATATCTTTTTCTCAGTTCTATTCTCTTTATTCTGCTGACATTGATAAAGCAATATTACATAATCGGCAAATATAATAAAGGGCGTATACTATCCATATTTAGTGTGTCGATTTCACTATTTCATTAAAATTGTACTGTTCTCACACTAATAACAGTTGAGCTAGGTTACGTTAACTGGGTGTAACAAAAAATAATATTTACATAACGGTGAAACCATTAGCTTGGAATCTCAAATATTTTCGTTTCCTCTTATATTGTAGTCACCTCTATACCTCACTTATTCCCCTCTCATTAATCACTATCCTGTTGGATTTTGTTTTTCCTTTCGGCACACAGCGCACGCCTACTAGATACACCTTAACCAATTATCTCTGCAAGATTGCACGATAAATCTTTCAGAGCGAGTACTGTAAACGTAAAATATAAATAATACAAATTATTTATTATTTAAACACATACAGAGCTGCAGCACCGTTTTAATGTTTTGCTTCACGCTCGGCGTCCTATTAAATATTTAAACGGCCGAGCGCAATAATAAATATCTCTTGTTGTTTATTTATTCAACATATTTTTTTGTTGCTTTCTTTCTGCAGGAAGCACACAACATGGTACGAGAGGCGAACGTGAAGCAAGCGGCTGCCGAGAAAGCGCTCAAAGAGAGCCAAATGAAAGTCGACGTTCTTACGGCGGAGGTGTCCGCTTTAAAGACGCTGGTCTTGACCTCTACACCAAGCAGGCCCAATCCACATCTGCATCCACAGATCGACCTTCGCGGAAAAGAAGAAGGTAAACATACCACACATCTATTTTACATAATGATATAAAATTACACATCCATTCGCCTCCAAACACAGAAAAGCTATGCTAAGATTTGACCTATTGAAAGAAATTTAACAAAACTATTGAGTTTTATATTTTTTTATTGTGGTAGGTATATTTTTCTAAACTAAAATATGTTCAACTAGTCAAACTGAAGTAGTGTTTGTAAAAAAAAACAAATCCACGTCATAATTTAAAATAAATTCATTCGGGAAAGTACTTAAATTAAAACACTAAAGTTTAAACATTTTTTTTAGAAATTCATAAAATATGCAACGGCATTTTTTTCATTATAATAAATATACTAAAAAGTATAAAATAAAAATCGTTTTTCAAATATACAGGTTAACCAAAAATGCGTGTCTCTTTAGGAAACGTTCCTGCTATAAAAATAAGTCGATTTAATCAAATTTATATATTGAGCTTCTAAAATCTAAAAGATCTTACGACTATTTTCTTAAATAATTAATCATCTGAAGATAAAGATTTCTTTTATGTAAATGCAATGTTCAAGTTTTGATAGTTTTTAGATAAACTATAGAAGATATGAAAGAAAATATATTAAATAACAAAAAGTTGTACATTTTCTAGTATATTTTAAAAATGGACAATAATTTTTTTTTTCTAAAAATGAAAGATAAAGTTGCTCTGAAAAATTACCAACTGGAATAGTATTTTCTTAAGTTTTTGTTTATCTGAGTAAAGATATAGTAATTCCAGAGTTTTTTAGAAAAAAACTGGCTATAAATGGAGCTGTAAATCTGTAAACATATTTTTTTATATATAGTTAAATTTAATTAAATTGAGATGTTTTGATGCGAACAGTATGAAAAGATGTAAATTCATTTCTGATTCAGCCTGTATAAAAATATTCATATTCACTAATATGTCTTTTTTTTCAAATTGTTAACAATATATTACGTTTTTGAAAATTTTATTTCTGAATATTTTTTTTCCTTTTTTACGGTTTAGGAATATATCGTCTTATAAGACATAAAGAGCACCTTTTTGTGACTTTCAATAAATCTATACTAGAACAATAAATGCCTCATGTTTTTATCATATTTATACAATTAACCGTGTATTAAAAATGTATGCTCAATTTTTATTTTATTTATTTTAATGAAAATTATAATATAATATAAATATAATAATTATTAAGAGATCGGAGCCAAAAAAGCTTCTGAAGATAAAAACAATAGTTTTTCAATGTATCCTTTTAGTATTGGTACATATTGTAAATACCGGGTTAGTAAAATGAGTTTAAAACCTGAAAGTTTGTATGCAGGTTAAATATTAGATACAATAAAGCATTAAGTTAGACAGAATTTTCAAAAAAACGTAATTTTTTTTTTTTTAATATTCTAAAAAAACTAAAAACGGTTGTTTTTTTCAAACTGAAATAACTTTTTGTTTATTATAGAGCAAAAATAAAAAATGTATTCTGTAGATATTTTTGTGTAGAACTCAAACTTACATAAATAATAAATGCTAATAATAAATACTACTTTTTTGTCTAAACCCTTTGTCAAGCGGTTTAGTTAATGGACAGCTGAATGTTCTTATCTGAATTTGTGGGTGGGAGGGGGGGGGGGGGGGGTCTTGGATTTTGTTCAGAATTACTCTCTCTCTATGACCTTATTTAAGATGCATAAAAAAACTGATAGGTTGGTAGTTTTGGGGAAACTTTTGGTCTTTTTCAGGTTTTGGAAAGTTTTCACAAGTGAACCGCATTAGCAATATTGGTGAGCGCCATTATTGCTTTATGCCAGAACGATTGTTATTAAGTCGGGGCCAAGAGCAGACCGAGTTTCTTTTGATGATTTCTCTGATTTGAGAAGGTTGGACGTTTTCCTGCGGCGCGTTTTCGTCAGCGGCATTCAGGAAGTGGTTGACTACCCGGTGGACTCTTTCCACTTGCTTCAGATCAGTATCCTTGGTATATGAGAGGGAGTATTGGAGTTTGAGGCTGTCATCTTTTGCCTTTCCCTCGATAGTGTATTTTGGCTGGAATGGGGACTCCGCAGTTTTGTAAGATTTTGGAGATCTTTTACATTAAATTGTTATTCTCTGTGATCGATTCTAAAGTGTTTTTTGTGCACAAATTTTTGTGCCATTTTATGGCTTTTTTCACTTCACTGTGAAGCGAGTTTAAGATCTTGCAATTTTGGCGGCATTTCTTTTTGGGTCTATGTCTTGGTGTTCCGGGATAATCCAAAAAGATTATCGGCGAGAACCTAATAAGTTTTAATAGCCTTTTTTGTGGCTTGGATTTAATTAGTTAAAATTGGGTCGGCTTTTTTTATGTTCTTGACCGATCTTCCAGAGATTGTGAGAAAAGTGTCCAATCCGTATGTGTAACGAATTTTTTTCCTCTGCGTTTGATTCTCTTCCGTAGAGCTCTAGTAGTACTGGGTTGTGGTCAGAGCTAAGGTCATTGATGACTTGTACTTTGGCTTGAAAGTTGACATTCTTGAGTATTGCTACGTCAAGAACGTCCTCTTGGTGGCTTGTAGAGCTGTAATGTGTGAGTTCAACCCGACTCACTACTTGTAATTCTTTCTGCTCTACATAGGTTGGCCATATTCGACGAAAAGATTGGGCAACACTGTAATTTTTGACAGAGATGCTAGATCGACTAATGACATACCGCGTTTGAAGCGTCAGTTTAAGGATATTGTCGTCATGGAACAGTACACGCCACGTGAACACTCTAAAATTGTTGAAATTTACATTCAACAAAACAAGTCAGTTGTGATAACACAACGTCGTCCATGGACAAAAATTAATAAAATGAGAAGTGCAACCACATTGTATCGATTGTATGATAGATTTACAACTGGTGCGGCACTTACTAACAGAAAGCGTCCAAATAAATAGCGACCAAGGCGATTAGATGATAATATTGCA
The DNA here is from genome assembly GCA_963932245.1 of Tachinus rufipes. Taxonomy (NCBI): domain Eukaryota; kingdom Metazoa; phylum Arthropoda; class Insecta; order Coleoptera; family Staphylinidae; genus Tachinus; species Tachinus rufipes. Next base: position 67,787,146 of record OZ010745.1, on the reverse strand, counting down.
CTCGTACAGGTCAGTGTTAGCATGTCTCCAGGAACATCTCAAAAACGTCGTTCTGATTAGTTGGACATAAAACGATCCACTTTACGTCGCGTTTTACGTTTCAATTAGCATATGTTTCCGTATAAAATTCAAGTGACACAAAAACTGTTGCCTGGCAAACAAAATTACCGTTTCTACGCCACTGAAAACCCTTAAATTATTCATGAGGAGCCACTCTACGACCAAAAAATTACTGTTTGGTGCGGTGTTTGTGCTGATATGGTAATACTTTTTCGAAGATGATGATGGCCGAACAGAAACCGTCAATCAGGTGCGTTATCGGACAATGCTAACCGATTTTTTATGCCAATTGTGCGTGATAATGGTATGGATGACTTTTGGTTTCAACAAGACGGCGCTCCACCGCACACTGCTCAAGCTACATTGGATTTGTTGAAGACATCGTTCCCAGGCCGTTTGATGTCGAAAATGCTGATTTTGACTGGCCGCCGCGTTCACCAGATTCAACGTCTGCAGACTTTTTCTGTGGGGCTATTTGAAATCAAATGTTTATATCAACAAGCCACGGTCCCTAGAAGAGCTGAAGAACAATATTCGGCAGGAAATAGCCGCCATTTTGGCCGAAATGTTGACTAAAACCATGGAAAATGCTGCAAACCGGGTTCAAAACGCCGTAGACGTTCAAGGCGGCCACTTACGAGATATATTCGAAAAGTGATGTAAAGAAATCTGCTTCAATAGAATTAAATTTTTAACATGAACAGCCAAAAATGTGTTTTTTGAAAAAACATCTCTCGTCAAATATGGACAATCTTGTAGTCGAGCAACGCTTGACCTTTGACGTTAGTTCTAAAGCTTTTCCACGCTGGGTGCTTAGAATTGAAGTCCCTATTAATTATTGTGGGAAAGGGATTAGTGAAGATCGTATTGAAATCTGCCGTTTTAATACCGGTAATCTGAAGTATGCCGATGCGATTTTGATTGTGCCCTGCTTAGGCATTCACCACTCTCGTATTTGATTCAAGCGAGATTATATGGGGATAACCACTTCGGAGTGGTTCAATGATCTCTTTGCAAAGATCAGTGTTTCACGCTTCTTGGATTCCCAAATACCTGAAATCTCAACGCTTAAGTGGGTTTGTGGCATTCGGTGACGGTGACGGTGTTTGCAAACTATATGTTTGCGGGGACCTGCACTTTGTGGCATTATGTTTGGCTTTCCTTTGTGAGGCCAAGGTTTTGATGTGTACCATAGATTTAGTGGCGGGATGTGTACAAAGTGCGCACTTGTGTGGTGTGTTTTTAGGGCAGGGTGCCGATTGGTGGTGCCCCGAACAGTTACGACAGATGAGAGTTGCAGTGAAACACCTATTGGCGGTGTGCCCGTGACTTCTGGCAGTGAGGTTCTGCAATTATAATTGCACGTATTGCTGCTGAAGCTGGCTTCTGGTTTGTCTGGGTAGATGATTCTGCGTCGGCTGCATGCAGTCGAATAATCGTCTAATCTAATCAAACCTCATGCAGTGTTATACATAATAAACATTTTTTACATTTGTAATATCTTGACTAATTTTGGTAACTCATATTTTTTTAACCAAGATCAGTTGGAATTTTTAAATGTGCAAAATGTATTTAAATATTTGTTATGTATCATGCTTTTAAAAATTATTCCCCTAAAACTGTGCACGGTGGCAAAATTGATGCGTCAAAGTTTTTTTTTATTTTGGTTTTAAATTGTTAATTGACAAGAATATTTAGAACCGTGCTTCGTTAATTGACTCAAATTTACAAAAAAAATATAGTATTTTTTAAGGATTATGTTGTTTTTGCTTATTTTACCGAGATTAATAATAATAATAATCTTTTTTTTTTTAAGAAACTGGATTTGAAGTTTCATCTAGTGTAAGCGTGTAGTCTTGGCAGAGAATTATAAATGGAATTTCTTAATTCATTATGTAATTTTGTTACTTTGTTACGTCTTGTCCAACTGAAACGGTGACAAGCCGTACGAAAATATTACGTTGCATTCTAACCTCTTGGACCTTCTCATTTACATTGTTTTTTTTAGCTGTCTATAAACGTTACAACTTTGATAGTTGTTGTTTTTATTTCAAATCGTGAGCTTTCCTCATTGCAGCCATGTTTTTTGTAGTCTTTTTCAATGTTTAATAAACATCTTGTTGCTTTTTGATACAGCTTGACCACTGAAAGTATTAATCACAATTTTTTTATCTATATTGCTGTCAAAAGGCCCAATTGCTTTCATCTATAAAGTTTTGAAGCTGTGGTTTGATTTTTTCAAGTTTAGCAGTGACATCTTGAGTTTCTCCCAGGTCAGCTCGCTGTAATAAGTGAGATACAATTGTAGATCTTATTTTGAGCTTTTTGCACCATTGCTGACATAAAGTTTGTAAAGTGTAAAACTCCGGTTAATCTACTAGCTGCATCCGCATTAATTAATTGTCTGCTCGTCTGCTGTGAGATTAATAGGTATTCTAGAGAATGCTTCAAATGTTTATTTGATTCTGAAAGAACCACTTTTAAGGTGTTTAAATCCTGGGCGAGTTTGATCCACTCCACATAATTTATTGTGATACAGTTCAAAAGTATCCGAAAAGACAGAGCTGACAGTGCAGGCGGGGTGGCCATTCTTGTCAAGAATTCTATTCCACACATTATCATCAAAAATATCATTGACACAACTTTAGAGCATATTGCTATTAAACTCGCCGACAGCACTATTATTTTACAGCATTTATCATTATGCAATAGACCACTAAACAAATTCTCAGACAGACTTACGCACGACACTACACATGGAATTGTCACCGAAATAACACAAACGGTAACAAACTTTTTTATTTTACCCAGCATTATTACTGCATCATGAATCACCCGGATGACCCTACCTACATTTTTTTGTACAAAGTGGTAATCTCTCTTAAAGTTTCACAACTTTTAAACGAGAGAAACCGTATCAGGAAGACATGGTAACGGACAAGAAATCCAGCAGACAGACAGAACCTTAACAACTTAACAAACTTATTAAGCTGACGATTAACAGAATTAAAAACGACAGATAGACAAATAAATAAGAGAACCTTTTCACAAGAGACAACTCTTGGTGGAAATTGGTATAATCACTTAAAAATAAACACGACTCAATACCCGTCCTTAAACACGGAGGCGAGATTGTCATGTCCGATCACGACAAGACCGAGGTTCTCGCTAAAGTGTTCAGGGTACACAGACTAGACGCCACTAACAACGAGGAACACATACTGATTGAAGACAGTGTTCAGCAATATCTCAATAATATAGATATACCACTGACAGCTCATTACAAACAACTGACAAGTCCTAGGAAAATCCGTTTATTATTACGACACACACAATTCACGTAAAGCGTCCGGATCGAACACGATCACCAACGCTGTACAAAAAAACTTCACAAAAATGTCATAACACAGCTAACATATATCATCAATACCATGCTGAAACTTTCGTACTTTTTTAAGGATAAAACCTTGCCAATTAATTACAAGTAGTACGCCTTGCACATGACATTCTTACGAACTTTAATAAGAATAATGTGACAACAATGCTGCTACTTGACATTCAGAAAGCATTCGACAAAATTTGGCAAACAGGTCTCATTCATAAATTTATCAATTATCATTTTTTCGGACAATATCATTACACTTATTAAATCATACTTTGATGGACGCTCATTCAAGGTCAAGGTGAATGAGAGTCTTATGAGGTTCACAAATGATTGCAGCGGGGATACCCCAAGGTTATATTCTGAAGCCCAAGCTGTTTAACATATTCATTAACGAGATTCCGACAAATTTCAAGACAAAGACAGAACTTAACGCCGACGATATAGCGATATACGATCACTCCCACAATGCTATCGTGTTCAGTAAGAAGATGTAGATACACATTTATGTGCTGGTTAAATATTCATGAGATGGCAGATTAAACTATATGTTACCAAAGCGAAGCTATCATATTTTCTCGAAAATACAACGGTGTTTGTACTTATAAAACTGCATGAAATATGAAACGGTCAAAAAGCCAAAAGTTAGCCAAAAGACTAACGTACAAAGAACACATAGACAACACTCTACCCAGGCAAATAAACTACTGATTTACACAGCACTCATCAGACCGATCATGACATATGCAGCACAATCTGGTGCGGTGCTGCAAAGTCACACCTTAGAAAACTTCAAGTTTACCAGAATAAACTTTTGAGACTAATTCTGAACAAAGGCAGATACACGAGAATTGATATCTTTCATGACACTTCAAACATACCAAGGATTAGTGACTACATAAACGCATAGTCCCAAAAGTTCTACCTCGCACAACTGTAACATAACTGACTAACAAAGATAATCACCGACAGAAGCTCATCAATCATTAACCTAAAGCATAGGTTGACCTTTCAAATGCTGTCTATTTTCAACCAATCTTTGTAAAGAAAGCAAAACACAACTTTTGATAGCAGGGTTTTTGAAACTTTGCCTGTATTATGTTAATGTGTACCACTGTTAAAATGATACTTTGAAAAACAAGGGTTTTTATTTTTTTAAGCTTTTTGGCTCCGAGCTATAAGCGGTCTATAAGTTGGCAGCTTAGGTCGTATTATGTGTTGTTTACAATATTATTTTAAGTATTTGCAATTACTACTTTTTAATTTTTGAATAATGAATTTTTCATTATGAGTAAGTGAACAAATATGAAAAGTATTTACGATAGGGTTAGTACATGCACAATCAAAGCTAATCTAAATAGATGATTGCATTGGTCTGATTGATTGTTTTCACAATGAACTTAAAGTACATAATTCTTCAACGATATTTCCTTATACTTGGGCAGTGAGATTAACATGACATGTTTTTTTTTGTTATTGATTTTTAAAGTGACTTAATACCGAAAATCTAAGATCAGACAGTATTATATTTAACCGTTTTCAGAGTACCCATAGATATGTAGTCGTACGGTTTTATGATTTGGCATTAAAACCGCTTTCTTGCGAAAAGGTTGAAGAAACGTTTTCATGCGTGCCTATCGTCTATCTATCTAAAGATATTTTTATCGAAAATTATCTACTTTGACTTTGAGTTTAATCTACGGTTTTTTTATTTTTTTGTTTTTGATTAATGATGAACATCTTTGCTTTATATTTGTTCAAAGGATCACGTCTAATATTTTGTTGACAAAAAATTAAATATCCTATAAATAAAATAAAATCTTACACGAACATACAAAAATGTTAAAGAATCCATATAAAATAGAATATATTTTATAAATAGTAAACTTAGTAAAATGAAGTAGCATCTAGTTTTCTTGTTATAATGTATAAGTTCGCTAAACACTGAGCTTTATCAACATATTTTTTTTTATAACTGATACTAACTTATTCATATCATCGATGTCTTGTAATTTTTATATATTCTATTACAGTCAACATAGTCTTTCTCATAAAATATTTAATACTTAAATTTATACAAACATTGTAAATTTATATTCCTGCAATGCGACCGCATCACTTTAAAGTTTTAACAATGGATATTAAAAATATATTTTTATTACATAACAAATTTTGCAAACAAATATTCATAATACATTCTAAAATAATATATCATTGTTCCTTCTAATAGGTGTGGCGTTCTTCACGAAAAAACATCGCAGGTGTCCATCACACTTTGACCTCAAATATGGACGGGAGAATTCGCCTCCGGATTCCCCAGTCAAAGAGGTGAATTCTATTCTGACGGCCCCGCAGGCGGAGGTACAGGACAAGGACGGGATGGAGGTGCGCCCCAAAAACTTTGCATAGCAAAATTCCAATTGATATTAATCAGTGATTGTTTAAAGGTCGACCCGAATGTGCACGAGGAGTTTCTCAAGTGGAAACAGAGCCCCACACTTAACAAGGAGGATCCGTTCCTAAATCGGATATATTGTGAAGATATTAATCTCTGTTTGAGTTTCAACAATGGGCCATTATCGGAGAAAGTCAGTGTGGCAGTGGAATCGGGGACTATATTCATTGAGGCTGTTAGTGATAAGACTAAAACTATGTTTCCTAAGTAAGTGCATTCAGCAAAACACTATTCAATTTTAAAAATCGATAGTTTTTATAAGTAAATATTTTCAGGAAATGTGCTTTACTCGAAGTTCCAAAACAGTGTTATTACCGAATGAATATTGGGGAACCAGACATTTGGTACTCGATATCGAGAATATGTCGAAATAGAGTAAGTTTTGACTGAAAAAATAATTAACAAAATATTAACAAACTTTTAATTTCAGATAATTGCAGTCTGTGATTTCTTAAATTATCTCAAATATATTGAAAGAGGTCTTGTTAAAAGTTCTGGTATGTAACTATGAATTAAACAATGATTATAAATAATTTTATTCTCGTTTTTAGCCCATGATGTATATTGGGAAATAGCGAGGCTTCGTAAAGATATGGTACTAGCCCGACTGGGAATAAGCGTCAGTTCCTGACATTACTAAAATACATTTTATAAATGTTTTTATCCTCTACAAATGCTTTTAATAGAGTGCTTTTTATAATGAAAAAGTTATACATACACATATATGGATATTTATTGTAAAAATGTGCCAAAATTTATTTGTATATATTCGATTGTATATTAATTAAAACTGATGGAATATGATGGAAGGGGAATATTGTAAAAGAAGGAGATAAGTTTCAAGATATATCTTATAGATCTGTGTATTTAAAAAATACCAAAGACTTTTTAATTTTTAAATAAAATGTGCAAGATAATCTGAAGTGGCATTTTTGATTGAAATGTTAATATTATTTAAATAATAATTGTCTTCCTAATTTTATTGGTTAATAATTATTACTTTTAATTAAAACCTTTCGTTTTATTTGAATGAAAGAAACAGTAATGTGAAGAAGCCATTTTTTTAATAGAAATCGATATTCTTCTGATTAAATTCTACTAATCCAATGCGAACAAAAACGGTAAGATATACAAATTAAGTATGCATAAACAATAAACTTTAATTGTATTTAAAAAAAAAAAACAGTAAATGTATATAAATTAACAGCTATGAGGGGAAGTTCAATATATTGCACGGTTGAACTACCGTACGGCTATGACCTATGACATACGAATATATTTAAGTATTAATAAAGTTTTATCTGAATCTGTCAAATCGTTTAGCTGAAATTGTTCATACTATAGTGAACAATTAACATCAGATACATTTTGTATTAACAATTCACTAAGATATCTTAGAAATTTATTAACATTGTTCTTTCACAAACATTGGTTTAATAATTGGAACTATTCAAATTTTTTTTTTGTCTACATCCGAAATCTTCAGTTTTGGCCCTAAAATGCGGGTCAAATCGACGATTTAGAGACCTTCGGGCCTATACAGGGTGTTCAAAAAACAATTTAAAATATTTAAGGGAGTGGTAGTACGAACCACAACAAACAAAAAAGTCTTAATAAACACGAGTTGTCATTGCAACGGTTTCGGAGATATGGAACATAATTTATTTTTATTATTCTTTTTCTTTTATTGTCAGATTCCTTCACATCGTATATTTGGAAGAATTCACCAGAGATTGAGAGATACTTACACACTTATTCACTTCGAAAACAGTGCTATCTACTCTTAAAGCAGAACAAAAAATTATTGCACGGATAGAGCATAGTTCACACGAAATATAGTTGTTAATTTTCATATTGCACATCGTTGGGCCGACGAAAATCCCCATGCTATAATTGAATGTGGACATCAGACACGTTTTTCATTAAACATTTGGATGGGTATTGTAGGCGACAGGTTTCTAGGTCATGTTGTTTTACCAAACCAATTAACAGACGCTGCTAACTCAACTTTCTGCAGAACACAATGTATGATCTTTTGGATGACATTCCTTTGGCCCACAGGCAACAAGAAAAAGTACGAATGTGCTTCAGACAAAGATGTCGTGTCTGTTTAGAAATGGAAGAAGAGCACTTCAAACATCTTCTATAACTCTGTTCTTTGTAAAATATATAAAAATAAATAGTGTTCCATATTTCCGAAACCGTTGCTATGACAACCCATGTGTATTAAGACTTTTTGTTTGACAAAAATTGGCTTTAGCAGCCCGCGGCTTTTAGCAGCACGAAGGAGCGAAGCGAGCGAATTTTGAAAGGTTGAGAGTTGGGGAGTTAGTAAGTATAAAACAACAATTTTTTGAATCTTATTTGAAAATCTTGTCGAAACAAAAGTTAGTTCAGTTTGAGTTTTCACAATGTAAACCTGTGACGCAAAGATCGCAATACGATCATGAAAGAAAAAAGCCGAAAAACTTGAATAGTGGCGTAATATTGCCGCAATGAAGTCATTTATAAAAATAGGTTAGTTTCTATATAGTCTAACAATGACTACCAATTTCTAAGAGTCCTTTTTTGTAAAAAAAAATATATATGATTAAACTCTTTAGTAACTGACCATACATACTAAGAGCTTATCATATGCAATAGCTTTACATTACATGAATGATACGATTAAATTGGCGGAACAAGGCCTCGCCTTCCACTAACCAATTTAATCAATTAAACATTGACTTAATTTGTGGCTTAAAAGTTAATTTTTCTAATATTTGTGGTCTAAAAAAGAGTTTAAATTTTGTTTATCGGCGTCTTAAAACATAGAAAACAACTTATCCTTTTTTTTGAGTGAAACTAAAGTAAACAATAAAACTTTCGATTATCATCTCGAAATATTCAATGCAGACCAAACGGGTGTTTGTGCTTACATCCATAAACAACAAGCATATTCTAGACTCAATCTTCCCGATAAGACTAGTTCTGTAATAAGTATATAACGTTCTCCAAATAAGGCAACCCCAAACTTGTTTGATAACCTATCTGAAAGATTTGACAAGCTTCTTCAAGGTAATCATAGAAAAGCTGAAATAATTTTGTTACGAGATTAGGATAATATACATAATACTTAATGGTTAGTCACTCATTTTCTACAAGACTATCCGGTTAACAGGCTATGATTTTAGGTGCTTTCATAATCTTACTTGTTTTATTCAGCAACTCACATATTTTTCTTGTGTCTTGGTAAACCGAGATTATTAGATCGGTATCTTTCAATTATTCTTGAGATTACAACAGCTACTGTTGAGTCTGATTTAAAGAATTCCGACCATTCGCTAATTACTTCTGTTGTTAAAATTTCTCTTACTAAAACTACCAAACCTAAACTTTGCTTCATTTATTATTATACAAAACGTACTTGTGTGTACAAAACAGTACATTGGTAATTATTTCGAACAAACTAAACAGGGTTATAAAAAAGCTTGTAAACATAGTGACAATCTAATAAAATCTGAAAAAGATAGGATTGAAAGCTAATCGAATTCATCAGCTTTCCATAAATAACAAAAATTTCTATAAAACAATAAATTTATTACAAGGTAGTTCAAAGTCTTCAATACCACCTCTACAAAATGATTAAAACTATTTACTTACTAATCCCAAAAGCAGATATTTTTGCAAATCAATCTGCATTTAACTAATAAATGCTTCTGTTGTTGAGCCTACAAGCCGGCTAGTGATAAAATAATGGGTTCAATTCATTTTAGACAACGGGTTGTCAAAAGATATCTTTCTAAATTAAATACCAGAAAAGCATCAGGTATAGATGAAATTTCACCCATTGTTCTTAAAACATAATGGAAATGAATTAGCTCCTATTTTGACTAAAATAGTTGCTTTATAATAAAAAAAAGAAACATTCCCAAATTTTTAGAAAGTTGCAAATGGTCAACCTATGCCTAAAAAGGGAGACAAATCTGATTTTTCAAATTATAGAACAATTGCATTGTTGTTCAATCTGTCAAAAAAATTTGAAAACTATATTAAGTTCCACATTTTCAAGTTTTTAGAACAAAATAACTTCATCTCAGATACTCAACAGATCGACAACAGATCTTTTGATTTATATAGTCATAAATGGAATTCTACATTAGACAAACATGACATGAAAAAAATTTTACTGTAGCTCTAGACGTCTCCAAAGCGTTTGATATGGTATGACATCCTAATTTTATCAACAAGCTCTATTGTATAGGTCTTGATCAAAATTTATCAATAGATTTCTTGACAATAAAAAAATATAGTTAGAATTTATGGTAAAACCAAATCCTACAATCATAAATGCTGGTGTTCCTCAAGGTTCTGCTCTTTTGCCAACTTTATTATTTTTGGTTTACATTAATGATTGAAGTTTGTTACTAAAAGTACTATTCATGGTTTTGCAGATGATAGCAACCTCACTTCACACTTTCCAAGAAACATTTTGACAAATATGGCGACATTTCTAGGTTAGACTATGTAGCGTCTATAAACAAAGACTTCAAAACAATATTTAAATAAAGCATTCCCAAAATCCGAGTTATTATTAGTACCCAATATTAAACTAAACAACAAATCTTTTTTAATTTGTCTTCTAGAGGTTACAATCTCACATAATCTAATGTAAACAGTTTTTTTACTTCTGTTCAACTTTTGCATATATAAAAACTTATATTCGTCTTTGTATTGAATATTGTTTCTATTACAAGTATGGAGAGAAGCATGGGAAACTACACTATCTCTTCTAAACTGTATTCAAAAACGAGCTAATTGGAACATTGCCGATCCAAATTTGACTAATGACTTAGATACTTTACAACACCGGCGTAATGTTGCAGATCTTTGCACTTTCTGTAAATATTTCTATGGTCATTGTTCAAACGAAGTAAAAGACATATTGTTTTCTAAACAAATATTTACTTGTACTACAAGGCTTGGTAAGAATTTGTACAAATATTTAATGACAGTTCAGAGATGTAGGATTCAAACTTTTAAAAGAGATTTTTTTAACCGTACTATTGACGCATGGAGTAAACTTTTATAAGCTACAAATATTTAAGGTCAATGTTTACAGACTGCTTAGTTAAATTCAAAAGTATTTTTATGTTGTTGTGACTAAGAATCCAACTGCAAGATTTTTCTTTTTGATTGATGTTGATATCATACTTTTGCGTTAGAGTACTACGTACTAGTATACGAATAGTATACCAGGTTTATCTCTGTCAACACTGTTTTTACTAGAATTGGAACTATCGGTTTATAAAAGCAATCGTCGTATAGTAAAACAAACATAACTTGGTCGGTGACGTCACATTATGCAAGAGTGGGGAGTGAGACAGCTTAACAGCATCAATAGTTAAATAGGTACATTTGCATGCTAAATCAAATTTAAAACGCGTCAGTCTAGCATGATTTAAACATCAGAACATTAACCGTATTCTCAAAACATGGCAAACACTATTACTACTACAATTAGTTATTTTGGAAAGAAATTTAGTTGGCCTTGATGAAATGATTTATATAAATACGTGTAATTAGTATTTATCTATTTTGCTTCAATTGTGGGAATGTTTGTGTTTTCAAGTGTATTATTCTTGACTCTCGCATTATGTATCTTTTATTTTGGTAATAAGTTTTTTGGTTTACTGTAGATTTGCGCAGTACTATTCATCCGTTGTAAGACCTCTACTAAGTCGGGGTTAACGAACGTGCAAAAGCTGTAATACCTGTGATAAGAACACATTAAAAAAGAAGCGGTCATGTTTTAAAACACACTTGTGTCGGACTTGTGACAATAGAACATAAACAGCGGAAACAGCAAATCAAGCGCAAAACTAAGCCAACGCGGGAAGGTCAAGAAACGCGGGATGGATGGATTTTTAAAAAACGGAAAGTTGCAAAAAACACCGCTTGTGATGACCAAAATAAGGATTCGGGTGAAATCGCAAAAAGAGGGAGAGAAATAAACTTTCCAGGCGGTAGCAACAAGGCAAAAAAAGTTAACAACGATAGAAACAATGAGGGAAAAATAAAATTAAAAATAAAAAAGATGGCAAATCTCCTAGAGATAACTATGGAGACAGGAGTTTAAAAAAATACAGAAAACGGTACAAGAGACGGAAAAAAATAGGGATGGAAATGTCGACACAGACAATACATATAGAAGACAATACAGAAAAAAAATACAATAACAATTTTTGACCAAAAGATAATAATAATAGTTAATAAAGAAGACATAAAAAATGGCGATAAACCGGTTATAAATTTGTAAAAGTGAAAAAAAAAAACAATAATGGGAAAAAAGAGCGATACAGGAATAATAATAAATAATGACAAAATAGGCAAAGAATCGGGTATTCTACAAGAAGTCAAAATAAAATACCCAGAGTTAATGAAGGAAGAAGGAGAGGAAGAACACCATAGTGAAAATTTTAAGAAATTTAAACGGGAAAAATGTGGGAAAGTTACACATTATTAAACCGAGGGTCAAACCCGCAAGAAAAATAGATAATAACATTATCTATGAATATTGAAAAAATGCTAAACAAAGCAAAAGCATTAAATATACTAATACTAACGGGAATAGCGCCAAGTGCCGCCTACTTTGACGCTACTCCCAAATGATGGAGATATTAGGAAGAAGATCTAACTCAAAAACGAGACTGCGCGTGCCAACACAGGTACAGGTATCGGAGACAAATGGAGAAAGAAGGCCAGAAACAGGAGCTATATTAGTGAGCAAACAGAGCATGGCATATGCAGATTTGCTGAGACAATCAAAAATACAGATAAAAGAATTTACATTCAAAGAGATAAGAAAAAAAATAAAGTTGTTATTAATAACCAAAGGGGATGAGACCGAAAAAGAGATGGAAAAAATAAAAAATGGAGTAGAGGGTTACAATCTAAAAAAAACCAATAACAAACTCACAAGAGAATTGGTGATAATCAAAAATATTAATGTTGGAAGAAATTATGAACAAAGTAAACACAAAAGAAATTACAATAATATCTATAAAGAAAGAGTATAGAGAAAAACAAACTGCTATAGTCAAGATGGACAAAAAACCAACGAAACAGATAATAGAATAAGAAAGAATAAACATAGGATTCGTAAAAAAAGTTATTATCAACAACCGAGTTATGAAACACCTAGAAAATACCCTCTCAGCTCAGCAATATGGTTTTTGCAAAAACAAAAATTGTAAAGATGTCATCAATCTTCTGATTAAAAAAATAAATACAGCACAAGTGAGGTTGTGTGTTACTTTTAGACGTTACACTCTGTCGACAGAAACATATTGTATAATGTACGCAACTTTAACCAAACATGTTAATTCAAGAAGTAAAAAAATGACTCAAGTTATAGAATCTATTACACATACAGCCTGAAACAATCACAACATCCTTCCAATCAATTGGCACTGTCAATTTCATAAAACACAAATTGAATAATCAATCTACCAATAAGTGATATGCCCTTATACATTAACATTTCACCAGTAATCCCATCTACATCTGCGGCTTTGCCATCCTTTAACAGTTTTATAGCTTTTAATCACTTTGTTTTGGTTAAACTTTCTATCATTTCTCCAGTTTTTCTTTTGTCTGCAATAGGATTCATACCGTTTTTATACAATTTTTCAAAATATTTTTGCTAACGCTCTCTGTTACCGTCTTCATTCCAAATCATTTCTCCACAATAATTCCAAACGCCACAAACTTTTTTTTGCACCCCTTGTTGTGCTTTCTTCGCCCACTTCCAAATAGTTTTTTTTTTATTTTAAAATTTTGGTCACGGTCCTAGTGGTAGTGACACGGGCAACGGTATACTGGCTTATACAGCAAAAGTCGTTAACATGGTTAGGGATACTGCCTTGTTTAAAATAATGCAAGTTTGCTTAACATGATAGGACTAAACAATGGTTGCATTTGTGGTATATTTGCTAAATTGTGCCAACAACGGACAGTATTGCATCCTTACCTCTAACAAAAAACACTGTATGGTGGTGGATACGATCAGCTTAGTACACTGGTCTATTAGTTGAGTACTGTGAAAAAGACATGTACAATAGCATTGCATGACCAAAGCTATGATGGTCAGCTGAGGTCATAATGACATGGCTCATCTGTTGACAACTTGGCAAAGACACGGACTATTGGTATTTGGAATGTGAGAGGAGTATTTAGCAAGGAACATAAATTGTTGAAAGAAAAGTTGATATTTTATGTGTGTGTCAAAAGGAATATGAATACCGGTGGTCTGATGTATATGATTAGATGAGTGTTTGTCAAGATATAGACATCATTTTAAGCCCTACTGTCAAGCAACATGTAAGAAACTATTCATTGGTTTTGTATACAATCTTATGGATACGTATGAAAATTGGTATCCGGCAGCGTATGCGTCTGTCAATAGTGAGAATGAGTTTTGACAGAATTCGAATGAAATTTTGAGTGCCAGTGAATCTGGCAAAAGAATGTTTTTACTGGGAGATTTGAGCGGTTGGGTGGGTACTCAATGAATTCTAGGAAAGTATGGTGACAATAGATTGAACAAAATGGCAAAGAATTGATGAGTTTGTGCATCAAAAAAGGATTATTCATATCAAACACATTGTTTAAGCATACACTTACCCCTATGTATACATGGCATAGTCCAACACTATGATTGACTTTGTGGTGTATGGTGAAAGTTTAGAGATACTCGAGCGGTACGTGGAGCTAAATGTGGAACTGATCATTATCTTGTCATGTTAAAAACGGATCTTGGTTGTAAATTTATTAGAAAAGAGCAAAAAAAACTAAACAATTGATAATAATAGTGGAAATTTTTTAAAATGACAAAGAAAAAATTAAATGAAGAAATGATGAATGTGAACTTTGAAAATGTGTAAAATAGATTAAAAATGACAATAGCTGATTGTGCCAAACGATGTGTATGTGTGTGTGGATGGAGTGATGGTGGTTGAAAATATAAAGAAAGATGCATGGTAGAAAGAACAGGTAAAACAAGCAGTAAATGAAAAGAAAGAAGCATATAAAAAAGGATTGCAAAAAAAATAAGTAGCTACTACTAAACTCAAACCGATTCATCTACTTAAGGGCGCGGTCTAAGGAGTGTTAACCTCTTTTTAAAATCGGTTTTTGCAACGTTTAGAGAATGAAATATTTAGTCTAATAAAATATATAAAAATTGAAACCTTTCAACTGTCTATTAAATTTTGAAATAAAATTGTAATATTTTTGTCAAAACTATTTGCTTAAACTTTAAGAGTCATACTTCATTGAACTTCAAATTTAGTTAACATATGTACATTTATTTTTTTCAATATTTATGAACTTGATTAAATCATTAACATCCCAAATTACTTCATTGTGGAATTCCTGATTCTAAGTTTTATATGTCAGATATTACATTTTCATATTTAACTAACTTGAGATCTATTAAAAATATTACCCATGCATTCAAGTTTTTTATTAAAAATCAATTTACTTAATTTTTTTGCACATAGTCAATATGTGTGTGTCAAATGCTTTAGTTATATTAACGAAAATACTATAAACATATCATCTTTGATCCAAATTATTATTAATATGCTGCGTTAATAAAGAATTAATTGACATCAAATAGATCACTTCACATTTTTTGAGTAGTTCTGTAATTGTGTTTCAGGTTCTAATGATTATATTTTTCAAATTATATTTTTGATGTCGTTTTTAATAACTGGAAATAAGAACATCGCTTGAGGATTCTGATCAGAAGCTGTGCAAACTGCATGAATCACTTATATTTTTCACAGAGTTTATAAAATAAGGAACAAAAAGACACTGCATGATAAATGGTTAACTACAATGAAGATAAACAAATATTAACAATATAAAAACAAAAATAGAGAAGTCAAAAAACTTGTAACAGCAAAAAAAAACAATTATAGGAGGCGCAAAGAGCTCGGAGTCCTGGAAAGTAATAAAAAGTCTGCAAACCAACAGAAAAGAGAAAGTAAGTATATCATAAATAAGTAACCTGCTAACGGAATCACGGAAAGAATTTCTAGAGAACATAACAACACCAAAAAATCAAGAAGAAGCACTGCAAAAAAATAATAAGCCAGCGGGACCAGGAGGCATAAACCCGGAACTAGTCAAACATGGCACAGAAAAACTATTTAAAGTGATAACGACATTATTCAACAAAGTTATAAATTCAGAAGAAACCCCAAAAGAATGGAAAAGAGCCTACATGATATTAATATTTAAAAAAGGAAACAGAAGAAAATGTGAAAACTATCGGGGGATAGCAGTTACACCTATTATAGCAAGAATATATAGAAAACTCTAGAAAATAAACTAGAGGAAGTTATAGAGGGCAAGCTATGTGACAAACAAGCCGGCTTCATAGCGAAGAAGTCAGGTGTACACCATATATATATATATATATATATATATATATATATATATATACTCTCCTGATCTCGACTGATCGGTGCACCTGGCTTTTGTAGACCTCAATAAAGCATACAACACGATCACACAAAAAAGAATATCCAAGGCAATAAAAAAATTAAAAATTCAAACAAGCTTAATAAATGCGGTGATAAATTTATATAAATCAAACAAAATAGCCATAAAAGTGGGTAATATACTAACAACTCCTTTTGAAACATCGAAAAGACTCCTCCAGAGATGCTGTACGTCCCCAACGCTCTTTAAGATATATTTAGAAGACACCTTAAGAACATGGAAAAAGAAATGTCAAGGAATGGTACTACCTATTCGAAACAAACACCTGTTCGCCTTATGTTTCGCCGATGATCAAGTAATTATCGCACAAGATGAAGAAGATCTAAACTATATGTTAAGAAAACTGAAAGAAGAATACCAGACAGCCGGAATGGAGAAACTATAGAAAAACGGAATATTTTGAAACGGGCAGCAACGTTATACAAAATCTAACCATCGACAATAACATCGAGATAAAAGGCACGTCAAAGTTCAAATACCTGGGCGTCACCATAACAAGAAACGCGAGCAATAAAGAAAAAAGAAAAAAATAGACTAGGACAAACGAGAACATGCATAAGAAAGTTAGACCATTACATGGAATAGGAACATACATAAGGAGATGAAACATAAAGTATACAACACAATAATCAGGAGCATAATGACGTATGGGGCGGAAATCTGGGTGACAAACAAAAAGATCAGAGACAAAATACAAGCAGTGGAAATGAAATACTAGAAAAGATCCTGTGAAGTGACAAGGATGGACAAGGAAAAAAAAGATGCAGCATAGGATGGGCGTGGAATCAGACATAATAAAATACATAAAGGAAAAGAGATTAATGTGGTATAGACAAACAAGAAGAGCAAGCGCTAGCAAATAAATAGTAATAGTAACCGATTAGAGCCCGATGGGGAAACGAAAAAGGGGTAGGCCAAGGAGATCATGGCGAAATGAAGTAGATGAAGCGATGCAAACAAGAGACCTACGGGATGGAGACTGGGAAGACCGACAAAAGTGGAGAACCTGGCTAAAAGAAGGAAAGCAGTGATACTCTGTAATATCCTAATAATAATAATTTAAAAAAATAATGACCAAATGCATTAGCAATTTATTTATTACTAAATAATAATTTCTCGTTATGGTTGATGTATTCAGTAGCTATGATTTTTACTTGTGTTGTGTTTTGAAGATTTGTGTATTAAATTCATACAAAACTTTTTTTTATTTATAAACTTTTTTCATTAAAATATATATTGAAATCATTATACACCATATTATAAAAGTTGAGTAGAAATGATTAAAATATGTCTACTTATTGATGATGTATATGTAAATACAAATAAATTGAATTCGATAGTTTGTTTTTATAAAAATAGTTATTGTCCATCAAACACAAAAATAATATTGCTATATGTCAGCAAACCTAAGCAGTAACTAAGGACATACCATTGTTCTTTATAAAAAAATTAGACGATTAAATGCGAGTACAACCTATAAATTTAATGATCTGTCCGATCTGTCATGTATATTATATATTTTTTTAATTAAACATTAATGCCCGTATTCATAAAAGTCAATTACAGTAACGGATCGTTAAATTTGACAACCGCAAAATTATTTATACTTATTCTACCATAAAAACAAGTTTGGCATAATAAATATCTATCAGAAATGAATGAAAAATAATATTTAATAATAACGCAAAATAAATAACATGTATTTCTATCAAATTTATAAAAATAGTTTTGACGTTTTATCGAATTGTGAGGTTATATTGTCACATTTAATAGTCATTAAATTTATTCAGCTTTTATGAATACGAGCATAAAACTGTTTTTTTCTGAATAATATAATAAAATAAATAATAAGTCATAAAAGTATGTGTTTTGAGACAATTATGTGCAGTATCGCTGTTTACATTTTAAAATTAAAATCAGCTATACAGAAAGGTAAGTTATAAAAACATTATAATCAAGTTTCAACAACGAGTGGCCGTGTCAACAATTTGTTTTGTTTAGCACAAAAATCAAAGTCTAGGGATCAAATTAAGAGTGCCAGATAATAAATAAATACAAAAAACCACAAAAAGAAAGATAGGAGTAAACGGAAAATATACTCATAAAAAATAAAGTTAGTGGGAGTTATAATAAAATGAAAAAAAAAATTATTATAAACAAATTTAGAAAGAATAAATTCTGGATTGAGGATAAAATCTACAGGATGTTTGGAGACTACTACTATATATACGGGGTGAAAAAATAATTTTTCCCAATTGGTCATAGTTTTGGAGTTGTTAGATAGTTTTAAGTTTTGTAGTGGTAACTAATAATTACAAAGTAACTATTATTTGTTAATTGTTGTAAAAATGTAAAAAAAAAAACGTTCAGAAAAGCAAAGCCGATCGGAAGCAGGCCGCTCCTTAAAGAGCGGAAACCGCTAAAAAAGAGCGGTCCGCTCGCGCCTTTCTTTACGCACCCAATGTGTTTAAATGTTATCTAATACATACATTAATACAATCCGTTGATGATATCTTTTGTTGTTTGTTTTATAATTGATATGGGTACATTTATTCTCAGTGTAATCTTTTCTAAACAATATTTATGTTGTAAACTTGGTGACATTTTTGTTAAATTAACTATTATTTTTTATGGCAACCATTACATTCATAGCTTTGGCATGTGGAAACTTTAAACCCAAAAATTTCAACGGATTGGAAAGTTATTTTGTGATTTTACTTAAAATGCTATTTATTGACATTTCAATGTAATGGAGTGGATAAAAAGCATTATTAGAAGAAAATAAACTGGGGTAAACTTCAGGAATTCATTAAGTTTATGTTGAGGTGTAAATTGGTTAAAATGTATTTGATAGTTTTCAACTTTTCAAATAAATTATTATACTAATGTGAAGCATGCAAAATGAAGATAAAATTAATAAAACGCATACAAAAAATGATCAGAAAGCCCATATGCGGCCTCCTTAAGCAAAATACTGCATTACTGTAACAATCATTAGGCTACTTCCCAATGTCGCATATAGCATTAAATACTAGTTGGTACATTAATTAAAGTGTTTAAAGCACAAACCTCTATTATGTAATATTTAAATCACCCTAATAGAGATTAATTAGTTTTGGGTTTTAATAAATTAATATTTCTCCATGTATTTGTTATTTATTCCAAATATTTTACAATAATAAACTGAGAATTAACTTTATTTTCAATATAGATATATTACTAAGTATATAAATGTTTACATAATTACAGTGCTTATAAATTAATATAAAAACAGTACTTGTATAATGGAGTATATAGAACCTATATAAAAGTACATAGAAAGAAAATGAGAAAAACATATTCTCTTTGTATATAATACCAGTACATCACTAAAGCCAAAATTTTATTCGAGGGTGGGAAAAGGCACATGTACGAGAGGACGGCTTAATACTATATTTTAATACTGGTCGCATTTGGAATCAAAATTCTAGCTGCTTAACAAATATATATTCAATTTTTTAATAAATGCATTTGAATTAGAAAATATCAACAGGAGGGATCATTCAAATATATCTATGTATATATAAAATCGATATCAATCAATAAAAATTTGATATTATGATATGTGATGAGTGTTTAAGGCTTTTCAGATCACGTTTGATAAATAAATTGAGATTCACAATCGTTGCTTATATAAAAGGCGTTCTAATATTTAAAACATTTTCCCGAATTAATTAACTCTTAAAATTAAATAAAAAAATATATAAAATAAATTTTCAACAAGATTTTCGAGGAATAAATATTAATAGATTAAAACAATCTCGTTATTTAAAAAGATAACAAACCTACTGGTTTTGTCATAAATATGAAAAATAATCACTGGTCAATTAATGTTTTGCATTTCGCATTAAAGGGACAAGTAAGGCAGGAGGACCAGCTTGCCTTAAAAATGGATGCGATAATAATTCAGATGCAGTCGCACGTTGTGCTGGATCTCTTACTAACATCCTATCTAAAAAGCTTTGTAATCTTGGTGAAACTTTATGAGCATTCTTTAATTTTGGTGGGGGCATCTCACGGATTCTTCGCATGGCTTGTAAAGGAAGCTCACTAAAGAATGGAGGCTCCCCATCCACCATTTCAATTACCATAATTCCTAATGACCAAATATCAACTTCTGGCCCATATGGTAGTCTACTTATTACTTCAGGTGACATCCAATAAGGAGTACCAACTAAAGATTTACGTTTTGGTAGTTCCTGAGAGACCTGTGCACAGAAACCAAAATCGGACAGTTTTACCCTACCATCTGGTGCCAACAAAATAGAATCTGATTTAATATCACGATGAATCACACCTTGGGAGTGTAAATAAGCTAACGCTTTTAAGCACTGTTTGCAGACAGTAGCAATTTGCTCTTCATCCATACGAGAATGTGTAACTATGTCAGTCAAAGCGCCACCTTCCAGGAATTCCATGACTACCCATAATTCATCATTTACCAGGTAAGAATCATACATTTCTACAATGTTTGGATGATGGTAGTCACGCATAATGACTACTTCGTTGAATAATAGCTCTCGTCGTTGTTGTTTGCGTAAGTCCATCTTCTTCACAGCCACTTGGCGCCCGGTATTACGTTCCCTGGCTATGCATACTGTTCCTGTCGATCCTTCACCAATCTTAACAAACTGGTCCAGATTCTCTCTTGGGTCTCTCGTTGACACGACCATTTGTAATGCAGCTCGGAACTGGAAATATACACAAATCAATATTTGAGTGACACCATAATTACAAAGTGACAGATACAGCGTAAGATCCAATTATCTTAAAATGTAATATAAGATGTAATTTTTTAAAGTATAAGCATGAGTGTCATAATAATTGCTAACCAACAGATTAAATGTTGACATTTTTTAGGTTATAGTGCAATCACACCTGTCAACTGAAAAGCAACAAATTAGATATCAAAAATTTTGTAGGCTATGCAAGTATTTCGACACACTTATTATTGCACAAAATATAAATATCAACATTCTTTTTGCTTATTTGTATTTTTTGATACAAAAGGTCTACAATCTTTAAATTATTTGATCTGATTGACACAACCAACAAATGTTTCCGCAAATTGGAAGATTTTAGATATTCATAGTTGCTCGTTAAGCAAAAATGATGCATTGTATTGTATGAAACATTAGCATTCCTCAGCTTGAACTAACGTAAAGTTAAATTAATTATTTTTTGTTTGTCAAACGTATTTAAACGTGTAATTGGCAAACAACCATGAACTTTGCCTTTTTACATATATTGATTTATATATAATAGAAATAAAGTTTATTATTATTATTATTATTATACGTCACATAAATTTTGTTACATTTTTTATTTATTGTATTTGTTACTAGTTTTGATAAACTAAGATATTTAAAAATCCCGGAACCTTTTAACAAGACAAAATTTTTGTAATCTCATATCAAAATAACATGAAATATGTATTTCGTTTTCATATTAAACATATTTACTCTTTTTTAGGGCAGTTATATTCTCAAAACTGCCACAACATTGGCTTGTTATCAAATATACAGGGAGTTTATAAATGAATGGGATTATGTAATCACTTTAAATGTGCCGCTTTTTTTAAATTGTTTACTATACTATTTGTTTTGACAGATCAACTTTGACAGCTGTCAAGCAAACATATGAAAACATATGTAGTATAGTAAACAGTTTTAAAGAGGCGGCATATTTAAAGTGATTACATAATCCCATTCATTTATAAACTCCCTGTACAATTTTCTATATACAGCCTGTTTCCTAAAAAACGCCGGAAGCTATAATTTTCTTATTTTAAATTTTAGACCCAACAAACTATATATATTCTTAAATGGCAAGAAATAAGCTATCTTTTGACATTCTCAGTTTGTAAATATATTTTACCTGTTTCGAGTAACGATATCCATCATCGTTATTTTAAATGGACACCCTGCTTCACATTAGCCATTTTAATTAATGTCCTGTCAATCAATATGTATTGGTCAAAGAATACTATATTCCACAATAAATTTATTTCATCTTTCATGCCAAGGGATAGGTATTTACTTCTATTAAAATTTATACATTTTGCTAATAATGAAATCATTAACACTAACAATAGGCTTTATAAAATCGACGCATTGATTAAAATATTGCTGGAAAATTATCAAAATATTTTGAATATCAGAAGAATACTTGCGATCAATGAATTGATGATACTGTTTACGGACAGATTATTATTTTATTTAACAGTCTATACCAAATAAAACACATAAATATGGCGTTAAATTATATAAATTATGTACACCAGAAGGATATACATTTAATGTTAAAATATATGCTGGAAAAGGTGATACGACTTTAAAATTTGGGCAATTAAACTTATTAAAACCTGTAAATCCAAAATATGGAATAATATTATATGCGGATAATTTTTACTCTAGCATACACTTAACCAGAAATTAGTTTGAGCAAAAAATATTATATTGTGGATTAAGATCCAATGGAAGAAAAATTTCAATCAACTTTAAAAATTAAAAAATGAAACAAGGTAGTAATTGGAAAGAAAAAAGATAGAATACAACTATCTAAAAACTTTGTCTGGAAAACCTTAAATAGTGAAATTCTTCACCCATATCATTATCAAAAAGTGCAATACTTTTTCAACCAAGTGATGCAGCACAACAACTTGCATTTTCTCAATGGCTTCTTGAACGACATAAACAAGATCCTAACTTCTTTAGTTCAATATTGTTTATTGTTCAATCTATGTTCACGAGAGATGGCATTATAATATAACAATATACATAATGAGCATATCTGGTCATAAGGAAATACGGACGCATCAGTTTTTTAAAAATTTAAAAGCACAGATTAGACTTTCTTCTACAATGTGTGAAAATTTTATTCAATTATATTCAGGTGTTTTCTTGTAGAGTTTGATTCTGTAAACCCTTATAATAGGGCAACTATTCTCCCCCCTTAAAATTGCAAAATAAAGTGACAAATGTAACTGCTTTATGTTTGTAATATCCAATAATCTTATGGGGTGCTTAAGAAACCACATACTTGCTAGAAGTTAGGCTAAGGAAATTAGTGTAATTCATTCAATGGTCTTTGTAATCCCCATCTTTATTTATTTTTCAAAAGATATTTAAAATAAATGTTTGTTCAATGAAACCTAATAAACAGGAAGATTTGCAGAATAAAATAAACTTACTAATCTATCACTACCGAAATGATTACAGCAATATGCATATAAAACTTATTGAAAGATTCTCACATGAAAAAACTAGTGTCTAGTCCCTAGATTATAAATGCTATAGTAATAAAATTCTTTCAATAACCAAAAGTCTTGATGATAGTTTTGCAGATACCATACTTACAATATGACAATACATAATATTTCTAGGTTAGAATCTGTACTATCTATAAAAATAAGTGTTTTCAAATAATATAAAGAATGGAATATTAGTAGTAAGTACATAATTATTTTATTAATACTTCTATACTGACTAATAGTCGGAGGTTAAATCTCAGATTGATCCGAGATGTATTTATTTTGATTTATGTTTGTGGAATAAATTGTAGTATACTTATACTCCATTGATCCTAGTTGCACTTGTAAAACATAATTGCCATTGATCAATTTCAGTCAAAATTCATCATAAATTAAAACATAACCTGTCATAATCACTGACACAATAAAAAAAATTCAAAGTTTGATCATAAAATTATTTTAATTTTGTATTGTATTGACAGTAAGCACGGAACACATTGGCCGATTGCAATCATAATATCAGTGAATTGACTCTGAGCCAATTAATGATTATCAAAATAAATTCATGAACTCGGAACAGGCATAATAATCTATTTCTGTCAGTAACTATAATATTAAATTTAATAAAAATTAGTTAGATTTACTTAATTTTAATCACATAAACATTTTCTTTCTAAAATAATTATCCTATATTTTTTAATAATTCTATTTAAAACTATTATCGCTATAAGAAAAAAATTGCTTTCTAAGCTCTGCTTGCAATGTTTTTTTCAAAACCCCATTGATATAAAGTAATTCACTACAAATTTTAAAATAAAAAATAAATAAACAAAATTAAAAGATTCGTACCTGTTCATGTGTGAGCCGTTGTTCATGAGGTTGTTTGGAAGCCGATGTGGAAGCATTTACATTAGCAGGATTGGCGATATGCATATTACTATGATTATTCTGTGTCCCATTTTTAACATTCTGGTTCTGGTCAGGTCGATGAGGATAGCCTGCATGTTGCAAACTTTGATGTGATCCGATGCTTGAATGAGAATGTGCACTAAGATGGTTCATACCCATTGGTGGTACAGAAGCCATGGAACCGGCAGGTGAAATCTGCCTGTGGTTATTCTGATTATTGTATGGGTATTCATTACCATTATGTGCAACTTCATGATTACTTAAAGATCTCTCCGCAGGAGAATTTTCACGAATGTGTTGTTTTGGATCCCTTCTCATGGACGGATACTGCATAATCTGCTCTTCTGGCACAGCTGGTGGTACATTGGTATTGTTTTTAATATCTCGTCGTAACCTTGGAGGGCTTGACGATCTAAGTGAATTAGACCGGGCTACATTCGATGTTTTAGGAAGAACTATTCCATTTGGTTTTGCTTGGTGAATATTCAATCGATTTTCTGATTTGTGGTCTCCTCTCACTATTGTTTTTAAATCTAATATTTCTGTTGGGGTAATCTCAGATGGATCTACTAAGGGTAAAGGCCGGTTTGTTGATTTGAGTATTTGATTATTGCCAACAATAGAGGCCCATTGCAACGGAAGACCTACATATCGACCTTCTCGTTTATCAAAGCCCGTATGAACCCTATGCTCAAAATTCGTTGGTGTTGATATTTGTGGTTTCTTTTTCTTTTTGGAAAACATGATCCTGTGGGTTTTGGTGGTAATTTACGCCCTTCTATGGCAATTCAAGTGTCAACATACGTACATAACCTTATTATTCTTAAGATTACTAATGAATTCAACTAGCAAAACAACATTTAAGGCACTGGTTACACTTTTTCTTAATTTAAACACTAATAACTACATGTTAAATCGATTGTATTTGCAGGAATTAATATAAATATCGACAAAATATCGCGATGGAAGTAATGTTATATTTTCTTCTAGCGTTTAGAGCGGTGTTGCAATCAACATTTCTAACGTCAACAATATTTATCAGAACCTAAATAACACAACCAAATTATAATGCAAATCTGTCCACGCAGTCTTGAATTAACTAATAAGAAGTACGTTTAGCGCGCAATATTCTAATATTTAATAATAATTTTAAAAAATAACATGTCCTTCGGTCAACTTGACAACATGGCTTAAATTCTACTAGAGGCTCTATCTATTGTTACTACATAGCACCATGAATGGAATTTGGTCAAAGACAGAAACCGTCATTTATCCAATTAATTTAATTGAAGCGACACCTTTTATTAAGATCAATTCAAATTTAATTTAGTTTAATTGTACTTATAATAACTACTTTATTTGTTATTTAATTTTATGCATATTATTTCTATTAAACTTTTATATAAATGATATTAATTTATCTTTAAAATGGAATGATTAATGATTGCTCTGATTAATTTGGAACTTTCTATATCATGCAAAGACAGAAAGTAAGTTAAATGTTATAATTCTTAAAATTGCCATAATTTATAACAATATCATTAAAGGTTGTTTGTATAATATTAGTAATAAACAAGCTCCTATATTTTTAAAATATTTAGGATTTTTAAACTTTCTATTTCCATAATACGAAAATTGCAGTATACGAGGGGGCATTGATAAATATATAAAGGGTTTTTCAATAAGGGCGGGTAGATGTTGAAATGGAATAAAACAAGCTGTGTGTGAGTTATTAACAAAATTCTTTTTTTATTTAAAAGGCCCATTAAGTCGTCTACATCGTTCAAATGTTTGTCTCGGCTTCTTATGGTGGTACGGATCCGAGTGGTTCAATTTTCAATTACTCTTCCGCATAGATCCGGCTGAATTTGTGCAATGGCCTGTATTATGTTTACGATTAGGGCATCGGTTGATTGTGGTTTATTTGCATGGACCTGCGACTTCATGAAACCGCACAAGAAAAAGTCTAGGGGGGTCAAATCGCATGACCTTAGTGGCCAATTCACATTACCCCTGCGAGAGATAACCTTACCTTCAAAACATTTATGCAGAATGTCAATTTTGGCGTCCGCTGTGTGGCACGTGGCGCCGTCCTGCTGGAAATTGGATATCATCGTTCTGTAGCGCTCGCCGTTGATGGTGACTGCCTCACCAACGTCGTTTTTGAAAAAGTTCGGACCAATGACGCCCAACGGTGTAGGCCTAAGTCCCGACGCAAAATTTGCTAAATTGGTGACTAAAAAAGGCCGAGTTCTTGTGCACGGAAAGGAATCGACTGCTTCGGGTTTTGCTATACACTTTCACGGACCGCGGCAATGTTCTCCGCCGATCTTGCGTTCCTTGAACGTACAGGTGGTGGCTGATTATTTACCGAACCCGTCGTCACAAATTTGGCCGTCAAACTTTGAAGAGTTGACTGTAAAACGCCACTACGTCTACAGTAAAATGGGCGCAATGCGCGCAACGTTTGCATTAACAAATACTCATTTTGATCATGAAGTTTTATTATTTGAAGGTGTTGTTCAATTGTGTAACTTGCCATGGTAATTTGGCATAAGTAACTGAATAATATACAAAAAATTTGATGTCACCAAAGCAAAATGGCCACCACAGACCGCAAAAATCTACCCGCGCTTACTGAAAAATCTTTTTTTTGTCTGCCTCTACCGAAAGCATCATTTTTGGCCCAAAAATCGCCTTTTTGACCCGCATATGGCCATTGGGCCACACAACTATTTGCAGTATTTGATTGGCTGAGAATCACAATTTTATATGTAGACGTCATACCTGACAGTAGTGACAAATTATAATAAACATTGAAAATAATGTTTTTAATTGGGGCTGGCAAAAAAATATCGAGTGTTAAAAGGCTTTAGCAGCCCTTCGCTTTGGCAGCTCTCACTCGCTTTGCTAGTTCGTGCTGCTAAAGCTTATTTTTGGCCCTTGATACACTATATACTATATAACCTAAACATTCTTGAACAAATCAAATTGCGTTACCATAGCAAAAAACAACAACTTGTTAGAAGTGTCACTGTAAGTTTTTACGTGAAGAGTTTAAGAATAGTTGTGCAAATAAAATTTAAGAAAAAACATATCAGACACCTATGAGCAAGTTCAAAAATTGGAGTACCAAGCAATCATTAATTACTTGCATTTAAAGGAGTTAAGAGGTAAACATATTTACAATTTTTTTTTATATAACACAAGCAACGCAGGATATAATAACTTGCTAATAATAAATTTGTTTTGTTTTATAGCATCAATTTATTATTCTGAAACCATTTGTTTCCAGTAACGCTTGAAAACGCTGCATGGCTATCTCTGCCTGAGCTGATCTATGAAGAATAATAGTATTATTGGCGTAAAGAAAAATTGGTACTGATATATTTGGTAGATCGTTTATAAATACTAAGGCGGCAATTTTACTGCAAGACTTTTATCAACTATTACCGTTTGCCACTAACCACCAAAATGTACTACGGTCTCACTGCAACCACTGAGGACCACCATATATTTAAATTTTCTACTCATTTTTAGTAAAAGAGTGTTATAATTTTTATTTGGTTGTGGCATATGGTATGTTTGTGTTTAATGTTTAAATAAACTATTGACAATTAATCACGGTTGTCATGCAACCTTGCGTAAATTAAATTATCAATATTGTCGACGTTCTCAAATGTGTCATTTTAGTGAAATTATATCAAAAATAATAATGTTTATATAATTTGTAACATTACAAAGTTAATATTTTTCAAACTCCAATCAGCTGTTTCTGTGCGGTTGCGCCATACCTAATACTGCCGTAGACCGTCTAATAAAGTTTGAACAAATTTGAAATTATGATACAATGGTGACCAGATTACAGACGCTAGCAAGTAGCAGTGAATCAGTGGGACCGTCATCATATGATATAACATGTTCAAATTTTGGTTGGTAATGGTAGGTGGTGCAGTGAAAATGCAGCTTAAGTTGTAAAAAATATTTTGTTCCAACGGACTTACACAAATTTCTTTGGCAATTTGTTTTTCACAATAAAGACAAAATTTTTATTGTAACTTAAATTGTTTACCCACGTTCTCTTTTCTTACATTCTACAGAAATTTCTTCTAGAATCAGTTGTTCCTGAACGTTGAAAAGGTGTCATTATTAAACCAATTCCAACCAGTATTTTATGTATAATCAGATACAAGTATTTGTTAATAATTGTCAAATTTTATCAACTCACCAGTCGGGGTTTTGTAATAGATTTAGTTGTGTAGTTACTTTCCTGGATGTAACCAATGACATATTAGCAGCTACTGATCAGAGCAAAATAAGTTTACTTGTTTTACTTGACTACTCTAAAGCCTTCGACACTGTTAATTACTCAACTTTACAAACTATCTTAACTTACTATTGGTTTGGCTATTCCGCAGTCTGACTGTTAAATAATTACTTACAAAATAGAAGACTGTGTCAAAATTAATTCTTATACTTCTCCAATTGTATACGTACCTCAGTGGTCAATTCTTGGCCCACTATTGTTTTCTATATACACGTCTCTGACTCTTCATCAGCTTTCCTATTGCAAAAGACACTTGTATGCAGATAGTCAACTATATTTATCATTCACCTAGTCTGTATAAAGATGACATAAAATGTTCAGCATATTTCTAAAATGTTTGATTTGAAAGTAAATCCAGACAAATCTAACTTACTTTAAAAAAAAAAAAACAAAACCTGCAACAACTTAAAAAATAAAATAAAAATTAGTATTGATGGTAAACTTATTCCTTTTATGACTGAAGCAATAACCTGGGCATCATGTTTGATAATATTTTTAAATATAAAAAATTTATAAATAAATGTGTATCTCTTGCTTATTTAAACTAAAAAACCGCATAGGTCATACCTCTTGGTCGCTGTTAAGAAAACTTAGTGTGGTACTTTTGCACTTTCTAACTTTTCATACTGTTCTACATTGTATCGACAATAATTGATGTAGATACTTCCAAACAAATTCAACAAGTGCAAAATTTTTGTCTTAGGTTTATTTATGGAATTTGTAAGTTTGACAGAATTCCACATAAATTAAAAAAATTCAGATGGTTGTCTATGGAAGAGAGAAGAAAAGTTATTAAAGCTTGTCTATATCATAAGATTTTTAGTACTAAACGGCTACCTTAATTATTTCATAAAATCACATTTTGCAATGACGTTCATACTTTAAATACAAGGTCTAAAGGACTATTATCCCTACCTAGACATTCTACTGCTATTTTTGAGAGGTCTTTTTCTTATATAACATTTATAAAATTTATAATGCCATTTTGTCCGCCCATGCCAAGCTATCATATTACAAATTTAGGATTGTTTTTAAAACTATATTCTTGAACGTATGATTGTTACATTTTCATAAATACTTTTTTTGTTTTATTGTGTAATTAATGCTTACTTGATTTAATTTATTGGTCTTAATTTGATTTGTATTAAAATACCCATGCACCGTTATATCATCATGGTGTGACAAAGCAAAAAACTCAAAACGCCAATCAGACTGTATGTTTTATAAAAACTTCCAAAAAGGTTACAAAAAATTAATTCGTCAACGACAAAGAAAAACATAGATAACTTTTTACAAAGATGTTGAAAACACTGCCCCACGGCCAACCTATCAGAAGCAACCAAGATACTTTTGAAAACTCATTTCCCAGGCTGTACCACCTTGACAAAAGGGCGGTCTGACGCTGCAATCTTACTCTTATTAGGGGATGATTGAGACACCATCTTGTAGAATGTACGCGTATAACCTGGGCAATCAAAAACTTTTCACCATACAAAGCACCAGACGGAATTTTTCAGGCACTTTTGCAATGGGTCCAAGTTATCATGGACACCTGGTGAGAATCTATAGGGCATGTATCGCCTTTTGCTACATCTCCATAACATGAAGAGAAGTAAAAGTTGTATTAATATTAAAATCAGAACGCTATAATTGCACCATGGCAAAATCTCCCGATAAGTCTCTTGAAAGACTGTGCAAAAGATCAGTTTGAAAAACGGTACTTATTACTAAGTCAATACACTCGAAGCTACACGCATACACTTAGAAAAAAACTTACGAAATTGGCTTTACACATCGTAGCAGATGAAATCAAAAGATTATTACAAGATAAGGTCCACTATAAAAGTATTCATAAACATTGAAAGTGAATTTAAAAATCGATAAAACACATGCTAGAGAAAAAAGCCGTAACAGTCATTGTAGGCAACACAACAAACAGAAAAGTAGTTAGCATAGGCTGCCTTGAGAGTAAGGTACTGTCACCACTACTATGGAGTATAGTAGTAGACAGCCTAATTCAACAACTCAATGACTGCGGTTTTTACACAATTGGCTACGCAGATGATGTAGCAATTACTAAGTGGCAAACTTGAGGGCATACTTTGCAGCCTAGTCCTAAACACCCCATTATTGCTGTCAACTGAGGTAAAACATCTGTGTGTAATTTTTGACCCAGACTCACATGGAGGCCACACCTAAACATGAGATGTAAAAAGGTGTATGTGTCGTTCTAGCAATGTAGACGGGTTGTTAAGAACACATGGGTACTGTCTCCAAAGATAGTACTCTGGCTATACACAGCTATCATAAGACCTATGCTCATCAACAAAGAAAAAAAGTCAACAAACCAACTAAATCAGATATCTATGTTGAGGAAGTAGCAACATCAACAACACTGCGTCTGAATGCAACCACCAAACTTTGGCACACTGCAATGAATGCCTACAAACACTGTTCCTGGAAAAGGCTGTAAAAAAGCCACTTCTACTGAGAGGGCAAACAGATATCATGCCACTCTACGTTGTATTTAAAAAAAACCTACATTGTACACACACATGAACAACAAGAGCTGAAGCGGTAATTTACTCCCAAGATTAAAACATCTCAATATCCACTAGGGACCATGCTAAAAGCAAATACACACAATTAATTTAAAGCACAATGGCATAACAACCCGGGCAAAGGAGACAATGATTGCCCCAAATCGTAAAACGGCCGACTACTTTTTGAGACTGTCCAGAAAGAAACTTCAAATCATAACAGGAATCTTGACAGGGCACTCTCAACTAAGAAATCACATGCATGTTATGGGCTTTGTAGACAGTCCAATATGCAGGGAATGTGAAATGGAAGACGAAACAACCAAGCATGTACTATGTACCTGCTCGGCGCTCTCCTACGCAAGAGAGTCCATGTTAGGGAATTGCTAGCTTGTCATGGCAAGCATACATCAACCACATAGGTTGGCTGTGCGTCGGCATGGGAGAGTAAAGTTTACCACTGGATGAGGTACAAAAGGCCTAATGAGGCATAAGTTCACTGAAAATGGATTCACTCTCCCACTCAAATCGAGAAACCCAAAATCCACATTGCTGTATCAAAAGCTAGGCGGGCTCTTCAAAGAAAATGTTGGTCAAATATGAGTCACGATATTAGAAAAATAGTACTAGCGTGCTAGAAGTGTCATTTTACAATACATTTCATATTAACCACTCTTACAGCTTATCCTTCCATAGGCTTCAAATAAACTTGTATATTGATTTATATGGATCATTGCCAAAATCTTGAGGTGCACTACAGTACTTATGTGTTTGTCAAGATTTTTTTTTTTTAATTTGTAGTTTTGTATCCCATAAAACGAGCAACAACAACGATTATTTTGCGGCAATTCTCACTAAAATTCTATCCGATCATGAAGCGCAATTCGCTTCGGGAAGTAGATTTAAATATTGTTCCAGTGTTTTGTTCAGTACGGCATCCATAAGTAAATCCTGTAAATCGTGCTATGAGGGAGCTGGTTAGATTATTCAGAGCTTATTGTCACAATCAACAAACGAAGTGGGTATTGAAAATAAGTAATTTTACCATTTTCTTGAACTCACTTATACATGAAACACGAGCTATTCTCTGCGGGAACTACAGTTTCATGTGGCACCTTCTTTGCTACTCCTTTTTTTAGTAGTAACACACCTCCAGATAACCAAGTAAAATCGAAATGTTTATAACATGGTTTGAGGTGAGAATTTTAGCAAAAGAAATGAGTACAATTCCACTCTAGTCACATTAAGCGGTTCATTGAGGGGTTTTTAGTTTCGGTGAATCTTAAAACAAGGCGGTTGAGACGGATTAATATAATAATATTTATTTACATATTGTTTTTAACTCGCGTATTTTTATATCCGCGATTGCAAATATTTTCCAATGATACGCTGAATTGATTTCAAGAAGATGTTTTTATTCCGAACCGCTCTATCTAATTAAATTACTTACCTTTAAAGTTTAGGTGTGTGGCAAATATTTATTTGCACTCTGCGTCTGGTTGCTTTTAGGTAATTATTATATTTTGTATTATTTATAATTACTAATTATTTTATTTTTTTTATTGACCATATTACTTTATTTGATATTATGTTGATTTCTCATTAAATTTGTATAATGTGTTTGTAACAATTAATTATGTTTTTAGTTAACCCATTTTTCAACAATAAATTTTTTATTACGCACTGTTTCTGTTTCTGAAGTATAGTGGTAAATAGGAAAAATTAATCAATTGAAGTGGTTTATTACGTTGTTAATGATCTGCAACTTTTTGGACATACTAGTGATAGGAATATACAGGGAACAGTTAATAAACATACAACATATTTATACTGAGTTTATTATAAACAATTAACAAAAGCAACATTTGAAACGAAAACAGGCACATTTACAAATATATAAATGTATATATTATTGCTGTTCTTCTAGATTACATATCGCCTTCGTTTACTTTTTATTATTATTGTTATTTTTTTCTGTTTTTTTGTTGTTTTTAAAAAGCTCTAAAAAACGTCCTAGAAAAACGAAACATATCATGATATGTACCCTGTATACATTACAGGAGTCGTCTCTTATAATAATAATAAAAACTCACTCAATTAGTTAAAAAAAAGAATAAATTTCTCTAAACCGCAGATTCGGAAATATGTTGGTAACAAAGTGAGCTTTCTTCATCTCCGTTAAAATGAACAATTTCTATACAAACCTACGTGACCATATATATACTTATATATATTTTTTTATTATCTGATTATTACAGTCTGAGTCTGATTATTAAGTATGATTGTTAATCAACACTTTATTTAATCTACGCTTTTCTTCTCACTACAATCTAATGTTTTCCTTTATAATCGGATCGCGCGGATGGAACATGTAACTTATTAGGATGATATGTAAGAATAGTAATAATTAAGAATTGGTGATAGATGTTTCATCCGCGATATCCTAGGTGTTTTAATCAATACATTATGTTTTTTTTTGTTAGGTAAATATAAATACTATGAGTGGAATGTTTTTAAATGTTAATTACTAAATTAATAATATAAAATAAAATATGACTAGATACTTTTACAATATTAATCAGTTCGAGTTTTATATTTTTTTAAATTAAATTAATGCGATGAAATAATAATTGAAACATTCAGACCCTTCCTTAATAGTTGGCTGTATTTTCGTTATTCTGATGTTCTAACTAATTTAATTCTATGTAGATTCGTTTTATACTATTTGTTTAAGGATGTTTGAAGCTTAACATATTTTGGTGTTTTTGTATTTTATATGTCGTTTGTCTGTCTATAATATTACTTTTTAAAAACTACAATCAATATGATTGAATTAAGTCTAATCAAATTGAATGAACATCAAGGCATAATATTAATTTACAACCAACTAGTATATGATTTTCCAATAAAAAATGACCTGTGCAAGTAGTCCAAATGCTTCCAAAATTAAATTAAATCTAAGTGTAGGCCATTGGCGATGATGATTTGTTCTTTTTATAAGAGGCAGTCATTTTTTTTTAATTTATTTTCTTTTTAATTTTTTTATTAATAAAATTTGATTCTCTACCTCGTATAATTTGATATTATTTTTTTGAATGTTTCCCCGTATAAAATATTTTGTGTGTGTGTCTTATTTAATATTATAATAATTATTACATTTTTGTTTGTTTGTTTTAAATTCTTCACATTGACTCCATTTGTTCGGTGAGTTCCAAAATTGGAGATTCACTTAATGGCAGTAAAGGGGGCCAAACGTTGCCAGAAAATTGCTGGAGGCCCTAATCAATAAAAATAAACTTCTTTGTATGGTATGCACACAACAAACACGTTTCAATCATCTAGTCAAAAAAAAATAAACAAAAACAGTTAAAAATAAAACATAAAAAATAAGTCAAGCTATATATACTAATAACTCGTTAATTTAAACATTATAAGATCAAAGAGGAAAATTTATTAACAGATTAATCTAATTAATTTGGTATTGCTCTTGTAAAGCGTTTATTTCTACATCCAAGAAAAATACACAAAAAGAAAAAATACGAATTTCATTATTAAAAGATAGTAAGTGCATACGTAATCTTTCCATTTCGCAATAGCGTGTGCTATATTTTTAGTAGCATTATCTTGATGGAACCAATAATATTCGGGGATGGTTTAAACTATATACCCCGAGTGTCCCCAAGACAAATATACTAACGGACGGATTTTATTTTATGTACCCTTTTGTTGGACACGCAATAAACCGAGTAGTTTGCAGTAAGTTGTGAACTTGATAAAAATGTCGCATTTTGAACAGCGTAAGAAGTTCAGTTTCCGCTTGCAAACCATATTTTAGCGTATTTTCTGAGCAAATTCCAATGATTATTCTACAGGGTCATTATAAAAGATTAAATTTATGTAACCATCTAATGTACGTTTGTGCCACTCTAGTGAAATAGTTGAAGTTAAACTGTCAAAATAAAGTAAATAGGTTGGTGCACAATTTTAAAAAGGCGGCATATCTAAAGTGATTACATAATCCCAGACATTTATAAAGACCCTGTATATACTTAAATAACTAACTACTATCTTCACGAAAAGTTGCCAGATTTATAAATATCATAACCGGGTCAGAGAAAGAAGTTATAATGTTTTTAGTATATGTATATGTGTGCAATGACACAATAATTACAAAGCAACATATTAAGTGTGAAATTTTTTTAGGTTATGTATATGCCGTAACGTATCGATTAAATTTTGTTTCGGTTGCTTATTTTAAATTATATCTTGACACATTAAGTCAAAAATCAACAAATTAAGTGTCTCTATATATATGTTATGTGCGATCCGTGACGCATTTTCTAAACGCAAATCAACAGATGAGATACTTACATTTTATAGGTTATGTAAGCACAGTAATCTCAAAGAGGTCATTTTTGTTCACAACTGTTAATGCCAAAGCAACAGAAAGGATGATAATTTAAAGATTATGTAACTATCGTGAGACAATGATTGCAAACCCAACTCAACTCAATCGCTAGCAACATAAATGTCATTATTTTTGGATTATATGCGTACACATAATTCAAATTATATTTTTTCAATTATTGTCTCAAGGTGCAAAACAATATTTGCAAAAATATAATTTTTGTTCATAATTAAACCAGGACAATTCCGAAAAACCATCACGTCTGGCAACACTACTTTAATACCAATTGTATATGATTTGGAGTTAAATGATATTCTTTGAGTTTAAATAATAAGCAACTAAAGATCACTAAACAAAAAACTTTATTTGATAAATGTTCTAGTAGTTGTCGTAAACATCCATTTTATTACCTTAATTAAATATTTTTTCATCAAATCCCTAAATTAGAAAACTGTATGCAACTATATTTTTCCCAAATAGTTTTACACCTACAATAGACTTTCCTCTTTGACATATAATTAAAAACAAAAACACATGCTGGGTTAAAAGGTTATTAAAATAAATAAAAATAATTTAGTCAACTATTAACGCAATACTTGATATTTATATTATTTTTTTCATTTCGTTCAAGTGCAATAATAATTTGGTAACAATCAATAAAACTAAAATAATACAATTACTCGATAATAAAATAATTAAATAACACAGACACAAAAACGTTTTGTACTAAAATCACATAATGCAAGTTCTTATTAAGATAAAAGAAAACAAATGAGATTTTTTATTAATTCTTTGTTTTTTTTATAAAAGCAGTTATAAAAATAGATTTTAATTGAATATTCCTTGATTAGAATTAAGAAATTAATTCAGATCACAACTTGAATAACACAATTACATTTTAATAATCTGCGCTTCTTGAATATAAATATTGTGCAAGTGAAAAATGTATTTTATTTTTGCAGTCTAGACAGCTCGATTTGTTAATTAATCCACTGAAAAGATTTTAAGCACAGGACGTGAAGCACCAGCCGCACAAACAGTCTAGATTCGGTCCTTCAACAAATTTATTAGCCCGAAGCAATTTTATATTTTCGCTCATATTGTCTCAATTGTCTAGAGTTTAGAGGTTTTGTTTTATTGACTCAAATATAAAACACTCGACACAAAAGAATTTCATTAAATGTGTTAGATTTAAGAAACGCCGAATATTACAACTGGCCAAGGAATGATCAATTAATTAATATTTTAATATTCCATGTGAAATTATTTCTTTTATTAATAAGAACCCGGTTTTTTATACCTGATTCCAAGTAGCAGGTGCTTGCCAAGAAGCGGCTGCAGTTTGAACGTTTTCTGATATTTGACAGGAAGTCTGTAGGTTCCCCGGCAAGGCGTTCCAAGCCTCTCCAGCCGTCGAACCTTCAACTAAAGCTTGAAAGGCCAATAAGTCTTTGCTCTCGGTTTCGGATAGTGGCAGGGGAGGGAGGACTGGCTGCTGCTGGGCAATTTTGTAACTGGCCTGTCGCAACATCTGCCGCCTAGCTAGGGAGTGGTCGACGCTTGTGTTGGGCGATTGATGCGACATAGCGCACTGTTTTTGCAATATCTGTCGTTTTTGCTGCAAAAGTCGGTGCTGCATAGCTGTTTGCAATTGCAATGGTTCCTGGCTATTATTGGTGTAACTGAAATTATCGGGCAGGCTGACACGCTTATTTGAACGTGGTTGGAGGTACTGGTTATGCTGCTTTTGCCTTTGCGTAACCTCCTCGGGCGGATCTCTTGCTTGGTATTGTGATTGCAGCCTTTGAGCTTCCCGTTGAACCAAATGCATATCTAAAACTCCTTTGACCTTCGAATTTTCATTCAATTTCTGGGAATTGAAAGCAACAACGCCACCACCGCCACCATTCTGCGCCGTGGCTTCAGCTACCTGTTGAGCTACGAGACCGTCGCTGGCCCGTCTTCCTTCCCTAAAATCAACGGGAGATCTTGTAATGCCCCTGGTCGCCTTATAATTGGTCATATGCACTAAAGGATTATGTTTATGTATAACAGATCTAGTATTTACTGAATACTTGGGTATAGACGATAACGCATTGGAGCTAGTAAGGGTAGGTTCTGGTAAGTTTCTATCTGTTGTGGTACAACTAGGTAAGCTATTGGTAAGTTCACTGGAATCAGAGAGTGGATACTCTAGGCTTTCGAAATTACTATCACAACTGAGGTTCTGACTGAGGCTTTTTGAAGTGTTGAAATTTGTGACTACTCCACTAGAGGAACTGGACGAGGCGTAGCTGAGTCTAGGGGTGTGCGTATGTGTGGTTGTAAGTTCCTCAAGATCAGTTTCCACACCCTCATCAGTCGAACTTGAATACTGCGTTTGGATTTCACCGCTCCTATACCCACTACAACAATATAATATTATTATAATCCAACTAAATTAGTTAACAAACTGACCTTGTGTAAAACCTGGTTAGAGATCCACCTTTATTATCTACATCCAAAGAATTTGGTTGGCAAATTGCACCGTGCATAAAAGAATATGTAGGAATATGATTGAGAAAGTCTCTAAATGGAGGAACATCACTATTACTACCACTAGGAGGACCCACTGCCGATTGTTGCAAAGTGTTCATTAACTTATTGGCTTCCGTCGTAATGCTGAAGGCATTTGCGGAAGCTTGATTCAAAATTTTTAACGCGTCTTCACTATTTGTGGCCGCTAAGAGTTTCGCCGCGTCGATGCCGTGGGACGGCGGTGAATCGCAGGATCGTGGACTCGAACTCAATTTACTGTTGCTAGCGGTCGGCGTGGTTGATGAAGAATTGTGCAGCAATCTACGACAATCCTCACTGGTGCTGGCTCGATTTATTTTTCGCATGGCTTGCTCCGCAATGCTTGATGGTCGTCTTCGTTGTACTTCTCGTGTGCCAGTCTGCTGTTCACTACCCACCAATTGATGCCGCAACTTTTCTAATAATAAATAATATATTGCTGCATGGTGGTCGTAGCTGCCAAGACGAATTGACTAGAATTAAAAAAAAACAATTATATTAATCATGTATTGTCTGATGAATGAAATGAGTTGAGAAAACAATAGATAAAATTGTAAAATACTAATAAAACCCGGTGTAGCCCCGTGATGTACTATCTCGCCCAAACACGATTTGCTAACAGTAATATCGTCAATAACTATTATACAAAAAAACATTGTGATACGTACACATTATTTTGGATTAGAAAAGAAACGGTTCAATTGTAAGTACGTAAAATTTTTTAACAATTTAGGTCAAAATGTTTAAATTTGTTACTAAATTTAATAATAATGGTAGTCTAAACCATCACTAATGTAAACTAAACAAACGCATTAGTAAACAGAGATTTAAAACTGACAATAAAATAAACCGGAGATTTTCCATATTAATAAGGTAATTGGTGGCGGGAAATACTATAACAAATAAAAGGTTCATACACGTAAATTTCCGGTACGCATGGCAGAAGCGATGTCGGAGTTTAGAAGATAGTTTCGAAAGTCTACACCACCGGTAACGTAACGGTCATTCAATTTCACGCAATGAACCGGATTTAACCTGTAATACTGTAATTTTCCAGTAAAAGCACAAACTTTATTGTAATAATGCATGCTAAATTTGTTACGATTTATCTCTATACTGCATAACGCTACTTCTTTTTTCAGTTGGACTTGTTGTTACGTTAGCAATGATTGACTAGTAAGGCGGTGTGTCCGACACCTCGACACCTAATGTATATTTGAAGATATTTTCTCTAATAGCAAGTTATCTGCATTTTGATAGATTAAACTAAGCCAATATAATCAAATTTAGCATAAATTTTATATTTCAACTTTTCTGTTTCATATTTTTTGAGATACTTAAAGAAATTAACTTTAAAATAATGTTTTCTGCATTTTGATAGTTTAAATATTTACAAAAATTACTTGAACTTTATCAATATAATTAAGTATTAAGTTCTGCACAAATTTTATATTTGAATAACCAAAATATTTAAAAAAACCAACTTTAAAACCAAGTTTTCTGCATTTTGACAGCTTAATTGCTAACATTTATATTATTTAAAAAAATTAGCTAAAATGTCATCAAAAATAACATAACCTAACCTTCTATATTTAAATAATATATGTAAAAACATCATAACAATTATTATTTATTCTTCAATTTTTTCTCTAATGTTTATAACTTTTATAACATAAGTAGATATTTGAAGAAGTTATAAAACCAGGTTTTCTGCTCTTTGACAATTCATTTAAATACTCAAAAACGTAAGTTTTCTGCGTTATGACAGCTTAATTGTAAAAATATTAAATCAAGTTACTTGAACTTATTCAAACTTTTAAAGTTCTTAAATAGGGTTTTTGTCTGCAAAATCTGTTAACAACTTTCAGCTTTTTAAAGACTTTTTGGGTTATTTAAAGTCTTCTAAGAGTAGTTATAGTTCTTAAAGTCTTTATTAGTCTATTTACTATCAATGAAATAAGGCTATCCTATGCATAATTGAAAATGCTTTATCTATTCAAATTCAATTCCAAGTGGTATAGTAAATACATTGATTTTTTGGATTGCAAATAATAGAATAGCTAGACATCTTTACCTAAACATAGAATATTTACAAAAAAAAAAAATATAGCAGGGAGACAAACGGCAACTATATTAAACTTCATTTGAAAATTGCTTGATATCAAGTTGATTTAATTTAAAAATAAATATGTAAGCCACTTGCAATGTTTTATTTTTAATATTTAAAAATATTATATTATATCTATACTTTTAAAACTTGTTTAAAATGCTACTGTACTTAAAACAAATGCCATACTGAAAATCCCTCTTTTATATATTGGTCCAAGCTATTCTTTCGTTAATATTTAAAAACCATTAATATTTACCTCTCGAGTTTTACTGCTGTCAATATTAAGACTTTGCATTAATCTAAGAATCTGTTCGTTTGGTTGACTTGTAGATACTGCGACTGGGGGAGGGAGATTCGGAGGTACTTCAATCTGCATCCACCTGTGTCTCTTAATCTGTGTTATACTATAACGCTTGCTAGGCTCCAAAACCAGCATTTTTCTAATCAACGATTCACAATCTGAAAATTAAAAAAAATACTCAAAACGTTTTAACAATGATGAATGGTCATTATCAATACTTTAGCTGACAGCTGCAAATATTTTCACAAAATAATTATAGGAATCCATTGCAAATTAATAAAGTTTTATATTGATTTAAATATGATGTATGTTGGGTATTAATTTTATTCATTTAAAAATTAATTCAATTATAAATTATTTAAAAATAATCATGTGTACATGTATAGCAAAATAAAGTAAACATAAATAAGTTGCGTCTTTAGATATTATATTTTCTGTAGAAATCAATAAATTATATTTATTTTAAGTTGTATTTAATCAAAATCGAAAACGTAAAACACATTTTCGTCAGATAAATTTCAATTGAAAATTAAATAAAGTGCGCTCTGTGATCATTTAGCCTGTGCGTGCGCTTTTGCAATGACGCACGTGCTGACGTCAAACTAGAGAAGAGAGCGAACCCCAAAGTGTGGGTGGGCAACAGGAATGCTGGAAAGTTTTAGAGCCCCATAGTCACCCCGATTAAATTTAACTAAACCAAAATTCGATATGCTCCACACTTTCGAAATGAATAATATAAAAAATAATAACAAGATATTTAAAAATGATTATTATGTTCGTCAGTATACGATTATTAATTAACATAATAATTTCGCACGGGCACATGTAAACACGGCAATTATTATTATTATATATTATTATTTTTTATCAAGCAATATTTGTCGTCATGTGATAATTAACGTGTCGCATGTTTATTCTATTAATACGTAATTCTAAGCGCACGGTTTGACCGCAAACACAACAAGCAGATTAAATAAAACCAATATCTTATTTAATCAGTATAGATTTCAAATTTCTATGAAAATCTTTTTTATTAATATAGTAACTATAATAAGAATATGTTCAACTGCATTTATTATTACCTGAACTCATGAAGTAGGGTATCCTAAATCGTCCCGAAAGTACTCTATCGCGCAGGGCTTGAAGCGAGCATCCGTCGAACGGTAATGCACCGCAAACCAATACGTACAGCACCACTCCCAGACTCTACAATAAGAACATAATGTAACCAAGTTCGGTAAAACTAAAGCGACTACCACTTACCCATATGTCTATTTCCGGGCCGGTGTACTTTTTCCCTTCGAAAACCTCAGGGGCGGCGTATGGTGGACTCCCACACCACGTGGATAGGTGTCCTCCAGCAGTGAAAAAGTTGGAGAAGCCAAAATCGGCTATTTTTATATCATTATTCGAATCCAATAAAAGATTTTCAGCCTGAAATAAAAACAAAAGTATTAAACCTAATTTAATTAATATATTAATCAAATGAGTAATGATAACAAAACATTCTAAAACAAATACAACCTTTTGTAGTTGAAATATGGAAAAATTTTGCCTCATTGTCACATCTTATTATGGATGAAAGTAATGAAAACGCGATGTTTCT
This sequence comes from Tachinus rufipes, assembly GCA_963932245.1. Taxonomy (NCBI): domain Eukaryota; kingdom Metazoa; phylum Arthropoda; class Insecta; order Coleoptera; family Staphylinidae; genus Tachinus; species Tachinus rufipes. The sequence continues at coordinate 67,744,650 of OZ010745.1, read as the reverse complement.
CTAACGCCGCAATATAAATAACAATAAAATGTTTAGAACAATATATTTTGTGCGTGGTAGTAGTAGTAGGACAAGCACTGAAAGAAAAACACATGAAGAGGAATCACGTATTTTATGCGGTATAAAAGATGTGCTGTAAAGTGGGGCATTTTAAAAATGAAAACACAAAAAGCTGGATTTTCAATGTAGAATTTGTATGAAATAATTGAATTGCTGAAAATTTTACGTCTAATTATTAATCAGGTCATAGATACATAATTATCTTAATATTTGGGGGTTTATAAAACCAATTTGCAAATAGAATAATTGAAGAAATACACATGATACATCAATTAAAACCGAACTGAAAATGTTTGAAACAAAAAAAAAAACGAGACTTAAATTAAGCTTTTTTGTTAGCCTCGATCTGTGTAATTACTGGCCATTTTCTGCGGATCAGGGCAAGTACTTTTTTATACATCAAATGTATACACATTTTCAAGTTAATTTATTAAGTAATTGTTTCCCTATCATTTGAACTATACAAGTATTATAATAATTTTAAACCCAATGTAACTGATAATTTGTAAAGATGTAATTATTATGAATTTATCTAAGATGTTAATTAAATTGATAAGTTTTCTTAATCAAAGTTTCCTCCATGTGCTGAAAACTTTTCATGTCCCTTTGAAAGTCTCACCATCGCCCGTTTCCACTCTGTGCTCCGATCTACTTTGTTAAAGTCTTACATCTAGAGGGTCAATGGATCTAGAAACCTACAGAGGCGGAAACTTAAAATCCAGGGTACTCCTACACGCGGGGGCTCATGACGTCACTAGGTATAGATCGATTGCGTCCCGACGGCGGCGTCATTTTACGGGTCTGCCTCTACCACACATTCGAGACATTTCAAGATCAAATATAAGGACTCGGCTACTACTTTTTTTCTCTCCGTATTCTTCTTTTACAGTCTTGTACAACCACTCATCTTTCTTTAACGAACCCTTTTTCATGTTGCGTCGTATGGAGTGCCACTTGTAAAATCTCCATTCACATAAATATGTTTTATTACATATTTACAATTATTATTTTTTTTAATTGGATGTTTTAACGCATTTATAACAACAGAATTTAAGAGATCGTAAAAGACGCGTTGGTAGGATTAAAATTTCATGGAAAACTTTACGACTTCCAGAGGCGCGAAAGTTTTGTAACAGAAAAGTTATTTACAAATCTGTTAAATCTTAAAGTAAATATTTTCAGGACGTACAATTATCAGTTTTTGTCTTGTTTTTATAATTAATATAAAGTAACTTCAACTTTATTAGTTTTATTAATATGATAATCCCATTTTTATATCTGGTAGAATTGTATTTAATTTAAAAAAAGGAAAATCATTTAGCTGTAGAGCTATTTATGCTGATTGACATAAAATCCAATATGTAATTATTTGTTTGTTAGTTGTTATATTTTAAATTATGAGTTGGAAGGATAACATTATAATGTTAAAACAAATGTCATCCCATAATAATAGTTTATAAACAATATTTATTAAGAACTTTATAAATATCACGGTACCGATTCGTAACGAATAAAGAACAACAATGTGGTATCTCATACAGCACAAGTGCTCTTATTTGAAAATATTAACAAAAATATGGTATCAAGTAGTAAAAATTTGATTTATGCATTAGTACTATTTTGCCAATAACATATGGCGTTGTAATTATCAACATTGATAATGAGCAAATTAAATTCAGTAGCTGGTCAGTTGATGTAGTGGTTAGCGTACTTCGTATCTATACCGGAAATCTCGGGTTCAATTCCACTATCTAGAAAGTATGTTTTCCGGTTAAAACTTAATAGAAAAAATATGCGCTATGTAATCTCTGACGTTACAATAATAATACCTAAATTTACAAAATACCCGGATGTGGTAAGTATCACCTTTAGTTATTTTTATTATCATTGTAGCAAAAATGAACTGACGTCAAATAAATGACCAAAAAAATAAAATATTATAATAATAAAATTAACACAGAAAACGAATGGAATAAAATAAAAATAGAATTAATTGCAACTTCAAAAAACATACTAAACAGAAAGAAAAAGCATTGATAAAATCATACAATATATAATAGAAGTTTAAAAATGTAAAAACAGAAGAAGAACAAAGAAAATATATTGTAGATTGATAAAAAAATTAGAAATCAGATACAAATTACAATTTTGTTAAAAAGCTATATAATAAAAAATAAACAAAGAAGAGAAATTGCAGAAATAAAGACAAAGCTAAAAGATTGAAGAAATATCTAGAAAAGCTGTATAAACAAGTGAAGAATAAGTTAGAATTTTATGTTTTTTCTGATAATGTCCATATTTTGCTGGAGTACATTATTGTTGATCTTATTACCTTTTTTACTATATCTGTTTTAAATTCTTCGGTATTTCTTTTCTTCCAAAAAATATATTCTTCATCATGTTAAATATTTTCCCAATCTCTTGTTTATTTCTTCACTTTTTTTTCCATTGTTTTCAATTATCGTCCCTAAGTATTTGCAACTATCCACCTGTTCATTTTTTTTTCAGTGTAGTGTTACTCATGAATTTCGTTTTTTCTTGACATTTTCATTGTTTTAGATTTGATATTGTGTTGTGTCTTTTTCTGTTTCCGCCACTATTGCCATATCATCCGCGAATAGCATTTCCGCTACCTGCGTTGCTTCTATATTCCAACGTCCTATTTTTAGTCTTGATGTTTTTCTTTGCTTTGCTTTTTTATGGCTTCGTCTAGCACTATTGTAAATAGTATTGGACTTTGAACACATTCTTGTTTCAGTCCAATTGTTGTTTTTCTAGGCCAATGAAGCAGATATAGATATCCCTTTTCTTATTTAAAAGTGTTTTGCTTATTTGCCTTAATACAAAGATGAGGTCTAGGGTGTTTCTTCTTCTTCTGAATCCGCATTGTATGTCTTCTATTGTATCTTCAATCTCTTCTTTTTTCTATAATTCTTGCTAGAATGGAAGAAATTCATAATTGTTGCAGTTTCTTTTGTTTCCTTTCTTGAATATAGGTAGTATTATTCCTATGCTCAATTATGCTGATGTTTTAGTACTTTTACCTACGTCATTTAGAAGTTCTGAGAATTTTTCCTCTTCTTTTGTTACACACATGTTTTATAACATCCGTTGTTGTGTCATCTATGCCAAGCGTTTTTTCTATTTTCAGCTTTTTTTATGACGTCTATCACTTAATCTTCTTTTATTTCCTTTATTTCCTCTGTTTCTTGCATGTCTATATTTTCTTCATCTTGTTCCTCCAGGTTTAGGTTTTCTGCTTTTGTCAACTCTTCAAAATACTGTCTCTATCTTTCCATTATTTTATCCTCTTCTGTAGTTATATTTCCATTTTTCTGTTTTAGTGATCCATAAAATAGTTTTTGGATATCTCTACAGTTTCCTGCCATGTTTATGTATCGTTTCCATTTATTTTTCTCTTTTTTCTCTTTTTTCTGTTTTCTTTTAACTACTTCTTGCTGTTCCATAGCTTTCTTTTGCTGCTAGTATGATGTTCTTAAACTATTCCCATTTTAATTTTCGGTGTTACTCTTATTTTATTACACTTTTTTTGTACTATCTCTTGAAATCTATTAATATCTGTTCTTTAAGTTTGTAGCTTTTCATTTTCTGTTTTACCTTCTTTCTTTTTTAAAATTTTTCTCATGTTGATTTTACCAGATAATGATCGCTTCCGATATCTACCACTCTTAATACTTTTACATTTAAAACGTTTTTCCATTTCTGCTTGCTTACTATAAAGTAGTATATTATTGGTTTTTTGTTTCTTGTCTGTTTCTCTCTTGTAAAATTATGCATTGTTTTATGTCCATGTTTGTTTTTGTTACTATAAAGTTGTTTTCCATGCTCCGTTCTATAATTTTTCCCCGTTATTATTTCTGGTCTCTTCCCCCTATTTGACCATATATTCTTCTAATCCTGCATTTTAATTTCCTACTCGTCCTTATAGGTCTCAAATGATTATTACATTTTCTAGTCCTTCATCTATTTTTTCATATTTTTTTCTTGCATCTTCGTTTACTCCGTATGTAGTTATTATACTATGTTTTCTTTCCATATAACCTCATTATTATTAAATCTACTCTTCCTTTCGCTCTTCTTTTTCATCTACTCCTGACCAAAACAACCAGTATCCTTTATGTATTTTTCTTAGTCCTTTTATTGCTTTTTTGTTTCTGTGATTCCTAGTATTTTTATTTTATGTTTTAACATTTCTTATTTTCTTATTTTTTTTACGTACTTATTTTTTGTTATCTTTTGCTCCTTTATCTTTTTTTCTGTTTCTCTACTTTTGCTATTTTCTTTATTTCAGCTTTTTGTTAGTTTTGATTTGATATAAACTAGTTCTTTATAATTTCTAAGTTTGTTTTTATTACTTAATATTTTTTTCAATAATGTATGTTTTTCACCTGTTTTCTAATCCTTTCTTAACTTTATTTTTACTTTTAGTACCTTTTCTATAAAGTTCTCCAACTCTTCTTTTAGTGTTTTTTCATTCTCTCTAAATATAGAATTTATTTCTACTATTCTTATGTTATTTTTTTTATCCTTCTTTTCTATTCTCTCTATTCTCTTCTGAAGTATTTCCATATCTTTTTTTATTTCTATGTTTTCTATTTTCAATTCTTCTATTTGTTTTCCATTTTTTCTTTTGTTCTTTTCTAGTTTTCCCATGATTTCTTCATTTTTAACCGTGAGTTCTTCATCATTTTTATCATTATTTCTTCACTGTTCTTTCTTTTTTCTTTTTTTTTCTTTAATAAGTGATCTCTTTGTCATTTTGCTTTTGCAAAATAGCTCATTTAAGGCTTCTTTTTATCTTTTATATTCATCGTCTGTTGTTTCCATTTGTGTATATATTGCTTGTTTCAACCTAATACTTTGGGTTTTGCTACGGAGTTTTATTTACACACGTCTTTCACTTTACAGGTCAGGACTCTATCATCACTCATACGGAAATAATGGCCCAAGTATGAAACAAGTCTCAGAAAAATAACAAGTTCAACATTATTACACGTTTTGTGAGAGATTTAAAAAACTTTTTTAAATGCGGGCCAAAACGACAATTTATAGGCGTTTGGGCCTAAAAAACTTTTGCGGTATTTGATTGGCTGTAAATCACAATTTCACATGACTACATACCTTAAAATCTGACAGAAGTGACAGATTTTAATAAACTATGAGATTTCTTAAAACAAAGTTTTTATTTGGTACAGGCAAAAAAATATTGAGTGTAACTTGTACCAAAATACTTTTTTCGCCTGTCTCTACCAAAAGCATCTGTTTTGGCCCTTAAATGCGGGCCGAAAATCGTCTTTTTGGCAGACAAAAAAATATTGAGTGTAACTCGTGCCAAAAGACTTTAGCTTCGCTCGTTCGTGCTGCTAAATTCTATTTTCGGCCCTTGATACACTATAGTATACTATTTAGCACAATTTACACTCAATATTTTTTCCACTGCCCCAATTAAAAACATTGTTTTCAATATTTATTATAATTTGTCACTACTGTCAGATTTTAAAGTATGACGTCATCATATGAATTTGTAATTCACAGCCAATCAAATACCGCAAATAGTTTAGAGGCCTAAGAGCCAAAAAGATAAAGACCAAAACAGATGCTTTCAATAAAGGCAGACAAAAAAGTCTTTTGCAATATTTGATTAGTAGTGACAAACTATAATAAACTTTAAAATTTCCTGAACCACTGTTCCAAAATGCTTTAACAGCCCTTTGATTTAAACAATACGGAGAAGCGGGCCGTTGATACTATTTTTGCCTGCGCACTCTGAAGAACATTTTTTCTGCTCGTATTACATTGAAGTGTGCTGTTTTGCAGCCCAAGGCGGGAAAAGCATATGCAAGGGCGCTAATAATATATAGTGTATGCACAAAGCACAAAGCATTTTGCCACGAGTTATACTCAACATTTTCTTGCCTGACTCAAATAAAAAAAAAGTTTTAGGAAATTTGATTTATTATAATCTGTCACTACTGTCAAATTTTAAGGTATGACGTCATCATGTAAAATTGTAATTTACAGCCAATCAAATACAGCATATAATTTAGAGGTCTAATTCGTTTTTTTGGCCCGCATTTTAGAGCAAAAACAGATGGTTATGGTAGAAGCAGTCAAAAAAATTTGTTTGCGGACAAACATCAATGTCAATTTAAAATTTAAATTAATTTAAATAAATATTAAACTGTTTTTTAAATTATCTATCTAGAACAATACACCACCGTTTAAAACGTTATCAGTAAGTAATACTTGATATTTTAACTGTAGAGTAGAAAACAAGTATACAAGTAATTAATGAAAAATACATTTGTATAGATACATTTGTTATGGGTGTTTCCTATTAATGATCATTAGTTAGTAAATAAGTGTTGACATAACACAATCAGAAAAAACTAACAAGCATTTTTTTAGTAAACCTTGTTTAATAATTACATAGCCGTCACATTATATACATACAGTTATCTAAAATACATTTAGAATAATAGCATTTCTTAGTATATAATGAATGATTACGGTACATATATTACAAACTAATCACTATTAAAATAATAGTTTTAAAATTTAATGTTATTTTTCCTTATCATAAAGCAAATAGTATTAAATATTTTATTTTGTACCGAAGGTAGTAGACAGGACTCTTCTAGCAACAGAAATGTTACTAGAAGAGTCCTGTCTACTCAACTGAATCTGCCAATATCAATATAACAATACATATTAAAATAAAGTTGTCATCCGTTTCACAGAGCTCACGTCAAAAAATTTTACCAATCACCAACTGAGAAATCGTGACACATCTATATTTTAATCCATGCACTTTGTATATCGATCCAGATCACCATCATCAATTCGATAGCAATTCCACCGCTCTCCATTTTCAAATTTATTTCAATTCTTTTCTTCCAATGCCGAAGGCAATGGAACGTTAACTGGAAAATGCTGATTCGCATAAATTTTTATTTGAACCCCCGGAAAAGATTTATACCTGAATTTTAATTCAAATTGGTGCGGGGCAGAGAAAGCAAAATGAATCCATATCGCTTTTCAAGCAATACATTTAAGGGAAACACGGAGCAAGCTATTTAACACGTCGATTAGTGTAAATGGAATTTTAAAAGTGTATTTTCACTTTGCGACGACGGCTGCTACGAAATTAATAGAATTATCGTCGAGCCATCGATTTTGCACTCCTCGAACAACGTATATGCCAAACTAGGACGTTTATTGGAGAAATTAATAATTCCGGACGTGTTAGTGTTAAAGTGAGTTTGATTTAATTATGAAGTTTAAAATTTATGATGTTTAAGTCTGATACATTTCTAACATTTCCTATTACTAATATCTTTAACTTAATGAAGTAGAAAAATTGAACATGCCCATAACAGAGTTCAAGAAGGATTTAGGGTCTTATATATTTTTTAAGTTCTTGACTGTTGGCAGTGATGGGATTTGTGGGTCGCAATGGCTCGGAAATAACTAAAAAGAAAATTGTTTATTTCATTTTTCGTTTAGGGAAGAAAATATTATAATTTATTATTTAAGACAGTTTCGTGTCCATAAACGGATTCAAATGCGAGTGTCGTGTAATGTTTATGTCGAGGATGAGATGTTTATTTCGCAATTTCATAATTTATTTTATACGGAGAGAATATCACGTACTCTGAAGATATACGAATTTCATTTTGGATAAAGCCAACGAGACCTTTCTTTAAATTAAATTAGATATGTTTATTAGATAGAATAATGAAAATCAGAAATGTTCGTACACATTATGATAATATACTATGTATTTGTTTGAACTCAAATTGTTAATATAGTCTATGAATGCAACAATTATATGTAAGAATTTTTATCGATAATATTAATGAAATTTTTAATAAATACTACCAGTCATAATTAAAGACGTTATGTTCTGCAAAAAGTTTTTTAACAAAATGATTATATATTAAGAAATTTGATCTAATATAATCAAATGAAGACATTAGTGCATTTATAACCACGCTTCTAGCGCGCACACCATATTCCCGCCCCGAAGTGTATTCCAAAGTCCCGCTAGCAGGTTTGGAGCGTACGTTCCAAAACTGTCGGAAAAAATTTCCGCGTAAATGAAACCTTTTCTCTTATTATTGCTTTTTCATTCAATTCATAGATACCAAAACAAATTTTATTTAGAAATTTTCATAATAAATTAGTGCATTCACGGATTCCAGTTTGACAATAATCGATTTTATTACAGCTTATATGCTAATTATACTAATTAAATAAAACTTGCCAAATTATAAACATAAAAAATATTAATCCATATTAACAAATCGTTAAATTGCTGATTATTATAAATGTTATGCGTTATATTAGAGATTGGAAATTTGTTTGTACTTATACGTCAGTAGCTGAAATTATACGTCAGTAGCTGCTACTTGTTCTCAATATCATAGTAAATTTCTTGATCAACGGCTCAATGACTGCATAAACTACAAATTAATTTATTTTCCTTTGATTATGAATTTCTTGTTTACAAATAAGAATAATCAACTTTTGACCATCTCTTGGAGTGTCACTGGGATTTTCTTCCACCATACTTTCTGAGCGTATGCACAGTGAAAGATAATTTTCTATAACTAGAACCAATCGACAATTTTATTGGTTAAAATTGTATTCGTCACTGTGTAGTTTAGAACATCCGTAATAAGTTAAGTTACATATTGTGCACCCATGTATTCTTCTATACTGTTACATCCTACGTGTTCAATGTCTTTTTTCGATATTTGTCTTTCAGATCTGTGTGTACACCATTCACGTAGTGTGATTAGTTTATTTCTCCCATTTTAAATTTAAATTTGACAGTTCAGTGCTAAAGTTTATATGGTCAGTTTTAAGAATAGACGCTATCTCGTGTTTTGGGACAACTAGTTAGTTTTAGTCATACCTATAGAGCACTCCTTATGTCATAATATAACCTTTGGATTTCCAATATTGTATATTTTCATCGGCGATTTACTGACTTTTCAAAACATTTGATAATGTCCTGTAGATGTGGATCAGGTCTCAATTTTATAATCAACGCTTCCTCTAGTGCAGTGTTTCCCAACTTTTTTTGTACCATGCCCCACCTAAGCCTTTCTAAAATTTTTATGTCCCCCTATGTAACATATACATAATTTTTAATATTAAAATATTGAATTGATCACTTAAAAAACTTAAATAATAAGTTTTAGAAAGAAATTACTAGAAACTTGTTAACAAAACACAGTAAGTAAATTTTCAAAACATATAAGGAAAAACTGAAATTTAAACTCGTGTCGAGTCCATTTTCAAATTGCCCTCCTTTACAATCAAATTGCCCCCCTGTGGGGCGTGGGCCCCATGTTGGAAAACACCGATCTAGTGGGAGGGTCAATTATTTCATTGCAAAAAAGTTGGGATTATAAATTGCACGATGGTCTTAATAATCCACCTGCGACATGATTTGTTTTTCACAATAAATACAATATTTTCAAACTATAGGACTGTATCTGTAACGCCCATCGTGCTACTCACATCTTTCAATATATCTTATAAACTTAAGGATGGACCAAACGATAGCAAGAGCTTCGTGTTCTGTCGTGGAGTAATTTTGTTCGGCATTGATAAGTAGTCTACTTGCACACTCGATCGGATGTTCATTATTTTTTTCGCTTTGTACTAATACCCCACCAACTGCATAGTTATTTGAATCAGTTTTAAGTATAAAGACTTGATTATCATCAGCAGGCTTAAGAATAGCAGATGTTGTAAGAAACTCTTTCAATTTCTTAAAGCTTCTTGTTGTTCAGGACCCCACTTCCAAAGTAATTTTGTTCGGCATTGATAAGTAGTCTACTTGCACACTCGATCGGATGTTCATTATCTTTTTTGCTTTGTACTAATATCCCACCAACTGCATAGTTATTTGAATCAGTTTTAAGTATAAAGACTTGATTATCATCAGCAGGCTTAAGAATAGCAGATGTTGTAAGAAACTCTTTCAATTTCTTAAACGCTTCTTGATGTTCAGGACCCCACTTCCAAAGATTTTTTTTCTGGTATGTCGGCTAATAGAACGCACGAGTTCTGCAAATTTAAACACAAATCGGCGGTACTATGCACATGTTTGTAGGAATGAAAGTGGGATCGGTTTCAATCTCTTTTGACGAGATAAGGAACCAAACTCTTTCGCAACAAGTTGTCGATTTCTCTTTATTTTCCATTAGATTGTAGGTCTGTAAATGCTGAAAAATTGTTGCTAAAATTTCAATATGATGATACTATTACTAAGACATCTAAAAAAAAACATTTAAACGGTCGTAATTCCGTTCTTAAATCGGCCAATCAGTTTTTGAAATCTAGTCGGTCTCAAACCAAATGACATACGGGTAAATTCATAGATTTTAAATGGTGTTACAAAACTAGTTTTTTCTTGATCTTTTTTTGTATGTAGTTGATAAGTAATTGACGGGCTGAATTTAATGCAAAATATCATCTACCCTTGAGAGCGGATAAGAACCTACTTACTTTATGGCATTAATTCTACGATAATCAAAACATAAACGGGCCGAACCATCTTTTTTGGGAACTAACACAACAGGTATCATTTGTTCTTCTAGCATCAAAGCTAATTTTGCTTAGAGTTCAGCTTTCTTTTTGGTGATATTCGATATAGTGATAATGCAATAGGACAATAATCACCTTCTATAATAATATAGTTAAACGAGTAGCTGTTCCGAGACCTCCAAAATCTTCTTTCTGTTCATTTCATAATTTGTTTACATCTTTTTTTTCTTGCTCATTTAAATTCTCACTTTCGATATGTCAAAGTTGTACAGTAAAGCTTAAGATATTAATATTTGACTGGGTTTTCAGAATATATGATTCGTAAGTTTCTCCAGCTACATATCTATCTGAGGTGTATTCTTCAATCAGGATTCATTTAGATAAATAAGCGTTATAAGCGATAAGGATGGGCCATAATGCATCGGGACTTCCGATTCTTCACATTGCACCTTCTTTATTACATCCACTGACGTAGTGTTTGGCATTCTTCAAAGACCATAGTTTAGTTTAGTTTAGTTGGAGTCTATCCAAGAAACGTCAGTGCAGTGAATAGTGGTTTAAAGTAATCTGTTAAATCTGTAGGTATTCCTAAAAAACTCCAAGTTTAAATTTATGATAATAACAGCATCTTAAATAAAATCGACACCTAGCAGCATGCAATTATTTGTGCCGTTACATTTGTCATAAAAACTTTTTGATTTGATTTTTGTTTTGTCCGTTTGCGGAGCAGAGCATGAAAAATGCTTTCAAATGCTAGTTGGAGATGTATCTAAATAGGGCAATGCCACTAAGTGTAACCTATATACATATACTGTCCGACGTTCTGTTCATTCGGGAACGCTAGACATTAATGAGCAAAATGTTGAAATTTCTCACAACTCCAGTACGTCCGCATCCATAACATACAAGTGTAGGTTTAGGCAGACTGTAAAATGTAGTTAATATCTTTGATGTTTGCTTTTCATTTTCAATTCGCTTTCTACAAACATTTATAGAGTGGCCATGAATGCAACAGTATGCACATTTAACTTGTTTTTTGAGATCTTTTCCAATTTATTTATTATTGTTGTTCAAGATTTGCTTTTCAACGCAACTATTTTTAATCTCTCTTGATTGACTGCCCGGGTAGTGTGTAGTAGTTAGCGTACTCGACTGCTATACCAGAGGTCTTGGGTTCGAGCCTCAAACCCCCTATCTTGAGGGTCAGTTTTTCTGGTTAAGAAAAAATGTGTTGTGATGAGTACGCCTTCTTTCGGATAAGAAGAGAAACTTTAGTAGGTCCCGTGTACTGCCTTGATGTTGAAAGAAATAGACCGACATTAAATAATTCAATAAAAAAAAAAAAAAAAAAAAATTAAAAAAATATCTCTTGGTCAAGCAATTGATTCAGATAAATAGTTAAGTTAAAATAGTTGAATGGTCCAAACAGAAAATCGATTTGTGTACGCTCGTCTGTGTGAAAAATATTTCTGTCGTCTCGTTTGGTTTCTGTTTTTTCAAAAAATCTCAAATTTTTATATGATTGGTCAATGAAGCATATTTTATTTTTATTTCAATTTTAAGATCAAACACGTATATTTATTAGTTAAAATAAATTGTATTTACTACAACATAAACATGTTTATTTGTTTATGTCAACAAACTATTAGTTTTCTAACATTGAATTGTAAAATAATTTAAAGGTTAAAAAAACACAATTAAATCATTTAAAAAAAGGGAAAGCTTAATAGTATACCACATCATCAACATAAATAACATCTAAGCATAACAATCATAACATAACCACCCCTATTATTTACATTAACAAGTAGGTAGTTTTGGCACAATATAATTTATAAACATCTTACAATTTACAAATGAAGAGCACATTCCAGCTTCCTCATTGCTATATAAAGTTTTAGGCCAATTTGCATGCGTAATAGTCTATTCAATTAGCATACAAATGATAAGTTTATTCCATAATCTCACCTTTAAATCTCGATGTACTATGTTACGATTATGACAATATTCTACGGCGGATAAGATCTGCCAAAATTTTGATCTCGCCTGCTCCTCAGACATCCGACCATATCTGGCGATATAATCTGAAAACAAAAGCATGTCAGCATGGAAGAAATATGTATATTATATAGAATATTGTTTTTGTTGCAGACGGGTTTAATAAGGAATCGATTTCGATTTAAATTTGTAATCATATTTCGTCGGCTTGCGTCATATGAATTTTCGATCGGCGTTTATGGAATTTTTTATCCCGTCCCTGTTATTATACTAGGCACTATGTTGTTTTACATTTTTTTCGTCATTTATCATATATTTATAATCTAATTGTGTTATTTGAGTTTATAGAGCAGCAAACACGTGTCAACATGATATGCTGCTGAAGTTGGTAATGGGAATGGAGATATGTGTTTTGTTGGTCTTTTGTTTGCAATTAAATATTTCGTCACATTATTTTCTTTATTTTATTTTTATCACAAAATTGAATTTACGTGTTTATATCGTATTACACATTTTGTCAGTATTATAAATATCTAATTTGGTGAATAAAATGTATATTATCTAGTTTAATGGATAATAAAGCCTAGACATAATGCATTATAAAATATCTAATTTAGTGATCAATATTCATATTAACAAAATTGTTTGACTTGATAATTTACGAATCAACATATTACATAAAATAATATAATTGGATGTCTTTGTGTATGAAATATAAAAGTAATTTATTGTGAGAGTATTGAAATATATGTACTAAATTAATAAAATAAATTGAATTATCAGTCAGAATAATACCTCCATTCCCATATTCGGGCCATTTTTTATCTCTAAAAGGATTTTTGTGTAATACATCACAATTTTTATCCATTCTTCCACTGGGGAGCAATCCTGGAACCGAGATGAAAATGCGTGGGAGTGGCGAATTGAAGACCGTGATTATGTCCCATATAGAAATATTTACCACCCACCATATTTCCGCAAAAAAAGTAATTGAAGCCATCCCGTGCATATTTAATTATAAATATAATAACTCTGGAGTTTTTTGGTATGTCGCATATATTCCGAAATTACGCGTGAACAAGCCGGGATAAATGATATTCCATCGTCGGTGCCATTTAACGAGTCCTTGAAAGGATGAGATAAGGGGAGGTGGGAAGTGAAATGGTCCAGGGTCGAACGATCCCTTGTTGTGCGTGCCTTTAAAACAGACGGAGAGCCATCCAACCGCCCCCGCGCCACCACCTCTTTCATTCTATCAATTTTCAGGCCGTGACGTCAACAGAGAGCGTCAAGGTCTGGTTGAATGTATGTGCGAGTGGGTGGGTGGGCAGGCTGACGTCCCGACGCAAACATTTTCTGATTCACTAACACACTTACCGAATATCTCGCCTTGACTAGCATACTCAGATACTAAATAAATCATATTCTTCGTCTCCATCACCTGTTGACAATAGAAAAAAAAATGTAATTAACTTCCTTCAAACTTTTTAATGTAATAATTTATAGACATTCATTTTTTGTGCATAGAAAAGGATATAAATATAATCCAACTACATACATTTTTAATATAGTTAGTTACAATACCGTAATAATAAGTGTATAACAACTAAGACTAAAATACCATACGCTTTATAGTTTAAATACCATGCAAGAAAAGATATTATTATCCTTTACGTCAACTTATTGCTTTTCACAATCAACAAATCACGAATAAGAGCAAAGAATTAAAAAATTGCTGATAAAGTTTACTTAATTAAGAAATCTGCATACAATATACGTATAAATAAATTAATCATGTTTCGAGTTTTAGAAAGTATCAGACATATACTTGCTTCTACATCCACAATAAACAATACACGATAAAAATGGTGTAAGAAAAGAAAAAAATTTAGAACGGATCTAGATTTCATTAATAAACTCATGATGGCTGTAGATTAATAATAAAAATTGCAATTGCTACTTTTGTCACTATAAGCATAATTCAATTTTTAATACTCATTAGTTGTGTCGATAGATATATTACTAATTTTTTATATTTATATGAATATGTTGCTACGCATTTACATGTTACAGTTTCTTACATTTTATTTGTGTGCATTGATATAATTAATTGAGATTTTGATTACGCATCTAACCTAAAAATAACTTGAACAATTGATCACGGCACTCATACACACACAAATCAATAAATATTTCACATAGTTTTAATAGTTATGTTACTGTGCTGATATAGATTACTATTTTTGATAACTGCCACATCACCCACATTGATAGTGGTGCCACAATATGAATATAGTTCAAAATGTTTTGCATTTCATCTATCATTTTATTTTCATTTGTCACTTTGCAATTGACATTTAGCTTTTCGGTATACACATAACCTTAAAAACATCTAGTATGTTGTCATAATACGCAAATAGTTAGTTTTCAAACTTTATTTATTGCTTTGAATTGACATACAGTATGCACTACATCTAATCTATTGCATGTAATTTGCCGCTTCGCAACTGCAAACGTTACTTAAATAACCTATGTACAGCAATCTAATAGTTTTTAACATCGTATCACCCTGGACTCCATTATTTAGGGGCAGGCACGATAACCTTGCTTTGGCAATGAAACTACCACTCTAAAACTTTTTCCGGCCACCGATGCTATCCTAACAAGTCTGTCAGTAGGCATAAAATGACGCCATGGGGCACTAAATTTTTTATCTTCTGCTTACTTTATGATTGACAAATTACTGCATGCTCCTAACCTAAACTCGCATCTAATCTATTAGTTGTCTTGCGGTATGCATCTTCGGCATGTATATAAATTAAAAATATGTATTCTCTTTCCTAAATGCTGTAGTAGATAATCATTTATTCAGTTTATTTAGTTACTAATGTAAATAGAAAGCAATAGATATAGTAAAGATCATAAAAAGATTATTGCAAGATTCAGATGTGGTAATAAAGAGCGAGTGACAAGATTTTGGATGGAAGAAAATTTGAAAATATTCAGAATGTGCAGAGAGACTAAGGAAGCTATGGAACATATGTTGAGAGTGTAACGAAATGAGAAAAAAAACAGATGGGAAAAAATGAGATATTGAAAGGGGACGGAAGAGGGATAGAATGGATGAGGGTAGTTAAAAAACAAAGAAACGAAGTAGACGAACAAAAAAAATATATTTTTAATAGTGCTAATTTTATAAAGATTATGTTTTATTATTTTGGGAAGTTATAAATGTATTTGTAAATGTAATATTCAAGGCTGAAAGACAAGAAATAAACGTATTATTATTAGTTACTAATTATCAATTTTGTCACAGAACCCATATAACCTTAAAAAATATGTCTAGCTATTGCAAATTTTGTCAAAATATCTACACAATCTTGCATATAATTTGTTGCATTATAGTATTAATAGTAATGTGACTGAGTGCATTCACATTAAAATGTTTAGACTTTTAAACAATTCTTTACATGGTTCATGTTAATTTGCAGACAACATAAAACAAACTGCATTCTTTTGTAATACATATACTAGGTCTATATGAGATGTTACACCGCATGCAACAATGGTATAAAAATTAAAAATATTTTTATTAATTCCATTCAGTTTTTGATTTGTTATTTGAGTTCATTATTTTTTAAATTTTTAATTTAATAATGAATCATTTTATATCATTTAATAGTGAATCATTAGCAATAATTCTACGTATAACACTCATTAACATGATTATCATGTCCAACAAAATATATTCCCTTCATTTAATATGTTACGTTTATCTTATTTTAACATAAGAAACTCAAACACCACGGATGAATCTTTCACGTGCCAATAAGTGTTTGATCCATATCCGTAGGAAGTATTTGTTGGCTACTGCCCTGATTCTCCGTCAATGTTCGCGTAGCACAATTGTATAATTTATTAGAAAACCATCAATTTCTCTACACATAACATTCATAACAGATGGCAGAACCGACAAATGCATTCAAATCCCACTAGCATTTCAATGCAGACATGAGTAAATTGTTTAATCGTGTTAACCAGCTTTTGTCAATGGATATTAGAGTTAGCCTAACGTAAACTAAATTTTAGAAAACAATATTAATTTAGCAAATAATTCACACTAATAAATAATAATTTCAAATAAACAATTAATTCAGAACGTTGAAATCCAACAATTGTCAATAAAAGCATTAAAAGTGCGTTGTTCCGAAAGCGAATGTATTAACGGCTCGCGTGCCCATTCAGGATTGGAAATGGTGAAAAGGGTTGATATTACAGCTGTAATGAAGTGTTAAATTTGTATGTGTATGTGTGACTGCAGGCCGAATAAAACAATGTAAAACAATTTATTACAATGTAATAATCCGAATGGAAGAGTAACAAACTAACCCAAAATGTATTTCCTTTTAGAATTTTTATTCATCAAAGGTATTCCTTAGAACGTGTAGTGTAATACATTTACTATCGATTTATGATTAGGGGTAGGTAAATGTTACAAAGAACTCCCCATTAAATGTTAGTGAGAAATGGGAAGGAAACGCAAAGTGTAATTAAGGAAATATAAATTATACTTTCAACGTTTTCTTTTATTATCTTTTTCGGGTGCATGTGTCATTGCAAATACCACTAATTTTAATCATTGAAGTTCGCTGAATTTGAATTGGAGCATTAAAAGGCATCTTATATGAAAAAACACCGTTTCAATGTAAAAGATGCAGTGTTTGCATCATCAATAATACATAACTAGATTTAGATAACTTGAAGAGTTAATTGATTCATTTATATATCAGTGAATAGCCAAATCAAAAGTTTATTATACAACGCGTATTGTTATGGAGTCATTGTGATAAGTAATTTTATATTTTAAAAGTTGGTAACAGTAAAAATCAACTAAATAAGTTTTTAGGTTATGTTTGACAAGTGATGTAATTATTTAATGTTGCATATACGTTAGCTGAATTTATGGCCTTGCTAGTTCAACGGCATCAAATTATATATATATATATATATATATATATATATATATATATACATACATCTTTACAAATTGCTGAACCCTATGTGATTATCTTGTTAACAAAAGAGTTACAATTGCTACAGTAACATTGAAAACCTACCAACCGCGTGTCTACTTCAACAGCTAAAACATATACAAAACTCAAATTCATGACAAAAATAAGAAAATTCATTATTAGATCCTGCATAAAATTTAAAAAAAAAATTGGTTATAGTCTTAAAATGAAAGCTACAACATTAAAAAAAGATCATAGAAATTTTATCTCATTCCCTTCATTTATTAAATACTGATTATGTTGTGTAGATGTATTTTACCTACTTATACATCACACTGCGATGAGAAAGAAATAAGCAAGAAAGGAATTGCGTCGGTTCTAACAACGTTACAGAATTTAATTAGTGATTTAATTCAAAGTAAATATTTAAGATTGTAGCCTTATATTTGAACTTGAGGTCAGTTTACAATTTTTGGAGGATTATAAATCATGCAATGGATTGAAAAGACCGATATGTTGGTTACTTTAAAAAAAATATATAAAAAGGAAATAACTTATCTCAACTTTATATTATTGTAAACTGCTCCATGTTGTAAAATTTATGTATGTATAAAATACATATTACGCTTCGTATTGTATAGAAATTTATTTTATAGAATATTTATTTATTAACGTAAAACACCCTAAAGGGTTGACATTTTAAAACAGTTGAACATATAACATATAAAAATAAATTAGTCATGTGCCGTTCTACCCTTTCGGGTGTAGAGTGGCCTCAGTGGCCTCTAATAATTGTTCTATATCTTCCTGTATTTTGTCATTTCCTTAGCTTCTTTCCATGTTATTTCCCTCTACTTATTATTATTCTTAATATGTTGTCTTATGTTTTTTTTTGTCTGCTTTTCTTCCTTTTTCCTTTTTCCTTGTGCCTTAACTTCCCATATCTTTTTCGTTGGTATTAAGTCTTCCATTCTTTGCATGTGTCCCCACCAACCGAGCTGTCTTCTTTCAACGTATTCCTCTATTGATTGGAACTCCTTTCTTATCCGCACGCTTTTCATCTTGGTTCTTATTGTTACTCCATTCACTCTTCTTAATTCATTCATTTATGCCACCCTAATCCTGCATCAGTTCTTCCTTAATAGCACCCATGTTTCGCATCCGTATGTAAGTATAGGTCTGTAGATTGCTTTAGCTATTTAATTAACACCTTTTCCAGGAAGTAGTATATCCTGTTTGCTATTTCAAGTCTCTTGTTAATAACGACTTATTGCCCCCCCCCCCTCTTAATTAATTATTGTTCTTAGGTATTAATAACTGTCTACTTGTTCTATTGTTTCTCCATCTATCTCTATTTGTCTCCTTTCTTTCTCAGGTGCTACTATCGGAACTTTTTTTTCTTATTGTTTTATCCCACTTTCTTTCAGTACTTGGTTCCATACTTTTATGTTGTGTTCTAGATCTTTTCCGTTCTTGGCTAAAACCCCCATGTTGTCCGCAAAAGCGTACTCTGCTATGCCTATCATCTCCATTTTTCTGTATCCAATATATATTGGTCTTGTTTTTTCTTTACCAAGTTTAATTAAATCATCCATAAAGATAATAAACATGAGCTGGCTCAGGGTGCCTCCCTGTCTTACTCCCTTTGTGGTGCTAAATGTTTCCGACCTTAAGTTTTTGCTTATAACGCAGTTTCTTCTTTCTTTCTTTCTTAATACATACACTTAATTACTCTAATGAGCTTTTTATCAACATTCCAATTTTACAAACTCCCAAATTTTGCCTTTCGTACCAGTTCAAATGCCTTCTCCATGTCATTTATTTATGATTTCTTTAATCGTTAATACATGGTCCTGCGTGCATCTGCCTTTTTTAAATCCACTTTGTTCTTCAGATAGTGTGTGCTCAACTTGTTGTCTAAGTCTTTTCTCTAAAACTAGCTCCATTATTTTATTGATGTATTTTACAGCGTTATAGTCTGTAGTTATTAGTCCTAATTCCTATGGCTTAGGGATTACTTCTTTGGTCCATAATTTGTTACATACTTTCAGTAACAGTTCTCTACTACTTTCTCCCATGTTTTTATTTAAATTCTGCTATTATTTTACCATGTCCAGCAGCATTACATTACGTTAATATGTTTAGAGCTTCTGATATTTTTTCTATTGTTATATTTTCTTCTCTCTTTTTGTCTTCTTTCTCCATTCCGTTCGAAAATAGTATCTCTAGGTTCTGTTGTTGAGTTTTTTACCTGCTGGTAACTTTTAGAAATAATTGATAGCTTCGTCGATAAAATTAAAGTAATAATATATATTTTTTTTAAATTTTAAAAGCCAATGAAAGCCAATAATTACTATTAAACCAGTTAATAGAAAAAACTTAAAGCATGGTCATAATTATGACAATAGAAAGCCAAGTTTTGAGCAGATTATTATAGACTGTAGAGTTAGCCAGAATTAAATAGATCAAAATTGTTGTGCTATTTACATGAAGATTAAGTGAAAGAACAGTGATAAATTAAAATGTCTAAAATGCTTCCGAAATAAAGATCCAATACATTTATAAAACAGAAGAAAAAGTTATCAATATTTGAAATGTCGACGCAGAATAAAGAAAGAAAAATTAAAATTCAATTTAGATGGGGTAAAAGCTACTTGATAACGTAATCAATTTTAAAGCAATACAAATAGGTTCCCAACCAAAAATGATGTATACTATCTTACAAGCTAGAAACAATAATGAAGTTTATTGAACATTATTATTGACTACACGTTATTTAGTATGAGGAATTAAATTTAATCTTCATAGTCACTAAATGTATATTAATTCCATTATTATTCGAATTCTAATTGATTCCCTTTAGAAATTACCGCGCAAGTACATTTCATCTATAATGAATAGTTCGTTAAGTGGATAGTAGAGATAAAGGATGTGAATCATTACGTCAGCGTTTTGTTTAATAATTGAATTAGTTTTGTTAATGTCATTTATATTTCTCCGCGAGTAAATAAAGCCAGACGAAATCATGCGTCGACTTCTTATGAAGCTTCGTTTAGAATTATAATTTCAAACACGTTTTCTTTAGGATTTACGAGCTTCCTCGTATGCCCAAATTTTCACAGGTTTCAGTTCGCACATATAAATGGAAATTAATAAATTGATTTCAAATAATAAAGTTACTATTCATTTATAGTTGTAATTGATGTTCTTCTAAACAACTGAAAACGGAAAACATTCTTCCTATACATAAGCATATATCTAGTTTGCTATTACAAGCGCTGCGATAAATTGGTTGTGGATGTTCTGCAATTGTTTCATAATGATTATTGGTAATAAGAGAAGTAAAAAATATTACCAGACTAGGATGTAGACATAATAATATTTAATGTTGTACAATTTATTTAATTCTATTGAGTTATTTTTCATTAGATTATAAAACGTAATTCTTTCTAGTAAAGTCGAAACTTGATTATATCAATCAAAATCAAAATCAAGAGAATTTATTTTTATTTCTTTATCGTAACTATGACATTATTCAATTAATTTTTACTCCCTACTGTCTTATTTCACTAATCTAATAATAATTTTAATTATAATCAAAAATTCATATTATAATCCGAACAAATATATTAATGCACTTTATGATAATTCTTCAATGACGCAAAAGGTTTTAATGAACAACACTTCAAATGATTGTTAGAACTTACATGCTTCAAATATCGTTATTAACATAGTTAATATTTTCTAGTGGAATTGTAGAATTTGGTTTATTGTGAAATAATGAAACTAATTATCTATTAATTTCATAATCGATTTTGAATATGAATTATTAAATTTTTTTAGATAAATGTATTTTTCAAGCACTGAGTTTTTCAAAAACTACCTAGCAACGTTCAAAATGTTAATTAACATCGCCATAAAAAAAGTTCATAATACTGCTATTAGATGTGTTTTCCGTGATGCAATTATTAAAAACTGTCATATGCAGTGATAAAAAAAGTCGCATTAATACTCTATTCCAATTTTAATTGATTGATCTAAAAGCTTAAGGGGGGAGAATTATTGCGCTATTATAAGGGTTCACAGCATCCAACTCAGCAAGAAAACGCCTGAATATAATTGAATAAAATTTTCACACATTGTAGAAGAAAGTCCAATCTGTGTCCTCAAACTTGTAGAAATTTGATGCAATAAGTCGTTTCTTTGCAATTAATTTTTAAAAAGTGACGTTTTTAATTAGTTTTTTGTTATTTTTTACTCTTTAAATATAACTTCAAATCTTTATCTAAAAACATGAAGACATAGAATATTGTATGTAGTTCAATATATAAAAAAAGTAATTACTAAAATCTTATCGTTTGGATATTGAGTTGGTTGGCGTTTTGTCCTATAAGAACTAATTTTAATTTAAAAACGGCGCTGTACGTGTTAATATTTTTTTAGAGAGAAAAGTTTACTGATATTCTCGTAGATGTGATAGGATTTAATATTTTTCCATAACAATACCACTAGTGGCACCACAACAGGACGGGGCGACTAAGTCGGCAATTCTCTAGCATTAATATGTTTTATATAATTTTATTATATTAGTGAGTCAATCAGTTTTGTAAAAATATGTTAAAGCCCTTTCGATACGCAATACAAAGAGAGATAAATTGATTTTATAGCATATAATATACAATTTTTTAGTAATGCTTTTATTTCCAGTTAGAATGTTTGTAAAAGTGATGACAATAGCACATAATCGGTAGGAACTACATTGAAAAATGTTATTAGATGAAAGAAGCGCAATTCAATGGCTTTTAATTTTAAATTCCAATGATTTTTAACAAAAATAACAAAAAAAATATAAAAAAATCATTCTTTGATTTATAACGTAAGTACGGTTAGAGATAGATCCAGACATGCTGTTCAAAAAGAAGAATTTAATTGCCTATAATTTTTATATCTTATTTTTTTTAATTTAGACTTTTAAGAGAGATATTTCGAATATTGTATAAAAAAACAAAAAAGTTTTTAACGTGCAGCTAGGGTAAACATGGTTGCCTATGAGCTTATAAATAATAAGTGTCTCAAATGAACCTCCTACCCACCTTAGAAGTTTGTAACATCTATTAAAAGAAAAAAAATTAACACTTTTTTTATTAACAAAAGATTAAGCGCTTCGTATAGATTGTCGCACTTTTTCAAATGTTCCTGGAATGTTTCTAATAATTTCCAAACTCTGCTCAATACGTTGCTTTAACTTTTGTATACTGTTAGAATTCTTCTTCTTTATTGTGGGTTTTACAGCTTTTACATCGTCCCAGAAAGTTTACGACTTGTTTGAAGAGTGTTGATGAGACTAACGGCTTATTAAGTAACGTCCAAATCACCCCCCGGTGGGTAAAGAGCAAATTACTATTTCAGTCATATTTAGGGGATCGAACCTCGGACTGTTAGCATACTACGCTATCGCTCTATAACTGAGCTATCTCGCAGAATTGGAGCCCTATAAAAGACTTTTAATATAAACCAACAAATATAACTCGAATGAATCAAAATCAGACGGCAACGCTACTGGTCCTTTTCTTCCAATCCAGCAACAATGGTAATTATAGTCAAAAATATCTCACAATATCATACTCAAGCGGAGTTAGAATTGCATAAGTCTGATACTTAATAAAACAACTAAATTATCTTAAAAATTCCATATAGATTTATTAAAATCTTAAAGATCTGTTGCAATCCATATTGACTTAAAACTCAATTAAATCTACTCACTCACATTGACTTAACAAGCGCAACTACTAAAATACTTCAACAACGATCTCATAAATAAAACTCCCATGTTCCATTTATTTTTGTATCTCTTAGTCTAAGAAACTTGTCCCTGAAGTTTGAACATACTTCATAAACACATGATGTATAGTAAATGTTTCAAATGCTCCTGAAAATGTCTGTAGTTATACTCTCTTTAGGCTACCTCCAAACATCGCAGAAATATCACAATATTGTTGGGTAAAGCGCCTAACTCAAATCTCGGTATTTAATTTGTCGCACATTTAAACCGCAGCCTCGGCAAAACATTTTACAAAACTATGGCATGTGGTAATTCAAGACATTATGAAAGTGTGAGTAGACTCAGTATCGATTCTTTCAATTAACGTGTTCAATAATACATATTTATGCGTACAAGTACATATTCAAAACAGGTAATAGTAACATAAGCGCAAGCCTTTGTGAAAAAATCTTAGTTCATGAGCACAAATAATCAAAAACCAAAAAATAAGTCATGCTTTCTAAATTGTTCAATAGTCAATTACTAGACTAGCATCGACTTTGATTATATTATCGGCATACCGTTTAGCCTATCGCGATGATTATTATACAAAAATCTATGTTGTTGAGTAGACATTGAGTAAATATAAGTTATGGGTTACACCGTCTTATAACACCAAATTCACAATCTATAAGCAAGTATTCCCTAAAATTTAAAAAAATATTTGTTGTGTTTTGAAAAGAATAAATCATGCAATGCAAGAATGTTTCATAATTTTACAGAAATGATTAAATTTTATTTATGTTAATTAATTAAATTAAAAGTAGTTTCTCCGTTTTAAAGATAAAAATTTTGCTACAAATCCGTCAAAAATGTCCTTCAAAATAATGTATTATAACCTTTTGTCGCAACGCAGAGTAGCTATTTATGTTTGTCAGCTGTACCTTCAATCTTGTGATAGTTACCTCGGGTGCAGTGTCAACATGGAAGCTTGTTGGAAAATATTAGCAGGCTTCATGTTCTACCAGCATCTTAATAAATTACCTGCCTTTTTCTACACTCTAAACCCAAAACTGTGCATTTCTATGCGTTGAATATTAGATCGTAGCACTTGAAAATCTCACCGA
The DNA here is from genome assembly GCA_963932245.1 of Tachinus rufipes. Taxonomy (NCBI): domain Eukaryota; kingdom Metazoa; phylum Arthropoda; class Insecta; order Coleoptera; family Staphylinidae; genus Tachinus; species Tachinus rufipes. Next base: position 67,720,108 of record OZ010745.1, on the reverse strand, counting down.
CTTAATTCAGGGCATACTGTATAAGATTAGTGTTTGAAGTTAATATGAGTAGATCGTCAACGTAAGCAAATACCTTTACAGTTGTTTGTACTATTTCAAATACGTTTCCATAGTGATGGTAAAAACTATTAAGCTAAAAATCCTCGACTTCTCTCCAACCTGTGTAGAGTTGAAAAAAAATCATCTTTATCAGGAACATTAATTTGGTAATGCGGCACAATTCATCAAGTCTACTATATGTGCGTGTGGAACTGAACTAACAAACACTGAGCACAGATCTCAGGCAATTTACATAAATTACATCATGTATTAAATTGAAATTATAAATTTGTTTCAAATAAAACGCGCAAAAATGCCGTTGCCTGTCCGTATAAAAATTCAACTCTTTACAGACACATACAGTTCAACTTACTCGCTATAAAGGGCATTGCGTTACCACCTCTCACATTAAAGCAAAGACAGAGTCAAGATTTGCTTTGTAGGTCCATCGGTGTAAAATTTTACTTTCACCGTAAAAAAATAAGTTGCAATTCCTTAGCTTCTTATATAGCCTTTAGGTAGTACCTTTTCTTGCATTTTATTAAAAGCTTTCTATTATTTGCCTTATACACTTTGATCGTAACTATATTCAAAAAGTGGTATTAAGGGTTCACAAACATGCCACACTCAAGCCTTCTTCAGATATAAGTCAATTGCTTTAATAAACCTCTTTTCTTATCTTAAAAGCTGATATCTCGTCCAAGAAGAGTTTACGCTGTTACCTCACTAAGAGCATACTATCAGATCTTTCTTAGAAATCATTCAGCAATTAGTCATAATAGTATTTTCTCATTTAAAAAGCACTGTCCCTTCTCTTAAAACCCAGACTCATGAACAACTCTTGCACATTAATAATCGTAATAATAGACAAAATATTGCTAGATTTCACCCAGACTCAAGATTGACACGTCTTGAGCTACACCTGCTTTTCAACAACACTATTGACTAATATCTCGTATCCGTCAAGTACCTGCAGATTTCGCTCAAACTTACAATAAACTTTTATTAGGTTTCTCACAGATACGAATAAGTTTCTATTACATTTCTAACAAATAACTACTCAAGCTACTAACGCAGAATTATAGACACCTAGTTGTCAATTGTAATCCCTGGTAATCTGATCTTTATAGTAAAAGTTGTATAAAAATCTAAAAATTTTACCAACAAAAAAACAAACTTATAACATACATTTTGTTCCAACCTCGGAGTTTCATCAAGCCTCTTACTTTTTAAATTCAGGTTGTCCTTGGCTGACACCAACCATGTGCTGACATTTAGAAAAAAGTCCAGTATTTTTATTTAATTTTGACAAGTACTTTAGTTAAAACCTTAACAAACATTTGTCAGTGACCAAACGCAAAAAGAAATTGCGTTTTTACTTTTAACTTTATGTAATATTCTCAACTAACAATCCTTCTTGTTGGATTTGTAAACAAGAATCTATAAAAATATCTGACTAGTGTAAGAAGTACCATGTTAGAAACATGGTCAAATTTAATTGATAATTTTTTACGCATAGTACAATGAGCGAAATTTTACAAAAAATTTACGAAAAAAATTACTTTCTTAGAAACATTTTCACATTATCATTATTATATTTACATGTTGCAGATCAATAATGTATGACCAGTTAAATAAACCTCAATCTTACCTCTGAGCTACCGGGCCAATAAATAATAAGATTATTGTGGTATTAATGCAACTAGTAACGAAGATTACAAAGGTTACAACCATAATAAATTATAGAAATGTTGAGTTAGCAGTAGCAGAAACCAAACCTTAAACTTTAAACTAATCACCTGTATGAGTAGTCTGATATTTTCTAGAAAGCTATTATAACCATTAGCTTTGATTATTTTTGCTCATTTGCCATTTCAATTAAATGTAAATAGAATAAATAATATGACGTGTATATATATTTGAATTTAATTATCTGAATGGAATTGAATTTTAAACAACAATTAACAGTGCATTGTCCCCGGATCCAACAAAACGCCCGAAAGCTAACATTTATGCAAATGAAATAAATACATTCAGGATCGAACACAAAATTCTTTAGCTGCATTGACAATTACATTAACAAATATACATACTGCTTCATACCTTAATAAATACCCAAAAACATGCACATTAATAATCCCATCCATATTGCAGCAATCCTATGAATATTAAAAATAATAATTCAAATTAAAAAATGCGTTCGCTGTAAATAATACTGGGATTTTAATTAACGCAAACGAGCACGCATAAATCAAATTTATTATTACTATTTTTTCCCAACAAAATGAAAAATCACCAAGTGACATAATTAGTCTAACTTACGTAATCGTGTGCAGTGTATAATTTTATTTTTATAAATTCGCTAAAACTATTTGCATTTCTATTTACGTAAAGAAATGTGCAAATATGTAAATTTTACGAGAATAATTTTTTCATTCTCCATGCAAATGTCGTGTTATAAAAATCCGCAAAATTATATTAAATATTTGCACAATTCGTAAAAATTATTACTATTTAAAAATGTTATATTATTGTCTAGTTTAAACAAATGCTTTAATAATATTATTAGTATGTTGCGGCGGATTTGCGTCACTAGAGAATAATAATGGGATAATAACGACGATTACTACTGGATGTCGCAACTAAGTTGCGATTAAAACATTTATTAATATTAAAAACTATTGCAGTTATATAAAGTCGGCTCTGGCGTCATACGTGCTATGAGCGTGATATGTTATCCTCACTCAGGTACCATTATTACTTTATGTAACACCGACGGAAATGATATACGAAAAATAAGTCTTTTTATTTCATTTAACGTCAGTAATTTCAAAGTATAGACTTACATCACCTGGAACTAATAAAATTGTCTTTATTGGAAAACCACAATTGCTTTGTTGAATAACCAATTTATCAGAAATAATGAGATATATAAAAAAGAGTAGAAATTAGTTAGTTTTTTTTTAATACTCCAATGCCATTCTCATTATTTATTGATTAATATAAAAGACAACTTTATATTATATACATTAAAAACAATGCTAATGAATAGATAATGTTTCAAATGTAAACCAGTGAATGTTCGTACAGTAGCCAACTACCGTAACTACTATACCAAAAATACACATATAAATTTGTGTAATATATATTACGCTCATATCCCATACTGTAAGTGTTATGTGAATATTTAATAAATATCCTTTCCGTTCAAATAGTCTCTAAATAATTCTGCAAACTTTTACGGAATTTTCCTTCTTACATTTAACGACATCAGTATCGGGAGTAAAATACGACATTGAAAATGTTATATACATCTTAGCTAAAACTGGATATACACACACAAAGTATAAATAAATAAACAGCCTGGCTTCATCTCATGCGTTCCTTCCCACTTCATTTTATCTCCTCTAGTAAGTAAGTAATAGATGTTTAAAGAGTATCACGTTTTGCTAGATATTATTGCAATTCTCTGCAGGATGGCGAGTAGCTCAAATGGACCAAATCCCCATGACGATCGTTAGCATGATATTACAGCATGTGCTGAACAAGTCCCACAAACATCTTCAGCACTTTTAAGTTAACTCATACACACAAACTCCGTTGAGGATATGCAACAACATTACATACTTAACACGGGGAAGTTTCTAATTGTGAAATGAGACAATGAAATGTTTTACGGCAACAATAATAATGTATAACCAGGATGTGATTAATTAATTTTAGCGCAATGTTTTATAGAATGTAGGACATTTGGGTTGAAATTAAGGAGGAGGAGCCGGGTGGTGTTAATAGGATAGTAAAAAATACAATTTTAGGACTGCTAATGTTAGTTATTAAACTTATAGCTATATTTGAATTTACGCACAAAAAAATTGTAAAGTAATATTATAAATAGAAAATTGCGTCTAAAAATTAAGATTGAATTGATGGTTATTTTGCAACTTTTTAGTTTAATTAACTTACTTTATACATATTTATCTATGTAAACTTAATAAAAAAAAATATCTGGCAATCCAATTAACACCTTTATTCATCAAAGAAATATCAAATTACATTAACACAAAAATAAACTTCATTTTGGCATTTAATTAAACATAAAAGTCTATAAGTAGTGTACTTAAAAGTTTATGACAAATAATTTTAATGATTTTATGTACATGTTCTAAGCAAAGCCGAGCATACAGAAAATTAATGAAAAGACATACAACATCGCTTAAACCACACACTACTAATGACGTTTCTTCTTTTTAAAGTACTGCAAAACCTTTAATATGTGCATTTATACTCTACCCTGCTTGGTAGCTGAACTTCGCCGACTAACAAAACTTTAAAAAAAGCCTAAATAAAAACTGATTTATAAAATTAAATTAAATCAATCTGTCTGCCAGACAACCTACATATTTAGTTCAAACTTAAAACTTCGTAAAGTATCTTTGGTTAAATATAGAAAATAATCTATCTAAATTAAAATCATTTATCTCTACAATGCATGCCAATATATTAGTATATGATGTCAGAGTGGAATTTTATATAAAACTACAGTTACAATATTCTCTGAATCTTCTTCATCCACTCAATAAGTTTTGTTCAAAATTAAAAAAACAAACTGTGTATATAGGGGTAATGTACAAGTCGTCAAAAGGTAACTACCAATCTTTAGTAAATTACTCCGACAATATTCTTTTGCATAAAAGATTTTGATATTGATAACTGAATAAATATTATAAGTACATTGAAATCTCTTTACTATTTTTGCCAATTTCAAAATGTTGTATTTAGGATATATTGAATTTTCTTCTGCGACGATAATACTCATGAATTTGTCATACTTAGAAGTTTAAAGTTTTATTGAATTTTATATTTATATTAGTGTTCTCTAATTCAGATTTCGATTACGTAACAAAGCAATCAATTGACATTTACATATCATCAACATATCATTGTTGTACCTGCCATGTATATTAATTAATTTTAAAATGCATATTGTTATTTCCCTATATCAGAATTATGGCACAAAGACTAATACACACATACACATTTTAAATATATTTAATTATATTTCATTTTGCAAGTTATTTTGAATATATTATATTCTAACTGTGAATAATGTAAAATAAATGAATATGACGCAAGTTAACACAAATAAACAATTAAGTGCGATTAACTAGACAGTGTTAAATATTGTCATTGTAAAAATAAATTTGATTCTATTAAAACTTCTAGAAAATAAAACAAAAATACATAAAATTATGTGAATCAAGTATATTTGATGTGTTTATCAGGTTTTTCATTTGAGTGTTTCATGTATTAAACTCAAATGCAAAAAAATTCAAAACATATACTTTTAAGTTTCTACAATTTTGCCAATTTTTTACATATCTGACCTGATTTAGTACTTATAATTGTGAGTTGTCCAGAAATCACAATAGTATATTGTACACCTAACACGCAATAATATCCATTTTCCACAAACAATACTCGTGTGTAAAACGTGCATTATGTGCACCTTTATACATTTTTCTACAACTAAAATAAACTAAAAAAATTGACATTTTTTTCTTTTTCTTGTTCCACTTCTATCAAAGTTTAAAATCATCAATACGCTCTTCACTCTGTTCACTACTGTTCTAAATAGTTCTGTTGTACTGCATCCGCACCATTCGCAAACATTTCCAAGCCATACAGTTTTGGGTCTTCTTAAATTTCGTTTCCCTTATATTTTCCCCTCCGCTAGCTACATCTCCAAAGTAACTTAATACTAAAAGGTTTTTCACATTCCTTCTCCATTCTCCTTAGCACCTCTATGTTCAATGATCAGCACAGGATATCCTCAATATTCGTCTGTAGCAAGGCTTGTATATTATTTATGTGAACTTGTTTTATTATTGTTTTCCATACCGTATAATAAAATCGAAAAGACATAGCAACAAAGCATATTTACTTTGAGATTTAAGGAATTCGTATAAAAACATTTCTTGATATTTCTACTCTTGTTCTTATTTCTCTGGTTTGGTCTGAATCGCTTCTTACCCAAACGCCGAGGTATTTATAGGTGTTTACTCTTTGTTGATTTTTGAGATCGGCATAAATTTTGCTTTCTTTAAGTTCATTTTAATGCCCCATTTATTGCATACTGTGTTGGTACGTGCCACTAGTCGTTGGAGGTATCCTATGTTAATAGTCAAAATAACAGTATTGTCGGCGTCGACATACCAAATGTTATTTAGTATGTTGCCATTTATGACTACTCCGGCTTCCTCTTCTTTTAAGGCTTCTCTAAATATCTTTTTTTAAGTTAAATAACAGTAGAGACAAGACACACCGTTGTCGCACCCCTCTAATGTTTACTGTTTGGTTATAGTACAGATTTTTAATTATCAAGACGTCCCTAGTGTCCAGGTTTGTTTTCCAAAGAAGCTCGAGTAGTTTTTGATGCGGACTTTATCAAACGCCTTTTCAAAACCTATAAATCATATGTATAGTCAACATTCATATCTAGACATCTCTGGATAAATACATTTATCCCGTATAAAGCTTCTCTTGTTCCAAACCCATTTCTGAACCCCAACTGAGTGTCTCCTATGTCATCTTCTAGTCTTTTGTAAATTCTGTTGTAGATCAATTTTAGTAAAAAATTTAACGGCTCATCAAGCTAATCGTCCTATACTCAGATCATTCTGCTGCTTTGGTATAGTAACAATGGTTGAAAGGAGCCATTCTCGGGGTATGAAGCTAGTGGTATACACCCCATACAGTGTTAAAGAGTTGTAATAATGTGTTAACTGCATCTGTATCTAAAAGTTTGAGTAATTCGATAGGAATCTCATTTGGTTCCGCTGCTTTGTCCCCTGTTTTTTTTTTTTTTTAATATTTTATTTAGAGCTTACGTATGTGTTACTACTTCATAAGCTGTTTTTCTATCTTCGTCTGTACATCAAGTATTAGTTTACCATCCTGACCTTTCAATAATCCTATTTGCTTCTTCTACCCGTTCCAGTAATTTCTTTGATCTTTTGTGCATGTTGAAACTATCATGTTTTGGTATGTTTCTATTTTCATTCAGTTTTCAACTAACCATTTCTCTTTTGCAATTCTTATCTTTCTTCTCACTAATACCCGTAATTCGTTGTTTTTTTTTTGGGATTCTTTGTTTTATTGTCTCGCCGTTCTTCCATGAGGTTTGAATATTTCCTAGGTCATCCATGGTTTGTGTTTTGTATTTGGTGTCACATCTTTACTTGCCTTTTCTAATTCTTCTTTAATGTTTTTTCTTTGTTCATTTACCTCCATATTTCTCTTGTTTCTTGTTCCTTAATGCCTTAGTTATTATTGACCGATTGGCAAACTTTTTCTCAAATAATCTTCTCTGTTAGTTTCATCCAATATGTTCTTTATTTAATTATTTTTTGGTTTTGGTGTTATCTTTTTTATTTTTCTATTACAGCCAGCACAAAATTATTGTCTGAATTTATATCTGCTCCTGGGTATGTTTTTGAAGACGTGATAGAGTTCCTAAATCTTTATCTAATAAGTATGTAATCAATTTGATTCCTTACAATGTTACAATGTTCTTCTTTGTCGCTTAGGTAAGTTAAAAAACGTATTTGTTATTTAAAACTTTTTGTTTTGACAGAACTCAACTAGTCGGTACCCTCTTTCATTGCGTTGTCCAAGTCCATACTTGCTAGTGCATCCATCTATCTTTTCTTTTCCTACTTTAGCGTTACGACCTCCCATTATAGCTGTAACTTCATGTTTTTTTGTTGTATTAAGGTTTGTTTTTAATTGTTCATAAAATGTTTCTATTTCGGCTTCTTCTTTGTCTGCGGTGGGTGCATATAACCTGTATTATGTTAAACTTCCCATGGTGGTATTGAATCGTAGCATCATTACTCTATCGGAGAATAGAGTGAAATTTACTATTGATATGTTAGTGTCTTTATAGACCATTAATGCTACTCGGTATCATTTTCATTTTTTTTTCAGCGTAATATATAATGCCGATGTTAGTAGGACACCTGTCAGACCCTTTTCATTGAACATCGTTTATACCTAGAATATTTATTTTTAGTCTTTGCATTTCTATAGCTACATTTTCTAATTTTATTAAGATTAAATAAAGTCCTTGATGATTTTTGCTGAAGACATCCATAGGGATAGTTTCCCGTCGCCTTCTACATGGCGTTGATCGTAGTTTCCGGTTCATACACCTTTGGGGACCTTTTCGCACCTGCACAAAAAGGTTTTCGAGAAGAAAAGTTTGCTGCTTATCTCAGCAACGATTAGGTTCCTTTCTGCATTAGCCACTTTTCTGGTGTTTCCATACTCTACCACGGGGAGGTTGCAGATAGAAATTTTTCCAATACGCACGCATAATAGGTGCTAAAATGCCTATTACGCACAGAACCATCTTAAAAGTGACATATAACCTATACATTCGTTAAATTATTCATTTCATTCTTTTTGTGTACGGTATAAATATTACAGTGGTAAAGAAGGCAAAGTCGGCAACTTTCACAAAAAGCTCATTTTCCACACGGAGCGCGTAAAAGGCACTACGTTGTTCGTAATAAAATGTAATAGCTGATTTTCCTTACCAATAACCGTTTGAAAATAAAGTCATTACAATAAAGATTAAAAAAATGTATATGTTACACGTAAAGTGTATAAATCGGTCATTGTGTACAACGCCAGAGAATTTGGATGTTGTTAAAAACTTTTCTATTCTAGTTATGAAGATGATGAAGTAGAAGAAATGTATAGCATAGTAGAAAACATATTTGAGGAAAAATGCCGAGGTTGCTGAAATATTGTGATAGAAAAATGAAACAACAGTGTGGGTAAAAATAGTGTAGGAAGAGTGGTAAGCAAGTATGGACTTGAACAAAAAAAAGTAAGTAAAAAAATAGCTAAAAACATGTAGTCTACAAACTACAAAAAGACACTGTATACTTGGAAGGCACCTAGAAACGGATATAGGAAGCAAATAACCCTACAAACAAATCTTAACTTATGAAGCGATGTAAAATAGCTGTAAAACACACAATAAAAAAAAAAAGATTTTATAATCATTGCAAAAAAGCTAAAAATAGACTAAAAAGAGCATGTGTGTTACCAGAAGCAGATATACCCAGTGACCATACACTTGTGATGGCAGAGTTACATATAAGGTTAAAAAGAGTAAAGAGAGCACCAATAATAAGAAAATGTAACTTGGTAAAGCTAAAAGAAATAACTAAAAAATACAAATGGCAAGTAGGTAGAGACGACCGTAGCACAATGCTCTAGTGCGAGGACTGTTGTTCAGACAGGCAATATCTAATTTGTCGAACATATTTCAATGCGGTCGTCTCCTTCGCAAGGCAATCGCAAACCAGCAAAGTATTTGCCTAGTAAGCCCCTCTAGTGGTGTGGTTCGGATTCCACGTTAAACACAAACAAAATAAGTATTTAAAAAACAGCAAAAAAAAATCGGGTACAAAACAAGAGAAAAAAGCATAAAAGATGATAACTAAAACGGAAGAAAAAAGGAAATTCAAAACACAATAACAGAAAAAGGAAAAAAAAAATTAAAAACTGATAAAGACAAAAAGCATTGGTTTGATAATGAGAGTAAAAAAAAATGAATAAGATAAGTAAACACGATCTAGTCTATAACAAAATTATTCAAATAAACTGAGATATAAAATCCAAAATAACAGCATAGGAAAAATATTGAAAGATAAAAAAATAGTTTTGAATAACATGCAAAGAATACTTTATAAAACAAATAAAAAACTAGGAGAGTTATATATATAAAAAAAAGAAAAAGACTTCAGAGGTAGATGAAATACCGTTAGAACTGTTAAATTGACTGAAAGAAAAAAAAGAAAAAAGCCAAGCAATCCTGAAGAGAGAAATGATACCAATAGTAAAAAAATAGCAAAAAAGTGCAAGTATAAAACAATCAGGTGGAGGAAAATGTCGCAAAAAAACAATTTAAATTTGGACAAAGCATGCAATTGGTATAATAAGAATAATTGGAGAAAGGTAAAAGTTTAAGTGTGTGTTTTATAGACTTAGTAAAAGTATTTGACTGGGTTTGGCGGAAGAAATTTTAAAAGTAAAAGAAGCAGATTGAATTTAAACAACTTGAAAAAATAGATTCAATGTATGGACTAAGTTTAAACAAAAACAAGACAAAAGTTTGAAAAAAAAACATACGTGTTAGTAGACGGAGTTAAATTAGAGCAAATAGAAAGGTAAAAGTACCCTTATACTGAAATTATAGAGAATTAGAAAAAAAAAAGAAAATAAGGGTACGCATAGAAATAGCGAAAGAAGCTTATAGGAAAAAAGCAAAATTTTGTGTAGAAAGTTAGATACAAATCTGCAAAAAAAGGTTTGAAATATTTTGTATGTAGTGTCTTCCTATAATGATGTAAAACTTAGATGATAAGAAAAATGAAAAACGCATAGGAGCATTTGAAATGTGGCTCTGAAGCAGACTAATAAGCATTAAGTGGCCAGACAAAAGAAATGAAGAAGTGTTAAGAAAAAGAACGCTAATAATCATTAAAAAAAAAAACGAAAGACGTGATCAAAGAAGTGGTATATGCAAATTCAGGAAGGAAAAGATGCAAAATTATGTTCTAAGGTAAAGAGAAAAGTACAATGAACTGAAGAAAATAACGAAGAACCAAGAAAACTGGTAGAACCTGCAAAAGCAAAACACAAATGTTGATTAAAATTGCTTAAAAAATGCTACGTTGTCATATCTAAATCTTTCATTAAAATTCTTGTAATAATTCTATAGAAACAAAATATTGTTACAACTGTATAAAAAAACCTGAGATTACCAAACCATCTGATCTTGACAGACATAGTTGCCCTGATCTAATGTTATAGAACATAACTTCTTCTTTTTAGTCAATTAACTACCCAGCGCTTGGTAATCTACGGAAATATACATTTTAAATCTTGTTAAAAAAGTATGAAGATCCTAAAAGTTATTCGAGCTTGTAGAGTATACTTCTTTTTTTTAAATATTTTGTAAAACGCCTCGTTTTGTAATTGGTTGAAATGATAAGTTTCTTTTCGTCTAAAAACTTTCAAACAACTATCCCTATCAGAAGAAATATAACAATCTGTATATAATTTTTCAAATGATACGTTAATTCAAAACACATTCTAATCATAACACTACTAAAATGATAATTTTAATGTCAATAATACTATAATCAGTCGAGTCCTACTTGATAATTTTGCAATGATTTAGTTACAAGTGTTAATAAAGGTCTGTAACTTAATAAATAACAACTTATAAAAGTAGAATTTCTTTTTGTAATAATATAACCTATTATTAATAAACATATGCAAATAATCGATATCAATTATTATACAAGAATGTTTACGATTTGCAAATATTACATAAAACTCTATTTAGGTCATATTTAGTCTAGAGGCTAAGTTAATAAATTATATAGACGTATCACTCGTAATCACACACTTACTAGTGTTTCGGTTATAAGAAAATCCATAATAAATCTTAAACACACAAACCGAAGAACAATGTATAAACGATATAATAATAATAATAGTATATAGTTCTTTCCAATCTGCAATATTGCAAAATAGTTTTTAAAATCACATTGATAAAAACTGCGTGTAGTCACTGGTTTGACAATATCAACAATTTGAATCAATAATTTTTATTTTTATATTTATTTATTTATTTATTCAATTGCCTTTTTTACCTTTCGGTGTCAGGCGAAATTTTTATATTTACAAGACATTAAAATTCGTTTGTAATCATAACCTTAGCACTAACTAAATACATATATTAATTTTAATTTAAAAAACTATAATTTAAAAAACATTTCTATATAATATAATAAAATTGTAATTACTCGATTTACATTATAAAACAAAACAATACATTTCTGAATAATTATTATAAAAGTTAATTTCTTAGAAGTTACAAATTGAATTCGCGATAGTTTTTTTATTTACTATTTTATCCAATTAGATCACATACCGGAACTGTATGATAAAAACCCAATGACGACCAATTAAATGAGACTTTCCCCCCCATAATTATTTGCAATTCAGATTAAATTATACAACAAAGAAACGCGCCGTTTCAAGTAAATTAATGAACACAATTAAATCCGCAAACAGAAACATCTTCACATAAATTAACTACATTAATCCCAAACTGCACTATATTTTTTATGTAATACACATTAATCCATCTCAAGTACACGCGATATCAATAATGTTTTAATATCGTAATAAACTATATGACATTGACATAGTAAACTGCTATTTTTATACAGAGAGATAAGTAACGACACAAAAAAGTACGATATAGAATAATAACCAGACTTGTTTGCAATTATTTAGAGATAATTAGTGACTAATCAAAACATTTAAATAATTATAATTTAAATATTAACTTTGAAATAGCCAGCTGAATTACATTCCTTGATTGAAATTTAAATTGCTGGAAAAAAGGGTGAGTCTCTTATTAGGATAAGAGCTGTTTATATATAGCCTACATTGCAGCAAAGGATATATTGAAATTGTAGCGGTGTGGAATAAGCGGGGGAGGAATTTATATTCGGGCATAAATAACAAACAGGACGAGACTTGGGTTTGTAAAATTGTATTTTCATTTAGAACGCGCTTCAGAATTTTTTATAAATTTATCATTATTCAATGTTCAAGAATAAAGAAACTCTTTTCAGGGTGCAAAAAGCGGAAAAAAATTTCAAGGGTAATACAAAAAAAAGTTAAAAAGTTAGAATTTCAGTTCAGTCTTGCCTTGGAATATATAAAATAGCTAATGCAAAAGTAATATATAAAAAAAATCGTGTATTGGTATAAACGTTATTGTGGAATAATTCAAGTGATTCGGCTCAATTTGTAAATCTTTTAAATTAGTACAAATAAATATCCAATATTAATTTATTCAAACTAAAAGAATCACTGGTGCAAACAAATTCCAATAATTAAATTAAATTAATTAAAAATACATTTTAATATGGCCAACCATTAATCACTACTTATATTGTTGATATTGTATGTATATTTTAATGTTTACTTAACAAAAGTCGTAGTAAATTAGAGATAAATTATCATTTGACCTGAAACATATTACGTTGCGTTTGTAAATAAAAAAATGTGGTTTGAAGTATGTGGTTTTAATTATATTTTGTCGATATCTACAAGTCATTATTTTTAATTCTAACTCTAGCGTACAATGCAATTTTAATAATTTCAAAACTTTATTATTTATTATATTTTATTATAAAATATTTAAAATTAAAGATTTCAAAAGTCTACAATCAGATAAGTTAGTAACATACTGTGTGCAGTAATTCATGTATAACGTAAGACAATATGAAATGTGATTGTTATGTAACAGCAGTAGCTAATAGCACAGTGCAATCAAAATACATATTTCTAAAAACACTTTGCTCATTGGTTAGATTAAACCATTACGTAACAAGTGTGTAAAATTGTATTTTTCACTTCCGCATAAGCTGTAGATTTATAATATTTTCACAATAATAGCATATTAATCTAGGTTGTTATGAACCTAGTCTATCATATTCGTTCAAGTTTAAAAACAAAGCCATATGACAGTTAAAAAAAAACGCCATTTTTATGGCATTTGTTTTTTTATACAGTGAAAAACTGGGGTATAAAAATGCAAAATAAAAGATAGAAATTATGCGGGCATTATTAATATAAATAAAACAAATAAAAAAAAATTAGAAATCGTGGATTTTAGATATGAATGTTAATCTTAATAATACATTATCAAACAATGTTGAATATTAGTAAATGTGGAATTGATATATAATTTCAAGGTTGAAAGGCAAGACATAAACTACTTGAAAATAACAATAATAATAATAATAATAATTTCAAGTTTATAAATACTACTACCACTTTGATGTAAAACAGAAGTGCGTTACTTTATCGTACTGAGGTACGATAAAGCAATGCACTTTTGCTTTGATCCAATTTTAATTATCTAGGTGTGTATGCAACACATAAAAGAGATATTAATTAGTATAAGATATTACAAATTCAAAAAGTCCTTAATTAAAAAAAGAATATAAAGTTTGGAGCACAAACGAAGTGCTCCATTATAAAAGTTTTTTTAATGATCCTTTCCGCAGGTGTATTTTATTTATTTTACATACTATTTTTCAACAAAAGTATCAAATCAAACAAAATAAAAAATCTGTTTATTCTTCAAATCAGATAACTCCACTACAATTTAAAAATAAATTTAAAAAAAGATTTTCTTAATCAGACAAAATTAATTTTTTTTTTAATTTTATTTATTAATTTTCAAAATTTCAAAATAGACCAAAAATGTAGAACGTTGCACACAACCTCCGGCGAGTGGTGCAATTGATACAAGTAAAAATCTGTCAGATCTGACACTTTTTCCGATGACTCCGTTTGTAATAAGCACGCATTATGCTTGCAAAATGAAACGTTTAAAATAACATCTTTCCTTAGCAATTCCGGTTGCACAATGCACATTACACTAAAGAGTTAAGCTTCAACTATAAACCTCAACACAAAATAACTTGATCTAACTCTAGATGACAATCGTATATGATAGACTACATAATATCAAACAACATACTCACAAAATTATTTAACATAATTAAAGAACTAAACAATACAAATACTAGTCAATAACAACTTAATCAAAGACCTACCCTTATCAACTGGAATTAGACAAAGACTAAGGTATCTCCTATTTAAAATCATTATGGATCGCATAATGAATGACGTAACAAAATCCGGCTGAGGGTTTAGGATGAAAAAAAAGGGAGATAAAAATAGTATGCTACGCTGATAAAGTTGTGATAATAGCAAGAAACAAAAACGGCCTACTGAAAATGTTACATGTGTTCTATATGGCAGCCACTCAATATAATATGAAAATCTCAACCCAGAAAACCAAACTACCACTAGTCGATCAAATAATCGAATACCTTCAAATATCTCAGAGTAGAAGTAACTGCAAACCAAGATCGAACAGTGGAGGTAAGAGACCAAGCCACCAAAGCGGCAGAAATATCAAAGGGCCTAAATGATATAATCTAGAATAACAAATACATAAACAGGATGCTTAAGTAAAAATATACAAACAAAACATGTGTCCACAAGAACAAACGCCATACTTAAAACAACAGAGATGCTAAGAAACATAACCGGGCATACGCTAAAGAACCAAACACCAAGTACTGAAATACAACAAAGATGCGACACACAAGATAGTCTTAAATAGATAAAGAAAAAAAAAATGGAATGAGCACGTAACAAGATCTCAACCCAGAAGACCAAATCACTAGTCGATCAAATAAACAAATACTTTCAAATATCTTGGAGTAGAATTAACCGCAAATCAAGAACAGAAGAGGTAAGAGACCAAGAAGCCTAAGATATATAATTTAGAATAACAAATACATGAACATGGATGCCAAGACACAAATATACAAAACATGTGTCCGCAAGAACAAATGCCATACTTAAAACAGCAGGGATGCTAAGAAACATAACCGGGCATACGCTAAAGAACCAAACACCAAGTACTGAAATACGACAAAAATGCAACACACAAAATAGTCTTAAATAGATAAGACCTCGGATAAGACAAAAGAAAGCATGGAATGAGTACGTAACAACAACGGAAGATCACCGGATAGTCAAGATAGCAAGAGACCAAGAGACCAGGAACACAAAGACCACTTGGTAGATCACCAAAGACTGGCAAATGTATAAACAACAATAAAATATACATGGTATCCCCACGTAAACTGTCGATAATGTCATGTCAAAAGTTGTGAAATAAAAAAGCATTTATTATAACTGGCTAACTAATTGTCTAATTACAGTAAAAAGATTGGAATTATCAAAATCATAAAATGTCACCATCAAATTTGAAAATATTATTTTGTCAAAGGACATCTGTCAATTATGAAATGGTTGAACATAATGACTCAAAGTGGGGAAGAGCTCTGGAAAAGGACTTAACAAAATCATCAACAAAGTAGAAGATTTTGTGTTGATTGACCGCTAAGTAAAAGAGAAATAGGAATATCAAAAACCAGTGCTTTTAAAACTCTATATGAAGATTTGGGAATGAGCAAAGTGACGACACAATAAATTCCCAATCTGCTCAGTCTCAAACAAAAATTGTGAGCACGACAAATTTGCAACAAAATCTGACTGCCTTATCCCAAAATAAAAACTTTTTCTATAGAATTGTAACAAAGTAATTGCTCTTTATTGAGTTAAAAAAAAAACTACAATAACAGAAAATGTCCACAAAGCACAACTAAAAACTGTAAAGCGGCTATACAAAAAATATCCCACAATTATGCTCAAAAAATTCTGCTTGTGCAACACAATTGCAAAGTGCATATTGTTCAAGAAATAGTCAATGAATGCGGCTTTAAGAAATTACAACAGTCCCGACCTTGTCCCCTGTGACTATTATATCTTTCGAAACCTCTAAAAACACTTCACAAGGTGTCGCTTTTTATTGAATGACGACGTGGAAAATGCCGTGGAGACGTATTTTGCAGAATTACCAATTAATTTGTTTGAAAGCATATCGATACCAGGAAGACTTGTAATAAGTGTGTTAGTAGTGTTAATGGTTGATTTGAGAAATGAAATTTTGTTTATCATATAACTGTGCTATAGCTAATTAAATCGCCCATACTATAAATTATAACAAAAATAGTTATTTTTCAACATGAAATTAATTTTATATTTTTCCAAACTCAAAATAAAATTAATCTATTTTCAGACCATTTTTCTATCATGTAAAACTGTTATCTTCTGGGAATTGATTTATTTAACTACGCGAATAGAGATAATTTATCCATGGGAAACCGCATACAATAACCGTGCGGAAAATCTGGCGCCGAAGATAATTTTCCCTAAACAGTGCCATGCGGGCTCAACGCTACTAAACACATAATGAATGCGATTGTAATTTTATGCGCCCCCAAAGGCACCGTTTAAGCCGCTTAAATAATTTATCGAGCAAGATATATATACACGTAAAGAGGCCACATAACATAGACAAAACATTTCACAGCAGGAAGAATGCAAAAGTGGCAATATACAGACAGAGAGAGCAAAAGATAAATCCGTGCGGCACTATCTGTGCATGCGCCTGGGAGTTGCCAAGCGACGCCGTATGACGTCACAGGCGTCGGAACGACGTCAGGGACAGTCAAGTTTAAGGTAGTGTTAACGAACTGTCGGCCACTCGCACGCTATTTCAATGCAGCACAATAACTAACAACACCGAAATTTCCAATCTATTTACCATGAAATTGCATTTTATCAAAATGCCATTGAAACTTAATACTAAACTAATGATAATTATAAATGTAAATTAAAATCAAATATAGAATCGACAACTCAATTACGAGTATATACATAAGCGATTATATTCACCTGGTACAATTTAATGATGTGCGGGTGGTCCAGACGTTTCATGATATCCACCTCCCTGTATACCTTTTGTAAGTTGCCGGCATCTAATTGGGACTTGTCTATTATCTTGATCGCCACCTGAAAAATAATAAATTATACTTTGATATATTGTTTAGGTCGGTTGGAATTACAATTTACAGTTTGACAGTGAGATATATCGATGTGAATGGGTTAATCCGGTTAAGAATTGATTCGAATTAAGATAGGTCAAGGGGGATCGGGTCGGGTTACAATTCGATTGTACATTATGCGGGGAGCACAATTCTATTTCATTGATGGAAATGATGCATTCAAATAGATTTATATATATACATGCATGTAGCCATGCAATTGGATTGGACCTTCGATGACTATATAATTCTAGATGGTCATTAATTCATTCATATATTAAAATCAATACCTACAACTTTTTTTATATTATATCATATTTAAAAAAAATTGTATCCTGAAATCAATCGGCAATTGCTTTATATATAATTAACAAAATTAATCAATTACACTACACGTAACTTGGACAACATCTACATTGTCCGGGCATTGTACAGTGACCGATTTACCACTTTGTCCGTAACATACACAAGAACAGAGCTTATAGACTTTACATTAATATAAATATATCAAAGAAATGTATGTATGCTTTAATTATTAAAGAAGCTCTACAGTAAATTATATCACATAAAGAACTTTAAGAGTTGGTTTTTAATGAATGGTTTTGAATGCAATTAATTGAGAAAGACGTTACCACATACCTCTTACCATTATGAATCGGTGATACTGAATAGATTTATGTTACGTATTCACTGAAACTAAAATATTTATATTTACTCTGTAAATTGATTAAAAATGTCAAATTTATTAATTGTCTAGTTTCTAATTTGATGATTAACATCTGCCCAATTTTGTATAATAATTGAAGTAGTTAATTTAATCAAAATTGTTTGATATAGACCAAATTTATGTATTGGCAATAAATTTTAAATTTAGTGGTTTGTTGAGTATAAATTTTGTTATTACCAGGTTAATGAAATACTCTGTGATTGGTAGTTTTGAAAACCCATTAAGTGGTATAAAATTGATTGATATATAGATGTCAAACAATTTGTTAGTGACAGTTTTTAAGTCATTAATTGTCACATCTATCATCTGTAAATAACTGATTAATAATTATTAAGTTTAAGTATATTAATGATTGACAACCTAGGTAAGTAGTAGTTTGATAGATCTCATTTTTAAGATAACAAGTGCCAGATTGATAACTGTAAAGATAAGTGATAAACAATTTTGTAATTTTCAATCAAAAGATTTTCCTCACCTTGATTTGTCCAGAAATAAAAAGAAAGTAATCGTTCAAAAGAAAATTATTTTTGGAAAAGCAAAACGTTGCATTACTCAAAAATCACAAAACCTTCAAAACCATAACTAGAATATAGTGTATCAAGAGCCAAAAATAAACTTTAATTGAGAGCTACAAAAGCAAAAGGCTGCTAATGCTTATTGACACAAGTTACACTAGATATTTTTTTGTCTGCTCCAAACAAAAAAGGTGTTTCAGGAAATTAGTGATTTACAGCCTACTTAAATGCCGTAAAAGATACATTAACTTTTCGGTTCTTGTCCCGCATGTTGTAGCCAAAACAGATAGTTTTGGTAGAGGCAGGCAAAAAAATACTTTTATAATTAAGCATTTCATTGATATTTGTATGCTTGTCCTTTATAGGGCACTGATTTCGTATGCATACGTCTGTGTTATCCAATGGATGGATTGAGTAATACATCGGGTATCCCAAGCCCGAATAAAAGACGAGAATTACCAGGCAAGATTAGCTACCTACCTGGAAAAAAACCTATGCTGACTTACAAAACTGAAGACGTTGCCTCCGAGACCAGAATAAAAAAAACACAGGCGAGGACAACGGAAAAACAATAAAAATAAAATTAGTAAACACAAACGTAAACGCCGTATCACACAAATCGACGTCTGCAGAATCTCCGAGACAAAGAAAATGACACAACAATGGGAAAACTAAACAAAAAAGACTTGGAGTTCTAGTGCACAATAAATTTACACAGAATTATCTTTATTGTGCGTTTTGCAGCTTATTATATCGCCTTACGACTTATTTAAAGGGTTTGATGGGACCAACGGCTTATTAGGTGACATCAGAATTGAAAGCATCAAATACATCAAAGATAGAATACTGAAAATACCCTTAAAAATAAATAACAAAACAACACACCTGATAAGCACGTATGCCTCAGACATATCCAAGCTCATAGCAGAAACTGATTTTTATCAGCAAATATAAAGCAAAAATACAATGAAGCAACAACTAACAAAAATTCTATCTCTCTAGACGCATAGAACTCTATTTCTAACGTCATACGAGAGATATGAGTGGGAAAGAGAAAGAATAGAGAAGTCTATTAGAGTTTTGTAACTTCTCTCTTCTTTCTCTTTCCAACTCATATCTCTCGTATGACGTTAGAGATAGAGTCCTATGCGTCTAGAGATATAGAGTTCCATGGCTAAACATCATGTCAATGATGACGTTGTCACCTAGCATATTCATCTCTCCTCCTGAGTTTTGCCTTATTGCAACCCACATCTTGCATTTCAAGATTGTGTGTTGAAGGGTATTTAGCTCTCCGCAGTAGGTAAAATTGTCGTAAATCCTAATGTCTATACGCTTTAAGTAGTTTCCAAAAGACCCGTGTCTACCTACTACCTTCCCATGGTTCTTGATGATCCATGATATGACCTCCTTGATTAAGGTCCTGGTCCACGCGGCTGTAATAGCATTTGGGTCCTTCCATTTCATCTCTCAAGTAACAAAAGATTCCTGCCTGACCTTGGCTTTTTCCTCCCTTTTGTTTGCTCTTCCGTCATAAGACCTTTCCCTGGCAAGCAGATAAATCAAAATGATTCCTGTCACCACCTGTACAGTCCGTGTTGAGACAGTTTGCTAAGCGCTAGCTGCTCTAATTGCCGTTTTCGGCAGTGGCCTTTCCATCAACGCTCTAAAGTTTTTGTTAGCCACACTGGTGCCTCATATAGTATAATCGAGTTGATCACCAAGCACAACGTCCTGCGTCTCCTATTTTAAAAATTAGGCGGCGTAGCGCGTTAATCAAAGCAGTGAGGGTTTGGCCTCCGTTCTTGCCATGTGTTCCCACTATTTAAATTATGGCCTAACGTTATTCTAAGATATTTAATGGCCATTCGGCTGTCAATGTTTACGCCTCCTACTCCTACGGTAACATTTTTAGAAAATATCGGCCTGTTATGATTAGAGCTTCCGTTTTCTTATTTTCCAGTTTTATAGCTTTAAGACTTTCCTGTCCAACCATTTCCCAATCTTTCTAAGCACCTATTCCCCTAACATCTCTGTATCTTTCTCTTCTCAAGATTACCACCGCCAGGTCATCAGCGTATGCAATAACCTTAATCTTAATACCTTTCCCCATATTAAGAAACAGAGTCGGGCCAAGAATCAATCCCTGTGAAACACCGTACGTCATTGGCATAATTCACGACTGTTGTGATCGGATCGCTGAGGTAATGCATACTTCTCTTGCGGCCTTTTTCACTCGCTTTATGGCATCTACCGTGGGGATCTGCGCTTGCAAAAGCCATATTTTTCCCTGGACAAGCCTCTATTTTCTTTAATTTCCTTCAGGAGCCTGTTATTTAGGATATGCTTCTAAAGTTTTTCTAACATGTTGATCAGACAGATTGATGTATAAGTTGGGTCACAGTTATCTTTTTTGGGGTTTTCAATTAAGTGCTTGTCTTCAGCAGCTCGTCAAACACCAATTTTATTTTTCCGAGATCTCGTCTATCCAAGCTTTAACTAGGAGGGATCTGGTCCAGCCCAGCTGCTTTCCTAGCTTTAATTTTAATTTCTTCCAAAGTGCAAAGCGGCTCCGGGTGCCCAACTTAATTGTAATAATTTTGAAAACTGAGGCAAATAAATCCCTTTCAATTTGGCCACAGAGCTTCAAGCAGCACTCTCTTTTGTTGCATTAATAGTCTATGTCAGAGCCTCACATGGGGATTTGGCATTATAGTCTCCACCGTTTGTGTTTGTTTTCCAAATCCACCCAAACAAAACCATTCCCATGCCCTTTGCCGTGTAGAGTTAAGCTGGTTTATGGGACGTATATAGCAGAATCCATGTTTCGACCATTTTTAGTAATGTTCTTATTCGGCTCCAAGACTATAGACAGGTGTTTGCCCTCTACCGAGCACTAACATTAATTTGGGGACTGGCAGCAATCTTGTTCTATAAAAGATTCTACTACAATGTCTTCAACAAATAAAAAAACCATTAAACGTGATCAAAAAGTACAATATAGAGTCGCTAATAACAAAAAGCACAAAACTCTCCTATAAAAGCAGAAGTACTAGCAAGCTAAAAAAGATTGCCTTAGCCAGAATGGAAAAAGACAGCTGGCAAAAAATCAAAAATGCATCATCCCGGCAGCAGAAAACCTTAGAAAACTAATAAATAAAGTTAAAACAAGCATAACAAGTGAGACTAAACCGTTTTTTTCAAAAAATAAAAAACTCACAACAAACGTGCTACCTAACATATAAGAGCTCACCGTCAGACCAAATATGTTCAAGTAAGAAACAGAGTAAACGCAAGAATAAAATCAAATAAAAAGAAGAATTGAATTAAATTAACAACGACATGGTCCACAACTCAAAAAAAGTGTGGAAACAGAAAAACAGAAAAAAAAAATAAACGAGTTTGTCCAAATTAAAGAAGTACTAATAGAAACATGGCAACAGTATTTTAAGAGACTTTATGACGCTAAAGAAACACTCAACATAAATGAATATGAAACACAAACCTTGCACTCAACAAAAAAAAGTAGAAACAAAACTCAAGAGATTAAAACACAAAAAAAAAATACTTGAACCCAAAACTAGCAAAAAAAAAACTGTCGCAATTATTTAACAAAATCTAAGACAAAACAAAAACATTTGATGAATTGAGGTGTCAAAAGAATTGAAATAGCGTGCTAAATGTGCTGTAAATCAGAAAACGATATACACACGTAGCAAATCAGACAAAACAGTTCCTAGAAGAACATCAAATCCCAGTCATAAACTGACCAGCTCTTTATTCAATCTCAATCTCATTGAGCACTTATGAGATCAGCGGAATAGAAAAATCAGAAATCACCCTGTGTTGTCTATAGTTTTTGTTAGCTCTTCAGGAAAAATAGTCAACATACCTGAAAAGGACATCTGGAGATTGATTGAAAGTATGCCACAAAGGTGTCAAGGAGTCATTTGACTTTAATTACAAATAGAAGATAGAATTGTTGCTTATCTTAAAAAACACTAAAGTTATAAACCTTCTAATTTTGTTTTGTTTGTTTTTGGAATGCTTAAAAAATACAACCAGTTTACTTAGTGTTCTGCTAATTTATTAATGCAGTGTATTTAGCAATCAAAAATATATTTGTTTGTTTTGAGATATTTTTGATGAGTTGCTTTTTTAAATTTAATTTTAGTGTCGACTGTTTGATCTTATGAATAAGAGACACAACACACAACTAGTACAACTTCTTTTATATTATACGTCCAAACTATAATCAAATTCAATAAAAAATTTATAGAATCACAGTCGAAAAAAATGTTTAAATCTGTAAAAAATTACAAATAACCAAATATTCACAATAGGTTATTAAAATTAGATTAAATGAATGTAATATTGAACGTAATACAAAACAATTGTTTATTTTTACTAAAACCTGATATCATATTTTTTAAATTTTAAAAGTGTTATTCAAATGTACACTAAATTGAATAGAAACAATTTGTCAAATTATATTGAATCATGTAATTATCGATCATTTCAAACGTTCGTCACGGTCGGTACTTGCTAATCGCAAAAACAAATGAGATATGGTATAGGTCTGTTTGTCATGATCGCAGTATGCAGCACACAAAGTTGTTTGTTATTTTGCTTTTCAATAAAGTTTACATATATATTTATGCAAATTACTATTAGAAATGACATCATAATAAGCACGAATTATATTAGCTATAATTGTGTCATACAAGACTACAAACTAGTTACATTTAAATTGATGGTGATTAAAATATTGATATTCATCATTTTTATAATATTAACAGGTATAATTGATTTTTCGATAATGTCTAGTTTACTTATTTATGTTATCATAATTAAATAAATTAATGTAAACTATTATTAAAATTGTCATAAAATATTTTCAATCTTATTATCATGTTTATTACTTTAAATAAAATATTATATAAAATATCACGTTTTATTCTGATTAAGAAAAGAGAATTGATGAGGAAGAGAAACATGACAAGTTGACATAAATAATTTCCATTAATTCAGAATAATTAAAAATAAAAAAAGTTCAGATTTGAATGAAACTTTGCTGACAATTAAGTCAAATGCAGAAATATTTTTCTAAATTTGTCACTCACAGCGCATTTGCCCTCATTACATAAATGCTGGATAATATAAATATAGACTTCAATAAATTGAATCAAACGTAATTTAAAATCGTAATATGTAAATGAATAAAGACCATTGTCAATGGCAACAAACTTCAATTTACACAACGTATGCCGGGGAATGGAAATCGATACAATATGTAAAAGTTCAATACCGAATTGATATCGACATGGAAATGAAAATCTTTACTTTTTATTATCATAATTAAAATAAATATAAATATAAATATTGAATAAATTCAATGAATTATTAAACGCACGAATTATACGATTGTTCAATGTAATTAAAATAATAATATATTCTATTTTGTTATTATCAAGCAGATAAAGGTTATAACGCGTCATTGCATATTTTCACCTGCGGCCACGTGCAGATTAGTTTTCTTTGATGAAATAGCACAAATGATTGACGTAAATTACTCGACGATAACGAATGTGCTTTCCTGGCGCTTGATTCACCATTAAGCAACAATGGGAATGGATAAAGTAATGGGTATTGTATTGCAAAAATATGTAAAAAATTCCATGTTACATTTTTATGTTTTGTGTACGTAAGTAAACACTTTCAAGTCATATTGTTATATAGGAAATAATGATCAATAATGCTAAATCATTATAGTTAATGCTTATAAATTATTTATAATGATTTAAAAAACACCAGTTGTTTTTATATAGATCTTAATTTTATAATAAATTTTAAATTAAATTAATTTGTTTTATTATTGTTAGTTATTAACAACAACAAGGTCTATTATGTAAAATTATTCATATTTCAAATTGAAACTGCATAAACAAAGTTAAAAGATTGTAAAAATAACAGCTCTTAAACTACATATAACAATTTAAAAATCAAAGTCATTATACATATACATATTATAAAGTTTACAATAAAATTTTTAAAAATAAAGAATGAATGTACTTAAATTCATAATAGCAATAGTTTAATAAGTATCAAAGGCAAGAAAACATTGTTTGCAGCACGTCGATGTTTAAAATTTTGTTTAGTATAATATTTTTTTAAGCAGCTTCAAAGGATTTTAACGTCATAGGGTCGCTGCAAATGATTTTGCCTCTACAAAACCATTTGTTTCGGCCCCAAAATGCGCCTAAAATGCTTCGCTCCTTTGTGCTGCTTAAAGCCTATTTTTGGCACTATACATCTTGGTACACTATATACTATTCAGTCAAAAAAGTATTTGACAAATGCAAATAACCTTTGAACGTCCTCGGTCATCCACCATCTATTAAGTATTGGAAAACTGGATAAAATAAATTTTCATTCTCTCTTGTATCTATTATATTAAACATCTGCAAAACCTAGAGTGGCTGGCGCATGACAAAACTACGAGCAGATCTCCTTTTTTGAAACGCAGAATATAACATATACTGGGTATTAAAAAGATTGTAAAAATATTATTCTTTTTTAATCTTTTTTTTAAGTTTTCAAAAACTTGCAGTTTTTCATTTAGCTGATGGTTTGTAAAATAAACATTAAGTATTTTACAGTTGTTGTCAGTGCACAAGTTTTCGTTAGCTATGAGTGTTTACTCTAACGAAGAATTTCAAGTATGGGATTGCAACCAAAGGGCAACGTAGTTATGTTAAAGCTTATCCAAATCGCCAGATTCCTTCACATTGTATGTTTGAAAGAATTCACCAAAAATTGCGTAATACTGTTTCATTCAGCAAACAGTGCCTATTATCCGGAAGACCAAGATCGGTATCTACTCTTAGAACTGAAATATGATAATTCGGGGACAAGTGTGCGGAGAATATCAACCAAGACAGAAATTACTGCACTTTTTGTTTGGAAAATCCTCCACAAGCAGCTGCTTTATCCGTACCAAGTACAACGAGAGTTCTTAAATCCATCATCAAGCACGTATGGTTTTTTGTCGTTGGTTTCTACGCAATGATGCTGAAAACCCCCGTTTTCTTGCCAATATTCTTTTTACGGATAAAGCCAGATTTAGAAAAATGAAGTTGTTAATTTTCCCAATATGCATGTTTGTGCCGACAAAAATCCCCATGCTCTAATGAAATCTATGGCCTGCAAGATCGTCTGATTTAAACCCTCTAGATTTATTTCTTTGGGGATATTTAAAAACATTGGTATGTGGTACTCCTGTAAATAGCCTCGAGGAGCTGCAGCTACGAATTAATTAAAAATGCTAACAAATCCAAATCAATAAAGAGGTTTTAGAAAGAGTTCAAATATCCTTTAGGCTAAGATGTCGTGCCTGCTTGGAAATGAAAGGAGAGCACTTCGAACATCTTATGTAACTGTTCTTGCTAGAAAAAATGATCCTTCCTTATCTCCAAAACCGTTAATTTGCGGTCTATGTTTATTAAGACTTTTTTGTTTATATTGATTCATACTACTACCTCTTTAAATATTTTACAATATTTTTTAATACCCAGTATATATAAAAAAAATAAACTACGTGTCAGACGTCATAACATAATAGACCTATTTTGCACAGATTAAGCGTGCATAATAAAACATATCAAATAACATACATTTTAATGGCAATAACAATTTCAGTAAAAAGTAGAAAAAAAAACGCCTGTTATTTCAAGTCAAATTATTAAAATCACTAAAGTATAGCTTTGTTAACAAGTTCAAAGAAGCTTTTTTACTTATTTTAAGCTTTTTTGTCACGTCCAGAAGCGGTATAGGTTATCTTTGCATGACTAACTATATCAACGTCTTAAATATAAACACATGTATGCAAACTATGCTCTACTATTTCTGTCCCAACAAATACATGTGCTTGAGAACTTAAAATTGAAAAGGCTTACAATAGAATTAATTTCAGATTAATAGTTTTTAAATGTGACATAAATCAAGAACAACCTGTGTTTCATTTTGAATCATATACACAAACTACAAAAATAGACAATAAAAATTGTAACTAATAATAATATATTTCAAAATTAAATTGCTCAATTATTATTGTATGTTGAAATAAAAATTAATTTTCGTCGTACACAATTCATTATATTTTTGCATTGCATACACAATTTTTGTATAAATTTCATATTCAAATATTGATACAAGCATGATTAATGTGTCGTTTGTAAACAGCTATTTTACTTTGATTTAAGTATACAGATACATTAGATACAATCCTTTTATAAACAAAAAATACTAACTCATGCATTTATTGCTATTGTGGATTATTACAATATTATATTTTGATACAATTTCATATTAATACTAATTTTTTAGTTACTTCTAAATATGTTCGTTGTAAAACTTTGTATGTATGTATATGAATTAAATTTGTTTACTACTACAATATTTTGATATTAAAACTAAAAATTAAAAAAAAAAACATAATTTCGATTATAGAACTATGTAAGATTGTTATAGTCAATATTATATTTATCAAAAAATATGTTATTGTAGATTATATTTGCATAAAGTTTTAATAACTGGTCTTTGGCAATTAAATATAACTTTCCTGAACTTAATAACTTATTCATCATGCAATCAAAATCAATAATAATTTAAATTATTAATTTTGGGAAATGCCATTCCGTTGGAGACTTTTAGAAACAAAATATATGGTGTATGTCGTAAATTTAATCAATTATTTTATTAAGTACATAATTATGTTTTCTTTATCTTAGTTCATTATCCAAAAAGTTTTTCATTTATAATTTTTATTATTACCTTTGAATTAATAAATATTTAAATCAATAAAAAAATATTTCATAGATAACATGCCTATACTTTTTCACTCCACTGCAGGTGCATTTAGCCTCTTTTCTGCCGTAATGCTGGCAATATACATTACAGGTTGACCTACAGTTTTAAGGGGGTTCCAAACCACTAGAAAGATTATTAATCTACTGCGGACCAGAAAAGGATCTTAGACATAAAACCTCACGCTGACAAAACAGTTGGAGAGTGGAAAAGCGTATATAGTTTAAAATAATTTCCGTTGTAAGATTCAAACCCACTATCAACCAAACATTGAATTAGTTACTGGATTAAAAGTTATTTTGTGATCTAAAAAAAATTTAAATTCTGTTGTTCGGCATCTTAAAAATAAAGTAAACAATAGAGCTCCAGATAGCTTCAATCTAATAGATTCCGATTATCATCTCAAACAATAATTTGCTGACCAAAAGTTTGTGCCTACATCTACAAACAACAAACATATTCTAAACATATTTCTTAAACAAAATATTCCCCATAAGACTATTTTTGTAATAAGCATATACCGTTCTCTAAATAAGACAATTCCAAACTTTTTTGATAACCTTTCTAAAAGTTTTAGCAAGGTTCTTCAAAGTAATTATAGAAAAGCTGAAATAATTTTGTTAAGTGTATTTAATGATCATAATACTGAATGGTTAGATTTTGTTGCTTCTCATAATCTTACTCAACTTACCCAGCAACCAACTATTTTCCTCGTAATTTGGAAAACTAAGATTATTAAATCTGTATCTTTTAACTGTTTCCAAAGACCATATCGTGAAACATGATAGATCTTAAAACTTCTACATTAGAATCTGACAGTATTGGTTAGAATTCCTATCAACCTTTGTAAACGAGCAAATAATTGTTTAGATGGCAATATGTTTTCTATTTCGTTTGAACAATGTCCATAAAAATATCAACAGGAAATGCAAATATCTGCCACATTACGCCGGTGTTGTAAAGTATCCAAGTCATTTGTCAATTTTGATCGACAATGATCCTAATAGCTTGTTTTTGAATAGAATTTAGATAAAATAGTGTAGTTTTGGATACTCCTTCCCATACTTTGGTACAATATTCACTACAAGAACAAATATAAGTTTTATATATGTATATGCAGAAGTAATATAGCTTCAAAAGAATCTAGAAAACTAAGATTTCTTAATAAATGTAAACAGTTTTTTACTTCTGTACAAAACCAAAAAAGGCATCGGCATTTTGTTTGACTATTTACTGCGAGATACGACAACAGCAGCTGTCGTGGTGAGGAAGAATTTTATCTACCTTTTTACTAAAACAATAAAACAATTGCTAATTTAGCTTCTATTTGCGAAGGAAGTAAAAGAGAAACTTTCTCTGATCTGTATTTATTTATTTATTTATCAGTGCTGCAGTTTAGAATCAGACACTAGAAAGCAAAGAATAAGTGCGAGTGACAACATACAGATCTGGCGTATCGAATTTATGTAGCCAGAAGTGTAAGTAGGCAAAACTAAAAACCAAATCAGAATGCCGTACAGTATCACTGTACAAACCAGAAGAACCTTGATTTAATCCATTATTCGTAATAACGCTCATATTATAGTGTAATTAAAATATGTTTACACAAAATAAAACGCCAACATCGTACAATTACTGCATACTTTACAAATTAAATTTAATTCCGTTTTAAATTGTATTAATTTTAACAATTAAATTTGTTTTATTAACAAAAGCAATTAAAAAGTATATTTTTGCTTGTTATAAATTATCTAAAGTGTAGAAGAAATGCATGTACATTGCATTTTGATTGTTTATTCAAACTGTCAAAAAAACTCACTCTGCCACTTCACTTTATTATTTCCATGCGTTAAAAAAGATAACTGTTTACGTGCATTAAAAATACAATAGCTTTCGCTTGTAACGTTTAACACTTGATAGATATGTTTCAACTATTCTGAAAATACTGTTGTATAGTTATAATCTGAAATATTTTCTCAAATTTATAAATACACAATTTGCACCAAGTATGAAAGACTAAGCAGAAAATAATTAGTCTACAATAAGTTATACTCCTCCCACGTCGTTATGTCTTAACTACTTAATAAATATAACAATAGAAGGCAACGTAAAGCAATTTAATTGCGCTAATACATAAACAAAACATTGAGAATAGTTATGTCGTTAAATCTAATAAATTTTGTACATAAACAACTTAATATAAAATAATTTACATCAGTGGTTAAAATGCCATTCCAAATGACTGTCGGATCAGGTTGGGTAAGACCTATAGAATATAAGCACTCCTCCACATTATTTGCTCATACAATTTAATTATCATAAATTAATCATTAACAAACATACAATATGCGGGGCCCACATGATATTAAGCTTTTATAAATTAAATGAAAATAAAATAATTAACAATATATTTTTATTTATTTTAATATTTGATAAATTACCAATATGCTAGTTTAAACTAGTTTATTAAAATATGATTTCAAAAAGCTGTAGACACAACAAAACAGGTAACTAACCATATAAGTACAGATGTTTTGCAACGCCAAATCAATTATAAAGTAATTAAATAAACTTACATTTATTGTAAATATGTACAATACAATATAAATAACATTATGAATTTTGGACTTTAATTAAGTTTAAATTTATTTTGTGTAGTTAAACGTGTCTTAATGTTAATCATGAGTGGTTCGAACAAAAACAATGTTTGTCTAGCAGAGTAGTTTTAATAAATGATTTATCAATTTTATTATTAAATAATTTTGTTATAATTAAACTAAATAAAATGTTTAATCGTTTATACAAATTAATTTCTTAAAAATCCAAAAAAAAACTTGATCGGTTATATGCTTTTCCATTGTTCTGTGAAACATTCTAAATGGTATCATGTATTGGAAAACTGAAATTCTTGCAAAATTCACACAAATTCTGGCTTATCAGCATAAAAATACTATTCAACTTTTTAATATTATGGTAGCAATCTGAATTTTGAAAAAATACATAATAATAATACTTTTATTTCTTGCCTTTCGGCATTGATAAGTACATCACTTTATATATCTATAAATTCCCAAAATAATTAATCATAATCCGTATAAATTAACACAATTAATAATGTTTGCTTCTTTGTTCGCCTACTTATTTTCTTCGATTTTAACTCCCCTTATCCATTTTATCCCCCTCTTCATCCAAACATTTTTTTTAATATCTTTCTAATTTTTTTATCATTTCTCTCATTTCCTTTGCTTCTTTTGCAACTATTACTGCATACCCTAGCAACCATACTTTCTCTACCTACTACTATTACCTCAGCTTAAACCAACCTTAGTTTCTCTTTTACATCTGCTATGTAAGTTGCAAAAAGTGTGACTCAATGAGCAGTCTTGTCTCACTCCTTTTGTTGACCAAAACGTTTCCCTCATTTTTCCGTTAACCCACACCCTGCCTGCTGTCGCCTCAGACACTTCTTTCATTCTTCTTACCAGGAGCTCTCTTATTCCTATCTCTCTTATAAACTACCAGAATTTCTTTCTATCCACACTATCAAATGCTTTTAAAAATACTTTTTATCCATAGTACCTCTTCCCTTTTGAAGCTCGTCTGAAATTATATCATTCATACTCAGTTCTTCATTCAACTTTTCGTCTAATATCATGGCGCAAATTTTGTATGCCGTACCCAGTAGTGTTATTCCCCTGTAGTTGTGTGCTTGTTTTATGCTTCCACTCTTGTGTATCGGGCATGCAAGACCTTTTTGCTGAATTGGCCTAATTGGTCTTTTTTTTTCTCTTTTCCAAACAAACTCGAAAAGTGTTCTTCCCACACCTCCATCAGTATTGACACAATATATCCCTGTTTTCTTTATATTTATTTATGTACGTATTTCCATCTCTTTCGGTCCATTAGATATTCTTCTCTTCTTTCCCCAGCGCGCCTTAACATCTTTCGTGCTTCTAGCTTTTTCTAAGTTCATTCGCTGTTCTACCATTTGCTTTTTTGCATTTATTTTTCTTTTCTTCAATATGTTTTATTACTGCAAAAAAAATTACTTTCTTTTGTCCAAACTACCTTCTCTTATTTTTTTTTTAAATTCTGTCTCCTTTCTGTTTCTCCAGTTAAGCCCAGTTCTAATGGCTGGTAGTCTGATTCTACTCTTAATCCTACTTTAAATTTGTCTACTTTTTCCCACTTCATTCAACGTAGTCTACTACGGATTGCACATTTGTCCCTATAGAAGTAAATTCCCCCTTTTATCTCCAAAGAATATATACAGGGTGAGTCTGGAGGAACGGACCAAACTCCAGGAGTGTATTCTACACGTGAAAATAATGTAAAAAAAACTCAAATTGGACACCTCGCTTTTCCATTGTGAATTCCAAAATACTCATCCTAGTATCAAAACAGTATCAATACTATAAAATTGTGCTCGGATTTGAAGAACAGTATAGTCGATCCATATATAGTAGAAATCTGCAGAGACAAAGACCGTTTGTGTTGACCAACTATTGATTTAGTAATGAGACGGAAGGAACGGACCAAACTCCAGGAGTGCATTCTACACGTGAAAATAATGTAAAAAAACTCAAATGTTGTTATTCGATTTTTATTTGTTTTCAAGTTACAGCGTAATTAAAAATAAACAAAATTTCGTACATTAACGTTTTGTTATCATAGCGGTCTTTTAATAAATGCTCAAAAATACTGCCATTTACCTCTAAACATTTTCTGCTTCATCTACAAAGGGCGCCTGTTGCTCTCCTGATAGAGTCATGTCTTTGTTTAAGATCGGCTGCAGCATTTCTAATACGAAGAATTAGTCTATCCCAAGTGTCCACTTTTACTTTGTACACTTCATTTTTAAACCAGCCCCATAAACAATAATCTAATGCTGTGAGGTCTGGAGATCTTGGAGGCCAACTAATAGGACCACAGCGACTGCAAAATGTGCAAGAGCTCCATAGTGCTGGTAGTAGATTTGCATTCTGATGTTTAAAGGAACATCCTCTAGTAGTCCGTGTAATTGCCGTCACGGGTGAATGTTGCTTCATCTGTAAAAACTATGAGCGATACCACACGTGGATTATTATTTATCCACCGACAAAATTCCATACGTTTAGGATAATCTTCCGGTTGTAGGTGCTGTACTCTCTGTACATGGTATGGATGTAAGCCTTGCTCGTGAAGTGTGTTTATTACTCTTTTTTGAGTTATACCCAATTGAATACTAATTCTTCGTAAGCTGGTCGTTGCATCTTCAGCTACTACATCCAGAATATCTTCTACCTCTTCTAAATCTTGTCGAATAGCTCGTTCAAATGTTATGTTAACACTGGGTAGCTTTCCGGTCTCGGACAGTTTGTTGAAAACTCTGATAAATACATTTACATTTTTACGATATTCTTCAAATTCCCATTACAAAAAGCATAAACAAACACCATATTTGCATATTCTAAATTTGAATAAGTGTGTGGCATTTTGTAACACTTTAATCGTACAAACAAAATAAACGTTAAATTACCGTCACACTGACACATTATCAAAACAAAAAAGCTATCAAATGTTTTAGAACGTCAAACATGGCATACTAGATAAAAAAACTTAATTATGCTATTACTTGAAAACAAATCAAAATTGGATAACAACATTTGAGTTTCTTTACATTATTTTTTAGACGATATTAAGTTTTCACTCATTATCTCATTTAAAAACTGTACAATAACCCAAAAAAAAAAACTAACCTAACCTAACCTTAGCTAAGCAATCAAACATAAAACTGGTGAGTATTTATAGAACCGTTCTATTAATTTAGACTTTAACTTTGCTCATATATTTCACTAAAATTTCCAGGAATGTTTCAAATTTTTTAAATTATGCAAGTCGTGCTAACCATATGTTGATTATTTAATTGTGAGAACCCAAAATAACTTCTAGTGGTTAAACGCTTATCGCAAAACAGTTATTTAAAATTTTAGAATGCAATTTCAAACAATAACTCGATTAAAAAACTTAAAGTTTACAATGTTAAACAAGATTATCGTTTTAGAAAACAGTTTTGTTACAAGTAAAGTAATTATAAATAAGAAGCTGTGGATAATCAGCTCCTTCCAAGATACAATTAATAGAGACATGTCTGTGACATTGTGTCATTAGTTCAAATGTCGTAGAAAAAACACACTTGGGTAAATGTGCTCTTCATTACAATTGATTTATACACACTTTTCCATTCATATACTGCTAACGGTACTTATTATAAAAAAGGTATAAAAGTGCGTTATTGTAACCTTCATCTTAAAACGTCATAATAAAATGTGATGAGATCGGGTTGAGAGATGGTAGTTTGACACAACCTCATACAATTCCAAAAACATTTGACAGATTATCTCAATCTACAACTGAATAAATTATTAAGTATACATGGATAAATTATCTGAAAAATTATGTTAACTATCACATAACACAATTTAATGTACTACAATATACTTATACATACAGGGTTGGGTAGATGTGTGGAAACACCCAATTAAGACTGCATTTTTAATCAGTAATTCTATCTCTTAAAGAATTTACTATTAGCTACATTTTCAACATAGGTAAACCCTATAAAAAATAGTATCTAGGATATTATATTATATTTTTACATAAGAGTGTTTTTATCAAATTTTATACAATTACAAATAATTGTACTAAAAGAATCAAAGAACAAAAACTCTATAGATTAATTTCTACAATCCAAAAATGCATACATAAATTAAATTTGTATTTAGTTTATATTAATTTAAACAATAAGCTTATAATTTTATCTAGCTGCTCACCAACAAAAATTAACAATGTTATCATTTCATTATTCTATCAACTAATAACAGTAATAAAGCAGGACGTTTATCTAAAAAAGAAATAAAATCACAGCTCGCTATTTTTTATCAGTCGTCCCGTAATCATAATGATGATAATAAAAGAGAATAAAAAAGGTTTTTGTCGGATGCGTTTGAATATTTTAATGCCCGCAGGAATGGCTCTACAAGCTGCGAATTCCTGCAGTGCGCTTTTCCACATTTTCGACATAATTTGTGCAGAAATATTTTGCTAGCACAGTCCTGTCCGACGTCTGATCTCCGTGTGAAATTTATCTCTCCACGAGGACGCTTTACACACACACAAAACAAACAGAAAGAGCCATATTTTAGAGCATGATTGTTAATAAATTCTAACTAAAAATTTAAAAAAAAATTGATAAAATTGTAAAGTTTTAATTTATTTGACATTAAATGATAGTTCCCGAACTTCAAATTAAATATTAAAAAAAAAACTTGTTAAATTTGTACTAGACTACTATATACAAACATAATTTAATATAATAAAATTTGTTCCAGAAGTTTCAGTAGTTATTGAAGCTTTAACAAAGAAAGCATTGTATTTCATTTTAACACAGGGTGTTAAATAGATATCCATAAAAATTTAAGAAAAGTTCAATATGTTATAAGTGATAATCAATCATTTATACAAGATGGGTTTATGAGGTATGGCCAAACTTCAAGCACAAATTTTGGTATATCCAGTAGTAATTGTTTGTTAATGAGTCAATTAATTTTAATATAAATCGTGTTGTTCAGCCTTACACTAACACTGAAGTAAAAGATTTCACTTTATGTAGAAAAACAAAAAATCTCTACAGATAAATTTGTCCTGGTAGAAGTTGCCCTAATAAAGATACTTTCTCTTCTATTTATCCGTTTACAAAAAATGTTCATTTTTTATTGTCTTAGAATACTTAAAAACTGAATGTACTGGCAAAATTCCTCAGATAAAAGAACAGATTTTGGAAATAATTTGAGAAAATTGTAGCAAACTTTCAAATTTCTAATAAAACCATTAATTTTATTTTATTTAATATATTTTAAGTAGCGGCAGCGTGGGTTAGTTGCTTAGTTGCTTGTTTCTCATGCTGAGGGGTACTGAATTCAAATACTTCTCTGCCGTATATTATTTGTGAATTTGTTCAACGCTTTAACCGCTTCAGCATTCGTTTTTTTTTCTGTTAAAAATTTACAAAAATTCATCATCTTGCCTCATTTCATCACTTATACTCGGAAGAACCTTCGGTCTGCTTGATCAGGCTGGTAAGGTCAATAGAGTATAAAAACGCCAATTTTATTTTATCATATTTAGAGTTCCAAGCTCTTTTAAAAAGTGACTTCAAAAAAGATTTTTTTTGTAAATGGTTTCTTCAACAATGCACTTATACAATAATCATCATTCAATTACTCCAGCACAACATAACATCAATTTTCTTGCAAGGTTTGATCGATAATATCTTAATTGATATTTTTTTATAACGTCGATTGTAAATAAGCAAATTTGTAGACATTTTTTTAAATCTAAACATATTGACAGAAAAAGATGTTCCACTAGATATTAGACGTCAAGCCTGGGTCATTCATAATCCAGCTCCGGCTCATTTAAGTCTGATTTGAATTAATTTCTTTTACAATAATTACCATTAACAAATATTGCAGCAAAATATTGAGACATTTTTAACAACA
The DNA here is from genome assembly GCA_963932245.1 of Tachinus rufipes. Classification (NCBI taxonomy): domain Eukaryota; kingdom Metazoa; phylum Arthropoda; class Insecta; order Coleoptera; family Staphylinidae; genus Tachinus; species Tachinus rufipes. The sequence goes on along the minus strand of OZ010745.1, from coordinate 67,683,786 downwards.
TACAAAAGGCACTGCAATAATCTATGCAAAAAAGTTGCAAAATATGTGTCAAAGCCAGAAAAGTTATTTTATTTTTTTCGTTTTTATAAAAAGTAGTAAAAGGAGAAATGTAATTGTATGTATATATGTATACCTAGTCATGCCGTTCCCTTTCGGGGTATGCAATCAAGGTGTCGGGCACACCAAGCCACAGAGAAGACATGTGTATGGTTTGGATACTTATATGAGGTAACGGATCCATGTAATGTAATTATTCTACATAAACATAACTATTTTCTCAGAAACAAAGCTTTTCTTTTTATTTTTTCATTTCATAGTCGTTCTGAAGTTTGAAGACTTGAGATATTTAAAACAACGCCAAAATAAATTCTAAAATAACTTCTTCGCACTCTGTGTGACTCACATATTTAAAAAAATGATTGACAAATGAATCACGTCGCATATAACATAGAAAATGTTGATACTAATAAGTCGCTTCATAATTTTTATCGTGTCATGGGACACATATACTTAAACTATCATAATAAAATACATATAATCTGTCGATTGTTGAAAAAATAATTTATGTGCGTGTTTGCGTGTGATCTTATTCCGACTCGTACATATAGTAGATTGTGCACTTGACCTTCTAATCCGGTTATGAGATTCGCAAATCTGGCAATCCTAAAGTACTTTAAGATAACATCAAACAAGTAATAAGCACAGTAAGTAAAAAATGTAGATTTCACTTCAGTTATGTACGGGTTTGTCAAAACTTTGATATTAAAGAGATAGCGGTAGACAAAAAATATAAATGTTTATTTGTCTAAAACTTTGTGATTAGTTTTCTTTCGGCCAAAACCTAAAGCAATTTGTATTTTTTTAACCAAAGCAAAATCTATTGAGCAAAAAATACAACATTCTTTCAGACAAAACCAATATACAATTTTAAACAAATCAAAACTATAAACAAAATTATCTTAACATACACTTTGCAGGTAAAGCCAAAAAAACAGTAGAACCATCAAGACCCCAAACATATCATCTAAGCAATTACTGAGCACAATACCCATAACTTTTGCCAAAATAAACGATGTAGTAAATAAAAGAAGAACAGTGAAAGTGTATTTGGTTGATCAACAAAAATAACAAAACATTGATTGCATTGATATTGCAACATTAAGAATATGGATATGGTGATATGATTTTACTAGTAAATACCTTTACCAAAATAAAACAAACAAAAAAAAAAGAATATAATTATTGGTTTATACTTGAACAATTATCCATATAAAATAAAAACCATAATAAATTCATATAAGTTTGACGTTTTTTTATTTATACATATAAATACAGTTAATTTTTACATTTCAAAACAAATTGGTCCTTCAAACCGGATCAAATTCGTTTGAGAATTTAAAATTAACCAATCCATATTTTGATAAAAGTGCGACGATAGATCTTTTCTTAGGCGTGGATTCAATTTTTGATATATTTACTTTTTACTGATATTTTACATCGCCACAGTAAGCCTACGACTTGTTTAAAGAAGTTTGATGGGACCAACTTCGAGTTCAAAACTTATCATGAAAATCAAAGTGCTATGTTGGGTATATATGAGTTCTGAAACTCAATCTAACATCACGTACGTTTAAATTCTATGTTGAGTCATTTGGGACGATTAGATTCATTAAATGATAATTTCAATTATTCTTGGAAAATGAAACAAAAAGATGATTTATGAAAATTATATTATAAAAAAAAAACAATCAGTTTAGTCTTTATATGACTAAAATTCCATTCAAAGACTAAATCGACATATATTAGGTTGCAATAGGGAAAACGCAATTAATCGTAAATTGAAATTAGAAGCACGTTTCTAACGTGATACTAATTTTGAAAAATTATATTCAGAGAATATCCAGGATTATATTTCAAAAAGTCATTAAACACTGCCAAAAGTTAAAGTTCCTTACATTTTGACTCACCATAGAGTTAAAAAAAGTATCTGGAACTACGGCAAGAATGGTCTCTTAATGAGAGGTCCAAAATTACAAGCAAATATTGAACAAATCATAAACAAATTTCGGATTCCTCAAATAGCATTAACATGTGACATATGGCAAATGTTTTGTAGTTGTAGTTTATTTAAATTTGGAATATTGTACTTATCAACATATATTTTGGGGTTTTTCACAGAAAGATTATTATTAGAACAGCTTGTAGTCCTTATTTAGCTTAAAAAACAATTCAACAGTTAGTTGAAGATAAAAGAAATAATTATCCGTTAGCAACAGAAGCTTGGCGTTCGGATATTTATGTTGATGATATTAAAAAGTGCGAATGATAATTCCGGACTTTTGGAATTGCAAAACCAATTAATTACTTTACTCAAATTAGGTGATTCTGGATGGATTAGAAAAATGGGGTTCTAACAACCAAAATCGGAGCTACTTGTAAGCAAAAGTCTGCAATGCGGAGTAGGCCCTTATCAATATTTTGCGGTTGGGCCCAAAAATCCTAGCTCCGCCACTGCTAATAACTCACTTCATAATTTAGATGACAATTCTATAATTAAACTACCAACAAATTTTGATAGTATTAAGCTCTTAGGTATATCTTGAAATTCTAAATTGCATTATTTCCATTATATTATTAAACCTTCTATAAAAATAGCTTAAAAAAAACTTTATCGAGAATAGCTAGAATTTACGCCATGAATAGATATTTATTTCCATTTGTGGCTTGTTAAAAATAGAATGGGATGCAATATTACCCACTTATATTCTAAATCAATAGAATTGTATCATAAATGAGTTACCTTTCATAGAAAAAAAATGTTATTCATTCCTGTTGTATAATTTGTAAAGAACAAATCTAATAAAATTATTTCTCATTATTTGGCAAATATAAATATTAAATGGTGTTTCAATCCACCATATGCTTCAAATTTTGGAGAATAGTAAGCAGAAGTGAAATCTATTAAGCATCATTTTAGACGTGTTGTGGAATAACAGGTGCTATCGTTCAAAGAAATTATTACAGTTTTAACCAGTATATATTAAATTCTTGTCCACTTTGTCCACTTTCAAATTCCAAATAAAAATTATTTAAGGTCAGGTAATTTTTTTTAACGAAGTAATTGGTTCAATCTTTTTGGGAACGTTGGTCAAAAAAATATCTTCATACTTTGATACACAAGTCAAAATAAATTAAAAAAAACGCATACACTTTCTGTGGAGTATTTGGTGTTTTGGTTGACTAATGCTACATATGCAAAATTGCACAAAATATATTTCCAAAAATCGCGTACTTTGCAATCGTTCACATATCGCTATAAGGAATATTTCATGTCATTGCGTATATTAATATACATAAAAATATTGGCAATACTACACCCGGGTAAAAAACCAATACACGATCCATTACCAACAATTTTATCAACATGTGAACAAAGAGTAAAGTACTAATTTGTTTGTTTTTTAAACAATTGTACAAACTGATACCGTACGACTAACAAAATTTATTTTTTCAAATATAATACCTATATTTGTGAGTTGTTAAACAATTTAAAATGCTTATTTTTAACTATTTTGTTATTAATATTATATATCAATTTTATGTTACAGCAATTAAAGGTTTTTTATCAGTTAATGCGCACATAAAACATTTAATATTTCCAATGACTTTGCATATTCCAAACAAAAAATGCGTATACTACATTTTAAACAATTCTATTTATTTTGATCGGCATCAGCACTCCTTTTAAATCAATTTAAATAATAAAGCAACTGCTATATTTGAATAAGAAAAATATGTACATAATGTTGTATTGTACATATTAATATTTATGGCAAAATTATTCGTTTGCGTTAAAACGAATGGAAATGTTTTAACATGTGGGCGAGTAATGTGTTCCTAATTATTATCTCCTGGTTGTTCGCAACGCAAATTACTGAGTAAAAACAACAATAATAAACTTTCATGTGAACAATTTTAATTGGACTGTAATCGAAACTTGCATTTAACATTTTTTTATAATCAATAATGTTTGTTATTATAGCCGCACGAGTGTAATATATCGAATATGATGTAAGAAATTATAACAGAATTCTTTTATAAGCATAGCAAAATAATTTTGTCTTGTTCGAATTACAAATTCAAGGTTTAAATTTCAATAAAATTGATTACTAAAATGATTCAAGATATGAATTTCAATTTATGTCAAAACAAATAATTAATATTTAATTTAATTCAATAAAATAAATTCTCATTCAAAACCGGAATATTTGTATGCCCTTTGGGCTAGGTAGTATGTCTCAAATTGTTTCATTTAATGTATCGTGTTACATAGGAAAATTACCGAATCCCATCATCTATTATTCCCCACCGATTAATTAATCATCGATCTAAAATTACTAATCCCACTTTACTTTTTTGTCGGCTTTCTATGTCGAGGCGACTAAGAAAACTCACGGAGAACTCTCATTGACGTCATCGAGACATTCGCTGACGTAAATACAGGCTGCATCACTATCTTTCGGGTCCATTTTAATGCGCCCGAAAATACATTACCTGAGAGCAAAATAAATAAAGTGAGCTGTTCTTTTTATTTTTTTGGCAAAATAATTCGCCGCTCGTTATTAAATGTTCGCACTCTACTGAATGGGCAAAATGTAGAATGTTAAATGCTTATCTAAAAATAAAACGTTTTAGTCAACTTCAAAGGTCAGTATTCGTGGCAGGCAAGCTGTGTGTATGTGTGTGGTATGAAAATAAAAACAATCGGCAGACCGGCGGCTACGCGTTATCAATAAAAATATTTCGCAAAACTTAATAGAAGAAAGTTTGAATATTCACCAAAATAACAAAAATATTGATAATCATGCGCATATATAAATATGTAAATTATTAAATGTGTAGCCACAAAATCCTTGACCATGATAAAAACATGAATTAATAAGTTCAAAATAGCATTTTTAATACACATGTATTAGATAATAAGAATTAATTCCATATAGATTAAATACAAATTTACTTTAGTATCAAATTAAATGATACAATTAACTTGAATAATTTGCTTGAATGAATGAATTGGCATTTACATAATGTTCAGCCGGGTATTACGTAAGCCAAAGTTTCTTCGGAGTGAAAATGATTAGATGAGATGACCGTGAGATGATGAGGTGGTGATTTTATTTATAGCTGAAACCCTTAATTGAAGCATGTCAGTTATAATCGAGAACAAATATAGATCCCCCAATGCATGTGTAATTAAATATTTTAAAATCGAGCGATTACTAGACCGTATGAAGCACATAAAGGTCTACGAACATAAATTGTTGTATATATTAAATATAATAACAGTCGATAGAAACATATTTATAATATAAATTACGTGTACTATATTATCTGGATAGATTTATAACATATTTCATATGGATTTTTTGTATTGACTTTATTACTTGCTGTTTTCTAAGTTAAAGTAATCAATAACGCATTTAAAATTCTTTGTAGACTCTCAATAGTGGTACGTATATATGTTACGGTGAAGGTTGGAATTAACAGATAATTAGTTGTTGTTTTGGAGTATGTTCAAGGATTAATTATAATAATTTGATCACTCATCAGTAGCTCTCAACACTCTCAAAAGATATACGGTGAATATTGGATTAAATTCAAAACAATATAAAATAACTTAACAATTTTTTTTGTCAAAATCATATTTTTGGTATGTCTACTAAAACCAACCTCATTTTAAATAGCCGCACAAATATAGCATTAAAAACACTTTAAAACATTTGTGTAATATTTTGCTTGATAACTATTGGCCTCAAAAATACAGATCACCTCCTAATACTTCCGTCAAGCAGATAGCCATACATCTGCCTTTAGAGCATGTCCGAAGCATGTGTTGATGTGGACGCCGTCATTAAAATTGTCCTCTTCTCACAAAGCCATACTTACATTAGAAATAATTTTATTTAGACTTTCGACAATCTTGGTGGACGGCCTGGTCTATAAGTTAACTTACAAATTTTAAGAAAACCTGGTTACACTTCCTTATTATGCATAATGTTCATTTTAAAACACTGATTTCACAGATCACAGAATAACGTCCAATTTTGACATATGTTTTTACGTTTTTGTCTAGTATAACTTATTTGCAAAAAAACATAATCTTTTCTTTAACTCCAAGTTTTAGTTTAATTAGATACATAACAAAAAACAAAGTTCAATCAACTCTTTAAAACACTTTGTATAAATGTAAAATGCACAATTTGATAAAACAACAATGGAATGAAGAAGTTTGTAGACATAAAGCTAAAAATACAATTAATATTAAGAAAAAAAAATGTTATTTACAGTAATCCATTGTTTTTGCTTTTCTATTATGTGCACCACACTGTATTAGACAACAACCTGCTTTAATCCCAGAGTAAAAATTGTTACTCAAATAGCACACAAAAGTTAAAAATTGTGGCTGTTCTTTCAAGCTAAATATGATTTTAAGAGCAATTCAACTATTTTTATTTTATCAATGTCTCTACATTTAATCATAAGAAAATATTTATACATAATAAGTAAAATGTAGGAAATTATAAATTTTCTATTTGTAATAATCCGAAACATTCAAAACAAATAATATAAGCATATATAATAATAAATTGTTTTAATATATCATAATTCCTTGATTCTATTTTGTAAAACAAAAATTAAAAGTTACATTAATTTTAAAAATATACGAAAGAATTATTTGAATTTAGGCAAGCTGATATTAACCCTTTTTGCGATCTGATAACCCTTTTCATTATATTTGACGATAGTTTTTGCAACATCCCTTATAAAATGATTTATGCTTTCAGTCGCAAATAGTCAATAAACTACGGCAGTATTTTTATTGTGTTGCAATAGGAAATTATGCTTAAGCATTCAATTGTCGATCAATTGTGTTTTAATATTTTTGAAGGTTATAATAAAACATGTACATTTGCAAAAAATAATCAAAAATCATGTCATAATAAGGTCCATAGAAATATCCAATAGCATTTCATAATAATTATGTTATAAAATCAAATTTATATTTAATTTTTTTTTTTTTATTTAATTAATTATTAAAGTAACAAAACAATATGTAATTATAGGTCATTATTGTTATTCATTAATATATTAGAACGCTGACCGCTCCAATATAATGAGTTGTGTGCATGTTGGTGAAAGAGTGTTCCAAGATGCTATTTGTTTAACATAAATAAAAACAAGTTGTTTGTTTAAAGTTGCATCATGTTTTAATTATCTTACATTTAATACTGTTATTGTTTTAGTTGGACCATATCTTGGCATGTGATTTAGCTTTCATGAGTTTCAATATTATTATGCCAATAAGGTATAGAAAGGTATAGGTTAAGAATATTATTAATAAAAAATAATAATACAGTTCAGAACTTGATAGAAAAATTAGTTACACTAACTACATAATATCATAAACTCAACTCGATCGTTAGGTTAGGATTTTTAAAAAGTAAGGAGAAGGTAATTTTAACAAGTACCAATTACAACATTTAGTGTTATTGTGCCTAAACTGTCAGAAGCAATAGGTTATTGCATATTGCATAATAAAAAAGGTATCAAACACTTTAATTAGTTTCAAATTTGTAGCTGTATCTGTGCTGATTTGATTAGTTTAAATATCTTCTGAAGTTACTCTTCAATGTTCAATATATGAACTACACAATTTAAAAAAGTTCCATCGGTAGCAGATCCTGATATATTTGGCTAACGCTAAATATTTTATCTACCAATATAAATATTCAAGTCTTGCATTGTATTAGCTGGTGCCAAGTGTTGAGTGGTCATCTAGTGTTGAATTGTGCTATATAAAAGCCTGACTGTAAAATATGTGTAACGCAGCTATATAATTTAAAGACAATATCTTTGGTTATAGATCTATCTTTGTGTTAAAATGCCAAATGCCCCATGCAATCAGCTATAAACCTATTAAACTGACGCTCTAGTAGTGCTTATCAAATAACCAATTAATATGATCAAGTAATGTCTGTTGTCTCAAACTTTCTAAACCAACTACCTTTCAACAACTAGTTGACAAACGTATAAGCAGGTTTACTTTTTGAAGCACTCTCTTAAGTTAGAGGTATATTGCCCAGGTTAGAAGTATCTGTACCTCTTCCACTTGTAAGATCTAGGGTTTTTAAACACGGTGTTTATCTTGACAAGGTATTCTCTCAACTAAAAGTTGTGATCAATAGATATCACGTTAATTTTAGTCAAATTATCTTCTTGGATAGTAATTTAGAAGTTTTCAAAAATTCTGTATTATAAATTTAATGCGCAAACGCTAATAAAAAATCAAAAATATATCTAAAAACTATTTTCAGCTCAACGAGTAATAGATCACACGATACGTATAGTTTTTATACGGTACACAATAACAAAGTTTGTTATATTTAAGAAATCTTTTATGCTCAGTATTTTATATGAGTGCATAGTTTGAACCATTTGTGAACCGTCCAAAAGAACCATGCTTGGAACAGATCGAATGTTATTATACTACAGCATATAGCACTAGAACGACCATTCTGGAACATTATAAATACATAAACTCTTATGCCGTCCGATCTCTTATTATGTCACTTCTGCTTAATAAGCTTTGCTCAAGACAATAGTCCGCACTCAGCTCCGTTGTTAAGAGTTAAAAAAATTTAAACAGTCCAGTTTTCAATCAACACAATATACAAAATATAATAATAAATATAACCTTATTTTTATACCTAATACCGTAATCATGTTTTACCACAAGATTTTACCAAAAACATAATACCGGCAAACGTAAGTCGACTTAATTTACGTGATACCTGTTTAAACTGGACTCAACTTTTGGTGTCAAAAACCCTTACTCGTATATTGTCTAAAATATATTTTAATTCTCAATCAGATTTCGCATTTTGTCAATTATCTATATACAATGTGGCGTGTAACGTTGCGTAGTGCAAAAATAATTGAAAATTATATATTAATACATGACTTGGTTGGTTAATTGTTGGTTAATTGTAAAATTCTAGCTAATGATAACTTAACTAATTAACAAAATAATGATTGTCTTGGAATACCCAAATTGATTCCAATAATTTAAAATAATATTTTATTAACTGTCTTCAATTAATTTGATTAATTGTATCAAATAACTGATACTTCAATGATTAATAAAAAAATTACAGAAAATAAAATAGGTTTATCACAAAATATAAATATTCAAACGTATAGAGCTAAACAATATTAAACAGTGTATGCGCTCGAAAATGCATATAGTGATTATCAGCAGAACCATTTTATAGATTAATACTAAGTGCTTCCACAATCAGAAAATTCTATTATTTATGTTATGTATCAATTTTAATATAATATAATATTGTAATACAACACGCAACATTTGTTGCTATTCAAAAATCACTTTTACGATCCGCTAAGAATATAATTAAAAGTTCTTATAAACAAATAAATAATAAATGTAAATTGTATATTTTTTAATTGATTTAAATTAATAACTGAAAATATTAATAAAAATACTAATATACCCATATATTTAATTGTATATTAAATTCTTTGAATTTTTCAGGTAGTTTAAATTCACTAAGGAAACGATACACTAAGAAACCACATTGTTAATTAATTCATAATGCATACGTAATCATTAGTTATTCTCTTTTAATGACCAAAGCATGTTGTTGAATACCGCAAAAATAATAAAAATAAAAAACGTGTGTTTATCCCAAAAATGAACGATTGTTTGTTGTCCGGCTATTTAGCACATTAATTATCCTTTAATTGTAATAACAACAACACTACTAAACGAACTGAAAAATGTGTGTGCAGGCAATAATAATAAAAATTTAATTGGTGCTAATGAAGGATGCTGCGCCGGCTCTTCAATTGGCCGTTTTCGAAATTTTTTCATTTCACATCAATTGGAAAGATAAAAACGGATTTAATGACAGAAACTCACCTCCGTTTTAGTGATCCTATGCCTGGCCAGCTTCACCACGGCGAAATTCCCCTTGCCGATCGTCCTTTCGATATCATAAAATCCGACGCGGATTGCAGTCTTTGATATCCTTTCACGTTCACCCATCGCGGACATATTATTTATACAATTTGTTATGACATAAACTGGACACGAATTTGACCGGCTTACACAAATCCACTGTGGAACATTGCTTTTTATTGCTAAATGATTCGATGTATTGTCATGTTTTTTTGGGTAGTGTGTGTTGGATGTGTTTGTGTGTGCGCCGCGACGCTCTAGTCAGGTCTGGTCTTTTCGGTGGCGGTGTGTATCGACGCCGGTGTCCCGAGCGACGCCCGAAAGTCTTTCCGACGACTGCCGTCAGCTGGCTCAGGGCTCTAACGTAGCACGTAGTCGATTCCCGAGCAGACGCAGACTGCTGCTTCACTATCGCTCGCTCGCTCCCACCGCCACGAATTGCGCTTGGCACATACTACAAATATCCACACACACACACGCACACACACACTCACATTACACAAAACCATCCACTCGTCCACTGTAGACTAAATGACGCAAACAGACACTACATGATAACATATTTACGCACATCGCATACAAAAGAAATTAGAATTATCTCTTATTCAATATTTGGAGATGCCACTGATAATCTATTGTTAATTCCCACAAAATTGTATTGTTTAACATTTGCGTACATTGATAATGTGTTATCAATCATTTCTAAATCACTTAAGCTTTCTGGGAGAAATTTATATTCTATTTTATTAATATTAAAAAATATAATACAATTTATTAAATATATTTAAAGCTAAATATTTATATCAAACTGACATATAAAATTAATTAAACAACTACTTAAAAACTGTATATTAGTTGAATATTTTCAGTTAAATACAGAATTAAAAAATAAAATTAATTTGAAGAAAGACTGGGGTACGTTTTTTTTTTTTTTAATGTTTATATAATTAATATTATGTATAGACACACACATTTTATAATTAAAATTAACCCATTTAGCAATCTATTAAAAATATACGAAGTTATAAATCGTTAAGTTATTTAAGTTTGGCATAGTTTAAATAGGAACTTAATGCCAATCTTAAATTTGATAAATAAAGAAAACAAAAAACACAGCCATCATTGCAAGTTACTTTTTATATTTTATCTACGACCATTATAAAAATATACAAATTAATTTTAAAATGTATTTTTAATAAATATAGTTGTCTGTCATTTGTCAACTTATTGTTCAATTTTAATACTTGTTTAATCTGATTAATTGGCGTTAATTCATGTCAATATATTTCGGATTTGTATCTCCATTGCACATTCAATTTTCAACACTATCAACTGATTATGTTAATGTCAGAAATGAATATATGGACTTTTCAAGAGAGTACAATTTTTTTTGCTACTTATATGTTGCATTATAAATTAATGATACTTAGGTTTTAAATTAGATACTTTATTAATAAATTTAAGCAAAATAGAACATGATTATCTCTTCACAAATTTACAAAAAAAACTCTCACTCAACAGCTCTTATAATATCACCAAATAAACAACTTAAAATGAATGATAAAGCCTTGATTTTTGTAGATTGATGAGTGGAGTCCGTGTTATGATTATATCGGAAGCAAAAGTTTCGGTTTACCATGATTATCTTATCTTCGGTGACTGGATTATTTGTTATCGCGTAAACAGGCTTTAGCTCAGTGTTGGAGATGGTAAAGTTGCGTCCTTTGATGTCTACGTTGATGGTTTTTCCTGTTCTCAAAACGGGAATTTATATGGTAGATATAAGGGCCTTTTTGTTACACTAGGTTGTACAAAAATATGTTTTGTAGTAGCAAGATCTTTGAAAACAAATAAGTGTTACCTCTATGCTTGAACCTGTTTGCATAGTTGTTACAAATTCTAAGATTTTATTAGTCGGTGAAGTTGTTTTGATAACTATTATTTTGGCAGTCGAATTGGTTTCTTATACATCTTTGCATATGTTGTTTGAATGATGTTTTTTTATGTTAATCGGATGTTTAGCAAAACGGTTGACAAGATCTTGGTTAACCGATTATTTTTGCAGTATTTAATCGTTGTTAAATATTCCGTAAAACCATTGGTAAATACGCCAACATATTGCGTAAAACTTATGAATTCAAAGAAGCTATACCTAATATCATTAAAGATAATATCTAACAAATTAAATGTGAATTATGTGACAGTTTGGCAAGTTCCAAAAGAGCAGAGCCTTAACCCGTACTGTAAACAATAAATTCAATGTTCTGTTGTTAACTTTTTTGACGTTGTAATTTTAAATATTGAAAAAATGTATTCTGTAAGCTTGTTTCAAAAGAGATAAAAGTATTTAACTCTAAGTATAATCACATGTGCACAAAAGAATTGTAGAGGAGCTTGTAATTGGACCTTATCTTCTCCTAAACCGCTTAAATAAGAAAAACTATTTTATTTTCTTAGATATTGTGCTACCAACGCATTTTGACATTAAATATCAAAACCAAACTTTAGTTTCAGCATGATAAGGCACCGGCTCACACAACACAAGAAGTAGCCACATTGCTAAAACAAAAATACCAAATAAGTAAATTGGGATGAACGGTCACGTTGTGTGGCATGTTTGGAGTCCCGACATAACTTCTTCTAGAGTCAGATAAATACCTCTGTTTACTAGACACCGGTAAACTCTGAATTACAACTAGTATCAAAAATCTTGGATGCAGCAGAAGATATAAAAAAAGCAGTCTTTGCAAAGGTTTTTAGCAACAATAAGGCTGAAGTGCTTGGTTAAATCTAACCTTTTTTTATTTTATTGTTCAATGACGAGAAGCTACTTTGTTTTCAATTTTTATTAGACTATTATTATTATTATTATTATTCCGGTTTTGCAAGTAATGTATGACGGTAGTAAGTACAGTTTATTTTTTTAACAAATTGCTGACTATTCTATTAATTCTTTTAATCAAAGTTGGTATGTGACCGGATTATTGATGTCGTATTTAATATAACTGTTTTTTGAAACTGGATGTAAGTCAAAAGATATAGCTATAACTTAAGAAAACTTATCTATTATGTACGTCGTGATATTTGCTTCTTTTAATATAAATATACGGTACTTTTTAGTTGCAGTGACTTGATCTTAAATTGCAATAAAAAAAACCTTCAGTTCAAAAAACAAGTTTGTTTGAGTCATCCGTTTGTTCAACGCTTCTTGATCGACATAAGTGTGATTGAGGTCATTTGGGTTTTGACTGTGTAAGGCTTTTCCAGCCCACGGTCAAATTTGTTCTTGAGCGTAAGCTATGTTTAAAATAAGCTCAGTTTCATTAGTGTCTAGTGGAAGGGAGTATAATTGTTGTCAACCAAGCAGACGGCTTTACAAACTGATGTTTTCTTGCTAAAAAGTAGCGTTGTAAGTTTGGACCTGATTTTGATAGAGTTTCTATACATATATTGGGCCACGGTCTTGCCGTAGAGTTATTCTTTTAGTCGCGGCTTTTGGATGGTTAGATCTAAATTTGGTTAGTGGAATTTAGGATTTAATTTTAATGTTTGGTAAGTTGGTCTTTCTCTATTTAACTGTTCCAAACCTATACGGTAATACTATGGCGCATGCGTTTATGGCTTTAAACGTGTTGTTACATTCAATTTAAATTTTAAAATATTAGTTAATTGTTTCTTGTTATCAACCAAGACTATTTCTTTATTTTTTTTATGTTGAATACGACCAGCTTGAAGAAGGCCAAGGTATTTATAGGTGTATATGCTTATCATTAATTCAATAGTTTTTTCATCTTTTATTTCAATCATATTTTATTGGTTAATATTAAGGGTTTTACATTTATTTAACCCAAAACACATTTTAATATTTTTTGTTTGAAAAACTTGCCGTAGTTTTAAAATTTTTGTTAAATTGGTTTTCATTAATAGCATGCAATTTAATGTTGTCAACAAAAAGGAGATGATTAATAACATGTTTAGTTGTTAATCCATGTCTCAATTAAAACCAAAGAGTTCGATAACTAGAGATTAGAGAGAAGCTGCCGTTCAAACAATGTATAAGCAGCGTACATTTCTTGGTATCTCCGTCTTGTTGCACCATAACGTTTTTCTATCACATACAACGTAAAGGGCCGCTCGATCATTAGTAGAGAGAGGGAGAGTGTACAGTGTTGTGCAACAAGAACAGAGATACTGAGATAGTACAGCAAAACGCTGGCTGGGAATCATTAGTTATAGAACTCTTTGATTAAAACCTATATACAGTTTTATTAAGAAGTAAACACAAGGGATTTAATACTAAGCAAAACAAAACAAAAAACAATACTGGGTTTAAACTGTTATCTTGAAATAAAAATACTCCTTTTGATGTTTATTGTATTAAATTATTTTTTGTTTATTATGGTTTGTTTAAAGAGCTGTTTTACATGTTGACATTAACTGCTAAAGCAGTGTAATCACTGTTTGTTCTAGTTTATATATTTTTAACACAATAAGCTATGAGTGAGAAACTTAGTCAAATGTTTTCTTTTTATAATCAATAAAGACGGTATAAATGTTTCTTTGTTTGTTCCCCGCCTGTTCCATGATGACCAAATCTATAACTAGTTACTCTTTCCAGTTTATTGATTCTTTGGTGCAATCTTTCTGTTCTTTTGCTAAAATGTTGAAATTTTCAAATAGTTTGTAAATGGCACTTAGTAAACATGATGTGATTATTTTTTATAGTGTACACAAACAAGTTCTTGGCTTGTAATTAAATAAATTGCTTATATTGCTATTTTTTGACAAAAAATAAGTTGTATTTTGATTTAAAAAAAAATGAAAAGTTTGTTAGATTTTTAAGAAAACACCTAAAATATTGCGCAAATTAGAAATAGGTAATTGGATCTTTTTTATTAATTGCCATTTGATAATTAAAAAATAAAAAAAAATGTAAATGCAAATTTTAAAAAACCAAAAGTTTTGAAAATGTTTTCTTCAATAGTTTTTAAAATAAAAAAAATTGTGACCATTAAAAAAAAGGGTTTTAACTGCAAACTAGAACACCAAATCAAAAAATTCAACTTTTAAAAGTTGTTTGTTATTGTCCAACTACTATTTTCGGGTGATAGGTTGTTTCTCAAGTTTTAACTTTTATTATGTGTCAAAAGTGTTTGACGGCTTTTTAAATAGCACGGAACTTTTTATCATAAGCTGCGTGTTTGCATTCTGTACAAACGTATAAATAATTGAAAATATGATAAGCATCTGAAACGGATTATTAGAAAACATATTTAAACCCGATTGAGTTAATACTACCTTCTATGTGATCTTGAATTTATTGTTCAAAACTTTTGTGTTGTAAATGTTGTTTATATTAGCGATAAGTTTTTTTTTTTAATGTTGTCCGTAACAGCGGCTAACATGATCTGTTCGGAAGTAACAATTTTTGATAACGCGTTCTAGCATTTTAGTGGTGTTTGGCAAATAGCCTGAGTAATGTTGACTTCTAACTACTCAATCATAACTAGCTTATCCATGTAGACTTTAATATCCCATTATTTAAGCGGTTAGTCCTCCAATTTGAATGGTGAAATTAACTGTTCACTAAATTGATTTGTAATAAAACCATCGTTTTACTTGCTCTGTGGAAAACAATCTTGTTAGAACCAAATGTTGTCGAGATTGCGAGTTTCAATTTCAGGCAGCAAATAGTCCGTTATTATGACGCAATAACAGGCGCTATTTACAGTTACGTTCCGGCCAGGATCATTTTTAAAGAAAATTGAACTGATGATTTTGCTCACCAGCTCATAAACAACACTAAACCGTTATATTGTCTGAATGTAATGTCAGTTCTTTCTTGTTTCTTTTTAGTCTAAATAATATTTTGTTTTATGGCGTAACCATTAATTGTAGAGCGCTGAATTTTTTCATGATGAAATGTTAAGCAATACTAAACAAAGTCTTCAATTACGCAACAGCTTAAATACATTAACTCAATGTGTTTCTTCTAGGGGAGCTTGATTTGGCATTAAAAGTCAAAACTCTGGTTTAAAGTGAACAGATCCAGCTTTTAAGATACCTTATTTATGTTTATTCTAAATCTAGGTTTTGAGAACTAATGACTTTGCATAACCAAACTTCTTGCCCGGGACTATAATACTTTGTTTTTCATAAAGCTTACTCCCCATTTACTAACAATACTAATTCCAATATAACGGTAAGTATAAACACAATAACATTATATCATGACGGATTGTTCTAAATTTCATAGCCTTGCACTTAAAACTGCTTTTTATTTGAATGTGAGGGTAGAGGCTAATTTTAAACAAGTTATCAAATTATTAGATGTTTGGAATCAGTCTTATAATTACAAAACTTAAGTCAACCGTAGATTATTAATTATATTAATCTACTGGGCAAACCTTCCACAAGATTAAACATGATTTATGATACTATTAAATTGACAGAAGATTTAGTCTGTTCCACAAACCAATTTTATTAACCAAGTATTGACTTAATTTATGGCTTAAAAGTTATTTCTTTAATATTGGCTTGTGTTTAAAAAAAATGTCTACGTTCACAAACAACAAGCATATTTTAGACTAACAAATTTAGAAAATTGTTTATAATCTTCTTAAACTGAATCTTTTTGATAAGACTATTTTTGTAAAAAGAATATACCGTTCTCCAAATAAGACAACTTTAAACTTTTTTAATAACTTTTTTAAAAGTTTTGACAAGCTTATTATTGAACTTATTTATCAACCCTTTATTTTATTTGTGATTGATTTCTTGGTGAACTAAGATTATTGAATAAGTATCTTTCAACTGTTTGAGATTACTGCTACTGTACTGTAATATACGAAATTCCGATCATTTACTTATTACTTCTGTAGTTAAAACACCTCCTCTTATTACCACTTAACTTAAACCGCGTCTCATATATCATTATTCTAATTATTTTATACTTTAAGGATCTATATAATGAAACAAAATTTTTACAAAAACAAAAAATTATTAAAAAATGTGTTTTATTCTTTATTAGTAATCTAAAACAAAAGTACGTGTATCTAATTTAGACGCCACAGTTAAAAAGAAGCAAAACGCATTGAACAAATTTATCAGTAATTGTTTCAACTAATCAATCTTATTAGGATCATGAAAAAGCTCGTAAACATTATGACAATCTAATTCAATTTATAAAATAGGACTAACAAAAACAAAACCAATCAAATTTCTCAGGTTTCCATAAAGTTCTATAAAACAATAATTTTTTTGAAAAATAGTTTAAAATCTTTTACCTCATCTTCGAAATAATCAAAACAATTTTGTTTCTAACATAAAGAATCAGATATTTTTCTTAATAGATGTAAACATTTTTTGACTTTTGTACAACTTTTACGTATACATATATAAAACTTATATACGTCTTTGAATTAAATATTGTTTCCAACTATAGAGAGGAGCATCTAAAACTACTCTAAATTGTATTCAAAAACGCGCTGTTTGAATCATTGCCGATCCAAAATTGAATATTTAAATAAATATTCAATGGCAGTTTAGAGATGTAGAACCAAAACATTTAAGAGAGATTTTTTTAAGCGGACCATTGACACGTGGAATAAGCTTTCAAATTCATTATTATATTAAAATTATAATCCACAAATAGTCAAGATCAATGTTCATAGTCTGTTTAAGTTTCGTTTCAACGAGTGTGGTTTTACTCGTTGGAAGGCAATGGCAGCGCCGTTGCTAAGTCCCCGCAGGCCCTTTGGTGCGGGGAGGGGGCAAAATGTTTTGGGGGCTCCCAATTCTACAAAAGAGCCCTGCCACGGTTTATCAAAACCTAGAGGTGGAAAAGGGTTAGAAAGAAAAAGTATAAAATACAGCCTGTTTTTAACTCTAGGGGGGCCCTTTTCAATACCTTGCGAGAGGGCCTAAAATCCTAGCTACGCCACTGGGCAATAGTATTTTTATGTTGTTGTCACATACTAAGGAATTCCTAAATATAACATTTTTTTAAATTAAAAAAAAAATGTTGATTATCTTTGTATTTTCTATTATGTTAATTGTTTAAAGGAAATACAAGACCTTTTACCATATTGACAAATATTTACAACTAGTACAAGACTTGTTGGAAACTAACAATTATTATTCATAGTGTTCACTCACTTTTATAATATAATTAAAACAAAAATCACACTTGATTGAATTGGAGTTGACTATTTGACTATTTGACTATTGACTAGTTTTACCGAATCTATAACTTTTAAAATAATAAAGTTACTCATAGAATGCAGGTTAATTATTGTCATTCTGGGTATTTATCATTATTTTGACTAGGTCAATACATGTCTAATTATTCTTTCTATAACTTAAAATTGACTTATACAAGGAAACATAATATTTATAATAATTTGTAATTTAGCTTAGTTACTATATTATGTTATTAAATATTTAAAGCCATACCTAAAATAATAATAAAAATACCTACTTTAAATAAAAAAACAAATTAAATAAAATGTTATCATTAGTACATGACCACCAAGCAACAATCGAAATTCTGACGTAATGTTTTTTATGTTCCGCTCATGATTTTGAATAATTACCGATGTACACATTATTAGCTTATATACAGAGAACTTGTTGTCACTTTATAACCAAATCAAAAATTCGATTATTATCATGTCATATTTATTAGACAGTATTATATTATGAAAGAATTTCTCTATATGAACAAGTTTGATAAGTAGTAGCGCATTTTCGCAGAATGAAGCAATATTATTGTTATATAATTGATTAAAATTTAAACAATATAATTGGTTATTTTTTGTTTTTCTATTGTAAGTGTTGCTGGAATTTATAAAAGCCAGATAAAGTAACGGTTTATTAAATTTGACAACTGCAAAACTATTTATGATATTGTTCTCATAAAAAACAAGTATAGCATAATGAACAACTATCAGCAATAAAAAGAAAAGAAAATTTGATATAAATATAAAATAAATATCAAGTATTTCTATTAAATTAATAAAAAAATAGTTTTTACG
The DNA here is from genome assembly GCA_963932245.1 of Tachinus rufipes. NCBI lineage: Eukaryota > Metazoa > Arthropoda > Insecta > Coleoptera > Staphylinidae > Tachinus > Tachinus rufipes. The sequence continues at coordinate 67,664,712 of OZ010745.1, read as the reverse complement.
CTTTATATTGTAGTTAACGACCATTATTTTAATTACAAATTTTTATATTGAAATGTCACACATTTTGAGTAATTTCTAAATATTACATTTTAAATATTAATTTTGCCATTTTTGGTGTTTTGCAATGTTAATATTTATATTAAATATAAAATTAATACAAAACACCGGTTACTTAGTTATAATTATTATATTGTTATTTTTATTTGCATGAGCCGTCTGGTACAAGCTGATTTTAGTACTAATTATTAATTTAAGCGTCAATTAAATGTTTTCATCTAAGAAGTTATATTGGTTTTAATATCTTGGATAAAAATTTACTAATTAATTGATTCATACGTCAGTTAATTTTTGTATGTGTTGCCAAGAACTGAATTATACAATTAAATAATTAAAAAAATAGCGCGCAAAACAGATGTATTGACGTTAGTGCTAAAATCTAATTTGTATCGGCTCTTTTAGATAAATTTTCAGATTAGACCAATTTACATTGTTGGGATTGTTTGATTTTATTACAAAATACGACGTTAAATTCAAGTTTAATTATTTGAACACAATGTAATAATAAACGTTTATTTCTTGCTTTTTGGTCTTAAAAATTCTACAATTTACATAACATTTACCATACAACTTAATTTACTACAAATATAATATATAATCTTAATAACCTTAAACCTTGTTTTTAATTAATTATTTATCAGTTTTGTTTCAATTTTTTTTTTCTTTTTGTTACCGCCATAATTTATTTCATTTCTCTTCCATCTTTTTTTAGTACTTCATTTCTTTCTATTTGCTTTTTTTTCATCTTATTGCATTTTAACAGATGTTCCATGTTTTCCCTAGCTTTTCCACATTTTCTTTTCCTCGTACATCCAAAATTTGCACACTTTCTCTTTATTTCTACATTTGAATTTTGCAATCGTTTTTTTATATCTTAAATATTTAAATGTTCTTATTTTTTCAATTTGTTTTTTACTTTTCTACTAGTCCTTCCCTTCTTTCTGAACGTTTTAATTTTTGTTTTATTTACACTTACTTTCAACCTTTTTCTAAAAAATCTTTTTGGGCATTTAATCATGTAGTTTATTTTATTTGCTTGTTTTGCTACAATTACCATGTCGTCTGCATAAGCCAACTAACGACCACACATTCTTTCTTTTCTTCAATAAATATACAACTTTTCCAAATTTTAAAGTAATAGTAAATTGATGCCACAAAAATTACAATTACATTAATTTTACAGCTTTATTTATACGCCAACGCATATAAAATTTATTGTAACTGGCAGTACAATTTGAAGGAAGAAAGCATGCTGCACTATAACCGTAAATACTGTGTTTAGAGTTGACCGCAATGTGTACTAATAAGAAAAACAAAAAAAATATAGGTTAAACTTAAAATTTAGAGTTTTTATTTTTTCCTCGTAAACATCATCAAAACACAAAAGTGTTCTTAACGTTTGCTAAAGCTCAATATTTAAGATTTAAAGTTGAAGTGTCAGTAGCTTTTGATAGCCAATATTTAATAGGTTAAGATTTTTATATAATAATATTAATGATAATACGTTTAATTTGTGTTTTTTGTCGGGAAAGTTACATAACATTTACAAATATATCTATGATTCTCTAAAATAATAATCTTTATAAAATAACACAATTAAAATTTGTTGCTTCTTTTTTTTTGTTTTTTTTAACTGCGGTCATCTATTCTCTTTCTCTTTTGTTTCTTTTTAATATTTTTTTTTATTTGTTCTTCTCTTATCTGTTTTTTTTAACATTTGTTTCACACACTTTCAAATTCTTGTCCACCTAAAAATTCATTTGCTCTTCACTACCACATCATTGACAGTTCATTTTTTATAATATGTTTATAATTTGAGCTGTACTTTTACTTTTTTGGTCGTATTTTCCTTTCTTGCTTTTGTATATCTCTTCTTTTTATAATATTGTGCAATGTCTCTTAGTTTCTCTTATTCTTTCAATTCTTGGATAGCATAACTATTTCTATTGTAGCATTTTTTTTATTTTTTGTAGTTTTTCTTTTTTTCTTTATATTTTATTTTTCATGCATTCTTGTAAGATTTTACATTTGTGCTTCTGTCTAAATTTTTTTCTTGAATTGCTCTTTTTCCTGCTTTTACTCTTAATTTATTTTTTAACTTCTTTTAGCACATATCTTTGATATTTTACATGTATTTCTTTAAATTTTGTTTGTTTTTTATATCTTCATATTTTTGACATTTTTATCTTTACACAACCATTTTTTAATTTTTTTTTCATACTTCTACTACTTAATTTGCCATTCAAGTCACTTCTTTAATATGTTAGCTTTTGCTATTGTTTGTACAAAATACATATATTGAATATTTAAAAGATGTTTTCTCTGCAAAACCTTGCCTATTCCGTTTCCAATTTTTCACTTTTTTCTACCTCCTTGCTAAACACCATTATTTTTGATTTTTCTACATTAACTTCCAATCTTTTTTTTTCTAAAATATTTTCTAAATTTGTCATTTTGTCTTTTATTGTTTTGCTTTTTTGCTACTATTCCTATGTTTTTGGCATACGCTAACAACCACACTTTTTTTCTGCTTCTTACTATTGCTAATTCTTTTTCTGTTATGTAAGTCGCAAACAAAGCGGTATTCAATGGACCGCCCTGTCTTACTTTTTTTTCTCTGTCATACATTACCACATTTTTTTTCTTCACATTACCAATTGTCGCCTTTAGGTCCAGGAGTAACGTATACATTTTTTTTCTCTTTCTGCTATTTTGAAGCCGACTTGTCCGTCTGGAATTATTTCATTTACACAAAATGGTGTGATATCTAATGATAATGCCTCTGCATATCATGCGGGCTGGGGTCTGGGGTCTGGGGTTTGATCCCCAAAATATGACTGAAATAATAACTTGCTTTTTATCCACCAGAGTGGTTTGGAAGTCACCTAATAAGCTGTTGGTCTCATTGAACCTCTTTAAACAAGTCGTAGACATACTGTGGCGATGTAAAATAGCCGTAAAAGGCACAATAAATAAAAAGTACCTAGTTTTTCATTCATTTACACAAATTTTTTTTTCTATTGAGTCGAAAACAATTTTCTTTTTTATACTTTATTTAATAAATAACTCAATTTCTCAATCAACTTTTTTGTACTATACCAACCAACCTTTATTTTGTATTCTATCCATACGTAACGCTTTCTTGGCTCTGGTCTGTTTGGTTTTTCTTTTTTTTTTTTCTCCTTCAAAATTAAATCCAAAATTGTTCCTTTTGCACATCAATTTTACTATCTCCCTGATTTTTCTTTGTTTAAGTGTTTCCATGCTTCTGCTTTTAGCTATTGTATGCTTTTTGTTTTTAAGATATTTTTCTTTTGTGCCTTTGTTGTTTCTCCAGCACTTTAATATTTTTTGGGCTCCTAGCTTTATTTGAGTTTATTTGCTGTTTCACCATTTACATTTACTCATTTGTTCTTTTTTTTTATATGATTTTCACTACTGCTTTCCTAATTTTTTCTTTTTAATTCTCTCATTACCTCTTCTACTTTTTTCTTAGATCTTTTTATACTTATTGTCTATCGCCCACTCTACTCTTAGTCCTACTTTAAATTTGTCTACTTATTTCCACGCTGTTTCATTCACAACTACGTAGTCTATTACGGATTGCCAATTTGTACCTATACAGGGTGTCAATGAATAGGGGTAACAAACTTCTACGATAGGTAGCGGGGATTAGTTGAAACGCTTTTTATTTATAAACTCATAGGCAATGCCATGTTTACCTTAGAAGCTGCACGTCAAAAACTTTTTTGTTTTTTTAATACAATATTCGAAATATTTCTCTTAAAAGTCTAAATTAAAAAAACAATAGGATATAAAAATTAAAGACAATCTCTCAATCTCTAACCGTACTCATGTCATAAACCAAAAAATGTTTTTTTTTTGTTATTTTTGTTAACAAGTTTAAAAGTCAAAAGTTTGATAAAATTCAAGTGGAAGAGTTTTTGATTTTTTTTTTCTTTAATAGCACACAATTGGTAGGAGCTAGATTGGAACATGTTATTAGATGAAAAAAGCACAATTGAATGGCCTTTAATTTAGAATTTTATTTTTTTTTTCAAATTTTTGACTTTTATGCATGATTTTAAACAAAAATTACATAAAAATATATATATGTTATAAGTATAAATAAATTTTCCTCTTTCATCTCCTGTGAAGGTTTGATATAAAATGTTCCAACTTTTTCTTCTATCATTTCTATCAGTTCCTTTCTTTTTCTATTTCTGTGGTATCTTTTGATTTTTTGTTTCTCGTGTTTTTATCTTGGTTGATTCTTTCTCTTATTTTTTCCAATTCTTGCGTTAAAGTCGCTATATTCAGTTTTCTTTATTCAGTTTTTTGTATTACTTTTGCTTAGTGCTTTTTATACTTCTGCTGTATACTATTTTCTTCTCCACAAATACTTTTTTTTGTATTCTTTCATTATTTATAGCCCCATCCACTTCTTGACTTATTTTTTTATACCGGTAATTATGCGTCCCTTGGCTTTTCTTCTTTTGTCTTTTTTATAACCGATAGGCGTTTCTAAATGTATTCGGTTAGTTTCAATTTATTCCATTTCTTGTCATACGTTTCTACTAATTTCTAATTGTATTGAAATTTTTTATGATACTCTCAGAACTTATGATTCTTGTTGTCGATCCCAGTCACGTGCCAAAACAACATTCTACTTATCTGTTTTTTCTTGGTTCTTGCACGTGTTGTCACCTTTTTTGTGTTACATACTCTTCATCTACACTGCGCGTCAAAGAAAAAAGCCACCCAAAAAATTTATGTAATTATCCACCTTTTTAAATATTTCAATGTTTTTTGTTTTTAATTAAATAAAACAAGTTAGTATGTATACTGCAAAGACAGACAAAATAAGGTATACAAAAGAGCTGGCAAACGTTATCCTACCTGTACTCGGTCATCTCAAGTTACTTTTGGAAGTGGTTTATTAATGTTTTGAACAGGAATTTTTTGAGGCAGGATAATGCGTGACCACACACGGCAAGAATTGTAACTCAGTACTTTGAAGAAGTGGTTACTCTAAAAATGGACTGGCCTGCTTAAAACCCAAATCTAAGTCCCAATAAACATATTTGAGACTAGGTTAAAAGACGTATAAGACGTCGTATTCCTGCTGCAACAACACGTAAAAAGCTCCGATTGACCTTTGTTGAAAAGTTAAACAATTTTCTCTAAGCAAGCATGCTGATCTCTATGCCAAATCGAATAAAGAGTGTTATCCAGAATAGAGTTGGCAATAGGCCGTATTGACAACTGATTTTTATAAGTTCTTGCCTCTTTAGTTTAATTTCTTGTAATGTAAACTGTAAGTGCATTTTTTCAATAAATTTAAAAATTCTTTAATGTTTGCTTAGTTTCCGTTTGTATCTTATGAAAACGTACAACAAAATAATAGAAGAATTACTGAAACAAAACACAATAGATTATTGCAATATAAATAAGAAATATTTAAAAAGGTCGATAATTAATAATTTTTTTTTTGGGTAGTCCGTTTACCAATCCTTTTCTGTTTTTTTTTTTATTTCTTGTCTCTTGCTATATCTCTTAATTAGATAAAATTGTTATAAAACTGATTAAAGTAAATCATGAAAAAACTGGATGTGATAGAAAATACTTACGTATAACTTCTTAATGTTTAAAGTGAAATAAATAACCTTTGAAATAACGTTACAACAAACTTTCAGTAATTCACATGTAGTATGCAAAACACCGTCCAGGTGGTGTAGTGTTTAGTCGACTGCTACACCAGAGGTCTTGAGTTTCTGTTTTCTATTTATTAATTTTTTTGGTTAAAAAAAACGTGTTGTGATGAGTACACTTTTTTCGGATTAAGTGGTAGAAGTTTTAGTAGGCATCTGTGAAGTGCCACGGTTTTGCGTGCACGTTAAAAAACTCAATAATTTAGGTTGGAATTTATAAATTTGCTGAATTAGCCTTGCAGCAAGAATACACCGACGTCAAACAAATGAATTTAAAAAAATCATGCTTTTGCATTTTATATGTTTCATTATATCCTAATATTGTGTGCGTTTGCGTTTTGCATGTTTATCCTGCTATCAATGCAGTTAATATCTTGCTATTGGCGCAGAAAACACCGTCAGCAAAACTTAATTATTGCCTTAAAAAAGTTTACATTATTTCTAACAACAAGAGATCACCATTCAGAAAGAAGCTTTGCCACATTGTCTTTAACTTTTTTTGAATTGTCACAACGTTTTATAAAACCAGAAGAAAAACACGAATGCTTAGCAAACCTAGGCGTGCAGTTTGTATTTCCATTTAGACTTTTTTCTAAGACTATTCATTAAAACAATATCTACATGTTATGCCATATTTAAAAAAAAATGTGAAGACAATGTCTGACATTTAAAAATTGTGCATTTTTTGATTATATTTACGTTAATTGGGTATTTGGTAGTTACAAACTATTATTCAACACCCCAGTATTACGAAGTTGATACAATATTCCGATAAAATTTTATAATTTGTAATGTGTTTCTTGTATAAAAAGGCTGACCTAGATTATATTAAATATATAATATTAAATTAACTATACTAGTTATTGTTTCAATAGCATATTAACTATACAATTATACATACAGCAGTTTGTGTTTAAACAGTTCTAAATATTTGTACTGTGATAAATATTGCTTAAATGTGACAAAATAATTTCAACTGTATTTTAAAAAACATTTTCAAACTATCAAAACTGTTTTGGGGACGAGTGAGACAAACCGTTTTATCAATTAAAATTATGTTTAATTTTAAATAATTCTTTAATAAATATTTTAAAATTATCGGAATTTTTTGAACATGTTCTACTCTAATTTGCAACAGTTTTTTTTTGGTAATTTTTACAATAAAAATTTTTAATTATTTGTTTTAATCAAGTGATTAATACTAAATTTGTTTATTGAAACCTCAGTAAGTGTGTAAATTAATAACTGAATTGTCTTTTTTAAACTAATTTTAGAGGCGGTTCTTTTAATCTTGTAAATGTGGAAAATTCACAAGAACTCAAGTCAAATAATGATAATTATTTTTACTGGCCAAAAACTTTGATTATTAAAATTGTTGTGTAACAAGTTTTTCAAGAACTTTTCGGTGTTTTAATGCATAAACTTTTTGTAGACAATTCTTTGGGTGTCAAAAAATAAATCAGCATGCATTTGATATTCAACTTGTTCATACTTTTTTTTTTATTTGGAAAGGTTTGGGCTGTACTCAAACACGCAAGACTTGTCACCAGTACACGTTTCAGAAAATAAAAATAATTTTTAATCAATTTTATAAAATCAGAACACGTTTCCCTTTTAATGTAATTAGGTCGTACAAAGGTTTTTTGAAATAATTTTTGCGCATTTTTTTTATATTCATCCCCAATTTATTGGCCAAAATTTAATAAACAATAGTGATAGTCAAATTTAATTCTTCTCCAATCAATCCAACAGTTAACCAAGAATCTAAACCCAAAAGATCCTAGATTTTCATTAGTTTTTGCTGCGTAGTATATTTTTAAACAATTTTCTTTTTTCTCAAAATGCTTTAAACTACCAAAAACCTGGGTTTTTAACAAAACTATGTCTGTAGACTTGCTAAAGTTTTATGTAAGTTTCCGTTTCACTGCGCCTTAATCTGAAGCAAAACCTGATAGCACATTGTTGCTTAAAATTAACACTCATTTATAGAACGCACTAGAAAAACTGTTTTACTTTAAAAAATTGTTACGGACAACCAAATGATTGTAGCGAGTTTAAACTAGTATCTTGCTGCTCTTCCAAATCACATGTCACGTGTGTGTTGTTAGATCGAACGCTATGTTACCAGTTCAATTAGGTACTTAATTAACACTCTTCTTAAAAATGGAATAAAGCATTGAATGTTAGATTATGATAGGATGATAAGACATTTTTTATAGGTTTTTTGATTTATTTAGTTATCTAAAATGCTATTTCTGAATTCAGGTCTTAATATTTTGGTAGCAACCACTTGCAGTTTACAAAGGAACTAAAATTAAAATTAGAAGTCTCAATTTCGTAACTTAAAACGTTGTACTGATAATCAATTATATTAAATAACGTAAAAAAGATATATTTAATAACATTTTTATCTAAAGGTGTAGGTTTTGTGAAGACAATTTATAGTCAACAAACAAAAAATCATTCGGTAACACTTCAATTGATGGAGCGTTTGGAAGCCGCTAGATTTATATGCAAATAACAAATATGTTTTCATATGGATTTATTCCGCAAAACTATTATTTGTTTATCACATTCGATGTACTTGAGAGCACTTGCGTTTTGCCATTCCCATGACACGCACTCAATAAATATTTAAATATTTATTGAAAAATTATTTAACCGTGATCCAATTACCTGACGGTAGTTGCATTTATTAAATACCTTTATAATGATTTATAAATCTTAAAATTCTATTTATTTTCTTGTAATTTAAATTAGTTTGTTGATTTATATATTCATATTCGATAGTCTTATAAACAGGGCAATTTCATTTTATATTAAACATTAAGAACACAGATCAAAATTGTAAAAAAAAAATTCAAACTAGATATAAATACGGGACTCATTATAGTTAATTTTATCAAAATAGGATAAACACATGTTTATTTGAACGCCAATTAAAAATCAATAAAATAAAAGTGTTTTAACAAAACAAGAAAACATAATTAACAAAAAAAAATTTACACACAGAAAAAAATTTACAATAGTAAAACATATTACATTAAATTTAAGTATTTTGCACTGTAAAAATATTGAAGCTTATTTAATCGTATATTTATATATTATTTATATTAAAAAAGAACATAAGTAATATTCAATTGCCAAAGTTTTTTTGGTTTTTGTTTTGTTTGCCGGGTGGTTGTTGGCTAACTGCAAGAACGATTGCATTTGTCTGATTTAATAGAATGTGCTATCTAAAAACAAAAGATAAATGTTTTTATTATTTCTTAATTGGACAAAACATGTTAAAAGTAGTAGTGTCAAACACTCGGAAGCAAAATTAAGCAACACATTTAGGTAATAAACCGCAAAAGAACCATGTCTTACTAAATTTTATATAATTAAACTTTAACTTTTACCACCGAAATAAAAACAAATAGTTCTAGATTTTTTGGATTCAACTAATTCCTACCGAAGTTTATTCAAATAGCAGGAACAACTTCATATGAAAAAAATAAGCATTATATCTTACGTGCGTATTTAATCATAGCGTTTTTTTGACTTTAGCATAAGATACGTCTACCATAGGCTTCTTATGCCTCCAAGGGTCGCTTTTACAATCCCCAGTTAAAGCATAGTTAGAGTTTAGAGAGGAATAAACCGGGGATAACTTATCCGGTGCTCGGAGCAGTAGTTATAACTAGTATAACGCTTCTATTCTATTCATAAAAGCAACATATAAATGATTGCTTAATTTTTTGCACTGCGATCAAAGCTATTTAAATGATTTATAGTCGATACGGTTTTTACTAATTTAATTAGCGTCGCATTGTATCATTGATTAAGTAATAATTTTGCTATATTTCTCTGATCAGAAAACTTTTGACAGTTGGATTATCAAAAGCTCTCTTGTTTGGCGACACTTTAATGTAACAAAGATTTATTTTATACATTACACGTTGTTTATTATTATTTATTTAGTTATAAAATCAAGTAGTTATAGGACAAACAAAATTTTATTTTCAAATGTAAAAATCATTAACACTACCAAACTTCTTCCAACGTTTTTCTAGTCTTTAAAAAATGCAATCAAATTCTCTTTTATTATTCCTTCTTTTCTTACAATAACTGAAACTTTTACTTGGTAATTAACCAAATCTTTAATTGAATTTGTCAGTTTGTGCTTTCAGAGATCTTTACACTTTGTATCATTATTACTAAAGCTTCATTTAAACTTGCTTGCACTAATATTTGACTTGAGTACAGGACAGGTTATTTTCTATATACACTGCCACTATTTTTCCGAAAAGATTCTTTTAGTTACTGTTTTCTTTTAATAAAAATTTCATGGCGTTTTTGTGTTCAAGTTGCATTTCACTGATGTCTTTTTAAACTGATATAAAAATGACAAATATTTAAACATATGTTAAGCGATTAGAACCAAACACTATAAAATGATCAGCAACTTGACATAAATAATGTTTGCAACAGCAGATAAATAAATAAAGTTTTTTTTTTCTTAAAATGTTAATTGAATTTAACGAATAAATAAAATGTATCACTTCACAAATATATTAATATATTTAAAAACCGGAACTAGTTTCAACTTTCACTAGGTCATCATCAGACTGTGATACAAATATATATGAATATAAAAGAAACTTTATATAATATAATATACGACAGTTAAACATAAAAATAGACAAAAATTTAAAAATTATATGAAAATGATTCAGATTAAAAATAATTACGAATTGCACACAATAATACAAAAAAAACAGATTAAGTAAAGAAAGATAAGACTGATGGTTGGCGGTTTTTGCTTAAAGATATATATGACACAGAACATTTATCAAAAGAGGAGGATCAAATTATTTTAAACAAAGGAGATTTAAAAAGAAAGTTGGTTTTGTCATTAAGCAAGCATTTAGCAAGTTTAATTTTTGGTCACTACAGTTGTAAATAGTTTTAAGTTTATCAATATTTGGGAATGTGTGACTATTTTCTAAAATATGATTTTCAAATGTACTATCTGAATGGCGTAGATTGAAAAATGAATAATTTTTTAAAATCTAGTTTCAAAATTTTTTGCATTACATGTGGGACAACTTAACTCATACACTGTTGATGTTTTGTATCTGTCTAGTTTTTACCTTTGAATAAAATGTTTTATAACTTATTTTTACTTTTAAACGTTACTTTATAATTAAATTTACTGAGAGTATTTGCTGTTTTCTCGGATGTGTAACTGTACAGTAATGTATTTTTAGTTATATTAATTTTATTATTAGTTAGGCCTGAACGCAATGTTATAAGATCTTTACCGTTAATGAATTATTGAATTTTTGACTCATATTTAGATTTTAAAAGAATTACTATAGCATTTGATTTGTTAATTTTTGTGAGAGTAAGATTATGGTTTTTGAGTCGAAGTGAGTAGTAGTATTGTCAGAAGTATTTGAAACAAAACAATTTTGAAGAGTTTTAGCTATTTTTGATTTAAAAAAACGGCATCTAAAGATTTATTATACAAAAGTGCAAGTTCTGATTTAATAAGTGTTTCTGTAGCATTGGTCTTATCTGCATATGTTGAGTATTTTGAGCTCTTACTTAAAAATTACAATTTTTTCTGTGAAAACAAAACATCTATGATATTATTAGTTCTAAGTGGACATTTTTATTAATTAATTTACTAGTATTAAACCTAACACAATCATCAAAAAATCTAAAAAGTGGAGTGAATGAGTATATTCTTTATATAATACCTTTATACAGTACGCGGCTTTCTTTTGGTGAGCTCAGCCGGTAAATATCTTACTTGACTTCTAACTTCTTAAAAATAAGAAATTAACATATTACTAACTGGTTGTAAATTTTGATAAACTTTATAGTAAACTTTTTATTTCAATCATAGTTTGCTAGAGTTTTTCTTATGTAACATACATTTTTTAGCGGCCTAACTTGCTATACCAATCAGAGAATATGTACCTGTAAATTATATATTCAAATATATACTACCAAACTCATAATTAAAAGAATAAAAGCGTTCTAGATATTAAAAAAAGTTTAGTATTTACACTCTTTTATTAAATAATAATAATAATAATAATAATAATAATAATAATAATAAAGATATTTATTTTCATAAAACAAAACTACAATGAACATATAATACACATGTGGAATGTTAAATGAAAACTAGTCATAATTAAATACATCTAAAATTGATGGTTAAAAAGTCGTTAATGGTATTCGATTCAAGCTGACACAGTTCAATATACAGTTGCTTTTTAAGTATTGAGTAACTAGAATATTTTATATTTGTAGGTAAATGATTAAAAATTTTCATACAAGAATTAGAAGTACTTTTTGCAAACAGGTTTAGTCTGTGAACAGGGTAAATATAATCCGATCTATGCCTGGTGTTGCGACAGTTTGTAAATAGATGTGAATCAAATAAATATTTATGTTTCCGCAAAAACTTTACACACTCATATATGTATATAGCTGGCAACGTCAACAAATTGTTGTGTTTAAATAATCCGCGACAGGTCATGTTTAATTTTAAATTAAATAATATTCGCAATGCTTTTTTTTGTATTACAAATACTTTGTTAATATCTGAGCTATTTCCCCAAAATATTATACCATACCTAAGGTGTGATTTCTAACATCTACATGTTAGAAAAATAGAACAACTTAGTTATAGTGTAATTTGTGTTTTTAGATAATATTCTTAGGCCGTAGCAAGATTTACTTAATTTTGAGCAAATATATTCAATTTGCTCAGCATACTTTAAATTCTCGTCAGTTATAATTCCAAGAAGTTTAGCACATTTTTCAAATTTATGGTTTTGATTATTTAAAATAATTTCAGTTTCCGTAGCTCTGCTTTGGCTTGTTTTAAAAAATAAACATTTAGTTTTTTCAGAATTTAATAAGAGTCTATTATTTGTAAACCATTGTTTAACTGCAGAAGTAATGTTATTTCCTTCTTCTATTATATCTGCAAACGTTTTATCTTTAAACAAGATATTTGTGTCGTCCTCATAACAAATAATTTTATTGTTTTGATCTTCTAAAGACAGATCATCAATGAAGATAATAAAAAGAAGTGGACCTAGTATACTACCTTAGAAAATACCAGTAGAAACCTCAAGAGCGTCCGACAGCACGACTTTTCTATTCTCATTATTTTTAAGTTGCACTGAGTGTTTTCTACCATTTAGGTAAGACTTAAACCACTCTAATGCAATACCTCTTATGCCATAATGATACTGTTTTGTTAAGAGTGTGGAGAAATCTAAGCAATCAAACGCCCTTGACAAATCCAACAGTACTTCACATACTAACTATTTCTGGTCCACAGCTTTGACAATATATTCTGTGTAGTCAAAAATTGCAGTTTCAATACTTTTACCACTTAGGAAGCCATGTTGAAAATTGTTGAACAGTTTATGATAATTAAAAAAGTTTACCAAACGTTTATACATTACTAATTCAAAGATTTTAGAAAACACATTAAGCAGACTAATTGGGCGATAATTGCTGAGAAGTTCGCATTCTCCTTTTTTATATACAGGTTTAATTATTGCATATTTTAAATTATCGGGATAAATACCTGTTTCTAATGATCTATTTATAATGCTGCATAAAGGTTCAGTTATGTTATGGATTGATCTTTTTAATAACAGAGTTGGAATATTGTCATAACCGAAACATTTTTAGGCTTTTGTTTTTGTACTATATCTAATAATTCATCATTTGTTATTGGTTGCAAAAATATAGATGCATTGTTATACGGAATGTTGCAGATATATGGTGTCGGAAAAGAAAATTTTTGTAAGTTTGCTACAACATTGTTAAAATAGGTATTAAAATTATTTGCATTTGTTAACAGGCTTTCAGATATAGGCAGACAGTTTTTATTGTTACTTCTGTCAATTAAATAGGATTACGGTTGTTCTAAATTAATCCGGTGCAAGAAAATGAATATTTGTTTCAAGTATTTAAACTATAATTTGATTAAAATATTTTTAAAAATTTATATTGATTCTCTCTGAATGTACTGATAAAAAAATTAATTGATTATCAAATTATATGTAGAAATAGAAATTACGCCAAAGTTCTTGTTTTTGTTAAAATACTGCAAATGGTAGTAATCAAAATGCTTCAAAAGCCAAGTGTTTATTTTCTAGTAACCAATAACCAGCTCTTTTGCATTAAATTGTATTATATATATATATATATATATATATAGTGTACATATCAATAGATAAATAATACTTAATTAGGCTTTTTAAACGTTTTACTAGGTAGTGAACGTAGTGCATTAGTCTAGATCTACACATTCAATTGCTGCAAAGATTATGGCATTGAACTTAACAACTGAAATCAATTTCTAGCCCGCCTTGCTAGTGTGGGGTTTTATAACTAAGATCTTTTTCTGGTACGGAGTAGATAAATAAGCCAAACCAGACAAGGAAAACTCCAAATAAAAGAGACTAGTCAATATGCTATACGCATAAATTTGTGGCATTTGTCAAGCCACAACTTTAAAACAATGCAATAAGACGCAAAATGCGCATTACAAGAATTAACAATCAAATCTACGAGAGAAAAAGATAATTGCATTGTGAGCCAAACTTTCAGGACAAACATTTACTTACTAGGTAGGGTTTAGTAGGTAGGGTTTAGTAGGTAGGCACTTTCTTTTTGAGAGTGAATCCAACACTTTTAAAGATTTCTCACCTGAGGCACAAAGAAAAAAACCGAAATCCAACATTACAGGCAGATTAGAGGCTAATGCGATAGCAGTAGTGTGCATACATATAAAACAATTACATAGTAATCTAAAGTAAGTAATCATAGTTCTAACACTACATATATCATTAGTGTTAAATGAATTTTACAAAATATTGTTTGAAATAATCACAATAAAAAATGTTTGTTGGATTACCTAGATGTGTCACGTTATTTCTGTTAGAACATTTGCTTATTTGCCCATTACTCTTCTCAATGTATGTTTCAAATTTTTATTTAGCATTTAAAGAAACAAAATATCATTATTATGCTGACGACACTCAAATATACTATTCGTTTGACTCCAATACCGATATTGTGTCAGTTAACAACACTATTAATACAGAATTAGATTATTTAGTTACCTTATCAAAAAACCGCAATCTTAAATTAAATCCTAATAAATCAACCGTTATACTATTTGGTAAAAAAAAAAAGTGTTGTCATTAAAAACAGTCTTGACATAAGGGTAATGGGCAAAAACTTAAAAGTTGTAGAAGAAGTTAAAAATCTTGGAATGAGAGTAGATTCAGATCTGAGATTAAGGAAACATGTTAACAATCTTGTAAGCAAATCTTATTTTAAAACTTAAAACCTTATATGGTCATAGAACGTACCTTAATCAAAATTTAAAAACATTGCTATGTCAATCATTAATTTTATCTAATTTTAACTATTGTGACTATGTATATGGTTCATGCTTAGATAAAATGACAGCACATAAAATTCAATTAGTACAAAATGCGTGTCTTAAGTTTATATACGGAATACGTAAACGAGATCATATTAGTCACACACTTGCACTAGCTGAATGGCTGAATATGTCCAATAGACAAAAACTGCACGCTTCTTGTGCATATCTCAAAATAATTAAAATCAAAACCCCCAACTATTTATATGAAAAACATAAAATTCCGAACAGATATCCACACGGTTAATACTTGAGGTAAAAATAAAATAACTATACCTGTCCATAGGTCTTTACTATTTCAAAGGTCATTTACATATAATATTGCTAAATGTTTGAACTCTATCTCTTTTAATTATATTGATCTCACTCTCAATTCGTTTAAGCAAAAACTTAAAAACCAGTTGTTTGAGGATCAAAGTTAATTTATGTTTATATTAGTATTGTATGTTAGTGTGTGTTTTAGGTGCAGGAGGAAGAATAGATAACCCGTTTTAGGGCTAATCTATCCTGAACCTAGTTGTCATAGATGCAATTGATTTTTTTAATATAATTCATATTAATTTTATTAATGTATATGTATTTCTTTGACAATAAATGTATTATTATTATATATATTATTATTATTATTATTGTCTTGACATATTTGTTATTATAAATAATAAACAAATTGATATAAAAAAAGTGTTATTTCCATCTTGCTTTGAAATATTTATGGTAAGAGTAATTTTATATAAGTTTAAAAAAAAATGAAATTTGTAGTAGTTTTGGTTTCAAAATTAACCTTCTAGCTTCTGCTTGCAATTTAAAAAACCTGTCATGAAACAAAATTGTTTGTGTTATGTTCTTAGTTGACGATGATCAAACTAAAAAAACTTGTATGTTATATTCATTTTATTAAAAATCGGTATTACATCATACTTGTTGCACAATATGCTACTTCAACAAGATAAATTACTGGTTGTTTGAATAGTTGTTTTAATATTTGAAAGCTTTCAATCTATCCTACGCAATAGGTTGTTTAAGGGTACAGAAAAATTTCCAGATTTGAGATTATACCTTACATCAGTCAAACCTGACATAAAAAATTATGCGAGAAAAAAACAAGGACAAGGTTCACAATGAACTTCTTTAATTAAATACTTTACGTTAATTTTTTTGTGCAATAAAATTTTTAATATTAAAAAATCATCTTTAAAGTTTTTATATTTGTATTGTAATGTATTCAAAATGTATAACAAAACAAATATATTTTTTTTAATAACGTAATGAATTAGGTTTCTTATTTCAATTTAATGCGATTACTTACTAATTTTTTTAAATGATAGGTTACAAGACTAGAGAAATGAGATATCACGGGGTACGCTAATAATAAAAGGTTGGGAACCGCTGCTATAGGGTTTTAATACAGGTTATTTAAAAAAAATATATATACTTACTGCAAATATAATTAATTATAATTACGAGGGACACTGCCAAATCTATACACTTTTGCATTCGATGAAACCAATCTTTAAAACAATTTTGTCACTCTGATCGAGGTACCTCCAAAACAAGTGATTTAAATGGTTTAACTCTTAAGCGGATTAAAAACGCTCGCCAAGCATTTTATTTTTGATAGATAGATAGATAGATAAAGTGCTTTATTTTCATAAATTTCTTATAGAAATACAAAGCTTCACTAAAAATAGCCAATAACATAAAATACACTAAAATAAAACATACATTAAAATAAAATACAATAAAATCACACAAATATATTACATAACAACCAATTAATAAAAAGTACATTAGCTTGCGTAAAATTCTTCCTTACTATAAAAAACATGATTTGTTAAAAATTCTTTTAACTTAAATTTAAAATCTTTTATATTCTCAATTACTTTGATATTCGATGGTAACTTGTACATTTTAATTGAATTAGTAAGGTACGATTTAAAATGATTATTGTTATAAGACTTAACAGGCCTTATAAACATACTACTATCTCTAGTGTTATGTTTGTGGATGTTTGAAGCAACATTAAACTTATTTTTGTTTTGAAAAACAAAAAGAACACTTACATATATAAATAAATTAATCACAGTCATTATTTTTTTTTTAATTTAAAATATGATCTAACCGAATCATTGTAATTAAGATTAAACATACAACGAACTATTTTTTTTGCAGGATTAAAACATCTTTCAAGTAAATGCTGTTTCCCCAATACAGTAATCCATATCTTAAAATAGACTCAAAGTATGCAAAATACACAGATCTTAAAGTACCTGAATTGCATATATTTTTGAGTCTACGAATAACAAAAGTAGCTTTACTTAATTTGTTTTTTGTGTATTCAAAATGATCATTCCAGCTAAGCTTAAAATCAATTACAATACCTAACAACTTGCAACTGTTACTAAAATTTATTTTTTGTCCGTTGAAAGAAATATTATTATTATTATTATTATCACAATTATGCAAATTTGAACATACAATAGTGGTTTTATCAACATTTAAAACTAATTTATTATTAGTGCACCAGTTTGTTATACTAAACATAACATTCAAAAGCGATGCTCTAAGACCTTCTAATGTATTATTATAGACACAAACACTTGTGTCATTAGAAGAATATGGGCAACAAGTTATTATTTCAGCAATAACTTTTGGCAAACATATTGAAGTATGCCAATCAGCATTAACTGTTCTTCAATCCTCTAATGCAACAGTTGCAACAAGACCCGTTTTTCCAAAGAAACAAGCAATCATTAGTAGAGGGTTTTAGCCGGTTCTGGATCCACCGCACCACCGCACGGGGTGGGGATAGGAGTGGGGGGGGTGGCGGAGTGGGGGTAATCCAAGGGGTGGGGGTAAAAGGGGCGGGGTAACCCAAGGGTGGGGGTAAAAGGGGCGGAGCTCCGCCATCTTGGCCGCCATTTTGTTTTCCGCCATCTTGGACGCCATTTTGTTTTCCGCCATCTTGGCCGCCATCTTGGACGCCATCTTGGACGCCATCTTGGCCGCCATTTTGTTTTCCGCCATCTTGGCCGCCATCTTGGACGCCATTTTGTTTTCCGCCATCTTGGACGCCATCTTGGCCGCCATTTTGTTTTCCGCCATCTTGGACGCCATTTTGTTTTCCGCCATCTTGACCACCATTTTAAATCACCCAGTATAATTTTCCCGCCATTTTTCAAAAAAAAATTAATAGAACACCCTGTATATTTTGTTTTTATATGACATCTTTTAGACAATGAGTCAACTATTTACTCACACACAACAATTTTGAATAATGTTTGCAACCAGTCATACAAATACAAAAGATTTCACCACAATTGATAGTAATCCAATCATACACTCACAAATTGCCACCTCAATTAGTACTAAAACCATAGTTGATATAAGAAAAAAAAAGTGAAAGTGTGCTTTACCCCATAACGCTCACTCATTCTTCAACTCTGAAACAGTGAGAGTCTTATAATAGTAGCACGAGTATTTTCACCTATCTTACCCTTACATTTAAAAACAGTGAATTTTAGTTTTGCGTGTGTTTTATGTGTTTTAATTGCATACGTGTGTGATAGTGTTTTAAGTGAAGTTAATAATTGTTTAAGTATCAGCAATAATCAAGGTTAGTAAATTTTGATATTTCCATTATTTATTTATTTCTTTTTTTCATTTAGTAAAATATTTTTATTTTATTATTAAACAATACATAATTTAATATTCACTTTATCATACTAATATTATTTATAGTTATACATTATTTATCACATTCAACGTTCAACATTTACTCCACAATTTAAATAATTTTTTGATTGTTTAAACCATAATATACTTATTATGGTTTAATTTACATAAATAATTTAAAATATAATAATAAAATAACTATAAGAATATGAATATGAAAATATAATATTAGAATCAGTCATAATATTAAATTATTTCAAAATTAATAAATACATTGAAGTTTTTTTATGTTTTTCTATTTTTTAAATTGAAACTATCATTATCACTATTATTAATTGCAGATGTTCAACTGCAATAATTGTAGTATGTCATTCACGAGGAAGGATGCTCTCAAACGACATAATGATTGTTGCAATGGTGGAGTTAACATTTTTAAGTACCCCAAATGTGAATATAACACACCTCGAAGGGATACCATTACACGGCATCTAAAATCCATGCATGGATTTAATGGTGAACAAGTGTCAGCCGCATTACCTATGGGGGCGGAGCAAGGAAGCGACAACATCCAATCGATTCACCCCCAAGCACATCTAAGAAGACACGTAATGATGATAATGATGATGGGGTAGAAGAAGATGCTAACCTCATACGGTCATGTGATCTATGCAATATCACATTTGATACATCGTTGAAATTCGCTGGGCATATAAGATCACAAGCCCATAAAGCGAAATTGGGGCGACCTATTGGAGATGGCATTCTTGAAGTCTCCAGCTGCTTCAAGAATCGAATCGGAAGCTTTAAGATAAATGCTGAATCCAATGTCGGCGCGGATATCCCATCATTTTTAAACAACTGTAAAAATCGAGTTGTCCGCCTTGTCCGTAATAAGTTGGAAATGTTCACAAGTATTAAATTTACTTGTGAATTATTTGCTCACTATGTGAAGACGGACACCGATGATGATACTAGAGAGTTAAAATCATTTAACTCCAAGTATGTAACGGTTGATTTAATTACCGATATTAATGCCGCTTATGATGGGATATCCGCAACCATTAAAACAAAAAGCGAGGAATTTCAGGTAATAATATTTTTTCTATATAATTAAGTGATAATTTACTAATTTATATGTTTTTTTGTATTATAGACAACAGGTAGCGGCTGGGCATTGGAGTCGGTGTCGCATCTATCGATAGAAGTTGCCAAATACGCACCAATCCGTGGATCTAGCTACATCGACTTACCAGGTAATAATTAGTACTGTTATATATATAATATATATATATATATATATATATATATATATATATATATATATATTATTATTATTGTTATATTTAATACTATTTTCATCATATTTTTTATTATACGTTACTAATTTTTGCTATGTTTTTTTTTTTTTTAGCACAAATTAAATCCAGGAAGGCGTGTATAAACATTCAAAATAATGATGAGATGTGTCTGGCCTGGTGCATCACCGCTGCCCTCCACCCGACCAACAACAACAATGCACGCACATCCAGCTACCCGCACTTCAGCACCGTGTTGAATTTAACGGGCATAAGTTTTCCATGTAAGTTGAAAGATTTAGCTAAAATTGAAAATTTGAACAACATAAGTATAAATGTTTACGAATTAGAATATAATAATGACACCAGCGCGTTTAATATTGTGGGCCCCGTATATTTCACTCAGAATAGACGGGCAACCCATATTAATTTATTATTAATTGAAAATGGGGTCAAATCTCATTACGTTTTAATAAAACATATATCTAGATTGGTATCATCACAAGTTTCAAAACATGATCATAAAACATATTTATGTGATGGTTGCCTAACTTTTTTTAAATCAGAAGCTGCTCTAGTACTTCATACGCAGAATGATTGTAGTAAAGTATACACAATCATGCCAACTTCTGATTTGAAAATGGATAGAACTGGGGTGATGAGCCCTGGAAACATCACAAAATTTATGAATTATGATAAGCAAATGAAAGTCCCATTTGTTATTTATGGAGATTTTGAATCTGTTTTAAAACCCATTCAGACATGTGAACCTAGTAGTGATACTAAGTTCACCAATATAACGCATGTACACCAACCTTACAGTTTTGCATATAAGATTAAATGTTCATATGATACATCTTTAGATAAGTTTGTAAAATACACCGGTGACGACTGTGCCAAAGTATTCATTGACAAACTTACTGATGATGTACATAGAATTTATAATCAGCATTTAAAGCCCATAATTCCCATGAATAAATTAACACCCCAAGAGCAATTCTCACTCAATAGTGCTATAATATGTCATATTTGTGATAGAGAGTTATCCCCTGCTGAAAAAGTTGCAGATCATTGTCACTTAACAGGGAAGTTTGTCGGTGCCGCTCACTCGAATTGCAATATTAATTATAAGCTACCAAATTTTATACCGGTATTTTTACATAATTTAGGCGGGTATGATTCACACCTTTTTATTAAAGATCTCGCTTGTGACAATCAAGACATTGATGTCATACCTCTAAACAAGGAGAAATATATCTCATTTACAAAATCAATAAAAGTAGATGAATATATGAATAAAAAAGGTGTGAAACAAGCTCGTAACATAAAATTACGATTTTTAGACAGCTTTAGATTTATGGCTAGTTCAATAGATAAATTAGCTAAAAATCTAAACACTGATCAATTAATCGAAATTTCGCGGTTTTGCAAGTCAGCCGATGATTTAAAATTATTAACTCGAAAAGGTGTTTTCCCATATCAATATATTGATTCGATTGAGCGGCTCCAAGAAACGCAATTACCATCAAAAAAATCTTTTTTTAACTCCCTCACAAATACCGATATTACTCGTGATGATTATAAGCATGCTCATAGTGTGTGGGATCAGTTCAAATGTAAAAATATCGGCGATTATTCAGATGTATATCTTACAACTGATGTTCTTTTACTCGCCGATATATTTGAAGCATTTCGAACATTATGTTTAAAAACATACAGTTTAGATCCCGCACAATATTTCACAGCCCCCGGCCTCAGTTGGGACGCCATGCTGAAATATACTAAAATTGAATTAGAATTGCTCACTGATATTGAAATGCATCATTTTATTAGTAAGGGTATACGCGGTGGCATTTGTCAATGTTCTCTTCGTTATGCCCAAGCTAATAATAAATACATGAGTAGTTATGATACTACTAAACCTAGCATATATTTATCTTATTGGGATGCTAATAATTTATATGGGTGGGCAATGTCACAATTTCTACCATATAAAGGCTTTAGATGGTTATCTGAAACCGAAATTTTAAATTTAAATGTTACCAATATATCCGATGATTCATCAACTGGATACATTTTGGAAGTAGATTTGGAATATCCCAAAAACTTATATAATAAACATAATGATTTGCCTTTCCTAGCTGAAAATATTGTACCCCCCAATTCAAAATTTAAAAATTCCAAACTAATTCCATCACTCAATAACAAAAACAAATACATTCTCCATTATAGAAATTTAAAACAAGCTTTAGAACATGGTTTAAAATTAATTAAAATTCACCGCGTAATTTGTTTTGAACAGTCTGATTTTCTTAAAAAATATATAGACTTAAATACCGCGATGCGTCAATCAGCTAAAAATGATTTTGAAAAAGATTTTTATAAGCTGATGAATAATTCAGTTTTCGGAAAAACAATGGAGAATGTAGATAAGCGAGTTGATGTTAAGTTGGTGACACATTGGGATGATATTGGTAAGAGACGTGGCGCTCAAAGTCTAATCGCGAAACTAAATTTCAAATCTGTCTCAATTTTCCATGAGAATTTAGCTGCTATTCAATTAGAGCGGCTAAAGGTTATATATGATAAGCCAATTTATATTGGGTTTGCAGTTTTAGATTTATCAAAACTGCTTATGTATGAATTTTATTATAACTTTTTAAAACCTCTATATGGTGATAATGTGACATTGTGCTATATAGACACTGACAGCCTAACATTAAAAATACAGACCAGTGATATTTATCAAGACATTAAACATCACATCGATAAATTTGACACATCCAACTTCTCATCAGATAATGTGTATGATATACCATTAATGAATAAGGCTGTGTTAGGTTTAATGAAAGATGAGAATGCCGGTAAAATAATGACTGAGTTTGTTGGGCTGCGTGCTAAATTATACGCAAACTGTATAGGTGCAAGGTGTGTAAACTGCATTGATGATGATGATGAAATATGTTCAAACTGTATAAATAACAGTTGGACTAAAAAAGCTAAAGGAGTTAAGAAATATGTTGTGGCTAATCAGATATCCGGTGATGATTATAAAAATTGTCTATTCAATTCGGAATTAATTTATAGAAAACAAAATTTATTTAGAAGCATAAAACATACCATCCACACAATAACACAAAACAAATTGGCATTATCATCAGCTGATGATAAGCGTTTTATTTGTGAGGATGGTATGAATACGCTCGCCTGGGGTCATTATAATATTCCAAATATATAACATTTATCTTTTTTCATATTTTTACATTTTTATTTAAATATTTCAACTAACATGGTTCCTTGCATATGATATCTTTAAGGATGTATATACAATTATCGTACTGCTAGTATTATGTTTATATTTATTTTTTTTAATTTTATTAGTTAGTTTCAATCACCTTACCTTAATTAATTTATCAAATTTATTACATGTTTAAGACAAATAAAGCACTATTATTGTTATTATTATTATATAATATTTACATACCTGCTTTTTATTAAAAAAAATATTTATGTTTTATTAGATATTTAGATGTTTTCTTTTTTTTTTATATATATACATATATATTATTTATATTAATGATAAAAATAAAAAAATAATTTTTTAAATATATTTTAATAGTTTTATTTTATTTCATAACTAAGTAATACAGGTTTTAAAAATAATATTAGTGGTATAATCATACAATATCACTACATTTTTAATATTATACATATATATTAAATCCATTTTATGACAACTTCAATAATCAGCATTTTCATGAGTAATTTCAAACTACTCTTCTAACTACCCCCGACAAAGGTTTATACTCAATGATATTATCACATAGGATAAGACAGTAAGCACGTGTATTAGCCTTAAATGCTTCAGACGCCTCCATCTCAATACTTAAATCAACCGTAGCTGATTTGATACTTTCACTTTGTTTTGATACATCAAATACATAAAGCATCTGTTTCTTAAATTGAACATAGTCAAGAAGCGGTTCACTTATTAGATGCTTATAATAACTTTGTTGAAACATGCAATACATGTAATATGCAAGTGCATAATTACCATTTTCAATATCAAGATTTAAAGCATCATACGGGTGAGATTCAGAGTTTAAATGAATTCTAATGTTTTTAATCTTACAATGATCATATTCAGAACAATCCTTATTATTTTGATTTCTTCTATTAGTTTGGAAGGCTATGATTACATATCGAGGTTTCTCAAGATTGCTTGATGTTTTAACTGACCAAATATCTCTATCTGTCTCTCTTAGAGATGGAAGCTCATGTAGCTCCCATCTGCGGAATGGTATACAAATCGGTGCATCAAGTGCAATATTTTCAAACATTTGTAATTTGTTCTCATCATTCAGAAGTATATGCGGAACTCGCCATTCAATTTTATCAATATTAAATTTAGCCCCAGAAGCTCCAATATAACAGTTAACATCACTACTTGTTCTCAATAATATTAGCTCCTGTTTAATATTAACAATTACTCTACGATAATCTTCAGCATATCCCAGTAAATATTTTAATGGTATGATCGCATAAAATTTATTGGTAGCATCAAAATATGTTTTCGGTTGTCCAGTGGCACTCCACCCAGCAATTTCAGCTGAGTTTTTATTATTCCCCCTCATTGATATAAGACCCTTTATTGTGCTAGTTATTCCAACATTTCGATTTTTATCAACTTCAATACCATTTAATTCATATCGTATCTCTTCAAATAGGAAACTATACGCGTTTTGGATAAGATTGATTGCTGTTCTAACTGGAGGTGTACCTGTTAGCGGTAAATCAATGTTTCCACTGATATGGATATAACATCGCATGGTAATGTTAAAATATCATGTTGTTGAATTATAATTCGAATTTCATCACTATTTCCATAATTTGATGTTCTAGGTTGATATGTATGGAACTGTTCTTTTATAATGGCCTCATTAAAAGACACATTATTAAATATATCCAGCTGACTCATTTTTCAAATATTTTTTTACCTTAATTGTTACGTTATTTAACTTATATCCTAGATTTAGTAACTTCTGTCTAACCTTAGATGTTCTATCAGCGGATTTCTTTTTAATACTGACAGATGTTGTACTTAATCCGACATTTATATCACCAAAGCAAATACCCATTTTCAATAAACTTTTTTCAACTCTAAACGGATTAATATTTTTTCACCTCTAAAATTAACTGGTTCACCGTTCTGATCAACTATTCTAAGAGTTATATTATCAATAATATTTGTATTGATGAGTGGTAAATATAAAATATTTCTAGGTTCAATATTTATAGAGTATCCTGGGTCCACTGTTGGGGTAAACTCAAATAATGTATGCGATAATTTATTATCGTAGTATGCCCCAGTAATAATATTACATTCAACCCTAATACTAGTGACTTTTACTATTTGTACAGGTATGTCAGAACTGTGTAGAATTCCAGCATTTAGAATGCTATCACCTGAAAATCCTAACAGTTTACCAATTGTACTTTTATTACACGTGAAATCAATATCATATTTACATTTAATTTCACACTTTAACGTATTATTATTCGGTTTGATAGAAATTACGTCACTGCCCTCAATATTATATGGCTCCCTTAATAGCAGCTGACTTTGTAAATATGCTTCAATGTCAGTGATTTCATATGATCCATGTGGAAGTATAATTTCTTTATCTCCATCATATATAAATTTATTAGTACCGCATTCAATATTCGGTATTGTATTATATGTGTGTAGTCCTATTAATCCTAAACAATATAATGATTTATCTTCAAGTTCAATTGGTGGATGATAGTTTGCAGAAAGGGTGCTGCTAATACCTTGTATGGTGAACGTCTGAGACATAACTAAAATATGTATAATCTATGCTACCTTATTTATATAAAAATTCCAAACATAGATGACCACAGTTGTAAGTATTAAATTTCTGATATCGCTGATGGTTATAATTGATCTCACAACTCTTGAAATATTTTACAAGCTCAGGTGGTGGTGGAATGTCACCAAAACTATCAAAATATTTAACTATTGAACCACGCTTTTTATAAGCTACCCAATGTGTTCCACGCCCCCATCTACTATCCAAATTCACAATCGCTGATTCATTACGAAGAGGCTTCTGTGGTAATGTATCACGCATAAATACACCACGGAAATATTTTATATTTGTCTTATGTTTATTTAAATCAGCATCGGTTAGAGCACGTTTGGGTAGGTTATTTAGTTTTTTCAAGTTTGATTGTTTAATGAAAAGATCCAAACCTTTGCGATATGGTCTTAAAAATAATCCATTACCATGTTTACTAAGGGCAATAGCCTCCATCGCTTTATTATGACGCTCAGCTTCAAACATTTTTTTACGTGCATCACTTACAGAATTTACTGCTTTAGTAATACCAGCGATACCTCCAGCTAATGAACCAAATGCACTAGCTGCCGCAAATATTGGGATTAAAGGTAGTATACCACCCTGCATTGGTAAGGGGATTATTCTAGGTAGTCTAACTTTTTTCTTACCACCAGCATCTTTAACAGCTATTTTTGCAGCGGCCAGTGCAACTCTGCAACCCTCCTTCAATACTTCAGATTTTCCAATTTTTTGTTTAAATTTTTTAATTGCATTTTTAGCATTCGCAACTACACTTGTTTTTATTATTGTCTTTTTAAGGCCCATACCCAACTTTCTCTTAGCCTTCATTACATTCATTACTATCAATGCAGCACCTTTCTCACCTATCTTTGAATCATGAGATTTTACCCGCCCCCAAGCAGCCTCTTCAAGTTCCTTGTCAGCTATATGTCGATCATTCAAATTGTTACTCTTAGAATAGATTATATCATGTTGTTTACAAGCAGCGTCAAGAGGATTTATACCAGGATCACCTCTCTTTAACCGTTTATCTAACTTTGTACCAGGTCCACAATATTGATAACTGGGTATATGCGCTTCAAACGGGAGCGTGTTTATAATGGAATTGATGATACCTTCACCGCGATACATCATCATTTAAACAAAAAATAAAACAGTATCGATATATATAGGTACCACTCGAATATAAATGTTAGTACAATGAAGTTCATTAAGCAGAAACAATCACTCCCAGTGGTTAATTTGGATCATTGGGTAGGTGAGGGTTTTAAATCAAACAGACATGGTAAATTATTACCTGACAGTGTTAGGGCTCTTATATGCGGACCGTCCAATTGTGGAAAATCAAATGTTATGTTTTCACTATTATTTGAAGAGAATGGTTTGAGATTTAAAAATGTTTATGTATATTCTAAATCACTATACCAACCAAAGTATAAGTTTTTGGAAAAGGTGCTGTCTGATATACCCGAAATTAATTATTTCCAATACAAAGAAAATGATGATATTATTGATCCCAGTGAAGCTAAAGAAAATTCAATATTTATTTTCGATGATGTTGCCTGTGATAAGCAATATAAAATCAGAGATTTTTTTAGTATGGGTCGACATAAGCAGGTTGATTCATTCTATTTATGTCAAACTTATACGAGGATACCGAAACATCTCATTCGTGACAACTCAAACCTAATCATACTATTTAAACAAGATGAGCTCAATCTCAAACATGTGTATAATGATCATGTTAGCAGTGATATGACTTTTGAAAAATTTAAGGTAATGTGTGGATTATGTTGGAAGGATAGATATTCATTTATAGTGATAGATAAGGATAGTGATATTGATGGTGGTAGATATCGAAAAGGGTTAGATCAATATATAATAATTGATTAGAGCAGTCTCATATATATTCAAAAAACATGTTCAAACATGTTCATACATGTTCAATTCTGTTCAGCTGGCTGTCTATGAACAGACAGCTAAACAGACAGACAGCTGAACAGACAGACAGCTGAACAGCTGAACAGCTGATCAGACAGCTGTTCAGCTGTCTGTTCAGCTGTCTGTTCAGCTGTCTGATCAGCTGTTCAGCTGTTCAGCTGTCTGATCAGCTGTCTGTTTGTCCATCTGTCCAGCTGTCTGTCTGTCTGCAATATATATATCATACTATGATATTAATCGATCATTGTGAGAACTAACGTGAACAAGTGCAGATCTATCAATAATAATGAGTGATATAACAAAGAAAAAACTTATTACAATTACAAAGTCGATTAGGCGAAAATTGCATGCGATGAAATTAAATCGTGATGAAAATGATGAGGTGCTTGAGAGACTGTATAAACCAATCATTGGTCCACTTAAAGATCTAACCAAGCAGCATGCTATAGTAAACCCTATCACAACTTCACATATTAAACCATTAATTGCTTCAAATATAAAACAAACATGGTCGCCTCTAACTATGGAACCTGCTATATCCACACCGATGGCATCTAGAATACATTCTCAGAGTTCAAGTGCTATTCGGTTAAATGAACTTCAAGGATATATAACAAAATTAGGACAAATACGAGAGAAGCTTAACTTTTCAAACGATTCTAATATGAGTGTGAATGAAACTTCAAGTGTTAATAATAATGCTATTGATGAACAGAACCAACATACCCCTCAAACACCTTTAATTATGAATAATTTATCATCTCTATCTAAATCATATTTTGAAAAATTAGCTAATGATAAGTATCACAATCTAGACATAACATTTGGAATTGTTTATGATAGACATAATGATAAATTTACGATGGGCCGTAATTTAATTACCGTTGATGCAGATAGTATTATTATTGATGATACTCGCTATCCTGGTACTGCGGGATTGTGTGAATTATTATTTATTAAAAAACCCAAAACATATAATGATACTGACATTCAAATGTATAGTGATATCATTAATAAAACTAAAATTGCACATCGCGATTTTGATCCAACAAAGCAACTTCGTGGAAACCAATCATATAAATATACTAAAATAATCAAACCATTATTGGATTCATCCAACCAATCACTACCACAAGCAAGAATACGATCGAAAACTGTAAAAACTATTGATGGTCAAGGGTTTGACTCTAACATGAAATGTAACTTAAGTGTACCCATACAATACCGATATTGGGATGATGTTGAGGAGTTGGTGGATAGATTATGTTTGTTGCATGCTGCTAGAAATGCCGGAAATGCAAGTGTTAGTAATGAGATTCTTGCAATTGAAGAGGAGCTTCGAGAAGCTTCTATTATTATATAAATATTCGAGTACATCCAGTTTTATATCAAAAATATAATGAGCGTTGACAAGTTCGGACGTTTATTCAGAGATGGAAGCGGAATTCGTGCTCGAGGACGTCCAGGTCTAGGATTTGTTTTAACGTTAGACGGACATTATGATTTACAGAATAAACGATTAAAACATGTTTCGGATCCTGAGGATTTAGATGATGTGGCCACTAAGAAATTTGTGAATGAAACAGTTTTAGAAGTGGAAAAAAGTTTATCGACTGTCAAACTTAATACTCATATTATAAGACTTGAAAATATTATGATTGAGCTTAATGCGCATATTATAAGAGTTGAAAATATTGTAACTGCTTTATCTGTGCGAGTTAACAGTCTTGAAGAGGAGCATAAAAAAATGAGTTTACACTTCGAAAACCTTTTACGTGGTAAAGTCGATATTCCATATATAGAAATAAAAAGGCAACAAAAACTATTATAATGAGTAATATTAAAGCTGATGTTGTAAATGAATTACACAAACCTGCAAAAATCAAATTCCATCGTAGACGTACTGTAATTAAGGGGATTGATGATTTATGGCAAGCGGACTTGGCTGAATTTGGATATTATGCACGAGAAAACAAAGGGTATAGGTTTATATTAGTGGTGATTGATTGTTTTTCCAAATACTTATGGACGAAAGCTTTAAAGGATAAAACGGCGGATAGTGTTAGTATAGCGATTAGTGAGATTTTTAATGAGCATGATCGGATACCGAAGAATTTACAAACTGATAAAGGTACTGAGTTTTACAACTCTACCATGAGCAATCTACTAACTAAGCATAATATAAATCATTATTCAACTTATACTACAATCAAAGCGTCTATGGCCGAACGTGTAATTAAAACTCTGAAAGATAAACTTTATAAAACATTTAGTTTTCGTGGAAAGTATGTGTGGATAGATGTTCTGGCTGATGTTACTAATGAATATAATAGTAGAAAGCATAGTACCACTAAGATGAAGCCTTGTGATATTACAAAGAAAAATGAACGGTATTTGCTTGATACAGTTTATTCATATTCTAAAATTCCAAGTAAATCTAATTTTGATATTGGTAGCATTGTTCGAATAAGTAAACAGAAGGTGTTATTTGAAAAAGGGTATACTCCTAACTGGTCTGCTGAATTATTTAAGATTAAAACCATACAAAGCACAAATCCAGTATCATACTTACTCGAAGATATTAATGGTAGGCCTATCCTGGGTGCATTTTACAATGAGGAGCTACAGCTAACAAAACATTCTGACGTTTACCTAGTTGAAAAAATTTTACGTAAAAAAGGAAGCAAATTTTTTGTTAAATGGCTAGGACATGATGATTCTCATAATAGCTGGATTGAAAAAACAAATGTATTGTAATGTGTGTATATTTAATAATGATAATAAATGATTTTTGAATGCATCAAATGTTATTATTTATTATAAACTACAAATGTTCATATTGATCACCGTTTACTTCTAAACACTTTACGGTATTGAATTCATGACATTCTCACCTGCATAATTTACATATCCATTCAAAGTAAAATTCATAATAAAATAGAAATATCAACTGACATTTATTGTATAGTAAGAATATGAATATGAAACTATAATATTAGAATCAGTCATAATATTTAAATTATTTCAAAATTAATAATATATAAATTATTTCAAAATTAATAATATACATTAAAGTTTTATGTATTTTTTTTTAAATTGAAACTATCATTAATTACAGATGTTCAACTGCAATAATTGTAGTATGACATTCACGAGAAAAGATGCTCTCAAAAGGCACGGTGATTGCTGCAATGATGGGAAAAAATAAAATTTTTACAATTACATAAAAAAATTTATTAAAAAAAAAAAAAAAATACAATACAATAAAATAAAATTTGTTATAAATCATCACCATCGGTTTTGGCATCTCTCTGCATTGAATCTCTGAAATAGAAAATAAATATTAATAACTTAAAATAAAAGTTTAAATTTAATAGCTTACCATTTTCAATTTTGCGCATTTTTCTAAGCGCTCTTTTTTTTTCTTTAACGCCTTGGCCAAATCATCTTTTCGCCATTTCTGAAACAAACAAACAAAAAAAACAATTATTAATAATTTAAAATAAAAATTTAAATTTAAAAACTTACCCTTTTTAATTGTAAGCATTTCTCAAGGCGATTGAGTTTTTTGGATGCCTCAATCCAAATATCTTTTGAGGTTTTCACTAAAACCCTTTGCCGCTTTAGTAATCTCTCTTCTTCCAAATCTTCTACTTCTTTATCAATTTTTTTAAATGACTCCTCGGTGAAGTAGAAATCATCCTCCAGGATGAAATCTTCGTAGTTGGTAGGTGTGGGTGGTGGCGGCGGTGAATCAACAATTTCGATTATTGTTGGGGAATCATCATCATCAATTTCGATTGTGATTCGATTGGGAGAGGTAAAAGGGTATAAATTTGTTATTTGATTTATATCGTCATACAAATTGTCACAATCTGCAAACGGGGAATAGGTTGGTAGGCGGCTCGGGGAATTTGCCTTTTTAATAAGAATATCTTCAATTATTCTAAAGGCCGGCATAGTGGGTGATGTTGCTGTTGTAGTTTGCGTACAAAGAACTAATACTATCATACGCTGCATTGTTTATATATTAAACATATAGTAAAAATGAAAGTTTTAAAGGGGCGTAGCAGCAAAGCTATTAAAAGTGAAAAGTAAATTCTCAAATTTGATTATGTGAACCTAATAAAAATGAAAGTTTTTAACTATCTTAGACATTATACAGGTTGAAACTCATAAAATTATGTTAATTAATAATCGATAATATTGATTAATATGTGAGATTAGTAGTAATATTAACTTTCAAAAATGTAATGTGAATTTAAAATCTTATAATAGGATATAAATTTGTAAATTTGTAGGTGCTGTGAAATAAATAATTAGTAGATGTTTATGGAAATTAAAACAAAAATTATTATTATAATTATTTATTTAATAACTTTTCAGTTTTTCAAAGTCATAACAAATTTTATTATAGCAAGTATATAAACATTCCATCATTAGATATGATTTCATTATAAAAGTTGCATTTTCAGGGTATGTTTTCCGTGATATTAAAGATGTTATATTGCTATGCAACTGTAAATCATCATCGCTATTATAGCACTCATTTAAAATTTTATCATAATATGATTTAAATCCACATCCTATCAATATTTCCATTTTACGATCGATTAGTTTTTTCAGATCTATTAATGTTTGTAGCGTCTTCTCAGCAATGACAATGGTTAAACCTCTCTGCTGAATCCAAACAGTAGTTTTCTTGCAATATAGTCTCATAGTTATTATATGCTGATTTAACATTATTGGTTGTTCTATCGCTACTCCTTGAAAGCATGTTGTGGAAAATTGCATCCACTCTTCCTCGGTGAATGTGATACAGGAATTTGCGCCCCAAATTTTTACAATTGGTATAAATCCTGCTATTAAGCTGATTCCAATAGAGACTTTCTTTGAACCTGATTTATTTAAACAATATGTAGATTGTCCAAGAAGAACCTTTTCAGATTTTACATCATTATCAAAATTTTTTTAGCTGCTCTTCTATTGGATCAACAAATTCATTCAACATTTGATTAGTGGGTATGTTAATGTCCATGCTGAGTTATTGATAATAAAGGGAAAAATATATAAAAAACTTTCTATAATTACTAGCACTTCAATAACTATTAACATGTATTGCTTTAATGTAAGCTTAATTGAATGTTAATGTGCGACTCCTCAAATTGGTATATATACTAATGTTTAACCAATTAGAAAGTGCACTTTCACATGTGCTAGCCTTGAAATTGTGGTGGCTCGTTCACGGTTGAAGAATGATAGAGCGCTATGAGGTTAAAGTACACTTTCACTTTTTATATTAGTTGTGACTCATTATCAATTGTGGTGGAAACTTTGTATTCGTGTGATTGGTTACAAACATTATTCAAAATTGATGTATGCATGGTAAATAGTTGACTTATTATCAGAAAGATGTCATATAAAAACAAAATATACAGGGTGTTCTATTAAAAAAATTCAAAAAAAATGGCGGGGAAATTATACAGGGTGATTCAAAATGACGGCCAAGATGGCAAAAAACAAAATGGCGGTCAAGATGGCGTCCAAGATGGCGGTCAAAATGGCGGCCAAGATGGCGGAAAACAAAATGGCGGTCAAGATGGCGTCCAAAATGGCGGAAAACAAAATGGCGGCCAAGATGGCGGAAAACAAAATGGCGGCCAAGATGGCGGAGCTCCGCCCCCTTTTACCCCCACCCTTGGGTTACCCCGCCCCTTTTACCCCCACCCTTGGGTTACCCCGCTCCTTTTACCCCACCCCTTGGATTACCCCCACTCCGCCACCCTCCCCACTCCTATCCCCACCCCGTGCGGTGGTGCGGTGGATCCAGAACCGGCTAAAACCCTCTACTATCATTCTTTTCGAAACGCTTTGTAAACGCACCACTTTTGTGGACTTAAGTTTATTTTGAAACACCCATACAGTTGATTACTGTTTAGTTTCAGGCTTATATGAATATATTCAAGATTCGTCACCTGTTACAATGTAATATACCGAATTTGAACAACCCCCGAATTTCTTTAGCATTTCTTTGCACCACTTGACACGCACTTGTTTTTGTTCTTCTTTCAAATTGTGTGGAACTCAACGACTGCAAAGCTTCCTGACATGCAAATGATTGTGCAAAATTGTATGTATTTGTTTTGCTGCAATGCCTAAGAATGCATGCCGATTTGACAAAATTATTTCACAGCATCCATGTTTTTCGCGACAACAGAGGTGCATAAACGACCTTTGCAAAGATCGTCATCAAACGTTGGTCTTCCACGCGTAAATTCTGCGAACCATTTGTAAACCATAGTTTTGGATAATGCTTCATCCCCAAATAGCAAACTAAGTTTTTCCACACATTGCTGCGGTGTTAGAACGTATCGAAAATCATAAAAAATCATCACTCGGAAGTCACAATTTGAAGTTTCCATTTTTTGCACAATTATTACTTGTTAAATTTTACGAATATGACAATCTCAAAACACTGACAATACAGGCACTACTTAATTCCGCAAACTTTAGCAGTGCCCCTTGTATTATGTATGTTTTTTTTTTTAATTAACTAATGTGATCTCCAGATATTTTGCAAAATCAGTAATAAAATGACTTGACTTGCTAGCAATTCCATCAATTATTTTTGGGATGTTAAAAGATGTAAGACCAATACGGTTAAATTGCGATATTTTTAATTTTGACGTTTTACATTTACAACTTTGATAACAATAGGTATTATAGAAAAACAACTTATAGCACTATAAAAGGTTTATTTAATTTGCGGTGCAATAAAGTTATACTCTTAAGTTTAGACAAAAAATTATCAAAAGTGTTTTAAGTGGGCAAATTCCATTTCAAACGAACCAGAGCAGGGCAAGGTGCGCTGAGAAACTTGCTTTAGTATTTTTTTTTCTGTTTCTACAACTTATTAATAGTTTTTTGATAAGTTCATAAGAGTATAAAACCCTTAAAAATTCTACAATTTTTTTAAGTTTTTTTGTCGTTTTTAATATTGACTTTAAAAAATTGAACGCAAAAAAAAATTTACTAGTAAAATTGATCAGAAATTTTTTATAGAATTTTATTCTGGTGCTATTTTAAGTCTATGTTTTGTTTATAAGCCACAAAAGCCATTAAACCAATTTTTTGTTCCCAGTGAGCTGAGCAAAATTGAGATTTTTTTAAATTTTTTTTTATGACGTATTTTAATGTAAGTTAATTAAAAAATATAAATTTGTTTTGTGTATTTAAGTTTTAGGGGTCTAAAACTTGAAAAAAATGCAAAAATATAGTAAAAATGTCTATTTTTCAATATTAACTCTTACAAATACACGATTAGCAGTGCTCAGAAGAAATATAAACCAAATATTATAAAAAAAAATTAATTCTACGGACAATTCTATATGAGAAATAGTAGGTGTTGTGCTCATCGGCAGTAAAAAAGTCTATCTAGATAAAAATGTGAAAGTAAAGATTTTTTTTTTCTTCATATTTGATAAATTCATTTTATAATTATTTTATGAGCCAAAAAGTCTTATATTTTTTTAAGCTTAATTCAATTTTGACAAAGACATATTTTGCTGCTTGAATCAATTTTGGGCAATTTTATTCTATTGGCGCCAAACTTTGAGAATATCATTATTTTTGGGATATGAACATAAATCCGCCCGACGCTCAACAAAATTTGACAAACAAATTTTTAAGACTCACTCTAGTGTGTATATAATGTCTGGTCCGTATGAAATGGACTTGCTCAGTGTATGGTTCTGTATTTGTAACATATTTATTATAAATTAGCATTTTTTTTATTTTGAATACATTATTCATTAATCTTTTGCGCCTTTATAAAATGTTCTCTCTATAGTTTTAAGTATATTTATTATAATATAAATAATTACACTATGTAGTTTAATATTTTTGTTTATTTTACATCCTTACAAAAAAAATATCTTACATAATATAATAGTATATTCTATATTAATGTAGATTTGATTTTATTGATGAGCGTTGTCTTGCGTCAGAGATGGTTTAATTTAATGAAAAGAAAAACATACATTTCAGCATTTTTGTTTCACTTTAATCAGATAAAATTTGCGAGTCGATAGTACATTTAAAAATAGCGATCGTATTTTGTTTACGTTTATTTCGTGTGCGCACGTTGGAAATTTAGACATTTCGCAAAAAAATTTCCGCATGGAAAATTTACTGGAATTCTATTTTGATATTTGGTTGATATTTATATTAATAATATTAAAAATTATATGTTTGAAGAAAAAATAACAAATTGAAATAAAAATACTTAAAAATGTTCTAGTATTTATAGATTAATTAAGAATAAAAAAAATTATGATAATAAACAACGAGACTAAAAATATTTAAACAAAATTCAATCTAAAAGAAATAAAAAATGTTTTTCATGTTAAATTTAATTGCTTTGTTGTCTTTCGAAGTGTTTCAAAATAATGAACAACGCGCAATACAAATTAGGTAGGTTTAATTAAAACAGACTACCGCCCACCACCTTTTTAACCCTTAATTCTACAAAATCCGCTAATTAAATCGCATTAAAATTAATTAAACCCATGCCTAATTTTTAGCACGTTTTAATAACAAATCCGCGAAATTTTAATTATCCAATCTTGAAGCGACCGAACAGGTGCACAACCAGAGAACTTTCTCATCCGATTCTCTTTTGTTAATATTATTTTTTCATCATTCCTGCCGGAATTGCTATTCATTTCCACACAATTCGAATTAATATCTGAAACATTTAACTTGATTACAAAAATATATTTTTTATGATTGTATAAATTATTTTGTTTAACTGTAGAGTGAAACTGTATACATTTGGAAGTTTTGTAACATCTTATGTGTGTATAAAAGTTTTTATCGTGTAACTCATAATCGAAATGTACACATCCAAACGTAAATACGTATGTACATCAATAATACACATTGATATGTTTGCAATCGCTCTTTTTATTAGCATTATATAATATGGATTTGCGCCAAGTATAATCAATGTAATCAGCATTTACATATTTAAAGAAAGAAAAAAGAATAACATTAAACAAATAGTTTTTGCGTCACAAAAATCAGTTGATACTAATTTTAAATATTTTAGTTTGTCGTTTAAAATTGTTTTAAAACAAAAATAGATTAAATAAAATACTAATTTTGTATTACGTAGTTGTCTCTATGTTGATAATATATATAATTTACCAAATATTGTTTCAGAACATATTTCAGCGTTTGTAGTTATAGTTATTTATAACACGAGTAAGATAAGAATATTATTATCAAACTCATGTGAAATTTGCACGTGTATTCACATAAGTGCGATAATAATTTTATCTCACGTGAATGTACAAAACTTTGATTCTAATCATTGTAAATCCACCATAAAACATCACTAAACATTGACAACCAGGCGACTAACAATGTTTTATTCAAAAATTACTTCTTTTAACTGATAAATCAATAATAAAATATAGACCAAAATATAACTTCTACAAGAATTGATGTGAATAAAAAAAAAGTTTTTTTAGCGAGCATTTATTATTATAAGCATATTTTTAGTTTAAAAACAAAAGTAAAAAAAATCAGAACATTGCTAAGTATTTGCAAGAAGCTAACAACGTACTTTTGGAAGAGAAGAGTTGTTAAAATTATTAGTTCGACATGCAACAGTTGAATGAAGTGCTGCTGAATTGTAATAACATTCCCATAGACAAAACAAAATTAAAAAAATTGTACACTGAACTTAATCGGGCCACATCGAGACCAAAAAGTTTGGTTTAATTAAGCGGCCGATCTTTGTAAATCAATGCTGGCAATTTTATTTGAGAGTTGTTAAATCATTCCTCAGCATCTTAAATTGTTAAACACGGCGTATTAACCCTTACTGAGTATGTGTTTGTATTAATTCGATGAGACACCTCGACAAGCCACGATAACAAAACAAATGTGAAAACAATTATGAATACACATAACACAATACTTCAGAAATTTAAAAGTTTTTCAGCATGTTATGATTGCAATCAACAACTGCTTCAGCATTGCTTTATAGATTCTAAAAAAATGGTTTAAAATTTTGTCATCCTATATATCATACACTCTACAACGATGTAAAAGTCGTTGATGTACTAATTGAAAATGTGTAGTGTCTCAATAACTTTGTAATCAATAACGGTTATTATGTTTAATAACCAGCCAAATTAAAACTTGTGAAAATGTTAGATCTTTCATAATAAATTGACCATTCTCTATAACTGTGAAATGCCAACTAAAAGATGATTTCAAAACAAAATTTGCTTAAAACATAATATCTATATCTATTTTGTAGCTATGTGTATACACTCACAAATGCTGGCTATAAGATCTTCTTTAAAGAAATCATGTTTTTTTAACTTTTTAAGTTTTAAAAGTATAACATTTTTTTACAGTACTGCTATATGTAATCAAACTTTCTTGAATTTGACTTTGTAGATGTTGTAGGTATGCAAATTAATTATAATGTGTAATTTTTGTCAAGTTATTTGTCTTTGCTTGTTTGCTGTTCAATAATAATGAATTGTTGATTCTGTTTTTGTAATTGAATTGTTCTACACAATTTAATGTAGTTTTATGTTTGTAGATAAAATGATCTTACGTTGCGTAGTATTTTATGGCATTTTTATCTCATGTATAACTTTTAAAAGTGTGCAGTATAACAAATATTATAAATTTATATGAAATAAATAATTGCAATCTTTCAAATTAACATTATGTTATCAGTGTGTTAATAATAAGTTGTTACACCCAAAAGTGGCAAATTAAAGTTTTTAGTTCCAATTTTAATCAATCAAAAGTTTTTATTTTTTTACTTAAATTACAAATAAGAAGCTTCTCGTCATTGAACAATGAAACCAGATATTAAATTTGACAAGTACACAAAAAAGATACTTCAAACCTAATATACGTATATGTTTTTTAGTTTGTATTTACAAATTTAAATAACTTAAAGTTAATCATTCTTGACATGTTTTTAGTTTTTAAAAAGACAAGGCGTAATAGACAGAAAGCTCAAAGAATCTATTGAAAAAGATACCCAAGTTGTCAACAACCGTTTGTCGGAGACTGGTTGTTTTTAAGCAACAATTGTTGATTTGCCAACAGATTAAAATAAAAGGTTGTACTTGATATTATTGAAGATGCTTCATTGACAAGCACAAGAGTAATAGCTAACAGATTAAATGTAAATTATGTGACAGTTTTGAAAGAACAGAGTCTTTATCATTACTTAGTTAAAAAGTGCAAGCTTTGGAACCTGACAATTTCACCAGTTTTGTTTTTGGCTTTTTTGGCGGAGGAACGGATTATTTAACTATAAAAATAATTACCTGTGAGTTAACGAGAATCCATATCCATTATTTATTTGTGCACATCAACAACGTTTTGCTGTAAATGTATGAGGCAAATTTATAGAAAAGCATGTACTTAGGCCATACCTTTTTTTAATTTTATTAAATACTCTGTTATTGGATCTTCTTGAGAACTTGCTTTTAAATATCAAACGGATACTTTAAATTCAGCATTATGGGATAGTAGCTTAGACAGTATAAAAAGTATACCGCATTGTTAAATTGAGAATACCCAAATAAGTATATTGAAAGAAAATGTCTTGTTCCGTGACTAGCCCGGAGTACTGTATTATTTTAGTAGCTTTTTTTGGGATCAGATAAAAACGTCTGTTCACAAGACACTCGTGAACTCAGAACTAGTGACTAGAATTATGGCTGTAGTAGATGATATAACAGTGAATAGTAGCCATATTAAAACTGTATTATAAATAGTGTACTTGTCAAATCTAATCTGTTTTTGTTTTAACTATGTCGACCTTTAATTTAATGTAGAAAAATCAAATTCCTTTCTTTGATTGAAAATATTAATTGGCAGTTTTTTGATAATGAAAACCTAAATTGCATTGTAAAAGTGGATTTGTTTTTGAAAATATTATTAAGCAACGCTCTAAATGCTTTTCATATAAAAAACAGCAGCCAAGCAATGGCTGTAAACTAAATAAAATAATTTGGTTTAACTAAAAGTTAAAAGAAATGCGTGAAAACTTAAAATTCATAAACAAAGTTTGTCTTAGATCAAATGATCCTCAGTTAAAACAAATTAAAAAAACATATAGAACTAAATATGACTTAGCCATACAAAATGTTTGGCTTAATGCTAATAATAAGTATGTAAGTAGTAATTATAACTCTCAAAAAGATATGTAAAGAATCATTAATCCAACTAATAAAACTGTGATATTAGCGCTAATAACTATGCAAATGACATTTAATATTAATTAATTTACTTTTTTAAGAAGTTGGTGATTAACTGTTAAATTTATAGTAAAATTCTTTGTTATTTTTATTTGCAAATTGTTTTGTTTACTCATCGTCTACAACATTATATGACCAATAAGCTATGATCTTTTTTGTTTCTCATAATCCTACTCAACTTATTTAGCAAATCATTTTATTTTTTTGTTGTGGACTTTTAAAGTTATTAGATCTGTATCTTTTAACTATTCCATAATTTTGAAATAATCAAATTAAGTAAGTTATTAAATTGCACCTAACTTTACTATTCTAAATCTTTTTATTGTTGTACTTACAATGCTAGATAGTGGTAAAATAATGAATTAAATACTATAAAAGCATCGGGTAGATGCATCTATCTACCAGTTTTTCAAATAAATGAACTTCCAATTTAATCAAAATACTTGCTTAATTATATGACCATGTATGAGTCAAATGTACAAAATAAAAAAAAAAATTAGGGAAAAAGTTGTAAGAAACTTTTTTTCTTTTAAATTTTTTTTCTTGAATTTTGAAAATTTTCCAGAAATTTAAAAAACTGTTTTTCTTAAAAAAAAATGACTTTTGTTTTCTTTTTTTCTCAAATATGAATAAAAATGTGCTTTTATATGTGCAAAAGATACTTTGAACATTTCAAGAAGTGCAGTGCACTACGCTCCAAAATATCTTACAATGTATCCACAGAAATACTTGAAATTTAAGCTTATTTTCTTAAAAAAATGTGGCAAATTTTTTTTTATCAAATATGGATAAAAACGTTCTTTTATATTCGCAAAAGATACCCTGAAAATTTCATAAAGTGTCGTACACTACGCTCCAAGATATCTTACAATGTATTTAGCAAAAAAAAATGTTAGTTGTAATATATTATTTGTTAAACAATTTTAAAGAAAAATAATATCTAGATTAAAATCATTAACATCTTGAAACAAAAATTTTGAAACAATACTAACTAAGGTACTGCCATGATCATTTTAGTTTAAAAAACTTAATTGTTTATTGTTTTGAAGTCTTAAATGTATAAACCGTGTCAAAATAATAAACTAAACAACAAACATCTAAATTTTCTTTAATTTGTTGTTTTGGAGTTACAATCTTGTATAATATATTTTGAAACAAGCATTTAGTTGATATAGTTTTGAAAGTGTCTAGAAAGTTAAGATTGTTCAACATAAGCAAACTTTCTTTTTTTTAATGCAAATTTTGCATATAATAAAATTTATAGACATCTATCACTTAAACCCAAATTACTTGTACATTCTGCAATATGCAGATGACACCACACTCATATCACATGCCAAGTTATTAAAATTTTCCATATATCAGCTGCAATCACTATTAGACAAAACAGATTCATGGTTTAATAAATGGCGCCTTCTAGCAAACCCTCAAAAAACCCAACTGCTTATACGTTATCACAAATTAAAAATTTACTCTTCTTGCATTCGCATGAATCAGCAACTAATCCGTCTATCACAAATATGCAAATACTTGGGAGTATCCTTTGACCCAATTTCCTATTCCCAATCCCTTAAACTCAAAATAGTTAGTAGAGCAAAACATTTTCATTCGCTGACATATACAAACGCCGGCATGCCGTCCTCTACTTAATTATGCTTCCATTTTATTTCTAAATTCTACTAAACCTACCCTTAATAACTTGTATGTTGCAGAAAGAACTTGCCTACGCTCTATCACCAAAATCCGCCACCCTAATAATCCTTTACATAATCCCTCAACTAAACTGTTATATGCTAAAACCAAAGTAGTTCTACTTAACCAACGTTTCAAAAAGCTCCAAACAAAATTTTTCATTAATGCAAAAAAAAAACATTACACAAACATAGCTTTATCTTCTTTTTTACTAATAACACCCGCCGGTGCCTACAAACGCACGGTTTTGTTTACACACTTTTTCCTGCCTCAGTTCAAAACCGATTTTTATGGCAGCCTAATATCTGGCATTTTGCTAACAAAACACTTACATTATATTATATTATATTGATTTATACTTAAATTATGTAGTATTTATTTCATAAATGTATTTAAACATCTGGTTGATTGTTCAATAATTATACACTGGCGAGCAGAAAATAGAGATCATTTTAAAATTATGACTTAATTTTGGCAAAAGCCAATCTTGCAACACAATATCGGCGTTGTAAAATTGGACCTGTAGCCATCTTTCTATAAAACAATCTAGCAGCCCGAAACCTTACTAACATTTACATCTCAAACTTCATGGAGTTGATTTCGTAGATAAGCTGTTAGAAGCTGTTTTATTCTGCAAACTTGTGGACACCAAAAAACGGTTATTTCTGTTTGTGTTGACATTGTTTTGCTCAAATTCTGATCTTTTGGTTATCTGGCCAGTATCCAAGTAATGCTGATACCTCTTGTGTACAGCACAAAAGCTTTTACTAACAATCCATGCAGTTTTACGTTTTCCTCGCCCATCTTTAATCAACGCTATCATTCTTGCCACATCAATAGCGCTTAAAGGCATTATGACTTATTTAGCACAGTGCACCGTGTGAATAACAACTTTTGCAGAGAAAAATCAACAATAAGTAAAAAAAACACAACAAAATGTAGGTTTTCACTTAGAGCAAAATATATGCTGTTTCATAAAAGTCTGTAGCACGGTGATAATAACTGACAGATAACATTTGTCAGGAAATAAATTATTAAACGCCTACTTTAGTTTTCAATTTGCAAACATAAAGTTACAACAGCAAACATTAAGTTAAACAAAAAAATTCAAAAATAAGTCATAATATTTAAGTGATTTCTATTTTTTGCTTGCTAGTGTATATAAACATTATTTTTTTAAATCTCTTTATACCTTTTTAAAAACTGAGATTTTTCTGCTGTTTTTAAATTAGCTTGTGTATTTGTTCTTTTTATTTTTTTATGTTTTTTGCTATTCTCATTGCATCTTGCCAGTTTTAATTGTTTTTGCTTAATATTTTTTTACATTGTTTTTTTATAATTTCAAAGGCCGTATTTTTTTGTTAACCTCAAATTACATATTTGTTTTGTTACTATGCTTTTTTTCTACCTATTTTATCTATTGTGTTGTATATGCTTTCGATTTGAAGATTCCTTCTTATTCGTTTGTTTCTTATTTTGTCCATTCTTATTACACCTTCTACTCTCTTTAGATATTTTATTTTCGTTGCCTGTATTTTACTTTTATGTTTTTGATTCATTACTCATGTTTCAATTCTGTATTAGTGTTGGCTTGCATATTGATTTGTATAGTGACATTATTTTTTTTAGTATCTGTTTGTTGTTTAAGATCACTTTATTTATTAAGTGATAACTTTTGTGTGTTGTCTAGATTATCTTGTTTATTTCATGCTTCACATTTTCTGTGTTATTTTAATAATTACTAAATTAATATTAATTGTATTGTTTACCATGTTTAAAAGCTATTTTCTAATCACTTTTACTAATTTATATTTCAACGTTGTCAGAATTGAATGTTGATACAATACACCTGTCTGAAAAACAATTAAAAATACGGCCAAAAAAAACAAATGTTGATTAGCAAACAAAACACGTTTTAAGCAACCATTCTTTATGATAGTAACTCACATAACTTAAATTTTAACAGACTATCAAGTTTTATTCGTAGTTGCATTGTATTTATGTCAAGACAACCATGTTGTTATCTAAAATAATAAACCTCAAACTTAAAGTGTATAAAACAAAAACAAAAATTATAAACGATTATGTAAATAGAGTTCAAAAATATATTTTTTAAGAAAATATGCAAAAACTATTTTATTTTAAAAAATTCTAGAAAAGTGCAAAATACTGCAAACAAAAATTAGATGATATTGCTTTTTTCATTGTAGTATTCTTCTTAAACATGGCCGATCTCACAGATTGTATAATAAATTCTACTCGTCAATCTAAAAAAACAAAAAAAAAAGCAACTGTTGCTTGGCTATAGCGTGACATTATTTTTATT
Organism: Tachinus rufipes; assembly: GCA_963932245.1. Taxonomy (NCBI): domain Eukaryota; kingdom Metazoa; phylum Arthropoda; class Insecta; order Coleoptera; family Staphylinidae; genus Tachinus; species Tachinus rufipes. The sequence goes on along the minus strand of OZ010745.1, from coordinate 67,620,359 downwards.
GACTTTTCTCTACTATTTTATTGACCAAATAAAATAGACTCTCTGTATACTCTAAATAATTAATCTAGACTAAATAAACTTTCAGATGGAACAAACTGTGAAAGTAATTATTTTCATTTATATCTTAAAAGAGTAAATATGAGCAAGTGCCTCTTAGAAATAAAAACTAACCGGTGACAGTGGAGCAGTTTTTTTAGAGTAACCATCACTCGATCGCGCACTGTTATTGCTTTTCTCATTTTCATGTTTATTTTTTTAATATTGCGAGTCTTACAGATATATATATATATATATATATATATTAAACTGGTTCTTAATTTTTTTTTTGTGGAATTTTTTTGGATGCATTCTAAGAAAGTGATCTTTATGCAAAAAAAGTAACCCATGCCAAATTTCAGCCTTTAACAATCAAAAGAACACGTGTCGCACTGCCTTTAAAGGTTTAAAAGTAAACCCATTACCTTACTTAAAAAAACATTATTTTAGAGTGTTACAAATTTGACAAAATGAAAAAAAAATACATACAATACGTCATCTTAAGAGTTTTCTAAATTTAAAAAATATTATAGATTTAAGTCTCAAATTCTAATAATTTTGTTTAGTCTAATTTTATGTGCAAAACTTAAAATATAATAAAAATATGTTAATTAAAAAAAAAAAAAAAAAAAAACAGAGTATATTGATGTAAAGTTTTATGTGAAACCTAATTGCTTTCTTGAGGACCCAGAGTATGCATCTGACTCAAATCTGGAAGCTATGATACTTATTAAGTATATTAATTTTGAAAATTCAAAGGTAGTGCGACACGTGTCTTAAAGGTTGAAATTTTGGCATGGCTTACGTTTTGCATAAAGATTACTTTCTGAGGGTGCACACACAAAAATTGCACATTTTTTTTTAAGAACTAGTACATATATAATAAATTTAACTTCAAAACATTAATTAACAAAATTTTAAAACTTTTTTGTAATGCCTGCACACGCAAACAGAAATACGCACTTTAAACCGTTCCACAGTAGCAAATTTGTTAATAAAAAAATTGAATTGAGTTAGAAGCATAAATAAATATCAGATTATTAAAAGTTTTAACCTAATTACCTTCAAAACAAAGACCGATTGGTAAAAAGGTTATTTATTTCACATTTTGCTTACAATCCAAGGGCGTTTCTAGTCAACTAGTCTAGGGGGGTAATTAAAAAAAAAGATAAATGTATATTTTATTTTGTAAGTACAACAAACAAACAACATAAAAAAGACTTTTTCTAACGTTTTAAAGCGTTAGAAAAATTTACCAGTTATGTTATTTGTTTGGAAAATGAAATATCGGTAATTTTTAACAATAAAAATTGATAAGCAAAAAATTCTTAGGGAGGGTAACTGCCCCCCTCTTGAAACCACCACTGTTACAATCCAATCCCAACCACGAATATTCATTTTTGCCTCTTAGTGTAAATCACTAGTCCATTCAAATTTAAAGTCGAATACTTTTTGATTTAACATTATGTGTAGATAATTAATTATTGTACGTTTTTATTTTAGTATTATTAATTGCAGTTATTTATCTTATGTGGGGAGGCAATAGCTAAATCAGATGTGTTTTTAACTAAAACCACAGTTTGTGCTGATTTTAATATGCTTAGATAAAGGACTTTGTATGTATGTCTGTATGTTCAAAGTCCTTATGCACATGTTTGAAAATATTGGCAATGAATGAATAACATTAGCAGTGACACTAACCATAACAAAATCTAAGATTAAAATAATAAAAACAAAAATATATAATTTTAAAACTTTTTTATTACTTGAATATAATAATAATAACATCAAATATCAACAATAATACAATAAAATAAATTACTTGAAAACAATATTTTTATTATTGACTTTAAATTGAATCAATGTTGTAGTACATATACTCGTATTATATTTAATTCAGTTTTCAATTATATTGAGCCATATCAACAAATTTAACAAAATATTTTTTTTATTTTAACACTAGAGACACAAATGCAGATAAGTGAAATTATTTTATAAGTAAGTATTTTATCTATAAAATATTATCTATTTTTTAATATTTGAAATCGAAACCAGTAACAAAAAGAATTCTAACTGCACAAATTATAATAGTACTAACAATAATTTTTATGCAAGATTTAAACATAAATTTAATTTTTAATTTTAAGTTATTTTTGAATGTCATTGGTTGTGTACCAGTACCAGTATCAGCGTGAGTATACATGATGGTTATAAAATGGCGGATAAGCTTCAAGTAAAGCAATTCTTTAATTAATTCTGAACCGACAATCCTAGTGCAAAAACCTTGCGCCGTCCTTCGTTTAGCCTCACAAAGCAATGAAAGTTAAAAATATTAGACAAAAAGCAAATTTTTGAATTATTATATTGAAAATCATTACTGTTTGCAGTCAAGTTCAATTGTTTAAAATTGCGTTAATGTAACTAGTTTATTAAGGTTACTTTAACAATTTCTAGCTGATCACTGTAGAAAGAGAGTTTTAAGTTTAAGAAAAGATACAAGATACACGATTCTACTATATAATGTACAGCACAAATTTGCTGATTTGCCGCAAAGCTCTAAAACTGCATAAATTCTCTAGTTTAAATTAATTTTATTATGTCAAAACTATGGACTACAAACTACTCAATAAACCAGTTTGACACTTTTTTTTAATTTTTTTTTATAAATTACTTGCCAGTATCAATTACAAAAATAATTAATGTTTCATAGAACTGCTTAAGTTTTTGTAAAAAAAAAATATATTTAAAAAAATACAAACTTTATATTTTTTAACTTAAAGTACCTATGAGAACCTTGTACAAAAAAATTGTTCTGCTTTAATTTAAAAGAAATGGCAAGTTTTGATTTTGTAAGATTGATGTTTGTTTGTTAAATTAGTACATAAAAATTGTTTATTTTTTAAATTTAAGTGTGGTTAATAAATCGCATGTTCATTAGTCATATTTCATTATTGTGCTTTTCTTAACATTATGTTATGTACTTTTAATAAATACGCTGATATCTGCATGGTATTTGGATTTTGCAGTAGAAATGCAAACATAGCAAAAGAAAAATACAAAACACGGTATCCTAATCAGTCGTAAACATCTATCAACACATTCCAAAAATTGAGTTTTGAAATGCAAATTTTACAATCCTTAATTATCGTAGCAAAAATAAACCTTGAGGGCATCGTACAGTTCAAATAAAAGAACAAATTTACTGTTTATACAAATTCTAAATTTTAGCACTAGAGAAATAGTCCGGGAAGTAAGACAACAGTTTATTCACGGCCGCATGTCCTATTAAACAAGGCCATCTATATACAATGTAGCATAATCAAAAATGTAACTATTGTATGTAGAAATATAACAATTTAAAAAAAAAAATAAAAAACAGTTTATTCAGTGCTATTACAAAATTTTTTGCGTTTCATCTAACAAAAGCACTATATCAAAATGATAATGTACACAAAACATAATTTCTATTTTTGGTCAAACAAAAATTCAAAAGCATTTAGAGAATTTAAACACTAAAAAAGGTTTTTAGTAAATGTATGGCTAGGTGTTTTAAAACTTGCATTGTTAAACCAATATTCTTTTTCAATCAATTAAATGCAATTGAGTGCTGATGTTCTACTGGACAATGTTCTATTACAATTTTTCTATTTGATTTTTTTTAAGAAAAGTATACAGGACATTTCAAGTCAACAAACGAGAAGGAATTAATAAAATAAACGCTTCAAAGTTTAATTTATTATCCTTAACATGTTGCGCGTTTTGAATTCTTTTCCACCAAAAGTCACAGCTCTGTCTAAAAACCAATCTATTAAATTTTTCAAAAAAATATTTTGTAATTAATAAAATCAATAAAAAAATTATCTTGATTTTTGAGTTTTAGACCTTTAAAACCTAAATACACAAAACAAATTTATATTTTCTAATTAATTTACATCAAAACATGTCAACTTTGGCGGTTAAAAAAATTAAAAAAATAATCCTTTTTGCCCAGCCCACTGAGAACAAAAACATGGTTTTATGGCTTTTGCGGCTTATAGACAGGGTGTAGACTTGAAATGGCCAGATTTGGATTCTACGGAAAATTTCTGATTGATTTTATTAATAAATTTTTTTTTTTTTAGTTAAAATTGCGGTTTTAAAAAAAAAAAGCAATTAAGTTAAAAACGACCAAAAAACTAAACAAATTCGTAGAATTTTTTTAAAGGGTTTTATACTCTCATATACAGAAACTAAAAAAAAATACATAAGCAAGTTTTTCAATGCACCCCTCCCTTCCCCCCCCACCACTGGTCCGTTTCAAATGGAATTGCCCATTTACATATTTGCATTATTTTTTTAAGTTTAATTTTTTTTCCCCACTTGCTTTTTTACACCGTTTCTATATATGGTTGGCTGCAGAGCTTCGTATTCCGGGTATAATTTTTATTTATTTTTTCCATTTTTTTTTATTTTGTGTGTATTATAATGTTTTTTTATTTATTTGTTTGTTTTGATTTTGTTATTTTATAGTGTTCTTTTATTTTTGTTTTAAATTCTTTATAAGTTTTTGTTTTTTTTTAATTTTCAGGTAGTTGATTGTATATGTTTTTTTTTGCTTTTTCTGTCCTTGTTGTGTGTATATGTATATTACTTCTTCTTCTTGTGTTATGTCCGTAATTTAAAATAGTTAATTTTTGCTAAATATAATGAGTAGTATATACTTATTGCAGTTTCTTTTAGTATGCATTTTCTGGATCTATAGACAGCTCCTATTGTTGTTGTACTTTTTTTTAATACTTTGTTTATTTGTGTATCTCATGTTAGTTTCTCTGTTATTATTCTTTCTAAATATTTTGTCTGTTTTATTCTGGTAATTGGTATGTTATTTATTTCAATTTTTATGTCAATATCTTTTGTATTTTTTTGTCTTATTACTACATACGTGGTTTTTCTTCATTTATTGTTTGTAAGTTTTTGTCGTACTATTTAGTTAGTTTCTTAACGTCTTCTTTGTTTTTTCAGTGATATATAATACATGTGTCGTCAACATATGTATATATTTTGCTAGTCCATTTTATCTTATATATATATATATATATCATTTATGTAGAATATATATAATATTGGCACTAGTACTCTACCTTGTGGTAGCCTATATTCTGCTAATGTCAATGTACTAAGTATATTGTTTATCCTTGTTCTTTGTGTTTTGTTTTTAATATATGTTTTTAGTAGTTTTAAGTTTGTGTTTCTTATTCCAAGAGTTTCTATTTTTTTATCAATTTGTCTTTTCGGTGATGTCAAAAGCTTTTTTTTATGTCTATAAATATTGGTATTACATATTGCTTTTCATCCAGCTTTCCTGCTATGTGTTGTAATATGTCAGTTGTTATGCTCATTGTGTTTGATTTTTTTTTAATGCATATTGTTTTTTGTTTATTATGTTTGTTTATGTGTGTCATTATTCTGTAATATATTGCTTTTTCTGTTATTTTGCTTGACACTGATATAAACGATAGTGGTCTATAATTTTCCGGTTTTGATTTTTCTCTTTTTTTGTGTATTAGTTTTATAATTTGTTTTTAAGTATTTGTGGATATTCTTCTGTTTGTATCATTTTATTTATTATTTTTTTTCCGTATTGATGTTACTTCTTTTTTATAGCTTTTATTACGTCGTGGGTTATTTGATCTTCTCCTGACGCGTTTTTTATTTTTAGTTGTTTGATTATATCTTCTATCTCTTTTTCTGTTGTTTTGTCAAACGTAGCGTCTTCTTTTATTTTTACAGTTGTTATTGTTTTCCTGCCATCATTCTTCTTAATTTTGTTTGCCAATTTTTTTCCCACTGATGCAAAGTAGTTGTTCAGTTTGTCCGCTATGTCAATTTTATTTGTTTTTTTTTTTTGTCCGTGTTTTGTTATAATTTCAGTTATTTCTTGTTTTGTTTTTTCTTTGATTTATTTAGCAAACTATTTATTTCCGACCATTGTTTAGCTTGATTTCCATTTCTATTTGCATTTTTTATTTTGTTTTTGTAGTCATTTTTTTTTATTTTATCCTTTACTTCCTTTTTCTTTTCTTTTAATATTTTTTTAATGACATCATTGTTTGGATTTTTCTCTCTTGTGTTTTGTTTTTATTTTTTATCATTGTTATTATTTCTAAATACTAACCTTATTTTTAAATTAAAGTGTAAACTCATCGTATTCATTCATTGATCAGTTTATTTGAATTTTAGAACAATCAACTTGGTTTTGTAAAACATTTTTTTTCATATTGCTTGCTGTTGTAGAAGTCAGTTGAATCAAAACTACGCACACACATTTTTGTCCAATAGTTCTGGGATAAATAAAACTATATATGAAAACGTTTTTGAGAATACTTTTTATTTCAAAAATAGTGAAAACCTAAACTAAGAAAATAGCACTGTTGGTAAGAATATGACAAAGAAAATCGTTGTGTCATTTTTGACGTACATATTGTGAATATAGATAACTATTCGTATTTATTTTAAACGTGTTTCTGTTCTAGATGCATTTTTATGTATTTTCAGCATAACCGGTAATATAAATGCTCCAAAGACAAAACATTCGGAAAACTCCTTCTTATCTTACTCACAGAACAATTTTTTTGTGTCATAAGCATAGTTGGTACACAGAGCTGACTAGTAGAATAGAATAAAAGCGTATTTAGTATACCTTGATATTATAGCTGTTATTAGAAAAACATCTAACGCTCAAAAACAAAAATATATTTAGAAAACAAGTAAATTACTCGAGACAATGTAGTCTTTTCAAACATAATTTCTATTAACTTAATACTTAATCTTCAAAGTTTTGTAGGGTTCTGTATCTATTTACAAGTAACATGTTTCCATAGTTTAAAACATTGCCAATTTCGTAATCACTTTCAAAAAAAATCTTACTATCTTTGCTTAAACATGTGTAGTGTCAATAATGTCTATTGAGCAATAATATTCTTTAGCTTTGTAAACAATATGTTTGCTTAGTTCCAATAGGTTTATCATTACGTGAGTTGTCATCCAACTATTAGAGATTATTGCGTTCTCTGGTAAATTATGTTTTAATAGTTAATCTTGTCATATCTGCAAGATGAGTTAGTTTTCCTGAAAAAACAAGTAGAAACAAATATAGACAGAAAACTACTGCATGTAGTACTCTTTTAAATGTAGTTGATTTAAACCGCTGATTACCGTGTAACCCATTTAACCTGACAAATCAAAATATCTGGAAAAATACGCGTCGTATAATAAACTTTAAAATTAGTCTTTCTACTGCTTCAATAGATTGAAATTTTAAGTAAAAACCTTTATTTTTTATTACTGATTTGGATTTTACATTAAAAAAGTCCTTAACGTTTTTTAAAATTTGTAATAGATGAGCTGTGATTAAAACACAAATTTGCAATTTAAAAAAATGCTTACTAGATTGAAAACTTTAAAAAATACCTGTTACCAATGTTTTTAAAAACATATTTTTTTTCGATATTTCGTTACGTCATACCGGAAGAGAAATGTGACATTTAATTCATACATTTGTATTAATAATACATATTATTGACGTTTAATAATTCAGTTAACTTAAAACTTGTTATTAAGTTTATAGTACTAGATAGTCCCGTAGTATAAAAAAAGATCACCAAAAAGTTTTTAAATTAATGATGACGCCATTAAAATAAAAAAAATGCAAATGTTGCAAAATAACCCCCCAGAACCGCGCCACAGATCACAAATCTGTAACGATACATTTTTGTAAAACTTAAAACACAAGGAAGAAAATTTAATTTTATAATTTATAGCATTTAAAAACTTTTGATCGTCAATTTTGTTTCGAAGATCTTCCGTCACTTTTTTACAACCGAGTGGATTTTAACAAGATCATCTGTCAAAAAGCCGAATTTTGGTGTTTTCTGAAAATATTTTAATGTTTCAAGAACAAAACATGTTTTAACATTTTATAATGCACTCATGAACAAAATTATCGAATATTTTTAAATTTTCATAATTTTGGTTTGTAAAAATAAAATTTGATAAATTAAGTCATTTGAACACTATCTACTACTACAAGCAGTTTATTTTTAAAAAATCAGTGAACAATCAAAAAAAAAATTATGAAAAAAAAATTATGTTAAATGTAATCAAAATTAAGAAAATTTACTTTATATTTAAAAGCCACTAGATAGCAAAGAGATTAAAATAAGTGCATAGTTAGTAACGAGTATTTCCCCCTTGAGCTCTAATTACTGCTTGCATTCTTCTCGGCTGCCAAGTAGAGTTTGAATATATTCTTAAGGAATTACGTTGTGCAGCAAACAGAAGCTGTTCTATTGTAGTTAATCCAGGATTTTAAGATAATCCCAAACATGTTCGATCGGATTTAAGTCTGGGCTATATGGTGGTCAATCTAATCTTTGAATCTGGACTGCATTGAGGTAATTAGTCACTGTGTCAGCTGCATGCAATCAAGCGTTATCGTGCATTAAAATAAATCTTTCAAATCCAATATGGCCGCTATATAGAACAACATGATCTTACAGTATATTTTTGATATACAAGTCACTAGTCATTTGTCCAATCACTTCCACAAGTTCGGTGAGTCCCTCCCAACTAATACATGCCCAAAGCATTATACCGCCACCTACAAAACTATAAGATTACAGCTGGCGTATTGTTCTCCAACTCTTCTGTAGACGTGGTTTTGCCGGTCTAGCTTCCATAATTGAATTCTAGTTTCATCCGGGAAGAGAACATTTTTTCAGTTCTCAATATTCCACTGAATATGTGTTCTGGCAAATTCTAATCAACAAGCTTTGTAATTATGAAAAAGACGTGGTACTTTTGGCTTTGACTTTCAAAAATATCAGGTCTATAGCTAAGACGCCCGTCTTAGCTATAGACCTGATATTTTTGAAATGCGTCGATGTCAATGTGCGATTTCATGTAACAAAATTAAGTATCCAAAATCGATCATCAATTTCTGTTGTACATCTCTTACGCCCTTGCCCGGGTTTTTGTAAGAAATTTCTAGTCTCTTGATACCTTTTTATAATATTTGATACGGTAGATTGACTTCTCCTGAGACGTCATGAGATATTTTTGTCTTTCATTATGTAAAGTTACAGTTTGTGCCGCTTGAGCTTCATTGCATGATACTGATGTTTTTAATTGAGGAAAACAGAAACACTACTCACTATAACTTAGTTAATCACACTACAATAACCTAATTTACTTTAATTCTTAAAATATGTAATCAACTGTTTATGATAAAATTTGCGAGATACAATAATAAACGCTATTAATGTCAATTGAACGTCAAAATTATTTTAAAACAAATAAGTTATAAGCCTAATAGATGACTAACATTAGCACATATAATTTTATGATAATAATTTAAAATATTTTTAAGTAATATTCTATAATTTTGTCCATAAATGTAGAATTTTACATTTTTAAACCGTTTTTGGTCGGGTTTTAGTTCTTTCTAAAAGTTTTATAATATTTTATGACCGATTTGACAGTTTTTTTTTTATTTTTGATATTTTATTATTTGGCAAATTAATTTCAAACTGACCAGAGCAAGTGTTAACTATAAAAAAAAATTTACTAGTAAAACGACAAAAAACTAAATAAAATTGTAGAATTTTTTTTAAGGGTTTTATACCTTCATAAACCGTAAATCAATCAAAAGACTACTAATAAGTTATAAAAACTGAAAAAAATACTAGCATGACAAGCAAAAAATACTCACATATACAACTATAGATTCTCGCCGAACGCTTCACTCTTTCCTGCCCCGACAAACTAACACTGTCCAAAATCTGAATACTGTCTCAACTATTGACACTATAATCAAATGGACACAACAATTTAGTAGCCGAATTAACAGTTTAGCAGTAGATTAAACACGTTGGTAGCCAGATTTTGTGATTTATTTACACTTTTAAAAGTCGAATTCACAGACTAGATTTATAATTTAGAGGCCGGAGAAACAATTTGATTTAACATTTTAAAGACTAGATTTACAATTTTAAACTTTATTATTTGAAAGCTGAATTTACACTTTTGAAAACCGAATTTAAAAATTTAAAGGTCGGATTATCAGTTTGACAAAATTTAACATTTTAAAGACCGGATTAAACTTTTAAAGGCCGGATTTATATTTTTAAAAACCATATTTACAGTTTTAAAGGCTGGATTTATAGTTTAAAAGTTAAATTTAATACTTCTAAAAACTGGATTTTAAATTATTATTATTAACAATTTAGCAGTAACATTTTTAAAAACCGGATTAAACTTTTAAAGACCAGATTTACATTTTTAAAAACTAGATTTGCAGTTTTAAAGGTTGGATTTATAATTTGAAAGTTATGGCATTTTGGCTGTGACATTTGAGGTCGCTTTGGGGCACCCCAAACTTTGACGTAAGAGCAATATTTAAAATTTGCGGGTGCATATTTGTCTACCCTACAATATGGTGGTCTAAAAAAGAGCGTTGTTAGCCAAACACAACAATATGCACCAAGTACGCAAAGAGTAACACAGCCGAAAACACCATATTAACAATTTGGAAGTAGAACTTAACACAATGGTAACAAAAATTCTAATTTTAAGTTTAAATGCCGAATTTACACTTTCAAAAGCCGTAAATTCGGATTTACACTTTCAAAAGCCGTAAATTTGGCTTTTGAAAGTGTAAACCTGTTTATAAATTTATAATTTAGTAAAGTTAAAAACATTGGTAGTCAGATTTTTGTTTTTACTCGCGGTTTTTTATGTTAGTTTTTCATTATATTAATAAAAAAAAATAATTTTTGTTCAAACAATTGAGATTGTTAAGACTCAACTAAAAAAGAGTATATTTTTTGTTATTTTGAATTAAAAAAAGTAACTTAACTTAAAAAAAAGTATTTGTTACTAAAAACGAGTATGTTTGATCACCAAGGATAAAAAAGTAAGTATTTAAGCAATACGTTATTTTATGTGCATTTTATCTCGGTTTTGAATTGAGTATAATGTCAAGCTTGCAGTAATGATCACAAAATATCCAATATAGCAATGATTCTATTCTAACAAACTGCTTGTTTATTAAAATGTTTAATAAATAAACCCATCATACGATTTTACTTCTTTTATAAACACAATCTCTTGTTAGAACACTTGTTATTTAATTAATAATATTTTGATTAAAAATAATAAATAAATATAAATATTTTGAAAATCACTGTTAATTTTAAAGTTTTCTGTATGTGGTACAAATCTTTAATCGCGCGTAGGTGGCAGCCCTGAAAAGAAAGGTTTTTGACATGACATATGACAGACAGACAAGTATTAGTCATCACGTATTTTATTTTGTATGATTAAATGTAAGGTATGACAATCATTAACAAAGCTAATTTAAAGTTCAAAGATGTCAACGAACAGTCAGGAAATATTACGAGAAGGTTGGCTCACCAAGTCAGCTCCAACGAAACGTATCTGGCGAGGGGTAAGCAAAAAAAAATAAAGAAATTAAAATTAAACAAATGAATCACTCAAAGTCAAATCTAAACAAAAATAAACAATTAGTTAAGCTTACTCAGATTCATGTATTTGATATAATTGATATTTAATTGTAGCGTTGGAGAAAACGATGGTTTAAATTACATCATGGTGAGATACCGGGTCAATATCTACTTTCATATTATACAGACCGGAACAGCAGAAAACTGAAAGGCTTTATAGATTTGGATAGGTGTGAACAAGTGGATTACGGACTGAAGTTTGAAGATAAAAAGCAAAAATATGATTTCATGTTTGACATTAAGACACCATCACGTACTTATTATCTTGCTGCCGAAACCGAGTCTGATATGACACAATGGGTTAATTGCATTTGTAATCTTTGTGGCTTGAAAGCCACTAGCGATGAAGAAGATGTGAAATTTGAGGAGCAGCCAGCAATAGTCACTAAGATAAATGGGGTTTCATCAGATTCTCCGCCTGTATCACCTGTTAGTACAAGTCCATACATACCTATTTCTGAGTGTATAACTGGGAAGATGCCTATATTACCCAATCAATCTATAAAGGTAGTTTAAATTTATTATTTGCTCTATTTTTTTTGTATTCATTCGAAATATTTTAGGATTTTAATATATTGCTCCAGCAAAACATGAAATCCTATTGCCAGACAAGAAATCATTCAAATGACACGTACGAATTTACGACACCGACATATTTAAATTGCGATTCACAATTTTACGACTGTCCAAGAAGCATGCAACCTCCTCCATCACATCAGAGTCACAAAATAAATAATCTGAATAGGACACAAGATAAGCCAAATTACTGTAACTTCCATAAGAATATCAACCACTCTCCGTTGCAGAGTCCTACAGATTCCGAAAGTGTCTTTACTGATGATGAATGGATGTATAATACCAGACAATCAGATCACAGTAAGTATTATTTTTTCAACAAAGAATTAACATATTTTTAAGTTTTTTTTGTTAATAAAAATCATATTTGTTGAAAAATTAACATTGGCATAGATTAATGAGCTTATTCTGAACTTGTTTTAACATCGATGTTAGCTAACATCACTGTTAAAATTACTTTTTATCCAATGAAGCACCAAGTATTTTAAATATTACCAAGCAACAAGTAAAATGTTTATTCACGTCGCTGTAAAAAAATTTCAGAATACGGCTATTAGTTATAATTGAATTTACAGCATATGTGACACAAAACTTGGTTTAATTTAAATTTAAACTTACGGGTGTGCTATGAACTTAACAAAAATCAAATACATCAAATTTTAGAAGTGTGTTGGGATTTTGAAATATAAAATGACATAGTAAATAAGGAAAAAATATATAATTTATTCAAACTCGGTGACCAAGAGTCGAGCACAAACAATTGTTTTGATTCTACAAACCTTATCACCCTGTATGTCGACACCATTGCATGATAGCGAAGGACAATATAAATAATTGAAATGAATGAAAGTGTGAGTCTATCTAGTGCAATTTAATATTAAATGTTTGCATTAGATGGTATACACTCAACGTATTCATTTTTTAATGAGTCGATAGTATATATCTACACTGGAGTTATGGAGTTGAAATTAAACCAAAAAGTCCAGGTCTGGTTTTTTAATTTTTGTTTTATATGTCTTTTTTTCTGATCCCTGTTATTAAAACCTATTAAATGAAAATACGCTAAGTTGGCAGTTGATTTTAAAATATGTTACATCTTTTTTCCTGCTGCACTAATGCATTAATTCTTTTGTTTGCTGAAAAGCATTTTTTTGTTTTGTTTCATCAGTGAATTTTTTATTTTGTGCAATATGTAATTTTACAATTCTATGTCTTTATTAAGTAGAATGGTTTTTATTGACTTTTATTGTTTTGATATCCTTATCATTTTTTGTGGTTTTCCACTATGAAATTAGGTAGGATTACAAAAGAAACATACAAGATGTTGAAAACTGTGTACTGATATGTAACACATTAAGTTTAGTGTTCTATTGTGTTTAAACATTTCAAAGATTGACTTGAAACCCAGATCTGTGAAATGGTTGGCAAAAGACTGATCCAACCTCATCTGCCATAGTTGAGTTGAACATTAATAAGGAGATACAAAATTTTGCAAGATGTATTGAGAAAAGGCTGGCTGATTGTTGTTGCATGACAAATGCATTTACTTTTTCTGTACTGGTTGATATATATATTTTCTTATAAAATAGATTATTATTTATGTCAACAACCCTATTTAGCATACTTACTAGACAATGAAATCTGTTCTCAAAGGTTTCAGGATGGAGATTAAAAACATTAATCTACAAAATTTAACCTTTTTTAGACTCCCTAGTCTCAGTATTCAAAAACATTTAACCTTCCAGTAGTTGCGCACAGTCTCTGAATCCAGGCCAATATAAATTTTTATATCGGCTATTTGCAAAGTGTGCCAACAAAGTGCGTTATTAACAGACAATTGAATACATAATACGTTTGTTTATTTATTAGGTTTCAATTATCAGAAAAACTTTTTTTACTAATGTAAATAATTGGTTTAAACAAATTTTTATTTTTTATTTAGAGCTTAAATAATAATTTTAAAAAGTATATATTTTACCAGTTGGTAGTTTATTTATTAACCTATCCTGTGTTGATTAAATTTTGTTGATTTTTGCTTATTTTATTTAAAAAACAAACAAAAAACGGTCTATGAGACCGTAGTGACTACTAACGTTACAAAGTATAGCGCTACGACTGGAAGGTTAATAAATCTATTAGTCTAAAATGGAGATTAATTTGAATAAATATCATACATTGGTTGCGTTACTTCAATCTCATTGTGTTTTTTTTTATCTGTGAATTAAATTGCCAAACCTTGTATTACTTATCAATATAAAACAATAGAATTAACTCCTATTATTGCAATATGACCAATTTTGATAAATATAATATTATACTTCAATAGGTTCAGAATTATACACGTTAATGATATTCACAGGTTGGATTCAGTTTGTAATACATTACAAGATAATATAAATGAAATAAGCATATAAAATTAATTATATAAACTTGTTATTAAGAGCGTGATATTTTGAGTGTACAAAAATTAAACCTGTCACTACTGTGGTTCTGGTTATAGAAGCAGAGAGTAGAAAAACTAAAACAGATAGCTACTTGTGCATGAATATAGTACACCAGGCGGAATCAATGAGCTGCCTAACATACCACAGGCTATTGAGGAATTAAGGAATAATAAAAAAATTATACAACTAAGGTTCTGAAAAAGTGAGGTTAAAAAAGACGCGGTCGACGATTCAGAAGCAATCAAACAGGAAAGTTTGCAAGTGAGAAAAAAGATAAGTATAAACTCCCAGCAGGAAGAAGAGGCTAGAAGAACAGGAAATTTTAGTAAAAGCAATAATATTGGAAAATCTCCAGAACAAACGGCAGAAAAAATAAAAGTTAGTGACACTGTTTGAAAGAGAAACAAAAGAAAATGGAAATAAATGGCAATGGTGGCTGCACTGGAAACTGCAAAGATATAATTGAGCTAATAACCAGATCAGGAAAGAACGAGTGATATGGCAGGTAGAGGTGAACAAAGCCGGGTAGAATTAAACGAAGCATAGAAGAAAAGAGGGTAAAATTGATATTTTGGAATGTAGCAGGCCTGAAAATGAGGACATAGATATTTGGGATTACATAACAGATTTTGATATATTTTGGGACTGTCAACCAGCAATAAAAGAAAATAGACAGAGAAAAAGGAGGAGGAATATCAGGAATACAAAAGCAAATAAAACAATAGGAAGTGAAATGGAAAAGAAGAGGGAATAATAGAGCAATAAGAATGGAAAAGATGATTGCAGTGTGCAGCAGAGGATTAAAAACAGTTGGGATGTTACTAGAAAATACTGTAAAGGAAACAGAAGAAAAAACAAATTTAATTGGAGACTTTAATGCAGGGACCACTGGAGTAGGACGAGAAAGAGTAAAATATGGAATAACAAGAAAGAGGGAATCAAACGACAGACTAGAAAATAGAAAAGGTTAAGAAATGGAAATATTAGAATGGAATATGAAAGGGGAAAGGGTTTCCAAATCAATGGAGAGTAGATCTTGTATATACAAAAATTATCGAGAAATAACATTAATAAATACGACATACAAGATTTACGCTATGGTGCTAGAGGAGAGATTGAATGAAGAAATTGAGATGAATGGATATTGCCAGATGGACAGGTGGGGTTTAGGAAAGGAAGAGGAACCATAAATGATATAAAGGGAAATGGCAGAAAAAGGCGGTAAACTGAAAAAATGGGTTATGTATGAGAGAGAAATGGATTAGTGAGCATTTGCTAAGAAGTACATGCAGAAATGGTCAGCAAGGTCTGTGCGAGTTTTTTACTACAAAAGGTGTGAGGCAAGGATGCCCACTTGATAAGTACATTGTTGAGGTAAAAAAAGGATTGTAGTGAGTAGAGAGAATGTGTGGATGGTAGCGTATGCAGATGACAAGGTGATTGTTGGGAGAGAAGCAAATAGGGAAACACTTGCATACTTAGTACGAGAGGAAACAAATAAAGATAAGATATGAAGAAATTAATTCAAAATCTTGCAAGAGTATAAAAGGGATGAAGGGTTTGACAGAGAAGTTTTATAATCTTGAGGAATGGATGTACTAGTAAAGAAGTAGAAAGAAAGGTATGGATGGAAATAATACTGAGAGACAGGGATATACAGGTACAAGGACACGTGACTGAATATAGATACAACCGAAGAAGATGACTTATCAAATTTCGTAGAAAATACAATTTTATTGAAAAAAATAGAATGATGCAAGATTTAGATGTGGAAATGAGGAGAAAGTTGCAAATTTTGGATGGAGAAAGATGAGAAAATGTATAGGATGTGTGGAGAACTCCGAATATATGTATGCTGAAAAAATTTAGCAACATAAAGGAAGAGCAAATGAGAAAAAAGAGGTACAGAAAGGAGATGGAAGAGAATTAGAATAGATGAAGACCCTTAATTTTAGTATTGAGTAAGTTATAATGTAAAAAATATGTTAATAATAATAATTGTTTATTTCTTGCCTTTTGGAATTAAAAATATTACATTATAACTTAAATTTAATACTAACATAAATGAAACCCTCCCCGTTTTTATATAATGTATAAAAATTATGTTAAGTTCTAAGATTTTTAAGCTAATTTAAACTGAGACAAATGAGCGATGAATCTGCTGGGCCATCGAAAACAGAGACTTTGTGATGGTTACTATAAATCTTCCAACATAACAATTAAAATGATTATCATTGGCAGCAACTTCAATGCCAAGCCTAACCTATGGGATCACAAGAACATTCATATAGAATGTCAACATGGAGAGGATCGAGCACTTGACGGCAATGATACAACATGCATACTTTGAGGAATAAGCCACCAGCTCAGTTTGGATGGTGCAGAACTATGCTGCAGAATAGTTAATAAGGCCACACTAATTCTTATGGAGAATACACAAGCGAACATATGCCTACTTGAAGAGATTTACTGGTGTATGGATTATTGAACGAATAGTATGGCTTCAGACAGAGTTGATCCACAGTGGATGCTACAGAAAGGTTGAAAGGAATAGCAAAGGACATCAGACACCACAACGTCTTTAATTTGGTACTCTGGAACAGAATTATAGATGAGCTAATACATAAGAAATGGATAGCACTATACCTGATTAAACTTATGTGCAGCTACAAGCGACAAGAACATAAGGGTTGAAGAAACAGGTAATCGGTAATTATTTGAAATGTATACTTGGTTAATCATGCTAAAAGGAACAAACTTAATAGCATACCTCGACAACCTGGCTATTGTAGCACTTAAACATGCACGCCCACATATATGTCTTAAAAGCGACAAACTTTAAGAAAATCCAGACTGACATGCAGGATGGTGTTGAGTGTAGTGGTTAAGTCTATGCTGTACTATGGGGCACCTGTATGAAGAGAAGCACATACATAAAAAAAAAAAATTTACATGAGTGATATAAATAAGCTGTGGCTAACATGAAGAAGTAGGATAACAAGTGCCTAACAAGCCATGAAGGCTTTCGATCATATCTGCTCAGACTGAGGCTAGCGGAAAATGCAAACTGCGTCTACTGCAGTCAAGAAGATACCCCACAGGCCACAGCACATCATAAGGTGACTAGTGACTATAGAAAAAATAACAAGCTAATGCTAGAAAGTCAATTGAAATGGAAAGTTGTAAAGACAGCAATAACACAAATCATGCAGAAAAGAAGAGGAAGAGAAACAAACAGCAGGGTTTTTGTTCAGTTTTGATGTAAACCTTTACTGACATAAAACTTCATCTGGTGATAATACTGGCACCAAACATGTGATTGTTTGCTTATTTTTATTTCAGCATACAAAACCAGAACATTAGAAATACACATTAAGTTATGATGAAAATAATGTTTTTCTTCATTTCTTGTATTCAACAGACGAGTACAATATTGTCACAGTCACTTATGCTTTTGAGTGTGTTCTATGTTCTTTGTGTTTACATCTAGTTAGAAAGTTTTGACATTTACAGCCGTATTCTGAACATTTTTTACATGTTAATTAACATTTTGAACGTTAGTAGGTAATATTTAAAAAACTTGATGCTTGATTGGTTAAAAATCAATTTCTACAGCGATGTTAGCTAACATCGATGTTAAAATATGTCCAGAATAGACCCATTAGTTATCAAATTGTTTGTTGGCTGTTGTGAGTAGTTTATCCATTAAAAGGATTTATTTCTATAACTGAATTACTAAAAAAATACAAATAAATTTTGGAAACCGAGTTGCTTACCGACTAATCACATTTTAAATCAGGTAAAGGCAATATATATTTCTAATGACAGTAACAAATGAAAAACAATAAAAATAATATAAATTGTGGAAACTCTTATTTAGAAATAATACATAGAAATACATAATTATATTTATAATAATTATAACCATCAAAACAAAACAAGAAATACTGTAATGTTATCACTGTAGCTGTTTTTACTTTAGTAAAAATTTTATCTTCAAAATAAAATACTAATATTACAATACTTGAAATTTGAAAAATGAATTCTTTAATAGTATTTACGTAAATCCTGAAAGGAGATGCCACTTGAAGAAGAACTATGCAAAATCAATGAAAAATGAAAGTTTGATATGTGGTTAAAATTTAATATTTTATGTATAATAGTAAATGTGATTTTATGCAAATTTTTAATAACTCTTCATTGTTATTAATTCTTTTTTAAAATAACGATTTAGGGAAATATTGAAAATGCACTATATGTATAGTTTAAATACATATTTTATTGTTCTTTCTAGGTAATAAAAATCCAAGGCCTTCCAATAGTTCAGCAGACATCGAAATTTCAAGATTAAAACTATCCGGAGAAAATGTTAAAATGTCGGAGGTGATGCATATTGCTCCACCAAGACCTCCTAAACCATCGCATATTGTGACTACTGGGGCCAGCTATCTTAATTTGCAATCTACTGTTACAAGGTTATTAAACTGTATATTTTATTATTTTTAAAGACTAAACAAAATTATATTAAATTACAGTAAAGATGACTTATCAAAATCGGGAAACCACAGTAAGAGTAATTCAACATCCGATGAAACAAACCCTGTAATAATAACAGATGAGATGTATGATTTTCCAAGGTCGCACAATACGGAAACGCCACCGGATGTCAGAAATACTTTAAACAGAAGACACTGCTACAATAATGCAGCACCCAGTATGATCGAGGGACAAGTATTTACATACGATGATCCTTCACCAAAGCCAAGCACCAGCAATGCACAAGTAATTTGAAACAAATTTCTATATATTTACATAAATGTTAAATCAAATTGAATTTCAGGTTTTTCAATATGGTGATGAAATTGATGAACCAGCATCACCCATTTCTCAAGGTTCATCTACGGCGCAATATTCTAATTTGCCCAGCCCTCTATTACCAGATACACAGGTAACGTGATTTAATATTTCATTATTCCGTAGTTAGTTTAACATATATGTGACTGTTAGTAAATATAACTTTTCTACTAAAATAATATAACCACATCATCATACATTATACATATTATATTACAGTTGATGCCTCCACCTAAAGTAAATCGCGGTTTGAAACCAAAACGTAAACTCTCTGATTCTGTGTCTATTTCGTCTAATCCTGAGCCACCATCTCCACAGTTTGCTCCATCAGTTGATAGGAAACTAAAACCACCGAGTATTTCTGTAAGTGAATTGTTTATTTATTATGAAAGCAATGATTTACAATAGCTTTTTTAGGGTACAATGCCATCCTATAGTCGACGAATGATGGTTAGCGATGATGAAAGCATTTTCCGTCAAGTTAGAGCTGCGCCAAGTCCTACGCCTCCATCCTTGGGCAGATCTTTTGAAAGTGTAATGGATGAAAACGAACCGGTAAATTACGTATATGTTATCATTGGGGAATAAGTTGCTAAATTTGATTATGAGAAAGATATCTTCAAGAGTTTTATTGGACAATTATAATTTATTAAACATTCACTTTTTTTATTTCAGTTATAATTAATAAATGTTTTGCTTTTAGGTATATCGAATGTGCCCCATGTTTGGTGACCAAAGAAAAATCTTGGAATATTTAGATTTGGATTTGGAAAACAAGGCAAATAATCAGAAACATTCAAAGAAGTCACATATCGAACCACTCAGATCTCCAGGTGCTATCACTGTCTACAAGAAAGTAGATTTTATGAAGACGGAAGCCTTTAATATCACTAGGTCTAATTTAGAGAAGGAAAGAGAAAAGACTGTGCCTACACTTAAAAAGTAATAAAACATAATTCTAAAATATATTCAATTTATTAAAAATATAGATTTAGCACCAATAAGTTTTGTGCAATTACAGAAGAAAACTATATCATATCACACTTTGTATAAATATATATCTATTATATAATCTGATTGTTATGCTATTAATATGATTATTATTTTTATATATAATGACGAGTTTAGAGCACTACTTAAAACTTATGGTGAGTAATTACTATGCTCAAACCATGTTTAAAAATAGTGTTAGTCCTTAGTCTTATTACCAGCTTTAAAGTCTGTTTTGTATTTTATATGATGATGCATTTAATTACCAAAAGTGGCCATTTTTATGTGACTAAAATCTTTTTTATTAATTATTATTATGATGTGCGATAGTGTTTTTTTTTTTATAATGTGCGTTTCTATTTTATAATATTGTTAGTATTATATGAAAGAATTATATTTATATAATAAGACATTTTTTAAATATTGTATAGAATGTAACAATATAAAGTTTGTTATGTACAAAAATAAATATTTTGTAGTATATTCAACATATGTTAAGCCTTTCAATTAACTTTATAAAATACCTCTTCACATTGCAAGTGCAATTTGTTGCAGATTAACATGATATATAGACCAGGGGTTCTAATTTTAATTCTTAGTAAGTTACACAAGTTTTTGCAGATAACAATAAAAAATTGTAATAAATTGTTGACATAGAATTTCTTAACAAAGCAGTAACCTTGACAACTTGTAAGAATTGATCAATTATCAAATGTTATTAGTATCAACAATGGTTTGCGGACCGCTCTTTTTTGAGAGGTTTCTGCTAGTGAGCGGTCCGCTGCCAGAACAGCTTTTTTTACATCATAGCCAACCATGTATCAATCAAATAATATTTACATTGTAATTGTAGGTGATTTTCTCTACTATCCACTACATTATATATCATAAGTTATTATATGTATAAGGTAATTCCAGAATATCAATTACATTTACAAGTACCGCTCCAAAAAGAGCGGTCCGCTCACGCCTTCCTGAACGCACCCAGTGGATCGATCCTTTTAGCAGTGAAGAATATGCTGATAAGAGCTTTCCTTTGCTAATGTTATTCTTACCTCACCTTACTGTATCTTACTTAATAGACCCATTTATACAATAGCAAGTAAGCCAAGTTAGAATTTTACATCTACCCTTTCCCTTCATGGGATTAATAGTGATATTTTAAAATTATTTAAAAATGTATAAAATTGTACAATTGAATTTTAATTAAAAAAAGAACTAATATTTGTGAGGTAAGGTGGCTTGTAAAGACTACCAATTATTGCATACACTCAAAGGAAATATAGATTATGTGTGCGACAAATTGCAGTACAGGAAAATCTACCTTCTAGTTTTGTTTGGTGAATATTAAGTCATGAAGTATTATTGCACCCTATCACACACAACTTGTATATGCGCTTCAGTCTGTACAAGAGTTAATTAACACAAATAACTAATTATAGTTATTACAAAACCGATTTCAAGCAATAGTGGATGATATTTTGAAAATAGGTTTATGGGATGTGGAGGTCCCATATCATGGCCCTCGAGATCTCCAGACTTAAATCCCTTTGATTATTTCTTTTGGGGCCACATGAAACAAGTGTGCCAATAAATACACCATAATAATTATATGCAAGAATAATGGAATCAAAAATGATCTGATTAATCTTTAGTTAGATACTATGCATACATGCAAATGGTAATAATTTTGAACATTTTCTAGTTTTTTATTATAAAATGTTAATAACTAAGTGTCATGATCCTTTTTTAATTATAGTGCGGAAATATCATTTGCTTTGTTTCACTCTTGTTTTATCTTTCTCTTCTTGCATACTTTAAAGATTCATTCTTTTTCAATTTTTATTTTCATATTTAATTTGTGTGGTAATACTTTCGTAATTATTTTCAAGGTTTTTGATAGATCTAATCGCAGCACATGACATCAGCATAATATTACCCTTTAGAACCATTAAACTATGTATACAAGTAATTGGAAGTCTGCAATATGCAATGAGCATAGCACCTAGTGAAGGATAGTATCAGATGATCTGTATATTATTAAAAGTTATATTTAATTTTCACATAGATTATTTATCAAAATATTTATAAAAATTATTTTAAACAATTTAAAAATATAAATTAATAAAAGCTGTATTAAATATTTAATTTCAGCTTCTTGAATTTTATCTAGTCATAAAATAAGAAAACGTATAGCGTTATTGATAAGACTGGAAGGAAGTACATTATCTATATGTTCAGTAAAACATATTTGGAAATGTAATTTAGAGTGTGTTGACTCCCTTTCAATTACTATAGTACATAATGTAATGGTGTGGAATAAGAACGCTTGTATCACCAAATCCTTGGAATAGAGACCCTCTTTCTGATAGAACTAAGAGGCCTGTTGACTCCCTTCTAGTTGCTATAGTATATAATTGAATGTTTAGAACTTACCATTAGTTTTTAATTGTTAAGCTAACAATTTCAAATTCTAATTAAATTTTATGTACCTGACATATCATTGAATTTTTAAAATACTTTTGGTATATTGAATCGAGTACTGAATTAGTATAACAAATTTTATTAAATGCACACTTCTTTAATTTAATTATATTATAAAAATAACAACTCTTTCTAAAAAAAAAACAAAAAAAAAACTGAGAAAACCTTATTTTATAAATATATAAAAGTAATAACAAATTTTATTTATCCACTTCATCACTGGAGTCTGTTGTTGGATCCGTTTCTTCACTACTCTCAGTTTCAGTACTACTCTCTGTGTCAGATCGCCACAGATTATTCATATTTTTCTGAAGGTCATCCTCACTATCATGATCAAACTTAGTGTCAAAACTCTTTGGCCAAACATTAATTTTCTTAAAATATTTGATATGCTCTTTAGATAAAACTCGAACCATTTCTGCTTTAACTTTATCACCTTCTTCTATTGGCTCAACAATGACAAAATCGCCTCGTTTCACCCAAATATTTTTACGAAATTTGGTTGGCATTGAGACTAAGTAGATTGATTTTGACGGAGTTTCTATTTCATGAAGATTGTTGCCACGGCTTTTTAATATCCTCACAATCTCTTGTTTTTCTGTTGGTGGAGTAAAATAATCCTGTAGTGCTTCATTGAGGACGTGTTTGCGTTTTGTTGCCCTGGACATGGTTTAGCTGAAAATAAAAATAAGATATTAAAAAAAAAATTATATTGTGTCAATAAAAGTTATCCAAACCAAACTTGAACATTTTTATTAGAAATTTTACCAGGATGAGCTACATTGATGCACCAATGCATACTAAAACAGTCATGTTTACAAATTATTTCGCGACTCACTGTGCATTTACTTTTTACTCTGAATGTACCAATTGTGGTTTGAAGCGTGGTGTGAGTATAATGGTGTGTCCAGGGTGTGCTCTCTTATCCATAAACTGCCAAACCCATGTTCTACATTGTTTTAGCTCTATGGTTTTTTTTATAGGGATGACCAACAGGCGGCTCCACCGTCGTTGATGAATCAATTGATCAAGAGCCTTGATCAAGATTCAAGATAAAAGTCATATTGACATTTGTTTAATTTGTCATAATAGTTGTGTTTATAGTAAGTCTGTTCCAACATACGATTTGGACAGTTTGCAAACCGTTCAAACTATGCACACAAACAAATTACTGTGTATAAAAGATTGCCTAAGGATGACAAATATTTGTTTGTGTGCACAGTTTGAACGGTTTGCAAACTGTCCAAATCGTATGTTGGAACAGACCTAGTGAAAATCAGTATTGTATTAAATTGTGTGTTTAGGAAGTGTGAATCAGTGTTTTAAAAAGAAAATGTTTTTTTACATATAAAATTGTATTTTGCTTTAAAGGTCAGTTTATTAAATATTGTTATAAATTAATATTATATATTGTTAGGCATTTAATTAAATTAGTTTTTTATAACCATATAAGAGGGGCAAATAGGATAATGGTTGGAAAAGACCACAGAAATATCGTTTCTAAAAACGAATTAAATATAAAAGCAAAAAATATTTAAACATGTGTTTTTATCATATTTTTACATAAAACTATTATGCCTATTTGACAGTGTCTATAATTCTAATCTTAAATTATATGTATATATATAATAAATAAAATTTTAAAAATCTGTAAAATGCAAAAATGATAATCAATTTTATTGTAGATTGAAAGTTTAAGTATATGTTTTAGTTTATCTTTATGATTGATTTTTAATAGAATTATAGACACTGTCAAATGAACATTATATTTTTATGTAAAATATAACAAAAACACATGTTAGCGGTGATGATATTTATTTTTAAATATTTTTTGCTTTTATATTTAATTCGTCTTTATAAACGATATTTCTGTGGTTTTTTTCAACCATTATCCTGTTTGCCCGTCTTATATAATTATAAAAAACTAACTTAACTAAATGTCTAACAATATACATATAATATTAATTTATAACAATATTTTAATAAACTGACATTTAAAGCAAAATACAATTTTATATGTAAATAAACACTAAAAATTGTCTCTTTAAAACACTGTTTCGCAATTTCTAAACACACAATTTAATACAATACTGATTTTTACTATAAACACAACTATTATGACAAATTAAACAAATGTCAATATGACTTTTGTCGTGATCAGCTGATTAATCAACAACCCTATAAAAAAAACCATAGACCTAAAACATTGTAGAACATTGGTTTGGCAGTTTATAGTAAAGAGAGCACACCCTGACTCACACCACGGTTTGAAGTATAGTTTGTCCGGTATGTCAAATTTAAATATGATATAATGAGATGAATTGTCAAGAAATGATTATGAAATTAATTAGTAACAACTACGATTAAGTATAAAAAAATAATTATTCTACTTAAAGTAAATGTTTATACAGCAAATATTTTTATAATGATAATCATTTTTGTAAAATTTCCCCAATCAACCAAAAAACAGATGCAAAAATAACCACTGTTTGCTCGCTGGTATGTACAGTTTTTTATGACAAAACACCTTATATATAGTTTATTTACAAGTACTATATCTTCCTGAAGTCCTGTGTCAATTGTAATTGACATTTGGTTTTTAAGCTGTTATTAAGCAAAATATTTAATAGTTGCTTTAAGAACTCACAATTCGTTAAAAAGAATGAATGTAAAGAAACTATATACATATATCTATCAATATATTAGGCAACTACATCAGTTTAGAAATATTTTCTTGTGTCAAAATGAGGTTAAAATTAGTACATTTGGTAAACATAAAATTTCCGGAAATTTTTACATATATTTTTGGAAATTATTAAGATAAAATACTGATAATAGCATTATAAAAATCAAGACTAGAACTTTCCATAATTGATATTAGTTGATTCATAATTAGTTTAGCACATTTTTCATTCGTTAGAGATCTAGTGTCCATTTCAATGAAAAAATAATTTAAGCTTTTCAAAATTTCAAGCATTTTTACTGGGATCTCAGGAGGATATAATACTACAACTGTCATTTTAAAGTATTACAACATAGACTCATTTGGGTCCTTGCATCACAATATACTCCAACAATTAGTATTTTCCTCTGCTCTACAAACTATTGCGCCATTATCATTTAGAATTTAAAAAAAATATATTTTGTAACCATAAAAGCATGTGAAAAATAATCAATAGAAAACAAATAAAGTACTTATTTATGTAACTTTAACACCACAGTCAGTAACTTATTATTATTAACAAAAAGCGCCTTAATTCACAGACAAAATCAAAATAACATACATTTTCAATAATTGAATTGACAAATTTATAATGCTTTCTAATAATTAGGAACAGTTATTCTGAGACTATATAAATAATTCTCCAAAATATAGATAATATTGTAAGATAATAATATATGCAGTATGCAGTTTAATGTTACAAATTTGTTGCCTTAAACTATACAGAATATTAAAAATAAATAAAAATTGTATTAACAAATAATCGTATTCAAAGATGAAAATATTATAAAAAGAAATGGATTCTCTGGCAAAATAATTAAAATGGCCATAAAACCTTTTAATTTTTTATTAGTCATTGAAGTAGGTATTTTGCAAATCAACATCCAGGACCCCGCTTCACCCCGTTGTACAGTATATATAATATTAACCTGTAACTTGCAAAACTATGTCGCTCAATTAAATCAAACACATATTCGCGATCACATACATAAAAGAGATCAGATCAGACTCACCCTTTCTTTTGTATTAAAACTTCATTAAAATTGTCATTAAACTGATTTTAGTTTATAATTATTTTCACATTTTCCAGCACACCAGATTTATTTTGAATACCAATTTTTTTTATCACCATTAGCCTTCTTGACAGCTTCGTAAATATCTAAACTTTCCCCATTGGGTATACCATATCCCTTGTCTAAGCCATGCGGATTTGAAGGTGTCTTGCAGTCTTGCTTTGATTCTTTTCTTAAAACATCATCTACTTCTACTGAAGAAAAGAATGCAACTGATTTTGGTAAGTCATATATACCCAATCGCATTGAGCAAAAGGCACGTGTTAATAAATTTGTGATGTGCATTGCTAGAGCTGCTTGATATTTATGGTCTTCTGGTACAAGGTATCTAACCTCATCATGAAAACTGAGGCAAAACCTAGCTTTATCTTTTAACAACCAACGCATTGATACTAGCATTAAATGCAAGAAATCAACAGCACCACTTTGTACTACCCAGTTGACACGTGTTGGTAGAAATTTTTCATCTGGTATATATTGTGGTTCCAAAGCTCTGCTTAAACGACAACTAAGAAATGGAGTGACAGGACTTGGCTCTCCAGCAATATTTTCTAGCTGGTTGAACATTGCAGATTCTGTACCATCTAACCATTTTGGTTTATAGAACATTTCATGAAGTGTTTTACCGTGTGTTCTCGATACTTGATGAGCTTGCCATTTGTTATAAGGAATGTCAGCTAAATCATGTACATGTTCTGGACGCAGTTGATATGTACGTTTTCCTTTTGTAAGGGTAAACATTTTGGTTGCTTTGCTTCGTGCATCAGAATCTGACATTGAAGGATTAAACTGTTTCAAGAGTCTTTCAGCAAAATTTTGACCAGCACCATAAATTCGAGCATAATTTATTACCTTGGCATGATCTCTAGATATTCCTACAGCTTTGGCAGTGACGCTATGCATGTCAGTGCCATCTGCTTTATTTCCACTTAATGTCATCCAACCAAATGGAGTTGCTCCATGCATTTTTGCAAAACTACCATCACCAATAACACTTGCAATCCATAACTCTTGAGAATCAACATCCGCACCCACAAATTTATATCCAGGTGGGGCTTGTATCATAGCACGAAGCTCAGAACCAATGCGCTCTTTATGAGCATTGGAGGCAGTCATCCAGGTAGCTTCTACTGCTCTCCTGGTGAGTGTACCACATACAACTACCTGTGGTATTATAGCCCCATAAGAAAATGATTGTAAAGATTCTGGGAGCTTATGACGATCTAACCAAACAACCATCTGCTCTTTGATTCTGTCTTTATTGTTTCGCCAATAAGAAAGTTTCCGGGCTATTGCCAATACTTGCTCGGCACTTTCAGTATCTCCAGCAAGTACATTTTCAGAAAACTTGTTTAAAAAGTCTTTAGCTAATGGGTTACCTACTCTATAAGTAGCCCCATCCTTATGTGGTAATTTAAAAAAGAACACACATTCATCCAGGATTGTATTGCACCAAATTCCAGAACCCTGATAAATACCACCTGATTTATCCTCCTTTACACGACTGTAATATTCTTTCCTCGCTAAATTGTCCTGCACCTCTTTACTAATATTTGGTATGTATGTACCTTCCTTATTTTTAGTCAATGGCACAGGGCATTTTTCAAGCAATTCTCTAATTGGTATATCAGTATTTTCAAATTCATTAGTGAATGGTACTAGTAGGCCCCAACCTAAGCCTCTAATAAAATGTAACGGATATCCCTCCCAAGTCAAATTTAATAATTTAGGAGTTATTTGCATAGAGGTGCTGATGAAATGTGGTCCTGGTGTCCAATGTGGATCCACTGGTTTGTTACAAAGTTTTCTATACCAATTCGGATAACCCGCTAGTAAGGTCTGAGCAGCAACTGGGTTGTAATTCTCTTCTAAATACTTAAATTTAATATCCAATGGATCCAAATCTTCCTCATCTTCTTTCATAACCTTGTAAGGTTTAACCAATGGTTCATATTTTGTTTTCTTTTCTTTTAACCTTTTTGTAGTACCCTTCCGAAGTTTGTAATTCTTAACCTCCCAATCCTGATCCCACATCCATAAATTTTGCTTGTATTGATCATCATGTAATAGCTGGCAGGCCTGATCAGCCCGTTTTGATAATAATATTTTACCCTCAATGTCCAATTCCTCGTAAGTTTGTTCACAGTCATCTATATACCGTACCCAATTATTATTGATTGGTAAATAAGCAGTTCCCAATTCTAACATACCAGCTAGTGTAACCGGATGTGGAAATCTTTTCTTATATAATGGAAACAGCTCCTTTAATACATTGTGAGTTGCAAGTACATCTTTGCTACAGTAACTCATTACTGTTTGAAATTCTTTCTGAATATCTGATAGTGTTCCAACTACAAATAAGTTTCGAGTTTCCTTTTCTATTTCTGAGCCACAATAGAATTTATGCACTTCATTTAAGCTGTTTAGAGACCCCATAGATTTCCAAGAGTCATCATCAGTGCTTTCTTTGTTTGATTTAAGTACAGCTCTTTGGTAGCTGGTTAAGCCGCTTACACAAATATGGAGAGACATGGTGTCGAGAAATCTTAAACCAGTTTGATTCAACCAGTATTGTTCCTTTATACGTGCTCGATCATATGAAACATTATGTCCTGTAAAACAAATAAAAGGTTGTATTAGTTTATCATAAAAACAGTAATTAATTAATTCAGGCATATACACATTTCACACAGTTTCGCAACTGTGATGAAATAATAAATAATGTACAGTAAAGTTCCGCTAATCCGATTCGCTTTAATCCGGATGTCCTTGTTGTTCGGACAAAATTAAAAAAATGTAAATTTTACATTATGTATCTTGTAATCCAGACCGATCTAATCCGGACCAGCGGAATGACCACGGTTCCCCTAAGAACTCTAAGAAATAATACAAGTTGCGCAATGGATGTTAAGCAAGGTTGCATTCGCCAGACTAAATTATCAGAGTTTTCTTAAGAGGTTTCATTTTTTAGCGAAGCTTTACTGTAATAAAAATTGATTTAAAAAAAAAACTTGTTTTGAGCATTTTTTTAGATATAAGCTTTTTAAATTTTTTTTGTACTGTGAATTATTAGCCTTCTAGATTAGCAACAAGGTCAGTTGTTATGTAACTACGCTCTTAATGATGTCGAGCATGTTTGCTAGGTGACAATAATGTTGAGAGTTATTGATGATATTAGTGCATTAATTTAATTAAAGACCTAATAGTGAGTAGTGTAGTGTATGGTATACAAGACCTTATAACAACTTGTAAGTTATTAAAATACCATATTTTATTATTACTTACAGATTTCTTTTGCTTAAAATTGATACTTTGTAAATTTATGATTTCATAAAAATGCACAATTACAGGACTTCTTAATTTTTTTTTTTTTTTAAACTAATGTTTGTATACCTGCTTTTTTAGTTTGTTTTTTAGAGGTTAAAACTCTTAAAATGACAATTATTAATGTGGTAAGCATCAATTTGCTAGTTTAGTTTATTTGTGTTGGTAAAAATGAGTTGTGGTAAACCTCAAAGAATATTCATAAAATTATTTTGAAACAGTACCACAAAGGAAAAAGCATGAATCGGAGATAATTTGAGTTTAGCATAGTGAACTGTACATTATCCAATGCAATGGTGAGACAGCCAAATACAAAATTCGTCACTAAATAGATTAAAAAAATACAAAAATTTTATTGTCATTTTTGAAATAAATAAAAAATGCAGTCAGAAATTAGGTGTTTCTACACATTTACCCAACCCTGTATATAAGATAAAAACAGTGATCTATATATGTATAAACAGACCTAAGAAAAAGAATTAAATTTACAGAGACGTTAATAATTTGTAAAAAAGATTACGTTATCTTAAATTCACTATTGGTAGATTACATTGAATATAAGAATGAAAAGAACATGAATAATAAAACAAAACTTACGTTACGTGTATAGATACATTTGTGATGATAATAAAAAATGATTTATATTTTATATAATGTAAAGTTATAGGTGGAAGAGTTGTAAGTGTTGAAGAAAAAACGACTTGTTGTAATGATGGGACATGTCACTAATAGTACTATTTGGTTAATTATTTTATATT
The DNA here is from genome assembly GCA_963932245.1 of Tachinus rufipes. Classification (NCBI taxonomy): domain Eukaryota; kingdom Metazoa; phylum Arthropoda; class Insecta; order Coleoptera; family Staphylinidae; genus Tachinus; species Tachinus rufipes. The sequence continues at coordinate 67,589,537 of OZ010745.1, read as the reverse complement.
TACTTTGTGGCCGCTTTTAAAAAGATGCAAATATATTGAAAACTATTGTTGATTTGATCATTTAGGCAAATAATATTTGAATTATCTTTGATTTTCTCAATTTCGTATGCTAGAATCATTTTTAGTCCTTTTGAGCAGATATGTAATAGTTAAGTTTTATTTGCTATTAAATTTATGTTCGTTTAAGTGAATATAAAATTATCAATCATCCTATTCTGTAACTTTTTCTAGTTAGTAGCAGTTGTTCAGTAACAACATCGTTATGGCAAAACTTGTAACAATTTTTTTAACAATATTCCTATTCACTAAGAAGAACATTGTTAAACATTTCACTAACAATTTATCTGTATATAAACTACATAAAGTTCACATTCGATCACTGCTTTACAAGCGTGCGATTGGTGCGAGCATGCGCATTTCGATAAAACCTCTCATTTAATTCCTCATAATAACCTTATAAAAATATCAGCTAAATATAAAATTCATATAAAAATTAAAGAATGTATAATAAAAATACTTAGAAGTTAGAGATGTAGAAATTATTTTACATACAATAATAAATTGCATAAACTAAGACACATGATATAATTATTTAATAATTATGTTTATAATGATTTAATAATTATATTACAAGTTTTATTATATGTATACAACTTCATACATCTTTAACTCTTAAAGATTTGCTTACAGAATAGGCATGAATAATAGAATATTACTTTTATGTTAAAATATAGTATCATTTAATTTAATTAGCATTATGTCTATCTATATTCTTATTGATCAATTGAAATTATTTTGCACTTGCACAAAATTTTGTCTATTTTTCAAGATATCCATAAAAGCAAATCTAAAGTAGTTCGTAGATAAATGTTTAAGTTTTCTATATCCAATCTCGGATTGTAATTATGTTAACCGATGCATTAGTTATCTTGGCGCCCATATACATGTAAAGTACTGCACAAACATTAGTAAACTTTAAAACACGTTCGTTATTTATTTAATAAATCTGTCTGATGGAGCTCATATTAAGCAAATAAATTCTTATTTTAGTATGTTATTTTTTGTAGTTATAATTACTAAACTCATTTTTTTGCCTATCTCAAACCCTACAATTCTCAGATATTTTATTTCACCATATATAACGCAACATAGTCATTTCAGATTTGGTAAAATTTAGAGACACTTAAAAACATCGCAACGCCTCTTGTGTTTCAACTAAAAGTAGAGCAGTATTTATAGCTCGCAAATAATCAAATAAAATTTAATAAATTATATCTAACAAACATCTAAAAGTTCAAACTTGAATAAAAAGGTATTAAATAAATATAGCAGATATAGACTGGGGTGAAATATTTATTTAAATAAATGCTTGAAAAAAAAAAAAAATTGCATTTATTCATGCAGTACAGTCTTTATAAATGTCTGGGATTATGTAACACTTTAAATATGCCGCCTTTTTAAAATTGTGCACTAAACTATTTACTTTGTTTTGACAGTTCAAATGTTAACCAAGGTTATATTATTGAATCCTACTTTAGGAGTAGGTGGTTTGGTAATGGCTCTATTCCATTCCGGATTGTGTTCGAGAGTTTCGACAGCAGTAAACAATGTAAACATATGAAAAGAATATTTTTATTATTGAATCCTAAGATAAGCAACTTTATTTACACATTTACTAGAGCGGCACATACGCACATTAGATGGTTACATAATCCCAAACTTTTATAATGACCCTGTATTAATAATTTTGTAAATAAGTTGGATTTTTATTACAAATCAAGTTTCATAAAAGATGCAAAGCATGCACTGTATTGCAGAGAAACAAGCACCTGACAGCAATGATAGAAAAAGAAAACATCAAAGAATTGGAATAGACCATGCAAAGTAAATTAAAACTGAAAATTGGATACAAAATAGTGACTGGGAAACTGGGCCTCCAGTCCCCAATAACAATGACTGATGAAGAACAAATAAAGATAGTTCAGAAACTATAGCCTAAACAGGATAAAATAACCTGGTCAAAAATATACGTAAATATCCACTATGCACATCGGAAAAAATAAGTTAAGCTGAAAGCAAACTGAAGCAAAGCAATGGCTCAGTAAAACCACTGGAAAGTGGCTAAGACCATATCTCTAGAAACACAAAACTATGCTGCAGGATAGTTAGTTAATAAGCTACTCAAAAAAGAGTTTTTCTCAATACATAAGAACAGAGAAACCATAAACATGACATCAATAATTGAACATTTTGAAATATGTACTAAGACGGGGTTCTGACGCCAGAAGAAAACAACTTAATAGCATGCACCAATGACCTGGTTTATTGTAGTATACAAGAAAAGCAAACAAAAAATTAAGAAAATAAGCAACATGCAAATGGATCATACCTGCACAGAAAATGCAAACTGAGCCTACTGTGATCAAGAAGATATCTCAGTGCAGACGGTGCTCAAATGTCATAGATAGATAATAAAAGCCAAGAACCAATGACAGCAAAAAACATATCAAAGCTAATGCTAGAAAGTAAAGTGAGAGTTTTAGTTGGCATGCACTTGAGTACTACTCATGGGTAAATCCAAGTTTTTAAAGATTTTCCTTTCTTTTAATTAAAAAAAATTGCCTTGCCTTTTTAATAAACAGATTTGTTTTCAATATTAATCTTTTTATCAAAAGTACATATTAGTACCTAACCGCTCTATCAGTATGACATTATTAAAAACAGACTTTAATATTATCAGGCCAAACAATTGTAACATTTCTAAACCACTTTTATCTAAATGTAGATGGCAATAAACAAACTATTGGTTTATCTTTAGAACTAACCAATGCTTTTGATTTTGTGTCATAATAAAATGAAATATAATAAAAAAATTAGTATTAGAGAAACTGCACTTACATTGATTCATAAATTATTTAAAAACTCAAAAATGGTGTGATAGCTCAGTTACAGAGAGTTAGAGGCCGGGAATACACATGCCATAAAGTTTAGAAGTAGTTTGCATGCCCAAAAATGGCATGTACCAATTAATGGCACAGTGAGGATACATGTGCAAGTGAAATTGCATGCAAGCTGCTCCTGACACGCTTGCTAAAGCAAGTAGTAGTCAAGCAGGTATACATATGGCACGCTTGCTAAAGCAAGTAGTAGTCAAGCAGGTATACATATGCCATTTGTTTTTCAAGTTTTTATAACTAGCAATAAACATAAAAAAATAATGTTATATTGTTACAAAACAAAACAAAAAGACCCCAAATATAAGATATAATTGGTAAATAGAAAACATTTAAAAATTCCAGAACAATTTGATAAATTGTATACAAAAATTAAGAACAAAATTAAAAAGAAAAATACCACAACTTGTTCCAATCAATGGTTTGTGATGAAATAGATACTGCATTAAAAGATTTCCGTTTTAGTTTGTCAGCTACTGTCTACTGGCATGCCAGTACCTATCATGTGCGTTCAGAAGAGCAGTCGTGCCATGAGTAGCTTGCATGCAAGTTTACTTACACATGTATCCTCACTGTGCCATTAATTGGCACATGCCATTTTTGAGCATGCAAGCTACTTTCCAAATTTCATGGCATGTGTATTCTCGGCTTTATACCAGCTCCTTGCTGACATGCAAGTCAATTGCAATGTGCAAATAAGGTGGTGGAAGACGATAAAAAGCATGCCATGTATGAACGCATACGACAAGTTCTGGCATGCCAGTAGACAGTAGCTGACAAGCTGATACAAAGGTAACAATTTGTATTTTTGTTTCTACATTTTATTTTCAAAATGAGTCAATGGGGAGATGAAAAAACTATTAAGTTTACTACTTTATATAAAAATTTTGAATGTCATTGGAATTCGAGAAACACTTTTAAAAATATGCTTATGTAACTAATAAAAGATTGACAAACAAATGACATAAGTATCCCTGCTTGCCTGCTACTTGCCTTAGCAGGCGTGCCAAGAGCAGCTTGCATGCTATTTTACTTGCTCATGTATCCTCACTGTGCTGTTATTTGACACATGCCATTTTTGGGAATGCAAGCTACTTCCTAAATTTCATTGCACGTGTATTCCCGGCTTAACAGTCCAAGGTTTAATCCTCTAAATATGACTTAGTTTTTATACACCGGGGCAATTCAGAAGTCAGCTAATAAGACTTCTAGGACGATGTAAAATAGCTGTAAAACGCACAATATAAAAAAACATACAAAATATAAAATCAAATGTTCAATTCTTAAAAATAAGTGTTCCCCAAGTTATATCATCCAAATAGATCATTTCTGAATAGAATTTAGAATTGATAGTGTAGTTTCAGATGCTCGTCCCTATACTTGGGAACAATATACAATACAAGAACAAATATAAATTTTACATATATGCAAAAGCTGAACTGAAGTAAAAATCTGTTTACATCTATTGAGAAACCCTAGCTTCCTAGATACTTTCAAATCTATGTCAACAACATGGTTGTTTCAGAGAAGATTATGTGAGATAGAAGTTAAATTGAAGAAGATTTAGATATAGATTTGTTGTTGATTTGATATTTGGTACTGATGATACCTCAGATTTTAATTTTGAAACAGTAAGAACTTGAGTTTTTTAGAGTATGAACATGTTGGAAGTACCCCATTCAGATCTTTGTTTATAGATGCTACTGATTCTAACCTAGAAATTTCAAGATGCTCTGTCATATTTGTCGATATGGTCTTTGAAAAGTACAAAGTATTCTTTTTTAAAGCTATAACTAAAGCAATGGTCACATAACTTGTTTTATTTTATTCCACATGTTGACTGCAGAAGTGTCAGTAACTAACAAAAAGTTTGCAAAATATATTATGCAATAAATTGTTCAATATTATTGATGATAATATTGATAGTCTAGGGACACCTTTAGAGATTTATGATCAAGATATATGTATACAATAGAACTTGTTGATTAGAATAGCATACCCTACCAGAATCCAGAAATCAGAAGATTTGTTGAATGTATTGATCGATACTGAGTATCTGAGATGAAGTAATTTTGTTCTAAGAACTTGACAATGTGGAAATTAATATTTTTCAAAAAATTTTGACAGATTAGAGAATAATGCAATTGGTCTATAATTTGAAGAATCAGACTTGTCTCCCTTTTTGGGTATAGGGTAATGATTTGCAATTTTCGAACAATTTGGGAATGTGTTCTTAAAATTTAATCTTCATAAACAAAACCAAGTCTCAAAAATCATTATAGACAGATGATAAAAGAAGTAAGCTTAACTTTCCTGAGTGATGAAATAGATGAGCATATATAGTGGAATGTACAAATTTATAGAATCTGCTCTAAACCATCACTGCCATGCAATTAAAAAACTAAATAAATAGATTAGTTCCATTGTTAAAGCATATATAGTAAGTGCATTTTACAGGTCATTAAAGTAATATATTTTTGACCAGTAGTACTACTATTTTTTTAACAGGTTTTTGGTAAATAAACTGAAATGTCAGAAATAAAATAATGAAACATCAAATATAAATATTATTATTTTATAATTAATGTTTTCTTATTTAATCTTTTAGAATATTTAATTATTTGTTTATTTTGCAAATGCAAATAACTGACTAATAGTTTAAACATCTATTTCTCATCAATTTACTACATTAGTTTTACTCATGCGTTTCATTTTATTAACCATTGTCTTTCTAGTCACATTGAGTGTGTAATTTGATATCATGAAAACATATGGTTCGGTAGAATTAACTTACTGTTTCTATCAACATCTATAAATAACTTAAAAAAAAACCTTTAATTAAAGTTTAATCAAATAGTTTTATTATACTTTGGAAATAATTTTTAATACAGTGCCTATTTTATGCAGTATTTTAATTTTATGTATGCATTATATGTACTATTTCAACTTATATCCAATGTAATAATAACTAATAAATTATATTATATGATGCAATTCGTAGCAATTCCATCAATATATTGATCAAATAAAGACTATTAAATTATATTATATATGATGCAATTTGTAGCAATTCCATCAATATACCATATTTAGTGTGTGTCACAAATATGAAATTAAATATATTATAAAAAAATTACTTACCAATAACTATTTTTGGTTTCCTCATATGATCATTAATTGTATAATCAGAATTTCTCGGACTTTCCAATGGTATTAAAAAATCTTCATGGTACTGATGACTTGTGACGGGCTTGCTGCTCCCATCAATCAATGATTGACTAACCCAACCGTACCATGCCTTGGAACTTACAGCGGTGGCAAGTGTAGGAGCCTTCCCACTACTCATACATACTTCTACATCAAAAATTAAATCCTCTTCTAATGGATAATCAACCTGTGTAGGTTGTTCGTTATCAGTATACCTTGTCCAACCTTCACGAAATACCCACATTTTTGGTGGATCAGGTATGCTCTTCAAAACTCGTCTAATCAAGTGTACGTAAGGTTTACTTTGCTGATTTCCAATAAATTTAAAATGCTCTTCTAAATTATCCCCCTCTAATGGTGGTAAAATAACATCAGGATCTAGGGTATGTTCCAATTCCTTACTAACCATCCCATGCTTCTCCAATGCTTGTTTACATATTCGAACCAAATCAAAATCATAATTCATTTTTGGACAATTCTTGAAAAGTTGTTCATATAAACTCTTTGAGATCATTTGTATATCAATTTTATTATATCTGGCACCTGTGGCACAATCTGTTCTTGTAAATATAGGTTTGTTTTCCCGTTGCTCTTTCAAACGTTGTATTTTTGCCACATCTGGCTTGAATATGGTTCGTTTAGACTGTGATGAAGTATAATTCTTCCATGTATAGTTGTCTGGAGCTCGTTTATGCGATAGCCTTATTTGGTTATATCGAAACATGGCATACATAAATGTCTTTTTGGAGTCAAATGTGAAGTCGCTGTCGGTGAAAAATGACAGTGTAAAAACCACTTGTCAAAAACTAAGCTGGATTTATCTGTGGCTGAATGTGATATATTGAATAATTCTCAAAAATTTATAATAGAAAAACATGAAATACATCTGGATTTCTAAGGTTATAAAAACACAACGTGTGGCATTTATAGACGTAGATATTTCTAAATGAGTTATTATTTTAAATGTAACTTACGTTATTGATATATCGTCTAGATTATCAAAATATATGTAAAACTTCTGGTTTTATTCTCGATGTAAAATCTAATAATTAATAAACATAAAAGTTGTCAAAACTGTTTGCACCGATTTGCATCACATTGCCCAGTTTAAAAGACAGTCGGTGTTATACAACTAACTATGCACCTATTGTGTATGCTTAGTTGCATAAGACAATAAATGTTTTAAATTAAAACTCGTTTTGTCGTACACGGTGGTATTAGTTAAAAAATCCATAGACGCGTTACCATTCATTTTTCAGTATTTAATTAAAATAAAAGCACAATACATTATTTCAGTATGATTAACTTCAGGTATTGTTGTAAAAAGCTAGGTAATTCAAAAAACAAAAATATTGTCACGTTCTAAACATTTTTGAATAAAATAATAGCCTTTAAAAATTAAAATAAATATTTTCTGTTTTCTGAAAAGCAGTATGATGATGTGTGCAGACGATATATATAAAAAATAAGATTTATTTTTTCACAAATCATTCATTTTTTCACGATCAGTATTGTGAAATCCAATGGTCATCATTTGTGTAGACTTTTCAAATATTTGATTATTAATTTGATTTTATATTGAAATAAATGATTATAGACTAGGTTAAGTTAATTAAGTCAAGGTTTAGCTTTAGTGCAATAGAACGTGTTGACTAATTACAAAGCAGGCACAAAGTAAGCGTAGGTAAAACTTCAGTAAGCCATAATAATCAGGGAAGGCGCTAGGCGGTAAGCGAGGTAAGCATCGCTTCGGAGCGCAATAAGTTCACATTTGCATTATATTATTGTATTTTTTTTAATACTGTAATTATTGCAGAGTTAAAAAAAAATAATTTAAGATATGAAATAATGATTTACTTTGTTACACTAAACTTGGTCGATATGGCCCAGTTTCTATGTGTAGACTTCTTAGATTTTTTTGTGCTTTGTTGTTCAGCAAGTCTTGAGCAACTTCTTGAAGATGTCCTCCAGGTGCCCTCGGGGCTGTTGTGGTGGCTCCTTGCTTTAATAAAATCTGCGGTTGGTGAATCGGCGGTAAGACGGCGATAAATCCGACCAAGTGGCTGCCTAAATTACAACTCCTTTTGTTAGCCAGTAATTTTGTTTGGTTGCTGTGTTACGGACTCAATCCATTGCTTCACAATTTAGTCTTAATTTTCAATTGGAACTTTAGTTAGAATTTTTTCTACGGAGCTGCTTCCGTAATTGCGACTGACTAGTAGTTTGTTTGACACCATGTTTTTGCCATTTGTTTCTGCGTTTTCGTGTGATAACTCCGCAGGTACTCTTTAATTTCACTGGTATGCAAGGCAAATGTTGCTTTGTCCTGTTGGCATTCTGGCAAGTAAAAGATCTACTCTGAAGTTTGCTTGCTAATAAGTCCAAAATGTGCAAAATGTTTTTTAAACATGGATATATATCTGATTTAATTGATGTGATCTGCCTTGACTGCACCGTGTTTTTTGTGGTTTGGAAAAAAAATCTTCTAAGGACTGTCTGATTCACCTTCCAAGGAAAAGTGCAAACAGACTAAACTCCTTTTGGATCATGCCTAGAAGTTTGAAACCGTAAGGTTTATATAACTTTTGTTTGAAAATTGTATTTTAGAAGAAAGTTGGTTAGGTTAGGTTAGGTTAGATTACGTTAGGTTGGTTGAGTTGCGCAGCAACATTGAAGACAAAGCATTTAATAGTGACAATTAGTGTGTGTGGACAGTTTTGTTTTTTTAGTGTGTGTGTGTGGTGCAATGGCAGTGCATTACACCGCGCCTAAACGTGTTTTAGACTTTGTGTGGACATTTAAATTGGCACGGAAACAATCGTACGTATTTATTTATTTTTACGGAAATAAATATACATTCACGGAAATAAATATTCATTCACGGAAATAAATATTCATTCACGGAAATAAATATTCATTCACAGAATTAAATATTACAACCAATAATAAATTGTTGTTGTAGTTAAAATGGAAGACAAGACGGAAGCCAGCGTCTCAGATGATAAGGTGGATGCGTTCGCCAAGAAACCAAACGTTGCAAGAACACCGCCTGATAATAAGAATGTACAGAAATTGAAAAGAAAGCCGGAAGAATTGCCGGTCCAAACGCCCGACTTAACCAGCGATGAAATGTGGTGTAAATTCCAGGCCCTGAGCTCCACCCTAACAACAATTAAAACGTTTATTGCAGCAAATAATAACATGCATCGCAAATTAAAAACCAATATAAACAATGTTTATGGAATATACTCGCAAACAAAAAAACTAGTAAATTAGCTAGAAAAGAAAAAAAAAACAAAAAAATTAAGTAGAACGAGGTACACTCAAATAGAGTAAATAATTACACGGCCAAAGTGGAGGAGGTAAAAGAGGATATGAATAACCTATGCTTAGATACTAGAAGGAAGTCCAAAGCAGCAGATAAAGAAGCTGAAAAGCTATTAAGTGAAATTAAATCTCTGAACGAGCAAGTTAAAAATAAGGCGGCAACAGCGGAAAAATTTGAGGCTCTAAAGGACCAAATCAGCTCTCTGAAGACGCAGATAAATAATACACCAGAAGCAAGTGGAGCATCTCTCCAGCTAGACGGTAATGCATTATGCAAAAAATGCCACAAACAAATTAATCTGAAAGAAACAAAAGATGCTTTGCTCGAAAAAAAAAATCGAAGAAACCGACCCATGTAAAATAAATGAGGCAGATTGGAAAGCACTTATAGAAGAGCGGTGGCCGGAGGTTGCTTTTGCGGTTCCAATGATAAGGGGAAACCCTTTCAACAAATCAGAAGAGGTAGCCATTATTCTTGACGCAGAAAAAACGAATACCACGGGTCTCCAAAATGTTCAATAATGGGTCCTTGAAAGGGCAAATTGAGTCAGTGTCAAGCGTCATTAAAACAAGTAAGGCAAGCAGAGAACAAAAAGTTCATGCTTGCCAAGCCAAAGCTGACAATCTGGTAGCTGATTAAAATAATACTAGAAATAAAGACGCTAGTGGAAAGCAGCGAAATCCAGCACAAATTGGCTATAGCGTCTTAAGAAAAATGCTTAGCATCGTTTTCAAGACATCGGCGATCAGTCCGGAGATGTATGTCCCCGTTAGCCACACGAAGACGGAGACAATTAAGAAGATGCCCCAGAAACTAACAGAAAATAAAAAAGCAAAAACTACTGATGCAATAATCATTAAAGCAAATGACAAAGAAAGCTCATATGCCGACTTCCTAAAATGCTTCAAGGACAAAACCAACCAGCAGCAAGAAGGAGCGTCTATTAAAGCAATCAGGCAAGGGAAGGTGATTTGCTAATAATTACAGAAAAAAGAAAATCAGCAAATTTAAAAGCTTTGCTCACCCAAAAAATGGAAAACGTCCGCGTCATAAGTGGTAGTGCAGCAGAGAAAAATACGCTGCATATGACAAATATCGATAGTGACGCAAGTCAAACTGAAATTGAGGAAGCCATTACTAATAAACCAAAAGACATCGGACACGAAACAACAAGTTTTTCATTGACAAATCTGAGGTTTACTAGAAACGGCAATAAAAATGCAACGGTTATAATAGAAAACAAAGCAGACTTAAAAATAAATAATAAAAGCCGATAAAATTAAAATAGGCTTTCTCAAATGTTTGTTGAGAGAAAGGGTATATTATGCAAGATGCACAAACTGTCTAAAACTTGAACATGCTAGAGCTAACTGCCCATCAAGCAGACAATTCCGGATGCCTAAAATGCTGCAAGCCGGGTCATCAAGTAAAAAAAATGATCTAATGCAGCCTGGTGCATCCATTGTAATGCGGAGCACAGGGCAGATTTGACATCGTGTGCGGTTTTTAGAAGACTTATTGACCAGAGCAGGGAGGAGCTGATAAAGTTACCCCAAAATGATTAAGTTCCTCCAGATAAATGTCGGTACCGCAAAAGCTGCACACAACGCTGCTGCAGCAGGACAAATTGAAACAGATATTATTCTGTTCTAGGAACCCATCAAGGCCATCGTGAAGAAACAGGGTTGGTGGACCGACACAAAGACGGACGTTGCTGTCCAGATTATAAACAGAAGAGATATTATAATAACTGGACACAAAGCGGAATATGGCTTCCAAATTGTGGAAAGCAAACATTTTAAATTGATAAACGCCTACATCTCGCCAAATACAAAATTAAAGTGGACAAAATCATAAATGCTTTCACGACAAACAAGAAAAGGGAGTGTGTCTTGGTAGGGAATTTTAATGCAAAATCTATGGCGTGGGGTTCAAATTTTGAAGATAAGAAAGAAGAATATCTTTTTAATTGCATTTTGAGTTTAGACGCAATAATCCATAATAATGGTAATAAAGCTACTTTTGTTAGAAAAAATAGTATTTTATTTATTGATCTAACAATTATTTAATAAAAAGGATGCTAATACATTTTGGGTTCTAGATAAACTTAAATTTTTAAATTTACTAAAAGATTACAATAAATTCAGTCATGATCTACCTTCTTTTTATCAAAAATCCAAAAAAAAAACAAGTCAAAAACTACATGCAAAAAAATCGAAAAATGTATATTGGTGAAATGATAGCACAGAGAAAAAAAGACAAATTTGCAATTCAATTAGAAGAAAATTATCAAAATCATCTGTTTTAGGTAATATCAAAATTAGTAGTTTTTCTAGGAATGAACTTAAAATAGCTAAAGAACAATTTAAAAAAGAAATTTTTATAGCTAAAGATAGATGTTGAAACAAACTTTTGGATAGTCTTGACAATGATCAATTTAGACAAGGTTATCAAATCCTTTGTAAAAGATTAAACTTGCGCCATAATAAAACAGAAATTGAAGATAATGACGTTAAAGAAATAGTGGATGAACTTTTTCCTGATGTTAATGGCTTAGCAGTTAACTTATTAAATAATTTGAGAAAAATTCCTTAATTTAGTCTGCATGAATTAGAATCTACAATAAATTTTTTAAAACGTATAAAGCTCCTGGTCCTGATAAAATTACAGCTAAATATGTTAAATTAGTCTTTTTAGAGATACCAAATAAACTGTTTTAATAAAGTATTAGTAAATCTTTCTTTCCTTTCAGATTGGAAAAAAGCAACAATAGTACTTATCAAAAAAAAAAAAAATGGGAAATATAGACCAATTAGTCTTATCAGTACATTAGGTAAAGTTTACAAAAAATTAATTAAAGCACATCTGGTAATTGAATTGGAAGAAAAGAATGGAATTTCTAATTCCCAGTTTGGTTTTTGTCTTTCTACAATAGATGCAACTTGAAAAGTTAAAAGTTTAATAGAGAATAGACATAGTAAATTTATAGCTTTAATTTTGATTGATATTAAAAATGCTTTTAACACGGCAGTAGAGCATAGTTCAACAAAATTTAACTCGTATTGGTATTTCTGAATATATTTGTTTAATAATTAATGAATTTTTCAAAAATAGGAGCCTTAAATTTAAAAACACTAAAAAAAAAATTACACAAGGGGTTCCACAAGGCTCTGTATTAGGACCAACTCTTTGGAATATCGTATATGACCCTATACTTAGTCTAGATTTACCTTCTGGATGTTCTACTATTGCCTATGCTGATAATCTTGCGCTAATTAGCACTGCCAATAATATTAAAGATCTTAATAAAATAACAAACCAAGCATTAAAGAATATTAGCAATTGGACTATTAAAAATAGTTTAGAAATTGCTCTAGAAAAGTCAGAAGTTTTAATCTGCAAAGGGGCAAAGTCAAAAAAAGAAATTAATTTTAAAATCGGCATCACAACTTTACAACCAAGTAAAGCTGTAAAATACTTAAGAATAAATTTTGATAAACAAGGTATTTTTGGAAATCACACTAAAGTTATAACAAAAAAGGCCAAAGAAAGAATTGTAAATATAACTAAAATTCTTTTAAACATTTCTAAATTTACAAGTAAAAAACGGATTGTTTATTACTCAGTAATTAAATCAATTGTGCAAATCACAGAGCAAAACTAATATCAACTCAACAAAAAATTCTGTTGAGGGTAGTTAGCGCGTATAGAACAGTAAGTGCTTATGCTGTGACAAAGCAGATTCTCCAGAACACATTTTCTTTCTTCTTTGATTGTGATAGATGGTCCAATGAGAAGAGAATGGTTAACGCGGATTTGGACCGAAAAATTTACGTAAAAAATACCATAAATTTAATGTTGTTTGTATAAACAAAATTATGAGATAAAAAGAAGAAGATGAAAGAGCAAGACAAAAGACTCTGTTGCCTGTTGCGCAGCGTGACTGATTGCTGTCCAGGTTCGAGCTGCTAAATGATGTTAAATTCTTTAATTAGATTATTCCGTATAGCAGTGAGAAGATTGAGGTATTTTAGTGGGTGTGAGCCCCACACTCCCGAACACGTAGAACCAAGTGTACGGGGAGCATTAAGCGTTTTTCTCAAAAAAAAAAAAGTTAGGTTGTTTAGGACGCCTTATAGACTATAAGCTAAGCCACTTTAGGAAGTAATGATATTGATCGATTTTTTAAAGAAATATTCATATTTGTCTGGCTCAGCAAGTCTGGCTAGATTCGGGTTGGGATAAACCACAAAGTTATCAAAGCACCTTTTGGCTAATGTTATGATGTGTTGGCGCTGCTGGAAAATACCGAGATCGTTACAAATTTCTTTGTTTTAAACTTACCATGGGGCTCCAAAAAACCACTGTAAAGTAAGGTTTTGAAAAAAAAAAAAACAATTAAAGTTCATGTTTGCAACTGTTTTCTAAATTAAAGAATCAAAAGTAATTGATAATTTTGGTCTGGTCTGACGATATTGGTGTACATTTTCTTTTACGTTTTTTGACAACCTGACTCTGTCTAAGATAAACTGTACGTGTAATTTGTACGTAAGATCAAAGGTAATTCCCAGATATTTGACAGCATCGGACTACGGTATAGGAAAGTTGTTCAGAAGTTTGACATCAAAGTTTTGCGGTTTAGATATGAAGCTAACAGCTTTATAAGACGCAAAGAATTTTTTTTTTAAATAAACTTTTGAGGCAGACTTTGTCAAACGTTTTTCTCAGGCTGAAACAATGTGGTCCTTCACTCAGTTTTTTGATAGACTGCAGAATAGTCCTTTTAAATTCAATATTGGTGGTCTGGAAGAATATTGTTAGATTCCGTGTGGCCTTGAGTTATGTCCAAGAACAGATTAAATTGTCAAACACTAACAGTGCGTTGTCAATGTCTTTTAAGAAATCATTGATTAGTAATTGATGAGGAGCATTACAATTCCAGGCTATGAGCAAATGACTGCATAAACTGGTAAAATTAGGTTAATATACAAAACTCACTATTAGTATAATTTTTTTAGTAATAATTATTTTTTTTAACACTTTAGAAGACGGGGGCGACATATTTAAAATTTGCGGGGAGTTCCATAGTACTTAGCGCCGCCCCTGATAATAATACTGTGCGAGCAAGACATAATAAAGTTTATTTAGTGTTTACCGGTTTTTAAACTTGTTTTTCCTGACAAAACAATCCTAAAAATAAGTTTTTATAGACTTTATCACTGTTTAAGTAAAGTTAATATTTATAATTACATTAACTACCAAAAAAATATTGTTAGGCCTATGATGAAACGTCTAGAAATTTTTTTACAAAATATTTAATAGATGTATATTTGTTTGCCAACATCAGTTTTTCTTACTCGCACTGTAATAACAATGCATTACTTGCGTTCAACTGCGATGACTGCACCTTATTGCCAACAATCGCTGAAATATTTAAAAAATAAGTCATCACAATTTAAAATAGCAAAAGTAGAACTAGCGACCGACCAATAATTGTTGAAAGAAAATCCAGTTAAAAACCCACGTAAGTCAATATTTTGTTTACAATTTACTAAAAGAGAGTAGACCCATTTGAGTCTCCTTTTATTAATACCGACAGCCACATAAGATGCATTTTAGAAGAAATATAGATTCAAATTTCTGAAAATTTAAATAAATTGCCTATATTCTTAGTACACAATATGTGGATAATAGCTATCAAATCTTGTTTTCCTTAGTAAATATTCAACGCAGTTCAAGTTTTTAGTTGTATCTAACTTTTATTATTTTGTCCTGTAAAGTATTAAAACTCCTCTTGATAGTTTGTTTATTTTTGTACCCATTACGCAAGTAATTCAATAAACGTCGATTGCCAACGTACTACTAATAGCTTTTTTTAATTACTAACCAAGTTGAAGCTATGTCTTTAGATAAACCCAGTTTTGCAACTTTTTATATACTATAAAAACAACCTAAAAATTTTACGCCCGACATTGGCTATTTGTGTTGTTGGCAGATAAAGTGACCATAATAAAAAATAAACATAATTAAGCGATCTGGAACTTTATGTCTGTACCTTTTAACAGACCAATTAAACATTTAATATCATTTAAAATCTTTTATTTAATTGTTAGGCTATTTTATTTTTTTAAAATATTTTACTTTATATCAAAACTACAACTTCCAACAAACAATTGGCAATATGATGCGCTATCTGTCAGGAATTCTGGCATAAATTGCAGGTATAGAACTAAAAAGCAAAAGAGTAAAGCTGTAATGGTAAATGCAAAAAACAATAAAATAAAGAAAAAAAAAATAAAACTAAAATTTAAAACAAGTAATTAAATTTAAAAAAACGCAAGCTCTTAAAAAAATAAAACTAAGCAATATTAAACAACTCAATGCATTGAAAAACGAGGTATTAGGATAAATATAAAAACAGATGGATGTTTAAAAGATAAAGTAAAAATAAAAAGGCAATGCAAGAAGCAAACTAACTGAAAGTATTAGCTGTAGAATTGTATCGATCAAGAGATAAAATAGAGTAATTTGTTATTATAGTTTTAATCAATTAAATACAAATAAAATAAATAAAACCGATAAAAATTACTATAATAATAAATAATAATAAAAAATGCAATTATTTTACAATCCTAAACACTCCTGTTATAATATTTAAAGCAAAAAGAAATAAACTAATTAAAGAGTGGAGCATCTAACTTTTAAAATTTGAATCGGCTATAAATAAAAAACTAAAATTATGAATTTATTAGAAAGATTAGACATTTTTATTTAAACATGAAACACAACATCATTCAAATGACTGCCACGGCTGGCTTGACAGTAACCCATTCAATTAACCCATTTGTTTAGTACATTTTTATTGTTTGGGCTCCATTGCATAAACAGCAACTACGGTTTTGTGTTTCAAGGCATCAATTGTCTTTGGATGGTTAGCGTAATACTTATTCTTAAGGTCGCAGCTCCTAGGCGGTCAATTGACTTCAGCATTTCGGCTGATTATTGATTTCCAAAAACAGTTCGCAAAAGATCAATAGTTACGTTGGCTGTATGGAAAGTGGCCCCGTCCTGTTGAAACCAAATGCCATCCATTTCATACTCTTCAATTTTTGAAACAAAAATTCGTTTAGCATTTCACAGTAACGTTTGCTATTTACGTTAACGGCGGCTCCTTTCTCATTTTTGAAAAAAATAGCTCAATAATACCGCCGGACCAAAAAACACACCAAACGGTTACTACCGCGGTCTTTATGCAAAATTCTCCCCAAAAAAAATGCGAAAAAGGTACCGCTGTTTAGATAGCAATTCCTAGCAATAAAGTGTTGTTCGGTATAAAAATACTAATAACTTTGTTATAAAGCAAGCTAGAAAAAAAAAATAAAAACAGATTTGAATAGCTGAAGAAACGCTGGTTCCAAAAATGCAAAGAAAGTACCTAATTAAAAATTTGTAGAACTAATTAGCAGTTAATTAAAATGCCAAATAATCAATTAATTAATAACATCAATTAAAAAAAAATATATATTTTTCTGATAGATCTTTATGAGTACATCACGAATCCGCAATCAAAAGTTTTTGCGAAGTTAACATAAAATAATTAAAAATATTTAAATATAAAAAAAAATAATTAATTAGTCATTGCATCTTTGTTATAGAGCAAGCTAGAAAAAAAAACAATAACAGATATGAATAGCTCAGAAAATTAGTGATTCAAAAAATGCCAAGAAAGTACCTAATTAATAATTTGTGGAGCTAATTAGCAATTAATTAAAATAGCAAATAATCAACTAATTAACAACAACATTTTAAAAACAGTTTTTTTTTCTGATAGATCTTTATGAGTACATCAGAAATCTGCAATCAAAAGTTTTAGCGGAGTTGAAATAAATTAATTAAAAATTAAAAAAAAAAAATATTACTAATTACACAATAATTTGATATTGCTAGCATTACGATTTTAGTTTGAACAAACTTATGTGGTATCATTAGAAAGCTGACAATAAGAGGATTCTAAAAAGCTCAATCGCATAAGTTGGCGGAGTTAAAATTGACCAATTAAAAAAATCGTTAAGTTGTCCTCTAGAAAAAACTAATAACACTATAAATTGTTATTGCTAGCATTACGATTTAAGTTTGAACAAACTTGTGTGGTATCATTGGAAAGCTGACAATGAGAAGATTTTAAAAAGCTAATCGCATAAGTTGGCGGAGTTAAAATTGAACAATTAAAAGCATCGTCAAGTTGTCTTCTACAAAAAACTAATTACACTATAAATTGTTATTGCTAGCATTACGATTTAAGTTTGTACAAACTTGTGTGGTATCATTGGAAAGCTGACAATGAGAAGATTCTAAAAAGCTTATCGCATAAGTTGGCGGAGTTAAAATTGACCAATTTAAAGTTGTCAAGTTGTCTTCTACAAAAAGCTAATTACACTATAAATTGTTATTGCTAGCATTACGACTTAAGTTCAAACAAAGTTGTACGGTATCATTGGAAAGCTGACAATGTATGGATTCTAAAAAGCTCATCGCATAAGTTGGCGGAGCTAAAATTGTCCTATTTTGTAAACTCATAAATGTCATTATACTTTTGAAAAACAAAATAAACGGTAGTTTAAATTTCAAACGTTACATGGCCTACCTTTTATATACTATACTTCCAAATAATATATTTATTAAATATTATAAATATTATTTATATTAAAAATTAGTATTTTTTATTTCACCTGAGACCGTTTGATGTTTGGTAAGGCATGTCGTAAAGTAATCATTGTAAATCCCACATAACTATATTTTTAATACAAACTTGAAATATATTATTATTAATACTAGCAATATAAGTTGCCTAACTTTAATCATTGATTCTAATAGTAATCACCATATAAAATGATCTAATCCTGCTACAAAATATACACTTTGCAACATTCATAATTTAATTACGCTTTGATATAATCAAGTTTTTTTATTATTATTAGTATTATATTATGTTGCATTAAATATGCTGTGCCATAAAAATATTTGCATTTCCTGACCGGTACACAGCAATAAAAGTAAATAAATAACACACTAAACAAATAAAGTAATTGCTAACACCTGGTCAAAGCTCATAAATATTAATATGTTAGACTTGGTCAATAGACACTTGGATAAAAATAAGACGAAACGATTTGATTGCATTTTTATGTTATGAAATATTTTTTGTTTATAATATGGTATAAGATTAAAATTAAATTAAATCAAAACAAAAACATTACAATGTCAGTTTTTTTTACTATTAATAAATATTAAACAAAATCAGGAAACAACACTTAATTTCTTTAAGTACCTTCGGTTTGCGCAAAAGCAGGTTTGATAAGATCTTATTATTTTTCTTCAATTTGTAATGATTTCTTGTTTTCTGGCGAGTTTATAAAAACAAATTAATATAGGTTTTATTTTGAAGCAGAACAATAAAATTATATTAGATAATTACTTATATAATATTTATTATTAGTATTTTGTATTTGTTAGTGCATTCTATAGTATAAACACATTTTTAGTTCAATATTTATTTAAGAGATGCGACTAATTTGTATAGAAGTAATTAGATATTTATCTACATATTTTATGTGGGGTTAGTATTTTGTAATCTCTTCTCTAGTGTGATCTACATTATTTAAAAATAATAATATTTTTTAGTTAAATATTCTACGCATTTGAATAAATTAACAATAAATTACAATCAAATATCAATTTGTTTACTGAAATTTCTATATATGACCTTTCCATATATTTATATAAGTGTTATATTTACAATTACTTTATATGCAATAACAACTTAAAAACTTTAAATTTCAGCACGTAAAACTATACCAGTTTAAACTACATATCATAAAGACGCGATTTAATTTTTATATTGAAAATTTGCTGTATCTATTTAATTTCCAAGAAATAAATAATACTTTTGAGAAACTATTCATAATTCTTAGAATGAATATTTAAATATATATATAGATTACATTTGTTATTAGTTTGTTTAGATAGCAGCAAAACCTAGAATTGAGAGCGCTACTGCTATCTTGTATTGTTACCATTCATATTTTTTTGTTTTTATTATTTTAACTTTGTTAATTTAGTCTTGTTATTATCATAATATAGCGTTCTTTAATTTTAATTTTAATTTCTTTATTTGTTTCCGTTTTTGTTTAATGTTTTCTGGTAGTTGGTTCTAAGCGATTAGTTCATTGCCTAGTATTGTCTTTACCTTTTCTGTCTTTGTTGTGTGATCCGTGAAGCTCTTTGTTTAATTTTATTTGAAAGTTTTTATTTCTCTATTTTTAATTTTATATAATAGTTTGAATTTTTCTATTTTCATTTGTTAATGATGTCACAATAGTTTTGTGTTTGTTATCTATTATAAGTCATCTGTTAATGTTAGCTTTGGTAGTTTATGTATTATTTTTAGTATTTTGTTTTGTTTACTTTTACTGCCGCACTTTTTTTATTAACTTTGCGTTTGCAAATTGTTCAAATTTATTTTGAAAATATGGTTCAATTGAAGAAACTGATCGGACATTACGTGCATGGTGCTCATAATTATCCATCAGAGCGATTAATTCAAAAAACTCTGGATT
Organism: Tachinus rufipes; assembly: GCA_963932245.1. NCBI lineage: Eukaryota > Metazoa > Arthropoda > Insecta > Coleoptera > Staphylinidae > Tachinus > Tachinus rufipes. Next base: position 67,569,432 of record OZ010745.1, on the reverse strand, counting down.
GCTTTTGCAAAACGTTTAATCTAAACAATAATAAGCATCCAGTACAATGTCGTACAGTGCGCACACAATAAGCAATTGTTAGTCTGTAGCGTAGTGTTAATGATGATCTAAATATGTCAATTTTGTCAAGCTTTAATTATTTTTTAGTGTAAATAATTTACATATTACATATTTAAAGTTTTGATAAAAAACTGGGGTACAGGTTTTGGTGTTCATTACTTTTAGCGGGTAGTATATTTTGTCTGTTTTGTTATGATTTGATTTGATTGCTAGTATGTTATTTATTTAAATTTCTATGTCAATAATTTTTGTTGTTTTTGTTATTATTATCATAAATGTCGTTTTTTTAAATTATTTGTTTACGTACTATTTAGTTTTTTAAAGTCGTCATCAATGCTTTTATACATATTTCATCTGCAATGTTTTTATTTTGCGAGTTGAGGCGCAAGTGCTACTTTGTGGTTTATATTCTACCTCCACCGATGTACTAAGTGTGTCGTTTTTGTTTGTTTGTTGTGCTCTTAATGTATGTTTTTAGTAGTTTCAAGTTTTTTTCTATAACTTTCGTTTTCTTAATCAATATGTCTTTGTGAGTTGTGTCAAATCATCATCCAACCTTCTGCAATATGTAGTATATTACTATATTATTAATATATGATTAATATATTATTAATTATAAATGTGATTTAAGAATTACTTAATATGTCATAACAACACAAAAATATTTTTAAGTATTAATGAGTTTTAGATCATAATAATATACACTTTTAAATATAAGTTTTTTTATTTTTTAAGCTAACAAAAACATATTGCATAGACAATGGCATGATACTTGAAACAGGAAGAAAACAAACAAAAACAGCTAATGTATATATAAATATGTAGTATATTTAAAAATAAATGAACACCAAGTTTATTTTATCAAAATTTTAAATAATATAAATTATTCATACTAAGAAATTATTAAAACTTCAACAAAAACTGATAAGTTTTTGTTCAATTTACCTTGATAAATATATATAAAAATTTAAAAATAATTATTGTTATTTTTCTAAATTAACTGTGTAGTGCACATTACAATTTATCGTGCAAATGAGTTGATTAGTTCTTTATTTAGATCAAAATATGCTCTAAAATCGTTGGCGTGGCGTTTTTCAACAATTAAGCAATTTCGAATGTGTTTAAGTAATCGAACTCAAATAAAGAGGTTTGTCAATTCCTGATATTGCAATGACAATGTTAGAGTAGATGACGGCGCAGATTACAACCTAAACACCCTAGAAAACTACAGCTTTTCGGCTCTTCGAGGTCAATTTTCAACAATTGGAGATTTTTAAAGAAGCTTAACTAACCAAAGAATCTTTGTTCAATTAGTTTACTTAAAAATTCAATCATTTGGTCTCAACTCGTACCATCATAAGAAGGGCCATCTGGAATGATGCAATAAGAGACTACAATGGGTTGATCAATTTAGCAACAAATTGAGTTTATGTTTGTATGCCCACAATGCACGTAACATGATTAGATGTCGCAGAGGAGATTGAAAAAAAAATACAGTTTGTTGTTGAACAATATATAGTTCTTACACGCGGTGTGAGTATGAGGAGCAATTGTTTATAGAATTAACTCTCCACTATTCCTGTTAATTCCAAGAATATTAAACGCAAATTGTTACATTTACATTTTTGACCTGTCTGAGAACGTTGGAAACTCTTATTTTCCAACGGGATATTGCAAAGTTGCATACAACTAGGGTTACTATAGAATTTCAGAAACTAACTAATGTTGATTTACTGCTATGGCTTTCTCGTTTTCCAGACTTATCACCTGTTGAACACATGTAGAATAAAATCGGTAAAAACCTTTCCCATTTACTTTACCTCATACTCGAATGCGTATTCAGAAAGCTTGGAATGTAATCACACAAGCTAAACTTGACAATTTTATTTTTAACATGCCTGTAGAGTTGCTAAGTGCTCTAGAAATTGCAGAGGAAAAAATCTTATAATTTTTTGATAAATTTTAATCATTTCTTAAAACAAATTTAGTTGAATTATCACTTGCAACTTTACTACACGTTTCGGACGCAGTAAACATTAGTGTCAGCCAAGTAAACCTACAAATTATTTGACAAATAGGTTACATATGATCTATATTATTAAAAATATGTATAGTATTAAAATTATAGAGGAAGCTTTATTAGCAAATAAATACTTGCTTCACTTTATTTAATAAACTTGTTACGTGTACTTTTAATCGATGATGCGTTTTTAAAACTATTTAGATATTTATTGTCAGCAGAGTAAGCGTTGAATTATACTAGCTTTCAACAAAATAATAAATTAGGTTTTAATATGCTAGCAAAATTTCTATAAACTTTTAAGCAGTTGAAGGAGCATTGTGGAGTCTTTCTGAGCTGAGTGTCTGGATAAGGATAAATATATACCTTAACATTCAAGAGAAAATGTACAGGATGCTTCAGAAGGAATTGTTCATATTGTAATATATATACTATTCTATTTTGAAAAAAAAATCTAATTCTCAATAATAACTGAGGTACATCTATCTGAATTAATAACAATTTTAACAAATTTATGTAGTTTATTAAATTTTGATAAAATTAACAGTGGAAATAAAAATTTAATTTTTTGGAAATGGTTCAAAAATACCACCGCCAAGTTCAACACACGTCACTGTTCTAGTAAAACAGTTATTTACTGTGCTTCGCAGTTCTTTGAAGCGCCTTCTTATTTGTACAGCACTCGCCATAATAGATAAAATTAATTTATCACGCATTTATTAATTAGATTTATCCAATGGATTTAGAATAGCAACTATGGAATGGCAATAGGACCTGTTTTTATTTATTTATTTGTATTAATTACATTTGTAATTAACCATTCCATTGTTGCTTTTCTAAATCCATTGGATAAATCTAATTAATAAATAATATCGAAGGACGTCCAAAATTAATATTTATCTCGCAAGTTTACTTTTTCTCAATAAACATCATCTTTCATCCATACTCATAGCCCATAATTCAATAGTGTTAAGTCCAAAGATGTAGCTGTCCAATTGATGTAACAGCCATGGCCGTTCTGCATAAATAAGGTTAAGATATTGTGTCACCTGACGGCTGTAATGAACAAGAACGCCACAAATTAGAATATTATTCTGGTCTTTGTGAGCAAGAGACTGTTTTCCAACAATATTGAAAGTTTATTCTGCAAAAATTCTAATGCTTGTTTTTTTCAGCATGTCTCAAGACCTAACTAAATTTAAAATTACGATGTAAGTCGTTAGCTGAACTTAAAAAAAAACTGTAAATTTCTTTGTTTTTCTTGACAACGTCTAACCGTCTTACGACTATCATACAAAACCTCAAATTATCACTAAACATATCTGGCATCCATTGATCGACCCATTGTAGTCTCTAGAGGTGTTGGCTTCAACAAGTGGCCCTTGAGAATAACTAACGCATAGCAATACCTTTCGGTTTTCTTCTCTGCGTAAGTCCTGCTATTTATTTGTCCTAGTCATTGTCTCTAATGTGGTACTAGTTTGAGGTGAGCTGGTTTCGGCCTCGCGGAATTCACGCAGTCTTTTGTGCTCCATTAAATGCATCCCTTTTGGTAGTCTTATATTTGCCAGTTTAACTTCTAGTGAGATTCTTGAATTTCTATTTTGGATTAGTTCTTCGTGTCCCCTAGTTGCTAGATATACTCTTACCATTTCAAAAGTTGCATTTTTTGTCAAATTGGAAATGGCGCATCTTCCGTTTGGAAATTGTTTAGTCAATTCCGTCAATTTATTTTCCTTGAGCAGTTCTCTCCTTTTCCTCCTTATTTCTGCAATTACTGTTGGTACTAAAGTTTCAGTATATGTTCTTCTTGTCTTTCTGTTCATCTTCCATTGCTTGGCAAGCACAGTTGTTTTGACCCTCTTTGTTTCTTTCCTCTTTATTACTTTTTCCCATATTCTTTTGCTTTTATTTAGCTTCTCGCTCCTCCTTTCTTTGTCTTCTGTGGCTTTTAATTTGAGTGTTTTCTTTCATTTTGGTTTACCTAAATCTTAAAGCTTCTAACTCTTCTATCTTTTTTTTCAATACTGTCGTTGCATAGTTTCTTAGTGCTTTCCATTTGTTTTCGTCATTTAGGCATATTTTAATAATTGTTGATTTGTCTTCATTGTTTTCTAATATTTATTTTAGCGTTTTCCTACCTTTCTCCCATGCTTCGGACTCTACTAGCGTACGTATGTTCTGCGTCGTCATGCGTGTTTTCTAGACAAAATATACATTTGTCCTCTTTCTCCATCTTATTTATTTTTTGTAAGTACTTTCCAAACACTCCATGTTCGGTAAGTAGTTGTGTTGTATAGTAACACGTCTCCGGTTTTTTCTCTACCCATTCTTTAATTTTTGGTATTAGTTCCCTTGTCCATTCTCCCTTTTCTCCTTCTTTTCACTGTTTTTGCCATCTTTCCATCATATTCTCTCTTGCTTGTTTCTTTGTTTTTTGCTTACTAGTACTTTCATTTACCATTTTTTTATACCTAATCTTTCTTCTACCATCAAACCTGCGGGTAGTGTCGCCGCAATTACTTCTAGTGTTTCTTGCGACACCGTCCTGTAAGCCCTGCATATCCTTAACAATCTTGCTTTCATAGCTCCTCTTACTTCTTGTCTGTTTTTTATTTTTAAAGCTTCTCTCCATGTTTCTGCGGCATACAATAGTTTACTTCTAGCCGCAATTGCTATTAGCCTTCTTGCCTTTTCTCCTGATCCTCCCTTGTTTGGCATAAGCCTACTAAGCATTCCTTCCATTTTTTTTGTTCCTCTTACCGCTTCCTTAACCTGTTCATTCCATCCCTTTGCTTCAAGTCTTACTCCAAGGTATTTAATTTTTTTGCCTATGGTTATTATTTGTTTACCTACCTGTATTTCCTTTGTTTGTCTTCTTTGTCGATAGCCATGCCGCCTCCGTTTTCTGTGGAGCCAGATCTAACCCTATGTTTCTCATCCATCTCTTGATCATCTCTATTGCCTACTCTTACCTTTCAAATAGTACTTTTATGTCTATATTCCTACCTACCAGAGCTACGTCATCCGCAAATGCCGTTATTGTCACTCCTTCCGGCAGCCGCATTCTGAGTAGCTGATTATAAACTAAATTTCATAATTTAGGACCTACTGCAGAACTCTGTGGTACTACTCTAGTCAGCCTAAATTTTTTATTTTTGGTCAGTAGATTTTTCTCCTGAAGGTAGCTCCATATTATCTTAGTAGTTTTATTTGTTAGTTCGATTTTTTTTGCTGCTTCTACTACACAGTGTTGTCTTTTTCTGTATGGTCCACTGTTTGCTTCTTTTGCTATGGCATTTACCTTTTCAATGGCTCCTAGAGTCGTTCTTCCCTTTGTAAATCCGTATTGTTCCTGTTCCCATCCTCCTTTTTCTTCTATTTCCTGTTCAATTCTCCTCACGATAACTTTTTCCATAATTTTCGCTAATGTGTTGATCAGGCATATCGGTCTATACGTCGTTGTTTTACATGCTTCCTTCTTTTTCTCAATTAGTACTAGGTTTGCATCCTTCCAATAAGCCGGAAAAATTCCTTCCTTCAGACATCTGTTTATTATTTGTGTTATCTCTATCTCATTTCTTTCTAGTGCTGTCTTCACTATCTCCGTTGTTATCTTGTCTGGACCTAGTGCTTTATTATTAGGTAGTTTCCTTATAATCTGTTTGATCTCCTCCACTGTTGCAGGGGCTGCTTCTGTTTTGTCCGCTATTCCTGCTGGTTCTTCTACCATTCCTCCAGTGGAAAACAATTGTTCAATAATTACTACTTCATTTTCTTCTTCTTGTAAGCACACTGCTTTCATTTCTCCTAATTTATTCATAACTATTTTGTATGGTTTGCCCCAGGGATCCCTGTCTATGGATTCTAAAAAAAATTCCCAGCATCTTTTCTTACTGTCCTTGATCGCTTCCTTTAAAGCTTTTTTGTCATTTTTCAGTTCTTCTTCAGTTTCATCGGAATCTTCTCCTCTTCTTTTTTGTCTTTTGACTTTTTTTGCTGTTTTTATTGTTTTCTTCCTGCTTTCCTTGACTTCTTTGCACCACCAATATGGTCCTCTTCTTCCTCTTTCTCTGTATCTGGGAATTGATTCTTCCGCTGCCTTTCTCAACTTTTCCAAGTACCTTTTGCATCTTTCCTCTAAATTATTGTTTTCAGTCACTTCCTCTGCTTCCATAGCTCTATTTATCCTTTCTCTCTCCATCTTTCTTATGTTCCATTTTCCTTCTCTTTTGTATTCCTTTTCCTCTTTTCTGTTTGTGCTGTATTGTATGTACTTATGTAAACTCAGTGATTCTTCTTCTGTCACTGTCCAGCCCCTTACTACTCCAGCCGTTTCCCATGTTGCTATGATAATATTAATGTATGATTTGGATCTTCCTCTTACAAACGTTAGTTTATCTCCTTGATTGCATATTGTAAGATTTACGGCTGCTATCATCTCCTCAAGAATTTGGCCTCTTTTGTTGCACTTGGACCCTCCCCATCTTGGCGATTTTGCGTTGAAATTGCCTCCTATCAGAATTTGTTTGCTCTTTTGTTTCCTTAGGCTGTGTTCTAGTTTTTCTATCTACTCCTGTTAATATTCCATATTGCAGTTTAGACTGATGTAACAACTGTACACTATCAGACCTTATATCGGCCCACACTATTTCTTCCTTGGGTGTCCCCCACTTTTCTACTTTATCTCTACACTTACCCCTTGCTAGGATAGCTGCGTCTGAATTCTTATCTTTTATCCACTCCCCACTTAGTTTGTTTTGTAGTCTCTTATTACACTATTTTAAAAGGCATCTTTTATGGTGAAGAGTTAAAGACAAACAAAGGAAAGGGCGGTACGACTTGATATCTTATAATTGAATTTTCCTGTAAACTAATCAAACACAAATTTCTTAGTTAGTTTTGAAAATCAATCCCGGAAAGCGGCAAGCTAAAAATCTTTAACGTTCTGTAGTATTTCTAAGATGTCCAGGTCAGAATCTCCGCCGTTGTTCTTGTCCCTAAATTTATTATTTAACATCCAGTTATTGTACTAAAACTTTTCCAAATTTATTGAGCAATATTACAAACTGTCATACTTCCTTTTCTGAGCGCAATTACTTTATTGCTTTCAAAATTGCGTAACTGTTAAAAGTTGTCACGCTGACAAACATATTTTGATTTAAATAAAAAATTAATCTAAAAAAATAGCAATAACGTTTTTTAAATTTTTTATAATCTAAGGTAAATATATCAAAATACATATTATCTAAAATTTTGATAAAAATTGAGCTACGGTTTCTTAGTGTTCTTTTACTTTTGACAAATAGTATATTTTGTCTGTTTTTTTAAGATTCGATTTGATTGATAGTTTAGTATGTTATTTATTTAAATTTGCAATATCTTTTGTTTTTTTTTGTTATTATAACCATAAACGTAGTTTTTTTAAATTTGTTGTTTACGTACCATTTAGTTTTTTAACGTCACAATAACAAAACAATATTTTTGAATATCAATGAGTAAAACCCTTAGACTATATACTCTTATAGATGCGCCCGTATGCTATTTTTTGCTTGTCGCATAGTAAAACCAACATAACGTTCTATGCACAAAACTCAATATTTATGTGAAATAAATATTTGTGGCCACGCATCTAAGATGTTGGCTTTATTGCATTGGCAAAAAGTGTAAACATTAACCTTGAATACTTTATTTTGTTATTAATTTTAGAAAATACTGAACTTAAAAGTTTAATTCAAGAGTTTTGGTTCTACATTAGTACAATATTTGTCAGAATTCTTGGCAAATCTTGTACAATTTAAGTTATTATTCAATTTTAAATTGGCAATAATTTGAACAGCCCATTCTTGAATATAGTAGTGTATTTTTAAATGCTCCTCTTTATGCTTTATAACAATACTCAATACAAAAGCGTAAGCAAGTTTTATATGTATGCAAATGTTGGACAGATGTAACTGGTGTTCTAGTTTTTTAGATACTTTCAAAGATAAATCAACAACATAGTTGTTTTACACAAGATTATCTAAGATAGTAACCTTTAGAAGACAAATTGAAAAAGATTTAGATATAATTTTGTTCTTTAGTTTAATATTTGGTACCTTAAATTTTGATTTTGTAACAGTAAACATTTTTTTTTTAATTAGTATTGACGTGGGAGTACTTCAATCAGATATTGTTTCAAGGTATTTGTTTATTGATGCTACAGATTCTAACCTAAAAATTTGAAAACGCTTTGTCATATTTGTTAATATAGTTTTTGAAAAGTATGTATGAAATATAAAGGGTGCTATTACCTGCAGAACAATGAATAGCTTTTTGGGTTATTTAAAAACTTTATTAATGTAAATCAAAGATTGAGTCGGCAAAACAACAAAACCTTGAAGAACATCAGCATTTAAAGTTTCGGAGTCAAAGTTAAAACTATCAATTCCAACTATAATTTTTCAGTGGTCAAGAAAGTTATTGATAAGACTTATAGATTTGTAATCAAAACCTGTATAATGAAGCTTGTTAATATGATTAGAATGCTATACCCTATCAAATGTTTTAGAAAAGTTTAGAGATACTACAAAATGTTTTCTATATTTGTCTGAAGTACGCTTTTATTTATAAAGATCAAACAATCTGTCAAACGTTTTAATCAATATCCATATTGAGATTTTATAAACTTGGCAAGTTATATTAGAAAAAACATACATTTTATTAAAAACAACTATTTTAAGCTATTAAAATAAATTATTTGTTATTTGCGTATACAGGCCTCCAACAAAAGACTTAAAAGTATTTAATATTAACATTAGGTGATTTTAATGTAAACTATTCTAGCGCGCTTCAAAGCTGTAAAGAATTAATCACTCTTTTTTAGTTACATAATTTAACCATGCAGATTGACACTTATTGACTATGTGTGCATAAATACTATTTAAGTATAGCAACAGAATTGGTACCAGTTGATCTGTCCGATCATGAAGCTGTACTTACTCAACAAACTTAGATGCCATAAAAAAAACTAAGTCTGTTAGTAAATTAATTGTTAAGTGTAATATTATCACAAAACGTCATATAAACAGTTATTTTAAATATTTTATTGATATATTAAGATATGTATGCAAAATTTATTTTTCTATAAATAATATAAACTCAAAAAAATATTGTTGGATCACAAAAAACTATAGAATGTTATATAATAAACAATGCTTGAACTACACACCATGGTTCACGACAAATACAAATTATTTTTTGGCGGTTTTTGAACTTGGAAATACAGTAACACTACATAGCAAGCATTTCTAATTTATTTTACAGTAAAGAAATATGGTCGGTTATTAATAAGTTTTACAAAAAACTAAACAACACATAGAAATAAAAAAAAAAAAAAACAAATGGCGTTACAATTGACAAGCTTGTTGAAATTGCGAATACACTTGTTCTACTTGTTCTTAACAATAAAACTGTTAACAGTTGAAATAACACCTTTTATCTACGTAAATCCTACTAACTAGTTAATAAAATAAATTAGTAACTTAAGCCATAAACAATCCTCAGGTTATGATGGGTTTAAGCAAAAAATAGTTCAGAATCTTACATCAAATGTTCTTAGTGTCTTAATTAAATTTTACAATCATTTTTTTTCTAGTTGGTGTTTTCCAATTATTTTCTAAAAACAACTTTTAATGTAACCAAAAATAAAAACTTAAAGTATTAGAATATAGAATAAATCTATATATTAACAAAACTAACATTCATTGTGATAATCAGTGTAGCTTTAACTTAGAGAAGGAACCGGAAAACGCAATTAATACCTTTTAATTAGCACATATGTAATCTGTCTAAATTGTTTGACTGCGTTAACCGTAACATTTTATTAGAAATACATTTTATGAATTTATAGGTATTTTGCAAAACTAATTTAGTTCATATTTAGAAGATAGTCGACAATTGGTGCAATATTCTTAATGTATTAAAATATTATATTTTTGAGCATACAAGTAGTACTACATAAACTGCCCCAAAATTCCGTATTTGAATTTACTCTACTTTTAATTTACATTAACAACATATGTCTACAAAAAACATTTAAAGTTAAAATTTACCAAATTAAGGGTACTCTATTCAAATATTGTTTTGCGGTCTTTGTTTATAGATGCTTCAGATTTATACCTAAAAATTTCAAGACGCTTTACCATATTTGTCGATATAGTTTTTGGATAGTATGAAGAGTGCTATCGTCTGCAAAACTATAAGTATGACTTTTAATTAATTGAAAAAGTTTATTAATGTAAAGCAAAAATAAAGCTGGCAATCAAGCAAAGCCTTGAGGAACACCAGCATTTATAATTTTGAGGTCAAAGTTCTAGCTTTATTTTTTCTATTGTCAAGAAAATTATTGATAAGACTTACAGATTTGTAATGAAGACCTACACAATAGAACATGTTGGATGCCATTTGTCTAAAGTAGAATTATATTTGAGACTAACATAAGTCAGAAAACCTGTTGTCAAACGTTTTGATAAAAACCCATTTTAAAAATCTGAGATAAAGTTCTGTTCCAAGAATTTAAAAACGTGGAAATTGCAATATTTTTAAATTTTTTTGACAGATTTGATTGTGTCCTTTTTTAGGTATAGGTTAAACATTTGCAATTTTAGAACAAATTAAAAATGTTTTTTGTATAAACAGGCAAATATTTTAGTAAAAATGGAAGTTGTTAATTCATTTGCAAATGTTTTAAAAGTATTAGATAAAATATAAACAATAATAAATTTTTACTAGTTCATCTTAGAATAACAATAAATGAAACAAGGTTTAGGTTTCATAGTAATGCAAAAAAAAACTTAACAGAAGTAATAAGTGAATAATCAGATTTTTTTAAAGCAGCTCAAATAGTAGTTGTTGTAAGCTCTGGAAGAGTTGAATGATACAGATCTACTAATTTTAGTTTATAAAAAAAGTCTATTACAAAGAAAATACGTGAGTTGCTGAATAAGTTGAGTAAGATTGTGAAAAAAACAAAAACCATAGCCTGTTGTCAATATAGTGTTGTAGAAGATGAGTGACTTGACTATTCAGTGTTATCTATATTAAAATCAAGTGTCCCGACACCTGGCGTGCTGACTCTACAGAAGAGTTCTATGGCCAAAATACAGTTCGATCTGAAAATATCAGACTTTTCAAAACTCTTGCACTTTTTTGTCACCAGCTCATGAACTATATGGAATTTTCTATGGCTTTATTTCTCTCATTTAATTGTCTCATAAGCCATGTTTGACTTTGTAGACGGTTTGCCTAGTAGATTAGTGCCACTTGCTTTTCAATTTACGGCAGACTGAGTTTTGTACTCATTAAACACAGTCGAAGCATCTAATAAAGCTCTCGTCTTTTTGATCACTTGTTTCAAATCTACTGTCTCTTCCCGCACATCCAAATGAGAGGTCGTTAATCAGCACATTATTAGGTCCTACAAAACCTTTCACTTTTACTTTTCTAATCAAAACTCAAAAATATGTTAAATTTCTCGAATCTACTTTAATATAAAAATATTTAATAAGTTGCCACCAAAATTAAGTTTTGTTTCTTACAATTGCTTTAAAACAAAACTAAACAATGTTTTATGTAGTTACCCATTTTATAACACAGACCATTTTTTAACACTTATCGTTAAATATTGTTCTTGCACAACCAACAAAGAAATTATGTAATTGATACATTACTATTTTCTGCACACAACCATATTTGTATCCAAAATTCTTCAAATGTTTTTTTTTTACATAACAATTAAATTTGAAAACTATATTAGATCTTATTTTACAATTTAAGTATATTATAATTACATATTTTAAATCAAAACTAAAAAAAATAATGGTACTCTTCTCTTAACGCTGGAGAATTGTCGGGTTTAGTCGCCCCGTCCTGTTATGGTGCCACTAGTGGTATTGTTATGGAAAAATATTAAATCCTATCACATCTACAAGAATATCGGTAAACCTTTCTCTCTAGAAAAATATTGACACGTACAGCGCCGTTTTTAAGTTAAAATTGGTTCTTATGAGACAAAACGCCAACCAACTCAATATCCAAACAATAAGATTTTAGTCATCACTCTTTTTACATGTTGAACTACATACAATATTCTATGTCTTCATGTTTTTGGTTAAAGATTTGAAGTTATATTTACCGAGTAAAAAATTAATAAAAAACTAATTAAAAACATCATTTTTTTAAAAATTAATAGCGGAGAAACGACTTATCGCATCAAGTTTTTAGAAATTTGAGGACACAGATTGGACTTTCTTCTACAATGTGTGAAAATTTTATTCAATTTTGTTCAGGCGTTTTCTTGCTGAGTTTGATGTTGTAAACCCTTATAATAGAGCAACTATTCTCCCCCCTTAACTAGTTTTTACATGTATGCTATTTTTAAACACCCTGTTTACAAATACATCTTTTTTCTTGATCATTTATTGTTTTTCAACAATAAAAAAAAATTAAAAAAAGTTTTAAGTCACTCCACATACACACAGTGTACCTAAATAACTTACCGCAACAAATAAATGTTAGTATCAGCCTACAAAACTAGATATTGTAAGCTGACATTGTTGTATCACCTGCAGATTTTTTATTTTAACTCCTTTGTATTAGTTATTAGGACTTTTAAGAATTGGACATTTTTTCAGATTATTAATTTTAAATCTCGAATAGTATACCATTACTTAAAATAAAATTACATTTTTTATACTTACTTTAATCAATAAATATTCAAATAATTTGCTTCATAGTATCAATAATGTTATGGATATTCAGTATCACTAACTATAATTTACTGTTGTTTTATTGATGTATTTAAAGTAGAGCAAACACCAAACATCAACAATTTTTATCTACTGCATGTAGCATTTAATGATTTAGTTTTTATAAAAATGTTTTAATTATCTTGATTTTATAAAAAGTAGTAACACATACTATTCTAGAAAGCTAACAAAAAGACGTGTAATGTTTCAGAACTTATTTAACAAATTTTAACCAGATAATAAAGATATGTGTTTTGGCATGAAAAATAAAAATAACTTTGTTTCTCATACAAATATAAAATTAAATTTAATAAATGATGTAATTTATGTAAATTGCCACTCTACCCAGTGTTGAGACACATGTACTAGTGTTTTAGGGTATGCACCCATCATCAGTGTGCCTAACATCTCACTGTTCGGAAAGACAATTTACATAAAATCACAGTATCTATTAAACAGTTTATGTTTAGTACCACCTTTGACAAATATAAATATTTAACACAATATTGTTTAACCATTTAAATTTTAAAATTATTTAAATTATAATACTATTAAATGTTACTTAGTTATATACGACTGCAGTAGCAGGTAACTGGTTGACTATTATATTGCAAAAATATATAAAAATAAGATAAACAGTAAATCAACAATAGCATTGGTTATAAAATATCCTCTTACAAGAAGTATGTGTTCAATTGTCACATTAAAACTTTCTACCAGCTGTATAGTATAATGGATCATTATATTTTTATTTTGTCTTCTACATGAATCTGATAAAAAAATGTTTTTAGTAATAAAATCATAAATAAATAAACAAACTGTATTTCTTAAGTATATGCTATAATAAATCCGCATCAAAATCATCTGCACATTTCGGTAACAAAGTCTGTCGGTTTTTAAACGGAATACTCAATAATTGTTGGATAGGTCAAGGTAGACCTCAACCGTTGCCTGCTAGGTCCCCTTACCTTTAAACAGTTTTAATTTTTTTTGGACACCTAAAATGTCCGTCAATCTATAAAGAGAAGAATTGATGTGAGTATTCAATCAGGAGAATCACATTTTTAACATCTTTTATAATTTTTGTTTTAAACTTTGTATGCTTTTTCATGTTTTTTTTTTTAATATTTTTCATTTTTATTAATAATAATATTTAATTAATTCTTGGAAGTACAGTTTTTTATAAAATAAAAAAAATAAAAATAAAAATTATACTACTACTATATTTTAAAGTTATAATTCATCTATAAAATAATAAAGGTAAAAAGATAATTTATTAATTCCATTATCTTAGTTGCTTAATCTCATTTATTTACTTCCAACAACTGAAATTAATTTGTTAGGAGATTTTAATATATATATAAAATACTGAACGATTAACTCACTTATCTTCTACAACACTATCCGTCTATAAACTTATGGTAATTTTTGCTGCTTCTCATTACTCTACTTTATTTTGAAAAATTATTTCGAAAAATTATTTTGAACAACTTAGGGTTATTCCAACCTAAACTTCTACTTATTAGTAATAGTAATAGTGTTTATTAATGTTATATATAAGTAATTCCATTACTTTTGTACAATTCTCAAAAACTCGATGCCTCAGAATTGCGCCAAATTTTAGTACATAAAAGTATGAACCAAAAAAAGAGGATTCCTAAAGTTTTAGCCCTTTTTAGACCCTTAAAAGTGCCGAAAAAATGGCTTAAAAAGAGTTGTTTTTTAATCTGTACTAATACGTACCCGGCGGCAAATGATTTGTTATTTTATGTACTTTGATCTGAAAATTTCGCATGTAGAGATATCTTGTAGGTGCATTGATATCTATCGCTCCGATTGTAAACACATTTTATGAAGTATGACCGGACTTCAAAGTGGTGCCACATTGCAAAATCACAATATAATTAATTTCACAAAGGCTCAAAATATTTTTTATTTAATACTCTTTCCGAATGTTTAAGGTTTTTTATGATCACTCAAGTACTTGTCACATGGATCACATCAGTCACTTCGATCACGTCGCATCAGTTGTTGCGTTCGTTTGACTGTTGTTTTTACTTTAAATCATTTAAAGTGATTTATATTCGTAAAATTGTACGTGCGGCGTTATCATATCACCTATGAAATGGAAATAATCAAACTACCAGTCACTTCGCAACTGCACTACCTCTAAACCAAAATCATTTGATCATTGATAAAACAAACGGCAAATTTAAAATTTATATAAAAATCAATAAAAGTTGCAAAGTTGGTTGCGTATATACATAGATGGATGATGCACAAGAGGTTATGAAATATATATTGACAGCTGTCTCGATAGAAGCGTGTTCGTTTCGTTTCACTGAAATGATTCACAAAAAAAAAATTAAATTTAAAAATTAAATTTTTTTTTTTATTTGAAAAATATATCACAAAAAAATTTATTTTTTTTTTAGAATTTAAATTGTGTTGTGTTTGTTTCGATTTTTTTTTTTTTGAGTGATAAAAATTTCACTGAACTGCAACCAACTTTGCATTTGCATCAACTAACGGGTAGTTTCTGTAACATAAATTTAAAAATATGGCAAAAAACGAATAAATTGATTTGAAATAAAGTGAGATTTGTTGTTCTTTGAAATGCATCATTTTAAACAAAAATTAAGTAATATTTGACGTCATTACCAAGCGATCAAAATATTAGTGATATGGCAAAACGAACGCAGATGACAGATGACAGATGACAGATGACAGATGACAGATGACAGATGACAGATGACAGATGACAGATGACAGATGACAGATGACAGATGACAGATGACAGATGACAGATGACAGATGACAGATGACAGATGACAGATGACAGATGACAGATGACAGATGACAGATGACAGATGACAGATGACAGATGACAGATGACAGATGACAGATGACAGATGACAGATGACAGATGACAGATGACAGATGACAGATGACAGATGACAGATGACAGATGACAGATGACAGATGACAGATGACAGATGACAGATGACAGATGACAGATGACAGATGACAGATGACAGATGACAGATGACAGATGACAGATGACAGATGACAGATGACAGATGACAGATGACAGATGACAGATGACAGATGACAGATGACAGATGACAGATGACAGATGACAGATGACAGATGACAGATGACAGATGACAGATGACAGATGACAGATGACAGATGACAGATGACAGATGACAGATGACAGATGACAGATGACAGATGACAGATGACAGATGACAGATGACAGATGACAGATGACAGATGACAGATGACAGATGACAGATGACAGATGACAGATGACAGATGACAGATGACAGATGACAGATGACAGATGACAGATGACAGATGACAGATGACAGATGACAGATGACAGATGACAGATGACAGATGACAGATGACAGATGACAGATGACAGATGACAGATGACAGATGACAGATGACAGATGACAGATGACAGATGACAGATGACAGATGACAGATGACAGATGACAGATGACAGATGACAGATGACAGATGACAGATGACAGATGACAGATGACAGATGACAGATGACAGATGACAGATGACAGATGACAGATGACAGATGACAGATGACAGATGACAGATGACAGATGACAGATGACAGATGACAGATGACAGATGACAGATGACAGATGACAGATGACAGATGACAGATGACAGATGACAGATGACAGATGACAGATGACAGATGACAGATGACAGATGACAGATGACAGATGACAGATGACAGATGACAGATGACAGATGACAGATGACAGATGACAGATGACAGATGACAGATGACAGATGACAGATGACAGATGACAGATGACAGATGACAGATGACAGATGACAGATGACAGATGACAGATGACAGATGACAGATGACAGATGACAGATGACAGATGACAGATGACAGATGACAGATGACAGATGACAGATGACAGATGACAGATGACAGATGACAGATGACAGATGACAGATGACAGATGACAGATGACAGATGACAGATGACAGATGACAGATGACAGATGACAGATGACAGATGACAGATGACAGATGACAGATGACAGATGACAGATGACAGATGACAGATGACAGATGACAGATGACAGATGACAGATGACAGATGACAGATGACAGATGACAGATGACAGATGACAGATGACAGATGACAGATGACAGATGACAGATGACAGATGACAGATGACAGATGACAGATGACAGATGACAGATGACAGATGACAGATGACAGATGACAGATGACAGATGACAGATGACAGATGACAGATGACAGATGACAGATGACAGATGACAGATGACAGATGACAGATGACAGATGACAGATGACAGATGACAGATGACAGATGACAGATGACAGATGACAGATGACAGATGACAGATGACAGATGACAGATGACAGATGACAGATGACAGATGACAGATGACAGATGACAGATGACAGATGACAGATGACAGATGACAGATGACAGATGACAGATGACAGATGACAGATGACAGATGACAGATGACAGATGACAGATGACAGATGACAGATGACAGATGACAGATGACAGATGACAGATGACAGATGACAGATGACAGATGACAGATGACAGATGACAGATGACAGATGACAGATGACAGATGACAGATGACAGATGACAGATGACAGATGACAGATGACAGATGACAGATGTTTACGTTAGCAACATGACAGAAAATTAAATTTGAAATTGCTTTAAATTTTTAATTAAAATAGAAGACTACCATTGTGATAAATTAATAGGAAATGGGTTGGATATAGAAACCTTTTAAAATAAAAAATTATCTGCTTTTTATAAAAGGTACAAAGATTTTATTAATTTTCTAACCAAATTGTCAAATTTGACAACAAAAAATATTTTACTATTTAAATAATATTTGAGATAATTAAATGGCTCTGTCGACCGAACGTCTGCCGGTATAAGCAGACCCCTCTTGCTGGCCAACAGCTCCGGGTGGATGAGCTAGTAAGAGTTAGGGCACCCCTTTGTCCATGGGAAGAGAAATCTTCCCTAAAGGCGGATGAGTCAGCCACTGACCAACGGCATAGAGATGCAGAAGGCAATGGGATACCACTGCATTAAAGATCCGTATGGATAATCCCCAGGAAAATTCATCATCATGGCTGCAAATCAAATAATGGCCCCTAGTTACGGGCCCCCCTTAAATGGGGGAGGGGTGCTAAGAATCTCCCGGTCAGCTATGAAGAAGAAGATAGGCACATGGAACGTGCGTAGCTTATATGAACAGGGGAAAATACATAACACCATCTTTGAAATGAGGAGACTTGACATTGCAATCTTGGGTGTCAGTGAAATGAGATGGCGTAACTCAGGAACATGCAGGGTAGGCGAACATCAGGTGTATTACTCAGGTGAGGATAGTAGTCATCACAGGAATGGTGTAGGTTTTATAGTAACGAAAGATACCTATAAAGCGGTCACCAGTTTCATTCCACAGTCGGATAGAATAGCTATGCTTAAAATTCATGCCAGTCCCACAGATATTAACCTTATTCAGGTCTATGCACCAACATCAACAGCAACGGAACCACAGATTGAAGAATTTTACGCTGATCTACGAAACGTTATGAGCCAGACAAAAAACCATGAAATCAATATTGTCATGGGAGATTTTAACGCTAAGGTTGGTAGAGGGATAGAAGGAAAGACTGTGGGAAATTACGGTCTGGGAGTTAGAAATGAACGAGGTGATCGGCTAGTAGAGTTCTGCCAAGAAGAAGGAGTGGCATTAATGAATACGTTTTTTCAACTACCTGCCAGAAGACTTTACACTTGGACCTCTCCTGCAAATAATGAAAATCATATTGTTCGTAATCAGATAGATTTTTTCGGGATCAACCAACGATTTCGTAACGCCGTAAAGTGCTGTAAAACATACCCTGGAGCTGACGTACCTTCAGACCACAACCTACTATTGGCAGAAGTAAGGTTTCGTCCAAAGAAAATTATAAAACGAACAAAAACTATCCAGATAGATATCCGAAAACTCAAGAATTCGGATGTGAAAACTGAAGCCACCCATCTCTTAATATCGAAACTGAAAGCAGACGATAACCCCGAGGGAGATGTAGAAGAACTGTGGAATAATATCAGACAGGCGACGAATGAGGTGGCATATGAAAAACTGAGGAAAGACAGACAAGGGGCAAAGCAACAATGGATGACCGAAGAAATTCTTAAAAAAATGGACGAACGCAGACAATACAAAAATAATGACAAGGTTAAATACAAACAACTGCAAAGAGAAATTCGGCGTGAGATAAGAACAGCAAAAGAAACTAAGTTTGCAGATGACTGCAAAGAAATAGAAGAACTACAAGCAAGGCATGATATTTACGGTGTTCATAAAAGGATCAATAAGATAACTGGGACACGAAAAAGACTCGACGCGAGCACATTAATAAATAAGCATGGGCAAATAATTACTAGCCTAGAAGAAAAGCGAGATACGTGGAAGGAATACATCGAGGAACTATTTCACGATTTAAGACCTAGTGAACATGATGCAGGCAATGCTACAACAGGGCCCCCAATAACAGAATCAGAGGTGCAGAAGGCACTCTCTAGAATGAAAGATGGCAAGGCAGTAGGGCCAGATGAAGTTCAGGTGGAAGTTTTAAAATTATTAGAGGACAATGGTCTTGACATACTTGCCCGACTATTTAACAAAATCTACGAGTCAGGAAATATTCCACGTGACTGGCTTAAGTCCACTTTCATAGCCCTTCCCAAAAAAACAAACGCAAGAAGATGCGGTGACTATCGTACCATTAGTTTAATGAGTCATGCTCTTAAACTTTTTCTCAAAGTCATCCATGAGAGAATATACCGCAAGTTGGAAGAACGAATAGGACACACACAGTTTGGATTTACAAGCGGCCTTGGAACCAGAGAAGCTTTGTTTTCAGTACAGGTTCTTATTCAGCGTTGCAGAGATGTCAATAAAATTGTATACGCATGCTTCATCAATTTTGAAAAAGCCTTTGACAAAGTAAAACATCAGAAAATGCTTGATATACTTAAAAGCACCGGCTTAGATGATCAGGACGTCAGAATAATTGCTAACCTGTACTGGCAACAGAAAGCGACGGTGAGAGTAGAGGACAGCCTCAGCGACGAAATAGAAATACGAAGGGGAGTACGACAAGGTTGCATCCTATCACCACTTCTCTTTAATGTTTACTCCGAAGAACTTTTTAAAGAGACTCTACAAGATGTGGATGAGGGCATTCAAGTGAACGGCGTAGCAATTAATAACATACGGTACGCGGACGACACCTTGTTAATCGCTGATACGCCTGATGGACTTCAAAGACTACTAAGCAGAGTAGCTGATGCTGGAGAGGACTACGGACTTAAACTAAATGCAGCCAAAACAAAATACATGATCGTAAGCAAAGACACAAATCCAATTGATACTGGTCTCCACGCAAACAACACGGCTATTGAAAGAGTGCAACGCATTACTTATCTGGGCTGCAATATGAATGAGAACTGGGATCACTTGGCCGAAATTAAAATCAGAATTGCACTTGCTCGGGAAGCCTTCCGGAAGATGAGATCCTTGCTATGTAGTCACTGTCTCAGCTTAAAGCTCAGAATACGCATGGTTAGATGTTACGTTTTTTCGGTGTTACTTTACGGAATGGAGGCGTGGACTCTTACAGAAGCATCATCGAAAAAAATAGAGGCGTTTGAGATGTGGGTTTACCGTAGAATATTACAGATCAGCTGGGTAGATCGAGTAACTAACGAGGAAGTCCTGATAAGAATACACAAAGATAAAGAAGTAATGTTAAACATCAAGAAAAGAAAACTTTCTTATCTAGGACACATCATGCGCAACGGAAATAGGGGACCGGGAAGAAGACGTACCTCCTGGGTAAAAAATCTGCGACAGTGGTACGGGAAGACTTCCGTGGAATTGTTCCGCGCCGCCGTCAATAAAATCATTATAGCCAGATGGATCGCCAACATTCGCTAGCGGATACGGCACCAAGAAGAAGAAGAAGAAGATGACAGATGACAGATGACAGATGACAGATGACAGATGACAGATGACAGATGACAGATGACAGATGACAGATGACAGATGACAGATGACAGATGACAGATGACAGATGACAGATGACAGATGACAGATGACAGATGACAGATGACAGATGACAGATGACACATGACAGATGACAGATGACAGATGACAGATGACAGATGACAGATGACAGATGACAGATGACAGATGACAGATGACAGATGACAGATGACAGATGACAGATGACAGATGACAGATGACAGATGACAGATGACAGATGACAGATGACAGATGACAGATGACAGATGACAGATGACAGATGACAGATGACAGATGACAGATGACAGATGACAGATGACAGATGACAGATGACAGATGACAGATGACAGATGACAGATGACAGATGACAGATGACAGATGACAGATGACAGATGACAGATGACAGATGACAGATGACAGATGACAGATGACAGATGACAGATGACAGATGACAGATGACAGATGACAGATGACAGATGACAGATGACAGATGACAGATGACAGATGACAGATGACAGATGACAGATGACAGATGACAGATGACAGATGACAGATGACAGATGACAGATGACAGATGACAGATGACAGATGACAGATGACAGATGACAGATGACAGATGACAGATGACAGATGACAGATGACAGATGACAGATGACAGATGACAGATGACAGATGACAGATGACAGATGACAGATGACAGATGACAGATGACAGATGACAGATGACAGATGACAGATGACAGATGACAGATGACAGATGACAGATGACAGATGACAGATGACAGATGACAGATGACAGATGACAGATGACAGATGACAGATGACAGATGACAGATGACAGATGACAGATGACAGATGACAGATGACAGATGACAGATGACAGATGACAGATGACAGATGACAGATGACAGATGACAGATGACAGATGACAGATGACAGATGACAGATGACAGATGACAGATGACAGATGACAGATGACAGATGACAGATGACAGATGACAGATGACAGATGACAGATGACAGATGACAGATGACAGATGACAGATGACTGATGACTGATGACTGATGACTGATGACTGATGACTGATGACTGATGACTGATGACTGATGACTGATGACTGATGACTGATGACTGATGACTGATGACTGATGACTGATGACTGATGACTGATGACTGATGACTGATGACTGATGACTGATGACTGATGACTGATGACTGATGACTGATGACTGATGACTGATGACTGATGACTGATGACTGATGACTGATGACTGATGACTGATGACTGATGACTGATGACTGATGACTGATGACTGATGACTGATGACTGATGACTGATGACTGATGACTGATGACTGATGACTGATGACTGATGACTGATGACTGATGACTGATGACTGATGACTGATGACTGATGACTGATGACTGATGACTGATGACTGATGACTGATGACTGATGACTGATGACTGATGACTGATGACTGATGACTGATGACTGATGACTGATGACTGATGACTGATGACTGATGACTGATGACTGATGACTGATGACTGATGACTGATGACTGATGACTGATGACTGATGACTGATGACTGATGACTGATGACTGATGACTGATGACTGATGACTGATGACTGATGACTGATGACTGATGACTGATGACTGATGACTGATGACTGATGACTGATGACTGATGACTGATGACTGATGACTGATGACTGATGACTGATGACTGATGACTGATGACTGATGACTGATGACTGATGACTGATGACTGATGACTGATGACTGATGACTGATGACTGATGACTGATGACTGATGACTGATGACTGATGACTGATGACTGATGACTGATGACTGATGACTGATGACTGATGACTGATGACTGATGACTGATGACTGATGACTGATGACTGATGACTGATGACTGATGACAGATGACAGATGACAGATGACAGATGACAGATGACAGATGACAGATGACAGATGACAGATGACAGATGACAGATGACTGATGACTGATGACTGATGACTGATGACTGATGACTGATGACTGATGACTGATGACTGATGACTGATGACTGATGACTGATGACTGATGACTGATGACTGATGACTGATGACTGATGACTGATGACTGATGACTGATGACTGATGACTGATGACTGATGACTGATGACTGATGACTGATGACTGATGACTGATGACTGATGACTGATGACTGATGACTGATGACTGATGACTGATGACTGATGACTGATGACTGATGACTGATGACTGATGACTGATGACTGATGACTGATGACTGATGACTGATGACTGATGACTGATGACTGATGACTGATGACTGATGACTGATGACTGATGACTGATGACTGATGACTGATGACTGATGACTGATGACTGATGACTGATGACTGATGACTGATGACTGATGACTGATGACTGATGACTGATGACTGATGACTGATGACTGATGACTGATGACTGATGACTGATGACTGATGACTGATGACTGATGACTGATGACTGATGACTGATGACTGATGACTGATGACTGATGACTGATGACTGATGACTGATGACTGATGACTGATGACTGATGACTGATGACTGATGACTGATGACTGATGACTGATGACTGATGACTGATGACTGATGACTGATGACTGATGACTGATGACTGATGACTGATGACTGATGACTGATGACTGATGACTGATGACTGATGACTGATGACTGATGACTGATGACTGATGACTGATGACTGATGACTGATGACTGATGACTGATGACTGATGACTGATGACTGATGACTGATGACTGATGACTGATGACTGATGACTGATGACTGATGACTGATGACTGATGACTGATGACTGATGACTGATGACTGATGACTGATGACTGATGACTGATGACTGATGACTGATGACTGATGACTGATGACTGATGACTGATGACTGATGACTGATGACTGATGACTGATGACTGATGACTGATGACTGATGACTGATGACTGATGACTGATGACTGATGACTGATGACTGATGACTGATGACTGATGACTGATGACTGATGACTGATGACTGATGACTGATGACTGATGACTGATGACTGATGACTGATGACTGATGACTGATGACTGATGACTGATGACTGATGACTGATGACTGATGACTGATGACTGATGACTGATGACTGATGACTGATGACTGATGACTGATGACTGATGACTGATGACTGATGACTGATGACTGATGACTGATGACTGATGACTGATGACTGATGACTGATGACTGATGACTG
Source organism: Tachinus rufipes (assembly GCA_963932245.1). Taxonomy (NCBI): domain Eukaryota; kingdom Metazoa; phylum Arthropoda; class Insecta; order Coleoptera; family Staphylinidae; genus Tachinus; species Tachinus rufipes. The sequence goes on along the minus strand of OZ010745.1, from coordinate 67,545,100 downwards.
ATGACTGATGACTGATGACTGATGACTGATGACTGATGACTGATGACTGATGACTGATGACTGATGACTGATGACTGATGACTGATGACTGATGACTGATGACTGATGACTGATGACTGATGACTGATGACTGATGACTGATGACTGATGACTGATGACTGATGACTGATGACTGATGACTGATGACTGATGACTGATGACTGATGACTGATGACTGATGACTGATGACTGATGACTGATGACTGATGACTGATGACTGATGACTGATGACTGATGACTGATGACTGATGACTGATGACTGATGACTGATGACTGATGACTGATGACTGATGACTGATGACTGATGACTGATGACTGATGACTGATGACTGATGACTGATGACTGATGACTGATGACTGATGACTGATGACTGATGACTGATGACTGATGACTGATGACTGATGACTGATGACTGATGACTGATGACTGATGACTGATGACTGATGACTGATGACTGATGACTGATGACTGATGACTGATGACTGATGACTGATGACTGATGACTGATGACTGATGACTGATGACTGATGACTGATGACTGATGACTGATGACTGATGACTGATGACTGATGACTGATGACTGATGACTGATGACTGATGACTGATGACTGATGACTGATGACTGATGACTGATGACTGATGACTGATGACTGATGACTGATGACTGATGACTGATGACTGATGACTGATGACTGATGACTGATGACTGATGACTGATGACTGATGACTGATGACTGATGACTGATGACTGATGACTGATGACTGATGACTGATGACTGATGACTGATGACTGATGACTGATGACTGATGACTGATGACTGATGACTGATGACTGATGACTGATGACTGATGACTGATGACTGATGACTGATGACTGATGACTGATGACTGATGACAAAAAATAATTTAAATCAAATATTAACATTCCATAAAATAAAACCTCGGTGGCGCACAGTGAAGAGCCCCGCAGCTAATAAAGTGTTGCCATATAGTAAAAATTTTGTTTATCTTAAATTATAATTTAAATTAAATAATAAATTATTATCTAATAATATATCAATAAAAAATAAATAAAAAATAAATAAAAAATAAATAAAAAACTATAAAAACTTAAAAAAAATAATAAAAATAAAAATGCCAACAAAACAACTAAAGAATAACGAAGACGAGAGAATTAAGACAAGCCTGGAAAAACTAAAAAAGGCAGTGTACTTTATGTCAGCAAAGTTTGAGGAAGGAAGAAAAGAAAATGAGGAAATGAAAAAAACTCTTAAAGATATAAAAAAGGAAAACATTGATATAAAAAAACAAATAAAAAATCTAGAAGAAAAAGTTAACGAATATGAACAAGATAAAATAAAAAATAATATAGTGATAGCAGGGATTCCGAAACAACATCAAAAAGAGAACATAAAAGAAACAATGGCAAAACTATTCACAAATGTAAATATTGAAATTCCAACAAATAATATCATAGAAGTCTATAGAATAAACAATAAGAATCCGGATGCACCAATGGTTAAATTCAAATCAGAAGAAGGAAAAAAGAAAATTATAAAAAAGAAAATAAAAAAAAAGAAAAAGAGTCAATCAAAGCCGATGAATGTAGATTAAAAAGAAAAAAAGAAATACACATCCAGGATCAGCTTACATACGAAAACAACAGTATATTTTATGAAGCGAAAAAATTAAAAAAGCACGGATACAAATGGGTATGGTATAAAGAAGGAAGAATACTTGCAAGGAAAACAGAAGAAGACAAGCCAATAGTTATCCATTGTATCGAACATGCCAAGGAACTATTAAACAAGGAACAATAAAAACAGAAAACAAAAATATATATAAATAATAACTATAACCAAAATGGACAACATAAAATTATACCTACATAACGCAAGAAGTATTCGAAACAAATTTGATGAAATACTAACAGTACCTGTACTATACAAATCTGATATTATTGTAATAATTGAAACATGGCTATATCCAAATATAGAAAAATATTTTCAAATTCCAAACTACGCAGCAATATTTAACAACAGAGTGATGAAAGGTGGGGGCATTGCAATATACATTAAAAACGGAATAGCAACAACAATACAAGAAAGTAAAGCAGAAAAAAAACACTGAAATACTAACAATAAAACTTAATAAAACAAACATACATATAACAGCAATTTATAAACCTCAAACCTCAAAAAACAATGATTTTCTAAAAGTAATAGACAAAATAACAAAAACTAAAACCAAAAATATAATAGTAGGCGACATGAACATAAATTTAAGAGAAAATAACAATCTAGCAAACAACTACAAAAACTTAATTGTAGAAAATGGTCATTGTATATTAAATAAAATAAACGAAGGAGTGACAAGAAACAACGCAGATAAACCTGGCACAATAATAGATCACGTTATAACAAACATAAAAAGATATAACAAAAAAATTAAAATTAAAAAACTAACATTATCAGACCATAATGCAATAATAACAAAATGGAATATAATATATAAAAACCACAAAATATGAAAAACTACTATAAAGAAAAATAAACTATGAAAAAAATAAGAAAGAATTTGAAAACATAGATAATAAAACAGTACACGATTTTGACACACTAACAACAATATTACAAAACACAATAAAACAAAATACAAAAGTAACGGAAATAAAAAGAAAAGAAAACAATGAGTGCATAAATATGGCAATAATAACAATGATAAAAGATAGAAACAAAACACAAGAGAGATACATCAAAAATCCAAACAATAATGTCATTAAAAAAAATTTAAAAGAAAAGAAAAAGGAAGTAAAAGATAAAATTAAGGAAAGAAAAGAAAATTACTACAAAAACAAAATAAAAAATGTAAATGGAAATCAAGCTAAACAATGGTCGGAAATAAATAGTATGTTAAATAAAACTAAGAAAAAAACAAAACATGAAATAACTGAAGTTATAACAAAACACGGACAAAAAAAAACAGATAAAATTGACATAGCGAACGAACTGAACAACTACTTTGCAACAGTAGGAAAAAACTTGGCAAACAAAATTAACAACAATGATGGCAGAGAAACAATAACAACTGTAAGAATAGAAGAAAAAGCTAAGTTTGACAAAACAACAAAAGAAGAAATAGAAGATAATCAAATAACTAAAAATAAGAAGTGCGCCAGGAGAAGATCAAATAACCCATAACGTAATAAAAGCTATAAAAAAAAGAAGTAGCACCAATACTGAAAAAACTAATAAATAAAATGATACAGGTGAATATCCACAAATACTCAAAAAAACAAATTATAAAACTACTACACAAAAAAGGAAAAAAAAAATCAAAATCAGAAAATTATAGACTACTATTGCTTATAACAGTGTTAAGCAAAATAACAAAAAAAGCAATATATATAACAGACTAATGACACACATAAACAAACATAATAAACAAATTACAATATGCATTTCAAAAAAACTCAAACGCAATGAGCATAACAACTGACACAATACAACACATAGCAAGAAAGCTGGATAAAAAACAGTATGTAATACCAATATTTATAGACATGAGAAAAGCCTTTGACACCATCGACAAAGACAAGATAATCAAAAAAATGGAAATTCTTGGAATAAAAAACACATACTTAAAACTACTAAAAACATATAATAAAAACAGAACACAAAGAACAAGAATAAACGACATACTTAGTACATCTACAATAGCAGAATATGGACTACTACAAGGTGGAGTACTAGCGCCAATATTGTATATATTATACATAAATGATATATATATATATATATATAATATAAACTTGATTGGTAAAATATATACGGGTCCATTACTTTTCGACTAATTTGAAAAAGTTGACCTCTTTGATTTTGCTCAAATTTTCAGGAATCAAAATATGGATGAAAAAAATTAAATTTCTAAAATTTTGGACCTTAAAATATTGCCTGTTCAAAATGACACACATTTGAAGGTCAGAAAATTTACAATAAAACGTCTTTTTTAGCTTATTTTGTATATCAATTTTTGGGCTTCTGGAAAAAGATAAAAAGATCCACGATGGCTCAAATTATTCCTTATTACATGTACTTTAAAACCCATGTTTTTATAATAATTATTGTGGCAGTCATTTTGATATATTAAGCTTCAAACATGATTCCAAAATAACCCGTAAATTTTGCAAAATCGCAAAATTTTGCTTTCTTTAAACCGTTCTAACTTTGTCAAATCTTAAGATGGCGGAAGAGAAAGATGTGTCCTGTAGCGAGTGTAAAAATATCATTGAAAATACAACTAGTAAAACAAAATGTAGTGGTTATTGTGATAGAATGTTTCATAGTGCGAGTGTGAATATTAAAGATTACGAGCAACGCCTTATGAGCTCAAAAAACTGTAATGTTATATGGCTGTGTAATATGTGCACTCCTCAAGCATTAGCCAATAAACCACTCTTTGATATGATTATTGAACTAAAAGAAATGATTCAAGAGCAAGCAAAGGTAATTAATGAACAGAATTTAAAATTAGATACTTATCTTAAAACTTCTAATAATAATATAACACCAGCACAAAAAATGACAAATATTAAACAAAGCATTATCTAAATTAAAATATAAACCAAAACAAAACACACGAAAACAAATTACTCTAGCTTCAAACCATATTATACTGGAAAAAATCCCAACAGAAAAACAAACAATATCCAATAAGGCAAAAAATGCACAAAATAATTCAAGCGACCTAGAATTACTTCTTGGGGACATCAGCACTGATACGAAAAACCAGAGTTCAAGTACGGAATATAACTACGATAGCAAAGACAGCGCAGACACAATTGTTGACATAGGAACACAGCCGCCAAAGAAAAATCAAATAATAATTGGAACTTCAGGAAATGTGACGGGTCTAACTGCAGTTGTGAAGCAGCAGCGTATATGGATCCACGCCTCAAGATTCCACTTAGACACGACTGTTGATGATGTCGTTAAATTTCTTAATAATCAATTTAAAACTGATAACGTAATGTGTACAAAAATGACATCCACAAATAGATTTGCAACATATAGCTCTTTTAAGATTGGAATAACAAAATTCTAGAAACAGACGCAGACAGACAGAACCCAGATTATTGGCCTACCGGCATTGCTATAAGTAAATTTCAGTTTTTTCGACAATCCAACTTCAAACCTAACTTTAGAAAACAAGTTAGAACAACTCAGTTCTTCAACACAAACAAATAATATCAAAATTTTACATTTTAATACTCAATCATTACCTAATAAAATTAACATGTTAGACATTTTAGTAAACGATAATGAATATAACATTATCTGTCTATCGGAACACTGGGTGACAAATGAAGATCAAATTAAACAACTGACTCCTTCAAATTATTCTTTGTCTACTTTCTACTGTCGTAATACAACTATACACGGTGGTGTTGCTATTTATTCAAAATCATTATCAAAACATATAATTAAGGAAGTAACTGCTTTAAAAAAATTATCTATTGATCTCGACTTTGAGTGTTGTGCAATATCAGTTATTAATCAAATGTGTATAATAACACTATATAGATCTACATTAGGTAATATTGATACATTTTTTAAATTATTAACAAAATGCTTGGACATTGCTACTGCTACGTATATGCACGTTATAGTGTGTGGTGATATTAATATAAACTCGTTAAATAAGGAACATATGCAGTTTAAATCATTGACAGATATTTTTGAAGCATTTAACATACAAAACTTAATAAAAGTTCCGACAAGGATATTTATGCATAAAAATGGCAACAAAAGCAAAACATCAATTGATTATATATCGGTCAGCAGAGGATTAAATATGACCAACCTAAAAGTTTTTGAAGCTGGTTTCTCTGACCATACCGCACAATCAGTCACATGTGTTATCCCTAATATAAATATAATACAAACCAAACATTCAGAACCAAAAAGAATGATAAATAATGTGTCTTTGCATGAACTTGTCACACGCCTACATAATGAGCTACCAGACTTAAATATCTTAGATAGTCAAAATATTGATGATTTTTTTAACACATTCTGGGATTCGTTTAATTACTGTTCAATTTAGCTTGCCCTGTAAAAAGCGTAAATAAAAATATCAATAGGCAAAACTATAATAATAATAATAAATGGATGACTCAGGATTTAAGAAAACAAAAAAAAGATCTTATAAATTTAAACTGGCTTCGAAAAAACTGTACCGACCTAGAAATAAATAATAAATATAAAATAGAAAATGTCAACTACAACAAAAATATTATAACCACAAAAAAAAAATATTTTTCTGAAATCATCACAAATGCTGAAAACAAAAATAAAAAATTGTGGAATATTGTAAATAATTCTTTAAATCGTAAAAGTAAATGAACGCATTAGTATCACTATACGATGAAAATAATTTATTAATTACTGATAATAACCAAATAGCAGATATGTTTGCTTATAATTTTGCAAACTCCGCAAAATTAGACATACTTAAAATGTATAATAATGAAGTGTATAACTGTACAACTCAAGCGTTATCAACTCATTCATTTTATTTTAACGAAATCAGTAATGTTGAAGTTAAAAAAATAATACTAACACTCAAAAATAAAAAATCAACGGGTATAGACAATATTCCTACTAGTGTTATAAAACACTGCGTAGATCTAATATCTGAACCGCTTAGTATTATTATAAAGTGCATAACATTGGGACAATTTTCTAGTCGTCTAAAAGAATCATTAGTAATTCCAATACATAAAAAGGACAATGTACATTACACAAACAACTTTCGTCCTATATCATTATTAAGTATTTTTTCTAAAATAATAGAAAAAATAATATCTGAAAAACTTATTTTATATCTGGACAAATATAATTTACTTAGCAATAAACAATATGGTTTCTGATCAGGAAAGTCAACAGAATTAGCCACTATTGACTTAATACAATATATTCACGACAATTTAAACGCAAAAAAATATGTAGTGGGTATTTTTTTCGATATGACTAAAGCATTTGATTGCCTGAACAATGAGTTTATTCTAAGTAAATTATATAATATAGGAATTCGTGGCAACGTTTTAAATTTTTAAAAAACTATCTCAGCGTGCGTTGCTTGACAGTAGACATAAATAAAACAAGATCTAGACAATTTGAAACATGTTTAGGGGTACCCCAGGGAAGTGTTCTGGGTCCGTTAATATTTCTTTTGTTTATTAACGATTTGCCATTATTTGTGTCTGGTGGCCAAGTTTATATGTATGCTGATGATACCTCTATAATAATTAAGGCTGAAAATTCTATGGAATTGCAAACTAAAGTAAAACTAGTTCTTCATGAGTTTTAGGTATGGTGCACAAAAAATCATTTAATTGTTAACCCGACAAAAACAAATTATATACATTTTTACAACTTACATGGTACAGAATTAAGTCATCAAAACTATATAATTAATAACGCATTGATTGCAAAAGTAGATGAAGTAAAATTTTTAGGTTGTATGTTAGATAAACAACTAACTTGGTTACAACAAATTAATCAGATATGCAAAAATGTGAACAAATCTTTTTTTGCTCTAAAAACATTAAAACATAATTTAAAAGTGCATTCATTATTAAACATCTATTATGCAATGACATATTCTGCATTAAATTATAATATCATATGCTGGGGACAATCAACCGAAATAATTAGGGTATTTAGATGCCAAAAGCGAGTAGTCAGATTAATTTTTAGTTTGAACTATCACGAGTCATGTAAGGACACTTTTATAAACAACAACTTGTTTACTGTAAGTGGTATCTATTTATATAAATTATTAAATTATATTTTTATAAATAAAATAAATTTATCCAAAAATGAAGATACTCATGGATACAACACAAGGAAAAAACATGAATTTAGACCCTGCAAAATTAAAACTTTTTTTTACAAAAAATCGCCATCATATGCAGGTACTTATTATTATAATATGCTTCCAAATGAAATAAAAAATTCAAAATCGGTATGTGTTTTTAAAAATAAATAAAAAACTTTTTTAATAAAATTATGCCCATACACTTTAAAAGACTGTAAAAGACAGATATTTGTTTATTATAGTTTTAATATAACTTTTATAATTATATGTTTTTAAGAAATTGTTTACGTTAATTACTATTTTGTAAAAATTTTAAATTTTATTGTAATTTTAAATATGTGTATATATATAATTATTATTATTTGTAAACTGACTTGTCTTATCCATGTATATTATGGCCAACAAGATAAAATAAAGTATTCTATTCTATTTTATTCTAACAAAATTTGATTCACAATGTCTAATTTTCTTCGTGTTTAATCCCTTTTTAAAGTGATCACACAAGACTTACAGAATCAATACGTATACACCACTATTTTGATGCAGGAAGTTGCACATGTTTTTGCGATCTTCAAAACTTGTAATTTTTAAATCCCAAAAAAACGCTGTCACCTTATGTCAATTTTAGTCCAAATTTCAGAAAATACTCTTCAGACCACAAGAAGAAAGGTTATTTATATGAAAAATGGTATATAGTGCATTATCAAGAATTTTTTTATATTCAAAAATCGTCAAAATCGGGATTGTTCTTCAGAAAATCTAAATCAATTTTTGTCTATCTTGCTTTGTTTTTGAGATAGTCAACAAATACAAAATATTTAAAAAACTTTTCATTTAGCAAAAAAACTCAAACAAAACAACATTACTTTAATAAGTGTGCATTGATGCAAGCTTTGATACTTGTTAAAACAGTTTTCTTTGGTTCGGTTAGTAAAATTTGATAAAAATGCTGTTCAACAACAAAGAATACGCAGATATCATTTTTGTTTACGTATTCTGTAATTTTTCAATAGAAAAAAACGGTGAAATTTTTTGTGTTTTTTTAAATAATGTTAATACTTATGTTTTATGTGTTTATCGTTCGCCAAGCGGCGATTTTAATATATTTATTAGGGCTTTATGCCAAGCATTAGATAAAATTGATTTTATAAATAAATATGTAGTGTTAACTGGCACTTTTAACGTAATTTTTAATGTAAATGTTAACAACAATAGAACAAAACAATTATGTGAAGAGCTTAGCGCTTATGGCTTATATAAAACGGTAAATTTTCCGACAAGAAAAAAGAATTGTATTGACAATATTTTTATAAATTTTAACACTGAATATATAAATGTTATTTCTGTAAATACATGTTTATCAGATCATTTTGCTATTCATACAGAAATTATGTTAAAAGAGCAAGAAGATTCTGACTCAAATAAAACTAAAACTATCAGTTATCAACCAATTACTGAATTAGGCTTATACAAATTTTATAATTGTATAGAAAACATAACTTGGGATTTATTAAATTTGCCTATTACAGTGAAAGAACAGGCAAATCAGTTTATGCGTAACATAAAAACATCAATAGACGCATCTTTTCCTATTAAAAAGACAAATGTGAGTGTGGCTAGAAATATTAAAATAAACTGGTACAACAATAATATCAAATTAATGAGAAACCAATTAGATTTTTTTTACCAAGTTAAGAATCAGTTTCCAACCGAAAATAACATTCAATTATATAAAAACCACAAATATCAATACTAAAAAGAAATTAAAAATGCCAAAATAAAAAAAATTCTGAGTATATTCAAAATGCAGACAATTGTAGCAAAGCTGCCTGGGATATAATAAATGCACACAGAACAATAAGAAGCTGTAAAAACAACAAAACAACATTAAACTCACAAGATCTAAATCAGTACTTTAGTCATATTGCAGAAAATATTCAAAATACAATGCCATTGCCAAACCAGCATCCAATGGAATATTTAAAAACAAAACCAAATACTACTTTCAACTTGAGAGAAGTTACACTAATAGAAGTAAGAGATACTATACATATGTTAAAAATAAAAAAATGTAAAGATATTTTTAATACAAATGCTAAAATGATAAAGCAAATCCAAAACATTATTGCAAGTCCCCTAACTAAACTACTAAACATCTGTATACTAAATGGACACTACCCGGATGTTTTTAAAACTGCTAAAGTCATTCCTATATTAAAAAAAGGTTCGGCAGATGATTGAAATAACTATCGACCAATATCGCTAATCTGCATAATATCAAAGGTCTTTGAAATGCTTTTAAAATCCCAGTTGCTTCAATACTTTGAAAACAACAACATTTTTAATAAAAAGCAATTTGGTTTTAGAAAAAATAAATCAACTACAATGGCCATAAATAGCTTTATTAAGTACGTGGTTAGGGGTCTTGAAGAAAAACAGCATGTTAGTTCTACTTTCTGTGATCTTAGCAAGGCTTTTGATTCCGTACCTTTTGACATTTTGATTAAAAAAGCTGCTTTCTATGGCCTAGGTGGAAACAGTTTAGCGTTGCTGTAGTTATATTTGACAGGACAATCTCAGCAGACTTTCTTTGATAGTAATTTATCAGCCGTTAGTCATATTACCTGTGGGGTTCCTCAGGGATCTGTACTGGGTCCAGTTTTATTTTTAATCTATGTTAATGATATAACAGATGTGGTTCCAAATACACTACTCTACGCTGATGATACAACAATAACAAATTGGCATTGTGATTCCAATATATTGATAAGGAACATGCAAAAAGCGGAAAAAAATGCTAATGATTGGATAAACTATCAAAAAAAAAAGTAATGCCCTAGCAATTGAGATTTCCCAACAGAGAGCAACTTTTTTGGAGCGTTTTTTAGTGAAAATGTTCACCCATATTATTATCAAAAGTACAACACCTACAACCAATTTTTTCAATGGTTTCTTGATAATACCTGATATATTATTTTTTATATAAATAATTTGTCTTGTGGTCTGAAGAGTATTTACTGAAGTTTTGACTAAAATCGACATAGAATGATAGCGTTTTTTCGGGACTTAAAAATTACAAGTTTTAAAGATCGCAAAAACTTGTGTAACTTCCTGCATCAAAATAGTGGTGAATATGAATTGATTCAATAAGTCTAGTATGATTACTTTAAAGAAAGATTGAACACAAAGAAATCTAAACTTTGTGGATCAAATTTCTTTAAGATTTGACAAAGTAATTTTGCAATTTTTCAAATTTACGTTATTTTTTTTTTAAATAATGTTTAAAGCTTGATATATCAAAATGACTGCCTCAACATTAAATATACGAATATGGGTTTTAAAGTACATGCAATAAGGAATATTTTGAGCCACCGTAAAATTTCTTATCTTTTTCCAGAGGCCCAAAAATTGAGATACATAAATGTGCCGTTTGCCGATTTTGACAATTTTTGAATATTAAAATTTCTTGATAATACCAAATATACTATTTCTCATATAGATAACCTTTTTTCTTGTGTTCTAAAGAGTATTTATTGAAATTTTGACTTAAATCGACATAGGGTGACAGCACTTTTTCGTGACCTAAAAATTACAAGTTTTGAAGATCGCAAAAACATGTACAACTTCCTGCATCAAAATAGTGGTGAATATGAATTGATTCTATAAGTCTAGTATGATTACTTTAAAAAAAGATGAACACAAAGAAATCTAGACCTTGTGGATCAAATTTCTTTAAGATTTGACTAAGTTAAAACGGTTTAAAGAAAGCAAAATTTTGCGATTTTGCTGAATTTACGGGTTTTTTTGGAATAATGTTTGATGCTTAATGTATCAAAATGACTGTCACAATATTAAACATAAAAATATAAGTTTTAAAGTACATGTAATAAGGGATAACTTGAGCCATTGTGGACCTTTTTATCTTTTTTCAGAAGCCCAAAAATTGAGATACAAAATAAGCTAATAAAGACGCTTTATTGTAAAATTTTTGACTTTTAAATGTGTGTCATTTTAAACAGGCAATATTCTAAGGTTCATAATTTTAGGAATCTTATTTTTTCCATCTATATTTTCATCCCTGAAAATTTGAGCAAAATCAAAGAGGCCGACTTTTTCAAAATAGTCGAAAAGTAATGGAATTACCCATATACATATGCTGATGACACATGTATTATATATAACAGAAAAAAAAAAAGAAGAAATAGAGAGAAACATAAATGAAGTCGTTAAGAAATTAACTAAATGATACGACAAAAACATACAAACAATAAATGAAGAAAAAACAACTTATATGATATTAAGACAAAAAAACACAATGATATTAACATAAATATTGAAATAAATAACATACCAATTACTAGAACAAAACAGACAAAATATTTAGGAATAATATTAATTGAAAAACTCACCTGGGATACACATATTAACAAATTATTAAAAGTAAGCGCAGTAACAATAGGAGCAGTGTATAGAGCCAGGAAATGCATATTAAAAGAAACTGCATTTAGTATTTACCATTCACTTTTTTAGCAAAAATTAATTATTTACTAAATTTATGGGGAGAAACAACAAAAACAAACATACAAAAAATACAAAGACAAAAGAACAAAGTTTTTAAAATAATACACAAACTACCAAAACTAACACCAACAAAAAAAATATACAAAATAATTAACGAAACAAAGATAAACAAATTAAAATAAAAAAATGCAAACTAGTATACAAAATAAAAATAAAGAAATTAAAACTAACCTCCAAATAAAAAGCAACAAAGAAATTCACGGACATAACACTAGAAAAAGAAGCAATATTTATGTACACACAACAAGGACAGAAAAAGCAAAACAAACAATACTAGGCAATGGACTAGTAACGTATAATCAACTTCTTCAAAGTATTAAGAAAACAACAACTTACAAAGAATTCAAACTAAAAATAAAAGAGCATTATATATTAACAAGACCAATACAAACAAATGAATAAAAATATATAATACACACAACATAAATAAAAACTAAAATAAATGAAAACATAAAATGGTGCCCCGAATACGAAGTTCTGCAGCCATCCATATGGAGACGGTGTAGAGCAGCAAATGGGGAGAAAAAAAAACTAAATATTCTTAAATTGTAAATATTATAAAAAAAAAAAAGATACTTCAATATACAAAATTTTAGATCAAAATACATAAAATTTTGCCGCCAGGTGATACGTACCCGGCACTTATTTCCAGGGCCGAGAAAACGGAAATTAAAAAATAGCTTTTTTTTAAGAAATTGTTTGGCTTGCTGAAAGTCTAGTTTAGTAGGCATCTATTAAACTATTTAAGTTATATTGGATAATGTTGTTTTTTATATACATAAAGCATTTATAAATATATACACTAGGAGCTGTCAAAATTCCAAGGTTTATAAAATAAGATCTACAATCATCTCTGTATTTACATCTACTTATAATTTATTAATTTATATAGCGCGTTTTTGTACTCTAAATACATTTGTTAGCATAGAAGCATGGCTCCAGTTAAAAATACCATATAAGATTAAAGATTGTATATTGGCGTAATATACAGATAACTATAAGTTTCTAGATGTAGCTACTGATAATTTTCTTTTTGCATATTTTATTTGATATGTAAGTTGTACGTCTATCCTATTGCAGCTTATTTTTACCTTGTAAGGATCGTTTCACAAGTATGCGGTTTCATTCGGTTTGATTCGTTTTCAGTTGCAACCGAAAAGAAATGAAATTTTTTTACACATACACGGTTCACATTAAGTTTTGTGTTTTTTCCGTACACAGGCTCAGTAGTAATTATAATGGATAGAAATCAAGTTGTTGCCATGTTGTTTCTCTATAGAAGAATACCAAATAGAAACCAAAAAGAACCAAAAAAAAAACAGAAACAAACCAAACCAAATGAAACCGCATACGTGTGAAACCTAACGCTAAACAAAAAAAGTCACTTTCTAAATAATTTTCTTAATGAAAAAAACTTTATGTTTGAATTTTGATTCATTAAAATTAATTAAACAATAGTTAACTTTAAGGGTTGTTTTAAATTTCATTACATTGCACCAACATATTTTAAGCGTAGTTTAGCAAACAGAAGTTTAAAATAGGTTACATATGACAACATTACACATTTCTAGTAATTTTACAGAAATTGTTGGTAATTGTGTCTATTTATTTAATATAAACGTAGAAATAACATAAAACCTAACCTTTAATAGCTTGTGTCAATCCAGATCATATTAAATTTGTACGTTTTAATTAATATTGTTGCTTAGTAACGGAAATAAAACCAGAATACCACTGCAAAAAAATAATTCTTGACGTTGAATTATATTTTTAGGTTAAGTTTTTACTAAGCCGACAATATTGACCGCTTAAGTTATGGGTCCCTTAAAGCCATAAACTCCTTTAAATATGTGGTGCAACAAAATAAGCCACCCTTATCGTTTTAAAGGCAGTTTAAAATTTAAGCAATGTTTGGGCAAACAGGCCTTAGTCATAATTAGTTTTATAAGAACCACTGGTTTGCAACAATCGGCAAATAAAGTAAAGTGTGCCTATGTATCACATTTTGGTAAGTCGTTAAAATACATTAAAAATAAAATTGATCTTAATACAGACTCGTGTGGAACACCAAAGCTTGCGTGAAATTATGTATAGCAACTGTAGTCGACTTTTAATTTCCAAAGCCTTATTGATGTTCATATAACAATTTATTATGAACAAGATATGTTGATATTTGTAAAACTAGACATTTTTGCAAATACTAGTATAATAATGATTTTTTTTTTAGTTTTTTATTTCAAAATGTGATTTAAGAATTACATAATACACCACATCAACATAAAAATACCTTTGAATTTCAACGAGTGAAACAACTTTCGCTGAAACTATTACATTGAAGACTAGATTTAAGCAAAAAATGCAAAAATCTGCCACATTACGCCTGTGTTGTAAAGTATCTAAGTCATTAGTCAATTTTGAATTTGGCAGTAATCCGAATAGCTCGTTTATGAATAGAGTTTAGAAGAGATAGTGTAGTTGTCTAAAGTTAAACAATTTATTAAATATTTACTTTTTCTGTATATAAGCACCACTTTCAAAGTTTTAAATGCATTTGGAAAATAATTGTGTTTAATACGAAATAATTGTTTGTTAGTGAAACCGTTATAAGGTTCACAACCGATTTTATTACTCTTGCAGTAAGATTATAACAATATTTGCTACTAATTTTTTTATTACGTCGCGTATTTGTATAAATGTAATTTAACAAACACCATCGTTTTATCACTAACTCATTTAAACTTTCCATTATTAATCTGCTGTTGGCGGACAATTTAATTCAAGAACAGTTTATTGATTTGATAAATGATGCCGCAAAACATGCTTTTCTTAAAACTTGTTGTAGTAATTTTTAGATTAAAATGACACAGTCCTATCAAACAATTTTTAAAGAGACTCCTACGAAAAAAAATTTTAAAAGTTTGAGAACCGCTGATTTAGAAAAAAATATTTTTAGCGAGTAATCTTATTATTATAGAAAATAACCATTTGTTACATTTATTTTTTAAGATTTATTTCTTTCAATTGTTGGCCGTAACTACAAGTACCATAATTCATTCTAAAGTTCTAAATTTTAATGACGCGTTTGAGCATTTTGAGTGGTATTTAGAAAATGACGCAAATAATGTTGGTTTCCAATTTCTCAATTGTAGTCGGCTTATCCATGTAGACTTTGGATTTTATGTAACCCCAAAGAAAAAAAAACTAGATGTGTTATCACATAATCAATTCACCGGTCCGAAGCGTGAAATTAACTGTTTACTGAATTGTTCTTGCAATAAAGCTATAAGGCTTCAAATTCAGGCAGCAAACAACAACGGGCGTCATTTACGTTTAAGTTTCGGCCGACTTTATTTTTGAAAAAAATTGTACGGGTGATTCCACCAGTCCATAAACCACACTAAACCGTTGTCTTGTCTAAATGTAATGGCAGTTCTTGAACATCTTTTGGTTGTTCTTCAGCCCAACTACAGCAATTTTGCTTATTGACGTAGCCATTAAGCCATAAATAGGCCTCCTTACATAAAGTATGCCAAGTTGTTTTATAGAACAAAAAATGCTATTGAGAATGACGCCAAATCAATTTATTGCGGTCATCGCGTACACTTTCAGCTCCGCTATATTTTCTTTACTACGTGCTAGATGCAGTCTATTTGATTGCGTATTATTTAATAATAAAAAATAGGTTTTAATTTTTTTGATGGTACAACAAATTGTGCATTTGGTAGACCAATTATGTGAATCATAAGTTGCTTTAAGCGCACAAAACACATTTCTTGCAGAACGTTGATTTTCGTAACACAGCTGAATAATTTGTAGACGTTGTGGCGGACTAAGTCTTTCCATGATAAAATCCCTACTAAAAAAAATACCACTAAATGAATTACTCAATATAAAAATTATGAAAACCAACACACGTTTTGTTTCTGTTAATTAATTTAGTTTTTTTTTTTCGGAAAAGATTGTAAAAAATGCATCATTAATAATAGGAAAAAAAAATTGATCAAAAGATAAAAGTTTTGAGTTTATAAAACTCCAGTTGTTTCAATTAAATTATACATGTTAATTAGCTTAATATAAAATTTGGGAGTATAATTAACTTGTGTTTAATCCATATGAAAACAGTAGTGTAGTAGTTAGAAGAATATGCAGATTTTAAATTAAATTTTACATTGAAATCACCTGTAAGTATGATAGTTTTCTATAACTATAAAACATATAAAAATCACCTGTAAAAGTTTTAAAACAATTGCCATAATTACATCATTGTTTTGTACCGCCGCCAATTTAATCTCATATGCTACTGATAAACTTTCTATTGCGTTTAGACGAGTGTATGTTATGTTTTGTTTTGCCAATATTGCTACACCTCCATGACAACCTTTTTTACGACAATATCCGGATACTGTAGTATAATCATAAAGTTTATGATAACATAGTACACCATCTGATAACAAGCGCCTATTAAAACAAATATAACTTAAACTTATTGTCAATGAACATTAAAATGTAATATACTTAATTGAACTTTTGTATTTATAATGTTATAAATGTTTTTATATTGTTTTGTCTAGTGGTTCAACAATTCTCTTTTTGTAAAAAAAACTGATTAACAAAAATTCCTTTAAGCCAGAATGTTAAATTGCAAATTTTATCGATTGATATGCGAATTTTAAATAATGTATAGTCATCGAGTTTTAAATTTAATTTGATAACAACGTAATTAGCTTTTATTTCATTATTTAAAAATGAGTGGCGTCTCATTATTAATTCCGAAACAAACAGCTGTTATGATTTAAGTATGTATGTTTACAATTTAATTCGGTTAGGTTATAATTTTTCTTATTTAAAAGTTTTGCATTTTCTTTGAGAATATTATTCTTTTCTTCCATTTTAATTAATAATTTATTCATTAAGTTTACCTGCAACTTTAAGCCTTTATTCTCTAGGATAATTAAGTTGGGATCCAATTAATATTTGTCTTTCACAACATATTATTCTTGATAAATCTAGAATAGTAATTTCATTCTTCTACTATACTCATTTCTTATAATTCGAGAATCTATATATTGTAGCAGTAATCTCACAATAAGTAAAACCACACGTGTTAAAACTATCACGTTGAAGTCAAGATTTAAGCAACATGTAAACATTGATCTTAAATAGTTTCAATTTATATGTCTCGGAAAATACAAAACTTAAAAACTTAAAAATTTCTAAATACTACATTTTAAAATTAAAAAAAAAAACAGTTAAAATTATGAAATTTTTATGTACGAGTATTCTTAATGTCACAACAATACAAATGCGTTTTAATTTTAACATTTAAAACCTACTTGTTAAAACTATCACATAAAAAGTTGTTCTTCAAAACTATAAATAAACATTTTGGTTATTTGAAGAAGTTTGTTAATATATTATATTATATTATATTATATAGACAAATTCACTCTTAGAAAACACGTGGTAGGAAAAACTTGTGTATTGGGAAATTTAGACTTGCAAAGGCTAAGAACGGCACAAGATATATTGCAATTAAAAGGTTTAATGTTTTGCCACTTTCTTTTAAGCAGTTAAACAAAATGAAGTTAAAAAATACATGATTTTCTTGTCTTGCATGCTTTTTTTTATTTTTTAAGTAGCCGTATGACCGACTAATATTTTTTCTTTAAAACTATTTTATATTTTATATTATTGTAATTGTGTAGTTTAATGTTTTTTCTTAACTTTTATTATTTATATGTTAAACTTTTTATGTTTTTAATTTTCATTATTTTATTTACTGTATGCTATATAACATATGGCCATGTATGAGTGAAGTGTACGAAAAATATTTTTTTTATAAAAATCAAAAATAGGAGGATATAAGTATTATTTACAAATGCGCAATAGCTAATCATTAAATTGAATTTTGTTTAAATATATCATTTATCAATATCATTTCTGAAATTATTGTTAATTCTAAAATAATAAATAAAATAGACAGTGAGTAAAAAACAACATACTAAGAATAAAGTTGTTTTTTTTGCACAGCAGTTATTTTACAGATCAATCTCTAAAAATATAAAATAAATTACAATACTTAAAATAATTTAGTCATTATTTTTGTTGTTTTTTTTTCGATATTTTTCTTGATCCTAAAAATTTCAGATTATTTCAATAACTTATAAGTATTTTTTTTGACCTATTAAACAAAAAATTTAAAATACCCAACATCTTTTTTTTATCTGTTTTTAATAAAAAAAAAAACATTTTAAAAATTAACGGAAATGTCTTCAACACATTTTTTTTAGAATTTTTGATCAACTTTAAGCAATAATTGTAAATGTTCAATAATTTGCAAAAAAAATTCCCTAAAAAGTTACAAGCGTTTGAAAATTGCAAAAAAAGTAAAAAAATTACATTTTTGAAAGTTGTACCCTAAATATCTCGGCACTGGGTAGCACAAAAAATCTAAAAAAAATGAGAGGACCAGAGTTTATGTTAAAAAACCCATTCCTAAAGATGCGACATAAAAAAAATATTTTTTGTACCACTTCACTCATACATGGCCATATGTAAGTTGCAAAACAACACATGAATAAATTTACTATACTTTACTTACTGGACCTTAAAGCGGTCTTTGACAGTGCGTAAAAAAAAAAATTGTGGTCATGTTTGAGAGAAAAAGGTATTAGTGAGCATTTGGTAAGAAGAATGGAAGATGTATATGCAGAAACGATGAGCAGAGTATGTGTAAACAGCAGAATGAGTAAAAATTTCTGGACAACAAAAGGTGCAAGACAGAGATGCCCACTTAGTCGTAGTCTGTTTGCTGCATATATTGCAGATATAGAAGAAAAGATAAGCCTTGCACAAGCAGGTGGAGGATAATGGGTAGAGTGAAAGAATGGTCGTTGGCATACGCATATGACATGGTAATTGTGGCGAAAGAAGCAAAATAAATGAAAGAAATGATTAGATGTTTGGAAAAATACTTCAGAAAGAAAGGGTTAAGAGTGAATGTTGGTAAAACAAAAATTATGATGTTTAAAAAAAGGGGAAAAAGACATAAGAAAAATTTGGAAATGGGAGAAAATGTATCATTAAAATCATTCAAATATTTAGGGTTGTATTTAGTGCAAATAACAGCAAAAATGAGCACATACAAGATTTAACAAGAAGAGAGAACAAGGTGGTAGGACAGGTGTAAGGAATAGGTAAAAGAAAATTTGAATGTATGAAATATAGGGGACAATGTTTGATAGTCTAGTTAGAAATATAATGCTTTATGGGTCGGAAATTTGGGGGTGAAAAAGCCGAATAAATTAGAAGCTATACATGCAAAATACTGGAGATAGAGCAGGAAAACGAGCAGTAAGGTATAAAGAAAGAATTGAATGCAAAATTTTGCAAAAATATCTAAAAGAAAAAAATGAATAAAAGGTATGATAGAATAAGAGTAGAGAGAAGGAAATATTACAATGGAAAAGGATACGACTGTAAAGAAGTAGAAAGAATGAGAAATAGTGGAAGAGTTAATATAGAAATACAAAAGAAAAGAACAAGAGTGAATGAATCAAAGTACAATAAAAAATATGCAATGATTATAAAAAATAATATTCCAAAATACCTTAATAATTCAAAATACACAAAAATAGAAAAAAAGATACTTGCAAGATGTGGAAATGAAGAAAAAGTTTGCAAATTTTGGATGAATGAGGAAAGCAAATTGTGCAGAATGTGTGGAAAAGCTAATAAAACAATAGAACATATGTTAAAAGAATGTATTGAGATGAGAAAAGAACAAATAGAAAAAAAAGATGTGTTGAAAGAAGATGGAAGAGGAATAGTGTGGATGAGAAGCGTCATTAAAAGAAAAAAAAGGAAATGGATAAAGACTGTAGAGTTTAAGTGGTGTTATATCATATTATGATAACCACGTGGTGTAATTTGTTACAAATTATGATAGTATAAGTTTTGGTAAATAAGGATATTAATTAAGTTACGTATAAATTATTGTAAAATTATTGTAAAATGTAATGTAAATACTTTTCAAGGCCAACTGGCAAGAAAATAAACTATTATTATTATTATTATTATTATTATTATTATTATTATTATTATTATTATTATTATTATTATTATTATTATTATTATTATTATTATATTGAGTATCTGAGATAAAACTATTTTGTTCTAAGAACTTGACCATGTAAAAATTAATACACTTAAGACAGATTAAACAGCAATACAATTGGTTTATATCTAGAAAAATCAATATTTCCCCTTTTGAGGTATAAATTAAACATTTGCATTTTTTTGACTATTTGAGAGTATTTGTTTTTATATAATAATCCAAATATTTTAGTCATTTTTTCTATACCCAATGTCTTTATAGTATTTAATTGAAAAAGATATTTTTTGACTAAAGTAAATTGACCCATAATTATATTACTAACCGGTATTGTAGTAGTTTTTAGTTTAATAGAAAAAAATATTACATATTTTTGGTTAAATTTAGTTTTAATATGTGGATCTTAGGAACATAAGAAAATAAATATCCAAACCAAAATGATATACAATAGATAAAGAAACTTTTATAAAACCAATACAATTAAATTTATAGTTGTATATGAGTATCAAAAAATTACTTATTAATAATAACTGCTTATATTGTCCATTGAGTTGATTGGCAAACAACGTTAAAAATAACTTTTTGAAGTTGCGGCAAACCAATTACTTAGTTTGTCAATATAGTAAAAAAAGTAGTATATAACAGAATAACCCTGCTAACCAAAAAGACAGTGCCGTAGTTCTTCTTGATATATCCATAAATTTAGTAATACCTCAGCATATTAACATGCATTTGAAATAACTATGTGTAAGTAAATAAAATAATACACGCCAGGTTGTTTTAAAGCTATGTACAGTAAGAACACCTTAAAATATCAAACAAGTCAGACAAGTTGTAGGAAGATGTCCGAGACAATCGGCAACATTCAAGCATTCATTGCATTGCAAATTTCCAAAATGTTTGCTAAAATCTACAACAGTTTAGTGTTATATATTTTTTTATTTTTTTTTAAATTATTTATTATAATATATTTACATATTTACAGTTTATTTTTTTATTTTGTTTTGTTCCTAGAGTAGTAGAGCTTTGTATTGAGGGCACCATTTTATGTTTTCAATTCATCTTATTTGTTATTATTGTTGTGTGTGTTATCTATTTTTATTCATTTGTTTGTTTTGATCTTTTTAATATATAGTATTTTTTTATTTTTATTTTGAATTTTTTGTAAGTATTTGTTTTTTTAATACTTTCAGGCAGTTGATTGTAAGTGACTAGTCCATTGCCTAGTATTGTTTGTTTTGCCTTTTCTGTCCTTGTTGTGTGTACATGTATATTGCTTTTTCTTCTAGTGTTATGTCCTTAAATTTCTTTGTTAGTTTTTATTTGGAGGTTGGTTTGAATTTCTTTGTTTTCAATTTTGTATATTAGTTTGCATTTTTTTGTTTTTATTTTTTTTGTTTATCTTTGTTTCGTTAATTATTTTGTATACTTCTTTTGTTGGTGTTAGTTTTGGTAGTTTGTGTAGTAATTTTAGAATTTTGTTCTGTTGTCTTTGTATTTTTTGTATTTGTGTTTTTGTTGTTTTTTCCCATATATTTATGAAATAGTTAATTTTAGTTAAGTATAGTAAATAAAGTGGAGAGCGTGGCGCAGTGGTCTAAGCATCCGGCCGCTGTACCGAAGATTGTGGGTTCGATTCCCATATACCGTGATATACTTTTCACTATCTATACGCTCTCCCACTCCCCAAGCCGCCTTGCCAGCGTGGGGTTTTACGGCTAAAACCTTCTCTGATGGAGTGATGAATTCTCTCCAGTGGTTCGGAATCCACTTAAAACTGTAGGTCCCTTGTAATGTAAGTTGCCAACATTACAAGCAGAGAAAGAGGCTAAGACGCCAGCAGTGGCGTATGAATGGCTGACTTCACATAGTGAATAATATATACGTATCGCCGTTTCTTTTGTTATGCATTCCCTGGCTCTATACACAGCTCCTATTGTTGCTACGCTTTCTTTTAATATTTTGTTAATATGTGTGTCCCATGTGAGTTTCTCAGTTAATATTATTCCTAAGTATTTTGTCTGTTTTGTTCTCGTAATTGGTATGTTATTAATTTCAATTTTTATGTCAATATATTTTAAGTTTTTTTGTCTTATTAGTTATTTCCTTATAAGTTGTATTTTCTTCATTTATTGTTTGTATGTTTTCGTCATACTATTTAGTTAATTTCTTAACGTCTTCATTTGTGTTTCTTTCTATGACTTCTTTATTTTTTTTGTGATATATTATACATGTGTCATCAGCATATGTATATATTTCACCAGTCAAATTTATATTATACATATATCATTTATGTATAATATACAAGGTGTCCGGAAAATACGTGTACAACGTTTGACGACAGACTCCTGACGTCAAAATAGGTCGATCTAAGCCGACTTAGTTATATCCAAAATTGTCTCGTTTAGCCGGTAGAGGGCGTCAAAAAAAACAAAAGTATAACAAAGTTGAAAGTATCTATTGTAAGAAACTAAGTAAAACAAAAACATTACGTAAGCAAATGTGTAAAATGACCGCCATCTTGCTGAATACACTTATTAACACTCTTTAAAAAATGATATTGGACCCTATCTAATGTCTCGGGATTATTAAAATGGTTGCCTGCATTTAAAATCCGCTGCAATAAATCATCGCGTGTGTTTACCGGAGTCTTGTAAACTTGTTTTAATAGCGCCCCACAAAAAGAAGTCACACATATTTAACTCAGGAGAACGTGGTGGCCATTTTACTGGTGCATCATTGCCTCTTCCAATCCATCGGTTGGGATATTGATGATGTAAGTATTGCCGAACGGCAACGGAAAAATGGAGCGGGGCACCATCATGCATATACCACATTTCCCTCCGAAGTAAAAGGGGCAAATTCTCCAGAAGAATTGGTAATGTGTCTTGCAAAAAATTTAAATAAATATTTCCATCTAACCTGTCTGGAATAACAATGGGACCAATAAGGTAGTGATCAATAATACCTGCCCAAATATTAATTTTAAATTGATGCTGATGATGTGCAACTTTAATGGCATGTGGATTTTCATCGGAATAAATATGTTCGTGCAGATTGGTTACCCCAGATCTTGTAAAGCATGCCTCGTCAGTAAACATAATTTTTCTACAAAAATTTGCAACAAGGATTCTTTTGTTTCTAATAAATTGACAAAATGTAAGCCGCATGGGGGGATCAGTCGGTAAAAGTTCCTGGACTTTTTGTATGTGGTAAGGCTGTAACAACTGTTCTCTTAAAACCTCATTGACAATCGTTTTAGGAACATTTAACTCACGTTCTAAGAGACGGGTACTGGTACTTGGTTCTTCTTCAACTCTTTCCAGAATCATCTCTTCTGTTTCCACAGTTCGAGTTGTTCGCATACGACCCCTGCCTTCAAATTTTTTCTCAAAACTGCCCGTTTCCCGAAGATGACGCTCAATATTGGCAAATGTTTGGTGGTTTGGTATTCGACGGTTAGGAAACCTCTCCATGTAAACCCTAACACTCTGACGCCCATTTCCTTGACAAAACCCGTAAACCAGGAGCATGTCAACTTTCTGAGAGTTTGTATAATTTTCCATTTTTAATGGTAAAATGAACTTGTAATTCAAGAATGTTGATCGTATACTTGAGTAAATTTCATAGACTGGTGACAATTTGTCAATAATTGTCAAATTATTAAACGCCATAGCAACAAGGTCACTTAAAAAATTATTGTTACAGGTAATTTCTTTTTAATATTTACAAATTTTTGATGCCCTCTACCGGCTAAACGAGACAATTTTGGATATAACTAAGTCGGCTTAGATCGACCTATTTTGAGGTCAGGAGTCTGTCGTCAAACGTTGTACACGTATTTTCCGGACACCCTGTATATTATACAGTATTGGTGCCAGCACTCCACCTTGTGGTACCTCATATTCTGCTTCTGTTGTTTTACTAATTATGTTGTTTATTCGTGTTCGTTGTGTTTTGCTTTTAATATATGTTTTTAACAATTTTAAACTTGTGTTTCTTATTTCTAATAACTCCATTTTTTTAATCAATTTGTTTTTGTCGATGGTATCAAAAACTTTTCTCATGTTTATAAATATTGGTATAACATACTGTTTCTCGTCCAACTTTCTTGCTACATGTTGTATTATATCAGTTGTTATGCCCATTTTTTTTTTTTGGAATGCGTATTGCCTTTTATTTATAATATTATGTTTGTTTATGAGTGTCATTAGTCTTTTATATATTGTCTTTTCTGTAATTTTACTAAGAACTGATATAAGTGATATTGGTCTATAGTTTTCAGATTTTGATTTGTCTCTTTTTTTTGTATATTGGTTTTATAATTTGTTTTTTAAGTATTAGTGGGTATTTACCTGTTTGTATCATTTTATATATGAGTTTTTTCAAGATTAGTGCTACTTCTTTTTTAATGACTTCATGGATTATTTAATCTTCTCCAGGCGCGCTTCTTATTTTTAGTTGTTGAATTATATCTTCTATCTCTTTTTCTGATGTTTTGTTAAATGTAGCTTTTTCTTCAATTCTTGCGGTTGTTATTGTTTTATTGTCATCATTTTATTTAAATTTCTTTTCTATAGTTGCAAAGTAGTTGTTTAGTTTGTCTGCTATTTCAGTGACATTTGATTTTTTTGTCCGTGTTCTGTTATAATTTCAGTTAATTCTTGTTTTGTTTTCTTCTTTGTTTTATTTAACTTACTATTTATTTCTGCCCATTGTTTAGCTTGGTTTCCGTTTGTATTTTTTATTTTGTTTTTGTAGAAATTTTCTTTTCTTTTTTTTATTTTGTCTTCTACTTCTTTTTTTTTCAGTATTTTTTTAATTGTTTTATTGTTTAGATTTCTGATGTATTTTTCTTGTGTTTTGTTTCTATCTTTTATCATCGTTATTATTTCCATGTTTATCTACTCATTGTTTTTTTTTTCTTTTTTTTTTCCGTTATTTTTGTGTTTTGATTTATTGTGTTTTGTAATATTAATGTTAGTGTGTCAAAATTATATATTGGTTTATTATCTATGTTCTCAAATTCTTTCTTAAATTTTTTGTAGTTTATTTTCTTTTTTTTTTGTACTTTACCATATTTGGACTTTCTTACACATTGTGTTCCATTCTGTGATTATCTCATTATAATCTGATAATGCTAGTTTTTTTAATTTATATTTTGCTGTTGTAATCTTTTATGTTTGTTATAACGTGATCTATAATTGTACCAGGTTTATCACCGTTATTCCTCGTTACTACTTCTTCATTTATTTTATTTAAAATACAATGACCATTTTCTACAATTAAATTTCTGTAATTGTTTGTTATGTTGTTATTCTATCTTAAATTTATGTTCATATCTCCTAGTATTATATTTTAGTTTTAGTTTTTGTTAATTTGTCTATTACTTTTAGGAAGTCATCGTCTTTTGCGGTTGTGGTTTATATATTGCTGTTATATGTATATTGGTTTTATTAAGTTTTATTGTTAATATTTCTGTATCATTTTCTGTTACTGTTGTTGCTATTTTTTTTTGTGTTATTGCAATGATCACCTTTCATCACTCCGTTTTTAAATATTGCAGCGTAGTTTGGGATTTGAAAATACTTTTCTTCATTTGGATATAGCCATGTTTCAGTTATTACAATAATATCAGGTTTGTATAGTACAGATATTGTTAGTATTTCATCAAATTTGTTTCAAATACTTCTTGCGTTATGTAGGTATATTTTTATGTTGGCCATTTTGGTTATAGTTATTATTTATATATATTTTTGTTTTCTGTTATTATTGTTCCTTGCTTAATAGTTCCTTGGCATGTTCAATACCATGGATAACTATTGGCTTGTCTTCTTCTGTTTTCCTTGCAAGTATTCTTCCTTCTTTATACCACACTCATTTGTATCCGTGCTTTTTCAATTTTCTTACTTCATAAAATATACTGTTGTTTCTGTATGTAAGCTGTTCTGTGATGTATATTTCTTTTTTCTTTTCTTTTTTTCAGCTTCTGATTTGAATTTAACCTGTATTGTTGGATTTTTCCAACAAAAATGATCAAACGGTTACATAATTAATTCTGAACGTTATATTTATACGCTAAAATTATTTTGAAAACCAAATTTAGACAAAACAACAAAGTATGGTTTTAACGAGACAGTGTCACTGCGCATACAGCACGGCAAATTCAAATTGTATTGCAAAATATGTTTTCTGCTCATTGATTTCAAAGTTTGGCAACATTGCATGCCGTGAAACTTCCAGAATTTGACTGCTGCTAATTTATTTTTGTGAGAATATTTAAAGAGACCAGAATTGTTATAATGCAAAAAAAAATTGCACATAATAAAGTTGATATTCATGTCAAATTTATTTAGCTTGTATAGTTGTAGAACTTGCAGTTTTTTGCGCATCTTCCAAAGTTTAATCGAACTTCAAAAGATACTAAATGCATATTTTTCTTTATTGAAAAAAAAAATTGTTATAAATTTTAGTTCTGAAGGATATCTCCAAAATAAATAAAATTAAAATATAATTACTCATAAAAGAATAACTATGCAGATAAATTAACACGTAACAATTAAAAAGCCAAAGTTGTAAAAAAATATAGATATAGTAAATAACTTTTAAAACTAATATCACTGATAATATTGGAGTCGTAATATATTCTTATGCTACAACCATAATACAAAGTGTTCAAAAAAGAATGTAAAATATTTAAGGGGGTAGTAATACAAACCACAACAAACAAAAAAAGCCTTAATAAACATGGGTTGTCATAGCAACGGTTTCGAAGATATAGAACATTATTTATTTTTATATATTTTTTTACAAAAAACAGAGTTATAGAAAATGTTCAAAGTGCTTTCCTTCCATTTCCAAACAGGCACGACATCTTTGTCTGAAGAACATTTGTACTCTTTCTAAAACTCCTTCATTGGCTCAGGTAACTTGGCACTTTTCATTAACTTTTAAATGCAGTTCCTCGAGGCTATTTACAGGAGTAGCATACACTAATAATTTTAAATATTACCAAAGAAAAAAATCAAAAAGATTTAAATAAGGCAATCTTGCTGGCCATAAAACTGGTCCGCATCTTCCTACCCACCTATGTGGAAAAGTTTGGTCTAAATGCTCTCTAACGGTAATCAAAAAATGAACTGAAGCACCATCGTGCTGGAACCACATTTGTTGCCTGTGGGCCAAAGAAATGTCATCCAAAAGATCATATACATTGTGTTCTGCAGAAAGTTGTACATTGTATGAATAGAGCAGCTGCTCGTAGAAAGTTTTCTAAACATGAGTAGCACCAATTCATGCCTCGCCTAATATTTTCCGCACACTTGTCTCTGGATTATGCTCTATCCGTGCTATAATTTCTTGTTCTGCTCTAAGAGTAGATACCGACCTTGGTCTGGCGGAAAAACATCACTGTTTTCAAAGTAAACCGGTACCTTTCAATTTCTGGTAAATTTTTTGAAACGTACGGTTTAAAAAAATCTGGCAATTTAGATAAAACTCTACATAAAGACTTTGCGTTTTGGTGGCAATCCCATTAGCACGACCATACATGAAATGCATGTCGGCTAGTTCTGCATTAGAGTAATCAGCCATAGCAACAAAAACTTGTGCAATAACAACAACTGTCAAATAGTGAATGTTTATTTCACAAAACACCAGCTAACTATGATAAAAAAATGCACGTTTTTGCAAAATAAAAAATGAAAAGAAAAAGAATAATAAAAATAAATAATATTCTATATCTCCAAAACCGTTGCTATAACAACCCATGTTTATTAAGACTTTTTGTTTGTTGTGGTTTGTACTACCACCCTCTTAAATATTTTACATTCTTTTTTTGCAAAATAAAAAATAGAAAAAAAAAGAGTAATAAAAATAAATAATGTTTCACATCTACGAAACCGTTGCTATAACAGCACATGTTTATTAAGACTTTCTTGTTTGTTGTGGTTTGTACTACCACCCTAAACTTTTTACATTATTTTTTTAACACTCACATAAACCAAATAAAACTCTTGTATACTAGAAATATACCATACTTGAAATATCTCAACCACTTATATTTTTAACATTTTTTTCTATCATGCAGTTTAAAATTTGTTTGCTATAAACAATGTCCTTGGTGGTACTTAATGTGTTGGGCTAAAACATATTCCAACTTTTTATCTATAATGCTAGTATAAAATATTCTTATAGTTTGTTATAGTTATTATATTCTTTTGTCTACATTTACTATTGTTTGTTGTAGTTGCGTTTGGTTTTACCAAAAACAACCCGCTCCAAACTCTGTTTCCAAACTGTTTTAAATGATATTATTGTAGATCATTTAATAATACATATCCTGTTGATATGGTTGTCTAAAAAAGTGCATCCTCAACAATTTTTATAATGAGTCACAACCAATAATTTCAATTGTGCTTCATTTAAGACAGCTTTAATTTTTGAACTTGGCTACTGCTATATGTCTTATTAGTTCATATTTTCTGTTTTAAGTTGATTATTATAGTATAGTCTTATACTAAAATGCTGCAGTCCAAGACTATAAAGACCTGACCATTTATTATATAAAAATAATTGTTTTGTAAGTAGTTCTTTGTTTAACTAAAAAAACTAACAAGACGTCCCAATGTTTTAAATATGAATCAACTTCTGCCATTGTTGAAGTGGATGCACATACAAGCATTTTAAATATTTCAGACAAAAAATACAATTTTAAAAAAACGGCTTCTATCCGTTTAGACCTCAAAAAGTAAATAATCCACATTTCAATAAAAATATTCCATGGTGTGATAAATTTACTTTTACAGAAGTAAGGCATCATCAACACTCATAATCTAATAAAAAGAAAAAACCCTCATATAATCCGTAGGTGTAGGTTATTAAATAATTATGTAACTGGTTTTTAACAGAAAATGTATTACTACCACAGCTCAATGAAGTTCTGTTTCCATATGGAATAAATGTTTGGTACCCGCACATTATGGTATACAAGTAAAAACATCCTGAATAAAAACTATCCTAACATGTGGTTTAGATGAGGTAAACCCACATCATAGCCTCTAAGAACACAGGGTTTTCTTTTGAATGCATTTTTTTAGGGCTATTTAAAAGTCAAAGTTTACCACAGATCTGCTGTTAGGCTTGAAAATGTTATAGTTAGATTTATGCTAAATCGTGCCAATGTTGGCTTCCAAGTAGAAAGCAATCTACTTGAACACAGTTTCTAAAAAAATAAATAGATAATATTATTGTTACTTTTTTATAAAAAATAAAATGATCTCAAGTTTAATTTCTTGTTTTTTTTAGTTAACAGGTAACTAAGAAAACAAGTAACAGTTATAAAAATGGTTTCTCTTAATTTTCTTTTTGTTTTGGCCTACCAAATCAGATTTAAAAAGCACGAGCATTACTTTTGGAACATCTTGTATATTGTACGTTTTAAATTTGTTATTCTAGTGTAGTCTTGAGCCGCAGCATCTCTATTTTAAAGTTTATGAAATTCTAAGGTTTAACCATTTACAAGATCATTGATCGGTAAATAAAAACCGCTGTGTTGTAAGTAGATTTTTGTTTAATCAGCCGTTTTAGCAACTATTACTAATGTACCAATTAAAAAAAATAAAAAAAGTCCTACTAAATTACCAATTAAAAAGACCCGAAAGAATAGAGCAAACAAAAAGCTGAATTTATTGTGTAAAACTTCTTTAATAAACATAGAATATTAAAAAAATAATATAAAAAAATATATGTAGTAGTTTTTAGACATTAGAAACATATTTCAAATATTATAAAAATAAAAAAAACTCTAAAAAAAAATAAATAGCATTTCAATATTAAGCTTTGATTACCGCTTAATTAAAATCATTTACCAATTGTACTGAAATTTTTGTTGTATAAATACTAATTGTAAGTTAACCATGTGATCAAAGCCAAATTAAGTAACCCAAGGTTATAGCTGGTTTATATAATCAATATATTAATATGCCAAGTACCAATAAAAAATCAACTTGTTATACGAGAGTTTAACGTGTTAGCCGGTTTTCCAAAATGCATAAGTGCGGATGATTATACGCACCTCAAAATCCAATCGCCAATAAGAGACTAGGTTAAAAATTACCGCAACAGAAAGAACCTTTTTTATTTAATGTTCAAATGGTTGCCAAGGCAAATATCTTTAAAAACTCCAATATTTGCCACAAATTTGAAGATAAAGTTTTTGGAGATAGTGGATATAGAATCAAAAATTATTTAATTACGCTTTTAAAAAGTCAGCAGACTCAAGAAAAACAGATTTTTAATAAATCCCTATTTAAAACCCGCAATCCAATATAAAAATTATTTGGAGTTTGGAAAAACCGTTCAATTTTAGCTTTAGAAACCAAATAGAACATACATGGTTTGTGTGTTTTAAGATGATAAATCTTCTATTGACAAAGATTTAGACATATTAATAAATAGTGCAATATTTGGAGAACTGGAACATATTCAAGGTGCAGATAATATCAACATTAATAACGTTACAAAGAACACACTATTAAATCAATATTTTCAAAATTTAATGTGATTTTTATTATTATTTTTTTGTCATTATGGCGCTTTTTGTTTCATAAATTTCTTTATCGAGCTTTTTTCTTTTTGCTGTTTTCTGCTTTTTTGTAGCCCATAATATTTTTAAATTTTTTTGGGCTCTAAAAATTTTTTAATGTAATATTTTGTAAGATTGAAACAATTTTATTAATTTTTATTTTCGGTGATGTAGATTTAGACGTTTTAAACTTGCTGTGGTATAACTACTCCATTTATAGGGTAATGTTGTATCTAGAGTTTTAAAATAAAATTTTATATATTATTTCTTTTTATATTATTTACACACCAGTACTTTGATTTATATAAATTTCTGTAAATTGCAATGATTCACAACATATTCCCACAAAAGTTCTATCTACGCAGATTACTTTTACGACGGATGAATCGGTTACTATTAAACTATTATTTAATTACAAAAAATGTTTATATACTACTTCAATTTAATATTAATTTTATATTTTAAAGATGTTTTAATAATTAATTGATGTTTTTTTCTTTTTAATTATTTACATTTTCATTGAACTTTTAGTACATATTCATAATAGTACAAATGGTTGTACTTCAACCTATTTATATATTTTAGACAAACAAACGTACATTACATAATAATAATTAACGTTTTATAAACTCATTTATATCAATAAGGCAATACATGCAAGGCGTACGATGATATTTTGTAGAAGCAATATCAATTTATAACAAAATATGTACTTAGTTCTATTCAACATTTTTTACAACTAATTTATAAAAAATAGTAGTAGTAGTTATAAGAAATTTTAAATGTACATTTTTGCACTTCTGAAGAATTAAGTACTAGAACTATTATTTTTAAATACCACAGGTCCTCAATTGTGCAATTTGGTCCAATTCCAAATGTTTAGTTCCCGTTTTGAATCGAATTATTAATGCGTTACGCCGGGGATAAAGACAGACAAGACATTTTTGTTGCTTAATATTAATATAAAGTGACACTTTCTCGCGTTTAAACCGTTTTAATGTATATAATCCCGGCTAACTTTCTTGCCGTCGAGATTATAATCTGCTCGGTCTGATTGGGATTTTCGTGGTTACTGATGGTATTTCAGCAGGAAGAAAATTGGGGCTTGTTCATCATGGCACTAGTAACACCATAGATCTGTACCTATAACAGGCCAGACCTAAGCTACTCTTGTTTATTTACGATTGAAAACGCGAATCGAACGTTAATTGGGTATAATTTCCGAACAGACAGATGGAGTGAACGTGTCGAAACGAGTGTTGTATAATAAATGTATATTGATATGTAAATAATAATTTATAAATGGCGTGTAGGTATTTTGAAAGAGCAGTAAACAGAATGGTAGTGAAATAAATCAGGTTTTATGGCGGGTATGAATATTTCTTAAGCCTCAGTAACACCACGACATGCATATGCGCGTACGTATGTATATATGTATATAAAATGATATGAATATTAAGTTGGAACCCAACTAGCTAACTAAAGAGATACACTTTTCGTATGTGCTGGAGTAAAGTAGAAGTCCGAGTGGAGAGTTTATCTCGAGGCCCCGATTGCTTGTTAGCGACAGAAAGTCTACGCAAGCAGTCGTTTGTGGACTTCCAGCATAATCTGTCGCGTAATTAACAGGCACAAGTCTGTGCGAACTGTTAATAAAAGTGCCGTGTGGGTGTATTTCCTAATTTACGTGTGTCCCGTCTATTCTCTATTTGGGATTTCTTGTGATATGACCAGAGTTCTGTGCGTGTCGTGCGCCGTTCCGTCCGTTCTCGCCCTTCTTCTCCTCCGCCGTTCTTCCTGCAGATTCTTGCAGGACTCCTTTTGAAATGTAGCAGTGGTGATTCTGTATTATTATAGTGTGCTGGAGTGTTATCATATTTATTTTAAATACTTGCTTATATAAACGAATACAAATAACCAACATCCATCCGACGGACCATAACATACTGCTCCTTCGGTACCACACACACAACCAATTCACTGAAGAAAGGTAATTAATACTACAATAGTTTTTTTTTATTATCCTATTTTGTATTTTTAATTTGCGCAATTAAATCATGAACTCGGTTGACTAATTAATATCTGTCTTATGCTCGCTTCGAGGGTGACGTGTCAATGTGTCACTGTATTAAGTAATCTTATACGCTCTAAAGTAATTCAATTTAAAAATACAACACAATACCACCTACATCTCGAGCGACACTACCAACAACTTGTTGCGTATTGACCTATGTATATATCTACATTTTTTCACTAATACTTCGAATCGAAAACAAGAAAGCTTGATGTTATATAAGATAATAATTAATTAAATACTATCCATACAAAATTTTAAAGATTGTTTTTATTGTAATGATGTCTGTATACGAGCAAAGTTGCGTGCATATAGTTGTATTTTTGTAAAGAGGATATTCATTCCATAACTACAAAAATGGTAAAAGATGATTATAATTTAAATCAAGTGTAAATAAAAATATATTTGAAACAACAATTACAATTTTATTTCCAGAAACAAAATGTTGGTACTTATATTAAAATATACAGG
Organism: Tachinus rufipes; assembly: GCA_963932245.1. Classification (NCBI taxonomy): domain Eukaryota; kingdom Metazoa; phylum Arthropoda; class Insecta; order Coleoptera; family Staphylinidae; genus Tachinus; species Tachinus rufipes. The sequence goes on along the minus strand of OZ010745.1, from coordinate 67,511,355 downwards.
TGTGATTTTATTAAAATATAATAAAAAGCAAGATTTGTTAAATTCCATTTAAGAGCAAGATACAATGTGGATTAGCAAATTTTAAAGGAAGAGTAATTGTTATTCGGAAACTCTTCATGAATTTTTGCCATATAAATTGATTATAGGAACAATGTATAGTTATTTATTGCCTGTTGTTTGAAAAGTGAAATATAAAACGAGTTTTTGTAAAGTTTCATATGTAATATTTGGACTCATAACGATTACAAATTACATACTAAATGAAAGTTATAAATAATTTATGCGAACTTAATCCAACGCATCTAAACAATACAGTTGAATAAAAGAGACCAGTTTTGTTTATATAATTCACATGATGGATCATTACTACTACTAAAATATTTAATATTTAAATTTTTTTCGAAAAATACAACTACGTAAGATTTATAATTTCCAATTAGAGTCCAACTAAAAATCATGCAATTGAAAGTTTTATTTGAAATTGAATATAATGTGATGTTTACAAAGCATTCCACCAGCTACTACAGAGGGATATTTTAGTTTAACATTATCAATATTTTTTGTCATTTGGCCACAGTATGAAATCAACATTCTATAATTATTTAAATAAAATGTAATATTTTAAATATGTATGCGACTTCAATTACTGGTTTTAACAGGATTGTCCTGGTTTGAATACGTTTTTAATTCTGGTTATGTTTAGTTCACAAGAGATATTTCATTTTTACTAAAAAAATACGTACCCTCATTTTTTATGTAAATTACAATACTTTGTCTAACCTTTAATATAAATGATACTATATACACTAACAAAAGCAGCTTTATTTTTATTTTTATTTTTATTATTTTAGACTAGAAACCATTTACCAAAATATGAAGAACATTAATTTGATTGTATAAAGCCTTCGCGCACATCCTGCTTAGCATTCTGTGTCATTAGAATCATGGCAAAGCCTTTGTTTCTTGAATTTTCATTGGATTTTTTGCAACATGATTCGAGTTTATGCAATATAAATTGGCTTCGAAATGGCATTGAAGAAAAGCAACTTGATCGTTTGTTTATTTTAATGATGCTAGACTTATATTTTTATTGAATTCCAGCTTAGATAAAACTGAAGCTTAATTAATAATGCTGTAATAAAATTTGATTAAACATTTATTTTGAATAATTAACTTCTATTGCATAAAATTCATTTTAAATAATTATAAAAAATATTATGTTAATAAGAAATAAAAACGTTATTTTGTCTTAAACATTTTTAAATTGTGCTTGTTTTGTAGATATTTATGTGATTTGGTGGTGCGTTCGCGCGTTTGTATAATGTGAATAATACTTTTGAGTAATACAAGAGTATGTGTATGGAATCCAAGTGCCCGAAGCTATTAGTAACCAGTTTGGTTAGATCTTGGACATCTGTCCCTCGTATTAATGTCATTCAGATGCGGAAAGTTTTCCAATAAGTGTTTATTGAGACGCATATGCATGAAGTTGCTACGAGGAAGCTTGCTGTCCGTTCATGTCACTTACATAAACTGAGTTATAGTTATAACATAAATTATCTTTACTAATATTGCAATTGTATTTGCGTTGATAACTTTAATATCAATAACAAAATTTGTCATATTGAATTAAGGAATTTTACTTAAAACCATTTTACATGAAAAAAGAAAATAAGTGTGCGGTTTGAACTCAAGAAAATATTAAAAATAATATATATAATAAAATTCACGTTTCTGTTTTCAATCTATGTTAAAATATTGCAGTTTTATATTTTTTTATAATTCTAGCCATAATAATTATTTATGTTACATTTAATTAAGTTGTTTTTTATTTGAGAATAAACATCATAAATAATATATACTAAAAACTAATATAAACTAAATTATGTATTTGAAAAAGCATGATTTTAAAAACAGTACTGCTATATTAAAGTTTAGCAATTATACTTTCTGTATTTATTCATATTTATAATATTAATTATGAAAACTAATAATCTAAACCGGCCCCGTCGAGGTTTTGTAGGGCATTGGGAAAAAAATAGGATCCGAAACATTTGCAATAAAAGTTTTTGATTGAAAAATCATATCATATCCTACATCAATGTTGTTTTTGAAAATTGTAAGTTACAGTTTTCTTCAATGCTCCTGACATTATTCAGTAGCGAAGCAATATATTAGATGCAACATTTTAAGGCACACAAAATGAACTATCGATAGTTGTGATAGACAAAAAATAAACTAATATTGTGACAAAACTAGCAATCGTAAAGCTATAGATAAAGTGCAATATTTTTAAGTGCATATTGCGACAAATTAGCTGTAACATTTTTTATCGGTGCATACAAAGTCAAAACTGTAAATCACAAACCAATTATTGAGAGTTACGGCACGTAACACAACTATCAATTACAAAACGTCAAACATTTTGAACTATGATGTACATAGCAGGGAAAAATGTTATTGATGGTCTCAATTATCAATCGCAAAAAACAGATAAAATGTAAAATACATAGTAATAAATGTACCCTGATACCACTATTAATCGTAAAGCGACAAACACAACATTTAGGTTATGCACGTGATTCAACTGATAATTAGTAAGCGACAGATAAAATGCCAAAAACTATAACCGGTTAGAGCAAAAATGGATATAACATAGGGCGCGTCAGCCTATTGCGTAGTTGTAAAAACAATAAAACAATAAATATAGTTTTTGCGTTTTTGATTTTTGTAAAAAAAAATTGATCTTGTATTTTTTTTATTTGATCGTTGTATTTTAATTCAGACTCAACTAGCAAGAACAAACTGAGCAATAAAAAAACAAGGAATAATAATACATTTGACTTATATTATACTTGAGGTATAAACACCCTAGACGACGTCTGGTAGATAAAATAAAGTAATTTGATGAATTAAATAAAAGCTTTCTAAATGGTAAAATAATTAATATACAAAAAATATAATACGACACACAACTGTTATGCACTATATTGGCCATAAATGCTTTACTACCGCTCTAGAATATTGTTATGTATTTCGTCTTCTTCTCGAACCATCAATGTAATGGATTGGTCGGAAATGGCACGACATTCTGTCTTTATCTGGGCTAATTCATTTTCTAAATTTTATTAATATAGTTTTTACTATTTATTGTTTTATAGAAGTTTAGATCGTAGTCGACCGTAGCGTAATACTCTTGTGTTTGATTCTTAGTAGCAATATCTATTTTTTTGAATATATTTTGATCCGGTTGTTTTCTTTGCAAGTATCTGTCTATTATCTAGTGGATTGATTTGGATTCTTCTACTTTAAACGGTAGCTCCCGCTATTATCGCACACCACAAACTTACGAGAAGGTCGCATACGCTCGTAGCGAATACTGCATTATAAGAAGAAAAAGAAAATTGTCCACAAAAAGCTTATTTATGATATTATATCATTGACAAAAAATTGCTAGTTTAAGATTAGATAATACCGTTGATTGATAGAATATTAGAAAGAGGCGCAAAGCTAATAAATCTGTAAATACTTGTGCATCTTTCCTTCTCACACACAAGCTATTGACTATAAGCTTTCAATCTAGAAATATATAAACCGATTCAAGGATCCTTCCCGAGATTAGGAGAACAGATACATCTCTAGCAGTGGATACACGAGTACGCACAAATGTATAAGCCTTGCGCCTCTTCTTTATATTCTTTTAATACCATGATTTTTTTCGATAAGCTGTTTCTTATTATCACCATTTGCACACAATTTTATATAGCTACCTAACCAGTTTACTACCTTGTCATTTAATTTTAATATTAATAATAATTTACAGTTTGCTGATTTGGCGGCCGTATCGCAAAATCTATTTTTTGTTGACTCAAATATATTAGTGATGTAATTTTTGAAGATGGAAAGGTTGGTTGTTATTCATGTATTTGATTGAAAATTATGTTGTTTATTTATGATGATATTTTTGCAACTCTTTTCCATTTGCTTAGTCATGATTTATGATGATGATATCGACATTGTTGGTACTGTTGACTGAATGAACACACTTTGATAATCATAAACCTATTTCTACTTTTAAAAATAGAAGATACGTAATTAGTTTTTAAGGCAATTAGAAATGTGGTATTAGTTAACGATCTAGAAAACATTTTATACAAGGTGCTCGTGCTCATAAACTTGCGGATCAACTCTACATGATGTTATTGTACAGTAAGTCAAAAATTAAATTTTAATAGTTTAATGTGGTAACAATCTTCCTCTTCTGCGTACAAGTTTATAAAGATCCATCTTGTAAATTTTTATAAATAAGTATGTTTGTGAAAGGTAAACATGTTATCAATAACAAAACGTCAAGTAATGGTTTTTTATTGAATTAATAGCTGCAATAGCGTTTTTTTTTCTTTAAAATTTTAATTGATCAAGTCAAAAATAGATATGACGACGGTATTATTATTTTAAACATCAGGCGTCTAGATGCAAAAGCCGAAAAGTCACATCCAAAATAAATATCAATTTTATGGCTAAATAAACATATAGTGTTCAAAAAATATATGCATAATATATAATAGTTTTTTGCTCTTAAATAATGGTCTGTAATGTCTGTCTCAAGCTATATTGTTCAAAGTATTTACTTCTGCAATTTTTTTTTAGCCTTATTCTAAACAATAATTTTCATTATGATATGTAAATGTGCATAGTTAAATAAAGTAGTGAGACTATTAAAATCTAAAATATTTTTATGCCATGTCTATATCCCTTGTATATAGACATGGAAATAAGTGCAAGAACTGGAAAAGAAGGAAGTATATTCTATGCACTTAAAAGACAATTTTTGGTTAAGAAAGAAGTAACAAAGAAAATAAAATAATCAAACGAAAGACTGGTTTGCCATCTAGTTGCAATTTTTAATACTAAAATGTCCGCATTAATCGGTATCATTTTTGCATTTATGCAATTGGCAGTCATTTCGCGGCTATAACGATTTTGAATCGCCAATAAATTATGAAATGAATTAATAATTTATTCAAAATCAGTCAATCGAATCACAGCGGCCAAGGGTCAAGCATAGACAATTGTTTCGGTTCTACAAACCTCGTCAGTATGCCTTGTACGACCACGGCATCGCATGATAGCGAAGACAATTTTGAATAAATATTTCTGTGCTTATGAACACAATTGATATTATAAATAATCAAACGAAAGACTGGTTTGCCATCTAGTTGCAATTTTTAATACTAAAATGTCCGCATTAATAAATATAATGTTTGTAGAACCGAAACAATTGTCTATGCTTGACCCTTGGCCGCTGTGATTCGATTGACTGATTTTGAATAAATTATTAATTCATTTCATAATTTATTGGCGATTCAAAATCGTTATAGCCGCGAAATGACTGCCAATTGCATAAATGCAAAAATGATACCGATTAATGCGGACATTTTAGTATTAAAAATTGCAACTAGATGGCAAACCAGTCTTTCGTTTGATTATTTATAATATCAATTGTGTTCATAAGCACAGAAATATTTATTCAAAATTGTCTTCGCTATCATGCGATGCCGTGGTCGTACAAGGCATACTGACGAGGTTTGTAGAACCGAAACAATTGTCTATGCTTGACCCTTGGCCGCTGTGATTCGATTGACTGATTTTGAATAAATTATTAATTCATTTCATAAAGAAAATAAAAACAGAAATTCAAAAGGTAGTAAAACCAGCCCTAATATACAAGGAATATAGACATGAATATAAGTGCAAGAACTGGAAAAGAAGGAAAAATATTCAATGCACTCAAAAGACATTTCTTGGTTAAGAAAGAAGGAACGAAGAAAATAAAAACAGAAATACAAAAGGTAGTAAGACCAGCCCTAATATACTCGAGCAAATCTCGGACAACAACAGAAAGAAATATTATTGTACTAAGATAATTGTACTAAGGTAATTGTAATATTTTACTTGTTCAATTATTTGTCAATCCAATTCTTGTGCCTCTTAGGTTTTATCGTTACTACCATTGTCTTTGTTTTACTTGTGCTTATTTCCATGCCTATCTTTTTCAGTTTTTTTTTTGTATATTATTTTGTTTCCTTGTAGTTTATCTTTTTTGTCTGCTATTAATATCATGTCATTCGCAAAACATTTATAGCCTCGTCAATTAATGTTGCAAAGAGTATAGGGCTTAGAGTTCGCAGAATGATTAAATTATATTCTGTTTCAATTTTTCACTTCAAAAAATATCTATAGTGAGTCTAAATCTAATATATGGATATATAATTTTATATGCGGCCCGCGGAGCTATGATGTATTTTCAAAGTGGCCCGCAAGGTCATTTGGGTTGGCCATCCCTGCTTTAGATCATTCTTTTTAGCTAGAATGTGTCTTTTTCTGTGCCAGATAAATATTTATCCAATTTCTTTTACCTTGTTTTTGGCGGCCCAGAAGAGTTCTTAGTGATATTGTTGTAGGTTATCTTTTTTTAAAAAAATTTTAACATTTCTGTTTTTATAGATTGCTGGATAAATCTGGCGTGGATCGGCACGTTTGTGGGTTTGTATTAGCTTTTTATTCTGCTAGCAAAATCAATTTTATCTTTACTTATGGCTTATAATTTCTTTTCATCAATTTCCTGCTCACCGACAATCTCGATATTATTCGCCAAAGATAACTATTCAAAATCATTTATTTGCTCGGTTAGTTCCTTTATTTCATCTTATCATGTTTTAGTTTGTTTATTTCAGTAAGTTTATTGATTTGGTTGTAGTTTCCTCATAGTTTTTTTCAGATCATCTTATTTTAATGCGATAAATTAGTTTTTAGTTATTTGTTTACTAAGATCAGTAATTAACTTTTTTAACTCTTTCAGCGCTACAATTTTTGCAGCTGCAGTTTCTACGTTCAGGTTTATCCATAGTTTTATTGGTTTTTAATTTAATTGGGGTACAATCAAAGTGATAATTATTATCGCATCCTTGACAATTAATGAACTCTCCATCATTAGGAAGAGCCAAATAGCATTTCCCACAAAGGTCAATTTACATTTATAATAAATAAAAGAGGACCTAACATAGAACCTTGCGGTAGCTTATTAAGTGTACTTTTTTCAGCCTTATTGTGAATTGTGATCCATTGGTTGGATTTTATATTACTATTTTTAAATGCTGCTTCTAACGGCAGATGAACGTGTTAAAAAATATATGATATTTTTCTTTAAGGTTGTTATTGTTTATAAATATACTACAGTCGTAGGAATTATGAAGATTATTAAAGTTTCTGTGGCAATTTACTGGTGTTTTAATTGGTTATATAAGATTGAATTCTATTCATTGCATAGTAAGTCGTTTTCTAAGACTCTTCTATAATATTGTCTGCACTTATACTTACGCAAATGTTATTTACGCAATTTTAAAGCAACGTTGGTTTGCCTATATTTGGCTCTATGTTATACGATAACTATAAATCTATTATTTTTTATTTTTCTAAAAAGTTGAAATCATTGAAATCACTACATATTACATAAATAGATTTTCTGGAATTAAGTAATTTTAGTGATTGTGAACACGAAAACATGTTTATACAATTTCAAAAAAAGGAATTTTATCCAAAGTAAGATATTGCGACATTAAGGATATGGATATGGTGATATGGCTCTACTAGTAAATATCATCACCAAAACAAAATAAAAAAAAAAGAAGAAGAATATAATTAGTTAAAGAAAATTTGTGCTCTCCAAGATGGATTAGATTGAACAATTACTCTTATAAAATAAATATCATAATAAGTTCATGTAAGTTTGACGTTATTTTATCTATACAAATTAAAAGAGTCCATTTTTACATTTCATAACAACTACTACTACAAAAAAAAAATTATATTAAAAAGATTCTGCTATTAAATTATCAAAGCATATCAAAATGTTGTCAACAACAATTATTTTGTTTGAATACATTACTATAATGCAAAAAATCTGAATATATATTAATTTGATAAATTTCAATTTTTTTTACTTTGATAGGTTTGATTGTGCTAGTTGGGATATGAGGTTTCAATTTTTATGGAAATACATTTGAATTGCATGAAATAAAGTGATTTTTGGGCAAAACATTAAACTCTCGTTCTACTCTTAGTGGCATCTATTATTTTTTTATAAGATGCGCCATCATATTTGAATTTGTATAATTAAAATACTTTTTAATGTTTATAAAAATAAGTTTTTAGTTTTTAGAGCAAGTTTGATAAAACTGTTTACAATTTCTTTTTACTTTGATAGGTTTAATTGTACTAGTTAGGATATGAGGTGTCAATTTTTTATGGAAATACATTTGAATTACATGATATAAAATACCATATAACACATTTACTGAGATAATAATATTACAATTTAAAACATAATCGCATTTTGAGCTAGCTAAAAATACATACATATCACTAAATTATGCATTGTTAAAGTCATATTACAGTTTCATTATAGTAAAAATCACAGATATTATTATATAGTGTTATTTTTGGCGAAAACATTAAACTCTCGTTCTATTAATAATATATAATATATCTTTATTTCACTTTGGCCAAACTACATGGATATAAAATGTCACACAATAAAATATAAAAATACAAAAATACTAAATAGAAATACATATTAAAAAAGTTTAAGATTAAAATCAAAATAGACAAAAAACATACAATACATAACATAAAAATTATAAATATATTTATTACAGAAAAAAGTCATTAATCGAATAGTAACATTTGTCACTTAAATATGAATGTAGGTCTTTTTTGAACCGTTTATAATCGCTAATTTGTTTTAATTTTATAGGCAAATTATTATATAAGGCAATACCGGGGTACTCAGGGGACTTCTTGAAACTTGTCGAATGAGGTATTGCTGTTCTAAGATAATCACAATATCTTGTATTGTATGAATGCTTTGCGCTATTTGTTTCATAAGTACTGATGTTTCTTTTCACATGCGTAACGGCTTTAAATATATAAATACAAGGCATTGTTAAAATTTTGTGTAACTTAAAAATAACTCGACATGTATTAGAAATTTTAATATTAAAAATTAGTCTTATTATTCTCTTTTGATGAATGAATATTCGGTTATTTTCAGTCGCTCGACCCCATACTACAATATTGAAAGCTATATGAGAATAAGCCAGAGCATAATAAATAGTTAATAAAATGTAGAAATTTAAAGATTTTTTTAATTGTAAAATTGCAAAGAACGCTTTATTTAATTTTTGACAAATATAATCAATGTGATCGTTCCATGATAAATTTTCATTAATTATGATACCTGAAAATTTAGTTGATGAAGATAATAAGTAATGCTTGCTATCAAAAACAATTTTAAAATTATTAGACAGTTGCCTACGTTGATGAAAATGCATAACAACAGTTTTATCAGCATTAATAATTAATCTATTATTTTGACACCATATATGAAACTCATTTAAAACTCTATTAATTTTGTGTACCAGTTCCATTTCAGTCAAAGCTGATATTGCAATTGTAGTGTCATCAGCAAACATAATTACAGTTGCCTCTTTAATAGCCATAGGCAAGTCGTTGATGAATAGCAAGAACAAGAGAGGCCCCAGTAAGGAACCTTGCGACACACCCGTGTTTAATGTGTATTCCAATGATCTGGTATCTTTTATTTTAACTGAAATCTTGCGGTCTTTCAAGTAAGACTCAATCCATTTAGAAGCAATTCCTCTAATTCCCATAGCATGCAATTTATTGATTATAAATTTAGGACAAACTGTGTCAAACGCTTTTGACAAATCAAAAAAGAGACCTACAACATATTTTCCATTGTTATTTTCTCTATGTATAAATTTTAATAAATTAAAAGTGGCAGTTTCAACTGAATAATTATTTCTAAAGCCGTGTTGATTGGTTGATATAATATTAAATTTATTAAGAAATTTTAAAATTTTATTATATACTAGCTTTTCTAGCAGTTTAGAGAATGAACTGAGAATTGATATTGGTCTATAATTTTCAATATTTAATGGGTCATTCTTTTTAAAAATTGGAATTATTGAGGCAGATTTTAAGGTAGATGGAAAAACACTTAGTGACAAAGATAAATTAAAAATGTTGGTAAGTATTTCAGCTATAGCTGGTATAATAGATTTTAAGGTAATTGAAGATATGCCATCAATACTACATGAGGTTTTGTTACTCAAACTTGCTGCTGTTTCCAATAACTCATGCGAGTCAATTGGCTCAAAAAAGAAAGAATTGGCATTAAAAGAAGGTAGTGTACAACTGATTGACAGATTGAGTCCAAAGTGTGCGGTACTTAAATTAGTTGCAATGATTGAAAAATATTCAGCAAATTTGTTGGCTACAACATTATCATCTTTTATAGCAATTGAATCAATATTTAATTGTATGTTGATCCTAGGTTTCACACGATCTAGACTTTTATTAACAAGTTCCCAGGTAGTTTTAGATTTATTTGTACTAGCATATATTTTACAGCCCATAAAGTTCTTCTTGGCTAAATCAATATAAAATTTATATTGTTTTTTTTTAGTTTTATATAGTAATTCAGTATTGAAATCTTTAGTATTTTTAACAATTCAGAACATTTTTTTTAATTCTGTACATTCATATTTAAGAGTAGAAGTAATCCACTTTTTGTTATTATTAACTTTTGTTTTACAAACTAACGGACAAGCGTATTGAAAACAGTTTATAACACGATTTAGGAAACTACGAAATATTGTGTCTAAGTCTGAATTCAAGTTAACAGTTACATTCCAATCAGTAGTAAGCAACATTTCTTTACAATTTTCAATACATCTATTTGTGACTTTTCTGTATGTGATTAGTTCATTAACTTTTGGTATTGTAACTATGCTATAAACTGTTAATATTTGCATTAGATGATCTGCTAGACTACTATCAATACTTGCAGTATTATATGTTTCACCTGGTAAGTTTGTTATAGCATAGTCAATAGCTGACTCTGACTTGATATTGTTAACATTTGTAAAGATGCGAGTAGTTTCGTTAAGTCTCACCATTAATTCATATGATTCAAATACATCTAATAAAACATTTCGCTGTTCTGAATTAACTAAAAGATCAACATTAAGATCACCACATAAGATGCAATAGTCACATTCTCTATAAATTTTGTTAAGTGCCTCAAATAATAAATCAACAAATAATTTAAAATTGCCTTCAGGGGGTCTATAAATGGACAGTACACATATATTTTCATTATTATTTAAAAAAAGACATTTTGCATAGTTCAATGTTCATTTCACTATTGAAGGCATCTAATTGCATTTTTTTCACTGTTGGAGTAAAATATTTGGAAACATAAATTGCCGATCCTCTATGTATATGATGAAATCTTATATATGCAGTTGCGAAGGTAAAATCCGGAATCACTATATTACAATAATTGGTTTGGGTAAGCCAATGTTCAGTAACGCATAAAATATTTATATGTTCAGTTGCGCACAAAAATTCCACTCTGTTTATTTTATTAACTAAACTTTGGACATTGACATGGCCAATTATTATTTTGATTAGTTCGGTAAGTTTTGCTGTACACTGCACATTATTTACGTTGTCAAGTCTAAAAAATCATCGGAATAAGCAGCGATTTCAACACTTTTATTACAATCTTCTAAATTATTTGTGATCATCATTGTATTAAAGATTCTTGAATTATTTGAAATATATTTAGTTACATGATATATAACAGCTCTTTTTTCTGCATTTCCAAAATAAATATCGTCATTTTTGAAATTATTATAAATAATGTGGTTAGTATCCATAAAATAACATTGCGTTTTGAGACAAATATCATATAATTTTTTATTCAATTTATATATAAAGTCATTTATTTCAGGAGACTTAGTATTACTAGTATAGTACCGATTTGAAAATATAATTACATTGGTATTATTTTATTGAGATTACTTTTAGTAACACATTATCAATTAACAGGCATTTATTAATAATTTCATACTTCCCTCCAAAAATCAATACGTAGTCCTTTTTAGTAAAGTTACTAGTATATTTAACTGCATTTTCCATAATTTTGTTCAGCGATGCTCCGGGCTTTAATATGGTTTCTATACTATATTTATTTTTAGGCAGGTAGTCTCTATACATGTTGCCACAGTTTACACCATACTTGTTAGCAAGTATTAATACTTTGTTACATATCGGAATTTCAATTGAATGCTCAACATTAGTTAACTCATTTATGCAGTTTTCTTCATTATCTTTATTTTCTTTATTATTTTTATTAATTATGGTGTTTGAAATTATTGTAATATTTTCAGTTATATTTACATCTTTTTCAACTCTTGCGCAATGTATCACTTCAGAATTGTCGGTCTGGGTGGACATGGACAGTTTTATTTTTTCTGTTAACTTGCGTTCAGTTTGTGCAGTTTTATCAATACCCTTATGTCCAATGCCGTCTGGTTTTACTAATAAACTGTTCAGTTTGTGAAGCTACATGTATTTCATGTTTACTTTGAATATTTTTAATAGTATTAGAAAGTGTTTCAATTATTTCAGTTTTACCAATTATCTCTTTTTTTAAATCTTTTATTTTATTAGACAATGCCTCATATTTTTCATGTAAATTATAGTTGGCATTTTCCTTATCTGCTAATTTATTCCTTAAATCAGTAACTATGTCACTATAATCGTCACTGCTACAGTTATTACTTGATATAATACTTATATTACTAACATTAAATGTATTAGTTTTTTTAGTTGATTCATTTTTAGCGTTTGGTTTATTCCTAGTGGCATATATTTTTTATGAGATGCGCCAATTATATTTGAATAAAAATAGGCTTTTATATAGATAGGTAAACATTACATTTTGAAAAAAAAATTGAAAATTATTGTTTGTTACTCTACACTATTATCACATACAAAATCTTTATTGAAATGTTAAAAACTTATTTAAAACAGCTTTAACTGTTTAGAAAAGAATTAACTAGGTTTGTTTGCATAATTAGAGCATATATTTTATAGTCAGTATTTTTGGCTAGATTATAATCGCTACTTTTATTAATTCATCATATTCTATGGATGTTACTTATTTAGTCTATTGTTTGATCATTGGTTTTGTACTGAGAATATGGTAAATTTATTGAAAATAAACGACCCCGATTGTTGTTTTAGAAAACATTAACAAGGATTTCTTTACTTCTTAATCGTTTATTTGTGTGATTTCAGAGTGTATAATTTCTATAAGAAAACTCTACCACCGCTTAACGTATTACTTAGCACTCACATCGACATTTGTTTTAATCAACTACTTTATAACTGCAATCTTTTAAAATTTATTCTTTTAACATTATAAAAACATATACATACAATAATAATTGAAAGTAAGAATAGCAATATTTAGAATAATATTATAGCCTTGCGATCAAATATAAAAACACTTTAGTAACAACAAGATACTATTTATATACTGAGAAAAATATATAATTATTAATTTAATGATAAAGTCTTGCGTTCGGCGGAATAATAAATCCGTAATCGAGATCCAGAGCATCGTTGGGACGACGACAACTTTATAGCCGATGAAATATTTGTAACATATAAAATTCAAAACTGGATTATTAACAATGTAAATATATTCCAGTGAAGATATTTCTGTTAATTCTTGGTCTTCTTTTTGAAATTCTTTTATATGTGCGCGAGTGCGTGCCTAACAGTAATAAAGCCGACACACTCATTAATTTTCTGGCAAAAAAGAGAAGAATAATTTCTTCAAAATAAATGTAACAAAACGAACATGATACGTTAATGCAATTTCGTGAATTTTTATATTATAAGTTGCTTCCAAGATACACACACACGCATTCTGAAAATTTATGGAATGTATCACCGCGCGCACTACAGCTTGTTTGAATTTATTATAAAATCTATGTATATGTTATTGAAGGCTTTTTAATTAAGTGAAATTGCATTAGGAAAAACCCTGGGTTTAATGAAATCGACTAAAATATGCCAGCTATTTTTATATTTTCGGTATTCAGGCCTAGATTTTAGGTGCGGTTCGAATTCTTAACTGGATATACATTTATATGCTGTCTATCGTTACATATTATCGATATAAATATAATTCAGATAAATTTTGTTATTTAAGAATAAATAATGACCGTGAATAGTTTCATATATGTATTCAGTTTAAATTAATTTCATTTTATTTATCTAGCTCAACCATAATTGGATGACAAATACTCTCTATTAAAATATTTATAATTCAACTCAATCGGTAATTTAGATATTATTTGTTCAGCATTAAACAATCAGAAAATATAGAAACAGTTTAAACCTCATCAAGTGCCACATTGTAAATTATTATTAATAAAATATTAAAAAAATATATATTGCTTAGAGTCAGATAATATTTGATTGGTATAAATATATGATTTATTTAGATAATTCGAATTAAAAAAAGATAAATTAACCCTTATTAACTTCGTTTGTGCTATGATATCAATACGTGCACAATTACATCGATCGATCGCTTATCCCAGAGTTAATTAATATGCAATATAGCAATAAATAATTGATTACAAAAAAGGATCAGTACAGAGTTCCACAATCTTCGTGTGCCTCTTTTAATTACGCGAACTGTTCGCGTTGAAGTCCCATTCTTAATTAGAGGTACAAAAAAAGAAGATAGAGAGAGACGTAAGTAAATACACACGAGTGAAGCTCTCGAGGAGCTATCTGTTTGGGTTTTTATTCCTGGTGCATCGGAGATAAGTTTAAGCGCGCCCAAGATAAGTCAGGCGAGAGACATTTTCAGTGTGTGGGTAAAAAGCTGGGCTTAATTAGGAATATAAAGTTTAATCGCGCAGGAAAATGGATGGTCACAAAGCATTCTATACACCGCACATTCAACGGTCGTAATGTCAAAAATTGCAAAAAAACGACCTATATTTGTTATATCTTTATAATATGCCAACATAAGATTGTCACTTATATTTTATAATGAAGTAATTTATTTGATAATTAATATTTAAAACTTATAGAGACTATTAAAGTTATCAATGTTATTAAATGTTTTTCTTAATTTTTAAATCGATAAAATTATGCATCAATGTATAAATCTAAAATAATCTATCCGATTTTATATTCTGGGAAAATCTGCAGCACGTCTAGAATTAGATTGTAATTTTTAATAATTACTATTTTCTGAAACTCGTGTCATTTCAATGTATCCAAAATATACAGGGTGATTTATAATGACATGGAAAAATTGCAGATAACTTTTTTTTTCAATGTCTGCAAGTTTTACGTGGAGTAAAATTGTATAAGTGGAGTGGGGTAAGTGCACCCCAGTTTTTAGTAAGTTTGACTTTCAACTTATATATTTTTAATTTGTATTATAATACATTAACATTTATTTATATCAACGAATACTTGAGTTAATACTTTTTAATTAACATTAACAAAAACGGCAATTTTACTTGTATATTTTATTTTTTTAAGAAAATTGTAAAAAAGTTCAACAACTAGTATTTTCCCTGAAAATGGGAAAAGTGCACAACCAAGAGTTAATACCGATTTGAAGCCTTATAGCATATGCTCTGAGGCAAGAGCATAACTATTTATGTCTGCTATGAAATACTTATTCAAATATGTTGTTTTGTTTTGGAGTAAAGCAAAGAAATAAAATAAATAAATAAATACAAAAGGGATTAGTGAAATAAAATTGTAATATAAAAAGATCTAAAATGTATTAATAGTAATGGTACAATGATAAATTAAAAAAAAAAAAAAATTTGAACATGTATTAATCAGAATCCTGACAATGTTCACATTTATATCGTCGTTTTTTGAAAACTTTATTGCATATTCCGCATACCCACTGTACATAAGTTACGCACTGAATCCAGTCATTCTTTTTAAAGTAATACCGAAAATCGCACTTGCAGATCGAACATGAATTAGTATTATCATTGTTTAAGGAAGTGGTTATTTTGTCTAATACGGTGTTATTCTTTTCCTTGCATCATTTTTTGTGATAACTTCCGCTTCTCTCGCAACTTTTTTTATTCACGGGATTGGACGCAGTTGCTATTATTCGTTGTAACGAAATTTTAAATTGTTCCTTAAATTTTGATAGACTCTTTCAAATTCTTTATAAAATTTTTTTTCATTGTTGAAATTTTACCAAAGGTCTATAAAAAGATTCTTTAAATTATTACTAATTATAAATCTGCTGGAGTCAACCATTTAGAATTGCTTTTAGATTTTCTTCTTTAATTTTAATTGGACACGCGTTATTAAAATTGTCTAAAAGAATAGTATTGTCAAATGATTCATTTAAATCAGTAGATATTTTAAAATTAAATTGCGCATATTTGACTGAAACATATCGTTTAACCATTAACTGCACTTGTGGAGTCGAATACGATCCCAACCTGTGAAAAAACGATATTTTTTATTGAAAATCATGAAATATTATATACATGGTGTTTAATAAAGAATGTAAAATATTTAAGGGAGTGGTAGTACAAACCACAACAAACAAAAAAGTCTTAATAAACATTGGTTGTTGCAGCAACGGTTTCGGAGATATGGAACATTATTTATTTTTATTATTCTTTTTTCCTCCATTTTTTATTTTGCAAAAAAGAATGTAAAATATTTAAAGGGGTGGTAGTACGAACCACGATAAATGGATATGGAACATTATTTATTAAAAAGAATAATTTTTTCTCTCTATACTTATTTTACAAAAACGTGCATTTTCTTATCATAGTTGGTTGATGTTTTGTGAAATAAACATTTAGTATTTAACAGTTGTTGTTAGTGCACAAGTTTTTATTGCTATGGCTGATTACCCTATTGCAATACTAGCCGACATGCATTTCATGTATGGTCGTGCTAATGGGATTATCCAAATCGCCAGATTCCTTCACATCGTATGTTTGATTCTTCCAAACCAGAGATTGAGAGATACCGGTTCACTTCGAAAACAGTGTTATTTTTCCGGCAGACCAAAATCGGTATCTACTCATAGAGCATAATCCAGGGAAGAGTTTGTTTGGAAAACACTCCACGAGCAGCTGCTCTATCTATACCATGTACAACGAGTACAGGCCTTAAATTTAATCATCAGGCATGTTTAGTTTTTTGTCGCTGATTTCTACACAAGAATGCTGAAGACCCTCACTTTCTTGCCAAAATTCTTTTTACGGATGAAGCCGGGTTCACACAAAATGGAGTTGTTAATTTTCATAATGCACATCATTGGGCCGACGAAAATCCCTATGCTGTAATTGAATGTGGACATCAGACACGTTTTTCATTAAAGATTTGGATATGTATTGTAGGCAACAGGTTTCTAGGTCCTGTTGTTTTATCAAACCGATTAACAGGCGCTGCCTACCTCAACTTTCTGCAGAACACAATGTATAATCTTTTTTATAACATTCCTTTGGCCCAAATATTAATTCGTGCTGAATTAGGAAATCCTGGAACTTTAATTGATGATCAAATTTATAATGTAATTATAACAGCTTTTATTATAATTTTTTTTATAGTAATACCAATTGTTATTGTGAATTTGGTAATTGACTTGAGTCATTAATACTTGGATCTTCTGATATAGCTTTTCCTCGAATAAATATTATAAGATTTTTTATTATTACCTCTATCATTATCATTATTATTAATAAAAAAAATAGTTGAAAGAGGTGCTGGAACAAATGAATAGTGTATCCCCACTATTACCTAATATCGCCCACGGAGGGCCTTCAGTAGATTTTGCAATTTTTGGTATTGTAAAAAAAATCTGAATATTGAATTGAATGGTTGTATCAAGTGAAACAACCTTTATTAAACACCATTGTACAGCTATAATAATGAAAATACCTAAATTCGTAATTTGTAAGCTTATTTTTTATATGGGGTCGTCAACGACCCCACAGGTGTCACTGTTACAAAATAGAGGTACGCAGCTAAGAGTTAGGTTATCTAATGCATTGTAGTCAATAACTCTTCTATTGTATTCATACTTAAATATAATTTCTTTAAAATAATGGTCATAAGTTAGTCAGAATATAATCAATTCCCGTGCGAGATGTTTTGCTATTCTTATAGTGAAGGTTTATGTATTTTATTTATCAATTTATATCAATTGAACAGACCCATAACAAGTTTATTATTATTATTGTTTGTTAGTTTTAATGCGAATAAACTATAGATAAAGTATTTATTTGTCACTTTACATAGATTTCACATATTAGAGTAATCTTTTGCATTGGAATCAACGATTCCCCTATGTCAAAACACTTAAAAAAACGAATAACCTAAATTCAATTGAATAAAATTTGGCATTTAATATAAACCTTACTTTTGCATTACTTTTAGTTTAATTTTACGTAACTCATTTAATTTTTATTTTAGTTCAGCTCACTGCTGTTAGTTTCTTCGATCTAATTATTGTATTAAACAGTTAAATAATAATTTTAATTATCACGATGGATTTAGTGTTAATCATAAAATATTATTGATAAAACTGTCAACCAACAATCAACTTCAAGTCAATTTGCTGAATTTAGTCCATAAACTAAAGCAATTTACTTAGATGCATGAATTTTGAATTAGTAAACTTGATTTTCTTTTGCCAAACAGCAACAATATGGAATATAATGTAGAATCTCTATCAAATAATTTGATTGCTTTGAATGTTTTGATGAATAATAAAATTAAAAGTTTGTAAAATTATATTGTTTAGAAACTAATAATAATTTCTTAGAATGGAAACGGTTTCATCAGCCTACTAGATGAATCATCTTATAAATTTCACTTAATTGTTGTTGTTTTCCCTGAAGTGTTATCTGGTATGGTCGATGAAACATATATGTGTTAAGACTTATTATAAAATCTTTAATTATTAATAATATATATATATAAAGGGTCAGATCAATTAAAATAATCTTATTAATTAAATGAGATTTATAATCTATTGATCTTACTGAATGTGGTCGTAATGAAACTGCAATTTGGAGTTCAAAAAAGAAATTAAGAGAAATAGATTACTGCAGAAATTATCTTTTAATGAAATAATTATGAAGTTAGGGGCAGTTAATTGTAAATACTGTAAATAATATTATTTCACATATGCAACTTTTGTGTGAATGTTGTTAGCCCTCTATAAATAAAAATATTTATATATTAATAGTTATTTGAATATCAAAATTAGCACATTTATTAATTCATTTATGTGTGGATTCAAGAATGAATATATGGAACAGGTGACATATCAAAACTGGTGTAAGCCACAACAATAAATTTAATTTAGTTTGGTTTTTTTGCAATCTAGTTTGTTTTTGATTTGATTTATGTAAAATTATATTTAACAGGTTTAACACAATCTAGGGTGATACCTACATGTACAGTTTATGAAATTGTTTCCTCTTGACATCGAGTTTTAGTGGCCAGTTGTTGGTGGTCATGGTAGTTGATGATAAAGCATTATTTCGTTCTGTACGGGAAGTTTTACAAATCTCGACATCAGTTTTTTTATTACCTTTTGCCTGCAGGTTTTGTTTAAATGCTCCACTCCCTTATATTCTCCAATATGAATGTAATGTTTCTTTTCTGGTAAGAACATTATATTGATATTAACTGGTTATAGACAAACTCATCATATATAGAAGAGTCATGAAAAACGTAGCAAACATAGAAGACACGGACAACCATCGTCTGTAGTTTATATGTATATTGAGGGTTAGAAATAGTCAAAATAGAGTAGATTTTTTTTAGAATCAATCAATACATTTCAGTTGTTTACAAGTATTAGATACAACATGAGAAAAAATATAATGTATAATTAGCATTAAAATATTCATAGTCACAGCAGCAATAATATTTTGAAACCAAATCTCCGGACATTAGATTACAGCTTTCATTTAAGGGTACTTGCAAATTTAATGTCTTGCGCATTTTACGTTTTTATTTGGCCTCATTAAAAAGAATGACAAAAAAGCAATTTATCTCAGGTTATTAAAAGATTTACTTTTTTCATTGCTTTTTCCCGAAATGTGTTTTATGTGCTGGAAGATAGTATAGTGTATAATAAAACACAAAGAATTAGTTGTGAAAATTAAATGTAGTAATAGTGACAGTTTGACAGGTGCAGATTACTTGAAATGTACTTAATTGAAAGCAAAATTATTGAAAAAAAGTGAAATAAAGGAAGAAATGTGCCAGATTATTGATATTACGGAGTAGAATGTTTTTATAGAGTTAGTTGATGAAGGGCTACCATTCTATTCTATAGTAACATATGAACAGCTGAATGAAAAGAAAACAACAGGACCAGATGTTTTAGATAGCAAAACACAAAGGAAGATAAAGTAGGATTCGAATCAAACATTATTAAGCAAATTTAACAATGTATGGATGATAAGTAAAGAGATTCTCAAAAGTTGAAAGTAGTGAGATATAATTTCAATGTTTTTATTTGTTGAAAAATTACATTGACAAATTATCATAATGTAGGCAAATGTGCTGGATATAATATATATCCATATATAAATACACATCCTCTCTATTTTTTTTAAGTTTTGAAATTTGGTAGCCCGACCGTGTCGACGTAAATTGTCCAAAATGTAAAAGTCATGATCACACTTTACAGAGCTAACCGAGTTAACAAACAAAGCGCTGTTATGATTATGAGTGAATAATTAATAAAATCAAATTGTAAATTGATCGACAATAAACAATATGGTTGCGTATGATTCTCTCTACCTTACTGAGAGAGAATATAAAGGAGGTGTACATTAATACATAGTCATTGCTAAAAGTGGCTGAAATACAGTATGAAATGTTTCAAATTAAAAAAGGAGTGAGACAAGTCTGTTAACTGAGTCATTTGCTATACAACACGGCAGATTTAGGAGAAGTATTAAAAAGAAATATAAGTGTGGTAACTGGAATATTCAGACTATGTTCTAAAGGTTTCTAATTTCAATAATAAAATGAAAAAAATCAAAAACTGATTTATTATTTAACAAGAGGAGAATAAATGTGATTATTTGTAGATAAAACTAAGATGATTGCATTTGAACAAAAAGACACAAAAACAAACAAAAAAGTTTGTATGAAAAAAACAAAACAATAGTTGAAGTATCTAGGTAATATATTTTATCAGATGGATCATATAGAGAGCAAATAAAGTATGCATAAATGCGTGGGTGTATGTGTAAAATAGAATGCTTCCAAATATTCTTATAAACTTATTTTAAATACTGCTACAAAATATCGTACAGAGTAAAGTTTTAAGGTACATTTTTTTTGCGCAAGAGCAGTCTTGCAGTGACGAAACTGACTACCCCTTGCACAAGGAACCGTAGACATATGGTTTCACTTTTTTTTAATAAAAAAAGAATAAAATATATGTTTGGATTTGTCAATAAAAAAATTCACGTTTTTCATAAAGCCATTTTAACCATAATTTGTTACAGGTACAATTTTATCTTTAATTATTTTCTTATTAAAATTAAATGTACTCTTTTTGAAAATTTAATTTAATGACTACTCCATGTTTTTATCATTATAATTACATAAAAAGTTGCTGAGCGGATTTACAGTTCTAAAAGTGCCGAAATTGTTGAAACACGATGGGAGCCCGAATTTAACTTTTTTTAAACCTGGATATACATTTTTTAAAGGCCGGATTTGAAATTTTGAGGTTATATTACCAATTTTGGAATAGAATTTAACATGTTGATGGACGGAGATTTCTAGTTTTGAAGGCCGGATTTAAGTTTATATAAATTGGATTCACAATTAAGTTTGATAAGCAATTTTGCAGTTTAATTTAACACATTGGTGATTAGTTTTAAAAGCTGGATTTATAATTTTAGACTATATTTACAATTTGAAAGGCGGAGTAATAGTTAGTCAGTCAAATTTGTTGGAACACGTTTTAAGGGCGGATTTAAGTTAAAGTTTTTAAAGCCATATTTGCAGTTTTAAAAACTAAAGAAGCTGGAGTAACAATTTGGTAGCCAAACTTAACGCATTTTGGTCACTAGCTTTCTAGCTTTCTATTTGCACTTTTAAAAGCCGGATTTATAGTTTCAAATGCCAAATTTACCCAAATTAAAGTTTTGAGGCCTGATTTGTAACTCTGCTGTATGGATCTGAAACATGGGTATGTAAAGAAAAACACAAAAGTCAAATAAATGAGGTTGGAATGGGGTACTTAAAAAGTGTGTGTGGAAAAACTCGTATGGACAGAGTTATAAATGAATAGATAATGAACAAATGTGGTTTGAAAGTAACACCGATAGATCAGTATAGACGTAGTATTTTACGTTGATTTGGCCATGTTGAAAAAATAAGTGAGGATAAAATAACAAAGCAAATCTATGATGGAAACGTATTTGGATCAAAATGCAGAGGTAGACCACGTAAACGTTGGTTGAATGTTTTAGATGAATGTGTACAAGACAGAAAAATTAAAAGTGGAAAGAATAAATATTGCTGCAGCAAAGGAAGTGTGCAAGGACAGAAAAAAGTGGAGACAAATTGTATGAAATAGGGTTTAAAAACCAAAGTAGGTTATTGTACAGTGTTACTGTTTACCCCAAAAGAGAACGGCGTGACTAGGTACGTATGTATGTATAAATGTATTGATAATTTTGGGGCCAAATTAACAATTTGGCAGCCAAACTTAACACGTTGCTGGCCATTTTACGCTTTTAAAAACCGTATTTATTATTGAGAATAAATTATGCAGTCATCGGATCACAACATAAGCCGCATTTGTTTGACTATTAATTAACTAGAATTGGAGTCAAATATAGGCAAACGATAACGGAGTCTGGCACATCTGTTAGCTGGTTATTTGTGAAATATGCTAAGTTAAAAACAAAATAATGTTTTATCTAAAGAACAATATTATATTTATATTTAAATTTAATAAATGATGTATTTTATGTAAATTGCCTCTCCACCCAATGTGAGACACATACACTAGTGATTTAGGGTATGTACTCATCATCAGTGAGCCTAGCATATCACTGGTTGGAGAGACAATTTACATAAAATCACAATAACTATTATACATTTTATGAATAGGAATATGTGAGAGGTGGTAACGCAATGCTTCTTAACAATTTAACTATACTAGCCTTCCTTACACACACACACACAGTCCAACGTTTCTTCTTATAGGAGACATTGCGTTACCTATCACTGCCTCTTCTCAAGAAAGATTTGGTTGCCCTACACATATCATATCATTGTTTATCCAAATTAGTTCTTTTGCCTCAAAAATGCGTTTTCTAGGATCTTCAATCGCTGCCGACTGTGTTTGATATACAAGGTATTTTATGTGGCTCCACAAACAATGATATAAACAAGTTAAATCTTGACATCTTGAGGCCCAGTGGTGCTGTTTTTCTGTACCAATTACACGTCGTTCAAACCGTTGCTTCAAAAATTGTCTTACACGTAATGCAAAATGCCAGAGAGACATCATTTAACAAACCTTTCACATCTTTTAAAAAATCGAATTAGCTGTTGGCTTTTAAATGGTTCTATGAACCAATGAGCATGTTATCAATAATTCAACACAAAACATTCACAAAAACCTATGTTTGACAATGTGATTTTATGTGAATTTTCCAAATTCCAAGATTATCTGATCTTTCTGTTAATTTCTTATAAATCTGTAAATAAAATTTATAGGTATCGATTTTGAATGATAAAGCGGCAAAATTCTATATGATTAACAAAATCGGTAAGTAAGAGAACTTGAACAAGCTGGATATGAAATTGATATAAATTATGAAGTTTTAATGTTCTTCAAACTTGCGTTTGTGGTACATTAAATTGTGCAGATTTACGTTTTTACAGTATTGTCTTTATTGTCAAGTATTCGCTGTATTGAACGTTGAACGCTTGACGGTTTTGGAAAAATTTTGTTTTCTCGATGACCACTTGTTGGAAAACTCGTTGGACTGCTAGTTGCTAATTTGGAAATCTCAACACTTATTGTCAAGCAGCTGCTATTGAGTTTCCTTCTAAAAACCCTTAAATGTAATGGATATCGGCGTACTCTTGCGTTGTAAAAGTAAATGTCAATAATGTTAATAAGCGCAAACAGAAAAATTTATTATTTACTATTTGACATAAACATTTCCATACTATCGTAAACAGTTTGAATCAAATAACACTTATTTATTGTGACTACTGCTTCGATATTTAACTAAAACGTAATATTAGCCATACATTATTTAAGAGCTTTTTTAGAGAAAGTGGAATATATTACATTTTGTTATTTCTACATCTACACTATTAAGATCTAAATAAAATATGAAAAAATGAAGTTTTTTTCTTGGTATGAATGTATGCAAAATTAAAAAAATGTTTGAGTTTGTCAAAAATAATAGATAAAATAAATATTGTTTCAAAACAGAAAAAAAAATGTAAGAAATTTAAAATTATCAATTTTTTAAACTCACATTCACAACTTATCTCTTCTTCTCTTTAATTTTTAATTTAAAGTTATCTATATATTTATATATTCATTTTCACAAGAATCTTTTCCACTTACGCATTATTTATGCATACTTTATTTGATTTATGCAGGATCTATCTGATGAAATATATTATCTAATTAGATACTTAATTCTACGTTCTTTTGCATACAAACTGTTTTGTTTGTTTTTTGTCTCTTCTTGTTCAAAATTGCAAATCTTAGTTTTATCTACATATATTATACATTTAATCCCCTTATATCAAATGGTAGATCAATCTATAATTTATTTCACTTGCTACTAGAAATAGAATCCTGAAATGCTAGTTATCACACTATTTTTTCTTCTTTTAATTTGCTATGTTGTAAAGCTCAGTTGACAGACTGTACTTTGAAAACAGTCAAAAGACTGTCTTTCAGTCACTTTGACAATGACCATGTTATATTGTTTATGAAATAATAAAATAATTTACTTATAATTACTTTATTCTTACGAATACACTACTAGTAATTTTTATTTTCATAAACATTATTTATCATGTAGTAGTAGAGGTCACAACCATCAATTATATTAAATTTATGTTTATAATTTATCATAATTTATAAATTTATAGGACAATTATAATATAAAATTAGATTTCTGTGGTGTTTATTTTATAATTATTTATTTAATATTTTGATCACAACGTAATTTTTTTTCTGTACATACGTCATTTAACATGGTAAAAATAATTACATATTTCAACCTATTTGAAACGATAATAATTTTTATGTTTGAATTTGACTATTTAATACTCCATAAATAACTACAGTACACAAAATATTTAATAAAATGTTTTGACTAAGACAGTGATTCAGAGGAACCGCATGGTTTTGAAATAATAAGTACTCGGTTAATTTTACATGGTTTTTTTAATTAAAATTAAAATCTTTGTTACAGAATGCCATTTTGTTTAAGTAAGTGCAAAAAATAACATCACTTAAATGACGACTTCTTTTCTCGAATGCAAATTTCAAGCTTAAATTTGCTGATCAATTCTTTGCAATTACGGCGAATGGCATCCTTCCACTCCTTCAATGTTTGGGGTTTTATTTTCATAGACATTGAATTTTAGAAAACCTTACAATAAAAAATTACAAGCCGTTATGTCAGGAGAACTAGTTGAAAAGGGCACATTGCCAAAACGTTGAATAATTCGTTCTTGAAAAATTTTACTAAAAACTCTCATTGAAGCACTTGCTGTGTGGGCCGCTATGTTTCTTAAAAAAATAAGAGCCGATTACACCACATTACTTGTGGATTATCCATGGCCCAATATTGGCAGTTTGGTTTATTAACTAAAAATGCGTTTTACAGAACTATGGCAAAATGGCATAACCTGCAGAGTTGAATAACACTATGCCGGTTTCTCTAACTCTTATACTTGCTGTATATTGCGCGTTTAGAAAACATACGGTTCCTCTGAATCACCCTGTATTTTTTTATTTTTTATGCTAATGAAAGCATATTGAATAGACGATAACATGATACTTGAAACAGGTTTAAAAAACAAGCAAAGACATCTATATATAAATATACTTTCCGCCAAAAGTAAATGAACATCAAACTCAAATCATTTTTCATTACTAAGAAATTTTAACTAAGACTCATGATAAGTTTTTATCAATTTACCTTGGAGTATAATAATTTAAAAATAATTATTGCTATTTTTCTAGATTAACTGTGCAGTGCACATTACAATTTATCGTGCAAATCAGTTGATTAGTTCTTTATTTAAATCAAAGTATGCTCCGAATTTGTCGTTGTGGTTGAGTAATCGAGTTCAGATAAGGATAAGGTTTGTCAATTCATAACACCTAACGAATTGGCAGAAGTGTCAGTACAATAGCTCAATGTTAGAGTAGATGACGGCGCAGATTACGACCCAGAAAAATTACAGAACGTGAAGATAACGTGAGGCTCTTCGGCTATCCGAGGCCGACTTTTAACAATTGGAGATTTCTGAAGAAGCTTAACTAACCAAGGAGTCTAAGTTTGATTAGTTTAGCTAAGAATTCAATCATTTGGACTCAAGTCGTACCATCATAAGAGGTGCCGTCTGGAATGAGGCAATGAGAGACTACAACGGATCGATCAATGGATGCAAGTTATTTTAGCGACAAATTGAGTTTATGTTTGTATGCACACAATGCTCGTAAAATAGTTGAACGTCGCAGAGGAGATTGCAAAAATTCACAGTTTGCTGTTGAACGACATACAGCTCTTACACGCGAGGGAAGTATGGGGAGCAATCGTTTATAGAAGTAATTCTCCTCTGTTCCTGGAATTAACCAGGAACATTAAAAGCAAATTGCTACATTATCACGGTTACATTATTTACTTGTCAACTAGGATTACTATACTATTTATTTTTTGGCCTATTCTAAGAATATTATAGCTTATGATGATTTCTAAAAAACCTTTTTTTTTTGAAGAATCAGAGTGAACAAAATTTGCGACAGTTACAACATTTTATTGTCAAAAAGTACATGTAAAGTGGTTAAATCTACAATAAATGTTTGAAATGACTTATTGCAGCTTGGATACAAGCATTCAATCTTTTCGTCATTGAATGCCAAACTCTTTCAAACCCACCAGGGTTGTTTCCAATTGAGTTACACTCAGCAATTATCTTGTTTCTCAAGTCATCGAAACTCTCCCCTGGAGTAACGTAAACTAATGACTTCAGATAGCCTAATAAAAAATTATACAGAGGGTTTAAGTCTGGGGATCGAGCAGGCCATGCGTGTGGCCCACCTCGACCAATCTAGCAATCTCTACATGTTGCTCTTAAATAATCACGAACAACCAAACTGAAATGAGGTGGTGCACCATCGATTATAAACATTGCAATTCTTGTTGTCATTGGTACATCATCCAAAAATTGAGCTAGCATGTGTTCCAAAAAGTTGCGATTCATCTTGCCGGTAAGTCTTCTGGGTAGAAATACTGGTCTAATTAGACAGTCGCCCACAATTCCAACTCAAACATTCAAGGAAAACTGATGTTGAAAACGATCTTCACATACTTGATGCGGATTTTCATCTGCCTACACATGGTAGTTATGAAAATTCCTTATTTTATTTTTTGAGAAACTGGATTTTTTGTTGAAAAGAATATGTATCCAGAATTGAAACTAATGTTTGCAAAAGCCATTGACATAACGCAATACGTGAAGGAAAATCAGCAGGTAGTAGTGCCTGCATACGCTCAATGTGGATACAACAAATTGCCATTAAGAATTTTCGCGTAGAACTACTTGGATCTTCCTCTATCATATCCAGCACATTCTGTTCCAGTTGTACCGTTCTTACTGTCATTGATCTTCCTGGCCCTCTATTTTGTTTCAATGTGTCTGTTTCACAAAGACGTCGATGAATGTTTTCAAAGATTTTTTGGTTGGGGATATTACGGCCAAGAAACCGTTCAATGTACAATCGTCTAGCTTGTAATATATTGCCATCAGCAAGTCTATACATGTCAGTCATCTCGGCGTTCGTATAGTGATTCATGGTAGAGGAACTCCCTAACTATTAAAGACACGTCAATCAGCCAAACGTCACTCAATCTAAACAACTGCGACCGATACATGTGATGATCAATAACGAGACGTATTCAAATGAAATCCACTTGTACATTGGTAAATAAAACAGCCGTTCCAAGTTATTGTTAACAATTTTTTTGAACTTGATACTCATTAATTGTTTGTACTTGATATACTCATTAGTGTGAGCTATACTTTTATTTATATTAATGATTTCAACAAACATCGAATATGGTTGTCGCAAATTTTGTTCACATTGTATCTTTGAAACTAAGGGGTTTTTCAGGAATCATTATAGGAAAAATATTCTTAGAATAGGCCAAGGAATTACCCCTTGAATTTTTGCCGCATGTTTACCTAACACCCTGTAGAATTCCCGAATCTAGCTAATATTGATTTACTTTCATGACCTTTTTGTTCTCCATACTTATCACCGATTGAGCACATGTAGGATACAATCGGTAAAAGCCTTCTCCATTTACTGTATCTGATATTCGAATGCGTATTCAGGAAGCTGGCAATGTAATCACGCAGGCTAAAATTTACAATTTTATTTTTAGCATGTTTAGTCGAGTGCTCTAGAAATTGCAGAGCGGAAAAACTTATTATAATATTTTGTTAAAAGTTTAATTATTTTTTAAATTTAAATTTAATTATCATCTGCAACTTAACTGCACCCTTGGTGAACAAACCAGTATACATGTATTAAGCATTGTAAAGAAATCATAATAATGAAATGAATGAATGAACTTCGGACGCAGTAAACATTAGTGTCAGCCAAGTAAACCTGCAAATTATTTGACAAGAAGGTTACATATAGACTATATTATTAAAAATATATTAATGAATTTGGTGGAGGAAACTGTATTGGCAAATAAATAATCGCTTCACTTTATTTAATAAACTTGTTGCGTGTACTTATAATCGAAAATGAATTTTTAAAACTATTTACATATTTAATGTCAGCAGAGTTGAAGGAGCATTGTGGAGTTTTTCTGAGTGTGCTGGATGAGGTTAAAAATATACCTTAACATTCAAGAGACGATGTAGACCAGCTAATTTATTATTAACAAATTTAACAAATTAATTTAATTTATTAAACTTTGATAAAATTAACCTTTCATCTAGCCACCTAGTTGACCAATTGACGTGTCAGCACTGACAGCCACGGCCGTTTTGCATAAATAAGGTTAAGATATTTAGTGATTTCCTTTCAAGAGCAACACGCTCCCGGGGCTTGAAGCACAGAACCGTTCTGATGCACCGTCGTGGTAGGTGGTGCATGAGGGGAGAAAGGAAAGAAACTCGGAACAAGTTGGAGCGTCGAGCTCTATGTGAAAGGTACATGGGGCGTCAAGCACAGAGTTGTTCAGAACCGTCCATAACAGTGAAAGGAAAGCATCAATTGTGTCACCTGAAGGCTGTAATGAACGGGAGCGCCACATGTTAGAATATTATTCTGGCCTTTGTGAGCAAAATGATGTTCTCTAATAATATTGAAAGTGCATTCTGCAAGAACTCTAACGTTTGGTTTTTTCAGTATGTCTCAAGACCTAACTAGATCTTAAGCTACATTGTAAGACGTTATTCACATCAAGCAAATATGAAAAATTCTTTACTACTACTTCTCATTGTAAACTGAAATGCATATTAAATTTAATTTTAGCATTTAATAAGTTATAGTTCAATCTGGTCTCTGTTAGGCGCTCCGGTAATATAAAAGGCTTAATCATTTTGTTGCCAATCATTCCGCACTATACATTTACAGAAAAATTTGATTTTAGGTAAACCGGTAAACATTGCGCGTATTATTAATGTCACTGCTGGTGAAAGTGGTCTTATTAGTGAATAATATCAGTGGCATTTATTCATTCTCAAAAATCGAATCTCTTAGTTTTAGGTGTTGCATTTGTTGAACATGATATGGTTACAAACTTTGTTTGCGCAATGTTCGCCTTATGAGGAACACCGATATACGTGTACAAAGTCGTCTTGTATCGATTGAAGAATTTCTTCTATTTCATTCAAATTTTGCTCATCTGAACGCTTAGAT
Source organism: Tachinus rufipes (assembly GCA_963932245.1). Taxonomy (NCBI): domain Eukaryota; kingdom Metazoa; phylum Arthropoda; class Insecta; order Coleoptera; family Staphylinidae; genus Tachinus; species Tachinus rufipes. The sequence continues at coordinate 67,481,195 of OZ010745.1, read as the reverse complement.
TGAAAACGACTACTTGGCACAGCACCAGTTTCTTGCAAATTGTTGAATGTTCGAGTAAATGCTTCTCACATTATTTGCGGACAGCACGGGTCCTACCAATGCAAAACTTATAACCAAACACCATATAAGCGTAAGTAAAAATGTATGGCATGTTTAACTAATTGATAAAAACGTGTTAATGTTAGTTGTTAACTAAAAACAAACGAAACATTGTTTTAAAGCAGCTGTGTCTCAATAACCATTGAGAATTGGACACACATGTTCATATACATTTTTTGCTCAAAATGAACAATACTATAATATACTATTGTATGTGCAATTTCTTCTGAAACACTCTGTAGACAAATTTAATGATGATCATCCATTAAGAAAAGTTAATATTACAGTATCTGCTCCTGAAAAACTATCATCAAAACTTGATGTATTTTAATAGTAACCACTACTTTATATTTGTATTATGGTTCGTGTTTGAAATATTTACTTTTATAGTTTTATTGTCTGTGGTGTAATTGCTATAGTAATACTATATACGCATTTTGTTAATTTTCTAAATTAGTTGATTAATACCGTTTAATGTTAATATTTAATTTTACTTCGTAAGTATGCAGGTGTTACATCTCGGCAATCGCAATGAGAACACTTAATAGTCAAACCCACTTCTCTTCTTGTACATACAAACGTTATTCTATATATTTATTAATTATTTGTTTCATTAGTAGCCTGGTATGTCGCGCCAGCATTTGAGCATATAATAAATATCCTGAAAGAATGCTCGCGTGTTTGCGGAAACAATCTCCATTCATATCTAATGGCCCGAACAGGTATTTAATCGATTGAATGTTATCTAATACGACGTATGGGAGATTCTAGGAACATAATGTATATTAAAATAAGCATTAAATCGATGCATTTATTAATAAAATTAAAATTGTTTGAATATTTCTGCCGTGACAATCGTTTCTGAGAAGCCGATCATACAGCATTTATTGCATATTACAAGAGATCAAATTCCTGAAATTAATGGATCATATGATAAATACTTGTAAAAATTGCAAACAAACCATTACTCCTTTTCATACATAACAAACATATTAATTGTTAAATTAATATGTTTACAACGATTATTAAATTTATATCATGTGATTTACTAATAATAATATTATAACGCATAGTAATCCATTGAAAGTCTTTTCAAATTTGAGAACAATAAAATTAAGCAAATGTTTTTAATAATAAGCACATAATAAAAAAAAAAAGGTCGAAAATCAGTGCGAGTGGTGAGTTGTCGTCGAGGGTGTAGTAGTATTATGAATGGGTTTTCCCTCCCCCGATACCCCAAATGCATCCTGGTATTTCCTAGGTTTATTGCCGGGATAATGCCCAGTTTCCGGTGGTCCATTATATTACAACAAGCGTCATGCTGTCTACCACGGAACATTTATACATTTATATTTGCAGAGAGAGGTCATCCACATCCGTGTTAATTATATAATTCCTTCATTGCCAACTTGTTATAGTTTGAAGAATCCATGTGGCTTTTATGGACAATTGGGATTAGAAGTAACTAATGATAGGGACCATTGTTAGTAGGATTAAACTATCCAATTCACGTTATTGCTGCTATAAGCTGTTAAAAATATATTTGGTGTAATATTTTTATTAATTTTTTATTTATGCTGTGAAATCTAAATTGCTTACATAAGGTGCTATTCTAAATTTTTTGAAAACTTTCGTTTTTTTTTCTTATTTATTATTTATATTTCCATTTATAAATAAAATTAATTAGGTTCGTATAAAAACAAGTAACCTCCACTTGAAAGGAAGTCGCACGAAACAATAAATTAGAAGCCATTAGACACATCAATGCTATACCTCGCGTTCATATAAACCAATTATATATTCAAATAATATAATTATGAAACTTTGACTAGACGTTTATCAACCTATATATTGCTTATATGTTCGAGAACGAATCTACAGGACGACCTTTTACGGACGAATACATATTTTATTAGGATGGGATTAATAAATTTTACATCTTGACTTTCTTAAATATTTATAAAAATATAATAATAGGGTGACATCAATCACTTATGAAAACATTATTCGATTCGATTACACAGAAATGTATTATTTCTATTTAATAAATAATGTATCGAGAGAGACTATATTATTCAATATACCATTTTATTGCATAACATGAAGTATCAAATAAAAATACAACCAGAATATGATCACAAAATTAAATTGTTAAGTATTGAAGATATTATACAATGTTTAATGTTGAAGTCCCCATTCTCTTCGAACGTAAACGCCATCCTTTTGGCCATCATCATCATCATCATCGAAGACGCATTTATTGCTTGTAATGATTTTTAATTGTTTACAGAGAGTTTACGACGCGCAACATTTCATCGGTTGGAGTGTTTGACTTTTCAAAATTACACTTTTAAAATATCCGTGACACAAATTTCTTGTGTCTCTCTTCGCCACGCCACTCGAGTATTCGCTTAATCATTAACAACAACAACAACAACGAGAAATAATTAATTTCCAGACATACACACAAAATGGACAATTTTTCGTACGCGGATCAAGACGAATCGCACATAATTAAATACAACGCTCGCCAATTAAATAATCATCGTGGGAATTTCAATCAATATCATTTTCCGCAATCACACACGAAATTGTTTGTGTAATGGCCGTTTCAATTACGTCGCGATTATTATTATATGTTATAGTTGGTTTAATTAAACTGCAATTATGGCGGTAATTCGGCGTACAATTTTCCATTGCATGTTTATTTTTTATTTTTTTGGTATTTATTTATGTTTTGTTTATGGGTATTTAATACTCGCATACACATTACGTTAATTAATAGATTTAAATGATATTTTCTATAAAACTTAATTGAGATTTAATGATTCTTTTGTTAGCTTCGTGTGTGTTCAGTTTTCAAGGAATACGATTTTCAAATTTTGTCTTAATGAGTTAACATGTTAGATTAATATCTAAATGTAATTTATAATAAATACTTTTAAAATGAATTCCGATAATAATAATTTTTTTCTATGAGAGAAAATTAAAAAAGACCTTTTTGCTACTTGCCCGCCTCTGTTCAAATATGCTCTTCTCCTTTTTGGCGCAGCGGGACACCTCTGTCTGCTTTATGTTTCTTTTGTCCCATTGCTCATGTCATTTTTAATATATTTTTTTTCTTCTCTCTACTACTTCTTCTGTATGGAATACATATTACGGACTACTGTAACATGAGCTACTAAAACGTGAACATGAAATATAGTCGTTTTATTCAGGCATTCAATTGCCATACACCACAGTCACGATTATACACTTATAAAATAAATAACAGAAAAATTCCTCTGCTGGGTACGTAGCGATGGAGGAGACTGCGCGATGCCATCATTATGTTAAACGCTGAGAGAATGCCAAGAGATTTTTTTAACTTTGGTATGTAAAACTTGCTGTGCATTTAATTCAACCTAATTTTCAAAATATGATTAAGAATCTAAATTTTAATTATTTTCTTTACATAGACGTTCATTGTTCAGTTCACATAAAATCAATTAATGTAATTGAAATAATATTTTTTTTATAAACGCAATTACTACTTATTAATGATTATTATTACTATTATTAGTGTTTTAAAAATGGCTGTATGTATTAATTCAAAATGTTAATATGTAATTATAACTTTATGTTGTTATTCAAATTTTCATCAGTATATATTTTAATGTATCAGTATTTAATTATTTTGTAATAATTTTAGAATAGTTTGTTGAACGAAAATTAATCGTGGGCGATGACGGCTTTTTACCTTTTCAAACATTGGTTTCCAACAAATAGAATACCTATAGAAATTAGACAAAATACATATCACATAAGCTATCGTGCATTAATTTAGTAATCACAATTTTTTCAAAGATATTTAATCGTATTGAATTATATTGTGTACAGTGGCATATGTAAAAAAATGTTTGCAATTCTTGAGAAGTTTTCTAGAAAGGTTAGGTAGAAGGTTATGTGAAATTGTAACAAAAAGATAAATTGAGAAAGATTTTGATTTGCGTTATTTAGTTTAATATTTAGTAAGATTGATATCTCTCATATTGACTAAAATTAACGTCAGTTGTTTACTTTGGATATCATAATTTTGAATTTTGTTTTGGTGCATTCTATTAGAACAATGTTATTCTTATCATGAATATAAAGTCATGTTCAAAGCATCGCGTCCTTGTAAACACATGTGCGGTCAAGTTTCTACTTTGGTGCTATCCTGGTCAAAAACTTGGAGAAAAAACTTTTGAAATATGTAGTTTATAGGAGCTTTCTAAATTGTTCACATTTGTTAATATTATTTATTTTATTGTGGTTTTTACGGTTATTTTACATTGTCACAGTAAGTCTTCAACTTGTTTAAGAAGGTTTTGATGGAACCGCTTATTAAGTGACTTCCCAATTACTCTGGTGGATAAAGTTTATAATTAGTTATGTCAGGGATTGAACCCCGGACTGCTCGCATGATATGCAAGGGCTCTAACATTAAGCTATCATAACATATATATAGACACTTTAATAGAAACTTGGAACCATTTGTGAGTGCAACAAACATTATTGATTGTTTTTAAGTTAACATTACCGAAAATAGTATGTAAAAGGTACAAAGGGAATTTAATAACGAATCTTCGAATTTGACTTGAAAAAACAATATACAATAAAATTAAAGTAAAAAAAGTAGTTGATATTTTTTAATTTTTTTTTTAATTATTACTTACTACAGACGCTAGTTTAAAAAGAGTACACAAAATATTGGAATAGTGCAGAACCTTAGTAAGTTTCGAATAATCTTGAAATCGAAGTCAAAACATGCATATAGAGTTTATGTTGTCAAGTGAACTATTTATAATCTTTGCTGATTTGTAATTAAAATTTATACTGTAAAGTTTGTGGATAAGATAAAGGTAAAATGTCTTATTAAATGCTTTTGAAAAGCCAGATATATTGGCGGTAAATATAGGGTCTATCATTTTAATACTAGCTGGTATTATGAGTATAATGATAGTTGTTTTGGTTTTTGGTATTGGAATGCTTTACAACTCTCATGAAATATTTTCTGTAATATTAAGTTTAAGGTTTTATTTAATTATTATTAATTAATGTTTAAGGGTCTTTTACAATCTTGATGCTATTCTTGCTAGCTATTATATTAATTTTGAGTAATTTATTTATTTATTGGATGACACTGGTAGTAGATTTATTAACAAAATAGTATGATCTATGACTGTGTATGACTACATTATTTTGTTTGTATCGAAGAGGAAATATTGACAATGTTAAATATATTTGTTCTTTGTTATTTTAGAATGCTAAAAAATTAGATTTGCTTTGAATGTATCAATTTCATCTATCAGTTTTCTGCAACTTTTAGTTTGGTGGGAATGTTTTATTGAGTTTGTTGAATGTTTTCTTTTGTTTCATTTATAGATTTTTTATTTTGTTTTGAAAAATAGTATACAATTTTTTTATAAGTTGTTGAAAGGTTTTAGATTTTCTTGTCAATATATAAATTATCAGAATACAAGCATTGCGCATTAAAATCATTAAAAATGCTTTATTTGGAGAACGGCTTTTTTGATGGTTTTGTTTGATAATAGCAGGAACGGACGGCTTAATAATTAATTATAAGATTGATCAATTATCAGTTCAAGTGCATGGTAAAATTGACAACGGAAGCGATGTAGCGAAGTATATTCAAATAGTTCTGTTTTTTTAGTTAACATTTAAAAGATAGTTATTTTTTTTGATCTATACATTGTTTGAAGTACTTTTTGTGGTGCAATGCAAATATTAACGACGCTACGGTTCAAACTTTTACTATGTGATAATCCATAATAATGATGTAAACAAATATTTGTGGTAAAAACTTAGTTATCGTTTTATTTTATCATTATAAATATTTAAATAATCAATCCAACAACTATATCTGCAGTTAGTGCAATTTAATACTAAATGTCTGCATTAATTGACGAGGTTTCTATAAAACATTATAAATAGTAACCAAATCACAACGTGTATTTTGGTGGTACGGCATTGTTTGATATTAAGGGAATAAGTGGTGCAAAGTGACAAAGCCCTGTTGCAGTCTTTAACAGTTCCTTCTCGGATTGGGTTTGAGTAATTAATTTTAAGTATTTAATAAATTCACTATAAAGATTGTACAAAATGACCACCGTTGTTGATGTTATTCTGCTACCTTAAAAATCCATCTCGTAAGATTTTCAACAGTCTTTGATAGTATTTGTTATACCAGATCTTCCATATGAGCTCACAAATAATTGTTTAAACAAGTTAAGTCCGGAGATTTTTCAAACCGGTGATTCAAAAATTGCAAAGGTTTACCATTCTGGTATCATGTCTGATTGCCAAAAGTGCTACGATTTTTTTCAAATGTTTGCAGTGTGTTGCTTTTATTGTCTAGTACTTATTGTATTGGACCATCCTAGTCGACGGTTTTGGGAAAGTGCTTTGTTCACGAAAGTGGTTGTACTCTTGTTAAAAAACTTGTTGGTCTGGTAGTTGCCGATTTAAATATTTTATTTCATATTCTCAAGCAGCGGCTGATGGGTTATCCCAAAACCCGTAAATGTAATGGATATTGACGTACTCTTGAGTTGTAGAAGTAAACATCAACACTGTTACTAAAAATAGAAATAATAATAAAAATAAACTTCAAGGTACGTTACTGTTTGACAAGTAAATATTTATATAGTAAGGTAGACAATTTTGATCAAATACCACTTAATATCATTTATTGTTTCGGCTGTTTTAGTATTTAACTAAATCAAGCCATAACTTCTTTAATAGTTGCTGTAGAGAAGTGGTCACACTTCATTTTTGACTTTTTTTTACCTCTACACATAAATGAAGTGGTGACATCACGCGTGGTGGGGTATAATATAAAAGTATGCATAAAGACATACAACTAAAAACTAAGTACATTAGATATTGAAAAAAAAGATTAACAACATACGTATTTTTTTCTAGTATATACAGAGTGTAATATTCAAAACATTTTTATTTAAGGCCAAGTCGGTTGTGGTTTGTGTTGGACCGTTAGGTGAATAAAGTGTGTGGCTTGCTGGGTGTAAGATTGATTTGTTGTTTTTAAGTGAAATGTTGTATAAACTGGTGCAATTGGTGTTGCCACGATGATAACTTCAAGTGTAGTTTTTTGCGTTTAAATTGCTCAGTCACAATTTTCCATATCATCAACGTTTTGTACATTGTCATTTGACATTTGATTGGTTGGTGGTGTATATGCTGTTATTAACACCAGTCCATTCTCCAATCAAATATCAACGTGTTCGATATCGTTATTTATATATAGAATTGGCTCTATATACTCTTTTGCAGGAGTATCCGTGAATTTTGATTAAATTTTGTTTTTAAAACCATAAAAAAGTGCGTTTTACCTTTCTTCAAAAACTCTATTAACTCACTTAATTTATTCCCTTACAATAAGTTAATTTTGAGTTTAATTCTTTCACTAATTGTAGCTCTTTAATTTCATCAATTTACTCCTGGAAGTTAAATATGTTAAACAACCTGCCGATTTGGTAATACTTGGTATTGTCTTTGATGTTCATGCTGTTTTTTGTCTTTGCGATGGATATTGTTGTTATTGACTGCATTGTTTTACCTGTCTTTGTATAAATAATGTACTTCTCTCATTTGAATCCAGGTATTGATTGTCAGCTCTGGAGCATCTACGTATTTAGTTGCACCTAGACGTCCTGACGTTGGTGACGTTTTAAGCCTTTTTGATTGTTGCGTGCTTTGTAGTTTTTTAATGTAGATTGGACAATTGATTGAGTTGGCTAGGTGGAGTCTATTACACACATAGCAGCATCTTCTCTTGTTTTCTAGCAAGTGTGTGTACGGTAAGCTCCAACACACTTTAGGCAACGCAAATTTACAAAACAATTTGTTGTTGCATAGCTTCACTCTTGGCAGTGGTGGCACTGGCTTATAATCTTTTTATTGGCATACTTGTCGAACTTGACGGTTGTATGGTAGATTTATCTCAATTTATCAGTCAGCTTTTTAACCGTATTTTTGTTTGTTATTGTCAAAATATGTACGGAAAATTTGGTTTTTTTATTTTAGAACACTTTAAAATTTGGATTTGATATATTTAAAACAGTTCAAAAGTAATTTCTTTAGGAGTGAGGTTTACCTGGAGTCACAAAGCTATCGTTTTTTTCCTCTTTTTGAGTAAAAGTATGAAACTCCAGTTTCTCTATCTTGAATGCCTCTTTTGGAAGCTTATAGTCTAATACAGAGTTTGTCTGTATCAATACACGATTTTTAAACCGTGTTTCACAAAAAATATTATTAACAATCTTATTAATAAAGTTAAAAAGATTTTTTACATTGTCAAGCTCTGTGTGCAAACTATAGGCGGCGATTTTACTAATTTTGTTGACAACTAGTTTTGAATTATTTACAGAATTTGAAGCATCAATTTTTAGTAAACCTAAAATCTATTGTGCGTTAGTACATCCACGCTCCTCCTAATAAGTTTTTTTGTTAGCTTACCGCTGCCTCAAAAGTCATTTTTTGTTTCATCTCCTGTTGCCATATTTCTTATAATATTTAATTTAGGGTCTAAATTATCCAATTTTTTAAAATTAAATTTTGACAGATTAGTTTCCTTGAAACGTAAAAAATTTAAATTCTTTTTCTGAAGGCCTCCGGGCACCGTCAGGTCTACAAACACTTCCACTTGCTCTGTGTATTTTGTTTGTACTCACTGCACACTTTTTCTGTTTTAAATATCTTTAATTTTTTTATAATAATAATTTAAATATTTGAAAATTAAATTATATGACAAATGTCAGTCATGGCTAACTAGACCTATTCAAATTGAGTTAGGCGCTTCACTCAACTGAGCAACTCTCCGGGTTATATTACACATACATATTAACAATTAGAATTAAAATAAATATTTTACTCTCCATTATCATAATTAATTTACTGTAAACATTTATTAAAAATCAATTAGTATTTATGTTTTAAAAAAATCAAAATAAAATTGTTGTTTTTGATAAATTCGTGGTTGCTACGCTAAATATCAAATTTATTGTAATTGTTATAAATAAAATTATTATTAAATTAAGCATAATTGAAGTGCTTAATATGAAACAATGACAAGCCACATAAGTTAAAAGTTTAAAAAAAATAAAAATAAACTATATAAAAAAGGTAATACTTTTTATTTAAAATTTACTTAAATAATACAAAAAAATATATACAATAAATTGGGGTATTAAACTTGCAGTGTGGCTTGTTATATTATTGTATGTTTAAAAATACAACAAAGATATTTCTGAAAAAGTGTGGCTTGTCATTGTTTTACATTAAGCCTTTCAATTGTTAGATGGCAACTTTTGTTTCTCGGGGCGTAATAATGGAACTAGGCCATTGAGCTGAATATCGTTGCCATCCGTGCATTATCATCATTGCAACTCATGTGCACAAACAATTATTTTACCCTACTAATATAAATGCGTAAAGCAAACTAAAGTTTAAAACATATGGCGGATTTTTTAGTTATTATAATTTTTGTCAAGCGTAAATTGTTTATAAACAGATTTTTTTGTATATATTAGACTGTTATTTTTTTTATTTTTTGTGCGCTCTAGAAAGTAATCTTTATGCAAAAAAGTAATCCATGCCAAATTTCAGTCTTTAAGAATCAAAAGAACACGTGTCGCACTTTGAAAGTAAACCCTTTACCTTCCTTAGAAAAAAACTATTAGAATGCTAATTTGACAAAATGAGAAATATACGTACAATACGTCATTTTAAAGGATTTCTAAATTTTCAAAAAAATTATAGATCTAACCCTTAAATTTTAATAATTTTTTTAAATAATTTTAGGACCAAAATTTAAAATATAATAAAAATATGTTAATTAAAAAATTTAAATTGAGTATATTGATGTAAAGTTTCACTAATCTAATTAGCAACTGGACTCAATTGGAAGCTATGATACTTGTTAAGTATATTATTTTTGAAAGTGCACACACAAAAATTTCAGAAATAAAAATGTCGAAATAATTTAGCAATGGAGGACAGATACTTTTTAAATTTTTGTCATATCAGCCTAAAGGTACTATTATTACCGACGTTACCCAGACAAAGTCTTTTTGCTAATAATGGTGGATTTGAAGAAACCAACATGGCTGACCATTGGTATTTTAGTATAAACTGGCAGTGCCATGAAAAGTGGTGTTGTTATAGAATTATCAGATTGCCAAACTCCGAAAGGCTGCTTCTTAGAAAAATATTACAATTAACTAGTTATTAAATTTGAATAAATGTCAAAATAATTAAACAACCTTATCTATGTCATTTAGTTAAGTTAACACAGAAGAAGGCTCTATGTTTCCAAGCTGGCAAAAAAAACTTAAGTTAATTGTGACAAGTTAAAAATTAAAAATGGAGTATAGCTCAACTGAGCAATATATAGCAATAATATTAGAATGGTATTGATATTTTGATTTTTGAACCAAAATGATTTTTATCTACTCTGGAGTTAGGTTCTTCAATAGTTTTTGATACTCTAAAGTAGATATATATTTTGCAAATGAAATAAAATTTACAATATACAGAATCAGCATCCTCTTGGAGGTATCCATATTTCAGTTTATATAATATGTACATTATAGTTTATCTAAAAGTAGACGTGCTATATATGAAGTTATAATATAAATTTTGGTTATTCGTTTATTAAAACATAGTTTGAATACCGATGATGTAGGCTAATCACAAAATGATTAAGTTCCAGTAACTGGAATTTTATAGAAATTAAAATATCTAATAGTATCATTACATTCAAAATGCCTACAAATTATGTATGTGTTTATTTAGTAAGAGTGTGTAAGTAAAATTATGGTATCATTATAATTAATTAATCGTCAAAATAATTCCGAAAAAATTTTGAAATGCTTACAAACTAATAGCGCATACGGAATCTTTTAGAATTCCTCAATGCAATGAAATCTAAACAAACCAATAACATTACCATTGCCACAATTCGTTTCTAGCAAATCAAGACATAGTACGCGAGTAATAAAAAATTATGAGATGCGGGCATCATCATTGTAGTGTATTGTGTATATGAGGAAAAAAAGAAGAGATAAATGAGCGGCGTTACCTTCCCCGTAGGTATTTGGGTTAGGTTAATTATGTGCATACTTGACGAATATCAATTTTATACCTGCCACGATGCCAATGCGAAATGTGTAATGGAAAATAACCGGGCCGTAAAATGCGATCGGTATCTACGCCACTGGCGCGAGTGGCATTGCACAGGTGAACAAGACAGTGCACAGGTGTGCTTATGTTGGGTCACGTGTGTTGGGAGAGGACCCGTGAGACTGTACGGAGTCAAGAGCCTCCATCGGACAGAGAGCCTCCACCAGCATCATTCAGCCATTCAATTGAGAGGAGCAGCGCATTTATAAAGTACTCTAATAGCTTCATACAAGCTAGCACACACACATACACACCTCTATTATTACCGGTAATCATTTTAAGCATTACCGATATTTATTTATTTTAAACTTCTTTTTTTCTGTATGATATAATGAATCCATAAAATGACCAGAGCCTCTATTATATGGGGCATAAATCGTTTCGCATCGACGCGTTATTTATATTCGATTGTGTTGCCCCGTTAACGTTTTCAAAGCTTGACGGCTCTTTTAGTGTATCGTAATGGATTAATTCTTGTTTTCTGACTACTTACTGATTTTTTTTAAATAATAGTAAATCATCACCTAAAAACAAAATAAAATCAAAATGCAATTCAAAATAGGCCACGATATTGTTACTATATTATTACTATCAGATTTACTAAAACCAAAACTATTAGTAATATTTATGAAAATTAAAACTGAAGGATTAGGAGAATCCAAAACTTCATTTTATTAAAAATCTTTGTTGGTATGTCAAAAGTATAATGGTAGCTAATACAATAATCATGAAGTAAATAATGCGTAGAAAATCAATGCTAAAGATTTATGGTGATAAAATATATGTTTAAACTTTATATCATGTTAGCATTTGATGCCTGGTTGAAGAAAATGAAGAGATTACCCCAAGAAAAGTACAGTTATTAACACGTTCGTCTGTTGACTCTTGAACAAAATTTATTATTTTAATTATGAGCGTGTATGCAGATAAAAAGGCAATAAATAATCGATGGGAAGCTTACACACCAAACAACTAAATAAAAAAGTAAAATAAACCTTAACCCCATGGCATTGAGGAGCACTAATATTTACAACCAGATCTTCTCTCGCAACCAAAAAAAAAAATTAAAAAAATGAGAGAAAAAAACAACTACGAAGATGATCAACAGCACACACACCTGTTATATTCTATATAGACGGTCGGGCACCAGCCAGGCCTTTCTAAACAATACCGCGGAAAGCGCGCACACGGTAGATCCGCGGCCGGCCGCACTCTAGACCGCCGGTCAGACGGAGAGGGAGATGTCTTCGTGCACTCGCCGCTCCCGAGGCTACACCGGAATACATATTATCTTCTATCTCTCAAAGAGAGTCAAGGCGATAAATCAAAAGCTGTTATTTTAAAATTAATTGAAATATCAGGTTACCTGGGCTCATTGTGTGTGTGTTGGTATCGGCCCCATTGTTTTATTCACCCATCGGACTCTAGATCAATAATACGCCTGGGTTAATTAAATAAAAACCTTTTTAATAAACAATCAATTGGAACCGATTGTATTTACATTTACCGCGCGCACAGGACCCCACATTTATTTTATTTTCACGAGAGATTACCTTCTATTCTATGCTCTACGTGTGTGTTTGTATCTGCATGGACCCCACATACATTTTAATTACTAATAAATATATTCATATTTCTTTGAATTCGCACGCGCGTTAAAAGGCCTCACAATTGTTTATGGGCCTATTCATAGAATGGAGGGATTGATAAGCCAAGTATTGTAATATAAAGTGAGCATTGTGTGAGTTTTCTTTTCTCTTCCTTTTTATATTGCCTGGATTTTTATTTAATTTTATTTATATTCATTGTGTATAGAGCGTACATATGTACAGACATACATTTAAACTAAAACTCCAGTGTAATATGTTTACAGTTGAAATCTTTGGCAGTACAGCAGAAGGCTTTTAAATTATTTTTAGAAGAGATTGTATGCAAAGTCGATGCTCGTTAAGAATAGAATGTACATGGTGTGTTCCAAGTCTTTTTTTTCTGAAAACCAAATTTTGTATTACAAAAACGGCAAAACGTCAAACTTTTGCTGTTTTCTAAACAGATGCTTCTAGGAGCTATATCTTTGAATGCTTGTTCTGAAAGACACTTCTTTCTTGATAACATTTGATATTTTAATAATAAACTCATTTTTTTTATATACAGGATGTTAATTACAAATTACAACAATGGGTGATTCCTTGCTCAATTCTAATATAAAAAGTTAATACAAACTTTCGTTTTGAATATTCAGATTAAAAAAATAAAAAATAAAAATTTTAATAACAAACAATCTTACAATAAATACAAAACTGGAATACTCTACTGCTATGGAAATAATTAACCAAAGCGCATTGTCTAAGCGCAACTGTTGAAAATGACCTCCTTCGATCTCAATGCATGCGATGTGATCTGGCGCGTTCGATTCAGCGAGCAGCGTATTTTGGTCTAAATATTGAAAAGCAACTAAAGTGCGGTGGCATATCTTCTAGAGATAACTATGGAGAGACTGGAGTTTGAAAATGTAAGATGGAAATGTCGACGATGACAATAGAGACTGGAGACAATACGGAAGAAAACCTCAAAAACAATTTTATCTTGAACCAAGAGATAATAGAAATAGTTATTGAAGACGACATAAAAACAATTATTAACAAAGAATGGCGAGAAAATTATTGTAAATTTCTAAAAGAGGAAAAAATGAAGGAAAAGGAAGACACGCCATACGTGGAAAAACTAAGAAATGTAAGCGGGAAAGGTACACATTATTAAACACAGAATCAAAACCCCAGGAGAAAAAGAGATAAACAATTTAATTTCTATCGAAAAAATGATAAACAAGGCTTAACTAATTAATTAAAAAAAAATATATATACCAACAGCAATAGAAATAGCACCAAGAGAGGCAAAACAAATAATGGAGATTGCAAGAAAAAGAACTCATACAAAAATGAGACTGTGCGTGTCATAACAAGTACAGGTATCCGAGAAAATGAAGAAGACCAGGAACAGAAACAAAAGCTATAATAGTGAGCAAACAGTGTGTCATACGCAGACTTGCTGCGACAGACAAAAATACAGATGAAAGGAAAGGGACAAAAGGAAATGAGATCGAGAAAGAGTTGGAAAATATAAGAAATGGAATGGATAGTTACAATGTAAGAAAAGCCAACAACGAACCCACAGAACTGGTGATGATCAATGATATTAGCTTGGGGATGGAATGAACAGATTAAGGAGGCGGTAGTGGAAACAAAGGAAATGGAAAGAAAGCTTGATAGTCTTATGTCAAATAACGGAGGTTCAGAAGAAGAAGCCAGAAAGCTAATTGCAACGGCAACAAGAAGCAAATTGTTATACGCCGCAGAAACATGAGGAGAAACCATGAAGACAAAAATACAGAAATAAAATAAGAGGAGCTACTGGAGCAAGCTTGTTAAATAGAGGTTATTGCGACAAAAAAAAATGCGGATATGATGGAAGAAAGGATAGAAATTAAAAAAAAACTGGTAGAAGAAACCAGTAAAAAGGAAGCAAAGGTAAAAGCAAGAGAGAATACGATGAAAAGATGGCAGAAGCAGTGGAATAGAAGAGATAAAGGAGAATGGACAAGAGAACTAATCTTGGAGATTAGGTTGTGAATAAACTCGAGACATGTTATTATACAACACAAATACTGACTGCGCACGGAGTCTTTGGATATTTTTTGCAATATTTATTTATTTTTATCAAGGAAGAGGAAAGATAATGTAGAACATTCTCTAGAAAAATGCGAGGTATGGGAAGAAGGTAAAAAAAAACTAGAAACTAGAAAAACATACTGGAAAGCAAATTGGACAAAACATTGAAGAGTTTGACAATAGAAAATGTAGAAAAAAAAAACAATGATAATAAACATACAAAATAAAAGCCGCAAAAAGAAAAAGACAAGTGATAAGGAAGGACAGGCTAACTATGCATACTAAGAAATAAATGAAAATTGAAGAACATTTACAGAGACTACAACACCAAATGATATTGCAGAGATAAGGAGAAGAAGAAGAAGGAGAAAAAAAATGTTGGAAAAAAAAAACAAAATAACAGAAATAACGAAGCAAATACCAAATGGTAGATATTTAAGGTGGTCAATACCGGGCATTGAAAGGTCACAAATAAAAACTTACAAATTTAGGACTGCTAAAAAGAATACAACTAATGGAATTGCATAAAATATTTATGAAGGAGATGAGATACGACAAAGAAGAAGTGAATGTCAGTGTTGATAAAAAACAAAAAGGCAAAAGGGACTGCGTGAAAATCCGCGAGGCAATAGCTTGCCTATCTCGAACTAGTGCCAAATCTAGACTACAACCGACAATTATATAAATCACTTACACTATTAAAAGAAAAAGTTTTACAATTAAATGTGCGATGATTTGTTAAAACGTAAAAAAGCTTGATAGCAAATTACATATATAATTTTATTACTTTAAAAAGTAACTTCTCATTTTTGCATTTAAATTAACTTATTTTTCATATGGCATCAAAAAGAAATGTTCTACTAAAAAACATAGATAATCTTTTAATATTTGATTTAAAAACGTTTAATTAAATTGATTTGAAGCTTGATTTTGAATAAATAAAATGATGTATACATTTTTTTTTCTTAAAAAATAAAAACTACGGTTGACATCTGGACATTTTTTTGGTATATAATTTTTTTAGAAAAACGATATTAGCATCACCCGAAAGCTTGGCTTTGTACCTACAAAATTTCATTTACCGTTTTTAATACAAATTTTAGTTTTTGAAAAAAGCCTAGATATAATATATTAACTCAGTCTAGTAGAACCCAACGCACCAAAACTAAACTCAGCTAAACAAATGTTCAATTTATCCAGCCGAATTAAATAAAATCTAGCCAAATACATCTAGCTAAGCCTAGTTTGAATTAATTAATTCTAAGTGGACGTAGCTAATTCAAACGCGAATTTAAATATTAAATAAAAAACATTTATTTATTCTTAAGTAGTAAACATTTTTTTATTTAAATTTAAAGTACAAACTCTGCGATTACTTGTGGAAAATGTTGCGGGACATTAGCGCAGATTCTTTCTTTCTCAAAGAAAAAAGTCTAGCGGAGTTAAATTGTATGATCTGTGACAATTTATGTCCGAGTTTTGCGTCCAGGAAATTTCTTGTGTAACAGTGCACATGTTTTACGGTTTGTGTGGCTCGTAGCGCCATCTAGCAGAAATGAAAAGAAGAATAAAATTGTCCACATTGTGCACAGTTTGAACGGTTTGCAAACCGTCCAAATCGTATGTTGGAACAGACCTAATATCTATACGTTGTTGGAGCCTGTATTGTACTATTTTTGTAAATTGTATAGTTTTTAATGATGAATTTCAAGGATTCAAGGCGTGCTTTTTATGCAATCTATGCAAATAGATTATATTATATTTGCTAATAACAAATGTTAAAAGTTATAGAATTTTAACAAATGCTGGGTTATGTTTAATGTATTAGAGTTTGGTTACAAAAATAGTATGTTTTGTAAAAAGCGCAAAATAGCATCTATTTTTATTAAATATAAGGGCGGAGTGAAATATTCCGAGACTAAATAAGAAATCAAAACTTTTTTGGGTTGGTTTGTGTTTATTTCTCTAGATTTTGGTTTTATGATGTTCTAAGGCCGTTTTGTCAGACTGATAGATCGATTTGTCGAGGGCCTCAAAATGGTCATTTACAGGGTCGATGATTTCATAATCGTTTGCAAATCTCTTTTCACTAAGCTACTTTTTAAGATTTGCAAACAGGTGAAAGCTGCACGGGGCTAAATCTGGTGAATATGGTAGGTGGCAAAGCAATTTAAACTTTAATTGGCCTGTGCAATGACCGGGGCATTGGGGCATTGTCTTGGTGAAAAAACATTTTTTTTTTTTGTTAAATGAGGCCGTTTTATTTTAATCTCTTAGGTCAGTTTTTGCAATAAGTTAGCATAATTTCCATTGATGGTTTTCTCTTCTGAAAATAATTAATAAAAATTATCCCACGTGCAACCCAAAAAGCAGTGTCTTTGCCTTTTTTAGAGCTCAAAGTTTTTTATAGATAAATATTTGTGTAAAATATTACGTGTACGTTCTGTTGAAATGCTTACAGTCTCTGCTATTTCTCTCACCTTTACTCTGTGGTCTGACAAAACGATATTCCGTTTTTTTTAATCAATTCTGGCGTAGTCACCTTGATAGGCCGTCCTCTGCGTGGTTTATTACTGGTGCTTGTCCGACTTATTTTAAATTTAGCTACTCACCACTTAACCGTTGTATTCAATGAAGAAGAGTCACCTAATGTTAAATCAAGCTTATTTTTGATATCGGTTGCAGTTAGCATTGTGGTTGATAAACTTACGTATATTTTTAAATTTATTGATAGGTTTTTTTTAGATCTACAACAAACCAAATATAGATATTGTGGTAATATTTGAAACGGACAGACAATGTATACAAATGAAAACGATAACTAGTTAAAAGTTAGTACAAAATTTTATAGACGTTACATAATATAATCAGTATAATCGGTTTGAGAACCTACAACTTTTGTTCGATTGTTTTCAATATATTGCACTGGTTTGTATTAATAATTAAAACATAGGTGACTTGTGTTTCAAAATTGGTTTAAAAAAACTAGGACATGTTTTTTTTTTATATGTTTTAAATTAAATGTTGAAATTAGGTTAAGTGGAAGATCATCATTATGATGAACTTTGCCTTTTTTTGTAAAATTACAAAAATAAAGACGATTATTATTATTATTATTATTATTACACAGTGGCGTCATCAGGCAGATATTTAAAAAATCTTTAAAACCCAAGAGCACTTGTGTTTTAATTATTAATATAATATGTTTTGAGTTTTAACATGATTTGATTTAAAAAAAGCTTATAAGTTGTAGAAAACAACACTCAACTACTTATACCAGATTCAAATCGAACTGCAACTCAGATTTTTTTAGTGGGTTTTTATAAGGTTACTACATTTAAATTAACTTTTCAACTATTACTGCTGTAATTTTAGCTTACATACTAATTAGTTTAGTCTATCTTTTAATAGCATTGGCAAAGTGAAGATAGGCAGTAGTCTTGGCCCAGATATCCCGGTTTTCTTAGAATACTAGTTTTTTTCTCATTCTTAACAGTTTTTTGTCAAATTTAATCTAAGTTATTATGCGAAAACTGCCAATGGTATACATAACGAAGCGTCGATTGTAAATTAGTATTGGTCGATTGCATTGTTACGGAACTTGTTCTTTAGTTTTTTTCTAAAAGATCAACTCAAACTTATCTATTTGGTTTTACTAACTATCATTCTTGAAATGATAATATTCTAAATAATACTTGCTTAGAAGAAGTTAATTTAATTGAAGATTTGGGAGTTTTGCTGTAAATTTTGATGTAACATTTGAGGTTGTCAACGTGAATAAGGTATTTTCAAATCATTAAAGCTATTTTTTTAAATTTATCCGTATAACTATTTAATGCTGACTTGTTTAGCGTTTAAAACGTTTGCGTTTTTTAAACGCTGATTTTGATATTATTAATGCAAACAAGATGCCTAAACTGATAAAATAACATCTCCAGAACTGTAGCATAATATGACCGGACATATTTTACAGCATGAACGTTATAGTAATATTTGAAAAAATCGGTACCTGATTGGCTATAAAGTACTTTTAACAGTAATGTTAGAACATTGATGTTTACGTATTATTTGAATTTACTGATATTTACATGGGATTATGGTGAAACATTGTAAAACTCTAAACGGGTTAATCTGCTATTACAATTTTTTTGAATTTTTAATAACTGAGTGCTCACCTATTCATCTGGTTGTTATAAAAAGATTGGATTTGTCAATTTTTTGGTTCAATCTATTGGCAACTAATGTTTGCAGAGAGGAGAAACATCTCATTTCTAGATAACAAACAATTAGGTTGGTAGGCAGGGCACTTTAAAATATTGGTTTTGAAACTAAACGTTTTGGTTTGCTTTATGTTCTACCAGCTATGCCACGGTAATCTTTATGTAATTTTTTCCTTAAATTGAAAGGCGATTAGGAACGGCATCTGTTGCGATAGTCTGCCCTGACTGATTTGCAAATGAGATAAATGGTTTACTTCATAAACAAATAATTTCATTTTCCAAGTTTTTGAGACGTTAAGTTTGTTATAGGCTTTTTGTTTGGGTTTGGTTGTGTTTTGATCTTCTTCTTTAAGTGCCGTTCTTGAAGATTTGAAACCATCATTATTATGCCAATTTTATTGACTGCCGCTTTAAGTATGCATCCAAACCAGTCACTCAGGTTGCAAAGTCACGATTTTCTTCTTCTTCCAATTAATCTTTTCATTCTAGTTTTTTTTTCTGGAGACTACATTTTGAATGCTTTCAGATTTTTGATGTTTTCTGCATTTGATGTCCAAGCCTCTATTTCATATAATAATGTGGAGAATATGTAGCACTTACTTTATTTCTGAGCTCTAGAGTTTTATAATATGGTTACAAAAGATTTTTTTTTATTTTTGTAAAGACGCAGCGGGCTATCTCTAATCTTTCAATCTATTTTGTGTGTTCCGTGTTTGTCGTTACCCACGTTTTTACGTATTTGTGAGAGGGTACCTATTATATAGTTTTGTTGTTAATATGAATAGATGGTCTGGTCTGATTTGTTTTTTTTGTATGACTTTGGTTTTCTTTATGTTTGTATCTAGGCTATATGTTTGGCAGTTGGTGTTTACTGATTTAATTAAGTGTTGGAGATCTTTTGTGCTGTTAGAATGTTAGTATTGTCTGCGTATGTTGTTGATTATTTTGCCGTTTATGATAACAATTTTTTTTTTCTGACAATGCTTTTTTAAAGATACTTTTACTGCATATATCAAATAGCAAAGCTGACAGTACTCATCCTAATCTCAGATTTTTTCCGACTTTGTCTTTTGCTGTTTTATTATAAATTAAATGTACATGAAATTAGAGTAGACTTGAAAAAGACTTTAGAATCGACCATAAAGCTTTTAAAGATTGCTGTAAGTTTGCTATTGGTTTCAGAAGAAAATTGTATTGAAAAGCATGATACTTCAGTTAAATAGGACAGTATCGTTTAAAATAAAATGAATTAAATGAAACTCTTCAAAAACATATTACACTTATGAAGGAAGATATAAACTTTAAACGAACACTAGGAGTATAATAGTCTTCAGAACTTAAGTAAATTGTTCAAAGACGTTGTAAATTGTATAAATGTTTTAAACTCTCCTGAAGAACTTTATAGAGGCTATGCACATTTGATAGATACAATTAACTCAAAAAGTAACTTTATATAACACAAAATAAAGCAAAACAGATGCGCTATGGCGCTATAGCTGACGTAACTACTTCAAACTTGATAGACTGCGTAAGTCGTTTTAGCAATAAGCGCTCTTCAATTGCTGATTCAAAAGGTGACATCCAGATAAAACATCGGTTTAGTGTGATTTATAGACTGGTGGAATCATTGGTCCAGATTTCTTCAAAAGTGAGGCCGGTCGAAACGTAACTGTAAATGGTGCCCGTTATTGCGCTATAATATCGGATTATTTGCTGCTTGAAATATTGATGATATTTGGTTCCAACTAAACGGCGCTACTTGTCACACAGCCCGTAAAAGCATGGCTTTATTGCGAGAACGATTTGGTGAACAGTTAATTCTAGACTTTTTCTTTTGGGGCTAATTAAAGTTCAAAGTTTAGATGGATAAACCTACCACGATTTAGGAATTGATAGCCAACATTACAAGCGTCATGTGCCAATTACCATTCGAAATGCGTCAAATGCGTTATCAAAAATTGGAACATTAGAATGGACATTGTTAGCCGCAGTTAAGGCCAATATTTGAAAGAAATAGTCTTTAAAAAATAAATGTAAAGAATGGTACTTTTGTATGATAATAAAGATTATCCGATAAAATTGATTTATTTGATTTTTTTAAAGTTCTTTTAAATGAATCACTTGTTATAAAGATATTTATAATAGTTTTTAACAATTAAAACAGAATTTAAGTTTGACAGTATGGGCAAAACTAACATGTGATTTATATTAATTTTGCAGTGAATCTAATACATTTTGAGTATAGAAGGAAAAAAGAAAGACCAACGTCAATAGCAATAGTCAAAATAATTACAGTATAAGCTGGAAGTAGTATTGTAGATTAGTCAAATAAAAACATATAATGTGCATTGGAAGCTTGTTCTTTACAATCTGTAATATTTGACTTAAGCTTAATACATATCTGAAAAAAAAAAGTTAATTTAGCTGGAAATCAACATTTATTTATTGGGACTTTGATAATTTACAAAAACATATTTTATCAGTAAACAAACTAGTATTTTTAAAGTATCAAACATACTGTTAACTAGTTTCTTAAAAGTTAAAATTGGTTACTTTGGCATTTTGGGAGGTCCTTTACAGACCACCGTCCAAATGCCGGGCATATATATTAATGGCTTCGTATTAGTTTGTATGAATAATATCATATAAATAATTACAAAAGTTTTTAGTTTGTGCATTTTCAAAATTATCAAAATTTACGCGACAGGTATAAAGAAATATGTTTCCTTTCAGAAACGGATTAGTAAATATATATAATAAATCATAAGACTAGGGAGCGAACTCGAAGTCCCCTAAATTCATTTTAACTACGTGATTATCATTCGTTCCTTTCACGTTCGGTGTTTCCTTTTTGATGATCGGTTTAAAATATACCTAAACAAACACAACCAAATTACATATCGCTCGTGGATGGTAGATCCCACAACACGCACACGCTTTCAATGAAGAAGGGTATATAATATAGTACCGATACCGTAATCATACAATAACACACTACAACGGATCTGATTATGTTACATATGAATGCAATAATAAATGAGCCAACAATTTTAATTTTATTTATAACATATGAGTTGTATACGTATAAATGATATGGATTGTGTAATGCTGAGCATTATTTTTTTTAACATGAGAGTAAATTATGTATATGAGTTTTTATACCAGGTATTGTTTTATAATAGCTTCTTGGGTGGTCAATTATTTCTATATGCAATATGCTTAGAACCAAATGTTTCGTATAGGCGATACATATATCTATATGTATATTATATTTATTTCGTTTTATTGTGACTGCATCGGTGTTATGAATGGTATCTTTTTACATTCATTGATTGCGTCGACGAACTCAATAGTAAATCAAAATGAGTAAAATAATCGGTAACATATACGATTACAATGGAATTTCCAATTCAAACTATTGTTCACTAAATTTATTACTATCTGTCTAGTAAGTTTGAAACAGTCACCTACTTTGTTATTGTAACTCATTTGTGTTTAATTATACATCATCTCTGAGGTTCATGGTGATAATTCATAACTTATTGTTCTTCAATATGAATAATAATACTTAATGATAATTGCAGAATTATAAGTACATAATAACAAGTTTAAATTGTTAAAATTTGTATTTTGTACAGATTACATTTTATTTAGTCATTCATTTTTTTAATTCAAAATAATATTTAGGAATTACTTAAAAATTCTAGAAGGAGTTTTATTTATATCTTAACATTTAACATACTTTCACTAGCTTTATTTTTACTAACTGGCATAGTAGATATAATGATAGGAGAGTTTAAGATAGTAGTATTAGATTCAAATTGGTTTTTAAAAATTTCTGTTTTATCTTTGAATTATTAACTAAAGTATTTTATTTATTTCGAAGAAGATATTGAAGGTTTTGAATTACCTTGGAATGAATGAATGAAATTGAATTGTTTTATGGCATTTGTTATTTATTGAAAGCTGAGAAATTTATTATTGCAATATTTACGAGCTTTTTTTATAATTTTGATTACTTTTATCAAAACAATTATTGATGAATTTGTTGAAATATTTTTGCTTTTTTTCTTTATAGTCGAATCTTAATCTTGGACTTTTTTCGTGCTTACATAAACACTCATACAGATAAACTTATGTATGGTATTACTCACAAATCTGTAGTTGTTCAGGATTCTTTCTTTCTGTCCTCATTGGATGAGCTAAGAAATGGTAATACAAAACTTAAGTATATCTGTACGCGTACTTATGTGAACACTTTAAGAGCCTGAAATTGAGATTTGACTATAAATACTGCCTTAGTGAGATTTTATGCTATACAATGATTCTTAAACCTCGGGTTGTAGGAGGTATTTGGATTAGTTAGAACACAGAAATACAAGGTCAAATCCGTACTATAGAAGACATATACAAAAAAAGGTTTAGTTAAAAAAATATTGCAAGACGTTAAATTGGCAGCGTTTTCAACATTGAACTTGTTTTTGAAAGATCTTGAAATGGGAAAGATATATTCTACAAAATGTCTATATTGAGAAATAAAGTTGGGTTAGGCATTCATTTGAAGTAGATGTAATAGGCGTTGAAAATGATTTAGTCAAGAATGACTGCTCAAAATTTTATCACCTTGCATTTTGAGCAGTTATTCTTGTATTAAAAGTTAGGCAGTTTGCTTTTATTGCTAATTTCTCTATATCTATTCTGTTTTACTTTTTTATGATTATTTTGCCGCATAAAAGTATAGTCAACTGAGTTTGTAGGTTAGATCTACACACAAAGTTTTCCTTTATTAAACGCTAACTTATTAGCAACTGTCAGTTTTAAAAGAGTTGAAAATAATATCTGAATAATTGCAAACTTGGTTTGTAGTTTTTTCTTTAATAGTAATTTATGGATATGCTCAAATTATTTGCATATACTACATAAGGAATATGCCCAAGTATGAATCCTTAAGGTACCAAACTTTACTTGTATTTCTTTTTGAAAATATGTTGTTTATTTTAACATGTTTTTGATTTTTTAAATATATTTTTAATTAATTTAATGTTTCTATTTATTCCGTATCTGCATAGTTTTTTGTTTAATCTTTTATGGTTTAGCAAAAATTGGAAGTATTAGACCATTTACAGCAGCCCGTATTTGCTGTTATAGTTTGCAATGACTATAAACGGGTAACAACATATACAGGGTATAAAGTTGCTGAATCTACATAAATGTTCGAAATGATTTCTTCCAGCCTGAAAACAAGCATTCAATCTTTTCGTCATTGAGGTCGAAACTTTTTCAAACGCACTAGGATAGTTTCTACTTGTGCAGTTATTCGATTTTGCAAGTCTAAATTCTCCACTGGAGTAGCGTAAACTAATGACTTCAGATAAGAAATAATCCAAGGGGTTTAAGCCGGGAAATTGAGCAGGCCATGCGTGTGGCCCACTTTGACCTATCCAACGATCTCCAAATGTTGCTGTTAAATAATCACGAGCAACCAAACTGAAATGTGGTGTTGCACCAACGTGCATAAACCACTTTGCAATTCTTGTTGTCAATGGTACATCATCCAGAATAGCATGTGTTCCAAAAAGTTGCTGGAGGAAGTCATTTTGAACATTTATTCAGCAACTTTACATGTACTTTTTGATAATAAAATGTTGTAACTGTCGCAAATTTTGTTCACCCTGTATCTTCAAAACAAAGTGGTTTTTCAGAAATCATCAAAGGACAAAATATTCTTAGAATAGGCCAAGGAATAATCCCTTGAATTTTTGCCGCATGTTTACCTAATCTACAAAGTTTGCAAAAAAATGCGTCTTGCGTGTTTAGCAATATTTGCAATTTCCTTTTGCTTGGCTGAGGTTTGGTCTAGTTTTCCTTTTTGGTACTTGTAAGTTTTATTGGAGAACTGCGTACACTTTTGGGTGGGTGCTTGTCAGCTGCTTTTTGTATTACATTTTCTTGCAATAATTCTATTCAAGACTTTTTTGAACAATCTACGGCATTTACTAAATTCCCCATTTGGTTGCTTGCTCTTCACTGAATGCAAAAACTGAAGAAATCACTTGCTCTGTCTTTATTTGTGTTAATTCCGCAGGTAATTCTCTTTGATTGGCTCTAATTCTACCCATTACTGTAAGCCGATGTTTATGCAGACACTCTTTACACATCATATCTTGTGAACTATCTATTGTTATATTTCTTCCGGATAAATATATGAGCACATTTTTAATAGAATTGTTTATTTCATATGGACCTTCAGGTTGAACGCTAGCCTAGACTTTAATGTGGGACGTGTTTAATGTTTTCGAGTCAACAGTAGAAAAAACTTGCTACATTCGAAAACACTTAACCCTTAATGCAAGAAGCAATTTATCTATTGTTACATAACAGCAAAATTATTCTTACAGTTATTATTAAATTGATCAAAAATAGTGCAAATTGCTACCGTTTTATCAAATTGTTTTTTCTGGTCTCGAGTAGTGTCATCAAATCGCATACATTTTAATAAAAATGTAAACTTTTGTTGTGCTTTTGTAGCACGAAATACCTCATATCTCATACCGTCTAAAGGCTAATATTTTGTAAGGCAAACTAATTAGTGCACGGATTTCTACGGAAGAGTGAAAATTCTGAAATGTAATTTTACATAAAAAACAGTTCCTTCACACGTACTGAAAAAGCAGAAATATCACAAACAAAATATTGATAATTTTTAGTTTTTCCTAGACTCACAGACTACACCCGTCAAACGGAGGGACCTGTTTTGGTCATTTGATTTAGATGTAACAAGCTAAAATATCTGTTTATATAAAAAAATATCTGTATACTGACTTCTTACACATGTGTACAGTTTATAATACTACCAAAGCTACAACAAGTTAATGCTATACTGCCGTCCTTGAAAAAAAGCCGTTACTACAGTTTAGTAGTGATTACTTGAATTTTTTTAAAATATGAATGTTGTAAATTTACTAAATATAGCTTAAAAGCCATAAAACGTATAGCAGTAGTGTACTGAGTAGTTACAGCTTCTATGCTAAGTAGTGTTATAAGTTTTAGCAATTTTGTTAGATAAAATGGTTCAAGACTAATAATAACAATAAAACAAAAATATTGATCATAAAATATTCTGAAAATAAGAGTTAATAGATTTATTATTGCAAAAAGAAAAATCAATTTAACTTATATTTGACGGAGCAAACAACAATAGATTTTTGCGATAGAAGAAACTGACAGAAAAAACAAATGCAAAATTCTGCAAATGAAAAAAGAGTGAAAATTATGAAAAAATATGATTAAATAAGAAAGAAATATTATGATGGAAACGGATATAACTGTAAGGAAGTAAAACGAATGAGAAAGAGATTGTTATGGAAAGAAATGCTGGTGAGAGATAAGAATATTGGAATGCAAGAAAGGAGAATGTGGGTAGACGATTCAAGGTACAAGAGAATTATGCCCTTATTGTAGAAAACTAATTGCTGAAGTATCTGAATCCGAATAACGGTAAAAAGGAAAGAAAAATTATTAAATTAAATTATTAAATTAAATTATGAAAGAATGTGCAAATATAGGATAGAGTAAAGCGTATAGAGAGCATGAAAGAAATTATGTTTAAATGAAAATAGCAGAGGGATAGAATGGATGAAAAGGATAAATAAAAAAAATTGAAAAAGATAGGTAAAAGTGGAGAACAGAATCTTTTTTTTTAAGTTATATTATATTGATGGATGTTTAAAAAATATTGGCCGCACAAACATATACTAATTTTATTCAACAATAATAACAATTAAGAATCTGAGAATGATAAGTCGGTACTGACCATTTAGGAAACAATGGGTTTTTATCGGGTTTTAATTTTGCAAGGTTTAATTATCTTTTAATATGAGAATAACGTATATCAAATGCTTAGTTTTGATATTAAATATTGCTAATGCATGTCATAATAAAAGTGAGAATGAAAACTTGGTATATCTTGGATGTACCTAGTTTTTATTTTCATCTACTTTGTTAAGTTGAAATAGAGTGTCAAGTTGTGATATTGTCAATACTCACCAATCTGAAGATTAAAATGGTTTTCGATGTTCTTCTACGTATGCTGCTCTGATTGTTTTAAATTTAATTGTCAAATTTGTTATCAAAATATATAAAAAATTGTAACAAGTTGTTAATAATTATATATAATTATAGAACCAATAATAATTAAATTTGAACCGATCCAAAAATTGCCGAATATTTTTATAAATGTTGTCCGATATCTCTATAAAAGATTCTTTGGAGGAGACTAGGTGATATAATTTTTTAACGGTATCAATTTTTTAATTATTGTTAAGTTATTACATTAGTACAAAAGCAATCTTTATAATGAAAAAATTTTCTTGGTTCAAACTAACATTACTAACTCCTGCCATTCTTCCGACATCATTAACTTTAGGCTATAGCTTTATCAAAATGAAACTTATTTTTCGATTACTTTCTGTATGGAGATAATATACAGTAAGTTATAAAATTATTCAACAATACTTTACCATAGAGAGACTGGCTATATTAGTAGTTTGTATATGGTACAACTATAGTTCCGGATTTGAGTTCTGTAAAAACATTAGAAACAATATTATAACTTGCTCACATTTAAAACTCAGTAAGAAAATATAATGTAAGTACACGGAAACAAAAGCTTGAGGTTTGAGAATCTTTTTGAATCAATTCAGAATGTTTTTAAATATTAAACTTCAAGAAAAATTAACCAAGATAGTAACTTTATCTAGGAAGTTAAAGTTAGGTTTATACTCTACATTATCCAAAATTGTGTTAAGCAGATTAAAAGTTCGGATTGCGCGTATATTTGTCTTATGAAGTTACTATATTGTTGCTCTATGTAGAGTATATGATATATAATGTTAATGTTAATATACAACATACATAAAACGAGTTATTTGGCAGAAGCAATTGACAAAGAGATCATCTATCAAAAAAAAAGAAGAGAAAAGAAAAAAGAGAACACCGAAGAAATAATGACAAAAATAATGCAAGAACTTATGATTAAAAATGAAGAAATGATGGGAGAAAAAATCAAGTTAGGAAAAAGCAAAAGGAAAATAAAAAACAAATAGAGAAAGAAATTAAAAAAATATGGCAAAGAATTTGAAAAGAATTGTAGGAATAAAGGGAAAGGAAGCAAATGTAAAATAAAAGAAACTGACTATAAATCGAAAAGTTTGGAAATTTGACAAAAGAGCCAAAAAATTTAGGAAACACAAAAACTTGGAACTAAACTTAGATAACGAAAAAACAATGGGAAAGAAATTGAATACAAACAGAGAAAAACAAAAATGGGCACATGCAATATACGTAGCATAAAGCATAAAGAAAAAGAATTGGTAAAAGAAATGATAAAACATAAAATAAAAGTACCTGGAATCACCGAAAAAAGAAAGAAAGAAAAACGACTAAGAATTCATTAAGGATATTGGTTATTTTGGTCAAAAGTAGGTCTAATAATAACATCAAGCAGAATAAAAGACATTACGAAAGAAAGATACATAAGTGAAAGAATCATATCAATAGAAATTAAGTTATTTGGAAAAGAAACATGGACTATAATAACAGTACACGAAGTAAACAAAGATGCAAGAAAATAAAATAGAGACGCATTCTTCGAAAACTTACAGAATGAAATAGATGAAGGATTAGAAAGAGTAATAATTATGGAAGACTCAAATGGACAAGTAAGAAGTCAAAACGCAGGAATAGAAGAGTATGTGAGAAATTGGGGATAGGAATCCTGAAATAATAACGGAGAAAGAACTGAGCATGGAAAACAACTTTATAACAACAAACACAGAACATAAAATTACACATAAATTTATGAAAGAAAAACCGACTAGAAACAAAAATTCAATAATAGTCTACTTTATAGTATGCAAACAAAAATGGAAAAACGTTTTAATTAATTGTGGAAGTATCGAGAGAGGCAGATATTCTAAGCAATCATTATCTGGTAAAAACAAACATGAAAAAAACTGAAGAAAAAAGAAAGACAAGAGAATAAAAAATGTAAAAAAAAAATAAAAATCTACCAACTTAAAGAAAAACAATACAGAGATAAATTTCAAGAGAGAGTAAAGAAGTAATGTTGGAAGAGGAACAATTGAAATTAAAGAAAAATGGAAAACGTTTAAAAACATTGCTTCTAGCAGCAAATAAAAGATGTAGAACAACAAAAATAGAGAACAAAAACACGAAGAAATCTGAATGGTAGACAAATAAAATTAAATTAAAAATTGAATTTTTCCAATACAAAAAAGAAAGAATAAGTGTACAAAATTTAACAAAAGGAAGTAAATAAAGATTTCCGGAAAGCTAAAGAAGAATTATGGATTTAATTTGATAAAAAGATGACTGGAAACTATAGAGATAACTAAAAACTTGTTATGGAACACTAAAACAGATGAAAAGTAAGAGAGAATATAGAAGACAAAAATGTAAATATTACCACAGAAAATAATAAAATTAAAAAAAAGCCGACAATATGAAAAGCGCCGGGCATAGACGACATCACATTAGAAATGATAAAATATATTGATAAGAAAGGAAAAGAAAAACTCACAGAACTACTAAAAGCACTAAAATACCAGCAGAATGGAGCATAGGGATAATACTATATACACAAAATTAGACAGAAAAAACTGCAATAATTATAGGAAAATAACGATCAGTACCGTACTGGGAAATATTCTAGCAAGGGTTATAGAAATATCGAAGATACGCTGATTCAGAAGAGAGAAAAGTACCTTAGAGCTCATTTTTATATTAAGGCAAATAAGTAAAATACTTTTAAATAAGAAAAAGGATATCTAGGCAGTTGACCGGGTAAGAAAAAGATATATATATAGAAAAATACTAAAAATAGGACATGATATGGCAATAGTGGCGGAAACAGAAGAAGTTTTTCAACACAAAATATATTATAGATAAGGAATCAACAGAAATGAACATGAAGATTAATGTAGACAAATTTAAAACAATGATAATATCAAGAGAAAACTAAACTCATAGAATAACACTATACGGAAAAAAAGATTGAACAGGTGAAAGTTTCAAATACTTAAAAATGAAAGAAATATATACAAAGAATAAACGAGAGATTGGGAATGACGGGGAAAATATTTAACATGAAAAAGAACATTTTTTGGAAGAAAATAAATACGTAAAAACAGATATAATAAAAAGGTAGACCAACAATAATGTACTCCAACGAACATGCACATTATAAAAAAAAAATAATACAAGAATAAATGCAAAAAAAATGATATTCTTAAGAAAGATTTAAAATAAATCAAGAAGCGACATAATACGAAACAAAGCACATAAACAAAACTTACAAATAGAACCCATAAATATAAAAATAATAAAGGAACAACTGAGATGGTTTGGATATGTGTACCGAACGAAGGATAATTTAATAACAAAAAAGTATTTGAAACGAGAAAAATGAAAAAAAAAAAACCACCGAATAAAACAAAGAAAAACTTGGAGTGACAATCTAAAAGAAGAATCAGAGAGAAACATGGGAAGGAATCAAACAAATAATACAGGACAAGAAAAATGGAGAGAACTGTGTCAAATGAGGTAATATTCATTCATTCACAACTTCTAATAGAACAGTTTTTATAAAAAAAAACTTAAAGGGCAATAAAAAGTTTACTAACTTTGCCTGCAATGCAATAAGAGTACAAAATTTTTATATCTTATATATTTTATGTTATTGGAAATTTTGTTTTCAATCGTTGCAAAAGACCGATTTTAAAAGGAGTTAAATTCCGCAGTTGTATTTGATGACATACTCGTAGCAGCAATTTTGGCTTATGTACTAACTTCGCTATAAACGCTTTGCTATCGGCATATTTTAAATACTTATTTTACATTAAATAGCCCACAAAATTACGCAATCGTACGTTACGTCCAACTTTAATTAATAGAAAATTTTGATGAATATTAGAATACATGAAATATTTTTAGTTTTATAAATATAATGTTAATAATTGAGTTTTAAAATGATTTAACAGAAATTTATTTATTCATTATAAATATGGACCTACTTTGTTTAACTGTATATGTATTTACACATGTTTATAGGTGATATGAAAAAGTAACAGTACAATGTAAATGAGTTCGATACAATCGCTGTCCTCATTAATGTTTTGTGATATATTAGAAGGTCCAATAAAGTAAATAAAGGGGGTCGGATACAATAAAAAATTAGTTATGTCAAAATTAAGTTTAAGATTACTTGTCATGTAAATAGGCTAATAGTGGTTAATTTGAAAAACTATTGCATATTTGGTTCACTGAGGGTCGGTCTTTCATTTTCCGCTTAAGCTAAGATAGGAGTTTAAGCTCCGCTCAAATCAGCATTGTGTATTTTAATTAAAAAAATTGATTGACTGTCAGTGTAATCTGTCATAATGCATTATTTGTAAATAGGTTATGTTTTGGGGCAAGAAAAAACGGGATTTTTAAATTTAAAATAAATTTTGGTAAAACTGTGAGAATATAATTTTTTGTTGCTTAAAAATGTTTGCATTGCATTTTTTTAATTAACAATATTTTCAAAACGTAGTAATAACGTAATTTAAATATGTTTATTTTGTCATTTTGCTGCGAACATTTTACAAAATAAATTGTCGTAAATAAGTTAGAAATAAGATTTTTACTACCAACTTATACATTTTTTATATTAACCTTAGATCACATTGTGAAATAAACTTAATTAAACATAGGATTATGCTTGAAATACAAGCCCCAATTAATATTTTATAATCTACTAAAGAACTCAGTAGTAAGAACTTTTGCAACCGCTGTTGCTCAAAACTACTCTCTGTGGAGATCGACGTAACCAAATCAAAATTGGCCACAAAATAAAATGGAAACAACAATCTTTGAGTTACAGTAATATATATGTATATAATAAGTAACCAAAGGTTGTATAATAACGGAATTGGATAAAATAAATAAAGTATTTTAATTGCTTCTTGATATTCATATAATTTATAGAGAAAGATAATTTTTTGTTTGGATTGTAACTTTATATCTTTATTATATAATAAGCAATTGTCTTATTTAAGAAAAATTGAATATAAAAATATTCTGCAAATTGAGTTATTGTTTACATTAATATACATTGTTAGCGCTTTTAAAACAGGAATAGCGTTATTCTACGAAATAAATATAAAAACACGCTTTTACAATCCTCCGTTAAAGAATAGTTCGGGTTTGGAGTGGCATAAACTGGGGATGGCTTATCCGGTGCTTGGAGCTATAGTTTTCTAGTATAGTAACTAAGTAACGCACGGAAAAAAGTTGCGTATAAACAATGTCATTTTTTAAGTCAACATTGACGTTGCAATAAGTTAGATTAGGAATATATACTGACTTTTGAGAAACAGTATAATGATGTGGCAGACAAATATTGACCAATATAATAAATTTATTTATGTGTTGTATTACAACATTGTGACAAAAATAGACTTGTTTAAATAAATCAGTGTGCTTAGATAAAATAACCTAATGTTTGCACCAAATCAACTTAAATGTTAAAAATGACACTACGCTTTTATATCT
Organism: Tachinus rufipes; assembly: GCA_963932245.1. Taxonomy (NCBI): domain Eukaryota; kingdom Metazoa; phylum Arthropoda; class Insecta; order Coleoptera; family Staphylinidae; genus Tachinus; species Tachinus rufipes. Next base: position 67,448,350 of record OZ010745.1, on the reverse strand, counting down.
TATTATATACATATATGATTAACAGTAAAGACAGTTACGGCACGTTACAAAAATAACCTAAACCTAGTAATTATTTTTGTAATCAGCTTGTTACGCAACTCATATAACCTAAAAATATAATGACGTTTATTGTGTTACGTTGATACCTTTGCTGTTATTGTGTCACGGGAATGACATTTATTGTGTTGTATTAATACTTTTTCTGTTATTGTGTCACGGTATTAGCATAAACTAAAAATAGCAACACTTTGTCTGTACTTACGATTATATCACATAATCTAAAAAAATCTTGACATTTAATTGCTTCGCGATTATTATGTCATGGCGCGAAATGTTAAAAATAATGAAAAGAATGATTGTGTGTGGCTCCATCTGGTGCAATTAAATATTAAATCTCTAAATTAATCGGTATCATTCATATCAGTCAAAATTTGTAAAACCAAAAAAAAAATCACAATTTGATCGGTGTACTGTGTTTGAATTAAATTATGTAATTACTTTTACTTATAAATATGTTGCGTTGAATTTAATAATTGTGATAAAAATAAAATTTTGTCAGTTGTCACAGCACTAACGTAACCTAACAATTTGTCATCTGCAATTGAGATGTGCACATAACTCGAAAATTGTGTCACTCTTGTGTGTGCCTTGATAACTTAATATTTAATTTGTTTTTTTGCGATAGTCAATTAGAAATAAAGCTAAAATGACAACTAGTTTGTTTCATCATGTTTGAAATTTAATAACCCATATTTATTTGACAAAAAACCAAAACAATATCCGATTGCATGTATAGCAACAAAAGTTTTAATATAACATAATTACGTTGAAGAAACAACCACCAATGTGCTTAGTTGTAAATTTCTTCAAAAATCATGAAAAAGTATTTTTTAAATCTAGAACACACACACACACACTTAACTCTAGACTAGTTCAAGAATATAATGTAAAAATTAATTTTTGAATGACAAACAATAAATACAATTTATTTAAGAATTTTAGTGCTTTAGAGAATTTATAAAAAAATACAATTATGTATAATAAAGTTTTAAGTCAGGATTTTATAAATAATATTGCATTAACTGGGTTTGGCGAAATAAAAAACTTATAATCAGTAATATAATTCTAGTTTCTAACCAATATTATAAAAATGTTATAAAAACTGAAATATTTCGATTGATTTACAAGTGTTTTAAAATTAATACGAGTATGTAAAGTGGCTTTTATGTTGTAATTAATATGTATAAAGTATGTAAGAAATGTGGAAGTTATTTGAATAATGAATCGACGCGTAACAGGTAGTGGTGGATAGTAGTTAGGGGGTAATTAGATCGTAACAAATGGACGAAAAATATTTGTATAGGGTCCTCCGATATTTATCAAAACACGAACGAGATAAAGAGGCTGAGAAATAGAATAAAAAGATGAGCAAATCGTGGGAGTGGGACAGAGAGAGAGAAGGGAATAAGTTAAACGGGGGACCCACCGATCATTATATATTAACAAGTCATCAAAAGGCAAAAAGCAGGCATTCAATTGTGGTGAAATCCTGTAAAAAGCCACTTGAGAAGTATAATAGGACCAACAATACACATTCTGGCATTGTTACAGTCCATCTTGCCGCACGTGCGTCTACAAAGTCCAGTACTCCTATTGGTCGGCCAAGACCCCACACCTTAGCCCAGGTAACTGGGACTGGGATCTTCACTTGCTTTAGTCTTCAGTTAGACTTGATGCTAATCTGCAGTTTTTAGAGTGGTGGTGTCCCGTGCGGAGTGTATGTGTATACGCTGTGCTCTCTGTTGTGAAAGAAAGAATCGAAACATTCTCATCATAATTATTAGTGGAAATGTGCATTAGCATTAGATCGAGTCGACACTTTTGGATATACTGTTGCATTGCACAATTGTGAATTGTTCTTCCGTTTCCGGTAAGTGTCATTTATCGACAAAAATCCCAATCAAATCCCAATTAGATTCGCTATTTGAACGAATGACATCAACACTACGGGTTATGTTAAAAACAGATTAGTATTCTTAGTAAAATACGCTAATCTTAGTTGATTTTTTGGCGAGTTAAGGTCTAAATTTTAATTGCGTATCATCAGGTGGTTGTATGGCAGGGGGTAGTAAAAGGTGATTGGTCGCTACAGACACCTGTTAATGGCACGTAGCTTCATATTTAAAAAAGTATCGAAGCATTAGAAATAAGTTAGTTAACAGAGTAAATATTACACGTAGTAGATACTTGTTTATTCTTAATTTAAAGCTGATTTAGTTTTATATAGGGTGAGTTTTCATTAATATCGCAATAAAAAATTTGATAAAATAATTAATTTACTATTTATATAAAAGGATTAGATATTGTTTGAAAAATAACAATGCGTTGGTAAATATTAATAAAACGGTTTTCAAGTGCGAAGAAATGAAAGTCCCCCATATGTATGAGGTAGACTGCGCGGCGCGACTTGTAATTGTGGATCAAGAAGTTGGATTCAGGTTTCCATAACAGTCTAAGTCCAATCTTGAACTTTACAAACACACAATCAGTCTTGTTTGACAAATTGCCAATGATATACGGGCTCATATATTATTTACATTATTTATTATCTCAGACGTATTTTATGCAATTTATAATATTAAATATTTATATAATCCAATTTACATGTGGTTCTTGTGTTAGTGCTTCTTAGTAAAATTCGGGCCACACATTACACACACGCATATTTAAAATAAATATAAATGAAAATCAATCCAATATAATATGTATATTACGGTGATAATAGTTGTGTATAAGTTGTGTATACTAGGTGTGCAGCAATGAAGAGGTCATGATTGTGAACCTGTTCACCTTTCTTGTAGAGAAAGCTGATTCCCGCACTAAAACCCGCTGCATGATACTTTTAGACTTGACTTAAAACTACCACGGACCAATAGATCGATGAAACCGATTGATTTGATTAATTTTTTTGCGCCCGAATTTATCTAGTTATTTAGTTTATATATAATTTGTTTGTTATTTCAGGGTCAGATCGACAATGCGGCTGTTGAATTTGTGCTTTCTGCTGGCTGTGGTGCTCTTGGAAATGTCGCTGTGGTCCTCGTCGGCGGAGGTCCCTAAAGAGATCGAAGAGAACCTGATGTCACTCTTCGGGTTCAAGAAGCGGCCGAAAATCGATAGGAGCAAGGTTGTCATACCACAGGCCATGCTCGATATGTACGAGAAGCAGACGGGCAGACGGCTGGACACCGCCTCCATACCCAAGCCTGGTCTGCATACCAAAAGTGCCAATACTATCAGGAGTTTTACGCATATAGGTCAGTAGCTTATCTATTAATGTATTATTACATAATAAATACAAAACCATTACGTTTATATACTTAATTGGTATTTTATACGTTTTAAACTATTATTATATTAACAATAATGAAATATATTTATTGTATTTTTAAACAAATATAATATTTATATTATATCCATGTTAAAGAACATACTGTATTTTGGATCTTGAGCAAAGAAATGCGTGCTTACTTTCTTGATACATTTGGTTTATGTTAAAAATAAGAACTCATTTATTTTAAAATTACAATATACGAAAGAACACGCAGGATTTTAATTTATTTTAAACGCATAAAAAACTAGAGGATATTATACTTTCGCCGAGTACTTACTTCAATAGGTTGATATTAGGAATGATGAAACAACAAAAAGAAATAAATAATTTTGATGAATATAATAATTCTATAAATTAATTACTATATATATACATATTATATCTATTTTAGGTTAACAATACATGCAAATATATCCTTTTTATCGTAGATGCCAGTTTATTGTATAGTTATAAAATCTTTTACATATTATAACGTAATACCTTACTTACTAAATAAAATAACACAATTGTACATAAATATTGCTTAGCGATAATATTTTCTTCTATTTTTAATATAAAATAATTGAAATAAGCAAATTTTGATGATAAAAAAATTGTTATGCTACTTTATACTTTGTTTCGAAGCTATAGGTAATTTGCTCCGCGGTCATAGCTATAATATAACAATCAATATTATTTCATATTTAACCCTTGATAAAACTTAACCTAGACGCCGAGCGAGTTTGTTAATAAAATAAATATATGCAGAGAAGTGATTTTATTATATAATTATCTTTTAAAGATTGTGCCTTTTAATTGGTTTTGATTACATATATACCATTAAATAAATACTACTTTTCTACATTGTGATAATAGACATAACAGGTAGAACAAAGTCATTTGCTAGCATAATTATACACTTTTTGCAACTAGTAACAAAATGACTTCAAATTAATTTGTTACTCTTAAATATGTTATTATTTCTATTGATAAATATAATAGAGAAGTGGAAGTAAAGTGCCAAAAAATAAGTTTAGAGATATATAACTGGTGAAAGTATGATAGAATAACTTAACCTCTTTGTTACTTCCATTCTAGTCGTTATGGCATTGTCAAACAATATTCAGTTTTATCAATGTCTGAGTCAATTTAAAATATAAATATTTGAAACCTTATCTTTCTATCTTTACACTTTACTTTATGCAACGTTCATCAGTTCCTTGCATCTTTTCTGAGGGAAAAATAATTTGCATAAAAATAAATTGGCTTATAAACATTTAAAATATATATAAAACGCTGCTTTTATTATACAACACGTTTGTTGTGATACAAAATTTTGAATTATTGATAACAATAAGTTCACACGTAAAGTAACTCAATGCAACGTTGGTTTTTTTAAATTTTAATAAATAAAAGATGCAAAAAACTTGTTATCGTACTCGTTTTTTTATAAACTTAGGCGTGCCGTTTTTTTTTTAATTTTGTATTTATAATTAAGGCATTGTCCAAGACTATTTGTTATTGTTATGAAGTTTATTAAGAAACGGTATTAATTATGCAACGCGTATAGTAATTATTACTAATTATTATGATAGATAGATGTTTTTATTTACACAATCAAGCATTTAAAATACACAGTAGGTCAATAATGTTAAAAAATAAAATATAAGCGTGTTTGTTAAAATTAACATTGATAAAAATACAATAATGTAACATATAATACACTATATATGAAACGAATATTATAATTTTTAGAAGTTAGAAACAGTAAAAATTAATTATTAATACATATCAACAAATATTGCGTTAGATTATGTTTTGACAAATACTAAAATAATCTAAAAACGTTCAACGTTTTAAAAAACTGTTCTTTAGCGTTGTTTTTTTAAATGGGTAAAATGCGTTTTATAAAATATGTTTTTTAATATGCTAGTATATCATCTTAATGCATCGAATGTGTTTATAAATATAAAATACATATTTAAGCAATTTAATAACATCAACTAAATTTTATTAAGAATTTATAATGCGTTTAGTATACTTGTATTGAATAGATCTGTAACTTAATATGAATATGAAATTGTTAAATTTTTATTGACCGTTTGGATAAAAATTTTGCAAGGATAGAGAAATTGCATTTGAGAAATACAAAGTGTACTTTTACTACTACTTGGTTAAATTTGTTTAAAATCTATCTATATATTTCTTAATACATTAAGCATCGAACAATACTTCAAATGTAATTACAGAAGGTATACATCATTGATAAAACCTTTTTTTTAGAATTAATAATAAACATAAATGATCTACAAGATTATTTAATTATATAATTTTATTTCATTCAAAATTAATTCAGTCAACTTTTGCAGGTATTGGAGTTTGAATTAAAGGGGATAATCTTACCCGAGAAAATATTCAAGATATTATAATTAGTAATTTTATGCCGCCATAAAATAGTTAGGATTTTTAACATTTTTAACTAAAATTTGCATTGAAACCTGTAAAATGTTTTATAAATTATAAAATTCATTTTTTTTATTATTTGCGCTTGCGTCATATAACGCGAGTAAGATTCTTAAAACTAGAAAAATGTTATTTTGTAGTAAGATCAAATAAAAAGTTTCAAGTACTTGAAGATTATTTAGTGATAACCCTCTCCACGTTATTATCATTAGTTAAGTACTAACAATAGATTATCATTTGTAATTCGAAAGTAAAGTACGGGCCGAGGCCCATTTTCTCCAAATAAAGGATTACCCAGCTAATTATTGAACAAGTCTCAGATAATCTTCTCTTCCCGGAACGTATTTTCTTAATGTTGCATCGTTAATACAATTTTCTATTTGCAATTTTTTTCCACTCAAATGTTCATGTAGAAAGGAAAAGTTTAATATAAGACATTTAATGCCAAATAGTATATTAAAGCAGGTACGAATGGAATAATGGACGATCTTTATATACCGGCGCCTAGAATATTTACAAGTGTATTCAAGAAGTTGTTTTTGAATTATGATGATATTGTAAAAGGTGACGTCGATATTCATATTTCCATTTTTTTGTATAAGTGTCAAGGTGAAAGTCGGAGAGGGAATAAAAATTGGGCGACAAAATGGACTTGGACCAAGACACCAAACCAAAACTTTTAAGAACAACTTTAATTAACTCATAAATATTATGTTAAGAATATTATAACAATAACATGGAATGAATTATTTGTCAGTTACATTATTAGTATAATCATATAGCCTCAATAGAAATTGCAAAAATCAAAATTGCAAACTAAAAAATAACAAGTTTTGTCAAATTAAAAATTAAACATCAATATTTTTTTACAAATTTCTAAAATTAATAAAGGAAGAAATATAAATTAATTAATATTTTCTTCTTTTATTTTGTAGAATTTTTTTATATTTAACATTTTTATTCATATATAATAAAATATTCTACTATATATAGTAGAATATTTTATTATTTATGAATAAAAATGTTAAAAATATAAATTAAACAGATTTTTTTTAAATAAGAATTTCTTTTCTTTTTTATTTTTATTGAACCATCTTAAGCTCGTGGAATATATAAATCAATACACGCTACAATGTTGTTTATGTGTTTCTGGTAGCTGGTTTACAAGCTGTCCTTAAAGTATCTTGTCTAGCCTCAGTATAGAGATGTAATTACAGTGATTATTTTATTTATAGATTGCGGTATGTTGAAACTTAAGTGTTCGTATCGTGTGTGTTTCGGTACGTCCTACATCAACTGTTTCGATTCGATAAAAGGTAGCGAAAGTGGGACGATTCGTATCACAACAACCCAACATCAGGCAAAAAAGTTTAAGAAAACAAACAAAATATCAATAACTTTATTAGAATGACGTTTTTTATGAAAGATAATGATGATAGATCGAAATTACAGTAAAGAAATTATATGAGCTCCGCGCAATTTATAATAAAATGTAACACAGTATGTTATATTGAGTTAAATATTTTTTACCTTCAGGAGAGGTCGCTTATCCCAAATAAGCAAGTATCATATGCTAGTATATATAATAACCAATTAAATATTTTTCGTTTAGCTGAGTTTGACCATGCATCAAATACGTTTATGTTAGGTCCGTTTTCTCAATTGGTTACATGACACTTAGTTTGAAACGAAATGTTGACTCAAAGACATAAAATATATATGTAAAATACTTTAAATAAGTTTTAAACATTGTAAATAATACTCAAAATATCTATATTATCTGTTCACACACTGTTTTAATCGGGCTTTTCTTTTATTTGTGTACACATACTGTTTTCACTTTCATTATATTGTATATGATGTTTGTTAGAAAAAATATTTATGATTTTTTCTTTTGGTTTCAGAAAGTCCTATCGATGCCCGTTTTCCCGGTCATCATAAATTCCGGTTAAAATTTGATATAACGAATATACCATCCGGTGAACACCTCAAGGCAGCCGAGTTAACCATAAACAGAGACATTGTGAATTGGTTAACGGAAGAAGAAGAGAAAAATGAATATTTTCAACATGTTTTGATCAATGACATAATTAGGCCTGGTATTAAGGGAAAAAGTGGTCCGATTACTAGATTGATAGATTCCAAGTTGATTGATACTAGGAAGAATAACACATTGAGTCTGGATGTTCTTCCTGCTGTAGAGAGGTGGATGGAATCGCCTAGAAACAATCATGGTGTCATAGTGTATGTAGTGGGGTATGGAAAAAGTAAAAAGAAACCTATAAAACACGTGCGAATGAGGCGCGACGTCAATGAAGATGAAAGGTTATGGGCCAGGAAACAGCCGCTGCTTTTTACATATACCGACGACGGTAGAAATAAGCAGGTGGTTGGTGAAGCATTGGCGGCCAAGAGAGCTAGACGCGCTTCCAGCAGACAGAACAAGAAGCGAAACAAGAAAGAAAACTGTAGGAGGCATCCGATGTATGTGGACTTCCAGGAAGTCGGCTGGAACAATTGGATCGTTGCGCCTCCGGGTTACGACGCGTACTACTGCCATGGCGAGTGCAACTTCCCACTGGCGGAACACCTCAATACAACGAATCACGCGATAGTACAGACGCTGGTGAATTCGATGAACCCCAACAAGGTGCCGAGGGCATGTTGCGTCCCGACGCATCTGAACAGCATATCGATGCTCTATCTAGATGACACGAATAAGGTGGTGCTCAAGAACTACAAGGACATGGCGGTCATCGGCTGCGGGTGTCGGTAGTGTTATGTGTTACTTGTACGCGTCTGTGATCTGACTTTAGGAGGCTACCGTAATTTAAGCATAAAAATTATAATAACAAAAAATCAATGGCGAGTGCCTACAATTGCTGACTGTTGACAGTCGGCGAAAGAAGTGCATGCTAGCTAACTTTGAGTTTAAACCGACTTCAGTTTGTCCTTTAATTTATTGTCTCTAAATTATTTGTAAATAAATTACACATAGTTGATATTTGGGACACGACTTGACAAAATGTCCTAAATATTCTATGAAATTTTATGGTATCTACAGTAAGGTAAATTCAAAATTAATTTCAAAAAATCTAAATGAATATAGCAATTCTAATTTTGTTTTGATCATAAATAGTATAATTTGAATATTATAAATTTTAATTTTTTTTAAATGGGGTACTAGGAAAAACATTTAATATTCAATTTAGCCGAAATTTAAATAATTATAAGTTATTCAAATATGTTTAAAATATATACAGTTTGGTGTTTTCTCTAGTACACCTTTATGAAATTATGTAATTGTACAAATGTTGTTGAAAATTTCAGATCTTCAATATATTTATTATTGTACTCATTATATTACTGAATAATTGGTTAAACCAAACGTACTGAAGTCGGTTGCAAAATATCTATCTATATACTAAACGTGTCCCAGTGTGTAAAAGAAATATAAAATTTATAATTTTAGCTGAACTGTTGACGCTCGGAACCCACTCCCACAAAAAACAGCGATCTAGCACTAAATAATTACCGAGCGTCGTCTTCATCTGTGATTTTAATTTTAAATTTGAAATTAAATTTAAGTGTAAGTTTTTATATAAAATATTTTATATATATGTATAGATTTTATATGAATATGTACCGCGATTCACGTGAACGGCGCGTGGATTTGTCTCACTTCAGTAATGTGAAAGTCTAAATTAAAGTGCTGTAGCGGCACTCAAGTCATGTGTAATATATTAGTACCTGCGTAAGGATATTTATTTTATTTTAGGAAGAATGCGAATAATTAAAACAGAAAACAGCATCGAATTCTTCTAGTTTGTTTGTTTGTTTTTATTATGTTATATATTTTTTTAGTTAAATGCAACAATGTGTATAGTGTACAGTGAAAAATATTAATATTTAAATTAAAAGAGAAAAAAATCCAATTTAATGAAAATGAAAGGAATAAATGTATAAATAGATAGGACCATGTATTCTAAGTTTACTAGTTCTTTTTTGTACAGACTGTATATAAATATTATATTAAAACAAAAAATACTTATAATTATTACGAATCATTGTGTTTTGTCACCTTCACATTTTTCTAAACCTGTTTCTCCCAATGCGATTTGCATACCATAATATGTTAATTATGCGAGAATATTAGAAGAATACAGATCAAAAGTCACATGCAGACATGGAGTATTTTTTATTTTTATTCTTGTATGGATGGATTGAGGAAAAATAAAACTGTTAACTGTTCTGTGCGCCGACAATAGGGGCCACTCCACCTGATATAACAGGTCTATTAACTGTCGATTATGATTGGACATTAAATGAGAAATTGCGAATTCAATGAAAAAAGAAATATATAACGGATAATTTATGTGGAATACTCAATAATAAAATGGTATACTAAAACGACTTTAAATTCTTAAATCAGATATTTTATTAAGAAAATTATAATCAAATTGAAATTGTAAATAATAACAATATTTATCTTTTTTTTTTCGACAGTAAATCAGTTTTATTACATATTTATTTAACGAATAAATATAGCTTTATGCGCAATACCGTACGTAGTTCTAGACGTAACATATAATTAATCCCAATAAAAAACTATCACTACGTATAAATCTTCATAAGAAGATTATACAATTTTACTAATTTTTCTCTTGAATTTTCTCAGTATATGAGAGAAATATTGGAAACCGATTATGTGCAGGATTTTCTTGGGTAGATTCAATTCTACATTGGTGTGATTGTAGGTTAGTATTAATGAATTGACTTAGATCTTACTTTTGAATATTACAGAAAATTAAATTTGGATTTTGATATCATTGAGGCAGATAAGGATTTTAAATTAGGGTAAGTTTAGAATAGATGAAAAATGCATTATTCAATAGATTATAATTGATATATTATCAGGTTCATTTTGCCGAAGCTAATATGACTACGTTTTTGAGTTATTGGTAATTAAAATTGATTTTTTTTTTCGAAAATTGTGTTTACTGATCTTCAACCTGAAATACTCTAGCAGAGTAGGAGCTAGATAGAAAAAGAATCACAGGTATTTTAGAGCATTAATCTTTTAACGACTTTTTACGCAAGAGGCACTTTTATGTATTTGCATATCTATAAACAAATCGAAATGGAATAATTGGAATATTTTATACATGTGAATATTTTATACATGTGAGTAGCATTATGCAAAAAGATAAAATTATAATTGAGAGAAGTTGTAACACAATGCTTCCTATTAGAAGAAACGTTGAACTGTTTGTTTCTCTACCACTATGTAAGACACATACACTAGTGATTCAAGGTATGAACCAGTGAGATACTAGGCACACTGTTGATGGGAAGCATACTCTAAAGCAGAGGTGGCCAACCCAAATGAACTTGCGGGCCACTTTGGAAATGCATCACAACTCTGCGGGCCGCATATAAAATTATATATTAGTCTTTTCAAATTAGACAAAAAATTGACGTTTTAGAGAAATTTTACCCACAATTTAGCGACTTGTATACTTAGGTGTATTTGGACTGTCTGAATACTATTTTCACCTGGCGCACGCATGAAAAGGGGTGGTTTATTTCAAATTCACTTTTTTTCATGTTTTTTAATAGCATTTTTAGCAAAAATTATGCATTTTGTGCAAAAATTAATTATATTAAAAGTTGTAGAGCGGAAAATTTCCAATCGATATAGGTAATTTGAATTTTTCTATAATTTTCCGTTATTCCGCTAGAGGGCAGGTATATGATTTCATTTTTTGCACTTGTGCAGAGCCGAAACTATGCATTGTGGTGAAAAATTACAAGAGCAAAAAAATTCCGATTGATATTGGTCAATTGGATTTTCCGATGGTGAACGCATTTTCAGCTAAAGAGCGTTCACGAATTTTGCAAATAGTGACTTTTTAGATTTTTTAGATTTTTAGCTAAAACTATAAATTTTCTGGAAAAATTATAAGATACTAAAGTTCTATAGCGGAATATTTTCGATTGATTTAGGTTTTTCAACTTTTCTAGTAACGCGTGCATTGTCCGCCAGAAAAAAAATGATATGTGTATATACAGGGTGTCCGGAAAATACGTGTACAACGTTTGACGACAGACTCCTGACGTCAAAATAGGTCGATCTAAGCCGACTTAGTTATATCCAAAATTGTCTCGTTTAGCCGGTAGAGGGCGTCAAAAAAAAACAAAAGTATAACAAAGTTGAAAGTATCTATTGTAAGAAACTAAGTAAAACAAAAACATTACTTAAGCAAATGTGTAAAATGACCGCCATCTTGCTGAATACACTTATTAACACTCTTTAAAAAATGATATTGGACCCTATCTAATGTCTCGGGATTATTAAAATGGTTGCCTGCATTTAAAATCCGCTGCAATAAATCATCGAGTGTGTTTACCGGAGTCTTGTAAACTTCTGTTTTAATAGCGCCCCACAAAAAGAAGTCACACATATTTAACTCAGGAGAACGTGGTGGCCATTTTACTGGTGCATCATTGCCTCTTCCAATCCATCGGTTGGGATATTGATGATGTAAGTATTGCCAAACGGCAACGGAAAAATGGGGCGGGGCACCATCATGCATATACCACATTTCCCTCCGAAGTAAAAGGGGCAAATTCTCCAGAAGAATTGGTAATGTGTCTTGCAAAAAATTTAAATAAATATTTCCATCTAACCTGTCTGGAATAACAATGGGACCAATAAGGTAGTGATCAATAATACTTGCCCAAATATTAATTTTAAATTGATGCTGATGATGTGCAACTTTAATGGCATGTGGATTTTCATCGGAATAAATATGTTCGTTGTGCAGATTGGTTACCCCAGATCTTGTAAAGCATGCCTCGTCAGTAAACATAATTTTTCTACAAAAATTTGGAACAAGGATTCTTTTGTTTCTAATAAATTGACAAAATGTAAGCCGCATGAGGGGATCAGTCGGTAAAAGTTCCTGGACTTTTTGTATGTGGTAAGGATGTAACAACTGTTCTCTTAAAACCTCATTGACAATCGTTTTAGGAACATTTAACTCACGTTCTAAGAGACGGGTACTGGTATTTGGTTCTTCTTTAACTCTTTCCAGAATCATCTCTTCTGTTTCCACAGTTCGAGTTGTTCGCATACGACCCCTGCCTTCAAACTTTTTCTCAAAACTGCCCGTTTCCCGAAGATGACGCTCAATATTGGCAAATGTTTGGTGGTTTGGTATTCGACGGTTAGGAAACCTCTCCATGTAAACCCTAACACTCTGACGCCCATTTCCTTAACAAAACCCGTATACCAGGAGCATGTCAACTTTCTGAGAGTTTGTATAATTTTCCATTTTTAATGGTAAAATGAACTTGTAATTCAAGAATGTTGATCGTATACTTGAGTAAATTTCATAGACTGGTGACAATTTGTCAATAATTGTCAAATTATTAAACGCCATAGCAACAAGGTCACTTAAAAAATTATTGTTACAGGTAATTTCTTTTTAATATTTACAAATTTTTGACGCCCTCTACCGGCTAAACGAGACAATTTTGGATATACTAAGTCGGCTTAGATCGACCTATTTTGACGTCAGGAGTCTGTCGTCAAACGTTGTACACGTATTTTCCGGACATCCTGTATATATATCCTTTATTTTTGCCAATTAGAAATTTTCCGTTCTATAACTTTTAATAAAGGTAATTTTTGCCTAACATGCATAGTTTTTGCTAAAAACACAGAAAACTATTGAAACACGCGACAATTGATATATATTTTTCATGCGTGCGACAGCCCAAATACACCTAAGTATAGAGGTTGCTAAGCTGTAGGTAAAATTTCTCTAGAAAATGTCTAATTTGAAGGGACTATTTCTGTATATTCGATTTAGACCCACCATAGACATTTTTTTGGAGTGATAAATTGAAACATAATACTATTATTCTGAAATTGAGAGTATCTAGGGATGGTCACTGATATCACTTAAAAATGAAACAGGCAATATCTGTCATATATGCGGAAGAATATTATTTTAAAACAAATTTTTTCCCATAATTTCTACAGTTAATTTTTGAATAGATGGGTGCAAAAATAATATGGTTTTTATACATTACACTAATTTGATTATAAAATAAATATATTTTGTAAAAATGAGATAAATCATGAGGGTCGCAAAAATATTCAAGGCGGGCCGCGGGTTGGCCACCCCTGCTCTAAAGTATCCTAATATACTGAGCAAACTATAACACCGACTTTTTCTTACTTAGAAAGTCTAATTTAGACAGCCACTTAATTTAAGAGAGATACTTTGAGTTACAATGAAGTAAATAAGTTTATTTTACTTTAAACTTTTGGTATATCAGCCTGAAAACGATACAGTATAGTATTGTCTTTATTCTAACTAGAAAATAATGGTGATGCAATTAGAACAGACATTTTGATCAATAGTCTGTTTTATAGCTTTTTTGGCTAAAATATTTATTAAAGATAATAATATTTCCTTAAAATCAGCTTCATTTGCTTGAGCCAAGCGGAGTAAAAGTTAATTTTTAACTGTTAAGTTATTTGCGTTTTGCTCTTGACTTTCCGTTGTTTATGTATAGGATTGCTCCTTGCGGGCGTTGGGAATGCTCCGAGGAGGTGGAATAGTCAGCTTGTGAGAGGCGGGTGCCTTAAAATGGAGCTTAGAAGATTGGCTTGTCTTCAGCTTGAGATAAGCTGGGCAGCCTTTATAGTTGTTACATGCTCTGACTTTTTGGTAAATTTACACGTAGAGCTGGAATGGGGTCCAGCGAATACGTAAGAAGAGTTTCATCTAGATGACGTGTGGCTATAACGATGGCAACGATGGCATTGAACAATGTTCCGACTTTCGTTTAGTCTCAACGCTTACAGTGAGATCACACAATTTTGTAAGAGACAAAATGTTTTTACATTGCGCATTCTGTGGAAGTTGAACGTACATTATTGGGAAAAGTTTTCCATTTCTTTCCAAGCGTTTAATAGAAAAGGATCATTCCTCAGAACTCTGCCTGTCGGGTGTGTTCCTGATAACATATTTTAAGGTCTTTTCGGTAGCTAAGAGATACTTGTAATGGAACACGTCATTGCTTTTACAATAAGTAATGGCAGCTTGGAAGTCCGCATGCAAATGCCATCATTCATGGCGCCAAGCAATGACAACATTTATTTTTTTGAATGTCACCGATAATCTAGGAAATACAGTTTTATCACGTATTGTAATGGGTGTCGGCGCCTTTTATGAGTGCTGATGGAATAAGGGTTTATAGGAAGACCAAGGAACTTATCATCTGTGCCAGAAGTAGAGACCTTGGCCGGTCGTGAACTTTTTGGCTTTGTTGGTTGAAGACCTGCTGGACCGGCTAATAAAAATAAAATCAAAAAAGTTTCTTCTTTTGTTTTATTTGACTTTGTTGAGTGCACCACGACGGAAAATCCCTCTTCTTAAGCCGGGATTTCTTGTAGTCATTGACTTGAGCTTGTGATGAGTTGAGGCATTGCTGCGACAACTGGTGTATTTGACACCTCTACGTGGGTTTAGGGACTTTTATGCATTTTTTGGTTGAAAAATCTTCGAAATCTGCTAGGCCACAAAGTACATTATTGAAGCAATGAATGCAGCTTTGTTCTTTTTGATTTTCTTGCTAATGTCTGTGCGAATAACAAAAAGGATGTTTTTCAGGACCAGCCTGCTTTGTTTTACTTTGTCAAATACGCAGTCAATTCTTTCATTGTCGATCATTCGAATCACGTTATTTTCAAAACCGTTCTCCAGCTTCTGGAGTTAGACGTACAGTGTCCCAAGATTTGGCAAATGCTTAGTGGTAGTTTGGGATCTATTTTGTATTTAATTTTAATTAATTTCTTAATTAATTGGAAAAATGTTTACTTTTTCAATTTGTTTTGGTTTCTTGAAATGGATTTCAGAGACGAGTGTCAGAGAGTTTAGAGAATATGCAAATTTGAACAAAATTTTAAGAAAATGTTTAAATTCAATTGAAAGCTCAATTTTTATCAAAATTTTAGATAATATATAAATTATTTACACTAAAAAATAAATAAAATGTTAACAAGAAAGTTCTTTGACTTGTTGTTTTCTGGAATCAATTTTCAACAACAAGGGCAATTGGAGATGTCCAAAAAGTAAGTTTAACCAACAAATCTTCGTTAGATCAGTTTACCAATTATACAGTCTCAAATCTTAGAAAATGTGAGAATATTTTATCAAAATGTGCGCGGATTACGGACAAAATTGTTTACTTTAAATGCCAATATACCATTAATGGAGCATGATATTTTATTCTTAGTGAAACGTGGCTTATAAGCTTTATTACAGACTTAGAACTAGGATTTTTTAATTATAAAGTGTACAGGTGTGACCGTAACCATATTACAACATCAAAATTAAGTGGCGGAGGCGTACTTATTGCCGTGTCCAATAAGTACCATTCATATGAAATATTTAGTCATTGTTCTGTCTATGAGGAATTGTATGTTTGTGTTGATATCGGCAGTATGAAAATAGTTTTAGGTACTGTTTATATTCCACCTGGTTCGGAGTACTCTACTTACCAACGACACTGTGAAAATGTAGAATTAATTAGTGAATGCAACACTGTTTACATTATTGGCGATTACAACTTGCCACAAACGTTGTGGATTAATGATGAATTTGGTGTAAGAACGGAATCCACTTGTCCTAAAGGTACTTTAGTTGCTAACACGTTTAGGTATATTAATTTGCATCAATTGAACTACATACTAAACATAAATTTGGTTTTGCTAGATTTATTCTTTGAGTCTTTGGCATTTTCTTCAAACTTGAGCTTTACAGAATCGTTGTTTCCTATTGTACCATGCAATCTTCAACATCCTGCTTTAGATGTAGTTTTAAAACTTGACTCTTTACAGGATACACCTGACAACGTATGATGTGGAGAAGATAACGTGATGCAATATAATTTCAAAGATGCTGATTATGTTTCCTTAAATGATGTTTTTCTCAACACCAGGTGGGATAACATGTTTGTCGATTGTAATATTGATAAAGCAAGTCACCGTTTTTATTCATTACTTTTTGACACAATTGACCATTATGTGCCCAAAATAAATAAGTGTTATAAAAAAACCTATAAATTTCCAATATGGTTTACAAGAGAGCTAAAAGACCTTGTGTTTTCTAAAAAAAAGTTACACACACCATATGTGTTGTCTAGATCAGCAGATGACTACCACAAATTTAGTTCAATACGTGATAAGTGTAAGCAATTGGCTAATACGTGTTATTCTAATCACATTAAGAAAGTGGAAGATTCGATTAAATCTAATCCTAAAGCTTTTTGGGGGCACGTCAAATCTAAACGTAGCAGTAATCAAATACCATCTACTTTCACAAATGGTAATTCTCAAATTAACACTACTGATAGCATTGTAAATTTCTTTGCTGATTTTTTTGGGTCAGTTTACAGTCCGCTGACGGCATCTATGAGTTCACACAGCACATATTCTCTACCATCTGTTCCTACCCATATAAATGAATCGCATCTTGTTTTAAAAATATCAGAAGTTGTCAACGAACTATCACTATTAAAACCCAATAACTGTCCAGGGCCTGATACATTAACGGCTTTTTTCTCAACAAATGTGCGTTTGCCCTTTGTCGGCCCTTATGGCTTTTATTTAACTTATCTCTGGTTATGGGTACTTTTCTTACTTGCTGGAAACAAGCTTATGTCACTCCAATTCATAAGTCCGGTGCTATAAATGATGTAACAAACTATAGACCTATATCTATTTTATCAGTTATTTCAAAAGTTTTTGAAAAGTTAGTTATCTGTCAATTGACTGCCATTCTGTAGTCTGAAATTGCTCTCAATCAACACGGTTTTCGAACTGGCAAATCGACATTTTCCAACCTTTTGTTGTATGAATCTTGAAAACAGATTCCAGGTAGATTCAGTTTACAATGACTTTTCAAAAGCTTTTGATACCGTTGACCACAAGATACTAATTATGAAACTACGTGGTATTGGAGTTAATGGCACCTTGTTAATGTGGATTCAATCCTAATTATCTAACAAATCTCAATTCGTGCGCATTGGTCAGTGCGTTTCTCGTAATATTGATGTTACGTCGGGTGTTCCACAGGGGTCACATCTTGGACCTTTACTGTTCAATATCTTTATCAATGATGTGGTACATTGTTTTTCTAATGCGTGTTGTTTATTATTTGTGGACGATATAAAAATCTTTATGAAAATTCAGTCTTTAGATGATGCTGTACTACTTAATGAAGAAGTACAGATTTTTTCTAGTTAGTGTCAGACTAATAACTTACTACTTAATTTAAATAAATGCAAAGTGATGACTTTTTCTAGACGTCAGTCTACGGTGATGTATGGTAACTCTCTCATGAATGTAATGTTGTTAAGAGTTAACACTATTCGTGATTTAGGCATTACGTTTGATTCAAGCCTTTCATTTACACTACATATCGATACTGTTGTGGCTAAAGCTTATCAACTTCTAGGATTAGTCAAGCGTAACTCTAAGGAGTTTTGTGACCATCGTACTCTAATTATCTTTTCCAACGCTCTAGTACGTCCCCATCTTGAGTATTGTTCCAATGTGTGGTCACCATACACCGCCGTCAGTAAAGAAAAAATTGATCAGATTCCAAAAAAGTTTGTTTGTTTTTTGGCGTATAAATGCGACATTGCAGGCAGCTACACGGAACTGCTTTCTACATTTAACATAACTAGTCTTGAAAAAAGACGTTTTAATTTTGACGTGATACTAGTTTTTAAAGTGCTTCGTGGGATTATTGACTGTCCTGACTTGCTCAGCTCTATAGGTATTCATGTTCCAGCTCAAGTTTTACGCAATGATTATTTAATTTTTATACCGTTCAAACGCACTGATTATGCGGTGCACTCTGCATCTACACGTATTTTGCGGCATGCCAACGAAGTTAAAGTGTTTTTTTTTTAAGATTTTTTTAATACCCTGAGACGTGACCTTTTTTATATTTTGTAACTATTTAAGTTTTATTCTTATTTTTAATATTAGTTGTTTTATGTTTAGTTTATGTTTTTTAAATTGTAAATATATACTTATTTTGTAATGGCTTCCGTTGACTAGTAAATAAATAAATAAATATTTTCTTTTGTTTGCCCTTATTTCCTTGCCATAAGAATCTTTGGAATAGTGCAATGAGAGACTACAATGAGTTGATCAATTGAAGCAAGTTATCTTTAGCAATAAATTAAGATTTTGTTTGTATGTATGCCCACATAGTTAAACGTCATTCACTAAGGAGAACAAAGATTTTTTTTACAGTTTGTTGTGAAACGACATACAGCTCTTACACGAGGGTTGGTGTGGTGGTATATGGAGCTTATGAAAGTAAGTTTACTCTAGTGTGTATTTCAAGAAATTTAAACGCAAGTTGCAACAATAACACGGTTTTAAAAAAAGTCCCGTTTTCCAACAGGTTAGTGCAAAGCCAAATACAACTAGGATCACTATAAAATTTATAGAACAAGCTAATGCTGATTTATGTGTGAGATAAAATCGGTAGAAGACTGAGCCATTTTTAGCCACTCCTACTAATTTTACTTGATATTTGGATGCGTATTTAGAAAGCTTCGGACTGAGATTGACAATCTGATTTATAGCATGCTTAAGCAAGTTGTTGAGTGATCCAGAAATTGTAAAGGAGCAACTCAAATATTAATAAACCTATCACTTGATTATCACCATAGGCGTAACACATTTTGTGTGATAATTAATGTAATTATAAACAATTAAAATAAATACAAAGTACAGACTACATAATGATAAATTATTTTAAAAAAATATCAATTTTGATGGTTATAAAAATAATGTTTAAATTATTAAATAAACTTAAATAAATTGTTTCTATTTTTTAATTGGCAACTTACTTATTATGAAAAAAAGCAAATGTATATTTTTATACGGATAATCAATATTGAAGATATTAATACTCAGTATTTAACATTGATGATTAAATTATATGTATAAAGGTGTTTACACAAAAAAAATTGTTTTTATAATGAATGCTCATTATTACACTTTACTTATAGATACATTTTTTTATCAAGTATACAACAATAAGTTGCAGATAAGCTTTTTTCAACAAGACGTAGTTTGTAATTCATGTTCGTCATTGTTTAACATTTATTAAAAAAAAATATAAGTCAATTTAATAAATTATTAATTGTAAAGTGCAGTGTAAATTTGAAATAGTGTAAATTAGATGTTTAAATTATATGTAAAATAGTGATTACACAAAAACATAATGCTTTTATGGTCAAGACTCATTATTGCAGTAGAACAATCTATAAAGGTAGCACTCTTCAGTCGTGCTTGAATCAATTTAAGAAAGCTTTTTCTGATTTTCGATGCAAAAAATGTTGATAAAACGTTTGTGAATAATAAATTATTAAACGATTTGAAGGAAAGATTTATTTTAACTGAAGAAGTTGTTTGCGATATTTAGCATAGACAAGAGCAAAGGCTACAAAAAATACGGAGAAAACAAGTTTGCAATTTATCGTAGTGTAACTGTTAAAGTAACCCAGCAAAAATTATAGTGCAGTATCGTTTTGAATTGTTTTATTAAGAAATATAGAACCATTTATTTTTTGACTTCAAATTGCAACCAAATTTCAATTTTAATTGAGTACAACAGTTCATCGGTAAAATAGTTATATTCAATATTTCATCATTATTTATACGGGTGTTTTAAAACATGTCGGAAAATAATGGGTGGGATTGGTTGGCTAATTATAAGAAAAAAAGTTCCCATTAACATGGTTCCGCAAACGCACCGTTTTTAAGATACAGGGTGTAAAAAAATTATTTATTTTTTGACGATACCTCAGGAACCGTTTGAGATAGAAAACTCAGCTTTTGTACACATTTTAGCATTAATATTAGCTACTTTTAAGCACTTATTCAATTTTTTTTATGTGCCATTGACAAAAATTTTAGTATTGCGTGAGGTTTCTATGGCTTTAATTTCTATGACACTTGGGAAATTGGCATTCTGAAAGCACATTGTGAACCATCAATATTTTCTACACAAAAAAGGTACTTTTAGTTAAAAGTTCTAACGTAAACCGTTTTAGAAAAATACGGCATTTTATAATGGAAAACATGAAAAAAAGTAGCAACATGTTTTGTTGTTGATAAAAACATTTGTTTTTGATCTAGTTGTCAGCGTTCATGCATTTGTTTTATGCATTTGAGGTATTGACAATTGTCGTTTAGTTGTTAAATAACCTTTTTTCAAAAGGAGTCAATATTGCGGGAACTTCATTACCCAATTAATTTGCCCATTTTTAGTATTTTGCTTGCCTGTTGATAGCAAAATGAATAATTACAGTGATAGGAAAATGTGCGATATGCATCTTGTTTATGGCGTTGCTGATGGAAATGCAGCAAAAGCTTGTAGAATTGATCAAGAAAGGTTTCCAAATCGACAGGTACCAAATGAAAAAACATTCATTTGTATTCACAAACGTCTACATCTAACTGGAAGTGTACATAAAAGAACTGCAGGAAATGGAAGACCTTGCCTGCTACCACTACAAATTGATGAAGATGTTCTTCAAGAAATCGAAGACGATCCATCAGCTAGCACTAGAAAAATAACTTTAAACCTAAACCTTAGTCACGTTATAGTATGGAGGATAATAAAAAGCCTTTTTACTAGCGGATTTTCCGAAAAGATTGGTTATGTGTTAATGGTTTCAAAAAAGAACTGCGCAAAATCCTCGATTCTTAGAACAAACTTTATTTACAAACGTATCAAAAAACTTCTATAATAATCATGTATAGGCCGACGAAAATCCACATGCCATAATAAAAGGCAAACTCATCAGCAAACATTTTCCGTTAATGTTTGGGCAGGTGTTGTAGGAGACCATTTAATAGGTCCATATTTTTTGCCGTTTAGGCTAAATGGTCAATTATATCGTAATTTTCTTGAAGAAAACCTGCCAGTACTTTTAGAGGACGTTCCGGTTCAATTAAGAAACAAAATGTGGTTTATGCACGATGGTGCTCCTGCATATTTTAATTTAGTTGCGCGTCAATTCTTAAATGAACAGTACAGGAACCGTTGGATAGGTCAAGGAGGCCCACAGGCTTGGTCTCCTCGGTCTCCAAATCTAAATGTTTTGGATTTTTTTTGTGGGGTCACTTAAAAAGTTTAGTTTACACTACATTAGTTAAAACTGATAAAGAACTAAGAAATTGCATTATTGCATTCTGCAATACGAGACAAAACACTCTAGGTTTTTTTGAACGGGTACGTCAGTCACTAAGACGTAGGTTGGAAGCCTGCGTTACCGTAGGAGGAGGTCATTTTCAACAATTTTTGTGATTTTTCTTGTTTTTTATGTTATTGCTTAGTTTTGTAAAAGAAAGGTTTTGTGATCATGTTGCTATTTTTTCTTTCCGTTACTGAGATAACGTCAAAATTAAAAAAAAAAAAAAAATTACACCCTGTATCTCAATAACGGTGTGTTTGCGGAACCATGTTAATAAGAACTTTTTTTCTTATAATTAGCTCAGAAATCCCACTCTTTATTTTTCGACACATGTTTTAAAACATCCTGTATAGTAATCAACCTTCAGTTACAATGTAACTGATGGACTGTTAGGTAATTTCTGCTTACAAGTGAAATAATTTAAATATTCAAGTAACAATTCTGTTTAGTTTACAGTTTGTGCTTAAAACACTTAAACTATTTATAATTTACATTTTAATATATTGAATTAATCTTTACATTATTTTTAATGATCATTAACGTTACTTTAATAGTAGATTCTTAGGTATATTTTGTTCAGAGCAAATAGGTTAAGCACCGATAAACACTAAAATCACTAATTTTTTTGCATAAATATTTAATAAATCTTATTTTTTCTCGTTTACACGGTCTTATCTAAAATTTTAATAAAAATTGAGCCACAGGTTCTTGCTGTTTTTAACTATAGTTTTGTAGATACTTTTGAAGTTATATCAACAACATCGTCGTTATTTAGTTTAATATATTATACAGGGCAGAAAGACTTTGGTCGATAGCCTTTTTCATATTCATATTCATACTCATTTCTATCTTACTTTTATATATGTTTATTTTCTTAGAAAAAAAACTTTGTATGTGTGTATATGAAATAAATTTGTTTCTTCTTCTTCTTCAGCCCGTATTCATCTACTGGACGTAGGCCTTTCCTATATTTTTCCATTTGTCTCTGTCCTGTGCTTTTTGGTGCCAATCTTTGTCGGCGGTTTGCTTGATATCATCAAGCCATCTTAATTGGGGTCTTCCTCTGCCTTCTTTTTGTTTCCCTGGGTCGCCATTGTGGAATTTTAGTTGTCCAGCGTTCGTCTGTTCGTCTTGCGACGTGTCCAGCCCATTGCCACTTTAGTTCTGCGATTCTTTGTATTATGTCTGTTACTCTTGTTCTTCTCCTGATTTTGTCGTTTCTGACTCTATCTCTTAGCGTTATGCCAAGCATGGCTCTTTCCATAGACCTCTGCATCACTCTCAATTTGTTTGCAGTTATTTTTGTTAAGGCGGTTGTCTCTAACCCGTAGGTGGTTACAGGAAGCACACACGTATCGAAGACCTTTCTCTTAAGATTTATGGGTATGGTGTTGTTTCTTAATAAGTACCCTAGTTTTCCGAATTCTGCCCATGAGAGTTGTATTCGTCTTGATATTTCTTTTGAGCGGTTCTCCTTCCCCAGCACTATTATGTGGCCCAGATAGTTGTATTCTGTGACGTTTTCAATAACAATATTGTTTATGAGTATAAGTGGGTTTTTGGGGCTCATAATTTTCGTTTTGGTGTGGTTCATTTTTAACCCTATTGTCTCTGATGCCTGGTTGAGTTCTTTAAGCATTTCAGTGAGTTGGTCTAGATCTTCTGATACCAGTATGATGTCGTCTGCAAATCGTAGATGACTAAGGTATGCTCCATCAATTTTTATTCCTTTGTTCTCCCACTTGAGTCTTTTGAAAATATCTTCTATGGCACTTGTGAACAGTTTTGGAAAAATTGTGTCTCCCTGTCTTACTCCGCGTTCCACTTTGATAGTGTTGGTTAAGGATGTAAGGGACAAAGGCAAAAGAAGAGCAACCGCTAGTCCAATTGTCAACCTCACCTGCACGAGCTGTAATATTTACCCGGTACATCCTGCTTGAAACTAACGAGGTTCTGGCGACCGAGTAAACGGCGGAATAACCGTTAAAACACGAATTGAGGAAATGCTTTTTGCTAGTTCACTTTCCAACACGCTCGGCAAGCGCGGAGAGCTTAAACGCCAATACTTCCTATAGGAAACCAAACATGCTGAACCGCAAAACAAAAATTATACCCCAGGTTGGTAGAGCCCAAAACTCACAATCCGACACTGTACGCACAGTCATCCCTAAGGATTCGTGGGGGGGGGAAACGACTCAGCCAAAACTTTAAATAAAAGACACCTATTCATAGCCACATACAACATCCGAACAATGAAAGATGAGGAACACCTAACAGAACTCGAAGAAGAACTGAAGAATATCAAATGGCTCATCATCGGCCTATGCAAAACTAGATTACCAGGAGAAAAGGTGACAACACTGAAAAGCGGACACATATTATATCAAAACAACTTGGATACAAACCACCATATTGGAGGAGTTGGCATTATGGTGAACAAGAGTATCAAACACCTAATAACGGGATACAAAGCTGTATCAGTTCGCGTAATCTACATCACGCTGGAATTAAACAAACGATATACCTTACAAATAATACATACATATGCACCAACTAGTGCGTCGGAGGACAAAGAAGTTGAAGAGATATACGAGGATATTTCAAAAACCAGAAGAATGGAAAAAGCCAAATACACCATCTTAACCGGCGACTTCAATGTCAAAATAAGACAACGAATACAAGGAGACCACGCAAACATTAGAAATTTTGGATCAGGCAATCGAAACGTAAGAGGTGAAATGTTGATAAACTTCCTACTTAAAGAAAACCTATACTGCTTAAATACATTTTGCCAAAAGCCACCACAACAAGAGTGGACATGGAAAAGCCCAGATGGCATTACAAAAAACAAGATAGACTACATAATATCAAACACCAGATCTATATGCAAAGATGTAACAGTGCTAAACAAGATGAGCACGGGAAGCGACCACCGCATGGTAAGAGCCAACTTCTGTTTTGACCTACAAAAGGAAAGAAACAAACTAACTAGAAAGCAGCGTTACCCGACGATACAACAGCTGACACTTAAGAAGGACAAATACCATAGGGAACTTCAAAGAAGGTTACAACCTGCAGACGGACTAAATATCGAGCAACTATCTCAAAATATAGAAACAAGTATCCAAATAAGCGTAAAAAAGATATGCAGTACCACCGCAAAGAAAACACCTACTAACAATAAAATTTTCTCGTCTACACTAGATTTAATAAAGACACGCAGGAATATGGTTAGAGGAACAGTTCTATACAAAGAAACCAACAAAAACATCAAAAAGGCGATACGCAAAGATATAAGAACTCATAACACAAAGACTATCCAGGAAACCATCGAACAGAACTGCAACATGAAGGTACTGAGATCAAGACTATCTAACGGCAAATCCAACATAATCAAGTTACGAACAGCAAATAGCACAATACTATCCAACAAGAAAGCTATACTTAAAGAAGTGGAGAATTTCTATGCAAAACTCTATTCAACAACTAAGAGAGATCACGGCGCAAAAACCCATGTAACAAACGTGGGTTCGGAAGAAATACCCGACATTACCACAGAAGAAATGGAGAAGGCTCTAAGACAACTAAAAAATAGTAAGTGCCCCGGGACTGATAGTATCACTGCAGAGATGATCAAACTAGGAGATCAAACACTACTGAACTCAATCACAGTTCTGTTCAATAAATGTCTACACAAAGGCAGAATACCCGAAAAGTGGCTAGAGACTGAAGTTATATTAATATTCAAGAAAGGAGACACGACCAACATAGAGAACTACAGACCGATCAGTCTATTGTCTCAGGTCTATAAACTTTTTACAAGGATAATAACCAACCGACTAACAACTAAATTTGACGAGTATCAACCGGTAGAGCAAGCCGGATTCCGAAAGGGCTTTAGCACAACCGACCACTTACAAACGGTTAAAAATCTTATTGAAAAAACCACGGAATACAACGTACCCATCCATATGGCCTTTATCGATTTCCACAAAGCCTTTGACACAGTCGAAACTTGGCACATACTTAAATCTATGGAAAATGCACGAATTGACTCCAGGTACACAGCAATCATCGAGCATATATACACAAACGCCCTACTACATGTAAGAATTAATGAAAGAGACTTAAATTTGTTTACTACTACTATATATAATATAGTATAACGACTAATACCTCAAATTTTGACATTGAAACATTAAAGAAGACAAATATTGTTTTAATTTTTTGTTTATAGATTTTACAGATTCTAATTTAAAAAGTTTCAGACTTTTTGCTATATTTAGCAATATGGTTTTTGGAAAGCTTAAAATATGATTGATTATATTAATTTGAAAAAGTTTGTTAATGTAAATCAAAAATCAAGTCGGCAAAAGAGCAGAACCTAGAAGATCACTAGCATATTCTATAATTTTTTTTTAAATTTCTTAATGTAAAACTTAAGAATTACTTAATATGTCACAACATAGAAATTTCAACAAGCAGTCTGTAAACATTAACCTTAGATATTTGCGGTTTATAAATCTTGGAAGATACTAAATTAAGTTATCTCTTGAAAGTTTTGGTCTAACATCTCTGAACTATCAGTAAATATTTGTTAGAATTTTTAGCAAGACTTGTACTACAAGTAAAAATTTGTTTAAATGGCAATATGTCTTGTATTTTATTTGAACAATGTCTAAAAAAATATCTATAGAAAATGCAAAGATCTGCAACATTACGCTAGTATATAAAGTATCTAAGTCACTAGTCAATAATTCAAATAGTTTGTTTTAGAATAGAATGAATATCTCATCTTAAGAACAATATTCATTATAAGGACAAATATAAGTTTTATATATATGCAAACGTAGAACAGAAATTAAAAAAAACTGTTTACTTTTATTAAAAAAATCGACTTTTAAATGAGTTTTTTGTTTAGTTTAATATTTGGTACTAATGATACCTCAGGTTTTAATTTTAAAACAAGAAGTTGAGTTTCAGAAAAACATACTAAAAACTTACTTACATATTTATCTTTCTAATATTTTTATTGTTACGAAGATATAAAATAGTTGAATTTCAAAACCGAGTACTCTGTTCTATAATTCAAATAAAATAATACAAATTGAAAATAATATAATAACTAATGAATTCCCAAAGAAAGAGTTATTCAAAATTTAAGCCTTCTATGGTTACTGAAACATTGCAATAAAAACTTTTGTCAAATTTGCGTTTTCGGATTAGAACTAAATTTATTGGAGAAAAACTTTCTGAATATCTAGTATAAAAAACAAGTAATATAAAAATTAAAAAGTTAATGAGATGAATAATCTTCATTCAAAGTTACTATAATATTGATATATAAAATACAAGAAGCTTTAATAAATAGCCAGCTAATGTGTATGTCAATCGTTTTTTTTTAAGCAGAAAACTATCAAACCGCAATATAAACATAAGTAACATTAAAAATAAAGCACAACAAAAGGTCAATAATAATTAAAACCAAAATTAAAAAACGCACAATTAGTTAGAAATTACACAAATGAACTAGAAGTATTATTACATGATGATGAAATATAAAGATCAAATGGATATTACTCTATGAAAGTTCCGCAGTCTTTATCAAGAAAGTAAAAACGTAAAATTAGCAACACTTAAATTAAATGACAAAGTCAGTAATTATTAATTTGTATTAATATTAATCTATAGAATACAGAAAAGTCTGGTACGTACATTTTTATTAAAGTTAGACTATTTTCTAGATCTAAATACGTTGTTAATTAAATTTGTTTATTTCCGTATTGCAAGAGACTTTAATATAAATTTGCTTAAAAATGTTAATGATAATTTATATAACATTCAATCTGCTATATAGGATATAGATAAAATAAATAAATTCAACTTCAAGAAGCTGCATTAAAATTTTCTTTGAAATCAATATGAATTAATAAACGTTTTGTTACGTACAAAATCAATGAAATATTTTTTGTTAAATTTTCAATTATTTCTAAAATAATAAAAATTTGGCGACTACAGTTGAAAAATTTCATACAAGATATGGAGGTTAATTGAAAAATTCAGAGAGAATGGACCAGTTGAAGACGCTAAACACATTGATTGTCCAAAAACAAACCGCTCAAATGTCAATATTGAAGCAGTGTGTGATAGTGTTGTTGAAAATCCCAAAACATCAGTTTGGCGTTGTGAACAAAAATTGCAAATTTCAAGAAGCTCTCTACAGGGTATACTCAGAAAAGATCTGTGTCTCTATGCATACAAAATTCAATTAACACAACCACTAAAGCGACAAAAGTTTGTTGAATTGACCTCAAACATGGCAATGTGATTGTAAAAAAAATGCATCCACAACGTATCACTGTTTGGTGCGAATTTTAAGTAGGAGTCATCATTGCATTATACTTAAAAATGAGGCTTGCGAAGCAGTGACTGTTACTGATGCTCAATACTGCGACATAATAACACAGTTCTTTTTGCCGAAATTAGATGATATTGTTGTGGCCAATATGTGGTTTCAACAAGACGGTGACACATGCCATACAGCCCTTTAAACAAATCTATTGCTGCATGAGACATTTCCTGGTCGTGTACTTTTTCGTTTCGGTGATCAAAATTGGCCCCCGAAATCGTGTGATTTAACGTTATTAGATTTTTTTATGGGGTTATTTAAAGTCAAAGGTCAACAAGCCCACAACCACCCTTGCATTACAGGAAAAAATTAAACGCTGCATCAACATAATTCAGCCACATTTATGCAGAATAGTTATGGCAAATTTTGACAAAAGAATGCGTATGTGCCTGCAAAGCTGTGGAGGCCATTTGCCGGATGTGTTATCCTATGTACTTTATGATTCAATAAAAAAATAAAAACCTATAGATTAAAAACTGTGTTTTCTACTTAATTCAAATCTTGCAATAATTTTTGAACACCCTTTACAAATAAACTTCATGTTTTATATGTGTTAAGTCACGACATTTTTTACAAAGCAAGGTGCAATAAAGCAAAAAAAAGTACTACAATAATTTGTTAACAAATGTAAAAGCTACTTTGAGTACTTTAAAAACAAATACATAATGCAGATAATAATGTAAAATATAGTAAATAATAATCTTTAAAAAATCTAACAAACAATGTCAATTTAATATAAAAGATAATCTCAATTACAAAGCTGAAGAATTTAACAACTTTTTATCAATGTGTCCAATCTAGTAAAAACATTATCTTGTTATCCATTTAATGGCAATATTAACAAAAATAACAAATTTAAAATGAAATTATAAAGACTTGCCAAAGTTTGAAAAATACGAGAAGTACATTTATCATAAACAGTATATTTATGTTATTGTCAAACTTATTGCGCACATTATAAATACGTCGTTTACCAATAGTATATTTTCAAATAAATTAAAATTAGTGTTAGTTTATACAATTTATAAAAAAGGAGATACACACATCCAAAAAAAAATCTGTTTCTTTCTTTCTCAAAAAAATTTGGATTTTTAATTAGTTTTAGTGTGTTTAAAATAAAATGGATGAAGTTTGGTGCTAACATGTATAGTAAAATGTATCCGTTATTTTTCTTATCTTTCAAGCTGTTTTATCAGTTGTTTCTGCATTGTTTTGAATAAAGTTGGTAAAAAAAATAAAAGCTGTGGATTATCACACTAACAATGAGTACGTTGCCTTACAAGACGATTGTACAATGAACGCTTTCTCAAAACGCCATAAAAGTTCACCGCTGTAGTACTCCGTGCACAAAAAACTGAAAACATGTCAAAAGTATGGTGGTGGATCTCGCTAATACCAACAAATTTTAAATGCCAAATATGATTTTTGATCATTGTTTGCCGGACAAGTCATCGGGTCAACTTAATGGCCCTTTTGAGTTATCAAATTAATTGACTGAAAATATTTTTTTCTTTTCATTGCAACATTATTTGCAAAAACTTTTAAAAAAAGTTCTTTTAAATATTTGTTGCCAAATGTGGTTTTTACAATTGCAATTTGAACGTTTGCCAACGTTTGAAAAATGTGTTTAAAAATAAATAAAATAAATAAACTGGTCAAAATGATCTTTTTTATGGCTTCCTTAGGTACTTGACCTTACACACTAGGTTTTTATTTATAAAGCCTTGTGAAGACTATGGTTTACACTAACAAAATAATTGACTTTGAGGATTTTTGTAACTGTGTTGAAGCAGTTGCAAGGATAATTTGACGGCAAAACTTAAACCTTGTAAGTTATGCTAATTTAGAAATATATTGAACAAGACTTTACGTTTAACAACAGGTCGTAACATTTCGTGTTTGCACAATTTTTGAAAACAATTTTAAGATATTATGCAACTTTACTTAAAGTTACATTAAAAAATAAATATGCGTACATTAAAGGTCAGAATATATACACTACAATATATTATTTGTTTATAGTTTATAGTATAGTTTAATGAAACACATAAAGTTTGCTGAAAGTTTATTCCTACACCTATCAAAAGCATACAATTTTTACATACAACATAACTTAACTAGAATTGTATGGTAATAAAAGGGTAATTTAAATTAGTTTATTTTTTATATATCTGGACGTTTTTAAATGGTAATGTTGCATAATAGTACATTAAATCTACAACAGTCAAATTAAAACTAGGATACCACAAAGAAGTATGTTGGGATTTCTTTAATTTATTATAAATACGCTTGATATTGATATTAATATTGCTGAACAAAGTACACATAACATAATAAATTAGGCTGATGTTAATTAACGCAGATACATATCTAAAAATAATTGAGGAATGTAATACTTTTTATAATATTATAAGCAAGTGGTTAACAATTAATAAGCAAATTTTAAATAAATTAGACACAACTGCAAACATATTTAAAAATTTCAATTTAGGTTACGACATTCCAACTGCAATCATTGTTCAAAAATAAACATATTACCATTAGTAAACACAACCAAATTTGTAAGGATTACAATAAATAGGAATCTTAGTAAGATTTAAAGAAAAATTAAACCCAAAACTAAATCAAATATTCTATAGTTTTAGAATTGTTAAACATTATACAGGGTGTTCCAAATGAATTAGTCATAAAATAAAAGCTAGAAACTACAAGCAAATTGAGTAATATTGACCTAATAAAGCAGTATATTATAATTAATAAATTCGGAATTATATCTCTTTAAAGTTTTCAGAAATTTTTGATTTTTTATTATTATCAGCTTTAATTTTTAATATTTTGTAACAATTTTTTGTTGTTGTTTATTTTTTATTTACACAAACTGTTAAAGTTTGAATAAAAAAGTTTTCGGAAAGATAGTTTGTTAAGATTCTTTAGATGTTTAACTTTCTGGATCTTTTTAGTTTTTAGCTAAATCTATTTTTGGTTATTTTTTTTTTGTGGAAAATTTAATTTGAAAACTTTTTTGTCTCTTGATAAATTTTGATCAGATACACAAAGAAAATCAAGTAAAGCCAGAGGTTATTATTTCTTAAAAATAATAAAAATATAAAAATATCATTAGCCGTAGACGTCAAATTAAATTTCATAAACGTCACAAATTATTTGGGTGTAATTGTGCTTTCTTTAATTTTTTGTTTTTTTTTTTTGTAAATGATTTGGTACAGTAACACTGAGATGAGTAATATGCATCTAGTCCTTCGAGTGTTTAAAAAATGCAGCAGCAGATTGTTTTTAGAATTAAATTAGTGACTTCAGAATAGTATTAAGCTGTTGCCCATTTTGTAGGATTAAACTAATAAGAATAAAAAGAAAATAAGAAATATTATGTAACCATCAACTCAAAAAACGTTTATTTTAATAATTGTTCAAAAAAGTGCCCGCCATTTTGATTTATGCATTTTCTTATTTGATTTTGCATTAAAGATTGCATTTTTAGAAGCACTTCAGCTACATTTTTAATTTTATTAGAATACCGTATTATTCTTTCTTCTAATTCTTTGATTGTGTTTATAGAATTAGTATAAACTTTTTGTTTTAAATGTCCACAAAAATAAAAGTTTGGAGAACGAGCATCACCTTTTCTAATCTACTTTCCAGAATAATTCATTGTTAGCCAATTTCTAACGACGCTCGCATAATGTGGCGGTGCACCATGTTTTTTTTTGTATCAAGAGGTACCTCCTCTAGTAAAGCCGGTAGATTTTTATTTAAAAAACGCAAATAATTTTCAGCATTTAAACGCGGAGGAAAAAAGACCGGATTTATTAAACTATTGTTCACAATTCCTACCCAAATATTCAAGCTAAATCCATATTGGTGATGTTTTTCGATAACTCTATGCGGATTCTCTTGAGTCCAATATGCATATTATGTTAATTAAAAAACTATCTTGCGTAAAAGTCGCCTCGTCAGTAACCAACACTCTTTTCCAACTAACATCTTATGTGATTTTGGCAGAAAGCCAAGTCTAAAAATGTTTCTTGCTATAAAATATTTTGGTTCTAAAAGACCTAGTACTTTTTGTAAATGGTACGGATAAAATTTTTGTATTTTTTTAAATACGATGCACTACTCTACGTGAAGTCGATGTGCAATGCGTCTATTGCTATGGATGGTAGAACATCTAGTTTAAAATTTGTTTTTCTAATTTAGGATTCAAATTTACATAACGCTCATAGTCTATTTTATGAAGTGCAAAAGTACCAGGTTATCGGACTCGCATATCACTCATCTCCGTGTTACTGTACCGATACATTTAAAAAAAAAAGAAGTTAATTAAGAAAGCACAATTACAATCAAATAGTTTGTGACCTTTATGAATTTTAATTTGACGTTTACGTCTAATGATATTTTTTATTATTTTTAAGAAATAATAACCTCTGGTTTTACTTGATTTTCTCAAAAACCGTATATCTGATCAAAATTTATCAAGAGACAAAAATATTTTCAAATTAAATTTTCCACAAAAAAAATAACATAACATAGGTTTACCTAAAAATTAAAAAGTTCCAAAAGGTTAAACATCTAAAGAGTCTTAAAATCTATCTTCCTGAAAACTTTTTTGATTTAAACTTTATTAGTTTGTGTAAATAAGAAATAAACTAATGTAAACAAAAAATTGTTACAAAATATTAAAAACTAAAACAATTAAAAAAAAAATCAAAAACTTCTGTAAACTTTAAAAAACTATAACTCCTAATTTATTAAAAACAATATACTACTTTATTAGGTCAATATTACTCAATTTGTTTGTAGTTTCTGGCATTCATTTTATGACTAGTTAATTTGGGAAACTTTGTATATGCAGTATAAACAATACAAATTATATATTTTGCAAACTTTTATTCAACTCTATGGGATCATATTTTAGGAAAAAAGTTTTAATATTAAAAAAAAATTACAATTTAGAAACTGCGTTTTTAAATCAAGCAATAACTATTAATATGAATGGTTAACATACAACAACTTTATAGCCCAGAAGCTAGTGGTTTTGTTTGGTAATTATTTTTCCAGTTGGTAAACATGAATAGAATTGTTCAGCTAGTAATTCTAAGCAACAAATTGTAAAGGGGTTTTCCGATGGGTTGGGTCAGAAAATGCCTTGGAAATTACAAATGAGTTTTACTTTTTTTACACTACGGAAAATAACTCAAATAAAAGAATGTGTATTAAAATTAAGTAAAAAAATAGTCTAGCTGATCCGTGGACACGGAAAATAAGCCTTGTTAGACTTTTATAAAAACTTGGCAAGTGCATACAATGTAGAGAGTACAAAAAAAAATTAATTGATATTATTCATGATATCTAAATTGATATAAAAGGTGTACATAATCAAATAAATTCCAAGTATTCTGTTTTTTTGATGTCTTCTTTGTCTTTGCTGTCACTTTGCTTGTAGTAATTATCTTTAGTATCATCATCGTTACGGCTGTCATAATTATCAGAATTATTTTTATAACCATTATCTGCATACACGCAAGAAAAAAAAAATAAGAAGAAGCAAAATATTTGTTAAAATTATTTTAAATTTCAATGTAAAGATTATTATATTAAAGATATTTATACTCTTCATCTGATTAAATACATTGTTGATAATCGAAAACAGCTGATTTTCTTCAAACCAATAGAAACAATATTGTTGTCAATCTCTTTCCAGCCATTGAGATATATAAAACTGGCGCAATTTAAATTTGCAAAGTGTTTAGCTTGAAGAAGATATCTGTGCTACGTATGCTTTTGCAAACATAGCAAATTTTGCCTTGTTATCATTGTTGATCTTCTTTATGCTATACATGTGACAAATAAATTTTTCAGTAGTGTTAATTACTTGTCTAAAATCACATTGAGCCAGATTTGCAAAATATATAAATGTTTGCTAATATTTTTTGGAGCTTTTACAATCAAAACGTTTTCCGTCTTTTCTGAAGAATGCCGCAATAAAATCGCACCCAGTTAAGACATGAAAACCTGGCAACAAACTGCATTGAAATTTTTCAACCTTTGTGCCGGAGCGTTTAAATAAAACGTAATCTCTTAGATCAACCTTAAATGTATGATATATAACCTTTGTAACATCTTCTGCGTATTAATCGCACGTCAAAATTTTGAAATATTGTATCACTTTGCTATTGTCTACTTCATACTTGTAGCACATGTCGTAATTAAGATAGATAGTTTTTGATCCGACAACAGGTGCCATTTCAACCAATTAACCAAAAATTGATTAAAAAGCCACTTCTTTAAACTTTGTATTCGACATTCTTTAAAAAAATTGGATGGTCTAGCTTGCGACCTTTTCAATGTACATTTTTTGCTTAAAAAAAGTTCCAATAATCAATCGACTAAATACATCTTTCTGCATGCGCATTTTTTAAACTTTTTAAACTTTTTCAGTATTTTTATTTTTTATCGAATCCGTGAATGTATAATAATGTATAAATTGATCTGATTTTCCGATCAGCACAAAAAAAATTAACTAGGCTTATTTTTCTTTTTAAGATATAAGCCAAATTTTGTAAGTTATATGATTTACTATAATAAATTAATTTAAAAAATCATAACTGGAAAATAAGTTAAACTTGATTTTTTTTTAAAAAAACTTGTCGGAAAATATTTGCCAGATTTCATTAGTATCACTATTATAGCAATCTAAGTGACATGAACTGACTGAGAAAATAATTACCAAAAAAAATCACTAGCTCCTGAACTATTAAACACACCACAAATTTTCAAAATAATTAAATTGTAAAAATGCCAGATACAGTTTTTGTAACCTTTAGGAGGTTGATTAATCTTTATAAACATTGTAAGATGTGCAAGTATAAAATACTTTAATATATTTCCAAATCAATTAAGAATAGTAAATTTATTTATGAAGTTCAATAGTGCAATCTATAAATTCATAATTAAAACAAAACCACACAGCTTAAACAAATTCTTAGTTTAACTTATCTATTTCTTAGTTTCATTCATACATGTGCTATTGTTTTATTGTTATGTAAGGTATTTTTTTTTTGGCAGTCATTTAATATTTATGTATTTAGTGTATAATAAATTCTGAAATAAATGCAGTATTATTATAAACTACAGTTTTACGTGCTGCAGAATAAACTCAGATTACAAATTTTATTATTTGTTTTATAAATAAATAATTTTAACTTTTAATAAAATAAGCCGTGAGAATATAAGACTATCGTCCATTTGTAAGAAAGGATTAAAGCGCGTGGGTATCATTTTTTTAAACACAGCATTCTCTTGAAAAATGCATAGCTAATAAAGTAAGTAGGTGTAAGACACTAATTATTCGTTACAACAATCACACTGTTTTCAGATTTCAGAAGATTACAGTACAATGAACTAAATATTAATGCCACTTGAACCCCCGTTGTTAGATATAATCCATTAATGAATACCATAAACCCCATTGTTCCTACCATTTTTGGATAGAGTATACGGCGTTGACAGTGGCGGGGGGTAAGGATTTCCTAAGGAGCGATGAAGATATTCCAACCTTACCAACTTTTAAAGAAATATAGTACTATAATAGTAATAAAGTAAATCTGTATAGAATACATTTAAAATATATAAGTTATAAATAGAATATGATGTAGCAACTAAAATATATGAAACTACATATTTTTATTTTAAAATCTTTTATTAATATTTTTTGGGGTTTATTATAAAATTTTCTCATAGAGATCTAGTATAAGAGAAGGGCAAGAGGGGTGAAAACGATGATGATCGGCGGTTATAATTGTAAAGTTGTGTCATGTACCAGCAGATAAATTGACCGCTGTCCAAACCACGAGTACCACCCGAGGATTTCAGGGCTTTGTTACCACCGCTTCCACTTGTTACAATCCGCTGGAGGTCCTCATAACTATTGTTCTTTACATTTATGTTGACTCGATACTTTTATGTATTAATTATACATATTTGTTTCTGGGAAAATCATATGATTAATTGCCCCTTTTAACAACCGAGAGAGACTTTCAACACACTAATGCACACGGCGCAGCAAATATATAAGTGAATAAAGATACGTTTATGAGCCCCAACAATGTAATGCAACAATTATGTTGCGCCTTAGTTATTATATTAGTCTAATTTGAAATAATATATAATTAATGCAAATTATTGTGTTGTTGTTGTGCAGAATCAGCATAAACAATACCGATAAAATCACAGCTTATTTGATTAATTATTTATTAATTAAGTTGATTAAATAATAAATAGAACCATTGATTTGTTAATAATATTATTTAATTATTATTAGCAGTAAATTTAAAAAAATGTTTAGCCAAAATTTCAATAGATCTCATAACAAATTGTATATAATGTAAATGCAAAATATGTTTGCTGAGTTGAATGTGAACAATTAACAATTTTATTTTTAGAGAATTTGTAGTTTCAATGATAACCAGATACTTTATATTTTATAGTAAATCATTAAATACAAATGAGGTATAATATTTTTTTTCATTCACCTTTTTAATGCGATTTAAACGTGCATAAAACAATGTGATTTTTAAGTGACATAACGTTTCATTTTACGACCTCAACCGTCATTTACGTGCCAACAATTAGTTTTATTATTCGATATAAATATAAATACGGCATTCCCAAAACGCAGTCTCGCATTGAAAATCGTTATGCATCCCCGATCCGTCAACAATTTCGTGTGAAACGGCGACATCATCCGAAAAAAGGAGTCATCAGATATATAAGAGAGAGAAAAAGACAGAATGCTGAAGTACAAATTATCGAGTTGCTTAGAGGGGAATAATTAACATAGTGATGCTCATCAGAAAGGAGATAATGTCATTAGATTACGTGTTCGATAAAAATAGTGGCCATAACGAGTATGGTCCCCTGTATCTGTATCTCTTCTGCTGCTGCTTCTTCTGCCAGGTGTGTATAAAAGGGTTTAGCGGAATGGTAATACACCTGGGACTGAACCAATATGGAGTCAGACGGGCTGCAGACGGGCTCATTAATAGAAACTTGATTTACCATTATCGCTAAAATATTCAAATATCCGCGGCTGAGATAACTCTCTTGGAATTTAAAAGTTTTTCAAGTTCGTTTCGGCGAAAGCGTCGAGCGAGTCTCGAGCCACAGTCGGTTTGCCTTTGCACGCCTTTACTCCTTCGCTCACTCTCATGTCTCTCCTCGCAGGACCATTTTTCGACGTATTTATTTATTGCGTCTAGATTTATTGTTATTACCGTTTAATTTGACGTCGACACAAAAGGACCTGCTGATGCAAACTCTTCATCCAATTCGACAACAACATCGGCTTGTTAATAACACACAAACACAACACAAAAGACACAATAAGCGAAGATACATGATGCGATATTAAAATTTATTTATTGAATTATCAAAGTTTTAAATTATTTACATAAATATAACGTCTCGTATTTAACGTATATAGCTGATTTATCGGTATATAGTAGTTCAAATTGATCAAATTAATGGCATTTTATTATCTATTAAAATCGGTAACCGATTCTATTGTGTTATGGTTTTTTATTTATCTTTTGAAAATGTAAGTATGTTGACATTATCTTTCACAATATTTTCAATAAATTTTAAATGGTTAAAATACGTTTTAATATTTACAAACATTAAAATAATTAAAAATTAGTTTTGGACTATTGCTACAAAAGTAAAAATTCTGAATAAATTAGAGTCACATTGGTGAGGTTGTCAAGAAATTGTCAAACAGAACCACCGAGAAACCAATTTATCTTCGTAATTATTTCCCGAAACGTTTCAAGCGCTATTAAATTAAAATTTCCTGGATTGTTTCACTCCGTCACGAGTTAATACACTCCAGGTAGATGGATTCCTCGGTTATGAGTTTAGCCCCCTTATTCTCCTTTTATATTTTTCGCCCAGGTATTGTATTACCTGCAATAAACTTAAGTGCAAAATCATGCTCGGAGATGTCGCCGTGAAAACGGCTTCCGGTTTGTGTCGGTCCCATTCAAGAAAAATAAGAATAAAAATGTCGATCGCACTTCAAACGCATTCTTTCAAGCTACCCCTAGGTGATGGTACTTATTTTGCAGCATTCCCATTGATGCTGGGTTAAATTATGTGTAAAATGACATAGTTTTATGAGTCCGTGCGTCTTGTTCGAACAAAATATTTTTGACAATGTTAAAAAAAGTAATTACCTTATCTTTCCGTTATCCAACCAAAAGCAATAAATATGTATCGACGGGAAGGGTGTCTAATTGCATTGTGACGGTTGTCGGAAATCTTACCGGATTTTTCAGATTCCTCACTTTATGAAAGAGCGAGCATTTTCTGGGTAAGAAATTATCGTGGAATGTGCCATTGATATGTAGAACAAGATGGTCTGGTTTTAAGGGTAGATGGAAGATTGTACACATTAGAGTTAATAAAACCGATTCCAATAATCTATTAAGAGAATTTCTAATATATACCACCTATCACTAAAACCATTTCCTGGTTAGCATATAATATAATACAGTTGTAATAAAAATAATTTAATAAGATTGATATTAATTTCAATAATTAGTGAGAAATATTTTGCTTAATTAATTTGTCTGGGCAATTGTATGCAACAGCGTATTGTAGAACAAGCAAGTATGATGCACATTCATATTATAAACATTGTACACGAGCTTCGGTGAGTGGCGCAATTCATACAAGTTGCACATTATGTATTCTACGATTATAATAACCATACACAAAAAAGTTATAATTTGAGAGACGTATAGATTATATATCATTTTTTCAATAGCTCCGTGCAAAATTGAGATTTGTTTTTAAATTGTTGTTACACAACGTTATTCATATGATAGTGTTCTGTTTTTATTTAATTTTTTGTTTACATCAGATTATATTAAATGTCAGTAAACAATACATGCACATGAACAAAATGTGCTCACACATGGACATTTTGAGAAATCTGCCTGGTAAGAAGTTTTTTAGCTGCGATTGCCAATAAGCCTTTTTTTTTAATAGCATATAATATAGTTAAATTTCTCTATTACACTAAGTACAAGTATTGGTTATTGAATTATTTTGTATGACATACATTAATTGTACCAATTTGGATTACTACTTTAACCTCTAAAACGGGTTTTAAGATAGCTAAGCGCAAAACACTACTAATTATGTGAAGTTTTACGTCTGATTTATCTACTTTTTAATCTGCTAAAAGAAGGAATTGGTTTCAACAAGTTTTTTTATATAAGTCAGTCACCCCTCTGAACTGCAATCACTAAAGAAAACAAAAATAAAAATTGGAAATCCATAAGCATTCTATCATCAAAATGTAAGAGGTTTCAAGTTATTGATGTTTTTCTGTTCGGGTTTTATTCACAATTTTTACGTTTGGGTTCTTTCTGAAATTGGGTTTTATTTATCTATTCTATTATCTTATGTCTGATAACAAAATAATAATTTGCAAACGGTTATAGTTAAACTTGTTTCTGTAGTATACATCAAAATTCTTCTATACCGATTCCCAAACTTTTAAGTTTTATTAGATTCAAACAAGGATCCTCACGCTTACCATTTCTAATGCATGACTTAAACTTATATAATTTTTTTGATAACCCTCAAACTGTAGTTGATGGCTTTGCTAGTTTTTTTAGTTCGGTCTATACACCACATTCACATAATTCTTTGGATGATTCTTATAATTTATTAGTTGGGTCAGTCTTTTTACAATTGATAAAGACTATCCTTAAAAGCCGGAAAAAGCTCAAACCGTCTTTGACTGCAGGAATTGATCAGATGCCATCTTTTATCTTAAAAGATTGCTTTGCTTTTCTTGTTGCACTTTATTTGTTTTTTTTTTTTAATTTATTTATTTTCCAACAGTTTAGAAAACTGCAAGACTTTGTCCCGTTCATAAAAATTGACTACTACTATCTTGTTGAATTAACATATAATTTGGTTGTTGAAATAGATTGTCAAGGTCAAACTGATGTTATTTCTACAAACTTATCTAAGGCTTTTGATAGATTTGATTACATTGTACTATTAAACAAGTTGACAATTTTGGGTTTCAATAACAATTTGATTACAATCTTATTGTCGTACCTTGATACAGATGCATGTTTGTTTACTATAACGGATTTTTGTCTCAAAACTTTATTGCTACGTCAGGTGTTCCGCAAGGGTAAAATTTAAGACCTCTTTTATTTTTGTTATACATTAACGATTTACTAGGTAGCATAACCTGTTCTAAACTTGTTTAGGCCTATGGTTTACTGTAATATCAAGAACATTAAAAATGCTATCTTTTTGCAAAGTAATTTAAAAATAGTAGTAATGTCAGTAGTGAAAATAGTCTTGCTTTGAATACCAATAAATGCGGCTTTTAACGTATGACTAACATTGCAAAAATTTTATTTAGTTGTTGTTCTACTATTAAAAACTTATGCGTAACTTTGGGTTTTAAATTAATTTTTATTCTACATATCAATCAAAAAGTGAAGTGAAGGATTTCTTAAAAAAAAATACTACCTATTTACTAATATGAAGGCGTATTAAAAGACATTTCAAGCAGCAAGATTCAGTTTTTTGGCTAAAGAATAGTGGTCGTCAATCATTTGCATCTAATTGTTACTTTGAAATGGAAATGGTGTCATGGATCATTTCATTATGGATTACAACAACAGTCTAGATTGTAAGAAAAAAAGAAAACAGTAAAATTTAAAAAAAAAACAATTATCTCAATTTTTGTACATTATTACCTAAAATTGTTTTAAAATTAACAACGGATGCACTATCCTATAGCATAAGTGTTGCTATAATACATATTATGTCTGACGGTTTATATAAACTAATATCTTTTATATCTCAAACACTAAATGCTACCAAAGAACGGTATTCTCAAATTGAAAAAAAAAATGCTTAAGCATAACATTTTGCATATCAAGGGCGTCAACGCAGGACCTCGTAACTGATAAAACAAAAATTTTATAGGAGAGCAAATAAACTGATTTTAAATCTATCCCACTTTATAAAATCTTTCAAGATGTTTCAATATTAAAAATGTTAGTTGCGAGGTCTTGCGTTGACGCCTTTGATATGTAAATTTGATCAAAACTTGTATGGATATTTACGCTGGTGACAAATAATCGAACAAAAGAACCTTAATACTCCAATTGATGCCAATCGACTCAGACGTTGGGCAATTATTTTAAGTACATTTACTTACAATATAGAATATATTAAATACCTTTTTATATAATTTTAATATGTCTTTTCCGACTATTAGAGTAAATATAAACAAAACAAATAAGAAACAAAACTGGATAACACTAGACATTTTAAACTGCAAACAAAATCTTAACTTTGTAAGAAAAATGTTTGAACACTTTCCATAACTTCAAAATAAATTCAAACAAATGAACAAAGAATATATAGTTATGATAACTGCAGCAAAAAAAACTCACAATGAGTCTCTTATACTAAGTTTTCATAACCAATCAAAACGGTGTAGAATATCATAAATTCAGTCAAAAAAGTGGTAATAAAACAAATCAATATCCAGACGGCTATAAAAACAGTTTAAAACAAACTGCAAATAAGATTAATAATTTTTTTGCAATCAATGCAAAGGAATTTTGAAAACGCCAAATTGGATTGATTTGAAATATTTAAATAATTGCTATACAACTTGTAAAAAAAATGTATTTGTATCCAATAGTAGATCAGGACATTATAAAAGTATGTCAAAAAATTACTAACAAAAGGTCATGTGGTAGTGTAAATGTAACTAGTGTTCATAGGCAATCTTATGTTCTTAACTGGTATTTTTCCAAATCATTTAAAGCAAGCAATTGTCTGTCCATTATTTAAGAAAGATAATCATCATCAACATTGTTATTGACCTATCAAAGGCTTTTGACAGTGTGAACCATAATATTTTACTAACTAAGCTGCATAGATGAGGTATTTGTGGAAATGCCTATAATTTTTTTAAATCACATTTAAGTAATAGAATGCAGGTAGTAAAGTTTGAAGACACACTATCGGCTGCAGTGTCCTTACAACGCGGTGTGCCATTAGGATCAATACTAGGACTATTGATATAGACCATTTACGCCAATGGTTTAAGTAATATTTTTTGGGATGATATATGTAAACTTGTGACATATGCAGATGATACAACACTTTTAATAAACGGTAGCAATTTTAAGGATATTGAAGATCGAGCTTGCTATACTTTTTTAATTTTAAGTGAATGGATTTATAAAAAAAACTTACAATGAACAATAACAAAACGACGTGTGTATTATTTACAACAAGTCGATTAAACCAAAAATTTCCTAATAAAATAAATCTAAATGATGCTAGTGTTGATTTAGTAGCAAGTACAAAACTTTTAGGAATCACAATAAATGCGCCACTTACATTTTTGCAACATATTGACATAGTGTGTTGTAAACTTTCAAAAGTATGTGCATTGAGAACTATGTGTAAGATATCAACTAAGAACGCTGTTAAAACTATGTACTATGCCCATTTTGAAAGCATTATAAGTTTTGGTATTATTCACTGAGGTCAAAACAGAGACTGGAAACGAGTATTTGTTCTTCAAAAAGAGACTCTTGCAAAAACACATTTAAATCAGAAGGATTATTAACCTTTCCAAGTTTGTATTTTTATAAAGTTGTTTGCTTTGTGTATAAAAATAAAAATATATCATAAGTCATAACTATAACACACCAAAAAAGCATTTTTTAGTTACAACAAAACACTACTCACATCTCTTTGATAAAGGTATTATCGGTAGCGGGCCTTCTTGTTTTAACAAATTGCCAAAATTAATTCAAAACTTGCCAAATTTTAAACATTTTTAAATTGTCCGTTAAAATTTTTTTAAAAAATTAAGCATTTTACAATTTTAATAAAATTGAATTTTAAATTCTGTTTATGTATATTTTAAATTTTGTATCTTAGTGAATATTGTTTATATGTATTATTTTTTTATTCTACAGATGTGTGACTTGTTTCTAAGCATTACATGCTGCTTTTTTCAAATTTATTTTGTTGTATGTATGTTTTCAAAATAAAAAAATGATTATTATTATTATATTAAATCTGAAAAAAATTAACCAATTCTCTATCAAGACGTCTGTCTCCTGAATAATTTTAAAGCTAATAACAAATAAATTATTTTTAAAATAATTTGCAATGTACAATTGATACTAAATGTATTCATCTGTCATCTGTCATCTCTCATCTGTCATCTGTCATCTGTCATCTGTCATCTGTCATCTGTCATCTGTCATCTGTCATCTGTCATCTGTCATCTGTCATCTGTCATCTGTCA
Organism: Tachinus rufipes; assembly: GCA_963932245.1. NCBI lineage: Eukaryota > Metazoa > Arthropoda > Insecta > Coleoptera > Staphylinidae > Tachinus > Tachinus rufipes. Next base: position 67,404,409 of record OZ010745.1, on the reverse strand, counting down.
TCTGTCATCTGTCATCTGTCATCTGTCATCTGTCATCTGTCATCTGTCATCTGTCATCTGTCATCTGTCATCTGTCATCTGTCATCTGTCATCTGTCATCTGTCATCTGTCATCTGTCATCTGTCATCTGTCATCTGTCATCTGTCATCTGTCATCTGTCATCTGTCATCTGTCATCTGTCATCTGTCATCTGTCATCTGTCATCTGTCATCTGTCATCTGTCATCTGTCATCTGTCATCTGTCATCTGTCATCTGTCATCTGTCATCTGTCATCTGTCATCTGTCATCTGTCATCTGTCATCTGTCATCTGTCATCTGTCATCTGTCATCTGTCATCTGTCATCTGTCATCTGTCATCTGTCATCTGTCATCTGTCATCTGTCATCTGTCATCTGTCATCTGTCATCTGTCATCTGTCATCTGTCATCTGTCATCTGTCATCTGTCATCTGTCATCTGTCATCTGTCATCTGTCATCTGTCATCTGTCATCTGTCATCTGTCATCTGTCATCTGTCATCTGTCATCTGTCATCTGTCATCTGTCATCTGTCATCTGTCATCTGTCATCTGTCATCTGTCATCTGTCATCTGTCATCTGTCATCTGTCATCTGTCATCTGTCATCTGTCATCTGTCATCTGTCATCTGTCATCTGTCATCTGTCATCTGTCATCTGTCATCTGTCATCTGTCATCTGTCATCTGTCATCTGTCATCTGTCATCTGTCATCTGTCATCTGTCATCTGTCATCTGTCATCTGTCATCTGTCATCTGTCATCTGTCATCTGTCATCTGTCATCTGTCATCTGTCATCTGTCATCTGTCATCTGTCATCTGTCATCTGTCATCTGTCATCTGTCATCTGTCATCTGTCATCTGTCATCTGTCATCTGTCATCTGTCATCTGTCATCTGTCATCTGTCATCTGTCATCTGTCATCTGTCATCTGTCATCTGTCATCTGTCATCTGTCATCTGTCATCTGTCATCTGTCATCTGTCATCTGTCATCTGTCATCTGTCATCTGTCATCTGTCATCTGTCATCTGTCATCTGTCATCTGTCATCTGTCATCTGTCATCTGTCATCTGTCATCTGTCATCTGTCATCTGTCATCTGTCATCTGTCATCTGTCATCTGTCATCTGTCATCTGTCATCTGTCATCTGTCATCTGTCATCTGTCATCTGTCATCTGTCATCTGTCATCTGTCATCTGTCATCTGTCATCTGTCATCTGTCATCTGTCATCTGTCATCTGTCATCTGTCATCTGTCATCTGTCATCTGTCATCTGTCATCTGTCATCTGTCATCTGTCATCTGTCATCTGTCATCTGTCATCTGTCATCTGTCATCTGTCATCTGTCATCTGTCATCTGTCATCTGTCATCTGTCATCTGTCATCTGTCATCGGTCATCGGTCATCGGTCATCGGTCATCGGTCATCGGTCATCGGTCATCGGTCATCGGTCATCGGTCATCGGTCATCGGTCATCGGTCATCTGTCATCTGTCATCTGTCATCTGTCATCTGTCATCTGTCATCTGTCATCTGTCATCTGTCATCTGTCATCTGTCATCTGTCATCTGTCATCTGTCATCTGTCATCTGTCATCTGTCATCTGTCATCTGTCATCTGTCATCTGTCATCTGTCATCTGTCATCTGTCATCTGTCATCTGTCATCTGTCATCTGTCATCTGTCATCTGTCATCTGTCATCTGTCATCTGTCATCTGTCATCTGTCATCTGTCATCTGTCATCTGTCATCTGTCATCTGTCATCTGTCATCTGTCATCTGTCATCTGTCATCTGTCATCTGTCATCTGTCATCTGTCATCTGTCATCTGTCATCTGTCATCTGTCATCTGTCATCTGTCATCTGTCATCTGTCATCTGTCATCTGTCATCTGTCATCTGTCATCTGTCATCTGTCATCTGTCATCTGTCATCTGTCATCTGTCATCTGTCATCTGTCATCTGTCATCTGTCATCTGTCATCTGTCATCTGTCATCTGTCATCTGTCATCTGTCATCTGTCATCTGTCATCTGTCATCTGTCATCTGTCATCTGTCATCTGTCATCTGTCATCTGTCATCTGTCATCTGTCATCTGTCATCTGTCATCTGTCATCTGTCATCTGTCATCTGTCATCTGTCATCTGTCATCTGTCATCTGTCATCTGTCATCTGTCATCTGTCATCTGTCATCTGTCATCTGTCATCTGTCATCTGTCATCTGTCATCTGTCATCTGTCATCTGTCATCTGTCATCTGTCATCTGTCATCTGTCATCTGTCATCTGTCATCTGTCATCTGTCATCTGTCATCTGTCATCTGTCATCTGTCATCTGTCATCTGTCATCTGTCATCTGTCATCTGTCATCTGTCATCTGTCATCTGTCATCTGTCATCTGTCATCTGTCATCTGTCATCTGTCATCTGTCATCTGTCATCTGTCATCTGTCATCTGTCATCTGTCATCTGTCATCTGTCATCTGTCATCTGTCATCTGTCATCTGTCATCTGTCATCTGTCATCTGTCATCTGTCATCTGTCATCTGTCATCTGTCATCTGTCATCTGTCATCTGTCATCTGTCATCTGTCATCTGTCATCTGTCATCTGTCATCTGTCATCTGTCATCTGTCATCTGTCATCTGTCATCTGTCATCTGTCATCTGTCATCTGTCATCTGTCATCTGTCATCTGTCATCTGTCATCTGTCATCTGTCATCTGTCATCTGTCATCTGTCATCTGTCATCTGTCATCTGTCATCTGTCATCTGTCATCTGTCATCTGTCATCTGTCATCTGTCATCTGTCATCTGTCATCTGTCATCTGTCATCTGTCATCTGTCATCTGTCATCTGTCATCTGTCATCTGTCATCTGTCATCTGTCATCTGTCATCTGTCATCTGTCATCTGTCATCTGTCATCTGTCATCTGTCATCTGTCATCTGTCATCTGTCATCTGTCATCTGTCATCTGTCATCTGTCATCTGTCATCTGTCATCTGTCATCTGTCATCTGTCATCTGTCATCTGTCATCTGTCATCTGTCATCTGTCATCTGTCATCTGTCATCTGTCATCTGTCATCTGTCATCTGTCATCTGTCATCTGTCATCTGTCATCTGTCATCTGTCATCTGTCATCTGTCATCTGTCATCTGTCATCTGTCATCTGTCATCTGTCATCTGTCATCTGTCATCTGTCATCTGTCATCTGTCATCTGTCATCTGTCATCTGTCATCTGTCATCTGTCATCTGTCATCTGTCATCTGTCATCTGTCATCTGTCATCTGTCATCTGTCATCTGTCATCTGTCATCTGTCATCTGTCATCTGTCATCTGTCATCTGTCATCTGTCATCTGTCATCTGTCATCTGTCATCTGTCATCTGTCATCTGTCATCTGTCATCTGTCATCTGTCATCTGTCATCTGTCATCTGTCATCTGTCATCTGTCATCTGTCATCTGTCATCTGTCATCTGTCATCTGTCATCTGTCATCTGTCATCTGTCATCTGTCATCTGTCATCTGTCATCTGTCATCTGTCATCTGTCATCTGTCATCTGTCATCTGTCATCTGTCATCTGTCATCTGTCATCTGTCATCTGTCATCTGTCATCTGTCATCTGTCATCTGTCATCTGTCATCTGTCATCTGTCATCTGTCATCTGTCATCTGTCATCTATATTAATATATATAATATATTATACAGGGAGTTTATAAATGAATGGGATTATGTAATCATTTTAAATGTGCCGCTTTTTTTAAATTGTCCACTATACTATATGTTTTGACAGATCAACTTTGACAGCTGTCAAGCCAACATATGAAAACATATGTAGTATAGTGAACAATTTAAAAAAAGCGGCATATTTAAAGTGATTACATAATCAATTCAATTATAAACTCCCTGTATAATGTAAACACAGTTGTAATAATCGCGTTGTTTTGATCTCTGTCGACTGTGCAGTGTTATGCTTTACCATCTGAGTTGATTTTATGTGATACGTGAAATTTCAATTCTTTGTTTAAATTATTAAACAATTTAATTGTGAATATAGATTATTGTTATCTTTCAGTCAAATGCGTAGTTTTTTTCTGTGTGCCTTCTAGCAATAAAACTACAAAATTTGAAAAAAAAACTCATCAGTTCATATCGACAAGAAATTTTCCGTTCTACAACTTTGTTTTCTTATAATTTTTGAAAATAATGCATACTTCTTGATCAAAATTTCAAAATACAATGTGATGCAGGAATTTTTAGACCTCATATTAGCTAGTTCCATATACAAACTTTTAGATATTTATACATGTTTAAAAAATATTTTCACAAAGTTTTAAGTTATTTTATCTTGATAGAAAAATTTTACTCCTGTTTGAAAATGTCAATTTTTGCGTTTTTTGTCAAAAATGGCCAACTTTGAAACACTATATCTCCGGAAGTACTTTAGTAATTTTAAAAAATCTTAACATTTTGAGTTCTTGTGAATCTAATTATATTGTGATTTTGCAATGTAGCGTGCCACTTTGAAGTCAGGTCAAATTTCATAAAATCCGTTCACAATCAAAGCGGTACATATTAATGTCTCTACAAGATACCTTAATTTTCAGATCAAAGTATATAAAATAACAAATCATTTGCCGCCGGGTACGTATCGGTATCTATTTCCTGAGGTAAGAAAATAAAAAATAGCTTTTTTAAGCCATTTTATGGTTTCTTTTAAAGGTCTGAAAAGGGCAAAATAGGGTCTAGAAGGCTAAAGCTTTGGGAATCCTCTTTTTTGGTTCATAATTTTATGTTCTAAAATTTGGCGCAACTGTGAGAAATTGAGTTTTTGAAAATTGTACAAAAGTAATAAAATTTCCCAGTTAACATTTTGTAATTTCACGTGCTATATCCTAAGTTATTACAATTTACGCATCAACCATTATAACAGTTTCTATTACAAAGATGAATATTATTTATGTTATATTTTGCCACCATATTGTTATTTTTACATTTTTATTGACAACAACTTAACCTAAAAAAGATCAAACATAAATCTTGTGTAAATACTCATTACATTATGCAAACTTACTATGTACTGCCATAACTTAGCTTTGATAAAAGTTTATTATTAAAATTTGAAACCGGTTAACTTTATAAACTGACACCAAAGTTGACTATTTAATTATTTTCCTGCCCCGACATGCCAATAAACTCAACAGTGTATATTCTCATTCCAAATATACTATTTACTTATGTTTAAAATCTAATAAACTGTACTTAACGTAATATTTACATTTATTCACTTCCAAAGAAAGCAAACGCAACAAAATGCTCAGAACACAGAATAATCAGTCTGATGAGTCACGTTCTAAAAGTATTCCTTAATATCATCCAAACTTGCATATATAGAAAACTAGATGACAACATCAGTCATACACAATTTCGCTTTAGAAAAGGAATAAGAACTAGAAAGCGTTATTTGTCATATATATATATATATATATATATATATATATATATATTTTTATTTAAATTTATTTTCGGATTATCCCGCGTTTTCTTTTTGAGTTGGACTCGACGTTTCGGCTGAATCTCATCAGCCATCATCATGAGATATTTATTATTAATATTTATTAATATACTATTACATCAATATGACATTGATATAACGCGGGATAATCCGAAAATAAATTTAAATAAAAATAATTATATCCGCGAAAATTTAAAAAATAACATATATATATATATATATATATATATAATAATCGGTTTAGAACGTCTTTTGACGTTGTCTGATGCCCGTTTGCCACTCTTTTTTATTATCCCACTGTCCTTCTACTAGGTTTTTTGCAGTCATTGCCGTTTTAATTACCTGAATCCACCTTTTCTTTGGCCTTCCTTTTTTTCTTCTTTGTTGTGGCACCCATTCCATTGCTTGCCCAGGAAGTCTATTTAAGTTCATTCTTTTAACATGTCCGTACCATATTAATTGTCGTTTTTCTAAATCATCATAGACACTCCCTTCTATTCCCATACGCTGTTTAATAATCTCATTCCTAATTCTCTCTAATCTCGATATTCTTGTCGATCTTCTTAAGGCGTCCATCTCTACGGCTTCTATTTTCTTTTTATATCTATCTGTAACTCTCCATGTTTCTGATCCATATAGTAGCTGGTTTTTTATCATGGTATCATATATGTTGTATTTGTTTTTATTTGTGATATCTTCACTCCAGAGAATTCCGTTCAGACATCCTATTGTTTTTTTGGCTTGTGTTATTTTAGCTTTTATGTCCTTTTCGTCAGATCCGGTATTGTCAAATATTGTGCCCAAGTATTTATATTCATTACATGCCGCTATCTCTTCGTTATTTTCTAAGATTAAATTTCCCGAATTTCCTCCCACGCATAAATATTTTGTTTTCTGTGTATTCATTGTTAGTCCCCATTTTTCGTATTCTTCTTTCAGTTTTCTAGTCATATATTCTGCATCATCTTTATCATTTGCTAGTAAAACTTGATCGTCAGCAAATTGAAGTGTGTACAGGCAAGTGTTGTTTAGTTCTATACCCATGCCGCTACATTTCTTTTTCCAGTTGGTAAGCGCTTTTCCTACAAACATTTTAAATAATGTAGGGGAAATACAACAACCTTGCCGTAATCCTTTATTTGTTTCAAATTCTTTTGATAATCTATTTCCAGTTTTTACTTTTGATTTTGTGTCATCGTAAAGATTTTTTAGGGCATTAATTATAGTATGGTTAAGGTTGGATTCTTGTAGTACATCCCACAATTTGTTGATAGGTACATTATCGTAGGCTTTTTGTAAATCTATAAAGACTAGATGAAGTTCTCTATTAGTTGCTGTAATTTTTTCTATTATTTGCTTTAGGCAGAATACGTTATCTGTACATGATCGACCGGCTCTGAAACCACTTTGTTCTTCATCTTCATTGTTCTTGTATTCTTCCTCTATAATATTTCGAATTATTCTTCCATATAGTCGGCTGATGGTACTTGTGACTGATATTCCTCTGTAGTTGTTGCATTCCAGTTTGTTGCCTTTTTTATGTATCGACGATATATATGCTAATTTCCAGTCATTTGGCACTTCATGTCCATTTAGGCAGAGATTAAATATGTATGCCAGAGTTGCAAATAGTTTTTCCGTACCACACTTTATAAGTTCTGCATTTATTCCTTCTGGGCCTGGGGCTCTTTTATTTTTGAGCTTTATGGCTGCTTGTTTTACTATTTCGGTTGTTATTTCTATTTGTTCTCTTTCTATATCTATGTTTGTTTTTGTTACATTATTATATTCTACTCTGTTTTCTGTTAATAAGTTACTATAATGGGTTCTCCACGTGCTCATTGATATATTTTGTGTACTTATTTTATTTCTTTCCGAGGTTTTGACATTTTTGATAAATTTCCAAATCTCTGAACACTTCCTGCCTCCTATGTAAGTGTTTATTTCTTGACACTTGGTTTCCCATATTGAATTTTTTTCTTTATGCAAAGTTGATGTTAATTGTCTTTTTATATGGTTATAACTATCTTTATCGTTCTGGTTCTTTGTATTTAACCATTTTAAATATAATTCTTTCTTTTTTTGTACAAGTTGTTCTATCTCTTCTGTCCACCATATCTGATTACTTTTTTTTCTGCTTTGTTTACCAAGTGCTTCATGTGCTGCTTGGTGAATACTCGTAATCATATTGCTGTATATGATGTTTATTGGCTGGGTTAGATCGAGAGAAAGTTTTCTATCTAATCTTTGTTGGTACAAATGTTGAACACTATCATTTATAAGACTTTCTAGGTTATATTTAAGATAATTTATAACTTCTTCTTCAATAAAGGTATTTTCCACATTTTGGTTGTCGCACTATTCATATGGAATAATAATTTTGGCTTTTAATAGGTAGTGATCGGAGCCACATGTCACTCCTCTGTATGTTCTTACATCATTTATTATTAAGTGTGTAGTTTGTTTGACAATAATATAATCAATGATAGATCTAAGATTTCTTGTATGCTGGATCCATGTATATTTATGAATAGTTTTATGTTTGTAGAATCCGTTTGTTATTTTTAAGTCGTTTTGTTCGCACATCTCGATTAGTCGTTCACCATTATCATTTGTAGCTTGCTCTCCAAAAGGTCCTACTACTTTACTGTTGTTATGTATTCCTGTCCTACTATTGAAATCTCCTGCCATGATTATTTCTCTTGTATTTCCAATGTCTGTTGCTATTTGTTGAATTTTTATTCAAAGAACACGCGACATCAACGCAGATATATTTGCATGTTTTATTGATTTCGAGAAAACATTTGATAAAGTTCAACATAGCAAACTCAGCTATTCAAAAAAGCACCAGACAACGTAGAAGAAGGTCTAATAATAAACGGCAAAACAATAAACAACCTCCGATATGTAGACGACACTGTTCTGATTGCTGATTTTGCCGATGGACTTCAGAGACTGATAAACTGCATAAAAAACCTGAGTGAACAATACGGAATGAAGTTGAACTACGCAAAGCCTAATCATCAGCAAAAACCACATAGATAATCTTGGGTTCCCTGCCAACAATACAACGTTAACAATAGCTAAAACAATTATATACTTAGGATGTACCTTTAATAAAGAATGCAATCACTCTCGAGAAATAAGATACCGAATCAAGAAGGTAAGAGGAGCAATTAACAAGATGAGCAACATTCTATGTAACATGTTGCTCAGCATACATACTCGACTTAGGGTTTTTAGATGCTATGTATTATCAGTCTTACTGTACGGGACAGAAGCATGGACCCTCAAAAATAGAAGGAAAAAGATTAGCAGATCGCCGCAGAGTATCATGATTAAAGAATATAAGAGAATGAACCGGAATAACATTAACGGCTTTATTTAAAACAGCAATAAACAGATTAAAGTAGACCAATGTGATTGCCAACATCCATAGAGAAGGCACTTAAAGAAGAAGAAGTCAACGTTGTACGTAATTTTATTTTTTTAATATTGTTATTGTTTAACCTAACCCAAACTAGCTTAACATAACCTAAAATCCAAATAATAGTGATTTTGTAAAGTTTAATATTGTTATTGTTTGACAGATTATTAAGCTGTTGGCGCAACTTTGCGCAATCAAAATATTGTTGATAACTTAATTTTATAATATTCAATAATAACTTAGCCTAACTTAGCCTAACCTAATATAAGATAGAATCCAAATAATAATGATTTTGTAAAACTATTGTAACAATTTAAACGTTTACCTATTATGTAACTAACTTGATGTTTAGTGCTGTAATAATATTATTTGCTTAAACAACAATTTAATTGCAACATTCTTCAAAACAACTACTATTACTCAATATCACATTTTGAAGAAAAAATTGAAATAAATTGTTTTGAACAATAATTTACAATGGCAATGTTTTTTGTGTATTAGTGACACATGTATTATTTTAATTAATTTAATTAAATTAATAATAAACACCGACAAAAAATTAAAATGTTAAAAATAATTTAAAAAAAGTGTTAATTAATTAATAAAATTGTACTGTATTGATTATTATTATAAAGAAATATGTTGCGTACTAGTACTAGTTTATGTAATGAAACTCTTACTAATACAAATTTGAACACTGAATATTAATTACGTAATCTAGTGTAAAATGTTAACGCTCAAATATATGTTTCTATTTATTTATTAATTAATATTGAAACAGTTCCAAATACTGAACAAACACAGACTAATCCAAATTACATAATACGCAGTACAATAAATGTTTAATGAGAATCGAATGTTGTAAAAGGATAAAGTTTAGCACAAATATAAAAAATAAGATAACACATAAGTGTCATGTGGAGAATATTTAATTTATATTTAGATGTTTAGATAGTGTATTAATAAATTTTATAAATAAATGATTTGTACGCCACATTGCTTTTAACTCTAATCGCAGTCTAACTGATGTAATATCTATTTTTATATAACTATACTTCATAAACTTTTGTTGAATACTCTTCAATAAGTTGATTATAACCCAGAGCAAAGTACAAATTAAGGTAAAATTGTTTACAAAATATACATATTACATACATATGATTAAGATATACACCTACCAACATAAATATCATACGCCTAAATTCCATACGGAGAGACATATGTGTATACAAATCTTTTCTAAAAAACGTGGCCTCTGTATTTCTCTATGCATTATCATTTTTCTCTTAATGTTTTGCAATCATCGCAACTAATTGTTCAATTTTATTTACTACCTGTAGCCCGACTACGCTCTCATTTTACATTCTACAATCTAAAGTAAAGTTTTGTTAAGGTAAAATTGATATATTTGTTAACTATGATTTTTTATAGCATTTGTCAGTTTATCCAATGTAAATGTTTTTTTCTAAACCAACATCACTAAATGAGTATAGCAAAATCTAATCTATACTTGCCATAAAACTAGACAATACATCCTGAATATTAACAGTCGTTTTTTACATCTATTTTTTAGGTAGAATTTTTTCAGATAATTTTTAATTAATTTAAAATCTTTTCATTTTTTAATATTAAGCTTGAATATTGAATTTTTGCTTATACTTTGTATATTACATCTGGTGACGTTTAATTTAATTTAATTTGTTGTTATGTTAAAACTTTTTGCACACTATTTACTATTTTCTTTTTTTATATCGTTAGCATATCCAAGCATTTCTGATTTTTTTAATTAATTTTCACGTTTTATCTAAACATGTTTAAACTATTCATTTCATTTTTTATTTAGCGAGTAATAATACTCAGTCATTACACCTAAATGTAGCAGTTAACTCTTCAAAACATTTTTTTTATTATTTGATGCTCATTTTCTAGTTATTTTTTAAACATAACTTCTATATTTTAAAGATTATTAAAAACAAAAAACAACATTTTTAAAATGAGTTTTTGGCTATCTAAAACATTTGCATTTTTTTTTAATAAAAAAATTGGAATTAATCATAAATTTCAAAACAAAATTCTTGGATAATCAATTTTTAAAAGAAAGCTGACACTGCGCGTCAGAGAAAACGGGCTCCCCGAAAAATTTACGTAATTATCCATCTTTTTAAATATTTTTTGTTTTTAATGAAATAAAACAAGTTAATATGTATACTGCAAAGACAGGCGTGAAATAATCGTTAAACACGTTTGTTGGAATCAATATTTTTACAAGCTTTATGTTTGTGTGTAGATGAGTAATAAGTTTTAAATTTATTTTAATACTACACAGCCTTTGTAGAGTACAGTATAGTCCGTAAAAACGGATAAAAAATATTAAAGAGCAGTGCATCTGCGCAGTGACATTGCTGGAAAGTAGAGTAAACGGGATGTAGCAAGACAATTCAATGTTAGTTGTTTGACTGTGCAAAGAACACACCAACAGTTTTTTGCAACTGACTCTTATCTCCAACGTACGGGTGCTAAAATAAAAACAATTGCCAGAGGCAATCGTTTTGTTTTAATATCTGCAGTGAAAGATCAATTGCAAACAGCTAGAATGTTCCAAAGCGTTTTCACTGTTTGACAAAAGTTAAGAGAAAGTGGTTTAACAGCTTGCAGGACAGCTACAGGACCTTTGTTTACTGCTGCTCATAAAAGACGTAGACTTAATTTAGTCCAAGAACAGATTAATTAGACAGTGAACAACTAGAAACACGTATTGTTTACGGATGAGTGCAAAATCTGTCTTTATGGCAAAGATAGTCAAAATAAGATGTACAAAAGAGTTAGGAAACGTTATGCTCGATTACCTCGAGTTTCTTTTGAGGGTGGCTCAGTAATGTTTTAAACAAGAAATTCTTTTGAGGCACACACGGATCTCGTTTCGATTGATAGAGGCGCATTAACAGCACGACTATACATAGCAGAGATTCTAGATGAGCATGTGATCGTTGAGTGAAGGAATAGAATAGAGGCGCAGGTCGTAAGAGTTTCTTGAAACATCATTCCCTCTCAAATAATCTGTTGCTATCTCACATTTATGGGTCTGTTGTGTGGCGATCCTTACGATAGAATTTCATACTATCAGCTAAGTTTTAAATCGGCAGACTCACCAGCGAAATGTAGTGCCGAGTGATAGTTTCATGTTCTCCTGTCACAACCGAACCGCAAACTAAATTTTGTAAACAGCAGATATTTATTTATTTTTCATTTTCCGATTTTATTATTAAATGCAATTTTATTTAAAAAATATATCGAATTCGCACAACAATTTCTTTTATATGCCAATTTATAAGGTAGATAAATGACAAAATAAAGAAAAAAATGAAATTTATTTGTTTAATTTGATTGCAAAAATATAAATTTATAATATAATCAATCGTTGAATGAAGGAATAGATATTAATATTCCTTAACTCAACGATATAATATATCACTAAATATTTATAAACAATACCACGCAATTGATTAATTGGATTGCAAAAAATATAATCATATAATATATCACCAGTTATTGCATAAAGAAAATACAAGCAGTTGCTTAATTTGATTTCAATACTATAAACATATAATAGGTATAGAATATATCACCAGTTATTACTTAAAGAAAATACTAGCAATTGTTTAATTTAATTGCAAAAACATAAACATACAATATAGAATATATCACCAATTATTACATAAACAAAACACTAGTAGTTGTTTAATTTGATTTTATTACAATTATTACTTATAAAATTGCACCAGATATTAAAAACAAAACACGCAATTATTTAATTTAATTGCAAAAAGTTAATATATCTCTAGATATATAAACAAAACAAAAGTAATTGTTTGAATTTGATTGCAAAAATATAAATATATAATACATCACAAGTTATAGTTAAATATATAAATTATAATAATAATGAATAATACATGGTAACTCAAAATTTTTTACCAATTTTATAGTGCTGTTAAAAAGTACAATATTCTTAATAAGTTTTGGAGTACATACTTTGTTAGAAATGTCGTTATACAATTTTGTATTGACTTATTCTATACAGGTCAATTTAAAAACTAAAAAAAAACTACTTTGAATCACCATGTATAATTCAGTAGTTATTGTTTAAACAATATACAGATACAAATTTTTTTTTTATAAATTTACTCCTGATAAAATTCTGACTTTTTGATGAGGTTTATTATTTCGACTTTTTTATTTAATATATTTAGCGGACACTTTAAATTGCAAAACAATTTTATTTGTATCAAAAGTTTAATTAAATGTTTGATATGCATCTGGCACAACAAAGTAGACGTGTTGTACCAGTCTGTATACAAGTTCATGAAATTTAGTAGACTTTTTCAATATTTTATTTATTGCCACACTTATACAACTTATATCAAAGTTTTCTTTGTTTTCTGTTTAAACTATCATCTGAATAATTGTGTCATGACATAATTTTTTTGCAGAACTTGCAATATCCGTTGAGGTAACCGGAGATACATCCGATACATCTAAATAATTGGTTTTGTCGCACTGTTAGTTACCAGTGTCAATTGTCATTTGAAGTCTGACGTTCACATTGTGTTGAACTCCAATTTGGCACTGGCAAACTGTAGGTGTTGGATTATATCCAAATTTTCAAGAGGATCTTGATAATTAAGTATTTAAATCCTTTATCTTTCAAATTTTCACAAAGCATTAAAATAGATTTTATTGTTCACGCAAATCCGTCTAAACAAAAAATATTATTTGGTATCTTGTTTTATTCATATAACCGAATCTTTTTAAAATAATTTAGTGCATTTTTTAAATTGTCTTCGGAGGTCGTCTGATAAATAGATAATGCACACTTGTTAGGATTTCGATCATTGAGTGTTTGGCTGTTTAATAAATTAAAAACATTGTTTATAGTTTCAACAAATTTTGCTGTGTTTATACCAGTTGTACTCATTAAATTGTTTTGTTTTGGTTGCCGTTTTTATAGCAGTCACAACAGTATGCAAAAATATTGGTGTTGCATACTTCACTCGCATTTTTTGAAAATCATTTGGATCAATATGAGTTTTAATCATCCTTAACATTGTTCGAGTTGTAGTACTGTTTTAATCAATACGAAATGTTTCCGATATATCATTCCATGATATCTTTTCACCATTGACATCAAAATACAAGTTGGGCGTTATTAAATTGTTTCTTAAACTTTTCATAAGATGTAGAGCATCAAAAACAGTAGATATTGTCATATTTTCTATATTGATAGCAGGATTTTCTTTTGTAGCGCCTAACATTTTGAAAAATCTATTATTTGTTCCTTGGTCGCATACAAATGCTTTAGGTTCAGATGACAGTCGCTTTAATGTTGTTGCAACATCAATAAATATTTATATAAAGGCTGTTTCCTAAAAAACGCCGAAAGCTATAATTTTTTTATTTTAAATTTTAGACCCAATAAACTATATATTTTCTTAAATGGCAAGAAATAAGCTATCTTTGACGTTCTCAGTTTGTAAATATATTTTACCTGTTTTGAGTAACGATATCCATCATCGTTAGTTTAAATGGAACACTCTGTATATTTTTACATATTTTGATTCAGGGTGAAATTCTGCATACAGCAGTGTATTTTATTTATTTATTTGTAGACGGAAATATTTATAAAAAAATTATGAAACGTGCAAGAAAAACAATCGTAAATACTGAAATATTTTATTGAAAATAAACTACAAAACATAATATACGTGCCTATCCACTTTTTATCAAATTTTGCGTTTATCCAATCAACATTTATTCTGGCATTATGAGAGGTAGCCCCATCTTGTTGAAAATAAACTGTAATACGTTCAGCAAGAAGCAATTCATCCAAAAAAGAGTCATGAGTCAACAGTTGATGGTATTTCTCTTGATTTAGGGTCCCATCAATGAAGAATGGCCCAATCAAAGTATTTCCTAAAATACCACACCAAACATTCAGACTAAATCTTTGTTGAAAATTTGTTTTCAAGATCATGTTTATCTAACACAACCAGAAAACAAAGAAATACTAAGGCTTAGGATTATCAATGCTTGCCACGAAATAGCTCTCAATTTGATATTAATTGTCAGTAATAGAGTAACTAAAAGATGTCAGTTCTGTATTTAGCACGGTGGGAATCAATTTGAACAATATTTGTAGATATTATGTTTTGTAGTTTTTTTTTCAATAAAATATTTCAGAATTTACGATTGTTTTTCTTGCACATTTCATTTTTTTTTTTATATTTCCGTCTAATAATAAAATACACTGCTGTATGCAGAATTTCACCCTGAATCAAAATATGTAAAAATATACAGGGTGTTCCATTTAAAATAACGATGATGGATATCGTTACTCGAAACAGGTAAAATATATTTACAAACTGTATATTATCTCTATTGATCGGTCCATGTGATGTATAATAACATAACAAAATCATCCAATTATAATAAAGACCTTAAATTAAAACCACAAATGCTGTATTTGCCAACATATTTGTTCTTCTTATGCTAGCAAGATCTTGGTAGCCTTCAACTAGATCGTCTGTTGTATTATATTCTAATTGTTTTTTCAAAGTCAAAACAATATAAAAACACCCAAAAAAATAAACATTATTAATTTTCAATGCCAACTATTTAATTACAATCATTTTAAATAAACAACAAATATTATGTTTTTTAAATTTATCAGAAAATTTTGTTATAAAAGTATATTATTTTACATAGTTGAATCAAAAATATCATAAAAATTAAAAAAAAATGTGTAATGATATTTTAAAACATAAAGTTAGTTGCCATGGCAACTACTACTAAAATAAAAACATACATGTATGAACCTGCTTTTATAATATACTCGAGAAACTATTTAAAATGGTTTTTAAGTTATAATCGGTTAAAAAATAACGGAGTTATTCAACCGTACGTTTTTTGACTAAAACTCCAAAAAATTATATTGTGGTAAGTTCTATTGCACATTCTACAGATTAATTATGAGAATTACATTATTTTTTGTAAATCTCAGCGACTTCAATTTAATTTCAAAACTTTACAAACTATTGAACATTTTGAATTTAAAAAATAAATTAAATTATTGGAGTTGTGCTCAAAGTTTTATGACTCTTAAAATATCGCGGCCTTAATTTAAAAATATTGTACCAAATTTGTTTTTTTTATAAACCATCTTAATACTTTTCAACTAAACCTAAAAATATAACATAACAAAAGTGGCATTTTATCATAGCCATAAAAAGCATTTTTTGACAGCATTTTAAATCAAATGTCTAATCATCTACTAGAAGTATACCAATACAAAAATTAATGTCAACAATTATATGTCAAATTAATTAATATTTTATAACATTAGTTATTTATACAATAAGTTAGCCAAGTGTGAATTTTGCTTTGAAATTTTGGTCAAGCAGATTCTGTCACTTCACGAAATAAATTTGATAACTTACTTTGCATTAAATAGTGGTAACTGGCAATACAATTTTTAATTGATAAAACAAACTAGTTTATTAGATTAGATTATCATTAAAAAAAAACTACCTTTCTTCAAGAATACAAGAAACATTTTGGGGAATTTAATGTTCAAATTTTTGTTTTAATATCTATTTATTATGCAAATTCTACACATCTATTTTTAATGTCTTTTTTATAAAATCGAAAAAGTAGTTTGCATATATAAATCGGCATGTTTCACATTTGAAGTATAAATAATTATAGCCAAACACAGTTAAAATAATATTATAATGTTAATATGTTGGTTAACATATTTAAATGGTACTGCAGATTTTGTCAACAATTTACGTTTTGAATTCAATATGAAATCATTCGGCTGTTCACAAATTAATTTATAAGATAAACAATCCACATCTTTTACAGCAATTTTAATGTTTCCCCAGTTCTTTTTCTATTCCACAGAGTCTTTTTATTTATGAAGCGATAGAGCAAGTTCAACATAAATATTATACTATTTCAATATAATGCGTGGATAGCAGAGATCCCGCGCCCGAGCGTGTATTTACACCTCTTATTGCGTGCTGCTACCCTGTTACGTATTCAACATATTTAGCAAAGTTTACAACACAAAACAGGCAGCGCTTCATCTGGTAATACTTGGAAGCTAAGTCATCTAATAACTTCCGTGGTGCCCCCTGGATCTCGGCGAATTTTATGTGTTACATATTTATACGTACACTTGCGCCTCTATTCTATTCCTTCACTCAACGATGTGATGCTTTATTCTGGATTTGTTGGCAATGGTTTTCTGTTAATGAAAGATAATGCACGGCCACACACAACGGCAACGATACAATCGTTACACAGTACCTTAAAAAAATGAGTAGTCCAAAAATGAACTGGCCTGTTCAAAGTCCTGATCTTAATCCTAATGAAAGTATTTGGGACCAGTTCAAAAGGCGTATAAAGCGTCGCATATCAGCTGCAACAATACGCAAAGAACTCCGATTGGCTTTTATTAAGAAATGAAATAATTTTCACCAAGCATGTATAGAGAACGTGCTAAAATATATGCCAAAACAAATAAAAAGTATCATCCAGAATAGAGGTAGCGCCGTATTGACTGTTGACTGTTTTTTATTATTTTTTGCTTTTTTAGTTCAATTTGTTGTAATGTCAACTGTAAGTGCATTTTCTCAATAAGTTTGAAAAATCTCTAATTTTTGCTTAGTATCCGTTTGTATCTCATGAAAACATCGGACGGTATGCTAAAAGAATTACTCAGTCATATAGATTTATTGCAATAAAAATAAGCAATATTTAAAAACGTGGACAATTAAATACATTTTTTGGGTATTTATAAAACATTTCTGCAGTTTTTAGAAAAAAATTTATAACTACCACTAAAATTGTTTTGGAAAAATTGCAAAAAATTATCGTTGTTTGTTAATAAACTTTTATTTAATAAAACTGCTCAAACTTTCAACAGTATTTAGCATAAAAGCTGTAACTAACTACTTAGTGCACTACTGTCATACATATATTTTATATACATATGGCCATGTATGAGTCAAGTGTACGGAATAAAAATTACGCAATGGCTTTACTAATAACAGATATATTGGAATACGACTGAATACAACATCATGTATCATATTAGGGTTATATCTACATATGACACTTGACATTTATTAAGGTGTGTTTACATGGTGCAGGTTGCGGTGAATCCACAACACTCCCCCGGAACGCAAGCCCAGATTTTGTTCTGAAATCGGCTTGTTTCTCCTTGTTTACCGCTTTGGTTAGGTAGTCCGCTATCATGTCGTTGGTAGGAAGATGAATCAATTTAACATGGTTTTTGGCAACCTTTTCCTTGACATGATGATACTTGGTGTCGATGTGTTTCGATCTTTGCTTAATTGGTTCGGATTCGGCCATGCTGATCGTTGACTTATTATCGCAGAAAACAGGTGTTAATTTTATTTTTTTCGGCATGATCTCCTTCAGTAAGAGTTTCACCCAAGTCAACTCTTCTACGGCTGCTGAGAGTGCCATGTATTCGGCCTCTGCTGTGGAAAGAGCAACTTAGACGGCTTTTCCAGCATATTGCACCGCTTTGCAGCGTCACTATGTATCATGTCACTGATCTGCGAGGGGATGGGTCGTTTGCCCAATCAGCGTCTGAATATGCTTTTAGGTCGATATCTTCGTTTTCTCCATTTTTCTTGTAGAGTAGGTTTATCTGCGTTGTCCCGTTTAGATATTTGTAGATCCTTTTGACGGCGTTTAGGTGACATTCAAGTGGTTTCTTGGCGAATCGGCTCAAGAAAGTTGTAGCGTATGATATGTCCGGTCTGGTAATACATGCGAGGTACATCAAACAACCAATCATTTCTTGGTATAGCTGAATGTCTGCTTCCTTGGTAGATGTCTCGTCAAACTGTGTTCCTACTGGCATTGGAGTCTTCACTGGATTACAATCCGATAATCCAAAACGCTGTAGGATAGTGTTTATGTAGTCAGACTGATTTAGGCTGATTGTTCCAGTCCTTGTATTCTTCATTATTGTTATGCCAAGGAATTTTTTTACTATTCCAAGATCCTTGATTTTAAATGCTTGCGTCAATTTTGACTTGCATTTTTGGATGTGATTCTCGTTTTTACAGAATATTAAAATGTCATCTACATATGTTATAATTATGACAATCTCATCTTTTGTGGTTTGGTAATAAAGACATGGGTCGGCAAAGCTTCGTTTGTAGCCCATTTTGGTTAGCTCATCAATAAGTTTGATATTCCACTCACGCCCCCTTTGTTTTAAACCATAAATTGGCTTTTTAAGTTTGCATACTTTTCCCTTCTCATTTTCATTCACGAACCCTTCTGGTTGGTGCATGTATATTTCGTCGTGTAAGTTGCCTTGCAGATATGCCGTTTTGACGTCCATTTGATGAATCTTGAAGTCCATTTTTGCAGCGAGTGCAAACAATATTCGTATAGTTTCGTGTCGAATCACAGGTGAGTATGTTTCCATGTAGTTTATGCCCTGAACCTGTGAGCAACCTTTCGCTACTAGTCTCGCTTTAAACTTATCTGGCTTTTGATTGTAAACCCATTTACAGTTCAAGATTTTAGCGTCCTTTGGCTTATCTACTAGTGTCCAAGTTTCGTTATTGTTCTGTGCTTGCATTTCATTTAGCATTGCTTGATCCATTCATTTTTGTTCTCCCCTTCCAATGTTTTTTTGTAGGTGAGCGGTTCTTCCGTCGATACATTACACGTGTACTCCGGTCATTTTTTTGGACATGGTTTCCTTGTTGATCTCCTTAATGCGATTTGCTTTTCATCAGCTTCCTCGCTGGAGAATTCTTCTTCACTTGGGACAAAATCGGAATTTTCCATTTCTTGTAATGTGTCTTCTTCAGATACTTCAATGGAGTCGTCTTGATTTACATCATTTTGCTCTTGCTCGACTTCTTCATTTATTATTATTTCTTCTTGGGACGGTACAATTTCTTCTGGGAGGAAGTTTATGTCGATAACATGAGTTGGTACATCATAAGTGTCATTAATATCACCTTCACTACAATTTCCAAAATCTCCTTCTAAAAATCTGACATCTCTACTTACGACGATGCGTTTTTCTTTTATCATCCAAACGCGGTAAGCTTTGCTTTCTTCGCTATAACCAACGAATGTTCTAAGATCTGCTTTTGCTTGCAGCTTGTTTCTATTTGGACGTTTATTCAAAACGTAAGCCTTGGTGCCAAATGACCTCAGATGTGTGATGACCGGTTTTTTCCCGAACCAGATCTCGTATGGTGTCTTATTAATACTTCTTGATATGCACCTATTTCGAGTATAATTAGCTGTTGCTACAGCTTCACCCCAAAAGCTTGGTTGGCATTTCGCTTCAATTAGCATGCACCTTGCTGTCTCTATCAGTGTGCGGTTTTTACGCTCCGCAGTGCCGTTTTGTTGCGGCGTATATGGTGCGCTCAGCCTTCGTTGAATGCCATAAGCTTTCAAATAATCATTTGATCGGTTATCAACAAATTCTAGGCCGTTGTCAGACTGCAGATATTTTAATTTTTGCCCGGTATGTCTCTCTGCCATTTTGTGGTAATTCACGAAAGCCTCGAAAGCGTCAGACTTTTTTTTCAGCATGTTTACAATAGTATAACGCGATTTTGTATCGGTGAACGTAATGACGTAAAGAGATCTTCCATTCGAAGCTACTGGCATCGGCCCGCACAGGTCTGTGTGAACTATCTCTATCAATTCGATTCCTCTGGTGTCACTTAATTTTGGGAATTTGGTTCGAGCCATTTTACCTTGTGGACATATTTCGCAGTTGATTTCAGTTTTCAAATTTTTCGGCAACGGATTCATTCCAAGTACGGAATTCTTTTGAATTATTTCACATAAGCTTTTAGCATTTAGATGACCAAGTCTAGAATGCCACAGATCAAAGACTTTATTTTCTTGCTTTGTGTTGCATAAGTTGGCTTGTTCGTTGCTTTTTGCTTGTTTGACTACATAAAGATTGTTTTCCTTGATTGCAATTGTAGTTGGAATGTTCTTCTTATTGCGAATTATTGCTTTCTCTCGGTCAAATGTAACAGTGTAACCATTTTCGGTTATTTTTCCAACGGACATTAGGTTCAGTTCTAAGTTTGAAACGTACAATGTTTGTGATAGGTCACATCTCCTTGTATAATTCTCAACTTCAACATCTAATTTGACAGATCCTGTTCCAACAGATGGAGAATTTGTGTGGTTAGCCATGTTTACTCGTGTCTCAGATGGATTTAGGTTTGTAAATTTGTCTTTGTCATTGCACATGTGTGATGTACAACCACTATCAAATAACCACTTGTCCTTTTTTTCTTGCGTTAGTGTGCATATTTCAGATGCAAAGTAGGATTCTTGATTATCCTTATTGAACCAGCAATCAGCTATTTGATGTTCATTACGTTTGCATATTGTGCACCTAGGCGGTTTCTTACTGTTACCTTGTGTTGGCTGTTTCTGTTTTAGCTGTTGATTGAATTGTTTCTTGAATGGACTCTTCTGTTTCCAGGTTGCCAATGCTGCATCACTTGTGTAATGCCCATGCCTGTCATGCCTAGATTCACTCTCTTTCAGTATTTTCACGCGTAGATTTTCCATCGTGGGAAGTTTATCTCTGCTTTCGATTGCGACGCGGAAATTGTACTATGATTCTGGTAGACTGTAGAGAAGTATAATTGTGAGCAGGTTCTCATTAATTTCGAGTTCCATATCTCGGAGTTTGTCCACAGTTTCTTCCAGCTTCTCTAGATGAGCATGGGTGTCCTGGCCTTCTTTCATCTTCGTGAAGATTAGCTGCTTCAGTAGATTTGCCTTTTTGGCAGGACCCTTTGACTCATGGATTGTGGCTAGCTTTTGCCACACATCCCTGGAAGTTTTGCAGTATTTTACTTTACGCAACGCTGATACTTCAATTGATATGTATGTATGAGGTCAGACTTAGCTGTTTGGTCATTGTGATCCCACGACGCGGCCTCTGCTACTTCGGTAGGTTTTGCTGGGTCTGCTTCTGGTCTTCTCTTTGAGCCGTTCACGTATTCCCATCTTCCGGTTTTGATTAGCAATGTCTGTGCCTGAATTTTCCAGGTGTCATAATTGGATTTGTTCAATGGCTGGATCCTCGTAGTTGCGTTTATGGTTATTCCAATCCTATCGCACTTTCTTGCTTAATATTTGCATCTATCTGTTTATTAACTCTTCTGGGCCCATAACCTGATGTTTGTGAGTGTGGATGGCCTGACTACTCTTGGATAATCAAAGATAACGCAATGGCTTTACTTATAACAGATATATTGGAATACGACTGAATACAACATCATGTATCATATTAGAGTTATATCTACATATGACACTTGACATTTATTAAGGTGTGTTTACATGGTGCAGGTTGCGGTGAATCCACAACACTGTACATAAATCCTAATTATGTAAATTTTTTCAGATTTCTCAGTAAGTCATTTCCGAGTAATATGCAATCAAAATTTGAAAAAATCGAGTTTTTTACGTTTTTTTACATTTTTAGAAAAAACTTATAAAAAACTTTTTTTAAAATTGTAAAAAAATAAGTTTTCAAAAACAATTTTTTTTTCCCAAAATTTTTAAAATTTTGCATAACTTTAAAAAGCAGTTTTTTGTAAAAAAAAAGATAACTGTAACTGGTATTTTTTTTAATATGGATTAAAACGTGCTTTTATATGTGCAAAAAATACCCTAAACATTTCAGGAAGTGCCGTGCGCTTTGAGATATTTTAGAATGTATCCACAGAATTACTCAAAAATTTTAAATTTAAGCCTTTTTTATTTTTTGAACGTTTGTAACTTCTCAGGATTGCATTTTGAGAAAAAAACTTTAAGGTATTTTTTTTTCAAAATTATTAATATGAATAAGTTTTCATAGCCAAAATTTTTTTTCTTAAATTTTGAATATTTTGTTGATATTTAAAAGAGTTTTTTTTTTAAATAAGATGACTGGTATTTTATTTTTTCTTAAATAAAGGTAAAAAACGTTTATATGTGCAAAAGATACCCTGAAAATTTCAAGAAGTTTTGTGCACTACATAACTACTAAATTGTGAAATTTAAGCCTTTTTCGATATTTTAAGCATTTCGGTAGATACATTGTAAGATATCTTGGAGCGTAGCACCCGTCACTTCTTGAAACTTTCAGGGTATCTTTTGCAAATATAAAAACACGTTTTTATATATGTTTGAAAAAAAAATACTTGTCACTTTTTTTAAGAAAAACTGCCTTTTAAAGTTTTGCAAAACTTTAAAATTTTGGCTATAAAATTTTTTTTTTTTGAATAATTTTGAAAAAAAAAATTAATACAATTTTTTTTCAAAAATGCAACCCTGAGAAGTTGTTACAAACAATCAAAAAATGTAAAAAAATGCAAAAAAAACCAATTTTTTGAAATTTTGATTACTTATTACACAAAAATGGCTTATGAAAAAATCTAAAAAAAATCATAAGATCATCAGGACTCATGTAGAGAAAGGCATTTTCACTGGTTTGAGCAATTAATTTTTATTCTGTACACTTGACTCAGACGTGGCCATTTATATAACTTGATATTTAAGTCATTTTTAATAAATTTACAGTTTTCATACTTTAGAATACCAACTCAATAGAAAAATAACCAATTTTTTTCCAAAACTGTAGTTGCGGCTTTTCTCATAGAGTTGGCAGATTTTCTCTAAACATTTTTTTTCAATCTATCAACAAAAATCTTTGTATTTACTTAAAATATAAATTATTAACAAACTAAAAAAAAATCATTGAACATTAAACATTGAAACAAAAAAAAAAAAATAATAATTGGCAATTACACTATTTATGATACATTTTTAATAAGATTATCATTTCCACTATCGCAAGCTCGACAGCGTTTTATAATGTTGGTGGAAAGCAAAGATTGCCTGCTTTTCTTTAATACTTGTTGCTGCAGCCATAATTTTAACCACTAATTTTAACTCTCTGTTCACCACTTGTTTATAGAAGTTTTCATCTGATTTAAAAAAAATAAGTCTAGTGGAGTAAGGTCGGGACTTTGAGCTGGCCACTAAACAAAACTCCTTCTCTCAATTTACTTACTTGAGCATTTCCAGTTTAACAATACGGTTACTTTCAGTGTTGTGTGAGACGGTGCCCCATTATGCTTAAAACAACTGTCACTGTCTGATGTTTATTAGCAAATTCTCAAAAAGCTCCGGTAAGACAAAATTTAAGAAAATAAAATAATTTTATTAATTCAAACGGTTTGAAAAAAGGCAAGGCTCAATTACATGCTCTCCTATGATTCCAGCTCGTACATTTAGACCAAAACGTTGTTGATATGCACACATAAATGTTGCGTGGAGATTCTTGTCAACTCACAGATAAATATTTTTAGAATTAAATTCTTCGTTCTTTTTTAAGCAGGCTTTGTCTACAAACAAAGTAAATGATTCAAATTACCTTTAAAGATTTCAAAGAGTCAAAAAAACCAACAACAAAACAAAGTCTTAGCTGTAAGTCGTCAGATTTCAAAAGTTACACTTTTTGTCTAAATTACAAGTAAACCCTCCTTCTTTAAAATATGTCATACTGTCATTTAGTTTTCATTTAATTTGTTAATTATTACTCTTGTGCTTGTCAATAGTTTATCTACAATACTATCAAGTACAACTTATTTAAATGCAAGGATTTGACGTTATCTGTTTCTACCAATTGTTGCGTTAAAATAACTAGTTTTAGTTGTTGATAACTTGAGTATCTGATATATTCTTTGAGAATTTTGTGAATTACGTTTTGTTTTCTCAAAAAAATGTTAAAAAATCCAATTTATAAAAATAACTCATTTTTACGTACAAATTATAAATAATTAAATATAAACTAGAAAATGTTATATTTTCTATAATTGATAAAGTGGTTATCAAAAAATTTGATTTTAAAATTTTAATTGCAAATGTTTTGTAGAGTCAAAACTTGGTTTTGAATTTTTTGTTCTATACTTTTTAAAATAAAGAAATTATAAAGATTTATCAAAAAAGCTAACAAATTCAATAACTACAAGTCGAAGCACTAAATAAAAAAAAAGTTTGTCAAAATCATTTTTTGATGTAGTGTGTATTGGTGCATTACAGTTAGGCAAAAAATATTTAACAAATAGGTCAATAACTGTTCTAAAGAGACGATCAGGATTATGAAAGTAATTTTGATTGTAGTAATTTTAATCCTCATATAGCAGATCATTATGCTCAAATAATGAAAATATCTATTCCTAATTTGGGTAAACAAACAACGGATGACAATAAAATTAAATATAGACAAGGTAATGGAGATAATATGCATCAATTAACGACGGCACTGTCTCAAAATAATTGGGATTGCAAGAAATGGAAGACGTTGATCAAGCATTTAATTCTTTTATGCAAACATTTATGTACAACTTTCAAAACTCTTGTCCTATTGTAGAAAGACAAAAGAAAAATACTATAAAACAAGATTGGCTTACGAGTAAAGTAATTACATCTAGTAAGAAACTTAAATTTTTATACCGCAACAAAAAGAACAAACAACTGGTGTTAAACACTAAAAAAGAAGCATTGGGAAATAGAGTAGAAACTGCAAAAAGCAAGCCAAAGGAATTATGGAAAATATTTTCGGAAAAATTTGGTAAAACTAAAACTAATAAAATAACGCACATCACTCATAATGGCAGCGAAGTATATTGTAATCAAACAATCAGTAATGTTTTTGGAGAACACTTTGCCAAAATAACCACAACAAAAATAGAAACTTATTTTAAAAACATGTTATCAACACAATGCACTACTTTAAATTCTGCATCCAGTTCAATGTTTTTTAGTCCTGTTGTAAACAAAGACATAATTAATGTTGTAAATTTGTTAAAAAATACAAACTCTAAAGATTTTGATGAGCTACCGGTCTGCGTCATCAAACATGTATTAAACTCTATAATACATCCATTAACAACTTTAATAAATAAATCAATCGTCGATGGAATTTTTCCAACAGCTTTAAAAGTAGCTTGGGTAGTGCCGGTTTTTAAGCGTAATGATGCTAGTAATATTAATAACTATCGACCAATATCTATCGTCAGTGTCTTTTCTAAAATTTACGAAAAGATAATTTGTAAAGAACTATGGGATTATCTGGACAAATTTAATTTGGTATCGGATTGCCAACATGGATACAGAAGCAACAGATCTACCAAAACAGCAACCATAAACTTCTTTGACTATGTTTATAAATCTTTAGACCAAGAAAGTGTGTAGCAGGACTATTTTTTGATTTTACTAGTGCTTTTGATTCTGTACACTTCAATTTTATTGAAACAAAATTGTATTTGTTAGGCATAAGAAATAATGTACTTAAATTAATAATCAGTTTTATTAGGAACAGGAAATTTTATGTGGATGTTAATGGGTATAAATCAGAAAATACAAATTGTATAATGGGTGTGCCACAAAGATCTATATTGGGACTATTACTATTTTCCTTATTTATTAATGATCTTCATGCTTACATTGACAGAGAAAATATAGTAAAGTTAATAAATTATGCAGATGATACTAGTGTGGCTGTTAGTGCAAGTAATGAAACGGAGACAAATAACAATCAATAAAATATTGGAAGCGATAAAATGTTGGTATAAATTAAACCAGCTAATTTTAAATGATAAAAAAAAACTGTTTATCTACATTTTTTTATTAGAAAGCCACCTTGGTTAAAAATTTCTGTTTCTATAGAAAGTTCTGTGTTTTTAGGTGTATATGTTGATGAAATGTTAAAATGGGATTGTCATTGAGTTCACCGCAAACAAACTAAATAAAGCTTATTATTTATTGAAATTAAAAGCATATGTTAATATTTCAGCTTTAATGAACATTTATTATTCGCTTGTATATTCCCATCTTTCATTCAATATAATAATTTGGGGCAAATCTACTACTGTTCATCGGCTATTTGTATTACAAAAAAGAATTTTAAGACTGATATACAACATGAATAAGAGAGATACTTGTAAACAAATTTTTATAGAAAACAATATTCTTACCTTAACATCAATAATTATTTACAAATGTGCTGTTTATACAAAATTAAATGTTAAAAATTTTCAGAAACTTTCAAATAATCATTCTTACACAACAAGAAATAAAGATAGTTTGATGATTCAGCATTATAAAACAAAATTATATGAAAGTTCCCCAACATATAAATGTAGTATCGTATTTAATAAGCTTCCATCTCATTTAAAAGATTTACCAATACTGACATTTAAAAAATATCTTTAGTAAAAAAAGGTTCTTATACGTTAAATGATTTTATCTGTGATTAATTTATTTGTTTTTAGTAAGTAAATATGTATATTTGTATTGTTTTGTCTATAAATTTTAATTTTATTTGAATGTATTGTTACAACTCAAACAACACTATTTTAATGACTTTATTTAGATGTTGATATGTATATGACATGTTCAATGTTCTGTATAGAATCTTTTTTTAATGGAATAAATATATTATTATTATTATAAAAAAGCTTGTATACATTGTGACAATCTAATACAATCTGAAATAAATAAAACAGACATAAACAAAGCTAATCAAATTTCTCAGATTTTCATTAATAACAAAAATTTCTATTAAACAATAAATTTATTGCAAGATGGTTAAAAGTCATCAATACCTTTTCTGCAAAATATTCAGTATAATTTAGGTACTAATGTAAAGGAAAAAGCAAATAATTTTGCAAACTAATTTGCGTCTAATTTTAAATCTTCTTACGGTTGAACCTACAATGTCGGATAGTGTTAAAATGATGAGTCAAATTTATTTTAGACAAGACGTTGTTTAAAGATATCTTCTTAAACTACATACCAGATAGACATCAAGTACAGATAAAGTTACTCCTGTTATTCTTAAAACATAGATACGCAATCCGGGATAATATTATGTTCATGACATGTAGGTGCATATACACCTCAAAATATTAATCAAATTATTAATGAAACTGTAATGGCATTTATTTTGCAATTATTACAAATATTTTACTTATACATATCTTCATTATTTAATGTAATATGATTGAATTTGTAAACAGAATATACGTAATATAAACGTTTATAAATTTGTGTGTCAGTGCCATTTAGATCCTTTGAACGGCATTTTATTCTAATTTGCGTATCTTAGTAAGTTTAGTAATCAACGCTTATACCTAAAAAAGAAAACAAGTCTGATTATCAAACTATAAACTCAATAAAAAATTTGATCAAAACGTTTGACAACAGATCTTCTAACATAGGTTAGTCACAAACAAAATTCTACTTTAAAATTGGTTAATGACTTAAACACTTAACAACAATGACGTAATGTTGCAGATCTTTGCATTTTCTATAGATATTTCTATGGTTTATATAAAATACAAGACATTGCTATTTAAACAAATATTTACTAGTAGTTTAAGACTTGCTAGAAATTCTAACAAATATTCACTGAGAGTTCAGAAATTATTAACCAAACTATTTGTTTGGTTTTAGAATTTGGTCAGTAGGCCAAATTGTGTTTTTATAAAAAAAAGGTCTGTTACTATAGAAATGAAATAAATTAATCAGATTATTTTTTTGAATTGTCAATACATTATTTTTATTTTTAATCTCTAAACTGATTTAAATTATTTAGAATACTAATCAAAGATTGAAAATAGATTGTTAGTTTCAAATGAATAAAGAAGAAAAAAAAAAGACAATAGCTGTATACAAAACCAAGAAACCAATTGAAGCGTTTATCAAAACAAAAATATTCGAAACATAACATCATTATTTTATTCCAAAATTAAAATACAGTCCACTTACATAGTTCACAAATTGGATCATCAAACCAGATATTTTGTAGGTAAATTTAAAATTATTTCTGATTAGTTTTGATTAAAATATTTAAATGTCATTTTATTTTTTTTTACATTTCATATAATTTATTAAATTATTACTATAATTAATCATTATTGTATTGCGTGTGGCTTTTTTGAAAAGGTTTCTTCCTTTATAGCTTTATATAATAACATGATTCATAGTGCGGACTTTACTGACATTAAAAAGTTTTCTTACTTGTTAGGATATTTGGAAAGAAAAGCTTTACAACTAATTAAAACTGTTGCTTTTATGCCAGATAATTATTATTTGGCATATGATTTGTTGATAAAACGTTATACAAATAAAAGAATTATTGCCAATAATTACTTTTCAAATATATTGCAATTAAGTCCTGTAAAATTTGATTATCCTAAAAAGGTGATGCATCTTTTGGATGTCATACAAGTCAACGTAAATTCTTTAAAAACTTTAGAGTTGAATAATCTTTCAGATTACATTTTGTTAGAACTTTTTTTAAGGTTATTAGATTCTAAAATAAGAAAAGATTTTCAAACTCAACATTTAGATTCTAAGATTCTTTTCTTTTAAAGTTTTATAGATTTTTTTAAACAAACAGACAACTGTTGCTGACTTAATTTTGAAAATTTCTTCAGTTCTAACAAAATTTAATTTATCTTTTTCTCATCCAAAAGAATTTTTAAAAAAAGTTTACATGGGGGTCAAAAAGGTCAAACCCAAAACATTTTCCATTGAGTGATCTTTGTGTAAGACCAACCATCAATTAATAAACTGTCCTGTGTTCTTAGCGAAAACCTCAAATTCCAGATATGAAGTAGCCAATGCTCATAAACTTTGTTATGCTTGTTTGAGTCATCATCATTCTTCAAAATGTATTTCAAAGTTTTTGTGCAGAACTTGTGGTCGAAAGGATCACAACACTTTGTTGCATTTTGACCAGAGATTTAACAAGATTTCACCTGTCAAGGCCATTAATGGGTCTCTTTCAAATCCTGTGTTTTTGAATTCTGTGAGTCCTCAATCATTTAAGAATTCTGTAGTTTTTTAAGAACGGCACAAGCAAGAATCTGCAACATTGATAAATTTTGGGTAGACTGTTGATTGATAATTGATTCAGGAAGTTAAGTCAATTTCATAACTCAGGAATTAGCTGACCGATTGCAATTTTCAAAAAGATGATGTCTTTTTTCTTTGAATGAAGTGGGTCAATCTTTGTTGGGTTCATCTAAAGAAATGGTGAGTTGATTTTTACGCCCTATATTCAATAATAATTTTCATTTAAATAAAGCTGTAGTGCTACTTAAAATAACAGCTGATCTGCCCACTGTTCTTATTTCTGATAAAGTCAAAAGTCGGTTTTCAGATTTATTTTTGGCAGATCCTGATTTTTATGTAATGTCACTTGTAGATATTTTGTTGGAAGTGGAATCTGTTTTAGATATTATTCCATTTCGCCCAGCACATATTAAAGAAAGTCTGAGTGCTATCTTAACTAATTTAGCTTGGATAGAAATGGGTTCTGTAAAAAATAGAACTAAAAATGAGCTAAACATAACAAATTTTATGTGTGTTCATTTAGATTCAATGTCGCCTGTACTGGCCCCGTCTATTGAGTTGTTTAATTATATCAAACACTGGAATGCAATCAATCTTACATCTTTTTTGGATGCATAGGAGTATGTCGATAGTGACTCGTCGTGTTTCAACAAGGTTTCTGACATCAACTTTCCATTTTTTTAAATGCAGAAAAGTACGTCGTTAGTGACTTGTCTTGTTTCAACAAAGCCTCTGACATCAAACTTCTATCTTTTTTGAATGCAGAGGAGTACGTCGTTAGTGACTCGTCTTGTTTCAACAAGACCTCTGACATCAATTTTCCATCTTTTTTGGATGCAGAAGAATACGTCCATAGAGACTTGTTGTGTTTCAACAAGGTCTTTGACATCAATCTTGGTTTGCTGCCTTTAGAAAAGCATTGTTTAAATACTTTATCTTTGGACAAAGTTATTAGAACCAAATTGGTCTTGAATTCTTTGGTCATAAATCCGGAACTTCTTTGTCTTTCTTTTGAGCAAATGTTTTGTGCTTATAGGGAAATGAAAGGACATCTTCCAGTATTTTTTATATCACCAAAAAAAATTCTATGTGAAAACTACTTTGTAAAAACTGTTTTTAGAGATAAAAATGGATGCTACATTATTTTGTTACTTTTCAAAGGAAAATTTCGTCCTGTTTTAAGTGTCAATATCGTTCTAAACAAGATGATTTTTTTTTTGCGTTCAAATGTGTTTTGGTTTAGTCCTGGTCTGCCACTTTCAAAATTGCCAAAAGGACGGATTATTAATTTGTTTTTGGGCGTGGACGGTGAAACTTAAGTAGTAAAGATCAAGTCTACTACTTGTAAATTTATTAAACCGGTTAACAAAATTTATACGTTACCTTTGCCAGACGGGATACAAAAATTTTAAAATTGTTTGTTTTTGTGAGGAGTATGTTTGGTTTTAGAATTTGATCAGTAGCTAACTTGTGTTTTTATAAAAAAAAATCTGTTAACATGGAAATGAAATAAATTAATTAGATTATTTTTTTGAATCGTCGATACATCATTTTTATTTTGAATCACTGACTGTTTTTAACTCTGTTTTAAATTATTTTAAATACTATAAATATTTTTTGATAGTATTGATAAAGCGTTTATCAAAACAAAAATATTCGAAACATAAAATCACTATTTTATTTCAAAATTAAAATACAGTCTACGTTTATATCACACACTATTGACATATGCAATAAACTTTAAAAACTCAGTATTTTTTGAAACTTATAAGCCCCAAGTATTCAAGATCAATGTTCACGGAATGTTTAAATTTAGTTTTCCTTGTAATAATTTCAGCAAGTGTGGTTTCACTTGTTGAAATTTGAAAGTATTTTTATGTTGTGACACTTTTAAGTAATTTCTAAATATTACAATTTCCAGTTAAAAAAATAATTTGATTAAAATTGTTGACAATAAATTAATTTCCAAAATTTATGTAATACTTATAACTTAATAAAATAACATTAATGACAGTCATTGCAATATTAAGGTTACCTTACAAAACTTGAGTTCTCAGAAACGGCATCCTATATTTAAATATTTGCGTTTTAAAACATAAAACGCTGCTTAAAATCTAGTTAGGGCTCAAGTAATGCTGAAGAAACCGGGCGTAAACCTGGCCATAAGTACTTGTTAAATACATCAAACCTTGTTACTATTTTACAATAAAAAAGAAAACTAACTACTAAACTGTAAAAACATAAAATTATAGTTGTTTTTAACTAAATTTACTATAATTATTTTTAGTAGTATTCTAGACCCTACCTAGTTGAGCAAATAACTAACTTTTGCTTATTCTTTTAATTATGTCAATCTAAACTTGGTCTTGCAATGTTGATTTATTTAAGACAGTACTAAAAATGTTTAAATTTATTATTTCTTTCTCATTTTCAAAAACTAAAATCAGTTATTTTGAAACATTTGATGATTTTGATTAGACAATCTTAATGCAAACAAGTTGTACGGTATTTTGTTTACAATTTGCTTAAAAAATGTATATTGGTCAATACCTAACCGCATGCAGGAAGTTATTAATTAAACTTAAGCGTTTTATTAATTACTTTCTGTTTGTTGGCTGCCGGCGTTGCGTATATTTTTTTCTTCAAAAAACCACCACATAATTCAAATAATCTATATTTAGTTGCAGACATAATATTAGTTTAATATGTATAATTCACCTATTTAAAACGTTTTTGTCTAACCAATTTCTTGAAACTCGAGCATTATGAGCATGTGCATCATCATGCATGTATAACATATTATGCGTAAGATGTAATTAAACATTGTACAGTCATTCTTCTAAAACATTTACGTACTTAATTGCTCATAAATATTTGTTAGCCCAAAATAAACGTGCATTTGTCATTTTAATTTTTTTTAATTATATTTAGATCTACTTATGTTACAATAATTAGAGACAAACGTGCCAGATTTATGAAGTTGCCAATCCAATTTTCAGAATGTTATATAATTATAAAATAAATATTTTTTTTTTATATAAATATTTGAGGCTATTTTGTATACTACAATATTTTGTATTCTTCTTTTGCCATGTTTAAGTTTCCATTGCAAAACCCGATTACCAGTACATATCAACGTATTCGTTTAAAAAGTATATCACACTATGTTAGAAACTACACAGTAATGAAATTAGAATAATGAACCGGCAATTCATTAACCACACTAAAATAAAATTTAAAAAAAAAAAAAAATTAACAATAAATGTAAAACATTTATTTGACAAAGTCAAAATTTGCTAATTTGGTTATTAGTTTAAACAAATATTTTATTTGCACAAAATTACTATAAGTTAAAAAATGCTGCTAAAGAAGTATTGGTATAAATTTAATTTGGATGTAAACATATAAAATAATTCAAAAAAATTTCTTGGTTTTATTTTAACATTTTCAGTTTTTATAGCCTTGTACGAGGTGTTTTTTGCATTAGGATTGTTCAGAATTAATTAAAGATTTATTCTACTTAAAGTTTATTTGTCATTTTCTGACCGCCCTATACCCTACTCTAATGTTTAAGTCTCCGACTAAGATGTGATTTTTTAAAGTTCTTACATTTATATTATTGTTGTAAACTAGTTTTTTATTTGTTTCAGTAATAGCAACAACGTTTATTTTTATGCTTTTGTAAAGACTTTGCATAACTAAAGTACATTTAGTTTCTAAAAAGTTTAGCCTAATTTGAGCATGTTTTTAACATTGTTTTTTTAAGTATCAAGTATTTGTTAGATAAATACCTTTTGATACAGCTGAAGAATACTATCTATCTTAATAGTTAGCGCGTAGGAGGTACTTTTTTACGTTTACTACTAACAGAAGAAGTTCCCCAGACTTCTTCTGCTAGCGTATTAAAAGCAGGTATAAGTACAAGCACTTCTGCAAAGAAATAGTACGTTGCAAATAATATACTTTTTTAGACAAAAGTTTACCAAGTATTACAGAAAATTATTTTTAATTATATAATTATTCTTCAACACAATAACGCATTCCTTGGGTACTATATTACTTTTGTTAATAAAGTTAACTTAACTGCAAATATGTAAATAAATTTATTTCATACTTAATTTTATTTATAAAATAATACACTGCAGCAAATTTTACAATATTTTAAAATGATTACGCAAAAACAAATATCAACTTTACAATAATATTTTTGTTGTTTTTTTTGTTATCCACTCATTCATATCTAAATTATCTCATTATAATATTAATTTTTATTTGTATGTGATCTAATAACAAATATTAAATATTATTATTGTAATAATTGTTTACCATAGATAAAAATAATTTCATATAAAACACAGACAATTTTTTTCATTTTTAAAGATTAAAAAAATATAATGCGGTGTGCAATAGTAATTGTTTTAATTATACTGGTAAGTACATTATTAAATAATGTTTTTAAAAAGTGTCAGTAGCTCAATTATAGTAATATATTAGGAGCAACAATTCTAACGGTCTTATATTCAATTACCGATGGTTGTGTAGCTAAATAGTTTATATACGGATTGAGCAAATGTATGGATTGGTTATTGGCTACATTTTTAGTTTATGTAAAAATTATTTAGTTAAAAGGTTTTGTAGAAATTTTAATCTAGATCAGTGTTTCCCAACCTTTTTTGTGCCATGTCCCACCTAACTCTTTCAAAAAAATTTATGTCCCCCCTTGTAACATATACATAATTTTTAATATTAAAAAATTGAATCGTTTACTTAAGAAACTTAAATGATAAGTTTTAGGAAAAAATCATTAGGAAACTGTTAACACTGCGTTGTTTAGCGATATTTTAAAGCGTCCGGGGGTCCCCGCGGAGCCTGCAGTCTGCCGCAGGGAGGGTAACTTAACGACGCCAAAAACCCAGTTGATATTTTGGTCTTGTCAAACAAATTTATAATATTTATTAGCCAAAATTATTTAAGAATTTGCTTTTTTTTTCAATTTTGGAACCGAAATCTAGCATTGCATTTAAATGGCCCGAAGCAAAACGGTTAAACTCGTGTCAAGTCCATTTTTGAATTGCCCCAAACACCGATTTAGATAGTGATTTATTTTGATTTTTAATAGAACTTCTGTTTCAGGAGATATAACGTCATCATCAGTTTTTTATTTTTAGAAAAAAAATTTGTCAACAATTACAATGACATAAGTTTTTATGAGTCTACGGCTTACGGTTTTGAAGTTTTCATTAAAATAATAAAACAAAATGTAGTGGATTATGTTCCAATTACCATAGCAACAAGTAAAAACAAATATTGTTTTTCTGTTATTTTCAATACAATTTAAAATGAACGTAAAAATAAGTGAATATTTTAAGCAAAAAGTCAACTACAATTACATATGATTATTATTACTATAAGGGCCGATTTATTCACCTTTCTATAAAGTGCTATGTAGCATTACTGATAAGATTGTCATGAATAAATGTTTATTCATCTGTCAATAGTGACAACCTGTCATCAAATTAAATTTACAAGACATATAAATTATATAGATCACTTTGGCCCGTTAGTAAAAAAAATACTAAAAGAACATAAACTTATGCCGTTTTGTTTCACATTAATGTAACCACAAACAAATAACAACAAGCAGTAGTACCACAATCGTTTTCTTTTTAGTAAGTCTATTTCTGTGTTTCTTACAGATATGTATATAGATATCTTTTTCTATTAATTTGTACTAGCCGTATAAAGACATTATAAGCGTTCAGTAATGACTTGTCATATAAAATGGGATAAATACACCCAAATTTTATATAAGTGACCTATAACTTTATTGAACACGTAACTAATCAATAACTTACAGAACAGATGAATAAACCGGCCCTAAATCATTTAAAACGTACTACATTTTGTGTTATTATTTTAATGAATATTTCAAATACTGTAAATTGTAGACCCATAATATTTTATATTATTGTAATTGTTAAAAAATTCTCTTTCTAAAAATAAAAAAAAATACAAGGTGTTCTATTAAAAAAAAAACTAATAATGACGTCATATCTCCTGAAACAGGGCTTGTATTAAAAATCAAAATACATCACTATATAGATTAAAACTTCTACAAAAACTTTTATTAAAGTTATTTTTTACATAAACCAAAAATACAGCCAATAATCAGGTGTTTCCATACGTTTACCCAACTTTGTATATAAAATTTGTTAATACGCTTTTTAAAATAAACGCATTATGATTAAATTCTAGCACACACACTTCCAAAATGCGGCCATATCAAGAAAGGGTTAACCATTGCTTCAAAATACCAATATTTTTAAAAGTTAGTTTATAAAAAAAATATTTTAATTCCATCAAATTTAAACCATAGTACTTTAACATTGTAACATAACCAAAAAAACTTAATATTTATAAGTTGGCACTTATAATTTTGAAAGTTAATTCTACAATTTATAAATCAATTTTGTCGAAAGATAATTTACATCTTACAATGTTAATTTGTATATAGATTTGATTTATTTATTTTATAAAAGACAATATAACTTAAAAAGTATAAAAAGAATACATTTTTTTTTCAATGCTTTTAAACTAATCAACGGCATATAATTGATATGCACTTAAAAATATATATTAATATTTATAATCAAATAATTAAACTATATGACTGCTTTTTTGTAGACTGCAGTAAACGGTGATACAGTTGACTGCAATGGCAAAGACTTCTTATGTTACGATGAAACAAGATTTTATCAGTGCGTGCGTTTGACTGATGGCACAAGTAAACATTATGGGAAGCTTTTGAATTGTCCAGTAGATTTATATTGCAGCGAAAAAATGGAATATGAATGTGAAGATCTATCAAAAATTGAACTAACAAATAATACAACAACCCCTCTAACATCTACAGATTTTGACTTTTCTACAACAGAAAAAGATATTAATGAAATAATTAGTACTACACCTATTGTTGATAAAACCACAAAAAATGATATTGATCTTTGCACAACAGAACCAGATGATAATGATATAATTAGTACTACTAATAATGTTGAAGAGACTACAAAAAATGATATTGATCTTTGCACAACAGAACCAGATCATAATGATATAATTAGTACTACTAATAATGTTGATGAAACTACAAAAAATGATATTGATCTTTGCACAACAGAACCAGATAATAATGAAATAATTAGTACTACTAATAATGTTGAAACTACAAAAAATGAAGAATTGCCTAATAATACTTCAGAAGAAAAAGATGAAAGTAAATCAAGTAAAGAATCTGGAGAAACTAGTTTTGAATTAGATGAAAGTATTGATGAACCTGAGAATTCTAAAGAATCAAATGAATCTGACTCAACTGAAATAACCATTCCCCCAAATACTACATCTACATTAATTTCATCTTTTAACACTCAGTTTGAATGTAAAAAAACAGGAACATTTGCTGATCCACAGACTTGTTCAAAATATCACATTTGTACCAAATTATTATTTGGTTACCTACATACCACAATAAAATGTGTAAATAAAAACTGGTCGTATGATTCTAGGTTTAAAATTTGCACGATGACTGCAGTATGCAACAAACAATACAATTGCGAGTTTTTACCAGAACTACCAAAACCAATGCTTAATGATTCTAGTAAGTATTATGTCTGCAGAAAAAATGCTAAATCTGCTTACGATATTGATATTTATCAATGCTTAAATGGATACTTCTTTGATGTGCTTAGATTGCTCTGTGTTAAAACATAATTAACAGTTTGTTTAAAATAAAACATTAAGAATTTATTTTATTTTATTATATATTATTCAAATATAATTAAAAAAAAATGTGTAAAAAACATGTATAAGTTAAAAATATTTAAGTGATCAAATACAAATAAACAAAATTCCCAGTGTATTGTTTGTGTCATATTTTACGTGTTAACTTTAGAGTAAACGTTAAACGTGCAGAACATTACAATGGTTATTGCACAAAAATGTTTTTTCCATTTTTTTATCAAACTTAAACGTTTATTATCACATCACATTTACATTTTATATTTAATTTAAAGTGTTTTTAGATCTACTATTTATTAAACTGCACACAATCATTGCTTTTATGTTTTACACATAAAATAACAGTTTGTGTAGTAGTAAATAAACAAATGATATATTATTACAGTTTTTTTAAAATTAAATTAACACATTACTTTTTTAATATTTTTATTTTTTTCCTAACACTTTTTCTTACTTATCTTTTAATTACCCATCCAATCAATAATTCTAATAGTGCAATAGCATTGTTGTAAATTTAACTTATCTTTAAAGTAAAATAATTATATACAAGGTGTTATATTTTAAACTAGTAAAAAAGGTGAGTTTTGCTAAAAAAAAAATATAGTATTATTATTGCTAAAATTTAAATTTAAAAATTACAATTATTTTATAAAAAATAACGACTTAGTTAACCTAAAGTATTTACAATGTCCAAGCTTTATTAAACACAAAATAGAATAAATAATTAGAGAAAATTAATTAAGTAGACCAAAAACTGCATTCTGCAAACTAAACAAAGAAGCTACCGCAATAGCTGAATCTAAGACTCAAAATAAGAATTCTAGATTTAAGTGAATATATTCAGCTTTTGGGAAGTAGAGACTTTGCGTACCCAAATTTTTGAGTTAAAAATATCTTACTCTTATCTATACTAATCACAGGGAAGCTAAATCTAGCTTCCAATAGAGTACCCAAAGTCCCTAACTACTTTTTAACTATAATTACTAATCCTAACCTGGAAACAGGTATGCAACGCAATAATATTATATTATAATAGCTTGTTCTGGGTTATTTAATTCCACACGTAAAAAACTTTTTATTTGAATGTGCAAGCATATGCCGATTTGGAACGGGTCCATTAGATGTCTACTATGGATTGCAAATAGCACTAACTTAAAAGACAAGCCGCCTGACGGACAACTTACAAAATCCAAGACATTTGTTGTTATAATATTTTCTAAAACTAAATTAAACCTTAGTACATTGTGATGGTTAGTGGCAAACGGTGATAGTTGGTGACGGTGGTGCAACGAGACTGCAACCTAAAGCAATGGTTTCAATTTCAAGCAGCAAATAGTACGTTATCATAACGCAATAACGGTTGGTCTCATTATTGAAAAAGTATAAACCAATGATTTACAAGCCCATAAACCACACCAAATTCTTGTTTTGGTTGGATATAATGGCAGCTCTTAAACTTTTTTAGTTGCTCTTCAGCCCAAATACGGCAAATGTGTCTATTAACGTAGTTATTAAGCACAAGTCAAATTTTGTATGCTTTTAAACTAAGATTTTTACGTAAAATATGCCAAGTTGTTGACTAGGCGCACGCTTGATTTCTCATAAAATCATTACCAAAAAGTAAAGAGTCAAGTTTTTCTAAAAATTTATTTCTTTAAGGAGTATATAACATACCGCAAATACAAACTTAGTTTTATTATTTGTTATTTAAAAATTGATTGCTGCACATTCAATTATATCTACTGCCATGGAGTTAATTCGACGCGCTCTTAAAATTGTAAAATGGTTGATCCATAAGCGGTATTTTGTGGGATATATGTTTTAGTCTAAAATAATACGTCAATAATCTAAAGTTGCACTGGTTTGAAATTTTTTTTTTGGTTTGTTAGAGCCAGGTTACAGTGACAATATTACATTATCGATGGTCATATAACATAGTTTTAATTTCTTTTATAGACTTTATTTTGTTATGTATTATACTAAGGCCCGTTTGCACCAACGTCGCTTAAATCTTAAACTGCCCTTAAAACGTTAAGGGTGGCTTATTGCGTTGCACCACATATTTAAGGGAGTTTATGACTTTAAGGGACCCTTAATTTAAGCGGTCAATATTGTCGGCTTAGTAAAACTTAACCTAAAAATATAATTCAACGTCAAAATTTATTTTTTGCATTGATATGTTGGCTTTATTTCCGTTACTATGCAACAATATTAATAAAAACGTCCAAATTTAATATAATCTACACTGACATACGTTATTAAAGGTTAGGTTTTATGTTATTTAAGCATTTTTATTATAGAAATAGACACAAATACCAACAGTTTTCGTAAAATAACTAAAAATGTGCAATGTTGCCATGTGTAATCTATTTTAAACTTCAGTTTGCTAAACTACGCTTAAAACGTGTTGGTGCAATGCAATGAAAATTAAAACTACCCTTAAAATTAACTAGAGTTTAATTAAGCGTCGATTTAAGCCAACATGGTGCAAACGGGCCTAAATAGTTTAAATATTTAATTTTTTATTATTTTTTTTACATTGTTAATGCTGCTGCTAAAATTTACAATTATTGTATTGTTTTTTTAAAATTACATTTTTTAGACAATCATTTATATCAAATATTGTTTCAAGTATGGAAAAGAGCATTTAAAACTGTTCTACATTTTTTTTTAAAACAACTTATTTAAACCAAAAAATACAAAACATATTTAAACAAATTTTTATTTATAGTACAAGACTTGCTAGAAATTTTAACAAATATTCACAGAAAACTTTATATAAAGATTTTTTAATCAGATTATCGACAACTGGACTATGTTTTCAAATTCGTTATTTTTATAATCTGCAAATATTCAAAGACAATGTTCACAACCTACTAAAATCTCCTCTTAATGTGATTGTTTTGGTCGTTGAAATTTAAAAACATTTTTATTATTTGTGATATTTTTTAATTAATTACATTTTGCAATTAAACATTTTTTTTTAATAATGTGAACAATTAAAAAAAAAAGAGTGAACAAAATGTTGTCAGTTTTTGCAATCTTGATTAAAATGTCAACATTTTATTTGTCACTACTAAAGTTATAAAATATAAAGGAGTTATAAAAAACAAAATTAATTTAAATTAAAACAACACCAATTATCGCCTTAAAAACATGATACGTAAAATAAAAAATAACTAAAAACTAAAAAAAACAAAGACTGAAACAATGTGAGGTATTTTTTTTGTTTCAATTTGAATTTTGTGTTCTTTATTGTTAGATACGCATTTTGTAATGTAGTAAACTTATCAGTTTTAAAATAGTATTTGATACTTAAAAAGTTTGTCCACAATCATAACATTACTCTGTTGGTATCTATATTTTTAAAAATTCTCTATTGTATTCTGCTTAGTATGTCTGTGAGATAATGCAATGCATATCCTCAAACAGTTATGCTATACATTAGCACAGATTCTACTAGTGCAGTATATATGGTTCTCAATTCTAATAATGGAAGAAAAAAGCAAAAAGGTAAAATATTTTTGCAAATTGTCTCAGTTCAGCGTTAATAGTCATTATTTGAGATATTTATAAAAATTGGTAATCAATTATATAATACCCAAAAATTTAATTTGAGTTACCCATTTAATTTTTAAGTACATTTGCAAGTAATTTTAATGGTTTTAAAACATTTGTGAGTAGATTTGAAGATTGGTGATAATATATTTTTTATTGTGTGGTGATTTGATATGCATGATCTTAGTTTTGTCAAAGTTAATATTTATTTTATTGTCATTCGCCCACATTTGAAATTTGTTGAATTCATCATTTAGTCTTGTGTTAGTCATATGTTTGCTTGACAGCTGTCAAAGTTGATCTGTCAAAACAATTAGTATAGTGGACAATTTAAAAAAAGCGGCATATTTAAAGTGATTACATAATCCCATTCATTTATAAACTCCCTGTATTAACTAACTGGTTGTAGTTAATAGTGTCAAAGGCTTTGGCAATTATTTTAGAATGTCACTTGTTGCCTTTATTTTTACAAACTCAAATTGGTTTGGGTAAATAATATTATTAAGATTTAAACAGCATCATAATTTTGATATAATATTCTATAATTTTGTCAATGCAAGGGAGAAAGAATATTGGTTTGTAGTTGGAGTAGACACTTTTAGTGTTCCTTTTGTAGATTAATGAGAGTTTAAAATGAATATTGGTAAAGTAACAGAAAGAGCAAGATAAATGCAATATATATATATCTAGAAGAACTGTATAAAAGAAAGCAAAACTAGCTAAACAATATAAATACAATAAACAAGTGTCATAGTATCTATAACATTATTTGACCAGACTCTGACAAAGCTCTATTTTAAATTAATAAATTAATAGTAGTAATAGATATAATTTTTTTTTAATTTGCTGCAGTAAAAAAATCGTTGCAGCAAAAATGAGAAAATATACTAAAGTTAAGCTAAGAAACATAAATACAGTAAATGGTAGTAAAATCAATATATAGATTTTTTGATTGTCATTGTCAGATTTTTTTTAAATTTATCAAATTCTAATTTCTAGTTGAGTTTTGTTGACAAAAACAAAATCTATTCCAACCAGGGCTAAATTATCTTTTTTTTGTAAAACCTTTTACGACAACTGTAAAACAGTTAAATAATTTTTTTTAAGTAACTAAAGCAACGCAATTAATTCTCCCAACCACCACTTCGTACTTAAACGACGTATATTAATTAACTTAACACTATTTTGCAATAACATTTATAATAATAAAGGAGCTGCCATGTTGTCAAATTATTTGACCGCATCACGGTGCAAAAGTTACTGAGGCTCCTTTTTAGTTTTTACGTCCCGACTTTCGCTCCAAGCTGCTATGCCTCACTCTACTACATTCGTGCCGGCTCGGTTTATCTCATCCTCAGCGCGTCATCGTAACGATCCGCAATTCTTCCCGCGCTGCTTTTCTATAGATTAAACCTGCATATAATTATTGATATGTTCCGCGCACCCAACAAACATATAATTTTTCTGTAGCATAGGACTGGTAGTCATACCGCAATATCTACAATTATATCAATTACTTAATTAACACATCCTCAAGGTATACTCTAATACCAGTGTGTATATATACCAGTTATTGTGCAACCCCAAGGCCTTAACTGCCAATGCTCAAGCATACCCCTATATATGTTACGTATAAGACCTCAATGCCAAATACTGTGTTAACATACAACTCTGAGGCCTTGGCCAGTATATGAATAACCATTTTTTACAGCTTAGTACAACTCCAACTCTGGCAGTGTACGTGGTATGCTACAACTGTCAAGTACCTCAATGGCCTCAATGCCAATGTACTTTGTTTTACACACCTCCAAGACTATTCTTAGTCTATGTGTGAATAACCTCAGACAGTTGTGAAGTACCTCAATATCCTTTTGTCAACGTACTTTTTTACACCTCAAAGACCCATTTAATCTATGTGTTAATAACCCTTAGGTTCTCAGACAATACATGTACGTAAATAACACCATTTACAGTACATTAATAGTTATAAGCAATGCTAACAAAAACTACTTTTAATATAACTTTTTTTTAAATTTTTGACAGAAAGAAGTCGAGCAACACACAAAATCAGAATTTGAAAAACGTTATTTTTCTTTCTAAATGTATGTTAAAATTAAGTATAGATTTAAATAAGATAACACCATACGTATTGTGCTTGAGTAAAGATTGGATGAGTGCAGTTGAAACATGAATAAAAAATTATACATGCATGTCAACTTTTGATAGGTCATTTCATATTTACGGAGATGCGACCGTATTGGTACGGTCAAACTTTTCTAAACATTATAAGCCTTATCTAACATTGACCAATACTCGATTGAAATGTGTATAGAAATATCAGCTATCTTATACCACTCTGAGATCTGCAAGATATGTATATATAGATCCCCAGCTGGAGAGCAAAAATTGTTCTTTTAGCAATTAGCTGAAATTTTAAGAGTTGTTACAATTAGTCACAAGCACATTATTTTAACAGGTAATAAACATTTTACGTAACTATGATTGTAATGTCATGGACTTATGTCTATCGGATCACTACAATCAGTCATTTACTTATGAAATAGATATTAAAACAGAAGATAATAAATCAAAAAGTTTAAATACTAGAATATTTAGTCAAAACAAAATGTCAGACTTTACAAATACATTCCTACATTACTATGACATCCACGAAATAATAACAATATAAACAAGTATTTTCAACATTTCTGGGAATATTTTCAATAATGCCTAGATATAACATGCCTTAAGCAAACTGTCTTAATTAAAAACTGTCAAACTAAGTTTAAAATCAGTTTAAATATTAAAAAACAATATGAAAATTTAAAACTTTTAAATCAAATACGAAAAATAAGAGTATCTGAAAAACTAAATAACAAACATTACAAAAAACAATTAAATATCAATGATCAAAAACAATAAAATATAAACATTATTAATTACTCTAACAATAGAACTCGCGCAGTGTGGCAAGCCGTCAATAAACAAATGAATCTAAACAAAAACAACAAACAAAATATTTGTTTTAAAACTGAAAACGCGTTAATTTTTGATAATCATAAAGTTTGCAACAAACTAGCTAACCATTTTTCCAAGGCAGT
The DNA here is from genome assembly GCA_963932245.1 of Tachinus rufipes. Classification (NCBI taxonomy): domain Eukaryota; kingdom Metazoa; phylum Arthropoda; class Insecta; order Coleoptera; family Staphylinidae; genus Tachinus; species Tachinus rufipes. The sequence continues at coordinate 67,359,984 of OZ010745.1, read as the reverse complement.
ACAAACTAACATTATACAACATTTTGGTGTGCAAATATCAGAACAATGCACAAAGTCTTTATGTGTACGTCAATCTATGTTTGTTACACCAGTGACTGGACCGGAAATAATACAAATAATCAGTAACATGTCCAATAAAAACTTGTCATTTCAACTTTGCTACTTTCCAGATTTATTAAAAACTATTACTCTCTTAAGTAACTTTTCTAAGATTATTGAAAAAACTGCTGCAAACAGGATTTATGAGTATGCACACAAATTTAACATACTTACAAATGTGCAAATGTGGTACGACTTTTCTTTGATTTATCATGTGCATTTGATAGTGTGAATCATACTTTCTTGCAAAGAAAACTCATTTCTACTAAGAAAACTTATGTAACTACTAATAACAATAAGTCAGATGAGTATGACATAAACCTGGAGGTAGAACAAGGTTTTGTAATAGGACCTCTGTTATTCTTACTTTTTGTAATGATTGTCCTGAGTTGATCAAAAAAGAAACTATATTTATGTACGCGGATGACACATCAGTTGTTATATCTGGTCAAAATTGCAATGCTTAAGTGTTAATAACACTATCAGTTTTTGCATATTTTTTAAATTGGTGTTAGAAAAACTCACTTAAAATAAATGTTGAAAAGACGGTATGTATATATTTTAAAACCAAAGAAATCATAGAATAGATACAAAACTTAGTCCAAACAATAAGTTTTTGGGAATATACATTGACAAATATCTCACATATTAATGAACTGTATAAAAGATTAGCAAAGATTACCTTTGCAGTTTTGTGAAAAAAGAACTACCTACTTTAGTATACAGTATAATAAATTATAACATAATAGTGTGGGGTCAGGCTGCAAAGTTGCAGCGGGTCTTTATTATGCAAAAAAAAATTATTAGATATATTTTTAATATTCCATACGGCAAAACTTGTAGGAATGTATTTAAATCTGAAAACTTGTTTACTATTTGCTGTATTTATATTTATAAAATACCTATATTTTTTTGCATACAAAAAATAATTAAATTAACTGTTAAAAACAATACATACAACACAATAAACTCAGAAGATATTTATATAAACCATTTTAACTTGGCCAAATATAAGAAATCTTCTAATTGTTCAGGTAGTTATATATTCAACAAACTACCAAGTGAACTAAAAAAAATTAGTAATATTCATATATTTAAAAAAACAAATAAAAACCTTTTTAATTAAAACTGCTTCTATACGGTAGATGAGAATATGCAATTTTAATTGTAAATACTTGTACAAATAAACTAGTGTTAGTTTGTGAAAGTTGTAGAAAAACGCGATTTGGTGGTAAAAATTGTTTTTGTCCACAACTTTTTTTATAACCTTTCAGTTGAAGTTGAAAATTTGATTAGTATAAAAAACTGATAAATGTATACTTTCAGATTTGTAAATGCCAAATTTGTGTTTTTGCAAAAAATAGATTACAAAAATGTTATTTTTATCTAAATTGATAGTATCTAGTTCTTTTGACAAACTTTCTGGTATATAAAAATAGCAATCTTAAAAAAAACTGTTTTCTAAAGTTCTGAGAAATTTTCAAAATTTAATAAAAATGTTTTGTCAGTGAAATATTATTTTTTGGACAATTTTAAAGAGAAAAGTTATTTACAAAATTTACATGATCAGGATTCATGTAAAAAGGCAATTTTAGTAGATTAATCAAAAAAATTTCATTCCGTACATTTAATTCATACATGACAATATATTCATGGTTGAAATTTAACTTGATTAACACTTTCCAAAATAATTTTGTGTTATATAACAATTTTAAAGTTGTGTGTTGAATATTATTGCATCAACCCTTCAGTCTCACTTCTTAAGCCTGCAAACAAGATGAACCAACTCAAATTTGACGACAGCTAATATTGAGTTACACATTTTACTATTTAAGTTATAAGTATAGATATTATGATTGTTTTAACAATTACCATAAATACAATCCTTTACAATTTAGAGTTATTAATAAAAGCAACCACTCGATTAAGATAAAATATTTTGCTTATTTAAATTAATCGATATATATATATATATATATATATATATATATATATATATATATATATATATATATATATTTAGTTATTTAAACCGGATAAATATATTTTAGTTTTTTGAACCAAATTAAGGTTTTATAAAACATACAAGTGCAATGGTAAAAAACAACTTATTTTGGTCTGCAATGAAAACACAGAATCTTCAAAAAAATAACAGAAAAAATAGCGTGCAATACCAAACGTTGATTGCCACAACTGACAACAACATTTTAGGTCATGCACAGTTTCCGGTTTCAATGTAAATAGTATATATCTTTATTTCTGTTCTTTATCTACCAGGGTGGTTTGGAAGTTACCTAATAAGCTGTTGGTTCTGTCACACTTTTTTAGACAAGTCGTAGACTGGTGCAATGAAAAATATCCGCAAAAAGCTCAATAAATAAAAATGTTTTATATTTGATTATTAAAAATTGCTTCGGTTTTGCCATGAAAATTCACAATATACAAAATTGTCTCTATCATTTATGACAATTAAACACACATTTTATACTAAGTGAAGATTATACTAATGATTGCAATTTACAAATTAACATAGCAAATGCCATCAACAAACTTCTGAGCTATTTTATACAACATTTATACAACTAGCAAAAATATATGAAAATATAGCATACATAGTTTTATAACATAATACACTTACTAATCAGATAAAGGAATGGTTTTATAAACAAATTGCCAACTATTTACCGCGGAATATTTACCTCTGGAATTATTTACCGCGCACAACTCATAGTAAAAAACAATTTTATTATTATAATTAATATTATTATTGGTATATAATTAATAGCAAATATTATAAATAGTTCTTCAAAAAGTACAAAGAAAATTATTTGCATCATATTCACCGACAAGTTCTTATTTGTGCCTACTTATATATTGTTCAAACCGCATTTTGTTTAGCATGTGTGTTTTTTTACTATAATTTTGTATGCTGATGATACAAGCATCATAAATATATCTAAAAAATTTGACACTGCCGTTACAATATAATTTTCAATGTTTGTTGTTAGTAAAAAGTAATCTTACATTTTATGAAACCACAATTACAACACGCGTGCAAAAAATAATATAGAATTAAATTATGGTTGTATAAATAAATGCAGATGAACAGGTAATTATTATGGGCCAAAATTTTATAACAAATTGACAATTGAAACCCAAAAGTTAAATTTCAATAGCTTTAAATATAAAATTAAAGAAATATTAATAAGTAACACCTTTTACTCTTTTGATGAGTTTTTAAACTGTCACATACTTTTTTAATTATATAAATTTTTATTTATTATATGTAAATCTATTTATGTTTAGTTTGTGTATGACTTGTGTAAACAAATGTATTTTTTTGTATTTAACATGAATAAATTATTATTATTATTACTATTATTAGCTTAAAACTTTTCTCGGTTAAATTGTGTTTGCGGTACAATGTGTGTGATAATCTTTTTTGCGGTGAATTATGACATTTTTAATGCATATGCAGAATTGCAAAGTAATTAAAAATGTAGGTAGTTAGAGTTGAATATGTTAATAAAAATTTAAAAACAGATGATGTTGCTTTATTTGAAATTTACTCAGTTTTTAAGATTTGGATTAAAAATATGGTTGCTTAAAAAGAAAATGTTAAAATGCTTATTTACAGTCTAGATTTACTCAAATCAAAAACACATTTTTAGTTTACCTAACTATTATAATCCTTTTTCGTGTTTAAAGATAGAATAGACAATAATTCTTTACATCAATTTTCATCTTACAGTAAAGTTTAGTATTATTTAAACAGGTTAAATATTACAGTATTTTAAAAATAATAATCTATAAAAATTGAACTTAATGAATAATTTTATCTAACAACAAGATTTGTTTTGCAATAAAATATTGTTAAATAATAAATGTAGTTCAAGTCCTGACAACATTTCTCCATATTTTTTAAAACAATTTGTTTATTATTTGTGTAAACCTATACATTTGTTATTCTGTTTGTCCGTATGTGTGTTTTTATCAGTTTGGAAACATTGTTACATTACACTTTTATTTAAAAATGATAACTAAGAAGATATCTGTAACTACAAAAGAGTATCAAATGATTATCCTTAAAGCTATAATAAAAAAAATTCAAGTTTAAACGGTTTATACAAATGTTTTTAAAGCTGTTGACCATGTTTGACACGATACGATTATCAACAAGTTAAGAGGTTTTACTAAAATAATTTTAAAATGGTTATTTTTTATACAACAAAAAACATTTGTTAAAATAAGTGATTTTATTTCTTTTTTATTTATGTAATTTCGGAAGCGCCTCAAGGTTCTCATTGAGAACAAATAATGTTTTAGCTCTGTGTAAATATTAGCAAAAACAAATTTAAATTGTTTTTATTATTTGCAAATGATTTAAAACTATATAATGTTGCCGATCAATCTGTCAGAATATATTAATTTTAAAGCTGACTTTAATAGTAGACTATTTAGTCGATTAGTGTAAGCTTAACCAACTTACGCTAAACCTAAAAAACAATGTAAGTTAATTTTTTTTTAGTAGGTGTGCAATTAATTTCCAAAAAAGATACTATCTTTATTCAGAAAAATTAAAACTTTAATGTGAACTTAACGGTCTAAGTGTTCTGTTTTTTGTAAACTTAACTTTTATGTGTCTAGAACTTATATACTCTTCACCCTAAAACATTTCAATTAGATTTTTAAAGCAGCAATTATGATAAACATTCACCAGTTTGTAGAATCATGCGCAATTATAATACAATATCAAGAACCTATTATATAAATATGTTTATTCAAATAATTGTTGTCTTCATCTCTCAATCATTTACAAAGATTAGATTGATACGTTTTGATTTTAACACTGTAATTTTAATATTTTATTTTTAACTCTAGTATACGGTTATAACTTAGATGTGTAAACTTGTTAGTTTTTGATTTGTTGTAATTTTGTTTTATATCTTGTTTTTAAATTTGATGTATTGAGCAAATTTAAATTTATTTTGATTTTATTATATTTAAAAATACTTGTACATTTGTAATTATTGTAAAAATGATATTTCCGTAATAGATATTATTATATTATTAAAACATAAATCTAATAATAGTGTTAATGTTTATTTGCATGTGACCTCATAACAAATATCAGATAATGCTATACAATTGTTGTTTGCCAGAGATAAAACTGATTTCATATAAACCACAACGTGCACCATATTGCAATTTTTGAAAAATCAATATAGCAATGCATTGTGCAACAGTAATTGTGTTGATTATTTTGGTAAGTACATTAGTAGGTATTGCAATTAAATATTATTAGTAAACCTTATGGTACAATAGATTTGCTAACTTTAATTCTAATTAATTTGTGTACGTATGGATAATTATATTTTCTTAATTGGTATAAGATTTTAGATTATGTTTTAAATAACATTGTGTAAAACAAAAAAGTAACATATTTTGTCTACTTTTTTCTATAATGTGTCAATTATGTAGTTATTATTAGTAAAGAAACATTGCTATTTCGATCGTTTTAATACGAACAACAATATACTATTAATAGTAGTTTTTTTGCAATCAAATGAACCAGATTAAAAGTAATAAAATTAAGATAAGAAAAACTAGAGAAATCGTTAAAATTTACTCTTCTTGACATGTTTTCAATTTTATTTATTTTGTCAAACTAATAAGTAAACAAATCAGAGCAAATTTATAGTAATTTTTGAAAACATAATTTTATCAGCAATTTTTAAATACAAAAGTAAAGATAATAAAGTTCATACACCAGCAGAAATTTTAGACTGTGCAAAATAAGTTTCAAATCTTTTGCCAAATAAATCTAGAAAAGTACAAAATGTGCCTTTAACAGATTTTTGAATTAGTGTAACAAAAAAAACGTAAAACTGTATACAAATAGCGCACTATTAGCATACTTTTTCTAATTGTCCAGTAAACTAAAGACTACTACGTTTTGGGCGCAATACTTGATGGTAAAAGTAACATGTAATGTAAAACATAGAGACAGACTCAAGGTCCTAAAGTGTACTGCTGAGTGTTTTAATTTTAAAAATATTTCACAATAATTACACTTTGACTTTTGTAGGTTGTGTTAATTTTAGGTATTGCTGGAGCTTGTCGCTGCAACGAGTTAGTACATTAAATGATAAATAACCTTAAATCAGCCTTACTAGTATCCAACACAACACAATCATTACTGACAATACTAACATGTGTAAATTTTTTTTTTTTTAATAATTAAAGCTGTCATTAATAATACTAAAAGAATTAGGATTGATAACAGTGCAGTTTATTCAATTTTAAAAAATTCTCAAATTGCACTTTTAATATTACAATTACAAATCAATTATTGTTACAACTATTGTGTTTTTTATTTCACAATCTATTTAATTATTTGTAATGCTTTATTTAAATAAATGTTATTCACAAAACAAACATTAACCAAAAATATTAAAGGTAAAAAAACACATTTTTTTTATTAGTGACCTAAACGTCATCAATTTTAATGACAGTTTTTTGTATTAGAAGTGGGGCGGTTGCTAAAAAAAATACATGTTTCTTTGATACCCTATTGGCACGTTAATATGGTAATTTTACCGTGCTACGCTTAGTACTGCTATCTACATTTTGATTATATTTGCTATTGTATAAAAAAGCAAATATACGGTATATTGTGATTAGACTCAGCGTCTAAACGTTACAATCAAGTTGCGTTAGTTGCTCAAATGTTCTTCTTCTTCTACAAGCAGTACCAAGCGGAGACGCTGTGTCTAGAAATTGCATCACTTTGAGAACAACTCAGTAACATGCGTTTATCAGAAGCGTTTGCATTGTATGTATCAAAAATGTTACATAAATTTTGAAACTTTTATATCGTTTTAAAGTTTTTTTGCTTTGGTTTATATTATTATTAAATATTTGTTTTTTTTTAATAAAAATTTTAATTTATAATTGATAATCTTATTAATTAAATAAAAAACAAAAGCATTATTTGTTATTAGCAGTAGCAAAAACTCATTTGATAAATTATTTAACTACAACCATTAATTAATAAATAAATTAAACATTCTTTAGTGACAAAACAATTTTAAATTTTATATCTAAGTTTTAGTGACATAAAACCAATATTTTGAACTTTGTCTCAAATAACTGGTGTTTTAGCTTTTAACACTAAATTAGTTGAAGTTATAGTTATTTTTGATATTACAAAAACATTCTAATTATGTCCAAAAACTTAAAAAAAATAAAAAAAAATAATTCTAAAAAATGAGTTATAAAAATTAAAAAACAAATTGATTCAAGGCTATAAAATATAATTAGTTTTGCAAATTATGGTTTTAATTATAAACGTAAACATGAATTTTAATGCAATTATAATAAAAATGTCATAAATAATTTTCATTTTTCTGAACCGTTGCCTACTCCAAATAATTATTCAAAAATATAAGTCAATTATCAAGTAATTTAATTATTACGGTTTCTAATTATTTTAATTTAGAAAAATGCAAAGAAAACTTTCTAGTCAATAACAAAAATTAATGAAGTTTATAAAACATAACTAACCGTTATTTAATGTTAGTATAGAAACTAGGGTGTACCGTTTACAGAAACAGATCATTATTGGCTGCTAAAAAATCTCAACTAATCTCAAAAATAGTTTGCACTTAAGTCAAAAAGATTTAGCTCTTACTTTTAGCCTATTTTTTATTACTACATTAGATAAACCTAAAAATGTACAAAACCATAAAAAATTTAGAGTGAGTATTATTTTTGTCAACAATTAGATAGTATTTTGAAATTAAAAAGACCTTTTATATATTAACAAACAGCAGTAAAAAATCATCAGTCATATATGATTATTGAATTGACAATTTTTTTAGTTTTTAATTATCATATTAAACACCAGTTTTCTAGATTGCACTAAAAACTATAACAAAAACTACAAATAAACTAGAGTGCACAGTTTCTCTTCTAGACTCATCAACAATGCCGCAGATGTATTCTTCGTATTAATGTAAGTCCAGTTTGAGCAGTTTTTTTGCCATTAGTAAGTTGTAGAGTTTTTGATAATTTTTGTAAATAAAAACATACTTTTTTTAAGTTTTAAACTAAAATATTTAAAATTTATGACATTCCACACATTTAAAAAAGTGTAGTAAATTTGATTTTTTTTAAAGGTTATTAATACTTGTGTTTAATCTATATTCTAGAAATTGATTGATTAAATATTACATTTAAAAGTTTTGTTGTGGCTTTAGTTCGTACATTAGTAATAATGTTGTCACTACAAGTTTGACTTGTTTTAGTAATGCGTGTCTGTACGTTTATTTTGCATTCAAAATTATTATTATTTTATTTTATTATTTATTCAAATGCCTTTCTACTTTTTGGTGTAAGGCTGTATATGGCGTATTATTAATTTATATAATATTCACGCCATTTCTTCCTATCCTTGACTTTCTCCTTTATTTCTTCCTAAGTGTTTCCTTTTTGGTTGCCTTTTCTTTTATTTCGCTGATCCATTCTTTTCTAGGTCGTCCTTATTTGTTATCCTGTTACTCTTGTCTCATATATTTTCTTGGTGTTTCTTTCTCCACTCATTTTTTTGATAAGTCCATACTATCTTATTTTTTCTTGAATTGGTTTTATTTGTAAATTCATCCTGTATGTCTTGTTCCTTATTTTGTCTTTTCTTGTTTTGTTTTCGATCTTACTAAGAAATCTCATTTCCATTGCATTTATTCTTTCTAATTGTTTTCTAGTCATGGTCCATGTTTTGCTACTATATGTTAATGTTGGTCTAATTACTTTTTTTACTATTTCTATTTTTGTAAATTTTGTTATTTTCTTTTTGTTGAAGAAAGTGTTTTTTAGCATGTTATATATTTTTGCTGTTTTTCCTATTTTGTCATCTATCTCTTTGTCAAATTTTCTGTTGTTTTGTATTATTGTTCCTAGGTATCTGTATTGTTCAACCTGTTCTATTATTTTTTTTTTATTTTTATTTTGTAATTTAGTTTTTCTTTTGCAATTATCATAGTTTTTGGTTTTTCATAGTTTATTTTCATGTTTATTTTCTTTAGTTGCTCCTCTATTATTTCTATGTTGTGTTGTAGCTTTTCTTCTGTCTCTGCAATCACTGCCATATCATCTGCAAATAATAGTTCTGCTATTCTTGTTATTTCCATCTTCCAATACCCTATTTTTATTGTTTTCATATTTTTCTTTGCTTGTTTTATAGTTTTATCTAAAACAATTGCTTTGCCCCTTTCTTTGTTATGAACTTTTTTGATTCTTCGTTGTTCATTCTTACTACGTTTTTGTTTTCTGTATACATGTATTTAATTACGTTTATTATTTCTTTCTCACTTCCTTTGTTTTTTAGTTCTTTTTATATATCCTCTCTTTTGATCCTGCCAAATGCTTTTTTGAGATCAACAAAGCATACGTGCATTATTCTATTCTTTTTTATCATTTTCTCACTTAGCTGTCTTATTATAAATATAAGGTCTTGTGTGCTTCTTCCTCTTATAAATCCACATTGGCTGTCCTTTATTGTATTTTCTAATTTGTCTCTCATCCTTTTTTCTAAGATTCTTGTTCTTCTTCAGAATTTTAACTATTTAAAATACTCTAAAATTTAATATAATTTTTCTTTTTTTTACCTAACCTTTTATAACATAACAATGTTTCAGACTTGCAAGTAGACCTCAGGTTTGTAAAGACAACATAGTCTGAAGCCTGCTGTTATGTTTTCCATTTCTTATGAGCTACTTTTTTTGATAAAAATAAGTCAATTAACTTTCTGGAAAACCAGAGTGTAAAGCAGCGACGTTTAGTGACTGTCTTTTTTGGTACATATAGATCAATTACAAAATACACAACATCATATAATATATATCAACCGCAGTATTTACAGATTTGCAAATAGTAAGAATAGACCAATCAATACGCGCTAAGAAAATTATTAACTTCTACGTAGTTAACACGTTTATAATCAAACATAAAGTAATTACCATTATTAAGAACATCACATTCTTCAATGACAAGACTAAGAGAAAAACCAAAATGATATCTATTGCAAGGAATGATAAAAGCACATTTAGAGACAAGCATGTTATCACTATTAGTTAAACATAAATCTAAAATATTAAAGTCATTAGGAATAGAATTGAATTGGTTTAAACCTAAAGCACCGACTGTATCACAATAAAACGTTTCTACCATAGATGAAACGTTAGATAGAGTTAAGCCAGCTGAGTTGTCATCAGGTATCCAATTGATATTAGGCAGATTAAAATTCCCGGTAACCATTACTTTGCTATCTGGAAACTTCAAGATGGTATTTTCAAGCGCTTCAACATGACCAGCATATAAATCTATAGGAGACCTGGGAGGTATATAACTGCAGCATACAATTAAATCAGTTTGTCCTAAGTTAATTTTGATTATGACCATTTTTAGATTATCTTTTAAAGGTAAAATGGTAGATTTTATGTTTTTTTTTCTGACGACAATTAAAACTATACCGCCACTGCACTTGGAGCTGTTATTTTCAGTCCTAACCATACGATAGACAATGTATCGGTCATCAATAATTTCACTATCAAGTATTGACGAATGAAGCACGGTTTCAGTAAGAGTCAGTTCATGATAATCTTTGGTCAAACAGGAACAAAAAAAAATCCACTAATTTAGTACGTAATTCTCTCACATTTTGATAGTACACTGTGAGAGTGCTTATGGATTTTAAATGGTCTATATTTATTGAGATTTTTGGTGATTGTTGTCCGAATGGATAAGGCGTTTTGAGTTCCGACTTGTATGAAAAACTCCTTTACAGCAATTCCAACTGGTCATTGTTTGTTGTCTAGTAGACTAGAAATTAGTGATTTTTTTACACCTACTTTAAATGAACAAGTATCATCATTTGTAGTAAGTGAAAACATTCTGATGCTACATCATTGTTGCCAAGGGAATCTTTTAGATATTTGAAAATATCAACATTTTTAGTTCCAGGCATAACTCTGCCTAAATAAAGCCAATGTCTTCTTCAGCAGATTGAAAAGTGGATGAATCAGACGTCAAACTTTCTATGATTAATGGTGTTTTACGTTTAGCTAACTTTAACCCTACTCCAAGTGTCAAAGTAGTGTTTGCATGGTTTAGCAATATATTGCAAAAGAAGAACGATGACCAGCATTATTGATAAATGATGTTTTTGTTGACATTGACCTTGTATGGATGTCGCCTGAGGAGTTGTTGGATCAATAAAATCATTTTAGGGTGCAGGTGGTATACTAGAAATTAAAATAGCAATTCAGGTTTAATTTCAAGTTTGTTTTTTTTACTTGAGTTATTTGATGATAAAACCAATTTGTTAATTAGTTTTGAGTGCTGTTTTAACGTGCTTAATATATTTTCAAGCACGTCGTTATTAACACAAACTGAATTAATGCAATTATCGCATTTCCATGAGATTGATTAGTTATCAGATATAGCTTTAAGAATGGTTTTTGTTAAACCTACTCATTTATTGCCATGATAAAAATGTAGACAAACATTATATGTAAAAATAGAATCAAATTCAAATTTTTTTCAATTATTGTTGAATTTATTTGAGACATTGGAAACAAATTTTACAACACTAAAATCTTTACATTAAATAATATATCTAATAATATATATTTAAAAATTTATTTTTTGTTTACTAGATGAGAAAGACTTTAATCGGAATTCTTAGATGAAGAATTCCTTTTTTATCGTGATTTAATTATTTCTTTGAGAAAACTTTGTACCGTTTCAGAATTAATAATAAAAACTTTCAAGTTTTGAAAAACTAATTATATAATTTTTATATTTAATTTTTATGTTACATAGTATCCATATAAAAAAGTACATATAGCAACAAATGAAGTTTAAAAATCTTAGTCCTCTTGTCTTCTATGTAAAGGCAAACATAAATTAAATATATGTCCTTCAAGGTACGATGCAAAACTGTCAAGCAAAACAAGCAATGTTTTGCCTGTTTAAGTTCACATAATATTAAAAGTTATATTATCAATAGCACTATTGAATTCTTTGCACTATTTAGATCATTAAATAATATGATCAATTTTGAGGGTGTAGTTTTGTCAAATATTACAGCAAATTTGCCGTCAGTTTCTCTTAAAAAAAATATCTAGTTTTAATTTGAAACCTATCCAAGTGCTATATATTTACTAATTTTGACATATGTTCTTATAAATTATGTTGAGTTATTTGAAACCATTAAACTCATTGAATAATACTTTAAAATTATTCTGGAAAAAGAAATTATTTTATCATTGCGTTTTAAATAAGATGATTTATGCAAATTATATTATAAAAAAATTACAACTAGAGTTTAATTTGATTGTTATATTACTAGAATTCTATTCATAGTTGGAATATGACCATTTATTGCAATAAGAAAAACGCAATTAATCGTTTGTTGATTATTATACTAAGAAAGTATTCAATATAATTTAAAAGATCATTTTAATACCAACAAGAATTATTTTTTTTTTATATTTTAACTCACCATGGAGTTAAAAAAAAAATATATCTAGAACAACGTTAAATCAAGCAGAAAAGAAGAAGATATTTCTGATGCCATGTGGAGTGGTCCAAAATATTAAAGTGTGTTGGAATTCCTCAAAAAGCATTAACATGTGACATTTGTCAATTTTTTTAGAAAATATCTTTAAAATAAAAAGATTGTACTTATCAACAAATATTTTTTTTATCTTAAGATCTTATTTTAGAATAAACATAAAAAGATTATTTTTGAAGCTGCTTGTAGTACTTATTAAGCTCGAAAAACTATTTAAATTTAAAGATAAGAAAAATAATTACCCGTTAGCAGTAGAAGCATTGCGTTTTGGTATTTATGTTGATGATGGGGTGCGGATTATGGTTCCATATTTTTGGAATTGCAAAACTAATTAATTGATTTATTTAAATTAGGTCGTTTTAAATTAGATAAACTCGAAAGTTTTAATAACTCACTTCTTAATTTAGATGACAATTTTTCATTTAAACTACCAACAAATTCTGATAGTATTAAGCTCTTAAGTATAGTTTAGAATTTTAAATTAGATTATTTCAATTATATTAATAAATCTTTTACAAAAATTAGTTTGAAAAAAGCAGTTTTATTGAGAACTTACAACATGAATTAATATTTAGTTCCATTTATGTTTTCTGTAAAAATTGTATTACAACAATATTGTGGTTGTTAAAAACAGAATGAAATGCGATTACCTACTGATATTTTAAATTAATGGATTTGTATCCTAAATGAGTTACCTTTGTTAAAAAAAATATTATTCCTTGTTATATAATTTGTAAAGATTGGTTAAAAGAACGTTCAATAGGATTTTCAGAAACAAGTAATCATAGAATTGCAAAAATGTCTATTTAAAAAGAAGAAACAAAATTTCATTTTTTTTGTGAATTTGTTAACTGCTAAATCAAAAGTATCTCGCTTCGTTGAAAACTTGAATAATTTCTATAATTCCTTTGTTTTGCATATTAAACTTAATAAAAAATGTTTGTAGATACACCTCATGTTGTACATGTTTATTGAAATTGTTTTGTTGTTGATAGAATAGCTCAAATACATAAGTAAAATTCTGAAACTGAGTGAAAATGTATTCTAGTAATACAAAATCCTGCTGATCTAACTAGTCGTGGATTATTACCTTTAGAATTATTGGATAATAATTTACCATGAAATAGTCTTAACTTTTTTTATAAGACTATAGGTAAATAACAAATAAATAACTTTGAAAATAATGTACCAGTTTTAAAATTAAAACAAGAAATTTAATTTTCACATTTAATTTCTTTATATCTTTCTCCTTTTATTGGATTATCGGAAAGATTTTCTTCTCTTACTGAAACATAACGTATTTTAAGATATGTATATTCTATGTTATGTTCAAATTTTAAAGTCAAAAGTGAGTCCTAGCTATGATAATATAATATTTAAAACATTATCAAATTTAAAATATCAAAATATAAATTTAATTGTAAAGATTACTCAAGCACAATACTTCCGTAATAATATTTTACAATTATAAAATGATCATTTATGCTCAAAAATCGTAAACTATCATTTTTTATTAATAAATTAAAGTTTGTCATATTTAACTATGATTGCTGTTTTTTAAAGTTCTTGAAAAAAAAAATAAGTTTTTTTTTTAAAAGTTGACAAGTATTTTTTTTTCTCAAATATGAATAAAAACGTGCTTCTATATGTGCAAAAGAAGAAATTTTAAAAATTTTAGGAAAAAATACAACCGTGGAAAAATACAAACAATCAAAAATTTAAAAAAGAATGCACTCAAAAATGGCTTACAAAAAAAAATCTGAAAAAATTCACATGATCGGGATTTATATAGAAGCATTTTCAGTAGTTTGAGCAAAAAAAAAATTATTCCGCACACTTGACTCATACATAGCCTATACATATTAATACAGTCCCATTTTTACAATTTCAAAACAATCACTATGTCAATAAAATCTACAGAAACTGAATGTAAGTTTAAAGTTATGTAATTTAATAAAAACTTAAAATTAGTTTAATAAACCAAATAAAATGAATTAATAAGAAAGATATTCTAATAGTGTAGTTTAAGATAGTAAACTAAATGACGGGATTAATAAAGATAGGTGAGCGAAAATAGTTTTGGGTGCGTTTGGTTTTATTTATGCTTATTGTTCTGCACAAAATGCAAATATGTACATTTTTTATGTTGATTTTAACATAATAATTCTGATGGTGACTAATTTTAGTTTTTTAAATAGCAACATATTTTTCTAGCACTGCGCGTAGCCTTTTGCCACCTTCCAAGTTATGTTAGGTTTACTGTATATACTTACATTTTTAATATTTAAAAAACCATTTTGAATTATTTTTATAAACAAAAATGTTATGTTAATCAAATGATAAAATTATCTTTCTTTCAGGTTTCAGTAAATGGTGATACATTCGACTGCAATGGCAAAGAATTTCTTTGTTATGATGACACCAAATTTTATCATTGCGTACAATTTAGCAATGGCACAAGTAAACATTATGGAGAATTTATGCATTGTCCAGTAGGTCTATATTGCAACGATGAAATGGATTTTGAATGTGAAGAATTGTCAATAATTAATGAATTAACAAAAAATACAACACCCAATCTTGTGTTTGATATTTCAAAACTTAATTTAAATAATCTATCTAATTCAATAGAAAATGATTTTGACTATTTTTATAGTTCTAACAATAATTCAATGACATCAACTCCAAAATATGAGGATTTTGTCAATAATACATTAGAAGAATGGGATCAAATTAAGTCAATTGGAGAGTTTAAAGAAAATGAGTTGGATCAATCTACTACTAATCATTTATCTGAAGAAAATATTTCCAATTTGGAACAATATGAATTAGATTCAAATAAAAATATTGAATCCATTGATCAATTCAAAACTACAGAATCTATTCAAGTAACAACTTATTTTAATAAAAATAATACTGGTTTATCTTGGCAGGATACATCTACATTGATTTCAACTTTTACTATAAAATTTCAATGCAAAAAAACAGGAATAATTGCTGATCCTTACACTTGCTCTATCTATCACATTTGTATCAAATTTTTTGGTATGTTTCTACATACCACCTTAAAATTGTTGGAAAGGGCTTTAAATTAAACACAAATTTGTTTAATATTTATATTTAGAGTGTCGCAGCTCGTGTCTGGAATATAACTGACTATTTCTACATCATGCATACTGCATAGTATTACATTTCTACATCAGGGATTCCCCTGCTTATGGCCGGGAACAATGAGACCCTTTCTATGTGATTCCCCGTGATTCCCCGAATATATATTATACATCTACAATGTAACACGTACATATCAACACTCCCACTCAAAAAAATATAATAAAAAAAAATATATATAATAATAAAAAAAAATTTATAATAATAAAAAAAAATATATATATGTATATAGAATAATAAAAAAAAAATGTATACAAAAAAAAAAATTATGTAATAATAATTAAAAAAAAAAAATATATATATATATATGTATATATATATATAAAAAAAAAAAATATTTATAATAGTTGCAGTTTATTTCGTAATTGTTGGAATTTAACTGCCGGTAGTGCTTTGGTAAATATATCAGCCAGTTGCTCACCTGTGGAAATATATTTTAGTATTATAATTTTTTGCTGAATTTTCTCTCTAGAAAAATGATATTTTATATCTATGTGTTTAGACCTATTATGGTTGGTGGGATTATTTGCTATACTAATGCAACTGAGGTTATCTTCAAAAATAATAATTGGGGTTTTAATATCTATGTTTATACTTTTTAATAACGATTTTAACCATATTGCTTCTCTTATACCTTCAAAAAGAGCCATATACTCAGCTTCTGTAGAAGAAGTAGCCACTGATCTTTGACGTTTTGACGTCCATGAGATAGTACAATTTTCAAATGCTTTAAATATATACCCTGTTGTACTCTTACGATCATTTAAATTGCTACCCCAATCAGCATCAACATAACCTGTAAGTATATGTTGATCATCTCCTTTAATAAAAGTTAATTTAAGATTTAATGAACCTTTAATATATCGCAATAATCGTTTTAAAGTTTTCCATAGTTCATAGTTATTTTTACTTTGATATCTACTTAATATATTAACTGCCACGCACAAATCTGGGCGTGTACAAAGCATTACATACATTAAGCATCCAATTAAATTTTTACATGGTGCATCGTAATATTTGTCATCATTCAGACCTATGTAATCTAAAACAGTTGGTAGAGGTGTATTAGTAGGTTTACAATCTTGCATTTTAAATTTGTTTAAAATTTTTTGTAAATAAGAACTTTGATCTAGTGTTATTCTATTTTCACTTCTGTCAATTCTAATTCCAAGAAATAATTTCATCTCTTGTAAATCAGTCATTTTGAATTGAACCATCAGATATTGTTTCAAATTATTCATTGCTATGAAATCACTTGTTATGATCATTAAATCGTCTACATATAAAACAATATAAATATTTCTTTTAACATGACCCTTATTTAATAAGTAAAGACAAGGATCAATTTGAGATCTTTGAAAACCACACTCCCTTAACATGTGATCAAAATGTTCATACCAACACCGAGCCGATTGTTTTAAACCATATAATGATTTTTGCAATTTGCATACATGACTATGGTTTCCTTCAATTCCTTCAGGTATTTTCATATAAATTTCCTCTTTTAAATTTCCATGTAAAAATGCAGTTTCAACGTCCATATGATGAATTAATAATTCAAACTGGTTTGCAAAAGCAAGCAGAAATCGAAAAGTGGCAATCCTAGCTACTGGTGCAAAAGTTTCCTCATAATCAACTAAATATTCCTGACTAAAACCTCTTGCAACTAATCTAGCTTTATACTTTATAGGATTTCCTTGTGCATCCTGTTTAATAGCAAAAACCCATTTACAATCAACAATGTTTTTATCATTCGGTTTAGGAACAATAATCCATGTTTTATTAATTTGTAAAGAAGAAATTTCCTTTTGTATAGCTTGCTCCCACTGAACACAATCTTCTCGATCTTTAACTTCTTTAAATGATTTGGGTATTTGTACCTCCATATATGCTGAGCATAAAATATCTTTTATTGAATTTTGATCAGTAGTTTCGTCATATGAGATAGTCGGTCGATTTTTAATTCGATCGCTTCGTCTTAATAAGGGATCACTGGAATATTCGCTTTCTGTTTGATTTTTAGTCTGATTCAATTTTAAATTTGGGGATTCATCTAATTGTGAAGCAGTAATTTGATCTAAATTTAAAATAGGGTTATTTGATTTTGTACAAGATTCAGCAATGTCTTTAACATGTAGAGGCCTAGTTTGCTTATAATCTATTTCATCAATTATGACATCACGAGCAGTAATAAATTTCTCTGTTATAACGTTCCAGAGTTTGTAACCATTTGGTTCATATCCCAATAAAATTGTTTTAAACGACTTTCTATCAAACTTGTTTTTGCGAATTTTATCGTGAACATAAACAGTTGAACCAAATACCCTCAAATATTTTAAATTTGGCTTTTTATTATGCCAAAGTTCATATGGTGTTTTATTTAATTGAATTGCATTTGTAGGTGTTATGTTAATTAAATATGTAGCTGTTAAAACAGCTTCTCCCCAGAATGCTTTAGGTAATTCAGCTGTAATTATCATCGTACGTGCTTTTTCAGTTATCGTACGATTCATTCTTTCAGCTACACCATTTAATTGAGGTGTATAAGGTACTGTCAAATGATAGGTGATTCCCTTTGACACACAAAACTGTTTAAATTCGTTTGATATATATTCACCACCGTTGTCGCAATATAAATTTACTATTTTTGAATTAAATAATGTTTCACTTTTAGAAACAAAATCTTTAAAATAATTTATTGAATCTGATTTATGTGTCATTAAATATGTGACTGTATAATGACAAAAATCATCAATAAATGTAATAAAATAGTTTTTATTATTTATAGTCGAAGGTGTAATTTGGCCACAAACATCTGTATGTATTATAAATAAAGGTCTATTGACATGGTTTTTTATTTTAGTTTTTAAAAATGGAAGTCTCGCCTGTTTACCATAAATACAAGCTTCACATTTGTTATGTGTTGGTGTTATATTTAATATATCAGTCATGTTTTCTATCATTGAGTTGTTTTTAATTTGCATAAACTTTTGATGGCTTATATGGCCAAGCCGTTCATGCCACAATTGATAGTTAATATTAACATATTTATTAGTACTGATATTTAATTGACTTTCATTATTTACCATGTTTTGAACCGTAAAAATTATACAATACAGATTATTTAAGGGCTTACCTTTTAAAATTATTTCCTTTTTGTTTCGAATAGTGACGCCATCTGCATCAAATATGACCTTAAAACCGCTTTCTTGAATTTTTCGCACGGACAATAAATTGTGAGCAAGTTCCGGTGCATAAAGGACCTCCTGTAGTGTTCCGTTGAACCCAAGGTTTGTGGATACATTGATGGTCCCTCTCTTTGTTGCGTTGATGCTTGTACCAGATTTAGCGACTGCAATTTTCTTGGGAAAATTTAAATTTACAAAATTAGTAAAGACGTCATCTCTGTTAATTATATGATCGGTGGCACCCGAGTCCAGAATAAAAGTTATTTCACTTGGTTTATTTATGTCCATTTCATTGTTGGAGAACATAAATGCAAATCCGTCCGATCCGTTCGCACATTGGGCATTTGTTGGTATGGTGTGCAGGGTCCGGTTCCTATTTGTCTGGCCTTGAATTGTTTGTTTGTAATAAAAACAATCTCTTTTTTCATGATTCCGTCTTCCGCAATGGTCACACTTTAGGTTATTTGTTTTATATTTATTGGGAGAAATTCTATTCCATGATTTATTTTTCTCTTTGTTATATTTGTAATTATTTTGCCATTTTTTATTGTTCTTTTTAAATGCAGGAAAACGTTTTTCTTTATTGTTAGAACCAGATGATTTAAAAACTTCACTACTGAGCACTTTTAAACTTGTTGAATTGTCTTCGGCATTTAATTTAACTTCGTGATCTAATAATCTCGTTTTTACGAAAGATAAATTTAAATGTTCCTCACTTAACGTTTCTAACGCTGTTATTACACCGTCAAATGTAGTTGGAAGCGTTAATAATAAATGTGAAATTTTATCCATTTCATCTAGTCTTGCTCCAGCACATATTAATTCTGCAACTATTGTTTCAAATTGCATAAAATGTTGCAATAATGTAATATCACCTTGCAGTTTTAAATTTAATAAACGCTTACGCATTGCTAATTGAGACGCCAAACTTTTTCTTTCGTAGATTGTATCAAGGTTTATTAAAATTTCTTTGGCAGATACATGTTTGTCGGCAAAACCAAGAAATGAATCGCTCAAATATTCTATTATTGTGTTTTTTGCTAGTATGTTTTTCTTTGTCCATTCTTCTGTAATTTCCTCATTTTCTTCTTCTATGATATGTAATATTCCAAGTTCGGATAATAGAGATTTTATTCTGAACTTCCATACACCATACCGCTCACCATTAAATGGCACAATGTTTCTTTTATTCACTTTAAGTTCCATTACTAACTTTTAAAATTTTAAATGTTTATGTATAATAATAATTAAATTATAATACTGTTATATTAACACGCGAAGACCTGGGCCCATAACCTGTTGGAAAGGGCTTTAAATTAAACACAAATTTGTTTAATATTTATATTTAGAGTGTCGCAGCTCGTGTCTGGAATATAACTGACTATTTCTACATCATGCATACTGCATAGTATTACATTTCTACATCAGGGATTCCCCTGCTTATGGCCGGGAACAATGAGACCCTTTCTATGTGATTCCCCGTGATTCCCCGAATATATATTATACATCTACAATGTAACACGTACATATCAACAAAAATGTCCAAATGAAAAATGGTTTGATTCTAAATTAAAACGTTGCACAAAGACTGCAATATGCAATAGCCAATACAATTGCAATTTTTTACCACAACAACCAAAACCATTGCCTAATGATTGCGGTAAATATTACGTCTGCAAAAAAAAGACCCTTTCAGTTTATGATGTTGATATTCATCAATGCCCAAGTGAACACTTCTTTGATATGATTACTTTACGATGTGTTAAAATTGAACAAGCAGTATGTTTAAAAAAATAAATTTTTCAAAAATAGTATAGTTTTATTTTATCATTTTGTTGATATAATAGAAATGTATTTTAAAAATCGTGTGAGAATATATGTATCAATTGGAAATCTTGAAGTAATCAAATACAAATAAACACAATTCTCAGAATGTTGTTCTCGCCGTGTTTGACGTGTTAATCCCTCGTTTAAACGTTAAACATGGGTAGGACCAAACAATGACCACCGTACGAGGGTGTTTTTCAATATTTTTCTATCGGACTATAAGTGTTAATATAATAACATTCCCTGTTTATTTTGCGGGTTTTTAGATCTACCACTTAGTAAAACACACACACGCACAAACACACATAGTAGCGGTTTGTGCGTAACTGCTAAACAAACAAATTAATAACTGTTTAGATTTCACATTCCGTTTTTTCTTCTTCCCATTCTCTTCTTTGCTTGGCTTCGATAAGTGTGTGAACGTGTGAGAACACAAACACGGAACGATTTCCCCCCGTGCGATGATCATTCGAAACAATATCTCCTATCGCGATCCCTATTAACATAAATAAATTTATGTGTTTTCCCAAATCTGTGTGTCCTTTTATTGTTGGCTTTTAAAGAGACATAATAAAAACGGGCCATCCGTTTATCTTCTCCGGGTGGACCGCGACAAAAAATGCCTTTCACACATTAGCGCTTAATGCCCTCCTCTCCTTCTCATCTTTTTAACATTTTATTCTTTTTTTATTTTTATTATTATAACTAATTTAATTTTATAGTTAATATTGTCCTTTCGTTAACCGGCGAACACTTATGTACTTATAAAATAACAAATTTTATTATCATATAAAATATTTTTATCGGGCTCATTTAAGTCATAACAATAAACAAGATGATTTAAGGTGGCCGTGGATAGATGATGGAGGGCGGAGTGTTGGATGGTTAGTAGTGTTTAATACATATCCGACAAACAATCAAATTTTAGTGGTTAGTTTTAATTAATATAAAAGATATGTCAAATAGAACAATATTTAATTGCAATATCATAATTTAATAATGTGCTATGAACTCATTACATTCCAACTATAAACCAAAACCTGAATAATCTGCAATTAATTCCGAGCCAAGCAATTCCTGCTGCGAGATAAGCAAAGTCGGCTATAGCAGTATGATAAAGTTATTGTTACATTCCTGCATTGAATTGATTATCAAAAATTTTGCGATCGGGAGTAATAAACCTTTTACATATGAATAATTGAAACAACGACCACTTTTCCAATTATAATTTATTGTGGCAAATGCTGCAACGAGAATATAAAATAACGGTTTTAAAAATACCCATTTTGCGGTTTGGTTCGCCTTTTAAAAAAGGCCTTCTCCTTGTAATTAAAGTTAAAACACGTTGTTAATTGGAAATAAAACGGACGCTCGCGCGTATATTATCCGATGGGAAATGGAAACTCGTTTAAATGCAATTAGTATAGAAAAATATAAAGCCATAACTTTAAAAATATTATTTGATTTATAACCACCGCCAATATAAAAAAGTCATTGCCGCTTTTTGAATAATGCCCGCGACGTATTATTATTTTCTGTTGGGTTAATATTTTTTGGACAAACGCGCGCGAGTGTTATCGAATTACAGCCCGAAAATTTATCGTCTGTGGCCATTCACTTCAATCCTATCAGGTTTCCTCTTCGCTTCGACGTATTTTTTTCTTTTGCTTCTTCGGCTTCACAATAAGTGTCAATATGTTGATGACCTAATTAACTAATAATCAGTGTCTAATATATATGCTGTCACTAATTTATACCCTTCCAGATAAATCTTGATTGGATACAATCCGACCTCGCTAGCCGAACCGGCTGCAGGTAATTTATTAATTAATATCTCCCATCAATAATTGATTTTTTAGAGAGGAACGGAGAGTTCGGTACAGTAATGAAAATCTTCGATTCCCGAAACTCATTCGAGAGATTTTAATGGGATCTCATATAAATAAATAAACATCAAAGTGGATTCTATCATTAGGATTGTGTTATCAAACAGTTTGATGTAAACGTAACTAGTAATTCCTTTTCTATCAGATTGATTTTTTGTAGGCCTATTTAAATTTATATATGAATAATATATTGCTTAGAATTTAGAGTAGTAAAAAATCATGTAAAATAATAAATAGAACTAATTAAAATAATTTATATTCCACTTGTCTATTATTATTATAAATATTTTTATATAATATCTATTGTATGACCGGGCATTATAGAATATACACAACATAAATAAACAACAACGTTTAATTACTTCTCTACGCATTACTGCACTTACTTTAATTATGATTAATAATAATATAAGTTTTTGTGTGTTGCATCAAAGGTTTTTCTATATCTCTCTCAAAGTGCCAGTAAAAGCGATTTAATTGAAACAAGGTTTTAAAACATTTTTTTTTAAATTTTAAAAGCAATTAATAGTATATTGAATAAATTGGTAGTGTTGTACTATTTGGTTCACAGTAGCAGCAAATTTAAAAAGTGGTGTTATTTTGTGTGTTTGTTCTATCGGCTGTGTTTTTTGCCATATAAACTGTTTAAGTACAACATGATTTTGTAATCAAATCAATTAAAAAATATGATTACGTGGAAGCAATTCTGAAGTAATTTAAATATTCCTTTTTATAAAAACTTTTCTCTGTTTAAACCATAAATAAGAGGATTCTAAAATATAACAAAAGATTAAAAAAATTAAAAAGCCTAATTACATCGTTTAGACCTGTTTGTTAAGTATGCCAAAAAAGTTGATCAGTTTAATTCGGGTAAACGGAAAAAGGATAACTATTGAAGGATCTAGTGTTGGTGACAGTGGCAGCAACAGAGGCAGAAGAAAAAGAAAACCTGGTTAGAAAAAATGCGAGAACGCTCCCAGCAATAAGCCTTTTATTAAGTTTTATTATTAAGTGTTGTTTTGTATTGGCACTGCAGTCCTTTAGAACAGCGGTGTCATGTGTGTACTTGTACTGTTTCATTTTAAAGTTCTGGCATCAACAAATTTATTTTTGATCTGTGATAATAGTTTTAAGTTTTACTTATTTTTTGATTTTGGCATTGGAGTATTTTACAACTTTGTAGTCATCTGTAATAATAGTTTTAGTTCTAATTTATTTTATGGTTCTGACATCGGAGTCTTTTACAACTTTGATGCCATCTGTGATATTAGTTTTAAGTTTTATTTATTTTATAGTTCTGGCATCAAAGTATTTTACAACTTTGATGTTGTCTGTGATACTAGTTTTAAGTTTTATTTATTTTATGGTTCTGGCTTTGAAGTACTTTACAACTCCAATGTCATATGTGATATTAGTTTTACAAAGTTACTATTTACTTTGTCATTGTCTAAAAACCAAAGTCTTTTTACAACTTTAGTGTTTTAACCGTTACGCGTTAATTTCTTTCTATAGCTGTCCGTCTGTTAAGTGTTATTTATTTTTTAATTTATTTAATTTATTTATTAATTAATTTAAAACTATGAAGACAATAGTACAGTAGAATTGCAACGGTTGCAAACGCAGCTGTTGTAAACTAAAAATAATCTTGGTAAAACACGTGTCTTATTGCATATGACTTCAAAAAATTGTATCGATAACGGAAAAAAACTTTCAGAACTAGACTGCAATTTGGTTTACCATTTTAATAAAAGCAACCACACACAGCTTTATTACCTGCTGGGCAATTTTAACGCCTGCAATCCGCTTTAGGCTTCTCTGCAAAGTTGTTTGATAAAAAATTTCTCAATCCTTGCCAACGGGTTTTCTCACATTCTTCAGAAGTAAGAATACACATTTTTTGACAATTAATTTGTTTTTGTCGTTTCCACGTCTAGCCACACGTTTGTTGTAGTATGTATGAGAAGAGTTTACTGCAGCAATCATATTCCTATTGCAATTAAAATTTGTAAAAGCCAATTACTTCAAGCACTTTGGTCGACAAACTGTTAAAAAAGGTAGAAAACATAAAAAAAAAAAAAAATTCTTGTGGCTCCTATCTTAACCGTCAACAAACGCAAAGTTACAAAAAGTGGCTAAAATAACAGATGCATTGGCAACTCAATTTGCAACTGCTAGAAGTTTTCAAAATTATAGTAAAAAATTCTTGGGTAAAAAAACAATTAGAAACTCTGCTAGATTTTATTTCCACCGAGTTTTTACTTTGCTATTTTTAATTTACCTCAAAAGTGTTAAAAACATAAATATCTCTTCTGTACTAAAACCAAACAAAATCTCTTATTGAGTTATCAAACAGCTTTCCTCCAGCATAATACAGCAGTTGATAAAAATCTACAAGAGAAGCTATTATCTTCCCGTGTCTAAAACCAAGCAAAGATCCAAACAAAGCCAATAACTACATTCCGATTTTGATTACCTGTTATTTTAAATTTTTTTTAGAAAAAGTAATTAATAAACTGTCTGGTGTAGATTCTAAAAAATTGCGGTCTCTTAGTTAAACGGTGTTTTTTTACCTGGAAAAGGCGTATGACATGACATGGTGTTATAAAGTTTTAAAAAAACCGCAAGTTTGAGTATTTAAGATCCGTACGCCATTTTCTCTTAAACCTTCTATGCGCAATTGCAAGTTTAAAATAAAGATAGGAACCGCTAATTTGAATGTTATGTCTAGAAAACAATGTTCTCTAAAGGTCAACAATTAACGTCATTCTTTTTGCAGTTGCAGTAAACAATATTGGAACTTCAGTGGTCACACCTGTAGATACGTCGACAATTTACTGATCTACACATGCTATAACACGTCAACTCCAGATTACAAAATAGACAGAGAAGCAGAAGCAATCTGCAACAAAAATCTCTTGTTTGCATTTTTGTCACCTCAGAAGACATTACGGAGACCCCACGTTTGTTTTGTTCTTTTTAAAAATCACGTGCGTCAAAACAGTTTTTTTTCTTAGAGCTCGTGCTTGGTAGAATTATTTTCTTTTGAGCACCTATTTATAAATTAGTCACAAAGTGCAAAACAACTTTAAACGTGATTAAATGCTTGGTCAACACCAACCGGGGATAGCAGAAAATGATACTGTTGAGGCTGTACAAGACCCTGGTTTGGTTTAGGGCCAACTACGGCTATGCGGTATACTCACCAGCCAGAAAATCTTGATTGAAAGCCCTAGTCGCACTCTGCAATCAGGCCTTAGATACGCCACAAGAGCATTTTGGACAAATTCTGCACTAAGTTTTTGTTGTTGCAATCGCTTTGTAGACACGTACAAACTTGATCTGACCTTTCAAAACAATCATAAAATTAATTCTAACGTTTTGTTCCGGAAGTTGACAATCATCATAGTAATCCTGTCTATGAGGTTTGTAGTATTTATCTGTACGTTCATAGTTCAAAAGCTTCTAATCTTCTAATCTTCTAATCTTTTAATGTTTTTTTTTTTAGAATAGTCCACATTCTATGCTGGTTTCTGTTACTCTGTTGATTAAACAAATAAAAGGTCTTCCAAATTGGTTGCAATTATAGCATACCTTATGTTGTTGACAGCTATGCGATTTATTTTTATTTTTATTGTTTTGTTTTCTAATGCTTTCTTCATGATTTTTTTTGCATATAAGTTAAAAAGCATTGCTAATAATACACACCCTTGTTTGACTCTTTTTTTATTTCATTTTTTTACAATGTGTTGCCATCTATTTGTAAGACTGTTTTTTAATTATAGTATAGGTTAGCTATGATTCTGATGTCTTTGGTGTCGAGCTTCTTTTCTTAAAAGAGTTGAAAAGGCGGTCGTGTTTTATTTTATCAAATTTTGTTTTAGTGTCACAAAAGTTGATAATAACAATTCTACTGGTATTATTATGATGTTAAACAGTCTCACTAGATAGTAGGAATGTTAATCTTTAATTAACTTAAGTATTTCAGCCAGTAGTTTATAGGGGCCAGATGACTTTCTATTTTTAGGTTTTTTATGGCATGTGCTATTTCTTCTTTGGTTATATCTGATCTATAATTTTCATGCCCATTCCTCGTGTTTTGTTCAATTGTAGTGTTTCTAAGTATTTTATCTTCAAATAGTTTTTTAATATATTTTTCCCACATCAACAATTTTTTGCTAGTTTTGATGAATACCTTACCATTTTCATCTGTCAAAACATTCGGTAGTCGTCGTTTTTGGGTTTTAGCCAGTTCTTTAACTTTTTTGTGTATATTGAATGCGTCATATTTTAGTTGTAATTTTTCTATTTTCTTGAATTTGTCCTTCTATCATTTTCTTGCGCTTTTTTGATTTTTATACATATTTGTTTTTGTATTTTTTTAAATTCAATTTTGTTGTTTTTTAAACGATTTTATACGGATGTTTAAAAACGGATTAAGGAGTGAAAACTGCTTTCTTCTTAGATGCTACGGCTTATTTATAATTATGCTTTGCATAAAGCCATGTTAAACTGTGAGACGTCATCTCATAGTTTTTTTTTCATTGCTCCGATTTGCTAAGTGCCTACCTTAAAATTTTGTCTGACCGGGTTAAAAAGGAACAAAAAGTTATCTTTGTCTGGACGCCGGGTTATGTTGATATCAAAAGCAACAAGCTGGCCGATAAAGCCGTTTGCCAGGTGGTATACGCGGATAATACAAACACGCTTGGACAAAGAGTTATCTTTGTCTGGACGCTGGGTCATGTGGGTATAAATAGCAACAAGCTGGCCAATAAAACCGCCAGGCGGCAGACACAAACCCTACGGACAACATTCCTGTAAAAGCCAATAACCTCAAAAGATACATTAAATTAAAGGTCATTGAGTATTGGCAAAGAGTATAGAACTACTTTAAGAGCTGCTGGTAGATCTCAACATGAGAAAAAAAATTTATTTCCTGACCGGACAACAAATAACTCGCATAGAGGGTTGTGACATTCTAACGGTAAAGTACATTAAAAAAAAAAAAAAATTTGTTTTTATTAATCAAATTGTTTAGTTGAGTCGTGTAAAGCTTTGTAGTCCTTACAACTTTAGTGCAATTTGTGATATTAGATTTAGTTAGCTTCTAGTTAGTTTAAATATTAAATTAGGTTTATGTTTAGGTATCAAAGTTATGTACAACTCTTTTGTGAGTTGTAGTAGTCAGTTAGGTTTAGTCAATAGATTTTGCAATATTAGTTTTTAATTTTGACAACTGTAATACATTTGGTAAGTTACTATTTTACTATTTATTATTTTTTGTTTATTTACAACACAAAAACTGAAAAAAAACAAAATATTCTTAAAAAATTAGAATGGTTGCCATTTACATCTAAAATTTTAAGAATCGTCATATTTTGGTACCCCAAACATGTCCGAACTATCGTGAAATTACTCTTACGTTAATTGTAAGTTTGTAGTTTATATTGTTTATTTTAATATTAGCAGGTGTCTCAAAATGACTTTTAGGTGTTTTAAATAACACTAAATTTGTTTTATTTTTGTTTAATATGTCAGATCGTTTTTGCTAAACCTGTTAAGCGGCCGTATCAATACTATGCCCCAAAGTAGAGGTAATGCAGGATACAATAGCCTTAATTCAAGAACCATGTATTGTACAAACCAGGGTTTGTGGGTTAAGAAAACTAAGTTGAAATGTGTTTTCAAACCCAACTAACAGTAAGCTAAAGACGTGTATTTACATACCCAAACGCAAAAGCCAGAAACTATTGTAGCGTCGGTGTACCACCTCCAACAACACAGCTAGAAGATTTATTGATATTGTAAGCAAGGAAATATTGATATCATAGTTGAATGTAAACTATATTGTCTAAGAAAACAAACACAAAATGACAGAGGTAAACAACTACACAACTTTATTGTCAATACTAACGTAGAAATACTAAACCAAGCGTGTGTTACGTCCCACAGACAGACTGTAATAGACATCATACTAGCAATAACATTTCAAACAAAACCATTACTAGCTAAATAAATAAAATTTAATTTAGAACATAAACACAAAATAAAAATCAAACTTTACCAACACTCAAGACTGATCGATAAGGCTGCTTTATAAGGCAACTTATTGCAGAGATTAAGTACTTGTGTAAATTTAAGTAAGCCTATTAGTGTCAAATAAATAAACAACTACGTAGATAAATTGAAAAATTCTTTAATTTAAGCGTACAAGAATCAATTGCGACAACAGCATACTTTGGTGGTGCAAAAAACTCGACTGGCTCAAAAAGACTGCACAAAAATTCTTCAACAAAACAAAAAACTGAAAAACTCAATTAGATTAGATGTTATACAAAAATTTAAAAAAAAAATATATATAAAAGACGCATACATCAACGTCAACAAAAGAAAAAAATTTGTGAGAATGTTAAAAACACCTTAACTACTGCACAGTTGAATAAAATCTTATTCAAAGACTCCTAACAGCAATTAAAAGTTTATACACAGTCAATCTATCGCAAGCAATAGATAATCTTTTAGAAACCCACTTTCCAGACTGTACCGCTTTGGCACAATTCTGGTCCAACGCTGCAATTCCAACTTTATTAGAGAAATACTGAAACACTACTTACCACCTTGTTAAAAAAGTGCGTATAGCTTAGACAATTAAAAACTTCTCTTTCTACAAATTGTCATAATTAGATAGGGTTCTTCTACAATGGAGCAAAGATATCATCCTAAACGTTCTATTCATACCAAAACAAGAACGTAATGATTACACCCTTTTAAAGTTCTATTCACCAACCAATCTAAAGTTTTTTTTTTTCTAAAAACATTAAAGCAATAAAAAAAATAGAAAATAGCCCTTATCACTAAGCCAATAGACCCAAATCAACATGAATACACCCACAGAAAATGAACCAATTAGCTTGTACCGACCACATTAAAATATCACTAAGAGACAAAATGTCCACCTTTTGCGTATTTATGAAAATCTGTGTTAGAGTTTTATGCAAATTACATACAGCAAACAATAGTTATTTAATAGAAAACAAAAGTTTAAAATCAATTACCCAAACCCAATCCAACTTCAAAGCGGCCAAACAAATACAGACAAATGTTTCGGTTTTCACAAATCCCCATCAGTGCATCTCAGTGGTAAAAGATAAATTCGAATAATTGATTTATGTGCTCTTAAACACAAGTTAGATAATAATTGGTAGTGCAAAGTAGTTTTAGCTCCATCATGTTGTTTCAACCAAATAATCAAATATCATCGATAAAACTTTAGTATCACAATCTTGCAATTTGATTGCCAATTGTGATACTAAAGTTTTATTGATAATATTAAATTCTTTGGTTAAAGCAACATGATGGAGCTACAATTACTTTGCACCACTAATTAATAAATATTTAATCATAAAATTGTGTGTTTTGTTGATTTATTAAGTAAAACCAGCTCTAAGCCTAAACTTAAATCATTATGCAAAGTTGTTTGCAAAATGACTCAAGCTAATATAGTGACAATTTTTAAAGATAATGTGATCAGAAAGCGATGTTTATTTTTTTTTTTGATAACATAACAGACCATGATCTTGTTTACTGTAAAATCATTATTCCTACCCATAAATAATTCTTGTAGCTATAAAAGTTTTAAACATTTAAACTACAATACTTATAAGACTGACTTGGTAAACCTTTTTTTGTATCATATTAGTGACCAAACCTATAAATAGCAAGCTAATAAATCTCTCCATAATTATTGTAACTATGCAATACAAAAAATGTTACTTTGAATATAAACTTAAAACCGATGACGTTAAAAAAGCCTGAAATAAATTAAATAAAATGAATGTTTACTAAAAAAAATGCTGTTATAGCATTGCTTCTTTATAAACTTGAAAACCATTATTTTAATAATCCACTCCAAAACTCTAATCGAGTTGTAGGTAAACTTATATTAACGCTGTGGGGTCAGACAATCTTAGTCTAAAAATACTAATTTTATGTTATGTCCATATTTCATTTGATTAATAATTATTTTTCAGATAGCTAGAAAGAAAGAAAGATATTGCCATTGCCAAAAATTAAATTTCCCACAAACTCTTAATGATATAAGACCAATTAAAAGAACATTTAATAAAATATAATATCCTTCAATTAACTTAGTCTGGTTTCAGACCTGGTTATAACTGTGTATCAGCAATAGCCGACGTCATTGATAATAGTAGCAACTGATGACAAAAAAAGACAAAAATAATTGTGTTAGATTAAAGCAGGCATTTGATACAATAAATCACAAAATATTAGTTTCAATTTTAAACTGCATTAGTTTATAAAAAAGTGCTGTTACATTTTATCTAATTAAAGATAGAAAACATGTTTTTTTAGCAATGTCAATTCTACCCGTGCAAAAATCATAGAAGGTATGTCACAAAGATCAATTTTAGGACCAATTTTATTCACCATTTACACCTCAGACTTTTATAATAGAGGTCCGCAATTTTGGCTTGGTCCGGCCCAAAACCTTACCTGAACTTTTGTATTTTGTGCCGGGTTAGGCTTTTGCATTTCAAGCCAAGCCAGGCGAGATATTAAACGTAGTTTATGTAATTTTTTTAGGGTAAAATAACTGGAGTTTAAACAAATAAGGAATATTATTGTGTATTGAATTGTTGCTAACAACAAACAAGATCACGTTTAAAACAAACCGGGTTGGGCATTGAGCCGGGCTGGGTTGTACCGGGCTAGGCTTTGAGCCGTGTCGGCCTTAAATAAAATTTAAAACGCCGACTTCTGTTTTATAAATTAGTCAAATGGTGTAAACTGCACTTCTATGTTAATGATACTCAAATTTAAGTTTATGATACTCGGATTTAATATTCAATTTTCAATTTGTAATAAAATGGATAAAATTGTAATCAAATTGGCATTCTTGTTTTTAAAGAAAAATGGTGCCAATTTTAAAATTAAATATATAGTTTTTTAATTGTAGATTATCATGCATATATAATATAGATATATTTTAAAATTATATTTATAAAAAATATATTTGTCAATTTTATTGTCAAAATTTTTTTGTATACACATGCAAGTGAAATCTAATTTTTAATAATGTTTTTATTTTGATTCATATATTTACAGTTTATAGTTATTATACCAAAAATGGTTTAACCACCAAAACTAGTCTATTTTAATATGCATATAAAAACATATAAAAGTATATTTTTTTATAAATATAATTTTAAAATATATATGTATAATTTTTTATTGTAATGCTCATTTGACAATGTCTGTAATATTTTTATTAATTATTTTTGGGTTATATATTTGTACATATATGTAATTATAGATAAAACTTTAAAAATTTTGCAAAATGCACAAATGGTAATCTATTTTATTGTAGATTGAAAATTTAATAACATGTTTTAGTTTTTCATAAAATGTGAGCAATAGCATTTGCAATATAGCCCGACTATTTTGTTAAGACTAGTAATGCCTAAATTTTGTGCGTTGATTATATAGAATAGGTTTTTAATATTTTAACCTACAATAAAATTGATGATTATTTGTGTATTTTATTTTTAAAGTTTTATCTATAATTATAGACGGTGTAAAATGGGCATAAAAACAAAAGGACAAAACTAAAAAACCAAAAAAAACTTTAAGAAATAACTCAAGCGTTTAAGAATAATCACACGGTTTTATTAAAAATATGACGTATTTGTAAATTGTAATAGAAATTCAGAAATTTGTAACAAAATAGTAAAATTGTAATAATTTTCAGTTAAAATGTAGTGACGTAAATGTAATAAAAAAATACAATTGCAATGAAAACGGTAACACTGCAGGGTGCTAAATTAAGCAATTACGGCGCGTGTTCAAGCACTGGAGTGCTTCTAGCGGCTAAATGACACTGCAAAGACAGAGCGATTTCTCACAACTCCAGCTGTTTTTTTTTACAAACTCGCTCTAGCATTGTTGCCAAAACTTTCAAATAGTAAGTTTGGTATACAGTTTGATCTTCTGAAACTCATTCAGTCATCACGATTGATTTTGGTCACTGTTTGCGGAGTTAAAACAGAGACAGGTGGTCATCTTTGGTTCTCTCTGGGCCTTCAGATAGCAAAATAGAGAATTCTCACCGTAGGCCTCTTTCAACAACTTATAACACCCAATCGGAGTTTCTTTTTTAATTTAACAAGAAATTTTACAATAATCCGATGCTCGTGTTTTTTGTCACACATTGTTATCGGCACAAAAAAAAACACGTTTGTTTCTATCCTCTATGGAAAATAATACTACTACAGCAACAAAAACTTGTTTTTTTACTGGAATAGTAGACAATTCCAGCTATCCAACTCTGCATTTATTTTCTCCCTTCCCCCCTAGCACGCCTTCTGCAATCGCAGTCTCGTTATTTAATAGCCAGACCTTGTATTGTCATGTTTGTTGGCCCAATTTAGAATTGACTTTAAAAGTTTGTTAACAAAGTAATATTGTGTATATTTGTGCTGTATATTTACGTTTAAAGATAGATGTGTATGTATGTATGTACAATTTTTGTACTATTATCATTAGGTTTTTATTGTTAAAATATATATAGTTTATATGTTTATTTTAATTATAGTTGTAATGGTAGACCAGACTTAAGTAATTTGTCAATTTTATTGTATTATTAAAATATGCAAAAACCAATTTTCTACAGGTAACCCTCTAAAAACCAAGCAGTTATTCTTCACAAAAAAAAAAATAGAAAACTAAATCTATCAAAACTCTTAAATATCCCACTTCCGCTATCAATCGGTCGTATGAGAATATAAGCAGTTTATGTCTATAATAGTACTAAGATTGTACACAACCGTCATAAGATCTATGTTCACATACGGAGCACTAATATGATGGCCAAAAACTAGATAGAAAACGTTTGCAAGCAAACTAAATGCGGACAACACCAACTGCAGCTGTAGAGGCAATGTTGTTGTGTATGCCGCCTCTTGACACTTACGTTGAAGTGATGCCAACAACGGCAGTTTTGCGTTTGTATGCAGTTGGACTTTAACACACTGCAAAGTGTTAGTAGTATGTTAAAGTAATTCATTACAAATTATAGAAAAGTTTATAAAAAAACATAATTATGCTTTAATAAATTAATATAATTATCACCTGAGTTAAAAAAAAAGTTTATTTCAATTGATCAACAATTTGAAATTTTTATATCAGCAAAAATAAGTAATTTGCTATTTGCAGTTAGTTAAATAAGGCAGGAAATCCATTTATGATAACTCAAAGTGTAAAAAATCTTTGAAAGCAAAATACTAAAATTATTAACAAAGCTAAAAATTTAGTATTGATTGACCGCCAAGTAAAAATTTCAATTATTGCAATCATTGCAAAGAAAGAAACAAATGTTTAAAAAATTCTAAATTACTAGAAAAACGTCGGAATAAATGTGTTAGTGTTAATAGTTTTTACGTTAAAAAATAAAGTTTTGTTTTTTATGTAGCTCCTTGCTTTCATAGTTAGGTAGATAACATAAAATGTTTCTTTGTTAATAACATGAACAACATACAATGTAGTAGTTTATTAACAAATATTATGTGCAATATTTTTAATAAAATAAAAAACATTTTTCAATTCATACTTATTGTTTAACTTTTTTTTAAATTCTATTTCAAAAATGAAATAAACAATAGCTTAAGTGAAAATAAACACATCATATAACAAAGCTATCAAAATCAATTTTTTTAGTGCAGTATTTCTGCTACAGGGAATTATTACATATGCACAAAAACTCAAGATAAGTTTGGGATATATTGCTAAAATTGAGAAAAACAGAATACAAAAGTTTTAATTGAAATAAAGATAAAAATAAATTACTTATTTAATCAAGTTACCAATACAACATTATTACTAATAAAAAAAATATTTTTTTTTTAATTTATAAATTAATAAATTAAAACTTAGTAAGAATGCAAAATAAAACAACAATATTAATAAAATATACACAAGTAAGAAATTTTCAAATAAAACCAACTATAAAAACTTTACAGGTGGATCTAAAATCAATCAATATTGCTATGCAAATTCAGATAATAATAAAACCAATTGAGTTTTAGACTTACAACAACAAAACATCACGTTTACCAAGCGGATTGGTGATTTTGTTTGTCAGCCGTTTTTCTAAAAATTAGTTGCTGTTTGCAACTGCCCAGACGCTGCTGTTTGTTTGTGCTAAGTTTGTCCCGGGTTTTTTAATTCCCCGGTATCATTTATATCTAGAAAGTTTTTCCCTATTTGTCACTAAAAAAGCGCCTGATAGGTACTAGCAACTCCAATGGATATATGACAATTCCAAAAACAAGTTTCTATGTGACTCAAGCAACACAAAATTTTATAATATATCAGTTTGCTCCACGGAATATAAAGAAAGCAAAAAACTGTTATCTAAACACAAACACCCGTACCTGAATAAAAAACAAACCAAGAATTGAGAGTGACCTCATACAATATTAGAACTATGCAAGACAAAGCAAATAGAAAAACATTAGAGCACAAGTTGGAAAATATTTAAAATAAAAGGTTTTTAGAATATGTGAGACTAAAAAATTAGAAAAAGCCACAACCGTCAAATCTGGTCAAGTACTGTACGAAAACAACAAAAACAAAAATAACCATGCTAATAAACAAAAACATTAACAAAAAAATCACCAAAATCTCTCACAGAGTTATGTACGTGACTTTAAGATTGAATGATAAATTCACGGTACAAATTATATACGAATGTTTACCCACGTCCACTTTGGACACAGAAGCTATAGAACAGCTATAGGATATATAAATATATCCAACGCAAAAAACTCAAAGAAAGACTTAAACGTACAATTAGGTCAAAAAAACCAAGAGAAATAAATCTAAGCTCTTGTAGAATGTTGTCAGAAGTATACTAGAACTCAGTTAGCAAACAATTTTAATATATTTTTTTAGTCCAAAAATTTAATAAAAATTATTTATGTAAGTCTAGTTAATTTAAAAAAAAATATAATCTAGTAGTCTCTACTCAATATAATTTCTTAAATGGCAAAAACGTAGAACCAGTACTCTTTAGTATATAGATTAAGTAGTAACAAATATGTTAAATTACAACGTAGAGTTTTCTTTGATCTATTTAAAGCTTTCGACACTTTGCTTTTCGTTATATTTATTAATGTTGTTTCTAATAATTTACCACTAAACTTATAAGTTTTAAACTATACAGATAATACTTTTATATACGTCGTAAATACACATTAATGCCAGTATGCGTATCATAGAACTATGGTTTCATGAAAAAAGTTTCTTTTTAAATAATTCAAAAACAGCATCTCTATAAGACAAATCAAAGTTTTGCTACTTGGCAGTCTGTAACACTCAACACTATTAACTACAATTTTACAAATAAATTTTTGGATTTTATCCTGAATGACACGCTTATTTTTTTTTAACATAAATTATGTATGCAGCATACTAAGCAGTGCTTGTTTTGAAATGCGTACTAATGCGCAACTAAAACTTCCAAGTATTGAGTCGCATCTAAGATATAGAGTCATCGTTTGGGAAGGCTCAGTAAATGTAAGAAAATAGTTGCAGAGGATTTTTTAGACAAGCAATAATTTAAAAAATTTATGGCTTTTTTACACAAAACTATTAAATTTTTGTGGAAACACCTTTTTGATAATAATTAATTATTTTACTAGATATGGTACAAAAGGTGTCAATCTATTTAATACGCCACATCAGAGGTTAAATAAATACAAAACTGGGTGTTTCTATGTATGCATAAAAAATATATAACCACCTTTCCGTAGTCATAAAAAACATTATCAACTACAACCAAATTAAACAAACAATGTAAATGTCCTGCATAAAATCAAACCATACTGCATTTACCTTGATGATATTTTATTTTTATATTTACATTTTTGTTGACGTTTTTATAATTATAGTTAACCCTTTAATTTGATTTATTAAACGGTGAACTTTCCGCGGTGAACTTTTTAAATTTCTTTTTGCTTGAGTTTAGAAAGTCATTTGTAGACCAACAAACAAACAACTCCCAAATTCATATATAAACAATTTAACAATAACCATTAACAATAAAATGTGGTAGCTTGCATTATTAATATAGATCTTAAAATGAGTGTGCTTCTTTGTAGTGATAAAAAATATCGTAATTTGTTTTATATATTTATTATTCTATGTTAAAAGTATCGAAAGATCGTTTAAAAAAAACGGCATGTTGACATATATGTATGAAGAAATACAATTTGTAAAAATAACTTTGATTGTTTAAAGACGATTTTCCCATGTTAATCAAATGGATAATTTGATTTGCTTGCAGGCACGCAAAAATACGATTACCAATAAGTTTTAATATTTCAAAATAGTTATTTATAATAAAAAGAAGACATTTAACTAGTCTAATGATGTAAACAAAATACAATACCGCGCAAATCCATAAATCGGGGAACCCTCGAAAATAAATCCCAAAAAGTACGTTATAACGGGAAAATTGTGCCAATTTTAGATATATTTTGGTCGCTTTATCCGAAAGTTAGTTATAAGCGGGTTTGCTATAACAAGTAAAAAATAGCGTTGAGCTTATGAGAAAATTGTTGTTTCAAATTAAGTACGTTATACTCGATAATTTGTTATAAGCGGGTTTGTTATAACCGGACTTTAGTGTATTTATGAATTTTGTGCTTAAAATAGACAAACTGCACAAACTTCCAGAGTGTTTCAACATGCACAAAAACATGATTTATTTCTAACAGTTTTTACTAGAGCTGAGCGTCCCATACAACAAAACAGTTGTTCAAATTTATCAAAGTTACTATAAAATTATCCGTACAATTATTAAACATTTACATTTATGGATTTTGTGATGGAGATGCAAAAGCTGCACAAAGAGAGTATTAACTACTATCTCCAAACAAAAAAATGCTAAATCATCAAAACT
Source organism: Tachinus rufipes (assembly GCA_963932245.1). Taxonomy (NCBI): domain Eukaryota; kingdom Metazoa; phylum Arthropoda; class Insecta; order Coleoptera; family Staphylinidae; genus Tachinus; species Tachinus rufipes. The sequence continues at coordinate 67,322,199 of OZ010745.1, read as the reverse complement.
ATTTGCGCAACTTTTATGTTTGGATTGATAAGAATCCACTTTACACAATAGAAAAAAATGTCAACGTCAACGTATAATGTGGTGTAATTATCAACTTATTGAGCTTTTTTTTTTGAGAAACGTGTTTCAAGAAAAAACTACAATCAATTTTTTTTTGCAAAATAAATTGCAATGTTTTTTACTTGTAAAACAACAAAATGAAGCTCTTTCTTATTTTAGTCAACAAGCAAGCAAATATGTAAATAATACTTGCCCCTATAAGCTGATTGAAATTAAAAGTGCTCGTTATTAGCTACTAAAATTTCCAAGTTTTGTTCTTATAAATTATTACATGTAGAATCATATTAAAAGTTTTGTATAAAAATCAAACTTAATGCTTGACCTGAACCAATTCAGTTTATTATTGACACACGTGAACAGGTGAGGTTCTACGTGCAGCCACTTGGTCAATTCAGATTGCATCGTACAGTATAACAAAGCTGATAAGTAATTTTAAACCGTTTATGTAAAGATCAATTTAAAAAAATCTATATTATACTTTCCTGAGGCATGTTGCTAGAGTTTGTACTACAGTACGTCATGCAACACTCTTTGTATATATAAAATCTATTATTATTATTGTTAAAACAGGTAAAAAGATTTAATCCCACATACTCAGAAGAAATCGACTTGCTAGAACCAAATTAATAATTTTTGTTCAGATAAACAGTTACGAAAAAACAATAAAACATAAAAACTTTGCTTGACAGAACAGATGAAGGTAACGACTACGGTTGTTGTAGCGCAATTACAAGTGAAGTAGTTCGAATTTGACAAGTATCGTTAGCGGATGAGTAGTTGTGGAGTCATAGTCTGTCAAAAGTGATGTTATTGAAAGATTATTTGAAAATGCACTTATGCTTAGCACTGTAGATTTTTTTCTTTAAATTAAAGACACTGGCGGCAACATAAAGCAATGTTATTTAATTTATACATTTTTTGTGTTTGGCAAAACTTACTTCAAGAGCGCGGTTCTTGTTAACAGCCGGTATAATTGGCATAAAATTGAATTTGTATATCTTTTCAGTTATTGGCTATTCGAAAGAATTGTCAAATTTGTGTAACGCTTAATTACACGTGATTCTTACTTATGGTAACTTTTTTATATAATTTGAAATTTATTGCTCTAAGTTACAAAACGTCAAACAGTATTATTGTTATTATGGATCACTGTAATAAGTTGCATATTTTCCTACTTTTAGTTGGGACTAATTTTTAGAAAGAAAAAAAAACTTTTATGACTATAAACTAAGAAATAAACTTAATACACGATTGCTTTAGTATAAATTTTTAAATTAATATTTTTATTAATTTTTTATTTACTCCAGTTGTTTTAGATTTAGATCTAAAAAAATAATTATAAAAGTAATCAAAATTGTATTTTTAGGGTTGCTAAAAATCTATTAAAAAACCAATAATTATAAATGTAAACAAAAACAATGTTATTAGATTTGTACTATATTTTTAAATTATATTAAAATTTTAGCTTTATAACATGATAACTATTAAATATTTTTAAGTTTTAATCTTAATTAATTATTATTAGTGTTAACCATAATAATATTTAATTGGTGTTAAAGCTATATTCATATTAATCTTCAGACAGCCAGGCACAGACAAATTAATTGCGGAATATAATATATACTGCAATTGCTAATTTTAATTAAGTTTAATTTAATTGATATAATAAGCTTGCAATTTGCTCGCGGTAACTGTAACTAAACGAGAAATTAAACGAATCTGTTTGGATTAATTAAAAGCTTAATGTGAATTAATGGGTGATTTACGGTTCATCAATGTGATCGACGCCAGCGCAAAATTTGCGAAACGGTTTATTTTTGTAGACGACTCGAGATGGATGTGAACGGGGAGAAGGAGCTGCCATTGATTTGTCCGAAAGTAATGTGTGATGTTAAAGAGGAGGAATGTCGCAAAAGTAAATGGCCTTATTTGTCTTGTTTAAAGTGAAACCATTGTATTTTAGAGACGGTGAGAGGATGGATGGATGAAGCGGTGGAGAGGAGAGAGTAAAAAACGGGTGATATGGAGGTACGCGGAGTGTCAGCAGTAGGGCTGATTGATTTGTAGAGGGCCCATTAGAGTGGGCCGCCCGGCTAGCGGGTCTGGCCACCCTGAAGTCCGATAACCAGCTAGGAATTCGAAGGTTCCCCCCCGGTGCCCCCCCTTATCATCCGACGGTGGAACAAAGAGCCGGCTAAGACACTCATCACGCCGTCATTAACAAACAGAGGAAAAACAAACTCATGGTACACCTGGGTGGCTCCACCCATTTAAATATGATTCGGCTGGAATGCGACCCCACAGACCCGGTGTCTGCTCCCATGCCCATATAAACAATCACTCCGCTGCCATAACTAGCGATTATGATCACTCGTCTTCATTACTCCTAGTGTATACACACCACACATACACCCTCTACAACTATACGCACCTATAACAAACAATCGGAGAGAAAGAAACAAAACAAAACTTAAAAAATCCTCACTTTCCCACTACCTACCGGAGTATAGCATAAAATAAATCACTTCATTCCAGGCAACCCTACCCTACAATTACACCCATGACCGATCAATTTAATAATGAAATTTAATCGTGAGAGCAAATGCACAAAAATTACACCAGAGGGTAAAGATGTAATAATAATTTTTACAATTTTGTAAATTCAATTAAACGGAGTCAACGACCATTTATGTGGTCAATAATATGCCCGATGCCATTTTATACATGTTACACAGTCCTTAATTGAAAATTATATCCAATTAATTTTATTCACTATCTCGGAGGGTATATTACCAAGTGATACATACATATATACCATCTTATTATAAGCCTTTTTATTTTAACAACTTTTAATTAATTAATAATAGTCTTTGTTTCTTTTATAAAATTGTGTAACTAAAATAAAATGCAGCACTCAATTTATATTCTAACGCCCTTCTTACTTAGTATATTTATCTTAATTGTTTTATATTATATTTTATGTATTTACAAAATAATTTTTTAAGATTAAATTAAAACAGATATTTTTTTTTTAATTCTTTTGTTTTTACTTCTTGTACCCGCTTTGTATTTACATAGTCTTTTAACTAATTAATTCCCATTAATTTTACATTGTGGTTAAATTTTATATTTTTGTATATACCCATTTTATCCTATTACATTATATTAGAATTTGTATCAGCACTTAACAGTAAAAATTTTCAATTGTTTTAAGTGTGTATTTGATAAAGTGTATCAATGTATAATATACATGTCAAACCGCAAACTTTTGACTAGCAAATGTTTTAATTTGTTTTTAATATAATATTAATGATATATAAATAATATTTATTTGCATTTAGTATTCTTTTCACCTCATATCAGAGTCATTCGAAAAACATTTAATTAGCTTATGGAATAGTCGATAAAGCGGCATACCCAATTTGTATTTTTTTCTAAAAATTAAATTAGTGCTTGTGTGTAATAATAATTTTATTGCTATTTATAGTAATTAATTATGAATAAAAATTAATAGAAAATCACTTAAAAAAAAAGCAAAACTCAATTTTGTCACTTGACCTACTGTTGTAGTCTCCAAAGCTGTGTAAAGCTTTCTACAAGTTCACTATTTGAAACATCGCTAAAGAAATGTAAAACAAATAGAAAATTTTTCATTAACCCTGCACTGCATTTATTTGTAATGGCGATCAATACAGACGTGCAACAATAACAATAGTAATATTAAAGATAATAAACCACTTTGCTACCAGTTTATTGTATATTATTTTGTTCTACAAACTGAAGATGCGTTTAAAAAAAATTAAATTGAAAACCACCACAAATGTGTAAATTTAAAAAAATAGATTAAATCATAAATAATTGCAAAAAAATTACTGATAAAATTAAAAAAACTGCAAAAGCTATCAATTTCAAAGTTAAACAATATTGTTATATATTATTACTGAAAGACTTTTTTGCTTTGTAAATTTATGATTTCATAAAAGTGCACAACTAAGCCAAAAAATTAATAACATTTGTCAATAGTTATCTATTTAAATAAGAAAAAAAAATAATTGGCAACTTAATAGTCCGCTTTTTTGGGATTGGAGATTAAAATTTTAAAATAATGTGATAAGCGTCGATTTACTGGTTTAATTGATTTGTGTCTATAAAAAATTATAAACGTTATTTTAAAACATTTCCATAAAAAAAAACATGAAAATAATCGGCAATAATTTAAGTTTTGTAAAAAAATGTGGTACTATGGTAGTAGTAAAATAACATGTAAAAAGAAGAGTTTTGTAAAAATAAGTAAAAACCAACAAATAGCCACTGTAAAGGAGATAACAGAATTAATTAATAAAACAAAAAAGAACAAATATTATGCGAGAATAAGCAATATTTGTTTTTTTTTTTAATTCACTTTGTTTTACTTTATTTAAGGCTAAAGAAAAAACTAACAAAAAAAAAATTACTTTTAGTTTGGCCTAAGTCTTAATTGTCTTAGATAACAAAACTTGGTCTTAAGCCGTATTTAATAATAAATCTAAATTTGCTGTTTTTGTTGTAAGTGAAATAATAAAACAATTTATTATGTTTTTTTTATCATAAGTTTATTCTTACAAATACATTACTAGTTTTGGATTGACTAGAGCATTGTTTAGATGTAAAAAGGGGCTTCATTAAAAAAAAATTAAATTTAAAATTACTAAAGTAATGCAATCGTATTTTGAACAGTTTTAGTTCAAAATACAAGCGCATTAGCCCCTCCAGTAAAGTTTTAAAATTTTAAATATATTATTAATGCGCTGCATATGCGCTATTATGAGGCGCAAAAAAAACATGTGTTCATTTGTAAATATGGTTTTTAAACAGTTTTAAGTAGGAGTATCAACTTAATAATTAACCCCCTTTAGTAAAAACTTAAAATTTTAAAAATACTACATTAATTTGCTCTATATGTGCTTTATGCACCGCAAAAAAAATATGCGTTTAATTGTAAATAAAATGTTTATTAAATTGGCCTCCACACAAAAAAAAAATGTAAATTCAATTTGCTGTAACAATGATTTTTAAACAGTTTTAAGTGGGGGCTAACTTAATAATTAACCCTTTCCAGTAAAATTTTACAATTTTGAATATAATAATAATAATAATACTTTATTCACGGTATAGTCTTACCATTTACATCTACATCAAATATACATAAACAATGATGTTTTACAATACAAAAATAAAGAATACAAAAAACAACATTTATAAAAGCGCACATATTAAACATTAGTCAGCATGACTTAGCTGACTTCTGAACGTAGATTTAGAGACACAAAATACATTAATATCAGTTGGTAAATTATTTGCAAATCTACACATTCTACCGAGTGGATTATTGAAACCATAATTAGTTGAATGGGTAGACTCGCAAAATAAAGAAGAATGTTTGCTATGTCTATTATTAGGTGCTACATGGAATGGAAGAGTACCAAGTTGCTCCGGACAATCAATCTCAGACATAATTAAATTACGCAAGAACGACAAATCAGCTCTTTTGCGGCGAATCTTCAATGGCAGTAGGTTGTACAATAAAGCAATGTAGCATTAATCATAATTTTCAGATAATATGCCGGATTTATAAGACAATAAACGACAAAACTTTTTTTGAATTTGTTCAATACTACGGTTATAAATTTCATAAACACGACTCCAAACTGACGGAGCATACTCTAAATGCGAACGCACCAAAGCACAATTTAAAAGATTTAGTGTACTGGCTGATAAATCCGCGGACATTCTATATACAAATCCTAACATTTTTATGGCACGATTGCACATGATGTTTATATGTTCAACAAATGTAAGTTTATGATCAAAAATAACGCCTAAATCTTTTATTTGTGTGACTTTGTTTAACACTTTAGTGTCAATTATATAGTTAAAAGAAATTTTACTTAAAGTTCTATGAAAACTTTTTGAAAAACATTTATCAGTATTAAAAAATAATTTAATAATAAAACACCAAGTATTTATAGAATCTATGTCCAGTTGTAAAAGATGGCCGTTATTGAGAGATGATATTCTTCTATACATTTTTAAATCATCCGCAAATAAAAGAAATGACAATGTATTGATATACTGTGGGATATCATTAATAAAAAGCAAAAATAAAATTGGTCCACAATGAGATCCTTGAGGAACACCAGATAAAACAAGAATAGGCTGTGTCAAAAAGTTATTAATTATTAATATTTTACACACTGCGTGCGGTTTTTCAAAAAGCTGAATAACCAGGAAGTCACATCATGATAAAATCCCAGAGCACTGAGCTTGGCAATCAAAATATTATGACTCACACGATCAAACGTCTTTGAAAAATCGGGGTAGATTGAGTCAACTTGTACTTTAGATTCAAATGCATTTAAAGTATTATTTTCATAACAGAGTAAATTAGTAAGTGTGGAACGCTCTTCACGAAATCCATGCTGCTCTTCTATTAAGATGCTATTGCACATCCATTGCAACTGACCAGTTACAATTTTATCGAACAATTTAGGTATAACAGATTGAATGCAAATGCCTCTATAGTTAGTGATATTCTCTTTGGCTTCAGATTTAAACAAAGGCGTAATATAGCTTTGTTTCCATATTTGAGGAAATTTAGTTTCATTCAATGAAGCATTGAAAAGTAAGTGCAATGGCTTTGCAATAAAATAAATGCATTTTTTTAATAGTAAAGAAGGAATGCCGTCAAGTCCAACGCTTAAATTACATTTAAAGTTTTCAATTCCCTTAAAAACATCACACAAACTAATAGAAAATTTTGAATGTATTACGTTATTATTAAAATTAAACAATGGAGTTGGATGAGTTTCATTATCATATATGATATTAATGCGATTCATATGCGCTCTTATGCACCGCAAAAAAATATGCGTTCATTTTTATATAAGATTTTTGAACAGTCTTAGATGGAGGGGAAGGAAGGCAATTTAATTTAATTTTATTTAAAAATTAATTTCAAAATGTTATGCATGTTTATCTGCAAATTTGAATATACTATATTAATGCCCTCTATGAGTTCAATTATAAATATGATTTTTGAACAGTTTAAAGTAAGAAAGAAACTTAATAATTATTTTGCTTTATTAAATTGGCCTCCACACAAACAAAATTATAAACTTGAAAATACCAAATTCATGCACTTGCAATGCGCTCGCGATCACGGCAACTTAATAATTAGCTTCCTCTAATAAAACTTTACAGTTTTGAATAAACTATATTAATGTGCGCAATTCAAATTTTTATACGTTGCAAAAATAAATATATCTGCTTATCTGTGAATATAGTTTGTCTCTTTTAGTAATGGCTCTTACCTCTCTTACAACTTTACGTTTAACTATTAAAATATCTTGCACAAAAAAGTTTAATTTTAAAAGTATTTACATCTAAAACTGTTCAAAAATAATATTTACAGATAAACCCATAAACATTTTTTAACAAGCGCATAAGAGCTCATTGATGTAATACTTTAGAATATGGCTATGTATGTTAGTGTAAGGAGTAAATTTTTTCTGCTCAAACCAACAAAAGTGCTTTCCTCTACATAAACCCTAATCATGTAAGTTTTTCGGTGAGCTATTCCAAGTAATAAACAATCAAAATTAAAAAAAAGATTTCAAAAAGTTTCCTGCACTACGCTTTGAGATATCATACAATGTATCCACAAAAATACTTAGATTTTAAACGTTTTTGCTATTTTCTTTATTTTCTGAAATATTCAGAAAAAATTTTGCACATGTTAAAGCACGTTTTTATTTATATTTAGCAACCGTGTCAAACATGACACAGAGTGCGCTAAATACCGTAGAAAAGTGGTGCAAAAAGAAGGGAATATTAGTGAACCCAAGCAAAACAACAATTGTACCGTTCACAAGACAGCAAAACATCACAAACCTTAAAAACCTGAAAATATATGAAGCCAAGATCTTGATGTCAAATATCTGGGACCAACGCTTGACACTAAGTTAAACTTCAATTCACATCTGACAAATATAACAACAATAGCCATTTGGGTGCTTTTTGCTACTAAAGTGATGGTCGGACGTACATGGGGATTAACACCTATGACCAAAAGGTTATACATGGTGATAATAAAACCCATTATTACATACGGAGCGCTCGTATAGAGAGAAAAAACCACTCTCAAGTGTACAGCTAAAAGACTAGACAAAGTTCAGAGGTTAGCATGTCTGCTGATAACGGGAGCAATGAGAACAACGCCCACAGCAGCTATGGAAATACTACTATCATTACCGCCACTTCACCTGATGGTAATGATGGAAACAAAACATGCAGCATACAGACTGCGGATAAACAAACACAATGTAAACCTAGAAAACCACAGACCTAATATAACAAAGGTGTTGCATCAGCAAAAAATTTGACGTAATAATACCACAGAAAAACGAATGGACAAAGAACATATATCTGGGTACGGTCAAAAAAACTATCTGGTACACAGATCGAACTAAAGAGACCGGGGCTGGAATTTACAAAGACAAACACCAAAGAAAGCAAACTTTGCTACCTCTCGGTAAATATGCCTTGACGTTTCAGGCAGAGGTAGCTGCCATCGAGTGGTGCACCAGAGACATGATCGAGAAAGAACTAGAAACTGATAAACCAGTAACCATCATGTCAAACAGTCAAAACCCTGCAATCGCCAGTAATAAAATCTAAATTAGTTACAACATGCATACATAGTCTGGAAACAGTAGCCACAACTTGCAAAGTTCACCTGGTATAAATACCCAAAGACCAGGAGATAAAATAAAATCTTAAGGCAAATTAACATTCCAAACAAGGAGCACAGGAGATATTTACTAGACCAGAACCCGCTATTGGGATCTCATACAAGACCAGAAAAGCAATAATTCGCAACAAACTTGTGTCTACCGGACACTGTAGACTCAACAAACACTTGTATAGAATGGGAATAGGAACAGGCCTTCTATGCCGCGGACGTATGGAAGATGAGACTCCGATACATTTGCTGGATAAATGCAAAGCTTACAAACAGCAACATATAACTGTTTTTGACAAACACAACCTAAACAAAAACTTGCTAAAAGCAACTAACTAGGTAAAAGTACTAGACTTGATCAAAGAGACAAAGCTGCTCGAAGAGTAAAACACCAGAGGTGTAAGTTCAATAAGACCGCAGTGCAAGGGTCAAGCAAACCACCTCAATGTAACGAAGGTAAAAGTTGGATTTTTTAGTCAGTAAAAACCTGACAGTATTAGACAGCACCGGCTGTCTAGTGTCTTTTTAAAGATTTTTTCCTTCCTACACAAAAATAAGAAAAATCTATATTAAAAAAAAAGAAAATACCCATCATCTTAAAAAAACTGTTTTTTCCCAAAACTCTTTACGAACGTTTGGTAATTATATATTTATATAGAAAAAATAAATTAGTGATAAAATAAAAGATTATTATAAAAAAAGACTATAATAAACAATAAAATGAATAACAATAATATAACATCCAAAGAGTGGTTGTCATGTGAAGCACCTAACTTAAATCTTGGCGAATAAATTGTCGCAGGTTTGAACCCCAGCAGTTGCAAAGTATTTTAAGACATTGTGGCATTTATTAATTTAAGACATTAGTCTAAAAACCGTCTGACACTAGACTGATTTTAATACTTACGTCAGTACAATAATTTTGCGCACCAATTTTACAAATACTTAGCAAGCTTTTAACTAAGAAATTAGAACAGGTTCTTAGATAAAATCTTACTAAATAATTGACATATTTCAGTCATTGTATATATGTCGCCATAAAGACTATAATTTGTTTTTTAATTGGAGCTTAAAACCGTTGTTCTGACAAAGAACTGAAATCAGTCTTGTGTCAATGGCTGCGTTCAGAAAGACTTATCAGTTGCAATTGCTGAGTCATCAGTCGGAAGTAAGCGCTAAACTCGTTTGAACGGTATATTTTAGACTGTTGCCAACCGAGTAAACTTTTATAAACTACATAAACATAAAGCTCATAAGTTTTGAATTTAAATAAATAATTTAATTAGTTTATGAAGCCGCTAAGCCGCTAACAAGATATAATATATTCTCAATATGTAATGCCTATAATAATCTCACTTTAAAATGTTTTTAGGTTTGATTATTTTTATCATTCTTTTATATTTTTAATATTTCACCCAAGTTTTATACATTGTAATTCCATATATTTATTACCTATCTACATTGCCTTTTTTTTTCAATTTTTTTTAAAAGCAAACCTAAATGTATGATGACGAAAATGACAAGCGGTAGTTAGCAACCGCGTTCAGCTTGCATGATAATGCATGATAAGTCGATCTGAATGCAGCCAACGTGTACAGTAATGTTCAAATTCTAATTTTTTATATAAAATCTTACTAAATAGTTGACACATAAATCCGTCTGTATACAGAGTGAGTCATAATTAGATGTAAATAATTTAAACAAAGTAATTAATTTAATATACCTTAATACCAAAATGCTCCCTTACACAAATACAGTTTGCTAAATTTTTTTTTTATTTGTGATTAATGTATTAACTGGCAATAAAAGTAACAATACAATAATAAAAACAATAAACCACTATAACAAATGTTTAAAGTGTTCCCTCCCAGTCTCAATACAAGAATTGCTAAATATTATAGTTTTCACAAACCTTGTTAACAGCCTCAAAAACTCTTTGTTGCAACTGTTACCTTGCATTCATTACCTCACGGCAAGTCTGTTGTTTTAAAAACCACCATAAAAAAAATTGTAGCGGATTAAAGTCAAAATTTCTTGGCGGCCATCTCAGCGTTCATCATTGAAATAGTTATTTAACCATTTTGTAACTATTCTGGCATTGTGAAGAAGTGCTCCGTCTTGTTGATTAACGAGAAGTTTTCAAATATACCATGCAGATGGATTATCGATTTTTTTCAGCTTCAATAAAGAACTATGCAGATTCCTCCTCAAACATTGTCAAACAATTGTTGCTAAAAACTCCTATTCTTTGTTACGTAAATATTTTCTTTAATAATGGTGCAAGTTTTGAAAGTTTGCAAATCTATCTCTAGTAAAAATTACTTCATCAATCTATTAAATAGATAAAAAAAAACTAAAATGGTTATTTATTTTTTTCAAGATGACACCGAAGAAAAATTACGCGTTGTTTGACATCCCCAAGATAAAGAGCTTAAAAACCTGTATAAAGGTAAGAATATAATTTTTCCTTACGCAGAATTTGCAAAACAAAACTTTGCAATAATCCGGCTAAACAAAAATTTGGCTTTTACTGGTAGTAGGATTATTTAAAACTGAATCAATTACAACTTCCTCTAATCAGATTATATTTCATTTTCACGGTGTGGTGCACCATTCCAAAGAGTTTGTAGAAAACCAATTTTGTCCAGTCTTTAATAAACTGAAGTAAAAACCTGGTAATCTAAGATTCTTTTGTAAAAAAATTTGCGGTGGTGTTTTGCCTTAGTTACAAAAACAATACACAAAAAAAAAATTTGCTATTTCTCGTTGAAGTAAAATCACCCATTAAAAAAAAATGTTTTTTAATAAAATAGTGTCATTAAACACCGCAGGCTATAACATTATAGTCACTATAGCACAGTAGGATGTGCAGCATTGTATGTTTATGCACGTTCGTATACGATCATTATATTAAAAGTAGGAAAACTATTATTCAAACACAGCGTGTCTTTTGTCAAACTGAGGATATAGAGTTATGGATAATCCACAACAACAGCCCCAGCTTAGCCCTTGAGTGTTGCTATACTTGAAGTAATTGGCCCAGATTGCTACATTGAAATAATATCCAACTTTTAAGTGCCAGAACTACAGAAATAGACATTAAAAACGTATAGTTTCAGCAGGATAGTGCCAGAGTCCACATACAACAAAAACCTCAATAGGAATTTTTTGGAAGATTTTTTAGAAACAAATCATTTTACGTTTTGACAATATGCCTTAGCCACCTCTTTTTCCCGACCTAACGGTTTGTGATTTTTTTTTTGTGGGGTTTTTTAAAGACTATATAAAAATTAACCGCCATGAATTAGAGAAAATTAATGAAGAACTGTTGGAAGATGTTATGAGCAACTTCAATTAAACAAACAAATTTGCATTCAGGAAGAAAGTTGTCATTTAAATTATTATTTTCCACTCTTAGTTAAATAAAATGGCATTCTGTAACAAACATTTTAACGTTAATAAATAAACAATTCATTAACGGAGTATTCATTATTTCAAAACCAAGCGGTTCCTCTGAATCACCTATTAAATTCTAGTATTTTACAGTTTATTTATTTTTGTAATAATTTTTTTAATTAAATATTATTTAAATAGTTTATTAACAAACATGGGGGCTAACCAGTAACACAAGAAACAAAATACATTATATCATCTCTTATTAACAAAAAAAAATGTTCAGTTTTTGTCACTGCTAAATATTCGGATAATGTAAAGTAACTGTTAAAAAAAAGACAAATTAGCTGCAAAAACACTGCAACACAAAACGTCAGATTAATCGTCAGTTGCTTTCTTATTACAGTTCCAAAGTTTGTGAGTTAAGCAAAATAGCGGTTAGACTTAGTATTTCTAAAACTACAGTGTAGAATATAATTAAATAAGTAAATAAAACAACTACTATGTTTTTACCACTAATTTATTGTTGTAAAATTATATATAAGGTATATATATATTTAAAAAATTTATTTCACAACTTAAGTTTCAACGTATTACTGTCATTATCAAGTGATACATTGTAACCGTCGCAACCATCTTGAATATAATTAAACATTATGAAAAAACCAGAAATATCCTAAATAAAAAAAAAAACAAAAAGTTTCTTATAGAAATAAGAGAATATTAATAAAACTTCAAAAAAAAAAAACAAAAAAAATACTTAAAGACGCATTACGGCTAAATAGAATCACAAAACTAGGCTAAATCTGTCAAGAAAGTGCTGTCGCCTGTGAATTCATAATTGTGGAAAAATGGGAACATGCAGAGAAAAAAATTTTAACAGGAAAAGATATGCTAGTAAGGAAGTAGATATATTGAGAATAGATAGAAGTACGTGGAATAAAATTATAATGAGAGATAAAAATATATAAGTGCAAGAGCGTATAACGGATAAATGAATCTAGGTACAATTCAAATTATGTACATATTATAACGGATGCACTACCAAAGTACCTAGAAAGTGTAAAGTATAAAAAAAAATGATTGCAAGATTCAACTTTAGATGGACAAGAAAAAGAAAATGTGAAGGATTTGTGGTTAAGATAGGGAAAACATGAAACACATGGGAAAAATAAAATGGATGATAAGCGGTAACAAAAAAAAAAAAACAAATTAAAACAAAACTAATAAATAATTAATTAAAAACAGGGTTTAGGTTCATTAAGATTATATGTTATATCAGAAGTGAATTAAGTTTATATGGTAAATATTATGTTAAGTTGTAGAATTTTTAAAGCCAAAAGGCAAGTAATAAACGTTTATTACAATAAGTGACAATTAAAATTGTGTTTAAAATTTTTTTTGTCATCAAGTACCTCAAAGTTAAATGATGGCAAAATTACATTTTTTGTGGTTTGGCAAACACAACGTAAATGTTTTTTCTTGGTCATTCAACAGTCCTGAACTTGATGCCATTAAAACAGTGGGGCATAAAACAAAACAAACATTAAGGAATAACCTACAACAGACATTACCTGAACTAAGAGCCAAAATAAAGCAAATTTAGATGAGCAGATCTCTCTAGTTAAATCTATGCCCAGCCGAATTCGGTCAAAAAATATAAGAGCAATGTTACTTTATATTAGAAATAAACATTTGTGCTATGTCCCAATATTTATTTGTTAAAAAAACTGAAAATGTTTTTTATTAATTAATAATGATAGAATATGACGTATTATGTCAGCCAGAATAAATGTTCAACCTTACATGCAAAAAGTAATTTGACGTTGTATTACTACTTTAAACAATAACAAACAATAAGTTGTCAATAGAATTATAGTAATACTAGAATAGATTGACCGGTATAATATACACAAAATTTCACACATTTCATGAGCCACAATGTTTTGTTATTTTGATGAGTTTATAATTAATGATTTCTCAGATGACTTAGTCACCCAAATGATTTGCATTGACAATTACCCTGCACATTTAGTTGAAAAATTATTTGGTTTTTAAATTGTATAATGCATCTTTTCAACTAACAATAGAAATAGTGTATTTTTAAACTTGTGTTTTACTAATAATTGTAATATATCTGTGATAGATGCTAGTGATGTTTTATTAAATATTAGTCAACATCATTTTGAGATTGAGACTTAATGTGTTAAATAATTATATAATAATTTTTTTTTATGTTTTTAAATTTGCAAACTTGGATCAATTATTTTTTGTTGAATTTTAATTACTTTGCAGTTCTTGTAAAAACCTAAGTGAACGTTTTTATAGTCAATTTATTTTACGTACGAATAACATTTAAGTAACAACAAAACAAATGTGTTGCAACACAAAAAAAGCATAGCCCAATCAAATAAATTTTACGACGCCAAAATAATGCAATCCACGATAAAGAATACATTACATAACAAATAATATACGTTGCACACGACAAAAAATATATGCCACGACAGATTTATATATTTCACGGCTCAAATATGTGTGTATCGGTGAAAATAACCGATTGGCTAAACTGAATATGCGTGCTGTCACTTTCTTTTCGATTAGCGTTGCTGTGTACGTGTAACCTACACAAAATACTCACTTAACCTCACAAATATTTGTTTTTTTTTTTAATTAAAATTCACTTCTTGTCGTTGTTTACAATTGTATACAGTTTTAAATAATATTAAAATATTACTTAATTTATTTCCATTTTGTTATAAGACGCCAGGCAAGAGAAAAGTAAAATTCTTACTTTGGCTTACTTGCTATTATACAAATGGAACGGTCTATTAAGTGAGATAAAGTAAAATGAAGTAAGAATAACTGAGAATAGTGGCAAAAAGTAAACACCTGTTATTATGCAAAAACAAAAACAGAAATATAAAAAATAAATGATTTTGCAAATTAATATTTAGAATAACGTAGGCTATTATTTTAATTATTAATTAGGATAATAGTTTAAATTATTCTAGTTGTTAATTTGCTGTTAATCAAACATGTTATTATGTCGATCATTTGTTTTATTTTGTCTGGTTAAAGTTATCGTTCTAAAAACTTGTTTTGCTGTTGAATTGTTCTACTCAAGTTCTTATGTTGTCGTGGCTTTCATATGCTTACCGCGCATTACCCCTGTTGTGGAAAGTAATTAAATGTCGTCAAATATATTTTACTGTCGTTTAATATACTTTTTTCCGTTTAAAGTATTTTTTTAAAGTTTTTTTTTTAATATTTTTGTTTGTGATTATATTTAATACTAGTATTATTTTTGTATACTTATGTATTTGTTTGTCCTAATGTTTTGTGGAGATTATTAAGAAAATAGTTTAATCAACAAGATTAGTAAAGGGTTTTTTTTTATATAATCTAATGGAATCAAGTTTGCACAAACAAGGTGGTTAGTTAACAGGTCCATTTTGTGAAATTAATCGTTTGCGAAATGTTTGTTTTAGTAAATTAATTGTATCGCGCGCTATGTAACATGTGGTGCCGTCCTGCTAAAACCACATTAATTTCGTCCAATTGAAACACAAAAAAATTATGTCTTTGTACCGCCTACCGTTGACTGTAACGTTCTGATTATCACCAAATGTACGGCGCAAACGATAATTGCGTGGATTAAAGTTTAATTGTTGAGCACAATGAAAATTGACACATTTGGATCATCATTACCACTACGCTATACACTATCAATCGCTTCTTGTGTGCGCACTGTACGCCGTTGTACTAGATGCTGGAAGTTTTGAAAGAAAATAAAGAAATAAAAAAACAATTAAAAAAAGCAGAAAAATCAAATGAAGAACTAATAGAAAGAGTTGAAGTTTTAGAAATAACATTAGAAAAAAGAAAAAAAGAAAAAATAAAAAACAATGTCATAATAGTTGGAGTTGACAAACAAGAAAAAAATGAAAAAAACGAAGAAAGTTGTAATAAAGATAATAAAAGGATTAAACACAAACATAAAGAAGGAACAGATAAAATCAGCCTATAGAAAAGATACTTTGAACAAAAAAAGTCCAATAATAGTTGAATTCAAAAACAAAGAAGATCAAGAAAATATACTATATAAAACTCAAAAAACAATTGGATCAATCACTACTCTAGAATGCGAACTAACAGGAAAAACCAATAAAATTTATACAAACAAACAATTAACAGCACAAATAAATATGCTGTTTTATAAAGCCAAAGAACAAAGAAAGAAGCTTAAATATAAATACCTATAGACTCGAGATGGAAACATATACATAAGAAAAACAGAAGCAAGTATAAAAATTAAAATTAAAAATCTTTCCGATATAGAAAATTTAGAATTAAAAAAAATCCAATTGTAAACTACAAAAAATAAATACAAAACTGAAATGTAAACTATATATCTGGACAACACAAGAAGTGTAAAAAACAAATATCACAAAATTGAACTTATACCTACTATACACAATAATCCTACAATAATTGCTATAACGGAAACTTGGCTTAAACCATATAACCAAGAACTGTATACTTTAGAAAATTACAATGTAGAATACAGTTCCAGAAACACAAAAGGAGCAGGAATTGCAATGTACATTAAAAAAGGTACAGAATATAAATTAATAACAAGTAAAACAATCAAAGACAAATATTAACAATACAACTAAAAGAGGAAAATACTGCAATAACTCTAATATACAAACCACCTAGAATAAACTTTAAAGTTCTTAAAACTACACTAAAAAACAATATAATTAACAAAAAGAAACCACCAATAATAATAGGCGATTTAAACGTCAACATTGCAGAAAATGATAATACAACAAAAGAATACAAGAACATGTTATTAGAAAATAAATATAAAATAGTAAATAAAACATCTATTAAATACTACACAAGAAAGAATCTAGATCAAATGGAATTTTTTTTATATTAGATCATGTTATTACAAACAACAAACAAGAAATAGAAGATTTAAAAATATTACCTTCAAACATATCAGATCATTGTGAATAAATAGCCAAAATAAAAAAAAAAAACAAAAAACAAACAAATATATCAGTACTTTGAACACACACTCACATATTACAAAAAAATAACAAAAGATATCAATAACATGTACACAAAAGATATAAATAATTTTTAAGAAATATAAAAAAAAAAACTACAAGCAATTATAGAAAACAACCAAACCAAAATAAGAATCAAACGAACATAAAAAAAGCCCATGGATCAACAAAGAAGTGTTGGACAATATTGAAAAAAGAAACAAACTACAAAAAAATCACTTTAAATATCCAAATAATAAAACAACAAAAAATGAATATTACAAACAGAAGAAAAAAACTACAAACATCATAAAGAATACTAAAATGTTATACTATAAATGAAAATTTCTAACTAATAAAAATAACCTCACAAAAATATAGGAAACAATAAATAAACAACTTAACAAAAAAACTCCAAAACAAAACAACATTGAAGAAATAGTAAAACAAGATGGAACAAGAGCTAAAGAACCGATAGAAATAGCAAACAAAATAAATAAATACTTTACAAATATTAGAAAAGCTCTAGCAGAAAAACAAATTACAAGAACGAGCAACAAAACACATACAACCACAATAAAAAAGAAAATAACCGACATACATTTTGAACACACATCACAAGAAGAAATCCACAAAATAATAATAAAACTGAAAGAAAACAAAACACCCGGCTTTGACAAAATTACAACCAACCTAATAAAACAAAATAAAACACCACTAACACCAGTTTTAGTACACATAATAAATAAAGTCATTGACACAGGTATATATCCAAATTACATGAAGAAAACAATAATAGTGCCTATACATAAAAAAAAGATAAAACAAAACCAGAAAACTATTGACCAATTTCTCTACTATCAACATTAAATAAAATATTAGAAAAAGTAATCCATATTAGACTAACAGAGCATATAAGCCAAAACAGTATAATATACAAACAACAATATGCTTTTCAACAATACTCGGAAACAACAACAGCAGCTTATGATCTTGTAGACCACATAAAAAACAAAGTAGTAGCAATTTTCATCAACATGAAAAAAGCTTTTGATACTGTATCAAAATCAAAGCTTATAGAAAAACTAGACAGGATAGGAATAAAAGGCAACAAACTGAACCTAATAAACACATACCTCAAAGACAGACCACAAAAAACAAAAATAAACTCTATAGAAAGCGAACCGATGCAATCTGAATACAGAATTCCACAAGAAGGAATTCTACCGCCGACATTATACATACTATATACAAATGACATATTAGAACTAAAACTACACGGTACACCTTTCATATATGCCAACGACACCTGCATTATATACTCAGAAAAAGAAAACAAAAAAATAGAAAAACTTATCGAAGAAGACATAATAAAATTAGAAACATGGTATTATAATAATTTACTTACTATTAACGAAGCAAAAACAGAATTTATGTTCTTTAATAACAAACAAAAAGAAATTCCAATCACAATAAAAATAAATAACAAAAAAAATAAACAAATTAAAAAAGTTAACTGTCTAGGATTAACAATCCAAGATAACTTGAAATGGGATACACACATAAATAAACTTGTTAAACGAAATTCAGCAACTATAGCAGCAGTATAAAAAATAAAAAATTATCTCCCAAAACAATTAAAAATATCTATATATCATGCATTATTTACATCATATAATACATACTTTAACCATATATGGAGAAACACAAGTAAAAAAAAACATTAATAAACTACAAAGACAACAAAACAAAATTATAAAAATTTTATACACAATGGATAGAAGAACACCAACAACCAAACTATACAAAGAAAAGCTAAATATTAACAAATTGATAACTTTAAACAACATATTAATGATATATAAAATAAACAACAAAATGATAAAAAGCAATATAACGTTACAGTCCAACAAAGAAATACACAATCACCAAACAAGAAGAAAATCACACATAAGAACAACTAAGTATTCAACAGTCAAGTGCAGCCAGATACTAACAACAGAAACAATAAAACAATATAACAGCCTACCAACATACATGAAAACTTTAAATTATGTACTATTTAAATTGACAAAATATAAAAAATAAACAAAAACAACAACAACAACAACCACGAGCTCTATTTTATTTTATTATTATTTATTATACATTCAGTATTGTTTTGTATTATATAAATTTTATTAATAAAAAATATATTATTATTATTATCGTTAGATGCAAAAACAATCCATAATTTCTTGAATATTTTCTTCCGATAAACGATTATAAGCACTATGCACGTAATACCGGATAAGTTTTTCAAATTAAACTATGTTTTTTTAAATAAATTTGAACAATTTTCAAACGTTGCTCCGGCGTGAATATACTCATAATGAATTGCCAAACTAAACTAACCTCAAAACAACCAAAACTGATAAGAATGTTGTCAATTTAAAGTTTTCCGCCTCTAAAAAGTTTAATCACCCTTTATAAAAATTATTAAGAAATATAGTCGTATTGTTGTCGTTAGAGAAATACCCTGTACAGAATAAAAAAAACATATCCAGGTTTGTCTACGCGCCATCTAGCAAAGGTAGTAGAAAAATCCGGAAAGTATATGTATAAGCGGGAACTCAGTCATATTGTCTGCAAAAAAAAAATCAAGTTTTGGAATTCACAAGTCGCCGAGTGCAAATTAGGGAAAACACGCAGTCTTTTGCAAATGAAAACTATTGTATGTGAATATAAAGTATAGTGTGTTTTCCAAATGATACAATAAAATTGTTGTGCTGATCTGGCACTTTTTTATTTATTTCCCTCCTGACAATCCCCACAATCCCGACCTAGTCGACGAGCTAGCCGGCCCCGCCAACCTATGACGGCTTATGACCTTCAGCAACAAGTTATAGTATCTATAAAAACAATATGCACTATATGCAGATACAATTTATTTAATTAATTACTATCTTTTTGGATGATTAACTTTGTAAACAACTAAAAAGTTTAGACATTGATAAATTTTTTAGTGGAAGTTAATACTTCAAGTTATGTTAGACGTGCTCAGAAGATTAATAAAAGTTAACGTTTACAAATCATAAAATCAATATTAATCAGAGACCGAAATTATTAAAGCCAAGTTGATTTTATATATTTTAACCTCAAATGATTACTTTAAATGGTTAATAAATGATCTTTGTTGCAGGATAATAATACTCAGAAATGTACTTTAAATTATTATTTTGTGCAGTAGCATAAGAAATTAAAAAGTTCACATTATAAACCGTTAATTGCATTAGTTACTTGAATGTCTGGTCCAGATGTAAACAACTTATTTTGAAAAAAAGAAAACCATTTTTGAAAATATTTGTAAAATTGTTCTTATTTTTTAGTTTAAATAACAAATTTTTTGCTGCAAATTAATATTATGAGATACTTTCCATGAGTTTTTATGGAACAAATGAAAGGGTTTTAGCCATTTTTAGTCATTGTATTTGCTATACTTGGGCTTTCTAAACAATTTTTAACAAATTTGTAGGCTTTGTTTAATTTTCTCTGCATTGTCAACACTAGTTTCAATTTTTGTAAAAATTTGTGAGGTAAATTTTAAGAATTAATTATTTTGAACGCAGTAGAGTAATCGGGCTCAGACAAAAAGGTTTTTCAATTTAAAATGTTGCCCAAAAATTGGCAGAAGTGTACAATAGCTTGATGTTGACGTAGATGGATTAAGGAACAGAAACAACAGCAAAGATTACGATCTATAAACACTACAGAACATGAAGATAGAGCTATTTGGCTCGTCACTTTCCGGAATCAAATATCATATTTCCGTTGAATCAATTTACTAAAGAATTTAATCATTTTGTTTGAAGTCGTACCACCCTTTTTGTTGTTTGCCCTTAACTTATGACTACCATATAAAGTGCGGTCTGGAAATGTCTGGGCGGTTACAATTGATGGCTTTGTCTGTTATGATGTTGCGGTTCCAATATAATTTGTGTTATTTTCGAATACGTTGGTGGGCGTATATTTGTAATATAGAGACGTATCTGTTGTTAGTTATGCAGTTTGGCTAACTTATGATGTATTGTATTGCTTACTTGGTCATGTCCGTGTAAATAGCTGGAAAGCGCTAAAACTCAGCAAGCTGAAATTATATGTTGAATGGTCTCGGTCGCTTCATTACATCTTCTGAAAATATTGTTGTATAAATTTACGGTAATTTTTCGTTGCAATAACTTGATCTTGCAATCAAAAAAACTTCAGTTTCAAGAATCAAATTTGTCTGAGTCAACCACTTATTCAACGCTTCTTGATTGACAAAGGTTTGTTGAGTGTTGAGATTATTTGGGTGTTGGCCATGTAAGGCTTTTCCTGTCCACGTTTGTATTTTATTTTTATTGTAAAATATGTTTGAAATAAGCTCAGTTACATTAGTGTGTAATAAATCCAAAAGAGTGTAATTGTTATCAACTAAGCAAACAATTTTGTGGCTGATGTTTCCTTGCTTAAAAACTAGCGTTGTTTGGATCTGGTTTTGATAAAGTATGTTTACATCTATTATCGCAGTAGAGTTATTCTTTCAAACGCGGCTTTTGGATAGTGAGCTCAAATTTAGTTAATGTGGTTTGAATTTTAATTTAAATGTTTTTTAAGTCAGTTTTTGTTTGTTTAACGGTTCCAAACGTATATATTGATAACAGTATGGCATGTACATGTATGGCTTAAAATGTGTTATTGTCATTCAGTTTTGATTTTAAAATATCAGTTAATCGTTTTGTGTATTTAGCTAGGTGTAGCTTGAAGAAGGCCAAGGTATTTATAAGTGTCTGTGATCATCATTGGTTCTCATAATTTTTTTTTGTATAATGTTGAGGGTTTTACATTTATCTAATCCAAAAACATTGTTATTATTATTATTTAAAGAATTACTACATTAATACATCTGAGAAGGTTGAAAACCTCCATTTTCCAAAAAAATAATGCAAAGCCGCATACAGCTAAGTTTTATGAAATTTCTAAAACTAACTAATTTATTTCTATGGCTTTTTCGTTCTACAGACCTATCACTTATTGAACACGTGTAGAATACAATTTGTTGAAGAATGGGCCAGTAAGTAAGAAGCTTAGGATTAAATCCCGCACGCTAATATTGACAATTTAATTTCTAGCATACCCAGACGAGTTGCTGATTGCTCCAAAATTCATTATTGAAACAAAAGAAAAAAATATATATTATAAAATTTTAATATTTTTAAGTAATCTATTTATACATCATCACTAAATTAAAAAAAAAAACATGTTTTAATAAAAACTAAAAAAATTAAAAGTCGTATTATTTCTAATAAAATCTGAGTAAATTGTTGTTGACATCAGAAAATGCCGATAATAATTACTTTTTTATAAGCAATGTAACTAAAAAATTATTTTGACTCCAACGCATGTCAAACTGATGGAAAAATAGCAAAATTAAAGTTTTTATTAACAAATTACTTTTCTAACACTAAAAAACTTAATTTTACTATTACAATATTAACCTACTGTGTTAAAAAAGTTCTCTGTTTAAATAAATTAAAAGTATTAGTATTATATCTATTGCGTATACATATATAATATTTATGAATAGCCAATTGCGTATTCATATTGCATGTATAATATTTAAGAATCCACATCCTAAATTGACTATTTTACACATTATATTTTATTTTAAATTTATAGAGAATTTATGAAGTTTATTATAAATTTATATGTACTATAAAAGATACTTTATATTATTACTTACACACGCTTTATCTATAGAATCGAATCGACCTATATGCCTATATGACATTAGCAGAAACGTAATCGAGATTAAAACCTAAACCATTTGTTATTTAAAGATATAGGCAACAATTGTGAACAACTTAGAAATGTTAAGCAGATTTACGTAATAAAAAATATGTTTGAAACAATATGTCCAGCTTAGCTAAAAGCCACCAAAGTTGGGCGATAGTAAACATAATAAAATAATAATTGTTAGTTTATTAGAATCTAATATGCTTTCAATACAAAAAAATATTTTATATTAACTAAAGTACAGTCTCTAAAAATATCTTAGATAAGATCTATAAAGTTTAAACATATATTTTCTAGATAATTACAAGATAATTAAAAATTCAAATTAATCATATTGTTTTCTATACAATAATACCAATTTCAACAACTTGGGGTAAATTGTTTGAATTATTTTACATAATTAGTAAATTTGATGCAAACCGGCACTATCGGAAAAGGTAAAAGCACCCAAATTGGATTCGAATTGGTTATTAATTTTGTTTGTAGATGAATGGACGCGATACCATTGGTAAGATATATGGGGATACACCTATTTTGCTTCCTTACAATACACATTTATTATTCATCGTAACATGTTAATAAAATTATCTTGATGGTAGATGAAAAAGAAAGATATGCGCTCGCGTAACGAGCAGTTAATGGAATGTAATCGCATATCCTATTGGACCCTATTATCACAATTTTTCACTGGTTTCTTGAAAAATATATTTCTTTTAATTGATGAATAGTTATATGTATGCATACCGCGTTACTTATTATACAATTAAATACACCGACTATATTTGGACACGTCTATTCGTTACATAAACAAGGATGTTTAGCATTTCATTAACAATTAATTATTCAATTAGAAGGAATGGTATGCGGTCGGGTATGTTACTTTTTGTGGCATTCTCATCGTTATTTTTTTTTTATTAGATTGATAAATTAATATCAATTAATTCTGATAGTATAAGTAATTGAATAATTTGTATACTTTAATATAGTTGAAACTAGTATTTTAAAATAAAGAAATTTAAAATATCTTTTAGCAAAAATGTTGGTTACTACTGGCCACTTAGGAATGTAAACCCTTCCCTCGTAATTAAGTCTGGAATATTTCAGTAATCGTTATTTTACCTGCTTGTTTGTCATTTGAATATTTCAAAATAAAAAATGACAAGAATATTGGATCCGGAGTAGAAAAATACGCAATGTATTATTATTAGCAAATGGTAATTTATATAATTCCATAATGATACGGCTATCAAGATAAAAAAATCTTGCACATTTCATTTGTGTGTTTGGGTCTCCTGCACACAACCAACGAAGAACGAAAAAAATAACGAAAGACATCCAGTAATGACCACTTCCAAAAGCCGCAATATAACAATAATTACAGAATCAGGGAATGCTTATAGCATAATTCCGCCGCGCGGCAGAAGCAGAAAGGTGGAAAGAGAGAACAGAAAAAATAAATAATAAAAGAACGCGCTATTAAATCTAACCAACTGAAAAGTAACCATTATTACTTAGGACTTTTTAATATCATTGAGACAAAAAAATGGTTGAAAAATTATATGCCTTTGCTCTAACTGCTTATTTATACTGCCATAAAAAACTAAATTATATTTTATATACCTGAAAAATGTCTTTTAACTATGAACATCAATCATTATTACGTTACAGAATAAGATGTTAGTGCATCTGTTTTCAGGTGACGTTTGCTGCTCCTGCTGCGGCAATGGTGAATGCGCCTCAACAATTTAATGTTGTCCCCATACATACACTCCGATTCAGTTTGGCTAATAAAAGTCACATTTATAGGCCCAAAAAAGAGGTGTGAAATTTGAATGTTCTGCTTGTCGCCGTGGCACGACTTTACGAGGACGTGATTAATAAAATCGGGCCTGCTTCCATTTTTTCTCAGAGAAAAATATAAAGAGATTTGGTGCGTCCAGTTTAGCCGCCGCAGCCTCTGCCACGGTTAATTTAATTTGAAAAAAGAGCAGATTGCGGTTGCACTTTTTCATGCCTGAAATCCCCTCAAATCAGGCAAACAAAGTTTGTCTTTTTAAGTGCCATTTGCGTACTAATTGAATCCTATTTATCTCTATTATTGACTAATTCTATGTCTAGTCGCCGACTAAGTGGCTAATTTGCAGCTTATTCGATTGATATGAATTTTGTTTCGATTACATAACCGCATAAGTTTGTTTTCTCGTTTCGGCCTTATTTTGTAATCCGAAATAAATTGCTTAATTAAAATTAAAAGAGTTCATGTTGTAGATGGTGATTAAATTCAACGATTTTAATTTATTTCACGTGACGTTAATGAACAACTTAATAATACTGAACGAACGTCTGAGATATATGTTCAGATTTTCAGCTACATTTCTAAACATTTAATCATTAATTCATATATTATACTAGATATCACTTATTGATTTTCGACTGTCATCTCATATAATTTGTAATATAAATGGATAAATAATACTGACTGTTAAAATTTGTTATAAATATGAAATACGATTCACTTAGTTCAAGTAAAAGCTAGTACATTTTTCGGTAAGTCTTTAATGATATTCTTTGGATAAATTAATAATGTGAGAGGCATGAATAGTGAAAACTGGACGAAATTTTTTTAATGATGTGAGAGAATGAAACTGAAACACATGGCGTGGATGACGATGTAGTACCATTAGAGCTATCCTAATTGAGATGTCGCAGGGGGATGCGGGGGCGGTGTGGAATCACGTGAACCCGATATTTGGTGGATATGGATGGTCACACGGTATAGTTAGTGGCAGTGTAGAATTTGTAGCGCCCGAGGCGCGGCTCTACTATGTCTAGTGGATTCCAATCTATAGGTCGTAGTTGAGATAATTGCGGTGCATAAATACAGGCCGGGTTATTAGAGTGGATGTGAACGCGGGTGGCAGCGGCAGCCAGGAACAAGGGGACCGTGACAGTGGTTCGGATTCGACTTGTGCGGCGGTTTGCATCCGGTTCAACCGTGTTATTACCGGGGCTCGTTAAAAATACCACTCTCCTAATTGGTCCCACTGACAGTTCCATTCCGCGTTTGCTTTTCTGGGGGCCGCGCCAAATCATCATCTTAGTCCTTTTATGTGCGATCTTTCCCGCAGGACCTTTCATATCTTCCGACCAAGCCGGCGGCTTCTCGGAAGGAAAATATCAGTCTGTGAAAACCAATATAATGCGTTCCGACACTACTTTACTCAAACGAAATTCTTTCATACTGAGAAGTTCATCTCGCTCGCTTCCACTTCTTTTTCAGGTCGATTTAATGCCCTCTTAACATGACAATACTTGTTTTGACAACTCTAAACTAAACAAAAACCTTTTAAAATAATCTAGCCGTGAGTAGGCCGTGAATAGATGATGTGGCAGTTAATTATCCTATTCATTTTACTTTTTTGTGTTCATTTGGGATACAATTTTATGACAAACAATTATAGTGATCTTTTAAGTGAACAAATATTTGCCAAACAAAAAAGTCATACTACATAATTGCTAATATTTGCAATATAAAAAAATATATTTTGAAGTGACACAGCATTTTTAAAAGTAATATTAATTAATGTACAAGTGCATAAAAAAATAATAATATGTTTAATTTTGCAATATGAAAAAAAAAATAACAACAATAATTTAATTTATGAATACTTTTCTTTCTCATTTGCATATAAGCTTACACTTACATACTTTGCAAAAACGATTCAGCTAAACATATTTAACATTTTAGGTAAAACAAAATATAAATTTTAATAACAAATTAAATATGATAAATTTTTATATCAAACTGATAATGTAGTCAAATATTAAGTCTCATAGTTTATGTTATTCAGTAAATTAATACGTTATCTAGTAATTTTGAACCGAATATTAAAATAAATTTGTTTCAAAGGACTTCAATATTCATGACTTGTTGTCACTGCAATAAGTTTCTTCTTTTTTATATGTTACAAAAATAAAAATCATTAATATTATTATCATGTGCACTATGGATGTATTTTCTGATACTTTTTTACCAATCGATAGCATTGGAACTAATATTGCGCTTGTAGACAATGTTTTGTATTTTCATACAACTAGTTTCGATGACTTATCATCATTATCAATGTATAATATAACTATATAATAATTCAAATAATTATACAATGATAATGATAATATTTGAATTATTATTCAAATAATTATACATTGATAATGATAATATTTGAATTATTATTCAAATAATTATACATTGATAATGATAATATTTGAATCATTATATAATTATACATACATAGTAATCATGATACGTCATAAAAACTAGTTTGTATACAAATGCAAAACATAATAAATATTAAAAATAAAACCATCTATCACATAATGCCTACAATTAACAGATTTTATAAAATAAACAAAGAAAATATATTAAAAAAAATATTGCGCTTGTTTTTGTTTTGAGATATTTTTATATTATATCTTATTATCTATTTCTACTTTCATTTTTCATCTACTTTTTAGCCAATCTCTTAATTTTAACAAATTTCCCGAACAATGACAATTAATTAACAATGTAGCGCAACGCAACATCTTTGAAAATATTGTAACTTAAGTAAGTAAAACTTTTAAAATTATTTTAATATCTTAACAGCATGTTATTGTTAGTTGGTTTACGGAAGCTATATATTGGAAGCGCTGAGTAGAGATTAATTACTAATTTTATTAAAACATTTAATAAAGTAAATTTGAAGTATTGGAATACATGTGTTTACTTAGCTTGAGTTTTTTACTTATTTCCATGTACACAATATATTAAGTTCGGTTCATACAGGTATAATCCTCAATTTTTATACGTTACTTTAATAGTTTCTGAGTTTTACATTAGCTTTATAATATTAATTTTTTTAAACATTCTCAAAATTCAGTTTTAATTTTATTTAAAATTTGATTAACACACATACTATCAACTTACTCTATAGTTCACTTCAACGCGCAGCATACATTATTTTTTTCCTATTTTTATGTCTATTCTTCAATTGTGCAACGTAATTTTGCAATCAGTTGTTTCTACTTATATTCCACTTAGATAAAGAGTAAGCCTTATTATTTACTTTCAAAATATTTTGATTTGTTTTACTGTAGAGTGAATAAGCACAAAGTTTTTATGACAAGTATATGACTCCAAAACTTTTAAAACAATATTGTTATTTATAGACCACAAATAAATAAGTACACTTTATATTTGCTGCCTACCTCTATATTCTAGTTATCTCGTGTAAATATTAGTCAAAGTTCTTTATTTTTTTTTTAATTGTTTGTATTACCATCCGATGATGGCTTTGTAAAGATTGATAGTTACGGTTTTTAAATATATTTGTGACATATTACATAAAAAAATTGTTTTATTTATTTTTCTTTTTTGAATATTACAGTTTTTATGTTTTTTTACATTTGGTTCTAGTTTTCTGATTTGAAATATCTATGTGGCCTATTACTGAGGTGCTTTTTTCTTTGGACACTCTTTTTATGTAGTAAATAAATAAAACATCTTATTTATTAATTTTGGTTACATATTATATCTCGGTGACCTTACAGGTATCTCAGTACTGATACTAACTGCACACTTATATTTATTAAAACTGAGTGCTAGGACTTCATAATTTAAAGATATGGGGTAGTGGAACCCCTTCCAGGCGCATTTATAAGTGGCGGATAGGAGAATTGCACACGCATCGGCAATGAGACAATTACCACTCTGTTTTGTAAACTGTCAACTTCATTTAGTCAAACTTTTTGTTCTAGCCTTGACGCAATGCTATCAGGATAAAGAATCAAAAAATATATTATTCTATCTATTCAATAAAAGCTTGTCATTGGCATAAAATAAAAAAAAATATTGAAAAATGACAAGAAAATACTCCAGGTAGCTCTAATAGTGCAGAACTTTAGCAGAAAAAAGAATCTGGTACTCAGATGGGTCTAAAGATTACAATGGCACTAAAGTCAAAATATATAAAGGCAAATGCCGGGAAAAGGCAATCACGTTATTTCTGTGTAAATATGCTTCAGTCTTTCAAGCGCAGATAGAGCGCTTGAAGCATAACAAAATTAGTACAACACTTTAACAGACTGATAACAATCATGTTGGAAAGCCAAGCGGCACTACAAGTGTTAGCTAAGCAGGAGGCATTAGCCACAAATAACAGAGTACGCCGGATTTAGATACTAAAGAATCAAGGTATAGAAAGTAACCTTAAGATAAACCTGCTTGTCTAAAAGAAAACCACAAAGACGTTTATTGAAACCAAACCTGCTTTTGGGATTTTATACAAGACCCGTAAATAAATAATCTACAGTAAATTTAACACAAAACACAAAAAAAATGTAAAATATGCGAGGAAAGCACTAGGCGCTGCACAGTGGGGTCAGTTACCCTAAAAACTGGTATTAATTCAAAAATTAAAGTGTAATAAACATATTTGTCTTTCGTGTGTCAGATCCGATAACGCTGTTCTTGGCCTTTACTGCAGTTGAGAAAAATAAGTTTTAAAAATTGCGTTTTGCGTTGTATTCAAAACAATTTGTCGAGTGAATTTTGAATGTATTAGTGAAAAAATAAATTGATTATCTAATAATATGCAGAAACAGCAATGACGCCAAAGTTGCCGTTTTTGTTAAAATACTATAAATCAAGGTAGCGATCGGAATCGTCTTAACTATATAGCTGTCTTTTTTGATTTTAACATATTTTACAAATGATTATCTTTCTTGGTTTCAACGACTTCTGGTAATAAGTTCATAACTTAAAAAGAATTTATAAATGTTTTTGAGAAGTTCCGGAAAAAATTTAATTAAATATCAGTTTATTTATTAACAAACCAAATATAAGAAATGTCAATGTATTCTGAATAACGATCAATATACCAAAATATACCTTTTTAAGTCTAAATTCAAGTCAGGATGGATGAAAGTAAGAAAATCAAAAGCTAGATTTGTTATGAAATATAGTAATTGGCTAAAAACATGGAGAAAGAATGGTGCTTATCAAGATGGTAATGAGCGCACTAAGCTCATAACAACGGAATGTTGCAGCATTTTTATCATGTTTTTTATTGGTCTTTGCCACCCTAAAAACTACTTTATTTTATCTAAAAGATTTGTTTCACTATTTTGTCATTAAATTGTAAGTCAAAGTCTATACGAACACAAAGACTCCTGACGTCAAAATAGGTCGATCTAAGCCGACTTAGTTATATCCAAAATTGTCTCGTTTAGCCGGTAGAGGGCGTCAAAAAAAAACAAAAGTATAACAAAGTTGAAAGTATCTATTGTAAGAAACTACGTAAAACAAAAACATTACTTAAGCAAATGTGTAAAATGACCGCCATCTTGCTGAATACACTTATTAACACTCTTTAAAAAATGATATTGGACCCTATCTAATGTCTCGGGATTATTAAAATGGTTGCCTGCATTTAAAATCCGCTGCAATAAATCATCGCGTGTGTTTACCGGAGTCTTGTAAACTTCTGTTTTAATAGCGCCCCACAAAAAGAAGTCACACATATTTAACTCAGGAGAACGTGGTGGCCATTTTACTGGTGCATCATTGCCTCTTCCAATCCATCGGTTGGGATATTGATGATGTAAGTATTGCCGAACGGCAACTGAAAAATGGGGCGGGGCACCATCATGCATATACCACATTTCCCTCCGAAGTAAAAGGGGCAAATTCTCCAGAAGAATTGGTAATGTGTCTTGCAAAAAATTTAAATAAATATTTCCATCTAACCTGTCTGGAATAACAATGGGACCAATAAGGTAGTGATCAATAATACCTGCCCAAATATTAATTTTAAATTGATGCTGATGATGTGCAACTTTAATGGCATGTGGATTTTCATCGGAATAAATATGTTCGTTGTGCAGATTGGTTACCCCAGATCTTGTAAAGCATGCCTCGTCAGTAAACATAATTTTTCTACAAAAATTTGGAACAAGGATTCTTTTGTTTCTAATAAATTGACAAAATGTAAGCCGCATGGGGGGATCAGTCGGTAAAAGTTCCTGGACTTTTTGTATGTGGTAAGGATGTAACAACTGTTCTCTTAAAACCTCATTGACAATCGTTTTAGGAACATTTAACTCACGTTCTAAGAGACGGGTACTGGTACTTGGTTCTTCTTCAACTCTTTCCAGAATCATCTCTTCTGTTTCCACAGTTCGAGTTGTTCGCATACGACCCCTGCCTTCAAACTTTTTCTCAAAACTGCCCGTTTCCCGAAGATGACGCTCAATATTGGCAAATGTTTGGTGGTTTGGTACTCGACGGTTAGGAAACCTCTCCATGTAAACCCTAACACTCTGACGCCCATTTCCTTGACAAAACCCGTATACCAGGAGCATGTCAACTTTCTGAGAGTTTGTATAATTTTCCATTTTTAATGGTAAAATGAACTTGTAATTCAAGATTGTTGATCGTATACTTGAGTAAATTTCATAGACTGGTGACAACTTGTCAATAATTGTCAAATTATTAAACGCCATAGCAACAAGGTCACTTAAAAAATTATTGTTACAGGTAATTTCTTTTTAATATTTACAAATTTTTGACGCCCTCTACCGGCTAAACGAGACAATTTTGGATATAACTAAGTCGGCTTAGATCGACCTATTTTGACGTCAGGAGTCTGTCGTCAAACGTTGTACACGTATTTTCCGGACACCCTGTATATTATTGTTATTTTATCTAGAGATTTGCCACGTTTCATAACATCATGGTTCTTTAAATTGTTAGCAAACAAAAATTGTTAAAATGACAATTCATATTGTTAGCGAGCAATCTTGCTTACTTCTAGCAATGTGCATAAAAAATAGCCCCGATTGTACTATAATCTTAACAATATAATAGCACTTTCTGGTTTGGTCAATACCGCACTTCACTGTATTGATAACATAAGTATATTTTAAAAGCAAAAGTTCTTCTTTTCAACTTATCTGTTGTTTCTTTTACGTGTAATGTTTTTAGATCTGCTAAGTTAGTTAAAGTAAAACTTAATAGACATCTTTGTCTCACTCTTTTTACGTTCACATTTTTTGCTTCTTTTCAGTTTTAACTCATACTCTCCTTGTATAGTTTTTTTTGTAATATTGTATTCTCAAAATATTATTTAAACAGAGCACTATCTATATTATTATCAAATACTGATTTCAAATCAATAAACATTAGTTTGCTTTCTAGTAGAATTTGCTTGTTCCACTAAGCAATTTGATAATAAAATATTGTCTATTCTCGTTTTGAAAACCGCCGGATTGTCCACATTTAATTGTTTTTTGTTTATTTTTTTTATATTCTAGCATAAGTTGCATGTAGTATCTATAAGTGTCACACGCTTATAGTTATATTTCATAAATCTCTAGTTTTTCCATATTGCAGTTTAGTTTCCGTATATTAATACTTTATTTTTAATTTAACTATAATCAAATGCATTTTTACATTTAAAAATTGTTTTTATAAAACTGGTTGGTATGACAAAATTAAGACATAGTATTATTGCAAGTTTGAACTGAACTTATTTGCAACATAAATTATAAAGTAAAATGAAAAGTTCACAATATTTAAAGAAGTTATGGTTACATTTGCCATAGTGTGGATGCATTTGGATGCAGTTAGAATATCTGTGTGGTGCAAGGCAAAAAAATCTAATTAAAAATTATTGTAGAACAGACCTAGTCTGTATTTTTGTAACGTACAAATAGAAATAAAGTTAATTAATACTAATATAATATTTATTAATAAACAACTAATGATTAACAAAATAAATATTAAAAAAATAAATGTTGTTGAAAAAAGTAATATTAGTAATATTAGTATTATTTCCAATTTTGATAAAAACAGCAATTACAATGACAACACATTAGATTTAAAAAATAAACTAGCCGTTACGGACAATTTAAATATAATCCTTGAAGAGGAAAAGCTAAAACTTCTTAATAAAATTTCAATATTAAAGCAAGAAATAAAAAATAAAGACAAATTAGTATCTGATCTAACTAACACCATAAACAGAATTCAAAAGAAACACGTAACTCATGCAGCTACACAATCAGAGTCCATAAAAACACATGGAACAACACAGACAAAATTAATGGTTACTGACTCGATCAGCACTCAGACTGAAGCTTGCAATACAAAAATAATCAATATTCGTAATGCATTAAAAGTTAAGTCAAATTCATATTCATTGCAAACCAAGCAGGACAAAACTCTTGCATTTAATAAAAACAAAATTCTCATATTAGCCGATGGTTATGGAAAGAATATATCAGACAAACCTATCAAATGAACAACATCAAACTTTGTTAATATTTAAATCAAATGCATACATCGAAGACATTACTTCAGAAGAGATCCAGTTAACAAAAGAATTTAGTAAAAAAACTTTATTATTATTATGGCTAGAACATACGATACAAAACGTGGAAAATGTATAAAAAAAAGTTATATTGAACATTTGTTCAAAAATGGTCCAGCACACAAATGTTGTCTTTACTACCCATATATTGGAATAATCGGATTGTATTAAACGAAATGATATATAAAAGCAATATTTTACTATATGAAATGTGCAATGAGTTTAATTACACAAAATACATAAACATATATAATAACCGCTTCTGTTTTTGTGGGGCCAGTTCTACATGGTATTTGGTTAGCCACATATCTATCTTTTCCAATGCATCATTGGTCTTGTTCTCTAGTTTGTAACTATCCTTGGCCACAACTACTATGGCGAGATCGTCTGCAAAAGCTACTGCCTTTACGCCGTTTAGCCACTTTCTTCTTAAGACGCCATTGTATACGAGGTTCCACAGTGTTGATCCTAATACCGACTCTTGGGGAACCCCTGTTGTAATATCGACTACCAGGTTTTTTTCTATATGTAGTTTTTGTTTACATAGGTAGCTCGACACAATATTTTGTAGATATTGCAATATTCCTTTTCTATTCAGTTCCTTTATGATTTGTTGTCCCATGATACGGTATTAAAGGCGTTTTTTATGTTTAGGGTGACTAATGCGCAACATTTCTCTTTGCTGTTTTCAATAGTTTTGACTACTTCTTCGACCGCCTTTAAAGTATTTTAAATTTTCCCTTCACAAAACCATACTGTTGTTTTGACAGTCCTTCTCCACTGTCTACTTCTTCTTCCAGCCTGTTTTTTAACATTGACTCGTAGACCTTGCTGATGGTGTTCAGAAGGCATATTGGTCTAAATTTCAGGTATTCTCTTGGAGAGTTTCCCTTAGGAATCAATATTAATTTAGCAGTTTTCCACTCAGCCGGGAAGGTCTGCTTTATCAGCAGTTGGTTTAACATGTTTAGCATCCAACTTTGTGCTATGCTATGTGCTTCTTTTGAGGTCTCTGGTAGAATGTAATCTAGACCAAGGTATTTTCCAGTTTTTAGAGGCTGGGCGGCTCATGACAGGTTTTCTTCTTTAAATAGTTTGATGTTTTCCATTATTCTTTCGGGCTCCCTTTGGTATGTGTTTTTAGGAAACAGCTCATCTACCACTTTTAGTTTACGCTCCAAAGTCAACTCGTATGGTGCAAAACATCCCATTTTTGTTATGGCAATTTTGTACGCGTTTCCCCAAACGTCGTTGTTTAAATCGTCGCACAGTTGTAGCCACTGTTTTCCCAGTCTCTATTTTGATTCGAAGTTGTTTTTTACGGATATTGTACTCATTTTTGATTTCGCCAGCTTCGTGTTCACTGTACCTCTGTCTATCTATCTATCTATCTATTGTTTAAGTGTTCAAGGCAATGTTTATATATTTTTTTCTTGGCACGCTAATTTTTTGATACTATTTGTAATATAACTTTACTTGGTATTTTAAGTTATAAGCTGTCTTAAAGTTTTTTTTTTAATTTTTGGTATTTTAAGCAAACATGATAGCAATGAGTGAGGAAATAGAATAGAGGAGCAACTATATGCATAAATGTGTAACCTATAAAATTTAATAAAATTTAAAAGGTAGCACAGAAGTTATTATACGTTGAGTGCAATCGATCGTACGCCAGAATATATTATACTATCTACAAATTATTTTACAGTATTAAAAACCAGATAGAAAATTATTGAACAAACCTTCAAATCTTAAAAACTTAAATCAGTTACTACAGTTAACCGCAACGTCCTCTTGACAATATTTATAACTAATAATTTAAAAATGCATAAAAACATAACTTTTATGATATACATTTTGAATAAAATAATAAAAACTAAAAGTAGCTATGTCAAATTTGTCAAATTAATCAAAAGAACCCAATAAAAGCAAACTATTTTTGTTTCAAAATGTTTTTCATTATAGGTTTCTACCCTTATAATAACATTATTTTCATCGGATAACAGTGGAGAAATTATTTGCAATTTGCCATAATATTGTATATATTCACTCACACATTACTGCATTAAAATTAGTGCATTAGACATTTTTATGTGATTCATTTAAAAGTGTTATGTTTTTTAATGAAAATAGCTAGTAGTCTCTTTAAAATTGATAAAGTGATAAAAAAGTGTTGCAATTTTTATTTAAGCACAATTAGGGAAGATGGTTATATTTCCAATAAAAAACAATTACTCAACATTCTGGAACTGTGAATCTTCTGAGATTAAATTATTCTACACGCTGGAAATATTTCAAGATATTTTATACCTAGTTTTCAAAATAATAAGGAATATTTTTTTACATTTTATTGATATTCTTTGTTATAAAGAGCAGAAAGATATGCGTGTAACACCAAAAATTTGTCACACTAAACCTGGGCACGAGGTGTAGATTGCTTGGGTGCCGACTTGCTCGGGAGACACGTGGTGTTCGGCTCACATATTAGGCCACTTTTTCAGGGGTTGGAGGAAAAAGACTCCATAAATACATTTTTTACACTTTTTTTATAGACTGCACTTTACAAAGTTATTCTTATAAAATATATTTTGCCCGATCAGTGACGAAACTAGGATTTTTAGGCTCCACCGCAATATCATTTAAAAGGGCCCATAGACATAGAAAATTTAAAAAAAATACAATTTGTTATTTATTCAACTTGTATTTTATAAATTTTGTATTTTGAGGGGGAAGGGGGCTAGGTTTTGAAATAATCGTTGAAAAGCTCCTTATTCTTGTGGGCTCTTCCACATTGCAGACCCTTGCTTACAGGTAACTCACAGCTCCTGAGCCCAATTGACAGGCATATTGTCGGGTCTCTCGCAGTCTGTCCGCTCTCTGTCCGCTTTGGACCCAGAGATTTTTCTCCTCTTAACATTCACTACGCTTACCATTGTCAAAAGAGGGCGATACTGAGTTTATTGTATTATATATGTATATATACCGAGTGTTTATTTCAACGTTACAAACCCTCTTCCTTTCCGGAAAAAAAAGATAGGATACCATCTATTCATTTTTTTAATTGTTGCAATTAAATCTATTTGTATCACTCATTTGGAAGAGGTTTCAAATCCTTTACATGATATACCCCGTTACATTTTTCCCATTTTCTGACTGCATAAAAAATACGCGTCTGCCAATTTAGCATTAAAATATTTACCAGCATTTGATAGTTGATAATTTTTTTCCAAACTAAGTTGCCTTTCCCAAATTCCAAAGGCCTGCGTCTTAAGTTGTAATAATATGAATTTTTTTCAAAGGCTTGTTTAATGTTGTGTTTGACTTTTACATAAAACTCTGGCAGTTCAGTGAATTTTTTGTCAAGCGGTTTATTCTTCCCTAGTGGTCCAAAGTGATTACTTGTTAATGCAACTCTCTTTCAAAGGTTAAAAACGCGGGGATAAATCCTGTTGTTTCATTTGTGCTTGTGCGTAACGCATATCCAAATTTAGCCAAGTTTTCATCCTACAATTGGTAGTTGTTGTGAATAAACAATGCAATCATTGTTTTCAACACCCGGTTATACCTTTCTGTTGGGTTTGCTTAATTGTGGTAATTTGGTGTGTGCTTTATTGTACTTTGTAACTTTCACATAATTGTTTAAAATGATTTGAATCGTATTGTCTCCCGTTATCACAAATAACAACTTAAGGTACACCAAACACCAGAAAAATTTTATTTTCTATTATTTCCACAATCTTAGTAGCTGTTGCTTGACGTAAAACAAACAAATAGGTTTTTTAGTAAATAAATTGCATACTACTAAGACAAATCTATAACGTTTTTGTGATAATGGAAATGGACCTAATTAAGTCGGTGGTTACCGCTTGATATGGTCGGTCAACGACATTTCTGCCTAATTTTCTTCTTGGCTTATCTTGTACAGGTTTATGAGCTAGACATACTCTACAGTTTTTACAGTAGCGTGCAATATTTGTAAACAAGTACGGCTTTAAATATACCTAAATGACCCGCAGTTTTGGTATTATGGTTATATTATGGTTTTTTGTTAAAACGTTTACCCTATTTGATTTTGAGACTACCATTTTCCAAGGATTTGAGTTCAACAAAGAACACTTAAAAATTTGTGTTTTTATACAAAATGTTTTGTTAAACATCCCAAGGTGAATATTTATCCGGATAACAGTTGAACGTTTTTAAAATTTTGTGACCACCCATCCTGATTTGTAGGCACAAAATCAATTAAACAATTTTTGTTGTTGTTTGTTGCAATAAATACCCAAGATAAGGCGTTTGGTACGTGGAGTTTTACTCCTGGTCGGTGGATTACTTGAATATTATATTGTTTTAATTTTATCAACCCCCTAGATAATCGACCTAGAGAGTCCTTCTGATCAAATAACCACTTCAACGCCGAATGGTCAGTTACTACTATAAACGAAGTTGCTTCTATATATCCTCGATACTTTTTAATAGCAAAAAGCACAGCAAGACATTCCAATTCTGTAGAATGGTATTTTGTTTCTTGTGGTATTAACGAGCAGCTTGCGTACGCTATCACCCAATCACATTCAGGATACCGTTGGTTTAGCACGCAACTTAATCCTAACTTGCTTGCGTCACATTCTAAATGAAACGGTTTATTTCAGTCCGCTAGTACTGGTGAAGTAGTTAGACATTGTTTCAATAAATGCCTTTTATTGTTTATCTGCCCACTCCCACTGTCTTTTCTTTCGCAGTAATTCTTGTAATGCTGCCGAACTCATTGCGAACTTTGAGATAAACCGTCTGTACCAACCAGCCAAGCCAAAAAAACGCCGGACTTCTTTTGGGCATTGCGGTGTTAGAAAAATTACAATTGCTATGATTTTCTCCGGATTGACTAGTAGTCCTGCCTGATTAACCACATAACCCAAATAGTACAGCTGTACCAATACAACACTTTTCTCTATTAAGTGTCAACTCTGCCGCCAGTATACATGTCATCACTTCTTCTAGTATTCTGGCATATGTTTTAAAGTTTTCTGTTACTATAACAATATCTAGATATGTAAAAACGTATGGTTCAAGTTCTGGCCCTAAAATAGTATTCATTAGCTGTTGGAAGGTATTTGGGTTAAAACCAAACCAAACAGGAGCTGTTTAAAATGGAATAACCTTCAAACCGGAATTGAAATAGCTGTAATCTCTTTGCTTTCTTCTGTGAGCTTAACCTGCCAGTATGCATTTTTAATGTCCAACAATGACAAGTAAATACTTAAAACTCTGCCGATATTACAGAATCAATTAGATGCGTTATTAGAATTTGATTGGACTGCTAATGAATTAACCGTCCTTTTCACTTTAAAACAATCGTTTAAAACACATACTTAGCTGGTTTTGAAAACCCTCTGTGTGTAAAATGATTTAGTGCGGGTGCATATAATGGCAGGACAAACGATAAACAATTGTTTACTTGCAGCAAAACACAGCATTGCAGGACAGGGTTCAGCCAAGTCAGTGTGTTAAGCAACCACTGAAGAACTATTATAGCCAAAGAAGAAGCATTTAGATTATCTAATACATTGCACAAATGAACCCAATGTTTTTATCCCTCAAATAGCCAATCTGCTTATGGAGAGATTGCAGAATACCAGTTGGGTGGTGGTTTACAAGGCTCTAATAACAACGCACCATGTTATGTGTTACGGTAATAAGCGATTCACACAATACTTTGCTTTCAGTAATGTTTCATTTCAATTAACAAATTTTGTCAATAAATCAGGAGTGCAAAGTGCAGTCGGTGCTCGTACAGATTACAATATGTCCCCATTCATACGACGTTATGCCAGATATTTAAATGAAAAAACATTATCTTATCGTGCAGTTGCATTCGATTTCTGTAAAGTGAAACAAGAAAAGGAGAAAGGCTTCAAGCGCAATCGATCAAGTACTGAGCTAACGTAAGGTAGTGCGTAAGCGTCGTTTTTTGTAATTTTATTAACTTTTCGAAAGTCAATACAAAATTGGTATTCTCCGGACTTTTTCTTAACCATTACGTCTAACGCTAACATTTTATCTATTTTGGCATTCATAAAGTCTAACATTGCAGGTAAAACTGGATAGTACCTTTGTTTTATATGGATTGCGTTACCTACATCAATCTTGTGGAGTATAACCTCTGTGCAACCCAATCAATTTTCCATTTTATTAAAATAAGTTGCTGTTAACTCTTGCAAGCTATCCTACTCTGACTTTAGTATCTGTTCCATTTTAATTTTGCATATATGCTTATCATTTAAAGCATATACATTCTTTTTAATGTTTGGTGTTATCCCCGATACTTGACAAAAATGTATTCCCAAGACCATGTTATTCTTTAGACTGGGCACAACTAAACAATTTACTTTATAATATTTGTCCTCTAACTTTACAGACACTTCCATTTTAACTAACACCTCAATTTACGCTTTTAAAACTGATTGGTGTTGTACTCAGACAATAGCCGGCCTAGTGCAGTATCTCATATAAGTTTTGTCCAATACACGACTGTGTACAACCGCTATCCAATAAAGCTCTTACTAATTTTTTTTTTTCAGTTTTAAATTTAAATAAAGCCGCAAATCTCTTGGCACCTCCGCTAAAACATAATCTATTTCAGTTTTTAATGTTGTAGCCGTAGGTACAATAACGCAAGAACTATGACAGCCTTTTATTTTCTTGCTGAACCGTTTCCCAATTTGATACAAGATGGACAGTCGCGTTTTATTACTCCATTTCTACCGCATTGATAGCAATATATATGTCGTGGTCTAGGGCAGTCTCGTTGAGTATGACCTAAGTTGTTGCAGTAATAGCATTTTATATATTTTGGGATAGCATTCGAAACTTGGTTCTGAATTTAATCTCGATACTTTTAGTTTCAGAGAGTTTTTAGGAGACACCCAATTTGCTTTTTCAACTAATAACTTTGTTTACTACACTGTCTTAGTTTCTCGACGAAACTTAGATCACCATATTCCAGTCTATCTATAAAGAGAAACTTGACTCCTTAGTCAAGTTCCTCTTTAAAGTGTAAACTTGTTCTGATTCCAGTATTGTAAGCGGTAAAATGTTTCACTTGCTATTATAAAATAATAACTAACTTTATAATTTACTTCTAAAATACCTACAACTTAAATTCAAAACAATTAATAAAAAAAAACAAATTCCAGCATTAATCTATTTATTTCCTTGCTATATAACTATTTTAACTAATCCAATATATCATCTAATCTAGCAGAAACATTAATTAAAGATTGCTTAAAGGTATTGTTACTATTTCAACAACAGAAAATTATTCAAAATAGTATA
The DNA here is from genome assembly GCA_963932245.1 of Tachinus rufipes. Classification (NCBI taxonomy): domain Eukaryota; kingdom Metazoa; phylum Arthropoda; class Insecta; order Coleoptera; family Staphylinidae; genus Tachinus; species Tachinus rufipes. The sequence goes on along the minus strand of OZ010745.1, from coordinate 67,281,355 downwards.
ATATAATACTTAAAAAAATGTTACACTAAACAGCTATTTTATCTAATATAACCATTATTAATCTATCATCAATCTTACTGTTTAAAATTAAAACAAAAAAATTGTATGCACACATAAAATAATTTAAAGCAACCAACACAAAAGTTACAATTTATTTTATTTAAAAATAAAATTATTAAATTTTTATTCACTTTTCTTTAAAAACCAATTGTTTTAAAACGTACTTTCCTAACCTTATCAATCCAGATTAGTTCCTTAGTACAACTTAGCACTTTTTCCTATTCATTTCTTATTTTTCTATCTTTCTAGGATGTTCTGTTCTCTGCTACTGGTGTCTGGTTTGATCTGCTTTTTCCAATTTTTTTTTTTTTTCTGTTTTTTTCAATTTTTTTTTTCTGTTTCCTAATAAATGGAATGCACCATACAAGTTTGGTATCTTAATTAATATCATTTAGACCCACGTTGGTGCTCTATTTGTTACACTAAACCTGGGCACAAGGTGTAGATCGCATGGGTGCCGGCTTAATCGGGAAACACGTGGTGTTCGGCTCTCAGATTTAGGCTTCACTTCTTTAAGGGTTAAAGGAAGAAGACTCCATAAATACATTTCAAACGTCACTTTATTTTTATAAACTGCACTTTACAAAAATATTCTTAGAAAATATATTTAACCCAATTGACCGGTATATTGTCGGGTCTCTTTCAGTCTGTCCGCTCTCTGTCCGCTTTGGATCTAAAGATTTTTCCCTCTTAACATTCACTACGCTTAGCATTGTCAAACGAGGGCGATACTGAGTTTATTGTATTGTATATATACCGAGTATTTATTTCAACGTTACAAATTATTAGCAAAAATCTTGAAAAATATATGTCATCAGCCAGGAGATGGTTATACAAAACTAAGTCTATCTGGACTAAAACTTGGTTATGAATACCGCTCTAAATGATTACTCAAATAACATGCTAAACAAAGTATAATATTTTTGTTCTTACCAAACAATAACAAAATCTATGTTGATTAAGTAATAGACGGTAGTTTTCTAGTTTTGTTTTCTTTTTTTCTTTACTTTGCATTTTACAGCTATTTTAGAATGTCCCAAAAGTTTTTCAATTTGTTTGAAGAAATTTGATGGGACCAACAGCTTATTAGGTGACTTCCAAATTAGTTGTATATTATGATAGATAACTTTCTATACATTTTAGTACAAATAGATTAACAATATTATATGTCTGTAGATAATTTATACAAATAATTATTTACATTAGAAAAAAAAAATATTGTTTTCTATTTCCACATTGTGATCATACAGGCCTATTCTGTAACTTTTCTAGTTAAAGATATTGTTCAGTAACAACATATGGTAAAACTCGTAACAATTTTCTTAACAATAATGTTCAGAATTTCTATTCACTGAGGACAACATCGTTAATTATTTCCGTAACAATTCATCTTTATATAAACTACATGAAGATAGCATTCCATCACTGCTATGCAAGCGTGCGATTGGTGCGTGCATGCATCTGTCGCATTTTGAAGATTTTTCTCTTTTTAAAGTTTACAAATTCCTAACGTGTTTCTAACCTTATAAAAATATCAGCTAAATATAAAATTTATATAGAAATTAATTAATAAAAATACTTAGAAGTTACAGACACTGATACATAAGTGAGTTAGTGAATTAAAATTGTTGTAATAAAATTAATAAATTAAATTATATGTAGAAATTATTTTACATAAAATAATAAATTCAGATACATGAAATTATTTAACAAAATTATGTTTATATTAATTTAATAATTATATTACAAGTTTAATTATATGTAAAATCATTCACAAATTTTGTTAGATTTGATTGAAAATATTTATTTTATTGCGTAATATTTTGTTACTGATTTACAATAGTAGGATATATTAATATAAGCATGTTTCCCACTTGAAATATATAAAATATAATATATTTTAATTCTTATTTTGAACATTTATAGAAGTAAATTGTTAGATTAAGAATATCTTTAAGTCTTAACAACTACAGTGAGCGATTGTTAACTTAAAGACTATACATAACCACAAATCTTTAATTTGACAATCAAAATATTTAGCGGACGCGTTACTGAATACGAATTCTTTTCTGTTAACTTAACAATTGTCCTTAAGTTAACAACTTCATACATCTTTAACTCTTAAAGATTTGCTTACTGAATAGGCATGATATACTTTAGTTAGAATAAAGTCATTACATTTTTAGTATATTACATTATTTTATTAGTAGCATAATGAAATAGTACATCAAAATTTAAATAAGATTGTCGCTTTATTTCTGTTATTATTACATTGACAATTTAATTAAATAATCAAACAAATGACTCTGGCTCCAGCTAGTGCAGTTTTATAATGAACTTCCGCATTAGTTTGTTTTCGTTTGATTATTTACATTATCAATTGTGTTTATAAGCACAGAAATATTTATTCAAATTTGTTTTTTGGCACGGCATTGTATGGTAGGTAGCCATGCAATGCCGTGGTCATACAAGGCGTACTGGCAAAGTTTGTAGAACCAAAACAATTGTTTATGTTTGACCCTTTGCCGCTGTGATATCTAACGATCACAGCAAAAAAGAATAAAACCGCGTTTTCAGTATTGAACCAAAATTAATAATTTTTAAATTGTTTTTTGTTGTTTATAATTTTTATTGCATATTAAGTACTTTGAAAGGTTTGATTTTTCTTTGGACATTGTATTATGATAGCGCTGTTAATTATATTATCATCATGAACAAAATTTTATTTTTTTTTCACTTTTATGCTAAGTTTCCATAGCAATAAACTATAATTGGTTCATATAATATGCATGTACTTTATGATTCAGTAAAAAAATAATAATCGAAAGACTAAAAACTGTGTTTTCTATTTAATTCAAACCTTGCGTTAATTTTAGAACACCCTTTTATCTGCGGTTGTTCTTTTGTTTCTGCCTAATGACAGCATTGTTTTCTACTCGCGCATTGAAGTTTCCAACAAAAGGTTGGCTATATGATATTAAAACGAATCGCTCTTTATAGCACCTCATACAATAGTTAGTTATTTGCCTTTTTATTTTTAATTTTTTTAAACAAATATTAATAATATGTTTAATTTTTTGAAGCTTTTATTAAAGATAGAAAAAATAAGGTGCAAATACAGATGTATACCACGGGAGTAGAAAGAATTGAAAATATTATTTTGTAATTATGCCTCGGTTGCAGTAGATTTGTTTGTAGCAATGTCTGTTGTTGTATGTCATTTAGTAATTAGTAATAAAACAATGATCCGGTAAACAATGTTTGCTTGTGATTAAGTTTTACTAAAAAAAACACAATTGTGTGGTTGCAGCGCAAAGGCAATTTTAAATTTATTTCAATATTTTTTTTGTCGCAGGGCTCTTTCGTCTGTTCATGTCATAAATAAGTAGATTTGTAAATTTGAAAAAACTTGATAAGCTAACAATGTCAAACGTAGCAAACACAAGTGTCTAAAGCATCAAAAACACTGATAACGTTATAACAGCTTTAGAATTTCAATGGTTAAGTATAAAAAAGCTTACATTTCTTCAAAGTTTGCACAAAAATCTCCCAAATTGTCCAATCACTGATACCTACAAATCCCCCTGTTTGCCCGCATTATAACAAGAAGAAAATTATCGGTCTTTATATTTTTGAAAATTAAAACAAAAACTTTTTGACAGTCATTGCAGTACGCTATACTGACATGATTTACTAGTCTCTAACACCACAATTGAACATGTTTCTACAAAACAATTGGTTCTAGCAAGATAAGGCTACTTCACAGAAAACTTTAATAAATGCGCTGCAAAAACTGTTTCTAAGGGTTAATTCTAGAACATTTGCAATAACGTTTATTGTTTTTAATAGAGTCATCATCTAGTAATATATATACCCGATAACAAGTTTTATATCAATTGCATTTTACAGTTTGTAAATTTATCTGGAAAACAAGATTTTAATTAATAAACCACAAAACATTTGAAGGCTACACGTAAAGATTGGCAAAGAAATCGCTAACATTCCATTAAATATGTTGCTTTGCATCATGTAGAATTTCAATGTCCTGCTTCAAAAATGTATAGACAGAAGAGTTTTGCTCGGCATATTTTTTTAGAAATATTAATGGTCCATTGTTACTTAATACCGTTACTTGTTTTAATTAAATAGTTACTTCTTGAATTACATGGTTTTTAAATCTTCCTGCACCCGTGGTCCACCCTGTACATATGAAACTTTTCCCTCCTTGAATTATTATAAAAAATACATTTTTTTTTTAAAGCTGTAACCTTAGTAATTTTAAAACAATAGATATTTGTAGTATTTACATTTACAAAAAGCTTATTATTTTTTTTCAAAGTTTGAAATTTTGTGTGTGTTGTTCTTATATTTATTATAATAATCGTTTATTTCTTGCCTTTCTGCCTTAAAAATTCTACAACTTAACATAACATTTACCATATAACTTATTTTACTACTAATATAATATGTAATTTTAATAACCTTAAACCCCGTTTTTAATTAATTATTTCTTTCATCTTCTTTCAATACCTCATTTTTTTCCATTTGTTTTCTCATCTCATTGCCTTTTAGCATATGTTCTATGCTTTCCCTAACTTCTCCACACATTCTAAACATTTTTTTTTCCTCTTCCATCTAAAATTTGCATTCTTTCTCCTCATTTCCACATCTAAATCAGTTTTCCATAGTTTACATTTTCTATGTACTTTGGTAGTGCATTCGTTATAATGTGTTTATAATTTGAATTATACCTAAATTCATTTATTCGTGTTCTTCGATTTTGCACTTGTATATCTATCTCTCATCATAATTTCCTTCCACATACTTCTATCAATTCTCAATCTTTCTACTTCCTCACTAGCATATCCATTCTTGTTAAAATATTTTTCTTTGCATGTTCCCATTTTTCCGCATTTTTCCTTCATTTTCTCCTTCAAGCACTCTTGTAATATTTTACATTCATTCTTTTCTCTTACTCTTTCTTCATACCTCATTGCACGCTTTCCTGCTTCTACTCTTAATTTATCTGTTTTAACTTCTTCTATTACAATGTATGCGGGGGTCTCTTTGTTTACCCTTAATACCCATCTCCAGTATTTTGTTTGAATAGCCTCTAACTTTTCTTGCTCTTTTCATCCCCAAATTTTCGCTCCGTACAATAACATATTTTTTACTAAACTATCAAACATCATACCTGTTATTCTCATACATTCAAATTTTCTTTCACCAATTCCCCATACTTGTCCTACCGCTTTATTTGCTTTTCTTGTCATATTTTTTCTGTGCTCATTTTCATTATTGGTTGTACAAAAAACATATCCTAAGTATTTAAATGTTTTAACTTCTTCAATTTCTTTTTTAATCTCATTTCCGATTTTCTAAAAGTCATCATTTTTGTTTTATTTACATTCACTTCCAACTCTTTTTTTCTAAAATATCATTTCGTTTATTTCATTTGCATGCTTTGCTACAATCACCATGTCGTCTGCATAAGCTAGCGACCACACTTTCTCTCTTGTGCTGTGTCACCTAAGAGCTACGAGAGCGCCACCATGTTAAAATATTATTCTGTCTCTTATGAGTAAGGAAATTTTTTTTTTTTTAATATTATATGCAGGAACTAAATATACCTTGTTCCTGTTAGACGCTCCAATAACACAAAAGGCCTGATCAAATTGTTGTCAATCATTTTGCAAAATTTGCTGAAAATTTGATTTTACATTGGTATGTGAGTTGTCGTTGGATCAACGGTGAACAGTGGGCAATTATTATTGGCATTGCGGGTAAAAGTGTACTCAAAGTCACCAGTGAATAATATCAGTGAAACTAATAGATGATGGTATTTACTCATTCAAAAAGTTCCAATCTTTTGGCATGATCACTTGGTTTGAAGTTAAACATGGTATGAAATTTTAGATTGCGTTATACCGATTGAAGAATGTCTTCTTCTTCATTCAAACTTTGCTCACTTGCACGTTCAATGTTTTTGAATATGGCACCACTTGGGTAGGAAATCGTCCCTCATATTCTATGCGGGTAGCACTTGCCCTTCCATTGCAAAACTAGTAACCAAACACCATATCAGCGTAAGTAAAAACGTATGAGATGCTTAATAAATTAAATAAATACGTAAACTAGTTAATAATAGTTGTCAACTAATAATAAATGACAATGTGTTTTAATTTATATATTATTTGTTCTACGGGATGCAGTAGGCATTTTTTAAACCCAATTTTTGGTATTATTGACTTTTAACTAGTTAGGTACTGCTGCTGGTTTAATATCGTGCACTTTTGGTTTTAAATAGTTTTACAACATAATCTGTAATAATGGTAAATTACACAAACAACGCAACAAATTCACTGGATTAATTTTTAAAATTGTTGAATTTTCAATAAATTAAAAAAAACACGTAATAGAAAGATTCATTTCTTGTTAGCAGTTGCTATATTGACTATCACTGCTTTATCATATAAACAATAACTGCTTTTAAATCTGTTTACAATTTGTTGAATTGTATATTTAGACAAATAAATATATGGTCACAATTCTCCTTACAAATCTTATCACACCTTAAAATTTTTTTATTTATAAATCATTTAAAAGTTATACTGACAAATTAATTTAAATCTCAAAAGTTTAATTACTATTTCGGCATTTTTAAGTAGTAATATCATAATGTTAGTAGTATCAAAATAATACTGTGCAATAAAATTTAAATAGCTTTGTTTACTAGCTGTGTATAGTAATATAGGGTTTTCCAATAAGAGGTTTTATTTTGATATTAAAAAAAAACGGGTATTTTTTAAGAGAAATCAATAAATGCTTATTTCATTGTAAAGAGAAAGATATTAACATTTGAAAACAAAATCAGTCAAATGGCCGCCACGGTTACGGTTGCAGTACCACATTCTTTTCATGAAATTTTCCATGACCAATTTGCACATTTGCAGCTGTATAACCTCGATAACTTCACGAATACCATCTTTAAGGTCTTGAATCGATTGTGGAGCATTAGCATAGATCTTTCACGTGGCCTCAAAGAAAAAAGTCTAAAAGTGTTAAATCACAAGATCTCGGTGGCCAATTGTGATCACCTCTTTGAGAAATAACACGGTCAGAAAACTTTTCTTGCAAAATTGCGATTGTTTTGTTGTTTGTGAAACACGTAGCGCCGTCTTGCTGAAAATAAACGTCGTCCACATCAATATCTTCCAATTTTCATTCACCGTAACAGTTTCACCAGCCTCATTTTTAAAAAAAAGTAGAGTTCAATCACATTGCCAGCCCAAAAACCGCACCAAACAGTGACACGTTGAGGATGCAAAGATTTTTGAACAATCATTCTTGAATTTTCTGAGCCCCAAATGCGACAATTCTGCTTATTAACGTAGCCTCCGAGATGAAAATGGGCCTCATCACTGAAGATGATTTTTCGATAAAATTCCGGATCATTTTGATGCATTTGAAGAACCCAATCAGCAAAGATACGACGCTTATGGTGATCGACCGGCTTGAGTTCTTGTGTTAACTAAACTTTAAAAGCCTTAAGACTCAAGTCTTTATGCAAAATACAGTGTAATGTCGTTTGTGGAATGTCTAATTCTAAAGATCGACAAGGAATCAACAAACCTGGGTTTTTTTCAACACTACGGGCTACATCGGGAATAGTCTTATGTGTTCTTGAGCAATGCACACAGCTTAAATTTGTCCACCAGGTTTACTATTGTCGGCCGAGAAGGTGCTTTACAACGACTAAAAAGTGCTTTAGTTTTGCGAACTCTGATTTTTTTTACCATTTTTGTAGTAAATTTTAATAATTTCAATGCGTTGTTGAATCGTGTATCGTTTACTTGTCAAATGTCAAAGAATAATAACTTCAAAATTGACAGCTGCCCAAATAGCAAATTTTATTCAAAATAAAATTTCTTATTGAAAAACCTTTTATATAGTTTGCATGTTTAACAAAAAAAAAAGAACGATTAGGCCACTTATAAAACCAGTCTCATGGCATATAGTAATGCTATAAAGAAAACTATAAAAATTTGTAGAGGAGATACTGTAAAAATTTTCAAAAAGCTTTAAGAAAAGAATTGGAAACATTTAATTTCTGCTGACAAATACACCAAATAGGTCAAAGCACTCTGGAAGAGCTGCTCTACGCTGATAGAAACTCCTAATCCACTAATCCACAGCCAAACAAGAAATCAAACAAAATAGACTGTGATAAAGCAAAAACCATAAACAATAAGGACAACCTAAAATAAGAAATCAATACATTCCAACCATTTAAGTTGCCAGAAGCCGATAAAATCTATTATGCTACTGAAAGAGTCTACAGTTCTAAAAGAACAGTGAAAGATTCTCAGAGCAAGTTTAACATTTTCACTAATCAGCTAAAAAGCGTTCAAGTTGGTATTTATACCAAAACCAGAGCAAACGTATGTCATGGCTAAATCCTACAAGCTTCACTTATTTTATACAGAAACTATTGGATAAAATAGTTGACAGGCACATGAAGGCAATAAAGAGCCAAAAAACAACTAAAATTGGTTGCGCACAAGGAGATGTCATGGACAATCTACCACCTCGTGTATACAAAGTTTGAAGCAACTGAGTGCTCTAAACACCGTAGAAAAGTGGTGCAACAAAAAGTAATTCCAAAGAAAACGGTAATCCAATAATTCACCGGACAGTTTTGACACATGTGGGACTCACGCTTGATACTAAGCTAAACTTCCACACACACATAAATAATATAAGCACAAAAGGCATTCAAGTGCTCTTTGTAACCAAAATGATGGCCGTGCGCACATTGAGAGTGACACCTTATATGACCAGATGAATATATACCGTAATGGTAAAACCTTTCATTCATGTAGAGCGCTTGTATAATAGAAAACCACCATTAAGTGTACTGTCAACAAACTCAGTAAAGGTCAGAAGTTAGCATGTCTGCTGATAACGAGGGCAATAAAAACAATACCCACAACAGTTATAAAAGTACTACTATCGTTATCGCCACTTCACTTGATGGTAATGCCAAAAGCAAGACAAGCAAAAAAATACTACAGATAAATAACACATTATAAACTTCAAAACTCACAGACGTAGCATAACAAACGTGTTGCATGAGAAAAAACTCTGATGATGAGGTCAAGTGAAAGTCACTGCATCAGAAAGGCATTTGATGTGATAATACCACAAACAAAGAGACAAAAAGTACCTGGAAACAGTAAAGAGATCTGGTATACAGATAAAGTCATCTACTAAGAAAAACAAACATTGCTACCCTTGGGCAAATATACTTTGGTTCTCCAAGCGGACGTCAGGTACATAGTCGGGACAAGACTATACCATAACAGACTGATAACCATCATGTCAAATAGTCAAACAACATTTCAATTGCCTGTTATAAAATCCAAACTGGTTATGGCCTGCATTAAAAGTTTGACAGCAGTGTCAATAATTTGAAAAGTTTGTACGGTCTGGATACTAAAAAACCACGAAATAAAAAAATCTCATAGCCAACCAGCTTGCTAAAGAAAGAACAAAGAGAACATTTACTGTTTTGTTGTCTCATATGAAACCGGCAAAAAAATCCGCAGGAAACTTGAGGCAAAACACAATAACTTATAAAAAAAACTGTGATAAGTTGACATACTCAAAAATATTCCTAACAAGACCATCGCATAATAATACAGTCTTGGTAACACAAATGAGATAAAACAGACTGCAAGCACATGCATAGAATGAGAAAAGAAATGGATCCCCTACAATAATAGTTTATCTACTTTCAAACTACATCATAGTTTTTTTTTTAATTTATTATACTTTACAGTTTATTTTATTTTCCAACTGTAACAAAAGATTGGTATCTTAAAGATTTCAAACTCTTCAGTTAAATACTTTTGGTTGTATTTTCTTTTGTTCTTTTGTAATTATTTTCATTTTTAATTGTTTAATAGTTGTTCTTTTAAGTTAGTTTTAAATTGTAATATTAGTCGTTCTGTTTAATTTTATGTTAAATTTTGTTTTAAATTCTGTTTTGACTTGACTAAGTTTAATTGTTGAGATATTATAATTTTTTCAGTTGCTCAATAGTTTTTATCGCTTTATTTTACTGTTTTTCTAGCTATACTGTTTTCTTGTTTAGAGTTTACCCATATATTCATTAGATAATTTGTTTGTGAATTAAATAATGCAATATAAGTTACTTTTCTTGTATTTATATTAATTATATTTGTTAGTTTATACAGCGCCAGAATTGAATTTCGTGTTTTGTATAATTAAATGTTGTATATTGTTATTCCATTTTAAATTGTAGTTTAATGTATTAAAATTCATTTTTTTCCAAAATGCTAATTCGGTTCAGGGTTATACAAATAATTTGCAAGTTTCGAGTTACTTTTAAACGTTATCATGTGCCCATAAACAACAGAGTTTGTAAATTTATTAGAAAACTCAAAACTACCTATGAGTTTTTAAACTAAATCAACAACAATATTGAGCGTGGTGCAACATTTTGCAATAAAATAAACTACCGCAATGAGGCCTTTCTTATGTATCTTACAATTTTGTTGATTAACGTAAACTGTTAATCAACAAAATTGTAATGATAAACTCAATCACTCTACGAAAGTAAAATTTCTGTAGTCCCAAACTGGAATAAAGATCTTGCCTTACATCAAAAGTAACAAAAAACACTTGTTACTGGCCGTATCAACTCTTGAACTGAAAACATAAACTAGCCGCCTAAATAATGTTATATTATTTATATATAATTATTTACAAAACTTAACAGAAATTGTGTAAAAATATTATTTTAAAAAACTAGCAAAAGAAAATTTACAATACAAAATTTATAATAAAACCATTTCAAATAATATTGCATATTGTTTACCGTGTTAATTATTTTACAGTACTTTTAAAATAATAAAATTTACAAAAATTAAAGCAAAATTAAATTCTTAAATAGATATATTTAAAACTAAAAAACATATAAAGATTAAAAAAATGCAAGTTAAAAAAAACCTAAATAACTTATTTATTTAAATTTTGCTTAGTATTACGTGTTATATTTAAATTAATAACACCTTGAATACAATCAATAGTGTACAAAACTGATATTTTATATCTTTAGGTCTTATTTGTAGCCTCGGCGATATTTTATATTTATCATTAAACTGACCACAATCTCCGTATCGCATTCATTTACACCATAAGTGCGTGATTAATTTGTAACACTTGCCTCCAGGTATACACACTCAAACTAATACTATACTGTAATTATCAATCCAGTTATATTTTTTTTATTAGCCATTATCAATTTATTCGCTTGTGAAGATAAAAATAAAACGAAATTACCTGCAAAGAAATTACGTTATAATTGGATTTAATTTACAATTCCGCGCAACTTAGAAAGCTGCAAATTGAGCCGGAGAATGAAAGCTGTTGGCAGTTAATAGTAATAATGTTATCAGACCCAAGTGACTAATATTTCACTTTATCTGTAAGCGTAACATGCGCGAGGAATGTTGCACGCATACCACTCGAGTAATATCAACAACATCTTAAGATTATCGTGGCGAATTCGAATGTACGTTTGCTCGATTTTTCCTCTCGTTTGATTTAATTTCGTATGGGCTATTATGATGGGAGGTATGGGCTTCAGGTTATTATACTATCATAAGACTTTATGGTCGCTGTATTAAATGCGCATATATTTATATTATTAAAACATTTATATATTGTAAATGTGTTCGGTCGTTCCGGCGAAAGGAGTAATCGGTCTGAAATTCCGAGTATCTTGATCATAGGTTTTTCTCATCTTCATCAGCACTTAATAACTACCTATATGCATGTATTCCACGAGATTTGCCTGAATGGCAAAAAGCAACAAGGGTTACATCAATCGATGGAGCAATAAAACGTTTATTAATTTATAAATTATTTTAATTATTACTACTATTTTGATTAAAACAATTAGTTAATTCACTAATGCGTTATACATTTGTACTATTATATAATATATAATAAACTTTTTATACATTTATAAGTTCTTCAACTGACAATAGATTTAATTCGTTTACGATTGAGAAAAAGGGTTTTTTAATATGACAGGTGTATTAAAATAGAGATAGACTTAAAATAATCTAGCGTGACATTATCTTATATGCGTTTCTAATCGATTGATTAATGTTTCTTTCTTCTAAAAATGTCTTGAAGTAAAGAAACAATGTCCCTTATTGCCAGTGAAGTTTCTCCTCATAAATGCAGTGACATCATCGCACATTCCAAAATTCCCAGCTGTATAAAATCCGTGCGGACACATACGTTACGCGACGACAAATATACACGGTGGTGATAAAAAAAAGCGGAGAAGAAGAAAAGTAGAGACGGTGAAGAGTAGGAGGAGGAGAAGACCTTTTAATGTCCCCCCGTTAAAACCGAATGGAATAAGAACAAAAACTGATATATTTACGCTGTCCCAAAGCGAGTGGTAATTAGCGCTAATGTAGGTATCAGTTTTATCGTTCCGGTCTCTAATTTGAGTGGTGTCGATAAGGGAAAAGACGAGAGATGAAGAAGTGGAAGGAGCAGCGTGAGTTATTAGCGACCCTCTCTTGTCATGACTAATTGCACCCTGATCTTTTGTCCGGTGGCGCTCGGGATTGTTTTCAATGTGTTTATCAGGGTGGTATTAGTGGACAGGTCAAAATATCTCAGATGGGACCACCGATATAGAGCCAAAGGAATGCCATTTTTTTAGGCCAATAATAAGAAATCCATGTAGAGGAGCGCGCACACACACCAACACACATACATTTATACACCGGTTTCGACCCGAACATCTTTAGTACTGCCACTCATAACTTTTGCTCACAGATAACAACAGTGTATAGCCAACTAGACCCTATTAACACCCAATATTTAAGGCGATAATATCTTTAACTAAATCTGTTAGGACACGGCAAGTAATATAATATATTAACGTATATAACATTTCAAAACTTATTTGTTTATTTTTAAAAGTTATATACAACTAATTAAATTGTTTAATTAATAAAATATCTATTAAATTAAGTATCATAATTAAAAAACTTTTATTGAGTTCTTCATCCAGATTACTTCCTCCCGAATTTAGCATAAAGGTTGGATGGTGATTATGTATCAGGTGGAGGGCCGGATGGGTATATTGGAAATAAAGAGTTGTAGAGTGGCCGAGTGTGTGGTGAGGTAATAATATACATCTGGATGGGATATCTGGTAAGGTGATACGTATTTTATAAGCACCGCTGTTCGTTCGGCGCAGAGAGAAGCTGTGGAGCGGTGGAAGAGAAGTCGAGAGGGAATGGCAGATATCTTTGTTTCATAGCTGATGGCCGGTGGAATGTTAATTGCTAGCCAGAGCACTGCACTACGCTGTCCCATACCCATAACCATGCAGTTCCCACCACCACCATCATATTCACACACATTAACGATGATGCCTCCTCCTTCTCCTCTTCTTCTTTATCCTTCGCCTTTATTGATACACACTTTAGTCACACACGGACTGTCTCACCAAAAATATGATAATAATAATATATTGATTCTTTATTGGGCTCTTAAGATTTTAATTATATACACATTTATATTAACAGAACCCACTGATTTCAGGTATCACCAATGGGATCTAAATATAATGAATAAAATAATTAAGAATTTAATTATATAATTATTTATTTTATTATGATTAGATGCTGATTAAAAATAATATGAAAAAAATTATACAATAAATAGTGGTTATAAATCATATAATATTACTCTTTATATTTTAGTATGCAATAGTCATTTAGGAAATTAAGGGATAACTTACAGAATGTATCAGATCATTTATGTAATGATGAAATTTTATAATTCTTTTAGAATAACATACCAATATCAGTTCTCTTTGAAGCATTTAAAAAGCATGCAAGTATATTCAATAGTTCTACCGACTAAATAAAAGTTTTATTCACATTTAATTCATTTGTAGGTTCGAAAAGAATATGTAAGCACTAGTCTCACGCAATTAATTAAAATTGATCATAAACTTTAAAAAATCTGTTATTGTCGACAGTCTTCTCTACAAAAAACAAAATCGTTTTTTATTAGAAATCTAGTAAAAAAATTCCATATTAGTATATTTAGCTTGATGCACAGTTAAAATATTGTAATACAGCAAACATAGCATCAGTATCTCACTACCACGTTTTCTTTTGACGTGTATTTTATCTGTTTTAGATAGATCATTATATTTGCGCAGTATTTTTATTTGAAATAGTTTATACTATTATTTCTTAAAACCAATTAATTATAGTTATAGTTTATGATATGCATTTTTTAAGTTTTTAAATTATCATTTTCTTACGCGTTTATCTACTATATTCATCAACTTGATCTTTTTCTTTTAATCCAAATACCAAAAGAATTTTTTTATATTATAAAAACAATATGCTATTGCAAAAAACTCTTATGTTAAGTTTCTGTGACATTTTATAAGTGCTATCTACAAGTTTGATCCCAATTGCTTAACATTTGCTATTTATACTTTATAACCTAAAGCTGTAGCACTTAATAATTTTGCTGAAGCATTTTCATTGCCTCAAAGAGTAGATTTTCCTATAGGTATTACTCATAAAAGCGCTAACAAAGTTTTGATGAATTGTCAAATAAATTTATCAAACTTTGTTGTTCGTTTGTATTACCTTATATAACGCACATCATTAATGCCTGCATAAAAGGTAATATTTTACCCAACATGTGAAAAGTATCTATGGTTATAGCACTTGCAAAAACAAGCAATGTCAACGATATCAACAATCTTAGACCAATTAGCATTCTGTCAGCACTGTCTAAGGTTTTGGAGAAAAATATAGAATTGCAATTAAAAAAACATAAGAGTTATATAATCTGTTACCTGCCAATCAGGTTTTAGAACAGCTGCTTTAGCTAATAACAGTGATGACATATTTAAAGGTATAAATGACAACAAAATTTCAATTCTAGTAATTCTAGATTTATCTAAAGCATTCGATACAATAAATTATAAAATGTTAATTGCCAAGTTAAGTTGGTTGAGGCTATCTCCAAACGCTTGCCACTTGATTGCCAGTTATTTATTTAATAGAAAACAGCGTGTAGTTGTGCAAAGAAACGTTTCGAAAGCTTTGAATTTGACTAAAGGTGTTCCGCAAGGATCTATTCTTGGCCCACTTTTGTACTATATATATATATATATATATATATATGCCACAATCAGTACAATACAATAAAATTTAGTTCCTCTAAAAACATTAACGGTGCTGTTCTTAATGTGAACAGAAATTTAAGTAATATAGCTCAATATGCTAAAAATCATGCGTTAACTCTGAATCCAAACAAATCAATAGCATTGTTATTTGGAAGAAACCTTAAAATTAATACTATAATTGACTCTATGCGTTTTGAGGTAGATAACATCAATATTCCAATCATATCGTCACTTTCTTTACAAAAAAACAAAAATTCTTCTTTGCAAGACGATAGTGCTTTCACAGTTTATTTATTAAGACACAGTTTATGGATTCTGTTTGGATTCAGAAGATGTTGCTAGAATACAAAAAATACAAAATTCGTGTTTAAGATTGATATTTGGTATAAGAAACTATGAAAACATATCCCATAAACTAATTGACATGCAGTGGATAAACATGACAAACCGCAGAAAACTGCATGCAGCAGTATTTTTTCACAAAATTGTGCAGACCATATCTTTACAACAAAATTCTTTTAAGGACGGATGTACACAGTATTAATATCAGATCTAAAAGCTTGTTTACAACACTTATTCATAAAATTTTAATCTATCAAAGATTTTTTTTTATACAATATAGCTGCGTTGTACAACTCTATTCCGTATTCCATAAAAAAAACTAAACAATATTGGTTTTAAGAAAAAATATAAAAATCAGCTTTATAGTGATCAATTATTAAAATCTATAAAAAAAAAATAATTTGCAACCATAAGTTTCCTCAAGACAAAAAATATTTTACAATTATAAACCGAAATTTTTATGCGCGGTTAAATGGAAGAACAGCAATTTAAACAGTAATGTTTAAATAAGCTGAATTTTGCCACAGCTTTATATATTTTGTAACAAATGTATTTATATATAATCTAATAAAAATGTTTATTAATATTATGATTATTATATCAGTTTAAACGCAAAAATGAATGATTTGCAGCTTGCAACAATATTCATAAAATAATGGTGACAGGGTATGGAAAAAATAGTCAAATATTGGTGCAAGCAGGTCAAATAAGACAGGGAATTTATTTATGACTGTGTAGAAAATCTATAAAAGTTGAAGATTTAGTGTTGATTGACCGCCGAGTTTCAGTTATTACTAGATAAATAGATTATCAAAAATAAATGTTTTTTTATTGTTGGCACAATAAGAATTGTAATTGGGGATAAAACCTGGGTACACCAGTGCAATAGTCCCACAAAATAAAAGTTTATGCAATGGGTTTATAGAAACTTTCTAACACTACAAGGCAAAAACGGAATTTTCTGCTCAAAATGTGCTACAGTTTTCTGGAACGTTGAGGAAATTCTTTTGATTAATGATGTGTTAAAAAAGACTACAATAACGGGTAATACAAATTACAATTAAAATTTTGTTTAAGATTAAGAAATAATTAATCAGCCAGTGCGTGATTTAAATTATATTTCAACATGTGTAATGATAGTTCTTGTTAAAATTGTTGATTAATTCATATCTGCAGATCCTCGAGACTATTTATAGGCGTACCATAGACCAATGTTTTCAAATATCATAATATAGTAAAAAAAATAATACATTATATTTTGCAAAAAGTTTAGGCAAGCAACGCTTCTTAATGCAAATCGTGTCTGATGTCTAGATTCCATTAAAGCATAAATATTTTTGTCTGCCCAAAGATGCGTGTTGTAAAATTTAACAAGTCAATTTTGTGTAAACTCGGCTTCAAAAAAATATTGGCAAAAAACAAGGGTCTTTAGCACCATTGCGTAAAAAGCAGCAACAAAAAACCATACGTGCTTAATGATAAAATAGATTTAAGGCTGCAGGCCCTCGTTGTACTTAATACAAATAAAGCTGCTCGTAAAAGATTTTCCAAACAATAGGAGCACTAATTCTTGCGTTGCCTAATATTCTCTGCACACTCGTCCCCGGATGATTTATATACGTGCTAGAATTTCTTCTTCTATTCTGAAAGTAGATATTAACCTTGGTCTTCCGAATATATGGGAGTGTTTGCTAAATAAACAAGTATCTTTGGTGAATTCTTTCAAACATACGATGTGCAAAATGTGGTGATTTAGATAAGCTTCAACACACACACACACACACACACACACACACACACACACACAGACACCCTCATACACACACACACACACACACACACACACACACACACACACACACATTTTATTAAAAAAATCTTAGTTTTAATTCAATAAAAATAATAACCGCAATCAAAAAATAATTGTGCTAAAACATTGGTCTTTTAAAGCCGAGTTGGTCGTAAACACATTGAACACAATTAATCAACCAGTAGCTCAAGTACGCATCAGCATTAATAATATGTAGTTAGTTATATCAGAATTATTTACATATTGTTTTCTTCCTTCTACACATTTTAGTTTTACAACTCTTTAACTTTTCTAACATTTTGTCCTAATCCTTCCATTCATTAAACAGCCGGTTTCAAAATAATAGTAAACTTATTTAAACTATTCAAACCTTCAAAATTATACTTTTTTATCTAAATTAACTTTGTTTCTATGTTGGCCAATGATGTATGGCTTTTTTTACCATCAGCATGCTTTGTTGTAAATTCATTTTTTGCATGTCCACTCTGAAAAACAGTTTTTTTGCTCGTATTTTAAGGAGGAAAGTGAGTTTTCTTCTTCTTTGCTGCCTGCCGCCCTTGCTTACTTGGGCGGACAAACAACTGCGTGCTGCAAACAGTGCTTTCCTGCCCTTGGTACTTAATGTACTATTTCTTTTTTTGTGTATAATAAATGGTTAGAATATTACAACATCTTTGCCTCATTAATAAATGGAAACCCTAACAACAAAAAGATCAAGAAAATAAACTACATAAAGGCAAGCGACTTCTTTAGTTACATTGGGGATTAGTCAACTACAAATGCCCAGAAGTAGACAACCACAGCAATGTATTCAAAACATAATAATTTTAGCGTAAAATTTAAAATATTTATTTTGGGTAAAATCATGTAAAAATTCTGGAAAATTGAAGTACTTCCGTCAAGAAAGCTACGCTGAAATGAAAACAAAACTTGCAAAGTAAAATTCAATAACACCCATCAGCGACTGAATACGATAACATATAGAACCGCACCTGCATCATACCTGGTTAATAGATGTCTACAAAAATTAACTGAAAAAAACCGGGATAAACTTCCACAGTTGCACAAGTTATTAATCAGGATTTCTACTTAAATAACATGATCACCGGAGCCAAGAATATCTACGACTTAAACAAGATTTAAAAAAAGTTACAATAATACTAAATAAAGCAAGACAAAAATTTAATAAATAAGCTTCTAACACTAAAGAAGTGCTGCGGTAAATTACCATTAAAAAACTAAGAAAAATCGAACATGTGATGGCATGAGCCTTAGTTTTTTTGTAAAAACAATCATGTTTAATATTACAAACAAATCCAAGACTAGGTAGTTCAAAATGGTACTTTTCTTTCACCAGGCTTGTCAAAGTCACGACGTGATGCCTAAAATTCATTCATTCATTCACCAAACCTAAAAATTATGTATTGTCAACGGATAAGCTACAAGAATCCAAAACTTGATTAATTAAAACAATACAAAAAAATCAAGTTTGCCAAAGAGTTACAAGAATTGTAAGAAGGAAACAATATTAATAAGCAAAGTAAGCTGTTATGCTTGAATCCGTTTATTTATGACAATGGGCTTATACGTGTAGGGTAAAGAAAAACATGCTGCATTACCCTATGATAAGCAATTTCCGATAGTGATTGTTTGATTTGTTCTAATTATAAGAAGTAGACTGTAAAAAAGGTGTTTTGCTATCCAGGGAAAAAAAAAACATTATTATTAATCACATTTTTAGGTGATTTAATGTATATTGAATTGAGTCTTGTTATTTATACTACAATGTTATGATTTTATATTGAATTGGATCTTGTTATTGTATTACAATGTTATAAAAATATACAATGTATTTAAATAGATTTGGATGTAACACATTAATTAAATTGACATGTAATACATTTATAAAAAAGGAGAAATCTAAAACCACAAAAGTGGTGCGTTCACGAAGAGTTTCGAAAAGAATGATTGCTTGTTTCTTTGAAAAAACTGATCATGTTTCAACTGTTGCATTAGAGGATTAAAGGATAGTTAATGCTGACTGGTATACTTTAATTTGTTTGCCAAAAGTTATTGCTGAAATCAAAAGGAACAACATAAATCGGAAAAATAATGGTTCGTCATGGCAATGCAAGCGCTCACACATCACGACGAACTGTAGAGTTTTTGACTAGTAACAACAAATGCTTGGCAAGTACTGAGCGTCTGAAGAGGCCGTTAAAGCACTTAATACACTTGTTTTGGAAGTACCTCGTTCAGAGTGGCAAAATTGTTTTGAAAATTGGTTTTATTGTATGCAAAAGTGTATAGATTTTAAAGGAGAATATTTTGAAAAGCAATAAAGCGATTTGCATAACGTAATTTTTGTTTTGCTTTACATTTTCCGCAAACTTTGGCAGTGCCCTCGTATTACAAATCAAAATAATATTAACTTTATGCCAGAAAGCAATAAATGTCCCAAGACGCAATTTCAATCTGAGAAGGTTTATATACTTATGTATCAAACCAAGATTGGAGAAATATATTATGTAACATAATTGATATAAATAACAAATTTTCACAATTCATAAATACTCTTAAAAACTTACTAGAGATAAGCTGACCTATAATAACAACAAAACATAAAACTTGTCAACCAACAAAGTGGTTAGATAATACATTACTTAGGAATGCTAAAAGTCTAGAAAATCTCTTTGCTATCATATACTCTGAATGACCAACAATTAATAAAGAACTTTAAATAATTGTAAAGATTTCGGAAATCTAAAGCGTTCCCAACAGATCACTTGTATAAAACTTTACTATCAAAATGTATGAGGCCTTAATAGCAAAACTCATAAATTCTACATCGCAGTTCATTCTAAAGATGTTAAAATTGTAGCGTTAACAAAAACTGGGATTAAACCGGGGTTTAATAATCAAGAGTTATTTTCAAATAAATTTTATGTAGTCCGAGGTGACAGAAAAATAACAAAATGTAGTGCTGTATTAATTGCTATTAACGTTACTTTAAAAAGTAGAGAAATTGCTTATGTATCACAATGTGAAAATATTGATGTAGCAGTTGCCGAAATATTTTTAAATAATAAATCGCTTACGTTAATATGCGTATACATTCCACTTGGAACAACTTTGGAAAAGTACAATACTTTATATGAAGACATATATTGCTTTTTCATAAAACCAGTAGTTTGTTTATATGTGGTGACTTTAATCAACCTTATTTTAAAGAGTTTATAGAAACAGGTGGTTCATCTCCAACTCATCAATCTTTTATCAATTTTATGAACATTCGATAACTTCGTCAACACAACCATGTTGCTAATAATATGAATCGGCTTCTTGTTTTTACATCACCTGATATTAACTGCAATATACATTTAGCAGAAGACCATTTTGTAAATCCAGATCCATATCATCCGCCATTGGATATTATTTTTATTATCTGTGATACATCTAATCAAAAATTTACCTGCGATACTCCTAGAACTACATTTAATTTTAAGAAAGCCAATTTTAGACTTCTTTATGACGCTTTTTGTAGTGTAAAATTGTACCCGTTATTTAATTGTGTAAACGTCAATGATGCCTGTGACATATTGTATACTAAAATGTACCTAAACATAAAGTGCGTCATACAAGTCAGAAGTATCCAAAATGGTTTACTTCAGAAATACTTTCCTTGATTAAAGAAAAAACCGCATTATAAAACGACACAAAAAATCAAAATATGGTATTGCTAGCGTGGAACTTAAAAGAGTAAAACAAAACTTAAAATCAAAAATACATGCTTTGTATTTTAATTTTATTCAAACATCTGAAACCAACATTAAACGATCCTAAGAAGTTTTGGACTTTTATTTATAATAAACGAAATACTACAACTATCCCTGGAGTGATGACAAATAACAATCTTGTTTTTACCACATCACAAGAAATAGTAAATAACTTTGCAAAGCATTTCAGTAGTGATTATCATGACCGTGGATGTTCTAATAACAATAGTGCCGTCTTAGATACTATAAGAAATTTTGTTATTGACAAAACTGATGTTTTGCGTAGTTTATCTATGTTAAAACCTAAACATATAATAGGGGCTGACCAACTTCAGCAATTTCTTTTTAAAAATATTGCTCAAGTTATTGCAGGGTGTGCGTTTTTATATAATTTAATATTAAAAACAGGAATATTCCCTAAGATCTGGAAAAATGTTAAGGTAATTTTAACTACAGGCCTATTGCAATACTGAGTAATTTTTCAAAAGTATTTGAATCTTTAATTGTAGAAAATATTTATTGCCATGTTCAAAATATAATTTTGCCTTACTAACATGGATTTATGAAGAAGCGCTCAACCATTACAAACCTACTAAGTATTAGTGAAACAGTATCAAAAATTTGAAAAACAAGACACAGACATATGTTATTACACTGACTTGTCCAACGCGTTTGATTGTATACCTCATGATATGCTTTTGGATAGGCTTTAAAAACTTGACATAAGTGGTAACATTATTTCTGTGATAACTTTGTATTTGTGTGATCGTGCTCAATATGTGGAATATTATAGATGCTAGTCTTGAACCACTCTTATTTCTTATATTTATTAATCCAATCTGTGATATTTTCAACTGTGATTTTTTAATGTATGCTGATGACATCAAGCTTTTTAACTCAATACGTGATATATCTGACTGTCATATACTGCAAGCTAATCTTTTAAAAATGTATGAGTGGTGTAACTGTAATGGCTTAAACATAAATGTAAATAAATGTAGTATCGTTTCTTATACAAGAAATGCCCAACTTGTTAACTATAACTACAATGTTAATGGTTCAGTTTTAAAATCTGTAAATGAAGTTCGTGATATTGGTGTCTTATTTGACTCTAAGTTAAGTTTTAATAGTTATGTTTTAAAAGTGTGTTCTGAGTGTTTTAAAACAATGGGTTTTATTATTAGAACGTCCTTTTAAAT
The DNA here is from genome assembly GCA_963932245.1 of Tachinus rufipes. Classification (NCBI taxonomy): domain Eukaryota; kingdom Metazoa; phylum Arthropoda; class Insecta; order Coleoptera; family Staphylinidae; genus Tachinus; species Tachinus rufipes. The sequence goes on along the minus strand of OZ010745.1, from coordinate 67,258,891 downwards.
AAAAAAAAAAAACTATTAGTCAAATAAAATACATAACTCAGATAACAAGATAAAAGAAACTTGGAAAATAGTCAAAGAACTTACAAATTCCAACATATCAGCCAAATCAAACTAAATAATAATATAAAAAGTAGATGGTAAATTAGTAGCTAAAACATTTGCTAATTATTTTTCAAATCTACCTGAAAAAAAAATTAGTTATTTTGATAAACTTCCAAAACAAATCTGCACTACTGCAAAGTTAACATGTAACACATTTTTCATGGAATCAATAACAGAGAAAGAAATTTTAAATACAATAGCTGGGTTCAAAAATAAAACGTCAAGTGGTTTAGACAATTTGGATAATAAATTAATTAATATGTTGCTTCGGATATTACAAATGTATTGAAAGTTGTGTTCAATATTGCAATTGATAGCGGTATTTATCCGCAGATTTTAAAGACAGTGGTACTTACTCTTTTACTCAAAAAAGGAGACCCTTTGATATCATCTAACTATAGAAGTATTGCAATAGTATTCACTATATCAAAAGTATTTGAAAAAATTATCTGTAAAAGAATGGTGACATTTATTAAAAAATATCAAATTTTACATCATTCGCAACATGGATACAGAAAAAAAAAATCAGTGTAAACAGCTGCTGTCTCATTCTCACAATATTTGTATGAACAATTAGATCAAAATGCACATGTATATGGTTTCTTTTTTGACATGACAGTTGCGTTTGATATTCTCAATATAGACTTTCTCATACAAAAATTAAACTGTATTGGCTTTAGAGAAAACTTTTTAAAATTACTTGAGTGTTATTAATAAAATTAAAAGTCAAAATATATGATTGCATTTCTAATGAGAAGAATGTTAAATAAATATAGTGACTGTAAATTAATTATGTATGCAGATGATATTTCATAGCAGAGAGTGCCAAAAGTTTAGAAGAATTGAACTTAAAATCAGAAAATGTAATTAACAAATTATGTAGTTAGTCTGAAAGAAAGATGTTAATATTAAATAGAGCAAAAACAGTATTCATGTATTTTAGCAATGAGCGTTCTATACCAAATAATTATAAACTTACAATAAATAGTATTAATTATGAATTTTCAACTTCAACTAAATATTTAGAGTTATCTTATGATTCTGACCTTAGATGGTTTTCACACACTCTCTGGAATCAATTAAGTAAATTATTTTTGGCAATATTACAATTGATGCACGTACTAAACATGAAAGCACTGATAGAAATATATTACGCTCTGGTACATTTGCATTTGCAATTCAATATATTGTTATGGGGAAATTCATCTAAATGTCAACAAGTGCTTATTCAACAAAAAAGAATTATTCGTCTAATGTTTAATCAAGATGTGAGGAGCTTTTGTAGATTGTTATTCACAAATAATAAGCTTTTGACATTCTCTAGTATTTATGTATATAAAATTCTACAACTAAACACTGTCAACAGCTATTAAACATCAAGCACAATACAAAATTATTTGAAAAAAGCTTTAGATATAATGGTATAAAACTTTTTAATCATATGACCTTTAAAAAATCCATCAAAAAAATTATGACTACAAACGCACTACACAACGTAGATGATTTTTATGACAAATTTTGATTGACAAGTATTTTTATAATAATTTTATTTTTTTTTATAACGTGTAATGTAATTTGTCTTTTAAATTTTTATGTTTTTAAATTATAGTTTTTAAGTAAAATGACTTTTCACATACTGTATATTATTATGTATATCTTGATTGTGTGAATAAATATAAATATGAATAAGAAAAACGCGTTTTTTTTAATAATTGCATGTAAATGTTATTTTTTTTCACGGATATACAATCAAACCTTTTTCTCAGTTGATTAACATACACTCTAAACAGTAATATCATCAAAATAGAAAGTTTTGTCATACAATAAAATCATGAAAGAAACTTGCATTCCGGGCCCTAGGCAATCCAAAAAAATCTTAAAATGTTATGTGGGCAATTCCATTTCAAACAGACCTGAGCAGAGCATTGTGAAATTTGGTTTAGTAATTTTTTCTTATTAGTAGTCTTTTGATTGATTCATGATGGTATGAAAAGCTTAAAAAAATCTTTTTAATTTCTTTTTTAAATTTTTTATTATTTTTTAACTTTAAAAATTCACATTTTTTATTTAAAAATTGCAATTTTAACTAAAAAAAACTTCTAGTAAAATCAATCAGAATTTTTTTGTAGAATCCAAATCTGGCGCTATTTTAAGCTTATACCCTATTTATAAGCCGCAAAAACCATAAAACCAATTTTTTGTTCTCAGTGGGCTGAGCAAAAAAGAGCATTTCTTAGATTTTTTTAACCGCCAAAGTTGACGAATTTTGATGTAAATTAGTTAGAAAATATAAATTTGTTTTGTGTACAAAATTGTTAAATTTTGCAGTCTAATATAACTTATTTGTTTTACCTCTGTTTTGATATTATGCAATGGTCTTGTTAAAAATATTCTTAAATATGTCAAACCGTTACAGCTTTTCTTCTTCCACAGATCGCTGTGTTTTGCCTCAAGTCTGCTGTAAATTATTTCTTTTGCGTTTTCGTATAGGACCCCAAAAGCAAATTTTAGTCTAGTAAATATTCCTTTTGTTCCTTGTTTGGCAAGTTGATTTCCCATAAGGTTTACTTTTATCCCCTGGTCTTTTGGTATTCATACCAGGCAAACTTTATAAGTTGTGGCCATTGCTTCCAGATTGTATATGCAGATCATAACTAATTTGAATTTTATTAACGGCGGTTGCAGAGCCTGCTTGACTATTTGACATAATATTTATCAGTCTGTCAGGTTTTGGTCCTTTCTCAATCATGTCCTTAACGCACAATTCAATGGCAGTCATCTCTGTCTAAAAAATCAAAACATATTTGCCCTAAGGTAGAAAAGTTTGCTGTAGATTCCAGCCCCGCTGTTTTTTTGGTCTATGGCCCCATCTGTGTACCAGATAGTTTCTTTGACTGTTTCCAGGTATTTTTTGTTTATCCATTCGTTTTGCTATGATATTATTACATCAAATTTTTTACTGATGTAATGACCTTTCATGAAGACCAACCTCATCATCACAGTTTTTTTTTAAGTAACACATTTGTTAAGTCTGTGAAGTCCTAAAGTTTACAATGTGTTCATTTATCGGCAGTCTATATGCTGTTTGTCTTGCCTCCGCCATTACTATCAAGTGAAGAGGCAATAAAAATAATATTACTACTGCTACTGTAGATATTGCTGTTATTGCTCCCGTTATCAACAGACATATTAATCTCTAAATTTTGTTTTTTGGCCGTACACTTAATAATGGTTTTTTTCTCCCATACAAACTGATCATATTAGGTGTTAGTTCCCATGTACGTCCGAGCATCATTTTGGTTACAAAGTGCAACCAAATAGCTAATTTTGTTATATTTAACAAGTATATGTTAAAGTTTAACCTATTGTGAAGCGTTAGTCCCAAGTATTTTACTTCTTTTGGCATTAACAGCGTGGCTTCATACATCCTCAGGTTAGTGGTGTTTTGCCGTCTTATAAACGGAAAAATCGTCTTTTTGTTTGAGTTTACTGATAACCTTTTTATTGTTAACTATCTGTAGTAAGTCGTCTATGACTAAGCACCACAGTAAGAATTTGTTTAATGTAGCAGCAGTTAGTAAAATTAACAAAAAAATTAAATTTCACATTTTATCATATATTTACAACTTCAAGCAGAACTATAACAATTGATAATCTAGAAAAATTACTTATATTACAATAAAAAACCTACTAATATTAGAGTGTAACAAAGTAATACTAAGACTTTGGATTCTCGTACATTTGATGACACTAGAAACTTCATTCTCTACACGTTGCAAAAACCAATTTTAAAAAAGAGATAAAATGCGAAAGTTGTGCTCAAAGTTTTATGACACTTAAAAACCGCCCCCTTAATGAGAATAAAATTTTCCAGATCTAATCTCTCTAAATTTTTTTGTTTAGAGATGTTAAAAAATATAATATAAACTTAAACAGAGATTGTAGACGTTTGCCAACAATTTAAAATCACAATGCTTATTTGTAAAAAAAAAACACTTTAAACATTTACTTTAAATACTCTAAATGCGTTATGTAAAAAACGTTTCAATTAAATATATTTAAAAAAACATTCAGTATTTCATATTTCATATTTATTCAGTACATTTAATCTATCTATAACCTGTCAAAACGTAGAAGTAAATGAAATAAGTTACTAAATTAAGACAGCCTAAGTAAAGAATTCTGATCACAAACAAATGATAGCTCAATGGTAGAACCCTTGCATATCATGATAGATAGATAGATTTATTAAAACATTTGAAAAAATTTACAAAGATAAATTTACACAAACATTCATGTCAAATATTAATACAATAATATATAAACTTAAAAATAATACAAACATAATGACACAAAACTGTATACATTATTAATATATAGATATTTTAAAATGACAGAGTACAGAGTTAAAAATTAAAATTTAGATTATACAATATCTCTCCTGCAGAAAGTATAGTACTCTTCAATTGAATAACAATTGCATTCTATAAAAAAAATTTTAACAACTTTTTTAAATTGCTTTTGATTATTTATCTGTTTTACTTCATTTGGTAGAGCATTGTATAATTTACATCCGGTATAGTAATAGCCTTTCTCATAAAGAGTTAGTTTATGTAAACATTAGAACAAATGTCCATAGTGTAAATATTAATATTTACATTTTGTAATTTCAAGACTGTTCGACATTGTTGCAGGTTACATTTAGAAAACTTGAGACACTGTGTGTACATTTATACGAACATGTTTTACCTGTTCTAGTGTTGCATAGTCTAGATATTAATTGATTTCCAATTCATTTTTCCCTTTATCTATAATTTATTTTCAAAATACTTTTTTTTTGTTTAATTTTAATTTTATTATTATTATTATTATTATTATTTTTTTTTTTTTTTTTTTTTTTTTTTATTTTTTTTTTATTTTAACCACATTTTTCAATTTTATTTTTTCAATGTTGCAGTATTAGTAGTACTAACTGTAATGTGCAAGTTACTTTTATTTTCTAAGTAACTTGTTTTCGTCTTTGTAAGACGCGTATGCACAAGCCCAACGATTATTTCGTTTTTCAAGATTAATAGTTAGTTTATGTTTTGGTAATAAAATATCATTTTTATTACGTGTTTGATAATCATGATCGACATTATGCATCATAAACGTGGACATATTATTAAACACATAACATAAAGTTGTAAAAATATAAACACCACAAAACGTTAAAATATTTTGTGTCTTAAAGACATCTCTGCAAGACACATTCCACTTTAAACCATATATAATTCTAATAGCTTTTTTTTGAATAATAAAGATTCTATCTGCACCACTCGCTCTTCCCCAAAACATTATTCCATATCGCATAACTGAATAAAAGTTACCATAGTACATTGTTTTTAATATATCTTTGCTACAGTGTTTAGATAAAATTCGAAGACCATAGCAAATACTAGAAAGTTTGGAAGAGAGAGTGCTAAGATGTGATTGCCATTTAAGATTATAATCTATTTCTATTCCTAAAACTTTTGTTGAATCAACAACATTCAGTAAGTCATTATTTATTGCAACTAAGTCACCAATTTGACCATTTGACTGAGCAGTTCCAAACAGTACGATAGCAGTTTTGTTTTTATTGATAGCTAAACAGTTTCTATCAATCCATTGTAATATGTTTTCATACACCACATTTACGTTTACAAGTATAGTATTTAAATCACCCTTCAGTAATATGTTAGAATCATCAGCATATGACACCAACATAGACTGAGTGATAATACTGGTAACACATTTATCAAAATCATTTGCAAATATTAAAAACAAGGTCGGTCCCAGTACAGATCCTTGTGGTACACCACAAGTAAGCATTTGCGTTTTTAAACAAATTTCCTCTCCATTCACTTGAGTTAATACTGCTTGGTAACGGTTTTTTAAGTATGTATTAAACCAGTTGCTTGCCATACCTCTAATTCCATATCGTTCTAACTTTGCTATCAGTAAATTAAAATTGACACAGTCAAAAGCTTTGGACAAGTCAATAAAAACACCAAGTGCTAATAATTTCTTATCCAAAGCTCCTAAAACATTTTCAGTGAACGTTGCCAAAGCAGTTTCTATTGACTTTCCTTGTGTAAATCCATGTTGACTAGATGCAAATAATCTTTTAGAGTTAAAAAAATGTACAATTTTATTGTTCATTAGATGTTTTAATATCTTGGATAAGCTAGATAATATACTTATAGGACGATAATTGGCAAGTGTATTTGTATCGCCTTTTTTATGAAGAGGTATAACAGTAGCTAATTTAAACCTGTCAAGAAATATACCTGTATTAAAAGATACATTGCAAATATGTTTTATTGGAACAACTATAAAATTAATAATCTTCTTTAGTAAAAAATTAGAAATATTGTCAGGATTACTAGAGTTATTATTTTTAAATTTTTTAACTATTTGAATTATGTCGTACTCATCAATATCTCCTAAAAATATTGTAGAACTACACATATCAATATCTTCATTTACAAAGTCTAGGTTACCGTTAGTGCGATTTGTAAAATTGGAAGTAATTGTTGAAAAAAAATCATTGAATGCATTGCAGACATTTTTTGCATCATTTACGGTATTTCCAGACAATTCAGGAAATGCTCTAGTACAATCTGACTTTCCTTAAAATTTGTTTATAATTTGCCATATAGATTTATTTTTATTTGCAGCATTAAAAACAATATTATCATGGTATTTCTTTTTTGCTTCAGATATTGTTTGTTGGTATAAATTATTTGCTACAATATAATCACCTTTAAAGACTGAATTTGTTTGTGATAGATCATACAAAAAAGATACAGTTCTTTTCAGTTCTATTATATCTGCAGTTATCCATTTATAATCTTTACTTGCAGGGTTAGTTCAAAATTCTTTAAGTGGAAAGTGTTGTTCATATAAAACATTAAATATATTATAAAAAGAATCTAAAGCTTGATTAGGACAATTCTTAATAAATACTTGATCCCAGCAAGTGTTCTCTAAGCTGATACAAAAAGAAGCAATACAATCTTCATTAATAGTACGTTTTTTTAAAAGTGGATGTTTTTGGAACATTACATTCTAATAACAAATTAAATTCTAAAAACTGACCATAGTGATCAGATAGATTACATTTGATTACATTTGCTTTTATTTGATTGACATCACTATTTATAAATATATTGTCTATACATGTGCTTGAGTTTTTTGTTACTCTAGTTGGTTCTTCGATGGTAAAATGAAAATTATAGCTTAACAATAAATTTAAAAAATCAATTGTGAGTTTATTTTTTGTTTTAAATATGTCAATATTAAAATCACCAGTTAAAAAAATAGTTATATCTTTAGTGTGTACTTTATCTAATAACTTATGCAATTTTTCAATAAAAATAGTTGTATCTCCTTCAGGAATTCTATATACACCAATTATTAAATATTTATTTTCCACCCAGAACACCTCAGCTGCACAGCACTCAAAATGATTCTGAACCAAAAAAACCTTTATATCATAACGCATTTTAACACCTCCTTTAAAATCTACTGAAGAAAATAATGCAACACCTCCACGTTGATTGGGAGGACGACAGTAACTGCTACGCAGAATATATCCTTCCAAATGAAAAAATTTCAAATAATCTTCAGATAGCCAATGTTCACTTAATATTACAAACGAAGGGATTAATTCTTTTGTTAAAATTTCCAACTTTAATATTATATTTGTAACACTTTGAATATTTAGATGAAAAATAGATAATGTTTAAAAATCTTTTAATTTCCCTTTTCTGCTGGTCTCCTTGGGGTTAGAAAAAACCTATTTACTTTTACACCTACAGGCCATATCTCTGGATTTTTCAAAAACTCTAACTTAGAAATAGGAAAACTTAATTTAATAGAAGAGTAGTATTCTGGTTGCTTAGACTGTAATTTTTCACATTTGGCATATTTAATTTCTTTAGTTTCTAGATATTCTACAATATCCTTTTCTTCTAAGTTAGGAGTTAATCCACATATATGAAGATAGCCTTGTCTTTCAATACCTTTTATTTTTATAGAACCGGTGGCAGATCCAAATACTGTTGGGTTTTTTTTAATATTGTTGAAAGTTTTTTTAGGTATTATAAATTCATTTTCAATTTCAATGGTGCTACTTTTATCTTTGTTTTCTTTGGTAATTTCAGAAAATGTTATCTTTTTTATTTTATCTTCATGTTTTCCTTTGGTGCTATTTTTTCTCTCTCTTAAGTTTACATTGGCAATTATTTCTGGAGTATTTTCTTTTGGTTTATTAATATTGCTATCAATAGTATTTATGGCAATATCAGATGCCACGATGCCATGTGGTTGTTTCTTCAAATTAACGTTAACTGGAATAGTATTTCTGTTGGCTTCTAAGTAATTTATTTTGTCATACAACAAAACAACTTTTTCTCTTAGCTCACTAATGATGAAATTTTTATCTTCTATTATTAATTTGAGAAGCTCAGTTGTATAATTATTTTCTTCTCCATCGCAACAGATAACGCGGGACTCATCAATACTTTTTGGCTTTGTTTTATATTTATTTTGTATGCAACTTGTGTGGTATACATTTTCACAATTAATACATACTAATGTTTTACTGACTTTATCTTTGCAGCATTTAAAAAATTTATCCTCAAATAATGGATCGCCCATTTTAGTAATTATATTTATAATTTATAATTATTTGCCAATTCAATGTTACGCCACTGGTTGGCTCAGTAACTATGCGCGCAAGCTGCGACGCAACAAAACGTTAGCTTCAATACAACTAACCTCAATCATTAATCATAAGAAATAATGTTAATTCTACTCACAGTTTCATCATGAATTAATAACATACATAAACTGCATTGCTTATTCACTTCATTCTATAAGAGTTATTCCATAAATAATATATTGGTATATTAATATTGATGGTGTTTACACTGACACTTTACTAACAAAAACGTTACGTTGTATGTTGTATTTTTATTTTCCAATTTGTCATTTACTTTTTTTTTTTTTTTAATATAAGCTTGCAACTCTTTTATCATTTTTTAAACCTTCACTTTTTTAATTCTCATTCAAACATTTTGTCCACTTTCTTGAATATCATTTATCCTTATCAACTTATGTAAGTCTCTTGTATTCTTTTACTCAATAGCTTCATGTTTCTAACGTACTTGTATAGATCTCGGATTTTTTAAACTCTTAACTCATGCAATATTTATTTTCATTCTTTTCACTTTTAATAAATATTGCAATCAGTTTTTGAACATTAGCAAACTAAAAAACTAATTTTTTTTTGTCTTTCTTGTAGTACTTATTTTGTCCACTAATTTCTTTTCTATTTTATTTCCTAATATAATTTTATACAACTTTTGTATCATTTACTTCTTTCATATCTTAATAAATTTTCAGCTGCCCACTATATAACATTGTCGCAAATTTTGTTCACCCTGTATCTTCAAAACAAAGAGGTTTTTCGGAAATCACTATAGGACAAAATATTCTTATTATAGACCAAGGAATACCCTGTATAATAAAATACATCTGATACATGTCTTTCAAATTACCTATTTCACTTTAAAACTATTATTGATTTATTTCCTTTATATATTCATAAATCTTTCTGCTGCTACTCATGTTTTTTTACTTACATGTCATACATGCTCTCTATTAGATCAATCACTTTAAGAAATTAACCATAACTACATTGAAAATGAGAGCGTGTGTAGTTCGGATACTATGCTTTGTCAGTATTTATAGCTTTCATTAACGGATTTAATAATATATATTTGTGTTGTGTGAAAACAATAAATTACAACCACTAACATTAACACACTTATTTCAACGTTTTTCTAGTAATGTAAGCATAGTACAAAAATATCTTTTGGCCGTTTTGCAAAATAGGACTCCACAGCAACGCATACTCAAGTGTTTTAAAAAAAAAAACAATAATCACAGGGGACCAGGTCAAGAATGTAAGGTGAAAATTGTAAAAAACAAAAATAAAATAGTGGAGAGCTCTTATGAACTTATTGTATGAATTCTTGTTTTGTAAAAAGATTCCAGATCTTATCCTCAATTACAATTCTATAAAAAAAAAGTCAAATTCTTCTCGCAAATTTGTCGTCTGCGCAGTTTTTGTTATCATGTTTCATGTACAATTTTAAAAACACTTGTTTCTGATATTCCTATTTCTCTAGCAATAACTGAATCTTTTATACTGCAGTCAATCAACACCAAACCTTAAACTTTATTAATAATTTTGTCAGTTTGTGCTTCCAGAGGTCTTTTATTTTATTAGTCATTACTAGTGACCACATTATATGCAAATGCATATATGCATATGCATTTGCATATTTTGTCCATATTGGTCGTTGTTGCATATTTTATCAATATTCGGTTTTTATGTATATTTTATTGATTTTTAGAAAAAAGTATTAAGAAACGTAGCTTTTTAAGTTACTATAGTATGCAATTAACATGAAAATATCCCAAAAATTAAACATCTGCCAACTATTTAATTACAATCATTTTAAATAAAAAACAATTAAAATGGTTTTTTTTATTTACTAGGTTATATTAAATATCTTGGAGTTTAAAAAAAAAATTAAAAAATATATTATGCCTTTTAAAAAACTAAAGTTAGTTGTTATTGCAAGTATACTAAAAATTAAAACATACATGTGTGTACCTGCTTTTATAGTACTCAAAAATCTATTTAAAATGGAGTTATTTAGCCGTACGTTTTTTGTCAAACACACTGTATATAAGTAGTTGTATATTTTGACACATTTTACCTATTCAACTTTATTGAAAAAAAAAATATTTTGTTGTAAATTTGTTTTTAATATAAAAGGATTAAACTGTATTGTTTAAATTTATGTTGCATATAGTTGCATATTTTAGCCAATTTTTGCAATTTTTATGTATATTTTGGGCTTTTTTATTGCATATTTGCATGCATATTTCAGTGTTTTTAAGTTGCATATAATCCGGTCTCTAGTCATTACTAATAAATTTCGTCTATTTGAAAACAAACAAACTATTTTTTCTATATACTGCCAACGTTTTCTCATAAATATTCGTTGGGCTCCTGTCTTTTTTTGATAAAAAAATTATTACGCTGTGTTGCAAATCACTCATTTTTGTGGTGGGGTTTTCTGCCTCTTTTATAGAAAAAAGTTATTTTTTTATTCAATTATCTGGAAATTGCTGCACAACTTGCCATATTTGGTTAAACTTGTGATAGAATTAATTCTTTACTACGTTAAGTGTATATTTCCAGGTTTCGCTTTGCTTTTTATTAACCCATCCTGCTTTTCTTAATTTTATTTAGTTTTACATACAAATATTTTTTTACCAGCTCAACTACTATTTGTAACATACTGTTTGATTCATTCTTCACGCTCCTTCCTGAAGTTGTTCAATTTTTTTTTTTTTTGCAGTAACTGTTTTGTTCCTCATATATCGCACTTTTTCATTTTTTTCAATCGTGTTCATTTTGTTTACTTCTTTAAATTTATATTCTTGTTCAGTTTTTTAAACTTTTGATTGCATCTGTTTGCTTCTCCTATACTCGCTATTCTCGGAATCATTTTTATTTTCAAGTTTATTTTAAGTTCCTTTTTCTGCTTGTTGCATGTTTTGTTGAATTATTCTTTTACTTCACTTTAATGTATGTTATGTTAAAGATTTTCTTCTTCATTTGCTTTACTTGTGTTAGGTCTAACACCAAATTTATTTTTGATTTATCAGTATTATTTAGCTCATACTTGTATCGTTTAATTGATAAGTTATGTCCCACATTGCAATATTTTTTTTAAATTTTTCCATGTATTACTTTCTATTGTTTTTGTTAATAAAATAAACGATTATATATATATATATATATATTGTTTTTGTTGTCCCATCACATATTTCAAATATAAACCATAACAACATAAAAAATAATCAAAACTTTATTTATCTATATTCAGATGCAAAAAAACGGGTCATTGAGTAATTTTTTTTAATAAAACTTTTAATGTTTTACAATTAAAGAGACCATCAGGATGTAGAAAAAACAACAAATGGTGCTTATCAGTTTATTTAATAAACATTAATAAGCGAAAATGATAACGCACGTATACACAAAAAAAAATGCATTTCTGCAAATAAACTTAACAGAGATTAATAATGAAAATTTTAGTTAAATAAGATTTCAATACTTCGTATTGCCTGCATATGGCAGCCCATGCCACTAATGTAATGTAAAGTATGGTATAAGAAGTTTGCCATTAAATTTAAATATGTCATACTTGGCTGATAGAAAACAAATTGTTAAAGTTATGGATTATTGTTAGAAGAACATTACTCAAGGTACTCCACAAGGTAGTATAACGAATCCAATGCTTTTTATAATCTATATAAACGACCTGTTGGACTCGTACAAACTATTGCTTACTACGCAGATCACACTAATCTTGTCATATCAAATACCTACACTAAAAACTTAATTCATAAAGCAAATATAATATATACCAGCACTAAAAATTGATTAGTACAAAATGGCTTAATTTTAAATTCAGATAAAACGCAGGCAGTATGGTTTAAAACATATCATGGTGATTGTCCTGATTATGTTAATTATACAAGGTGTTCAATCTAAAAAACTTAAAAATTATTTATTGAGGACAAAACAAAAAAATTAGTTAAATATTCTAAAACAAGCATATTTTTTAATTCTTTATTTGTCAACGCTCTGCAAGCTACTTCATCACACAGCATCTTTTTGACAGAGCGCCAGCAAAACTGTGTATTATATACAGGGTATGCCACGACATGAAGTCTCAACATTGTATTAAGCATAAGTATTAATTACATAATTACAATTTCAAAAAAGTCAAGTTTTACTTTAGTTTAAATTTTTTTTTTTTTTTTAATATCATGTTCCTGTGATATTTTCTAGTATCATCTCAAAGTTTGGTTAAAATTAACATTTGTCACATTTATATCAGTTTAGATAAACAAAAATGAGCAGTTTGCAACTTACATACATACATTTATTTTAGAAAAAATGCAGTAGTTCAAAAAATACTTATGAGCAACTAGTGACAAAAAAGCTCGCTGTATTTTTAAGTTAAATATTGGTGCAAGCACTTCAAATGACGCAGCAAATCCATTCATAATAATTCAAAACGTGGAATATTTCTAGAAACACAAACTGACAGAATCACCAACAAATTTAAAGATTTGGTATTCATTGACCGCAGAGTAAAAGTTTCAGTATTTGATAAAAAAATTAGATTACAAAAAGCAAATGTTTTTAAAATTCTACATAAAAATTTAAAAATAAATAAAGTGTTTGCACGATATGTTTTCAAGCTGCTCAATCCCGAACTTAGATGAAGTAAAATTTGCAAAAAATTGAGATCTTCCTACAAAACATATCTATGCAATGGGTTTATAAAAACTCTCTACTAAATATGGAAGGAGATGAAGAGGGAGAATATACCTACATAGAAGCAAAAGGAATCGGTAATTGATTACATAATAGTTAACGCTAGAGAACTGCCAGGTTTAGTCGCCCTGTCCTGTTGTGGTGCCACTAGTAGTATTGTTATGGAAAAATATTAAATCATATCACATCTACGAGAATATCGGTGAACTTTTCTCTCTAGAAAAATATTGACACGTACAGCGCTGCTTTTGAATTAAAATTGGTTCTTATGAGACAAAACGCCAACCAACTCAATATCCAAACGATAAGATTTTTGTCATCACTTTTTTTATATGTTGAACTACTTACAATACTCTATGTCTTTATGTTTTTAGTTATAAATTTGAAGTTATATTTAACTAGTAAAAAATTTATAAAAAATTAGTTAAAAACAGCATTTTTTAAAAATTAATTGCTAAGAAACAACTTATTGCATCAAAATTCTACAAATTTGAGGACACAGATTAGACTTTCTTCTACAATGTCTGAAAATTTTATTCAAATATATTCAGGCATTTTCTTGCTGAGTTTGATGTTGTAAACTCCCCCCTTAATGAAGAAGCGTGGCAAGAGATAGACAAATTTAAGTTTAAAAAAAGAGTAGAGTCGGATCATTAGCCACTAGAAGTGTATATAAATGGAAGTATACAGAGAACCAAAAAAAAAAAAGAAATAGTAACAAAAATAGTATGGATATAAGAAAGCATAGAAATGTACAAGCAAAATTTATATACAATACATTTTCCAGAAAAAGGCGTAGAACAACAAATGGCAGAATTAGAAAATACATTCGCAGGCGCAACAATAAAGAAAACGTTTATACAAACAGAAGAAACATTTGGAAAATGCCAATGGTAGAACACAAAATGCACACAGAAAAAAAGAGAAACTAGAAGAGTACTACAATATTGGAAAAATGATAAAGCAACTAAACAACAATATCAGAAGGCGCAAAAGGAATACAAGAAAAAATGCAAAAAAGAGGCAACGTATAAAAAGAAGAAGAATTAGAGATAAAATAGATTCTGAGGAAATAGCATGAAAATACATAAACAAGGAAAGAAAAAGAAAAAAAAAGAGAAAACAAACAAATTTCAATGGAAAACTGACAAATGCAATTCTTAAAATTGTATAGATTGAACAAAAAAAATGATAGACAACCAATGATAACAACAAATGAAACAAGATGTAAATGAAATAACAGAAGAAATTATATAGAAGCAAATAAAAAAACTAAACAAAATGAAAGCATAGATGTATGGTACGGAAGATCTGATTAAGAGACTGAACGAGTTAATAAATAAAGTATGTAAGAAAAAAAACCCTAGTTAGTGGAGAGTAGGTAGAGCTTGCAGAAAATTATAAAGGTATAACGTTACTAAGTACGGCATACAAGATTTATGCCATGGTACTAGAAGAAAAACTGAGTGAAGAACTAAAGATGAATGGGATATTTCCAGACGGACAGGCCGGGTTTAAAAAAGAAAGAGTGACCATGGATAATCTATACATACTACACCATATAGTAGAAAAGGAAATAGCAGAAAAAGGAGGAAAGTTGTATGCATAATTCTTGGACGTTTTGGAATTTTGCCAGTGTGAGTAGAGAAAAATTGTGGATGTATTTGAGAAAAAAAAATGAGCATCTAGTAAAAAGGATGGAAAAAGTGGAAACAGTTAGCAAGGTCTGTATGAATGGCAAAATGAGTGATAAATTTTGGATTACAAAAAGTGTAAGACAAAGATGCCCACTCAGTCCTAGTTAGTTTGCGGCATACATTGCAGATGTAAAAGAGATGCTACGTAGGGCGCAGAAGGGTGGGGTAGTGGTGGACAAAAAGAAAGTGTGATCGCTGGCTTATGCAGACGACATGGTGATTGTTGCAAAACAAACAAATGAAATGACTGAAATGATTAGATGTCTGGATAAATATTTTAGAAAAAAAGAATTAGAAGTAAATGTAAATAAAAATTAAGACTTTTAGAAAAGAGGGAGAAAGACGCAGAATAGAAAACTAGAAATGGGATGGAATAAATATTGAAAAAGTAAAATCATTTAAAAATCTAAGATATGTTTTTTTTACTAACAATAATGAAAATGAACACTTAAAACATATGACAAGAAAGGCTAATAAAGCGGTAGAACAAGTATAGGTAACTGGTTAAAGAAAATTTGAGTGTATGAGAATAAAAGGAATGATGTTTGAAAGTTTAGTAAAATGTATGATATTGTACGGAGCAGAAATTTGAGGGTGGAAAAAGCAGGAAAATTTAGAGGCTATTAAACAAAATACTGAAGATAGGTATTATTAGTAAACAAAAAGAATTATGATCAGAGATAGAGATATACAAGTGCAAGAGCGTAGAACACAGATAAATAAATCTAGGTACAATTCAAATTATGTACATATTATAACTAATGCACTACCAAAGTACCTAGAAAGTGTAAAGTATGAAAATATATAAAATAGAATGATTGCAATGTGGAAATAAGCACAATGTGTGCAAATTTTAGATAAACGAAGAAAAAAATGTGTAAGATGTGTGGAAAACATAAAACATATGCTAAAATGCAATGAGATGAGAGAAAAGCAAATAAGGAGAAATGAGGTACTAAAAAAAAACGGAAGAAGAATAAAATGGATGATGGCTGCAACAAAAAGAAGAAAACAAATTGAAACGGAACTAAAAAATAATTAATTAAAAACAGGGTTTAGGATAATTAAGATTATATGCTATATTAAAAGTTAATTAAGTTTATATGGTAAACGTTATGTTAAGTTGTAGAATTTTAAACGCCAAAAGGCAAGAAATAAATGTTTGTTATTATTATCACTACCTAAGAAAGCAAAGACAGTTTTTTTGGGTCGCTGAGAAAATTCTCTTAATTGATTATACGCCAAAAAAAACTACAATAAGGAAAACTATCTACAAAAACACAACAAAAAACTTGGAAACAACTATACACAAAAATACTGCTCAGGTATGCTCATAAAACTTTGCTTCTGCTTGACAACTGCAGGGTGCATAAAGTCAATAAATGCGGCTTTAAGAAATAACAACATCTAGTACACAGCCCCAACCTCGCCACTTGTAACTATTAGCTCTTTTCAAAACACTTGAGAGAGCGTTGCTGATTATTGATTGGAAAACACAAAATTATCAAAAAAAAATGAAGGCGTAGCTTTATTAGAAAAACTTTAAGAAGAGGAAATAGTTCTATAAAATTGTAATGTAGTTATCTCGGAACTTAATAATGATAATTTCTGTTTTTGGAGTTGTGATAAGTATAATAGCAAAATTCTAAAATTCTTGTGAAATAAGTTTATTAAAATATAATAATAAAAATCAAAAAATAATATGACAAAATTATTCTTTTCTTGCTTTAAAACTACAATTGAATTTGTGTTAACAATATGCTCTGCCTATTATGTTTGATAAACAACTTAAGTTGCTGTTGAATTAAAAATATTTGGAGCTATCGTGTGATCTTGGTGTTATTTGATTGGCTGATGAGCGGTCTTGGCCCTACTGTGTAAATTTGTGCAAATTATGTCGCAAAATGATTATGACTGGTCCGCTCTTAAAGTAAATGTGTTAGTGTTAATGATTCTTACGTTAAAACATAAAACTTTGTTTGTTTTGTGACTCTTTGTTTTTATTGCTTAGTAAGTAACATAATAAACTTACGTCATATCTGTATAATATTATATCTAACTCCAGGAATGTATTGTACACAAAAAAAATAATGTAAAAAACTCAAATGTTGTTATTCGATTTTCATTTGATTTCAAGTTATAGCGTAATTAAAAATTACCAAAATTTTATACGTTAACGTTTTGGTAATTATAGCTTTTTTATAATAAATAGTTAATACCTCTAAAAAAATCGGCTCTGTATACAAAGGGCACCTGTTGCCCTCCTAATTGAGTCATGTCTTTGTTTAAGATTGGCTGCAACATATCTAATGCATTGAAATAGTGCATCCCAAAGGTTTATTTTTACTGTGTACTCATTATTTACAAACCAGCCCCATAAACAATAATGTAGTGCTGTAAGGTCTAGAGATCTTAGAGACCAACTAATAGCACAATCGCGTTCAATTCATGTTTTTTTGGAAACCTTTCGTCTAAATATTGCTTAACCTTACAACCAAAATGTGCAAAATTCCTATCGTACTGGTAGTACATTTGCATTCTAATGTTTAAAGGAACATTTTCGGGTAGTCCGTGTAACTTATTTTGTAAAAAAATAAGTAGTTGTCTCCTGTGAGACAATTTTCTAAAATAAAAAATCCAATTAAATAACTATCCACCATACCACACCACACTTTTACCAAAAACTTATGTTAAATACTACGTTCGGCTGTTTTGAAATTTCGAGATTTTTGTTTGACAATACATGACAGTTGGGAATATCATTAATGCCGTTACGAGTGAATGTTGTTTTATCAGTAAATAGTATGAACAATACAAAACAAATAAATATCGGATATCAACACTTAAGTTTTTTTACATTATTTTCACATGTACAATACACTCCTAGAGTTTAGTTAGTTTTTCCCGATTTACCCTGTATATGCTATTATTAAAATTATTTATTATTAAAATTCTGCCGAGATCATAATACCACTATTGCCAACAAATGTGTTATTACCAAACGTCTCAGCACAATATGTAGTAGAGATAACTGTGTAGGAAATACTACAAAAAAATTTACTTTGGTATACAAATCAAAACGTACATGTTTTATCTATTGTTTTAAATACGGGCCATAGCATTTGGCTTTTACTAATAATTATCCACCATTATTGATAACATTGTTATGAGTTTTGGACAAAATGATAGAATTTGAGATGTAATATATTAATGTGCAACTCAGATACAAATAAAAAACCAACACTCCTATTATTTACAGAATCACTTAAAAAAAACACTTAAAAAAAACTTAAAAACTGTGTAAGGACGAGTACAATCAGGTTAGTACTCTAGTCTACTCTATTAGTTGTTACTACAAAAAATGCAGCAATAACCTCGGATAGCCGATGCGATAGTGAGCAGCTGAGCTAAATTTGTAGGGCCCATCTGATAACGACTTGGCAACGACATGGATTATTGATACGGTTAAATTTTTGGAACAAAGCCTGTTCCATTAACCAATTTAATCAACCAAACATTGACATTTACATAGTTTGTAGCTTAAAAGATAATTTCTCAAATATATTAGTAGTCTAAAAAAAATTTTAAACATTGTTCATCAACATCTTAAACATAAAAACCCCATATCTTCTTTTTGACAAAAACAAAAATAAACAATAAAGATCCAGATCGCTTAATTCTGGTAGATTACGATTATCATCTTGAACATTTATTTGCTGACCAACAGGGTGTTTGTGCCTACACCCACAAACAGCAAGCATATTCTAGACTGGCGACGTACAAAATTCAAAGCATTGGTTATAATACCATATTTCTTAAACTAAATCTTCCCGATAAGACTAATTATATTTTGTAATTGACATATACCGTTCTCCAAATAAGGCAACTCCAAACTTTTTTGATAACCTTTTTAAAAGTATTGACAGGTTTCTTCAAGATAATCATAAAAAAGCAGAAATCATTTTGTTAAAAGGAGCTTTTACAACACTATCCGGACAAAAAACTATGATTTTTGCTGTATTTCATAATCTTACCCAACTTATTCAACAACCCACATATTTTTCTCGTGATGAACTTCTTGGTGAATCAAAAGTATTAGATTTATATCTGTCAACTATTCCAGAGATTACAATAACTAATGTTGAAGCTGCTTTAGGAAATTCTGATCATTCACTTCTTTTGTTAAAACTCTTCCAATTTCTATCAAACCTAAACCGCGCCTTATCTATCATTATTCTAAGATAAACATAGTAAAATGAAAGAATTTATTAATAATTTCGATTTAGATATTCATTGCTTATATTCTAACAATCCACATATTACAGCAAAGTCTCACAAAAACTTCAAAAATTTTTGTTTTGTTCTTTGTTATTAAACCGAAACAAAAGAACTTGTTTTCAATTCAGACAACTCAGGCAGTAAATAAAAAGCAAAAAAAAAATTAAGAAACACATCAGTAATCGTTCCGAATAGACTAAAGAGGATCATATGTTAGGTCGTAATTATTGTGACAATCTAATACAATCTGAAAAAGATAGAATTGACAGAAGCATAGCTAACCAAATTTTTCAGTTTTTTATTACCAACAAAAAATTTTATAAAACATTAAATTCATTGCAAGGTAGTACAAAATCTTCAATACCCCCTCTTCAAAATGATCAAAACAATCTAGTTCCAATCCAATCCAAAAAAAAAACAAATATTTTTGCAAATCAATTTGCATCTAACCTACTATAATAAATCCTCCCATTGCTGTACCTACAATGCCGACTAGTAGTAAAATAATTGGTCCAATTTATTTTAGGCAACGGGTTGTCAAAAAATATCTTCTTAACTTAAATACCAGAAAGCTATCAGGTATAGATGAAATTTCACCTATCATTCATTTGCAAATAAATTTTTGAAAAACATATTAATTTTCACTTTGTCAAGTTCTTAGAACAAATTAACTTTATCTCAGATACTCAATATGAATTTTGATCAAAACGTTTGACAACAGATCGTCTGGCTTATGTTAGTCACAAATTTTACTTTCGACAAACAAGGAAAAAATCTTGCAGTAACTCTGGACATTTCCAAAACGTTTGATACGGTATGGCATCTTAATTTTGTCAACAAGCTCTATTGTTTAGGTCTAGATAAAAATCAATCAATCAAATGAAAATCTCATCAATAGTTTTCTTGACAATAGAAAAATTAGGATTGATGGTTCCTCAAAGTTCTGCTCTTTTGCCAACTTTATTTTTAATTCACATTATTGAGCTTCTTCAAATAATTAAAAGTCTTATTTATACATGAATTTATAAAGTATAAATGTCATACTTTCCTAAAACAAATATGGCAGAAATGAATGAAAATTCTAGGTTAGAATCTGTAGCGTTTATAAACAACCTCAAAACAATATCTCTGCAGGGGGCACTTTCAACATTTTGTCAATTTTAACTCTAAAAAAACTCAACTTCTTACTGTTTCAAAATCTAAACCCAAAGTATTATCAGTACTAAATATTAAACTAAACAACGAATCCACATCTAAATCTTTTTCAATTTGTCTTCTAAGTGTTATAATCTCACATAATCTTCTCTGGAACGAGCATGTCGTCGACACAGTTTTGAAAGTATCTAGAAAACTAAAATTTCTTAACAGATGTAAAAAGTTTTTTCCTTCTGTTCAACATTTGCATATATATAAAACTTAAATTTGTTCTTATATTAAATATTGTTTCCAAGTATGGGGAAAAGCATCAAAAACTACACTATCTCTTCTAGATTCTGTTTAGAAACAACACAGGCGTAATATTGTAGATCTTTGTATTTTCTATAAATATTTTAATAGACAAACAAAATACAAGACATTTTGCCATCTAAACAAATATTTACTCGTAGTACAATGCTTGCTGGAAATTCTAATAAATATTCACTGACAGTTCAGAGATGTAGAACCAAAACTTTTAAAAAAGATTTTTTAACCGTACTATCGACAAATAGAATAAACTTCCAAACTCAGTATTTCCTGATACTTATAAGCCACAATGTTCACAGACTGCTTAAATTTAGTCTTCAATGTGATAGCTTCAGCGATAGTGGTTTTCCTTGTTAAAATTCAAAAGTATTTTTATGTTGTTGTGGCATATTCTGTAATTCTTAAATATTATACTTTAAATTAAAAAAAAAAATGTGTATTTCTAGAAAGTATTGTTTGTAGATGTTATATGCTGAACATTTTTAAGGCTCTGCAACAGTAGTATAGGAGTCTATGGCCCTCAACTACAAGCTTAGTAAAAAAACTAAATTTAAAAAATGCTATAGACATAATATAATATAATATAATATAATATGCAAACGAAAGTCAAATAATGACAACATACTTACATGGTCTATTGATATTTCAGAGTTGACAAATGTCAATGAGCTCGTTTAGGGAACGCAAACGTTGACAACTGTTAGGAACTCTTGCCAACACGTTTATTTTTAATCGCTGCTAAACAAATGCGTTGAATATACTTTGGCAACTAACAGTTGACCATTTTAGCCAACGGTAAAATTTTAGGTTGTTTAAGTAAATGCTTGTTTGTATTTAGTAAATTTTGTACTTTTGACAGTAATCAAATTGCGCTGCAAGTCAACGGTAACGTTCCCAAAACGCGCTCATTGTATATGCACTTGCTGACGCGTTGCCGTAATATTTTATAAAAAATCCGTCCACTAATTGGAGTCATCTTAGAGTCTTTGTGTGAAACATTCACAAAATTAACTTTTAATGTTTTGAGTACAAATCAGTAAAGCTTCACGTTTTCCTTTTTGCTCAACTTTGTTAATTTAATTCAGTATTTTTTAAAATAAAGTTGCATATAGAAGACTGGTAAGTTCTTGACACCATGTAGTGCTGACAACAATATTATAAGACTATTTACCTATACCAATAAACAATTTATTTGGTTAAAATTATACTTAATGTTACGATTATTTATTTACGTCACATTACTTAAGAGCATACCGACCGCTACATTAATTTCCAGTATTGTAGTGAAATCAGCTACTTTAGTCAAATAAAAATTGGAAATAGCCAAAAATGTATCCAAATATAAAAATAAATGCGTTTTTAGGTACTTTTAAATGCATTTTAATGCTGTTTGTAAATATAATTTGACTAAAATACTCTGTCAAAATATAGTTTAATCTTTTTTGAATGTGCTAGTAAAGAAATAATATGAAATTATATGTGAAAATAGAAATGACGCTAAAGTAGCTGTTTTCACTACAATACTGTAAATCAAGGAAGCGGTTAGTATGCTCTTAAAGTAATTTCAAAATTAGTCTTTAATTTCGGGAAAAGACTATTTTTCTAAAATGTCTTTCTACCTTCGAAAAGTAAGTATGCAATATTTAACGTTATAATCTCTTATGCATACCATGCATGAAAGAGCACAAATTGTTAAACTTAATAAAACAATAAACAAATATAAATCGTATGTTTTCGAACAGGTGGACCTTGATTTTTTTCGATTTCACACTAAACACAATTACAGTTTCAATCTTCGGAATACATAACAATTATTAAATTTAAAAGAATGCATTTCGTGGCAATTATTATAATTACACAACACATTAAAAAAATCATAAATAATGATCACAAGTGTTTTATGAATCGACATAATAATACTACATAAAAAGTTTCTATATTTAGTGATCGGCATCAAAAAGGAATGCATTCCTAGAAAACGCCTATAAAAAATTAATATATGCTCAAATCATCTAAACATTGTATGTATATTGAGTTATAAATAAAAATAAGTAAGGAGTGAGAGAGAAGAATTGCGATAATAAATTATCATCGCCGCACACACAACTTCTGTTCCTGTCCATTACTGTTGGCTGCTGCGGGAGAGTAACAGAGAGAATGATTCATTTTTCGGAATGCAAAAAATTCCGATAATAACGGCCATTAATTATGCATGGATAAAAGATAATTTAATCATGATTTATGCCCGTATATGCGCATTATATATACACATTGGCTATTATCATTACTATATTGGCCTTCTAACATCTTGGCAATGAAATATTTATACACAACATGAAACACTGTTCGACTTCGATGGACTTCACACTTTTATAATTGTTGCAAAAATACCCACATAATAAATAATTCTCAAGTGGGTTTAATTAAGTCAGGTCGATATGTTTACATTTGCACGGCTAATTAGAAAATAAATTAAATAAAAACATCACACATCAATTATTATCGATCATTAATTCGAATGCATAATTCAATTTTACATTCATAAACAATATCATTATTTATAATTAACTTCGTAGGTGGGAGGCAGTAGTATTTTTCTGAGACGCCAAAAACTTTTAAATGTAAATACAAAACGAGTTAGATGGATGGACGAAAAATTAATCTGGTTTTGTTTTGTCGTAATTTTATTAGATATTTACACTTTAACTAATGACAATCGTAAATGAATTAAACTTCTTTCTCGAGAGTGAAATGATAATTATATGGCCATATTTTTTTTTTTTTATAATATGTACAAAACTGAGAATATTATACATATTAGTTCATATGTATCATATGTGCATAAATTTAATTATCATCATTTATATAATAGTAATAAGTGAAAATAAAACGTTACTCATAATAACTAAGTTTCTGATAATAAAATACTGTTTTATAAAAAAAATGTTACATTATTTTACAAAATTTAAAATATTTTTTAAATTTTAATATTCTTTATAGGATAAAAAAAAGATTGACGCTGGAAGAATGCCGCCTTGGATAATATTAATTTGACATTTATTATGAAGCAAGTCCATAAATATTCTAAATGGTAAATCAATCGCTCGTTCGCTCAGGA
The DNA here is from genome assembly GCA_963932245.1 of Tachinus rufipes. Lineage (NCBI taxonomy): Eukaryota > Metazoa > Arthropoda > Insecta > Coleoptera > Staphylinidae > Tachinus > Tachinus rufipes. The sequence continues at coordinate 67,234,773 of OZ010745.1, read as the reverse complement.
ATGGATTTGATTTACATCCATCTAAGTATATCTATCTATACTTCGCATCGCATCTCATCTATGTAAAATATCATCAGCGATATTTTAACTGTAAAGTTATGATATATCAGTCAATGCTTGTCTAAGTAAGAGTAATAGTGTAGATGTAATTGATTTGATCAAGGGGGGATGAGCAAACATCAACCGCGCGTGTTTTGTTCGGAATGCGGGGCCCGCGGCAATGCACCTGGCTGCGGCCCCCCTGCCCGCCCCCCATATCCCCCCGAATGTACAGCACATCGTTTGCAATCAACTCACCTATATCTATAGTTATTGCGTCTTGAGCACAAAACAGCATCCCGAATGTCTATACAATGTATCTTCATTATAATTAGCGTTAACACTCTTGGTTTTTCATCTCTTTTCCTCTATTGGCGCTCGAGAATTTCTTTATTTTTCAACTTTCCATCGTCGTACAATTATCACGTCGTTTGTTTTCCTGCGGAAATTGCTATTTGCCAATATCCGCAATTTATTATTTGTTGTTATACACTGTTAAAGCAATTTTAGCCATACTAAAATTATGGATATAATGTTCCGCTGATCCGCTTCGTGATTAAATTTTCGTTTAATTATAAAATAATTAATAACATACATAAATATAACAAAATAAATATAAAATAAATTTATAGTTTGATTTTTTATTAAATGAACCGATATCTTTCTGCTTTCATTGCCGTTTGCATATTAATAACTTATTTGGGAATACATATATGCCAAAGGCAATGGTTACAGTACCACTATATCCTTTTGTAACTAGGTGCAAGTCCTTGGTGTAAGTAAATAAACTTCAAACCTATATTCCCACCACCCTAACCCTAGCGGAATATTATAAGATGTAAATTAACTTTTTAAGAAAATACCTCTAAGAGGTGTGAAACACTAGTTTATTAGCAAATTCCAAAAAGTGTATTTAATAGATTTTTTGTGCTTCTGCTCGAAAACAACTAATTTTAAACTGGCGAGGAAAATTACAAACCCTTTATCTTTCAAAATGATTTGTTTAATTTGCTTTGTGTAATTTTATGGATGCCGCTCACCGGATTCATAACATAGACAATGATTAAAATTTATATTTTGAGTTTGAGTAACATCAAATTAAAAATTAAAGGTAGCATTTTGTATAAAAAGTATAAAAGGTAATAAATGCATGTGCCTTGCTATAATAATTCATATAGAAAAGTGAAAGACCCCACCCCAAACAGGGACTTATTTTTGTAAAATGTTAATATAAATTGACGTTTTTATCTTAAAACAACCCTCTAAAAAAATGTAAATAATATATTGCACCTTTGATGCAATAATACCACAACTCCAAATTGATAGTTTTAAGAAGAACTTAAGTTTTTTAACGTATTTAGAGCGTTTAAAATGTTAGAGTTTTATATTAAAATTGTTTGGTATAAATAGACTGTATTTTGTGTTAGCTTTAAAGTTACATAGTGAAAATTGAGTTAGATTTACAATGAATTATAATTTCTCTATAAAAAATGTTAGTTGCAATTCGGTTGAAGTTTTTTGTAGTTATTCGTTAGTTGGTTTCCATGTTCACTTTATTGTTGATATGCTTGTTCGATCCCCGTAGTATTCCTCTCTATATGTATAAATGATAACAAATAAAATATATAATAAAAATGATTTTAGGTAAATATTTACAAAAAAAAACATGAAGGATATATTTATTTTTATAATCATATTATATTTCATTTTTTTTTAATTGTCTAAATAGAAAAAAATAAGTTTGATTGAAAATAACAATAAACAAAGATGCAATCCATTACAAGGCAAATAAATTTAAGGAAATGAGTAATATTTTTTCTAAAATTAAAAGCGTATTGCGGTCTGTAATTTTTTTTTTAATTTTTGTTGGACAATGTGTTGGCATCTTTTAATAATGACAGTGCATTTCCCAACTTGTTACTACAATCTTACAATTTTACTTTTTTTTGTTTAACCTGACATTTTGTCTAACTTTACTAATTAATTTTTAGAAATATTTAAAATCACAAGTGTATTACATAGACCTTATACGGCAAGCTTTTTTTTTGCCAAAAGTATTACTGGTATCCACTGTTGTAGAATATAAATAAAGCTATCCTTTAAAACTTTTTGTTTTTTGTCGTTTTATGCAGAAAATATAACACTTTTTTTGTAAATATTTATTAAGAAAGATAAAACAACTGGATAATTTGAAAATATTAGAAAACGTGAGACCAACAAAAATTGCTTCTACGTTTTTTTGAATTATTAATACGTTTATTTCTTGCTTTTTGACCTTAAAAATTACATTTACAAACATATTTATAATTTCTCAAAATAATAAATCAATCTTTATAAAATTAACATAATTTTTTTTTTCTTTGTTTGTCTACTTCTTTTCTTTGTTTTTTAACTGCCCTCCTCCATTCTATCTCTTTTCCGTTTTTTTTTCAATATCTCATTTTTTTAACTGTTCTTTTCTCATTTCTTTACACTCTTTTAACATATGTTCATAGTTTCCTTAGTCTCTCCGCACATTCTGCACATTTTCAAATCCTCTTCCATCCAAAATATTGTCATTCGCTCTTCATTACCACATCTGAATCTTACAATCATCTTTACTATACCTATCACTCTCTAGATACATTAGCAGTTTACTTTTTATAATGTTTATAATTTGCTTTGTACTTAGACTCTTTCACCCGTATTCTCCTTTCTTTCTTTTGTTTACCATGTCTCACTTCCAGATTTTCACATTCTTTCAATTTCTTGGCTAGCATAACCATTTCTATTGTAATAATTTTTCCCGATCTCCTCTAGCTTTATATTTCTTGCTCTCGATTTTACATTCGTGTCTCTGTCTCATTCTTTCTTCTAACTTCATTGTTTTTTTTTTCTGCTTCTACTTTTAACTTTTTTTTTACTTTCTCCAGCACAATATATGCTGGAATATCTCTATTTAAACCTAGCACCCATCTCCAATATTTTACATGTATTGCTTCTAATTTTTCTTGTTCTTTCCATCCCCATATTTCTGACCCATACAATATTATACTTCTAACTAAACTATCAAACATAAAACCTTTTATTCTCATACACTCAAATTTTCTTTCACTTACTCCCCAAACTTGTCCCACTACTTTATTTGCCTTTTAAACTATCTTTTTAATGTGCTCACTCTCGCTGTTATTTGTGCAAAAAATATAGATCAAATAATTCAAAATTTTGTTTATAAAATAGTTTTTCTAAACTTTTCATCATTTCTTTCATTTCATTCATTTCTTTTGTTTCTTTTCTCACTATTACCATGTCGTCGGCATATGCTAGCGTCCACACTTTTTCTCTACCAACTACTATCCCCCTGCTTGAGTCATGTAGGACTCAGTGGGCAACCCTGTCTTACTCCTTTCGTTGTCCAAAATCTTTAACTTATTTTCCCGATAACCCACACCCTGTTTGCTGTTTTCTCATACACTTCTTTTGTTTGTCTTACCAGGTGCTTGCTAATTCCTTTCTCTCTCATACACTTCCATAGTTTCTTTCTATTTTCACTATCCGCCTTTAAGTCCAAGAATAACGCGTATACTTTTCCCTCTTTCTCTGCTATTTGTTTTTCAACAAAATAATGTCCCATGGTACCTCTTCTCTTCCTAAAGCCGGCTTGTCCGTCTGGAATTGTCTTATTCAACTTTTTCTCTAAAATCATGGCGTAGATCTTGTACGCCGCGGCGCCGTAGCAAGTAGTGTTATTTACTAAATTTTTGGTTCCACTTTTCTGTATCGGCCATACAAGACCTTCTCTCTATTGACTCAATCATCCTTCTCTCTTCCATACTCTATTTATTAACTCACTTAATTTCTCAATCAACTTTTCCGTACTATACAACAACGCTTCATCCTGTAACCCATCTATACCTGGTTCTTTCCTTTTTATTAATTTTTTTATCTTCCCCATATTGATTTCTTTAAAACTTCTTCCACTTGCTGGATTGGCTCTTGTCTGTCTAGTTTTTCTTCTTTTTTCTTTTTTCTTCTAAACAAACTCGAAAGGTGTTCTTTCTACATTTCCATTGGTATAGCTTCAACATCTCCCTGTTTTCTTCTTATTTCTTTGTTTATGTATTTCTATGTTTCTGCTTTTGTTTTTTTTTTAATTTCTATTTCTTCTTTTTTATAAATTCACTTTTAGTTTTTTTACACTAATTCTTGTATGCTTTCTGTTCTTTTAAATATTCTTCTTTTGTGCTTTTGTTCTAGTTTCCAGTGCTTTAACATCTTTTTGGTTTTAGTTTTTTCTTAGTACATTCACTGTTCCGCCATTTGCTTTCTTTTCATTTTTTCTATTTTTCTTATATGTCTTTTTTACTACCGCTTCTCTGATTGTTTCCTCTAATTCCCTACTTTTTTTTTGTTTTTTCTAATTTTTCTTAGATTTTTTTATAGCACACTTTCTTCTGTCTAATCTACCTTTTCTTCACATTTTTTTAAATTTTTCTTTCTGCTTACATTTTCCACAATTAAGCTCAGTTCTAATGGCTGAAAGTCATTCACAATTACATAGTCTATTACAGATTGCCCATTTGTCTCTATATAAGTAAATTCTCCCTTTTCATCTCTTGTGCCGTTTCCATTTAAAATATCCCAACCCCGATCTTTTATAATTTCTATCAGATCTTTTCCTTCTTTATTTTCAGTGGTGTCTTTTCATTCTATGTTTCTTATGTAGTCATCTTGTTTGATTCGTTCTCCCCTGTTTACAATTGTTGCATTAAAGTCCCCCCCCCCTCCCCCTTATAATCAGTTTTTTCTTCTGTTTCTTTCTTTTCTTTTCCCCACGAAAAATGTTTTTCTTGTATTCCATCCTTTTCTATAACCCTAATCTCTTTTTGACTTATTTTTTTGCATACCAGTAATTATCCCTTCTTTGTTTCTTCCTCTTTTTTTTCTTTTATAGGCGGTGGACATTTCTAGATGTATTCAGTTGGCATGTTGGGCTTTAACTTTTTCACCCCTTTTCATGTATATACATATTTCCAGAGCTGATGATCTTTGTTGTCGATCCCAGTCACGTTCCAAAACAAAACTCTGTTTCTCTGTTTTTTTACTGTCTTTATTTTTTGCTAATTTTTGTTTATTTCTATTTTGTGCATCTAAACCATGTCCTTGGTCCTTGCACGCGTTGTCTACTCTTTTTGTATTTGTGATACTATTTACTTTTTTGCTTTTATTCACTTTCCTTTGAAACTCCTTGATTTTGATCAAGTGTATACCTCTCCTGTCTATTTCTAATTTTCTGTACTATACTCTTCTGCCGTTTGACTTCTTGTCCCTTGCTATATCTTCCTAAGTCAAATCATGTTCAATGCCCTTAAGTTTGCTTTCTGTTTTTCAGCACTATTTCTATTTCTTTTTCCTTCTCTATTCATTTAATTTAGATGTATTAAATTAATTAATTAAATTAAATAATTAAATTAAATAATTAAATTAAATAATTAAATTAAATAATTAAATTAAATAATTAAATAAAATAATTAAATTAAATAATTAAATTAAATAATTAAATTAAATAATTAAATTAAATAATTAAATTAAATAATTAAATTAAATAATTAAATTAAATAATTAAATTAAATAATTAAATTAAATAATTAAATTAAATAATTAAATTAAATAATTAAATTAAATAATTAAATTAAATAATTAAATTAAATAATTAAATTAAATAATTAAATTAAATAATTAAATTAAATAATTAAATTAAATAATTAAATTAAATAATTAAATTAAATAATTAAATTAAATAATTAAATTAAATAATTAAATTAAATAATTAAATTAAATAATTAAATTAATGAATTAAATTAAATAATTAAATTAAATAATTAAATTAAATAATTAAATTAAATAATTAAATTAAATAATTAAATTAAATAATTAAATTAAATAATTAAATTAATTAATTAAATTAAATAATTAAATTAAATAATTAAATTAAATAATTAAATTAAATAATTAAATTAAATAATTAAATTAAATAATTAAATTAAATAATTAAATTAAATAATTAAATTAAATAATTAAATTAAATAAAATAATTAAATTAAATAATTAAATTAAATAATAAAATAAAATAATTAAATTAAATAATAAAATAAAATAATTAAATTAAATAATTAAATTAAATAATTAAATTAAATAATTAAATTAAATAGTTAAATTAAATAATTAAATTAAATAATTAAATTAAATAATTAAATTAAATAATTAAATTAAATAATTAAATTAAATAATTAAATTAAATAATTAAATTAAATAATTAAATTAAATAATTAAATAAAATAATTAAATAAAATAATTAAATTAAATAATTAAATTAAATAATTAAATTAAATAATTAAATTAAATAATTAAATTAAATTATTAAATTAAATAATTAAATTAAATAATTAAATTAAATAATTAAATTAAATAATTAAATTAAATAATTAAATTAAATAATTAAATTAAATAATTAAATTAAATAATTAAATTAAATAATTAAATTAAATAATTAAATTAAATAATTAAATTAAATAATTAAATTAAATAATTAAATTAAATAATTAAATTAAATAATTAAATTAAATAATTAAATTAAATAATTAAATTAAATTATTAAATTAAATAATTAAATTAAATAATTAAATTAAATAATTAAATTAAATTATTAAATTAAATAATTAAATTAAATAATTAAATTAAATAATTAAATTAAATAATTAAATTAAATAATTAAATTAAATAATTAAATTAAATTATTAAATTAAATAATTAAATTAAATAATTAAATTAAATAATTAAATTAAATTATTAAATCAAATAATTAAACTAAAAATCATAGTGGCGTATATTAGTTTTTAAATTTAAAAACACAAAAAATAGTTTTTTTTGTATCATTAGCATTTTCCTTTTGTACTCTGTAGCTTCTCAATGAGTTTTATATTCCAGTTTCATTTTGCTTCAATTTTTTTATTAATTGATTTTTTATAAGTTTTGCAGGTATTAAACTGACCTTTTCTTGGTCTATGACAACTTATGTTACATTCTGTATCAAATACATTTGTTTTTTTAAGTTTTCTTTCATGTTTACATTTCTAAAAATACAATTAATGAAGAGTTTAAATCTTTCTCAAAATACTCTCTATTTATTTGGTTCCTCAGATACTGTAATTGTACTTTAAGAATAGACTATAGCTTTTTGTTAGAAAGTATGATTTTCAGAACGTCTGCTGTTTTTTGTTAAATAAAACGTTAAAAAAAACTGTTCTTTGTATTAATGTTTAAAATGTTCTAAAATGATTTAATAAAATCCTCTCTCTCTCTCTTGTCCACATTTTTTATTGCAAACTCCTCAAACTGATCTTTTTCAAATTGGTTTTTCTTTAACAGACTCATAAGATTTGTAACACTAAACCTAGGCACAAAGTGTAAATCGTATGCTACGGAAACACGTGGTGTTCGGTTCACAGATTAAGCGGTAGAGCTCCACTTCTTCAGTGGTTAGAGAAAGAAGACTCCATAAATACATTTAAAACGTCACTATATTTTTATAGACTGCACTTTACAAAAATATTCTTATAAAATATATTTAGCTCGATCGACAGGTATATTATCGGGTCTCTAGCAGTCTGTTTGCTCTCTGTCTCTGTCTCTGTCTCTTAACATTCACTACACTTACTATTGGCAATAGAGAGCGATACTGAGTTTATTGTATTGTATATATACCAAGTGTTTATTTCAAAGTTACAGATTTGCCAGTATTTTGATTCATTCTTTTTTTATGTTTCTTTTCCAATTATTTTCTTTTCTATTTTGATTGCAAAACTTCTTTTTTTATTGTCGTACCAACTTCAATTTCAATTTCAATAGGATAATTGTCTTTGTTATAATTTGTAATTCCATACCTCATATTATTTCTAATTAAATACGTTTACAAAACAAAGGTATTCCCCTAGTTCCGGTCAAAAGCATTAGTGACATAGTAAGCTCCGCTCAATCGTCATCAAACGACTGCTATAAAATTATATTAAATGTTTGGGGTGAGTCTAATGAGTACGAAACCCAATGTACTGTAGACTGTAGAGCAAATGAAATCAATCCACAAGTCAAACCGCCCACAAAATCCAACATAATACAAGTCAATTGGCAAACCAAGCCTAGTCTATTCCACAAAACAATTTAATCAACCAAAAATTGACTTAATTTAATTTCTCAAATATTTGTTATATAAAAAGAAATGATTTTATTTATTTATTTTATTTTATATCTACATACATGTTTCGATGATTTATCATCATTTTCAATGTATTTATATAATATAATATTTCAAAATAATATGAATAATATAATAGTTATTTATGTTACAAGTTGTAAAATGATAGTGTTTTTTTAACGAGTCGCAAATTATAGATCGAGTTCGAAGAACGAGATCTATAATGCGACGAGTAAAAAAACACGCATTTTACACGTGTAACATACACTATTTTTTGCAATTTTGGAGTATAATCCGCAAGTTTCTGATAATTATTGTTTTTTTTTAATTTTATTAGTAGTGAAAAAAAGTGCTTACTTTTTTTCACTAGTGAAAAAAAGTAAGTAGTTATAACATCGAAAATGGCAACTGAAAAGTCAATATTATAGTTCAGAATTGCAAAAAAATAATTAAATTTTATTAGTAGTGAAAAAAAGTGCTTACTTTTTTTCACTAGTGAAAAAAAGTAAGTAATTATAACATCGAAAATGGCAACTGAAAAGTCAATATTATAGTTCAGAATTGCAAAAAAGGATTTTATAAAATAAATATAGAAAATATAAAATATATAAAAAGAAGTTAAATTATGTTTATTAGCATCTTGAACACAGAAAACCCTATGTTTGATTTTGATTCAAACATTTATTTGCTGACCAACAAGGTAATTGTACAACAACAAACATATTCTAGAGTGACAACGTACAGAATTCAGGGCATTAGTTAAGCATATTTCTTAAACAAAATTTTTCCAATAATACTATATTTAAAATAGGCAAATACCGTTTTCCTAGTAAGTCCAATCCAAAAGTAAATCATCTTCTACAACACTCACACATGATTTTTGCTGCCTTTTGTAATTTTACTCAACAATTTAGCATCCAACTTATTTTCCTCATAATGGACTTTTTGTAAACTGAGGTTATTAGATTTGTAAATAAACCTTTCTTTCAATAATTGCTTATATTCTGAGACCACATCTTGCAGCAGAAAATCTCACAAAAACCATTCAAAAAATCATCAACAAATTTGTTCTTTTCTATGTTATTAAATCAAAACAAAAGTAATTGTACTCAATTAAAACAAAACGGACGAGAAGCAAAAAGCATAACAATTCAATAACAAGTTTATCAGAGATCGTTCCGCCCAAACTAATCAGAAATATTAAAACAGTTCGTAAACATTGTGACAAGACAGATGTTTTTAACCGCACTATTGACACATGGAAAAGACTTATAATCTGAAAATATTCTAGGTCAATATTCACAAGCTGTTTAAATCTCGCCTTCAATGTGATGGTTTTTCTTGTTAAAATTTAAAGATATTTTAAGTTGTCGACAGTTTAGTAATTAGTAAAAAATTGTTAATAGGTTCAAGTTTGAGTCGTACAATTCAATATCTTTTTTATTTTTGTTGTATTCTATGTTCTTCTTTACTGTTATTCAATAATGCCTATTGAATAACAGTAAAGAAGTTATCTTGTCTTAGAATTACTAAATCTTGTAAGTCTGCAAACCACAGCTTTCTATTGCACTAAATGGCAGTATTATTAAGAAGCAGTAAAAAAAGGTTTTATTAATAGTAAACAAACAATAAAATAATGCCAAATTTTTTTTAGAATCAACTATCACTCAATAGATCTGCATACATTTTTTTATCAGAATTATCACATAAATTGTGTGCACTCATGCCTCCGCGCGTGTTAGCATCCATTTCACGTGCATGTAACACATTTCATGGGCCAAATTAAAGTAGAATTACTGTAATTAAGTGGATACATTTTTATTAAAAACGTAAACACAACAAACAATCAATCTTCTAAACTAAAATAAAAACTATTTAGTCGGAATAGACAGCACAAGTCTAATTAGTTGTTTGCAAATAAAAATGTGAGCTGACACCTTTTAGTGCAATAGTAACGCATTTCAAAGTGCTGCATTACTTGGCAATTCATTGGCGCATTCTTAATGCAAAGCCACCATAACTTAAAATATGTTAGCTTTGCATTTAAAATATTTATTACATTTATTCGATTCATATTAAGATATAAATATCTACCCTTAGATTTTATATTAAGTAACATGTAAAATGTTAAAAACAAAAAACATAACAAAAAAAATCAGAACACAAAAAATGACAAAATTGTAAATCTCAACTTTAGACGGCACTAGATAAAAAAAGACTTATACTAAAAAATAGCTATTTAAAAAAGAATTAATTTGATCAACAACAAAACAACTGAAGATCAAACACAAAAGGTTACTACACTATGTTTAAGATTTATTGTGGTTCTGGTAGCAAAATTGTTTTGAAAAGTTTTGGTTTCACCTATAATTTTTTTTTTTTTTCGTAAGCATAGATATGATCAAAAAATTACAATTGTTGTTGTTGCTTCCATTTGTACTCCCATATCAGAACCAAATTGTTTTAGATAAGGTATAGTTGACAAAAATATATATTTTATGTTAAGTAAAAAATGTATTATGTTTTCAACTGCTTTACAGTGATCTACGTGCTTTTCTATTGGAGAAGATGGTGGAATATATACCGCACCAAATATAAACTTTGAATTTTAATGAAAATATAATTCATATGTCACAAGACGTTGTATCGGTCAATCAGAATCGAGCAGTTACCTATTAATTGCTGAAAACATAAAGCTGCTGTATTTTCATGAAAATGTAGCTTGCTCTTGATTAGTAAGTCATAATCGAACGTCTAGTGGCAAAACGTAAATATTCAATACCAGTAGTTATCTACACGTGAGTTTACAAATTCCGGTGCCGTTGGCGTCGGCCGCGTGTTGATAAATTTAAAACGCTGATATACGTCATAAAATTTGTAATTAATTTAATCGTCATGTGAGTTAAGTTATTAAAAAGATTTGTATTATGTATTATTTATTATATTCTCTTTCTAAATATAACTTGTAGTTTGATTATTAATCAATAATTACTAACTCGTTTTATCACCAATCGCTTTATGACCAAGCTTATTATATTATTTTCTATTTCTATAGAATTAAATGTATTTTTCACAGCAATCAATACTAGTTTTTTAAGCTTAAAAGTGTATGTCTATCCAATCTATATATAATATAGTTTTGTAATTAAAATTCTGTGTTATTAATATCCTTTGTAATCCAGGTTTCAGCAATTAGAATTACATCATAATTGTTGCATAAAACATTTAATTTAAAATCGTTTATTTTAATTTTCATTCCACCTTTGTTCTGAAAATAAATTTTATGTTTTACTTTTTTAGATCATTATTACTTTTTAAGATTACTAAACAGTCATTCTCGTATTTGATATAAACATCATCTTTATTAGCCATTAGCTTTGGAAGAACTAAAGTTTTCAGCTTTCATGTGATTTAACTGAGCAACGGCTTGATTTGATTTGAAGTTTAGAATGATTGACATTTTAATTTATATTATTGTACAATAGTTGGATGATCAAAAACAACTTTAATTAAGCGAGGTTTGTTTGATTTTTGACCAACAACGTAAATCAGTTTGTGGCAAATGCACATTTTCTAGCAGCACTACTAATTCACAAACTATTGTCTGACCTCAGCTGTAGATAAAGAAGAATTGTAAACATTAAACACCATAATGTTAAACTTAAAAAAAAAAGTATAAACGCTCAGAGCTCTAGATTTATTGATAAAACAAACATGAAAATTATTCCTCTATTAGTTGCTAATACTTATCATCAGATAATGAATGGTAATAACAAAAAAAACCTAAACAATATCAAATAAACTTTTATCAAAAAAAAATTTTAAACACTTCTAACAAATATTGAAAATCAAACTAAAAATCTCTCAAATACAAAATTCTAAAAAGTTTTAAACTAAAAGTGGCAGTATACAACCAGTAACCCAATTACTTTAACTCGATTTTATACATGTGCACGTACGCAACAGATTGCAGTTGCAATATTTTTTAGAGTCTCGATATCATCTGCATGTAGAATAATTCAAAAGATTTTAAGTGCAATTGCTTCACCAAAAAAAGAATACAAGGCAAGGTAGAAGAAATAGAAAGAAAGAAGCGTGTATCGATTGCACGTTAATAAAAATTCAGTCACCTACTAGAAAAAAGACATAAATTTACAGAACCCAAAAACAAATTTTGGTATAAATGAGTATTAGTTTCTGATTCAGATTTGTACATTAGAGACATTGTGACAAGATGGTCTGGTTCTATGCACGATCAAGCTATATTTAATAACAGTTTTTGCAAAATGGTTTCCATGAAAAGTACATGTAAATTTCGTATCAAAAAAATAGTTAGCTGACAAGAGATGGCGCCACAAAAATCAATTGTATATATTGTTAACATTCATAATCCATCTATAAGCAGCACAAGTCAATGGAAAGAACCAAATATAAATAAATATAAATGGGCATGATTCTAATAATTCATCAGAAGAAAATGAAAAAGCGTAAACACACTAACAACAAAGCAATAATTAGAACATCAAATAATATAAACATAGTATTAAACGCAAATAAAAGCAAATAGTAGCTTATTTTTTTAGTAATTAAAAAAAAAACCGTGCATTACTGATCATGTGCAAGATTGTGTAAAAACAATTTTTGTCTAATATTCAAACAAGTTATGGGACCACTTGCTACAAGTTTGGGGTTTTAAAATATGACTATTCAACTGCAATTACTACGTCAAACAAACCTAAAGGAGTTAAATTAAGTAGATTTTGGTTTCCTCAGAACAATAATTCAAAAAACTTAATTGCCAACAAAACCAATTGACAACTAAAAACCAATAATTGATTAACCAAATTGAACATGTTGTGATTCCAAATTTCTGCCTAGCGGCATATTTATCAAGAAGAAAACAAATTTATGGCGAGGTGGCTTTATGTACAAGGTTATGTAAATGATAAAAAAAATAAATATGGTACAAAAAGTTTCCATTAAGTTAGATTTTGAAACCTATGGAATATAGCAAAAACTGCAAATAACTTGGCATATTTGTCGACTGTAAACTTAACTAGAGTACATATCATTACAGACAGTCTACCTTTAGTCTGTAATAAATTGAGTAAAGCATATTATGCTATATTTCAATTGCAATGAAAAAAATATTGTGAGTGATTTGGGTATATGTCAAACAATGTATATGTGGTAAAGCGGTAACTTATAAACGAGTTATTATACTACAGAAGAAAATTTTACTGCTAATTTATGAACTAGCATATAGAGAGTCATAAAAAATATATTTAAGAATACACATATACTAACTTTTCCAAGTATATATATTTACAAAATTGTTTGATTCATACATAGGTTTCAACTTCTAAATCATACTCATAAATCATACACTACATGAAAATAAATTATTGGTTGATTATCACTGAACGCCATTTTTTAAACAATCTTATTTTTTTCTAAGGAATTAAAATGTATAGATAGATTTAGATATCAACATTAAGTAACATAACCATGCCCGATTTAAATTTAAACTAAAAAACATGTTAATAGAAAAGGTACTACCTACTCCACAAATAATTTTTTAAATAATTACCGGTGTTCTATTAAAATTATTTCTTTTTGACACTCCCATCCAATTGTAAGAAGGCATATATATATATAGTATGATGGTAGTTAATATGTTAATGCTATGAATTATCGTCGTTGTTAGCTAATGTATTAATATATTCGCAAAAGGACATGATTGAGATTTTAAATTTAATAGGAATATTAAGGTTTCTTTTGACTATAAGAGGTTATTTAATCAATATTGTGTTCATTGTTAGAAAACTTTTGTTTTAAATATTCATGCCTTTCACATAATTTTTAATTATTAGAAAAGTTATGTAGTAGATTGTTAAGATGACGAATTTTTATAATGAAACAGAGTGAGAATTTTTCTGCAATGTATAGGTTTTGAAGGATTACTCATTTTGTATCAATGCCTTCATTTTTGTATGATAATCCTCTAAAGTGTTTGGCTCTACTAATTGTTTTAGTTTTTAAAGCTAATGTGTGATACCTAAAATTTTACTTATTGTCTATTAGTATTTCGAGATATTTACATTTGTGTAAAGGTGAGATAATTTGACTACACTTGTAAATAATAGGTGAATGATTTGATACTCTGTGATAAGGAATCAACAATTGAAATTTTTTCGAGTTAGCAAATAAACGCCATTTATTGAACCACGTTTGAACTTCTACTAGGGATTGAAGCATGTTAATTGATGATTTTAGTTAGTATGAATGAATATGTATGATAAAAAATGAAGGATTAAAATAATTAAGATTAATGTTGTAAAGATCTGAGCAATATATGTTATATAGTGTTGGCGATAAAGGCGATCCTTGAGAAACACCTTGTTGTGAGATAAAATGTTGAGAAAAGACATTATTAAAACAAACTTGAAAAGTGCGATTTTTAAGAAAATTATTGACAGTGCATATTATAATTGAAAAAACATCTAAGAGAAATAGTTTATACAATAGACCTCAGTGTCAAACAGAGTCAATCCATAAACAAAGCGCACAAGCTCCTGCCTGCAAAATGAGTTGTTTGGACATTTGATGTAAAAATGAGTGCGTTTGAGGCAGATCTGTTCTTACGGAATCCAAATTGAGTGATAGAGTTTTATATGTTGTATATGAATAAATTTTGTTATTGATTAGTGATTCATATAATTTATCAATTACTGGGTGAAGAGTTATTAGACAAAAACTGCTAAGGTTAGAATTATTTTTGTCATTTTTGGGTATACATATTATAATGCTACTTTTCCATTCTTGTGGATGATAATGATAAATACAGTAATTAAATATGTTTAGTATGTACAGTGTCCCAAATTAACTAGTCATAAAATGAATGCCAGAAACTACAAGCAAATTGAGTAATATTGACTTAATAAAGTAGTATATTATATTTAATAAAATCGGAGTTATAGTTCTTTAAAGTTTACAGAATTTTTGATTTTTGTAATTAACTGCTTTAATTTTTAATATTTATAGTTCTTTAAAGTTTACAAAAATGTTTGATTTTTTTTAATTAACTGCTTTAATTTTTAATATTTTGTAACAATTTTTTGTTTGTTTGTTGTTTTTTTAAGATTCTTTAGATGTTTAACCTTCTGAAACTTTTTAATTTTTTTGGTTATTTCTCTTTGTGGAAAACTTAATTTGAAAACTTTTTTGTCTCTTGATCAATTTTGATCAGATACACGGATTTTGAGGAAATCAAGTAAAACCAAAGGTCATAGTTTCTTAAAAATAATAAAAAATATAAAAATATCATTAGGCCGTGGACGTCAAATTTAATTTCATAAATTTCACAAATTGTAGTTGTAATTGTGCTTTCTTTTTTTTGTAAATTTTTGTGTGAGTGTTTAAAAAATGCAGCAGCAGATTGTTTTTGAAATTAAATTAGTGATTCCAAAATAGTATTAGGGTATTGCCCATTTTGTAAGATTAAATTGATAAGAATTAAAAAAAATTAAGAAATATTATGTAATCATCAACTCAAAAAACGTTTATTTTAATAATTGTTCAAAGTGCCCGCCATTTTGAATTATGCATTATCTTATTTGTTTTGTATTGAAGGTCGCACCTTTGAAAACACTTCATCTGAATTTTTAATTTCATTAGAATACCGTATTATTCTTTCTTCCAACTCTTCGATTGTGTTTATAGGGGTAATATAAACTTTTTGATTTAAATGTCCCCAAAAATAAAAGTCAATTGGATTTAAGACTGAAAAACAAGGTAGCCAAGCTACAAAAGCATCATCACCTCTTCCAATCCACCTTCGGGGAAAATTCATTGTTAGCCAATTTCTAACGACGCGCTCATAATGTGGCGGTGCACCATCGTATAAATACCACACGTTCCATCTTGAAGCAAAAGGTACCTTCTCTAATAAAGCCGGTAGATCTTCATTTAAAAAACGCAAATAATTTGCAGCATTTAAATAATTCCATGCGGATTCTCTTTAGCCTAAATATGCATATTGTGTTGTTTAAAAATACCATCTAGAGTAAAAGTCGCCTCTTCAGTATCCAACACTCTTTTCCAAAAACTAACTTCTTCTGCGATTTTAGCAAAAAGCCAAGCACAAAAAATGTTTCTGGCTATAAAATCACTTGGTTCTAAAAGACCTTGCACTTTTTGTAAATGGTACGGATGAAAGTTCTGTTCTTTTAAAATACGATGCACTACTCTACGTAATATGTTAAGTCAATGTGCAATGCGTCTAAATGGTAGAATATCCAGTTTAAGATTTGTTCTTCTACTTCAAAATTCAAATTTACATGACGCCCACAGTCATCATTTTATGAGGTGCAAAAACGTACCACGTTCTCGGAGTCGCTGATACAATGCCAAAAACAATGTGCATTTCGGTTTTTGTCACTCATGGTACATTTCGGCGTAAAGTCTGTCTGCCGCTGCATTTCTTAAACACTCTCCAAGGACTAGATGCATGTCATCTCTGTGTTATTGTACCAATACATTAAAAAAAAAAGTTATTTAAAAAAGCACAATTACACTCAAACGATTTGTGACGTTTATGAAATTTAATTTGACGTCCACGTCTAATAATATTTTCACATTTTATATTATTTTTAAAAAAATTAAAAAGTTCCAGAAAGTTAAACATCTAAAAAATCTTTAATGTAGTACATAAATGCATAATTGTTTATTATTTTGTTTCGTTTGTTGTGAGCTATTTTGTGTTGTTGTAATATTGTTGATAAGCGTTTGCAACATGTTTACATTTGAGACATGAAGTTTCAAAAAGTATACATCTCCACCGTAATCAATTTTTCAGAAACTTGAAAAAACTGTCACAACTAAAATAATTCTTAAAACTGATTTCTGTGCGCTTTGAGTTATTTACAAAAAAAATCGTTATAAATTTAAATTAATTTAATATAAATTATCAAAATAATTTAAATTATAGGTTGCATAATGTTTGTTTTTAAACTAAATCTTGCCAAAAGACTTAAGAAAAAGTAAAAACTAAATTAAAAAAATTAATAAACGAAGCTTAGTTTTATTGTATTCTATGAACATAATTTTAGTATCACGTTGTAGAGTGCGTAATTTGCTAAGATGGCATCACTAACTCAATTATTTCAAAAAGTGGAGATTGTACCCTTTTGAAACCCTTATTTGATACTTAGTTTATTTGAAATTTATTCAGTAATTGTTGATAGTTGTTGCGATGATACAAATTGCTGAGGAGATATTTTAAACTAACATTATTATCCTCTACGTCTGTAGATTCTTGTATGTCACTTCTTTGTTTATTTCTCTTTTTTGATGTATTCCATAGGCAAAAATACTTGGCTTTTGGTATTGTCTGTATTGCTGCGATCTTGTTCCTGCTCCTTAGTTTAATTAAATGATGATTTTTGACCGGTTAGGGCTAGAATTCCGTAATGTTCCATTATTAATTTATATGTATATATAAAGCCTTAAAACTTAGTAAGTAGCTTGTATGCCCAAAAATAGCATGTGCCAGTTAATGGCACAGTGAGGATACATGTGAAAGTGAAATTGCATGCAAGCTGCTCCTGGCCAGCCAGCTAAGGTTCAAGTTTTCACAACTGGCAAAGAACATAAAAACAATTCAAGTTAAATTAATGAAGTTATACTGTTATAACAAAATGGGTACGTAAAATAATTCGACGGAACAAAAAAAAAAGAAAATGTATCCCAAATATATAAGATATAAGTTGTTATAGAAAACATTCAAGAATGCTTTCAGAACAATTTGATAAATTGTATACAAATATTGAGAACAAAATTAAAAAGAAAGATAACCATATGCAAAATACAATCCCAGCAAGTACTGAATTGAGAATAATTCTGAGATTTTTAGATATTGGTAATTGATATATATCTCTAGAAGCATTGTATTTCACAATTTGTTCTAATGGTTTGTGATAAAATAGCTACTGTCTACTGGCATGCTAGTATCTGTCGTGTGCGTTTATACATGGCATGCCTTTTGCCGTCCACCATCACCTTATATGCACATTGCATGTAAAAAAATCAAATCTTTTTGATTTGCTGCAATCGACTTGTATGCCAGCAAAAGGCATGCCATTTGACAGAATACACGTGCTAGTAGTGGCATGTGCAAAGAGCTGGTATGAAACTGTAGTAACCATGTGTATTCCCAGCTTTAAGGTTAGGGATAATAGAACAAGCTTTGTTTACAATACAAAAACCAGAACATTAGTCTGATATATAATTAGTGTCCATTTAACTATAATTACATTTAATATAAAAGTGTGAGTGGACCAGATACTAAGCTTAGTCAATATCTGCAGCGCCTCCATACTCTCAACTAACGGGTGAGACAGTATGTATTTGTTTTCAGGTATATGTATATTCAAAAGCAGCTTGTAAAGTAGTATCACAAGTGTAAGCTTTAAAATATCGGCCTTTCTAACCATTGTAAGCATTAGTTAAAAACACTTCAAAACAGTATTATAAAATTGCTTACTTTAAAAAGACTTTTAAAACTTCCATTAACTTAATGGTTACATTAATTAATATGACATATGAAATACATATGAATGATGAATATACACCTATTAAACTTATTAATAAATATAATTATTTAGTAACTTTTTAGTTACTTTTGTTTTATATAAGTTTATGTTAACCTATACTTTAAAACCTCAAATACTGTGAATTAATATAGATAATAAGACATTTTCAAGTAAAACAAAAATTTAATAAATAATTTAATCAACGTTACTACTAATGAGTATTTATGAATACAAAAACTTAATTAAACGTTTCGTTATATTTTTAACAAATCATTATATATTTAATGACGTTTTATAAATACGGGCATGATGCTCGTATTCATAAACATTTTTGTAACGATTCATTATCAAACGGATTAGTATAATTTAATTAAAAATATAACAATATTTATAATAAGTTATTAATATGTGAACCTATGCTATATAACCTCAAATACTGTGAATTAATACAGATAATTTTTCAAGTCAAACAGATGTGTCAATTTAATGATTTGTTACAATTTAATGGACATGGACCCGTATTTATAAAACGTCATTGAACATATACACCCTAACCGCTGGGCCACGAGCCATGACGCTCTGAGCGTAAACGCTCGGCGCTGCAAAAAAGAGCGTCAAGCGTCCAATTCAAATACATGGGTTTATACGTACCAGGCCACGAAATAGCGCTGCAAGACACAGCGTCGTTTGCTTCTAGCAAAACAAACACGAGCGTCCGTTGCGTTTGACGCTCATCTTATAAGCCTCTTAAAAACAAATTAATACAAAAAATCAAGTACGTACACAATAAAATTTGACTGTTTATACCGTTGGAGCGTATTATTTGAGCGTCAGCGTCTGAAACAAATCGGTTTGTTTCAAACGCTTCTAAATATAGACGCCAGAACGTTTTCCTTTTAATTGATAATTTTGTCTAGATTGTAATTATAAAAAAGAAATGTATTTTATCATTATTATGATTTAACTTATTTAACTACATATACTGAAATAAATAAATTATTATTAAATTTTTTTTTGTAAAATTATTAGTTAAGTAAGAAAAATAATGTATATTTTTATGATATGTTTGTTTAAGTTTTGCACTATACATATAAAACACATTTTGTCAGTTTTCAAAATTATATATTAATAGTTAATAACGAAGAATTTAAACTGGCATAATTTTAGAATGGATAAAACCTACATTGTCTGATAGATTATATTCTATTATCAAGTTTAGTTTGCCAAAGCCAATTTTGCCAAGATTATTAAATTTGAAGAAATCATATTCAATTTAAAACTATTATTTTTTATCATTAACGTGAAAAGCTAGGAAAACAAAGCTAGAAAGCTTTGAATAACAAAAACCACAAGGTTTTACATGTCATATTCTAAATGAAAAATAAGTAAATAAAATTATTTTAAAAGTTAATTAATTTAGTTTTTAAAATAAATTTAGTTTTCCCGCGTTTCGTAGTTTTCTGTTTGTAAATATACTTTTTATATATTTAAAATTTTGTACATACATCTTATATTGAAAAGTAAGATGATTTACCTTTAAAAGATTTATTGGTAGAATGAATAAAATTTGAATTAAAAAAAATATTAAAATTTTTATATAAAAAAATATAAAGGTATCATAACCTTAAACAGGAATGTCAAATATAATACGGAATTGACGCTACTTGTGTTTAGACGCTATAAGCGGCAAGATTATTTTTGTTTTTTTCCGCATTCTATGATTTTTTGTTTATGTAAATAATTTACATTTTTATTTTATTTTTTTTTTTTTTTTAAATAACATTAATATAATTTATCTTTAATGAATATATTGGCAGAATAAATATTTAAATTTAAAAAAAGTGTTAAAAAATTTATATAAACAAATATAAATGTATCATAACCCTAAATAGAAATGTCAAAATAAACGCTCCAACAAAAATTGACAGCCTCGTGGCCTCGTGTTTTTGACGCTGCTAAAATACGCATCCAGCGTCTTGACGCTACAAGCGGCGCGTTTGTTTCGTGGCCCAGCGGTTATGCATAGTCATATTTAGTAACTACTAAGATGCTACTAGCTGGATATTACTGTTGACCATATGCATAGTAATATTTAAAACACTACTAAGCTTAGTTGTCGACTAAAACGTTAGTAGCCAAATTGCCTTGTTTTGTTTGTGATTAAATACATTGCAAATATAACCTACAACTATCAGTTGCAAATATTGAGATATTTATCATTATTTTATGACATATTGCTGTATTTATTGCAATAGATGGTAATATTTAAATATTAGCACCAAAATGTAGTGGTTGCTTCAAGTATAATTAATAAAATAAATTAATGTTATTCATTTTAATAATTAAATTAGTTTAGTGTTTCTCTGTAAGATAGCAGCACATCTAAAATTAAGTTATAATATTAATATAACAACAAACATCTGATGCTGTGCTTTTTGACTCTTACTCTAACTGACTAAACAATGGTTATTTGTTAATTTTAATAAAATACTTAAAAATTATTATAACTTAAATGTTATTAATTGTATGTGGTCTTATTTTTTCAAGTTATTTTAATTTAGATAACAAAAAATTATATTTTTCAATCAATTTTGTTAATTAGGTCTTTATTTATTTTTTCCACGCAAAAATGGGACTCGAAACAAACTTCATGTCACATAATGCTGTGTTGCCAAAACATAATTTTATAGTTAGTAGCTACTAACTAAATTATACTAAAAATCAACTATGCATATGATACATTTAGTATAGTGTAAATAGCTACTAGTAAGTAACGTTTTAGTAGCATGCTAACCAAACAACTATGCATAAGGCTGATAATGATTTGTTAAAAATATAACGGAACGTTTAATCAAATTTTTGTATTTATAAACACTCATTAGCAATAACGCCCATTAAATTATTTATTAAATTTAAACGCACTATTTTTGGTCTATTAAAGCGTAACGAATCATTAAATTGACACATCTGTTTGACTTAAAAATGTCTAATTATCTGTATTATTTCACAGTAGGTACGAGAAACACTGCCAAAGTTTGCGGAAAATGTAAATTAAAACACAAATTACGTTATGTAAATCGCTTTATTGCTTCTCAAAATATTCTCCTTTAAAATCTATACACTTTTGCATCCGATAAAACCAATCTTCAAAACAATTTTACCACTCTGAGCGAAGTACCTCCAAAACAAGTAATTTAAATGCTTCAACGGTCTCTTCAGGCAATGAAAAACGCTCGCCACGCATTTTATTTTTGATATGTCAAAATTGGAAAAAGTCATTAGGCAATAAATCAGGCGAATATGTGCAATGAGTCATTAATTGGATGTTGTTACTGGTCAAAAACTCTACAGTTCGTCGTGCTGTGTGAGCGTTTCATTGTCATGATGAACAATGATTCGCTGGTTTATGTTGTTCCTTCTAATTTCATCGATAACTTCCGGCAAACAAATTGAAGTATACCAGTCAGCATTAACTGTCCTTCAATCCTCTAATGCAACAGTTGCAACATGTCCCGTTTTTTCGAAAAAACAGCAATCATTCATCCACTTTTGTGGGTTTAAGGTCATTTTGAAATATAGTATATAGTTTCAGGCTCATAATAATAATAATAATAATATATTTATTATAGAACAATTCTAAAAACTAACAGAATAATGTTAAAATAAACTATAAATAATTAAATTGTAAAGAAAAAAACAACATATTAAATTGTAACAAATCAAAATACAAAAAAAATAAAAATATCTACTATAAGTCAAATACATAAAGAAAATTAACTTACATAAACCAAACACAAAAAAAAAAACAAAACTTACATGTTATAATATATACAATTACAGTATTTAATATTTCTATGTATTCTATATGCAATCATTAATATAGTAGTTATAGGAATAACAATTTTAGTTTAAAGTTAAAAATATTTATATAACAATATTATTCAATTTTTAACATAATTCCGAGCAGGATGTATAAAAAATGTCAATTTGGGAACAAAATCTATTGACTCACACATAGAAAACAATGGTGAAGATTGACGATGCGTTGTGTTGGCCTTATTAATATAAGAAGTGTGCCTGAATCTACTATTAATTCTTGGAATAACAAAGTTTAGTTTATGCAACAAGTTTGTATCTTTTATTTTAAAATGTATTAGTTTGTATATAAACAATGCATGGTTAATGCGTCAAGAGTTCAGCGATTGTATGTTGAATTCATTTAACAATAGGGATTGAAAATAACCACGTTTGGGATATACATTGTGTGCACGATAGTATAATGCTTTCAAAAATTTTCTTTGCACTTTTTCTACTTTTTCCATAAACGTTATTTGTTTTGGATGCCATATAATCGATGCGTATTCTAATTTGCTTCTAATAAAAACGTAATAAAAACTAATTAAAGCTTTAGTGCCAACAAATAGTTTAGTATTTCAAAAATATAGCCTAGTGTTTTATAGCACTCTTTTGATATTGTATTTATATGATCATAAAAAGTTAGTGTGCTATTAAAAATAACTCTTAGGTCTCTGAACAGTTCAACCCTCGTTAATTCAGATTGGTTAAGAGAATAATTAAATCTATGAGTAAGACGTTTAGGACTAATCGACACAACTTTACATTTAATGATGTTTAGCATTAAACCATTTTTACAACTCCAATTTCTTAACAACGTTAAGTCATTTTGTAGTGCTAAAAAATCATGGTTATTTATTACCGTTCTAAATATTTTTAAATCGTCTGCTTATAAGCGTTGGTGATGAAATATGGTCAACAATATCATTTACAAACAGTAAAAATAATAGTTGCCCAAAGAGTACACCACTAGTTAAAATAAAAATCGTCGATTTATATCCTTGATATTCAACAATGTTTTTTCTGTTGTAAAGATATGAAGTTATCAAGGAAATAACATTGTTATTCAATCCAAAGTTATGCAGTTTATTGATTAAATTGTTATGCTGTAGTTGATCAAAGACTTTGGAAAAATCAGTGTAGATTACATCAACTTGATGTCGGTTATCTAAAGCCTCAAGACACTGCATCAGAAAAACAGCATAAGTTTGTAGTGGTCGATTTTCCACTAACAAAACCATGCTGTTGAGAAAACAAATAATTTTGTGTATGATTGTATATAACATTGTACAACATAGTTTCAAATATTTTAGCAAAGTTGTTAATTAAGGAGATTGGCCAATAATTAGTTATATCAGCAGCATTTCCAATTTTAAAAATCGGTGTAATTTTTGCCAGTTTCCAGCATTCAGGAAAGATTCCGGAATATATAATTTGGTTAAAAATGTGCAGCAGTGGAGAAACTAAAACAGTGTGACAATCTTTAGCTAAGAACGCTGAAACGTTATCAGGTTCCATAGTAAGTTTGGGTTTTAATGATTTGCAAGCAGCTGGATAATCGTCTTTTGTAAAACATTTTATAAACAACAACGGTTTGTTGTTCAGAGGTATAAAACTATCAAAAAAGCAGCTTTGTTTTGCAAAAACTGATGAGAAATGTTCAGCAAATGCATCGGTAATTTTTTGTGGGAAATCAAAAGTTTTTTTTTTTGTAGTATACCTGGTATTCTAGATTTATTTTTTCGTTTATTAATAAATGACCACATTTTTTTGGATCTTTGGTTATATCTGTTTCTATGTTTTGTATATATAATTTAAAATCAGTGTCAATACAACGCTTTACAACATTACGCTGGGTTGTGAACTTATACTTATTAAAATGATTTTTGTTTATATTATACAATCTTCAAAATTTAGTTTTGCGTTTAATATGGTCTATTGTATTATGAATAAACCAAGTAGGGTATTTTTGATTTTTAAATGTTTTTTTGGGTACACTAAGTTGAAAATATTCATATAATATGTCATAAAATCTTTAGCAAGCTATAGCAATACATTATTCCAATCAGTTGACACTATTAGCTCATATAGTAAACTAAGATTAGCTTTTTTGAAATTGAACACAAATTTATCCAACTTAAAGCATTTATTGTGGTTTGGTCCAACATATTCACAATTGATGGTTAAAGCAGGGTGATGAGCGTCTTCAGGAACCTGTAAGAATTCACTATGTGTTACATTAGTATCAATATTAGACGATGTAATAACTAAGTCTAGTGTTCTATCATTATCATTTTGTATTGAATTAAATTGTTTAGCTTTATTGTAATTAATGAAGTTAAGTAGGGCATTAGACTTGGTGCAGTTTGTCAATGGAAACATTGGAATATTAAAGTAGTCTAGTAGAGTATATTGTTCAAGTTTTTGAAATAAAGCTTGATATTATTTTCATATGAATATATCCAAGATTCGTCACCTATTCGTTACGATGTTATATACCAAATTTGAACGACCCCCTTTAAATTTCTTTATCATTTCCTTGCACCACTTGACACAAATTGTGTGGGATCCAACGACTGCAAAGCTTCCTGACATGCAAATGATCGTGCAAAATCGTATGTATTTGTTTTGCTGCAATGCCTAAAGATGTCTCTATCTCACATGCCGATGTGACAAAATCATTTCACGCACAGCATCAATATTTTTAGCGACAACAGAAGTGCATGGACGACCTTCGCAAAGATCGTCATCAAATGTTGGCCTTCCACGCTTGAATTCTGCAAACCATTTGTAAACCATAGTTTTGTATGATGCTTCATCCCCAAATAACGAACTAAGTTTGTCCACACATTGCTGCGGTGTTAAACAGTATCAAAAATCATAAAAAATCATCGCTCGGAAGTCACGATTTCAAATTTCCATTTTTCACACAATTATTACTCTCGTTAAATTTTGTTGAAACGAAACCGAGCAGTTTGAAATCAAACTGTCAACTGAATTATAGGTGAAAAACGTAAAATTTTACAAATATGGCAATCGCAGAACGCTGGCAATACAGGCAGTACTTGATTCCGCAAACTTTAGCAGTGCCCCTCGTATTTGAGGTTAGATAGTGTAAGTTAACATATTAATAACTTATAAAAAACAAAAGTAACTGAAAAGTTACTAAATAATTTATATTTTTAATGTTCCTTAAATTATAATGATCCGTTTGATAATGAATCGTTATAAAAATGTTATTCATAAACAAATGAGCTTAAAAATAATGCGTCAAATTTAATGACAAATTTGATTGAACGTTCCTATATATTTTTAGCAAATCATTATATATTTAATGACGTTTTATGAACATGGACCTTAAAATACTAGATATTTTTTATTGGGTGTTTCAAAATTTAATAATATTGCTTGCCATCTCGGTCACTATCACAATACTTATAATTAATCATTGCTATTCTGGCAAATATAGAGTTTATGTTAACTTTTTAACTATGTTAAAAAAGTCATTCTTAGCATTTATATATAAATAATAATTCCTTTTAAAATAGTTTACATAAATAATAATTGTTGCAAATATACAATTGTGTAGTATATGACGTTATAAGATGTAATCTCAGATTTATTTTAATTGGCTAATTAATATATTAAAAATATATATGTATCAAAAAACCTGCATAAAAAAGGCAAATTAAATTAATTATGTAAGTATAGTCATTTGTTCTTTAATATTACTGTGAACTAAAATTTTAACATAAATAACAAATGCTTGTTTATTTTCTGATAACTAAATAAAATTTTGATTTCTTAAGGTTTTTGCTGCTTTTATGGTTCTACAATATTTAACTTTGTCTCAGGTGGCTGCAATAAAAATTGACCATAAAATGTGAAGGGTAAATAATAGAAACAGTTTCCGGTGCATGTTTCCTGTAATATATATTTTATGAATTGCATTGTAAATAGGTAAAATTTCAAGTGTTGAAATAAAGTAATGTTTTGTTAAATGATATTAGTCGATAAGAAGTGTAAATTTATGGATATATTTTTGTCAGTTACATTACACAAACTTGAACAAAACGGTATTTGTTAATTGTTGATAGGATTTATTTGATAACCGGTTAAATATTATAATCAAAATGCATAACATATTTTTTTTAAGTTAATTTATAAAAAATAAAGCTATGTAGAACTAAGACTTCTTTGTGTTTTAAAACTAGTTTTATTGTAAATATTTTGTGATCAAATATTAAATCTCTGTGGCCCACATTTATGCTATGTGTTGGAATGATTCGCCATAAAGTATGTATAATATTTTTTTTTTTTAATGTTTAAATATTTTAGAGCTAATTGTACTACAACTCATTAAAAGCTCAAATTAAATTTAATATGCATTACAGTTTACAAAAAGAAGTAGTAGTAGTAAACAATTGTTTATAACTTAATAAAATAATATTGATGACAGTAATTACGGTTTTATTTTAGAGCGGCATCTTATATTTGAGCTATGTTTGACGTGTTTAAGATAAGATTTTGCTCTGGTGCAAAAGAATAAACACAGTTTGCTTCTTAAGGCGTAGAATAAGAACTAGTCTTGAGTTTTTCTTTGGTTAGCTTGTACTTGCTGAAGAAGGCACTACATTGAGTATTGTAAGCTCTCGCTCTTGCTTAGCAGATGTAGCAATTGTTTTTGTCTTCCTGATATCCGCAGCATGAGCTATCCGTCTGGATTCCCATTCTATGCATGTGTTTCTTTAAACTACAGTGTTCAGTCATAAGTTCAGTAAACTTTGGCAGTTTTGTTCTTCTCATCTGCATTACTGTAGTTTGAGTACTGTGTGATGGTTCTGTTTGACCTTGTGTGCTTCATCCACTGACAGTTTTTCCACAATTTGCTGAGTTTCGTGTCAACTTTACTACGGATTATTTGATTACCGGTTTCGTATGAAACCCCAAACGTCTCTGTAGTTTCTTTTTTGGTAAACTGATCTGCTTTAAAGTTAGCGTTAATACTATGATGCTTTGGTATCCAGATCAGCCGCATCCTGCTTTTTCTGGCTAAAGCTTCCATATTGGTTATACAGTCCATCACTAGTTTGAGTTTTATTACTAGCAAGCGTATCGCCTGTAGTGATGCTTAGATGTCCAATGTTAAAGTATTGTGTCCCGATTCGATCATGTTTCTATAGCAGCTATTTCAGCTTGAAAAACAGAAATACGTTTGCTCAGAGATAACGTGACCAACGTCCCCTGGCTCTTGCATTAGTGTATTCTAGCTCCGCTGTCATTGTAGTCTTTAGCCTCATCTGTATACTAGATAGTTCCTCTGGTTGTGCTCGGGTATTTTGTATGTTTCAATTTTTCTCGTGACGGTATTATCACATCAAATCACTTCTGTATGCATTAACACATTTGTTATTTCCGGTCTGTGAGCCCCAAGATTTACAGTGCGTGCATTTATCTGTAGTCGGTACGCTGCTTGTCTTGTTTTCAACTATCATCACAACTAAGTATAGTAGTAGTTGTTCTCATTGCTTCTGTTATCAGCAAACCTTTGTACTTTACCTAGTTTGGTTTCTAAACTCTTAAAAGTAAATCTTTAGTTCCATACAAGCGCTGCGTAAGTAATAATGGGTCTAATTATCACAGTATATATCCGTCTTGTCATATCAAATATTAGTCTCTATGTTTGTCCTACAATCAATTTAGTTGTATGAATTGACTTCGTAGTCACATTATCCAAATAAGTATACTTTACTTCATTCGTCATCAGGAGTGTGGTTCCGTACATTTCCATTTTTTTTTTAATCCTTGGTTAGATCAAGTGTTTCAACTTGTAAACGAGACAAATGCCGTTCTGCTTAAGTTTATTTATAGTCCTTCTACTTTGCACGACAATTTTTTTAATAGTTTTAATATTGAAAATGTAAGACTGATTAGTCTATCTATAAGATTTAACCAGGGCATATGTAAGTTGCTCCGGCTTTGGGATAAATATCACTTTAACTGCTCTCCAGCAGTTTGGTATATATAAATTTGCTAAGCTCCAAGAATTTTATATAAAAATCAAACTTTCCTGTAACAACAACAAACGTGTCTGTCATTATCTCCAACTAGTAAACTGTTCTTGCTGCCTTTGGACAGTCCCCAATAACTACCTTGCAAAGATTTTTTTGTTATATAGAATGTTATGTTATTTGTAGAAAACTGAGAAATTAGCTAGAACTTGTTTCCGTTAGTCCAATCTTTTTCAGATTGTATTAGACTGTGATTATTTTTACGAGCTTTTTTATAATCTTGTTTAATCTGTTTGAAACAATTACTGACGTATTTTAAATGCGTTTTGCTTCATATTGACCGCCTGGTATGTGTGATCAGACAGCAAAAGATCATACGATGCTTGTTGATCACTTTACTGCTATATAGTTTGCTAGTGTTGGAAATGTTTATTTCTAAAATTTATTTTAAAAATTTTTTACATCTTAAGTTGATGTCCCCCATGCACTGTTGCGTGCATTGGCATTGTACTAAAAGATTAACGATTATAAATCCGTCTTTGGATCCCTCTTGGTGACAAAAAACCTTGCTGGTTGTAGGAATGGCATTCATATCCGAGAATAATCTTCCTCTTGATTCCTTTCCTTACTATCACCTTGGCTGTTTCTAAAACAAAGATTTCATAATATAATTAATAGGTTTAACACATGTTTTGCTATAATAAATGTACGGGGATTGTATGAGGAATTTGCTGATAAGATTCCTTTGCTCGTAATGGAAAGATAAGAGAGCTAATCTTTCCCTTTTAAACCAAGAGTACCTAGACAAAACCGATGTTAATGTCACGTTTCATAATGCACGCATTGAGGGCCGCAAAGGTTGCCCAGGACTGATGTACATTGATCTGCACAACGTACAACATATTTACTTACCATTGGTTTTCTCTTCATCTTTCGGTAAACCCAGCTTTATCACTGCCTCTTCAGGTTTGTTATGGCACCAAAAATGAGATCTAGATAAGACCAAAAAATTTGTGGTGGTAGTCTCAATACTAAAACAATACTACCGTGCAATGTTGTTGGTCCGCATGTACAATTCTCTTATCCACCACCTTGAAGCGCCCCTGAAATTATGGAGTACAAGAAATCTACTTCTATTTTTATAGTTGAATATGTTAGTAGACTAAGTATAAAAGCAAAGTTCTGTTTTTATAGATTAAAAAGCCCATACCGAGAAAATACACACAAAAACAATTAAGTTAAGATTAAATGAAAGAAAGGCCACAGGCTGCACAAGAAACAAAAACATATTATTAGAATTTATTTAAGTTAGTTTTTGCCCCTTCAATTAAAAAAAGTGGCGGTAGATAAAAATTCAATCTTACATATAAAACAAGTTTCCAAAAAAGCCTAAACCAGAATTCCACCCTAGGTTATTTTATTAAATCTTTTAGATAGCAATTGTTCGTTTTTCTAAAGATTATAATTATTACTTTAGTTTAAAAGTTATTAGTAAAAATACATAAATACAAAAATTAAATTATAAATATAATCAAACGTCTGTTTTGCTTTTGCAAAAAAATTATCGCATATGTTAACAGTAGTTTTTGTTAGCATTATTTATAATAGGGCGTCTAGGGTTGAGTTAAGAGTAGATAAATAATGAACTAGTTATAGATTGTTATATGTATTAGTAAATCTTTACCTTGCAAGTTCCAAGAGAAACAGAATAGCTATCAGAGGTTATTTAAACTTTAAGGGCTGTATATTGTTATTCACATACTGACAGCTAAGACCTTGGAGTTGTATGATCACACTGTATGTGGCAGTAAAGCCTTATACTTAACAGCCAAAAGTTGAGATTTCACATTAACCGCAAAACATTAACAAGTTTACTCAGGTCAGTTAGGTCTTGAGGTACATTAGTAAGAAGCAGTTATAAACGCACTAGTATTAGAGTATACTTTGGAGATCTGTTAATTACGTGACTTGTCTTGATGTTCTGATACAGATTCTGGCATTACGACTTATTAGGTCTTATGCAAGAGAAAAATTCTGTTTTTTAATTTTACAGAATATATTAGTAATTGTGTGCAGGTTCAATTTATGGAGAAACAAGAACTATAGCAATTCGTAGCGCTGATGCCAGAAGACAAAACAGACCAGACCAAAAAAGAAGGATGAGTAACTTTGCGTATAAAGTGATGCGGTCAAATAGTGGCCGCTCTTTAATTCTTCTTCATTTCGTACCAAACCTATGGCTTTTGTTTTCTCCAACTCCACTTGTCAGTTGTCCTGCAATACTGACGTCCAGCAATCCTCCTCCTTGATTGTTTAATGTATTATTGTTAAGTTACGACATAAAAACACGGTATGGTGATTGGAAGGATATATATTTATAATTCAGTTGACAGTTAGACTTCAAACTGCGCGGTTTCGTTTCAACAAAATTTAACGAGAGTAATAATTGTGTGAAAAATGGAAATTTCAAATCGTGACTTCCGAGTGATGATTTTTTATGATTTTCGATACGGTTTAACACCGCAGCAATGTGTGGAAAAACTTAGCTCGTTATTTGGGGATGAAGCACCATCCAAAACTATGGTTTACAAATGGTTCGCAGAATTCAAGCGTGGAAGACCAACGTTTGATGACGATCTTCGCGAAGGTCGTCTATGCACCTATGTTGTCGCGAAAAATATTGATGCTGTGCGTGAAATGATTTTGTCAGATCAGCATGTGACCTATAGAGATATAGAAGCATCCTTAGGCTTTGCAGCAAAACAAATACATACGATTTTGCACGATCATTTGCATGCCAGAAAGCTTTGCAGTCGTTCGATCCCACACAATTTGAAAGAAGAACAAAAACAGACACGTGGTGCAAGAAAAATTCGAAGGGGCTCGTTCAAATTCGGTATATAAAATCGTAACAGGTGACGAATCTTGGATATATTCATATGAGCCTGAAACTAAACAGCAATCGACTGTATGGGTGTTTCAAAATGAACCTAAACCCACCAAAGTAGTGCGTTCACGAGGCAGAAAAGAAAAAAAGAATGATTGCTTGATTCTTCGGAAAAAGTAGCAACTGTTGCATTAGAGGATCGAAGGACAGTTAAAGCTGACTGTTATACTTCAATTTGTTTGCCGAAGTTATCGCTGAAATCAGAAAGAACAACATAAACCGGCTATTCATTGTTCGTCATGACAATGCAAGCGCTCTCACAGTACGACGAACTGTAGAGTTTTTGATCAGCAACAACATCCAATTAATGACTCATTGCTCATTATGCTTGATTTATCGCTCAATGACTTTTTCCTATTTCGACATATCAAAAATAAAATGCGTGGCAAGTTTTTTATCGCCTGAAGAGGCCGTTGAAGCATTTAAATCACTTGTTTTGGAGGTACCTCGCTGAGAGTGGCAAAATTGTTTGAAGATTGGTTTCATCGGATTCAAAAGTGTATAGATTTTAAAGGAATTTTTGCATTTTTGTTGTTGCTATGAACAATGCATAGACCTTGCAAACCCTTACTATCTAAATTCTACGGAAGACCTCTGTAACAATGGCAAATTCTTCTACCATCAACTTCAGCCCCGAGAAATATAGCTCATCATTTCTTGGTTGCAAACGAGTAAGCTAATATTTACATGATTATAGGTTGCTAAATTTAAATATTTTTTATAAATTCTGCCTATTATATATTAAATTCTTAACATGTATTTTTTGTACATAGTCCAACACCAAATAGAAGTACTTGTATATATGTATATATATAAAAAAAATAATAATTACATAACCTATTTACACGACAATTAATTTTACATCAATAATATTGACTACCATATCTACTAGTATGTTGTTATAGTTGAAGGCACTTCACTTACAATAGTGAGAAGATATATTCAAGAATAAAAATATTAAGTACACAATAAATAAAAATCAATAATTTTTTAACGTATACAATATGAAAGTTTTAGTTTAAAATCTGCATTTGTAGTTTTATAAAATAAATAAACAATTTTAACATAACAAATTCCAAGAAAATATTATTCCTAGATATAAAATGATAATATTAAAGTTAAGTTATTAAAACTATTCCATAAAAATTATAACAAAACACTTGGTTTTTATAAACTGTAATGAACCAATGCATTCATATAATATAATTCTATAGTAAAAATTATGCACTTTAAGCTAAATATAATACTTTTCATATTAGTTACCTAAATAGTCTAATACTAATTTTGATACAGTCATTTTTAATATACAAAAAATTCCAAAAGACCATTCGAATATAGATTCAATTATTTTTATCACCTTTTCATTATAAATTACTTACTATACTACTACTTTCAGATTACAATATATTCATTAACCACTTATATTTTAAAATGTAAATAGTAATCACATTATATGCCTGGCAGTTTATAGTACAACTTTTCTTTAACCCTTCGACATGTGTAAAATTAATATACACTAGCTAGTACATGTCCAAGGGTAGAGATATGTGAGATAGAATAATTGAGCCTCATATAGGAAAATTGCTTTGTTCATTTAATTAGAAATTATGTTGCATGTAAAATGAATTAAAAATATTTTTGACTTCAGACCATGTTGATTAGCTTAAAAAAAGAATAAATACACCACTTCATTACATGTACCATAATTACAAATAGTATTAAATTACAAAGGAATATTTTAAACTAACCTTGCCATGAAACAAAACAATTAATTTATCCACTTTTCTTACTACAATTTTTAAAACTTCTAAAGATTAAGATTAACATTTTTTTCACGTTTATAAAATTTATTAGTATAATTTTTTTTTGTTTTCGCCAAATCGCAGAAAGAGTTGAATCCACGCTTTTTAAACTTTAGTTTCCAGTGTTGTACTCTTCATCAGTAGCAATTCCACAATAAAGACTGCATTGACAAATTTCCTGGAAAAAATAAATATTTAATTATAATTAAAAAGATATGGCTGTTTTTATAGTAGTTCGCCTAGCAGCACTATACCGGCGACGCGGTGGTAGGTTTTTTCATAACATATTTCGACGATTACACCAGAAAATATCGTAAATGCAATGGGTGCGTCCAGGAAGGCAGAAACCTGAACGTTGACTTTTGAGAATGTTAAATGTAAAAATAAAATTTTGAATATAGTGAACAATATAACTAATAATGATTTATTGATTATATTCAACAATTAAGGACAGATTTTTAAACATTTGAAACAAAAACACTATGACATAATTTATTTAATATATTTTAAACATATTCAAATCCTTAAAAATGTTGACAACACTTCCTGATGCTGAAGTTTTCTTCATCCTTACTTTATATGTCTGACTTGACGTTTATTTAATTTGTGGTATAAAGCAACCCCATTTACCTATTTTATAATGTATATTTATACATAATTTTTATGATAAAATATAAAGTAAATATTAATCTAAAAAGTTAACCATGTTGTGTTTAGAAACATCTTTTCTCTTTATTATAATAATATTTATTATAGTGTACAACTAGTATAGGTCAATTTAAAAAAATTAATATTTGACAATAACACACAAGGTCATGAAGAATCACTACACTATAGATCTCAATCAAGTTTCCTATTAGCACAGTAAGTTATTCTGGTTAAGAAAAAAGGTGTTGTGATAAGTAAAGAGTACTTATCACAACACCTTTCTCAGATAAGAAAAACTATGTGCACGTTAAAGAATCTAATAATTTAGGGTAGATTCCCTGAATTTGCAGCAAAATTCCCAAATGTGGTAGTCTTAACTTCTGATATCGATGTTTGGCAGAAATAAACCAATGTTATGTAAATAAATAAAAAAAAAAACTGATTTCATTACATCATAGTCTCTAAAAATATAAAATGAAGTATAATTTATATACAACGCAATTTATTTTGCTGGTGCAGTGTCAGATATTAACTATAAATTGTAATTGCCTGGCAAACAACTATAAATATGGCTGTTGGTTTATTGGAAAACTGGCATTTCTTTCAAAAAACAGTTTTCTTAAGAAATGCATTTTGCATACAAAATCATCACAAACTGTTGAAAACATTTCTTAATTCTAATATCCTCATAATTTACACTAATACTTCATGTAATATCTTCTTTCCACACCAATTCAATATGACAAGAGAAAATAATTCATTCAAAAACACATGCAATTAATCTCTATGTGGTTAATTAATAATGGCCAATCTCACTGACACATCTTAAAAATTCAGAGTTAAATTGCTAAGTGCGGCTTAGCGCGTTGCACCAACATTTTAAGTAAACTTAACCACAAACTTGTGATTTCAATAGCTTAGTCAGTATGAAATAATTTATATTATATAATATAATACTAGGAAAACTTTACAAGTATTGATTTAAGATGTGTCAGTGAGATCGGCCATAAGAGATTTTGTTTTATAATACTGAATGGATATTTAACTGACAATCAAATTTACTTTTGATTGGTTAATTGATAATTAAATTAAAGTTTATAATACCGGCCCTAAATAATTTAAAACTATAATTATAATATAACCTCAATTGAATTAATAATTGAATGTGTACGCTTTTATAATTCATCAAATAATACAAATTTTTGATAACAGAAAGATAATAACTATGAAGTCACTTTAAAGTTATTGTAAAAATTTGTTTTATAATGTTTACTTTACACAAAAGTTTAATTTTTTAAATAAATTTTCGATTTTCTTCAATCTTAATATTTCAACATGAACTATTTCTGATACTAGTTTATCATTTCCAAAAATTAGAAATAGTTATACTGAGACTATGTATAAATAAAAGTCTTGAAAAGATATCTGACAAGAGTATTCCTAACATTGTAAACTTTAATTCCAAGTTCTCATTGTTTCTATACAAAATACTAAGCTAAATAAGAAATTATGTTCTCTACCTCAATTTGTTTTCTTGGAGTTACAACCTCATTCTCTAAAATCAATTAATACGCTCTTGATAAAGCTTTAAAAGTTTCTATAAAAAATATAAGATTTAATAGAATGAATTGAAAACTGCAAATGATCGATAATAACAGGAGATGCTAAACACTCTAATAGAAATGTTCTAAAGCTTTTCAATCATTACAAGAAAGTCAAATCTGCAAAGCATTTAAAAATTACTATTAGCTTCTAATCAAAAAAGATTTAATACTAATTGGTGTATTACTTATATATTTACAACATTATCATACTTGTATGCCCTTGTCGATAAAAACTAGTTTTGATTTTATTAACTATCCTAAAATTACAATTGAAATATGTAATACTAAACATAAAATCAATTGGTTTACTCATTTACTATGCCAAATTCAATCCTAGTTGCTATTCCTAAATAAGTACTTTAACAACTTTAAAAAATTTAATTTTGTATTACATTAATTAACACACAAACTAATAATAATAGTTTTTTTCCAGATTGCTACCATACCTAGTTTCATATTCATGAGTTTTAAGATGCATATACTAAATATACTAACAAAGTGTATATAAATTTAAGCATGTAGCGTATTGCTGTTATTTTAAGTTTAACAATCTTTCAATATCTCAAACCAAAATTCCATATGACAATAGAACATAGATCATTATAAAATAAAGTATTTTCATAATGTCAACATCAACAACTCATAACTGTCTAATCATATAGCAAAGAGTTGTGTGTGTACACTTCATTTAAAATTTTCATCAATTTGTACACCCAAAAACTTAGAGAGAGATCATTTGTATAAGATTTCAACAATTTATTTGATTTGAACTAAGATTTCTCATCAAAACAACGGGGTTAAATTTCAAAACGTGATATTTAGGAATTACTTAATATGTCACAACAACATAAAAATACGTTTGAACAACTCACTGAACTGAACTAAACTGTCAGTGAGTATTTGTTAGAATTCCTAGTAAACCTTGCACTACGAGTAAATATTTGTTTAGATCTATCTACACATTATTTAGAAAACTTTTTATTCAGCAAAAAAAAACAACGCAAGCTTTTGATACTTGTCAAAATCGTTTTCTTTGGTTCGGTTAGTAAAATTTGATAAAAATGCTCTTCAACAACGAAGAATACGCAGATATCATTTTTGTTTATGAATTCTGTAATAGTAATGCCCTACCTGCATGTCGCGAGTATCAATTAAGATTTCCCGTCAGAAGGCAACCTTCTCGTCGCGTATTTTCACATACATTTGAAGGTTCCGTGAATTTGGAATTAGAAATCGCCGTAGTGGAGATCCACATCAACAGCACACCGTAGTGGAAGAGGAACAAATAGTTGACACAGCTCTTGATAAACCAGGGGTCAGCGTTAGGCGACTTTCCGCCCGTTTACAACTATCTAAAAACTTTGTCTAGAAACCCTTAAATAATAATAAATAATAATTCTTCACACATATCATTATCAAAAAATACAACACCTACAACTGTGCGAAGCAGCTTAACAACTTGCATTTTCTCAATGGCTTCTTGAAAGACATCAACAAGATCCTAACTTCTTTAGTTCAATATTGTAGAGCAAAGAATCTACGTTCACAAGAGATGGCATTAATAATATACATAATGAGCATATCTGGTCATTAAAAAATCCGAACGCAGGGTACGAGCTTTCCTACAAAAATATTCAGTTAACACATCTTAATGCTGTTTTTTTCGCAAAATTTCTCATAAATCAGTTGAAAAACTTGCTGGATAACAATGTCCCTCTTGCCTTACATATCAGGATGTGGTACCACAATGGAGCAATGCCCCATGTTGGGTAATATGTAGTTCGATGGGTCAACAATAATTTTAATAATAGGTGGATTGCTAGAAGATCTAACAGATTTTGAAGCAGTTTATCATTCACTTTTAGTGCGTTGTCAAGCTTGCATCAACGCTCATGGTTGCCATTTTGAGAACTTGAGAAGTAATATTGTTTTGTTTGTTGTTACTATATGTTTTTTTTACTTAAATTTTGCTAAACAAAAAGTTTTCTAAATAATTTGTATTTTTCGATTATCTAGAAAACGAAACAAGATAGACAAAAAAGTTACTTAAATTTTCTGTTTGAAATAAAAAACCGTACCTAAAGTTTCATTTTACGCCTCCAGTTAGAAAACACGCTGTATATGCAAAAGTTGAACAGAAGTAAAAAACATTTTACATCTATTAAGAAATCCTAGTTTTTCACTTTCAAAACTATGTCAACAACATAGTCATTCCAGAGAAGATTATGTAAGATTGTAACTCCTAAAAGACAATTTGAAAAAGATTTAGATATGAATTCATTATTTAGTTTAATATTTGGTACTGATTATACCTAAAATTTTGATTTTGACACAGTAAGAAGTTGAGTTTTTTAGAGTTAAAGTAGACCATGTTAGAAATGCCCCCATTCAGATATTTTTTTGAGGTCTTTGTTTATAGATGCTACAGATTCTAACATATAAAATTCCAGATACTCTGCCATATTTGTCGATATGGTGGAAAATATGAAGTATGAAAGGTGCTGTCATCTACAAAACTATGAATAAGACTGTTAGATATTTAAAGAAGTTTATTAATGTAAATAAAATATAAAGTTGGCAAAAAAACAGAACCTTGAAGAACATCATTTTGTGGTCAGAGTTAAAACCATAAACTATAATTTTTCTATTGTCAAGAAAACTATTGATAAGATTTACAGATTCAGATCAAGACCTATCAAATGCTTTAGAAATGTCTAGAGCTACTGCAAGATTTTCTCCATGTTTGTCTAAAGTAGAATTCCATTTGTGACTAACATAAGTCTGAAATGAAGCTATTTTGTTTTAAAGAATTAGACAGTGTAGAAATTAAGTTATGTTTCAAAAAAATTTGACACTTTGGACAATAATTATAGGCTATAGTTTGTTCGCGTTAAGACTGCAGTAGTAGTTGTTATGGCAACTGGGAAAAAATGCTCTAGTTGACTTAGAGTCCTACCCAATTTACAATAGAATATCTACCAGATTAAAACAAAGCTACTTGTAATTGAATAAATTTAGTTAACAATTTTTACTATTTAATATTTATCAATTTTTTGTGTTATTGCAACTAGGTTAACGCATTTGCAAATAATAATATGTATTTCAACTTTAAATTACAATTTTTTGTTGCTGACTTACAACAGTATAACCTCAAAAACTTAAATATAAGTAAACGTCATGTGACTAATATACATTTCTATTAAACATATTAATAATTAATTAAGAAGCAATAAACTATATTGTTTCTGCTTTAAAATTTTTAAATAATTTAAAATTATTTTATTATAATATAAAAAACAAGGTGAAGTTAGCTGTATTATAATACCAACGAGAACATGTTGCAATTACAGTTGTGTGACACAGACTTTATAAACCACTCCCATCACTGCAGTCTTAACACAAACAAACTATAATTGCGTCTATAATTTGAAGAATCAGACTTGTCTCCCTTTTTAGTTATAGGTTAAACATTTGCAATTTTCCAAGAGTGATTCTAAATTACATGTCAATACTCAAGAGACTTATTGCTTTAACTAACATTTTTAAAAAAATCTTCAAAATAATTTGTAGTGCCAAAATTGATCCTCAATTTTTATTAAAAAATTAAACTAGCTGTTGTATAATTATTATGAGAGAGACAATTTTGGTAACATTTTGAG
The DNA here is from genome assembly GCA_963932245.1 of Tachinus rufipes. Lineage (NCBI taxonomy): Eukaryota > Metazoa > Arthropoda > Insecta > Coleoptera > Staphylinidae > Tachinus > Tachinus rufipes. The sequence continues at coordinate 67,195,386 of OZ010745.1, read as the reverse complement.
AAGAGAAACGCGCCCAAACGTTATTATTTTACCCCCAATGCGTTCATAAATGCAGGATGTTCGCCAAAACATATTCATACGCCCAAACCGTTCTTAAATACATGAGCAAGACTCAAGGACAGAAATAGTTTACCCATTTCTCAAACATGGGTAAAATCTACCATGACAGGTAGGCGGAAAGCAATTTAAAAAATGTTTTTCTTAGAATGTATTAAAAAGTAATAAACCTATAAAACTTAAGTTTTCTACCTAAATAAAATTATAAAAATATTCATTTTAATATTTAACTCAAAACATCTGAGTTGGGATTCCGATAGCTGTCAACCGGCCGCCGATTCGAAAAATGTTTGCTTTTTAATGGTGGCGTTCACACATCATTCTATTATAGTAGTAACCAATCACATCGTATTTATGCGTAGGCGTCCACAAACTGTAAACGCGGGAATTTTAAATTTGAGCAAAACTTAATGTAAAAAAGAACAAAACAATAATTAAAATATAAATATTAATTAAAAATTAACTCTATAAATAATTACTCCATATTAACACAGCTTATTTGTTATTATAAATATGATGATTTTGAAATAATTATGTGTGATATATTTGATGTTTATTTTAACCTACAAATTAAATGTTTGGTAGATAGCAAGATAACAATTTAAAAAGGTCGATAAAAATATAACTTGCACAAAAAAGATAAATGCTAATAATCATAAATAGACATAACTTATTTCAAATGCTGGATAAATATAGTTTTAAAAATAAGAAATGCTTGATAAAATTTATAAACGTTTGCTAAAAAAAGTAATTGTTCGATAAAAAGTAAAAATTCAACAAAAAGTGCAAATGCTTATTAAAAATATGAATCGTTTAATAAAACTAGTAAATGCAAGGTCTAAAATAATAGGTTCTTGCTATAAAATGATGAATAAAACAAAAACAGTATAAATATACTGGATGAACGATTAAAAAATATAAATTCATATTTTCTAACTAATAAATGCCTAGAACATATCGGTAACAGTAATAATAATTATAATAAATATATTAAAGAAGTATGTTAAACTAAGCAATAATAATAATAATAATAATAAGAATGCTATGCTATGTACGGTAAACAGCATCGATAAAGTAATTGGTGTTTCTAAGGCTTCTAGTGCAAATTTATCAAGCTGCTATGTTTCTACTATATTATTAAAATAATAACTTGCCATTTAAATAACAAACATTTGAATTCTTAGATTTCATGTTGTTTTTAAGCTACAAAATGTTTATTAATTTGTACGATACATTATTTCGATTAAAAATTATAATTGCAGATTATTAAATGCTTATTAAAATTAAATTTTAGTTAAAAATGTTTGCCTGCAAAAAAGAAACTAATAGTCTTAAATGGTTCATAAATGATTTTAAATGCTAAGTAACTGTTAATGCGTTTTAAAAATAAGGAACGCTTGATAAAATTTATAAACATTTGATACATATTATACTTTATATGTTTCATAGAAAGAGTAAATGTTCAATAAAAAATGCAAAAACTAAATGAAAACATAAAACGTATAAAAAATCAGTAAAATGTTGGTAAAAATCATAGGTTCTTGCTACAAAATAAATATATTTAATAAACTATTAAAAAAAAAACATTTTTTTCTCACTAATAAAAACCTAGAATATAATAACAATATTTATAATAAATATATTAAAGAATGTACTATGTTAAACTAAACAATAAGAATAACCACAAGATTGCTATGAACGGTAGACAGCATCAATGAATATATTGGTGTTTCTTTGAAACTGCTTTGGCTTCTATTACAAATTTATGAAGCTTTTCCTCTCTTTACTCTGCAAAACTGACTCAAATTTATCTGACAGATATTTTTCCAACATGCTAATATTATTACATTAACAAGCGTTAATTGCGTTTGAAATATGTAGTTTGTCGAGCATCACAAAATTTTAATTTTTCCATATTGGGCTTCATTAAAATTGTAATATTATACAATAAGAACAAACCTTTTCTACTTATCTTAATTTTTCTTTTAATAAATTAAAAACCTAAATAAATAGTAATAAAAAATAAACTATAGATTACTTATTAATAATAAATATATTCAAATAAGCAAAATATACAATTAATATAAAATATTTATGTATTACAAACACAATTCACATTTAACACTAGCATTACATTTAACACAATAGATACAACACAACATCCCCAACACTTTAATTGGTACACAACACAAAAGTCACTTTGACAAGTAGATAACCTAAAAATAATTAATGTCATCCAAAAGTAAATCACGATTTAGATGAATTGACGACTAAATTTTCGCTTCCCCCACCACCAATTTTTACGGCATTTAAAGTGATTTAAAGCATCTCTCTCGCACTTCCTAAATCGTCGTATATATTCTTACACATTGGTTTAACATTTTTTGTCGCTTTTTTCTATGAATTTAAGCTTATTTGAACAAACTTGCTACAATTTTAGCACCGTTCTATCGGAATCGCACCTCTGTTTAATTACAAAGTTAGGTTGTATCAGTTGACAGATGACAAAAGGTAAAAATTGCCAAGTCAATTACAAACTCAAAATACCGAAAGTTGTTTGGAAATTATATATGTATATTATTAAACTACATATCGTCGGTGAAAGTGCAAGACCTCGTATTTGCTTTTTTGTCAAAAATTGTTTTATCTCATTCAAACCGATGTTCTTCTACACATATGTACGTGTACAAAACCTTGAATCTCTCAGTTTATTCTAATTATCATATTATGATTCATAATAATTTAGAAAGAGGGAACATAAAATTCTTTTATCTATACTTGAAGTATAAAGTTTTTATCGTCTTCTGTAAAATTTTTGCGAATGTACTTATGAGGTTTTGCATTTTTACCGACATTATTTACTTTACACTACTATTTACATATTTATTATTTGACTTATAGCAAATTATTAAGAAATAACAGAGAGCAACAAAATACCTTTCTCCAAAAACCCGTTACATATATCGTCGGTGAAAGTGAAAAACTTCGCATATACATTTTCAAAAATTTTACAAGAGACAATAAAAACTTCATATTTCAAGTATAGATAAAAGAGTTTCATGTTCTATCTTTCTGAATTATTATAAATAATAATATGTTAATTAAAATAAACTAACATAATTGAGTTTTTGTACACGTCTATGTAGAACAACCCCGCTTTGAATGTGATAAAACCATTATTTACAAAAATGCAAATACGAGGTCTTGCACATTCACCGACAATATATTTATTAAAAACTCAAAAAGTGGTTATCATCATCACTCTATAGCAGTCACAAGCTCAAATATCCTATTCTTCCAGTGTCAGCCCCAATAATTTTAAATGAAAGTCCTAAATTGACAACAAAACTTTAAGATGGAGAAGTGATAACTATCTTGGTAATTAGCCTCGTTCAAATGAACCAATGTTAAACAAATAAATTGATGACTTCCTGACAGAATGTATTACCAGTTGTCAAATTTTAAATGAATTTATAATAAATTTTGACAGCAGCATACTTCACTCAACTGTAATTAATGTGTCTATAATATCCATCATCAAAGATACGTGTTGCCACTTGTCAACTATAAACTTTTAAATCAATTTATAATCAATTTTGACAGCGGCTAGCTTCACACTACTGTAATTAACGTGACAAAGCTTAGTTTTTTAAATTATTATGTATTAACTTTATATATTTATTCAATTTCATTAGGTCTGTTCCAACACACAATTTGGATGGTTAAAACCAATACAAGTACATTAAAACTAAAACATTAGGTTTAAAATAATTATTTTGGCTCATAAAATTTTTCAAAGCATTTTCCAACAAATTGTCGAGGTTGTCAAGGCAATTGGTGCAGTAAACTAAGTTTTCTTACTTTACATTGAGAATCCTCTCTGCACCGTCTCCGAAAAATCCTGTTATAAAAAATATTTCGATTTCAAAACTGTTATAAATATGCTTATAATCTCTATTTATATGCTAAGAGTAACAGCATAATCCACAGTTTGCAAACTGTCCAACTAGTGTGTTGGAATAGACCTACTATGTATCTACCCATATTTACTTATTGATTATAAAATATGCAAATAAGCAATAATAATAAACTAAATGTCGCATCTGACATTTAAACTGATGATGAAGAAAACTCCAATCTTGAGAAGTGTCATCAAGGTAATTTTTATGGATTTGAATATGTATAAAATATAGTAATAAGACTGCATATATAGTTATTACCAAATTACATAATAAAAGTACTATCTGGTAATATAAAACAAACCATATTCAAAAAAAAAAACCTAAAATTGATTGCTAATGAAACAAACTAAAAACATTAAAAAACCATCTGTAAAGAATAAGGCAAGTTAAGTTACAGTGGTCATTTTGTTTATTAAAAAAATATGTAACTATAGTTGTCCATATAATTTTTTGAATATCATCTAACTTAATTCCTTCCTGTGCAAGTGTAAACATATAAAATGAAAATGTATTTTTATGAAAAAGTTTACAATATGAAAAAGCAAAACATACAAAATTACAATAACCTAATATAATTCTTTCTTTTTTTTGTTTAATAATTTGGTGAATATAATTCTTTCTAGTACATTTCAAGAAAAAAAAAAAAATTATAAACCATTTTAAGATTCACTTTTCACAAGTAAAAAGTTTGCAGCTCACAAAAATTTCAAGTCCTTAACTATATGAACAGTTATAGTTATATAATTTTTAGGTACAAAAGTGTTATTTTTGCATCTCATATTTATCAAAATGTTTCCGGCCCACTCACACATCACTAAAAAGTAAGTCCAATGCTAATACATTGCCTATTTGATCTCCATTCACTCTGATCTTTCTATCTAATAATATAATAAATTCAAAATGCTTACCTATGGTTCCTTAAAATTCGTGATTCATTATTTAGTAAAGCAATATCAGAGGCACAGTGATACTTCGTGTCTTCTTCCTCCAACAAGCTCCATAAAAGTTCTCAATTACTTCATATGTATACTCTCGATAACTTTCTTCTATCCTTTATATCATACTTTTAAACAGCGTATGATTGGATTCCAATTAATCATCAGTCCACATTCTTCATTTACTAATACATATTACTTGTTTATCATGCAACGCTGTTACAGCTATATTGCTTATTTTATTAATAAATCAAAATTTTAGTAGTTATTAAAAATCAGTGATTAGTTTTTTCATGACTAGGTGAATTTATTAAAAATCTTCCATTGTATTTAACATTGGCAAAATTATTGTTGACACTTGACTAGGATTAGTGATGATAAAAGATGGTTCATTGCTTAATTATTATTTCGATGAATTTTATAGTGGATTTATATTTATTAAAACAATTAATAACCATTTATGATATACATCTTTAATTGCTTTTCAGTATTTCAATAAAAAAAAATATATATATTTACAACAATATTAACAACTTATTAGGCTCATCAAATAATTTAAAGAAATATTAATAGATTCACTGTTCATATTTATCACAATTAAAACTAAAATAAAATATTTTTTGCTCAAATGTTCGAGTGCAATAAAATCACTTTATTGTAAATACAAATAAATTAAAATTAAATCAACTAATTAGAAAAAACATATATATATTGACAATATAATCTGTGAATCTATTAATATAATTGATTGTCTTGACAAAATATTTGAAACCAGAATTTACAATTACCACTTAGGACGTATTTCCTTAAAATACCATTGCTGATAAGTGTTGTTGATATCACAAGGCATTAGATTTAAATGAGATGTCTGTGGATGCAAAGCGATACATTTTTTATGTACCCTATGTAATAATGTATGTGATGATTCATCGTATAACCAAGGTCCATCTACTGTTCCCATTCGGCAAAAGGCCAATTTAATTCCTTGAGCATCTGCTTCAATGCATCGTTCACCAACTCCTAACTGCCCTTTAGCATTGAGTCTAAGTAATTGATTATTACCAAAACCGTGACAGTGTTGAATAGCCATTAATGAAGGTGGCCCGTGACCCAATGTATCCATACATTTACTAACAGCTCCTGAGCGTAATTCACCAAAATGTAAATTTGGTGGCAGTTCTGGATATTTATCCAAGACATCATAAGCAACATTGTCCATGTACCATTGAAAACTGTTACATTTTAATTTACTTTTAAGCTCTAATTGCTCAGAAATATCACCCATATCCAAAAACCTTGCTAACGGCTCACGTGTATAGAAATATTCTTTAAATTTATCATCAAACCATGTTTCAATAACACGTTTATAATTAATTGTGATTAAAGGACCCTTCTTTTTCTGAGCTAATTTTCCAAAATTATATGGCATAAAACTACGATATACATGGCCAACACGTGAACAAGGCACCCATTCAATGCTACCTCCACATTGCCAGATTTTGAAACTTAATTCAAAATTCTCTCCACCCCATACTAATAAACCTGAATCGTATGCACCTAAATCTAAGAAGTATTGCCGATTCATAGCAAATAACCCACCCGCATGTGTAGGACTGCGATATGGTTCACTGTTATGTTTCCGACGATTCAGTTCCCTTTGAGGTACTTCATTTTCTTTATACAGCATACCCCACTCAAATATACCCCTGAAATGACGATCTTCACCATACACAGGTCTGTATTCAAATGATTTATGATCTATGCCATCTATTACTGGTACAGTCATAGTCCGACTGTCACGATATATTGGTGCCAGTAATGGTGGCAACCAATTCTTATTTACCTCACAATGTGCATCTAAAAATACAATAACATCACCGTGCGCTTCCATAGCCCCTCGAGATCTTGTTCTAATCAACCCTTCACGTTGAGTATTACGTATTAAACGAACTTTACCATCAAAACGCTCAATGTAGCTATCTAAATCAGATTTTAAATTTTCCTTATCACTAAAATCGTCAACCAATAGAATTTCCTTTAACATATTCTTCGGAGATCTATTTAAAACAGAGTGCACAGTACGTAGCAACACTGACCAGCCCTCATTATGAAACACAATAATCACACTAGTAGTTGGTAAATTTGTAGGATAATTCCAATGCTTGCATTCTTCTAATCGTGTATCCAGAACAGAACGATCTAAACTTATTTCATCCGAACATGCAACATTCATGCCATATTCTGATTCTGATTGATCGGCATCATTTTGCTGTTCTTGTTTTAAATGATGGCCTTGTCCATTTTCACCTGGACCTTCTCGATTATGTTCATTAGTTGGTTCAAAATTACCTAAGCCATCCATTAATTTCGGTGGCTCCTTATGACTTATCCTAGCTAATGCTGATCCAATATTTTCTGAATCTTTTGACCATGTTGATAGTAGATATAGTAATGGAATTAGAACCAAAACTATGGCTGCTATACGGATGTATCTTGATTTCCTTCCAATATGCATGTTAGCATCACAAACTATAATAAATAAATTTTATATGCATAATATATTAGCTAATCTATCTGTAAATAGTTATAAATTGTAATCTATATTATTTGTATAATCCGAGGTATAATTGCAAACCTTGACATAACTTATAAAATATTTATGCGGTAAATAGTTAATTAACATTCCAAAATAAATTATACACACAATTAATTGATATATTAAAAAAATGCTTTATAAACAAATTATTTGTGATTTTAATAGTTACAATCAATAATAAAAAAAGTTATAAACTCTAAACAATTATTTATTTTTGAATTGTCTGAGATGATAAAACCCTGAAGTAGTATGCAATAGAGTATAGACTGTACTTCATATATGTTTCAATTGATAAATGTATGAACCTGGATAAATAATCAGTGAAATATTTAAGTAAACGTGTCAAATGCCAAGGTGGCAAGACCTCACCTGTATTTAGTCGGAGTTGCAAATACGTCAAATTTAACTGTGGCTTATCACAACACAAATTCTGTTTTAGAAATGGGAGTATTATTTAAGTTTCTAATATATTTAATGGAATTGACCGGTAATTTTAGGGAAACAATCTTTTGACATTTCATGGCAATCTTGGCCCATGACAACAAATTTTCAAACGGTACATGTATAACGTTGCTTACTTCATACCGGATACAAATAAATGCAGACACTTATTAATAGATGGCGGCGCTGTTGACTATTTATATATTTTTATGGTAAAATTTGAACCGACGACGCACGTTAAGTTAGCACCCAAACTCCAGCACCCAATTTCACGAAAACATCCGAATGACGCGCGCTGTTGCCAAACTTCTGGACAATAATAAATCACGAATTAACTTAGCACTACAAAGCCCAGCACCCCGTTTCATACAAATAACAATTAAATTACCCATTTATATAATATTATTCATTAATAAAAAATATTGAATAAAATACAACAACTCTGACAATGATAAACATTTTATAAACGGCTACCATTTTTATACAATCACATTTCTGGGTGATACAAAAACATATTGAGGTTAGGGTATTTTTATAAAAATTTTATACTTTATTGTGCTGATTTTACTTTTATATATTAAGACCGGTTTCGGCGGTTAGGCCAATATCAGTTTTTTCTTTTCTTTTCACAGGTGTTGTTGTGTGTTGCGGGTGGTGTTGTTGTGTGTTGCGAAAACCACCCGCAACACACAACAACACCTGTGAAAAAAAAAGAAAAAACTGATGATGGCCTAACCGCCGAAACCGGTCTTAATATATAAAAGTAAAATCAGCACAATAAAGTATAAATTTTTTATTAAAATACCCTAACCTCAATTATTTTAAACTGTGCAATAATCAGAAACAAATACTACAAAAACATATCTTTCATTTTTTTATTTAAATGCTAAACAGTTGCACAAGTTTTTGTATAATTTGTATTTCACTCTATTAATATATGTATGTACTTTTTGCAAATTTTTTATGTGATCACCCCTTTAAATTTTTCTCAAATTTCATATATAAGCAATTGATAACAGCACTAATCATCAGTGAAAACGGCATGTGGTACAAATGTCGGAAAATGGCATTTTCCTCTTATCAAATTATACTTTTTGCTGATTTTTTATGTGATCACCCTTTTCAATCTTTCTTAAATTTTGTATTTAAGCAATTCATAACCAAATTAATCATCAATGAAAACCACATGTGGCACAAATGCCGGAAAATGGCATTTTCTTCTTATCAAATTATAGTTTTTTCTAATTTTTTATGTGATCACCCCTTTAATTTTTTCTCAAATTTTATATTTAAGCAATTTATAACACTATTAACCATCAGTGAAAACGGCATGTGGCACAAACATCGAAAAATGGCATTTTCTCTTATCTAAGTATTATACTATTTGGGTGCTGACATAAACTTTGATTTTTTTATATGATCACTCCTTTAATTTTTCTCAAATTTCTTATATAAGCAATTGATAACAGCACTAATCATCAATGAAAACAACATGTGACACAAATGCCGGAAAATGGCATTTTCCTCTTATCAAATTATAGTTTTTGCTGATTTTTTATGTGATCACCCTTTTCATATTGTCTCAAATTTCATATATAAGCAATTGATAACAGCACTAATCATCAATGAAAACAACATGTGACACAAATGCCGGAAAATGGCATTTTCCTCTTATCAAATTATAGTTTTTGCTGATTTTTTATGTGATCACCCTTTTCATATTGTCTCAAATTTCATATATAAGCAATTGATAACAGCACTAATCATCAGTGAAAACGGCATGTGGCACAAATGCCAGAAAATGGCATTTTTCTCTTATCAAATTATAGTTTTTGCTGATTTTTTATGTGATCACCCCTTTCAATTTTTTTTCAAATTTCATATATAAGGAATTGATAACAGCACTAATCATCAGTGAAAACGGCATGTGGCACAAATGCCGGAAAATAGCATTTTTCTCTTATCAAATTATAGTTTTTGCTTTTTCTTTGCGCACATTAATTTGCCGATACATTTTAGCAATATCAGCAGTGAAGACAAATTGCTTGGTTCTCATCTTTAACATAATTGCAAATAGATTATCTTGAAGAGTGGGACCTACCATGAGTATGTCATTCAATGATACACAATTATGCGTGGGGGCAGAGCCGTTGAATACCACACGTAGTTGTGTAGTCAAACTTGCTTCTTTGATTAGGCAATGATGAGGTAAATAATATCCGGAATGTACATTACCATTTGTTTGTTTCATATGTCCCAAGTTTACATATTCTTGCATAAAGTCTCTATATTGCTCATAGACTTTCTGATTTTTAGCAAAGCGGCGTTCCAAAGCAAAGAATTTGTGCCTAGCGGATATACTGGAGTTCGATAATTTATTCGGATTTTTCTTGAATGGCAACGCGACTTGGAAGCGACCAGTAGCATCACGAGTTGTGTTCAATTTAAAATGTTTTTCACATTTTTCGTCGCTAGGTGCAAGTACTCTATCCTGACTGTATTTTTCCATTTCTCAAAATTGAAACACTAACTCATTTAGTCCTACGTAGCCAACAATTGAATTAAAATTTTGCGGTCTTTCTATTTTGGTAGTTGACCAGAGATTATCTACCCAAACTTGCTTTTTTGAAAGGTTAATAGTTTTATCAATATTCTTTTTTCACATAGAATGTCAAAAAAAAAACCTGCGCCAATTAATAGATCGATTTCTTGTAGTTTGTGGAAGTCAGGGTCGGCTGTAGCGTTATTCCTTTAGGTATTTTCAATGCGTATTTGTCTATCGCACGAAAGGGCAGTTTTTCAGTGATCATAGGTATCACTAGAGCACTTAGCGTACAGCTATACGAAGCAACGCGTGATAAAATGTGGGTTGAGACAGTGCTAAAAATGTCTGTTTTAACTCCGCCAACTCCGACGATTGAAGCTGATAAAAGACGTTGCTTGAAGCCCAACTTTTTGGCACAAGTTGCGGTGATCAGATTTGCTTGAGAACCTGAGTCCAATAACGCTCGCACTGAATGTGATGTTCCTTTTCGGTCTCTTGCTAGTACCACACAAGTAGATAGTAACATAGTAGATGGAGTGTAAATAATATTTGTTGAAGAGATATTAGTTTCAATTTCATTACTTTGTCTTGAAGTACCAGGCCTTGGATTGTTGTAGTTGAGATGCAATAACGAGTTATGTCGTTTGTTGCATTTGCGGCAGTTTGTCGATCGGCATTCATTTACGCCATGAGCTCGTCCTAGACAATTGTAGCAGAGTTTTTCACGTTTGACAAAGTTTATTTGTTTTTGTGTAGTTAAACTCATAAACTTGTCGCATTTGAAAATTATGTGTTCTCCTTCACATATAACACATTTACGTAGAACATTATTTACAATTAATGTTCTGCTTTTGTGCGGTCTTACTTTATGTGTTGTTACGTTATTTGTATTGTTTTTTATAGCTTCTAATTGTTTAGATTTTGAAGTAAGAAATTTTTCTAAATTGGCGTATTACGGTATGGCATCGCAAGTTTTACCTTCCTATTCTTTCTGCATGTTTATATCTAATTTTTTGGCCACAAGTTCGATAAGAATGTTACCCCACGCATGAGGTTTGCGGTTCATTGCTTTTAGTGATGCAATAGTTAGAGCAACTGTGTCGATTAAATTTTGCAAACTGGCGTGGTTGTTTTTCTTGGCGTGCGGCAGCTTTAATAGATTTTGCACAAGTTTTTTCACAATTAAACGCTCGTTCTGATATCTGTCGTGGAGACGTTTCCAGGCAAGTTCATATCCAGCGTCTGATAGTTTCAATGACTTTAAGACCATAGCCGCTTCATGTTTAAGCGCGGATTGTAAATAATGAAACTTTTGGATATTGCTCAGGTTAAGATTGTTGTAAATTAGTGCAGTAAATGAATCACAGAAGCTGGACCACTCGTCATATTCTCCTCCAAATGATGGAATCTCGATAGTCGGTAATTTAACTTGAATACTTGTTGAAGTTTCAGCGATTGGTGGTGTTGGCGAGCCTTGTGGGAAAGATACACATGCGATCTTTGCTTGTGCTGCGGCAATAATGAAACTTGCGTTGTTCTTTAGAGATATCAACTTTGTTATCAAATAGTTTGTTGAAAATTTGATAAAACTCTTCGTATACGGGGCGAAATGCGTTCAAGTGTACTGAGATGTTTTCTACTTCTGTGAACGACGGAGAGTCGGAGCTGATTTTTGTTCCATTGAAGTTTTTTCACTATAGTAGCACTAGCCATTGTAGATGTTGTTTTTACGGATGTGGTTTGAAGGACCATGTATTTGTACGCCGTAGTCGCGGTTTTTTAACAAAAATTAAAATGCACGGTTATTGTAAAATATAATATTTATTCACAATAAAAATGCTAATAGAAAGATATATGTATTTACGGTAACGATTGGTTTAATAATGAATTGAAATTTTTTTTTTTTTTTTTTTTTTTTGGGTTGGGGCGGCAAAATCTTCAAAAGACTAACACAAAGTGTCGGATTCACCTCATATGAAGCGCCTACCGACTAAAATCCGCCCCGTTGAACATACCCGGGAGTGCGGCACATAACAGTAATGTAAAAAACATTTGTGCATAACCTTCCCATCGAAATATAAATGAACGCACCGTAAAATATATGTATCGTATTGCGTCTTACGACGCCAACCATATAGGCGTTACTTTAGATATGGCTCACGTTTGCCATCTTCCTCTCACTTTTTATCGTGCGAGGGTTCTTACAGCCGACAATAAAGTCGCTTGAGAGGCAGTCATCTGTTTGAAAAACTCTGCCATGTCGGAATTAATATATTTCGGAGCGGATTGCAAACGGGTTTTATTCCGTTGCTTAGCTTGCTGTGCCCGTAATTTCTTACGAACATCACAGCCAGCGAATGATGCCGTGTGTTCCCCAGCGCATAAAGCGCATTTCGGCGGCGCGTTCACGTCTTTCGTGCATTCCGCAGAATAGTGCGGACCGGCGCATTTTACACAAACGGGGTTACCGTAGCACCTAGATGCCGTGTGCCCGTAGCACTGGCATGTATGGCACTGGCTGATTTCGCCCGTGCGACGCTTTGCCACAACCTTAATGGTCAGCGTAAAAAGCTCTTTGAGGTTGAAAATCTCTTGGCTTTTACCGGAATTTTCGAGCTGCACGTACAGCATCGGATATTCGACATCGAGGAGTTTATTCCCCAGCCGAGTTACAGAAAGGACGTTGAATCCCAGCGATTCAAGTTCTTTCTTAACATCTTCCTCAGAGTGAGTCTCTTTGGGGATGTTTTTTACAATCGCTTTGACGGATTTCTCGTCTCGCGTTTGAAACGTATAATAATTGGCTTTACCTGAGGCTTTCAGGAGAGCCGTCGCCGTACGGAAATCTTCCATAGCGTTTAAAGTAAAGCGGATGCCGTCGCTGATGTTTATAGCGCTGACAACTTTCACGCCGCTGTCTTTAAACGTCTTGCTCCACTTGTTAAATTCGCGTTTATCGCGAAGAACAAGAGGTGGAGGCTTTTCAACAGAACTCGAAGAGGGCGTTGAGGACGCATTATTTTTAACCGCCGGCTTTGCAGATGGTTTGCGTGCCGTAACAACAGGAGTTGCGGTTTGACGGGCTGCAGAAGTTGATGGTTTCTGCGGGGATTGGGAAAAGGTTTCGGAATAACTCTTACTCTTAATATCCTTTTCCATTCGTCTTTTCTTCTTTGTCGATTTCGATTCGACGAGCTGATATGGCTGTTCCTGCACTACGGGCTGCTGAACGTCCATCTGCGATAACTCAACAGATACGTCGCGGGCATCGGTCCCGGAGGGTTGGTCCGTTTCCAATGCGTCGTCGTCGTCTGATGAGGTGTCGGAGTCAGTTAGGGCGGCTTGCCTCTTGGTTGCTTGCTGCTGTGGTGGCTCCTGCTCCATCTGCAACATTTTGAATTGAAATAGGTAAGGGTAGAAGTATATATAGTAGAAATTTTATGATAGGAAGGATTAGCAAGTAGGTACAGATGGTGTTAATGGAAATAAATTGGGTTATTGGGATAAGTAATCTGGATGTTGTAAAAAAGACATTAGTACAATAATAATCATAGACGATACTAAATAATAAAATAAAATAATAAATGTAAATCTATGCAGCTGTCATCTAAGAATTCTTATAATCTAAAACAGATTTTCCGGCATTTGTGCCACATGCCGTTTTCACTGATGATTAGTGCTGTTATAAAGTGCTTATATATGAAATTTGAGAAAAATTAAAAGGGGTGATCACATAAAAAAATCAAAGTTTATGTCAGCACCCAAAAAGTATAATACTTAGATAAGAGGAAATACCATTTTCCGGTATTTGTGCCACATGCCGTTTTCACTGATGATTAGTGCTGTTATCAATTGCTTATATATGAAATTTGAGACAATATAAAAAGGGTGATCACATAAAAAATCAGCAAAAACTATAATTTGATAAGAGGAAAATGCCATTTTCCGGCATTTGTGTCACATGTTGTTTTCATTGATGATTAGTGCTTATATATGAAATTTAAGAAAAATTAAAGGGGTGATCACATAAAAAAATCAAAGTTTATGTCAGCACCCAAAAAGAATAATACTTAGATAAGAGAAAATGCTATTTTCCGATGTTTGTGCCACATGCCGTTTTCACTGATGATTAATAGTGTTATAAATTGCTTAAATATAAAATTTGAGAAAAAATGAAAGGGGTGATCACATAAAAAATTAGAAAAAACTATAATTTGATAAGAAGAAAATGCCATTTTCCGGCATTTGTGCCACATGTGGTTTTCATTGATGATTAATTTGGTTATGAATTGCTTAAATACAAAATTTAAGAAAGATTGAAAAGGGTGATCACATAAAAAATCAGCAAAAAGTATAATTTGATAAGAGGAAAATGCCATTTTCCGACATTTGTGCCACATGCCGTTTTCACTGATGATTAGTGCTGTTATCAATTGCTTATATATGAAATTTGAGAAAAATTAAAAAGGGCGATCACATAAAAAATCAGCAAAAACTATAATTTGATAAGAGAAAAATGCTATTTTCCGGCATTTGTGCCACATGCCGTTTTCACTGATGATTAGTGCTGTTATCAATTGCTTATATATAAAATTTGAGAAAAGTTGAAAGGGTGATCACATAAAAAATCAGCAAAAACTATAATTTGATAAGAGAAAAATGCCATTTTCTGGCATTTGTGCCACATGCTGTTTTTACTGATGGTTAGTGCTGTTATCAATTGCTTATATATGAAATTTGAGAAAAATTGAAAGGGGTGATCACATAAAAAATTTGCAAAAAGTACATACATATATTAATAGAGTGAAATACAAATTATACAAAAACTTGTGCCAACTGTTTAGCATTTAAATAAAAAAATGAAAGATATGTTTCTGTAGTATTTGTTTCTGATTATTGCACAGTTTAAAATAATTGAGGTTAGGGTATTTTAATAAAAATGTTATACTTTATTGTGCTGATTTTACTTTTATATATTAAGACCGGTTTCGGCGGTTAGGCCATCATCAGATTTTTCTTTTCTTTTCACAAGTGTTGTTGTGTATTGCGCAAACCACCCGCAACACACAACAACACCTGTGAAAAGAAAAGAAAATATGAGCTCACCACCGTTACTTATGGCATGGCAAGTGCAGCATACTTAGCAATTTGATCCCTAAGAGAATTAGCAAAAACCGAATCAAAGAATCTTTTAATCGAAAGTTGAAGGTGTTTACAGGACTTTTCGTAGACGATCTTATCTTGGGAGCACCATTGAAGAGTTAATTTTGATACGGGATCAGGTAACAACACTTTTACAAAAGGGTAGTTTCAAACTGAGACAATGAGATAGTAACTGCAAAACTGTTTTCAAAGATTTTAATCTCGATAACAACGACTCTACAACAGTGCTAACGCGTGACGAAAGCGACACAATTACGACTCTTGGAACAGTGTGGAACACAATCACAGATACGATCAGTTACCGATACAAAGATTTACCTGTAAACTCATTATCTAAACGGAATATTCTCAGTGCCATATCAAAAATCTATCTACCGATAACAGTTACAGCAAAAATAATGATACAAGAATTGTGGACATTAAAATGTGGATGGGACGACCCATTAACCGACTGTGTCATTAGCCGCTGGCTCAAATATGCAGCAACTTTATTCGATGTGACAAGAATCGAGACTCCTCGCAATGTAATTCCTGAACCTGGACACGACATAGAAATTCTCGGTTTTGCTGATGCAAGTGAACGCGCATATAGTGCGTGTATATATATATATATTGTCAACACTAAAGAAGGTAAAAGAACTACCAGCCATTTATTATGTGCAAAATCTAAAGGCAACAACAATACCCCGGCTCGAGTTTTGTGCCGCACTTCTGTAAGCAAAATTAACCGAACAAGTATGCAACTTTTTAGTGGATAATAAAAACGCACGACGCTTCTATTACACCGACTCAACTATTACGCTGTCATGGATTAAGTCAGAATCCAAAAACTACAAAATATTTGTTGCAAATTGTGTAGGTGATATACATAAGACAACTACTCCCAGTGATTGGTACTACGTTTCCACAAAAAAAAACCCCGCTGACATAATAAGCCGCGGACTTAAAGCAACTGAGCTGAAAGACAATTTATTATGGTGGCATGGACCCGATTTCTTATTAAAAGATTCTACAGCAGTAAACTTTGAACCAATCCTGGACTTGCCGGAAAGTAAACATGTGCTGATCTCCACAAAAATAGACGTTTCAATTTTAGCAGAATGTTCATCTTAAAAAAAAACAATTTGTGTTATAGCCTATGTTTTACGGTTTATCGCAAACATACGCAGTCAAGAGAAGAAAGTAACTGGACAATTAAATTTAAATAAAGTTCATCTAGCAACATTGACTTTACTCAGAAACTTTCAACGTTTACATTTTTCTCGGAATATGATCTGCTTCAAAGGGGTGCTTCTGTACCAAAAAGCAGCAAATTGTTAACTTTAAATCCATTTGTCGACTCAGATGGGTGGAGGACACTGATTGGACTTTCTTCTATAATGTGTGAAAATTTTATTCAATTATATTCAGGCGTTTTCTTGCTGAGTTTTATTTTGTAAACCTTTAAATAGCGTTTATTCTTCCCCCTTAAGATAAAATATCAATCAAAATACAATATAGATAATAATAGATACTATTAATAATAATCAAACTTTTATACATTTTCTCGACTAGTTGATAATTCATAAATTATTTGGATACGTATTTGTACAAAATCAAGTTTTATGATCAAGTTTTAACATTAACAATTGATAAAATTTTTATAACAAACTACCTAGTTTGTTAAATGTTTTAATTGCTAAAGTTTATACTTAATTATACAATATAATATAATTATTCAATGATCAGAAATATTCCCATCACTCAGATAACTGGCTATTTGTTATGAAACAACTAATCACATTCTAATGGCTGTTAAATATAATAATCAGGACTATTCTGTAACTTTTCTAGTTAAATATATTATTCAGTAACAACATCGTTATGGTAAAACGATTTTCTTAACAATTATGTTCCTATTTACTAACGACAGTAACGACAACATTGTTAAATATTTCCCTAACAATTATGCCTATTCTGTAAACAAATCTTAGTTAAAATTAAAGATGTGTGAAGTTGTTAACTCAAGTACAATTGTTAAGTTATCAACATCAAAAAGAATCCGTATTCAGTAACGAGTATGAATAGTCTTTAAGTTAACAATCACGCTCACTGTAGTTGTTAAGCCTTAATTAAAGATATCTTTAACTTTTCAATTAACTTTTGTAAATGTTCAAAATAAAAATTATTATAATATATTTTAATATTTTAAGTGATAACCATGTTTATATTAATATTCATACTGTTGTAAACAAAAATATAACGCAATCAGGCCTATTCTGTAACTTTTCTAGTTAAAAATATTGTTCAGTAACAACATCGTTATGGTGAATTATGAACAATTTTCTTAATAATAATGTTCAATATTTCTATTCACTAAAGACAACATTGTGAAGTATTTCCCTAACAATTTATCTTTATATAAACTACATGAAGTTAACATTCGATCACTGCTTTGCAATCGTGCGATTGGTGATACGTGTTCCTAACCTTATAAAAATATTAGCTAAACATAAAATTCATGTAGAAGTTAAATGAAAAAGTTGGTGTTATTAATTTTATTTAAAAATAATACTTGGAAGTAACAAACGCTGGTACACGAGTGAATTAAAATTGTTGTAAATATTTGGGATATTTACAAGTATATTGGTATAAATTATGAAAAGAAAAGTTCCGATTATAATGTCTTGTAATATTTCTATATTTATTATCTGAGGATTTGATTTATTTTACTGAGTTGTCGTTAATCTGCACACTTTAGCTCCAATTGGTAAAATATAATTGTATCCAGTTGAAATAAAAAAAATCTAACGCCATATATTTTAAGGTTTGTAAGAAGTATGGCATAACATACGTAATTGAAGGCATTTGAGAGGCCAGGAAAGATCCCACGGGTATGTTTTTTTTTTCAGGGCCTCACTTTTGACGCATTTGTTGTACGGTTGTCTCATTTTTTTTTTTGTGAAGCTGTGTAGGTTGTCTTTAAATAATTTAAATTTATAAAAAATAAAACAATTTTTTACACATTAATTTTTTAAATATTTTAGAAAAAGAGTTTAGTATACTTCTTTTTCTTATAGTGCCGTGCTTGCTACAAGGTCTAAACTTTTAGGATTGTTTGCGTCACTGTTTTTAGTATTGGTTTTCCAACAGCATATTTTAACTGTAAGAAAAATACTATGCTGTAAAGACGGATTTATTAAAAAATGCCAATAGTGATCGTGTAGATTTGTTTTTAAGAGATTTGGTTATTCTTATTAAATCTAATTCATTTACATCATTAATTTGTATTGACTCTTCTGTGTATTGTACAATACAAACATAATTAGCTTTTAGTAGTTTTGCCACAAACCTCAGTTTGCGGAATTTAATGCAAAATAGTCTTCTTAGTCAGTAAATATAAATTTTGTTTCTCCTAATCAATATGACAACATGTTTTATCATTTAATTTAGTTGTGTTTTTTGCAATACTCCACATTGTTTTGTTGTCGGAGTTTTCTATCATGTTGCTGTATCTTTTTTGTTTATAATTAATTAAAGCAGTATTGTATTCTTTTTAGCATTTTTATACGGTTGTTTATATGTAGCATCACAGGACAATAATGTAAATAATAAATCAAAGTTTTTTAGATTTAATGACTGGCGTGTTTAAATTTATATATTTTTTGAGTATAATATTGTTTACTGTTTTTACAGAAAATATTTAGTAAATTAAAAATAAATATATTTTATATATCATCAACCTTTTTTCTGAAATGTCATATACTGATAGCCATTAGTTGCAGGCTCAAGACTTCAAATTAGAAATAAGCTTTTTATACGCTCCCCGTCGGTCGGCGGAATAAAAAACATTGTCTTTCTTGACTTTTTTTGTTACAGTAAGGTCTAGCTAGTTCTTTTAAGTAAAAATGTGCCAATCTGGGTGTCGCTGATTTCCGTTAACTCATTTTATTTACAACACATTGTTCTTTATTATTTTCTTGGTTTCTTTTACTTGTATAAAATTATCTACAATTTAATTAGTTTTTGCTATTTGCTATCTTAACTATTTAAAAAATTTGTATTATTTTTAACAAATATTTTATTACATTTACACTTGATTGATTGTGATTAAGGTATTAACGTTACTAGTGTCTGGTTATATCTCTTTTACAATCAAACTATTAACAAATTCTTTGGTTGCCAGTGGCTTAGTATTTTGTTGAGTTTGAGGTATTGATATTGTTTTCTACTATACTATACTTGTGATTTTGATTACTTTGATTGAAGAAATGGGGTATAAAATAGATGTGAATTCTAACCTATCATATACTTTTAAAGAGAACATGTTGCAGAACAACATTACAATGTATATTGTTTTTGTAATTACTTTATACGTAATTTTTTTACTTGCACACATCATAGGTGTAACTTTTATACCGTTTACACAGATTTTTTAGTAACAAATGTTGCAATGCTGTTGTTCTCCATCATATTGCAAAAAAATAATTGCCTAGTAGATAAGTGTTACTTGCTCTACAATCCACGGTAGACTTTCTGTTATTAAACTTACAACAGTACTTTTGCTTACTTCAAACAAAAGAAGTAGAACAAAGCAGGAACCACATAGCAAACTCATTAATAATCACTTTATCGTAGAGGTGATTGCGGCAACACCTCTCGTAGATATGATGGTAGAAGAAAGGATACAAATAAAAAAACTAATAAAAGAAGAATCCAGTAAAAAAAAGCAAAGTTAAGAGCAAATGAGAAAACAAAGGAATGATGGCAAAAACAGTGGAATAGAAGAGAAAAGGAAAAACGAACAAGAAAACTAATCTCAGATATAAAAGAGTAAATAAAAAACAAACCCAAAACGTGCTAATAAACAACAAAAATACTAACCAAACATGGAGCTTTTGAAAAGTTCTTGCAAAAATTAAAATATTAAAGAAGACAAAAGAAGTATATTTTGTCAGGAAGAAACGCACAATAATGCAGAACACACTAGTAAAATGCAAAGCGTGAGAGGAAAATAGAAAAGAACTAGAAAATATACTAGATAGCAAAATGTATATAACAAAAATCATTAAGAAATGCCTAAGAAATAAAAATAAATGAAGAACGCTACAAAACTTTGAACAAAAGTACTAAAAAAATGAGGAGTTTGACAATAGAAGAATATAAAAAAAAAACAAACAATGGGAACAAACACACAAAATAAAAGCCATAAAAAAGAAAGAAGAGAAACAAAAAAACAAAATAAAAACATGAGAACAGGAAAAACAATAAAAAAAAGAAACTAGAAAAAAACTGGACAATAACTATGCATATCAAGAAAAAGAAGAAAAAAGAAGAATATTTAAAGAGACTACAATACCAAACAAAATTACAGAGATAAAAAGAAGGAGAAAAAAAATCTTATAAAAATGCAAAATAACAAAAATAACAAGGCAAATACCAAATGGTAGATACGCTATCTCAAGGTTGATGGATAACGCAATTTTTGAGTTGGTCAGAATATACCTGATAACAAGAGGACATAAAAAAGTAATTCCAGATAGAAATACAAGAATATTACTATAAATAAAACTAACAAATTTAGGACTGCCAAACGGAATACAATTAATAGAATTTTATAATTTATTTATAGAAATGAGAGAATACGATAAAAATGAAGTGAACAAAAAACTACAAAAACAAAGAACGCATCTGAAAACAAACCAAACAATTAGGATAAATAGCACGGATTGAAAAAAGAAAACAATGCAAAGCTCGATGTCAGTGCAGATAAAAAAAATACAAAAAAGCAAAAGAAACAGACAAAGATATAAGCTATAGAGAAAAAAGCAATAACCAGCTTACTTCAAACTATTGCCAAATATAGACTAGTTTTACAAAGACATTATAACAACAAGATTTACGCAGAGAAGAAAACCGGAAGATATTGCTATGCGTAAGTCTTTACAATGTCGGCTAGTAAAAAAATAATAAATCCAATTCAAGGCATCAGATATAAATAAAATTACATTTATTATTATTACAACATTTACAAATAAATTAAGTATTTGTCTTGTGATACAAAAAACTTTACCATATTCTTGAAAAAAATGCAAATGTTCATCTTATACATAAAAAGAAAAACAAGTTTGGTTCTTCAAATTATAGACCAGTTGCATTACTGTCCAATATGTCCAAAATTTTTGAAAAATTTATTAATTTCTACATTGTCAAGCTCTTAAAACAATATAACTTTATCTCAGATACTCAATATGGATTTTAATCAAAACTTTTTACAACAGATCTTCTGACTTATGTTAGTCACTAATGTAATTTTACTTTAGGCAAACATGGAAAAAATCTTGCAGTGGCTTTACATTTTTCTAAAGCTTTTGATATGGTATGGCATCCTAATCTTATCAACAAGCTCTATTGTATAGGTCTTGATCATAAGTCTGTAAATCTTGTCAATAGTTTTTTTGACAATAGAAAAATTATAGTTCAAATTGATAGTTTTAACGCTGACCCCAAAATTATAAATGTTGGTGCTCTTCAATGTTTTGCTATTTTGCTAACTTTATTTTTAATTTACAATAATAAACTTCTTCAAATAACTAAAAGTTTTATTTATAGTTTTGCAGATGATAGCACCTTTCATACTTTCTAAAAACCATATCAACAAATATAGCAAAGCTTCTCAAATCTTCTAGGCTATAAACAAAGACTTCAAAATAATATTTGAATGGGGCACTTCCAACATGGCCAATTATAGCTCTAAAAAAACTCTACCTGGTTCTACCTGGTTCAAAATCAAAATCTGAGGTATTATCAGTACCAAGTATTAACTAAACAACAAATCCATATCTAAATCTTCTTTAATTTGTCTTCTAAAAGTTACAATCTTGCATAATCTTCTCTGGAAGAACTATGTTGTTGACATAGCGTCAAAAGTATCTAGAAAACTAAGATTTCTTAATAGATGTAAAAAGTTTTTTACTTCTGTTCAACTTTTGCATATATGTAAAACTTATATTTGTTTTTGTATTAAATATTGTTTCCAAGTATGGGGAGGAGCATTAGAAACTACATTATCTCTTTTAAATTCTACTCAAAAACAAGTTATTTGGATCATTGCCGATTTAAAATTGACTATTGACTTTGATACTTTACAACACAGGCGTCATGTTGCAGATTTTAGAATTCTTTATAGATATTTTTATGGACATTGTTCAAACAAAATAAAAGACATATTGTTATTTAAACAAATACTTACTTGTATTACTTGTAGTACAAGGCTTGCTAGAAATTTTAACAAATATTTACTGACAGTTCAGAGATGTAGGACCAAAACTTTTAGAGAGAGATTTAACCGTAATAATGGCCGCGTTTAGGACGACTCATCATGCGTACTGAACGCGCTTGATGACTATCGTTTGCTGGCAGCGCTTGTCATTTTACTCATCATACATCTAGATTTGCTTGGTCCGCGCTTTTATTTAAAAAGTAAATTCATCATGTCAAAACCGAAGTACATAAAAGTTATATATGTTTTTAAACGGGAAAAAGAGCAACATAGGTAACTATAAAACTACAACGTAATATTAACGTTGTAATAACCTAAAAATATTACAAAATAGGATTAGATGGCATTACTTATTGAGAGTATATGATATCTTGTTAAGTAGCGGCTTCATAAACTAATTAAATCATTTATTTAATTTCAAAACTCTGAGCTTTATTTTAATTATTTTTTCTTTGACTGTTATTATAATTTTATTTTATAACTGAATTGTCAGTCAAGTTTTTTTTTTTAAATAATACAAAATATAATAAATACTTCGATTTTGTTTAAAATTTTCTTCATTTTATGTAGTTGATAAAAGTTTACACTGTTGGCAACAGTGGCAAAATATACTGTTTAGACGGGCTCAGCGCTTATTGATTGATTGATGAGTTAGCGCTGGCAACTGATGAGTTGTACTGAACGCAACCATTGACACATGGAATAAATTTCCAAATTCAACATTTTTCGAGACTTATAAGCCACAAATACTTAAAGTCAATGTTCGCAGGCTGCTTAAATCCAGTCCAGTATTTTTGACAAAAAAAGCAAAAATTGACATTTTCAAACAAGCGTAAAATTTTTCTATCAAAATGAAATGACTTGAAATTCTGAGAAAATATTTTTCAAACATGTATAAATAAATTCTAAAAGTTTGGATATGGAACTCTGAGTAGCTAATATGAGGTCTAAAATTTTTAAATTATTCCTGCATCACATTGTTTTTTTGGGGTTTTGATCAAGAAATATGCATTTTTTTCAAAACTTAAAAGAAAACAGTTGCATAACAAAAAATTGCTTGATGACAGATGACAGATGACAGATGACAGATGACAGATGACAGATGACAGATGACAGATGACAGATGACAGATGACAGATGACAGATGACAGATGACAGATGACAGATGACAGATGACAGATGACAGATGACAGATGACAGATGACAGATGACAGATGACAGATGACAGATGACAGATGACAGATGACAGATGACAGATGACAGATGACAGATGACAGATGACAGATGACAGATGACAGATGACAGATGACAGATGACAGATGACAGATGACAGATGACAGATGACAGATGACAGATGACAGATGACAGATGACAGATGACAGATGACAGATGACAGATGACAGATGACAGATGACAGATGACAGATGACAGATGACAGATGACAGATGACAGATGACAGATGACAGATGACAGATGACAGATGACAGATGACAGATGACAGATGACAGATGACAGATGACAGATGACAGATGACAGATGACAGATGACAGATGACAGATGACAGATGACAGATGACAGATGACAGATGACAGATGACAGATGACAGATGACAGATGACAGATGACAGATGACAGATGACAGATGACAGATGACAGATGACAGATGACAGATGACAGATGACAGATGACAGATGACAGATGACAGATGACAGATGACAGATGACAGATGACAGATGACAGATGACAGATGACAGATGACAGATGACAGATGACAGATGACAGATGACAGATGACAGATGACAGATGACAGATGACAGATGACAGATGACAGATGACAGATGACAGATGACAGATGACAGATGACAGATGACAGATGACAGATGACAGATGACAGATGACAGATGACAGATGACAGATGACAGATGACAGATGACAGATGACAGATGACAGATGACAGATGACAGATGACAGATGACAGATGACAGATGACAGATGACAGATGACAGATGACAGATGACAGATGACAGATGACAGATGACAGATGACAGATGACAGATGACAGATGACAGATGACAGATGACAGATGACAGATGACAGATGACAGATGACAGATGACAGATGACAGATGACAGATGACAGATGACAGATGACAGATGACAGATGACAGATGACAGATGACAGATGACAGATGACAGATGACAGATGACAGATGACAGATGACAGATGACAGATGACAGATGACAGATGACAGATGACAGATGACAGATGACAGATGACAGATGACAGATGACAGATGACAGATGACAGATGACAGATGACAGATGACAGATGACAGATGACAGATGACAGATGACAGATGACAGATGACAGATGACAGATGACAGATGACAGATGACAGATGACAGATGACAGATGACAGATGACAGATGACAGATGACAGATGACAGATGACAGATGACAGATGACAGATGACAGATGACAGATGACAGATAACAGATGACTTTTATGTACCACAATTTGGAGTGATTCTAAGACATCCAGTAAACGTAATTCTAATACTTTTGTACAATTCTCAAAATATATATACAGGGTGTCCGGAAAATACGTGTACAACGAGACAATTTTGGATATAACTAAGTCGGCTTAGATCGACCTATTTTGACGTCAGGAGTCTGTCGTCAAACGTTGTACACGTATTTTCCGGACACCCTGCATATATATATATATATATATATATACAGGGAGTTTATAAATGAATGGGATTATGTAATCACTTTAAATATGGCATTGTGACTAGTGCGACAGAGTAAAACATACTAAAAGTGAGAAAGTTATACGGCACAACGGCAAGTTGCCTACCCACGGATTTGGACACACTATTTCTCTATGTTAATATACGGTGGTTGACAATCCAGTATATTGTATAACATCCTTGGTTTGAATAGAGATATAGAAATTTTGCTACGTTGCCAAGCGTAACGAAATTTTGAGGATTTCGTGAGGCCAAACGAAGAGTTTTTCAGCATTTTAGAATTAAATTTTTCGTTTTTTTTTTGGCACGGTTTACAAAGTTACCTAGCGTTTGTCTGCCAATTAATCTACACCCTGTATATATTAGGCTGTATAATGTGCCATTTGCACGTTGCTGAACAAGTTTAATTTTAATCGAATTTGGGGCATCATTAACGCTTTTATGTAATGTAAAAGTTAGGCAAAACCAAGACGGCTCATAAAATAAATCTAAGCGTAGGTAGCCTCGGTATTAGCGCTGATACAAAAGAGGTAGAGTCGGTAATTTTTACTGATAAATATTTTCTTTAAGTGCCACAGATACTTTGTTGTCGACATTGATCAATAGTAGTTTTTTATTGTTGATTTAAATTTATGATAATGTTTTAATTCAGTGAACGTTTGTAGGTGAATATTTTTCTTTCTTTATTAAATACCCTGAGTATATCGGTGACATTGGATAATTGATGGGATAGCTTGAAACAATTATCTAATCAAGGAGTTTTTTTAATTTGTTTTAATAGCAAACAAAAGGCGGGCTTTGGAATAAAAATTAATAAAAAGGTTGTTGAGGAAACGGGAAAAGAAAAACAAGAAAAATTTGTTTTTGAAAGGATTTAAATTTAAAAAAACCATAAATTAAATAATAAAAATATGAAATTAAGAAGGGTGAAATGGATTATACAAATTAATTTGTCAATAGATACAGACATTTTGAAATGGTTACTAGTATAATTATACACTGACCGTTCTAGATTGGAAACTACTGATTACTGAAGAAGGAACAGTAAAACTGTTTTGAGGTACACCGGCACGGCACGCTCCTAAGATGCCAGGGAAGCAACAGATTTTTTTTAAATAGAATCAACTCAGATAAGTTTTATTAATTATAAATTTTGACATTAACATTTCAAATTTGGACAAGTTTGTTTTGATAAATATTACGCAAATACCTATTTAAAAGGATTTAGTAATTAAATTATAATCAAGCATTAGTAATCAAGGTTTAATATTATAATAATAATTTTGTCTGTAAACGGAAGTTAAACTTAGCTCACGTAAATTTAAATGAATTTACGACTGTTATAGATGATTATAGTCTTGACTACATAAATATATATTATTCTTTAAGTTCCTTTATAAAATTGAGTTTGATTATTTTATATTTATGTCAATATTAGAGCCGTCTTACACGAGACTGATTTTAATACAAGTGTCAGTACAATAATTTTGCGCGCCAATTTTTCAAATATTTAGCAAGCTGCTTAAAGCAAGAATTTAGAACAGGTTCTAATTTTTTGGATGAAATCTTACTAAATAATTGACACATAAATCCGTCAATGTATATATATGTTGTCAAAAACACTGGATTATAAAATTAATTTTTTAAATAATTGGCGCGAAATATTATTGTACTGACACTTGTATTAAAATCAGTCTCGTGTCAGACGGCTCTTAGATCAAAATTTTAGTTGGCAATTTTAAGTAAAATGGCAAGCGTCCAACAAACATTTTGGCAAATTTAATCCTAAATTTAATTAGTAAACTACCTAAAACAAACGTTAGATGCTGAACTACGACCTGCTTTCAAACCGAAAGAGCTGCCGTGTGCACCAAAGAGGTTTTAACAGGTTCTTAAAACAAATTTTGTGCAATTTTTGTGTGTGCATCCTCAGGAAGTAATCTTTATACAAAAAAAGTAAGCCATGCCAAATTTCAGCCTTTAAAATAAAAAAAAACACGTGTTGCACTACTTTTAAATTTTTAAAATTAATATACTTAGTAAGTATTATAGCTTCCAGATTTGAGTCAGATGCATACCCTGTGGTGACACTCCGCCATACCTATCGCATCGCAATAGAATCGCAATGACGTCAATGTGACGTTTCATTCTATTCAATTCTCAATTAATAAAAAACATATATTCCGCCTTAATTTTTATTTCTTGATCTCTTATTATGATTGAACATCCAAAATTAAATAAAACAATGTTTAATAAGATGTCGTTTAACTCATTTTACAATAATTTAAAGAAATAACTTTGTTGATTTAGCGAATCGAATCGAGATGACGTCAGTGATTCGATCGTGCTCAGCTTTGGTACTCCGTCGTGACAAAATATTCGATAGAAATCTTACTCGGGTATAATCGTAATCGCTTTATAAAGTGAGTGCGCTATATAATGAAGATATTGTGTGTGACAAGGATAGTATCAAAAATGAATGTATGTTAATTACAGTGCTGCTGATTGGCCGCAATAATAGGTAACTTAAAATACAGTAAAGTATTGTTTGTTGCGTTGCACTTGCTTATGATAATCTAAAGTGCTGCGTACATATTATAATATTTAGTTTACATAAGCTTTTAAACTTGCCATTAATTTTTATTTTAAAACAAATTAATGCAAGCTATTTTATTGAATTCGGAATTTCAATTAAACGTTACTTTTAGTCAAATTTCTTAAACAAAAAGTTATTTTTTTTTGGTATCGAAAAACGGAGATCTAGTATATAAAATTGTGCTTTTATTTCAATATATTGTAAACATTTTGAATGTTAACAATAATTTTAAATACGGTTAATAATAAAAAAATATGTGATAAAAAACTGAAATCATATTCACTATTGTTAATTCAATCAAATTAACAGAAAATTTAAAGGCATTACCTAATATAATAAATATAAATTTTATTATTTGTAAAGTCCAGAAATATTCATTTTCATAATGAAACTGATACTTTAAACAAGTTTTTCAGTTTACTTAAAAATATGATATAAATAAGTTTATTATAATTAACATTTGCACTGTTTTTACAATGAGATGCTTTTATATTCTTTATAATTATATTATATATATTTAGTTTCACAATTATTTAATATTTCATTCAATATGGATATGAAAAATAAAAATTTGTTGATGTTCTCTATTCACCCTCAT
This sequence comes from Tachinus rufipes, assembly GCA_963932245.1. Lineage (NCBI taxonomy): Eukaryota > Metazoa > Arthropoda > Insecta > Coleoptera > Staphylinidae > Tachinus > Tachinus rufipes. Next base: position 67,166,481 of record OZ010745.1, on the reverse strand, counting down.
GTTGCAATTTGAGGTTAGCGATTAATGACGATACATAAAAATCAGTCGCTTTGAGTCGATTTGATTTGAAACAAAATGTTTAAAAACTGACGTATTCTATGACAGAAAGCAATAACGGAGTACCGGAATTCTATCGATAGAATCGACAAAATAAATGCAACGTTGCCAAGACAACATTTTTATTTGATCCACAACAAATACCTTTATATTATAAAACCTTAATTGTATTTAATAATATAGTAATTATTTTTGAACCATAAATTTCATTAATGTGTTATTTTGTATTATTAACACCTAATTAAAAAATATATAATAGATTTTTTATCATAATAAATGTATACATTGTTGCAATATTTTGAACGATCCTTTTCTTGCACATGCATTTATATATGTTCATTTCACTCTATTTAAAAAGCAATACCGATTTTTTCCGAAATATTAGTTCTGTAGTAGTAGGCGGTGTAAAATCATTAAAGCGATCGATTAAATTCTCTGACGTCATTTCGATTCGATTGCGATGCGATTTGCTCGGCGGAGTGTCACTACTGGGTCTCTAAGAAAGCAATTGAGCACTTGCTACTTAGATTCCACATGAAACTTTACATCAATATACTCTGTTTAATTATTTTTTTTAGTTTACGTCTTTTTTTTTTTAATTTTTAACATAAAATTAGACTCGTAAACAAAAATGATTAGAATTTGAGTTTTTAGTTTTATAATTTTTTTTTTATGTAAAAACTTTTAAAATGACGTATAGTACGTATTTTTTTCATTTTGTCAAATTTGTAACATTGTAATGAATATTTTTTTAAGAAGGTTTATTTTTAATTCTTTGATTCTTAAGTGCTAAAATTTGGCATTGGTTACTTTTTTTGAATTGAAGATCACTTTCTGAGAGTGCACCTTAAGAATCTTTACAAAAAAAAATAAGAACCAGTCTAATATATATATATATATATATATATATATATATATATATATATAACAGGTTTAGATTGTCTCTAGACAAATAATTTGATTTTACAAATGAATAACATCAAGACTGATAGAAATCTACATACAAAATGCAAGTTATGATGATGTAGATGTTTATCAAACTATTCTACAACATATTTTTTTTTACAAAAGCTTACATCTGTTCATTTGATTCTTAATTGCTAAAATATTTTACAAAAACAATCATTTTGCGGTGTATAAAATGTTTGCTCCGCTGTAGCAAATGCAATTTATTTGTGCACACCACACAAATGCACTTCTTTTCCAAAATTCAGCAAATCAAGAAGTAATCACAAATAATTCAGCTGTACAACTAGTTATTTACTAAAATGCACTCCATGCAAGGAAAAAGGCCACAAAAATTAAACCAAATTACTGCTCCAATTAAAGGAACACCAAATTTAAATTGACAAACAAAACTTTAGAAGAAATTGCTCAACAATTAACTCAAGCTTTAAAAATTTATTTACTTGTCATTGTTTATTATCATATATTATTTTTTTAATAATAGTCAATTAAAAATTAAAAAATAGATTTATCCAATTATACAATATATTGTACTATTGTATTTTTCTCTAATAAACAGAATATTTATTGTAATGTTAGTCTAAATTTTTTTTCACATATAGTTTTCTCAAAAATCCCTTATTATAAAAAACTTTCTTTTAATTAATAACATTTACTGTGTTTTGTTTTATAACTAAATTCCTAAATTCTAAATCTTTCAAAAATTGGTTCATAATTTAAAATTCTGCTAATTCATAGAAAAAAAAAACCTCCGCAAGTATCAATAATTTATTAAATGATTGCATTCACTTTAAATTTACCTATCCTATGTTATCAAAGATAATAACTTTCATTTACTTTTATTCAATTATTGTTGGCAATTTCAACTTAAATCTAAAGAACCCCAATTACTTTCTAACAAATTCTGTTTTTTTTTTAGAATATTTACTCTATCAACTTTCCCAGAGTACTGCTTTTGATATTCTCCTGTGTATGTTTAGTATAAAACATTTTATCTACTCAGTTAATGTTATTTTTGATCGTTGTTTGGACCATATGGTAATTAGATTTAATATTGATATCCAAACATTCCCCTAAAGAGTTTATTGATAGTTTAAATATGTGTAACATAGTAAACCAAAAACTTTCTTTAATTGCTATATCTGACTCAAATGTATCTCCTATTACCACGTCATTATTTTTTTTTTATCAAATAGAATTATCTATTCATTGTCGCACCTCTAAAAGATCAAATTCCTACTATAACTACTTTCGTACTCTATTGATTTCAAATCTTATTAAACACAAAAGATAATTATATTGTAAATTTAGAATTACAAATGACAGAATATTAAAAGCAAAAAAACTACTTTTAATAATTTAAGAAAATGACCAAATACGAAAGGACCAAACTTAAAAATTAATTCAAAATTAAATAAGTACACCTGTTCATTAAATTTTCAGCTTTTACAGTCATGATCTTAATTTTTGGAAGCTTCAGAAAATTATATACTATAATATGTCTACAGGGTGTTAAAAAAAAATATTGTAGTATAAACTAAAATTAGCAAAAAAAGTCTTGGGTCCGCAAAGTAATAGTTTTGGAGATATGGATGGATGTTAATTTTGTTTTACCTCTTTTTTTAATTTTTGGTTTGTGAAATAAACGTTAAGTATTTGACTGTTATTGTCAGTGCACAAGTTTTTGTTTGCTATGGCTGTTTACTCTAACGCAAAATTAGACTTGCATTTCATGTATAGTTGTGTTCATAAAATTGCAACCAAAACGCAACGTCATTATGTTGAAGCTCATATAAATTATCATATTTAAAAAAAAAAAAACTACCAAAGATTGCGTGATACTAGATCATTCGGCAAACAGTGCTATTTATTTAAAAGAGCAAAATTTGTGTTTACTCCTAGAGCAGAAAAAGAAATTCTAGCACGTATAGAGCCTTATCCAGGGTCAAATGTGCGGAGAACATCAGGTAAGAATTAATGGTTCTTTTGTTTAAAAAATCTTTTACAAACAGCTGCTTTATCCGTACCATGTACAACAAGCCTTAAATCTACTTGATAATCAAGCAAACTTTGTGTAGCTGGTTCTACGCAATAATACTGAATTCTTCCGTTTTCTTGCCTATATTCTTTTTACAAATAAATCCGGGTCAAACAAAATTTTCATGCTTTAATGGAATCTAGACATAAAACACGTTTTTTATTAAATATTTGGTTAGGTATTGTAGGCGTCATGTTTATAGGTCTTGTTGTTTTACCAAACTTTTTCTAAACTATCTGTAGAACACAATGTATAATCTTTTTGACAACATTACTATTGACCAAAGACAACAAATGTGGTTAAAGCATGACGTTGCTTTGGTTTATTTTTTGATTGTAGTTAGAAGAGTATTTACATCAAACATTTTCACGTAGATGGATAAAAAAAAGCAAACCTGTTTTATGGCCTGCAAGATTGCCTGATTTAAACTTTTAAGATTTATTTTTTTGGATTTGTTTAAAAACATTGGTCTATAGTACTCTTGTAAATAACTTTGAAGAGCTGGAGCAAAAAATTAATTAAAAATGCCCACAAATCTAAACCAACAAGAGGTTTTCAGAAACAATTTAAATATCCTTCAGACTAAGATATTGTGCCGGCTTAGAAATAAAAAAAAAACATTTTAAACATCTTAGGTAACTTTGTTTTTGCTAAAAAAAAAGAATAGGTAAACATCATTATATTCAAAACTATTACTTTGTAGACCAATGTTTATTAAGACTTTTTTGTTTATTTTGGTTTATACTACATTATTTTTAAATACTTTACAATCTTTTTTTAACACTTTGTATATTGTATTTAAGAAAAAATTGTATTTGTAGACCTTTTTCAATGTTCATACGCTAAGAATAAAAAAACGTTGCAAATTACTCAAAAAATGTGATTTTTAATTTTGGTCAAAAACTAATGGAATTATTATTCATATACATTTAATAACAGATCTGTATTTCAATAATAGTTTTTTACTTGACATTGACATTGACAATACTTTTCAAATATACTTTAATGACGCAATTGAATTTCTTCAACTCAACAATTTCGACAATACTCATTAGAAAACGTAAGTTAATGAACAAAAAATTGAAACAATAGTATGCATCTCTAAAAATAATGCTAACCTTTTTTATTTTACTAAGTTAGTTACTGCCATATCACACTACTTTTGTGAAATTATTAAATATTACAAAATAAACTCCTAAAATTCACAATAAAATACTTATAACACAGTTTGGTTTTGTAAAAAGTAGATTTACAAATAATTTTTTAATTATTCTGACATATAACATCTAAATATCCTACCTTAAAGGCAATTACTTAAACGTCTTTTTAGTTTACATTATATTAGCAAAATACTAGAGTTTCCTTGTTTTAAATTATCGTCCGCGTATCTGATATTATTTAAGCGGTGTCTGTTTAACAGTTCACTCTACTTGACATTTTTATTGTATTTGCTTGATCAACGTCAACTCTCACCGTTTAATTATAATATTGATTTGTTATAATTCTCAGGTCTTTTCTTCTATCATTTAAGCAAACAATTTTTAGGATTTCTATTATTCTGTGGTGTTAACTCTTTCATATAGTCCACAAAACATGCATATAAGTCACAGTTTACATTTTTGCATTACTGGAATAAAACTTGCAGACTGAATAAATCAAATGTCAAGGAAGTTTTGTGCCGGCTTAACTCAAAAAAAAAGAAATAAAAAATATTTCAAAACAAAATATAACGTTACATGTTTACATTATATTTTTTGATTACTTTTTAGTGAAAGTCTAAATTCTTATTTTTGCATTAGAAAATTTGCATTTCTGCACACTTTTCTTTTATAACATTTTATTTTGTTGCTCTTATTATTTGTTCTATTATTTTTTGTCTGCTTTATATTAAGCATAAGTTGAGTATAAGCAGGAGCAGATGTCTATGTATAGAGCTATTTTGGCAGGAGTTTATAAAAAGTATTTAGTATTGTAAACTTGCTTTTTGATACAAAGACACTTTTGTTTTATTCTTCTAGACCATGTGGGTCTTGTCTAAAATGATTTTTCAATATTTGCAATATTTGTAAGTAAAATTTGTCTATATTTTTATTACGCACTCGAAAATTGAAGCATATACTAGGCTACTTGATGTTTGTATGTATATAATCAAAATCCTTAATATAGGTGTTAAGGTAACAAGTGTTTAACTATAAATAAATTTTGCCCAGTTAAACTTATTCTTTGCTTCTTTTTTAGCTTTGTTTCAGGTTTTGTTTCTCTTTTTAAGATTTTTTACTATCACGTCGTTCTATGTTTTCTTCGGTCTGCCTATAAGTTTTTTGTGTATTGTTTTTGCTTGCCACACTTTTTTTTGTTTGTTTGTCTTCATCCATCTTGACTAAATGTCCAAATCATTTGGCTGCTGCCCCTCGATACTATCTAGTATTGGTTCCATTTCTAGTTCTTTTCTTCCTGAATCATTGCGGATTCTGTCTTTTTTTGTAATTTCTTTAACTCCTCTTTGGTATAGTAGTAGTAAACAAATTTATTTCATACACACACATACAAAGTTTAAAAAAAAAAATAAAAAAATAATCATATATAAAAGTAAGATAGAAATGAGTATGAATATAAATATAAAAAAGGCTATCGACCTAGGTCTTTCTGCCTTCTTTGGTATATTATTTCCATTGTTTGTATTTTGCTTTTCTGGTGTTTTGTGAGTATTCAGCTTTTACTACAGAACATTAGTATTGGTTTGTATATTGTTTTATATATTGTTAGCTCTGTTTTCTTTGATATTTCTTTTTTTTATAAAGTCATTACTTAGTGAATAGTACAATTTTGTTGCGTTTTCTATTTTGCTATTTATTTTAGCATTATTTTTTCCTTGCTTTTGTATATTTACCCCTAGGTATTTAAAGTTATCTGTTTGTTCTGTAGTTCTGTTGTTTATTTTTATTGCTGTGCTTGTATCATCTTTCCTTTTTACCAATATTTTTATCTTTTCTATATTAATTTTTAAATTTTTCTGTACTGTGTTTTATATATTTAAGTTTTCCTGTAGTTCTTTAACGTCTTTGGCACATATCATTAAATTGTCTGCAAAGGCGCATTCGGTCAGAAATACAGGTTTCATATTCTTATATCCTGTATGCATTTTTTAAGTTTTGCTGTTTACTTCTTTTGTGAGGTCATCTAGTATTATATTAAATAGAGTTGGGCTTAAAACTCCGCCTTGTCTTAGTCCTTCTTTAGTTTCAAATTCTTCCGACTCTCAATTGTTAGTTCTAACGTAGTTTCTTGTTGTTTAAAATAGGCTAGCTGTATATTAATTTACGATTGACTTTTCTTTTTTTTTTAGACTTTTCTATAAGATATTTCTTGGAACGCTATCAAATATCATCTCTAGGTCTATAAAAGCAACGTATATATTTTTGTTGTAGTTGTTTTCTATCATTTGTTTGATGGTAAAATTGTAAATTATGTTCCTTTTAGCGTCTGTTATTGCTTTTAGTTTATTTTCTAGCAACCTTTTATATAGTTTGGCTACCGTGCTCAAATAGGTGATGCTTCTGGAATTTCCAGTCTTTTGGTATGCAATATTTGTTTGTAGCTTTATTGAAAAGATGTGTCAGTATTTCCGCTGATACTTCCAAAGTTTGTTAACATTTCTGCCGTTATTCCGGCGTGTCCTGCTGTGTTACTTTGTTTTAGCTTGTCTATTGCAGCTGCTACTATGTTTATTGTAAATTTATCTTGTTCAGTCTTTTCTATTTTGTAGTCAGTATTTTTGATTGTGGCTTCGTTCTCTACCACATTTATATTTTCTGGGTTTAGTAAAGTATTCTTTCCAGCGTGCTATTATATGTTTTTTGTCCCCCAATATTTTTCCTTTTTTTGGATTTTACATAGGTGCTTCTACATTGTTTGTCTTTTCTAAGTGTTTTTAATACTTTGTAAAAAAGTTTCTGGTTGCCTTAACTATCTTGTTTAATTTTTTGTTCAAACTCTTTCCATGTGTTTTGTTTTGCTTTCTTAACTAATTAACCTTTGTTCTTTGTCGTTTATATAAATTATAGTTGTCATTATTTCTGTTTTCTAAGTATATTTTCCATTTGGTTTTTTTAATCTTTATCGCTGTTTTTATTTCTACGTTCTACCAATTTGTTTGTTTCTTGTTTTTATCTACTTTTGTTACTCCACATGTTGTTTTTGCAGTATTTATTATTGTTTCTTTGGAATTTTTTCACAAGTCTTCTAGGGTGTAATTTTTGATATTTTCTTTGAATTTACTCATTTCCATTTCTAGATTTTCTTTGTGAGTTTTTGCAATTTATTTTTGTCGTAGTTTATATAATCGTATTTGTTCCTTTCCGTTTTGCTTTCTGTTGGCTAAAGTATTTTTATTTTTATTTTTGACAGTACTAAGTAGAGGTCTGTATACAGTTCAGCACTTCTTTTTACTCTTGTGTCGTTTACTTCTTTTTTATGGTTTTTGTTTATTATTATATAGTCTATTAAAGATTTTTTGCCCCTACTTATTACTATTATTGTTTCGGGTAATTTCTCTGTGTGTTCCTCTTGTTTCCCCTGTCTCTTTGTCCGCTTTTCCGACCCGTCCGTTTAAATCTCTTATTATGATCAGTCTGTCTGTTACTTCATCTGTTGTTTCTGCCAATTTTTTCAAAAAATTATTATTTGCTTTTGCATGTTTGACTTCTAACGGCTCATATACTACTATTATTGTTGTTTTCTCTTGTTTTTCTATTTTCATTTCTATTTTCAACATCCTTTCCTTATACTTGATGTGTGTAATGTCATTAATTTTTCAGACAAAGGAATAAAATTAGTCACAAATCTTACGATAGCATTTTATACAATAATTTTTACTCCATGCTGCTGATGTTTGTTGGATGTTCCAAATCAATAAATTTTATGGTTGTTAGAATTGCAGTAGCTTGTTTTGGGCTATCTCATCTCACTTGTTTTGATAATTTTTATGTCCATTCTTTTATCCTTTTTATAGCAATCTAAGTTTTTTCTGCTTAAGCCATTAATCTTTCTATGTGCATATCTTAAATTTATGATTTATTTATAGATGGTATTTTGTATTTTGCAGTTATTTTTAGTGATCCGATTAGGAAAATAAAAATTCCAAAAAACATTGTACTGATTTTAGCCCCATGTTTAATATAGTTTACTAGGAATATCAATTATATAGCATCTTTAACGTTGTTGTTTCCGGTTGCTTTCTTCTAGCACTATTTTATACTAAAAGCAATGTGTTGGTGAAATACATAAAGTTACTTTAGCTGCACTCTATAAAAGTAACTGACAGTTCCTCATACGTTTATTAACCATACTTTAAAATTGTTTTTACAAATCATCCACAAAAGAATGTATAGAGAACTTGAAAAAAACAAACAATAACAGTGTGTATTTTAAAAAATACAAAAAAAGCGTTCATTAAGATTAAAGTTTGTTTTCAACGCTGTCTAGATATAAATCAAGATGTCTTTGCATGTTACATAAATTTTGAGAAAGTTTTTGACATTATAAGTTGCATCAGTAACTTAGCAAAAACATTGACTCGGACAACGTGAGAATAATCAGTAATCTATATTGAAATAATCCAAATTTTAAAAAATTCCATCTTCTTCTTCTTCTTGGTGCCGTATCCGCTAGCGAATGTTGGCGATCCATCTGGCTATAATGGTTTTATTGACGGCGGCGCGGAACAATTCCAAGGAAGTCTTCCCGTACCACTGTCGCAGATTTTTTACCCAGGAGGTACGTCTTCTTCCCGGTCCCCTATTTCCGGCGATTTTCCCTTGCATAATCAGCTGTAGTAGTTGATAAAAAAAAAATTCCATAGTTTTTTGTATTATTTTAAAAAAATATTAATTTATAGTTTTCAAAATGGAAAGCTTTATTTTTGTCTACGTTAAGTTTTGGTAAACAATCTATAAGAGAATGGTGTTAAACAATTTTTACCACTCTCATAAAATTACTTAAAACTTATTAACTTATTATAACTTATTACTAAAAAAAATAGTAAAACACAGTTACAAAAGAAACCTTTTCATTATGCAAAAAAATAACAATTCAAAATTATTTTTGAAGCATGCATTGAGTCATTAACATAACTTTATTGATAAAAATAAATTTTTAACTTAATAGCCATTGAGCAAGACACATTTTTTTAGTATTTTATAAAAAAAACCTTTCTTATGAACACGCTAAAAAAATTTGTTTAATACTTGTGCCCCAATAAAGTAAGTAATTTAACAAATAAACTATGGCAGAAATACGTTTTAAAAATTAAAAAACTAGGTGAAGAGAAGCAAAACAATAAGCTTTTGGCTGAAAGAAATAAAATTATCATGTGTTTAATGGATCTAGAAGCCGCCAGGCGTCCGATTCTTACTTCAAAACTAAGCTAACATGCCATAATTTTACTACATATAGCCTGACGTCCAAATACTGTAAATGCTATTGGTTTACAAAAATTATCACAAACTTGTCAGCACATATTATTTGTAAAATTATTGTACAATTGAGAAGGAAGTAATTATATACAGTGACGGTTACACATACTAAAACCAAAAATGCAAAGATAGCAAATGTCTTATTAGATCACTTTAAAACTTTATATGTTTTTATTGAATTTTCTAGTTATATAAAACTTGCGACTATAACTTACTGATTAAGAAATACAAACTATTAATTTAATTTTTAATAATGTTAAATAAAATGAATTGTTTCATCAACGATATTTTATTGTTTTTTAAATCTTTAAAAGTTTAGTTAGTTTTTAGTATATACGTGCACGGAATGCTGGAATTCTATCATTTATGTTTATAAAATAAAATAAACCCACTAATCTTGTAAGTAGCAAGTATAATAATTTCATTGTGTGTTAATTTAGTTGCCCTATTTGCACATAAATCTATTATATCGCAATAACTGTGGTTTCATAGTGTGAAACTGCATATTTTATATTATACTGGAGGCCGCCTTTTGTCGGGAATTGTGAGCTATAAAACATTACTACAATGTTCGTGTCCTGCATTGGATCCCTAAACTCATTTAATTCTTCCGTAGCTCATGCAATGGAACGATGAACAGGACTCTTTATAGTATGTACCGGTGATTCCCTGTAGGATCCAACCCTTATGTGTCGTGCTTACTCCCCTTTTTGTTATAACAAAACATATCTTTATGTAAAGAATACAAACGCTGAAACAAGAAATAAAAATCAATAATAAATTTTAAAGAAATAAATGTAATTATTTGTTGTGCAATATTATTTATGAATTAACAATTGTCAAGACTAGTTGATTGAATTGAATTGAGAACGAAACTGAATATTATATGCTATGGGGAATTGAACACAAAAATCAAATTGGATTATCAAACTGAATGTAGTAACGATTTTTGATTCGAGATCTCCTGACCTAATTTACATTTAAATCCAATTTGTCACGACGCCGCGCGGTGCACCATCAACATTTTTTTATTGCACTTTATTTTCCGTTCCATCCTTGGCGCCTCTCTAGCAATCTATTTTATTGCAAACAATTCAATTTTCATCCGGTTTTAAAGAAGCTTTCACGTTCTTCAAATTCAGAATTGCATTGGCAAATGGAATAATTTCATAACATCTCCATAAACTATCTGTAAAAAGTTTGAGATAAACTCCAATTTTCTATTGACTGCAAACTTATTAGAATTGTGTAATTTTAATGCTGGCCATATTTTATTTTCAATATTCTTTTACGTGTGAAATTAAGTCTTCTAGTGAATCGCCAAAGATGCGTAAAGTGAAGTCAGGAGTGCGTGAAGGGAATATCAATAACTGACATACAATATTGAATCCCGAATAGCTCTCTGACAGCAGCCACCGAAAGAGCAAACAAATATATAAAGAAAATTTGAACATATTTCCCTTCACACACATTTACGACCGATGTGATATGGAATGGAGCTAATGCAGATACAAAGTGGACCCGATTCATATTACATAAGATCCTTACAATGTAAATTATAAAATTTATATAGAGATGCAATAATTCTAACATAATGAAAATTTGAACTTAATAAATAAACATTTTAGATGATTGAGTTATAAGTTATAAGATAAATACTTTTACAACCGTAATAAATAAGTTTTTTTTATTCGTATTATGCAAGTGTATAACTAACATATACCTAATATAATTTTATTAAAAGTTATCTATAAATATGCGTTGAACAAAGGTTTAAATAAGTTCTGAATAAATAAATAAAGTGTAAACAATAAGTTTTTATATTTTGTAATGTTTATGTATTTTAATAATGCATAATTAATAAAATTATATGTTCAATTTACAATAAAACATGCGCTGATATAAAGAACATAAAAAAACTAAATCTGTTAGTTTACAGATTATTCAGTTATTTTATCAAATTAAGTAATATAACTTTTAAACTAAACTAAATAAAATAAATGTTATATTGCATTTTTTAATAGAATTAAATTATCTTTCAAATGGAATTAAAAAGAAAATGCTCTTTAAGAAAAAATATATAGATAGCGCTGTAGCGCAGTTTTTCGTTTTTAAGAAATAAGATCTGGAGTGGATATACTGCAACAGTTTTCATTGGCTTATAACTTTTAAACTGAACATAATATACAAAAATGTTATATTGCATTTTAAATTAAATACCTTTAAAATGGTATCAAAAATACATACATACATGCAAAAACGGTATTAGAGCTATCTGAAAGCTAGGCTTTTCTTATTTTGTAATACATTTTTTATAGTAATAAGCTTGTGACAACTATTCTGAGACAATAGTGTTGATATACAATAACAAAATGCTTTTATAATAATCATGGCATATTAAAGTACTCTCTTATCTAAATCAATTTAATTAGCTGAAGCCCCGCAGTAATTTTTTTTATTTCCATTTATTTATTGTTTCTTTTAGTTTATGCAAATTGTAAAAACATGAAAATTCATATTAAGTATTTGAAATAAAGTTATTTTGTTTTAAGTTGGCAATGTAGAAATTTATATATTTTTTAAATGTTTTTGACAGTTTAGACAATAAGTTGGTCTATAATTTAAAAAATCGGACTTGTCATTCTTTTTAGATATAGGTTTAGGATTTGCAATGCTTTTAACAGTCTGGAAATGGAAGCGTATTCATTTGCAATTGTTTTGGTAGATTTTTTTTTAGAAAGTTAGATTATACTTGATGTCTTTCTAGTATTTAATTTAAAAAAATATCTTTTGACAATTTGTTGCATAAAATAAATTATACCCATTATTTTACTACTAGCCAGCATTGTTGGTACAGCAATTGAAATCTTTATTTATGTTTTTGTTTTGTTTTTTATTAACTGCCTGTTTTGTCTGAATTGAAAACAACTACTTTTGTTTTAGTTTAATATCAGAATTTTTTTTTTTAATGATGAATAGTTTGTGTAAGATTTTTTGCTACAATATGCAAATCTTTAGAATATAAGCAATAAGCATTAAAATCAAAATTATTAAAAAAATCTTTTATTTTAGAATAATATTAGATAGCTAGAGAAGCTTGGTATAGGTTTGGTAATAATAGAAAGAAAAAAATAAGAATAGTTAGTTAAATAAGATTATGAAAAGCAGCAAAATCATAGCTTGTTGTCCGGATAATGTTGCAGAAAATGAGTAACTTAACTATTCGGTATTATGTACAATAAAATTAAAAAAAAATTATTTAGCTGTTCTATGATTATCTTAAAAAAGCTTGTAAAAACTTTCAGTTTTAGAGAGGTTATCAAAAAAGTTTGGAATTTTCTTATTTGAGGATCGGTATATGCCAATTACAAAAATAGTCTTATCGGAAAGATTTAGCTTAAAAAGTATGCTTGTATAACCAATGTCTTAAATTTTGTACATTGTCAGCATAAAATATGGTTGGTGTTTGTAGATGTAAGCACAAACACAGCAAATAAATGTTTAACATAATCCTCGAAATTTACTAGATTAAAGCAATTTGGATCTTTATTATTTATTTTGGTTTCAGCCAAAAGAAAAATATAGCTTTTAATGTATAAAATGCTAACAAATAAAGTTTTGGCAGTTTGTCCCGTAGATTTGTTTCACTGATAACGGTCGGGCTTCTGACCAAAACTAGAGTATTTTGGTTTTGTTTTGAAAAATATTTTTTTGCTTCCAGAAGTTCGACAAGTTTTTTCTAGATTGCCGATTGGACCAAATTTGGCCGCTCCGTTTTTTAAGCTGCCGCTTTAACATTTGCTGACCAATTGAGACGGGACGGCAGAAACCGCAATTTTTTCACACAGTCGGTAAGCCATTGGCACACAAACCAAAAATTCCGAGAAAGGATTCATACTTATTGTTCTTCAAGGTTTGAATGTTGTCACAAATTCCGCCAGAATATTTTTTTGCAGCGGTCTTAAGTCATGCTCTGCATGAGCCGTTTTTGAGATTGCCGATTAGACCAATTAACAATGAACGATGTTATTACTGTTAACATTTTAGATACAAAAGAAAGAGCACATTATTAATAAATGCCCTTTTCTTACTTTTCTATCATAATTTTTGCAAAAGTACCATTCTTGCCCCATTGTAGAAAAGTGGGAAATTAGATAGAGATCTAATCTTAGCGTTTTGTATAAAGAAAAGTTTTGTAATTGCCTATACTATACACAACTCTTTAACAAGGTACTAAGCAGCTACCTAGAGCTTCTCTAAAAGGGTTAGGGTTGCAGCGTTAAACTAAATTTTGTGCCGGAGCGGTAAATTGAATTTTTAGAAATATTTTGTTGCTTCCAATAAATTGGCTTTGTATGAGCCGTCGATTTGTCTTAGGCAACCCAGTTGCTGTTGGAAGTTTTTAGATAAAAAAATTTCTGTTTTCCATCAGTTAAATTGATAAGTTTTTTGCTTTATTGAAAAAATTTTGTGATGCCTCGTTAAGACCATACCGACCGCTACTTTGATTTGTAGTATTTTAACAAAAACGGCAACTTTGGCTTTATCGCTGCTTCTACAAATAATTTGATAATCGATTTATTTTTTTACCAGTACATTTAGAAAGCATTAAACTATGAAGGTATGAGTTTTTGGATTTGATAGCCTAAAAGAGAGGCGTACAGCCTGTATTAATTTTTTTTTCAACTTTATACATAGTTTTCTATATTTTCTACATTAATAGGTTTACTTAAATTTCTACAGGTACTTGAACTCAATAAATTGTTTTAAAAAGCGCCCTACCGGTCATCATTAAGGTTTTGTAGGGCTTGATTTTTGTTTTGTGTTTATGACCGACGTAGATACACATCAGTCGTAGATTTAGCTTGAAATGGTAAGATTTGCCAGTGTGATATCTATCACAGTCTAGCTGCAAAACGTAACGCATGTTGGTTCAACGTTTTAGTGTTTCTAGGTTAGTACTAATAATAAAATCATAAAGTTGCTTACTAAAAGTGGAGTTGTGATTTTTGTGAGTGTGTTCTTTGAGTCTGTATTTAAGAACACACTCACAAAAATCACAACTCCACTTTTTCCAAACACTTACAAATACACATACACACTTTCAATATCAAAAACAAAAATAATATAAAACTCCAACACCAATGTAAAAAAGGCTTAAAAATGACAATACTATAATCATATAAAATAGACAAATTAAAAAACAATAAAAACTACAGATGCCTAAACGAACAAATCAATAACCCATACCAACATATCTATACATTTTTAAAAACATTAACCACACTACAGTTAATCACTCGACAACAATATCCACAATACACAATAACCAATTAATGTAACAGTAACTACAACAAATTCACACCACTCGCAACACACAACAACACCTGTGAAAAGAAAAGAAAAGTAAGTTTTGTTAAAATCATCTATGTAACACATATATATTTATAATTAATGTAATATTTTAGAACTGATGATGGCCTAACCGCCGAAACCGGTCTTAATATATAAAAATAAAATCAGCACAATAAAGTATAAAATTTTTATTAAAATACTCTAACCTCAATTATTTTAAACTGTGCAATAATCAGAAACAAATACTATAAAGCTATTGTATTCTGCATCACCTCTAGTTTGGTAGTTTGTTATTTCTTCTTACAGTTGCTCATTTTTTTGTTATTTTAACAGTGGTTTTGCTGTACGTATAGTTCAATAGATTTTCCTTACCATTTACTATGTGTACATCTTTCTCACCTGTTCCTAGAACAAGGTAAAAATTGTTTTGTCTGTGGTGAATAAAGTGTAATCCAGCTTCCTGGTAAAAACATCTTTTATTAAATTAGTTTTTTTATTAATGGGTTTACCCAGGGAGTGAGCTAGACTGGTAAACCACCAGATAAAGATGCGACGAGACAATCTTCTTGTAGCACAATAATAAAATGGGAATATAAAACAAACTTTTGCAAATATGTTATCTATAGTATTTGAAGTTGTATGAATATAAACATGTAAAGTTAAAAAAAATAATTTGAAAAATGAATGCAGGAATAAAAGTTTAATTTATTGACAAAAATTATATTTTTTAAATTAAATGAATGGGTGTGTCATAGATACAGAATTATCTTTTGTAGTTTTATTTATAATTAAAAATTTAGTGATTTGATTTTGACAAACAGACAAAATATGATTAGTTAAAATGAAAAAATAATAATCAACATTTTAGAATTGGGTTAAGATTTGTTTTGTTTAAAAGAGATCAAGCATTAATATAAAAATGCGGTTACCTGAAAAAGATATTGTGTCAATATTATAGTTATTTCGCGGCTTTAACGATTTTGAATCGCCAATAAATTATGAAATGAATTAATAATTTATTCAAAATCAGTCAATCGAATCACAGCGGCCAAGAAATATTTATTCAAAATTGTCTTTGCTATCATGCGATGCCGTGGTCGTACAAGGCATACTGACGAGGTTTGTAGAACCGAAACAATTGTCTATGCTTGACCCTTGGCCGCTGTGATTCGATTGACTGATTTTGAATAAATTATTAATTCATTTAATATTATAGTTGGTAATTAATTTTGATTTCAATTTTTGATAAGCATGTGTTGGTTAGTATTGTTAGATAAGTTGATACATACGTGTAGATAATAGGTCTGTTCCAACTTACGATTTGGACGGTTTGCAAACCGTTCAAACTGTGCACACAAACAAATACTTGTCAACCTTAGGCAATCTTTTATACACAGTAATTTGTATTTGTGCATAGTTTGAACGGTTTGCAAACTGTTCAAATCGAATGTTGAAACAGACCTAATGTAATTGTAAACAGTAATTGGTGCTTGGATTCTTAATGTTGTTGTAATTTTGCTATCAATTTCTGTCGACTTTTTTCGACAAATTTGATTTTTATGTATGTTTAAGTATCCTATTGACTGATTTAGTGAGTCTATTTTACATTTTAAAAACCAAGCATTGTGTTTCTTCTTGTTACATGCAGTGCACTTAATGAGATAATAGTAGTGCATTTTAATGTTCTATAGTTTTCACCACACTTTATACATTTAAGTGTGGCGTCTCAGTTGTCTGAATTGTGTTTAAAAAAATTACATTTGCTGCATAAAACGAGTATTGGAGCCGGTGTTTAGCTTTCTTAAACAGCAAAATGTTTGCTTTTATAGAATATGTTTTTTTTGTAAAAAGATTTGGTAAGCAAAATAACTTACCATAATATGAATTACTACTTTTTAAATCTTTTTATATCATCAGTAATGCAATTTATTTTTTCTTCACTTCAATTTCTATATTATTTTTTCTGTGTCAATGTATTTTTTGTTAGTTTGTTTTCCTTTGACTATGGCGTTCAAAAATAAATATTGATATACAGGTATGTTCTTTAGTAATATATATTTATATCAATAAATTATTTGTAGTAAAAATTTAATTATTGTTTTATTTTAACAATAGTATATTTACTTTTATATAGTACAACAATGTTGTAGTAATACTGCACATGGCTGAAAACAAATTGTTAATATGTTTTGCATTAGTGAAATAGTTATCTAATAAATTATTTTTGTTTTGTTTTTAAATTGAATAATAGTGGATTTTATTTTTATTTATTATGTTTTGTATCACAAGTATATTTAAAAAGTTATAACTAGTTTCAACCTTTACAAGGCCATCATCAAACGGTGATACAAACTTTTCAATGTATGTCCGTTCTTGTTTATAAATATTCGAGTTAGTTAAGAAAAATTTCCACATAATAAAATATTTCTAACTACAAATGGACATTCAATAACTGATCCGGTTTTCCGATTTTGACCAAATTAATTTACAAAATTCATGTATGACATACTTTGCAAAGCGACTTGTAAAACTCCAGTAGTCATAATAATAAACAAAAACGTTTTTTAAAATTGAACATCAGGATTCGACCTACTAATTAGGACCATTTTAAGACAGTTAAATTACATACATAACTATATGATTAAAATTGGCAACTATTGCTTTACAAATCCATATTTTCAGATGAATGGAAAATAACTCCAACTTATTCAACCCAGCTAGCTATTGTCTATCACCCTTTCAGTTCTTACTAAAGTTTTTGAATGTATATTACAAAATAAACTCTTAACACACATTCACAATAAAATCCCTATCACACAGTTTGGTTTTATTAAAAGTAGATTTACTAACTATTTAATATGCAGATGGATACGCCATTGCTCATTACTTCTACTTCCACATAAACATAGAAAATATAGCAGCTTCTTCCCAATTTAAAATAATAGTAAATGACTAACTAATTATTAGTAATTATATCTTAATTCAATAATAAATTAAAATCAAAAACCTTTACATACCAAGTTGAAACATTTTTTATTTTTAAATAATTACCTATCTGCCTGCTTGTTTATGGAATTTAAAGTCCTGGCATTTTACCGTCTGGTAGGATATGGTTGATGGTACATAGAACCTAACTTTAGAAATATTTTATATATTGGTAAATTGGCACTTAGCTTTTTTGTTACCTCTGCTCCTCAATTGTTTGGGTAAAATTTAAGCAGGATAGATTGTGTTTTTAAATTACAGAAACGTATGATCGTATATTGTAAGCGGTTTAAAATAAAACCATAAAAAATTTTACAGTTTTGGATTTTTTGGTTTTAACTTTATGTTTGCTGGTTTAACTTTATGTTTGCAAACTGTAAACCAAAGTAAGCGTTTAATAATTCATTACCTGACAAATGTTATTTATCTGTCAGTTATTAACACCGTGTTATAGCCTTTTATAAAACAGCATCAGAACGCACTAATTGAAAATTATATATAATTATAAATTGTGTTTTTTATAAGCAGTTATATTTTGTAATATTTATATAGAAGTTTGAGAGTTATTTTGCATTGTTTGAAAAAGTCTGGATTGATTGAAAAGGTAATTTAAAGATTTTTTTTTAACAAAATTTAAAAATTTAAATTTTATTTTTCTGGATTTGTTTTAAATATTTGGATAAAATTATAAATAAGAAAATTTGTAAATGTTTAGATTGCTTAAATTAGATTTTGAATATTTTGTGGAAAAAATATGGTAAAAAATTATAAAAAATATTGATATGACAACTTATTTTTTCATACCCCCAAAAGCGTAGTTATGTTTCCAATAGAAACTTGCAATAAATCAACTAAAACAGAGGATAAAATTCCATTAATCAGTTCTCCAAATAAAAACCATACAACCACTAATAGCAGTAACGTTAACACCGACGGAGACCCTAAAGGGGTCAATCCAGTGTGTCCGGTATGTCGGAAATCAACCAACAAAATTAAAAGACAAACCAAAAATCTTCTTAACAACATAGAGTCTGTAGACCTCGACAGCACAGAGCTAAACGAGTTTAAAAAACTGCTCAATAAGTGTTGGCCTGAGAAAGCATACGTGACTAAGCTGGCCAAGGGACACCCTCTTAAAAGGGACAATACGTTTGCCTCATTTTCAAGTTCAGAGAGGACAGGCCTGGTTAGGATATCCAAAGATAGGTACTAGGAGCTGGCCGAACTGCTAGACAAAGGAATACCAGAAGGGCAGCTGAAGAGGATGAGCAGCGTGCCAAAAATCAGCAAGGGCACTAGAAAGCAGGCCGTCCATATCGACCAAGTAGCCGCCGGCAGCGTAGAAAGAATAGTTGCAACCTTGAAGGAGTTGCTTGGCATAGTGAAGAACAGCATCCCTAAGAAACAATTAAAGGTGGCGGTTATGGAAGAGCATGACTGGATAGCCTTACAAAAATTTATTAGTTTGATTTTCAAGATGACCAAAGTAGAAGTGGTAATGTATGTACACTCTAATCACAAAGAGCCAGAAGTAAAAACGGATGGGCAACAGAACAAGAACACAGCTAAATCCAGGTCAACAGAGGCTGTCATTGTAAAGACAAGCGGCAGTTTGTATGCAAAAATCCTTAGGAGTATAAAGAAAAAAGTCAACACTCTTCAAGAAGGGACAGTAGATAGATCAATTAGAAAGACGGATGGCGGGGACCTCATCATTGTGACCAACAGCGGACGAGCTAAAAAAATTCTGCAGTACAAAAAAATTGGAAGCGCTTACGTGGTAGGCGGCAGAAAAGAAAAAAAACCTTTCAACTAATATTGATGGAGATGTAGAGCAGGCCACTATCCAAAAGGCAATAAAAAATAAGCTTTTTGTACTGGATTAAGGAGACGCGCGCTTTGAGGTTAAAAACTTTAGGCAAACAAAATGTTACCAAAATTATGGATGCAGGGACCCCTACGGCGCTGGTCAAGGTAAGAAGACTAGAAGTTAGCTGGTTCAGGTCCTCAATCAAAATAAGAATCTACGTTTTAAGATGCACCAAATGCCTCAAAATAGAGCACGTGAGGACAAATTGCAGAAAACGAAAAACATAAAATTTGGGTTGTCTAAATTGCAGCAAGGAGGGGCATCAAGTGAAAGACTGCTAAAATGCTGCTTACTGTATAGAATGTAAGCAAAAGCACAGGGCGGACTCGATAAGATTTTTGATTTAAAAAAAAATATTAGAAAGTATTAAAGAGGAGTTTGACAAGGCCCACCAACATGAAGTTCAAAATTCTCCAAATTAACACCGGCATCGTACACGACGCAGCAGAGGCGCAAGCAAGGCGTATTGAAGCAAACTTAATGCTATTCCAAGAACCATAACTAAAAGCTTTGAGGTAGATAGCTTGATAGTCTTGATGACTGCTTCAAAGAACAAGTAAACCAACATCTACAATTTCATTAGAGTGACCATGAAAAGCAAAGAAGAAGAAGAAAGGTCTAGGCAAAAAGCCACAATTAAAAACGAGTGACATAAGAGAGTCTAGCCGTTTGGATAATAAGAAACCCTTCTAGGGTATGCCGTCTAACCGGTGAAAAAAACAGAGGCTTTTTAGTGGGTAAAAGTCCCACACACCCAAACGTATTAGAACAAAACGACAGGGAGCATTACCGTTTACCTTTAAAAAAAAAGTTAGA
Organism: Tachinus rufipes; assembly: GCA_963932245.1. NCBI lineage: Eukaryota > Metazoa > Arthropoda > Insecta > Coleoptera > Staphylinidae > Tachinus > Tachinus rufipes. The sequence continues at coordinate 67,145,921 of OZ010745.1, read as the reverse complement.
TAAGGTTAGTTTAGGTTAGTTAGGTTGGGTTAAAATGGCTACAGGTCTACTTTTACAACGCCAATATTGTGTTGCAAAATTGGCTTTTGCCCAAAATCACCGGGCATGGAATAGTTAGAACTGGAGCATGGTACTGTTTTCAGATAAGTTGCGCTTTTGCCTCAATAGATCAGACAGACGTCGGAAAGTGTGGAAAAAACGCGGAAAAAGATACGCTTAAGTTTGTACCGGTGAGCGACTATCATTTGGCGGTGGGTCGGTTATCGTTTAGACAAGAATTTGTACCAAAGCACGCACAAAGTTGGGCTTTATAGAGAATGATTCGTTGACAGCTCACAGATACATTATAGAGATTCTTAAAAATCATGTTCTGCTCTTTATGACAACTATGGACAAGCGCGGCATATCATGCAAGATAATGCTAGACCTCACGTAGCTTGAGTTGTCAGAGATTATCTGGTGGAGATTATCTGGTGGAAGCAGAAATTTTGCGGTTTGATTGGCCAGCTTTTAGCCCGGACATGAATTTTATAGAACATGTCTGGGGTGAGTTGGGACAACGTATCCAAAAGCATACACCTGCTCCAAAAACTGCTCAAGAGCTAAGACAGTTGCTATTGCAAAAATGTGATTTTTAAATTAATTCTAAGTGCTTCTTGTTAACTTCAAGCAGTCATTAATGCACGAAGGATTAATATTCGTTATTAGTGATAAGTATTTTTCATATTTTTTGTTTCATTTTAGTCCTAGGAACAAAAATTCAAACTTTGTCTAAACTGTAAGTTTATGATATTTTCAAAATACGCAATAAAAACAATAAATATGCTTTACGATTCAACATTGAATTTTTAATTTAGTGTACAAAATACATTACAATTGTTTACAATTTACTAACTTAAGGTTAAAACAAAACATTCTAAAACTAAATCATAATTTTAAAGTGACTTTTATTTTTTGCTTGCCAGTGTATGTAGAATGTATGTATTTTTTTAGATTTTAATTATTTTATGTTTTAGTTTCTTTTATATTTTATGTAAGAGGTATTTTTGATTTTTTTACTTATCTTATATTAATTATGTATTTGATCTTTGTACAAATAAATTGTAATAAATTATTATTAAAGCATTATTAGTGTTATTAACTCAAAATTTTACTTACGTCACACATACAATACAACATACATAATATTAACATAATTAATAGAATATATACTGAAATACAGTTAATTTAAATATACTTTTATTACAATAAAGAAAGGTCTAAGAGATGATTCACTAATTAAATGTTTAAGCATGTAAAACTAGTTTCGACAAATTCAAATTTAAAAACTTATCTTAACTATATAAGGCGTTTTTTTAATTATACATTGCTTAAAAAGTTTTAAAAATTGAACATATTGCAATTTAATTATTTTTGGTTGCAGCGCGTTGTAAAATTTAATTGCAAAATAATTCACAGCTTCTCTACTACTGATTAATTGTTTAAATGCTTTGCAATTATGCTACTGAGAAATTATTTGTGGGTTTGTTAATTTCTAATAATATTTGAACTAGAAATTAAATCAAATTAAAAATAATTTTGTTTTCTTGCTTGAACTGAACAGTTTAGAGTAAACTCCATATGACGTCACCAATTCAAGTTAGTTTACATAAACTCAACAACAACAAACCGATTCCGTGCAAGTTGGTGCAGAAACTTTAGTTAACATCTGCATTGATAATTCACACATTACATTCTTCAAATAATAAATAACTATAAAACTATTTGGTAATTTAATTCTTGATTTAAATATATATGAACATTTGTATTTATATTAATTAAATTTTTATAATGTTGTATTGCTTTGTAGTTCGTATTTGAAATATAAAGATTTAAATATCAAGTAGAATAAAAATTCATTGAACTGAACGTTCACACAAACAAACAGAATGAAGAACTTAGTTCAAACAAACATGCTTTAAAATTACACATTTAAATAATCAGTATTTACATTGGCTCATAATTACATATACAATTATAGATTTTTAAAGCTTTAGTAACTGTTAAAATAAAGAAAAGTTGAATTGGAGTTCAAAAAAGTGTATATAGTTTTTACTCATTATTACACTAGTAAAATGATTAAAAAAAATGATTTTTGAGTGAAAGCAGTACTGTTTTTTACTCCGTTTTAACACTATGCAGCCATTTTTAAATTTATGTCATCTAAGAACACACAGTTATTTAAACATAAATTCTATTCTTATAACAATGTACATTGAGTACACATAACATGTTACAAATATTAAAACAGTATAATATTGTTTTTTGTTTAGACGTTTATATTAACATGTTTTGTCTCAAAATGCATGATTAACAAAATATTTATTTTTAAATATTTCTATTCTTATTACAAAAAACACTAAAAAATAAGAGTTTACGTTTACGTTAATTTATGTTATAGTAAAGTAACAATAATATCTGTCAAATCATGACTGAGAGTTCAAACTTAAACTACAAAAAAATGTACATTTATATATTACAATTTGTTTAAATAAAGTTGAACATCTAGAGCAATTATCCAAAAACAATATTAGTTAATATCTTTTAATAAATGTAATACGAGCCAATGTAATTTTAATTAAACAGTAAACAATATGCCTGTTTGTTGGTTCGACAAAAGAATATGGAGTAAATTGGATGTGACGTCGCCATGAAATAAATTCAATTAAGGCATACAAACAAAATTCGTATAAGTGCAGTTGGCAGTTTAAACATAATTACAAAATTTAATATTGACAAAACAGTTTTGATTAATTCAATAAAAATATTTGGTATTTTTTTGCGTTTTGCTAATTTATTTATTGCTGATAGTTATCTAGTATGCCAAACTTGTTTTTGTATTAGCCATCTTATAAATAGTTTTACTGTTGTTAAATTTATTAAACTATTTGATTAATTAGCTTTTATAAAGTTTGGCATAAAAATCATAAATAATATTAATGTTACTTTATGATAATAATTATTTTGCTTTTTGCGCATTGTTAATTTTGATTAATTGATTCCAATATTTTCAAAGCACATCCAGGTTATGTATATTTACATTACCGTACAACTTTACAGCATGTTTCTGCTATTTTTTCAAAAGTAAACAAGTTTTTAATAATACCCGAGACCAACTTGATTTTTAAAACAAAATGGCGAATTATACTACATACTTGCATATGGGTAATTTCATTACTTTTGTACAATTCTCAAAAATTCGATGTTTTAGAATTGCGCCAAATTTTAGTACATGGTAGTAAGAACCAAAAAAAAAGGATTCCCAAAGTTTTAGCTCTCTAGATCCTATAAAAGGGCTGAAAATGGTTTAAATAAAGCTATTTAAAAAAAAAAAATTCAGCCCTGGTAATAGTTACCAACACGTACCCGGCGGCAAATGATTTGTTATTTTATGTACTTTGATCTGAAAATTTTGGATATTGAAATATCTTGTAGATACATTAATCCGATTGTGACCACATTTTATGATATTTGACCTGACTTCAAAGAAGTGCCACATTGCAAAATCACAATATAATTAAATTCACTAGAGTTTAAATTTTTTTTATTTATTACCTTTTTCAAATGTCTAAGGTATTTTTTATGATCACTCAAGTACTTGCGGAGTGTTTCAAAGTTGACTATTTTTGATAAAAAACGCAAAAAAATTTAGAAAATATTTTTCACACATGTATAAATAAATTTTGAAAGCTTGGATATGGAACTCAAAGTTTAAAGTAGCTAATATGAGGTCTAAAAATTTGTTTCTGCATCACATTGTTTTTTAGGTTTTGATCAAAAAGTAAGCATTTTTTACAAAAAAAAAGTTGTAGAACGGAAAATTTCCTGCTTAGTTTTATCGCTAGAAAGAACACAGATAAAAAACTACAAATTTGACTAAAAGATAACAATAATCAGCTATATTTATAATTAAATTGTTCAATAACTCAAACAAACAACAATGAATTTTATTTATAACATTAAAAAAATGAGAAAATAAAGATAAAATGGTTGTAAAATTCTCAAGTTAATTTTTGTATATTTCTTTCTTTATTTGTTTCCATTTGATTTTTTTTTAAATTTTAACCAAATGTTATTGCTCATCAAATGATGGTCTTTGTGATCTTTGTTGTATTTTCATCTACTGATATGAAACAGTGATGCTTCCTAGTTCCGATAATATAATAATATATATATTTTTATATGTTTGAATTCGATACCCACAAGCATCTGAAGAGAACGATAACATTAAAACTTGTTAATATTTTAATGTTCACTGACAAAGATCAAAAAAATTAAAAAAAATTGTTAATAAATTATTTTACCTAATACTTTCAATTTCAATAGATGCGAATTGAAACATCTCAACTGCGGTACTGTTTTGCTTCTCTGGAGGAGATCTTAAACAATGGCGCATAATAGTTCATTTGATTGTATCACCAAGACCATCACATTCTGTCATCTGTCATCTGTCATCTGTCATCTGTCATCTGTCATCTGTCATCTGTCATCTGTCATCTGTCATCTGTCATCTGTCATCTGTCATCTGTCATCTGTCATCTGTCATCTGTCATCTGTCATCTGTCATCTGTCATCTGTCATCTGTCATCTGTCATCTGTCATCTGTCATCTGTCATCTGTCATCTGTCATCTGTCATCTGTCATCTGTCATCTGTCATCTGTCATCTGTCATCTGTCATCTGTCATCTGTCATCTGTCATCTGTCATCTGTCATATGTCATCTGTCATCTGTCATCTGTCATCTGTCATCTGTCATCTGTCATCTGTCATCTGTCATCTGTCATCTGTCATCTGTCATCTGTCATCTGTCATCTGTCATCTGTCATCTGTCATCTGTCATCTGTCATCTGTCATCTGTCATCTGTCATCTGTCATCTGTCATCTGTCATCTGTCATCTGTCATCTGTCATCTGTCATCTGTCATCTGTCATCTGTCATCTGTCATCTGTCATCTGTCATCTGTCATCTGTCATCTGTCATCTGTCATCTGTCATCTGTCATCTGTCATCTGTCATCTGTCATCTGTCATCTGTCATCTGTCATCTGTCATCTGTCATCTGTCATCTGTCATCTGTCATCTGTCATCTGTCATCTGTCATCTGTCATCTGTCATCTGTCATCTGTCATCTGTCATCTGTCATCTGTCATCTGTCATCTGTCATCTGTCATCTGTCATCTGTCATCTGTCATCTGTCATCTGTCATCTGTCATCTGTCATCTGTCATCTGTCATCTGTCATCTGTCATCTGTCATCTGTCATCTGTCATCTGTCATCTGTCATCTGTCATCTGTCATCTGTCATCTGTCATCTGTCATCTGTCATCTGTCATCTGTCATCTGTCATCTGTCATCTGTCATCTGTCATCTGTCATCTGTCATCTGTCATCTGTCATCTGTCATCTGTCATCTGTCATCTGTCATCTGTCATCTGTCATCTGTCATCTGTCATCTGTCATCTGTCATCTGTCATCTGTCATCTGTCATCTGTCATCTGTCATCTGTCATCTGTCATCTGTCATCTGTCATCTGTCATCTGTCATCTGTCATCTGTCATCTGTCATCTGTCATCTGTCATCTGTCATCTGTCATCTGTCATCTGTCATCTGTCATCTGTCATCTGTCATCTGTCATCTGTCATCTGTCATCTGTCATCTGTCATCTGTCATCTGTCATCTGTCATCTGTCATCTGTCATCTGTCATCTGTCATCTGTCATCTGTCATCTGTCATCTGTCATCTGTCATCTGTCATCTGTCATCTGTCATCTGTCATCTGTCATCTGTCATCTGTCATCTGTCATCTGTCATCTGTCATCTGTCATCTGTCATCTGTCATCTGTCATCTGTCATCTGTCATCTGTCATCTGTCATCTGTCATCTGTCATCTGTCATCTGTCATCTGTCATCTGTCATCTGTCATCTGTCATCTGTCATCTGTCATCTGTCATCTGTCATCTGTCATCTGTCATCTGTCATCTGTCATCTGTCATCTGTCATCTGTCATCTGTCATCTGTCATCTGTCATCTGTCATCTGTCATCTGTCATCTGTCATCTGTCATCTGTCATCTGTCATCTGTCATCTGTCATCTGTCATCTGTCATCTGTCATCTGTCATCTGTCATCTGTCATCTGTCATCTGTCATCTGTCATCTGTCATCTGTCATCTGTCATCTGTCCGCTTAAATGTAGTTGTTCTAGATTACTTTGAACCAGTTGGTATGTGCTGTTGCATTTTTACTTGGAAAACTAAATCCTGCAATTTTTTTCATTTTTATTTATTTATTTTTTTGGTAAACCCTTTTTTAATGTTAAAAGACCACGCGGACTGATATGTTTAACGTCTCCATGGCTGGCGTTTTTAATAAATATCTTGCTAAAAAGATAAAATGTTGAATCAATGTTTTTAAATGCTGTCCAACCAATTACAATTTCAAATTACTTTTGTATATTATTTCTAACACATTATTTGACTAAACTTTAACGTCATAATATTTTTATTATTCTTTTTGAGCGTACTGGTATAAAAATAATTGATAAACAAATTATTTACGGGTAATTCTATTAATTTCGACTAAATTGAAATAGTCAACTTCTTTGATTTTGCTCAAACTTTCAGGGATCAAAATATGCATGAAAAAAATTAGATTTTTATAGTTCTAGGTCTTAGAATATTGCCTGTTCAAAATGACACACGTTTGAAGGTCAGAAATTTCACATTAAAACGTCTTTTATAGCTTATTTTGTATCACAATTTTTGGGATTCTGGAAAAGGTTTACGATGGCTCAAATTATTCCTTATTACATGTACTTTAAAACATATATTTTTATGTTTAATATTGTGGCAGTCATTTTGATCTATTAAGCTTTAAACATTATTTCAAAAATACCAGTAACTTTTGCAAATTTTGATCTACAAAGTCTAGATTTCTTTGTGTTTAATCTTTTTTTAAAGTAATACACAAGATTTATAGAATCAATACGTATATACCACTATTTTGATGCAGGAAATTGCACATGTTTTTGCAATCTTCAAAACTTTCAGGTCTCAAAAAAACGCTGTCACCCTATGTCGATTTTAGTCAAAATTTTAGTAAATACTCTTTAGAACACAAGAAAAAAGGTTATCTATATGAGACATGGTTTATTAGGCATTATCAAGAATTTTTTAATATTCAAAAATTGCCAAAATCGAAGAATTGCACATTTTTTGTATCTCAACTTTTAGGACTTTGAAAAAAGATAAGAAGGTCCACGATGGTTCAAAATGTTTTTTATTACATGTACTTTAAAACCTATATTTGTAGATTTAATGTTAAAGCAATCATTTTGATATATTAAGCTTTAAACATTATTTTAAAAAAACCTGTACATTTTGCAAAATTGCAAAATTAAGCTTTAAGTTTGTTTAAAGTACATGTAATAAGTAATAATTTGAGCCATTGTAGACTTTTTTTAATTTTTTTCCAAAAACCCAAAAATTGAGATACAAAATAAGCTAAAAAAGACGTTTTATTGTGAAATTTCTGACCTTCAAATGTGTGCCATTTTAAACAAGCAAAATTCTAAGGTCCAAAATTTTGATTTTTTTTTTTAATCTATATTTTGATCCCTGAAAATTTGAGCAAAATCAAAAATGTCGACTTTTTTAAATTAGTCGAAAAGTAATAGAATTACTCTTATAGAATTAAGTTGCGTTTTGTTACAATATTGAAAATCTAGTGAGCGTCCTTGAAGACCGGATTAACAAAGTTTGATAAAATATTTAGTAAAAATTAATAACATCTTGCTATGTTAATAATTGAAAGAAATTGTACTAGTTTCGGCTATACTAAAGCCTTTTTCAGATAAAATAAGTTATATAAAATAATGAGTAAACAACAACATTATATATAAATATCTAAATTACAATGTTACAGAAGGTGATAAAAAAAGTAAATGATTATAGTAATGCGGTTGTAATGATAATAAGATTATATTACAACTCAGATTAAAAATACGTAGTGATTATCTAAAAAAGAAGGATTAACTAATGGCTTTAAATATTGGGGATTATATTAAATCTATTTGGTCATTTAAAAGAGCGGCGTTACTTTTTTGTTTAAAAAGGTCCAATGTTTCTAATAAATTTAATTTAATAATAATATTATCCGATAGTTCTAGAAAGTCCAACTGCAAACGACTTATAATTCTAATTTATAATTAAATTAAATAATCACAACAATCTACAAGCTATTTGTTTTAAATTTATATGATTATTATTACAAATTTTATATTAAAAAATGCCTACAAAATATACTATAATTTACACCGTCTTTGTCTTTAGAAGTTTCATCCGCGTATTATTATTTCACGTACTTTTTAATGATATTCTCATAGTTTTCTCCACTCAAATTCAAGGTATTAACGAGTTTTAAAGTTGATTTATTAAAATTGCTTCTACTGTACATATGAAAACTTCTGTCAAGTTTGATAGCCGTAAGTTTTTAAGTAATTGTGCAACTGCACTGAATTGCACTTCAAAACTTAGTGATTTTGCATTATTTTCTTCCATAACATTGAAATAGCAAATAAAGCACGATGATTTTACGTTTATTTTAATTTATATATAAATTTATTTACAGTAATGTATACTGTTTTTTATTTTATTTTGGGTTTAATATTAATTAAGGTTTTATAATACTATCTGCGCAATGCAGATGAACTTGATAGCAGCCTTTAATTAGACTTTGCCGTTGCACTAATTATACCAAATAAACAAATAAATACAAAATATATCATCAGTATAAAGCAAAATTTATTTGTAAAAAACCCAAGCGGCAGGCGTAAGATTAAATAATGTCAAAAAACTCTAAACATAAACTGGTGCACATGTCAAGCCTAATTAAACTAGATAGATTTACTCTAAAACAGTGATTTTTAACCTCAGGTCGTAATCTAAATTTGGGTTGCGGGAAATGATTAAAATTATTATGAATTATATACAATAGGAAAAAGGAAAAATATATTCATGTAAGTCATAATTATTTAAATAATAATAATTTCAATGTAATTTTTCATACAATAATACAAAAAGAAAAAAAATGTATTCATGCAACTCATAATCATTTTAATCATAATAATTTCAATGTACTTTTCCACATCTCTGTACCTTTTTATGTTTCTCTATCGTATATATGCTTTGTAATTTTTTTTTATATTCATATTTGTTTGTATCACCGACCGATGATGGCTTTGTAAAGATTGGAACTAGAAAAGGTTTTTTTAAATAGAATTGTCGTATAGTACATAGTAAATGTGTTTTATTTAAATCTTGAAAATGAAATGAAAAGATATATTCCACAAAATATTCATATTGAGAAATATAATTGCGTCAAAAACTCATTGAAAATAGATGTAATGTATCGGTTGTTAAAACTGATTTGGGTAGATTAAAAAAAAAAAAAAAGATCTATATGCAAGGTGACGCAGTATTAAAAGAAAGATTTGCCAAAATTAGTTTTACAAAATGTTAACTACTTATTTGTGTTAAGCAAAATTTGTATGTCATGTCATAAAAAATAAGTACAAGAATAGACTGAATTCTTAGTATAACTTCTATAAACTCAACACCTCGTATAAGTTTTCTTTGCTCAAAAATATTCAAAAAAATAGTCACAAATTAATGGTACTGTGATGCTAATAATAATTAAAATATCAAATAAAAAAATTACTTCTGTACTAAAACACAATTGTTTTTATTTTTAAATTTATTTTGAAGACTAAAAAAAGCAACTTTTTTAATAGGCGGTGAGATTCATCCATTGCTGGAAATAAGATTATGTACTCTCCAACTATTTTTCTCAAGGTGTTTCAAAGTGTGCAAAGATTGTAGTAATAAAAATAAATATATTTCAAAATAATACAAATTGTGACAACAAACCTTTTGCGATACCACAATTAGAAAGTTAAAATTGGTGTGTAGTGTAAGCATGTAAAACTTACCTATTCGGCCTTACAAGATAGTGGTCATGTCCGAAAGATGGTGGTTCTTCCAAGCTTGTTACAATGTATCTATTGCAGGCTAAGTTAGTGTTTATAATGTATTTTATAGAGGCTTAAACTACAAACTTGCGTGATCCGATATGTAAAATGTTAACAGCGTGTAAAAGAAAACTTCTAAAAATCGTTGAGTTTTATTCTGACTATGTCAAATGTTTACTGCAAATTTGGTAAGCTTGCTTCCTAAATTAATGTCCGGTAATATGTATAATTTTGTTGTTTTGGATTACATTTTAAAGCATCACCTGTTTTTTTCTTAAAAAAAACTATTGCTTAAAAATTTGTTAGTAAACATGAGACATTTGTCAGCTAAACCATTTGTTCAAAGAATAACGTATAGTGTTGTTACAATGGGCCTACCATATTTAGACAAACCTTACTAAAAGAATAAATTGCGTTTTTAAAACAATGCTTATTTCTTATATTGGGCATAACTAACGATTGTAAAACAAAGAGTTGCCAAAAGTAGCTTGCGCCATAGTACCGCGCAAAACAAAACATTCGGTTAACATCTTATTTTTTTAAATTTTAGTCTAGTCAAAGTAGCTTTTCACCTCTAAAAAACTTTAAAAGTTTTAAAACTTTGTACACTGATTTATAGGTACCTAGTGAAGGATATACTAAAAGTCCTGACAAATATGACTTGAGCTCAAAAACTGTAGGTTGAAGGTAAAAGTTAACTATATACACAATAAAAACTAAAAAAATTGCAATAAAAATAATTATATACATTTTTCTAGTATTCTTAGCGGTTACAAAGTTATAGAGCACTAATGATTGCGTTTTTTTCAAAAAAAAGTTAGAATGCTACAATATGTAGTCTATGAAAGATGCCAAAGCAAAAAAAAAATAAGTGTACTTTATATCATCATTTGTTAGAAGCTTGTAAATCAATATTTGACAATGTTTTGTCTACACTTTTGGATACGTTGGATCATTGTGGGAGGAGGGTTATGCATTTTCAAGAAATGAAATTGAGGACTTTCTTAGATTTTGCTGCGTCTTCTGTAGTTACTAGGATCAACTGGCTGGCTCAAACTTTCAACTTCACTGTTCTGGAAAAAATTAATTTTTTAGCCCAACTTGGAATTGGTAGTATACACAAAAAGCATGCTGCATTGCTGCTTCTTCTGTGGGCGACAGCGCAGAGAGATCTGGTTTAGCATTCAAAACTGATTTGGTAAAAGCTTTGTAACAATGCATGTTAAAGGAGGAAAGTTTGCTTGTGAGGTGGATTGTACCATGACAGGAATATTTTGTTTCCAACTTCAGCTTTATTACATTAGTAATACTTTGTAGTGTAATTTGCTTCTTAAACAAATTGAAACAGAAAAGTTTCCATTTTTGATATGCAGCGGAAGTCGTATCACTTCCGCTGAATGCATGCACAAGAAGTATGCAGTTTTTTATTTCCATAGTTTGCAATTGCTGACTCAAATTTGCCTTCCATTTTATTCTGCAGTGGCTTGGTTTAACAAATAATATCTGTTTTTCAGATAGGGTTAAAATCATGAGAAGAGGACAATAAGATCAACATCTTTGCCAACTATTGCTACTTTGTCACTAGTTTAAGATTTTATGACTTCTGTGCGGATGATCAATTTACCAGCGTAACTAGATTTTTGTATTGTTTTAATTCCATGGTTGTGAAGAGCAGTTAAGAAAAATGAAATCAGTCTGGATTTATTGTGTTCTTTAAAAAAAAACTATCCTGTTTGACTGTGATTTGTGTTTTGTGTTTATGTTTATGTCAACTGACCTCTTTAGCTTGTACTTTGGATTTATTTAGCTGTCTACGTACTAGATAATGCTGCTGAATAGCCATCAAACGCAACGGCACACCTCTTGCCGGCATAATGCTTGAGAACATAGTCGACATAACATTGGCAAATTGTTGAAATTGAGGATTTTTAAGCTACACCACCTTGTGTAACATTAATCATCTATCCAAAACGATGTCAAAATTAAAAAGATTGGCTTCTTCTTGTAGTCCAGAAAAAGTATTGTATGAGGCGGATTTGTTTGTTTTTAGCATTCCAGTTTCTTTAAATAAAGATAAAGAGTAAAGAGCAAGCTTATGTTATAAGTAGTTGTTTAAGTCTTTATTACTCTGCTTGTTGATAGCTATTTTTAGAAACACTGTTAAAGGGTTGATTACCACCTTTCTTCATGAACAAAAAAAGTAAAAGAAAGACTGCATAACACTATAATTTGACGCGTATGCCACGCGTATTGTGGGAGGAAGGACAGGTATTTAGGCGAGAGAGGAACAACTGTAAACAATACAATTTTTTTTTTAAATTCTTTAGCGCCTTATAATTTAGTAAACGCTGTGAATACAAAAAAATATATATGAACATTTTTATTGCAAATTACTTATCAGCTTTTATTATGTATATAGTCAACTTTTACCTCCTACCTACAGTTCTTGAGATATTAACAAAAATCCGAAAAAAAATGCTTTGTTTTTGATTGTAACAGTGTTGTTACTTAGTTAGAAGTATATTAAAAAATAGTATAATAATATTTATAAATAAAAAAAATAGGGGTTAGTTGCATGGGCGGCGCTAAGTATTATGGCGTTTCCCCCCCAAATTTCAAATATGTCGCCCCCCTCTTTTAAAGTGTTAAGTACTTGCATCAACAAAAAAAAAAACGGAAAATGAGTCAAAATTACATAAATAACGAGCTTCATTCTATGCAATTGTTTCGCTTGTTACGCAGTTTTGTCATGTATTAGACTATGCATATAGTTGCACGTTAAACATTTGAATTTTACCAGTCTGTGCAGTCATTTGCTGCTAGCCTAGAACTTCAATGCTCCTCTTCAATTACTAAAAACACTAATCTGGAACAAGTCTGTTTATGTAGAAGCCAATGACTTCTTAGAAGACTTTGACGCTATACCCTTTCGTAGTGTTTGTCCTTTTCGAAACAGAGAAATTATATCAAAATTAAAAATTTAATTTGTTCTTAGACATAATTTAAAACCACAAAAAATCTACAACATTTAACATTCTCACCGCTCACCAATATAAATTTAAACGAAACTACTTTGCAGTCTACCAAAAAAACATTGTCACAGGTTTCAGCCTGACTTTTTTTTTCATTTTTGTAACGCAGTGAGCTATCTCTATTCTACTTTTGTGTTTTGTGTTTTCCGTTATTCTCGTTCCTGCGTATTTGTAAAAAAATACTTATTCTATAATTTTGTTGTTATTGTGTATAAGTGATCTGCTCTGGTTTGGGTTTTTTGTGCTAGCATTACTTTGGTTTACTTTATGTTATATTTAGGCCATATCTTTGGCAATTTATGTTTACTGATTCAATTATGTGCTTAAAATTTTTTGTGCTGCCAATTGTAACGTATGTTGTTGATTGTTTTTTCGTTTAAATAGCAGAGTCGACAGTACGCACCTTTGTCCTAATACTCGACATATCTCAACATCTTCACTCAGATCTTGTTTGACTTTGACCTTTGTTGTTTAATGCTAGTAGAGGTTAGAGATTATTTTTATATCTCTGATGCACATTTTTTTAGTATCTTTAATAACTTTGATTGTTAAATTCTATCAAAAACTTTTTAGATTTTATTGTAACAGATATACATTTCATAGTTTATGTCTAGACATTTTTGTCTTAATACGTTTATTCCACTGCTTCCATGTTTCCCATGCCTCTTTTAACACAAATCTACGTGTCGCTGATGCCTTCTTCTAGTTTATAGAAGATGCAATTGTGTATTATTTTTAAAAATATTTTTAGAGTGTGACTCAGCAGGCAATAATTTTGTGATCCGAGCATTCTTTGTCTTAATTTTTTTTTGGTATAGTCACAAATGTTGCCCGTCTCGTAAATGTTTTTAAATAATTTTAATAGAATATTGATAAAATCTTTGTCTAAAAGCTTTTGGGGTTTTATGATGACCAGATTTTTTACATGATTTTCACATAGTGATCGTGTGTTCAAGTTTGTTTTTTAAAATTGCCCGGCATGTCTTATTTGAGTCTGAGTGTCGGATGACGTCACTTGCGCCATTTTGATAGTTCTTTCTCTGGTTATATATTTAAGTAGTCTTTGTTCAGAAGTATATCTAGTTGGTAGGTATTTGTTATTTTGCACATTTTTTTTTTAATTTTCTATGCATGTTAAAGAAGTTCTATTCTTTTTTAGCTGTTTTTATTTCTTTCTTAATGTAGTTGTCTATGCTCTTCTTTTTGTAAATTTTAATTTTTTTTGCTGCTTTTGCCATAGCTTTTTTATGTCTTGTTATTGTTGATTTATAGTCTTGTTTTGGGCATTTGTGAAAAACGCCCGGTTTTGTATTTTTTGTTCTATTTTTTTTATTTTGTTGTTTATGTTTCTTTAATTTTTTTAAATACGGTTTTGGTTTAACTTTAATTTTTTTCAGCTTTACATGTGTATTATTACTGGATTGTGATCGGATGCTATGTTTGCATTCAAAAATGTCTTTACTGAATTGATAGTGTTTCTGAATTTTTTACGCATTATGATGTAATCTATTTGGTTTCTAACTATGTCTGGTTTAACGTCTGATAGTGGACGATCATCGCATTACATCAAATTTTGTTAGAGGAAGTGCGATCTAACAATAAAGTATTAATTGAAAAAATTATCTATCTTGAAGAGAAATTTGCCGAAAAAGACAAGGTAATTTTAGAATATGCAACTCGTAATGAGCAACAAACCGCTCTAAATATTGCGTTGCCCGCTAATGTAACGACTCAGTTGCTTGAACCGACTGCTTTTCTATCTTTAGCAAGTTCAGTTGTTATAACTAAAACTAAATCCAACCAGATAGTTCAACCAAAAGCAAAAGTTATTTTTGGCAGTAGCCCTAATAATAACAATATCGGTTAAAATTGTTGATTTAACTGTTAAATCTGGAAGTTACACCGGCTTTAAAGTTGCTATTCTTGTTGATCATGCGCGGTCCATTTTTTGTAAGGAATTCTGGCCTGCTAATATTGCAGTTAGAAGATTTACAAATTATGGTCGTGCACAAAATGTTCCTGCTTCTTCTGCTGAGGATTTTTGAAGACTGGATCCAGCCAACAACCTGGATGCTACTGTAGAATTACCAACGGTCTCAAAATCTACTACCAAAACGTCGAAAGCATAAAAACTAAACTTAAGAAACTAATGCTGGCCGTAGCGGTTTCTAGTTAAGGCTTGATAGTAATCACCAAAACTTGGCTCACCAAAGATATTGACGATAATGAGCTTAAACTACGTGGTTACATTTTATTTAGGTGCAATCGTTCCGCATTAACTAGTGCTAAACTGGATGATAGGGGTGTATTAATTGCAATTAGATCTCATCTAAAAGGTATATTATTGCACCTTACGTATTTAACCGTGGAACATGTGTTTGTTTTTGTTAACTTTAAATCTGTGTCATATTTAATTAGTGCGGTATATTTACCACTAAATTCAGCTATTGATAAATACGCCGACCATTGCTACTCTGTTGAATCATTAGCTGATATATATCCCAGTAGTAAACTTATTCTACTGGGAGATTATAATCTACCTGCAGCGTTGTGGATAAATGATAAGTTTAGTTTAGTTTTATTTATTTAGTAGCCAATTCTTTTGAATTTTTAAACTGCACTAACATAACAATACCCAATAGTAGGGGTGTGTTTTTAGACTTGTGTTTTACAAATGATCGTGATGTAAAAGTGGCAATGGCTGTTGATGTTTTGTTAAACACAAGCCAACACTACTATGCTTATGTGATAGATGTGATTTAAACTGTGATATTTAAAAGTTACTACGTTTTTAATGATTTTAAATTTGCAGACTTTAGCGCTATCAATGGTTTTTTTTTTTTAGTGTTGATTGGTTTTTACTTTTTTATAACTGTGATACGAATGTATGTGTTGATTTATGTATTTGATTCTGCTTTGTATTATGCAATTGATTGTTACGTACCTAAAAAACTGTGGCGTAAAAACAACTTTCCTATTTGGTTTAGCAAGGAACTGAACATCTATCTGATTATAATGAGTTTGAATCTGTTTGCACTTTATGTAAAAATCTTAGCGCTCGCCTTTACAAGCAGTATATTGCACGTACCAAGAATAATATTCAAACAAATCCAAAGCATTTCTGGAAATTTGTCAACAAAACCAGAAAATCTAATTGCTTTCCGTCTACAATGTACTACAAAAACCTAATCTGCACTAATCGGAATGATTATGTCAACAAATTTGCAGATTTTTTTCATTTGTTTACATTCATACAGCTCCAACGTTTGATTTTCAAAACAACGTAATACATTCAAATTTTTTAGTTAGTTTGTTTGATGTTTTTAAAGGTATTAAATACCTTCAAAGTAATCTTAGCACTGGCCCAGACGGCATCCTTTCTATGATGTTGAAAAAATGCATTTATTCTATTTCTACGCCGTTACATCTACAATTAATGCTTCCTTAAGCAAATCTAAATTTCTTGATATGTGGAAAGAAAGCTACATTATGCCTTTATTTAAATCTGGGGCTAAGAAAGAAATTACTTACTATAGAGGTATATGCATTCAATCTGCCATTCTTAAATTATTTGATCAACTTGTAACTGAACAAATACAATGGATGTGCTAGTATTATAATTGATAAACAGCATGGTTTTTGTGAGAGTCGTTCCACACTTACTAACTTATTGTGCTACAAAAATTATATTTTAAAAGCTTTTGAATAAAAGTACAAATTGATTCTATTTACACCAATTTTTCAAAGGCTTTTGATCGTGTGAGCCACAGTATTTTGTTAGCTAAGCTTCATACTTTAGGTTTTTATTATGCTGTGGTTTCATATAATTTTCTTTTACAGCCAATTCTTGTATCTTCAGGTGTTCCCCAGGGATCACACTGCGGTCCAATTCTGTTCCTGTTTTTTATCAATAATATTTCTCATTGTATTCATTCATCGTTTTTTCTTTTATTTGTTGTGATATTAATCATAAACCATTAAAACAAGTTTCTCAAATAAAAGACTTGGTCGTAATCTTTAATCATAAACTCACATTTGTTGAGAATATTAACTATATGTGTAACCGTGCTATGAAAATGCTGGGTTTTGTTTACAGAATGTTAGCTGACTTATCCCCAAGTACGCTTAAATTACTTTATTGTTCTTTGGTGCGTTCTCATTTAGAATATGCTCCGTCTTACGAAATTTATATTCAAAGTATTAAACAAATTCAAAATAAATTTGCTAGATTATTATCTTATAAATCGGGGATTTTAGCGGTTGATTTTCATTGCAATTACATTACATCTTTGTACAATTTGCCACCACTAAAACTTTGTCGCAAAAGGGCTGTCTGAAGTAGACTATCCTGGGTTTCTTGCATCTCTATCATTCAGTATTACTATTAGCAATTGACGTACCAGGCAGATGCTATTGTTTAGAGAATTTGCACATTCTACAAATTACGGGTGCAACAATCCACTTGTTTGGGTGTGTAAACTGGCAAATTGTTTGCCAAGTAATTTTAATTGATTTTGTACCAAATCGCGTTAATTGAATTGTGTACCTAAATTGTATTTTAGATTAAACTTGTTTTTATGTATTTTTTGTATTTTATGTATGTTATTTTAGTTTATGTAATATGTTTATTTATTTATTATATTGTAGATGCAAATGGTTTGACTTTAACCGTAAATAAAGAAAGAATTATTATAGTGTTTTCTACGTGTAGGCAGCTAATAGAAAGTGTTACATATTATAATTTTGTGTTTACAAAACTGAATCAACCTGTCTACATTTGTTGCGATTGCCTAATCCAAATTTGCCTCCAATTTTAGCTACTTCTCCTTGGCCTACCCTTGCATTTAAATTGCCCATAATAATAAAGGCTTTATGTTTTGCAATGGTTTAATGACTTTACCTAAGTTTTGGTAAAACGTTTTTACGTTTTTATTTTGTCTGGATATTAATAATTGTTACTCCGTATCTATGGTTGTATTGTTGTTTTCTCACTATGTTATTAATCTTTCCAGGTGCGTAAGACTTCTGACATTATATGTTGAAATTCTGTAGATTGGTTTGTAGTCTACTTCATTTAACTCCTTTCTCCCCAAAGATCCGATTAGACAAGTTATCTGGCTTTCTGAGTTCTTATGCTGTTGGCTGTTGTCTGCCTATTTCACCTATATGTTATATCTAGTTACTTTTGCTTAGCTTAGCTTGCAGGTCAATGCAGTTTGTTAGAACCATAAACAAGAGTTTGGCAAAGACTAGTTAATGCCATACATTACTTGTCTGCCGCTTGATGTAACAGCTAGTAATAAAAGATATCTACCTCTGCAACGCAACCCCATACACCCAATATATTATTATAAAAAGTCATTTTACATTGTTTTTAAATCAAAAAGAAACATCTACCATACAAGCTTGTTTGTTTGAAAAAAAAATTATTTTAAGTAAATAGAGGCAAAACAAAATTTATAAAGAATTAGAAACTAAAAACACGTCAACTTGCTAAAAATGAACATGACATGAAAACATACAATATAGATATTAAAATATATTTTAACCATTGTTATTTAATTATAATAATTAAATTGCTATTTCAATTGTTTTTATTTAATCCATTCAGCAATTAGGTCTTTAACTTTTTGTTTAACTTCTTGCATTTCTGGAAGATCTGATGTTGAAATAGAGCTAAGATCAGCGCAATGAGATGTACCTACAGACACATTAATAAGTAAGTATATTTTAATTTACAAACTATAGCAATATATTACCATTAACTACAAATACAGGAGCTAATGGAGATAGATCATTTAGTACTCCGATTGCATGCCAAGGATCAACCGTACCATGAACTGAAACCACTTGTGTCATTTGAGGAGTAATTGATCCATACATTACATTAGTTCTTTCAATACCAGTCCGTAATAATTCTGGTGTAAATCTTAAACCAAAATATTAATATTATATATGTATTTAAAAGTATTAATCTAGTTACCTTTCACCATATAAATCCTTACACATTGCATGATTTAAATCAACAAAGAAAGTATCACCAAACGGTTGATTTGTTGAATTAGATGTTTGATAGTAACCATACTCCGTGCATGTTTGATAATACCATTGTCGATCTGTAAATTTTAATAGTTAATTTAAATTTTAAATTTATTTAATTGGCACTTACAAGCATCTGTAGTTAGTTCAGTTCCTGCATAGTATTCTACAAATTCGTCATAATCTCCTACACAGTAACTTCCATAATAATCTCTAACATAAGCAGCTAATTTTTCCATAGAATTTCCATTTTTACCCAATAACGTATCACATTCCATTTTGATTTGCCCGATGTATGCATATTGTACTAAACCAGCAAAGATTCCAGCAATTGAATTAAAGAAATATCCTCTATACGGTTCTTCAGTATTTATTGGTACACATGTGCTAAAAACTATTGTTACAGAAAATTTTAATTAAATTAAATTTAAAATTACTATAAAATTTCTTCAAGATGTTGTTTAGTGTCTGGATTTTCTAAAGCGTTTACCATTTGTTCTGTGCCTTCTCTAATAGTTTCTAAACATTCGTTAGAATTTAGTCTAATATTTGTACTTACAACTTCATAGTATTCTGAAATTTATTTATTTATTAAAATAAAGTAATTGTATAGTTTTTATAACTTACGATAAAAATCTTCAATTGCGTGTAGAGGTGCACTTGATGATAAAGCAGCTGTTATCAAATGTGGATATTTTATTCTTGCCCAAGCAGCTAAGTTACCAGAATATGAACCTCCAACTACTACTACCTGGATAAAATATATTAATATAGTTGGTTTGTTAATTACCTTAATCAATAAATTTTAGACTAAATTGTATGTATATGTTACTGTTAAAATAGTGACGTAAATATCAAAAACTACTAATTAGTTGCTTTATTAGAATTTCTTTTTTTATATCAATATACAATAATAATAAATGATTTTTATTGTTAGAAAAAAATATACATATAATAGTATCGACAATAAAGTACATCAATTGAGCAGTTAAAATAATCTTCTGGTCTTGCTCATAAACTTTACACACAAATACATAAAAATAAAATATTAAAAGCAATTATAAAAATACGCATTAAATAAAGTCAAAACAATTAATAATTTACTTACATATTTCTTGTTTTAAACCAAATTAATGTAAAAACAAAGTGCATAGAAAAGAAACAAGTGAGTGAAGGTCAATAACAGCCAGACAATAAATAATCAAAACAAACGGATAGAAGAGCAAGAACAGCGACAAAAATATTTGTAGAATTGTCGGACCGTGCAGAAACTCTTAAAAATTAAAATTAAAATTAAACTAGTAATTATATATTATATTATTATTAGTTACTAAATCAAAGGTAAATAAGAGATAAGTCTTCCGATCGGGTGAGGTAAGACATTTCTCTATAAGCAATTTAATATAAAATTTAAAATGACTAAAAATAATACGGAACTAGAGAAAATTACGATGATTTTTTTACAAATAAGCCAGAAACTTCAAACAATAGATGATAAACTTCAAAACATAATCACGGAGACTAACTAAATAAAAAAAAAACAAAATAATAAAAAAACAACTAACAAACCAAGAATGCAAAATCGCATCATTGGAAAGAGAAATGAGAATAAAAAACATTATAATCAGAGAAGTAGACAACCAAAAAAATAAAAGTAACAATAAAAACAGCAACAAAAATAGTACAAAAAATGGGAGTAACTTATTAATATTATTATAGAAACAGTTATTTGAGGCTATTCTATTCTTTCTCACATTGCTAGAAGTAAACAAAATATAAAACATATTGTGTATTATATTATGAATACATTTAAAAAACCGTAACATGTTTCAACCTTTACAAGGCCATCATTGGACGGTGATACAAACAAGTGTTAATATAAAAAAAATTTACAAAAAAGTAAAAAATTACATTGAAATTGAGAAACTTGCTTATGTATTTTTTTTGTTTCTATAACTTATTACTACTTTAATTGGTATATGAGAGTAAAAAACCCTTAAAAAAAATTCTACAATTTTTTTTTAGTTTTTTTTGTTTGTTTTTTAACTTAAACATTTTTTTAACCGCCAAAGTTGACGTATTTTGATGTAAATTAATTAGAAAATATAAATTTGTTTTGTGTATTTAAGTTTCAAAGATCTAAAACTCAAAAAAACTGCAAAAATAAGCTTATTTTTTAACATAATCTCTTACAAATGCACATTTAGCAGTTTTCAAAAAAACTATACACCAAATATAATTAAAAGATTGAGTATTGCAAACAATTCTACATAAAAAATAGTGTCGTGCTCTGGCGTAGAAAAACCCATCTAGAAAAAAAAATTTGTTCAACATTTACTTAAAAAATATATTTTTTTAAATTCATTTTTAAGATTATTTGGATTATATTTTTTAAGCTTATTTTAGAAATTTTACAAAAACATTTTTTGATGCTTGAACCAATTTTGTGCCATTTTACTCTTTGTTTGATAGTTTTTGTGCTTGCGGCACAACTTTAGACTCGATCTATCGGCGCCAAAATTTGAGAATATTATTATTTTTGGCATTCAAACATAAATCCACCTGGAGCTTATCAAAATTTGTTAAAAACAAGTTTAAAACTACACCCAAGTGTGTTTATAATATTTTTTGTAAATATTAACATTAAAGGAAAAACTACTTATAAGTTAAAAAATACATAAGCAAGTTTCTCAATGCACCCCCTCCCAGCTCTGGTCCGTTTGAACTGGAATTGACCATATATACAAATATACTACACTAAAACATAAAATGTATAGAGAGGTAATAAGTTGTATTAAAATTATTGAAATTCAGTAATAAATTTTTTTTTCAAAAATTACACACTTGAAGACTTGTGAAGGAACTTTAAAGAAGACAATAATAAAAACAGTAAGCACAACAAGTGAAGTCACAAAAATAAATAAAAACAAACAAAATGGTAGAGCAAAAAATAAAAACAGAGATAAAGATAAAAAAGACTAAATAATAATAACTATATTGCGTATAAAAAACAAAGTCAAGGAATTGGTTAAGAAAGCAAAACAAGACACATGGAAAAAGTTTGAAGAAAAGATGGAACAAGATAGTCAAAACGACCAAATTTTTTTTTACAAAGTATTAAAAACACTTAGAAAAAGCAACCTTTGTAGAAGCACCTTGAGAAACTTAAGAAGTATTAGCATGGAAACTGAATTTTTTTTTCAATAAAACCGCAAACAAATGCTGCATACCAACAAACTGAGAACTAGGCATAATAATACCAATACACCATAAAGACGAAAGACGTGACTACAAAAACTGTAGAAGCAATATCTTATTGAGCATGATAACCAAACCACTTTTTTACCATCAAACAAATAATAAAAACAACAACACAAACATAAATGTTAAAATAGAAAAGATAAACTCAAATAACTGTTGTTTTGACACATAGTAATTATAGGTTTTAATTTCGATTTTACATAATTGAAACGTTTTTTTTTTTGGAATGGTCGCACTAGAAGTGTATTCCATAATTTGTTTGATTTGAATTAATTTAATAAATAAGTGTTGTGTCTGTTATTGCATAAACTTTCACTTTTGAAACAAAAAATTTATTTTGACATCATCAAAATTGCCACGTATATCTATACGTTTCTATTTATTAATATATTCTAAAATTGTTTGCCATCTTACCAACGTAGATATAAAGTTTAATTGGACAAAAATCTATATTACTTTTTAAATTTGATTGCCTTTCATTATGTCACCATGCATAAAACAAATATAAAATGTAAGCAAATAGTACATAAGCTCATCTTTTATTCAGGGTAAATTTACAAAAAAGGTAATGCTGATGACTGTAGCAACTATAAACCTATTAGCATTTTATCATCGTTTTCAAAAGTATTTGAAACATCAATAGTTATCCAAATTACTGATTTTTTTAACAAAAATACACTTTTGCATAAAAAGAAATTGCTAAAAGCTGGTTTGAAACCTATATAATTGTAATAAAACAGTTTGTTTTAAGTAATGTTTGATAACAAAACATATAAATTTACCAAACTTGAAATAATATTAGTAGTTCTTCACAGCAGTGTAATAGATCTTTTATTTTTTAACATTTATATAAATGATATGTTTACAAACTTGATATTACATGGACATGACTTTATGCAGTTACGCTATAATTCCAATGTGCATATAAAACAGCTGGAACGTTGGTTTGAAATCAATTTATGTTGAATAAAGAAAAAAACACAGTGTTTATTGTTTAAATGAAATAATACAATTGAAACTCCAAACAACATATTTGTTAGACACAAACTTTAAAATTTTGACCCATTTACAAATATTCTTGAAATTACTGTTTACCAAAATTTAAAATGTAAAAATCATATTGATATCTATAAAACTGGGTATAGTATACAAACTTTGATTACTTGTTAAGATTTAGTATTGTGTACTAGAAAATATTAACGTATACTAATCCAATATTTATTATGAAAAAGCAAGCAATAAGAACAATGTTTAAATTACGTAAATTTAATTTATGTAAAACTATATTTAAACAAAATAATTTAACAGTCTTTAAAATATACATCTAAAAGTTCTTGAAATACATGTTTAAAAATAAAAATAATTTTTAAATGTTTTGTCTCAATCATGATTATACAACTAGACGTAAAAGTAGCTTAAGATACCCAATTGTAAAATATACAAGTTCATAAAAAATTTCAATACATGTGCTTAAAATTACATAATAATTTACCTACCCAGTATGTAATGTGTTTACATAAAAAAATTTGTTATTATTATTGTTGTTATTATTATTCTAAAGAATTGATACTATGCTAAAGTTTGCAATTACTATCGGAAATTTATTAATTTTAGATTGATAAGTTCCTTTTAAGTCAATTATTAAATTATTTATTTTGTTTTAAAATAGCTTTTTAATTTTGATATATACTTTATCATTAGAAATAATAATGTTATTCATGCTATAAAGCATTTATTAATTTTTCACACTTTATACATATAGCGTTGAGTAAGGTAAAATGAGAAAGAAGTGCAAGATACGCTTGTGAAAGTGTAAATGTATATCAGTCTTGATCATACAGATAGTAGCAACTATAAACTATGAAATTAGATTATAAATCCAACAATGTATTTACAACTTACTTAAAATTAATAGTGATTAAAACAATTTTCATTTATGATGACAAAAGGTAAGACTAGATAAAGATTATTTTAAATATTATGCTATATTTTCGATTAGATTAAGAATACGCAGCCAATTTATATATAATCTGACTAATTTTTAAACAAATTATTTTGCACAAGCATTGTAATACTTTTTAGAATATATATAATAACAAATAAAAACACTGATATATTAAATTACAAGTGGTTTTGGTTTTAATATTTTTTTATGGTTATTATTATAATATGACGGTTTACTTTGAACTTTTTTTCATTTTTAAAACTAGTTAATATAATTTTAAAAATTCATTTAAATAAAATGTTAAATTATTAAGTAAAATTTGATAATAGTTATATACGTTTCATAATGTAACAAAAGCATTCACGTTAGTGTTTAAGTGTTATACTTACTTTGCTATTTTCCATTCCAGGAATTTCTTTTTTCTTCTCTATGATAAAATAAGCAACATCAGCTAGTGCTTGATCAGCAGATAAATATTGTAAGCCTTCCGATGTAAAATCTCTGAAATAAAATTAATTTGTTTAATAGTTTAATGGGTTAATTTTGATTTCAAAATTTAATCTTAAAACTGTAGTACATGTTTTGTTTGTAATTATAATAATTATTATTTACTACTCACAAATTTTACTAAAAAGTGATACTCTGTTTTCTTAATAAACGTTTATTATTACTACCAAAACTTTTAAATACCCCACTACCGCTATTAACTAAGATAAAATTCTTAGATTTGATTTCTGACAAGTTTACATAAGAATCATATCTAACTAAAAAATGCAAAAAAATCTTTTTGGCAATGAACATGGTTGTACACAGCCGTCATAAGACCTATGCTCACATATGGGGCACTAATATACTATATTAGATAATGAAATACAAAATTTTCAACATAACTACACCTAAAAAATTGATAATCATAAATATAAATATAAATATAAATTAATCACCCAACAAAACTACTAACGCCATCCCACGTAAATATCAATAACTTTAAGCACCAACTACAATAATATCCCGTCTAACATAACTTCTTTCACATACGTTACGCTACACCGCCACAAGCGTCTATAAATATTTGTATTAATGTAAGTCATTCTGTTTTTTATTATTTTTATATTTTTATATTCTTTACAATTTTAACTTTTAAATAGGTACCACTCTCAACTGTATCTTATGTTTGTATGTTCTGTGTATTATCTTGCAGAGCCTAAAGATGACAATTTCTCATTGTCGAAACATGTTGCTACATTAATAAAATCGTAACATCACAAAGCGTATCATTTATAACCAACTATATACAATTTTCACAAGTATGCAAGAAAGATTAATAAAAACAATAATCTAATTGAATCTAGAGTTAAGAACTTTGTTGCACAAACTATTTAATTAAACAGTACATTCAATTTTTGATAATTTTAATTTTTAATTTTGCAAAAGCAAACTTATTATTTGTTATAAATTTAAACAACTTTTATTTTTATTAATTTTACATGTGTATTATGTTTGTTTACAATATAAATTTTAAATTTAAAAAATATGAGTTATTAAAGTTTTTGCAAAAATGTGATTTAATTATAAAGTTTTAAATATGGATAATTTAGCTATATAACGTATAATTGTTAATAAAGTTGTGCAATAATAAGGTTATCTTTAAGTACACTAGCTTACTTTTTATGATTTAATTTCAATAGAATATATAAATTAGTAAAACTTTATACTACATAAAAAAACTGATTTAAAATTGCTATAAAAATCTGTTTTTTAAAAATATTTAATAATTTACTAAAACACATATCTTACCCGGTTGGGAAGCTTTCTCCATAATATCTATGTTCTGTATAATACATGTATCCACTGTGATCTTTAGCCATATCGAACATTTGACCTGTTACCAAATAACCTTTAGAAATTTCCCATTCTCCTCCAAGAAAAACAAACATTGGTCCACCTTCTTCGTAAAATTGACTGTTATTCATAAATCGCTGCAACACAATATGCTCAGTTAACCATAAATAAATTATTATAAAATTTCATACCATGGTCCATGTTCTTTCATCAGTTGCATCAAAGTGATTTAATCTTTGTTTAATAGTTCCCCAATCTGGATCTACAGCGCGACTTTGTGGAATTCCAGCTGGCGGAATATCAATTTTTCTTTTAAGAATTTTTGCCTAAAATAGATTATTATTAAAATTCACTTTATTTTTATAGTTTATAATACTTTTACATTGCAAAAAGATACAACTAACAAAACACATATTAATTGCAGTAACTTCATGTTAATGCTGTCAGGTACTCAGTATTAACTAATTTTTAGAATGTTTTTAGGGCTTACTAAATGGAACATGACCAATAGATAAACTATCGCAATCCACTTAAAATGTAATCTATTAAATGTATTTATACATATCTGAAGTGTTCTATTAAAATTTAAAATTATATTATTAAAAAATAGATTATTTATTTTAAACAATTTTTAATATAAAATTATAACCAATAAACAAATTAAACAAATTAATTTTATTAACAATTATAAAGTTATTGTAATTTCTATCACCAAAGAAATCATATTTATAATAAATAAAACCTACTCCACAAATTGAGTAATGATAAACTAATAATTAAATAAATAATTTTTTAATTACAAGCTAATCTTTTTTTTTAAGATAATCCGTCACCAGTCAATAAATATATAATGATTCTATACT
The DNA here is from genome assembly GCA_963932245.1 of Tachinus rufipes. Taxonomy (NCBI): domain Eukaryota; kingdom Metazoa; phylum Arthropoda; class Insecta; order Coleoptera; family Staphylinidae; genus Tachinus; species Tachinus rufipes. Next base: position 67,118,881 of record OZ010745.1, on the reverse strand, counting down.
ATAAATTGTTGTTTATAAATATACTCGTTGAAACTATTACACTATTAGATCAATAATCAAAACATTAAAAATGTATAGATTAATTTTTAAATTTACCTTCTATTTAAACTTTAAAACTGATTGATTAACACAAGATTTACAAATTAAGAGCGTTATTAGTCATATAAATAATATATAATAAATAACGAAAACAATATACTTGAGTCTGTAATTGACAAAGATATCTTGACTATTATTAATAAAATAGATAATAAAAAAAGTTGTGGATATGATAATATTTCTATATGTTTTATAAAGCGTTGTATTCCCCATATAATTAAACCACTTAAAGATATATTTAATAGTTTGTTTGAATCTGGAATCTACCCTGATAAATTAAAGTACTCTATAATTGTACCTATTTTTAAAAAGGGCAACTGTGAGTGTTTTGAAAATTATAGACCAATTAGTTTATTAAGCACATTTTCAAAAATTATAGAATCATTGATGTACAGCAGACTTTGTAATTTTTTCTAACGTCACAAGTTATTCAACAACACGCAACATGGCTTTACAACATGAAAAGGAATAGACACTGCTCTATTTGATTATCTACAAGCTACCCTATCAGCTATTGATAAAAAAGAAGTTTTATGTGGTCTGCTCTTAGATCTATCTAGAGCATTTGACACCTTAGACCACTCTATATTGCTAACAAAATTACACCATTACGGTATTTGTGGAACTCCCACAAATGGATTAAATCTTATTTAACATCAAGAATGCAATCTGTTAGAATAAAAACAAAAGATCAGGATGTAGTGTCAAATGCTCTACGTGTTGAAATGGGTATTCCTCAAGGCAGCATATTAGGACCACTTTTATTTGTAATTTTTATTAATGATATACATAGCTCAATTTACACTGGCTGTCATCTGGTTAGTTATGCAGATAATACTAATATATTGTTAATTGGGAAAACTTACTTAAAAGTCATAAATAAAGGCAACATTATGAAAGAAAATATTGAAATTTGATTCAGTAATAACAAACTAATATTAAACGCAGACAAAACAAACACAATCCTTTTTAAAACAAACCTAGTATATGAAACAGCAAATACTATAACAATAAATGAAAAACAATATAGCTTCACTAACACTGTAAAACTTTTAGGTATACTGCTAGATGAAACCTTAAACTACAAACAGCATATTGACTGTTTAGAAGCTAAGTTAAGCAATGTATGTTTTGGCTTGCAAATACTTGCTAAAAATACAAACTTTAACATAGTTAGAATATTTTATTATGCACATTTTTATTCGCATCTAAGGTACGGAGTAATCTTTTGGGGAAGCAGTTCACATTCAAACGGATTATTTATACTCCAAAAAAGGGTTATGCGCATAATCACTAATATGAAATTTAAAGACAGCTGTAAGGGTATATTTAAGCAGAACAATATGCTAACGGTACCAGCTATTTATGTATACGAATGTATAAAATTTTTGTACAAACATAAAAGTTTATTTTCAAAACATACTTTGTCCAATTTATATGATACTAGACATGGCGTTGAGTACCGGGTTCCTGGTCATAGATTGAGTATGTTTGAAAAAGGAGCACTGTACAACTGTATTAAATGTTACAATCATTTGCCCAAAAATATTAAAGAAGCACAGACATATTCAGCTATAAAGATAATGCTGTACAAAGCGCTATGTAGTTTAGAGCCATATCAAACTAAAGATTTCTTTGATCATCATTTTTAATATTTGTAATTTCATCTTTTGTTTGTTTAATTACTTGTAACTATGTATTTTATATTTGTAAATTTTTACCATTTGTTATATTGACGTGTTTTCAATGTTAGTATTGTATTTTTATGTTTTGTAATTTTACTGTATGCTCGTTGAAATAAATGTATTATTATTATTATTATAATAAGTAGTCTTTTCATGATTTCTTATACAAAGTAGTCTATAAGTAGGTTCAGTTTTGAAAATTTAATTAAAACAAGCAAAGTTATAAAATTACTTTTAAAGCACTTTGCTGACCAATGACTAAACGTTTCTTAAAATTTTGTTTTATTTAGCAGATGTGTAGCCAATGATTTAACAGATGTGTTTAGCATGAATGATTTAGGTAGATTTAGTAGTAAAATGCCAATCAGGAAACATCCTGGAATCAATAGTTTCTAATCATATAAACCGTTAGTTTATAAAAGCTTTAATTTGAACTAAAAAGTAAAAAATTCACATGTCAGTTGATTATTGCTTGATATACGTTTTATTTGACGTTTGGTGTTTTTCACGGCAGCTTTCCAGATATCTCCAAAATGTGTGATTGGGGTGGGTTAAACTTCCATTTTACATTTAATTTTACAAACAATCATTGCATGCCATTCAGTTGGTGTTTAAATAAATTGCAGAACTTGCTCCATGTATCAACAAAATCTGTAGCATTGTCAGAGTAGTAGTACTTGCTGCTTCTTTTTGTGCACAAAAACATTGCAAGCTGTTTACAAAATCTTTCATTGTTAGACCTGTCACCAAATCTAAATAAACCGTTTTTATTGTCATGCACAAAAACACTAATATGTAACCTTTTTTTGTTTTTGATCCTTGAGTGCGATGTGCCTTTAGCAGAAAAAAGTCTACAAAAGTACAATATTTTGTACCTGTTGTGACTAGTTTACTGTGTAAGGTTATTAGATGTTCTCGATTGATATTATCTTTTATAAATGTGTTTTTTTTTAGTAGTATCATACGGTCGAGTTGTGCTTTAGAAATGAAAGCATGCTGTAGCCTTCCACTAACTCAAAAAATTTCTTTATGATCTAAGAATTAATTTAATAAAAGTTTTGTTGATGATTAACTCAAATGCTTAAAAAAATAATTTAATAATTATTGGATCTTTGTGCTAAAGACTTTTTCTTCTTGATAAAATGTTTGCTAAATTCTTTACAAAAGACAAGTGATGCCAATGTTTGATACCAGTAATTGTTTAATTTTTTTTAATTTGCTTTGCTACAAAGGCTTTGTAGCTTTTTGAAATGTAAAGTCCGGTTTATAACAAACTCAAAAAATGTACCAAAACCTGTTCGTTATATTTGAAGTTCGTTATAAACGGTAATAAAAAATATCGTAATTTGTTTTATGTATTTATTATTGTACGTTAAAAGTAACGTAAGAATCGTTTTTACAAAAAATAACCGATATGTTGACATATATGTATGAAGATTTGAGCGTTTAAAGACGATTTTTCCATGTTAATCAAATGGATAATTTTATTTGCCTGCAGGTAAACAAAAATACGGTTACCAATGAGTTTTATTATTTTAAAATAGTTATTTATCTTGAAAAGAAGACATCTAAAAAAAATTTGGGAAACAACGGACACTCTAATGAGAGTATACGATGTAAACAAAATACAATACTTTCAAGAAAAAACCGCGCAAATCCATAAATTAGGGAACCCCAGAAAATAAACTCCAAAAAGTACGTTATAACAGGAAAATTTTAGATATATTTTGGTTTGCTTTATCCGAAAGTTTGTTATAAGCGGATTTGTTATAACCAGTAAAAAATAGCGTTGAGTTTATGAGAAAATTTTTGTTGTTTCAAATTAAGTACGTTATACTCGAGAGTTCGTTATAAGCAGGTTCGTTATAACTTTACTGTAGATATCCAACCCAATGTAATTGTGGAATGCAACCAAAAATATGGTTTAATATTTTTGATGTCTAAAGTTATTTAAGTTATCTTTATTAATTGTGCTAGAGAGCATAGCGCCACATAATTCTAACCGTGAAATGATGATTTTGCTGTCACTAAGACTTGACAACAATCACGTAAAAAGTTTACCAAGTTTTTTTTTTTAATTTGGGAGTTACATTTCAATATAATCAAAATTCTTACCACTTGTTCTTAATGGGCATGTTATCTCATAGAGTTTGCAAAGTTTGAATCTACTCTATTTAATGTAAATAGTTTACTTAAATGTCTTTTAATGATTAACTATTTTTAAAACAAGCTTTCACCAGCTCAAGTGCTACCACATAATTTGCTAAAGTCAAAACAAATAAACTGATTGTTTCTGCTCTTTGACCACTTAAACATGAGCGGAGATTCATCATTTTGATCTACCATATATAGAAAGTTGTCATTGAAACTTATCTAATCTTCCAAGTTATCAATTATTTTTTAATTAAATTTGATTTAGACGATAAATCAGTAACAATTTTAACAGTTGTAAATTTTGCAGTGTGATGAATCACTGCGGTGTACAATTAAGATTATTTTATATTTCTTTGCTTTATAATTTTTTTTCTTCTGATTATCTTTAAGCGCTTCAGTTTCAATACAATCAGTCTTCACTTAGATTTTGTAATATTGATGCCAGATTTCTTTCCTCAAGCTGACATGTTAATTTAAATATATCGGCACTTTCTGTATTTGTTGCGCCAAACTGTTGAAGCAAGTATGATAAAAATGGTTCTTCTTAACTCTTTCCTTTTTAAGCAAAGAAAATAAATATTTACAGCTACTAGTTTTCACCCTAAGATAATATTTCCTTATTTATGTTTGTGGATGTTATCTTAGAAGATTGGCATACTACTGGAGATTTCTAAAATACGTAGTATAATAATAAATAATAAAAAGAATACTCAAGCATAATGTAGATTACAAATGAATACAATTGTAAAAATATGCTTTACATGTGGGAACGGAAAGAAAAAGTGGTGGCATTGGGTAGTATTGCAAACACATTTTTACTGCTTATTGTAATGTGTTATTTATGACACTGTTATTTAATAATTTTTATTATACACGCATAATGCACGAATAACTAAGAAATGTTACAGATAACGTCTACATCTATTATATAACATATTATAATGCTTCGAAAGAACGTTATCATGCATCTATGATTTAAGCAGAACAAACATTTTTTTATGAATAAGTTGTACTCTTTAATTTAAAGAATGCCATACATAAAAACAAAAATTATATAAAATATAATTAAAATAAGGTATTATGCCAACTCTAAATTATTAGAAAAACTAAGTAGATAATATTACAAAACAAAATCCATAAAATTATTATGATAAGCAACAAAAAGATTGTGTTAATTAGTAAGCTTTTAAAGTAATTTTGTTAGTTACTGATTTTGAAAAAAAAATGGTTTAATTTCAAAAATATTTATATTTTTATATTTACCATTTGCTTGTATTACTTGCAGCGTACGTGTACTAAATAAATACACATTTAATATTGGGTTTATTATATTTATAACTTTATTGTTGTAATAATTATATACATAACAATTTGAAAATAATTATTACACTATTTTATCCACTCCGCAATTAAATCTTTGACTCTTTGTTTGGCCTCTTTCATCTCTGGAATATCTGACGTTGAAATGGAGCTAAGATCATCACAATGTGATGTACCTATAATTTTTATAATTAAATAATACATTAGTTTAATAAAATATAAATTGTGTTTTACCATTAACCAATATAGCAGGTGCTAATGGAGACAAGTCATTCAGTACTCCAATTGAATGCCATGGATCAACAGTACCATGAACAGAAACAACTTGAGTCATATCTGGTGTAATAGACCCATACATTATATTAGTTCTTTCTATTCCAGTTTTTAGCAATTCTGGAGTAAAACTACAAATTGAATAATATATTAAATACATATAAATTTAAGAAAAATATTGTTTTTAAAATACCTGTCACCATATAAATCTTTGCATATAGTATGAAACAAATCAATCAAAAATGTATCGCCAAAAGGTTGTTCTTCAGAACTGGATGTTTGGTAGTATCCATACTCCGTACACGTTTGATAATACCATTGTCTTGCTAAAATTTATTTTTTATTATAATAATTAAAGTAATATGTATCAATTATATAAATGTATAAAATAGCAACATACTAGCGTCTCTGGTTTTTTCGGTGCTTCCATAAATTTCTAAAAATTCATCATAATCTCCCATGCACTCAGAACCATACTGATCACTGACGTAAGCAGCCAATTTTTCCATTGCATTTCCTTCTTTTTCAACCAATTTAGTACACTCTTCAGAAATTTGGCCAATATAAGCATATTGTATCAATCCGGCAAATATTTCAGCAATAGCATTAAAAAAATATGGTTTGTAAGGAGCATCAGTTTTTAATGGCACGCAAGTACTAAAATAATTTTACATTGAGTAACTTTTATACAGTAAATATATAAATAAATATTACTTTAACAATTGTTCAAGATTTGCTTTTGTATCTTCATTTTCAAGAGCTGTAACCATTTGCGCAGTTCCATCTCTGATAGTGTTTAAACATTCCTTAGAAACAATTTCTATATTGTAATTAACAACTTCGTAGTATTCTGAAATTTTAAAATTAAATATATTTTCTGTTTCTTTTGTTATTAATCATATACATACGATAAAAATCTTCAATTGCATGTAATGGGGCACTTGACGATAAAGCGGCAGTTATCAGATGTGGATATTTTAATCTTGCCCATGCTGCCAAATTTCCGGAATAAGAACCACCAACAACTACAACCTAAAAAAATAATCCAATATTTTTTTATAACCATGTACGTTGAAAAACAAAACTAAATAATAAAAAAACGTAAATTGATTATTTCCAACATAATTATAACAGTAAACAAAATAACTAACAAATGATTATTATTGACACATTCATAACTGATAATACAGTATGTTGCCTACAGAAGCGTAGTGTTATCACTAGACACCGGATTATATGCAACTTAAAAACACTAAAATATGCATGCAAATATGCAATAAAAAAGTCCAAAATATGCATAAAATAGCAAAAATATGCCAAAATATGCAACTATATGCAACATAATATAAACAAATATAGTTTAATCATTTTATAAAAAAAAAAACATAACAAATTTGATTTTTTTAAATTTTTAATAAAGTCAAATAGGTAAAATGTGTGAAAATATACAATTTCATATATACAGGGTGTTAGACAAGAAACGTACAGCTAAATATCATCATTTTGAATGGTTTTTTGTGTATCATAAAGTTTTAATTTTTAGTATACTTGCAATAACAACCAACTTTAGTTTTTGAAGAGCAACATATTTTTTTTATCTTCCAAGAAATTTTAAATATAACCTTATAAATTAAAAAAAAAAACGTTTTATTTGTTTTCTATTTAAAATGATTGTAATTGAATAGTAATAATAACTAATGTTTAATTTCTGGGATATTTTTATATTAATATGGATAATATAGTAACTTAAAAAATGGCGTTTTACAATTTTTTTTTCTAAAAACCGGTGATATATGCATAAAAACCGAATATGGTTAAAATATGCAACAAAGCCTAAATATGGTCAAAATATGCAAATGCATATGCAAATATGCATTTGCATATAATCCGGTCTCTAGTTATCACTTATTACTATAACGCAAAACATAATACATTAAAAAAATACGTTTTTGACTGGTATTGACAGAATTACAAAAGCTTATCAAAAACTAATACAAACATGATATGTTGCTATTTAAAATAAACCAAATTGGCATTATAACTCTTTAAAGTTATAAAAAAAACAAACAAAAAGCATTAACAGATAACTTTTTGAAATTATCAAATTGATGTGATTTTTCCCAAAAATCTTTACTGTACGTAAATTGAAAATACAAAACAAAAAAACAAAAAAAATTGCAAACAATAAAAACAGTCAAAAAAACAGATAAGCAAAATTTTGTTTAGGAACGTAAATGGGATGGACAACGCATCATAAGTTCTGGGAGTATATAAATTTTTTTGGTAGAGTGGATAGCTGACCAGAGATAGGAAAGTTAAAGTACAATTGGAAATACAACCGGCATAATTATCTATATAAAAGAAAAAATAAGTCAAAAAATAAATAGGGTTATGAAAAATAAAAAAATACAAGAAAGAACTTTTTATGAAGAGGGAAAAAGTAATAGCAATAACAGTACACAGCAAAAGTATGAAAATCATTAGGCAAAAATTAGAAAGTTTAATACAAGAAACTGCCATTAGAACTGTGCATTACTAAACAGTTTCTTAAGTTAAGCCCAGAAAACAGGACAATTAAAAAAAAAGTAAAAAAAAAGAAGCAGTTAGATAAAAAAAATGTGTTAAGTGTAAAAAAAAAATTAAAGAAAAAAAATTAAAATTAAAAAAATGTAGAAGAGATAATTAGAAAAAACAATCAGAAAAGCTATAGTAAAAAAGAAAAAAAAAGAAAAGATGAAAAAACCAAATAGTAGAATAGCAAACCAAAAGATGTTAAAGCACTGTAGAAACAACAAAGGCATAAAAGAAAAAATCTAAGAGAACATAAAGCATACAAAAAGCAGTATAAAAAACCTAAAAGTAAAAAAAAAAAAAAATTAAAATTAAAAAAGTAAAGTGAAGGAAAACATAAAATAAAATCAGGGGATACTAAAGCAATACTGATGGAAGAGTGAAAAGAACACTTTTCGAATTTGTTTAGAAAAAAAAAAACAACCAGACAGACAAAAGCAAATCTAGCCAACAAAAAAAATAATCAAAAAAGCAATAGGAAAAAAGATAAAAATAGATAGGATAGAATACAAAATATAGCGTGGCTGTATGGTACAGAAGAGTTAGCTGAAAGATTGAGTAAGTTAATAAAAAGAGTACGAAAAAAAAAAAGGTTTAAAGTCAATGGAGAAAAAGTCTTGTATGCTCAGTACACAAAAACGCAAACTGGGTATGAATGAGATAATTCTAGTTAGGCAAGTCGGTTATAGATAGGGAAAAGGTACAATAAATAACGTATATATTTTACACAATATTATAAAAAATAGCATCCAGAACCTAAAAACGGCATTTGATAATGTAAATAGAAAAAAATTGTTGAAATGTATAAAAAAAAAAAATTAGCAAGCATCTGTTAAAAAGAATAGAAGACAGCAAGCAGAGTGTAGGTTAACGGAAAAATTAGTAAAAAGTTTTGGACAACAAAAAAAAAGTGTGTTTCCCACTTTGTTTGCGATTTACATAGCAAATGTAGAAGAAAATCTGTGGTTGGCTCCAACAGAAAAGAATTTGTAAAAAAAATAATAAGAAGTTTAGAAACATATTTATAAAAAAGTTTTAAAAGTTAGTTAAAAAAAAAAACAAAAATAGTGTTCAGAAAAAGGGGTAGAATAAAAAAATAAAGGATTGAAAATTAAATGATTGAGGTAAAATATTTTAAATATTTAGAATATTTATTTTGTACAAAGAATAGCAAAAATGAACACGTAAAAGTGATAGTTCAAAATACAAATAAAATAGTGTGAGGAATAAAGAAAAAAAAAATTTATTGTATGAAAATAAAAAAGTTTAAATTTTATGGTATAGTTAAAAGTATGATATTGTACGAGTCAGAAATATTTAATAATAATTATATAATTTATAAGAGTTATAATTATTTATTTTAAAAAACTATAGATTTATTTGTAAATGTGATATAACTTTCAAAGCCAAAAGGCACAAAATAAACGTACTATTATTTATAAAAATGAAGAAAAAATAGTATTGAATGACTTTGTGTGTTGCAATTAAAAAAATATTACGACGTGTTTTGAATAATTTATGAAAACCACCAACAATTTTATTTGAGTTTGCAAAATAAAAAAAAAAAACAAAAAATGTTTTCAGGAACTTTTACTATAGCATTTTAAAATGCACAGAACTTTTTTAAACCTACAGTTATATTTCTTAGTTACTGGAACTAGCTTACAATAGATCACAACAAATCCTTATGTCGACCCAGATAGAAAAATTATACATATGATCAACTGAGGTAAATTAATTTTATTTGACTATAAATTTCTCACAGCTGCCCTTTTTTGGTTTTTAGTTTATACAAAAAAATTCATTGCAACTTAGAACTTTTTAGTTGTCTCTTGTCAACATTCAAAACTTCAGTCGTTGCTATTTTTAATAAATTTGTTTATTTCTTCATTAATATCTTTATACATATTTTACTTTCTTTTTACAATTTACACATAAACCACGCAAACAAAGATGTAAGCAGTCAAGTTTAAATATGTATGTTCAACTTTAACAGTTTCAGATCTCAACTGCACACAACACGTTTTACACAGTAAGCACAACCATACACTAAAAAAGTATATGATTTTGGTGTTTGGTCGTTTAACACCATCTACAATGCGTTATGGTTGTTTTTTTTATTGGGCGTTTTTAATGTTTGGGCCTTTATACAGAGTGATTAAAAAAAAACTGCATACCCCTTATTACAAACGCAACAACTTCATATTCTCAAACGCAAAAAATATACTTTGTTTTAAATTCTGGCTGGTTTTTACAGCTATTTTATAAACAACTTATTGGTTTTTAAGAATACGAGGTCTGGCTATTAAATAACGAGACTGCGATCGCAGAAAGCGTGTTAGATTTCTGGAAGTGTCTACTATTCCAGTTCGAAAACTTGTTTTTGTCGCTGCAGTAGTATTTTTTTTATAAAGGTTATAATCAAACGTGTTTTTTTTTTCGTGCCGATAACAATGAGTGACGAAAACCACGAGCAACGGATCAATGTAAAATTTCTTGTTAAATTAAAAAAAAAAACTCCGACTGAGTACTATAAGTTGTTGAAAAATGCCTATGGTCAGAATTCTCTATCTCGTGCGCGTGTTTTCTAATAGTATAAACGGTTTTCTGAAGGCCGAGAGAGCACCAAAGATGACCAACGTCCAGGTTGACCTGTATCTGTTTCAACTCCGCAAACAATAACCAAAAACAATTGTAATGACTGATTGAGTTCCAAATGGTCAAACTGTAATTCAAATTTACTATTTCAAAGTTTTAGGAACACTGCGAGAGCGAGTTTGTAAGAAATGGCCGGAGTTGTAGAAAAACGCTCAGTCTGTGAAGCGTTATTTAGCCGCTAGAGGCACTCCAGTGCTTGAACAAGCGCCGCACTTGCTTGATTTAGCACCCTGTGATTTTGTTTTATTTCCAAAGATCAAGTTTGCATTAAAAGGAACCCGGTTTAAGTCGATAGAAGAGGTGAAGCAAAAATTAGCGAAGTTCCTAAATGTTCTTGCAAAAGAAGACTTCTCCTTGCATTGCATTCACCAATGAAAAAAACGAATGAAATGGTATGTGGCAAAGGGAAGGAATTACATTAAAAAAAAGCATTCGATTATAGAATAATTTTTAAAATAAAATTCTTTTTCATAAGCAGTCTTGTTATTTAATAGCCAGACCTCGTATATATGTAATGTTTACATACAGTTGTAGTAGCTGTGTTTAATAAATTTCATTAAATAAAGAAATGCACCTAAGGTATTGATACAAAATGCTTTATACTAAAATTTAAAAAAAAATATTTAGATAAATGGTTTTAAGCATTCAAATAAACAAGGTTTTATTTAGTTTTGCTTTTCTCATAAAAAAAATCTAAGAAAATACCTTGGTCTGCTATTAAAATGTTTTAAGTAATAGTATCAGTCTTAGTTGAAAGCAAACCAAAAAAACTAACAAACAGTATTACTTTTGTAAGCAGTATAATTTATTGATTAATTATGCTATCTAAAAATAAGTTTAGCAACATATGCGCACAAAAAATCCATAGTGAAAAAGATATAGTTAATAAAGCCAATATTAACCAAAAACTGAAATTATTAAGGTTAAGTTGATTTTACACACTTTTAGTCAACCTTAGATGGCAACTTTAGTGGTTAATAAAATACCAAGATCACTTAACTAAATTTACTTTTTTGAGTCTTCTGAAAACCAAAATAGCAGATAAAGTAAGATATGAGTTATTAAAAACGCTAAACGCTATCAATAAAAAAATGACATCAAAATTGTCAGTTTGTAAAGTTATTAAGGGCTATGCTCAACACCCACAAAACCAAAAAAGTGTTGCAACCAATACGTAGAAAATATGTTGAGATTTTGGTTGCAAAGTAATAACACTTAGAACTGGTCACTCGGTTGATATTTTGTGCAGTAGCAACTTTTACGTATCATTAAGTAATAGAGCGTTTATTTATTAAAACGTTATTTAGAATAATATTTTTAGTTAGTTTGTTCTTTACTTTCTACAAAAAAAAAGATTGCATTTTTACAGAAAAAGAACTTGAATGTGTGGTCAAAGAAAATAAAGTTACTAGTACATTACTTACACACCAAACAATGTAATAAATATAGAAACACACAAATGTGTACCGTTAGATTTACTAGATATTCACATCAATAGTTTACCATGAACATTGTACAATTATTTTCCAATCAATGAAAAAAATTACTATAAAATTTACTTGCAGTCCAGCTCTAGAACGAACAATCAAAAGCATTTATAAATTCTTAATAATTACATGTAAGAAAATATGTAATAACTGCTGTTCTAAAAACTGATTGTAGACCACTAAACTCGGGAAACCTTTTAGGTGCAATCTTAGATGTACAAAATAAAGTTACAAACAAAAATTCAACTAAACAATGCTTCTATAACAAATATCATTTATTATATCTGTATCTCAACCCATACTATCTTAAAAGCAGATTATAAACAATCAATACGTTCAATTTTTGTTTAAATAAATCATTTTAAATCTGCAATATTCACAGTCAAAAAAATTGAAATTCAATTTTTGTTAAACATTAATGTTTTATGTATCGTAAATGTTTTTTCTTACATATATGTTATTGTAATTATAATATACATATATAATATATAAAAAATTGTAACTAATAATAAACAAACACCAAAAACAACAACAATCTAACGATGTACAATATGGCAAGTTGTTTATCTGCGTTTTATAAAATTCTTATAACATAGTAGCCAAATATAATACAAAGTTAATATTTGAAAATGTGGCGGGTGCTTGTGTGCCTTTATAAAAAGATTACAGCTCTTAGCTGGATTGTCAAATAATGGCTAAATTACAAAAATATATTAAGAAAAACATTATTTTTATAATGTTGGACTGAAAATTGAATTAAATTAAATTTACTTCCTTGAGAAGTACAGGTATCAAAATAGAAATTGCAAATAACAATCACCATTTAAACAGTTTTCTAGAATAAAAGAGTTATTAAATATTCCGTTTACAATACTACATTTATTACAAATGATTAGTAAACATGTGTTTGGCCAATGACATAATTTTTTTTTAATTAATAGTAATGCAAGTATATAGACATTGTAAATACTATTACGTGTGAAAGTTGTTGAAGTATAGCAAAAATACACTCAAAATTGAAAATCTTGCACATAAAATAGATAAAGTAAATGTTTGTTTAAAATTCTCCAAACTGTAAAATACAAAATTTTAATAATAAAATAAAACACTGTCTACGTTTTTTACCACAAATATTTTATTGATATAAATCTATATTTCTAAAGAATATATATTAATATTAACAAAAGTTCAAAGTGAACTTTTGTTAATATTAATATATATTCTTTAGGAATATAGATTTATATCAATAAAATATTTGTGGTAAAAAACGTAGACAGTGTTTTATTTTATTATTATTATGGATTACCACGTAGTAAAGGTCTCAGCCATCCTTTATACAAAATTTTAAGTTTTAGAACATCATTTTTAAAATTCAAAATGTGCTTAGGTCTATGGTTTCTTCCAAATTACTCAAATTTTTAGTTTTTCTTCACAACACGTAAAAAAGTTTCACGTTTTGGATAATATTTTTAAAGAAATCTTTGAACATAAAAACAAGTTGTCATAAGTGAACTTTGTCCTGATTTTCTGAATGCTAGTATTCATAAGTTCTTTGTTTGTAAAATTGTATAGCATTGTTCAAGTACCAATAACAAACTACTAATAAAAATACCAAACAAACTTGATTTGTGCACAATTTTTCTAGCAGGCCGAAGGTCCTTCCGAGTATGAGTGGTAAAATAAGGCAAGATGATTAACGTTTGTAAATTTGTTTGTCGCTGAAACTATGAATGCAAAAGCGGTTAAACTCGGAACAAACTCACAAATAATATACGGCACAGTAGGATTTAAACACTAGCATGAGAAACAACTACTTAAGCAACTGACCCACTCTGCCGTATTATTTTATTATATTTTATTGAATAAATTGAAAAGAAATAACATGTGTCTTAAAACGTATTGTTACCGTTACTTCATAATGAAATATTTTAAAAGTATGTTGCAGCGTTTGTCATTTTGATATTAATTGCGGCACTTGTTGATATTTTTTTTAAAATTTTTACTTAAATTTTAATCCTATAAGATTTTAGTGAAATTTTAATCTCCCTGTATTGATCTAAGATCTAAATGATTTAAAAACTTGTTAATTTAGATCCGTACCCATTGAAAAATGCTCATTTTTATCTGAATTAGATCAATCATCAATTCAATAAGTGACATGTTAAGATTAGTAATATCTCGTAGTATAGATTGAAATTACAATACAAAATTGTAATCCCAATATAATTACTTATATGTATTTTTCTACGCATATTTATTAAAAAAAGAATTTTAAAAATATGTATATACTCTGGCTTAACCTAAATGTAGATATGATAAATACCTTGCTATTTTCCATTCCGGGCACTTCTTTCTTTTTTTGAGTAATAAAATATGCTACGTCAGCTAAAGCTTGATCAGCTGATAAATATTTCAAGCTATCTGATGTAAAGTCACTGTATTAAAAAAATACATTGTTAATAATTATTTTCATAAATTTGATTTTTATTAATCTTACTCTAAGGGATAGCTTTCACCATAGTATCTATGTTCAGTATAGTACATATAACCTCCATGATCTTTTGCCATATCAAACATTTGTCCTGTCACTAAATAACCCTTAGAAATTTCCCATTCACCTCCAAGGAATACAAACATAGGTCCCCCATCTTCGTAAAACTGACTATTATTCATGTAACGCTACATTACAAAATGTTATAATATAACTTATAAATTTGTTTAAATTAAAATATCTTACCATCGGCCATGTTCTTCCATCAGTTACATCAAAATGATTTAATCTTTGTTCAATGGTCCCCCAATCTGGGTCAATTGCACGGCTCTGTCGTGGACCAGCTGGAGGTATTCCAATTTTTTTTTGCAGTATTTTAGCCTGTAATAATAGTTATAAGATTTAATAAATTAAAAAAATAATAAAACATTACATTGCAGCAACTAATAATTGCCACATAAACAATAACAGTACACAAGGTTTTCATGATCAGAAATGTAATAATTCATAAATGCAATTCAATAAATAAATATTAAGATAATGTAGATAAAATAATCGAGTATAGATTTATGATTTATCATTACAATATATCATTAGATACGCAATCTTAATCTCATTTCACAATGTTTTATGTTTAGTTCCAAAAAAAAAAACAATATAATGTAATCCCAGGAAAAATTTACTATGTCAAGATTAAAAACCATACATTTTTTATCGTATATAAATGTACAAAGTTAAATATTATATAATGTAATTATTTAAAACAAATAATTCGAAATTGATAATACTTGAAAAGAATTTATATACAGAGTTAATACAAAATTCAAAACAAAAATTTTTTGGTTTTAAACCAAGTATTGTTTAAATATATTATTAATAATAATAATGTCAAAATACAATATAGTAAAGAGATACCTATACACAGTTTAAACTATTATAATTATAATTGTAGATTCTCATGCATATATAAATATATTTTATAATATTTTTATTTTTATTTATATATTTACAGTTTATAGTTGATTATACTGAAGATGGTCTAGCGACTGAAACTAGTCTATTTTAATAAATGACTATTAAAAGCATATAAAAGTATATTTTTACAAATTTAATTTTAAAGTATTTATTAATTATGAACTAAATATAAATAATGCATTGTTTTGCAACTATGCAAAACAAAAATATAAATAAAGTATTATTAACTGCAAATTGTTATGCTGGGTTGCACCAACATCAGTCGGTCCGAACCGTCCGTTAATTTTTTTTTATAAAGTTGTTTGTTTCGTGGTATAGTGGGTATCATACCCGCTTAGCACACGAAAGGTCCCCGGTTCGATACCAAGCAAAACAAAACTTTTTTTTATTAAATTATGGGTTTTAATTATTATTTATTTTAACTTAAGTGATTATCTCGTATTTATTTAAAATTTTATAATTTTATATATATTTTTAGATTGTAATTCTGATATGTTTTTCAACTTTTTGGATGTCTTGATTGCAAATTAATTGAATTAAATTCAGATGTAACGTTTTAATTTGTTTTGTGTTACACCATTTATTATATTCAATAATATTTTTTGCTGGGTTGCAATCCGCAGGTTAAAACGGTCAGTTTAAACCGATTGTTTTTAGAAGGCCCGTCGCGACCGAGTGTTTGCACCAACGCGATCCCGATGTTCTACGATGTATGCGCCGAAGCGATTGACATTTCAAATTTAATTGTCCAAATAAATAATATAACATATAATAATAATTTATCATATTTAACATATGTATTATATCATCTAAACCACCTGAAGAAGATGAACTAGAACTTGATGAATCCATTTTCAAATGTAAACAAATTCATTAATTCACAATTTTGAGGTTAGAAACACACCGTAATTCAAATAACCGTCCGAAATTCGGTCGGTTCAAATCAGTCGATTTTTAGGTGTTAAATAACGGAGGATTCCGATCGATGAATGTTGGTGTAACAGAAAACGGTCAATAATCGGATCAAATTCGCCGTTCTGAACGACTGTAGTTAATGGAACCTATCATAAACGTTTTCATTGTTCTTTTTATTGTATTTCTTTTTGTGTATAAGAATTCCATTATAGTATCCAGTATTAACTGATTTTCAAATTATTGTTTCGTGGTGTAGTGGATATCAGACCCGCCCAACAAGCGGAAGGTGGGTCCTTGGTTCGATCCTAGAGCAAAACCAACTTTTTTAAAAATTTATATTTATAATTTTTTTAAATTATGAGTACTTTACTTCATTTTATTCTGAATAGGTTGTTTTTGTTCTATAAAGTTTTAATTTTTTATATTATATATAAATTAATTGAATTAAAAAAAGATTATTTGTTAGATATTTGTTTAAAATTTAAATATATTATTGAATATAATAAATGATGTAACCTAACAAACACAAAACAAATTAAAACAAGGAATAACGTTACATCTTAATTTAATTCAATTAATTTGCATCAAGACATCCCGAACAGTTGAATATAGGTATATGATGAATATTATAAATATTGAAATTATCTGAAAATATATATAAAAATATAAAATTTGAAGTAAATGAGTGATAATTACTTAAAATTAAAATAAATAATAATTAAAAACCATAATTAAAAAAAAAAGTTTTATTTTGCCTGATATCGAACCAGGGACCTTTCGTGTGCTAAGCGGGTATGATACCCACTACACCACGAAACAAGCAACTTTATAAAAAAAAATTAACGGACGGTTCGGACCGACCGATGTTGGTGCAACCCAGCATTAATTAACTATTAATAAAATAATTTAAAATTTTAATTAATTGATTTGTAGTGGCCGTTACTATATGATAGTTCATTTTAAGATAAATAAAACAGATATTCGTGATAATCTTAATACAGTACATAGTAAATGTGTTTTATTTATCTTTTAATTAATTGTCCGTTAATAAATTTCCTTATATCAACATTTGAAGAAGCGTTTAATTTAAGAAATCAAATATAATTTGACTGTTTTTTTTAAATAATCAAACGAAAGACTGGTTTGCCATCTAGTTGCTTGACCCTTGGCCGCTGTGATTCGATTGACTGATTTTGAATAAATTATTAATTCATTTCATTTTTTGTTTTTTTTAAGTCAATATTAAGTTGTTTGATTATGTTTGGCAAAACATTAAAACATTCTGCTCTATAAAACCTAGATTCAGTTTGGATTCTTACTAATCTAGAGTAATTTGCATTTAAATGTGATTTATTCCTTATTAAATAATGCATAATTTAATAACTATCATAGTTCTAAATTAGTTGTTTTACATGCAATAGACATTCATAAATAAATACACAGAGAAGAGTTAATATTATCAAATTGCAATGACTTTGTTGACAATAATCTGTACGCTATTCCTGCGCACTGCTTGTCTCTGCATTTTAAATCAATAAATATATTTTTATGTAATGCTCTAGCGCAAATTACACAATACTTATTTCGAACACCCAAATACAAAACTTTTGTTGTTTCTTTTCTAATAATTACAGCAATTATGACCATAACTACGGTATGCCCAACCACCATCCAAATACTCTTCAATCCAAGGCCACTCACCTGACCTTTCTCTACAGCTTTTTTGCCTGCTTCTTCCATGTCCATCCAGGTCGAATATCATACCTTACTTAATTAGCCTTTGATTAAATAGTACATTGATCCATAGAGGGGGAACATTCATCACACTTAAAAATTCTTCCGTATGTTTAAATGTACTACCAATTGACATAGTGGCCTAATATTACGACGCTATGAAGGCCATGTGTAATTTCTGAGTCAATTTTTAAATTTCCACCTGTACAAATTTGGGAATGCAACTGCGAAAAGTTTATTAATTTTTCAATTACATAGCCTAGATTAACAATGCGATTGCCAGTAATTTTTGCATAGAACTAGTGATTATCAAAGATATTAGTCCGGAGACTACCAGAGAAAAAATATTGGAAGACATTATACACAAAGCATACACAGAAGGAAGAACGATAATATCCATAAAAAAGGGTATAGAGAAAAACAAACAGCTATAGCCAAGATGGACAAAAAAGCAGCGGAACAGATAATAAGAGAAAGAAGAATAAACATAGGACTCATAAGATGAAGAGTAGAAAAAGTAACAGCAAACGAGAGAAAATGTTACAAATTCTAGATAAAAGGACATGTAGAGGCGGAATGCAAGAAGAAGATAGGTCATTGCTATGCATAAAATGCGGAAAAGAGGGACATCAGGTTGCAGAATGCAAGAACAGAGAATATTGTATAGAATGCACAACAATAGGACACAGAACGGGAGATAGAAGATGTCCGGCTGCAAAGAAAAAAGAAAATGAAGAAGAATATAAAGGACAACGACCCCAATAACTGGAGACAACACGAGGAGCAGATCATAAACCAAAATGTATAACTTTGTACAAACATAGGGAGGGGAAAAGAGGCACATAATATACTGGTAGCTACAGCAGAGAGAGAGGAAATAGACCTAGTAATAGTGAGTGAACCAAATAAAAACAAACTAAATGGTAAGTGGATAAGAAACAATAAAACAGATGCTGCTATTTTCTCCAAGGAAAAATGTAGGGACAAAGTGGAAAGATGGGAAACACCGAAAGAGGGAATAGTGCGGGCTGAAGTAGAAAGTATGATAGTATACAGCTGTTATATCAGTCCAAACTGCGGAATGGAATACTATTGGGAGTAGATAGAAGAAACAGTTTAAGAAAACAAAAAAGCAAAAAAATCATAGTAGGAGGAGATTTCAATGCAAAATCACCGAGATGGGGAGAATACAAGAGGGATTTAAGAGGAAAAATCTTAGAGGAGATGATAGCTGGGTTAAACCTTACCATTTGCAACAAAAGAGACAAACCTACGTTTGTAAGAGAAAGCTCAAAATCACATATTGACATTACCATAGCAACATGTTAATGGCAGGTATAGTGAATGAATGTAACGTGACAGAAGAGGAATCACTCAGTTTGCACAAACTTATACAATATAATACAAAGGAGAAAGGCAAACAGGAGTACACGAGAGAAGGTAGATAGAACGTAAGAAGAATGGACAAAGAGAAGATAAAGAGAGCCATGGAAACAGAAAAAGTTACAGAAAACGAAAACTTAGAGAAAAGATGCAAAAGATACTTAGAAAAGCTAAGAAAAGCGGCGGATGAAGCAATTCCAAGTGCAAAAAGGACCATACTGGTGGTGCAAGGAAATAAAAGAATGCAAAAAAAAACAATACAAACAGGAAGGAAAGTCAAAAGACAGAGAAAAAGAGGAGAAAATACAGAGGAAACAGAGAAAGAACTAAAAAACGACAAAAAAATCTTAAATAAAAAAGGCAATCAGGGGTAGCAGAAAAAGATGCTGGAAAGAAATGATAGAATCTATAGACGGTGATCCTTAGGGAAAACAGTAAAAAATAGTGATGAACAAACTGAGAGGAAGAGCAAAGAAGTCTACATAAAAGAAGAAGAAAGAGAAGAAATCAAAATTAAAAAATTGTTTCCCAAGAGAGAACCGATAGAAGAACCAGAAAATGAAGAAGAAAAAGAAACAGTCATGGCAACAGTGGAAGAGACAAAGGAAATCATAAAAGAATTGTCTAACAACAAAGCACCAGGTCCGGACGAAATAACAACAGAGATTGTTAAAGCAGCTCTAGACGGGAATGAGGTAGAAATAACTCAAATAATCAACAGATGCCTGAAAGACGGAATTTTTCCTGAATGTTGGAAAGAAACCACACTAGTACTGATTGAGAATAAGAAAGAAGTAAGAAAAGCGACTTCATACAGGCCAATATGCTTAATAAACACTCTAGCTAAAATAATGAAAAAAGTCATTGTACGGAGAATAGAACAAGAAATAGAAGAAAAAGGAGGATGGGAAAAGGAACAATACGGATTTACCAAGGGAAGAACAACCTTAGGAGCTATAGACAAAGTAAAAGCATTAGCAAAAGAAGCAAACAGCGTAACGCAGAGGAAAAGACAACACTGTGTAATGATAGCGTTGGACATACAGAACGCGTTTAACAGCGTGTTATGAGAAGCAATTATAGAGGCGGCAAAGAAAAGAGAACTGAAGAAGAAAACAATCAAGATCATATAGAGCTACTTACAGGGTAGAAACCTAGTAACTAAGAACGGAAAATTCAAACTTACTAGAGGGGTACCACAGGGCTCAGCACTAGGACCAAAGCTATGGAACCTTGTTTATAATGAGTTACTTCAAATGAGGTTGCCGGAAGGTTTGACAATAACGGCATTTGCGGACGACGTAGCACTAGTAGATAGGGACGTAAAAATAGATATACTAAAAGAAAGACTAGAGCTGGCAATAGATAAGATACAGTTATGGATGAGAAGTAAGGGTTTAAAATTAACAACACAAAAAACAGAAGCGGCCTGGCTATCAACTAAGAGGAATAATAGAGGAACAGGTATGATACAGGTAAGAGACCAAGTGATAACCATAGAGAAAAAAATTAAATACCTCGGGGTGACACTTGAAGCAAAGGGATAGAATAAACAGGTTAAGGAAGCAGTCATGGGAACAAAGGAAATGGAGAGAAAGCTAGGGTAGACTCATGTCAAACAACGGAGCTCCAGGAAAAGAAGCCAGAAGGTTAATAGCAACAGCAGCAAGAAGCAAATTGTTACACGCCGCAGAAAAATGGGGAGAAGCCATGAAGACAAAAAACAGAAATGAAATAAGAGGAGGTACAAGAGCCAGTTTGTTAAGGATCTGCAGGGCTTACCGAACGGTGTCACAAGAGGCAGTAGAAGTGATATCGGCAACACCTCCCGCGGATATAATGGTGGAAGAAAAAATAGAAATAAAGAAACTAATAAAAGAAGGAACCAGTAAAAAGGATGCTAAGTTAAGAGCAAAAGAGAAGACAATGGAAAGATGGCAAAGACAGTGGAATAGAAAAAAGGGAGAATGGACAAGAGAACTAATCTTGGAGATAAAAGAGTGGGTAGAGAACAAACCCGAGACGTGCTATTATACAAAACAAATACTAACCGAACATGGAGCCTTTGGAAAGTTCTTGCAAAAAATTAAAAAAATCAAGGAAGAGGAAAGATGTATATTCTGTCAGGAAGAAACACACGATAATGCAGAACACACTCTAGTAGAATAAAAAGCGTGGGAGAAAGATAGAATAGAACTAGAAAAAATATTGGAAAGCAAAATGGATAAAACAACAATCATTAAGAAATGCCTAAGAGATAAAAATAAATGGAGGGCGCTAAGAAACTTTGAAACAAGAGTACTAAAAAAAATGAGGAGTTTGACAATGAAAGAATATAGAAAAAAAAAACAAACAAACACACAAAATAAAAGCCATAGAAGAGAAAGGAGAGAAACGAAAGAAGCAAAATGGAAACAACAAAACAAAGAAAAAGATCAAACAAAAAGAAATAAGGAAGGTTAAGACAATTATGCATAACAAGAAATAGAAGAAAATAGAAGAAGATTTACAGAAACTACAATACCAAACAAAATTGCAAAGATAAAGAGAAGAAAAAAAAATGCTGAAGGAATACAGAATAACAGAAATAACGAGGCAAATACCAAATGGTTGGTACGCTATCTCGAGGTTGACGGATAACGCAACTTTTGAGATAGTCAGAATATACCTGGCAACGAAAGGACACAAAGAAGTAATCCCAGATGGAGTTACAAGGATATCACTGGAGGTAAAACTAACAAATTTAGGACTGCCAAAAGGAAAACAGCTAAGGAAACTTTATAAACTAATCATGAAGAAAAGAGAATACAATGAAGAAAAAGTGAACAAAGACTTAAGAAAACTAAGAACGCATCTGAAGACAAACCAAATAATTAGAATAAATAACACACGGATTGGAGAAAGAAAAGAATGTACAACTCGATGTCAATGCAGATAAAAAGGATTAAAAAAAAACAAACAAAAAACAGAAAAAAGGTAGCCCTTACCTATAGAGAAATAGAAGGGCCGGGGACAGCATGCGTGCCACAAATTCTGAAAATCCGCGAGGCAATAACCAGCCTACCTCGAACTTTTTCCAAATCTAGACTAGTTTGACAAGGACATATAACAACAGGATTTACGCAGAGAAGAAAACGGGAAGGTATTGCCATGCGTAAGTCATTCTTAAGAGCCACTTGTTGAGGCCAACACCTCACAACGTCAAAAAAAAAGAAGTAATTTTGCATAACTTTTCAGACATGATTGTCTCATATTGTATATTTGATCCCTATGCATTATCTAAATCAGCTACTTAATCATCGTCTTTAGATTGAATAACTAGATTTTTTTTTAAGTTTATATGGCATCACTTGTTTTTTCACAAATAAGACTAAATATTAATTATTATTATTAAAGAATTTAAAAGCTATTAGGTTTGTTTTTGCAAGCATTTATTTATAAAATTTATACAGGGTCTGTCAAAATTACCGGATCACCTAAATAATTTTCTAACCGTAAATTTTTTTTAAAAAAGTAAAAAAAAAGTTGTTTGGTTTGGTGTTCATTTTTTTGTAGAATTTTGGTAAATTTTTTTTTAAATAAAATACCTTGTATATTTTTACAGTTTTTGATTTTGAGACAAATTCTAGAAAGTATTTTTTTTTTAAATATTTTTTTTATAAAATGCACCATTTTTGAGTTATAAGCAAACTCCTAAACTTTAAATAAAAAACATTTTCCCACAAACAAACATACATTTATTTAACCAAACAAATAAAAAAAAAAACAACAATACCAAAAACCAATAACAAAACAATAATTAAATCATTAAAAAAGTAAAAGTATACAGGGTGTTCTATTTAAAAAAAATATCCAAATTTCTATAATAAAATAAACACTGTATATTTTTACATTTTTTAGTTCTAAGATTAGTTTTAAGATAAGGATTAAAAAATGTAAAAATTTACAGAATGTTATAAATGGTGCATTATATAAAAAAAATTACGAAAAATACGGTATTTTTCTCAATACAATCGAAGAAAAAATACTAACTAACAACAACCCACTACACAATAACATAATACTATGGCGTAGATATATAGATGACATATTTTGTATATTTAGAGGGCAACCAAATGACATAAATAATTTACATTCATATATTAATAGCTTAACTAAAAACATACAATTTACAATAGAAATAGAAAATAACAATCAAATAAATTTTCTTGATCTGACAATAATCAAAAAGAATTCAAACAAACTAGATTTCAAAATTTACAGAAAACCAACCAATTCAGGCATAATAATCCCTTTCAACTCAAATCACAGTTTTAACAACAAATTTGCAGCTTTTTACTCCCTAATACATAGAGCACTATCACTTCCACTATCATCTACACATCTACAGCTTGAATATAATACAATAAAACAGCTAGCTATAAATAATCAATTTCCCCTCAGCACAATAGACAAAATAATTAAGAAACATACACAAAAAACACTACTTGACAACATATCACTTCTTACACACAACACCAAAAACACAAACAACTAATACAGAAAGTTAACATATTACAACAACACCAGTAACAAAATACAAAAACTATTGTACAAATACGATCTTAAAGCTTCACTATCTAACCCTAACACTATCAAAAATTACATCTGCAATCAAAAACATACATCAGACAAACTGACTAAATCAGGAATATACCAAATCAATTGTCAAGATTGCACAGCTTCATATATAGGACAAACTGGTAGAGCACTTAAATACAGACTCAAAGAACACACTCACAAAAATCACAACTCCACTTTTTCCAAACACTTACAAATACACAAACACACTTTCAATATCAAAAACAAAAATAATATAAAACTCCTACACCAATGTAAAAAAGGCTTAAAAATGACAATACTAGAATCATATGAAATAGACAAATTAAAAAACAATAAAAACTACAGATACCTAAACAAACAAATCAATAACCCATACCAACATATCTATACATTTTTAAAAAACAATAACCACACTACAGTTAATCACTTGACAACAATAACCACAATACACAATAACCAATTAATGTAACAGTAACCACAACAAATTCACACCACCCGCAACACACAACAACACCTGTGAAAAGAAAAGAAAAGTAAGTTTTGTTAAAATCATCTATGTAACACATATATATTTATAATTAATGTAATATTTTAGAACTGATGATGGCCTAACCGCCGAAACCGGTCTTAATATATAAAAATAAAATCAGCACATTAAAGTATAAATTTTTTATTAAAATACCCTAACCTCAATTATTTTAAACTGTGCAATAATCAGAAACAAATACTAATTCCTATTTTGTTTTAAGTTTAAACATTTATCAGAAACATGTTTTATTTTTTGTTAAAATTATAATATGTAAAATAATAATTTTAATTAAAACGAATATTGTCGAATGCCCACCCGAGGCAACGTTTGGCTCGTCTTCGCCGTCTCAATCCTTCTATATTATATTATTTGTTACTGCTAGCGCCATCTAAGCGGCTTGAGATTTCTCAACAAATAAATTCTCCAGCGTTAATATACTATAAAACAACACAGAATGGCAGAATGCAAAGTATGCAGTTTGTAATACATTTTGAGACACCAAATTTGATAACAACCGTAAAAAAAATGTTTTTGTTTACTTTTTTTCCCAAAGTATAAACATGTTTAATTCAGTTTAGGTTATTAAACTTAAAAAACTGACTGGATTGTCAAACTTTGTTGTATTTAGAGATAAAGACATGGTTTTTAATGTAAAGCATATGTTTGACAATTTAGATTTATTTAGAACAAGTCAATTAGCATCAAACCAATCTACAGCATTCAAGTGAAAGAAATTTTTGGGTCATTACTGTCTCAATACATAAATTTGTACAAACTAAAGTTGAGTCATTTGCAAATAACACAAAATTAGTCTGACCAAGATGTTGTGGTAGATCATTTATATATTATATATATTAAAATCAGCAATAACGCAAGAATAGATATTTAATAGTTTTAATTTATTTGATATTATGTTATCATACAAAACTGTTTGATATCTATTTTTCAAATAAGATGATATTAGTTTTATGCTCTTGAAGGTAAAGTTATCAAATCTAACTTTTTTAGTAATATTATATGTTATAAACAAATTATTATTAAAAAAAAAAAATTTGGTTTGATAATAGTTTCTTAAAGACTTAGGTAAGATAGATATAAGACAAATATTTAAAACATTTTTTGACATTTTTCTACTCTTAACCCATATATCTGTATTATAGCTGTTTTTTAGATTTTTTTATAGCATCACAAACCTTGTTATATAATGCTTCTCTAGAGTTAAAATTAAAATCAGCATCTACTTTATTCATAAATGACAATGGAAAAGTTATATTGTTTAATATATTAACAGTTACATTGATAAAAAAACTGTTGTATGTTTCAGCATCAATCATATTTGTATCAACAGAGTGCAATTTATTTTTATTTATTTTTAATAACCTGCCAAATAGCTTGTTTCTTATTTTTAGAGTTCCATATAAAGTTATTATTTGCATTTATTTTAGATTGTTAAATAAATTTTCATAAGATGTCTTATAATCTTTAGAGATTAATCGATTACGTGGAAGTTTTGCATATACATCAATGTAATGTTGACGCATCTGTGTACCGCACAACGGCATGTTACAACAACTTACCTTAAACTTAATTTCTTTTTCAAAAAATGATTCATTGAAGCATGCAGATAGATGGCAGCGGAGTCAATAACGTCAAAACCGTGAATAAGCTATTTACTCAGTTAAGAGAAAATATAACAAAGAACAAAAAAAAAAACTCAAATATATTTGTAATAGAACATACAAACATGAAATATATTAGAAAATGCTCAAAAAATATACCTCAACAGGCAGAATTAAATTTAGAGAGCGGAATAACCGTCAAATAAATTTAAAAAAACTAACAGAGGTCTATATTAAAAAAATAAATAAATAATGCTTATTAAAAAGGACCAATTAAAAAAAAAATGGCTGGATTAAGTGCAAGGCAAAATAACTTTACTAGATGTTGCAGATGCTTTTCTAACCAGTCAAATCTGTGTCAAAAATAGGAAACCAAACTGAAAAATGGTAAAATGCATTTATGTGTATAGTATGCAACAAAAAAAAAAACACAGATCGGACCAATCAAAATAGCCACAGCATTGAAAAGTAAAACTGCAACAACAAAATCCGTTACTCGTGCCGAAACAAACTAAAATTTTACTGACAATTGTACTAACTTATTTAGGTAGAACTGTGCTTGCACACGATCTTGCTTACGCCACTGCGTTAGAAATGAACGTTGATATAATAATTTTTAGTAAACTAAAAAACCAGACTGGATAGCAGATAAAAAAAAAATATGGCGGTGTTCTTTAAAAATAGAAAAACAAAAATTAAAAATGTAAAAAAAACATG
Source organism: Tachinus rufipes (assembly GCA_963932245.1). Lineage (NCBI taxonomy): Eukaryota > Metazoa > Arthropoda > Insecta > Coleoptera > Staphylinidae > Tachinus > Tachinus rufipes. The sequence continues at coordinate 67,091,669 of OZ010745.1, read as the reverse complement.
AAACATCAACAGTTGGAAAAGTAATAAAATTGGTAAATCTCTGCAACAAAGCACAGCTACAAACTCTTTCAAATAAGTGATTACTTGAATAGCAAAAAAGTTACAAACACGGAAAGAGAACGATTGGAAGGCCTTCAAAGATTTGATTACATAGAACATAAAAAAAATACAATAAAAATGCATTTGAAGGTAGTCTCCGTGATGTAAAATTGTACCATACTGGTAAAACAAATCAATAGCCAAAAAAAAGACAACAATTTATTAGAATGAGAGACAGCATTACAAAACCAACAAAATTAAAAACAAATACAAAAATAAAAAAAAAACAAATTTTGTATCATACAAACTGACAATAGAAAAATTAAAGATAGCGGTAGAATTAAGCAAACTGGCAGACGGCAAAACAACAAAGGTGGTCATAATAAAGAGTTCAAAAAATACTTTGATATACTAATCGGTGATTAGTTTACTTTTTTCAAATATATAATAACTCTGACAAGGTAAAAACCTTAGCTGATTAGCTAAAAAGAAAAAACTTTACAAAATAGAAAATAAATCAACATCAAAAACTAAACATGAAAAGAAGGAAAAATCTATAAACCAATAGTAGAACAGATGGTATGAAAAAGAAAAAGTACAAAAAACAAAACGGCTCATACATAACGTAAAGTTGGTTAAAGTGCAATTTCAAAAACACAAACTACCTTTTGGCTCAAGCTTTGAGAAACTTTGGTTTTTGCAAAATGCCGAAATACTTGTTGAAAAAGTTCTGAAAAACAATTAAAAAAAAAGACACTGCCCCGTTATACCCACACGGTTGTTTGAAAAGAGTACTCAAAAGATAAAGTGGTTTAATGCGTAAGCCGTGTTTGCACCACTCACACGGAAGTTGCACATCTACTTAGTGAAGAAATTTTTTTACCTATAATAGATTCTACTTGACAAAAAAATATTTATGTTGTACTAATGACCATGATATATCAGTGATGTCAATGATGTTTTATTATATATTATGAAACACCATAAAACTTATAAAATATATGTAAAATGTGATACTAAATTTGCAGATTTTAGTTCAATTAATAAATTTTTGTTTGAGATTGATTAGTTTTCACTATGATGTTAAAGCATGTGTAGATTTATTTCATTCTACGTTGCATTGTGCGGTCTATGTTGTTTTAAAAAAAAAATATGTCGTAAATATAAATTTCTAATTTGGTTTTACAAAGAAAAAATTGCGCTTACTATTTATAAAAATCCGATATAAATCTTTTAAACTATTATCAGATTATAATGAATGTCTATTTTTGCAGTTCATGTAATAATTAAAAAAAATCATTTTTATAATCAAAACTTAGAAAATCTAATTTTAGTTAGTCAATGAACAAGTAATAATAACATGTTAATTGGTTTGTAAATTTTTGTTTTGTTCTGTTTATGATTTATACTCATGTTGTCTCTGTGTATAAATACAACAAACAAGTCTTCCGTAAAAAATGTTAAAAAATTCAGTGAATGTTTTAATGGGATTAAAAGTCTAACAGGTAATTTTACCTCTAGACCCGATGGAATACCTTCATTAATTTTAAAGAACTGCATTTATTTTATTTCAAATCCAATGTTTTTTATTCGTTTTTAAACAAAGTGACGTACGTTTTTTAATAAATTAAAACAAAAATACATTACACCATTGCATAAAAATGATCCTAAGAAAGACATTAAAAACTATAAAAATATTTGTATTCAATCTACCGTATCTAAATTATTATATAAAATAATTACTGGTCAAATACAATAATCCAAAAATACCTTAGTAGAAAAGCATCATGTTTTTTGTTCACAAAATAAAAACAATTTATTAAATGCTTTTAAATCAAAATTGCAAATAGGCTCTATTTACACTAACTTTCCAAAAGAATTTGACCGTGTAAACTATATATACTATATAGAAAATCGTACATAATCAGTAAATATTGTATACGTTTTCAAATGTTGTTGTGACAGTATGTTTATGTTTATGTAATATAAAAATATGTGATAATTTATTGAAAAATAACTGTTTATCTATTTAATTATCAAAAAATAATAATTGTTAAATTATATTATCATGTAACTAAACAACTTTCTCAGGCGTCAAACAGCCTCTGTATTATATATTATATTGCAAATTATCACGTTAAAAGTTTATAGTTTGCTCTTGTTTAAAGTAATATGAATAATAACAAGTTTGTGAAATAATTAAAATAAACATGAACAAAACCTGACAAAACCCCTCAATCAAATGAACACAGTTTATTGCATGCAATGCTTGTAATGACATCTTATTTAACGATAACAAGCTGACATTGAATAAATAAATTAAACCTTCCATTTAAAATAATATATCAATTTTATTTTATAATGGTAGTAATAGTAGCTGCAATCAACTAAAATGTATTGTAAGTGCTTGTATTATATGCGATATCATTACCCCACTACTTTAATTCAAATAACAATTTTGCATATAAGATGGAACTAATATGAATCGTGTAACACTAAAGCAAAATGAGCCAAGGTAAACGTTGCGTGCACTTAAATTGAAATGTGCTTCTATTAATTTTTATTTTTTTAGTAGTGACCCGTAAGGGAAACCTTATTTATGGCCCAACTTTATCAGAATGTGATCCCATCAATGGCGGGATAGGAGAATTTATATATAATTCATGTAAGAAGTTTGGAAGTAAAATATGCCAGGTAAATTTAACACAGTCAATTAGTATTTAGGCTTATTTTGAATTATTATTTGCATTAATTTATTTCAATTAATTCTTTATAATTATTAAAAAAAACAATTTCATATATTACTTACTTAAAAACAACAATATTAACAATAACAAGAATGATAGAAAAGCCTTTAAAACTGAAATATATATTATATTATTAAATTAAGGTAATTAGGTTTAAAAAAATCATTATTTTCTCAACAATAAATTTGCAACTGAAATATTTTGATATATTAAGCTTTGTTTATAACTGTCACTAACTCATTTCGATTGTAATTTTTAAGTTTATTTTTATTTTTTATGCTTAATTTCGTCAAAATTGAAATATAAAGCAGCATTGTTTAAACATAAAATAAATAAAAACTATAAATAAATATAATCTATAAAAATAACATAAAAATTACTATTAAAGTTAATTCTTAATTTATTTAATAAAATATTTGTAAATAAACAACTTATTTTTTATTAGTTTCAAATGCTTTTTAATACTTTGTGATACACATAATCTTTTTTTTTTAATTAGATTTGTGCATAACTGCTGAGCACCTTAAATTTGACTTATTTGTGGTATACATCAATAAATTTACTTAATTCAATAAATTGGTTAGCTTTATGTTTGGATAATACTGACATTGATACCGCAACTTTAATATTATATAATATATTAAATGAAAGTTTTCAAACTGTTATACTAACAAAATTAAACACAAAATCAAGTTTTCTGTCAGGCGTAGTACAGAGCTTTAAAAACTAGTTTTCCAAAAACGGCTCATCCATAAAAATATAAAGACAGCTACTGTTGAGGCTGCTTTAGAAAATTCTGATTTATTCACTTATTACTTCTGTTGTCAAAACTTCTATTCCTATTACTACAAAATCTTAACCGTTTAACCAATTTTTATAATGATTGCTTATGTTTTGAGGATTCACATACTGCAGCAAAAAATCTCACAAACTATTTCAAATGTCATCAAAAAATTTGTCCCTTCCTCTGTTATAAAACTAAAACAAAAGTACTTGTACTAATTCAAACAAAACAAGCAGTTAATAAGAAGCAAAAAGCATTTAACAAATACGCTAGTAATTGTTCTGACCAGACTTATCAAGATTATAAAAAAACTTGTAAACATTGTGATAATTTCATAAAATCTAAAAATGATAGGATTGACAAAAACAAAGTTAATCAAATTTTTAAGCTTTCCATAAACAACAAAAAATTCTATAAAACAATAAATTCATTGCAAAAGAGTTCAAAAACTTCAATACTCTTCAAAATAATGAAAACAATCTAGTTAATAAAAAAACAGATATTTTTGCAAACTAATTTGCATCTAATTCTACTATTCTAAATCCTTCTACTGCTGTACTTACAATGCCGGCTAGTAGTAAAATAATGGGTAAAATTTATTTTAGAAAATGGGTTTTTAAAAGATATTTTTTTAAACTAACTACCAGAAAAACATCAGGTATAGATGAAACTCTATTTGTTATTCATTTGACAATAAATTAACTTCTATTCTGACTAAAATATTTGCTTTTTGATAAAAAACACTCCCAAAATGTTGGAAGATTGCAAATGTTCAATTTACACCTAAAAAAGAAGACAAAACTGATTCTTCAAATTATAGACTTATTGCATTATTTTCCTATCTTTCAAAAAAATTTAAAAAATAAAATTATTTCCACATTGTCAAGTACTCGGAACAAAATAACTTTATTTCAGATAGTATGGATTTTGATCAAAACGTTCAACAACTGTTGTTCTGACTTATGTTAGTCACAAATAGAACAATAGTTTTTAAATTTTGCAGTAACTCTAAATATTTCCAAAGCATTTGATCTTATCAACAAGCTTCTTTGCATAAATCTTAATTTTAAATCTGTAAATCTTATCAATAGTTTTCTTGACAATAAAAAAATATAGTTAAAATTGATAGTTTTAACTCTGACCCCAAAATCATAAATACTGGTGTTTCTCAAGGTTCTGCTCTTTTGCCAACTTTATTTTTCATTTACGTTATTAAACTTTATCAAATAACTTAAAGTCTAATTCATAGTTTTGCAAATGATAGCTCCCTTCATACTTCATACTTTCCATACACCATTTTTACAAATATAGTAGAACGTTTTGAAATTTCTAGGTTAGAATCTGCAGCATCTATAAACAAAGACTTCAAAACAACATCTAAATGGAATACTTCTAACAAAGTAATTTTATAATTCAGCTTTTAAAAGACATATTGCCATCTTAACAAATATTTGCTCGTAGTACAAGGCTTGCTAAAATTTCTAACAAATATTCACTGACAGTTCAGAGATGTAGGACCAAAACTGTTAAGGGAAATTTTTTAACTGTACTATCGACACATGAAATGAACTTCCAAATTCAGTATTTCCTGAGACTTGTAAGCCAGAAATAGATCAATGTTCACAGACTTCTTAAATCTAGTCTTCAATGTAATAGTTTCAGCAAGTGTGTTTTCACTCGTTAAAATTTAATAATATTTTTATGTTGTCTAGACTCTTGATATTTGCTCACATTAGGAAACGATGTCGGATTTTTTTTCAAATTTTGTTTTAGTATTTATATAGCACAAACTAAACAATTGGTATCTACTTGAAAACTATTATTGATTTTTAAAAATTTGCAAAGTTTAAATGTGGATGTTTAATTCAATGGCGGTAGCAAAGATGCCAATGTATTTGCTACATACTTTTTCAAGTTTAAGTCAACTTTTTGTTAGTTAATTAGATGTAAAAGGTGAAGCAGGGCCCGAAGGAATACCACCTTCAGTTCTTAATTTGTACTTTATATATTTTATTGCTTATTGTGTTTTCCTTATCAATAGCTCAAAATACATTTTTATCATAATAAAAATGATTTTATGTACCACTTATTTTCAAATCAAAAAATAAAAACAACGTTAAAAATTATTGTCCAATTTGCATTCTATAGTAGATTCCTAAAGTTGTAGTGTATACAAATCAAGAATGTTATGATGTTTGTAAGCTACTTTTAAAATAACTAACATCCATTTTACATTTAACAAACCGCACGAAACAAGTTTGCATAAATAGTTTTTTTTTTTCAAAAATATTATTCGATGGTTTTTTAGAAATTATTTAAGACTTCTAAAATTTTTCAATCAGATCTCAATACAATTAGTAATTGGTGCATTAATAATAATATCATTTTTATGTTATGTAATGCTGTTTAGTAAAAAACTTTATTACCGCAAATTTAATTATGCAAATGAAGCACATATTATGGAAGGAACACTGACAAATTACCCATAGTATTCTATATAGAAGTCATAGAAAAAATAGCAAAACCTAAATGTAGAAATGCAAAAAAAAAGTATATGAGTATATGTTGCACAATGCGAGAAATAAAAAAATCAATAAGAATCTTAATGTTTAAGCTATATTGCAAGAGTTATGACTCTCAAGGCCAAAAGACTAAAAATAATCGTATTCTTATTAACTTTTCTCTATCATCAACTTTATTTTTTATTAGGTAACCGTATATCCAACTATCTAAAAACTTACGTTATCTAAACGTTTTTCTTTGTGTTCAATAACAAATAAAACCCTAATAACGTTTGTACATAAACATTTCATTGAGCCGCTATACAAAAAAACAAAGATAAAACTGCTATCATAACGGTTAAAATAAAATTGCAACAAATTTAAATATGAAACCCCAACCCTGCCAAAAAATAACAAAAAATCGTAGAACAATAAATTTTTACCATTCTAGACAAGACATAAAATTATCTGATTTGTTTTAATATTATATTGTTAGGGTAATCTACTTTCAATTTATGTAGACATGTACACATTGTTTCTAATAAATAAAGGTATAATAAAATAAATAATTTAAAATGTGATAACACATAATTAAATATAGCACGCTTACTATGTAATATCATGAAATATTTCGTGCTATTATATAGTAAACGTGTTTTATTTAATTTAAATAATATTAATTTGTTTTCCTATTTTGTGTTATAATTATTATTTTCTTTGCTAAGCGTTTCTACGTTTATATAAATAAATATCTTAATTTATTTGTCCGTATAGTAGGTACTTTTAAATACAAAGAAATCAAAACTAAAGTACACAGAAAACTAATTGCTTATATTTGATATATTCTATATAAATACAAATATGTTTTAACTAAAATGTTTAATAAACTTTAGTTCAAAATAATATGCAAAAACCATAATTCCAACAAAATAAAAAAACATATAGCCGTATTTTTGTGCTCACATAAAATCTCAAGTTGCATTGTAAGAATGATCCTAGATTCAATTGTTTATGACTGTACATAGACAGCAATAAACCAAGCAACAAACTTTTAATTAAAATAAACACAAAAATTAACTCTTTACATAGAAGAGAAAAAACCAGAAAAAATTTCTTGTAATTAACATGTCAGTTGTCAAGTTTGATATATAAATTTAAGAGCATTTCAAAGCATGCAGAGTCCAGTTCCTGTACCAAGAAAAAGATCAAACGTCTTTATAGTGGTCTACTCAAGCAGCTCAGTGATTATATAAAATTAAATTAATTTAACTCCAGTTTTCGTAATTATGTTTAAAAGATTAAGTGGAAGACCAGCCTTAGGCTAAACTTCGCCAATTTCATGTAATAAATACAGAGAAATAAAGACTAATATTATTATTATTATTATTAATACTAAAAGTAGTATATAAAAAATATAATTATGAATGCAAATAAAGCTACTAAAAATGGTTGCTTTGTAAGTATATTGAAATCAAAATGTTACATTTTTATAATTGCATTTGTAGTATCCTTAAAAGCCATTACAATAATGCATTAAAAAAATAAACAACAATCAAAATTTTAGAATAATTAGTAATGTCTTTTAAAATAAAATAGCTGTAAGAATCAGCAAGAAGAAGCTGGACAAAAAATAAAATAGAACTGAAAGTTTCCTGTTTAATTATGCAATGCTAATCAACCTAGTATTCTTTAAATTTATTTTTTATAATAGTTTCTCAATTTAATTAAACAACATCATTTGTTATCTCATTAATGTTATTATATAATTAAATAAATGTTGTCCAATTGTAATTAGTAATGTGCATACTTATCATTTATAAAATTTACTAAATGATTATATTTTTTTGGAGATATAACGAAGCATGTTGAAAATAAATCTTATCATTTTGATTTATTTAAGTGACATGTAAATAAAAACATGATTATAAACTATGATGCAAGTACATATTTCAACATCTAATTATTTTTTGTAACTTATCTACTTTTTCTATGTCACGATATTATATAATTGTTCTATTTGATACATAATGTTTTCAGCCTTGTAGTGATTAAGTAGTTGATAGAAATTTATATTATCACTGATTTAATAAAATTGTAAATAAGTCTATTAAGAACGACAATTTGTACAATCATTAGCTTAATAATTTTCCGGTAATAATAATATAAATGTATGTTTCTGGAAAATTAATTTGAAACTTTTTATTCATTCTTGATCTTGTGTAAAGATATGTTTGATTATGTATTACAATACCATTATTCACATATAACATAGAATAAATTTATAAACTAAATGTATTATAAAGGTATATTAAGGAAAAACGCAACTCAAATTTACAAATCTTGGAGAAAATTCAAAACGGTTCCACTGATTCAAGTATGGCAAATAGTCTCTCTAGCTTCTTTGTGAGCAAGTTAAAATGGTAAATGCATTAAAAATATTGTTTCACTTAACCATATAAACCTTTTTCTTTTATTTTAGAGTATATTATAAAAAAAAACACTATTGCTTTTTTATATTTCAAAACGGCATTAAAAGAAAACATTATATATATATATGTATATGTAAATTGTGGGTTCCCTAATAACTCTGGAAAAACTCAATAAATATATATATGTAAAACATAAACGACAAGTAATGATGTCGCAAATATAACGGTTTATATAAATTAGAAAACACATGTTCTAGTACAACTACTAAAAATATTAAATAATAAAATAAAATTAAATAACGTAAAAATATCTAAAATTTTCAATTTAACAAAAACTTAAAAAATATCCGATTCTTTAAACTATAAATACACTGCCAAGGATAAAATTAGGGTAAATTTTTTAGATTTTTTTAGTTTTTTTACCTATTTTTTTGGTTGTAACAGTTTACTAACTAATTGCTTGAATAAAGAAAAAAATGTTGTTCAAAGTTTATTAAAAGTAATGAAAACAAACAATTTTAATTTGATGTGCTAAGTAATGAAAATGATCAAGATTACTTTCATATGCTTTTGTTGAAACAAACAAGTTTTTGTTTCTGTGATGATTCTGTCTGTTGCAAATTGTTTGTGTATTGTTATCATTGATAGTGTTTTGCAATAAGCATAAATCCTTGTGGCGGCTTTAGAAGACGGCCGCGGTCAGCGCAAAACTGAGAAAAACGTTACTGTAAGTCTTTCGAGTGTGAAACGAGTATGGCGGCGGTACGAAAAGACTAGTCTGCTCACTCGAAGACCTGGTTCATAAATGAGTGGATAGTTAGGAGGCGATTTCATGGTACGAAAAGACTAGTCTGCTCACTCGAAGACCTGGTTTATAAATGAGTGGATAGTTAGGAGGCGATTTCATGGTTAAATTATCTTTTCAAACTAGAGCTACTAGACCGTCGTTTTCCCGTAAACACCGGATTGCAAGGTTGAATTTGGCTTGGGCAATAGCGGACTGGAGTCGCGTATTGTTTTTCGATGAAACGCAATTCTGTTTTACGGGCTCAGATAGACGTGTAAAAGTGTGGCAACAACAAGGCAAGAGATATGCTCAAGCATGTATTGTCAAGCAACTTTCATTTGGTGGAAGATCAGTTATGGCATAGGAAGGCATATCTTTTGACACTCGCACGGAGTTAGTCTTTATTGAGAATGTTCTAGAAAAGGGGCGCTCAGACTTAGAGCATTTCCATCTACCATAAAAGTATTAGGCAGCTAGCGATCGATTATCTCACTAGGTTCTAATAAAACCTAGTCACTAGGTAAAAATAATTGTTAAAAAATAAATATTTAGTGTACTTTTATACAATATATGTCAAAAATGTCAAAAATATTTGATAAGAGGTAATCGGCTTAAAAACGTCTTGCGATCGGCCAGTCGATCGCGATCGACTGTTTGAGCGCCCCTGTTCTAGAAGACCATGTTTTACTGTTCATGGTTATTCTTGGTGACGACACAACATTTATGCATAAAAACGCACGGCCCCACACTGCTCGGATAGTTACTGAGTATCCTGACAAGTGTCAAATTATGCAATTTGTTTGGCTTACTCGCAGTCTAGATTTAAATTCAATTGAGCATGTTTGGGATAAGGGAGACATGTGCCGGCCACCAGAAATTCTAGAGAGCTTAGTGCAGGAATGAGACAATTTTCCGCAGAATGTGATTCAAAATCTGATACAGAGCATGCCTCGTCGTTTGCAAGTTGTTATTACTGCCAGAGGAAGGAATACTCGCTACTAAAGTCCTTAAACTTTCTTTTTTTTCAACAAAAGCATATAAAAGTGAACTTGTTCATTTTTATTACTTACATATCAAATTGTAATGTTTATTTTTATTACTTTCAATAAACAACAAAACCTTTTTTTTATTTAAGCAATCAGTTAGTAAACTGTTACAACCAAAAAACACGTAAAAAACAAGAAGTAACAAAAAAAAAATCAAATTACGAAGTAACTCAAATTTTATGCTCGGCAGTGTATATTAATTACCACATTTTCAAGTTCTTAGAACAAAATAACGTGATGTCAGATCTCATTATAATTTCAATTAACACGATTGATTTTTTGACATGTTAGTTACAAATGGACTTCGATTTTAGATAAATATTAATAAAATCTTACAGACATTTTCAGAACATTTATTTGAGTTTGACATCCTAATCTTATAAACAAACTTTAATGTATAGGTCTTTATCACAAATTTGTAAGTCTTATTAATAGTTTTCTTAACAACAAAAACTCTAACTTAAAATCATATTTGCTAGCTTTCCTCGAGGTTTTTTGCCAACCCTATTTTTGATTTACATTAAGTTAGAAACTGAAGCATCTATAAACAAAGATCTTGAGACAATATTTTCTTTCTATTTTAAAGTCAAAATTTAAGGTATATCAATTATCATATCAAATATTAAACTAAGCAACAAATTTATTAAATTTTTTTCAATTTTTTTTTGGAGTTACAATTTTACATAATTTTTTCTGAAAAAACCTTATATACGCGTTTGTATCAAAAATTATTCCAAAGTAAAGCAAAAAACATTTGAAACAATACTATTTCTTTTTAAGTTTTAAAAGATTTGTTTTAATCATTGTTGATCTAAATTGACTGTCTTAAATATTTTACAACATTCAGATATTCACAGCTTATATAAATATTTTTATAGAAATTGAAAATTACCATGACATTTACTGCAAATAAAACACTTTTAATTTTTTTCTTCATAGTGTAGTACGTTTTTCGTTTTTTCTTTCTGCGGTTTTTCGGTCCTATTGTAAACCTCTCGTTGTTACTCCTCTAGTAGTTTTGTCAAAGAACTGTTTTGAGTTTTTTTTTTTGAGTAAGCTTGTAATTGTCAAAAAGAGCACTACGTTTTGTGTTATATATCTCACATTTGCACACCAGATGTAACTAGTTCTTCAAACATCCGCGGTATAGAAGATCCGTCTGTGTTCCTATTTTATGCATGAGTTTGTTTACGCTACAGTGTTCAGTTATAAGTCTTGTAAGTTTTTGAAGTTTTTTTCTGCTCATTTGCATTATGTGATGGTTTTGCTAAAAATAGCTTTGTGTGCTTTATCCTCCGACCGTTTTTCCCCCAGCTGTGTCAAGCTTACTGCTGATTATATATTTACCAGTTTTGTTTAAAATTCCAAAAGCAAGTTTAGGTCTTATAAACATCTCTGTAGTTTCCTTTCAAGCAAACTTTTTTACCGTAAAGTTACCTTCTATACTCTGATCTTTTGATATCCAAATCAGGCGTACCTTGGTGTTTTTGGCTAATGCTTACAGACTGATTTTGCAGACTATTACCAGTTTAGATTTTATTATTGGAATGCGTGTTGCCTGTAGTGCCGCTTGGCTATCTAACATAATGATTATCGGTATATGTTTAGTTAAAAATAACGTGATTGGCGTCTCCCGGCTCCTCCTAGCTTTGTGTATTTTGGCTATGGTGTTTTTGTACTTATACTATGCTATATCTGTAACGTGTGTGTCACGTGTTTGCAAGTGTTGTGAAAATCAATTAAACATTATTTAAGTTAAAATTAAAACTTATATTGTTAAGTGATCAATTATATTTAGTGATAGAAATCTAGAAAAGTACCATAGAAATAATAACATATTAATAATAATAACTACTGTTTTATTAGTTTATAACCTAAAATTTTGTTGGTTTTATTTACAATATGTGTTTATACAGTATTTTATATTAATAATTGTTTTGCGCGGAGACAGTACAGATTATTTATATTACTCGCTAGCCGAGTAGTAGAAAACATAAGATTTGTGGTTCGAAACCTACAGTTACTGAAGTTCTGTTTTATTATCTACATTTAATTTTAATTTTTATTTAAATTAAAATTGATTCTGTTTTACAGTATCATAACAACTTAAATCTCTGAAACGATATAGAAACTGTCCAAAAATGATCTAACAATTCTAATGGGTGATTTCAATTCAAAGATCGGCAAAGGACGCGAAGGAGAGCTCATAGGCCCACATGGACTTGCCGAAAGAAACGAAAGGGGCGAACAACTCAGTATATTCATAAACGAACAAGATTTGGTGATCACCAACACTTTCTTCACACTTCCACCGCGCAGGCTATATACCTGGAAATCACCACAAGACACACACGATCACATCGTAAGAAATCAGATAGATTACATCTTGATAAATAAAAGATTTAGGAACAGCTGCATATCAGTAAAAACATACCCGGGAGCCGACATAGGGTCGGATCTTACACCACTAGTAGGCGTCTTTAAGATGAGACTGAAAAAGATCAGGAAGAAAACCATCAACAAATACGACCTGAGAAAACTAAAAGAAGTCAAAATCAGACAACAGGCAACAAACAAGATCAATGACAGCCTAAGATCATTACCAGCTTGTACCCGACAAACCACCAGTTCAATAACAGAAACCAAAATAAAGGAAATTAACAAAATAGTGGACAAGATAAAGAAGGACCTATTAAAACCTTAAACAACCAAGAAAAAGCCATGGATGACGGAGGAAATTCTGAAAATTATGGAAGAGAGAAGACTCGCAAAGCACAATAAAACCAAGTATAGGGCGATCAACAAAACAATAAGAAACAAAATCAGAGAAGCTAAGGACAACAAGATGAGGGAAAAATGCACAGAAATAGAAATTTTACAAAAGAAGCATGACAGCTTCAATGTCCATCGGAAGATAAGAGAAATGACGAGAAGAAAAACAAAAAGAACAAACAAATTAGTGGGAGAAGACGGAAATATAATTACCAACAAGAAAGAAATCAGAAACATCTAGAAAAAACACATAGAAACGTTATTTCACGACACTCGTCCATTCGGGTTCAGAAATGCAATTGGCACGCGGGAAGCTCTGTTCAGCGTACAGGTGCTCTTTCAAAGATGCAGAGACATGGACGTCAACATCTACGCTTGTTTCATAGACTACCAAAAAGCGTTTGATAGAATTCAACACCACAAAATGATAGACATTTTAAGATACGTAGGATTAGACGACAAAGACCTAAGAATCATCACCAAGCTTTACTGGAATCAGACCGCCTCTGTGAGATTGGAAGGAGGAAATACAGACAAAATCAGGATTTTTCGAGGCGTAAGGCAAGGGTGTGTAACTAGTTCTTCAAACATCCGCGGTATAGAGGATCCGTCTGTGTTCCTAATTTATGCATGAGTTTGTTTACGCCACAGTGTTCAGTTCAACCTATACGCAGAGCAAATATTCAACGAAGCCTTAGAAGACATCGAAGCGGGAATCTCAATAAACGGAAAAAAATTGAACAACATTTGATACGCGGATGACACAGTAGTCTTTGCAGACACTCTAGAAGGTCTACAAGAACTCATAGACAAAACAACAACAAGTAGCCAAAAATACGGACTCGATATCAACGCGAGCAAAACCAAGTTCATGGTTATAAGCAAAACCTACATACCGAATTGCCACATCCAAAGCAACCATCAGCCTATCGAGCGAGTTAGCAAATACACATACCTTGGCACCAACATCAACGACCAATGGGACCACTCGCAGGAAATAAAAGCACGCATTAAAAAGGCCAGAGCAGCGTTCAACGGAATGAGTGTCATATTTAAGAACCACCATCTTACACTAGACACAAAAGTAAGACTTCTGCGTTGCTATATATTCCCAGTCCTGCTGTATGGCGTGGAGTCATGAACACTCACCGAAGCAACAACCGAAAAGCTTGAGGCATTTGAGTTACGGACACGTAACAAACGAAAACATCCTACTAAGAATGTGTAAAGAGAGAGAGGTTGCAATCACCGTCAAGGCTCGTAAACTTGAATACCTTGGACACATCATGAGGAACGAGAGCAGATACCAACTACTGCAAAACATCCTACAAGGAAAGGTGCTGGGAAAGAGAAGCGCGGAAAGACGGCGAATATCCTGGCATAAGAACTTAAGAACTTGGTTCTCAATGACCACCACGCAACTTTTCAGAGCTGCAGCCAACAAGGTGATGATAGCGAACATGATTGCCAACATCCGGAACGGATAGGAACCAGAAGAAGAAGAAAAACAACTTAAATAACTTCATGTACGTTAGTCATCACAAAAGGCTTCGCGTCGATGCGTTTTTATGTTTTTTTTAAGTTGATAAAAAAATGAATGGTTTTCAATTTAAAATGTCTTTTAGAGGTTCTAGATTAAACTAACATCGAAAACAATATAAATACAACAAAATTAAATGTTGTTGAAAAAAGTAATATTAGTAATATTAGCATTATTTCCGATTCTGACAAAAACAGCAATTACAATGACATCACATTGACTTGAGAAAAAAACTAGCCAATAAGCACAATTTGAATATAATCCTTGTAGAGGAAAAGCTAAAACATGTTAATAAAATTTCAATATTAAAACAAGAAATAAAAAACAAAGACAAATTAGTATCTGATCTAACTAACACCATAAACAGAATTTAAAAAAACACGTAACTCATGCAGCAACACAATCAGAGTGTATACAAATAAATGTAACAACACAGACAAAATTAAAGGTCACTGACTCGATCAGCACTCAGACTGAAATTTGCAACATAAATATAAATAATAAGCGCAATAATAATAATAAAAACAAACAAAAAATTTATATATTAGCCGATGGTTATGGAAAACATGTATCAGACATATTATTAACATTATTTCAGAAGCTATCCAGTTAACAAAAAATTTTAGTAAAAAAGACTTTATTATTATTATGGTTGAAACATTCGATACAATACGTGGAAAATGTATAAAAACAGTTATATTGAGCATTTGTTAAAAACCTCCAGCACACAAATGTTATTTTTACTGGAGCCATTTATTGAAATAATCCGACTGTATTAAATGAAATGATATATAAAAGCAATATTTTACTACATGAAATGTGCAATGAATTTAATTATACAAACTACAAAGACATAAATACAACCTTGAAAAACCGAAAGCACATACATTATTATAATAAATGATGGAAGTTTATCATAACAGAAAAAATTGCTAAATTTATTTTAAGTACAAAATGGAACCAACACAATTCTAATCAATTTGATAATTTAATACATATCATTACAACAAACTCAACAACAACAAATGATACATCAACGCATAATAACTGTATCACTGTTTCTAACGACACAAATGTACTACATGATCAAACAATTGAGACATTATCTCAATATATCAACAATGTACAATTGCAAAAAAGAACTAATAAATCACCAAAAAACTATCTGTCATTAAAAAACAGTTTGCTTAAAAAAAATGATTTGACGCTGAAGAAGCACCTACTAGAAACTCTACAAGTAGAACAATTTTAAGTGAAATTAATATCTACACCAATATGGGATCACTGAGAAATAAAAAACCTTAATTAGAATTTTTTATTGAAAATAATTATTCAGAAATTAGAGCAATAACTCAAAAGTGTACAGCAATCGTCCCCGAACCGTACAAGCCCTACAGAACAATAGTCGGGTTGAACTCGTCGAGATGATTGAAAGAAGTTTAGAAAACTGCTTCTTGACATTTGCCAGACACACCTTTTAAAACAAAATAATTTAAAATTTCCGTTATTGTGCTAAATGAAAAAAATTAAATAAACTTATATTTTAAAAATTTAATATTTTTTATTTGATTTTCAAAAAAGCAAAATATAATTGTGATTACAATAATATCAAGATACCGTCTGCCATAATCTGTTAATTTATAATATGACTATATTCATTCATTATGATTTTATTTTTATTAATGTGGCAGCAGTACCAAACTGTTAGATAAATTAATACATGCGTGAATTTCAAATTTCACATTTTGTCATACATTACAACTACAAGCAGAACTGTAACAATTGTTATTTTAGAAAAATAACTTATAGCATAATAAAAAATCTATTAAGTTTAATGTCCAATGAAGTATAACTCTTAAAGTTTAATCAAATATTTTGACAAAAAAATTACAAATTAATTTCAAAATTTAATTGACAGTTGAAAGATTTAGATTTTTATATATTTCATTAGATTGGAAACTTTATTCTCTACACGTTGCAAAAAAAACGATTAAAAAAAAAAGTTAAATTGCGTGAGTTCTGCTCGTAGTTTTATGACACTCAGCAAACTGCTCTTTTAATATTATATTATGACATAATGTATATATGTAATTTTTTTTTTTTTTTGAACATGAAATAAATCTATCTATCAATCTATTCTTATCTGCATAGCAGAAGCGTTATTAAATCAAATAACTTCTTTATGCAGTGTGTTTATTTATGTCAATATGCTGCTTGTCTCGCCTCCATCATCACCACTAAGTGCAGTAGTGGTAGCAAAAACAATATTGGCTGCTGTTGAAATTATTCTGTAGCTATCAGCAAGCATACTTGTTTTTGCATTTTACCTAGTTTGGTTTCTCTACTATTCAGAGTAGCTTTTTTGTACTAGTTTTCTAAGTGATTATGAGGCTGATCCATCATAGTGTATATCCATCTAATCATATCAAGTGAACAAACAGCACCCGGATGGCATTTATGATTACATCATCCAGATAAATATAAAAGTTTAGTTTGATATTAAACAAGGGTCCCAGACACTTTACATTTAATTTTTTTAGTTTTTACTTTTTAATCGTCTTCATCATTTTTGCACCACATTTTTACGGTGTTTAGTGAATTCTTCATCAAGTCGTTTTTCTCGTTGGCTAGAAGAGTAACATCATTCTTCTTCTTCAACAGCCTTTAACAATCTACTTTTGGATATAAGCCTACCCTAGTTTTTTTCAGTTTCAGGCAAAACACATTTTGTTGGTCAAAATTCTGAAACTTATGAAACTGGTCCAAATGAAACTTGTCAATATAGAAAAAATAATTAAAAAGATCTGATTGATAAATTGGGGTTGATTTTTAAGGAATGGAAGTCAAAGTTGCGGAGTAAAATAATAAAAAAAAATAATTTTAAAAATCTTATTTTAAATTGGGGTGGTTTTTAAGGGGTTTGGCATTTGGCATCTATTAAAACCACTAAAGTTTCTTCACCTGACATACATTTTTGTCTTGGTAAAAATGACTTTTTATACGACATTCTGTAATTAGTTGCACGTCTTGGAGAAGTAGTTGTGATTTCTTTCAACACTTTTAATGCATTCTTTTTTCCTGAAGCCAACTTATTTGAGTTGCGTAACTTAATTCTTCAGTTGGAGTGGATTTCCTTAAATTTTTTATTTTTTGGAGTTTTATCTTCTCCGAATATAAAGAAAATGAAGTTGATGTCTCTAAGCAGGCCTTATTATATTCATTAAATCTGTCTTTCTTCTATATGCTATAATCCACCGAGATTTAAATTGTGATTTAAAATAAAACAATTTGCATCTTCATCTAGTAAGAGACACATACACGTGTTTCAAAGTATGCACCCATTATCAGTGTGCCTATCATCTCACTGGTCGAAGAGACAATTTACATAAAATCACAGTAACTATTAAACAATTTATGTTTACTAATTCCTCTATTAGGAGAAACGTTTTTAATCAAATCTTTGATATCATTTTCATTTTTACATTTTGTTCTTTTTTTATTTCTTCAAGTAACACACCTTTAATTGTTTTATTTTTAAAATTTGTGAAAATATTATGTTCAGATTTTGTAACAAATTTTGTGCAAAAATTCGTAAAATGTAAAAACGTTAACAAAAAGTACACTAAATTTGCTGCCAGAATTCACAAAGAATAGACTTTGGACTAGCTTGGAACATAACTAATTTAATGCATTTTTATAAAAATAATTAAAAATGATTAAAAATAAGAAGGGTATCATTTTCAATGTATATTTAAAACAGCTTATGTTTATTTAGTATTATTTGGTTGTAAAGTACTAATACGTACGTGAACATGAAGAATCTATCTCAACCGATTCAAAATTCACACTAAAACTATTAATTAAGGGCATTAAAAAACACGCTTCAAACTTCTCGGCAACAATTTCGCGTATATAGTATCCGCAAGTAGCTTTTTTTAACTGGAGTAGAAAAAAAAAGGAAAAGAGCTAGGACCTTTAAATAAACGGTTTTAGGTGCTTAAGATAGTTAACTAATCGGAAAAAATATAACTAATATATAAACGCAATTTAAAATTTTGAATTTATGCTACCTTTTAGGTCTGTTGGCCTGTGAACCGCCCAAGTTAGACCTATTCGCCTTTTTATTTCCGCTGTTTGGTTTACCGAGTTTGATTTTGTGGCCCAAATATACTCGTCTGTTGAGAGTATTGTTTTGTTGTTCACTTGCACATTGATGTGTTCTGCGCTCATTATCTAGGTTTTTTCCAGGTTTATATGTAAACCTATTTGGACCGATCTTTTGTTGAGCTTTGCTATCATTTCTTATAGCTATTCGACGCTGTGACTAAACAACACAATGTCATCGGCGAAGCGGAGGCGGTTTAAGTATTTGCTGTCAATTTTGATTCCTTTTTTGGCCCAGTCCACCCTTTTGAAAATGTCTTCTATAGTCTATTATTTTGTTGTTCATCGCTTAGAAAATTGCCAATAGCTCCACTGAATCAAAGGATTTATTATAATCGATAAAGGGCAACATGTATAGGGACATTATATTTGTTACATTTTTCTATTTTTAATTGTAAGGACTGTATATGCTCATTTGTACTATACCCCTTGCGGAATCCGGCTTGTTTTAGTGGTTGGTAATCATCAAATTTGTTCGTAAGCCTGTTCGTTATGTTTTTAGCGAGTAGTTTATATAGGTGTGCCAAAGAGGCTTATGAGACGATAGTTATCAATTTTGCGTATTATAACATCATTAACGTTGCCTAAGACAAAAACACTCATGTTGTTCAATAACTGCAGTAAACTGTCTATTGTCTGGTGGGCATTTGTTAGCAACTTTAGCTTCTATAATCTTATCGTAAAATGTAATTGTTACAGTTTGATTTTTAAGAATGGAGTTTAAAAAATATCTGACAAGAGGTAGTTTGTCTCTGTTTTTCATTGCAGTGGTAATTGTCAAATGTCCTTTAAATATCTAAAACGCCTCCCAGAGCAATTTGTTTGCAGTATATAGTTTTTTTGTATTAACAATTTCCAGAATTTTCTTGATTGGTATTCACTTTGGTATTAGTGTAGAGGCAAAGCCTTTAGTGCCCTGTTCCGTAAATGTTTATTTTTAATAGTTTAATAGTAGAATTTATAAAAACTGGTTGAGGTTAATCAGCGTAAAATGTGACAACATAACCTCAATATTTGGTAAACTCTTAAAATTATGTTTACTAATTCAATATAAATAATTGATTTTCACTTTGCGTTAGTATCAAATATTATTTCTGATAGTTACATACTATGTCAAATTTGTCTTTGTAGTAGCATTACTGTAAATAATTTTGCGGTTGTCAAATTTAATCAACCGTTACTTTAATTGGCTTTCATGCAATCCAGCATTAATATTGACACGTGCCACTTTTTGATCATTTCACTTACTTTATATTTCTAGTATTAGATCAAATACTTCACTCTCCGTCGCGCTTTTATAAGTGGGCAAGTTATTATTATTTGTAATAATTAAGTTTCCTCATGCAATGTTTTATGCATTAGCATCACACCCAAAAATTAACGGTATGTTGTTCACGCAATCCTTTCTGGTAGCGAAGAGCTTTCTTGGTCGTAGAAAAAATATCCGAATACAAAAATAGTTTTCCTTCTCATCCATGCAAAGGCTATTTTGATTGTTAATTGTTTCTCAATAGATCCCATAAAAGAGTTAAGTGTAATGTATGTTTTACTATGATGCAGGTTTGGAGATTGCATATGGGTTTGGTAGATAAGAGTTAGCAGCCCAGAACGCGTAGCTTCTTATTCTTTCCCTTGTAAATGCAGGGTTTTTGAACAAAAGCAAAATCGATGTTATGTTTTATAATTTACTCACTTAAAATCGCAAAGGCTGCTCTGCAGTGACCATTGCCTTATTAACAAAATCTTTCTTTTTTGGTTTGTTTTTATCATTTTTAGAAAAAAAAAAACAGTGCCCAATACGTTACTCTGGTAAAAACCAAGTGCACTTTGCTCTTTAAGGTTTCAATCTTTTTTAAAGCGCCTTTATTCACAAGTAGGACGGTTTTGGGTTCACAACTTGCCAGGTGCCAAAACAATTGTGGACATCCAGCCTGATTAACAAGGTGCCCGATTCCAGTAGCGGCCGTGAAACTCATATCAAGACCTTTCTTGGATCTGGCAGTTCCATTAGACTAATAATCCAAAATTCTACTTATTGTTTGACTCCTCTGCAAAAACGATTTTTTTGGTATACCCTCTTGCTAGTATTGCTAATGTAATTCTCTTAATGGTGTCTTTAAAGGTTCTTTTTAAAGTCTCCTTATACTAAACAAAATATTACTTAAATCCTTGGCATCTATCTCAATCATAGATTTAACGATAATTATTTATCCTTTGTTATGTATTATGACATTTTGTTTTGTTTTCAAGTTATAGCGTTATTACAAAATTTTCTACTATAAAATTGTTTTAATCATAGCGTTCTTATAATTTTAAAATAATAATAATAATAATAATAATAAATAATAATAATAAACTTTATTTCTATTTAATACAATTTATACAAATAGAAAAAGGCGAAGTTCAGACTATGTCTGTTCTCCCACTTAACCTTTATAATTTTCACATTAATAATTTTGATCTAAATTATCTACAAACTTCTTTTTCTTCTATTCCTGTTTCTTTGCTTCATTTAATACATGGTTTAATCTTATATTTACTACTGTATGTGTTGCAGGCACTCCAATTACTATATAATTTAAACAGCAAAAAATTGTCAACTTGACATTATTTCTGACAATATATACAATATTAAAAAAAACATATAATACAAGCATCTTAATACCGTAAAGTGAAAGAATACTATAAAGAGGCTCAAGTTTAATACATTTGTGAGTACTCATGTACACCGCTCTTATAATATGTCCTTTTCACATGCTAGCTATTGATTATCTGCTATCTTTGACTTTCAAAAACCCTCCACGAGATTTAGAGATGGCAGATAGTCAATAGCTAATGTGTGAGGAGAACAAGAACATCTATAACAGCGGCATACAGAAGTACGCACGAATGTCGTAGCCTCTTTTTAATATTATTTATTCACACAACGGTAGTACTGTGCTTGAATATTTTAAACGCAAACTAAAATTCTTTAAAAAAATTTCTTAAATATGTAAGCATAAACTTTTACAGCAAGCTGTCTGTGGCCTTGAAATTATCGAATTTGTTTATTTAAGGGGGGAAAATAGTTGCGCTATTATAAGGGTTCACAGTATCAAACTCAGCAAGAAAACGCCTTAATATAATTGAATAACATTTTCACACATTGTAGAAGAAAGTACAATCTGTGTCCTCAAATTTGTAGAAATTTGATGCGATAAATCGTTTCTCCGCAATTAATTTTAAAAAGTGACGTTTTTAATTAATTCTTTGTTAATTTTTTACTCGTTAAATATAATTTCAAATCCTGACCCAAAAACATAAAGACATAGAATATTAAATGTAGTTCAACATATAAAAAGAGTGATTACTAAAATCTTATCGTTTGGATTTTGAGTTGGTTGACGTTTTGTCCCATAAGAACCAATTTTAATTTAAAAACGGCGCTGTTCGTGTCAATATTTTTGTAGAGAAAAAGAATCACCGATATTCTCGTAGATGTGATAGGATTTAATATTTTTCCATAACATTACTACTAGTGGCACCACAACAGGACGGGGCGACTAAACCCGGCAATTCTCTAGCGTTAACTTATATATACAAAATGATTATTTTGTTGTTTAGTTAGTATATTATAATATTATTTTGAATATGTGTACGTGACTTGTCTTATATCATGTTTTTATCTTTAGACCAAATAAATTATAAATATATGCAGAATGATCAGTTCCTGACTTTTAGTTAGGTATTCATCAAACATCAATATTTAACAGCACGCATAGTAATGCAACAATCAATTATTATTATTATTATTATATACATATACATACATTACATTTTCTTCTAAAATATAAAACGTTGTTAACAGCAGTTGCTCTCGAAGCTTAGTATCATTGCAACGCACTTGATCAGTAAATAACTATATTGTATAATATCACTTTTATTATGTGTAACTATTTTTTTTTTAATTCCAGATACATCCTAATTCAAACCAGTCAGAAACTTTTGATAGTTTTCTTAACAAATCAATTAAAGTTGCTATTGAATTAAAAAAACGAGGATTGCAAAAAGGAGATGTTATCATCAATTGCACACCTAATAATCTGGAAAGTACGTTGTCAGTTAATGGAGCTTTGTTTAATGGTGGAATTGTAGCTTCGCTAGATCCATCGCAATCAGATCGAGACTGTGCTCATCTGATAACATTATCATCGCCAAAATTTATTTTTGTCCACATAGATTCTGTAAAGCTAATAGAAGCTACTTTAAATTTAATTAATAATAAACCGGAAATCGTAGTATTTGGTAATTCAAATAAGTATAGTAATTTTAAAAAAATTTTAAATGACTCTGACGAAGAAAAGACATTTAAACCAATAGAAATTGATCCCAATGATCCAGTGTTTATATTATTTAGCAGTGGTACAACTGGACTACCCAAAGGTATTACATTAAGCAGCAAATCTATTTACTATGGATCATATGTTTATTTGTAAGTATGACAATATAAATTTATTTTTGGTTCACAAATATTACCTCAAAAATTACTTTCCTAGCATCAAAAAAACATGTTTATTAGGATTTTAAAATTTTGATACCCTCCCCCCTTTTACCATAAAGGGCAAATTTTTATTTTTTTTCTCAGCAGCTATTAAATGAAAAATTCCAAATAAAATTATGAAAGTAGGATTTTGGGTAGTTTTCAAACACAATTTTTTTTTCAGCTCCTCAAACTCTGTATACAACCTTTAAAAAAATTTCAGTAGGGTTGAAATTTACTTTTGGTTATCTAAACCTTCGATTGCATAGAATTTTATTTTTTAACTTCATAAGTAATTGAAAGATCTACAACCATGATTTTTTTGGAATTTTTGCGAGTGCGCCACTATTATATATCGATTTCTTTACTTTTTTGCTATTTATACTGGTTTTTTCTGCTCACTAAGACTCTGCAAAGCATTTATAGCTTTCAAAATACCGAAATTTGGATTATACATTTTTACATCAAGTAGGTATCTTGGGTATAATATTATTTTTTACCAAACAAAAAACAAATATAGTTCTTTTTTCAAATTTTTAAATGTCAGATTCGTATTCCTGGCATCAAAATTAGTCAGTAAACTAATTTTTATCAAAATTGGTAAAAGTCAAAAAAAACATCCCTATCAAATTTTTTTCACAATTTTAAGACTCTTTGCACTAAAAAATCAAAACTCAAAAACGGTTAGTAATTGAGGCACTGGACAAACTCCATCATTTTCAGAAGGATAAAATCTATCATATTAATCGGTTTAATATATTTTTCAATTTTTCTTTTTAGAAAAAATTATACCCAGGATACCTACTCAAAGTAAAATTTTCCGTAGAATTCGAATTTCGGTATTTTGAAATGCTTTGCATAGTCACAAAAGCAGAAAAAATGACAAAAAACTGAAAAAATCAATGTTTAATAGTAGCGCACCACTCACAAAAATTCCAAAAAAATCATGGATGTAGATTTTTCAACTACTTATGAAGTTAAAAAATATAATTCCATGCAATCAAAGATTTAGACCAAAAGTAAATTTCAACCCTTTTAGAATTTTTTTAAGAGTTGTATACAGAATTTGAGAAGCTGAAAAAAATCGTGTTTAAAGACCACCGAAAACCTTATTTTCATGATTTTTTTTTTTAATTTTTTATTTAATAGGTGCAAAAAAAAAAAAAAAAAACGAAAAAATGCTATTTTTTAGAGTATCAAAATTTTAAAATCCTACTAAACATGTTTTTTTGATGCTAGGAAAGTAATTTTTGAGGTAGTTTGGATATTCGTGTAGGGAGCATATCACCTACATATGTTAACCGGGGGGACCCTTTGTTGTATACAAACACATACAAACTTTACGTAATAACAATAGGCGTTCGTGCAATATTTACTATTTTCATTATTTGTGAAAAAAAGCCACCCATGTGTTTTTAAAATTTTGACAAATTTGTTTTTAAAAAATTATGTGATAGTTTATTAAAAAATAATTAAATCACATTTACTACAAACATATTTAAAAACCGTTAAGCAATCATATTTTTCTAGTTACAGTATCATGCGATTTTAAATTATAGCTTTAAATCAAAGTCACGTCATTATACTCAACGGCCATACTGTTCATAATTATAAAATAAAATATATGGATCCAACTTTGATTTATATCTTTTAGAGATTTACTAGTTGGTGGAACATGTTTAATGCATTTTACAACATTATACTGGATCTCAGCTATATTTACGTATGTTGCACAGTTTTTTAGAGGTAGTAGTAGAATTCTAGTTACAGGGTTTGAAAATGAGAAAACTATGAAAATTATTGAAACTTACAAGGTACAATTGTTAATCAAAAAAATCATTACCTTTAACTTAACAATTATATTTGCAGGTTTCTAATTGTTTTATGGCAACATCTTATGCATATAAAATACCATTAATTAATGATTTGCACAAATTTGATCTAAGTTGTCTTAACAGTATCATGTTTGGTGGTGGGCCACTCAATGATATACAATTAAAAAAATTGAGAAAAGCATTACCACATACGTTTTGTACAAACGGTTACGGCATGACAGAAATATCTGGATTTGCAACTGCTTTTTGTATAGCGGATAATGAACTTTCCATTAAACACCCAAGCTCGTGTGGACGACCAGTCAAAGGTATAACTCTAAAGGTAATTAATAAAGTTATTTAAAAAAATATTCTTTCTTTAGGTTTAAGTTATGCTTTACAAGTAAATTAACACACCTTGCACAATAAAAATTTGATGCAATTTTATATGAACATCCTTACTGCAAAAATTAACAGAAATAAAATAATTGTTAAAAATTTACTCTTATTGGTCATATTTTATTTAGGTAGTGGATACAGTAAGTGGTGAATCGCTAGGCCCAAACAAATCAGGAGAAATTCGTATACGTAGTGATTTTATGATGATTGGATATTTTAATCAAGACAGCTCCTGGGCACTAGATGATGAAGGATTTGTAAAAAGCGGTGACGTAGGTCATTACGATGAAGATTGTTGTGTATACGTATACGATCGAATAAAAGATATGTTTAAATACCAAAGTTGGCATATTGTACCTGCCTCAATTGAATCAGTTGTTATGGAACACCCAGATGTATCAGAAGCAGTTGTATTTGGAATTTCTTGGGCTGAAGATGAGCATGTACCAGCAGCGGCGTTAATTTTAAAAGCAGGATCAAAAACTACCATAAATGATGTTAAGGAATTTGTTGATAAACGAGTTTTAGATAGACAAAAACTTCGTGGAGGTGTATTTTTATTTGAAACGTTTCCAAAAACTCCAACCGAAAAAATCTCAAGAAGAAAGATACAAGAGATGGTATTACAAAATATGCATGACTTTAAAGTACAATAACTTAATTTAATTAGTTAACAGATGAGCATTTGAAATGCTATAATATTCACTAAATTATTTTAGTTCTTAGTTTTTATAATATAAAATAAAACGTTTTTTAATTTTTTTACAAACTATGCATATTTTAATGCTTGTAGTTAAAATTTGCGATAATTTTCGTTAAATGTTCTATCAGATTTTTATTCTTAATATTAATATTTTAATTTTGTAGATGGTTATCCGCATAAGTCAGTTTAACTTATCTTTTATAATAGTTAAGTAATTTGTTATAAATTAATATAAATTTAATATATATTGATTGGTTAATTATATTATTTTTAATTAAATTTTTATTTCACTGAAATTAAATTAAAAAAGGTTACAAAATCAATTATGGTACGTACTATTAGTAAACTTACTAGTTATAATGATATAAAACCCCAAGTCTGATAAATACTCGTCCGCTTCTTGCCCTTTGTAGAATCGCTGACTGAATAAGACCTCGAGGGTATAATTTTTCCGGTTTCCCACCGCATTTATTTTACCATTCTCAGTCAGCGCTTTCTTTTTTCACCCATGTTAATTGCAAATTAAACCTTTTTTTTTCTATTCCTGTAACGTCTAATATACCAGGGAATACTGCTAAATCTAATATGATTGAGACGCATTTCTTCCACGTTATTTTTTACTTGTTTATTTTTTAAACGGAGTTTGGATATCTCAATGTCATTTTAAAAATGCATGCCGGTTCTTGCGCCCTAAAACAGTTTTTCTTTCAGTAATAATAAATGACGAGACGTCGTAAATTTCTTAGGGTGAAACTTGTGGCATTTAATGCTATTATATTAATGGCTTATATGGCAATCAAGTTCAAGTTTATAAATTTGTAATTGAAATTCCAGTTAGTAAAATATTATTACAGTATACATAATAAATTTATAATTTGTTATTAAACTAAATCTCTTTTTGATGATTACTTAGTGGCACGCTGTAGTTTCATAAGATTCCAAAAAAACTACTTCTCCATTTTCATTTTTAAGTTGCAGGAAGTGTTTTCTACCATGCAGGTATGACTTAAACCACTATAAGGCAATACTTTATGCTATAGTGATACAATTTTGTTAAGAGTATGGAAAAATGTAAGCAATCAAAAGCTCTTGATAAATCCGGCAGTACCCCACAGACTAAATCTTTCAGGTCTACAGTTTTGACATTGTATTGTGTGTAATCAAAAATTGCAGTTTCAATACTCCTACCACCTGAAATACCATGCTACAAAATTTTAAACAGTTTATGATGATTGAAAAAAAACGTTTGTACATTACTAATTCAAATGTTTTAGAAAACTTAGTAAGCAGACTAATTGAGCAATAGTTGCTGAAAAGTTTGCAATTTTCTTTTATATACACAGGTTTAATATTATTACTGCATTTTTTAAATTATTGAGCTAGATGCCCGTTTCTAATGTTGTATTTATAATGTTGCATTAAGGTTTAATTATGTTATGGATTGATTTTTATAATAATAGAGTTGACATATTGTCATAGCCAACCAAAACATTTTTTAGGGCTCTAGTGTTTGTACTATATTTAAATATTTAATAATTCTACATTCCAAACCACAGATTGAGCAGTGTAATCTTATCCAAATAATATTCACTCCACAATTACTAAAATTATTTGTTATAATATTGTCAACTTGTCTTGATTTATTTGTGATTTGAGTAGTAATTAGTGTAACAGTAATTTTGCATTAAAGGATTGCAAAAGTGGTAGGTATTAAAATCGCTGGCCATAAAAAAGTTTTATTTTGTAAAAAAAAATCTCAAATAATGTTTAGTTTATTGAATAATGTCTCAATGCAGCCATATAGAGGTTTATACACACATGTCACTGATATGACTGTTATTTTCTGGGGGAAGTTGTACCGCAGCACATTCAAAAACATTTATTTGTGACATAGAGTTTAACTTTGATACTATTTTAATAAATTAATTTGATCTAAATCTTGCTATCTGTTATAATGTTGAATCGCTTGAAAATGGAAATCATTTTATTATAAATAACACGTTAAAATATTTTAAATTGATTACAAGGTAATTAGATCAAATCTAGTCGTGTTGTGACTTAATTAGACCATCGTCAGGATTACCATGAACTATTAGGTGGCAAAATGTTGAATTCATTTAACATTCACTATTTTAACACTGAATAAAGTCACTAATCCTAACAACGCCATAATTAAATCAAAACTTGTTGATAAAACAAACACTTCTTTATTCTACATAACCTACATCATACAACAAGTATAATATTTAATATTAATTTATTTTACTTTTTATTTTATTATTTTACATTTGTTTATAAGTGTATAATGCTAATTTAAAAAAAAAATATTAACCCACATTTTTCTGTTCTGTATGAAAACTATTTTTTTTAGGAAAGCAACTAAATCAATATAAATATTTATACAGAACCAAACTTCATTAAACCCGTTATAAGGAATATGTTTTATTTTCAAGGGAAAGTTTCCAAAATGTTTTTGTTACAAAAATGATAATGATAAAAAACTTAAAAAAGTGAAACCGTAAAAAAAAGTAAACATATTTGTAGTTTTGATTAAATAAAAACATTAAAGAAATTTAAGATTGCCATTCAAGTTTTTATTTTAAATTTTATATCACAAAATAACTTTGACATACGTAAATTTATTGATACAGAGCATTCGAAAATAGAAATAATATATAGATATATTTTACAATGCTGACGAAAATAACAAATTTGTAGCTACTGAGTGTACGTTGTTTGTTAATTTTGTGCTAGTGTGATTTTATGTGTGATAGTAATATATTTTAATATTATTTCTGCCAAACAATCTGGTAACCGTATCAATTCTTTATTATGCTATCAGTTTATTACGCATGATTAATATATTTTATGTTAGTTTAATTTGTAATAATTAACCTATAATAATTGTTTACCTGCTATTGCTGCATCCACGCCACTTTGCGGAAATAATTATTACTATTTTCACCAGTGGCGTAACTCGGTGGGTTTAAAATTTAATTATTATTATTATTTTTTTTTTTAATTTTTGTGTTTAATTGTTTAGTTTTGCTCTTATTGTTTTATTAAACCATATTTGCGGCCTGTTTGTTAGTTAGGTGAAAGATTGCACAAGTGTGAAGTTTGTATCTCCTTTTTAAACCATTTTTTAAAAGTGTTTTTATCTATATAATACTTGACACTATTACATCTTGTAACTGCAAAATTGTTGCGTAATCTGGCTTACTCGTTTTGAGTGTAGAATTGTTTTTGAGCTTGAGCTGGATGATTCAAAGCTACCAAGACTATAAAGCAAAAATATTTTATTTTACCAAATATTATTAGACAAAGTTCGTGCTAATAATAAATTGCTTTTTGATAAAAAATTATAATTTGAATAAAAAATATTTCAAAAGGTAATGATATACACAAACTAAAATTTGCTAGTAAGCTTAAACCTACAATTAATAAGGTACTATTTAATGCTAATGTGGTTGATTTGAATCAATTATCAACAATTTTTTTCTTACTCAGCAACGTTGTGATACGAACTAAACCTAATGAGTAGCCAAAACCTCCAATTATTTTTGGCAGTGGTCTTAGCAATAACAAACTTCAAGGTTATGCTTTATCATGAGATAATTATTTAACAAAACTAAAACGCGCAACAAAATAACTAATATAGACATTCAGTCTGAAGGCCAATTTTATAAGTTATACGTTAATGTTACATTAATTAATGTAACAATTAATTTACTGGGAGATTTTAAAACAATTTTAAAATACCCGATTTTATAATATTATTTTGACGTATTGTTAACTGATGCCTCGTTAGATAACATAAGATTGCGTTGGCACTATGATTATATCGCTTTTGTGATTTATGCAGTCTATTTGCGTGTATTGCGGTTGCTAACTTTGAAATTATAAATCTGTTTGTTTCGAGTGAAGTTTTAAGAATGGATATAAATTTTATCAATAATCAATACAACATAATTAATTAAGATATTATTGACTTTTTAATCGCAAAAACTTTTGTAGTAATAATAGATTAATTGCCGGTTGCACTAACTTTGTAGTATTGATTATAATGCTTCAATAACAATTACAATAGAAGTAATAATATTGTTATAAATCATAAATTGCAATTTCATATGCAAGCATTACTAGCGGAGTTCTACTGTTTTTTTTTTGTAAAATTGTCTAATTAACACAAAACATTAGGTTATGTTAATACTTATTGGCACTATTAACGTCACTGATAAAACACACATGATACATTAAAATTATATTTTATTATAAAATCTTTTTTTTAACTAAGTATCTGTCTACTCCTGTTGATGTTTTTGATTTAACTCTGAAGTCATTCTAACTGATCATACCAATAGTTTAAATCTATCTTTATAAATGACACCGGTATTTCCTGTTAACAAGAACTCTTATTAGCTTTTGTTGTGTTCAATTACAACTTTATAGTAACCTGATTCTCTCTAGATGTTTGTGATTTGGAATTATATGACTATAATTTTAACTGCAAATAAGTATGCAGATCATTGTTATTTTGTTGAATCTAGCTAATACTTTCCCAGGACATTATTTTGTTAAGTAATTACAACTTAGGCATCCGAGTGATTTGTAATGATAATCACCTTGCGTATTTAGTTGCAAACTCATTTGGTTTTTTAAATTGCATACATAGTATTTTATCATCTAACATTAGAGGTGTATTTTATGTTTTACTAATGACCGTGATAAATCTGTGATAGATGCCACCGATTTGATTAAGTATTAGTTAACACCATAATGCTTATGTGATATTTTTTATTATTTTAAATTTGTCGGCTTTAGCCATTTTGTTTAAGATTGATTGGACTTTTCTATTTTTTAACTGTGATGTTAAAACATGTGTGAAAATAAATTTCCAATTTGGTTTAGTAAAAAACTAATTTTGCTTACCAATTTAAAGAAAAAACTATATATAAATAATATAAATTTATTTATTTTTTATTATACTATTTGAATTTCAATCACTTCTCAGTTCTTGTATAAAGATCTTAGTAAACTGTCTGAGCGATGTAAAATTTGGATAACCTACCACTACGTAGCGCTAAACTAAGTTTAGAGCACGAGGAAACACAAAAAGAAGAGAGCGAATGCGTAAACTTGTTTTGCCACAAAAATTATTAAAAAAAATTAAAGAAAATTATATAATGTATCAAAAAAAAAAACATGATTATAATAATAATACGTTTATTTCTTGCCATTTGGCCTTGAAAAAAAAATACATCACATTTACAAATATATCCATAATTTCTAAAATAATAAATATCTTTCCTTATAAATAACACAATTAATTTTTTTCTCTTTGTTTGTCTATCTATCTCTCTTCCGACTTTTTTTTTATTTTATTACACTCTTATTTCCTTAAGCACGGTCCAGACGCTACGTTTTGCACAACGTTTTGTCTGCGCAGTCTTAAAGCGGAATTAAAACGTAGCAAAAGAAGAACGTCCATAGTGCATATTTTTGCGCAGTGTTAGTGACATCGATTATGGAGGAAGTACTACTCTGGTTAATTTTTGCATGATGTCTTGTAACGAAAAAAAAAACGAAAGATCGAACGTTTCAAAAGTACCTGGTGTTCCAAGTGGTTGAGGAAATGGCTTCTAAAAAGACAGCACTTTTCCCACATTAGATAACTTTGTGAAATACTTGATGAACCTGATGATTGGCGGAACTACTTAAATATGGACATAGATACATACATTTATTTATTAGAATTAGTGAGAATTAGATATGCGGTATATCATTAAAAAAATACTTGTATGAGAACAGCAATAATACCACATGAAAGGCTGAGAGCAACTTTAAGATTTGTAGCAATTGGCAGAAGTAATAAAGACTTAGAATTTACAACAATTATATCTAAACAATCATTAGGTGAAATCATTCCCAAAACATGTGAAGCTATCTACAGGGTGCTGAAAAAAGAATACTTAAAGGTAAGCTATATAATAATACTGTTTTTGTATAAAAAATATTTGTTTATATTTTTAAACAAACCAACACTATACTTAAATGAAATCAATTTTTTACAAAATATTAAAGTAACCAAGTAACTAAAATGTTTGTACTTCAGTATTTAGAGTATTTGAAACTTTGTGAAGAACTTTGCAGCGGAAGAGCGGTCGTGATGAGTTGTATTTTTGGAAAGCGTTTTAGTTTGATTTGGAGTGGAATATTGTGAGATTTGGTGCGTCTCTGCAGTTTGTTGCGAAATGAAGCGTTGGTTTTGTGTCTGTTGACCTTCTTCACTTTGCTGTGGAATGATGCATGATGATGTTGCTGCATTTGCTCAATTGTTTGATACTCCTGAGTGTGTTTAAGTTGTTCCGAGTTGTGAAGACGCATTGTGTGGCATTTCTCATTTTCTAGGCATATTTTGTTGTCAGCTTTTTTGTTCACTCACCGAATTCATCAACAACTATATCAACAACTTGAAAATGTCTGGTTAGCAAACCCATCTCCACTTCAAATAAAATCTCGGAAATTAGTTTCTGAGCAAACATATTTTGTTGGCTATGGACGTTTCTAAGTTTATGAGCCACATGTTTTCCAAACTGTAACGAGTCCAGTTTCATTCCTACCAACGCTATAACTTCAGTTGTTTCATCATCATTTTGAACTTCCTTTCCCTTGCTGTAGACTTTGATGTTGAAGTATTGCAGGACCCTAATGTACTGACATAGTTGGGAGTTGATGGTTTAAACATAGGAGTAGCGTCAACATCGCTTTCATGTTAATAATAAAAATAATAATAATAATTTATTAGTGCCAACTACAAAAAGTATTACACAAGTCAGGTCACATTGTTTGAATTAACAAATAAAATATACAATGAAATATTTAAGCAAGAAAAATATGTTACAGAAATAAAAGTACATTAAGAATATAAAAAATACAGTAATACAATACAAAGTAAGACAAAACAAATAAATTTAATTAAAAGTACTTTCAACAAAATCATCGATAGAATAAAAAGCCCCTTTTATTAGATAGTCTTTTATATATTTTAAGAAAGCTTTCTCAGGAAGATTTCTAATATGGTTTGGAATTAAATTGTAAAATTTGATGCAGTAGTAGTTAGAGCTCATTTGTGATTTTACTAATCTTAGCTGGTTTTCATAAAGTTGGAATTTATTGAGGTTGCTTCGCATATATTTTATACACTTATATATATATATATATATATATATATACAAGCACGGAAATGTCATTAACTTTAATACACAAAATTGATTCAAACAATCATCCCTATAACCAAAGCCTGATATTACCCTGATGGCTCTTCTTTGTAGGGAGAACATCCTGTTACGAATAGCTGAATGTCCCCATATTAATAAACCGTACGTTAGATGTGATTGACACAGTACAATGTAGGCCGTTTTTAAAACAAAGATAGAAACAGTACCACTCAAATTTCTTAATAAAAAGATATTGCTGCATAACTTCTTTGCTAGTACATCTCCATGCATTGACCATTTCAGTTCTGGATCAATATACAGACCTAAAAACTTTGTATTGTTACTAGTTTCCTGATGATTTTGTAACGAAAATGTAACAGTGATGGATTTCTGAGGGTTTACAGTTAAAAGATTATTGCAAAACCATCTCTCTGCCATAACGATAGCTGCATTATGTCCATTCTTAGCTATATTGATATCTTTATGTTTAAATGAGATGGTAGTATTATCCGCAAAAAGAACAACATGTTCATCTTTAAAAAGTTGAGAAAGATCATTGATATAGATAAGGAACAGCACTGGACCCAGTACTGAACCTTGTGGTACACCTGTAGTTAGACAACCAAACTCCGAATGTGTTTCATTGTGGTAAACACGCTGTTTCCTATTATGCAAGTAGGACGACAACAAACGACAGCTTTTTGGCTTAATATTATACATATATAACTTATGTAGTAAAATTTCGTGATCAACACAATCAAATGCCTTGGTCAGATCGACAAAAGATGTTACTGAATATTCACCATTTTCAAAACATTCAATTGTGTTGCTCACAAAGTTTAGTATAGCTTGTGTTATAGACATTTCTTTTCGAAATCCAAACTGCTATCAGAAATAAACGTTCTGATTCAAAGAAATCAACTAATTGATTTTTTAATAAAGTTTCAAAATTTTAGAGACAATCGGTAGCAGACTGATAGGTCTATAATTAGAGGGGGCATTAATGTCGTCTTTTTTGTAAATAGGTTTTACATCAGCTAGTTTTAAAGAGTCGGAAAATGTTTGACTATTAATACATTCATTAAACAGTTTAGTAAGTGGAACTATTAAAAAATGTGACACTTGCTGTATCATATCAGCAGTGGTACCATAACAATCATAACACTTACTTTTTTTTAGAAGTTTGATTGTATCTCTCATTTCAATAAAAGTTGATTCACGAAAATTAAAATAGTTTGGTACATTTACATTTACAGATTTAGATAAAGATCCTATTAAAGTAGAAGGTATATTTAATAAGAAATTAATAAAATCATTAGCGTTAATATCACAGGTTGTATCTCAGTTTTAATTAATTAAATTAATGATTCTCCACATAGCTTTTTGAAAGTTACAATGACTAGTTACATACTTATTATTAGCATTAAGCCGAACATTTTTATAGCTAAGTTGTATTTTGTTCTGTACGTTTTTTTAATTAGTTTTAATTGAAAATCATTTGATCTAAGGCACGCTTTGTTCATAAGTTTTAAGTTTTTACGCATTGCTTTTAACTCTTTGTTAAACCAAATGATTTTATTTTGTTTGCAATCCTTGCTTGATTGCTGTTTTGCATGTGGAAAAGCATTAAGAGCGTTGCTTGATAACATTTCCAAAAACATATCCATTTTTATACTGCAACTTAGTTCAATATTATCATGAAATTGCCAATTAATATTTTCAATTAGAGAAAAAAAAATGATTTTCCCGCATTGAGTTAAAGGTCGACATAGTTGTGATTTAGCTTTATTATTATTGATATACTCGAACGATAATTCAATTCCAATATGATCGGAAAAACCAGTATCAATAGTATGCATAGATACTAGACTTTGGTGTACGTTTGTGAAAATGTTATCAATACTATTCTCTAACCTTGTAGGACGATTAAAGTTACTTATCAACCCATACGCACTAAGAAAGTCAATAAGTCTAGACCTTAGGATCACTCCCGTTAAATGAAACATTAAAACCACCTGTCAAAAAAACTCTATTGTGAACAAAGTTGATTTTATTGAAAGCACAGAACAGAACATTTAAAAACATATTAAAATCTCCTGATGGAAAACGATAAACTGATACAATTACACATTTCATATTTATAAGTTCTACGGCAGAAATTTCGCAATCTTTTTCTTTCGATAGATTATTAATTTCCATAGAAATACAGTTAAAATGTGGTTTAGCGAGAATCATAACACCACCACGCTAAAAAATAACTCGTAAAAATTGCGAAACTACTGCCAAATCATTCAACTTTACTTGAAGAGCTTCATTGCTGGAAAGCGAAAGCTTGCATATGCATAAAAATAAATGTTTGTTCATGCGCTCTAATAAAAATGATTCCATTTGAAGAATTTTATTTCGTAAACGTTGTATGTTCAAATGCAGGATACATACTATTTGTTTGGTATGGTCTTGTGAGCCCGGAAGAAAAAACAATCTAAGGAAGCTCCTTTAGGCCACAATTCTGGATTTTTTATGTTCTTTAGTTGTTCAAACGGAACGGAGACCCTAAATAAAGAAAAATCAGATGGATGTTTTGACGCCAGCTTCTGACATTGCACTGATTTAAAATTCTTTTTATTTAAATGTGTAATAATCATTTCTTCGGTTGTAGACGGAACCAGTCTATAAACATGAATATGTGCTTTTTTATCCACTCCATAAAAGAGTATCAGTATTCTCAAGGGTGCCTTGTACTTTAGGTTTAGTTTTCCTACGGTTTACAACCGTTTTCCATACGTTTTTACTGGCATCGTTATTGATAGTTGGCGGATTAGAATTATTCATTTATTATATTTGTTTCATATCCGTAAAGCTGGTAGGGTTGCCAATAGATTGACTATAAGTCGGAACTGTTTGTTTAGTAGTTTTATTATTCTTTGCGTTGCTTCCAATAGTAGTGTCCTTTTGGTTGCTTAGGTTAGATGCACTGTTTTCATTATTATTTCTAACAACTACGTTAGCCATACTAACTACCATTGGGGATTTAGGCGGGAACTTGCTTTTGTTGACCTCTTTTAATAGCGATTTGTTATCTTCTTCAAGTCTTGCGACTTTTTCAATCAGCAGATTATTATTTAATTTTAGTTGTTTAACCAATTCTTTTTCAAAGTCTAATTTTTCATCTTAATTGAGGTTAAGTTCCATTCTACAACAAGTTTTAACCCTTTTATAACAAGAAAGGTGATAAAATGACTTGCACGTAATATACTGTATTCCCGACTTAGCAACATTACCACACGAACACATTTTTTCATTTAAATCGATAGATTTAGCTGCATTTTTTACAGTATTTGTAGCTTCATCAACTGTTTTATTCTCCATCTTACAGGGATGTGCATTTTTCTCAAGCTAAAAAGAGTAAAGAATTATTGATCTCTATAATTATGACTGTTTTGTAGTTGCAATTTTATGTAAGTACTTTTATTTTATTTTGTTTTATTTTTTGTTTCAGTTTTACAAGACTGGAGAGGAGTGGTTGAAAGTTGCAGTTGAATTTGAAAGAAAGTGGCTTAGAGCCAATTGATGGTAATCATATTAGGACGGCAGGGTGTCTGGTAGTGGAGTCATAAATAATATTAAATTTTATGAAAAGCTTGTTAACAACGAGTTGAGAGTTCCAAAACTCTGGTGCATTGTAAATTCAAAAAAAGTTCTAAGACATGTTTTTATTAGTGATGACGCCTTTGCAAAGCGTCGAGAACTTCTTAAGCCGTATTAGCAAGACACATTAACAAAGATGCGTAGAATTTTCATTTACCGCCTCTCAAGGGCAATGCGTGCTATTGAAAGCACATTTGAATTTTTAGCTTTACAATTTTGTATTTTGCACACAAGTTTTAATTTGAAGATCTTATATAACTTTTTGCGCAGAAGATCCCCCCAAACGTATACACCTTCTGAAAGTATGGATCGAAAAAATATTTCTGAATTATTACACGACCTTCAACGTGGAACAAGAGGTCAAATGTTGAAAAGCGCTGTCGTGGTCAGAGTTAAATTCAAAGACTACTTTGACAATGAAGGGTCTGTGCCTTGGCAAGATAAGTTTGTAGCCTTAAATAATTAACAATCTGTGTTTTTAAAGTTTGAAATCAATTAATGAAGTGCTTAAATAAATGAAAAACTATTTATTTAATTAATCTATTGTTCTTACCTCTTGTCCTGGTGCTTCAACAATTCTTCAACTCTTGATCCTTTAAGAAGTGTAACAAATTGAAATACCACAAAGATTGCTTGTAGATATAGTTTTCTCCAGCCCCAAACCGATGATATTAATTAACTTTTGCTAACTCTTTTTGGTAAACTCCTCAAAGAATTTTTTTTTTCACAACTGTTACTCTGTTTGTGGTAGCATAAATTTCTCTAAATTTTTTTACCAAAATTTCATACGCCTGCTTCTTTCTGTCCCTATCACTATATTTCTTGGATCTGGTACGCCGTAGACGTGAAAAACTTTCATATAACACGATAAACTCAACCAGAAACTCCCGGAAACATTGCCGAAATGTATCGGAAAACGGAGCACACATTCACGGATAACAATGCCCTTCCGCCCCTCAGTTGTAGCTGCAACTGTACCGTCTCAGCGCAGTTCTCAATACTTGAACTGTGCCGACAAAACGTTGTACAAAACGTAGCGTCTGGACCGTGTTTAAGTTTCTCCGCACATTCTGCACATTTTCGAATCTTCTCCCATCCAAAATCTTGTCACTTGCTTTTTATTACTACATCTGAATCTTGCAATCATCTTTTTATCATCTTTATTATATCTATCGCTCTCTCGGTACATTGGCAGTTCACTTTCTTTTATATGTTCATAAATTGCGTTACACCTAGACTCTTTCACTCGTATTCTCTTATTTTGTTTTTGTATATCTCTATCTCTTTCCATAATTTCTGTGAAAGAAATTTATATAATGTTTCCAAAAATATATTAAAATTAAAAGCGTGTTAACAATTTAATTTATTGTTTGTTATTAAAATTATGGATTAAAAACTGTAATTACAAACACATTTTTTTAAGTTGTTACATCTTCAGCGTTTTCTATGTTTCAATCTGATGTCATCAATAATTATTAATTAATTAGCATTATTTACTGGTTTAGAGCTTAGATATTTTGTAATTTTAGTCTGAAAGCTTTTAAAGTGGGCGTATAATTATAGGTGCCTATTTTAAATTTTGTATAACGAAAAACATATTTTCTATCAAATCCGAAATTATTCTAGACGTTTTTACATATAACGTATTTTTGGTTTTTAATTCTATAGAGATCATATTTTTCATACAAAGTTATGAATACAATAAACGTTTGTTTGTTTCTTAGCATTTTCAAAAAACGTTTACGTTTTGGAAATACTCAATAGCCAATTCTAATTGTTTCTTTTATCTGATAAACATTTTTAAATAGACTAGAAAGATTTGTTAGTTTTTAAACAGAACGCGAATTTAAACAATCAATAATCTTGTTTACATCTTATAAATTTGATGTATCTATTGCCGTGGAACTTGTCAGTTTTTTGGTATCTAATGCTGTTTATATATCAGCTAAAAAGCTTTGACTAAAAAATTGTGCAAATTTGCTTGCATTTTTAGATGCAAATGCTTTTTGTTATCTTAAGCATTGTTCTAGTCACAGTACTTTATTATTTTCTAAAAAGAATCTGCTAAGATTTTATCTATATAGCTAAGATCTTAAAATGGTTTTTGAACAGATTTTGAAAAACCTTAAAAAAAAAATTACTTTTTAATTCAATTTCATCAAACATAAAATATTAAAAAAATAAAATAAAAATCCGTCCAAAAACGGTTTAAAAGAAGAATTTTACATTCTATTTATAAAATGTTAAAAAATTTACAACTTGGTCTCGAAAGAAAAATATTTGTAGAAACAAAAACAAAACCCAGCCAAAAACAGTTTATAATTGCAGTTTTGTTCATAAAACGTAAAAAGTAGCCAAATTCTGCATTAAAACATGAAAATATTGTTTAGAATTCTCAAAATCAGATTACAATTTGTTAAAAAAATATAAATTTCTAATTTATAAAATGTCAAATATAGCAGCTTTAAAACGTCAAAATATTGTTAAAAAGTAACAAAATTTGGGCATAAACTATTGAAAAGTACAAAAGTCTTTTCATACAATGTCAAAAATAGCAAAATGCGGCAATAAATTATTAAAATACAGGTACAAAAAACTAAAAAATTTAAATTTAAAAATGACAAAATTTAGTCATAAAATTGAAAAATGTAAATGTTTTTATAAAATTTCAAAAACCACAAAATCCTGCTATTAGATATCAAAAAATTGTAAAAAATTAACAAAATCTGACAAAATGTGCAAAATTTTATTTATAAAATGTCAAAAATAGCAATATCCGGCCATAAAGTATAAAAATATTGTGAAAAACAAATAAATTTAACATAAACTGATTTCTAAAAGTCAAATGGCAAAATTTGTTGATAAAATAATAAAGATTTTTAAAGAACCAAAAACTGGCCAATAACAGAATCCGGCGTTGAAATTTTATACAATTGCATGAAAACACCAAAATCCGACAATAAACTGTTAAAAAGTGTTGAAAAAAACCAAGATCTAGTATAAACTGTTGAAAAGTGCTACATTCTTTAAGAGAAATGTTATTAATATAAAAAAAAATGCGGCTATAAAATATTAATATATAGTTGAAAAGAACCAAAATCTACCATTGAATAATCAAAAGCAGATAGCATTAATAAATCAATCAATCTGGCCATACATTGTTGAAAAGTGCAAAATTCATTTTTTTCATAGAATGTCAAAAATTGCAATATTTGACCAAAAAGTATGAGATTATTGTCATAAAGCACCAAAATCAAGTCAATGACTATTAAAAAAATGCAAAATTCTATTTATAAAATGTCAAAAGTTTTAAACTTAATCACCAAAAAGCTGACATAAACTGACATAAAAGCAGTTTTTTCATAAAATTCCAAAAATAAAAAAATTAGGCTATGAATTAACAAAATATTGTATGAAAAATTCAAAATCCGGTCAGAGTGTATAACAATATTGCCAAAAAGTACTAAAATTCACTATAAACTGTTAAAAAATGCAACATTTTATTTATAAAGTCAAAAATGACCAAAAAACCAAACAGTTAAAATGTGACCATAAATTGTTAAAAAATGTACACATTTTTATGGAAAATACTAAAATATAAGAAAATATTGTTAGAGAGAACCAAAATCCGCCACAAACAGTTGAAAATTTCAAAATTTTATTTAAGAACGTCAGGATGTTTTGTATGCTTTTGAGCTTTTCCGCGTTGCAAACCCTTACATTTTTTTTGCGTGTAATTAATTTTAATATTAGTATTATTGTTGTACTTGTTTATATTTAGTTGTAAATGATAGTTTATAATGCCGTTAATAAAAAGTTGTTATTAATAATACTAAAGTTCACATAAAGCAAAGCACATTAAATCATTTGTTTAATATTTGTCAAATGCTCTCAATCTATGCGTTTGTCAAAAGTTTCACATTTGTGTAATACTTTAGCAAAAATAAATAAATGGTATAGTATTGGTGATGTATCCTAAAATGACGCAATTAGGGTGTAATAAAATGTACCCATATATGTTGATGTATTTATTTTATGGATGCAATGTATTTAGATAACAAAAATGATGAAAATGTACAAACCTTAAAAAAACTAATTTTGCAAATATGCTTTATTGTCAAATTTCAGATTGATATAAAAAAACTTTAAAACTCTGATCTAAAATTTTATATTATGTAAAATTACAGCAAACACTATAATAGATAAGATAATGTAAAGTATGGAAACTTCTAATAAATATGTTGTTTGTTTTTGCACTTAAAACTGTCGTAATTTGGTAGGTAGCCGTAGATTTTTTTTCAGCTAATTTTATATTGATGAGATAATAAAACTAAACTTGAATTATTTGTTTATGACAAAATATTGTTATAAAATTATATAAATTTTACATGGTTGGATTCATAATATCATGGAGATTATGTGGTCATCTTAAAAAACTAAAGCTGTTTGTCTTTGCAAAAATAGTACAAACAAATCGCGTACATGTATATTTGAATATTTTTGAATCATTCAAATCGGTTTAAAAACAACAAAGTTGTTCAGTCGTACATTTTGTAACTAATATTTAACTTTGCTTTATATTGACAAACAATCAATTAAAAATGCATTCGCATATACTCTATTAATATGAGAACTATATTTCCATTATTAATTTGCGTGGGAAATACAAACAAATGCTGTAGAAATACTAACAAAGGAAGTGTACACATAAATTATAAACAGAATTAACCACGTTAATAAATACAAAATACAAATATTAGTGATTATCTTTTTAATATAATAATTAGAAATTTACAATAAAAAGCAATTGTTTGTGTAACGTTATTTTATTAATTGCTTTTGTATTTATAAATAATACA
The DNA here is from genome assembly GCA_963932245.1 of Tachinus rufipes. NCBI lineage: Eukaryota > Metazoa > Arthropoda > Insecta > Coleoptera > Staphylinidae > Tachinus > Tachinus rufipes. Next base: position 67,049,698 of record OZ010745.1, on the reverse strand, counting down.
GAACTTACGTCATTTCTCAATATTATTATATGGATTTTTCACCCACGTGATTTATTCTTTTCATTTTCTTTCTCTTTTTTTTTGTTCTCCGGTCAAAGGGCAAATTATTGCGAGCGCCAGAATGGTTTCTCATCTTGTGAGAGGAATCGACGTTTCTATTATACCCATAGAAAAAAACAGCAAAGAAAAAAATTGACCTCGCCGCTGTTGTTTCTTTTTTTTCAATAGCTCCGCCTTGCAAACAAACTCTTTACTTGATCTATCTTTTTCATCAATTTCAGGGTGGATTTCTTCACGTACCTACACACAAACATATCGCGCTCCGTAAAACTCTTATAACTATATACTCTGTAAGTTTCTCCTTAATGTTATCTAATTTATTTTCCTTGCTAGAAATATGGCATCGTGTATCGTTTTCGTGATGATCAATAGAAATTGAAGGATAATGGTGCACCCCGACAGTTTACTGCTTTTCATTTAGTTCAAATACAGAATGAAACTCAATAAAAACGACCAATGTTTATAAATGATTTATATTGATACCGAGAATGTGTGGTTTAATTATTCTAAAAAATCAATTGCATATTTGTTAAAAACAAAGAACTTTTATATGTCACAACTAATCGTTGCATTAACTTTGCATAACCGTAAAACTAAAGTTTTAATATCAATCCTATGCAAAATTGAAAGCTGTATTTATTTCTATGTGGAAAGCGAGCACAAGCTCATTTGTACAAATCTGTGTTCGTGGAAAATCTGGTGCTTTTAATTCACCAGCCTATTGCAAAATAATTAAATTCAATTTTACATCTAAATAAAAAAAAAACTCAATCAAACTTTTTATATTAATTATATATGTATGCTAAGTATATTATAATTGACATTTAACATGATTCCTTTTTTTATAACTTTTATGCCATTAGTAAATTGCTTGATAGATTACATGATGAAAATTGAATTTGTGATTTATTACATTGGAAATGTCATAATTTATTATTTAATATCAATTGGGTTGGAGTTTAATTTATTCATGACACGACTGAGGGATATAAAATGAATTAGAATTAAATGGTATGATATATTACTGATTGTATTTTACTGTTACAATGTTGCTTTCAATAATTGCCATTATGTGCTGCTTTTATGGGGTAATGACTGCAAATAAATCAAAAGTTAATATACGTAAGGTGAATAAATTTGGAAGTAATTAAGTAACTATATGATGTGTTTGTAGTATTTGCAAATGATATTGAAAATGAAGATGCAATAATTGGTGTTAGGGAAGCTGTTAATTATATACAAAATGTATACAATATTAGTGTTAATGTAAAGAATGTTATTGGATCAATAAATCAACCTCTGCAATTTCAAAAATCTTGTTTGTAAATTGGCGGATTTTATTTACTTAACTAACCCTATTTTTTTAGTGTGCAATATGTATTCGGAGATGTTACAGAATTCTACTCCACCCGATGTTGTGCTAGATACAACTAAAGGGGGTATTATTTCAGAAACAGTTAAAGCATTTAGTCTGGCTTTGGGATTGCCTACTGTTAGTTCTTCATATGGCCATAAAGGCGATTTAGTGCATTGGAGTAATCTTGATAGTACCCAGGCTCAATATCTTTTGCAGATTTTGCCTCCGATGGATGTCATACCAGATATTATAAGAGAATTGGTTTCTGAAGAAAATTACACAACTGCTGCTATACTGGCTGATAGTTATTACGGTGAGTATTATTTTAATACATTTGTATTTTTTATTATTGTGTATTTAACTGTTTTTTATTTTTTTATCACTTTGTTGATGCTACTTTATTCAAGATAGCAATAGCTTTTATATGATGTTATCGTCAGTATATTTTATAGTTTTATAAATATAAATTTATGAATAAAAGTTCCAATAAAATAAATTAAAAATATTACTAATGTACACTGTAGACAAAGTCAAATTAAAAGTTTATTCTTTAATTCTTACAAACTGTATAGGAGTTACAATAACGTTAAAGTTTATTTAATTAAAATTAATAATTTAACTAGTCGATTTGTTTTACGTACAAAGGAATAAATCTTCAAAAGACACTGGGCATTTCGTACTGTTCAGTAGTGTCAAGTTTTTACTGACTAAAAACCTCATTTTTTTCCTTCTTTTCCTTGAGGTAGTTTGCTTGGCGCCTTTTGCACTGCATTGTTATTGGAGCTGTTGTATGTACACCTCTGATATTTTACACCTTTAGCAGTTCTTTCTCTTTAATAAAGTTTAGTATCTTTAGCCAATGGGTTACTTTAGCATGGTTGGTTAGGTTAGGTTAGGTTAGGTTGTGTTTGCCTAAGATGGCTGTGCGTTGTCACCCGCGGTGTAGTACATAAATATAGTTTATTCCTATTCTGTGCTTATTAAGACCACAGGGTTCAGTTATCAATTCGGTTAACTTTTGCAGTTTAATACGATTTATTTGGTTTACCACAGTTTTGATATCATGCGATAGTCTTGTCCTGCAGATATAATCAGTTTGGATTTTATTATTATTTATAACTATGATATTAGATTTTAAGTATTCAAAATTATAAGTAGTTAAATTTATGACAGTTATGCACATGATGTTTACATGAAACAAAATTTTAGTCAACATAACTTAACTGAATTTTATACATAGACTTAAGGCTGTTTTAGTTTCTGTTTAAACTAAGATTAGAGTTTAAGCTTAGTTCAAATTAGTTTTGTGTTAAACTGACCGACTTTGTCAATGTAGTTTGCTATAATTAGCGACCGGATTATATTCAAATGCACATTTGCATATGCATTTGCATATTTCGATCATTTTTAGGCTTTGCTGCATATTTCATCTATATTTGGTTTTGTATGCATATTTAACCAATGTTTAGAAAAAAATTGTTAAAAGAAAAACCGTTTTTATTTAATTATTTTAATAATTTTATTATAATTTAAAATAATAAACATTTATAAAATTATAGAAATCGAGATAAGCCGATTACTAGCGACATTCTCGGTGTGAGTTTTGCTATGCAGCATTATTGTGTTAAAAATTTAATTTGCAATGCCAATAAAAAAAAAATTGGTTTACTGGTGTGCTTATTTATGATGGCAATATTTTAATTTGCCGTACTTGTAAAAAAATGGAACAAAAAAAACAGCAGCATGTAAAAACAAGAATTTGTTTTTACTTATGTTACATATAATTGCATATTTTGACATATTTTTTTATTTTTTTGCATATTTTGGGCTTTTTTATTGCATATTTTAGTGTTTTTAGGGTGCATATGATCCAGTGATTAGTTATAATACATTATTTGGAAATAGGTTATGTAATAGTGCAGGAATTTTGATAATATGTTTTGTTGCTTAAAAATGTTGAGTTACAAGTTTTTAATTAACAATATTTTTAAAAACGTAGTAATAATATAATTTAAATTTGTTTATTTGGTTGCGATCATCAATAAAATAAATTTTTAATACCAACCTAAAATACATTTAACAAGGTAAAATAAAATCAGTTAAACATAGGATTATACTGTGATTGAAATAACTGGCATTTAGAGACACAAAATAAATTAAAGTTTGTTGCACAAGTTTTTGCATAAAAAAATTAGTTGGTTAACAATTTTCAAATCTACACATTCTATTAATCGGATTGTTGAAACCATAAAAAAAAGTTATAAAACAATGAAAAGTGCACGTTGCGTCTATTTTTAGGAGATATATCAAATTTTGAATATTTAAAGTAGCGTGTAAAAGTTTTTTATTTTGTTTAATGTGATTTTGGGAAAGCTCTACTAGCCTGCTTGTAGGGTTTTTATCTACTAAAACCTTATTTTCTTTTGGCGTTAGTATAGACTTCTGGAATTAGTTTATATTTTTCATCAGTTGCAATACGCCCGGACACGCATTATTTTCTTCTTTATTTGTTACTTGTTGGTAGACGTTGATTCTTTATTTTTTTTTGTGTTCAATAACGTTGATATTATATTTTTAATATAACAGTGTACTTTGATGCAGTTTTATTATTTGGATTATGTTTTTCTTAGTCATTACCTTGCCTATTTCTACTTCTAAATTTATTTTTTTGTTATTCTATCTTCCACATAGAAAATATGCTCAACCGTATCATCCACTTTACAATGGTTACAATTTTCATTTTCTTTGCAGAATTTCTATTGCTACTTTTAAACATGTTTGTTTTTCTCATTTTGTCAAAAGTTTTCCTGTGTTAGCTGGTCGTAAAAGGCGACCAATAGGCGAGGAAAAAATCTCGTTAAAAAAACCCCAGTTTGTCAGGGACAAATCAAACTTAATTGTGAGTTTATTTTTTTACAATTTTCACATAAAACTTTGTGTAACTCACCTGCGTGTTTGCCGTGCGCGGTGACCCGAAAGTCAGGAAAAGGGGATCCTGGTAGTTGAGTGGCTAATGCTCAGGTTTAAAAGAGTGTTAGTTCTAACACACTGCATTTATCTAACTTAAGGGTGAGGAATTATTTATGTGGTAATAGATGAAAGGTTTACAATGTGCTACGGTTGGAGCCCGATAGTATTCTTTATGTTTGCGGAAATCTTTCATTTACATTTATGAAACCTATATCGCTCGATTAGCCTTGGCGACTGCATCAGTTTGTGATGTAGCGTCCCATATGTGGCTCCGTGGTGGGTGGGGAGATTGACCGATAAAGTTGACGGAGTTTATTATGGTAGATTCTAAACCTCCAACCAAACGATCTTGCCCGTTTACGGACGAGAGAGCTAATGAAGATAGAAATAGTACAAGTAGAAAGTTTGTTAGATGTTTGATTGTTAAAGGAGAAACATGACCCTGATCCATGCAACAGTTCACCTTTATGTGTGAAATGCAAAAAGAAGTATAGAGCAATTACGGCTTATACTTTTTCTAGATCGTTTGCTTCAGTTGCTGAAACACCTATTGTTCAACAAACACCAATTATGACATTTACTGCTATTGCAGAAACTTCTTCAAGTAAAAACTATGACTCTAATGTGAAGAATCAAAAACCGGTTAAAGGCCCATTAAGCTCCAAACCAAACGTGACTACGGTCCAATCTGGACCAAGGTTACAACGAGTGGGACTTCAACCAAAACCACTCAAGATAGGGGCTCATTTAAAGCCTAAACCATAGGTATTGGTTCGTATCGGGTCAAAACCAACTAAGGGGGCGCCTTCCAAGTCAAAACCTAAACAGGCTACGACTCAGTCTGAGTCAAAGTTTGCAAAGACGACAGCCCAGTCTAGGCCACCGCCATCTGAGGTGCAGGTTTCTAGCAATCCTGCGCTCACAGACTAATATTGACAAGTCGTCAGAGTTGATGGATGTGAAAGTTATTCCCGCACAACCTCCTCTAACAGATGAAATAATGTCAAATAGTGGGAGTTCTTCTACTCCCCCAGATGATAATTCAGAAGAATAACCAAAAAACGCTAATAAGCAAAGAGTTAAAATTACGTTTTCAGCGTAGCTTTAAAAATGGCTTCAACCATTATACAATGGAACTGCAATGGATATAATGCACATTACGAATCTTTTAAAATTTTACTAGCTGAAATTTCACCAATCTGCGTTTCCTTACAGGAAACTAATTTTAAGGTTGGAAGTTCAGTTAATTTTTGTGGTTATACTATTTATCGGAAAGATTGTATAAATGTTGATTGTGCTCAGGGTGGAGCGGCATGAGTGGTTTGTGATACGGTTTTCAGCAAAGAATTCCATGTCAACACTTCATTAGAAGCAGTAGCCGTTCAATTACAACTCCCTTTCCTACTGACAGTTTGCTCAATCTAAATTTTGCCAAACGTCAGTTTGGACTTTCGTTTGATTGATCAATTACTTGAACAATTTCCGTCCCCATTCCACCTTATTTTAATGCTCATAACACTATGTGGGGTTCAAGTCGAACCGATGTCAGAGGTCGTAACTTGGCCAATCAATTTTCATAAACGGATTTAGTTATCTTAAAGAAAGGTAACAATACCTACTTTTCCGTGGCCAATAGATCGTTCTTGGCTATTGACCTTACTAATTGTTCTTCAAGTATCGCAGCATTGCTGGATTGGGATGTCTCGGAACATCTTTATGATAGTGACCACTTTCCAATACTCATTCGCGTGCTTGGTCATAAAATCCATGAAAACCGACATCGGAATTTGAGAATAAAAGATGCTGATTGGGATAGGTTTGTTCAAGTATTTGATTATGATGGCAGTGTCCAGATCACTATTGACGAAAATGTTGAAACTTTTACCGATTCCATCATACAAGCAGCTCATGCCTGTATTCCTCTGTCTTTAAGCCAGTTTCTAGGTGGAATTTTGATTGTGAACAAGCTAAATTAAACAAACGCCGTTCTTTTAGAACGTTTAATCACTCTCCAACTGAAGAGAACCTGTTAACTTATTTGAAGTATAAAGCTGTTGCGCAATGAACTTTGCAGAAAAGCTAAAAGAGAATCACGGTCATAATACGTTACTTATATAAATTCGAGAACCCCTATCGGGAAGGTGTGTGAAAAAGTCAGAAACATTTCTGGCCCGAACCGCCTCTGTACCTGTTAGTGGGTTATTGTCAGGAGATCCAACTATTACCGATCCTCTCAATATCTCAAATAATCTGGCCGATGATTATTTTGACGCTTCCAGTGATGATAATTACAATGAAAATTTTCAAGAGATTAAAACTAACATGGAGAAGAAACATCTGTCATTCGTTTCCGACAATGATAGAAACTTATAATGCATCTTTTAGTGTTTGGGAATTTGACTTGGCATTATCTGAAGCGCACAATACTGCTCCAGGTGCCGATTTAATACACAATGCTATGCTTAAGCATTTAAGTCGCTCTGCCAAACTTCAGCTTTTGGCAGTTTATATCCGTGCATGGTCAGCAGGGTACTGCCTTGAGTCATGGAAGCTGGCTATCATCGTACCAGTACTTAAACCTGGTAAAGATAAAAAGCCTCCGACAAGTTATAGGCCTATCTCTCTAACTAGCTGCTTACGCAAGTTATTAGAGAGAATAATCAATAAGCGTCTTACTTGGTTATTAGTCATCGTTCTACGACTGATCACCTTGTTCGGCTGGATACAGCAATTAAAAATGCTTTTGTGCAAAATCAACATCTTGTCGCTGTATTCTTTGACATTGCAAAAGCATATGACATGACGTGGAAATACAATGTTCTACAAACGCTTCATTCGTGGGGTATTCGCGGAAGTATGGCATTGTTCATACAAAGCTTTTTAACTTCTAGTTTGTTTAAGGTACGTGTACGTGATAGCATCTCGGGCATACGTCAGCAAGAGAATGGTAGTCCGCAAAGGTCCATTTTAAGCGTGACGCTATTTATGAAGCATCCGGTGAGCGGATTCCTGTACAGGAATGTGTTCGATTCCTCGGTGTCACATTTGACCGTGCGTTAACTTGGCATCCCCATTTAATAAATCTGAGATCAAGATGTGTTCCGGCACTAAAGTTGCTCAGATCGTTGAGTGGAAAGTCACGGGGAGCGGATCGGAAAACAATTCTACTTTTGCATTGCTCTTTGGTGCGTTCCAAATTAGAATATAGTTCTATAATCTATGCCTCTGCAGCACCATCCACATTACGTATTGTTGATCCTGTCCACCATACAGGAATTTGTTAAGCAACTGGCGCTTTCCGCACTAGCCCTATTGCTAGTGTTTTGTGTGAGGCAGCTGAACCATCACTCTGTCTCCGGCGTAAAATCTTGACTGTTAGGTACGCCGCGAAATTAAATGCTAAACGCTTGCATCCGACGTTTTCTGTCGTGTACAATAATTTTCTCGACGATCTATACATCATCAGGATACGGTCCCAAAAACCGGTTGCTGTAAGAAATTTTCAACGTCCAAGGTTAAATACTGCATTATCGAGAATGAGCAAAGCTTCAACATTACCAGTTAAATATCAAACTAAATTTGCAAAAATTCAAGCAAGGCACGTAAATGCCACTTGGATTTATACCGATGGCTCAAAAAGTAACGACGGTGTGGGTTGTGCTTTTCTGGTTGATGAGTTGCAGTTTACATTTGGCTTGCCAAGTGTCAGCAGTGTTTATACTGCAGAACTGTATACTATATACCAGGCTCTTTTCTTCATCCAACTAAGTGCAGGTACATTTTATGTTATGTGTACAGACTCGTTGAGTGCATTAAAGGCTATTATATCAATATCCTGATCATTATTTGCTGAGGCAAATTCACTTGATTTTGCTTCAGGTGTGAAAGTGAATTAATTGTCACTGTTTACTTTGTCTGGATTCCCAGTCACGTAGGTATCAGCGGCAATGAAAAAGTTGATGCGCTTGCCAAATTGGCTATAACTAGCGGTGAAGATGTTACAGACAAAGCTTGTGTTAGGGATGTTTGTATTTTTTTACAACAATTGATGTCTAGCTGGCAGACGGAGTGGTTTGCTATTCAAGACAATAAGCTACGATGAACTAAAAGCGCCATTACACCGTGGAGTTTGTCATGCAGGCTAAAGCGTAGGGAAGAGGTTATTCTCACGCGACTTTGCATCGGTTACTGTCGATGGACTCACAGGCATTTGTTGGCATTTGAGGTGCCGCCAATTTGTAATACTTGTAATGTTCCGATAACTGTTCGTTATATCTTATTGGATTGTCTAGTCACTAATATTTACATCTATAACTTCATGGAGTTGGTTTTGTAAATAAACTACAGAAGCTGCTCTATTCCGCAAACTTGTAGACACCAAAAAACGGTAATCTTTGTTTGTGGTGACTTTTTTTTGCCTGGATTCTGATCTTCTGGTTCCAAGTAATGCTGATACACCTTTTGCCCAGCACCAAGGCTTTTAAAAACAATCTGTGCAGTTTCACGTTTTCTTCTCCCATCTTCAATTGACGCCATAATTCTTACCACAACAATAGGGCTTAAAGGCATTATGACCTGTTCAGTACAGTACACCGTGTGAATGACAAGTCTTGCAACTGACAGATAGATAACATTTGTCAGGGAATGAATTATTAAACGCTTACTTTGGTTTACTATTTGCAAACATAAAGTTAAAACAGCAAACATAAAATTAAAACAAAAATCTACAAACATAAATCATAATTTTAAAGTGACTTTTATTTTTTGTTTGCCGGTGTATTATCTGTTACAATACTTCACTTGAATTCTCTAATTGCCTTTCTACTTGAAACTATAACATATGTAATAAATGGTGCATTGTAACATTTTAAGACATTTAATGCAAGATTTATGTGATATCAACAATAATAATTTTGGTGAATTCAGTTTCCGTAACACACAATTTAAAATTTACACCAATTTCTACAATTGAGAATTTATTATGTTAAATTAACTTTAAAATTTTCTGGTGGTAGTAAGGATTATTTTGTTGGGAGTTTTTTAGGAATGACAGGTGAATGCCCTTACTAATGCCGTACTAATAGTCAAAGATTAAATCTCGGATTGATCTTGGATTTATGAATCCGAGGTTTATTTTGATAGTCGTTGATTGGCTCTAAGCGAATTCACGGATATTGTGACGGCGCAGAACAAGTTGAAAACTATGCAACCGTCAATATAATTCTAGATTCAAAAAATCTTTGGACCACCCAAGATTATTTGAATATTAATGGTTGCATAGTTTTCAACTCGATCCGAGAATTAAGCGAGGAATACATTAGCCGAATGCAACTAAAGTTGCTGTCACAATATCCGTGAATTGGCTTAGAGCCAATCAACGAATAGAAAAAGGAATCTCGGATTTATGAATCTAAAATCAATATCACTGACTATTAGTACGGGCATTAAAGTCAGAGATTAAATTTCGGATTGATCTTGGATTCATGAATCCGAGATTTATTTTGATAGTCGTTGATTGGCTCTAAGTTAATTCACGGATATTGTGACGGCGCGGAACAAGTTGAAAACTATGCCACCGTCAATATAATCCTATATTCAAATGTTTTTGGGACCACCCAAGATTATTTGAATATTGATGGTTGCATAGTTTTCAAGTCAATCCAAGAATTAAGCAAAGAATACATTGGCCAAATGTTACTAAAGTTGCCGTTACAATATCCGTAAATTGGCTTAGAGCCAATCAACAAATAGCAAAGTGAATCTTGGATTTATTAATCCAGGATCAATCCGACATTTAATCTCTGATCATTTGTACGGGCACAAGACACTTAAAACAGTAAAATTAATAAATTTTTTTTTAGAAATAATATAAAAACCTCATTATTTTTTGCTGGCACTATATTAAATGTTACATGTTTGACAACTCTACAATGATTAAATTATAATTGTTTAATAAATATTCTGTAAATTTAAACAAACATTTTTGTTAACAACTATACCATTTTATAATGGTTACTCGTAATCTAATATAACTATTAAATTTAATTCAAAACATGATAAAATTTTATGTTTTATCGTTGTTTTTTTTAAGATTTTGTAAGGTATTGGCTTCAGCAAGTGGCGCTTGAAAATTTCTCTTTTTTTTTAATTACAATGTTTGATATTTATTTGGCCAGTTTAATGTACCTGTAAATTAGTTACATAACGCTAGAGAGTTTCCGAGTTTAGTCGCCGCGTCCTAATGGGGTCCCGCTAGTTGTATTGTTATGTAAAAATATTATTAGCAAACATTACATATTGAAATCCTATATATTGATGAACCTTTTCTTCTAGAAAAATGTTGACACATACAACGCCATTTGTAAATTAACATTGGCTCTTATGGAACTGTTAATTTAAAATATAAAATCATACAACCACCTATATACGTTAATACTTTCAAGTAAAGGTTAAAAGTTATATTTAACTCGCAAATAAATAATTAAACCAAATTAATCTAGGTTTTTAAAAATTAATTACATAAAAACTAATTGTCATAGAAAAATAAAAAAAGTACTAATGTATAGCTGAGACGTTCTTCTATAATGTTTCAAAACTTGGTTTAATAAGTTTCAGCCGTTTTATTGGTGGATTATTTTTAGCGAGCGCTATAAAATGACATATATTTTGCAGCCATAATATATAAAACCCGTTAATTGAGTAATTGAGTATGGAAGCGCTGTAATATTAAATGTAATTATGGTTTATATGAATTAGTTATGTATTAGGATGGATGGTTCATGCCTCGAAGATTTTTACGCAACATCTGCAGCATCAATGCTGCCCCCGGTCCTTTTCTTTTGTCGGTCATTTTTGCTTTTTGTATCTCTGCATTCTTATTTTCTCTCCAATCCGTGTGTTTCTTATTCTAATTAGTTGGGTTGTTCTCAAATGCATTTTTAGTTTTTAAGGTTTTTATTTCGTTTTTTATGGTCGTATCCCCTCTTCTGTATAAATAGTTTATATAGTTTATGCAGTTTCATTAGTTGTATTCTTTTTGGCAGTCCAAAATTTGTAAGTTTTACTGTATTTTTCCTTCTCCTCATCTCTGCAGTTTTGTTTGGTATTGTAGTTTTTGTAAATGTTTTTTTTTTCTTCTACCTTATGGTATCCGTGATTGTTCTGTTTTAAAAACGAATATTTTTGTCTTTTGTAGTATTTATTTTGTGTGTTTGTTTTTATTGATTAATTTTCTATATCTTTCCGTTGTCAAACTCCTTTTTGTTTAGTACTCTTTTTGCATAGTTTCTTAGCGTCCTCCATTTATTTTTATCTCTCATGCAATTCTCAATGATTGTTATATTATACACTTTGTTTTCCAGTTTATTTTCTAGTTCTTTTCTATCTGCACGCCTCGCATTTTACTAGAATGTGTACTGCATTATTGTGTGTATCTTCTTGACAGAGTAGACATCTTACCTTTTACTTGATCTTATTTTTTTGTATGAACTTACTAAAGGTGCACAAAGCACGTCTCGGGTTTATTTTCATCTCATTCTTTTACTTCTGGGATAAGTTCTTTTGTTCTTTTGTTTATTTTTTATTTTCTTTTTTATTTTATTGTTTCTGCTATCTTTCCATCGTTTTTTTTTTGTTTTGCTCTTATACAAGGTGTTCAAAAAAGAATGTAAAATATTTAAGGGGTGGTAGTACAAACCACAACAATCAAAAAAGTTTTAATAAACATTGGTTATCATAGCAACGGTTTTGGAGATATGGAACATTATTTATTTTAATTATTCTTTTTCTCTCCGTTTTTTATTTTGCAAAAAAGAATGTAAAATATTTAAATGGGTGGTAGTACAAACCACAACACACAAAAAAGTCTTAATAAACGTTGTCATAGCAACGGTTTCGAAGATATGAAACATTATATACATTCATTTTTTTTCCTCCATTTTTATTTTGCAAAAACGTGCATTTTATTATCATAGTTGGCTGATGTTTATTGAAATTACCATTCATTATTTGAGAGTTGTTGTTAGTGCACAATTGTAAATTACATATATTTGATGTGATCATTCATTTTATATTCATAACATCACATATATGTAATTCACAATTTTACACCGACGATGGCCTAACAGCCGAAACCGGTCTGTACAATAAACAACTCACAGCATATCAAAGTATTTTAATACACCTACATAACCTATATAATTTTGATTTAGTCAACATTCACACTTCACAGACTTTTTTTAAACTTATTTTTTCAATTTTTTTAATACTACTATTGAATGAGAGAATAATAGGAAGAATCAAAAACCGTACTCGTGTATAAAAACTATAAATGTATCTGTCTTAGCAACAGATTATAAATTAACCTTTTTTATTAAATTACAGTTATTGACCACAAATACAAATCCTTACTACAAAATCTACCTACTAGACATATTATAGATGCAATAAATGTTAACAATCCTATACAGCAGCTGATACACATCAAACAACTGAAAATATTTAATATTTACGTCTTGGGCAACCTTCAAAGCATAAAATTAGTACTTGATAGTGCAGATGCTATAAGTATGTATACACAAGAATTTTCATGGCATGCTATTACCCATGATCGTGGTAATGTACGATGCGAATGCAGAAAAGCGAATATAATTTATGTGCGACCTTACATTGAAAATAAATATAAAGAGCGATTTGAAAGTATTAAAATCATGTACAAACTGCAAGCATCCTCAGAGATTTCAGTTGGATTTTATTTAGATTTGTCATTGCAAACATTCCATACAGTAAAGTACATATGTTACTTATAACTATTAACAATAAACATTTATTAATTTTTTAATTTTAGCAACATGAAATCAGTTTCTAAATCTTTAAAAACGTACATTGGGTGTGGGGATTTTAATGGTACTAATACACCGATTAGAGCAGATTTTGATTATAAAACGTTTTTTGCAAATGTAAGTATTGAAATTTGTGTGGTATATATCAATCATAAATGTATGTTTAGGAAAATACACCGCCAGCAATTGCACCAATCTCCGTAATTGAAAATGGAAAAAGTACTATGGATTTTAATTTAGAAATAGTTGTTACTAGTTTTATAGAAGGTTCTTTATTTAAAACTAAACCTTTGGGTACATGGAATAAAAAATTTGGACTTAATATTACAAATTCGCGCGAGTTACATAATTTATCATCTTCTACTTATTATAGAATTGCTACAATTGTGGTAATAAACTTACATGTTTGATTAAAATAAATGTAATACTTAAATTGCAGCAAAAACCATTTATCTATGAAGATCAAACTGCTCCAAAAGGATACTCTGGTTATTGTATTGATATGATTAATGAAATAGCAGATATATTGAAATTTGACTACGAAATAAACGCAGTGGTTGATGAAGTTGTTGGGGACATAAATGCTGATGGTGAATGGAATGGTATAATGAGAGAACTAATAGAAAAGAGAGTAGATATTGGACTGTCTTCTATTTCAATATCAAACGAGAGAAGCAATGCTGTCGACTTTACAGTACCATTCTACGACACAGTAGGACATAGTATATTGATGAAAATGCAATCTACTGCTACGTCTTTTACTAGGTTTTTATCACCGTTTGAAATTGAATTATGGTTATTTGTAATAATGTTCTATTTTATTACGAGGTCAAAATTTACTAAAAATATATGATTTTATTTTATAATAATTTTTAATAATTTTAGTTTTCTTTTATGGATATTCTACCGTTTCAGTCCATTCGGTCACGCTACAATTAAAAATAATAAACACATGAGACAATTTGGACTATTGGAATGTTTGTGGTTTTGTTTAATTTCGTTTACACCACAAGGAGCCGGAAAACCTCCTAATTATGCATCTGGTCTTATAGTTACTGGGTCTTGGTGGTTTTTTACCTTTATTGCAATTTCATGTTATTGTGCAAATTTATCGGCGTTTCTTACAGTATCTAGATTTGAATCACCAGTTAAATCTCTAGACGATTTGATCAACCAATATAAAATACAATATGCGCCATTAAATGGATCAGAGACAATGAAATATTTTGAAAAGATGGCCAATATTGAACAAATTTTACTAGAGTAATATATTTTATATTGTTTAATATTATGACAATCTTATATTTATTTATTAAAGTAAATGGCAAATGATAATACTGGATGATACGCTATCGGAATATGAAAAATCGCAATTAGCTGTATTTGAATATCCATTAAGTACAACTTATACAAAACTATGGAAAAATATTCTTACTGCTGGCATGCCAAATACATTAGATGAAGCAATAGAGAGAGTTCTTAAATCCAAATCAATTAGCGAAGGTTTTGCTCTTCTGGGAGATGCTACTGATTTGAAGTACTTGGCATTAACACATTGCGATTTAAGTATGGTTGGTGAAGAATTTCATAGAAAATCATATGCAGTTGCCGTACAAAAAGGCTCTCCATTACGTGATGAATTTAATACAGCGTATGTGTAAATCTTTTTTTTATAATGCCGTTATTTAAAACAAACAAATTTTAGAATACTGACATTGTTTAACCGAAGACGAATAGAGGTGCTCAAAGAAAAATGGTGGTTACAAAATCCCAACCGAGCATTTTGTAACAATCCTACAGTGTCTAATAGTATCGGAATTGAAAATATTGCAGGAATATTTATTTTTTTGTGGGTTCTCCTAAGTGCATTTGTAGTTGTGTTAATTCTGCAGTACCTATGGAACAAACAGAAGATTAAGATTCAAAATAAGTAACTTAAAAACTAATAATTGATAAGAGAAGTTTATAATATAACTAAAAGCATTATTGTTTGTAAAAAATAGCATTAGTAAAATGTGTAATACATTAGAGTAAGTTATGTAAAAATTTGCACCCAAAGGTTTAAATAAATATAGATTAGCATTAAAATGTAAATATTCTTATTCACAATTAAAAACATGTCAATTTTCAGTTTATACAATAAAAGTATAGTTAAAATTGATGGTTTTAATTCCGACTACAAAATCATAACCGCTGGTGTTTCTTAAGGTTCTGCGCTTTCTCTAACTCTGGCTTTACATTAATAAAGCAATTTATAGTTTTTCAAATGTTGCATACTTTTCATTTCATACATTTACTTTACATACAAATAATGTTTTAACAAATATGGAAAGCATCTTAAAATTTTTATGTTATGAATCTATATAATCTAACAAATATCTTTGAACAATATCTAATTGGGGTATTCTCAACATGGTCAATTTTAATTCAAAAGTCGAATTCTAACGTATCCATCGATGTTATTTTATTGTGTGCAATTTTTGTTGCGTATGAAGAAATTTGTTCATTGAAAATTTTAAATTATCAGTTTTTAACATTTTTAAATGAAAATATAGAGAAATATCGAGTGGTACTAGTACTACAATTATTTAAGCTTCACATTTCAATGCAACAAATTAACATATTTTAGGTAATAATTATATTTATCTTTGATAAATATTGTAATTTTAATGGATGTTACCACCCAGGGAAACAGGTTATACCAAAAACAATTATTTAATGTTGTAATAAATACACTAATTCTAAGAAAAGAACAATATATGTATAGTGTAGCTATAACATAAACTTCATAGCCGATATTGATATAACTTTAAAATTCATAAGAATAATAACAAAATTGTAAACATCAAAGATGCACGCTTGCAGTACTTTTTATATTGGCCACTATATAATAATAATTTAGCCTGGAATCCTTTTAAGGTAGGCGGGACGTGACATTTATTTAATTTGGAGAAACTATTTAATTTAAAAAAATCTAAATAGTTCTGATATGACATTTAAATTGATAAATTTAAATTATAAAGATAAATTTCAATCAGTGCAAACAAACAAATTTTTTATTATATTATATTATTTAATCTAATGCAAACAGAACAGAACAATGTTGTTCATATTTTCCGATTTAAATGCACCGTAACAAAAAAATAATAAAACAAAATGCTATATACCTTAATGGTATGTTTTCTTTTTTAAACAATGTCTCAGCGAATTTACTTTTATAATTTTATGGCAATGGGTTATACTAGTGAGAGAAACCTAGACGATTCTAATTAAAAACAGAGCTTATTATAGCTGATTGTCATCACACCACATGAAATAGAAAAAAGTTATTGTAAATTTTAAATCTAAAAAACTGTTTGGATATAGTTTTCACTAATATAGACTTATCATTTAAACCCGTATGACACTGTCCATAATTATGTCTTGAATTATATATATATATATATATATATATATATATATATATATATATATATATAATTATAGATTAGACCATTCACGTGTGTAAAACACACAAATTATCAAGGTCACTATTATATCTTGAAAAATTAGAACATGTTCTATTTTCCCATCTATAATCGACGCGAACGTGATGTGCGCATATTATTTTGTATTTTCTATTTTTTTTTTCAATTTTACCACTGCAGCTCCACATATAGCAATTGCTACCACATTTTTAGAGAGAATGTATTGTATGCCCTATACACAAAAGTGGAACCAAAAAGCTAGTAAACAACTACGAGGGAATAACACTACTGGATACGGCATACAAGATCTACGCCATGATATTAGAAGAAAAGTTGAATGAGGAACTAAGTATGAATGAGATAATTCCAGATGGGCAAGCCGGCTTCAGGAAGGGAAGAGGTACCATGGATAACGTATATATTTTACATCATATTGTGGGAAAGGAAATAGCAGAGAAAGAGGGGCATTTGATAGTGAAAAAGAAACTGTGGAAATGTATGAGAGAAAAAGGAATTAGCGAGCACCTGGTAAGAAGGTATGAGGAGACAGCAAGTAGGGTATGAATTAACGGGAAAATTAGTGAAAGATTTTGAACAACAAAAGGAGTTTGACAGGGCTGTTCATTGAGTCTTACTTTATTTGCAACCTACATAGCAGATGTAGAATAAAAATTGAGGTTGGCTCAAGCAGGAGGGGTAGTAGTCGGTAGAGAAAAAGTGTGGTCGCTAGCATATGCAGGCGACATGGTAATACTAGCAAAAGAAGCAAAGGAAATAAAAGAGATAATGAAAAGTTTCGAAAAATATTTTAGAAAAAAAAGTTTAGAAGTTAATGTAGAAAAAACAAAAAAATATGATGTTCAGAAAAGGGGGTAGAAGAAAAAAGGTGGAATACTGAAAATGGAATGAGCAAGGTATTATGGAAGTAAAATCATTTAAATATTTGAGATATGTTTTTTGTAGCGAGCACATTAAAGAGATGGCTCAAAAAGCAAATAAAGTAGTGGTACAAATATAGGGAATAGTGAAAAAAATATTGATTGTATGAGAATAAAAGGATTTATGTTTGATAGTTTAGTTAGGAATATGATATTGTATGGGTCAGAAATATGGGGATGGAAGGAACTAGAAAAATTAGAAGCAATATAAGTAAAATATTGGAGATGAGTGCTAGGTTTAAATAGAGAAACTCCAGCATATATTATGCTGGAGGAAGTCAAAAAAGATAAGTTAAGAGTAGAAGCAAGAGAAAGAGCAATAAAGTATAAGAAAGAATGAGAGAGAGACATGGTACGAAATTATGGAAAGAGATAGAGATATACAAAGGCAAGAAAGGGAAATGTGAGTAAAAGAGTCTAGGTACAACGCAAATTATGAACATATTATAGAAAGTGAATATCCAATGTACTTAGAAAGCGATAGGTACAATAAAGATGACTAAAAGATGATTGCAAGATTCAGATGTGGTAATGAAGAGCGAGTGACAAAATTTTGGAAGGAAGAGGATTTGAAAATGTGCAGAATGCACGCAGACTAAGGAAACTATGAAATATGTTGAAAGAGTGTAACGAAATGAGAGAAGAACAGATGAAAAAATGAGATATTGAAAGGGGACGGAAGAGGGGTAGAATAGATGAGGGCAGTTAAAAAACAAAGAATAGAAGTAGACAAACAAAAAAGAAAATATTTTTAATTGTTTTAATTTTTTAAGGATTAAGTTTTATTATTTTGGGAAGTTGTAAATGTATTCGTAAAAGTAATTTTTAAGTACAAAATACAAGAAATAAAAGTATTATTATTATTATAGTTAATTAGATAATTGCACGCTGTAAGATAAAAATAATAAAAATATAAATTAATGCTTTATTAGTTCCAACCGAGTGCACACCCAATTCAAATCCTTTACAGAATCTCAGTGGTAAACGCATTTATTGCTTCCTTCGAAGATCTTCTTTTACAAAAACCATATTGGCTGTTAGATAATAGTAAATTGTTTTCCTAAAAGTCAATAATCTGATTAAGAAAAAGAATAATGGGAAGAAGTGATATAAGTCTATAGTTGTTAACTTCTATTGTTGTTGTCAGTCTTGTAGATAGAAATTGCTAAAGCTTGTTTTAGTACTTTAAAAAAGATGTTACCCATAATACAACTGTTTATTAATTTAGTAAGTGGAGTAGTTTACAACACTTTTTATCAATTCAGTAGTTAACTCGTATACATCTTTACTTGTAGAGTTTTTAAAAACATTGTTTTTCTCATTTTTATGTATCCTACTTGTTGAGATTAAAATTAAATTTTTCTTATATGCGTATACATAAATTTAAGAAAAATTAGAAGTTAATAGCTTACTAACCAGGGTGTTATATCACAGGTTTGATCACAGACGTTAGAAGGACTAGTTTTTATTAAAGACTACAATGCGTTAGAACTGTTTTTTGCTTGTTTTATAAAATTGCTATATGCGTACAGTTTAACTTCTTTTAGTTTTTTCGTTATAAAATAGCTTGTATCAAGTAATTTTCTTTCAAATTGGGTAATTTGTCGCTTGATTCTTTCATAAGATTATAGATTTTATATTTGTTTGAGACAGTTTTTGAAGGAAAAGATAAGTCAACATTTATTTTAATTATGTTCATATACTGTTTAAATTAACATCAATATCTGTAACTAAGTTTCTAAAACTCCAAGTAGTGTTATATCAAGTTAGTTAAAAAGTTAAATTGTAACTTTTTGTTATTGGTTTTTCTACATGTTGACGTTTTTTTCATATGACCGGACATTTATGCATCCCACTATCAATAGGAGCAACTGATTCTAAAACCCGTTTAATAACATTAAAAAATCAAATTTATGAAAAAATTATGCTAATTAAAAACATCCATAGATGCGTTTCGAGGTTTACCTCTCATCAGTATGGCTTTATTTATTTATACCAAATAATTGATTTGTAACTTACTTCGTCAACATCGTTCACCACCACAATTCAAAGTGAATATTTTAATTGACTATTTATACTAACTGACTTAATGACTTTATTTAATGGCTATGGTTAATAGCATTCTGAGAAGGAACAAATAAATTAATTATTTCGGGATATTTAGCTGATTGTAATGACATGAAAAAGAATTAAAAAGGAAATTTGAAAATTAAAAAAAGGAATAAATTTTTTTTGCATAAATTATAATTACTATTATACAATTTCGTGTATATCAGAACATATATAAAATATATAAGTATATATTTTATAAAACCCGTTTGACACTGTCTATAATTATGTCTTGAATTATATATATATAATTTTTATTAGAATTTGTGCAATAATTCCATATATAAAATTTATATCCTGTATGACACTGTTTATAATTCTTTATATAATTATAAAATCAAGCATGCGCCTTATCTATGATCTGTCAAATCATGTTTCAATGTTTACTACACTTTGTAGGTTATGTCATTTGTTTTGAATTGATTATTGCTACAGTTAGTTACACAATTAATGAAAATAATAAAAAATGGAAGCAGAACAAATTAAAAATGTGGTAGCAATTGCTATATGTGGAGCTGCAGTGGTAAAATTGAAAAAAAAAATACAAAATACAAAATAATATGCGCACATCACGTTCGCGTCGATTATAGATGGGAAAATAGAACATGTTCTAATTTTTCAAGATATAATAGTGACCTTGATAATTTGTGTGTTTTACACACGTGAATGGTCTAATCTATAATTATATATATATATATATATAAATATATAATTATAAGTATAAATAAATAAAGCCATACTGATGAGAGGTAAACCTCGAAACGCGTCTATGGATGTTTTTAATTAGCATAATTTTTTCATAAATTTGATTTTTTAATGTTATTAAACGGGTTTTAGAATCAGTTGCTCCTATTGATAGTGGGATGCATAAATGTCCGGTCATATGAAAAAAACGTCAACATGTAGAAAAACCAATAACAAAAAGTTACAATTTAACTTTTTAACTAACTTGATATAACACTACTTGGAGTTTTAGAAACTTAGTTACAGATATTGATGTTAATTTAAACAGTATATGAACATAATTAAAATAAATGTTGACTTATCTTTTCCTTCAAAAACTGTCTCAAACAAATATAAAATCTATAATCTTATGAAAGAATCAAGCGACAAATTACCCAATTTGAAAGAAAATTACTTGATACAAGCTATTTTATAACGAAAAAACTAAAAGAAGTTAAACTGTACGCATATAGCAATTTTATAAAACAAGCAAAAAACAGTTCTAACGCATTGTAGTCTTTAATAAAAACTAGTCCTTCTAACGTCTGTGATCAAACCTGTGATATAACACCCTGGTTAGTAAGCTATTAACTTCTAATTTTTCTTAAATTTATGTATACGCATATAAGAAAAATTTAATTTTAATCTCAACAAGTAGGATACATAAAAATGAGAAAAACAATGTTTTTAAAAACTCTACAAGTAAAGATGTATACGAGTTAACTACTGAATTGATAAAAAGTGTTGTAAACTACTCCACTTACTAAATTAATAAACCGTTGTATTATGGGTAACATCTTTTTTAAAGTACTAAAACAAGCTTTAGCAATTTCTATCTACAAGACTGACAACAACAATAGAAGTTAACAACTATAGACTTATATCACTTCTTCCCATTATTCTTTTTCTTAATCAGATTATTGACTTTTAGGAAAACAATTTACTATTATCTAACAGCCAATATGGTTTTTGTAAAAGAAGATCTTCGAAGGAAGCAATAAATGCGTTTACCACTGAGATTCTGTAAAGGATTTGAATTGGGTGTGCACTCGGTTGGAACTAATAAAGCATTAATTTATATTTTTATTATTTTTATCTTACAGCGTGCAATTATCTAATTAACTATAATAATAATAATACGTTTATTTCTTGTATTTTGTACTTAAAAATTACTTTTACGAATACATTTACAACTTCCCAAAATAATAAAACTTAATCCTTAAAAAATTAAAACAATTAAAAATATTTTCTTTTTTGTTTGTCTACTTCTATTCTTTGTTTTTTAACTGCCCTCATCTATTCTACCCCTCTTCCGTCCCCTTTCAATATCTCATTTTTTCATCTGTTCTTCTCTCATTTCGTTACACTCTTTCAACATATTTCATAGTTTCCTTAGTCTGCGTGCATTCTGCACATTTTCAAATCCTCTTCCATCCAAAATTTTGTCACTCGCTCTTCATTACCACATCTGAATCTTGCAATCATCTTTTAGTCATCTTTATTGTACCTATCGCTTTCTAAGTACATTGGATATTCACTTTCTATAATATGTTCATAATTTGCGTTGTACCTAGACTCTTTTACTCACATTTCCCTTTCTTGCCTTTGTATATCTCTATCTCTTTCCATAATTTCGTACCATGTCTCTCCCTCATTCTTTCTTATACTTTATTGCTGCATAAATCCTTTTATTCTCATACAATCAATTTTTTTTTCACTATTCCCTATATTTGTACCACTACTTTATTTGCTTTTTGAGCTATCTCTTTAATGTGCTCGCTACAAAAAACATATCTCAAATATTTAAAAGATTTTACTTCCATAATACCTTGCTCATTCCATTTTCAGTATTCCACCTTTTTTCCTCTACCCCCCTTTCTGAACATCATATTTTTTTGTTTTTTCTACATTAACTTCTAAACTTTTTTTTCTAAAATATTTTTCGAAACTTTTCATTATCTCTTTTATTTCCTTTGCTTCTTTTGCTAGTATTACCATGTCGCCTGCATATGCTAGCGACCACACTTTTTCTCTACCGACTACTACCCCTCCTGCTTGAGCCAACCTCAATTTTTATTCTACATCTGCTATGTAGGTTGCAAATAAAGTAAGACTTAATGAACAGCCCTGTCAAACTCCTTTTGTTGTTCAAAATCTTTCACTAATTTTCCCGTTAATTCATACCCTACTTGCTGTCTCCTCATACCTTCTTACCAGGTGCTCGCTAATTCCTTTTTCTCTCATACATTTCAACAGTTTCTTTTTCACTATCAAATGCCCCTCTTTCTCTGCTATTTCCTTTCCCACAATATGATGTAAAATATATACGTTATCCATGGTACCTCTTCCCTTCCTGAAGCCGGCTTGCCCATCTGGAATTATCTCATTCATACTTAGTTCCTCATTCAACTTTTCTTCTAATATCATGGCGTAGATCTTGTATGCCGTATCCAGTAGTGTTATTCCCTCGTAGTTGTTTACTAGCTTTTTGGTTCCACTTTTGTGTATAGGGCATACAATACATTCTCTCCATTGACTCGGAAACTCTTCTCCCTTCCATACTCTGTTTGTTAACTCACTCAATCTCTCAATCAGCTTTTCCGTACCATACAACGACGCTTTATTCTGTATCCCATCCATACCTTTTCTTTAATTTTTTTATCTTCTCCCATATTGCCTTCTTTGAAATTTCATCCGCTTGGTGGATTGGCTCTTGTCTGTCTAGTTTATTTTTTTTCTCCTCCAAACAAACTTGAAAAGTGTTTCTTCTTTGTTTATGTATTTCCATGCTTCTGCTTCTGTCTTTATTTTTTTAATTTATATTTCTTCTTTTTTTATAAATTCACTTTCAGCTTTTTTACACTGATTTTTGTATGCTTACTGTTTTTTCATATATTCTTCTTTTGTGCTTTTGTTGTTTCTCCAGTGCCTTGACTTCTTTTTTGTACTTTATCACACTTTCTTCCGTCTACATTATCCTTTCTTCACTATTTTCTTTATTTTCCTGTCTTCTCACAGTTTCCCCAGTTAAGTTGAGTTCTAATGGCCGGTGGTCTGATTCAACTCTTATTCCTACTTTAGAATTGTCTATCTCTTCCCACGCCTCCTCATTTACAACTACGTAATCTATTACTGATTGCCCTTTTGTCTCTATATAAGTAACTTCTCCCTCTTCATCTTTTGTGATGTTTCCATTTAAAATGTCCCAACCTTTTTTTTCTATCATTTCTATCATTTCTTTTCCTGTTATTGCTTTATATTTTTTTCCTCTTCTCAAAAAGTTTTGTTTTTGTATTTCCTTCTTTTCAATAACCTCATCCTCTTCTTGACTTATTTCTTTTTTTATGCCGGTAATTATGCCTCCTTTGGCTTTTTTTTTCTATTTTATAGGTTAGCATTTCCAGATGTATTTGGCTGTCATGTTAAGCTGTAACTTTTTTTGTCATCTATCCACGTCTCTATCAGTCCAATTATGTAAAAAGTTTTTATGTACTTTTAGAACTCGTGATCTTTGTTCTCTATCCCAGCTACGTTTCAAAACAAAATTTGGCTTGTCTGTTTTTTTTCCAATGTCATTATTTTTTACTATTTTTTGTTTTTTTTTTCTGTCTCCTGTATCTAAATCATGTCCTTGGGCCTTGCATGCGTTGTCTACTTTTTTTGTGTTGATGCTATTAAGTACTTTTTTGATTTGCGTTTGCTCTCTTTTAAAACTCCTTGATCTTGATCACTCCAGCTGTATATCTCTCCATCTATTCCCAATTTTCTGTACCGTACCCATACTCTTTTCGTCCCTTGCTATATCTCTAAAATCTTTCTGAACTCTTTTTTCTTCCAACGTCAAGTCATTTTCAATGTATATGTTTGTGCCTCCCAGTTTATTTTTGTTCTTCATAATATCCTGTTTTTGTAGTTATAATTGTTTGTTTTTCTTCATTTCCTCCTGAGTAAGCAGAAATTATTTCCGTCTCTATTTTTAAGAATTATTGTATCATTTTTTCTAAGGTTACTTTTTCTTTTTCTGTCTGTACCTCTACTTCTCTTACTACAAACTTGTTTATTCTCTCTTCTCTTTCTTTTTGTTCCAGCTTGTCGTCAATTGCTCTTATTTTACTCTTTGGTTCTTTTTTCTCTACTTCCCACTTTTCTTCTCTTTTTATCATCTCCTCCTTCATATTTTTCATTTCTATTTTTATTTCTTTTATTTCTTCCATTTCCTATCTTCTCCGGAACAATGTTTTTTTGGCTCGTTAGTGCTTACTTTTCTTGTCACTTCTATTTTTTTTTGCTCCGGTGATCTGAGGACTTTCTTGCTTCTTTGGAATATTTTTGGTTTTTCAGCACTATCTCTATTTCTGTTTCTTTCTCTGTCCATTTAGTTTAGTTGTATTTATTGTATATATTATTTATTGTTCTCGGGGATCGAACCAACGACGCGACTTGCCGGTTGTTGAGTTCACGCGCACTGACCACTTCACCACGAAATGCTGTCTATTTATTAGCCTTACCTTCGTCTCTTTTTCACTATTGTTTTAGTTTATTACTGTCCTCGTATGATATAACTGCCCGTTTTTCACAGACCAATTATTCTGCGGCTATACTGCACTTTGGCACACCCCCGCACCTCTTTCAACCTAAAGTTATTTATTATAATCATTGTTTAAACACGCAAAATAAGTACAAACTGTTTGCTATTTTTATCTCTCTTTCTCTCTCTAATTAACTGATATATTTCTAACAGACAGCAGCAAGTAAAAGTTAATGTTAACGGTAAGATAGCTTAGTTATAGAGCGTTAGCGTTGCACGCTGAAAGTTCGGGTTTCAATCCCCGAAATATGACTTGGGGTGACGGGGTGATTCGAAAGACTTCTGGAGCGATGCAAAAACCTGTAAAACGCACAGTAAAGACAAAATTGAAAAAATATCAAAAATTTCTTATATACATTAATAATTTGCCAAACTTACATAGATCCACAGATAATATAATTCTATTTGCTGATGACACCAATCTAGTTAATAAAAGAAAAGAGCTTGATTCAGTAATATCCAAAAACAAGTTACTAGAAAATAAATACCAAATTCTTTAGACTCTAAGTTGAACTAGCATAAGCATGATGAGAAAGTGTTAATAGCTTTATTACAAACAACATATTTGCTAAGACATTTAACACATACTTATCCTAAAACATCATTACAAACTGCATATTTTGTACTATTCCAGTCTACGGTAACATATGGCATTTTAGTATAAGGTCACTCAACTATAATGATTGTAAAAGCGCCTTTGTTGAAAATGAATATCTGACATTGTCATGTTTATATGCATTAAAGTGCCTGGTCTATATTAAAAAAAATATTCAAAATTATCCAATACACTAATCCAAATTCAATTATCTTACTAGAACAAAACTTGATATTTATCCAAAATGCCCGCGATTTTGTATTTTACAAAAGGAACTAGTTATTATGGAATCAAATTTTATAATGCACTAACTCAACATATTAAAAATATTTTAATAATAAAATATAAAATTTAAAAAAAAAAATTGTTTTATTTATTCTTTTATAGTTTGTATAAACTGCACTAAACACACATAAACTAAGATGTGCAGAATTAAAACGCAATATATGCTTTTTAATGTAATAATAATTTGTTTTATTAATTATAATATAAAGCTACTGCTACTGCGGCCACTTTAGCAACTTTAAGGGCGGCAGCTCTTTGGTTTTTTTCTGAAAGCGTGAAGTCGGAATTTGTATGAAAATTTTTTAGCTAAAAACACAATTTTCTTTTATTTAAAAGCACTTCTCGACAAACTTTAACAACTGTACAATAATTTAAAACACTAATCGACAAGCTTTAGCTAATCGACAAAAATTAAAAAACATTTTTCAACAAACTTTAAAACAACTGGGCTGCTATTCTCGAAGTTAGACGAACGAGTTTTGCACTCGAATCCGCCATATTTGCGTACCATTTTGTGTTTTTGGTATTCTTGAATCGGACGAACGGAATCTTATGCGACTCTTTCGCATGATATTGTTCTAAACGCCAGTAGTTTTACTCAATTTTCGTCCGAAAGTGAAGCGCGAAACTTAAATTATGATGGAAAATACCGTAAAAAATAAATAATTGGGCTTTTGTTAATATTTACTTGTTGAATACCGGTTTGTAATTGAAAGATTATAAATTTTATTGAAAGTAAAAACTATTTAACACATTAATTTAATTCTATTATACTCTTCTCTTATTTTATACTTAATACTTTCTTAAAAAAATATATAGTAAAGGAATTAATTGATTTACTACAAGAATATATTGCCATGCAGAGTATATGGTTTAGATGTACAAAAACATATTTATCAATATGTATTACGCACACGACATATTTATTATATTGTGTATTAGAATATCATATATTACGGTCATTAATATATTTAATTTAAATTACATTGTTGAATACCAAAAGCAAATTTTGCATCTGAAAGTTACCAAATAAATATTAGTCAAAATATAAATGTATAAACATGGCATTGTCAGCCTTCAGTTAGCCGGTGAATTCAGAAAATAACAGACGTATTTGACTGTATAATTAACATTTGTTTTTTATATATTTATCTAATTATGTAATCGTTAAGATAGGTATATATTTATATAATCTTAGAAACTATGCTGATTCATGACGTCAAAATCATAAGCAATTTAAGACATAAAACATAGCGAACTTGAAAAAAAAGTTTTTGAAATGCTGCTTCTAGGGTGACATGGTTGCCTATGAGTTTATAAATAAAAAATGTCTCAAATGAATCCCTCCTACTCACCCTAAAAGTTTGTTACCCCTATTCATAAACACCCTATCTATATATATATATTAATCAATATGTGCAAACATTTTGATTGAAAAATTATTTTGTGCGTTCAAGAAGCTCTAGAGCAAAAATTACCACTGGTGTGGAAAAATTATATTTAAACATCTTAAAATACATACTTTTGGCTTTCTTTGCCAAAATTTGGAGTTTTAATTGGTAGCAACTTTTGGAAAATAAACTTTTAAATAACGGTTTTTTGCGTTTGCTACGCATGCGCGGCATTAAAAATCTGACACCTGCATTCGATTCCTTGAGAAATTTCCCATTGATTATGACTGTTCTAAATTTTTTCCAGGCTGAAATGCAATTAAGATAAATAAAATTAAAAAAAATGAAAGTTGAACTTAAAAAATTGCCGCAAAATTCAATTGGCTCTACGAGGCAAATTATGTGACTTAGTGATCTGAAATTTGGCATAAAATTATATTTTGGGTGCCCAAAAAAGTGTACATTATTTGAGCTAAATCGGAGAAGGTTGCGTAAAATGAACTGCTCACTTGACGTGGCATTGACCATAGGTCATTTGAGTTTTTCTATAATTTTCCGATTTTTTGCTTTTTCGGACAATACACAAATTATTGGAAAAATTAAAAAATCTATATCGATCGGAAATTTTACGCTCTAAAACTTTGGTCTCTTATAATTTTTCCAGAAAATGCATAGTTTTGGTTAAAAAACTAAAAAATCAGCAAAATGTCACAATTTGCGATATTTTTCAACATTCTTTAGCGGATTTTGCTCTCACTATCGGGAAATCCAAATAACCAATATCAATCAAAAAATGTTTGTTCTACAACTTTGATCTCTTGTGATTTTTCATCAAAATGCATAGGAAAATTCAAATGACCTATTTTGATTGCTCTACAACTTTTAATAGAGATTGTTTTTGACCAAAATGCATAGTTTTTTCTAAAAATGCAAAAAACCCTTAAAAAAATGAAAAAAATTGAGATAAATATATCTATTACTCCATCTATTGCGTCAGATGAGAATAGTCTTCAGACTACAGTATACAGGTCGCTAAGCTGTTGGTAAAATTTTTCTGAAAAATGTCTAATTTGAAGGGACTAATTCTAACGGTATATGGATTGTTCATTTATGAGACACTTTTATTTAATCACAAACATAATGCCAAATTTAAAAGTTATCTAAAAACCATTAACATAAAACAAGGTCAAATATATTTTACTACTCTAAACTTAGACTAAATATTACAGAAAAAAGTCCTACCTATATATCTATAAAATTATTTAATCAACTTCCAGCTAAGATTAAATCTTTGACAAACTACAAAACATTTAAGCGTGCGTTATATAAATTAATTAACTGCAAACCGTATAACAATGAAGAGTTTTGATTGTTTGCAAAAGAGCCATTCAATAACCTTATCTTACTTGACGTGTTTTATTACTTTATTTACTTATGTGTTTTATATACTATGTACCATATTCTGTATATCTTGTTAAAATAAATGTGTTATTATTATTATTATTATTATTATTAATGTCCGTTTTAATAGTCAGAGATTAAATCTCGGATTGATCCTGTATTCATGCATCCGAGTTTCATTTTGCTAATCGTTTATTGGCTCTAAGCTAATTCACGGATATTGTGATGGTGATTTTAGTCGCAATCGGCTAATGTATTCTTTGCTTAATTTTTTGATCGAGCTGAAAACTATGCAACCGTCAATATAATTCTAAATTCAAATAATTTTGGGACCACTCAAGATTAATCTTATGCCCACCTCTAAGCCAATTCACGGATATCGTGATGGTAAATATAGTCGTAATAAATGACACACTAATAAACAATCCAAGATTGATCTTTGGTGAACCCAAGATTATTTAAATCTAAGATATTAATGGTTGCATAGTTGTAAGCTCGATCCGAGAATTAAGCGAGAAATACATTATCCGATCGCGACTAAAGTCACTATCACAAGATCAGTTAATTGGCTTCAACGATTAGCAAAATGAATCTTAGTTTTATGAATCTAAGATCAATCCAAGATTTAATCTCTGACTATTAGTACGGGCATTAAATTGTTTATTAATGTGTCATCGCAGAAAATTTACAGTTCCAGAATATTAAGTTGTCGCTTTTGTTTTGGAAATATAACCATCTTCGCAAATTATGTTTGCAAAAAATGCAGCAAATTTATTTTACCATAACTTTTTTTACCACCTTATCGATTTTAAGTGGCCACACACAATTTCCATCAGAAAACATAAAATTTGTATACACCTACCTCTAAAACATTAATTTTAATATAGTAGCGAGGGAGTGAAATTATTTAACACTACGGCAAATTGCAAATAATCTACTGTTATTTGAATGAAATTTTGTAATTTTATTTTTATGTGATAATTGTACTTACAATGAGCAAGTTGTATTTTTTTTTTCGTTAAAATTAGCTGGTAAATAAATTTAACACAAAAATCGGTTTTTATTATTTTATTTAAAATCTCTGCACCCATTATCTGTGAAAATTTTAACCCTTAATTACAACTATTTTATTCTTTGCCGTACTCGAAAAAAAATATAATTTTATGGTACTACCATTGTTAAGTAAAAACTGTAAATTAATTTTTTCAATCAGAGTTAGCAAACTTCGTCGTATGATAAACGCTATCGTTCAAGTAATTCCGCAGAATTGTGTGACGTGTAGTAGCCGTTTTTATTTTAATGTAGGTCAAATCCACCGCTATCCTGACAATTGATATTTTGGCCGTGATATGATTACACTTGATTAAACCGTTTAAATATTTTGTTAAAATAAATGCACAATAGATTGTTAATACAATTTTTTTTTATTTGTTTATTATAAATAGAAATTTCTTAATTGATATTCGGGATTATTGACTCAATATTTATTTGAATTAAAGTTTTACTTGTAGGTTCAAGAATTTATTGCATTATTATTTTCTGTTCAATCGGCAAAGGATGCCGATAAAAAGAGAATTTTATTAAATCTACCTGCGTATTGTTTTGTATTGTATTTTTCATGCGCGTTTAGGTGTAACTAACGTCCGGCGTCCGCTGATCCGCAAGTCTTTGTTTTTTCTAGTCCTTCTTGTTTGCTTTATTACTTGGCATATTGAAACTCTACAACAGCATGTTGCAGTAAATAAACATCAATATTCTACTGCGTTTAGCATATCACAACAATGCTTATTTACACTGAATATCTGTAGTACAATTATCATACATATCAATAAAATCTTGGACATAATAATTGATTGTATTAGCAACAATATAAATTCTGAATAAATTAATTCCAACAATGAATAAGTTTTAATAAGCATTAAAATACTTCATTGTAAAAAAGAATTAAAACTCCAAATTAATATTGTTTACGTCACTCACAGACTTATTATTATCTATTTTTAAGTCAAAAATTACAAACAAACAACAAAGTTAATTAAGGTATAGCTAATCCTAAAAACGTTTCTAATAACTTATAAAAAACTATTCAAAATAAAAATAAACGTTTTTAATTTAGATAATGTCACTAAGATACTCATGAATAACAACAAAAATAGCAATTAATGACATATTTTATTATTACTTGAAATCATTTATTACAAAATAGATCCCATCCATTATAATGTAATTCACTTTTTATTCTACCTACTAATTACATTTCCAATATTTCAAATTTAACAATATTTTTAGAACTTCATTTATAACGACCGTCCTGCATAATAACTTGTCAGTCTCAAATAAATTCTTCAACATGAAAAGTTTTTTAATATGTTTTATTATAACAGTTGTTGGAAGAGTATTATCAAAAAGTGTTAATATCTGTACGTATTTCTTTTCAATTAAAGAAAAATATTTCATTGTTTGTTTATTTTAGTATATGTAACAGACAAAAGCAATGAGGTTGCGGATCTAGCTTTAAATGCAATTTTAAATTATACAAAAACGCATCAAAAACTAAACGTGCAAGTACGAACTTGGTCGGTTAAAGGTAGCAATGATAATTATTTGAATTTTTTAGAGTCACGTAAGTTTAAATATTCTAAGATCCCGTATTTATTCATGTATTAAATAAAATTTATAGTATGTGGAATGTTTTCTCAACTATTAGCAAACGGAACAGCTCCTAATCTAGTCTTAGATACAACAATAACTGGAATAATATCGGAAGGAACCAAAGCAGTAACTTCTTTTTTTGGTATACCCACAATAAGCACATCATTTGGATTAAAAGGCGATTTACACAATTGGATCAACTTAACAAACAATGAAGAAAATTACTTAATGCAAATATTACCACCATATGATTTAATAATACAAATTGTTAGAGCAATAATAAATGAACAGCAGTATTCAACAGCCGGCATTCTTGTCGACCAATATTATGGTAATTAAACTATTAAATTTTATTTATATTTATTAAATTGTTAATTATTTTTTTAGAAATTGAACATATTTATAAATTTCTCTTACAAAACGTTATAAGCAGACATATAATAACAAAAATAGACATGAAAAATCCTATACAACAGCTGATCGGAATTAAGAAGCAAGATATATTTAATTTATTTGTTATCGGGAGTCTAGATAATATAAAATTGGTTTTGGATAGTGCTGATGCTATTCAGATGTACTCGAGTAATTTTGCTTGGCATGCTATAACACATGAAACCGGTAAGCTAAAATGTGAATGTAAGGCTGCCAATATTATCTTTGCACAGCCTATTCTAGAAGAGAAATATAAAAGCCGCAATCAACTAATTAAAACGTTTGGAATTAATACAAAATCTGAACTATTATACGGTTATTTCTTCGACATTTTCTTAAGATCTATTCTAGCAGTTAGGTAAGGCAGTTTTGAAATATTTAGTAAAAATAGTGTTAATTTTCCTAATTTTAGAGACATGCCAGACATTTATTTTAATTCTTCCATCAATTGTATGGATCTTAAGGATCCTATTATTCGCAATGGAATAGAATTAAATTTGAAACAATATTTTGACCAGGTTAGAATAGGAAATACATTTTGGTATTTTTGTTTATATTAGAATTAGTTAGAATTTAGAACCTATAATAATAATGATAATAATTCATGTTATGTAATATTATAATTAAATTTCTTCTTAGGATAATGGTGAAGTGCCTTCGTATGGTACATTTAATATCAGTAAAAATGGTTATAGCCAAATAAATTTTGATATGAATGTCCAAGTTATTAGTTTTCGAGAAGGTTCTAGTTTTAAAACAATTCCGGTTGGTACATGGGAAGCCGGTTTTGATAAAAAGTTAAATCTTTCTAAACATGATATTATAAAAAAATACAGATCCAATCTGATTTATCGCGTATCTACAGTTGTGGTAAGTAAAATAACAACAAATAATATTTTTGTAAGAGAAAATATAACTTTTAATGTAAAACTATCTACTCTAAGAAAGAAACTTAATCTTTCACACAATTGTACGTATTCTATTTTTACCATCTTGTGTCATATCGACATTACAATTATAGCTTAAAACTTTCGGAACAAGTAAAACTATTTGTTGGTTCTCTATTTTTGTTAATGTTATTTTGCATTATTATTATATCATTATTATGTCTATGCATAATAAAGATTAATTAGTAATAAACACAAAAGCAAACTACTAGAAGGTACAACATTTAATATTTAATTACCGTTGACGCGCAAGACCTTATCACTGCCAAACAGAGGGTTGACAGCATATAGATGATTTTTGCGAAATTCTTTGCGCCATTCAGTTAGAAGAGGAAACAGCCGGTTTTGATAAAAAAATGGCAAATATTGAATTAAGTTACAATGCCGCAATAAGCAGAGCTACAACTTTTTGTTAAACAAACTTGCAATAGCAAAAGGGTCTACGTCTGTCGTCTCTAACAGCAATCAAAATGCAGTGATAAGATTACCACCAATAACGTTACTCAAAGTAAACAAAAATCTTAAAGAATGGTACGGATTCCAAGACTCTTTCGGCCAACTGGTTAGCGCACACAAGGGAATTACAAACGGATAAAGACTTTATTATTTAAAATCTTTGCTTACTGGCAAAGCCGCTGAAATAATCGCTTCCTTTAGCTTTTGCAAACTACAATATAGTTTGGCATCTGTTAAATGAAGGCCGAATCTCGGCAAAAAGTATTAGATAATCTAAAATGTGTTATGTGCAACAGCAGCCGTTATTTTTACGCAAACTATTAAAAGCACTAACACTTCAACAGAAGCTCGATATTGTGCAAAAACATAAACTGTGGACCAATTGCTTGGGAAATAACCACTCACAAGATAACTGCTGTTCAAAACAAACAATTATAGGCAAGACGTTGTTACCAAACGCTGAAATTATGAACAAAAACGGTACACAGTAGACATGCCGCATGTTGGAAACAAATGCCGGGATCTACTCTCAAGCAAACAACGATAGTTGGAAAATTACGTTCTTGATACTTAACAAGTTAACTAAAAATTTTCCAATAAAGTTTTATAAGGGAAAAGGCATTAAAGCAGCACCTAACCAAATTAAACTAACAGATCTTATGCTATACTAGGCGCGCCCATATTTTGCAATCTATTAATGGTGGGACAGGTGAAATTTCATGGGTTGTACTACCAAAAGACAAAACTGGGTTGGATAATTTCCGGGAATTAAAGCAAGACACAGAGAATTTAATAACATCTTACCATATCAGCTTAAACCTAGATAAAAAAATAGAAAAGTTCTGTAAAATGGAAAAAGTGTCTCACAACTATCAGACTAAAAACCAGAAAATATGCGAAGATCACTACTGAAAGATTTATTGTAAAGATGCCCATAAAAGACAATGCTATTGCTCTCGGTGATTCATATAACATTGCCGTAAAATGTTTTAAACTTGGAAAGAAGGCTTGGTGCTGATAAAAACCATAAAATCCAGTACAACGTTTTTTTGAAAAAACTTGACCACGTAAAAGAAATACAAAAACAAACACATCAACTACACCATATTATCTACCACATCACTCCGTGACAAAAAAAAATAGCTTGAGTGGTTTTTAATGCATCCTTCAAAACGTCAACCGGAGTATCATTAAATGACATTTTGTCTACCGGTCCTACTATACAACAGGATCTTTTCACAATAATAACAAGATTTAGGACATTTGAATTTGTAATCACAGTAGACATTTAAAAAATGTGTCGCCAGATTAAAGTGAAACCTTCGCAAACGCAATTACAAAGAATTCTATGGTGGAGCGATCCAACCACAATTTGTATGTCACCGCTCCCGCATCATTTTTTGCTATAAAATCCTTAGACAAATGAGTCAAACAAGAGCTTGAAACTTTTTCAACGGCATCAACAATAGCGAATAGAAATTTTTTTTGATGATTTCATCACCGGAGTTAAAAAATATGAAAAGGCCAGAACAATGCGTGAGGAAATACCATTGCTCTTGAAAAAGGGCGGTTTTAAATTACACAAATGATCATCAAATAGTTTTGCAATTTTAGAATGAAATTAAAAAAACCTTGGGCCTATATTGGAACCCAAAAAAGGACTTGCACATTTATTTAAGGCCTGCAACATTAACCAGAAGCCAATCGACGACCAAGCGGACCATTTTATCAGATATCGCAAATATATTTGATCAACTGGTAAATATAAAAACAAAAATTATAATGCAGCAATTGTGACAATTAAAAATAGGATGGGATGCATCTTTACCTATGTTCATTTACACTCAATGGTCTCAATATTTACATAATATATGTAATATAAGTTCTATAACATTCCTACGGAAAATCGTCTACTGGAAAAACTTAATTAAATTGAACTACACTCATTTACAGATGTTGGAAAACAAAGATATGGCGCCTGTATATACATCTGCACAACCAACTGGAAAAAGAGTTGTTAATTTGTTATGTACAAAATCTAGAGTAGAGTCATTAAAAACAACTTTAATAGCGAGATTGAAACTCTGTGCAGCCGTGTTAGCAGCGCGACATGTGCACCAACTGAAGCTATTTTTCAACTTGAAAATTAGTCAAACGTATTGTTGGACGGACTCCACCATCGTATTAAGCTGGATAAAGGCTGATAAAGAATGGAAATCTTTTGTATCTAACAGAGTGGGAAAAATCAATTCATTTACAAATTCTATATTAAGTTCTATCGTATATACAAAGATTTATGTATATATATATATATATAAAACAACCACAACCACAACCACAGACTCAATCTTTCTGAAATCTTTGTTGTAAGTGTGTGTATATTAAGTAATTTTGACTTATTAATTGAGAGCAATGAAAGAGGGGTAAACAATTATTGAGAAAACAAAAAGTTGATGTTTGGCAATCTCTGTTAGTCCCAGACAGTAGAACCGACGGTTTTAGACCCAGCAGTGTTGCCATGTATTGTGGCCTAGATAGGTATGTAGCACATATTCTTTGTGTATGTCTATTTTTTATGTATCTATTATATATACATAATAAAAGCTTGAACAACCTATAGAAAAATTTAAGAAATTTTGAAATGTAAATACAAGTTTATTTCAGGTTTGTATTTATTTATTCTCTTGTTAAAGTTTTTTCTATTTTACTAGCATACTTTAATTTTTAATTACTGCTTGTTAACAAACCAAAAAAATTAAGCAATATATTAAAACATTTACATAATATATGTTATGTCATTTAATTCAGTCAAATATTGATCAAATTAAAGATTTTATATAAATGTAATAAATGATAAACGAAAATTAATAAATTTAATAAACATTTTATCAATTTGATCCGACAGATTTAAATAAATTGCCGTTAATTAATATTTAATAATTTATTGGCTAGTCTTGTTTGCAATACTTAAAAAACGTTTTAAACTTTTTAACTTATTAGTTTTGGAGTTTTTATTGGTTATCTGCTGCCTAATGTTGACACTGTACAGTAAAACTTGTTGCAATTTGTCAAATGCAACTTTCAAACTTATACTACATGTTTTTTTTAATTTACTAAGTTATTGGCGTTTCAACGAGTATATTATTGATAAAATATATAATAACAGTTCCTAATAAGCATATAGATTAAACTAAAAAATAAACAAATGTTTTAAAAGTTTTAATTAATAAACATCTAAGAAACAGTTATCGCTTAAAAAAAATTAAAAGTAGCTAGACAAAATAAAAAATGTAAAAACTAAAACTTATACAATTACAGATGTCCCTTGTTTGATCGAATATTTAGGCACCAATGCAGCGCATGTGTTCTATTACAAAAATTTAGCATATTATCAACGATTAAATTGAGTAAGTAATATTACGCACGGTACAAAAATCAAACGGTAGTCTTGCTTCCGTGTCACTCAGAATTGTAAAGCCGCTTTGAGATAAAGAAATAATAAATTTAAAGTATGTATATTGCATATAATGTGAAAAGCATCAGTGTTATTAATTTTAAAAGAGATGAGATTAGAAGTAGGCGTTTTCAATTTTGTCAAAACCCGGCCTGGTCTAAAACTCAGCCCAACGTCCAACACGACCCGGCCTAAATCTGAATTATTATTAATAAAATATTTTATTAAAACCCGATCCGGCCCAAAATTCTGCCCAATCACGGCTCAAATCCCAGCTCGGTCGGCTCAAAGCTAAGTATAGTAATAAAATATACAGGGTTAGGTTAGGTTAGGTTAGGTTAGGTTATAGAAACACCCGATTATTGGCTGCATTTTTGATTTATGTAAAAAATGACTTTAATAACAGTTTTTGTAGAAATTTTAATTTACATAGTGATGTACTTTGATTTTTAATACAAGCCCTGTTTCACGAGATATGACGTCATCATCAGTTTTTTTTAATAAAACACCCTGTATTTTCTTTTATTTTTATAAAAAGATTTTTTCAACAATTACAATAATATAAGGTTTTATGGGTCTACGACTTACGGTTTTTGAAATTTTCATTAAATCAATAAAACAAAGTGTAGTAGGTTATGCTCCAATTACCGTAGCAACAAGTAAAAACAATTATTGTTTGTCAAAATAAGTGAATATTTGAAGCAAAAAGTCAACTACAATTAAATATAAATATTATTTTTACTATAAATCATTTAAAACGTACTACATTTTGTCTTATTTTAGTAATAAATATTTCTAAAATCATAGTCGTAGACCCATAATACCTTATATCATTGTAAATGTTAATTTTTTTTTCTAAAAATAATAAAAAACACTGGGTGTTCCATTAAAAAAAAACTGATGATGACGTTATATCACGCAAAACGAAGCATGCATTGAAAATCAAAATACGTCACTATATAGATTGAAAAATATACAAAAACTTTTATTTAGGTAATTTTTAAAATAAATTAAAAATGCAGTCAGAAATTGGGTGTATTCATACATTTACCCAATCTTGTGTAATAACTATAAATAACAGTTTCTAATAAACGTATAAAACTAAACAACAAACTCTTATTTTAAAATTATAAGTTATAAGTAATAGACATCTAAAAGAATAGTTATTGCATAAAAAGAAAATTAAAAGCGGCTATGACTTATAATAAAAAACGCAAAATCCAGCATTATTAAAAAAAAAAATGCATATCAGCAACAATACTCGAGTTGCAGTGCCCGCTCATATATTTTGTTTCCGTTATATCTGCGCCAACCCGCAAGTTTCATTGCAATGTGTGCTGTTTTTTAAGTTTTGTTGCGTGCCCAAAACTCTGGCCAGGCACAAAGCCAAGTCAGCTGCAAAGCTCTGATCATTCAATTGCATTTGCTTGTTTTAGTTTTTAAGATGTATAAGTGTATTATAGCTTATTACAACGTTGCCATTGTTGGGTTTGAAAACGTCGGTATGGCATGGCTGGTCTGATAACGTCATGCAGTGTGTATACAAATACGACAAGCGCGCCCTCGTCTGCCATATCCAGTGAACTAAATTTGTATGTGTTGATATACTTGATATACGTTTTCAGTCCCAAAATATTTTTGGTGTTGTTTTGTCTACTGCTATATTATGCTGAAAAATAACGAAAAACACATGAAAACGTTGTCAGACCCGAAGCCGGGCCTGAGAACGTCGGATTTGGTTTGGGAACGTCGTTAGTATATAGCAAATTGGGTCTGTATAAGCGGTTTAACAAATCTATATATATATATATATATATATATATTTGGTTCCCAAACCAAATCCGACGTTCTCAGGCCCGGCTTTGGGTCTGACAACGTTTTCATGTGTTTTTCGTTATTTTTCGGCATAATATAGCAGTAGACAAAACAACACCAACATTATTTTGGAACTGAAAACGTATATAAAATATGTCAACACATACAAGTTTAGTTCATTAAATATGGCAGACGAGGGCGCGCTCGTCGTATTTGTATACGCACTGCAAGACGTTATCAGACCAGCTATGCCATACCGACGTTTTCAAACCAAACATTGGCAACGTTGTAATAAGCTATATTATAACTCGCAGCTGATTTGGTTATGTGCCCGGCCAGAGTTTTGGGCACGCAACAAAACTTAAAAAACAGCTCACATCGCAATGAAACCTACGGGCTGGCGCGGATAAAAACAAAACATGTGAGCGGGTACTGTAACCCAGGTACCCCGGGCCCGAAAACTTTTTTTTAATTTGCGTACCGTACCTCAAATTACTTACTTGATTTAAATGTTGATGATATGCTTTTTTTAAATTTCTTTAATAAAACAAATGCGCTGCATTTGTGTTCATATATCTGATCAAACACGGGACACCTGTGATTGTATAGAAAATATTGTTTTTTTTTATTAGTGCTAGTTTTTGCGTTTTTTATTATAGGTTATAGCCGCTTTTAATTTTCTTTTTATGCAATAACTATTCGTTAGATATAAAATTAAATAAAACAATTACTGTGTTTTATTTTATTTTTTATTATGAGTTATCACGTAGTAGCGGTCAACTCTATTCCTTTAGATGTCTATTACTTATAATATAATTTTAAAATAAAAATTTGATTTTTAGTTTTATCTATATAATTATTAGAAACTGTTATTAATAGTTATTATATATTTTAATAATAATATACTTGGTTTTGGGCCGCCCGGATTTTAAGCCTGACATTGAGCTGAGTTTTGGGTCGGATCGGGATTCTTGTAAAATTAACAACACTGATGCTTTTTATATTATTATATGCAATCTACTTACTTTAAATTTATTATTTCTTTATCCCAACGCGGCTATAGCATTCCGAATGACAAGGAAGCAAGGCTATTGTTTGTTTTTTGTACCGTGCATAATATTTCTTACTCAATTTAATCGTTGCTAATATGCTACATTTCTTTAATAGAATGCATTGGTGCCTAAATATCCGATAAAACAAGGAACATCTGTGATTGTATAAAAAATATTGATCCTGTTTCAATAGTTCTGGTTTTTGCATTTTTTATTTTGTCATAACTACTTTTAATTTTTTTAAGGAATAACTGTTCCTTAGATGTTTATTATTTAAATCATTATTACAAGTGATTTTAATGTATTATTTAACCAAAAAAATAATAATGTTACCTTGCAGTTGCAATTAATATTTCATTCGTTTGGATTGTATTTAACACTAATTGAAAGTACAAGGAAAAATAATTCTATAGATAATATACTTACCAACATAAGCAAAGCAGAATACAATATTAAAACCATTAATCTAGGTTTTTCAGATCATTTTGCAATTAGTTTTGCATCAACTTTTGTAACAGTTAAAAAAAAACAATGAAAGCATTAATTACAGACCTATTACAGACAAAAGACTGTTAATATTGTGCAACATAATAGATACTGTAGACTGTAGTTTTGTTGCCAATTGCAATTTAACTATAGAATCAAAATTTGACGAATTTATAAATACTGTTGCATGTGCTATGCTTGAGGCTATTCCAGAGAAAACCAAGATACTAAATAAATCGAACATAGTAAAATTCAAGATCTAAATAACTTAAATAAGCATGTTTATTCTGATCTTATAACTACTCAATTAAAACTACTCAGAAAAGACAAGTTGCAATACGGTTAGCCAAAAAAAAACACATGAGGACTTTATTTATAAATCAAATAATCTTCAAAGGGTTATGTGGCAGGTAATCAAATTGCAAAGCAGTAACCATAGCATTAACAATAATAAATCTTTCACACCGGATCAGTTTAATAATTATTTTGTTGACATAGCTCCGACTATTTCTAATAACTTGTCTGCAAGTTTTACCAGTTTTATAAGTTACGCCAGCAAATCACCGCAATTTTTAAATTAATTTAATTTTAGAAAAGTTACCTTCAATGAACTACGTAATATCGTATCAAATCTAAAAAATTCTAATTGCCTGGATTGCTACAATATTAATAGCAAAATAATAAAATCAAATTTAATATTATTTTGATTCCCCTAACATAACTTATTAATGAATCAATTATGTCAAATCAATTTTCAAGTGTTTTAAATCTGGCAAAAGTTATTCTAGTATTCAAAAAGGTGAAATTGTCTGTAGTACTAACTAACTAACGCAACATTTGAAAGTAAATAATATTTTATGTAAAAATTAATATGGTTTTCGCCGTCATAGATCTACAGTATTTGCAATAAAACATTTAGTTGATAAAATTTTAAATGGATTTGAGGTTGGTACCCATACTTATGCTCTGTTTTGCGATTTGAGTAAGGCTTTCGATTGTGTATCACATCATATTTTAATTAACAAACTAAAACATAACAACTTTAGTAAATCTAGTATTGATCTTTTGTCATCATATTTGAGTGACCGTTTGCAGTATGTACCAGTGAACTCTATATATTCAGAAATGCGAAATGTAAACATGGATGTTTCACAAGGTTTTGTTTTAGGGCTAATTTCATTTTTAATCTATATTTATGATTTGCCATATTGTGACACCCAAGCCCATTTTACACTATTTGCAAATGATACAACCATTGTAAGATCTAATAAAGAAGTAGTTGAATTAAAAGTAGATATGTGTAATACACAATCGATTGTAAATGATTAGTTTTGATCAAACAAGTTAAATCTTAACGACTGTAAGACTGAGCATCTAATTTTCTCACTAAAACAAATTAACAACAACATTGAAGTAGTTAAGTTTTTAGGATTAATGATAGATTATAGACTTACTTGGATAGCTCACACCACCTATGTAAGCTATAAAATTTCTAAGTATATCTATCTATTGAGAAAATTAAAAAGTATTACTTTACAAAAACTATTGCTCACAATTTATTCAGTCGTATAATACGGAATATTAAACTGGGGTCATGCACCTATCTTAGCAAATGTTTTTTAAGATACAGAAAAGAGCAATCTGAATTATAAATAGTCTAGGGTATAGATATGATTGTAAGCTCAGTTTTATTGCGTTGGGTATTTTAACGGTACCTTGTGTTTATATTTACAAATGTCTCTGTATATTAAGAATAATATTAACCAATTTACCACACAGAGTTCTTTGCATGATTATGCCACAAGGCAAAACAATCATTTAAGGTTTGACTTTAAACGTTTGCTTAAAAGTAAAGATGGATTCAATTAGTATGCGATCAAATTTTACAACAAGTAAAGTTTAATAAGTTTAAAATATCTATCAAAAATATGCTGATAAGTAATGCCTTCTATACCTTTACTGATTTTTTTAAGCATAATTTTGTAATAGTTGAATAGTCTATGTATTTGTAATAATAACTTGTATTATTCCTATTTTGGACGTGTGTAAATACTTTGTATATAGAACACTAATAAATATTAATATTATTATTATTTAAAACTTTTAAAACATTTGTTTATTTTTTATTTTTATTTATATGCTTATTAGAAACTGTTATTATATATTTTATTAATAATATACTCGTTGAAACGCTAATAACTTTTTAGTAAATTAAAAAAAAAAGTTCAAGTTTAAAAGTTGTATTTGAAATTGCAACATGTTTTACTGGACAGTGTTAGCATTAGGCAGCAGATAACCAATAAAAAAAGCTCAAAAACTAATAAGTTCAGAAGTTTAAAACGTTTTTAAAGTATTATAAAAAAGATTAGTCAATAAATTATTAAATATTAATTAACGGCAATTTATTTCAATCTGTCTGATCTGACAATGAAATGTTTATTATTTTTGTTTTTAATTTATTACATTTATATAATTTTTTTAATTTTATCAATGTTTGACTCTATTAAATGACATAACATATATATTATGTAAATGTTTTAATAATTTGCATAATTTTTTTGGTTTGTTCAATGAAAAAAACTTTAACAAAAGAATAAATAAACACAAAACTGAAATAAACTAGCATATACATTCCAAAATTTCTTAAATTTGTCTATAAGTTGTTCAGGCTATTATTACGTTTACGGCACGTATTTATAACATGCAATAGACACATAAAAAATAGACATACACAAAGAATATGTGCTACATACCTATCTAGGCCACAAAACATGGCAACACTGCTTGGTCTAAAACCGTCGGTTCTACTGTCTGGGACTAAGAGAGATTTCCAGACATCAACTTTTTGTTTTCTTAATAATTGTTTACCCCTCTTTCATTGCTCTTTGAGTTCTTAATTAATAAGTCAAAATTATTGAATATACACACACTTACTACAAAGATTTCTAGTGGGTCTGTGGTTGCCTGTTAAACATAGCGGGTCTAAAAACGACGCGTGAAAAATAGCAAGTTGTTACGCCTCAGTTCAAATGGCTTTATACAAGAAAGACCGACCGACCGGTTAACAAACTTGTTAATAAAATCGAAACATGAAAGAAAGACTTTTACATAGTAGACGACAAGTAACATTGGCGACTATTAGAAAACGGTACTGGCCAATATTAGGAAGAAGAGTAGTCAAGCAAGTCCTAAAAGAATGCATAAATAAATCATAATAGATCTTTAAGGAATAGTAATGTACATTATTTTTATTTACTATATAACGTGCAAGCTTTTTTATTGGCTACATAATTAAAACATATGCTGACTGATTATAATAATTAAAATATCTGCTTTTCCTGGAGTGATTTATTCAGACACAGTTATCAATAAAAACTATTTTAAATATTTAAAAAAATCCTAAATATAATTTTTTTTTAAATAACTAAGGTAACATTTTTAAAGTTGAATTAGGACACATATTTTTTAAATTTAAATGTGAAAAACTTTATCTCTAGAATAGGACTAAAATTAAAATTTAAAATCATTTTGTAAATATATGTATAGTAAAATTTTGTTTCAAGTCTGTATCATAT
Organism: Tachinus rufipes; assembly: GCA_963932245.1. NCBI lineage: Eukaryota > Metazoa > Arthropoda > Insecta > Coleoptera > Staphylinidae > Tachinus > Tachinus rufipes. The sequence continues at coordinate 67,006,105 of OZ010745.1, read as the reverse complement.
AATTTTTGATGGTTGTCACCTCTACTACGTGACAATTTATTTTTATGAAATAATAAAACAATTTACTATATTTTTGTCACAAGTTTATTCTTACGAATAAATTAGAAAATTCGACTCCACTAAAGCTTTCTACAGATGTAATAAGTTAACTTATAATAAATCTGGTAATGTATTTGTAAGAATAAACTTGTGATAAAATAACATAGTAAATTGTTTTAATTATTTTATAAATCTGTAGATATTAGTAAACAAATAAGTTTTTTTGTACGTTATATACATAGTTATATTACAATCTCAAAAAATAAAACACAATTGCAATACTACAACTTAATAGATAGCACCAAGATCATATAGCTAATAAGCTTTAAAATGTATTATTTATTTTAGCATCATCCATTTGTGTATGAAGATGCTGATGCTCCTAAAAAATTCTCGGGTTATTGCGTAGACCTTCTAAATGAAATAGCTGCTATGTTAGACTTCGATTACGAAATAACTCCAGTTGTAGATCAAAACTTTGGACGCATGGATGAAAAAGGAAATTGGAATGGGGTAATTAGAGAAGTAATTGCTCGTCGCGTAGATATTGGTATGGGATCTTTTTCTGTTACGCAGCAAAGAAGTTTATTTGTTGATTTCACTGTTCCCTATTATGAACCAATAGGATCTGCTATTTTACTAAAAGTTCCTACTGCACCAACGTCTATATTTAGATTTATGATTATTTTTGAAGTTGATGCATGGTTTGGAATAATAGTGTGTTGCGTTTTAACGAGTTTATTGATGTGGTTAATGTTTAAATTTAGTCCTTGCGGCTATAGCTACGTTAAATCAAAAAGATTGGACGCTAGAAATTTTACCTTTCTAGAGTCATTATGGTTCTGTATGATGTCTATATCAGCGCAAGGTGGCGGTGAAACTCCTATAAATTATTCATCCAAAGTACTTGCTGGAGTATGGTGGATATTTAGTTTTATAATAGTTTCTTCTTATAGTGCTAATTTGGCAGCATTTTTGACAGTTCAAAGAGTGGACGCTACCATTAAGTCCATAGAAGATCTTGCCAAACAATACAAAATTAGCTATTCGACTTTAAATGATTCAGATACAATGCAATATATTGAAAAAATGTCAATTATTGAGCATAAGCTGCACGAGTAAGTTATTTATGTATTAAAATATGAAATATCTAATCATTCTTTGTTTAAGTAAATGGGTTGATTTAAATATATTGGATAACAATTTATCAAACTTTGAAAAAGCAAAATTAGCCGTGTGGGAATATCCATTAATTGATAAATTTACAAACGTGTGGTTTAACATTATCCGATATGGACTTGAAACCGACCACAAAGCTGCTATTAAGAAAGTACAGCAATCCCCCTCATTAGAAGAAGGGTTTGCTTATATTACAGATGGCATTGATGCAAATTATCAAGTTCTTATCAATTGCGATCTACAAGTAGCTGATGAATTTAATAAGCGACCTTTGGGTTTGATTGTACAAAAAGGTTCTCCATTGAAAACTAAATTTGATACGGCGTATGTTTCCAACAGAGTATTGTGAAATGTTAAATTAATATAAATTTTCAGAATTTTAGAGCTGGCAAATAAAAGAGTTTTAGAAGATTTAAAACAAAAATGGTGGACAAATAATCCTTACAAAGCAAAATGCTATGAGTATGAAGATAAAGGCATAGATATACATAACATGGGAGGGATATTTATATATCTAGGAGTAACTATAACTATGTTTGTAGTATGTTTATTAATTGTGTATGGATGGAAACAGCTAAAGAAGAGAATAAGGATATCTAATTTAAAATAATTTTTTTGTTGTTGTTGTTGATGTTAAATATATTTATTCATTAGATTTACAAACTTTGTTTACATTTTGTATAGTGTAGAGAAAATAAAAATTGCTATTAACTTAATATTATTAGAATGAATTTTAGATTTATTAATTGATTTATAATAGCGGACTTATGTAGCTTTTAATTTATGTTTTTTATTGATATATGTGTTCCATTTTTATGTGCGTGTCGATAAGTGTTGATTGTAAATTGGCAAACGTCAATATATTATAGTATAAACGCGAAGTGATATTAAATTTACAGCTTGGCATTATTTCATAAGCGTTTTGAGTTTAGCTGCGACCGGGTCGGACCCAGTACAAAGTAATATACAGCCCACTAAAAGTTAAACGTTTAGCCACAATATAAAGGGAACATTTGTCACTAAATATAGAGGCCCCAGCCATCAATAGGTCGTTTCCTTGGCTTTTCTATAGCAATTTTCGCAAACTTTTATTGATACGTAATTTATTGCCAATAAAGGCCGTATCGGACGTTTCCATCCTACTACTTTCATAACTCTTGCACGGGCGTCGCATAAAAAGAACTACCATTCATTTTATACATTCGTTCTCCTTTTTCTCTCTTCTCCCACCACCTGCCTATCTGCCTTGTGTCTTCTATAAGCTTCACACAAAGATGGTCATATATCTTAATACGATGTGAACTAGAATAATATGAAAATATGTCAATTCGGCAGAAATGTAACATCGGCCGTTACCAATGTTTTATGGGCCAAGACGATGGGAGAAATTGTAATAAAATTTACTCTGTCCCGAATAGACACATATCGTGGAATATAATTTTATTTCTGTTCAAGTTACAGTAGTACATTACCAAATTAAATTTTAGTATAATCTATGGCATGGTATGTTCTAATAAAAAATAGTTTGTAATTTTTTAAAAAGTATTGTTCACATAAAACACATATTCAATATATATTCAATATGCTCTTACAGAGCACATTATATGTTACGACGTTATTGCATTTATATTATTTATTATAATAATATAAAATAAAATAATTTGATTGTAATAAGAAATACAATATTGTAATGAAATAAACAATTTTTTTAATTTTTTTTCTACATTAAACCACATGGTTTTCAAAAGAATTCAAATAAAGAAACATTGATGGCGTTTTCTGCTGTTACATTCGAGTTTTGCTAGGAAGTGCAATCTGAATTTTGCCGGTGAATATAAGACATAGTGATTTGAGAACGCCCCGAGTGTTAAGATTTATTTTTAATTAAATAAAAAATTAAAATTTCTTAATAAATTGTTAATTTATTTGTGGCTTTTAAGAATAATTTAAAAAGTTCTTAAGTTTATAAATGTAAATTGTAATTCAAAACTATTTGAATTTTGTGTCTCGAAAATATAATAATCTCGCAAATATATTTTTTTTCTCACTATTACTACTGGAATTTAAAAACATTGTATATAGCGCAGTGAAATGTATAACAACTGGAATGCTCATGCCTATATATGTCTGGCGGACTTGCTTATTGAAGAGATAGAAGTACACGTCACACCACCTTGCTTTTCTACAAACAAGACAGATTTCTGAAACAAACCTTTATTCCAGCGTTCCATGGTATACAATTCAAAAAAGAACAAAATTATATAAATTCTAACACACGTTAACAACGGTTTTTGTTAGCATTGTTTAGCACAATTAATGTACTTATACGCTATTATGTACATACAAATAGTATCTGAGTGTGTTGACGTTATTTACACATAGACCAAGTAGGTCTTATGAGTATCAATGCACTGTATTCATTGACAATTAAGTCATTAAGGTACTTCACAACTGTCTAAGGTTATTTCAAAGAGTTCTATAACTACAGATTTCAAGCCAGCGTTTTGCCGTACAATCTTAGTATCTCTGTTCTTGTCGCACAACACTATACCCTCTCCTTCTCTCTACTAATGATTATTGAGCGTCTATACGTTGTAGTTGATAGAGAAACGTCATGGTGCGACAAAGACAAAGATACCGTGAAATGTACGCTGCTTATACATTGTGTAAACGGCAGCTTGGAATCTCTACTTATAGAACTCTTTGGTTTATTTACACATAGGCAAAGTGAAGTCTTGGAGGTGTGTGAAACAAAGTACATTGACATAAGGGTCATTGAGGTACTTGATAGTTCCAGCATGCTTAGTGCGCTGCCAAAGTTGAGGTTGAACTATTATTTGTGTGTTAACACAGTATTTGGTAGAGAAGAGCGTGGCGCAGTGGTCTAGGTATCCGACCGCTGTACCAAAGATTGTGGGTTCGATTTCCATATACCGTGATATACTTTTCACTTTCTATACGCTCTCCCTCTCCCCAAGCCGCTTTGCCAGCGTGGAGTTTAACTGCTAAAACCTTCTCTGAGGAATGATGAGTGGTTCGGTATCCACTTAAAACTGTAGGTTCCTTGTAATGTTAGTTGCCAGCATTCCAAGCAGAGAAGAGGCTAAGACGCCAGCAGTAGCGTATGAATGGCTGACAAAGACAAAAAAGACCGTATTTGGCAATGAGGTTTTATACATAATTACCGTTACAAGCATATTGTGTGCATTGACATTTAAAGTCTTGAGGTTGAACAATAACTGCAAAAGATTATCAAGATTACACTAGCCGGTTGAGCCATAAATATATTACACTAGTAACACGTAATTATAAACGCACACAACTTACCTTGGGGTTCTTTTAATTAAGTCACTAGTATAACGGTATGCCAAGTTTTGCGTAATTATAAGGATTGTGGCGCCATAAGCTGTTGGTCCTATCCTACAGAAAAATTTTACATTTGATAATTGCACAAAATATATTAATAATTATATGCAGGTTCAATTTATAGAAAACCACGCGGAAACAATAACCATAGCAATAGCGCTTTAATGCAAGAAAATAAGACCAACTTAAACGGAACAGAGTGGGATTTATAAGTGCTTATTGAAACGGGTTCAAAAAGAAAGTCTCTGTGCGTTTTCCGCAGAGAAGTAATGCAGTTTGATGAATACCGTATGTACTTTTCATACTAAAATACATCAGACAATACGCCTATCTAATGATGATCTTATTTAATTAAAAACCAGTTATGAGTTAAACAAAATTAGTATATGTATTGAAAGGTATATACAATATAGTTAAATTTAGTCTTCGTAATAAAGTTATATATTTTCATAATTGCGTGTCAACAATCTTTTTTAAATAATTTTCTACATTGGTCGCAATTTTTTGTAAGATGATTTCTTCTTTTTTGAGAGTATTATGATGTTAGCTTTCTTTAAAAAAGTAGAGTTAACGAGAACAATTCTCTGCTGACCATGCCCGGTTATAAACTGTCAAAAGCTAAAGTTTAGCAGATTAACTTAAATTCTTAAAAGCATAGCATTGCGTATTGAATCAACACCTCAGGAAGTATTATAAGCTTCAGAGAATAATGAATCAAATTCCCAAACACTGAACAGTGCTTTATATATTTCATTTTTGAAGCAAATAATGTTAATTTTAAACTCTCAGAAATTTTTATTGTAATTATTATTGTTGACGTCAAAATAAACATCGGACAAAATATTTAAAATATTAATAGATTCTTTATTTTTTATTAACATTTTTGCAAATTTTATGCGCAACATTTTTGTAATTCAAATACGCTAGTAGATTATTTTTAGATAGAAAACTATTGAACCATTTAGTCACTATTGACAACAATTTTTTTTTTAATTTTAAAACAGATATTTTAAACTTACTTAACAACATAAAAAATATTTTTAAACTTCAATGAGGTAAACCACACTTGCTGAACTATCAAATAATTATTGGATAGAAATCACTTTGATGAAGATGTTTCAAGACTCCCAATCTAACATTTTCCAACACTGAAGAACACATTGTAAAACCCAGATTAATTTATTGGCCACGAAAAAGTAGGTATTGTTACCTTTATTTAATATAAATAAAACCATTTCTAAAAATAGATTGGCTAAGTTACAAGTTTGCACATCGATTTGACTTAAACTTTTTATAGTGTTATGAGCATTAAAATCACCCATAAGTAAGAATAAGGACAGAAGTTGTTTAAGTAATTCATCAATAAAACAAATGTCCAAACTGACATTTGGCAAAATATAGATTAACAAAGGTACATTTAATTAAACGGCTACTGCTTTTAATAAAGTGTTGACAAAGAATTCTTTTCTAAAAATTATATCGCATACCAATAAATTAGCTTCACTCTAAGCACGATCAACACAATCTCTGCAATAAATAATATATCTACAAAGATTAACTAAACTTTCAACTTTAAAAATTCTTTCCTGTAAAGAAACGCAGATAGGTAAATTTTTGACTAACATTCTTTTAAACAATTTATAGTGTGTATTATTTCCAATATGTGACATCATTTTATAATATATAATAACAATATGTCAATATTGTGGGCACATAATTGCTAGGAGCCTGCATCTCAGGACTTGGTAGCCTAGATTGAGTAATTTTGGTTAAAATCCTACTCATTGTATTTTTTTTTAAACTTAAAATGTAATATTTAAAAATTACATAATCTGCCACAACAACATAAAAATACCTTTGAATTGCAACTAGTAAAACCACACCCGCTAAAACTCATTAAAGACTAGATTTAAGCAGTCTGTGAACATTACCTTTGAATATTTGTAGCGGAAAATACTAAGTTTGGAAGTTTGTTTTATTAGAAAAATATATGCTAATTTATTTGCAAAATGTTTTAAGAATAATAGGTAGAATTTTATATATACCTGACGCCTTTATGGTATTTAATTTAAGAAGATATTTTACAACAACCCGTTGCTTAAAATAAATTGAAGCCATTATTTTACCACTAGACGGAATTGTAGGTACTGCAATTTGAGAATTTATAATAGTAAAGTTAAATGCAAATTAGTTTGCAAAAATATCAGCTTTTTTGTATCGATTAGTAACTAGATTGTTTTGATCATTTTTAAGAAGAAATGTTAAAGAGTTTGTACTACTTTGCAATGAATTTATTGTTTCATAATTTTTTTGTTGATCCCATCTCTTTCAGATTGTATTGTCACAATAATTACAAGCTAACTTATAATCCTGTTTAGTCTGTTCGGAGCGGTTACTGTTATGTTTCTTGAATGCTTTTTGCTTCTTAATAACTGCCTGTTTTGTCTGAAACTTAGTCCAGATGAACTGTAGGCAGTTTTGGGTTTAAGCCTGATAAACCCGCATTCGATTTTACATTAGAATCGTTATCAAAAATATTTTTTCCAAAAATAAAAAAAAAATATATAACTGGTGTTTGAAGAACTGCAAAAAACGGTCTAGAAAAGGTGGTGCCGTTATTACTCCATATTTCTTTTAAGCATTAAAGAAAGAAAGTTCATCTGTTAGTTTGATCTAGGCTATTATCTTTTCTTTTTAAAATTTGGGACAATACTATTTTATTTAATTGCATTTACATCTAACTGAAATATGTCCATTTGAAATAATTGAGCAAACCGGGCAAGTATAATATGCTACTTTAACTTTTTCTGAAAGCCGTTTAGATTGGAATGTCAGAATTATTGATGTTGTATTTGTGACTTTACCAAGTTATCTTTTTGCAATCGAATTTTTGTTTACACTCTTCAACAGCGGTGTCTAACAACTGATACTAGAAAATAACTTTATTTAAAATGTTAAAAACTTATGCGGTGTAACTATCTCCGCAATACTTTTAACTGACGTGCATTCTTGCATAAGTAAAGTGAAATACCATTTCTTAACAAGAGAAAATAAACCTTTTTTAGACTCTGGCCACTTTCCAAACATTTAACTTTCATACATGACATACATCTTTCAAATTTTATATTTGCACTACCACAAATTTCATTAACAGTCTCGTCCGTAAACGCAGATTGTTTGGTTAGAAGTTTAGCATCTACCACTCACTACATCACAAACAAATGCAGTCGTAGCGGCTAATCGAGTAATATATGTTTCATAAATTATCTGGATTTTAGATTTAAATTTAGAAAGTAAACTAAAATCTGTAGTAGTGACTTCACTCCGTTGTCCTGGTATTTAACCACTGTATGTGGCTTATGTATGCAAGTGCAATAAATGAAGGGGTCTCTCTTATACTGGCCATGTCAAGCCAGCAACTCCCCAACATAGTTTTTCTATTGTATGAAATGGCCGGGCATGTACATAGCACGTGTATAATCGTATAACCATCTCGTCATTCATTGTGTTTAATACCAATTGTGAGTATGTGTTTTTTCTGGACCGTCGCAAAAAGTAATCAGCTGTCATTGCTTCCTTTGCCTGTCTGCAGCCCGGTGTGTTATCCCAACGCCTTCTCAGTACGTTGTCTGTGATAATTTTTAGTATTAAGTTTTTGAGTAGTAAAGCGGTTCAGGCTAGACCGTCCGCCTCAATGTTACCTACTTTGTTAAAATGTCCTTGCACCCAAAGCAGCTTTATAAAGGTACGGCGATAATTAAAATTTAGATTCGATGTGACTATTTATAAATGTAAATAAAAGACTTCCGCAAGATTAACACTAAAGTTAAATATAACTGATTAATTAAAACTGAGTTAGGTTTAACCACTCGTTTATTAGTATTAGCCCCTTTATTACTAGGATCCCCATTTTATGCTTTTGAGGTCTTCGCGCCCGGCAAACACGCATGTGAGTTTTACAAGATGTTATGTAAATAATGAAAAAGTTAACTCACAAATAAACTTGACTTGTTTAAGACAAACTGTGAGATTTTTAACGAGGTTACCTTTTTGTCTATATATTGCCTTTTACTACTAGCATAGAAGCTAGCGGAAGTATTCGTTTGCACCACCCGTGCGTGCACTCATACTAGTGCCTCCTAAAGCGTTTTTATCGGTCACCTTGTATATTTATACAGTTTTATTTTGTGAACTAAGTTAACATATTAATATTATCAACATTGTTTGCTTTTATAATAGTGGATTTAATATTAGATACGTAGAATATTACTTTTTTTCGGGTACAAGGACCGATAATTTAGGATTACGCTTGTAAAAAAAGATAAAGAATAAAGATTATGCAAACTGAAAAAATATTATATAATGATAAATCAATTAAAATATCATAAATTAAGTGAAAAACAATACATTTATTCAATAAATTGCATCATTTTAATATCTCCAAAGTTGTAAATATAATATGCAGTACAGTTTATAAAAGCAAGTAGTATAAACCGTTTTTTTTTAACTTAATAAAATAATATTGATGACAGTCATCAACGTTAAGTTTTGGAGCTTGAGTTCTCAAAAACTGCATCTTATGTTTGAGTTCTATTTGACGCAAATAAGATATTGCTTTGGTGCAACGAAAATAAGCATTTTTTGGTAGACGTAGAGAGGTGATGGCCTCAACAAATGGCCCTTAAGAACGACTTACGCGTGACAATAAATTCCGGTTTTCTTCTCTGCGTAAATCTTGTTGTTACAGTGTCCTTGTAAAACTAGTCTAAATTTGGCAGTAGTTCAAAGTAGACTGCTTATTGTGTCGCAGATTTTCACACAGAATCTGTAGCACGCATACTGTTTTCGGTCCCTCTCTCCCTATATCCCCAATCTTTGTCTGTCTGTTTTGCTTTTTTGTATATTTTTATTTGCACTGGCATCCAGCTCTGTATTCTCGTCTTTCTCCAATTTGTTTGTTATTTATTCTAATTATTTGGTTTGTAATCAGATGCGTTCCTAGTTTTCTTAGGTCTTGGTTCATTCTTCTTCATTGTATTTTCTCTACTTCATAATAAGTTAAGCCTCGTTATTTCTGTTATTCTGCTTTCCTTCAAAATTTGTTTTTCTCCTTCTCCTTATCTCTGCAATTTCATTTGGTATCGTAGTCTCTTTAAATGTTTTTCTGTTTTCTTCTATTTCTTGATATGCATAATTGTCCTGTCTTTTCTTATTTCTTTCTTTTTGATCTTTTTCCCTGTTTTTTGTTTGATTTCATTTTGCTTTTTTTGTTTCTCTCATTTCTTTTTATGGCTTTTATTTTGTGTGCTTGTTTCCATAATTTGTTTTTTTTTTTCTATAATCTTCCATTGTCAAACTCCTTATGTATTTTCTTAATACTCTTGTTGCAAAGTTTCTCCATTTATTTTCATCTCTTAGCCATTTCTTAATAATTGTTTTTTTAATCCACTTTGCTTTCCAGTATATTTTATAGTTCTTTTCTATCTTTCTCCCACACTTCGCATTCTACTAGAGTGTGTTATGCATTATCGTGTGTATCTTCCTGACAGTATATACATCTTTTGTCTTTATTGATTATTTAATTTTTTTGTAAAAACTATCCAAAAGCTCCATTTCCGGTCAGTATTTGTGTTGTATAGTAGCACGTCTCGGGTTTGTTCTCTACCCATTCTTTATCTCCGAGATTAGTTCTCTCGTCTATTCCCCCATTTCTCTTATATTCCACTGTCTCTGCCATCTTTCCATCGTCTTCTCTTTTAGCTCTTGACTTTGGTCCCTTAACGAAATAAGCTGAGTTTGCGTCTTAAAAAGTAGCTTAAAATCTAGTTAAGTCTTGAGACAAGCTATAAAAACTGGGCATAATTCTATTAGTGTTGAAGATGTCTTTGTATGTATTGTAGGTTTGTTTATAATTTAGTACATAAAAAAATACTTTAAATATAACCCGATTTAAAATTTTTAAAAGACTTTTTTTAAACGTTATTTACAACTTTATAAGCACTGATAATCGTACAAAACAACTAAAAATTTAAATGGTTTTCCAATAAGAAGTTTCATTTTAAATAACGGGCTATTTGGGCAGCTGTCAATTTTGAAGCTATTATATTTTGACATTTGACAAGTAAAAACTACGCCATTATTAAAAATGAAACGATACACGCTTCAACAACGCATTGAAAAACAAAAATGGTGAAATTCTTTAAGTCACAGTTCGCAAAACTAAAGCACTTTTTAGTCGTCGTAAAGCACCTTTTCGGCCGGCAATAGTTAACCTGGTGGAAAAATTTGAGCTGTTGGGACAAGTTTGTGATGTGAAGAATTGAAACCGTGTGCATCGCTCAAGAACACATGAGAATATTGCTGATGTAGCCCGTAGTGTTGAAGAAAACCCAGGTTTGTCGATCTTTGGCAGACATTTCACAAACGTCATTACAGCGTATTTTGCATAAAGACTTAAGTCTTAAGGCTTTTAAAGTTCAGTTATCACAAGAACTCAAGCCGGTCGATTACCATAGACGTAGTATTTTCGCTAATTGGGTCCTTCAAATGCATCCGGAATTTCATCAAAAAACCATCTTCAGTGATGAAACCCAATTTCACCTCGAAGGCAACGTTAATAAGCAGAATTGTCGCATTTGGGGCTTAGAAAATCCAAGAATGATTGTTGAAAAGTCTATGCATCCTCAACGTGTCACTGTTTGGTACGGTACGAGGCTGGTGCAACTGTTACGGTAAATGGATGGCGCTACCAAGCTATGATTAATGAATTTTTTATGGCCGGAATTGGAAGATACTGATGTGGACGACGTTTATTTTCAGCAAAACGGCGCTACGTGCCACACTAGCAACGAAACAATCGTAATTTTGCAAGAAAAGTTTCCTGACCGTGTAATTTCTCGAAGAGGTGATCACCTTTAGACTTTTTTTTTTGGGCCACGTGAAAGATAAGGTCTATGCCAATGCTCCACAATCGATTCAAGACCTTAAAGATAGAATTCGTAAAGTTATTAATAACATACAGCCACAAATGTGTAAATTGGTCATGGAAAATTTAATGAAAAGAATACTGCAATCGTAACGGTGGCGGCCATTTGACTGATATCGTTTTCAAATGTTAATGGCATACCTTCCTCTTTTTAATAAAATAAACATTTATTGATTTTTCTTAAAAAATACCCGTTTTTTTTTAATATCAAAATGAAACCTCTTATTGGAAAACCCTATACATCTACAAAACATTATTGACACATTTGATAATGTCAAGTCAATAGCCAAAAAAAATGTACACTATCGGACATCCAAAATTTGTATTATGGCACAAAAAGTGCTCTTTGGATATGACCAAAACAATGATTCCAAAGGAGCCCAACTAGTCGTTCCAAAACAAAGGACTATTCTTAAAACTTACCAAGATGATCCCATCGCTGGTCATGGAGGGATTCAAAATACTTATTGTCGAATCTCCGCACGATTCTATTGGAACAAAATAAGATATAACAATACCGAGTATGTTTGAAACTGTAATCAATGTTAAAAGTATAAACACATTAATTTAACACCAACAGAATTCAGTTCAGACGCAACTGATTAGCCTGATAACTATGTATTAATCTCCACACATGTACTTAGCAATTCAACTATAAGATATAGTACAAACTTGAACTGACTGTATCATCATCAGAAAACATGAACCAACATCGTATGAAATAGTTTCTAAAGGAGAGCCAGAAAAGTCTTTAGGTAAACATCGCACTTCTATTTTAACTACCTACTATAGTCCTATTACGTCTTGACACAGTTAAAACTTGCATTCAAGGCGACGCAGTACGCATCTCAGTCTTTTATAGCAATCAATCGTCACTGATAAACCAGTTATTACTCTGCTTGTAACATTATGCTACGAAAAACTGCAAGCAGAGTAAAAAATCGTGTGACTCACGCTATTGCATAGATATATGAAGATGAAATCACTAGGGTTCAAGAAGATTTTTTTTAATCGCTGCATTTCGCATTTAGTCTCCAAGTAAATATTTTAACTTTTAAATAATATTTATTTTATTATAATTTATACATAAGCAACTGTAAATTTCAAATGTTATTTAGAAAAAGAGGATGCAGAAATTTACAAAAAAAAGTCTGTAAATGTATGGTCAAATTTGGAAATGTTAGGTATGTAATTTTTATTTTTATTTTAGAAAAAAAAAATCAAAGAATTGCTTTTATGTTACAGTGTTCATTATTTAAAAACCTACCTGTTAATCCTTTTGTACAACAAATCTCACATAAAAACCAGAACTGTGATTAAACGAGCCTTCGAAGTATGGGAAAATCAGGAAAACTTAACATACAAATGTACGTTAAAATTCGATATATTAATAAAAATTATTATAAGTACATCTGTACTTCACAATATTGCTATTGATAGCAACAAAAAAAATCCATCTGTAGAAAGAGACATAAACGTATTAAAAAGATTAATAGAACATGATGAGGAGACGTAGCTATAGCTGTTGGGTAGAACTATTATCGTATACCACAAACATACGAGAGGGGTGCTTACGCTCGTAGTTAGTACGGCACTATAAGAAGAAAAATAAGTGAATAATTTTCTTTTTCACAATAAATGTACGTCATTGATTTATTTATTGACTTATATTGTTTAAATTTGTTATTTTACGATCGTAATCACAATGTACTCCTACTCCAATATTATTTACTAACTAAACATATATTTGTAGAATATAAATCACTCGTGTTTGTGATTGCTTATCGTGTATTCATAGTTTTTTAATACTTTAATTAAAAACCTATTCAAGTTTAATGGTTGTAGTATAGCCTCTAAAATGTTTATTGGTATAGTCTGATTGTTTAACTATTGGTAGTAATAATAAAAAAAAATCATTTTTAGTAGTACGTTGGGATTGTCGCAGGAATAATTTTAATTATTTGCGTATATACTATAATCCATTCTTCCCCAATCAACAGTCTAGACATTTAATTTAAATACTTTATCTTATAAACTTAAATAATATTATTTGCCGATAAATATCAATTTCGTTACACGGCAAAAGTCTATTACTAATACCTTTATCGACTATTCATTATTATTGTTGTTATTTTGTGAGATTATATCCAAGACATCGACCAAAGTCACTTATGTTTTATTTTTTTCCAAATTTTAAAAAGAATTATTTTAATAAAAGCATAACAATCCCTATTCTGTATATTAAAATATTTTAAAAAAGTATTATAAAAACTTAAATTGTTAAGCAACGTCACCTATAATCTATTTAATCTATATCTATTTGTGTTAGATTAAACTAATTCTTACTAAAGCAACTCTTGTAAATCGGCAAAAGAAGTTTTAAGTAGCATACTGTGTAATATTTTCATTTTAATCTTACCCATTTGCATTTAACGATCTGTATGTAATAAATAAATCATAAATATAATAATTTAATACCAACCTTAATAAGAAGATACGCAGTGCATTTTATTGACGTCGATAATAATTTCTTTTAATATTAGTTTCTATTTTAGCAAGCAATATACTTATCTTTATCACATATATAATTTTTTTATTTATATTTTTGTAAATTTGAGGAATAAATGAAGCACGCGCTCTGTCGTATTCTGGGGTGATACATCAATGACACTTCTATATTCGCCAAGTTATAAATCATGAAAATGGCGGCGAGGGATACAAAATATGATACGCTTTTGCAACAATATTTTGCCTCGAATATGATACACACACAACACATTCTGTAAAACAAATTCCTCTCTGGGCTGGGCTGTCTCCGAAAAAGAAGAGAAAAAGGTTGATGCATGAGGTAAATGTAAATGTGAAATCATTACTCTTCATAAGTACACAAGAATAATAATAATAAAAAAATGATATATATTCATACGAGAAACTTGATGAGCATGAACATTGTGTACTATGAAAGGGACATTTATTATACAAACAAAGTGTTGAATTCCTAGAAAAATTGCAGAGGTAGTTACATATATTTACAATATACAACATTTTCTTAATAATACAGTTCCGATTAACATAAAAGTATATTTACCTTGTTTAGTTTCAGACTTGTTTATTCTTAGAGTCGACAAAAATAATACAAAAAGTTATGAGAAAGTTTTAGTTTTATTCACGTATGATTGACTGTCGCAAACATAATAATTTCATATACTTTCGTAATTTTTATCATTTTTTATACAAATATATACAATATGTTCCACACACCTTTTTTTATACTTATTCTATATGTCCTATAATTAATAATAAAATAATTATAATTCAATGATTAAACATAGACACAGTAAAACAAATTATTTTGCATTTGCAATGCTTCATTATACATAATTATTTTTAAAGTAATAATTTCTAAAACAGGAGGATTCCAATCAAAGTTGGAATATAAGAACTGGTCAAGTTCTCCTAACAGTTGGCACATTTATGATCAAAAATTAATAAATACTTAATGATAAAATATTAAATAAGCATAGAAATTTTTTAAAAAGACATGTAAACACATCTACCAATATCTAAAACTTGACAAAACATAATTACTATTTGTAAACTTTAACTTCTAGCCAAAACATGAAAACGTTGCAAATACAATTTAAAAATGAGATTGAATATTTTAACATGGATGTTATAATTATATCTAAATACATTATTAATATGGGTGTTGTAGATCTTAATCTGACTTTATTTTATAGTATCAAAATTAGACAGGCAGAATTTTATTTGTAGCACCCTGTATTAATATTTACCCGTCGTGTTAATAATATTCAATCTGTTAATAATTTCGCTTTAAAAACATTAAAAATATTGTCATATCTCTTAAAACTAAATATGAAAAGCACACATGAAATATGGAAAACGTTTCGGATGCGAAAGCATTTATCAATTTTGAAAATAAAAAAAACCTTACACACCTAAGGCATATTGGTCCAATATCAAAGAGGTTTTATTCATTTTCTTTTTTATATTTTTATTTAAGGCAACACATTCATCAAAAACCAGTTCATTCATTCATTGTCATTCATCCCACAGGCATATCTGCTTCTGCGCAACATAATATGAGAACAGATGACATTTTCTGCATGTCTTTATACCGCATCGGTATGTCATCGCCGAGTTTTTCGTTTCACCTTTGCCCTTGCAATATTTCAGTCCGCAAGGATACCAACCTATACACAATTCTAAATGGCACTGACACGGCGACCACACTTTTTTAATAACCGAACAACTCTCGATGCCACTGTCAGAATGGGCTATGTGAAGCTCATTGGTTAAGGAAGGGTCCGGAACTGTTGGGAAGCGCTTAAGTGTTGTTAAGTATGTCGACTCTGGCATACCTGAAAATAAAAATTATCAAATTTAATTATTATGATTTTATTATAAATACAAATAACATAAGTAAAAAAATTCCAAGTTGTTAGTTGTTTTAGAACTAGACCAATAATGTTTAGTTAGTCCTTGAATATATCATTGTACAAGTTTTTTTTTTTAGTACATTAAGTACCAAGGGCAGAAAAGCATTGTTTGCAGCACGCCGCTGTTTGTCCGACCGAGTAAGCGAGGGCGGCAGGCAGCAAAGTGCTGCAAACGCTTTCTTGCCCGTGGAGCTTACAACTGTTTTTTGCCAGTCCCTGTAAGAAAACAATAACATGTTACAACTTCATTAATATTATTAAAAAAAAAAAATTTAATACTTCAAGTTTCAATGTTTTTTTTTAAAGGTTAATGTTTAAATTGTCAAATATTGTTATGACGTAACCAAGAAGTCTTGTAATACAATCACTCTACACTAGATGTCAATAGTTCTGTCTGTTGTATATAATATTATCAAATCAAGCAAAATAAATATTAAAAAATATTATTACTAAATCATGTAATAAATTATATTTAATAAAAATATTATTTTTTTAACCATCTGTGAATTAAAGCAAAACCCTTAGCGGAAGATAAAAGATTTTACCTCACCCGCTAAGGAAAGCTCACTTCCCCCCCCCCCCCTAAAATATGGGCGGAAAAACTGTTTTCAGAGTGAGCATGCAAAAAAGTATTTTTGCCGTATGTTTTGAATATAAGATGTTCATACTTTTTGTACTAACTAACAACGGCGAATTACGCTTTAAAAGAAACCAAGACAATAGAAAAATTGCTTTGAGTTCTTATTTTGTTTCAGCTCGGAAGATTGTTCTGCTGAGTAAACAAAATCATATTTTAAATATTCAAACTAAGATATTTAAATAAGAATGGTAAATATCAGTTAAAAATGCACAAGTAACTGAAAAACAAGTAAGTAAAGAGCGCAGTAACATTCGGGCGTTGTGTAGTTGTCTTGGCTGCAATTATCACAATATGATATTGTTACAATGGTTTTCTGATACAAAGAAAGAAACAAAATGCTATCCTAAAAATTTTCTTATGTCAAGTTACTTGGATATTTAATAATAAAAATTTGGTTCCAATTGGTTAATGTTTGTCATTTTTATATCAGTTTAAAGAAGCAAAATAAGTAATTTGCAACAACACAGAGCCGTCATAAAATTTTTGTCGATAGAAGGCTGTGACCTAAAGAATATTAATAAAAAATAGAGCGTTGAGATAATAGAACATACTATTTTTAATATGGATGCAAACAGTTCAAATAGAGCAGGAAATGTATTCATAATGACTGTAAGTGTAAAACACCTCTAGACGCACAAACTGCTAAAAAAATCAACAAAATAAAAGATTTAGTGTTGATTGACCGCCAAGTAAAAGTTTCAATTATAGCTAGAGAAATAGAAATATCAATAAACAAGTATTTTTTAAAACTTTCCATAAAGATTTAAAAGCAAGCAAACTGTCAGCACGATAGATTCCCAAGTAAGCAGCTTCCCGATCAAAGACTGTGTAGGCAACAAACTTGCAAAAAAAAACTGCTTTGTCCCAAGATTCTTCTATTCAATTGTAACTGGGGATACGATCTGAGTATACTAGTGAAATCCTCCCACAAGTCCCCGCCTCGCCCCCTGTGACTGCTATCTCTTTCCAAAACTCAAAAAACAAATAGTTTTTTTTTTTTAAATGACGACTTTAAAATCACTCTAAAACCGTATTTTGTAGATTTAGCAAAAAATATATATATATTATTATATTATACTCCTATTATATTATATACACAAACAAATTAATGTAATTTAAACTTTTAATTTTATTTTGTACTTATTTTGTACTTATTTTGTTCTTGCTTTTAATAATACCCAATATGGTAATTTTGATTTCCTCTTATTCTGCAGTCCTTGATAGCATTCTATAAAAGACAATAGGAAACAATTCAGCTATAGATCACATACCATCTTTCAATCTTCTGGTTCTCCTGAAGTTTACAATCTAATGTGCTATTCAATATATTTACCAATGACATTGCAAATAATTTTCAAAATTGAGATATGTTTAAAGATGATTAAAAAAAAACTGTATCTACAGCTGTAATTTCATATTAGCTTAGTGGCTTAATATGAAGCTTAAAGGAGGTGGTTTAGTTTAGAAAAAAGTCATACACGGCGTCCGTAATGTAATTCCATCTCCAACAAAAAAAAAGATAATAAGAAGCTATAAATATAAAATCATTAATCTTTTTGTTGAAGGTGAATTCCATCCGTAATTTATTTATATTTAATAAATCTTTTCTGAACATATGTTTTAAGCAATGCCACTAAAATGCTTGGATTTATCATTTGTAATAACTCTCTTTTCATTAATCTAGATACCATTAAAACATTGAATTATTTAAATAGTTTCCAAAGTAAAATAAATACATAATGTTTAAACATCTGTTATAGAGGATACACAGGTTATTTAAAAATTTAAAAAAAATAATATTTGTGTTCGAGATTAATTAAAAAAAAAAATAACTTTTTTCCAATTTGTTTTAGAAATATCGAAGTTTAACTTTTAAAAAATTTCATAAAAAAACAGTTACACAGAAAAAAAAACATTACTTTAACATACAATTCATGTTTAAAAAATCCACCGACAGCCGAAATACATGCCTCATGACGTAAAACCACTAAATTATATACTGCAGCCAAATCTTGCTAATTTTAATTGTGAAGTGCAGCATTCATAACTTTGTTTCGTAATTGCTTTTAATTATAAATTTCATCTGCATAAACTAGTTGTTTTACGTGCGCCCAGCAGTAAAAATCTAGTAAATTTAAAAAATCAGGCAACCTAATAAGTCTCTGAACTAGACCACGTCTACCCATCTACCTTCCATTAAAATGCTTGTCGTGTTGATACCACATGACGTTGCGCAATGCAAGTGAAACATCTGATAATAACTCGTACAAGTGATTATTCAACAATTCCAAGTAAGAAGCAGCATATAAATTTGTATTGGCAGTACGACCACTGAATGCCCAAGTGTTAACCAAAAATCTGTGTTAAAAACGATGTCTTCAAAATGAGTGCGGATTTTCAACTGACCATACATGTTCATTGTGATAATTATTGAACGAAATAAGTTACAATTTTTCCCGTGCTGTTCGAGAAGCCATCGCAAAAAATGCCAATCTTTGTACTTCATCTCCTGGTTGTAAATGATGGATATGCTGATAATGATAAGAATGCAACACTTCTCTGTTTAAAATTATCCAAACAAAGTTTAAAGAAACTTAAAGGCAAGTTAAATTCTTGGTTCGATAGGCACTGCATTACCTCTTCTTCTCTTACAGCGTTGTATCGTAGATTTATATTACCAGTATGACAATTACCGATCCCACAATGTCGCAGTCATTAAAATTAAAAATATACGGTGCAATGGCTGACGTCTATTCGGGAAACTTTGATATTCAGAACAACTTTCTTAAGCATTGCCAATGCAAAAGTCGTAAACAAAAATGAACAAGTTGCATAAAATATATGACAACTGTTAACAACTAGTAAATAAGTCTTTTGCTTCAAAGCAACATTTTATAAACAAACACTAAATAAGTTCAGAAAACTTTATGCCTCAATATCATAAAAATAAATTTTGCTTCAAATCTACTAACAAACAAAAATATTAATTTTTCGTTTCCTGGTGAAAATCACCCTGCATAGTTAGAATTACAAAATGTTATTGTAGAGTTATAGTTTCACTCACTTAAAACTCCGGCTATGTCTAGAAATCATCTTTGTATTTCGTTTCCTCATCAATCAGCAATTTTTTAATCCTTGTTTTAGTAAAATCCTAATTTATAATACAATTTCTGATATCTTTATTACATATTATTAAAAAGTTTATTCATTTTGATATAAAAAAGATATAATTCTATATACACTACCTATAAACGTTTGTATGTCAAATGACAAATATTATGATCTATAATAAGAATTATGAGATGAATTGTCAAGAATTAATAAGAAAATAATTAGAGAAAATTGCTATTAAGTATAACATAATAAATATTCCATCTAAAGTAAATGTATACAGAGTGTCAATAATCTATGTGTGATCTATGGGTAACATCGTTATTTTAAATAAGTTAGTTAAATTAGCAAAGTTGGGCAGAATTTCCAGAAAAACCTAATGCCACTTTTAAATTTTTCATATTAAAAAAAAATCGATTGACTGTTTTTGAATAAATTATTAATTCATTTCATAATTTATTGACGATTCAAAATCAAAAAAGCTGCAAAATGACTGTCAATTGCATAAATGCTAAAACAATATCGATTAATGCGGACATTTTAGTATTAAAAATTGCAACTAGATGGCAATACCAGTCTTTCGTTTGATTGGTTGGCAACAAAGTTTAATTTGTAGGCAAAGTACTTCTTCTACTGTGACTCACCCACCCGCCTGAGTGTTAATCATCAAAGGATCTATTGTTCATCCCACCTCTTGTGTGCTTGGGTTTAGTTATGAGACAATTGTTTAACAATAAATCTCATGATAACTAACGCTTGGGTGGGTGAGTGGAAACAAAGTTTAACTTGTAGGCAAGTTATTTCTTCTATTGTGACCCACCCACCCGCCAAAGTGTTAATCAGTAAAGGATCTATTGTTTGTCTCATTTTGTGTGTGCTTGCATTTGGATATGAGAAAATTGTTTAACAATAAATTTTATGATAAGTTACGCTTGGGTGGATGAGTGAAAAGTTTAACTTGTGGGCAATGTACTTCTACTGTTACCCACCCACCCGCCCAAGTGTTAATCATCAAAAGATCTATTGTTCATCCCACTTCTTGTGTGATTGGATTTAGATATCAGAATTGTTTAACAATTTTTTTGATAACTTACGATTGGGTAGGAAGTTTATGTATAAAATAATTAATTTTAGACCAAAATTGATAGTTTTTGTCTTTTCTTTTAAAATATTTAAAGTTTAAACTAACAGAAACTATTTAAATATAATTAAACTACAAATTTTATATTAGTTTAGGCCTAAAGTAATCAAATTTCTATTTACAAAGCCTAGTTTTAAGCCACAAACTGAACATTTTGATATTTTTAAGCTTTTTACAAATTACAAATTTAATATGAATTTAAACTTAAACTAATGACATTTTTTTTTTTGGCAAAAAATTGAACAATTTGATAGTTATAGCTTTCTTTTTCAAAATTTCAAAGTTTTAAGTAATGAAAATAATCATAATATAATATAAGCAGAAAATCGATTTGAATTGATGCCAATTATTCAGAGTTTTTACTATTTAGACCTAATTTAAGACCAAAAATTAAGATTATTAATAATTTTTGGTATTCTCCTAAAAAAATTGAAGTTTAAATTAACAGAAACTATTTAATGAATCTACAAGTTTCATATAAAATTACGCTTAAAGGTAATAAATATTTAATACCCAACCCCAAGTTTTGTTAGTCTAAAGCAACATAAACTATTTATGTCATGATTTATGTACATTTAAACTACGAATTTGTTCTGAATTTAAGCCTAAAGTAATACTATTTTAATTGTTAATTGTTGTTAAGCTTTTTTTTCATTAAATATCAAAATCCTAAATAACCATATTGTATCATATCAAGAGTTTCGACTGTTTAAAGTTTGTTGTAAAATAAAAAATAACAATTTGATTTTTTGTTACCTTTTTGAAATCCAACGTAGCAGATTCTAATAAAATATAAGTAAACACTAAGGTTAATTACTAATTTAAGCTGAAAGTTATAAATTTACATTACCCAGACCCAGTATTAAGCCAAAACTTGATAGTTTTAAGCCCTTTTCTACAAAATATTAAAGTCCTAAGTAACAAAAATAAATAAAATATACTTTAAGTAACAATATATTTTGAATTCAAGACAAAAATCAAAACTGTTTACTACATAAAAATAGTTTTCGTCTTATTTTTAAAATGTTTAAAGCCCAAAGTAACAGAAATTAATTAAATATATGTAATCTACAATTTTAAAATGAGTTTAGCTTAAATTCAGTTTATAAATTTTTCTTACCCACCCCCAGACTCAGTTTTAAGCTAGAAATTGAGTATATTTCTTTTGCAAAACATCAAAGTAACAAAAACTATTTAATTATACGAATAACTACAAATTTCATTAAAGTTTAAACTTAAAGTATAGACATTGTTATTGCCTAAGTCTACTTTGGCAACATGAACATGGTTTTGGACTAAAAATTAAGAATTTTGATGATTTTCGGTCTCGTTTACTTTTATTTGGGCACAATAACACAAACATGTTATTTCTACTGATATATGCAAAAGTAAAATTTTCATGAGGGGTTAACCCAGTAGCATTTTTTACACTACAGAGAAAAATATTTTCACCTCTAGTGATAAAAATGAAAAAGTCAAAAGTCTATCCCCAATACAAAAACCCCACACGCCACGATCTTTTTCAGTTGTTGCTAAGTACTGCAACATTTGCAAAAAATATATTATTCTACACCCGCTAGGAAAAACAATACAACTCTCCGATTCTTTTTAAATTTCCAATTATGTAATGCATAAGACAAGTAGTAGAAATCAATAAACTTTAAAATGTCCTAAAGCAAATTCCAACATATCTTAATTTGTGCAACCTTCAACTGTAAAATATAATAAACCAAAATAAATTATTTTTTGTTCAAATCATTCTTATTGAATTAAGATTATACATATATTGTCAAACTTATTATTATTTATCATAACTTTATAATACATAAATACTAACTGAAATATCTGTTCAAAGATTTATTAAATGCGGCTATTTGTCGTCTAACATATTTGAGATAATTATAGATAAAAATAGATAGAAGATTGTGAAGTGTCATATCAAGTTTATTAATATTATTATTATTTTTTTTAATTATATAAATATTTTTTATAACTATTTTTGTTAATATATTTCATCTACTATGTTGCAAATACTAAATGTTATTTATTCAACGGATAAAATAAAAAAAATATTTATACAACATAGATAATAAATAAAGTTTCTACTATAAATAGAGCTATAATTCCACCTAGCGAGACTAGATCATACTTTAGTTCTCTCTATCCATTAAATGTAAATTGTGTGCGTAAAATATGCACGCTGATGTTTATCAAATTTATATGATATTCCCAAAACGGCCAGTAGCTCCTCCTGCATCCATTGATAAAGCACTGCGCGCATACATTATAATACACATTTAGTATAATATTCTACTTTGCGGAAGATATATAATGACAGTATAATAATGTCTCCCTCTCCAGTTATTGTAATCTTGAGAATGTTGCTAGTGCTAGCTAGCTATAGGGGTGGAACGGGTAAAGGAGTTAAGCCGGGGCTGTTTGCGTCTGCAGATATCTCGTTTCTAAACCGAAAATCGTCCCCGGAAACTCTAATTCTAGGATGAACTGACAAGTGGAACTACTAGTTACATCGAGAATTGTTTCGCCCGAGATAAACCCCTGTCGGTTAAGTGTTTCGTTATTGTCTTCAAAAGACAATGATGTTGGCGTGTCACGAATATTTTCCCCTTGCATTTATAATTAGATGGCCCCGAACAGTCGAAACAACGAACGCAAATTATGTATATAAACGTTGAATGGTAATTGCTTTATACGGATATAGCAGGGTCATCGTAATATTTGACGAGATATATTACAATATCTGCTAAGTGGTATTGGGTCATGAACTAAATTTTGTATGAATTTGCGTCTCCCGTTTTAAACTAAATTAACCTTCACTTTAAAATCTGTAAGTGTAAATCACATATGCTCTTATGTAGATTATATTAGAGACTACTAAGTGAGAAAATAGCTTAATATGGTTCAATTAAACAAAGAATATAATTGATAAAATACTACTGTCAGTATACTTAATAATATATTAAAACGTAAAACAAATTACAAATACAAGACATTATATTTTGTCATATATTTTCTAAACGCGCATTGTAAAGTCTGTATTGTATTACTATACGTAAACAGTACAGAACAAAGTCATTTAATTCCTTGTATAAAAATGTATATATGTACTTGGCTACTAGTAACACAATGATATACAACATTACAATAATTCTGAGTAAGAGCGGAATGTCTCAATAGCAAATTAAAAATTTTACCACGTCAACGTCTCATAATTCTGCAAAATAAGCTCACAAACAGTAGTCATCAATAAACATAATGTTATTCCATTCGAAACTGCAGTTCTGTCTTCCCCTCTCATTAAGAAGAAGACTTGCAAAAACTAATTAATGCAATACTAGTCAAAAACTACTTGTTTCTTAAAAGTAGTTGTAGTAAAAAATTATCAGTTTTTCATAAATATAAAATCAGAAAAATTCTAATCTAAATAAGAACCCAACTTAATCATTAATATATTTCCCTGAGTTTATATAGCGTTTTCGGGTGTGACATTTGAGAGCGCACTGGAGCGCCCTAAGTTTTGACGCAAGGGCAATAGTAACTTTGCCGGTGCATATCCGTCAATCCGACAATGTGACGCGTAAATACATTTTTTCTTTAGCGTTTAATAATCTCGTACATATTTTTTTTCTTTCTTTCTGTCGCTACTAGAATTTAAAAACTCATCACAAATATGGACACGTTGTTTTGCGTAAAGTATAAACAAAAAAGCGCTCCGTGTCGGATTAATGTGCTGAGCCAAACTCGCAACACTGAAAAAAAAAACATGGAGGCCAAACACAAAAATATGCACCGAGGGCACCCCAGTGCGCAAAGTGTTTTAATTTTTAATTTAATATGAGCACAGTTTCAAAGGTTTGCAAACTCTCCAAACCGTAAGTTAAAACAGAACTATTTAATAAACATTAATTTTTAAACTAGCGGAATCTATGTTTTAATAACTTAGTTCTCAGCGGGCGGCAAAAGATTATTGAAAAAATTTCTGTAACATATTTATTTATATCAACACAATAATGTTTAAATGTTATTACATCATCACGCTTCCAGCTGCCGACACAATTTTATTGTATACTTTCAAAATTCCATTACTTTTGTCGAAACCACAATGTCTGCCATTAGGTTCAAGATTGCAAAGTTATTTTATATTTATTAATTAGTTTTTATTTCTACAAATTTCAATTTATTTACGTGAATTAAGTTAAATTTTCAAACTAAAATTCAATTTTGTGAATAATAGCAGACCACTTTAGTCTTTTTTGTGTCTCGTCTATAAGTAGCCACCTTCTCAGACGTGGAGTTGTAAATCGTGTGTTCTCATACTTGTATTGTACTAACAAATAAATTTATAAATTATACTTAATAATAATTAAATTTCATAGAAAAAGGCCACAATAATCAACTCTTAAGTATGTATTGTATATCATTTATAATAATAAAAAACCATATAATTTATTAGCTGCTCAAAGTTGCTAATAAAATCAAATAAATTAATTTAAATTGAGAATTAGGTTATTCTGTTAATAGTTTAATAAGTGCCTTATTAGGAAATGGATATTACGGTCCTAAAAATAATTAATTAAAATAAGTTCAACTTGTTTCACTGTATTTCTTTTTGTTGCCGTTATTATATGTGTAGGATTTTATGTCTTTCGTCGTGAATATCAACAAGCAAACTACCACTAACCTTATCGCCCTGATCGGCATGAACGACTCACATTACTCGCATATAAACGAGCGACTTGCATATAAATTGGGGAATACCCTACTTATAGTAAAACAAAAACATCGTCGTTGCACATTACTGTGCTGTCTATACAAAAGAGCACATAATCGAATAATGAATCAAAATTAATGTTTAATTACAAAGATTGGTGTTGTTTAATATAAGTCTATAAAAAGCCTACAGAAAATTATAACCCCGCACGGGTACTATCTGATTTTATCTTCTTGCAACCGTATTTAGTACTACGTGTGTAAATTTTCATTAGTAGTTAATTGAATTGATAAATTATAAAACTATGACTGCTATCACAACAAGCTAATTTCTGAAATCGACTATTTTCACATACTGGTTATAAAATTTGGGATAGTTTTAGCAACAGTAGCAGATAATTTACTTAGGCCAGTTTGTAATAACAAACCTAATTTTTGACATGTTCCAGAATAAAATAAATATATAAAATTTGATATTTTTTAAGTTTTAATTAATAATTTTTATTAATAAATAATGGCGTAATGAAATTCTAACACACAAGTGTTCGTGAAAGCTTTGGGAACGCGAGTGAAAGCTTCAGAGTTAATTATTTTTTACGGATTACCGTTTTTTATATAATTGAATATTTTATGTATGTCATGTCAGTTAAAAAATTTACGTTTTTTTTCTAAATTATTATTATTGATAACTACACCTACTAAGTGCAAAATGTGCCCTTTACAAACGGAGCAATCAACAAAGTGACTTAACCTATACATCTGTCAACTGTAGAAAATAAAAAATATACAATAAAATAATGAAACAATTTACTATATTTTTCATCACAAATTTATTCTTACAAATACATTACTAGTTTCGGCTCTACTAGAGCCTTCTACAGATGTAATAAGATATATAACTTGATACACCTGTAGAAGGCTTCGTAAAAATAAATATGTAATAAAAAACATAATAAATTGTTTTATTATTTCATAAACATAAATTATCACATAGTAGAGGTCACAACCATCAAATATAGAAAATATACAAACAGTATCTGAGTATAATTACTACTTTTTACTATAATGTATCAATTATGAAACTGTAATTGCTATCGATCAGAAAAGTGACAGATAAACATAATGTTTTCTATTTAGTTAGTATTTATGAAGCAATTATTAGTGTAAAAAAATATGATTTTCATACGTTTCAATATGCACGCATAATGTGCTTATTACGCATGGTACTATCGGAAAAGAGACGAATAATCTATACATTTGTCTTATAATGATATTTATTAAATAATTTAACACTTGTTGTATACGTTATAAGTATGATAGTCGTAGAAGAGATTTAGTCTGCAACGTGCTTATATCCAATTGTATGACACACAAAGCTTGTTGTAAACGTTTCTTTTCTTTGAAACCGATAATTAAACCATGTTTGTCGTACAATATACTATTTTCTATTCCTTGCTGTAAGATGTCATTTATCAAACTCTTATTGCTAATAATATATACAGGGTCATTATAAAAGTTTGGGATAATGTAACCATCTAATGTACGTTTGCGCCGCTCTAGTGAAATAGTTCGGTGGCAGTTCACAGTTAAAGTTGAACTGTCAAAACAAAGTAAATAGTTTTGTAAACATTTTAAAAAGGCGGCACATTTAAAATGATTACATAATCCCAATCATTTATAGAGACTCTGTAATTAAAGTGGCATTGCACATTCGTAATCCTACAAAATAAGCCTATTACGCAAAAAATAAATAAAAATTGACGTTAAATTATACATTTCATATTATGACATTTAATAAAAAATTAGTTAATAGATCTGGACAGTTGCAAACCATGTAAACTGTGTACACAAACAAATATTTGTCATCCTTAAGCAATCTTTTATACACAGTAATTTGTTTGTGTGCATAGTTTGAACGGTTTACAAACTGTCCAAATTGTAGGTTAAAACAGACCTATTTTGTATTATTGTCGTAAAAAAGTGATCTATTCATCAATCATTTTTATTTGTTTTAAAGCACGCATAATGACAGCACAATATTCATACTTGAAAAATGAGTACAACATTTCCACGCCAAATCAACACAAACATTCAATGTGCTCTAGACAGGTGCAACATTGCCGTTTCAACAAATTAATCACTAAATAAATTAAAAAAAAAAAACAAAAAAATGAATTAATCAAACTTTTTAAAAAAACCTTTTCTATTTGAAAAAAATAATCATCATCACTAGTGTTCTGCATTTCGCATGTCCTACGTGCCTCTGCTACAGTTGTCAATCTTCCTCCATTTTCTTCATTTCACAGTAACTTTCTCCTTTCCTTAGAACATCAGACATCATGTATCTTCTCCTTCTTCTTTTCGGATTTTCATTCACCTTTCCTTCAATCACGTTCATCAATAAAAATGTTTTCTCAATGCTTCCATCTCTTCTTTTTTTATGATTGTAACAGCTAGTGCTTTTTCTTCTCCTGCTCTTCTCAACACTTCTTTATTCCTAATCTTGTCTGACCAATTAATGCCCATTAATCTCTTCTAGAGTCACATTTTGAATGTTTCTATACTTTTTTTCTATCGTTCATGTTTCACATCTTACTCCAATTTATACGTCCATTTCTTCCACTTCTCCGATTATTATAACCTTTGTTTTGTTTTTGATTATACTCAGTCTATACATAAAAAAAAAACTCTTTAGCATATTCAGTTTTTTTGAGCTTTCTGCAGACACAATCATATCATCGGCAAATCAGATAGATTTTATATTTCTTCTTTCTATAATCACTCCTTTGTTTCTTTTCCAGCATTCCGCTACCATCTCTTTAGCATACATATTAAAAAAACGTTGATAAACAACATCCCTGCCTCACTCCTTATTCAATTTTTAACCACTCGGTCCTCTTGTCGTTTAAGCTCATTGCTACTTGTTGTCTTATATACAAACTACGTATCAGTCTTCTATCTTTCCAATCTACTACTTTTACTTTCAAAATTTGTATCAGTTTTTTCTACTAAAGACTGTTAAATGGTTATACTAAAGATCATAGACAAAACTCCGTCTCGGACTCAAAGCAGTCTCACAAAAATACGCCATAAACATAGTTTTGTATAAGCATTTTCTGACTAATACAAAAATGTCATCCAACCCTTATCTTTTTTCAAAACCTTTACTAAGAGATAAGTTTAAGTTCCATACCCACATCTTTCATCCCTTTAATAACAGAGAAATAAACATAATATAAACAAAAACCTTCATTACTCTAGCTTAAATTTAGTCTTCAATGTGATGGTTTCACTCGTTGAAATTCAAAGATATTGTAAGTCTGTTGTTGTGACATAATAATGGGAATTACCTAATATATCACATATTTAATATTTAAGAAAATACTTATAAAATTATCTTAAAATTCTCACAGCATATAGAACAATTCAATCCCAAAAGATTCACAAATTCAGAATGTTAAGTTGTCAATTTTGTTTCAGAAATATAACCATCTCTGCAAATTGTGTTTTTGCAAAAATACATTGGCACATTTCTTTGAGGTTGGTATATAAAATTTTTATGTCTTTTGATAAAAATCGTGTGTGTCCGCTTAATTAAGTGACACGGTAGTAAAAAAGTTATAATAAAATAAATGCCTTCTCTAAACCCAAATTAATCTTCTGCTATATTTTCCTCTACGATCTTTTGTTTATTAGAGTTCACACATACACAAGATCTGTGTGCACTACCAAGCTTATTGTTCTATAAAGAATAAGTTGGACAAAAAGTAGTATAAAAAAAGTAAATATACCTAAGTAGTAAATAAAAGAAAAAAGTAAAAAAAAGTAAAATAATAAGATTTAATAAAAATTAAAATCTGCTCTATATTTTGCTATTTCTAATATGTAGTAATCTAACAATAACTAAAAATAATACAACAATCAGACCTATTCAAAATTATTAGATATTACCTATTATTTTTATTTTATTACAATCCTTATAAGAATTACTAAACTATGAAGTTGAGAAACAAAACCGCGGCCTTGTTAAACTGGAAAAGAAACGTCAACAAAAAAAAACTAAAAAAGAAAGGAAAATGCTATTTAGGTTTCACTAGATTGGGTAATAATACTGTTGTACAGAACCAACCAAGAGTAGCAGAAAATAGGCTAACGTTGTGAGTCTGTAGCATGTAACCAGTATAGCTTGCAAAAATGTTCTGATATTACTAATGACTAAAAGAAAAGCAATTATTTGAGAGTTGTGGTCAGATATGTCGTGGATCAACAAAAGATTTATGTTGAGAAATAATATTGTCAAAATAAATCCAAAACAGCGCTACACTAATAATCTAAATTCTAATAGATCTCATAGTTTTCTTTATCATTTTAAAATAAATAACCTGAAATTTTAATAATTTTGCCAAAGAATAAGTGTTAACAGTTCAGACGGTGTTCATAACTCCCAAAAAATGGACTTAATAAAAGAAAATCAATAGAACACAGCCGCAGGAAAAACATAAATTATAACATAAATATGTTTTAAAATAGAAAGAGCACGGAAAAAGAAGCAAAACAGTACAGCTTTGGCGTCACTCATTATAAATTACCTTAAACATTATTGTACTATTGAAAAAGAAAAAAAAATCAGTAACAAATGCACATATCGGAACCAAAATGTAATAATGGCAAATTTCTTTTAGATCACTCTAAAAATAGCGGACAAACAATTATTCAAAAATATTTAGAACGGAGTCACATTCAAATGGAGTGTACAACTGTTCACAGCACAAAAATTTTGTTTTTAAATCGGCATATTTATCTTCTCAGAAACTACTGCACACCCACTGAAGAAACAAGAAAGAAACCGCTAAAAACCTTATTAGTCTAATCATAGGCTTCATTTTTTATGTAAAACATGTATTTACTTTTATCTTGCGTCCAAGTTAAAGCTTTTTATTCCATAAAAAAAAATTAAAAATTTTGGAAATTTAGACATATAAAATGAATAGGAGAGTATATGTTATTCTATATTTCTATATTACAATTGTATTTTTCTAGGACTATCAATTGTATTTTTAACTGTTCATATCCAATACTACGTTCTGTGAATATGTTGAAAAACATAAAGTTTATTATTATTATTATTAAACAATATTTGTCCTAGAATACAAACAAATACTGATATCTAAACCCTACAGTATACACCTCAAAAAGAAATTTGGTATAAAAATGACCAAAACAACATAATTCCCAAAAAAATGTTTCTTCAGTAAAGTGCTTAGGTTGTAAAAATAAATGCTACTAGTTCATAAAAAAGATTGATTAAAACTACATTTTTACAGTAAAAACTGTAAAAACACTGCGTTATATAGCAATATCCTCAAACCAACATAATTATTTTTTTTTAGATTCAATATGATTGACGCAAACCACCAACTTTTTTTCTGAACACAGTCTCAGCAACTTTTTGATTTACTGAAATTTAAAAGTTATTGTTCTACTAATACAAATAATTCATCAACCAATGCTAATCTCCTCAACAATAATAGTTTAGTGGCTTATAATAATTATTTAATATGAACATAATTTTGGATTTGTTTGTAGAATAATAACTAATATTTTATACATTTAGCTATGAAAGTGATCCATTTTCAAATAAATAAATTATAAGAATAACTAGAATGATTCTTCAATGTAATAATAAATAATAAAAAATTTATAATGAATAAACTTTTATTGAATTAATAAATCATTATTATTATGTGAAATCAATATAATTATTTTACAATTAGTTGTATAAATAGATTCCTTTAAATACAAACAGAAAATACTACATTGAAAGCATTTTATATCAATTCAAATAATATTGCAACAGGTGAATTAGACGCCGTTACAATTTAAAAAATAATATATTTAACCTAACATAGATCTAACTAACCAGCTGAAAGATGTGACAGGACAGACTTCGTTAGCGTTAGGCTATGTTTGACTTCATTCTCTCCGTGATCACGTGATAAAAATCTACTAGTTATATAAATACAATAGTTCCAAATGACATGCTTCAGATGAGGGTACCGAAATCGAGCGAGAGCTTGTGAGACGACCGCCTAAAAAGAGAACGAACGAACGATGGGAGGGGTTCTAGAGTAGACAGAAGTGGTCGCATCGGCATGGTCCGATGTTACATTTGGGTGCGTGTTGTATTGTTCGTTCCGTTTGTGTTACTACTACTTAATTTAACACTATTATTTACGTATGCAATAACAATAATTATTAATTTTAATATAATCTGATAATTTAATTTATTAGATATTCTGTCCAATCCTCTATGGATATTGAACGGTAAGATAGCTTAGTTAGTTGTAAAACGCGCAATAAAGAAAATATTGCTAAATAGTAATTTTGTTATCAAGTAACAAAAACGACAATTTTTTGTAGACTTTTTTTCGTTTTTTTCAACCAAACAATATATAAAATAATTATTTAAAATTTTGATTTTTTTTACAATTTTCAAGATTTTTTTATTTTTTTGGTCAATCAAGCAAAAGTTAAAAAAAGTTAAAAAAAAATGATTTTTATAACTTTTTTTTATTTAGAAAACTTTAATTTTTTTAGTTTATTTTGCCAATTAAAAAAAATAAAAAATATATTTTTTTTAGAAAATTATATTCTTGTTTAGAGAGCTGCAATGGATTTTGGTGCCCTTGCTTGCTTCTAAAGCAAAGTAACACAAAAATCTTTAGCTAGCAGTATATACCTTCCTTGCGTCTAGCAATGTGCATAGAGAATAGCCCCGTATAGTATTATTATTGACTATAATATTATTATAATATGACTATAACAATGCTTTGCCCATGCAAACACAAAAACTTGCCCCCAATATATTCACACGTGGTCGTCTTCTAAAGGATTCGCTAAAATTTGTCGGAGCGCTACATGCGAGCAACGCGATGAACTAAATTTCGACGCGCGCATCCAAATATTATTAATAATTAATTTGGTAAATAACTTCAATTATTATTAACATATAGATTTAAATTTTGGAATTGATACTTAAGTAATTGTTTTCTAGAGCATGAAACCAAAATAAATTTTTATAGTAAATTTATTCATTTAGAAACAATAATAAAATTATGAACAAATTTTTATTAAAGAAATTACATATTCATTCCTTTCATTGTTCATTTCTACATATAAATTTTATTTTTTAAATTTGTTATGAATAATACTTTTTAGGAAAATTGCAAATTACGAACTAGTGTGCAAATTCCCTGCTCTTAATAACCATTAACGATTTACATTATCAATGTTGACAATATAATAAATAACCATGTATTATATTACCACCTTTGTATATATTTTAGTGTTAGTAACTATAGAAATCTCATAATATTTCAAAGTGAAATGTTTTTGGTAAATCTTAAAAATGGTAAAAACCATTTTAGCTCAAAAAAACATAAACAACATCAATATAGACCAAACGTTAATACAATTGTCGATAAAGATTAAATCAATATAAAAATAAGTCTAAGTTTACTTACATAAAAATAATTTATCCCAATAATTAAAATATTTCCAAAAATAATTTGGAGTAGAATGGGTTAATTGTAAATATGAATCGTAAAATGAGAGAAGATGAGTTTGTTTATCATATTTTTCGCCAAAACTATGAACGTCGTAGGCTCTTGCACCGTGCACTGTACAAACCTACAAATAATGTACGTTTAAGTAATATTTAGTTTCAGGACCCTAGTATGGGAACCAATCTGATTAGTTCAGGTATATAAACTAGGTATATAACATAATCCATTTAACTAAAGAACTTTAATAATTTATTAAAATAAAGCAAATATTTGTTAAACATTGAATAATTTAGTATAGTTTGAAAAGTTATAGTTAACCGCTGGGTCAAGCAGACTACAGATGCAGAAATCATTAATTAGACGCTGTGTTTTATAACTACTACTTGCTTGATTAAATAATTTCAGCAAACCTTTGTCAATAGTTATGAATCAGTCATAAACTTATACAATAATACAAATGTGAGTTATATTATAATTTTATAAAATAATTACACCTTTTAAAATTCTGATCGCATTCTTTGAGGTAAAAATTTAAAAAACAAAAATGTTGCAACTAATCCATCTTTTTTTAAATTTTGTTTTGTTTGGAACTTTCACTTGAAAAATTGGATAACAAACATATTTTTGTATATTGATTATAAATGTGTTTTTTTACTCTCTCGACCTACAATTAATTAAAAACATATAAATTTGTAATATAATAATAATAATTTTAATCAGTCAATTTAAAATAATGTTTTTACTGTAAAATTATTTCACAAAACTTATTTTCAGTGCGCTTAGTTATTTTATGATTTTTTCATCAAGCTTTCTAAAAGTCGCTGTAGGGCAAACACTGAAAGATGAAAAGCTTTTCTTAAATCCGATAATGAGAAAATTATTAACATGTTATGAGCGTTGGCATTTTAAACATGTTCTGTTCATGACTCATTTTATATTTAACAAGTATAACAAAGTTTAATAGAGATAAATTGAAAAAATCATTTTAAATTAAAATAGTTGTGTGTAAGAGTATAACGAAATAAATGTTCTCGTTATTTAATATAATAACTACAAAAACATTTGATAATTGGTATAAATTCTTGAATAACAATACAAAATAATTATTCCATATTCATATAATTATGTATACAGAGTGATTCAATATTGGATGACAGAATCGGTATCTTTTTAGCTCATATTCCAAAAATATGAATTAACCTCGGAATTAACTGATATTGCACGGCATTATTTTGGTTAGTACGGCATTTTATGTTTCAAAAATTAAGATGCTTATTGCTATCATGGAAAATTAAAGTATGAATAAGTATGTCATACAAAATTATATCAACAATATTAAACATTTTTTACAAACAGTTGAGGAAACAATACCAATATATAGAGATTCGTCAACAAATGCCAATAATGATCAGTTACAAATAACTCAGTGAAGAATATACTGTTAATTTGCCAGACAAAAATTTGGTTGTTATTTTTGTCATGCACCCGAGGAATTACATGCCGCGCTCTTCCAACTCACCTATTCTTTCCTGGATGATCAATTTGCTTATTAAACAACCGAATTTCTGTCTGGTAAATTAACAGTATATTCTTTTATCATGAAATTACAATATATTAAATTGCCAGACATTTTAAATTGTTTTTAAAATTATTATTTTTTAATTATTTAAATTGTGTCGGGCACGATGTTAACAATGGCAAAATTGTTTGTCAAAATAGATTTGGAATGATAAAGTAACATCAAAAATTATGAAAAAAAAATTTCGTCTTAAAATGTTTTGAAAATGCTCAATTTTCACCTCTTCGGGGAGGTTGCATTACCATGAATACGCAACCGCTCCCAGCTGCCAGACGCGGCGCGTCCCAACCTACCGTCAATTAGGATAGAAAATATTCAAAAACTAGCCAAACTAAAATGGTTTCTCATAAACGTTGCTAGCTCTTGTACTATAAGCATTAGTAAATTACTATGCCTTTATTACTTATGATCATAGTAGCCTTAAGCAAATCCTAATTTAATACGTCAATTTAATAAAACTTGTATTACTAAATATAAATTCGTGGATATATAATAAATTAAAAATCCATCATGGCACAAGCATTTCAAACAATGTACAAAACATACTATCGTAAACATCCTATTGAAAAATACTATCCTTGTATACCAACACATAAAGAATATGATGTTCTTCCTGACGGGGGAAATTGGATTACTACTGAAAACATCCTAGACAAATTGCCACATGAACGAGCTGATGAAATTGTAAAAAATATGCATAAGATAAGGTATATATCAACATATAAAAAAGAATATTGCAAGGAAAATATATTTTTGGAGAAACCGGCTGTTAATATAAACGATGTACAATTATTATCATTTTTTGAAAAACTATACTCAAAAAATCAATCAGGAATGTTGCCACCTCTGGTAACATCAAGAAGGATCTATGGTTATGTCGCCCCTGCTGATCACCTTACAGATTACACAACTTATCAAGATGAAGTGGGTAGAATGGGTTACAATATTCTTGGCCATGGGTTTAAATACGTATACGATTGTATTTACAACCGGAAAGAAGATATTGATAGTACAAAAACAAAACATAAAGATAAGAAAAAGAAAAAACACAGACCATGTAAATGTCATCCTTGTTGTAAAAAGTATCAAAAAGAAATAAATCTAAAATGAGTTGTTTTCTAAAACAATTTAGTATTAATAATATAAAACCTTTTAGCAAAGTTTATCAACAAAAGCAGAACAGCCACGATTTATTTCTTAAGCAATTTCAAACCAATCAATCCGTTTTTCAAGCTTGTTATCTATCTTATATACAAATTCCTAATCAGTCATCATATTATTCCAATTATTTTTGTCAAATGCACAAAATCTTAATTTATGTTTTTTCCTTGTTATATTGCTCTTTACCATTTTCATTAATCTAATATTCTTGAGCTATTATTTTTTCCACCTTTAAATACACATTCATTTTTGTTGCTATTATTTACTCCGCACTAACACTTATATTTTTTATCACGCCTCCACTCTGCGCTTTTAAATATTAATACACAAAGATATAAAATTTTTCTTTTCTTCTACAAGACAACCCCACTCTTTCCAAACTTCATTATTATTATTCACCATTATGAGATTGTGTTCACATATATTAAGTTTAATTTGCTTTTCAAAATAAAACTTAATACTTTTAAATTCTTACCTTCTTGTTTGACTACCATCATCTAATATTTAACTTTAGTACTATAAAAAACCATTTTTCTTTCCCCACCTTTTATATTTACTAATTTTAGTAATTTTGATTTTTAACAATATTGATTCCTAATAATTTGTCCGGTTTTAAAAACAGTTTTCTTTGCTACAACAGTAGGAATCTGTTGGAGCAAAGAAAACCAAAAAAATTCCACTTCTTGATCTGCCCTCGTTGTATCTAAGATAATAGAAAAAAAAATCACAAAAAACATCGTTGCCGTTAGTAAAACATGTTGCAACAAGCAAAGGTATTGCTTTTATGTTGCTGCAAACTAAAATATAAACAAAGACAACACCCAATAGAAGTATGGATTTTAAAAACATTACTTAAACGCTCTTGGTAAATTAGTTACTATCTGTAGTAAAATTTTCATAAACCGTCAAGAACACCTCTACCAACCAAATAATGTTAAAGTTCTAGTAGTTCATAATTAACAAGCAACAAGCACATTCTGCGCAAAAACTTTAGCGCCATGCTGTATTTAAAAAAATAATCTGCAAATTGCTAGGTAGCAATAGTAGGAATTTTGCGTTTTTGTTAAGTATTTTGTTAAATTTCTTATCAACCTTGTTCGATATATGTATTATAATAATTTTTTTTACAGTAAGATCAAACCGTAAAATTAATATTTGAAAACAACAACATGACGTACTATTTTTATAACGTCGTTGTACCTATAATAATGAAACAAATCGCCGTTGGCTTAGGTGTGGAAAGTTTGATTTATTATTCATTTTATAAAAAAAATGATAACAGAAAAAAAAAAATATTTATTTCCATAAGGTTAGTCAGATTAATAGAAAATATGCATATTGATGGTTTCCTAGTTTGAACAAATGGGCGGAGTCCTAAACACAAGTCTCTTATTTAAATCGTTTTTTGCAAAATCAGTAATTAGTTAGTTTTCATTTTCTAGCAAGTAACGTTTTGTATATATTTGTGATGTCAGAATAATTACGTTAGATGTAACTGGAACATACTTTTAGATAACTTAAGTAAGCTCGCAAGAAAACGACCCAACATAATCATACAATATGTTATTTGATAAGTGCCATTACGAATTAAAAGTGCGTTAACGCGTTGCACTAACATTATAAAAGCAAACTTGAGGCTTAACTAGTGATTAAATATAAATCGTCAATTTTGCCGGCTTAAAGTAAACTTAACCATTTTGTGATTTTAATAGTTTTGTCAGGTAAAATCATTTTTTTATAATATATTATTAGGATGATAGAGTGACATTTAATAAATTACATTAAAAGTTAAAAGTAGTAATATTAAAAACAAAAGTGCATAGACATAAAATCATGAAAGGAGATTCAGAAGAATAAAGCGGCGTACCGCAAAACGGCAAGGTAAGATACAAATCCTAATTAGAAATTATTGAAGCAACTTAACTTCTAAGCATATCGTATGTAAGAATTAAAAAATATAAAGAAATAAATGTATACGCCTAGTAGCCAAGTGGGTAGAGCCGTCGACTGCAAATGCAAAAGGTTGGCGGATCAAAGCTCGAGTGAAGAAAGATATTTTTATTAAATAAATAATAAATACTTTCAAATAAAATCAACAAACGAAAGTGGAATAAACCGACAAGTAGCAAAAACAATTTTGAAGCCTTACAAATAATAAATGAGACACAAAGAACTAACAAAATTTAAAAAAAAAAAATTAAAAAAACTATACAATAAAATCCAAGTAATGGAAACAACAAAAATAAATATCTTATATTTGTGGGATATATTATAGTGATAAAAAACTAGTAGCGCTAATAATTAGGAGAAAAAAAATAAAGACATTCAACAAAAAACTAAACTAAACTTCGATAAAAGCAATTAACAAGATAAAAGCTAAAAAAAAATGACTCAAATATAAAAGTCACCAGCAATAAAATAAATACATTATTTTGAAATGTAACAGGACTAAATAACAAAGATCAAGGTTATTGAAAATACATAAGAAAATTTAATCTAATTAGAATGGTGGAAATATGAATAGATGAAATGAGAGACATGGAAGATCAAATGCCAAAAAGTTAAAAAAAATGCCATACCAAACGGAAATATGAAAGAATATAAAGAGAGAAAGAGTATACATACATACATAGGACCGAAGAGAAAATCGGTAACTTACTACGTAATGATAAATGAAAACCATAAGTAAGAAAGTAAGTAAATATTTTTAGTCACAACAAAAGAATATATCAATTTAAACATTAAATTGTAGTATAATAGTTAAGGTATTTATTTATACCGCAAGGTTCCATATCACATAGGTAATTCCAAATACATTTTATGTTTTTTGGTTTTGTATAATTTTTATATGTTTTGATAGATGATTAAATAATTTTATTCAAGAATAAAATTTTCCTGTTTCATAAACACTCTTTTTATGAACTGGATAGTTTAAATCTAATTTAGACTTTGTGGGATATGAGTGTTCTTGTACACAAGAATAAAACTTACTTTTATTTTTTAAAATAAATTTTAAGCATTCATAGATAAACTGTCAATAACATCTTAACATATTCTGTTTTGCAAATGAGTCATATAAACCTTTATTGACATATAAAAAATTTGTATAAATCATGTAAATTACCCCAAATAATTGTTCCAAATTTCAAACTAGAGTAATAATTTGTACGCATAAGTTATAGAAAATAATTTACTACATATATTTTGAATGTGTAGTTCCCTTGATAAGTAAATTAATATCATCGGCATAGCTAACTATATGTTGGTTTTTATTTGATACTACATTTATGATATCATTCGTAAATATAATAAACAGTAGTGAACCGAGGCTACTTCACTGAGGAACCCCCACAGACATTTTCAATACTTTGGATCTCACTTTTGTACCATTGTTTTCTGCTTCTACAATTTGTTTACGTTCACTAAAATATGATAAAAACCATTATACACATTTCACCGAAAACCATATTTACAAAGTTTAATTAATATAAGATTATAATCCAAGCTATCAAAAGCTTTCGAAAGGTCTAAGAAAATGCCACAAGATCGCCACCTTCAAAAACTTCTACTATTTCTGATACAAAATTAAATAAAGCTGTATCTATCGACTTATTTTTTTAAATATCTATGTTAATTGGTGTTAAATAATTTAAAATTGGTAAAGAAACATGTAGCTCAATCGGCCATTAAATATTCAAATATCTTTGCAAAACAAGTAATCAAACTAATAAGTCTGTAGTTGGATAAATCATTCAAATCTCCTATTTTGTGTAACGGTTTTACTAAAAATATTTTTAGTTCATATGGGTAAACTCCTATTTCAAATGACAAATTGATTATGTAACATAAAGGAAATGCAATTTCAAGAATACAATATTTAATCATGTTTATTGGTATACCAGCAATACCTGTGCTCCTTTAATTTTTCATACGCATTACTAACGATATAATTTCATTTTTGGTTACAAGACTTAAAAATAAACTATTATCATAGTTTTTTAATTTGTCATAATAAATGGGAATTGCCGGTTGTATCAAGTCCATCACTTCACTGTTGATAAAATAGGCATTAAAGTCATCAGCAGTATTTTCACTACTCGTCGTTTTAAGATTTGATCCGTTATTATCTGTTAAATTTTTGACAATTTTCCACAAATCTTAGATTTTGTTTCTTTTAGTAAATATATCTGAATTTAACTTTGTTATATACTGTCTTGTATTCCAGATTGAATGTTGATAACATTTGATAAATTTGTAGTTGCTCCTTTACTTCATTTAATTCATTCATCATTTGCTACTCGTGTAGAGTAAACTCCAGACCAAGAAATATAAACAAGTACTCGAATAAGCTATTTCTCTTGTAGCTTCATATATAACTAAATGTGCATTAAAGTTTCTCAGTATATTTTTAAAATTTGTCAGAATTTAAAATGTCGATATTGAAGTCTCCAGCAATAAAATATATAAATTTTTTTTGAAATAAAATAGATAACATAGAATGTAATTTAGCTAAGAATCGCTATTAGGTGACCTATATAAGCTCACTACTATATATTTTTATTGACTAAAAGTAAGATTTGTGTTACAACAGTCAAATAAAGAAGTGGAAATATTGGAAATGGATAGAAGTATGTAGAAGAAAAGTAATTTTAATTCAATTCTAAATCGCATTTTACTTAACTTGTAATTAATTTTTTTTTCATACAGTCGTAATCAACCGTATAAATAAATAAATTTATAATAAATTTATAATAAATTTACTCAAATAAAACATGTTAAATCAAAAAATTATTTGTAGCGTTAATTTAAATCAAAATTTTAGATTTTTTTTTTTTTTTATCAAGTCAAAAGCAAACGTTGCATGATGAGAGATAGAAATAAACAAAGAAATAGCTAAAAACACGAATAAATGAATCTAGGTACTGTAGAATCCGAAATCTACATTATATAATTCCCAATGAAATAATAATTTAATAACATTGATTAAGGTAGTGATTATCTTGGACTGAATGTGTTGTTTCGATTAATAATTACAGTGACACCCAGACTTGTTATTTATTGTTCAAAAAACTGCTTCAATTCATCATACGTAGAAAGATAAATGTAATAAATAAATCAGTTACAATCCATCTTCAAACAGAGTAGCATTATTTAATTAATGAAACATTCAATAACAGTACAATGCAAACTACGTACATATTATAGCTGATTCACTACTAAATAAAGTACCTAGAAAGTGTAAGTTATGTTGTCAAAAGAAAAAAAGGATGATTGCAAGATTCTGATGATAGAAATAAGGAAAAAGTGTGTAAATTATGAATAAACAAAAAAAAAAGAAAATTTGCTAAAAGAATACAATATTATAATAAAAATAAAAAAAAAAATGGGGTACTAAAATAAGATGAGAGAGGAATAAAATAGATAATGGCGGTAATAAAAAGAAGAAAAAAAATTAAAACTAAA
This sequence comes from Tachinus rufipes, assembly GCA_963932245.1. Taxonomy (NCBI): domain Eukaryota; kingdom Metazoa; phylum Arthropoda; class Insecta; order Coleoptera; family Staphylinidae; genus Tachinus; species Tachinus rufipes. The sequence continues at coordinate 66,964,685 of OZ010745.1, read as the reverse complement.
TTGATAAATAATTAAATAAAAAACAGAGTTTAAGGTTATTAAAGTTATATATTATATTAGTATTGAATTATAAATGTTAAGTTGTATGATTTTCAAAAAATAAACGTTTATTATATTATATAATATTAGAAAGACCTTATCTTAAAGTATTGATTTAAGATGTGTCGGTGAGATCGGTCATAAGAGCCGTAATATTTAACTCCTAATAAACTATTAGAAGAATAAATTTATAAAAACTTATAATAGCTGATCAGAAGTGTTAATAAAATAGAACAAATTAAATTAAATTAAAAGTTAGGTTACTCTGCTGATATTTTATTAGGTGCTTTATTAGGAGATAGATAGAACCCTTAATAACGTAATATTCAAAAATAATAATGTAATTAAATTCATGAATCATGTTTTACACATAATTAAGGTGGCATAGGTTTTTGAATTAAAATTATATTCTAAAATGTAGCTCAATTTAAGAATGAGTTTACTTTCAAAACTTCAGAAGGAAAGAAATGAATTCAATATATGTTTAAAGATTCACCATAAACAGCAATACCGGTAGAAATTAGAACGGAGTTACAAAACACAAAAACGCAAAAAGGAGAAATGTTAATGTAACAAGAAAAAAAGAAACAAAACTTAACATACAACTTTAATTCTAAATATTAATCATTTAGCTTGAATAAAAAATGTAGTCTGTATAATAATGAGACTATTAAATAATAAAAATATAGTATGGTGGCTTGTTCTGAAATAATTAATAACACATAAAAGAACTTTTTATTTAGATGTGACGGCACTAGTTCAGTCTACGTAGATGGTTGTAAAGACAACAAGGTCAAACATTAAATTGGCATTACAAAAAGTCTAGCCTGTTCCATTTATTACTTATATCACTTGACACACTTGACCTATGGAATATTTATATTCACAGACTGCTTATATCTCGTCTTCAATGTGTTAGATTTAGCAAGTGTGGATTTACTCGTTAAAATTCAAAAGAATTTTTTATGTTTTGACATATTAATTCCTATATATCACATTTTCAAAAAAAAAAAAATTATAAAGAATTAAATATAATCTTAATTTATTCGTGAGTATGTCATCGTAACATAAAAACAGATTTTAAAATAATCATGTCCGCTACCAAATGAGCGTTAAAAAACACGTTTTTTAAAATAGCAACTATACGTCATATGCATGGACCATTGAGATGACATTTTATTGTTCAGTTCCGGTTGCCATGTAAGGTACGCTACAAATATAGAGGTACGCTCTCGCCTTTCTGAAAGCACCTAATCTAATACAAAACTAAAAAAAAAGATGAGGTTGATGGGATCAAAGCTTATCATACCATTCAATTTGCAATATTAACGTGTAATTAAATATTTGTTGGCAGTATGTATGTATTTTGTACTTCCTTCGGACCATGTCCTTGAAAATATCTATAAAGAATGCGATGAATTGTAGCGCAAAGCAATGTAGGACAAAACCTTTAAATAAAATTTTCTCAGTCGGATCTTTGATAAATAAAATTTCGAGAGTTATATTCCATAACTATTCAAAATCAATGTCCAAAGTGTTTAAATCTTTTCTACAAGATAAACATTTGAAAAAGTTTGAATAGATATAAAACAGATGAAGTGATAGCAATTTCAAACAAATTTAATAAAAACTATCAAAAAACGTAAACATTGTATAAAAGCTAGTTCTAAATCTTTATAAATATCTTACACACTCTTCTACTACAGAATGTACATACAACTGTATTTTTCAAATTAATCAACTTGTGTATTCTTTTATTTGTTATGTAGCTAAGAACAAAATATGTGCTTATTTCATTCGTAACAACTTACTTATTGTTTGAACATACTTAACATATTACTCAAAATACATATATTCATGAGATCCAAACACCGCCTTACAGCATACAGTTATACAATTTGATATTATTGTTATTGTAGAAAATTAACCAGTCCAAATGAAATAAACAAAACATTAATCCAGATAACCAACCCATTTGCATATAGAATTGAGAAAATACGTGGTTCGTCCTGATAACATGCATTAAGGTTCTACTACGTGAAAAAGAATGTAGCCCTTCTGTATACAGACAGTGTGTAAAACAGCGGGGGCATTAGATAGGCAATAATACTTTGTATGGTAATAGCATTAAAAGCTTAAACATTTTAGAAAACTTCCACGCGAACGCTTTTCCAACCATGCGAATCGGTAAACGGGCGATGGAAAGGGGAAGAGGAAATATGAAAATATGAAAATAATAAGCCGACCCACTATAATAAAAGTAAAAAAATTCACCCACTTAGTTTTATTCGGCAACATCTGAATGGTACGAGTTTAAAATTAATATTTTTTATAAAAAAAGTATACAACGTAGGAGAATTAAGTGCCGCCACAGCACACGCTTCTGCTTTTATGTGCACCAATTCGGGGGTCTAGTTTGTTTAATAATTAACAAGATTTATATAATTAATTTTACTCGTAGAAGAAAATTAAAATTATGGCATTAATATAAAGAAGAATTATAGCACTAGCGTTATATAATTATGTTGTAAATATTTGTCGAGAGGATGAAACTTTTTGCTGTTGTAAAAAGAACCCTTAGCAATTAGTCGACGTTATCTTATACGTTTTTAGTTGATGGATAAAATAAACAAAAAAATTCTATGTCATATGTGATTGATACGAGAACACGTTTATTAAACTTTGAAACTTGCCTGCATCATTAGTTTTGAATAATCATGAACATTAAAATACCCCATAATAACGCACTTGGTATTTGCGTGTTTTATTCGTAACCACAGTATATTCATATTGCGATATTCATATTCCATTTCAATGAATAATTAATTAAACATAACTATAATATTCGTTAATGTATATAATTATTAATGAATACAAAAATGGAAATCTATTTTTGTATTCGATTAAAGTGTACATATATCAGAATGAATAGAATGAAAATATTATTTTAATTTATGCAATAGTCATAATATATTATAATATTAGTAAATGCAGGATTTGCAAATTAAATTTGTTGAAGCCAATCATTCATTATTTTATCAATATTTACAAACGTTTTGAAATGAATGTATTTACTCCATATCCGCGCCAATTACAGCCATCACGTTTCCATAATGAACCGGTGGAATTAACTACCGGTTATGGTTGGCTGTCATCGCGTGTTCAACCACAATATGAAAACGTTACCTCGCCACATCCATCACAACACAACACAAAGTTTGTTTTATTGCAGTACCAAAGAAATATTTTGTATGCCACTGCAATGAACCTGGTGAAATGAAACTCGTTAAAGAATGCTTAATGTACTGTGTATTATTTCAATTAAATTGCCAAATGTGTGTACTGATTGGCGGACTAACATTTGATGATTAATTAACATTAATGCAATTGTTGCTCTCTCTATGCGTTTCGAAGATCGAATCCGGTATGTACGTATGTATGTTAGCAACTACGTATATGCATGTGTGCGGGAGAGTTCATTACATGTTTAACAATAGATTAGTCTTGTATGTCCAATTTACATAAATCATTTGGGTGGTGATTTAGTCCATCATGATGACCACTAACTACCACCGGTTGACTGCTTGCTCGCCCATCTAATTGACTTATGTCGAAACTATTTGAATTCAAATCTCATTACAAAGTTATTATAAGAAAAGTTACAAATTGGCACAAGTTTCAAATATGTGTGATAAACATAAATATAATTTTAATTTAAAGTTAATCACAAATGAGTATAAAATGGCTGCTTATATAGAAATCAATTCGAGTTAATCCAATGTTTAGGTCATAAGTTTTTCGGCGTTTTCCAGTCGCCGTCTATTCCATCGCGGTAGTCATGACGACGACGTGTCCAGGCGCCCGTCGGGGGAGTCCTTATTAAGTTTTATAAGTCCCGAGATTGCGGGACGGGATTAAGTGATATAATATAGTGTTCGGATTAAATAGCAAGACCGCGTCGCTCTCTGGAGAGGTGCACCACCGCCACCGCTGTGTGGGAAGGGGGATTTTAAAACAGGGAGAAATAAAAATAAACAAAGGGATACAGCTCTGCGCGCATTAAAACGGCGTAAAATAAGAGCCAATTTACAGTAAACGGATGTTAAGCTTAATGCATTAATGAGAATTGCATCGTGTTTTGATAATACAACATAATTTAGTTTATATTTCATTATAGTTTAATTAAATTAGCTAGATTAGTTCAGATACTGATTACAATTCAGTATACATTATTAGTTAATTGAAGAAGACTTCATTTAAATTACAAATTGCCATTAGTCTTGCTACTATTTATAAAACATAGCAATATTAAATTTATTACCAAGGATGAACTAATTTATACTTTAGCTTATCATTTGTTTGCATGCAAAAAGGCTTACCTTATTACCAGATATTATTAATACAATCACATAGTTTGGTCAATGTGATTATTATTAGTCAAACAATCGTTTACCGGAAATTATCCATAACTCTGGTAAATTTAATAAAAATAATTGCTTTTATGTAGAATTCATATGAAACCCAAAAGTAAAATTGACATTTTTAATTTTCAATTTATTAAAATAGTTTTTTTAATTTGAATTTGAAATAATCAACTATTTCAATTTTTTTTCCAAATTTTAAGAACAAAAATTTAGGACAGGTTTAAAATTGGTTTTGAGTCAGAGAAACTAATTAATAAAAATCAGCCCAACTTATGTTGTATGTAACTGTTTATGCAAACTAAAATAAAAGTAATATTTTTAAATCATTCTTAGATATATCTATTATATATACAACACAAATATTGACCGGACATGGAGCCTTTGGAAAGTTCTTACAAAACTTAAAAAAATCAAGGAAGACGAAAGATGTTCATTCTTTCAAGAAGAATCACACAATAATGCAGAACACACTCTAGTAGAATGCAAAGCGTGGGAAGAAGATAGAGAAGAACTAGAAAAAATACTGGAAAACAAAAAGAGTAAAACAGCAATCATTAAGAAATGCCTAAAAGATAAAAATAAATGGAGGTCGCTAAGAAACACACAAAATAAAAGTTATAGAAGAGAAAAGAGAGAAACGAGAGAAGCAAAATAGAAACAACAAAACAGAGAAAAAGATCAAAAAGAAAGAAATAAGGAAGGTCGGGAAAATTATGCATACCAAGAAATAGAAAAAAATAGAAGAACATTTACAGAGACTACGATACCAAACTAAATTGCAAAGATAAAGAAAAGGAAAAAAGAAATGTTGAAGGAATGCAGAATAACAGAAATAACGAGGCAAATACCAAATGGTAAATACGCTATCTCGAGGTTGACGGATAACGCAACTTTTGAGATGGTCAGAATATACCTGGCAACAAGAGGACACAAAGAAGTAATCCCAAATGGAGATACAAGGATATCACTGGAGGTAAAACTAACAAATTTAGGACTGCCAAAAAAAAAATACAGCTAATGGAACTGCATAAACTATGCATATAGGAAAGAAGGCAACTACATAAATCCAAAAAATATAAATACGTTTGGACTAAACATGGGAAAATTTTTATCAGAAAAACAGATGCAGATAAAATACAACAAATCCAATGTGTAGATGATATACACAAACTAATAAAATAAATCATAGGAAAATTACAACACACTTAACTAAAATGGACTTACTAACAATATATCTACATAACATAAGAAGCGTAAAACAAAAATTAACGGAACTAGAAATAATACCACAACTCCATAATAATCCATCCATAATAACAATTGCAGAGACATGGCTTTACGAAGAGCAAGAACAGTACTATCAATTAAAAAACTATAACTGTATACACAATTCAAGAAAAACGAGAGGAGGAGGTATAAACACATATATAAAAGAAAACCTAAAATATAAAATAATCTCAAATAAAACCATCAACTCAATTGAACTTATTACATTTTATTTAACAGAATACAAAACATACATAACTTCAATATACAAACCACCTGAAATAACAAATGCGAATCTGCTAACCGTACTCGAAAACAATGTACTTAATACAAATAAAACACACATCGTTATAGGTGATCTAAACGTAAACATAGCAGAAAATACTAACAAAACAAGAGACTACAAAACGTTAATAACAGAACAAGGATATAAAATAATGAACAAGAATGAAAGCACAAGAATAAACAAAAAAAATAATAAAATCTCGATTCTTGATCATGTAATTACTAACCAACCTCTATTAATGAAAAAAATCCAATTAGAATATACACCTTATTCTGATCATAAAGCCTTAATAACTACTTGGAATATCAAAGTTAAAAAATATGCATATACAACAACAACAAAATATAAAACAAATTATGATAAAATAAAACATGCTTTTAAAAATGAAATTAATCATACTGAAATAAATACTTTTGAAAAATTAACACAGACACTAACAAAACTAATAGAATCCAATACAAAAGTAACGACGTTAAAATATAAAGAAGGAAATAACTGGATAAATACAGAATTAATAGAGGACATAAAAAGACGAAATGATTTATATAAGCGATATCAACAAAACAAAGTAAATAATTTAGTAAAACAGAACTATTATAAAACAAAAAAGGAAGTAGAAAAGAAGATTGAAGATAGAAAGAAACTTTACTACCAACGCAAATTTGAACGAGCACAAGAAAATTCCAAAAAGACTTGGCACGAAATAAACCAAATAATAAAAAAAAGAAGCAAGAGAGAAGATATCACCGAAATAATGAAAGATGATGGAACACTATTAACAAATCCGGAAGATATAGCCAATGAAATAAACGACTATTTTTCAAACATAGGAAAAACGCTTGCACACACAAAAATACACAACAACGCAAGACCAACAATAAATACACTCAAAACCAGAATCGAAACAAATGCATTATTCAAAGAAACAACAAACACTGAAATTACACAAATCATAAACAAACTCAAAGATGGAAAAGCACCCGGAAAAGACAAAATAACGACAGAAGTAATTAAAATAATTAAAGAAGAAATTACACCAATTTTAACTAAGCTCATAAATAAAGCTATTAGAGTTGGTGAATATCCAGAATGTATAAAAACTACTATAATTAAACCAATATTTAAAAATGGAAATAAACAGTTACCCGAAAATTACCGGCCGATTGCATTAATATCAACAATTGCTAAAATAATAGACAACATCATTTACGACAGATTACTTACACACATTGAAAATCATAAAATAATAAATGAAAGGCAGTATGCGTTTCAGAAACATACTGGAACTGGATCGGCAACTATGGATTTAATTTATAACATACAAAACAATCTTGAACTGCAGAAAGAATGCCTGGTAGTTTTTATAGATATGAAAAAAGCATTCGATACAATATCAAAAACAAAATTAACAGAAAAACTAGAAAACATGGGAATAAGAGGAAAAGAATTACAATTAATAAAAACATTTTTGAAAATGCGATATCAACAAACAAGAATTGACAACACACTAAGTACCAAAACATATAGTGAATTTGGTATACCACAAGGAGACGTGCTTGCACCGCTCCTATACATATTATACATTAATGACATATTTAAAATTAAACTACATGGAAAACTATATATATACGCTGACGACACAAGCCTAATCCACACCGAAAAAAATAAAATAAAACTGCAACAAGAGATTCAAGAAGATCTAGATAAGATTAACGAATGGTATTGCAACAACTTACTCACGATAAACGAACAAAAAACCAACTACATGCTTATAACACGTAAGAAAAGAAATATAAATTTTACATTAAAGATTAATAACATAAACATAGGAGAGGTAGCTAACACAAAATATCTAGGACTAACAATAAATAATAATTTAAAATGGGACAATCACATTCAAACTCTAATTAAGAAAAATACAAAGGCTATAGGCGCATTATATAAACTAAAAAATATAATCAATCTAACTACAAGAAATATGATTTATAATGCACTATTCAGCTCACAAACAAATTACCTAATGAACATATGGGCAAATACCAAACAAGGAAACATAAACAAATTGCAAAGACAACAAAACAAAGCTATAAAAACAATTTATCAACTGGAAAAACTAACACCTACTAAAGAGATACATGAACTATCTAAACAACTAACTATTAAAAACAAGATAAAACAACAAAATATAGTATTAATTCACAAGATCAAACTCGGACAAATAAAAACGGAATTTAAATTAAAAAGCAGAAAAGAATTTCACACCTACAACACTAGAATACTTAACACTTAATAGAACAACTACAAAAAATCAAAGCTTGGCTGTTAAAGGAATCCAAGAATACAATAAAATGCCTAATGAAATAAAAAACCTTACCAGCATTCAACAATTTAAAACAAAATTAAAACAACACCTAATGACAGAACAAACACAAAACTAAGACACAAACAAAAAAAGAAAAAGAAGACAGCAGACATTTATTTCCAATACCAGGCCCCTCGAGTCTTTAACAGATGGATGGCGGCACTGCTGGAATATTATATATTTAAATACAAATTGTAAATATGTAAATAATTATAATAAATAAAATTAAAAAAAAAAAAAGATACAATGAAAAAGAAGTGGACGAAAACTTAAGAAAACTAAAATGGCATCTGAGGACAAACCAAATAATTAGAATAAATAACACAAGGATTGGAGAAAGAAAAAAATGTAAAGCTGGATGTCAGTGCAGATAAAAAAAGTTAAAAAAATAATCTAGACTAGTTTGAGAAGGACATATAACAACAAGATTTACGCAGAGAAAAAAACCGAAAGGTATTGCCATGCGTAAATCATTCTTAAGGGTCAAGATATATCTATAAATTTATAATACTTAAATTAATTTAGATTTAATTAAACTAAACTTCACGGCTTGAAATATAAAACACAGGAGAAGGGGGACTCTCTTCTCGTGACTGCGATTCTGGTTTCGAGTAGATAGGTTCAACTTTCGGAGTGTAGAGTGTAGTGCCTCGAGTACTCAAACTCCCTAAACCAGGACAAAATTACCTTGTTTCTTTTCATTTTTCCCTACCCATGCTATAGTTTCTCTCCCCATTCTTTGATATAGAACGTTAACAACAACTTGCCAAAATAACTATAAAATGAAGAAGACTAAGTTTATGGAATATTATGATAAACAAACTGTTTGATCAAAAAAACGTTACAAAGAGCGAATACCCTAGTTCCAGTCTTCTCCAATTTAATTAACCAAACAATGACTAATAGCCGTATTCTGAACGTTTTTTACAACGATGTAAATTAACATTTTGAACGTTGCTAAGTAATTAAAAAACTCGATACCTGATTGGTTAAAAATCAATTTCTACAGCGATGTTAGCTAACATCGATGTTCAAATATGTTCAGAATAGACCTATTAGTTTGTGGCTTAAATGTAAATTTCTCTAATATTTGTGTCTAAAAGAAAATTAAATTCTGTTTCGACAGCTTTTTGAATATAGAAAACCGCATATTCTCTTTTTGACTAAAAACAAACTAAATAATAAAGATCCAGATCGCTTTAATATAGTAGATTTCGCTCATCATCTTGAACATTCATTTGCTGACAAACAAGCATATTGTAGACTGACGACGTACAAAATTAAAGGCATTAGTTATAATAGCATATTTCTTGAACTAAATTTTTCCGACTATTTTTGTAATTGGTATATGCCGTTCTCCAAATAAAGCAATTTAATATTTTTTTTTGTTTTTAAGTTTTGACAAGCTTCTTTAAAGTAATCATAAGATTTAAAAAAAATGTTAAATTCTCATCTTCTACAACACTATCTGGACTACAAGCTATAATTTTTGCTGCATCTCATAATCGTACCAAACTTATTCATCAACTCACATATTTTCCTCGTAATAGACTTCTTGGTTAGAAAAAAAGCGCCAACGTAATAAAAAATAGAGACCAATGAAGACAAGGCCCAGAAAGAAGCCTCGCAGAAAATGGATTTCTGTAGTAGAAGAACACCTCAAAAAGATGGGCATTAACAACTGGAGGAGAGTCGCCCTAAACCGGAAGAGCAGGAACAAAGTCGCAGAGGAAGCCAAACTCCACTAAAGGTTGTAGAGCTCAAGGAAGATGAAAAATAGACTTCTTGGTGAACCAAGATTATTAGATTTATATCTTTCAACTATTTCAGAGATTACTGATGAGGCTGCTTTAGGAAATTCCAATCATTCACTTATTACTTCTGTTAATAAAATCTCTCTTCCTATTACTATCCACATCTACATCTATAATTATTCTAAGATAAGCACAATAAAAATGAAAAAATTTCTTTACAATTTCAATGTTGATACTCATTGCTTATATTCTAAGGATAGACAGATTACAGCAAAAAATGTTACAAAAACATGAAGTTAATAATAAGCAAAATGTATTTAAAAAATACATCAGTAATCGTTTCAAACAGACTAAACAGAACTATAAGAAAGCTCGTAAACATTGTGACAATCTAATACAATCTAAAAAAGATAAGATTGACAAAAACAAAGATAATCAAATTTCTCAGCTTTCCACAAACAACAAAAATTTCTAATACAAAATCTTCAATACCTCCTCGTCAAAATAATTAAAACAATCTAGTTACTAATCCAAAAGAAAAAGCAAATATTTTTGCAAACCAACTCATCTAACTCATCTAACTCTAACTATTATAAGCCCTACTATTGCTGTACCTACAATACCGGCATTTTAAAACATTTGCAAATGAAATAGCTTCCTTTTGACTTACATATTTATCATACAAAAAAAAAAACATTACCAAATTGTTGAAAAATTGCAAATGTTCAACCTATACCTAAAAAGGGAAACAAGTCTAATTCTTCAAATTATAGAGCAACTCCATTATTGTTCAATCTGTCAAACAAATTTAAAACATATATTAGTTTCCACATTGTCAAGTTCTTAGAACAAAATAACTTCATCGCAGATATTCAATATGAATTTAAATCAAAACACCAGATCTTCTGACTTATATAAGTCACAATACAAAAACCATACAAAGATATGGCATCCTAATTTTATCAATAAGATCATACACCTGTAAATCTTATCAATAATTTTCTTGTAAATAGAAAAAACATGGCCCCAAAATCATAAATGCTGGTGTTCCTTAAGGTTCTGCCCTATTGCCAACTATATTTTCTATTTATATTCAAAAATGGTGTACTCACAGGTCAATTTTAATTCTAAAAAAGCTCAACTTCTCACTGTTTCATCAAATCAAAATTCTATTTAAAAATGAGCTGACTTAGATATTTTACAAAACAGGCAAAATGTTGCAGATCTTTGTATTTTTATAGATATTTTCATGGATATACTACAATACATATTGCTTTCTAAACAAATATATACACAAAGTACAAGGTTTTCTAGGAATTCTAATAAATATTAATGACAGTTCAGAAATGTAGTACCAAAACAAAGTTAATGTTTCACAGACTGTTTAAATCTAGTCGTCAATGTGATAGTTTCAGCAAATGTGATTTCAGTAATTAACTAATTTCTTAACATCAAATTTTAAAACTAAAAACAGAAATGAAAGCTGACAGTAACAGCTATAAAAAAATCTTAGTGTCACGTCTATACCGCGCAATATTGCAATCTAAGCAATTTAAAAATGACCCAAAAATAATTTGTATTAAATTAATATATAAAGTCTTTCAGTTGCGTTATAGCTGTAAAATGCAAACAAAAACATTCACATGGCAAAAATAAAAAATATAGTAAAAAATACTATAAGTGCCTTTAAATTAGCTAAACTTTGAACAGCTAATGGTAATTTTTAGAGTTCTTGTTGGTCATTCAAAAAACCTCATTTATGATTTAGACAGAAACATCGTAAAGCAATACAATTCAAATCTCTGTAAAATTGGTAGGAAACGTATATAAAAAGCTCTTATCAAGTAACATGTTCCGCCGTAGATATCAGACCAGTTTTACAACAAGTGCACAATTACCTATGTAAACACGGAACTTTTTTGAAGGAGCAGCAAGTACTAGATAATAACAACAATAAGCTGCAAACTTGATAATAATACGACACCTCTGTTCGTCGTGTATCTGCACAGATTAATGTAAGCTAAATGCAAGTTTGGAGAATAATAACGGTTTATAGCCATATCATATCAAGCTTTCCTACAGATTTTCTTAATCGAATAGAATTTTGCCGCTAAATCATTCAAAATCAAGATATACAAATTTTATTTACAAACAAAAAATGAATTAATATACAGAAAGAACAACCTATTATAATAAAGTATTTATTTTAATTTTGTAAGTGCTTTAAGAATTTTGTTTTTACTTTTGTATTTGTATTTGTTTAACAAAGTTTTAATATTTTACGTAAAATATAAAAAAAAACTAATATTTATGACAATATGTTTAAAAACTTTTTCAGTAGAAATTTACTGTACGAACACCTACATAAACACAAAGTTTTTTCGATGTCATCAAATAAGCGTATACTACAGCAACTACTAGAGTATGTGAACAACATACTGCAAGAATTTGAAAATAATCACGGCACTCCTGTTATTATTAAATATGCAAGTTTAGAGAACATTAATGGTTTACATCCATTTTATATCTAATCTCTTATCTGCAGAGTCATACAGCAATTAAAATTACCCAAAAGAAAATTTAGAAGTATTGTTAGATACTACCCCTCTGACAATCAGGCAAGGTTTGTGGTATCAACACAATGGTGCCACATTTTGCGTTACATGTAACGAACAGCACACGCAACCCCCAAGATCTTTAGACTTTTGTTTAGATTATTATTTGTGGGGCCATATAAAAAATCTGGTACATCAAAGACTATTGAAAATCTTAAAAAAAGTTTTTGATGCAGTAGAACTTTTGGAATAACAATGATATGATACGTAAAGCAACCAGATCTGTTTTAAGAACCATAATGTGTCTATTTTGAACAATCTTTAAGTAAATTTAAACTAAAACAAAAATAAATATTGGTTTTTATGAAATTGAAATTATTTAGTTATTGATAATTAAACATTCTGTATTTTGAAAACGGTTTACTTTAAGACGTAAGTTTATTAATCTTTTTAACTATATTTGGTCTAAACATTACATACAGAAAGTTAAGACCTCGCGTCTTAAGACACCATGAATCAATGGTTATTTTTTTATTATTATAAAGTTCTGTTTTTACAAGTGCCTTAATTATATTGTATTTGTGTATATGTATAATAAACAGTTTTAAAACAAAAAAATCTCGGTACTTATGTTTTTTTTTATTTATTAAAATTAACAAAAAAAAAAACAAAACTAATTTTAAAGAAAACAAGTTTAAAAAATTCTTTACCGTTTTTTTCTTCTTCGTTTTTACCACTATCAATTTATATAATTAACAATTAAGTTAAAAAAAAAAATGATTTATATATAATTCTAAAATGAATTATTTTCAGCGCCCTCTTAATTATAATAATAGATTTATAAGTCAGCTCAACATTGGCCACAAAATAAATCTAATTTGAATTTTTTTGCCAGTACATTTCTGTATGCATTAGAATCTTATCTTATTATTTTTCTTATCATAAACCTTTCTTTACAACGTTACGATCACATAGCAACAGACCAATATGATTGTAAAATAAATATACAAAATAGTTTTCTGACGTTTTTCATTAGTTGTCTTAATTTTCTTTTAATCATTTTTGTTTTTTCTATCACTTCAACCATAAGACAATCAGTACAGTGTGCCCAAGACGTTATCCAGTCTTCCTTATCAATACTAGGTATGTACTTCTGCGTTTTTATAAAACTCCAAACCTTCCAAAATTAATTTAATAAAACATAAAGTATAGATAAAAATATCAGTTTCATCATCAAAAATCATATTTATTCTCCAAATCGTCTGTTAAGCACTGAGTTATGATATAAAATTAACTACAAAATTTCCATCGGATTACAGCAAAAAAATTATTTATATTTATAATTTCACTTTACTCCACTGAATAAACACTAATAGCTTCGATTTTTTAATTTGAGGTTAATATATTACAATTTCAAAGTTTCTTATGTGAATTGTAAGTGCCCGCTTAAAATCAACACGGTTCTAAAAACAAGTTAAAAATGATTTTGCTGCGATTTTTGCAAAAATGTTTATATCTTCAAAACAAAATTCGACCCAACATTCTGCAACTGTAAATTTTGTAAAAATAGAAACTTAATTTGCATCATCATTATGATGATTTTATTTACATTTATTTATATTTTCCATTATTAAACAGCATATAGGTTTGTAACCAAAAATTACCTCTTAGCAAACAAAAATAAAAAAGTTAGATGTACCTTGACTGTTTTTAAAATGCTGTGATAAGGTTAGTAATAAAAATACAAAACTTTATTTTATTTTATTTATTATACATATAAATGCAGTTTTTTTTTTTTTAAATTACACTTTTCAAATGCATTTTTTTGTATACATGCAAACTCTCTGTAACATCGTTTATCAAATTAGTTTCTTAAGTAATGTTTTCTGTTTCACCTTCACCTTAGACTTTGCATATCTCCATATGAAAAAATCAGGATAAGTTAAGTCAAGTAGTAATTTCGATAACCAATTATCATCACCAAATCGTAAAATAACTCGCCAAAAAAACATAGTTCTTAGTGTTGTCTTCAAAATCGTGCAGTATAATTCGCTGCTCCATATTCTTAAAGTCATAAAATGCTGTAAGGGAATTAAGGCGTTATTATATGGGTTCACAAAATCAAACTCGGCAAGAAAACGCCTGAATATAATTGAATAAAATGTTCACACATTGTAGAATAAAGTCTAATCTGTGTCCTCAAATTTTTAAAAAAACTGATGCAATATGTAGTTTCTCCGCAATTAATTAAAAAAAAATGGCGTTTTTATTTAGTTCTTCATTAATTTTTTACTCGTTAAATATAACTTCAAATCTTTAACCCAAAAAATAAAGACATAGAATATTGTATGTAGTTCAACATAAAAAGAGTGATGACTGAAATCTTATTGATATGATGTTGAGTTGGTTGGCGTTTTGTCCAATTTTAATCATTTTTAAATTAAAAACTGCGCTTTACGTGTCAATATTTTTTTAGAGAAAACGGTTTACCAATATTCTTGTAGATGTAATAGGATTTTAATTTGTAATGTTTGCTAAAAATATTTTTTCATAACAATACTATTAGCGGACGCGGCGACTAAACCCGGCAAATTCTCTAGCGTTAAAAACTGACTTTATAGCGACTTAGTCAGTAGCGTCTCAAAGATTTTTGACTATAAATACTGTAAAAACATCTTTAATGCAATCGTAATTTTTTTAACATTTTAGCTCACTGATATTTTTATTATAAGCTTAATAATAATAAATTTTCAAATTTTCAAATTGTAGATGCAATTTATGTGAGTACATAGTAAATGTGTTTGATTTCATTTTTATGTAAGTACTTTTACGAAAATGTTGCCTTGAAATAATAATAACATGTATAAAGCAAACCACAAACTAAGTGCAACCAAAAATTCCACGCAAGTAAAATGTGTTACTGAAATGTGCTCATTGTTGCGGTACAAAATCGCATTACATAGATTCAATTTTGTGAGGTAATCTGGTAGTGTTACTCTTTAATGATGTAGCAAACATGTTAGTTATAATTAAACTTGTTGTGAGTAATATTGTAATTTTTTTTTCAACAATTAACAAACTTTAATCAACTTTGATGCTTTCCTGATACAACAATTAAAAAAAAAATGTTTTACAATAGCAAGTTGAAAAGTTGGCAGTTACAAAACACCAAAAACAATAAAACTACATAATTTCAATTAGTTTTTTAAACACTTGTGATGACACTTCGTATATCCATAAATTAATTATATTTTTTATTATATTAGAACCAAGATGCTTCTGTATATGGTTGTTGTAACACAAATAAAATACTATGTATTACCTTAATAACTTATAATGGGTCAATTCTGTAAAATTTTAACATCAATGTTAGTTAACATTGCTGTTAAAATTAATTTTTAGCCAATCAGTTACCAAGTTTTTTTAAATATTACCTTGCAATGTTCAAAATATTAATTAACATCAATGTTAAAAATATACAGAATACGGCAAAAAATGAGTCTGTACTGAAATATTTTCTTATATTAAATATATAACTACTGACTTGATTAATATCTCGCTTCATCATAAATGCCACAATAAATCATGGTGCAATCATGAATTTTATCTACATTTTGCAAACATTTTATTAAAAAAAAAAATCTTTGAAATAAATACAGAGTATTTACTGTATATTATTTATATTTGAAATTTGCAAACATAATTTTGTTAAATAATATTACAAAAAAAACCTTTATTATACAGCAGAGTTGGCATTATAACAGCTACGGTGTCCCCTTTATTGATATAAGTTGGTATTTAATGTTTCTAATACATAATAATTATCCCATAAAATATTTCTACTGGTCCCCACCATGAGGCACCGTAATAAACTATAGTCTATAAGTTGTACCATCGGGAGTTAGCCGCTGTTCGTAAAGTAAAAAAGTGGATAAAATAGCTGAGGTCGCATGGGTTCAACTCTAAGGAAGACGTTGGAATCGGCTCTGGAGGATATTGCATTGAAAGTTCCGTATATAACCCAGGCATACTTTGAATGTTTAATGATCCGTGAGCGTGTTCATAAATCAGTGGTCCATAAATAACTGAAGTCCGGCAGAGTGTGGTTTACTGGCATTAATCATAGGGTAGATACCCTTTTACTGTCGCCGCTGTGTCAGCCTTTGGATGTCCCCGGTGCGGTGTCGAACCGTACACTGAATGCTAAAGTAGGACCTGGCACGTTCATTGTCCTTGCCAGCCAAGGGAACTATTAGTCAGAGGGCGGCGAGAGGTGAGGGCTTACATTTTACGCCTGGGCTTTCGGGCCTTGCACAAAGCGTGCCCTTTACTATAATATTTACGTCCCGGTTTTAAGGAATTAGACGTCTTAATCTTGGCGCTTTACATGCCATTAGAAATGGTATATTGCGTTTTCTGCACAATACTTACTACACAGGCCGATAGAATGTCAAGCTCAATGTAAGTAACAAGATGATGAAGGTGTCCATATTAATTTTAGACAATACAAATGTAAATATAAAGTAAATAATATATTAGATAGATTATAATAATAGGTGACTCATTTTTCTGTGTATGTAACCTTTCACATTGTCCCCTGTTATTTATTTATAAGTATGCATATTTCCTTCTTCTCTTGTTATTGTGTTGAGTTTTGAAAAATAACGGGCTTCATACATTTCCTCTCGCAATTCAAGTAATAAGGAAGAGAGTGGGCCAGACAATGGCCGCGCTGCATAAAACCGTCATTATTCACGTTTGCATAGATTTCGCCGAGAAAATGTTATAAATAGAAGACTATAAAGTCTACACGGAAGTACAGGACAGACTTCCGGTTGACGGCCGCTTAACTTCCGCTCGGTGGAGCAAATGTATGTGTACAAAACTTCAAACTGCAAAACACCGTAAACATATCTGACATTTCCACATGTTAAACATAATTGCATACAACTTTGACAATGCAAAACAACAAAGAACAGTGGTAACTTATGCACATCTTTCAAGATGTTATAAAAATGTCTGTGTTAATTGTAATATGTAAATTCAGCATAGCAATTTGGATGGGTAAATATTAATTTTGATGGTAGTCGTAGATGGGGAGTAACAAGGGCGGTATATATATATATATATATATATATATATATATAAATTCAGTCATGATGTTGCTGCTTTTATGTTATATTATAAACCGGGGCAGGCGTTCAAGATGTGTAAGTGCACATGTTTGTTCAATTCCTAATTTAGATTAATTTGCATTGAGAGTATTCGGCAATAAAAGCAAGAGTTTGTAAGTTATTGCGGGCACATGCCGTAACATCGTAACTCTGTATTACGTCCGTAAATTAAATATTATTGCCGGAATTATAAATAATAGCGCAGAGTGTGTGCGCTATTATTTATAAAACCTCATCAATTACCAAAACATTTCACAAATAAAACTATATAATATTTTTTATTGTAAAATATTATAAAGTTGAGTTGTACGTATGGTGGAGGAGCCGGGTGCATTCTTTTATAAACCATGAAAATTATATGTTAATATATGTAATAAATTTATTATACCACAAAATAAACTAATCCATTCTATAGTATTATTTTTTCGTTAATACAAAACAGTTGTTTTTTGCATGAGAGACAATATGTTATATTATAATCCTTTATTGTATTTTATTGATTAAATAAGTTAGTAATTATGATTTAGTATATTATTGTTAGTGTGCCGCCATAAATTAATTTACAAATTTGATTACATTAAGCTGTTAAATTATATTCAACCCCAGCACCGACAAACAAAATAAACCGGCAGGGATTTAGAATGGTCAGTGTTTAATTTAATGAAAACAACAAAACAGAAGATTAGAGTGGCATTAAATCATGGTAATATTACTTCATTTTAATTAATACCGGGGCGAGGCGTTAGTTTGTCAAAGTGCCAGACTAGCAATTTGTATGCTAATAACCTTCCCGACCTCTACAGGGTGTTATTTGTCCCTACGCCCACCCCCCACGCACACATTTACACATACATAGATCTCCGATATATAGGCGGCCCAGGTTATCATACGTGTGTCAGGCGCCTCAATTACGTAACACTTGCAGCGTGTATCATATGATACACCGCACAACTTCACGAGATTGTAATATCCGGGACCCTTTTCACACAGCAAGAGATTGATATTGATGCAATATTTTGCGACTCTTGCCCTTCCCACCATCATGTAATCTGATCGTGTGATATTATACGATTATGCTCATATTGGCAGTTTAAATATTGTGCAGAGAATAAAACGACTTGAATCCACGTTACTTTTATATAATCCTATATATTATAAAAATATTTAATTTAATAATTCTTATTTGGTTAAAAAAAAGTATAGAATGTAAATAAGGTCCATTAACGCAACAATAAATCATGCCTCGTCATCCTTGTTTTTTTTTTCTGTGCACTTTCTATCTATTGTTGTTGTTGTTGTTGTTGTCGCAGTCTAATGTATTTGCTTTTTATACCATTGGAATATACAAAATGTTTGTGACCCGGGTATGTATATATGTAGGGATACGACATCAATCACCTAAACATCGTGTTAACTGAACTCGCACACATGCTAAACAGAGTTTTGAACCAATACCGATCCATCACCCATCTACAATACGTGTAGTTTGCGTCAAAAAATCACTGCAAAATGCCAATAGAATGATAGTGGCCCATCTGAAATTCAGAATCCGCTTGATATATTTATAGCGCAACGTGCAAAATATTTTAACCAATCAATAACGGATGTGCTTTAACAAAAATATAGATATTTAAAAATAAATTTAGTTATTTCAACAGATGAAATAATAAAGTTTGTAATTAGTTGATGCGGTTATGTTAAACAAGTATAGTGATAGTAGTAACGGTATCTTGCTTAGTATATATGGCAGTGCCAATTGCTAACCCAGAAACATTAGATAGGTTAAAACAACCGCACATATAGAACGGTAGAACATTGCACTGAACGCAACGAACAGAATTGGGAAAAGGGGATGTGTGTGTGTGGTGTGGTACGTGAACGAGGAGAGATTGTAATTGTTAAAACTGAGTTGTATTGTAGGAAAGTTTTCCCGCAAAACCAAACAAATTGTTCGATAATTAGAAACAGCTAAAATGAAAAATATAACAGAGTGCTATCTGTTCAATTTTACATACAATAATATTTTATAATTTTTAAGTTTCATTATTTAATTATTTGAATAATACTTTATGATTAAATTATAATTTAATATTGTCAAACAAATAGTTTTTAATAATAATAATATTTATTGGTGTTGCTTATACTACAAAGTATTTACACAAGTCAATAATACAATATGATAGATAGATATGAATATTTACATTAATAAAACAATTAAAATCATATTAAAACATGTTCGAAATATTCATTAAATGTATAAAATGCATTGGTTGTGAGCAAGTTCTTAATTTTTACTTTACATTTATTTCCATTAAGTTGTTGAAACCCAACAGCATAGTAGTTCTAGATTTGTTTATTCGTTTAAAATCATATCTTAAGTTATGGTTTTTTCAATTTAAATAGTGATGCAAGGATTGTTGCGTAGTCTTCATGTTAATTTGGTCTAAAAAAAAAATTTGACTTTTGTGTATATAAACGTACGGAGCAATTAGTATTCCAAGATCTAAAAATATATGTTTGCGGTCATCTCTTATATATAGCCTAACTATTATGAAAGCTGTTCTTTGTTTTTTTTTTAAATTGCTTATTCTTACTGCATGCTTCCAGTTTAAAGATCCACAATAAATTGAAGCATGAATATTTGCATAATACAAAAACGGCATTAGTGACTGAGACGTAACTTCTGCTAATATCCGCAACAAAAAATATATTTTGAAAGCTTAAGTTTAAGATCTAAATTAAACCCAAAAAAATTTACAATATTTTTTGAATTATATTCAGGTTTTAACAAACAAAGTATATATTCAGTCTTAATTATAAAAAAACTAAGTTTGTTTAATAAAAACTATTGGTAAGCTTTAAACTGTGTTCCTTCAACATCTTAAACTAAAACATTAAATTGTTTATTAGATTTTATAGCCGTAGTATATCAGCAATTCGTGTTAATTGAGCTACAATGTCACAATACGGTACGTCGTTGATGTAAATTAAAAATAGTAATGGTCGTGAAACCAAACCTTATAAAACACCCAAGCTTATTTCTTGAAGATCTGATTGTTTTAAATTTGTGGTAACGTATTGCATTCTATGCTATAAGTAGAATATTAAAATATCCATATATTTAATAATATTAAGTAAACATGCTTTATTTCAAATATATAACATATGTAATTAATTCAAAGCATAAAGAATAAAATGTACAGAATAATTACTGTTTTTCGTTGACACCATATTATGACGTAACGTGCTAGTTAGTTAAATTAGATTTTCAAAATATCAATTAACTACAAACTTTTTGTAGATAATTTCCTAGCTATCAAAAAATCGAATCAGCATGAATTTAAAAAAGTTTGCTCATTCTTGTTTTTTTTGGCCTTGGGGAAGTTGAAATAACCCATTCCATGCTCTTGCGCTTGGTTTCAGGGTCTCGTCAAAATCTGATAAAAGATGGTGTGCGTTAAATTCCACTTTTCCTCAATCTAACAGTCGCTCAATGATCTGAACGCTCAAAATCTTAGGTTTTGTTAACATTTTCATCGGTTCTTTAAGATGAAAGCCCTCCGCTGCGTGTTTTGTCTGTAATTAACATTCTTTCCTCTAAAAATTGTTTGACATTTCACCTTGGAGACACTTAGAATGCCAGAAATGTGTTTCGTGCTCTTAGAACAACTTATGGTCTACATAATCGGTCTACCAAACGCACAATTCGATGTAATATTAAAAACCCAATTTTCATTATTGAATAATACGCAACCAAATAGACCAAATTCAGTTAATAGTAAAAAAAATATAGCGGCGGTAGCTCAGAGTGTACGCGATGACCGTGATAACTCGATTCGGCACCGTTCTTAACAGGTTCGTTTGTTTTATGTATCATTTGGGCATATTTTACGTAACGATCCACTGTTTTAACCAAAATTTTGTTCAGCCATGAAGCCTATTTCTGGCTTAATAGCCACGTTAATAAGCAAAATTACCAAATTTGGGATGATAAGCATCCAGAAAAAGTTCAAGAACTATTACATCTAAACAAAACAACGGTTTGGTGTGATTTGTAGGCTTTTGGAATCATCAATCTATATATTTTTTTTTAAATAAAGCCGGAACGTAACGTGCCACAATAACGTACTATTTGCTGCCTAAAGCCCGTAATCTCAACAACATTTGGTTCCAACAAGAAGGTGCTACTTGCCACATACACGGTGAAACCATAGAATAGATTGTGTAATATCATAAATATCTAAACTTTTGTCGTTTTGGGCTACGTAAACTCCAAAGTTTACAAAATGCGCAAACGCCTCATCAAAAACTGAAACTTCAGAATGGACTATGTTAGCCGCAGTTACATTAACAACATTTAAAAAAAATGTGTTTTTTGTATCATAATAAAAACTGCCTGATAAAATTTAATTGTTTTGAAAAAAGTACTTCTAAATGATCACCCGTTATATGTTTGTCATTAATTAGTTATACAGAATTAGTCAAAATAACTGAAACACCTAAATAATTCTCAAACCGTAAAACAAATCAAAAAAATCTGTAAATTTTTACATCTAAGAGTATTTTTTGTAAGTTTTTTTTTAATATAATGCAATATTTTTGAGTTAACAATTAATTCAAACTCCTCCAAAGTTCTCTTCTATCAAAACAATGCAATTGTGCAGTTTAAATTGACTAAGTCAGTAAACTGCGCTTCAAATTGCCTCCATATTCAAGCTAAGCAACAAAAAATAAAAAATGCATTATATGCAATAAAAAAACTAAGGAAGGATCTAATATAACCAAAACTAGTAATGTATTCCTAATTATAAATTTGTGATAGAAAACTTAGTATGTAAAAGGCTCTAGTAGAGCTAAAACTAGTAATGTATTCGAAAAAAAAAAATTTGTCATAAAAAACTTAGTAAATTGTTTTATTATATCATAAACATAAATTATCACGTAGTAGATGTCACAACCATCAATTATATGCCGTGATCCACATGATCCATAAAAATAAAATAAATTTAAAAAAAAATAACATAAGTAATTATGTATAGGATACTTAATTTCGTAGGTAAACGATAGTAATTTATTTGTAGAGTACTTAAACAAACAAATAGTTAGTAGTATAGACAATTAACTGATATATGTAAATAAATAACGGTTACACATTTTATTTGTTGCCATTTCCTGTTTTCCAACCAAATTGTAATAGAATACACTTATTAAAATGTAACGTTTCAATAGTTATTCAGCTCAGTGGCGGTGTGCTGTCTTCAGATGTGATGATCAGATTATAGCAGCATTCTATATTCCATAGCAATGACTCGTTAATGTGATTCACATGAATGATATTTGATATAAAGGTAGTGTGTTTCAAAACATTGTTATAATATTGCTTTGATAATACGGCGCAAATATTTATAAACCCCTTAACACAGAGTTATCAGATATTTCCATTTTGAGCTCACAAACCCCGGTGATTCTATAAAATCAAAACTAGTAAAACAACATAAAAAGCATTTCATTGTGTGTTCTTTATTAATAATTATATTAAACTAACAAAACATAAAAATATATTTAAATTTGCAATTGCAATTGTAAAATAATAATAACATAATAGCAATTAGTGAGTATTCAAACAATCTAAACAAATCATGACTCGCATAATCCAAAAAATTTAACACATAATAGGTGTTTTTGATTTGAGCGCTTCATGCACCCGGTGCTTCAGAGGTCGAGGGCGACTATTATCGATGAATTTTTGAATTGACACGTTTTTATATTTTTAAATTTTGAGCCCAAAAGCGTCTTACACTTGACGCCCTAGAACATTTTAGCGTTTATGGGACGTTCTCTACCTCAAAAAAACTTTAAAAAAATGTAAGACGCGTTTGTCAAATAGAGCAAGTTATTAGTCACACTCATTGAATTAGAGTCGAATGAAAAACAGCTTATAAGTTGTTTCGCAATTATTGTGTCACGCCTCCAAACGTAAAAAATAGAATAAAAACTGTCACACTGTCCTCATTTTCAGTATCGCCTTGTGACGTAATTTGGTTAATCAAGAAGATTTTAAAAACATTCACCCCTGACAAACCCTCGTTTGATAGGAATATCGCTGGTCAAATCTCTTCTTTGCTGCTGATTGAAGTTTAAATAAGTCTTTTTGGTCAAGACCTTTGGTCATCTTTACATTTTTGCAAAAAAACAAATTTCTAGAACAAAGATTTTCTTGTCCCAAGCTCACCCTAAAAACCAAACTATTCTTTAGGTACTTTCTCCATTACTAAAGGTTGACAACAATCATTACAATTTCTCCTCAATCTTTTGTAGCTCTAAACAAGGTGTAAAAGTACAATCAATTCCTAATAGCTTTCTGTTTCTTTTCATGCGTTTGAGGACCACAATGTTCGTACAGTGCTCCACCTAAGATATTCTATGCATAAGTCAAAATGTTTACATCACAAAAGGTTCAAATCTGTTCAACACCATTAACCATTACTACAGATTAAATGTAGCATTTCACAAAACAATATCTAAGGTTCAGGTTTAGGCTTTGTTCACATTGTTATCAATTTAAAAAAAGTTGTTTCTCGGCATTTATATTTGTGATCTTACAAGCAAAGAATCTAAATTAAATAACCTGCTGCATCTAGTTATCGTTAACGAGCAGATTAGCTCAAACATTTGGTCTTCTACTGATCACCTTGATTTTAGTTTTAACCGTGTTAATTTTAGTCCAAACTCATCGCTATCTGACGTGATTTGGTTAATCAATAAGCTTTTAAAAATATTCACTGACGTACCTTCGTTTATAGAAATATCGGTAGTCGTACCGTTTTTGACCATGTATGCTGCTGATTGAAGTTTAAATAAGTTATTTATAGTTATGTCTACTTCACATTTTCTACAAATTTTCCTGATCATATTTTCAATATTGGCTAGGTATTGTGTACCAAGCTAATTAATCAAAACTGCATTTACTTGCGTTAAATTTCGGAAAAAAAAGTTATAACTTTGAACTTACGGTTTTACCTGATTTGGTTAAATTTAGTGCATAAATAACTTCTGATTTAATTAAGTTTGGGTCAGTGCCAACATCGTTGTTCGGCATTGGTAAGTTTTTTTTATCACTTAATAGTTTTCGGATGTATTTGGTCCATTCTTCTTTAAGCTCTTTTTTACTAGTCATAAAATGACCATCTTTATTTATTTATTTTAGTGGTGGGTAGTTTCTGGAACTGACAGTGATTTCTTTTACTATTTATGTAAGTTATCAAATCGTGTTTTCCTTAGAGTTGTTGACATTTCTAATGTTTCTTGGTAGGTCCAGATAAAACTTCAGTAAAAATCTTTAAAGTAATTGAAAATAACATTATAAACCATCTAGTAGTATTTATATAATAAAATCTATACGGGTGGAAACATACCACAAGTATAATTGAAATCTACTTTTATTCTTCTACTAAAGAAAGTTTGTTAACATTCTTTTAAAAATCATTTACAAACGTGTATATAATAAACTAGATTCAAATATAAGCAAATCGCAGTTTAGATTCAGCAACAATATTTGCACGCAGTTCCTTAATATAAATGTAGATTTATGTCTATGCATTATTGACTATAAAAAAGCATTTGATAAATACAACACGACAAGATGATAACAAACCTGGAACAAAAAAGATTAGATTCGAAAAATACCCGTCTAATTAAGAATTTATATTGGAATCAGAAAGCTGTGTTTATCACATCAAAATTCAACAATCTAAAAAAATGAAATTCAAAAAAGTGTTAAGAAAGGCTGCATACTATCCTTTATCTTGTTTAATATGTACGCAGTGTCTATTTTAAACAAATTATAAAAGGAATTTTCCTTTTTAAAGGCATAGTAATTAACGAAAAAATAATGAACAGTTTCCGGTACGCAGATAATACTGTGGCAATAGCAACAAGTATAATCGATCTTTAAAATATGCTTCAAGAAGTCAATACAGCATCAAACAACTATATCCAAGACCTTACTATAAAAACCAACAAAATCGATAAAATAAAAAGGTACCCTAACTTAGGGTATTTGGTGACAAAGACAAAAACAATCAAACTGCTGCAAGAAACTGCACAAAATAAATACAATAATTAAATATAAAATATATTTTTTTTCAAATATAGCATAGAAGTATGGACGCTTAAGAAAAGAAACATAAAAAATAAAGGCGTTTGAATTGTAGGTCTATCGGTGCATGTTAAAAATATCATAGAGCAACTATATAACAAATGATAATTATGCACCGAGTCCAAAAAGAAAAAAGCCTATTCATGGCAGCCAGATACAAAAAATAAAATATTTCAGACATATCATGAGAGGGAAACAATACTCCATACTACAGTTGATTAAGCAAGAAAAAATTAATGGCAAAACAAGAGGGCGACGTAAAAATAGTACGGATGCAGTACAACATAACTAATTAGAGCAGCAGTGAACAAAGTGTAGATAATATTGATGATTTACAATCTCCGATAGAAGTAGAACAAGAAAAAAATATTTTTAGTGTTTTTTTATAAAAACACATTTTTTCTTCAAATGCTAACATTAGTCGGCATGGAAAAAAATTTAGTTAAAATGTCCATGTTTTTGAGTGTTAAAAATAAGAAGAAAAGTTTATATTACCTTGTACAATAAAATATATTGTTACCGAAATATTTACTATTAAACATTTTAAAAGTATGTTATTGTTTTGAAAATCAAGGTAGCCATAAGTAATAATATTATGAAAGACACAACAAACGTATATTTGAAAAGGTAACACACTGTACTTAATTTATAGTAAAGTAAATCAAAACTTACTTCTATATGTTGCGTAAGCACATCTAAGTAATTTTTATTTAATTTTCTATACGTTTAGTGCATGTATGAGTTATCCAAACCAACGCTTTCATCTCGCCTCTATTTATCACTCTCATATTCTGAAAGACATTCGGTTTACTAGAACCAAGTTGGTGAGATCGCCAACTTTTAATGGCAGTTCATCTTGCGCTCAGAGATTTCTTTAATGATATCATGCAATACATGAAGTTTTTTGCACAGTAAGGTAATAAAATCAGCAACTTGCAAAAAAGATCTAGACAATTTAGTTAAAACCATAGACCTGGATACAATTAAATCTTGATGATAATGTTCAAACATTGTTGAGAAATAACCTCGTATAAGTAATTGCAAAACAACTCCTTTTTACTCTATCCATTTCAGCTGCAACGGGTACAATTTGCTACTAAAAATTTTCCGCTTCGAGTAGTTACATCAGCATCAGCATCAATTAAACTTAAACTTTAAATTACGAATAAAGCAACTTTCACACGTAATGGTATTTACAATATTCATAACATGCATTTTTGAGCATTTGAAAAATCCCCATGTCACCCGGCAAATAAATTTTCTACAACAATTTTCAGTAAATGTGTGATACGTTATTTTAAACCAATTACTTATTAATCCTTTTGTTCTGGAAAACCGTTTAAATGATGATCGATATTTGCAATTTCTTCGTAATCATTTACCGGTAATTCTCCAGAAAGTTAATCGTATTGTTAAAAAATATATGTGGTTTCTTCACTATCAAACCGCACCACATTTTTTCTAATTGCTTAATCTCCACAATCACTAAACCCTAATACATACCATACATTAACAAAGTTATCACCAAAAAAGAGTTGCAAAATCTAATACAAGCTGTCAAAATTGATGTGCTTAAAGTTTATTGATAGTATTCGGTTCTTTGGTTTACATAATAAAACAGAGCTACAATCACTTTATTATTTCCTAAATTGTGCCATACTACTGAGATACTCTAATGAGGATTTGTAGATTTGTAAAAACCTTTGAAGTTGGTTGAGTTTGAGTAAATGACTTTTGTTTTCCATTAAAGTAAATTTAACTTGCCTACCCTTCAGGCGTTTATCAATAGCATTCGGTTGTTTGGTTGACACAGAAGCTACAATCACTTTGCACCACTGATAAGAAATAAATTTTATGACAAAACTTTTGTGTAAAATAGTGTAAAAAACCATGTACAACAAAAAAAAAACGCCATCATAAAACCTCACAAAAAATATAGATAAATAAATAAATTTTAAGAAAAATGCATAACGGATGGATCAAAAACCAATAAAGGTTCTGGAGCGGGAATCTTTTCGCAAGACCTGGACCTCAAAATATCATTACCACTATCACTATCATTGTGCCCTTACTTTAGCAGCCTGTGAAAACAGCATCGAGTTGCTCTGGGTAAAAGGACACTCAAACAAAGTAGGTAACATTAAAGCGGACAAGCTGGCGCGTAAAGGGCAACCCTCATAGCGTGTGGTCCTGAACTCTGGACCGCGTTAACATAGAAGCTTAATTAATTTACTAAAAATTAACACATATAATGCACTGAGACAACGTTGAGATAACACTCCGGGCTGTAGACAGGCAAAGAAAGCAATGACTGCTCCTAACGCTAAGACAGCCGATTACTACTTGTTTGCAAATTATGACAGGAATCTTGACAGGACACTGCCAACTAAAGAAACACATGCACACCATTGGTATTGGAGACAATGCAACGTGTAGAAAATGTGAAATGGATGACAAAAAGATCGAGCACGTGCTATGCACATGCCCGGCCCTATCATACGCCAAGTGAGAGTCCAAGTTGGGGTGCTGCTAGCTTGACATGGGCAGTATAAAGGAGACCCCTCCAAGCGCTGTACTTGCATACATTATTCATATAGGGTAGTTGAATGCCAAGAATACGGAGTGAGATCACCACTGGAAGAGGTTCAACGGGCCTAATGAGCTCTACGTGCAGTAGACTTTGGTTTACCATCCAACTTTCAATCTAGAATCCAAAAGAAAAATGCATCAAAGAAACGCAAACATAAAAACGCTCTACAGAATCCAACAACATAAAAAACGTAAGAAATGATATAACAAAGCAAGAATTAAAGTAACATACATAATCAAACAATCTAAACAAGAACATTATACAATTTTATTTAACTTTTCCAAATCTGTATAAGAAGACGAGGAAAATAATTAACAAAACACTAAAAAAAAAAACAATAAATGCAAAAGACAAAAAATTAATAAAACATTTCAATCTAGATACCAACAAAATAATTGATCAATTCACCAATACATTTCAGAATCAAGCTAAACAGCTCGCCAAATCCTGCAACAAAATATTGTGCACTAAATATACAAATAAATTAAATCCAATTGATAAACGCACCGCACCACAAGCAACATTAAAGAATGCTATCCTTAAATTCTGCAAAACCAGCTAGTCATGACGGAATAAGAACAAAAAACTTTATTTACACCATGAAAGAAATAGAAGATCAAATAACAAAACTAGTCAATCTAAACATTTATAAAAATTACTAAATCCTTTAAAAAAGCTGTGTTCAATTTATAAAATGATTTATAAAATCAGGAAAAAATAATCCGAAAAACTATAAGCCAATCTCTATACTGCATACAATATCAAAGGTGCCAGATAGATATATTAGAAAACAATTAACAAAGTATTAAAAAAAAAATAGATAATAATCAATGTGGGTTTGAAAAATCCAAAGACATTTTGAAAAACTCACCGATTTAATAAACCAAATTTAGATCAAAACATGCACGTCTTGTGTCTACTTCTTGATTTTTCCAAACCGTATGGTACACTTGACCATAAAAAATAATCCAAACTCTAGAGAACAATAAAATCAGAAAAGATTCTGAAACGTGATTTACAATTTGCCTAGAGAAACAAAAAAATGAAGTAAAAGTAGAAGATAAATTAGGTGTCTGACCAATAATTGAAAGAGATGTGCCCAAGGCAGTATTTTAGAACATATTATTTATCTTCTATAAGTTAACGACGTAGTATCTTGCTTTGAAATCTGTAAATACTTTTTATACATAAATAATATATTAATTGTTGCAATTCATAAAAATGCGCAACAAGCACTAAGAAAAATGCAAAAGGAATTCCGACAGTTCCAACAAAAAAACTCACATTAAATAGAAAAAAAAAAACAAGCTTGTCCACATAGTATCTCTACATTAGCAAAATAAGAACAAACAAACCAACGTAATCTTGCATAATTCAAAATGTTAGCATACCAGACAAGCTTTGCTATAAAAAAGGTGCAAGAACTGGTCGGTCGTAAATAAAAATAAAATTAAAACATTTAAAAACGGCGTTCCTAGAAAAAGCTGCTTTTGGTATTTGCAAAAAAACTTATCAATAAATAAAACCGCAAAGCGTAAAATTCGCTCAAAAAAAGTTGCAATCTTTTTACAATTGACAAGTACTTTACATTGTTGAAAAATACCATAAACGAGCTAGCCATAAAAAACAAACCAACGACATTCAAAAACAAAAGTAGTTGGCGTTAAAAACGTCCCCTCTTGGAAGGGAAAATATAATGATTTTTATGACTGCTTCTGCTTCTAGAGACATAGTTCCATAACAAATCACTTTTAAAAACAAAAATATTTGGGATCAATGGCAGGCATCAGAGAATACTGGATATCCTGGAAATACGTATGCTGCAACTAGAAATGGTTGAATAGATGCAGAGATATTTAAAAATTAATTTTAAAAAAGTTTCTTAAAAACAATAGGTTTTGACCGGCCTATCGCATTAATATTTAATAGTCATTCTAGTCATTTGAGGTCAGGTGTACAGCGCAATTTCTTTCAAACTGTAGAAGGATGCTAAAACAGCAAAAGGATCAATGACTGCACTCATTGTATAAGATACTTTGCACCTACCTATAATATTAGAAATTCCTCCTAAAGATTGAGTAAACTTAAATAAAAAACCTTCATTAATACCGAATGAAATACAAACTTTTGTAGATCTTTTTTTGGACACCATAAAAGCAAATGCATGAATAAAAAAAAGTTGCAAAAGAAGCGGAAGTCATTACATCAGAAGAAATGAAGTGCAAAATGGTTGCCATAAAAAAGTGCAAGAAAAAGAATAACACCGTATTAGACAAAATACTCTGCAAGTGCGATTTCCGGCATTACTTAAAAAAAGACTGGATTCAGTGCTTATTTTTAAAAATAGCATTCTTTAACATTTAACATTTAACATTGTACAATTACTAATATTATATTTTAGATCTTT
This sequence comes from Tachinus rufipes, assembly GCA_963932245.1. Classification (NCBI taxonomy): domain Eukaryota; kingdom Metazoa; phylum Arthropoda; class Insecta; order Coleoptera; family Staphylinidae; genus Tachinus; species Tachinus rufipes. The sequence goes on along the minus strand of OZ010745.1, from coordinate 66,933,670 downwards.
TATATTATGATTTTATTTCACTAATCCTTTTATATTTTTTTTAAATTTTAAGAATCTTTATTGTGCGTTTTACATCTTTTTACATCGCCCCAGAAGTCTTACGACCTGTTTGAAGAGGTTTTATAGGACCAACGGCTTATTAAGTGACTTCCAAATCACCCCGATGGATAAAGAGCAACTTATTATTTCAGTCATATTTCGGGTATCAAACCCCGGACTGTCAACGTGCTACGATAACGCTCTATAGCTGCGCTATCTCACCGTTGCTTTATAGAATAGTTATGTTTTTTCCTAGTAGCATATGATATAAAGCTTCAAATCGATTATAATTGTCGGTTGTTTTCGGGGAAAGTGCACAGCTGTTAAAATTGTTCACAATTTTATTATAAAATTAAAATATACAAGTAAAATTAGCGTTTTTGTCAAAAAGTATTTATTGATATCAATAAATGTTAAAGTATTATAAAACAAATTAAAGATATATGGTTTGAAAGTCAAACTTACTCAAAACTGGGGTGCACTTACCCCACTACATTTAATTAAATTTGTTAATTAATTATAAATTAATGTTCCTGATACTTTCATCTTATTTGACTGCTCATTTTAATTATATTTACTTGCTAATTTTCGATAAGCCAGATGTAAAACAAAAAGAATTCATATCATAGTATATCTAAAAATTAAAAATACAAATAAATAAATTAAATGTACAAAAATAATAATAAAATTATAAAAAAATCCAACATCTAATAAAACTATACGCGTTAGTCTTTTTGATGACCCGTTCGAAATCGACCAGTACATCTAAACAAAAGGTTCTTTTAAGTACGGTATTAATTAACCCCATTAACAAGTATATTCCTAAATGTTGTTTACCTAACATAATCTTAAACAGAAATTTTCGAAATGTATAGATGATTAATGTATGGAAATTTTTGGTTACAAACAAATCCAAGTATAATGTATGTATGGCCAGATAATTCATAATTTTTAGTATGAACAATTATTGTAGCGTAAGCTTTATGGCCGGTTTAATACAAATTGCATGCCTTAAATTACAATTAATTCATAATAGAATTAATCATTTCATATGTAGCCAATGTAATAAATATGCATATATTTTATTTTCTTAGTTTAGTTGAGTCGCGCATACAAATGTTTTTTTCAATTTGTTTCTACAACATTAAAAATATTGAGTTCGCACGAGATCCTTCAATATTTAATCATAAATCTAAAGTATCAAAGGCAAACAGAGTCGCGGAGAACTCGAGCGTGGCATATAAAGGCGGGTGGGAAAAGATACGTTAAAAGTTATCCAGAGGAGAGAAAAAGAGAGAGGGACACAAGCAAAAACACCCAGAAATTGTTGAAAATCCATCATTTCTTGAACAGGTTCCCTGAGTTATGGCTGTTTCTGGAATTAGTTCGCAAGTTGTCGTATACTTTTACTTTAGCTATAACGTACGGCACAACTTTTAACACTCTCTCATATGCATTTTCCCAAGCAAAAACTCAACAAACTTTTTATATTATATAATAATATTCAAAAAATATATTTGAGAATATTAAAGCTAATAGCATTCGTAATGATTGCAAATAAACATTAGAGGTTCTAGATGATAAGCGATAATGATTAGAGCTGGTAGCAGATTTCCGCTCCCCAAAGACAATTTGATACGGAAAGCCGCAGCATTTAGTCTGATGTTCAATTTGGAGGCCTCGCATGGCTTCATTTCACCGCCACACTCACACACACACATCCAGGTATCTAAAACATTTAGCGGCGGGTATGTTGGGGATCATGATAATTGAGAATTTCAACCATAACATTTAAACATGCTTTATATAAGATTATTGTTGAAACTTTAACAATGTTTACCAAACTCAATTCTAGCAATAAATGCATAATAACAAAAAAAAGTTTTTAAGCAAATTTAAAACCATTGTATATAATTAGTAATTAACGTAATTATTGTCAAACTTACAAATAGGTGCCTATAATTTGATAACTTATAAGGTTATTAGCACCCTCCAATAAGGTATCGAATATTGTTGTATTATTGATTTAGATTCTACCGGTTTGTGTGATTATTATTTTAACTTGAAGCAGGATTTACCTAATGGATTGAACTTGGAAACACAAGTTTCAGAAGGAAATCTCCTCGGGTGATGTTATTAATTTGTACGGCATGGTCGGTCTGGCTATTTCAGCTCGTTGATGTTATCTGCTTTCAGCAAATATTCCACTTGTCTTTGATGTTAATAGCATTAGTTGTTATTATTTTGTAGTTGCTGTATTAATAGCAAGTTATATTTATAATAATAATATCCTCTTGTAGGTATTTAATAAAATACTGAAAACGAAAGTTAACCAGATGCAGCTTTAATTATAAATTCTTAATAAAAATAATGAAATACCACATCTTCCACATGCAGTGAAAAAATATTCTATTTTTCTTCTTCTGGTTATTTGTTTTTATTTATAACGAGAAAATTCTTCATTCTCCTCCAACGAGTACTAAAAATAATTCCTCATCTCAACGTCTCAAATAAAAAAAGAACCGACCCAACGGCACCGAGCGTAATTATATTTCCCGAGATTGATGCACGCGGCCCAAATTGATTTCGCCAAGAACAAATCCCCCGAACAGCGGACATTAAAAATGCTAATGCCTGTCATTTGTACGTCACCTGGTAATAGATGACATTAATTGCCGCCTAATCACCCCTAACGAGAGTTAAAGCGTTCAGAGTGCCTGTAGAAAGTGATTCTAAGTATTTTTTAATAACATGTTCTATGGATATCAATTAATTGCACGAAACTTCTGAAATAATTTGAATTGGATTTAGAATATATTACAACCATTTTTTTTGTATAACTAAACTTAAAGTATGGATTTTAAAAATATTATTAAAATGAACTGATATGTTAGATGTTTTTTTTTTCTAGTATGTTTTTAATGATTTAAGACATAATTCGACGTGAATATTAAAAATAATTATGCTTTGTGATATTTTACTTTGTAAAAATTTAATTTAACCTTTAACTATATCTATTTACGGTTTACAGAACATGACAAAGCGTAAAATATAAAATGAAACAGAGGGAGCAGCGCAGCGAGAAGCGTCATTAATAATTTGTCCTCTGCCCAATAATGAATTATGGTCCATTACCGGAAGCTTTTAAAGTTCAGGTGACACATTAAAGCCGTATTACAGTTATGACAACGTTTTTGGAAGGTCGGAAATAACAAAAAAATATTTTAGGTTGCGGTGAACCGTGCCAAGTGTTACTCGAACAGAACAAGGAAAGACAAAAACTGTCGACTTTTCGTCTTTACTTTTGATGTGTCTCGTGTATCGTAAAAAAATAATCACAAGTAAAGCTTTATGGGGTATTTTCTTTTCTCGTATTATTTAAGGGTCGTAGAATTGCAACATTTTTTACGGCTCATAATTCCAGACGTTTTTGTTATTAAATGTGCACAAGCGCGCAGCGCTGTGCCCGAAATAGAAAATGCTGTCGATGCATAAAGTCCATTCTTTTGTCTGTCTGTATGTATATGCATTGATATTACATGAGCTCTACTATGATGAAATACTTTTTAATAAGCCCACACATGAAATGACAGATTCGCACTCAAATAAAAAAAGTGCAATGTTGGCTGAAAGACTACGGTCGATAGCCGTTTGAACAAAACAATTTTTTTTCATGTTATGTATTATACTTGTTCAATAGTATTGTAAATTACTTGTGCAATAAAAATGTTATTTTTACTGAAATTAAAATGATCTATTTGAAAGTATTCTACTAATTTACATGATGATTAATAATTGATTGATTTATATCAGATTTATTTTAAATTACACAATATTTGTTCTAATCATTTGTATTTATAAACCTATGAACCCATAAATATGAAATTAATCGGCTTCATTGTTTGAGCAGCGTGTATACTATTTATGCATATTTGCGTAACATCTGAAATATAAAGCAGATGAGACTGCCATGCAAAAAAGTGTAACTGTTCATAATAAATATACTAAAAAGGTATTTTTTTAAACTAATTTTACTTATCGTCATATTTTTAAAAATTACCTCAGATTTTCGCAGTATAAATATTATCAGTTTTCCTCAAAATTGATTCTCTTAAAAAAAACTCATCAGTCACAAAATCGATAAAAAAATGAATGCTTTTATTTCACACACTAGTTTTTGCTATATCTAGTTAACATTACTTAATTTAACCTACAGTTAATGTAGTTACATGGGGTGTGGCGCGTGGAACCAAAAATTTATTTTTATAAACTACAACTGGTAGTAAAAATTTATAAAATTTCCTAAATCATTATAAAAGTATGTGTTCATATTACTACATTAATTTTTTTTTGAATCCTTGCTTTTATTGAAAAATTATGGACAATTGGTTAAAAACTGGGTCTTTAAAACGGAAAGGTAGTGAACTCAATTAAGCTTCTCAAGCAATTGACTTAATAAACAACCAGGATCAGAAGGGAAGACAAAACATCCCAGCAGACACCTGCAAGTCTAAGTCATCCAAATTGTCTTGCCTCAGTTTGCTGAAAGGCAACTCACAATCAAAAGAATTTGAAAAAAATTAGAGTGACGACTTTTTTAAATTATCTCAAACAATTAATAATTGTTGACAAAATATTTGCAGTTAGTGTGCGTAGCAAGTGTTTTCTTCGCCATATCAACGCCTAATTATAGCCGATTTTCGCACGCATTTTGGTGCAATTTACAGAAACTTTGATGAAGGGGTATAATAAAAACATTATATTTATTTATTTATTTAAAACCCTACTTTTATTAAAAAATTATGAACAATTGGTTAAAAATGGGTATTTAAACAGAAAGAAAGTAAACTCACTAAAGCTTCTCCAGCGACTAACTTAATAAACTTGCATGTTAAGTCTAGACATGACCAAAAAAATTGATACTGTGCAACTGTCAAATAACACTATAACCAAGCAAATTTACACAATTTTAGAGTCTGCGGAAAACGACCTTATAAGAAGATGGAAAACTTAATTAGTAAATTAGTTTGCAGCTTGTGTTTGTAAGGTATTTATTCAAAATGCAAATAAAAAAAAAGCTTTGATAAGTGAAGTCCATAAAATTTGCACCACTGGCAACACAATTTTTAAAGCTATCGACAAATATGTACAGAAAAATCATTTTAAACAGAAAAGATGTGTGAATATATGCAGCGATAAAGGGGCCAAAATAGATAAAAAAGTGAAAGAAACCGTTCTATGATAAAACAAGTGACATGAACTTGTATTGATAAAATCATAAAATCTAAGCTACTAAGTTACTTAAAATCACAATACATCTTTTATCCACATTAATATGGATTTGTAAAAAAAAGAAGTACCTTATATTAGCTTGAATTTTTTTAGAGAAATTCAAACCAACTAATTAAAGGAATGTATGTTTTTGTGAGTTAATTGGTTTCTCTAAAGAGTTTGATACGATTGATCATTCCCAATTTATTGACGTATTAGAAAAATACTGACTTCGAAGAAAAGTTTTAGACTAATTTGCAAAATACTGGAATGTGCTACAATAGTTCAAACAATGTGAAAACCGGTGTTCCACAAGGAAGTGTACTTAAGCCTCTTGTATACATATTATATGTTAATAACATTAAATTAATGTTTTAAGCACTGCAAATACTTTTTGTTTGCAGACAATACCATAATACTTTCTACGCATAAAGACCCAAATGTTGCATTAAGTAGAGTAAATACAGAATTTAAACAATTTCAAAACTAGGCACACGACAAGAAATTGATAATTAACAACATGACAAAAATGATGCACAATAAATCTCCCCACAATAAAGAAGAAACAACTTTGAAACTGCTGTTGCATTATCACAACTGTCTAAAAACAAAAATAATAAATTGTATATGCACTAATAAAATCAAACAAATATCACAGTAGGTAGACACGCATCAAAATATTTAATAACCACTTTGGAAAAAACCAAAAAAGGAGTTTAGCAAAGAAAGTCACGTCTACAATACCAAAAAAACAAAAACAACATAACCTAGAAGAAAGGTAACGGTACTAACAAATACAAATATATAACAAAAAATATAAGTATTCAAAAAAAATTTAATAGTTTGCCCAAACTTTTGAAATGATACCAAGAAATAAAAGTTTATACCGCTGATATTCGTTCTTTATTTAATACATTCTGTTCTTGATTATAGAATTATGATTTTAGAACCATGATTAGAAATAATAACAAAAGAATACGGCTCAGCTCAAACATTAAAATAGCAACCTAGAATGTAAAAAGCATGTTCAATGCAAAAAAAGCACAAACGGAATTGAGAAGATAGACATTTATATTATCGGAGTAAAGAAAACACGATAAACACACGTAAAATACGCACAAAAAACAGAGTAATTAAACAAAAACATGTAAAAAGTTTAAAATCTGTGTGCTATCAGATAAATCTTATTATACAACTCATACAATCTGCTTTAAAAATGCAAAGCAAAGATTTGAAAAAAAATACGCAAGGTCCTAAAAATTACTTTGCAAAAAAACGTAAACATATAGTAGTAGTAAACCTTAGAAAACAAATTAAAAAAGACTAACAAATCGTAGGTTTAAATGCCATGTCTATTCGTGTAAAATGGTTCTGTTGAGTATATTTTCCCACTCACAATATTATATATAGAATATAATTATCACTTTAAGTTATATATATTAAGTCATTTCTATATCAAGATTGTATGAATCAATTTTACGTGAGTGAAATTAGATATATTAATAATACAAATTAACATTCACAAGGGTGCATTTGCATGGTATCTCAGATTTCTACGACATCTGTGAGTTTGCGTCTGTTCCCAAAGATCTCAAACCAGAGATATTTAAAATAAAAAATTGAACCTAAAGAAGAAGTCGACAGACAACAACAGATTTCTCTGCAACATTTTATGGTCTTTTGAACCGGATGCATCCAGACAATCAAAACTATCAAAAAATCTTATACCGATACAATGAAACTGATGCAATAAGCACGTACAAACTAACAACCATTACATATACATCATCAGCTCCGTTCCAAGTCATCAAATGTTTACATCAATTATGAAATTCTAACAAGGACAAATAATTATATGCAGAGAAAATTTTGAAAAAAAAATTCTGCGTAGATGATTGCATTACTGAAGCAAATTCTAAAGATATGTTAGGTCTAATACAAAAGAAATTGCAACAACTACTTGAAAAAGGTAGATTCCATGTAAGAAAATGGGGTTTAAATTCAAACAGAATATTAGATGACACTTCAAAGAATGCTCCAAAAAACAATAAAAAACTGTTGTTCAATAACAAGTCAACATTAAAAACATTGGGATTATTATGGAACAGTAATGAAAACACACTTCAGTTTTATCACCCATCAGTAATCAAAAATCATGGAAAGATTACAAAATGTATAATTCTATCAGAATCGTCGCAAATATTCGACCCATTGAGATTACTTGGACCAGTGATCATCACTGCTAAGATAACCATACAAAGCTTATGAGAGTTGAAACTTGATTGAGACAAATCAGTTCCAATGAATCTCCATTCAAGGTAAATGACATATTAAAAAAAAAAAAAAAAATACTGGATCAAATCAAGATACCAAGAAGAGCAGTGGAAAGAAACCAGATTGAATTGCACGGCTTCTGTGATGCTTCAGAGAAAGCATATGAAGCATGTATATACATCAAAACAAAGTCAAAAAATGAAACTACAAAATACATTTACTCTGCTCAAAATCAAGAGTAGCTCGCTAAAAGTGCAGTCAATTCCTCGTCTTGAGCTGTGCGGTGCCTTGTTACTGGTTCAACTTATCGCAGCTACATAAAAATGTTACAAAGAAATATTATTGGACAGATTTTACAATAGTTTTAGATTGGATCAAATCTCAATTAAAATTTTATAAAACATTTGTGGCAAATAAAATTAGCAAAATACAATCGTTAACTTTAGCAAATCAATGACATCATGTGGCATCTCTAAACAATCCAGCAGATTCAATCTCGAGAGGAACAAATCCAATACAACAAACTTCTCTCTTTTTGTGGAGGCACAAACCAAAATTTTTAAGTAAAAATGAAGAACAATCGCCACCATTACTATATCAGAAACCAAAACTACCAGATCTTAAACTTACAACAGTCAGTTTGTTAACTTCGGACGCTGATACACAATATATTTTTAAGCAAATAACATCATTGATTCGATTAAAACGCACTATGTAGTATTGTCTACAACTTGCCTCAAACTAAAGAATTTAAGTCCAAGAAGGAACGTAATTATGGAGCACTATCGGTTGAAGAATTAGAAAAGGCAATTCGACTGGCACAGACATCCAATTTGCCAGTGACATAATTGATTTGAAAGCATCAACCACAATAAAAAAATCAAGCAAATTGATAAGATTAAATCCATTTCTGGATAGTAATAACATATTGCGAGTTGAAAGACGTTTGTTGCATTGAGAGCTGGCTTATAATCAACAACATTAAATCATTTTTCCAAAAAACCACACCATAATATAATCATAATACATGCTCATCTTAAACAACTACACAATTTCCTGTTAAACATTTTGCGTTCTAAATTTTGGCCAATCGGTAGGAGATAAACAGCAGAAAAGATACTGCAAAAGTGTGTAAGTTGTTGTCGGGCTAAACCAGTATTCACACAACCAATAATGGCCTAATTACTCAAAAAAAGAATAACGGCATTTCAACCTTTTTTCCATTGCGGTGTAGACAAAAAGGATAGATGGCTATATTCATATGTTTTTGTACAAAAGCCGTACATCTCAAAATGGTCACTAACCTCACAACAAGAGCATTCTTAAACTATTTAAAAAACTTCCATGTACTTGGATAACGGGACTAATTTTGTCAGAACAAATAATAAATTTCAACAACTGATCAAAAAAAACAAATTGACAGTTGAGACTCAAGACTGCCCAAGATGGAATACAATAAAAATTATTTCCACCAAAATCTCCATACTTCGGCGGCTTGAGAAAAACCGCAGTCAAGAGTACCAAACACCACTTAAAACAAGTGGCTGGCAATAATCTCTTTAACTCAAGACCACTCTCCTACCAGAATCAAACGACCAAGGATTGCCAAGCAATCGATTATCTTACTAGCAACATATATCTAAAATAAAGCAAAACTTTTGGACACGATGGTTGAAACCATCTGCAAGAAAGAAGTAAATGAACATCATCCTATAACGTACCACTAAAAAAGAATAACCTAGTATGCATCAAGGAGCAGCACATTCCTCTATTACAATAGAAGCTAGGAAGAATTAAAGAAGTTCAACCAGAAGCGGATAGAATTATTCGTACATTAGATATGTTAATATTACAAATAAACATCCAAGACAATATTATTTCGTTTCATTCACAAGGGTGCATTTGCATGATATCTCAAACCAAAGATGTTGAAAGTAAGAAATCAAACCTAAAAAAGAAGTCGATAAAAACTGATTTCTCTGCAACAGGTTCTATGTACCTTGTATACAGATAACAGATTCTATGTAGATTTATAGATAGTGCCAGTTGAATTTTAACAAAAACAATCATTTACATGAACCCTTTCTTGGAATGATGACTATTGTGTTATTTTTATGTACAATTACATTTGGTTTAAAATTTTGAATTTATTTATGTTGTTGTAAGACTATAAACAATTTTTTGAAATTATATTTGCCTTATTTGTAGTTCATCGCAAAAAAGTTTTTTCTCAGAATTTTCAATTTGGCACTTAATTTTATGCACTTCAATTAAAGATAAAGTAAGTTTTCAACAATAACATTTAATCAAAAAAATTGTACTATTCTCTATTATTAAACCAAAACAAAAGTACTTGTATTAGATTAACTAGATACAGACAAAACAGCCAATTCATAAAAAAATTATAAACATTCAACAATTCATCTTTTGTATAGTATCCTCAACCTTCTTCTTATTAATTTTTCCCAAATCAAGTTTTCAAGATATTATTTTTTATTTAAATGTGGCATTTTCCCAATTTCTTAAAAGCAAACCATGTTTTATTCTCACTTCATAAACCAATAATGTATGTCAGTTGCCGTTCTAAAATATAAAAAAATAATTTTGTTATTTTAAAATACAATAATCACAAATAAGGTTTATTAAAGAAGAAAAAGAATAATCAAACATTTATTTCCCGAGTTGTATAAACAGTAGTATTCTTTAATAAATTACAAATATTTGCTTATTAGACAATTGCAAATGCATTTTGATATTAATCCAGCAAATTCAACATCACGTTAAACATAATATTAGAATCAAATGTTGTTTGGGTTAGTTAAAAAACCATTTATGTACTAAGTGTATGGTTGATATACACCAAATTATGTTAGAAAATTGCCATAATTGGATATGAAATTAACGTAAATTAAAACATGCAAACATAGGTATAATGTTATACTACACATCTGAGCACTTACGTGCATGAAGAAAGTCAAATAATAGAAATGCCTCATGCATAGTGCTATTGTAGCTCCTCAGTAAAAATAACGGATATATCAATTTAATATATGTAACCAATTTACAAACTAATTTGGACAAACAAATTACACATAAGCTGTTTTAGATAAAAACAGAAATTAAATTAAATTTTCTTACAACTCAAAACTGAACTTAGACTGATTTTAATATTAATGTGTTGTACAACATTTAAAAAGTAATTCCATAGTCTAGTGTATTTGGAAACATAATATACAAAATTTTAAGTGTCAATTATCTATTTTTCATCAATGAAATTGCACTGCATGTTAACTAGTCAGATGCGCAAATAAACAAAAAATATTATCCCAGATACCGACCTAAATTTCAAGCCAACTGCATTATTATTCAAAGAATTAATATAATTATCTGGTAGAATTCTTAAGTAAAGTAACTCAATAAAAATTAATTAAGTTGTAATTTAAAATAAACAAAAATAAACGAGAAACCAACTCGTTCCGCTAATAATTCAATAAGATCTGCTTATACAGACAGAACTCCATTAAAATTTAATAATTTTAAATTCCGAAATGCATATATTTTTTCTCCACTGTATCATTTCCCATTCATGAAAATCGACATGCAGAAACGAATCGTTGAACTGTGACTAAAAACGAGCGCAGCGAATCGACGCACATTTCATAAACTTTGTTAGGGCTTCGTTTAACAAGGTTCAATATATCTTTGACGATCCCATTCAGTATGAGTATTAAATTTTACATATATTTTAACCTTTTTGAGCAAATAAAAAATATCATAAATATTAATAAATTATAGAATTTATAACATTTGCGTTAAAAGAAGAAACTAAATAAAATATTCAATAGCCATTTGTTATTTTAAGTGGCAATAGGATAAAAACTACATTACATATAAGTACCCATTTCATATTTATTATTCATAACATTAGAAATTTATATGTCATATCGTTAGAGAAGATTAGGTTTGTGGGAAAACATAAAATATATTTAAATAAAGGAAGTTTACACATTATAAGAGGTAATCTACTTTAGCAATCTAAATTAGTTGTATTGCTATTGTGTTAGCAAAGTGAATTTATATTAATAGTCGTTTTATACCTCACGTAATTTCTAGACAAAAAATAAATACTTGTTAGAGAAACGATTTATATTTTACCTTATTAATGACTTTGGCTCTTAAAAAAGCAGTTTCGTAAATGCATATTTTATTCACTGAGTGCGTTATTATTGATGTATAAGTATTTCCTTTAACATAATCAAAAATGAATTATAGATTTTGATGTATTATTTATGTATTACGAAATAACAAACAAAACCATTAGCTATTAGTGCTTGATATATATTTATGGCTGAATGAATATTGATTATATTCATTAATATGCTTTGCACATACATATATATCTTAACACATTATTGTAGTAAAGAAATATTTATTATGTTTCACGCCCAGAAAAAGTAAAAAATTGACGCATTAACATTTATGGGAGGCAAATATTTTTTTCTGCTTCAGATAGCAAGATGATGTATATTTGTGTGTATGTTTCGAATCCCAAAACTGATTGCTACCGACGCCGCAGCTGAATAGAGGTCACAAATTTGCTATTCACAAGCCCCCGATCAATGGGCGATGCTCTGATCTGCATATACACATCACATGCCGATAAGGATCCACTGATTTATGGTCAAACCCAAGCCCCGTGTGTTTGATTACCTGTATTAATATTAATGCAATATATGTCACGTGTTGGTACATATCTGCATCAGTATTAGGGCAATTTTGTTATTATAAAATTTTGTACAATATATTTACAACCCGTTTATATTCGAGCGGTGTGATAACTATCGATTTCAGCATGTTACTCCCTCATTTTTAGTATTTTTTTCGCTCCCGCAGCTAGTGAGGAGAGAGAATGATAATAATAAAAAAATGCAGCATGTAACGGCAGCCTTGTATGGGAAATTATTTTCATGAACTGTTTCTCTATTTATATGCATGACGCGTAAAGTTTTTCGCAGCTCGCAAAACCGTTCGCTGATATATCCCACACCCATTATATGTTCATAGCTGGAATATTTATTCCGACAGACCTGCACATTGTATTGAATACCTCCATTAGGATGTTTTAGTGGACGGGAAATGGAATAGTCCCAGTCCGACATTAATTTCCGGACTACGCTACCCTATCAAACTAAATATAAATGTATGGACAAAATAATATAAAGAGAATACCCTTCTGTTAGGAATTATTGATGACCCTATTAATAAACCTGTCATTGAAATGCATCAAATTGATTTGCATAGTCGTGCTACGTCTTATTTATTCATTGGAAATTACAATCGCATTGTTTCACTTTAGTCTGCTTTCTATATTTAACTGAGGCGCATGAATTTCTATTATCTACATTGTATGCTGATAAATCATTTCAATAAGCACTTGCTACAATATCTGAAGTTATACTAGTTTACTTTAGTAATTTTATAAATATTCACTAAAATCAAAACATACAACTATAGTGATATTTAAAGTTAAAACTTCTTTTTTTTGTAGATTATAGTAAAGTTGTTAAGAAATAAGATTTTTTTTTAATCAACTTCACTCAATAGAAACAGTAGAATCTCAATGAATACAACAACTATGACTAGCAACTCTTATCACTTCAAGCAAAAACCACGACTGTGTATTTACGTCGATCTCAATGTCAGATCAGATATGAATAAAATTCAATTTAAAAACATAAACATAAAACTAAAATCGGGCCCTACAGAAAACCGAGGCTGACCGATAAAGCTGTTTTTCGAGACAACTTATCGCGTATTTTAAGTACTTGCGGATTTAGTAAACTATGTAAGTAAATTAGAAAATTCTTTAACTCAAGCGTACAAAAACTCGTGCCCACTTAGGCTGGCTACCGAATCCGACAACATCATACCTTGGTGGTGCTAAAACTCGACCTGCTTAAGGAGCCTGCACAAAAAGCTTTTAACAGAGCAAGAAACTCAAAAAATCAAGATCAAGACTAAATTTTATACATAAATGCCCAAAAAGATTATAAAAGACGCATACGTAAACCTCAGCGGAAAACTTAGATATCTTTTAACTGAAGCTGAAGAAGATGAAAATATCATCCTAACTTAACTGACAAGAATCTATAGTTCATGCATTGCTTTTCGTTACATACCTAAATCACAGAATAAAGTAAAACTATACTCTTTTCTCTTGAAAACAAAAAAAAACAGCCTTATCATTAAGTCAATACACCCAAACCAACATGCATACACCTAAGGACAGTCCACCAAATCAGCCCTAGATCTTGTAACGGTCCAAATCAAAAGATCACCAAGAGACTAAATGTCAACCTTAGACGTATTTATAGATATTGAAGGATCTTTCAATAAAACACTTTAAAAAAAATCTACTTAGAATAATCTACAAGGTTAAAAATGAAAATAGTGAACCGCAAAATATATAGCAAAAATGTACAAATTTTAACAAATAGTAGAACTAGAGCATAATTGCTATAAACATGCCTAAAATTACATCAAAGCTAATTTATTAATGTCACCGTGCCTTTACTTTAACAGCCTGTAAAAATAACATCGAGCTGCTCGAGTTAAAAGAAAATTCTAACAAAGTAGATAACATCAAAGCGGACGGGCTGGCACGTAAAGGATCAACCCTCATAGCGTGTGAACCTTGAACCGCTTTGCCACTCAAAAGCTTTAATAACCTACTAAAAATTAACATACACAACGCACTGAGAAAGCGTTGGAATGACATTCCTAGCTGCAGACAAACTTGCAAATTATGACAGGAATCCTAACAACTAAGAAAACACATTCACACGATTGGTATTAGAGACAGTCGTATAGAGGACGTGAAATGAATGACAAGACAATCAAGCACGTGCTATCTGCATGCCCGGCCCTCTCATACAATAAAGAGTTCATGTTGTGGAGCAGCTGGCTTGACATAGGAAAACTTCTACAAGCGTTGTATTTGCATACAACAACCACATAGTGTGGTTTAATGCCAAGACAACGGAGTAAGGTTACCATTACAGATAATACAAAAAGCCTAATAAAACCTACGTGCAGTAAACATCACTCTAAATCCAGAATCCAGAATCCAAACAATTACTTCTAAAAAGATAAAAAACATATCAAAAAAGTAAAAAAACCACACACTTTTTACTATAAGTGGCGTTAACGTCAGAGAAAATTATATGTGAGTTCAAATCGAAATTATTAAACACAAAATAATGTACAATACTATGCGACAACAAAATTATTGGTATTGTATAATAAAAAACGTAATTAGTTCCATGTAAAATGTAAGAAAAGAAAACGTGCTTAAATTACAATAGCATGTCCCTGTAATAGATGTACGAAGTTTGTCCGGAAATTACGGAGCGCTATGCAAGTAAGTACGAGTTTACTTCTGCTTGTTGAACGTAACCCTTTTTTACCTGCCGTCCTCTGATTGAGGAACAACGCATCAACATCAAGTTTCTTACAAAGCTAAGCAAGAATGGCCGTAAAAATTTTGAGTGTTTGAAACAAGTTTAAGGAGTCAATTCTCAAAAAAAAACCTACCGTAAACAAGTGGTTAAAAAGGTTCCGGGAAGGCCAAGAAATTGTGCGTGACTTTTTAGCCCAAAGCTCAATCACCGTGACAGAACACCCGCCTTATTCACCCGATTTAACCCTTTGCAACTTCTTCCTGTTCCATGAATGCAAAATAATGCTTCGGGGCGGCACTTGGGATATGTGGAAGCCATCAAGGCAGCAACGACACGGCAACTAAAAAGCCTCACAACTGAAAACTTTCAGCGATCTTATCAACAGTGGAAACGGCGTTGGCAAAAGTGCATCTTGTCTCAGGGGGAGTACTTTTTTTTACACTTAGCCCAAACAATCGCCATAATACTATTGAAGGAGACCATATTAAAATACCTGAATAATTGCACTTTTATACGTATTTTCCAGACAAACCTCGTATATAATAAACTAAATAATAACTAAAGATAATATAAATTAAACTTCATATCTCAAACCCTATCTTACCAAAATGAATAAGTATATAATTACAACATGAGACACACCAACATGGCCGTATCTAAGAAGAGTTTTGGGGGTTAAAAGTCTCTATGTTAGAAGGAAAAATTCTGAATCTAATTTCTTAATTAACCAATACTTGGGTAGGTAGGTGGGTCACTCCAGATTATAATTACCTTCGAGTAATTTGAACTGGAGTGCCGTCCCACCCGCCCAAAAGTTTGTTAACAAAAAATTGGATATTTTTCATCTTTGAATCCTTTATGTAAAAGGAGGGAACAATAAATCCAATCTATTTATAACTAACACTTGGGCGGGTAGCTGGGTCACTCGAGATCATAATTATCATCGAGTACCTGAACTGAAGTGCTCACCCAAGAATTGTTATCATAAAATTAAAAGTTTCTCCTTTTTGAAAACGTTAGAAATCTCTTTGTCCAAGAAGAAGAAAGTGATATCAAATCTCTTAATGACCAACAAGACGAGTAGATAGGTGGGTTTCTACAAATCATAATTACCAACAAATAGTTTGAACAAGAGTGCCCGTCTAAGGTTATGTTACCAAGAAATTAAAAGTTTCTCCTACTTACAAGCGTTTGTCTAAAGAAAGTGATGTACAATCTTTTGATGACCAACACTTGGCCTGTTGCTTGGTTTGCTCTAGATCATAATTGTAATCAACTAGTTTAAAATGAGGTAATTATCTGCCCACCTAATAGTTTGTTATCAATAAATTGGAAGTATCTTTGCAAGCGTTAGAAACATCTTTGTCCAAAAAAATGCAGTAATATACAATCCCTTGATAACCAACACTTAAACGGGTGGTTGAGTCACTCTAAATCATAACCACCAAGTAGTTTAAACTGGAATAAACACTTACCCTGCCAAAAGTTTGTTATCAAGAAATTAAAAATTTCTCCTCATTGCAAACATTACAAATGTTTTTGTCCAAGAAGAAGGAAATAATATCCAATTTCTTAACGGGTGGATAGTTTACTCAAAATCATAATGACCAGCAAACAGACTAAATTGCAATCTGTCCAAGCATTTGTTGTCCCACCCAAGAATTGTTATCAAGAAATTAAAATGTTTTCCTTTTTGCAAACGTTAAGTCTCAATATCCTAGAAAAAGAAAGTGATATCAAATATTTTAATAACCAATACTAGGACGGGTGGGTTTGTCTCTACAAATCATAATTACCAGCAAATAGTTTGAACAAAGTGCACTTAAGTGGGTAAGTGGGTCTCAATTAAATTATCGCTTACTATTTAAAGAATTATCCACATCATTAACAGCTGTTTCTTTTTCTTCAAGATTTTCATTTTCTTGTCGTCCATTAAATACCACAAAAATAATCAAATCTTTCAAAACTTCTTTTCTAAAATAACCACCATTGATATTGCCAACATCCATTTCAACAACAAAATCCATTGTTGCTGTACACAAAGCAAATTTCAAAATTTTTATGAGATGAGGCTTTAACCTGAATCGTACAAATACTAATTGGTTATCAAGATAAACTCTTGCCTTGTCTCGGTTAGTAATTATTTTTTTATACATTTAAAGACGTACTACAATAAAATCTTATAATAAAAGAATTTCAAGCAACCACAAGCAATCGGTATGTTACGATTGAAAATGACTAAGTAGGTTAATACAAAATTATTCAGTTGGTAGTGCACAATTTTGTTCAATTCTAGATACAGCCCTGCACACCACAATGCACATCTACTATTTTAGAAGCATAGCACCAACATCAATAAGTAATAATAAACATTTCAAACATAAAAACGTTCAACAAATTACAAAAAAGCAAAGTTCACCGTGTTCATAGTTTTCCACTTAACCTTAATTTCAACAATTCATTTGATAAACATAAATAAACTGATATTTGTGGTTTTCTGTAGTATATGGCAGCCACCTGCAAGATAAAACACGCAAACATTATACATAAGTTTATTATTCATCAATATACAAAATTTCACAAGGTAACCAAACGTGTTTAACCCAAAACTCACCTTTTTCTAAAAAAAAAAAACATAATTCAGATCTGAATAAAGATGATCGGATAAAACATGGGTGCTACATACAAAAAAAATTAAAGACAAATGATATCAACTCACCAGAAATTATACCAGAATGTAAGATTATTCACTCTTAATTTAAATCAGCAGTGTCGTTGTTTGATCAATAATATTTTCCTAGGTAAAATAATTTTTGGGTTTACCTTTTAACCTTATCAAAAAAATTAATAATTCTTATAATATTATAAATGATAAAAAATTAAACTATAAATCTGTGTTTCGTGAATTAACAAATAATTTTCTTAATAATTACTCTAGTGTAAAGATCAAAAATCAATTTTAAAAACCAAAACTGACTACGATCTAATCTGGACTAAGTTAACAATAAGTGGGATCTCAACCAAAACCACTCAAAATGGGAGTTAATCTTAAGCCAAAACCATCCGAGATGTCAACTTATAATGAGCATAAACCAACTTATTCCAAGCACAAGCCTGCTAAAATGGCAGCTAAATCTAGACCTTAATATTGACATGTTGTCAGAGTCTAAAAAAGTAGAAGATACTTCCGCGCCACCCATTCTAATAACCGTTAATAAACAAAGTACTTAAATCTGGTAAACATAAAAAACTTCCAACAAACTATAGACCCATCTCCATAAGTAGCTGTTTATGCATGTTATAATAAACAACAAACAATAAGCTTTTTTTTTACTGGATTAGTAGATTAAAAAGGTTTACATGCTGGTATGAATATAGTTCAAGGCGTCATTATTCTATATCTGATCAAGAGATACAAACGCTTTATTCGTAGAGTATTCTCGGATATAGTAGCATTGTTTATAAAGAGTACTTCCGTACACTCAAGGTGATTTGTCATGCAGGTTAAAGCAGGGTTATCCTCATGCAGCTCTGCATCGGTTGATGAATTCACAGGTCATTTGTTAGCATCCCAGTAAACACAGTTACGTTTAAAATACGTTTATTTTTGGTATTACACCTAAGTGTAATATTTGTTTATTTGTTAAGTATATTATTCGGAAAAATGTCCGGCGACTAAACGGATATATCTCGAATATTTAGTGTGTAATATACGTATAGGTTATATGTATTTTAAACGTGTAATTTACACGTATTATCAACGTAAAAAATGCGTTAAAAATATAATTGTATATTTTTTCAATTTTAATACACGTGTATTATAGGTTAAACTTTATCCGGCGAGTAGACATGTGTATGTTTGGATGCCTATACGAAATAACGGACTCATATTGGGAAGAATTGGGTCACCCATTCAAGTCGTGACCGGAGCGGACGTTGCTTAACATTTGTTAACGCTGGTATTTGTACATGCCCTCTCTGCCGTACTGCCTACTTTCTCGGATATATAATAATATAAAATATGTATATCATTTTAACATAAAATACAAAGTATTACATCTAAATAAATAAAACATTATAATATTTAACATAGATAGATTAAAGAACATTACAATTAAATTAAAGATTCATTTTGATTTTTCAACCAGTCTTTTGGTGACATCTGAAAAATATACTGTGAGTATTTCCACAACCTCATATGACACACATATGGTAATCTTTATTTTAAATAACTTGACTAGTTTGCTATTTGTATTTATAATACTATATATATTAAATATTAAATTTAAATTAAAAAAAAAAAAATCGATGAATTGATATTAATGTTACTGTAATGGCTATAAAAACAAGTTATTCGAACTAAAAATGTCATTGCATATTTTCAGACTTAGCACAAATTAGGTATTTCATATTAGTACTCTTAAACCTGCGCTTCCAGTTCAATTAAACAACACTTCAGCACTGTTGTGTAACAACAAACAACTTAAAACTGTATCGGATATTGCAACTAATAGCAAGTGCACATTATGGTTGATAAAAAAATTAAAAAAAAAGATTAATCATGCATCTCAACATACACTTTGCAAACTATATTCACGCGCTCGGGTAGCCTCGGACGTACAAACATCCAAGACAACATTGATCGGCAAACTAATCCCAGAAATAATAAACGTTAAATATACGTAGATATATTATGCAGGTTATTTATAGATATATTCTAATGAATAATATACGTATATTAATCAACGGTAGAAAAAATGGAAAATATTAACGTATATTATACAGATATACATATCTTACGTGTACAAGAAATGTATATTATACGAATACACATATACCATATACGCTTTTTACACCATATATACGTGTAATAAACTTATATTATCTAAACTTGTGTTTACTGGGATCTGAGATGTGTCTAGTTCCAGATCTCTAATGATCCCTTAACTGTATATCATATCTTATTAGGTCAACAGTCAACTTATTATTTTCAGAATCGTTATAGTTGACGCTGTGAGAACTTTATATATTGAAAACATAAAAAATAAAAAAACAAAATGTAGATAAATAAAACACAAACTCATAGAGATTAATTAAAGCTATATAAATTAAGCTGTAAAATATTGATTAACTGAAATAATCACAATTGCAATATGCATGTGCATCTAAATATCCAACAAAAGTACAACAAGCAAATCAAAACTAAAATATCTTCAAAAATAATACAAAAAACATAAGACCGTTTTCAATATCTAAGAAAATAAAAAAAAATTCAGTGTAAATACCTGACTGATAAGCATAGAATACTAAATAATTACCACACATGGAACATAAAAAGAGCTACAACACCCAATTAAGTTTTACAATATGATGTGTGAATTATGAATATCCCATTTTCAATTAAAGCTATAATGATATCCATTTCCAAATATTTCACCAACGCTGCTATAAAATTTAAAGATTAGTATGAATAATGCATGTAATTTAATCTTCGTGAATAAATATTTAAAATTGTAATGCGTTTATTTATGGTATGTTAATTCGAATTCAAAATATATATCAACTAACGCTGAATCAAATCAAACCGATTAATTCTAGTAAATTTAATTAAAGCGCGTTCTAAATTATAACAAAATTGATTTTGTACCACATGCGGATTGGTGTTATGTTAAAGTGTTATCCTCTGGCCCTTTCAAGTTGCGCATAATCTATCATGAATATTTTATCATAATGCATATTTTCACTTTTCCGGCACCAAGGACGTTGATGTGCCTTGCGAGATGAATTATTAAAGTAGAGACACTCAGGCTAGACTACATTCAAAGATTAAGTTTTATCTCGTCCATATTCCTTAGTAAGTTTTGTAACAATAGAATAATATTTTCTGTTTTTTTATATAACTCACCTTGCAGCGACGACCAAATCTGCACGTCTTCGTACCGCGTGAAAGTGCTACCTACTGCTTCAGAGCATATATCCGGTATGTGGGGTGAAATGATGCCTGCTTGGGCCACATCGACGGTGTAATCCATAGTGAAGTTCTCCCGTCCTCTATCCTCTTCCGGTGTGCGAACCGTTCCCGGATTTTTCTGTCTTAATTTCGACATAGCGTCCGATGATATAAAGGCGTCCTTGGGAAAGTGGAATATGAAGCACATCACTTGATATTGGCTCTGACCCCGTTCCTCTTCTCCGAGTATCAAGGCTTTCAGAATTTGAACTTCCTGTAAAAGAAAAGAAAATATTTTTAAATATTGATGGTGTACGTTTTATAATCTATAAATCTTATAACATATTATTAAAAAAACACTACTTAATTATACTTTATGTTTTATTATAATATAAAAATCAAATTTTAATTTAGGATATGTAATTAAATCAAGTTTCCATCGTCATCAAAATTTTTATTATAATAAAGATTGTTCTCATATTCTAAAACAATTTATTTTTTAACATATAATTAACTTTTGACATTACAATAATACATTTAATTCATATGTAGAATTGGTAATTGCGTTGTAATGTAAAACAATATCATTGTAGAAGATACAAACTGAGTTGTGTATAGTGCACATATTAAATATCCATTGAAATAGGAGCATGTTCTCGAGGGACAGAACTTTTCGAGTTCTTGATGTATGCCATATACATGGTATGTAATGGCGGTGTTCATGTCATAAACTACTATCCCAGTATAAATAAAACAGGCAAGCCTAAACATGGGTAAATCCACTGAAAACAATCTTAATCCTGCTAGTAAGTCTAGAGGATTAGCATCTGATTACAATAATAATTGACGAGAGGATCAGGCGGCGGCAATTACCAAGGTCCCCTGGCTCCAGAAATACCCCCTTTTCCTCCTGTCTGAATCTAGTCAATTAATAGTTCAATCTCGGCACAATTACCGAAGGGAAACGTCTAGCAGATTCGACATTAACAATTCTAATCCAATTCCTGAACAATTCGGACAAACAAACACTACACGAAAGCGAACAGGTCGCCTGCATTCTGGTCCGGGGATTGCTTCAGACATGTTCAAGTACTTCTTGTACTGTAGGGAGCGGTGCACATTCGGTTGTAAGGATTCACGAGAATCTCAAGATGATCGAATACTTTGAGTTTGATTTCATTCGATTTCTTGAAGAATTGTTCGGTTTTAATTAGTTTGCCATTCAGATCATTAATTGTATGTTACATATAGATAAAGTGAATAATTTTAATTGAAAATATTTAATAAATTAAAGAAAAAATCTCCAAAGATTGAGCGATCCATATTAGATATTCAATATCTAGTAAAATTATGTAGTCGAGAGTAAAGTTCCAAGAATTAATTAATTCATGGTTTTGAAATCGGCAATATGAATTATTTAATTTGACCGACAACGTCACAAAGTTACATGTTTTATAGTGATGGAAATAGAATTCATGAATGTTGAAACATTCAATTCGCATTCTAAATGTATATAAAAATAAACTGCAACAATGGCATTGTTGAATCATTATGAAGCGTCTTAATAAGAATATTATTTCACGATTGATTTGTATTTGGAACGTGATTATTTTATTGACAAGCAAAATGCTATGTGTGCGAGAATTGAAACAAATTATTGAAATTATAAAACGTAATTATGGTACAATTGGAAAATAATGAGACAAGAAAATTACTGCTGTTTCAAATAAATTATATAAATTAAGTATCAGTGATCGTATATTACATTCCATACAAATACACAAATAACATCTAATTTGTATCAATTTTAGTTTCTAATTTAAATTAAGAAAAACATTATAGCGTATGTTAGATACTGGTACATACTCAAAAGAAAAGTACAAAATAAAAAAAGTGCAAGTTACAGCCATAAATTTACGTGGAAATGTAGTAAAGAAATTACATTGTGTTGCCCCTAATGGGAAGTTCTTTTATTAAATTTTCGCGTGCTCGTTTCAGTGGCTCTCGTAACAGACATTCCCTTATATGATGACCACGCCATTATATTAATTATTCACGCAATATTATTTTTCTTTTATCAATTTTAAAAGTAAAGTAACAAACGGTGGCATCTTTGTCCAATAAATAATATCGTTGATAGTAATGCAATATTAACTAGTAACTAACTATAGATAATTAAAAACAAAAGTCAATATCTTACAAATTTTAGTACGTTTGGTTGTTAATTTTATAATTCAAATTAATCAATGTTGAAACTGAATACAGTTTAAAACCAAATACATTTATTTGATAGACGCAATTCTCGATATTCGGCAATAGATTACTAATTACATGCACTATTTTTAAATACTTTAAAACTCAATTTTAAACTATACTTTAGAGTTCTATTGCATTAATGAATTGTATAAGAAGATATAATTTGTTTTCATATTAAAAGTTTGTTTTGTAAAGTTTGGCCTGTCGATAAATCAGTCAAATAAATTCAAAATAAAATGAAAGGGAGACGTGAAACAATCCCGAAAGGCGCCTCGACGGCAAATTAGGAAAGTTCGAATC
The DNA here is from genome assembly GCA_963932245.1 of Tachinus rufipes. Classification (NCBI taxonomy): domain Eukaryota; kingdom Metazoa; phylum Arthropoda; class Insecta; order Coleoptera; family Staphylinidae; genus Tachinus; species Tachinus rufipes. The sequence goes on along the minus strand of OZ010745.1, from coordinate 66,910,120 downwards.
CGCCCCTGGCATCTCGATCTGACAAGGATCAACTGGAGTCGAAAAGTTCACGGGGTTTACGCTGGGAAAATAGTTTTTCGCGCCGTGCCTCAACCGCCACCTCTCTACCGACAGCAGATTACATGGCAAAGCTTTTTATTTTTGGCGGAAATTGCTACCAATACCGGCATCGATAAAGAGGCGCCGTTTATGCCTCCCATCATACATTGGAAGAGGAGAGCGCACGCCGCCTGTTTTTTCTTTACATTTACGTTCCGTAAGATAAAAAATAAATAAATAAATATATACACTGTAGATTGAAAAGCCGCGTGCATATAAAGGTGTATACCATGGTAGGGGGAGCAAAAAGGATGGGAACCAAATTGGAATCTCATAAATATTTCCTACATCGACAAATGGGAGCTGAAATTCAAGGCTCAGAATTTATTCTTTTGGGAATTTTCGCGACATTCAAATACACCAAAAGCATTGAGGGATTTTATCTTAAATTTTGTCAAACGTACATTTAAAAATATTATTGACAATAAAACCTAAGTTTTAACTTATGTTAAATTTAAATATATTATTATTATGCCAAGTTAACTCTAATGCAAAAACTAATGTAAATGCAAATAGACAATATTTATTTGTGTGTACTGTATATTCATGATGATAAATACGAGTTTTCCCAATTATAATAATATATTATCAGCAAAGCATTTGTAGAACAAATCATTTGAAATCAATCAAACTGCCCAATGACTCAATTATGTCAATGCTCTATTCTATAGTGTACCAGCCTTCTGTGTAGATATATAATTTAGTTGAGGGAACACAACCAATATAACCATATTGTGTATCTAACAAAGTTCCCAGCTTTACTAAAATATAACAATCAAAAAACATTAAATTTATCCTACAAACTCAATTTAAATTAAACAATATATTATGTAAAAATAACATTTTTAAAATGTTCTTATAAATATAATTTGTAATTCTATATTCTATTTGCCATTTGATAATTCTTTGATAAAATAAATACAAACGCTTGCACAAAGTAATTAAAGTTATTTATAATATTATTACAGCGTATACATGTCTAGATCTGATTAATAAATTGCATTCTTAAAAAACATAATTAAAAATAAACATATGTCGGCAGTTAATTAAAAGATGATAGCGACACTAAACAATTGAATTACAATATGAAAATTATTTTTAATCTTACTTTAGTCAAGTGACCCATACTTCATAGATGGCTAAAGTTTAACTAACTAAAAATCCGCTTTATTTAATGATAACACAAAAAAAATGTTGTACTATAAACTCTTAAAAACAAGTTTGAAAACTGATATAGAAACCTTAAAATTTCTTAAAAGACATAAAATAACCTTTAACAAATCAGAAAACTTCAAAAGACCAACAAATTTTAAGAAGTTTAAGTTTTATAAATTAAGACTAATTAAAATAAATTTAATTAACTGAAATTCCACATTCTTTTATACTTTTAAATACAGATAGTGAAAATAAATTTGAAAAATTTTTAGCTGTTGATGAATGAATGCGTGTCGGGTAGTTTCTAAAGGATTCAGCGGCAGGGAACGAGATAGCATGTGGATAAGTCAAAAAGTCTATCCCATTACCACAAATAGATTCTATTCTTTACTAATAAAGTGGGACAGTCGCACAAACGCACACGCAGGTTCATTGAAGCTAAGAGCAGAGAGTAAATATAAGCCAAGATAAAATTTATCTTAGAAATAAAATATAAAAACTATATATTTTATTCATAAATTAAATTATCCAAAGTTTTAAACTTGATAAACTTAATAGTTCAAAAAACCATGTGTCGTTTTGTTTTGTTCGCATGTTTTAAAATATACCAATAACCGCAGAGCTTTGTCGATTATGAAAAAAAATTGATATTTTTTTGATAATTAGTTATAATAATCTTTAAATAAATTCAATAATACCAATATATCGTCGTGGAAAAAACATTGTAGTAAAGTGCATAATTAGTAAAATAAATATTGCCTTAGCAATATTTTTCGGATTTTGGTAACTTTTATGTTAATTATAAACTTTATTATTACCATAATAATTTCATTCTTTATAACTTGAGTAAATATTTTAAAATAGTTGACTGTTTTACTACAAAAGAAATAGACACTTTGAATGTTTTACTAATCCAAAATTAATAATGTTATTACAAAATTGTTTACACTGTTTTATAGTAATTCTCAAAGTTTACTTTGGGATCTAAAAAGCGCTCAATATGTGCTCCTCGTGTCACAAAGCACACATCAAGACTAGTTCATTCCAAACCCGATGTAACATATCTGTATTGAGACTTTCCAAAACTCTTGCAATGTACTGTTTTAACTCATCTAAATAATTAAAATACGTAGAGGCATAAACCAGGCCTTTGTTTTATTAACAGAATGTAGTGGTTAGTACTTGAAAAAGGTTACCACAAAAAATACTATTTAGGCTAAAAAACAACTGTAATATGAAAAGTCGTGCCTCCAGTAAATAAACACACCTAATGGTGGAAAGCAGCAGCAACCGCTAATACTGGACTGAGGTGAAAAAGATTGATTTCGATATGGCTTAAATTCAGATTTCACCAAGCAAAAACTAAATCATGCTTTCACCGACTGGCGATGGAGAAGACAACAGAAGACCATCTCATTATTACAGAACAAACGGCCCCAAATCCCCGGCAGATCTTAAATAGTAAGAGGATGTTACAATTCACCAGAAGAAAACTAAAAATAAAAACATAGAATTTAAGAAACATCTTTCAAATAGAAAAAATGTACAATGTAGCAGCAAAAATAAAAAAACCAAAAGTTACCATACTAAGACTTAGTGACATACAATGATTGGTAAAGAAAAACACCAAACATACAACGGCACAATGTACTTCTCTAAAAATAATTAAAAAAAAACACTAAACATAGACATGGAATAGCAATAATTTTACACCCAAATGTCAATAATATCCTTCGTACCACTGTCAAAATGTGCTATTACAACTACAAACACAAACAAGTAAATGCCACAACACTAGACAATGACGACCAAAAAATAAAAGCCTTTAATGAGAACATCAAAACTGCTAAGACAACACTGGTATAGTAGAAAATTATGGAATGGACAACAGTAAATGAACGTAAAAACAGCCTTAAAGAATTTGCATAAACAAATAAAATAGCTATAACAAATACATATTTTAAATTACCAACTAGAAAACTTTATACATGGACTTCCGCACAACACACTTAACATCATCTAGTAAGAAATCAAAAACTGCCTAAAAAAATTTGCATAAACAAATAAAATAGCTATAACAAATACATATTTTAAATTACCAACTAGAAAACTTTATATATGGACTTCCCCACAACACACTTATCATCACATAGTAAAAAATCAAATTAACTATTTATTGATTTGAAAAGGATAAAAACAGCATAACATCAGCAAAAACATATCCAGAGGTAGATGCACCCTCTGATCACAACCTGTAGCAGCCAGCTTCAGAGCAAAGCTCAAGAAGCAAACAAAACTAAAACCTGAAACCAGACTAGACGTTTAAAATTTAAAAAACAGACAACTAAAAAACTTGTAAAAACATTGAACAAAATGCTTATAGAAGATAAAAAAAATATTAGACATGCTAAAAATGACAGCTTTTCGTCTGAAAGCAGTTAAACTTTGGCACACTGCATAGCGGGCTGGCAAACACTGTATCCTCCTAGAGGAAGCTCTAAAAAAACACCTCTATTAAGAGCGTTAACAGATAACATGTCTTTCCTTTTTTGTGTCAGCGTGTGCATAAACAAAAAAAGCAGAAAGTAGCAAATGATTTGATTGGAATTTGCACGGATAGCTCAAAAATCAAGTAAAGATTCTCAAGCAGAAATCTTCTCGCAAAACCTAAACCTAAAACTATCATTACCACTAGGAACGCACACATTCTTCCAAGCAGAAGTAGTTGGGATAACCTATAAGGTTATGAAAATAATAAACAGCAACATATCTGAAAAGAATGTCCAAAGTCTAAGAGATAGTAAAACGGTTCTAATTGCAATAAACAAATCTAAATTTACATCAAAGCTAATTTTTAAAAATCACAGTGCCCTTACTTTAGCAGCCTGTAAAAATAACATCGAACAGCGGTCATTTTTCACAAAGTGGGTAACATTGAGGCGGACAAGCTGACGCGTAAAAAGTCAACCCACATGGCGTGTGAACCTAAACCCTAGACCGCTTTGTCACTCAAAAGCTTCAATAACCTACTAAAATTTAACACTGACACTTCGGACTGCAAACAGGCTGCCCCAAGCAAAAGAACTTGCAAATTATAATACCAATCTTGACAGGACACTGTCAACTAAGAAACAGACAGTCCAATGTGTAAAAGATGTAAAATTAATAACAAAACGATCAAGCACGTGCTATGTACATGCCTCGCTCTCTCATACGATAAAGAATCTACATTAGATTTCTGCTCCACCCAAGCGACCAAGTTTTTATGAAAATATTCATATCTTCAAGAAAGCCAATTTGACTAAATTAATTAATTAATTCAGCTTTTTTTCAGTAAGGACCAATCTGTTATACGTGCAACTTAAAAAAAAAAGATTCAGGACTATCTGAAAAAGCAGGATGAGTAAATCGACAGATTCAAAAAATATGTCAACAGGTTGAAATATGATGAGTCGGGGCAAATCAACAACGTCGTAGAAAAGATCAAGCAAAACCGGATACATCTCCAGGAAACCTTCTTCGGCCTGTGTAAGGATAATACGCAGAAAATTAAGAAATGTAATGCCGCCTCCACCAAAACCACAATAAAAACCCCGTAAACCCATGCGCCTTACAGCTGCTGTAGCCAAGCCCCCGCCCACAAAGACCTCGGACGCGCCAGTCCTGACCAATCCGGTAGATTCCAGCCCATCCAAAGACAATAATCTGATAGACGTCCAGCTAAATACTAACGTTGCCGCCAATAAAAGAATCACGCCCTTAAAGAAAAAAATCACCATTGTAGTCAACTCCAAGAAGAAGTCAAAACAACAAAAGAGAAAAAATGGGGTGAGCCCATTTCTGTTTCTGCTTTAACTAGGCTACCAGCCAACCCATCAAAGCAACCGGCCAACCCCAAAAGCTCTGGTGTTCATCTCTGGTCAGTCTAGTAGCTCCATTAAGTCCAAACCTCACTTCCTATTACCATACAGGATAAACCCGTATTTCAAAGGCTGTCGACGGTGTTCAAAGATATGAACTTTGCCATCGATCACGCTATAAACGCATAAAATAGTATCCGAATGCAACCTCGTTCGCATGAGAATTTCCGCTCTGCAAACGCATACTGCAAGAGCAACGATTAAAAAACGTGTATCGAGGCTGGTGCGGTGCAAACAGAGCTTATCGCTTATGGGTACGCTCCTTTATCAGTAAAGCGCATAAGAAGGGATAAGAAACCTTTCCCCATGTGTTACGTTCAACTACCACAGAACCCAAAATGCCCAGAGATAAGTGTCTCTTAACATTGTGCAACCTAACGGTCCGGTTAGAATATAAACGTAAGTCTGGTGACATTGTACAAAGCCACCGTTCTCAGCGCTATGACCTCACAACATCAAAGTGCAATTTACCATGTTTGTGTAAAATGCGCTAGAGCCTATCCCTCCACTTGTACCAAGACCAAAAAATCAGAGCATGTAGCAATAAACCATGCACAGAAAGTTAGAAAAGCTGTGTAGCTTATCTCAAGCTAAAAGCAAGGTAATTTCATATAAAACCCGCTCCAATAAACCTGCCTCTCAACGACAGATTCCTGGTCCTTCCCGGAATACTCCCAATGTAAGCAACAAGAAATCTTACACGAATGCAACAGAAAACCAGGCACAACACGCAAACACCACTTTAGTCAAAAGTCAACTTTTTGTCCGCTTGACACAAGCAAGCGAAGCTGATTTTAAGGAGATACATTCATTACATCTTCTAGTGCAAAAACTAAAGACAAACAAATTGTCCGATAGTCTGTTCCCAGACATAGAAGTAGTACAAAATCGCTACACTCTCTATGCAACGCTTATGAGACTGGCACAATAGGTGCATTAATAATATAGCTCAGGTGCCAAACTTCTAAGAATTCAAATAAGGGGGGAGATCGTGAGAGATTTGAAGGTTCTCCCAATCCAAAAAAAAAACTTGCAAATTATTAAAAAAAAAAACAAAACTTAATTAATTTACAAATCAGTGTTATTAAAAGACTAACTTCTTCAATTATTAAAAACCCCAATGATCTTAATATAATTTCATCAACATTACCGTTATTAGAACAATTGCCAAATAAAATATCAAACTCTCTCATACATTCCTTTTGGTAATAAATATTAATCAATGCCTACAACACCTAAAAAAGTAACTAAGCAAATAAAAAATACCAGTAGAGTAAGAATTGATAATATACCAATGACAATAATTAAGAGATGTATTACATATATTGCAGTCTATTTTAGTCACATTTTCAAACAAACAAATTTTCAACACCTAAAAATAACGTTAACTTACTGGTTTCACTATTATATAGAATTCATTTTAAACTAAGCTTTATCGCATAAAGTAATTACTTAACGATTAAATTTGTTGACGTAAATAAATATGTTAACAAAACTTTACATAAAAAACAAATTTGTTTACATTAGCCAGTATTAAATTTTTTTATAAATTTCTGCATTACAGCCATATAATCAATAACCATATTGCTTTTAATGTGCATAATATGTATAATATGCAATATCCCTGTTTATTTTGGAGTAATTTATAACAAAACAAAGTTTATTAAAATGACAAGTCGCACCTACTCAAAACATTCTTATATTAATTACTTCACCGCAGGCAATACTTTTTTAATAAAATTTCAGCAGTATTTGTAATTGAAATTTATAATCCAATTTATGTTTTTAGAGATGCTTAAAAGTTTATATAGCCATTTGTAAAATTATAGAATTAACTGTAATTAGTATAAACAGATTTTAATTACCGAAAAGTAATTACCCTTATTGTAATTACAATTAAAATTTCCGTTTTGTGTTGTGTTGTTTGCTTTAAAAACAAAATCAGAAAAAAGTTAAAATGTAAAAGAATAAGCGAGAAAAGAATATTTCGCTTTGTAGCAGAAGCGACGTCGAGCAGGTTTTAATGCATCCTCCATTTCCCTAATTATAATTGCTTTTAAAAATCGGATTAAAGAGGTTTGATTAGCCTGCTCTTGATGCACATGCATTTGATGAACATTTAATTCTCCACTCTTTTAGTTTGTTATTCATTGTGCTGAAACTTTGATGTAAATAAAAGCATTTTCCATTCGCAATTAAAATGGTTTAATCTCTGTTTTAATATGGCTGGACATCAGGGTAAATGGGAACGCATTTTGTGGCCAGTCTGTATTATGCGGAAACTAAACCCGTTTAAATTTATTATAATTGTAATGATGGGGTTGCAGCAACAAAGCTGAAAAAAAACAACCGTTGCCAAAATGGGATAGTAACGTTGATAGGGTATGTAATTACGGCTAAATATTACATAAAATAAGTTTACGACTTTGTTTGTACATCGTTTTGTGGGGCTTATGCTCTTAGTGTGAGGTTTCGCCTCTATATAATAACTTCCTGGTGTATTCGGCGTTGTTTTTTATTATGCGACTCCCATTATATCTACTCGTAACTAAAAGGGTTAAAACTTAAATACAACAAAGTTTTCGGCATATTAAACTTTTATTATAATTTCAAAGTCCTCTCGCAAATAATAAAATGTAAAAACATGAAATACGATAAAAAAGACAAAATTAGAATTTTGTATGGGGCAAGGTGCACTAATAGAAGAGAAGATTCCGCTTTGCATTTTAATAAAACTTGCTCCTTTCATGCATAGGGTGATTTGTTTTGGGAGTACGCCAACTCGTTGAATCAAACCTTATGAAAAAATCTGTTCTATGTTAAAAATATGCAATACCTCCTACTCTTATTTCTACAATATATTGAAAGTTAATAAAATTTCCTTTGAAATTAATCAATTTGTTAAATTAAATTAAAAACAATATTCTATGTTATGTTGTAATTTTACTCAAATGTAGGTTTGTACGAATACGGACACAAATAAGCATCAAAGATGAGCGAAAGGTAAAACAAGTAATGCAAAAATAGCAATAAAAACAATAAATTGTTTCAATATCTCAAATTACATTTTTAAAATTGCTTAACTTCAATAGCATAGCTATCCAATAAATTTGTAATTAATATTCAGATAAAGTAATTTACAAGATTCCAATTAATAATTTGACGGTTACTTCAATTACTGACATTAAGACCAGCCATTATTAATTGCAATACAGTTTATTAAGAATTGATGATGACATTCATCATTCTCAGTAAACACGTGACATAATTTTAGTTCGTAAACAAATGTTATCCAGAAATTAATTTTAAGTCGATTCAATCGTACGTATTTTCCTATTGTATAAAAATTAAAATCAATGACAACCATTAAAAGTATTCTTATCTATTTCTGAATAGGTTTTAAAATCTATTATAAAACAGAATTATTATTGGAATAATAAAACGTCAATTGCAATGGCGTAGCAGGAGTGGTTATATTATGCTTATTAAGGGTAATATATCAAGTGGTATGATTATTATTAAACATTACAATAAGTTTTATTACCAAAACAAGTAAGTAATTATTGATTATTAATCAGACTATAAGTTTTATTTAGAAAGAGAATATAATGAATTACCTCATATAATAAATTGATTGAGATAATGCACGAACACAATTATAATTTTTAATTTGTCAATATCTTTTTTAGATCAAATATTTATTAAATAAAAAACAAAACAAAACAGAACAAAATTTTAACTTACTTTAAAAAAAAATGACAAATGTTAACAAAAGATCTGCTATAACACAAATTTTACCAAAAAAAACACAATAAATATAAGTAGCTTCATATTATTTTATGAAAACTAATTTCAAAGTAACCAAAAAGATTTAATGAAACTAAAACGCAAAAAAGTCAAAGATCTACAAAGAACTGGAAAAATGATGTATTGTAAAAAGATTTTTTTTATGTTAAGCTGTTCTTACATTTGTCAATTTATTGTTCTTTTTAAATACTTACTGACCTGGAAGTCCTAATCAGATTAAATTGTCACTTTATATCTGCCAATTTATTAACCAATTTCTACTGAGATTAAAACATCTGATTAGAACATGTCTTATTTTGCTTCAATTTATTGATAAAGTTACGTGCTATATAACCTCAATTTTATTAACAATAATTTTAAGTATTTTTTGACCCGGTGTAGTATAATCTGCGTTTTGTGGTGTTAAGTACATAAATACATACATACAAAAAGAAAGATTGTGTAATAATAACGTATGGCAATGACTATAATTTAAAATCAGTTGTTTAAAACAATTATTATACAGTATTGAAAATTAAACAATAAATTGCTGAGTGTAATGTAAAACAAATCTTCAATAAATTGTAGTAAAATTAAAATTAAACAATAAATTGACAAAAGTAAAAACAGCTGTAGTTGACTAACTATAAAAACAAACTGATATTGTGATAGTTTTGTTATGAGAAGTTTCTATGATATTTTAGAGTATAATCTCCAAGTTTAGTTCAATACGCTCAACAGTTACATTTTATATATGTATACATAAGTAAAAATAATAATTTAAACTTGAAAACAAAAAAGTCATAAAACGTCTACCAAAAAAGACAATATCAAAAATATCTATAAAAATGTATAAAAAAATGAACTCGTTCTATTTTCAATTTAAACTTTAGTGCAAGTAGTTTAAGTGAAATAAAAAATTCATCAACAAAATCTTTGAAATTATTGACTGATACCGTAATAAAAGTTCAGTTAATTCTAGAAAATTAACAGAATCAGAAACAAATATTGTTTTAATTTGTGAATAAGAAAAGTGTACGCAAAGTAAAATCCAAGAATTCAGTCCAAAACCAAAATTGTGTATATTGTAAAGTAGTAGTACATAGGTACTTCCTACGCCTGTTGCATAACAAGTAATACAACTTATTAGTTTCAAAAATATCACTTTGTACAAGAAATCAAACTTAAATAGATACGCTAGTAGCAGTATGTATTTTAGGAGTTTCAAAAGTATTTGCTCAAAACAATCAACAAACTGAGTGATAATTCAAACGCAGCTCTTTGTTTTAAAGACTGCCGACAATCCAATAAGACATAACAAATACATAACTAGAGGCACTTCAGATGCCAACAAATCGCTTGTAGTCTTAAATAGCAAACCACTCTGACTGCCAACTAAACAACATCAATTGTTGTAGAAAATTATAAATATCCCTAACTCACAGGCAAGAAGCGCTAGTTGTTGCCAACATGTCAAGCGCACTAACTTCTTCATTGCCGCTGATACCTGGGTAACTAGAGACCTAGACAAAGTAAACTTTTATTTTAAACACCTTAAACAAAATTGAATAAATTTGTCTTAGCAAGTAATGAGTTTAATGCATTCAACAAATCTGTACATATAACGTAAAATGTACCTGCATGTACAACACATTGCATTGCATTTTCAGGCTAAAAATCCAAGTGGCATTTACGTAGTTTGATTAAATTCTTTGAAATTCAATTTGATGTTTAACTGATAAAGTTAATGTTTTGCTCATTTTTAATACTCAATAAGTATTTAACTTCGGATCGCAGCATAACTCTCTACTCAACAAATTAAAAAAGTATACTGCCCTAACACATCTTGATCTAATTTTTAACAAATGGGAACACCAAGTCAGAGCACGGTCAAATGTGATACTAAAACATCGAACACATTTCTGTACAGGAATATGTTCTCCCTCAAGATGTAATAAAGCGTCGACGTGTAGAGATCGCTTATTACAAAAATAGATAGAAAAAGTGAATCCATTGCTAATAGCCCAGTTCATAATGCGGATAGTGGTTAATTAAAGTTGAAGTTCTAATGTTGGCATGTTTCTCAATGAACAATAGATAGCTACTTCATCAACATACATACACCGGATGCTTGATAAACTGATTTATGCCGGCAAGTCAATAAAAAAGCATGGAAGTTATTAATAATCTGCTGATAAAAATACGTACGCAAGGCAGTAATTGTATCTTTTGAATGATAAAACAATGTAGGCTGTCAACTAATACTAATGCAAGTATGATTGACCTTTTATAAATTTGAAAAAATCATCAATATTTTTAATCATCTGTTTATCGTGCAGTCTACAATCATAGACCACGCATTCTAACCATTGCAATTTTAGCAATATTCTATTTTTGTATTTATGCGTCTAAGTAACTTTTGATAATACATCACACTATCTTTTTGATATATTAAATACAGTGTATGTAGGTGGTATTGCGTATCCTTACGCTAAAATACTGAAATGTGTTTTTGTTATCAATACCAAGCATGTTATTATACGTCTAAAGCGCACTGAGCCCTCTTTGTATTATATGTCCTGCAAAAAATATTTTGTTATAATTGAATATTTGTACTAATTTTATAAAAAAAATATTTAAAATTATACTCAACAATTCTTCATTATTCACACATAGGCCAATAAAGTCTTGAGAGTGTGTACAAAGTACACTGACATAAAGTGATTGAGGTATTTCAAAGTTGGCTGAGGTTACATACGTTATTCAAACCAGACTTGAATGTGTAGAATTAAGTGTACATTGGAAACATTAATATACTTAATAGCTCTTCACACATAAACCATCTAGGTTTCAGAGATGTGTATAAGAAAGCGCATTGCTATTGAGGTCATTGGGAAAGACTTCACAACTGCCTCAGATTAGTCAGACATATACCGAGAAAGTCTTGTGGCTATGTATAACAAAATACATTAAGATTTCGGCAATTGAAGTACCACATCACTGTAAGTGTGTATAATAAAACAAAATATTGTGGTTACTGTGAGCAGAGTTGTTATAAATACATTAGTACTATAACACTGTATTTGTGTTTTATGACAATTAATAGCCGTAACATAAGTATAATTCATTTCAGATGGTAAAATTCTAGTAACATCATCTCATACATAACATTATCTTACTTGTTTATAATTTGCCATAATTTTCAATTTATTATTTAAATTAATAGCTAAATAATTATGATACTATTTCTTTGTTCTAAGGCGAAGATGGTATTCTATTAATGGAGTACATGCCAAAAAAATGTATGCAAAACATTAATCAACAATCTAACAGCAACCCGCACAACACTGAAAAGTACATAAAGTACAAACCGCTCAAGTAAAAATCAATAAAATTGAAACATCCACAGTTCCAATCTCGGACAATTACCACTATACTTTTAGACTTAAACATGAATCATTTTTTTGCAAAGTGACGGATAAAATATAGTAAGTGATGTTTTGTAAGATTGCTAAAACAATTGTATTTAAAGGCGCACCTAGTGCAAGTAGAAATAAGTGTGGATTCGATTTTGTGATCATCCTCGGCATTCTTCATTCATCCAGTTTCGATTCAAAGTAAAAACAATAAATTTGATTAGTAAGATTAGCAAAAAAGCAAGATTTTGTACACAGAAATTAATTGTATAAACTTTAATTAAATTAAATAAGATACTTTTTTAATCATTTAAATAGTAAGAAGTAAATACTAAATTTCAATGAAAAATAATATAACCATAACTCAACGTCAAACCTATTGGTTTATTTTATAAGATTTTATTAGCGCTTTGAAGAAAGTTTCTCAGGTAGACTAACGAAGAAGAAGGTTAATAAAACCTGGAGACAATAAAACAGTTCACAACCTAAAGCAAATAATATTTCTGATGCCGTCTTGTAAATGCATAAAATGACAATTCACATGACCAAAAATTTCAAAACCGTTCTCTTCTTATAAATTGCCACATCAAACATTAAAACACAATCGAAAACCTCTCAACTGTCAATAGTAAGATAAATGTATCTTTTAAGAAAAACTAAATTAGCAACAGCAATTTTAATGTGTTATTATAGTAATTTAATATATAAAAATAATTTATTTTTATGACGTGTTATAACTGGTCGTAATAAAAACATATTCAAAATATATAAAGAAGAGACGCAATGTCCTCAAATGAGACAGTTGTAAAAGCAATAATTTCGAATAAAGCCTAGTTAAATAGGTAAATTTATACGAATGCCACAACGACATATGTAGCGCTCGTTACTATTTGTTCAATCGGACAACCCAATAATAACATTAAAAAATTAAATTTATGAAAAAATATTCTAAACTAAAAAAAAAAACATCCATAGACGCGTTTCGAGGTTTACCTCTCATCAGTATGGCTTTATTTATTTAAACTAATTGATTTTTAACTTACTTCGTCAACATTGTTCACCACCACAATTCAAAGTGAATATTTTAAAGGGTGTATTGACTATTTATACTAACTGACTTAATGACTTTATTTAATGGCTATGGTTAATAGCATTCTAAGAATGAACAAATAAACTAATTATTTCGGGATATTAAGCTGATGGTAATGACATGAAAGAATTAAAACAGAAATTTGAAAATTAAAAATAGAATAAATTTTTTGCATAAATTATAATTACTATTATACAATTTCGTGTATATCAGAACATATATAAAATATATAAAGAAGAGACGCAATGTCCTCAAATGAGACAGTTGTAAAAGCAATAATTTCGAATAAAGCCTAGTTAAATAGGTAAATTTATACGAATGCCACAACGACATATGTAGCGCTCGTTACTATTTGTTCAATCGGACAACCCAATAATAACATTAAAAAATTAAATTTATGAAAAAATATTCTAAACTAAAAAAACATCCATAGACGCGTTTCGAGGTTTACCTCTCATCAGTATGGCTTTATTTATTTAAACTAATTGATTTTTAACTTACTTCGTCAACATTGTTCACCACCACAATTCAAAGTGAATATTTTAAAGGGTGTATTGACTATTTATACTAACTGACTTAATGACTTTATTTAATGGCTATGGTTAATAGCATTCTAAGAATGAACAAATAAACTAATTATTTCGGGATATTAAGCTGATGGTAATGACATGAAAGAATTAAAACAGAAATTTGAAAATTAAAAATAGAATAAATTTTTTGCATAAATTATAATTACTATTATACAATTTCGTGTATATCAGAACATATATAAAATATATAAAGAAGAGACGCAATGTCCTCAAATGAGACAGTTGTAAAAGCAATAATTTCGAATAAAGCCTAGTTAAATAGGTAAATTTATACGAATGCCACAACGACATATGTAGCGCTCGTTACTATTTGTTCAATCGGACAACCCAATAATAACATTAAAAAATTAAATTTATGAAAAAATATTCTAAACTAAAAAAAAACATCCATAGACGCGTTTCGAGGTTTACCTCTCATCAGTATGGCTTTATTTATTTAAACTAATTGATTTTTAACTTACTTCGTCAACATTGTTCACCACCACAATTCAAAGTGAATATTTTAAAGGGTGTATTGACTATTTATACTAACTGACTTAATGACTTTATTTAATGGCTATGGTTAATAGCATTCTAAGAATGAACAAATAAACTAATTATTTCGGGATATTAAGCTGATGGTAATGACATGAAAGAATTAAAACAGAAATTTGAAAATTAAAAATAGAATAAATTTTTTGCATAAATTATAATTACTATTATACAATTTCGTGTATATCAGAACATATATAAAATATATAAAGAAGAGACGCAATGTCCTCAAATGAGACAGTTGTAAAAGCAATAATTTCGAATAAAGCCTAGTTAAATAGGTAAATTTATACGAATGCCACAACGACATATGTAGCGCTCGTTACTATTTGTTCAATCGGACAACCCAATAATAACATTAAAAAATTAAATTTATGAAAAAATATTCTAAACTAAAAAAAACATCCATAGACGCGTTTCGAGGTTTACCTCTCATCAGTATGGCTTTATTTATTTAAACTAATTGATTTTTAACTTACTTCGTCAACATTGTTCACCACCACAATTCAAAGTGAATATTTTAAAGGGTGTATTGACTATTTATACTAACTGACTTAATGACTTTATTTAATGGCTATGGTTAATAGCATTCTAAGAATGAACAAATAAACTAATTATTTCGGGATATTAAGCTGATGGTAATGACATGAAAGAATTAAAACAGAAATTTGAAAATTAAAAATAGAATAAATTTTTTGCATAAATTATAATTACTATTATACAATTTCGTGTATATCAGAACATATATAAAATATATAAAGAAGAGACGCAATGTCCTCAAATGAGACAGTTGTAAAAGCAATAATTTCGAATAAAGCCTAGTTAAATAGGTAAATTTATACGAATGCCACAACGACATATGTAGCGCTCGTTACTATTTGTTCAATCGGACAACCCAATAATAACATTAAAAAATTAAATTTATGAAAAAATATTCTAAACTAAAAAAACATCCATAGACGCGTTTCGAGGTTTACCTCTCATCAGTATGGCTTTATTTATTTAAACTAATTGATTTTTAACTTACTTCGTCAACATTGTTCACCACCACAATTCAAAGTGAATATTTTAAAGGGTGTATTGACTATTTATACTAACTGACTTAATGACTTTATTTAATGGCTATGGTTAATAGCATTCTAAGAATGAACAAATAAACTAATTATTTCGGGATATTAAGCTGATGGTAATGACATGAAAGAATTAAAACAGAAATTTGAAAATTAAAAATAGAATAAATTTTTTGCATAAATTATAATTACTATTATACAATTTCGTGTATATCAGAACATATATAAAATATATAAAGAAGAGACGCAATGTCCTCAAATGAGACAGTTGTAAAAGCAATAATTTCGAATAAAGCCTAGTTAAATAGGTAAATTTATACGAATGCCACAACGACATATGTAGCGCTCGTTACTATTTGTTCAATCGGACAACCCAATAATAACATTAAAAAATTAAATTTATGAAAAAATATTCTAAACTAAAAAAACATCCATAGACGCGTTTCGAGGTTTACCTCTCATCAGTATGGCTTTATTTATTTAAACTAATTGATTTTTAACTTACTTCGTCAACATTGTTCACCACCACAATTCAAAGTGAATATTTTAAAGGGTGTATTGACTATTTATACTAACTGACTTAATGACTTTATTTAATGGCTATGGTTAATAGCATTCTAAGAATGAACAAATAAACTAATTATTTCGGGATATTAAGCTGATGGTAATGACATGAAAGAATTAAAACAGAAATTTGAAAATTAAAAATAGAATAAATTTTTTGCATAAATTATAATTACTATTATACAATTTCGTGTATATCAGAACATATATAAAATATATAAAGAAGAGACGCAATGTCCTCAAATGAGACAGTTGTAAAAGCAATAATTTCGAATAAAGCCTAGTTAAATAGGTAAATTTATACGAATGCCACAACGACATATGTAGCGCTCGTTACTATTTGTTCAATCGGACAACCCAATAATAACATTAAAAAATTAAATTTATGAAAAAATATTCTAAACTAAAAAAAAAACATCCATAGACGCGTTTCGAGGTTTACCTCTCATCAGTATGGCTTTATTTATTTAAACTAATTGATTTTTAACTTACTTCGTCAACATTGTTCACCACCACAATTCAAAGTGAATATTTTAAAGGGTGTATTGACTATTTATACTAACTGACTTAATGACTTTATTTAATGGCTATGGTTAATAGCATTCTAAGAATGAACAAATAAACTAATTATTTCGGGATATTAAGCTGATGGTAATGACATGAAAGAATTAAAACAGAAATTTGAAAATTAAAAATAGAATAAATTTTTTGCATAAATTATAATTACTATTATACAATTTCGTGTATATCAGAACATATATAAAATATATAAAGAAGAGACGCAATGTCCTCAAATGAGACAGTTGTAAAAGCAATAATTTCGAATAAAGCCTAGTTAAATAGGTAAATTTATACGAATGCCACAACGACATATGTAGCGCTCGTTACTATTTGTTCAATCGGACAACCCAATAATAACATTAAAAAATTAAATTTATGAAAAAATATTCTAAACTAAAAAAACATCCATAGACGCGTTTCGAGGTTTACCTCTCATCAGTATGGCTTTATTTATTTAAACTAATTGATTTTTAACTTACTTCGTCAACATTGTTCACCACCACAATTCAAAGTGAATATTTTAAAGGGTGTATTGACTATTTATACTAACTGACTTAATGACTTTATTTAATGGCTATGGTTAATAGCATTCTAAGAATGAACAAATAAACTAATTATTTCGGGATATTAAGCTGATGGTAATGACATGAAAGAATTAAAACAGAAATTTGAAAATTAAAAATAGAATAAATTTTTTGCATAAATTATAATTACTATTATACAATTTCGTGTATATCAGAACATATATAAAATATATAAAGAATATATAAAGAAGAAGAAATTCTTTCATGTCATTACCATCAGCTTAATATCCCGAAATAATTAGTTTATTTGTTCATTCTTAGAATGCTATTAACCATAGCCATTAAATAAAGTCAATAAGTCAGTTAGTATAAATAGTCAATACACCCTTTAAAATATTCACTTTGAATTGTGGTGGTGAACAATGTTGACGAAGTAAGTTAAAAATCAATTAGTTTAAATAAATAAAGCCATACTGATGAGAGGTAAACCTCGAAACGCGTCTATGGATGTTTTTTTAGTTTAGAATATTTTTTCATAAATTTAATTTTTTAATGTTATTATTGGGTTGTCCGATTGAACAAATAGTAACGAGCGCTACATATGTCGTTGTGGCATTCGTATAAATTTACCTATTTAACTAGGCTTTATTCGAAATTATTGCTTTTACAACTGTCTCATTTGAGGACATTGCGTCTCTTCTTTATATATTTTATATATGTTCTGATATACACGAAATTGTATAATAGTAATTATAATTTATGCAAAAAATTTATTCTATTTTTAATTTTCAAATTTCTGTTTTAATTCTTTCATGTCATTACCATCAGCTTAATATCCCGAAATAATTAGTTTATTTGTTCATTCTTAGAATGCTATTAACCATAGCCATTAAATAAAGTCATTAAGTCAGTTAGTATAAATAGTCAATACACCCTTTAAAATATTCACTTTGAATTGTGGTGGTGAACAATGTTGACGAAGTAAGTTAAAAATCAATTAGTTTAAATAAATAAAGCCATACTGATGAGAGGTAAACCTCGAAACGCGTCTATGGATGTTTTTTTAGTTTAGAATATTTTTTCATAAATTTAATTTTTTAATGTTATTATTGGGTTGTCCGATTGAACAAATAGTAACGAGCGCTACATATGTCGTTGTGGCATTCGTATAAATTTACCTATTTAACTAGGCTTTATTCGAAATTATTGCTTTTACAACTGTCTCATTTGAGGACATTGCGTCTCTTCTTTATATATTTTATATATGTTCTGATATACACGAAATTGTATAATAGTAATTATAATTTATGCAAAAAAAATTTATTCTATTTTTAATTTTCAAATTTCTGTTTTAATTCTTTCATGTCATTACCATCAGCTTAATATCCCGAAATAATTAGTTTATTTGTTCATTCTTAGAATGCTATTAACCATAGCCATTAAATAAAGTCATTAAGTCAGTTAGTATAAATAGTCAATACACCCTTTAAAATATTCACTTTGAATTGTGGTGGTGAACAATGTTGACGAAGTAAGTTAAAAATC
Organism: Tachinus rufipes; assembly: GCA_963932245.1. NCBI lineage: Eukaryota > Metazoa > Arthropoda > Insecta > Coleoptera > Staphylinidae > Tachinus > Tachinus rufipes. Next base: position 66,891,269 of record OZ010745.1, on the reverse strand, counting down.
AATTAGTTTAAATAAATAAAGCCATACTGATGAGAGGTAAACCTCGAAACGCGTCTATGGATGTTTTTTTAGTTTAGAATATTTTTTCATAAATTTAATTTTTTAATGTTATTATTGGGTTGTCCGATTGAACAAATAGTAACGAGCGCTACATATGTCGTTGTGGCATTCGTATAAATTTACCTATTTAACTAGGCTTTATTCGAAATTATTGCTTTTACAACTGTCTCATTTGAGGACATTGCGTCTCTTCTTTATATATTTTATATATGTTCTGATATACACGAAATTGTATAATAGTAATTATAATTTATGCAAAAAATTTATTCTATTTTTAATTTTCAAATTTCTGTTTTAATTCTTTCATGTCATTACCATCAGCTTAATATCCCGAAATAATTAGTTTATTTGTTCATTCTTAGAATGCTATTAACCATAGCCATTAAATAAAGTCATTAAGTCAGTTAGTATAAATAGTCAATACACCCTTTAAAATATTCACTTTGAATTGTGGTGGTGAACAATGTTGACGAAGTAAGTTAAAAATCAATTAGTTTAAATAAATAAAGCCATACTGATGAGAGGTAAACCTCGAAACGCGTCTATGGATGTTTTTTTAGTTTAGAATATTTTTTCATAAATTTAATTTTTTAATGTTATTATTGGGTTGTCCGATTGAACAAATAGTAACGAGCGCTACATATGTCGTTGTGGCATTCGTATAAATTTACCTATTTAACTAGGCTTTATTCGAAATTATTGCTTTTACAACTGTCTCATTTGAGGACATTGCGTCTCTTCTTTATATATTTTATATATGTTCTGATATACACGAAATTGTATAATAGTAATTATAATTTATGCAAAAAATTTATTCTATTTTTAATTTTCAAATTTCTGTTTTAATTCTTTCATGTCATTACCATCAGCTTAATATCCCGAAATAATTAGTTTATTTGTTCATTCTTAGAATGCTATTAACCATAGCCATTAAATAAAGTCATTAAGTCAGTTAGTATAAATAGTCAATACACCCTTTAAAATATTCACTTTGAATTGTGGTGGTGAACAATGTTGACGAAGTAAGTTAAAAATCAATTAGTTTAAATAAATAAAGCCATACTGATGAGAGGTAAACCTCGAAACGCGTCTATGGATGTTTTTTTAGTTTAGAATATTTTTTCATAAATTTAATTTTTTAATGTTATTATTGGGTTGTCCGATTGAACAAATAGTAACGAGCGCTACATATGTCGTTGTGGCATTCGTATAAATTTACCTATTTAACTAGGCTTTATTCGAAATTATTGCTTTTACAACTGTCTCATTTGAGGACATTGCGTCTCTTCTTTATATATTTTATATATGTTCTGATATACACGAAATTGTATAATAGTAATTATAATTTATGCAAAAAATTTATTCTATTTTTAATTTTCAAATTTCTGTTTTAATTCTTTCATGTCATTACCATCAGCTTAATATCCCGAAATAATTAGTTTATTTGTTCATTCTTAGAATGCTATTAACCATAGCCATTAAATAAAGTCATTAAGTCAGTTAGTATAAATAGTCAATACACCCTTTAAAATATTCACTTTGAATTGTGGTGGTGAACAATGTTGACGAAGTAAGTTAAAAATCAATTAGTTTAAATAAATAAAGCCATACTGATGAGAGGTAAACCTCGAAACGCGTCTATGGATGTTTTTTTTTAGTTTAGAATATTTTTTCATAAATTTAATTTTTTAATGTTATTATTGGGTTGTCCGATTGAACAAATAGTAACGAGCGCTACATATGTCGTTGTGGCATTCGTATAAATTTACCTATTTAACTAGGCTTTATTCGAAATTATTGCTTTTACAACTGTCTCATTTGAGGACATTGCGTCTCTTCTTTATATATTTTATATATGTTCTGATATACACGAAATTGTATAATAGTAATTATAATTTATGCAAAAAATTTATTCTATTTTTAATTTTCAAATTTCTGTTTTAATTCTTTCATGTCATTACCATCAGCTTAATATCCCGAAATAATTAGTTTATTTGTTCATTCTTAGAATGCTATTAACCATAGCCATTAAATAAAGTCATTAAGTCAGTTAGTATAAATAGTCAATACACCCTTTAAAATATTCACTTTGAATTGTGGTGGTGAACAATGTTGACGAAGTAAGTTAAAAATCAATTAGTTTAAATAAATAAAGCCATACTGATGAGAGGTAAACCTCGAAACGCGTCTATGGATGTTTTTTTAGTTTAGAATATTTTTTCATAAATTTAATTTTTTAATGTTATTATTGGGTTGTCCGATTGAACAAATAGTAACGAGCGCTACATATGTCGTTGTGGCATTCGTATAAATTTACCTATTTAACTAGGCTTTATTCGAAATTATTGCTTTTACAACTGTCTCATTTGAGGACATTGCGTCTCTTCTTTATATATTTTATATATGTTCTGATATACACGAAATTGTATAATAGTAATTATAATTTATGCAAAAAATTTATTCTATTTTTAATTTTCAAATTTCTGTTTTAATTCTTTCATGTCATTACCATCAGCTTAATATCCCGAAATAATTAGTTTATTTGTTCATTCTTAGAATGCTATTAACCATAGCCATTAAATAAAGTCATTAAGTCAGTTAGTATAAATAGTCAATACACCCTTTAAAATATTCACTTTGAATTGTGGTGGTGAACAATGTTGACGAAGTAAGTTAAAAATCAATTAGTTTAAATAAATAAAGCCATACTGATGAGAGGTAAACCTCGAAACGCGTCTATGGATGTTTTTTTTAGTTTAGAATATTTTTTCATAAATTTAATTTTTTAATGTTATTATTGGGTTGTCCGATTGAACAAATAGTAACGAGCGCTACATATGTCGTTGTGGCATTCGTATAAATTTACCTATTTAACTAGGCTTTATTCGAAATTATTGCTTTTACAACTGTCTCATTTGAGGACATTGCGTCTCTTCTTTATATATTTTATATATGTTCTGATATACACGAAATTGTATAATAGTAATTATAATTTATGCAAAAAATTTATTCTATTTTTAATTTTCAAATTTCTGTTTTAATTCTTTCATGTCATTACCATCAGCTTAATATCCCGAAATAATTAGTTTATTTGTTCATTCTTAGAATGCTATTAACCATAGCCATTAAATAAAGTCATTAAGTCAGTTAGTATAAATAGTCAATACACCCTTTAAAATATTCACTTTGAATTGTGGTGGTGAACAATGTTGACGAAGTAAGTTAAAAATCAATTAGTTTAAATAAATAAAGCCATACTGATGAGAGGTAAACCTCGAAACGCGTCTATGGATGTTTTTTTAGTTTAGAATATTTTTTCATAAATTTAATTTTTTAATGTTATTATTGGGTTGTCCGATTGAACAAATAGTAACGAGCGCTACATATGTCGTTGTGGCATTCGTATAAATTTACCTATTTAACTAGGCTTTATTCGAAATTATTGCTTTTACAACTGTCTCATTTGAGGACATTGCGTCTCTTCTTTATATATTTTATATATGTTCTGATATACACGAAATTGTATAATAGTAATTATAATTTATGCAAAAAATTTATTCTATTTTTAATTTTCAAATTTCTGTTTTAATTCTTTCATGTCATTACCATCAGCTTAATATCCCGAAATAATTAGTTTATTTGTTCATTCTTAGAATGCTATTAACCATAGCCATTAAATAAAGTCATTAAGTCAGTTAGTATAAATAGTCAATACACCCTTTAAAATATTCACTTTGAATTGTGGTGGTGAACAATGTTGACGAAGTAAGTTAAAAATCAATTAGTTTAAATAAATAAAGCCATACTGATGAGAGGTAAACCTCGAAACGCGTCTATGGATGTTTTTTTTTAGTTTAGAATATTTTTTCATAAATTTAATTTTTTAATGTTATTATTGGGTTGTCCGATTGAACAAATAGTAACGAGCGCTACATATGTCGTTGTGGCATTCGTATAAATTTACCTATTTAACTAGGCTTTATTCGAAATTATTGCTTTTACAACTGTCTCATTTGAGGACATTGCGTCTCTTCTTTATATATTTTATATATGTTCTGATATACACGAAATTGTATAATAGTAATTATAATTTATGCAAAAAATTTATTCTATTTTTAATTTTCAAATTTCTGTTTTAATTCTTTCATGTCATTACCATCAGCTTAATATCCCGAAATAATTAGTTTATTTGTTCATTCTTAGAATGCTATTAACCATAGCCATTAAATAAAGTCATTAAGTCAGTTAGTATAAATAGTCAATACACCCTTTAAAATATTCACTTTGAATTGTGGTGGTGAACAATGTTGACGAAGTAAGTTAAAAATCAATTAGTTTAAATAAATAAAGCCATACTGATGAGAGGTAAACCTCGAAACGCGTCTATGGATGTTTTTTTTTTAGTTTAGAATATTTTTTCATAAATTTAATTTTTTAATGTTAAAAACATATTCTATTCTATTCTATTCTATTCAACACCATCTCACACATCGACTTCAAAACATGTTATTCCATAAATTAGCAATACTCTGCAAGACGTAACTCCCAAAAATTAAAATTTACTGACAGATTAAATATGGCATTAAGTATGTTATTGCAGTTGTAAATGCTTTACCCTAAAATCCACTACTTAACATCTATCGCACACACAACACCGTCCAAATAGTACTATCCGAGTATAACACCATGATCATAACTTTCTAAACTCAGTCTTAATGTAATTCCATATATAAAGCACTAACTCATCTGTGCGTGAATAATTCCACAACTATATTAACCTACTATTCACAACTTGGATAAATTCCTGGTAGAGTGTAAAGTAATTTCACAAGTAAATTGATTATAATTATAATTTTAGTTTAAGTTGCAAAAGCTAATCAATTTTTAAGAAAATAAATAACCATTTATATATGCACTAAATCAAACTTTTGTCGTAGAAAATGAAAAAATAGCTCTATATAGAGTGGTCCCAGCTTATGTGTTTGAAAAATTAGTAATTTCCAAAATTAAACCAAATCACCATTTTTGTTTCAAAATCTAATACAAATACAATAATAACAAAACTCTAAAAGTCCAACTTTAAAGAACATCATTATAAAGCATGTCATAAATCAAAGAGCTGGTGCTCGATTACTAAAATAAAACTAAATTTTTTTAAAAAATATTAGTTTTGACATTAAGTTTAGATCAGTCCTAACTTTCAAAAACAGCAAAAGTATAATAAACAAAGTAGACTGTCTACTCAAAGTTCCACAATCAATAACTAAGCATACTGCTGTGTTTAATACTCCTAGGCCATTGTGCATTCTTTATAATAATTTACAATTATAAGACGGAAGTTGTCACAAGCTGATTTTCTCGTAACATAGACTTAAATCCAACAAACTATTTGATAAAAAACCCTCAAAAGCATTATCTACTACAAAATATATTTTTTAGTTTCTAGCAAAGTACAAAAAACTGAAACTTAAGTTCTATGTGCCTCTCCTCCATCCCTCACAATACTTTGCCCTTTTTATCATCTCATTATATCCTTCTTTTTTTCTCAATACTTTCAATCATCTTATCTCTTCCTCTTTTTAGTTTACTTTCAATTACTACACCACTACACCCCTCGCCCCCAATCTTTTTCTGAATCCAAATTATTCTTCGGCTATATTTTCCTATATCAATCTCCCAAATCTTATATTAAATACACAAAACAATGTATTTGCTCTTCCATAAAATTTAATTGTGTTTTAAGAGCTTCTATTCCACCTTTTAATATATTTTCTTTTTCAATTAACTCCGTTTTATTCTGTAGTATGCCAATACCTTCCAATATTATCCAATAATTCTATCTCTTAATACATATTATCAAACAAATTCTTCCTGAACCTTCTCTTTCAGTGCCGTATTAAGAATATTTTATTTCAATTTTTTGTTCCCTGTGTTTTCAAATTTCTTTTCTCTTCCAAATTATTTATCATATCTTGTGTTTTTTCTTGTTTTCTTATAGCCTTTATGTATTACTAATGAATGTTTTATGCTCCTTAACTGAGTTCGCATTCATTTTCCATTTTTTTATAGTCTAATTTTTTCAAAATACACCTTCTAATTGTTGGCATCTTTTTACTCTTTTCAGTCTTATTTCCTTTTTAATCAGCATATATTCTCATTTTATCTCATTCCTATACTTTTTTTATCATTATAAAATCTATTCTATATCTATCTATCTATCAGTATGAGTCTCCAGGTGACTCATTTTTTGTAACAGATGTTAATAGTTATCATTTTCTTATCTTTACAAAACTCTTTTCCTCTATCATTCCTAATTCCAATGCGATTTTTACTACTCCTTCAGCCGGTGTTTCTCCCATGCTTGTATTTCTTCATTACATTATCTTCTTTCTCTAAAATGTTTTCTACTCTGTTATACACTTCTTTTAGTATACCATTCCCATAATCGCTTGTAGCTATGTAAACAAAGCGTGTTCTTTAGAGTCGTGGTTAACTTAATAGCAATTATCATATCACGGTTATATATCACTTTGTTTACATACTTGAATAATTTCTTATTTTCACCTACCTACCTACCTACCTACCTTTCTTTTATTTTTCTTCCTTCTCTTCTCTAAATTGTACACGTTGTACCGTAAACAGACCAGCCAACATATTGTCTTTCTTACCTCGACAAACAGCATCAAGACTATACAAATTTCAGTTACCAAACCTCCAAGCCAATTCAAATAATGAAAAACCACTAATATTTAATCTCTTATCTTTGAGTTTGCGCGGTTTACTAAATATTTTTTCAGCAATTTTTTATCAAAAATTAAATGGTAAGTAATTAATTTAAAGTACATCAATCACGTTTTTATTATTTAATTTACATACCCTATCTACTAATTCTTTAAAATAAGTTTGTTAAACATGATTGCATAATTATACTTTCATGTGCTGGCACATAAAACCTCACTTAATTATATCGTTTTTTATGATGATATTTCGATGAAATGTGTTTTTAATTGAGACCTAGCTTTCTGTAACAAACCGATAACTCAGAAAAATTATTTGAAGCAATAGATAAAACTTTATAGCCCGCTTCCGCTTTTTCTCGGAATCTATAAAATATATCTGTAGCGATCATCAATTATCTTTGATACAGCAATAAACACTAGCTTTATCGCGTGTTTTCTAACTTTTTACAACGCGATAAATTATTTATTATTGGGAAAGGTCGCGGACCCCAGTCATATATTAGTTTAGGTATGTGTTAAGTGGAATTATATTTTTATTAACGGTTGAAACTTTTGTGGCTTATTAGAATAAATTATATTGTTGGTACACGATATACATACTGTTTGTATAAATATTTTTATTATTCTGTTTTAGGAGATAATTGCTTTATTTTCTATTCCAAACACGCATGAATCCATACGTTAATTATTGATTTAGTACTTCTTTTTTATAAATGTAAAATATTTCATTTTAGTAGAAATTATATTAAATTATTTATTAAATTTGATTAAAGTAAGTAGATAAACTAGTCTTATTTAATTATAATTTGTAATTATCCATTACTTCTACAAATTAGTATTAAATTTAATAAGAGATGCAGCACATTTAGAAAAGATTCAATAAAAGCAGCCAGACTGAAGAGAGTGAATTAGCCGCACTGTAATAATTGCCAGATATTAATAATTAATATCCATTATCCTTAATTGCAACTTGACGGCCATCCGAAAGTATCGTTCGCATTAATTACATTTTAAACGGTTTCAAATTTACCATCCCGAACTATTGCTAATGGGGTAGAAAGTAATTTGCCTCGGCATATATAATCACTTGCAACCCCTTTCGGACTCATCACACTCGATACAGTTATAGAACCAGTAACATCCGTAAGCGAAATCATCAATCATGGGTAAAGTTCCACAACAACAAATCTACTTGATGGCGATAATAATGGTGAGTTAGCAATTGCTATAATTGGCATTGTTCCAAAATACTTGATAATTTGTTGTAATTAACAATGATGTTAATATTAAAAATTAGTTTCATAAAACAAGAAAACAAACTTTAAAGTAAAAAAGAATTATCGGAGACTTGCCGCTAGCCGAGGAAAACTTTAATCCTTGTAAGGATGTTTAAGAAAGCATAAACCGATTTCTCAAGTTTGAACTTATAAGAGCTTATACGCGCATGAGTTCAATTATAAAAATATTCCAAGTTTTAACCTTGCGACTCTTTTTCTTATTTTTCATACAAAGTAAAATAAAATTAATTCGTTTCGTCTCTATTCAGGTCTGTTTAATTGGATTGGGTGCGTCGGCCAGAATGAATGTGGAAGATATAGATTATGACTCTCTTATTTCATTACTGTCTGATGACTACGAGCAAGGGGGAGTAGGTGAAATGGAACCGATGATCAATAATGTGTACGATGAAAGGAATATTCCAAAATATACACAACAAAGGCCTAACATTGAGCACGATGAAGAAAAAATTGGATCTGTGGATATTTCCAAACCTTCGTTTGGTAATTTTTTAGCGCCGCAAGTGGAAGTGCTTAATCTTATCGAGGCATTTCTCAAATTAAAAGGGGAACTTGCGTCGAGAGTTAATGCTGTTATTATCGATAACGTTGACCTGTTCAAAACTCTCTATAGCGTTATAATGAGCAAAGTCTCCAAGCTGCATTCGTTCACACTTATTGGTATCAGTTGTATCAGGAAAATATTAGAGTTTGCTGTGAAAATAATTGCCGGTTGGCAAGTTAACGTACCTACAGTTTCATTTGGTTTCAACTAATTTTAATTTGATTTATAATTATTTATTTATTTATAATTGTTTATATTATATAATAGCTTTTACAAATTTTAATAAATTATTTTACAAAATTTTATATAATTTTACATTTATTGCCTCGATATACAGTTAAGAGTTTAACAGACTTCAAATTTGTTCCTTGTTTTACGCCGGTGTCGGTCATTTAAGACGAAATTAGTTCGTTACAGACATCAACACCAATTCGCACTCAACGTAGGAGATGGTCTTAGTAGAGAGGCCACAACTAATGCTAGTGGAACTACGTGCTAAGAAAGACTAACAACATTTTTTATTGGCCACTTCAAAGTGCCAACATAGGATATACACAATATTTATAACACGACGGTAAAAATGCCGGTTGAAATATGAGTCGCTGATAAAAGTATTACTAAACCTATAATATTTACTAAACCTTTAAATATGTTTTGAAAAGTTTAAATTAACATTTTTATAAACTATAATAAAAGTAAAATTATTTAGGTATAATGTTCAATAAATACTCGTTTAAAGAATTAATTTTATTAAGCGTAAATTAAAATTGTGCAGCATCGACAACTAAAGCTAAAACACAAAATAATAATATACGGGAAATTGTTAGGTGGTAAAAATCAACAATGCTCTACATAGTTTGTTCATTATCAATCGGTTAAAAATTAAAGTTGTTTTGACGTTGCGTGCATATGATAGTTCAAACTAATATAATTACAAAGGATGCTAATAAATAGTTATAATTTTCGACTACACAAAAACAAAAGCACTGATGAAGGAGACAGTTGTTATCTCTAAAACTTTTGCAAATTATTAATTATTAATACAATAATTTAATTTCAATTAATGTCCACAACACAGAAAACACTAAAGTTATAAGAAACTTTCGTGTCAATTTATGCTTGTTTGATGCATTTTTAAATTCCGACTCTCTAATAACTCTGTAGTTATAACTTAAAAATTCACCAAATAATGGTAATATACTAATCTAATAACAGATAGCACTAACATAATATAGGACAACATGTTTCAAACTAGACAAAATAAGTCCAGCGTCTCGTAAAAATTAACGCACCTTTAAATATATTGCTGTTCTATTGACAGAATGAATGCCACATTGTCGAAAAACTCAAGCCAATTATAGTAAAAAATATAGTATTAGCATTCCTCCGAAAAAAGCTTCACCGTCAAAAAGTGATAACATGTTTAGTAAGTAAAATATTTGTTGTCTGTCAAGAAATACGGAAAAGTTAGTATGTCTTATGCGTAAGTGACATAAGGCTATTTCCTCTCCTGATGAGATCCACTATTTCTAAGCCGTCGCGGAAATAATTGCTCTCAAAGCAATTCCATACTTGTTTCACATTTTCAATAAAGGTCATTGAGAATGTGCAACAAGTATAAAATAACGTAATCCTTAAGGTTATAAGACCTCTCAAGAAAATTGTCCTTGTACGTTAACACAAAGCGATGGCAAAACCGTATACCACTCCAACAAAAACTCGGTGCGTAACTAATTTCCGTAACATACCTATGAACTGATTTGTGAATGCGTCTGGAACTTTCAATTAAAACTTTCTAACGAATAAATATACCACGCAGACAAATACATTTTTGCAAAACCAGGTCTTTATACAACAGCAACGGTATATCTCTCCGCGCACCCCAGTTGATCAAGCACTTAATCACGTTCAAAGCTTTTTGCATTGTATGACCAGTGCCTCAATATGTGCCTGAAAGAAAAGAAGCCTATCAAACACAAGTTATAAGAAACAGACTGTTTCAACGCATGCAATTCTAAATCCTCGCAATACAAAGTGTCCGGATGAGGTGAAAGGCAACAAAAACGCATTCACATGGTTTTTTTAAAAGAAAACCAAAACTTCTTGGTTCTGCTTCCCTGTTCACTTCACACATGTCTATGATATAAATCTGCAACGTGTTATGATAGGTAAGGTATTTTCTGTCATGTAGATCACCAAATTGCCGATGTACAAGTATTTGTAACCACCACTGCAATTGCAAAAAACAGTGACACTTTGTATACAGAATAAAAAAAAAAAACGACAACATATATACAGCTTCTCAAAAAAATTATATTCGTTTCAGAAACGGCTTTTCCATATCAAGTTGTAAATTTCCAGCACTAGTTCCATTATGAGGGGCCTACAAAACCTAACAAAACACGTCATCTGGCTACGGTAAGAAATAGATAGGCATGTCGTTAAAAACTGTTTCCAAATCAATAAAAAAAAATAGAATTTACTGTTTTTTTTACGCTAGCTATAATTCTAAACGTTACTCACAAAATCACATTGCGTCTGTAATTTTCGCTGCTTCGATAACTTTGCGTCCGTCAACTGCTAGGATAAAAACCAAGAAGTAATTTTTCCCCAATATGCGCTCACCTTTTTCCACATTTGCAAGATTGTCGACTCGTCCATGATTTTTAATAACCAAATATTCTATGATTATAATATCTAAAAAATAGACCTCAGCAAATTGATAAATTAAAATAAATTCAAAATATTTGTAACATAAGTTATAAAAATAAAACAAAAGTTAAGTAATTATTGCGTTTATATATTTTTTTTAATTAAATACGACATTAATATAGAAAAAACAGACACAATCGACTGCCAACAGGGAACCTCAATGCATCTAAAAGCAGCCAGAAATTAAAGAAAAAGAAAGAACCAGTACCAACTCAGGGACAGGGACATCCCGATCAAAGATTAGCGCCATGGTGGATCAAATCCAGGAACTAAATAAATAATCAACTAATATGGCGTCAGGATTCGACCAGAAACTTAAAAGCCTAAACGCCATCATCAAGGATCTTATAGAAATCATCGCCTTGGTGGCCTCTAACACCAACACTCTCGCACCACCGCTTAAAAACCAATGTCAAAGATTGTTTGACTATGTTGAGCAAAAACAATTTCAAGCATGGCTCCGAATAAACCCACGCACTACAGCACTGCTAACTACCAAGAAGATGTTCTTAACGTAGCAATTCACAAAAAAGTCATTTTCAAGTCGAGATAAAAACAACCAATGACCTTAGTTCGGACCACAAGTCAGTACTATTAAACCTCTACGGAAATTATTCTCTTCAAACAATCTTTAGAAGACAGCATTGGCCACAGTAAGAACGGTTGCGGATATCAATAAAACCGTTCCATTACCCATAAACTTAACCCGCCAAACCACGAAAAATGCTTTAAAACCTATCAAGTTTGCGCCAATAACGCTTTAGGGCTACCAAGCCATTAATCCGCACAAGAAATGTTGCCAAATGTCAATGGCATAAGCATTTCGACCCCTGAGATCGCTCCACAGCAAAGTTAAACAATATAAGGTTGCACAAAGATTGCACAAAAATTGTGCTACAAAAATACTTTAAAATCTATCACATAGGATGACTATTTAATGACTATTCTAGCCATTCCTAACAAGAATATACAATTGAAGAAAAGCCAAAGCGTTTGCCAGCAGCTTTAAACTTCATTGCTCCCATCTACAACTGAAAACATTGATCTGAAGCACGTCAAAAGAGTCCACCAAATAATCAACAACTTCCTGAAAAACACTGACAACAACGCTAGAAAGCGTTTGACTTTCTTGAATTCAAAGAAATTATCAAAAAACTTAAACTTCGATTTGCTCCTGGCGCCGATAAAATAACAAACAAAGCTTTAAAATCATTCTCGCATAAAGCAGCAATAGCACTCAACAATATTGCAAAAACAACTTTACAAATTAGACACTTTCCAACAGACTAGAAGAACTCACCTATACATTCCAAAACCTAGTAAAAACCGGAAGCTTCAGGTTTAAAAATCAATAGCCAATCAGTCTTCTATGCATTTTAAGTACGGTCAGAGAGAAGGTGATCTTGTACATAAATCAAGACTGTAAAGTAAATAACAAAACTAATGTTAAAGTTGCTTTAAAAAATTCAGATCATTCACTTATTACTTCTGTTATCTCTTCCTATTACAACTAAAACTAAACCGCGCCTCATCTATCATTACGCTAAAATAAACTTAATTAAAATTTAAAAAAAATCTTAATCATTTCGATTTTAATACTCATTGCGTATATTCTAAAAATCCACATATTGCAGCAGAAAATCTCACAAAATTTATACAAAATGTCATCAAAAAATGTGTTCCGTTCTCTGTTAATAAACCAAAACAAAAATACTTTTCAGTTCAGACAAAACAGGCAGTAAATAAGAAGCAAAAAGCATTTAAGAAACACATTAGTAATCGTTCCAAACAGACTAAAAAGAATTATAAATTAACTCGTAATTATTGTGACAAACTAATAGAATCTGAAAAAGACAAGACTATCAGAAACATAGCTAATCAAATTTTTCAGTTTTCCATGAACAACAATTATAAAACAATAAGTTCATTACAAACTAGTACAAAATGTTTAATACCCCTTGTTCTAAATGATCAAAATAATCTAATTAGTAATTCAAAAAGCAAATATTTTTTAAACCAATTTGAATCTAACTACTATTATAAATCCTCCCATTTATGTATCTACAATGTCGGATATTAGAAAAATAATGGGTCCAATTACTTTTAGGCAACAAGTTATCAAAAAATATCGTAAATTAGATACCAGAAAAGCATCAAGTATAGAAAGACAAGTCTAATTCTTCAAACTACAGACCAATTGCATTTTTGTCCAATCTGTCAAAAAACAAATACTCAATATGAATTTCGATCAAAACGTTCAACAGCAGATCTTCTGACTTATGTTAATCACAAATAGAATTCTACATTAGACAAACAAGGATAAAATCTTGCAGTAACTCTAGACATTTCCAAAGCGTTTGATAAGGTATAGTATCTTAGTCTTGTCAACAACCTCCATTGTGTAGATCTTGATAAAAAACTGTAAATCTCATCAATAGTTTTCTTAACAATAAAAAAATAATAGTTAGATTAAACTCTGATCCCAAAAACATAAATGCTAATATTCCTTAAGGTTCAGCTCTTTCGCTAACTATGTTTTTGCATTACATTAATAAACTTCTTTAAATAACTAAAAGTCCTATTCGTAGTTTTGTAGATAATATCTCCCTTCATACTTCATACTTTCCAAAGACCATATCGGCAAATATAGCAGAGTGTCTTGAACGTTCTAAGTTCAAATCTGTAGCATCTATATACAAAGACTTTAAAACAATATCTGAATGAGGCACTCCTAACATGGTCAATTTTAACTAAAAAAAAAAAAAAACTTGTCTTCTTACTGTTTCAAAATCCAAATCCAAAGTATCATCAGTACTAAATATTAAACTAAACAACAAATCCATATAAAAATCTTCTTAAATTTGTTATTTAAGTGTTACAATCTCACATAATCTTCTCTGGAACAACCATGTTGTCAACATAGCTTCGAAAGTATCTAGAAAACTAAAATTTCTTAATAGATGTAAAAAGTTTTTTACTTCTGTTCAACTTTTGCATATATATATATATATATATATAAAAAAAACTTATATTCGTTCTTGTATTAAATATTGTTCCCAAGTATAGAGAGGAGCATCGGAAACCACACTATCTCTTCTAAACTCTATTTAGAAACGAGCTGACTAATGACTCAGATACTTTACAACACTGGCGTAATGTTGCAAATGTGGTTTCACTTGTTGAAATTCAAAGGTATTTTTATGAAGTTGTGTAATTCCTAAATAACACATTTAAAAAATATATATTTAAGCTGCTAATCGTTCAAAATACATCATAAAACGTAAAGTGAAGCTTTTAAGATTAACAGATTAGTTTTCTACAAATCGGACAATTGAAAATGAATGACTAAGACTAAATTATCAAGAGCAGCATTAGATAAATTTGATAACCTAACCTAACCTAACCTAACCTAACCTAACCTAACCTAACGTGCTTGTGTCTATCTCGCACTCCACGGCATAGCACAACTTGAATAGTGCCAAAACGCCAAAATTACTTTATTGACCTGGCCCTTTTGTTATCTAAACCTATCGCTAATAGGTCTAAGACATGAAGTATTAAAATTGAATTCGTTTGTTTTTAGTAGTAGTAAACAAATTTATTTCATATACACACACAAAAAGTTAAAAAAAATTGAAGTAGAAATGAGTATGAATATGAAAAAGGCTATTAACCAAAGGTTTTTTGCCCTCGTTTTTTTTTTATTTAACTTTGATTATATTTTTAACATCAACATATTTTGCTAAGATCATCAAACCCTGTCAATTTCGTTAAAATCGTTCAATAAATATTTAGTCTTCTAATTTTTTTGTAATACAACTTTTTTTTTTAATTAACAAAATCTTGTTCTCTCCATTTATCTATATCATATCCACAAAAGGCATAGTTTTTGTATCTTCATTATAAGCTAACCTAACCTAACCTAACCTAACCTAACCTAACCTAACCTAACCTAACCTAACCTAACGTGCTTGTGTCTATCTCGCACTCCACGGCATAGCACAACTTGAATAGTGCCAAAACGCCAAAATTACTTTATTGACCTGGCCCTTTTGTTATCTAAACCTATCGCTAATAGGTCTAAGACATGAAGTATTAAAATTGAATTCGTTTGTTTTTAGTAGTAGTAAACAAATTTATTTCATATACACACACAAAAAGTTAAAAAAAATTGAAGTAGAAATGAGTATGAATATGAAAAAGGCTATTAACCAAAGGTTTTTTGCCCTCGTTTTTTTTTTATTTAACTTTGATTATATTTTTAACATCAACATATTTTGCTAAGATCATCAAACCCTGTCAATTTCGTTAAAATCGTTCAATAAATATTTAGTCTTCTAATTTTTTTGTAATACAACTTTTTTTTTTAATTAACAAAATCTTGTTCTCTCCATTTATCTATATCATATCCACAAAAGGCATAGTTTTTGTATCTTCATTATAAGCTCTTAACATAATTATTATACATACAATATAACTAAATGTACTTTCAATAGAATAATTTTAAATCAATATTTACAATTTACTACAACTATATACTTCCTCGTTATGGCTTTCAAAGTATGTTATGCTTAAAATTTCTAGTTGATAGACATATTTCTCGGCAGAGAAACAGCCAGTAAAACTTGAGATGCTAAATACTTCTATGCACGGATCGAATATCTATCGTTATTTCAGTTTAGCATGCAATGCATTTTAAATTCATTATTTGATCTTGTGATATATGTACGTGTATAAAATTCATTCATTTACATATCTATAAATCAACTGACAATTAAAATATATATTAAAATCATTAATCTGGCAGTAAGAATAACACAAAAACAAGTCCAACAATTGTATTCATTGAAAAGGAAAAATATGCCATCGCCTTTACAGTAAGTTCAATAAAAAAGTCAAACAAACATTTTACAGCGTTAATTAAATTTAATTAAAATAAAAAAAAACAAAAAACGTGGGACTTGAATCAATTAAAGTCCCTTCGAAATGCAATTTAAATGAGATCAATTCGAGGACTCGCATCGCACAAGGATTTTGTTTTTTTTTGCCCTCGGCTTACGCTTTAATAAAATAGAATTCCATGAAATCGTTAGCTATCCTTTGAATTATCATATCAATATAAAAAGCATGAAAATAATCCTGAAAATGACAAATTAATTAATAGACATGTGTAACGAGTAACTGATTAATTCTCTCGTACTGCTAGTTGATATTTTCAGACTGCACCTATTGATATTTCCCTGTGCATATTTGTCTTTTTGCCGGCTGTGTTTGTTTTTGCAGTGATTTCCCGCTTGATAAATTGTTTCCTGCTACACATGTAACGTTATTTGCAATGTTTCGAGTTATACATAAATGTATTACTGACAGACTTCATGTTCCTCATTCGTATTACTTAGTGTAATAGACACGGGCTTTACACGTATGCGGTATTACTTTATATATTATTGGAAGTAATATACGTCTCTTCTGTCTGTATTTGTAACTTACATATTTGTCTTTAAATCTCCAAATTCATAATTGTAATAGCAAGTTACATTATTAATATTGTAGAGGTGATAAATAAGTTTGTACAAATTATCTTATTAAAATTATTATTTTTTCATAATTAATATACTATAATAAAAACTGAAAATAATAATAACTACACAATACAACATTTCTTGACATTTTATAAAATTAATGATTAATTCTAATCGTAATCGGTAACCTTGGGGACCCCACTTGCGGGACTGAGACCACAACATTTATAAATAATGTAATGACCGCAGCCAGTCGGCTCAACCGCTCACTGGATTGAGACAAAAACATTTATAATAATATGTGATGACCGTAGCCAATCACCCAAGTCACGAGACTGAGTATAATAAAAAACATTTACAATAATTTGTGATGACTGCAGTCAATCACACGGCTCAACCACTCACGGAAATAAAATTGAAACATAAAACCAAAAACATTTACAATAACTTGTGACGACTGCAGCTAGACACCCGGCTCAACAACTCACAAGACTGACACAGAAACATAAAACATTAACAATAAAATACTCTGTTTGTCACGTGTTTTAAAACTACTAACTGATTTCATTGGCAATAAAATGTAATACTTTAAAAATAATTAATATACAAACGATTCATAGCGCAAAAAAAGAAAATATTCAATACTTTGTAAATGCATCTACAATTACTAGTGTGTGCTTGCAACCATTTGTCGACAACGAAAGAGGTCCCAAAAAATCCATGTGCAATGTCTAAAATAATTGTTTTATATAACTCATAACAAATCATCTTATCAACGCAACCCTACTCCCATCTGTCTTGGAACTAACCATTGCAAAGTGACAGTACCATCGGCATTTACATGTCTGCGATACAACAGTTTGTCTTTTTCTACGTATTAATTGCAATCTTAGTTTCTTTCTCTCAATTTTATTAAAAAGTTTTGGATTTCTTTATTAAAAAAAAGATTTCTTAACAGTTTCGGTCCTACATCTCTGAATCGTCAGTGAATATTTGTTAGAATTCCTAGCAAGCCTTGTACTACGAATAAATATTTGTTTAGGTGGTAATATGTTTTTTATTTCGTTTAAGTCTATGGAAATACTTATATAAAATACCTATAAAAAATGTAAAGATCTGCAACATTTCGCCGGTGCTGCAAAGTATCTAAATCATTAGTCAATTTCATTCGGCAATGATCCAAAGCTTGTTTTTGAATAGAATTTAGTAGAAATAGTATAGTTTCAAATGCTCCCCCCCATACTTGAAAAGAATATTTAACATAAAAACAAATATAAGTTTTATATATATGCAAAAGCTGAACAGATGTAAAAAAAATATTTACATCTATTAAGAAATCCTAGTTTTCTAGATACTTTCAAAACTATGTCAACAATATTCCAGACAAGATCATGTAAAATTAAAACCCCTAGAAGACAAATAGAAAAAGATTTAAATATAAATTCGTTGTTTTGTTTAATATTTGGTACTGATAATACATCAGATTTTGATTTTGAAACAGTAAGAAGTTTAGTCTTTTTAGAGTTAAAATTGACAATACTGTTATTACCCCACATGGCAAAGGACTACCATTGCAACACACAAAATCAAAATAAAAATCCTGGAAATTGATCCACCATTTAGCAACTCGTGGTACTAATTCTTATTTGTAATAAAAATAATAATAATCCATTTATTCCAATCGATATATACATTATACACAAGAAAAGTCAATATCACATATAGTCCCTTTAAATTAGACATTTTTCAGAGAAACTTTACTCACAGCTTAGCGACCTGTATACTTAGGTTAATTGGACTGCTTGAAGACTATTTTCACCTAGCGCACCCATGAAAAAGGGTAGTTTTGGAGTAATAGACATATATATGTCAATTTTTGCGTTTTTGAATAGTTTTTTTGCATTTTTAGCAAAAACAATAAATGGTGGCCAAAAATTATCTCTATTAAAAGTTGTAGAACGGAAAATTTCAAATCGATTTAAATCATTTAAATTTTTCTATAATGTTTCGTTTTTCCGCTAGAAGGCGCGGAAAATAAAGTATATATTATATTTTTTTGCACTTAGAGCCAAAACTATGCATTTTGGTAAAAAATTACAAGAGATCAAAGTTGTAAAGCAAAAAAATTCCGATTGATATTGGCTGTTTGGATTTACCGATAGTGAGAGCATTTTCCGCTAAAAAATGTTGAAAAATGTTGCAAATTGTGACCTTTTGCTGATTTTTTGGACTTTCAACCAAAACTATGCATTTTCTAGAAAACTTATAAGAGACCTAAGTTTTAGAACAAAAAATTTCCGATCGATAAAAATCATTCAATTTTTTTCAATAATGCGTGTATTGCCCAACAGAGCGCGCAAAACCGTGATTTTATTTTCCTCTAGCAAAAAAACAAAAAATTATAGAAAAATTCAAATGATCTATGTCGATTGAAAATTTTTCGCTCTACAACTTTTAATAAAAGTAATTTTTGCCCAAAATGCATAGTTTTCGCAAAAAAATGCAAAAAACCATTCAAAAACGCAAAAATTGACATATATATGTCTGTTACTCTAAAACCACCCTTTTTCATGAGTGTGCTAGGTGAAAATACTTTTCATACAGTCCAAATTCACATAAGTATACAAGTCGCTAAGCTGTGGGTAAAGTTTCTCTAAAACGTGGATTTTTTTTCTAATTTGAAGAGACTAATAGCGTTGAGTGAAGGAATAGAATAGAGGCGCAGGTGGTAAGAGTTTCTTGAAACATCATTCCCTCTCAAATAATCTGTTGCTATCTCACATTTATGGGTCTGTTGTGTGGCGATCCTTAAGATAGAATTTCATACTATCAGCTAAGTTTTAAATCGGCAGACTCACCAGCGAGATTTAGTGCCGAGTGATAGTTTCATGTTCTCCTGTCACTACCGAACCGCAAACTAAATTTTATAAACAGCAGATATTTATTTATTTTTCATTTTCCGATTTTATTATTAAATGCAATTTTATTTAAAAAATATTATAATCTATCAAATTCGCCAACAATTTTTTTTATATGCCAATTTATAAGGTAGATAAATGACAAAATAAAGAAAAAAATTAAATTTAATTGTTTAATATAAATTTATAATATAATCAATCGTTGAATGAAGGAATAGATATTAATATTCCTTAACTCAACGATATAATATATCACTAAATATTTATAAACAATACCACGCAATTGATTAATTGAATTGCAAAAAATATAATCATATAATATATCACCAGTTATTGCATAAAGAAAATACAAGCAGTTGTTTAATTTGATTTCAATACTATAAACATATAATAGGTATAGAATATATCACCAGTTATTACTTAAAAAAAATACAAGCAATTGTTTAATTTAATTGCAAAAACATAAACATACAATATAGAATATATCACCAATTATTACATAAACAAAACACTAGTAGTTGTTTAATTTGATTTTATTACAATTATTACTTATAAAATTGCACCAGTTATTAAAAACAAAACACGCAATTATTTAATTTAATTGCAAAAAGTTAATATATCTCTAGATATATAAACAAAACAGAAGTAATTGTTTGAATTTGATTGCAAAAATATAAATATATAATACATCACAAGTTATAGTTATTTAAATGTATAAATTATAATAATAATGAATAATACATGGTAACTCAAAATTTTGTACCAATTTTATAGAGCTGTTAAAAAGTACAATATTCTTAATAAGTTTTGGTGTACATACTTTGTTAGAAATGTCGTTATACAATTTTGTATTGACTTATTCTATACAGGTCAATTTAAAAACTAAAAAAAACTACTTTGAATCACCATGTATAATTCAGTAGTTATGGTTTTAAACAATATACAGATACAAATTTCTTTTTTATAAATTTACTCCTTGCTTTTTGATTTAATATATTTAGCGGACACTTTAAATTGCAAAACAATTTTATTTGTATCAAAAGTTTAATTAATTGTTTGATATGCATCTGGCACAACGAAGTAGACGTGTTGTACCAGTCTGTATACAAGTTCATGAAATTTAGTAGACTTTTTCAATATTTTTTGCAACATTATTGCCACACTTATACAACTCATAAGCTATATTAAACCGGTCTAACAAATTGGAAATAATATTAGCAAAACCATCAGATGGTCTTTTCAAAAATGATACATTTTTACAAAAATAATCTTTTGCCAACAAAAACAGTTTATTATCTCGTAACAACTTGCCATTTATTTTAAACACTATACTAGCACAATTTTTTCATCCAGACTTTTTTAATTTTTTTGCAGAACTTGCAATATCCGTGGAGGTAACCGGAGATACATCCGATACATCTAAATAATTGGTTTTGTCGCACTGTTAGTTACCAGTGTCAATTGTCATTTGAAGTCTGACGTTCACATTGTGTTGAACTCCAATTTGGCACTGGCAAACTGTAGGTGTTGGATTATATCCAAATTTTCAAGAGGATCTTGATAATTAAGTATTTAAATCCTTCATCTTTCAAATTTTCACAAAGCATTAAAATAGATTTTATTGTTCACGCAAATCCGTCTAAACAAAAAATATTATTTGGTATCTTGTTTTATTCATATAACCGAATCATTTTAAAATAATTTAGTGCATTTTTTAAATTGTCTTCGGAGGTAGTCTGATAAATAGATAATGCACACTTGTTAGGATTTCGATCATTGAGTGTTTGGCTGTTTAATAAATCAAAAACATTGTTGAAAGTTTCAACAAATTTTGCTGTGTTTATACCAGTCGTACTCATTAAATTGTTTTGTTTTGGTTGCCGTTTTTATAGCAGCCACAACAGTATGCGAAAATATTTGTGTTGCATACTTCACTCGCATTTTTTGAAAATCATTTGGATCAATATGAGTTTTAATCATCTTTAACATTGTTCGACTTGTAGTACTGTTTTAATCAATACGAAATGTTTCCGTTATATCATTCCATGATATCTTTTCACCATTGACATCAAAATACAAGTTGGGCGTTATTATATTGTTTCTTAAACTTTTCATAAGATGTAGAGCATCAAAAACAGTAGATATTGTCATATTTTCTATATTGATAGCAGGATTTTCTATTGTAGCGCCTAACATTTTGAAAAATCTATTATTTGTTCCTTGGTCGCATTCAAATGCTTTAGGTTCAGATGACAGTCGCTTTAATGTTGTCGCAACATCAATAAATATTTATATACAGGCTGTTTCCTAAAAAACGCCGGAAGCTATAATTTTTTTATTTTAAATTTTAGACCCAATAAACTATATTTTCTTAAATGGCAAGAAATAAGCTATCTTTGACGTTCTCAGTGTTTGTAAATATATTTTACCTGTTTTGAGTAACGATATCCATCATCGTTAGTTTAAATGGAACACTCTGTATATTTTTACATATTTTGATTCAGGGTGAAATTCTGCATACAGCAGTGTATTTTATTTATTTATTTGTAGACGGAAATATTTATAAAAAAATTATGAAATGTGCAAGAAAAACAATCGTAAATACTGAAATATTTTATTGGAAAAAAACTACAAAACATAATATACGTGCCTATCCACTTTTTATCAAATTTTGCGTTTATCCAATCAACATTTATTCTGGCATTATGAGGGGTAGCCCCATCTTGTTGAAAATAAATACGTTCAGCAAGAGGCAATTCATCCAAAAAAGAGTCATGAGTCAACAGTTGATGGTATTTCTCTTGATTTAGGGTCCCATCAATGAAGAATGGCCCAATCAAAGTATTTCCTAAAATACCACACCAAACATTCAGACTAAATCTTTGTTGAAAACTAATTTTAAAGATCATGTTTATCTAACACAACCAGAAAACAAAGAAATACTAAGGCTTAGTATTATCAATGCTTGCCACGAAATAGCTCTCAATTTGATATTAAATGTCAGTAATGGAGTAACTAAAAGATGTCAGTTCTGTATTTAGCACGGTGGGAATCAATTTGAACAATATTTGTAGATATTATGTTTTGTAGTTTTTTTTTCAATAAAATTTGTCAGTATTTACGATTGTTTTTCTTGCACATTTCATCAAATAAAATACACTGCTGTATGCAGAATTTCACCCTGAATCAAAACATGTAAAAATATACAGGGTGATCCATTTAAAATAACGATGATGGGTATCGTTACTCGAAACAGGTAAAATATATTTACAAACTGAGAACGTCAAAAGATTATTTCTTATTTTTTGCCGTTTAAGAATATATGTATATAGTTTGTTGGGTCTAAAATTTAAAATAAGAAAATTATAGCTTCCGGCGTTTTTTAGGAAACAGCCTGTATATTATCTCCATTGACCGGTTCATGTGATGTATAATAACATAACAAAATCATCCAATTATAATAAAGACCTTGAATTAAAACCGCAAATGCAGTATTTGCCAACATATTTGTTCTACTTATGCTAGCAAGATCTTAGTAGCCTTCAACTAGATCGTCTGTTGTATTATATTCTAATTGTTTTTTCAAAGTCAAAACAATATAAAAACACCCAAAAAAATAAACATTATTTATTTTCAATGCCAACTATAATTACAATCATTTTAAATAAACAACAAGTATTATGTTTTTTAAATTTATCAGAAAATTTTGTTATAAAAGTATATTATTGTACATAGTTGAATCAAAAATATCATAAAAAATAAAAAAAAAATGTGTAATAATGTTTTAAAAAATAAAGTTACTTGCCATGGCAACTACTACTAAAATAAAAACATACATGTATGAACCTGCTTTTATAATATACTCGAGAAACCATTTAAAATGGTTTTTAAGTTATAATCGGTTAAAAAATAACGGAGTTATTCAACCGTACGTTTTTTGACTAAAACTCCAAAAAATTATATTGTGGTAAGTTCTATTGCACATTCTACAGATTAATTATGAGAATTACATTATTTTTTGTAAATCTCAGCGACTTCAATTTAATTTCAAAACTTTACAAACTATTGAACATTTTGAATTTAAAAAAGAAATTAATTTATTGGAGTTGTGCTCAGTTTTAAGTTTTATGACTCTTAAAATATCGCGGCCTTAATTTAAAAATATTGTACCAAATTTGTTTTTTTATAAACTTTACAACTTAACCTAAAAATATAACATAACAAAAGTGGCATTTTATCATAGCCATAAAAAGCATTTTTTGACAGCATTTTAAATCAAATGTCTAATCATCTACTAGAAGTATACCAATACAAAAATTAATGTCAACAATTATATGTCAAATTAATTAATATTTTATAACATTAGTTATTTATACAATAAGTTAGCCAAGTGTGAATTTTGCTTAGAAATTTTGGTCAAGCAGATTCTGTCACTTCACGAAATAAATTTGATAACTTACTTTGCATTAAATAGTGGTAACTGGCAATACAATTTTTAATTAATAAATCAAACTAGTTTATTAGATTAGATTATTATTTAAAAAAAAAACTACTTTTCTTCAAGAATACAATAAACATATTGGGGAATTTAATGTTCAAATTTTTGTTTTAATATCTATTTATTATGCAAATTCTACACATCTATTTTTAATGTCTTTCTTTTATAAAATCGAAAAAGTAGTTTGCATATATAAATCGGCATGTTTCACATTTGAAGTATAAATAATTATAGCCAAACACAGTTAAAATAATATTATAATGTTAATATGTTGGTTAACATATTTAAATGGTACTGCAGATTTTGTCAACAATTTACGTTTTGAATTCAATATGAAATCATTCGGCTGTTCACAAATTAATTTATAAGATAAACAATCCACATCTTTTACAGCAATTTTAATGTTTTCCCAGTTCTTTTTCTATTTCACAGAGTCTTTTTATTTATGAAGCGATAGAGCAAGTTCAACATAAATATTATACTATTTCTATTCTAATATAATGCGTGGATAGCAGAGATCCCGCGCCCGAGCGTGTATTTACACCTCTTATTGCGTGCTGCTACCCTGTTACGTCTGGAGCGTATTCAACATATTTAGCAAAGTTTACAACACAAAACAGGCAGCGCTTCATCTGGTAATACTTGGAAGCTAAGTCATCTAATAACTTCCGTGCTGCCCCCTGGATCTCGGCGAATTTTATGTGTTACATATTTATACGTACACTTGCGCCTCTATTCTATTCCTTCACTCAACGCTAATAGTAAAGTACAATAAAATACATATAAGTTAAAACATATACATATATGAGATAAAAGTACAATTTAAAATACATGGAATTATATTATTTAAAATGTTCATAAAATTCTATTAATTTCTTCAATTTTGATTTATATAAAGGCAGTAGCAATATTTTGATGTTTTCGGGAAGTTTATTATAGATCTTGATACCACAACATAGTGGAGAGTTGGCATAGTGTGCCGATTTGTATTGTAGTAACAGCAATAACGCTTTGTTCCTGGTAGAATAGTGATGGTTGTCGGAATTTGTTTTGAAATTATAAATGATTTTTTTTACATAAAAAAGTAGACGATATATGTACAGTAAAATCTTTCTTAAGTGGACACCGTCGGGCGGTTATATTTTGTCGGCGCAAAAGAAGTGTCCGCTCAAGAGAATTTATAAAATAAATATGTTAACTTGGGTAGCTATGTACAATACATAGTCAAAAACTAAAAAAAACGCCGTATTTTATATAATTTAGTAAGTATATTTGCATTATATGTAATAAGCACATACAATTTAAGCTTTACAAAAATAATCTAACATACTGCTTTGCCGTACTGTTTTCAAACTTATCTCATTTTGAAAATTAATTCTAAACTTGTTATAAGCTCCAACGCCCTAGGATTTCCATGTCGTCTTGCTAACCCCCTTAATGCCTGCGTTGTATTGAGAGCATCCTTATAAGTATTTAACTCTATGCCATCATAACAATCTTCTTCAAAATCCTCATCACTTTCTTCTTCAAGAACAACAGTACCAGGTTCAATATCTAGATCATCAACAAAAATTTCTGTGTTGTTATTTTCAACTTCTAGATGGTCATTTATGACTAAGAAATCGGCTAGATCTATCTGGCTCATACTAGCTTTATTTAATGTCCTATAAATCTCTGCTAGTACGGATAGCGGCAATTCATCTTCTTCAAAGTTGTCTAATTCTAAACTGTTTTGATATGCAATACCTGCTTTAGCAAAACATTTTTGAATGATCAATGGAGCAACTTTTTTCCATACATCGTTAAATAAATTACATCTAATAAATCAATGGCTTTGGTAAAATTTTTAGCAGAAAAAACACTATCTATTTTAAGCAAAACATGTTTTAAAATTGAAGATCGGTTTTAAAACTTTTTATGATACCAATGGTTGACAAACTGATATGCAGTTGGGTGGCAAAAATATAAATTTTATATTTGTTAATTTCATATCTCGATGGTGAGATCCAGCATTGTCCAAAAACAATAAGATTTTTCTATTCTGCATTGCCATATGTTTATCAAAACCATGCAACCATTTCCGCATAATCTCGCATGTCATCCATGCTTTTTTATTTAATTTCCATATTACAGGCACCATCATTAGAATTTATGTTTTTAAATGCTTTCGGTTTAGCCGATTTACCAAGCAGTTTTACCTTTTTGCTAGCTCGTGCAGTGTAAAACCGTGGCTCTTACTTTTGACATTTTGCCACTTACGCATTTTTCGCGTTTCAACTCCAATGTTTTATCGGGTAAAGCAGAAATAAAAGGCCGGTTTCGTCAGCATTGTAAATATTTTCAGGTGGATATCCTTTTATAAAATGCGGCACCTTTTCAATAAAAGTTGTTACATCTTCTAGATTCACACTAGTAGTTTCCCTAGATACAACTTTGAATGCAACGTTGTGGCGTTTTCGGAATTTCTCCAACCAACCGCTCGATGCACTGAAATTTTTGTATCCCAAACTGTCCGCAATTTCTTTTGCCTTATATCTCACTATTGGGCCTGATAATAAAATGTTTTTATTTCTTGCTTTTAGAAACTATTCATAGCATAACTTATCCACATTCAAGCCCTGGGATTTTAAAAAGGTTCGTTTTTCATTAACGTTACAGATAGAGCTCCATTTTTCTAGCAGTTCTTTTTTATTTTAATGATATCTGCTGCGTGCGTCTTTCCAATACTAAATTGTTTAGCAATATCGCAAATGCTTCATTTTTTTTTATCATACACTGATATTATTTCTACTTTTTGTTTTAGCATTAAAGTTTTTCTTTTTGTTGCGATTATTATTAACTGGTGTTGTGTGCTGTAAATGTCAACAAACAACTGCTGCTGGCTACGTGCTAGAGGCATTTACGACTCGCACTAAAGTTCGTAAATGGGGGAATACCCTATGCGTTGTCCGTACAAAAGAGAATAATATTCTAAATTTCTGTCCGTGTCCGTTCAATAGAGTGTCCGTTTAGCGAAGACTTAACTTTTAATAAATCAAATGGGATCCAAACGGGAAAGTGTCCGCTTAATAGGAGTGTCGACTAAGGGAGATTTCACGGATTATTCGTTTTTGCAGAATAAAAACTCTTGCAATTTCAGTAGAGTTATACCATGTTTCGGTAGCATAGGGAACATTTGCAAAGTAAAATGACAAAACTACATTTATACTGCTTATTTCTTAAAGTCGCCTAATGCTGAAATTTGCATTGCATAATTTCTTGCATATGTCGTTAGCATGTTGAGCAAATGTTAATTTATTATCAAATCTGACGCCTAAAAACAAAAAGACTAAAATCTGATGTTTTGAAAAATTAATAAATGTTGACTTAATTTGTTTATTACAAGGTTATTATGATTGCAGTAATTGTCTAAACTGCTTAGAAGACTATGTGTTGCACAAATTAAATCATTTGTATGTGTTTCTGCCGTTATTAACGTTGTATCGTCAGCAAACAAAACTACTTTACCACTTAGAAAATCATTAATTATGTCGTTGGTATAAATACATATATAATACATCAATAGTCCTAAAATTGATTCTTGTGAAACCCCTTGTGTAATATTCAAAATAGAAGATTTATAACCATCAATTTCTACATACTGTTTCCAATTTGTTAAATAACTTTTGATCCAATTCAATGCTTTGCCACGTATGCCATACAATTGTAGTTTGTGTAAAAGTGTTTTGTGACAGACACGGTCAAACGCTTTAGATAGATCTACAAAAACACCAACTGTTTTATTCCCGGACTCCAAATTTTTATAGATTTCTAAAATTACAGACATTATTGCATCAGCAGTCGATTTGCCTGTGTGTTTGAGATAATTTTATTTCGATGAAAATAATTTAATAATCTTATGGCCATTGCTTTTTCAAATATCTTAGATACAGATGGTAATAGTAATATAGATCTGTAGTTTTCTATGTTTGTTAACGGTCTTTTTTTATGCAGTGGTAGTATTTTTGCAATTTTTAATTGGTTAGGATATATCCCTTGCTCAAATGAATTATTTAGTAATATTGTTATAGTAAGAGTTAAAAACTGGGAACACTTTTTTAACATATTAGTGCTAATGCCATGTACACCTGTTGCTTGAGATGACGTTAGCTGTTTTATTATGTTTTCAACATCTCTAGTTATTGCAGGTTCTAAAAATATCGATTGAGAAATTCTTGAAGTCAGACTCATATTCTTATTTATAGATGTCGAATTGCTTATTATTTTTATAAAATATTCATTAAAATGATTACCAATTTTTTGTTTGTCTGTTATTATTTCATCTTGCAAGCATGACATTTGTGGAGCTTTAATAGCATTGCCAAGCAAGTATGTGCAAAAATATTTCGATGCTTGCTAAAGTATGCTACAACTCTCAGTTCCTTCTCATGTTTTTGCATAAGAACTGCACCGTATCGTAAGCGTATCCGTATGCAATTAATTGGCAGATACGAGTCGTATACAGCAATAAGCGGTCTAGATTTAAACGGTCTATTACACACTTTCTAGTTGTTTCTTAATTTTCTTACCATTTAAACTAGACGTTTTGTATTGTTAAATGAGTGATTCAAGTAATTTTTGTAACAAATTCAGAAAAAAAAATTCTAAAATACCCTGCCAAGTCAAATTTTCTAAAAATTAGAAATTCATTAGACATTAAACTTTTTTGTCCCAGGTCTTATACCATCTGCAGATACTTCTTTACAAACATACACCTAAGATGTTTAAAAAAACATACACTTTCTTATGTTCAGAAGAAACGACGACAGAATTTAGTTCCTATAGCACTTGCTTTAGATAGACAAGTCTTTTTTCATATGTTAGTAATATTAATATTCTATTTAAATAAGCCAAAGTAACATCTTTCTTGAGGGATCTCAAAGCAAAGTTTACGGCTTTCTAGAAAACCGCCGGCGCATTAACAATATCAAACAGCATTATTAAATGCTCAATATGTTTCTCAGAAGCGGTTATTTGAATAGATTCTTCAAGTATTAGTATCAGGTAAAACCCAGATACCATATCCAGAAACGTAAAATAACATTTTCTACCCAACTAATCTTCAATTGGTGACTGTGGGTATCTGTCCTTAATTTAATAACTCAATATAATTGTCGGTAGTTCAAATAAATCCTAAATAGTCATTTTTTTCTTTACTAATATAATTGAGCTTGCAAATAGTGATTCACTAGGCCGGATGATCTCAAATGTAAGTAAATTAGCAATAATTTCTCAAACTGCTTTTCGTTCATTAACCGCTAACCGATACAGAAAAGAGTTGATTATAACATCATTTTCTAGTTTCAATCGTATGGTTACAATTTTGATAGTTTCTATTCGAGTTCCACTTGTAATCGTGCCACTAAACTTACGGAGAAGTTTTTAAAAACAACCCAAAATTCAGATAGATACTACAATTTCAAATATATTAAATTTGTTGGAATTGTCTAATATTCTGTAAATTCTCAGCAGCTTACAACGTACTACACGTAATCCTTCATAATCAGTAATCTTCGGCAAGCTTTCGTCATTATATAAATTGCAATCATTCGTAATACAAACACAGATTTTTGAGCTACCTTGTAGCATAAAACTGCAGAAAACAAATTAGTTTTTGAATAAATCCAAAAATCTGTCAAAATGTAACTAAACGGATACCCATTTATAAAAACTTGGGTGGCACCAAACGTTTTTCCTGAACTATTCTAACTTTTTTCAATTGCTGCCCTGGTAAAACAATCAGACATTTTGTGGACTCATTTTGCATTAAAATCGTTTTAACGTGATTGGAAGATCTGGCAAATGAATGATACATTTGTTTTGTTTGAAGATAATAGATAATCTTCGTTTATTAACAAAAAAACATTAATTGATTGGTGATGTGTAGTATCATTGCGTACAGGTTTTATAAATGACTAAAAATAAAAAGCTCCGATATTGTTCTGCAATTATTTTGCAGCATTTCTAACATGCAGTTCAAAAATCCCATATGTAATTCTACCATATCGTTTTCATTCCATCTACATGTATTTTTTTCAGCATGGCTAATTTCTCGTGAACATATGTTTCATATGTATTTGCGTAAGTGCTGTTAAATGTGGTTGCAAAGCCCATGATTTCTTTTTGGTAGAAATGCTTCAATAAATTCGTAGCAAAATTTAACCCAATTTTTTGTATCCGGATTGCAGTGTTCAACCGCTTTTTTGCATCGTTTAATAAAAATTGAATGTCGGACCATCATCATTCATTTGCAATTTTTCAACATAATTAACCCAATTGCTAGATTAATGTATAATAAAGTAAATCGACCTGATCACTTGCAACGTTTCTTTGCGATTGCAAGACCTTTACTAACTCCGCCAATATAACTTGAGACATTAAATTTATGAAATTTTATTTAGGTAGATAACAAAGATTGTGAAACATTTAAAGAGGTAGTAGTATGAACAATTGTTATTAATATTAATTGTTAATAAATAGTTATGGCCATGTCTAAAAAATAGCCTGCTATTCAAAATAAAACTTCTTATTGGGAAACCCGCTGTCAATTTTGAAGCTATTATCTTTTGACATTTGACTAGTAAAAACTACGCCATTATTAAAAATGGAACGATACACGCTTCAACAACACAGTTCGCAAAATTAAAATACTTTTTGGTCGTCGTAAAGCACCTTCTCGGCCGGCAATAGTAAACCAGGTGGAAAAATTTGAACTGTTGGGACAAGTTTGTGATGTGCGGAATCGAAACCGTGTGCATCGCTCAAGAACACATGAGAATATTGCTGATGTAGCGCTACCAAGCTATGATTATTGATTTATTATGGCCGAAATTGGAATATATTGATGTGGACAACGTTTATTTTCAGCAGAACGGCGCTACGTGCCACACAAGCAACAAAACAATCGCAGTTTTGCAAGAAAAGTTTCCTGATCGTGTTATTTCTCAAAGAGGTGATCACAATTGGCTACCAAAATCTTGTGATTTAACACCTTTAGGCTTTTTTCTTTAGGGCCACGTGAAAGATAAAGTCTATGCCAATGCTCCACAATCAATTCAAGACCTTAAAGAAGAAATTCGTAAAGTTATCGAGGACATACAGCCGCAAATTTGCGAATTAGTCATGGAAAATTTCATAAAAAGAATGTGGTACTGCAATCGTAACCGTGGCGGCCATTTGACTGATATCGTTTTCATATGTTAATGGCATACCTTCCTCTTTACAATGAAATAAACATTTATTGTTTTCTCTTAAAAATTACCCGTTTTTTATAATATCTAAATAAAACCTCTTGTTGGAAAACCCTATACAATTTAAAACTTAATCGATTAACAAATCAAGTAGATTGCTGAAATTAAGCCCTTTTATCGATAAAGACAAACTACTTAGAGTAGGTAGAAGGTTAATGCAGCAAAACTTCAATTCAATCAACGTAATCCAATTATATTACCACGTAACCACACTTTAACTAAGCTCATTATAAACGATTGACGTTTTATATGGCTTATTCAATTCAATTCTATTCTATTCTATAATTATCAAATAACATAAAAAACAACAATGCGGCATTATAAACATCTTATTTAAATTACTTAATAATGTTTGTTATTACTATTAGTCAATGTTAATAATAATTTTTATTTGTAAACTTAAATAAAGTTTTTAATACCAACTGTTATATACATAATTTATGTACAATGTGCTTTAAGGCATTTTACTAGTTATCAGCTCGTCCGACTGCACTCTATAAACGCTTTATGATTGTTATATTATCAGTACAAGTATAAGTCATTTGAATATACGTTAATGACATTAGTATACCAATATATACTCGTATTTAGTTATATAGAAATCAAATTTTATATAATAACCCTTCATTATATCTTGATGGACTGACTCGCTCAGATCGTTTACTATGCATTTTACTGCGTTTGAAACTAAAATTTATAATATGTACCTCGGCAGCCCATCCACATTAAATGTTGCCAATTTTGAATAGCATACAGAAATTCGTCTAGCACCTAAATCGTTCTGCACAATTTTATTGATATAGTTTTTTGAACATCTGAATCACCTCTTTGTCTCGGTGTAAGATTTTGATCTGAGTTTCAAAACTAAAAACATAACGTTTACAAAACGTTTCCGGTCGTACACAATACTGAGTATAATGATTTGTACTGTTACAATCACAAAGTACAAATTGCAGTATGCTTCAGTAAAGGTAGAAAATCAAATAGACAGTAAAACGCTTAGCATTTATTTTTCGAAATACTTTCCTGTTCCTGATGTCAAAACATAAATATTAGACATAGAAAACAGTAACCAATAAAAAAGTTAATTATTTAATTTTAATATTTATTTATTTTAACAAATCGTTACAATAAATGTAACATATTGAATCTAAAAATAATTGGCTATTATTAAATATATTAAATCAATTAAATCTACCGTGAAATTGGTTCAGTTGGAGTATTGTGCAAAATATATAACAGTGTGACTGTGTTGATTGGTATTAAATTAAACCATGCAAATTTGAACTTCTATTAACACTACATTTTGCCTCAATTAATCGAATTGCACAAAACATAGCGCCATTGCTATTTGGGGACATGCTATAACTAACAAAAGTTAAATATATTGTTGAATATTTTCGCAAGCGTGTAGCATTTCAATGATATTATGCTTTGGCATAAAATTATTACATAGGAAAATGCATAATTTATATATTAAAAAGAAATTTATATTAAATTCACAAACTTCCAATGGTGCAATAAATCCTGATGATATATTAATTAAGTGCAACTTTATAGTTATTTCATAGTTGAATATATACTATTATAATAATAGCTAATATTATTAATCAACATGTACGGTAGTTTAATATTTAATGCTATTAAATCGATACCATACTTTGCATGTTTCTCAATCACTTCTTGCCGCACATAATAAACATGTTAGTGCATAGACCAAACTTGGTTATACATTATAATTTTATTAATTCACAAATTAAAATTCTATTGCCTATATTATATCATTAACTTATTATAAATTTTAATATATATCTTTAGCTCAACATTGCATGAGTTGGTCAGTACAAAAGATATTCATTATTAAATATATCGCATTCAATTACACATAATATAGCATCATCTATAATTAACAGGGATAAACCATGCAATTTTAAATTTACTAAATAATTAAAATAAAGAAAACGTGTTCAATAATTTTAATCTTGTATCTAGTGTAGTAATATAAATTTTAAAAGTCAAAATATTTAAATATATCTAACTCATAAATTATATTTAAAAGATTTATTTGCTTATGTTAATTGATGATATTAAGTTTGAGTACTTAATTTAAAAAATATGGAAATTATCCACCGTCATAAATTTTCCCTGTGTTCTCTTTGTTTCAGGTGAGTGAAGTATACATGGTCGTCATTAAAGAAAGATTTATAAGCACCACTTAAATGTAAGTTATGCTAAATTACCTTGTATTTTATTCCGTTCCTTCAAAGAACATCCAATGGAATTGAATTATTAAAATATTTTATAGTGAAATTATTATTTATGACTTTAAATGTACATTTAATTCATTTAAATATTTTTATAGTTAAGCTAAATGTAATCTGCATAGCAATTTTATACAAATCAATGTTTATTTTTTAATATATCATTAATAATGTAACCGCATTACAAACTTAATATGCAATAACATTTTTATTACTTAAAAACGACAATTGGATTGAAATTTCACTACAATATAATGTGCTTCACAATGTTGCATGATGGCTGTAGATGCATGCATCCATCCGCCATCCGTCGTCCAGTGCACAAAGCGGCGTTATAATGAATATGTCAACAAGTTGCTACTTGGCAAACAAAGTTTTGTGTGTCGCCTGGAGACTTTAAATTCATTTCCGTTTCACAGTTTGTTTAGATTACGTAATTTATGGTGGGGAGCCGACGGAATAATGAGATTACATCATCGCCAGTTGGTGGCAGCTTAAGAACCATTTTTATGCTAGAAATTGTCGCAAAATACTATTTAAATATTTAAAAAGCAGAAAACATTATTTTTTTATATGACATTATAAGGTATTCATTTGAAAAAAATAAACAAATTGTACCTGCATGAAATAAAATAAAGGTCCTGTTTATGTTACATGGAATTTTAAACCATTATTAAGTTTAACAAATCATGTAACAATAACTTTGCATGGCACGTTACTTTTATTTTATTTTTACTACTGATAACAGTAATAAACTGGATTTTTTTTATTATCCAATGCACAGATTTCCTTTTTTATTATTTAAATTATACGGAGATTGTAAACGGTCTATTACTTTTTAAGTCGTTTTCTAAACCATTTTAATAAATATATTTAATTCTAAAAATCAAAATATTTATCTCATTTACTTGAATATATTGCATCTCATGAATAAATAACACAAATATAGAAACATTTTAATTTATAATATAAATAAAGTTTCCATAAATAAAATACAATATTTATAATTTGCTTATTTTAAATTAATAATAAATGATAATAAACTATATGAACCAAATAAACTCGCTAAATTATTACTATTTGCAATAAACCGTATATTTTTCCCGTAATATTGAAATTTCTTTTGATTGATTAATTTGTAAAAATCACATCAGCTGTTGTCTTCACACCCGAATGCCGTTTTGATGGAAATTTAAAACAATCAATTTACGATTAATGAGGGTTATTGTTATGTTATGACAACACTTTCATATGTCGACGTGACTAATTACTGAATATGTGATAAATTATGAGGACGTGCCATTTTGTTATTTATCAGTGCATGCATCATCATCGGGGGATTTGTTATCAAGCCATTTTAAATAGAAATACAACATGACAATAATATAGTGGATTAAATGAAAAATATGACTATAAAGCTCAATGTTCATTAATGTGCATTATAAAGAACACTTTGTTTATTAATAGCTAGAAAGAAAAACGTCCAAAAACGTAGACAAATAACACATAGCAAGTATAAATATTATTAAAATCATATAAAATGTACTTCGTAAGTCATTATATTAAATACTTTGATAATTTATGTCAAAATATTTTAAATAATATTATTGTTATTAGTTTTTGCAATAAAATCAATACACGTACATACACTGTACAAAGATAATAATATATAATAAATGATGTATTTTATGTAAATTGCATCTCCACTTCACCTCTCAATAATATATCATTTATATTATATATATAAACGTCTACTCAATCTATGTCATAAACTCACCACACAATCTACACTTCAAGAGTAATTGTAATATGTGTTTGTATGTTTCAAAAACTTTTAATAATCCATTATAATACGACAGCTAAAAAAAATGCAGCAGATTTTTTGATATATGAAGCCTCCATATATCAAGAAGTAATCGATAAGCATAAAGTTTTATAAGAATGTCATTTTCCTTGCGTTGATGTTACAATAAATCATTGGCACAATTGCTTTGTACTACTTGTCAGCCAACTAAACCACAGTTGACACACACTGAGTCATAGGTTTGATTAAAATTTACAGCTTAGTAAATTTCAACAAACTGTGCAGAAAACTAGAAATATCTTGAACAAATAACTTATTAGTAGGTTTTAGGCGTTAGTTATTAACTCTTGTTATAAAGTGTAAATAGTTAAAATTTTGCCTGTTCAATTAGTACCTAGTGCTTCAGGTAATGCGTAGTCAAATACTCAAATACGTAGCAAATAGTTATATATTTCATCATCATGGAGGTGTTTTAAGTAGTAAATTAAATATCTTAAAATTTTTATCATTGCTATAAACATAAGTCAAAATGTTGTTTTATACTCTAAATAAACCAGTAGGTTTTTTCAGTTAAAAATTATCAAACTTGCAAAAAGATCAAAACTTGTTGATTTTAACTTTCTTCGCATTAAGCAATAAACCAACAAACAGACTCTCTGTGAGATTTCCCTGAAAACAATGCATAGGCTGCCGTATGATGAATATAGTAAAAGTTTTTACATAATTGTCAATGATACCATTATTGTCATCATATCCTAATGCTTAAATAAATTTATTCCAATCAGCAAAACAACTTTTATTCTCTAGTTTTGATGCATATTTCATAAATTTACTAAAAATAAATAAACTACAGCAAACCATTTTAGTTTAAGCCCCACACAGCATTATTGCAAACAAATGTCCGAACAAACATTCGACAAAATATAGATTAAATAATCAGTTAGAAAAAAACTGTAGTTGAATTGGTGTTCAAACAATCTTTACAATAAAAAATATAACCTTAATGATTTACAGGACTATTTACCTTAAATTATGTTCCTGTAAGAAAATACATATATAAGTAATGTCTAGATTTTCAACTAATAAAGTTATTAACAAATCATAATGTGTACAGGTATAATACCCATTGCAGTTCTATTGTATTAGATAAAGATATTTCTAAAGCCAAAAAAATCTAATTTTAACTCTTTGCTTGTTAGCGTTCTTTTGAATTAGTTTCAAAGAGCATCTAGTGCAGTAAAGCTCCCTTTATTTAACAACAATTCATATGTCACAATAGATGGCGTAGATGTATCTTTCACATCTATCGACTACAATAACATGCCAAAATTCAGTGCAAGATTATAACCGCCAAAAACCTGCACCAAAAGTAATTGTTTGGGTTTGAATCTTTACCTTAATGTTAATTCAAAAAAATCACTCCTGTTGTTGTACCTAGTCTAGTTTTAAGCCCGACAAACTTGCAATCTCATTTGTTCTAATAAGTGGTCTAAATTTAGTTTATTACACACTTTCTAGCTGTTTCTTAATCTACTTCCCACTTAAACTGAACTTTTTGTATTAAATGAGTGATGCAAGCAATTTTTGTAACAAATTCAGAAATAAATTTCTTAAAATACCCTGCCAACCCCATAAACTGTCAAATCAACTTTGTATTTCTAAAAATAAGATATTCAATTAGACATTAAACCTTTTTGTCCCAGGTCTTATGCCTTCTGCAGATACTTCTCTACAAATATACACCAAAGATGTTTAGAAAAATGTACACTTCCGTATGTTCAGAAGAAACGACGACAGAATTTAGTTCCTATAGCACTTGCTTTAGATAGACAAGACTTTTTTCATATGTTAGTAGTATTAATATTCCATTTAAATAAGTCAAAGTAACATCTTTCCTGAAGAATCCCAAAGCAAAGTTAACGACTTTCTAGAAAACCGCGAACGCATTAAGAAAACCAAACGGCATTCTA
Source organism: Tachinus rufipes (assembly GCA_963932245.1). NCBI lineage: Eukaryota > Metazoa > Arthropoda > Insecta > Coleoptera > Staphylinidae > Tachinus > Tachinus rufipes. The sequence goes on along the minus strand of OZ010745.1, from coordinate 66,853,653 downwards.
AAATACTCAATATGTTTCTCAAAAGCGGTTATTTGAATAGATTCATCATGTAATAGTATCTGGTAAAACCCAGACACCATATCCAGAGACGTAAAATAACATCCTCTACCTAACCTGTCCAACTGATTCTCAATTAGTGACTGTGGATATCTGTCCTTAATATAATAACCCAATTTAATCGTCGGTAGTTCACATCAATCCAAAATAAACAGTCTATTTTTTCTTTACTAGTATAATTGAGCTTGCAAATGGTGATTTACTTGGCTTAATGATCTCGTTTGTAAGTAAATTAGCAATAACTCTCAAACCGCTTTTCTTTCATTAAAAGGTTAATTATAACATAACTTTCTAGTTTCAATTGCATGGTTACATTTTTGATAGTTTCTACGTTAGTTCCACTTGTAACCATGACACTGAACTTACAAAGAACTTTTTCAAGAACATCCCAAAATTCAAATACTACTTCAATTTCACATATATTAAAACTGTTGGAATTGTCTAAGATTCTATAAATTCCCAGCAGCTCACAACGTATTACACGTAATCCTTCCTAGTCTATAATCTTCGTCAAGCTTTGGTCCTTATATAAATTGCAACTATTGGTAATGCAAACACTTAATGCCAGTTATTCTTGTGCTATAATTTATGCAACAAAAGTGGTTGTTTGGATTTGTGTCTTTACCTGTTGACGCATTTTAATTTTTAAAAATCACTCCAATTATTGTGACCTTTGTCTAGTTTTGAGCCCGACAAACTTGCAATCTCATTTGATCATCAAAATAATAAAGTTTTTTAGTTATTCCAATCTCGGCTATTTTTCATTCCTTTTTCATTTTAGACAATTGCATTAATAAGCAGGATAATTACAATAACAGTTCACGCGGTCAACCGACACATGCATTTGAGTTATATCTCTTTTTACCACATTTTGTAGCTTTAAACAAGCATTTTATAGTAATATGACTATAACGTTAGTACTATGAACAACTCCATCAGATTTAAAATAAATAGGTAAATTAAACAGAAATAAAATGCCATTTTTATTTCTTTAGAAAAATCCTTTCTATAGTTCATGTAATTTGTACATTGCTTAAATATCGGTGTAACAGCTGATGCGTTGTATAATACCCAATACCATACAATCTTTCATTTAAAAATATTTAAAAGCTTATGTGACTACTATCACTTTTAAAGTTTTACATATTTCTGGTCTACCTTCAATCCTACTATTATGCCTTTCAAATGCTGGAAATAGTTCTTAAAATAAAAAGCAAGATTTAAACTTTGTCCACTTTTCAAACATTTAGATAAACGTAAGAATTAAATATCTTACAAACTTCGCTATCACTATTTTCTGTAGCTCTCTCTCGTCCGTAAAACGTCAAAATATTTTTCTTAGACAAATCTACTATAAACTTCATCATCTCTCATACCGCAGAGACACAAATAAAAAGCTGCATAATTCAGTAATTATAAGTTTCATCATTGCAATAAAAGACTTCCGCAAACAACCATAATATAGTGTAAAGTTTTTATCAAACACAATTGCATGCTGATTAAACTACGCTACGTTATAATACAAAATACGTTATAATATAAAAAACGGGAGGTTATATATTATATAACCTCCCGTTTTGACAAAAGCGCAATGCCATTTAAAATGCCTTTTAGGTAAGCGCAAGTGAATTTCACAAGATGTTGTGTAATAAAAACAAAACAATTTAAATAAAAACCATAAGAAATTGGCCTCCACTCCAGTCGACAAACGTCAATAAAATTATAAATTCACAGACTTTACCGACAACGCTAAATTTCTAAGCATATATGTACAAGTTATCGTATCTAGTGTATATAAAGCTATAATAATACTCAACACAAGCTTACAAGAACACGTATCGAGATTACGCAAAGTTGTCAATAGATTAAAAAATTCCAATTAATAAATCAGAATTTCTCAGGAAAAGGTAGCTTCTCTTGAACATGTAAATTCCAAAAAACACAAAAAACATAAAGGTTTTCTGGATTAATATCAAAATTCATACAAAACGTTGCCAAATTAACAAAACCTATTACTAATTTATTAATAAAATAAGCCAATATTAATGTGACAAGTTTACATTTTTAAACAATGCAAAATATTTATAGCAAATCGACAACTAGGAATACAAGCTAAAACAAAACAAGCTGGACATAAAGGATATCCTCTTCGGCCTGCAAGGACATTACGCAGGTAATAAAAAACAAAACCGCACCAACTGCTTCCATAATGTCATTTGTTGCCAAGCAGATCTCCCAACACTCACGCCACCAAAAATTCTAGCCCCAACCTCCTAGCAACAATGCCCCATCTCTAATCAGAAAGCAAAGTCGCCGCCCATAAATAAGCTCCGCCCCAGAAAAAAAAAATTAACGTCGTGGTTTACAGCAAGAAATCCAAAAACAAACAAAAATCGAGTAAATCTTCTTCAGTTTCTGCTTCTAATAGGCCATCAGCCAACCTATTAAGTCAAACGCCGTCACCGCCATCAAAACCGTCAGCCAACAAAGCCATCAGCCAACAATGCCAAAAAGCCAACAACCCCGTTAGCCACTAAGTCCAAAGTGAATAAAAAGATGCAAACTCACGTCACGCTCCACTACCTTGTAATACAAAACAAATCCGTATTTCAAGGATTGTCGGCTACATTTAAGGATATAAACGTAATCATAGATTGCGCCGTAAAAGTTATCAATGGTATCCGCATTTATCTAAAATCGCATGCAATAGCTTATTGCAAAAGCAACAACGTGTTCCACTACATGTTTCAATTAGGGTCCAAAAAAATAATCAAATACGCTATCGAGAACTTATCCAACTCCATGAAAGCTAATGCGGCGCAGGCAGAGTTAACAACTCTGGCTTATGCTCAATTAGCAGTCAATTGCATTAAAAAAAAGTAAACCTAATTTTAAAACGATTTTATTATCTTCTGTATATCTAGCCCAAAAAAAAAACTAGAAACAGACTATTTGTCCGTCAGTCTGAATTCTAGACATAGTCGTAGTACAAGTTCTCCACAACACCATACAACACCTATATGACTGGCACACTACGTACACTCTTGATATTTTCCATTAAAACCATTCTAAATAAAAATAGAAATATCATGCACAATAAAATGCAAAATTCGAGAAATCAAAGAAAAAGAAATTTAGTCGGTAGACGCTTGTAAGAGTGAATCCAATCTCCCAATCCGTAAAAAAAAAAACTAAAATACAATAATACTTTTATTAGATTGTTTTTTTTTTTCATCAAGCTCTCCGTATGTGATAATGGGTCTTACCACAACCGCTGTTATATTAGTCAAGTGTGCGTCAAAGTTTAGCCTAGTGTCAAGCGTTAGTCCCAGATATTTTATTTCTTTTAACATCGCATACATACTCAAGTATTTTGTTTTTAGTCTGTAGTGTTTTCCGTCTTATGAACGGTACAATTGTCATTTTGCTTGAATTCACTGATAACCCTTCCTTTTTGTGCCACCTTTCTACGGTATTGAAAGTCTTGAAATCAACGGATAGCAACAAAGTCTTCACAATATTGACTCATTGAGATTCAAATAAAAAAAAAATATTTAAAATAAAGTCCGGGTACAAGAGCCAATATTGTAAAACTTACGCTTATGTTACTACCTTACAGTTGCGTTTAAATATGTACCTGTAAATTAAAATAAATACATCTTGGCATTATAAATTTGGAACCGCGTACTTTAAATTTTTTATTTGCACCGCTTACGGCGCGTGCGCTCACAGCTCACCGCTTGCAGCTCTTCAATGTACACACGGCCTTAAAGCTACGCAAAACTTCCATTCACTATAAAAAACATCTTCCATTTGATTTAAAACTTTAAAATATATTAGATTTTAAATCTATTATTAATGTAATTTGTAATATAAAAAATGACAAATTTAACTACAGCGTCTTTATAAATGTCTGGGATTATGTTATCACTATAAATATGACGCCTTTTTAAAATTGTGCACCAAACATGTTACTTTGTTTTAACAGTTCAACTTCAACTGTCAAGCAAGGTTATAAAGATGTATACAAATAAAAAAATATTTTTATTATTAAATCCTACTTCAAGAATAGGTGGTTTGATAATGGGGAATGGCTCTATTCTATTCCGGATTGTGTTCAAAAGTTTCGACATTATTTTTTTTTAATGACTCTGTATTTTCTTACAAACTCTATAAATTATAATCACTATTATAAAACCCTATACTTAAACCCAATTCCTACAAAACATCAGTCTAAATTTATAACGATATTACCAAAAACCAAATTTTTTCTTAAATCAAAAAACAAAAATAAAGTTTAGCTTGTAAGTACCAAACATACAAAACACTATTAATGTGACCATCTTATTGCAAGCGAATCAACTTAATGCAAAGGGCAAATCATTTTAAACGGAAAAATTAATAAATGTCATTTTTTCCAAACCAAAAAACATTGACTTTCAAATGTCCTTATAAAACCAAGACAATAATTTTTTCGGAATCTACTACACTACCACTAGTAGTAGTCTTAAATTAACCAAATAAAAATCAATTTCACCTTCATCACTACAGAACAAAAACCCACCAACAAGTACCAAATACCAATAAAACTCCTAATATTATCACTCCTAATGTACTTGTCATCCTTGAAACATTGCCTAACACTGAGCAATAACCCTCGTCACCCAAGGAATGCCAAAATCTAAAGGAAAAAAAGTTATTGCATGCGTATACCCGCAATACACAACAACAAAGTTAATTTACAATTAATATCATTATCCCCAATTCAAGATTTATTTTGTTTCTGCTGTAGAGCGCTACCGATTAATGCGCGTTAAGTTTAACGTGCCCTATATAAACCATGGATTTTTAAGAAAGTTTTTCCCTCGTTTATGAACCGCAGAAGACCAGCAGAAGGGCTACTAGAAGAATTCACCAAATTAAAAAAAATATATATATATATTATTGCTTATTTCGCAGTTTGGGTTAAACAAAATAAGATAAACTAAAAAATAAACCTTTTTTTTGCAAGACAATTTTGCTAATAAATGAATAATCATATATATTTCACGACGTTTAACTACTTTTCACTACACAAAACTATATTGCACGTTAAGAATATCTAAGACACAATAACATATAAACCGTTAAAGAGAACAAAGATTAGATTAAAATAGATAACATAATATAATTTCATAATTTCAACATAACAAAAAAAAAATACTAATCAAATTTTAATCGAATCTTTTTATGCATTAACCGTGCTTACAATTTATATGTTTTAAAAAATAAGGACATGTGTAGTTGTTAATTAAATCATAATAATTAATAGTTATAATCTAATGTAGCCACTGAATTCCAGCTTTGACAACCTCAACTCTAATCAAAAAAGAAGTGATCAGAAGAAGTGCGGGACTTATTTGTCGTAAAATATATAATTCTGTCGTAGAATGTACTTTTTTGTCGTTAGTTTATATAATATTGTCGTGTAAAAAGATATGTAAAAATATAAAAAAAATCTGTCGTTAGTTTAGACTATAAGTCTGTTGATTTCTGTCGTATTTTTTTGATGTGTCAATAATAATTCCCCATTATAAATTGCCACAAAGCTGGCTAAGTATGTCAAAATCATTTTTTATGTTTTTTTGGAAATACCGTTTGATCAGAATCAGATAAGTGATTTCAAAAAATACATACTTAACCATACGCCGTCTTTGATTCATCACTATCATCTATGTTAAAAATAAAAACAATACATTTTACTTAAGTTAATCAAATTATTAAGTACCAGACTTATTCTTACCACAAATCAATACTAAATTTGAAGTCCAACATGTATATAACTATTCCTCAATAATTTAATTGTTGCTTACCTGAAACAAAAAAGAAAATATGTTAGATTTAATTTGTTATAATTGTTATACTACAACTACTTGGGAACTTTTACAGCATTTGTAGTTTAAACAGCTTTTAGACCAAACAAAAATCAACAATTGCAAATTATGCGCATTCCGAACATAGTTATTTAAAAACATTAAAAACAAACTAAATTTAAGTTGGTTTACCTCAACAAAAACTGACTAAAATATACAAAAAAAATTCTCTTAATATTATTAATTTAATAACAATTTAGTATAAAAAATAAAAATAAAAATAAATTTTAAAATGTTTAATATTATTTATTTACTATTAATGACATCGACTCGTAAATCACATTAACGACACGCCGCTCGGCCTTTACATAGTTTGTTCCTATGCTTTTCAATGGTTATAATGTAACCACAAAGTAATTTGAAATTTATAAAGTGTATGTTATATAAAAAGCGTTTTTAAATTATTACTTTTATCTTGCAGAAGTATAAATATTGGTTTTATATTAGCAGCAACTATTCTTTATTTAAAATTATAATTTAGTAATTTTAATTATATATTTGTAAACAATATTGTAGGGTACATTCTACAAATCTGTATCATGCTACAAGTTATATGCATCAAATTTCGTCGCTAATGTCGTTATGCAAACTCCATAAAATATAGTTTGTAAAGTATCAATATCATTATTCAAATGATGTTCAAAAATAACTCGGTCAATAACCTTTTTTTTATATTCAAGTTTGCTTCTTTCACGATGTAATACATATAATTGTTAATGTCTATATACAATATGTAGTAAATATAGCAACACTACTACTAATATAGTACTACAAAAACGTGCTGTTCGTTGTATTCTTAACAAACTTAGCCAAACACATTGTGCGGAACTGTTTACGCAACTAGAAATTCTTACCTTGACTTCATTTTATATTTACACAGCTGTAATATACGGAAAACAAAACCATTTTAATATTAAAACATTAAATAGAACACATTCATATAACAGAACACATAGATTTAAGTTAGCTATTCAATGCTTTAATAAATTTCCAAAACAAATTAGAAATCTAAACTTAAAAATAAAAAAAATAAAACTGTAAAATCAATTTTAATATGTAAACGTTATTATAGATAAAGTGAGTTTAAAAAGATAGTAAAAATGCTATTTTTTATTAGTTGTATATTTTTAATTGTAAATACTTAATGTATTTTTAAATTATTTTTTTAGTAATTAGATATTTTTATTTTATAAGTTTTTTATGTGACAATAAACTATTATTATTATTATTATTATTATTATACTGCTACTATGACTAATACTATTACTACTACTACTACTACTACTACTACTACTACTACTAATACTAACTTGACCCCATAATTTGAAAACAAGAGAAGCAACCTCTACCAAGCGCAACCATGGGAGGCAGATAGGGGATTGCACACGCGGACTAACACCATTGCACGGTGGCCTTGTGACGTCAAAAAAGCTACCATTTTCTATTTCATGCTTCTTCTTTGAACTGTCGACCTTCGTTGCTCAAACTCTTCAAAAGCAATCAAGACATATGATCCCTTTCACCTATTAGTTTGAGCTTAAACGATGACAAATACAAACCTGTCAAAAAGTATGAAATGAATCAATCTGATTACAAGATCATTAATACGTCAGATAAATTACCCCAAAAAGATACTTGTAACAAAAATCCTTGACAAACAAAATAAAAAACAAACACACAAGATACAAAAATAAACTCCTAAAAAAACATAGATGAATGCCCAATCGATAGCAACAAAGATCCTTTTGCAAGAAAAAGTATATTAAATAAATCAACTTTAATGTGGTAACTAATCCAGTTGGCAGCCTTGCCTCAATTAACATTAATGATTTTCATTTGCAAGTAATTTTACAAACGTATAATCATCTGCAAATTACAAGCTTGATCAGTAGCTACAAAATAAGAAACTCCACAAAATAAAACCAAAACAATAATATAAACCAAAACGCAAATGTAATAGACTAGAGCTTTTCTTTTTAGTTAACAAACTAACAAAATGATACCGACAGTTAACGTTGTTCCAAATACTAAAGCAAACATTACAATATGCGTAGCAAAAGTTAAACAAATTACAGAACGTGCAGTTCAAAAATCTAAAGTGTTAAACAAATTTACGGCCACCAAGACACAGACGGAGGATATCCCGTCAAAAAACTAAATACCAAAAAAATCCAACTAGGTAGGAAAGATAGCAATTTGGGTAAACAGACTAGATAAATATATATTTTGGGGCTAGGCGGTAAAATTTTCTAAAAGACTGGCAAAGTGTCTAACTCATTTCCTCTCAGCTTGAAATGCCTAAAGAGCTCTTTAAAATTCCAGACAAAATTCTGAAAAAAAAAAAAAAAATGTTAGTCTCAAAAGTAAATGGCGGTAGCATACTAAATATCAAGCCTAAAAGGATATAGACCTTGTCACGCTCCCAATGGCCTACTATATTTCTTATCTGCTTTATTGAGTAGGAAGTGGACAGGGCTTCTCTCCGTAGCTCAGTGTAGACGGGGGTGGTAGAGAGTGAGCGCCACGGAATCTCTTTTACAGTCCACCCTGTATATCAATAATTGATCACACCTCCTAAAAGGTAGAACACGATACCATGTATGGATGTAAAAAAAAAAAGACCAAGTTAACTAATATTTATTAGAAAGTACAACTTTAAATTTAACATTAAAAAAAATATTTATTAGAGAGAATCTACTATTTCAATGACTAAATTTCATTGGTATTGTTAGAGAGGTCGTACACAAAAAAAAATTATAATAAACTGTCAACAATAGTCAAAACCCAAAACATTATAAAACCCAAAACAATAAAATAATTCACGTCTTAACAGTAAAATAATACCTTTAAATTCTAATGTTTAAAATCAAAGAAACTTTAAAATGACTTATAGCTAATATTATGTTCATGTGAACCTTCGTTCACAAACATGGATATAAACAACTGCTTATGTAGCCCAATGTTCAATAGAACCATCGTTTTTGAAATTTTTCAGTTGCCAGTTGAAATATGACGGTTAATACAATATTAAAATAGTTTAAAAAAAAACCTGGCTAACTGGTTAATAATTAATTAAAGTTAATCGGTTATTCAACAACTACACATGAAAACTAATACATATCCAAAAAACGGACGGCTCCTTCCAACCAGACCCAGTTGCCACAGCTCCTGATTATCCTGTCGATAGTTGTTGGATCTCGACTTCTTTCTAACCATTAAATAATAATAATTCCCAAATTCCAATCTACTCCTTATCACTTTTGCTGGTCAAGCTCACTCAAGCATACAGCATGAAATCAGATTTTATATCTAATCTGAAGATAATGTAAATGCAAAGCGTAAGTTGTAGTGCGGCTTCAAAGTGTCCGCGCGTGGTCCACGTGAGGTCACTAATCCGCATAAAGCGTTGGGTTGCACATTGCCACTAATTACTCCAAAAATCACTATTTGATAAGAAAACAAATACTTCCCCATAAACTGTGACCCACATACGTCTTCTAAAGCAGTTAATCTGCTCCGATGGATTTATTCCACATGCTCTAAATGAAGACGGACACCCACGCTTAATGGACCACGATTTGCAAGCATGTCCTGCGCAATTAAAGTTTCGCCAAATATTGCAACAACAACGTGAATGCTGTCACTCTTCCATCAGTACACAGTAATGCCAACCACGCCCGGCCCCGGCAACTTCACGCCGCCCAATCAACATGGCGTTTGACAACAACAGTGACAGTGAAGTGACAGTGCTCGTGTATACTGGAAGGCATCACAACATCAACGGATTAAATATCAGATAAATGGTAAGTAACATTAATTAAGCAATAATAAACTTAACTCCCCCAATAACTAAGATCCAACTAAAATGTGAGCATATAATACCTCACATAACATAAACTAATAATAACAACAAAAATTGGTTGATAATCTGACTTATTGGCACTAAACAATTTCTAATTATAATTCCCACTAATAATAATTATAATCAAGCAATAACAATTCTATTTTTCCAGATTTACATTGGTAGAAGGAAGTTAGCGGAATCCAAGATCGGCTAACTATCGATATCAGATCATCCAGCAAGTAACTACCAATATCGACAGGTAAGCAACTAATTAATTAACTTCGCTTTATTCCCTACATATCTGTTATTTATATCATTAAGTTATTTACCAATTAATAAGTTCCCATTAAGTTGAAAACTATTAACGACCTTAATCGTTTCAGGTCCAAGATGTACATTTGGTTATTGTTAACCCAAAACGGATAATATAAAATTTAAAAACGACTGCTGTTTTCGGTTGTCACTTTATTATAGCAAGGACAAACAGAATTCATAATTTGCAAGAAAACAAAACGCAGTAAAGAAGTTAAAGGTAGAAAAACAAAGATCATGTTTGTGCTACCATAAATGATAGTGTAAATGTAATCCCCACTGATAGGACAGCAAAACTAAAAAAAAAAATAGTCACACACCTCAAAAAATGTAAGATTACTTGCACTAAAATCTAAAAAACCACAATAAAGATTATTTGAAAAAATGTTCCAAAATCATATTCAAAAACTCAAAATTATAATCACAACTACCAACATAAGCGCAAACATCTTCAGATCAGAGAACAACAAGAAGGTAAAACTATCCCAGGCAAATAAGATCTTTGTCAAAGTCAAGACTAAAGTAAGCAAAACTAGTTCGATTAGTGTAACAAAATATATACGTTCAAGAAGCAATATACATCAAATTAATAAAAAAACAGCCAAAAAAATCTGATTTAGGTAACATGAATAACAATCCACACAGACATAGACGCAAATCTCAATAAAAAAAGCTACAAATTACAATGATTAAAAAAACAGACATGCTTCAACAGAAGAACAGATATACGTACGTGCACTCAGTAATCGTAGCAAAATCCAAACTGCTAAAGTCTCAATGAGAGAGTATATTGCCAAAAAACAAGAACAATAAAAAATAAATTTACTGCAGGTTGCTGTATAGAGTCAACGTTATCGGATGCTACAAGTTCCTAGAATTTGATTACCGCACATCCGATTGTACGGACGATGTACATCGTGCGTACCTAAACTAGATAACACCCCTTTCGGAACATGATAAAAAACAAAACAAACAGCAATAGAAAAAAAGAAAAAATATCATTAAAAAAAAAAAATTGGTACAAACTAATTTAAAAGAGGAAAAGAAAGAACACAAACTTGCCCATGCAAAACACACCATGTGTGTTAATTAAACCAAATAAAATAATAGTAAAAAAAAAACTAAGTAAATGCAAAACAAAAAATCAGACAGCAGCATATATGCAAAATAGAAACATTGACGTGCTTACAAAAGATTCTTAAAAATATTCTTTCAAGAATTTTTAATATACTGCTAATATCTCCCCAAATATATAACCGGTCAAGTATATTTCATTTCTTTAGATAAGAATTTGACAAAAATGAAAAAAAAGTTAAAGTTTTGCATAGAAAACATAAACTCAAATTCGCTCTGGCGAATGATGCTCCCCAATTTAGAACAACAAAGTGGAATACTGAGCAGAACAAATAGCCCTCCTAAACAAAATTTTAGCAATATCTCAACCTCTGTGAAAGTGGACAGCGCGGCAACATTGAGGGTCTTATTACGACTTGTCACGTTAAAACAAGGAGCAACATACAGAGTCTTCAACCCATTTTGAAAAACTTGAGAGCAGAGCGGTTATATGGCTATAAAAATCTAAAAAAAAAAAATTTCAGAGCTTTGACTTTAGAGTCTTGGAGAATAATTCCAAGATAAAAAAAAAATATAAAAACTTTTTAAAGTCTGTTTAGACTGTAAAACTAGTGCAAAGAACTACAATTTTTTTAAATGACTATAAAACCTTAGAAAATGATAGAAAATACATTTTAAAATGCCAAAAGTTTTAAAAGACTGAAGAAAAAAATAGATACGACAATGGCTATTATAGACAAGAGTTTTAGAAGACTATAAATCTATCTTTAAGAATAGAATAGTAATAAATTTATTGATCCAACAAATCATAAAATACAATGATATAAAACAAGTCAAAACAATTAAAAAAAACTAAAAGAGTAATATTTAAAATTAATAATAAAACTTAAAAACAAATGAAATATAAACATATAACTTTGGTTGTTTAACAAAGAAAATATTATTTTATTAAACATCCATGAAATTGTTGTTACTCAAATATTCATTTATAAAATAATACGCTTTACTTGCTAAAATACATTGTATTTTGCGTTTGAATATAATCAAATTTATTTCTTTAATCCCGTTGGGGAGTTTATTAAATAATATGATTCCCATATATCTTCAACATTCAAATAATAACAATTTATACTGTGGTATTTCAAGTAATATTAAGCCATGTCTGTTTTTCCGATCTTCTACAATCCGAGTATTAAAATAGATTAGTGATAATGCCATACCTCGTTATATTAAAAATTGATTTATATTTACAATGTGGCCGTAAAATTGTAAAACAGTTATGTTGACTTGCTGCTAAACAACATAAATAAATAGAAGAAAAATAATTGCAATTGAAATAATAACATTGAACAAACATAATGAAAGTAAAACCATAAAAATAACCAACTAAATATCAGAAACATATTTTGTGTATGATATCAATCTTACAGGTTCTTCAACAATTTCATTAGCCACAAAAATAGAGCGTGTTGCAATACAAAACACCACAGACACACGTTCTATGTTGGTTGAGCAACCACATATGTACAATATTATTGATTCAAAACTCGCATAGTAAAATAGTTTTAATGGTTTAGTGTCTAAATTTTTTTTCTTTAAACCATGAATTCAACTCAATATGTGTAGCAGTAGAAGCGTTGAGAGAATCAATATGGGACCAGAAGTGTCAAAAGGTATTGCTTCTCTTAAGAGTACATATACACCAGTGTTTCTCAAGAGCAACAAATTGCTATCCAACACAACACGCAATTACAGAAAGTGAACATTGACTTGTGCAAAGTAAACTTTGAATTGTGCAATAAGAATTTTTTTTAAACTTTAACGACTCTTGTAACTCCTGTTATACAAATTCAATACCCCAGCAAAAACCTGTTACGTAGTGTAACAAAATTATAGTCACTGCAAATATCTTTTCATACCTTATTTTTAAAAACTCAACAATTTATGATAATGGCAAGACCGCAAAGCTACGCTTACATTGACTGGTAAAAGTACTTTTTGCATACGCGAATCTAATTTTGACAACCGCTACCCATTATATTTGTAATAATAGTAAATATTTTTACATACCTGATGTGAATACATAAAAGAGACAAATAAAATAGATTATAAATCTTATACATACTCATAACAACCAAACTAATCCACCTCTTGATTAAAACATTCAAACCCGTGTTAATTTATTATTACAATATATCAAAATTATTTAATTTCTTCTTCAGGTAATATTAACTAAAAATACATTCAGATTAATTAAGATTTCTTGAATAAAAAAACATACATAGAATCATATATGACAACTTTATATTTATGCATAATTACATTTTTTAAATACAATTCACATACCTACAATATGAATATTAAAAATTGCATAGATTTTACTATATTCAAACCTGCATTATAAGTACAAAGGATTTCACATCAATCTAGATGTTACGAAGATTATAAATCATTCATCAATATAACTTGTATGGGACACATTCACATACGCCTCGGAAGTTGCAAGTTTAATTAAACTAACTAAGACGAAATGGAATATGTTATCTTCTCTCTATGTCAGAGTTTGAGACGGATTATATTATTATCAATGGTACTTGAATACTTTAAATAGAATGTATCGACCGAGTGGCTTGTAAATCACTAAAACATGATTACATTAAAGTTTTGGTCCATCCATTTCGTTAATCAAATTTAGACTCGGCTGCAAAACTAATTTCAGTTAAATTTTAAATTAAATGCTGCGTGCTGAGTGTTTAAATAAAATGCCATCAAAAATAACAAAGGTAAAACTTAATCGAAATGTACATACATTATATAATACATTTCGATTAAGTATCCACCTGTGTAATATTATAAAACTAAATGTTGTAAAAACTCATTTGACTTAATATACCATTTAAATAAAAATTGTTAATTATAAAAAAATTTGTAAATTGGTTAAAATAAAAAAAATAATTCAAACTTATTATTTATTAAATATTAGATTAATTACTATATAGAATTAATATTACAATTTTCCATCAGGTAAATTTTATATAACAGAATATGAAAATTTAATATAATATAAATAATAAAGTTAATTGACCAAAGTTAATAATTGCTGCCATTAAATATAATCCTTGTGGTAGATATTCTAAAACCAGTGTAAGTTTCAGAGTCAAGGCGAAATAATTATAAATGAATTTAAGTTTGAGAGCATCGCATCTCATATGTCGTTCGGGACCCGAGGGACCCCTCCCAGGCAGTGCCTAAAACTTAAGGACGATTACTTATGAAGTTGGTAAAGTAGAGTGCATTTGCTTCAGTCTTCGCATGTCTCGGGTCGCAACTGGATTAACCGACTACAAACTTCAGAATTAACGCCAGTTTGAAACGCCCTTGCATAATTCATTATTCTCATCCCTACCCAACAACAGAACCAACACTTGCAGATTATAACAGCTCTGAAACAGTTTAAAAAACACCGGACCGAGTGCATCCAGTTCCTGTTAAAAGCATGTAAATGTGTAGAATATTATAAGCGTACCCATTACTCACCGAGTCGCCACATTAAATATATAAACCGGAGCAAAACATGAAGTTGTGGTACATAAATTATTAATTCTAATACGCACCCTATCTCTACTGCTCGTACAAGTTGTAGTTTACCATCACGAAAGCTTTTTGTGCACTTAACTATTTTGCAACAAGTGAAAGTAAAACGGGCATTAGTGCCCGCGATGTATTGCTGGTTTTATCAAGATTTCACACAAACACAAAGGGAAGTTTTTCGTGTACAACAATAGCTCGATATTAATACAAACATACACATAAATGAACTTCATATTTTACTCCTGACATATCCGACAATTAATAAAAAAGCTCAGATAAAAATGTATAAATTTCATGTGGGAAGTCGAGCATTAACGGTTATCTGTCCCGCAATAAATTTCATAATAAACATACTGCGACAATTTAGTTTTTAACACGCAAATTTTATATATTTATGTAATTAATTAAATTCATTTATTTTAGCTGAAACCATTTATAAAAAGTATGATAAAACTTCTCTTTAATACTAAAACTAATAACGAATTCGATAGAATAATACACGCAATAAAAATAAACTAATTATTAATTTAATTACAATCATTAATTATATTATGTTCATAGTATAATTTAATTTATTAAAAAAATATTACATTGAATAGTAAATTTTACATTCAGTTTAAAATAATTGAATTAAAATCTTATTTATGGAAAATTCTGACCCAAAACATGTGTGTATTTCTTTTCTATTGCAGCCTGCTTTAAATTATTTTATCGCAAAGAGACCGTGAATCGTAAAAACAAAAAGGATCCCTTTTAAGTTATCAGTGAATATATTCTCTCTGAAATATACTCGGCAGGCTATCAAATAGAAACTGGAGACTATCTGCAGTATTGGAGGTGAATAACTCAGGACTGTTGAATGTGCTTTATCGAATTGTAAATCCGAGTGATTTTGCATTGTCCAGCAAGATATAAAACAACTGTAATTTTTATAATTAAATAAATTAATTAATTGCAAACATTATTTAATCATGTTATTGTCCGCTGAGTCCACTCATTAAATTAAAAAAGAAAATTTAGTTTTTGACGATATATTTTATAGACACTGCATCCGTATAAAATGGTTGTATTTGATTTAAAGCCGTAATATCCAACTACTATAAATAAGTTTAGCTAATAAATATTTCTGTGTAATATTACTTGTCCTAATAAATCTTATTACTTTATTAAATTCCTATATTACATATATATTTTATTAGCTCTCAATATGTGCAAACAAATATATTTAGCAACTAAATAAATTTAATATTAGCATTATAAATTAAACACAAACTAGAATAACACATTAAAACAATTGTTGCATTAATCTTGAAACAATTTTAGGTTGATGTAAGCTGTCACAAGTCACTGTACCTATTTACTGTGTTACAAATACTTACGAACGGACCATCCAAAAGATACGATGTTAAATGAACGGAACGTATACAAGTAAAAAGTAACGTGTAACAGCTTGCTTGAAACTTAAAAAAAGCTTCAAGACAATCGAGTAAATTGATCAAATTATTTAAAATTTTAAAAGCAAATAAATATCATAATATTCCTTATGTGATTATGCCATAAAAAACAATTTTATTTTAATAGTATAGAATTACATTTCATAGCAGTTGTTAGGGAACGGACTTGTCCGTAAATATTTTACAAACATGATGATAAGACAGGCCAGTATCAACAAAGACAATTATTTATAATTAGTTCCAGTATTAAAAATACAATTAATGCAATTTTAAAATACAATATTTTGTTTCAAATCATTTAAATCAATAATTGCAGTGGTGCTTAATGTATTGCTGTTTTTCATTATATTAAAAGTACTTGGTGATGGTTCTTAGCAAATTATTATTTTTTATTATTCAAAATGTTCTTGATTACTTCCACTTTAGTGCAAATGGAATCATCTATATAACTTTTGGCAACATTAGATGATCACCATGCCCAAGACGTTTTAACGACGTCATATTGCCTCCTGCAGAAATTGATTTTTTTTCTGAATATCCGTTATGTTAATTTTTCAATTCTGTTTCATGTATTTAGCAATATTAATGTTATTCTTAATATTTATCATCGTTTTTAACATCATATTATTTGACCAAAGAGTCATTTTATTGCAATAAAGTGCCAGCATATGCAAGAAAAACGTTTTAGATAAATATATTTTTTTCTTGTCTATAAGCTTTTAATACGCTTTTTCATATATAAAAATTCTATTATGATCGATGATTATTAATCGTACTAGTACAAACGCTTCAAATTCTTCAAAATACTCCCCTCTGCATCAATACAATTTTAGACACTTGTCTGTCACGCCCGGAAAGCACCCTGAAACTCCTCGACAGAAATGTCTTTAAATAACCTTGTAACATACTTTTGGATGTTTTCCGCGGACTCCCAATGCTTTCCTTTCCACTCTCTGTTCAGTCGAGAAAACAAAAAAAAAGCCAAGCGGAGCCAAGTCGGGACTGTAAGAGGGCTGAAGGACCAATGAGGTGTTGCTTCGAGCCAGAAAGTTGGTAACTATAAAAGCAGTGTGGCTGGGGGCATTGTCATGGTGGAGCTTGACCGTATCTTTGATGTCAGACCTCACGCGCGCCATCCTGGGTTTCAATCTTTTGAGCACCTTGAGGTAAAAGGCTGAGTTGACAGTTTCTCTTTGAGTTAGAAACTCAAAATTAGCGCTTTCTTGGGACAAGGAGATGATTTTGTGTGCCACGCGTTGCTTAAGAAGTTATGAAAGCACGGCTCATTTTAAATCAAATCCAAAAGTTTTCGACAGCTCAATCGCGCCGTGTCAAAGTCGAAAAACATATTTTACGCGGAGACAAGTATTTCCGCTCAGACAATCAGAGCAAATTGGCAACCAGTTGCGTTGAAAAGGCAGATCCCCTATCACATTTCCCGACCGGATTTACTAGACTGAGATGGGTAGTCGCATCACAATAAAATCATGCGCATTACTTTCATAATATAACCTTTGACTAAACGAATGTCATGTGTTCCCTTCGTCGTCTGACATTTGACTGATAATTTGTTAAAATACAGTAAAACGGCCATCTTTAGACTCAAGCAACGACTCGGTTTTGTCTTGTCCAGTTATTATCCGTATTAATCTAAAATATAGCATTTTTTGTCCACAAATAATTATTTTAAAAGACTCACTAAGTTGTGTAACAGTTGTACTATATTTTGACAATGCAATTTGTATTTGATATACTTTAGAAATGTACGTTGTACAGATTCAAGCTTATTTACAGATCACACAACAGTACTCCAAACTGAAACCAACTGATGCAATAAACATGCTTAGAATATGTATGTTTGTAAAAACCTTTATAATACGTTTGATAAAAAAATTTAGCTTTTGCAATAACAATTTCTAAATGGTAACAAAAAAATAATTTTTGTCAAAAAAAATAAATAATAAATATTTTTTTTACTGAACGGAATTACATGATACTTTTCAACATTAAAAATCATGCCATTTTTAAAAGTGCTAAATTTAACGTCATCTACAAATAAAAGTAAAAGTCCAATATACGTAATATTTTTGAAAATAAAAAACTACCTACGCCAACTTATTGCACAATGTTGTCCATTTTAAAATAGCCTATATTAACCTTAACAAAAGTCTTACTAAATAAAATCCATATATATTTAGTAAACTTCAAGGCCAGCAATAAAAGATTTCATAATAAAATTTGTGCACAATTTTTTTTCTAACAGTAGATAGGTAAGGACGAGTAAAAAAGAAGCAAAGATAAAAGCAAGAGAGAAGACTATGGAAAAATAGCAAAGAAAATGAGATACAGGAGAAAAAGGAAAATGGACGAGAGAACTAATCCCAGAGATAAAGGAATAGGTAGAGAAGAAACCCGAGACGTGTTATTATACAACACAAATACTGACCGGGCACGGAGCATTTGGAAAATTCATGCAAAAAATTAAAAAAATAAAGGAAGAAGAAAGGTGTACATTTTGCCAGGAAAAAACACACGATAACGCAGAACACACTCTAGTAAAATGCGAGGCGTGGGAGGAAGATAAAAAAAAACTAGAATGTATACTAGGAAGGAAAGTGGACAAAACAACAATTATTAACAAATGCTCAAAAGATGAAAATAAATGGAGAGCGCTAAGAAACTTCGCAACAGGTGTACTAAAAAAAAATTGAAGAGTTTGACAACAGAAGAATATAGAAAAACAAACAATGGAAACAAACACACAAACTAAAAGCTATAGAAGAGAAAGGAAAGAGATGAGAGAAGCTAAATGGAAACAAGAAAACAGAAAAAAAGATCAAAAAGAAAAAAATAAGAAAGGACATGACAATTGTGCATACCAAGAAACAGATGAAAAAAGAAGAACATTTACAGAGACTACAATACCAAACGAAATTGCAGAGATAAGGAGAAGAAGAAAAGAAATATTGAAGGAAAGCAGAATAACAAAAATAACAAGGCAAATACCAAATGGTAGATATGCTATCTCGAGGCTGACTGAGAACGGAACCTTTCAGATAGTCAGAATATACCTGGCAACGAGAGGACATAAAGAAGTAATTCCTGATGGAGATACAAGGGTATCACTGGAGGTAAAACTTACAAATCTAGGACTGCCAAAAGGAATACAACTAACAAAACTGCATAAATTATTCATGGAGGAGAGGGGATACGATAAAGAAGAAGTGAACAAAGACCTTAGTAAGCTAAGAGCACATCTGAGAACAAATTATATAATTAGAGTAAATAACACAAAAATGAGAGAAAGAACAGAATGCAGAGGTAGATGCCAGTGCAGATAAGAAAAGACAAAATGACAAAAGAGACAGACAAAGGTAGGGGCTATAGGAAGAGAGGGGCCGGGGACAGCATGCGTGCCGCAGATGATGCGTAAAAATCCGCAAGGCAAAAACCAGCCCACCTCAAACTAGCGCCAAATGTAGGTTAGTCTAGACAGGAACATTATTACCATGCGTAAGTTATTCTTAAGGGCCACTTGTTGAAAGCCAACAACTCGGTACGTCCTAAAAAAAAACAGTAGATAGGTATAATAAACATGTTTAAATAAGTTTCTCATATAACTTGCAATAAGTGAATAAAAAACTAGCAACAAAATATGTAAAGAGTTCCACAAATTAAGTACTAGAAATGATATTCTGTCAGGCCCTTCTCCACGTTTTATGTCAATGTTTTGCAGTGCTGTTTGAACCTCTGTAAGAGTGATATTTAATTGAGATAAAGCTTCTATAAAGTTTCTATTTCTTAGCTCTTCTTCTGTGTTTATTGGCGTTTTTAGATGTCCCTAAAAAAATCAAGACTGTTTAGGTCAAGAAACCTAACAAGCCACGATTAAGTTCCAACTCGTCCTATCCAACGATCATTTAATGTTCTGTTTAAAAACCGGCGGACTTCAATACTGAAATGTGCAGTTCCACCGTCATGCATAAACCAGCTTTCATTTCTCATGTTAAGTAGGATATTGTCAAGGAGATGTTCTTAAAGAAACTCAAGATACAATTGTTCGTTAAGTCTTCTTGGCAGGAAAAATGGCCCTAACAAAACATTTCCTATTATGCCAGCTGACACAATTTTGTTCACTTATTGCGTGTAGATTTGCTTCAGTCAACAAATAGTTGTTTTAGAAATTCCGGATATAATTTCTTTAAAAAAGTGATTTGTCAGAAAATAATACTTGTTGATTAAATAAGGGATTTTCAAGCAACATTTGAAAAAACCAGTGACAAAAGTTCAGACGTAATTAAAAATCACGGAAAAAAAACTTGTACGTACATATATAAAAAATAATCTCTTAAAATTTTCCATACCAGAACATCCGTAATTGCCAATACTGACGATGTTTTTCTTTTACTTGTACTAGAAACATTTTTCGACAACATCCAAAATTGTTGCCTCAATTTCCGGGGCCCTGACATCTTCAAGCGCTCCTGCTGGATGGTTCGCTCGGTTAAAAGTTCCAGTTTCACATTCACGATGATGAAATGTCTTATTACAAGGGGCACTGTTAAAGTTCGCGGAATCAAGTACTACCTGTATTGCCAGCGTTCTGCGATTGTCATATTCGTAAAATTTGTCGTTTTTCACCGATAATTTAGTTGACAGTTCGATTTAAAACTGCTTGGTTTTGTTTCAACAAAATTTAACGAGAGTAATAATTGTGTGAAAATGGAAATTTCGAATGGTGACTTCCGAGTGATGATTTTTTATGATTTTCGATATGGTTTAACATCGCAGCAATGTGGGAAAAATTTAGTTCGTTATTTGTGGATAAAGCACCATCCAAAACTATGGTTTACAAATAGTTCGCAGAATTCAAGTGTGGAAGACCAACGTTTGATGACGATCTTTCTTTCGTTGTCGCGAAAAATATTAATGCTGCGCGTGAAATGATTTTGTCAGATCGGCATGTGACCTATAGTGAGATAGAAGCATCTTTAAGCATTGCAGCAAAACAAACACATACGATTTTTCACGATCATTTGCATGTCAGAAAGCTTTGCAGTCGTTGGATTCCACACAATTTGAAAGAAAAAAAAACAAACACGTGTCAAGTGATGCAAGGAAATGCTAAAAAAAATCGAAAGGGGTCGTTCAAATTCGGTATATAACATCGTAACAGGTGACGAATCTTGGATATATTCATATGAGCCTGAAACTAAACAGCAATCATGGGTGTTTCAATAAATATTTTGAAAATCAATAAAGCGATTCACATAACGTAATTTGTGTTTTGCTTTACAATTTCCACAAACTTTGACAGTGTCCATCGTATTAGATATTACACGATTGGAATAATGCTGTTGACACAAACGTCAGCAGAATATGTCAAACATCATTGGAAGATACAATCAAAAGCATTTCAGTCCATAACTCTATAGACACTTTTCGTGTTAGAATAAGACTAAAAATTTCCCTGTTTAAAATCTCTCAGACATTAACAAACACCCTGTATATATGCGTAATTCCATTACTTTTCACTAAACTTAAAAAAATGTATCTTCAAAAAATTTATCATAATAGGTACCAAAACTAGAAATTTCCGTATCATGGTATCAACTTTTGGGAGCTTCTTAAAGTTAAAAAAACAGGGGTTTTTCAGGTATTTATATAAAATGCTTTCTGACAATTTCGGAAAAAATATTTATATAGAATTTTTAAAATTTGCATTTTTGACTTAAATACCTTATCGAAAAAATCTTTGCAAAATTTTAAAGAACAATTTGAAACAAAAAAATTATGCCAAGTTAGACTTAACATTGTCACAGCATATCCAATATGAGGCTGTTTTTGTTATTCGTAAAGTATTTTCAAACTGGCCACGCTCAAAGAAATTAAAAATGACTAAATAAAAAAATTCGATATAGTACAAAAAATCACAAAAAAATAAGTGCTTGTAAACTTTTTACAACATTCATACAGTAAGAAAAAACAATAAAATTTATTAAGAAAATGTATTTTTTTAGTGTTTTCTGAATTTCAGAAATAAAGAAAAATTGAGTTCAAAAGCTGAAACTGTGAAAAACATGTTTTTTTTTGGTACCTACTATCATAAAATATACTGTTTTTTGCAAGTATAAAAGCGTTATCAAAAATTTTAAAAAGTAAATAGTAGGACCATCAATCATTATTATTTTAAAACCGGCTTACGCACATAGATTGTTCTTTAAACCTAATAAATAGTTATTAAACTACAAAAAATGACATTCACTAAAACAAAACATTTTTTAAAATTAATAAACACTAGTGTTTCAGGGTATATCCCTTCATCACTGTGCTTACCAGAAAAAAAAAACAATTTAAATAAAATTGCAATATATATTTTACCTTTTATGCAAAAAAACTTGGAAAAACGCGAAAGTGATACAGATACACAAGATCCATAAGTCTGCTATTCTTTTTATATAAAATCTTTGCTATTGGTAATAACCAATAGGCTTACCAATAAATTAGACCTATACTAGTCAGTTGAACAAATGAGCTTTAGAAAGGATTTCGGAACTCTGGATCACCTACAAACTCTGCAATCAATTATAAAAAAAAACAGAATATACTGCACCATTACATCTGGCATTCATAGATTACCACAAAGCCTTCGACAGCATCAAAACCTTGGCTCTTCTCTCTGCAATGGACAATGCCAGATCATCAAAAACATATACCAAGACGCCACCTTTCATCTCAAAATAGTTGAAAAACTCACCACAAAAAAAATACCGCTAGGCAGAGAAGTCAGGCAAAGAGATACATTGTTGCAAAAGCTCTTACACTGCCGCTCAAAAATATATTTAAATCCATGCAATAGAACAGCATAGGGTTTAAGATGAACGGCAAATCTATGAACCACCTAAGATTTGCTGATGACATAGTACTAATAAGTAACAACATCAAGGAAATAAACAAACACCATGCTGAATGAGCTTGAGGAGGAAAAATCACAACAAGTAGATCTAAAAATAAATCTAAATAAAACTAAAATAATGAGCAAAAATAAAAAATGTTACAAACTACATCTATCTCGGCCATACAATTAAACTTGGTAAAGAAAACCAAAAGGCAGAAGTAACACATCGGATGCAATAAGCGTGAACCGCCATTGACAAGTTAAGCTATATACTCAAAAATAAAAACATTCTCATGAACCTAAGAAGAAAAGTATAACACTTTTATACTACATGTATGAACCTATGGACTGGAAACAATGGCCATCACAAAGAAGAAGTTAACAAGTTACAAATAACATAAAGATCTATAGAAAAGACCATGCTGGGAATATCACTTAAAAATCAAATTAGAAATTCAGATATTCGAGAAAGAACAAAAGTAGCGGACATCATGGAGATAAGCGGGGCACGTCGCTAAACAAGACTCAAAAAGATGGACAAATAAAATAATGCACTGGAGACCACAAAAAACACAGCAAAAGAGAGGAAGACCACAAATGCGGGAGGACTACATTAGAAATGTAGCCTAAAGACAATAAATAAGAAGAGCACAGAACAGAAAAAAATGAAAGAATTTAGAAAAAAACCTATATTCAGCAGTGGATGTTAAATAGCTAAATAAAAAAAAAAAAAAATATTTTTGTTTATTAATTACATTTAGTTATCTTTAAAACATCACCAAAAATATGTACGTATTAAAGGTATCTCAGAATAACTATTTCTAATTTTTAGAAATCATAAAAGAAATGTTTTTAAGCAACTTGTAATAATAAACAAATATCTCCAAAAATTATTAAAAAAAATTTCATAGGCTGTTAAAAATCCAAATAGATAAGAATAAACAAACTTATTTTTAATTATTGTAAATATTAATTTATTTTATAATGTTTAATTTACAGGCTTCCTTAATTTATTTACATACGCATCATCAAAACAAAAATTGAACTTGGGAGTAATAACTCAGAACAAAACAAACCAAATTTATGTTGAAAATGTTATCAGACCCATAATTTATCCTTTGCGCAACAAACTAGGTAAAAATCGCGCAAGATCGGTTCAAGTGGCAGAGCAGTTCGCAAACCGTATTAACCTACCCCATAATGCGGAAGAGTTACCTGCAGCGGCCACGAAAAGATGGGATAATATTTCTCAAAAAGGTTTCAACCTTTTGATTGTTTTAATGTACTGGCGTGTCAATATATTATTAACAAACAGAGGAAGACATAAAGACTATTGATTAAGTTTTTAAGTTTTTTCAAACAAGTTTTGTTCATTTCTTCATTAAATTTGCTTTTAAAATGTTATTATGTACAAAATATACATTCATAAAAACCATGACTTTAAAAAACTAATATTGTATTAAAAAAATAATAATAATATATACATATATATACAGACCCCTTGTCCAAGACTTCCGGATCACTAGTACCACCTGTATAATTTTGTAATTAACTAAAATTTTATAAAATCCATCAAACAGGCTAGATTCTAAATGTTAAAAGCCGTATTTTTCATATTATTCATTATACTAACCGCAGTCCACCAATACATTCAATTGGTTTTCATATTAAATAAAAGAATCGGAACATTGTACTTGGAGTATAAAGTTTAATAACGCCAATAGATAATTTAAATACACATATCAACTGCGTATTATAATTAGAAATATTAAACTGATCAAATTTAAAAAATATATTTAACAAGTTGATAAAAATGATAAAAAGTATAAATCAAGATGGTTGCGACGGTTACTATGTGGTACTTCATATTTAATAAGTAAATAAAACAACTACTATGTTTTTACCACTAATTTAAATTAGTGGTAAAAATAATTAATAATAATTTAAATTAGTGGTAAAAACATAGTAGTTGTTTTATTTACTTATTAAAAGTATAAATGTATGTAAATATAACTTCCAAACAATTTTTTATAATTTAATTGATGTTTTGTTGGCAGATCAAGGAAAAAGAATGATTAAGAGTTTAATTAAAATAATTAGTAATACGGTATTACATAATCATCAAACATCTACAAAACATCTACTCATAAAGGTCACGATAATAATTAATAATAATTTTTATTTGATCACGAACACTGTTTTGGAGAGAACAAAGAAAGTAAAGTTTCCATCTTAGCAATTGAGAATCCGATAGAAGTTAAATCGAAACTTTGTTAATTGTTTAGACTGTCGTGAAACAAATTTTTAGTGAAAAGATTGATTGTGAATAATTAATTCGAGAATACTTAAATTAATTAATTTATAAATCAAATCAATTTATTTTAAAATCTTAAACAGACAATGCAACAAATTTTAACAACTTCATTCAGATTATGATTGATTTGATTGTACCCAAACAATTAGGCATTGCATAGTTTTATTTTATTTTATAAAGTTTAAAATATAATGTGCATAGTATCATAGAGTAAAAAAATTGCCCTTAATAAGAAAGACTTTTCATTATGAGCGCTCTTTGTTATTTTGAAACATAATATTTCGTGCAAATTTTACACTATAATTACCACTTTAATACATAATGCAAAAAAATAAAATAATAAAACAACAAAAAAAATGAAAATAAATATCATAAAAAAAGTACATGTACAATTAAGACAATTTCTTTATCCTAATTATATCAGAAATGTTCAGATCTACCTTTAATTGTCAGCTATAGTTGTCATGGTTTTATAATTGATTATCTTTATTCAGTTAAACACTTTAAAACACACTCAAAATAGCTGCACTTATTTTATTGTTTACGCTGTATTGGTTGCATACCAATTATTTGCACAATTCAATTAAATTCGCATACATATTGGACAATTTATCCTTATATATGTGGTTTTCAAACAGTGTTTTGCAAGCGCAGTTTTTTCTTTTTTGTGAATGTACATTAGTTTGCAATCCTGTTTGTAGTTGTACAGCCTTTTTATTATATGTTGTTTAGTTTGACCAATGTATACTTTTTCGCAATAACTGCAAGATTCTGAATAAATAACTTTAGCTTTTTTATCTTTAACAACTTGCGTTTTTAATTTTGTAAATATATTCCCTATTGCTAAGGTATTATATACTCCTAGACGTCTTACTATGTTGTAATACTTTGCAATTAATTTGTTCTGCAAAAACGCCTAAAACTCCAAAATACATCGTACTACATATCTCATTAAAAAAACAACCGTAATCGTAAGTTTGAGAAATAAAAAAATACAAAAAAGTACCATCAGTTACAATTTTATCTAAAAAATGAAGTATTTATACAAACATCTTTTGTAAAACAAGTTTAATCATTTGAACATCTTTTGCTGGCTCGGATGTTGATCGTTTTATGTTTAAGTTTAAGTTAAAAAAAAGTTTACTTCAATCAAAAATAATCTACCCTGGAAAGTTAGCAGATAACTCACAAATCTGTTTTGTAAAATTATACGTATAATAAATTTTAAGAGTAAAAAATATTATATTCGCATATTTTTAATAGCTCAAAGCTTCATCTTGTTCAAAATAAACATCAAAGACATGAATTCTATTATATTAATTTAAAAAAACTATAATGTCTAAATTCAATGCACCATTTGGCATTGCCAAAATATAGTTCATAAAAAAATGCAAATAATTCCTTCAAACCAAAAATCGCATACATACTGTAATTATTTCATAAAGAAAGAATTCTGAACTTAAATGATGTTATCAAAACAGAAACAGAAATAATCGCAGTAATTGAAAATACTATTATATAACTTTTCACTAAAAATGTAATATTTGTCATATTCCCTGTGTTTTGTATTTAAAAACAACATTCTTATAAAAATAGATGAAAAGGACGTACATGTTTTAGTTAGCTACAGTTGGATTAAGTTTGGTAAGACATGATATTGTTCTATAATATTCACATATAACAATAGTTCTTACGGCTATATTTAAATGCAAATACAATGCTTTCATATGTTCCTCGTCAGTTGGCGAGATAGTATTGTCTCTACAGGCTGACTTATAAACTTTGCATTACACATTTAATTTTTCTTTTTGAAATCTCTAGTTCTTGATCTTACGTGCATATATATGTATGTTGATAACATATCTGATTGTTGATTTAAAAAAGACACCCTTTTTGTATAACTTGAAGTAAAACTTTTTCCTCTTTTGCACTAAATAATCAAATAATTGTATTCTCTCTTCTGATGTAACTTGAAGTATAGTATAGTTTCTTAAATAACGTTCTTTAATTTTCTCCATTTTTAAAACTTATTATTAAGTCCGTAAGCAGTTATAATCGCTCTCTATATTGCAAAGTCAAAATAATTAGTATTATATAACCTATTATTCAATACATTCAAAATTTACAAAAAAACAATTTAAAACTTATAATAATCTAATTTTATGAGTTAATTTTATTAGTATTATTATTTACGAGTTGCTGTAATACTATTTTTGTTAACAAAAATATAGCTTGTTATTATTATAGTAATATTTATAAAAATAATGTTTTCAATTGCAATAAAATTCATCTTTAAGACAGTTTTTATAGCCCCAACAAAACTATTTGTTGAAAATAATGTTAGCAACATCCACGTTTTCATCTCTATTAACATTATTTTTTATGGTAGCCCAAAATAAGAATCTATATTCAGGTTCACCGTTGCGTAAGTACTATATATATATATGAAAACCTTTTCTAACCCCTATTTCCAGTTAAATAGGATACTGTGCATTACATCCAAATGGTTTTCTTACAACATACGTATGCATCGATTAACAATTGGCCTGGTTCCCATTTTTCTCTGTTTTATATTCACTTTTAATGCACATTTCGTAATAAAACTTTTCTATTATATATTTATTACAATAGTTAAAAGTATAAATCTGTAATTTAAAACGTTTTATTGAAGTTTTAGGTCGATCGGCTCATATTATTTCTAGAGCATTTACACAATAGATTAAAAAAAACGCTGAAACCTTTTGTACTAATAATAGAGTGAGTGGCTAATTCCAGGAGGCAGAGGTTCGCATAACGTGGTGAAGAGAATAGAATGGACAACGGACCAGTGGACAAAGCTTGTCGGAGGCGATAATGCAACGGAACCAATTACAAAATAATGTTCCGCAGTGGACAATAATGAAGCCCCTGTTTTCAATTACATGAGTGTTTGCCCTGATAAATGATTATGCGGATTGGCCGGATTTCAGATCGTATCGGCACCAAATAGACCGAAACATAACAGTTCGGCTACCGATCTATATATGCATCATGTTTATTACGGACGACGGATTTATTTGACATTTGTATTAAGTCGGGAACGTTTGTATATTTTATAATACAATTCATCAGTTAATGTCGATTATTTACTACAGCTATATGGAATCAGAGTATTCATGATGATTAGTTGAAATTGGATATGTACTAAACGTTACAATGTATTGATCATTAGTATTATTAATTTAAACCTATTGCTGAGATGTTAACAAAATATTAATTATTTGCTAAAATATGACTTTTCATTTAAGCCCCATTTAAAATTGTTTAATGAAAATAACTTTGATTTTATCGTCGTCAATCCACCCCGCATTTGCGTATCTCCCACGTCTCAGAAAGAGTGCTCTCCAATTAGAAATGTAATACACGAAGCAAATAAAAGGATCGCCTTTTGCCAATTTTCAAACAAAGGGATTTTATTTTAATGATGCACGAGACGAATGTACAAATGAGGCGATCCGCGGCTCGCTTTTATGTCGCCGCCTCCTGCTTACAGATTTTTCTGCGGCACACTTTCTTAGTAACAAAAATAAAACAAATAAAACAAAAAATAAACTACGCCATATATACACCCTGCAGAAAACTTATCTATGAAAACTATTCCGGCGAAAATACTTTTATGGTTTGTGTTTACGATCAAGTGAGTGGAGTGGGAAAAGGTTGCATTATGAAAAGAACCATTTCGTAATATAAATATGAAAGCTTTGTTGTTGATAAAAAAATATATAAATTATTTTAAAAATTACTGACCTGGATTATATTATGATATATAATTTATAAATAATATAATGTAGTTTTTATATACATAATTGTTTCCCAGTACTAGTAATAACATAATCTGACAGAAAACCAACGTTACGTGAAGAATATGCTGATTAGATTTCCACTTTAAAATTGTTCGCACAGTACAGGATTCCCATATAAGGCGAGCGGCCTTCTATCCCGTGCTGCGCTACCTACCTACGCCCGTCGCTCGGATTTCTATCTAAATAAGAAACGTAAAAGATAAAATCTTCTTGTTATTAAAATCAATAATGTAAAAGGTACAACACAATGTTGCTCGCCATTGTTCGGGCAATAATAATGAGACTAACATGATAAAGAATACAAAAGAATGTATTCCTCCAAAAGTAAGCAAATCTTTTAATATTTTTTATTATATCTTGGCTGCAAAATCCAACTTTTTATTTTTGTATATCTCTACTGACAAAAATTAAATAGTTCTTAACATCTTATACGATAACTAGTTTTTATTTTTGCGATTAAGTGAAAAAAATATTTCTGTGTAATTTGCATATTTCTGAATGCATTAAAAAGTTTTTACCTTCGGATTACCGTATCCCTCAAGGATTTGTAAATGTTTTTTAGTAAGAAATACGGCTGCGGTGGGCGGATTTTAAAATATTTGCATATCTGATTAATAATCGTCTTATGCAAACTTGGAATTTTCAATTTCTCACCGTATCTTATTAAAGGCAACCGTTCTGCCTTAAAACTGCATTGAATATTTTTTATAAAAAACTGAAACTAAATTAATAATGTCTATAACAAAATTGCTTTCAATATGAGACGCAAGATTACGATATTATGGTGCAGGCGCCGGGTACATTCGGTTTTCTTTTAAATTAATTTATGTTTTGATCATGATAATTCCAACATTCACTGGTTGGTATAAAACTATTAAAATATATGTTTATTATGCTACATAAATTCTCTCTTAATTGCAAGTCTTAAATTGCCGGTATATTACAGTCCATGTAAACGCCCCCCGCCCACCCACATTTCCACTCGCTCTTTATAATTATTGTCCTGGTGACAAATCGTCCTTCTTGGTGTGTTAATAGTGCAAACATTATTAATGGACTTCATTTGCTTTTGAATTTAGAAATTATCCTGGATTATATGCGCGTACTTTCCATCTCTCTCAGCCTTTACCTCCAGGCCGCAGACCTAAGAAACATTAGCCCAATTATTTCTGGTCGACGTAGAACAGTGCTGAGATATAGTCAAGTGAGTTTTCGATATGGCACGCTAGGGGGATACGGATCCGCGTATAACGGCTGCAGTGGGAATAGTAAATACATCATTTCGTTAAAATGGAATGTTTGAGTAAGATTCTTCTTTGTAATGGGTCATTTGAATACGGTAACAAGGTAAATTACAACTAAGTATTTATTTGTATATCAAATTCTGTTATAAACATAACTGCCACTTAAATAATGTTTTTGAGTCTTTTTATGGCCAAATAGAATCAAATAATTACATTAGCGTAGATATACCTACCATTGATCACAATATAATATGAATAATTTCCAAAGCACGCATGATAACTGACATAATAATAGAATAGCAAATTTAAAAAAAAAGTTTATAATTTATAAAAATGTTTGCATACACTAAATAAATTAATTGTATTAGTCAGTATTTGTCTGCCACATCATTATATTTTTCCTCAGTTAGTATTTTCATGCTTTGTATAAAATTAAATACAAAAAACGTATGTAATATGTAAATAAATGTGTCATAATCCAGCGCTGCCAGATAAAGCAATCAAAATTACTGTGAATTAATGTTGCAATTACGATAGCATACAGACAAACTTATTACTTATTTAATTTAACAAATTAATGGTTAAATCTTTGTAAAATTGCAGTAATTAAAGTTTTAAAAGTTGATGCAGTTTAACCTACCGCAGTTACGCTACCTGGCAAGCCTGCCAACAGCTGAATGTTTACACTTTACAACAATGCCCATCAGATATACGACATACTTATATATTATACTTGCATGATTGATAATTGTTTACCACCAGTGTAAAGTTTAAATCTTCGTTTTATACCATCTCCTTTTTAACAGTTTTTATATCTACATATTTATATCTTGTCACTATGACAGCTTGTAAGTGCAAAACATCTAACATTCATTTAGCAGTGCACATTTGTGTAATTGCTATAACCAATAATTAAACAGGAGCAATTTACTGGTAACAAAATTCGGTATAGCACTCACTCACACACATATCAAATGCCTCCAAAACTTGAAAAGCTCAAAAATTTCAAGCAAATTTTGAATAAAACAAAAATCGTGTATAGTAGCAATAGTACCTTCCCGCTCTAAAACAACAACAAACTCCTAATACCGACGTTTTTGACAAACAAAATTCCCGTTATCTCCATATTTTAGTGATAACAAAAATATTTTTCTTTTATAGCGCAAATGGTATCTTCTGCTTGGCAGCTGCAATGATAACACCTTTAAAACAAAAGATATCACTAAACTTCTACTCTTAGAGTAAAAACGTTTTCGCCATAACTTTAACACTGCTTGAAAACCAAAGTCCTCCAGAATCCACAACGGGCAGGTAGTTGATCATCTTGTCCAACACCTTCATAAAACAGCATCATTTGAGTCCTTGACCTGCATTAGTATCAGCAGATTTAAAACAAAACAAAAATCATGTATAGTAGCAATAATACCTCCCCGCTCCAAAATAACAATAAAAGCCCTTAACGGATGTTTTTGACACACAAAATTTCTGTAATCACCATATTTTAGTAATTATAAGAATATGGTGCTCAGAGTATAACTGAATTAGTCTAAAGCAACAGAAACAAATGCAGAAAGTTTTTGTCAATGAAAAGCAAAACCCCTCGGTTAAAAGTCTCTCTTTACCTCGATAATGATAGTCTAATGTTGACCATTGAGTCTAATTAAAATAATATTATATTATATTCTAATTAAAATAACAGCTAAAAATTACTACAATCAATCGGTCAATAAAGAAAATATTATAAATAATATAACACCCAGCAGCTGCATCCTCGTACAAAATTTTAAAAAATAAATCGCATAGGTAGTGATAGGTTTTATAATTAAATTGTATCAATAGAGAAGTTGCCGATTAATATATCAAATTATGGCTGTCTCAATTCAGTATCAAATGATAATCTATGACTTATCTGTAAAACAGTCCTAACAACAATATTGATATTTAGTTAAAATCCACAAAAACAAACACAGCTTCAAGTTTATTTTAATGCTGGTATTTAATAATAGTATATTATGAATTAAGTTTTATTAGACACGAGCGGAGCAAGTGTTAAATTACCGATTATGTAGAGGAATTTATAAAACGTGGTGCATACTATACTTTTTCTATAATGAAACATTATTTGCATTTTATTGTGTTTTAAATGTTTTGAGAAGTAACAAGAACGTAACTTCACTTAATCTTGATAGCTACAATTATAAGCAATCAATATTTATCTATGGAAATCGCCTATAGACTGTGTAAAACCTGGACTGTGTTGTTCAACAAAAAAGTTCGATAAAAAAGATGTATTACAAAAATGTGTACCTAAAAAACTGACTCGTACAAAACAGTTTTATAGCTACAACTTCAGTTTTTAGTATTTTTAAACGAACTTGTATTTCCACTTTTTACGCAGTCTATAGACACTATCTTACAACTTGACAAAGTGTAACTAATACCATCATCTAATAAATATAATAAATCTTAGTTAAAAATAAATAAAAACTACAAAAAATCATTAAAAAAAATGTTAAATGGACGTAAATGATAAGTTTAGGTTGTAAAATAAAGTAAAAATTAAACTTAAATTTTTGTAGAAAAATATTCAATTAAAAATATAAATTTAATTTCAATTTAGTACATTTTTTTTTGTTATTGCATAGATTTAAACATTAGTAATTTTTCCATAATAAAAACAACTTTTTTAAACATCATATTATGTTAAAAAATATATAAATTACTATAAATTTCTTCTAACAACTATTCAAGAGTTCGGTTAAAAACTTACTCTTATTCTTCTAATATTGCGTCATAATTTTTTACATTTTCCGCTCCATTTCCAACAATTTCCAAAAATATCCCGTCTCTTAAAAACTAAGTAGACTTCTGCAAGTCTATAAAACAAAAGTTACCTACAAGATTATGCAATATACACACAATTTTCTCTATCTTAAGGTACGTTTCCTATGATGCATATAGTTTCTGCAAAATGGCACACCTCCTAATTTTAATATAAATGTAACATCATAGCTGAATAACAACATTGCTAACCGATGAATTAAAAAAAAAAAGCCCCGTTTTCTACCATTAGAAGTCACCAGACTTAACGCATCTGGATTAATTTTTGGAAACACATTAAAAGTTTAGTCTATTTAAATAAATCAAATTTAACGTGATTCAAAACATCATGGCCCAGCAGAGGATTATTTTGAACACAAACTTTAACCTGTATACGGGACAGAAAACTAAAAGTTCTCTCGCTGCACAAATACTAATCAAAAAAATTCTGTAAACTGGCAATTCATCACCTAATCAACAAATGCAAAAAAGCTATATACTGCAAAGAAATTACTGTATGATCCATTTTCAGATATTTAAAAGGTATTTGACAATACTACCTTAAGTATGAATTCCTACAGCAGTAGTAAAACATAGACATATAACCTTTCCATTCCCAAAAATCAAACTGTTATAATTACATTATACACTAAAACTGAAGGAGCACAAAGTTATGTGTAATCACCTCTACTGTACTGCCTTGTCACGGCATTCGCGTTAAGCTACGTCAATAGTACTGCCATCCTAACAAGCGGAAAGATTGAAACAAACAAACCTAACCTAATGCAGAACTCAAAAGATGTTAGAGTTAGTTAGTAACGCAACCATATAGATTGATTGAGCGTCAATGCAATAACGTCAGATTATGCCACCATCCAAAATCTAAAATGCAAAATCCAGAACTATCTTCTGGTGGCAAAAATAAAAACTATCAGCAAACCCAAGCTCATTACAAAACAATAAAAGTCTAAAGACTCAAAAAATCTACGAAACCACATTCCACATAAGAAACAAAGTAAAGTACCTAGGAATCACGCTTGATACCAAACTAACCTTTTATACTCATCTAAAAAATGTGACTAAAAATAAGATAAGCATGTTTGCTGATAACAGGAGGAAAGGTAAGCATAAAACAAAAACAGAACAGTTTGTTACTAAATTAACACATAAGCGTTCATTAGACCTAAACCAGTTTTTGAGATCTCATACAAGACCGATAAATAATTCGTAGTAAACTTGACAAAAATCACAGTAACTTGTGAAACAGCTAAACTTATAACACTGTGGCCTAAAAAATACAGTGTGTCCACGGATGGACTTAACTATACGTGTAAACATTTTTATTAAACATTTTTCAAAAAAAAAACATTCTTCATAATTTATCCTGCTTGTCATAATAATACAAACTACGTAGAGAATCTCCAATTTTGATGTATAAAATGCTTAAAAAAAACGCAATTTTAAAAAACTAAAATTTGTAAATCCATTTTTTTTTTAAATATTGTAAGAAAAAGCTTATATTAAAATATCGACATGCTAAAATATTTATTTTCATACGAGTTTTTGTTAAGGAATTATTTTTGGTATTTAGAATAAAATCTCATTTTGTAACTGTAAATCAAGATAATTGCTGTCAAGTAAAGCTTATGTAACATAGTATAATTATTTGTTAATATTTGAATTAATATTTCCAAAAAGATGCTTACAAAAAGGCATTTACTTGATCAAATGTTACGGTATTAAAGAGGTGTCTTATAAATACGCAATTGAAATTTTACACCAAAAATTTCACGGTGTGCAAGTATCTGTAAATGCTTTAAAAAATTAATATATAAATTCGATGTTTATAGTGATGTTAAAAACTTAAAAAAAAAGACTTATGATAAAAATAATGCTGCAACAATTTTAGTGTTAAAATCAGTTAACAATAATCTAAAAGTCACGTATGTAATATTCTGTCCACAAATAAATTTCACGCATTCAAATTAGAATTCTCTTTATTAATAGGTGAACGCATACTTAAACGCCGTAATTTTCACCATTAGATCATATTCAGTGACGAATCTACGTTCATAACAAAAGAAAACCATCTAGTCAAAATTGTCACTTAAGTATTTGTACAAACAGTTAGAAACTTAAGAAAGTTAAAGTAATGTTGTGTGTTGACCCACAATAAATTAGTCCATTTTTCCTGGAAAGAATGTTCAACCCAAATTATTATTTGGAAATTCTTAGTGAATACTGTTGACCTCAATTGAATGAAAAAAATTTAGAATTTTGAAGAAATTTTTTTTCCTTAAGACATTCAATTAAAAAAAACTAATTTTATCAAAGTATTTATAACTCCCACAAAAATATTTCTTTTAAATTTTCAATTCTTCATTATACGCTCATAATTTGAAGACTAACAAATTTTTGATTTATAAAATTTTCGTTTTGCAAAACAACATTTTTATATTTTTTCAACGTCAATCGTATTTATATAACAAGTAGGAAAAATGTTAAAAAATAACTTCTTTTTTAAATGTTCAATAAAAATATTTAAACGAATAGTTGGCTCATCCGATCCGTGGACACACTGTATACTCATAAAATAGGTTTTAAAAATTCAATGGCAACGTTCAACTTCTTAAAAAATTCACCAATTTAATAAACCAAAGTTGGGATAAAAACATGCACGCCTTATGTTTGTTAAATTTTCCAAAGCATTTGATACCCTTGACCATGAAAAAATTATCCAACTTCTAGAAAACAATGAAATCAGAGAAGATGTTAAATCTTAGTTCACGAATTATCTAGAGGAACAAAAGTTTAAAATAAAAGTAAGAGATAAAGTAGGTGTCAAAATAGCAATTGAAAAAGATGTGCCGCAAGGCAGTATTTTAGGACTAACTCCTTATCTTTATGATAACAACGTAGGATCATGTTTTGAAACCTGTAAATACTTTTTATACGCAAATGATGCATTAATTAGGTTAGGTTATGTTTTTAATTTAATATGTATACTTTCATATGCTGAATGTTTTATTATTTGTTTATAGACCGGTTTCGGCTATTAGGCCATCGTCGGTGTATTAGGTGTTATTATATTATCCCATTCAGCATATACAAGTATACATATTAAATTAAAAACATAACCTAACCTATTTAATAATATATGCATAAGATCAACACAACTATACATACATTAATTGTTTCAATCCTCAAAATAACATAACACTAAGCAAAAATAAAAAAAAAAATGTGGAGGAAAAATTTGTAGTAGAGAGATGTAACATCAAATATGGCAAAAGAAGAAACGAAGTATTAATCAGAGCATTATTTAATAAAATCCATACAAAATTCAAAAAGCAAAATCAACAGGACTTTTTACACAACTCATATTCAAAGGGTGGTTTTAGTGAATAGAGCCTCTTTTGAATAAGAGTAGGAAACCCATGCTCCGTCTGTATTGTGAAAAAATTGTCAGTCTCATTTGACTAACATAAAAAACAAACTAGCTTATAATTTCTATTATTTAAATGAATTCATACCCAAAAACACAATGATTACAATATATAAAGCGATGATCAAATCAATCATATCGTATGCCTCCAAATATCTGCTGAAAAGTCTTTAAAGTTCGCAAAACCAAGTAACAAAATATCTTTTCTGTCAACAAAAAACGTAAATCCCCATTTCAATCCATAGAAGTATAGAAAAATTAATAACATAAAAAACTGTTAGAAATCACAAAAAGATATGAAGTTGAGTTGTACAATAACATGTATGAATCTCAAAAACCGAAGTAGTAGTAAGAAACATCTTCAATAAATTACTAAAAAAAAACTTGAAAATAAAATAAATAGAAATATCAAATCCAAAATTAAGAATAATATTCATAAAAAAAATTGTAGGTAGGAATAAAATGAAGAAATATTTAGAAAAACAAAATATTAATTACAAAATTCAATAAAAATTAAGGCCACATTTATAATTTAGACACATGTAACATGTTAGTAACTTCCACTATAGTTATAATTAGATTTGTTTCAAAGTTATATGTAAGTGTTACCCAAATTATTAATGAGTTAATATGCGTTTGATAGATATATTTGTTTCGCAAAATATTGTATAATTAATGTTAGTTCAAGCCAATTTAAAATATTCTATTGGATCTTGCATTTAATTTAGTTAATAATGTAATATGATCACCATTTAATTCAAATATTTTAGAAGCAATTTTTAATCATCCATTCGTTTCTAATAATTCAATGTAGTATAATAAAGATATCAAATAACCTAAATAAATGCTAAGCTACTCGTATGACTAAAACGTTACTAGTAATAACTGTAATTATTCCATATTTATATTTAATTATACATTTGTACCTTGTAATGAACATGAATATAGATATAAAAAGAGCTATATGAGTGTTAATTATTCTAAACAAAAATATGAAACGTAACTAATATAAATAGGTTAATCACTATGCGATTGATTTATCAGTTGATACAATAAACTCAATATTGAAATTCAAGATTCATTAGTTACCATGTTAATCACTTCATTTTTAACGTAAGTATTGTTTAAAAAGTTTTAAAACAAAGTGATTAACATATTAATTAAATAATTATTAATATTTATGGACAAAAAAAATATTTCAAGGTTGCCAACATAAATTAAAAATTTTATAATAAAATTTTAAAAAATAAATATAAAAAAATTATTCTGTAAATTACAATTTATTTATTCAGAAATTAATAAACGTAGATACATTTATCAAATGAAAAAAATAAAATATTAAATCTCTTTTGAACATTTTATAGTTAAAAGTATATTAACTGACTTTTAATATATTAATTTCAAATTCTCATTTAAACTGTAACGTTTTTAGTTATCATTAAATAAAAGTAAAAAGTGGAAAGTTCCTGTTCGTCTATACGTTCAAAGCATACTTAAAAGTTCAGTGTAATAATGCTCTTCACTGATAATAGCTTTGAGAGACTAAAAGTGCACACATACATAGATACTGAATCCATGAACTGACTTTA
Organism: Tachinus rufipes; assembly: GCA_963932245.1. Lineage (NCBI taxonomy): Eukaryota > Metazoa > Arthropoda > Insecta > Coleoptera > Staphylinidae > Tachinus > Tachinus rufipes. The sequence continues at coordinate 66,815,257 of OZ010745.1, read as the reverse complement.
ATTACAACATGAGAAATGAAGCAGTTTTAATCTGAAATAATTACAGAAAGGTGGTATAATTCACTAACCGAGTTAGTTATTCTGATCAAACGAGAAGAGAGAGATAGACTCTATTTTACCATATAAAGTCTCGTTCCCTTTGACCTTAATTCCTTTTATTTCATTAAAAGCACGATTTCTACAATTGGGAGTCTGAGGTAGCAAGCTTACTTAATCCGCTATAAATTATCATAGAACACACATACAACATGTTTCAGTAACTGATTTTAATTTTAATTTTCATTAAAATAAAAATTGAAATACATTTCTAGATTACAGTAAGAATATATTTATTGTTAGTTGCATAATATTTTTGATACTTCGATTAACAACTAAACCGATTAGGATTGCAGTTATTGCCTGTTTTTGTTTAACCGAAATCTACACCAACTTTTAAATGAATCCTTTTCAACATACGTAATATTATAATTAATGTAAACGTAGTTTCTATTACAAACACCAATCTTTTTAATCTTCAAAACGTTTTATTCGTCGGCCCATTGAAGTAAATTTTAATTGTTTGCTTTGAATTAAAGTTGTAGTTACATGAGTTAGTCATCTATAACTGTTTTAATAATTGAATAAATCTTTACTCACCTCACAAAATTTTCATTCGCAATATCATTTTTGTTATTTCGTATCCCAGACTATCTACTCATTCCACATGATCAACTTTACCAGAATAAAACTTTTTTTATATTTAAAGAAAACTTACGTGAAAAGTTTTGCTTATTGAAAATCCATTGATTGCACAAGAAAAAATATGATTGTATATACAAAGTTCTAAAACGTAAAAATCTGATAAAAAAACATAGTACTGTTTTTTGAATTTTGACATACATATACAAAATTGAAGTCCGGGACACGTCATAGATTTACCCTACCGGAAAGGAAAAGTGAAATTTAATTCATAAATTTATAATTATTTATACATATTGACGTTTAAAAATGCATTTAACTTGAAGCTTGCTTTTGAGTTTATATTACTAGATTGTCCTGTAGTACGAAAAGAGTACGCCGGCAGATTTTTTGAATTAATGATTGCGTCATTGAATGCGATCAAAGATGTCGCAAATTACTTTAAGTTGGCCATTATGTTTGTGACTTAAAAATACTAAACAAATATTAAAATCATCTTATATTTTATTACTTTAGGATTATAAATATTTAAAACATAAAACGTGTGTTACTAAAAGTTAAAAAATTCATTAAAATAACAAAAATCCAAATTTAAAAAATGTGTTTTTAATTAACAATTAATATCTTTTAAGCGGACTTGCCAATTTAAATCAAACATATAGAAACATTATGACACTTATTACTATTACTAACGTTTACTAACTTAGTCAAACTTAGTATATGCAGTCATTTAAATTAAAAAATAATTTAAAAAAAATGTAAACCTGTACAACTTATTTACAATCAATACTACATAAATCGGCAACAATTGTAAAATAGCCTAAAATACAAGTATAAGTCATTTACATGATGGTAGATTTTTCTTTGTAGACTTTCTGTGCGTGCCATCTGCAATGGAAATGATTATTTATATGCGCAGCATACTGAATTAATTCCTCCAGTGTAAGTACCAACTAAAATAATTTTTAACATTGTATACATTATATGCATTGTGTATATGATGATAACGTTAAAGTTTTTTAAAAACTTCAAAAGAACAAAAGTTATTATTCTAAAAATTAAATTATATTTTGTTCTGTTGACCGCCATTGAACAGCCGAAACCGGTCTGAATACTAATAAAAATAAGTAAAATCAGCATACTAAAATATTTAAAAAACATTATTAAAAAACATTATTAAAAAACTTAACCTCAAATAACAATAAAGTGTGCAATAAATCAAATAAACAAATACTACAAACAGTAGAAGTTAAATATTGTTATACCTTGACCAGTGAAAGAGTGAGACGATCTGTTAATCAACATAATACTAAGAAAAATAGATGTTAAACCGTTGCTGATTGAGAAATTTCATTAAAAAGTGGAAAAAAGCCCAGTTTTTGAAGAGCTAAATAAATTTTTAAATCAAAGATGCACAGCACAAGAGAATCACCGGTCTGTTACAGTTTCAAATGACCATCACGTTAATAAAAAACAGCATGTTTATATGGCAAAAAGTTTAAAATGTTTTTATGTAAAAACCCTACACACCCGTGCTACAAGTGTGAAAAGTTTAAAAAATATACTATAAACGCTCGATTTAAATATGTTCGAAAAAACAAACTGTGTTTTAATTGCTTGATTCCGGATCACGCAAGCATCAACTGTGATTCTAAGTATAGATGCAAAAAATGTAACCGTTTTCATCATACATTGCTACATGCAGAAACGCAAGCATTAACCACGACAAAAAACGTTATATCTGAAACTGACATATTATTGGCTACGGCGGTAGTTTACTTAATGGATAAATTCAATCAACCAACAAAATGCCGAATGTTATTGGATCCAGGTGCATAATCAAATTTTATATCAAGTTCGCACAAAAGCTTGGAATTCCAATGTCTGAAACATCACAAACTATAAGTGGTATAGCTCAAACTAAAGTTATACCAACCAAAATCACAAACAACATTTGCAGTGTTAGCAACTTTGACCACTAAGATGCCGCAAAAAGATTTGAAACAAGATGAAATTAATATCCCACAACATATTTATCTGGCTGATCAGGAATTTTACAAAAGTAAACGAATCGATAAATTATTGGGTTCTCATTTATTCTGAGAATTGCTGCAAAGAAAAAGATTAGATGTGGAATAATAAACTTATTTAAGGCAACGATAGGATAGATTGCAACAGAAATTATAACGGTCATTAGCAGCATTCCAAATAAAATCAACTGTATTAACGCTCAACTAACTAGACTGCATGAAGATGTCAAACGGTTTTGGGAGCAAGAAGAAATAAGTCCAATACAACATTTAACTCTGCAAAAGAAACAAGTAAAAGATTACTGTAATAAAACATGTAATCAAACCAAAGAAGGAAAATAAATTACCGTTTAAATACAATTACAATATACAGTCAAATGGTAAAACAAAAGATATTGCCACGGAAAGTCTATTATCTATAAAAAAGAGATTTATCAAAAATCCACAACTTCCAAAAAATACAGTCATTTTATTAATGACTACATCATTAAAGGACACATGAGAGACGCAATCTCTACTAATGCCACATGATGTTATTTACCTCATCATGCTGTATTCAAAAATTTAAAAATTCAAGTAGTATTTAATGCATCGGCAAAAAGCTCCAATGGAGTATCATTAAACGATACATTGATAGTTGGACATACTCTGCATTCCAAATTATTTACAGTTCTGCTACGATTTAGAACTAAACCAGTGGTAATCATATGCGATATTGAATAAATGTATCGTCAAATTCTGCTAGATCGTAGTCAACATGGCATGATATGTATTAAGTATCCTGTGAAAAGAACATTCTAATGAGCCAATTCGCGATTTAGTGTTAGTAACAGTTACCCACGAAACAGTATTTGCCGCATATTTAGCTCATAAAAGCATTCAAGTTCTTGCGGAATTTCATCAACAAGAGTTTCCTGTGGCCTCAAAAGAGATATTAAATAATTTCCATGTAGATGACATTCTAACAGGAGCAAATTCCATTAAAAAAGCAAAGTTATTAAAGAATCAATTACAGAAATTATTAACAAAAGGAGGTTTTACCCTTAAAAAATAGGTGAGCAAAGTTCCATCAATTATTGAATGTAGACAAACATGAAGGTGCTATGCTTACATTCAATAAAAAAACAATAGTTAAAACTTTAGGAGTCCAATGAAAATCTAACTCTGATTTATTTCTATCACAAATCAACTTAAGCAAAAACAACAAAATAACAAAAAGAGTAATATTATCCAAAACTAGTCAAATTTTCAATCTATTAGGTTTATTGACTTCCGTTACTGTGCAAGCCAAAACTGGAATAAGACAAAACCGTTCCATTAGACATCTATACAGAATGGATAAATTTTAAGAAATCTTTAAATCACTTAAATCAAATTCAAATTCCTCGTTAAATATTTGATTCTAAAAGAAAATTTGATTCCGTATCATTGCATAGAATTTGTAAAGCAAGTGAAAGGGCTTATGCAGCATGTGTTTATATAGTAGGACAATATGTTTATGGAACAAACTCTTCTCAACATCTTTGTTCGAAAACTAAAGTAGCCCCACTAAAGATACTGACAATTCCTAGGTTGGAACTGTGTAGAGCATTACTTGTTGCTAAGTTAATTAAACGAGTAAATGAAGATATACATCTACCAATTAAATTCATAATTTAGCCAATCGAGTAGCAAAAATCCAATCAGTCACGTCAATTAAGCAATGGCGTCACATTTCCTTAAATGACAATCCTGCTGATTTACCGTCGAGAGGAATCAAAACACTAGATATTATAAAATGTTATTTATGGTGGCATGGACCCACTTGGATGATTAGCAATAAAGAAAGTTAGTCATTTTTAATATCCCTTATTGAAGAAACACTCAAACAACATCATACTACTATTAACAAAAATCCGTTTATAAAACTTAGTTATAATTGCTCAAATTTACATAAGATAATAAGAATTACGGCATATATTAAACGATTTGTCTACAATATTAAGTCATCTCCGGCACACCAAAAAATGGGTCCTATACTTGCAGATGAAATCATAGAAGCAGAATATAACTTGGTTGGAATTGTCCAAAAAAGTGCATTTACTAACAAAATGAAACAGCTTACTAGTGAACTAAACTACATCAAAACTAGATCATTAAGAAATCTTAATCTGTTTTGGATGGTGCCCAAATTATAAGAGTGGAAGGTCGTCTTCGAAAAGCACCAATAGCATTCCAACACAAATTCCCCGCATAGCTACCAAAGAATCATCCGTTAAAAAGGCTTATTATTAAACAAGAACACAAGCGACACATACATTCTGGCACACAATTAACCATGTTAGCTGTTCGACAAAAATATTAACCGCTGCAAGCTAGAGTAATCGTTAAACAAATCATCAAAATATGCAATAATATTATTTATTGTGCAGACATGTAAACAAACGTGTTATACACATAATTAATGTAGAGATAAAGATTAACAAACTATCCAATGTCTTGTCATATTTGCTCAATCACTTGGTGATAGTCGGTATCTAAGCAACAACTACATTGTCTGGCAGTTCTCTTGCTAATATCCCAATGCTGAAGCTACAATAAAAAATAAAACGCCAAAAGCAGTACTTCATGCTCGGCACGCCCAGCGTAAAATAAGCTTTGAAACTTGTTTCTCCAGAAAACAATACACACAAACAGATTGCCTCCACCATCTGGCCTACAACATGCATTATTATTATTAAACTCATGTTTTATTGTTATAATGTTTTATTTTATTCTCCTCATTATTACTCAAACTTCTATCACTCCACACACCAAAGTCATTTTCTGGCAAGAAAAAGTAAGCTTCGGTAAGTTGCAGTTACACCTTATTCGTATTCTGGCGACCTTACTAATGATGTCACACCTTATTTGAGTATGCTTTGGCAACATAAAAACATGTTAATAAAGCTTACGGAGATCTAGACCTCCGTATGTAAAAACAGTAAGCTGTGCGCGCCAATTTATGTTTACGTGCGTTAAAATAATTTAATTTAAGACAATAGAACATGGACTTGTATTTATATACACAAAAATTACAAAATTCTTTTCTGTAAACTCCTAAAGTAGATTAAAAAAAATAATATGTTGAAAAGTATGTTATAAAATTGTCATTTATAATTGTAAACAAAGCAATGATTACTTTTTCTTTTCTAGCGAGTAACTTTTTGTAGACTTTTGGTGACGTTAGAATATGACGTAGAATGTAACTGAAACATACTTTTAGGTAACTCAAGTAAGCTCGCCAGAAAACGATCAATTTATCAAGTTTTTAAGTTTTTAAGTCCTTTAATTTCTTAATCGTACGACAAAAAAACTTAGCTTAGAATAAAAGAACTGCCTTAACAATACAATTTGTTTAGTATAATGCAGTACAATAACGTTGGTAATGTGTTGGATGATGTGTTCTATATTGTTTAAAAGCACTCTAAGTTAATATTTCTAGGTGTTCTCGATCTGTGTCGGTCCAGGTTATTATGCCTCACAAATAAGTAAGTTCAAGCACTGTAAATGTATTTAAAGCTTTTATGATATTTTTGCCATTCAAATTGGTTTTTAATATACCGTCGTTGTTTATATTTGTTGCTCAGCTCAGTAATAATTCTACTGAATTTTATGTATAAAAGTTGTCAGTTCTAGGTATATTCCAATTTTAGGTCTTTATAATTTCTAAAACAAGTTTAGTAAAAAATAAGTAATGGTGTCATGTCAGGTAAAATGTCGGTTCTAGCCTTTTCTTTTTTAATCCAGTATCCACAAGTATTGTGTTGTCTTTATCATATGTATAACAGTAATTTTCCTGTTTCCTTTTAGTGCACAGTTTATACCGCCTCCCACTGAGTGCCAAAAGTTTTTGCTGCAGCGTATCTCTGCTTTCAGTAGCGTTTTTTTTTCATATTCATGTATTGAGTAGACTTTTATTTTATTCATAATGATAATGACATTTTTATGCAATTTTTTTGATGTTTGATATTTTCAATTTTATTTTCAAACCGTCTCTCCCATGGCGGTTATGTTCTTATTTTATTGGCGGTAGACATAAATTTCTCCAATGTTCTGAAACTGTTTGATGGTACAGCAGCAACAGCAACACAGTATATAGCAATATGACTATCTATAAAATTAATATATTCTTCCAGATGTTTTGGTAAAATGTGCGTGTTAATTATATACAATTACTGCCAGATTTTGGAATATATGTTGGTCAGAGATACGTGTCTCTAAGTTGGATCTGTTCTGGTAAATTCTGTTACTGTTGCATATAATAACATTTTGATGTGTTCAACTAATAATGACTCAGAGTTAGGTTGGCTAACATTATATAGAGTTTTCCAATAAAAGGTTTCATTTTGATATTTAAAAAAAACGGGTATTTTTAAGAAAAATCAATAAATGTTTATTTCATTATAAAGAGTAAAGTATGCCAATAACATTTGAAAACGATATCAGTCAAATGGCCGCCACGGTTACGGTTGCAGTACCACATTCTTTTAATAAAAATTTCCAAAACCAATTCTTACATTTGCGGCTGTATGTCCTCGATAACACAAACTACATCTTTAAGGTCTTAACCAGCCTCATTTTCAAAAAAAGTAGGGTCCAATTACACCGCCAGCCCAAAAACCCCACCAAACAGTGACACGTTGAGAATGCAAAAACTTTTCAACAATCATTCATAGATTTTCTGAGCCCCAAATGCGACAATTCTGGTTATTAACGTAGCCTCCGAGGTGAAAATAGGCCTTATCACTGAAGATAACTTTTTGATAAAATTCTGGATCATTTTGAGGCATTTGAAGGACCCAATTAGCAAAGATACGACGTTTATGGTAATTGACCGGCTTGAGTTCTTGTGTTAACTGAACTTTAAAAGCCTTAAGACTTACGTCTTTATGCAAAATACGGTGTAATGTCATTTGTAGAGTGTCTAATTCCAAAGATCGACAAGGAAACCTGGGTTTTCTTCAACACTACGGGCTACATGAGCAATATTCTCATGTGTTCTTAAGCGATGCACACGGTTTCAATTCTTCACATCACAAACTTGTCCCAACAACTCAAATTTTTCCACCAGGTTTACTATTGCCGGCCGAAAAGGTGCTTTACGACGACCAAAAAGTGCTTTAGTTTTGCAAACTGTGACTGAAAAATTTTGTTGTTAAAGCGTGTATTGTTATATTTTTAATAATGGCGTAGTTTTTACTTGTCAAATGTCAAAAAATAATAGCTTCAAAAATGGCAGCTGCCCAAATAGCCTGGCTATTCAAAATGAAACTTCTTATTGAAAAACCCTTTATATTATTATATTTTTTTAACAGGGTTTGCTGGTTTTACTGTATTAGACGGTTAAGTATTACCAAGCATAATATGTAAATATATAGTTGTGTTCGCTTGTACTATGTGCTTAGTGTTGCCGCTTTTTGAATGTTAATAATCTTGCCTAAATGATTACAGAATTGCTTAATTATAAAAGTTGTTAAAGATATTATTATAGAGATAATTTTAATGTTCTTTTGTTACCATTAATATTATTTTTATTATTGTTGTTATTAAAGGACACAAAACAGATACAAAAAAAATGTTGTAGTTTTGAGCCTCGGGGTTTTGGTATGACATATTTGAAACAAGTAGGTAGCTCTACCCTGCCACAATCACGGCGGTATACTCCAGCAAACTACTTCAAAGAACACCAACCTCTTCACCGTAAAAATCAAACTGGTCATTGCAACAATTAGTGCTTGTTTAATTTTATAACTAATTAAAAATTCTCGCTGTTGTATGATTATTGTTTACCTTTTAATGTACAATTTTGAATTTCCTAATTATTGATGACTAATCAGTATTTTATTTAAAATTGCATACAATCGGGTATAAGCTTCATATCAAACACAAATAAAATTAATCAACTTTAGGCCGAAAACCGTATTCTGATAAATACGTATTTAACAAGTTTTATTGAAGAATTCTCGTACTAATAATCAATTAAATCTTGGATTGATTTAGAATTAATAAATCCAAGATTAATTACGGTAATTGTTGAATAGCTTTGAGCCGATTAACGGATATCGTGAAGGAGATTGTAGTTGCAATCGCGTAATGTATTCCACGCTTATTTATCAGATTGAGTTGAAAATTATGCAGCCGTCTATATTATCCTAGAATCAAATAATCTTAGGACCACTTAAAATCAATAAGATTGATTATTATTAATTATGACATTTGGTAACAGGTTAAGTTCAAATTTATAATAAATTTAAAATAAATGCATACTAAAATTCAAGTTACAACACTGTCCATAGAGTATAAGTATATTACTTACTTACTATATACTCCACAAACACTGGCATAAATCCAAATAAATAAATCTCATAATCATTAATCCAGAATCAATTCAAAATTTAATACCCGATTATAAGTACGGGCTTAAGTGTATGATTTTGCTGAAACCTCATTGCTCGCACATAAATTCGGCTGCTCTCTGCTAGCCGCATACAGCTGTAAATAGCAGTGATATTTGTTTATTGCCTACTTTACAATGTGTGATAGTAAACAAGGGTAGAAGTGGCATTAAAGACACTAATTAATGCAACTTTAAAAATACTCGACCATGGTACATCCTAAAAAAAATTAATAATCTTAAGATCGCAGCCAGCATTCTGTCAAACCGCCTGTTGCTATAAATGCATTCATACATGATATTGATCACAACAGAAATCGCATGTAATTTTTAAAAACTTTGAATAAAACTAACAATATTTATTTATTTTAGCATCAAGTTCGTTGTAAATCACCCAGTATCATAAAAGTCCATTTTAATCAACGTCTGGTTATGATGTACATAAAAAAATCATTTATAGCATAAGAAAATTTTAAAATAAAATGTTATGGATATTAAATTTCTTGGTCATGAATGGTATTACAAGCGTTAATATATCAAGGATAATTGTGTTAGAAATTTATGTTCCCTCTGAAAACTCAACCCAGAAATACATGCTTCGGGATTATAATTTTACTAACCAGCAAGAGCTAGCTAGCTATCTGCGGTCGTGTTTTTATTATATCATATATATAAGGCTTTGAATTACACTCCGCGTCGTTACTCTTTCTTCAAACAAAAACACATATGCCGCTTACTTAGCGGGCTAAAAGATAATGTAATAATAAACTTTGTGTACGTTTTAACATAATAACATTGTGGGGGTAGAAGGGGGTCCTTTGTGCATTTACTCAAAGCTTCGTTTTCATGTGAAACTTTCATTATTTCACGCCTCCTAGCAGTTTATGATAAATTCAAGAGACGTAATGTATGCGAATGCATACGAAATAGGAAAACTGTCTTTGTTGGTGACAATCTTATTATTTGTGTTTACACAACGCGCTCGGAAGTCCAATTAGAAGATCTGATTTCATTAAAAAATTATAACGGATGTTCACATTTTATAATTGGCGAACGCTCCCATCGGTTTTACGTCCGTGGAGATTCCTTATTTGATCCAGACGTTCCAACTCTATTTCCTGTTCTAACAGTTCCGGTCGGTATTCTGACCGTGTTCCCGGATTACGCCAATTGCCGACGTGAATTTGCTCTCGTTTCTGCCTAATAGGTCTTTGTCTTTTCCCTTATCTATTAAGGAAATGACCCAGTTGGGCATTTCTTTTCTTCGTTTTTCGACAAACACATATAAAATTTATTTTAATTACTATTTCCCATCAAATCTACCGGTATTAATGAAACTTAGTCAACAGTGCTTAATGTAGTTGATATATTCTGTACGTATTTGGTAGAATCATTGTAAAATAATAAAACTTAACTATTTAATAATTATTTACTAACTCACAAATAAATAAAATCATAAGCTGTAGATTATTATAAATATAGGACACCTATATTTTATAAAACAATATATATATATATATATGATACATCTGTTAATTATAAATAAACTAAAAACATTATTGTAAAAAAAAAAACTTAAAAAAAGCAGAAGTATAAAATAAGTAAAACTGTACATTAATATTATTAATGTATTTAACACACAAACAAGAACAAACTTTATTTAATAATTTTAAACTAACTTTCAACTGTTTGTTTAAAAAAATCTTGAATCTCTACTGCTTCCAATAACGAGAGAGCAATATTTTTTGTCTAAGAGTCTCTGTTTAGTGTATCTGCATTCAATGTCATTCTGGTTGTCTTATTTATAGTAAACAGCATCATATTATATGCCAGTTTAATACATACATACAAGAACTTTAAGTAGTTTTAAACTATTGATAATTACAGGTAAGGTGCTTCCGTTTGTCAACCAAATAATTGTTATTAAAACTGTTCACTCATCTGCTTATAAGGTCGCTCGTAGCACCTTTTTAGACAAGTTTTTATATTTATAATAATTTGTTTGCTGTACACAAGCTTTTTGTCAACTTGCTATTCTGTTGTTGACAGAAAAGCAAACTTTAAATCTGTTTCAAAATCAAATGTAACTAATTATAGGTCTATAACAATTTTATCGCGACATCGACTTGAATGTAAAAATACGGATGCTGCTGTGCTACGTATTTTCTACCTTACTATACGGAGTGAAATCGTGGACCCTAAAAAAATCAAAACAAACTGGCGGCATTCAAACGATGGTGCTACAGAAGAATACTGAAGATATCGTTGGTAGACAGAGTCACAAACATAAAAGTGTTTAAAAAAGAAAGAAAGAAAGAAAGATAATGGGTAAGAGAAGTATAAGATGAAGAAAGATCTCTTGGCTTCGTAATTTGAGAAAATGGTTCAACCTCACATCAAATAAACTATTCAGATTTTATTGAAAACTATAAAATAAAAGGGTTGTCCCAAAACTAACGCAAGATTTAAATTTGCCGCCCTTTGTGCAGTAAATTGTTGGCAACCCTAAAAAAACAATTTAACAGATAAGAGTTTCGGGTTAGTAAAAATAGAGCCAAGGCGGTGCCACATGCCATACAGCCCGTAAAACAATTCAATTATTGCATGAAACTCTTTTGTTTCGGTGATCAAAATTGGTCCCCAAGATTGTGTGATTTAACACCATTAGATTTCTTTTTATAGGGTTATTTTAAGTGAAAGGTCTATGTCAACAAGCCCACAACCACCCGTGCATTACAGAAGAAAATTAAACGCTGCATCAACAAAATTTAGCCACATTTATGCAGAATGGTACTAGAAAATTTCGACAAAAGAGTGCGTATGTTCCAGCAAAGTCATTTGCCCAATGTGTTATTCCAAAAATTATCCTATCCATTGTACTTTATGATTAAAAAAAAATAACAATCTAAAGACCAAAAACTGTGTTTTCTATTTAATTCAAATCTTGCGTTAATATTAAGAAACCCTCTACAAACAGTTATTTATTATAACTGTTAATACAATGTACAATCTTTGCAATCATTTAAATAAACTCCTGAGAAAGCAGAAACATTTCCATTTATTTTATGAATTTTTAATATAACTTTCGGCAACCGTATTAGAACGCCAGCCACCATGACACTTTAATGTCAGAAAATCCGGTCCTAAATCTGCAAACAGAAAAATGACCTACTAAAGAAATAACTTGTATAATTTTCCGGATATTCTAGTTTGTGAGTTACAACTTGTTTTAGCAACGATCAAAAGAACTAATACCCGCCGGTTGCATCACACCCGTACCATTTCAAAATTGTATGAAAATTCTGCCACGATTAATGTTAGACAAAGATCAATGTACTGAACTAAACTGTTTGAAGTGACATGATGGTTACTATGACAAAAATTAATTAAAAAGATTTTTTGATACTTTTTTTTAAACTTTAATGATGCTGTTAACTCACTTAAATATCTATTACGTTATTAACATATACTCCATTTACACCTATTAAGCAATCTGGTTGACAATAATATCTTTTTGTCAGGTTGGCATTATTGTTTTATTGAGTCACTCTATGTAATATTTTTGACATTCTCTAGTTACTGTTACTACTGTTGTTAAACGTTCCATAAATAAATGTTGTCAATATAATCCAATTGAAATGGCGTGGGGTATTGAAAGATCTACTACAAAAAGCATATAAATTCGCGGCCTTTGTCTACAAATAAAGTTGCTAATTTATGGTTTAAAGTTCTTTCGGAATGTACCAGCAATATGTAACAACATTTTTGTATCAAATGTGAAAGACATTATTCAGAAAATTGTACTAAACATATTGGAAATGTATTAATCAAAAACCATTCCCCCTTTTAATATTTCATTGGAAAAAGAATCTAAATCATGTCATATATTTTAATTTAACGCAGATTTTGAAAATGAAATAATAGAGGTGCAATAAAGACCTCTTTAAAACTATACTTTTATTATTTGACAAAATGACAACAAAGTTTTGTTGAACATATTATTATTAGTCGTAGCAAAATAAAATTAACAAAATTGAAAACGTTAATTAAGCGGATAGCTATAATCAGCAAAAACTAATATATATTACCATATGTTTATAAAATAAAGTATTTATTTGCCCCTTTATAATTTTATAAATTAATTAATTAAAAAAAAAACCTTATCGTTCATATTGAAGCATATAAAGAGTGAGCTATGTAACGTTTTGAATTTGAACTACCGTTTATTTTGTGAACATGCATCAACATCAACTCGTCATTGTTCTCAGAAACTAAACATTTCTCGCACTTCTTTGAGGAGAATTTTACATAAAGACCTCGGTGTGAAAGCCTACAAAATTCAATTAGTCCAAGAAATAAAGCCTCATGACCATCCGATGCATTTTCAGTTTGCCCAATAAGCTAAAGATCGATTGGTAAAAGATGTCAATTAGCAAAATTGTCGCATTTAGGGATCAGAAAATCCACACATAACTATTAAACAACGTATGCATCCACAACAACTAACCGTTTGGTGTGGTTTTTAGTCCGGCGGCATTATTGGGCCATTGTTCTTCGAAAATGAGCAAGAAGCCGCCGTTACCTTCAATAACAAACGTTACTGTCCATGCTAAACAAAATTTGGTTTCCAAAAATTAAAGAGTATAAAATGGCTGACATTTCGTTTCAACAGGACGGGGCTACTTGCCATACAGCCTATGTAACCATCAAACTTTTGCGCACTGTTTTTAAAAATCGAATAATCAGCCAAAATGATAATGTCAATTAGCCGCCTAGGAACTGTGATTTGAGTCCGTTGGATTGTTTTGTGGGAAAACCTTAAAGAAAAGTGTTACGCTAACCATCCAGAAACGATTGATGCCTTGAAACACAAAATCGAAGTTGCCATTCATGCAATTGGAGCCCAAACAATAAAAAACGTACTAAAAAAATAGGTTAATAGGATGAGTTACTGTCAAACCAGCAGTGACAGTCATTTGAATAATGTTGTGTTTCATTCTTAAATGAAAATGTCCAATCTTTCTAATAAACTCATAAATTTAAAACAATATTCATTAGTTTTTTATTTATAGCTAATATTAATTTCAAAAAGTTAGATGGCAAACCCATTAGTATACATATTAAGTAAGTAATTTATGCATAGGCATCAGCGCTTATACTAGAACATAACCATTTTCTTTTTAAATTTCAAAATATGATATTTAAGAATTACTGTCAACAACATAAAAATACCATTGAATTTCAACAAATGTAACCCACAAGACAAAATTTAAGCAGTCTGTTTGACATTAAATTACTGCAGATTATAAGTCATAGAAAGTAATGAATCTAGTAACATATTTCTAAATATTTGTTAAAATTCCTAGCATTGTATAGGTTTTAATCACAAATCTGTAAGTCTTATCAATAGCTTTCTTAACAATAATTTGTTTTTTTTTTAAGTAAATGGTTTAAACTCATAGATGCTAGTATTCCTCAAAGTTCTACTCTTTCGCCAACGTTATTTTTGATTTGCATTAATAAACTTCTTCAAATAACCAAAAGTCCTATTCATAATTTTGTAGATGATATAATGACAAATATGACAAAGCGTTTTAAAATTTCAAGAATAAAATCTGTAGCAATAAACAAAAACCTCAAAACAATATCTGAATAGAGTACTTCCGACTTGGTCAATTTTAACTCGAAACAATCTTACTGTTTCAAAATCAATCAGTACCAAATTTAATATTTAAACAACAAATCCATATCTTATTAAATTTGTCTTCTAGAGGTTATAATCTCACATAATCTTCTTTGGATTAACCATGTTGTTAATATAGCTTCAAAAGTAGGATTTCTTGAGCAGTTTTCCAGTTCTAGTCAACTTTTGCATATAAATAAAACTTATATTTGTCATTCTATAAAATATTGTTTCCAAATAAAACCACACTATTGCTTCTAAATTCTATTAAAAAATGAGCTATTCAAATCATTGCCGATCCAAAATTGACTAATGACTTAGATACTTCAAAGAACCGACGTTTTGCTCAAATCTTTACATTTTCTATAGATATTTCCGTAGACATTGTTCAAACAAAATACAAGACATTTTGCTACCTAAACAAATATTTACGCGTAGCACAAGGTTTGCTAGGAACTCAAACAAATATTCACTAACAGTACAGAGATGCAAGACCATAACTTTTAAGAAAACATTTTTTAACCGTACTATAGACACACGGAATAAACCAAATTTAGTATTTCCCAAGACTTATAATTCGCAAATATTTAGGAAATTTAAAAGCATTTTTATGTTGTTGTGACATATTAAGTAATTTTAAAAATTAAAAAAATATATATCAAAACAATTGACGATTATTGTGGTAATATCTATAGTTGGTTAAAATAGGCGAAATAAACAGTAAAAATAGTTATTGAATATGGAATAAATTATTATATTTCTACTATGTTATAATTCATAATTTTATTATTACATTATTATTTAGGCACCAAGCCATGCATATAATTTGATTATTATTACCTACATAATTAATTTGTACTAACGTATTATAATAAATATTTGAATGTACAATAATACATCATTCTTATAAAACATACAACCATATCATTTCATATTCCCAAAAGAGGCATTTATCAATACATTTCTATCAACAAAAAAATAAACTGCTTGAATAATTTTTAATGTATTGTGTTTTGCATGTTTAGATGGTTTGTTATAAATCACACACGATAACATCGACATCGTTTCTATATGCAGAGAATTTTATAAAAAAAACACAGAAATAAAAGTAAAACTGATTTTCTAATAAATTAGTTAACGGTCTGTGCGAACTAATATTCCCTAATAAATATTATTCTCTGCAAAGTAACTTTTATTTGCGCAGATAGCAAGCGGTGCGATGTAAACTTAATCAAACCTTAATAACTTAATAAAACAGATTGAAGTTTCCATTTTTTATAACACGCGAGAGGCTAGGAGAAAAAGGGACCGGTCAAATAAATTTCGATTTCGCGCAAAAACTTCCACCAAAAGTTATTTAACTTTTGAACAAGCTCCGTCTCGCAAGAAAAGGAAAAAAACAATTCGGGGCCTGTTTGGCGTCTCTCGACGGCATAAAATATTCAAGTAATATCATACCCCAGGATTATGTTTGATCTGTACCTTAAACTCCAATATAACTTCAGCTCTCAAGAAAATAAACAAATATTTAAATAAAGTTTGACGCGCAGTGCTGGCGACGAATCCTGTTACGCGCTTCTTATTGTCAGTCTATTTTAAAATTGCGGCATGCTATTAACTATGCAATGGCACATCATAATCTATGCATGTGGTTATGAATATGCATAAGTATACAAAAAATGTTTTGCCGGGTACGGATCGGCATCAGATTTAAAATTCATGATGCCGTCGGAATTTTTAATGAAATCCCTATAGCATTGTATTAAACCGGTATGTACAAAAAGTTATTAGTTATTAATGAACGGATTCAAATTTTCGATATATTTGCAATTGATTTAAAAAGACCCCTAAAAATTTTCGATATATTTGAAATTGATTTAAAAAATAGGGGTCTTTTTAAATTTATTTCTAATTATTCAGCATATAAAACATAAATAGGTTTAGAAAAAAACTGACGCCATAATGTAATGCTCATCAAAAACATTAAAGTAAAAAAACGAACTAAAATAATTAAATTAATTAACGTTAATTCAATGCCTAAATAGCAAATAGCCTCTATCCTTAACTAAAAAAAAAACTTGTCTTATAAAGCAAATAAAAGAAGTATTCTTCTTTATTGTGCGTCTTACGACTTGTTTAAATGAGGTTGATAGGACTAATGGCTTATTAGGTGACTTCCGAATCACCCTGGTGTATAAAGACCAAGTTATTATTTTAGTAATATTTCTGGGATCAAACCCCGAACTATTAACATGCTACGATAACGCTCTATAAATAAGCTATCTCACCATCTATTTCAGAAACACAAAATAATTCTCAAATAAATATCTCATTATCAGAAAACCTATATATTAGTACAAAATAAAAAATTATAAGATCTATGTCAGAGAATGTGTTTAAAATAAAAATTGATAGTATAGAGAATAGTCTATTGATTAAGGAAAAAAGGTATAGAATGGATATTAACTAAAAAACAAAAAAAAAACTTGCTGCAAACATATCGCTGTTTGGTTATGACTTAATTGCTATTTCTAAAACAGCTTTACTAGTAATTTACTACTAAAATCAATTAGAAATTTTTCGTAGAATTTAATTCTGGCGTCATTTTGAGTCCACACCCTTTTTATACGCAAAAATAATATTTTGGTCCCAGAGGTCTGGACAAAAAAAACATTTTTGTAATTTTTTTTATCAGCCAAAGTTAAAGTATTTTGATGTAAGTTAATTAAAAAACATAAATTTGTTTTGTGTATTTGGATTTTTGAGGTCTAAAACTTAAAAAAAAACTGCAAAAATAGGCTTATTTTCAACATAAACTCTTAGAAATACACGTTCAGCAGCGCTCAGAGAAACAATACACCAAATATTATCAAAAATTTGAATTCTGATCACAATTCTACATCAGTTTCGTGCTCATACAAAACTTTCAGGCAAAAAATGCGATAAAAATTAATTATTTTTTCATATTTACAACAAAAATTAAAAAACATAAATTTGTGTATTTGGATTTTTGAGGTCTAAAACTATAAAAAACTGCAAAAATTATAAGCCCCAGACGGATTTATGTTTGATTGCAAAAAATAATTATCTTCTTAAATTTTGGCGCCGATAGATTAAGTCTAAATTTGTGTCGCAAGCGCAAAAACTATCAGACAAAGAATAAAATCGACCAAAATTGTTTGAAGCGACAATATATATAAGTCAATAATAATATTTAAAAAAAATATTTTTAAAAGTAAAGAAAATTAAAAAAAAAAATTGTAATTTTGTTTTTCTAGATTGACTTTTCTACGCCCAATAAGCACAACACTGACTATTTTCTATGTAAAATTGATTGCAAAACTCTAATTTTTAATAATAATTAGTGTAAAGTTCCTCTTGTCGCGGCTAAATGTGTATTTGTAAGAGTTTATGTCAAAAATTGGCCTATTTTGGCAGATTTAAAGTTTAAAACCCTAAAACCCAAATACACAAAACAAATTAATATTTTTTTAACTAATTTATATCAAAATATGTCAACTTCGGCAGAGTAGACTTTTACTAGAATTATAGAAACGGAAAAAATACTGAAGCAAATTTCTCTCGATGCACCGTGGACTTTTACTAGAATTATAGAAACGGAAAAATACTGAAGCAAATTTCTCTCAATGCACCCCCACCCCCACCCCCTCTGCTCTAGTCTGTTTGAAATAAAATTGCCCATATATAACTAAAAAAAATGATTATTATAAATAATATCATAAATGCAATAACCTCAAGCTAGCAGACTGGGACACTGAATAATTAAAACTAAAAAACTACACAATTTATAAAATTGTTCTAAAACTTGCTTAATGTAGTTTTTGTCCAATTCACGAGTACTCTAATTAAAAATAAATAATATTGGCCATAGAGGTCGAATTAAGATTCTAATGCTTTTAAGCCCAAATATAATTAATTTGTAGGCAGGTTATAAAAATGTTTGTTAAATGTTGTACAAAGTGTGCAAAAAAAAAAAACCATAAAATAAATAATAGTAGAGTTTATTTATTTAATCCAAAGGATGGAATCATAAAAGACAAGTAAACCTTATTGATCTACAACCAACTCCAGATGGCAAATATATAGTATATAGTGTATCAACGGCCGAAAGTAGGATTTAGCAGCCCGCGGCTTTTAGCAGCCCGCAGTTTTTAGCAGCACAAACGAGCAAAGCAAGTGAAGGCTGCTAAAGCATTTTAGCAAGAGTTACACTTAATAATGTATTGCCTGCCCCAAACATACATTATTTAAAAAAATTCAATGTTTATTATAATTTGTCACTCTTGTCAGATTTTAAAGATGACGTCATCATATAAAATCATGATTTACAGCC
This sequence comes from Tachinus rufipes, assembly GCA_963932245.1. Lineage (NCBI taxonomy): Eukaryota > Metazoa > Arthropoda > Insecta > Coleoptera > Staphylinidae > Tachinus > Tachinus rufipes. The sequence goes on along the minus strand of OZ010745.1, from coordinate 66,796,097 downwards.
AATCAAATACCGCAAAAAAAAATTAATAAACTTCCAAAGCCATTTTCCCAATTTTTGTCATTTTAGACCAAAACTTTTAAAAATATTTTTGGAATTTGGTGCACCTAAAATATTACAAAGTGACAACGGAAGATAATTTTTTAATGACGTAATTAATAAACTGGTTTCAAGATAGTCTTCATGCAAGTTAGTTAATTATCGCAATCGTCATCAACAAAGTCAAGGTAATGTTAAAAGATCTAATCAAGATGTGAAAATATAACTGTGAAGTGAAGACACTACCGTAAAAAAAACATTTGAAAAATTCATAGAATAAACCCAAAAATAATAGAACCTGAAGTTATGTAGCGGATACAGAAACATTCAAAAAAAAAATTGCCTGATCGTAGCTACAATCCTCATCACCCTCCTAGCGGAAGATAAAATTGCAATAAATAGTAATAAGGCTGCTAAAAAACTGCAAAAAAGAACAAAACGCTCTTCATAGCAAAATAGATAGGATATGAGCAATAAGAGACCTCTGAACAAAGCCGACTTCAAATATCTCCAAAATGGTACTAGAGGAAGCATAGTCAGGTATGCTTGTACTTAAAACAGTTATTCACAGAGCACTTTCAAATATACGTAAAAAGTATCGGGAAAATAGACATAAGTAAATGTCCAAACTGCAAAAAAGCAACTAATGCCAGACACCCAGTATTCTTCAGCAAAAAATGAAAACCCATACAAGAAAAAGTCGAACTAGTATTAACGGAAGATAGACTAGAATCTTAGACCCAAAAATATTATAAATAAAATGCTAAAAGACATAAATAAATAAAACATCATAGAATAAATGATGACCGCAATCCTAAAGAAAAAACAAAAAACAACAGAATAAAGTATTGCCAAGACTAGCAAAAAAAGACATTTTAGTATAGTAAAAAATAAGTGATTTTGGCCGGTAAGAGTCTGGTACAACCCAAAATAGAAAAAACTACTCCGGGTGTCCCAAGATGGATTTACCCTTATTGATGTCATGATTCTGTTACCCCAGAGGCGGCCAAGATACAACCCCACAAAGTACAGACGAAGGACAAAAGACTAAACGCTAATTGGATCTGCCAGCCAAACTAACAACATGTAAACGCTCAACACCATCAACAAGAACGCCGCCTAAACGTCAAAAACCTTGCAAAAAAAACAGCAGGATTTGACCCATCTCAATTACACAAGCAAAAATTCGTACAGTCACTTATTCGGGCGTCGTTTAACTAAATCAAAACTGCCTCAGGACGCTGCTGGGCTCGATCTTTTCAGACCAACCCTAAGCTAATACTACAAGTACGAGTACAAGACTACTTTCAGTTATACTAATTCTTATTTATTCCACACAGAAACCGGAAGCGGCCGTTCCTATCTCACCAACTAATCCGGACTGACAACAATTGGAACACAACGTGGGGCCTCAGTTCCTAAAACTTCTGTTGGTCCGGCAAGCCGTTCTCGGGTTCTGCGGTTTCGGTGTGAGTTAATTTATAAGTAGACATGCAGTTATTGTAGTGTACAAAAAATATCGCGTGTATTATCTCGTCCGTAGTAAACTCCACACGCGTAAAACTATCATTATCCCGTCGTTATTTACATTATATTAAATGATAATAACCTAAGAAAATCAGCGTTGTCCATTCAATATCTTCACAAATAATAAAAATAAAAAATAAACAAACCTATGCTATAAATTATAGTAATATTTATATAAAGTGATGTTGATTATTATTGTTAAACTATTTTTTTAAATATTGATTTGATACATTTTTATAAACGTAAACGGGTGATGTGATTGCTCAGTCTGTAGTTATCTCAATTACAAGTATGTAAAGACAACGCAACAATGGAGGGATAAAGAATGCATGTAGAAGAAAAAAAGAGGCAAAAAAGATGCTGCGCAAATGAAAAAACAACAAAGCAACCAAACAAGACTACCAAAAGACGTTAAAAACATATAAAAACAAATGCAAAAAGGATAAAATAACATACAGTAGAAGAAGAAGCATGGAAGTTCATAAACAAAGAAAGAAAACAGAATAAAACAAGACCAAACCAAACAATTACGATGAAAGAAAGGCAAAAACATTTTTCAACATTATTTGATGGAACCAACAGAAAGAAGGAAGATCAAAACAAAAAACTTCAAGAACTAACTTTGCAGCCAGATGAAATTACAAAAGAAACAATACAAAGGCAAATAGAAAAACTAAAGAAATCAAAAAGTTTATCTTGCTTTGTTTCAGTACTATCAATGCACCAACAAAGCCATCAACTTTACCAAAGCCCTGCTAAAAGCAAACCTCATAGCACCAGGCACCTGAGACAATCCCAAAAGAAATTGCAGACAGAAAAGAACCCAAAAGACCTTCCGCGGCTCCCAAACCACCCGGAAGCGGCCGTTCTTGTAACACCAAAAGATAAAGTCCGACAACATTTTCATATTAAAAAAAATAAGATAAACACGCACTAATAACTAATAATTCTGATAGTAATTAAGGTAGTTTTGCAGTAGTGGAGTATTTCGTAAATAAAAAATATCATTAGCATATGAAGCAAGTTACGTGTCAGTGATTTTCATAATATTTAATAACAACTACGTTTCAAAACTATTTTGAAATAATATTATTAGAATAGATATTCATCCGTAATTACTTGTAAACGTAATCGCAAATTTTGTTTAGTTCATACACACTGTATAACTAAAACAGGTAGCTCTTTTCCAAATAAATCTATGTCAAGTTATTATTACTTACGTTAAAATCAGCAGATGTAAGAAGATGAACTTACCTAAAAAAGAAAACAAATATAAGAAAAAGAAAGTGCATCAATAATATTTTATGAAAATATTAGATTTATTTTGATACGCGTATATATTTTGCATAACGTAATGAGCTATTGTTATCACTTTGTTGCAGTGTGGGGTAGAAACATAAAAAACGTTATTAAAATAAAACATTAGTTTTTATTTGTGTAAGATACTTAAAGCAATACTGAAGACATATAATTAAATGCTATGCTTATAAAATTAACATTTAGATGGATGATCAATATTTGAAATAAAAAGCAAGGTAAAGAATAAGGTTGGTGGATAGAATGAATAATAACAATTTTTAATGTTTTGGTTAGATAACAAGATAATCGTAAAAATACGTTATTGGTATTTTATTCCTAACATTAAAAAACAAATCTAGCAATTAATAGTTTAATAAATTAGTATATTAATGTATTAATAGCAATATTGAATCAAATGCATTTGTACTGTCACAAGCAAGTAGTAAACACCCTAGATATAAGACCTACTTTTCTTTTCAAACGTTTCCGTTAACCACCTTTGTATCTTAAACAATACGCAGAATAGGGTCAAATAAGCATTACTTCTTAAGTGTCTGACTTGAGAATTATATATGACCCTGTGGCCCCAACATAGTTTATCAGTGTAAATAGATTTATTATACACATGCCATTTTAACAATAATCAATTGTGAATACAATTGAGTATTTAGATATTCAACTTCAAACTCAAAATTGGCATTAAGTTTTTTGTCCAACTTTGTTAATTTAACCCCACTCGGTGACTTTTTAATAAAAAAAGTTACTCATTGAACAGAGGTAGTAGATTATTGACACGTTTGACAAGCGCAGCCACTTCCATACGTTGAATTAGACTTCTCTGCGATTCTATACGATTTTATTCCAAATTATGTAACTTTACCATTTTTTGAATTATTATTAATAGTGACTATAAAATAGGTTTTTACCTTGGAATAATTGCCGTCTATAAGTTCTACTGTTTCTATGTTTTAAACATTCCTCTCTATCAAAAGCATGACTTAATGAACCGCGGCACAATAATCCTTTTTCATCTTCTTAATACACTTATTTTTCAGTATTGTTTGCATCTACATGTACTTTTTATAAATTAACATAAAAGAATAATTCACATACAATAATCTATCAATAAATAAACTAGTTCATAATTACTTGATAAATTTATTATTTAGATAGAGCTAACATATTTTACTAGTTTCGTCATACTTTTAATTACTTTTTCAGCAATTGGGATAAAAGAAAAACTAGACGATAAACAAAATGTCTATATTTAAAGATTATTAATAATTAATTAATTTTCAATATTATCGTACTATCAACCACAAAGGTTAATCAGTCCCTGTTTCAATAAAAACTTTTTTAGGTGCACAATTTTCATGCCAAAAACGTACAATTTTATTTCAAATATAATTTTGCAAACAATGGTCTGGAAAATATAAAAGCTATATGCCTAATTTAACAGAAAATAAATTTATTTGAATTTATATTTTTGATGCTTTGCCGGATATCCGTCTTTTCTACAGCATATTGCATTATTTATATGGTGAAAGAGAAGCATATATTATGAAAACATATTGTATAAGGAAACTTAAACAAGATATGAAAGATATAAAATACCTTATTTTATACAAAAGTAACGGTCGCCATAAAAATGTATAAAACAAAACAACGCGCAGAAGAAAAAATATGAATACGAGACGCATAAAACAAAAGACGCGCGACACGCAAGGATAATCCAGTGTTTTAATATATTTCCTCCTCAAAAATATATGTATATACCAGCGTACAATACGCTGAGCAAAATATTTTCAGTGGAAATGATATTGCCCCCCTTGTAAAATGTATTTCTACCCTTTTTGTATGTGTATGTTGCTCAGGCCCCCAAAACGACCGCTGTAATATGTCCAATATGTTTAATATAAACACGAAGGTCTCGGCCGCTCATATCCTGCAGGATCATCCCTTCCGTTGTCTGAAATCCTGCTGGCTATATTATCCTTATGTGTGCCGCTGCTGCTCGGGTTCGGAAGCGTGCCAATTTGTAACTATTATATTATCTTTTGCCATGCAACGTTCTCATATTCGTTTAGCTAATTGGGGGGTAGATTTTCATTAATTTTAATTTTGTGTATGTTTCGGTCCGCCCCTACGCTTTGCCAATAGTGTAATTTATGATAGGGGAGTAGTTATTAGTTGATTTTTAAATGCTTAATAACAGCACTCCAATTAATATATTGCCACTCCACATTGATTAAACTTTTTATACAAAAAACAAATACAAAAATAAAAATAAAAATCATTGAATTGCGTTACAAGCAACATAACGCAACTCCATGTTTTTTTTTTAATTATTTAGTTAAATAAACCTGTTCATTAATTATTACTAAAGTTTATGTTTATGTAGCTTCGCATTTATCGCAACTAGCAAAAAAAAAGTAATATTGTAAAATAACTAAAAAAAGATTAATATAATACAGTAATTGTAATAGTGCATAGATATAGATAGAAAGACAGATAGAAAGATTGTGTAATTGTTAAATTAAGAGCCTTCTCCAGTTAGTTGGTTTGCCTACATTTTAATCAAATATTTTGCCCGGACTTTATTATAACATTAAATGTAAAGAAGTATATAAAAAATAATGCTTAAAAAATAATATACTTTCAACGTATAGTTTTAAAATTTTTATTTTCCGATTCTATTAATTTATTAATATAATATTTAAAATTAAAAAAATAAGATATTGTGATACTATAATTTAATCTTAAATTAAATTCTTTATCTATTGTTTTATATTCATCAAAGCTTTTTAGTAAATATTAACGTAGTTATATGGGTTTACAATTAGTTTATTTAGAGAGTAATAAAGTGGCGCCCCCATCAAATTATACGTCAATTTAAACACTAAATTAGCTTGGGTGTGTTTGGCTTTGGTGGGGCGTCAGGAGGTAAGCAAACCCCCCTGCACACCCCCAAATCCATCTGACAAAATCACGTGGTCTCGAGCGCTGTTAAGCTTAGTACACACTAGTAGACATGTTGCGCAATTTTGGTCTCTGAGACGTGTCTCGGGTTGTCTACGTAGACATGTCTATAGACCAATCCCCGTCTACGGGTATGTTGCGAGACCAAAAATCACAGGTCTAAAGTCTCCCGATCGGAATAGTAGACCGCATGCAGCGTGGACGTCACTCGGCGTCTAGAGAGAAGACAATTCCCAGTTTGTCACCAACTACCAAGTGGTGTACTTTACAGTTATTTTTCAAAGTTTTACAGTTCTTTGAAAAACATGTGGTCTAACAAGAAAATTTTAAAACTAATTAAAGATTACCATGCGTCTTATTGTTTGTTAGATATTACAAGTCCCGACTACAAAAAGAGGATAAAAAAAAAATTAAGAATCTCTGGCTGCAAAGCACAATGTGACAGTGGCAGAAATTTAAAAAAGTCCATAAATTTAATAACATCATTCAATCGGGAGCAAAAAAACTCCGACAAGTGGGACCTCTCCCAAAAAGTCCACATAGTTTGCTTACGAGTATTTGCAATTCCTGCTACCAGCAAACAAGTCAAAAGACAGCCGGAATACAAACTTGGATAATACACAGAGTGGAAACAATCATCAGAAACAAATCTTCAAAATCAGTAGGCGTCAGCAGAGTAAAATTCCAAAAACCCATGACGTATTTCAGTGTTAATTCATATAATAAATAATACATTACCAAACTTAAGTCCTTCTTCCACCAACGTTTACGTTTTCGCATTATTTCACTTGCGAAAGAACTCATTCCATTCTACACAAAACAATGTCCTCCATAGTAAACTGCAAAGATAAGACTGAGAAATTCACATCGTAGTAAGGACGCTAGACAAGCCAAAGAACCGTGTCTCTAAACGGTCTGTACACCGTGCCTAGTCTAGTAGTGTGTACTAGCCTTTATACACGTCACTGCTGACGCAACCTATTCTCTACCCGTAATGCGGACAACTTACATTACGGATAGACCTACAGTTTCAAGTAGATTGATATGCATTTTATAAATAGACTTGCTATTGGAGAATCGATAAAGACTAAGCAGTTGTACAGAAAACATTTTTTAAATCGTCATGTTCTTCATATAAAAACCCTTCAAATTATTTATCAAGGTCTTCATAAAACAAGCATCTTTAAATAAAATAGAAAACCCAAAAAAAAAAAACAAAAACAATAACAGTAGAATTTGAAGAAAATGTGCTAATCATAGTAGAAAAAGACTTAGACACTTCTACCAGAAAAATAGCTAATACGTTAGCAATGAGACTTTGTAAACATTTTTGAAGCATTATTCATACCATATTCATCACGTTTAAGCACTTATTCCTACTTGTTTTCATTCACGTGTTATTTTTTTCAATAGCTGCTTTCTTTCAAATCCCTCAATAACTACGCATTGTTTCGTTTTACTAATAAAACAAATATTCCAAAAAAAAATTAGAAACTTCTACAATAATCATATACATACTAATAAAAACCCACATGCGGTAAGGTGTACCAACTTTTTGAAAATTCCTATAAGAATATTTTTTTTAAAACAATTTTTCCAAATTTATATATATATATGGGTAATTCCATTACTTTTCGACCAATTTGAAAAAGTCGACCTCTTTGATTTTGCTCAAATTTTTAGGGAATAAAATATAGATGAAAAAAATGATATTCCCAAAATTTTGGACCTTAGAATAATGCCTGTTCAAAATGACACACATTTGAAGGTCAGAAATTTTACAATAAAACGTCTTTTTTAGCTTATTTTGTATCTCAATTTTTGGGCTTCTGGAAAAAGATCAAAAGGTCCATGATGTCTCAAATTATTTCTTATTACATGTACTTTAAAACCCATATTTCTATGTTTAATATCGTGGCAGTTATTTTGATATATTAAGCTTCAAACAATATTTCAAAAAAACCCGTAAGTTTTGCAGAATTGCAAAACTTTGCTTTCTTTAAACCGTTCTAACTTTGTCAAATCTTTACAAAAATTAATCCACAAGGTCTAGATTTCTTCGTGTTTAATTTCTTTTCAAAGTGATCACACAAGACTTATAAAATCAATACGTATACACCACTATTTTGATGCAGGAAGTTGCACATATTTTCGCGATCTTCAAAACTTGTAATTTTCAGGTCCCAAAAAAGCGCTGTCACCCTATGTCGATTTAAGTCAAAATTTCAGTAAATACTCTTTGGAGCACAAGAAAAAAGAGTATCTATATGAGAAATGGTATATCGGGCATTATCAAGAATTTTTTAATATTCAAAAATTGTCAAAATTGGCAAACCGCACATTTTTGTATCTCAGTTTTTGGGCCTTTAGAAAAAGATAGGAAGGTCCACGATGGCTCAAAATATTCTTTATTACATGTACTTTAAAACCCATATTTGTCTATTTAATGATAGGGCAGTCATTTTGATACATCAAGCTTCAAAAATTATTCCAAAAAAAAAACCGTAAATTAAGCAAAACTGCAAAATTATGCTTTGTTTAAACCGTTCAACCTTTGTTAAATTTTAAAGAAATTTGATCCACGAGGTCTATATTTCTTTGTGTTCAAACTTTCTTTAAAATGATTACATAAGATTTATAAAATCTATACATATTCACCACTAATTTGATGCAGGAAGTTGCACATGTTTTTGCGATCTTCAAAACTTGTAATTTTTAGGTCTCGAAAAACCGCTGTCACCTTATGTCGATTTCAGTCAAAAATTTAGTAAATACTCTTCAGACCACAAATAAAAGGTTATTTATATGAAAAATGGTATATTGGGCATTATCAGAAATTTTTTTATATTCAAAAATCGTCAAAATTCAGAATATCTAAATCACTTTTTGTCTATCTTGCTTTGTTTTTGAGATAGTCAACAAATACAAAATATTTAAAAAACTTTTTATTTAGCAAAAAAACACAAACAGAACAACATTACTTTAACAAGTGTGCATTGATGCAAGCTTTTGATACTTGTTAAAACAATTTTCTTTGGTTCGGTTAGTGAAATTTGATAAAAATGCTGTTCAACATAGAGAATACGCAAATATCATTTTTGTTTACGGACTCTGTAATGGTAATGCCCTAGCAATTGAGATTTCCTGACAGAAACAACTTTTTTGACGCATTTTAGAGTTAAAATGTTTACCCATATTATTATCAAAAGTAAAACACCTACAACCAGGCGACGCAGCACAACGACTTGCATTTTCTCAATGGCTTCTTGATAATACCCAATATGCCATTTTTTATATAAATAACCTTCTTTCTTGTAGTCTGAAGAGTATTTACTGAAATTTTGACTAAAATCGACATAGGGTGACAGCGTTTTTTTGGGACCTGAAAATTACAAGTTTTGAAAATAGCGAAAACATGTGCAACTTCCTGCATCAAAATAGTGGTGAATATAAATTGATTGTATAAGTCTAGTGTAATTACTTGAAAGAAAGATTAAACACAAAGAAATCTAGACCTTGTGGATCAATTTTCTTTAAGATTTGACAAAGTTAGAACGGTATAAACAAAGCATAATTTAGCAATTTTTTAAAATTTACGTTTTTTTTTAATTAATGGTTAAAGCTTGATATATCAAAATGACTGCCCCAACATTAAATATACAAATATGGGTTTTAAAGTACATGCAATAAGGAATATTTTAAGCCAACGTAGACCTTCTTATCTTTTTCCAGAGGCTCAAAAATTTAGATACAAAAATGTGCGGTTTGCCGATTTTGGCAATTTTTGAATATTAAAAATTTCTTGATAATGCCCGATATACCATTTCTCATATGAATAACCTTTTTCCTTGTGTTCTAAAGAGTATTTACTGAAATTTTGACTAAAATCGACATAGGGTGACAGCGCTTTTTCGGGACCTGAAAATTACAAGTTTTGAAGATCGCGAAAACATGTGCAACTTCCTGCATCAAAATAATGGTGTATACGTATTGATTCTATAAGTATTGTGTGATCACTTCAAAAAGAGATTAAACACGAGGAAATCTAGACTTTGCAAATCAAATTTTGTTAAGATTTGACAAAGTTAGAACGGTTTAAAGAAAGCAAAGTTTTGCGATTTTGCTAAATTTACTTGTTTTTTTGAAATAATGTTTAAAGCGAGGTTTAAAGCTTAATATATCAAAATGACTGAAACGATATTAAACATAATAATATGGGTTTTAAAGTACATGTAATAAGGAATAATTTGAGCTATCGTAGACTTTTTTATCATTTTCCAGAAACCCAAAAATTGAGATACAAATTAAGCTAAAAATGACGTTTTATTGTAAAATTTCTGACCTTCAAATGTTTGTCATTTTGAACAGGCAATATTCTAAGATCCAAAATTTTGGAAATCTCATTTTTTTCATCTATATTTTGATCCCTGAAAATTTGAGCAAAATCAAAGAGGTCGACTTTTTCAAATTGGTCGAAAAGTTATGGAATTACCCATATATATATATATATATATTTGTTAAAAAAGTTAACGGGTTGAAGTCTTATAAAATTTTAAATATAATAAAATACAAAAAATAATTATATATTTTATATATTTAAATAAGTAGCGACGTTTCGTTATTAGGTTAATAACTTCATCAGGCCTAAAAATAATACATTACTAACAAAAAATGTATATGGACATTAAAAATTAATACTTACAACTATTTGTATATAAAATTATAAAATTATAAAATAATTATCATAATTAGCCATTATATTAAAGAAAAGTCGTTAAAACTTCAATAATATTATATATATATATATATATATATATATATATATGTTAACCCGGCAAGTCGGGCTCGTAAAATATATATTTATATTATGTCATATTCTAATGTATTTTGTCAAACTAACCTCCTAGGGACAAACAAACCCTTGTCTATTACTTCAAATAAAAAAGTTATAGCCACAATGGTATAAATCAGGCAAGTCGGGCTCTTTGCTACTTATTGTAACTCAAAGTGGGTATAATATTTTTTAAATATATTTATAATTTATTGTTATTTTCATAGCTTGTAAACGTTGCTAATACTTTTATTAAAAAAAAAATTTAAATAACTTATGTTTATTTGAATATTCGTGTATAAACTCGGCAACGTGGGCTCTTATTAGAATTTATCGTATAAGTCCAAGTTAAGAAATGGTTTTATAGAAATATTTAGAATCTATTATCATTTAAGTTGTTTCTAAATATTTCTTATACATTTGTGATAAAAAAGTTATAAATGTTTATTTGAATGTTCGTTTATAAACTCGACAACTTGGGCTCTTACCCAAAAGTTATAAGAAATTGTTTAACAGAAATGTTTATAATCTATAATAATTTAAATTGTTTCTAAAAGTTTACTTACACAGTTACGATGCAAAAAATATAAATTAAGTAAGTTTTGTTGAATGCATAACATCGGCAATTTATATTTTGTTTTTTTTAATATTACTTATTATATTCTTTTATAGACTTCTTTGCATAGTTATTTGTCAAATAATTTAATGATGTATGTATACTTCAACAAAATAGTTGCATGTATTTGAAAGTATTACATCTTTAATTTTTATTATTATCAATGAATTTATGATGAATTATTTTAAAAGCAGTAAAACTATTTTAAGGTTTAAGGTTATTCATGCATGTTTTTTTTAATTTACGACTTCTTTATTGTCCTGATATTTATTCAGAATTTCCTTACATCTGGATAGTTGCAAAAAATAACAAGCGGCAATAGTTAAGTTATTTACATAAATTTTAATATTTATTAAAAGTTATATAAATTAGTAATAGTGCAAAAGGAAAATATTTATTTTCCACTTGCATTTGCGACAAACAAGTAGGTTGAAAATTTTAAAAATAATTTTTATACATATTGATCTTTGTAATTTTGAAAACTGAGACTTAAGTTTTTAATCTTAAGTCATGTGATTCATTACATGGCTATCACCTTATGATTTTATGTTTGTTTGTTGTGAAATTAAGAGCATTCAAAGTAATGTCAAAGTTTTAATCAAATTATCAATATTTAAGTGAATAATTTGAATCATATTTTTGTTAAATACAATAAATTCTACTAACTTGACAAATAGTTGTTAAATTATGTGCAGACAAAACTTTGATATTAATTTAAGGATTAATAAATTTTATAAAAATTTAGAAAATTTGTAAAATTTATTGGTTTAGCTAAAAGTTGCGGTTTAAAGTATGCAAATTACAATAATGTGGTGAAGTTATAAGCATTAAATGTAACAGGGTCAAAATTTTGATATGCAGTATCTTGGATTTACTTAAAATTTGGTTAACAACGATTTTATTACTATAGACTTAGCTGACATTTTTAACAAAAATGTTTGATACAGAAGTTTCAAAGCAAGCGGTCAAAAGTAAAGTTGAATTATAAGCTTTCAAAGTAGCTGGTCCAATATGTGTGGTCATATGCAATATCTTAAATTTAACTGAAATTTAGAAATCATAAGTTTTATGGTTTACAATAAAAATGACAAAATGGAAGAAGTCTGACTAAATTAAATCAGTAAAAGCAATTGACTGTGTTTTGTGAAAAAAAATTGTTTGAAATTTTGAAAGTGTTTATGAGACACTAAGTAGCATTGAGGTTAAATGACCAAAGTACTAAGTGGATTATAGTTAAAAAAAGAGTGAGACAGGGTTGTTGTTTATCATCAACGTTGTTCTATATGCATGCCAAAAAGATGATAGCAAAGTGCTGAAAAGGGAAAGATCACTCCTTTGTTACATAGGAGAAAGAAGAATATGATTTGATTGTGTTTGCAGAGAGCACAAAAGCACTAAAGTACTGAGTATAAACAAAAACAAAACAAAGGTTATGAGAAAGAAAAAACGTACGTTAAAAGAGATAAATTGGAGCAAGTGAGAAAGTACCGCTACTAAAATAACAAAGAATTAGAAAAACAAAGATAAATAATAGTTAGCATAGGAATAATAAAAAAGATATTAGAAAGAAAAGAAAGATTTTGAGTAGCAAGTTAGGTAAAATTTGCTTATAACAATTGTGAAATGTGAAGCTTGGACATTACGTGGTCAGACAAGATCCGGAATAAAAGAGTATTAAGAATGTCAGGGGAGGAAAGAGCGATAATAAGAGAGAAAAGGCGGATAGTACATGCAATGAGAAGAGATTGTTTATTAAAGAACGTGATCAAAAAAATGGTAAGTGCAAATCCGTAAAGAAAAAGATAAAGAAAAAGATGCAAGATAACTGATGTTTTAAGGAATATGGAAAGGTACAGTGAACAAAGCAAAAGACAAAGAACAAAGAAAACTGAAGAAGATACACTTAGGACCTGCAAAAAGCAGAACATTAATAATGATAAAGTCTAAATGTCAAAATGTATGTTAAAAAGTATGGATTTAACTAAAGTTTAGCAAACAGCGTAATATCAAATAAATGAAAAATAAAAATAAAAATTTCAAAATATTTAGAGAATACTGGTTTTAAATTATGCAGTATATAAAAGTAATAATAAGCATTCAAAGAATCATTTTAATGTTTTGATACACATGGCCGTGCTTTTACTGTATGCGGATTATAATAATAATACCAAACTAATATTATTCAAAGTAATGTTATCAAAATTTATTTTAAAAATTTATAAAACTAGCTTAAATTTAGCAGTGATGGTGGATTAGCGCATAAAGTACACACAATTATTTGCAATTGTTATAAATATGATTTATGTTCAAAAACATTCAAAACAATGATGTTTAAACAAACTCTTAGTACATAGCAAAGCATTTTAACACTTACATACTATATTTAGATATGTAAGACTAAAATTTTTACAAAGAATTTTTTAACTGGACTATCAAGACAACTATTTGGTTTTTAATTTCATAATTTTCTAAGTATCAAAAATTGCTACTGTTCTAGATTAATAATCAGCTTTTCTTTAAGAGATGTTAATTAAACTAATTAAAATAATTTCTCGTTTTTGAAATATATATTGTGGGTCAACAACATTTTGTTATGATAGTTTGAAGAATACTAAAATTAAAAACATAGATGCAATCGGAAGAAAAATAAAGATATTTAGTCGTATGTTTTATTATCCTCATAAGACTCAATTAAGCATACATTAGATGTTAACATCATGCAATAAAATAATGAACTCTCTGTAGATATTTTTATATAAGTATGCAATATCATTATTTCAACAAAATCAAAAACTAAAACAGATAGCTGCTGACTTTTGAGCATTTGTAATAAATAGCACAATAACCTGTTTTGATAGAAATTTAAATTAATCTATTCCATCAGAAGAAAATGCAATCAATGTAAGATACACATTATCTAAAAGTTGAACATATTTTTAATTGTGTAGCTATTGCAAAAACAACACGACATATTATGTAATATAATTCTATTATATTTATGTTTAAAATATTTCTATAGGCCGCAATTAGGTCTATAGCAGCAGGTAGTGTCATAAATTAAAGTGATAACTTCTCATGTCCGGCACAGAATCGTATTATAATGCAATGTTAATATTTTTACATTTATAATATATATCTAATTGAATAATAATAAATATTTAAATCAGTTTTTTGTTTTTGTTTTACTTATTGCTATTTAATTGCAAAAAGGCAATTAATGACGTGTATCATAATGAAGCCGCGTTGGAAGAATGAAAACAAACGTTGGTGAAAATAGTTAGTTTTGTTATATTTATGTTTAGGTATATTAAGATTTTAATTAATTTTGTTATACTACTATTATTATATTTTATTATTACATAAATAACATTTGAAAAGTTATACTTAAATATATAAATTAATACAAATTGTTTTTAAAAGATAAGGATAAATGATTGCAATAAATAATTAGCCAATGGTAAAACTTGTGGCTCAGTAATGACATGAAAAATATAGAATATGAAAGATTTTTACAAATAAAACTGCACATCTGGGCTATAAAATGTTCTAGTACAGTGCATATAAAACAATTAGAATAAACATTTAAAATAAGAATATACAAAATTTCTTGCCGTCGGAACACGACTCAATATACACATTTGCTGGTAGATTTTAAATCTCGAAGTCGGTTTGTGGTGAAGGCTGATTACAAAAAAGATCATAAATAAATGTAAAGAATTTAGGGTCAAATACTTGAAAACATTTGCTCGTAAAGTGGCAATGTTTTCATTCAAATATGTAATAATCATAATATATAATATATAATTTGATTTTACCATAAATTATTTTATTTGATACAGAAGTAAACAATGATTAAGAAAAACAATATAAATTTAAATTAATTACGTTTTTTGATTCAATTAAAATTGGCATGTTTTTTTATATATATATTTATTCAACAATACAAAATAGTTATTTATGGATCAAGTGCAGTTTACAATGATTGTTTATTATTATTACTGCACGGTTGCTAAATTTCAATAGAATCCAAAAATGCTAATTTTATTATAATTGATAGAATTTTGAAAACTTTTGGTTTTTGAGGTGGTCTGGCGACTACAATTTCTTGTGTACTTTGTTACTTTTTTAGTAAATCCAGTTTTTTTCAGAAATTTTTGATAAGAGATAGACTGTTTTAAGCATTTCTTTGGTTAGCTTCTGCTTGCCAAAAATGGCTCTACGTTGCGTATTGTAAGCCTATTTAGATTATAATTTTTTTGGTATGCAGATGAGGCGGACTCTGTTGTTTGTGGCAGATTGTTTATAAAGTTTATCACTACTTTGCATTTAATTACTGACAACCGTATAGCCTATAGAACCGATTAGCTCTGCGACATGATAGTTATTGGTCAGTTAAAGTATTGCCTTGATTTGATGTTTTTAGAGCTACATTTAATAATAGCTAATTTTACTTGAAAGAGCATGTTTGTCCAAGGATCATTCCGGTTCTGAAGCTATTGTAATGTTTAGATCTATCTGTATATCATATAAATTCTTTTGCTTTGCGACGGTAGTATTAAATGAAAAGATTTTTTCATGCAATAACTTTTTATAAAGTGTGATATTATTTTCAGTGTTTTTTTCTTATGTAACACGTTGTTAGTCTAGGAACCTCAAGATTTACGGTGTGTTTGTTTATCTATATTTGATACGTTGCTTATATCTAACATGAAGTAAAGAGCTTCTGTTTTCCATTCCCGTAGCAGTTTATTGAAAATGAAGTATTGTCAAATGCTCCTTCAATGTCTAAGAAAGGTCCCAAAAAAATTTCTTTGCAGTGGATAGTCATTTTGCACCTGATGGAAAGCTGATTTATAGCTAAATTGAGGATATAACTTAAATGCTAAAAGTTTGACACAACTATTTAAAACACTTTTAACTTAACACTATCGCTGTAATCCTCCAACTGTAAAACCTTTGTATGCAAAATTTTAGTAAAATCTAAAAATATTGAATATACATACATAAATGTCACAAAATAGTGAATTTGGTATAGAATGTATTATTTTAATAATTAATGTCAAAATGTTGGCATTACTACTGTGATAACTCATAATCTAATTCAACCATCATTAAAATTTTCAAAAACTTAAGAAAAGCATGTTTGTTGAATTTTGCAAAATTCTAAAGTATTTAACTTAATTTGTAACTTTTTGACATTGTTATTTCTATAACATATAATCTAACACCACCATTGTAATCCGCTTACTTCAAAAGCCGTTTGTCAACCAAATTTAATTAAAAATAATGAATTTTATAATTAGGGGTTGTTAAGGGTAAACTGCGCAAAATAATAAAATAAATTTAATTGTGCTTATTAATTGCTATTCCAAGAAGCAATTACTCTAAAAATTTTGTTATTTAATTTATTTATCAAAATACTAATTTAAGGTTGTTAACAATTAAATAAAAAATGTATTGGATGTATGTATACTATCTTGTAAAGTCAAATTATTTTTATTACATATCAAAATATTTTTGGTAAAAGTGCCGTGGAGCCCGACTTGCCGGATTAGTTCCCGAAAGTGAACGGCAAGGTGACACACGAGCCCGACTTGCCAAAAAGAGCCCGACTTGCCGGATTCATACCCAGAATGAGCCCGACTTGACGGATTAATATACATATATATAAATATATATATATATATATATAGGTTTATTTTAAGTACTTTCGTCCTACATTAGTTACGTCTATTCTGGAGTAGTCCACCATAAGATTTTCCTCCTACGTAGGATTACAGTTCTGCGACTTATATGGTTTAGCGCTACATTTTTGGGATCAATAACTTGAACGAGTCTCTTGCCCGTGTAGCTCTAAAGTCAGTGATTAAAGTGCGTTAAGATTTATGGCCCCATAAAAATGTACACGTGCGTTTACATGTGAATGGAATTCGTTTTTACAACTTATCTTTACAAATACAAATTGTGTAGGAAATAATAAGAAAAATGCACACATTTTATCGCAGTGGATGCAAATAATATTTAAATTATGCGTACATTTAATTAATTATTTCTTGGCTGTTTAAAGCTTAATACAACATCGACAAATATGACCTAAATGATAATTATTTTTATATCTTATTGTAGTACTATAAATTGGAAAAAATCATAAAAATAAACTTATTAAAGAAAAAATTGTTGTTTAAGTTCAATTACAACTATAATTGTTTTATAAAATACGTAATATTAAATTACTCCTACAAAACGGCGTAGAAAATAAAATGTACAAAATGTTTAGATTTAATTAAGTAAACAAAAATTTTAAAGTATGCAGGTTATAAAGTTGATGATCAAAACACGATTGAATTTACCATGCGAATATATGATTTCATAAAACCAATATTTGATTATGTGAATTTGTGTACTCAACATTTATTTATTTGAACACGCGTAATCATTATTTGATTATTTGAATACGCGTACTAAACATTTGATGATTTGAGTACGCGTAATCAATATTTGATTATTTGAATAAGCGTGTTTTAATATATAATTACACTATTTATTACAAGATTATGTAATGATTACGTGATTATAAAATAATTACGTAATTATATAAAGTTTACTTGATTATGTAATGATTACAAATATTACGTAATTATTATTTGATTCAGTAATGATTATTTTTATTTTGTAAACTGATTACGCAAGTTGTTAACCCTTCGCAGTCACAGCATGTTAATATTTATGTTTAAAATATTTAGAGTAGTAAGAATGTGAAAGGAGTAAAAATGTATGAGTAATAAGAATTAAAGAATAGAGAGAATGTGAGAGAAGCGAAATGTAAAAGTGAAAAATGAAATGAAGAAATGAAAGAGTAGTGATAATGTGAAAGTAGTTAGAATGTGAAAAACGTGACAATGTGAGATTAGTGAGAATGTGAGAGAAATAAAAATGTAGTAAGAATGTAAGAGTAGTAAGAATGTTAGAGTAGAAATTAATGATGTAATGAGAATGTGCGAGTAGTGAGAATGTGAGAGTTGCAAGAATAAGAGAATAGTAAAAATGTGACAGAAGCGATAATGTGAGAGTAGTGGAATAGTGAGAGTAGTAAAAATATGGGAATAGTGAGAATATGAAGTTAGTGAAAATGTGAAAATAGTGAGAATGTGGGAATAAAAAAGTATGAGAATGTAATAAAAGCAACAATGTAAGAGTAGAGGGTATGTGAGAATATGAGAGTAGTGACAATGTGAGAGTAATGAAAATGTAAAAATAGTGAGAATTTGAAAGTAGTGGGAGAGAAGCGACAATATGAGAGTAGTGAAAATGTGAGAATAGTGAAAATGTAAAAGTAGTAAGAACGTGAGAGTAGTAAGAATGTGAATGTAGTGAGAATTTGAGAGTAGTGAGAATGTGAAAGTAGAAAGAATGTAAGAGTAAAAAAAAAATGTGAGAGTAGTAAGATTCACAATAAGTAATAAAAATGTGAGAATAAAAATGTTAGAACAGTGACAATGTGAGAATAGTGAGCATAGTAAAAATGTAAGAGTAGTAAGAATGAGAAAACAGTGATTATGTGAAAATAGTAAAAATATGAATGTAAAAGTAGTGAGAATTTGAGAAAAGTGATAATTTAAGAGTAGTGGGATTGTAAGAGTACTGACAATGTAAGAATAGTGAGAATATAAGATTAGTGAAAACTTAAAAATATTGAAAATGTGAAAAAAGCTACAATGTGAGAGCAGTTAGATAGTGAGAATAGTAAAACTATAAGAGTAGTAACAACGTGATAATAATGAGAATGTATGAGTAGTAAGAATGTGGGAGTAGTGAGAATGTGAGAGAAGCGACAATGTGAAAGTAGTGAGATTGTAAGAATAGAAAGATAGTAAATGTAAAAAGAATGTGACAGTAGTAAGAAAGAGAGAACATAGATAATGTGAAAATAGTAAAAATGTAAAAATAGTGAGAATGTAACAGTTTAAAAAATGCAAGAGTAGTAAGAATGTGAAAAAAGTAAAAATGTGAGAGTAGTCGAATGTGAAAGTAGTAAAAACGTAAATGTAATAAGAGTATGAAAAAATAGAAAAAATGTGAAAGAGCTGAGAATGTAAAAATAGTAAAAATGTTAGAATAGTGTCAATTGGAGAATAGTGAGATTAGTAAGAATGTGAGAGTAGTAAAAATTAGAAAACAGTGATAATGTGAAATTAGTGAGAGTGTGAGAGTAGTTAAAATGTGAGAGTAGTAACACTGTAAAAGTAGTAAAAATGTAAAAATAGTAACAATGTGGGAGAAGCTACAATGTAAGAGTAGTGAAATTTTGAGAGTAAAAAAATAGTAAAAGTAGTAAGAATATGAGAAAAGTAAAAACGTAAAAGTAATGAGAATGTAATAGTATGTGAGAATAATAAAATTGTAAAAAGAGTAAAAATTTTAGAGTAGCAAAATGTGAGTGAAGCGGCAATAAAAAAGTAGTGAGAATATGAAAGTATTAAGTTTGTAAAAGTATTGAGAATGTGAGAATAGTAAGAATGTTAGATTAGTGACAGTGTAAGAATAGTAAAATTTTAGAAATGACATATTGAGATCTTTTTCTTGATTCTGTCTGGTTAATTCCAATAACGAACAAAACTGCTAACTTAAAAGTGAGTTTTTAACAGGTTTGTGATGCCCTTAGATGTTCTGAGCCGCAGGCGCGCTAAACCTCTTTTGTGCTAGGGATCAGGGCTGGCAAATGTTCTCTATAAATAAGGAAATCCCAGTAATAATCTAGTGAAGTAATAGGCTACAATTTTTGATAAAATACTATAAAATAACTGGAAAATAGAAAAAGATAGTCAGCCATCAAAAAATCAGAAAGTACCCTTTTGTTAAATTTTATTTATATGTTTCAAATTAAATGTTAAAATTAGGTTAAATGGAAGATCATCATTGTGATGAACTTTGCTTTTTTTTGTAAAATTACAAAAATAAAGACAATTTTTATTACTATTATTATTATTATTATTATTATTATTATTGTGAGAATAATAAAGTAATAAAAATATAAGAGTAGTAAAATGTGAAAAAAAAAATGTGAAAATAGTAAAAATGTGAAAATTACTACTATTACTTTCTCACTAATCTTACATTTTTACTATTTTTTTTATTTTCATTATTTTTAATTAATTATTTTTTTCTCATTTTACTATTCTCACATTTTTACTACTTTCACATTTATACTACTCTCACTATCTCTTTACTCTCACAATCTCACTACTTTTACACTCACATTGTAGCTTCTACCATATTCTCACTTTTCTCATATTCTTACTACTCTCCTTACTTATAGTTTTAACTTTCAAATTCTCTCTACGTTAACATTCTAGCTATTCTTACATTATCACTACATTCACATTTTTGCTATTTTTGCAATATTACTGTTTTTCATTCTCATTACGAATACTATTTTTCTACTCTTACAATCGTACTACTCTCACATTCTCACTGCTCTCACTACTCTCACATTTTTATTATTCTCATTATTCTCACATTTATACCTGTTTTACGTTTTACTACTTTTACATTTTTTCTACTCTTACATTCTCACTATTGTCAATACTCTCACATTGTCGCATCTTTTATTTTTTACTATTTCCACATTCTTATATTCTTATTTGTTTTACTATTACTTTATTTTTACATTTGTACTACTCACACTACTCTAACATTGTTGCTTCTTTCACATTTTCACTACTTTCACATTCTCTTTATGCTTACATACTCACTATTTTTACATTTTTATTACTGTTACTACTTTCATATTTTTACTATTCTCACTATTTTTACATTCTCACTACTTTCATACTGTCACTACTTTCACATTCTCACTAATCTTACTATTTTTGCAATGTCACTACTCTCACATTCTCATTACTTTTACATTTTCACATTGTTTCTACTCTCACATTCTCACTACCGTCATTAATCTCAAATTGTCGCATCTTTTACCTTTCACTATTTTCACATTCTTACTTCAATCACATGTTTACTACTCTCACATTCTTACCACTCTTACAATCTCACTACTCTCAAATTTTTACTATTTTTACATTCTCACTATTTTTACTTTGCCAATACTCTCATATTTTCACTATTCTTACAGTTTTACAACCTTCACGCTCTCACTATTCTTACATTCTTACTACTCTTACATTGTTATTATTCTCACGTTCTCACCTTCTTACTATTCTCACATTTTCTTTAATTTCACATTCTTATCACTCTCACAATGTTATTACTCTCACCTTCTTACTATTCTCACATTTTCTTTACTCTCACATTCTTACTACTCTCACATTGTTACTTTTCTCACATTTTCACTATTTTTACATTCTTATTACTTACTCATTCTCATTACTTTTACATTTTCACTATTTTTACAATTTCACTTGTTTTACCTTCTAACTATTCTTAAATTTTTAATATTTTCAAATTCTTACTTATCTCACTTTTTTACTACACTTATATTCTCACTACTTTTACATCTTCACTACACACATTCTGTATTTTTTCACATTCTACTACTTTTACGTTCTTATTATTTTTACATTCTCACTTTTCTCCCATTCTCACTATTCTCACATTTTTACTATTTTTAAATTTTCGCTACTTTCATATTGTCACTACTCTTACTTTCTCACAACTTTTACATTCTCACTACATTCACATTCCTACTCTTCTCACATTCTTACTAGTATCACATTCTCACTACTTTCACGTCTTCACTACTCTCACATTTTTACTAAAAAAATCATACAAAATTTAAACACAAAACAACGTCCAGATCAAGGCGTTTTTACAGTACAAATATAAATCATTGTAACTTTATGTGTAATATTTTTATAATTATCTTATAATAAAGTTTAATAACTTAAGAATTGCATTATAATTAACCAACCTTATTTAATATAAAAAAAATAGTCTTTACAACTGAAACAAAATGAAATTTAGATTACTATGCCACAAAATCTAAACACAAAACAAAAGCAAAGCAAATATAAATTATAATACTTTTATAATTATAGTAATTTACATTTATTTCAAATTAAGCTTCAAGTCAGCTAATAATGCATTTCATTTAGTTAACTTTATTTATTGTACTGAACATTTTTATAAACAATTTGCTTAAATTATTTATAGACTTTACATAATTTTCTACAGAATTTGCACTTATCTTTAATTTTGTAAAATAATCTCAGGATTTTGTTACAGTTTTAAAGACTGTCATTAACGTTGTGATATGTACGCTTATGAACCTTTATAATTAAAAATGTAGTTATTATAAATATTATTATTGTTGTTTTCAAATATTATTTGGTCATATTGTAATAAGTTACAATAGCATACAAGGTTAGACCAGCCGGTAACCGAAGGTAAGGCACAACTTTTAATAAGAAAAACGTAAGCAATTTAATTAATATGAATATTACAAAAGGCATTTTTAATAAAAAGTATTTTTTTTTAATAAATACTTTGTACTAGAAAATGTATAAAATAAATTAATATAAACTTAATAATATTTAAATGAATATAACAAGTAAACTGTATTCTATTGAAACATTTGAACAAAAAAAATTAAATTTTATAGGTCGCACGGTCGGGTACGGTCGCACAGCAGGGGATATATATGAGAATATATATGCCCGCAGGCATATTTTTGTGTGTTAAGATCTAAAGGGGTATCGGGCTACACAAATCATGTAGGACTATAACTTCTATACAAATGTAGGACTAAACCCCTTTAGACATCTATATATATATATATATATATATATATACATGCTAAGTATAACTTATGGATATAAAAAGTAATATATTCACACATATAAAAACATTTTTACTAATAAATGTTTGTTTGGAACATTAGATTATTTTTTTAAGAAAACGCTGATTTTGACGATTTCTGACCATTAAAAACCTCTTGATAATTCCCAATATACCATTTCTCATATAGATAACCTTTTTTCTTGTAGTCTAAAGAGTATTTACTAAAATTTTGACTAAAATCGACATAGTGTGACAGCGCTTTTTCGTGACCTGAAAATTACAAGTTTTGAAGATCGCAAAAACATGTGCAACTTCCTGCATCAAAATAGTAGTGTATAATATATAATATTGATTCTAGTAAGTTAGAACGGTTTAAAGATAGCGTAATTTTGCAATTTTGTTAAATTTACAGTTAAGT
Source organism: Tachinus rufipes (assembly GCA_963932245.1). Classification (NCBI taxonomy): domain Eukaryota; kingdom Metazoa; phylum Arthropoda; class Insecta; order Coleoptera; family Staphylinidae; genus Tachinus; species Tachinus rufipes. Next base: position 66,772,598 of record OZ010745.1, on the reverse strand, counting down.
ACATGTAATAAATAATAAATTAAGCCATCGTGAACCATCTTATCTTTTTTAGAGATCCAACAATTCAAATACAAAATAAGCTAAGAAAGACGTTGAATTGTGAAATTTCTAACTTTCATATGTGTGTCATTTTAAACAAACGTCCAAAATTTTAAAAATCTTATTTTTTTCATCCATATTTTAATTTCTCAAAATTTGAGCAAAATCCAAAAGGTTTACTTTTTCAAGCTAGTCGAAAAGCAATGGAACCCATATACATTACATATTCTCAAATTGCTTTGCATTTTTTTTCTAATCAATGGTTTTTAACCTTTTTCGTTGGCGATCCAAAGTTGGGAATGGCAGCAAAGCTTTACAAATCATTTTGTTCAAAATTTCAAGAAAAGTGTCATAGCTAAGATTTTTGGGCCTCACCGCAATATATTTAAAGAGACCCTTCGTGGTTTTAGAAAAAAAGCGTACACAAGTTAAAAAAAAAAAATTTTATTTATAAAACGTCATAGTCAAAAATAACTAAATCCAGTCATAAAAAATTAAAATATTTTCAGGTTGTATCAAAACCCGTCCAAAAACAGTTTAAATTCGCAGGATAAACTTTTAAAATTTGTAACATCCGAACAACAAACTTAAGAAAAGGAGGAAAGTGAAAAAATCTCAAAAATAATATTGATAAAAAAAACAAAATCTGATCATAAACTCTCAAAAAATAACAAATTTTATTTACAAAACCTCAAAAACATCAAAATCCAAGCTATGTGTGCTTGAAAACCCTTCCACATTGCAAATTTTTTATTTAGTATAGTTTAGATTAGTCATGTATACTTTAAATGAGTTTCTAACCCAACTATATTTCTTGATATAGACCGTTTTTTCTGCACATTGCAGGTATTTTTAAAACGTTAAATAGAAGATTATACAAAGTTACCCATAATCTAATACAGAATAATAAACAACTTTGTTATTTAATTTTACTTATTAACTTCCGCAGAAACAACTCAGATATCCGCAACCAAAAATAGTATGCATGCATGAAATTTATTCTAATTTGATTTAAATTATTAAATTTTTTGTAAATAAAAAAAAGTATTGCAAAGGTCTTCACTCAAGATACGGGAAGAGGCAAATCTAAAAAAATTAGTTACTTTGTTTAATAATAAATAAATTTAATAGTAATTAATAACTTTATAGCGTATTATTGCGCCAGATAAAAACTTTTCCAAAATTGTCTTCGTGTTCAAGTTTATCTTCAAAAGGTATGTAATTTTGTTCGAATACACACTGGCAAGCAAACAATAGATGTCACTTTAAAATTATGACTTATTTTTGGAATTTTTTGTTTCAACTTTATGTTTGCTAATTTAACTTTATGTTTGCAAACTGTAAACCAAAGAAAGCGTTTAATAATTCATTTACTAACAAATGTTATTTATCTGTCAGTTATTATCACCGTGTTACAGACTTTTATGAAACAGCATCCATTTCGCTCTAGTTAAAAACCCACATTTCGTTGTGGTTTTATTACTTAGTGTTGATTTTTCTCTGCAAAACTTGTCATTCACACGGTGAACTGTACTTAACAGATCATAATGCCTTTAGGCCCTATTGTTGTGACAAGAATTCTAGCGTCAATTAAAGATGGGCGAGGAAAACGTAAAGCTGCAAAAATTGTTGTTAAAAGCTTTTGTGTTGTGCAAAAGGTGTATCAGAGTTACTTGAATGCTGGCCTGATAACCAAAAGATCAGGATCCGGGCAAAAAAAAGTCACCACAAACAGAGATGACCGTTTTTTGGTGTCCACAAGTTTGAAAAATAGAACAGCTTGTGCAGTTTATCTACAAAATCAACTCCATGAAGTTAGAGAAAAACGTTAAAAAATGAACCGTTAGGTAAAGGCTTCGAGCTGCTGAATTGTCTTTTAGAAAGATAGCAACAGGTCCACCTTTACAACGCCAACATCGTGTTGCAAGACTGGCTTTTGCTTAAAATCACCGGACATAGAACAATAAGGACTGAAGCAGGGTACTGTTTTCAGATGAGTCGCGCTTTTGCCTCAATAGATCAGACGGACGTTGGAAAGTGTAGACGTCGGAAAGAACAGAGTTGGTCTTTATAGAATTCTGAGAGCTCACAGATATATTATAAAGGATCTCAAAAATCATGTTATGCTCTTCATGACAACTTTGGACAATCTCGCGTTTTCTTGCAAGATAATGCTAGACCTTACATAGCCAGAGTTGTCAGCGAATATCTGAATAAAGTAGAAAATTTGCGGTTTAACTGTCCAGCTCTCAGCGCGGACATAAATCCCACAGAATACGTCTAGGATGAGTTGGGCCGACGTATCCGAAAGCACACACCTGCTCCAAGTACTGCTCAAGAGCTAAGACAGTTGCTATTGCAGGAATAGAATAATATCGACCAAAATGTGATCTTTAATTTAATTTAAAGTGTTTCTCGTCGACTTCAAGCAGTCATTAATGCAAGAGGGTACTCGTTATTAATGATACGTTTTTTTTTCATATTTTTTGTTCCATATTAGTCCTAGTCCTAGTAAATTTGTAATATTTCCAAAATACGCAATAAAAACAATAAATATGCTTTATGATTCTACATTAAATTTTTAATTTAGTGTGCAAAATGCAGTAGAATTGTTTAAAAAAAAAATCCAAAACTAAGTCATAATTTTAAGGTGACCTCTATTTTTTGCTCGCCAGTGAATTATAAAAATGTAAACAAACATTAATTGTTTTTATAGCTTTTGGAAGAGCATAATGTAATGTTCTAATAGGCAACGCCACCTTGATTTGTACGTGTACGTTTCTTGTTCATGTTTTAACGCGTAATATGGTATTCCATCTACTGCGTTTGCGTAAGATGTCATTAGCCATAGCTCTAATAGATAACCACTATTTCCTAAAAGAATTAATTAGTTAATAATAATACGTTTATTTCGTGCCTTTCGGGCTTAAAAGTTACATAACATTTACAAATATATCTACAATTCCCCAAAATAATAAATCACAACCTTTATAAATTAAAACAATTAAAAATGTTTGCTTCTTTGTTCGTCTACTTCTTTTCTTCGTATTTTAACTGCCTTCGTCTATTCCCTCTTCCGTCTCCTTTCAATATCTCATATTTTCTCTCATCTCGTTACACACTTTTAACATAACTTATTTCCCCACATTCTGCACACATCCAAAAATTTGTCACATCTGAATCTTGCAATCATCTTTTTATCATTTTTATAAAATCTGTCGCTCTCTAAGTACATAAGCAAGAAGCAATTAGCTAACAATAGTAATAATTTAAAATGTATAATTTTAATCATTTAAGTTTAATTATAAGTTTATTGACAGCAAACGCCTTGAAGATAAATATGTACATATTTCAATACATTTCTAAAAACTGCAATAGTGTACATCTCTATAAAACTAAATAACGTCGGTGAAAGTGCAAGACCTCGTATTTGCAATTTAGTCAAAAAATGTTTTATCTCATTCAAACTGGAGTTCTTTTACACATACGTATACAAAACCTCAAATGTTTCAGTTTACTTAAATTATCATATGATTCATAATAATTCAGAAAGATAGAACATAAAACTTTTTTATCTATACTTGAAGTGTGAAGTTTTTATCGTCTCCTGTAAAATGTTTGTAAATGTACATACGAGGTTTTGCACTTTCACTGACGATAAGTAAATTAAAACAAATATTTAAATTAATACGGTTACAACATTTAAACATTTAATTAGACAAAACAAACATACCCAAATCTACATTATTTTGAACAGCACTACATTCTCGCATCATTCGCAAAAAGAGACTATAAAATCCATAATTGTGCAAGTTTACTTTAAATAGCTTAGAATATCAAGTGTTTCTTACTTCACAAAACTTAAAATTTAGTAGTATTGCCGAATTGATATAGCTATTGACTAATTTATGAATACATTAAAGATCAATTATTATTCTTCTTTCTCTTAGATTTCTAAAAGTTTGCATATTGCCATCTATATAATTGATACATTTAAATCAATACGATCTAATAAACTTTTTTTGGACCTTCTCAATCCATTTTATATTACATAGCTAATGTGGAGACCAAATTATGCTACCGTATTCTAAAATCAATTGTATTAAAGAATAATATACTTTGATCTTTTGATATGCGTGATAAATCTGGTCCTAATTACTGAAATGTTATTCCATCGGTCATCATTGTACAAAGTTTCAATATTATTTTTGACTTGAATTAAATGAATCGTATGTTGAGCCATGATACAAATTGGCATTTAATTTTGCTACCCGAGTGTTATCTAGAAATATATTAAAAGAAATTTGGCAATAACTAAACTTGTCACTCACTACTTGTTCATTAATTAAATGAAAAGATTTCCGACTTAATTATATTTGCTCCGGATGCAACATTTGCAAAATGTATGCCGTCAATCTCACCTACACCTCCAGACATTCGGTACCAAAACTTAATTTCTTACTCTAAGTTCATAAGTCAAACGTGATCTCCTAGAAGTAGTAGACAAAAATCGAGATTAAAGGTAAGACATTTTACATACAAAAACAAAATTACATTTAATACTCTACAAACTATATACTATCAAATTGATTCAATCAAAAATTAAAATTGAATACTATTAACATTTTATTATAAGCAAAATGCATACCAGGTAATTTCTCATCAAGTGTAACTAAGTTTAATTAAAAATACATGTTTTCCACTTAGAGCAATAAACATTTGCGATTACCCGATAACGGAGGTGCTAATTGTGATATATATGGCCCTTTTTTACGAGGCTGCTTTCCATTGTGGTTGAAACTCTACCGGAAAATATATTTACACAAACAAGGAAATATATAATTTTGAATATTACGTTATGTAACCCCGACATTTTTGTGTGTAATAAAATTTTCAGTTTGGAATATTTATTAGTTGTTATCCAGATATGTCCTATAAACACAAAAACAAATTCAAAATATTGAATAACCAATTTAAAACTAGTACAAAATATTTTAACACGTCATAAAATTATTATTAAGTTAGCTACATTTATATTCTTTATCGTTTTGTTTATTCACAAATGCTAATATTAGATTTAACACAAATATTTAATTTTGATCTATTATTGTCGATGGCCATATCAATAATCTACTTTTAAAGCTATTTATATGTCACTTCATTTTTAATGTTAAAATTAGATGCGCAAACTTTGCCGATGAACCTACCAAAAGTGGTCAAGCAAAGTATTTATTTATTAATAAGATAAATTAATATAAATGTGTTCAACACTGAATGTTGTGAAACTTAAAAAAAACACAAACGTTCAATAATTCACATATCATTGATTTATCTCTGCCTGTATTTTCGTGGCTTAAAAGCATTTCAATCCCATAATCCGGTTCACCGGGAGCGGCAGTAAAAAAATAAATTAAAAACGCGCAGAATGAAACGTCCATAGTGTTTATAAATAAAACAAACCTCAACCGGATTGGATTTATCCTTTAGAAATTATGGGCCGCGTGCACAGATCAAAGATTGAAAAATCGCAAGCAATAAAAAAATAACAGGGAGATTTGTTCCACGGGAAACTACACACCTGTATTTACTGCATACATCCATTATTTCAGATTTGTCTAGGAAAATCTTTTGATATATGAATATGGTATATCGTTCCGCTAAATAAAGTGAATGGAAAACAGCACATTCTTTGAATAATTATGATTAAAAGGGTCATGCTTATTTTAGTATTAAATTAAATAACGTTTTACACTTTATAGTTATTAATGTACTTACTTAGAATTATTTATGCTCAGTTACACCAACACGAGTTAAATATTTACTCGGAATTATACGTAAAACTCATCATATCACAACTCAGTTGCACCAAATCTGAAATATATTATAAAATACGAGTTATATACGCATAACCCGCATATGTAACCCAGGGTTATTTCCGATTTAACCTAGAGTTATTTTAACTCGCCAAATAGTAGAAGATATAATTTAACTTTGTTTTTTTTTAGATTTTAAATAGTACATTATCTTTTTTGCGTTCAAGTTTGACAACAAGTCATGTCATATAATATAAAAGATGGCAACATTTTCTATAATATTATTAGGCAAGAGCACAAATTATTAAAAAACAAGTTACACATTTATGTATATATGGATTGGCAAATTTTAACTTGAGTTAAGACCATACCGACCGCTACCTTGATTTGTAGTATTTTAACAAAAACGGCAACTTATTGCTGTTTCTAAATATAATTTGATAATTGATTTATTTCCAGTACATTCAGAAAAGATTAAACTATGATGTTAGAGTTTTTTTGTCAAATTATATTTCCTAACTATTATTTAATGCAACCGAGTGTAAATATTTTGTTAAATATTTTCTGTGGAGTTAATAAGAATTCTATAGTTGTATTCTTAAAAAATTAAATAAGACATTATTTTTAATTTTTTTATTACTATTAACACTTATCAAGCAAAAGTTAATGATTATAAACCATTGATTTCAACACTTCACCTCAGAAAAAATAGCAACAAACGCGTGCAAGTCGGACACTCCACTCAAAACGTATGCGATGCAAAACACAGAACCAATGAATAGTAAAACACAAGATTTATGCACTTGGCAAACTTAAAGAAAATGTTTTTGCAAACTCTACAAACAGTAAGCTAAAGACGTGCATTTACTCAATTAAACATAAAACTGATTTTCTTATAATTCAACTCTCCACCAGCAACGTTACAGTTGTAAAGATTAGCTCAGCCAAAAATCTAAAAATAGACATCATTGTGACGTCCCTATACCTAGCCCACAATACACCACTTCAAATCACAGCCATAGAGGAGTTGGTCCAGTATTAGAAAAACAGAAACACCAAAGACAAAGTAAGCTTTTACACAAATTTATTATCAGTACTAATTTAAAAATATTAAACCGAAGCGTTGTTCCAATGTTTGTAATATCTTCCAGACTGTAATAATTATTACACTAGCAGATATAAGTATTTTAAGTAAAATCCAAAATTGGCCTCCATGTCAGATCACAAACAGAAATAAAACATAAATCCTACAAAACCCAAAACTGATCAACAAAACTGTTTCTCAAGATAACCTATTGCAGCGTTTATGTGCTTATATAGTTGTAGTAGTATAAGTATTAAACAAACCTAAAAGTGTTAAAGAAATTGAAAACTACACAAGATAAGTTGAAAAACTCCCTAGGCATACAATGACTCCTGCCCACTAAAGTTAGTGTCTGGTTCTAACTATACTCAAAGCGACCGTAGTATTTTTTTTTAATAAAGCAAATAACTCAAAACGCCAATCAGACTAAATGTCTTATAAAGATGTCCAAAAAGATTACAAAAATCTTATTCGTCAACAAAAAAAAAAACATGAAAAACTTTTTACAAAGATGTTGAAAACACATCCATTACCGCAAAGCTAAAAGAATCTTATCAAGACAACAATTCTAACTCCTAACCTATCAAAAGCAAAGAAAAACTTTGTATTGCCTTCCGGTACACCCCCATAACATGGATTAAAGTAAGTTGTATTTATACCAAAACCAGGACGCTGCGATTACATCACCAACACACATACATTCAGGAAAGATCTGCAAAATCGGCGCTGCACATTAATAAATTAAATCAAAAGATAATTACTGGACAAAATGTCTACTCTAGGAAAATTCATAGACATCAAAGCTGCATTTGACAAAACCACCATTCATAAAATATAAACAGCACTCTCAACACATGGTTTTAATCCAACAATCGGTGAATGAATAACACACATACTAAAAAAAAGAGCCGTAACAGTCATTGTAGGCAACACAACAGCTAGAAAAGTGGTTGACAGGGGCTATCCTTAGAGTGCGGCTGTATTACTAGTACTACATATTATAGTAGTAAACAGCCTAATTCAACAATAATGACCGTAGTTTCTACACAATTAAATGTGCAGATAATATAACAACTCTGCTAATTGGCAAATTTAAGAGAGATCTAATGCAAAAGATCCTAAAAATAACTAAAAAACTGGTGCAAAGATCAGGTTTTTACGGTTAATAAACAAAAAAAAAAGAAAAACTGATCAACTAAATCTACCAAAACTAAACATTCCATTAACGCTGTCAACTGAAGTAAAATACCTTGGTGTAATTTTTGAAACCAAGATCACATGGGGCTACAACTAAACATAAAATTTAAAAAGGTGTATTAGTTGTTCTGGCAATGTAGACGGGGCTGTTGGCAAGACATAAAACTGTCTAAAAAAATAATACCCTAGTTATACACAGCTATCATAAAACCTATGCTCAGCAAACCAACTAAACCACTTGCAACAAGCGGCATGCAAACAACGCCAACTGAGGTAATGTAAGCAATGCTGTGTCTGCCACCCCTTCAAATCTACAAGAATTGCTCAAAAACTCTCTATGGTTATGGAACAAGATGTACTTCCCAAATCTAAACGTTTCAATATCCTTATCACTAAGAACTATAACCCAAGTAGAATACCAAAATAATCTATAGGATGATAGAAATAGTGACCCAAGAAAAACGTGCAAATTGGACAACAGAGCAACAATTTTAGCCATAAAAAAAAACCAAAAACCCAATCAAAACTAATACTAAAATGCCATCTAACCCCCATATTGGCAGCTCGCTCAAATAGCATTGAGCTGTGCTGCGTGTGAAAGAGCTCTCCAACACAATAGGTAACGTTAAGTCTAATAAATTAACCCTTTGTGGACAAATTTTAACAGAGTACTCTCAATATGCAGAGAATAAAAAATAAAAGACAAGACGACCAAGCACGTACTATGTACCGGCGCTCTCTTACGCAAAAAAGTCCATGTTAAGAAATTGCTGGCTGGACATGGCCAGCATAAGAAACAATCCTCCAAACAATGTCTTAGCATACATCAATCACATAAGTTGGCTGTGTGTTAGAACAAAAGAACAAAGTTTACCAGTGATAGAAGTAAAAATAGTTTAATGAAGTCTAACTGCATAAAAAAAACTTCACCCTCTCATTAAAAACCAGAAAGTATTGATCAAACTTAGAAATATAATCAAAACCAATACAATATAACTTGTAAGTAAAATAAGGATGCAAAATGTTTTGTAAATATCTAAAGGTACTGCAAGGTTTTCAGCATGCTTTTTTCTAAAACTCCGTTTCTGTTAACATTTGTCAGAAGAACTATTGTCACACGTATTAATGTTTAATAATAATTTTTTTATATAATAATAGTGGATATCTACTAAAAAGCAAATTCTAATTTTATTATTCATATCGATTTTTTATCTTTTTTTTATTATACATTTTTCAAACATGATTTGTTATATAAGTTTTCAGTACAAACTGAAGTGTTGTGTAAAACTTGCAGTCGCTGGATGCATCAAAGTAGCATAAAGCGCTACAAAGGTTTTGCTGATCTTATCACAAATAAGATAAAATAAGATAAACTTTATTTGCGTAAACATAATAGTAAAACAATGTGGTACAAAAACGTCAGGTTGTGAGTTAATATTAAAAGAAAACATTTTTACATGCACACTTATGAACATTAACAAAACAATTAAAAAACTTAAATTAAAATAATCATTAACATGACATAATTCATTGTTTAATAATTTTTTTTTTTAAACAACTTAAATTCTTTATCTGGGAATTTTTGGATTGTATAGAGTAAAATATTATACATTTTGACTGACATATCATGAAACAAATTTAATGTTTTTGTTAGTCTGCAGTATGGCAAGCAGATGTTTTTACTTGATTTGGTACAATAATTACGCAATTTATTTTAAAATTTGTAATTTCCAGCATCTATACCTTCTCTCACATTCACCAAACATGCCAATACATATAAACTTGCAACAGTCATAAAACCCAGTTTTTTTTAATTAGACCTACACGTATCTCTAAAACCAAGACCCGCAACTACACGAACAGCTTTCTTCTGCAAACCAAAGATTCGATTAGCATGATAAGAACTACCCCACAGCAGCACTCCATACTCAATTAAAGATTGAATAAATGCAAAATAAGCCATTCGTGTAACCGTTAAATCCGTGTTCTCAGCTATTTTTTTTATTAAATAAATATAACTGCTTAATTTTGTAGACAACGATCCCACATGCTGTTGCAAAATAATTTATTGTCTAAGTGAATACCCAAAAATTTTATTGATTTATTAACAACTTAATTTGCATTAAATAATGAAAAAGAACATATGTTCTGTTTTTGATTTATTTAACTTTAGATTATTTGCATGAAACCATTGTTTTGCTTCTTCTAAAGGACTCAATCCATCCACCACAGAAGCTGTTACACTTTGAATAAGAGTTGTGTCATTGGCATAAATATATGTCCTTGCTAGTGTTACATTACAATCAAGATCATTTATGTACAACAGAAACAGCAGGGGACCTAAAATAAACCCCTGCGGCACACCGTAGTACATTTTTTTTTCTATCCAAAAAAGTACCACTAGCAAAGACAATCTGTTCTCTGCCAGTTAAGTAGCTGTTAACAATATTTAATGCTACACCTCTTATGCCATAGAATTCGAGTTTGTGCAACAACTTCTCTGGGTTGACTTAGTCGAATGCCTTGCTTAGATCTCAGAAAAAAGCACATCACACTTTTGCATTCAAAGGCCTGTTCGATGTCAAGAACAAGTTGTTTTATAGCTTTTATTGTAGATCTAGAAAAAATATTAATAATATTAATACTGTTTTGATGTGTCCTATTTGTAATTGATCCGATAACAACGATAATGCATCTTCTTCCTACTTAATAATTAACGAGCGTAAAGTTCTTTGCAAATCTACCAAGGGTAACGCTCTTAAAATTGAGCTGATTTTAAGTCAAAAGATTTAGTCTTAGTGCAAAATAACTGATCTTAAATCATTGCCGAGACTAATGGCTGTTGAAAGGTTAATTACTGATAGTAATAAATTTATTTCTTCCAAAATTAATACTTCCAGTATTTACCAAAACTTACAGTAACTAATTCAACGCATTCGGCATTGTCAAATAACTCATCTGTTAACAATAATACCACAATAATTCAACCAACTATTGCGTTTGACGCAGCGGCTACTAACTCTATGACAAACAAAGTTATGAAACCTACTGCAAAGCCTACTCCCCAAAACAAAACCGTGACGACTAAAACCAAAACACAATCAACTGTTGTACGTCGGACTTATTTATGTTATAGATCTCAACTTGTGCGCATCAACCATTACGTTTCTCGTAATATTGTAATTATGTTACGTCGGGTGTTCCACAAGAGTCACAACTTGGACCTCTACTATTCAATATCTTTATCAAAGATGTGGTAAATTTTCTAATGTCTATGTTTGCTGACAACATATTTTTTTTTTATAAAAATTCAATGATGCTTTACTTCATAATGAAAAAAAATCGAATTTTGACTAATGACATTTTCTAGATGTCAGTCTACTGTGATGCAATTATAATTGATTCAAGTCTATCATATACACTACATGTCAATATTATCGTGGCTAAAGATTATCAGCTTTTAAGGTTTGTCAAGCGTAACTCTAAGAAGTATTGTCACCCTCGTACTCTAATTGTCCTTTGTAACGCTCTAGTACGCTCTAGAGTATTACGCAAATATGTTGTCTCCATACACAGCTAATGGTAAAGGAAAAAAAATAAATAAAAAATTTGGCGTATAAATGCAACATTGCTGGTGCTACACTTAACTGCTCTCTACATTAAATATAAACAGTCTTAATAAAAAACGTTTTAATTTTGACGTGGCACTAGCTTTTAAAGTACTTTGTAAAATTATTAATTGTCTTGACTTGCTCATTGCTATTTACGTCCCAAGTTTTACGCAATAACTATTTACTTCATATACCATATAAACGTACAGATTATGCTACTGCCTTCAAAAATTACACATATCAGAGCCAATATATATTTGATCAGAATTTCAGTAAATTTTCAATGTTTTTCTATAAATTTTTCATATTAATTATAAAAAATCTATAATGTAAAAAGAAAACTATAAACTTTGTTCTAAAAACGAGTTGCTATGGGTAATATAATAAAACCTTTAAAAAAATAACCTGCAACTATATAACACAATGTGTCCATTGTAACATTTTTTTTATTTATTGATAAAATTTTATATTTATATTGACAAATCTGCATAATTTATATCTATGATAAACTCACAAATGAAATAAAATAAAACACATAAAAATACAGTTTTTGAATTATGTAATATTGATACAATCAAGTGTTACTTTAAGTGCGTTTGAAATTTCTAACTCAGTAAATGTGTTCAAAAAGCAAAATCATATAACTTTGTGCAATTTTTATTTCTAGTTCAACGTCAAACAAACATATTAAAAAAAAAATACACAAGAACAAGAATATATTTCTAATTATTACTTATAATAAGTAAAACTAGCATAACTAATAAAATAAATCTAAAATATTTATTTAGATATTAACAAACAATGAAATTGGCATAAAAATGAGTAAAAATGTCAAGAACATTTTCTAGATCAAAAATACAACTGCAAGTGTATGAAGGTATTAAGTTGATGCATAATTATTCCGCCGTTTTAAGTCGTTCAATTGTTTGAATTCAGTCTTTAATTGACATTTCAAAGATCACATAGACCACATATCAACAGTTCGCTCAAAATCAGCTGTACCTATGTTTCACTAAATAGATATATCAATGCGCTTTTCAAAACCATCCCTGACGTGTTTTTCCGTTTTATGTTGCAATATACTATTAAGCTAATAATTAAATAAATTTTATTAAAATATTTATTTTAATAATGTTTATTACTAGCTATTTTTTTATTATATTATTATTTTATATTATATCCACAACTGCATGAAATTTACTTTATTATATATTTATCCACAAAAACATATTTCGAATTACTTGTATTATTCCATACAATTGATAACATTGTTAACGTCACAAGTGTTCCATACATCAAAAATATATATACTTTTTCTGTGTTATTGCATTTGTGGCAAATGCGCTTCGAAGAAAATACAATTCAATATTATATTTACTTTCTTTTTCTCTCCCCCCTACGTTCTTATATTATTTTTCTTGTAAAATTGTGTGGAATCGCTGGGAAACGTAATCGCGTCATCTAAATGTAAGTTTATCGGAGCCGGTCCGGGAGAATAAAGTTTGCGAGCGCGAGGCGCAGGAAACAAACCGAATACATCGCGAGAGATGTTTATCTTTGATTTCCTGCAGCTTGTATAATGGAAAGAACAGCGAGACGAGGGAGATGAATTAGGGCCATTTACACCAAAAAGATTGTTTTCCTCTACATCTACTCTCTTTTTACTATATGTATATATAGCCAGCTCTGTATGTATTAGTTAATGAAGAAAATGATGCGCTGTTTTATTCTCAACATCGGATATAATAATGTTGGGAGGATGATGAATTACGCATACGGGCGCGATGTTTCGTGTTAAAGATCCTTTACGTTTTAAAATTATCAATTTTAGCACCTAGACTGAGAACTTAATTGGATTTTTATCTACAATAAAATATATAAAGAAAACCTATTGACGTCAAGTATATCTTATTATATTCAGTTTCGTTTTTATGGAAGTTAATTTCTTTATTTTCTTTTTATAGCTTAATTCTGTTCAATTTTTCGATATTCAATTCATGATATTGTTGTTCTAATATAAATTATTATGAACTATTATTCATAGCTTTTTCTACAATTAAATTTCTCTTTAAAATAAATGAGTAAATTAAATTACAATTAACAAATTGATATTGATTATCCTTTATATATACTAACTAGTTAATCAATACATTGCAATAAGTAAATAATTCTCCAAGCCAAGAATAATACTAAAATATGTATGTGCGTTAGTGTATTACTGGACAACAACAAAAAAACATCATGAAAGGTAGTATTATTAAAAATGTAATTTGAACACAGAATTAAATATTTCAGTGAATTGCAGGATTGTTTTATTAGACTTGCTGTGGAAACTCCCAAATGAATCGACATCATCGCATAAATTACCTCTAACAGCAGCAGTAGCAACACAGAAATTTCACTGAAATACACCGGTCAAACAATACACGCACGTACACACGCATACTAGCTCACACTCATTCAATTTGATGAACATATTGTAAGGACCGTTTCCATTATAAGCTACATGTATATATCTGCATGCTTCCTTTTCCTTATTTGCATTAAATTACCACCTATAATGTAAACTGTAACTAAAACGGAACAAAGCAACTTGCATACATTAGTGCGAAATAGACATATCACGGTAATCTTTGCCAATAATTTTCCTGCAAATTCATGCGGAATATTCAAGAGTGTATTATGAATGCACGTTTGGAAAATCAGGCGGATTTTACAATATAATTAACATGATTTGAATATGCATGCCAAAGACTTTCTAATGTATGGAGTTAGTTCACCGTTCGCATAATATAAGAAACTTTGTAATACATATTATATTTTTTCAGTAAAGTAAAGCCCACAAAGTATGAAGCAAAACCTTAATTAATACCACCTACATGTTCCACACGCTAATTAACACTAGAAAGCAAAGCATCCATCTTGTATAACTTTACAAAAATCTAATTGAATTTATTTTTTCAGCTTCGTGCAATATATAATTCTAAAAAGTATTCGTACGTGTGTGAGTGTGTGTTTGACGAGTTCACTCCAATGTCTTGGCGTTTTGCTACTCGCGCGCACTCCTCTATTAATTAAAAACCACCTGGGGCGGAACTGTTTCCCTATTCTCACTTCAGCAAAATGTTTTCTCAACCTATTATTTTATAATTTAAAGCAAAGCGTACCTTTGGCGCCGTGCTTGCCACTCGGATTCGTTTGCGACGCTTTGAAATATGAACCTTATTATCCTCTGTGTACCTTTTTAACAATGTCTAGTTTCGCTACCCAAGCGTTTTGATATTTAACAGGTGTTGATCTATATAGACTTGTTTTAGAACATTATTTTGCATATTTAAAATAAAACGATCTTACATTAAATTAATCTTAAATTTCAGCATTATTTATAAAAATAAATAATAGTCTGTTTAGTGTTTAGAGTTGGGGTTAAATATGTAAGGTGTGCAATAGCAAGATAATGAATAAGAATCTTGGAGAAGTTTTAATACCTAAAGCGTGTCATCTTTCATAGAATTTTTCTTTTAAAACATTAAGCGTGCTCTTATAAAGTGGAATAAAGTATAAACTTTTGTTATTAAAATGTGTGTCTAAACTTTCGACATTAACACTTACACCTCGGACAAAACTGATTATAATTAATATATTTTTCATTTTACATCAAAAGCAATCACATAGAATTAAAAAAAGCAAAATATATTATCCTGATTATTAAATCTTGGATATTCAAAACTGTCGATATTTTTACTTAAAAGCTATTTGGATAAGCATTCTTTTTAATTTAAACTTAATTATTAAAATTATAATTTAGAATTTCAATAAATAATAATGTATTCCACACTCAATCCATGATGAAGGCTAACTTGGCTCAAAGTTACGTCTTTTTTTATATTACGAATAATATGTCTGTTGGATCCTTTCATTTGACTAATAAATAACCCATGTCCGTTTTATACCTCAGTAACCTCCGTCCTGCCCTTTTCTTTGTTCTATCTATATTCCAGTATATTTCTTATTCAGGAGCCTGTTCTTGAATTTTTTATCATTTATTTCATTCTTTTACACAACTTATAAATTCGACACTTTTAAAATACAAATTAATAGTTTTTTTTCTAAACTTAAAATAAATCTCAATTAAAAAATAATTTTATAAATAATAAATAAATAATATAATGCCTGGAAGCTAAAAATTACCAGACACGGCTTATCATCCACCACTGAATCCACAAACGATATCAATAAATATCTAACTATGTTTAGAAAACCCATCAGACATGGCAGACCTGCAGTGTGGTATGTGCACCAATCACATACCTCTTCTGAAGTACTTACTGTTTTAAATAGACTACAGCGTAAATAATTTGAGCTAATTTGATACACGTTTGTAAGTATTTACTGCCATTATTGGAATCAAAATTAACCAATACACGCAGTACAACATTAATCAAATATATACTTTTTATTAACTCCCGTATATTAGTAATTTGTTGCAAGACATAAAACTATTGGTGTAGCAGTTTGTTTTTGGTTAATACTTGCTTGCCAAACTATCGTGCAGTTGTAGATTTTGATTGCTAGTTGTAACAATAAGAATGGGTTTTACATGTTACAAATATTATTTGTTTATTTTAGTTGTTATCTATTTCTTATGTCCAATGTGTTAAGGCGTTTTAAGCGTTGCAGTACTATTGTCTAGAAGATTAATATCATACGTGTTTGGATAATGTTCATGCCAAAATAAGTATTTGCTATTAGCATTTTTAGCATCTTATAGCACATAACATATGTTCAGGTCTTTGTAGAAGAATTCATTGTTGATAAATCATAGAGCATTAGTCATTATTCGCAGAGTTTTTAATTAAAACTGCTGCAGCTTCAGAATGTTGGAGGCACTAGTTGTAACCCATAGTTGAGAACCATAAGCCCAGACAAGTTTTAAATAGTTTTGTACACTCCTAACTGTTGTTTGTAACGAAAGCTTAGTAACAACCAATTGACCAATATATTTAAAGTTATATACTTTAATTAAGCCAAGTTGTTTTGTTTTCCTAAAGAGTTTTTTTGTTTCAATTGACGCGCCTGTCCAAATGCATTTTAAGATAATTTGCATTGGTAAGTTGTAGTAATTGTTCTCCGTTTAGGTAAATACGTGGGCATGTCTCTTTCCGGATAGTAAAAGTAACATGCTTTGTTTTAGTTTAATTTTGATTTTCTAGCTCCTAAGCCATCCTTAGTTATTGTTAAGAGCAGTCCGAACTTTCTCAGAGACAAAGCTTAAAATACTACTGACTACTAAGATACCTGAGTCATCGGCAACCGTAGTTGCAAAGGTTTTGGTTGACTCTAGAAGGTCTGCAGTAAATATAGCACTAATCCAAAAAAACTTTCTTGTAGTACAACTGACTTGATGAGGTGTAAGTCAGTTACTTCTTTTTGATGTTAAACCATAAAAAACCTATTGGTTAAATATTTGCTCAATAATTCATAGTACCTTCTACCATGTCAAAAACATGTGTAATGTCCGAAAAAGCAACCAAACTTAATTTCGTGCTTTCAAAACTGCTGTTAATGTGTTCTACTAATCTGTGAATCTACTCTATGTTTGTTTGTTTTTTTTTGCCAAATTAGTAATTTAGTTTTACGCCCGGTTTCTCCAACGTCACTTAAGACATAGCTTGATCATGCTCAGCTCGAAATCAAGCCCAGCTTATGTCCAGTTTGCGTTGCACCGTCTAGATAAATTTGGCAATGTCGCCGACACTCGTAATGCTGCTTTTTAATTGATCAAACAAGCGTCTTGTGCATCAGTCTTCGTTATGCAAAGTATGTGTATGTTCTTTACTTACTACGATTCTGGGCCTGCTCTACGCCGGGCAATATTGCACGTGTTATTAATAAACATTATGTTTAAGAAGTTTATAAATATAACTCAATTTGCATAACAAAAACTTCCAAAATTATTAAGGACCGGCCACATTTATGCTATGTATTGGAATGATTTTTCCAAATAGTATAATATAATTTAAAAAATATTGTTTAAATATTTTAAAGCGATTGTACTACATATAACTCAATAAATGCTAAAATTAAATTTAATATGCATTACAGTTAACAAAAAAAAGTAGTAGTAGTAGCAGTAAACAATTGTTTATATCTTAATAAAATACTACTGATAACAGTCATTAAAGTTACGTTACAAAGCGTAAGCTCTCAAAAACGGCATCCTTTATTTGAGCTCTGCTTGACTTGAGATTTTGATTTAGTGCAACGGAATAATCTCCGCTTTCAGCCTGAAGTCTAGTAAAGGCATGACATGCTGAAAAAACCGACCGACAGTCTTTTTAGAAACAAATTTTCAATGATTTTTGACAACACTAAAAAAAAATTTGGGCTTAGTTGTAAATTTACCACGTTTCAGTATCAAAACAATTTGTGCCACCTTCTATTGAGATGAAAAGTGTCCAGATCTTAGTATAGCATTGAATAGACTCACCTATCTTTCAGCAAATTTTCTAGTTACTGTATAGTAACTAGTACGTTAGCACGCAAACTCGCATTGAATGATCGCTCTGTGTTTAAATCAAATATTAGTGATAATTAAATAAAATTAATATATACAGTTTAACATATATTAATTTTATGTGCAATGTTTTATAAAATATTTGTGGCAATTTATATCTCAATATAGATTTACTAATTTTAAATATTGTGGAATGTGGAATGTGCAAAAAAGTTGACCTCAACGTATTTGGTTTGTCTTTTTGTTTTTTCTATATATCTATATCAAATTCATATTTAAATATTCATTATAACATATAATATTCTACTTTCTATTATTATTTGTATTCGTATTTTATATATTTAATTTTAGTTAATATTTATTAATTATTCTAATTATCATTCATATTACATTTTGTATTATTTTATTTTTTTGTACTAACAAAATCTCATAAATGAACTATATCATTCCGTGATCTTCCTTGATTAATTAGAACGATACACGTTCTAATTTGTCACCAATTATTGGCCCATTTAGTGTGAAGACTGTCTTTTTTTAGATCTAAATTATTACTTATTTAACATCAATATGTCCTGTACTTATTGTAATTGTCGTATTTATCCAAGGCAATTTACATCTTGTTTATAATGTTTTACATGTACTGGATGGGTTCATACTAATTGTATTGCCTTAGATAACGATCTTTCATTGCATATGTATATTAATAAAACGGAACAATTTCATTGTCGTAACTGCAAGAGCAGTATTGACACTATTTTAAATTAGTCTATGCATAATGCATCGTTAGATGTAAGTGAACAAGTGACAGTCTCTACAATTAAAACTATGTTTGAAACTCAATTTAAATTATTCTCCAATACAATAATAACTTGTTTTGATGAAATTTCAACTACTTTAGCTTCGTTTGACGCAAGACTAAAAGATGTTGAATTAGATAATAATGAAATGAAAAAAGAACTTCAATCGCTAAAATTAAAAACCTTTAGTACTGATAATAACATAATTTCTAAAACAGTTTTTGGAGAAATGGAAGATCGTCGACTAAAAGCTTTTAACATCATGGCCTTTAATATTGAAGAATCTACTTCTGCATCTATAGATAAACAAATTAAAATTGATAAAGCTATAATTGTAAAATTACTAAAACCAATTAAAAAATTGCCCCAACCAAAAATGATTATTCGTGTTGGAAGAAAATGTAGGAGGTATAAAAACAAAATTGTTTAATTTTAATTTAAATGTTCAATGTAATAACTATGATATTATATTTTTAACAGAAACATGGCTTTCAGATCATATTACAAGTTCAGAAGTTATATTACACTATTTACAGAACTGATCGTACGTATTTAACAAGTCATAAAAAGGGAGGTGGTGCAGTATTAATAGCAATTAAGAACTGTTAATGTAATATTTTATGCAATTCAGTTGAACAAGTGTTTGTAAAACTACAAATTTGGCAAGATACTTATATTATTGGTTGTGTTTACATTCCATCGTCTTCCGCTATTGCCAAATATCTTGACTATTGCCGTTCTGTAGAAGATGTATTACAAAATACTACGTATACCAAAATTATATTATGTAGAGATTAAAATCTAAAAGATGTCACATGGTCTAATGATGATATGGTTCAAATGAAATATTTCAGTAATAGTTCAGCGTAAGCAATTCTAGAGTTATTTGCACTTGACAATTTATATCAATGCAATTTTGTATTAAATTCAAAAAGAGTGCTTTTGGATCTTATATTTTTAACAAAAAAAACTACAACTTTGGCATTTCATATTTCAGAAAAGCAAATTACATTGCTATAAATGATTATTTGTCATCTGTGAATTGGAACAATACATTTAATCATTATAATAATAATAATTGTGATGTTAATGCTATGGTAATACTCTTTTATAACGTTATATATGATGTAATCTCTTTGATTGTACCGTTGAAATGTGTTCGTCAAAGTACCTATCCAGTTTAGTTTTACTCTACTCTTATTAACCTAATTAGAGAGAAAAAGATTGCTCATAGCTTATACAAACAATCTGGCTGCATTCAAAACTATCACAAATTTGCTGGTTTAAGAAATCAATGTAAAGCACTAGCTAACTCATTGCATAAGACATATCAAAGATAGATAATAATATTTCAAGTGATCCTAAAACATTCTGGCAATACATCAATAAAAAAAAGTAACAACAATGGATTTTCCACGGAAATGACTTACGGTAATACCACAAATCTCAATAAATAAGATTGCGCTGATTTATTTGCAAATTTCTTTTCTACTGTATACGCTGAATCTAATAATTGCATGGTACCTGATTTTAAGTGTTCCAATGTTGTGTCTTCAAATGTTAATTTTAGCAATGTGTATAATAAAAATTCGGAATTAAATGATTCTTGTAGCTATGGTCCGGATAATATTCCAAACTTTTTTCTAAAGAATTGTGCACTTTGTCTATGCCAATAACTATGCTGTTTCAAACGTCATTAAATTGTGAAACATTTCGTTATACTTTTAAACATTAGTACATAGCACCCATTTTTAAATCCGGTGTAAGATCCAAAATTAATCATTACAGAGGCATTTGTAAGCAATCGGTAATTCCAAAATTATTGGATATGATTGTTTCTATACGATTAAAATGGTTGTCATCAAGTATGATAATAAAAGAACAGCATGGATTTTTTGAAGGGCGATCTACCATAAGTAATCTCTTGTTATATCAAAAGCATATTATAAACGCTATTGAACATAACCAACAGGTAGACGATGTTTATACCAACTTTTCCAAAGCATTTGACAAAGTGGACCACACTATTTTAGTTGCTAAAGTAAATGCTGTAGGGTTAAGTAATAAGATACCTTCAAAATAGATCCCAGTGTGTTAAAATAAATACTTGTTTGTCAAAACCCATCCCAGGAACTTCTGGTTTGCCACAGGGTTCACACTGTGGGCCTTTGTTATTTAACATATTTATTAATAATGTAGCGTCAATAATTGTAAACTGTAAATTTTTACTTTTGCAGATAATTTAAAGTTATTTCTTAATGCAAGTAATTCAGGCAATTGTGTTCTAATTCAAAATGAAATAGATTAACTGTCCTTATGGTGTACAAAAAATAAATTAGATTTAAACGTTAACAAATGTAAATCAATTTCTTTTTGTAGAAATAAAAATGCTATTGTTCATACGTACATATTAAACAATAAAGCACTAGAGAAAGTTATGAAAATGCGGGATTTATGTGTTATAAATTCCTTTTAATAGTCACATACAAGAAATTTGTAATAAAGCATGCAAAATGTTAGGATTTGTTACTCAATCTTCTGCAGAGCAACAAGCGTCAACTAGTGCAATACTATACAAATCACATATCCTAAAAGATGTGAATGTACCTATTAATCTCAAGAGGAAGGTATATGATGCCTGTGTTTTGCCAGTAGCTACTTATGGTTTGGAAACTGCAACCCTAACACAGAAAAGTGCAGAACGCCTTAAAACAACGCAGAAGGCAATGGAAATATCCATGCTCGGAATAAGCTTGCGAGATAAAATACGCAATACAGAAATAAGAAGACGGACGAAGGTGAAAGACATCATCGAGCGAGTAGCTGAGCTAAAGTGGCGATGGGTGGGACATGTTGCAAGCCAAGATCCCACCAAATGGACAATCCGCATTGTTAAATGGCGGCCACGACAATCAAACCGGAGCGTAGGAAGACCTCAAAAGAGATGACTTAATGATATAAAACAACTTACGGGCAGAAACTGGCATCAAATCGCCTAAGACAGAATCACATAGAAAAATATAGAAGAGGCCTATATTCAGAAGTAGATGAGCACAAGCTAAGAAAAAGAAAGAAGAAGAAGAATTAATATAGAAACCATATAAACAAATTTTTTAAAATACTTAAGATATAAAACTAATTATGTTATGTCCTTGGAACAATTATCATCAAAGTTCTATTTAAGTAAATTATTAGATCGTACAATCATTAGCGACTTATGTTTGGTTAATAAAATTAATAATGGTTCATAGATTGTCCGGATTTGTTAGCAAAATTTGATTTCAACTTTAACCAAATTAAACTTACCCGTAATACTAACTTGTTTAAAGTTAAATTACAAACAAATTATGGACTTCACAGATTAATGAGAGAATGTAATATTTTGAAGGATCACAATCGCTTTGATTCATTTGTTTAATCTACAACTTCATTTCGATATCATTGTTCACGTATTAATTTTAACATATATTTTGAATAATTTTGATTTAGATTGTTTTTTTTTTCTTTTATGTGCATCATAAATATTTTATATTTGTTATATGTTTATTTTTAAGTACTAATGTTATTATTTGTTTTACTTATTTTTGTAATTTTGTAACAAAAAGATTTTTCCGTAAATAAACTATTATTATACCAGTGGATTCCCAAGCTGCCTATTAAACGCTTTAAGTAATATTTTCCGCCACCTCATCTATTTTAATAACTGTTTTAAACAACGTGTGTATTTCTTCATTTAATATGCTTTGGAATTAATTCAAAATAGTTTTCCTATTGATTTAAAAAACTAATTTTGTTTTATGAATTATTTCTGAGCTTAAGTAGATTATGACTGAAAATAGTCTGAAAACAGATTACTCGCAGATGATTTAAGGAGATGCCTTAAAGTACACACAAATCAATAACATCTGGTATCTTTTTTAAGTCACTTGACCTGTATGTTGGTTTACCGGTAGATAATGTGTTTATTTGTAGTTATGCATTTTTCAAAAGCTTTTCTCCAGGTTACCAGACAAGAATCCTATTTGCAGTGTTAGAAATTGATTCCTACCAGAAATCTATTGCCAAGCGTGACAAAGAGTAAACAAATCTTTGACAATTTTATGTCTAAAGTAGTAGTCGATTGATAATACAAAAGTATCACTATGCTGCCGTTAGTTGCTTAAAATTCTGCAGTTTAATACTTTGTAGTTTCATAATGTTTTGTTGTTTTTATAATTATGACGGCAGTTCATGTGTGCTACTCCGTCTGGGTAATTTATACTATAGACAAGATCTAACCATTTAATCAAGCATTATGTCAATGTTATATGTCTTGATAAATGTGAAAAATTCAGGCCCATAGTTACAGAAACCATTAACGTTCCATAGTGCAATGAATATTGTAGCTTATCCAACCCATCTATTTTTCATTAGTATTATAGTACATCGATATTGTTGTTACCCTCTCTAAGATTAGTATAGGTTTTGCTTCGGATTGTCCGAGTTCTAGATCTAGGACAAGACATTTTTTTGCTGCATTTTCTTGGCAGACTTACTAAATGAAATATAAATATTGGCTTTTCAAAATTGTAAATGTATTGCACTTATTGGTGTACTTTTTCAAATAATTAAACATTTGCCTAAAGAACAATAATGACTCCTTTAGAATCTCTTAAGGATTGTATAACTATAGCAATCGTTTTTGTGGCAATAAAATTAAGCCGTTAATAAATCATTTGAAAATAATAAATTTTACATTTCCAGTTTGTTATTACTTATTAAGTAGTGTTGCATTCCGTTTAAGTGTTAACTATACTTTTAAAGACTCAGTGTAAATGAATTAAATAAAGTAAACAGTTAGAGATAGAAATGTCCCACCTTTCTGTCGGCTTAAAACTTAATGTATCATATACTGTAATAAGTAGAGATGCTTTAAAAATGGTACACCAAATTATGAACATAAAGGATACGCAAAAAGAAAAACTACAGCAAATCAAGAAAAAATTTCAAAATACTACAGGTGTTAAATCTTGACGCAAACAGTTCGAAGAAGATATAAATTAAAGCCCCAAAAACTAAAACAAATTCCAAAATTAACAATTCCGCATAAAAATGATATTAGATGAGCTCAAAAACATAGAAATTAGAGTATGGCGGGCGCAAACCTTGACAACGTTACAAAAAAAAATTATAGTTCCTATCGTTGCCATTGAAAGAGGTTACATTTAATAATAAACATTATTTAAAAAAGGCATTGCAAAAAAGTAAAACAATATTCATTAAATATTAAAACCAAAGAGCATACAAAGTATGTCAAATCGTTGCCTTAAGCTTTTAAACGCTCGAGGAGGCCAAACACGCTATTAATTTACTTGTCGTTTATTTTTTCTCATGTTTTTTATGCATGGATTTTATTACAATTTAAAAAAATATAATTTTTAATTTTATAAATTAATAAAGTAATTTTAATAAAATTGTAATGTAAAGCACAATAAAACAAAGTATTCATGTTTTCTTTAAAAATATTAAGAAAATACACTAACATATGCAACTCCAGTTCATTTGTTGAGCAGTATATGTAATCAATAATACACTCTTTTTTTTACTAGACTTTTGATCTATATTTGTTCTAAAGATTATTATTTTGATGTATTAACATCAAAAACAAAGTAAACCTATAATACCAAGTAATAATAAATGCCTGAAAATCGAAAATCACCTAATAAGCCGTTGGTCCCATCAACCCCCTTCAAACAAGTCGTAAGACTTGTGGAAAAACATAAAATAGCTGTACAACGCACAATAAAGAAGAAGAAGAAGAAGAAGAAGAAGAAGAAGAAGAAGAAGAAGAAGAAACCTTAAAGTACAAAACGTAACCAAGTTTTTTATAAACAATGCAACAATATTGAAAAGCTCATATCAAAAAAAAATAAATAAATAAATAAATATAAACAAAATTTTTAAAAAACAACCCGATCAACCATAAAAAAAAATGCCGTAAAAGTTAGGCAACTGCATCACAAAAAACATAACAAGATAAAAACACAAAACAAAGTGAAATGAATTAATAATTTATTCAAAATCAGTCAATCGAATCACAGCGGCCAAGGGTCAAGCATAGACAATTGTTTCGGTTCTACAAACCTCGTCAGTATGCCTTGTACGACCACGGCATCGCATGATAGCGAAGACAATTTTGAATAAATATTTATAACAAAACAAAGTCTTAACAGTAAAGAAAAAAAAAAGAAACAAGCTATATCTTCCATCCTCTTTACGCAGTTCCCACTTCGTGGTGACTGTCACTTTAACTGATTCATTTCCATCTGAAAAAAAAATCAATTTTTAACATAACTTTCCACCTAATTAAGAACATCGTTTAGAAGTAAAAACTGTTACCTATCATTATCTCGTCTACAACTCGATTCGTTCTTTCTTTTGACAAAAAACAAACAATTAGAAACAAAAAGCCTGTTTAGCATTTGTATAAAGCAATATCTACTATTGCTACTCTTGCTTAGGCTATACAATTTCTCGCAACGTTGAAAATTGTTCAATAAGTCAAAATATTCAATTTATTTCAATTAAAAACTAAAGACTAAAAAATAAAGCATTGTACACTATTATCTATTTTTAGTTAAATTCCTATTTAATATGCATTATTTTGTAATAAACTTTATAAACAGCGTTTGATATAAAAAAAGCAAATTTAAACTCTAAATTTAAAAATAATATTAAATTTCAGTATAAATATGTAAACCTCATTTTTATTTATTTTGAAGGAAATGATTTTTATATTAGAATAACTATAATGTAATATAGATACTTAAAACAATAAAATTTGAATTAAAAATTGAACAAAATTTTTTTTTTATCATTATCTAATTAGTTAGCAAAAAGTGTGTCCCAAAACAGATAATTTTGAATTTCAAATTAGCTTCAACTTCTACAGTGAATTTTATAAGCAATACTGTAAAAATGATAAAAAATTAAAGTTCATTAAGAAAATTTCATTAGAATGTAATTTTAAAACCCCATACCAAATTTCAACAATATCAATCGCCAATTCCAAATGACATTTGTTAAACCTCATTGAAATTTTCAGACAAATTTACCATTTAGTTTAGTCTTAATAGTCCTTGATAGCAGACAAGCTCTGATAAGTTTGCAAACATAAGAATAAAAGCGCAATGCCTCATATAAGAAAAAACTATAATCAAGCTAATCTTGCTTAGGCTATATCTGAAGTACAGAAAAGCAAAACAAATACAATAGTCAGGTTTGTTATTTATTTCTATTTATAAACTTGTACTTAATATCAAGTGCTTTTAGATGGATACGTAACCTACCCAGAAAAAGATTTCCAAAAAAGACAGATGATATAAAAAGCAGTGTGCAAATGTTTTTAATTTCCAATCCTCAAAAAAATCTATTCACAAACAATAAACCTGGAAATAGATGGGTAAAGGTAAGACATAAGTGCAATATTAATTTTTAAACTTATCTACTATATTGTTTTAATTTTTTGGTTTTTTTAAAACAGCACCCAGAAATTGTCAAAAGAACAAGTGAATCAGTAAAGTCAGCAAACTCCTGAATTTCTGAAAATGACATCAGAAGATGGTTTTCTAAAACAAATAATTATAAAAAAAAATAGGCACAGCTTTTTAGAACCCTACCAGAATTTTCAATGGCAATAAAACTGAATTTCATCATCAACAAAAAGTTAGCTGCAAAAGGTGCTAAAAATGTTTATAGCTTAGACCATGGTTCATCAAAAGAAAGTATAACAGTTTTGTTTACGTTTTCTGCCAATGGTTCAGGTTGTTGTCCTATGATAGTTTACCCCTACCAAAAATTGCCAGAAAAAATTCAAAATTTGTAAATCCCCAATAGAGCATTGGATTCAGTGATAATGGTTGAATGACTGCAGAAAGACTGTTATATAGTATAATAATATTACACTTCCTGTAATACAGAATGTCAATAGCCATAAGTCTTAATTGTCCAACAAACTAAGTGTTTTATGCAATGAGCTACATATTGAAGTTTTGCATTATACCACAATGCAACCAGAATTTTGCAACCAGCCGACGTTGCTGTGTTTAGACCAGTTAAAATGGCATCGCGTCAACCTGTTAGGAAATGGCAAGCTAATCATCCTAAGACAAATATTAAACAAACTTTTATTTGCTCCACTTTTAGAAAAAGTAGTTCAAGACAATATTAAACCAGACACTATAGTTAATGAATTTAAGGCTTGTGGTTTATTTCTATTTAACCGGGATGCTATTGATTATTCAAAATGTTTAAAACGAACTCAAAATAACGTTTTGATACATGATAATGTAATAATAAAATACTCCGCATTTCTAGACATTGTTGGACATAAAAAGGTAGAAATGTTGAAGCCTTGACAAAGTTTTTTCTAATAAAATAAACAATCATATTTTTAATTTGTTTAAAATTTTTTCAAAACAAAATCTGTTTAAAATATAGTAACAAAACTGTTTATATAGTTAATACAAAATTACGTCATAGTATCTATATTTATAGAGACGTCTGTCTATAGTAATGGCAAGCTCAAGTAATAAATACTAAAATTAAAATATATAGAAATTCACTCTTTTTGAAATAAAATCTAAAAAAATCCAACTCTATTATTATTCTATTGAGAGTCTCAATAGAATAAACTAAAAATGTCTATGATACATTTAAAAATAGACTTGTAATGTATTACATTGATTTAAAATAAGGTCTTTTTTTAACTTTGTCTCTAACTGCAGACTCGTGTACAAACATAGAAAATAAATACAACAATAAGTGTCAAAAACGTAAACTACCAAAAACGCCTTAATTTTGTCTATAGAAACCACAGCTATTAAACAAGTCCTGCAACGGTGTGTTAATAAACAATTTGATAGTGTGGTAATTTTTTCTGATTTAATATCGGTTTTAAAGTGCTTGTCTAATATGTCAAACAATAAAATTAAAACCAATTCAAAAATCATTGTAGAATATCTTAAAAACTTAAAAATAAAAAATTCAATACCATAGCTAAAGTAGAAAATAAAACATTAAAAAAGAATTTAAAATTCCATATACGGATCTGAATTGCACTTTTCGCAAAACATTGCCAAATATATTATTTTGCAAAAACTCAAATAACAATACTTATTTCAACTATGCCTAGATAACCTAATCTTCCAAAAAAAAAAAGAATGCATTTGTCTTATACAATTGCTGTTTAATCATAGACGATTCCCTGCTCACCTTTTTAAAATCGGCGTTAAAGCTAACCCATATTGTAAAAACTGTTCCAATGTTATTGGCAATTTATAAATTTTAATGTACATCATACATTAAACGTCTGCTATTTATTAGCACTGGATAAAAAAAATCATTCTTAATTTTCGATTTGTTTTGGCCTACTGAATCAAATTTCAAGTGCAAGGGCGTCACTTTTGAGGCACCTGTATATAAAGTTTAGCATACCTGCGTTAAAGTATAAATAGAAGAAACACAATACCAATTAAAAGGTAAACTTTGCTACTCTAAGCCATAAACCCAGCTTTGAATGCAAAGCCACATGCATTTAAAACTAAATTGTGATTTGATAAACAAAGTTTCAACTTAAAATATGAACTTATAATTTATATAATACATAATAATAAGTATTAAATAGTAATACCATATGTTGGTAAAACAGAAATTTCATATACGTACATTTCTTAGAGAATATCAAACTATAATGAATGTCTTTCGCATTGTGTATTTGCATATAACATAGTAATACAGAGCAGTCACTTTAGCAAAGCCCCATGAAATGTGAATAATGTATGCGCACGAAAATGATGCTAAAAAGCGCGACAGCATAAGGGCAATATTTTAATGTATATTAAGTTGGCGGCCAAGTTAATGTGGCCGAATTGTACAAGAAAAATGGTAACTACTTTCCATTTACTTTTATGTACAGACTTACCTATATTGCCAGCCAAGAAGTCTTAACCAACTAATAATCTAAATGTAAACATGCTACGGCTAAACAATAAGTAAAAATATATCAAAATAGAAATAAATATTCTTAACAACAATAAATAATTAAAAAAAAATGATTTTACACCGAAAACACAACATGAACGTTTTGGATTTATATGATTTATGATATCATATTGATACACTATCATTTGAATTACATAAAAGCTAATTGGTCGCATGTTTATGCATAAACCTGCCCTAAATCCCCCGGGGCCAAATTGCAAAATAGCAGTGGCGCAATTGATTAGAAATATTAAGCAATGTGCATAATCCGGAATACTGTGCGGAATAATTGCAATAAACCGTGGCGTAAATGTGTACATATATGCTAAAACTTGCTGCGGCTTTATTACAAAAGTTTAATTACACCGGAATTGTTGAGTCCCATTCAAACCACCACGCCACCCCGTCTTCATAATGTATACCGCCATATGATTAACTCCAACCGCGTCATGTAGTGATTGAACATAATATATGATGAAATAAATCACTGCGGCGTGCGCTTTAACAAAATTGTTGTTTTAGTATTCAATTAGTGATATTTTATGGGTGGGGAAGGGTTAGAGGTAAAAGGATGTTTAATTAAAAACGGGAGTCATTGCAATGTTTTAATTAAAATGTAATGCAAATGTTCATATATAAAAATTGGAAATATAGAAGAGTATTCTTGTATAGAATTTAATTAATTTTACTTATTAATTGTTAACTATATAATAAACACAAAAATCTGTAAATATATTTTTTATAAAGTAAGTAATGTAAAACAATATGTACAAATTTGCATTCAGTCGAACGTTGCCGCGATTGTTGGCCGGGGTTTGGGGTTTTGTCGTTGGAAGTGTTGTTCTGAGAGGCGAATACGTGCAAAAGTATGATACACTTCATATTCCTCCAACGTCCCGGCGAAGTGTACGTCAAATTTACGATTCACTAAGAACGCAATTGTGCTGTACGTCATTTTTAGCATATATGTAAATGTTAGTGGCGAATTCCCCCTGTGAGAAAAGAGAGCGCGCATAGGGTAGGAATAAAAAGGGCCGTATAAAGATTGTCGGTACTCTTTTATAGATGTACGGATGGATTGGAATCTCAGATAGCGCCTTGTAATGTTTGCAGAGTGTTATTTTGTTCTTGTGGCCCAAGGGATTGACAAACAGTCGCAGTGGAACTCTCTCAAGAATTCCCAGAACTTAACTACTTAACCATCCGTATTAGAGAAGAATATTAATTGATTTATAATCTACTGCAATGTATACATTCAATATTAATTATGTAGCATTTGATGATGTCCATCATGTTTAAATTAATCGATCCACTGTGCTGCTGCGCCCATTTTAATTCGACAAATTGGCCCAGAGCACCGTCGCACTTACATCCCGAACGGATTATCATATAAAGTAGAGCGAAATGATGTTTTATTCATTGCATATGGCGTGTAATAAATTACAGTGTTCATAATCACGTGCATGCTATACGATGTTGGGAGCATGCCGAGATTCTATGTGTGTCGAATATCAAT
Source organism: Tachinus rufipes (assembly GCA_963932245.1). NCBI lineage: Eukaryota > Metazoa > Arthropoda > Insecta > Coleoptera > Staphylinidae > Tachinus > Tachinus rufipes. The sequence goes on along the minus strand of OZ010745.1, from coordinate 66,742,004 downwards.
ATGTGAGAATGCATTTATTGGATATCCCAGACAGTTTGCGCTGTATTTGAAACATTAAAATAAAAATCGCAAATGATACATTGCAGAAATGGGAATTTATACGCTCATAAGTGCTATAGAAATTTATATTTTAGCACAGTTTTCTATCAGTAGTGGTATTGTTAACTCTGCCGATAAAATGAATCAATAAGAAACATCAGATTATCAATGCAATACATAATTGAGTTTCTCGTGTACATAGAAATACTCTAACAAAAACTTTACAGAAAGTTTTCAATTTATTATTTATTTATTCACGACTGCTGAATTTGAATTAAAGCTTGTTAAAATACCTTTAAAAACTCCAACTGGTTCATTATGTTCTTGCAGATTTTATGCAATAGCGTTAATACAATAATAAAAATGTATAGAGGGTGTAATAAAAATAAAGCAAGTTTATGAACTAAACCACGAAAAAGGCAATTCGCTTTATGGTGGTGAGATCATGTAAAAAAAATAAAACATGCATTCAATTTTATTGCATATTTATTTATTTCTTAAATTATTATTCCAATAGAATTAATAGTTCGACCATAAAAGTAATAATAGCCATATATTAGATACTAGGTTAAAAAAATAATTATTATAACATAGTATAGTTATAATTAAATAAAACTATAAAGATTATAAAAAGAATTGATCCAGACTTAATTTTATTAGTGAGTTGAGTACTAAATTATTATTATAAAACATGTAAATGTTGGCGGGTTTCTGGCTGCTAGTTTTCATATATGGAAGTTCATACTACCTAGTAAGATCGAATACTCTACATCTTCGCAAACAAGCTTACTAGCTATTTCCAAAAAGGTTAAGAACAAACGAGCAGTTTGTTCTTGACCTTTTTGGAAGGCGACCCAAACCACAAATATACTTAAAACAAAGCAGGTAAATATGATATAAAATTTATGTTAACAAAATTTAACAAATTTAATAATTGTGTTTTAGTATAGAAATATTTTTTACACCATGCTAGAATACAGTTTATTTTTGTACTTATTAATTATACAGCAAAACAAGAAAATCCTGCTTCACACAAATAAGTAGTTGGAAATATCATCAGAGCTTTTCAGATATGTAGTTCTGCTCAAAATTTTATAAGAAATGGCAAAGCTAGAATTTTTGGGCCTCACCGCTAAATATTGAGATTGACCTTCTCACGATAAAAAACGTACACAATATTGTCTTTTATTTTATAGTCCTATCATAAAATATTCAAAAATGCAAAACTAGCACAATCCAACCTTAAAATAACAAAATATAGTTAAAAAAATCCAAAATTAGGTCATAAACTAATTAAAAGTTTAAAATTATAAATTCAAAATATTGTTAATATGTACCAAAATGTAGAAAATAAGAAAATACCGGCCTAAAAATATGAATATATTGTTAAAAACGCCAAAAACAAGTGTTAAAAATAAGTCAATCTTTTCATAAAATGATGTCAAAAAAAACCAAAATGTTTCCAGAAAAGTGATAAATATCCAAATTTTAATTAATAACAAATAAAAAATATTTTATTGTCAAAAATCACCGTAAACAGTAAAGTGCAAAATTGTATTCATAAAATGTTAAAAATGGCAAAATTGGTCTTAAAACATCAAAATTTATCGAAAGACACCAAAACTTGGTTTAAAACTGTTAAAAATGCAAATTTCTATTTATCAATCTTAAATAACAAAATCCGGTCATAAAACATTAAAATATTATTAGATAGAATCAAATTCCAGCCAAATTCGGTTTAAAATGTTAACATTTTATTTATAATATGTCAAAAGTAGCAACAACCAGTCTTTAAACATCAAAATATAATAAAACCCGCTGATAAATTATCAAAATATTGTAAAAATGCACCACCAAAATGTGTCAAAACTAACAAAATCCGGTCTTAAAACCTCAAAATATTGTTCGAAAGCACCAAAATCCGGTGTCAAAGTAAATCCGGTCATAAAATTATATCAGAAAGAACCAAAATTCGGTCAAAAACAGTTTAAAAAACCAAATTTTCATTAATAAAAAATCAAAAATATCTTATTGTCGTTAATCACTAAAATACGACCGTAAACTGTAAAAAGTGCATAATTCTATTCATAAAATATTAAAAATAGCAAAATCTGGTCATAAAACATTAAAATATTTTCAGATAGAATCAAATTCCGGCCAAAATCGGTCCAACTAAGAAATCTATTTATAATATGTCAAAAATAGCAATATCCGGTTATAAAATATTAAAATACAATATTGTCAGAAAAAAACAAAATCCACCCATCAACTGTTAAAAAGTAAAAGTTCTAATTATACAATGTCAAAAATAACAAATCTCTGTTATAAAATATTAAAATTATGTCCAAAAAATAGTGCAAAACTCTATTTATAAAAAAATTAAAATATCAAAATCGAATCTTAAATCATCAAAATATTGTCACCAAAATCCGGCCATAAATTGTTGAAAAATATTTAAAAAATCATAAATTTTAAAAAATGTCAAAAATCCGGTTAAGAAATATCAAAATATTGTCAGAACTGCAAAATAATCTATAAAATAAAATAAAAAATTAAGAATAAAATGTAGCTAAAAACAATTGAAATCTGCAAAATTCTGTTGATAAACGTATTAAAACAGCAAAATCCAGTCTTAAAATTTTAAACAATTGTCAGAAATCACCAAAATCAAGTAATTTTTTTATGAAATCCTATAAATTGCAAAACTTAGCTATTTGAAAAGTTTATAAATCCTACTATAAAATTTTACACAATTGCAGAAAGCTCTTACTTACAACCATAAACTATTAAAAAGTGTAAAAATTGCAAAAATATAAAAGAATATTGTTAGAGAAACCAAAACCGTCCAAAAACGCCAAATTCAATTCACGATATGTCACAAAGGGTTACAGATACCTACGCCACTGTTCGTGAGACTCATTCTGTAAATCTTTTTTTTAATAATTTTATCTACCTAATGAATTTCTTACTCAACTACACATAACATATATTTCTCAGTATGAACATTTTTTGGAATATCTTTCCATTTCATTTTTAAAGTTTTACAAATATTCTAAAAAATAAAAATAATTTTTAATTTATTTAAAGGTTTCCCGCAACCCACCCAAATACCTTTTGCGACCCAAATTTGAGTCGATCTAAGATTAAGAATCACTGAGGTATAGGTATAATAGCGCTTCTACAACAATCTTAAGGGGGTGTAAGAAGTGATGGTCATGAGACCAGCTCAAATGACAACCTCGCCTGCACGCGGTGCACACTGCTTAAGGACCAAAGAGGCACTGTCGACCGAATATCTGCCGGAATAAGCAGACCCCCTTGCTTGCAAACAGCCCCGGGTGGATGAGCGAGCAAGGATACGGGCACTCACTTGTCCAAGGAACGAGAAATCGTTCCTGAAAGCGGAATAACCAAAATATGGTCAACGGTATGTGGATGCAGAAGGCAAGGGGAAACCACTGCATTAAAAACCGTAATGGTGTCCTTAGTACAATTATCATAGTACAACAAACAAACACAACAATCATGGCAAGTTTGGCAACAAAATACTTCGGAGTAAAAAGTTCCCCAATCGGATGGCGACCAAGACTGTGAAATTATCAACAAATAATATCAAGATCGGATCATGGAATGCGAGAAGCCTTTTCGCACCAGGAAAACTGGACAACATCGTAAAGGAAATGATGGGCTAAATGTAAACATACTATGAGTAAGTGATGAGAGATGGATAGGAAACGGCAGTTGCACAACAACTAACGGCACATTCTATTACTCGAGGAACAACGACTCGAGACATCTAAAAGGAGTGGGGGTGATTCTAGACAAGAGTATTACAGGGTCAGTTCTCAGCTTCACACCATACTCAGACAGAGTTATGATGCTTCAACTGAAAATACGCACAGGTAATATGAATATCATAGCAACATACGCACCAATAGCAGAGAAGGAAGAGATGAAAAGGAAAAAAAATTATGCAGAACTAGACGATATACTTAAAAGCATCAAAAACAATGATATCACTGTAGTAATGGGAGACTTTAATGCTAAAGTAGGCAAAATAAAGGTTGTACTACATACGGGAGGTTTCGATTTAGGAGAAAGGAATGAAAGCATTGATAGACAAATAGAGTTCTGCCAGGACAAAAATCTTATGATAACAAATACCTTCTTCAAACTCCCCGCTCGTAAATTTTATGCATGGAAATCTCCTGCGGATAAACCAGATAATACAGTAAGAAACCAAATAGACTATATCCTCATTAACAACCGCTATGAAAACGCTGACAAGAGTGTAAAAACCAACCCCGGGCGCCGACATTAACTCCGATCACAACCCCGTAATAGCTAAACTCAGTATAAAAATGAAGAAAATAACAAAACGAATACATGACTTTATAGATACAAAACTCCTTAAGGACCCTGCAATCAACAGTGCAATAAAACAAGAGATAAACGAATACATGAGAAACAGTAATATACAAAACAAAGGCAGTGTAGATGAACAGTGGGAGAAGATACAAACAGGGTTAGAAGCAATAGCTAAAGAACACCTAAGAAGCAAAAGAACCAAGAAGAAGCCCTGGATAACTACAGAAATCCTGGATCTTATAGACGAACGGAGAATTAGCATAAGTAACGTGAGTGAATATAGAATGCCACACAAAATACAAAAGAAAGTTAAAATAGAGCTAATAGAAAAGAAATCTGACCACTTCCACATGCACAAAGATAAAGGAAATGGCCGGCTGCTATAAAAACAAAGCAACAGTGAGCATCATTAAGGACTCAAAAGGGTGTATAATAACTGATGTGAAAGACAAACTAAAGAGATGGAAAGCTTACCTCTCGGAACTCATTGAGGACAAAAGACCCCCAAAACCAACCTTTGAAGCAAACAACAGTAACTTAAAAATACTAAGAACAGAAATAGAGTATGCCCTAAAGACTATCAAGCCTGGTAAAGCAGTTGGCCCGGACCAAGTACCTATAGAGTTTATCAAAATGTTTGATGACGATGTAGTTGATATTCTTTTGGATGTATTCAACACCATTCACGAAAAAGGGGAAATCCCTAAACACCTTTGTGCTTATTCCCAAGAAACCGAATCCAAGAGAGTGTAAAGATTATCAAACCATCGCACTCATGAGTCACGCCCTGAAGCTCTTCCTAAAGATAGTACACAAAAGAATATACAGAAAGCTTGAAGAAGACATAAGCAGCACACAGTTTGAGAAAGAGACTCTCTTTTAAGTTAATGTTCTTTTCCAACGTTGTCTGGATATAAATCAGGATGTGTTTGCATGTTACATTGATTTTGAGAAGGCCTTCGATAAAGTAAAACATGATAAACTACATCAGCTACTCCTTAGCAAAAGCATTGACTCGAACGACGTTAGAATAATCAGTAATTTGTACTGGGGCCAAAGGGCTAACACAAAAATTTAAAATCAAGTAACATAAAAAATGGAGATCCGTCGTGGCGTGAGGCAAGGATGTATTCTATCGCTCCTTTTATTTAACCTGTACAGCAAACAATTTTTAACAAGGTACTGGAAGTGGAATCAGTGGGAATAATTATAAATGGAGTACCTGTTAATAACCTCAGATATGCAGATAACACCGTCATGTTAGCAAGTAATCTCAAAGATATACAACACCTACTTGAAAAACTAAATGATCGATGTAACGAACACGGCGTAAACATTAACTTTAATAAAACTAAGTTAATGGTAATTACAAAGTCACCACAGAATCAGAACCAGTTACCTTTGGCAATAGCAAATACCACCATAGAAAAAGTGCAAACATATAAATACCTAAAAACCTAGATAGAGCAGACAGTAGAACAAACAACAAATATAAGAACAAGAATAGAAATGACTCGAGCAGTATTTATGAAAATGAAGAAGATATTCACCAGTCGTAATATTAATATAAATCTCAGGATGAGGATGCTACGTTGCTACGTATTCTCTACGCTCCTGTACGGGGTTGAAACGTGGACCCTCAAGAAGAACCACACCGACAAATTACAAGCATTCGAAATGTGGTGCTATCGCAGAATGTGGCGTATTCCCTGGACAGACAGAATCACGAACATTGAAGTACTAAATAAAATGCAAAAGGAATGTGAAATTATTAAGAACATAAAAAAAAAACTTCAATATTTAGGCCACTTAATGAGAGGCCCCAAATACAAAATTCTCCAACTGATAGTACAAGGGAAGATTAATGAAAAGAGAAATATTGGCAGACGTAGAGCATCGTGGCTCAAAAACCTAAAGGACTGGTTTTATTGTAGCAACACTCAACTATTCCGAGCAGCAGTCGATAAGGTCCGAATAGCTATGATGATAACAAACCTCCAATAGGAGACGCACTCAAAGAAGAAGAACAATCTTAAAGAGAGTCAAAACGGTTGCCGTCATCTTTTTGGTACATATACTTTAAATAGCCACTTTAAACTTTTTCTAGAGCATTAAATTAATTGCGTTATATAGATACGGTACTATCCAATTTACTTCTAATAGCAGCAAAATGATTCTTTATTAGAAAAATGTTTTGCTGTCCTAATAATGAATCCAACTCTAATGCAGAATTCATGTTATCTATGTTATTACTAAATGTTAAGTAACTAGTAAACAACAAATTGAAAACTGTAAGTCGAAATACTTGATAAAAGTTGTTTATTTTTATATATTTAGTTTGTTTTAAACCAAGTAAATATTATTTTAATAACACATTAGATTAATCAGCAGTCAGCCATAGTCAAAGTTATTGCAATTTTTTTTTCAAAGTTTATTCTAATATCAATAATTATAATAAAAATTAATGGTAGTATGTTGGATTTATGTTGGAACACCATTATATACTGAATACTTTATAGACTTGTAGTTTGACACCTCAACAAATTGTAATCGATCATAACGGTATGATTGAAACATATTTCAAACTTTTTTATCGCATCTTACAACACAAAGTTTATAATAATCCCATGCTCTAACATTTTGCTAAAATCGGTACATCAATTTGTTGTCGCAGAACAATTTAGAGTTGGAAAGTAAACAATGCATGCATACATAGCACGTGCTCAATAGGCTCGTCACGCATTTTACATCCTCTACACGTTGAACTGTCTTCAATACCAATCGTGTGCATATTTTTTCTTAACTGGCAGTATCCTATCAAGATCTCTGTTATAATTTGTAATTTGTTGTAAGTTCTTTCTAGACAGTCGCAAGTAGTGATCGGCTGTCTTAGCGTTTGGGGCAATCACTGTCTTCTTTGCCTGTTTGCAGCCCGGTGTGTCATCCCAGCGCTTTCTCAGTGCGTTGTGTGTGTTAATTTTTAGGTTATTAAAGCTTTTACGTGGTAAAGCGCTTTATGCACCAAAACAGCCAGGCTTTCTTTGCAGTGTGCAGGGAATGCTAATTTCATTTATATCTATAATATTAAAATTAGAAAAACAAACCTTATCAAAGAAAGTCTGTGTTTTGTGTTTAATCCTTGCGTTTTAATAGTAAAAGTAAGTGCATTCTGTTAGGATAATAATTATGTACTTAAAAATATACTATAACATTTTTTTGTGTTTAACGAATTTTACCAAAATTAATAAACATATTGTTCTAATAGAAAAGGTAGTTGAGCATAGTTTGTTATTGCATATTTCAAGCTAAGTAGCATATCGGCAAAAATAATTACATTGCGGTCAGAAGTATTGTTTTTCAAAGCAATATTTATAGATAATAATATTAAAAAATCGTTTCCATCAATTATTCAGTTATCAACTCTTTAACATTAAGATTGAACCATTGATTTTAAAACAAAAATGTCAAGACGCACTGACATATTGGTTGATGTGGTATTTGAAAAAGTATAAATAAGCCACTTGGTTATTTAATGAAATTCATTACTGTAAATCAATAACAAAGCCAAAAAAAAAACAAAACTCAAAAAAACAGCATCAATCATTTTAGAATCAGAATTAAAACCATCAAATTTAACTGTATTTTTTTGGTTGAAAGAAACTATCAAAACGTACAAATTTGTAATCAAAACCTATACAATAAAACTTGAAGTTACGATGCGAATGCCATATCCTATCAAATGTTCAGAAATGTCAAACCTGCTAGAAGATTTTTTCCATGTTTGTCCAAAAAGAATTCCGTTTGTGACTAATATATATTTCATATTAAAAACCAGTGCAACTAAACGTAGTAGCGTTGATTGACAAATATACTAAGATACGCAGCCCGGAATAATATTATGTCCATGATATGTAGATGGCGTATACACGTCAAAATATTAACCAATTTATTAACAAAACTGTAACAGATTATATTTTGCAATTATTTACCATAATATGATTGCAATTGTAAACAGAATTTACGAAATGTAAACGTTTATACATTTTGGTGTGAGTGCCATCTATATCTCGTGAACGGTATTTTATCTCAGGTTGCGTCATGGTTGCGTATCTTAGTAAGTTTATCAATCAACGGTAGTAGACATACCGTATCGTAATACAAAACCGTACATAAAAATTAATACTGTATGTGCTATACGCTACACGTTTTACTCAAGCACACTATGCTATAACACATCACACTAACTCATGCGGCTTAGTCCTTTTTAGCTTTCGTACAAGATTTTTTTTAATATTTTAGGGCTTGACTATAAAAAGGATATTATTATTATGATTTTTTTTTTCACCGTAATTTTGCATTCAGTTCATGCCAAAGTAGTTTGCATTGTTTTCTTGTGGTACAATGATGTCGTTGTAGAATTTTAAACAGTATATTAACTTTTTATTGGTAAATGTATGCATAGATAGATTATCTTTCGTCTTTTTTTATTTTTCATTTTTTGAACAATTTAAAAATATGTTATTAGCGTTTTGTAGTTTGAAGGTTAAAATCTCTGCATACACAAATGCTGTAGTGGTAATATCTGTCGTTTCCGGCAGGTCAATTATCAAAAAATTAAAAGTATTAATCCCTAGATTTATCTCGTTGACTCTTAAGCAAAATATAAGACAACAATATTTCTGCATACTGCTTTGGTAGTATTTTATATAGTTTATAGACTAGACTTCCGTGCCAAACTTTATCAAACGCAACGTTTTGTTGCCTTTCATTGGCTTGCCCAGTTTAAAAATCTTAATCACTTCAGCTACCTTCAACGTAACTGGGATATACTTGAGATGAAATGCAGCATTTATGAAATAAATAAACATTATTATGCCTTTATTGTAAAGTCCAATTTAATTTGATTTGCTAAATACATTGAACAAGTTATTAGCAAACACATCTGTTTTTTGCTTATTGTTACAAGTTTACAGCAATCCTTTTCTTTAATTCGCAGAATAGATGAGATAGATCTTAGCTGGGTTTCTACAAGAAATAATTTGTCTCTTTTTCTGCTGATAAGATATTTACTTAATGCGTACTCTTTCAGTTTCTGAATTTTTCTATTGAGCTTCTTTGACAAATTTTCTAATTTCCAATTGTGTATAATAGTAATTTTCTCACTTTGTTACATAATACATAATCAATTTCTTTTGTGTTGTAGGTTGCTACAGTTTGGATAATACTGACTAACTTTTCAATCTCATAATTCAATTTCTTTGTGTATTTAAGATTTAAGTTGATGTTATTTTTAAGGTAAGCTTTTAAGTTTTCCCAATCAGTTTTATTAACTAATTTTGGTTGAGTTTTCTTCCTAAATATTTTTTTGCTTAGCGTTAAAATGACTACCAAATTATCAGTTAATGTCAAAGTTTTGTACTTCTATAAAATTTGATGATAATTTTCTTGTAATAAAAAAAATCTAACATATCAAGTATTCTATTTGCAACAGAAAGTTTTACTTGTAGAATAAAACATGCAGTTAATCTCTCTTAATGTCAGTCTAAGTTGTAGTCAGTCGTAATTCCCAGTCCATATAATCAGAGATTATAGCACTTCAATGTTCTGAGTGTTAAGAAATATTTATATTTCATGTGTTTGAATTAAAATGCCATTAGTATTAAAAAAATCAATGCTTAAATCAGCTATATTTATGAACTATTGTTTTCTTACTGGAAAGTGCTAATTACTCAGGCTTCTAATCGGTCTAATCTATCAGTAAATTAGTTTAACTTATCCATCATTTGCTTCATTACTTACTAGAACAGGAGGTAGCAGAAAATTATTAGATGACGTTACGTTCGTATATGTGATTTTACTGATTTTTTTATTGTAAGTTTTTAGGTTGAAATTGCTAATTCCTTCTTTTCTGTAACTATTTACTAACATTACATTCTATATAGCTTAACGGGTGTGCATCTCCACAGTTCAAACCCTTAGCTGGCAAATCTCTTGTTTCGTGCATTCGTTTGTGTAATGATTTCCAGAATATATAGAGTTTTTTTGACAAAACTTCTGGATATAAATTTATCGAATAAAATAATTTATATCAATATGACATTTCATTGTACTACAAGTCTCTGAGTGCCATTCTCGGTTGCTTTCGTCCATTATCCAAGTTAGTTTGTAATACTCCGTATCGTTGTTCACATTAGCTCTCAGTTCATCATTGCTACTTTAAAATTAATCCTTTGTGTTAGTTTTAAAATCGTACGTGTACTTGTGCTAAACTAAACGTACAGTTTTTTTGTTGCCATAAATAAGTTTTTATACTATATTATTTAAATATCTAAAATAGATACCTACAGTTCTAAAATATATTTCTAAAAGTACTAACCTTTAAAATGGCGTACTTTACTTAAATCTATATTGTTTGTTATCATCAACTCACCTGTAACAAAAAAACAAATATTAACAAATTAAGTTACACAAGTACGTTGGTATTAAAATAAAATTGGCGTTGTTATACTCTGAACCTTACCACTATCCGAGTAAGTAAGGATCAGCTCAATAACGGTAAAAAACACCATTGTAGCGTAATTATACCTGACACATGACCACCTCCAACCACAGCTACAGTATAGTACAATAGATAGGTTCATTTCATCAGTACTAACCTAAAAATAGTATACCGATTTGTCAAACCTTTGTTACCTCACGCTGTAATGAGCATTACACTCGCAACCAAAGCCATTTCAAATAAAACTTAACGACTCTATGCATATTGCTAGAATATAAGCAAAATATATTGCTAGCTAACAATATGAACTGTCATGTTAACAAATCTTGTTTGCTGACAATATAAACGGTCATCACATCAGTAGGCGTGGCAAATCTCTAGACAAAAAATAATAATATATATATAAAAACTTATTTTGTTAAAGTTACAATTCATATTGTTAGTAATCAAGATTTGTTAAAATAACAGGTCATTTTGTTAGCAAGCAAGATTGTTAAAATGACAGTTCATATTGTTAGCTAGCAATAGATATCTCGCTTACATTCTAGCAATGCACACAGAGAATAGCCCCAAATGTCAGATTACAAATAAATAAAATTCAAAATAAAACATTAACACAAATTAAAACACATTCCTCCCAAAACTGCTCAAAAGTTCAAACAAGGTTGCCTTTCCACACATAGCGTGGTTAAAATAAAAAATACCTTGGTAAGTTGAAAAACTGTATCGTCAACAACCAAGCCTGGAGATCTTTGGGTGTTAAAAGCATCTCTACTGCCGTAAAGCTAAAAAATCCTTTCAAAACCCCAACAACAATTTGGTTGCTTAAAACGTACAGATGCCACATACATAGCCAACCTACCAGAAACACCTCAGATAGTTCTTAAAACTCCATCAGGAAATGTTTAAAGCTCTGATCACCACCTTGTAGAGAACATGCCTAAGCAATAAAGAAATCTCACCATACAAAGCATCCGAACCAAATAGTATCTTTCCAGCCCTTCTACAATGGAGTAAATATCGCTAAATTCCCATAGCACGGAGTAAAGTAAAAGTTAAATTTATACCAAAACCATAGCGTAGTAAATACACTAGCGTAAAATCCTGTCTTAAAAATACTTAAAATATTGTGCAAAAGATCAATTCTAAAAACGACCTTCGCCACGACGCAACGGGACAAAACGTCCACTGTTTAAGTATTTAAAGACATTAAAAAAAAACGTTTGACAAAACCTTAATAATAAAAAACTGTACTTTCAACACTTAATGTTAGCTCCACAATCCAATGGATAAATTAAACACATGCTGGAAACATAACTGTCACTGTCACAGAAAGTCGGAAAAGTTGTTGGCTACCTTCAAAGAAATGTACTATCATCGCTACTATGTATTCTAGATTTAGACATCGTTATCTACATAGTTAGCTATGCAGATGATATAACAAGTAGTAAATTTGAAACAAAATTTCAATTTAAAAACGTGATATTTAGAAATTACATAATATGCCACAACAACATAAAAATACCTTTAAATTTCAACGAATGAAGCCACACTCACGAAAACTATCACATTAAAGACTAGATTTAAGCAGTCTGTGAACATTGATTTTAAATATGTGTGACTTATAAGTCTCGAACACTCAGTAATTTAATGTAAAAAATCTTCAATAATTAAAAATTTGCGCAAAACCAGCCTTTCACATTAAAAAAAAAAGATCAACTAAATCTACCAAAACTCCTAAATACCCTAAATTCCCCATTAACGCTACTAACAAATGTAAAAGACAACAAACTGACATAAAAATCAAATGTAAACAAAATGTTGGCAAAACATGGAAACTATCTCCAAAGATAGTACATTTGTAGCCATGCACAAATGTCGTAATACTTATGCTCATTTTCAAAGCATAGAATGATAGCCAAGAACTAAACAGAAAACATATGCAAACCAATAGCCTAAGTACAACAGATAGCATTCAAACAAACACCAACGGCAACCATAGAAGCAATGATGTGCCTGCTAACCGTTGACATCTGCAATGAGAAGGTAGCAATAACGGCAGCATTATGCCCGAATGCAACCATACGTTGGTACACTGCGCTTACGGCTAAAAACTGTTCTGCAGCTAAAAACACTTATGCCAAAAGTGCAATACATGTATTTCAAAAACCTTACAACGTACAAATGTAGGAACGGCAGAAACAAAGCGTAGATAAGGATAAACTCTTACAAATCTACACCATGACTCTTAAACATCAAGGCTCTAGGGCCCTAGTCTACTCACAAGACATATATGCTCAATATCCTCATCCCTATCCTACAGACCAAGATAGCCGGAATCATCTCTGTAGTAATAAAAATAGTAACAAACAAATTTGCCAATCTTAATAAACAGCAAAGCAATTCTAGTTATAAACAAGACTAAGATTACATCAAAGGTAAAATGTCATTCTCCCTTAACAATAACAGCTCGCAAAAATAACAACAAGCTGTGTACAATGAAAAGACACTCCAACTTAATAGGCAATATCAAGACTGATTAGCTGGAGTGCAAAAAATCAACCACCAACATGTGTGAACTTAAACCTTAGATCGCACCATCCTCGCCACTCTACTAAATACGTACCACGTACTAAATGTACGTTTCAAGTACAAAAGCCGATCATAAAAAAACCTGCAAATCCTAACAAAAATCTTGACAAGATATTGTTAACTTAGAAAGCACATACATACGTTGAGTATTGAAAACAGCCCAACATGTAAAGAAGATAATCCAATGCAAAAGTCCATGTTAGGAAATTGCTAGACATGGCCAAAATAAAGAAAATCCTTCCAAGCACTGTACAAAGAGCATAATAAGGCATATGTGCGTCTCACACTATAATTGAAATCTGGATTATCTGTAAATTTGTTCATCGCTAAAGGTTAAAAACATTAAAAAAATTAGAAATAAGTTACGGCAGAGTCACAATCGATGCCGCTTCGGTACTGATATTTACAAATTGAATCAAATGAATTTTATTAAAACAAGGTTCATAAAATAAATTCAAGGTTATTTATTATTTTAAGAATGCAATGTATAAACTGTCAACTGCTCTACGCAACTTTTTAATGAGAAATATGCGGAAGTAATAATTTTATTACTATATAAGAATGATCTATCTATACATATATCGCACCTCCTGCAAAAAATATGTTTTTGTTCACTATTATTAAACTATTATCTACTTGAATAAATTAATCTTAAAAAATATGCTGATATTTATTATTCATCTCTTAACAATTCAACATAACTTCACCATTTAAAGTAGTTATAAAACATGAAGAATAATACATTTTTTATATATAGGCTTCAGGGAAAGATAAGCTCAATAAATCATAAAACAAGAATGAACTAAAAAACTGTATGTGTTAGATAAAATTCCTTCAAAAACTCTAAGATAAAATAAATGTGAGCGTTAACACACAAGAAAAACTGACACATTTGAGTTATTTTATATAAGAAAGAAAAAACAAATTTGATATATCGTGTAATGTAATCAAAGTAATAATTTAAGACCTTACAATATCCACTATAAAATAAAACTGAATCAATGAATCTCAATAAGAAATTTAAAATGTTCCTGTATTCTATCAAAATTATGTAATTAATAAGTCGAGGACTACATGCACACAACATTTAATTAAGATTGTATTAATTGTTTTCATACTAATAATTAATCATGTCTCGTCTAATTTTAATAACGTCGGCCTACTTTAGTTGAAGTTGTGAGAACGAAAAGTGAAGCCCGCTGTATGATGATGACGGGTCCCGCAGGATCCGACGACATTGAAGCTTATGTCCTTTTCGTACTGGGATTTGCAGGCCCCGAGTAATAAATGTCATAGTCTCGCTAGTACTGTCATTCAAAAACCCAGTGTTTTATTCCTATGGGGAACGACCGACATCATTCCCTACAGACTCCTTCAATTTTCTCCTCATTTAATCAATTTTCAACACATATTTGCAATATAAAAGGAAACTTAACCTTTACATAATCTAATTTCATTATATTATATAAATTGCTAAAAATATTTTCCTCAATCATTTTTTTGTTGGGACATTGATCCCGATCGATCTATAATTTGGCGACTAATTTGAATAGGATCCCCCTCATATAATTTTAAAGGCCTGGCAGACCTTGTACGATAATAAATTACTCAAGGGTGGAAAGGCATTCTGACAAGTTGTATACCACATTGACAAGGGGTCCAGCCAGTCTCTAAGTTGGAAAATTTGTTTTTTATATAATTTGGGAACTGCTCTAAAAAATAGAAAGTTAGAAAATGCGGCGATAAGTAAATAAATATGCTGGATATAAAAAACGGTTTAGGATCTGCTCGTATGTAATCCATCATCACCGCTAATATATTGTTGGAACTTTCATCGCGCTGCTTTTAAACGTTAATGGCTTTTTTTGTTTCGAATTCTGGATGAAGGGCCGGGCAACACGAATAAAAATAAAAGATATAAAAGAATATATATATATATATACATATAGCAAAGTGGTGATGATTTGCATGTAAAATTTGATAGAAAATGCAAATGAGTAAAATCAAATTTCAAATAAAAAGTTAGTTGCTGAGGATTGAAAACGCAAATTAAATAAATAAAAATTATTAAAATTTATATAAAACTGTTAATATCAGTTAATTCATTAGATTTTAACTGTAGATACAATATTAATTAATTAAACTATACAACTGTTTTAAGTAAAAGACCTAATATTGGCTCGTTATTCTATAGACCAGAAAGGTGCTTGTCTAGTCACTTTTTCATAGATTTTGCGCAAAATATAAAACAAAACCGTCTGACATTGCTTGAATAAAGTCGGGTAAACACTACTCTGAGTCCGCCATAAACTCCTGCCTATCGTAGATGCACAGCTCGTTGTATGGATACAGTTACAAACTAAACAACGCGACAACGTTCCGCAACAAGTCCTAGTTCTGTTTAAATAATGACAGACAAAAGACAAAGCAATGTGTATCATTCAACAAATTTATCCTAATATACTTAAACAAACGTTTAATACGATAAAGTATCTAATTAAGTTTTAAAATTATCATCCTCCGACCTAAATGCATGGGTTGTGTGCGCCTTAGCTTCGACTGACGGACTATTTCAAATAATGGCACATGAATCTTATATGCAATTTTTTAAATCTTTCAATTTAAAAATTAGAATTGTAAAAAAAAACCTGATCCAGCAACCAGCATATTTTTTTTGTCTAAATATTGACGCGCAATTAATTAAATTGCAAAGGCGCATCATCATAGACATATGTCATAGCCATACCCCCTCCCTAAGTATAAACTAACTATTTAGGTAAAACATCTTCCAAAACCCGCCAATATTGGTCGTAAAAAATTGCATACAATTCCATACATTTACAGAAAACTGGTTCTGGTAGTTGGTTTCACTTATAGCATGTATGCAAAAGTGTATGGTAGAGATAAAGCTTCTAGTCTCTAAAAATTTGCCAGACTGTTACGCGGTTACAGCCTTATTGTTTGGTTAGTATGCTACTATAACGTTACTAACTAATAGCTACTTACATCATACTAAATGTGTCCTATGCATATTTCATTTTTAGTATAATTTAGTTAGTAGCTTTGTAGCTACTAACAAAAACATTATGTTTTGGCAACACAGTATTATGTGACATGAAATTCGCTTCATGTTACATTTTTGAGTGGTAAAAACAAAAAATGAGAAGGTTTTCCACAAAAATAGAGATTTAATAATAATTGTAGAACTTGTAAATAAAAACTTAATTGCCAAAATTGCTTAAAAAAAATGCAAACGTATTAATATGTGTCTGTTTTGTTTTAAAATGTAATTTATTGATATCTAAAATAATGTATGCATTTATTGCAATTGAAAAGCTTGAAAAAATAAGGCCACACACAATTAATAAATAAATAACATTAATTTATTTTATTAATTATACTTGACGCAACCACTACATTTTGGTGCTGATATTTAAATATTACCATACATTGCAATAAATTAAGCAAGATATCATTAAATGATGATAAATACCACAATATTTACAACTAACAGTTGTGGGTTATATTTACAATGTATTAAATCACATGCAAAACAAAACAATCTAGCTACTAACGTTTTAGTTGACAACTAAGCTTAGTAGCGTTTTAAATACTACTATGCATACGGTCAACAGAAATATTCAGCTAGTAGCACCTTAGTAGCCACTAAATATGACTATGCATAAGAGTGTTAATGTTTAGTAGGACTGCAATTTTCCGAGTACTTGTATACAGATTTCTTTCAATTGCATTAAGGACAAACTGTTCTTATTGTTGCAGGTTTTCCTATGGTATTAAAACTGACTGTTTCACAAAACAGTGCGTGGATGTTAATAAAAATTCCTCACAAAAAGTACATGTCTGCCATTTCAATGTAGGTAAACTTGACCATTTTAACAACTGTCAAGTTATGAAATAAATTGAATAAATTATTCAAACTCAATGCAACAATTACATTAGACAAGAATCAAGCATAAACAATTGTTTCGGTTCTACAAACCTCGTCAGTGTGCCTTGTATGACTACGGCATTTTACTTTAATAACTTAAAATTTCATTTCTTTGTTCTTTTTTTTTTAAATTTAATTTGCATATTCTCTTATTGAAAATCTTTTAATATTATTATGTTTTTTTTTGTTTGTTTTTGATGTTTTATATTTTATTAATTATAGTTTTTTATCATTTTATGTATTACTTATTTGTATTTAGTTTTTTTAATATGTACTTAGTATGTATTATTTTTCCTATATCCTAAATGAGGCGTGTAAAAGCAAAAGACGTCTTATCCACTTTAATCAATTCTGAGACGAATGAGAAAAACGTGTGCACGGTATATTACTTAGTAATTATTATGAATAATAAAATATTCTTGTGTAAATCGTTGATATACATTGTCAACAGACATTTATTTAAACAATATTTATAAGGTTTTTAATAAAAATTAAAACTAAATATGAATAAGACAAGTTTTGCAACAATAAAATTGAAATATGGAATTTTTTTTTTAATTTTTTTACAAAAAGAAATACAAATCAAAAAATATTATAAGTTTATTAAATCATAAATCTTTTAGCATTAGAAAACCTAAAATGCCATGACAAGACGTGCTTAAAGACTCCTCTAATTCGGTTTTTCCAATATCTCACAGGGCAATCCTTACCTAATACTGTTATGTTACAGTGCCATGCTTTTTAAAAATATTGACTGTTAATGTCGTACACAACTCAATAGCTTCCAGGAATTGCGTCCTCTCATTGGCTGCGTTGATAAGACCAGTTTTGATTTGCAACCTCAGGTGGATAAGACAAGTTTTGCAACTACATCAATATTTCATAATATATTTTAAATGGAGTAAATCAAGTTTTGCAGTAGAATAATGTATTTAGCACATATAGAATTAAAGGATCTACACAATAACGTATGTAACTCATTTAACTCCAAAAGTGGATAAGACGAGTTTTGCGCTTTTACACGCCTCAAATAGATCTCCTAGAATAAAACTATTATTAATTATTATTAATATTATTATTATTATTATTATAATTATTACATTATAGCAAAAGACAAATTTGAATAAATAATTTTGTGCTTATTAACCATGGATAACTGGATACCTAACTCCTTATGTTAATGCATTTCTATAGTGAATCAAATTATTTTACGGCGGCCATTTTACGTGTGACTATGTAATACAAAGTAAATATTAAAAACATCTTACATTTTATTATTTTAGAGTTTTATACATTTAAAACATGCATTTTATGTTACTAACAGTAACAAGAAACTATTTAAATGATCCGGACAAAAATTGGTTAGTTGGATTCAAAGTTAAGACAAAAAATGTGTTTCTAATAAACAATTTAGATCTTTTAAATTAACTAACCAACTTAAGCCAAAATTTTGGACAACATTATTACACGTATTACTGACGTTTTATTATCATAGTCAAACTTTGTATATGCAGTGGTTTTAGCAGTACAGTAACTTAGAAAAAAAAAACACTTAAAAATTCCTAAAAAATGTAAACCTGCACAACTTTTTATGAGCTATAGAACAAAAACCGGCAACAATCGTAAATAAGTACAAAATATAAGCCATTTACATGGTGTAATTAGATTTTTATTTGTAAACTTTCCGCGCTTGCCATCTACAATGGAGGTAATGTTTTATATGCGCAGCATACTGAATTAATTCCTCCAGTGTAATTATCAACTAAAACAAGTTTTAAAATTGTATACATTATATGCAATACGTATATGGTAATAACGTTAAAGTTTTGTAAAAATTTCAAGTTATTTGTTTTGCAAATAAAACAGTAACGTGAAAAATAACAAGAATTGTTATTCTGAAATTTAAATCTTATTTTGTTTTTTTGTACGTCACTGATTTATTTAAACTTTTACAAAACTTCAACGTTATCATCATATACATAATGCATATAATGTATACAATGTTAAAATTTATTTGAATAGGTAATTACACTAGAAAAATTAATTCAGTTTATTGAACATATAAAAAATCACTTCCATTGCAGATGGTATAGCCAGACACGAATAGTGTGGCCTCTATAATAGGCAACTTAGTATACACAAACATTATGTTAAATGTGGTTAAACTAATGCCTTTGCCCGTTTTAGCATTTTTCATTTGCGCTTACATTTTAAACATTCCATGGGCGACGTTGTTCTGGGATTGATAAATGCTAAAACGGGCAAAGGCATAAGTTTAACCACATTCAACATAATTTTTGTGTATTCTAAGTTACCTATTATAGAGGCCACTCTATTCGTGTCTGGCTGTACTGTTGTAATATAATATTATATTACATTTATGTACATAGGTTGACCATCTGCAAACCCCCCGTTTATTGCATTACGTGCCGCAACAACTAATGCATTTTATAATGCGTAATAAACATTCCAAAGGGTACGTCCGTAATATGTTTATTACTTAAATAAGGGTTCCTTTGGAATTGTTACTTACCCAATTTGAGTGTCTGCAATAAATGAGCAGACTATGCGCACAACGGCACAACCCCTCCATATTTTAAGTTTACCATTTAAGTTAAGAATGTATTTTTAGTTAGTAATAGTTTAGACATAGAGCTAGGATGTTAAGTATTAAATATACGAGATATTAAACCTATGCCCGTTTAAATTAATTTACCTACGTTTGATTCCAAGTGGAAACACTTAAACCCCGGAATCACAACATAAATTGGTGGCAGCGGTGTTTTCGAACACTACCAAATTAGTTTAGCGTTAGCTAAAGTAGACTATTGAGCGTTAGCCGTCTACAAAAACAACATCAAATAAGAAGAGGATAAGTGCCAATTCAGAGTCAATCGAAAAGAAACAGAAGCCATTTGAATTACTCAGGACCACATCGATTCCAGATTCCAAATCAATTTTCGTTGGAGAACAATGATGTTAATGTAAGTTTGTTTTTATAATTTTTCTGTTTGCGCGGTTCAGGGTGTTGTTGAGACTGAGATATTTGTGAATAGTTCGATAGATAGATTAATTACAAACGAATAGATAATTGTGCATGATATTAAGAAATAATAAAATCATAATGCCTCCCCCAGCTGAAAATAACAGTACACAACAAAGCGGCGTATTTAGTGCCGATAAATTAATAGATTTGGCAAGGGATTTTATTAAACCATTCAATGGAGACAATAACGAATTAAAATCTTTTATATACTCGGGAACCGAAGCCTTTAGCTTATTAAATGATGATTTTTCCAAAAAGATCTTACTTATTAAAATTTTATTAACTAAACTCGATGGTAGAGCTAAAATCGAAGCGCAGAATCGGAAATTTGATAATTGGAGTGAGCTAAAGAGTTTTTTTTTAAATAAGTTTGGTTAAAAGAATAGTAAGGCGTTTTGGCAAACACAATTTTATAGTTGTGCACAGAAAAAAGATGAAACTGTAGCACAGTATAAAAATAGGCTGTATGAATGCATACAAAAGATACAGGATTGTAATTTCGATCTGTATAAAGAAAACGAGTTAGAAATAGTACACGCAGAAAATTTAAGGGAAGCGGTTATAAATTTTATGAGGGGTCTAAATGAGCCATTTCGCACTATTGTTAGGCAAAAAGAACCAAAAACTTTAGACAAAGCGGCAACGTTAGCCGAAAAAGAAGAAAAACAATATAGTGAAGATCGACATATGCCATCTTCCTATATTAATTCAAAAGTGAACACGGAAAGTAATTGCTGGAAACAAGCAAATCAAGTGAAATTTTTTCCACAAAGAGATCAAAATAGTCGAGGAAAATATTGCAATTATTGTAATAAAACGAACCATTTTGAGTATGAGTGTCGTTTAAAAATGAGTCATCGGGATAATACAAATCGTCAAAATCGAACGGATTTTAATAATAAACAGAGTAGGTTTAACAGTAATGATACATTTTCGGAAAATAGATATAAAAATAATGGAAATAGGGAAGTAACTAATCAATTAGTTTATAACCGGGAAAATCCTAATCAAACTACGGTAGCTGATTTAAGAATGAATTGTAGGACAGTGCAATTAAAAGTTCTAGATGGAGAAAATTGTACTTTTAATAAATTATACCAGTCAATAGTAACTAACTGTAGTAGTACTATTCATAATGACACAAGGTTTTTATTGGATACTGGCGCGGATATTTCATTAATTAAATTAAACGTCTTAAAATATGAGGTAATAGTATATAATAATGGGATATCTATAGCGGGAATTTCTGATTCCATTCGTACGTTAGGAACATGTGAAATGATAGTTGACGTGGGCAAAGAAGTAGTAAAGCACATATTTCACGTTGCGCCAAATCATATTAATGTGAAATATGACGGAATAATAGGAGCCGACTTTATGAGAGATCATAAAGCAATTTTAAATTTTAACAAAAACATTTTTGTTATTGGAGAAAATCAGCTAGATATGTTAGAGAACGGGAAAAATTCAGTAAAAATTCCAGCTCGTTGTGAAATAGCAATTAATGTAATTTGCAAAAATAGTAACAACTCTGAATTTGAGGGAATATGTGAGTCAAAACAGATAGGGGATTCAATATTTATAGGCAGTTGTTTAACAAACATAAAAAATAACCAGGCAATAGTTAGTGTATTAAATATATCTGAACAAGATATTATTATAGAAGTTCCGACGGTAAATTTTATACCAGCAAATGACAAAAGCAGAAATGTATTAAATGTTGCAGTCAATAACCAACGCATACACAAAATAACAAATCTAATAGAAACTGAACATTTGAATTCAGAAGAAAAGCAGTCAATATTAGATATTTGCGAAGATTTTAGCGATCTTTTTTTGCTAGAGGGTGATAGATTAACTTATACGCCGTCTTTAACGCACGAAATTATTTTAGAGCCAAATACAACACCAATAAATAAAAAACCATATAGATTGCCTTATGCCCAAAAAGACGTAATTGAAAAAGAAACATCCAAACTATTGAAAGATGGCATTATTGTCCCTAGCAATAGTGCATGGAATTCACCATTGTTAATAGTACCAAAAAAGGATGCTCCTACTGGTGAAAAAAAGTGGAGAGTTGTGGTCGATTATAGACACATTAACGAGAAAACAGTTGGAGATGCGTACCCGATACCAAATATTACTGATATTTTGGATCAATTAGGAAATTCAAAATATTTTTCCACTTTGGATCTATCTAGTGGGTTTTACCAGATTCCCATTGATGTCAATTCTAGACAAATTACTGCTTTTAGCACACCTCTTGGTCATTATGAGTTTACTCGTCTGCCAATGGGTTTAAAAACAGCGCCATCCACTTTCCAGCGGCTAATGAATTCCGTATTAAGCGGAATTCAAGGAATAAAATGTTTTGTGTACTTAGATGACATTGTCATCTACGGAAACACACTACAAAACCACAACATTAAATTGGTTGAAATGTTCTCCCGTCTTCGTAAAAACAACTTAAAGCTTCAACCAAATAAATGTAAGTTTCTACGTAAAGAAGTTTGTTATTTAGGTCATCTGATAACGGAAAACGGAATTAAACCAAATCCACAAAAAACGGACGCAGTAAGAAACTTTCCAGTTCATAAAAATGCTAAAGAAGTAAAATCTTTTTTGGGTTTAGCATCTTATTATAGAAAATTTATTGAAAATTTTTCAAAAATAGCGTTACCCATGAACAACTTACTAAAAAAAAATGTTAAATTTTTATGGACAGATTCCTGTTCAACAGCTTTTGAAACACTAAAAAATTGTTTAATTTCCACACCCCTTCTTCAATACCCAGACTTTGAAAAAGATTTTATTGTTACTACTGATGCGTCAAATAAAGCGCTTGGTTGTATTTTAAGTCAAGGAAACATTGGTAGCGACTTACCCATTGCTTATGCAAGCAGATCACTGAACTCGGCAGAAATTAACTACTCCACAACCGAAAAAGAACTTCTAGCAATTGTTAGGGAATTTCAACATTTGAATGAATTTTTACCAAAAGGATTATCATTTCCGGTTGAAATAACAAACGAAAATGCGAATATAATATTAAAATTGTTGACATTGGAGATATATTATAAAAATTCAAAATTGGTATATATAGCTAAAATGCCGTTGGTAGAACCGTTCGAGTTTCTGTTTTTCAAAATTGTACCCGTTCCAGTAGATCTAAAAAACAATAAATATTCATTTATTCAACCTTCATGTAAATATTTAGGAGTTAGTCCAAACAAACATAACTACATCACATTTAACCAACTGCAATACGATCTATGCAAGGAATTTATGCCACAAAACTTGATATGTAAACAGAGTCAACCCATATATCTATCCAACGAGAATAATATCTGTGAAATTCAACTGTTTAAAGGTAAACAAAATGTGCCCAAAACATGTGATATAAGAATAACGGAAGTAAATAATAATATATGGTTCCAACTCGAAAATACAAATACGTGGATTTTCGTACTTGGGAAAAGTGAGATGGTCACTATCATTTGTGATAATAGCTCTAAACCAATTGAAGTTATGCTTAATAAATCGGGATTACTCACAATAAATAACAAATGTAAGGCGTACACAGATAATGCCCTATTAATCGCAAGAAAGACTCAGTTGAATAGTTTAAATAATAATCACTTTATACCACCCTTTAATTTAACAAACAATTTGTTTAACGATTCAAATATTAAAATGGAACATTTAAATAATATTAAATTAAAAAAGAATTTTAAGCTATTGTCAATGCATAGCGATGAACTGGCAGAATCTAGTCTGCATCTAAAAGAAATACAGGATATGTCAGAAAACCTGAAGTATCAAATCGAACATGCAAAAACAATCAAGATAGTGTCACACGCAATATATTTCATTATCTCATTTTTAGCTATTATTGTTATAGGATATGTATCGTATAAGATTCGCAAATGTAGAGCAAAATCTGCAAAATCTCAGTCTTTGGCAACTTCTGTCCTGTGTGGAACGGCAAATTTAGGAAAAACAAACAACATTACTAATGAACAATGTGTTTATTGGAAATGAAGTTGTAAAATATACAACACCTAGTGCAGTGAATAACGGTGGAGTACATTTTATACCAATTCAACAAATATAGAACTTTATAGTCATATGCTAAAGTGTAATTTGTATACGATAAATGTTTTATGATTTTTATTAGATAGTATGTATGTATTATGAAATTTTGTATCTAAATTTATGTGTTAATTTTAATTTTTGTATGTTATCAGATTCATTCTATTATTTTTTGTATTTAGTGTTAAAACCCGACAAAATATGTGTATTGAAAATTTTTGCTTATTTTATTTAGAAAAATTTCATTTTAGCCCCGTAGGTGTTGTAATATAATATTATATTACATTTATGTACATAGGTTGACCATCTGCAAACCCCCCGTTTATTGCATTACGTGCCGCAACAACTAATGCATTTTATAATGCGTAATAAACATTCCAAAGGGTACGTCCGTAATATGTTTATTACTTAAATAAGGGTTCCTTTGGAATTGTTACTTACCCAATTTGAGTGTCTGCAATAAATGAGCAGACTATGCGCACAACGGCACAACCCCTCCATATTTTAAGTTTACCATTTAAGTTAAGAATGTATTTTTAGTTAGTAATAGTTTAGACATAGAGCTAGGATGTTAAGTATTAAATATACGAGATATTAAACCTATGCCCATTTAAATTAATTTACCTACGTTTGATTCCAAGTGGAAACACTTAACCCCGGAATCACAACAGTACGTACATAAAGTTTACAAATAAAAATCTAAATGCTCTGCGTAAATGGCTTATGTTTGGTGATACTTTACGATTGTTGCTGATTTTTTAATTGTTTTTTGTAAAAAAGTTATAGGGGCTCAATTTTTCAGAAGAACTTTTAAGTTTTTTTTTTCTGTACCGCAAAAACTCTTATCTATACAAAGTTTAACTATAATAGTAAAACGTCAGCAATACGTGTAATAATGTTGATTTAAAATTTGGTTTAAGTTGGTAGACCCGTTTAGAAGCTTTTGAAAAAAAATGTTCTACATTACAAAGCCATAAACGCACAACAAAAAAGACTTCAACCTAGTCTTTTATAAACTCACTCACTGTATAAAAAATATAAAATGTTAAATCTAAGAAATTCAAAATTTTCCCCCACAAAAATGCAAAAAAGATCACAGTCACAAGTGACTGAACGCAACTACGAACAAGAGTAGATGCATTTACAAATAAATTCTGTATGCTCTCCAGTCAATAATATAAATCAAAATAGCAATTTCTAGTGTGTAAATGCATGTGCAACTGACCATTTACCGTTTTACACTAACTCTTAACAAAGTCAGTGACTGATGCAAATTAAATACTTTCTGCCAAAGACGGCAATAAGCAGTAAGCAAGGGCGCCGTAGCCACACAATAATCCAAATTTGTGTCATATTATTGTCAAACATATTTTGCTGCAATATCGTATAAGAATTGTAAGTGAAGATAAGCCAAAAATCTAGAGCTAACAGTCTAAGATGTGACCTTGGGTGCTGTAAGTGTGTTATCTATTTGTTGCAAGTGCAAATCTGATCGGCCTAGACAACCCAGAAAAGCACCCAAAAGCTAAACCCAACTTAACTAAAGTCAACCACCGCCACTAGACAACGTGCTTCCCTCTCGTCTAGACGCAAACCTGAAACCCTATAGAACAATACTCATAAAGCAGCATCAGGATGACACAGGTCAAACGTTGCCAGCAAAGACCAATGCAAAATTGAAGAGTTGTCAAGACCTACTCTACAATAAAACAACACCCAAAACCTAGATTCAAGCGCACTATGCGAGCCAGACACCCGCAAGGCCCTAAGATCCAGTAATGTGTAAACAAAATGCAAACTATGCTAAGTTAAACCACAACCATCCAATACTGACAATATCACAAATGACTCTTGGACATGACATTAATGTGATTAATCGGAACTAGGCTTATTACCATTTCATTACTAAATGTAAGCTTCCAAGAAACTTAAATTTTAAAATTTTCTATTATTTACTAGAAAGTGTAAGACATTAGTGCGTGCCATAAAAGCGCACAACCCGTGTTAGAAGGTGGAAGAGTATTATTGCAAGCACAAGTTTTTTTTTTTTTTTTTTTTTTTTAATATATTTATTTATAATACATATATATGTACATTTCATTTTAAAATAGAAAAAAATAAAATAATTGTAATATTCCAGCAGTACCGCCATCTATCCGTACGGATTCCAGGGGCCTGGTATTGAAAATTTATTTGATTATCCTGTGTGTGTATTAATATTGTGTATTGGTTCCATACTTGTTTTTCCCTTAAATATAGTTTTAGTTTGATTTTAAATTCGTTTAATGAGCATATATTTTTGATTTCTTCTAGTATGTTGTTAAATTCTTTAATGCCTTTGACAGTTAAACTTTGATTTTTTGATGTTGTTCGATTTACTTCCATGTTAAGGTGTCCTTTTTTTCGTGTGTTGTGTGTATTAATTTCTTTTCTAGTTGTTAATTTTAGTTCTGTTTTAGTTAGTCCAAGTTGTATTTTTTTTATTAAAATGATACATTGTTGTAAAATTTTATTTTTTATTGTTAGTTGGTTTGTTTTTTTATGAACTTCAATTGTAGGTGTTAGTTTGTCCCTTTGATATAGTGTTTTTATTGCTTTATTTTGTTGTCGTTGTAACTTGTCTATGTTTTTTATATTGGTTTGTGACCATATGGTCATCATGTAGTTAGTTTGTAAACTAAAGATTGCATTATGAATAATGTTTCTTGTTTTTTGTTAGCAATTTTGTATAGAGCTCCTATAGCTATTGTGTTTTTTTTTCATAAGATTCTGTACGTGTTTATCCCATTTTCGATTATTGGTAATTGTGATTCCGTAAGAAACGTAACTTTAAATGACAACAGGCGGCGCTTACATCCTTACCATACGCCCACTCCGCTACGCGCTCAACCAACCACGTTTATAAAACAAATTCGTTTTAAAATATTGCAGTCAGTCCGCTGCAGTAACAGACGCAGTCCAATCGTTGTAAGAGACTAGAAGTCCGCCCAAACTAACGCGAAAGGACAACATTGACACAACAAAATCCGCTGCGTCGACGGCATCCTGCACCGAGTCAATAAATTGTACCCCTGTAAGTTCAAAAACGCTTAGATCTCCTATTCAGTAGTCAAATGGACTGCATAGCTAGGTACAACCTAGTTAGTCTCAAAGTTGCAGCTAGGTAGATCACTTCGTAATCTTAGATAGCTTTATGTTGTGTCTTTATTTGTAATTCCCCAAGGTTTAAGAATGCAGGAGCATCATTCCTAAGATAGTCGTCGGTGTTAAAGTAGTTGAAATCTATTATTGTAGCCAGAGGGTTGCATTCGTACTTTCTGAAACAGTTTAACAATTTTTGTAATAATCACTCTAAACACTAATCGCTTTAATATCAGTTAACGCATGTTTGATGTTGATAAATATGATATAACCTAATATTATATTCCGTGCCGGCGCGCTAAAAAATAGAAGCAATTCTAAAAGTAAAAAAAAGCCATTGCTCATTGCAATCAACTTTTGTTGCTAACTTAATCTGTGTTTATGCTTGTAATGATGCCAAATAGAGGTCATCAACATTCATTTTAAAAAAAGAGTGTTATACGTTCGGTTTAAATCAAAAATAGTGTTCATTGCCCAATGATACTTTGTAGCCCAATCTTGATCACCAACCGTAAATATTTCTAAACACCTGTACAGTAGACTGCTTGGCTTTAAGACAAGTCTTACTTTAATATCGTTCTTCCTAATTGTTTGCCGCAAATGTCTGTCAAACTAAGGTGTCCCTAATTTTTAAACTTCAAATCGTTTCTCCATATAGTTTTACTTTATTTAGACGTCTACCTTTAAAAAATAGGTCAATTTTTATTTACCACGCTTATCAATGTAGACGATTCTTGTAAACAAAGTTGCGGTAGCTCTTGCAAAAATGATTAAAAAAAACATACTTGTGTTCGGGTGTCTTTGATTATTTTGACTAGGGCCCTTCACAGTGATAAACTTTAATTTATGTCTTTTGCATATTAGACAAAATCTGCTCTTGCATCTCTAATCATGTACCCCAAATTCGCATTGTTGAATACAATAAACCTTCTAATAGCATTTCAAAGTATCGTGTAATAATCTCAAATTACTTACATTGAAATCGTTTAACAAATAGTAAACTTATTCAAAATGTGTCTAATTATTTGTAATTTCCAAAAATCACCTGCTGTTATATTAAAAACAATTTGCTCTCAAACTAAAAGAAGACTAAAACAACTAGTAGTATCGTACGGTAGTTTCAAATTCATTTCGTACCTTTCAGACAATTTCTTTAAATTTGTTTCCTTTTAAAACCAAAAAAATACTCCACTATTGTTGAATAGATCTTTGATTAAAAACGTGCCTGTTAACTTGTCAAGACCTAGATATCCCTACAAACAAAATCTAATTCCAGAAAGGATGCAACAAAGAAGTCAAACAAAAAGTATGATTTTTGATAAATGGTCATCGACAAAACAAAATTTGATAACGTTAAAACGTTAAGCACAACTAAAACAAAATACTTATATGCATCGGTAGAAACACTAAAATCCATTTGGTTTAAAGTAGTATCTGATATTGGATATGTTAAAGCAAAACTATTTATTAAAAAAAAATGCTGCTGAGTACTTAGCCATAAAATATGTTTCGTTTAAAAATCACAAATAAATATCATACAAAAGGTTTTCTTAACATATAATCACACTTTACAGGTATTTTTTTTTTCTGTTTCAGCTAAAGTTGCATTTTGTGTTCATACATAAAGTAAAAGTTGCGGATTACGCGTGACTGCAGTAAAAAACTGCAGGACTACACAATCTTCGCAAAGAGGCCCACAATGGCACGCAAATTAAAAAAAATGTCTTATTTTGTAAATATTCTCTATTGTCCCAGGTATATACCGTGCATACCAATGCTATTATCCAAACAACAAGTATATATTTCATGCTGTCCACTTTCTTGTGACTGCTACTTTGTGTGTAAATTGTACATGGTAATAGCTACTGCATTCAAATATTTTTCTATTATACTACTATAAAATAATTTAATTTAAAACTAAACTATGCAGTGAATGTTTCTTTAGAGCTGTATATGGTCAATTGTAATTAAAGCAATAACGCTGAAAGTTGTTTTGTTTGTCATTTGACATGTTAAAGATATTTTCTTAGCTAAAATTCGCAATCCTTTAATTTTATATTTAAATAATTTAAAAAATAAGTCTGATGATTTGAAAGTTGACAAGATCCTAAACTAAACTATAATATTAATGTAAATGATTTTAATGGTTTTGTAAATGTAGTGAAAAATCTTATACAAACGATAAATGCCATGAGATTTTATGGGTATTAAGTCATGTCCATCAGCATTTATACTGTACTTTAATTTAAAAAAATGTAACAGTTAGAATGCAACCAATAGTTTAAAAAATAGCAAATCGAGTATCAGTGTGAATTAACTTTTGATGTAGCTAATAACATCAAATGGCTAACCATTCAACCTTTGGCAAGCTTTTCTAACAATTGTAAAAATGCAGGTGCATTTCCCAAATCATTAAAAAAAACCTGTCAGCTCATACTGCACTGCTACTAATATTTTCAAAAACATTAAAAAAACTACTAAATACTTAACAGTCTGTACACATGTAAGCAAACAACGTTTTTGATAGTTGTTAACATAAATTTAGAGTAGGCAAATCAAGCACTTCTGCAATGTTAAGCCTAATTAGCAACATAATTGACTGTTTTGAGTGTTTTGAATCAAATTTGCGGGTGATATATTTCTTACCTTAGCAAAGTTTTCAATTTTGTCTCACAAACTAGTCAAACGTATAACGTTTGTCCGCTTGTGCTTAAATTAATGTCATCCTACCTGTATGAAAAAACTCTTATAACCTTTATTTTTCCCTATTTACATAAATAATTTTGTTAGTTTTATTAAGTTAAGCAAAACTGTACACTTTGCAGATGACACTACTAATTTACACTCAAGAAAAGTCATTACATAAGATAAATATAAGTAAAAGGCATTACAAACTGCCATGTACTTATTTAATAGTAATATGCTTCACATAAACGATTAAAAAACTGCAAAAATAGAATTCTCTCGTTGACCTGCCAAGTTTCTTGTACTATGTTAATAAGATACTGTTATAGTAAAACCATGAAGAATGTGCAAATTAACTATCAAAAAACATTGTCAGACGCAATGCTCCCTATTGTCCTCCCATTGTCTTTGCATCTGAACAAATTTAAAAAACAGTTTATTGAAGATACGCTAGTATAAGACTCGTGTTATTTTCTTTGCAAAAACAAGCATTTCTCATTGTTGTAAGGGCAGACTACAAAGCAGATTGCAAACTTGTTTTTCTTCAAAAATTCAAAATTTGAATTAGATTGTTTATTAATGTACAAGAAAATAGATTTGCATGTATTAAATAAAGATAACCAGTCTTATAATAGGTATGACAGAAACAGATTAGAAAAAAATTGTGTACTATAGTGAAACATTACAACTACCAAATCACCTAAAAATGCTTGATTTTAATCAGTTGAAAAATAAACTGAAACAGTTTCTTTTAAAAAATGCATACTATAATTAGAATGATTTTATTTAAAGTATGTACTGTATTTTTTAATTACTTTATATTTTAATATGACTTGAGTAAATGCCACATTTTATAAGCATCAATATATTATTATTATTATTGTTTCAACAAATCTATGTGAAATTGAATTTTTCACTAGCATCACATCAATAATAAATCTTGAGAAAAAATAAACATATCTCTCTAAAAACACTTTATAATCCAACACGCATCAGAATTTATATTTCCCTTTTCTTTTGCAACACAAAGTATTAATTGCTCCAATAAAAACTATACCGTACATATAATTACAAAATAAAAAGACGTAATTTATCAAATATGCAACTAATGTTAAATCATTTACATCCGAGTTGTTTCATAGTACATTAAATTAAAATTATTACAAATTACTAATGCTTAAACAATGACTTCTCTATGTTGGTGAATTATAACTGATTATGATGCACGATGCATAAAATGTTTATATCTTAATGGGTTTCCATCCTAATTGAATATCACGTTTGGAGTAATCTGAAATTCGCGCTAGTACGTGGCCAACAAGTTTGCCGGCGTCGCCATCCGCTCCTTATAATCTCAATGAAGGAACAACTTAGACACAAGGCCAAGCCCCTACCCCATTCCCTACCAAATTCAGTTTCTGTTAGCATAAATTGCATTACGACTGCAAAGCCATCTATCGTATGATCAGCAAACTGCATTACTAACACTTGTCTCTGTTGTATAGCCTGGCTTATCAAATCACGCCAACTATAACTGAATTTAGATCCGAAACTTCGGCGGAACGCGTTCTCCTCTGTCTCAAACTCCATTCTCTCTCGGACTAAACTAAACCGATATCTACGTCCCCCGAGCGACCGGGGGTCTCGAGACTCCATTCCCACGACTCCATAGTTCACATTATCACATTACATTCGAAATCTTATTTTCATTCCCCTCGGGCACGCCAACAAAACGGTTCTTCTACTTTTCTATTTGTTTTTCTCCCCGAAAGTTGGGAGAAATCAACAGAGGAAAAATAATAATGTTTTACAAATACACACACACATTTATTATATAAATAGTGGAAAAGTTTGATGGCCTTGATTGCAACACACGGTTAAAAATAGAAAGGTATAATATAAAACAATATTGATTGTTCCGCTTGATTATACCATTTCATTCATGCAATGAAATATTAATGAGTATGTAATGCAAAATTAATTAAATTCTCCAACAAAGATGTAAATTTGTTCCTATCCAGCATATCAAAACCGATTTATTTACAAAGCACGATGAGGAATAAATTTAAAACCGATTAAAATCGGGAATCATTATATGTGCTTCACACAAGAATATGAAGCCGATATTAAATTTCAAAATTGAATTTTTATTAAGTAACATCATGATACACACAAATAGAAAGTTTGTTGCAGTAAAGGGGAGCTCATGTGGTAGATATAACACGAACTCGAAGCAAACGGCAGCAACAAGTCGATACATAAAACTCTGCCAGTTCTTACTAAATAAACCGCCTCTGAAACGATCCCACACCATTCAAACAGGACTAAATAAATTAAATTCTGGTCAATTTAATGCAAATCAACGCAATAAATTTTTCATAATATTGTAATATTATTTTACATTGAGGTATAGTATGGTTTCGTGGGAATCAATTAATTACAACTAATAAATCCTCTTTTATTTTTAGATCGCGTGATGGTTATAAATGTTTCTATATGAGAAGATCTACGATTGGAACGGATAGAGGCAAATCGGCGACTTTAATGGGTATCCTTAAAATTAATAACCAGATAAACTAGGGCTGAAACGACGCCAGCAGCTGACCCCATCGTGACCTTACTGCCAAATTGGGTAATCCCTTTCAGATTACAATTTCACAATTTATGGGATCTTTAAAACTGGAACACACACAACCAACCACAAGCTAGATTTATAGGTATATTTTAATATAACATTGTGCAAGACCTATTTGCTAGCAGCGTGCCGTCCGAATATATGTACAGGTCAGTGGTATGATTTTGAAATATTGACCGAGCAATTATTCCACAATTCATTCAGCCACTGTAGTCCATTAATAGGATGACCTATGATTAAACTCTGCAACGTGTGTCATCAACAAAAAATCAGCTGGCTACATTATTGGATTTATTTGTTACATTAAAACAAAAGCAGAAACATTTTATCGTGTTATCGCATCGCAGCAAGGAAATATTGCCATTTCCGATCACGTACTGAAATCTTGCGATGCTCAACTGTTGGGAACAGATGTTTTAGAACGGCGGGGCTTGGTTGGGAAGGCAGCCATATTGAGGGTGTCATGCTCGCCTGGTCTGGAAATAGTCGAGATCCTCTTCTGCATATGACATGTTATGGAAGGGTGGAGAGAATACCGGGGGCATTTGATTATGTGTATCTTCAGCAAAGAATATCGCAATTCCACACGGTGGAAGAAGTTTTCATAATAAAATATTGTTCGGGTGTATGGTTGCGTAAAAAAGCCCTCCTTTTAGGGCACCTATAAGAAACAAATTTCTTACTTATGAAACGTGTTTTCTCAGCATATTATTTTACAGCGCGATTTAAATGTAAAAGTTTAAAAACTTAAGGACTTCTTTTTATAAAGTTATAAAATATACGGCTTGAATTAGTAATTCAGTATTGTAATGTAATCAGTATACTTAATAATATAACATTTACACAATATAAATATTTTCACGCATTTAAATCAATAATAAATGATCATTTCAGGTTTAGATTTGAATAGTTTTGTATATTTAACTTTTTAATTCACATTTAATAGTTATTATAAAAGTGTGTATAAAAAAGCAACACATATAGCACTATTATATTATATTTAATAATTGATAACCATATATAAATTATATATTCGTTCTTCAAAACATTCTATAGTTGTACCGGTTAAAGGTATAAAAAGTCACTTATAAAATATTACAAAATAATAACGATAATAAAATAGGATTAAGACTAGTTAATGAATAAAACAAGTGTAAAACATATAATTTACATATAAAAACTTGTAAAAACACACATACTATCAATAATTTAATTACATAACGTAGTAACAAATATTCATTCACACTATAGTACACTTTCCAACTAAAAATTGTTTTACTTTTCTTGTAAGAAGGAAAATGCATTACGGACAATGTGTGCGGCTCCCGGTTTCCTGTATACCCAATAAAACTCTAAACCTGTTTATCCTCTTGAGCTTGCGGAATCACCGTTGTGGTATTACTTCACAAGTCCAAGACACTTTCTATTTTTGGTCTTATCCTTTCCTTTTCTTCTTTTGTTGCCATTTCTTTTCTTATTCCTTCATCTATAGCCCTCCAGTTGCTTGCACTTTCCACCATAAGTGGAGTCAGATTGCTTAAGGTTTTCTCCTTTCCGACTTTATTCTGTACCTCCATTCTGATGTCCTATCAGCAAGGGCACTTCACGAGTGTGTGCTCTGAATTATCCGTTTCCTCACAGTAGGGGCAGCCGTCATGCACCGCAAGACACATTTTCTTTAAATACGACCCAAACCATCCGTTAAGATCTGTGTGAGATGATAGTTTGGATTCCCATGCTTCCTGTTTACCCAAGGTGTTACCACTGGTATAAGAGTCTGCGTCCATTTGGCTACATCTCCCTTGCTCTGCCATTCTTCTTCCCATTTTCCATCGTCTTCTTTACTCTACAGGCTTTTTTTTTGCTTTTTTAGTTGTTTCCCTATGTCTCGCTCTTGGACAAGGAGGTGTATGGAGATTGTTCCTGTATAGCCTCACTTGAGACTGTTCTGTAGGTACTTGTTATTCTGATTGCCAATTTCCTTCTGGCCTTTTCTAAGATTAACCTGTATTTTTTAATGTTGCAGCTTTCTTTCCATATAAGCGCAGCGTACAGCAGTATCGAGTCCACAATTGCTCCTATTACTTTACGTTTCTCCGCTCTCGGACCTCCCACATTAAGCATGATTCGCGTCAGAGCAATTACTAGTTTCTCTGCTTTTTTGACTTCAGTTATGTAAAGTCCCATGTTCCAGTTTTTTCCTATTCTCATCCCTAGGTATTTAATACTATCTTCCGTCTTTTGTGTTCCTAGCTCTAAGCTCATTTTCTTAATCTACTTCCTAATCATAAAAGAAGCCCATTTTAGGGCTAATGTAGTAACTCTGTGGGGCATCTGTACCGTCAATAAACCGCCATAGTAAATGTTCCACAGGGTGGGGCATACTTGTACTTATACATTTTTATATCACTAATATATTTTGGTAATTTTTTGTAAAATGTTATTCCTACATATTCTAATCATTTTTCATACTCAGACAATATTTTTATTTCTTATGTTATATGAATAAACATCTTTAGATTTAGTACATTTGAATGTTTTTTTACATACATTTACAGAATTGTAAATATAAATAGAGGAAACAATTAACAAATTCTTATTTTTAAAAGTAATTTTACAATTGTCATGAAGATTTATATTAAAAATTAATTTTAGAACTCTTTTTTGAAATATAAATATCTATTAATAAAAGATGCACTTCCCCATGTACAAATGTTAAAATTAAGATAGACTCTAGCATAAATGTTCATATAGAATTGTACCAAGACATCTTACGGAGCAACCAAGTATAAAGATTGTTTAAAGTGAAAATTTATTGTGACAGTTTTTTTTTCAGAATTAGCTATAAAACGGTTGTTGTTACACCAGTTATACAATTCATCAAAGACAACTAAGGTTTTACTTTTCGAACATTCGACACTTTTAGCTAAAATGACATTAGAAGTGTAGTCTGCAAACATAATAACGTTTTCTTGCAATATGAGGACAAATCATTAATAAAGAGAAACAAAATAATTAAAAACCCAGAATAGACCCCTGCGACACACCTAGTTGGATTTCATGTTCTTTAGTTAATTCATTGCCTATGTTTACAACCAATTTGCGCTGTAAGAGATACTATTTAACCCATTTTGAAATTGCCCCACTAATACCTAAAGCATGCAACTTACTCATGATAAAAATTACGTCTACTACATCAAAGGCCGTCGACAAATCAAAAAACAAATCAATTAAATAGTTATTCAAATATAGTTTTTTGTTTATATAATTCAAAAAATCGTTTGAGGCAGTTTTGTACCAAATAACCAGCTCTAAAACGGGTTTTACAGATAATATTATAATTATTTAAAAACAAAATTATTTTATTATATAGAATCATCTCAAACACTTTTCATGATGTACTTAAAAAAATTCAGCATATCGGCTATTATTAATTTTAGGATTGAAAAGTTATACCATCAGTTCCCGATGATTTTTTATTACTTAAGTCATTAATAGTTTTAATTGGTTAATTTTTATCTACAGGCTCAAAATAGATGCTAAGCTTTATATGCAACATCAAAGTGCAGCTAAAATTATTATTTGATTTAGGACCATATTTTTGATTAATTTTATTTGAAGCAACTGTTACAAAGTAACTAATTTTTTTTTAATTCAATATTATTACTTTTACTTAAAGACATTCCTAAGTTATAATTTACTTTATTCGTGGCTGCTTTCCAATAGCTTATTTATTTATTGCTCATACAAATTTATCCTTAATAATTAATAATAAAAAACCACCCTATAAAGTTCGTAGTACAAATATAATCGTAAAAAATAATCGCCAAAGTCAATATGTCAGATCTAATATGAGACACATTATAGTAGTGTTACGTATTACCAACGTATTATGTCAAGAAAAATGTAGATCATAATCTAATATTTCAATCATAAAATCAGCTTGGCAATAAACCGTAGATTTTTCAAAAATAACTCACTAATTAATGAATTGGCAAAAATAAGATGTCCTTGCAGATATTCAAATAATAAAAAAAATACAAATTATCAAACACTGTTTTAGAAAAACTGATTAAAACATTTTTTTGCTGTTGAGATTAGGAATTAGATCGTAATTTGTGTACTGAAGCAAAAATAAAGTCTACAACAAACCATATAAAAAAAACATTCCAGCGCGCTTTTATATAAATTAAACCTGCACTACAGCTAATGTACAGCCCCAAAGCGTAAACTACCAGTGCACAACATGCTTTTAGCTATTACGTATAAGACCTTAATGCCAGATACTGTGTTAGTCCACAACTCCTTAACTGTCAGTGTGAATAAAAATCTTTTACTACCCTCCAAGCGTGCTACAGCTATCAAGTATCTCAATGACCTCACTGTCATTGTACTTTGTATTATACACCTTTAAGACTCTCCTCGGTATATGTGTAAATAATCTCTGACAGCTAAATTTCACCCCTAAAAGCTGCCGTAGCCTATGTGTAATTAAATATATTTCTCTTAGAACTTGTAAGGTAAATATTCACCAAACTTTTCATTAACAAATATTATAACAATCTATAATTAGTCCATTGTTTATCTACCCTTAATACAACCTTTATCAAATAACAATGCACTTACATGGGAACTACATATTCATATGACATGAAACAAGTTAGTAACTCTTTTTGGCAACGCAGCCGAGCTGTGGAGAAACATAGGACCTGTCTCCGAAGATAGTACTATAGTTGTACACAGCCATCCTAAAACGTATGCTTACATACAGGGCACTAAATGATGGCCAAAAATAAAACAGAAAACGTCGTGTTCTTAATGTATTTATAGTTATTATGTCCAATATCTCTATATATTGCAATAGACGCCATATCGGCATGTTCTAAATGCATTCATATTTTATTATTTACAATTTTATATAATCCCCATAATGTTCAAACTTCCCTGTAATTAATATTAATCTATATATTGCTTTAGACGGCATGTCTTGGAAGTCCGTCATTATGGAGATAGTTTATCCATGTTTTAATGCACTCCAGGTCAATCAATTTTAGTTTATATCAATCAGTTGTAAATAGAACTTCGAATAGATAAGTTATATGTAAATGTAATATTGTTAGAGAAATTAAAATATATGATTTAGTATCACTAACCAGTTAAGTGCACTCACGCCCCAAAAGTTATACAAAATAGTCCTTCAAAACCAGATGGTAAAACAGTTCATATAAACGTAACAGCATTACATTTCAATTACGAAGGAAGTAACACGTACCAGCAAGCAGCGTCTCCAAGTCTAGTAAGTCAGCTCCATACCCTCAGCGTACTTAGTACTACTAGAGTGCCGCTCCATTATCGTCGACGTCTTTCAACATCGTCATCAGCGCCTTTGTGCCACAATATGACTGAACTCAAATCATTAAAGAGTAAACGCAGTCAATTGAAATCCGCATTAACGCGTGGAAACACCTTTTTTAATCATTTGTTGAGCAGTAGAGCTACCTTTAAAATTATTAATTACATAGACGAGCGTCTTGACACATTTAAAGCATTGTTAGATCAATATGAGCTTCTTCACGCGGAAAATTATTCTATTGCATGGAAATTGTTGAAAGAGCAATATGATTACATAATCCCATTCATTTATAAACTCCCTGTATATAAACATGTTAAATCACTTTTTGATGCTTTGGTAATTCAAAAAGATTCTCGTACCAGTATACGTAATTTACTTGAGACATTTTCAACAAACTTACGTGCTTTGAAAACATTAGACCAACCAGTTGAGAGTTAGGATACGTTACTTACCTACTTAATTACAAGTAAATTAGATAGTGTGACTAGAAAGAAATAGGAAGGGAAAATAGACTCTAAGAAGCCACCAAAATACACAGTTCTCAAAGATTTCTTAAAGAAAAAATGCGAGTTGTTTGATGCCCTTAATTTAGAAAAGGGCTCACTTAGCGACTCAGAAAAACGTCAATGTTAAATGTCCAAAGTGTAAAGAACAACACCAAACTCAAACTTGTAATAAATTTATGGCTCAAACACCTAGTCAACGATATGAAATGATGAAAAAGTTTCAATTATGTAGCAACTGTTTGCATCGCGGCCACATTAACAAAAATTGTCTTAGTCAACATGTCTGTCGCAAGTGTAAAAAGGGACACCACATCTTGCTTCATTTTGAAGTATTCAATTCAAAAGTAATCAAACCCCTTCAACAACTTACTTGACTAGGGTTCTCAATCTAATTTAATATCAGTTCGCGTGAGTAATGATCTAAAATTATCAAAATACTCTGTAGAAACGGAAATAACTGGAATTAATCGGAAATGTTCATACGTTCGATATGCCGCAAATGTCAAAATTAAATCCATCTCAAGAAATTTCTCATGTACTATACCTTGTTTAGTTTTGGGCGACATTACCGATAACCTACCGCACGTGCCATTTAATTCTAATATTATTAATATACCCAGAAGTAGTAGATAAACTTATTTCATAGTCTTATACAAAATCTTATGTACACAAAAACATATATTTATAATCTAAATAAAAGAATGCATACAATAATGAAAAAAGCTATCGAAGAAAGTCTTTCTCAAAATACCCAAAAACATAGTATTGGCCGATCCTAAATTCAATTTAAATGGTTCAATCAATATCTTGATCGGTTCATCTATATTTTAGAGACTGCTCTCTGTCTGTTAAATTCAATTGGAAAAACGTTTGCCTACCTTACAGAAAACTGTACTTAGTTGGATTGTAGCCGGTAATGTGCTTTTTATTAATCAAATCGGAGTCACTACATCATATCTATGCACCAACTCAGAAAACGCCATTACAAAATTTTGGGAATCAGAGGAGCTATCTGTAACTAAACCCTTAACACCGGAAGAGCAACATTGCAATGATTTGTTTATAAGAACGACGAGACGTAATTTAAATGATCGTTTTATTGTTCACATTTCGTTAAGAAAAAATATTAATTAGTTATGAAAATCTCGCGAAATTGCGCTAAGAAAATTTATGGCAATAGAACGTAAACTTCAAAGGAATCCCGAACTAAAAATTATGTATACTAAATTTATGACAGAATACAAACAATTAGGTCACATGACTAAAATTAACGATACAAAATTGGCATCAACCGTCTGTTATTTACCGCATCATTCAGTATCCAAACAATCAAGTATTACAATGAAACTGCGAGTTGTGTTTGATGCATCGGCAAATACATCAACAAATCTTTCTATAAATAGTACAACGCAATTTATTTTCAATATTAATACGTTTTAGGCAACATCCAATTGTACAGCGCGGACATTACAAAAATGTATCGCCACATATTAATTGATCCAGAATATAGGTCGTCATATAGAATATTTTGGCGGTCTTCTCCTAATATGCCTATAGAAACCTTTAAATTAAATACAATCCCTTACGGAACAGCTTCCGCTTCATTTTTAGCCAAACGATGCTTAAAGAAACTATCTGTTTTATTTCGCGAGACTCACCTAATCGAAAACAACGTAATTGCTAACGATATGTATATGGATGATCTGTTAACTGGTGCAACGACAATTGAACAAGCGCAAAACTTCAACAGGAATTGACAGACATTTTGTTATCCGCAGGTATGCCCTTGCGAAAATGATCACCTAACAAATCCAAAGCGCTTAAAAACGGTCAAGGTAATCACCTTCATGATTCCTTTATGATAGTATCTAATCAGGAAAAAAATAAAACTTTAGGAATTTTATAGAATCCATCTACAGATTCGTTTAATTATGAGGGCAAAAACTTAAGTAATATCAAAGTAAACAAACGAAGTATCTCATCAGCTATAGCTCAGATCTTCGACCCTTTGGGTTTTTTTAATCCTATAATTATAAAGGCAAAATTAATTATGCAACGCCTTTGGCAGTCTAACGTAAATTTGGACAAATCAGTACCAATGGAAATCTTTACTCAATGGCGCAGTTATGTCGAAGACATAAACCATATTAATTCTTTTCGCGTACCTCGTTTTTCCTTATGTCTCAATTTCCAACCTGGCAGTATCAAAATGCACGGATCCCCATGCAATCGTTGGCAGACATTTCTAGCAAATAGAGTCATTGAGATTCAAACTAACACAACAGACTGTGAGTGGAGGCACGTCAAAACAAATGAAAACCTTGACGACTTAATATCAAAAGGCATGAATACAAATTTATACAATCAAGCAAACTCTGGTAGTTCGGACCATAATGGCTAAAGACTAATCCAACTAACTGGCCTCAACCAATCATAAAGGAAATTTGTCAAATGCCAAATGTAAAAAAATTCAACAGTACTTCTTTCACATCATCATAATTCCTCTGACATTGTTTCTAATTTTTCTTCCTTTTTAAAACTACAACGTGTGATTGCATATTGTCATCGTTTCACCCATAACTTACGTAACCCGCATTCGGGTCTTTACGGTCCTCTCACTGTAAACGAATTAAGTACATCTCTCATTTTGTTAGTAAGAACAGCACAATACACAGAGTTTTCACAAGAAATTAGCAGTTTAAAATTAAACAAACAACTACCACGTAATAGCAAAGTTATAAGCTTAAACCCCTTTATTGATAAAAGTGAAGTCCTGCAAGTAGGTGGACGTTTGCGAATTCAAAATCAAATTTTATACAAATCCATCCAATCGTTTTGCCAGCTCACAGATTTAATACTTCGCAATAAGCATATTAAATTAATGCATTGTGGCTCAGAAACTTTACTTGCATCTGCACAAAATACATATGGCCAATTTCTGGAAAAAATGATTGCAAAAAAATTATAAACATAAGCTCACAGATTTAATACTTCGCAATAAGCATATTAAATTAATGCATTGTAGCTCAGAAACTTAACTTGCATCTGTACGAAATACATTTTGGTCAATTTCTGGAAAAAATGATTGCAAAAAAATTATACGAGAATCTGTTCAGTGTTTCATAGTCAATCCGTACCAAAGTAAAATAGTAATAAGCGATCTACCTTCAGCACGTGTTAACCCAGCTCCCGCGTTTCATACTACTGATGTTGATTATGTAGGTACTTTTCAAATAAAACGTAGAAAAGGCAAAGGGATTAGAGCATCTTAGCATTATATCTGTATATTTGTTTGCTTCACAACAAAGGCAATACATCTGAAAATAGCTTGAATTTTGTATTTACTCCGACAATGGTACAAATTACTAAATTATAAAAAGTCGTAAAAGTTATTACTTTAATTGAAGAAGGCGGATGTGAACACAAACTAAGAACACTTGAGAAAGCCGGCATAAACACAAAAGAGAACAATAACTGCTATTTTCTAAGATTGAGTGCGTTAAGAATAAAGTATTGCACACAATAAAAAATAAACTATATAAACTTTAAACAACATTACTGCACAAACAGTTGAACAAAAAGCTGGGATAAGAACCAGAATACCTACAATATTATCCCGCCAACAAAGCACTTAGAATAACGTTCTATTTACTGATAAGTCTAGATGTGGTTTATATTCATCAAATATGCGTATGCCAGTCTAAAATAGATGGAGAGTATGTATTATAGTTGGTGCAATTTTAAAAACAATTAAAACTTTAGTGAAAACTCAATAATGATTGTTCATAATGACACTATTACTGCATATCGGTAAATGACATTCCCCGACTGCACGTTGTACATATTACGCATGTCTGTTGAACTAAAACGACAAAAAAAGTACAGTAGCTGTAACAAGTTTTCAATTGTTTTATAAAAGTCTCAACGCGTCATCGCACTTGAAAACTTGCAAAAATTAAGAAAAAGCTAGGAGTCAACAATAACGCCAACCAACTCACCGCAAAATGCCATATATGTTACTCTCATTTATATTGTCCACCATAATCGCGTAATCAACAACAATCTAGTAAAGATTCTAAAAATCAAGGTCTCTCAACACAAAGTGGTTTTTAAATAACACTGTTGACTAAGCGCTAAAAAATCCTAGTCTAAAAAATTCCAGCCAAAACGCTTTCTTGTAGCCGTTTTTTCGAGCTGAAATATGAAATTGTTAAAAAGCTGCATACATGGAAATTCAGAAGCCGAATAAAAACTAGTAACTTATATACATTATGTTTTAAAAAAGATTTTCCCCAAGGGTCGACAAAGAATGTCACCTTTTTTGCAATCGTAATACACAATATTGCAGCTTATGTTAGGTTTGGTTACACCTATCAACGTCAGTAATATTAGGTTAATAATTTATTTTTGTTTAATATATTGTTAAGTTTCGACACCAAAGTCTCTTATAACTTTGATGTTACTTGTAATGTTAGTGTAAGTTTGCTTTTAGGGTATGACGTCAAAACATTTTACAACTACGCTGTCATCTCTGATATACGGTTAGGTTTATTTTTAGACTATATCGACAAATTATTATTATTATTATTATTATTAAAAATTTCCAATAGCAGTGTTACTATTTTTAAATTTACCTCTTAATTTCCGCATATGTAGT
The DNA here is from genome assembly GCA_963932245.1 of Tachinus rufipes. Classification (NCBI taxonomy): domain Eukaryota; kingdom Metazoa; phylum Arthropoda; class Insecta; order Coleoptera; family Staphylinidae; genus Tachinus; species Tachinus rufipes. The sequence goes on along the minus strand of OZ010745.1, from coordinate 66,698,439 downwards.
ATTAGATTTAGTATTTAATTATTTATTTTAAAAATGTTAATGTTTTGTTGTTTTCTTAGGTTTTTTTAACATAAAATTATTAATATTTTATGCTTTAGAATTAGTTATTTTATTAGATTAGCAACTATAGTCACAATACCAATAATTATAGTTGATAATTAAAACTTGTAGTAATTAAATTATGTAACAAAACCCAGGTAAAAAATTGGTTTTGTTAATTAAAGATAATACAACTTTTTTTAGATTACTTTAATACATTTTCATGTACTAATGTGCTGCAAAGTGTATATTCGAGACCAATCATTATCATTATAATTATACAGCAAATTTATATCGATTACTTAGTATTTCGTATGTAGCATAACAATAACTAATTCTTATGTTAAAATATTTAGGTACTACATTATGCAAGCTATTAATATCAATTAACCCAATTTTGTTTACTATATAATTCTCTATCCTTGCCAAACAATAGAGTTCATTTTTATGCAACGGGGAAAATATTTACTTGAATTTTTCAATTGTAACAATGGGTAGAGTAGGCGTTTGTGTGGTGCGCGCACGCCAAACAAAGTTGATTGTGTTTACACAAACCTTTTGATAAACACTATACAAATGAGATATCGATTTAATTTGCTGCAATAGAACAAATTCCCTCCCTTTAACTTTCAACTGAATTGCGAATCGACTGACTACATTATTTCAATCAAATTAGCGGAATGCATTGTGTAAGCGGACTTTGAACAAACCTGCTACGAGTTCTGGATACCTTCCTGTAAATTCTCTTCACTTTAGCAGAGTGAATCATCTGCATTGAAACATAACAAACAAAATAAAAAGAGATAAACTATCTTTCAATTATATTGTTCGATTTTCAAGTACAAAGAACGCAAATGGAATGATTATTCTAGGAAACTAATTCAATTCAATCTATGTATAATGTAGTAACTATGTACTAATTTTTATTGTGATTAAAACATAGTAATAATGTAACAACTTCTTTGTAAAATCTGATTAATTCATCCTTGAAAATATTGAACGATTCCTTAGAAATGAAAAGTCTCCGCATTTCGTTCTAGATTCCAGTTTCGCACACATACACCCAGCAGGACATTTTAAAGGACCTATTATTTTAGGCATCCTTTCAACCCCGTATAAAAGAGCCGACGTAAAAAATTGGACCGCAAATCTTTCTAGCTAGGGATTAAACTAACATAAAATTTCGTAAGAGAGAAGGGTACTGAGAGACAAATGAGACATAATAATAGATACATACGGAGAGAAATGTCTGTGTATCTATTTCAATGTGACAACTTAGATATGATAAGGGATGAAGACAATGTTTCGTATTATAAAATTGATCTATATCTAAAGAGAATGCGAGTAGATGCTGAGGTAAGCATTTCAGCGACACCAATTATGATATTCGGCTGTGATAATTTTATCCGAATAGACGGTTTAGACGTTGCTATATAGAGATCCAATAATATAATTTCATGTTGAATAAAATTTAATTAACTATAATAACATTAGTTTACTTGAATATAATAATTAAAAATAACAAGGATTGATTTAAACATAAAGTATTCGTTCTCTCTATTTACGTTTGGATTATTTAAGGTTTGTAGAAAGCGAATATAATCCGGAGGATGCGCTCTGAAAAGATTCACTCATGTTATAAGGATATCAGTGGAGTGGAGCCGATATATAAGTGGCAGTTTGATGTCGAACCAAAGAATTCTAAAGTCGGAATGTGTCTCTGGGGAGACCTTTGCACATTTTTCCCGAGATTTCTCCGACTTGATATTTCTATTTAGGCGGAACATGTTAGATAGATCAATATGTGTCAGGAAAAGAAAAACTTACATTAACTCTTTTATTTTTCTCTATTTATCGTTCACGTATTTGTTACTATATCACAACAATGCATTCATATTATCGTATATACAAAAAATACAAACATGCTGGCATACCATGGCAACTAGAAAAGAATTATTTTCGTAATATAAGATTGCATTTGCACTGAATGCATCTGATGTTGAAATACGCGATCCCAGATTAACATTGTTTTCCACTTAGTAAATTCAGAATCAATTCGTGGAACTTTCTGCCCCATTACGAGCCCGTTTTATTCATGGCCCATTTTTCAAAATGTCGATTAACTCGCACCCGCACAAACAACCATCCGTAAATTGGAATCCACAGCGCCAATCGCGAATTAAATATTTAAACATGTTTGCCGTCTATTTTATGTCGTTTCATTAACTTTTATTGCGGAGACGTGAAGACGTTAACTCGATTCTAATTAGCTGTAAGTCGTTAGACAGAATTTCGAGCGAGAACGAGAACCAAACAAAAGCAAATAATTGCTGGGTGAAATGTTTCGATTTTTAGGAGTGACTCTCCGTGTCAGGCGGGATTATTATATCGGGATAAATGGAAATGGTCGGGAATTAGGTGTCTTCGTGTCGGCGCAAAAATTGTTACTTGCTGCTTTGCTTGCTGGGGGAATTTCAAGATTAAAATCATGTTGTGAGTTTAGAGAGTGAAGTTGATGGAACAATCTGTTGCTTTGACAAGTTTTAAAAAGACATTGGTGAATTCATCATGCGACTAAGTTGAAACAACCGTGGTTAATTTTCAGTAAATAATTTGAAATAAATATAATTGTTAAATTAAAGATTTATTCGTAACGAAAATGTCGACGCGTTCAATTTTAAACTAGAATGATTTCAGCTAACTAAATACATACACATCACTGAATCTGTCAACAGTCTAAATAAAATACATTTTTATATAAAATAAAAATATACTGAATAAAAAATTAATACATATCATTGATCTGCATACACAAAACTGGCAAATGTTAAAACGGCAATTCATTGCCTGTGCAGTTTTAATTAAATGAATATATTTGGCAAACGAGATCATTATTTGTGCGCAAATATTAATGGTACGCTCGCAAATTGATCCAGCGCGATTATAAATAAATATTCGTGTTTTTAAACTTTCCTAAATAAATATTAAATAGTGGAAAGAAAGAGGATAATAAATCTTGATTTTTTTGTCGTTTTTCATGATTATATGAGTATCTCCGGAGCGGCCGTTTTGTTCTATTTTCCTGTTAAGATGTACACGAACAAGAAATACCTTGATATATTCCACCCCAACCTACCTCCCAAATGATTTATACTGCGACTTTAAAGGAAATAATACCTTAATGTATAAGCTAGAAATATGATATGCTCAACCCTACAAAATATATACACTTATAGCGGAGACAAATTGCAGATGTCCTCCATCGGCTCAAGGAATCGTAATTACATAAGATTTTTGAAATTTGATAAAGCTTTATTTACTGCCATCCATTTTTCATTCGGTTATTTTGGTTTGCAAATAATTTAAATTTATTAACATATTATGAACAATGATAGTATTAAGATTCAGATCATTTTTTTACCAACCAGTTGATTTATAGAAATGTGTAAAAAAATGCAATCCATCTAGAAAATAAATTTGTATTTTGTATGAAAAATAATAATTAAAAATTACTTAGAAAACTATAAAAATGCAACCGGTACAATGTGGTAGGTAACTAATTTGTACTAAAGTGATTAACGGAGCAGAATTGAGTCAATCAGTTATTTCACAATAATTCAAACAAATATTTTGGATTTTATAAAAGTAATTTTAAACAATTTATCAAATTTTGTCATACTTTTATTATAGTTAGATATACACAAAATACTGAATGTTGTGCTCGGCATCAATTAAATTAAAATTGTAATACTAATTTTTGAAATAGCAACACCAAAGTATGTACTGTTGCGTATTTATCATAAAAAAAAATAAAAATTTTGTTGTAGGTTAAATTTTTGCAAGTACGATTGCTCCCAATAAAGTGTGAGAATTCCTTATCAATTTGTTTGTCGCGTACTGAGTATCGCAAAATAGTTAAAGCAGCAGAAATTGACGCCGACGAGGAGACCCATGACATTCTTCGGGCCACGATTGAAAACGTTATTATTAATAATAATATTTATTTTATAAATAAAATACAAATAAAATAGTGAATAAGATTTACAAAACACGTCCAAATACATAATTAGAATTTAAGTTTATAGAATTCTTCTAAAGTATATATTGTATTATTTAGTAGCATTTGTTTTAATTTAATATTATTAGGCAAATGGTTATAAATTTTGAAACCGTTATAATAAAATCCTTTCTGAAAAAATGCTGTATTGTGTAGAAGTATTGCAATTAATGGTTCCCTATCATACGATGATCAATTTTTTTAACTAAAACTGAGTTTGTACTCCGTAAATTAAATAAAAAGCATTAAGAATATATATACAAGTAGATTCAGAAGAACCGCATAGTTTGGAAATAACCAATACTCGGTTAATTTTACATTAATTGTTTATTTATTGACATTAAAATGTTTATTACAAAATGCCATTTTATTTAATTATGTGCGGAAATTACATCACAACTTCCTTCTCAAATGCAAATTTGTTTGAATGTTCAATGCTGCTCATAACACCTTCCAAAAGTTCCCGATTAATTTTCTGCAATCCATGGCGAATGGCATCTTTCAATTCTTCCAATATTTAGATCTTATTTTCATAGACATGGGTTTCTGTCCCATGTCTATGAAAATAAGATCTAACCAAAAACGTGAAATGATTTGTTCCTGAAAAATCTCTAGAAAAACTCTCATTGAAGCTCTTGCTGTGTGTAGGCCGTAGTTCTATCGTGTTAAAACTATACGACCCTAATATTTATTTTCTGTCTCTGTAGTTTTGACACCAAAAAGTTGGTGATTATTTCAATGTAGCAATCTAGGCAAATTATGCCAAATTTAGCAACAGCACACCAGACGTCATTCGAGGAATATGCATCCATGGCCCAATATCAGCAATTTTATTTATTTTTATATTAAAGTGTCAACAAAAAAGACGCTGTGTTTGAATAACAGATTCCCCACTTTTAACATAATTAAAGTACATAAACGTACACAGACACACAATGCTGCACATCACACTACGCCATAGTGACTAAAATAGCGTAGCCTGCAAAATTGAATGACACTGTACTGGTTTCTCCTACTCTTCTACTCGCTGCATACTATGCGTTTAAAAACCATGCAATCGCCCTAAATCACCCTGTATAAGATCGTAGTTCCACTGCAAAGCTATAAATACAGTATTTCCAAATTTATTACTAGAGTTTATCAAAACTCAGCAAATAGAAAACTGGTATAGTCATTTAAGTTGCATGCAAGCTAATGTAACCATACTTCTATGCTGCTGAAGAGTTTCAATAAGAAACCATCGATGAGGACAAAATTAATTGTTACCAGACTCAGAAAGTTACTAATTGAAGTAAAGCTACTTTGTCAAATTTTTCAATTTGATAGTGTCGAATGTCAAATTTGTAATGTTTGTTATAAAAAGTAAGCTTTCTATAACAAACATGACATTCGTCACTATCAAATTGAAAAAGCTGACAAAGTAGCTTCATTTTTCACAGTTATCAGCTCCGTTAAAGTGCATGGTAAAAAATACGTCAATAATCCACTATTGCTGTTAGAATCAATTATAAATAACCAAACAATTTGAGCAAAATCTGCAACAATACTTCAAGTACGGTTACCTCCATATACATATCACTTTTTGATGAGAATAGAATGCGCAAAATTAAAAAAAAAATCATCTTTGTATAAAATTCTCCAGCAGCCAACAATGAAATTGATTAACTAATGTAATATAGAATCAAGACAGAACGTTTGATACAATTTTCGATAGCTACATAGATTATATACAAAAACATTTTAGCCATAACGTTATCATTGTATCCGACAGTTATAGTAATCATAAAAACAATAGTCTGTTCCAACCTACAATTTGGACAGTTTGCAAACAGTCCAACCTATACTCACAAACAAATATTTATTAATATAATTGATGGTTGTGACCTCTACTTCGTGATAATTCATGTTAATAAAATAATAAAACAATTTACTACGTTTTTTATCATAAATTTATTCTTACGAATAGAAAAGTTATAACTTATTTCATTTGTAAAAATCTAAAATCTAAAGCCAAAACTAGTAATGTATTCGTAAGAATAAATTTTATGATAAAAAAGTATGTGAATTGTTTTATTATTTCATAAATATTTATCATCTTTAGTCAATCTTTTACACACAGTAATTTGTTTGTGTGCATAGTTTGAACGGTTTGCAAACTGTCCAAATCGTAGGTTCGAACAGACCTATTATCAAAGCTTCATAGCAGCGTCGTTGTACTATAGGTTCTTCATTCTCCTTCAAGCATCAATGATAGTGTCAACAAATCAACAACAATATACTAGCAATAAAAACAAACATTGATTAATTTCCATGTTGTCTGGAAGATTTGATGCTGCTAATATTATCGTAAAGTAAGCAACAAATAATGTTCTAATCATCAAAAAAAAAAACGATACAACAGTCAAATACAAGTACTGTTATTAATATTGGCAAGGATGTATACTCGATAGCTGTATTGATTGCACGAGGAAAATTTTGTATTATCTAAAACCTGGCTAAACAAAAATACAACCAAAAATGTATTATTCTTACAGTTTCGCCTAATATCCAAAATTTCAGAAACACGTTTTATATCTCCACGCAATCACTGGCAGTTAAAGCAATTTAAATATTTTCAAATAATTTGAAAAAAGTAATAACATTATTAATTATGCTGGAGTGTTTACTGTAGATGTTGTCGATTTAACTGTGAAGTCTGGAAGCTACTGCGGCTTTAGTAGTAGTAACTATTCCAGCTGATCATACTCCTCAACTCCTTTCAAAAGACTTTTAACCTGCCAATATTGCCGTATAAAATTTATCACTTACGGCCATACACAACACTTACCATCTAAAGCAGCCGTGGATTTTCGCACTCAGAACCTTGTCAACAGGATAAATGACACCGGCTTTTCTTGCTATTACCAGAACGTCGAAAGAATGAAAACCAAACTAAAACAATTATTGTTAGCCCCTGTGTTCAATTATGACTTCATAGTGCTAGCGAAAACCTGGCTCTCTCCAGAAGTTTGTGATTCGGAACTAAAACTATCTGGCTATAATTTATTTAAGAGTGATCGGTCTACTATAACTAGCTCAAAACTAGGAGAAGGCGGTGTGTTAATTGCGGCAAAACTAAAATGTACATTATTACAACCTATTTATGTTACTGTTGATCATTTGTTTTTGTCTGTTATGTTTAAGCATGTATCTTACATTCTCAGTGTAGTATATATTCCACCTTAATCCCTTGTAAGTAAGTATGCAGATTATCCTGTTGAAGCTATAGCTAACAATTTCCCGAGACATAAATTTATTTAGTTGGGTGATTACAACTTACCCTCTGCTACTTGGATAAATGATGACTTAGGCATCCAAGTGATTTGCAATGGCAATCATCCTGCGCATTTAGTTGCAAACTCATTTGGTTTTTTAAATTGTATACAATGTATCTCTTCACTTAACAGTGGCAGTGTATTTTTAGACTTGTGTTTACAAATGACCGTGATATATCTGTGATAGAAGCCACTTTTTATGATTTTAAATTTCCAGACTTAAATAATGATTTGTTTGTTTGAGATTGATTGGTCTATACTAATTTTAAACTGTGATGTTGAAACGTGTGTGGATTTATTTTATTCAGCGTTGCATTACGCTGTCGATTGTTTTGTCTCTAAAAAAGTATTGCGTAAAAATAAATTTCCAATTTGGTTTAGTAAAGAACTAATCTCGCTTACCAATCTAAAAAAAACTGCACATAAGCGATATAAGTCTTCTGAACTATTATCAGATTATACTGAATTCCAATTACTTCGCAGTTCTTGTAAAAATCTAAGTGAACACACAGTCAATACATTTTACGTACTGAGAACGACACTCAAGCTAATCCAAAACATTTTTGGAGGTTCGTTAACAAATCTAAAAAATCAAATAGTTTTTCTACAACCATGTATTATAGCGAGCAAACGAGTAATAATGAAAACGATAGTGTTAATTTGTTTGCTGATTTTTTTTGTTCTGTTTATGATTCAAATACTCATGTTGAACCTATGTATAAATACGTCAAACAAGTACTCCATAAAAAACTTTCAATAAACTTATTGGACAACTTTAATCAAATTGAAAGCCTCACAGGCAACCTTGCCACTGGACCCGATAGAATACCTTCATTACTAATAAAAAAATTGCATTTATTCAATTTCAAAGCCATTGGGTTTTCTTTCTTCTTTTTAAACAAAAGGACGTTTCCTCATGTATGAAAACAAAGCTACATCACGTCAAATACATTGGATTTCCAAAAATATTTTAGTAGAAGAGCAACATTGTTTTCGTTAAGGGCGATCCACACTGACAAATCTGCTCTGCTCTGAAAACGACTTGATAAACGCCTTTCAACAAAGTTGCAAATTGACTCTATTTACACTAACTTTTCAAAAGCATTAGACCGAACTTTCTGTCACAAATAATTGTTGTCCCATCAGGTGTGCCCCAAAGATCACATTGTAGGCCAATACTTTTCCAGCTTTTTGTCAATGATCTTTCATGTTGTATTCATTCATCTTCATTTCATTTTTTGCTGTCGATCTTAAAATTTACAAAAAACACATCATCTATTAAGGATTGTCATCTTTTACAAAATGACTTAATAGTCCAAGAGCTCGTGTCAAAAAAATGCAAGAGTTTTTAGAAGTTTGATATTTTGAGATTGGGTTCCATTTCAATCATGAAAAGCTAGCATAGAGTCAGCAGGTCTGCCGTCAAGACACCTGGCGCTAAGACGCTTGCAAAGATGTAAAATTAATTAACACCTTCAAATTGTTTTTGGAAAGCTCGAGTCAATAATAGTTTATTATTAATACACAAAAATGTTTTTCGATAAGTTTTGTCCAAAATCATAGGCATATATCCTACAATTATACTATTCATAATGTAGCACTTAAACAAGTAAAACAGATAAAGAATTTAGGTGTTTTTAATCAGAAACTTACATTCATCGATAATATACTCAATATGTGTAATCGCGCCACAAAAATTTTGGGATTTGTTTATAGAATGTCATCCAATCTATTTCTCAATACACTCAAAATACTTTATTATGCTTTAGCGCTCTCGCATTTATTAGAGTATGTTCTATCATTTGTGATTCGGAACTAAGAGTTATTAGAGTATGTTCTATCAGTGTCTTATAAATTAAGGATTATGTCGGCAAACTTTGATTTCCCTGCAGTTTAATCTTCCTTCATTGCAACTTCGGCGAAGAAAAGCAGATCTTTCCTTTGTGCTTGGGCTTGTAATGTCGGAAATTGATTGTGAAAATCTACTAAAAACGTTACCATTTTATATTTCCTAAAATGATAGGCGTACTAGACAAGTGCCAATATTTAGGGAGTCCACGCATTTTACTAATTATGGGTTTAATCATCCACTTAGTAGAATGTGTAGATATGCTAATACCCCTTCTTCGGAAATTGATTTTAATCTTTTTTGTTCTAAAAATAACTATAAAACTCAAAATATGTACCAGTTGTAAATAGGATCTGTTATTCTATGTAATGGTTTTGCTTATTGTAGTTTTTTTTTAATTTAAATGTGTAATTATTTTTAATATTAGTATTATTTTTGTATACATATGTACTTGTTGTCATCATTTTTTCTTATATATATATGTAGTTGTGTGATGCAGATGTATATGGTTTTTTATGCCATTAATAAAATATTATTATTATTATTATTATTAACTGCTAACAGTACTTCCAATAATATCTTTGAGAATGGCCTACGTTTCTAACCTCTGCTTCTATCGAGCACATTATTAAGTTCAGGTATGGCTTAGAAATAACAAAAAAATCATAAGAACTGAGAATGGGCATTACAAAATAATGTCATAGAGCCAGTTACAATTCTGTTTCAAGTCGATCCTGATGTATTATTCAATACAGTATTCTTTAACTGCAAGAAAAGCTGTGGTTCTAATTATGGCTTTCAAAAAGCATTAAACTGTTCTCTAGTTTGTATCTAATATCGTGGTCAAACTTGCTTAAACACCGTTCAACTTGATATAGATAACAAGAAAATCAATGAGAACAAAATTTGGAGACAAAAAAAAATAATAAAATCATCATAGCATCTCAATAAATGTTAATAAATAAAAAAAAAGCATTAATGTACTTATTAAATAATAATTCATTATCCATCATTATACCCTAATAACAGTCATTATTCGTCGTTGCAAAATAAGTACTCTACGTTCTTGGATCTTGGAAACGCTATATCTCGTAGATCGTTGTCCCTACAAATTAACTCGCGCTTCTCAATACAGGTTTTTGCAACAAACTACTTTTCGCAACCTTTGACCTCGAGTAACTTAAAACGCGGCAATCAAATTGATGAAAACTCACACACAATATATGGTGGCTCCCAACTGCAAAAATTCAGCTTTATTACTGTTACAACTAGAACCCGGGCCATTATTAAAATTTGTTCTAGATTATTTGAATTATCGCTGTTGTGGTCCCAATGATTAATTTTGAAACAACAATCATACTCAAAATAGTTCTCTATTACAATAAAAGCAATATTTTCCATGACTATCACGATCTGCCTGTGAAAAAATTTTCACTTGATTTCCTTGTTTTTCCAATAAACACTTTCATTGTGATATTAGTCTATCTTCAATATATTGTTTTTTTTTTCTTTTTGGCAAGCGTTGCCGCCTCTTCTAAGGTTTTCGGCTCCGTTTGCCTAACAAAAGCGCAAAATAGTAGCAATAAAATCGATTGAAAACTTTCACATATTAGAAGCCACCATACTAAAGAGCATGCAAAAATTCCTTGTGTGGAAGTTCAAAAATACATTATTGTAATAAGACAATTCTTTCACCACACAATGGCATTACCAGGTACAAATTATTATTGATAATTACCTGATGAAGCCACTGTGTGATAAAACTATGTTCTTATTTTTCCAGCAAAGAAGACAATATACCTTCTTTCCAAAAATTAGAACAAATAATTATCATGTATAGTTTTTCAATTTTTATACATATGTTTAGTTTAGGGAAACAAATAGCTTACTCAATATTTTTTATAATATTAATATTAAATTTTCTTGACAAACTTTACTTTTTCAATTCAAATAGGTATACTTGCAAAACTATACTGCAACTGATATGAGGAATTTCCTAAATCTGTTTCCAATTTTTATTATTACAATTTCAAAAAAAATTCGTAACCATTCATGCACTAAACAAAAACACAGAACTTCTACAAACTCACTAGAAATTACTGCCACCAACACAAGACATCAGGTCAACTAATCGACGTTGTACTACTCGTGAGGTGCTAAGCCTAAGATAAAGTTAACAGGTAGTTCAACTAACCGCAGAGTTTAAGCCGTCTTCTAAATAAAAATAAGTGTTATAATATCGAATGGTATATTATACCATAGTTATATTATTACATACGCGAAAACCAACAGGAGAATAGGATAGAATATAGAACTAAAAAAATAGCTTTTGACATAAGAACTGCTACTCACAAAAGAACGGAATTCTCGTCATCATTTACAGTTTGTTATGCATTTTGAGTAATACTTATATTATACCAATCATTCCAATGCTATATAAATAACTATAGCAAACAAGCAAGAATACGCAGTTGATAACACAAACTTCCGAGTTATTTTAAACAGATTAAAAAATGGCAAAAACGTACTAAAAAATATTCAGTACTAGATAAATAAATAGTTTAAAATCAAAGTTTTGAATTATGAGACAAAGAAAATTAATTCAGTTCAGAAGTAACACAAAATTTATAGAAAGTAAAGTTAAAAAAAAAATAGGTTCAAATACATACAAGCTAGAGAGTAAGCAAAAGCTTTCGGTTGGAGTTTGACATGTTAACGATTTTAAAGCAGGTCTAAGTAATTAGTTAGCCAGTTTAATTATAAAATAATCAAGTGTAAAGCTATGAGTTTAAAAAAATAATATTCGTCATGGCTTGTTAAACGTTGTTGAAACTTTTAATATAACAATGATTAGCTGCCATTTTAGCGTTTCTTATTTCATAATTTATTTTATAGCATAACATTTGTTTTAACTCGGGATTTTGTTTACTGGCATCTCTAATTAAATGCAGAGTTTGTAGCAGTTAATAGCTAAATTAAACCAATGTAAACTATATTTAGTTTTAGATGTGGTTTTAATTTGTTTTTCAAGAAATTTTGAATTATAATATTGTTTATTATTATTATTTATTTATTATTATGCTTTTTACGGCTATTTTACATCGCCACAGTAAGTCTACGACTTGTTTAAAGTGGTTTGATGGGACCAACAGCTTAACGTGACTTCCGAACCACGCTGGTGGATAAAGAGCAAGTTATCATTTCAGTCATATTTCGGGGATCGAACCCCGGACTGCTCGCATGATATGCAAGTGCTCTACCATTGAGCTATCACACCATATTATATTATGTTAGAATAATAAGAAATTTAATTCAACTGATTACTAACTACATAAAAAAAATCAAATCCCCATTTTTAATAAACACATTTCATTCTTGATGCAAGATACCTCTTTGATTAGACTGTCTGCAGCCATTTCTTCTGTTCCAAATTCCAAAATTATGCTTTTTCTGCCACATTACTTCTTATAAAATGATGTTATTATCTATGTGTTTGCTCCTTCCATAGTAATTTTCATTTTCAGCAAAATGGATTGCGCTTTAATTATTGCATTTAGTTAAAACTGGATTAAAAAAAAAATAGAGACTTTTTCTTCTACATTTTCTACAATTACAACAACTCTGCTTGTTATAATCTTTTTTTTAATTTCTTTTACTATCGTAGACTCTGTACCCTGTTATATGTTCATGACAGCATATCTTCTCCGACTTCTTATCCCATTTCAACCTCTTCTGTTTAGGAACATGTACCATTACAGATAATCGCAAGTTTTCAATATTTGTTTTTTTTTACTTTTCCACAATTCATAACACTGCTGCCTAGAATCTTTCCTCTATACCTGCATCAAATAACAAACATCTGGCTTTCTCAATAATACTGCGATTTATCCTTTCTGATATTTCGTTTTGTTCCGGAGTATAAAAATTAGTTCTTTGATAAACAATACCACATTTATCTAAGAAATGTTTATATTTTAAACACCGCACTTCCATTGTCAGTATGTAAGACTTTAATTTTTTTGGTTTGCTAATTCTAAACCAAATTTTTAAAATGTTTAAAACTTTTAAACGCTTTATCTTTAATCTTTAAAAAATATAAGACAAAAACAAAAATTTAATGTGTCCTAGCCTCCGATGCCTCACTTATATAAACATTTTTGTCGATGTCACTAGGCATCTTTCTTGCTTATTTGTTCTCAATCTGTAAACATTATCCACTAAGTCAGCAACAGCTCCTATTCATTATTTCTGTAAAATATTTTACAATAATTGCTTTGGAATATCATATTGTTTCCGTTCTTTATCAACTGGCTTACTGAGAATAAATTTGTGATCAGTTCTGGGACGTGTAATACATTTTTAGAGAGAGAGAGAGAAATAGTAGTGAGAGTGACATTTAACAAATTACATTAAAAGTTTTAAAAGCAATTAGAGAATCAATATAATATACATAAGTGCAGGAACGATAAAATCAAGGAAGCAGATCAAGAGAAACAAAGCGGTGTGACGCGAAAAGGCAAGGTAAGATTAAAATCCTAATTAGAAAGTACTAAAGCAACCTAACCTACAAGCATACCGTACGTAAGAATTACATTAGAATAGAGAAAAGAATTATTAAAGTATTAAATACAAAATTAAAACGTTAACACAAAAGAGCGCTTGGTAGCCGAGTGGGTAGAGCCGTGGACTGTAAATGCAAAGGGTTGGCGGATCGAGGCTCGAGAAGAAAACAATATTTTTATTAAATAAATAATAAATATATTTTCAAACAAAATTAATAATGCCTTCAGACGACAAAACCGTATTCAAAAAAGGCAGTAAAACTAAAAGAACACCCGAACAAGACGAAAAAAAAAAGAAGAAGAGTAAACATGGATATTGCTTCAACAGAAGCAAGCGGAAGTGGAATAAACCAGCAAGTAGCTGAAACAATTTTAAAACAATTACAAATAATGAACAAAACACAAACTATAATCCTGCAAAAAGTGGCAAAATTAAGAGAAGAAAACGAAAAATTAAATAATAGAATTAATGTAATGGTGGAATCAATAAAAATAAATATCTTACAAAATGATGTCGCCAAATAAAAATAAAAATTAGGAAAACAAGAAAAAAATAAACAAAATAATAATTATACAGGGATTAAATGAAGGTATAATTGATAGAGCTACGGTAAAAAAAAGTTGAAAACTGGACCAGAACTAAATTAAAAGAAAGTGTTGTAGATGTGAAAAAAGCATATAAAATGAAAAACAATAATAAACTGGAAAGCATTTTTGTACAATTAGAGAGTTGGGAAGATAAACGAAAAATTATGATGAAGAAAAGCGTATTAAAGGAAAGCGACATATTTATTGATAATGACCTCACAACAAAAGAAAGAGAGATACAGAAAGAACTAAGAGATATCGCAAAAGAGGAGAAAACAAAAGATAAGACAGCGATTGTTGGATATATGAAGATTGTGGTAAATGAAGAGAAACGTTGTTACAACGAAAGAAACGGCAAACTAGAAGTATCAAAAAACTAGTAGCAGTAATAAATGGGGGGGAAGGAAATAAGAGCAAACAACAAAGAACTAATCTAAACTATGTTAATGAAGAAAGTTGTAAAAGAAGAACAATAAACAAATTAGAAGCAAACAAAGATGATCTAAAAATAACAGATACTAGCAATAAAATAAATATATTATTTTAGAATGTAGCAGGTTTAAATAACAAGGATGACGATTTTTGGAAATACATAAGAAAATTTGATGTCATTGGAATGGTGGAAACATGGATAGATAAAAAGAAGTGGAGAAACATAAAAGATCAAATGTCTAAAGAGTTTAGATGGAAATGCCAATCAGCTATTAAAGAAAAAAAAATGGGAAGAGCAAAAGGAGGCATCTTAACAAGAATAAGAAAAGAAATAGCACAAGAAAATAACGAAGAATTGGAAATAGAAGGGATGGTGCAGCAAAATTTTATACTGGGAAGAACAAAATACAAAATAATTACGTTGTATAGCAGAGGGATGAAAAAAATTAGAGTAAGGTTAGAAAACTCAATACAAAAAACCAAAGAGACAAAACTAATAGTAAGAGGAGATTTCAACTCTAAGATTGGACTAAACGGAGAAAAAATAAATAACGGACAAAAAAGCAAAAGACAAACTAGAAAATGAAGAAGGAAAAGAAATGATGGAAATGATTGAAGAGAATAGGACATACTAAACAAAAATATGGAAGGAGATGAAGAGAGAGAATATGCCTACATAGGAGCAAAGGGACAATCGGTAATTGATTACGAATGGTAAACGAAGAAGCGTGGCAGAAGATAGACACATTTAAGGTTGGAGAAAGAGTAGAGTCGGACCATCAGCCACTAGAAGTGTATATAAAACAGAAGCATAAAAACAGGACCAAAGAAAGAAAAAGAAATAGTAACAAAAATAGTATGGACACAAGAGAGCGTAGAAATGTACAGGCAAAATCTATATGAAAGACATTTTAAAGAAAAAAGAGTCGAACAAAAAATAGCAAAATTAGAGAACATAATTGCAAACGCATAAAGAAAACGTTTTTACAAACAAAAAAATCATTTGCAAAAAGCAAATGGTGAAGCACAAAATGCACTCAAAATCAGAGTGCTCAAAAGATATACAAGAATAAATGCAAAGATTAAGGCAATATATATATATATAAAAAAAATGGAGATAAAAGAAATACGTTCGGAAGAAAAAGCATGGAAATACATAAACAAAAAGAGAAAAAGCAGAAGACAAAAAAACGATCAAATTTTGATGGAAAACTAGAGGATACACTTCTTAAAACTGTATGAAAGATCGGACAGAAAAACCGATAGACAGCCAATGACAACAAAACAACTGTAACAAGATGTAGATGAAATAACAAAAGAAATGATATAGAAGCAAATAAAAAGATTAAAAATACAACAAGTGTCAAGTGTGGATGGAATACAAAATGAAGCATGGATGTATGGTACGGAAGATTTGATTGAGACACTGAGTGAGATAATAAATGAAGCATAGAAAGAAAAAGAGTTTCCTAGTCAGTAGAGAGTAGGTCTTGTATGTCCAATACACAAAAAAGGAAATAAAGAGCTTGCAGAAAATTACAGAGGTATAACGTTACTAAGTACAGCATACAAGATCTAAGCCATAGTACTAGAAAAAAAACTGAATAGAGAACTAGAGATGAATAGGATATTGCCAGATGGACAGGCCGGGTTTATAAAAGGAAGAGGGACCATGGATAATGTATACATACTACACCATATAGTAGAGAAGGAAATAGCAGAAAAGGGAGGAAAGTTGTATGCGTTATTCTTGAACCTAAAAACGGCATTTGACAGTGTGAGTAGAAAGAAATTGTAGATGTATTTGAGAAAAAGAGAAATAAATAGCACCTAGTAAAAAGATTGAAAGAAGTATACGTGGAAACAGTTATCAGAGTTTGTATAAATAGCAAAATGAGTGAAAAGTTTAGGACTACAAAAGGTTTGAGATAGGGATGCCCACTCAGCCCTAGTTTGTTTGCGGCATACATTGCAGATGTAGAAGAAAGTCTATGTAAAGCGCAGATGGGTGGGGTAGTAGTAGGCAGAGAGAAAGTTAGGTCGCTAGCTTATGCAGACGACATGGTGATTGTAGCAAAACGAGCAAATAAAATGAACAAAATGATTAGATGCCTGGATAAGTATTTTAGAAAAAAAAAAGTTGAAAGTGAATGTAAATAAAAACATGATGACTTTTAGAATAGGGGAAACAAGACGTAGAGTAGAAAATTGGAAATGGGATGGGAAAGAAATTGAAGAAGTGAAAACATTTAAATACCTAGGGTATATTTTTTGTACAACCAATAGTGAAAATGAACACATAAAAAATATGACACAAAAAACAAATAAAGAGGTAGGACAAGTATAGGGAATTGTTAAAAGAAAATTTAAATGTATGAGAATAAAAGGAATGA
The DNA here is from genome assembly GCA_963932245.1 of Tachinus rufipes. NCBI lineage: Eukaryota > Metazoa > Arthropoda > Insecta > Coleoptera > Staphylinidae > Tachinus > Tachinus rufipes. The sequence continues at coordinate 66,681,205 of OZ010745.1, read as the reverse complement.
TGTTTGATAGTTTAGTAAAAAGTATGTTATTGTACGGAGCGGAAATTTGGGGATGGAAAAAACAAGATAAGTTAGAGGCTATTCAAACAAACTACTGGAGATGGGTATTAGGAGTAAACAAAGAGACCCCAGCATACATTGTAATGGAAGAAGTTAAAATAGACAAATTAAGAGTAGAAGCAGAAAATCGTGCAATGAGGTATGAGGTATGAAGAGTGAAAGAAAAGAATGAATGTAAAATATTACAAGAATGCCTGAAGGAGAAAATAAAGGAAAAATGCAGAAAAATAGGAAGATGCAGAGAAAAATATTTTAACATTAATGGATATGCTAGTGAGGAAGTAAAAAGATTGAGAATAGATAGAAGTATGTAGAGAGAAATTATGATGAGAGATAGAAATATACAAGTGCAAGAGCGAAGAACACGGATAAATGAATCTAGGTACAATTCAAATTATGAACACATTATAACAGATGCACTACCAAAGTACCTAAAAAATGTAAATGATGGAAAAATCAAAAAACAAATGATTGCAAGATTTAGATGAAAAATAAGGAGAAAGTGTGTAAATTTTGGATGGAAGAGGAAAAGAAAATGTGTAGGATGTGTGGAAAAGTTAGGGAAAGCATCGAACACATGCTAAAGTGTAATGAGATAAAATAAGAGCAAATGGGAAAAAATGAGGTACTGAAAGAAGATAGAAGAGGAATGAAATAAATGATGGCGGTAACAAAAAGAAGAAAGAAAATCGAAACAGAATTAATAAATAATTAATTAAAAATAGGGATTAGGGTTATTAAGATTATATATATTATATTATTAGTAAATTAATTTATATGGTAAATGTTATGTTATGTCAAGTTGTAAAATTTTCAAGGCCAAAAGGCAAGAAATAAACGATTATTAGTGTAATACATTTTTAACTAGAATTAAGTTCTCCACTTTTCCAACTATACTTATAATATTTGCATCCACCTTGCACGCCACTGAATTTTTTATACCACTTGCTATCATAATTTTCTGTACATCTGTTGTATTTAAAATGTATATCAACCAGTTCTCATTGGCACTGTAGCTACTTGCACCCGAATCTATGTACCAGTCACTTTTGCTTTTATTAAATTTTCTAGCTTTATTTCCTTCAATAAACTTCTGACATTCCAAGTTCCTTTTCTCATTCTGTCCCCCCTAGAGATCCGATTGAGGAGCTATATCCGGTATTAAAATTAGTTTTAAAAGAATTCATTATATAATATATCCACTTATTAGATTAAATGTTTTTGTGCAAGTTGCGTTAAAACGTTGTGACATTAAATAACTCCTCACATTCCCAAAAAATCAACACAAATAGAAAACACTTTTAACCTAAAAGTTATATTCCATACATAATTGAGAAGATTTAGCTATTGATAAACAACTAATAAACTCTTACATTTCTTATGACATATATGTATGTAAAATACAAATAAAAATTGAAGCGTGAGAAAAATATTAAGTTTCGTCGAAGTAACTTTTTGAAACGCGAGTGCTCGAAAGCTAAAATCAAAAGAATAATATAAGTAATAAACTTTTTTTAATATTTGTTTTCATATTAGAAATAATATGAAAAAACTTCAAACTAAGTGCATTCCTTCGTCCTGGTTCATTTAAATATCTCCCCTGTTTGACGTTAGCGAACCCCATACGGGCGGGCGCATAAAATTTCAATTGGAAAACTTTGATAGATTCGAAATTTCAAAGCGATATATACATATAAAAAAGCGAGCGACATTCCTACCCCACCATCATTTCAGAAACTTGGAAAAGTAAACAAGAGATGAGGGAAAGCTCCGCGTTAAAGGCAAACATTATAAATCATAAAACGGCATAAATCAAATCCCCCTTTTCGCAGAAGCGAACAGAACAAAAAAACAACACTAAACATTTGAATAACGTATTTTGTACACATTTCGAGGATTGATTCCCTATGAAGAAGGTTTATCGCTTCAGAATTCACTTAACAATATAAAGATGCTGTGAACCTTGGCCGTACTCCGAGAGATGCGATTATATTCAGGGCTCATCGTGCATATAAAGAGGCACAAGGAGAAGGGAAAGGAAAAATGATAATGTTTTTTTCTATATGCATATTCCGAGTAAATGTTACATATAAAAAAGCTTTTCGTATTTTACGTGGTCTGGAATAATTTTAATATTTTCATATAAGATTTAATTCGTAACAAGACGCATGTGATAGTCTTAACATTTTATAAACAGAGATATAAATTTAGTCTGTTATAAAAATGGGAAGGAGATTTCTAATTTAAAAAGTGAAATAATTCAAGGGAGACAGAGTAGAATCCCGTTAACATCCCCAGATAATTTACTCTTTATCAGGCACCAGTTATTACAATTTAAATGTGCCGGGGCATTTTAATTATCCGCCCGTTAATGAACCGACATTTATTCTCGTTATTTTATTCATTAGATATTCTTTGATGCAGGATGGAATCATGATTACATATTAACATATTTCTATCATTAATATTAAGTGAATCTGAAGAAAAAAGTATATTTCCTTTCAACTATTCTTATAAAACCCATTATTTCGAGCAGTTAATAAATTCACTATAGACAATCATAAACAAGTCGCAAATACTGGCAAAGCGATTCTCTAAGATTTGTAGTTTCCAATATTAGGCAATCGATAAATTGGGTCGCATGCAACCAAGCCGTTCGCTCCGTTATTTATTCTCGGCATCAATCAATTCCCCATACTTCAGGGACGTATTAATGCCCATGAAGAGATAACAACAACGTCTGCAAGAAGTCATAGTTAAAATAATGATGCACTGACCTAGTTTAAGTTGTTGAATAAAGTGCAAAGTTTTAAAATGTTTTCAAGAAAATTGTTTCAGTAAACATTTATATAATAGATTTTTATGAAATAAATTAAATATCGTTTTAATTAGTAATGATAATTATTAATATACAAAGCACTTATATTATTAAAATTTTGATATAGAAATTAATAAATAAAAAAATATTAAAGCTTAACAAAACCTTAATTTAAGCAGATTTGGAATGCACGTTTTCCCAGTTTCGCTTAAGTAAATAATGAATAGTTCGCAACAAACTTCATCTATATCTATAAACTAATTGATTGGCTAAATAATGTTTGTGATTGTACCAAACATAAACAAAGGAGAATTCTAAGATTAAATGCCAACCAACAACCAATAAACTTTGAATAGCTTATTAAAAAATATAACTATACAGGCACACAAAACTCAATAATGAAAATTCTTACTAAAGCTGTTTTTACATTTGTCAATTTATTGTTCAATGTTAAAGACTTATTTAATCTGCGGATTTGTTTCATTTTACACTCAGCAATTTATTGTTCAATTTCAATACTGCCAACTGTATAATTATTGTTTTAAACAGCTGATTGCTAATTTTGAATTATAGCCATTGCCATAGGTTATCATTACACAATCTTTTTTTTGTATGTATGTATGAATGTATGTATGTATGTACTTATCAACACAAGACGCAGATTATACTACACTGGATCAACAAAAAAAACTTAAAAATATTGTTAAAAAAAAAAATAGTTTTATACAATTGTCTATGAATTTCTCTAAAAAAAGTCTAAACCTAATATAAGAATTTGACGACATTTGTAGGTATCATTCTATGACTAAGCTTCCTACAGACAGGTAGCAACGTTTAAAAAAAAACATCAGATATACAAGTAGTTACCAGTTTATACATGCTAAAGCACTCATACAGAAAAAAAAACACAAATAGACAAAAATATTTAAGTAATCCGAGTTCTACAAGCTAGTTCTAGGTGTACGTTTGGTATTAGTGATTTAACTTAAAAAAAATTAGAAGTCTCTATAATTAATTGTTTACAATCGTAAGCAGAAAATGTAGCCAATAATGCTCTAGTAAAATAGTACAAAAAACTTGCTATCCTTATTCACTTAAAAACAATAGAACAGTAACATTTATTTGAAATTGTTTAAAAATGGATCACTGTATACATGTAAACTCATCAAAACAAACGTTAACTTGTCTGCAAAACTTATAAATCAAGTAAACAATGACGATAAAAAAATAGTTGCAATGTCTGTAATTATTCAATACTATAATAATTTCTATCGGCCTCTTCGATATTAAATTATATATTTCGACATGCGTAACGATAGTAATTTAAAAATAAATATAAGGTCATTAAAAAGAACCCAAGTTTTAATTAATTCAATCAAAGTAAAAACAGGGATCAAAAAGCCGAAAGATTAATCCTTCAAAGCCGAATCGGTCGTGAAAATCGAACACAATTAATCAATCATTAGCTCAAGTACGCAGCATTTAATTCGCCCTTATTAATTCGGGCAATATAAAAAATCATGGCTGAAAAAATCATATCTCAATTAAAGGACACAGAAATTAACGCGTCTCTCGAATACGCAAATACTCGCAAAACAGATCTGAAGCCGTCAGCACGCATCATTAGAAATCGTCTTAATTTATGCTAAAACACTAACACAACTTGAGGGACAATTATATGAAATCGACAAAAAAACAAATATATTTCAGATAAGGAATTAGATGCGAGATACCACAACGTTCGAGCTGAAACCTGGAAACTTATATCCAAAGCTAAAGTAGAAATAAGCTCTATGACATTAACAAGAAGCAAATTAACAAATTGTCGGCTTTCATTAAAAAGATCGAGAAAATGCACTACCTAAAGGCAGCAACTAAAATGAAAGCGGCGGAGGTAATTAGTGCCTTATCAATAACTGCCGACAACAATGAGGTAGCATAGGCCCTATTAAATATACAAAAATACTCGAGCAATGTGCCATGTAAAAAGTTTCGTATGAGGCGAAGCGTTCGCTGCTGAATAAATGCACACAGCACATACATGCGCTATATATATTAAAAAGCCCACTGAAGCATTGGGATGCCGTGTTGACACACCTAATACTTCAAAAATTAGATAATGAAACAAGAAACCAGTGAGAAAAATTGTTAGTACAGCCAGACACGACTATTGTGGCCTCTGTATAGGCAACTTAGTATACACTAAAATTATGTTGAATGTTGTTAAACTTATGCCTTTGCCCGTTTTAACATCTTTCAATCCCAGAACAACGTCGCCCATGGAACGTTTAAAATGTAAGCGCAAATGAAAAGTGCTAAAACGGACAAAGGCATTAGTTTAACTACATTTAACATAATTTTTGTGTATACTAAGTTGCCTATATAGAGGCCACAATATTCGTGTCTGGCTGTAATATGTTCCAACATTTAATCAATTGCAAAAATTTCTGACAATTAAATGCAGGATGCTACGAGCTTGAAAGGAAGATAAAAGAACTTCCGCTGAAAAGCAACGCTAACAAAAAAAAAACTTGCAAAGTCAAATTCAATAACACCCATGATGGTACACATGACGGTCGGTTCATTGTTACACTTCCACAAAAGTAGGATCATCAGCATTAGGCAACTAACATCGACTAGCTGTAAATAGGTTCTATTCTTTAAAACAAAAACTATTAAGAAATACAAACTTATAAACAAAGTATACCAACTTCATCACAAAAAATGAATCACTTAACCGTAGAACCACTCGAATAGAAAAAAAGGAATATTACCTACCCATCATAAATAAAGCAATCCAAACTACCAAACTACAGGTAGTATTTGACTCTTCTATAAAAAAAAAAACAAATGGGAACCTTTAAACAATATTTAATTACCCGTACTAATAGTCAGAGATTAAATCTCAAATTAATCCTGGATTCATGAATCCGAGATTCATTTTATTAATCGTTGATTGGCTCTAAGCCAATTTACAGTCGCGATCGACCAATGCATTGCTCGCTAATTCTCGGATCGAGTTCAAAACTATGCAACTGTCAATATAATCCTACATTCAAATAATCTTGGGTCCACCCAAAATTGTTTATTAGTGTGTCATATATTAATTCTGACGTTTGGTAATAAAATACATTGGCCCATTGCAACTATATTCACCATCACGATATCCGTGAATTGTCTTAGAGCCAATCAACAATTAGCAAAATTGATCTTGGATTCATGAATCCGAGATTTAATCTTTGACTATTAGTACGAGCATTAGAGTTGCTCCAACAATCCAAGATAATTTATTTATTATTATTATATACATATATGGCCATGTTTGAGTCAAGTGTACGGAACAAAAATTTGATTTTGCTCAAACCACTAAAGATACCTTTCTCTACATGAGTCCCGATCTTGTGAATTATTTTAGATTTTTTCACTAAGCCTTTTTCGATATCTATTTGTTGATCGTTTGTAACTTCTCAGGGTTGCATTTTTAGGAAAAAAACTGTTATAAACTTTTTTTTTTAAATTGTTCGAAGAATCATTTTTTTACAGCCAATAATTTTTTCCCTTAAATTTTGAAGATTTTGCAGAATTTTAAAAGACAGTTTTTCTTAAAAAAAGATGACGAGTATTTTATTTTTTTCTCATACCTAGATAAAAACGTGCATTTTTTATATGTGCAAAAGATACCCTGAAAATTTCAGGAAGTGCCGTGTGCTACTACTTAAAAATAGCAAAAAAAGCATAAATTTCACAATTTTTTGTGGCTACATTCTAAGATACTTCGGAGCAAAGTGCACGAAACTTCCTGAAATTTTCAGGATATCTTTTGCATATATAAAAGCACGTTTTTCAAAGTTTTAAAATTAAAGAAAAAAAATTTGGTTAGAAAAACTTATCTGTTGAATAATATTGAAAAAAAAGTACCTTATAATTTTTTTCTAAAAATGCAATCCTGAGAAGTTACATACGATCAAAAAATGAAAAATGCTTAAATTTTAAATTTTTAACTATTTCTTAAAATTTTCAGAGTATCTTTTGCATATACAAAAGCACGTTTTTATTTATATTTAAAAAAAATAGAAAATACCCGTCATCTTTTTTTTTAGAAAAACTGTCTTAAATTTCTGCAAAATTTTACGAAAAAAAGTTTAGGCTGAAAAAACTTATGTTTTGGACAATTTTGAAGAAAAAAAATGTAATAATTTTTTTCAAAAAATGCAATCCTGAAAATTTACAAACGATCAAAAAATGAAAATGGCTAAAATTTCAAATTTTTAAGTATTTCTGTGAATACATTTTAAGATATCTCAAAGAGTAGTGCACGGCACTTCCTGAAATTTTCAGAGTATTTTTTGCAAATATAAAATTTTTATCCATATTTGAAAAAAAAAATATATCCGTCATCTTTTTTTAAGAAAAACTGCCTTTTAAAGTTTTGCAAAATTTTCAAAATTTAAGAAAAAAAAATTTTGACTGTGTTGCTCTGCCCCACTGTGCAGCATCTACAAATTATTCAGCTGTATTACGAAAATTAACGCTCTATGAGGAAAGTATTTTGTATGCTTAGAGCAACTTATGGTTTACATAATCGGCCTACCAAACTCACAATTGGTTGTACCATTAAAAATTTGAAAATCAATATTCATTATTAGATAATACGCGACGAAATAGACCACATCCAGCACATAGTAAAGAAAATATAGCGGAGGAAGCTGAATGATAAATAGATTAGCCGCTATTCTCAACAGTTTGGCTAGTCGTATAAAACAACTTTACGTATTTTCCGTAAGAATCTTGGTATCAAATTGTCACCGTTTCAAGCTTTGGGCTCTTGAAAAGCTTCAAGAAAATATATTGTTTTCAACCAAAATTTTGTTTAGCAATGAAGATCAATTCTGGCTTAATGGCTACGTCAATAGACAAAATTGCCGTATTTGAGCTGAAGCGCAGCCAAAAAAGATTCAAAAACTGCAATTACATTCAAACAAAACAAAAGTTTGGTGACGTTTATGACCTGATGCAACAATTCTTTAAAAATAAAATCGGCCGGAACGTAACTGTAAATGGCGCCCGTTATCACACAATAAAAACAGACTATTTGCTGCCTAAAACTAAAACCGGTAATCTCAAAAATATTTGGTTCTAACAAAGCGTTGTCAGATTGGAAGGACAGAAGACAGAAGAGGTGAACGTTCTACGAGGAGTGAGGCAAGGCTGCATATTATCGCCGTTGATATTCAATATATTTTCGAAATATACATTCAAAGAAGCTCTAGAAGAGTTGGAAGCTGGAATATCGCTAAACGGTAAAACTATAAATAATATACGTTACGCGGTGATATTTGCTGATAGCATCGAGAAATTACAACACCTCAAAAATAGAGTAACAGCTAGTAGCAAAAGGTATGGCCTTGATATAAACATCAAAAAGACCAAACTCATGATCATCAGTAAATCCCACATCACCGTCAATCAGAAACCCATTGAAAGAGCAAATAAATACACGTATCTTGGCACTACCGTAAACGATCAATGGGATCACTTCAAAGAGATCAAGATCCAAATAGAAAAAGCGAGAGCTGTTTTCAACAGTATGGGATCCCTGCTAAAAAGCCACGACCTCGCATTGCATACGAAACTGAGAATTTTGCGCTACTACGTTTTTTCGGTTCTTTTTTACGGAGTTGAATCGTAGACATTAATTACCGATGCCACGAGCAGGAAACTAGAAGCATTTGAAATGTGAATATATCAAAAGATGTTGAGAGTTTCTAGGAAAGATCGCATAACCAACAATGAGATCCTTCACATAATGCAGAAGAAGAAAGAGATCCTCAATACCATAAAATGCAGAAAACTCCAATACCTAGAGCATATTATAAGGAATGAAAGCAGATTCCAGCTAATGCAAAAAAATACTGCAAGGGAAAATAGCAGGAAAAGGAGCTGTTGGAAGAAGAAGGATATCATGGCTGAAAAATCTTCAAACATGGGTTAGCATGACCACCACCGAGCTTTTCCGAGTAGCAGTAAATAAAGTAATAATTGCAAGAATGGTTACCAACTTCCGGAACGGATAAAGAACTATACTTGCCACATTGTTAGTGAAACCATAGCTTTATTGCGAGAACAATTCGGTGAACAGTTAATTTCACGCCTCGGACAGGTGAATTGGCCGCCTAGATCATGTAATATCGCACCTTTAATTTTTTTCTTTTAGGGCTATGTATAGTCCATAGTCTACATTGATAAGCCAAATACCACTCAAAATGCTTGAACGCGTCATCAAAAATTGAAACTTCTGAATGGACCATGTTAGCCGTAATAACAGCCAACATTTGAAAAAAATAAATGAACAAATGGTTCTTTTGTTTCATTGTTTTAATTTTTGTTTATTTTTTAACTTTTAAAAAAAGTACCTCTAAATGGATCACCCTTTAGAAAAGCAAACAACAAAAATGGCTATTCCAGCTAGTATATTTCAAATAATTTACACCGGTTGAATTAATTATATATATAATATGCGCTAAATCAAGGATAGTACCAGTGAAAACTATGTGATCTCCCTCGTCTTGATTTGTGTGCAGCAGTCTTAACTGCAAAATTAGTTAACAAATGACGTGGGGCTTTAGATCTTAAGTTTAACTCAACAATAACTTTGGCATAAATTGAGTCATAGTTAAACAAGTGAAAAACCTGGCAACATTCCAATCGTGTTGACAAAATTCAGTCAATATTCAAAGTCAAGATTAGCACCATGTAAACACAAACAAAAACCAACCGAATTTGATATCCCGAGGAAGTACCATTAAAAAACTAAGAAATTCAAACCTATAGTTGCATGAACCTCAGTTTCTTTGTAAAACCAATCTGCCACCTCCGCTCAAAGTTAACTACAAAACCTTAGACATACCTGAGTAAAAATTAATACTACAAAAACCCCCGATTAATTAAAATAATACAAAAAATCTAATTTGCCAAATAGTAGCAACAATTGCAGAAAGATACTTATAAGCTTAAATCTGTTTATTGATAACAATATATATGTATAGAAAAGATTTAGACATGATGAATAGCCCTATAATAAGCGATTTCCAGTAGTAACACCATCAAAGCATCCCTTTACAAAATTGGTCATACAATACAAGAAGTAAAAAATGATGAAATAAAATCAAAATTCCAACAATCATTTGTAGATTTAAACAATCTAAATATTTTAACATCATTTGCGTATATAAAAATTTGAGAAGGAATGTTAGTTACAACATCATTCAACAATAACAAAAACAATAAAAGTACCAAGATTGACCCCTACTAGAGAAACAAAAAGCTTTAGACCGATAAATCATTATAGTAAACATACTTTGATCTATCTCATAAGTAACTAAACTATTACTAAAACCCCAGTAGTTTAATTTTCAAACAAAGATTTTATGATCTATATAGTCAAAAGCTTTACAAATATATTATATATATTATCTGAGACTCAACATTGCAGTAAATTTTGTTAGAATGAATTCAAAAATCTTGAAAATATTATTTAGTATTTATAATGTTTTCTGTTTTAAAACCAAAACAAAACTACTTATTCAAAACTGAAACAACAAAAAAAACATTCATTCATCAGAAATCAAACTATTCAAAAAAACATTGTAACAGTCTGATTCAAACTGACAAAATAAGATTTACAGGAATAAAACTAATCCTTTCCATAAACAAAAAAAGTGTTAGTAATAACTATTAAATACAAAAAAAAAATTGTGTCAACTAGTTTATCTATTTATATAAAAATCTATTCATTATTTCATCTTCAAACATTATAAATAATGTATTTCTCTTAGAAATTTTGTATTTTGTAATAAGTTTCAAATTATATTACACGCAACATAAATTTATATGGATGCTATTTCTCCAATTTATATTGAATACTATAAAGATTGTATTCTGTCTTATGTTCTTATATAGTACCAATGTCTATTCTAAAAATCTGTGACTTAAAAATAATAATTAATTTAATGTAATAAAAAGTTAACTTTAATTTAAATTTATATAAAATTAGCACATAATGCAAGTAATTATCAAAAACATTAATAATAATAATTATATAATTCTTAGCAATAATTGCAATAAGCGCATATGTTGAATGAAATGTCGAGGGCATTATTTCGTGTCGGGTGTTTGTACAAACACGGGCCCCAAAGCATATGCCCATCTAGGTATTGTACTGGCAGGGGTTATAATTAATTTAATCTAATAATTTGCCTGTAAAGCAGCTAAAATATGAATTGCTAGAACAGCCGGTGTGCGTTAGAGTTAGTGTATATATGTATGGTGCAAAGTCTAATTTATGAGCTTTTAGACTTCCCGTGGGACAGACAAACAAGGTGTAATGGGAAAATATATACCGGGCAGGTCAGCAATGTAAAACAATTTGAATTTTAATTAATTTACGATGACCAAGAAAAATGTGGACACAAATTATTCCATAATAACTGCAGCAAGAGTTTATAATGCTTTATGCTTTTACGGCTATTTTACATCGCCACAGTAAGTCTACGACTTGTTTAAAGTGGTTTGATGGGACCAACAGCTTAATACGTGACTTCCGAACCACGCTGGTGGATAAAGAGCAAATTATCATTTCAGTCATATTTCGGGGATCGAACCCCGGACTGCTCGCATGATATGCAAGTGCTCTACTATTGAGCATAAAATGTACGTTTTTAATTAACAAATTTTAATTAACCAACGTTTTGTAATTATGAGGTGATAGAACTATAGCCAAAATAATAGTATTTACTACAGTCGATGTAGCCGTTAATTCCACTATTTTCCCCAACAATTTCTCTTAAATTGCCCGAGGTTGTGTGTAATTTAACCTTTTATTGCCCGCATACCTACACAGACCGCTAATTTATGTAACACGTCCGTTCTCATTCTCTCAGTAATAGCTAAATTAAACAGCATCTTTCCCTTTTCCCACACACACAAATACGTGTCCCATAACTAAAGCCACACAACCAAAAACAAATAAAGCACACACAATGGTGTATATCAACAATTAAATCCCACATTAAAGCACTCAAGAAAATCTCCGGAAATTTAAACTTAAAAAGATAATGTAAAAATTCAAAATGGTTTTGCGGCGTCATAACATTTTCATATATTTATATCTTTTCCTTTTATTATGATTATATGAAGAGCGCCATTAAAAATGTAATTTATTTTAAAATTAAATTTTATTATAAAGCGCGCAATTACAATGAAATTCCATTAAGGTCTTGCACGTGTATGAGATTCATTTTTTTGAATAAAGTTGAAGGTGATTTATTATGAAGCGGCAAGTCGCAGCCACCCACAAAATGAATATTGGTTTAAAAGCATTATTGTACAATATATTATATTTAATTAGAACATTACCTCAAAATTAGTTATACCTTTACAAAGTGTCTATAAGTATGCACACAAAGTAATTTAAAGAATTGCTAAACAACATTTATATTAAAATTTAAAAACTTTCTTAAAGAAGAAAAACTATTATTACAAAGTATTTCTTCATTTTGTGCTTTGTATCAGTTAAAAGCTTATTATAGTATATTAATAAACTGGTATAATATATGCTTATAAGGGCCGCTTTTACAATTGTCAGATAACTTAAACCAAGAATAAAATTATCTCCAGTTTAAACCTGGTGTAGCATTAGTTATGCCTTTGTTGCAGTCTAGATAACCTATTAAAACGTCAATGATGACTTATAAACTGACGTATAAATTATTTATACACAAATTTGTTGTGCGCGTTACTTGGTTACTACACTAAAGATAACTACTGCTCCAAGCACCGGATAATTTATCTCTGGTTTATTTTCCTTAAAACATACAATTAAAATTTTATAAAATTGCCAGGACTCCTAAAGTGATCGGAGCCATTGTAAAATTTCAATCACCCACATACTCAAGTAGAATCTCTACTCAATGAATCCCAAATTAAAACTCAAAATAAAGACAAACCCCTTGAAGATCTCAATGATTAGGTCAATCAAGGAAATAATGCGACAATTATCAATTTTCTTCTGTGCAAAAATTTTAGCAACAAATCCTACTTTGGTTGTAACGCGTTTTTGCATTTTCTAAAAAATTATTTATTACAAAGATGGCCGTTTCTGGAACTGACTTATAAATTGACGTATACGTTGTTCATACGCTAATTTGTTGTGCGCGTTACTTAGTTACTACACTAGAGATAAGTTATAAGGGATTGTAAAAGCGTATTTTTATATACTCCTTAAATAGACCAAACGCAAGTTTTAAATAAGACCATATAAATCAAGTTTTTTTAAATAGTTTGCATATTTTATTTGGCAAAATAAAAAAGTCAACATATTGCCGAGGTTTACGGATGAGAATAAGAAAATTAAATTTGTTCATTTAATATATAAGAATTATGAATTAAAGATTAGATTATTGTCACTATCGTCACCTCATATTAGCAAATCATAAAGCCAGTGAACTGCTAAAAAAGTGGTACGTGACTGATCATGCATACATCCGGTTTAATATCAAATTGAGAAAAACTAACTAATTCTATACATAAATGCTTTTGAAGAAAGCTGCCCAAGCACTGTCAAACAGACTTTCAACAAGATCACTTAGTGGATCAAAGAGCTTTACAGAGCAAAAGCAAACACTAGAAAGCTATTCAACAAAGCAAAACAAAAGAACGACTGGGACACTTATAAAACCATTCTCATGGCATATAATAATGCCATAAAGAATACCAATAAAATCGTGGAGGAGATACTGTAAAAAATTTCAAAACGGTTAGACATGCCTCCTAAAAGCTTTAAAAAAAGAACTGGAAACATTGAACCCCTGCTGACCAAAAACAACAAATACACAAAATAGGTCAAAGCACTCTGGAAAAGCTGCTCTACGTTGATGGAAACTATTAATCCAGAAGACCTAAAACTGCCAAACAAAAAATCAAACAAAATAGACAGTGATAAAGCAAAAACCATAATCAATAAGAGCAATCTAAAATAAGAGTTCAATACATTCGAACCATACAAGTCGCCAGAAGCCAATAAAATCTATTAGGCTACTGAAAGGGTTCACAGTTCTAAAAGAATCTCAGTGAAAGATTCTCAAAGCAAGTTTAGCATTTTCACACTTACTGAGCAGCTAAAAAATGGTCAAGTTGGTATTTATACCTAAACCGGAGCAAACGTATGTCCTAAATCGTACAAATCAATCAGCTTCACTTACTATATACAGAAACTATTGGATAAAATAATTGACAGGCATATGAAGGCAATGAAGAGCCAAGGAACAATCTAAAGTCGCCGGCGGTTGCCCACAAGGAGGTGTCATAAACAATCTACTGCAGATACTCATTGACATAAACGTCTTTGCCTTAGGCTAGGTTGATCTCACCATCCTCGTGTACAAAAAGTTTGGGGCAACTGAGTGCGCTTAACACTGTAGAAATGTAGTGCAAAAAAAAGTAATTCCAAACAAAACGGTAATCCTATCAGTCACAAGACGTTTTGCCAAATGTGAGACTCATGCTTGATACCAAGCTATAGATCTACACACACCTGAATAATATAAGCACAAAAGATATTCAAGTGCTCTTTACAACTAAAATGATGACCAAGCGCACATTGGGAGTGACATCTAGTATGACCAGATTAACATATACCGTGGTAAGACCTATTATTCATGTAAAGCGCTTGTATGATAGAAAACCACCCTTTATGTGTACGGTCAACAAACTAAGTAAAGATCAGAGGTTAGCATGTCTGTTGATAACAAGGGCAATAAAAACAATACCCAGAACAGCTATGGAAGTACTACTATTGTTACCGCCACTTTACGTGGTGGTAATGGCAAAGGCGAGACAAGCAGCAAAATACTACAGATAAATAAACACATTATAAACTTCGGGACTCACAGACCTAGCATAACAAACGTGTAGCATGAAAAAAAACTCTAATAATGAGGTCAAATGAAAGTCACTGCATCAAAAAGACATTTCATGTGATAATACTACAAACAAACAGACAAAAAGTACCTGGAAGCAGTAAAGAGATATGGTATAATGATAAAGTCAAAAACCAAAATGGCACCAAGGCTGGAATCTACAAGACTAATAAAAGCAAACTTTGGTACCCATAGGCAAATATACTTTCTCCAAGCAGACGTGGTTGCCATCGAGTGGTGTGTCAAGTACATGGTCGGGACAAAACTATACCATAACAGACTGATGACCATCATGTCAAATAGTCAAACGGCATTGCAATTGCTAATTATAAAACCCAAACTAGTTATGGCCTGCATTAACAGTCTGACAGCAGTAATAATAATTTGCAAAGTTTTTCTGGTCTAGATACTAAAAAAAAAAAGAATAAAAATGTTTCAAAGCAAACCGGCTTGCCAAAGAAAGAACCAAGAGAACATTTACTGTTACGGTGTCCCATACAAAACCAAAAAAAAAAAATCTGCAGTAGACGTGAGACAGAACACGATAACATACAAAAAAAATGAAAAGGGGTTGAAACACTCAAAAATATTCCTAACAAGACCTTCGCATAATAATAAAGTCTTAATAACACAAATAAAATCAAACAGATTGCAAAGGCTCACGGGACTGATAACTGAACACTGAGCACATGCAAAAAGCCTGCTAAAAGAGTAAAACATCAACGCCAAGCAAATCACCTCGTAGAAAAGAAAAACAAAAGTGGGGTTTTTAGTCAGTAAAAACCTGACACAATTGGACAGGACAGCCCGTCCAGTGTTTTTTAAAGATTTCACGTTCCCACTAACTAAAAATGATCATTCTTCAGTACAATGTGTTAACAGATTGTGTAAAAATAAAGCAAAAGTATGTCGCGAAGTGATCCAACGCTCAAATACTCATGTTTGGGATAATATTTTCAGATTCTGATTAATAACTCTACATTAAAAAATTAATTATGTAATAATAGTTTATCTACTTTCAACTACACCTTAGTTTTTTTTTTATTTATATTATTTACTTTACAATTTATTTTGTTTTCCAACTGTAACAAAAGATTCAAGAAGCCTGGTATTGGTATCTTTAATATTTCAAATTCTTCAGTTAAATACTTTTGGTTAAATTTTCTTTTGTTCTTTTGTAATTATTTTCTTTTTTAATTGTTCATTAAGTGTTGTTTTAAGTTAGTTTTAAAATGTTGTATTAGTCGTTCTGTTTAATAATTTATACGTTTAATTTTGATTTAAAATCTGTTTTGACTTGACCAAGTTTAATTGTTGTGATATTATAATTTTTTCAGTTGGTCAATAGTCTGTATCGCTTTATTTTACTGCCTTTCTAGCTTTTCTATGTTATCCTGTTTAGAGTTTAACCATATATATTCATTAAATAATTTGTTTGTGAATTAAATAACGCAATATAATTAACTTTTTTTGTATTTATATTAATTATTGTTAGTTTATACTCGTACAGTGCCAGAATTGTTTTCGTGTTTTTCATAATTAAATGTTGTATATGATTATCCTATTTTAAATTGTTGTTTATTGTATTAAAATTAATTTTTTTCCAAAATGCTAATTCGGATCTTACTGCATAACGGGGTTATACAAATAATTTACTTTAAGTTTCGAGTTACTTTTAAACGTTATCATGTGCCCATAGACAACAGAGTTTGTAAATTTATCAGATAACTCAAAACGACCTAAAAGTTTTCAAACTAAAGCCTCAAGAACATTGAGCTTAGTGCAACATTTTGCAATAAAATGAACTTCCGCTATGAGGCTTACCTATGTAACTTAGAGGTTACGTTAATAAACAATATTGTAATGATGAACTAAGGCCCGTTTGCACCAACGTCGCTTAAATCTTAAACTGCCCTTAAAACGTTAAGGGTGGCTTATTGCGTTGCACCACATATTTAAGGGAGTTTATGACTTTAAGGGATCCTTAACTTAAGCGGTCAATATTGTCGGCTTAGTAAAAACTTAACCTAAAAATATAATTGAACGTCAAAATTTATTTTTTTGCATTGATATTTTGGCTTTATTTCCGTTACTATGCAACACTATTAATAAAAACGTCCAAATTTATTATAATCTACACTGACATACGCTATTAAAGGTTAGGTTTTATGTTATTTAAGCATTTTTATTATAGAAATAGACACAAATACCAACAGTTTTCGTAAAATAACTAAAAATGTGCAATGTTGCCATGTGTAATCTATTTTAAACTTCAGTTTGCTAAACTACGCTTAAAACGTGTTGGTGCAATGCAATGAAAATTAAAACTACCCTTAAAATTAACTAGAGTTTAATTAAGCGTCGATTTAAGCCAACATGGTGCAAACGGGCCTAAATCACTTTATTAGTTAAAAATTGACTTTCTGTGATCCCAAGGATAAAATAAGGATCTTGATCATTTGTTTTTCAGCAAAATAGCGCGACATGCCTTACATCAAAGTAACAACAAATTTCTCTCTCTTCGACTGAAAACAAAAACTAACCTCCTAAATTATGATATAATTGTTCAAAAATATTATTTTAAAAAACTAGCAAAAAAAACATTTAAAAAAACATCATATTGAAAACATAACACTCATGCCGGAGTTTTAAGTTAAGATTCATAAATTTAATATTTCTAAAAAACTAAATTTTATTCAACAAATAAATCCTTAAGTTCCTGTTACACGCCACTGCTGGCACATTAGCCTCATCTCTGCCCGTAATGCTGGCAACTTACATGACGGATGGACCAACAGTTTTCAGTAGATTCCAAACCACTAAACAAATTATGTCCAGACCAGACAAGAGTCTTTGTCATAAGCCCGTACACTGGCAAGGCGTATATACCTCTAAAATCATTTTTAATTGTGCAGTTCAAACCCACTATCTTTGGTGCAGCAGTCAAATGCTTAAACTACTGTGCCACGCTTAGATACTGAGTAGTAACTTTGTAAATAAAAACTATTAGTTCTGTTTGTAAAATTTTTTTTTTTTATTAAGTCCCAAAGATAATATTGGTGAAATTGCCGCCTCCAGAAATGATGCACATTTGAGCTGGTTTCACAACATTTTCCATAACTTTTCGTAAAACCAGCAATACATATTCGATTTTTTGTCAAAAATGTCCTCCTTTAAGGCCTCCAAAGTCTATACGTTATTCGTATAGACCTGTGACTTAGAAAAATGAAAAAAAAAAGGTATAGTCAAATCGGGCAACCTTGCATGCCAGTGCAAATTGCTTAAACAACAGATTAAGCAGCCAAAAAAACGCTTGTTTTTACCACATAATCTCCAAACCCAATTTGTGTTTCTGTAGCGCTGACCGAATATAGCAACAATGTTGTCAAAATCGTTCTCAAAAAATATAGGCATATCCTCCGTAAACACTCCACCAAACAGATACCTTAAAATTCGCGCAGTTCCGCGTGTAATAATTTTGCTTATTTATAATTTTGAGAAAAAATCATCCTCATCAGTTTATAAGAGCTTCGCTAAAATTTACACTTAATACAAGAACATCTTAAAAATTTTTACCAAGATTCGCTGTAAAAACTAACTAGAGGTACTTTTTTCAGTAGAAGTTATTGATAGATAAAGCGTGCGCTAAGTCAAACTGTTATACTATTTTTGTTCAGTAACGTTTTTACATTTCATCATGGAAAGAATTAGCCCAACACAGCGTCTACAAATTATTCAGCTGCATTACGACAATCAGCGCTCTATAAGGAAAGTGTTTGTACGCTTAGAGCAATTTATGGTTTACATAATCGGCTTACCGAACGCATAATTCGCTGTACCATTAAAAAATTTAAAACTCAATAATCATTATTAGATAATACGCAACCAAATAGACCACATCCAGCAGGTAGTAGAGAAAATATAGCAGCGGTGGCTGAGAGTGTACGCAATGACAGTGATAAATCAATTTCGCGCCATTCTTAACAGTTTAACTTGTCGTATAGAACACCTTGGCGTATTTTACGTAAGAATCTTGGTTTAAAAGTATAAAAATTTAACCCATGCAAAAATTGAAGCCGGCCAATCTTCCGAATCGTCACCGTTTCAGGCTTTGGGCTTTTGAAAAACTTCAAGAAGATTACTGTTTTTAACCAAAATTTTGTTCAGCAATGAGGCCTATTTCTGGCTTAATGGCTACGTCAATAAGCAAAATTGCCGTATTTGAGTTGAAGAGTAACCAGAAGAGACTCAAAAGCTGCCATTACATTCAAACAAAACAACGGTTTGGTGTGGTTTTTGGGTTGGTTCTGGTAGCTGTGGCGTCCATTGCACAATGATAACAGACAATTTGCTGCCTAAAATTGAAACCGGCAATCTTGACAACATTTGGTTCTAACAAAACGGCGCTACTTGACACATAACCCGTGAAACAATGGCTTTTGCGAGAACGATTCGGTAAACAGATAATTTCACGCCTCAAACCGCAGAATTGGCCTCATAGATTATGTAATATTGCACCTCTAAACTTTTTCTTTTGGGACTTCGTGTAGTCCAAAGTCTATATAAATAAGCCAATTACGATTGAGAAATTAGAGACCAACATTACTTCCGTCATTTGCCAAATACCTACCACTCAAAATGCATGAACAAGCCATGAAAAATTAAACTTCTGAAAGGACCATGTTACCCGTAGTTGTAACTACGTTGGTTGTAACCAACATTTGAAAAAAATAATCTTTAAAAAATAAATGTACAAAAAGGTTCTTTTGTATAATCATAAAGATTACCTGATAAAAATGAATTTTTTGTTTTATTTTAATTTAAAAAAAAGTACCTCTAAATGGATCACTCTTTACTATGTGTAATTTATACATGTGTGCAGTTTAATTGATACAAATTTTTATTATTATACCAAAAGATAGAATACTTACAATATTTAGCCTCAAGTCTCAAGCACTCACTAAACAGACCCTAGAAATCGCATCTACGGTGCCGCCAAAAAGTGACTATCACATGCCAAAAATAATTCTACAATAATTTAACTCGGTCAAATACAATACCAAAATTGGCTTAAATACCAATACAACACAATGTCTTCATAATAATACAAAAACTACTATATTAATTTCGCATGTGTTTTCTTAGTTTACCATGTCTCGCAAATAATAATCAAACATTTACAGGTTTGGAATAATCATTGAACAATTTCATTTACCTCTCTACAGCACAAATAATTGTACAAAATGACTTAATAAAATGACTTTTTTGTTTGTTAATATTTTTATATTTTTTAATTGCAAAATTTAAGCAGTATAATTAAAATTTCTTGTGTTTTAAATAATTCGTAATCAGCTGCTCTATAACCCAAATTTTTTCTCAAATATTATGCTTCAGCTAGACAATTGTGGTTTCTTGAAATAAACATTTCGTTTCAAGTATCACAAATAAACATTCTGTTAGATCCAGTAAACGCGAGGACCAGCTAAAGTTTGCGTATTTAAAAATAATGCGTTCGTCAAAAATGGTTCTTAAAACTACCATACTGGCTCGGATCGTATGTGCTGTGGCACCATCATGTTGAGATCATTTTCCCCGATGGTTTTCAATAGTAGATCTAAACAAAATTTCTTACATGGCTCGGTATAACCTACATGCAGTTCCATGTCGGTTAAAAAAATATGAATCTATCATTTTTTGTGCTGTAAATCCAAAACAGATAATACACTTTAGTGGGTGTAATTGTCGCTGTTGAGTAATTTGTGAGTTATTAACTGCCTAAGTCTGCTGTTGATCAGTCGCGGTCAATGTCCGACGGAGAACGGACGCGCTCGCGAATGTGCATAAAGGCGATTTAAATAATGGTGAATAATCTACGTTATTTAAAAAATTAAAAATTCTGTGAATTAGAACAAACAGTGGAAAGGTGAAAAGTTTATTGTGAAAGTTCAAAAAAGTGTAAAACTGGACACACAAAAAAATAAAGGTGCGGTCGTGTTTTAAAACACTCTCGTGTCGTGACGCGCGACACGTCTAGTGTTACATAATAAAACATAAACGCGGAAACAGCAATTTGATATTAATTAAAAGTGAAACTAGGCCAAGGGTCAAAAAACGTAATAAGATGGATGCATTTTTAAAAAGCGGGATGTAGCAAAGAACACCGCCGGATAAAAATAAAGATAAAGAATTAGGTCAAACGAAACAAAAAAGAGGGAGAGAAATAGATTCGCCAGGAGGTAACAACGAGGCGAAGAGAGCAAATAACCCCACAACAATCCAAATAATGGGGAAATTAATTAGAGAGTTAAAAAACTTAACCAGTGAGTGTACAACCACTAAACTGGAAATTAAAAAGGTGGCGAATCAACTAGAAACAAATATGGAGAGAATGGAATTTGAAGAAATCCAAAAAAAAGAACAGGAGAATGAAAATAAAACAAAAATAGGTATAGAAATGTCGACACAGACAATGGAAACTGGAGATAATAGGGAAGAAAACCGTAAAAACCATTTCATCTCGGACGAGGAGATATTAAAAGTGGCTAATGAAGAGGATATAAAAAATATTATAAATAAAGAATGGAGAGATACAGACTATAAATATGTAAATGTGGAAAAAAAAACCCAATAATGGGAAAGGAAATGGATACAGGACTTTTAATAAATAAAGATGAAATAGGCAAAGAAGGTGGTATCTTACAACAAGCAAAAATAAAATACCCTGAACTAATGGAGGATATATAGAAATAGTTAAAAATCTAAGCGGAAAAAATGTGGGAAAAGTACACATCATTAAGCAGAAAATCGAAACGGCAGGGAATAAGGAGATACTAATAGCTATCGAAAAAATGCTTATCAAAACAAAAACATTAAGTATTGAAGAAATAAATATACCAATACCAACGGGAATTACGGCAAGAGATGCAAAAAAAATTATGGAAATAGCAGGAAAAAGAACTAACACAAAAATAAGACTGTGCGTGCCAACACAGGGACAGGTAGCGGAGACACATAGAGAAAAAAAAAACAGGTACGGAAACAGGTGCTATAGTAGTAAGCAAACAAGGTGTCACATATGCAGATTTGCTGAGACAGGCAAAAACCCAGATAAAAGGATCTACGTTCAAGGAGGTAAGAGAAACAAAAAAAGGGGAGTTGTTACTAATTACAAAGGGTAATGAGACGGAGAAAAAGATAGAAAAAATTAAAAATGGAATGGAAGGCTGCAATGTACGAAAAACCAGCAACAAAACTACAGAACTGGTGATAATCAAAGATATTAGCCCGGAAATTAAGAGAGAAGAAATACTGGAAGAAATTATGAACAAAGTGAACACAGAAGGAAGTACAATAATTTCCATAAAGAAAGGTTATAGAGAAATACAAACCGCTATAGTCAAAATGGACAAAAAAATAGCAGAACAGATAATAGGAGAAGGAAGAATAAACATAGGACTCATAAGATGCAGAGTAGAGAAAGTTAAAGCAAATGAAAGAAAATGTTATAAATGCTGGAGGAAAGGACATGTAGCGGCAGAATGCAATGGGGAAGACAGGTCTTCGCTATGTATAAAATGCGGAAAGGAGGGACATCAGGTTGCCGAATGCAGAAACAAAGAATACTGCATTGAATGCAAAGTATTAGGACACAGAACGGGAGAGAAAAGATGTCCAGCTACAAAGAAAAAAGAAATGAGGAAAACAAAGAAGAATATGGAAGACAACAACCCAGATAACTGGAGAGAACAGGAGGAAAAAATAGTATCACATAATGTATAAGTTTATACAAATAAACATAGGGAGGGGAAGAGAGGCTCACGATTTACTAATAGCAACAGCGGAGAGAGAGGAAATAGACCTAGTGCTAGTGAGTGAACCTAATAAAAACAAACTAAATGGTAAGTGGATAAGAGACAAAGGAACAGATGCAGCAATTTTAGCTAGGGGGAAGTGTAAGGACAAGGTGGAAAGATGGGGAACACCAAAAGAAGGAATAGTGTGGGCAGAAGTACAAAGCATGATAGTATACAGCTGTTATATCAGCCCAAACTGCGGTCTGGAATACTATCGAGAGTGGATAGAAGAATTAGAAAGAAGTTTAAGAAAACAGAAAAACAAAAAAAATTTTGTAGGAAGAGATTTCAACGCAAAATCACCGAGATGGGGAGGCTACAAGAACGATTTAAGAGGAAAAATCTTAGAGGAGATGATAACAGGGTTAAATCTTACAATCTGCAACAATGGAGACAAACCGACGTTTGTAAGAGGAAGCTCAAAATCGCATATTGACATCACCATAGCAACGTGGGAAATGGCAAAAATAATAAATGAATGGACCGTGACTGAAGAAGAATCACTGAGTCTACACAAACATATACAATACAATACAAAGGAGAAAGGAAAACAGGAGCACACGAGAAAAGGTAAATGGAACGTAAGAAGAATGGACAAAGAAAAGATAAAGAGAGGCATGGAAACAGAAGAAGTGACAGAAAACGAAAATATTGAGAAAAGATGCGAGAGGTACTCAGAAAAACTGAGAAAAGCGGCGGAGGAAGCAATTCCTAGGTACAGGGAAGGCGGACGAAAAGGACCATACTGGTGGTGTGAGGAAATAAAAGAATGCAGGAAAAACACAATACAAACAGCGAGGAAAATCAAAAGGCTGAGAAGAAGAGGAGAGAACACAGAGGAAATAGAAGAGAAACTAAAAAACGACAGAAAATTTTAAAAAAAGGCAATTAGGGATAGCAGAAAAAGATGCTGGAAAGAAATGATAGAATCTATAGATGGGGATCCTTGGGGAAAACCGTACAAAATAGTGATGGACAAATTGGGTGGAAGAACAAAAGGAATCTGCTTAAAAGAAGACGAAGAAGAAGAGGTCATAATTAAAAAACTATTTCCCAAGGGAGAACCAGTAGAAGAACCAGAAACAAAAGAAGAAGAAGCAACAGTTATGGCAACAGTGGAAGAGATCAAAGAGATCATAAAAGAATTGCCTAACAACAAAGCACCAGGTTCGGACGAAATAACAACAGAGATTGTTAAAGCAGCATTAGACGGAAACGAGATAGAAATAACTCAAATAATCAACAGGTGCCTAAAAGAAGGAACTTTCCCAGGATGTTGGAAAGAAGCCACTCTGGTACTGATTGAGAAAAAAAAAAGAAGCAGGAAAAGCAACATCATACAGACCAATATGTTTAATCAACACACTGGCTAAAATAATGGAAAAAGTTATTGTACGGAGAATAGAACAAGAAATAGAAGAAAAAGGAGGATGGGAAAAAGAACAATACGGATTTACCAAAGGAAAAACAACCTTAGGAGCTATTGAAAAAGTGAAAGCAATAGCAAAAGAAGCAAACAGCGGAACGCAGAGGAAAAGGCAACACTGTGTAATGATAGCGTTGGACATACAGAACGCGTTTAATAGCGTATCATGGGCAGCAATCATAGAGGCGGCAAAGAAGAAAGAACTGAACAGAAAAACAATCAAGATTATATGGAGCTACTTACAGGACAGAAATCTAGTGACCAAAAATGGAAGATTCAAACTTACTAGAGGGGTACCGCAAGGCTCAGCACTGGGACCAAAACTGTGGAACCTTGTCTATAACGAGTTACTTCAAATGAAGATGCCGGAAGGCGTGTCAATAACAGCATTTGCGGACGACATAGCAGTAGTAGGTAGAGACGTAGAAATAGAAGTACTAAAAGGAAGATTAGAGCTGGCAATTGATATGATACAAATATGGATGAGAAGTAAGGGCTTAAAACTAGCAACACAAAAAACTGAGGCGGCATGGCTATCGACTAAGAGGAATAATAGAGGAACAGGTAAGATACAGGTGGGAGATCAAGAGATAACCATAGGGAAAAAATCAAATACCTTGGAGTGACACTCGAAGCAAAGGGATGGAATGAACAGGTTAAGGAAGCGGTCATTGGAACAAAGGAAATTGAGAGAAAGCTTGGTAGACTTATGCCAAACAACGGAGGTCCAGGAGAAGAAAGCAGAAGGCTAATAGCAACGGCAGCAAGAAGCAAATTGCTGTACGCCGCAGAAACATGGGGAGAAGCCATGAAAACAAAGAAAAACAGAAAGGAAGTAAGAGGAGCAACAAGAGCAAGCTCGCTAAGGATTTGTAGAGCTTACAGAACAGTGTCACAAGAGGCAGTAGAGGTAATTGCGGCAACACCTCCCGCGGATATGATGGTGGAGGAAAGAATAGAAATAAAAAACTTGTAAAAGAAGGAACGAGTAAAAAAGAAGCAAAGATAAGAGCAAGAGAGAAGACTATGGAAAGATGGCAGAGAAATTGGGATACAGGAGAAAAGAGGAAATGGACGAGAGAATTAATCCCAGACATAAAAGAATGGGTAGAGAAGAAACCCGAGACGTGTTATTATACAACACAAATTCTTGCAAAAAATTAAAAAAATAAGTGAAGAAGAAAGGTGTACATTTTGTCAGGAAGAAACACACGATAACGCAGAACACACTCTAGTAGAATGCGAGGCGTGGGAGGAAGATAGAAAAAAACTAGAATATATACTAGAAAGCAAAGTGGATAAAAGAACAATCATTAACAAATGCTTAAAAGATGAAAATAAATGGAGGGCGTTAAAAAACTTTGCAAAAAGTGTACAAAAAAAAAATTCAAGAGTTTGACAATAGAAGAATATAGAAAAACAAACAATGGAAACAAACACACAAACTAAAAGCCATAGAAGAGAAAGGAAAGAGATGAGAGAAGCTAAATGGAAACAAGAAAACAGAAAAAAAGATCAAAAAGAAAAAAATAAGAAAGGATATGACAATTGTGCATACCAAGAAACAGAAGAAAAAAGAAGAACATTTACAGAGACTACGATACCAAACGAAATTGCAGAGATAAGGAGAAGGAGAAAAGAAATATTGAAGGAAAGCAGAATAACAGAAATAACAAGGCATATACCAAATGGTAGATATGCTATCTCGAGGATGACTGAGAACGCAACCTTTCAGATAGTCAGAATATACCTGGCAACGAGAAGACATGAAGAAGTAATTCCTGATGGAGATACAAGGATATCACTGGAGGTAAAACTTACAAATCTAGGACTGCCAAAAGGAATACAACTGATGGAACTGCATAAATTATTCATGAAGGAGAGGGGATATGATAAAGAAGAAGTGAGCGAAGATCTTAGTAAGCTAAGAGCACATCTGAGAACAAATTATATAATTAGAGTAAATAACACAAAGATGGGAGAAAGAAGAGAATGCAGAGGTAGATGCCAGTGCAGATAAGAAAAGGCAAAATGACAAAAGAGACAGACAAAGGTAGGGGCTATAGGGAGAGAGGGGCCGGGGACAGCATGCGTGCCGCAGATGATGCGTGAAAATCCGCGAAGCAAAAACCAGCCCGCCTCAAACTAGCACCAAATGTAGGTTAGTTTAGACAGGGACATTAAAACAACAGGATTTGCGCAGAGAAGAAAACCGGAAGGTATTACCATGCGTAAGTTATTCTTAAGGGCCACTTGTTGAGAGCCAAACAACTCACTACGTCCTAAAAAAAAAAAAAAAAAAAAAAAAAAAAAAGTCTGCTGTTGATCATGATCAGTTTATGTATAAAACTTTCATGCAAGTTGTTAAAAATGTACCGCATAACTATAGTAAGCTAGTTAGCTTTAAATTTTGAATAATCTGCACTTTATATAGAGACGCAATCTCTTCAACATTTTTTGCAGTAATGACGTTCGTGATCCTTCAACTGAGAAAAACGTCTGCAAGTAAAAGTTTTCGGATTATCTTCAATACTCTGTTCCACACGTCAAATGTAGCCTTCCAACTGGTGGAAGATTTCCAACAACACTTTGTCTAAACAGTGCAAATAACTTTATAATCGTTAAAGGTGCTGGCGTTCTTCCAATATTAACAAGACAATATTAACAGTATGCACGTCACTTATACGTAGAAAAAATCATAAGTATGTTTTTAGTAAAGTATTCGGGTTTTTCATTGATAGCGTAATCCAAGTTTACAGATCATACATGATTACAGTCGAGCCTTAATATTGCCTATTTTATTGAAATGTCCTTTCAACTGTTCAATATTATTTGCACAAGCAACCGATGTGAAAGAATAATAATACACATCTTTACCAGATATACTGGTCAACAAGGCTAATATTATTATACTAGGTTGTTTGAAATAGTGCAAACTTTGACACTGTATTGCAAAACAATAAAAAAAGCAAATGATTTTGCAAACCAACTTGCATTTAACTCTATTATTATAAATTTTCCTATTGGTGTACCAACAATGCCGGCTAGTGGTTAAATAATCTAATTCACTTTAAGCAACGGGTTGTCAAAAGATATCTTCTTAAATACCTGAAAAACATCAGGTATAGATAAAATTCCAAGACATTTGTAAATAAATTAGCTCCCATTTTGACTAAAACATTTGCCTTATCATACAAAAAAGATCATTCCCAAATTGTTGAAAAATTGCAACTGTTCAACCTATACCAAAAAAGAGAGACAGTCTAATTTTATGAAAAATACGTTAATTTCCGCAATAGAATTCTACTTTAGACAAACATAAAGAAAATCTTGCAGTAGCTCTAGACATTTCTAAAGCATTTAATAGAGTATGACATCCTAATCTTATCAACAAGCTCCATTGTATAGGTATTGATCATAAATCTGTAAACCTTATCAATAGTTTTCTTGACAATAGAAAAATTATAGTTAGAATTGGTAGTTTTAACTCTGACCCCAAAATCATAAATGCTGGTGTTCCTCAAGGTTCTGCTCTTTTGCCAACTTTATTTTTGCTTTACATTAAAAACACTTCTATAAATAAATAAAAATCATATTTATAGTTTTGCAGATGATAGCACTCTTCATACTTCATACTTTCCAAAAACTATATCGACAAATATGTCACATTGTCTTGAAATTTCTAGATTAGAATCTGTAGCATCTATATTCGTCCTAGTGCAAAATATTGCCATCTAAACAAATATTTACTCGTAGTACAAGACTTGCTAAGAAAAAAAAAATCACTAACAGTTTATAGATGTAATACCAAAACTTTTAAGAAAGAACTTGTTAATCTTACTATCGACACATGGAATAAACTTCAAAACTCAGTATTTCCAAAGACAATGTTCACTTGTTGAAATTCAGTTATTTTTTTATTGTTATGACATATTAAATAATTCTTAATTATCACATTTTAAAAATTAAATATAATTCCAGCATTGTTTAAGACCTTACATCATTGATCTAGTTGTTGTATAAAATAAATCTCATTTTTGTTTTGTTTTCAATTATGACGATGATAATTTTTAAATATTACAATTTAATATTTATAAAAAATAGTTATCTGACAAATTTTAGCTTTAAATTTAATTCATCTTATTTTGTTTGACTTTTTTTTTAATTTATTTGTAATTTTGTGCAAAATTTTAACTAACCAATGTCGGTTAATTAAATTAATCTAAAAAATTTGTGCAGAATAATTGTACTAAATTTTACTGAAATTCTTAGAAATTTATGAGATATTCTAAGTAACAAAAAATAATATTGTATATCAAAAAATGTATTTATAAAAAAAATTTAAATTAAGCGCTTACTTTTTGTGTATTTCTTTTTAAAACAATATTCTGAATTGTAATATTATTCGTTTGAGTAATTTATTTTAATGAAATAATCCAAATGCTTCTTTTTTTAAATGTTATATATCTAATTAAAACTAAAAGTAAAAGTAATTAATATTTTATAAAAAATTAAATCAAATGAGTAATAATATAATATTAAATATTCCAATCCTTATAATACAATCTTTTACAACAAATACAATGTTTATGCTCAAGTAGCTTCAAACTTCCTGTAGTTTTATTAAGCAGTTTTACTATTAAAGAAGTAATACTCCATATTTTTGTTTTATAAAAGGTTATTCACTTTATATATTTTTCTTGTTCTTAGCAAAACTCAATTCAATTTAGTTGCTTTTAATGATACGGTTCAATTGATAACATATGTAAATGTTATGTTACAATTAATTGAAATATATGTATACAGCAATCAACAATTAAGACATGATATATGAGCTTACAGTCACAGGTATTCCGCCTCAATTAAACAAGATACGAGCTATACTAAACATGACTTACGTTTCTGAAATCGATGAGCTGTGTAACCAAAGTTCCATCCGACCGTTGAAACTCCAAATTAACCGTGTCATCGCTCACATTCGCCGATATATTCTCCTGCAGCACTTCGCCGCCCTGAAACAAGAACAAAATAAAAATATACATCATCACATTAAATTAAACCACTACAGTCTAGCGCATTTGCAATTAAAAATAATTACTAGACACTATTGCCTTAATTATTACTTGTATTACAATGTGTGAACACTGTAAATGTACAAAACGTTTGCGCTGTCCTTTTTTTTCGAACGTATAAATTTTTACTGAAATAAGCTGGATTTACGTGAGTCGGTGTTAAACGGATGGGGGAGAAAAGTGTCACCGCAAATGACAAGCGTACATTAATATAATTATAAGCAAGAGGAAAACGGAGAAAAGAAGTGCAATAGAAAACGGAAAAAATTGCGTGTCATTACTTGGCGTGGGATTTTACAGCGTGTAATAATTTGGAGAAGATCTACGGTAATAAATGCCTTCTCTTATTTTATCGCACCACCCATGTGAATGTCGGAATGGTAATGGAAAGTGGGAAATGAACGAGTGGTTTTATCTCTTCCTGTTTTATCAAATCAATTCCGAATTACCTAAATACATGGAGTGTAACATATTAAAGTGTCTCCTAACCTGGCAAATTTAATTAAAACTTGAGACTTTAATCAGATTTTAATGCGGATTTCAATTTCTGTAAGAATTACTACATATCAAATTTAATGTCAATTTTATATGTTGACATTAACTTTTCAACGATATTTATAATATAACCTTATTCGTAAAAATTGCAGAGTTTCATATTATTATTTTAATGATGTTAAATAACTGTATGGAGGTAAAATTTAACGATTTAACCTGAATAAACTGTGTTTAAAAGTTTTTAAACAATATATAACGTATACTAATTAAAACTTATTTTTCCAGAAAACAGATCGTGCTATATATTAGTCTAAATATATTTTTAAAACGTGCATCAGTGTATATTATCATGCAATCAACCACCATAAGACATACAAATTGAAAGTGAACGTGTGTTCTGAATCAGTTATTTTTTAACAACATATTCTTTAGTCCTACAATAATATAGTATAAAAGTGTGTGAGACATAAAATCAGTCAAATACTATAAATATGTTTAGTTGTTAAGCTAATCTCAATTTTGTGCAAATACACAATGTCACCCAAGAAAAGAAATAAATACCATCGATAGTTTCAACATTCAACAACATTTCTAGTGCAAGTTTATATTTGCAAACCAAAGTTCTAATGCTTTTCCTTGGTCTTTATTTTGAAAAGTGGCAAATGAAACAAAAACACCTCAAAGTAATAAGTTTATTGTTACAAGTATATAACTCGTAAAAATAAGTACACAAAGCACCAAGTTAAGAAAAAAAATAGACATAAACATTTATTATAAAATCCTTAAAAAATAAATCAAAAATGTTGTTAGAAGGATTGCAAGAAATATCTTGAAAAAGTCAGTTGAATCCATAGTGATTCGTAGCGTAGAAAACATAAATATTTGTTTACGTTAACATAATGTCAACCACGTGGTAATTATAATATGTCAAACACGTTTAAAAAAATAAGTTGTGAAATTGACGTAAATATATTATTTTATAGTATAAGTAACCAAAAAATATTTTTTTTTAATTCGCAAACTTTGGAGATAGGTTCTTTAACATAAATCTTGGAATTCCTATTTTTTTTTTATTTTTAGTGATGGTCAATGCCAGAATTTTAAGGGTAAAACTTTCAGAAATGATTTTCGAAATTTTCATTTTCTTAAAAAAATTGATCAAAAAATCTAAGAAACATTATTTGAGACATTTCCCTTAATATAAAAAAAAATTGTTTCAATAGGTCAAAAAGATACTTTTATATGTTATTGATAAACCCAAAAAAAAAATAAGAGCAATAAAAAACATTAAAAAAACCAGCTATCTAATTTTCGTAAACATACAAAAAAATCAAAAAAATAATAATAATTTATTAATTCAAATATCGCAAGTTATAGTATTAACTAATATATCATATTGTGTTTCTATGATAGAAAGTTAAAAAAACAACATAAACAATAAAATAAATTAAAAATTTATTCAAGCTCAATTTAACTCAGTTTCTACAAACCTTGTCAGTATGTCTTGTATGACAACGGCATCGCATGATAGACAAAATTGAATAATTTTTTCTGTGCTTAACACAATTGATGATGTAATAATTTAATAAAACTGCACTAGCTGGCGCCACAAGTCGTTCGTTTGATTATTTTTTAACATAAATAATGTTCAATAATTTTTTTAATGAAACTTATAATTAATAGATTTATATTGGTAAGACGCATAAGACGTAAAAAGTATAAGAAATAATTTTTATGTGCACAAATTTTCTTAATAAAAATTAAAAAAAGATTTTTAATGCAATAGGTTGGCAAATAAAATTTGTAGAACAAGTGTTAATTCTTTCCTGTACCCAATGCTTAAATTTATTATTAGTAAATATACTTACGTACAAAAATTTAATTTCAATTCTCAGACGCCTAACGTCTTATGCCTCTTGGATGCATGGTAAATGACAATAGACTAGGTAGAACCACAAAAGAGACTCAAGCAGCTGCAAGTTTATAATTATTTGCCAATAAGCAAAACTTAACGCCGCAACAACTTTTTCGTGTCGTCTATCAACTTCTTTTTTTCACCTGCCTCTGCTTATATTTTCAGTGAATTAAAACTTTCTTCTCAATTTGTTAATAATCAAATAATCATATTCAGCAAAAACATTAATCACTTCAAGTCTAGGTGTGTAGGAATGTAAATGTTGTAGCACAACCGTCATTGAAGTAAATGCTATCAAATGCAAATCAGTTAAAAAAATTAAATGTACTTGCGTTGCGTGCTGCAATCTAATAAGCTTAAAAAATAGAAACGCTCTGCAAAATTATTATTAATAAGTTAAAATATTCCAAACCAAAAAATAGTACAGATTCTAGTTTTAATTGGTAAAATTTATTAAAAAAATAATAAATCAAAGTGCGAAAAAAATATAATTATCTCAAATATTGCTAAAAACGCATTGTTTGATGATAATGCCAAAGTAAATCAAATTTTAAAGACAATAGACAATAATGTCTACTAAACCAGAAAAGTTGCGGCTTGGTAAACCGCGCTCCGACAACTCGTCCCTAAAAACTTACTAAATTAAGTACTAAATTCTCTGTAGATGCAAATTTTATTTTTAAAAATGCTAATAAGTTAAAAAAATGTCCCCAATGCTTTTACCGCTCCTTTTTCAACATTTCATTCTGTAAAAGATAGTATTTACTAATTAAATTCTCAAAACATTTCAAATCCACTACTCACAATTAATAATTTTAACAAATCTGACTTAAATAATGCAACAATGTCTTCAAATGCAAATTTTACCATGGGTCCTAATAATCTTCTTCTTCTTCTTCAGTCAGCCATTTTCTATCCTTTGAATATAAATCTCCCTTTTACTTCGCCAAACCTGTCGATCCTGTGCAACCAAGAACCAGTTCAGATTCGCTGCTCTTTTAAGGTCATCAACCCATCTCATTTGTGGACGTCCTCTTCCTCGTTCTCTCCCCATGGCTTTCATCTTAAGACTTTGCCACTCCATTTATCTTGTCCTCTAGCCACATGTCCAGCCCATCTCCATTTCATCTTTGCTATTGTTGTGACTATGTCAGGTACTTTCGTGTTTTGTCTTATCCAGGTGTTCGTTTTATGATCTTTCAGTGTTATTCTCAGTATTCTCCTCTCTATTGCTTTTTGATGTACGCGCAATTTTTTTTTAATTTTCTTTGTAAAAACCCAGGTCTCAGCACCATAAGTCGGTACTGGTAGTATGCACTGGTCATAGAACTGTACATTTAGACTGAGTGGTATGTCCATTGCTAATGCATTTTTTAGTTTGCTGTATGCAACCCAGCCCAGTTTCATCCTTCTGTCTATCTCTAGTTCTTGGTTTGCCTTTCCTATTGCTATTTGTTGATCTAAATAGTTGTATTTTTCTACCTTGCGGATCTCCTGATTGTCTATTTTCATGGTCTTGTCTTCATCGTTTGAATTTGTCATAAAGTGAGTTTTACTGAAGTTGATCTCTAGTCCCACTCTTGGCAAAACTGCATGCACCTCGTTTAGCATGCTCTGTAGTTCTTCCTTAGTCTTTGCAAATATTACAATATCGTCTGCAAATCTTAGATGTTGGAGCATATCCCCACAGATCTTTATGCCTCATCCACCCCAGTCTATAAATTTGAATGCGTCTTCTAATACCAATGTGAATATCTTAGGTGAGATTAGGTCGCCATGTCTTACTACCTTTTCTAATGTGACCTTTTAAGTGTTCTCGTGCATTTTTATCAGATAAATATATGCTGTATAAGATTTCCGTACCTGTGGTCGACCCTCGCGTTTTTTAGAGTTTGTATGATTGCCCACAATTCTACCGTATCAAAGGTTTTGTTATAGTTTCCAAACGCTACCCATAGGAGAATGTTGTACTCTGTTACCTTTTTAATTAAAATCTTCATAGTTTGTAGGTGTTCTATGGTACTGAAATTCTTCCTAAAGCCGGCTTGTTCTTTCGGTTGGTAGAAATCGAATTTATTAGTTAGTCGACTAGTGATGATTCTTGAAAAAAGTTTGTACACCTGAGATAGCAGACTAATAGGTCTGTAGTTTTCCAGACTCTCCCTATCTCCCTATTTGTATAGTAATACAACTATAGCATTTTTTTCATCCTTCCGGGACTTTTCCTTGTTCTAGACATTGATTGAATAGTTTCGCTAATTCTTCCAATATCCGTGTTTCATCATTTCCGCTAGAATTTCATCTTCCCCTGCTGCTTTGCCGTTCTTCATATTATAACTTTTTGTTCTTGTTTTTCAGTTTTTGATTTGTATAGATCTTCATAAAACGCTTCTGTGACTTTTAGTATTTCGTTTCTATTATTCACAGTAAGGCCTTCTTTATTCTTAATTTTTATTATTTCCTTTCTTGCGTTGGTTTGTTTTCTAAAGATCTTCATGCCTTTATTTCTTCTAATAGTTTCTGTGCCAAACCAGTTTTGTATTTTCTTATATCCTCATTTACCATCTTCCACGCCGTTTTGTTTACTTTGTTATATTCTACTGTGCTTCTTCTGTTCTGTATTATGAGAGTTCTTCGTTTCTCTAACATTTGATTCGTCCTAATAATATCCCTGCGTTATTAGTGAAAGATTGCTACCAGATATTAGTAAAGCATATTTATAATTTAATTTTAAACCGATAAAAACTTCCAAATTCCAATTGGTTAAAAACTTAAATCGAAATGACAAACTATCAGCCAATAACGTTAATATCAAATATTGATAAACTATTTGAAATATTGCTGTAAAGACCTCTATACGTTACGTGTTTTTTTTTTAATCTATTTATTAGCATAGATTTCTAAAAAAGCAATCTACAAATACCAACTTATCTAGTTTTGCGGATGCTTTATCAGGGGTCTTAGATAAACAATATCAAGTTGATGTCATTTACACAGATTTTTCCAAGGCTTTCAATCAATCAATCAAGTTTAACACAATATTCTTAATAAAAAAATACATTCATTTGGCTTAATAAGTTTGTTGGCATCTTACGATAATAACCGGGTCTACTTTGTTGATCTAAACAAAATAAATTCACCCACATTTATACCAAGTGCGGTTCCCCAGAGCTCAAATTTAGGTTCTTAATTTTTTTAAATGTTTTTAAACAATATTTCAGATTGTAATAATAAAATTAAAGCTATAGATATCTGTAAGCTTTTACAAAATGATTAAAACGATCTAGAACTTCAAGCAACATATTATAAACTCAATAACTAATAAATGTAAAGTGATACAATATAGTAGAAAGCAAACTAACATAACTTATATGTATTCAATAAATGATTCAAAACTTGATAATGTTAAAGTAATTAAAGATTAAGATGTTTACTTTGATTCAAAATTAACATTTAAACAACATTAAGACATTAAGATTTATTTTACAAAATACCAAACCATTCACTGAAACTACGGCATTATTGATTTTATATAAATCATTGATAAGTATCAAGCTCAAATATTGCTCCAAAACCTATCACCCATCAACTGCTGCACTGTACACTAATAAAAAAGAATAAGGACAATTTTGTTTAAACCTTTTTACTATAGAACACACGGCACACATTATGGCATAGTGAATACTGTTCTTCAAAACAATTTTAATTTAAATATATGCAATCAAGACAAATTATTGCCCAAACATAAATTAATAAATGGCCACATCAATGGTGAAAACTTGTTATCCAAACTTAATTTTATTTTGCCCAAAATATATAGAAGATGTTTTTTATATAAAGCATGCTATCACTAATCATCATCTAGAATCTCCTATTTTGTCAATATGCACTTGTAATAATATCGATGCGTTTAATACATCAAGAAGTGGTTAGTAGAACCATTGAAAAATATTAGTTTACATTAAATAGTATATATAGATTTTTTGTTTCTTTCTTAGTATTTTTGTTTATTAAACTGAAACAATATGCATTCTTTCTTATTTGTTTAAATAATAAACATATACTCATGTTTATAAAAACAATTTTTCTGTTTTTTTTTTAATATACTTTAAATAATTAATTAGTATTTATGTGTGTGTTGCATAGTGAAAACAAACGTTCTATGCCCGCAACTGACGTCACGCGCTAAATGTAAGCATATGCTCGATTGATGTTCATTTTTAATATTATAAACAATTTATTAATAAACAAATAGATTTTTGCAACTCGCTTATAAAAAATGTAATTATAAGACTTTCTGGAACAATAATCGTCAATGATTAAAAATGAATTTCTATTACATTTATCAATTATTGTTTACTAAATAATCACCAAGCTCCAAATAATCTATACAAGATTCATAGACATTTTGGTAGATTAACAGGCGCATTTTATAAAACATCGTTATGGAACGATTCGTTCCCAAACTATAATCGTTCCCAAACTATAATAGTTCAGAACTAGCATGGCTATTATGCACAATTTATATTACAATTCTCGTTGAGTCAACAATTGTTCATTAAGTAAACTTTTAGTAATCGTTACAGAGCAATTAATAAATACGATTTGATCGTTAGGAAACGGCATCTCTGCTGGCATGTAATCATCTATTTAAATAAATGTAACTGTATTTATCTATTTTTAATAAATTTTATAATCAAATAGTGAAAATTATTTATTTGACAGCAAGTAAATAAAAAAATAATAAAGTTATAGCAATATTTTTAATCTACACCATACAAAATTGTAATCTACATCATACAAAATTGTAATTGGAAATTTCAGCCAAAAAAACGCCGAATCAGTGAATACTTCAAAAAAGGTAAGAGAAGTTATTCATAGTATTTCATCTTTTTACATTTATTATTTTATATTGATTTTATTATTTTAATTTTTCTTACATACCACTAAAGAAGAAGTTAATAATAACTTCGAAATATATGATATAATTTTTATTTTATAAAAGACTACTCCCAAGAATTAATTAAACAATTTTAACATAACATTCAATAAAGAAACAAATAATTTAAAAAATAATGTTACGCCTATTTTAATTATTACTATAATATTAAAAATAATTTATTTGTCAAATTGACGTTTCGTAACAATCACAAGCAAAGATACGGTTCGCTGATTATCAAATTACAACAAGATGTTATTATTGTCTTTTTTGTTGTATTAAAAAAAGACATCTAAGGTATGTATACAATATACATATAATATATTGCATTCGTTTTATTTTTATTATTTTGCTGTAAATTGTTTGTAAATAAACTGTCGGATAATAAATATTATTAATATTATTAGATGTAGCTGGTGAGTTAAACTGCTTGAAAAGGTAGCTTTTTTTACTCTTGAGATGTTAAGTCTGTCGTTCCAGCACTGCAGTTTCTTGATCCTATTCTGCATCTCTGGTCCGTTTTTTTAATAAAATCTAGAAATTTTGCTAAATGACTGTCATGTGCTCTTCTTTAGTTAGCTTGTGCTTGCCAAAGAAAAGATTATGTTGAGTGTTGCGAGCCTCGTATTCGATCCGCAGATATAACAAAGTTTTTTTGTACTCCAGATCTCCGTGGCATAAAAGATCTGTCTAGATTCACATTGTATGCATATGTTTGTTAAAGTCAATCTCTAGTTATAAATCTTAAGCTTTCGAAGTTTTGTTCTGTTCATCTGCAGGTGTTGATCTTGTTGTTTCCGTTATCAGGAAACATTTTAATCTTTGTACAAGTTGGGTTGCCGCTGTTTTTTTCCGCCCTCAAACAAGAACTGATAGTGTAATCACCACAAGCGTTAGTTCCCATTCATGTTCGTCAAATCAGTAACTTAGTTGCAAACAGCACCCGGATAGCCTTTGTCATATTATCCAAATAAGTATAAAAAGGTAGTTTAGATTAGTAACTGCAGCTGGCCATCCATAGTAAGACAGTCTTACCATATAATGTGATTGTTACAGTTCGATTCTTGAGCATAAAATTGACCTTATAACTAGGCAAAGGTAGTGTTGTCAATCAGCCTTCAATACGCGGTAGCTAATAGACGACCTGCTTAAGTTTGCACACGTAGTAATAAAAAAATCTCTCAAAAAGATAGATGGCTAACAAATTTATAAAACCATATAAAAATTCGAAAAAAAAGCTTTTTCAAATAAAAATAATAACAGTCGCATCGCCGCGTTTTGCTATTGTAAGCGACAGGCCTTAAGATAGTAAATGCCTGGCATCTTACATGTTAAGTTCTTAATTCAATACTAAATTCTTCAAAGATGACGTACCCCATACAAAATAAGACACAAATAAGATATTCTTGCTGTACAAAGTGAATGCGCTATACCGCAAAATTCTCGTCGTACCAATACTACAGTTCAAATACTATTTAATTATATCACATATATAACTTACGGTTAGTAGTGATGTTCTCGCAACCCAATCGAATCAGTAATTGATTCTTAGCAGGAATGTTAAGAAAAATTATTTTTCCTTAGCATTTTACATTTCAATATTTTATTTTTTCACAACGTCCAGTTAGCTTCTGTTGATGTCAGCATCTCCAATATTTTTTTAGACTGGTTTTACATAGTGTACAATAAATTTCTTGGCAATTCCCAATTATTCTTTTTCTTGGTTGTTTTCTAGAAATAACTATTCGACTGTTCATTGGATTACTCATGTAAACATAGATCAATTTGCTTTTGATGTTATAATTGGAATGAACATCGCCACTTCCTGCATTTGTATCTACATAGTTTTATTACTGTTGCAAAATCACAAACGTTGCCAAAATGTTAACAAACAAAAAATTTACCAAATTCAATTCTACTCTGCAAAAACATGCGTAGAGTTAATGCCGGCACAATAGTTTTGCCTGTCCCAGATTGGACGGAGCAAACAGATCACTCAGTGTCAAGTCCACTCGTGATCATCAGTATAAAATCAATCAATGCAAACATTGGTTCTGAAATAAATCAGATCTCCGAAAGAGAATATAAATCTAATTTACAAAAATATCCAAAAAAACCTCAATAATTATTCAGTTGAAAAAACTAAAACAACTTCTATTTTTCTTTTTGTAACAAAACCCAACTGTTTTGTTAAAACTGCAATTATAGAAGAAAAATATATATAATTTTCTGATTATTTTTATAATGTTTGTTTTAAATTTATCAAATACATTAAAAAAAAACTATAAAATCAAATGGTATGTTAACAACCAAGCAACTCTATTAAAATTACCAAAATACATAAAAATGGCATTCACATATTTTCAATTACAGCAAACCAATGTTACACACAATGAATAAAATTTCATAAATGTCCGTATTTATTCAATAATTCCACCCCTTTAATAATTTGATTTAACCAAACATCACGCATTGTAAATATCATAAAAAAACTATGTATTCATACATAAAATACGATCAATTTTTATATTACGGTGCAGAATTTATAAATATTTGAATCGCTTACAAATGGACAGATTTTAATTAAAATACACGCAATTTGAAAATTTATGTAAATATTTAATTGTGAAATAGCTTTCATGCGTACAATGTCATAATCAATATTTATATATTGCAAAAATATTTTATGTTCAGCACGTACATGCAATTATGCGATCCTACTGTGATGAAATTAGTAACTTTAATTGTCCAATTAACTTAATTATTGAGGTTAGGATATTTTAATAAAAAAATTTATACTTGATTGTGCTGATTTTACTTTTTTATATATTAAGACCGGTTTCGGTGGTTAGGCCATCATCAGTTTTTTCTTTTCACAGGTGTTGTATAAATTTTTTTTTTATTAAAATACCCTAACCTCAATTATTTTAAACTGTGCAATAATCAGAAACAAATACTATAACTTAATTATAGTTGAGAAAAGAAAGTGAGAAGTGAATATTATTGCGATCACTTTTTAAGGTTAATCGATCAATGTAATCATTTATGATGCAAACAATCGTGGTTAAAAAATGTCACATTTATCACGATGATTTTAAACTAATTTGTTATGCAAATATTTTTTCGGCATCCGTAATTAGCCGCCCTTTTTTAATTATACTTTTAAATTTTGTTTTATTTCGGCGTTATGGAAAAAGTGATTGTTAGGTTTTATTTACGTTGTTGCCTCTCTCGCTTTGGTACGCATGGAATTTGCCCTAATTTAAATTGTACATTAATTAGGTCTGTCGCCCTGATAATTAATAAAAAAAGGGGGAGTGAAAGATGTATTTTAATTAATGGCCACGAAGTTGAAATATTTTTGCTCTGGCTTTTATAACCAAATTTTTAAGAGTTGTTCATAGCTTAATTTGTGTAATTTGCTACTGAGTAAAATTCTATTTAAATGTTTAAAGATATTTATAAAAAAAAATTAAATATTGACTTTCTATAACCCGGCGCATTCACCAATATATATTTATTCAATACATGTTTTGGATATATAGTGCTCCGTTTTTAACCAACGCATATAAAAAAACAGTCTGTAATCATTTTTATCATTGTTCGTAATAATAATCGAGTTAATATATTAATACGATTCCAGCATATCTCCCTTCTTAAAATTATTTCCAGACTATAAATTCCACCAGTCGTGAATTATTTATGTACTGTAAGAATTAGCATTAACCATTTACCCGGAGCGAATGGGTAAACCGCTGAGTGAACCTTTGCAAGTCCATCTTATACTTTTCTGGGATAAAAAAATACAAGGACTCATTCCTTTTATTCAGTTTACATTTGCATTCGAACAATATTATCAAAGGACTTGCAGCGAGACGCAAAAAAAATTCATTCCCATCTTGGAAGCAAGAAAGAGATAGAACATCCTTATATATTCCACGTAAGATGCAGGTGTTGGAAGCTTAAGCGCTTAACTTGGTGACTGGTTAGATGGCCAATTTTAGTTAGAATTTATTGCTCAAAATATACTGAATCGATTGGGCATCGGCCTTGCTCATTAATATATGGCGTGTTAGTATAAGGTCCCCAGCCAACTATAAAGATTATTTAATACATTTTAAGTCGATGCAAATCTTATGTAATCGTAAAATGGCACAATTTCACCTTGTGTGAGGAATATTTTATATAAGGTTCACGTAAAATCAAGATTGACAATTATAAAATATACACCCAACAATTCAAATTCTTTAAAACACAAAAGTAGCTAAATTACTTTTAACTATAATTAAAAATTTAATTATATTAAATTATTACTTAATTTAATACTTGATTGATCTAGCTTTAGTTCAATTCTAGTAACGCAGAAAGATAATATAATAAACTCACGTCAGTTGTCACGTTTGTTTGCAATTAAGGGCTGACTTCTAACAAACCAAACAAATTCCATTCGAAACTAATAAAGGAAATGTCACGTAATATGTTTTTGTCGTTTCGCTGGATGCGATATGAGGCCCGATTAATAAGGTGGAAATAAATTTTTGTCGAGCGCCGAGACAGGCCGCAGTAATTAAGCGGCACAGGTTTCTTGTCGCCGTCATCGGTTGGATGACAAGAGGCAGTTTTGGCGGTTCACACAGCTTCAGTCATAGGTTCAATCAATATATATAGTTAGCAATTTTGACTAATATAATTAAATATATAGATATATTTCATTATTTTTTAATGGAATAAGGAAATATTAAATAAAATCATATGAATAATGCATAAGGTTTGTAAAATCCATTTTTATCAAGAATCAAAACTCTATTTTCTTTGTAAAGTTTTGTCGGAAGGTAATTGAATAAAATGGTAGATGTAGTTATTATTTCCCACAATAAGAAGCGTAGAGGAAAGTTTAAACGCTTTGAAAACCGGCTGTCTGGCCTCGACCATTTCCTTTCCTTAGCTACACGGAATATAATATATTGTATTAAATTTACCTTGTTAGCAGCACAACACAATTTGGAAGCAGTTATTATAATTACATATTAATCATTACCTCATTTGCATGCATAAACATGATTAATATTTAATACTGTATCATGCAGAATTAATTTAATTAATACTATCCTTATAATTCCATTATTTCTCATACATGACATATTTAGGTTTATGTAACAATAAATTGTGTAATTAATCAACATTAAGTCAGGGACCAAAAGACTTTTCAGTTTTAATTTTTGTCACATTATATTATTGTTGGCAACAAAGAATTCTCATCTCAGCCACAATTCATAAAGTTAAAAAAAAGGGACGTAAAGCGTAACAACTCGCATAACTCTTCCTAAACACACACATTCACATGCATTACATTAAAGCTTTTTAAATTATAACAAAATTATTAAAAACAAACATAAATATTGTTCAGGTAATTTTTTAATTTATAAAGCTTGATATAAATTTGATCTTAACAATATATTGTAAAATTCCATATTCAGCCATTATATTCTTAAATATTAATATAGATGATTACTCATTTAAACCTCGCAATGTATAGGTTTTGAAATGTATTCAAATTAGTTTAATATATTTATTCAACATTATACTCCTATAAAACAAACACAATAAATATTTAAATTTAATTTTGCCGGATATAAATATGGGTCGAGCTTTGAGTGTATGTATATGCAATGGTGGCATGATGGGGGCGTGCAAACGCCGACTCAAAGAAACAGATTAGCGTTAGGGTTAGTGTAAACACTCGAGGCCATCTGAGGTGTAAAGTTAACCCTCAAGGGTAATCGAGGGACGTTCTAACTGTGTACATAAGCTCCTCAACTTTAAGCACCGCTCTTTACTTTTACCCCATGACCCATTGCATCCCCACTCGTCGAAGCGGATTCACGCGGATACTTAATAATAGATAATTCGTGTGTCTATGTGTGTTCGTATCAAGGGGTTACCGCTAAGATCGTAAAAGCACGATGTACAAGAAAAGGGAGCAAGAAAATAATGTAATTCTAGCCCCTTGTGTGAGTTAGTAATTAGGGTAGTGGGGTATAATAATGATATTTTACTATATAGAAAGTGATGAGAACAAAAATCTTCTACCTAAAAAACCAAATATAGTCACTCAATCATTTTAATCAACAAAAAATATTACGCTTAAATTTATTCTTTAATTTAAAAGATTTACATGTTTTGTTATAGTAGAGTGTAAAGTAAGTTACCTTAATGTATCTGCTATTTTTAGTAAGTCAATTATTATAAAATCTATAGAAGTTAAAAATTTATGTCTGAAAATTATTTCATAAATAATTCTCGTATATACTATCTATACTGCATTGCAAAAAAATAGAACACCAAAAATGTATTAAAGTATTTTAATAAAATTAACAAAGTTTGATGGAACTTAACAAAACAAATCAATAAACAAAAATTGAATAATTTTGGCATTTATTTTGATTTTTTCTTGATTTTATCATTATAAAAAACTAATAATTTTTATAATATTGTTTTAATCAAGCTGCTTATAAGAACCAAATATTCTCCGACTAGTATAACATTTCAGTTTAAAAAGTGATTATAATAAGAATCATGTTATTAGTATTCAAAATTT
Source organism: Tachinus rufipes (assembly GCA_963932245.1). Taxonomy (NCBI): domain Eukaryota; kingdom Metazoa; phylum Arthropoda; class Insecta; order Coleoptera; family Staphylinidae; genus Tachinus; species Tachinus rufipes. Next base: position 66,638,054 of record OZ010745.1, on the reverse strand, counting down.
TGCGCTATTTTATTTCCCAAAACTCTACGCCGTTTAGTTTTAAGAGATAGTTATTAAGATCTCGGGCAATTAGAAATGATTGAAAATAAATGGTCAAAGAGTATCTATCGCTATTGCTTACAAAATCCGAACTTTTAGAATTAGATCCGACCGTCTATGTTTGTGTACGTCTACCACATAGCAAAGCTAGAATAGTGCAAAAAAAACGACAACACTGAAGAAATAACAATAACTTTAGTGATATGTCTCGATAATGTGTCTGAGCTCGTAATAATTGACACGTCAACGTGATAAATGTTAAAATCTTCAATTTGCTATAAAAAGACATGCCAGACTTACTTCTTTAAATCAACACTTAAACTTAATTTAGATAATTCTGGTAGAAGTTCCAAATGAACAAAATAAAAAAAGTAGACACCGCGTGCAACAACCAAGAACATGATTTAAAAAAACCAAAAATATCAAAAAGGAAACACTGTAAAAAAACAGATAAGGAAAAATTTGTTTGTAAATGTGACTGAGATCAAAAATAAGAATCATGAGTTCTAGAAGAACATAAAAACTTTCAATATAATTGGAATGGTAGAGACGTGGATAGATAACAAGAGATAAGAAAAATTAAAGTCAAACATACCGGTCAAACATTTGGAAATGCCAACCGGCTATACAAGAAAAAAAAGTCAAGAAAAAGATGGAATTATAGAAAATAAGAAAATACAAAAAAACTTATATTAATATATAAATAAATATAAAGCAATATCAGTATACAGCAGAGATATAAAAGAACTAAGAAAAAACACTATGACAAGAAACTGAAGAGAAAATTGATTAGAAGGTAAATTTTAACGCAAGAATTAAAAGAGTAAAAATAAAATCAAAAAAGATGGCCACAAGAGAAATAGAAAACTAAAAGATACCACAAACAATAGAGAAAGAAAAAAACTGATAAAAATGGGTTAGGAAATTTTAAATGAAAACTTCACAGATGATAAAAAAGAGGAATTCACTTATTGATTGAGACATTATTAAAAGAGATAGAAATATACAAAAGCAAGAAAAGAGAATACAAGTGAAAGAGTCAAAGTATAACGCAAATTGTAAATATATTATAGAAAATGTACCTAGGAAGTGATACATATAGTAAATTATAAAAGAAAACTGCAAGATTTAGATGTGGTATTAAAGAGCAACTGACAAAATTTGAGATAAAAGAAGATTTATGAAGACAGAAAAAAAGATAAAACGGATAGCAGTTAAAAACGTAAAGAAGTAGACAAACAAACAAAATTTAAATAGCGTAATTTATAAGGATTATCATTTATTATTTTGGTGAATTATAGATATATTTGTAAATGTTATACTTGGGCAATTCCATTTCTAAAGCACCAGAGTAGTGAGGAAGTGCGTCGATAAACTTGCTTTAGTATAATTTTTGTTTTGTTTCTATAAGTTGTTCAATCTTATGGCATCCTAAATCTTATCAACAAACTAGTATATGTCTTCATCATAAGTCTGTAAATCTTATCAATAGTTTTCTTAACAATACAAAAATTATAGTTAAAATTGATGGTTTTAACTCTGACCCCAAAATTATAAATGCTGGTGTTCCTCGAGGTTCTGCTCTTTTGCCAACTTTATTTTTGATTTACATTAATAAACTTCTTCAAGTAACTAAAAATCCTATTTATAGTTTTGCAGATGATAGCACCTTTCATACTTCCTATTTTCCAAAAAACATATAAACCATAGGTTAGAATCTGTAGCATCCATAAACAAAGACCTCAAAACAATATCTGAGTAGAGCATTCCCAACATGGTCAATTTTAACTCTAAAAAAACTTCATATCAACAGTACCAAATTTTAAACTAAACAACAAAAAAGTTACAATCTCGCATAATCTTCTCTAGAACGACCATGGTATTGACATAAAGTCGAAAGTTTATAGAAAACTAGGTTTTCTTAGTAGATGTAAAAAGTTTTTTACTTCTGTTCTCAACTTTTGCATAATTATATATAAAGCTTATATTAGTCCTTGTATTAAATATTGTTCCCAAGTATAAGAAGGAGCATCAAAAACTACACTATCTCTTCTAAACTCTATTAAAAAACAAGCTATTTGAATCATTGCCGATCCAAAATTACTAATGACTTAGATATTTTACAACACAGGCGTAATGTTGCAGATCTTTGCATTTCTTTTAAATTTCCATGGACATTGTTCAAACAAAATAAAAGACATATTGTCATAAAAACAAATATTTACTCGTAGTACAAGGTTTGCTCGGAATTTTAGCAAAGATTCACTGACAATTCAGAGATGTAAAAACTTTCAAGAAAATTTTTTTAACCGTACTATTGGCACATAGAATAAACATTCAAACTCAGTATTTCTCCAGACTTATAAGCCACAAAAGTCAATGTTCACAGACTGTTTAAATCTAGTCTTCAATGTGATAGTTTCAACAAGTGTAGTTCCACCCGTTGAAATTCAAAAGTATTTTTATGTTGTTGTGGCATATAAAGTAATTCCTAATTTTGACATTTAAAATTTTTTTAACAAAAAATGCATTTTTCTCCAAATGACATTAAAAGCGGCCTTTTAATGACACTTGGCAGGGTTAGAAGTTGTACTTTTAATGCCTAGGCAGAAAAAGTAGGCCACGCTACGCTCGGCTATGAAACACCAGCCGCGGCATTAAATCTTGTGCTTTTATGCCTAGTAAAACAAATAACTATTTTTTAGTTACTTGAAGTTAAAAAACTATAAACAAATTAAAAAAATAGTAGAATTTTTTTAAGGATTTTATACTGTCATGAACCGATAAAACTATAAAAAAACTACCCCTGCTCTGGTCCGCTTAAAATAAAATTACCCATGTAACTTTCAAGCTAAAAAAAAAATGAATAGAACGTATTATTATTATTATTATTATTATTATTATTATTAGAAGATCCAAATGTCTCGAAAACAATCAAAAACTTAGAAAATCAAAAGGTAAACTTTTCATAGTCATAGATTTGTTTCTATTCAAATAATAAAAAGTGCAGATGTGCTATGTGATATGAAAATGTTATATATTATTATTTTATTATAGAATTATTTATTAATATATAAACAGTACAAAGATGAAAGAGTACATTATTATTAAAAATTTATTCTGGTAATGTTAATTGACTAAAAAACACCAACATAAACATAATATACACCGCATAAAAAAATAATTATATAAGGTTTTCCAATAAGAGGTTTCATTTTGATATTAAAAAAAAACGGGTTTTTTTTTTTTAAAAATCAATAAATGTTTATTTCATTGTAAAAGGAAGGTAAGCCATCAACATTTAAAGACAATATCAGTCAAATGGCCGCCACGGTTACGGTTGTAGTACCACATTTTATTCATAAAATTTTCCATGGCCAATTTGCACATTTGCAGCTGTATGTCCTCGATAACTTCACGAATTCCATATTTAAGGTCTTGAATCGATTGTGGAGCATTGGCATAGACCTTATCTATCACTTAACCGCAAAGAAAAAAGTCTAAAGGTGTTAAATCACAAGATCTCGGTAGCCAATTGTGATCACCTCTTCGAAAAATAACACGGTCAGAACACTTTTCTTGGAAAATTGCAATTGTTTTGTTGCTTGTGTGGCACGTAGCGCCGTCTTGCTGAAAATAAACGTCGTCCACATCTTCCAACTCCGGCCATAAAAAATCATTAATCATAGCTCGGTAGCGCCATCCATTCACCGTTACAGTTGCACCAGCCTCATTTTCGAAAAAGAAGGTCCAATCACATCGCCAGCCCAAAAACCGCACCAAACAGTGACACGTAGAGAATGCAAAGAGTTTTCAACAATCATTCTTGGATTTTCTGAGCCCCAAGTGCAACAATTCGGCTTATTATCATTTTGATGCATTTGAAGAACAAATCAGCAAAGATACGACGTTTATGGTGATCGACCGGCTTAAGTTTTTGTGTTAACTAAACTTAAGCCTTAAAGCGTAAGTCTTTATGCAAAATAAAGTATAATGTCGTTTGTGAAATGTCTAATTCCAATGATCGGCGAGGAATCGACAAATCAGGGTTTTCTTCAACACTACAGGCTACATCAGCAATATTCTCATTTCAATTCTTCACATCACAAACATGTCCCAACAGCTCAATTTTTTCCACCAGATTTACTATTGCCGGCCGAGAAAATGCTTATAACGACCAAAAAGTGCTTTAGTTGAACCGTGTATTGTTCCATTTTTAATAATGGCGTAGTTTTTACTTGTCAAATGTCAAAAGATAATAATAGCTTCAAAATTGACAGCTGCCCAAATAGCCTGCTATTCAAAATAAAACTTCTTATTGGAAAACCCTTTAGTAAAAAAACTCACAATTTAATTATATTTTACAAAAAAAAGTCAATTAACTACTTTTGAGTGGCATTCTTTATTTCATGTTTTATAATTTGACTCGTCATTAAAAACTATAGGATTTAAGAAAATAGTACAAAACACGCCCCAAAAACGTATAGACATAATGACAATTCAACGCCAAACTTTTGTTTCTTTAATGCTAAAAATGCAGACATAAAATACTGACTTTATTAGAAAAATCAACTTTAGCAACATAGCTCATTTCCATCTCAGTAAGTTCGTCAATAAACATAACGGCAGCATCTAGGGTTTCAAAAATCCTAGAACAATAGTAAAAAAACTTTTTTATCCCCAACAAGTTACTGATTTGTTATATTGGACAATGTGGGTATAAACAATTTTAATTTTCAGCGGGATGACCCTACAAACCACACAAGCCGTAAAATAATTGCAGTGCTGCACGAAAAATTTCCTAGGCGCATTATTTTGCACTCGGGTATAAATTAAGTCCCCAAACCGTGCGATTTAACTCTGCTAGACTTTATTCTTTGTGTCTACGTAAAATAAAGTAAACCTTCAAAAAAATATGCAAGTTGTTATTCGCCAGATAGAGCCTCAGTTGTGCAAAAATATCTTGCATAAAAAAATCCTCTTTGCAGATAGAATCGAAGTGAGTATTTACTGGATATGATTTTCTAAAGTAATTGCTGAGTTTGTATTCAAAATAACATTCTCATATTTTGGTGCCGATGAATCAACTCTAAATGATGGCGCAAGCGCAAAATCAAACAAAAAGTAAAATCGATTCAAGCGACAAAAGACGTTTTTGTCAAACTTTTGAAATGAGCTTTTTATTTTATAATGTTGTTTTCTATTAGATTGTATGATTCCAAATCAATTGTCACTAAGTAGAAAGTAAACAATGCGTAAAAAAAATATATAAGTCAAATAATTTCAAAAAATGATTAAAAAAAAAAGTTAAAAAAAATAATCATTTTCTGATTTTTTTTTTAGATTTGAAGTAAAATGATTAACTTTGAATAATATCTTTGTGCGATATTATGCTCGTAACTTAATCATATTAAAAAAAACGGGATGATATTCTGCACAAACTTTACAACAAAACTGAGTATTGTCAGTTTCGTCAAAACTAGAAATCTCAAATATTACGCAATCAAAAAATGATTGATTTTCTTTCACTTAAAAAAATCATTTTATGAGATTATTTAACTTATATTTGTTTGCATTAGGCAATCTTCTAGTTGGTTACATTCAATTTTGAAACATAAAATCTAGTAAAAAAACACATCAGTAACAAAAAAAAGAAGTTCTACAAAAAAGATCTTCTGTCGTTTAAACCGATTTTACCTCTTGTTTGGTAGTTTTTTCGCATAATTCAAGCCGTAATTATGAAAACGATCGTAAAAAGTTATTTGGCAAGTCTATTTTTTTTAAATTGCATCATTTTTTAGTTATAAGCAATTAATTCAAACTCTTAACCATTTTACAACAAAGATACATATTTATTTTAACCAAATGGATTCTCTCTGACCTTCCATATTAATTAAAAATAAAAACTTATTTAGTATTATATTTATGAATGTCCTCAATCAATAATTATTTCTACATCTAATATTATTATAAGCAAAAAAATAATTGTTTGCTACTCTTCTACCCGGCTACTCGTGCGGTAGTGTTGTAGAAAAGTAGCATTCAATAGTATGTACGTTAAAACCTTTTAACTAACTAATTTTAGCTTATCTTAAATCTTGATAGGCTTTCAAGATTCACAAAAAAATAATCAAACATGTTTGGCTTGTTTTATTTAGATAGCAAGATATACATATTACAAAAATCGGAAAGATTTAAAAAGAAATGCTATTATAACCAACACCCTGAATTTGAAAATTTTGTAAATACAGACACAAACATATTATTGGTCATCAAATATTCGAAAAAATAATCATAATCTACTAAATCTCGATCTTTATTATTTATCTTGATTTAAAAAAAGGGTTTTTATGTTAAAAATGCTAGTAAACAGAATTCAAATTCTTTTTTAGACCACAAATACTAATCAAATTAATTAACCATAAATTAGATCAATACCAGGTTAATAAGTTTGTAGAACCTACTAAGTCTTGCTCCGCCAATTTAACCGTATTAACAAAAAACTAAACTTAGTATTCATTATAGTCAGTCCAAGCATCTAATAAAACTGTACCTGCGTTAAGCTATTCAATGACCCGAGCCGAATTGGACACCCGCACATCTGAATAAGAGTCTCTTTTATATACGATATCCAGCCATTATATAATATTATCACGTTTTACCACCAGACCGAGATCAGTAGTTTTATTGTTAGTAATTTTTATAAAATCAAGATCAAAAGTTCGAGTATGCAAAGTCACCAATCCTCAAAAGCTATCTTCCCTGCGTTTAGAACCAATAAAGATAAAGTATTTTAAACCCGAGACACAAGAATTTAGGTAGGCCAGAACTACACTCCTCAAAAACTAGATCTATGTACTCAAAAGCTATATCCAAACTACACCGCATGACAATACTACAAAAAATAATAAAAATAGACATACTAGAAACAAATGATATAATTTAGTTAATTATTTATACTTTACATAACCAACATTGTCAATTCTCGATTTAATTTAATTGATTTTAGTCCAATTTACATGATTGCATAAAAAATGCCAACCCATAAAACTTCGGGCTGCTTTAATTAAATTTCCAATTATTTTCCAGTATGTTAATGTTAATAAATATTTGATACAATTTATTGTGCAATTATAAATGCATGAAATAAATATGCAAAATGCATTTATAAACAAACATGATGGAGATATCAACTGACAAATTTTAATTAAAATCGCCTATAAATGATTACAAATTAAAATAATTGCTATTAAATAAAAGTTGAATATTTCATGAGTACATACTCAACAGATAAAATATTATCGAATTCTGATAAACTAGTTTAAATGAAGTTTATATTTTGTAGTACCCAACAAAATTGGAATTTTTTTAATTGTATTGACATTTTTATTAACTTTGTTATAATTCGTTTATTATAGTGCTGGTAATATTTTCAGATGAGAAATTGAATCTTCATAGTAATGTCAAAATGCAATAGTGATCTGAATGCAGATGGATAGAAATGCATTACAGCATGTCGTGCTTTATATTTATCTGTCAATTGCAAATATATAAATAATCCAAATTCCCAAATTCCGCGCCGCCTATAAATGTGTCATAACCAGAATTTCGCTTAAATCAACGTCACTATCCAAACAAAATTATATATGAAAAAATAAATAAAATATATCAACACTCAGCGATGGCACATTCATAAACTTGATAAAATATTTATTGATATATTTTAGTAAGCCGATTATTATATCCGAGTTTAATTGGCCATGCTTACAAGTATAAATATTATTTTTCTTTTGATATGGCAATAATGAAGTAAACCCCATTTTTTATTATTCCCGAGATAGAAATTCTCGACAGTTATTTGCATTCCCCATTGTAGTCAGATTTTTATAGTTGTTTTTTCCTGCAGCTTTATTGTTGTACTTTTATCATCTGGGAAGCTGTCTGGAAATTAAGCTCGTTTTAGAATTCCATCTCTGTTTTTTCATTATTAAACTTAAAAAAGTTCAGGCCGGAAGTAAAACAAAGTCTCTGCAAATAAATTGTAACCTCAAAGGAATTTACTGATACTGAAAATTTTTAAGACAAGTTAATGTTTTAGAGTAATTGAATATATATTGCAACCACAAAATAATTATAATAATTAAACAAGTAATAAATATTGATTTAAAATTAAACAATGTCGGTTTAAATGTAAATAAAAATTAATTTAATAATATACCAGTTTATTTTAAATCTTGAACTTAATAACAATGCAAACGTAATTTCGTTTAAGAGATTCCATTAAAGTAAGAATATATATATATATATACAAAGATAAAAATTCGATAAGATAAATACTAATTATCCACACTGAATATTTATAGAAGCTCTTGTAGTACAAATAAATGGTAAAATAAATATATTTCAGGAAATTATAACCGATTGCATAAATTCATAATTTCCAACAAAAATTGGGAAATTAGAAAGATTGTTTCTCATGTTTAAAATTCATAAAAAGCAATTCTATAAATCTCCTATTGCACTATTACTTTTAAATTGTCGAACTTGCATTGTGGTATTGTCTAGTCTGTTATGTCACAATACAAGTTAAGTTAATAGAAAACCAAAGGTTCTATATGAATAATCAGAAGCCATAACAGCGCTTAATCATTTCTGCATATGTTTCATAGTTTATTTATAACATATTTTCATGTTTTTATTCACTCTTTCACTATGTTGCTTTAATAAATCATTATTTTCATTATGTTACTTTTAATTAATTATTTTAGTTTAGAATCTGTTCAATCAAATTACTCAAAAACTGAGCAAAATAAAAAAAAAGTTATGCCTTTTTAGTTATTTAAAAATTGTTGTTAATAAAAGAAAATAAGTCAGATGTAAACAAATAAAAGCCAATATAAAAAAAGATAAGAAAATACTAAAAGCTCAATTGCTAAAATATTTTGAAAAACATAATATTTTTTGCAATCATTAGTACGCCTTTAGAGTAGGCAAATGATGCCATATAAGATTTGACAGATTGCTATTGATCGTTTTATAACCAAAAAATAATAAATTTGCCAATACATAACACAGATTCATCAATTTTCATTTTTTCGGTTTCTTCATTAAAAGCTATAAAGATTATTTAAAATTTGACATATAAAGAAGATTGCAGAACGCATTTCAGTTGTCTGGCAATATTAACCTTTGCATAGACATCTTGGAATGTTTTTGTTATTGAAAAATTTCTAACTATTTATAGAAATCATAATCAACATGATGACACAACAAATAACAAAAATTATATCTACCAAAACAGATTATCATGCAACACCAAAATTCTTTCATTGACTTCTTTAAAGACAAAAATGACTTTTTTTTTTAATTGAAAATGTTTTTTATAATATTCATAAACACATTAAAATTAATTTCAATATATAAATATGAAAACAGATAAATAATGTTTATACTTTTACAGTATGAAGTCGTGTATTATCTTGCTGAAAAATATGATTTCGCAGCCTCTAAAGATATAGAACTAGAATCGATTTTAGTAGTAATAATATAGCAAACTGCGTTTCATGATTCTGAAATAATCCGACGTCCGCAACCACGGGCGCCCAAATCGACATTTCCGCGTAAGAGAGCAACAAGCGTGTTATTAAGATAGTTAGTCACTATGTTAAAGAAGGTGATATCTAATCCATTGATGATGAACACTTGAGCGAGTGTGTAAGTCACTCCAGAACATAAACATAAACGGAAGGTTTGAACTGGGGCTCTCGCTCATCCGCTCAAGTGTTAGTTATCAAGAAATTAAAAGTTTCTCTTCTCTGCAGACGTTAAAAAACTCTACGCACAAATAGTTTGAACTAGGAAAAGTTTTTATGTCAGAAGAGGTCAAGATAATATTCAATCACTTAATGACGAATACTTAAGCGGGCAAGTGGAGGCACCCCACAGCATAACTACGGAAGGGTAGTTTGAACTGAAGTAAACTTAATTTAATTCATTTTCTTTTAAATAAAGCAATTTTTATATAAAATGTCTTTAGAATTTAATTCTACATACTAATCCAACTATTGATAACGTCTAAATAATCAATTTGATTTAACAAAAATACAAAGTACTAATGTTTCAAATTCAATTGTCTCAAATTTTTTTCAATTTAACCAATTTTTTTTAAAGACCGTTCTTAATATGAGTTAAGCTATTGATAATGTCTAAACAACCAATATAATCTTTAGAGTTCAATTCTATAAATGGATTTAACCTGCAAAATGCAAACTTGTTAGATTTAACAAAAATACGTAGTATAGACATTTTTATTCACAAAAAGAAACATTACATAAAGTATATAGCATTATTTTTACAATACAATTACAAAAAAAAAATCTTTTGTGAAATGGTCTTATACAATACATAATTGATACAATTAGTTAAAAAAAATTGATGGGGTATTAATGAATAAGTGAATCAAGAATTGGATATTGTGGTAAAGTGATTGGGATAGGGTTTTAAATTTGGATACAACTGCTGGATTTCTAGGTATTACTAAGATATTTAGGATTTCGTGAATTTTAGAATTTTAAGCAAATTTTAAACGTAGTTTTTGTAATCGTTGGTCTAATGGTACTATATTTGTTTTGTCATATAGTGGCTCGTTAGATAGATTATGTAAAGAATTATTTGGGTGACGGATTTTAGAGATACAGCGTAGAGAGGATCTTTCAGCAGCATAAAAGTTATAGAGTGTTGGATTAGTAGAATTTTGAAATAAAACTTTGTAAATGTGAGTTGCACATTTAAGACCAATGCCTTCTTTTTTATATGTAAGTGAGCGGAATGTTTTGCTATGGTGATGACTTTCAATTTAAAGGAACGGGCGTACAAATAAAATTTGAGTTTTGCATCAAAAGATATTCCCAAGTACTTGCACACTTATAATGGTTGAATTAATTGTTGATTCATATGGATGTACGGGGAGTTGACAGATAATCGTAGAGAATAAGAAAAGTATGATCCAACAAAGCTTGTAGTTGTACGACCAAATGATTTTAATGACTTAATGACTTAGCATGGGATACAATTGTAGTGTCGTCTGCATATTGCAGAATATAGCTGTTTCAATCAAAATGTTTTAGGTTAAAACTGTAGACGTCGAAAATTATATATGAAGGGCGAGAGAGGCAAACCTTGCGGAGCACCTTAGTGCGAAGTAAACGGGTGGGAGTAAGTGGAGCGTATTCAAACTTAAAAAGGTCTGTTATTTAAGAATTGGTGAATTAAGTTTATAAGGTAAGAAAGGAGGTTTAGGTTAGACAGTTTAAAGAGAAGACCTCTGTGCCAGACAGTATCAAACGAGGGATTTATATCCATAAAACAGGACGTTCAAATGCCCATCTTCAAGGTAGAAAGTTTGTAGATTGGATGTAAATTGAGTTACAAGGATCATATTTTCTGTGCAAGATAGTATTTTTGAATAATGAATTCAAATATTTTTCTATGAACAGGAACTAATGTAATGGGACGGTAGCTAAAAAAATAAGACATATTACAGTCGGACTTATGTGCACATATAATAGTTCCTATTTTCCATTCTCTAAAAAATATTGTTGTAAAAGACAGTAATTATATATGTCAATTATATATTTGTAAATATGGTCATTTAAGTATTATAATATTTTCCTTGTCACCAGGTCACGTCCAGGTGCTGAGTTTTTTTCCGCTATTTAACACGTCGTAATAAACGTCTTTGTCAATTGTTTCGTTCTCTGGTGTAACGTGGGTTTGTCTACAAAAACTGTCATACCAGTTATTTATAATATTTAAATTGTCATTGTTAAAATTGTCTAAGTGTGAAAATGTAAAAACTTCAATAAAAAGCATTTTGCCGTGAGATACCGTTGACGTTGTGGTATGAAATGTTTTTAAACCGTTGCGTTGTCGCGAGTTACCGGTTATTTACTTTTGACTCCGAATGTACCAACCAGCGAGGTGAATTTAAAACCGTTGTTGGAAGCAGTTTAATAAGTCCGGTATGTCAAATTTAAATATGATAACCTATAAATGAGATGAATTGTTAAGAATGATTATGAAAATAATTAGTAAAAATTGCTATTAAGTATAAATAAAATAAATATTCTTTGCAAGGAAATGTATATATAGCAAATATTTTACAAAATTAATAATAATCATAAGAAAATTAATGACAGGTGTAACCGTTTACAACCAGTACGTTTTCGTAAGATTTCCGCGATCACCCAAAAATAGAGAGAGATGGAAATAAAACCGCTGTTTGATCGCTGGTATGTACGGTTTCTCACGGCAAAACGCTTAAAATGTTTTTTAAATGTACAAGCAATGTCAATATCTGTCAAGCAGCATTTATTTGTCATTGGATCAGTAATGAAATAAATTTAGCCAGACCGTTTGAATTTTGTAAGCTTTTTGATTTCATTGAAATAGTCATTTCCTTGTTTGTCATTCATTTTCTTGCATGCGGTAATGTATTTGTCGTTTCTATATTGAAGTATATAACTGTCTTTTTAAGGTCTTGTCGTTTGTCAGTCGAAACTCTCTGTATAATTGTCTCTTGTATTATATTAATCTGATAATGTAAGCAGGGAAAGAGTAATTATAATATGATTTTAAAACTTTAGGGGTATTATGTTTAATGGACGACAAAACAGTTGATGAGAATGATGTTATAATACTAGGTGAGATGATGGAGTTACGGCTGATGAACGAGGATATATCTTGAATCACATTCTTTATATTACATTTATCAAAGTTATAGATGTACTCGTTCTTAGGAGGTGGTAAGGGTTGTACATTGATTTGAAAAGATATTGCAGAGATCAGGAATAACGTTAACTGACTGAATAAGTTGTTTTTAACTAAATGTGCAAAAAATGTATATCAGTAATACATTGTTTATTTGACATTATAAATGTTGGAGAAGTAGGAATTTTGGTAGTCGGAGTTAGAAAAAAATTGTTGGAGGTGCCAAGATTTCATTAAGTTAATGTTAAAATCACCTACGATTATAGCACAGAAGGATTTGGCAGCTTTCGCAAAAATGTTATCCTCCATGTTAGAGGTTGGGTGAATATATACTAGAAAAATATGGATTAAATCTTGTAAGAATAATATTGCAAAAGACAGTCATTCAATGGATTGTTGATGCTGCAAGAATTATCTTTTTTCAAACGGACAGTTGAGTGTATCATTACTACGGAACCTCCTCTTTTATAACAATTTAGGATGTTAGAAGAATTTTGGATTATGGACCAGTTACGGAATAAAATAAGGTGTTGGGTTTTAGTCTCAACAAACATAGAACAAGATAAATTTTCCTTTATAAGGAAATTTCTAATAAGGAAGATAATTTTGTTATTTGTGGCTTAATGTCTCCTGACCTTTTGTTTGCTGCCTTAATTTTGACGTTTGGTATGCCTTCTTTAGGTTGTGAAAGCCGGTTCTTGCATTTTAGAGACCATGGTTCATGTCTTCGTTACAAAAGCTGCATTTGGTTGGTAGGTTTGTTGTGCAGCTTGCGGTTTTGTGACCAAGTCCACATTTGCTACATTTGGAGAAAACTGTGCAGTATTCTGTTTTGTGGTCAAATGCGTTGCATTTGACACAGGGTATTGGTAAGAAAGGTGGAGCGTGGCTTTCGTGAACAGAGAATTGCCAGCTTTTATAAAAAACGCCGTTTTGCAACAATTTCTGGTAAGCATCTACATTAGCCGTAATGAGGCAAATTTCATATGTCGGTAATCCCGTTGCTCAGGATATTATTCGTTGCATAAACGGTAGTCTATGTCGATAGCTTTTAGAGCCTGTTCCATTTAGTTATCGGTAATTTTAAGGTCCACTGATGCTATTACAGACGAATATGATGCAGACGGTATTTTGGTCAGTTCTGGTTTGTTTAATGTTGTTTCAACATTGCAACATTTTTAATGTGGTTTCTTTGGCTGTGTTGGTTTTTATAATAAAACCATGCTTGGTGCTCAATATAGTATCGTTGGTATTTATACTAGAAATGCACAATAAATCGGAAAACTGTGTCCGTGTAACCTGTTGTATCGTTTGAATGTAGTATGTAGTTGAATGTTTCTATTTATTATAAGCGTGTAACGTTGTTTTGGGAGTTGTTTAATGGTGTAGTTATTTAAATTATTTATTTGTGAAGTATTAAAAAACCAGAGCATTTCCTTTATTTATTTGAGTTCTGCTTCTTTGTTGGCCTACCTCGTTTTTTTGGCGTTATAAAAGTGTCTCCGCAGTCCGTATCGGCATCGGTCTGGAACTGGGGTAGCGGATATTCTGCGCAGGAGTCGAGTCTTTTGTCTTTGTTGCTCTCTTATGAAAGAAAGACGTACATCTGAGAGGGCTCGGTACCACTCATATATAAAGCCTTTTTGACCCTGTCGAGTCAAATTTGCACGGTTTCACAATTTGATTTGCACTAACTCTTTTATTAACATACAAAACATACAATTTTTAACACTGAAACTATTTAAATGCTGATTTATTGCGGAGTCTAATACTATACAAATTATTCGTAAAAATCGCAAAGTAAGGAAAAAAATTTCAAGTACGTTACCGATTATAAGTAAAATAAATTTACAAAACAAATTACCCATTTGCGCATACACAATGCTTGTATTTAAAAATGCGTTATACCTGCTCCAGATTTTTTGCACATTTAATAACTATCAAAAACGTTTAAAAATACTACTAATTTTGAGAAAATTTCTACAAAACTGTAAAATATATGATACTATTCTAACCATAAAAAAATTATGGCTTAATATAAGCGTTATAGTATTTAAAATAGTAAACTAATATTACAGTTCTTGGGTTCTTGTTTAACAATCCAATATAAACACTTCCACTGGACATCATGACTATATTTTATACTGCATTCTAAAAAAGCTCAAAAATTAATAACAAACAAAATAAATTTTATAATGATACAAATATTGCGCAAAATTGTTTTTGTTATATAACTGGCGCAACAAACGCTAAATCTTCCATCCACCACACCGTGCGTTTACGTTGTTTATCAATTGAACATTCATATTTTTTTAATTATTATTGTGTCATATGTTGTAATTATTATCACACAACTAGTTTCATTATCTCAGTAGCATTTTCAAGTGTAATTATATATTATAAATAAAATAGTTTATTGATGAATTATAAAAAAACAGGATATCAAGGAATGCAAAAAAAAATAATTTTATAACTCATCTATATAATTTATAATATATAATAACATATGAAACAATAACAATTAAAAAATGATAAATATTAAAAAGTTTCATAAAATTAAAAAAAAAAAGAAATTAATTTAACACTAATTCACTATTTCAAAGGCTTCTTGCCAAACGTTCTTTTGCCGCCAAATCATCCAACTCCTTTCTTCGTCCTAGTCCAAGCTGCTTTTGCGTTTGCGCCGTTCCGGTCTATCTCGTCTTCTCGTTTCAGCGCGTCACCACTACAACCCGCTATTGTTTCTGCGCGCTAAATAAAACCTGCAGACAATTACCAACATATTCTGTAAAATTAATAAACATAGAATCTCTCTCCAGCATAAGACCCAATAGGCCACTACTACATACTAGTCACTTAAGTAATACAACCACAAAGATAACTCTAATATCAGTGCGTTTATAACAGCTCTTTACTAATGTAATGTGCCCTGCATACAACCTAAAAATCCAACTGACCTGTATAAGCTTGACAATCTTTTGCAGTTATTGTGCCAGTGCATAACATGCTTATCGCTATTGTAGTGTGTGAATAACAATCTTTTAAAGCCCTTCAATAATGTCAGTACCTCAATCACCTCACTGTTAATACTTTCCATCAACAAATATTATAACAATCTAGAACTAGTCCATTACTTATCTACCCTGACACAAGCTTAGACACTCTACCTGCACTCAAATAATAATGTATATAAACAATTCTAACAAATAATACTGTTAACACAAGTTCAAAAACAACTGAGATATATAAAATAACTGTATAATTCTAACAAAAAATTATGTTAGGCAAAAAAAATAAACAAAAGACATAGAAGTAGTTCAAAAAAAAAAGCTGAATTAGAAAACATAAATCAGCACACAAAAGATCTACAGTCGTCGATGCATCTCTTTTAAAACCTTACCTTAAAAAAAAGCTATATGTATCATTGCCAACCCAAAACTGAATTTTAGCCTAGATATTTAACAACATCGGCATACTGCTGCAGATATTTGTTTTTTTATATAGATATGTCATTGTTCAAAAGAAAACATATTGCTACCTATACAAATATCTACTAGTATTACAAGACTACAACTACTTACTGACAGTTCAAAAATGTAGGACCAATACCTTTAAGAAAAAAAGTTAGTGTTTGTGTCTCAAGCTAAATAGAGTCAATATTTGCACGAGATTGCAATCATTTATGATTATAATTTGTTTGCGATTTCAATAACCGCTCCAAAAATTACGTTTTTTAGTTGATTTAATAAAGATTCATCAATTTTAACATCTACCTAAAGTCGTTATAATTGTTTACTTTTCTAAATCTTCTTAATTAGCCCTATAATAAAGTCTTGTTTCTTATAAGTTTGCCTTTATTATTAAGAAGTAAAATACAAATTAATTAATTAAATTGAATTAATTAAACATAATTTTATAATTAATATAGTTTACTGATGCTTATTATATAGTGTCGACTTGGGTGATTATTCGAGTGCGATAGCCTTAATTGAATTCACCGTCTATTGATTGGAAGATGGGGCTGATTAGTTGGTTGGTGGCTTCTAACCCAGGTTGGCTCGCAAAGCTGTGTGCGTGTTCATCATCGCTTAAATGGGGCCTCGCCGAACACTCCAATCTTGTTAGGATTATAATGAAACAGAATAAATATAATTGAGTTGGGTCGAGTGAGTGAGCAGGATTTCCACCGAAATAGAAATTCAATTGTATCCATTATAGATCATTACGAAAATGCTAAATGATAGATTCATTAAAATTGTTAATGATCAAAATTTTAATTGAAATTGATTACATTCTCTACGCATTCAACATTCTGTTTAAAACCACCGTAATATCAGTACAGTTATATATAATTTAAATATGAATTATTATTTTTCAAATAACAACCCGAAACAATCATCAAATGTGTGAATTTTGTATATTTTGTTATTTTGAATTTCATTCATTCTAAGTCTGCTAAAACTCAATTTATTCTTTAAGGTGCATCGAACCCACACATTGCATTTTCTCATTTTACTCGCGACGAAACAGCCCACGCTGGCGTGCAATCTTCCTTGGAATATACAATATTTTATTTATGTAATATTTGCCTTCCCTCGGTTGCACATTGGAATCTTCAGTAGGGTAAAAGAGGTTACAAGGTTGTACTCATTCCGACTTTTAGTTATTTACCTATGTGTATGTAAATACTACACGCCATGTACCAGCAGAGTATAATGTTTTGTCAACCGAATAATCGAATCAATTGTACGGACATAAAGGGGTGTATATGGTGGATTTCAATTTGATGTATTGTTTAAATACAACAATGGTGGACCGCCCCCGTTGCTCCATATAAGCGTGTACATGTGTGAGTGCGGCGGATTAAATAGTTGCGATTAATTTCTATGCGGCCGGAATTGTAACGTAATAAAAATTGTACTTTGTTCGCAATTTAGAATTGAAATGTTCCGATTCGCTACAAATTCAATAGTGACATATTAATTAGTAGAAACGTTACTAATTTTGCATTATTAAATGTCAGTACAATATGTATATCAAATTTCAATATAGGGATACGCTTAGTCTAGTTTCTTGCAGGCAGAGCAGTAAATATGCGAATACAAGATTAAAATTGATGTATGGCTTCCCACATTGGTAGCAGTAAAGTTTAATAATTACCTAATAATCGTCGTATAGGTAGTCCCCGTGGGAAATTTACTATTACAAGTAATAGCTCAACAGATATAATCGATTAATTATTAACTCTAAGAATACACAAACAAAATTAACCGTATCACAAAAAAATCCTACATATGAAAGCAAAACCCATGCAGTATAAATAACGAAATGTAAATATTTCATGCAATTACGTCAACGCTCAAAAGAGTTATTTGTTTATAATTTTGTATATTTGCAGAGTTCGAAATAAATTTATAAATAAATCATTTGCAACAAATTATTATCATTTAAAAATTTATTATAAATACATGAAATATAAAGCAGTGTGGAAATTGTTAAACTAGGCTAATAGACACAAAACTGCTATGTTCATTTGTTATTTCAATCTGGGCACACTATTTAATCACCATTGTTTTCCTCTGTCTGTCTGATTGATTGTAAAGTTTACTGTGGGGTTAGCATCAAAGTGAAAATGTTTTGATTTCTACTGTGCGTGCCCGAATAAATGAAGTAAAGGTCTGTGCTGGAGCGAAAGGGGCACAAACAAACGCGGCGTGATAAGTAATTTACGTTATTAGCAAGGGCTGACGCTAACAGCAACAATTTGTAGATGTTATTTACAGCCCTCGGCACTATGTGCTCTATGCTTTCCATTGATTCGTGTGTATATAACGTATCGGTAATAACCATTAACAGTCATAGAACGATCATATTTCATAAAATAATAAATTACGTGCTTTGTAATTTTGAACGTAGTAAACTGCTTAAAGGAAAGCCTTAAAACAACCCAATTGAATTGCATCACTAAAGAGCTTTCCATTATAGACCTAATGAATATTACTAAATATCTTATTTCATTGAAATTATCTGTGAAATTATTTAGAAAAAACGGTTACTGCTCTTTTTTGTGTGTCAATGTTCTGGAAGGATTACTAAGTAAACCTAACTGTGCCATTAAAGGATGAACGGAATCCTTAAACAGCTCAATCACGAGGACAGAATCTGAAATGTATTGTAGCGGGGGTGGCCTAAAGGGGTTGGGTTGCAGAGATGAACTTAAAGTTCGGTCGGGCTTATTTTCAGACTAATTCTTCAAACTTTTTGATAGTCTAATAAGCTTATACTTCCGAAGCGGTTCGTGTTCCTTGTGAAGAGAATAACGCAGCTCCTCTCGTTCGGCGGCATTAAGAATTTATTTCATGAATGTGCGCCATGTAATTTTTATTTTGAATTTATCGATTTTCTATCGTTCGAGAGTTTTATACATTTTAATTAAATTCGCGAGAAATATGTTTTTATAATCGCTGCGAAAGAGGATTAAAATGTTGAATGTTTAATAACACAAAGTCCCGATGGTTTATACCACATTTACGGACATATATTATAATATAAGACATTGCATAAAAGATTTTGTTTATTATTAGCATTCAGTAAAACTGGATAAAATACGACATGGGTAATTTATTTCTTATCCCAACCACAAACTATATTTCACATATATTATAAAGCTATTAACCTAGATATACCAACTTTATTATTGTGACATTATCTTCATATTTGTTATTCAATTCTCGTCAAAATTTACTAATGCAATTGCAATTTTTATAACCATTTTTTTTTTATTATTAAAATCGCAGTTTCTAATCCCAATAACAGTATTTTCAAATACATTATAGTTACTTGATGTACGGCTTTGGAATGCCATTGCCATTTTAATTAATTATTAATATGGAACAAGTCCCATTATGTAGACAAGCATTTCAATATCCGGACAACATATTTTTTTCCTGCTACTACCCTGTTTCCGACAGCCATTACCGTTATTCGTCGAAGCACATTAATGGCGTTTCATTACATAGATATCTGGACCATCTGCGGAGCAATTTTATGCTCAATGACCCCTTCACCTCCATCCAATCCGCCCACCTCCCAAAACCGAACCAGCATCACTCTCGTACCAAAATAACCTCCCCCGATACCTAGCGGCTAACTACATAATTGATTTTTCGGAGCAGGTGTGCAACCTTCAGTCGTTCAACTAACGATTAACAATTTACAGATCCGCTGCGGATGACGTCCGAGTTTTATGACTCGTTTATACTTAAATTCTAGTCCTTTATAGTTTGTTTATTCGATAAACTATCCTATTTTCTGTGTCGGTTTATACTCTCTACGCGATATTATGTATTATTTATGATGGGCTGTGGTCACTACTATTAATAAAAATTTTAAACTAAATTCTCAATTTTTATGATTTATTTTATACTTGAATATCGCAGACAAAATTACGAAATATGTAATAAAAATTATACAATTATACAAATTGTCTAGAAAACTTCAATATTGCAAATACTCTGCAAATTATATAATACGAGGATTGGGAATTTTATTCGGCACAATAAAAAGTGATAAAATTTGAAGTAATACTAAAATGTTTATATTTACTTAAAGTAATCTCCGCTTAACCTAACACACTTATTGCAACATTTTAAGTTTTTTAAAACAGTCGTTAAGGATTCCGAAAAAAACTTCAGCATTTAATTATTTGTAAGCGTTTTGTCATATATCAGAAACTAAATAACCTTCACCAAATCTTTATAATAATTTAACTTACGTGATGACCATTCGACTTTGATACCAATTTTACAAACTTTTACAATCAAATATTCAGTTTCTTAAAACGCTCGATAAAATGTATCAGCGTATACAGTTTTCAATGTTTTTTTGAAGTTTTAGTTGCAATTTACTTAATTTAATATGTTTACTCTACATAAAAACTAAACTATATGTTTTTCCAATAAGAGGTTTCATTTTGATATTAAAAAAAAACGGGTATTTTTTAAAAGAAATCATTATTTCATTGTAAAAAAGAAGATATGCCATTAACATTTAAAAACATCTTCAGTCAATTGGCCGCCAAGGTTACGGTTGCAGTACCACATTCTTCTCATGAAATTTTCCATGACCAATTCGCACATTTGCGGCTGTATGTCCTCGATAACTTCACGAATTCAGTCTTTAAGGTTTTGAATCGATTGTGGAGCATTGGCATAGACTTTATCTTTCATGTGGCCCCATAAAATTGTGATCACTTCTTCGAGAAATAACACGGTCAGGAAACTTTTCTTTCAAAATTGCGATTGTTTCGTTGCTTGTGTGGCACGTAGCGCAGAAAATAAACGTCGTCCACATCAATATCTTCCAATTCCGGCCATAAAAAATCATTAATCATAGCTTAGTAGCGCCATCTATTGACCGTAACAGTTCCACCAGCCTCATTTTCAAAAAAGTAGAGTCCAATCATACCGCCAGCACAAAAACCACACCAAACAGTGACACGTTGAGAATGCAAAAACTTTTCAACAATCTTTCTTAGATTTTCTGAGCCCCAAATGCGACAATTCTCCTTATTAACGTAGTCTCCAAGGTAAAAATGAGCCTCATCACTAAAGATGATTTTTCGATAAAATTCCGAATCATTTTGATAAATTTCAAGAACCCAATCAGCAAAGATACGACATTTATGGTGATCGACCGGCTAGAGTTCTTGTGTTAACTAAACTTTAAAAGCCTTAAGACTTAAGTCTTTATGCAAAATACGGTGGAATGTCTAATTCCAAATATCGACAAGGAATCGACAAACCTGGGTTTTCTTCAACACTACGGGCTACATCAGCAATATTCTCATGTGTTCTTGATCGATGCACGCGGTTTTAATTCTTCGTATCACAAACTTGTCCCAACAGATCAAACATTTCTACCAGGTTTACTATTGCCGGCCGAGAAGGTGCTTTAGGACGACCAAAAAGTGCTTTAGTTTTGCAAACTGTGACTGAAAAATTTTCACCATTTTTGTAGTGAATTTTAATAATTTCAATGCGTTGTTGAAACATGTATCGTTCCATTTTTAATATTAACGTAGTTTTTACTTGTCAAATGTCAAAAGATAATAGATTCAAAATTGACAACTGCCCAAATAGCCTGCTATTCAAAATGAAACTTCTTATTGAAAAACCCTTTATATATTATCGTTGAGTGAAGGAATATTTAATTATATTGCTTCAGTCAACGATATTATAATGCAGAATGAGTCGGGAGGAACGGACCAAACTCCAGAAGTGTACTGTACACGTAAAAATAAGGTAAAAAACTCAAATGTTGTTA
The DNA here is from genome assembly GCA_963932245.1 of Tachinus rufipes. Taxonomy (NCBI): domain Eukaryota; kingdom Metazoa; phylum Arthropoda; class Insecta; order Coleoptera; family Staphylinidae; genus Tachinus; species Tachinus rufipes. Next base: position 66,615,923 of record OZ010745.1, on the reverse strand, counting down.
TCCAATTTTTAATTGTTTTCAAGTTATATTTATACATTCTGTGTGCAAAAATATAATGCTTTGAGAAATGGATTCCAAATTACTGCACCATATTATAATTTGTTACGTGTAAAAGATTTATCAAAAGATACTAATGCTTCACTACTAATAAATAGTTTTGTGTTTCTTAAAATATAACCAAGTATTTTATAGCACTTTTTTGATAACTAAAGTACATGGTCTTCAAATGTTAACTTGTTTGTAAAATAAATGTCTTTATAAGTTAAATAAAGTTCAATATTATTAATATAATAACTATAATTAATGCTGTTGCAAAGACTAAATATATTGATTGTTTTACATTTGTTCATATTAAGCTTTAACTCATTTTCAATACTTCATTCATTCTGCAAGACTGTACATTCTTCCTCTGATAAAACTATTGTTAATAAAATTTATAAACAACAGAGGTTCAAAAACGGAGCCCTGTGGAGCACCGCTTGTAGATATATATATATTGTTGAGATTTAACTCCGAAGTATTGAACAAAATTTGTATGTCCACTTAAATAACTTGCATGCAGGCAAATAATATTTTTGTTTAAACCAAAACAATGCCACTTTTATTATCAAATTATTATGCAATACTCGGTCAAAGGCTTTGGAAAAATCAGTGTGTACAACGTCAACTTGATATCGATTATCCAAAGCCTCTGAAACTAAGTCATTAAAACAGAGTAAATTGGTTATGGTAGATTTACCAGAAAGATATTTGTTTACGTATGGAAAAATACGATTATATAACTTTCAATTATTTTGGCAAAATTGCAAATAATTGAAATCGGGCGGTAGTTATTTATTTCTTTCGCATTGCCGTTTTATAGACTGGTATTATTTTTGAAATATTCCAACAATCTTGATAATTAGATTACAAATATGCAATAATGGTGATAACAGCGCGTAACAACAATCTTTAAAGATAAAAGCAAAAAAATTTAAACTTAAAATCTTGCCGTCAACTTGAACCTGCTTCTATTAGGCCTGTTATTAATACGGATTCAATTCAATTGCCACCGGCAAAAACAATTTTATCCAGTACTTCTACCACTACTAATAGTTCACAATCAATTAAACCTAGAGTACAGCACAAAACTCCAACGATTTTTGGATGTGGTCCTGACAATGACCAGCTACAAGCCTACGTTCCCCCTTCATATATTCATGTGTCAAAACTTAAGCGTGGAACAAATAAAACTGAAATTGCAAACTATATGAAAGCTAAACTACCATCTGTTTTGATTGATGTTGTTGAGTTGGTAGTGAGATCTGAAAACTACAGCAGCTTTAAAGTATCTATTCCAGCCGATCAAGCTGGTTTAGTTCTATCTAAAAACTTTTGGCCGGCAAACATTGCCGTCAAGAAATTTATTAACTATGGCCGACCACGAAATTTACCACCAACTCCTGCAGGGGATTTTCGGACGTTAAATCCGCTCAACAGTTTGGTCCCGTCCCCAGGAATACCAACGTCCTCTCAATTTACTACCAAAACGTTGGAGGCATAAAAACCAAACTGAAAAAACTTTTGTTAGCTGTAGCTCTGTCAAGTTATGACATTATTGTTTTAACCGAAACTTGGCTAACTGAAGACATCGATGACTCAGAACTAAGACTAACTGGCTATAACCTATTTAGATGTGATCGGTCTAATTTAACTAGCCCTAAATTAAGCGGAGGTGGCGTATTGATTGCGGTTAGAAGTCATTTAAAGTGTACATTACTACATCCGCCATATCTAAGTGTTGAACATGTGTTTGTAATTGTCAACTTTAAGTTTGTGTCGTACATAATTGGTGCAGTTTATTTACCCCCTCGTTCGGTTATTGATACATATGCTGACCACTGCTACTCCGTTGAATCTTTTGTTGATGTTTTTCCTAATAGTAAATTAATTTTACTGGGAGATTACAATTTACCAGAAGCAACGTGGCTAAATGATGAATTTGGAACTGGAGTTACTTGCAACGAAAACTATCCTGGATATTTAGTTCATTTGGATTTTTAAGCTGTGTTCAATGTATAACCATACCAAATAGTATGGATGTATTTTTAGATTTGTGTTTTACTAATGATAGTGATAATATTACTGTGATAAATGCTGTAGATGTTTAATTAGATATAAGTCAACATCATAATGCCTATGTGATAGATGTCAAATGTGATACTTCTTGTGATATTTTAAACTGTAACTACGTTTTTAATGATTTTAAATGTGCCAACTTCAGCGCAATCAATGATTTTTTGTTGAACGTTGATTGGTCTGTTCTTTTTAACAACTGTGATATTAATGTATGTGTTGATTTATTTTATTCTGTTTTGTATTATGCAATTGATTGTTATGTACCTAAAAAAGTGTGGCATGACAACAACTTTCCTATTTGGTTTAGCAAGGAATTAATTTCACTTACTAAACTTAAAAAAATAGCACATAAACGATTTAAATCTTCAGAACTTCTTTCCGATTACAATGAATTTGATTCTCTTCGGACTTCATGTAAAAATCTGAACGCACGTCTTTACAAACAGTACATTTTACGCACCGAGAATAACATTCGGTCTAATCCAAAACATTTTTGGAGATTTGTAAATGAAGCTAAGAAAACTAATGCTTTTCCAGCTACAATGTATTATGATGATCAAACCTGTATTAATGGTGACGTTCTTGTAAACAAATTTGCAGATTTTTTCTCTTCCGTTTATAATTCTCAAACTCATCCAACTCCATTGTTTAAGTTTGATAAAAATGTAATTCATACAAATTTCTCAGTCAGTTTACTAGATATTTTTAATGGAATTACAAACCTTAAATCTAATCTTAGCACTGGACCTGACGGTATTCCTTCTATGCTCTTAAAGAATTGTATTTATTCAATTTCAAAACCATTACATTTACTTTTCAACGCTTCATTAAATGAAACTAAATTTCCTGATGTATGGAAACAAACTTATATTATGCCATTGCATAAATCTGGTGCTAAAGAAAATATTACAAATTATAGAGGCATTTGCATTCAATCTGCTACCCCAAAATTATTTGATCAAATTATAACTGGTCAAATACGTTGGATGTGCAAAAGTATTTTAGTAGAAGAACAGCATGGGTTTCGTGAGGGTCGATCTACAGTTACCAATCTACTTTCTTACGAAAATTACATTTTAAACGCATTTGAATGCAAAACTCAAGTTGACTCAATTTACACTGACTTTTCAAAGGCCTTTGATGGTGTGAACCACAATATTTTGATTGCTAAGCTTCGTGCTTTGGGTTTTCATAATGCAGTGGTTGCTTGGTTATCTTGCTTTTTGAAAAACCGAACGCAGTGTGTAAAAATCAATAACTTTCTTTCACAACCAATTTTAGTTCCATCAGATGTTCCTCAGGGATCTCACTGCGGACCAATTTTATTTTTACTTTTTATCAATGATCTTTCTGACTGTATTAGTTCATCATCATTCCTATTATTTGCAGATGATTTAAAAATTTATAAAAGTATTTTATCAATCGATGATTGTAATCTTTTACAACAAGATTTAGACTCTGTTAATGATTGGTGTCTTATTAATAACCTTTTGTTTAAAGTAAATAAATGTTTTGCAATCAGTTTTAATAGAACGCTAAGCAAAATTTCGTACGATTATATTATCGATAACAAGGTGCTACAACAAGTGACACAAATTAAAGACTTGGGTGTAATTTTCGATTTTAAACTTACGTTTGTTGAGCATATCAGCTACATGTGTAATCGTGCTATAAAAATGCTGGGGTTTGTATACAGGATGTCTGCTGATCTTTCTCCAAATACTCTTAAATTACTTTACTGTGCCTTGGTGCGTTCTCATTTAGAGTACGTTCCGTCAGTCTGATGCCCTTTCTATGAAATCCATAGTCAGAATATTGAACGTATTCAAAACAAATTTTTTCGCCTGTTGTCCTATAGATCTGGTATATTGTCGGTTAATTTTGATCGCAATTACATTTCTTCACTATACAATTTACCGTCACTAAAAGTTCGGCGCAAAAGATCAGATCTCTCATTTTTGCGTGGTCTAGTGATGTCTGAAGTAGACTGTCCTGAGTTACTTGAATCTCTTCCATTCTACATTCCTATTAGTGAACGACGTACTAGGCAGACTTCATTATTTAGAGAATTTACACATTCTACTAATTATGGATTTCACAATCCTATTGGTAAAATTTGTAGATTTGCAAACAGTTTAACAAACAATTTAATTTTTTTTTGTTCTAAATCTTTGTTTAAGATTCAATTGGGACATATTGATTAAATGTTATGTATTTTATATTATATTGTTTTTATGTCAATCTTTTGTTTTTGTTTTTTATATATGTATTATATTGTTTATATTTATTGTATTTTTATGTAGATGTAAATGGTTTTACTTACCGTAAATAAAGATTATTATTATTATTATTATTATTAAGAAAATGATCTAGTCCCATTGTGAAGTTGGATATAATTGAATTAATAGATAGCATTAAAGTATTCTTCTTCCAAAAATGCTCCAATACTAAGAATAAGTGAATTACTCAAGTTTGGTTCAAACACGCAAAAATTGCTACAAGTTGGAGCAAATGCAAATGAAAAAAAACCGCCAAAACATTTGTAATAGAATTTGCCGTATTTATTAAAATGTAATTTTGAAAATCAACTAAAATATTTTCTTCAATATCTGCAATATATCGTTTAAAATCACTATCAATATTTGATTTAACAACGTTTCTTACATTAATAAATTGTGTCTTATTAAATATTGATTTATTACGCAAAAACAATTAACAATAGTGGCGTTTTTTTGTTTATGCTTCTTATGGTACTTAAATAAAACCAATGGAGAAATTTACTTGTTTGGTTACATTTAAGAGAAACAGTTTTAAAACCCGTTTGACACTGTCTATAATTATGTCTTGAATTATATATAAAATTTTTATTAGAATTTGTGCAATAATTCCATATATAAAATTTATATCCTATATGACATTGTATATAATTCTTTATATCATTATAAAACCACGCCTGCGCCTTATCTATGTTCTGTCAAATCAAGTCTCAATGTTTACTACACTTTAGAGGTTATGTCATTTGTTTTGAATTGATTATTGCTACAGTTAGTTATACAATTAATGAAAATAATAAAAAATGGAAGGAGAACAAATTAAAAAAGTGGTAGCAATTGATATATGTGGAGCTGCAGTGGTAAAATTGAAAAAAAAAAAGAAAATACTAAATAATATGCGCACATCATGTTCGCGTCGATTATAGATGGGAAAATAGAACATGTTCTAATTTTTCAAAATATAATTGTGACCTTGATAATTTGTGTCTTTTACACACGCGAATGGTCTGATCTATAATTATATATATACATATATATAATTCAAGACATAATTATGGACAGTGTCATACGGGTTTAAATATATATTTATCATATAATATATCACACGCTTTATTTGGATCAGAACATGTTAAAACTCTGTCCCAGTTTGTTGTTATCATTAAATTATATAGTTCGTTTAAAGTTATAACATAAAGCACAGCATGTGAAAGATTCCTAAGTATTTACAGCATTAAAAGTGCAGTTGAAATTAAGCGCAAGGTGGTGATGTTCTTCTGTTACAAATAAACATCTAATTTTTCTACGTTACATTCAATGTACATATTATGAACGTAAGAAACTGGTACTCAAATTAATCAAATCATAAACTAATTTTCAGCAATACAAGTAATTAAAAACATAACAATGCATGACTTGATAACAACACAAAATGTGTGTAATAGTTTGTAATTTTTATTTTATAATCTAACACATTTGATTGCGTCTGATATTTTATTTTTCAACCATTAACACTAACATACTTATTCCAACGTTGGTAGCGCTACTCCTCCAACAGAAGGAATCCCAGTGTCCCAACTCTGACCATCAGTTTTCGCCCAGAAATATGCATTTTCACCCATAATCTATTACTCAATAAAATAAGTAGTAGATTATAAACTCATTGCATAGACTTTTGTTTTGTGGAAAAATTCCAATGTTGTCTTAAATTAAATGAATAATGCTGTCAAACTTTCGTAGCAAATTTGTCGCCTACACAGTATTTGTTCAGTACTGAACAGCTCGAGAATACATCGTGCTAACACTTTGCGCATTCCCAAATCTTCATGTAAAACTTTAAAAACACTCGTTTTTAAAATTTCTACTTCTCTTGCATTAACTAAAACTTTTACTCAGGGGCTCAACTTTGTTGATAATTTTATCAGTTTGAGTTTCTAGAAATCTTTTACATGTTGGATCATCATGAATAGATTTCCTGTTCTATTTAAACTAGTTCCATCAAATAGGACGGATTATTTTCTCCATACATCAAGTTACTGTGTTCAAGTTGCAAATTACTCATTTCCGCATTTAAACTGATATAAACATATCAGATATTAAGAGATTAGAACCAAACTTGAAAATGATACTATAAAAAAATCACAAAAATTTTATATTGTTTTCATTAGCTAGCTTCAATTAAAACAAGTTGGTGGGTAGCTAATCACGATTGATGTTTGATACCTAAGTGGCCAATGTATACAAAACTTGTTTCCTCAAATACAAACCTATCTGACTGTTTAATGAAGCTACGAATATTCAGCCGGAAGCAACTCTGTAAACGATACACGTACTTATAATAATACCAGCAAACTATAGAAATGTTTTAATGATAGTGTTATTGTAAACAATTGCGAAACACAGATTCTTGGTATAGTCTCAAATGTTCCTAATAGAAGTAAGATGATGTACCCTAAATGATAACTATGCAGTAAAATGGTACAACCTTTTTGATATAAATAACGTTAATGATAAGATAACGTACTTTAATACAAATTTGATAAATGTGTTAAACAAGCATGATCCTTGTAAAGAAATCAAAATATCTAAGCAGTCATCACCGCGGCTAACATATACTATCAAAGAAATGATTAAATTACAAAAAAAAAACGCAAACAATACAAGAGCACAACAAATCCTGTTAATTTTGATCATTACAAAACCTTGTAAAATCTTACAAATAAAGCAATGCGTGCTAAAAAAAGCTAAAAAAAACTCCAAAGCAATATTTCCATTCCAAAACACCGTAAAGATCCAGATTTAATTAATAAAATATCTTGTCTCTGAAGTAGAATAATATTGTCAATAACAAAAACTAGACCAGAATGAACTCCTTCTGGTACAACATTTAATGGCTTTGATAGATATTTTTTTACTTTTATGAATTGCTTCTGCAAAGCATCTGTTTGAAGTTTATTTTCAAAAAATTCTAAAATTTTCGATAAATATGAAAACAGGTTAATTCAAGTTTATCGAATAATTGATACAAACTATTAATTACTCTTAGATAAAATTGCCTATCTTGAAGAGAAGATTGCCAAAAAAGATAAAACTATTCTTCAGTACGAAACTCGCAGTGATCAACTATCTGTTCCTACTACAGCGCCGCTCACTAATAAAACGGTGCAATTGATTCAGTCTGCAGTTTTTCTTTCTTTAGCTAGCTCTGTTCTTAAAGAAAAAACTAATCAAAAAACTCAGTCAAAAAGTCAGACTATCTTTGGTTGTGGCCAAACTAATGACAAACTGAAAGCTTATGTGCCTACTTTCTACGTACATGTTACTAAACTTAGACGTGGAACTAAAAAAACTGATATATTAAATCATATTAAATCTAAGTTTCCCACAACATTGATTGAAGTTGTTGAGTTGCAAGTAAAATCTGGAAGCTACAGCAGTTTTAAAGTTTCTGTTCCAGCTAATCATGCTCGATCCATTCTTTGTAAAGATTTTTGGCCTGCAAATATAGCGGTCAAGAAATTTATTAATTATGGGCGATTTAATAATATTCCTGCTTCACTTCAGTGGATTTTTGAAATCTGAATTCAGCCAACAATCTAAACCCGTCACCAGAAACACCATGGTATCTCCATCTATTACCAGAACGTCGGGGGTATAAAAACTAAGCTCAAAGAACCTATGCTGGCTGTAGCTGTATCTAACTACAATATTATTGTACTGACCGAAACCTGCCTTAATCAGGACATCAGCGACGCGGAGCTACAATTAATTGGTTACAGTTTGTTTAGATTTGATCGCTCTTCTTTAACAAGCCCTAAGCTTGACGGAGGAGGTGTCTTAATTGCTACTAAAACTTGTTTTAATAGTACATTTGTTTGTAATTGTTAAGTTTAAGTTTGTATCATATATTATCAGTGCAGTCTACTTACCATCTAACTCGGCATGTGATAAATATTTAGATCATTGTTATTCCGTTGAATCTATCGCTGACAAATATCCGGACAGTAAACTAATTTCACTAGGCAATTATAATCTACCCGCAGCTGCATGGGTAAATGATGAGTTAGGCATAAGTGTTATTTAGAATGATAGTTATTCTGCTCATTTTGTTGCCAACTGTGATGAATTTCTAAACTGCGCTCAATGTATTTCTATACCTAATAATGGTATGTTCTTAGATTTATGTTTTACCAATTTCTGTGATATTTCTGTGATTAATGCTGTGGATGTTTTGTTAAAACTTAGCCAACATCATAATGCTTATGTGATTGATGTAAAATGTGATACTAGCCGTGATATTTTAATGTGTAGTTATGTTTTTAATAATTTTAAATTTGCCGACTTTAACGCAATCAATAATTATTTGCTGAATGTTGATTGGTCCGCCCTTTTTTATAATTGTGATGTTGGTAATTGCCTTAATTTATTTTACTCTGTGTTGCATTTTGCTATTGACAGTTTTGTCACCAAAAACTATGGCGTGAAAACAATTTTCCAGTCTGGTTTAATAAAGAATTGATTTCATTTACTAGACTAAAAAAAAACTGTTATAAATCTTCAAGATTATTGTCCAATTATAACGAGTTTCAATCAATTCGTACTTCGTGTAAAAGTCTCAGTACATGTCTATACAAGCAATATATTACTCAAACAGAAATCAACATTCAAAATAGCCCTAAACACTTTTGGAAATTTGTTAGTGACACTAGAAAAACTAATGATTTTCCAGCAACAATGTATTATATATTATATTAGTATAACAAAAAACTTGCAGTAATAGAAATGACTATGTTAATAGTTTTGCTAAATTCTTTTCCTCTGTTTACGATACACAAACTCATCCAACTCCATTGCTGTGTTTGACTTTAAGAAAAACGTATTACATCGAGCATTTTCAATTAGTCTGTAGGATATATTTAAAGGAATTAAGAACCTTAAATGTAACTTTAGCACTAGACTGGACGGTGCTCCATCTATGCTGTTAAAACAATTTATTCAATTTCTACGTCATTGCATTTATTTTTTGAGACTTCTCTCAATGAAGCCAATTTTCCTTTAGTTTGGAAGCAAAACTACATTAGGCCTTTACATAAATCTGAAGCTAAGGAAAATATTACTAATTATAGAGGTATATGCATCCAGTCTGCTATTCCTAAGTTGTTTGATCAAATTATAACTGGTCAAATACAATGGATGTGCAAAAGCAATTTAGTGGAACAGCAACATGGGTTTCGTGAGGGTCGTTCTACTCTTACAAACCTTCTTTGTTACGAAAATGATCTTTTGAATGCCTTTCAATCAAAAGTCCAAGTAGATTCTATTTACACAGATTTTTCAAAGGTTTTTGATCGCGTTAATCATAGAATTTTGATTGCTAAGCTTTGGGCTTTGGGTTTTCATGATTCTGTCGTTGCGTAGTTGTCGAGCTTTTTGGAAAATCGTACTCAGTGTGTAAAAATTAATAACTTTTCATCACAACCTATTGTTGTTCCATCCGAGTTCCTCAAGGATCTCATTGTAGCCCGTTTTTACTTTTTATTAATGATCTTGTTTATTCTATTAATTCTTCGTCTTATCTTTGATTTGCTGACAATCTTAAAATTTATAGAAGTATATCATCTATCGATGATTGCATTAGTTTGCAAAATGATTTGGATTCTGTTCATTCATGGTGTCTTATTAATAAGTTGTTGGTTAACGCAAATAAATGTTTTTCGATAAGCTTCAACAAAAGTAAAGTATCGTATGACTATACTATCGATAATAATGTTTTGAAACATGTTACTCAAATAAAAGATTAGGGAGTAATTTTTTACTCAAAAATAACTTTTGTTGAGCATATAAACTATATGTGCAACCGTGCTATGAAAATGTTAGGATTTGTGTACAGAATTTCAACTAAACTGTCTCCAAGCGCACTCAAACTACTTTATTGCGCCTTGGTACGTTCTCATTTAGAGTACACTCCGTCAGTTTGGTGTCCATTCTACAGCATTCATATATGCAATATAAAACGTATTCAAAATCAATTTTTCCGTTTATTATCGTAAAAATTAGGCATTTTATCCGAAAATTACGATTTTAACCTCATTGCATTGCAATATAATCTTCCGCCGCTGAGAATTCGGCGCAAAAAAGCCAATTTATCATTTTTACGTGGACTAATGATGTCCGAAATTGATTGCTAAAAGCTATTAGCAACTTTTCCATTTCAAGTCCTTAACAATAATCGCAGAACTAGACAGTCTCCATTATTTAGAAAATCTATACATTCTACCAATTATGGATATAATAATCCAATTGGTAGAATGTGTAGAATTGCAAATAGTTTTTCCAATAATATTGATTTATTTTGTGTCAAAATGTAGTTTTAAGAGTCAATTAAAATGTGTTGATAAATAATTTTATATTTTGTTTTGATATATGTGTATATTTTTTGTCCATGCTTTTATTATTCAATAATTGTTTATATATTTTTGTGTAATTGTAATATTGCTTTTAATTCATCATGATTTATGTACAGAATAATGTAGATGTAAATGGTTTTTTTTATATATACCGTGAATAAAGTATTATTATTAACTATGTAATTTGTAATATTTCCAGCACTCTAGAAAAATTCCATCTGGACCTGATATTATATAGTTATTCAGTTTTACAATACACTTAAAAATATTAACATTTAAGCTAAAAAAACATAAATTTACAGCACATTCAAAATTAAAATTAAATACACTAGTATTGCTGTTTAGATAAACAATAAAAAAAAAACAAATTAACAAAGTCATCAATTTTGCGTTTTTCATTCACAAAATTTCAAAATTATTTTAGATCATCACAGATACTATCCCTAACATTCCGACAAAAAAATATTGTAGTTTTAAAATCGTCAAATTTACTTGATTTATTATTAACACTTATAAGCTTCTTTCTTGCGCTAGAAAAATTACGTTGCGCAAACTCACTAGAGCAAAATAAGTTTAAAATAGTTTTTTTAATTGCTTAAACTAAACAATTAATACATACAAACTTATTTTTAATCTTTAAAAGTTGTTGTTTATTAGCAAATTTAATTACGCATTTTTTATGCAACTATTCAAAACATTGAGTACATTTAAACAAATTACAATATTAGCAATCATCAATATCTATTATAAAATGTAAATATTAAGAAAAGATCTAAACCATTCTTTGATTTAAAACTATAATACATATTGTATTTCAATTTAAAAAACATCTAGTAAAACATTATGTTATCAATATTTAGTAACATGTCAGTGCTATTCGCAAGCGTATTCAATTATTGACAAAGTAAAAAAAAAAGTAAACTCTTAATTGCCCATCTTCACTGAAGCAATTCAGACAATAATTACGAGTGCACAAATAAAAATAATAATCGACGTAAAATGTCTTCATGCCATTCCAATTTTTCCAAATCCTCATATACCAATTACACCAATTCCATTCTGTCTAATAAAACTATGTTCATGTATCCTAAAACTGTGTATAAAATTGTTTCAATTGTATGCTTATAGAAAAGTTGCCAAAGTTTCCCTAAAGTAATTATAATTGTAATTTTTAATCCATCACCACCGCTATGACAATTCTTTATTCACAACCCAAAATTCCATTAATGCGGTTCTAAATGGGTTATTCAGCAACATTACCAAAATGAATTTCAATAAGGGCAAAACCAATCGACTCATAGGTGACCCAGTTTAACAGTTTTATAAACTTGAGTATCTCTACTTGGGCCAGAAGTAGTATGATTTTCCCCACAATACACATAAAATAATCTTCCCACCTCGCTCATCACTCGTTCAACAGGGTAACCTTGAGAATGGCAAACTGAAGAGAATATTGTCCCTCAGAAAACTAATCCAACAATGAGCGGTAAATTGAGTCGAGCAATCCAATATGACCCGGGCGCGTTTGCCAACTTGATTAAAGTAGTGCTTTTGCAAGCAATTGATAATCAAAATGGTCGTAGCGCGCTTTAGACCACATGCTTAAAAAAGCATCAATAATCACAAACATATAAATAACGTCTACCGTAAATCGGGACAATGGGCCAAGAAGCCAACAAATATCAGAACGTTTGGACCAGAAGGTAAAAGGTTAAATAAGTAATACATACTTCGCATCTTTAAAGTTCTCCTTAATTGTTTAAACATGCTGGACCACCATAGATCTCGACTAATCAAACATCATTGTAGACACCAAAATGCCTTAAATGCATATGGTATGCACAAATAACCTCCGAAACTAAAAGCGGAGAAAAGCAAATGCATCTACTTCTCATAGCATAAACTATGTTGTTTGTAAACAAAAAAGTTAGCTTTAAGATTATGCAAGTTAGTTTTTTAATGAACCCCGTAATACTCAACCTCAAAGAAAAAACGAGAATTAGAAATTCCCAGAACTAAGGCGTGAGCAAGGAACATGATCAGATTGTCCAGACCAGAAATAAACGAGATTTTAAAATCAAAGTCCTTAATAAATAATATGCAAATGCAAAAGTTTAAACAAGTGAGATCGCTATAATCAGTAAAAACCAAAAACTTCTTACCTAACAAAAGAACTCTCCAACGACGCAAAGTATCAACAACACTCAAAAGTTCCTTCTCTGACGTGTTATACCGCCTTTCACGCTCAAGCAACAAACAACTAGAGTAAGCCAGGATAGAGATTTCCAACCTTTTGGTACAATACCGCCTTAACTCCTACATCATTATCATCACATTGGACTATATTCCAAATCATGACTCGGGTGATATAAAAGTGTCTTCCGCGCTAGTTCATACTTATTGGCTTTAAAGACAGTTTCCTGATCTACACTCCATCCCCATTTTTAATTTGTTCTCAACAATAACTTTAAAAGAGCAGTAAATGTAGAAACACTTGACAAATACCCTATCAAAACTGGCTAGCTCCAAAAAGGCTTGTAGCTGCTTAATTAATTAAGAGTTAGAGACAAACGGTGTTGTATCCTTGAGGATAAATTAGTGTTCGTAATTTTCCGTTAAGACCTGTTTGAAAAAAATATCGTTGATATTTAGTTAACAGATCATTAAAAAGAATTGTTTGAATAAGCTTTAGAGTGATTTCAAGAAGTACTGTTTGCAGGTCTGTCTTGCTTCCAGTTTACCAACAAAAACGTTTGCCTGTAATTTATTAGTAGCCAGAACACAAAAGTCACATGCAAATAGCGGTGTAAAAAATTGTGTCCCCATGTTCAAAAAGCTTTATATTGGCTTAAAAAATGCGCAAAATGTTTACTTGTTGAAAGACTTAAATAAGTCGGCATTTAGAAATTGATGACATAACTCCAGATCAGCCCTTTTTTAAACTACTCACTAGTAAGTAGACTCGTCAGAGTTTTCCAAAACATTAAGCATTTCCTTCGTTACATCATCATAGTATGCTAGATTAACCATATTATTTGACCGGCTGTTGTTATGTCTGATAAATCGTGATGGACATTGTAGTTGCAGGTACTGTAGGCTCTACTAATGTTAAAGAATTGTAGATGTTTTGGTTCCTAGTTATGATTTCGATTGTCTTTGCTTTGTCAATGTGCCTTTTAAGTTTTTACACCCAATTAAACATGTAACAACATAAATTGAAAAAAAATCCATAAAATAAGGCTGCTTAGAAAATCGTCCTCAGAGGCGGAACTAGAAACTTAGCATCATTATAAAGTTTTAATATGTAAGTAGTGTAACTACCATCAGATGCTCTGTATCGTCCTGTTTCAAGACGACTGCCTATCTCATGAACCCAAAAATTTATCAAATTACATTAGTTTAAAATCTTTCAATGTTCTTCTATATACCACCTAATTAAACACCACATTATCATCTTTTATAATCAATGCACCCAAGATTTTGTACAAATAGTGTTTTTATTAATAAGATAAACCATATTGTTTAAATATGATTCTTTAACAATAAAAAAAACATTTTTTATTTTATCAAAAATATAAATGAACTTAAGTAGTATTTCTATGTATGTAATTATTCAATAAAAACTTTTTTAAATTGATATTTATCGCTACCTTTAACCATGTATAATTTACATTATGCAAACAGGGATACAGAATAATGAATGTGTAATTAGCAAACACATTTGTAATTACATGTAAACAAATTATATATAAACATTAAATAAATAAACTTATCAATTAAATGTTTAACTACATAATTAGTTATTATAAAACATGCATTGCCCTCTGGTGAAACAGCAAACCAACATCACAACAAAAAGCTTTAATTACAATAAACCCATGAATTAATTAAATCTAATATTTTTTTATTGCTTATATTCTCATAAACGTTCCTCTTGTGATAATAATTCCAGGAATAACACATACAGAAATATTAATCATCCAAGATTTATGCTATTTGCAACGAATAACCGTTTTAGAGAATTTATGCGGACCCAATTTGTAATTTTGAGCGGGATCCCACAAACGCAAATAAATTATTTAGTGGAGACACAAAAGGTCATAATTTTAAGACTCGACATTCGTTCTATGGTCAACAGAAGCAGACATATTATAATGAAAATGTTAATTATACTAATCCACAATAATATTTTAAATTAAATAAAAACAACATTAACTTTAAAGAATAAATATTTTCATATTATAATTTTGCATAATATAAATAAGCAGTTAAGTAGTGGTGAGAAATATATACATAGAATGTGCTCAATTTGCATTTATGCGGGAATTATTAATCTATGTGCCGTTGTTATTATATTAAAATCTAATTTTACCAAAGGTTTTATAATTCTCTCGAGTTAACTGTGCATTAAGTTTAGTTGTTGTTTGGATAGTGGTGGTGTAGTGTTCGGTGGTTCGGGCCAGTTTATTGTTTCATTTAGAATTTTCCAGGCCGCGATGAAATGATAAATTAATTCTGCAGTATATTGCGCTTCCGGGAATGCTGTGATACAAATTTTCGTTGTAGAAATTCAATATATGTATGAGAAATTTCAATCATTTTTGTATGCTCAATTGAAAAACTAATTACACATACTTTAAAAAAAATGTGACTTATTTGGTCTTCTTCTTTTATTCAGCACTCAGCAATGATTCCTTTGTAAATGGATCCAAAGAAATAACACTTTGGTTGGAATATATTGGATATGCGTAAGTGCTTGTTCTATGAAACGATAACGAGAAAAGGTTCTAGCAATTCTCACCGAGTGCACGACAAAATTGCATCCCTCAATTGCCATTACTAAAGCGACAATATCATTTTATCTGTGTACGGTATTCACACAAATGTACGAATATTATATGATCACATCTGACTAGACACGTTCCTTTAGAAGAATAACTACATATTTAATAAACTAGAATAAGAATCGTAAGCTCAACATTCTGCATGGTTTCCATGATTGCAACCATATTAAAGTAATTTTTATAGCATGCGGAAACTTTCCGCTATTTTCATCCATTTATATAACCATATAATAGCTTTATGCGCTCTCAGACCTTTCCCGTCCTTTCAAAATTATTCTTATTGCTACGCACAATTTAACTTTAGATATATTCCAGAAGCGTATATTAAATCGCATCGGTTTTTACTTAAAAGTTAAGAAAGAAAAAACTAGAATACTTCATATGCAGAAATCATACAGCAGTTATCTTCAAATTGATTAATTTTAAAGTAATTTGGTAAGGTATATAGTAGTTTCTATCTCGTTCTGACACATCGTTTGGGTCTTAAGTGACCATTGCGGTCCGCCTTTATGACTGCTGCAGTTCGGCACACGGACTAAAAAACTACTGCAGATAAGAGAGTGGCAGAGGGCGGGGAAAGGGTTCATGTGTTGTAGTAAATCTTGTCATTATCTAACCCCGACAGGCCACAATCTAACATACTTTTTATTGCATTGCACAGTTAAATGTCCGAGGGAGGATTTAACGTTATAAATTTCTTCAATATATGTTGGTAGGTAGTATTAAGATGAAAATGTGAGTTTATCTATTATGGCTATATTAAATTCTACCAACCTTATAAATTTTACGTTTACCTTACAATTCACAACAATAATAATAATCAGCATTTGAAAGAATATATCCGAGTAGAAAAATAGAAGTAAAGAGTTAATGAACATCTATTTATAAAATAGATACCTAACAAACATGAAAAAATATTTTTGAAATAAATTACCACATTATATATAGAAATAAAAATACACCCCAGTTATTGTTTTCGTTACAATATTAGAAATCATGATAGGGTTCGGAATCACTTTAAACTACGTTTAGTATATATGACAGCTTCTTATCGCTCACCATGACATTTATATCAGGAATATTCTTTAAACAATGTTTGCTCACACATAAAATATAAATAAATTTCAAAAATAAAGAGGGGGCCATCTAACTTTTGAAATTTGCTATAAATAAAAAACTAATTAATATTTTTTTCAAAATGATGAGTTTATTAGAAAGGTTGGCTTGACAGTAACCCATCGAATTAATCCAATTTTGTAGTATATTTTCGATTGTTTGGGCTCCAATCGCATAAAGGGCAACTTCGATTTCGTGTTTCAAGGCAGTCTCTGGATGGTTAGCGTAACACTTATACTTAAGATCTCCCTAAAAACCCAACGGGACCAAATCACAGCTCCTAGGCGGCCAATTGACATCAGCATTTCGGCTGATTATTCGATTTCCAAAAACAATGAGCCAAAGATCGATTGTTACATTAGCTGTATGGCAAGTGGCCCCGTCTTATTAAAACCAAATGTCATCCATTTCATACTCTTCAATTTTTGAAAACAAAATTGCTCATTTTCAAAGAAATATGACCCAATAATGCCACCAAACCAAAAACCACTTCAAACGGTTACTCGTTGTAGATGCATAAGCTGTTCAATAATCATGTGTGGATTCTCTGATCCACAAATGCAACAATTTTGATTATTGGCATAGCCTCCCAGATAAAAATGAGCTTCTTTGGAAAACACAATTTTTCGATAAAAATGCTCATCTTCGGTCAAACAATCTTTAGCCCATTGGACAAACTAAAAACGCATCGGATGGTTATAAGACTTCATTTCTTGGACCAATTTAACTTTGTAGACCTTCAAACCGAGATCTTTATGCAAAATTCTCCTCATAAAAATGCAAGAAATGTTCAGTTCCTGATAACAATGACGAGTTGATGTTAATGCATGTTCACGCACACTCTGAACATTAACAGCATTAATTTTTTTCGACTGAGCGCACTGAACAAAAACGTGAACGAGTTGTTTTATCCACTAATAATAAAGTTTTGCAAACTCGCTTCACAAATTGATCCACAAACTGCGTTGAAGACACTTCTTTATATCAAATTTATTTCGTAAATTTCTTACCGTTTGAGTAGAAGACTCACCACTTTGGAAACAAGTTTTCATTATTTCCCAACTTTGTTCAAGTGTAAAACGTCTCATTTCGTAAATGTCAAACATAAACCTAAAACTCTGTCAACTCATAAATGTCATTATACCTTTGAAAAACAAAACAAACAGTAGCTTAAATTTCAAACGTTACATGGCCCACCCATTACTTCTATACGATTCACTTTACAATAAGAGTTAGTTACAATTATAAATAATATTGTAGACTAGTTTCAATGTTTAAGTCATCTTTAATAAATAAATTAAAAGTTTTATTTTTGTGACATCAAGTGTGTAAGTTACTTCATATGTGACTATAACGCAAATATAACAAAAATAAAAAATATAACCAAATATTAAGGGTGAGTCATAAAGGTGTGTTGTGGGAGCTGCAATTAGCAATAAATGTTAATAAACCAATGTCCAATTCACAATTGTTTTCTAGTTAATAACATTTATTATTAAAAAAAAAGTAGATAGATAGATCATATCAATTCAAAATGTCCACCTTGTACTTGTATGCAAAGTTGACAACACCGACGCAAAGATTCTCAAACATTTATCAAATATCAAGGATTTCTTCAAATGCCCACTACTAAGTCATACCTGTCTTGAAACTTTGTTTGTCCCACAAATCTAGTAGAATAATACCAGACAAACGTGCCTGTGCTGCTGGAGCTCCTTATCCAATCCAACGTTTACAATGTTTATTATTACATTTACAATCCCTATACCTAAATTGCATCCTAAAGCACATCTTCTAAAAAATCAGTCAAAATATTGTCTAAAAAGTCTAAATACATTTCGTGAGAACTAGGATGTATCCGTCCAGAAAATTTGGCTTAAAAACTCAGGATTATTTGCGGTATCATCTAACAACTATTGTCAACAATATTTCTAGCAATATAATGAAGTGGTCTAAGCATACCTGTTTCACACAAATTTAGATACATTCGATCGAACTGGAGACAACACGTGGGCTGAAGTAGAAAGTATGATAGTATACAGCTGTTATCGGGAATAGATAGAGGAATTAGAAAACAGTTTAAAAAAACAGAAAAAAAAATCATAGTAAGAAGAGATTTCAATGCAAAATCACCAAGGTGGGGAGGATACAAGAAGGATTTAAGAGAAAAATTTTTAGAAAAGATAATAGCTGGAGTAAATCTTACCATTTGCAACAAAGGAGACAAACCTACGTTCGTAAGAGGAAGCTCAAAATCACATATTGACATTACCATAGCAACATGGGAAACTGCAGGTATAGTGAATGAATGGAACGTGACAGAAGCAAAATCACTGAGTTTACACAAACATATACAATATAATACAAAGGAGAAAAGAAAACAGGAGTACACGAGAGAAGGTAGATGGAACGTAAGAAAAATGAACAAAGAAAAGATAAAGAAAGTCATGAAAACAGAAGAAGTTACAGAAAACAAAAACATATAGAAAAGATGCGAAAAATACTCAGAAAAGCTAATAAAAACGTCGGATAAACTAATTCCCAGGTACAGAGAAGGGGCAAAAAAGACCATTCTGGTGGTGCAAGAAAATAAAAAATGCAGAAAAAAAACAATACAAACAGAAAGAAAAGTCAAAAGACAGAGAAAAAGAGAAGAAAATACAGAGGAAACGGAAGAGGAACTAAAAAACGACAGAAAAATCTTAAAAAAGCAATCAGGAATAGCAGAAAAAGATGCTGGAAAAAAATTATGGAATCTATAGACGATAATCCTTGAAGAAAACCGTACAAAATAGTGATGAACGAACTAGGAAGAAAAGCAAAGGAAGTCTACCTAAAAGAAATTGTTTCCCAAAAGAGAACCGGTAGAAGATCCAGAAAATGAGGAAGAAGAAACAGTTATGGCAACAGTGGAAAAGATAAAGAAGATCATATAACAACAGAGATTGTTAAAGCAGTTCTAGACGGAAATGAAGTAGAAATAACTCAAACAATCAACAGATGCCTAAAAGACAGAATTTTTCCAGAATGTTGGAAAGAAGCCACCCTAGTACTGATTGAGAAAAAAAAGAAATAGGAAAAACAACTTCATACAGACCAATATGCTTAATCAACACATTAGCAAAAATAATGGAAAAAGTCATTGTACGGAGAATAAAACAAGAAATAAAAGAAAAAGGAGGATGGGAAAAGGAACAATACGGATTTAAAAGAACAACCATAGGAGCTATAGACAAAGTAAAAGCAATAGCAAAAGAAGCAATCAGCGGAACGCAGAAAAAAAGACAACATTGTTTAATAATAGCGTTGGACATACAGAGCGCATTTAACAGCGTGTTATGAGAAACAATTATAGAGGCGGCAAAGAAAAGAGAACTGAACAAAAAAACAATCAAAATCATATGTAGCTACTTATAGGGTAAACCTAGTGACCAAGAACGGAAGATTCAAACTTACAAGAGTAGTACCACAGGGCTCAGCACTAGGACCAAAACTATAAAACCTTGTTTATAATAAGTTGCTTCGAATGAGGTTGCCGGGAGGCGTAACAATAACGGCATTTGCGGACGACGTAGCACTAGCAGGTAGGGACGAAAAATAGATATACTAAAAGGAAGACTAGAGCTGGCAATAGATATGATACAGTTATAGATAAAAAATAAGGGTTTAAAATTAACAACACAAAAAACAGAAACGGCCTGGCTATCGACTAAGAAGACTAATAAAGGAACAGGTAAGATACAAGTAGGAAGCCAAGTGATAACCATAGGGAAAAAAATTAAATACCTCAGGGTGACACTTGAAGCAAAGGGATAAAATAAACAGGTTAAGGAAGCGGTCACGGGAACAAAGAAAATTAAGAGAAAGCTCAGTAGACTCGTGCTAAACAAGGGAGATCCAGGAGAAGAAGCCAGAAGGCAACAGCAGCAAGAAGCAAATTGTTATACGCACAAAAAAATAAACAGATATAAAATAAAAGGAGCTACAAAAGCCAGTTTGTTAAGGATCTGCAAGGCTTACAGACCGGTGTCACAAAAAGAAGTAGAGGTGATTGCGGCAACACACCTCCCGTAGATATTATTGTGAAAAAAAGGATAGAAATGAAGAAACTAATAAAAGAAGGAACCAATAAAAAAGAAGCTAAGTTAAGAACAAGAGAGAAGACAATGGAAAGATGGCAAAGACAGTGGCATAGAGGAGAAAAAGGAGATAGGACAAAAAAACTAATTCTGGAGATAAAAGAATGGGTAGAGAACAAACCCGAGACGTGCTAATATACAACACAAATACTAACTGGACATGGAACCTTTAGAAAACTCTTGCAAAAAATTTAAAAAATCAAAAAAAGACAAAAGATGCTCATTCTGTCAGAAAGAAACACACGATAATGCAGAACACACTCTAGTAGAATGCGAAACGTGGGAGGGAGATAGAAAACAACTAAAAAAAATTCTAGAAAGCAAAGTAGATAAAACAACAATTATTAAGAAATGCCTAAGATATAAAAATAAATAGAGGGTGCTAAGAAACTTGCAACAAAAGTACTAAGAAAAAAAAATGAGGAGTTTAACAATGCAAGAATATAGAAAAAAAACAAACAATGAAAACAAACACACAAAATAAAAGTCATAGAAGAGAAAGGAGAGAAACAAAAGAAGCAAAATGGAAACAACAAAACGAAAAAAAAAATTAAAAAAAGAAATAAGGAAGGTAAGGACAATTATGCATACAAACATGTTGCAATGCAAACAAAATTGCAGAGATAAGGAGAAATAGAAAAGAAATGTTAAAAGAATGCAAAATAACAGAAATAACAAGGGAAATACCAAATACGCTATCTCGAGATTGACAAATAACGCAACTTTTGAGATGGTCAAAATAAACCTGGCAACGAGAAAACACAAAGAAGTAATCCCAGATGGAGATACAAAGATATCACTGGAGGTAAAACTAACAAATTTAGGACTGCCAAAAGGAATACAGCAAATGAAACTGCATAAACTATTCCATGAAGAAAAGAGGATACAATGAAGAAAAAGTGAACAACGACCTAAGAAAACTAAGAACGCATCTGAGGACAAACCAAATAATTAGAATAAATAACACACGAATTGGAGAAAAAAGAGAATGTAAAACTGGATTTCAGTGCAGATAAAAAAAAGTTTAAAAATATATATATATATATAGGAAGAAAGGGGCCGGGAACAGCTTGCGTGTCACAGATTCTGTGAGAAAATCCGCAAGGCAATAACCAGCTTACCTTAAACTACTGCCAAATTTAAACTAGTTTGACAAGGAAATATAACAACAGGATTTACGCAGAGACGAAAACGGGAAGGTATTGCGTAAATCATTATTAAGAGCCACTTGTTGAGACCAACACCTCACTACGTCCAAAAAAAAGATACATTCGATGAAATGTTCGGTGTTCACGTTGTTGTCGCTAAAGATACCTTCTTCAATATTCTACCACAGCTGCACGAACTACTACCATTGCAATTGACATACACAAAACACATTTATGCATATTCACGTTCAGAAAAAAAGGCAGCTTCACTTACTGCCTAAATAACTTAATTTAAATATAACTAAATAATAGTTTAAAATAAGAAATAGGTTTATTATTATTTTTGCTTATTGCCGCATTCCACCCTTAAGTTTGGACCACACCTTTTGACTGTATGCAATAATAATTAATAATTTAAGGAGTATACTTTAAAGTAAAAATAATATATTAATTATTTTATTTATTTAATCATAAACCAATCTACATTTCAGTGTATGGATTTGTTTAAAAAAAAAATCTTTTTCTTTATCCTTTATGCTGCGCATATTCCAGTGCTTTCCATTGCTTTTCGTTATCTGAGTGTTTGTTACAAGTTTTTGTTTCCTAGTTTTCCATACTGTTCCATTTATGATCAGTTTCTTAAATCGCAGTTTTGATTCCTTTATTTTTTCTTACTTCATTTCTAACTATAAGTTCTTTCATAATGTTATCTCATTATCTCTTCGGTGTTCTCTTTTTTCTTTTATCTTCTTTCTTTGATAGGTGATCTCTTTGTCATGTTGCTTCTACAAAATAGCTCGTCTAAGGCTTCTCTTTTTCTTTTATATTCATTGTTTCTTGTTTCCGGTTAAAAATAATAACAAAATAAAAACTTAACTAAAATTAATAAAAAAATCATCATTTTGTAAAGATTGAAGCAACATAGAAATTATAAAATTAAATTTTATTTATCTAATGTTTAGTTACCCAAATACCATTTTTTGTTTGATATAACAACGTCCATAATTGTGTAGGAAATATTTATCAAACTAAATTAATCCACATTCATGGCAGATCAAATCCATTCGCTAAATCATCTTTTAGTACCTACAATAGCGGTTGAAATTTAATTCTCCCAATAAACTAATGTACAACTAGAGGATTGATTGTCCATTCCTTCAGTAATCTTAAAAAAACGTTCCTTGATTTAAGTAGGAGCATTGTACATGTTTGAACATAGTGATATGAGCTCGATTCCCGCAACTATTTTTCATCTAATTAGAGAACGGCAACCCATTTAAAATGAGTTAAAATAAAATTATATAACGCAGCCGGTTTGGATAAACTTAATTTACATGAGCGGTTCTTTTAAACTTATGTGTCGTATTCAGATGCCAGTATGTACAAAAAACAATGCAATGCTTTTACTGTTGGTGCAGCTCTACATCAACAAGTCAATAGCGCCAAAAAACTGCCATCAATCGTTTAAAAAAAGCTAATTAATACAAAAACAAATACTTATGATATTGAGTTGCTTGCCATAACCATGGTCATGTTTATTAGCAATAAGCCGATCACCTAGGCTATCACACCTCGATTATATAGGTCAGAAAAAAATAACATTGCCGCTGATGATCCCTCTCGCGTTGAAAAAATACAGCCTACACTAAACTTAAAGATGTTAAACATGTGCAGAAAGCCAACGAGGAATTAAGAAATTTGCAAGTCAAAGAATCATCAACATTTCACACAATTGCCAAATGTTTAACATCAATTTCTTCAATTATTATGTATAACAAATAATTAAAATAGCTAGTTATAACTAAGACGATGCTGAGAAATATAATTAAACTAAATACACCTTTAATTAATACCGCTATTGTATTGACAAGTTACGCAAAGGAAACAGGTTGAAATAATTTGATTTAGTATAAATGAAACTCAGTCTATCTAAAGAAATTATTGGTCTACAATTATTAGTTTCAACATATAACAATACATAATCCTTAAAGATAATCCCAATAACAAATTCTAGCTTTCATTTAAATAAATTAATATATCAATATCATTAGTTGAAAATATAAATTCAAATACCCAGTGTTGTCACATAATTCATCAATGCTGTAATGTGACTCAAATCATTGGAGGAATTGTCAGAATGTTATAATAAATATTTTAAAGAATCACATAGAGTTGTCACAACTTCCAACAAATCACCACAAAAGTACCCCTTATAATATCTGAATAACAAACACACACATACATGTTTACACAATCCCTGGCAAATTTACATTTCTTGCCAATGTTAACAGTGTTAACATTCCCTCGTATGGTCGTGTCACTGGCGGGTGGGATGCGCACCATTAATGTAACAGGAAACGGACTTGAACTCTTGGACGCGACCGGCGATATCCGGCCGGCTTCAGGTCCGACCCTGAATGTTACATTTTTATCTCGATCGGGGTAGTGGCCAATATGACCGGCAGAAACTTCAATAAAAAATGCGAGCAAAAGCGGCATTGAGATAAACGAGCATGTTTGGGAAATATTGCGATTAGAATTCATTGTTGTATGCCACACAATTATTATAAGGGATGCCATTAAAAATAAAAAGGTTTTTTAAAGTATGGTTTGTGGGAGCTTTCCTGTAAAGCATCAGGCTTGACCAGTTATTTTTTCTGGTTTTAAGAGTTGTAGACAAAAAGCTTTTTTTACTAACGTTTGTTAAACTAATATAATTTCTGCGTGATTTTAATTAAACAGTAGCAAAATTGAGCGTGAACCATGAGCAAATATAATGTTATATTTCAAAACTAATTACTACTAAATTTCAAACTCTCAACAACCACATTAATTCTTTATTTTAAATCTCAGTTGTAACTATATAAAAACCAAATGATATTTAAATCTGTAATGATAATGAGCCACGTCTTATTAAATAACTTTCGCTATAAAATTATACTCAATATTACCACGTTGAAATTGTAATATGTGTAGACCGGTCTCACGGGAAATCAAGTATTGTCACGTAGCCCTACATTAGAAGTGATGAATTATGATATTCTTGCATTCAGTTGATGTTTTATAACATAATATTAATAAAAAACTTGAAAAAAAAATGTGTGTATAACTATTTCTACAAGTCATTTAACAATATTTTGCCTATATAGATAATAGACTTTTGCAGTTTGTTTGTTCCAATGTTTGTCTATAATATATATTATTAAGACCATACCGACCGCTACCTTGATTTGAAGTATTTTAACAAAAACGGCAACTTTGGTTTCATCGCTGCTTCTACAAATAATTTGATAATTGATTTATTTTTTCACCAGTACATTTAGAAAGGATTAAACTATAATACAATGATGAAATAAACTTACAAATTCAGTATTTCCCAAAACTTATAAGCAGCATATATTTAAGGTCAATGTTTACTGACTGCTTAAATCTAGTCAACAATGTGATAGTTTTAGCAAATATGATGTCATTTGTTAAAATCTAAAGATATTTTTAAGTTGTTGTGACATATTAAGTAATTCCTAAATGTTTATATATTTTTTTATATTTACCGTTATAATCTTAGTTCTAAAATCTCCATACAACAATTCACGTACCTGAAAAAAAGTTCAAAATTAATATTATAGACAAAACATTCAAATAATAAATAAATGCTAATATAAATATATCCTAATTAAGGTTGAGTAATAAAACATACATAAATAACTTTTCATTTTCCGTAATATTGCAAAAATTAAAAACTAATAAACTATAAAAATTGTACCAACTAAAAGATTTTTCAATAAGGGCGGGTAGATGTTAAAATGGAATAAAATAAGCTATGTTTGAGGTATTAACAAAATTCTATTTTTATTTGCAAGGCCCATGTATGCCATTAAGTGTGAAATATGACATTGTTCAAATGTCGCCTCGGCTTCTTATGGTGGCACAGATCCGAGTGGTCCAATTTTCAAAAACTTTTCCGCATAGATCTGGCTAAATTTGAGCAATGGCCTGTGTTATATTCACCTTTAGGGCATCGGTCGATTGTGGTTTATTGGCATAGACCTGCGACTTCAAGAAACCCAAAACCGAAAGTACAGACTAATGACGCCGCCGGCCCAAAATCCACACCAAACGGTAACTTTTTGAGAACGCATTATCACCTGGTAAACCTTGTGTGGGTTGGTGTTGTCCCATATACGGCAATTTTGCTTGTTAACATTGCCGTCAAGATTGGGGTCCTCTTCCAAACGATTCAAAGCCCAGTCAGCGTACAAACAGCGTTGTCTATGGTCATAAACTTTGAGCTCCTGGGTCAACTAGATCTTGTACGGGTGTAGGTTTAAATCCCGACGCAAAATTTGCCCAAGTCTACAAAAGCCCGAGTTTTTGTGCACGGCGAGGAATCGGCAGCCTCGGGTTCTGCTGTACACTTTCACGGACCGCGGCAATATTCTCTGCCAATCTTGCGTTCCTTAAACATACAGGTGTTGCCTGATTATTTACTGAACCCGTCGTCTTAAATTAAGTCACCAAACGTAGTCGACTGTAAAGAGCAACTCGTCTAGCGTAAAATGGGTGTAATGCGCGCAACGTTTGCACTAACAAACACTCATTTTAATAATAAAGTTTTATCATTTAAACAAACTGTTCAATCGTGTAACTTGCCATGGTGATTTGGCATAAGTTACTGAATAATAACCAAAAGATTTGATTGATGTCACCAAAACAAAATGGCCGCCACGAGCCGCCAAAATCTACCGGCGCCAACTGAAAAACCCATTATATAAAAATTACTCACAAAAAAAATAATAAGTATTTGCATTTAAAATACAATAAAAAGTCAGCATACATTATTTTTGGTATCATTTACTTAAACCTACGTCATATTAAATAACATTAAATCTGCGGTAAAGATGATATCAATAGACATTGTGAAAACAACCAAAATATCATTTCACCAATTCTTTTCGACTTTATGCAGTTAAACCAAAGTTAGATTTCCAACCTCTGTACCAATATGGTACAAATGTATTTTTTTTGTTCTTCCAGAATTGGAATTACATTACGGAAGTCGCACAGTAGAGTTAGTTACCCAATAGTTAAAATTAATTCAAAAATTGAAAAAAGTGCAAAAAACATATTTGTTTTTATGGCCTAGTGTAGCCAACATCTATAAAAATGCAAACCGATAACGCCTTTCTTGGCCGTTGCCAAAGTCTAAATAATTTTGGAGACCACGCTTAGCGTCGTAATTAAAACAATTTCTTGAGTGAATTTTAAAGACTGTGTTTCTAACATTTTTGTCATAGAACTATAGACCTCAGATATGTTTTATATTTTTAGTAATTTTTATTTTGTAAAATAGTAACACATAAATAAAAACGTTTAGAAATCATCGTTGTAAATTGTTCTTTAAAATAGTGTGTTTGAAGAGATAGGTAAACTTTTAGTTGTGTATTGAGCTATATCGAGCACTTTTGTTTACATAGCTAAAATGTGTAGTCATGGTAGAACTAGAACCATATTTTTGCAGATTTAGTTTTAACAGTTGACAGTCTTTTTAGAACATGGCAATAAGTTCATAACACAAAAAAATAAATTTATCGATGTTTTCAAAAGCTCTGAAAAAAATTAAATCAAATATCAGTTTATTTATTTAACAAACTAAATTTTAAAAATGACAATGTGTTCTGAAGAATATATAAACAATCTAAATACCAAATATACCACTTTAAGTCTAAATTCAAGATGAATGATATAAGAAGATTAAAAACTAGATTTGTTATGAAATATAATAATTGGCTAAAAACATGGAAAAGAATGTTGCTTTTCAAGAAAGTAATGAGCGCTCCAAACGTATAAAAATGGAGTTTAGTAAAATTTACATCATGCTTTTTAGTTTTTGCCAACCTAAAAAATACCCAATTTTATCTTAAAGATATTTTCACCTTTATTTCGTTAAGTTGTAAGTCCGTACAAATGCAAAGTTTCAAAACTTTACAAAGCCATTCTAACTTCCATCTTTTAAAAAGTAATTTATTAATGAATTGTTTTAATAGCTTTATTCCTAATTACAAGCTTAATTTTGACAAGTTTCAAAAGTTTCAGATTTTTTCCAAAAAAAATGTTAATAATAATTCTTGTCTTGTTGTTATTAATTATCAATTTCTTGTCGTGTGCCCACTTTTGAAATCTAATAAATTCTATATTTAGCCTACTTAATGCAACATTTAAGTTTTTATGTGTAAAAAGTATTACGGTATCGTCTGCATACCAAAAGTATTCGCAATGCTTAAACTACTGTAGCAACTTTCAACATTTAATTTGTATTTTGAACCAGTCAGATAACTGGAAAATCAGTCTAAAACTTTTCCTCAAATTCCTTATCCTTTCAATACGTCAACATCATTAGTTTCAAAGACTTTAGAAAAATCAATTAACGTACAAAAAAACATGCTTTATTTAGCTGGTTGTTGACTTTCTCTAAAAAAATTTCAAGACTTTGTTTTTTTTTACGGCTTCTTTTAGATTATCTGGCCTATACCTGGTATAATCAAAATAAATTTTTAAAGTTTTGTAGCGTTGTAGCATTAACGAAAAAAACAGTAATCATTACATGCATGTACTACATATGTCTATTATTTGCTCTGAGAATACTGCGGCAAAGTTGTCTTCAATATTTTGTTCGCCATCTGTAAATATCTTACAAAATTCATTCAAGGTGCAAATTCCTTTTTTTCTTCTTAATGCCTCATTTATTGTGCTCCAAGTTTTTTTCATATCGTACTTTGTAGTTTACAAACTAATTTTGTTTAGATTTTCTAATTAAATTTGTAACTTTATTTTATAGTTTGTTACAACAAACTATCCTTTCTGATCTTATCAACAAGTCCTAGATCTGATCTAAAACTTCATTTGTTGAATATTGTATATCTATTTTTAATTTCTTAAAATATATTTTTGATGATCCAAAGCCTTACAAAGTTCTGTTTTTTTTTCATTTTTATTTTTGTGTAATTGTTAATAATCTGACGTCTTCAAAGATTTCCATAAATTTTGTCGTCATTTCCTGAAGATCTTCTATGTTATGCTATTCTACTTTATTTATCATTTCACATGGTATGCCCAACAATAATTTATAACATCCTCCAATAATAAAATGATCAGAAATTTTAGTTGTAATAATACTACTATCAAATTTTTCTTAATTTTCTTTAAAAAAATATGATCTATGCATGCTTGAGTGAGTTGATTAAGTTAATTTACAAACAGTAAAGATATTATTCTAAAATTGACACAAAATGGAAATTTTTTATGTCGCAGCAGAATACGCGCTCGCTGCAATTCAGTCGCAAAGGCAAATCTTCTAATACAAAAAACTGAAATATATATGTCATATAAAATACCTATTCAATTTATAAAATAATACTGTATCATTCTTCTTCGATTTCACTTTTAATAACGTTGAGATGGCTCAGTTAATGAGCGTTAGCGTAGCACGCTAACAGTCCGGAGTTCGATCCCCGAATATGAGTAAAATAATAACTTAGCTCTTTATCCACCGGGGTGATTCGAAAGTCACCTAATAAGCCGTTAATCCCATCAACCCCCTTCATACAAGTCGTAAGACTTCTGGGGCGATGTAAAATAGCTGTAAAAACGCGAAATAAAGAAGAATAACAATTATACCTATCGCTTGGTCGATAGACACGTTGAGTAACTTGTCCCATTAACAATAATTAGAACTCACAGAAGTAAAAGATCTATAGCACAAGCCCTTTCAATTTTAAGACACAATTCAGAATTTTTTCCTCAACACATTTTCGGAGCCAAACCCATCGCTGTCTGCATAGAAGTTACAATAGTAGATTAAAGTATTTCGATAATAATTTATGTGTGAGAGTGTGTGTGAATGTGTTGAGTTGGTCAAACTAGTGTGTGAGATATCTAGAATATCACGCTGCAATGATTGTTTTAATTGTCTGCTGAAAAGCTCTACTACACTTGAATTAAAATACATTAAAATAAGAAAATTACTTAAAATTAAA
The DNA here is from genome assembly GCA_963932245.1 of Tachinus rufipes. Classification (NCBI taxonomy): domain Eukaryota; kingdom Metazoa; phylum Arthropoda; class Insecta; order Coleoptera; family Staphylinidae; genus Tachinus; species Tachinus rufipes. The sequence goes on along the minus strand of OZ010745.1, from coordinate 66,585,848 downwards.
TTCTTTTTATTCTAAATTCAATGACGCGGCCACTACTATGTTGTTGAGTTTGACCGAAATAGCAGCCTTTTGTAGAGACCATAAATGTACTAAACAAAACAAACTATAGAATCCGTATTGTTACATAAAAGAGTAAACGAATTTATTTAGTTCGTTTCCATATAATTCAGTACAGAACGTAAAAGTCTAGAACAAACAAAATAAAACAGAGAGAAGCATCAATTAACAAACGTATTCAAAGATAGAAGAATCACAACCTACTCCATTGCACAAATTATGTTTCGAATAAAAACATCAAAATAAACAACTAACAAAATTATACCAAATCAAAACCTTACCAAACCTAACTGCTTGATAATACGCAATGTAAATAAATTGACAAAACATAAGATAAAGACACAAAATACTGAATGCCAAGACGTATTCTACTTGGGATAGTTATTGCTTTGCGGATTTTCACGCAGTATCTGCGGCACGCATGTTGTCCCCGACCCCTCTCTCCTTATAGCCCTTACCTTTATCTGTCTCATCTCTTTCCTTTTTCTTCTGTGGCTTTAATTTGTGTGTTTGCTTCCATTGATTGTTTTTCTATATTCTTCCGTTGTCAAACTCTTTTTTTTTTCTTAATACTCTTGTTGGAATTATTATTAATTTATTTTCATTTCTCAGGCATTTCTTAATTATTGTTGTTCTATCCACTTTGCTTTTCAGTATATTTTCTAGTTCTATTCTATCTTCCTCCCACGCCTCAATTGTACTGAGTGTGCTCTGCATTATCGTGTGTTTCTTTCTGAAAGGAATAGACATTTTTTCTCTTCCCTAATCTTTTTTTATTTTTCCGTGCCTGGTCAGTATTTGTATTGTATAATAACAGGTTTCGGGTTTATTTTCTACTCATTCTATTATTTCCGGGATTAGTTCTCTTATCCATTTCCCCTTTTCTCCTCTACTCCACTGTCCCCCCATGTTTCCATCGTCTTTTCTCTTGCTCTTATATTTTTTACAAGTTTTTTTTTTAATTTCTATCCTTTTTTCCACCATCAAACCCGCAATCACTTCTACTGCCTTTTGTAACACTGTTCTGTAAGCCTTGCTAATCCTTAACAATCTTACTTTCGTAACTCCTCTTATTTCATTCTTGTTTTTTTTTTCATGCCTTCTTCTTATTTTTCTGCGGCGTATAACAATTTGCGTCTCGCTGTTGTTGCTATTAGCCTTCTAGCTTCTTATCCTAGCCTCCATTGTTTACAGTTAAATCCGTTATTCTCACTCCTTCCGGCAGCCTCATCCAAAGTACCTCATTATAAACTATGTTCCACAGTTTTGATCCTAGTGCTAAACCATATAATCTTGATCGTTTTCCTGTTCAATTCTATTTTCTTGCCGCCTCTTTTCTCTGCGTTCAACTGCTGTTTGCTTTTTTTGCTATTGCATTCACTATTTCTTCCCTTGGTAAACCAGTATTGTTCCTTTTCCCATCCTCCTTTTTCTATTGTCCCCTGTTTTAATTTTCGCACAATGACCTTCTCCATTCTCTTAGCTAGTGTGTTGATTAAGCATATAGGCTGGTATAACGTTGCTTTTCCTGCTTCTTTTTCCAAATCAAAGCTAGGGTAGCCTCTTTCCAGCATCCTGTAAAAATTCCTTCTTTTAGGCATCTGCTAATTATTTGAGTTAATAGTACCTCGTCTAGCACTGCTTTTACAATCTCTGATGTAAATTCGTCGGTACCTAATGCTTTGTTGTTGGGCAATTCTTTAATAATCTCGTTTATCTCTTTCACTGTTGCCATAACTGTTTCTTCTTCTACTTCTCTTGTTTCTGGTTCTTCTACCGATTTTCCCTTAGAAAACAATTTCTTAATTATGACTTCTTTTTCGTCTTGCTCTTCATCCCAATTTGTTCATCACTATTTTGTACGACTTTCCCCAAGGATCCCCATCTATAGATTCTATCTTTCCAGCATCTTTTTTCTGCTATCCCTGATTACAGTTTTAATTCAAAATTTAACGTCGTTTTTTAGTTCCTCTTCCGTTTTCTCTGTGTTTTCTCGTCTTCTTCATTATCTTTTGACTTTCCTCATTGTTTATATCGCTTTTTGCTGCATTCTCTTATTTCTTCGCACCACCAATATGGTCCTTTTGGTCACCCTTTCCTGTGGCCGGAAATTGCTTTACCCGCCGCTTTTCTGTTTCCATGGCTCTCTTTATCTTCTCTCTGTCCATTCTTCTTGCGTTCCATCTCGTGTCCTCCTGTTCTCCTTTTTGCTTTGTATTGTATTGTATGTGTTTGTGTAAGGTCAATGATTCTTACTCTGTATCTGTTCAGTTATTCACTAGTCTTGCCAGTTCTAAAGTAATGCTAATATGTAATTTTAAGCTACAAACGTCTGCTTGTCTCCTCCTCAATTTTTCGTCTTAGATAGCTCTTGTATTCTCCCAATCTCGGTGATTTTGCCTTAAAATTTCCTCCCATTATGATTTTTTTGCTTTTTCTGTTTTCAAAACTGTTTTCTACTAGTAAACATCAATGTAAAAAATAAGTATCCGTGTATTTAAACTAAATCAAAACAAACTTCTCTAAGCTTCTTACAAAAATGTTAATAAAACACACACTCGACTGCCAGTCAAAATGTCTACAAAACTGTTAAATTTTATGTAAGAGTATGAAATATTGTGTTTATAGTAAAATACAAATATAATAAATAGACTATCAAATACAACCACCTTTTTTCATGTAACAGATACTAGTATTAATAAACGTTTCTAATTTAGGTGCAAAGCTTCTATAGTTATGTTAATTTTCAATAATTAGTACAAACCTTCAAATCAAATACAAACAAAAAATAACCAATCCTCTATGCAAAGCCGTTTTTTCCTCAAAATGCTTATAATTATTTCATAAATAATATTTCTATTTAATTAATAAAAATAACCATTGTTCTTAGCCATTTAACAACTTGCATCAATTCTCTTCATCATTCATGATAGGATTTTAAATAGAACGATAGACATTATCAAGTGTACATACTTGAGTGGAGGATAAAAATGAACAGTGTATTCAATGAAGTTTAATATACAAATGTTCCCGTCGCATTGTTATGCAGTCACGCGAGAGCTTTCAGAATAAAAAACTAGTTCACTCGCTGAACAGATCGCAAACTGTTTGTTTTATATTTATTTTTTAGCTGTAATGATATAGCGTGATGTTTTTGAAAGGAAAGCTATTAAACTGGGCGTGTATTCCTCTCTATATTACTTATTGTAGTGACCACACACCTAAAAATATAACAAACATTTTAACCTATAATAAAATATAAACTCTATAACAAAATACTTGTTGTGTTTGATTAGTAGGCTTATACTTCATAATTTAGGTCTATTATAGTTGTGAGTGTCATAAAGATATAATCAAAAGAAATTATGCTTATAATATAGTTTATAAAGAAACGACAAAATAATGCCACGTTGACATACACACATGGGGTGGAAAATAAATTGTGATTGTGTACCAACTTAAATAAATCTTATACATAAGATTCCGTGCCAAGAATCGATAAAATTATAACACAAAACGATTAAAATTTATTGAAAATTATTATAGGTGTAAATTGGAACGACAAAAGCAATTTGCATAACAATAATAAATGTTCGAGCACTATAAAGAGGGCAGTAATCATTTTTTAATTAAGTAATTACTATTGGCTTATTAAAGCAATATTGTTGAGTATAATTATATATGCGGCTCAATTAAGTAAGGCCAGTAGCCATGACTTTCACATATAATTAATTAATTTCCAAGCGTGAACAGGTCCGTAACAACAAAACACGAGTCAAAGTGATCGAAATTAATAGCAACTAATTTCTCGTAAGCCCACACATTGACCATATAAATCAATCAAAGGCCTTTAAACTAAAGTGGAAACTTGTATAAATCATGGTTAGCGAAATCGGGACCCCTATACACCAACACAGACACATACATAACATTCCCGACACATACACACACAGACATACCGAATGAAAGACGCCGACGCCGTAAGCTTTTACGACGCCGGATCGTCCGGAGACATCTCCACTACGTTACATTCGCTTTTTACATCTTACTTTGTAGTAAATCCAATATCGAAATCTCATTCGATTTTCTCAACGTCTCCAAAAATTTCCCTCCTGCAATTGAATCAAGTACAACAAATGCATCAAGCAAAGAAAAGCAGTGTTATTTTATTATTATCGATTCTCCTATGTAACCTTGAAATTACAATTTCAGATAAAATCTCTATTCATTGTAATATTTTTAATGTGGTATTATAGTATCGCGTGCAAGTCTAAGGGTAATATGCATATTTCACAAACCGAACTTAATTATACACTATTGATTGATATAATCACCTATTTGCATCTTAAATTAGTTACATTAACAAATTTTAGGGTCACTATTACACTATAAATACCATGTTCTTGAAATTACAGTGTCAATTCCGCGTGGGATTTGATGCTAATCATTATTTAATAGCGACGGCGGACAACCCTTAATTATTATACAGAGTTAAGTAAGCAGCAACGGCTATTATCTTCTCTTTATCATATGAATTACTGAATAGCACGTGCAATGCAATTGCAAAATGCTGCATAAAATATGCATACATTAAAAAACCACATAAAAATACAAATGCGTACATGAGGACCGGTTTGTCATCCCTTTAAAATAATAAAAGTTAAATAAACCAAATACATATATGTACATGTATGCATACAAATCAACATACACGTATATGAAAATTAATATGAAACATAAACAAGGCAATGAATCAAAATATTCCTCTTCTGTGCAATCAGCTGCACCAGTTTTAACCCCTGTTATATGAAACGGCTCGCTAGCGAAATAGTTTCGCTAATTATTTCGTGGAAATTATGTAAGGTATTTTCCGGCAATCATCAACCATATACGTGCTTGATATAATCAACAACCCTTTCAGTTATTAAAGCAAATAACACTCTCCGGGTTAAATAGCTATTTGCACTACATTTAAACACACAAGGTTTGAGTTAGCATTTGCAAATTGGTAACTATTTTTAAACTATTAAAATTCAAATAATAGAGTAATAATATCCAAAATTAGTTTATATAGTTGTGTAAAAAGTGATCCTCTAATAATAAATAAAACTTTAAGTTTAATCGAACCGGCGATTGAATCATGTTGTATCAATAGATACCAATAGTATACTTTGCACTTTAAACTTTAATCAAAATTAGAACTTTAAAGAAGTTAAAAGTAAATAAAAGTAAGCCCGTAACGAAATTAGACCCAACACCGGTCGCTAACCGAATATATACTATATATAAAAAGTTAACCCGCTTAAGAAGAGAATTAAGCTTGTGAAGTAAATTTCATTAAACACTCTCTCTTTCCCTCTCTCTTCTTAATTTCTACCCTTTATGTACACGACTTTTAAAATGGTCCCTTGTTAACGATAACCAATTCTTTTTTTTTCCTCTCATTCGCTCACTCTATCTTCCTCTCCATGTTCTACGAGTAGATCTTTTGTGGATGTGGCGGCGCCAGCCAGCTCGATGCCGAAGGATCGAGAACGAAAGTAAATTTGCAGGATCAAAGTAAATCTAAAGGACTAAATCCTTAGAGCGTACAACGTTAGACGCTTCGGGAAAATAAAATTACCCAGATCAAATGTGTTAAAGTTCATTTCGGGAGACGGCGACACCATTCCGATGCCGGCTCGCCTTTCGTATATCGGAAAATGCGACGGATGAGAAGTTCGACAGGAACGTGTGTCCACTTTGATCATCTCTAATACAATCACTTGCGCTTACGGATATAAAATTAGATAGAGAATTTGTTATTGATTAAGTTTAGAAAGTGTTTTAAAATAAAATGCTCCATATGTAAATAAGTAATTTTGATAAATCTGACATGCTGATGCTTTATGGTACAAAGCAAAAACATTTGAATATCGATTTTTTTTATGGTGTATTACTGATTAATTAAGATTTCAAAATCTTGAATTATTAAATTTGAAAATAAGATTATAACAATTTTGTTGACTTTTATTATTTCATTGCGCCGCAAATTTACTAAACTTTTTATTGTGCTAAAAGTTATTTTTCAAAAGTGTTCTATTCGAAGTTGTCAATAAATGCTAAAATGGAAAACTTAAAATAGTCCCTAGAATAACGTTTTGGAACTACATTAGCTGCATTCGCCTATCCCAGTCAAGTCATTCTTTTTACTCTTTCCACTGATCGACAGTTCGGGTATTACTCCAATTACCCTACCTCGCCAAACGTTGATTAAAGAGTCAGCTGCGCATCAAATTTAAATAAGTAAAATTTAATACATTTGTGCCGACAAAATCAATGACAATAAACTTTACATTGTAACTTTAATATAAATTTAATTTTGAATTAATAATAATAATAATATAAATAATAATAATAATTTAGTAGTGCCAACTACAAAAAGTATTACACAAGTCAGGTCACTTGGTTTGAATTTACAAATGGAATATACAATAAAATATTTAAGTAAGAAAAATATGTTACAAAAATAAAAGTACAATAAAAATATAAAAAAATACAGTAAAAATACAATACAAAGTAAGACAAAACAAATAAATTTAATTAAAAGTACTGCCAACAAAATCATCAATTGAATAAAAAGCCCCTTTTATTAGAATCTTTCATATATTTTAAGAAATCTTTCTCAAGAAGATCTCTAATATGGTTTGGAATTAAGTTGTAAAATTTAATGCAGTGGTAATTAGATCCCATTTGTGATTTTGACAATCTTAGCTGCTTTGGGTAAATATCAACTTTATTCATAGTGTTATGTAAATGATTCTTTTCATAAAGTTGGAATTTATTGAGATTGTTTCGCATATATTTTATACACTCATATATATACAAACACGGAAATGTCATTAACTTTAATACACAAAAAGGATTCAAACAATTATCCCTATAACCAAAGCCTGATATTACCCTGATGGCTCTTTTTTGTAGAGAAAAGATCCTGTTATGAGTAGCAGAATGTCCCCATATCAATAAGCTATACGTTAGATGTGATTGACAGAGAGCAATGTAGGCCGTTTATAAGACAAAGATAGAAACAGTACCGCTCAAATTTCTTAATAATCAAATATTGCTGCATAACTTCTTTGCTAGTGCATCTCCATGCATTGACCATTTCAGATCTGGATCAATATACAGACCTAAAAACTTTGTATTGTTACTAGTTTCCTGATGATTTCGTAACGATAATGTAAGAGTGATGGATTTCTGAGGGTTAACAGTTAAAATATTACTGCAAAACCATCTCCCTGTTGTAGCAATAGCTGCATTATGTCCATTCTTAGCTATACTGATGTCTTTATGCTTAAATGAGTTGGTAGTATCATCCGCAAAAAGAACAACAGGTTCATCTCTAAAAAGTTGAAAAAGATAATTGATATAGATAAGAAACAGCACTGGACTCAGTACTGAACCTTGTGGTACACCTGTAGTTAAAGAACCAAATTCCGATGTGTTTCATTGTGGTAAACAAACTGTTTCCTATTATGCAAATAGGACGGCAACAAACGACAGCTTTCTGGCTTAATATTATATATATATATATATAGAATATTCACCATTTTCAAAACAATCAATTGTGTTGCTCACAAAGTTTAGTACAGCTTGTGTTGTAGACATTCTTTTTCGAAATCCATACTGGCTATCAGAAAATAAATGTTCTGATTCAAAAAAAAATCAACTACAGGTTGTATCACAAATTTTGTTAATTGGATTAATGATTCTCCACATAGCTTTTTGAGAGTTACAATAACTACTTACATACTTTTTATTAACATTAAGCCGAGCATTTTTTATAGCTAAATTATATTTTGTTCTGTATGTTTTTTTAATTTGTTTTAACTGAGGATTATTTGATCTAAGACAAACTTCGTTCATAAATTATAAGTTTTCACGCATTTCCTTTAACTCTTCGTTAAACCAAATTATTTTATTTTGTTTACAGCCATTGCTTGGTTTCAGTTCTTTATGTAAAAAAGCATTTAGAGCGATGTTTGATAATATTTTCAAAAACAAATCCACTTTTACACTACAATTTAGGTCTTCATTATCAAGAAGTTGCCAATTAATATTTTCAAACAAAGAAAAAAAATTGATTTTTCCACATTGAGTTAAAGGTCGACATAGTCTTGGCTTAACTTGATTATTAGTAATATGTTCAAACAATAATTCAACTCCAATATGGTCGAAAAAACCAGTATCAATAGTACGCATAGATACTAGACTCTGGTGAGCGTTTGTGAAAATATGATCAATACTATTATCTAACCTGGTAGGACGGTTAAAGTTACTTATTAAGCCATACCCACTAAGAAAGTCAATAAGCCTAGGCCTATTAGAATCACTGCCATTAAATGAAACATTAAAATCACCTGTCAGAAATACCCTATTGTGAACAAAGTTGATTTTGTTGAAAGCACAGTACAAAACATTTAAAAACATATTAAAATCTCCTGATGGAGAATGATAGACAGATACAACAACGCATTTCATATTAATTAATTCTATGGCAGAAATTTCGCAATCTTTTTCTTTAGATAAATTATTTATGTTCATAGACATGTGGCTTAGCAAGTATCATAACACCACCACGCTTATAAATAACTCGTAAAAATTGCAAAACTACTGCCAGATCATTTAATTTTACTTGCAGTGCTTCATTGCTAGAAAGCAAATGTTCGCATATACAGAAAAATTTATTACGCAAGCATTGTACGTTTAAATGCAAGATACAAACTCTTTGTTTGGTATGGTCCTGCGAATCCGGAAAAAAAACGATCTAAGGACGATCCTTTAGACCACAATCCTGGATCTTCTATGTCCTTGAGTTGTTCAAACGGAATAAAAACCTTAAATGACAAATAATCGAATGGATGTTTTGATGCCAGCTTCTGACATAACACCGATTTAAAATTGTTCTTCTTTAAATGCGTTATGACCATTTCTTCAATTGTAGTAGGAACCAGTCTATAAACATGAATGTGTGCTGTTTTGTTCACTGCTTGCAGAATAGTATCGGTATTTTCTAAAGTGCCTTGTAATTTAGGTTTATTTTTCTTACGGTTTGTGACCGTTTTCCAGACGTTATTACCGGTGTCATTATTATTAGTTGGCAAATTACAATTATTTAAATGTTTTGTAGTATTCGATTGGTTTATGTCCGTAAGGTTAGTAAGGTTGCCTATAGATTGACTAGAAGCCGGAACTACTTGTTTAATAATTTTATTATTATTTGCATTGTTTTCAATGATATTGTCTTTTTGGTTGCCTACGTTAGATCTATTGTTTACATTATTTCTAACAAGTACGTTAGCCATACTAACTACCGCTGGAGATTTAGGCGGGAACTTGTTTTTGTTTACCTCTTTTAGTAGCGATTTCCGCAACAAGTTTTAACCCTTTTATAGCAAGAATGGCAATAAAAAGACAAACAATACATTTAGCTGCATTTTTTACAGCATTTGCAGCTTTATCGACTGTTTCATACCCCATCACAGAGACATTTTTTTAATTTTTTATTAAGTAATAATTACTATAAAATAAAAACATTTAGCAAGAAATAGTAGTTTTGAATATACCGTTTGTAAAATAATTAGATTAATTCAACAATTTAATAATTATTTATTTATTATTCTGCTACTCTTAATACTGGTATCTATATGTCAATGTGTACTGTCTACTAAAAAAATATTAATTTTAAATTATTACTCTTTTTCTCAAGCACCCTAAATTTAAATTCAAAGTTTAACTATTTAATACCTCAGATTTTGACATTGAAACAGTAAACAGTAATGATAAGTAAAATATTTTGATCAAAACATAAGCTAATTCATTTAAAAATGTAAGTATGATAATAGAATTATAGATATAATAACAGATATACCTGATGCGACCTCCTACAAGACTATCTGCTGATATTAAACAGCAATCCATAAGCAAACAGATATACAAACCGTCTCAATGTAAGCGGTCTTATGGGAAAACAATCGGCAATCTCCGCCGCCGAAACTCTCTACTCGAATAACGTAAATAACATAAATATTATGTCTTCAATCAGTATTCATACGCTCGCACGCAGAATGCGCACGTGTTAATTTTTTTGCCGGCGGCGGAGATTGCCGATTGTTTTCCCAGAAAGCAAAAAATGGAAACCTGGTACTTAAAATGCTAATACTCATGTTTAGTATAGTTTTAGTTATAACACATTTTGGCCTTAGCTTCTGACAAACTTTTTTTAACTTTAGAGCGAGGAATTATTTATGTGGTGATATATAGAAAGCTTGATTAGTCCTAACAACTACATTATTTTGTGGTCTAGCATCTCATTTATGGCTCCGTAGTGTATAGAGAAAACAAGCAATAAAGTTTAAAAAGCTCACAGATGCGCAAACCGCTGAACCACCAACCAAGAAAAACATTTTAAAAACTATCTGATCGTAAAATGCTCGAAAAATGGCTACTTCAAAAAGATATCTCCCTTTTTTTATTCATACATCTGTTTCGCAAGCTGTTAATAGATCAGTAAAGTCATGTAACAAATGAAGTGATGGTGCTTTACTTTTTAAAGCAAAAAGCTCTGTTCAGAATAAGATCTTGTTAGAATGCAAACAACTTGCTATTAAAGTAGAACCTCGTACATCTCTAAACAATAACAGAAGAATAATTGCTTGTATCCAGCTATTATAAATAAAAGTAAAAGAATGTAAAAAGAACTTGCATCTCAAGAAACCATTGCCTGCAAACGTCTAATTAAAAAATAAATTGAAAAAACTAAAATCATGGTCTTCAATAAAGACAAAGTAAGCAGTGATTGTAGAATCGGTTTAAACGGTGAACGCTTAAAACATTTTAATTTAAATTTAACAGCAATAGTATGTTAAGTAGTTGCATAATTGCAAGGTATTGTCCAAGGAAGCAAAGATGGCAGTTTATAAAAGTATGTTGACACCAACTCTGCTGTATGAATCTGAATCATGAATATATCAAAAGAAACACAAAAGTAAAATAAATGCGGTACTTAAAAAGTGTGTGTGGAAAAACTCGTATGGACAGTGTTAGAAATAAGTGAATAATAAACTAATGTGGTTTGAAGTTAATTGAATGTTGTAGATGCAAACTATATGCATAAGATCAACACAACTATTCTTTATATAGTAACAATATACTTAAAACTCAAAAAGCTAACTAAGACTAATGTGTAATTTAAAATATAATGAATATATATATATACATATATATATTATTGAAGTTTTAACAACTTTTTTTAATATTTAGGCTGTTTCCTAAAAAACGCCGAAAGCTATAATTTTCATATTTTAAATTTTAAACCCAACAAACTATATATATTCTCAAATGGCAAGAAATAAGCTATCTTTTGACGTTCTCAGTTTGTAAATATATTTTACCTGTTTAGAGTAACGATATCCATCATCGTTATTTTAAATGGAACACCCTGTATATTTTTACATATTTTGATTCAGGGTGAAATTCTGCATACAGCAGTATATTTTATTTATTTATTTATTTGTAAACGGAAATATTTAAAAGAAATTATGACATGTGCAAGAAAAACAATCGTAAATACTGAAATATTTTATTGAAAAAAAAAAACTATAAAACATAATATCTACAAATATTGTTCAAATTGATTCCCACCGTGCTGAATACAAAACTGACATCTTTTAGTTACTCCATTACTGGCATTTAATATCAAATTGGGAGATATTAACATGGCTTTTTAAAAGGTAAAACTATAAATACTGCTATATTTGATTATACAAATCTAATAACAGAATATATGTATTAAAAGTAGTCAAATACCTTCTAAAAAGTTTTTGGCCTGACAAAAGCATACGACTGCATTCATCACAATATGTTTTGATTAAAATTAAAAAAAAAAATGGTGTAAGAGGAGTAGCTCAAGTGTGGTCTAAATCATACTTACATACTAACGAAACACAGGGCTTGGGCAAGCTCGAGAACTTTGAATGTTACAATTAATGTACCACAGGACAGTGTTCTAGGCCCCTTGCTACTCAATGTGTTTATAAATGACTTATTTTCTATGATTAACAGCACAAGTAACTTGATTATAAAAACAACTAATTGTATAAAATTAATATCTAATGAATGTTATGCAATATTTTTAGTTTGCAATAAATAGACAGGTTTTAAATCAAAAATAAAACTCAGTGCATATTTAAAGTCAATAACTTGATAAAAAACACTAAACCAGAAATAATGTTATTTAGCAAAAAAAAATTGGTTTTATTGTATCCTAAAAAATACTGGAAATAATTATAATCGGCAAATTGAAATAGATCCTGTAGAATATGTTTGCAGGAAACTCTTTATTTTAAAAAATAATGGAAATAATACAGCAAAAATTATATACTTATCAAACTTTGCGTAAATTGTGCAAGTTTGTATAACATAAATAATATAAACGGTGAGATGGCTCAGTTATAGAGCGTTAGCGTAGCACGCTAACAGTCCGGGATTCGATATGACTAAAATAATAACTTTCCTCTTTATCCACCGGGATGATTCGGAAGTCACCTAATAAGCCGTTGGTCCCATCAACCCCCTTCATACAAGTCGTAAGACTTCTGCGGCGATGTAAAATAGCTGTAAAACGCAAAATAAAAAAGATGTTGGAAAACTGCACCAAATTAAATCAAATACTGAGTTTTTTTTAGCATATCAGCCTAAAAAGACTATTAATGACTAGGCATAAGCAAAACTATATCTTTCCCAGACATAGTTTATAATTTTTTGAGGGGGTGCATCGAGAAATTTGCAGTATTTTTTTTCAATTTCTGAAACTTAGTAGTGTTTTAGTCGGTTCAAAAGAGTAAGAAACCTTTAAAAAAATGTACGTTTTTTAATTTTTTTTGTCGTTTTTTAACTTAATCGAATTTTTTGTATAAAAAAAATTACTAGTGAAATCAAATAGCCGCAAAAGCCATCAAACCTTGTTTTTGTTCTCAGTGAGCTGGGCAAAAGAAAAATTTAACCACCAAAATTGACGTATTTTGATGTAAATTAATTGGAAAATATAAATTTGTTTTGTGTATTTGGATTTTAGGAGTCTAAAACTCGAAAAAACTGCAAAAATAAGCCTATTTTTAACATAAACTCTTACAAGTACACATTTAGGAGTTTTCAGAAGAACTATTCACCAAATATTATTAAACATTTGAGTTTGGCTTATCTGGCGTAGAAAAATCCATCTAGAAAAAAAAATTATATAACATTTAATCTTTACTTTCATTTTTTTTTTTTCATTTTTTTTAAAGATTATTTGTCTTATATTTTTTTAAGCTTACTTCAAAAGTTTAACAAAAACATCTTTTGATGCAACAACCAATTTTATTTTACTCTTTGTTTTATAGTTTTTGCGCTTGCGGCACAAATTTAGACTCGATCTGTCGGCGCCAAAATTATTATTTTTGGCATTCAAACATAAATCCGCCCGGCGCTTATCAAAATATGATAAAAAAAAAATTTAAAATACACCGTAGTGTGTTTATAATATTTTTTGTAAATATAAAAAATAATTAATTTTTAACGCATATTTTGCCTGAAAATTAAGTAAACATTTTTTTCTAGATAAACTTTTCTATGGTTTTATGGCTTTTGCGGCTTATAGATAGGTTAGGTTGGGTTATAGACTTGAAATAGCACCACATTTGGATTTTACAGAAAATTTCTGATTGATTTCACTAGTAAATTTTTTTTGTTTAGTTAAATTTGCAATTTTTATACAAAAAACGTTAAAAAACGACAAAAAACTTTAAAAAATCGATTTTTTTTAAGGGTTTCATACCCTCATAAACCAATCAAAAAATTACAAATAAGTTTTTCGCCTGCCTCTACCAAAAGCATCTTTTTCGGCCCACATATGCGGGCCGAAAAGACAATTTTCGTCCCGCATATGCCCATTGGCCTTTTCGGCTATTCGCGGTATTTGATTGGTTGTAAATTACAATTTCATATGTAACCTTAAAATCTGACAGTAGTTACAAATTATAATAAAAATTGAAAATATTTTTTTAATAGAGACAGGCAAAAAAATATCGAGTGTAACTCGTGCCAAAATAGGCTTTAGCAGCCCTTCGCTTTAGCAGTCCTCACTCGCTTCGTGCGGCGTGCTGCTACAAGCAGCGGGATGCTACAAGCGGCGGGCTGCTACAAGCGGCGGGCTGCTACAAGCGGCGGGCTGCTACAAGCGGCGGGCTGCTACAAACGGCGGGCTGCTACAAGCGACGGGCTGCTACAAGCGGCGGGCTGCTACAAGCGGCGGGCTGGTACAAGCGGCGGGCTGCTAAAGGCGGCGGGCTGCTAAAGGCGGTGGGCTGCTAAAGGCGGCGGGCTGCTAAAGGCGGCGGGCTGCTAAAGGCGGCGGGCCGCTAAAGGCGGCGGGCTGCTAAAGGCGGCGGGCCGCTAAAGGCGGCGGGCCGCTAAAGGCGGCGGGCTGCTAAAGGCGGCGGGCTGCTAAAGCCTATTTTCGGCCTTTGATACACTATATACGATAAACAAACAAAAAAAAAAAATACTCTTGCAAATTTCTCAATTCCCCCCCCCCTGCTATGGTCCGACAGAATTGCCCATGTACCATTAAACCATATTCTCGGGCGGAATATCTTTGCACAAAGTATAATACATATCTATTGTATATATTAGGTTAGGCACATAGACAATGTTATATTTGTTGTATGTTATGTGTATTTGCATCTTTGTATAAAATAGAAGATGTTTATTATTATTTATATTATGCAAACAGTGATTTTGAATCCACCCATCATTAGCTTTCCAATAATGCAAAAAAATTGAAGTTCAATTACATATGTAATTAGTTTAGACACTACCTAATTAATTTTCAAAGCAATTTTAATAACTTCAAACATTTTTAGGTGTTGTGGGCTTTATTTTGATGTCAAACACAACTACTGTTTGTTGTCGCACAATGACTTTTTTTAATTGAATATTAAGTAATTTATTTCAACTTTTGTTTGCGGATTCATGTTGTACTCATAAAAATCTATCAAAAATGTAATTTTGTTTTTGTTTTAATGTTCTTGTTAATTAGTTGATTATTTAGCATTTTTTGAGTCGCTAATTAACTTAACCAATCATTAATTAGGGATTTTTGGAACCTGCGTTTGTTCAGTTATTATCTGTTTTTATTTTTCTTGTAACTTGCTTTATAACAAGATATAAGTATTTTGATACAAAACGACATAATTGCCAGATATTGCCAACTAAACAGAAGTATATTATTGGCTACACAAATTATTAATTATAAAATTTCTGTGCTTTTCTTACCTGTAAATTTAAAGTTAAGCGCGTTCTTCCTTATAATACAATATAAACAATCTAAAATAACGTTTCTTGGTTTATCACATAGTCATAATTAGTACCTATCATAGTGCTACTACATTACAGTTGTAATAATTTAACTGAGACTTAGTTAACTTATTGTATCTGTGAAAGGTTCTGGCCGGGCAAAAACTAGTAATGTATTCGTAAGAACTTGTGATAAAAAACAGTTAATTGTTTTATTTTTTCAATGCAAATATCGTCTTCATTTAGTGATCTCATGCTTTATTTATTGCAACAGATTTATTTTGTTGTAAGATGTCAACAAAACCATACATATCAGCAAGCAACCACAGGTTATATCTCTCACTATTTTTGGTTGATCGTAGAAAATAATAACCTAATACGTAGCTTAGTTGTGACACTATGATAGCGTTTAAAACAACTTAAGACTTTTGAACTTTTCTATCTGGGGTATAATTATGTAGACTTTTTAGATAACTTTTTTGTTAAATTAAAGTCCTGATAGAATAGAATAATTAAAAACGCAAAAAACAACTATTTGGAGTTTATTGAACCAAGTACAAACGCAACGGGGAGAAAATTAAATTGTCTCCTATATATATAAAATATTTAATTAAAACCCTCCGTTTCCAGGACTCGCGAATATACACAAGATTTTAAATTGGTTTATAAACTTTATTTTCTAAATGAGGAGACAAAGCGAAGGCCAGTTGGAATAGAAAATATAGTTGTATATGAAAATAACGTTTAATTAGATTCATAAAGCTTCTTTTTTATAAAAATTAAATAATGCGAGTTGGGATTATTGTTACTGGAGAATGCCCTACTTAATTTACTTTTTATTATTATGCTTTTTAGTTCGTTGTTATTTATGTACTCCCTTCATCCTCTGGGGCATTGCATCCATATAACTCGGTTATGCAACGCATCATTAATATAATATAGTGCGAAGTATATATTTGAATCAGTTGGGATTCTGAAATTAATAGTATTCACGGATGCATTTTACAACTGTGTATTGTAGTTGACTTTTTAAATTTATTAGGATATGTTAGGTTATTGAGTTTATAATTTCATTATATTAATAAACCTATATGTTCGTAAACCAGTATAAAATCTATTTTCCACCATAGGGAGCAATTGAGATTTTCAATCTATTCAAACGTCCCTCGCCTGTCGACTTAATGAAGTTAAATGCAAAACACAAACGGTAAAAGATTTCGACTACTCGCAATTTCCAATTTGCAAAATGTCGATTCCAAAATAAATATAATAAATGAGAGACGAACATATACAAACCAACACAAGCAGACCCTGATGATGACTGACTGATTCCGCACAAAATTTTCCTGTCGGTAAATGGAGACGGCCAAAAACATTAAAAGCCATTCATCATAATAACGATAGGCCGATTCGCAAATTCATCATCATCCCGGACTCAATTAATGTTTATAATTTAAATCTTCGTTGGGGAGCCGGATATCGTAGCAATTAGCGGAGAAAAATGACGTAGATCCCAATGAATATTAATAGGGATCGTAATGTGGCAATGGGATTTTGTTGTATTTATCCTGGTTTTAAAAACACATTCATTAAAATAGTTTATTGATTTAATTTTGTTGGCATTGTGACATAAAATTGTCATTTTTATGTTTTTTATTGGTATTTTAGCTTGGACAATACGAATTCGGTGGTGTATTAGCACGTCGTAACGGAAGCTGCGCTTGTTAGGTCGTGGTAATAAGTCACCTGCCGGCGCTTTTGTTACCCTCCTCCCCGCCAGCAATACAATTGATCTAACACAATGGCCACCAATCACGATCAGACCGCAGCTAGAACGACACGGCCGATACATCACCGAAGAACTTGTGCGCGCTAATACTTCGGATCTTTCATCATATATCAGCTTCCGGACACTTAGACAATGCGATAATGCATCTATATTCCCGCACGGACAAGGATCTAAAAGCTCTGCCCATTATTCAGCTCTCTTGCCTTCCTTCCACAGTCATCTTCCACTGAAAATATGATGCATGATACACGTCAGTTGGGTGTAAATGTAGTAGCACTTTATTTGATATCTTGATAAAGCTTTCGGCACATTACTCTTTTTATGTTAGTTTAACAATACAAACAAATGTAACTTTAAACTAATTATAAATAATCAAACGAAAGACTGGTTTGCCATCTAGTTGCAAACCAGTCTTTCGTTTGATTATTTATAATATCAATTGTGTTCATAAGCACAGAAATATTTATTCAAAATTGTCTTCGCTATCATGCGATGCCGTGGTCGTACAAGGCATACTGACGAGGTTTGTAGAACCGAAACAATTGTCTATGCTTGACCCTTGGCCGCTGTGATTCGATTGACTGATTTTGAATAAATTATTAATTCATTTTAAACTAATTTCTTATTTAATCTTAAGATTCTGATTATGGAAAATAAAAATAGATGCTTTAAATTCTGAAATCTCTGAGACAAAATTGCAGTCGGAATTACATGTAGATTGCATAGATATACCGAATTGCAAATCTGGGTGGATTTTATTTTCATTTGCATATAGAAAGATTTAAAAAAATATATATGTATTACAAACTAAACATAATATCAATTTATTTGAAATAGGTGTTGGTGTTGTAACAGCTTTCTATTCTTTTTTTTACTCGCAAAAGAGGCTCAGATTTCGAAAGCAATTGTTCTCTTAACTTGAGAAATTCATGAGATGGTCTATTTAGATCTCCAAACCATTGGGGAACACGGGATATCGAGTCAATAATCAGTATTCTCCCGTGCTTTACTGCTATAAGATAGAGGGGGATATATGATCGGTGATATCTCCGGCTAAATTTGATCGAATATATTGCCTCGTGTGGAATAAGATAATGCATCCTGTAATTGTCTTCGTATAACATCCAATGTTGTTTTTATATAGTATATTATGTAATAATCCAAATTCTATTAAAGAATAATATTCCCACTAAAATTTGAAATGTGTTTATTTATTTAGTGTCTTTAGGGAATAATCCAATTGTTTTTTTTTTGTGTTGCATGACGATCAATTTGTGAATTATCATTTCATTTCTTTGAATGTCGTCTCGTGACAACGTTAAATAAATTTTTGCAATAAAAGATGACTAAATAAAATATTTATGTGATAGAATTATCCTTATCGTTCCATGTTAAGTAGATACTTAACTTTAGAGCAATAAAAAGAAGTGAATATCGACTTTTTATAAAAATTGGAGTATAAAAATAAATGTATTCGCTAACAAGTTACATTTACACTAGAATGTGATTACTTTTAGCGATTATTAAAATACCTCCGTTTCCACAAACAAAACAATTTGACATTAAAAAATTAAATTTATGAAAAAATATTCTAAACTAAAATCATCCATAGACGCGTTTCGAGGTTTACCTCTCATCAGTATGGCTTTATTTATTTAAACTTAATAATTGATATTTAACTTACTACGTCAACATTGTTCACCACCACAATTCAAAAAGAATATTTTAAAGGGTGTATTGACTATTTATACTAACTGACTTAATGACTTTATATACATTTGAGGACATTGCGTCTCTTCTTTATATATTTTAAAACAATTTGAAGTTTGCCCACGCGATAATATGAAATTTATTGTTTGCCTTATAACAATCTGTTGATGAATATACGAGTGCGCAGAATTTAAACTAAAAAGAACCAAATCTCGCGTGCCCGGAATATTAAATATGAGACAAATATATATTTTACCCCATCTAGATAAGCGCCCCTTTGCCTTATAGCTTTAAAATTTGATACATAAATTACAAGCATGCATTTTTATTTTCCATCCGGCGTTAGTTACACCTCTGGATTATGAAGTTTTAATTGTCTGCCGGATTATATAATCCTCGCGACATTAATTGAAATTTCCTCGTCTCTTGATAGTGCAAAACTCTTATGAAAATAATGAATTTTCACCCTCGCCCGTCCCGCACCAACAAAACACTTCATCTCCAAAAACCCCTTTATGTATAAGACGCCAGGATTTATTCGGTGCTATAAATTCGGGACCCCCTTAAACGTAATAATAATGATTTCAATTCGTTATATTGTGTCTGGTAAATGGTGTATGCAGTATAAATAAAGGGGTTTGAGCAAACTAAATAAGACTAATCTTTCTAGTACAAATAGGAAACAGTTATGAATATCTAGCGTGTGTGTGGTGGATCAATGCTGGAAAGATGTTGTTTAGAATCCTTTCAGGTCGAGGTTAAGGGTCGAGAATCCATTATTTGTGTGAATGTGGTAAACAAATCTTGCGGCGTCTTAATATTAAAGCTAAAAAATAAACAACAAAAAGCTGTTTTTCTGGCACAAATATGTTGTTCCTATAATCAATCATAGTTACTTTATATACAAACGGAATGTATTATGTATACTTAAATATATAATACCAGTATAAATCAATATTAAACTAAATCATATATAACTAGGGAACTTCATAATTTGATTGTTCAAAACGATGGTTGTATTATTAGACAAACTAGTTGATTTTGTCGTAAGATCGCCATCGACAGAAATTTATCAAAAAACGCAACAGGGGTTGCATGAATAAAACGCCGCAGGTGGTAGATATGATCTTAATCTCCATCATTAATATTAATGGAGGTTTAATGAAAAAGCTTTATGAGTTAACCACGTGATATGGGACTTGGCCGAGACGTGTTTTGCAGGTGAGAGTAGCGGTGCCGTGGAAAGAGGATTGCCTCATCATTAATGTAGCAGCAGCCCTAATGCACTTAATACTGCAAGAAAATATATAAAAGTAAAGTATAATTTAAGATTACTAAGACGTAATAAGAGTATATTAAAAGGTATTTTTAATAAAGTGTTTTGTCGGCAAATTTAATAGTGTTATCAATACGATAACGGTTGTTTTGTAAATTGCAAACTTAAACTATTGTAAGATAAAAGATGGTTGAGCCCCATACTATGTGTTAATCCATAATATAATATAATAATAATAATAAAAATGTCATTCAAAAGTCGAAGCTCGAGTCGTGAACTTTTGTTTGTATTGATATATGGGCAAGTCCATTTCAAACTGACCAGAGCAAGGAGGGAGGGTGCATTGAGTAAGTCTTTTGATCGGTTCATGAAGGTATAAAACCCTTAAAAAAATTTACTATTTTTTTTTAGTTTTTTTGTCGTTTTTTAACTTAATCGCATTTTTTGTTTAAACTAAAACTAACTTTAACAAAAAAAAAAAAAAAAATTACTAGAGAAATCAATCAAAAATGTTTCATAGAATCCAAATCTGGCGCCATTTCAAGTCAATACTCTTTCTATAAACCACAATAGCCATAAAACCATCTTTTTGTTCTAACTGAGCGGGGCAAAAAATAGCATTTTTTAAATATTTTACCGCCAAAGTTGACGTATTTTGATGTAAGTTAATTGGAAAATATAAAATTTGTTTTGTGAATTTGGGTTTTAGAAGTCTAAAACTAAAAAAAAAAACTACAAAAAAACATAAACTCTTACAAATACACATTTAGCAGTTTATACCAAATATTATATTAAAATGTTGAGTTTTGCAAACAATTCTACATGGAAAATAGTCAGTGTCGTGCTTATCTGGTGTAGAAAAACCCATCTAAAAAAAAAATATGTACAACATTTTTTCTTTACTTAAATTTTTTTAAGATTATTTGTTTAATATTTTTTAAACTCATTTCAAAAATTTAACAAACCATCTTTTGTCGCTTGAACCAATTTAGGGACAATTTACTCTTTGTGTGATAGTTTTTGCGCTTGCGGAACAATCTTAGACTTGATCTATCGGCGCCAAAATTAGAGAATATTATTATTTTTGGCATTCAAACATAAATCCACCCAGCGCTTATCAAAATTTGATAAAAAAAATTTTAAACCAAGTTTATGTTGAAGAATAGACCTACTGTGCAGATTTGTCAAGTTTTAGGCCCTTAAAACCCAAATACTCGGAATAAATTTATATTTTCCTATTAATTTACATCAAAATACGTCAACTTTGGAAGTTAAAAAAATTAAAAAATGCTCCTTTTTGCGCAGCCTACTGAGAACAAAAACATGGTTTTATGGCTTTTGCAACTTATATATAAGGTATAGACTTGAAATGGCACCAGATTTGGATTCTACGGAAAATTTCTGATTGATTTCACTAGTAAATTTATTTCATTTTAGTTAAGTTTGCAATTTTTAATTTTTTTTTAAGAGTTTCATACTCTCATAAACCAATCAAAAGACTACTAATAAGTTATAAAAATAGAAAAAAAATTCAATGCACCCCCCCCCCCCCTCCCTCCTCTGATCCGTAAGAAATGAAATTGCCCATATATTCTTCAGTAATATATATTTATATCGATAAAGTATTTGTGGTAAAAAAATTTAGACAGTGTTTTATTTTACTATAAAACTATTGTTGAATTTATTATAGTTAGATAGAGAGTTAGCTTAGCTTAGCAAGAGGATTCGGAAAACACCTATTAAAGAACCCCCAAGGAAACTACTAATGAGCTAATCCGATAAGTCAAAGTAATAAAGCCGATATATCTTTAAGTACACTTTACCATCAAACAAATTCTAAGACTAATGGTGGCAATGTAAAATAGCTTTAAAACGCACAATAAAATTTAAAAAAGCAGAAAACAATATATTAGAATTGAATATTAAGTTAGAAATATTTATAAAAATTAATCAAAATATATAAACGCCAAACTTTTTAAATTTGGGGAGGAGGAATGTATCCACAATACGCCAATAAAGTGTTTTTCACCGTTGGCAACTTATTAATTTGTATGTACAACATTTTGATAAATTTTATACAATAAATAAAAATTCTGATCAATTTTTAACTCATGCAGTAAATTTCTTACGAGATTATATTTCTTTAAATGGATTTTCTGTAGAAGCAAAAATTGTCTAAAATTTGCAAAAAGTGGGTGTCATATGCCATTTTTTATAAACTTTGTACTATAAATATATTTTTTGCGCAATGTTAATGGCCCTTTCTGCAATTTTGATAACTTTTGTTTAATGAATGAAGTTTTAAAAGTTTTTTTAAATAAACTTCTTACATTAAGATATTTTCATAACATTTTTGTTAAATCATTTAATAAAAACGCAATTTAAAAAAAATATTATGTAATGAAATAAAACTTAAAAATAATTTGAAATAAAACTTATTTATATAATTTAATAATAATAATTTTATTGTTGCGGTACTAAAAATTTACATAATTCAGCAGACATAGATTTCGCACACCCAGGTTCTCAATTATTTAAAATTATGTTAAAACATCCTATGCAAGGTCTTAGGACTAATATGACCAGCCAGGGGCAGCCAAAGATGACGTTTTGTATGATTTTGGAAGAAAAACCTCCAACCTTATGGCATTTAACTATTGTTTTGTACAATAAATGTGTTTTCTAAAGTATATTTTCAAACTTAAGCAATACATAAGTTATCTATGCAATTTTTATAAAAAAATGTATGCACTCATTGCATAAAACTCTTCTTTTGTACAAAATTTTACCTATGAGTAGTGTTCAGTGGTAATTTTGGGAAAAAAAGTGTACACAATTTTGTTTTTTTTTTGTGCAAAACTCAATTCATAAGAAGTCAAAAATGAAAAATCCGGCCAAAACATCAAAATATAATCAGAAAACAACAAAATCCAGCAATAAACTGTTGAGAAATATTTAAAAAATCAAATTCAAAATCAGGCTATTAAATATCAAAATATTGGCAGAAATCACTAAAACCCGGCCAGATATAGTAATAAATAGTAAAAACATTTTCAATAAAATTTCGAAAACTGCAAAGTCTGGCTATGATATATCAAAATAATATAAAAAGAAAACACCAAAATCCAGCTTGAAATATCGTCAAAAAACATCAAACTCTAGCCACAAACTTTTAGAAAGTGCAACAAAGTCCGGCTATAAAATTTTAAACAATTGTTAGAAATACCAAATTTAGGCCATAAATTCTTAAAAAAGTTTAAATATTTTCATAAAATCGTAAAAATAACAATCTCCAGCTATAAAGTAGATTTTTTAGTACCAAAATCAAATGCATAAACTGTCAAAAAGAAAAATTCTATTCGCAAAATATAAAAAATAAAACAAAATCTGCCTCCCTTTCAGGTTTTGATATAATTGTCGAGAGCGCACTATGAATGCTTGTAGGCTCTTCCGCATTGCAAACTCTTTCTTACAGATAGCTACCTACGCCACTGATAGTGTTCTGTGTGGTTTTGAAAGAATTTCATGCAATAAATATTGTTGCGTAATTGTTAATTCTCATAAAAAATAATAATATATTTAATAATAATAACAATAAGTATTCTCATGTCATGTTAAATTATTCTAGTAACATGCAACAGCAACAGCTTAAAGTATTCACTTTATATACTATGAAAGGCGGCATATCTATGTTTTAAACACAGACGGCCGTACCTCTAGCGACAACACTGTACCCAAATCTATGTTATTCTTTAAATCATTATATGATGTTCAAATATCATTTGATTGTTTTATTGTTTTCTGGTATATTAAGATGTTACATATTTTTTGAATCGTTAAAGACTCGTCCTTAAAAAAATGTATGTACTAGGTAGCGCAAAAGTTGTCACCCGATGTTGTTGGACTGTAATTTTTTTAATAAATGAAAAACTTTAGTTTTGCTTTTGGATTGTGTTTATTTGATGTCTAATTTTTTTTTTTTTTTCATTAAGTAGAAAAATTATATCGGCCAAGTGGCCACTCCTGTCAGAACTTCCGGCGATAGGTTCTCGCATTCCTGACGGATATTCTCTTTAAGAGCTCAAGAGTGTGAGACTTGTTGACATAGACTAGTGATTTCAAGAAACCCCACAAAAAAAAGTCAAGACAAATTATTACGCAAAAAAATCAAAACAATTATTCCGAGTTCTTGAGTAGTATAGCGATTCATGTCTTACTGACATTTACCGCAATTTGCAAAAATTATAGCATCTTCCGATAGAGTGGTGACTTTTGCGCCACCTAGCATAAGCATACACAAAATTTCTAACTTAGTGCTGACTATTGTTAACATTTGAAGAAAAAACGTGCTTCTATGAAAAAAAAGTAATTTTTAGTAGATTGCTAAAAAATAAGCCATTGTATATACAGTTTCTGCGGTCGTAAAAAAATCTTTCTATACTATCAAAAATAAAACAATAAATTGATTGCATTATTATTTCGTTTTTATTCCGTTTTCCTATCCGTCGGTCAGTCTTGTTTTTTATATTTTAGTATTGTATTTGCAAAGTTTCCTATGTTTGTAATAGATACTTGTCATCCAGAACTGACTTGACAAACAAATGCAAATAAAATATGTCATAAAAAGTTCCATCGTAAATGCAGTGAGAATAAAAGTATTGAGGCGTAAGACGTGAACTTGATGTTGCTAAACATGACATGATCACTTAAATGAAATAAAAGTATTATGAAATAATAAAACAATTTACTATGTTTTTTTATGACAAGTACTAGACAGTCTTCATTGTTTAGAGAACCTATACATTCTACCAACTATGGATTCAATAACCCAATTGGCAGAATGTGTAGAATTGCAAATAGCTTTTCTAATGACATCGATTTGTTTTGCGATTCTAAATGTACATTTAAAAATCGTTTAAAAGATGTTTATGAATAATTTTATATTTTATATTTTGTCTTTATATGTATACAATTTCTGTGTTTATTTTGTATTTTTTATATTCTTTGTTTAGTTTTAAGTATTATACATTGTTTGTATTATTCATCATTATTTATGTGCAAGATGATGTAAATTTTTTTTTTATATGCCGTTAATAAAAAAATATTATTATTATTATTAGTTTCAGCTCTACTAGAGGTTACAACAATCAATTATATTAAATCTAGCAGTACTGCAATTTTGAGTAAACTAAAATTTAAAAAAAAAACAACAATTTGCATCTCAAAATTTATGATCTCTCAAAAAATGTTATCGAAAAAAGCTCATTCCAAACTTTATTAAATTAATCAATAGCAGTAAATAAAGTTAGAAAACCCGCAACAAAATATCACTTATTAAAAAAAATACAATAAGTAAAATTATTTTTAAAATATTTAAAGTGCTAGCAAAATTCAATTCATTAATTCAAATGTTATACGATGTTCTTAAAAAGAAAAATCTACCCATTACAGAAAATTTTCAGTTAAACTAAACTACCTGTTTCGTAATTGCACTCAGAAATTACACAGCTTAAAAAAAATCAGCAGTTAAAATATAAAAAAACATACCACCTTATTGCAAATTAGTCTCCTTTGACGTTTGCAGTATAAATTCTATTATATACCTCCGCAAGAATGTGTAATATTATATGAGATATACAGAACAAATCTGATATAGATGTCACTACACAAATAAGATTAGAAGATACTTTTAAAATGTGCATCAACAAAATGCTGTGACAACAGGATCACCACTTAGTCACTTCTAGCAGACTTTTTATGACACACTTGAAGAAAAAAATACTATCATCTTAGATGAGCTAAACCACATATTAACTTTTAGTATAGATACGTAGATAATATTCTAGCTGGCTTCAAAATAAAGTAAAAGACAACTCCCTATTTTTACAGTTCATAAACAGCATTCATACCAAGATTCAATTTACGGTTGAGTCAGAAGTCAATAAAGCGATTCACTTTTTGGATCTTTAAATTTTTTTAGAAAACCAACATTTACAGATGGCACAATTCCCAGCAAGTCAATCGACCCCTGGAATCATAAAATGGCGGCGTACAAATCAATAAAACATAAAGCAATCACAATTCGAATAGCATAAAAAAACCAAGATGTAAATAAATAAACAATTAAACAAATTGCACTCAACAATGGCTATCTCATCAACATCATAGACAAGTTAATAACTTAAAAAAATAACAAGAAAGCTTTAAAAACGTATATCCTCAAATAAAGAAAACGTCTGATTAAAAATAAAAATAAAATCTTTCTCCATTCCGTTCGAGAACTGTATCTCTATGTCCTGTTGTTGGGTCTCTTTACCTGCTAGTAACTGTTGAAAATAATTCTTCCTTCTCTTCATTATTTCTTTTTTGTTGGTTAGTATTTTGCATTACTTATCTTTTATAGCCGCTCTGTCTATTTTCTTCCCATATTTCTTTGCTACCCCTCTCCATTTATTTTTAAAAATTCTGTCCATGTTGTTGCTTCGATTCAATTACAATTTTTTACCTTCCTTCGTTAATTTTCGTTTCATAGTTTTTTTTTCTGTTTTCTTCTATAGGTGCATCTACCAGTTCTTCTTCTTAATTTTTACTTGCTGTTTTATTTTTTCTGTACACCATGCCGTTTGTTTTTTGCACCCCCATATTTTTCTTGCTGCATCTGTAACCATGTTCCTGAACACCTCCCACATTCTTTCTATATCCAATCAGCCGCTTTCATACTATGTAGCTTTCCCTGTATTCTCTAATCTAGTGCAAAACCTGTTGTAAAAGCAGCCCGAGTTCGATTTCCGGCAGCAGCAATTTGTCAAATATATTTCAATGCGGTCGTCTCCTTCGCAAGGCAATGGCAAACCAGCAAAGTATTTACCTAGTAAATCCCTCTAGTGATGTGCATAGGATTACACGTTAAACTGTAAGTCCCTCATGTTTGTGTAAAACTATTATCGCACACCACAAACATAAAAGAGCAGTCAGATACCTCGACAAATGTAATTTCTATCGTATTAATAGTTATATTACCAACATACAGCAGCTTCGTACAAAATGTTAGCTAGTCAAAAAATATACTAAGAAAGCATCCTTAAAGGTAGCAGCCTAATTCCCCGACACAGGACGGACGTACCTGCACAGAATGTTTAAATTAAAAAAAAAATAAAATAAAGCAATAAAATAAAAATTAATAATTGGTGGTGCAAAGTAGTTGTAGCACCATCATGTTGCTTTAACCAAAGAATCGAATATCATCGATAAAACTTCAGAATCACAACTGGGAACCAAATTGCTATGTCTAAAGAAGTAGACAATCAAATATAGTTTAATGAAAAACAAAAGTTTAAAATCAATTACCCAACCCAACTCCAAAGCGGCCAACCAAATACAGACAATTGTTTCGGTTTTCACAAATCCTCATCAGTGCATCTTGGTGGTACGGCATCGCTTGATGGTGAAGGATAAATTCGAATAATTAATTATGTGCTCTTAAACACAAGTTAGATAATAATTGGTGGTGCAAAGTAGTTGTAGATTTTAAACCATTATTTTCATTAAAATAAAAAGTTTTAAAAAAATCGGTAAATAGCAAAACTAGTCTGTAAACGTTACTTTAAATAATAATTAGTTTTCCGCACTAATACAAATTACTTCGTACCATTAAAAGTATACTAATTGGCTTTTTCTAACTATTAATATTTTCTTTTTATAGTTTGCTTCCATCTACTTCCCTAATTCATTAATCTTACCATATTAAAAAAAAAAAACAATTTATCATACATTTCAGAGACTTTCTCATCGTTCTATCTATAGAAAGGTACATTATTAGTATTTCATAAAACAGAATAATATGAAAGCAATCGATCTACAAATGACATGGTAATTATGCTTGAATAAAAAGTAAAAAAATAAAATAGCTTGCGAGAAGACGAGATCCTCGTCATTGAGAAATAGTTTTCCCAATGTAAAAACTTTTTAATATTGAAAGGAAGCTTGCGGTTGGAATGGACCAAGCGGGAGATGAAATATATAAGAACGAATTTCATTACGCCAACATTATATTACCTCGAATTTTTATGGGCTAATAGAGAATTTATCGATTCCGGACGGTCGGATATTATTATTTTTCACTTTGGCACATTATCCAAAAGAATAAAAGTGCCGTACTTTATTAAAATATCTATAACCGTGGACGAGTGTCATCCTTTTAACAGCAATTAATTGAAAACCATTAATTTTGACACATAATTGAACAATAATGAACACATGCATGGTACTATGTTTTGCATAATTAATAAGACTAAATCATACTCGCTCAACCGAATAATTGTTGTCAGTTTAAATGTATTTAGCTATGAGGATTGGCTGCAGAGGGACGTTAAAATTATTAGGTAGGTGAGCGTACAAACAGAATATACAAGTTGTATTGATTTATTGGCTCAATAATATGTATTATATAATTTTTTCTGTATTGACTTTGTATTTTAAGTTGATTAGTCAAAATATGTTATATCTGCAAGTCTGTTTATTGAAAATTCGGTAAGAAACTATTAGTAAATTAATACAAAATAAGTGTAATACAATCAAAAAGTTAAAGCTGAGAACTCGCCACCTGTACAATAACTAGAGTAATTTGTACTTTTTAAGTAAGCTGTTGTGTTAATAAATAAAATGTATGATATATCAATATATAGAATTTAAGTGTGTAAATAATTAATATTGTATTGAATCGATGATTAATTAAAACAAACATTGTTTGAGTATGGCAGATTTATTTAATAAACTGAGACATGTTTCACCACACAGTGGCATCATCAAGAATATTGGTTTCAAAAATTTATTTGATAAACTGCACAATGGTATCATCAGCCAGATGTGGTAAAAGATATCGCAGTTTATCAAATAAATCTAACAGCGTTTGTATTAATTATTAAGTTGATATTTTCAGTAAGTATAACGCACAACTTAATAATTATAATATTAAATAATGACTCAATAATCAATTCAATAATGGTTGTCAATATTGAAATGAATAATCGTAATAACTGTAAGTAGTAACACGGTGCCATTGCATTACCCCATGGAATATCAATACATATGACGTACCAATAAATACTTCATCCTATTATACATAAACAATGTCCGTCACCTTGTAACTTGTCAAAGTATAAAATGTTGTTATGAAATAGTCATATATAAAGTATAGTGTCCTACTCGCATGTAATACTTTATTAATATTGCCAGCTCGTTGAACAATACTGAATTCTATTATCATTACAAATTATAACTACTATTTTATACAATATACGTCAAAAAAATCGCTTAGCTTTAAAATATGCTCAACTTATTTCAGTAAAGCGCAGTAGAGAAAACGTTCAATACTCACAATTCCAAAACATGATCAAAACTAAGAATATTTTTCAAATCCAATTCTCTACCTACTACCAGTCAATTCAAAAACATGAGACTCCGGGACCCTGTATACCAAGTCATTATGTTGATTAATTTAAACATAGGTAGTTATCTTGTGCGGCAAATAAATTTAGTAGAAACCATTTATTATTATTTATATAAATTTTAAAGTATATATGTACCAGTTGAATAGGCACCGCAATTGTAATTAAAAGTGTTTTTTAAATCCGATAAAACTATTATCAAAAACCATCTCAAACCAATAACTTAACGTAACCCCACAAGAAGTAAATGGGAGGTAAAAATTGCATAACCTTGGAAGCCAATTTATCCAGACCTGAACTAATTTAGCGAATTATTGACATATGTAAACAGAGGAATGACCCTGAGGTTATAAGTGAATCAAAGCTGAAGAAAGTAATTTTAAACAGTTTATTTCAAAAATAAACCATTCCAAAAACTGGGCAACCGTTGCAAATTGCCTATGCTGCCTTAAGAACATAATGCTTGAGTTTTGATATTATACTATAAATAAAATCATAATAATAATTATTATTATTTTAGTTTCAATTAGGGTAGATCTGACAACAAAAAATACATGAAATGTTGTAAAAGGTTAAAGAAAGAAAAGAAAAACAAAATGTGAGAACAAGCCGGAGGGTGAGGTGGATCATATCAAACAATACTGGAGGTGATACCTTTGCGTTTTGTGATAAGTGAGCAAAGTTTTAAGCGGTGAGCAGCATGTGAATTGTTGAATCAAGCACTACCTGCCAGAGTCGCTTTACAAAATAGTTCAACATACTTTAGATAATGTCTGTGTAATGTGTTGGTTAGTTTCTTGTGTATGGTTACTGTAATCTCGGTGAATGCAAATTTTAATATTAAACAAAAATATGTGATTTAATTATGATATAGTTATTGAAGTGAATTATTTTAATAAAAGTCAAACCTAATAGATCACTTCATTATTCCTTTCCTCCTGTTTTATATACATTAACGACTAAAATAAATTTATAATTTTGAATAATATTTATTACTAATGTGTTTTTCATCATAATTTATATTTATAAAATATTGAAATTTATTTATAAAAATCGCAATATTTAAAACAAAACAATATTTTATAATAAAAGTCAATTCAAATATGTATATAAAATGATTACTTACACTATATAGACATATTATAAGCAAGCGGGAGTATATTCAATATTAGAAATTTAAATACAATATCATTTCCAACACTTTCTTGTATATAGCAGTATATTATGCACTAGAGAGTTACGTTTACCGTATCTTCTATAATGCAAACAGTTTTAACTATTTCCAGAGAACACGTTCTGTTAATTAAATATTTTCAAGCTATAAGTTTGCAAACTAAAGATTAATACTATAATTTCCTGATAATGTATGCAACATATGTGCCAAGTTGAATAACGACTAATAAATGATGCGACATAACATTTACAATGTATACAATATGTAAATTAAAACTTAGGTTATCATCAAGTATTTAATCAGGTCATTTATTATTATTTAAGTAATGGTGTGCACATCTATGATTGATAAGCAAGATAAATGTACGTTCTTTTGTATTTATTCAAAGTATACCGTTTATTATTTATAAAATCAATAGCATGATATATTAAAACACTAAGAGATACGATACAATTATCATATACCCTTTTTATATTATTAAACTAATTAAATGTATTAAAGTATTAAAATTGTTTACAAGTTATGTGAGTAACATAATTGCAATCATGAACCCTGATATAATAAGTGAAGTAATTATATTAAAAAAATCCTAGATTACTATAATGTCAGATCCGTTATAGTAATCCATTATCTTATGAACAATACTAACAAAAAAAATTTTTTTGTTAAAAAATCTTATATTGAGTGTTTTACCATTTAGAAAAATATAATCCCACTCGTTCTAACTATAAACGTCAGCTTAAAATAGAACTGAGAAATGAACAATAGTACCTCAATGAGCAACAATATAAAACTTAAAAATGTTGATAAGATTAAACAACTAAATATACGAGATCAAACCCCTATGCAAAATGTACTATACCGTGAGCGAGAAAAACTACAGCAAAAAACTTCGGCAACTGATACCAACATCCACGTCAGGTACACACCCGGTGTGTACCTGATGTGATTATTCCATATCTGCAATAGCAACTGTCTTAGCTCCTGAGCTGTTCTTGGAGCAAGTGTATGCTTTCGAAAACATCGTCCCAACTCATCTCAGACATGTTCTATAGGTTTCATGTCCGGGCTGAGAGGTGGCCAATGGAACCGCAAAATTCCCACTTCATCCAGATAATTTCTGACAACTCGGCTACGTGAGGTCTCGTCCATAGTTATCATAAAGAGCATAATATGATCTTCAAGAACCTCCTTAATGTATCTGTGAGCTGCCAGGAAGCCATTCTCTATAAAGACCAACTCTGTGCGTGCTTCGGTACAAATTCCTCTACAAACCATAACCGACCCACTGCCTAATAGAAGTCGCTCATCAATACAAACTAAAGCGTATCTTTTTTCGCGTCTTCTCCACACTTTCCGACGTCCGTCTGATCCAGCACTAACATTTACATCTCTAACTTCATGAAGTTGATTTCGTAGATAAACTGCAAAAGCTGTTCAATTCCGCAAACTTGTGGACACCATAAAACGGTCATCTCTGTTCGTGGTGACTTTTTTTCGCCCAAATCCTGATCTTCTGGTTATCAGGCTTTTACCAACAATCCTTGCAGTTTCACGTTTTCCTCGCCAATCTTCAATCAACGGTATAATTCTTGCCACAACAATAAGGCCTAAAAGCATTATGACCTGTTAAATATAATACACCGTGTGAATGACAAGTTACAAAATATAGGTTTTCAACTAGAGCGAAATGAATGCTTTTTTATAGATGTCTGTAACACGGTGATAATAACTGACAGATAGATAACATTTGTCAGGAAATAAATTATTAAAGGCCTATTTTGGTTTACAATTTGCAAACATAAAGTTAAAAAAGCAAACATAAAGTTAAAACAAAAAAATCCAAAAATAAGTCATAATTTTAAAGTGACCTATATTTTTTGCTCGCCAGTGTATAATTTATAACCATTCACATGCTTACATTTCTACTCATCATCATGGTTTTTTGTCAGGTCGATCAACAACCACAAATTTAGCTATCACTACACAGTATTCAAACAAATCTTTAGATAGTCGAAATCAAACTGATGTCATTTACACTAATTTTTCGCGTGCTTTTGATTCAATTGATCATGACATATTACTTCACAAACTTGGCTTCACTAACAACATGTTAAAGTTTGTATCGTCCCACCTTGTAAATAAAGTTAATTATGTCTACTACAATGGTTTTAAATCTATAGAATTTTGATATCAAGCTCTGGTGTTCCTCAAGATTCAAACTTAAGACCTTTATTCCATCTATCCCATGTCCTGTTTTAGCTTATGCGGATAACATAAAATTGTAATAATCGTAATTCTAAAGTTAAAATCTTAGAGTTCTGTTTGACTCTTTTACAAACCATATTTTAGATTATGTACGTGTCAAGGACAGATTCAACAACCCGACACTAAAAAGCAGGGGAGAAAAACCAATAGACTTCTGCACACATAATGAATTAAGAATGTGCAACACATTCTTTGAGCACAAGCTGCAGCACAAGATAACATATACAGGTGCAAAAGAGCAAAAATCAAAAAGTTGAATACAGAATCATTCAGAAACAAAAGCACAAAGACGCTCTACCAACAAAGACTGGCTCTCCAGATAAGGCATAATACCAGCGCAGACAGTGATACCAAGCGGCATGGTAAAAACTGAAACAAAACATTAACCAAGCTGCCACAGAAGCGCTTAGAAAGAAAATAATAAACAAGACACCAACATACATGAAAAGACCCAAGCCCTGGTTTAATCAGGAGGAAAAAGCTCTGGCACAAGAAAAGATAAAAACCTATCTTATTTATAAGTCGACAAATTCCAAAGAAAACTTTGAAAAGTATAGGGAAATAAGGAACAGAACTAACAACCGAATCCGCACCATAAAAAGAAAGACATGAGAACAATTTAGTAGGGAAATAGAGAACGACCTATACGAGACACAAACACGGATCTAGAAGTTCGTCAGGGGATTGAGAAAAAAAAAACAACAAAACAGTACAAATAAACAGCATTAGCTTGGACAAGCTAAAGTCCTTCTTCACCGAACTATTTGATTAAAAAAGACCACAAGACCACACCAGCCTGCACTCGAACAAGTAACCACCAAAGACGTCAAAGCCATCCTAGCAAAACTAAAAAACGGCAAGGCTCCTGGCCCTAATGACATCAAAAACAAACTGCTGAAATACGGAGCACAACCACTTGCAGGGCAGCTGGCAAAGCAATACAACATAGTCTTACTAGACTAGAAAAAGAATGCAAGCATAACACTACACAAAAAGGGCAGCAGGAATGACCTGAAAAGCTACAGATGCATCTCCCTACTGGGTGCATCAATAAAGATAATCACAAAACATCTAGCAAACATTGTAACAGAGAAGACCACGATGCGGAAAGAGCAACAAGGCTTTCGAAAAAACCGCACCACCACAGACGCTATCTACGTGGTGCGTCAAATCGCAGAGAAAGCGCTGGAGTTCAACAAAGCCGCCTATCTATGTTTCGTGGATCTAGAAAAAGCGTTCGATAAAGTCAACCTCTCAGACGACTAAAAACGTTAATTATCAAAAACATACACCCCAACATAATCGAGACAATAAAACAAATAAACACAGATACCACGACCAAACTAAGAGCGACAAACGGGAAGAAAACTGATATCCAAATCAAAACGGGATACGGCAAAAGGACAGACTAAGTTCTCTACTATTCAACCTCCTCATGGATAAGATTATAGCAGCCCTCCACCCAATAGAACATGATTAATGAAATAAGGCTTTTTTATTTCTTATTACAAACTGGAAAATAAACTCATTAAAACAGTGTGCTACGCTAACGACGCCGTACTGATCGCAGAATCGGTTTACAATAGCTACAAAACATGTTCAAAAAGAAGTGCCAATAAACATGACAATCAGATGCAAACTTGCCGTAAATGACATCATCATTGACCAAGTCTCAGAATTCCAATAAACCCGTACGGAGACCTAAAAGCCAATTTCCTGAACGAGGTAAACAGAGCGTCCAAGATATCAGAAACACTGCAAAATCCCGGCTGGAAGAATAAAAACATAACAACTAAGAGGAAAGCAAGGATCTACAAAGCGTGCGTGAGACCCATTCTCACCTACTCCGCTGAAACCAGAGCCGATACGGCAGAGACAAAACGCCGGCTAAGATGCGCAGAGATGAGTACCCTCAGATCCTTCACTGGCTACTCACTTGCCGATCAAAGAACTAACATTAAAATACGTGAGAAATGCAACACACCGGATATTGTGAGATGGGCGCAAAGCAGAAGAAGACAGTGAAACGAGCACGTGTCACACATGCAAGACGATAGAATCACCAGGATACTGCGATAAAACATACAGAAGGAAGGAAGGACAGCTAGACGTCGATATCGCATGAGCAGGACCCGGGGTAGGAGTTTGGCCAAAACAAGCCACACGGCTTTCGAAAAGGAAGAAAAGAAGAAGATGAAGGCAACAGCAGATAATCTTATCTGCAGCTGCCTTTAAAATGTTAGACTTCCTTATTCGCAGGTCAAAATATTTTGCTTTTGTCCACAGTAAGCTAAAATATGCTTCTGTAATATGGTACCCACATTACATAAATATTTGACTACAAGTTGAACGCGTTCAAAAACGGTTTCTGAAATTTTTAACTTTTAATACTTAGATTTTAATAGATAGTACTTATCCAGACATCTATAGGAGCCTATAGCCTGCTGGTTGAACATAATTTCGCATCACTATTTAAACTTAGAGAAAACTGAAGCGTAGTAAAGAACATTATTGAATTTACAAAATTATTATCCTGCTTACGTTTTAATGTCGTTTGCCTTCTCGTTATTGATACTTTCTTTTATCTTCATCAAATACTAATATATTATGTTATGTAATTGTATACTGTTATAATTTTGTTGTTGCAATTAGTTTTTCTTGTTTCTTTTATTTTTGATTAAATTGTAATTTCTTTGTATTTTTTAATGGTTTTCATTTATGTTACACATTGCTTCAATTTTTGAACCAGATATCAATTTTTCAGTAATAAAGCTCATTTTATCTAGACTAGATGTAAAAAGACAGGTTTACAAAATTTTCGAATTTAAGAATGCTATTAGGGGATCAAGTCCTTCTTAATGTAACACTAAGACATACTAAAAACTAGTTGATTTAGTCTTATATTTATAAGCAATTAAAATAAGATGTATAGAATATAATTTTATACCACCAAACTTCAGAAAAATCAACAACAAATTAAAACTAAATAATTCGAAAATTTTGTGTTCATTATACCTCTTGTTACATATATCCTGGAACACACGGTATGTATACATGATTATAACAATTGTTAAAATACAATAATATATAAGTCAGTATTTGTCTGTTACAACATTATTATGTTTCACAAGAGTAATTGAATTATATAAAATATAACAAAAATCTGTACATTAGTCATCGATCCAGCGTTACCAGATGACGCTATTAATATTACCGTTCATTAATGTCAATTACGATAGCATGCGGTAGATTGATTGCAGTTTAAATTTAACACAATTTGTTCATTTTAAAAATATTCATTTAATTTAATAAATCACACCCTTATGCATAGTCATACTCAGTAACAGTAATAGTAGTAGTGCTAATTATATTTAAAACGCAAACTGAGCTTAGTTCTCAACTAAAACGATAATAGACAAATTGCCTTGTTTTACATGTAATTAAATACATACTACATATAACCAACAACTCAATTGTAAATATGGAGACATTTGGCCTCGTTTATTAATTTATTGCTTATTTATTTATTATCACCAAAATGTAGTAGTTGCGTAAGATATGATTAATAAAATAAATTAATAGTATATAATTTAATATATAAATTAGTTTGGTATTTTGTTGTAAGATGATGTGGCAGCAAACACATCTCATGCTGTGCATTTCTTGGCATTTTTACCCCGATTGAACATAATGGATATTTATAAATTTTAATAACACATTCAAATTATTGTACCTTAAATGTAGTTCTGCAAGCCTTATACTCCCAAGCCCTTCATTTGCAATAAATGCATAATCTATTTTAGATAATAATAAATTACATTTTAAAACAGAACAAAATTATTTTCGGAAAAATAAAATACTCGGTGTAAAACAAAAATTAACTAGACTGGACTTATAACAATAACAAAAAAGTTAACCAGAAGGTTAAAAATGGAGAACATAAATTGGAATACAAATATGAAAAAGTCAATAATCAAAGACAAGAAGTTCCGTTAACTGGTAATCTTCCACTACTCAAATAGTAGTCTACTCCAAAAATTCTAGAAAAAGCAGCTCATTAATGATTACAAAAGCAATAAAATAAAAACTGGAGACTCTTTGGAGAACCCAAACTCGGGAAAAGCCAAGAACGTAATCGCAAAGCCAAGGCTTTCAAGGGCGGCCAAACTCCACAGGCTAAAGGAAGCTCAGGCAAGGGTGGCAAGCAAGCCAACTAAAATGTCTGGTAATATGGTAAGGATGCAACAGCGACACTTCATGCTACCTGCACCAAACACTCCTGGTATATCAAAGACCTGCAACAAAAATAAAGAAAATAAAAAAGCTTCATAAGCAATAATCCCAAAAAAAAATACCCTGATTGCTCCCTGAACTCAGTGGAAACAGAAACTACCAACAACTCCATATTGAAAAAAATTAATAAACTGAAGAACCTCCTTTTCAAAAATGTACCTTTAAAAAGAAAACTGAATCACAAAGCAACCCAACACGTCTTGCTTATGAACAAGGGCTCTTAAGAGAAGGTGGTAAATTCAAAAGATAAACTGTATCTAGGTTTCTCCACAATAACCCTAAAGTTTACAAAAGGACCATCAAGAAGACCATTAATGTAATGATAAGTGCTATGTTGAACATCGTGCAAATCAATCTACACCACTGTAGAGCAGCTTATGCAGCCCTCAGTGTGTATATTATCCAACACGACATTGATATCGCCCTTATTCAAAAATCTTTAGATTCACAAGAAAAGGATAAAAGGGTTAAGCACACCTGGCAGATGGCTGCTAGCAGCCCAACCCTCATGCAAAACATGCACCATAACAAAACGTGTACTTCATCTAAGATTATGTTTCAAAAACCTGGTGACAGCCAAGGTGGTAATAGTATGGAAAAAATAAGCGACTGCAATGCCAATACCCATCACGTAGTCTAAGAAAGCAAGAACGTAAACCTATAAAGTAAAAAACTCTCAATATTATGAATAAAGATACCGCGCCAAAGTTGCGCAACGTGTCGAATAGCGAGGTTATCAACGTCACATGCATACATCCAGTTCAATAATTATAATGAATCAGAAGAAACACTCCTTCTAAAATACAGGAACCCGATAAAAACTAGGATATATACAATATAATATTAGTTAACCAAATCGTCTAAAGATAGCAATAAAATCACATAAGCTAAAGATAATAATTTGTTTGTCAACTCCATTAAAACCGAAAGAAGCTGCCCAAACACTGTCAAATACACCTCCAACAAGATCACTTGATGTTGTCGAGCTCCACAAGGCAAGAGCATACACTAGAAAGCTGTTCAACAAAGCCAAGAAAAACAATGACTGAGCTACTTATAGAAATTAATAATGCCATAAAAAACAAATAAAAATCGTAAAGGAGATACTGTACAGACGTTCAAAACAATCCTACATGCTCCTGCCTCTAAAAACTTTAAGCAAAGACCGCACTGAAAACATTAAATCCCTGCTGACCAAATACAAAAAATATACACAGACAGTGAAGGGCACTCTGCAAAAGCTGATGCAGGCACACTTCCCGGAGTTTACGTTAATAAAAGCTCCTGCTACAGAAGACCTGGAACTGCCAAATAAAAAAACAATCAAAAAAGACTGGTGGAAACCATAATCAATCCAAGCAACCTAAAATAGAAAACCTACACATTTAAACCATTTAAGTCGCCAAGAACGGACAAAATCTATCCCATCATGCTATAGAAAAGATTCAAAGTTCTGAGAGAACCTCAGAGCAAGTGTACCACTTTCGCACATACCAAGCAGAATGAAAGTGGCCAAGTGGCAAGCCACCTATGCCCTGGATAAATCTTACAGCCACGTATGCCCTGGATAAATCTTACAAACTAATCAGCTTGACACCCTTTATGCAAAAACTATTATACCAACCAAAAAAAAACCCTGAAAACTAACTAACACCAGCTAATCGAAGTCAAAAAGTTAATTAACTTGCAATTTGTGACTGATAACCTACAAAGTGAAACGTGCGTTAAAAAAAAGGTGCAATATAAAGGAAAAAATTTACAAAGAAGAAGCTGTAACACTAAAAAAACTGGCAGTTAGTTACGAGAGAATTTTTTAAAAAACGGCAATAAAAATCAAAACGCCAATGTTAATGCAAAAACTTCTAAAATAAATTCCATAGATGTAAATAAAATATCAACAGCTGTTATCGTGACCCCGACAGAAAACATAAATACTATAAAACAAAAAAAGTTAACAATCATGCATCAAACAGATACACCTTTTAAAACTGACAAAAATGTTGCACCTATTAGTCAAGAATCAAATTGGGAATTACCGCGTAAGAAGAAATGGAAATCAAAATCCAACACAATCCATGAAAAATCTTCTGAAATCTTACCAATTAAAGCTGCTAAAAAATTTGCTGAAATACACGTTTATCGTCTGGATCCCAGTGCTACATAACTTGATGTGAAAAATTATCTAATAATAAAAAAATTTGAAAATGTTAGTTGCATTAAAATGGAGTCTAAACATCCGCAAGAATATTCATCGTTCAAAGTGTCTGTGCCGATTGAACAAGAATCAGCAATACACTTGCATAAATGATTTTTTAGGTCTATTCTCCAAGAAGAAAGAAACAAGTTAAAAAAACCTGAAAACTACAAAAAACAATTTGCAAATATTTCATACGAATTTGCAATCAGCAAGAAATAAAATACACGAATTTGAATCCTTTTTATATAGTGAAACAAATTGTTTTGATATAATCTGTGTTACTGAGCACTGGTTAAGCCCCAGTGAAATAAATTATTACGTTATTGAAAATTATAACGTGGCATCGTGTTTCTGCAGAGAAAATGGGTACGGTGGCGCAATGGTATTAATTAAAAATAATATAAATTATGTAAATTATCAAAATATTGTTAATTTATCGATTGAAAATATTTGCGAACTTGCGGCAATATACATTAAATCATTCGATACAATCGTTGTATGTGTTTACAGACTGCCAAAATCTGACTTTGAAATGTTTTTATCAATTTTTATTAAAATATTAGAATATCTAGATCCCAATCGTTATATTATTTTTGTCGGTGAAATTAATATAAAATTTGGTAAATGTATCATTTCCTTTTATTACCATGTCTAGCCAAAATACTGTAAAAAGAAATTGGTTAAATAGCAATCTAAAAGATATGCGTGAGAATATAATGTTTTTAACAGACTTTAATAAAAAAAATCCTTATTTGAGTTTAAATGAATCTATTTCAAAACTGAAATTAAATTATAAAACTGAAATAAAAAATAGTAAATTAAAAGCAAATAGTGACTACATCAACAAAACAAATTATAAAGCTAAAGCAATGTGGAATTTAGTAAATTCAAAACAAAATCAAGTAAAGTGTGTTAAAAATGATATATCTCCTAATGATTTCAATAATTTTTTATAAATATTTCTACCGAAATTATAAACAATATCCCATCGAGTAATCATGATCCTATAAGTGAAATGGGTGAAGAAATATTATGTGATGATTTTGAAATATCAGAAGTATCTATAGTTGAAGTTAGAGATATTATAAAGGCCTTAAGCAGCAGCAATAGTCTTGATTCAGATGGATTAAATAGTAAAATAATAAAACATGTAAGTAATATTATTATTTTCCCATTAACAAAGCTAATAAATATATGTATTAATAAACAGTGTTTTCCAACTTGTTTAAAAACTTCCAGAGTAATACCCATTTTTAAAAAAGGCAATGAGGAAAACAAAAATTGCATTAAAAAAAAGATTGGTAGAACATTTTGAAAAAAAAACAACTGTTCTCTCCAAATCAATTTGGTTTTCGAGCAAATAGATCAACAACATCAGCCTTATTGGAGTTTGTTTCCCATGTTTACGAAGCAATTGAAAATCGTGAATATATTAGTGCAGTTCTTTGCGATTTGACAAAAGCATTTGACTGCGTTTCACACGATATTTTATTAAAAAAACAGAATTACTACAAAGTAGAATTAAAAGCCAAAAATTTTACAAATGTTATTTGTCAAATCGCAAACAATTTGTTGAAATTAACAACAAAAAATCTGACACTTTGACAATAAAAAATGGGATATTGCAAGGATCAATATTTGGGCCTTTGTTTTTTCTTATTTTTATAAATGATATTGATAAACACATAAACTCACGTATCATACTTTTTGCGGATAATACTACAGCGTTAAACCGTCATACCAACTAAAACGAGGCACTTCTGAAGTCTGAATTATCATTATATGAATTGCAAAATTGGTTTCATAAAAATAAACTACACATGAATCCAAATAAAACTCAACAACTAGTTATAAGCACAAGATGCCTGGATCAGTCTAGCTTCACAGAACCAGTCAAATTATTAGGAATTTACTTTGATAGTAATTTAACATGGACTAAACATTGTGATAAGTTATCAAATAAATTATGTTCAATTACATATTTATTTAGAAACCTAAATAAAACTGTACCACTTGACGTTTTGTTATCAACATGTCATAGCTTGTTTCAATCACTTGTGAGTTACGGCATTCTTATATGGGAAAACTCGGCAGCCGCAAAAAGAGTTTTTGGTATCCAAAGACGCATAATTCGGAATAGCTGATGTTCACTACCAAGATGATACTCGGCCGTTATTTAAAAGATTGAAAATATTAAATTTGCCAGGGTTGTATATTCTTCAATGGTTGATATATGTCAAATCCAATCCAAGTCTATACACTAACATAGAATGTATTCATGATTATGATACACGAAATAAATTGAATATTTACCAGCCATATTGTAGAATAAATAAAACAAAATACAGCACAAAACAGCACAAATTATTACGCAATAAAATGTTTTAATGCCCTGCCAAACGTCATACGTAATATGTGTAATGTTAAATTTAAGCTCTTTGTAAAAAATATTTTAATAGATTGTAGTCCGTTTTCTGTAGACGAATTTCTTAGTATTAAGTTTTTAAACTAT
Source organism: Tachinus rufipes (assembly GCA_963932245.1). Taxonomy (NCBI): domain Eukaryota; kingdom Metazoa; phylum Arthropoda; class Insecta; order Coleoptera; family Staphylinidae; genus Tachinus; species Tachinus rufipes. Next base: position 66,543,748 of record OZ010745.1, on the reverse strand, counting down.
TTGTAGATTGTACCAATTTTTAGACATGTGCAATATGTATTTAATTTAGCACGAATAAATATTATTATTATTATAATCAGCGGTGCAAAAACCATCCATTGCAAGAGACATTGAAGGAATATTTAACAATAAATTTGTCCGACACTGGGACAACTCTATGCTCAAAAACCGGGCTATAAGCATAGCATTATATGAAAAGACTGTAGGAGCTAAAGCCAACGGGTGCCTACAAGCAGGTGTACTTTCACCCTTACTGTGGTGTCTTGTTTTGAATGGCTTACTACAGATACTCAACGGCATGAGCTTTTTTGCCTACGCCAATGATCTCACTACCCTCGTACACACGTAGTTAAAATCATGTCACAACCACGTTTTATACAATTTCACGTTATATTTAACAGTAGCATAACTATTGTTCCACAACTCGTTTTACATTAAAAAAAATAAAAATAAATATTTAAATGGACCACCCTGCATATTAGTTTTTTTTTTTTATTTTAAAGATAATACAATTTTACATACATCATAATCTGAATATAATTTTTTTTTTCAATCAAATTCATGTTGTAGCTGACTGCGTTATATGTTTTATCGTACACAATACAACCAAACAATTTTGTAAAACAATTTAAAATTAAAACTCTTTGATAGTTTGAATTTATTATCCGTCCAGTCTTTAAAACCTGTTTTTATAGACAGTTAAAAGTTAAAAAATAGAAAAATTAGTGCCCTTCCGCAATCCTATTCTATAAAATTAGGAATTCTGTCGTGACCTATTTTGTACATTCATTTTTGAATCGCTTTAACACATATAATTTTCCACAATTACTTTTAGAACACAAATTATTCCCGGTAAAAAATTATTAATGGGGTTAAATTTATTTATAAAATATTGAGCAAATGCATTTACAATGTTGGGTAGAGTATTATGATTTTTCATTGTATACAATATAGGGTAAGTATGCGTGATTTACGAGCTTTGTTGTTTATAAAATTCCATAATGCAGCGTGATTAGAATTAACATTTTGTTCAACAGACCAAATGTAGTTTATTATAATCTCTAGTAAATTGTCCTTTAATAAGGGCTCGTAGATGTTTAAATTTATCTTAGTTTGCTGCTGGAAAGTTCAATACATTTTTTTCTTTAATATTGCATAATAACTCATTACTAATCTTAATACAATACTGCAGTTTTATATTTGAGTTGCATTTTTAAAGCAAGACATCAAGGTTCGTAAAGTAGCGGTTGTCTCGGTAGGTAAGAATTGAGACAAAGCTGAGAACAGGGATTACGGCCGTGACGTAGCCCAGAATAGTTGCCTGTCACGGTTGAAGGTGATATTATGCGTTTCAAGAAATTTAAGTGCAGTTTAAATATAAAATTTATTTTACAATATTATTTGATCAATTTAATGATTGATTTCTATTTATAAGAGTATAAGTTCATATTTACTTATATATGTCCGAATACTTAATAGTTATATTTATAATTATTGCAAATATTGTCAAATAATAAGTACAGTATTTTTTAAAGAAGTAAGTACTCCATCAATGTAAACATTGTATTATTTAATAACATATATACTGTCATGAATACTACTATTGTAATTATTTTATTTTTACTTTATTTTTTAATTATGTATATTAATGTTATGTATTGTCCTGTGTAAGCTATTATTAGCAATAACACCAATAAACTATTATTACTATTAATATTGCGGTGTAGCTCAAACAGTCTAAGTGGCGTCATATGTGAGTAACAAAACCTTCTCTTACTTCTTACTCTAGAACCATGATTCGCAATTGCATTACATAAAGTTGGTTGCTTCACAGTTATTAATAAATAATTCAATAAAATGTAAAAAAATTATTTGCTTAAACTTAAAGAGTATTACTTCATTACATCCCAAATTTAGTAAACTTTTTATTGTAATATAAGTTATTTTTCTAAAATAACAATTGTATGATAAAATGTAAAAGTAGCAAAATAGATGTCTCAAACTGGATTGTGTGACAAATAGCAAGCAAGAATCAATCGTACCCTTTCCATGTACAAAAAGTACAACCTGCAAATCATCCTCAGCGTTTACAATTTTGCCAATAGTTTTTACGAAGCTTGCTGAAATTCCAAACGTTTCCTCCATTGTATTAGAGACTGACAAAGCAACGTTTACACGTAATAGCATAAATAACTGTCATATTACTCATATCTGGGCAGTCAAAAATCCACATTGTATTTGTCGTAATCATTTCCAGCACGGATTTTCAATAAGCATAATCGATTGACTGAACATGATTATCTTTTTTTTTCCAACTTCATTTGTTAGAAATATTTGAAGAAATTCCTAACAAGGTAAGCAAAAACTATGACCAACAATTTTTAGACAACAGATATTGAGTCTTAAACCTTGTTAAAGAAGAATATCCTTTAGTAGTACTCAAAAAATATCTTGCCAAGTAGGTGTCTCAAATCGGATTGTCCCATTCCTTGTACAAACGTTTGAACCGGACTATGCAAATTTCAATTTGTCCAAATCAATTGACTAAACATGACTATCTTTTTTTGCAACATCGTGTGCAATAATTCGCTTACCACCGACTGTTGATCGTTTAGTTCGCCAACAATCCAAGACTACGCGGAATCTAACAATCTTCTTTTCGTTCACCAACATGGGTAATCCGTAGTCGAACATAAATAAATCAGTCTGTTTGAAAATAATTGGATTGGATTGGATCGAGAACCTCACCCGACCTAACACCTCTAGTTTTTTTTTTAATTATGGGGCCGTATAAAGAATACACCAACAACACAACTAAATAATTAACCAGCAACATAGTACTAAGTTCAAAAAACTGATATAAATCAGTGTTCATAATTTTGTAACATTTAGTATTCGTACAATTAAAAAAAAACTATCTATATCTTGAATTATATATAAAATTATAGGTTTTAAAAGAGTGTAAAATGTTAAAAGATCATCAATTTTATTGTAGAATAAAAATTTAAGAACGTGTTTTATAATTAACAAATAAAATGTAAGCAATATCATTTGTAATATAACCCAACTATTTTGTTACTGCTAATGCGTACTTTTTTGCGTCAATTATACAGAAAAACTATAATCTAAATTAATAATAATAATAATAATGGTCTTTATTTGTACTATTCACATACAAAAGAGCGTAGTTCAGCTACAATAACATTGATGACAATATGTGCATTTAACAGACGTTTAAAGTTAGGTTGGGTTTAGGTTAGGTTTAAGTGGCAGCTAACGCTCACATAGGTTATTACGGCTATGGTCTCCTTGCACGAGGCAAATAGAATACCAATATCCCCACATGAGTCTCAAGTTTATGTGTGCTGCCAGCTCGTTCAGCTTTCTCCGAGAGTCAGAGACCACTGTTGAGTTGGTGACACGCTAGTAATTGCCCTGAGAGCAGCTTGGCTGTCGGTGTAAATGTGGATCTGTTCACCAGGGTTCTCATTTACTATCAGCCATGCTGCAGCCTCTTTTATGGCGGTTACTTCCGCCTGTAGAACGCTGCAGTAGTCTGGCAGGCGTAGGCTGATTCTGAGGTTAGGGTCGTTGAAGAAAACTCCGCAGCCCACTTTATCCTCCTTCCGTGAGCCGTCTGTGTAGACCTGCGTGTGTCCTGCTGGTATACCTTTCTTCTCCATCTACTCCTCTTCAGAAGGTATGTGGTATGAGAATTTGTGGCCAAAAGCAGGTGTTGCTAGACAGCGGTCTATGTTTTTGGGCACCCCTTTAAATTCATTGATTATTCCGGCGTGACCACGATGATCCGATGTCAACATTTGCACCGACTTTAGTCTGAGTGCTGTGGTAATGGCAAGTAGCTTACCCATTAGATCGACCGGGGCTATGTCCAGGATGGTCTCCAATGCTTTCGTATCATGAGCGCCGCCATTCTCTGCACTTTTGTAAGCGCCATTTGATGGACTCTTTTATTAAGTGCCGGCCACCATATGAATACGCCGTACTAGAGTATTGGTGTAACTACTAGTTTCGAGCCCCTTCAACATGTTGCGACATTATATTGAGGTGTTTCCCTGAGGCCGTTATTGCTACGTCATCCGCATAGGCGACGACCATGCAGCCAGATTTCCTAAGTTGGAGGAGCAGCTCATTTAGCGTGATGTTAAAAAGCAATGGCGAGAGGACGCCCCCTTGTGGGGTTCCCCTACTCACCTTCCTTTTTATGAGGGATTCTCCCACGTTTAAAGTTATAATCATCTATAATTATATATGTAGATATACAGGGTGTAGATTAATTGACGGACAAACGCCAGGTTGTAGACCGTGCCAAAAGAAAACAAGTCTTTATTCCAAAATGCTAAAAAACTCTTCGTTTGGCCTCACAAGGTCTTCAAAGTTTCAATTTTGTCAATACAAATATTGTTTTAGGTGCGTATTGTATGTACCAAGTTGCTTTCTTTTTTAGTATAATAAATATTAAAAAATGTGCAAATTACTTTCCAAGAATAAAACAAATTTAAATTAAAAATGCCCTTGGCAACGTATGCAATGAATGTCAGTTGATATTTCTATTTTATTATGACTTTTACTTTGAATGAATACGCAAATTACGCCGGTGATGCTTGAGAATGTCATGAATTCGATACTGTATAGTGTTTAGAAGTAAACGGTGGCTAATATAAACATTTGTAGTTTATAATAAATAATAACATTTGATGTGTGTATTAAGTTTCCTACATTATAGGTTTGAATATAGAAATAGAAATTTTGCTACGTTGCCAAGCGTAACGAAACTTTAAGGATCTCATGAGGCCAAACGAAGAATTTCTCAGCATTTTAGAATTAAGATTTTCGTTTTTTTTGCACTGTCTACAAAGTTACCTGGCGTTTGTCCGCCAATTAATCTACACCCTGCATAATTCAAGATATAATTATAGATAATGTCAAACGGGCATTACTATCCAACTTTTATTAGAGCATTTTAATCACCATGTATACAGAGTAATATATTACGATCTCAAACGTATAAATTTGAAATCATTTTAAAAGAAAGATAAGTGGAAAAAAATATATAACACTTCACATCCGGAAGAAATCTGCCTGCATGTTTTCGAAGTCATTATAAATCAACCAACTCTGTTTGTTAGAATAAAGCACATGCAGTAAAAAAAAACTCGTAAAATGTAAACAAAGTATCTATAATTAATAAAACTAATTATCTACTTCTATTCCTTCTTAAACAATTAGCTACACTTTTATTTTATATTTATTTACTTTTAAGTTTTTTGTTTAAATATTTTAACTGAAAAAACATAAAAAAATATAATGACGCAACAAATATATTTCACAAATCATAATAGTATAATCATTTTATTTTTTTTAATTTATTTTAACAATTCAATAGCACCGAACCTATAATTGATAAAAATACTGCTTTAAAATATCCAGTAAATGTTTTGCTTCATTAGATTCCAATCCTTAAATAAGAAAATCCAGCACTGACATATTAATTCCCCCGACTAAGTTCGTGTTAAATGTCACAAAGCTCCTAATTTGTATACGTAAAGATTTAACAAGTGAAAATTTGCATTTACCTAATCAAATCCAAGCATCTTTTCACATCAATTATTTGCATATAAAATCATTCATTGCCACATTTGATTTATGCCGTTAGTTTCAATACACCGTATAAAGAATGTAAATATAAACATCAAAGCATAAAAATAATTGTATCTGAAAATCATTCCTTTCTTATTTTTACGTTAAACATTTTTAAATTTGTCAAAATTTGACATTTATATCAAATCTTTCATTATGTAAAAATAATAATTTCAAAACCTGGCAAAGATTAAAAAGTAAAAAGTGACACAATTGTAAGCTTTTATCCCGACACCATCTCTAGTCCATTCTCAATAATTTGCCGTGAGCTCAAAACTGCACGTCAACTAAAATACATGTACATTACTACAAGCAACTTAAATTACTGGTAATCATGTTTGTGTGTAGTAATCTAAGATACGGCAGCAGATACGACGCTAGAATTTTGTGAACCCTCTGGGACTTGGTCTGTTTTTTTAGCAGAAATCCGGCCTTTACACCGCATGCGACAGCCTTATGCTGTCGATAACATTTATAGATTTGTTGGGAAGCTTGAAAATAGTTCTAGATGACCGCATGAAAACTTGACGTTTTTTTTTGCTGTCAATTTGTAAGAAGATGCAAAAAAGAGAACAAGTTTTGCTCTGCAGTGTAGTCAAGTTTTCATGCGGTTATCTAGAACTATTTTCAAGCTTCCCAACAAATCTATAAATGTTAGGGACAGCATAAAGCTGTAGCATGCGGTGTCGAGGCCGGATTTCTGCTAAAAAAACAAACCAAGTCGCAGAGGGTTCACAAAATTCTAGATGTAGCTTAAACATGGTTTTTGTAAAATCAAAATACTATTGACAATATTTTTTCTCTTTCTCGTTGTGTGTGTGTTTTCTGGTGATGTCAAAATTTGTAAAATCGCAACCAATTGATCAAAAACGTTTAATTGCTCCTAAAACGTTCGTACAATTTGTTCACATATTGTTTCTATCTTTGATCCGATTCATATACCCTTAATAAAATTATTGCATGTTTTTAATGGGATTAAAATACTTATAAATAACCATAGCACAGAATCCGATAAAATTAATTCTTTAGAGCCATCTGACACAAAACTAATTTATAACAAAATTAACCGCCTCGTTATTTTTAATGTTACAGAGTTGGTTAAATTAGCAAAGTTGAGCAGAATTTCCAGAAAAACGTAAAACCATTTTTAAATTTGTCATAGGTCTTCAACTTAAATATTCCAAAATAACTAAAAACGGTTGTTTTTTTTTTCAAACTTAAATAACTTTTTGTCTATTTACTCTAGAGCAAAAAAAAATGTATTCTGTAGATATTTTTGTGTAGAATTCAAATAAATTAACAAAAAAAATATAGCATTTTTATTTTTGAGATATAAACCAAACTTGCCTTTTTTTAAATGGCAACCTGGGTTTGCTGTAAGTTCATTAAAAAGCTTATATTTTTCTGATTTCAAAAATGTATAGTTACAAAAACTAATAAAATAAAATATAACAATTTAAAAAAAAAATTATTACGACATATTATAAGAGTGCCTCGGAATTGAAAACAAAATAAATGATCAAAATATCATCTTTCATTTATTCATATTAATTGTTATAAAAATATGGGTTTATTTGTCGGAAGAAAAAAATTATGTTAATTTGTTACTATGGTTGTAATTGTGATGTAACAAAAAACAAATTTAGAGTTTGAGAACAATGTCACGTATTTGTTTTGTTTATTAAAACTAATTAAAATTAATAATCAACATATTTTTATTATAAAACACTAATGAAGAGTGTTTTTTTAGAAGCGGTGGACATTGGCAACACTCTTATCTGTGACAGCTAATTGGTTTGGAAATTTATTATGAATAAACTCACACCAGAGCAACGTTTGCAAATTGTTCAAATTTAATCTAAACGATAATAAGCATCCAGAACAACGTCGTACAGTGCGCACACAAGAAGCAATTGATAGTGTGCAGCGTAGTGTTAATGATAATGTGTCATCGTGCTCTACAATTAAACTTGTGTCCATCCACTTTATAGAAAATTTTGCAAAAAGATCTTAATTTACGAGCTTACAAGATTCAACTTGAACATTAATTGAAGCCATACGATCATCGTTCGCGCCGTACATTTAGTAAATGGGCCAAAGAAAACATTGATCCACAATTTCATTTGAAAATTCTGTTCAGTGATGAAGCACACTTGGTTATGTCAACAAACAAAATTGTCGCATTTGGGGCGACAATAATCCACAACCCATTTTCGAAACACCATTACATCAACAACAAAAAACACTCTTTGATGCGGTGGAATTATTTGTCCATGTCTTATTTATTTATTTATTAAATTATTATCCCAACAGAACTAATAGTTGCAACATAGAGATAACATAAAGAAATAGGTAGATAGATACAAAGAAAAAAAATAATTATGATACATTATATAGTGAAGTTATGAGTTAAGAATAAACAAAAAAATATGAATGAACAAAAAATAAACAAAAGTTCTACAAAAATATACAAAAAATATACAAAATAGTTAATAAAATGCTTGATTGGGCGCTACGGAGTTTACAGCAATACTCTGTTCATCGGTGCATTTAATCCTAAATTACTGTGCGACATAAAACAAGTAAATGTTGGTTTCTAGCTGATAGTTTTGTTACATAGAAATTTAAACATCTCAATAAGATTAGACAATCCACACCTCCGCAAAACAGCTTACTGACCAGCAATATATAAGCGCTTCTACGACGATCTCAAAGAGAGTCAAAATCAAAACGGCTTAATAGGACGTCATAATCTGTACGACCACGAGGCAAGTAGTGGCCATATTCTCGGTAATACATATACTTTAAATAACGTCTTTGAACTTTTTCCAAAGCATAAGAATAAGTTGCCTAGTATAGAGACCACACAGTACTACAATATTCTAATTTATTTCTTACTTACAAAAGCAAAAGACAGTACGTGCAAATATTCTTTATTAGAGAATGGTTTTGCTGAACTAATAATAAATCCCAGCAATTTTAATGCTGAGTTGACAATATTGTCTATGTGACTATTAAATGTTAATTGACTGTCAAACAGCAAGTTGTAATCTTTGATAAAAGTTGGTTGTCAATAGTATAATCAAAAACTAAATAGATATAGCCAGTAGATCGTTTTACACCACGTAGATAACATTTGAATGTCAGACTGAAAGGATATGCAATCAGCCATAGATAAAATTGTAGAAATTATTTTGAAATCGTCAGCATATAGTAGATATTGATTTTTAAAGGTTTTGCAAATATCATTCATAAAAATAATAAAAATTAATGGCCCTAAGTTGGAACCTAAAGAGACACCACTATGTGCTAGATAGTTAAGAGATTTAAAGTTTAAAACCTCAACATACTGCAATCCGACATTAAGGTATGACTGTAATAGATTACAAAGATTGTTATCGCATCCAATAACACGTAGTTCATCTAGTATAATCCCGTGATTTAATGTGTCAAAGGCCTTACTGAAATCAGTGTATATTACATCCACTTGCTGTCGCATATCGAGCAATGTAAAAACAAATTCTGTAAAACATAGCAAATTTGACGCAAAACTTAACAAAACCGTGCTATTATCCGTTCAAAACTTTGGAAAAGTTGTTAATTAAAGCAATTGGACGATAGTTTGATACGTTTTCTTTGATTCCCTTTTTGAAAATACGGGCAATTTTTAATAGTTTTGAAAAAGTTGTTAATATTAAGTTAAACAAATAATGTAGTAGATTGGCTAAAACAGTAACGCAGTCTTTGACTAAGAAAGAAAGAATGCCATCAGGACCTGACGTGTATTTTGCATTAAGACGTTTAGAAGCTTGCACAACTTCATCGGATGATATGGATTTAATTCCAAATAAAGTAGTATTATTGACAGAATCAGAATTTGATGGTAGATTTAAAGTTTTGTAAACACTACTAAAAAAATTTGCAAATGAGTTTACAATTTATTGTTGGTCTGACGTCAACAAACAAGCTGTAAACATTTTTCTGTCCAATAAAATACGGCGTTTTGTTTCTGCTCGAAGGTTGAAATAGTTTTGCCGATAATAATTGGATTTATGTTGACTATATAACTTTTAGTAACGCTTTTTTTTGCCAAGAAGTACAGCATACGTCAACATCTGTCTCAGCATACACCAATGACCAATCAGTGTCAAGAAAAGCAGTGTACAAGTTGAATAAATTAGATGTTTTTAAAACAGTATTTGTATAGCCGTTGTGGACAAAACGGCAAATTAGTACTTATAGAAACTTTGATGTCAAAAGCAAGAGTTGGATGGTACAGAGACATAATTGCAACTTTTTCGTGCCTTAATTGAACAACATTAATGTTGCAGACATGTGATTTCAGTAGGACGGCGCCACATGCCACAAAGCGCGCGATACAATTAATTCTTTCAGTAAATTAATTTCAGAAACAATTAATTTCAAGAAATAGACTTGTTAACTGGCCACCTTGTTCGTGCAATTTGACGCCATTAGATTATTTTCCCTGAGCATATGTAAAGTCCCATGTCTACACCGATAACTAGAAGATACCAAAAACAATTGAGCACTTGGAAGCCAACGTTCGGCGTATTATTGCCAAAATACAGCCTAAATTACTGCAAACAGTTCGTGAAAATTTGACCTCCAGATTACGCCATCTACGCTCCAGGCGCGGCGGTCACATGCCCAAAATCATATTAAAACATTAAAGCCATATAATTATCTGTGTTTTAGAGGCGGAAAACTTTTAAGTAAAATAAAACACAGAAAAATGTTGTTAACATCCATAAAATTGACTTTATAGTTTATGAATATTAAAAACATTTTTCTGTGTTTTATTTCAATTAAAAGTTCTCCGCCTCTAAAAAAAAAACACCCTTTATAGTGTGAAGGTTTGACAAAACTTGTAATATTAGAATTGGTTGTTTCATTAAGTATAATTAACAATAATAATCATTGTTCATTATACCTGATAAAGTCACTGTGTGGTTAAACAATTGTACTATTACAATACATTTTTTCTACTCCCTTCTATATATTGTCACTTTTATTCACGCCTAACTGAATGGATATGTATCATATATTCACTCTAGTGTGGATATGATATACCGTACCAACCATAAAAACAAAAAATGCAAATGACAATGTTTATTTGATTACGTCGCTAAATACAAATGGTTTTTTTATTTGTAAAACGTCAAAAATAGATTAAGAACGTCTTATTTATTAACTGTTATTATACAATAAAGCTTAAAAACATTTTTAATTAAATATTTTAACAGCAAAATTTAACCAAAATGTTAGGTAGTTCTGAATTTGATAATTATGCGAAACGTCAGATGTCAAACATAACCTGAATTTATTTCAATATAAAATAATGTTAAATGATTAATGAAAAGTTTTAAAATAATTTTTAGATTTTTATCAGTCGTAGAAAAAGTAAGCTGTACAACTCGAGTGGAATGCCCATATCGCACTTAGACGTTTGGATTACTCCGCCCGCAGCGTCGTGCTCCAAATTCGTCTTCGTGCGATATAGGCATACTATCCACTCTTGTTATACAAAATACTATTTTTCAACCTTTACATTATAATAATGTTTTATTATAAAAAAGCAAATTCATTGGAGTAAATAGATTACTCCAATTTTTTGAGTGATTCGTGGAATTAGTTTTCATGCTAGTTAAAAAGCTATCTGGAAAACTAGTGATACCTCAGTGGTCCCATTGTGAGCCCGTACCTACAATTTCTGCTTTCATCAATGACTTTAGTTCTTTTTGCTTTTTTATCATAATTATATAAATTATAAAAACATATCATCTCTTGAAGAATTATTTAATAAACCATATATTCTTTTCTATGTCAATAGTTACTACCATTAAAAGCGAGTAGACCACTACTTTCGGGACAATTCTCTATGCACATTGCTAAACGTAAGAACGTTTATCTGTGATTATTTCATAATAATATGTATTATATGTATACATTTATACCTTGACAGATTTCAATTAATACCTAACCTTACATAACTCGGTAACACTGACAAATTACAAATGACAGGTGTCATTATACTTCGCCGCCAGTGCATTACTCTATCGATACTAAACAAACATCGATGAAGTAATTCAATGGCAGTTGTATTATTCACTGATGGCATAAACGTATTCACTGATTTCAATAATAATACTAAATTTTGATAAGATAATTAAATTAAGCCATTATTCAATAGTCATAGATAAATACTACACTAGTTTTAAAAGACTAGTTATGTATAAGTCACAATTTGCCAGCTTACATTTCTTAACCAAAAAAAAAGTAATATACCAACCGACCCTAAACTCTTACTATAATCAAAATACTTATAATATCTTAATTCAACACACCCAGTATTAATAAAAGCTGTTGTTATCACAGCAATAATCTGTTTACTGTGTATTTAGTTGGCTCAAATTAAGTGGATATTAGATAGAGTAAAGCCAACCAAATACATTGTAAATAGATAAAAATTGTTAAAATATCAGATATTTGCAGCTACTGTTTACTTTATCGTTTAAATGTATACGTAACTGTAGTGCGTTTTGAATTTAAAAAAAGTCCATAGATTCTGTGGTTAATTGGATTCTTACATGTTGACATATCTAGTACAACATGGATTTAAATGCTTAAATAATCTTATTAAGTATAGAGTACTTAAAAAGCTACTAGATTGAGTTAGGATAAAATTATAAAAGATTTCCATTTGGATTTGATAAACTATTAATAATTAAACTAATATAATTACTATTTATAAAATCAAATTGAAGTTCCTAATATCCTCTGGCTATTAGAACGAAGTCTTTGTTAAAAAGCAGTACTAATTCTAAATAATGGTCAGTGTATTTTGTAACAAAATGTTTTTTTTGTTATACGAGTATATAATTAATGTCTACTTCACAGTTGTATGCGTTGTGAATTCAATGAATCATCATAAGCACATAAAGTGTTGATAGCAGAAATTGATACGAATAAAAAATGCTTTATACATAAATTAAGTGCATAAAAATATATAGTGCCAACAACATTTTTACACTCTAAATTAAAAGCTATAATTATAATAGTGGCAAAAACTGTAGAACCCATCACCATTTTAAATAATATTTAATAACATATTCATATAAATATATGAAAATAATGTCCTAAACCATTATAAAATTCGGTTTCGATATGTCTAAGCAGGAATAATTAATTAAATTGAAGATATCTACTGATTGGAATAATGCAAAATTCTTATACATAAATCTAGTAAATAAACACTGGGTTTAATGTTGTTTATATTATAGATACGTATAATCATGTAATTGTGACTTACATGTTTTTATTAATGTTTGTATAATTCAGAGCTATTAATAATAATTTAATAACTAACTAATTATAAACATAAAATAAATAAAAGTAAAACCTTATTCTTAGTAGAAGTGTTAACATTGCAACAAGTCTTCATTATCACGTGTGGTATAATATAATAAAAAATAAAATTAATAATAATAAATATTTTATTTATAAAACTACAAATATAAACATACAAAGCTTGTGGTATTTTCTGTATTATTGTTGTGTATTTGTTGAATAAATTAATGCAAACGATTAAGGAACGTTTATCTATAAATAAATCAACAGAAAAAATGTACATAATTATAATGATTTTATTAATTTTGTGAGAACTTATTATAATTAATGCTGCTTGGAGCATGGAACATATGCAACACAAAACACGTTTTTGGTGTGTTTTGGGGGGCTCGCTATCGTACCTGGTTTCTGACATTAATAACCAATTGCTGGTCGGCGTAGTCGATCCCAAACACTAACAATATCGCACAAATGTATATAAGACGAGCACAGGCACAGGGGCACACCATTTTCACGTGGTTTTTCCCGACTTTGTTTTTCCGCCTGGCTGCCAGGTTCAGTTGCACGCCATTCTAACAGCTGACTGACAGTACAATGTAAATCCATGTAGGCAACACGCTTCGCCTGGACGAATTGCGCACGATCGTAACGAACATGTGGTTGGTCGATCGATTCTCATCGGCCACCGTCGGATTTCAATCGTCTTGGGCCAAGGGATGAAAATATTGGGGTGGCTGTATGGATGTGGCTTGCGAATACTAATACAATTTGTTGGTGTTTGTTTTCAACAATAATTAATACATTATTCAGTTAGAGTAAAAAATAAATAGTAAAAATGTAGTAATTATACAAAAATTGTAAATAATTATTTATTTATTTACTGTGAGAGCGTTTAAAACACAAAATTATGTTTACTTTTAAAACAAACAAATATTTTCACATATACACATCTTACTAACTGAAATAATTAACAATAATTATGAATTACAAAATAGATATTAATGAGCCCACATTTACGCTCAAATATGTGATAATACAAACAAATCATTCGCGAATATGCACTAATAAATCTAAAATAAATTCCTAATTTAAATATATTTGTTCTACCTGATTTAATTGACATTAAATTGCTTATAATAAGATGAAATATTACTATATATATTAGTTAAAAATATTCTACATTGCAAACATTCTGTACTCACATTTTATTTCAATATATTTTTTGCATCAATTAAATTAATAAATCAATATATTCTAATATTTATTGTTCTAGCAAGATAGTGGAAATACATTAAAAATGGAGTAATATAATTAATTGAACATAGTAGTATTATTTTCTACCTTTTAATAAAATAGTGAAAACATGGAAAAACGTAGCAAAATTAATAATTACTACAAAACGTTGCAAGAATCCCGAATAAAATTACACTTGGCGCCTCAAATCCTGTCGAATACAAGGAACCCACAACAGGCAGACAATTCGTCGCCGCATGTGAAAAGAAATACGCGACTTCATCAACAATAAAATGCCAGCGGAGAATATTATCCAGGAGAAGAGGAAGAAACAGATTAATCATCAAACTTTTTGCCCAAAATAACATTGCTAAAAACCATATTATGTATAATATAATTTTATTATTGCATTAGCAAAAAAAAAGTTTTACATAATAACACGTATAAATTCTTGACAGATTGAAAATGTTGATTATGACTTTTATGCTAATTTTGGTTTATACTACTACCTTTTTAAATATTTTACAATCTTTTTTTAACACCCTGTATATCGGTTACAGATTTTGAATAGTACCTTGTACCATTATGAATATTGTAAATGCAATTGTTTATGAAAACAAGTTTATAAAAATATTATATTTTGACCTAAGAACATGGAAGAATTTGAACAACTATAACAAATTTGAGAATTTATTTTAATGACTTTGACTTATAAGAACATTAGGAGCAGTAGATGGTACACATGTTGATATTAAAATTGTTCATAAAGAACAACATGATAGTTAAGTGCACTACTCAATAAATCTGATAGCTATTTGATGGCAGATAAAATTGTTACCTTCATATTTGTTTGCTTTTCAGGATCAGCAAATGATTCAAGAGTAAGTAAATAATAATATTAATTATAATTTAATAATATATGTAAATATGTATATAATATATATTTGTATATTTTGTATGTAGGTAGTGCTGTGTATTTTCCCGGAAATAACTATCACATTATATAAGACATTGCATTTCCTATAAAATCATGGTTAATAACTCCTTTAAAAAAATATCAAAATCTTAAGAGAATCGAGTTATTGAAAATATATTTGGGAATTAAAAGGTAGAAACGGTTACAATATGTAAATACATATTCCATTTCAAAATCCATACAAATAACAAAATTAAAAAGAGATAAAATTACTCAAAATTTAATGCAATAAATGTACAGAATCATTATAAATGTTTGGAATTATGTAACCATCTAATGTACGTTTGTGCCGCTCTAGTAAAAAGCGTAAATAAAGTAAGCCTATCATAGGATTCAATAATAAAAATATTTTTATATGTTTACATTGTTTACATGTTTATAATTATCAGTTGTGATACAGATGGTCTGGCCTGATGTTTTGCCTTTCTGCACACTACCAGTTTCCTAGAATCGCTGGACTATTCTTATGATATATTTTGACAACATTAAATTTTCAAATTCATGATCCGAAAACTGAAATCGAAACTCTCAAACACAATCCAGAATAGTATAAAGCCATTCCCCATTATCAAACCGCCAATTCCTAAAGTAAGATTCAATAATAAAAATATTCTCTTCATTTGTATACATTTTTATAACCTTGCTTGCTTGACAGCTGTCAAAACAAATAGTATAGTAAACAATAGCTGCGTTCAGCACGACTCATCACTGTCAATCATTCAAACTGAACGCCGCCGCTGAGTCGTCGTTTGCTGGTAGTGCTTGTCATTTTACTCATCATACATTTAAGTACGCTTCTTTGCTGACAAAGCAACTCATTAGACACCAGCGTTTAATTGGCAAATACATAAAAAATAAAAATAATTATTGCTTATCTCCGGTTGATGATTCAGCGCTTGCAAGTGATGAGTTGTTCTGAACGCAACCAATTTTAAAAAGGCGGCATATTTAAAATGATTACATAATCCCATTCATTTATAGAAACCCTGTACATTTATAAGATGTCAGCTAGTTTACGCAATCTGATTGGACAATTTGACAGACATTGAAAATAAACAAGGTAACACACAGAAAGAAATTCAATTATAAATTTTAAAATTTGGTTTGGTTTAGTTTTTGGTCAATTTTTAATGATTATTGCTTATTGCTGAGTTGTATTTAAATACTAACAAACATCATAGTGCATCAATAGTATATAGTGTATCAAGAGCCAAAAATAGGTTTTAGCAGCCAGCCGCTTTTAGCAGCACAAACGAGCAAAGCGAGTGAGAGCTGTTAAGCGAAGAGCTGCTAAAGCCTTTTGGCACGAGATACACTCAATATTTTTTGCCTGCCCCAATTAAAAACATTAATTTCAATGTTTATTATAGTTTGAAACTATTGTCAGATTTTAAGATTACATATGAAATTGTAATTCACAACCAATCAAATACCGTGAATAGCCGAAAGAGCCAATGAGCATATGTGGGCCGAAAATCGTCTTTTCGACCCGCATACTAGGCTAAAAAAGATGCTTTCGGTAAAGGCAGGCAAACAAATTTATTATTTTTATTTTTCACTTTTAGTGTCAACGTTATAAATAACATATTAAAAATTTGGAGTGTGATTGTTATGGCATAAGCTAACCGAAATCTTATTTGTTAATAATATTTTATTATCTTATTTGTTAATAATATTTCGGCTAGTTTGTATTTGGCAGATGTTGAAAATAATCAGGAATAATATATAAAAACAATAAAGTTATCGATTTTAAAATTTGACCAACAAAATACTTTTTCTTCGAAATAATACAAAATCTAAAAACAAACGTCTATCTAATAAAAATACAAAAATTAAAGACTCAAATAACTAAATTTGTTAATAAATGTTGTATTTTAGCTTGAATGTTTTTGCCTAAGACAAGATGCTTGAGTGTTCTAAAACCAATTTTTAAAAATACTTGTTTATTGCTCAAGTTGTGTTTACGGATATTATTTCACACATTATAATGCATCAAAATTATTATTGATCACTTTTGACGTATTTTATTATTGATCACTTTTGACGTATTTAGTTGCTAATATCACAAAACAATAAAAATATATTTGATAATAATAATAATAATAATAATAATAATAATAATAATAATAACAGTAATTTTATTTTACCAATGTTGATACAAATACATATACATACTTAAATACATAAAATATTAAAAATAGTATTTATATTTTTGGCAAGTCAAAAAGTTATAATATGTGTTATTGCGCACTACCAATTATAATAAGTCCACAAACTCCTCTATTTCTAACAATAATCTTAAAAATTGAATTTTAAATTTAGCTAATAGCATATCTTTTATATTTTGCGGAAGCTTATTATATAAGTTCGTATTTAGTGATTTTTTTCGTAATTTTTCAAGTTTATATTTTTTATTTAAAATATGATTGCCATGTTTTGTATTGTAGTCATGACGGCTGTTGACTGTTTTAAAATTGTTTTTATTTTTGTGAATATACAAGAGCGTATAGAGTACAAACATGGCCGGCAGTGTTAAAATTTTTAATGTTTTTAAATATCCTTTACAAGAACAGTAAGGTTTCAATTTGCACATTGTTTTAATTGCTTTTTTTTGTAATATAAATATTTTATTTGAGTAGCTAGTAGCACCCCACAATCTAATTTCATATGAAATATGTGACCCAAATAAGAAATGATATGCTATTATTTGTGCATTAATATCAACACATTCAGTCAGCCTGCGCAAGACAAATAAAGCTGTTGGTAATTTGTGACTTAATGAGTCTATTTTAACGTTTAGATTTTGTCTTGCTGCGTAGGCTGTAGAGAATATTATTCTTTGCGTTTTTTTTTTCTGTTAAGACTCAAGTAGTTTGCAAAAAAACTATTGTTTGGCTCTTTCCTCAGCATTTCTTGACAGAACACTTAAATCTTACAAATTTGAAAGCAATGTCAGTATGGTGGTATCGTCTGCATATAATATCGACTTTATTGGGTTAAGACAAGTGGAGAAGCTATTTATATATATTAAAAATAGTACGCGACCTAAGACAGAGTGCTGTGGTACACTGTGCGTAACTTTAATAAACGTTGATGTGACATTATTTACAGAAACACATTGGTACCGACCTTCCAGATATGATTTAAAAAGTTTCAAGGGAATACCGCGGATGCATAATGCTCTAGATTGATATTAAAATACTGAACTAGACACAGTCAAAGGCTTTACTCAGATCTCATACTGTTACAGCAGTATGTTTTCCTTGCTCAAGACCTTCAACTATGACACTTAATAAATCTGCCGCTGCGTCAATTGTACACTATTAAGCATAAATCCATGTTGTTGATTGCAGAATAAGTTGTTTTTTTTTATAAAACTAATTAACCGAACTTTAATTATACTTTTCCTAAGAGTGGTATAATTGAAATTGGCCTATAAATATTTAATATTGTATAGTTTGTATTACTTCCTGCCCTGTAACAGAGGTCATAAAAATAGTTTGTGTTTGGTGGTGTTCTTTTAAGTAATTCTGTTGCGTCATCATGGCTAATAATACTACAAATTATTTTATCGGCAATTGATGCAAAAAAACAATTGAGTTCATCTGGACATATTTAAATTACGGTTTGACACTATTAATGAGAGACCATATTGCTTTTGGCTTATTTTTTGCATTTTTAATAAAGTTATAGTTAGATTGTTTTTTTGTAGTTTTAATTAATTTTTGATAAGCCACTTTATAGCTGTTGTACGCTTCTTTTGCATCATTTGTTCCTGTGTGTATATAATGTTCCCATAAAAAACTTAAAATAATTTCTCATGGCTGCAAGTTTATCAATTAACCATCTAAACTTTTTGTTTTCTAAAATAATGTTATTTTTTGATGACAACATTATTGTATTTGTTAAAACATTTGTTAATTGAGTTGCAAGTATATCTCATCAATATCTGTAAAGTCTGAGTAATCAAGTGGATAAAGCAGATTTCTGCATTTTCTGTAATTAATAGGTATATTGAATTTTATTTAACTTTTTTCTTTTAAAGATAGCAGTGTAAGCACTTATGCTAACTGCAAAATGGTTGCTCATATGTGGGTTAATAATATTAATTAAAAATTTATCAACATTTGTAAAAATATTGTCTAAGCATGTTAATGTATCTTTATCAATTCGTGTATATCCGTTAATAATGTTAAATTTTTAAAATTGTTTAGGTTTATAGAATTTACTATGAAGTCGATATTGTAGTCAAGACTAAGTTACAGCATTAGCGTTGAGCAGTAGAATAATCGATCAATTAAATCTAGTTTGGAGTACAAAAATCAATAAGATTGCTAGTTTATGCAATGTAATTTGTCAACTTGACAGATGTTGTTTCGTTTCCAAGTTATTTGATTGTATAGATTTAAAATTAAAACAACCAATTAAAAGTAAGGAAACAAAAACTTGTACGCCTGTATTAAAAAGTACACTTTTTTGATTATCTGTTCATTGCCATCGTCAATCTGTTACCTAATAATTATTGTTTTTGTCAATTATTATCTGTAATCTGTTATAATAATAATTCTTATCATTCAAAATTAATGCTAATATACAAAATATTGAAAACTTTTGTAAATTACACTGTCTGCAACTTAATGCCGCAAAAACTGAGTGAATATTATTTGAACCATCTAAATCAAAAAATTACATACTAAACTCCAAACGGTTTGAATTAATAATCAGCAATAGTGTCATTAAACCAAAAAATTGTGTAAAAAGTCTTAGAATGTATATCGATACTGACTTAAAATTTAAAAAAATATGTGAGTGTTCTGACTCAAAAAGCTTATAGGAATTTAAAAACAATCTATTCAAGTAGGAACTACCTTAACATTAAAACTAAAACAGTATTAGCCAAATCCATGGTAGTATCATGCTTGAATTATTGTGACACAATATATAGCCTTTTTATCGATAAAGAAGACTCATATCGCCTTCAAAAAATTCAAAATTCCTGCTTGCGTTTAATTTTTGGAATAAGAAAATACGACAGAATGTCCCATAATAAAATGGTTGAATATGTGTCAACGTAGAATGCTACATAGTGTATATTTCATAAAATTGTTACAACCCACTCATTAGATAGAATTTTTTTAAAAATGTTTTTTATACCAAATAACTAAAGCGTATAACTTAGTACCCTCTCAATTTAAATATTTGCTGACATCAAATTTTAAAGAAAAAATTAAAGCCGTTCTATGGTATAACTTTCTGGAATTCTTACTTCTTCGTTTATATATCATATATATATATATATATATATATATATATATATATATATATATATGATATATAAAATAATATATGTATATATATATATATTATTGTTTGCATGTGTGTGTATATTAAATTAAATAAAACTTTGGAATTGTACCTTAAGATAATTAAATTAGAATTTAAAAACTTGTATTTTCTCTATCAAGTGCTCTTCATTCACAACCCAAATTTCTGTTTCATATAACATAACACTTCTAATACAAACATTCCAAATTACCATTTTCTTTTCTTTTCATATAAATATAAATCTTTCTGTTGCACCCATGTTTTCTTACTTACATGTTGAACATGCTATTAACATAAATTCTAAATACTTAAACACTTTGACTTGTTCAATCAATTGACCATTCATCTTAAACTCTTCTGTTTTGCTTTTTTTTGCATCTAATTGGTTTTATTAACATTTACTTCCAATTTCCTTTGTTGAAAAAACTTTCTTACTTTTTAAATCACTTCTTTTATGCTGGTACTTTGGTACTTGTTGGTGCCAGAATTACGACATCAGCGAATATATATATATATATATATATATATATATATATATATATATATATATATATAAATCCAACCGTCGTTTTTAGACCCGCTATGTTTAACAGGCAACCACAGACCCACTAGAAACCTTTGTTGTAAGTGTGTGTATATTAAGTAATTTTGATTTATTAATTAAGAACTCTAAGAGCAGTGAAAGAGGGGTAAACAATTATTAAAAAAACATAAAGTTGATGTCTGGCAATCTCTGTTAGTCCCAGACAGTAGAACCGACGGTTTTAGACCCAGCAGTGTTGCCATATTTTGTGGCCTAGATAGGTATGTAGCACATATTCTTTGTGTATGTCTATTTTTTATGTGTCTATTGCATGTGATAAATACGTGCCGTAAACGTAATAAAAGCCTGAACAACTTATAGACAAATTTAAGAAATTATGAAATGTATATGCGAGTTTATTTTAGTTTTGTGTTTATTAATTCTCTTGTTAAAGTTTATTCATCCAACAAACTAACAAAATTATGCAAATTAATAAAACACTTACATAATATATGTTATGTTATTTAATAGAGTCAAACATTGATAAAAATTAAAAAAAAAATATAAATGTAATAAATGAAAAACAAAAATAATAAACATTTTATTGTCAGATCAGACAGATTTAAATAAATTGCCGTTAATTAATATTTAATAATTTATTGACTAATCTTTTTTATAATACTTTAAAAACGTTTTAAACTTTTTAAATTATTAGTTTTTGAGATTTTTTTATTGGTTTTATGCTGCCTAATGCTGACACTGTACAGTAGAACATGTTGCAATTTGTCAAATACAACTTTTAAACTTGAACCTATGTTTTTTTTTTTACTTACTAACAAGTTATTAGCGTTTCAACGAGTATATTATTATTAAAACATATAATAACAGTTTCTAATAAGCATATAAATTAAAATAAACAAATGTTTTAAAAGTTTTAAATAATAATAATATTAATATTTATTAGTGTTCTATATACAAAGTATTTACAAACGTCAAAAATAGGAATAATACAAGTTATTATTGCAAATACATAGATTATTAAACTATTTCAAAGTTAGGCTTAAAAAAATCAGCAAAGGTTTAGAAGGCATTACTTATCAGCATATTTTTGATAGATATTTTAAACATATTAAACTCTAAAGTTTTGGTATATGGAGGTAGCATGTTGTAAAATTTGATCGCATACTAATTGAATCCATTTCTACTTTTAAGCAAACGTTTAATGCCAAACCTTAAATGATTGTTTTGCCTTGTGGCATAATTATGCAAAGAACTCTGTGTGGTATACTGGTTAATATTATTCTTAATATACAGAGACATTCGTAAATGTAAACACAAGGTACCGTTAAAATACCCAACGCAATAAAACTGAGCTTACAATCATATCTATACTCTAGACTATTTATAATTCTGATTGCCCTTTTTAGTTTTCTCAATAGATTTATATACTTAAAAATTTTCTAGCTTACATAGGTGGTATGATCTATCCAAGTAAGTCAATAATCTAGCATTAATAGTAAAAACTTAACTACTTCAGTGTTGGTGTTAATTTGTCATAGTGAGAAAATTAGATGCTCAGTCTTACAGTCTTTAAGATTTAACTTGTTTGATAAAAACCAATCATTTACAATCGATTGTGTATTATACACATCTACTTTTAATTCAACTATATTTTTATTAGATCTTACAATGGTTGTATCATCTGCAAATAGTGTAAAATGGGCTTGGGTGTCACAATATGGCAAATCATTAATATAGATTAAGAATGAAATTGGCCCTAAAACAAAACCTTGTGGAACATCCATGCTTACATTTTGCGTTTCTGAATATATAGAGTTCACTGTTACATACTGCAAACGGTCACTCAAATATGATGACATAAGATCATTACTAAATTTACTTAAGTTGTTATGTTTTAGTTTGTTAATTAAATTATGATGTGATACACAATCAAAAGCCTTACTCAAATCGCAAAACATACCATAAGTATGGCTACTAACCTCAAATCCATTTACAATTTTATCAATTAAATGTTTTATTGCAAATACTGCAGGTCTATGACGGCAAAAACCATATTAATGTTCACATAAAATATTATTTACTTTCAAATGTTGCGTTAGCTAGTTAGTACTACAGACAATTTCACCTTTTTGAATACTGGAATCACTTTTGCCAGTTTTAAAACACTTGGAAATTGATTTGACATAATTGATTCATTAATAAGTTTTGTTAGGGGAATCAAAATAATATTTAAAATAGATTTTATTATTTTGTAATTAATATTGTAGCAATTCATGCAATTAAATTTTTTTAGATTTGATACGATATCACGTAGTTCAATAAAGGTAACTTCTCTAAAAGTAAATTGATTTGAAAGTTGTGTGATTTGCTGGCCTAACTTATAAAACTGGTACCACTTGCAGACAAATTATTAAAAATAGTCGGAGCTATATCAACAAAATAATTATTAAATTGGTCCGGTGTGAAAGATTTATTATTGTTAATGCTATGGCTACTGCTTTGCGATTTGATTACCTGCCACATAGCTCTTTGAGAATTATTTGATTTATAAATAAAGTCATCGTGTTTTTTTTTGCTAATTGTATTGCAACTTGGTAGTCTTTTCTGAGTAAGTTTAATTAAGTAGTAATAAGATCAGAATCAGAAACATGCTTATTTAAGTTATTTAGATCTTGAATTTTGGTTTCATTTGGAATAGATCATATGAGAACCAATTTACTATGTTCGATTTATTTAATATTTTGGTTTTCTCTGGAATAGCCTAAAGCATAGCACATGCAACAATATTTATAAATACGTCAAATTTTGATTCTTTAGTTAAATTGCAATTGGCAACAAAACTCCAGTCTACAGTATCTATTATGTTGTACAATATTAACAGTCCTTTGTCTGTAATAAGTCTGTAATTAATGAGTTCATTAGTTTTTTTTTTTTAACTGTGACAAAAGTTGATGCAAAACTAATTGCTAAATGATCTGAAAAACTTAGATTAATGGTTTTAATATTGTATTCTGCTTTGCTTATGTTGGTAAATGTATTATCTATAGTATTATTTTTCCTTGTACTTTCATTTAGTTTTGAATACAATCCAAACGAATAAAATAATGATTGCAACTGTACGGTAATATTATTATTTTTGTTTGTTAAATAATACATTAAAATCACCTGTAATAATGGTTTAAATAATAAACATCTAAGGAACAGTTGTCGCTTAAAAAAAATTAAAAGTAGTTATGACAAAATAAAAAATGCAAAAACCAGAACTATTGAAACAGGAACAATATTTTCTATGCAATCACAGATGTTCTTTGTTTGATCGGATATTTAATACCAATGCAGCGCATGTGTTCTATTAAAGAAATGTAGCATATTAGCAACGATTAAACTGAGATAGAAATATTATGCACGGTACAAAAAACAAACAATAGCCTTGCTTCTTTGTCACCCGGCTCAAATCCCAACTCGGGCTGCCCAAAACCAAGTATATTATTATTAAATTTTATAATAACTATTAATAACAGTTTCTAATAAACATATAGATAAAACTAATAAAAAAAATTTATTATAAGTAATAAACATCATAAGGAATAGAGTTGACCGCTACTACGTGATAATTCATAATAAAAAATAAAATAAAACACAGTAATTGTTTTATTTAATTTTCTATCCAAACAAATAGTTATTGTATAAAAAGAAAATTAAAAACGGCTATGACCTGTAATAAAAAACGCAAAAACTAGCACTATTAAAAAAAAAAACAATATTTTCCAAACAATCACAGGTGTCCCGTGTTTGATCAGATATATGGACATTAATGCAGCGCATTTGTTTTATTAAAGAAATAAAAAAAGCATATCATCAACAATTAAATCAAGTAAGTATTTGATGCACGGTACGCAAATTAAAAAATTTCATTGCGACGTGTGCTGTTTATTAAGTTTTGTTGCGTGCCCAAAACTCTGGCCGGGCACAAAGCCAAGTCAGCTGCGAGGTATATTATAGCTTATTACAACGTTGTCAATGTTTGGTTTGAAAACGTCGGTATGGCATGGCTGGTCTGATAACGTCTTGCAGTGCATATACAAATACAACGAGCGCGCCCTCGCCTGCCATATTTAATGAACTAAACTTGTATGTGTTGACATATTTGATATACGTTTTCAGTCCCAAAATAATTTTGGTGTTGTTTTGTCCACTGCTATATTATGCCGAAAAATAACGAAAAACACATGAAAACGTTGTCAGACCCAAAGCCGAGCCTGAGAACGTCGGATTTGGTCTACATCTTTCTTTTTTAAACATTCTATAAGCATACTGTCAATTGTGTTTTACGCTGCCTTTAATTCGATAAAGAGAGCAAAAATCCTTTTTTTTTTCTGTCCGTACACTTTATCCACTACATATTTTAAAACCATAAAGTGATCAGCTGTTTATCTTCCTTTTCTAAAACTAGCTTGTACTTCTGGGATAATCTGTATTTTGTCTACTTCTAGTTAGAGCATTTCGTTTTACAATTTTTGCAAATATGTTGAAAATATAGGCGTTATATCCCCGAACGTCCAGCATTCTGACATGTTTTCTTCCTCGTCATATTTTGCAATCAAATATGGCCAGAAACCAAACATATATATTTGCTGTTCTCAACTACAGGAGGCGCGTATTTTCAAGCTTCATTTGGTATGCCGTCTGGCCCTCCCGCTTTTCCCGTTTTGATTTTTTTTAGTATTTCGTTAAAATAATCTCTTCTATTTTTTTGCATACATTTGTAGTTTCTATTTCACTGTTGTCTCCTCTTAGCAGATTTTCAAAATAATATTTCTATCTTTTCCGGAATTGAATATTGAATCTTGATTTTATTGTTGTTTTTAATGTACTCCCACACGTCTTTTTCTTTTTTATTTTACTCACTATATTTAACTCTTCTATTTTTCACTCTTTTTGTATACTCTTCTTTATTTTTTTTTTATTTTGATTAAATTCTTAATGCTACCTTTTCTTTGTCTCGGTCTTTTCAAACTTATTTTCAATTCAATTTTAATTTTTGCAATCTTGCGTAGAGTGACAGTGGTTGAAAATTTAAAAAGAGATGCATGGTAGAACAAACAAGTAAACTAGCAGTCAATAAAAAGAAAGAAACATATAAAAAGTGGATGATGTGAAAAAAAAACTGAATGCAAAGAAAGTAGTAAATAAAAGTAAAAAACAAATAAAAATATGAAAATTGTAAAAATTACAGAATGATTTTGAAATAAAAAAATGTTTTGAAAGCAAAACAAAAAGTACAAAAAAAGTTTGTAGAATTTAGATTTGTTGGACAGTGTAAATCTTATTGTAGACAAAAAAAAATTGTGGAAATAGCGGATAGTCTAACCAAAAACAAACTAATAAAAACTATAAAATTGTTAAAAAATGAGAACGCTGACGGTGTAAATAAAATTACGAGTAAAACATTAAAGTATAAACATCTCACTTATTGGTAGATTGATTAGTTTACTCAATTTGTGCTTTAGAAAATTGACAGTGCTAAATAATTAAAACAATGCTGTAATTGTTCTTCTGTACAAAAGTAAAGACAGTAAAACTAAATGTAAAAATAATAGTGCTATTAGTTTGTTGAGTATCCCAAAAAACAGGTTTAAAAAAGAATTGATTAAAGAAGTGCATAAAACTGCAAATAAAAAGATTTAGAGAATGCAGTGTGGTTTTATGCCAGGTAGAGTTTGCATGAACCAAATTTTTGCACTTCAAGAAGTGATTGATAAATGTAAGATAGTAAAAAAAGTGTACGATGCGTTTGTTGATCTAGAAAAAGCATTATCTGAACAGACGTACTATATAAAACTTAAAAAAATTGAATATATAAATATTTAGTAAAGACTATTTATTATTGCTATTTATAATAGTAGAAAAGCATGTGCTTGGGTAGATGGTGATGAACAATTGGTTTAACATAAAACAAAGTGTCAGGCAGGGCTGCATTATGTCTCCTTGGTGTATATTTATGGATAAATGTGTAAGAAATGCATGTAAGGATGTAAATACATTAACGATGTACAAATAGATAATGTCAAAAAAATCACAAAAGTAACAAAAATGCGGTTGGAATAGGATACCTAAAAAGTGTGTGTGGAAAAACTTAAATAAACAAAGTTAGAAATAAGTGGGTAAGTGAAGATAGAATAACAAAGCAAACTTATGATAGAAATGCATAAGATATAAATGCAAAAGTAGACTACGTAAAAGTTGGTTGAATGTTGTAGATAAATGAGTGCAACAAACAAAAATTAAGAGAACATACATAACTAGATGTATGGAAATTACAAAAGCAAAGGAAGTGTGTAAAGATAGAAAACATAAAAAGAAACTGTACAAAATAAGGTTTATAAACCAAAGTAGGCTACTGCACATTGTTACTGAGTACTTCAAAAAAGAACGGCGTCACAAAGTATGTATGTATGTTAATTACCTTTTATCTCTATTCATAATTGCTCTAGATTAGTTTTTAATAGATAATTTTATATTTTACTTTTTTATATTAGTGTTTCCATTAACATACAAACTATTAAATATAAATCAATGGTTGAAATGATCGATAAATTGTTTTTATTAAAAATTACACAAATATGAATAAAATTACTCTAATTATACTTGTAAAACACACAACTATGAAAAGTCATTTTCAATACAAAAAAAAACTACTATAATGTCTATATAATTGTCTATAAAGTAGTTATCATTTATTCAATAATGTCAGCAAAGTATGTATGTTTTTAAATTATTTATTGTATTACATTTCCCTATAAATATTTTAGATGTCGGATGTATCAATAATATGATAAGTGAATAAAGTAATGGCTTTAATAACTTCACATATTACCGCAATTAAAGTTATAGAAATATTTGAGATTAAAAGCTGATTTATTTTTTGAAAGGATATACGTAATTAGACTATCGGAACGTAGATCTGAAATAATAATTGCCAATAATTGGAAATATAGTTTTATTATTTATTATAAAGTGAGAATTTATTATAATACAATATAAAATAAAATATATTACTATAATGCCATTTATATTTAGGGTTACATTACGTATGTAGTTGAAGAACGTACTGGACCCTTACTAATGTTCGCACAGACATTAATTCCGATACCCCTCATCTCTTTTGATATGAGCCATGTCAGGAAGCTGGTTTAGTTCTCGTTAGAGCCGACAGACCCTACAATTGTACTAATAAATGGATATGGCATTTGTGGCATATAGCAGACTTCTATAATTAGCAAGAATTAGATTTGAATGGAAACTAACTAATTAATTATTATACAATATTAATAAGCTGTAACATAACTTTCAAATTATTAATAATTTTTGATATAATTTCAAATTAAATAAAGTTACTATAAATTAATTTCGAAGTATACTTGGGTATCATCCAATTCATGTTTTGTGTTTATATTGACAAAGCAAAAGTATCCAGCTGACTTTTCAATTGTTAACACTTAAGGATTCTTTTGTTTCGTTATATTATATTAAATTTCAGCACAGCGGCGGCATGAGGTTCTTTTCCTGTATTTTCTTACGCGATATACATTTAATTTCGCTGCCGTGGAAATTTCTAAATAGCAACATTGTGTCCGCAACCCCACTGGGAGTGAGTGTTTCGAAATATCATTGTTCTTTTGTTAGAGGGAAAGCCATTATGTACCTTTATCTTTACTGCCCAGTATTGATCACGCTTTGGAATTTATTCAATCAAATTCCTGCACATTATACTCCCACGACTTTGAATGAGCAGCAGGGGGCTATATTAGAACAGAATACTTACATAATAAACAGTGAGAATTTCGCCATATTTCTGGCGTCCACATATATCGTTTTGTATTTGCTACTTCAATAGACCAACCTACTCATAACAGATTGTTTACTTTGACCAGTTTTCGTATTATATTCGAGATGATACAATTTTCATATTTACACAAATTCTGGAACAAGTAGTATATTAAATAAAAATCACTCTGGTATATTTAAAAATATGTACTTGATAAATACAAAAGTTTTTTTTAAAATTTTTATAAAAGAATTAAACTTGTAATTTATTAATATATACAAAAATCATACAATATAGCTTCAATACCCGGTTGCTCTAACGTCACTTAAGCTTTAGCTTGACCACGCTCAGTTCAAACTCAAGCAAAGCTTATATCAAGTTGATTTACATCATGCCGGTTGCACCAACGCAACTTAAGCTCTAGCTAAAACTTGAGACTTGCTTACAACTTGAGATTATCCTAAAACGTTGCACCAACACAAAATTACATATCAAATTTACCCAGTCGGTCTTAAGTTCAATTTTAATAATTTTAAATTTTATTTTCTAGGTTATGTTTATTAAAATTAAAGGTTGATTTAGTCTACGCTTCCACATGAATGTAGTAAAAAACACAGAAACATTCTACAAAATATGTATTTTTGTGTTTAGTATTTTAGGTCAACTTATTACAACTTTATTACAGATAAAAAATAACCGCATCGGCACCTAAAACATGACGTAATCCGATTTTCATCATTTTTGATAACATTGCAGTATAACGCAGATTCAATGCTTTTTGTAAAAATCTTGTTTCAGCTTTGCAATGGTGTTTGGCTTGTTTCTGTAAACTCTACTCTGCGTAAAACGTTATTGTTTTCGATGCAGTGTGACTGGTGGCACGGTCTTGTTAAAACCAAAACTTTTAGATATCAATAATATCTTCCAACTGATTTTATAATTTTTTTTGTAGTTATGCAAACTGAATTAATTGTAACAGCGTTTTCTTCAAAAATCTGTTTCCTTGTTGCTGCATCCATTCGGCAAACACATTGTTGGCGCCGCCAAATTGTATTATTATTTAATACGTTTTAATATATCTAATTATTTTATATTTATGGTTATTGTGACATCCGTTTGTAATTATTTGTTTTATTTGTACAGATGTATTTATTTTTAAGCCTTTATACCTGATTAACCCTTAAATTCCCAGAAATATGATTTTTATTACTCGTTGTTAAAAACTAATCATTGCACCCTTTTTTTCTCCCTGTACACTTTTACCCATTAATAAATTGTATATATATATATATATATTGTATTTTATGTAAAATAGAGTTAGTTATTATTGAACTTGCAATCGAGCAGCAATAAATACATAGAGTAAGAAGACAGCGTTTATTATAAAAACCTACCCAATCTACTTAGACCGCGTAAGGAATTCAATTATTTCCACGTGGCTAAACCAATGGTCCTTCGTTCCGAATTTTTATAATAAAGAAAAACCGTCTTTAAGAAGTTTGCACCAGGTTATTCGCAGCACCTCAACTTCATCATTTGTCGAAACAACACAAATATATTTACAAACAAGTAAGTGCTTTCCTTTGTGTTCCCATTTCCTCGTTTCTCGTGTTAGTAAAGCTTCGATCTGAAAACAATGCCTCGTTTAACAGAACCGCAACTAATTGAAAAACGAAACGCGTTTTTAATGCAGCTAACGTCATTTGAACAATTTATAAATAGTTTTGTCAATAAACCTTTAAGTGATGTTGACGTCCAAACAATATTTCGCCGACTCAAAAGGTTGCAAGAAAATGCAGATCAGTTTGAGACAACTCAATCTTCAATTGAGTCAGTGTCTAAAGATATTGAAACTGAATTCAAAACTCGAATTGAATTAGAATCATTAATTGATATGTTTTTGGGTGCCGCGTCTGCTCTTATTAAACCAAAAGACATTAGAAAAGTAGAATCTACTAATACAGACTCAACTAAAAATATTAAATTACCCACAATACAATTACCTTCATTCGATGGTGATTTTACTAAGTGGCGTTCATTTGAGGACGCATTTAACGCGGTTATTCATGAAAATGGTTCTATACCGGAAGTTCAGAAATTGTGCTATTTGCGATCTGCCTTAAGCGGTGAAGCATTAAACACTATTAAATCATTAGAAACTACTGCATCAAATTATATGGTTACGTACAATATTTTAAAAGATCGATTCAATCAACGTCGAAGAATTATTTACGCACATTCAAAAAATATTTTAAACTTCGATTTTACTTTACTAAAATCTGCCGTTAATTCGCTTGAGCAATATATTCGTAGTATCGAATCATTAAAAATATCTCCTGAAAATTTTGAAGTGTTCCTTATTCCTCACATTCT
The DNA here is from genome assembly GCA_963932245.1 of Tachinus rufipes. Taxonomy (NCBI): domain Eukaryota; kingdom Metazoa; phylum Arthropoda; class Insecta; order Coleoptera; family Staphylinidae; genus Tachinus; species Tachinus rufipes. The sequence continues at coordinate 66,512,440 of OZ010745.1, read as the reverse complement.
ATCAAAACTAGACAAAAGAACTAATATTGAATAGGATTTATATATGAATAATCATTTTAAATCCGATGAATTGCCTAATTGTCAACATTTAATCAAATTTCTCTTAGAAAAATCGTATATTTTTGAAACAGGTAGATATCAGCCTCAAAATGTATCAAAAAATAAATCACACATAAACTCATTCACAATAACATCGAAAAGCTCACATTCTTGTCCAGTGTGTAACAATACACATTATATAAATCAATGTTCTGAATTTCTTGAAAAATCTATTCAAAATCGTTTCAATTTAGCTAAAATGTTGAAATTATGTTTAAATTGCCTTCGAAAGGGTCACAATGTAAAAGAATGCAAGTCGTCTGCATGTCGCAAATGTAATTTATCACATAATACTTTACTTCATTTTAAAAAATCTGTAAACAATCAATCAACTGAAAAATCAACTGAACCTTCCGCAAGAGTCAATTGTTCGACGATTAAAAATAATGTATCTTTATTGTGTACTGCTCAAGTCAATGTGATTGATCAATCTGGAAAGGCACACCAAGCTCGTGTTTTATTAGATTCCGGGTCACAATCCAATTTCATAACAAATTCATTAGTAAATAAATTAAAATTAAAGAAACACTCACTTAATCATACAGTATCGGGAATAAATCAAAAAATGTCACATATTAATCATTGTGTTACATTAAAGGTAACATCTAAAACTTCATCATTTGCAACTGAAATGTCGTGTTTGATTCTTGACAAACTCACAGATAACATACCTCAAATATCGTTTGAAAGATTTAATTTTAATATCCCATTCAATGTTTCACTTGCTGATGAAGAATTTCATCAGTCAAAACCGATCGACATACTCGTTGGTTCCACTCTTTTTTGGAACATTATTTTAGATGGTCAAATTATCATTGAAAATTCTGATTTAAAGATGCAAAATACACAACTCGGTTGGATCATTTCAGACATCATACCAGTTAATTATTATCAAAACAAAGTTGTTTCTTGTTTGTCACTGAATTCACAATTAGAAAAATTCTGGCAACTTGATAATTACAAGAAAAATTCAAATTTTTTAACACCAGATGAAGAGTTCAGCGAATCACATTTTAAAACTACCACTCGTCGTGACCAATCGGGTCGATTTATAGTCTCAATTCCATTAAAACAAGTTCAGTATAAATTAGGTAATTCACGCGCACAAGCCCTGCGAAGATTTTACAGTTTGGAAAATCGTTTAAATAAAAATCTTACTCAAAAACAAATGTATTCAGATTTTATAACTCAATATATAGATCTGAAACATATGTCTCTCATTTCTTCTAAAAACGAAAAACACAAATATTTTCTTTCGCATCATTGCGTTACTCGCGAAGATAGCATTACAACCAAATTAAGAGTAGTTTTCGACGGTTTCGCAAAAACCTCGACAAATATATCTTTAAATGAAATTCAACATGTAGGTCCAACCATTCAGTCAGATCTTTTTACTCTCTTAATAAAAATTAAGGAAATACTGTTTCGTAGCTATAGCGGATATAGAGAAAATGTATAGGCAGGTATTAATCAATCCTGATCAAAGATGTTTACAAAAAATAGTGTGGCGTGATCATCCAGATTTAAAACTTAATTTTTATGAGTTAAATACCGTCACATACGGAACGGCTTCAGCTCCATATCTTGCTATACGATGTTTATTTGAATTGGCAAATCAGAATAAAAACAATTATCCAGAAGCTTCAAGTATTATCAAAGAAGATATGTACGTCGACGATTTACTAACAGGGTCCAATAACTTAGACGTCTTAATTACTCGTTGTACTGAAGTTTCAAACATTTTAATTTCTGCGGGATTTTCACTTCGTAAATGGAATTCAAACAGTAAACAATTGATCAATCACTTTCAGTCCAGAAATGAAAACAATTCACAGTTTTCAAATATATTTACGAATGAAACAAAAACTTTTGGTATTGTTTTCAATGCAATAACAGATGAATTCCAGTTCCAGTATAATAGTAAAAAATGCCCAAATAAAATTTCTTATACAAAACGATCAATTCAAAGTCAAACAGCTCAACTATTTGATCCACTTGGGTTACTAAGTCCACTAACTATTATTCCAAAGTTAAATATTCAAGACTTATGGAAACTAAAAAGCAGTTGGGATGACCCAGTGCCATCACAAATTGATTATGAATGGAAACGATATTAATCACATATAAATAAAATAGACTCAATTAAAATAAAACGGCACAAACTACACATATATTAAACTGCACGGATTTGCATATGCCTCGGAAAAGGCATATGGCGCGTGCATATATATTAAAAGTATAAATGAAAATTGAATTATTGACGGCCAAAAGTCGAGTTGCTCCAATCAAACAAATTACTATACCCAGGTTAGAACTTTGCGCGAGTGTACTACTTGCAATATTGACCCAACGTATTCTTACAATACTAAAAATTAAGTTTAATCAAAAATGTTTGTGGTCTGATTCAAAGGTTAACTTTTGTGGCTAATAGGGTCTCAGAAATTCAGCAGTTAACTTTGTCAGAAAATTGGCAACGTTAAATCAGCTGACAACCCAGCTGATTTAATCTCTCGAGGTTCATTTCTAGAAGTGACCGACGCTCATAATTTATGGTGGCAGGGGCCCTCATGGCTCCAAGGAAACGATTATCCTGTAGAAAGCCATCTTAATGTTGAAACACCTGATGAAATATACTGTAACAACTAATCTAAATATTATATCACAATTTTCAAATTTGCCAAAATTAATTTGTGTTTTCTCTTATTGTTTACGGTTTATTAATAAAATTAGACAGAAACAAAATTATTCAGACAATATTGGAGCACAAGAACGCCGCGAAACATTAAAATTGTTAATAAAACTAATTCAAATACAACGTTATAGAATTGAACTTGAACAATTAAAAAATGGAAAAAATTTACATTCAAATTCCGCAATTCTTTCACTTTCTTCATTTATTGACAATGACGGTTTGTTAAGAGTAGGAGGAAGATTAAAAAATTGTAATCAAAATTTTGATCAAAGGCATCAAATTATATTGCCACATCATCATTTAACGACGTTGTTGGCTTTATTCTATCATAGAATAAACTTGCATTTTGGTCCCCAACAGCTTCTTTTTATGTTGAGACAAAACTATTGACCTATTAGGGGGCAAAATTTAACTAGGCAAATTGTAAGAACATGTGTAACTTGTTTTAAATCTAACCCTAAACCATACAACCAAATGATGGGAAATTTGCCCGAACATCAAGTCAATCCATCACCTCCATTTTTAACCACAGGCGTGGATTTTGCTGGCCCATTTAAAGGACACGAACGACGTTCTCGTGGAAGTAAAACGTTTAAAATATATGCTTGTTTGTTTATCTGCTTATGCACTAAAGCAATTTACTTAGAAGTAGTATCGGATCTATCAGCTCAAGCGTTCTTAGCAGCATTTCGCAGATTTATAGCGCGACGAGGTAAACCTAACAAAATATTATCGGACAATAAAACCAATTTTGTTGGAACTAATTCAGAATTAAAGCGCTTCAAAAAAGAATTTATCACTTGGAATTTGGAACTTGATAGCGCCATGTCGAATAAAGGTATTGATATAACTTGGGAATTTATACCGCCTAAATCTCCACACTTTGGTGGAATTTGGGAAGCTAATATAAAAATGATGAAACGGCATCTCACCGCGTAGTAGGGGAATTAATTTTAACTCATGAAGAATTTGAAACGGTTCTAACACAGATCGAAGCTGTACTTAACTCGCGTTCTTTATATCCTCTTAGTAGCGATCAAGACCTCAGTGATGTACCAACCAATCGTTTAGTGACATTTCAACGTATGCAGCAATTAACGCAGCAGTTTTGGCAAAAATGGAAACGAAAATACGTAAAACACGTACTAAGTAGCGTAAAGAAAATCCACACCAGCTGAAAGAAGGTCTGATGGTTCTACTTATCGAACGAAATGATCCTCCTGCAATGTGGAAAATGGGCAAAATTTTAGAACTATTCAAAGGAAGCGATGGACATGTGCGTGTAGTATCACTGAAAACTGCAAGTGGTGTTTTTAAACGTGCGGTCTCAAAAATATGTTTATTACCAAATAAAGGTGACAATTAAACAATTATTTTAAAAGAAATTAATCCTTTTAAGGTGAGAGCATGTTGGCGCCGCCAAATTGTATTATTATTTTATACGTTTTATTATATCTAATTATTTTATATTTATAGTTATTGTGACATCCGTTTGTAATTATTTGTTTTATTTGTACAGATGTATTTATTTTTAAGCCTTTATACCTGATTAACCCTTAAATTTGCAGAAATATGAATTTTATTACTTGTTGTTAAAAACTAATCATTGCACCCTTTTTTTCCCCTGTACACTTTTACCCATTAATAAATTGTATATATATATATTTGTTAAAAAAGTTAACGGGTTGAAGTCTTTTAAAATTTTAAATATAATAAAATACAAAAAATAATTATATATTTTATATATTTAAATAAGTGGCGACGTTTCGTTATTAGGTTAATAACTTCATCAGGCCTAAAAAAATACATAACTAACAAAAAATGTATATGGACATTAAAAATAAATACTTACAACTATTTGTATATAAAATTATAATATTATAAAGTAATTATCATAATTAGCCATTATAATTAAACATACTTGTCAGACCAATATTATAATTTTATATACAAATAGTTGTAAGTATTTATTTTTAATGTCCATATACATTTTTTGTTAGTTATGTATTTTTTTTTTTAGGCCTGATGAAGTTATTAACCTAATAACGAAACGTCGCCACTTATTTAAATATATAAAATATATAATTATTTTTTGTATTTTATTATATTTAAAATTTTAAAAGACTTCAACCGGTTAACTTTTTTAACAAATATTAAAGAAAAGTCGTTAAACTTCAATAATATATATATATATATATATATATATATATATTGTATTTTATGTAAAATAGAGTTAGTTATTATTGAACTTGCAATCGAGCAGCAATAAATACATAGAGTAAGAAGACAGCGTTTATTATAAAAACCTACCCAATCTACTTAGACCGCGTAAGGACGTAAATTCAATTATTTCTACGTGGCTAAACCACACATAACGCTGTAAATGATTGCTAGTTTTCAGTTCTTGTGTTATTTGGATTTTGTAAAAATTTAAATGTAAATCCTTAGTCAAAATTTGTTGCGTAGTAGAGTACGTAAAAGCCAATTGCTGCGATCGTTGGCAAATTGTTGGTCTGACAAATATTGGCAATATTCTGCATAGAGTGACCGGTACAAGTATGTTGAGATACTTTAACGTTAGTTATAAACCTAGTTCACTCAAACTTTAGAACAAATTATAAATTGTCTGCTCAAAAGTTCCCTAAAATATTTACGTAGACTACAAAATGCTTTTTCCCAATCATTTTATATAGACTTGGACAATTTTAATGCAATGTTCTATCATATATTTGGCTATAACTAAGGTTGTTTATGTTGCTAGAATACAAAACAACGTTTAACATACAAAATATTTATCTGAGTCATGTGGAATACCATTTATAAACATTGATAATAATGGCTTATATTGTATATGCAAACAAATGATTCTAAAATACTAAAAAACTAATATAAGGCACCATAGCGGGCAACTTGACTGGCGCCAAAAATGGCAACATCAGCATAAGACCCTCACCATAAGTTAGTAGCGCTACTAAGTGAAATCATGTGCTATTATATGTCGTTACTTGTGGCGCTACTTTGGTTGTTCAATGTGGTATTGCCTTAAGTAAAATCAACGTACGTACAAAGAGTACGTGTACATAATGGGACTGAATATATCAACAACAACATAAGTTGTTTAACAATTTGAGAATAATCCAAGAAACAATAAAAACTTATACACCACAACAAAATGAAAAGAGTTAAGAAGACAATCACACTATTGTAGAAAATGCGCGTGCAATGTTGACAAAAGATTTACCAAAGTTTTTATGAGCGGAGACAATCAACAACGCAACATACTATTAATAAACAAAACCAGGCAAAATATCCATTCTTTATAAAAACTGAACCCACAAAAAACCAACAGTCAATCAAAATTTGCTAATATGTATTTTTCAATAAAAAGAAATCATTTACTGAAAAAAGTGACACAGTTTTTATTGAAATTTTATTTCAAGGACGCATAAAGCTTCTAAAGAAACCCCATCTGAAGTTAATGTAAAAATTTGTCAGAAATTGAATATAAAAAAAAAATTAAATAATGCAGCACTTAATACTAATAAACAAATTGTTACAAAAAAAAATTATAATATAATCTAAAACTATGGAATTAAAAAAAATGTACAATTTAGATTCTTCATAAATCCTGCAATATTTATGAAGAAGCCGTGAACTATAAAGAAAAAAGAACTAAAACTTCTTAAAGTAAACAACACGTACGTCACAAAGCTTCTAGACAAGGGAAAAGCATTAAAAACAAAATGAGATTTTTGTGTAAAAAACTCATCAGAACTTTTTTTTTTTTTAATGTATAGTGCAACTCTAGTTTGACATAAGCTTGGCTTAAATTAAAAGTAACCTTAGTGACTTTCCAACTTGCTTTAATTTATCTATTCAATAGCAAGAGATACAAGACTCAAAGTGTAAAAATTAACTTAACTTTCAATTTATTTTAAATAATCTAATCATCAGCTGGACAAGTTGTATAATTTTCCCTAAAGTTAGTTGGCAAAAAAGGTCACTATAAATTTAAAACTGTCTTTTTTACCATTTTCTATTAATTCATCTTTCTTGACACAAGAGTCGTATCTACTTCCAGTTTTCAGCATTTTATTAAAAATACTAGCTGTAAACTATTTCATTCATTTGTTTCCTTACTTACGGCTAAGTAACTTTGTTATTTTAAAACCAATTTGACTGATTCAAAAACTAGGTTAAACGGTTTTTTGAATACTAAAAAGGCAAGTATAAACATGTGTTGTTTCTAATATTCTTGCAAAGATAATCAGTTTTAGTTTTTTTAAATGACATTATATATATATATATTTTTTTAAATTCTCATAACATTCTGAACCCTTGTTTGTATAACGTATGCAACCGTCACAGTCAAATATAATACGTATGACTAGCATTTCCGTTTTTTTTACCTAGACTCCTTTGTTTCATATTTCTATAAATTCCAATGTCCCAGTGCCAACCTCCACGTGTCGACGGTAATTCCAAATTAAGTGTTTTATAAAATTTATAACGGTGAGATGGCTCAGTTATAGAGCATTCGCGTAGCACGCTAACAGTCCAAAGTTCGATCCTCGAATATGACTAAAATAATAACTTGCTTTTTATCCACCGGGGTGATTCGGAAGTCACCTAATAAGCCGTTGGTCCCATCAACCCCCTTCAAACAAGTCGTAAGACTTCTGGGGCGAAGTTAAATAGCTGTAAAACGCGCAATAAAGAAGAATATCCTAACCCATCCGTAAAAATATTGTGTTGGTCCGTACATTGCCTGCCTTATCACAATACTCTCCCGGTTTTTCCGTTGCCAATTGCTTAGCAGTACCTGTTTTCCATAAATGTTGTGTTAGTGCAAACATTGCCTGTCTCATCACAATACTCCTTTGGTTTTTTGCCATTTTTTAGTTTTCTTTAACTCATGCATATTGTAAAGGTGCGGACATTGCCTTCACAGAATTTCTCTAGCGTAAATAATTTATAAATTTTATTTTTAATTGTTGTCGCATTTCCTATGAGGTAGCGCATAAAGCCCAAATAAGTTGAACCCTGTAGATCACAATTAAAGCTATTCCTGCCGCACAGAAAAAGACGTTACAAATTTACCCGAGCAAAGATTTTTCTATAAAAAATATATAAAATAATTGTATTTTTTTAATATTTTTGAATTTTAATAGTAAAAAAAATACCAAAAAAAAAGAATTTAAAAAATAATCTTTTTGTTGTTGTTGTCGACATGTCGTTGAACCGCTGTTCTTGACACTTTACTTAGACCAACCCAGCACAAAACCCGCCAGACCAATTCGCCTAGATAAACAACGCAAACTAAACAACAATCCAGTTGGCCATCTTTAGATTTGTTACCGTCGGGTTTTTAAACAAATGTTGCAATCAACTACAAAAATATTTTTAAACTAAAAAAGAGATCATGTCCAATCAAAATGCATCACATAGACCTAAAACTATCAGTAAACTTTATGTACCCAATATATCTAGTATTTAAGAAAAAGACAGTGGCAACCAAAGGCAAATTTATGCACCATAGTACGGAAATGAAATGACCAGTAGTAAAAAAAAATGCTCTACCACCTTCCTAAAAAAAATAACAAAACTTACATTTGTACAACATCCCAGAAGACTTGATTAACAAAAGCTATTAAAAGGCAAATCATTGGTCTGGTACAGAAATAAACGTTGTGACTGGAATTCCTGGCAAAACTTCAGAAGAAGAAATCTAAAACTCTAAACAAAAGCAGACTAAAGACGTTAAAACATACATTGTCCGCATCCAAACTTTAATAAATCGTCACGGCAGTTTCAGTCTAAAACAAATGCTAATCCGGATGTACAACAACTTGCAAACAGAATATTGCACTTACATCCGCTCACAAAACTGTTTTTCCATCATTCGTGAATTATTAGAGATGGCAATAGTCTTAAAAGATCTACAAACTCTCAGAAGTACAGAAACAAGTCCACCTAATACTATTTGCTCATCCTACTCGGCTAAGGTTAGACTAGTACACCAGAAACACATAAGTCAAATATCCAATTCCAAAATTTTGTAATATTAAATCCACTTTTAAACTACACTTGAGACACCTGCTCCTGGAAATGCAAAAGCAAGATACAACCAATTAGTATGCCAACAGAATACTTGATAGCAAAATTGTAAATGTAAATCGCAAAACTAAAACCTGTACGGAACAAAGGAGTACTCCGGTCAGCAATTAGTACCACAATGCAATTTACCCCAAACAAGTCTTGCTTAAACTTATGATTTGGAGGATCCACTTTGTCGCCCTGCTGAACACAAGCTTACAATCAAACATACATTAACACGGAGTTAGACCAATAAGTTAATAAAATAGGAATATCTCCCTACTTTATTAATCAAACAATCCTCGTAGCCAATAGAGCCATTACCAGCATTAACAAGACCTACGAATAAGACCCTCAATACTCCTTGAGTGTGACAGTTTAGTCGGCTTCCCTACCAACAACTGTATACGTTAACATCGTAGATCCAAATAGTCCCGACAATATTGTTTGATTGTCTGGCTGCTTTGACTCCGGCAACCACTTCCTTGATTCTTCACCAGATCTGCCTTCTAAACATCACACCAATTAAACAACGTCACCGTCCGCAAAATTTAAAAATGTAAGTGATCGTGACCGAGATAGTTGATAAGATGTTGGAAGATGGTGTAATAAAACTGTCCAGGCGCCAGTATAGTTCTCTCGTAGTAGTTATAAAAAAAAAAAAAACAATTTTGCATCAGTTTTCAAAAAGTCAATGCAGTCACGGTTAAAGACGCCTACCTTAGATAAGGTACAAAACTCCTGTTTTTTTTCGACATGGAAACGATAAAATCAAAGTTATCCTGGAATTTAAAGCACCCCAAAATGTGAAAAAACTGAAACGTTTTCTAAGCATAACATCGTGGTTTTGCCGTTTTATTCCCGCATCTTCCAAGGCAACTACTCATATGACAGCTCTGTTAAAAAAAGCTTGTTTGTGCTAAAAACTCAAGAGAACCATTTCAATAACCTAATACGTTTGCTGAACCGAGCCGAGTTATAATTACGGTTGAAATGATCAATAGTTTTAATAAATTCTAATTTCCCAGTTATACCTACTAATGCTTGATAATGAATAATAATTCAAAACTAGTCGCAATAAGATATATTACAAAAATTACTGAAATAAAAAACTATTTATTTTCCCCTTTTAAAATAAGTTTTGTCAGGCTGGTTTTAAGATATACATGAACCTGATTGAATGTAAAAAGTGTTTCTCTACATTCTTAATTAAAAAGATTTCCAAAGCTTTCGAAGCTTTCTGCTGTACCCCCCACTAAAATATAAGATGACAATTAACAATATGTGGCAAAAAATAACTTCAAATATATTTGGTTATTTCTGCTCATTGGGCCAACCGTCATAAATATAAACTCTTACCAGTATGGCTTAAGCAGAAGAAAGATACTTACGCCCGGTTTCTCCAACATGTCTTAAGCCCTAACTAAACCTTAAGCTGGGCCTTAAGCTGAATGCCGAGCTTATTCCTTTGCACCAAAGCAAAATCTCATCTTATTCGCGTCAAGCAGAGCTCAAATAATATATCCCGTTTTGGAAAGCTCAAGCTCTGCAACTTTTATCAATATTATTTTGTAGTCTCTAAACAATTATTTACTACTGCTTGTCTTTATATACTGTAAAGCATATTAATTTTGATTTTAATATTTAATAAGTTACAGTATAATTAATTGGCTTCAAAATATTCTAATTAATGTGTTCTTTAAAAAATATAATTATTTGACACATACATAACCATAATGTAACAATTTCTGACATTTATATTTTAAAATAAATTAATGTCAGTAAAAAATTTAATAAGAGAAGAATGTTTTTTTTTGACCAATTAGAAAACAGCATTGTGAATATTGGCAACATTGCCAAATGTATCCAAATCCTAGCAAATACGTCGTTCCTAAATGCATGGTGCAACTCGAATCAACATAAGCTGGGCTTAATTCTAAGCTGAGCTTGGTCAAGTAACGTCTCAAGTGACGTTGGAGAAACCAAGCGTTAGTCTCCTTACTACAATAATGTAATACCTCACAAAAACCACAGCAAAAAAATACATTTTCTTGTATAACGCTATATTCTACAAACAAAAAATAAAAACATATTAAAATAAACCAGCTGTAAAAAGTTGGTAAAAACTTTAAATTAACTATAACAGCGTAATTGACTTTAGAAAGACACTACAGATTTTTAGAGAACATCATAACCTGAAGAAGTTCTAAAAAGTTTACGCTATAAGTCATACTCCCGGTTTTTCCAACATGTCTTAGCCCTAACTAAAACTTAAGCTACGCTTTATAGCCACAAGCTGACCTTATTTCGTTGCACCAAAGAAAATTTAACCTTATTTGCGTCAAGCAGAACTCAAATAAAAGATGCCGTTTTTAACACCCGGTTTCTCTAGCATGTCTCAAGCCCTAACTAGACATCAAGCTAGGCCTTAAGCTAAAAGTCGAGCTTATTGCGTTGCACCAAAGCAAAATCTCACCTTATTCGCGTCAAGCAGAGCTCAAATAATAGATGCCGTTTTCGAGCGCTCAAACTCTGCAACTGTCATCAATATTATTTTGTAGACTTTAAACAATTATTTACTGCTACTTGCTTTTATATACAAACCATATTAGTTTTGATTTTAATATTTAATAGGTTACAGTATAATTGACTTTAAAATATTCTAATTAATGTCTTCTTTAAAAATTATTATTATTTGACACATAGATAACCATAATGTAACAATTTCTGACATTTATATTTTATAATTAATTGATGTCAGTAAAAATTTTATCCAGACAAACACGTTTTTTTTACCAATTAGAAAACAGCATTGTGAATATTGGCGACGTTGCCAAATCTATCCGGATCCTTGCAAAGACGTCGTTTCTACATGTATGGTGCAACAGAAATTTGATATAAGCTGGGCTTAATTCTAAGCTGAGCTTGGTCAAGTAACGTCTCAAGTGACTTTGGAGAAACCGGGCGTAAGAGCTCAAGCTCCGAAACACAACTTTAATATTGCAATGATATTTTATAAAGCTTGAAAAAAAAAATTACTATCACTTGCCATTCTGTACTGTAGTGCATATTAGTTTTAGTTTTAATATTTAATAAATTACAGTGTAATTGGCTTTAAAATATTCTAATTATTGTTTTCTTTAAAAATTATTTTTATGTGACGCACATATAACCCTAATGTATAAGTTTTTGACATTCATGTTTTGTAATAAACTAATGTCATTAAAAAACTGATTAAGACAAGATAGTTTTTCTAGCAATTAGAAAACAGCATTACGCATTTTGGCGCCATTGCCAAATGCATAGTGTAACTCAAACTTGACATAAGCTGGGCTTGATTCTGAGCTGAGCTTGATCAAGTTATGTCTCAAGTGACGTTGGAGAAACCGGGCGTTAATCAATTTTTTAATTACATTAATTTATTATAAAATATAATAAAATTGTCAAAAATTGTTACATTAGGGTTATCTATGCGTCACATACCTATAAATATAATTTTTAAGGAAAACAATAGTTAGAATATTTTGAAGCTAATTCACTGTAATTTAGTAAAAATTAAAACCAAAATTAATATTATTATTATTGACCATAACTTTTTATGGAAAGAACAAACCTCGACACCAAACAACAAACTTCGACACTTTGCTGAAAGATTTTACCATCTTAGACTATTTATTTCTACCAGCCACAGTGCTTCAAACTGTATAAGTCGCACTGGTACAATCTATATTAAGCTACGGTATCACGGTGTGGGGCCATGCTTTAAAGTACTTAATAGACACTCTAGAAAAAAGCCAAAAAACAAATTATAAAAAACTTAGACAACAACCAATCTTTATTCATGCTAGTGAAGACTTTGTTTCAATATAAACTAACTATCAGGTATTATTTTAATACTAACCAGTTTAACAAAGAAAATCATGTCTACAATACCCAAAGACAAAGACAAAACAACCTACAAGCAACAAAACTAATAAATACGGAGATAGAACAAAAGGTACAAAAATACCAAAATTATTTAATAGTTTGCCCAAACACATTAAAATGCAAAAACCTTAAGTAACGCCAAAGAAAAACTAAAGAACTTCTTTTTTACTAAGAGTCAAGACATGGTAGTGGGGGTGGTTTTATTGGGTAGGACCTCTTCCGTAAAGTGATTCCACCTCCGGCAGAAATATATATATATATATATATATATATATATATATATATATATATATATGCACTACAGTACACAAAGGCACGTGGTAGTAAATAATTTTTTAAAGCTTAATAATAATAATAATTTATTCATGTTAAATACAAAAAATACATGTGTTTACACAAGTCATATACAAACTAAACATAAATAAATTTACATATAATAACTAAAAATTTATATAATTAAAAAAGTATATCACAGTTTAAAAACTCATCAAAACAGTAAAAAGTGTTGTTTATTAATATTTGTTTAATTTTAAATTTAAAGCTGTTGAGATTTAACACTTGGGTTTCAATTGTCAATTTGTTATAAAATTTTGGCCCATAATAATTACCTGCCCATCTGCATTTATTTATACGACCATAATTTAATTGTATATTATTTTTTGCACGCGTGTTGTTATTGTGGTTTATTGTGCGTTCTTCATAGAGTGTAAGATTACTTTTTACTAACAACAAACATTGGTAAATATATTGTGACGGCAGTGTCAACATTTTTAGATTTTTAAAACTAATTTTTACATCTGCCCTATAAGGTAAGCCTAACATACATATATCTAATTGTTTTCCGTTGTAACCCAAATAATTTTGCTGTATGTAAGGAATGACGCAATGAAAGTATTCCATAAGACAGCCTTAAATAGTAAACTTAAAATATTAATTTAAACGGTACTACTGGTGCTAGGTTTCTTATTAAAAATATGTTTTTTGAAAGCTGATTTGCAGAATTATTGATATGAGCTTTCCATGATAATTTCTGGTCTAATGTTATACCCAGAAAAGAAATGACAGGTGGATTTGTATGTACTTTAGATTGCGTAAATACCATACGTTCTGTTTTCTCTTGGTTTAGCGTAAGTTTGTTTGACAAGAACCAATCAGCAATACTGGACATAGTTTCATTCATTACATTACCAAAATTGTCTAGTTTATTATGTATATTTATGATGCTTGTATCATCGGCATACAAAATTATAGAGTTTGTTCTACATTTGTAAATGTCGTTGACATAAATCACAAACAATAGTAATAATAATAATAATAATTTGTTTATTTGTAAACTCGTACAAAACACTACTTATACTTAAACCAATACACAAAAACTTAATGAGTAACAAAAGCAAATCTAGATCAGCTTGTATACCAGATTAAAATCTGATATTGCTATTACTTCCTCTAGATCGCTAAACTAAAACTACAAATTCTAAACCAAATTTTTTTTTTTTTTTAAATAAACAAGCTTTAATTGCGTTTAATGAGACATATCATGATAGTAAATAAGAAACTATCTCTCCTGATTTTGTTGAGTTAATAACATATTTTTTAATCATTGTTTGAACAAAAATAAAGAAGAAAGTTTAAAATTATATTTATTATAATAGCACGTTATGTTATTGCTAAAACTTCTTTTAAACAGCTCGGTTCTACGTGATGGAATTGTCAGAGCATCTTTCAGACAAATATTTATATTATGTACTTCTGTTCGGAAGGTATAGGTATGGAGGAGTTTTAGTCTGTATAATTTTATAGAACTGGCAAGCACTGTGCACAATTCTACAATGTTTCATTGTAATCCAATTCAATTCAGTAATCTTATGACAAATGCTTTGTCATTTTCTTACACCAAAAATTAACCGAGTGCATACATTTTAAATACTCTGAATTTGTGACTGACAAAGTTGATCTATGCAAACATCATATACTGAATCACAAAATGTAAAATTGAAAAAAACTAAAGCTTCACAAAGAATTCTTTACTTTCTTTACTCAAGATGTTTTTATTCATGTAAATAGATTTTAGTGTTATAAATGCACGTTTAGTTATTTTCCCTACATGTTCTCTAAAACGTAATTTATAATCTAAGTTTAATCCTAAGTTTTTGACACAATCTGAAAACACTACACGAGTCCCATTTAAGTTAATGTTAAGAGATTGCACTATAGATTTTTGTTTTTGTTCAGAACCAAACAGAATAGCTGTGGTTTTGTTTGGGTTAATGGTTAAAAAGTGTAATAACAAAAATTCTTAGATTTTTTTTAAATCATGATTTATTTTGTTTTCAGCATTTTTCCAATCATTAGACATAAATAACAGATATAACTGTGTATCATCAGCATATTGATGATACTGACAGCGATTTATATATGAATATAAGCTGCAAGTATAAATTAAAAATAGCAATGGCCCAGGATTAAACATTGAGGTACCCCATTTAAAATGTTTATTGTATCAGATACAGTTTGACCACATTTAACTTTTTGCTGTCTGTATAATAAGTAAGAATTAATAAGTTTACAAGCTGAGTTTTCAAAACCTATAAATTTAAGTATTGCTACAAGTAATTCATAATTAACATTATCAAAGGCTTTACTATAGTCCAATAATATTAAAACAGTTATTTTGTTATTGTCAGTTGCTTTTATTATGTCATCTGTAATTTTCATCAATGCAGTAGAGCAGCCACACAACAATTTAAATCCTGATTAGCGTTCTGGTAGAATGTTGTATAGTTTTATATGATTTTGTATTTGTTGTTCTAATATTTTTTCGTAAAGCTTAGAGAGAACAGGCAAAATACTTATAAGACGCAAGTCATTAAATAGTAACGAATTATTTTTTTTAGGAATAGGTGTTAATATAGATAGTTTCCAAGCGTCTGGAAAGATATTTGTGGAGATGCTATCATTAATAATATGGGTAATGTACAAAATTAAAAATGGGCAGCAAAAATTTAAAATTTTAGAGTTGATGTTATCACTTCCACTTTGGAATGGTTTAAGTTTAGCTAAAGCAAATTCCACGTCATTTTTGCTTACATTAGAAAACTTGAATTGACTATTATGACTAACTGAATTATTATAAAAATGTAAAATATTACGATCTGGATCAGCTTGTGCTATAGATGTTGCAAAGTGCAAGTTAATTTTGTTAGCATCGGGAAGGTGATCCGAAATAAAATTAGTTTTTTTGTTATAAACTCCTACATTTTTTAAGTCATTATACAGTTGTTTTTTGTTAGTTTTATTTATGTTAACTCAAAACTGAACAAATGCTTTTTTTTCAACTCGTATGGCTGTAGTAGTTATATTTCTAAGACTTTTGTAATAATTTAAGTCAGACAATTTTTTAGTATTTTTATATTTGTTTAATGCTCTGTCTTTTGTTTTCATCATTTCTTTAATGTTATACGTAATCCATGGCTTTGGTTGAGTACGACTAATAAAAGCTTTAAAAGGTGCATGGATATCAAACAAATTTGTTATATTAATACTCAAAAAATCTAATTTATCATTAATATTTATAATATCAAATATGTAAAACCAAGGAATTGTATATATATATATATCTTTAATAAAGTCATCATAATTTAAATTCTTAAAATCCCAAGGATATATATATTTATTGGTATTATTTTCAAAGTTTAATGCTATTGCAATTTTTACTAGACAATGATCTGTACTACATATCTAGAAGTAAAATAACATCAGTATCTGTTGTATAAAAGTTTTCATTTAATATAATTAAGTCTAATAACGTTGCACTTGTATCAGTGATGCGCGTAGGACTGTGGATAATTTGTTTCAAAGTCATTGAAATAGTGAT
Organism: Tachinus rufipes; assembly: GCA_963932245.1. NCBI lineage: Eukaryota > Metazoa > Arthropoda > Insecta > Coleoptera > Staphylinidae > Tachinus > Tachinus rufipes. The sequence goes on along the minus strand of OZ010745.1, from coordinate 66,495,749 downwards.
TCAATCTTTAAAGTTGATGCGTTGTAAACGTTTAGTAAATCTATATTAAAATCTAATATTTTCAAAATAATCAAAAAATAAATCCATTTTTCCTTTCGGAAGTCTGTACACTACACCTGCACAATATACCTTGTTGTTGATAGTGACTTGAATCCACAATCACTCAAGAAATGTTTCGCTAATTTGATTTAATACATTGATAGAAAAACATTTTTTAATGTAGAATGCAACACCACCTGCCCGGCCTACCCTGTCATTGCGAACTAAATTTTATCCATGCATATCTATATAATTCGAAGAAAAATCGTTATTTAACCATGTTTCAGTTAAAGCTATAATATCATAATCGTTACATAAAACTTCTTCTCTAAATATATCAAACTTTTTTGAGATAGAATTAATATTAATGTGACAAATTTTTAATTTATTTACGAGCATACTATTTGATTAATAAATGAAAATTAAAGTATATACTTAATTCTAAATTACAGTTGTAATTACTTACTTACTAATACATATTTACGGCTAAATTAAATGATCAAAATCATTAACAGTGTTAATTCAAATTTTTTTGTTATTTCTTTTTATAATTATAATACCATTTAAAGTTCAAACATTTTGTTTTCCATATTTATCTTGGCACTTTTTAAGTAAACTTATTCTGGTAACAGTCAGCTCCTCGCGTATAACAATTCCACTTCCTTTTAAATGTTTTTTATTATTAAAAATATTATCGCGTTCTTTAGTGCTAACAAAAGTAACAGAGATTTCTCGAGGTTGTTTTATATCAGTGTTTGTTCCGGTTATTGATAAGTTCGATAACATTTGGCAATCTTTGATGGGTTTATCTCAATGTTAAATTTATTTTTAAAAATATTCAGTACTTCACCATCACAATTTTCATCGCGTTTTTCTTCTACCCCATACAATCTTAAACAATTCTTTTTTGCGTATTGTTCCATTGAATCCAATCGTTCTTGTAATTCCTCGTTCTCATCCTCTAGTTCCGTAATTCTTTTTTCATATTTATCTATTGCGGTTTTTATTGCAGAATCAATTTTAGATGTAATAGTTGACATTATTTTTGCTATTAGTTTATCTTCAAAATCGGCGGACACTTTATGCAGTTGTTTTTCTCCGGATATGAAATTGACATCAGATCGACGTTTTTTTGAGTTTCTTGCAGTTCTTGATAACATTATGTTATTGAATATTTTAATAACACTTTTGTGAGCTTCGATATAGAGTTTATAGCCTTTTGCAAATATAATTCAGAAGAGCATTCAAAAACACGTCCGCCCAGCTCGGCAATAAGTATTGGTAGGGGCCTAGTATTAAGCCTTGAGGAATTCCATGTGTTACCGGAAGTGTGTTAGAGGAGTTATTGTTGTAGCATACCATTTGTGTTCTATTTGCCAAATAAGAATTCAATAGTGATGCACTGTTTTCATTAAAACCATAGTGGTAAAGTTTTTTTGTTAGAATGCTATGAGACACACAATCAACTGCTTTGCTAAGATCGCAGCATGTTAGTCCAAGATAATTTTGATTTTCAAATGATTTGGCTATATAGGAAATAATTTTATTTATTGCCATGTGAGTATTTAAACCATTTCTAAATTCATACTGCTGGTCGTTAAATAGATTGCTGCTTTCGAAATAATTTAGAATTTGCACCGTCAGCAGAGATTCATATATTTTTCCCAGAGTTGGTATAAGTGAGATGGGTCTGTAGTTTGAACACATTGTTTTGTCACTCTTTTTATAAATTAGCAATATTTTAGCTACTTTTAGTGAATCTGGAAACTTATTTGCTTTTAATTGGCCCTTGTTGCAAACCATATTATTAATACAAGTCATTGCAATGTTAAGGTTACTTTTCAAATTTTTAGCTCTCAAAAATGGCATATTATATTTGAGCTCTGCTTGACGAAAATAAGATGTGATTTTGCTATGATGCAACGGAATAAGCTGAGCTTGCGTCTTGCGGCGCAGTTTTAGATCTAGTTAAGTATCAAGTCATATTTAATTATAATTTATAGATTTATTTATTTATTCAATTGCCTTTTTTACCTTTCGGTGTCAGGCATATACATTATTAGTTTGTGTAATATTTTCTCCATTTCTTCCTATCCTTGGCTATCTCTTTTATTTCTTCCCACGTGTTTCCTTTTCTTGTAGCTTCTTCCTTTATTGCGCTGTTCCATTCTTTTCTGGGTCTTCCTCTTTTTTGTTCTCCTGTTACTCTTGTCTCATAAATTTTCTTAGTATTTCTTTCTTCACTCATTCTTCCTCCTTTTGCTCTATTTTTATCTTCTGTCCCTGACCATATCAGCATGTAACCCTTGTGTATCGTATTTATCCCCCTTCCTTTCTTTTTTGTTTCCGTAATTCCTAGTATTGCTGTTTTATGTTTTATCATTTCTTCGACTATTTCTTCCTCTTTTCCTTTTACGCTTCTTACATTCCATGTTCCTATTCTAATTTTGTTTTCGTATTCAGTATCCTTTTTCGTTTCCTTTTCCATAGCATTTCCTCTGTTTCTTTTTTCTTTGGCCGATATTTTTCTTTTTTTCTTCTAATAGTTTTTTGAATTTTTTGCACCCTGTTCCCCCCTTTCTATCAATCCTTTTTTTTTTCTCGTCCCATGTGTATTGTATTCCATTCATTTCCATTTTTCTGTATCCTGCTTTTACTCTATTTCCCTTTTCTCTCTCTTCTTTGGCAATATTTCTTATTTGTTTTTGAACATTTCTTTCTTCTATTGTTAGGTCGTTATCTATGTAGATTTTTTTCCCTCTTAAGTTGCTTTTTGCTTTCATGATTTCTTGTTTTTTTTCCCATGTTTCAATTTCAGCTACCACTACTTTTACCTTCCCTTCTTTATTTATCTTGTATGCCTTCTTAATTTTCACGTTCACTTTCAACTCTTCTTTTATGAACTTTTCAATGTCTTCAATCGTGTTTTCTGTCTGTTCTTCTCTTCCTGTTATTATTATATTATTCTTCCTCTCTCTTTTCTCTTTTTCGTTTTCTTTTGTTTCTAATAAATCAATTCTTCTCATCATTTCCATCTTCACCGTTTTCCATTCCTCTTCCTTCTCTTCATGTTCTTTTTTCATTTGTTTTAACTCGTTTTTCACGCTTTGTATCTCTTCTTTTAGTTCTTCTGTCCCTTTTTTGACTTCCTTTATCATTTCTTTCATCATTTCTTTAAGTTCATCCATTTCCTTATTTGTATTTTCCACTTTTACTTCTTTATTATCCTTTCCAAAATCCACACTTTTATTCTCTTCTCTTTTTCTTTGCTCTGGTGATCTCAGTATCTTTTTAGATTTTCTAAAGTGATTTTCTCCCTCTTTGTTCATTATTTCTTCCTCTCTTTTCCTTTTAGTTATATCTTCTTCAACTTCCTTCATTTATTTGTTATTCAGAATATATTTATTTTTATATTTAAATATATTTAATTTATTTAATTTTATTTAATACGGGCCTGTTCTTTGTTACCTTACTATTTTATAATTTATAGATAAGGTAAGTAAATAAACAGCAATATCAAATAGTAATATAATCTTTCTTACAAAATTATAATACGATTTTATCATAACTATAACGTCATAATATCACGTTGTAAAGAATTCCCCGATGGACAGGTGTCCTTATTCTCTGACTTACTAGATGCAAATCAATTAATTAATTATTTTATACGTTTATAATTAACAGCATATCTGATCTGGAGCATAATGTAATTAGTTAACTAAAACAGAGATGGTTTGAATATGATCATTTATTTTTATTTAGTATTTTAATAAACATACATTCAAAGCGCATTTAACTACACTGAATTTATCAACCCAATGATTCAAATTAAATCTAGTTATGCTGTCTGATCGCAGAACAAATTAATTAACGGGGCTTGATAATTAACACATGAATGTCCATGACATTCGTACCGGTGTGTCCCGTTTTAATCAAACATTCCCCGTTTCGATAAAATCTAAAAAAAGTATTCGTGTCGTTATTCTTCAAATAAACTTCCGGATCTAAATCTCCTTTTTTCAGAGCATCCCGATATAAATTGTCAGTGGCGACAGCTCCTGCAGCATCTGTTGGCCCGTCGATTCCATCAGTCCCGCAACTTAATAATGTCACCTCGGAGTACAAATCGAAGCGACTAATTTCTTTGGAAAACTGTAACACCAACTGCTGATTTCTACCGCCTTTTCCTGTACCTTCCACAACTACTGTAGGTTCTCCTCCTGCTATAATGCAGACACTTTTATTAAAACTTAACGCGTTTAATTCAGCAAAGTCGTCTTTAAAGTTTCCAAGCTGCAAATCGGCTTTGTCGGCGTGCAGTAAAATTGAAATTCTCGCGGCTAATTCAGCGTACATTTTCGCAAGTTTCACAACGTCCCCTTGCATTTTCGTGCTTAAAATTACGGAATCATAGCCCAATCTTAGGGCACATTCTTTTGCAGAGTTTGCCGCTAATTGATTATTGCCTATTATTAAGTTATCCACGCGAATATCCGGATTGCTCGTATCGGGATCGTTTAAAATGTTAGTTATGCTAGACGGCAGTTTGGAAGTTAAATTGTATTTGCGAAGAATGTTTAGGGGAGCCTCTGGATCATCCATATTCCGCACTGTAGGGCCGCTGGCGATGAAATCGAGCGGATCGCCAATTATATCTGATAAAATTAAAGATATAACTCGGCTAGGAAATGCAGACTCTGCCAAACCGCCACCTTTTAATTGCGATATCCGCTTCCGTATGCAGTTCAGTTCCATAATATCAGCACCTCTATTTGCTAACTCTTTTATCAGCCTCAACTTTTCTTCTAATTGTATCCCCTCTTTAGGTAGAGGCAATAAAGCTGAGCCTCCTCCAGATATAAGAACTATTAATAAATCATCTTCTTTTAATTTATCACACAACTCTTTAATTTCTTTAGCACCATTCATGGCTGAAATATCCGGTAAATTATCTTTAGCGCCTTCCAAGTATTTAATTTTCAAATGTCCCTCCGGTAATCCTTGCTTGGAACCTTCTGGTATTATTACAATTCCCCGTTGAAGATTTTCATTAAGAATGTATTCCATTTCTACAGCCATATTCATTACGGCCTTGCCAAATCCAACTAGGTAACATTGTTTATGCAACCTGTAAGATTTATCTGCTACATTCAATGTATTTCCATCGACCCTCACATATTTCCGAATCAAATTTTCAGGTCGTACGGATGTTAATGCTGAATCAAATATTAACTTTGCATCACAATATTGCATTGTACCGAATAGTTTTATTGATTTTTTACGATACACACTTGATAAAATGTTTCTAATCATTCTTATCTATATACTATTTGTTTATAAATATGACAAACAGCTGCATCATGCACACTACTTATACTCGTAGCGACATCTGTAATAATTATAATACATTAAAGTGTAGAATATGTACAGCTAGTGACATCTTTGTAATCAACGATGTAGTCATAACCGTTTATAATTTTATTGTTTAAAAGTTTTTATATTGCACTTGCTTATTGTTTGCTATTAATACCTTAGATAAAAAATATTTGTTAAATGATTATTAACAATCTGGGCATTATATGAGCATATTCTAATTCATAAAAGCTTTCAAAATGAAATTTATATAAATGTCACAATTATAAACAAAATAAAATATAAAATCATAAGTCATAAATAAAATTAATATTACATTTATTACATTAGTCCTTCTAATTCGTAATAATTTGGATACTTTATATAAATGTCACAATTATGAACAAAGTAAAATATAAATCTATTCTAATTATTATAATAATTATAATTTTTGTATCTATAACTTATTACTTTATTAGTAGTCTATTTATTGGTTCATGAAGGTATGAAAATTCTACATTTTTTTAGTTTTGTTGTCGTTTTTTAACTTTAATTTGAATTTTTCGTTTAAAAATTGCATTTTTTGTTAAAACAAATTGAAAATTAAGAGTAGAAAAATTTCGTATTGTCCCTTGTCATAGAGTTATTGATAAAAATGTTAATAATTACCTTTTGCTACGACCACTACTTAAAACACAATTTTAATTTGTTTATATTGTTAAATCTAGTAACATATCTGTCAGATTTGACATTTAGTTGTCTAACATAATTCAGTTATTTCTATTATTTTATTCTACCAAACCGACCTAATTCAGCCTTGTATCTACAATTCTTAAATGAAAATTTACCAGCTCCATTACTTGATGAAGTTCCATTAGCAAGTACATTAAATTGTTGGTTTCAACATAATGATGCATTATGGAATACAAGTACATATAAAATACCTAAATAAAAAAGATAGATTAGAAGAGATTTGCCAATACCATGGCTTCCTTATTACTTTTTCTTGGCCTATTTGAAAGAACAAGTTTACAGCAAACCTGTTCTAAACCCTAAAGATGTAATAGCTAGTGTTTACGCTGCTGTGGCGTTAATAGACAATAGTATGCTACAGAGAGTTCGTGCTTCCATGATAATTTGAGTAAATGTTTGTCTTGAAGTAGGTGGCGGCCAATTTTAACACATGATTTAGTGTAAACAGATGTGGGACAAAAGAAAAAATTTCCACTTTTAATTTTCAATTTGTTTTAGCCCCCTAAGTCAAATTCCAAAAGCACAGGCATCAATTTTGAAACACCCTGTATACACACTAGGATAATTTTTTGTCAAACTTTAATAAGTGGCGGGCAGATTTATGTTCGAATGCCAAAAATATTAATATTCTCAAATTTTGTTAAAGATAGATTCAGTTTAAATAGTGCCGCAAGCAAAAACTTTCAAACAAAGATTAAAAAAGCCCAAAATTGATTCAAGCGACCAAAAATGTCTTTGTTAAACTTCTGAAATAAGCTTAACAAACATAAGCCAAATAATCTTATAAAAGAACTTAAAAAATATTTTTTTTAAGTAAAGAAAAAAATTGTAAACATTTCTCATGTACCAAAACTCCGGTCTAGTGCAAACAACTCATACAGGCCCATACCAAACTCACATCCAGATTTACACCTAGGGCGGGCGATTATAAAAATTTGCCTAAAGCAATTCAAAAAATTTGAACAAAACTCTATACAAAGTCCAGAAGTGAGTTCGATTAGTAAGACCGTATTTTTTTTAAATTCTATTACTGACTTATTAAAAGTTAATTGTGATTTCATACATCTTTTCAACACATTCACTATGTATTTTAAATAAAATCGATACGTTTCAACCACCGGCATTAGTCGATAGTGGTAGCGAAGTTACCTGTATTGTTAAAGGAACATTCGAACAAATATGCGCAATAATACCGAATATTCCCAGTTATCTTAAGAATAGATTTTCTCCGCATATTTAAATTTTTTATTAGAGCCACGCTTATTAGAACTAATTTGAAACGATAAACAAGTTACTATCCCCGAATACCAAGCAAAGCATGAAATGCTACCACTTAAATCGTGCGCGATGCGTTTAATAGGTTATAACCCAGTAGATTTCCTGAAATCTATAATACTGCAACGGATTTTCCGGACGCAATAAATAATGTTTCTTTAAAAACAAAACAAAAGACACATGAAATATTGCTGCAAAATCTTAAATATCTGTTTTCAAACACTAGCGGTTGAACAACAGATTATAGTTGCAAAATCCACCTAATCAATTCCAATTGGCAATTAAACAAAAGAAAAAATGGGTAAATGGGATAACCATCAAACGTTATGAAACTGTTAGATAGAACTCTATTACTAAGGGCCGCTTTTACAACCGTCGGATAAACTAATCCACAGTTATACCTAGTTTAACACGCAAAGCATTTTACAAATGCTAAGTTAGTTTATTCTCTAGGATAACCTATTGAAACGTCAATTGTGCCGTAAATTATTTATAAGCAAATTTATATTGTCTTCTCTATAACGTAAATATGTTTAAATCAGATAGTGACAACAAAAAGACAAAAATCGGAGCAACAAACCTTACTTTTTTCCTTATTTATTTTTACTAATATGATATGTGCGGCGCTTACGAGGTTATGTGCGTTAAACTAGGTATAACTACTGCTTCGAGCATCGGATAAGTTAACCCCGGGTTATTCCCCTCCAAATCCAAACTATGCTTTAACTGGAGGTTGTAAAAGCGGCCCTAAGACGGACAATAAACTACCCGTCCGATAGAAGACATAATTTGTAACCGATTCTTATTGGCAAATTCCCTTCAAAGCAAAACACCAAAAATACACGGGTTTTCAGCTGGGCACACGAGCTAACCAATTTAATGTCTTGCCTTTTGGCTTAAAGACCACGGTAAGTTCTTTTACGCAATGCATGAACAAAATCTTAGGCTCAGCATATGAAAGCTTTGTGCATGTATATATAGACAACATTTTTATAACATCACAATCCTTTACAGAACATATAAAACATCTTGATATTGTTTTGTAGCGTCTCAAACAAGCAGGTTTTACTTTGCGCTTTAAAAAACGTAGATTCTTTCCAAAGAACTTGAACTTTTTAGGTTTCGAGTTGAACAAGCAGGAGATAAAACCAGATCTCTTACGCATTCAAACTATAAAAGACTACCCAGTACCCAGTAATGTCTGGCAAGTACAGTCATTCTTGGGACTAGCTAACTTTGATAGGGGCTTTATCAAACAGTTTTCAGCCATAACCAAACTTCTCACTAAATTGCTTCGCAAAGAAAATAAATGGGTTTAAGAGCCTCTAAATCGTCGCATTTTAGGACCGAAACAGATGGTTTCGGTAGAGGCAGGCGAAAAACATATTATCATCCAAAATTTAAAAAAAAACTTCAACTAGACTATCAAAGTCAACGTAGACTGCTTAAATCTCGGAGGTATTCCAACAAGTGATTTTACTCATTGAAACTGCAACGTGCAATGTATATCAGACAATTTAAGATATATATTCGGATTAAATATTAAATAAAACGACAAAAGACTAACAACAAAACAACAAACTTTCTTTATGTTATTTATTTTTAGTTTTTATCAAATTCCTGATTTTTGATTTAATCATAACTGCACTTAATTAATTTTATTTTCCAAACAAAATTTTTTTATTTGTTTTACTGATGGATAAATCCCCTTTTTTATAAAGGCACTGAAATTTTCTTTTACAAAATTTATTTCCCATTATTCCCACTTGGTCCATCCTGAAAAAAATAATGAGTAATTATTTAGAATTAATACTAATAAAACATAATAAAAACGGTAATTTTCGCAAAACATACGTATATTATAACAGAAATAAACATAAGTTTATCTTTATACAGGGTGATTCAAATAAATGAGTTATTATTTTTAACACATTATAGAGCAATCAAGTAAATATTAAATTATGCTGTAATTTAAGTAAAATTGCAATAAAAACTTTAATCATACTAATGTGTTTAAATAGTTTAAACGTTTCAAAAATGAATCTAAATCCATAGATGCGTCAATATTTGTAAACGTAGATTCGATCGTAAAAATTTGTAAAATTGTGGCAAAAACCTATCAAATAACCCCTTATAGTAAATAAGCTTAACAGAAAAAACTATTTACCAAATCTTATAAAAACATTTTGGAAACTGTTTTGCTGCATGACAATATACCATGGTATTGTTGAAACCAACTACTTACTTTTATTCATTAAACCTAAAACCAGCAGATTTTCCATCTTTCCTAAAATAAAAGCTGTTGTATAGCCGTGGGTAAAATCTGTAATTTTATCATACAATTAAAGTTTGTTTTGTAATAATAATTACAGTAACGTTTATAAGTCTTGTAAAATATATAACTGGGATTACTTGAATTGTTAGCACCACTGCTGCTAAAATGATAACTATTTTATGTGCAACAGCGTCATATGATAGTTTTCTGAAAGCCATTTCAGGAAAGAAAAGGCAAAAAGGGCTGCTGTCCCGGATCTCACCATATTAAGAGCCTCAACTCAAACAGTTTGCTATTATGTTATTTTTCACTGTCATGCTCCCTGTTAAATAAAATTCACTGATCTCGGAAAAACCACCTGTGTAAACAAACAGGAACTAGTATTTCCAGTCTTAATTACAAAACAGCGCATAATTTAGATTACACCACAATAATAACAAGTTTGCTAATGTTAAAACGCGCAACGCTATTGCAAAGTAATAAAAATTTTGAATCATATAAATATTAAATATCATTAATTTTTGCCATCAATATCATTTTGAAAGACCTCAGAAATATGAGTTGCCATTTTCTATAAAGAGTTGGTGTTCTGTATACATAATTAGAGATTGTTCGCTAGATTCTATTGCTTACTATAGTAAGGTGGTTAGAGTTGACAGATATACTGTATTTTGACGAGCATTTAGTAACGGAGGGTAAATCAATGATGTATTTCAAATCCATACTACGTCTTACCTAGCTTCAATGTAGCTTATTGTATTCCGTTGGATTTAGGTCATATTTAAACTAAGTGGATGTTTCACTAAATTACTTTAGTTATAATATACATTTCTAAATTGATGCTTAGTAAGTACAAAATATAATTTGTTAATTATATTTTATTATTAGATACACAATATAAAAATTAAACGTAATTTATTGAAAAAAATTGAAGTGTATAAACACAGTACATACGTAATACACAGGGTGTTCAAAAAAGAATATAAAATATTTAAGGGGGTGGTAGTACAAACCACAACAAACAAGAAGTCTTAATAAACATGGGTTGTCATAGCAACGGTTTCAGAGATAAGAATTTATATATTTTTACAAAGAACAGAGTTAGAAGATGTTCGAAGTGCTCTCCTTCCATTTCCAAACAAGCACGACATCTTTGTCTGAAGAACATTCGTACTCTTTCTAAAATTGGCTCATATTTCTTGGCACTTTTCATTAATTTTTAACTGCAGCTCCTCGAGGTTATTTACAAGAGTAGCATACACTAATGATGATCTTGCGAGCCACTTTGAAAATGCATTACAACTTCGCGGGCCGCATATAAAATTATATATCCGTATATTAGATTTAGACCCACTATAGACATTTTTTTAGTGTAAAGAATTGAAACATAATGAGTTATTAATATTGTGTTTACTATTTTTCTGAAACTGAGAGTCAGCTCTGCTATCAACTGTGCGTGCGTTTCTAGGAATGGTCACTTATAAAGAGTTGGCCATCTTTTGGTTGAATTTTGAATCACATGTTTCTACCAACGCTGTCAATTTTTGCGTCACAATTGCTTGAGAAAAGTGTGGTTAGATACCTCATACGTCTGCAGACAGAAAATGCATCGTTTTACTTTGGAACAAGGTTTTTGAATACTAAAAACCTATTTTAAAAATAGGTCTTTGTCTGCAAGAGCGCAAAAATTGTTTGGAAAAAATAAAGCGCCATCGATCAAAAGAACAACAACAAAATAAGGCGACATCCCGCGTTATCAGCTGTTTCGGCAATTTGAACTGGCCACCTCGCAGCTGCGACTTGACACTAAGGGATTATTTTTGTAAGGTGCATTGAAAAAAAAAGTGTATGCTGGCAATCCACAGACAATTGACCACTTGAAGCCGACCATTTGCCAAAATACTGCTGGAAACAGTGGCGCAATACTTGATAATTAGTCCTCAAAAATGGCCTACTGTCAAGCCTGCATGATTAAAATTTCAACTTAAAAATGACCCACCGTTATTAGTTTGAATGTTTCAAGATGTGCGCGCATCATAAGATTGCAGAATATAATTTAAGTATTCTGCAAGCTCATAACTGAAAACTCATAAACAAAACAGGCAATATCAATCATACATGCGCAAAAATATTATTTTAAAATCAATTTTCGTGTGAACCCGGCTTCAAGCGTAAAAAAAAATTTGGCAAGAAACTAAAGGTCTTCAGCACCCTTGCGTCAAAATCAGCGCCAAAAAACCAAAGGTGCCTGATGATCAGTTAAATTTAAGGATATAGCAGCTGCTCGTGAAAGGTTCTCCAAACAAAAGTAGTACCAATTCCTACCTCGGCTGATATTCTCTGCACACTCGTCCCTGGATTATGCTTTATCCGTGTTATAATTTCTTGTTCTGCTCCGACCTTGGTCTGCCGGAAAGATGCAGAGCACTGTTTTCAAAGTACCAGTATCTCTCAATCTCTGGTGAATTCTTCCAAACATACGATGAGAAGGAATCTGGCGATTTGGATAAGCTTCTAGATAAAGACGTCGCGCTTTGGTGGTAATCCCATTAGCACGACCATACATAAAATGCATGTCGGCTAGTTCTGCATTAGAGTAATCAGCCATAGCAATAAAAACTTGTGCACTAACAACAACTGTCAAAGACTAAATGTTTATTTCACAAATCATTAGCCAACTATGATAAGATAACGCACGTTTTAGCAAAATAAAAAATGAAAAGATAAAGAATAATAAAAATAAATAATGTTCCATATCTCCAAAACCGTTGCTATGACAACCCATGTTTATTAAGACATTTTTGTTTATTGTTGTTCGTACTACCACCTCTTAAATACTTTACATTATTTTTTTAACACCCTGTATATTACCATAGCAAAATGTGCACACATAAATATTTTACCCCTAAAAACACATACGACTATCCTTCAAACCAAGATAGCCGAGAGACCTCTTCGGGTGATGAAAATAGTAACCCGACAAATAACTGGCAAATACGTACAAATCATAACGGAAAGCAAAACAGCAATTTCTAGCTATAAAAAAGCCCAAAATCACATCAAGGCTAATATTTAAAATATCATCATGCCTTCACATTGGCAGCTCGTGTAAATAGCATCAAACAAAACAGGGTAAAAAAAAACACTCAACAAAGTAGGCAACGTTAAGACTGACGGCTTGGCGTGCAAAAGGTCAACCCTCAAGATGTGTGGGCCTGAACCCTAGACCGCACTACCACTAACAAGCCTCAACGCCCTACTAAAAGCAAACACATACAATGCTGGAATATAGATTGCCTGCCAACAGAAAGCAATGATTGCTGCAAACCCCAAAACGACCTACTACTTCGACTATCCAGAAAACACCTGCAAAATATTACAGGGATCTTGGACAGGGCATAACCCAATAAGTAGAGGATACCACATAGACTGGCTGTGTGCTGGGGCAGTGGATACAAAAGGTCTAATAAAACCTAAGTGCAGTGGAAATGGTTCCACCCTTCGACTCAACCCAAAATGCAGAATGCATTTGAATTTTATATTTATCAAAAAATTACCTTTATAAGTCCTTTTAATTTTTGTACGTTTGCATGTTCCATAATCTAAGTCTGTAAATTAATGTGATTAGATAAATGACAAACACAATTGAAAAATTACCCTTTTCCACAAAATATCTATTGTTTTCGTCATTAAACACACAATAATCAAAAATTAAAAAAATATACACAATGCACAGCAGATAGTTGTTCTTAATTACCAGCTTTAGCTCAATTCTTATCTATGTCAAGAGAAATCAAGACAAACTATAAAATTAAAAAATTAAACTTAAACCTATTTTGTAGCTAGACCATATTTTTCCAGGCAAGGATCGTCCATATTTACAGCAATTTAGTAGTTTTAATACTTAAAAGTTTTATTCAACTTTGTTTCGGGTAAATTGTTGTTTGCAGAAAAGGACATTCCAATAGTCCACCTAGATGCTATTAAGTATTTAAGGTTATTGATATTTTCCAACCAATTTTCAGATTCATTTTTGTTTTTGCATTGAATACCTTTTGTCTCTGTCAAGATTAAATATATAAGTTTTTGAGATGTACTGAGATGCATTGCAAGACTGGGTGTCTTAAATGTTTTTGATAATAGATCATATCCTGACAACAATCTGACTGATTTAACCACAGAATGAAAATTTTTAGGATGCAGCAAAGTTTTATAATCTTCATTGTTATTGTTTACTACTTTTCTATAAGCAATCAATAAGCGAGAAAGTTCTCGCATGCGAGTGCTACATCTATAAGCACTCTTTCCTGTTCCATTCCTTTTTAAGTATGTCACCAAATTGAACAATTAGTAAGTCTCTTTTGGCTACAAATGAAATATCGTCCCCTCTCATTATATCAAATACCAATATTTAAAATAATGAATATATTAAATAAATACAATAACGAAAGACAATAATAAACATACCTTTTCCCTCACATCAAATTTGTGGGGTCCATTTGGCAAACTGTAAAAGTTTGTGATTTTGTAAGGTAATGTCGACCCCTTTGGTCGTCTTTCCTGTCTGAACAGCTTTTCATGTGTCGTCTTAAATAATCTTTAGTAAATACTACTTTGCAATAAATACAAGGATAATAAACCGTATTTTTGTTGGTTTTCCCACATTTTGGTCGTATTTCACCATTTAAGTAAAGATTCAAATTTGTTTCATTGCAAAGTATAGCTAAAGCATCCCTCCTTTCCTTACTTTTTAACTTATGCCATTTTTCTAAGTGTCTCATAAAATTCTTGAAAGGAGTGTCTTCACCACAGTACCTACATCTGATAAGTTTTAATTTATAACGTGTCTCTTCTTAAAAATTAAAAAAAAATGTATAAAAAAGTTTATAATTTTGTTTTGTTTTTCTACTTACTTTCCGTTTTTCGGCTAACAATTCATTTGGGTCCTGAAAACTTCCTCCAAGATTGCCATTAAAACAGTTAGATTCTTTTAAGCTGTTATATCAATTTTGAACAATTTTTATCTTGTACTTTGTCATTGTCAATATGTCCTTCTATGTTACAAACTGTTTCCATTACATCAATTTAAAATTTGTGAGATTCTTCCATTTTCCAAAGTAATTCTTCATCATATAAATAATCATTGATAACAAAATCTCTATCATCATCTAATTCTTTATCCCATCTGTTTCCACATTATTTTCTTTGTTTTTAAAATATGTTACTAATATTTCTTCTTGAAATACGTTATTCTTTATTTTACAATTCGCATTAAGATTATCATTAATACAATTATTGTATGTGTTGAAGCCATTATTTGATGATATGTAAAGATTTTGGGTAGTACAAATTTCGAATCCTAAACCAGATTCAGTAACCTACAAAATTTGGACGTTATTCTCAAAAAGTATAAAACAATGATATGAATCATAAATTGGTCAGATTTACATCAATATAAAGTTCCATTGCGCCCTATAAAGTAATATGCAAGCAAATAAACAGAAATTGCGCAAATCTTATAGTGTATTCAGTGTATCAACCAAATCGCGGTTACGCGTTCCGCCAACAAGCCTGAAAGTGGTTACAACCAAACTAATTATAATCAAATGTCAGTTCATCACAAATCGATATTATGGCGGTTAATTTCAATTTAGGATTGTTAAATATTTACATATCTATCCATATACAAGGTGTCTCAAAAATGACCTCCGTGCTTTTTAAATCCGATTCAGTAGGCCAAAACAAATCAAAACTAAGAACAAATATGTTTCCAACAGTGGCGGAGCTAGGACTTTTGGGTCCCACCGCAAAACATTGAAAAGGGCCCATAGATAGACAATTTTGAAAAAAAAAATACAATTTTGTCATTTATTTAAATTTTATTTTGTAAATTTTGAATTTTGGGAGGCCACAAGTTATAAAATAATCGTCCGCATTGCAGTCCCTTGCTTACAGGTAGCTCCGCCCATGGTTTCCAATTTTCACATGTTAACGAGTAACTAAGAAAACAAGAAAACATTTAACTTTAGAACAATACATTATTATTATGAGAACATACAAAATAATATAATAAAACTTTTGATTGACATAAAATGAAGATATTTAACCTTATGGGAATAAACAACCAATGTAATGTACCTACCACTACAAAACGTTGCCTGCGCAATGTAAAACTTGGATAACCTACTATGAACAAATCAAATATTGCCACTGGCTTAAATTCGTGATAACCAGTGTATAAAATGAGGAAACATGAAAACACGCGATTTGATGGAAGAAGTGGGCAATGCGTAACTTGTTTGCCACATAAAATAACTAAAAACAAATTAAAGAAATTTATATAATTTATCCAAAAAACATATTAAAATGAAATGCTTGTAAACAACTTAATTTGTTGTTTGTTATTATGTTTTGTTCATGTTTTCAAACATATAGTTTCTTTACAAATATATGTGCTAATCAGAGTGATAATTGAAGGAGCAAGTGGAATATGTTATGTTACAATTCGCAAAATGAGATTTAAGTAAATTACTTTGTGAATTTTTCATACACGCAGTACCAAAAAAACTTGATAACATAGCATATTCATCCATTCGATAACTCTTGATAATGAATGTACGACTTTGAAAGATCTTGTCATGATAAAGTGGCATGAAACATGTTCTTCTATAAAAAAATCTCACTTTTTGAAAAATGTAACATAACATATTCATCCACTTGCCCCTTCAATTGTTGTTTACTTTGCTAATAAGAGTCTTTTAATAATGAAACAATACTAGTAGTATATAGTTGGTTATAAATGATACTCTAGTATGTTGTGGAGTAACGATTTTATTAATGTGGCAACATGTTTCGACAATGAGAAATTGTCTACTTCAGGCTCTGCAGGGTAAAACCAACGGTAAAACACAGAGCATATAAACATAAGATATAGTTGAGAGTGGTACATATAAGTTAAAGTTAAAATTAAGAAAGCACAAAAGTCCAGCCAGAAACTGTTGAAAAGTGTAAACATTTTTAGGAAATCTCAAAAATAGCTAGTTCCAGCTATGAAATATCAAAATATAGATAAAAATAGAAAAATTTTGCTATAAACTGTTGAAAGGTGTAAGATTCTAACCATTTCAAAAATAGCAAAATTTGATTTATCAATTGCAAAATCTGGTCTTAAAACATCAAAATATTGTTAGAAAGCACCAAAATGCAGTTAAAAATTTAAAATTTGATTAACAAAATGTCACTGTTAAAAAATGTGAACTTCTAATTTATTATGTCAAAAACAGCAAAATCCGACTATAAAATATCAAAATATTGTCAAAAAGTGCAAAACTCTATTTATATATAAAATAAATATAATTAATAAAATAAAATAAAATCCTACCTTAAAATTTTAAACAATTGTCAGAAAGCACCAAAATTCAACAAACTACTGTTAAAAAAATTGTTAGAAAAACCAAAATCCAACATAAACTGTTTATAAATGTAAATTTATAAAATCCCAAAAATAGTAAAATGCGGCTATAAAATATCAAGATATTGTTAAAAAATATTGTACGAAAGTACTAAAATTCACCATAAACTTTTAAAAATGCAACATCCAATTTATGAAAACAATATCTGACCAAAAACTGTTAAACAACGCAAAATTCTTTTCATAAAATGTCAAATATAACAAAATCCGTATAGAAAGTGTTAAAGAGTGTTTTATGAAAAATAACAAAATATGAGATAATATTTTTAGAGAGAACAAAATCTGCATAAACTGTTGGAAGTGCAACAATTTTAAAAATATCAAAATTCCAGATTTTGAAATGACATCTATTAAGGGACCATGTATGCTTGTGGGCCTTTCCACATTGCTTGTCCTCATGGAACTTGAAAACAATTACTACAAACTACTGACTTATGTTGCATAGACAACATCATTCTTGCATTTAATTTTTTCGTGTTATAATTTCAATTTTAATAATTTTTCTTCTATTTTTTTAGGGATGAAGACTTGGCATATTTACAATATAAATATGTAATATGTATCTTTTACAGGTGATCAGGATTTGCTTCAAGTCCATATTTTCTTTAGAAGCTTTATAATATTTGAACAAGAAAAATGCTGTTCATACTCCAATTAATATCTAGAAATAATAAATTGAAATTGCAACTATCAATTATTTACTACCACAAATGATTAATAATCTTTCAAAAAATTATAAAACAATCATTCACAATTTGGTCTAGTATAGTAAGGTACAATGACTCCACCGACACAAAAACCACACCAAACAGTAAATCGTTAGGGATAAATTACTGCATCAGCTGCACTTTATAAGCATGTGGGCTAAGATCTTTATGCAGTATGCAATGAAGGCAGAACTGTGAGATCCTTTATTGCTTGAGATAGACATTCCTGGGTTTTCTGCAACACTGTTAGCAACAGGCTGACCTGACAGTACAAGTTTGAACTGGTAATTTTACAGTAGTAAGTTGATCATTTTGCAATTGGCTTTACAATGGCTAGGCTTTGCAATGTTTATAATAAATGTTCATTTTATTAAATCGTATAGATTTTAATAACAAATGTTAAAAATTCAAGACTTGCTATCTAGAATAGATCAAAAATGCTGCAAAATTTAAAATGAGACTTCTTTCAATAAGATCCTTAATTTATCATCAAAGCTACTTTTGTCTCATTTAACCTTACATTTCAACAAATCAAAATAACTAAAGAAATACATATTGTACAAAAATTTAATATTTCCACAAAAAGACATCTTCCTATCATAAAATGGCCTTGTAGTTCATTAAATATACAATTAAAAATTAGATGTTATATTGATTCTGATATAATGTAAATCAAAAACTAAATTATGAATCATATCTGATAATACTAAAAGGCAACCCAAATAACAAAGTGAATAAATAATATTATTTATTTATTTTATTTAAGTTCAAACCAGTTCCTATTTTGAAAATTATTGAATTTTAATGATATAATTTGTCATATGAGACAATTCCATACAAGATTTGAGAATTGACTTAAATTATTAATTATCTTGTAACACTAAAACACAAGATTTCATACTTTTGTTTTGTTTAGTGAAAGAATAACATTATCATAAGCAACAGAAATAATACAATTATAAATCATTTTAGTGTTTACACTATACTGCGATTTTGGAACTGGATTTAAAACTGACACACAAAAAAACTGTTTATATGCACTTTACTTTAATTATGGAAATTATTCCAATAAACCCTTATTTTTTTTTAACAAATTTTAATATAGGGTATATGAAGATCATAAAAACTCTAGCCAAGGTAAATTCCCACTTTCTATTTGTATTAGAAAGCTTTGCTTTGCTGAATAAAACTGTTATTTATTGAAAAAAAAAAAAACATTTAGCTAAAAAACTAAAGTTTACTCAACTTACCTCAATTTCTTGTTTTATGAGAATATAACTCGTATTTGAATCAGAGCTGAAAGTTTCAAAATTTGTTTCATCAATCCATGCCTAAAAACATTTTTAAATTTTAATTGTAAATTTATTTTCAACATATGTTGTAAATTAAAATTGCTTTATATTTAAAAAGCTTTTTTATAAAGTAAAACAAAAATCTGTTAATTGAGTATTTAGTTGTAACTCACTACTTAAAAATTAGCTAAGAAACAAAAGTTACCCACTTACCTCCATTTCTTGTTTTATGGAAATATCACTCATATTTGAATCAGAGTTGGAAGTTTAAGAATTAGTTTCGTCAATGCATTCCTGAAAACATTTTTAAGTTTAGTTAGAAATTTATTTCTTAGAAAATAAAAAAAGCATTGTTGTAAATTAAAATTGGTTTTCAAATATTGAGAGATATAGGTCAAAAGTTTTATAATGACAAATAAACTTTTTTTAATAATTTAAAAAAAAAAATTAGACACTACATAAATAAATTTGGATGTTGGATAGTGAATTAAAATAAAAGGTCTAGCTTATGCTAATAATTTAATGCCGACGTTTCGATAACTTCATTATCTTCCTCAGGGCTAATAAGAATTAAAAATTACATAAAACAATTTTTTTATTCTATTTATATCACAAATGTTAAAATCTACCATTAAATGTCAGCTATAGTTTTATAACTGATATCTTCATTCCAACACTTTTAAAATACACTCACAATGACTACACTTATTTTATTGTTTAACCTGGCGCTGTACTAGTTGCATACCACTATTTACACATTTGAATTAAATTAGCATACATATTGCACAATTTATCCTTATCCGTTTTAAGGTTTGTTTTTCTCTTTTGTTATATTAATATGTATTGCTCCGCTAACTAATCTTTTTTTGTAACCAGTTTCTCTGTATAATATTTTTGTATCACTAAAGTTCACAAATTTAGTGTGGTTTTCATTGAAACAGTGATGTGCCAGCGCTGTCTTTTTATGATATTTATATTCATTTTTGTTTGTTTTATCAACAATGTAATTTTTAATTCTTTTTAGTCTAACAAAGTTATAGAAACTTCAACATTAAATTTTTACCATAAGCTATTTTTTGAATTTCAATTTACTATCCTACTTCCAAATCATATTAATTAAATCTTATCAAAAAAGTCAAAATAAATATTTATCTGAATTTTAACAATGTTAAAAATTTATCTAAACATAATTAAATAATAAGTTCTAAAAAAAATTGTATTGCAAAAAGCATCTTACTTCGTTCGAAACAACAACATAGAGTTTACAACTCAATAATAAAAAACGCTTTTAAACATTTTTTCGTTGTGTCCATATTAATTACTACAAGTAACTCAAGCTAAAAGTGATTAGATAAAACTGTTACATTTTCTTTAAAAGTGCTGATGAAATGCTTCTTTTCGCGTTTTGTATTACTTGAGTTAATTCATTAAATAAAAGATCAAGTAAATACAGTCTGCAGTAAGTTCCAATGTTAGTAGATCAGATAACAATAAATAATTAATATTTTATAGTTAAGCTCATAGGTAAAAACTAATAAAATATAATTTCATTAAAAAAACTCCAGTGTTAATTTTGAAATTTATTTTCATAAAACGTTCCAAATGTGTATGTCTTGATGAGAACAAAATAATTTTGTACAATTAATTGCATGAAATATACAAAACACTTGATCTGTCTATTCCAACATTGCTCAGGATAATTCACAAACACATGAATTGAACAATATTGTATCAGCTCCTATCCAACATTAAATAAATAAATTACAAAATCTGTTTTATTAATTATTATATATTATGTCAACATAAAATAAATTAAATAAATTATATAATTTAAACTCAATGTTTCTGGTGTAATAAAGCACTATTGCTCAAAAATATTACATGAAACTGTTATAGGTAATAAAGTACTACAAAAAGAAGAAAACATTTATAAATTTTGATCAGATTTAAATTGTTATTTTTGCAAATTTAAACGTTTGATAATTGAAAATGTTCAGAAATGATTTTCGTTAAAAAAGTATACGGCAAGAGGCGTAGGTAAATATTACTACATTCACAATGTTTTATAGCATGGTAATCCATAGACATATTGTTTAATTTTTTACAGTTTACATTAGAAAAACAAATCCAAGATTTATCTGAACTAAAATATATATCCAATCAAATAACAATTACAAAACAAAAGACAAACTTTAAAAATAATTAAAGAAATTACAAATCATTATAATGACAAAAAAGATAAAATTATTTTAAAATATTTCTCATGGTCAAACAAGAAAAACCTTATCTTTCTAATAAAAAGTAAAATATAAAATTGATCAATATTTAATAGAGTAAACATAAAAATGATGAAAATAGCTTTTCTGAAAAAATACATATTTTCACTTTAGTCAAATTTTGAATTTAAGAGGATTTACACATTTTAAACGACAAAAAAACTTTTATCTCAAAAAATTACTAGCCTCCTTATTTTTGATATCAAGTAAAACTTGAGCGTTTTTGAATTTTGTAAGAAAATAATTTGGTTGCTACATATGTAAATAAGAGAAATTATAAAACAGCAATTTTCCAAAAAAAAAATCATTTTAATGGAAATATTAAGTTGTTGGGTTTTATGTACTAGTATATAAAAAATGTATAAAAAACATCCAACATAAATATGTTTTTGTTTTAAAGTGACTTCAGAAAATATAAAAAAATAATTTTTTTTTTTTGCATATTATAAAAGATGCTAAAGGTTTAACCAGCATTTTTACAACAAATAATATATTTATACTAAAAAACAAATAATATATTTATACTAGAAACAATCATTATATAAATGATTGTTTATAATTGAAAGAAATGAAACTACAGCTTGAAGAGTGATGTACAATAGCATGTTTCTAGATGATGTGTGTACAAAATTTTTCCAACATTTTTGAAAAATATGTAAATGAGAGATTGTTTAGTTATTTATCACAATAATATTTTACATACTAATCAATATAGATTTACAAAAGCAAAGTCCACAACTAATGCAATAAATGATATTTGAACAAATAAATAAACAAAAAGAAATGCATTTCGATATTTATTGATTTGGCTTTCACTAAAATAATAAAGTTCCGCTTAAAATAAAACAAATATTTAAACATTAAAAAAAAAACCTTTGTTTTGCAACTAAAATTATTTATTCAATCCTCATTTGACAAATTAGTCAAAATATTTTATAATTTATAAACTGATTTTTGATTTTGTTTTTCAGATTTTTAGTTAAAACTGATTTAAATTTTTTTGTATAACAATTATTTGTCTTCCTCTGTATTTTAATCTGTAAATAACAAAATTGTTTTTTTTGTTCATATGGTAATGTATATTACTAGTATAATATATAACAATTTTGGCAATAAAAAATTACAAATCACAAAAACAAATAATCACTATGGTTAGGTTCTGCACAAAATAATTATTGACTTACCTTTCGCTGCATTATTAACTAAAGCCATTAATATTTTGTTCCTCTCGATTAAACTAAAATATCAATGATATGTATGTACTACTTAACAAAACTTCTACTTAAGATAGTATAATGCTGCATGCTCATCCCATTTAAGATGTTGATCAATTGTTACACCCAAATATTTGATTGTATTTACACGTTTAATTTTTGTACAGATGCAATTTGTTGTACATTGTGTTTTGTGAATCGTTCATTCATTTTTAAGTACGTTGTTTCTGTATGATGTAAAAGTTATAAATTTAGTTTTGTTCAAGTTAAGACCGAGTAAATTTTTGTGTTAAATTAGCCACTTCTTTATTAGTTTTTTCAAATACGTGTTCCCAACTATTTCCTACAATATATACTACAGTATCATCAGCATAAGAAGTTAAAATAGAATTACTTTCATTATATCCGTTATATTTAAGTATATTATTTAGATAAGAAATAAAGAAAAGCAAACCCAGAACATTACCCTGTGGCACAACAATGTTAACTGGTAAGAAATTATTTGTTGTGTTGTTAGTTATTACAAATTGCATTGTATAAGTAACTTTCATTAATTTCAGGACTTCCATATAGTTCTAGTTTGTCAATTAATATATTATGATACACAATGTCAAATGCTTTTGATAAATCTATCAATATGGCAGCTGAAGGCTTTCCTTTATAAATAGAGTCGTAGATCTTTTTCGACAAAATGTGACAACGCATCTTCTGTACTAAACAGTTCCCAAAAACCAAAATGACCATATGTTGTGCTTTGATATAAAAGAATTAATTTAAATTTTTATAACCTTCTCAAAAATTTATGACAGGCACAAGGTTAGTGCTATGGATTTATAATCTACTTCAAGAAATTCCAAGTAACTACTTTATACTTTTTATAATTATTTTTGCAGGCCACAGCCTTAAAAATGCCAGTAATTTTTTGCCAATATTCAAAAGTATTAATGGATGCATCCAGAATCGCAGTAGAAGATTGCTACAAATACTTCTCACTAATCGGTAATCAGTTTAGCCTTTTTTAAAAAGTTAATTTTTATTATTTTATTAGTAATACCTTGAAAATGTTTACCATCACATTTGTATTTAAGTTACCAGTAGTAACTATTAATTGATTAAACATATAAAAGAATTAAATATAATCATAACTTATACATGAGAATGACATAAGAACCCCTCCTGCCCTCAAGCAAACAATCACAAATAGATAGCTATCGGTTAACATTTCAATAATCATTTTTTGTAGCAATCAAACTGCCATCCTAGACAGAAAAATATTACAAATAAGTTCACACCAAGAAGTATTAGTGCTGCCAGTCTCAATTTGACTAGTAATCATATATATTTACATAAAATATAACAATATTTATACAATTTCATTTAAAATATCTAATCATTTGAATCATCGTCTATTAAATCATGAAGAATACTAACTTCTGATAAGCTCTTGTAGCATGTTTGATCTTCAAGTTTGCGCCTTTTCTTTGTATTATGATTAAGTTCTTCGTTATTATCACTCTTAAAAGTTCCAGTAGCTTCATCTATTTCAACAAATGTAAAGCTAGTTTCCTTTTTCTCCCTTGTGTGTATATGTAATGTCGGACAACTACCTTTCTTCAAGTGCATTTTTCCTGTGCCAGGCGCCAAAATAAACTTATTTTTTGCAAAATGCTTGCCACATACTCTTGAGCTCGCCTTAATATCTGATTCATACATATTCATTTTCTCCAGCCACTTTTGTCTTGCTGTTTGATCTTTAGGGAACCTAAAACAAAAAATAACAGAATAATAGTATTAAGTGAATTAATATACAAAGTACACATAAGAGAAAATATATTCATCATACCAAATACTCCAATATGCAACCCATGATTGATATCACACAATTTTAATATAAAATAATTGAAGATGTATTATTAGTACACTCATACAACACTTTTTTATTTAAAACATTTGCGATGTCACTATTATAATTTTTTAACAAATCTTAACAGCAAGTTTGACAATTGTTTGTTTTTCTAATGACTTTTTGTATCCCCAGAAACCAAGATCATAATAACTTTTTTAAGATGTCTACAGACATGTAAAAAATCTCTATAAAAGTCTGTCAAACATAAACAGAGTAGACGTTTGATAGACTTTTACTATTTATATACATACATATGTATGTGCGTACATGTATGTCCATCTAAGACAACTTCTTCAATTTGAAAAAAATTATATGTCATTATAAATCACTCTATAAACACAACATAGTCATCATAATCTTCAGCCGTGTTCATGACACTGCAGGCAACTTACATTACAGGTAGACCTACAGTTTCGAGTAAATTATCTACCACTGAAGTGATTATTCACTTACTCCATACTAAAGAAGTTCATGCCGTATAATCCCACACTGATAAAGCGAATTGGGAGTAAAAACGTGGTCATTTTTTATGAGTTTGAGCTGAAGCGGATGCTACAGACATTAAAATATTATTTTTAATCCATGTATAACACAAATAAATTAAATGGAAAGTTTTTAAATTTTATTTTAGCTGATAAATGAAAAAGTAAGTAAGTTTTTGATATTTATAGAAGCATACACTACAGTGAAAACAAAGTAGAACTTATTGATTGTAAAAAAGTCAACCTGCCATGAATTTATAACATGCCTGCAAATTGTGAATATGTATTTTTGTAACAAAATAATACTTCAGTAGGAAGCACTTTATTTCTATATCATTCTGAAATAATAAAATGATTTTTTTAAAGTATCCGTAAGAAAACAATCATTTTCAGTAAAATGAATAAATGTACCAGCAAAACAAGATTTTTAGTGTTAAATTATTATTAATTTTCCTTAAAAAATATCTAATTTTGAAGCTGTGTCAAACTCATAACAGGTTCTAAATATATTGCTTTCGTGACCATACAAACAAAAATGCCAAATAACATTCAACTGTATGACTTCTGTAGCTGTATTGATTCTCCTCTAAAACGGTAGTTTATGCTTGATTTACCACCTCACAGCAGCCTTTAAATATGTACTTGTAAATTAACTACATAATATATACTATAGAACCAGTTAATAGAAAAAATGGAGGCGATGTAGATACTAACAAGACTTACAATGTAACAAAGATTTACTAATTCTGAACCACCATGTGCAGAATACAAATGTAAATAACCCACTAATACAGTAGCAAAATGACTCTTATATAAAATCAAAATAAGATTGACTATTCAAAGGCAAAGAAGAATGTTTGCAATAACCCCCTAGCATGACAAAACCCTAACCATTATACAAAGTAAGTTTACAATATTCCTTAAGCATAAATGTTCATTTTCTAATTCTAAAATATCATTACTCAAATATTGTGATCTTCACAGTTCAATAAAATTTATTGCATTTTAACACTAAATTTGATAATAATCCAAATATTGTATTATCATAACTAGAAATATCATGCAAATATGCAATACAAAAGCCCAAAATATGCATAAAAATTGTAAAAATATGAAAAAATATGCAGCTATATTTAATTTTTTTATCAAAAAAACAAAATATATAACAAATTCTATTTTTTAAAGTTAAATATGTAAAATATGTCAAAATATACAACTTTATATATATACAGACAAAAAACGTAAGACTAAATAAATACATTATTTTTTAACAGATTCGAATGATTCAAAAATATGAAATAGTTTTTTGAGTACCATAAAAGCAGGTAGGTACACACATGTTGTTGCAATAAAAACCAACTTTAGTTTTTTAAAGAGCAACATATATTTTTTTATTATTTTTTTTTAATGTCCAAGATATTTTAAATATGTATAATTTGTTAAATTAAAAAAAAAAACAAAACAAAACAGGTCACGTGACGTAATATCGGGCCGGCCCGACATTACGTCACGTGACCAGACCTTGCCTTACATAACCTCAAAATTGTTTTTTTTCTTCAAGCTAAAAACTTTTTTTTTTAGATTATGTGACCTGACCTTGCCTAACATAACCTGAACATGTTTTTTTTTTAAGTTAAAAACTTTTTTTGAGGTCAAAATGATTTTTTTAAAGACTAAAACAAAGATGCCACTATGCTAGTTCTTAATACACAAATATTTTATTGTTAGTGAATACAAAAGTTTTTTCATTTTAATAAATAATAAAGATGCATAGAAAGCATCAAAAACCTGTCAAAATATAATACATCTGTCAATTCTAAGATGTTGCGTCTTCTCAACCCTCTTATATGGAGTAGAAGGATGGACACTGTCTGACGCGGTCAGCAAGCGATTAGAAAGTTTTGAGATGTGGTGCTATCGCCGCATGCTTAGGGTCTCATGGACATACCGAGTAACTAATGAAACTATACTTATGCGCATGCAAAAGGACAGAGAAATTCTAAAAACGATAAAGCAGAGAAAACTGTCATATTTCGGCCATATTATGCGCAACAGTGAAAGGTACAAAATCCTGCAGTTAATTATACAAGGCAAAATTGAAGGGAAAAGATCACCAGGAAGACGACGAACCTGGACCGGAAATACTTCAATTGAATTATTTAGAACCGCGGTAGATAGAATTAGATGGGCCAGATTGATTGCCAACGTCCACTGAGGATACGGCACATCAAGAAGAAGAAGTCAATTAATACATACATTTGTTGCTGATAAAATGCAAAAAAAAGTAAATGATGTTAACACGCAAAAAAATATAAGCCAAAAATTGGTCAATATTTAAATTAGGCATAGCATTGCCTGAGAATGACCCGATGTCTTCATTAAAATTTTTGGCTAGTCGGGGTTTAATTTTAAATAAACTAAAGTGTGAGAAATGTTTGGTTCAAATGAACATAAGTATAAAAGCAAAAAAAAAGTGATAGATATTTCTGGAAGTGTACAAAATGTAAAGACGGTAAGCCTGTTAGAAATAATTCTTTTTTTGCTCGGTCTAAATTGCTATTGTCTCAATTAATTTTAATTATTTACGGTTGGTGTCGTGAGTTGCCTGAAACAGAAATTGTTAATGAAGCCGGTATTTCTGCCACCAGTCAGCATACCATTGTTGACTGGTACAATTTTTGTAAAGATGTTTCTCACAATTGGCGGTATTGATGAAGCTGGTAACCCAAAAACAGTCAAAATTAATGAAAGTAAATTTTTTCATCGTAAATATCATCGTGGCTTACATCAAAAGGGACACTGGGTTTTTGATGGTGTTGAACATGGTAGCAGAAAGTGTTTTCTGATAGATGTGCCAAAACGTTCGGAAAATACATTATTGCTTTTAATCCGTAAATTTATTTTGCCCGGTTCAATAATAATGTCAGATGCTTGGAAAAGATATTCCAAAATCAACAAAATTAATTATGGTATATATGACCATAGGGTTATTGTTCATCAGGAACACTTTGTGGACCCAGATGACAATAATACACATACCCAAAATGTGAAAGAAATGTGGATGCGTGCCAAACGAAAACTACGGTATGGTTTTAGTAAATCCGAAGCACTATTTCCAACATATCTCAAAGAATTTATAAGGAGAAACCATTTCGACAAAAAATTTATTTATCCAAATTTTATTTTGTGTATTAGGAAACAATACCCATTATAAATTAACAAAACAAATTAGATGTGGCTTAATCGCAACATACAATTTGTTTTCTTACTTGCTTATTTATTAAAATTTTATCTAAATTATTTATTGTAAACTTTATCCGTGATTAATTTTATTTTAGTAACTTTTTTTACATACCAAATTTAATTACATTTTCTGTTTTCAAAATAAATCCTACCAAAAACTCAGCTTTCTTCTTGATTGTGATGTTTGATTTTTATGACATGTTAAATTTGCTTTTATATTTTCATTCATTCCTAATTTTTGAATTACTAACTTCATAAAAACAATCTATCATTACTATATTTGGTTTCAATAAAAGTGTCGATGCTCAACTTGAGAGTAAGTATAGGCGAGTGCCTGTCGAAAGTTAAAAATAACCAATAAAAAATTGCCTCGATTGACAGCAGTTTTTTCCAAGCTATGTCATTAGCTATTTTTCACTTTCGAGAGGCACTTACTTATATTTACTCTCAAGTGGAGCGACACTTATGTCAAACATCTTATAAACAATTTTGAATTTCTATTAACATCCATAAATTATTTTGATTAGTTACTACTTTCACATTAAACAACACATTAGATATGTTTTTGTACAAAATCAAGTTGTACGAACAAATTCCAACATTAGTAATGTTAAAACTTGTTCGTACTCTAATGACAAATAATTAATTTGTTATATAAGTGTATTTGTGTTTTGTACTATTCAATTGCTAATATTAGATTTTCTTTTGTACAATTTGATTGTCAAATAATTATTTTGGTATAAAACTGTATTTGTTTTTGTTACTTTATTCATTTGTCAATGTTAAAACTTGTTCGTACAACTTAATTGACAAATAATTATTTTGTTATAGAATTGTATTTGTTTTTTGTTACCTTACTCAATTAATAATGTTGAAATTTGTTCGTACAATTTGATTTCATACAAAAACGTATCTAATGTGCTACCAGACTTAATTGTCACTTCTGCCTGCTTATTTATTTATATTCATTTGAAAACTAAATTGACATTTTAATACTATATCAATCTTGCAAACCAGGTTCTAACAGGTTGAAGTATTTCCGACTATTTTTTTTTTATTTCAAAATGTAATATTTAGGAATTACTTAATATGTCACAACATAAAAATATCTTTGAATTTCAACAAGTGAAACCACACTTGCTGAAACTATCACATTGACTATGCAAGATAAAAATGCCAAAGCAGTTTCAAAAATGACCAAATACACAAATAATTTTCTACAGACTACAACAAGAGCCCAAAGCAAATAACTCATGTAGCCGCTTCATTTGAAAAAATAAAATTGGCGTTTTTATACTCTATCAAATTTGCTTCATTTTAGCAGGCCAAATATCCTTTCAAGTATAAGGGTTTGTATGAGGCAAGATGATTAATTACAAATATTAATTATAATTTGTTTGATGCTGAAACCATAAATGCTGAGACAATTAAAACGTTAAAACAATTTACTGCAGTACTCAAGCTCCTTGCCACTAGCATGAGAACCAACCACCTAAGCAAATAAGTTGCCACTTATTTATCTTGCAATTTGGTCAAGTTAAATTAGTAAATTTGTTGTTTAGTTCTTGTTAAAATTTGTTAATTATTAGACATATGGAATCTGTATATAAAAAAGCAAATTTTCAAACAAATATTGTTAAATTTTTGAATTATATTGTCACTATAAATTAAATAACTATAAAGTGTATAACTAATCAATTTTTTCAAACAATCCAGCAATTAAAACTTATCAAAAGTCTATTATGTATATGTATATGAATTGAACAATTCCTAGAAATAAAAAAGTTAAAAAAAAAACAAATAGCATTTTTTTTTATAATTTGTGTTAAAATTACTCAAATGATTAAATTGTTATTATTCTTTCTGTTTTTTTTTTGTTAACTTTTTCAATTGGTAATGTTGGAACTTGTTTGTAGAAAAACCTATGCAATATGTACTCATCGCCACTTCGATCTGCTAAAGGGTCCCCCCGGTTAACATAGGTGAAATGCCCCCTATCACGAGTATCCAAATTACCTCTAAAATTACTTTCCTAGCATCAAAAAAACATGTTTGGTAGAATTAGAAAAATAGCATTTTTTCGTTTTTATTTTTTTTCTCCGCACTTATTGAATGAAAAATTCTAAAAAAAATCATGGAAGTAGGGTTTTAAGTGGTCTTCAAACACAATTTTTTTCAGCCCCTCAAACCTCTGTATGTTCAACAAAAGCTTAAACATTCACAAAATATAAATTAGAATTGCAAAAACTAGACTAACTTTCCGATAACCATTTTTTCATTTTTAATCTCTATCTATAAATTTTATTATACTTACAGGTGGCTGGATGTATGTGATTGATACTTCTGGCAAACACTACAGAATACTGTTGAATGATTCCTATTTGAATCCATTGAAACTTTTAATAACCTCAAAATAAAGAGATAATTTTATCCTTATGATTATAGCTACTAAAAATGGTATCATGCATGAGCGATGGGCCTTATTAATATATGCTGTGGAATATTTCTTTCATAGATATAATGAACAAATTAAAAAATACAAAGTAATTCGCAATTTTAGCAACACAACACTATTCACTTTTCACATTTCATTGATATACAGGGTGTCCCAGTCCCAGAGAGTAGCCGAATTAACTACAGGGAGTTTATAAATGATTGGGATTATGTAATCACTTTAAATATGCTGCTTTTTTTAAATTGTCCACTATACTATTTGTTTTGTCAGATCAACTTTGACAGCAGTCAAGCAAACATATGAAAACATATGTAGTATAGTGAACAATTTTAAAAAGGCGGCATATTTAAAGTGATTATTCATTTATAAACTCCCTGTAGTATATTAAATTTTAATAGGTTTTAAAATAATTTTTTAATTTTAAAACCTATTAAAATTTAATGATTTACTTATATTTTCTTTTTGTATAAACCTCTTAAAATTCAGTTTTTGTTTTTAAATACCTAAAAGCAAATTGTTGAAAAAAATACCCACTGGGAGTAGGAGGTACATTTAAAGTTTTGCTCATCTATATTATTTTCATTCTATTAAGAATGTACAGGGTAGTTTAGATTGTTTTTTGAAATCTTGGAAGTGTATTCAACTCATCAAATGGAACAAAAATATTCCTATAAACATGAATTTTTAAATGCTTCTTAACAAAGATGTCGCATAGTAACTTTTTAATAATGTCTAAAAGATAACAGCAAATTAATTATCCATGTATTAAATTAAGAAAAAAAACTGTGCATGCCGTAGTTAGTTTTGAAATGGGACGTGCAATAAGGTAAGTACACGTGAAAACACATGGATATCCATTATACCAAGTATTTGACCAGAACAGATTAACTCGTTAATATTTTAAACACAAATTCTATTCACGTAATTTTTTTGTTGATTCAACGCATCTAATTCTAAATAAACACTAGTACATTTAAGTAATAAGTAAACTTAAGTTTGACTTAGTTTTGAATATTATATCCATATCGAGAAAAAGCTTTTGAGATGCACTTAGTCCAAGTCGCTGTCAGCTGGAGCATTTTTTTTGTAAGGTTTTTTTTGATAATATTTTATCAATTTTTTTTTGTGCAAATTCTATATACGACCATTTTAACAAAACAATTACTCTTTTCCTTCCAACAAATTTGCACAACAAAAACTATGTGCATTAAAAACAAATTTTTGCAAACATGCCAATACACACAATACACGATTTTTGTTAGAGTTGTTAATCAAATATTAAATATTAAGTTTTTTTACATTCTTTGTGTTCTTCAAAGAAAAAAAAACAAATTGTATTTCAATAAAAAAATGTAGAAAAATTGTAATGATAAACTTCTTGGTCTAGATTAGAAGCTCTACGCTTATGTTTTGCTTTGTATGTAATATATTTTTGTTTATAACAATTTCTTATAATTTAAATGTGTGCACAAAACTAATATCACAATACGCGGAATGTGTTAAAGTAAACGTTACATTTTTTAAAAACATTATTCTTGTGTTACAGTTTTGATATAATACTAAATAGAGTTTACATAATTTTTGTAAGCTTTTATTTTAAATATAGAATTTATTAAAACAAATTTTAAATTTAGGGCATTTTGCCAGTCCAGAAAGATTACTACTTTGAACCAGAGCTGGCCTTGTCTATAAAAAAAAGCAAAACATTGTTTAGAGCCCCATATACAATCATAAAAAGTAATTGATCAAAAAAAAAAAAAAGTTATACACTTTTTTAAAAGATTGACAATTAATTTGTCAAACTAATAATTTACTTAAAAAAAAGTTGACGTTTTATATGTGAAATAGTTTATATCAGACAGTTATATGCTTGATTTTAAAAATTGACAAATTTGTCAAGTAGAAAGTTGACCGTTTATATATAAAACATTTAGTTACAGACAGGTAGTTTGTTAAAGTTAGCAGTTTTCTTATAAACAAAATTGACAATTTATACATGTTTAACATATTTATTTATTTTTATAGTTTGAAATATTATATTATATTAATACATTAATACATTGATAATGATGATTATTCATCAAAACATGTATGTTTAAATAAAATAAATAATTAAATAAAATCATTAACCTCGATAATATGAATATTTATTTATAAACAATAAAATATTCTACTATACAATTATTTATTTATGGCAAACATGTTTCGCAAATTTATTTGCATTTTCAATGCTATATTTATGATTAATAAATTATTTAAAATTTGTTTTTTCCCGCTACTCAAATTTTCTGTTTTAAATTTAAATTTGTTTTTTTCCCGCTAACCAAGATTTTCTGTTTTTTGTTGACATTTTAATTTTATTTTAAGGTTAGAAATATGTCATATCTTGAACATTAAATATTTACACTTGAAGTTAGTGTTTATACAGGGAGTTTATAAATGAATGGAATTATGTAATCACTTTAAATATGCCGCCTTTTTAAAATTGTCCACTATACTATTTGTTTTGACAGTTCAACTTTGACAGCTGTCAAGCAAGCAAAGTTACAAGAATGTATACAAATGAAGAGAATATTTTCATTATTGAATCCTACTTTAGGAATGGTCGGTTTGATAATGGGAAATGGCTCTATTCTATTCCGGATTGTGTTCGAGAGTTTACTACTGATAATTATAAACATGTAAACAATGTAAACAATGTAAACAATGTAAACAATGTAAACAATGTAAACAATGTAAACAATGTAAACAATGTAAACAATGTAAACAATGTAAACAATGTAAACAATGTAAACAATGTAAACAATGTAAACAATGTAAACAATGTAAACAATGTAAACAATGTAAACAATGTAAACAATGTAAACAATGTAAACAATGTAAACAATGTAAACAATGTGAACAATGTAAACATATGAAAGTATTTTTATTATTGAATTCTAAGATAGGCAACTTTATTTACGCATTTTTACTACAGCTAGACATAAATAGTGTATCCCGTATAATAGGCAACTTAATATACACAAAAAACATGTTTACTTTGGTTGCACTCACGCTTTTGACCGTTTTAACATTTTTCATTTTCGCTTACATTTTACACATTCTATTGGCGACGTTGTTCTGAGATTGAAAAATGCTAAAACGGGCAAAGGCATGAGTTGAACAACAGCTATCATAATTTTTGTGTATATTAAGTTGCCTATTATACCGGCCACACAATTCGTGTCTAGCTGTAGAGCGGCACAAACCTACATTAGATAGTTATATTTTTATTATTGAAATCTACTTTAGGAATAGGCGGATTGATAATGGAGAATACAAAATTGTAAAACTATAGACCACAATAAGTTCTATGAGGTCAGAAGAAGAATTAACATTATTTCGAATCTGTATAGTGTATGATAAATAAAAATGCCAATGCCATTTTGAATATTAGTTTATCACAACTCACTATTTTTTTGAGTGTTGCTACGATGATTCAAAATTATTTTAGAATTTTTGAGACTCACCGCAAAGTATTCAAAACGTACAATGGGCAATTCCACGTCAAGTGAGCAGTCATTTCACGCAACCCTCTCCGATTTAGCTCAAATTTAAAATTAAGATAATGAAATTTAAAAATATAAAAGTTGAACATAAAAAATTGCCGTAAAATTGAATTAGCTCTACGAGGCAATCTATGTAACCTAGAGGTCTGAAATTTGGCATGAAGTCATATTTTGGGTACTCAAATAAGTGTATAAAATTTGAGCTAAATCGGAGAGGGTCGCGTGAAATGGACTGCTCACTTGACGTGGAATTGCCCCAATTATATCAATGCTTTATCTTACAATTGAATATACTATCTAAATAGCCTCCCCCCCCACATGATAAAACTGAAAATTTTAAAAATTCCTATAGACAAACATATATGTTCAAAGATGTAATCACCAGAATATATACAACTTTTTAGTTATGTTGACAAATATGAGTTACGAGATGCCCAGTTTATTATTGGGAAAGTGTATAGAATCTATATTTACAAAAATTAGAGAACATGTCCCTAAAAATAGCAGTTTTTTTCATGAGTTTTCTGCACAAAATCACATTTTTATTACTTTTTGGTCTAAAAAACATTTTTTGAAAACTTTAATCATAAATTGCTTTTTATGCTTAAATGTTTAAAACAGTATCTTTTAAGGTAATTTCTTTTTTTTTATTTTTTTTTGCAAAAATTACATTTTTTAATTATTTTTTAGTTTAAAAAGCATTTTCTATTAAATTTTTTGTCGAAAACAGCATTTTTAATACTTTTTAGTTTATTTTTTAAACTGAAACAGTAATTTTATGAGTTTTTTGTAACTTTTTTCTACAAAATCACATGTTTTTGTTACTTTTTGTTTTAAAATGCAGTTTTACTAAGATTTTAATAAAAAACATAATTTTTTGTTTAATTTTTAGTCTATTTTTATATAAGTTTTCTGTTACTTTTTTGCACAAAATAACATTATTTGATTACTTTTTGTTTGAAAATGCTGTTTTTATTAAGTTTTTATTCAGAAACAGCATTTTTTGAACACGTATTAGTAAAAGATTGCTTTTTTTAGTTCATTTTTAATCCAAAAGCAGTCTTCTCTAGAAGTTTTGTGTAACTGTTTTTGCACAAAACTATAATTATTATCACTTTTTGGTCTAAAAAGTTATCACTTTCTAGTCTAAGAAAAAAGTTTCACTCAAAAACAGCATTTACTGAAAACATTTCAGTCAAAAATTGCTTTTTTTGTTTTATTTTTAGTTGAAAACAGTATTTTTATGTGTTTTCTATAACTCTTTTGCATAAAATAACATTTTTTTATTTTTATTTTTATTAAAAACATTTGTTATTTAGGTTTTACTCAAAAACAACATGTTCTGAACACTTTAATCCAAAATAGTTTTTTTGTTTAATTTATAGTTCAAAGTAGTTTTTTTTTTTAGTTTTCTTATACAAAACCACATTTTTAATTATTTTTTAGTCTAAAAAACATTTTTTTTTTAATTTTTATCCGAAAACAACGTTTTACACTAGTTCAAAAATTGCCTTTTTGTATAATTTTTAATTCAAAACATCATTTTTTATAAGCTTTTTTTAACTTTCTAGCACAAAATTACATTATTTCAATAACTTTTGGTCTAGAAAGCATGTTCTGTTAAGTTTTTAGTTAAACACAACGTTTTCTACACGCTTTAGTCTAAAATTGTTTTTTTGTTTAATTTTGAGTTCATAACAACATTTTTTAATACATTTTTTGTACCTTTCTTGTATAAAATTACTTTTTGGTCTAGAAAGCATTTTTTATTAAATTTGTAGTCAAAAACAACGTTTTCTAAAAATTTAATCCAAAATTGTTTCTATTGTTTAATTTTTTTTTAAAACAGTATTTTTTGTTGAGTTTTCTTAAACTTTTGGTTTAAAAAGCATGTTCTATAAGGTTTTTAATCAAAAATGTAATTTTTTTAAAAATGTGCTCCTAATGTTTGACTACAAAACATTAAACAAAAAACTAACAACAAAGTCTAACCACCATTGAGCCAAGAGGCTATCTACGACAAAACGAATCTTAAATAGCATAAATAATATTTTGATAAAGCGACTATCTATACCACAGGAACAATAATTGGGTCACAGATAAAAATTTACAAATTTTTTAATAAATAATCTTAAGGGCAGAGTCTACCCGCGAAACCAAGAAAATTGAAATTTGTCCGACATGTGCTGGCCCCTGTTGCTAAATAGTTGAATAAAGCCTAATGCGCAGAATAACAACTTACTCGAGCTAGCGCGCATCATAGCCGATTATATATTTATTTATAAACTACATCCCCGCACCCCTTCATAGTACGAAAACAATTCGTATTTTTACAAAATTATGTTATGTATTTACGTATTTATATAGATTTGCACCAGGGGCGCGCATAAAATATTTAATTTTATTGAATCTTTATTATTGTTTCTATAATTATTAGATATATTTACAAATATATACTTCATAATATTTTAACTAAATTATGTGTGCAGTTTGTATTTAAACAGTAGTGTATAACAATTCCATTTTAACAATTAAGTTATTTTTGACTAATAGGTATTGAACAAACAAACTCTAGAAATTGCAATTTTTTTTAACATTTGTGTGCATCTATTGTGTTTTGTAACAAAGATAAAATTATACTAAACCTTATTGTAACATAATAATATAATATTTATGATACGAATGTTTAAAAAATATATTGAGAATATTGAAACGTTTTCACCTATGTTTATTTATAGACCTACTACCCCTTACCCCGCGATGTACACCTGTGCAACTTCAAATACAATTTAGATTCGCATGTTTACAAATCAAATTTGTAAACTGCTTATTAATGTTGTAGAGAGATTAGTTTCTTTATTTTCTTTTTATGCTTATACTGTTTTTTTTTTAAACGGTATAAGTGTGCGTGTGTGTATTTAGTCTTTTTGCAGAATTGTGCAGAGTTGTCTTTGAAGTGATAAGTAATAACTTTTATAAGATTATTAGAATAAGGGGCGCGCGCAAATAAAATAAATTATTATTGAATACTACATTTGTAAATAATTAAAAATATATCAAGAAGATTTTGTTTTATCATTTTTAATCTGGAATAATATATGAACCAAACTGATTTTAGTCATTTATATTTAATTGGTTATGGAAATATAATTGTTTGATTAAATTTGATAATAAGATTATAGTTTTATAAAAAAGTTGATAATTTAGGTTCAACTTATTGTCATTATTATTTAAATGCAAATAAATAGTTGAATTTATAAATACGTTGCACAATATTGTTGCTTTTGTTTCCACCGCTGCACAGTATGAAATAAATGACAAATGGCAGTAATTGGTAGAAAACAAACAAACAGATTTTTTTATCGTTTTTCTTTTTAATTTTATAAAATTATTAATAATGAAGTATTATTCTTAGTAGCAAGATTTGTGAAAATGTACAAAATACGTTACTAGAAAGATTGCAAACAAGAATTTCTAGAATAACTGAAATTGTTGGTATTAAAATTGTATCAGTTTTATAAATTAGAGCAACCAAAAGTAGGTTTCAAAAAAATTCTTGCTTTATTCCCGTTATTTGTTCTACAAAATCTGTATTTATATACATCGACCGTTACAAATAAACGTTTTTTTTAAATTACCTGTAAATTTGTTAGTCTTAACGTTTTTTATTGTATAGCAAAAATTTTACTAATTTTAAAATGTTTATAGTTTTGGGATTTGCATTGCATATGTTGCACTTGACTGTAATTTTTTTTTTTTCATAAAACATCGTAGAAATAATTAAATTGTGCTTTAATATAACATTCGTCATTATTATTCAGAACAATCGGTATTAGTTGATTAATTTGTTCAGATAAAAGTTACTAGCAATTTAACAGAGATACCCAAATAAAACATGTTAGCAAATCTAATGACATAAATAACATTTAAAAAGTTTTGAAAAGTTTTTTTTTCAAACTTATTGACACTTAGTTGTTTTTTTCTATTTTGATATTCTTAATATACACCAAATTCCTAATCACATGTGCCATGGACGTCAAAATATCTGACAGTTTAATCCTTCAAAAGCAACAATTAACATTCGGTTTTTTAAGCGAAAGTTTTCTAACGCCGGAAGTTTCAAACAATGAGAAGAGCAAATTTAATCAATCAAAAACGAACGGCCATTATTCAGTTTTTACTGAAACATCAGAAAAATGGACGGCTGAAAAAGGGAGCGGTGATTTCGGCAATTGAAAAATTCAGAACATCAAGAGCCACTATAAAAAGAATATGGAAACAAGGTAATGATTCTGTTTGTGGTTTGGATAAAAATACGCCTATGAATGTTGATTCTAACAAGAAAGGAAACTCTGGTCGGAAAAAAATTGACAGAACAGAAGAAATTGCCAATATTCGATTAGTTGATCACAAAAGAAGAGGGACATTGCGGTCGTTATCAGTTGCAGTTGAAATACCGCCTTCCTTGCTATAGAGGTTGCTAAAAAATGGTGAAATTAAGAGGCATTCCAATTCATTGAAACCGCTTTTAATGGATGATAACAAGGTATCACGTCTGGATTATTGTCTGTCGTTTGTGAAAGAAAATGGCGAGTTTGAGGATTTAATGAATTACATCCACATTGACGAAAAGTGGTTTTATATCATTACAGTAAAGCAGAACATCTATCTTCTGCCTGATGAAGTTGAACCATGTCGTCAAGTTCAAAGTAAGTCAAACATGATCAAAGTGATGTTTTTGGCAGCCGTTGCCCGACCGCGGTACGATCGTTACCGTAACCAGTTATTTAATGGAAAAATTGGAATATAGTCATTTATAGTACAAGAACCAGCCTCGCGAAATAACAAAAATTGACCCAAAGGTGCAATAGTAACCAAACTTGTAGAAATCTGTAAAGATGTTTACAAACGTATGTTAATGGATAAATTAATTCCGGCAATTAAAGAAAAGTGGCCAAGGGGTTCCTCAAAAACTTCTAGCAATATAATCATACAGCATGATAATGCAAGACTACATTGCATTATTGAAGATGAGCAACTTCGGACCGAATGTAGGAGGGATGGTTGGAACATTTCGTTTACTTTTCAACGGACCAATAGTCCCGATTTGAATGTGCTTGATCTTGACTTTTTTTCGTCTATTCAATCATTACAACACCAGCATTCACCGCGCAATATTGACGAATTAATAAGAGTTGTCGAAGAATCTTTTAAAGAGGTGACTAGACATACATTAGATAATGTGTTTATTACTTTACAAACAGTTATGAAATCGTCAATCGATTATAGATTGTGACGGTAACAATAATTATAAACTTCAACATATTAGCAAGGCAAAGCTTCGTAGGGAAAATTGCTTGCCTACAATTCGTTTATACTAACAGTTTTTATTAGTTATAAGTTATTTTGTAAAAATATAAGTATAAATATAGTACGTTGAAACGAAAACGGCTAACTTATTTTGTAAAAAATAAACTTTGGTAATGGCTCAATCATTATGGAAAAAATATAAAACGGTAATGGCTCACTTATTATGGAAAAAATATAAAACGGTAATGGCTCACTTATTATGGAAAAAATATAAAACGGTAATGGCTCACTTATTATGGAACAGAGGTAGTATGTTTTATAATATATTTTAGGCTTAAGAAAAACTGTGATTTAAAACATATAAAATTCCGGTCAAAAAGTCATTTTTATACAGGGTGTTAGGTAGACATGTTATTCCTTAGTTTATTCTAAGAATGTTTTGTCCTATGATGATTTCTAAAAAAACCCCTATGTTTCGAAAATACAGAGTGAACAAAATATGCGACAACCATAGACGATATTTGTTGAAATCATTAATGTAAATAAAAGTATGACATACGCCAATGAGTATATCAAGTACAAAAAATTAATGAGTTTATCAAGTATAACAAATTGTTAACGATAACTTGGAACGACTGTTTTATCTACTGTACAAGTGGATTTCATTTGAATGCGTCTCGTTATTGATAATCACATGTATCGGTCGCAGTTGTTTAGATTGAGTGACGTTTGGCTGTTTGACGTGTCTTTTAGTGAATTCCTCTACTATGAATATACTATACAAATGCCGAGATGACTGACATGCATGTAATGTATGGACTTGCTGATGGCAATTTGTTACAAGTTAGACGATTGTACATTGAACGATTTCTTGGCCGTAATATCCTCGACCAAAAAGATTGAATGTTTGTATCCAGGCTCCAGCCTGGATACAAACTATTCAATTACGATCATTTTAAATAAAAAACAAATATTATGTTTTTTAAATTTATCAAAAAATTTTGTTATAAATGTATATTTTTATTTTACATGGTTGTATTAAAAATACCATAGAGATTCAAAAAATTAAAAAAAAAATGTTGCTGTTTGAAAAAATAAAGTTGGTTGCCATAGCAACTATACTAAAAATAAAAACAAATATGTGTGTACCTGCCTTTATAATACTCAAAAAACCATTTAAAATGGTTTTTGAATCATATAAATTGGTTAAAAAATAACGGAGATATTCAGCCGTACGTTTTTTGTGTAACACCCTGTATATATATATTTTAAAATTATATATATAAAAAATATACTTTTATATGCATTAACTTTGTCTTTATTTCAAGTAGACTAGTTTCGGTGGTTAGACCATTAAAGCATATAAAAGTATATTTTTTATAAATATAATTTAAAAATATATATATTATAAATTACATTACAAATATTTTTACGTACATTTCAGACACATACAGCGATAACAATATTAAAAACAAATAGAAGTATAAAATAATAAGAATGACAAACAAAATATAATCTGTGATTTATTTTCACAGTGCAAAATGATTACAAAACTTAAACTTCAATTTAGTTGTCGGTTATTCGAAAAGTGCTGCAATAAATTAAATTAATTTCATTTTTTTTACATTGCTAAGAAAGAACTTAACATGACAAAAAAAAATGCAACTGATTGTTACCACTTTTCTCTATTTTCCACTATAAGCTAAACAACACCATTTACAATTTTGTCATACATTGATTAGTAATTTAATTACATGCTTCTTTTATTTATTAAT
This sequence comes from Tachinus rufipes, assembly GCA_963932245.1. NCBI lineage: Eukaryota > Metazoa > Arthropoda > Insecta > Coleoptera > Staphylinidae > Tachinus > Tachinus rufipes. The sequence goes on along the minus strand of OZ010745.1, from coordinate 66,454,376 downwards.
TTAGAGCGGTTCATATTTACCTCACTTGACTCTAACAATTATGTATACTAATAACAGTAATAACTAACATTGCTGTATATTTATTATAACACAATAATATACTTTATATATTTTTTAATTCAGTAGAACTTATATCAATTATTCATTTTACAATATAATAGTTTCATATTTTTAGTAAATTCAATTTATTTTATACAACAAATAAATAGTTAAATAATATTTATCAAAATAAAACTGTATTTATTGGATTAGTATTTTAAACAAATGGTTAGTATTTATTTTAATAAAATATCTATTATAACAACCAATTGCAAAACCCATTTATAATAAAATTTAAAATTAAACCCTTTTTGTTTCTACGTCTCTGTTTCTTGTTATTAATTATGTGGCCCGAATGTGCCCAAACCGTGTATATATGTGTATATATATTGTCATAAAGGTAAATGTAAATATCAATCTCACAAACACATGAGACCACTTGCCCTCTATGACCAAGAGTCCAAACTGCCGGCAGTCGTTTGTACAAGAAGTTGTCTAAAAATACAATTATTTTATAACAAAAATTATTGAAAAGTTGTTTTCAGGTTTATTTAAAAAATACAGGCTTTATTTTTGTGAAAATGATTTTAATTCAAAGATATGTTACTAAGGTCGGGTTTAATATTAGTTTAGTTATCATAAATCAACCAAGAAATTTATTTACGGCGTTAGTTTGTCAAAAATAAGTACAATAGTTTATAATAATTAATATAAAAAAATGTAGTAAACATAAAAAATTGAAAACTTAATTAAAACTTGGCAGAATGTTCAACCTTTCAAAGCACATATAGCACGATATGATTGGTTTTGTAGTATGGTTGTGAACGTGAAAAAGGTTACTATGTACTTTTCCATTTACGGCGCATCAACCGACTGTCACCTTAACTCAATAATCAATTCAAACACATTTTTGGCCGCTTTATTCATTTGGCCGCCGTGTGCACAATATGAAGCGACGGCCCTGCTTGTCCAGTTGCGCATGTAGCGATATCAAGCTAATTTAGTGTTCAGATAGACATTTAACTTGATAGGGGTGCACTTTATTACTCTCATAAACTAATTGTATGCCGATACCGATATTACGATTAATATTTACAAAAAAGCTTTGAAGAATATAAAACAATAGATAAAAAATTTAATTTAAGATTAAATCACAGTGTTACAATTTCTTATTTTTTTAATTTTATGTATTATTATTATTGATAAAAACCAAAATTTTAAAACTATGAAGTACTCCTTCACATTTAATGTTAAGTCAACAAACCGGACTGAAAGTTTGATTAAAATGTAGGCAACCCAACTAACAGTGGCAGGCTTTTACTAAAGTTTTTGGTGGCTATATTTTTGTTTTATTGAACTAAAAGAAAATGTTTTGACAAAAGTTGTATGGTAAAAAGTGCTTATATTTTGTGACGTTATTTGCGAAACTGTAAACTAAAACGTATGTATTTTTTTAAATGTTTAATTATTAAGATATTTTACTTTAGGCTAGCAGAAAAATTTAGATAAGTTACATAATAAAATTAAAAAAAAAAATTGTTTACAATTTATAACATATTGTCACAGTGAAATTTACTAATAATAAAAATGTTTATGATGTTAGGTTGGGAATAGAAGAAAAACTTATGTTCAAAGATTTAATAATTATGAAAATTGTTTTAATGTCACTCACTTGTATATCAAACAAAAGTAAACTGATTATTCTTTTAGTTTGTTTAAAGACTGTAATTTAGTTTTTACATAGTTAAAATAATTGAGGACTTGGCCTCGCCAAAATAAGTAATCTTTTTTTTGCACCATAAGTAATTTCTAAATATCATTTTCAAATTTAAAAAAAATTAACAGTCAGACAAAAGCATTTGAGTAATGTCATGACAAATCTACTTTTTTAATAATATTAAAACTTGATTGTATTCCCACCAACTACAATCGAAATTTCACTTTTAATATTAATGCTATAACAAAACATATATGTATGTCATTAAAGTTAAATCATTTAATGCGTAAGTTAGAAAACAAATTATAACCTTGTTTTGTTTTAAATAATATATAAGCTTGAATATTTTTTCTATTTAAATAAAAAAAATATTAATTAAATTTGAGGTTCTCCGTTAAGTCATTTTTGGACACCTGTATATCATACGGCTTTTCATTAAGCAAAAATGTTTATAGACTTTTTGTCGATTCTGGAACATACATATGCTGAAAAATTATCAATTTGATTTGTTTGATGTCAAATAATTAATAATACATTTTTTATAAATTTATTATATATTATCTAAATATAAAACAGTTGATTATACATTTTTCTAATATATTTGTTTCACATTTTATCCAATATATTACAATATTATTTTCAAATATAAATTATTAGTTTTGTTTATGTTTACTCAATATGTAACAATAATAGAACATCTTTGCAAACTTTATAGTTGAGCAAAATATTCATTTATTAATTTTAGCCTTGTATTATCATTTATATCTGCTATGTTCTCATTATCGGCAGGCATATCATTGACAAAATTAATTTTTTCTTCAACATTGTTATCAATTGGTGGAACTTCATCATGCATATCACAAGCGATATTGTGAAGTACTGCAGTTGCAATAATGACTGCTTCTACATTCTCTAATTTTAAGCGAAGACCCAAAGCAAGTATGGGAAACCTTCGTTTCCATTCTACATAGCATCTTTCTACAGAGTTTTGAGTACGAATCTGAGATTTGTTAAATAATTTTTCGACATCTGTTTGTGGATTAGCTAGTGGAGTAATTAGAAATGTTCTTATTGAATTACCACTGTCTCCAACTATGACACTATCTTGAAATTCACCATTTTCAAAACGTCTTCGTATAGTACTGTTATTAAATATAGTTAAATCCTGTGATGATCCTGGCCAGCGAGCCACTATATCAAAAAAATTTAAATTGGCACCACATATAATTTGAATTTTGATAGAATAAAATTGTTTTGTATTTATATAAGTCTCTGCTGAATGTCCGCTTGGTTCAATTTTTACATGGGTGTAGCCTATGGCACCTATACAACAAGGAAATTGAGCAATGTAACAAAATTCTTCTCGTACAGCTTGTATTTCTTGTTTTTCTGTAGGAAATTTAACATAGCGTGGTCGAAGTTTTGCTATAGCATGCGAAACCATGTGAATTACTTTATTTGCTGTACTTTTGTGCACTCCAAAAAAGTCCCCAATTGTAATCAAGAAAGAACCTGTTGCATAAAATCTTAATGTTAACATCACCATCATTGATGGTGAAAGAGCTTCATTTCTAAAAACAATGTTTTTGTTATTTATATATTATAAAAAAAATTGTATTACTACCTATTTGTTGGTGAAGATATTTCATGTTCTATTTGTTTTGTTATATATGAAACAGTTGCCTTAGACATGCGAAAACGCTTGGAAAATTCGTAGTCATTCCATTTTGCAAAGTGGTCTGGTCTATGTCTTACAAACCGTTTTTTCCTATTGATTTTTTGAAGGTATCTTAATGTATCTTCGTCGGGGTCACTAACATCATAAATAATGTTATCAAACATTCTTATTAATTTAAATGACAACAATACTGTGGTGATAAGATTTTATTTTATAGGTTAAAATTTAGAATTGATAAACTGAATTGGAAAAACATGACATTTGTGTGAACTTAGGTTAAACGCTTAGATGACGCTAGTAGATGAGTCATTTCCGTATACATGATAGCCAACACATTAAGCAGCTGTGGCGGTTTAATCTTCACAGATGGCGCGTTTGTCAGGAAACGTGTGCATGCAACATAATAATTATAATGTTATTGGATTGTTTTATGAACTTTTTTTACAGCCGTATACAATGTTGTGTTTTTCTTTGTTGTTTCAGAAAAGTTGTACATATGAATAGTTGGTATTGTAGTTATATAAATTTGCATCTCTTTACTAAAGGAAAGTTTTTTTTATAGTTTGATATTGATTTTATACACAAGATTACATTTTTTTATTTCAATAATGTTTTTAAGTATCAATCTATTTTTGAATAGTATTTTTGAGGGGATAAGTTCTGGTAGTTTAAATAGTGTTCTTTTACATATATTTATTTTGTAATCTGTAGAGTTCAATATTGATTGTATTTATAATACATAATATTTACTGAAAAAACTTGAAAAAAATTTGAAAACACTAAAATCAATAGAATTTTGTTTAGTAATATTTAAAAAACCTCATTATTTCTTAAATAATGAAACGAATGACTGGTAGTTGAGATCGTTAGATTGAATTTGAATAAATTATTAATATTTCAATACTTTAAAGTGTATGTATCGTTTTATCATATCTTTTCTATTATATTATGTTGGTATATTTCTACTATTTTCTAATTGTATATGAATTGATGTATTTACTTACTGCCTACTATTAACAAATAATTTTCTGTGGCTCGCCGTCTATTATTGTAATTAAGTCTCTACAATAGTCTCTGTGGAGTGAAGTGTATTCTTGTTTAATTTTCTGTTTATTAATTTGTATTTTAATACTACGACAACAATTTATATTTAATATATTGCAATGACATTCAAATAAAATACTGATTTGACTGTAAAAGATATAAAACTGGAACTAGAAAAACGAAGTCTAGCAAAAACTGGGAATAAAAAACAATTATTTTCGAAATTAAAGGAATTTATAAATTCTAGTTTTATATCATTTAATTGTGACCATAAAGCAATATGTCAAGATGATTTTAATAATCTTAACAATATATGTAAACAAACTGAAAAAAAAACAAGCACAGTTTTAAGACAATAAATAAAATAATTTTGCTGTATAATATAACAAAAATTTAAAAAATCAATTAACAAGAAAAAGAAAGAAGATCAAGCAACACACATCGAAAAAATATTACTTTTAAAGAAAAAAAAAAAGAAGATAAACACATTGCGAGGAATGAAACAAATATAATTTCTGTCGTTAATAATAGTATCATCAAAAATATTAATATAAAAGAAAATCAGTGCAAACTTTCTGTGGGAGATGTTAATAAAATTAATAAAAATATTATAAATACTCAAGAAAATAGAAATCTAAAAATATTGATCGTAGCAGACCACTTTGGACGTCATACAATTGAATATTTTCAACATTTTTTAGCTTTAAAGCTCCAAATTGAAGTGTTTTTTAAACAAAACGCAAAATTTCAAGATGTAACTATAGTCTAGGAAAAATAGACAAAAAAAGGGGCTAACCCTGAAATAATTTGTTACAGGCTAAATTTTTGCATGGACTTTTGTATGGTGGCTCTCAATAATATGTGAAAGTTCCCCATCGATGTGTCTGCCGCGACCTGAGTTCTCGCAAAGTCGAAGGTCGCGAAAAACAGTTTTTTGCAAATATCTGGAGAACGATGAGATTTATCGGAAAAAATATAGAAAGCTATAGAAAGTTTTTTTGTACGGGCAATTATAGACGAGATAGAGAATTTATTGATTGAAGAAAATATGAGTATATGTACGATGATACTAAATAAAGTCGCGAAAGAAATTTAGTTGAGGAATGCTGTGCCTCCACTTCGTATAAAGACCTTGTAAAACATCTGCCATCAACTCTTTTGTTATGTCCCCCAGTTTTACTACCTTGGCTATCGCAGATATTAGTTAAAGCAGAGAAATGTGGGCATAGAGCCCCGACTGCTGCTAGGTAGTTAGTTCCAAGCGATGATCCGCAGTGCACGGACGTATTTCAAAGAAATTCAAATATTAAAAGCGGTAGAAAAATAATGGAAGGAATTTGTTTTATTTTTGATGAGTCGTTGTCGGGCGGTGATATTTGCAGTGTTGAACGTGGAATAAAAAAATTGATTGAGTCAAGTGTTGCTAGAGACGATGGAAAAATTGGTTATTTTAAAGACAAACAATCTGTGCTGTTCATTGTGAGTGCCGAAAAGAATATACTCGCAAGAGCAGTATTGTTTCATATAAGCGACAAAGATATACTGAAGAAGCAAGCACATCTATGAGTCCACCTTGTGCTCGAACAAGATCTAGCGATAGTTATTTTTCATTCGAAAATTTGTGCGTATTTTGCACAGCTACAGAGGAGAATGAAAAGAAGAAAAAGATTGAGCTATGTCGTCAGATACGTCATGTAACGACGTCTTCCTTTTGGACTTGTATACTGGACTTTGCTAAAAAACGTGATGATGATCTAGCAAAGGCTGTTACTAACCGCCTGGAGTTTCTTGAGGATTTGGTTGCCGTGAGAGCCAGATATCACACGAAGTGTTAGGTTTATTTTATGAGGCCCCCTACGGAAGGAAAGAGAGTTCGTCCGGAAGACGAGAATATTATGGTTGCCATGGAAAATATATTCTCCTATATTGAAAATAATGACGATTGTCAATTCACCTTTAACGAGTTGAAAGATGCTTGCCAGGTAGAGCCTCCAACGGATCGAACGTTTAAAAGTAAGCTGAGAGAAAGATATGGACTATAATTATTTCAAAGAAGGCGGGATATATGTCTATTATTTGTTATATTGATAAACAACACGATATTAATAACAGGTCCTGGTACAATAATCGAAAACAAAATGAGGCTGAAGAACGCTTAAGAATATTCATGAAGATATAACGTCTGTAGTACTTGATAATCAATGTTATCCTCCTACAAGTCAAATGTTCCATAATATAAACGAGCAAATTTCACGTTCTTTGACTTTTTAGAGAAATTAATTTAAAAAAATTTGCGATGCAACCTCGAACGTTTGACGCTAGCATGTACAGCCGTCAGTCATGCTATTATGTCGGCTGTTTGCCCTAGGTCATTTATTTCACGGCTACAAGTTGGGCTCGCTATATTTTTTCATAGAAGATTCGGCTCCAGACGTCAAATCGATATTTTATCATCTTTTGGTTTGAGTGCATCTTACCAGCAAGTAACGTTATATAAAGATGCAGCAGTCCACCACCCGCAGCCCTATATTTTACCACCCGAAACGAGGACTTTCATTCAAGTCATTCAATGCTGATTTAAATGTGCAAACGATAGATGGCCATAACACTTTGCACATCATGGGCATTATCGAAATTGTCATTCCAGAAAAATCCGTTGTCGCAGAGCAGCCCATTTCTCGTGTCAACACCAGGCATTCTGCACAGGATTTTGTATGTAAAGCTGCAGTACCATTACAATTCTATAAAAATACCAGTGTAGTAGGAATGAGCACAATTAGTGCCAAAGAGCTTCAATATGAAGAGACGACTAATGTGTCATACCTTAAAACAATAGATGCATTATGGATGCATGGTAAATTCTGCAATATACCGAAACTTCCAGGATGGAACGGATATATAGAACACTTGAATAAAAAAAAATTCTAGTTCGAAATAACTCGAGTCCTCTTTTTGCCATTTATTAATCATCCAGCTAGTAATAACAGTACAGTTTATAAGACTTTGTTGTGTGCCATAGAAAAAGCCAAAAGTCAGGGACGACACAGTATATGCATTATAACTTTAGATCAACCCTTGTTTGCCAAAGCCAGAGAAATTGTTGCTGCAGCACCTCCAAACTCAGAATTATCAAAAGTTATTGTCATACTTGGAGTATTTCATTTATTAATATCTTACCTTGGAGCTGTTCGCTTTATAATGCAAGGCAGTGGACTCAAAGAAGTTTTGTCAGTCATTTACGCACCAAATTCTGTAGATAAAATGCTGAACGGTCATGCCTACGCCAGAGCAGTCAAAGGTCATACTTTGCTACATCTTGCTTTGGCCAAAATCATGCTAAAAGTAATCAACGTCGATGAGGAGACTGATGATATTCTTCAAACCACGATTGAAAACGTAATTAATGGTACCCTATCATATGATGATATTGATAATGGTGATGAAAAAGCCGAGTTTGTACTCCGCAAGTTGAATGAAAAGCTTCAAGAATATGAAGATCGTGGTCCAACTGCAAAACTGTGGGTACAGTATTTCCAAATGATATCTATTGCTAAAGAGTTTATCAGAGCTCAGCGAATGGGAGACTGGTATGGTCATTTGAGTTGTATTAAGGTGTTACCATACTTTTATGCTGCAGGACATCATAATTATGCAAAATCAGCCTATTTACATCTCCAAGATATGAACTAATTGGGGATTCTAAAACAAAAAATGTTTTGAAGAGCTTTAAAAAGGGATTTTTTACCGTCAACGATCTAATAAATATACTTGTGGAACCTGGACTGATATGACCATCGAGCAATCACTTATGAAGTCCATGAAAACAGATAGGGGTGTGGCTAGAGGAAGGAGTACTCAAGAAAGTGTGCTAAGTAAATGGGTGTATGGCATGCATGCCATGAATACAGTGTGCGAAGAATTAGAAGACCTTTGTAACATTAAATTGGATACGACCGAACATGTCGATGCTAGAGATTTACGAGTAGCTCGAGATTCTACTGATTTTGCAAAAGTCTTAGAATGGTTTTCATACCGCGATCCTTTCTCTCAGCTTCCCTACATTATGTCAATATCAAGTGGAACCATCGGTGATCAATCAATTGCTACCAGGCTCGGGAAACAGGTCTACTCTCTGTGGCAAACATGACCAACTTGACATTAGACAATATTAAGTTGAAAAGAGCCAACAAAGTAGCCTCACTTTTGACAGTGAACAGCTCAGTTATAGTGCATGGGGAAAAGGTTGCCATTGATCCATTATTGCTGTTTCAGCAAATTAGTATAAGCAAACAGTTTGAAGAAAATCTCCAACAATACTTTGAGTACGAGTTAGCTCCATACCCGCTAGCATTTTTCGATGAGAATGGGATGCGCAAAAATAAAAAATCTTCTTTGTATGACTTACTAAAGCCAGACGATGACATTGATTACACAAATATGAAATATATCGTCGACGGAGGATATCTACTGCATCTATTGTATGGAGTCGAGGCAGCACATTTGACACTATTTTTGATAGCTAGATAGCTTATATACAAAAGTATTTTGGCCAAGACGTTTTAATTGTATTCGACGGTTATAATGATGATGGGAATAATATCAAAACTTCAGAGCAGCGTCGTCGTTGTGCCACAGTTTTATCATCCGCAGATATTCTCTTCGAAGCATCAATGACAGTATCAACGAGCCAACAACAATTTCTTGCCAATAAAAACAACAAAAGTTGATTCATTTTGATGTTGTCTGAAAGATTTCAAGCTGCTAACATCATTGTGAAGCAGGCAAAAAATGATGCTGATGTTCTGGTCATCAAAACCGCGATAGAATAGTCCGAAAAAAGTACTAGTGTAGTTGTTGGCAAAGATGTAGACTTGATGGTTATTTTGATTGCACGAGTTTCTCACGGCAAAAAATTATATCGTCAAAAGCCTGGTAAATCTAAAACCCCATCAAAAATCTATTCTTCGCAAAGCTTAGCCTTGTATCCTAAATGTCAGAGCCACATTTTATTTCTCCACGCAATTACTGGCTGTGATACGACCTCTGTTCTATTTCGCAAAGGCAAATTGAATATATTCAAACAGTTTGAAAAGAATAAAGATATGATGAGCTGTGCTGAAGCTTTTACAAGAGCTAACAGTTTTCCCAATATTATTTTTGAGAATGGCCTACGTTTTATATTGCAAGTTTACAAAGCAACGAAAAAACAATAATCCATCAATAAATTACGATATTTGAAATTCGCACAATATACGAAACTGAATGTTGCTGTGCAATTGTCGGCGCTTCTCCCAACCTCTGCTGCTGCTCAACAGTATTTTTATCAAACATATTACCAAGTTCAGGTATGGCTCGGAAATAAGGGAATCGATCCTGCAAACTGGGGATAGATCTTACAAAGTAATGTCTTGGAGCCAATTACATCGCTGCTTCAACCCGCTCCTGATGTTTTACTCAATGCGGTATTTTGTAACTGCAAAAAAGGTTGTGGTTCAACTTGTGGATGCCAAAAAGCAGGTTTGAACTGTTCGGTTGCATGCAGCCAATGTCATGGCCAAACTTGTTTGAACGCAGTACAAGTAGACATCGATAAAGAGGATATCCATGAAGACATAGATCCATCGTCTTTTCTTATCCAAACATTAGAGACGGAGCAGTCAGAATCCGAAATCGAAGAAAATTGAAATTTGAAAAAGCTTTACTGTAAAAACATATGCTTTTGTAATTAAAAAACCCATCAAAGTACCTATTGAATAAAAATTAATTATCCATTTTCATATCGTAAGATCTGTCCATATTCGCCGGTGTGAAGTAATTATTCTACGTTCTTTGTTCTTTGGGACGTTCTATCTCGTCTTTGGTTGCCCGTACAGAAAAACTTTTAGATAACTTTTTATAGGTAATTTATTCCGATAAATCTCATCGTTCTCCAGATATTTGCAAAACACTGTTTTTTGCGACTTTTGACCTCGCGACAACTCAGGTCGCGGCAGCCACATCGATGGGGGAACTCTCACATATTATTGAGAGCTGCAATACTAAGGTACGTGCAAAAATTTAGCCTGTAACAAGTTATTTCGGGGTTAATGTCTATTTTTCCTGTACTACTAGTAATGTTGAAAGCTTTGCTAAAGCCTTTTTGATGAAGGATTTTGTAGTTATTATTGCTGGTAGTAGTGACTATCGTACGGGTCATAATATTCTAGAAAATTATATGATAAAGTTATTAGTACAAACAAATGTAATTTTTGTCAGTGTTTTAAGAAGTTTTGAGCGTCCGATAATTAATAAACTTATAAATACTATAAACAATATCTTATTTGAATTTGTTAGAGCTAATAAATTGAATCAAAATATAGCTCTCGTCGATTTTAACAAATTAATTTTTCAAGAAAATGTAATTAACAATAGTATGCGTTTAAATAAGATAGGTATTTTTAAATTAGTGAGTAAAATTGCATTGCTAATTAACAATAAATACAGTAAAGATTTTGGAAATCAAAATTATATTAGTATTGGTATCTTAATTCCAATTTAGACAAAAACAAAGATTCCCAGTGTAAATAAAACATTTGAAGTTTTCCCTGAAGTAGTTTTCCCAAATACTATCATTATTAGCGACGAGTTTAAAATAAAGGATATTTGCAATGAAACAGACCTTGAAAAGACAGAGATAAAAAGATCTTTCAATCAATGAACATAAATGGAGATCATACTTCTTTTTTAGAAAACTGTCAGGACTAAATATTCTACGTTTAAATGTGCAAAAAATCAACTCTAAAAAATTTGACTTGGAAGTATTTTTTGAAAATATGTTCATTGATAAAGCATGTATAGGAGAGCATTGGCTTACTGTAAGTCAGATAGATTCTTTATGTTTTTTCAATTTTGTAGTAGCACATAGTTTTTGTAGATCAATATATACGCGCGGAGGTGTTATGATTATTGTTAGGAAGAATTTAAATTTTAATATTTTTGATTGTAAAGTCATACAAACCGAACAAGTTTTGGAATACATTGGAATCAAGATACCAGAGTTAAATTGAAGTATTTTTTCAATATACAGAAGCCCAACAACAGATTTTCAACACTTTATATATTATTTTGAAGAGCTTCTGGAAAGCAATAAAAATTGTAAAACTGCGGTTTATTGTGGCAGTTTTAATGTTAATTTGTTAAATTTGACAAATGAGACAAACATGTTTATATCTCTTTTGCAAAGTTTCTATCTAACTGTGACAACTAAATCTTCAACGCAAATAACTGATACATCGTCCACTTGCATCGATAACATTATACTAAAAAATGGTACATTATATACAGTTAAAAATGATGAAATTTATTGGATTATATAATGTAAAAAACAAATTAAATTTTTAAGATATGATTAAAGTTCTTGATTGATTGGAACACTATTTTAGTTAGTACTACAGATAACAAAGTTAAAGGTTTTACTTGTATAATTTCTCATAACCGTGCTTTTCCTTTAACCAAAAAACGTTGTAATTCTACAAATTCTGGATTACAAAAGCAATTAAAGTATCAAGTAGAACTAAAAGACAATTATATAATCTACTAAAATCTTCAGAAAACAACGAAGTGCTGTATAACTACTACCAAACATATATTAATGTTAAAACATTGATTTGAAATATTCTAATTAAAAAAATATCTTTAAATCAATGTGAAGTATTATTAAAGAAGAAAACAATAAAAATAATAATTATTTATATAATAAAAAAATTGAATATTATAACCGAACGAAATTTTAATAAAAGATCAAATCAATGTTGCTAAATATTTTAATGACTTTTTTCGAATATTCCGTTAAGATTGCAAACAACTATTGATACTTCTAATAACGATTCTTTGTTATATTTATTACGCAAACAACGCATCAATAACTGAACAAGTTTTTTTTCTTATTCCTGTAGATGTAATTGAAGTTTTCAAAATTATTTTAAAACTCAATAATACCAATGCAACTGGTTTTGATAAAATACCTATCAAAATTATTAAGTTTGCTATTGAATATGTCAAAGCATCTCTAACTAAAATAATCAATGCTTGTTTTGAGGATGGATATTTTCCCGATATTGTCTTTGACATAATAGATCATAAATTATTGCTAGACATACTTAATTTCTACGGATTTAAAGGTTTGTCGTATAATATTAAAGAATCATTTCTGTCTAACAGATATCAAGCAGTAGAGATTAAATATTTAGATAGAAATTTTGAACAAATTAACGTAAGGTCTACGTTTAACAATGAATCATCTGGGTTTCCGCAAAGGTCTATACTTGACCCTTTATTATTTAATATTTTTATTAACAATTTGCCATGTAATATCAAATGTGATACTATTATACAGGGTGTCCGGAAAATACGTGTACAACGTTTGACGACAGACTCCTGACGTCAAAATAGGTCGATCTAAGTCGACTTAGTTATATCCAAAATTGTCTCGTTTAGCCGGTAGAGGGCGTCAAAAAAAACAAAAGTATAACAAAGTTGAAAGTATCTATTGTAAGAAACTAAGTAAAACAAAAACATTACTTAAGCAAATGTGTAAAATGACTGCCATCTTGCTGAATACACTTATTAACACTCTTTAAAAAATGATATTGGACCCTATCTAATGTCTCGGGATTATTAAAATGGTTGCCTGCATTTAAAATCCGCTGCAATAAATCATCGCGTGTGTTTACCGGAGTCTTGTAAACTTCTGTTTTAATAGCGCCCCACACAAAGAAGTCACACATATTTAACTCAGGAGAACGTGGTGGCCATTTTACTGGTGCATCATTGCCTCTTCCAATCCATCGGTTGGGATATTGATGATGTAAGTATTGCCGAACGGCAACGGAAAAATGGGACGGGGCACCATCATGCATATACCACACTTCCCTCCGAAGTAAAAGGGGCAAATTCTCCAGAAGAATTGGTAATGTGTCTTGCAAAAAATTTAAATAAATATTTCCATCTAACCTGTCTGGAATAACAATGGGACCAATAAGGTAGTGATCAATAATACCTGCCCAAATATTAATTTTAAATTGATGCTGATGATGTGCAACTTTAATGGCATGTGGATTTTCATCGGAATAAATATGTTTGTTGTGCAGATTGGTTACCCCAGATCTTGTAAAGCATGCTTCGTCAGTAAACATAATTTTTCTACAAAAATTTGGAACAAGGATTCTTTTGTTTCTAATAAATTGACAAAATGTAAGCCGCATGGGGGGATCAGTCGGTAAAAGTTCCTGGACTTTTTGTATGTGGTAAGGATGTAACAACTGTTCTCTTAAAACCTCATTGACAATTGTTTTAGGAACATTTAACTCACGTTCTAAGAGACGGGTACTTGTACTTGGTTTTTTTTCAACTCTTTCCAGAATCATCTCTTCTGTTTCCACAGTTCGAGTGTTGTTCGCATACGACCCCTGCCTTCAAACTTTTTCTCAAAACTGCTCGTTTCCCGAAGATGACGCTCAATATTGGCAAATGTTTGGTGGTTTGGTATTCGACGGTTAGGAAACCTCTCCATGTAAACCCTAACACTCTGACGCCCATTTCCTTGACAAAACCCGTATACCAGGAGCATGTCAACTTTCTGAGAGTTTGTATAATTTTCCATTTTTAATGGTAAAATGAACTTGTAATTCAAGAATGTTGATCGTATACTTGAGTAAATTTCATGGACTGGTGACAATTTGTCAATAATTGTCAAATTATTAAACGCCATAGCAACAAGGTCACTTAAAAAATTATTGTTACAGGTAATTTCTTTTTAATATTTACAAATTTTTGACGCCCTCTACCGGCTAAACGAGACAATTTTGGATATAACTAAGTCGGCTTAGATCGACCTATTTTGACGTCAGGAGTCTGTCGTCAAACGTTGTACACGTATTTTCCGGACACCCTGTATATGGAGATGAAACTACTTTTTGCATATATGCAAACAATGTAGCCGATCTACAGTCTAATGTTAAATTGGTATTGTCAATCATTCAAATGGTTTAGGGCAAATAAATTGTTGATAAATTTAGACAAAACCAATATACTTATTTTTCCACCAAATAAGTTATGGGTTACACTTTGGCAATAAGCTTGACAGGAAAATACATTTCAATTTTTTAGTAACAATATTAAATAGAAGTATTATGCGCTACAAACATTAAAATTAATCTGCAATCCATCAACATTGCAAACAGTTTATTTTTCATACTTTAATTCATTGGTTGAATATGGAGTTTTAAAATGGGGAAACAACAACAATTTAGTAATCACTTTAAAAAAACAAAAAAAAGCAATAAAAATTTTGGCGAGTATTGAACCACGTGATTTTTGTAGGTGCTACTTCTTTAGTCTTAAAATTCTTACTGTATTATCTTTTTATATGTATCATGCTACCAAATATGTGTTTAAAAACCATCCAAATATTATTTCAAAAGATACTGTTTATAATTACCACACAAGGAATAACCTCATAAGATCAGAAATACCAAAAAATAAGTATGTAGAAAAATCATTTTACTATTTATCTACTAAAATATTTAAACACATTCCACAACAAATTAGAGTTAGAGTTATTAAAATTAAAAAAAAAACAATGTCTGAAAAAACTGAAAAACGTTAGAACAGGGGTAGCCAACCCGAGACCCGCGGGCCGCATGCGGCCTTCCTAGAATATTTTTGCGGCCCGCGAGATTTATAACACTTTTATAAAATATATTTATTTTAAAATGGCCAAAGTAGTGAAAACCAATTTATTTAAAAAATACATTATTTGTGCATCCATATACTCAAAAATTAACTGTAGAAATTACGAGAAAAAATTAAGTTTGATTTTAAAATAATATTCTTGCGCATATATATGACAGATATTGCTTGTTTTATTTATGAGTTTACAGTTATAATTTTGCAAAATATTATTATTATTTATTTTTAGTTTTTAATACCCTTTTCGTGTGTCGTATGTATTATTTTATAACTTCTTTATTTTTGTTTAAAGCTTGTCTATCTTGGTGCATTTTTGCTATTTCGCTTCACTCTATTTGTCTTTTTTCTGCTCCTTTGTGGGCTTGTTTAGACCAGCAGTTTGTTTTTTTCTTGTATTCTCAATTCATGTATTTTCTTTGTTATTCTGGTTTTATAGAGTCTGTGTATGAGTTCTAGCCTTCCTAGTTGTCTCTTCTCTATTACTGTTTCTATAAGTTTAATTTTTAGTTCACTTCTTATTTCCGAGCTCTTCACTTTGTCTTTTCTTGTTATTCCAATAATTTTTATCAGAAATCTTATCTTTATTGCATTTATTTTGTTTTTATTTCTTTCTGATGTTGTCCAAGATTTGCTCGAGTATAATAGGGCTAGTCTTACTACCTTTGGTATTTTTTATTTTATTGTTTTTGTTATTTCTTTCTTAACAAAGAATTGTTTTTTGAGTGCATTGAATATACTTCCTCCTTTTTAAATTCTTGCATCTATTTCCATGTCTATATTCTCTGTTTATTATTGTACCAAGGTAGTTGTAATATTTTACTTGTTCAATTATTTGTCGATCCAATTCTATCTTGTGCCTCTTAGGTTTTGTCGCTACTACTATTGTCTTTGTTTTAGTACTTGTATTTATTTCTATGCCTATCTTCTTTAGTTCTTCTTTGTATATTTTTATGTTTTCTTGTAGTTTCTTTTCTTTGTTTGCTATTAATATCATGTCATCCGCAAACATTAGGATTTGAATACCAATTTGTTCCATTTATTTGTATCCTATCCTTGAGTCTTTGGCTCTTTTTTGACTTTTCTTTATAGCCTCGTTTATTAATGTTGCAAAAAGTATAGAATTTAGAGTTTGCAAAATAATTAAATTATATTCCATAGTTATATGTTTAAGTTTTTCAAAAAAAGTATAAATCTAATATATGGATATATAATTTTAAAATTATTGTTTTTTCTTTTTAAATAAAGATTTAAAATCATCATCATTGTTTATTATGTACTTTGTATATATTTTAATTAATTATAATTACATTAATTACCACAAAAACAAAATTTGTGTTACGCTTATGATGATAGTCAAGGGCAGTCTAGGGATATTTGGTTGCCTACATCGTATACTTCGGGCATTATTCTTCTTTATTTTGCGTTTTACAGCTATTTTACATTGCTCCAGAAGTCTTACAACTTGTATGAAGGGGGTTGATGGGACCAACGACTTATTAGGTGACTTTTGAATTACCCCGGTGGGTATAGAGCAAAGTTATTATTTTAGTCATACTCGAGGATCGAACCCCGGACTGTTAACGTGCTGCGCTAACGCTCTATAACTGAGCTATCTCACCATTATTTCCACCATGTATTATCAAGTCACGTAATTTGCGTTACTTTATAAACGCTAGTCGTGTATCCAGTATATCTATGGTTAACTATAAGTTATTAACTGTAATGTCATTGTAGATTGTAAATTACTTTTTGTTTTATAAATACTTTTTTGGTTATTATTGTTTATTACACGTTTGCTTATTTATATACTTTTCTTACTGTGATTATATTGAATTTAATTTAAAAAAAAATTGTGTGTTTGTTTTTTGAACATCAAGAAAGCATATAATAATGTTTGCGTGCCGATTCTTAAATTTGCGTTGATTAATATAAACTTACTTCACGTTTTTGTCAATATCATAATTATTAAACTGGTAGCTAAAAAAATATATCTGGTAGCAACAACTGTTGAAGACGAACTATTCTTTTTATTTTAGTCCTATTCAAGTTAATATCTATATTCACAATATAGTCTATAGTTCCACACTATTTGTCAAAAAGTATTAGATTTTTTGCTATTTATTAGAATATTTGTATCAGTTTTATTGCTAAAAATGAAAGTTATTGTTATTTTCTCAGAGCGCCGGGAAACTAGGTTCTCAAATAAATAAAATTAATTTGTTTTCAATGATTAATTTTATTGCTCACAATTTTTTTGTTATTGACAAATTGATAACAAAATAAGCCTAAAAATAAAATAAAAGAAAGTGTAACATGTGACGGTAAAAAAATAACATGGAATTTAATAAAAATAGAAACAATATATTTTTGCGGTTGCCAAAAATCCGCAAGGTTGCTTTAATAAATTGTATTTCTTTTTTAAATTTTAAAATGTAATATTTAGCAACTACTTAATATGTCACAACAACATAAACATACATTTAAATTTTAACTAATGAATCCACATTCGCTGAAACTATCACATTAAAGACTAGATTTATGCAGTCTGTGAACATTGACCTTTTTTGGTTTAAATCTCAGAAAATACTAAATTTAGAATTTTATTCTATCTCTTAATAAATATGGTTAAAAAATCTTTTTTAAAAGTTTTAACTGTCAATGAATATTTGTTAAAATTCTTAAGAAGCCTTATACTACAAGTAAATATTTGTAAAATTTAAAAACTCACAATCTAAACAAACACATAACATAGTGACTCTTACAAAAGATTTAGGCAGAAGTCTAAATAAATCAATTGACACGAGCTTATTAGGTGCGTCCTTTAGTATTGGTTAAAAAAGTGGCCGTAGCAAGACAGCATGCTTAGTAAACTGACACGATTCACAACGCAACACTCTTTTAACATCACATTTTAAATTAGACTACTAACATTCTCTATTCAACGCAATGCACGTTTTGGAAACACCAAAATGCTCAATAGCTTTTTTGACGCAAAACTCACAAAAGAGATAACTAATAATTGGCTCTGTAATGAAGTAGTACATTTTTATATAAAACAAAACTAGTATTGAAATTACTATTATTTACTAATTGAGTTCTAATTTTGTTTAGTTTAGGGTTTGGTTTTAATAAATACAACAAATTCGAAAGGTAGTTTTAGGATTTCTTGACAAAATGTCGGGGATGATGTTATTTTTGCCTTTGATGTATTCTACAATAAAATTAAATTCTTGAATTGTAAGAATCCATCTCGTTAACCAAAGAGGCATTAGTCGACAACTAGATAAATAAGATAACGCCCTTTGGTCAGTGTAAATTGTTTGCCAAGTAGATATATTTGCCATTAAATAGAGCTCAGACTATAGCTAATGCCTCTTTTTTGGTAGTATTATAGTTTTTCTCTTGACCTAATAATATTTGACTACCATATGCAATCATTTTTTTTAAATGCCACTTTTGGAATACTGATAAGGTTCAACTCAATGCTTTCTATTTTTTACGCTTTTAAGATTATTAGACCATTTGATACTTTTTTAAATAAATGAGTTGGAGGTTGTACAAAAATTAAAAACCCTTTACAAAAATCTTTGTCAAAACTGGTCAAACCTACAAAGGATTAAACTTGCTTTGCCGTTTTGTAAACCAAAAACTGCTTAACAGCTTTAACTCGAGCAGGGTTTGGTTTATCTTTACCAAATTTAATTTGTAAACAAGAAATTTTTTTTTTTACAAATTTAGTAACATTTTTGAAGCTGCACTATAAAATTAGCCTTACGTAAACGGGTAAAGATTCTATCAACATAAGTTATAAAATAGTGTTCATTTTTTTTACGCTGGTAAAAAATGGTCTAAACGGTAATACTTTGCATTTATAAGATTTGTTTCCATATAATAAACCGTATATTTTCTATCTTTAATTTTTAAAAGGATTTGCCAATAAGCATGAGTTGAATTTTACCTAAACTTTTTAACAAATTATCTTTACACCAAGGTTGTTCAATATCTGGTTGAAGTACCTTATTAATCTTACGAGCATCTAAACACACATGTACGGAGCCACAGTAGATAAAAAGGGCGCTCACTCAAAACTTCTCATCACTTTTTTCAAAGTCGAGTTTACTGGATATGGTCATGCTTATATTAGGTCAAGGCCACATCTCTATCACTTTTCAAGGTTATGACAATATTATTTTTTTAAGGTGATGGCTAATTGTTTATACATCATGACTACACTTTTCACTTCTTTTTGTGGTGCGGACAAACGCCAGGTAACTTTGTAGATCGTGCCAAAAGAAAACAAAAATCTTAATTCCAAAATGCTGCTAAATTCTTTGTTTGGTCTTACGAGTGCGAAGCGCTTAACTCGAATCTCAGCGCAGCTCCAGAAAAGAGTTTAAAAGAAATTATGCTATTTATTAATTCAGAACGTTAGTCTAATATATGATTAGTGTTCATTTAACAATGATTTAATATGAGAGCGTGGGTAGACTAGTTACTATCCTTCGTCAGTATCTAGTCTATTGTATATTCTCTCAATTGACGAGTGCGATAGTATATATTTGTGTTTTCAGGTACATATTCAAAGGCAGTTTGTGTGGTAGTAGCACAAACGTAAGCCCTAAAATAACGGCACTTGCAACTAAAAAAAACTACTAATAATCAACTAAACTAAATCGCAAGCATTGGCGGCATAAGCATAAAAATGATTTGTGCTGTCTACATTGTCTATTCGCACGTATCCATTAACTTGGAAACAACCAAACATAATTCCAATAACAAAAAACAACAACCCTACAGAATGTAAACATCTTAGATCTATAAGCATATTGCTAAAACAATTCTTACCCACAACTTGTCAAATATTTTGCATCTAAAAAAATACAGCCAGACTAATCTGGCTTTTGGTCTGCTTTTAGTTGTAACATAGCTTTAACAACAGTAATTGATAATGTTATATCAGCAACGGACAAAGGAGATGTTTCATTGTTAGAGCTTTTAGATTATACTTGACCATTTGATACAGTAAACCATCAAATTTTGTTGGTCATTTTAAAACATACAAGTTTTACAAATGATGCTGTTAATCTAAAGTTAAATAGACAACAAACAGTAAGTAGTGGAAACAGAGTATCTGATTCTAAAACAGTAACTTCTGGAGTTTAAGTCAAATGATTAAAAGTATCAAACACTGACACTATTGACGACAGTCAGATGTATCTATCTTTTTCAGAAAGCAAAGTTCATACTGCAATAAACCATTTTAACAAAGACATTGAAACAATACTTCAAGCATCTTCTGAACACGCATTGTTTATTAACTCCTCTAAAACAGAAGCCAATCAAAAACGTGTCATTATGTTAATTTTAGTTTTTAGTTTAATTATATTTTTGTTTTAGTATATAAGTTAAGGGTAGAACGACAGAACAGCAATGTATATATGTGTTTAACTAAATTCTCTTATTTGCCACCAAGAACAGATTTAAAATAATTTATTTTTACTTTAATTATGTGAATATATTCTGTTGATGTGGTTAATAAATGATTTATTATTATTATTATTATTATTATTATACTCTTCTCCATCTATACATCTTAGAACCTCTGTAGAGTAAAGAATTTATTTGCAGCATCAAGACATATTTATATCTATATAATTATCCATTTAAGCCAAAAAAATAGATATATATATATAGTATATTTGACTTGTGCCGAGCAAAATAACATTTTTGATAAAGTAGGTAATGTGAAGGTTGATAAATTGACGCGCAAACAACACTCACGTGATGTAAACCTAAACATTATATTGCACTATAGATAGAAAATAATTCACGCTGTAGACAAGCAAAAAAAATAATTGGTTTAAATCTAAAATACCAAGTATTTCTTACACCTCTTTGGAAACAATCATAACTAGATTTTGACAGCGCACTAGTAATTAAAAACACATGCATACAATAAACATTGTTATTTGCCCGTTATTTAGAATAATTAAATAATTTGGTTAATTATATTGGTTTGGTAGTTTTAAAATATTTAACTTTTTCTAGTTGAATAACAGGACATTTATATTTGAATGTTACTTAATTAAAAAAAAAATATCTTCTGATTGACTAATACAAACTTCAATAATGACATACATACATTCTATGTATAAAAAACGTATTCTAGATTAAATTATTTAATTACAACTTCTAACTTAAGTCATTATCAGTCTCAAAATTAATATAACGCCTTTACTTTTCAAATTAATATGTAAATATTGACAAAAGAAATAAAAGATTAAGAGAAAAGATAAGAAATATTACACATATTTTTAGTAAAAAACTAGATGAACACGTATGAAGCAATAGAAATTATTATTAAAATCTTTATTAGTAAATTAGAAGAATTAAAAATAATTGAACCTCTAAGAAGGGGTTCTTGTTTCAAAATACCAATTAATTAATCATTAGGTAATTTGTAGAAAATTTAAATAACAATATATTTAATATGTTTTTAATAAATATGCCAACAAATCACTTTAAATTTTAATATAAAAGCTAAATAAATAACTATACTACTAATACAACTAACTATAATTGCACAACAATTTTATAAATAATTTATATCTGATTTGGATTTTTTCTTCGGAAACTAGCTCTATTCTTCATAAGCGGGTGACCCTGGGCAAATGGAGGTTCGGAATTTGTTGCAACATAATAAACACCCCGAGCTCTGTAAATAAGTTGATAAATTGATATTTTACTTTAAAAAATATTTAATAACATCTGATACTTACTCATGTGTTACATGTTCTCCCATAAGTACATACTCTTCTTCTTCTGGACTACATATTCTTAATAAATAACTAATCAATGTTGGGCAAGGGTACGCCCAAAATCCATTTTGAGTAACAATGGACTCTATAAAATAAGGTGTCACTTTGGTATGATCACATGCCAACGTTTCTGAAAAAATAATTTATATTATACATCTAAAAAATAAATATAGACCTTACTGAATATAGTATCACTGGCGCAGCCGGGTTGACTGGATCCACCGTTTATATAAAAGTCTGCATGTCCGTTTGGTCCCCACTGTCCCAAAATTCCGGAATTTGTGTGCAAAATATCGACAAAGTGTGCATCGGCCGGGTCTAAATCTCTAGACTTATTTTGACCAGCGTAAAACACGATAGTTGGATCCAAACCTAAAAAAAGACATGTTTTTATTATAAATTGTAATAGAATTTAAAATTTAGTTTAAAATATACATTTCAGCATAAAACATAATTACAATATATAACTGTGATTCTTGATTTCTATTTGTCGGTCTCAAGATTCTCCCTTTACTATTAAGCTGTGATTTTTAATTGCACAACTGATTTGTTTTTTTCTGTTTCTTAAGAAACTTTTTATGTGTATAAAAACAGAACAAAATTACATACATTTATAAGTTAGGTTGCTTTTTGTAACAAATTAAAACATTTTGCTTTAGTAGTTTCTAAAAATTTATGTACAGTAAAACCATTTTAGCTTAGACGCTGTAATAAGCAATTTAATAAACACATCATATTGTATTTAACTTTACACTTACTCATTTACTCGTTAAGCATTTATTTCTCTCGCTATTTAAATCTAAATTTTATAGGCCATGCATGGCTTTATTGCACATAATTCTGATTATAAACATTATATTATTATGTAAACAATATAAATCTTTCTTTAATACATGTTCAACATAACAATAATTTATAGTTTTTAGTACTTAGACCCCTTGGCTTCTTAGTCCCTTAATTTAAGTACATATACATACAAGTAAATCTGTTGCATTTGAAATTAATTTAAATTCTATGAAGGTGTATATAGGGTTACATGTACACTTTGTTTTTTTTTTGTGGAATAATTTTATAATCCAAAACGTTATTAGAATAAAAGAACAATGACAAACAAAAATGTATTTAAGATATAGTAATAATAATTTTTGTGATTTTTCAAGTATTTTTACACTCAACATATTACATTGTTTTGATTTTAATTGTAAAATATAAAAAGTACCTGTAATTCTTCCCAATTTTCCATCCAATACAGGATCCAAAAAATTGGCCGACAAACCAGCAATATGAGCCCCAACACTATATCCAATTAGGTGCATTTTATCGGCTTTGACACCACGTGGATGTTGGGTTAGATAACGCACTAAGTGTGCTACACAGAGGCCACAAAATCGAGGACCCCATTCCATCTGTTTGAGGCAGGGTTCCTTGACTAAAGTGCCGTAATCTACAATAAAAATATTGTAGTTGCCTCTATAAAAGTAAGCTTCTCTCATGTCAGTGCTTGGAGACAGATTTCTACCACCGCCAAACCCATGTATGACTATTTTGGTTGGATGGACGCGATTGAATTGGGATCTGTATAAGGATTCCAATTTCATAGTATTTATCAATTCTGGATTTTGTTGAGTTCGTCTGAAATAAACAAAAACGTATTACAAAATGTGCTAAAAGTATATATATAGTGTGGCATTGATTCTAAAATTGTAATCTTTACAAATTAATACTAATTATACATTTAAGATACAAAACCATTGAGTATTAAGTGATCAAACAAAACTAAGAAATAAAAACTTGATAAGAAAAATAGAAAAAAAAATAGAACGCTACTAAATGCAATCATAAAGATGGTATAAATTTTCAATACAACTATGTAATGATTAATTTAGATGCAGTAATTTTACAAATACATTAGCTTAATAAACATTTGTTTGTTGATTGCTTTGTATACTCATATAAACTGATTTAGGTATATAAAAGTATAAAAACTGCAAATCAATAAACTAAGAACTTAGTTATTAGTCCAAATAAAAACACAAAAGTAAAAAATAAAATGTTGGTTGGAATACAATTTTAGAATCTTGCAAAAACAATGCATATGGTAACAAATTAGCAACCACTAAACAACGATGTAATTTGTTAATTAATACCACCTAACACAAACACTCAAAATGAAAACCTAATTTATGGTTGGCAAATAAAATTGTTTTCTAATTTATTACATAAATAAATATATTGACGGATAGCACAAAATTGTATGGTTGTGCAATCTGAGAAAACAGTATAATAAATGATATTTAAGCTTTTTGCTTTACTAGAGTAAATTGCGACAAAAAAACCTTCGCAAAGAAACATTAAAAACAAGTTGTTTTGATTGATAAAGTTGGTGAGGTTTAGCGTGTGTTCTTCCAGTAGACGACAAATCAATCTGTTTTTTAATAATAATTTCACGAGATATAAGTCATTTTTTTAATCTTTTTGCTGCTTTTCTATTTTAGTATTTTTTTGCGTCTTAAATGATAGTTTACAATGTTTTTATTTTATTTACACATTCATTATATAGGATGTTCAAAAAAGAATGTAATATATTGAAAGGGAAAGTAGTACGAACCACAACAAACAAAAAACTTAATAAACATGGGTCGTCATAACAACGGTTTTGGAGATATGGAAAATTATTTATTTTTATTATTTCTTTTTTTTTCATTTTTTAATTTGCAAAAAAAAATGTAAAATATTTAAGGGGGTGGTAGTCTTAATAAACATAGGTAGATATTATTTATATTTTTAATTCTTTTTTTCTCAATTTTTTATTTTGCAAAAACGTGTTTTTTTATTATAGTTGGCTGATGTTTTGTGAAATAAACATTCAGTTTTTGACAGTTGTTCTTAGTGCACAAGTTTTTATTGCTATGGCTGATCACTCTAATGCAGAACTAGCCGACATGCATTTTATGTATGGTCGTGTTAATGGAATTGCCACCAAAGCGCGATGTCTTTATGTAAAAGCTTATCCAAATCGCCAGATTCCTTCACATCGTATGTTAGTTAGAAGAGAGAGATTAAGAGATACCGGTTCATTCCAAAAACAGTGCTATCTTTCCGGCAAACCAAGGTCGGTATCTACTACAGCAGAACAAGAAATTCTAGCACGGAAAGAGCATAATTTAGGGACGAGTGTGCAGAGAATATCAGACGAGGTGCTACTCGTTTGTTTGAAGAACCTTCCAAGAGCACCTGCTCTATCCATACTATGTACAACAAATACAGGCCTTAAATTTAACTGATCATCCAGTACGTTTAGGTTTTTGTTGCTGGTTTCTACCCAAAGATGCTAAAGACTCACAGTTTCTTGTCAAAATTCTTTTTTACGGATGAAGCCGGGTTTACACAAAATGGAGTTTGGATGGGTATTGTAGGCGACAGGTTTCTGGGTTATGTTGTTATACCAAACCAATTAACAAGCGCTGCTTACCTCAACTTTTTGCAGAAAACAATGTATGATCTTTTGGATGGAACATTCATTTGGTCTACAGGCAACAAATGTGGTTCCAGCATGATGGTGCTCCAGCTTATTTTTTTATTGCCATTAGAGAGTATTTTGACTAAACTTTTCTGCATAAGTGGGTAGAAAGAGGCGGACCAGTTTTATGGCCCACAAGATCGCCTGATTTAAACCCTCTTGATTTTTTTCTTTGGGAACATTTAATATCATTAGTGTATGCTAGTCCTGTAAATAGCTTCGAGGAGCTGGAGTTAAAAATTAATGAAAAGTGCCAAGAAATTCGAGCCAATGAGGAGGTTTTAAAAAGAGTACAAATGTCCTAAAGCTAGACAAGCAGCATACAGGCTGCAGATAAATGACAGACAAAGATGACCTCAAACATCTTCTATAACTCTGTTCTTTGTAAAAACATATAAAAATAAATATTGGTTCATATCTTCAAAACCGTTGCTATGACAACCCATGTTTATTAATACTTTTTTGATTGTGGTGGTTCGTACTACTTTTCCCTTAAATATTTTACATTTTTTTTAACACCCTGTATAAAAAATATCAAACCGTTTAGTTTAGTTTTAAATCCATGTTTTTTCTTTTGCTGTGCTCACTATAGCAAATTGCATAATTCCTCTGTGTATAAAAATATCATATCATATCATTCTGTCCCTCTGTCGTTCTAATAATTTCCATATCTTTTTTATCTTTTTTTCAACTAATTCTACTATCTTTTATATTTGTAACTTTATACTTCCACTTAGTTTTCACTATTCTAGAGCACCACATTATAAACATTTTTACTTCTTGTCATTGTTTTTTTTTGTAATTCGTTTGAATCATTTTTAAACACCTTCTACAACCGAGTTTTCAACTTAACTATATTGTTTACTGTGAACATTTTGTGAAATATATTTTTTCCGTTTCCGTTTATAGAAATAAGCATAGCCCCCATGAGATTATTGTTGTCATTAAGAATTTTCAAAAAACAAGTTTAATATTGACAACGCTTCCAATTGATGTCTCGCAACGTGTTTTTGGTACTACAGTACGTTTTTAACCTTGCACTTCTGTGTTCATCTGATAATATGCCAATTTTGCCATTTATTTAATGCCACATCACCACATTTCTGTTTTTTATTTGTCAAAAATATTTCTACTTCTGTTTTACGGCTCTAAACTTGCAAACTGTCAATACATAGTAGTGATAAAACAATACTAGTGAAGTGATGTACCTCTCAATATTAAAAACCCATTGGAAATAAACTTTTTAAAAGTTATTTGAGGGTTTTCCACGACCCACCTAAACGCCTCTTGCAACTCACATTTGAGTTGCGACCATTGGGTTAAGAATCATTGCCCTAGGCTCTAATGGTTAATGCCAATAACATTATGTACATTTAATCTTATGGCAAGCGTTATTTTGCGTTTACCTTCTAGTTGTCTAACTATTGGGCGTTTAACGATATAAACTGAAGTACAACATTTTGGTGTAATATTGACAGCAAGTTTACATAGCCCTTATAAAAATTTACTAACTATAATTAATGTTTATTGTTATTATACTCATATTGTTTCATATGTTTATTATTATTTTTATTAATTAATATATTATTTTACAACATGTTTTATACAATATGAGTATAATAACAATAAATATAAAAGAGTTTCATAGAATAAATAAAGAAAACATTGAATATAATTGATGTTGATATTGTTCAAATATGTAGTTTGTAAACTATCTATTTAAACCATAATTATAAATCATCTTAATAAGCTCTGGTACAAAACAACTTATCCTCAAGTATAATAATGATTGTGTTGCGGTCGCAAGCCATGTGTAAACGTATCCAGCCAGTAAAAAATAGAATTTCCATATCACTCACCTTTAGTGAGGCACCAATTAGAGTACTCACACATCACTTCCGTGTATTACATTAAGACATTTGTGTTTTATACTTTACATAACAGCATGTTCAGTTAGACCTAAAAACGCTTTCTTATTAATCTCAATACCCTTAAAAGTTGCCTAATATATAAAAAAACTAAATACAGCATTATAAATCTGTATACAATTTTTTGTAAGAAACACAATATACTTAATTATGTGTAAAGGAAAACAGTCTGACCAGATCTTTTTTGTAATCTGTTAAAATACCTAAAATATTAACTGCAGCTACGACGCAGTGCATGCCACTCTTTGACATCTACAATATTACGCTTTAACTAAATGCAAACCAATTTTGGCAGATTGGAATGGGTCGGCATCTAATGTGTTATTACCACAATCAATATAAAACTATGCAACAATATATTGAATTTTATTAGAAAAACAATAATTTGCCGATTGAACCGTATTGTGCATTTGTCTGAGACATAATTGCAAACTTTATAACAAACTAAAATAAATATCACTTTTGAAATAAATAATGTGATGATGATTTAATTATTTTCTACACTAAATGTAAATTAAAAAGTTGCTCGTTTATTCACTATATAGCTTTGTCGTTTACATAATCTACAATTAATGTAAGCAAATTCAACTTAAGTGCACAATACAGCATCAGAACAATTAAAATAGATAAAATAGACATAATAAAATTATAAAAATAAATAAATAAAGAAGTCTTTTAGACATTTCTTCACTAAAAAAATTCAAAGATTCATTGTATTATAATGTCAATAGTGACTTATAATAAAATTGCAGATATCTTCAAGATGATATAAAACAAAATAGTGTTATAACATTGTTTTTTTATATATTGTTGTTAAAAACAATTTAACTTCACTGTTATTACATTATTATTTACTTAACACTTATAGGGTTTTATTACTCTAGATTTAAGCAATTTATATTTTTAAAATAATACACAGAATGTCAAAAATAAGCTTTTTAGTTTTGAATTCTAGCATAACAGTGTTTATTTGTCGGGACATATCAAAAGTTATTAGGACTTAGAACGTCTAATAACTCTATTATTAAAATTATTATTCAACCAATCAATAGTTGTTTAAGTACAAATTATTGTTGTTTGAATGGAAAACAATATTTATAGTTTTAAAGTTAAGTACTTTGTGAGGAACAAAATGCTCTAAGACTTCCCTACCACCCACGAGCTTGGACGTTGTTATATTAACTAGTATAAAGTATTTTTTCATATTTAAAACTATTTGACCGTTGTAATTTGTTTATTTGTAAAAAGTCAAATGACTTAGTTCTATAAAAAAATTAATTAATTAATTTAAATTTAAATTTAAAATCTTAATAACATTTCACCCTTGAAGTTTAAGGAAATTGAAATAACTAATAATTATACAAACGTAATTTGTGTTTAACTTAGTCAAAGATGAAATCATTACAATGAATAATAATAATAATTGCATATGTGAACAACAATGTTAAACTAAGTACCTAGTAATAAACAAAAAACTAATTTGTTTGTAGCCGCAAGCGATTCGTGTATAGGCGCTTGAACATCCTATAACTTCGAAACACGCATACGGGTGGGCCTGCACCGTACGACGTGCACAATAAATTAATTTGGTATATTTATAAAAACTTAAAAATGTAAAAAAAACTTTTAGTTTCACTACTCATCATATAATCATCGATGGTCGGTTGCATACGCAAATATGTAATTTTCTTTTAGATTTCAAAATGTAGCAAGGTGACATGCAATTTGAACCTATACATTTGATTAACTTTCCCTATCGTATACATCAACTGTATTATTAGTTATACATTTCTATTATAACAAAATGAAAATTTCACTTGAATTGCGAATCTCCAGGAAATGTTGTATGACAACGATTAAAGTGATGGTATGCCCAACACAACACGCATATGATTGTTGTGTCACGTCTTCTTTAATTGTTATTAGATTCGTGGAATGACGAATTGGTGATGAAACAGAATATATATCAGAAAATGTTTAAAATTAAAAATAAACAGACACTAACATAATAAACTTGCAAAATAATTTGTTTATTTTATAGTATTATTGATATTGTAAGTATTTTTAGAATTCATATAAAAAAGCCATAAATATATTTTATAACTATTTATTAATAAATTCTATACATAAGTCCATTATTAATTATTAATTAATTAATTACACAAGGAAACTAATTAAGTTATGTTGGAAAATAAAAGAGAATACTAAACTTTATTATGATTTTGTTGCTTCCTGTGAGATTGTCACGACATGATTTAAATAGCAATCACTGATATTTATTTAATATTAGATTTCTAATAATTATTTATTTATCATAGTAATAAATATTTATTCTAGACATTTTCATAATGCGGTGTTTTTAATTTACTTTTCCCAAACCTTCACATTAAATTAGATTTCTATAAATAAATCAATAAATAAAATAAATAATTATAATAAACTCAGAACAAAAAAAATACTGTTGAAAATACTAGTTCATATAAGAATAGGTTTTGTCTACTTACCTATTATTATGAAAGATACGTGCTATTTTACTCGCTTAATTACGCACGGTGTTATTATAAATCATAACAAAACAATATTCAGACAATAAAAACTGCAATTTTGTATATAACATAAATAAAATTAATAAATATATATACAAGGCATTTTAGAATGTTTTTGGAAAACTTAAACAGTATATTCAACACATACAATGGAACAAAAAAGTTGATATACATATTATTTTTAAATGCTTTTTAACAAAGATGTTTAATGGTAAAATATTAATACTAAAAATCCAACTAACAGAATTTATAGTATCATTTTATTATTATCACTAAAGTTCACAAATCATCTCATTGCATGCCTTTTAAATCTCTAAAATTAATTGGCTTCTTGTATTGACTTTGTGCAAAACTTCATGTGATTGTGGTAATTAACAACTCTAGCTTTCGTGAATGTAGCTTTGTTTCTTTCATAGAATTTTATAGAAGAAATCTGGATTAGCTTCAGATTCATTTAAAAGCCATTCGCAAAAACTATTTTTTTTAATTTCTAAGATGCATATCTTGAATAGTTGCAAATGGGAAGCTTTTCTTCTATCTATATGCAATGTAAGTAGTAAGTAGATTTTGATACTTGAAGTTGTTGAGCTGCCCTTAAGCTGAGCCTAACATTTAAATCAAATAAACAAAGAATGCAGTTATTATTTATCTTTGAATTGGTTTTTTATTTTTGTTTTGCTTAGTATTCCAAATCAGACTTGATCCCCAAAAACGTCGGGGCACATCAATGAATACTTGGCACTTGAAAACTTCCTATTTGAAAAATTTATTAATAATACCCACAAAACACTTTAAATGTTATAATTTTATTTTGATGTATAAATTTATTTATTAATAATAGTAAAGTATCTAAGTTATTAGTCAATTTTGGATCGGCAATGATACAAATAGTTTTTGAATATAATCTAGAAGTTTTCAATGCTTTTCCCTATATTTGGGAACAATATTTAATACAAGGACAAATATAAGTTTTATATACATATTATATGCAAAAGTTGAACAGAAGTAAAAAACTTTTTACATCTATTAAGAAATCTTAATTTTTTAGATACTTTCAAAACTGTCGACAATATGGTCGTTCAAAAAAAAATTATGTAAGATTGTAACAACTAGAAGACATTTGAAGAAGAGTTTTTTTAGAATTAAAATTGACCATGTAGAGTGCCATATTCAGATATTGTTTTGAGATTTTTGTTTACAGATGCTACAGTTTCTAACCTAGAAATTTTAAGACGCTCTGCCATATTTGTCAAGTAAAAAGTGCTATCATCTGCAAAATTATAAATAAAGCTTTTAGTTATTTAAAGAAGCTAATTAATGTAAAAAGTTGGCATAAAAGCAGAACCTTGAGGAACACCAGCATTTATGATTTTGCACTAAAAGTTAAATCCATCAATTCTAACAAAAAATGTTTAAGAAAACTATTGATGAGAATTACAGTTTTTTGTCAAGATCTATACAATAGAGCTTGTTGACAAGATTAAGATGCCAACCCTATTAAACACTTTGAAAATGTTTAGAACTACTTCAAAATTTTCTACTTGCTTCTCTGTAGTAGAATTCTATTAGTGACTAACATAAGTCTGAATATCTGTTGTCGAACGTTTTGATTGAAATTTATACTGAGTATCTGAGATAAAGTTATTTTGTTCTAAGAACTTGACAATGTAAAAATTAATATGTTTTTCAATTTATTTTGACAGATTCTATAATAATGCAGTTGGTCTATAATTTGAAGAATCAGACTTGTTTCTCTTTTTAGGAATAGGTTGAATTATCACTTTTCCAACAATTTGGAAATGTTTTATTTTTGTATGATAAAGCAAATATTTTGGTCAAAATGGGAGCCTATTTATTTTCAAATGTTTTAAAAATAATAGGTGAAATTTTATCTATACCTGATGCCTCACTGGTATTTAGTTTAAGAAGATATCTTTTGATAACCCGTTAACTAAAATGAATGAGTCTTATTATTTTTCCACTAGCCGACATTGTAGGTACATTAATGGGAGGATTTATTATAGTAGAGTTACATGCAAATTGGATTGCAAAAATATCTCTTTTTTTTTTTTTAATTAATAACTAGATTGTTTTGATCATTTTGATGATTTTGTACTACCTTGCAATAAATTTATTGATTTATAAATTTTGTTGTTGTTTATGGAAAGCTATAAAGTTTGAGTAGCTATGTTTCACAATAATTACGAGTTAATAAGTAGCTTATAAGTAATCCTTTTTAGTCTGTTTAGCACAATTACTGATGTGTTTCTTAAATGCTTTTTGCTTCTTATTAACTGCTTTGTTTTGTCTGAATTCAAAACAAGTACTTTTGTTTTGTTTTAATGTCAGAGATCGAGCATTGAGTACCAAAATGTTCTACTTAAAAATACGGGATTTGGAAGACAATAATTTGCGGTCATACGCACATAGAAACTACGTTGTCTATTTGTAAGTTTAATTATTAATTAAAATATATCTTTCCTTTAATAGAACATGTTTTAAATATTATATGAAGTTTATAAAGATAATTTATTTCATTTAATCGGTGTTATATTATTTATATTAATTAATAAATTAATATATTTTTGCAATGTTTATAGGACAATAACAAAATTGTCCCAATACACAATAAACTGTTTGTATTTTTGCCGGTTACTCTAATACTGTTGACTCACTTAAGTGTTAGTTTTATGTATACTCTGGTACAGCCAGAGTATAGACATACGTAAAACAAATAGCATCTGGTTTATTGTTTTATCCCAGAAGGAACCACTATCAGTGCGAGACCATAGGAAACATTTAAAAACCACAGATAACATTAAAAAAAAAAACAATTGGAGCCCTGAAAGTCCCTGTAATACATTTGGTAAGTGCTTGTTTTTTATTTATTTTTTTTACTTTTCATTGTGTGCATCCCTTTTGTATTATTTTGCAAAGTGTTGGTACGTTACATAGATCTCACTCCCATCTTCAAAACATAACCTCATAAACTGTTATATATATATATATATATATATATATATATATATATATATATATATAACAGTTTATGAGGTTATGTTTTTGTTGACAATAATTAATCAATTTTTTTAATTGATCAATTTTAACTCCGCCAACTTATGCGATGAACTTTTTAGAATCCTCTCGTTGTCAGCTTTCCAATGATACCACACAAGTTTGTTCAAACTTAAATCGTAAAGCTAGCAATAACGATTTATGGTGTAATTAGTTTTTTGTAGAAGACAACTTGACGATTTTTTTAATTGGTCATATTTTACTCCGCCAACTTATGCGATGAGCTTTTTACAATCCTCTCTTTGTCAGCTTTCCAATGATACTACACAACTTTGTTCAAACTTAAATCGTAATGCTAGCAATAACAATTTATAGTGAAATTAGTTTTTTGTAAAAGACAATTTGACGACCTTTTTAATTGGTCAATTTTAACTCAGCCAACTTATGCGATAAGCTTTTTATAGTCCTCTCATTGTCAGCTTTCTAATAATACCACACAAGTTTGTTCAAACTTAAATCGTAAAGCTAGCAGTAACGATTTATGGTAAAATTAGTTTTTTGTAGAAGACAACTTTACGATTTTTTTAATTGGTCAATTTTAACTCCGCCAATTTATGCGATGAGCTTTTTAGAATCCTCTTATTGTCAGCTTTCCAATGATACCACACAACTTTGTTCAAACTTAAATTGTAATGCTAGCAATAACAATTTATAGTGTAATTAGTTTTTTGTAGAAGACAACTTGACGATTTTTTTAATTGGTCAATTTTAACTCCGCCAACTTATGCGATGAGCTTTTTAGAGTCTTCTCATTGTCAGCTTTCCAATAATACCACACAACTTTGTTCAAACTTAAATCGTAATGCTAGCAATAACGATTTTTGGTGTAATTAGTTTTTTGTAGAAGACAACTTGACGATCTTTTTAATTGGTTAGTTTTAACTCCTCCAACTTATGCGATGAGCTTTTTAGAATCCTCTCGTTGTCAGCTTTCCAATGATACCACATAAGTTTGTTTAAACTAAAATCGTAATGCTAGCAATATCGAATTATTGTGTAATTAGGAATATTTTTTTTTTTTATTTTTAATTAATTTATTTCAACTCCGCTAAAATTTTTAATTGCAGATTTCTGATGTACTCATAAAGTTTTATCAGAAAAAAAAATGTTTTTAACATGTTGTTAATTAGTTGATCATTTGCTATTTTAATTAATTGCTAATTAGCTCAACAAATTATTAATTAGGTTTTTTCTTGGCATATTTTGAATCACTTTTTTCTGAGCTATTTATATCTGCTATTGTTTTTTTTCTAGCTTGCTCTACAACAAAGTTACAATGACTAGTTAATTTTTTTTTTTATATATATTTAGATATTTTTAATTATTTTATGTTAACTACGCGAACACTTTTGATTGCGTATTCGTGATGTACTCATAAAGATCTATCAGAATTTTTTTTTTTTTTTAAATGTTGTTGTAAATTAGTTGATTATTTGCTATTTTAATTAATTGCTAATTAGCTCCACAAATTAATAATTAGGTACTTTCTTGGCATTTTTTGAATCACTATTTTCTTAGCTATTCATATCTGTTATTGCTTTTTTTCTAGCTTGCTCTATAACAAAGTTACAATGACTAATTAATTATTTTTATTTATATTTAGATATTTTTAATTATTTTATGTTAACTCCGCGAAAACTTTTGATTGCGGATTCGTGATGTACTCATAAAGATCTATCAGATTTTTTTTTTTTTTTTTCAATTGTTGTTGTTAACTAATTGATTATTTGTCATTTTAATTAGCTGTTAATTAATTCTACAAATCATTAATTTTAATATATATTAATACTTAATAACTTTCTTGGCATTTTTGGAATCAGCGTTTCTTCAGCTATTCAAATCTGTTTTTATTTTTCTTCTAGCTTGCTTTATAACAAAGTTATGACTAACTATACAGCGGTATATAAGTGTATGTACCAAAAATATGATATAAGCTTAAATGATCAAAACGTTAGATTTTTTATAAACAATTTTATACAACTAAAGCATTTGTAGAATACCTTATTTAATTTACTTTAGAAATATCACGAAACATAGATATTAATAAATAATAATAATAATATTTTATTTGTAAAATAAAAACAAACAAATACAATTAAAGTAATTCTTTTGGTTATTGTTTTAAAATTACCTTTTAAAACATTTATTTGAAAAAAAAAAATCATTTATTTGTAAAAAATTTAAATTTTATTACTACTACTAGACAATTTTACCGTTTACTAATTGCAGTGGTTTAAGATTATATGTGTCAATAAATTTATTGTTTCGTGATAGTTCCAGAGCCGGTCGCAAACGGGATGTACATGAATAGCAACCAACTAAAAAGACCTCCAAACCGGCTAAAAAGTTATTTTTAGTATTAATTGTGTTAAGTAAAGCGTTATTAAATAAAACATTTGTCTTTCAATACCAAATACTTATAAATTAAAATATTTATTTATTTTAGCACTATAACACAAAACTTAAATTAAAGTGGTATGTTAGAAGCACAAACAAACATTTTTTATTTTAAAAATTAAAATTAAAACTGACCAAAAAATTTTTTTACAAATATAAGCCTTACATTGAGAGCAAATTGGTTTTATGCATCTAATGCACATATTTGATGATTTTTTGTCCTTACTA
The DNA here is from genome assembly GCA_963932245.1 of Tachinus rufipes. Classification (NCBI taxonomy): domain Eukaryota; kingdom Metazoa; phylum Arthropoda; class Insecta; order Coleoptera; family Staphylinidae; genus Tachinus; species Tachinus rufipes. The sequence continues at coordinate 66,418,658 of OZ010745.1, read as the reverse complement.
CTTAGTTTTTTTACCAACTTTATTTACTTCTGGATTTAAAACTTTGGCCTTCTAGATATCAATAACCTCTTCTATAAGTTCTTTCAAGTGTGTTTCTATTACAGGAGTATTATAACAAAATCTAATATGTGGTTCTACTAGGTTGTATGCAAAAGTTTTCACAATCAAAAATCTTGTACTCCTAACAAAATGCATCTAATGTGCATTTTGTTAGGAGCGGTATAATACACATGCATAGTAGAAGCAATAAATACTACAGTGTAAAAAATTGCTAATGGCCATCTGTTGGTTTGTCGACTTGATGAATAGTTTTAACATTTATGATCCAAAGCATCTACTTTTCCCTTGGTGTTGTTATAATGAAATATTATTTTAGGCTTTTTACTGATATTGTTGTTGATTGGATTATGCTGCATAGAAAACACTAAAACTGCCTTTTTTAGGTACACATGACACTAATATAATATTTTTATTAAAGCCGTATAAACTTAAATTGATTATTTTTGTTCTATTAGGAAAAAAATGTTTTTACATATGTAAGCTGTTTTTTTCTTAGTTTTGTGACTATCTGCATAGATGAAAATTAATTATTCCTAGTCACATTTTTATTGGTGTATTGCAAAGGTTTTGTTAGTCTTATTACTTCTTGTAAAGAAATAGATAAATTTCTTTTTTAATGTGAAAGTGTCAACCCATTACTTTCTTATCTACTATATACAATCATTGTAAAAGTAATTATTCCTAGAACCTGTTTTATTTTTATACCATATTAAACTTATTTGGCATATATACTTTAAACTTTGATCTGCTTCTGAATAAAAATGTTAGTTTTATCATACATCCATACAAACATTTTCGCCCGCCAAATTTACATTTTGATAATTTTGCGCAAACGTGTTTGAAATACATTAGGTATTGCGGTCTGTGGAGTTTCTTTCTTCTCTCATAGCAGCCATAATTATATAAAACCAGCTATAGAAAATAGTTCATCAACAAATGTTTTATCTTGCGCCATCTTATGCAAATATACTTTTTTCATGTCTGGACTTGAAGATCTCTCCGTATATAATAGCAATCCCAAACATTCAAAAAGTTCTTCTATATCAATGTTCCATAATTCTAGACGACTTGATGATTTATGACGTTCTTTATAGCTTAACTTACAATTTGTTCACTGCAGTATTTCTTTTAGAATGTTATCAGTAAATAATAATTTCCAAACATCAACCAGTTTAGGATCTTCGTGTTCATTTTAAAGCACATAGTTTTTATCTCCATCATTATCACAATCACAATATGTTTCTTGAAACTATTTTAGTACTGTTTTTTCAAAGTCAGTATTACCATAACGTACTGTATTGGACAAACTAGCTTTTTCACATTTCATTATACAAAAATACTTTTAAAACAATTATTACTCACTTACTTTTTGACACTTGTTTGACGTTTGTAAATAAAATTACAAAAAAATGTTAATTTGGTTCTAACATGATGTTTTTGACACTTATAGACTTATGTGTAATACTTTAATCATTTGTTGATACTTTTAATCACTTTGATTGACGCTTTAAGACAATTTTTTAATTTTTTTACAATATTTGACATTTTTGTATCACTTTTTTGACTTTCTATTTCTCTACTATTTGCTTGACTTTTAATTTTTGTTTGACATTTACAGAGAATAATTGAATCATTCTGTTTAAACTTTGACATTAATTTTATGATGTTATTTTATTACTTTTAGACATTTTCGGGATTGATTTATTAAACATTTGTTTAATACTTTTTGATATCAGTTTGACAATGTAGATTTTGTAGACACTTTTACTGTAAAGTTTTTGGTTGCTTTCCGACATTTATTTGTTTGATATCAGTTTAAAACTTTTAAACATTTCTACTTTGGCATCTATATGATGTAACAGAAAATCAGTTATTTGAACTAGCACCTGTTAAATTGACAAAACAACTATCAACTCTGGTACAATCATTAAAGCCGAGAATACATATGCCATGAAATTTGGGAAGTAGCTTACATGCTTAAAAATGACATGTGCCAATTAATGGCACAGTGAGGATACATGTGCAAGTAAAATTGCATGCAAGCTGCTCATGGCACGACTGCTAAGGCAAGTAGCTGGCAAGCGGGGATACATATGCCATTTGCTTGTCAATCTTTTTTAGTTACATACGCATTTTTAAAAGTATTTCAAGTTTTCACAGCTGGCAAAGAACATGGAAAGAATTCGAATTAAATTATATCATAATAAATTGTTTGTTAAATAATAAATCAAATATTAAATAAAATTTTTAATTAATAATGTCTACAATAAAGAAATTTTATAAATTAAATAAAGAAAATATTAAAAAAAATATTTATTAAATAATGTTATATTATTATTATTATATCATTTATTTCTTCTAATATTTTTTATAAGCATTGTCACGGGCTAATTTATTTTTATATAGATTTGAATTGCTCAAATTCCAAAGACATTCCAAATTTTTATATAAACTAATAAACTTAATAGTTGTTTTTATTTCTCCTTCAATTCATTTTGGCATCCACCACCACCTTACTTGCATGCCAAAAAACCAAATCTTTTTGATTTCGTGCATTATATGTGCCTCATATCAATAAAACTATTAATTTGACAAAAAAACTGACAATTATAATTCAAAAATGTGATATGTGAATTTTTAACATATAAATTTTTAACATTATTTTTAACAAATTTGTCTTATAAACTGTTAATTCGACTAACTTGCCAACTTTGTGACAAAGCAATTATCAACTATTTTCATATTGTCATATGCTAACGGTCAGTTTTATAAGACAACTGTTTCACAATTCATATAAATTCTCAACATTTTTGTTGACAAATGTTTTTAATAACTTTCAACATTTTCTGATGTCCGATATATATTGAGTTCATAAAAAACGCAACACACAGAAGAAGTTGTTGAACGATTTAATTAAAAAAAATTCAAAATGCTTATTTTGATAAAACAAACATATGATTTGTTTTTTTTTGTCGTTTCTTTGTTGTCCACTAATGCTTTGTGAAAACTTAAAAATGTCAAGAGTTTGCCAACGTGCAATTTATTGACAACTAAATAATTTTAAGCGTAACTGTATTATTTGTATAAGAGAAGCCGGACATTTGTTTAAAGATATTGTTGGCCGTGTAAATTGTAATGTTACAACGGTAGTAAAATGTTAGTCCAGATTGACCAATGAAGAGGTTCAACATTGCCGCTCTAGATCTGGACGTCCCTAAATGACTAAAGATCGTGAAGAACGACGTTTGAGTCTTTTGACCACAAGAGATAGGTTTTTAACAACTCGTTCAATTGCAATAGATCAAATGAAAAGTGCAAAATACAAAATGCCAATGTCATCATGTTTATCGTTCATTTTTGTGTCTTCTTCTTACTTCACTTCACCATACCCGCAGACTAAAATGAAGCAACAAAAGAGCAAATTGTGCTTAAGAATGGCATTAAACTGTGTTTAGTGACAAGTCTTGATTTTGTTTGTGGCCCATGACAAACGTAGAAGAGCTATGCTCCTTCACACAAATAGTGATGATATAGGGTGCAATATGTTATGGTAGCAAATCACCTTTAGTTTTCATTAATGGTAACTTAAACGCAGCCAGGAACATTGTCAATGTGCTGGAGCTTGTTGCATTTCCATTTTTTTAGAGGTTGGTTAATCTATTTCTTTTACAAGATGTACGCCCTTGACGCCCTTATATGGTAATGGTTACAACCCAATTTGTGCAAAAAGCTAACATTGTTGTCCTTCTATTATCTGCTCGGTTTTCAGATTTGTCACACCCATCAAATGATTTGCAGCATCTTTGGCTGCAGATTCAGGAAATTTTGCAAGAAAACATTATTTATTTGATTGACAGAATAACCCGCCGTATAAATGAATGCATACAAAATTGTGGTAGAACACTTCATTATTGAAAAAAAAAACTGTTTTTTGTTTATAAGTTTTAATTGATTGATTGATCAATATATAAACGTTATTTTCTCTGTTGTATGAATTGTCAATTGCCATTTTGACAAATCAATTGTTAACTTTCCGAGAAAGCGTGTAACTGAATTTTTTTATTGTCCAAATTACTTTTTACGTTTGTATGGTTGACATTTTTTAGGGCCACCAAAAATGCTTTACAACTGCGCCTCCTTATAGACAAAGCCGGCATTGGAGAGTTTTTATTTTTATTCCTAATGCCCAAGTTAATTTAATTTACAAATACCGCGCCTATACTATTGTACGTTTTAAATATTGCCATAAAATTTGTTGTATTTATCATATCTAGAAGAAAACATTTTAGTAGATGTTGTTTATTTAGTAACTTGAATGATTTTTACCTATGGCATACAATTTTTTATGTTCATGTTAATAGATATTACATATTTTTACCATAATCTTTATATGTTTTTTTTTTCAAATCATCTGTACTAGCAAATTCTTTTCAGTTGAAGAGTATTGAATCTACAAAAAACCGTTTGTTGGTTATAGCTGGCTTACAACCACCATTCTATCTAAATAGTGATATACACTGATAACATAATCAAATGCTTGTATAAACACATCTAAAATAATGTCTTTTGTTTACCATTTTCAATAATGGATTTGATAAAATGCCATTAATAAGCAGACAAAATTTACTAGAAGGTTTTATGAAAAAAAGATATTTTACAAGCTAACAATGTTACAACTCAATAATCTAAAATAATCTATAAGCTATAAATATAAGTACCTTAATTTAATACAAGTAGATCTGTTGCTAAAAATAAAGTATACAATCTCCTAAATCACTACTTGCAATAATTATATGATGTTTTAGTACCAGCTCAAGGAAATATCATGAAATTGGGTTGTGTAAAAGGAAATTTTTATAAAATAGCTAAAATCAAGGCCGACAAGTTGGTAGATAAAGAGTTAACTTGCATGATGTGTGAATCTAAATAGAAACTATTTTAGTGATTACTTATGTAAGTAGAAACAAGGAAACACGCTAAAAATGCATTGATAAATATATCAAACAGTACAAATGCAAAGATACATACAGTGAATGAACATTTTGAATTCTTATGGCAACTGAGCAGAAATACCTCTTCATATTCAAATCTTATCACTATTACAACGTAATAAATTTATAATTAATAATGTCTGTATATAAATATGGAACTAATATATTTACTACTACATATTTAACTGACCATTACTTGTATATTTTACAAGTAATATTAATTAATTTACAAGTAATAATACATATAATATATTTTCGAATCTAAAGAATAAATGCATGATTGCGATAGAAAATAAATTGATAATTGTCTAAATGATTGCGAGATAATGAAATAAAAATGTAATCGTTGTGTTATTAGTGAAACTAATTTTTACATCAAAGCTAAGTAATTTATCGAACTACTCGCACGATCTCACAAAGAATGTTGCAATTCCCTTATTAATAAAGCAAATTCTAATTACTCATAATTATGCTGAGATCTATTAAAATGCATCGGATTGGGCGAGGTTGCATTTTTATACGAGTAATTTTATCTTACCTCGTGTATAAATAATATTGTATCCTAGGATGTGGACAGATGTACGGTTTTGGTATGCAAGATGTAGTATTGTAGAGTTCTTCCACTGTTGTCGCCTTTTTTGGTTCCTTTTCATTCTGACCATATACACCTGCAATAAATATATACAAATCATTTTAATTATTATGCCAATGTTAAAACTGCATTTAAAATTATGCAATTTCAATGCATTGAGGTCAATAGCATAATTAATCTTTATGATCGCAAAAATAACCATCTTGCTGATTAGTACATTACTTAGACACACTTTTATACATGGAGATTCTTAACTTTGTTAATACTGGTTCACCTGGAGACAACATAAACCACTTTCACTTTAGTGTGATTAGGAGTTACAAGCATTTGATAACAAGTAATGCGGTAATATTGAATTCAGGTATAGAACATTTCATTTAATATAGTAAACTGAATTAGAAGTAAAACGTATTAATATAGTTGACATTCTTTAACAAAAATTACATAGTATTTGCTTTTTAATTATAAATTTGATAGATTTGTAATTAAAAACTAAATAATTAATCAACTTAACTTAGTGTCAAACTTTGTAATAATTCTTCTAATTTTAATTATTTGTTATTTTCTGTGACTGTTATTATTATTTTTTCAATCAGTATATTTATAAAATAAAAATCCAAGTAAAAATGAAAATTATATATTTATAAGATCTAAAACATTATCTTTTTCTTCAGTGGCAATGGTTAATAAATTAAATAAAACATTTCAAATTTTTATTTACTTAATTATTCTATATTTTTATTATGTCATATTATATTTTATAAATAGACTGATTTACTCTAATAAATATTAAAAAAAAAGATTATTTTAATGAAAAAATAAAACAATTTACTATGTTTTGTATCACAAATTTATTCTTACAAATACATTACTAGTTTCGCTTCTACTAGAGCCTTCTACACATAAAATAAGTCACTTAAACTATTTTATTTTCTATAAACATCACGTAGTAGAAATCTCTCACAACCACCAATTAGATTACTTTAATGTTACAAAATTTGTTATTAAAAATGCAATTTTTTAGTTGTAATTATTTTTGCTATTTTAATTTAATGTTTTATTCTTTATCCGGTCAAATGTTTCATGTTATAAAAACTATGTATAATTTTTCTGTATTGGATTTTTTTGGGCAATAAAGTTATTATTAATAAACTTTAATATTTAACAATAATAATACCAATTAACATTAATTTCATCTAATTTGTTTTATTGTCCATTTTGTATTTATTTTTATTAATTGCTTTTGACATGGCATATGATTTTTTTTTCATTTTATTGTGAATTGATTAAAAGTTTTTCTGTGTAAAATACAAAGTATTTAAACCTTTTAATTGTTTATTCTTTACATGACGATGATGTTTTAAAAGTGTACATGTGCGCTATATAAAAACAAAAAACTATATTTTTTAGACAAACTCAAAAATAATACAGAAATCATAACCAAAATATCACCTACCCTCTACGTAAAAATAGTTAAAGAGACAATAAACCAGTATTTTTAGGTTAAATAACAATGTGTGTAGTATTAATTTAAAAACCGATAGTGTATATTGTAATAGGTACGTCAAACTTTGATATAATTGCTTTTACTGAAACTTGACTCAATACTGTTGTACTAGACACACAGTTATTTTATGATAAACTTTAACTGTTTTGGAATGATAGTGATTTTACTATGTCTAAAGTAAAAAAAAAAGGTGAAGTACTACTTGCAATTGATGCTAGGCTGCAGGCATCATTCATATTGATACTAGTTCTTCCAACAATAAAAATATTGATTTTTTAGTTATTAAAATATGTAATGTTAAAATTTATAACATAATATGTCAAAAGGATTGGTCTCTTTTTAATACGCTTCATAATGTTGATTTTTGCTTGTAAATATTTTTATAAATATTTTTATGTAATATTAGATGCACAAAAAAACTAAAGCACTTAATCAATTGTAAAAATAAATTTAGGAAATTGATACGCAAGCATTCCCTATTTGATTATTTTATGACCTAATAAAGATATTATTCATATTATAGAAGTAATGATTTTATTTATTTATTTATTTTATTTTATAGCTACATACATGTTTCGATGATTAATCATCATTTTATAAAATAAATAGAGAAAATATAAAATCTAATGAAGATACTTAAAAAAAGTGACCTTGAAACAATGTTTTACTGTATTTGCTAAAGATTCTGAAAGTTAATTCAAATAATCAATTCCAGGAACAATGTTTGTTTGTAATGTATTACTTTCTTCCTCTTTTTCGTTTTGCTAATGAATTTTCTATATATTTTAGCTACAGTGTAAACCAGGTCAGATGTATTCAGTAACTAGTCATTTTAATACCATTATCAAAAAAGATATTAAATTAAATCTGCAGTTGCTACATTTAAAGACAATTTGTCATATTGGCAGAATAAAATACAGGCAATTATAATTAAAGGTTGTAAGAAAAAGTTGAGTTTGCCTCTATGCTATTTATATAACCTATGCTTAAAGCGTGCTACCTTTCCTGGTTGCTGGAAAACGTCTAGTTGTCACTTAATTTTAAATCTGGTTATAAAAATAGAATTTTATTATAGTTCTATTGCTATATCTTCAATTTCATCTAAAATATTTGAAATTAATTGTGCTAAAGTTAATCTAAAAACTTTTATAATACCCGCCCAACTTGATCTTGTTCGTGCCAGATCTACAAAGTCTAACTTATTTCACGTTACTGATTTTATGTTGTAAACTAAATGCTAAGTCACAAGCAGACATGATCTACACGCCTGTGACAAAATTCAACATAAAATTATTATAAACAAACTCAATAAGGCTGGTATCTCGAAATCTCTGAAGATATTAAAACATCTTTTTTAACTAATAAAAAACAATATGTTAAATATCTTGCACATAGATTATATATAATTAGTCAAACATCAGGTGTACCCCAAAAATCAAATATTTTTAAATCTTCCAAAACGCTATTTTGATAATCTAAAAATATATTCTAAAATCAGTAATCTTGAATACTGCGTGACAATGCAAAATGATTTTAATAAACTATATTTATGGTGTTTAAATAACAAACTGCTTTTAAATATTACTAAGTGGTATGTAGTATCGTATACAAAATGCAGAAAAACAATATTTTTTTTAAGTTATAAGATAATCTTTATTGCGTGGTGAAACAGTGGTTTTTAATGCAGTTTTATCATTTTCTACCCATATCACAGAAATTGTATCATCAGCAACAAACATGATTTTGGCATTCGGAATAGTAGATAGTTTTTTTAATTTGGATACTGTAAATAGTTTGTATTATGCTTTTGTAAAAATCAAACTTAAATACGCTTCTGTTATATGGTCTCTTTAGTAGTCTAAGTATACAGAATAAAAAAAATACTTTTAAGATACTGGTATGTATTTAGATCACGGATGGGACTGCGATGTACTGTCGACCCTATATGAATTTCAATTACTAGGCAATTAACATTTTTATATAAAATCATTCATAATTTAATCAATGACTGGTATATTGTCTATGATTGTTTTGGCTCTACTAAAGCCTTCTACAGATGTAATAAGTATATAAACTAAAATGAAGAGATTGCTCAAGCGTATACGTACCCTGTACAAAAAACAAAAAAACAAACAGATTTAAAAATATTATTTCATAAACAAGAATTATTACGTAGTAGATGTCACAACCATCAATTATATTAAAGTAATTTACTTTTTATTGTTATTTTTAATGATATTGCTGTTGGTAAATTTATATAAACTACATGTAAATTGTAATAATTATTATTGAGCCAACCAGTTATTATTACTGAATAAATATATAAAATAAATTAATGTCTTTTTTGTTAACATTTTTAGTTAAGGCCAGTTCTGCAATTATTTGATAAGTTTCCTGATTCTATATATACACCAACCAAAATACATAATTTGAGAATTAGATTATCAAGTACTGGAAGCTTTGGCTAGTTATTTTGACTATTCCTTTTGCCGTTTTAATTTTGTTTAGTGTTTGGTTGTGTCCGCTACTAATTTTTTCTTTTGATCAGTTTTTTGTTTACTACTAACTACTTTATCCGCGTATCATACGGGTGCTTAATAAATTATTGTATGTGAATATTTTTCAGCGTTAATCAAATAGCAGCATTTTGTAACATATCGCAAATAATAATAATTGTCGTTCTATTGTCTTATAGCTGCTTCACGTAATCTTTTATCTTAAATTATTTGCTCAATTTTTTCCGGACAAATTGCTTTATTTTATATGCACAAAGTTATGTTATTTGCCCACAACAATTCAAATAATTTGTTAAGCTTGTAAAACAAAAGATATTTTGCTTGTTGGGCGTACATTGGCGTGATGCAAATAATGTTTTTTGCTTTTGATACTTAATATAATTACTATTACTCTCATAAATTTTACACTTTACAGAAGTTTGATTTATTTTCCGTGGGTTTGTACTGCGGTTTAATTTTATTGTCATCTGTTCAAATTTTAATATCAATTTATTTGTTTCTTCATGTTTTAAGTGCACACCATCTATTTCAGTTTAGTTCATAATGTTTTGTAAATTTCAAATTGAACCTAACTTGTTACACTCATATTCAATTCAATTTAAATTAATATTATTAGATAATCACTTTACACTGAAATAATAATAATAATAATAGTTTTTATTTATACATTATACAAGTATAAAAAAACGAAGTTTGGCTTAAAGCTGCTTTTCCACTTAACCCAATGTCCTGATTCCACTCTCTCTCTCCCACTTTAAATGTCTCCACTTCCTGTCACGCTTCTTCGTTTACTACTACGTAGTCAATTACCGATTGGCCATTTGTTCTTATAAAGGGTTTTCCAATAAGAAGTTTTATTTTAAATAGCAGTCTATTTGAGCAGCTGTCACCTGGTAGAAAAATTTGAGCTGTTAGGACAAGTTTGTGATAAGAAGAATCAAATCCGTGTGCATTGCTCAAGAACACATGAGAATATTGCTGATGTAGCCAGTAGTGTTGTAAAAACCCAAGTTTGTCAATCTTTGGAATTAGACATTCCACAAACAACATTACACCGTATTTTGCATAAAGACTTAAGTCGTAAGGCTTTTAAAGTTCAGTTAACACAAAAACTCAAGCCAGTCGATCACCATAAACGTCGTATCTTCGCTGATTGGGTACTTCAAATGCATCAAAATTATCCGGAATTTTATCGAAAAATCATCTTCAGTGATGAGGCCCATTTTCACTTTGGAGGCTACGTTAATAAGCAGAATAAACGCATTTGGGGCTCAGAAAATCCAACTTTTGTTGAAATATAGACTTAATATAGAATAACAATGTCTTTAAACATAACAACTTTTAGAAAATTTCATATAAAAATTGCATGAAAAAAATATATTTAAAAACTCCATATATGTAGAAAATTTCTATTGTCTATTCCTAAACATAGAACAGAGCTGTTTAAACAATGCTTACCATATCAATCATATAACGTATATAAAGTAGGCATATTCTTAAAGCAATTATTGTGATACTATTATTAATGCTTGCTGTATCAGCAAAAAAGAAATTAGGTTGTTTAATTTATAAAAACAAGATAGAACACAATCCCTAATTCAATAAGCATAGCTTATTTGGGCTCACATTAACTCTTTTCCGCTACAAAAGTCACTACTGTCATAAGTCAAAACTCGATTATCAGATTTAAACATGCATCGATTTTTTAAATGTTCTATCTACAATTTAGGCATTTATTTAAAAAACACAGGTTTATTGTTTATGTGAATGTGGCATGTGAGCATCGGATGCCGAAGAGAATACAAAAAAAACTTCCTGTTTTTCAAAATTAGATCTACTCCGGGATACTTTACTCGCAATAGACTACTGATGTGGTATATTAATTGCACATTTCAAAATAAAAATAGAACGCTCATAATGGTTACTATCTATCTTGTTTGTAAAAGATTTTACCGTTTGTTTGAGGTCAAATATCTTGTAAGTGGGCGTAGTACTGTACTGTGTACTGTAATTGAGATTTTGAAGTAATCAAGCAACGCCGTAGAAAAAGTATCTGTACTGCGCAAATAAACAATCCATTTTAAGTTCTGCCTATGAAGACTGAGAACTTTATATACTTTGCACAGCTTAAAAGTCAATACTCAATAATAGTCTTTTTTATATGTCAAAAAAATTTTGCTAGTCAATTTATGCATTCGTGTTTTTTACAAGAAGTCGCATATTTTAAAAACGGCTACAAGCATTATCTTTAAAGTGGGTGTTTTTCCTACGCAATCAAAACAAACGTTTTAAAAAAAGAAATTGTGGAGTCTCTTTCTGGCTGAAAAAGGTTTAATTTGTGCCCAATGTTAGCACCGAGAAGGGTAAAGATCTACTGGGAATGTTAGACAATATAAAAAACTTAAAGACGGACAGTTCTACCAATATTTTCTCTACGTGCCCTTTGGAGTTTGAAATGGATTCTTTAATGAAGCAAATGTAGTCAAAAAAATGTAGTTCCACTTGACAAAGAAATTGCAGTTAATTAAAAATGTAGTTTGTCTAGACTGTAAAGTTAGTAAATGCAGTTCTACCTGAAAAAAAAATGCAGCACTGCTAAGAAAATGAAAGAAAGAAAACCCCGCAAAAGTAAGTAAGGTCGTAGATATTGTAGTAGTTTGTCTCCAAAACAATACAGATGCTCACTTTTGTTTTTTTTTTAGGTACTGAGCATCTTTTTTTGATCTCAGATATGCACATTTAAAATCATTTCTTTATATTTTTTGTTTCAAAACATTATAAGTATACTTTTTCATTAAAATTGTGTTAAGCTATATGTATCTTTAATTTTTTGAAATTATGTATTATAGACTTTCATTCTTTTATAAAACATTTTCTGGTACTTGCACTATTTGTCAAATTGTTAGTCAGGGAACTTACTTTGTTTCCTACGCATTTTCTTTATAGCTTAAGAATATGAAAATATAGTAAGGTAATATCATGCAACGCAATTTTTCTGCTAAATTAAAAAAAAAGAATCTGCGCTTAAAATAATGTTTTATTTAATTTCTGAACATTTTAGAGTTTGGCACTTAAACCCTTTTTCATTTACATGTCTGAATTTTAAAATTAATTAAATATATAACAATACACATGTTTATATGCAGGGTGAGTCGGGAGGAAAGGACTAAACTTCAGGAATGTATTGTACACTTAAAAATAATGTAAAAAAATCAAAAGTTGTTATTTGATTTTTATTTGTTTTAAAGTTTTAGCGTAATTAAAGTAAATAAAATTTAGTAGTTATAGCCTTCTTATAATAACACTGTCATTTACCCTAAGTATTTTCTGCTTTGTCTACAAAGAGAGCCTGTTGCTCTCCTGCAACATTTTTAATGCGTTTTGTTAGTGCATCCCGATTGTCGGCTTTACCTTGTACACTTTATCTTTAAACCCGCCTAATAAACAATAATTTAGTGCTTAGAGGTTTGGAGACATTGGAGGCCAACTAATAAGACCACCGCAACTAATCCAACGTCCTGGAAAGCTTTTGTGGCATACAAAAAAAACATTTTTAATTACGCTATAACTTAAAAAGAAATATAAATAGGATAACAACATTTAAGTTTTTTTACATTATTTTCAGATGTACAATACATTCCTGGAGTTTGGTAAGTAAAAGAATATATAATAAATAAAATAAGTTTTTGATTAATTTACCCTTAAGTATAAAAACAAGATTTTATTTCTTATTTTTTAGATTACCTGTGCATTTACAATTTTATCATGCTTGATTAGTTCTTCATTTAAATCATAATATACCTTAAGTTTGTCAGCGTGGCGTATTTAAATAATTAAGCGGTTTATAATGCGTAAAGGTCTCAGAGAAAAAGGTTTTTCAATTAGTGATATTGGCAAAAGTGTCAGCTCTATATTAACGTAGACGGGCAGGAACAGCGGCAAAGATTACAACCTGGACACTCTAGATACACTACAGAACGTGAAGATTATACTCATTGGCTCGTCGCTCTTTGAAACTGATAAAAAAAAACAATTGAAGATGTCTGGAGACGCTTAACCAATCAAGAAATCTTTGATTAATCAATTTACCAAAGAGTTCAACCATTTGAAAGTAAGTCTTCTCTAGTGTTCATCCCAAAAACATAAAACGCTAATTACTACATAAACACAATTCTAGAATCAACATTAATGTCCTATCTGAGATGGTTGTAAACCCCCAACAGGATAATGCACAGCTGCATTCAGCTAGACTTACTATAGAATTTCTAGAACTAGCTAATGTTGATTTATTTCTATGAACTTCTCGTTCTCTAGACCTATCACCTATTGAATACGTGTGGATTACAATTGGTAGAAGACTAATCTTAATCTTCAGCTACCTTCACTCATCTGATATTTGCATACGTCTTCAGGTTCTTGGTGTTCTTTTATTTTTTGCGGCTAGTAATACTTAGTAATTATTATTAGTTACCAAAATTATAAAAATTATTTATTAATACGCTTACATAAATTATTATTTTTACATTTGTAAAATAATATCCGTCTGATATTATTAAAAAAACCATAAAGTAATCAGTATAGAAATGTTTGTTTGTTATTTCATTAAGCAGAAACTTTCAAAATTAATGTATTGTGTGTTGAATAATAGAAGCAAATTAATTAACTAACAATATTATCTATAATCACATCCATTCATAACCATATACTTTAATTTCACTTTTAATTAAATATAAGCTTCATTGGGGAAACTTAAAATGACGTGTTTAGCATCAATGCAGAAGAATGAGTACAGCAATTAAAATCTACTATTAAACATATATGTTGTTATGAAGAAAGTATAGCAGCAAATGTAATACTCTTCACATCACTTTCCTTTTATACGATAATAAATATTATCGTATTTTCTCGAGAGTGAAATTTTTCTTTGCTGTAACAATTTTAATAGGTCTAGGTCGATTTACGTAATCTAATGATAATTACCTAAATGTGAGTGAGGGTAGAGCGATTAGAAAACTTCATTAACAAAATGTTTTTTTTTTTAATTTATAGTTCACATGGTCATTACAGAATGACACATTTTTTATCAGCCTGTATCATTTTAAGTTGTTTGAAATACCATTACCTTGATCTTTAATTTTTTTTAAGTATAGCAATTAATCTTCCAATTTCATGAATGTGACCAAATAGTTAATTTTAGAATGTTCAAATCCAAATTCACCCCTTAATGTTTAATAATTTATAGAAGATTGACCTTGGGAATAAATTAAGTTCGTTATGGAATTGAATTGCTCTTGCGTAAAGAATAATTGGCTTGTTGCCTGGCGCTGAATTATCACGTGCTGGTAATAACATTTAATTATTCAAATAGCATAGATAAAGCAAACAACATTCATAACACAAGAAGTATTTAAAAATTGTGGGTGGCCAATTTTATCTTTATACCAGACTCACATATATATTAACAGTTAATAAAATAACAGAGAAGAATATGTTTATAAAATATTCAACTACATAATAAGTTTTCATTTATAATAAAAAATATTGTTTAAAGTTTATATCAATAATTAACGATACAATAATAACTAAAACATCCGGTATTTTAAAATCGTTAAAAATGACAATTTCACATTAAAAATGTAGATTGGTTTCGCAAGAAAGTGTCGAGTACAAGTGCAGAAATAATAACAAAATTGCATTCTAAGTGAAAGGTCACAGCTCCCTTGATTACTAGAAATGCAACGGCTTAACCTAAATACAGTTTACATATTTCAGTATCCGTGATAATATTAAAATAATGTTGTACTTGTGCAAATGTACAAATAAATGTTATTTGTATTTAAAATTATGACATTTTGTAGGCTCAGCTCTGAATTAATTATCTTAATCGAAAGCTGATTTCATATTTGCGTCTTCAATTCTCAACTTTCTTAAATGAATTTGTGATTAATCATATTTGTAAATTAATATAAAATGAGCGTTCAGATAAATAATGAAAACGATAGTAATGATATATTTATTTCTTGGAAGCTCTGAGTTTGTGAAAGCATTGTTTTTAATATTTCATGATTCATAGTTGGCTTCGCCAAAAAAAAATTTGCATATTTATATAATACCATAAAGTCCACTCTTCCATAATGCGTTTCAAAACTGGAGCTGTTGATAGGCGGCAAAATTAAGTAATATAAATAATAAATCATATAAATTTGTTTTAGTTAATATTTCTTAAGAGTTTATATGAAATTCGATACATAACATATTTATTACAGAAAACAAATCATCAACTGAATAGTAACATTTGTCACTTAAATATGAACGCAAGTCATTTTGAATCTTAGTTATTAATTTGTTTTAAATTTATAGGTAATTTAATATATAAAGCAATATTGGAGTACTTAAGGGACTTTTTGTAATTTGCCGAATGAGATGAATGTTGTTCTGAGATATCTTTAAATATATAAATATTGAGTTTTCCCATATAAAGTCCCATTTTAATTATAAAAGAAATATTAAATTTATTTATGTATGTACAAATTTTTTGATTACTTTTGGAAAATGATATCTAGTAAATGCTCAGCTTGACTTGTCTGGTTAATAATAGTTCGAATATTGTCTCTGAGGGCTGAAATTGTTTGCGAAGCTTTAGCGTAAACTCTTTGCTTTCGTAGCCCTAAAGAAAAGTCTAGCGGAGTTAAACCGCACGATCAAAAGAGCCAATTTATGTTCAAGTTTTGCAAAATAATGCGCCCAGGACATTTCTTGTGCAGCACTGCAATTGATTAACTGCTTGTGTGGCTCGTAATGCCATGCTATTGGAAATAAAATTTGTCTATGCAAAATTATTCAATATAGGCTAAAGAAAATCAGTTAGCATTCTACGGTAGCAATCCGCATTGACTGTAATTTCGTTGTTTTCAAAAAAACAAGGTCCCATGAATCCGCTGATTTAAAAACCGCACCAAACAGTAACTCGTTGGGGATAAAGAGATATCTCGACTATTGTTTTAGGATTTTTAAAACCCTAGATGCAGGTATGTCTGTTGACAAACCCACTATATGGAAATGAGCTTCATTGAAAAGATGATAAAAAAATAAATCAGAACGCTTGCATTTCCAGTACACAAGAAACAAAAGTTTGGCGTTGTTCATAATCAGTCGGTTTCAATTTCTGCATCAGCTGCACTTTATAAACATGTAGGCTAATATATTTATGCAATGTGCAAATAAAACTGAACTCTAAGATCTTTAACTGCTGTGCACGTTTTGAGATAGACAAACCTGGGTACAAGTTCAAAATGCCACTAAATTTAAAATAAAACTTCATATTGAAAAACTTTATATAAAACATTAATAATATTTTGTATGTCTTAAAAAATACCTTGGCATGTATTGAAACTTTTAATTTTAAAAATTATTTGTATCATTTTCTTTAGTTGAATAAATATTCTGTTATTATTAGTCGCTCGAACCTATACAACAATATTAAAAGCTATATAAGAATAAACCTTTATATAGAAAAACTATTCCCATTTTTATATGTTCACTAATTTTATTTTTAAGCTTAATATGTTATATGATTATTAATTCACAATAAATCACAACTTAAGTATCTGCTTTATAAACGCAAAATCTCTATGTAGTGACTAATCTATAATTCTTGTCTTAAAAACATAAATTAAATACAAATGTTCAAATCTTATCAAGAAACATAAACGCTTATACAATTTATTCAAAACTATTATTAACATTAATTGTTTCATATTATAAATATTATGTATAATTTCCTTGTAATGGATTTTCTTCCGTTGGGCAATAAAGATTTTATTATTATTGTTTGTGATAAATTTATTAAAAATGTCAATAGTATACGTCTATGTTGTCTACATTAGACTATTATCAATGCTAAAAAATGATGCTTTAAAAAATATTTGAGAAAACAAAAAATCAATCTCATTGGCAAAATTATTACAATTTGAGAAATAAATCAAATGCTGCAGTGAAAAAAAAAACTGAAACAATTTCTAACAATTCAGATAACAAAAATTATGGACAGAGCTTAAAGTAATAGTAATCCTAATAATATAAATAACTATTTTGTTGATATAATACCAGTTACAGCAAATACATATAAAACAACTTTAGTTGATTTCTATAAAAACATTAACAAATATAATAATGATTACTCTTTCCATAAAATAAATAAAAACCTTTAATCAACAATAAAAACAAATGCTAGGGGATGTGATGGAATTAACATGCATGTCATTTATCTTTGCTGTCCTTTCATATTAACATATACAGGTATTACACATTTAATGTAAGTATTGTTGCATTGAGTCTAATATTTTTCCATCTTTATAAACAAAAAGCAATAGTGGTGTCTGCATTAGAAAGTAATACTCCCAAAGAGTACAAAGATTTACGACCAATAAGTAAATTGCCATGTTTTTGAAAGCTTATAGAAAAGATACTAAATGTACAATTTAGGAAATATCTAGATCATTAATATTTCACCATAAAACCTGACACCTGGATTTAGCTGTACAACGACAATGACTTCAATCATACCTGACAGCAATAAAGCAACTGATAAAAATAATCTAACTGTTTTGGTACTATTAGACTACAGTAAGGCCTTTAATATGATGGATTACGATATGTTACTAGTACTCCTTAATTACATCGTGTTATTAACGCATGACGTGCAACTATTTTATAATTTTATTTCAAACAGATATCAGTCAGTTAAAGATAACAATAAACAGTCAGAAAACAGACACTTCACAGAAGGTGTTGCCCAAGGCTTAATTCCAGGCATTATATTGTATATTGTGTTCATTTTACAGTTTAAAGATGATGTAAAATACTGCAAAACTCATTTTCATGCTGTGTTAAATATAAAAATTAAAAAAAAAATGAAATAAAATAAAAATTAACACTGATTTACAAAATATTATTGATGTATTTACTAAACACGGTTTAGCAATAAACCCTAATAAATCAAAAATTGTACTCTTTCAAAAACAAAAAAGTGTAGCACATGTAAAACCATGTACTTAATATTAATATTCAAAACATAAGATATCTATTGTAAAAGAAGTAACAAGCCTTGGTTTGGTATTAGACAACACTTTAAGACTTTGCAAGCACATATCCAAATGCTACCAAAAACCTCTTTTTTACAATCATCATTTTTTATTAAAAATACTAAAAAACTTCTCCGTTATGTCTAGATAGCAGAGACAAATAACAAATTCAAAAAATACAAAACTGTTGCTTTAAACTGATTTATAAATATGTCTCAACAAAGAAAATATGGTCAATGTGATCATGGTAGTTAATATAAGAACGTTAATAAATAATTAATCATTTAAAATTTTATTTTATTTTAAGCTAGTATTTCAATTGTAGTGTCATCAACAATATAATTACGTTGGACAAGTCATTGACACATAGCAAAAACAGGAAAGGCTTTAGTACAGAACCTGGGATGCATCCGTATTCAATGTGTATATAAATGATTGGGTATCTTTTATTATAACTGATATTTTAAGCTTTTAAGTAATTCATTTAAAAACAAGTCCTCTAATTCCTATAGGATGCAGTTTATTGATTATAAATTTAAGTCAAACCGTGTCAAACGCCTTTGACAAGTCAAAAATGAGAGCTATAGTATATTTTCCATTGTTATTTTTTTTGTATATAAATTTTAATAAAATAAAAGTAGCAGTTTTAACTGAGTAGTTATTTCTAAAGCCGTGTTGGTTACTTCATATTATATTCTTTTCTAACAATTTAGAGAATGAACTGCGGATCTGTCAATAATTTTCCACATTTAATAGGTCATTTTTATTTAAAAATTGGAATTATTGAAGCAGTTTTCAGCTATAATAAGTTTTGACGTTTTGTTACTCAAACTTGTTACAGTTTACAATAACTCATGTAAGACAATTGGCTAAAAAAAAAATTGCATTGAAAAAAAGTATTCTACAATTGCTTGACGATTGAGCCTAAAATGTAAGGTATTTAAATTTATTGAAATACTTAAAGATATAGTTAATTCATTATCTATAAAATCTTTATCTTAAATGTAATTAAATAAATATTTAATTGTATATTGATCTAAGGTTTCAATTGATCTAGCTTTCTATTAACAAGTTCATAAGTAGTTTAGATTTATTCTGTTTTTTGGTCTATAAAGTTTTTCTTGGCTATTTCAATATTAAATTTAAATTGTTTTTTTTTTAGTTTTATTTAATATTTCAGTATTGATATCGTTAGTATTTTTTACAATCCAAAACTTTTTTTGTACTTGTTTGAGAGAAGGATTAACCGACTTCTTTTTTGTATTATTAATTTTTTTTTACAAGCTAACGGACTAACGCATTAAAAAAAAATAAGATTTTAAGTTAACAGTTATATTTCTATCAGCAGTAAACAACATTATTTAGACTTGAACTTTCAATACAATTTTATGTGTCTTTAAATTTTTGTTTGTTGATCCGCTATGCTACCATCAATATTTACACTATTATATGTTTCACATAGTAAGTTTGCTATATTATAGTCAATATAATAGTTTGACTTGATATTGTTTACATTTTGCACATGACATAGAAAACTGACACAACTAAAAAAAAAATAAGTTTTGCAACTCAGAAGTGAGACTAATCTATGAAGACTACAGTCAAAGTCTACAATATAGAATAGCGACACAACTGCCCTTTAGTGGAAATAAATAATTAAGCTAAAAACATGTCGTTTTTCCATAACAATTAAGCAAATACTTGGGAGAATATATAGTATTAATTCAAAATGGCACAATTTTGAGTTGTGTCACTTTTTTGTGTCACGTGCAATTTGTAAAGATAGAAATGAATTCCTTTAATCTCATTATAAACTTATTTAAAATTGCAAATTGTTTTTGTTTAAGCTTTCATTTATTATTAATAAGTAAAATAGTTTACACATTCTCGTAAGTTTTTCTTAATACTACTCTCCTAAAATTGTTTTTTTTATATTCCATTGTTTATTTGTCTAACAGTAGGGTGTTGTATATACACGAGAAGAGTCTTTTACGTTATCTACTTAGCTTTAAAACCAAAAAGTTTTAATACAAACTAAATTTTATTTTTACTTTTACAAATTACTCAAGTATTTACTGAAATTTGAAAAAAAATATTATCAAGACCAGGTTGAGATTATACGGTAGATGTTGTAATTTCTTAAAGTTGCAGTTATTGACTACTTCTTAAACAATTTGTGATTTATGTACCCTGCAAAAACAATTTCTTCTGAGCACAATTGTAGGCTTTTTTGTGTATAGCAGCTTTCAAGTTGGTAATTATGTTTTGTAGACATTTTTAGTTTAACCTTTATAAACCCATTGCATAGACTTTTGTTTTGTGAAAAGATTCTAGTGGTGTACGCAGGTATCATTCTCAGTTACAATTTTATCAAACAAATTTTATTTTTGGTTAAAGCCGTAAAATTTTCTTTGCAAATTTGTTGTCTACATAGTTTTTATTCTGGACTAAGCAGCTTAAAATTCTATTGTGCCGATATTTTGCTCAAATATATATGTGAAATTTTAAAAGCATTTGAGTCGGATATTTCTATTTCTTTAAAAATAACTGAGTCTTTAAATTTGTTGATGATTTTGTCAGTTTGTGTTTCAAGAGAGGTTTTTCAAATTTTGAGTCATCGTGAATTTATTCCTAGCCCCATTTAAATTGTTTGCACCAATATTTAACTTAAAAACAAGACGGACTATTTTTTTCATAAACTGCCACCGTTCTCCCACAAATATTTTTTAGGCTACTGCCTTTTTTAATAAAAAAATCATAAAGTTTTTCCGTTCAAGTTGCAAATTACTAATTTTTGTCTCTTTAAACTTTATATAAATATATATATATATATTATATATATATATATATCATTATATATATATATATGTTTCCGGCGACAGGATTGTGAGACCAATTGTGCCTCAAATCGCAGGATAGTGAGACCTTGTGGATAGTGAGACCTGGTCTCATAAGCAACGCTTCAAATCACAGGATAGTGAGACCAATTTCAATAATGTGAAGTTGTCGACAAAGCGCATATCCATAGCGGCAAGAATTTCGCGGTTAGCATTATGAGACCAGGCGATAGACTGTGACTTTCACACATTTATTTGATCTCTAGAAAATTATAAAAGCATTTTGAATGACAATGTTAATAAATAAAATCGTATTTTAATAAAATATTGCTTAAATGTAATATAAGTATCAAATAAGAGCAAATAAAATAACATACAATTATTGTAGAGTACCCCAGAAGATTGTACCCTATCGTCCCCTGCAATGCAAATTAAGGGTACAAATATTGCATAAATGTAATATGGATATCAAATGAAAGCAAATACGGTAACAAACATTTATTTTAAAGTACCACAGAAGATTGTACCCTATTGCCCCCTTGCTAACCAAATTAAGGGTCCAAATATTATACCAATGTAATATGGGTATCAAATGAAAGCAAATAAGGTAACTTATAACTGTTTTATAGTGCCCCAGAACATTGTACCCTATTGCCCCCTTGCTAACCATATTAAGGGTACAAATACTGCACAATTGTAATATGGGTATCAAATGAAAGCAAATAAGGTAACATACAACTATTTTATAGTGCCGCAAAACATTATATTATTTTGCCCCTTTGCTAACTAAATTAAGGGTACAAATATTGCATAAATGTAATATGGATATCAAATGAAAGCAAATACGGTAACAAACATTTATTTTAATTTACCACAGAAGATTGTACCCTATTGCCACCTTGCTAACCAAATTAAGGGTCCAAATATTATACAAATGTAATATGGGTATCAAATGAAAGCAAATAAGGTAACTTATAACTGTTTTATAGTGCCCCAGAACATTGTACCCTATTGCCCCCTTGCTAACCATATTAAGGGTACAAATACTGCACAATTGTAATATGGGTATAAAATGAAAGCAAATAAGGTAACATACAACTATTTTATAGTGCCGCAAAACATTATACAATTTTGCCCCTTTGCTAACTAAATTAAGGGTACAAATATTGCATAAATGTAATATGGATATCAAATGAAAGCAAATACGGTAACAAACATTTATTTTAATTTACCACAGAAGATTGTACCCTATTGCCCCCTTGCTAACCAAATTAAGGGTTCAAATATTATACAAATGTAATATGGGTATCAAATAAAAGTAAATAAGGTAACTTATAACTGTTTTATAGTGCCCTAGAACATTGTACCCTATTGCCCCCTTGCTAACCATATTAAGGGTACAAATACTGCACAATTGTAATATGGGTATCAAATGAAAGCAAATAAGGTAACATACAACTTCTTTATAGTGCCGCAAAACATTATACCATATTGCCCCTTTGCTAACTAAATTAAGGGTACAAATATTGCATAAATGTAATATGGATATCAAATGAAAGCAAATACGGTAACAAACATTTATTTTAATTTACAACAGAAGATTGTACCCTATTGCCCCCTTGCTAACCAAATTAAGGGTCCAAATATTATACAAATGTAATATGGGTATCAAATGAAAGCAAATAAGGTAACTTATAACTGTTTTATAGTGCCCCAGAACATTGTACCCTATTGCCCCCTTGCTAACCATATTAAGGGTACAAATACTGCACAATTGTAATATGGGTATCAAATGAAAGCAAATAAGGTAACATACAACTATTTTATAGTGCCGCAAAACATTATACCATTTTGCCCCTTTGCTAACTAAATTAAGGGTACAAATATTGCATAAATGTAATATGGATATCAAATGAAAGCAAATACGGTAACAAACATTTATTTTAATTTACAACAGAAGATTGTACCCTATTGCCCCCTTGCTAACCAAATTAAGGGTCCTAATATTATACAAATGTAGTATGGGTATCAAATAAAAGTAAATAAGGTAACTTATAACTGTTTTATAGTGCCCCAGAACATTGTACCCTATTGCCCCCTTGCTAACCATATTAAGGGTACAAATACTGCACAATTGTAATACGGGTATCAAATGAAAGCAAATAAGGTAACATACAACTTCTTTATAGTGCCGCAAAACATTATACCATATTGCCCCTTTGCTAACTAAATTAAGGGTACAAATATTGCATAAATGTAATATGGATATCAAATGAAAGCAAATACGGTAACAAACATTTATTTTAATTTACAACAGAAGATTGTACCCTATTGCCCCCTTGCTAACCAAATTAAGGGTCCAAATATTATACAAATGTAATATGGGTATCAAATGAAAGCAAATAAGGTAACTTATAACTGTTTTATAGTGCCCCAGAACATTGTACCCTATTGCCCCCTTGCTAACCATATTAAGGGTACAAATACTGCACAATTGTAATATGGGTATCAAATGAAAGCAAATAAGGTAACATACAACTATTTTATAGTGCCGCAAAACATTATACCATTTTGCCCCTTTGCTAACTAAAGTAAGGGTACAAATATTGCATAAATGTAATATGGATATCAAATGAAAGCAAATACGGTAACAAACATTTATTTTAATTTACAACAGAAGATTGTACCCTATTGCCTCCTTGCTAACCAAATTAAGAGTCCAAATATTATACAAATGTAATATGGGTATCAAATGAAAGCAAATAAGGTAACTTATAACTGTTTTATAGTGCCCCAGAACATTGTACCCTATTGCCCCCTTGCTAACCATATTAAGGGTACAAATACTGCACAATTGTAATATGGGTATCAAATGAAAGCAAATAAGGTAACATACAACTATTTTATAGTGCCGCAAAACATTATACCATTTTGCCCCCTTGCTAACTAAATTAAGGGTACAAATATCGCACAAATGTAATATGGGTATCAAATAAAAACAAATAAGCATTGTATTATATTACCCCTATGCTAAATAAAATACAGGTACAAATACTGCACAAATGTAATATGGGTATCAAACGAAAGCAAATAAGCTAACACAACTTTTTTATAGTGCCCCAAAACAATGTGCCTTATTACCCCCTTGCTAAACATAGTAGAGATACAAATCCTGCACAAATGTAATATTAGTATGAAATGAAAGAAAATAAGATACAAATACTGCACAAATGTAATATGGGTACTAAATGAAAGCAAATAAGTTAACATACAACTATTTTATTGTGCCGCAGAACATCGTACTCTATTGCCCCTTTGCTTACCAAATGAAGGGTACACATATTGCACAATGTAATATGGGTATCAAATAGAAGCAAATAAAGTAACTTACAACTATTTTATAGTTTCACAGAACATTAAACCTTATTACCCCCTGCTTATCAAAATAAAAGTACAAATACTGCACAAATGTAATATTGGTATCAAATAAAAGCAAATAAAGTAACTTACAAATATTTTATAGTGCCTCAGAACATTGTAGCTATTGCCCCCTTGCTAACCAATTTATAGGTACAACTATTGCTCAAATGTAATATGGGTATTAAATGAAAGCAAATAAAGTAACTTACAACTATTTTATAGTGCCCCAGAACATTGTACCATAGTGCCCTTTTGCAAACTAAATTAAAAGTACTAATATTGCACAAATGTAACAAAAGCAAATAAGGTAATTAATTTTTTTATTTTACAGTGCCCCAAAACATTGTACTTTACTGCCTTCTTGCTACCTAAATTAAAGTTACAAATATTGCACAATAGTAATGTGGGTATCAAATGAAAGCAAATAAGCTAACTATTTTATAGTGCCTCAGGAACATTGTACCTTATTGCCCTCTTGTTAACCTATTAAGGGTACACATATTGCTCAAATGTAGTATGGGTGTCAAATAAAAGCAAATAAGGTAACTTACAACTATTTTATAGTGCCTCAAAACATTGTATTTTATAACCTCACTGCTAAACAAAATAAAAGTAAAAATACTGCACAAATTAAATTTGGATATCAAATGAGAGCAAATATGGTAATATACAACTATTTTATAGTGACCAGAAGATTGTACCGTATTGCCAAAAGTAACATGTGTAACAATAAAAAGCTAATAAGGTAACTTACAATTATTTTATAGTGCCCTTCTTGCTAATTAAATTAAGGGCACACATTTTGCACAAATGTAATATAAGTATCAATTGAAAGTGAATAAGCGAACTTATATTTATTTTATTGTGCTCTAGAACAATGTATTATAGTGCCCTCTTGCCAACTAAAATTACGGTATAAATATCACACAAATGTAATATGGGTATCAAATAAAAGCAAATAAGGTAACTTACAACTATTTTATAGTGTTCCAGAATATTGTACTTTATTACCTCTTGCTAAACAAAATAAAGGTACAATTACTGCACAAATGTAATATGGGTATTAAATGAAAGCACATAAAGTAACTTACAACTATTTTATAGTGGCCTAGAACCTTGTACCTTAGTACCCCTTGCTATACAATACAAGAGGTACAAATACTGCACAGGTGTAATATAGGTATTAAATAAAAGCAAATAAAGTAACTTACAACTAATTTATAGTGCCCCAGAACATTATACCCTATTACCCCATGCTAAACAAAACAAAGGTACAAGTATTGCACAAATGTGATATGAGTATCAAATGAAAGCAAATAAAGTAACGTACAACTATTTTATAGTGTCTTAGAACATTGTCTCTATTGCCTCTTTAGTAAACAAATTAAAGGTGCACATATCAAATGTAATATTGGTATCAAGTGAACGTAAATAAGGTATTATATAATTATTATAGTGCCTCAGAACATTGTACTCTATCGCACTCCTGCTAACAGATTGAGTATCAAATGGCAACAAGTATAGTAACATAAATATACAAGGTTGGGTAAATGTATGGGAACACTCGATTATTGGTTTCATTTTTAGTTTTTGTAATAAATGACATTAATAAAAGTTTTTGTAGAAATTTTAATCTATATAGTGATGTATTTTGATTTTTAGTACAAGCTCTATTTTACGAGGTATAATGTCACCATCAGTTTTTTTAAATGGATCACCCTGTATTTTCATTTATTTTTAGAAAGAGAATTTTTCAACAATTACAATGATATAAGGTTGTATGGGTTAACAACTGACGGTTTTTGAAATATTTATTAAAATAATTAAACAAAATGTAATAAATGTAATAGATTATGTTCTTATTACCATAGCAACAAGTAAAAACATATATTGTTATTTTGTTATTCTCAATACAATTAAAAAAAAAATGTAAAAATAAATGAATATTTGAAGCAAAAAGTCAACTACAATTAAATATGCTTATTATTATTACTAAAAATCATTTAAAACGTACTGTATTTTGTTTTATTATTTTATTGAATATTTCAAAAACCGTAAGTATTTGTAATTGTTCTAACAAAAAAAACTATACTGGGTATTCCATTTAAAAGAACTGATAATGACGATATATCACGCGAAACAAAGCATGCATTCAAAATCAAAATACGTTACTGTATAGATTAAAAAATATACAAAAACTTTTATTAGTCATTTTTGAAATAAATTAAAAATGCAGTCAGAAATAGGGTGTTTCCATACATTTACCCAACCCTGTATAATATTCCAAAACACTGTACCCTATCGTCCCCCTTGTTAAACAATTTCAGAATATAAATAATGCTTCAAATGAGAGCAAACATATTACATGGTATGTATAATTATTTTATAGTAACAAACTGTACCCCCATGTAATTCAATGAAGAGTTCTGGTAGAACACAAATAAATTATAGGTGTCAGATGACAAAAATTATAACTATAACTACAATAGCATCATAATTGAGCAAGCTAAATATCAATTCAATTGATTCTAACATTATTATTATAAATAATGACTGATTCCATTTTGCAATCGTTAGATTGAATTTGAATAAATTATTAATTTATTTTATAATTATCATTGTAATTAACATTCTTAAAAACATATGTGTACTTATTTTATTTTGACTTTTATGTTTTGTATAATAATGTATTAACTGAGCCTACCTCCATAAAAATTTAAGATAATTCGAAATCAATATGAAGATTGAGTACAATAATATCATAATTGAGCCGCCCGCAATATGAAATCTACAGTCCTGTGGTGTGAAAAATGAGTTTTGAGAGTCAT
The DNA here is from genome assembly GCA_963932245.1 of Tachinus rufipes. Lineage (NCBI taxonomy): Eukaryota > Metazoa > Arthropoda > Insecta > Coleoptera > Staphylinidae > Tachinus > Tachinus rufipes. Next base: position 66,390,824 of record OZ010745.1, on the reverse strand, counting down.
CACTCCTGTGTTTTTATATGTTAGGACAACTGTAACTAACTTGATAATGTTATGATAAACTTAATTTGATCAAAAATATATTAATTAAATTTTAACTCTGAAAGAATAAATGTGAATTAGCACTATAGAATGTTTACAGCAAAGATTTTGTTATCACATTCATATTTTTCGGTTTTATGCAGCACGTACGCTTGCTTGTCCTTGCCACACTTAATAGGCACAAAAGCATCAATAGAATACCCTTTTTTATACGCATTTATGTTTTTATTGCTTTCCGCTCTTACATTCCTAATTACGGAAATATTTTAAATGTTATATTATAGAAGAAATATGTAGAACAAAATAATTTCATTTTGTTTACTTATTGATTTAGTAGATATACAAAATTACAATTTTATTAGAAATATACAAATTTTATATCAGTATTTTATTTGAACACCGAAACCCATCGCGTCGAAACGCTTATAAAAAGTGTATTTTGCCAGGAACATGAGTAAACATTCAGACATGACCGGCGGAGTTTTTTTTTATTATAATTATTTCACTCAACAAATATTTCATTCAAAATAGAATTTATTTTTTAACATGAATGATTTTACTTTTTAATCTAATTAGAAATCTATAAAAAGATAAATGCTTACAAAATTGTTCCTCTCTAAACTCTAGCAAAGCCAATTACAAAAGAAATATAAATAGAGATTTTCATACATAACGATTTTAAATTATGTAAATTCATATTAGGGGCGGCTTAATTATTTATTATAATATGTTATAACATCTTCAGATCTAAATGAAATTTAATAAACATTGGTTTTAAGTATGCAAATTACAATGGTGATATAAGAATATCCCTTTAATAAATTTAGATAAAGACAATAGGGTACAAAGTTATTAGTTTTATAAAAATTGTACAAATTAACATATTTACTCTAATTTGAAACTCATCTTACATATATATTTGAAAATTTGTGCGTTACATTTACCTTTAAATAATTAAACTCAAAAAACAATAAGGTAAAAAAAAAATTAACATAATTGTACAAGATAACATTTGCTTTCATTTGACACTCATATTACATTATTGTACTCTTAATTTGTTTTATCAGGAGATGATAAGCTAGAATGTTCTACGGTACTATAACATATTGTATGTTACCATAACTTAACATATTACATTGATGCTATACTTGTACTCTTAATCTATTTAACAGGATAGAGGGCACAATTTGTGCCCTTAATTTGCTTAGCAGGGGGTACAACAGGGTATAATGTGTTTCGGTATTGAAAATAATTTTATGTTACCTTATTTGCTTTCATATGATACCCATATTTAATTTATACAATATTTGTAGCCTTAATTTGTTTCGCAAGGGGGACAATATGGAACAATGTTATAGGGCACTATGAAATAGTTGTAAGTTACATTATTTGCTTTTATTTGATACTCATATTGAATTTGTTTAATATTTGTACCCTTATTTTGTTTAGCAGAGAATCAGTAGGGTACAATGTCCTGGGGTACACTACAATAATTCTATGTTACCATATTAACTTTCAGTTGATACACATATTACATTCAAGCAATATAAATATTTGTTATCATATCTTCTTTCATTTGATACCCATATTACATTTATGCAATATTTGTACCTTTAATTTGCTAAGCAGGAAGACAATAGAATACAATGTTTTGAGGTACATTACAATAATTGTTTGTTTTCATATTTGATTTTATTTGATATTATATTACATTTATGCAATATATAATTTGCTTAGCAGGGGGACAATAGAGTACAATGTTTTGAGGTATTCTGAATTAAATGTTTGTTACTATGTTTGCTTTCAATTGATACCCATATTACAGTAATGATTTATTTGTACCCTTAATTTGCTTAGCAGGGGGGACAATTGGGTACAATGTTTTGAGGTATTCTACAGCAATTGTATGTTTTTATATTTGTTTGCATTTGATACCCATATTACATTTATGCAATATTTCTTCCCCTAATTTGCTTAGCAAGGAACACAATAGGGTACAATGTTTTGGAGTACTTTAAAATAAATGTTTGTTACTATATTTGCTTTCAATTGATACCCATATTACAGTAATGCAATATGTGTACCTTTAATTTGCGTAGCAGGGGAGACGATAGGGTACAATGTTTTGGGGACTCTACAATTATTGTATGTTATCATATTTGCTTTCAATTGGTACCCATATTACATTTATGCAATTATTGAACTCTTAATTTGTTTAGCACAGGGGATGAAAGGGTACAATGTTTTGAGGGATTCTACATCAATTGTATGTTTTTGTATTTGCTTTCATTTGATACCCATATTACATGTATGCAATATTTCTACCACTAATTTGCTTAGCAAGGAACTCAATAAGGTACAATGTTTTGGGATACTTTAAAATAAATGTTTGTTACTATATTTGCTTTTAATTGATACCCATATTACAGTAATGCAATATGTGTACCTTTAATTTGCTTAGCAGGGGGAACGATAGGGTACAATGTTTTGGGGGACACTACAATAATTGTATGTTACGCTATTTGTTTTCATTTGGTACCCATAATACATTTATGCAATATTTGTACCCTTAATTTGCTTAGCATGGGGAACAATAGGGTACAATATTCTGGGGTATTCTGAAATACATGTTTGTTACTATGTTTGCTTTTAATTGATAATACGCATATTACAGTAATGCAATATTTGTACCCTTAATTTGCTTAGCAGGGGTGACGATAGGGTACAATGTTTTGAAGTATACTACACCAATTGCATGTTTTTATATTTGCTTTTATTTGATACCCATATTACATTTATGAAATATTTGTACCCCTAATTTGCTTAGCAGGGGGACAATAGGGTACAATGTTCTGGGGTATTCTGAAATAAATGTTTGTTACTATATTTGTTTTCAATTGATACCCATATTACAATAATGCAATTCTTAATTTGCTTAGCAGAGGGGATGATAGGGTACAATATTTTGAGGTATTCTACATCAATTGTATGTTTTTGTATTTGCTTTCATTTGATACCCATATTACACTTAAGCAATATTTGAACCCCTAATTTGCTTAGCAGAGGGGACAATGGCGTACAATGTTTTGGGATACTCTACAATAATTGTATGTTACCATATTTGTTCTCATTTGTTACCCATATTACATTTACGCAATATTTGTACCACTAATATGCTTAGCAGGGGGGACGATAGAGTACAATGTTCTAGGGTACTTTAAAATAAATGTTTGTTATCATATTTGCTCTCAATTAATACCCATATTACATTTATGCAATAGTTCTATCTAGAATTTGGTTAGCAGGGGGGACGATAGAGTACATTGTTTTGGGGAATTCTACACCAATTGTATGTTTTTATATTTGCTATCATTTGATACACATATTACATTTATGCAATATTAGTACCCCTATTTTGCTTAGCAGGGTGGACAATGGGGTACAATGTTTTGGGGTACTTTACAATATTTGTATGTTACCATATTTGTTTTTATTTGTTACCCATATTACTTTTACGCAATATTGGTACCCTTAATTTGCTTAGCAGGGGGGACAATAAAGTACAATGTTTTAGGGTACTTTGAAACAAATGTTTGTTACTATATTTGCTTTCAATTGATACCTATACTACAGTAATGCAATATTTGTACCATAATTTGCTTAGCAGGGGAAACGATAGTGTACAATGTTTTGGAGGACTGTACAATAAATGTATGTTACCATATTTGCTTTTATTTGGTACCCATATTACATTTAAGCAATATTTGTACCCTTAATTTGCTTAGCAGGGGGACAAGAGGGTATAATGTTCTGGGGTACTTTGAAATAGATATTTGTTACTATATTTGTTTTTAATTGATACCTATATTACAGTAATGCAATATTTGTACCTTTAATTTGCTTAGCAGGGGCGGGGGGATAAGGTACAATGTTTTGGGGTATTCTAGAATAATTGTATGTTACCGTATTTGCTTTTATTTGATACCCATATTACATTTAAGCAATATTTGTACCTTTAATTTGCTTAGCAGGGGGGGACGATAGAGTACAATGTTTTGAGGTATTCTACATCAATTGTATGTTTTTATATTTGCTTTCATTTGATACCCATATTACATTTATGTAATAATTGTACCCCTAGTTTGCTTAGCAGGGGGGACAAAGGGGTACAATGTTTTGGGGTACTCTACAATAATTGTATGTTACCATATTTGTTTTCATTTGTTACCCATATTACATTTACGCAATATTGGTACCCTTAATTTGCTTAGCAGGGGGGACAATAAAGTACAATGTTTTTGGGTACTTTGAAACAAATGTTTGTTACTATATTTGCTTTCAATTGATACCTATACTACAGTAATGCAATATTTGTACCATAATTTTAAATGTATGTTACCATATTTGCTTTTATTTGGTACCCATATTACATTTAAGCAATATTTGTACCCTTAATTTGCTTAGCAGGGGTACAACAGGGTATAATGTTCTGGGGTACTTTGAAATAGATATTTGTTACTATATTTGTTTTCAATTGATACCTATATTACAGTAATGCAATATTTGTACCTTTAATTTGCTTAGCAGGGGCGGGGGGATAAGGTACAATGTTTTGGGGTATTCTAGAATAATTGTATGTTACCGTATTTGCTTTTATTTGATACCCATATTACATTTAAGCAATATTTGTACCTTTATTTTGCTTAGCAGGGGGGACGATAGGGTACAATGTTTTGAGGTATTCTACATCAATTGTATGTTTTTTATATTTGCTTTTATTTGATTATTATATTATATTACATTTATGTAATAATTGTACCCCTAGTTTGCTTAGCAGGGGGGACAATGGGGTACAATGTTTTGGGGTACTCTACAATAATTGTATGTTACCATATTTGTTTTCATTTGTTACCCATATTACATTTATTTTTTATATTTGCTATCATTTGATACCCATATTACAAATATGCAATATTTGTACCCCTAATTTGCTTAGGAGGGGGACAATGGGGTACAATGTTTTGGGGCACTTTGAAATAATTGTTTGTTACTATATTTACTTTCAATTGATCTATATTACAATAATGCAATATTTGTACCTTTAATTTGCTTAGCAGTGGGGACGATAGGGTTCAATGTTTTGGGGTACTCTACAATAAATGTATGTTTCCCATATTACATTTAAGCAATATTTGTACCCTTAATTTGCTTAGCAGGGGTACAACAGGGTATAATGTTCTGGGGTACTTTGAAATAGATATTTGTTACTATATTTGTTTTCAATTGATACCTATATTACAGTAATGCAATATTTGTACCTTTAATTTGCTTAGCAGGGGCGGGGGGATAAGGTACAATGTTTTGGGGTATTCTAGAATAATTGTATGTTACCGTATTTGCTTTTATTTGATACCCATATTACATTTAAGCAATATTTGTACCTTTATTTTGCTTAGCAGGGGGGACGATAGGGTACAATGTTTTGAGGTATTCTACATCAATTGTATGTTTTTTATATTTGCTTTTATTTGATTATTATATTATATTACATTTATGTAATAATTGTACCCCTAGTTTGCTTAGCAGGGGGGACAATGGGGTACAATGTTTTGGGGTACTCTACAATAATTGTATGTTACCATATTTGTTTTCATTTGTTACCCATATTACATTTATTTTTTATATTTGCTATCATTTGATACCCATATTACAAATATGCAATATTTGTACCCCTAATTTGCTTAGGAGGGGGACAATGGGGTACAATGTTTTGGGGCACTTTGAAATAATTGTTTGTTACTATATTTACTTTCAATTGATCTATATTACAATAATGCAATATTTGTACCTTTAATTTGCTTAGCAGTGGGGACGATAGGGTTCAATGTTTTGGGGTACTCTACAATAAATGTATGTTTCCCATATTACATTTAAGCAATATTTGTACCCTTAATTTGCTTAGCAGGGGGGACAATGGGGTACAATGTGTTGGGGTACTTTAAAATTAATTTTTGTTACTAAATTTGCTTTCAATTGTTACCTATATTACAGTAAGGCAATATTTGTACCTTTAATTTGCTTAGCAGGGGGGGCGATAGGGTACAATGTTTTGGGGTACTCTACAATAATTGTATGTTACAGTATTTGCTTTTATTTGATACCTATATTACATTTGTGCGATAATTGTACTCTTATGCTTATATTTGGTTGGTGCAATGTTTAGGAAGGAGCAGGGGGATTACATTAAAATTATACTGTTTGAAAGTACTAAAAATATTTATACAAGTTCCTATTTTGTTCTTATTTGATTACTATAGTACATTTGTAAAATAAGTTTACTTAAAATTCATATAGTTCAAGGGTTTGAAATCAAATTTTAGGGCTACTACGTAATTTTTGTATGAGTTACTAATTTGTTTTAATTTATTACCTTTATTACATGTTACCCTAATTTATTTGAAATCATTCGAATAGGTTTAGCCATTTATTTTAATTATAAAATATAGAGTAACATTCTAATATTGGCTTATTATTGCGACAAATGCTTATGAGACCAAGCGGCATGCTTATGAGACCAGCGAGAAGGTTAGTGAGACCAGCGGCAATGGTCTCATAATTCCTTGGTCTCATAAACCCTTATATATCAATAATGATATATATATATATATATATATATGTGTAAGCCATATGTGTTCTGTGTAAATAAGCGCAAAGGGCTAGTTTTCAAAGCTGATCAGTTTGTAAAAAACTGCGTGTTAACAAAACGTTTGTTGTTTTTAGAAAGTTAATATACAGTTTTATAGTGTATCCAAACTTTCCGTTGTCGTAGAGGCAATAACAATTTATGGAGTATCAATGTCTCTAGATAATTAACAATAACATTTTATGGAGCGTCAAAACTTTTTAGAAAGTTAGCAATAAAAATTTGGTGAGTATCAAAACTCCTTGTTGAAGGCTTTAGAAGGCTTTAGACGGCTACCAATATAAAGCAGTAAATTACCAAATTTTATTGTTGCCTCAACTTTCGGTTTGTTTTAAAAAGCTACCAATAAACAATTATTAAACTTTAAATTGTTTTGTAACTATTGTAGAAATCCTGGAGAGTTTAAATTAAAGAATTCTATAACTAGAGATTCCAAGCTGCCGTTTATACAATGTATAAGCAGCGTACACTCTTGGTATCTCCGTGATCGTGCGTTTGGTTATTACTGTCTGACTGCTTGATTAAGGTTTTGTAATGCATCGACTATCTGCCGATGAATTTTCAGCTTTTCCAAAAAAAATATTTGGGTACTAATTAAAATTACACCTTTCTTAGCGTGCCATCGCCAAGTTTCCCGACACCTGGGGTGCTGACTTTGCAGTTGCGTTCTATGACCAACAAACAGTCCCATCTTAAAATATCTGTCTTTCCTAAACTTTTGCACTTTTTTGTTACCAGCTCCCGGACTAGTGAAAAATTACAAAAAGATCAGCTGAACCATAATCTATAGTTAAAACTTTAAATTATTGATTGCGTATGAGCTATCTAAATGAAAAATTGGAAAGCCCCAGGAGAGGACCAAATAACAACGGAGATGCTTAAAATGAGGGGAGACCTTCTACTTCAAACCCTATATGTATTATTAAATAAATGTCTACAAGAAAAGAAAATACCAAAAGCATGGAAAACGCAGAACTCATTATTATACACAAAAAAGAAAACAACACAAATATAGGCAAGTACCGCTCAATAAGTCTTTTATCACACCCATACAAACTAATAAGTAGAATCATCAACAACAGGCTAACAACAAATATGGACTCCTACTAACCGGTGAAACAAGCAGGGTTCCGAAAAGGGTTTGGAACAACGGACCATCTGCAAACAATCAGAACAATCATAGAATACACATACATACACATGGCTTTCATAGACTATCAGAAGGCGTTCGATAGTATTAAGACTTGGTCATTCCTAACAGCCATGAAAAATGCGAGAATTGACTTGAGGTACTACACGCTAATAAAGGATATATACAAAGATGCAACCTTTTACATTAAAATAAGCGACAATCTAAACACCGATAAAATATCACTTGGTAAATGCGTACGGCAAGGGGACACAACCTCTGGGACAAGATCGGTCTGAACATTGACGGCTCATACCTTAACCACTTAAGATTCGTCAATGACAATCATAATAAGTACTAACATTGAAGAACTTAAAAACATGATGGAAGAACTAAACAATGCATTTGAATGTGGAGCTAAAAATGAAACTAAACAAAACAAAATTATGAGTAATAGCTAACAGGAAGTTGTCATAGATAACATCAAAATAAAAAATGTGGAAAAATACATATATCTCGGGTATTCAATTACGAAAGGCAAAGAAAACCAAATAGCCAAAATAAAAGGTATATAGAATCCAACTAGCTTGAGCTGCCGGAAAACTCAGTTTCATATTAAAAGACAAAAACATCTCACTGTACTTAAAACGTAAAGTATACGACAGCTGCATCCTCCCCGTTGCGACATACAGATTAAAAACCATGGCAATAACTAAAAAATCGGCAAAACAACTCAGAACCACCCAAAGAGCTATGGAACGCGCAATGTTAGGTATCACCCTCAGAGACAAAGTGGGTAATAAATGAGTGGGCCAACTCGCAAGGCAAAGCCCAGAACGGTGGTCACACAAAGTAACCTTTTAGGGGGTCCAAGAAAAACTAAAAGAAGCACGGGAGGACTTCCCGTGCTTCTTTTAGTTTTTCTTGGACTTATATTAAAACCGTAGCAGGAAAGCAATGGATGAGACTGGCAAACGACAGAAAATCATGAAAGCAAATGGAAGAGGCCTATATCCAACAATGGACAAATTAAAAAGCTAAGAAGAAGAAGAAGATGGGCTATCTAAACTAAAATTAGTCATATGTATCATTATGAAAGAAGTTATATCTAGATTTTATATCCGGTTTCTCACCAGTCTTCAATTTCATCTATAACAATAAAAACAATAACGTTAGAAAACAAAAATTAATTAAAAGATAATATGCACATTTAAAAAAGGAGCCCTGACGTCGAAGGATAGTTACAAAATGTTTAAACAAAAAAATGTAACATTTAATAGTGAAGGAGACGAACAAAAAACTATAACATGTAATTAAGTAATTATAAGTCGATCACTATTAAGAATGCATATTTCAAAATAAATGCTGTCATAACTAAACAAAAAATCATGCAAAATTACATTCTAGATAAGCAAATCGATCTACATATTCATTTAAAATGTTTATCAAAACGAAAAATTAAGTATTTAAGCGTTTCATAAAATAAAGTCAGTCAATAGCTGATAATTATGCAAGTATAAAAAATGCAATGAGTCGTCATAAACAAAAAGTTAACATAAACCTATATAAAACAACAAAAAAGTTATACGTTTTATTGAGAGATTTTTTTTTGGTTAGTTGTTAATTTTACATCAATACAAATGTTATTTATTTTTCAATTACACAAGAAGACAATACATTAAACATTTAACTACAATTGAATAGAAAACATTTATACAATGGGTACTAATATGATTTTAAACACCTTACTGATGTTAGACCGATTGGAAAATCGTTATTGTGTATGTTGAAATAGACAATATATACTGTACACATTCATCAATATAACATAATAACTATATTGGTTTTATGCCATTGTTTGTCATAAAAATTATGTTTAATTGTATTTTTCTTATAGTCATCTTTATTAATCATTTTCTTATGCAATTATGATTAAATTATTGGATTGCTTAACCGACTTAAGCAATTTATAACACATCACTTTATAATGCTTGCATCTTATAGCTAATAACTTACTTAATATGTCAAATGAATTGCAAAAGAATTGCAGTATTTATATTTATATACAAAAAGAATTTACCTTGATTAATTATAACATTAAATTTAACTTGAGTATAAAGATTCAGTAATAAAATAAATTACAATTATTTAATTGATAATTACATTATAATTTACAAACTTTGATTAAAACAATAGGTTTATAAATGATTTCACATAGTTTTCTTTTCTAAAATTATATGTATCTACGAACTCATTACTACATTTCAAAAATAAAATATTGCTGCGCGAAACTTTATACTATAACAGTATTGTTATAACACAAAATGGATTTCTTACATAATTTTTTTTTTTATATAATGACAAGATATGTTTGAATTATTAATTTTTGTAAATTAATTATAATTATTTAATTTTTAATTCCGCATTTCTTTATTACCCTTGTGCAACTAACCTTCATGCAAGAATGTTTTTTTAATATATTTGATACAGTTGGAATTATGTAGCTGATGTCTTTTAATGAACATTATTCAATGATGTGGCCTTCTTCATCAATTCAAGGAAAGCACCAATAAATTACATTTTAAAATTCTGTCAATTATCACAACAAATTAGCATAAATAAAATTTACTGAGATTGTCTGTGAACACAATACAGGTAGAAAAATATTTTAATAAAAATATATCTAAACTATAGTCATTAGTACTATTTAGTAATATGATTGTTTATTTAAAATTTACATTTGAGCAGAAATGACTAGACCATTAACATTTATAATTTCTTTTTTATAATTTGACAAGATATACTTAATAAAAAAAATTGAAATAAATATGTTTATAATAATTACTTATCTTGATTGAACAATTAAAAAGTTTAGTTTTAATAAGATAAAAACGAACTAGAACATCATTGACATTTTTATGATTTTATTTATACTAAAAATTATTATCTCTTGCATTTAAAATGTTTATACTTGATTACCTCAGAATTAATTGAGTAATAAATTAGTAGCTATAATTAATTGCTGACATGATTTGAACAATTTCCCATAAAAAATACAAAATCTCATAATCCGATTAAAAGTGAAAAGTTTTCACCCGGAAACAAAAAAAACATGTAATATAACAAGATATATTAAAAACAAATACAATGTTTAACATACCGGCAATTGTAAACAAGAGTAGATAATAACACACGAATATCAAACTTTCACATTTCACTTTGGAACTTTTCAGTTTGCACTTTGTGTTTTCGTCCACTGACATTGTTGTGGTGTTTGTTTGTTGTCGAGTCGTCGGCGTCTTCAAGACATATGCAACGGCACCTTGATTTGAATTCAGTGAAAGTGAACCGCACTCACCGACATACACGGATATGCACACACACTCACTAAAAACCGGCATGTGAGACTGACCAATTCCTATCTATACCTTCACTTTTTATTCGATTCGGATATAAGATCCTTCCTCTTTCGTGCTCGAAGAGGCGCCTTGGTTACCTTGGTTTTGCCGCAGGGAACAATTATAAAATTGATTTTGTTAATTATAGTAACACAACGCAAAATTTTGAGATAACTTATTTACATAAAAATATTGATAGAATGCATTAACAAAATTTATATTGTTTATGGATTTGAACTTAGATCATATTATTACATACTAAGTACAAATTATTATCTTATTGGTGTGATTCTCTTTAATTATTTTCTGCATAAAAAAATCTTAGAACTGCTTTTAAATTATATGACAAAACAGTTTTTTTACATACTAAAATAATAATAACACTAATCGATGTGACAAAAAAATATTTATTTTAAATTTAATGTATAGACTTTTTGGTAGCTATGATGTCATCGATATTTTATAAATCCACTTTTGCATAATTTATTTGTTAAAGGATGACAAACGAATACAAGAATCATCGAGCTGTCTAACTTAAATACATGATAACTGCGCCAAGTTGTATTTCAGCGTGCTTGAGATAGAATTTGCAAATTAAAATGCAGTAATAAAATTAAAATATATATACAAGGTGTCTGAAAAGTGACGCCCGTGCACGATTTAACATTGAAGCATAACACATCTGCAGCATGTTTTTGTTTATCAATTATTGCAATTGCTGCATGAATGCGAGCTATGACATTTTCAAGTTTCGACAACAGGTTTGTGGTAAATTTTTTCTTTCAATTGAAAAAAAATGAAATGATTCAGATTCGGTGATCTAAGAGACCATGGTGTAGGTACATCTCTTTCGATCTACATGTTTGGACAGTTTTCATTTAGAAAATTTCTTATTTATAATCATAATATGACAGTTGGTACCAACCATTTATTCTGTTTTATTCTTTATTTTTTTGATGTAGTTTTTTTCATGAATAATTTATGCAGCTTATTAGTTGTATTTCTTTTGGCAGTTCTAAATTTGTAAGTATTACCAAATATATTTTAACCATTTTAAAAGCTGCTTTATCTGTCAACTTGAAATACCGTATTTACCATTTAGTTAGCCTTGTTGTTTCTGTTATTCTGCTTTCCTTCAACATTTTTTTTGCTTTTCTTTAATCTCTGCATTTTGTTTGGTATTGTAGTCTCTGTAAATGTTTTTTTTTCTATATTTTGGTATGCATAATTGTTTTGTTTTTTTTTTTTTTTGTTTTTATCTTTGTTTTTTTGTTTTCATTTTGCTTCTTTGGAATTTCTTCTTTCTGTTATATAGCTTTTATTTTATATGTTTGTTTTCATTGTTTGTTTTTATTGTCAAACTTTTTAATTTTTTTTTTTAGTACTTTCGTTGTATCTTTGCGCTTTTCATTTATTTTTATTTGTGAAGCATTTCTTAATGATTGTTGTTTTATCCACTTTGTTTTCTAGTATATTTTCTAGTTCTTTTCTATCTTTTTACCACGCTTTGCATTCTACTAGAGTATGTTTTGCATTATTGTGTGTTTTTTCTTTTTTAAATTTATTGCAAAAACTTTCCAAAAGCTTTGTGCTCGGTCAGAATTTTTATTGTGTAACACGTCTTGAGTTTGTTCTCTACCTGTTCTTTGATTTCCAGGATCAGTTTTCTTGTCTATTCTAATTTTTTCTACTATTCTATTGCCTCTGCCATTTTCTATTGTCTCCTTTCTTGTTTCTAATTTTCTTTTTTTGCCGTTTGTTTTTATTACTTTTATTATTTCTATTCTTTCTTTCACCGTATCCGCGATTTGGTAAGTTTAGCTAATTTTTAACAAGCTGGCTTTTGTAGCTCTTCTTATTTTATTTTGTTTTTGTCTTTATGGCTTTTTGCGGCGTATAACAATTTGTTTCTTGCTGCTATTGTTACTAGCTTTCTAGCTTCTTCTTTTGGATTTTTGTTGTTTGGTATAAGTCTACCGAGCTTTCTCTTTATTTCCTTTGTTATCATGACCGCTTTCTTAACCTGTTTATTCCATTCCTTAGCTTCAAGTGTCACTCTCAGGTATTTAATGTTTGTTCTTATAGTTATTACTTGATCTCTTTGTATTGTACCTGTTCCTCTATTTTTTTCATTATTTTAGCTAGTGCGTTGAACAACATTTTGGCCTAAATGACGTTGCTTTTTTTACTTTTTTCTTTTTTTTAATCAGTACTTAGGTGTTTTTTTTTTAATATCCTGGAAAGTTTTTTCTTCTGTTGATAATTTGAGTTATTCTTCTTTTGGAATTTTTTTATTGTGTTTTTATCACAGTTATTACATTTTTTGCAATTTTACAAAACTTACCAAGCATTTCTTCTACTGTTTTTATTAATTTGCAGTCCTTTTTAAGTTTAAACTTACACACTGAGTTATGTTTGACATTTAGAGAACATTAGTACATCCCATCTTCTTTAAAGTTTTAAGTTGCTAGTTTCCAATAAACGTTGTTAAACACGTCTTATGGATTTAGTATCAGGGCGTCAATAATTTGAAATTCATTCTTTGCGCATATGCCCAGCCGCTGCACTGGCTTTGTTATTACTTTCACCTATTATTATCAAGAGCAGGAGAGCACGCTTGGAAAGAAAGCAAAAAAGTGCTGTCAACAAAATTTATTTTTTGCTCGTTGTGTAATGTAACAATAACATGACACAGCTTGTCAAAACTTCTTAAGTTATAACTTTTTTTTTAAGAATAATTAATTAATATTGTCTTTGTTATACAATATCAAAATAAGAAAATATTTAAAAATATTTTTACTAAATTATGTAAATAATAATGAAAAGATGGTTACTAGAAGTAGAATCCAGGAACACCTAGCGGTACATCAAACACCTCATCGAAATTATTCAGCTAGCAGTAATTTGGAAACAATAGTAGTTGTGTAGGTAACCCAATACACTACATCGGGCATTCTCTCAAAATAATAAAAATCAGACAGAAGTACTATTTAATTATAAACTGTTGGCAAGTACTTATAAAATACAACACAATTTAAAACAGAATTTAAATTCTAATAAACCCAGTTTACATTTTAATAATGTAGATCCTAACGCTGCATTATATGCTTACGTTTGAAAACAATAGTAGTAGCCATCAGAGGTTATGCAGACATACTCTTTTTCACAAGTTTCTTCTAATACAAGAACTTGCCTACACAATTAATGTTGGAGTAGAATGGCTATGCACAGTTAAAGCAAGCATGTCAATCTACCTGCGGTATCTGAAAATTTATTGATTAACTTTAAAGATTCAATCAACTTAACAAAAATGAAAGATTTCAGTTTTAAAACTTTTTAGACCGGTAGCAAAAACTTGTTTAACTATTCCTGGTTGTGCAATAGAATATTACTATGATATTTGAGTTACCGATGATTTTCTCTTTGCTTTTTGATTACCGACCGCAAATGGAGCATTATTTAGTTATTGAACGCCATTTTGTTTTTCTTTACTAACGGTAATAAAAGGTAACGGTAGTGTGCATTATGAAAGCAGACCTTAAAGACATTATCTAAAATTTATCAGATAATTATGAAATCATTGTTAATATTGATATAAAAAAAAACTATAACTAAAGGTTTGTTTTTTTATAGAATTATATTAAAAACACACACATACAAATTAAAATATAATCTGCACTCTGTTAACTAAAGGCATATGATTGTTAATAGTGAACATAGTGCACAACATAATTTTTTTTTGTTTCATAACAAACTGACAAAGCAGTTTTGTCCAATTATTGTGATAAGTAGTTCAAGAACTTGTTAAAAAAACATTAAACATTTGTTTGTTTAGTATATTTCAAAACCAACAAAAATTATCACCACTTCTTAAAAAAAACAAAAAAAATATTGCAAGCATATAGCAATCATTCCAATAATATCAAAAATATCTAAATATGCTAATTTTAATAGATTGTTCAACTATATGGCCGACAAATTATGCAAGATCTATCAATGCTATTTGTAACCAAATTAAACTCATTATTAGTTTAGAGCATTATGAAGATTGCGGTACTGCATTAAATATTTTTAAATAATATCTGGTTGACAGAGATCAAATTGTATATGTATATGAATGGTACTATTCCAAATATATTAACGACTTTGAATGCAATGTTAAGGCTGCCAAAAATATTTTTATATGCTGATGATAGTGTTGAAGTAGGTTTATGTGAAACAAGTTAATGGATTAGTAGTATTTGTCTTCTATCTGCAAAAAAAAATAGTTTTGACAAAAATAAATTATAAATGTTGCAGATTTTGCAATTTTGTGTTTTACAGTACATATTCCAAGTTTAGTAACGACATTCGGCTACTAAATGTGTGAATGAGTGAGTGAAGAAAGTATTTTCTAACGCTTGATGAAAACAACCTTAAAATCAAACTAAATTCAGCTTATATAAAAAATGATTTTAGAGTCAAGAAAATAACAAGTAATTACTCAAAATTTACTTTCAAGAGCTTCCGCATTAGTGCTGATTGGTCATTACACAATACACAAGATCTTAACTTGTGGGAAAATGGTATACAAATCAACAGATATAACTTTTTACAAAACACTTATCAAATTACGTAGTATACTAACCAAAGCTATTTCAACCAATCAAGTAAGATTATTTCAACACATACCATACCTAAAACTGAAAGCTTAACTGTATCATATCATGTTGAGTTGTGTGGAATTGTTAGTTCATACTATTCTAGCTGTATATCGTTCACTTAGTAGAGATTTTTAACTATTTTTAAATGAACAACTGATTTTTTTTTTAGTTTGTTTAGATTTTTAGCATATCAGAGATGAACAACTGAAGCACTACATATTCTTAATTATAAAAAATAAAACCAACTTGCAATTTTGACGTATAATTTAATTAATCTCAAAAAACAGACACATTAAAACTTATAACGCTGATACAATCGTTTGAACTTAATCTTAAATTAAAAGTCGCTACAAGAGAAAATACTTCTCAATGCTGTAAACTTATGCTTTTCTGACCATCTAGGTATAAATATACAAATTGAATACAATTTAAAACTAAATTTAAATACTCCAGTAAATTATTGCTTAATTAAAATTAAATAAAATTGTAATAAAATTCCGTCCAGTTTGTCTTATGTGCAACAAACATAAGAGATTTTCCACAAAAACATGTCAGATTTAACATTTGCAAATCAAATTAAATTTATTAGAATTGTTGGAAATTTTCAAACATAAAATATTTAATGCCATTTTATCTCCTTTCCTAATCTTTTTAGGTTTTTTTAAATTATTTTTCTATTTTT
The DNA here is from genome assembly GCA_963932245.1 of Tachinus rufipes. Lineage (NCBI taxonomy): Eukaryota > Metazoa > Arthropoda > Insecta > Coleoptera > Staphylinidae > Tachinus > Tachinus rufipes. Next base: position 66,374,230 of record OZ010745.1, on the reverse strand, counting down.
ATAATCCCTAAACTCATTAATACCAATTTGTTAAGCCATGATTATTATTGTATTTCATAATGCCATTATTTCATTTAATTTTTTTTTTGCCCCAACTCTTGCCACCTTTTAGTATATATACATATATTTTGTTGTTGTTTATTTTACATTTACATTGTGTTTTGGTTTGACTACGCCTGTGTGTGATTTAGTTATTATTATTGTGATAATGCCAAAAAGTAAAACAAAATGATCAGCCTTTAGAAGAAGCAGAAAATCTATGGCCAAATACGCATCTCATTTTTGTAATGCGTAAGTACCTATTTCATGATTATTTTAAATTAGGAAGCATACAGAATGTACCACATTATACAAATTTATATTGTCTACCAAACAGAAAATAAAAAATCTTTTTATATTTAGGAGTTGCAATATACTCAGCAGCATTCAAGAAAATAAAGATGGAGACGCTTTTGAGTACATAAATGCTATACAAAAACACGTTGAGAGTACGACAGAATGCAGTAGTATTCAAGAAAATCAAGCTGTTGAAACTCCAGCTGAGTGCAGTAGCAATCAAGAAGCAGAAATTTTCATTGTTTACAATAATATTGACAAAGAAGAAAAAATATTGAATGATAATGGAGCAATTAATGCTAGCAAAAGAATGGTTGATATAAATTTCTTCTTGAAAAAAAAAATAAAAAAGCAAATTTGCACAGATAGGATTGCTGACAAATTAAATAATTCAGTAGCTTTGGAAGCACTTTCTATAGTAATTGAGTTTGCTCAGATGCAAGAATTAATGGTTGTTAACAATATTCTACTGGTCTCACATACATATTAAAAAGCCCAAAAAGTCATGTCATGTCAGCGGAAGAAAAAGCACTTGTTATTGTTTCTGGTAATGTAACAAATGACTGTGTGCCATATATAACAATTATTTGTGACGGAGCATGGTCTAAGAGATCGTACAGGACAAATTATAATGCTGCATCTGGCGTGGTAGGTTTATAAATATTTTATATTGTTCTAAAAAGAGCTTGTAAAGTTGATTGTTTTCTATAACTATAACAAACATTCTATTTTAGGCTTGTATTATTGGTAGATGAACAAAAAAAAAGATATATTTAGACGTACGCAACAAATATTGTTCCGTTTGTACAAAAGCAGCATTTAATAAAATAAACCCAGAGGAACATATTTGTTTTAAAAACTAGAATGATGCTTAGACTGCGTTAGAAGCAGATATTATTTTAAAATGCTTTAAATACAGCATTAGTTTGCATCGTTTAATATATAACAGATTAGTAGAAGATGGAGACAGTAGCTTTTGTTCTTTTAGAAAAACCCTACAAAAATTAGAGTGTATAAAAAGTTGAATGTAGAAATCACCTGCTTAAAAACATGTGTACTTGCCTGATAGATGCTGCTAGTCGCACTAAAAGTACTTCATTGAATCATCTAGTGTCAATATCTTTGATTGCTACCTGGTTTGGCTAGGTTTGCAGAATAAAAGCAAACACATCTTGCAAAAATAAAATGAAGTCTATATTATACTCCACTTTTACAAGCAATAAACATACAAAATATGTTCAAAAAAATGAAGCAATAGTCAAAGAATTTGAGAATGCTCTTAATTGCAAAGTTAAAAAATGTGTTTTTTGTGTGCATAAAGACTACAGTTTTTTGGGAACAAGTCCGGATGGATTAATTAATAGAAATGGTTTACTAAAAATTAAATGTTCTTTGTTATCAAGAAAAATGCATCCAGTGGATTGCATACAAAATAAAAAAATTGTCTTTGCAACGGTAGATAAAAACAATGCGCTTCATCTTAAGCGAACGCATAAATATTATTACCAAGTACAAGAACAATTTCAGATTGCAAAACAAAATTATTGCTATTTTCTTATTTGGTCACGGCTAGGTTTTGTATGTGAAAAGGTACGATTGATGCAAAATCTACAGATGCAAATGTCACATAAAATATGATTATATGTTTCAGATTGAACGTGATGCAATTTTTTGGATGAACATGCTTCCAAAGCTAAAGGAATTTTATGAAAAATTTTTGTTGACGGAGCTGGTCGACCCCAAACTTAATTCTGCAAAATAATATTTATGTGCAGACAGAATCAGAATTATCAAGAAATGTTGAAAGTTTTTGAATGAATTTTTGTAATATATAAATATCAAAAATTGTTGCCAATAAATTTACTAAAATAGTAATTAATTATTATTTGTTTTCCGGGAAGGTTGATAACTAATTAATATCATATACAGACTTCAGTGAAAAAATGTGTAGCATTTTTAATTTTTCACCACAATTGTTAATATTTACTGAACGTTCAATTTAGCAATAAATAAAAATTAAATATAATAAAGTTAAATTTGGTAACGCGTGCTTATTTTTATAAGCAAATATAACATATTATGTTACGAGTTAATAACTGATACTTATTTGTTTTTAATTAATTAATTACATATCAATAATTATATATTTGAATCATTTATTTACTAGAAACTCTCGAGAAAATATTAACAATAAATATTTCATTCTTATGTATGTTATTATCATATTATACATAATTGATGATGACATTTTAATTAGTTAATATGTACTAATATATGATTAATTAAAATAAAATATTGCATTTTATTAAAAGCTTATCAAAGAGTTCTTAAAATTTCAAGTTGCTTGTAATTTTAAATATAAATAATATTTACTTCTGCTTGTCGGTTGTTTTACCTTTTTTCATAACATAGTTAATATACTTATGATCGTGTTAAACAGATTGTGCGTATTTGTCTTTTTCGTTTAACTAGGAATCAAAAACAGTAACCTCCCATCGCTGTTCTCTTCTCTTTCTGTCGATCATATCATGCTCTCTCTACAATAAGTTCTCTCGAGACTACATGACACCCTTAACATTACATAACATCTAAGAATATTATTTGTAATAACAAACAAAAGACAGATTTACTTGAAAAAACAAGAATTTACAAAACCAGCTGTAATAATTGCTCTGCAACTTCAAACATAGAATTAACGATAACATTTTTACAAAAAACATTACTCAACTGCTCAAAGTGACCAAAAATGTTCTTACATCACTCAAAATAGATATAATAAAAAAAAAAATAATAGCATAGCCTAATACAACACTATTGATAAGTAGATACATTATTATAATAATATATAAGATACAACATAAGACATAAAAATAAAAATAAAATAAAAATAATAATTAATTAAGTAAAGATCTAATTACGTTTACATATTATAAGTTTTGTGAACAAAAATTTAAAATTTCTTACAGATATAGAATTGACAATATCATTAGGTAAAGTGTTAAAATCTATTAATACTTTATGGTACACTGTATTTTGTTTTTGTAGTTTTAATATTAAATTTATTGGCTATCCGTGTATTGTAGATATAGATTTCATAATTGAATATAAATTTATTTTTAAGATACTCAGTTAAATCACCCCTTAAGATTTTAAAAACAAATGTTGTTGTTAAAAATGACAGTCTTCAATACACCGATAACTATTGCAGTGTGTCTAACATAGAAGCAATAGGCGTGTACCTATTACAGTTCAAAACGATTCGCATAACTCTGTTTTGCAAAATTTGCAGTTTGTTAACATTGTACTGCGGCTGTAAGTATAATATTGAACTGCAATAATCGAAATGAGGTGGAATAATAGACCAATAAACCTTAAAAAAATTTTTTTACCTAAATGATTAAATTAACAATAATTTTTAACATATCTTCACGATTTAAAAAACTAATAAGTAGTAAATCAAAATAATCATTCGAACAGTATTACTAACGCCATCTCGCACAAATACCAATAACACTATGCATCAACTCCGTCCGACAAACCCAATGAAGTAGAGTAAGGTAGAAGGGGCAACGACGACTGCGCACCCTAAACCTCGATCCGCGTTTGGTTACTGCCATTTTAGTTCATAAAAACTCGTTTGTTTACATTTGGTATCACGAATTAGGCAACTAACAATACTCGGTACACAGGTACGACTTTTATCTTTGCATGTAATTTAAGAGGGTTACCTAACTATAAAAATAAAAGCGCGGCATATTTAAGTAAAATTTTTATTTACGAAACGTTTACGTATATTACTCATAGACTAACTAGAGATAAATGATAATTATTTACAATAAACTTGCTTATATATTACTCTGCGAGTAGAAAATATCTATGCAGGTACATTTCAAAGAGATTATAAAATAATTAAGGGCGTAGAAATAAAAGAACGGCATATTTAAGTAAAATTTTTATTGGTGGTTAAATAATATAAGTTTATGTAGTTTTTGGCAAATATTTCCATCTGTAATTTTTTCAGTATGTAATTTAGATAAGTTAAAAAATCTAATTTTGCAATATGAAGCAGAAATTATTTTAATCAAAAGGAATATATGATTTGATTCAAATTCTGCTTCATAATAATGATTTTCTAATTCGGGAAATAACATGGAATGGTGTCCAAATTTATTTAATATAGAAACAATAATTGTTTCCAAAAAATCTTTTTCTAGTGGCATTTTGTTATTTGTGACCATCATTACTTGTCGTATTAGTATCTCTGTTCGTTTGCATATCTTTACGTATGCAAAGATATTCCCGCTATTCTGTTTGATATGTTGTTACAACCTAATGCTGCACATGTAACGGCATATTGAACAAATTAAACCATTCACTACCACAACCACAAATTTATAATAATATATTTACGAAACGTTTACGTATATTACTCACAGACTAACTAGAGATAAATGATAATTATTTACAACAAACTTGCTTATATATTAGTCTGCGAGTAGAAAATAATTATGCAGGTACATTTCAAAAAGATTATAACATAATTAAGGGCGTAAATCTTTGGAATTTCCAAGTAATCCAAAGTAGAATATTATCTGTAATTATGTGTAATGCGATTACTATGTAATTAATAAAATATACCTGTGTTGTTTAAGTAATCTACAATCTACAATAAAATTATTATAGATTGTTTCTTAAATTAGAAAACTATAATAAAGCAGGAACACTGTCAAATGTGTTTTTTTATATAAAAATACTGTGATTTATATTGCAAAATTATAATTGTAAACTTATATAAACGTAAATTAAATTTTACTAAAAAATAACGAATATAAACTAGACAAAAATTGCATAAACTTATATCATTCAATCACTTTTAAAGTTTTAATTTAAATATAGCGCTCCTTTATTTTTAAATTAAATGCAATGATAGATGTCGTGCTATGAACCGAGTATTGTTAGTTGCCTAATTCGTGATACCAAATGTAAACAAAGCGTTTTTATGAGCTAAAATGGCAGCGTTCATGTGTGAATAGTTCGCGCAGCTGAATGCCCCTTCTACCCTACTCTACTTCATTGGACAAACCTCTCTTGAACTAACCTCTCACACACGTTATGGTGCAAATGCAACAACACTAACAACAAAACAGTGTTTATATAAGATGTAAGTCATATTGTATTATTTATTTTTATACTTTTATGTCAATACGCCTTGCCGTATCTCATAATACTACTTACTGTACCATTTTCAACAATTCGCTTGTTATATTATGTACTAAGTACTTTTTAATGTATTGTATTGGGTATTATTACAATACCAGAAAATTACACTATTTAATCTAATGCTAAATTAATAAATATTTATTTAGTTTCACATTAATAATGAAAATTTCTTAATATAATGCAGGGTGCATTTTTTAATTTTTAACATTTTTTTTATAATGAAAAAATACACATTATTTAAAATAACTTTTTATTTAGCAAAAAGAAACAATCAAAACAACATTACTTTACATGTGTTGATGCAAGCTTTTGATATTTGTCAAAATTGTTTTTTTTTGTTCGATTAGTAAAATTTCAACAACAGAGAATACGCAGATATCATTTTTGTTTACGGATTAATGTATGTCGCAAGTATCAATTAAGATTTTCAGACAGATGGCAAACTTTTCGTCGCGTATTTTTGAACGCATTTCGAAGGCTCTGTGAATTTGGAATTGGAAATCGCCGTAATGAAACACACCGTGGCAGAAAAAGAACAAATAGTTTAGGCAGTTTTTGATGAAGGGTCAGCGTTATGCGACTATTTGCCCGTTTACAACTATCTAAAAACTTTGCCAGGAAAACCATAAATAGAATTTTTACTCATATCATTATCAAAAAATACAACACCTTGCATTTTTTCAATGACTTTTTGAGCGACATTAACAATATTCTAACTTCTTTAGTTCAATATTGTGGAGCGATGAATCTATGTTCACATTAATATGCACGCATTAATATAGATAATAAGCATATCTGCTCATAAAATCCGTACGCAGTTAGGGTACGAGCTTACCAACAAAAATTTTCAGTTAACACGTGGTGTGGGGTTATTAATGGGCAACTACTGTCAATTCAAATTTTACCACATTGTTTAAATGCTAGTTTATACGCAGAATTTCTCAAAAATCACTTGGAAAGTTTGCTGGATAACAATTGCCTTACAAGATGTGGTACTACCACGATAGAGCTACGCTCTATGTTAGGCAATATGTAGTTTGGTGGCTCAACGATCATTTTAATGATAGGTGGATTGGCAGAAGAGGTCTAGTGAACTAGCCAGCAAGATCTCCTGATCTAAATCTATTGAACTTTTGCGGAGCCAATAAACAACGTGGAGCAGCTACAAAAGAAAATTGCAAATGCTGCAACAAAACACAACAGATTTTAAAGTAGTTTATTGTTCTCTTTTAGTGCGTTGTCAAGCTTGCATCATCTCTCATGGTTTCCATTTGGAGAACTTTTTAAAGTAATATTGTTTTGTGTGTTGTTACCATTGTTAAATATGTTTTTTTTTACTTAATTTTGCCAAATAAAAAGTTTTTTAAATAATGTGAATTTTTTGATTATTTCAAAAACAAAGCGAGATAGATAAAAAAGTTATTTAAGTTTTCTGTTTAAAATTAAAAAAATGTACCCAAGGTATATAGTTTTTGCTTCCAGTTAGAAAACATCTTGCATATATTTATAAAAATAAAGAATATAAAAGTGTTTCACCAAATCATCAATAAACTTTTTAATTAATTTTAGAATTAACTAAATGTTTTTTTTATTTCTTTATCTGATAAGAGGTTTTTTGGCGTACAGGTCTAACTAACTTTTTTTTTGTTTTTTTTTTAAACTGTGTAAAGCACTAAACATAACGGAAACCTTCAAGTTAAAAAAAGAGATTTTCAGCATAATCTTTTGATAACTTACATACTTTGTATTTTTATCTCGTTTGTTTTGATTGTTTTTTTGCGTGCTTGATAACATATCTATTCTATGTTAAAAGTATTTTATACAGGGTTAGTCAATACTACCAAAACACCTAAATAATTCTACAATAGTAAAAAAATTTAAAAAAAAGTTTTTTGGTTTTAATCAAACTATTGTTTAAATGTTTTTTTTTTAATATAAAGGGTGTTCATTTTATTATGGAAATTTGTAAACTTTTTTTTTAAATAGAACACACACAATTTTGGAATAGTTCATAAATCCTACATTTGTTTATTTGAATTTTTTTCAAAAGAGTATATAGTATACTTACATTCTATAGACTTTGTTTGTACTTGTAAAACATAAAGGCTATTGATTATATTTATCCATTTTAATCATTATATATTTAAAATTGATTATAAATTTGAATATAACCTGTTACCAAATGTCGGAATTAATAACTGATATACTAATAAGTATGGACTGGATTATATGCAACTTGAAAACGCTAAAATATGCATGCAAATATGCAATAAAAAACCCAAAATATGCATGAATATTCCAAAATATGCAACTATATGCAATATAAATATAAACAAATCTAGTTTAATACTTTTATCAAAAAAACAAAATCTATAACAAATTCTATATTTTCAATTTTTAATAAAGTTAACTAGGTAAAATGTGTTAAAATATTTAACTTTATATATACAGGGTGTTAAACAAAAAACGTACTGCTAAATAACTCTATTTTAAAAGGTTTGTTGAGTACTTTAAAGGCAGGTACACACACGTATGTTTTATTTTTTTAGTATACTTTCAATAACAATCAACTTTAGTTTTTAAAGAACAACATATATTTTTTTATTTTATTTTTATCTGTAAGATTTTAAATATAACCTAAAAAAATTAAAAAAAACTTATAATTTTTTTTCTATTTTAATGTAACTTATGTTTAATTTCTGTGATTTTTTTATGTTAATATGCAACAAAGCGTAAATATGGTTGAAATATGCATTTGCATATAATTCGGTCACTACTAATAAGCAATCTAAGATTGATCTTGGGTGGTCCCTATATTATTTGAATCTAGGATTATATTGACGGTGTATAGTTTTTAACTCGATCTGACAATTAAGCAAAGAATGCATTGGCCGATTGCGTCTAAAGTTGCTATCACGGTATCCGTGAATTGACTTAAAGAAAATTAACATTTAGCAAAAACTAACTATGATAAATGCACGCAAAATAATAGTTATTTGTTTTACTAGGCATAAAAGCACAAGATTTAATGCCGCGGCTACGCTCGGCTATGAAACCAGCCAAGGCATTAAATCTGCTTTTCTGCCGTGTGAAACATATAATTTTTTCTTCAAATTTGTTCCAATTCCACGCAAAATCGACTTTTTCATATTTAAATTGCGTTTCATTATCAATTATTTATTATTTCTTAATGTCATTGTCAATTTTAATAACCAGTTTGATTTAAATTATTACTTGGAAGGTTGCCTAGCAACGAACTTTTTCTGCCTACTTTTTCTGCCTAGGCAGTAAAAGTGGACTTTTTCTGCCTAGGCATTAAAAGTACATCTTCTAAGCCTGCCAAGTGTCATTATAAGGCCGCTTTTAATGTCATTTGGAGAAAAAATAAATATTGTTCCGTATCTCCGAAACCGTTGCTATGACAACTCATGTTTATTAAAACTTTTTTGTTTGTTGTGGTTTGTACTACAACCCTCTTAAATATTTTAAATAAAAATAATAAAAATAAATAATGTTCCATATCTCCGAAACCGTTGTTATGACAACTCATGTTTATTAAGACTTTTTTGTTTGTTGTGGTTTGTACTTTCTTCTTCTTCTTATAATGTCATACTTGCTAGGAGCGTCGGCACCCCTCTCGTATGTGTTTCTGGTGTGCGATAACAGTTCTACACAAACATACGGGACTTACAGATTAACGTGGAAAATATACAGGGTGTTTATTTTATTGATTTTATAAAACATACTGTATATTTACATATTTTATTGATTTACTTATTTTTTTGTTATTTGTTATTGATGTTTTTGTTCTTTTTATTTGTTTAGTTAAAATAAATGTATATGTTCGTGTGAAAATGTTCTTAATTTGATGTTTTTTAAGCTCAAAAATGCTCTACACCAGTGTTTCCTAACCTTTTTTGTGCCATGCCCCACCTAAGCTTTTCTAAAATTCTTATGCCCCCCTATGTAACATATACATAATTTTTAATATTAAAAAACTGAATTGGTCACTTAAGAAACTTAAATGATAGGTTTTTAAAAAGAAAACACTAGGAAATTATTAACGAAACACAGTAAGTAAGTTTTCAAAACATATAATGGAAAACTGAAATTTAAATTTGAAATAATTTTAATACAGATTTTTCTATATTTACTTAATATTTTAATTAAGTAAGATCGTTGCGCTTGATGCTTACTGCACAGAGATTTTATGTTAGGTTCCAATTTGGTTAGTTTCAGTCTCAAGTCTCCCAATTGTGTTATATCCAGGCGATTTATTTTTACCAGTAAATCATTTACAGCTCTAAATCCACATTCAGCTAAATATTAAGATGAAAACGGCAACAATAGTTTTCTTGCACATTTTCTTGAATTTGGGTATTCGGTTTCTGTTTTCTCACAAAGCCACGCCAATTCAAATTTTTGGTGTTCAAAGTTTTTGTTGTTAATATATTTCTGACATAACTCAATAAAAGTAATGAAACCATATATTAAGTTGCTTATTTAATATATTTAGTTTTTCAGAGATATCGGCTAAATAACTCACAAATGCTTTACCATCGATTGTTAACTAAACGACGCCGAAAACCCAGTGGACATTTAGGTCTCGTCACACAAATTTATAATATATATTGGCCGCAATTATTTAAAAATTTGCTAAAATTGAAAGACAATTTTAGCACAAAAATCTAGCATTGCATTTAAATGGCCCGGAGCAAAAGGGATAAACTCGTATCGAGTCTATTTTTGAATTGCTCCTCTTAACAATCAAATTGCCCCCCTGTGGGTGGGCCCCACGTTGGGAAACGAATAAAAAATTTTTTAACAAAAAATACTCGAAATCAAAAAAGTAAAAATATACATGGTGTTCAATTTAAAAAAAAAAACTAAATTTTTATGACAAAATGAAAACCTTATATATTAAAACTATGTTTAACGAATAGTTTGTTCAAAACCAAAAAAATTTTGTTTGTAACTTTTTTAAAAATTCATAGATTTATTTAGCTGTTCCAATAATTTTGACTTGGCATCTTAGTTTTATTCAAGTTTTCTGATTTCTTACTTTTGCTGTAGGAGCTTAAATTTAAATTATGTTTAACTTAATGAGTCATATTATTTACTACCACGGCCACACAATGCCAGATTTTACCTAGTACATGGTGTAGCAAAATAAAAGAGTTAACAATTATTTATCTGATTTTTTGCTACATGACTTGTACATGGTGAAATCTGGCATTGTATGAACTTTATCTGGCCATCGCATTTCATTAACACTCACAATTTTTACTTAGCCTTTTTGATCTTGTTTGAAGTTGTAAATTTTGTATAAATTGCAAAATTTGTTAATAACGTTCCAGGTTTTATTTTTTTGGGCCTTTAGCTAGTTTAGACCTGCACGAGATAGAGCGCCTTTTTTTTTCTGGAAACATTTTATGAGCTGGTTTTCTTTCACGCTGTAGTGCCACAGCCATACTAATTAAAAAAATATACAGCTTAGTCAGCAAAACCTCATACAATCAATAATTTTCCATAAATCTTGCATGCAGATTCATACTAAAACTTGTATCTAAGAAAGGAATTGGAAAAAATAAATATATAAGATATTGTAACAGTGTTGTTTTATTCATATGCTATATCTTTTTATACATCAATCAGAATAGTCTCTTTATTCCAATTATTTTACATTGCAAAAATTTACACGGATTAACAAATATTGCACGTTTAGATATCTAAAAACTCACTTTAGTTTTTTTAAGTATGAGATGTGACACATTACATGATATAAATAAAGTTAACAAAGAAAACTAAATATACCACACATACATATATGAAATGTTGCTAATTAATGAAACACTTAATAATTGCATACAGTAAACAATTAACTAGAAATGCCTTGCTAACAGTTTACTTACAATTGTCTGCAAATCGTTTATAAGGTAACTCCAGTAGGTTTTATCAATATATTAATTAGTTAAATAATGTTTTATTGCCTCTACACTCTATATACGATTTAAAAAGTATGTTCAATTTGCACAATTAAATAAATTAACAATGCAAACTGTACACGCAATTTTGTTCTAATAAAAAAAAGAACATAGCTATAAGCTGGAAATTATAAACTACATTTACGCATTATATTGACCAGAGAGAGAAGAGTCTTAAAAAGGCGATAGGATTTTTTTAATTATTTTTTTGTTTTTAGTTTTAACCAATGACATCCAACATTTATATATTGATTTGGCCCAATGAAATATGGACCCAAAACGAAAACATCCAGAGCTAAAAAATCAACATTTAAATTTAATTATATATACATTATTTTGTTAAATATTTACAAATAAATAAATATAAACTATAAATTATTTATACAAAATCAACTAGATTCAATTGAATTATTAATATGATGTACATGTTTTAAAATATTAATTTAGTTTCTAACTATAACGGATAATATTGCTAATAAATAACTCGCATATCCCGACAGAAATAAACACACATTTGAAGAATCATTATACAATTATTTACAATCTGATGAGCTAATTAATTATTTTATAGATACAATGCATTTAAATCAACTTTTGCTAAGAAGATTTACAGTAATGTTATGCAATTATGCACGACCGCCATTTTAATACTAATTTTATTGTTAGTTTCAAGTTGTGCTTTGATCTTATCAAATGAATAAGGTAATGAGGATAATTGTATTATATTTTATTTCTAATATTTCATAGGCGAATTATATTGCTTCAAAGTTTTTTAAAATTAGGTTTAGGTTTTGTAATTCTCTTGTGGTTAATTCAATGTTGACACTCAATCTCTTATAGATTTTATAAGATTTCTGCACATTTATGTAAGCGGAGTATACTTATTTGTATTTACTAAATCTAATTCAATTAGTACTAACTAAAATCTATTTATATATTGAGTCATGAAATATAACTTGAGCATTTGAGGGTGATAGATCGTATTTCTAAGATTTCTATGTATTACTCTAATTTGATATCTGGCTCCCTTAAATTAATTAATATTTTATGACTCGATATTTTTTTGGAAATGAATTGATTTCATTATTTTATTTATACATGATTATATTTCAATTTATTATACATTTATAACCTCACATCCTAAAATAAGAAGAAATCTGTTTGAAAAAGTATTCTATTTTAAGTCCCTAAAATTAATTCAAATCAATTATTATAAATGATACTTAGGAAGACTATGGATAATAATTTAATAAATAAAGTTGAGTTTATTTAATTTTCACTGAATAGAATAGAATACTAATAATTAAAGTTATATAACAATCTCGATAACAACAAAGCATTATATAGATTTTAATATATTCAAAACAAATTTCATACTAAATATGCTCAACTTTTTACAAGAAGTATTTAGAATCGTACTGGATGTATTTATCTCATAAACTAGTTAGCAATAAATTAATTTGTATTTAGTTTTAGATGCAGTATAGAGTTTAATTTATTTCTCTATTACAAGACAACCAAATATTTAAAAATAATTAAAAAGCGTATAAAATAAGCAAAAAATATAGTTTAATTAATTACATAGCTTATAAAAAGTTGCTAATAATTAATAAAACATTATTTGTGCGTTAATATATTCAATATTAGAATAATTTTTCAATCAAATTTATGTAAACCTTTACATACTAAAAAAAGTATTGCAACACGCCCAAAATCACACTTTCTTCTAACAGTTTTGTACTTGGCTTCCTTTGCTCTCTATTCCTCCATGTCACACATACACACTACCTAAGATTAGTTTTAATTATTATCTCGTTATTATTATCAACGATTTCAGGTAACACACATGTTAGTATAATTACCGATTTATTATTGTCAGCACAGCCTTTGGGGATCATACATCCCCAAAATAGTTTTTTAAACTATTTTTAAAATATTATTCTTTGCAGTAAAATGCAATATGATATATTTGTGCGAAATGAATCGCGAAAATATATTATAAAGGAAATTAAAAACAAATTACATTTACATATAGTATTATTACACATTAATTAATTATTATTATATATTATTTTAAATAATATTTGTAGAAACATTTCGATAAATATATTTTAGTACTTAACAGTAACTAATTTGTACAATGTTCATGGACAGATTATATCCATTAATTTATATTTTTAGTTTTATAAAATTATAGTAGTTACTTTTTTTTATAAAAGCGTTGCCAGTCATAGAATGAGTTTGTAAAGCGATACGGTTGCACTTCAACAATGATTTTTCATTATTGATAAAATCGAAAGGTCTGAAATTTTGGAATCAAAAATTAGCAAACATATTATTGTTATATAAATACTATTTTTCTAATTAAATGTGAAACGTGCTGCTTTATAGGCTCACTCTGATTGTAGTTTGAATGTATGTAACATTTGTAGGCATTAGTAATTAATTTAATAAAACTGAAAATAATAAATAAATGTATATTGATATTTTCTAAGCAAAGCTGTTACATTATTTAGTTAAATAGATAATATACAATAGTTCTGTCCATGTTTAGTACATAAACAAATTGTCTCAATAAAATAATTTTTTTATAAATATATTTTATTCTTTTTTGGTTCTATCTAATAATATAGTTTTTTATTTCTTAAAAATCTGCAACAAGTAACTACTACTCATTTTTTATCTAATACAATAAAGGTTATTTTCATTATGTTGTAACAAATTTTATATTAAAATTGACCTCCATTTATATATAAATAATGTTATTTTGGTTAAATGCATATTTCGTGCCCAGTGACTAACAATTGCTGATTTTTTTGTTAAATTCTCTATTAGATTCAAAACCAAAACATAATAAACACAAGACCAATGTTTTAAAATATAACAATACCGAATTGACTATAACTTGCAGTATTACTAGCCAGTTTGCTGCCATCATATATATTTTTTTAATAAGGCATATTATCATTAACATTAATTGAACAAAAAATGGTACTTACTATTCCTGTCTAATATTATTTGAAATAATATAGGTTGCAAACTATTTAAATTGATTTGAACACAAGAATTATACCTCTTTACAATTTTTAGTAGTTTCTATCTTCAATGGTACCGTGAAGATAAGTGTCTTCTGCTTGTGGTTGGACCGCTTCTTGTCTGAATGGATTGTTGAAAGGATTCGTGTTTCCAGTTGATCCGGCAGCAAAAGGATTAACCGGAACGGTTTGACCCATCACTTGGGGCTGAGGAGGAATCGGCGGCGGTGCTGGTTGTTCCACAGAACCGTATGTTATTGTTTTTCCTGACAGTGAAGTTTGTAGAAGGCCATTGCTTTGTGTCTGTTTGAAAAATATTATTAAATTTAATTCAAAAAAACTTGTTTTTAATACTTACAGTTGGTGATTTCTTAATTTGTACGTTTTCATCCATAGCGTTCCATTGTTTTGCTTCTTCATTAGCATCAGGATCAGCCCATGGTTGCAAGTCGCCAGATGCAAATAATCCATAGAATATAACACCCAAAAAATGAATCATAGCTCCTAATATAAAAACGTCTTTCCACGTCTCTGCATTCTGAAATTAAATATAATTTTTGGTTTGAAATTATTATTTCATATGTAATAATATCTAATTTGTAAATTATAATCCTTTTCTTTATTGCGCGTTTTACAGCTATTTTATATCGCCCCAAAAGTCTTACGACTTGTTTGAAGGGGGTTAACGCTCTATAACTGAGCCATTTTACCGTACTTCAATCCTAAATCAAATAATTTAAAAATATATATATATAAACTAACTATGTATATAAAAGAAAATTGCCGGCAATATGACAATAGTTCTCTACCAATGTTTTATTTATAAGTTCAAATTGTATATTTGGAAATTTAGCTCTCCTAGGCTTGAAACTGATTTTAAGCATTTTGTATTGTTTCAAATCATGCAGGCGTTGGTGGTAGATAAAAAGTATTTTGTAATTAGTTAAAGTACATTTTTATTTTTTTGGCAAAACGTAATTAAAATAAGTTTGCAAAAAAAAGTCATTGATTCATGTAAAATTTCAGAAATATTAATATATATTTGATTTTTATAAAACCGTGTTTACTTATTTTAAGAGCAGTTTACAAAATTTTTAATTTCAAAGTTATTAAAAAAAAAAACAAAACAATTTATTTCAATTAACCACTTCCTAAATTAGTGCACATATCAATGCGGGTTCTTGACTCGTCATAACTTTTCATAATATCTTCTAGGTATATATGGATTGCATCGCATTAATAATTTTCTTTAACAGATTATTATGTAATTAAAAACTAACTGTTTTGTCGACCCCACAAATAAAAATCT
Source organism: Tachinus rufipes (assembly GCA_963932245.1). Taxonomy (NCBI): domain Eukaryota; kingdom Metazoa; phylum Arthropoda; class Insecta; order Coleoptera; family Staphylinidae; genus Tachinus; species Tachinus rufipes. The sequence continues at coordinate 66,358,346 of OZ010745.1, read as the reverse complement.
ATGATGATTAAATCGGGACTTTAAAAGGCGAACAATAAGAAAATAGTGATCTGGGCATCCGTTTTTTTGAAAATAGATTGAGTTAATATAATTTAGAAACAAAACTCAATTTTTTTTCATTATAAAAGTTTGATAAAAATTCCCATAAAAGATACAATAATCTCATAATAATATTGTCTTCAGTTGAAAATTGTAAAACCGAAGATGTTGATTGATCAAAAATGTAATAAAAAATTATTTTTGCTAAAATATTGTTGTCCATTAACAAACAAAAATTGAAACGTTTAGCAACATTACCTAATTCCAAAATTTATAAAAGCAGCAAAACTGGACCTGTCATTCAAGTCTGGAATACTGTCATTCAAAACAGGGATTCTGGTTTCAAATAGACATATCCAATTTTCAAGTAGTGCCTTCGCGTACCCGAACTCTCGTGACCCAGATCAAAAATACCATATTCTTACTTATTGCAAACGCAGTAAAATTAAATCTAGCCAAAAACTGATAACTTTGCTTACCCAAACTCCTTGCCCCTGGACTATCCTATTTCATCCTTTTTAACTTAAATACTAACAATATCTACTAATCCCAATCTGGCAGTATGTATAAACCGTAATGTTATATTATAACGTCTTGTTGTAAATCTAATTATTCCGTACGTAAAACAGCTTTTCATTTAGATGTGCGGACAAAGACCTTGGATTTGGAACAAGTTATCAAAAAGGCTACCAACGGGAGAGTTTCATTAAATGCTTGGATTTAGTCTAACAAGTACAAAACTCAGTCTACCGTAGATTGTGGAGCAAGTAGTAGTGCTATCCACGAGACAAACCGTTCACAAAGTTGAAGATAGTTTACGATACGATTAAATTGGCGGAACAAAGCCTTGCCACTTCCATTAATTAATTTAATCAACCAAACAATAACTTAGTTTGTGGCTTAAAAGTTAATTTTTCTAATATTTGTAATCTAAAAAAGAATTTAAATTCTGTTCATCAGCACCTTGAACATAAAAACGCTATATCTTTTTTTTTTGGCTATAACCAAAGTAAACAAAGATCCTGATTGTTTTAATCTGGTAAATTCCGGTTATCATCTTAAACAATCATTTGCTGATCATCAGGGTGTGTGTGCCTACATTCACATCAACAAGCACATTGAGTTGTTTTTGTTGAAAAGTAATATATGCCTATTAACAAAAATTCTCTTATTGCAAAGATTCAGTTTTAAAATTATATTATATTAGATTTAAACCCACTATAGACATTTTTTTGGAGTAAAAAATTGGAAATATTACTTTAGGCATTATAAATTAAATACACTCAGATGCAAAAAACGGGTTATTGGGTTATTTTTTTTCAAAAAACTTGGTAGTTTTTTTTAATTTTGAGTTTTTTTACAATCAAAGAGACCATCAGGATGTAAAAAAAACAACATGTACTTATCAGTTTATTTAATGAACATTCACAAGGTGGCTACTGGGTTGACTTGTTGGTTTTCGAGTAACTGTCATTCTCAGGGCAGATTGGTGTGTTAATTATAGTTCTGAAAGTTGTGCAATAGCTGTTGCTCTTGTGGCAGGTAAAAGAAACCAACGGTATGTGTCCAGATTCCTTCATGTAAGTATTTCTACCGTCCAAAGAGGACTTGAGCGGTATTGGGAGACCGGCAAAAATATTTGGATGCTGGGATCTAGTAGGAAACAAAAAACGACTGCTATCGATGATCGATTTATCGTTCGTACTACTCTACGGAATCGTCATGTGACTTTAGTAGAGATCAGAAACCAGCTAAGTGAAGTTTGTGGTACAGCTGTGAGTGTGTGGACAGTTTGTCGAAAGTTGCAAGAAGCTGGTTTAAAATCTTGTAGACCAACAGTTGGATCAAAATTACTTCTACGTCACCAAGTAGCCAGACTCCAATTTTCTTGCAAACATTTGAATTAGACATTGGCACAATAAAGGACAGTACTGTTTACTGACGAGTCTAGATTCTGCCTACATTCGTCAGATGGAAGAGAACGAGTATGGAGACAAACGGAAGAACAATTTGCGGAGTGCACCTTTAAGCCCCGGCTTAGCCATGGTAAAAGTTTCCTGATGGTATGGGCAGAAATATCAATGGATGCTTGCACCGAATTGATTGTCATTGATGGAAGATTGCTGACTGCACAGCGGTATATTGAGAAGGTTTTAAAAAAATTTGTAGTCCCATTTGCTCTATTTATCGGCGATGGCTTTATTCTTATGCAGGATAACGCGAGACCGCATTCTGCATGTTGCGTCACAGAATACTTGGTTGCAGTTGGAATAAGAAAATTTAACTGGCATGCATGTACCGCAGATGGAAATCCTATAAAACATGTTTGGGATATGCTGAGCAGACGTGTTAGAGAACGTGCAGTTGCACCAACCACAATAAACGAGCTTTGTGTGGCACTTTAGAAAGAATGGCAGAATATTCCACAAAATAATATTTGAGAGCTTATTAATGGCATGGGCCGCCGTATGCAGCCAATAGTTAGGGCTTGAGGAGGCAATACAAAGTATTGATCTTTGTTAAATTTATTTTCAGAAATGCATTTTCTTTTGTGTATACGTACATTATCGTTTTTGCTTATTAATGTTTATTAAATAAACTGATAAGTACCATATGTTGTTTTTTTCTACATCCTCTTTGATTGTTAAACACTAAAAGTTTTATAAAAAATTACTTGGTTTTTTTTGTGTGAGTGTATATTTTGTAAAAGTCTGATAAACCTTGCGGGCCAGAAAAATGTTCAAGGCATGTGGCCCGCGGGCCGCTGGTTGGCCACCCCTGTACTAGATTAAAGCAATTTGAATCTTTATTGTTCACTTTGGTTTCAGTCAAAAAAAGGTTATAAGAATTTTTTTTGGAACACAAATATTAGTAATATTAATTTATAAACCCGATATTAGGTCAATGATAGGTGGTTCAATTAGTTTGTGGAACAGTATAGGCTTTATTCCGTCTATTTAATTGTATCATTTTAATTGTTTCATACACCAAGTTTGTGCTACTTGTTTCAATATCCACGGGAAATTAATTTTATTCTTTAGATTCAGTCTAAAAATCTAATAAAACTCCATGTTAATTTTTTTGATAGTCTATTCTAAATTGGCCCCTATCCGTAAATCCAAATGAGAGGTTCTTTTACGTGAAGAACTAATTAATTCAAAATAAGCTATCATGTAATATAATTGCGTTGTATACCTACCGCAAGATCTAGATTAGTAGTTTAACTGGGCAAGCAAAATCACCAATCTTTGAAAACTAGAATTTGCATCCTTGGGTTTGAAATGAATAAAAATAAGGTATTTTTGACTCAAACATGGTTTGAGTACTCTTTAAAAACGGGATCCATTTACTTGAAGCCTGAATCTCGGCTTCCAGTGCTAGCTGTAGACTCCATGCTTATATTTTTAACCGATTGAAAGTAAAAAATAACTCAAATACTTGAGATTTGTATTATTTTTTACTCGTGTAAACTTCTGTCTACGTATTATTATTTTATTATTATTATACCAATGTATAAAATATAAATTTAGCGTTAACATTTAAATAAATAGTTAACTTCATTATTAATTACTGTACCAAATACGATATAGTAAATGTGTATATATACTTACATGCTTAACAAAAACTTTACTTTTCTTTAAAATGAGAAGAAATGTTATTATACACAGTTGCATAGACACCTCAATACTAAGGCCCGTTTGCACCAATATTTTTTAAAAGTATTCCATAACTAAAGGGCACTTAAAATAAATTGTTCCTTAGTTAGGATTTACATTGCACCATACAAAAAAAAGTGATCCTTAGGTTAAGTTAAAGATAGATTGGACAACACTGTACAAATTTAGTGAAATTTATTTCCGCTACGTTTTTCTATCAAATGTCTGACATTAATGCAATATTAATTTAATTAACTTAAAGGTATGTATATTTGTAGATGTTGTAAATAAATATAGAAAAGAGTATATAATGTTTGTGTTTTTACTTTATTATTACAGTTTCAGAAAAATGAATTTTCATGCAAAAAGAATTTGTTCTGCTAATTTGACTTCTACATATCTATTTTTTATTTGAGAACTATTAATTATTGTTGCATCATGAGCGGAACCTGGCCATCTCGCAACCAAATTCAGGTTTTTCACTTTACTATCTGAAACTACTTGAACATTTAAAGAAAAAAAATTCTTTCTATTTCAAAAAATGTCTGTTTTGTTTCCACAAACAAATTCGTACTTTACAAGAAGTTGTTTAATAAATCATAGAAAATTACCAGGTGATTGAATTTGAATGTGGGTTCCATCTATAGCACCGAACACCCTTGGAAAGGCAGCAATATTGAAAAACTTCTGGTATAATTGCCTTTTTCTAAATTTGTTTCAGGAAATTTTACGTATGTCGGACATAGTCTTGGTGGTGCCACCAAAACTTTTAACAATTCTACAAGCCGTAGATACTTGTCGAGGAATCCAAACTTCTATTATTTCTAATACCTCCACATCATCTTCAAAAACTGGAAGTATTTCATAATCATCGTTCATTTTTATTATTATTGTGTAGCACTTTTACACACACTATTCACATTATTAGGTTAAGGTGATGTTTAAGTCGCACAATTTTAGAACTTAAATTTAAGCGTCACTTAAACCTTTAAGTATTCCTTAAAAACTTGGTGCAATGTAATAAGAAACACTCATGACTATTAAGGATTCCTTAATTTAAGGAACAATGGTGCAAACGGGCCTAATTCTTCATACTTCTATTGAGAATTAAAATAATGACTAAACATCAAATTTGTACATACTATTTTTATAATCAAATTTTATGTAGATCTATTCTGTTGTTTTTCATTATACAATAACAAACCTTTTATTATTCTTTGAACAATTTTGAAGAAAAAAAGTTATAAGCGAACAAAAAATGTAAAAAAACGCAAAAAATCTATTTTTTCAAATTTAGATTGCTTATTTTCGAAAATGGCTAACTGAAAAAATCTGAAAAAAATCACATAATCAGGATTCATGTAAAGAAAGGCATTTTCAGTCGTTTGAGCAAAAGAAATTCATTCCGTACACTTGACTCATACACCATATATATATATATATAATATATACAATTTTGTCAAGGCCTTTGATAAAGTTTAATATTTTTGGCTATTAAATAAAATGGAAACATTTGGATTTTCTTAACTTAGCCTTACTAAGATAATATTTTTATAAAATTGTTAACTACGTAGAAAAAACATGTAAAAGGTGTTCACACCAAAGAGATTGAATTAAATTAGTTTTTACAAATCATTTATTATTATTAATTAGAATAGTGTGCTGTGGTGTAGAAAAGGACAAATTTGAAAAACTACAACGTAAATTTTTAAAAACATTGTATTAGAAATTAAATTGTATATATTGTCAAATGTATTTGTCTAGTGATCTTAAAACAAAATTTAATTTAAAATGTTTTTAAACAGCAAGAGCATTATCATTCAAATAATATTTATTATATAACTAATATATGGTTTAGTTAAATTATTAAGTTTTTATAAAGAGTATACAGTTAATTAAGATATCGAATCATTTATAAACTTAAACTCAAACATATTAAACACTACAATTTCATCATTTTGAAAATCACTTTTATCATCTATTCACCAACAATCACCTAAATCTTTAAAATCATACTATAACTATTCACTTCCGCCTTCATTCTGAGAGTCATTAAATATAAACGACAACTTTAACGAGAGCTTACATTGACAAAAAACAGAACATTAAAAAGATAGTTCAATAACCCAAACAAAGACATTTACAGCTTAATATTACCACATGACAAATATATAAACGCTTATAATAAAATTAATAAAAAAATTCTTTCAAGAAATTAAAAAACTTACTAATTTTAGACGGTCATAACACATAACACAAGTTTAATCTATAACAGACCCTGACACAAATGAACATTATTTTATAAGCACACATGCAGTTTCTAAAATATACCGTAATTATGACTTATTTTCATTTTAAAACAATAATAATTTTGACAGACACCATTTATAAGACATAAACACTTGAACGACACATTTTGTAGACATACATAAGTCACTCTGAAAGTCAATAAAATTGACAAAAACGCATATTACAACGTGTTAATTAACTTCATAAATTCTGCACCAAGACAAGATTTAGTTACACGAAAAAATTGAAGACAGTTATATCATAATATTCATAACTATATATACAAATTTTTAATTTTTTAATATTTTCCAGACACAGACATATAGAAACTGTATCTCTTCCAGCTAATCTATTATCCAGAATAAGCTTATCGCTCATGTATGTAACAAAATTTTCATCTCGCAGTTTAGTTTCATGAAAAATAAATCAACCCCATCTACTCAATCAATAATAATGATATCCAATCTCCAAACGTATTATCTTAAGAACCGGCATTCCAGCGACTTGTTTATAGACATTAACAATACATTTGATTTGGTCTTGCACAAAAGTCTTATTTTTAAACTGTTTTAAAAATCTTGAATCATCTCATAAATATCATTAAACATTTTTTAACTGACAGATTAAAGTGCGCATAAGTTAACATATTTCAGTTCCTCAACGTGTTTTGCAAAGATCACTTCTGTCTCCTCTCTTTACAACATTTATTGCTGCTTTGATTTTATCTCAAATTCCGATACTCTTCAGTATGTTGACAATAAGCAAACGTTGTTTAATGACGTCTTTATGTAAATTCCTCTAATTCCTTATTATAAAATTTAAGAAAATTCTCCTATACTTGAAATGAACCAAGAAACAAAAAAACTTTCCTAAATTTGTAAATATCTAAAAGTAACTTTGGACTCTAAACTCAGTTTCAATCCCCGAAATCCAAATTATCATTAAACATTTTCTAACTGACAGATCCCTTAAAGTGCACATAGGTTTAACATATTTTAATTCATTTATTCTCCAGCAACTTGTTCTGTAAGGATCACTTTTGTCTTCTCTTTTTTACAACATTAATTGCTGCTCTAATTTTAAGTCAAATTCCTATATTTGTTAATATAAATTCTGACAATAAGCAAACGTGGTTTAATAAATGACTTGTTTATATGCAAATCTCTTTAAATTCTTATTATAAAATTCAAATAAAATCTCCTATACTTGAAATAAACCAACAAACCAAATATCGTTCCAAATTTGTAAATATCTAGAAGTAATTTTTAATTTTAAACCCAGTTTCAATCTTCATACACGCTTCCTCAAAGCTAAAATTAAACAGGGACCATTATGAAAGTAATGCTCATTATCTATGAAAAATAGATTTATTTTTATTTTTTTATACTTTTGGTGACGTGTCTGCTATGCCTGGGAGGCACTTTAAAACTCCTCGACAGGAAAGTCTTTTAATAACCTTGTAACATGTTTTTGGATGTTTTTTACGGACTCCCAATGCTTTTCTTTCATATTTCTCTTCAGTCGGAGTAACAAAAAAAAGTTGCACGGAGCCAAGTCGGGACTGTAGGGGAGCTGGGGGACCACCGAGGTGAGGTGCTGCTTTGGACCAGGAAGTTGGTAACGATGACGGCCGTTTGACTGGGGGCATCATAGTGAAGTTTGACCGTGTCTTTGATGTCAGTCCTCACGCGCGCGATCCGGCAATTCAATCTTTTGAGCACCTTGAGATAAAATGTTAAGTTGACAATTTTTCTTTGCGGTACAAACTCAAAATGGACAATTCCTCGGAGGTCAAAAAAGATAATGAACATTGTTTTGATGCAAAACTTGCTTATTTGGCTTTCTTGGTGGGGGAGGGGATAATTTTTTATGCTTTTTCGGTTCTGGGCGGTACTCGAACATCCAAGATTTGTCTCTAGTTACGACAGAGTTGAGAAAATCCGGCTCATTTTGAATCAAATCCAAAAGTTCTTGACAGCGCAAAATCTCTACAAAATCGTGTTACAAAGTCTGTTTTTTGACTTCACGCTTAGACACGTCTTTCCCGCTCAGACAGTCGGAGCAAGTTGGCAACCGTCTGCGTTGGAAGGGCAGATTCTTCACCACATTTCCCGATCGGTTTTACCGGGCTGGTATGTATAGTCGCGTCACAATAAAATCATGCGCATTACTTTCATAATGGACCCTGTATCCCGATCAAAATTTCTTTTCATCTTTTTCATACATTAATAATAGATATAAAATGTCTTACTCATATCTATAAAACAATACCTATCTTCGATTGTGAATCAATAATTTTTCAACATTCTAATGAACTAACTTTTATTTATATGCGGTCGAAAAATCTTCTTTTTGTTCTTTCCAAAACTTGATACCCAGACCCATCTTTTTTTTCATTGTGTGTTATAGATTTTTACATTGCCGCAGAAGTCTTACAACTGAAAGAAATTGATGGGCCAACGGCTTATTAGGTGATTTCCGAATCACTCCGATATGTATTTAAAAAAAAAAACTTTAATTAGTTAACATTTTATTTAAACTGTTGAATAAGGGTTTATTATTATTATTTGATACATATTGAACCTATAAATTGGTTGCAATTTGACGTTGCAGAGAATTCTTATTAATACAAACTTTCTTATAATTTTATTTATTTACATGATTTAAACTTTATTCCGCATACTTTTCTATAAAATTAATTTAAGAACATTTGTGTAAACACAATGTTTTACTACGATTACTTTGAAAAAACCTATCAAAAGTGACAGAAAGTTTATCAAAAAAGTTTGGAGTTGTTTTAGTTGAAGAACTATATATGCTTAACAAAAATCCTCTCATTGAAAAGATTTAGTTTTAAAATTATATATAATAATAAAGACCTTTATTGACATAATCATACATACATCCGTATTAATAACACTCAAATAATAAATAAACAACATCTTTCTTTAGATTAAAAAAAAAACAAACAAATGGATATGCTCTCTTTAATTTTTTTAAATATTTTCACCCCTTCCCCATTTTCATTTAAATATGCTTTCCATTTTCTTGTCTGCATTTGCTCATTATCATCCCACTTTAGTCCGTTATACTCATTTACCTAATGATTCCAAGTCCTTAGTTCATTTTTACAAATCTCACACCTTTTATATTCTTCAGTCATTTAATATTTATTATTATTCTCTTCACTACCACACCTAAACAACAAACTTGCAATCAATTGCTGAACATCTTTTGGTATTCCTGCAAATAGGCTGGTAGTTTATTGTATTCTTGAATACATTTGTATTTGGAATTGTATCTGCTACTATCAATTTTTACTTGCCTATCTTGCTGTTCTACCTCTTCTAGTCTGTTCAATAATTTGCCGTCTAAATTATTACCCATTCTTCTACTCTCAATTACTTTTTTCACTGACATTCCACCACTTTCATACAATTTCTTTCTTTCTATACCAAAATTTGTCACACGTAGACTTCCATTCTCTACCATTCCTACTAACTTTATTATATTACTACACTTTCATCGCTTCTTAATAAAACTTTTGATTCATACTTTAGCAGTTTTTCTGCAGCACATCAGCTAACTTTCTTACAGTTGGTTTCGTGATCAATTGTTTTTCTTTCACACCCCAGACTTTTGCTCCATATAACGTAACACTTCTAATTCATGTATTCCAAATTACCATTTTTACTTAAAAACAATTCTTGAATTTTTCTATTCATATAATCATAAATCTTTCAGCTGCTACCCATGCTTTCTTACTTACATATCGTACATGCTCTCTATTAGACCCATCACTGGCAAACATAAATCCTAAATACTTAAACACTTTCACCTGTTTAATCAATTAACCATTCATCTTAAACTCTTCTGTTTTGCTTTTTTTTCCTTTTTTTCTAAACAGCATCCATTTGGTTTTATCGACATTTACTTCCAATTTCCTTCGTTTAAAAACTTGTTTGTTTCAATCATCTCTTTCATGCTACTACTTCTTGGTGCTAGAATTACAACATCATCAGCGTATGCTAGCGACCACATTTTTTTTGCCCAATTACTACTCTGCTAGCCTGGCACATTTCTAATACCCTTTCTAAACTTGCCGTATAAATTAAACAAAATTATATATTTTTTTTTAATTTCATAATTTTGAAAATTCTTGAATTTCAATAAGTGAAAGCACACTCGTTGAAAGTATCACATTGAAGACAACATTTAAGCAGTCTCCGAACATTCACCTTGAGTATTTGCAGATTATAAGTCTTAGAAAATACTGAATTTAAAAGCTTATTTCATGCCTCAAACGTCCAAATAAAAAAAAAAAATTCTAGCAAGATGGCAGTATGTCTTTTATTTTGTTTAAATGATGTCTATAGAAATATCTGTAGAAAATACAAAAATTTGCAGCATTACGCATATGTTGTAAAGTATTTTCGTTTTCTTTATCAGCTGTTTACTATCTACTCCTGGACAGTGCCGTAACTAGCTTCTGTTGCGCGCGGTGCGAGAACGTATTTTTGCGCCCTCCAACCTCTAAAACTATGAAGTTTAGGTCGTTTTCTGCTCTAGTTACGGCACTGCTCCTGGACATAACTCTCGTTTAATTCTTTCTATTTCTGTCTGTTTTGGGTTTCTAAAAACACCCTGCTACCTTTTTTATGTTGTTAATTTATCTTTTTAATTTCTTTATAAGTTCTTTTTTGTTTCTCTTGTGCCAAGTTGTTTTTTTGTCGGTTATCTGTTTTTGTCTTGTTTAGCGACTAGGCCTACCTATTGCCATTTCAGCTTTGCACATGTCATAATTTTAGTGACTTTATTTTGTTTTCTGATCTCTTCATTGCATATTTAGTCCCTCGGTGTAATTCCCAACATAACTTGCTCCATTGCCTTTTGTGTTGTTTTTAATTTATTGTGGTTTTTTTTTTGTAAGTTATAATCTTTTGACGCCGTATGTGGCTACTAGATGCATGTTTTGTACACCTTTCTTTTTAAGTTGATTAGGATCGTCTGGTTTTTTAGTGTCTTTATTGATCCACTAAAACCATTATTTTGCTGGCTCTCATAATTTTGTTTGTTTAGGATAATTTTTAAATGAGTTATTTAATTGTATGAGCATGGTGTTCAGTTCTGTAATATCACTGCAGATAAGCACTATATTGTCATCTATCTTAATGCCTTTATTTGTCCGTATTAGTTGTTTCACTACTTCTTCTAGATTGAATAATTTTAGGAATATAAGACCTCTTTGTCTTACTCGTCGAAGTACAAGAATTTTATTCAAAATGTATGTAAGTTTTATATATGTATGCAAAAGTTGTACAGAAGTAAATAAACTGTTTACATTTCTTAAGAAATCCTAGATTTTTAGTACTTTTGAAGCTATGTCAACAACATGATTGTTCTAGAAAAGATTATATGAGATTGTAATCCATAAAAAAAGAAGAAGAAAATTTAATATAGGTTTGTTGTTTAGTTTTACATTTAGTATTTATGATACCTCGAATTTTGTTTTTAAACAGTAAAAAGTTGAGTTTTTTTTTTAATTCTTTAAGTTACATATTCTAATCTAGAAATTTAAACAATGTTTTGTCATATTTGTTAGTATGGCCTTTAGAAAGTATGAAGAGTGCTATCATTTGGAAAACTGTAAATAGGATTTTTGATCATTTGAAATATATAATTAATCTAACAATATTTTTTTTTATGTCAAGAAACTATTGATAAGACTCACAGATTAGTGATCAAGACCTATACAATAGAGCGTGTTAATAACATTAGGATGCCATACCTTATTAAATGCTTTAGAAATGTCAAGAGCTACTGCAAGGTTTTCTCCATGCTTGTTTAACGTAGAACTCCCTTTGTGACTTATATATGTCAGAAAATCTGTTGTTGAACGTTTTGATCAAAACTCATAGTAAGTATCTGAAGTAAGGTTATATTGTTCTAAGAACTTAACAATGTAAAAATTATATATTTTTCCAAAATTTTAGACAGATGGACCGTACTGGAATTGGTCTATAATTATAAGAATCAAACTTGTCTTCCCTTTTATGCATACGTTAAACATTTGCAAAATTCTAACAAATTTGGGAATGTTTCTTTCTTGCATGATAAAGCAAATATTTTAGTCAAAATAGGATTTATTTACAAATATTTTAAGAATAATAAGTGGAATTTCATCTGAACCTGACGCTGTTCTTGTAATTAATTTAAGATATCTTTTGCCAACTAGTTGCTTATATTAAATTGAACCCGTATTTGCCGTTAGGCAAAAATAGAGTTTGATAAAAAATATTTTTTCTTTGGATTAAATTATTTTGAAGATTTTAAGAAGGTAGTATTGAAAAACAGCAGAAAATCTTACAAAAACCTTGTAATATAATCTTTAGGTTTCAAAAAAAAAAAAAAAAAAAAATAAGAGAAGTTTCAACAAGAGAAGTAATAAGTAAATGATTGAAACATCCTAAAGCAGCCCCAACAGTAGTTTATGTAATTTGTAATTTATGGATAGTTGAAAGATACAAATCAATATTGGTTCACCTATTTGGGTATTTGGCTAGGTCGCAGGAAATCTTCAAATAACTTTAAAAAAATATATATATTTGATGATATAATTTTAATTGATAGGTATGTCACTTTACTAGTATTGTAGTATTATCACTACTATTTATTGACAGTTCGCAAGTTTAGAGCTGTATATTTTAAAACAGAAATAGAAATATTTTTGACTGATATAAACACAAATGTATTGCTCGCTTTAATGACAACAATTAGATGGCAAACTTAGCATATTTGGGTAATATTTTCTACCTCTAAATAAGTTGAACACAAATATGCAAGGTTAAAACCCTACTGTAGTAAACATAAGCAATACAAAATTGCGAGACATCAATTGGCAGCATTTTCAATATTGAACTAGTTTTTGAGAATCTCAATGACAACTATTTTTTTCTTGAAACCCCTTATTTTTTTTAAGTATTCGATAAACCTTGGAAAATAAATACATTCCGTGAATAGAATTTGGAATTTTTTTGGCAATTTGCAGGCGGGTTTTATTCTTTCTAACAACTTTTTTAAAAGTTTCTGGGCGGATTTTGGTGCTTTCAGACAATTGTTTAAAGTTTAAATGTCGGATTTTGTTGTTTTGATATTTTATAAACAGTATGCAATTTCCAATTGTTTCAATAAACATTTTAATATTTTATAGCCGGATTTTGCTATTTTTGACGTTCTATAAGTAGAATTTTGTACCTTTTGGTAGATTATAGCCAGAATTTTGCATTTTCTGACAATATGTTATTATTTAATAGACAGATTTTGATATTTTTGGGATTTTATAAACTTTTTTACCTTTTTTTTTGTATTTCATAAAAAAAGTTTATGGCCAGATTCTAGTGCTTTTTGACATTTTATTGAATTTTATTTCAACTATTTTGTTATTTTTGACATTTTGTAAATATAAGTTTTCAACAGTTTATGTCCAAACTTTGTTAGTTTTGGCATTTTTACTTTTTTGTTTACAACATAGTAAGTTGTTGGCCTGAACAAATGGCACTTAAGAATGACTAGCGCATGGCAATACCTTTCGGTTTTCTTCTCTGCGTTAGTCCTGCTGTTAATGTGTCCTTGTCATTGTCACTAATAATAGTACTAGTTTAAGTTGGGCTGGAACTCACACAGTTTGCTGCTGCAGCACATGCTGTCTCCGGCCCATCTCTCTCTATACCCTATTTTTCTGTTTTATTTCTAACACTGAACATCAGGTATCTTTTTAGTTTCTCTATATCTTTATTAGCTTCTTCCACGTCGTATTATCTCTTTTTTTATCCACTAGTTGTATCCTCTTTGCTATTTTTACTTCTAGTAAGATTTCGAATTTTCATTTAGTGTTGGTTTTTTGTGTCCCTTGATTGCTAGATATACTCTGACCATTTCAAAAGTTGCAATGTCTGTCAACCTCGAGTAGGCGTATCTACCGTATAGAAATTGCTTAGTCAATTCATTCAGTTTGCTTTTCTTGAGCAGTTCTTTTCTTCTTCTCATTTTCTTTGCAATTTTGGTTAGTACTAATGTTTTAGTAAATGTTCTTGTCTATCCTTTCTTTTTCTATTCCTTGGTAGTTGTCTTGACCTTCTTCATTCATTTTATGAGTAATACTTCACATTTTTCAAGAATTTATGGTAAGATTTTAGAACAATTTTAGAATATTTTCATATTTTATGACCGGATTTTAATATTTTGAAGCAGGGTTTTGCTTTCATGATAAATAAGTACAGAAATGAACATGATTCTCAGCATGGCATGCGCTGTACATTTTCTATAAAATTTGTATAAGTCTTTGCTCAAAACTACAACACCAGAATAGTCATTAATTAATGATGCTGATGATAATTAAAGTATTAAATTAAAAAAAAACATTTCCATACTAAAACATAATTGTTTTTATATTTAATTTCACATTATGGTATATCCATATATATAATATATAATTTTATACCCAACCTACTGTTTTAATTTATACTATAAAATGAAACAGGTGAAGTCGCGAGCTTTACGTATATTTGGACTGTTGGTCACCAGCCAAAAGATTAAGAACCGCTGAATAGATTATCAACGAGAACTAGGGAAGTAGGTATGTCTAAATACACAAAATTTGATTGGTTAAACTTTTTTTGTCACTTTTACTAAGGATGATAAATGCTTTACTACCTGCCTAATATCGTAATAATTATTTTTATTATTGGTATTTATATTTGTGTGCTTATTACTACAATAGATTTATTGCATTTATCATAGGCATGGCGTGTAAAGTAAATTTAGCATTTATTAACTACTACTTTTCAATTAATATAACTATTATAACAGGCTGTATTGTTATTAAAAACAATCTATTTCTTTTTGTGTGTTGAATTTGCTTGTCGATATAATGATACTATTTTATATTATTTATTTATAACAAACATTACTTTAAATTGTGCTGCTCGTGCCCTCTATACGCGCTGGCAGAAATAAAGTTATGGTTAGTACAGGATATATTCCATAGATGGAAATGTAAATTTAAAATTATGTTTTATACTTGTATGACAATTTATCAACTTTTTTTTCAAAGTTTAGCATGAATTCAATCGTATTAAAATTTAAAATGTATAGTATTTTACCTGTACCTTAATATTATAAAATTTGAAACGTGTATATTAATATAGTTATTAATTTTCATTACAGAATAATTTCTTTATTATATGTATATAATTTCATATCTCAAATGAACATTTTTTAAATGAAATGAAACATTAATTGCAAATGCGGCACCCCAGAGTCGCGAAATACATTTCACGCAAATTCCCCAGCTGGAAGTGATCCTATGTCTGTTAAATAGAGTGGCGCCAACAAATCACCGCCGCGAAACAAATTTGACATTCATTTTGATGTTGCATGCGTTCTGGTTATAAGTTAACGTCTCTCCCCACAGGACTATATATCATATAATGCGCCCCATGCCGTTCTGCGTCCGCTATCCTCCCCCGCGCACAGTTCCACATGACAGAGTTCGATTTCGCTAAAATGAGCACACACTGTACGTCCATCACACATTTTGGGTAATGTGATCAGTGATAGCATTGTCTGCAATGTTTTGAGGGCGTCCGTGCTTAACTAACGAATTTACACTAATGCATGCCACAGGCTTGATGCTTCTAACATGAAAACCATTCAATACAAAATTCTAAGACAAAATTAACAGAGTTCGTTAATTAAAAGACCGGCGGACAGTCAAACCAAATTTATTTTGTGCTTTTCAATTATTAACAAACTGTCATTTTAAACACTGATTTTTAACTCTTTCAATGAACCCTGTAATTATACTTATTTGTATGTTGTCATGTTTTAAGAGCAGCAAAAAACGGGACATTAAAATAAATGTTAAAATTGTGGTACTAAAATTTGATGCAAAAAAATGTACGTAATTTAAATTTGTTTATTTTGTCATTTAGCTACGGAAATTTTCTATAAATACATTTATTATCTACGATAACAATGAGAAAGTCAATTAAACATTGGATTAAACTATGATTACGATTAAAAGATCGTCCTATAAAAAGTCAAAACTTCAAACTTAAATAAAAAATAATAATAAAAAATAAATATCCAAGAAAGTAATTTTTAAATAAATAATATAATAACATCACTAAAATAAAATTTCTTACCCGTTTGGCATCAGTTAAATGATGTACAGCAACTGGACAAATGCACCCTGCAATGGTTCCGATACCATTGGACATGCCCATTAGAATACTGGCATACTTTGGAGCAATGTCTAGATGATTGACATTGAATCCGGAAATTGCAAAACCGCTAAAAGCCACGCCAAAAGTTAGCGCAGTTATGGCTTGAGTGTACGATTTTGAGAAAGCAACTACTAAAAAGAACGTTGCTTCCATTCCAAAACCACCACAATTGAACACTTTTCTAACTTGCGTCGTGGTTAAAATATCATGCGTTCTGAGGTAATCCGCTAAGATACCTCCACTTGGTACTATAATTGTCATTAGTAGATGAGGTATAGCTCCCAAAAATGCATTCTGAAATTAATACAGAAAGATTAGATTATTATTCAAATTATGTTAATATACTACTTACTTCTTCTATATCAATTCCATACACATCATTTATATATGAAGCTTGAAATAGCACTAGCAAGTAAAAATTCCACGACCTGCAAAAGTTGGCTACAAATATAGCCCATACGGGAAGAGAGGTGAAAAATGCTCTCCACGGAGTATTGGCCACTGTAGGCAATGTATGCGATTGCACTGACTGGCCTAGTGAAGTTTCTATGTATCTCAACTCCCTTGCTTCTATCGTTGGATGCTTGCTTGGCTTCTCAAATACTAACCACAACCACGATATATACCAGACAATGCCTAGACATCCGTAGAAGTAAAATGGTGCTTGCCAACCTATCCTCTTAATAAGTTCACCGCAAAGAGGCATTGCAAACATCACACCTGCGTAACAGCCACAGAAAGCCAATGTTGCAAGTCTGGATCGTTCTAGCGGAGGTGCCCAGTATCTCCATATACCATGACATGCTGGATATGTCACTCCCTGGAATGGACAACTATATTTACAAACACGTATTGCATCCAGTATTTGGAATTCTGCATAAAAACCAACTGAAAGGTATTGAATATTCAACAATATAATTTACTAAGCTGCACAGAAATTGTAAATTATAAACATTATTATTGTACATCATGTGTTTGTTTTGTTTCAACTTTTACTGCATTTCTATTAAAGCGTGAATTTGATATCATTTGTGATTTATTTATTACATTAGGCACAAAAATATTATAGATTAATTTATTAGTTTGTTGCAAGACAATATATAGAAAACCTTTATGTTGTATATTTTGAAGTTTGTTATATGTTAATTCTCTCGTTCTTCTTATTTCAAAATTAGTAATGTTGTGTTTATGTATTTAGTAACCAAATTGCATGAATGGTGTGGTCATACTTACCTCTATATAACCAATCGCTCTAGATATCAAAAGTTAATTTTAATATTATTATTAATTAACATCAACAAACCATTTAAGAAGACTATTATCAGGCAACAAACGTATCAATGGACAAAAATAAAATAATATGTGCTTTTTAAATAAATGTAGGCATTTAATAGTGATTTGATCGTTTGAGTAAAATATGTGCTTGGGCAAACCATTCCCGAACCACAAAAGCAGATTACATATAATTACTTAATGAAAAGAATAGCTTAAATTGCAGTTTTATTTGATACTGCAATGCAGACGCGGTGCAAACTATAATCTGCTGATGCGATTTTCTATATTAATTTTGGTGGTGCCATTCCCCCATGCACGGTGATTAAGTATATAAAAACTTAAAATTTGAAAATAAAATGTGCAATAATCTTACTTCAACCAATCCTTGACACACCCTCACTACAATAATAGCACCTGGTCCGAGCATCAAGGCGCCCGGTACTAGAAGGTTCAGGAACGATGATGTTCCTATCGCGCCTCCAAAAAGTCTGTTGGCTGGATATTTTGTAGCAAGGAAACCTCCCGGCACTTGAGTTATTAAGTAGCCCCAGAATATCGACGAGTCTACTGCTGCCAGTGATTCATTTCTCTATAACAATAATTTTATTAATATGTTTGTTCTATAAAGTTGTGCACAATTATAATACAATTATAACATTATAAAGTTTAATAAATATACTATTTGCATATTATTTTATTTTTATATGCCAAAATGTTACCTAAGTGTTTTTTTTATTGTTGTCTAAATTTTATTTATTTTTAATTTATTTCTGTAGTAAATAACGGTACAAAATTAAAAATAAAATAGAGCAAATAAGAATAGTTAAATAATGATAAGAAAAAAAATCATAGTTGTCAAAACCTTAAATAAAAAATGCCTCTTTAAAGTTGGTAAATTAATAAAAAAACATATAAACATGACAAAAACAATTCACCAATTAAATAAGTATTCCTTTTATTAAAACTTTAGTATCATGTAAAAAAAAAACAAAAAATAGCAAAGTAAAAATTTTGCACACACTTATACATTCAAACGTGCTAGTGTTGAAAGTGATAAATTATGTAGTTAATACAAACTGATAATGTGTACGTGTGTGTAACTTTTTTGGCTTGCTGGTGTAAGTCCGCACTGCATTGCAATATTTTTTTAACTTAGTAGTTTTCTAAGAAGTCAAAAAATTTAATTGTAATATTATATTTGCAATTTATTCATTTTGCTTTGTATCTATTGTAGAGAAAAAATTTACCAGACGTAAATACCGTTTTAAATGAGAAAAAATGTTATCTATTAAAATTGGTCTTTTATACATATGTACATACTCATTTATTTCTTCTCGCACCTCCCGAAACACTCTTAATTTTGCCCAATAATTGAAAAATGGTTCTAGATAGTTTTGTAACCAATAGTGGAAATTTAATAATTAAAAATAACTGAATTTTCTATAGAAAAGGGTTACACACATTTTTACTTACTATTTCTTATATCATTTGCGATTATAGAATATCATAGACTCTAGGCCTTCTCGCATATTCAGAGCAGATACTAAAAAAAATACATTACATACCGAGTTTCCAATTGATGATATCATGTCAATAAGTACAGGTGTACAAAAAGATGAAAAAATGATTGCCACAATTTATAGAAGCTTGGTATGTCTGCAATATTAATTATTGTTGAACAAAACTGTAACAACGTTCAGTTTTAGCGCACGAACGCAGTTAATTCTGTAATTAAATTACAAGATGATGTTATTTCTGTTAATTCAACGCTAAATCACACAATTTAGTTAAGTATATAAAGTACGCTTAACAGTATATTATAGTGTATCAAAGACCTGCGAGTGAGAGCTGCTAAAAGCAAATAGCTCTAAATTCTCATTTTGACTCGCATTTTAAGGCCGGAACAGATAGTTTCGGTAGAGGCAGGCTAAAAAAATTAGAAAGTTAACAACATCATTGTCTTTGACGAGTATCCTAGCGATGCATCTGATATAAGGAGAAAACCTGCCAAGCGACTACGTTCAAAGAAGCGTCAACAACCGTAAATTTTGACGAATTAACAATGCCACAAGAAAAGTTTCTGTCAAATGATCAAAATGAAAATTGGTTTATTTTTCCATTACCTAAAAAAAACTCACAACTGCCAGTTTCCATGTCAAACAAACTGCTAAATATGCTGACTCATTAACTTGGCGATAGAAATATGACCTCGTTACAATTCAAAATTACAAAAAACACGTTAATATTTTAATTCAAATAATATGACAAGATCCGCGTTTGATAAAAATCGAAAAAGCAAATTTATTTTCTTATCAGGTTTAATTATCTAGTAGAATATGCGGATAATATTTTTTTTGTTCACGCATTATCGTCAATTTACTACAGATGTTCACAGGATTACAAAACATCATACAAAATTTAAAAAATTGTAATTCTTATCCTGATTTTTAACATTGATAAGACATCCATAATAGAAATACTTGAGCTTATCAAAGATTTGCCACAACCGAAAATGGTTATTCGCGTAGGCCGCAAATCCAAGAATCCTAATAAACCACGTTCAATTAAGGTTGTTTTTGAAGATTCATCTATTTCTGTGAAAATATAAAAAAATCGCCATTTGGTAAAAGACGCAAAAATAAACATAAAAGCTGATAAAACATTTACCCAACTTAAATACATTAAAAGCGTACATGAAAAATTTAATAATAGAAAATCAAATGGTGAATCAGATATTTTTATAAAATATATTAATGACCGACCAACAATTTTAAATAATAAAAATCCAAAAAACTAAAAGATTTAATGGTTTATTATCAAAATGTGGGGGGATTAAACACTAAGTTGTATAATTTTAATCTAAATGTGCATTGTAATAATTTTGATATTATCTTGATAACAGAAACCAAACTTTCAGAACAGATACATAATTCAGAAATTATTGTAAACAACTATAATATATTTAGAACTGATCATTCATTATTATCTAGCAAAAAAATGGGGGTGGTGGAGTATTGATAGCAATAAAGAACAGTTACCATTCATCACTTGTTAATATTACCATTAAGACAGTTGAACAAGTATATGTAAAACTACAATTTGGACAACAAACATATATTATTGGCACCATTTATATTCCTCCAAATTCAACAGTCGACAAATATATTGACTATTGCCTTACTGTAGAACAAATAATGGAAAATAATCCTGAATCTAAGCTGTTAATATGTGGTGATTACAATCTACCCGAAGTTACATGGTCAAACGATGATATGGGTGCTCAAATTGGGTACACTAAATTATTTGCTTTATATAACTGTTTTCAATGTAATTCCGTAACAAATACACAAGGAGTGATTTTAGATTTGGTGTTCTCATCGGATTTAATAACAGTTTGCGCATCAGATGACCTTCTAGATAAAAATAGTATTCATCATGAAGCGCTTTCTTTCAAAGTTAAAGAGTGCATAGTTCCAAAATCTCTAGAATGCAAAGAATTTATTCCAGATTTTAAAAATGCTGATTATAACGCAATAAATTCTTATTTGGCAAATGTGATATGGAGTGATTTATTTAAAACGTGTGATAAAGAAGACTGTGATATTAATGATATGGTTCAATTATTTTATAATGTTGTTTATGATGCTATTTCTTTGTTTGTGCCAGTAAAATGTGTTTATCGAAGCAGTTATCCTGTCTGGTTTAATACAACCCTAATTAAGTTAATTAAAGAAAAAAAAATTGCTCATTGTGTTTATAAAGAATCAGGTCATTATGATGATTATTACAAGTTTACTACTTTAAGAACTAAATGTAAATTATTAAGTACATCATTATATGATGCATACATTTTGAAGATGGACACAAATATATCTACAAACCCAAAAGCTTTCTGGCAATTTATTAACGAGAAAAAAAAAAACAAATGGATTTCCAACTCAAATGAAATATGATGATACTATTAGCAACAGTGGCCAAGACTGTGTTGATTTATTTGCCAACTACTTCTCTACGGTTTATGTTAATAGTGATAATTGTGAAGTGCCGGATTTTAAATTGTCTACTTGTGTTTCCTCTGATAGTTTTAAGATCAATACAACTGATATTTTTGATAGTATTATGGAACTAGGTGACTCATGTGGTTATGGTCCAGATGGTATTTCTGAGGTATTGTTGAAAAAATGTGTCTGCTTGCTTCCAATTACAATGCTGTTTTAATCATCATTACATAGCGAGTCATTTCCTAAATTCTGGAAACAGTCTTATGTCACTCCAATATTTAAATGTGGTGCAAGATCTGAAATAACTAACTATAGAGGGATTTGTAACAAATCAGTAATCCCCAAATTATTAGATAAGATTGTTTCAAAGCAGATCAAATGGATTTCAAAAAATGCTTTTATTGAAGAGCATCATGGATTTAGAGAAGGACGTTCTACTTCAACTAATCTATTGCTGTACCAAGATTTTATTTTAAACTCGTTTGAAATTAATCAACAAGTAGATGCTGTCTATACAGATTTTGCGAAAGCATTTGACCGTGTTGATAATTGTATTCTTATTGCCAAGCTTACTGCCTTAGGATTTTATAACAGTATTGTAAATTGGCTAAAAAGTTACTTAGTAAACAGAACACAGTGCATTAAAATTAATAATTTTTTGTCTAAACCTATACTGGTGACATTTGGGGTACCACAGGGGTTGCATTGTGGGCCATTACTATTATAACTTGTTTATAAATGACTTACCATCAATATTTAAGTACTGTAATTCTTTATTGTTTGCAGATGACTTAAAACTATTTAAAAGAATAAAAAGTCTGAATGATTGCCATCAGATCCAATATGACTTAGATCAACTTTTGCAGTGGTGCGATAATAACAAATTACATTTAAACATTAATAAATGCAAATCAATTACGTTTTCTAAATGTAGAAACACAATTGCCCATGCATACACAATTAATAGCAGTAATTTAGATAACGTAAAAGAAATATGCGATCTAGGAGTCATAATGGATCATAAACTTACTTTCAATAGTCATATTCAAAATGCATTAAACAAGTCTAAAAAAATGTTAGGTTTTGTAAAAAGATCATCAAAAGAGCTACAAACAGCAACAGCAGTTTGTCTGTTTAAAACATTGGTTAGATCCATACTTGAATATGGGTCTATCATATGGAGTCCTTATTATAAAGGACAAATAAAGAACATTGAAAAAATTCAATTACATTTTTTCAAGTATCTTAGGTATAAAACCAATTATAAAATGACAGTAGAACACTTATCATTAAACTTTAATTTGATTTCGTTAAAAGATAGAAGAATTGTTAGTGATTTGTGTTTTACTCATAAACTAATTAATGGGTATATTATTTGCTCAGAGCTGTTGGCTAAATTAGATTTTAATTTTAGTCAAGTAAAAATAACTCGTAGCATTTCTCTTTTTAAAGAAAAGTTGCACAAAACAAATTATGGCTATCAGAATCCTACATCAAGACTTACGAGAGAATGTAATTTATTAAATGATAATAGTCTTTTTGATCTTTTTACATTATCTGCAAATTCATTTAAAAACAAATGTAGACAAATTAATTTTAATATGTATTTTAATGTGTAATTTAGTTATAGTATAGTTTTGTATTATTGTTTATACATTTATACTTTTATTTTGTAATCAATTATTGTAAACCAAAGGATGTATTATGTTAATAAACCATTATTATTATTATTTTATAAATATAGCGTACATACAAGTTATCTTATCTTTTTAATAATAATAACAATAATAATAACTCAGTAACTCAAGTAACTCAGTAACTCAATAACTCAGTACGCGCAACCTTGCAAACCTACTAAATCTGCTGCACGGCAAAATTCTTTTTGAACCTATTACCAAACTCAGCAATAATACGGTAATACCAAGAATTCTTAAAATTAGATTTTTATAAACAAAAAAATGAGTTCTAAACCCCATGCTTCCAACTACTACAAAAAAAAAGTTTCAAAAAACTCTAAAATCGATAAACTGAAAGTGCACAAAAAACCGAAAAACGACCAAAATTTATTCCGGATGTAAAGACTTAAATTAAATTTAAAAAACTGATTATCAGTTATTATTTTTTTACACAATAACACTGTAATCAAAGCAAAAGCAAAAACGCGTACAAGGACTCATGCCCACTTAGGCTACCAAATTCGACAACCTCACACCTTGGTGGTAATAAAAACTCGACCGGCTTAAGAAGGCTGCACAAAGATCTTTCAACAAAGCAAATAGTTCAAAAAATGACTGGATGATACACAAAAGTGCTCTAAAAATTATAAAACACAAATGCGTCAACTGGAAACTTGGAGATTTTTTTGTGAGAAAAACACCTAAAATGATGTAAGACTTAAAAAAACCTTATCCATAGACCATCAACAGCAACCGGGTTGCCTAAACCAAATCGACGGCTTATTCATACACAACCAATCTATTGGAAGCAACAAATATACTTCTAAAAACCTAATTTCCAGGTTGTAACGCTTTGGCGAATGTCCAGTCCGACGCTGCAACTTCAACACCATTAGAAAAGGACTGGAAAGCTCCTTACTACCTTGTTAAACAAGTGCGTATAGCATGGGCAATTAAAAACTTCTCTTCATACAAAGCGCCAAAAATACATGGGGTATTTCCTACCATTCTACAGCCGAAAGATACTATCCTAACTCACCTGGCAAAAATCTATAAGACATGCATTTCTCTTCAATACATACGGATAGCACAGGAAGTAAATGTCGTATTTATACCAAAGCCAGGACGTAATAATTACAACTTTGCAAAATTTTATTGACTAATTAGAATTCACTTCTTTTCTTCTAAAGGCATTAGAGCAATTGTGAATCAACCCTTCATCTTGTAACGTACCAAATCAAAAGATCACTAAGAGACAAAATGTCCACTTTATGCGTATTTACAGATATTAAACGCAATTTTAATAAAACCACCTTCAAAAAACAGCTCTTGCAACATATGGTGTAAAGCCAACAATCAATGGATGGATAAAACACATATTTGAAAAATGAGCCGTAATAGTAACCGTAGGGGATTTGATGGTCAGAATGTCTTAGCTAAAAGTTGTCTCTAGGGAGGTGTATTATCTCCACTACTATGGAATAGTTGACAGCCTCATACAGCTACTTAATGATTGTGGTTTTTATACAATTAGTTATGTAGATGACATAACGATCTAGCCCTAAAAATAATCCAAAATTGGTTCAAATACTAGGTTCTTACGGTCAACCCTCTGAATACCAAACAGGTTCTCTTAAAAAAAAAGGAAAATTTGAAACTACTTCTAAAAAACTACCCTTTTGTCGTTATCAATCAAGGTAAAAAATCTCGGGAAAGGTTTTGAGAAGCAAAAAATAATCGTATGTCTAAACAAGTTGTTGTGGGAAAAACATGAAACTAACTCCAAAGATATAACTAACACTTGGGTAGTGTGTATTATCAAAGTATTAAAAGTTTATCTGTTTATCTGCTTTTGTATTAGAAGCCTTTTAGCCAAAAGAAAAAAAGATGATTTACATTTTCTTGATGACCAACACCTCGATGGGTTAGTAGGTTACTCCAGATCATGATTACCATCCAGTAGTTTAAAATGGAGTGCTCACCAACTCGCCCAAGAGTGTGTTATCAAGAAAATAAGAGTTACTCTTTCTGATAGCCAATTTTATGACAACTAACACTTGGGCGGGTGGGTTGGGTCACTATAGATCATTTTTTTTTAGTTTCAAGGGCCGATATTTTAGGTCTAACGCTTATGCTACTACTACATAAACTGCCTTTAAATATGTACCTGAAAACACAAATATATACTGATCTGGAGCTCGAACCAGCAAATAGTTTAGACTAGAGTGCCCGCTTACTCTCCCGCGGTATATCTAAGACTAAATACACTTTAACTGCGTTTTAAGAAAGCTCGATTAATGTTTATAGTATAAAACAGAACACACTTTTTCATTATTACAAGATTATCACAAATTGTAGTATTTTTAATTTTAAATTTAAGATCTACATGTTTATCAATTTCTTTATTTATATTTTTGCTGGACGAATTTGCAATATTAATGAGGTAAGTATTGTTAATTTTTTTGCGTAGGAGTATGTCTGGTATATTTAATATGATTGTTTTGTCTGTTTGTACAGGTAGATCCCAAATAAATTATAAATGGTGTTCCATTAAAAGCAATGCATTTTCCAGTAAAATAAAACAAAGATTTTGTAAGAAATTTAATATCATTCATAGTTCAGTGTAAAGGATACAATTTGTCCAAGGATAGAGTTAACTATACGGATAACCATTTTTATTAAACATTTTTCAAAAAAACGTAATTCTTTAACATTTCTCCTGCTTGTTATATAAATACAATTCACGTTGAGAAACTCTAATTTTGTTGTACTTTTTTGTTTTTGTTTTATATATCAAAAATTTGTTAAACGTCAAAATTATGAGTGTATAATAAAAAATAGAAAATTCAAAAAAAATATTTTTATGGGAGTTATAAATACTATGTTAAAATTAAAAAAGTTTTTTTTTAAATTGAATGTCTTGAGAAAAAATCGTATTTATTTAACTTAAATGATGATGTAGGCTAAATAACAACCAGCAAAGTTTTGTTCAACATGAAACGCTCCTACTTCAACACATTTTTCAAAATGAGATTTTATTCTTGATATCAAATATAACTCCGTAACAATAACTCCCATGAAAAAAAAATAAGCATGTTGATATCTCCTTCTAAGCTCTTTCTTGCAATTTTTCAACGTCTTTTGTATTATTATGACAAGCACGAGACATTATGAAGAATGATTTTTTTTTCAAAATTATTTAAATGTCCTTGTCTTTAAGTAATTGAATTGTTTGGTTGGCAGTGTGTGGAAAATGGCATTGTTTTGCTGAAACCACAAATCATCCAAGTCAAAAGCATTCAATTTTGGACAAAAAAACTCAGTCAACATTAAACAATAACAAGCTCCATTCACAGTAACATGGTTACTAGCATTGTTAAAAAGATTTTTTCAGCATAAAATACTAGACAGTCAGTTTAAGTAGATGTAATGCTTGCGTCTAAACGTTTTTAGGCTAATTACTAAATCTGCAACGCAACAAATGATCATTTGGTTTGAGTGCTTGAGTTAAAGCAATCTTTTAAGTCAAATTTTAATTTGACAAAAACTAAAGTTGAAAATGCCTAAAGTGTAATCGACGACTAGTTAACAAATTTAAATCTTCACAAGCACTCTGACTTACAACTGCAATTTTTTGATCTGAAGAAGTGAATGTGTTAATTAAAATTTTTGCACAAAACGCAGGTAAAGTGATTGCAACTGAATTTGAATTTTGATCATCTGTAAACGTTGTTGAAGAGAATACCGTTCCATAATGAAACGGCAAGCTTTGATAAGCTCACATGTCAAAACAACAAACTCAAAAAGCCTATCACCCTAAACAAAAATTGACTTAAAAATGCGTTACTCTTTACAAATTACGCTTTATGTGTTGTTTTCTATTATTGATGATTTTTGTTCTTTGTTGAGTTAATTTGTCTGGCTAGTTCTTGGTGTACTATTTCTGCATCTTTATTGTGCCTGTTGCTAAATGTTTGCACTTTGTTATCATGTGTGTGATTATTGTCTGTGATTATTTCTGTTTGATTATTACGTTACCTACACTTGTTAATCATATTTTTTTTAAGAATAAATTTAGCATCCATTTTTGTTTTAAGTCAAGAAATTATTTGTCTATTTGGTGTTTATGCCATCTTTGTGTATTTAGTAGTGTATTTATTTATAGCAATATATATGTTTATTTTATTAGTAACCTTCTAGGGCTGGCAATTATGTTTGTATTATATACCCCGACACTGTTTAACCTAATTAACTATTTAAGGTTAAAAATATTGTATATTTATATAGAAATATACAATATTTTTACCCTTGAATACTACAAGGAGTATCTTCTGCTGGTAAAAGTAATTTTTGAAGTGAAACAAGAATGATGTAATGTTTACCATGAACATTGCATAAAATTTATTTGATGTACTTTCATGTACTTATGTTGTTATAGTCTTATTATGAACGTAACAACTAATTTTCTTCTACCTTCTAAACCAGTGGTTCTTAACCTTTTAGGCTGGCCACCCAAAGTAAAGTATACTTATAACCCACAACCCCACTTCTTTTATTTAGTATAAAATAAAACAGTAGAATATATAAAATTTATGTTAACAAAATCTATAATGAAAAACTAAATTAAAAAT
This sequence comes from Tachinus rufipes, assembly GCA_963932245.1. NCBI lineage: Eukaryota > Metazoa > Arthropoda > Insecta > Coleoptera > Staphylinidae > Tachinus > Tachinus rufipes. The sequence goes on along the minus strand of OZ010745.1, from coordinate 66,330,493 downwards.
GTTTTACTAAGGAAATAATTTTTTAATTTAATATTTTAATTATCATCAGCATTATTAATCAATGGTGTTGCATTTTTAAGCAAAAAAAAACTTATACAAAGTATTAAAATTATAAAAAGTGTACACTGCATGCCATGCTGAGAATCCTGTCTATTTCTGTACTTTACCATGACAGCACAAATGAGTAGTTAGGAATGGCAGCAAGATTTTCCAGATAGTTTTAGCCAAAATTTTGTGAGCAGTGGCTTAACTAAGATTTTGGGTCCAATCATTTAAACTTTTGAAAAGTACAACATTTTATTCATAATAAGTCAAAAATAACAAAAACCGATCATAAAATATTAAAGTATTTTTAGAAAAAAAAAAAAAAAAAAAAAAAAATCTGGCCAAAAACAGTTAAAAAGTGAAAAACAATTTATAAAAAAATCTTCGTAAAACATCAATATTTTAATAGAAAGCACCAAACCTAGCCATAAACTGATAAAACGTGTAAAAATGTTTATTAAAACTGTTCATAAAAACTGTTAAAAAAAATAGAATTTTATATTTTTCAACATAAAATGACAAAAATAGTAAAACTCGACTATAAAATATCAAAATATTTTTAGAAAAAAAACTGGTTTTACCTTGTCATCAAATTTAAATATTGTAAAAGCACAAAACCGGTCTATAAACTGTCATGAAATGCAAAAAAATTATAAAATGTCAAAAATATCAAAACCCGGTTATAAATTATCAAAATATTTTAAAAATACCGGCTATTAAACTGTTGAAAAATTTAAATTTTACTTATAATATGTCAAAATTACTAAACATCAAAACATTGTTAGAAAGTACCAAGATCTGGCCATAAACTGTTAAAAAATGTAAAGTTTTATTTATAAAATGTCAAAAATAACAAAATCCTGTCAGAATTGTCAAAAAGAACCAAAATACAGCCAAAAACAGTTGGATAGTGCAAATTTATATTTATAAAAAAACAAAATTGCAAAATCCGGCTTTGAAACATACAAATTCTCAGTAAGCTTCAAAATCCGGCCAGAAACTAAAGAAAAATGTAATTTTTTTTTATATCCCAAAAAATGTATTTATAATTTGTCAAAAGGTGCAAAACTATATGTATAAAAATCTGGCCAAAAACGATTGAAATCTGCATATTGTTCATAAAATAACAAATCCACCATTGAAATTTTAAACAATTGTCAGATGCACCAAAATCTGGTCAATTTTAACTTCTAATTTTTTTATAAAATTTTAAAAAAAGCAATATCTAGCTTTGAATTATCAAAAATGTTGTTAGAAAAAACCAAAATTCGGCCACAAACTGTCAAAAAATGGCAAATTCTATGTATCAAATGTCAAAAATTGCAACTTTTTTTATATAGACGTTCGGTGAAATATATCTTATCATTTTATTTTTTTCAAATATTTCAAAAAATATAACTGCACATTTAGGATTTGCTGGCAATATAATTAATAACATAGAAAATGAGATGGTGCACCCAGGATACCAAAAGCAATACTAAAAAATCAATAATTTTTATACAGTTTTGTACCTTGATTGTAAAACCACCAGAAGTATTGCTGAATATGGTGATTAGTAGAGAACGAATTAAAAAGCATTAAATATACGAAAAAAAGCGCTTGAAAAGCACACAAATGTTACTAAAAAGTCATTAAAAAAGCATGAAACAATTGAAACAAAAAAATAAAACTAAAAAAATCCAAAACTATGAAATATTTTAATAAAGGTTTTACACACATTTTAAATAATATAAAAAAAAACATTTAAATAACTAAAACAAAACTATCCACAAAAACAATTAATAATTAAATGTTGCTTTAAGTGTTCAACTGTAAAATTCTGTCTTTGATCACTTAAAATGTGTTTGAAGGGGAAAAGACTTCTTTCGACATGCACACTTGTTATTGATGTATCTTGTTAATTGATTATTAAATTATATGTAGAAATAGGAATTACGTCAAAGTAGCTGTTTTTACTACAATATACTCTTAATGTAGATAAACTTCCATTTTTCAAAAATACATCTACGGATATTGATTTTACTGTTTGCCCAATACAGCCTGGTACTTTTAAAATTGCATCTTTATAATCTCTAATTATACTTAGAAGTTTATTTAACTTATTTTCCTGTTTTTCTAACAATTTTATGACATGATTCACAAAATTGTAATTAGTTTTTAAGAAAGCTAAATTATTTTGAAATTCCTTATTTTTTAGAACTTCTTTGCAGTTTTTCACTGACTTACTTGCAGGATCCGTAAATTGTATTACAACGTAAATATCGCTTTACGTTTTCTAAAAAATAAAATAATTTACGTTTTTAATTTAATTTTAATTTAATTTAATTTAATGGATTGAAATCCACTAAATTTCACAAAAGAACTGAATTATAAAAAAATGCACCAAATCTGAAGAAAAAGCTTAAAAATAAGCACAAAATCTTAAAATAAGCATCAAATAAAAAAATTTAAAAAAGCGTAAAAAACTTAGTGCCAAATGATTACATTCTTCACAATTCGTGCATATATTAAGACATATTTTTAATGCTTTAAGTATTTCCTGTAAGCATAATAGCTAGGAATCCGCTCTCTAGTGATTAGTTAACTGAGTGAGTTTAAATGACGGACAGCCGATGACAAATATGAATGACAGATAAGCGTTTGTCTACTACCACATCCAAAATTTAAATACCAATAATACATTTAAATGAGATACCATTCAACAGAAAGTACATAATGATGAGACACTCCTTAAAATATATCCGATATACACAAATCTTGTAAAGATTTAACAACAAAAAATCTATCAAAATATAGAGTACAAATAATCAATTAAATTCTTAAAAACTAAAAACTAAAAAATAAATTTGTTTTCTGTTCATTCGTTTATTCGTAAACAACCAACTATCAAATTAAATAAATTACTTGTTCAGCTTAATTAGATTTATTTCAACAAACATTCAAATTTGAACTTATTAAATCTATGTTTTGTGAGTTTTTATGATAATTGATAGGTCAAATAAGTTGTCAATACATTACTATACAAAATATTCTGTTGGAGAATTTAATTAAAAAAAAAAATAAACTTAAAACTTTATGAAATTAATTAAAAAAAAAAAACAATAATAATCTGTTAATCACTGTTATTTGATAAATATATCAAAAATAACAAAATAAATCAATTTAATTGTTAATATCTATCTCACTCTCATAATAGTAATCAGTTATCTAAACATGTTGAACAGTCAAAACTCATAATAAACTTGTATTAACATAATAAAAAAAATTAAGTTACTATTAACATTTTAAAATGACATATTATGGCAGCTAATAATTAATTAATTAAATATTAATTAACTAACTAGTTTGTGACATATTTTATAAAAAGTATGAAATTGTAACTATACTATAAACAATCAAAATTGTAAAGTTTTAGATAATTGCATTAATAATATTTAACAATAAAGAAAAAGGTATTAATAATTGTCAAATGTTCTGATCATTTATCTGTCAAAAACGATCACTTATTTATCTGTCAAACATGCTAAATTTTAAACACTAATTTTGCTTCAGATGTACTATAATTACTACAAACTTTTAAATTGTTTCATAACCTACCAATTTAGTTATTATAATGTAATATTGTACTATGAATATCAAGCCTTCTTTCAAACGGTAAAAAGATTCCATAAATTTGAAAATTAAATAACCAATTTTGTATATTGTACGTGTTTCGTTCAGTGTGCAAGTGTTATTGCTGCGGAAATGTATTAATATGTATGAATATTACGCAGTTATCGAAAAGACATCTAATGTTAAATGTCATACATTTAATAAACAAATTAATTCTTTTTGTGTACTTATAGTATTAGCAAAAAAACTTCTAAAACGTTTTTAGTTGAATATCATTCTGTGCTCTATATACGATTAATAAATTGTTAAATCTTTTTTATTTATTTTCTTTCGCACGTATATAAATAGACATTATTTCGTTCTTTATAAATTGTAGCAATTATATGGGCATCATTACATTCTTGTTGTACAATATACTATTAATTTTTTCAATTTGCAAATACATTTATAAAATAAACAAATAAATTGAATATTTATAGAGAGTAGCTTCTTTGGATGTTATGTCATTTATTTCTAGTTTTTATTTAATACGGTATTATGCTTATAAATACTAAACTAACACAAACTAAGAATACCATACATCACAAACATATAAATTTACCTCTTTTTCTAATCTAAGTTTTGCTAATCCCATATTGCACCTCATGCCAAACATAACAATAAATCCAATACATGTCAGCAGGGCCACCGTAACACGTTTTGTCAGACATGGCAATTCAGGACGTATGTATTTATCGATATGCCTAAGCGGAGGTCTGTCCGGTTCTGGTAAACTATCCGGGGTGCTCGCATCGTCCACATGCTCCCCATCCTCTCCATCCTTCGATATGCCAAACTCTTCGTATCTGCCACCACCCTTTGTCCTGCAAATTAAAAAATTAAATCAAATACAGTCATAATTAAATTACAATATCAAAAAAGCAGTTTTTTGTTAAATTGTTCGTACAGTGAGACTGTAATACCACAGTGATGATGGTCTTTTTAATAAAAGTATGAAACAATGTAATATTAAAACTTTTTTAAGTAAATATGTGTAGAATACTGATACTACATTAAATGATCAACCTTAATCATGTCGTTTATGTATCAAGTTTAAAGTTTCGTCGCTTCTTTTGTGTGTGTGAAAATCGTTTTAATTGTTGTGGCGGAGCACCGCGAATACGAATACGCGATATCGATCTCGATATTTGATTTCACTCTCAGTTGAGCTGTTAGGAGGGGGCGGCTGATGGGGGACGCACACTATGAATACCGAGCAGCGGAGGCAAGTGACGTCGAGTGGACGCCGATATTACTCCCCATCTTGAGATGCTCTCGAGAATAGGCGTCTCGGCGTAGCTTCGGCATAGTTCTTTTCATAAGAACCATAGGCGTCTCACAAATAAAATTTATTATCTAATTATTCTAATTAATACATAATGAAATATAAAACTTGAAAACCGTTAAAAATAGAAGAAAATTTATAAAATAATTAATGTTAATTATTTATGAACCATTTATAATTGATTTATTCATTTTGTTTTACATTATTACTTTGTTTGTTTTATTTTATTTATATAGTAACAATTTATTAATAAATTATATTACAATTTATCATTTAATATTCTATATTAGTATTTTAAAATATAAATTCACATCTATTAAATAAGTACTAACGTGCTGCACTGGACTAATACTCATCTTCAACACAGTGCCTTTTGTTCGTTATTAAACGTTCAACAAGATGTGATAATTTCTGCTGATGACACCAGTTTTACAAGCTCTCTTGCACCCAAAGAGAATGAGTTCTAAATCATGGTGCATTAAATGTAAAGTAATAAATAATTTAATTCAATTTTGACGACGTATTTCGGCCTGTGGGAAATATTTAAGATTTTCTGTTGTATCGTCAGTGTTGCGTTTGCTTCTGATCGTTTTGTAAAATTGAACAAGGATTAGATGAAAAGAAGCCCGTTCGGCGTTTGGTCACGTTTCAAGCATCAGAAATGAAATATGCCACTTATCATTCAGTTCTCAGATCGTGCCATTCATATAAAGCTTACACTTGTATGTGTTTATTTGTACAATAAACATATTATTGATTGCTATAAATTCAATTGATATGAGAATACCATATTTATTTATAATACAGATAGTATACAACATACTTAAAATAGTGGTTATAAAACATTCTAGGCAATATTTTGTATACCAGTATTTATAAATTCATGCAAATCAGCACAATAAACCGTATTGTGATTATACTTATCAAAAAAGTTTTAACAATAACATAAGACTACTTTTAAGGTACAACTGGGAATATAATATTTTAGTATCTTGAATTGTAAGTTCACTTTTTTATAAATTCTTATTATTCTATTATTTAAGTCATAAGGTTTTTATGATATGTAACTGTAGTTAAGCTATAATTTGTGTTTTTTACGTTTGGAAGCAATTTATTTGTGTTTCGAGCTGTTAGTTACTTAGATTTTTTGTGATATTGGCTTAAAAATTATTCAGTTCAGTAACCAACTGTATCAAGTATAACAAAATAGTTATAAAGCACACATAATAGATGGTATTTCTTGGTGTACACATTTATTTTAAATTTTTGATTATTATTGCTTGAGACAATAAAATAGATAATATTATTAAACAATTTGAGATATTGTTAAAATTGATAATAATTGGTCGTTTTTACAATCCCCGGTTAAAGCAAAATTAGGGTTCAGAAGGAATCAGATTATTTCCTTCTGAACCCTAATTTTGCTTTAAACGGGAGATAACTTCTCAGTTCAAAAAACAATTGCAGAGTTTTATAATCATAAGGTTTTTTTAGAAATAGATCATAAACGCTATCACAGTAGTTGAAATAAGAAAGTACAAAAAATTCACAGAGTTTTAATTTTTTTAGTCAAATACTGTTTACATGAATATAACTTTTGTAAAAAACTATATGCTTTTTGTACGCTCTTATTATTGTGTTGTTTGAATTTAAGGTTTTCATTATTAGACTTAAATTTTTAACATATTTTTTATATTGTAATACTACTCATAATCTGAATTGGCAAATTAAGTTTTAAAAATTTTGTTTGTAAGTTTTTAGGTATAAAATTATTAACTCTGTTTTCTGAAGACTTATTTTGAGTTATGAGGTCAGAAAGGACGTATTAAAATCTAAACTTGGTAAACTGCCAGGAGCTCACCTCGCATCGTAGCAGCCGCGTTGTGAGTCTGTAGAAGGACTACTAACGTGTATGAAAACCTAAAAAAGTGGATAAAGGAAACCTGTTGCTGAGTTGCTCTACAAATGCGTCTCTAAGAACTGGCAACACTTTATTTTGGCCTTCTGGCATTTAGTGTTAATTTAACAATTAGTAAATAGATAAAACATGTGCTATTAAAAAAGATCCGTAACAGTCAGGCAACTCAATAGTCTGAAAATGATTAACTGAGGCTGCCTTCAGAGTGAAGTATCATTACCACTACTATGGAGTATATTAGTAGACAGCTTGATTCAACGGGTTTTTACACAATTGGATACGCAGATGATATAACGATTCTGCTAAGTGGCAAATTTGAAGGCATACTCTGCAGCTTAATGCAAAAGGCCCCAAAAATAATAGAAAGTTGGTGCACAGACTGGTTCTATTTACAAAAGAAAAAATACCTGGATGTGATTTTGTATACTAAGCTTACATGAGGGCAACACCTAAAAGTGTTGTAAAAAGGTGTATATGTCGTTCTGATAATGTAGACGAGCTGTTGGCAAGACATGAAAACTGTCTCCAAATATAGTACTCTGGTTATACACAACTGTCATAAAAACTACGCTCACTTATAAGAAACTAGTCTATTGGCCAAGAACCAAGCAGGAAACGTCAGCAAACTAACTAGAAAAACGGTATGCAAACAACGCCGACTGATATAAAAGCAATGATGTGTCTGCCAACTCTCGACATCTATGTTGAGAAAGTAGCAACATTAGCAGCACTGCACTTAAATGCAACTGGACTTTTTAGAAAAAAACTGTAAAAAACAACTTTATTAGAAGTACACACAGATATCATGCTACCTTACTTTGTTTTTAGAAGACTTTGATAATGCAAATTCTAACGGACAGCAAAGCAGCAATTACCTTTGCATTGGCGAGTTGCCCAAACAGCATAGAGCTGTGCTTGGTAAAAAGGCACTTTAACATATTAGGTAACGTCAAGACTGATGAATTGGCGTGCAAAGAAATAACCTTTAAGCTGTGTAGACTCAAACTCTGAACCGCACTTGGTGATGATAAATTAAACAAATTCAATGACATATATTTAATAATATGGCGAGTAATGAATAAATCAATTTGAGATAAGGTAAAATTGGTCGTTCTTTGTTATGTACTATGTTAAACAATAATTCAGTAATATTTTAGGTCATCACCAAGTGATCAAAATTTCAGTGATATTGGCGAAACGAACGCGCCTATTATGTAGTATAGTAAACAATTTAAAAAAGGCGGCATATTTAAAATGATTACATAATCCCATTCATTTATAAACTCCCTGTATATATTTGTAATTTTAGGTATTTATTCAAAAGCAGCTTGTGAGGTATTAACACAAACGTAAGCCCCATAAAAAATCCTTTGAAACAAACAAAAATTTATTAATGAGTTTAGATGACAGTTACAGTTTTTGTATGCTATTTTACTATCTTTATAATAGAAATTTTATAGTATAATTGCGTGTCATTTGCATAAAGGTGACTTTGAGAATGTGTCAAATAGTTTTTTAGATTACTGCTTGTTCTCATTTTGTGTGCGACTAGATAAATAACTGTAAAAAAGCATGATGTGATATCTAATCCAATACATTTTAAAACTGCAATCAACAGTTTATAATTAATAGTATCAAATGCCATTGAATATTTTATTAATACTGACATTGTTAGTTTAGTTTAATCAAAATTTGTTACAATGTCATCAATTATTGTTAAGGCAGTTTTACAGCTATGGATACAACAAAATCCTGATTGTGTTGATGATAGTAAATTATAGTTTAACATATGTGTAATAAATGGTATGATGTAAAGGCACCAGTGTTTAATAAGAATTATATTAACACTATCAGATCCATCTGCGTTGTAATAACTAAGCAGTTCACAAATATTATTATTAGTGCTAGGAACGAATTGAATTAAACTTTAAAATTTATTCATATTTTTTAAGATTATTTAGTAGGTATAGTGATATTCAGTTTTAAACCATTTTATGATACTTTAAAATCGTATCCAATCGGATACGGAGGAAGGCAGTGATCCTCAAAATATTAGAAACCCAGTTAGATATTTTAGTCAGAAAACAACAAATAAGAAAAACAAAAGAAAGATGATAGTAGGTACAAGGAACGTGCGGAGTTGAAGAAATAAAGTGATGGAGGTCACACAACAATTCCACAGAATGAACGTCGACATTTTCATAACTAGCAAAATGAAAAAAAAAAAGGAAGCGGGTGCGAAAAGGTAGATAAAGATTGACTATATAATAATTAAACAGAAGACAACCTTACGAGTAAAGGACGTACGGTTAAAAAGAGGCCTAGAATGTGGATCCGACCATAAGCTAGTTATAGCATAAATGAATTATCATTGAAGCGGACACCAAAATAATAACTTTAAAAACTCAAATAACACCATAGTGAAAACCACGGCCGAAGAACAAATAAATATAAGCTATATTTGTTACAAGACAAAACGGTGAGAGAACTCTATAAAACCAGAAGCTGACTGAATTTACATATGACAACGCAAATATTATTTATGAACACATAAAGCAGAGTATAAAGCACTAGGAGAAATAGAAAAACAAAATAAGAAATACATAATATATAATCTGAAAGAATCCACTAGGCAGGAAATAAGGAACAAAAAGACACTGCATGATAAATGGTTGAGTACAAAGAAGATAGACAATTATCAACAATATAAAAACAAAAATAAAAAAGTCAAAAAACTTGCAACAGAAAAAAAAACAATTATTGGCAAAACGCGTGTACCCAAATCGACCAATATGTGAAGTCCTGGAAAGTAATAAAAAGTGTGCAAACCCACAGGAAATAGAAAGTAAATATATCACAAATAAAACCTACGGACTGGAAAAAATATTATTGTAACCTGCTAACGGAATTACGGAAAGAATTTCAAGAGAACATAACAACACCAAAAAATCAAGAAGAAAAACTGCTATTAACTCAGAATAAAATAAAAAAACCAGCAAAATCGCTAAAATATAATAAGTCAGCGGGACCAGAAAAACTATTTAAAGTGATGACGACATTATTCAGCAAAGTTATAAATTCAGAAGAGACCCTAAAAGAATGGAAAACAGTCTATATGACATCAATATTAAAAAAGGAAACAGTGGAAATTGTGAAAATTATCGGGGGATAGCAGCACCTGGCTTTTTCTGATCTCAAAAAAGCATATCTTATACGATCCCACGAAAAATACTATAACCGGCAATGAAAAACTTAAAAATCCAATAAAGCTTAATAAATACGGTAATGAATTTACATAAAGCAAACAAAATAGCTATAAAAGTGAGTAATATACTAACAACTCCTTTTGAAACATCGAAAGGACTACTCCAGGGATGCTGTACGTCCTTAACGCTTTTTAAAATATATTTACAAGACGCCTTAAGAACATGGAAAAAGAAATTTCAAGGGATAGGTTTAGCCGATGACCAAGTAATCATCGCCCAGGATGAAGAAGATCTAAGCTATATGTTAAGAAAACTGAAAGAAGAATACCAGAAAGCCGGAATGGAGATAAACTATAGCTAAACCAAACATCTTGAAACGGGCAGCGACGTGACACAAAATCAAACCATCAACGATAACATCGAGATAAAAGGCACGTTAAAGTTCAAATATCTGGGCGACACCATGACAAGAAACGCAAGCAATGACAAAGAAATAAAAAATAGACTAAGACAAACGAGAACATGCATAAGAAAGTTACACCCCATTATATGGAATAGGAACATACATAAGGAGACGACACATAAAATATACAACACACTAATAAGGACCATAATGACGTATGGGGCAGATATCTCTGTGACAAACTATGTAAATAATGTAAAATATTTAAGAGGGTGGTAGTACGAACTACAACAAACAAAAAAGTCTTAACAAACATGGGTTGTCATAGCAACATTATTTATTTTATAAATTTTTACAAAGAACAGAGTTTTAGAAGATGTTTGAAGTGCCCTCCTTTCATTTTCAAACAGGCACAACATTTTTGTCTGAAGGAAATTTGGCATTTTTCATTAATTATTAACTGCAGCTCCTCAAAGCTATTTACAGGAGTAGCATACATTAATGATTTTAAATATTTCTAAAGAATAAAATCAAACGGGTTTAAATCAGGCAATCTTGCAGGCCATAAAACTGGTTTGCCTCTTTCTACCCACCTATGTGGAAGAGTTTGATCTAAATGCTCTCTAAAGGCAATCAAAAAATGAGCACATTTGTTGTCTGTGAGTCAAAGGAATGTCAACCAAAAGATCATACATTGTGTTCTGCAGAAAGTTGAGGTAAGCAGCGCCTGTTAATCGGTTTGGTAAAACAACAAGACTTAGAAACCTGTCGCCTACAATACCCATCCAAATGTTTAATAAAAAACGTGTCTGATGTCCACATTCAACTACACTATGGAAGGTTTTTTTTTTGCTCAACCCTGGAATCCGTTAGTCTAATTTTTCTGAAGGGACTTTGATTGCGGATCTAGAATGAGCACCAAGGAGTAGGAATACTTAATTAAAAATTGATCCAGGATCGAACCACGCGGTCCCGCAGGAAGGTCGAACTTCAAAAAAAAAACCAGATAAGCAATTTATTTCCACAAAAACAACCTTTATTACAATTTATTATAATATATTTTTATCCATTTTTTTTATGCACCTTATATTTTGTTCATGTGTATTTTCGGGAGTAATTATCATTAGTTTAGTTTTACTGTGTAAATCGGAGTCGCGATTTACGGCAGCGCTGTCCTAAGTTTCGGTACCCGATCCGTTAATTTGTTATAATTATTTGAGAACTTAATTTATATAATACATAGATACACATATATTACCATTACCTTTCAATTATTTCTTTTCTTATGAATATAATTTGTTTATGTTTGGTGAATTTATTCTGGTTTCATTATTGGACCTACCATATTTCGTGTTTTTTTTGAATTAATAACTCTGTTCATGCACCCAACTAAAACACGTGGCGCTCTTTTTTTTTATCTGGAACCTAGCCTTCTCCTCTGAAGCTATCGGGCTGGTGCATAAACAGTGGTTAATAGTGAAACCAAGTAAATGATCACAGCTAAAAATAAAGCGTCACAACTGGCGCCCAACGTGGTTAATTAATTATTTTTTTTTGTAATTAAATTAAAGTAATACTGATATAGTACGTATAAGTGTAGAAAGTAAAAATGGATATTAATAGGTTGAGTAAAGATGAACTCATGTACGAATTGAAAGTAAGGGGTATTTCAAATCAAGGTGATGTAGATTCCCTTCGAAAAACCTTTCGGGAAACATTAAGATTAGAAAACGAAGGGCAACAATTTCATAATGTTTCATTAGGCGTAGATATAGAGGCTGAACTAGTCATTTGCAAGGAAAAAATTGAAAGTATTGCGGAATCGGTCAGTGCAACTTCCGATAGTAATTTTAAGAAAGCACATACAAAAATTTTGCATGTCTTGGGTAGGTTGGAGCGGTTAGATACAACCGATGCTAATCAAATTGCAAATCGTTCAATATTATTAAAGGAAGTTATTGCAATAAAAAGTGATTTATCTGTTAAAGAATCTAGTAAATCATCAAAAATATTAGATCCCATAGTTATTGTACAAAATAATACGCAACAGCAAAGTAATGCAGCAACATCAACACCTGTTGCCCAAAATATTCCAAATTCGACAATCAATTTTTCTAGTGTGAATCAAATACGATCTATACCTGTCAGTAGTTGGAATTTAAAGTTTAGTGGAAATTCCAAAGGCATGAGTATTTGTGCATTTTTAGAGCGAATAGACGAGCTGTGTGTGGCTCGTAATGTATCTAAAGATCAACTCTTTAATAGTGCTTTGGATTTATTTGAGGGTGATGCCGCGATATGGTATAGGGGCTATAGGAAAAAATTTAATGATTGGGATTGTCTTGTCAAATGCCTACGCGAACAATTTTTACCTGGAGACTACGAAGATAAATTATGGGATGAAATAAAAAAGCGGACGCAAGGTAAAGACGAACCAATAGGTATATATTTGGCAGTTATGTCCAATTTATTTGAGAGGTTGTCTTTGCCAATACCGACAGATACACGTTTAAAACTTTTACGTAAAAATATCTTACCGAACTTTCAGAGACAATTAACTTTTCAAGTAATTAAGAGTGAAGATGAGTTGCTTAAAATATGTAACGAGATTGAAAAATTGGAAGTAGCCATAAATTCTTATGAACCACCGGGTTGTTCGGAAAAAACTCTTGAACCAGATTTAGCCTATAGAAATCCAATTAAGAATAGACCTAGTTATGTGGTAAATTCTGTAGAACATAATAATAAAGTATCTTGCTGGAATTGCAAACAAGTTGGACATATTTCCAGAAAATGTCCCAATAGACAAAAGAAATGCTATAAATGTGGAAAAGATGGATTTACAAAATTAACTTGTCCAGTATGCAATTTTTCGGGAAACGGGAATCAGATACATTAGATCGTCGGTTATTGTCTCTTTCTAATGAAAACCCGACAAAGAATGTCAAACCCATCCTTGACTATATTTTGTCACAAGCAGAAGGCAATGAATGTCCATATGTCCAAGTTACAATTTTCGGTCACTCAGTTTATGGTCTCTTAGATTCCGGTGCCAATAAGATTTTTATTAACGATAAAACTTCTAAAATATTAATAAATTTGGGTGCTAAGTTAAAGGAAAATGTAGAAACCGAATGTCGTATTGCAAATAATAGTACTATGACTATAAAAGGGACATTAACAATTCCAATCCAGTTAAAAAATAAAACCAAAATATTTGAGGCTTTTGTTGTTAAAGATTTGGTTCATGATTTAGTTCTGGGAGTATTATTTTGGAAAGTTATGGAGATTGTTCCCGATATAAGAAGAGGGGAATGGCATTTTTCAAATACAGAGAATATTAGTAATTTCGTGTGTAGTGCAATAATGTCGAAAACAGATTTAACATATGATCAAACAAACGAATTAGATGGATTGGTCAAGAAATATTTTAACTTAATGGGTGACAAACTAGGTTGTACAGAAATAATAAACCATAAAATTGTTACAAATAGTCCATGCATTAAACAAAGGTACTATCCTGTTTCCCCAACAATTCAGAAAAACATAGACGAACAAGTAAACAAGATGTTACAAGAAGGTATAATAGAAAAGTCTAATAGTGGTTGGTCATCACCAATCTTAATGGTGCCGAAAGCAGATGGTACACGTAGATTTTGCGTAGATCTCAGAAAATTAAACAGCTCGACAGAAAAAGATGCGTATCCGCTGCCATACATATGCTCAATTTTTGACAAATTGAAAGGTGCCAAATATCTAAGTTCGTTAGATATTAAATCAACTTATTGGCAAGTCAAATTAGATGAAAGCAGTCGGCAATATACGGCCTTCACAATTCCGGGTCGAGGCCTTTATCAATTCGTACGGATGCCATTTGGGCTTTGCAATGCACCTGCCACCTTTCAAAGATTGGTTGATACTATATTTGGGCCAGAATTAGAGCCCTACGTGTTCGTCTATCTTGATGACATAATCGTAACAACGCCCAGTTTTGAACAACACTTACAAGTCCTGAAAGATGTATTTGACAGATTAATAAAGGCTAATTTAACTTTAGGCAAGGATAAATGTAAATTTTGCTTTCCTGAGCTAAAATATCTTGGCTATGTAGTGAACAAGTTTGGAATACAAGTAGACCCAGAAAAGGTAAGCGGGATTGTCAACATACCACAACCAAAAACTGTATCAGAGGTAAGAAGGTTGATAGGTATGGCCTCTTGGTATAGGCGATTTATACCAAACTTTTCTACCCTGCTCGCGCCATTAACAGCCTTGCTTAGAAAGCACAACAAATTCATATGGTCCGATGATTGTACCAGCGCCTTAACAACAATCAAAGAGAACTTAGTCTCGGCACCTATTTTAAGTAGTCCCGATTTTAATCTAGACTTCATCGTGCAAACTGATGCTTCTGCGTATGGCATAGGGGCAGTTTTGAGTCAGCAGTTTGAAGATGGAGAAAGGGTAATATCTTACTTGAGTAGGTCATTAACAAAACAAGAAAGAAATTACTCGACTACTGAAAGGGAGTGTTTGGGTGTCATTTGGGCAATTGAAAAATTAAGATGTTATTTAGAAGGAAACAAATTTACAGTTGTTACTGATCATCATTCGTTGATATGGTTAAACAACTTAAAAGATCCACAGGGACGTTTGGGTCGTTGGGCAGTAAGGCTCCAACAGTTTGATTTTACCATTAAACACAGAAAAGGGAAAGAACTAGTTGTGCCAGACGCATTATCAAGAGCAGTTCCCATCTTAAATTTTATTAATAAAGATATTAAAGATTGTTGGTACAAAAATCTTAAGAAAAAGATATTGTCTAACCCTTTAATTATGAAAAATTGGAGAATAGATAATAATGGGAAAATTTAAAAATATATGAAAGTGGATGCATTGGGTACTCAGACTGAAAATGCGGTTTGGAAATTGGTAGTACCTAAACATGAACGTAGACAACTAATATATAATAACCATAATGAAATGGGTCATTTGGGGATTTACAAGACCTATAACAGAATTTCTAGCCTTTACATTTGGCCTAAAATGAAAGCTGACGTGACCAGACATGTCAGGCACTGTTCAAGTTGTCAAAGACACAAACCTGAACAAAAATGCGCAGCTGGATTAATGGGTAATCGACCAATCATTACAAAACCATGGCAATTGATTAGCACGGATCTAATTGGCCCTCTCCCGAGGACATCGAAAGGTTACGTTTATATACTGGTAATTTGTGATTCTATTATCAAAATTTTAGAAGATAACGTATTCTTATTTTTCGGTAGTCCACAAATGTTGATTTGTGATAATGGGCCACAGTACCGTAGCAAGGAATTTCAGACCTTGGCGAAAAAGTATGGAGTTAAACTGTTATATAATGCAGTGTACCATCCCCAATCCAACCCTACTGAAAGCGTAAATAGAGTTCTAAAAACTATGCTATCAACATATATCGAAGATAATCAGAGGAAGTGGGATGTACACTAGCAAAGGGTAACTTGTGCCCTTTGCACATCAAAGCATGAGGTAACAGGTTATACTCCATACATGATAAATTTTGGACGAGAAATGATCACAGATGGTACCCTGTTTGGTGAGTTGAAATCCTGTGAGGGTATCGATATTAAACGAGATAATGATGTTATTATTTCTAATAACTCTGAGTTACAGAAAGCATATGACTATGTACAAAGTAAAATTTCAAAGGCGTATGAACGTAGTAGACATCAATATAATCTTCGACGACGAAATGTTGAATTTAATGAAAATGATTTAGTTTTGAAGAAAAATTTTACTCTTTCTGACGCTTCCAAATACTATAATGCAAAACTAGCTCCTTTATATGTAGGCCTTTTTAAAATTAAACGTAGGTTAGGTAATACTGTTTACGAACTTGTTGATGATACGGGACAATCAAAGGGTAATTGTCATGTTCAGCACTTGAAACCGTATTATGAATTTGACTCGTGACATGTTAAGATATATAATTAGTATCTTTTGGGATTTTTTTTTTTCCTGTTTGTTTGAAGCGAACTCAATTTTTTTTTGGGTGTAATACATGATATAAATTCATATCAAAGAAAATTTCTATTAAGTAAAATTTTCTTTCACCGGGAAAGGGGGGAGTTGTTACGGTTCTAAATTAATTTAAATAAAGTACCAAAAATTGGATGGAAGAAGGTATGGTTGCATATAGTGAAACAATGAAAGTTAACATTTTATTAACAACGCAAATAATAATAAAATTGTAACATTGAAATGCCCCGATAATCTTAATCCGCCCGCGGGACCTCTTCCGCGAGCGCGACGAAATCCATCTTTTCAACCCGTGGCTTGATAGCGGTCGGTTCGGTGCATTTACGCATTTCACGAGTTGTGGAATTATTTCGAACCGCTATCTATTTTATATATTACTTATATTAAACTAAGTAAATTTCCGGTATTAATCCGGTGAAAGTTTAAATAAAATAATAGTGTCGATATTTATAAAATCGGAGTAACCGCCACGGGTACCCCATCATTAAAAAGGGCAACTCTTAATAAAAAAGGTAAGGCTTTTTTTATCTACTAAATTGTTCAACCCTATTAAATTCAATTTAAATGCAACCATCCTAATAATTAATTGTTTTTACATAGCGCCTTAACATTCTTCCAACCAGTGGGAAACCACGCTTTGTCCTTCCCGGAAGGTTTTTTTTTGCTCAACCCTGGAATCCGTTAGTCTAATTTTTCTGAAGGGACTTCGATTGCGGACCTAGAATGAGCATCAAGGAGTAGGAATACTTAATTAAAAATTGATCCAGGATCAAACCACGCGGTCCCGCAGGAAGGTCGAACTTCAAAAAAAAAAAACCAGATAAGCAATTTATTTCCACAAAAACAACCTTTATTACAATTTATTATAATATATTTTAATCCATTTTTTTTATGCACCTTATATTTTGTTCATGTGTATTTTTGGGAGTAATCATCATTAGTTTAGTTTTACTGTGTAAATCGGAGTCGCGATTTACGGCAGCGCTGTCCTAAGTTTCGGTACCCGATCCGTTAATTTGTTATAATTATTTGAGAACTTAATTTATATAATACATATATACACATATATTACCATTACTGGTGTAAACCTTTCAATTATTTCTTTTCTTATGAATATAATTTGTTTATGTTTGGTGAGTTTATTCTGGTTTCATTATTGGACCTACCATATTTCGTGTTTTTTTTTTGAATTAATAACTCTGTTCATGCACCCAACTAAAACACGTGGCGCTCTTTTTTTTTATATCTGGAACCTAGCCTTCTCCTCTGAAGCTATCGGGCTGGTGCATAAACAGTGGTTAAGAGTGAAACCAAGTAAATGATCACAGCTAAAAATAAAGCGTCACAGGTTCTCCAAAGATGAATAGCACCAGTTTTTATTTTGGCTGATATTCTCCCCCACACTTGTCCCTGGTTTTTGCTCTATCCGTGCTATAATGTCTTGTTCTGCTCTAAGAGTAGATACCGACCTTGGACTGCCAGAAAGATAACACTGTTTTTGAAGTGAACCGGTATTTCTCAATCTCCGGTAAATTCTTTTAAACATACAATGTGAAGAAATTAAATGTTTATTTTGCAAAACATCAGCCAACTATGATAAGTAAATTTACGTTTTACAAAATAAAAAATAGAGGAAAAAAGAGTAATAAAAATAAATAATGTTTCATATATCTTAAACCGTTGCTATGTCAACCCTTGTTTATTAAAACTTTTTTGTTTGTTGTGGTTTGTACTACCACCCCCTTAAATATTTTACATTCTTTTTTGCAAAATAAAAAATAGAGGAAAAAAGAATAATAAAAATAAATAATGTTCTATATCTCTTAAACCGTTGCTATGTCAACCCATGTTTATTAAGACTAGTTTGTTGTGGTTTGTACTACTACCCCCTTAAATATTTTACATTATTTTTGAACACCCTGTTTAGATCATTGAAGGCTGTTACGAATGAACTTGGGTTTGTATCTATCCAAAAATTGAAGTTTACTAATTGGCTTTGTTGTGGGTTTGCTGCAGATTTAATTTAATTTTACTGTAATGTTCAGTTAATTTTTGGTTTAATAGTTTTGTTAACAAACAGAACTGTAAGATTTGGAGCAAAAATAATCTATGAATATAAAGAAGGTCCGTTACATTTGGAGAAAGTTACTATGTATTGTGACATTTACGCTAGTAATATCATTAGGCCGTATTTGTTTTAAAATGCTCAAAAACATTGTAAATGAAGTTTGTTATTAAACAATTAAACAAATATTTATTCACAATTGTCTTTACAAACCATTTGGAGGTATTCTAATTCTTGGATGACGGCCACACGTGCCATACCGTTAATAAAAGCATTGCTTTACTGTACCAAGATCTTGTGATTTGATGCTTTGTGACTTATTCTTGTATGTAAAGTCAAAGATCTGTAAAGTTTCTGTAAAATATTTTACATCATTTTACTTTGCAGCTATTTAAAAAAAATATGTTTTTGGTTTTGTACCCTAATTTGTGTGTCCTGTTTAATTATTACACAAAATGTACTACTTTTATTTTTGCTCAAATATTGGATCACATTACGTTCTAGATATGCCACTCTAGTTCTAGAGTTTTATATAGTTTGTATAATCTCATTAATAAGTGCGTTTTACATAGGTAAGTCGTTAATTAGCTCAATTCTGTATACATATTGCTAGCTAACAATATCGTTATCGAGCAAGGTTGCTTAGCAATTTAGTAAGAAATCGTAATAAATACACAACATTGCTTAGCAACTTTCCTTGATAACGATATTGTTAGCTAGCAATATGCGCACAGAATAGGGCTAATTGACAGAACTTTGGAAATCTTTGTGCAAAAAATTTAAATTTTCTAATGGACCATATGCGCAGGAAATTTAAACTATTATATAAATAAAATTTTGACATTGCTGCTAACTTTTGCACACAAATATTTTTTTTTACTTTTTGAAGATTTTAGTATAATTGTCAAAAGAGTTCCCTACTTTTAAAAAGTTTTTAATAATTAAGTAAACTTTAGCAAACGGTTCTATAATGTTTTAAAAATGTTTTACTATAACAAAATGTTTTACAATAACAAAATGTTTTGTCAAAACACGTTTTACAATTTTATTTTAAAAAACTGATTCAGTGTTTCCTTTACTTCTTGAAATGTTTACACAATTATGATATGAATTAATAATTTATTCAAAATATTTTGGTTTTACAAACCTTGTCAGTATGCCTTGTACGACCGCGGCAAATTAAAAAATAAAATTAAAAACTAAAAGATTTAAAAAAATTTAAAATTTAAAAATTTAAAAAAATTAAAAATTTAAAAATTTAATTATTAAAAAATAAAAAATTGAAAAAATTAAATTAGTAATTCATATCATAATTTATTGACAATTCAAAATCGTATAAAAGCCGCAAAATTACTGCCAATTGCATAAATGATACCATTAATGTAATGTATTAATAAAGTTTTTCGTTTTATTATTTATATTATCAATTGTGTTCATAAGGACAGAAATATTTATTCAAAATTTTCTTTGCTATCATGCGATGCCGTAGTCGTACAAGGCATACTGACGAGATTTTTTGTTTTATTATTTATGTTTACACAATTGTCGAAAATGTTCTACAATTGTAAATAATGTTTTTTACTTGTCAAAATTAAGCCACAAGCAAGCAAATTAGATTAGCAAAGGTCACAATGTTTCAAAAATGTTTTTTAAATCTTAAAATGTAAAAAACGTTTCTTAATTGCTAGTAAGTATAACAGTCAAAAAAGCTTTTAATATAAATGTTTTGCAAATGTCAAATATGTTCAAAAATATTATTTAAATTTACTCTAAAATGTTCTTTAAATGAGGTTATCATAAATTAAGAGCATCAATATTTTTTGATCTTTCAAAACTGATGATTATATTAATGACTATTTGACAGTTCTTGTATTTTGTATTTTGTTGACAGTTACATTTTGTATGAAAGCTTAGAATAAATCTAACAGATCTAGTACTTTTTACATTTTAGTTTTCTTTGACATTTTGATAGATTTAGTAACACTGTTGACAGTATAATATAAATATATTATATTGTTGTAAACTGTTTGTCAGTTTTTGTAATGTTTTGACAGATTTAGTAACAGTTTAGAATACAGTTTGAAATATATGACTAATTTTATACATTATATTACATTGCTAAAAAAACTATTTGATAGTTTTGGTAAATTTTGACAGATGTAGTATATAAAAAATAATAAAAAACTTTGTAATTTTTTGTTGTCAGTTTAAAATATTATTTGACAGATCTGCTATGTTTTTGTCAACGTAAATTATTACTGTAACTTGTTTGACAGTTTAAGTAACTTTTTAATAAACATAATAAATTTTTTGACTGTTTAGTATACAATTTTATTGATTTTGTACAGATTGCTAACCTATAAGACTTTAATACATATCTGTATACTAAAAAAACCATGTCATATATCACCGGATCAAAAATTTCAAAAGCTATCGAATGGTGTTTTTATTTATTTATTTTGATCTTTAATATCCGAGCAAATGCACTTTTAGTTAACCTAGTTTTGTTGGTGGGGATTTGTAGCTGTAGTAGGTGCACAATCGGTGGTCAGAAGAATTTTTTGGTTGGAAGTTGTTTTACGTACCAGTATCCTATCACAAGGTTTTTTTTTTTTTATTTATTTAAGTGCGCTATCACCACAATTGCAGTTAATTAGTTTTTTTAATTATATGCCTAACTATTTGATTTAAAAAGAACATGTTATATATCACTAAACGCGGATTTCAATTTGCTATCTTTTGGTGTATTTATCAATTTTCTCCGACGCACGGTTATCGAGTAATTAATTTTTGATTAATTTTTTAATCAATTTTCAATTAGCTGTAGTACGTACGCAATTGATGGTCAGACAATTTTTTTTTTGTAGATCGTTTTTATTTGTTATAAGGTATCTTTTTACAGAAAATTAGCAATCTTGAAGTGACCGTTTGCTAATTAGGTCTAATTAAGTTTGTTAATTAAGTCATTCATTACAATTTTTTTTAAAGACATGTCATATATCACTGGATCAGAAATTTTAAGAGCTATCGAATGGTGTATTTATTTATTTTTTGATCATTAATAACCTAGCAAATGCATTTTTAGTCAACCTAGTTTTGTTGGGGTTTGTTGGTGTCTTCACATCGGTAAAATATATAAACAAATATTGAATAATAAAAGCATGAAAAAAAAAATATACATATATAAAAACAAATTATAAAATTATTCATCATCACATTTTAATTGACTCTTAAAACTACATTTTGAAACACAAAATAAATCAATGTTATTGGAAAAACTATTTGCAATTCTACACATTCTACCAATTGGATTATTAAATCCATTATTGGTAGAATGTATAGATTCTCTAAATAATGGAGACTGTCTAGTTTGGCGATTATTGTTAGGGACTTGAAATGGAAGAGTGACTAGTAGCTCTTGGCAATCAATCTCGGACATCATTAGTCCACGTAAAAATGATAAATCGGCTCTTTTGCGCCAAATTTTCAGCGGCGAAAGATTATATTGCAATGCAATAAGGTTAAAATCGTAATTTTTAGATAAAATGCCTAATTTGTACGATAATAAACGGAAAAATTTGTTTTGAATTCATTCTATATTCTATATATGAATGCTGTAGAATGGACACCAAACTGACGGAGCGTACTCTAAACGAGAACGTACCAAGGCGCAATAAAGTAGTTTGAGTGTGCTTGGAGATAGTTCAGTTGACATTCTGTACACAAACACTAACATTTTTATATTTTTTATAGGTTGTACA
Organism: Tachinus rufipes; assembly: GCA_963932245.1. Classification (NCBI taxonomy): domain Eukaryota; kingdom Metazoa; phylum Arthropoda; class Insecta; order Coleoptera; family Staphylinidae; genus Tachinus; species Tachinus rufipes. The sequence goes on along the minus strand of OZ010745.1, from coordinate 66,308,120 downwards.
TATAGTTTATATGCTCAACAAAAGTTAGTTTTGAGTCAAAAATTACGCCCAAATCTTTTATTTGTGTAACATGTTTCAAAAGATGTTGCATAAATGAAGGAACAAATGGGAAGAATGTACATTGAATAATAATAATTCTAGAAATAATAATGTTCAGCAATAAATAAGTGAGTTTTCAGAAAATTTAAGTGATTAATGGTTACATAATCATAATATTTTGACACAAAATGTATTGTCTTATTATTAATTATAATGCAGTATAGTAGATATTCAAATAAGGATTAAGTAAAACAAAATAAATTAAAAAAAAAGTTTCGAGGACCACAAACTAGACTTGCAGACTTGTATAATGTATATAAATAATGTATCGAGTTGATTTTGTTACATTACAAGCATTTTTTCAATGAAAAAATAAATGGTTTATATTATTATAATCAACAAACGGTTACTCTGCGTATATTACTATCACTCTTTTATTAGTTCATGTTACCAAACTTTATTTCACCCTAATATTATTTATCACGGACACACGGCAATTACATGAAAATCGTTTTCTATTTCCGTGATGTTCAATCAACATTTATTATAATTTTTTATATATGTATATTTTTTATATTCCGGTTTGTCGCCGTGTCGTAGCCCACACAACGGGGTTATTCGCATTAAGCCCCTTCCATTTCCATCCCCTCGCATTGCTACTGTGTTAGTCATTACACGGAGTATGAAAGCCAAGCGTTAAAATGCATTATACAAGTCTTTTAGGGGACATTTATCATAAAACGTTTTCCAAACGACAACGAATATTAAGTTTATTCCTTGGCATGTTTTGTGTTTTCATCCATTAGTTCAGTGCTAATGCATTGCACGCCATTGTCGGGACCATCATTATTATATATTCTATCAGATCTGTAATTACTGGTTTATAAAAATACATTAATAACAAGAAATATTACTATGCGTGAGTTAATTTTATTCATAAAATGTAATATATGAACTGGAGTTATTTTATATAAGGCGATTGATTCTTATCCGTATGTCAATAATTCGTTTTATTGGGGCACATAAATAATTCTGCAGGCAAATAAAATAAAATTTTACATTTTCCTTTGGCATAGTATAATAAATGTAATAAGCCTAATATATTTTCCACTTCTTCTTTATTGTGTTAAGGAAATAAGTATAACAGAGTGTGGTCTTCATTTGAGAGCTCTCATTTCGCATTCGTGTAGTGTCTGGAGTTAGTCTCACCACCGTCTTTCTCCGTGCATCTATATCAAACCAACCCTCCAATAATAAATCGATTTGAATATTTTAACGCAGAACAACTATGGAAATTGTCAATGAAATAAATAAAATGCTATTTAAAAGAGATATAACACAAGCTAGTAAATAACTTATGTATGAACCGAACACAATAATTAAATTAAAAAAGTAGAGGTTAATTTTTATACACAAGCAAATGCTCTAATTAGTAAAAAATAAACTGGATTGGAGATAATTTTTTTTAAATATTTTAATTTATTATTATTTGTAATAAAATTTCTCACATTTGTTTTAACAGCCTTGTACCGTTATCTATATTATAGATCAGATATAATAATAATTGATTAGAAGTTATATAGAAGAGCAAATGATCTAAATAATATTTAAATATAAATAATGACTATTTTAATTATTCTTGTTCTTCAATTACATTGCAAATTAACTCTTCATTCAATAATTTATTTACAAGCAAATAAAACCTTGCCTTTGGGGATGATCGTTCCCAGTAAGTAACAGGTGACGATGGGGCCGATTTAAGGGTAGCTAAATAATAAATACGGCCGTCAACCTGTTGAATTGTAAGGGGAGAGAAAAAGCACTACAGGTGTCGCAGGACTGCTGAAAAATCTAATTACATACACACCTCGTAATCTTCAACAAATTGATAAATACGACGCTATTCTTGCATAAAATGAGTATCACCAAACCAAAGAGAAAGAAATTAAAGCAATGCGATCCTTTAATTAAATTTTTTGTAATATAAAATTTAAATTAATTGTATCAACAAAATAACAAATGTTATTAAACTAATAATTCATTTAATATTCAATAGACCTGCTGAATTGGAACATTATTAACTATTAAAATTAATTACTCACAAAATATTCCAACGCATCTGAATCGAACTGATTTTGCACTTGAAGGGCGTGTTTCGGGCTGGATTTTTGTGTATAGTGTTTATTAATCATGCACCGTTTATCGATTCGAATCACGAGAATCTCCGGCGTTTGCGAAAAATATGTTGTAGTGGAAGTATACTACCCTTGTGTAGAGGTGTTGAGAACAATATATACGGAAGCCGACTGACTCCGGTTTCCCGAAGTCCCTATTTTATCTTGGTCACGTGGCGTTGGCACATTTTTCTCACTTGCAGGATAACGACGAATTCATTTTAGTCCAGCGCATCATCTTGGAATAGATCTGTTTCTGAACTAGGACACTTATCATTAATTGAATATAATGAATTTATAATAAAACTATATTCAATATTTCTTAGAATAAAATAAAACTTCGATGTTCCATTACGTTTCATCAGAAATTAATTTAATTACTAACAAAGAAAATCACAAAATGTATGCTAATGAAATCATGTCGGTATTAAAATTGTGATCCTTGTAATAATCCTTATCAGCATACAGAGCCTCGTGCTGGTATCAGTCGTCAATCAATTTAATTTAAATACAGGCTTGCTGTCTCTCCCATCAAGGGTAAATTAGAAATGCAGAATATAGCCGGGGCTCGTGCTGATAGAGTAATAACAGTAATAAAATATTTGTAACAATCGTCCTTAGAGAGATATCCGCCCCCTCATATCAAACATGATACATTGGGGATGGAGTGGTGATTTGGTTTAAAGCCGAACATGCCGCTTTAAATTTTAAGGTTTAACGGTACGCTCAGTGGCGTAACCAAAACTCTTAATGATGTACACACCTCTTTTACATTCAAATACATCTGTAAACATTTTTAATAGTAGCTGGTTTTAACAAAATTGTTTATATTATTAATAATTATTAAAATACAGATGGTTTTGGGTTTCAAAGATTTATTTAAAAAAATGCTTCATGATTCACTACAAACTGACATCATCAGACAAAAGATTATTGAAGAAAATTACAATTTATGAGTTTATATACTAAAAGATTTTTTATGAAGTAAAAGTTATTATACAAAAAAGTGGTGATTTTTAAATAAAATTGTATATTTTATAATCTTACTAAAGTTAACAAATCCCATAACATTCCTAGTTAATGGATTTGATTGATTTCCGTTTGTAATTGATGCGGTCTTATTATATTCACAAATTAATTTTATGTACGTACAATCTGCGTATTAACACGAGTGACCCATGGGTCCTTCAGATAGAGGGTGCGTATACAACAAACCGACTATATTACTGCTGCCCCATCCTCCACGCTCTTCATCATCATGTCTCTCTGTGTATAAAGCCGCCAGTCTATTTACAGACTTCGGTTTTTATTATCCACTCTTCAATGAACGAACCCCCTCACATAAAACGCAATAAAGATAACCTCGAAACTGTAACAGTTTGCATTTATATTTACATTGAGATTTAATTACAATTTTAATTAGTTGAGAAGCACGAGAAATCGGTTGGCTTGTATGGTAAATATTATATCAACAAATTATACGTAATTTGAGACTACATATATATATATATCAAAGATCTAGTAATTAATTAAAATATAATACAGGTAGTAATTAAAATAGTTATTATAATTTAAATTGTTATTTTGGACTTGTGCTGTATGTAATCTAAAAGCGTCAGACACGAGATTGATTTTAATACAGTTTTTAGTACAATTATACTGAAAAAATGTTTAAAAATTATACTATTTAATTGTTTTATCAATCAATAATCTTATGATGCAAGAGTTTAACAAATTTTGCAAAAATTAAAAATGACCATCTTTTAACTATATTTGGTTAAAAAAAGATTACATCAAAGCAGATAACTAAGTAGAAGTGAAAAGATATAATTCAAAAACGTTCTGAACAACGCTAGTATTGATATTAGCGCAAAGAAGCAAATGATCTGATGTAGCTGATTTTTCCTGCAGGGTATTGGGTATCAACTATCAAGCTTTTACATTAGTGTATTATATATTTTATCAATAATTTATTTATTTAAATTAGATGTATATTGTTAAAAAAGTATAGAACTTGAAACATACAAGTTACTTATATTAATTGTTTTAGACTTTAGAGTACTATCTACTTGGATTAGAAAAAGTTGGGTTACAATTACTTGTTATTTTAGCTAATTTAACTTGAAAATGGTTTCATTTGTTCCTAATTGACTAAAACATTTAAACTTTGCAAGTATAACCCGCATAAAATTTAACAAAAAAATGTTAAACCTATTTTATAGATTTAAAGTAGGTTATCTTTATCCACAAAAGAAACTTTGTTATTTGATGTTAAATTTTTGCACATTGATCTTTAACCCTCCGTTAAAAGCATACCGACCGTTATCTTGATTTCCAGTATTGTAATAAAAACAACTACTTTGACGTCATTCTTGTTTTCACATCTAATTTAATTATTTATTTATTTTTTTACGAGTGTATTCAGAAAAGATTATAGTATTTTAGTGATCTTAAGCGCGTAGACTACAGTCTTAAAACACTCTATTTTAAACAATTATAACTTCAACAATATTATATTAACGATATTTATTTAGTAGCTGTAAAAACATGTCAATTTAGATATTTAATTACTTGAAATAAATTTTGCATTATAAATATGCATTTGATGCCAAAACTGAAAATAATAAAAAGCTATAAATAATGCTGCATACAACAAATCAAAAATTGGAGTTGATTTTGTCTACCAAATCAAACCATATTTTGCGAAAAATGTTGTTGGCGTAAGTTATATTTGACGACGTTTTAAATGATAAAATAAAAAGCATGGTGCTTGTTTGATCTTACTATTGTGTACTATATTGAGTTACCTATTTATTTAAGTTTTAAAAATTAATTATAAATTTTTTTTTAATCTTTGTTTATGATTTAAAAATATTAAGATTTAGATTTTGCAGCAAATTCATTTTACTATTTTTTTTACAAACGTGTCTATTTTAAGTGGACACACAATGTTTGTATATATTATTACATCTACGCCACTGTGTATGTGTTATGTTATTAATTTTAACTTGTGCAGTTTTGTGTGAAATTTAATGCTTATAATTCTAAAGATCATTTCTGCTGGTAATTATATTAGCAACCACTTATTTTTACAATTTAAACTATTTTACTGCTTTTATTATTATTATTATTATGGTAAATGTATTTTAACCTAGAATTATAGTCTCCCGCTTGTTGTATTGTCGCTTTTTTGTGACCATATTATTAACTATTCATACCAGTGTAATGTAATTTTATTATTAATTTTTATAATCCGACTGTCTCTTGTGTAACCTTACCATGGACTACCTGTATTTGTTTTTAGTTAGTCACCAGTGATGGTGTGAATTGTGTTATTGTATCAACCTTATCCTGTTATTTATTCACTTTTCTAGTAATTTTTGTAACTGCTTCTGTTACTATAAATCACACGCACAATCCAATATAGCATTTGAGGCATTATCTTTCATAACAGTTGCACTAGTTGTTATACAAAATGCCTATATAAATACTCTATTTGAATTGGATGGTTCTGAACTTTCAAAACTTTATAAAGAAAATATTACTTTTTGCCAAGTTTTATGTGATTAATTAAAAAATTACCTATTCTAAAAAGCAGATTGCCAAAAAAAAAAAACTAGTTTTCAGTACGAAGCTCGCAGTAAACTGACTGCTCCTAGTGTTGCGCCATTTACTAATGAAACGGTGCAGTTCATCCAACCTGCAGTTTTTTCTTTTTTGGCCAGCTCTGTTGTTTACAAAAAAACAAATAAAAAAATTCAGCTAAAAACTCAAACTATCTTTGGTTGTGGTCCAACTATTGACAAACTTCGTATAGGTTTCTAAACTTAAAACTTTAAAAACTAAAAGATTTAATATAATTTACTATATTATATTAAATCTAAGTTTCTCACTATCAGTTGATGCTGCTGATTTACCCAATTTTAAGCTTTTATTTCAGCCAATTGTTTTCGGTCCATTTTTTGTTAAGTTTTTTAGCCTGCAAATATAGCGGTAAAGAAATTTATTAATTATGGGCGAGTTAATAATGTTCCTCCGTTATTTTTGGTGGATTTTCAAATTTTGCATCCAGCCAACAGTCCAAACCCGTCACCAGGAACACCAGCAAAATTTTCATCTATTTCCAAAACGTCTGGAGTATAAGAAGTATATACATAATTTAAAGTTCAAAGAACTTATGTTGGCTGTAGCTGTATGTAACTACGATATTATTGTTCTGACTGAAACTTGGGTTAATCATAACATCAGCCATGCGAAGTTACAATTAATTGGTTACACTTTGTTCAGATGTGATTGCTCTACATTAACAAGCTGGACAAAGAAGAATTGTTTACTAAAACTTGCTTTAATTGTACATTATTACAGTTTACATTTCTAAGTGTTAAACATTGTTTGTAATTATTAAGTCAAAGTTTGTATCGTATATTATCAGTGCAGTTTACTTATCACCTAACTCGGCATGTGATAAATATTTATATCATTGTTATTCGGGCAAATCTATTGCTGACAAATACTTGAACTAATTTTACTGAGCGATTATAATCTATTTGCAGCAGCATGGGTAAACAAAGAGTTAGGTTAGGTTAGGTTAGATTAGGAATAAGTGTTATTTGTAATGATAGTTATCCTGTTCATTTTGTTGTTTTGGATTCCTAAACTGCGCACAATGTATTTTTATACATAAATCTAAGAATACAGCACCATTATTAGGGTGCTGTATCTTAGATTTATGCTTTTCCTTTATCTGTGATATTTCTATGATTAATGCTGTGGATGTTTTGTAAAAATTAAGCCAACATTATAATGCTTATACGATAGATGTAAAATATTTTAATGTGTAAGTATGTTTTTAATGATTTTAAATTTGCCGACTTTAACACAAACAATATTTTTTTGCTGAAGGTTGATTGGTCTTCTTTTTTTATAATTGTGATGTGATAATTGCGTTAATTTAATTTTATTGTGGCGCAAAAACAATTTTTCAGTTTGGTTTAATAAAAAATTGATTTTACTTACTATACTCAAAAAAACTGCCAATAAATGTTATAAATCTTCAAGATTTTTTTTTATTCGATTTTAATGAGTTTCAATTAATTCGTACTTTGTGTAAAAGTCTCAGTACATGTAGCAAGCAATATACTACTCGAACAGAAATCAACATTCAAATTAACCTCAAACACTTTTGGAAATTTGTCAATAACACTTTCAGCTACAATGTATTATAAACATCAAACTAACAGTAATAAAGATGACTATTAATAGATTTGCTGAGTTCTTTTCTTCTGTTTACGATACAAAAATTTATCCAACTTTATTGTTTGATTTTAAGGAAAACGTATTACATAAAGCATTTTCAATTAGTCTGTTGGATATATTTAAGAAGATTGAGAACATTACATGTGATTTTAGCACTAGACCAGACGGCGTTCTATCTATGCTGTTAAATCAATGTATTTATTCTATTTCTACGTTATTGCATTTACTTTTTTAGTCTTTTCTTAATTAAACAAAGTTTTCTCAAGTTTTGAAACAAAGCTACATTATGTCTTTGCATAAATCTGGAGTTAAGGAGGATATTACTAATTATAAAAATAAAGAGTTTTCAAATAAGAAGTTTTAATTTTGAATAGCATGCTATTTGGGCAGCTGTTAATTTTGAAGCTATTATCTTTTCACAATTGACAAATAAAAACTACGATACACGCTTCAACAACGCATTGAAATGATTAAATATCACTACAAAAATAGTGAAAAATTTACAGTCACAGTTTGCAAAACTAAAGCACTTTTTGGTCGTTGTAAAACACCTTCCCTGCCGGCAATAGTAAACCTGGTGGAAAAATTTGATCTGTTGACGAGTTTGTGTTGAAGAAAACCCAGGTTTGTCGATTCGTTATCGATCTTTGGAATTAGACATTCCACAAACGACATTATACCGTATTTTGCATAAAAACTTAAGTCTTAAGGTTTTTAAAGTTTAGTTAACACAAGATCTCAAGCCTGTCGATCAACATAAACGTCGTATCTTTGCTGATTGGGTCTTTCAAATGCATCAAAATCATCCGGAATTTGATCAAAAAATTATCTTCAGAGATGAGGCCCATTTTCACCTCGGAGGCTACGTTAATAATCATAATTGTCGCATTTGGGACTGAGGAAATTCAAGAATGATTGTTAAAAAGTCTTTGCGTCCTCAAGGTGTTACTGTTTGGTGCTGTTTTTGGGCGGGCAGTGTGATTGGATCCTATTTCATTGAAAAGGAGGTTTGTGCAACTGTTACGGTTAATGGGTGGCGCCAAGCTATAATTAATGATTTTTTAAGGCCGGAATTGGAAGATATTGATGTGGACGACGTTTATTTTCAGCAAAACGGCGCTACGTGCCACACAAGCAACAAAACAATCGCAATTTTTCAAGAAAAGTTTTTTGACCGTGTTATTTCTCAAATACATTGATTTAGTGTGATCACAATTGGCCATCGAGATTTTGTGATTTTACACCTTTAAACTTTTTTCTTTGGGGCCACGTGAAAGATAAGGTCTATGCCAATGCTCCACAATTGATTCAAGACCTTAAAGATGGAGTTTGTAAAGTTATTCAGGACATACAGCCGCAAATATGCGAATTGGTCATGAAAAATTTTATGAAAAGAATGTGGTACTGCTACCGTAACCGTGGTGGCCATTTGACTGATATTGGTTTTAAAGGTTAATGGCATCCATTACTTTTTACAATAAAATAAACTTTTATTGATTTCTCTTAAAAAATACTCGTTTTTTTAATATCAAAATGAAACATCTTGTTGAAAAACCCTATATATGCATCCAGTCTGTTATTTGATCTGAAAATTGTAACTGGTAAAATACAATGGATGTGCAAAAGCATTTTAGTGAAACAGCAACATAGGTTTTGTTAAGGTCGTTCTACTCTTACAAATCTTTTTTGTTACAAAAATGATCTATTAAATGCTTTTCAATCAAGAGTCCAACTTGGTCTATTTACACAGATTTTTCAAAGGTTTTTATAGGTTACTCCTAGAATTTTGATTGCTAAGTTTCGGGTTTCGTGTTTTTATAAATTTGTTTTTGCGTGGTTGTAAAGGTTTTTAGAAAGTGTACAAAACATAATAACTTTTTATTTCAATTAATTATTGGTCCATCTAAGTTCCTCAATAATTTCGTAGTAAACCAATTCTATTTTTGCTCTTTATTATTGATCTCTCTTATTCTATTAATTCTTTGTCTTATCTTTTATTTGCTGATAATCTTAAAATTGATAGAAGAATATCATCTATCGATGATTGCATTAGTTTGCAAAATATTCTTGATTCTGTTTATTCATGGTGTCTTATTAATAACTTGTTGTTTAACGCAAATAAATGTTTTACTATAAGCTTTAACAGAACTTTAAGCATCGTATCTATCAATAATGTTTTTTGTTTACATGTATGTGCAACCGTGCTATGAAAATGTTTGTGCACATATTGTCAACTGACCTATCTCCAAGCACACTCAAACTACTGTATTGCGCTTTGGTAATTTTAGGTATTTATAAATGCAATATAGAACGCATTTAAAACATTTTTTTTTTGTTCATATCGTGCAAATTGGGCATTTTATCCATAAATTATAATTTTAACCACATTGCATTGCAATATATTCTTCCGTCGCTAAAAACTTTTTTTGAAATTTTTTTAATAATTATTTTTCAATATTGACAACAATAATTTTTTCTATCGTAATTCAAATTATTGTTACGGGTTAAAAAATCCATCTCCCGTAGATGGTGTCTTGATGCAAACTAGAATTATTGAATTAGTGTAAAGATCGCCGTATAGGTTTTTACTACTAATTGTAATCTAAACTGCAAAGGTATTCATTTCTTAGTCAGCTGGCGGTTTGTCGGTTTCTTTGCTAAATGATAAAACTCAACTAATTGTGGAGATACATAGATGGCATTTAATTGTTTTAAGAGAGCCAAGCAAATATCATAGCAAAACTGCGTGTTAACAATTATGCCACATAAAATTTTGGAAACAGCTATTAACAGCATGGAAACTTTTTCCACATTGGAGGATTAAACGCATAGTAAAAACAATCTACAATCTAATATAGAAACGCGCCATCTACTAGCTAGAGAAAAAAGTTTATTTATTTATTAATTAATAAATTTAAGTATACCAGGCGTGTTTTTACTCAAAACCATAGTAATGATAATTCATTATGATGATTACGTTTGGTTCATTTAGAAAATATTATTAAAGACGCTTTTATAGAAACAAAAAACCCCAAAAGTTTTGGTGGTTACACCAGTCAACATCCTGTAGGTTAACGATTTGGTTGACAAAAGATACTATTTTTGTTATTACATTTGAACTAAAGATCACTATAAACTAAATAAACCTGAAAAAAAAACTAAAGGTTTTTGATTCTCTTTAAAAAAAACCTTTTGCGAGTAATGCTATTTCAAAAAATTTTACTAAAGGGTGCAATCCGTTTTTTAGGGCTTGTGCTGAATAAGATTTTTTTGTGTGTGCATATTAACAAAAAATGCAAAAACATCTTGTTTGTAATAATGCACATTAACTAAAAAAAAAATAACCTTTTTGGGACAGCAAAAAGTTGCAGTTAGATCTTAGTAAGAAAACAGTAAAATTGCCATGTTGGTTGCGTATACAAACAACATACTAACTTAACCTTTTGTATGCTAAACATGTCACAAACTTTTACAAAAAAATAGTTTTTTTTACCGTAATAAAATTGGCTATAACTTTCTAGAAATGTGGCGTCTATAAAACATACACACAAAATAAAAGCCACAAAGAAGAAAGAAAATAAACTACAAAAACAAAAATGTAACAAAAAAAAGATCAAAAAGAAAGAAATAAAAAAAGTCAGGACAGTTATACATACCAAAAATAGATAGTGTCAAATTCATACTAATTTAACAAGATCTGTCTAACAATAGAATTTATGCAGAAAAATAAACCGAAAAGTAGTCATGCGTAAATCATCACTTGCTGAGGCCAATAATTCACTATGTCCATAAAAAAAAAAAATTAATTTTGTTTACAATGTTTTTTACTAAAATTTATGTTATCTGTGATGGAAGTGTAGTTAAAAATACCAAAGACTTTTACAACTTTGATGATATATGTGATACTAGGTTAGTATTTTATTTTAGGTTTTGGTGTAAGAATTTATTGTAAATTTGATGCTATATGCAATATTAGATTAAGATTTTTTTTTAAATTTTAAAATGTGATATTTAGGAGTTACATATTATGCCACAACAACATATTTTTTTTTTTAATTTCAACGAGTGAAACCACTCTCGCTAAAACTATCAAATTGAAAATTAGATTTAAGCAGTCTGTGGAGATTGACTTTGAATATTTGTGGCTTATAAGTCTCAGGAAATGCTGAATTTGGAAGTTTATTCAATTAGTCAATAGTACGGTTACAGAATCACTCTTAAAAATGTTGTCTACATCTTTGAACTGTAAGTGAATATTTGTTAGAATTTTTAGTAAACCTTGTACTACGAGTATATATTTGTTTATATAGCAAAAGGTCTTGTATTTTGTTTAAAATATCTATAAAAAAATGTACAGGTCTGCAACATTACGCCTGTGCAGTAAAGTATCTTAGTCATAAGTCACTTTTGGATTGGCAATGATCAGAATAGCTCGTTTCTGAATAGAGTTTAGAACAGATACTGTAGTTTACGATGCTCCTCTCTATACTTGGAAACAATATTTAATACAAAAGCAAATGTAAGTAATATATGCAAAAGTTGAACAGAAGTAAAAAACTTGTTACATCTATTAAGAAATCCTAGTTTTTTAGATATTTTACTAAAAACTATGTCAACAACTTGGTTGTTTCAGAGAAGATTATGTAAGATTGTAACACTTAGAAGACAAATTGAAAAAGATTTAGATATGGATTTGTTGTTTAGTTTAATATTTGGTACCTCAGATTTAAATTTTAAAACTGTAAAAAGTTTAATTTTTTAGACTTATAATTGGCCATGCCTTATTCAGATATTGTTTTGAGGTTTTTGTTTAAAGATGCTACAGATTCTAAACTAGAAAACTTTAAGAGGTTCTGTCATATTTAGAAAGTATGAATTATGAAGGGTGCTATCATCTGCAAAACTGTGAATAGGACTATTTAAAGAAGTTTATTAATGTAAATCAAAAATAAAGTTTGTCAAAAGAGCAAAACCTTGAGAAACACCAGCTTTTATGATTTTCGGGTCAGAGATGAAACCATTAATTCTATCTATAATTTTTCTATTGTCAAAAAAACTGTTGATGAAATTTACAGTTTTTTTATCAAGACCTATACAACAAAGCTTGTTGACAAAATTAAGATGCCATACCTTATTAAACGCTTTGAAAATGTTTAGAGCTACTGCAAGATTGCTTTTTATTATGTCATTGGAGTTCTTTACAATTCCGATGTAATTTACTGTAACAATATTTTATTTATTTATTACTTTCTAGGTTATGACATCAGAGCCGTTTAGGACCTTGCTTGCTTTAATATTAGTTTTAATTATATATTTGTTTATTGAATACTACAACGTAACCACTTTCAACTTAGATGCCAAGAAAAATAAAATTATTGTTTTATTACGTGTTGCTTTACTTGAAAATTATGAAGAAGCTAATAACTCTAGCATAATAAAACGTATAAACTAGCATTCTTTTTATTATAAATAATAGTTGCACAATTGTGTTTAGTTTTCTTAGTATCGGTACGATAAACAATTTTGCAGGACATTATATTTGTTTTAATTGGCATATAATTTGTATAATTTTGTTGAGTTATAAGTTAATTAAAATTAAATTAGTCTAATATATAATTACAACTTGATTAAAAAAATAATAATTAGTATGAAGTTAAATACTTATTCCAACAACCTAAGAAATCTTTATATCAAATACTTTTTCTAATTTGGTATTTGCTTTATATTTTACAAATACATTAAAAAAATCACAAACTTGTAATACGCATTATATATTTTGGTAACTACAATTATATTTGTTTATATTATTTAATTAACTAACAAATTAAATGATTTGCTTTTCTCTATTTGTCATTGTTATTTTTATAATTTTATTATTAATCTGCATATATCTATTCTAACGTGGGATTTTGAATTCCTTATTTTATTAGGAATAAAAATATAATTACCGCCCATTTTAATATTTTTATAGCCACAAACAAGCTGCCAAATATGTGGTGTGTTATATATTAAGTAGGAACTAGTACTGTCTATTTTTTTGGTGTAGAATGTTTGAATGGCAATAAAGGTTTATATGCACAAAGCATAAATTTGCGACTGGACCAGTTTTTATTCAAAAATGGCAAAAAATATGTCTTAACTACAGTTGATGCTTCAAGATATGTGTTTATTGTGTTTTTAATATTTCCTACTAGTAAAACTACAATGCAACCAAACAAAATTTTTGTTTAAAAAATAATATTCTACAAGTGGATAAATTAATTTATTGTACAATATTTTTATTTTTTATACTATAAATAATCAAACGAAAGACTGGTATTGCCGCTGTGATTCGATTGACTGATTTTTGAATAAATTATTAATTCATTTCATTATTTTTTATATATTTGTAGATTCAATTTTGAAGTTTTAGTGCGCTGATATTTTTAATTTTGTTACAACACTCTTTAAACCAAACTTTTATACTTTATACGCGCTGGTATATCTCCTCTTTAACAAACAGAAATATAAAGATGTCAATATTTGAAAAAAAAAGAAATTTGAAAACTAGCATCAGAAATATTTGAGATTATTCACTCACTGGGAAACATTGTAACATTTGGAACCTTTATGAGATAAAAAATTAACAATGTACATAATTGTAAAAATGATCAATATTCCAGAAAAGATGTGCTTAGCACAGTTTCAACAATTTTAAAATGATTACTTATTACAATATATACGTTGTTAAAATATTAAATAAAAATAAAACAATTAGCTTTTGACATGTTATGTATATAATTGAGTTATCTAACTTTATATTTATAATTTGAATTTTGTAGAAAATTTTATAAATTCAACAATATGGTATAAAAATAAAAGCATCATGATTCATGATGCATTGTAAGTAAAATGCATTGAAAAGTATCTCGGAATAGAGTACAAAAAATAAGGAAAGCTTTCAAGTGTGTTCCATTGAATTGTATCACATTTATTTGATAGTCTAAAAAGGGTCGGGTACTAAAAGAAACGTTTGGCAATGTGCTTTGAAATGATTCCTCCCAGAAAGCCACGCTCATTCCCTGTTCTCTTGCAACACGAAAGCTGGAAATAGCAATTCAATGCAAATTATATTCAGTACAGTTCTAAGCAAAGGATCATTTAGGATTTACCACCTATAAATAAATAACAATTTGGTTCTTGTCATAACAATTTTGTTTAATAAACTTTTATTTAGTCAAATTGACAATATTAATTATTAAATATGACATATATTTTATATATGATTTTTAAAATTTTTCTCGATTTTTAAGTTATGACGCATTAGATAAAGCAACATTAACCAGAGCAAGGAAGAAAAATAGACCGAGAAATGCACTTTTTGTGTTCTAAAGATTCTCCCTATACCCACTGAAAGTGCTTTGAATTTCTAACATGTTGAAAGAAAACAAATGTCGGTCGGTCCGGTCGACCATGACCACCCTCGCACATCAATCAGCCTGTAATGTGGTCCCTTAAAAATAGTTAGCGGACCTCAATGCCACAACAACATATAAATCAGTTGATTCTATTAAAATATTAGAATAAGGTTAAACCATAAATTTTAATTATTAGATTCTGAATCAATAAATTAAAATTGCCTATAGAAACATATAAATATAAAAGAAGACACGCTGTGTAAAAGAGTACACGAGACATAAAATTCAGAGTCATTATCGTTGATATCTGCGGCATTATAACTTCTATGAAAAGACCAGAAATGAGCACGGAAAAAGGATACATTATATTTCACCCTTGGAGGATGTCATTAGTATTTGTATCTCCAGGGCATTGTACACAATACTAGCTTCCAATTCAAATCGTCATTGGGCCGCTGAATAAAACTTCCCCTTTTCAATATATTAAAATAAAATATGTTAAGTAAAAGAGCTTATTGTCAATTTGTAATAATAACATTTAACAATTAAAAATAAAAATTTATTGAATTATGCAAAAGCGTATAAACAATGTATCTGGTTCTAGATGAAACAGCATTCTTTAAAAATACAATTTTATCTTTTATACTGTTAACTGGAATAAAGCTAAAGTGTATTCGTAAACTGATCCTATCTTATCCAGGGGCTTTTTTTAAAGATCGCTTCTTTCATTTTCACCAAGAAGGGTCAGCGGAAGGCTTATCTATTACTCTCTTATGTGATTGCTGTTGCCACCACCGCATTCTTATACAATACACCAATATCCTGGCAATACTGCTGCATTATATTGAGTCTTTTATTGTTATCCTCGTAATATTTTGTTATACATATAATTTAGCTAGACAGTTATTACTTTTAGAGGGGTTTAGAGTAATGAGGTGTTAATGATTAGAAGCTAAATAAGTTTCAGTTGTAAAACAAAACAAAAAATGAACAAAGGTGCCATTACATTACAACTTATTCAAATCCTAACGCCCTAAACAAGAAATTGTCTAGATGGGGTGATTAAAATGGAAAGCCGTCCGTTTTCAAAAAGGGAGTTCATTACTAGTGACAGTATCGGTCCGTCACAATTACTCGCATTTCGGGCCCAGTAAAGCTCTTAGATAAGCCTCTCCCCAACGTAAGTTCGTTTCCTGTCGACGCTTTAACTTTTACGGTTTCAATTATCGCTGCCCTCTAGCTCTCGAGGAAGGGAATAATTAAGTAAAAAAATCAGTGTGATTGTTCCTTATGTAATTTTTACTTTACTTTTGCGCGTCAATTAATTTATAACAAAAGTCGCATGATTTAATTATATTTGTAATTGAGTCTACTGTTGAGGGTTTCACTATTTTAAATGAACAGACCCAAAATAATAAGGATGCCTAAAATGGGTTTGGCTTCCAAAATCAATTACTGGTTACTCTTGAGTGGTTTTGGGGTGGGTTGGCATTTAATGTAAACAGTATGCATTTAACTCAATTTGATTGCTTTATGATTTCTATTTAATTTATGTAATGAAATATCCCGAGTTCAAAACAAATAAATTAATCTTGTTTTTGAAATAAAATAAAACAATTTGGCTACCATTAGTTTGTTTTGTACTAGGTATAGATTTGTACTAAGTTTAACTAATATTTTTACCATTATCAAATTATTACTCTTAAAAAAAAAAAAAATTGAAAAATTCGTAAAACTTGTTATACATTTTTTTACTGAAATAATGTATTATATAATATAACTGAGTTTTAGATTAATTAAACGTATTTAAAAATAAAATAAGAGTTATGTTATGTTTTTAACTATTAATAAAAAAAAGAAAATCGAAATATAGGCAATAATTTATTAAAATACCTGTGACCAAAATGGTTTTGTATAAATGTTATTTGCAACCTACATAGAAAATGAATGGGTATAGTGTCAACTTATTAATAATTAAAAAATGCCAACACCCTTAACAATTAAAAGGTTAGATGCACGTTTTAGACTTTTTATTTATTTTATTTATTTATTCAAATTGCTTTATTACTTTTTGGTATAAGGCGTATACATTATTAATGTGTATAGTTTTCTCTCCATTTTTTTTGGTTATATCTTTTATTTCTTCCCAAGTGTTCTCTTTTCTTATAGCCTTTTTTTATTGCGCTGTTCCATTCTTTTCTGGGTCTTCCTCTTTTTTGTTTTCTTGTTTCTCTTGTCTCATAAATATTCTTAGTGTTTCTTTCTTCGCTCATTCTTCTGATATATACATACCATCTTATTTGACCTTTCGTAATTTTTTCTTGTATTGGTTTTATATTTAAATTTGTCCTGTATGTTTTCCTAAAAAATTTCATCTCCATAGCATTTATTCTTTCTATTTGTTTTCCTATCATCGTCCATGTTTTACTACTATATGTTAATGTTGGTCTGATTACTTTTTTTACAATTTTTGTTTTTGTATTTTTTGATATTTCTTATGTTAAAGAAAGTGTTTTTTAACATGTTATATATTTTTGCTGTTTTTTCTATTTTGTTCTCTATCTTTTTGTCTAGTTTTCCGTTGCTTTGTATTGATGTTCCCAAGTCTATTTGTACTGTACGACCTGTTTTATTTTTCTTCCGTTTATTCTTATTTTGTGATTCAGTTTTTCTTTTGCAATTATCATAGTCTTTGTTTTTTCATAGTTTATTTTCATGTTTATTTTCTTTAGTAGCTCCTTTTCTGTCTCAACAATCACTGCCATATCGTTTGCAAATAGCAGTTCTGATGTTTTTGTTATTTCCATTTTTCAATATCTTATTTTTACCATTTTTCTTTTTTCTTTGCGTGTTTTATTGTCTTGTCTAGCACAATTGAAAAGGGCAATACACTTAACTCACATCCTTGCTTCATCCTTTCTTTGTTTGGAATTCTTTTAATTTTTCGTTATTCATTCTGACTATGTTTTTTTTTTGTGTACATGTTTCTAATTACGTTTATTATTTTCTTCTCAATTTCTCTTTCTTCTAGTTCTTTCTAAATGTTTTCTCTCTTAATCCTGTCAAATGCCGTTTCAAGGTTAACAAAGCATACGTTTTAGACAACGTGTTATTAGATGTAAATTTACAAAACATCCAACGTGTAGAAGTGTCAAAAATAAAAAATAATTTTACTTGCAGATGTTTATTCCGTTTGCTTCCAACACAAACATTACTTTTGTAATTAAAATGTTATAAAGGTAGCGAACGTTTCTATATCTAAGTTAATCATAAGCTTTGTAGCTCATTTTCAATTTTGGGCAGCCAATATCTCACAAATTAGACAAAAGCTTAGTGGTCAAAATTGTCACTGTTAAGTAATTTGTGACTGTCTGGTGCGGAATTTTAGCAGAAAAAATTATTGGTCTATTTTTAACAAAGACAAAGCTGCAATCACAAGTGAACATTAATATTGGGTCATGTTGAAAATACTTTTAAGGTTTGGTGGCCCGAGTACCTATAGCAAATCTACACTGTTTTTGGCAATTGTTTCCAAAAACGCAGATTTTAACTTTAACTGTCTGCGGTATAATTGGAGATTTAAAAGAAATGCTAAGTATGGTACAGCCGTGTTAAGTTGTGGTGGTAGTTGAATCAAAGTGTAAAATTTACTAAAATATTTATTTTTAAATTTTTACAAAATATCAAAAAGACATAAGATTCTGGATAATTAAAAAACTTCAAAAACTTTGCTTGGAAATTAAATGTTAAGTTTAGTAAAATAAATAAAACCACGCTTAATTGTTGAACAACTGTGATTTGCTTACGCGCCCGAGCGTTATGCTGATGTTTTTGCTGATATAACATAAAAGAGTACAAATGACAGCGTACTTATTTTTGAAATATTCCTTTAAATTTTGCAACACGGATTAAAAACTAGTTGTGGATTATGGATTAAAAATAAACTGTATGCTAATTTTCTAAAATTTGAGATTTAAAAAAAAATCTTAAGTAATATTTTTAAAAAAATTATCAACAAAATTTATGTTTTTTTAATTAAAAATATGTTGTTTAATGCGTTTCAAAATACCTGTAATAAAAATTGTCAATAAAACAACCACATTTTTCTTGTTGAAACAATATAATTGAGAAAAAATCTTAAGTTATTCTTAGAAATGTCAGTAATTGCGCTCAATTGTGCAAAGCAAAAAATAGCCGTTACTTAGATAATATGCGTTTTAAAATTTAATTACATTACTTATACTTTGTCATAAAAAAATAGAAAAATATTCACAAAAAAAATGTTATTTGGACTCTACCAAACTATGCAAACCCAGCAAATTACTTTTTTTTTTAAATTCAATTATTTTATTTAACCTTGGTTTATTTCTGCAGCTTAAGCTATTCACCGACACCACAGGTTAAGACTACCACATCTGGAAATTTTGCTGCAAATTCAAGAATTTCAACCTAAATTGGGTTTTTTAATGTGCACGCAATATCAAAGCAGTACACGGGACCTGGTAAAGTTTCTTTTCTTATCCGCGTTTTCTCATCCGCGCTTTCTCATTCGCGCAGTGCAAAGTAATATTTTTACCAGTGACGTAATTTGTGTTTCATTTTAATTTATGATTTTATATTTTAATTTAGGATTTTATATATTAATTTTGTTTTTTATTAAATTATATTTCATAACAGTTGCGCCAATCGTCATAAAAAATGCCACTGTGGTACGTCATTTGAACTTGACGATTCTGAACTTCCTAGGCTTTATAAAGAGACTATCGTACTATATCAAATTTTGTTAGATGAAGTTTGCTCTAACAATAAATTGCTATTAGATAAAGTATTGTATATTAAAAAGAAGATTGCAGACAAGGATAAGGTTATACTTAAATACAATACTCGTATTCGTATTCATATCTATGCCTTGTGTAGTTACACCAACTATTAATGAGGAAACTTAATTGCTTCTACCTGCAATTAATTCTGTAAATAATAATTCTTCTTCTTTTGAGACAATTACTGCTCAAACTAAACCTAATCAGAAAGTTCAGCCGAAGACCCCAACAATTTTTGGTTGTGGTCCAAGTCACGATAAGTTGCAGGCTTATGTGCCAAACTCATATATACATGTCACAAAACTTAAACGCGGAACTATTAAATTCGATGTTATAAACTACATTAAATTGAAATACCCTGATATTTCAATTGACGCTGTAGATCTAGTTGTACAATCTGGAAGCTACAATAGCTTTAAAGACCATACTTGAACTATTCTTTGCATAGACTTTTGGCCAGCTAACATTGCTGTCAAAAGATTAGTGAGTTATGGTCGTTCACAAAATGTTCCTGCTTCATCTCCAATGGATTTTTTTAACCTGAATTCTGTCAACAGCTTGAACCCATTTTCAGAAATAATAACGGTTTTTCCATCTACTACAAGAACGTCGGAGGTTTAAAAACTAAACTCAGGAAACTCTTGCTAGCTGTAGCCGTATCAAACTACGATGTGATTGTTTTCACTGAAATCTGGCTTTTTTCGGACATCAGTGACTTTGAATTAAATTTAAAAAGCTATAATTTATTTAGATGTGATTGCTCGGCCCTAAACAAGGCGGAGGTGGTGATTTATTGCCATCAATACTCAACTCAAATCTGTATTACTTTACCTCATGTTTATCAGTGTTGAACATTTGTTTGTAGTTGTTAAGTTTAATCTTGTGTCTTATTTTTTTGTGCGGTATATTTACCACCCAATTCAACTTGTGATAAATATTTTGACCATTGTTATTTTGTCAAATCTATTGCCGACAAGTTTCCAAGCAGTAAACTAGTTTTATTGAGCAATTACAATCTACCTGCAGTGTCTTGGCTTTACTATGATTTAGGTATAGAAGTAATTTGTAATGATAGTTACCCTGTTCATATAGTTGCTAATTTGTTTGGGTTCTTAAACTGCGTACAATGCATTTCTATTCCTAATAGTGAGAGTGTGTTTTTAGATTTATGTTTTACCAACGATCGTGATATTTCTGTAATAGAAGTTGTAGATGTTTTGTTAAATTTAAGCCAATACCATATTGCGTGCTTGTTAACTATAAAATGTGATGCTGCCTGTGATATTTTAAATTGTAATTATGTTTTTAATGATTTTAAATTTTCCGACTACAGCGCAATTAATAATTATTTGTTGAATGTTGATTAGATTGCAGTTTGATATTGATATGTGTTTTGATGTATTTGTATATCATTCTGTAATCGATTATGTTATTGTTTGTTTTGTCCCTAAAAAACTGTGGCGTGAAAGCAATTTTCCTATTTGGTTCAACAAAGAATTGATATCACTTACTAAACTCAAGAAAACTGTACATAAACATTATAAGTCTTCAAAACTACTGTCGGATAATAATAATGAATTCCAATCTATTTGAATTACGTGCATAAATTTCAGTGCACATCAATACAAGCAATATATTTTACAAACTGAAGGTAAAATAATCCAAAACATTTTTGGAGATTTGTTAATGAGATCAAAAAAACTAATGGTTTTTCAACCACAATGTATTATAAGGATCAAAAGATTTTTGTTCTTCAGTCTATGATAACGAAACTCATCCAACTCCATTGTTTAATTTTAATAATAACGTAATTAGTTTGTGTGATGTTTTTAAGGGAAATAATAACCTTAAATGTAATTTAAGCGTTGGACCCGACTGCGTTCCTTCTTTACTGTTAAAAAAGTGCATTTATTCTATTGCAAAGCCATTGCAAATATTTTTAAAAATTGATAATTTTTTGTCACAGCTCATTCGTATTTTATCAGGTGTTCCTCAAAGATTTTATTGTGGACCAATTTTATTGTTGCTTTTCATTAATGATCTCCCACAGTATATTATTTCACCGTAACTTATTTTATTTGCGGATGATTTAAAAACATACAGAAGAATATCTTCTCTTAAAAACTGTCATATTTTACAACTGGACTTAGACTATATAAACAATTAGTGTTTTATTAATAAACTGTTCTTTAATGCTAATAATTGTTTTTGATTAAGTTTTCATAGAACTTTGAATATTTTTTTTATAATTATGTAATTGTCACTAAAGTATTGGACAAAGTTACACAAATAAAAGATTTAGGCATAATTTTTGATCATAAACTTACATTTGTTGAACATATTAACATCATGTGCAATCGTGCAATAAAAATGTTTCGGTTTGATTATAGAATGTCAACGGATTTATCACCCAGTAGACTAAAACTGTTGTATTGTGCATTGGTGCGTTTGCATTTAGAGTACGCTCCGTCAGTTTGGAGCCCTGCTTATGATATTCATAACCTTAGTATTGAACAAATTCAAAAGAAATTTTGTCGTTTATTGTTCTATAAATTGGGCATACTATCTATAAATTATAATTACAGTTACATTGCGTCACTTTATAATCTACCGTCATTAAAACTTTGCCGAAAAAGGGCCGATTTGTCATTCTTGCATAATTTAATTATGTCAGAGATTGATTGTCCGGAGCTACTTGGTACTCTATTCTATGTAGCACCTAATAATAGACGCAGTAGGCATTCTTCCTTATTCCGTGAGTCTACTAATTATGGTTTCAATAATCCGCTGAGTAGAATGTGTAGATTTGCAAATACTTTACCAACTAACTTTAATTTATTATGTGTCTCTAAGTCTACGTTTAGAAGTCAGCTAACTAATGTTTTGTTTTAATATGTGCTATTTTTTGTATATGTTATTTTTTATTTTTTTATATTTTTGTAAAACATCATTAGTTATGTATATTTGATGTAGATGGTAAGTTTTTATACCGTAAATAAAGTATTATTATTATTATTATTATCCAAAAGAAGGCATACTCATCACAACACCGAATAATGAAACTTATTTCTTTGTTGAAACATTGATTAGTAAAAGAGTTAACTATTTAATCACATAGTTCTAGAGGAAATATATTCGATTGTTTAAAGTCGACTGCGAGTGGAATTTTATGAAAGCGTAATTTCTTTTTTGTGTCCTTGTGAGTTGTTGTTTTTTATAATAATAAATATATTGTAATACCTTTTGAGACAAATTACAGTTTCTTTTAAATATTTGTTTTAGAATAATATAATATATTAATAAAATGTAGATTTAAAATAATATAAGTTCACATTTATATTATAAAATGAATTATTCCTTTTACTCGGAGAAGTATTACATTATATTTATTATTATAAAAAAAATTCAACTTACAAAAACACAAAATCACAATGCCAAGTAGACAAATAACTTTCTAGTTCTAATTCTTTGACAAAACTGCAAAATGTGCTCCGGATCTGCACCACAGTCATTAGACCCCAAAATGTTTTGCGTTTTTAGTTTGTGAAACGGATGCAAAAACGCACTTCAATTGTATCAAAGCCTTTTAAAATCTTACTTTACGGTAGTTTGTTTCTAACTAACTTTCTTCTAAAATACTTCAAAGTAAAGGTACCCTTGTTGTATCAAATTTCTAAGCATAGTCCAGGGAATGTTTACTCTGTAGGTACTCTCCTTTAAAGTGCAAATCAGACAGTTTGTAGAAGATTCTACTCTCAAACCACAAACAAAAGTTGGTATAGTCAAGACAGACCAACCAACCAAGGTAACAACAATACCAGACATCAACTGAACCAGAGCGAGAACTAGATAATATCTGAGTTCAGAAAAGTCTATCATTAACGCACCTATTGATTGCATCGGCAGGAAAACTTCAGATTAGTTCTTTTACCAGCCAGCATGCCAACAGGACTAAGCAGCACAGTTAAGTCAAAATGTACCTGCAAAAATATTACACAAAAACGCCGCAACTATTCTCCAGCGCACATTGATGAATCTAGGAGCAGAACCAAACAGAATAACAACAACAATTTTTGCAAAGGACTGGCTATCAAGAGTAACGGAAATTAACTGCACACCAACCAACTTACCATCCACTCCCAAAAAAATTAGTTTATTACCACTTTCCAGGCTATACGTAATTGGCGGCATTGCTCACATCGTCTTTAGAGTAACTCAGGCGGCTTTAAAACAAAAAGACACTACAACATCTCCAAGGATTATCTACAACTAGAACACATTTCCAAGAAGTTGCACAAGACCCGGTGGACAACAAAACCCAAAAAACCGATTTTGACGTATCAAAACTAGGATTTATTGGTCGGATTTAGTGGATCAATGGCAGCATCTATAGAGTGTTTTTATAGCAGGTTGTTTTCAAGTCTTGAAGACGGTAACAAAATAAATCGTGATATCATATCTTATTAGTTATGGGCAATTTCATTTCAAATGAACCAGCAAGGAGGGGCGTTGAATTTTTTTAGTTTTTATAACTTATTAGTAGTTTTTTGATTGGTTCATGAAGGTATAAAACCCTTAAAAAAATTCTACAATTTTGTTTAGTTTTTTTGTCGTTCTTTAACTTAATTGCATTCTATACCTTATCTATAAGCCGCAAAAGCCATAAAACCATGTATCTGTTTTTAGTGGGCTGGGCAAAAAGAACATTTTTTAGGTTTTTTTAACCGCCAAATTTGGCGTATTTGGATGTAAATTAGTAGGAAAATATAAATTTGTTTTGTATATTTGGGTTTTAGGGGTCTAAAAATCAAAAAACTTATTATGATGATTTTTTAACATATACTTTTATAAATACACATTTAGTAGCGTTCAGAGGAACTATACGCCAAATATTATAAAAAATTTGAGTTTTGCAAACAAATTTACATGAAAAATAGTCAGTGTCGTGTTTATCTGGCGCAGAAAAGCCTACCTAGAAAAAAAAAATTGTACAATTTCATATTTCAGAAGACATATTTTGTCGCTTGAACCAATTTTGGGCGATTTTACTCTTTGTTTGATAGTTTTTGCGCTTACGGCACAAATTTAGACTCAATAAACTATAATTATTTTTGGTATTCAAACACAAATCAAAATTTTAAATCACACTCTATTGTGTTTATAATATTTTCTGTGAATATGAAATTATAATTAATTTTTAAAGCATTTTTTTTCCTGAAAATTTCTTTGCAATTAAACTTTTCTACGGCCGATGAGCACTACATTGACTATTTTTTATGTAATTTTGTCCCCAGAATTCAAATTGTTAATAATAATTGGTGTATTGTTCTTCTGACCTCGGCTAAACGTGTAGTTTTGCAGATTTTTTGAGTTTTAGACCCTTAAAACCCAATTACACAGAACAAATTTATATTTTCTAACTAATTTACATCAAAATACGTCAATTTCGGCGGTTTAAAAAATCTAAAATGCTGCTTCTTTTTGCACAGCTCACTAAGAACAAAAAACTGGTCTTATGGTTTTTGCGGTCTTAAGACAGAATATAGACTTAAAATGGCGTCAGATTTGGATTCTACGGAAAATTTCTGATTGATTTGACTAGTACATTTTTTAAGGGTTTTATACCTTTATGAACCGATTAAAAGACTACTAGTAATATTATGTTTTTTTATATTTTTAATAACAAGCTTATCATTTTTTTTAAACTCTGTAATAACCACAGTAAGTTACAGGAAATGACTAAAAAAATGTTTTACAATAATGCAATGCAAATGTGAAGCATCACGGGCATTCCTAGCGTATTGCAACCCAAAGCTGCGCTTACATCGTTTAACGCTTAGTTCCATCTTTGGCTGGACAAAATTAAATTTATGTTTTTATCAAAAAGTATTAAAATTTCAAAATGTTTAAGTTATTTAAACAAAACAAATAAATATTTTGTTTATTACAAAGTGACTAATAATTTGTTTGTTGGATATAATTCAAGAAAAATATCATTAATATTAATATCAATAAAAGGATATTATATATATTTGTTTTGTTTAGTACAATACTTTAAACTTTTATACTTTTTACAATATTTTCAACTTTTGGTACATTAATATCAATTGTATACAAAAGTTTCAGATAAAATATTGAGATTAGAAGCGTAGGACACATATATATTTTTTAAATTAAAAAAAAAAACACCTTTGGATTTCAAAAAGTAAAACCACACTTGCTAAAACTATTACATTGATTATGTAGATTGGATAGATTTAGGTTTAAGCAGTCTGTTAACATTGACCTTGAGTATTTACGGCTTATAGGTTTCGAGAAAATCTGAACTTAAAAGATTATTCCACGGTTAAAAAAAATCTCTTAATAGTTTTGGTTCTACATCTCTGAACTATCAGTAAATATTTGTTAAAATTTCTAGAAAACCTTGCACTAATTAGATAGCAATATGTATTGTATTTTGTTTATTTTGTCTATGGAAATATCTATAGAAAATGCAAAAACCTGTAACATTACGCCGGTGTTGTGAAGTCTAAGTCATTAGACAATTTTGAATTGCCAATGATACAATTTGCTTCTTTTTTAATGAAATTTAGCAGAGTTACTGTAGTTTTGGATGGTCCTCTTTATAGTTGAAAACAATATTCAATACAGAATATTTTATAAACGTCTAGAATTATACGAGAGGCACTGCTAAAGTTTGCGAAATCAAGTACTGTCTGACGTTTTTTACTTATAATTCAGTTGACAGTTCGATTTCAAACTGCTCGGTTTCGTTTCAACAAAATTTAACGAGAGTAATAATAAATTTTGAATTGTGACTTCCGAGTGATGATTTTTTATGATATTCGATACGGTTTATCACCGCAGCAACGTGTTGAAAAATTTAGTTCGTTATTTTGAGGATGAAGCACTATCCAAAACTATGGTTTAAAAATGGTTTGCAGAATTTTAATCGTGGAAGACCAACGTTTGATGACGATCTTAGCGAAAGTCGTCCATGCACCTTTGTTGTAGCGAAAAATATTGATGCTATGCGTGAAAAGGTTTTGTCAGATTGGCATGTGACCTATAGTGAGATAGAGGCATCCTTAGGCATTGCAGCGAAACAAATACATACGATTTTGCACGATCCCACACAATTTAAAAGAATAACAAAAACAGGCACGTGTCAATTGGTGCAAGGAAATGCTAAAGAAATTTGAAAGGGGTCGTTCATTCGGTATATTACATCGTAACAAGTGACGAATCTTGGATATATTTATATGAGCCTCAAACTAAACAGCAATTGACTGTATGGGTGTTTCAAAATGAACCCACAAAAGTGGTGCGTTCACAAAGAGTTTCAAAAAGAATGATTGGTTGTTTCTTTGGAAAAACGGGTCATGTTGCAACTGTTGCATTAGAGGATTGAAAGACAGTTAATGCTGACTAGTATACTTCAATTTGATTGCCGGAAGTTATCGCTGAAATCAGAAAGAACAACATAAACCGGAAAATCATTGTTTATCATGACAATGCAAGCGCTTGCACATCACGACAAACTGTAGAGTTTTTGACCAGTAACAACACCCAATTAATGACTCATTGCCCATTTTTGCCTGATTTATTGCTCATTGACTTTTTTCTTTTTTGACATATCAAAAATAAAATGCGTGGCGAGCGTTTTTCATCGCCTGAAGAGACCGTTGAAGCATTTAAATCACTTGTTTTGATTTTAAAAGAGAA
Source organism: Tachinus rufipes (assembly GCA_963932245.1). Classification (NCBI taxonomy): domain Eukaryota; kingdom Metazoa; phylum Arthropoda; class Insecta; order Coleoptera; family Staphylinidae; genus Tachinus; species Tachinus rufipes. The sequence continues at coordinate 66,280,709 of OZ010745.1, read as the reverse complement.
TATTTTGAGAAGCAGTAAAGTAATTTACATAACGTAATTTGTGTTTTGGTTTACATTTTCTGCGAACTTTGGCAATATTTACTTTGTTTTGACAGTTTAACTTTAACTGTATTTAAGCACATCGAACTTGGATTCACTATTTTACTAGAGTGGCACAAACGTACATTAAATGGTTACATAATACCAAACTTTTATAATAATACAGGGTATTATACAAAAGCTGAACAGAAGTAAAAAACTGTTAAAATAATTTTAGTTTTTTAAATACTTTCAAAACTATATTAACATGATCGTTCCAGAGAAGATTATGTAAGATTAAACCCTAGAAGATTTTTATCTATGTTCACCATAGATAGAATACGCTCATTCTATAGATTGATAGAAGACCAATTTGGTTTTTAAACGTTTTATAATAATTTTAGTAAAAAACTTATAAAGATTTTATAATATAATAAACTTTTAGTTTTTGATCTGTTTAATTGATTTTCTATACTGTAGAGCTGTACAAGCGTTAATTCATCTGTTCATTTTTCACACAAGTCTAGATTTATAACTATGTCAGTGTTTTTATTATTAATTGAAAGATTGTTTTTTTAATTAAAAGTTATATACAATTACACAGATATATACTATTTATAAATAAACAAAAAAATTATTTAAGTTAATATCATTGCTAACTTTGTAATATAATAAAATTAATTCAATAAAATAACAAATATTAACAATAGCATAGAAAAGCTATTAGTAAAATCAAAATGAAATGCACTCGTATATCTAAAGAGAGCTATCAGCGCTTTTTTGGCTTAACTGATTTCCCATGAGGATGATGCGAATGTGGTAGCGGCTTTTGGGAGCGCTATCATGGTCACACTTGAATGGGCACGAAGGCCCCGTTCAAAGGCAAGTAAAGACCTGTCGTTCACCACATCGAATGATGGATTACAGATTTCTATAGATTATTTTATTTCTATAATAATGCGAATCTCAGATAAAATTTATTGTGGTTATTAATAAATGTGTAGTCGGCAAAAACAAACCTTATTTTCAAGCAGAGGATACTGAAGTGAAGAAATGAAATATGCATATTGTTGTATGTGTATACTATACAGAATTTTTTTAATTTACCGTAAGTGATATGGTTTCTCGTAAACGAGATTCAAACAATAGGAAGAGTGTGTATTGTTGTGGCGCGCGGAGAACTGCGGAACCATGCACAAAGGGTCCTGTCCGTGCCAGTTTAATCATGTTAATGGCGAATCTTACAAGGCATCCGCTGTCAAACTACACACAAAATATATACTAAAGAAAACAAGAACATTTAATTCGGTTATATTAATTCTTACTTTAAGTTATTTTTCAATATGATTTCAATATGTCTTTGTTATATTTCTTACTCGATCGATTGGGTACGTAATTGACAAAATATGGTATTAGATATCATCAGTGCTGAATTGAATTTGGTCGGGCAGAGGCCTCGGACATCTGATTGCATTTCATGCACAAATCGAATCACCCAAACCCCCTTCTGTAATGCACAGTGATCTAATATCCTGTCCGTATCCCATACATACAATCAATTCCATTAATATCAATCTTAATACGAAAACGTCAGCATTAAACGAACTAATTGATTTTTTGTATGTAATTATATGCAACTTATTCGTTTGTTTTATTGTTAATAATAAATGGTCCTGTTATGAGAACTAAAATTTATATAGAAGTTGACATTGTAGTAATAATATAGTAATCACATGAACCTCTTTCAGTCCTTAATTATGAGAAATGATCGCAACGTGCGGTAGCTGAAGAAACTTATCTGCCATAAGTAACTTTTCCATTAAAGAGTTTCATATCTTCCTATTTAGTGACAATTATTTGCTAACATTGTATGATTGATGACGTTCTCAAAGTCTAATTACACTAATTAAAAAATCCCCGCGGCTGTATGCGAGGGATACGAGAGGACGCTTTGTACTCGATATTAATTTCAAGTATCAAATTTATGATCATCTACGGCAGTTGCAAAGCAGCTGGGTACATTATAATTATCTAATGTGTATTGCATGGACTTTAGAGTGTCCTGTTACAAGGATTTTATGTCCGAAACTTTCATAACAATTTTAAATATTGTTCTAATGATTTGCTGGCATGTTATTATATTTTCATTTAAATATAATATTTAAAAAAAAACTTAAACATACAATTCAATTGTGACAGAAATAAGTGAGAAATGGTTGAAGAGGATCGGCTTCTTCTCTTCAACTTCGTCATTAGTAGGTTCGGTTGCTGTCAACCGGAGATCAGAACGTACAAGTTCCAAACTAAATGACATTCTGTAATCCTCTACGTGACGAGCAATGCAGTGACAGTCATAAATAAAAGGGGGTTGCAAAACGCACATATACGAGTATATATACACTCATATAAAGAGAGACAGGAATAGGGACACTGTAGAGAGCATAAGGGGTAACACATAGGAAACAATAGAATTAATGGGTATGAAAGCTTTTTTACTCAATTGTATTTTCACTACGCATTGGAGATGGATGGCGAGATAGCAAAAGGGAGATAGGAGGCCTCTTTTGTTTCGATTTTTTTGCTTATTTTTATGTTTGGGGTGCTATTAATTTTCTGATGACAACAAATATAAATCTATGACAAAACTATCCTAATAAATATTTATAGCAGACTAATCAAATATTATTGTATTGATTTAAAATAGTGCTTTTAGTTTATGTTTATATTATTCATACCTTAAAACTGATTATTACTAAATGGTAATTGATAATTAATAATAAAATAAAATAATTAGAAAAAAAAAACAAATTTGAGATAAAACTTCTACACAGTTTAAAGATAAAAACATTAAACAAATATCTTATAAAACAACACAAAATTTAGAATAGACATTGTTTCAAAATATAAAAACGTTTGTCAATCTGTCTCTTTAATTTGATTTTTTAAATATTTTACAAATTGTTTTTTTTTCACAATCTACCTACTGTAATAATACGATGATGCACACGGATAATCTATTTGTGCTTACCAATTGTGCTTCTTATTGTTGTAATAAATTTTTATGCAAGTAACTACCATTATATCTTTAACTAATTGTCAAAACTGATCTGTACAATAAACAGCCGTATTTTTGTACAGTTAAAAAACCACAAATGTAGTATTTTCCATATTAGGTAATACGTATACTGCGTATACACTAAGAAGAAAATGAATTGAAGTGTAAATAAATAAAAAGTTTTACAAAGAACAAGGTTTTGAATAGCAACTCAAAAATAATATTGCATAAAACATATTTCATAAAATGTATTGTTTGAAGTTTCCTTCTATACTAATTCAGATACTTTTGGATTCTTAAATTTATTTTATATAAATTAATTTTCTAATAACCAACATATGTTTTTAAGTTTAGTTTTTGTTTTCAAATTTAATCTTACTGTAAGGCTTGCAGTTAACCTTTTATGCAGTTATTTATTGCACCATATTGAATACATTGTCAATATTATATATAAGTGTTTGGAATACATTAAAGTATGTTGAAACTCAAGGCCGCCGTAAGGGAGGCGCAAATTTATCTAAAACATTTAAAATTTAGAACTTAATTCCCGTGCATTTTTCGTCCTATGTTCCGCTCATAGCTTGAATTTGGTCGTTAATGATGCTGCCAATATCAGCCATGAAACAGCCAATTTTTTTAATATGGTTTAGGAAGTTTATATATTTTTTCAGAATCTACCAAAAGATGGGCTATTATTAAAAAAACCTGTACCTAATCTTAATTTAAAGCCTTTAAGGTCTGGTCTACCAGAGTTGATGCTAGGAAAAGTAAAATGATACAAAATCCAACTACGTATTAATATTAAGATTTGTGTAAATAATCTTAAAAATTTAATTACCGAGTTTCAAAATTACCTCTACGATAAATATTTTGAAGAATGTTAGAACAACCAAAACAATTTGCTAATGATGTTAATGTTGATTGTGGTTTTTCACCAATTCAGTCAATTCGCCCACAAAAAAAACCTAAAATTTTGCATATGAACATAATGATGAAGACGCTTTACTAGACCCAAAAACACATTATAAAGTTAATTTCTTCTATCTAATTTTGGAGCAAACATTAACATCTTTGCAAAATAAATTTGAAAAGTTAACCACGTTTGATAATGTTTTTGGCTTTTTAGATGATTTTTTAATTGCTCCATAACATAAGATTTGCATATGAAATTAAAAAACGATAGCATAAGAGAAGCTGATAATGGTATTGATCTTTTCAATGAGTTAAAAGCTATAAAATTACATTTACAATCAATTTCATCAGAGAAGCCCCACATTAAATTTGAACTACAGAGCATTATTCAATATCTATTTGAAAATGAGTTGATTGTCTATTTTCCAAATTTATCAATAGCTATTAAAATATATCTAATTTTACCGGTGTCAGTAGCAACAGGAGAAAGGTGCTTTTCTAAACTAAAAATTATTAAAAATTACCTCGGTTTAACAATGTAACAGGATAGGTTGAGATCATTATCAATGATAACAATTTAAAATTAAATATTGAATAATTTACCAATGAAAGACCTGGTCAAAGAATTTTAAATTTTAAATATACTTTTTATTTTTTATTATGTAGTTTTATTTATATAACTGTCAAAAAAAAGTAAACAGTTTGGTGCACAATTTTAAAAATGTGACATATTTAAAGTAGTTACATAATCCCAGACATTTATAAAAACTCTGTATAACCTAACTAAGCTTTTGCTTTGGCAGGGGCGCAGAAGTTGTGCTTGCACAACGGCGCCAAATCATCTAGCGGCGGCACTGTTGAAACTGTATACTAATATGATCAAACTTCTTGTAATTAGTGAATTAGAATTTATTATTTAAATATTTTAATATGGATATCAAATGTGAGCTATTTTATGATACATTGCCATTGCAAAATTTATTCTAAAGAAAATAACACAATTTGAAGTGATTAAAAACTCATAAGTTATCTATGTGAGAAATGAAAAAAGTTAACCAGATGCTTACACTTATTGTACATCGCAAAAATTGAATAAAATAATGTATTTTTGATTCAAATAGCTTCTGAAAGTTTGCAAACCACTAATAAAACAATGGTAATTTTTCCACTGCAATGTAATATTAAAGTATACCGGAAAATACTATATATATTCTAACTTATTAGTAAACATTTTTTAGTTTGTGTATGTCAATAAAAACTTAATGGATAAATCTTATATCATATGTGACTTATGCTCGATTGAAACCACACTTCATTAAGTATAACTAAAATTTAAGATTTGCTTACATCTTAAGCTTTTCGGAAAACGTTACATATACACAAAATTACATCTCACATGTGTCAAGTCAGTTTTACATCTTAAAATGTAAATGTCTATGACTTTTTAGCAAAGAGTTAGTCATTATAAAGTTAAAATGATCTTATGATAATAATCCATAACTAAGAAGAAAACCGTACACAAGTAGACTTTTTTGGGTTAACAGTTAGTTTATTTACAGCCCACCAAAAAGAAACTGTTTTAATTTTATAAAAAAATAAAAAATTTACTATATATTTTATCACAAATTTATTCTTACGAATACATTACTAGTTTTGGTTCTACTTCTGTAAAAGGCTCTAGTATAGCTAATACATATTTGTAAGAGTAAATTGGTAATAAAAACATAGTAAATTGTTTTATTTTTTCATAAACATGAATTATCACGTAGTGGAGATCACAACCATCAATTATACAGGTATGTTTCAGTATTGTTATCTAAAACAACCGCTTAAAAAACAAACAATTTTACAGTTTGGCATTGTCAGCAAATACAGTTTTACTTACATTGAGGTTATAAATTGGAAAATCATAAATATACAGTACAAAAAGAAAATGGCCCAAATTAAACCTTTACGGAAACTTGTGTTTACCAACAAATTTTATTGACATTATTTAAACAAGTAATAGATAATACAACAGCTAGTTAGAAGCTATTATTATAGTACTATAACTTGCGCAAAAAATGCCAGTTTGAAATACAAATTTGTGCTATAATGTTGGTGGATTACTTGTTACCAACTCAACCAATTGAGCAATTTTTAAAATATTACATGAATTGTCAAATGATAACAAATCAAATCACCTTACTATTTGTTTTGCAAACTTATCTTCCAAGAAAAAACACATGTAATAATTTTACTAAAAAAAAGTAATAACACAGTGTTATCAGATTTAACTCTAAATAGTATTTGAAATTAAAAATTTTAATAAAAACTATTCAAAAAATATCTAGAAATACAACTGCAAAATGTTTTACCAAACTATTAACTAGGCTTTAAATCAGGATATAATTGCTTAACTGAGCTAACTACTATTGTAGAAGATATTATATGTGCAACTGACAACAATATGGCTAGTTTATTGATTATTTTGAATTACAGTAAGGCGTTTGATACTATCAGCCACATAACTATAAGCACCATACCTTGAAGCAGCTATAATGTCTATTATTAAATTTTTACTTAACTAACATAAGTTAATAAAATCTGGGATGCTCAATGTTTTTTATTTACTTTTTACTATCTACGTAAATATACTTTATTCAGTGTTAACTAAGTGTAAATATTAACTGCTATACAAGTTCTTTTAGTTCAAAAATATAAAATTAAAAAAAAAAACAAAAATTAATAAGTAAATCTTAAAACTTGTTAGTACAGAGTTTTCTAATAAAAAGTCTCATTTTAAATTTTGCGGCATTTTTGATTTGTTGACTGTTAAACTTTGAATCTTTGTCATAAAAACTATAGGATTAAAAAAAAAGGTAGGATATACGCTCTAAAAACGTATAAAAATGCGGGCAGGAAATCCTAACTTTTTTAGAAAAATTATCTTTAGCAACAAAGTATTATCATTTCAGTGAGTTTGTTAATAAGCAAAACTACCTTATCTGAAAAAAAAAACAATAGTTGTGAAACCTTTTTATCTCCAACAAGTTACTGGTGCGGTTTTTTTAAGTCTGTGGAGTCATAGAACCTTACTTTTTTAAAAACAACAATGATGCTGCAATTACAGTCAATGCGGGTCGTTACCGTAAATTTTTTTTAGCTTATATTAGACAATTTAGGCATAGTTAATTTAATTTCCAGCAAGATGGCGTTACGAAACACCTCTCATTGGGGTTTTACTCTACGTTAATGTACCCAGCCTTCCAAGACAATATTTGAGCTATTATTTGCCAGATAGATCCTAAGTTCTGCAAAAATGTCTTGCAAAACTCAAAAAAATGAACATTTGCAGACTTAAGGTTGGATATAATTTTCTACAAATAATTGCAGTTTAAATTTTAAATTTAAATAGAAAAATGTGTACTACTTAAGAATAAATATATGTTTCTTTATAATATAAACGGGACTTTTGATTAGAAAACCCTATATATTAAAACTGTATTAACTGAAGATAAATTTTAATAACAATATATTTTTAACACTTGGAACAAAATACAAACGCTTGCTAATAAACAATAACATTAGCATCAGTGTAAAAATAATATTTTTCTTATTGTGAATTGCGTTAATAATCGTACTGTTTGTTACTGCAAAAATCATTTGGACTCTTAAAACAATATACGTATACAAAATGTACTAAATTTACAATGCAATGAAGTAATACTCTTAAAATTTAGACAAAAAATTTACAATTTAATTTCAAAATTTAACAAATAGTGTGAGTGCGGTTTGGTAGTTTAGCTGCTTAGGTGCTTGCTGCCTTTTATGCATGTGAAAATTGACAAAATTACTCAAAACTAACACCAACACTAACAGCAACAAACACAGACTAATTGAAGAGAGTGTTTAGAAATATTTAAATAATGTAAATATACCACTGACAGGTTTTCCTAAACAATTGACAAGTCTTAGAGAAATCCGTTTATTCATTACAAGACAAAATTTGCGTAAAGCACCCGAACTGGACCCAATTATCAACGCTACTATAAAATTTCACAAAAAAGGTAACATATAATATCAAAAGCATGCTGAAACTTTTGTATTTTTTAAAAGTATAGAAGTCATAGAATAATAAGTATAGAAGTACATTTAAAAGCCGGGCAAAAATAAAACTTTGCTAATTAATTACACTCTAATAAACTTACTTAATGTCTTGAGTAAACTGGCCAAAAACACAAGGTCAAAATTAATTCCCAGTTTAAGCTCAAGCACAACACTAATCAGCAAGTAGTATGTATTGTACATGATATTCTTACAAGTTTTAATAAGAATCATGTAACAACAATGCTGCTTTGAAAAAGCTTTTGACATGGTTTGGTAAACCGGTATTATTTATAAATTCATGAATTATCATTTTTTGGACTTCATTACACTCATCAAATCATATCTTAATGAACGTTTGTTCAAAGTCAAAGTAAATAAGAGCTTATCAAGTTTACAAATTATTGCAGCGGAAGTACCCCAGAGTTCTATTCTAGGACTCAAGCAGTTCAACGTCTACAACAACGAAGTGCCGACTAATTTCAAAACTGTCTTTATCTTAATAGCACTTTACACCAACAGTACAAAAATATACCCTCATTCGGAAAATTTAACGGTACAACAGTGTTTATACCGCTGAAACTGCATAATAACGCTGTGATAAAATCAAATAGCGTCAAATATTTAGGTGTAAAGATGAACAAAAAACTAACTTACAAGGACAACATAGTACACTGGTAAAACGCTACAAGGCACTCTATCCACTGATGAGCAAAACTAGTTAGCTCAATCAGACAAACAAACGACTGATTTATACAGCACTCATTAGTCTAACATGACATATTCAGCACCAAACTGGTGAGATGCTGCAAAAACACACATTAGAAAACTTCAAGCTTACCAACATACATTTTTTAGACCAATAGACATTTATAAAGCGTTTGATAGATTATGGCATCTTAATCTTGTCAACAAGCTCTACTAATTAGGATAAAGAAACCTGCAAGTATTATCAATAAATTTTTTGAGAATAGAAAAATTATAGTTAGAATTGATGTAAAAAGTTTTTTACTTTTGTTCAACTTTTGCATATATATAAAACTTATATTTGTCCTTGTGTTAAATATTGTTCTTTAGTATAGGGAAAAGCATAGGAAACTACACTATCTCTTTTAAACTCTATTCAAAAACGAGCTATTTGGATTATTGCGATCCAAAATTGACTAATGACTAAAATACTTTGCAACACAGCCGTAAGTAATATTGCAGATCGTTGCATTTTCTATAGATATTTTAATGGACATTCAAACAAAACACAATACATTTTGCCATCTAAACAAATATTTACTAGTAGTACAAGGCTTGCTGTGAATTCTAACAAATATTCACCGACAGTTCAGAGATGTAGGACCAAATCTTTTAAGAAAGATTTCTTTAACTGTACTATTGACAAATGTCCTGATACTTATAAGATACAAATATTTAAAGTTAATGTTTACAGACTGCTTAAATCTAGTCTTCAATGTGATAGTTTTAGCAAGAGTGGTTCTACTAGTTAAAATTCAAAGGTATTTTTATGATGGTATGGCATATTATGTAATTCCTAAATATCACATTTAGAAATTAAAGAAAAAAGAACTAAAACTGATACACAAGAATTGATGACCTTCAAACATACCAAGAATTAGTGACTGCATAATTGTATAGTTACAAAAATTTCATCTCATAGAAATGAAACATAATCATCAAACTCTAACCCAAAACATAGGCTGACTTATTCATTGCGGCCTATATTCAACCAGCCTTTATAAGACAAGCAAAAAACATATTTTTTAAATTCAGGATTTTCAAAGCTTTCAACATTAATATTTTGAATAATAAATGAGAAAATATGTTCAACAATTATGTTCAAATACGGTCTTGGCATAAATCAATAAAATTATTTAAATTTATTGTCATTATTTTCAAGTCAAATGTCTGCAAGTTATTGTATGTTATCGCGCAAAGTAGTATAATAGTCATAGCATACAATGCCCGGGCAATGTAGATATTGCTCAAATTATTTACTTTCTGAGAGTGCACACAAAAAAAATCCAAAAAAAAAAAAATTATGTACCAGTCTAATATACATAAATACAAAAGAAGTTGTACATTTGTATATGTAATTATCCAAAATTTAATTGTAAATATTTCTTTTCTTTATTTGGTTAGCCAATCAGTTACCAAGTTTTTTAAATAATACCTAGCTAAATGGTTCAAAAATAATTTTAACAGTGTTTGTAATTAACATCGATGTTAAAATTTTACAGAATAGGTCCGAGTATAACTTATATATAAATGCCCCACATTTTTGTTAGAAGGGATATTGTATATATTTTGTCATTGTCGTTAATTTGCTTTATTTTCTGTTATGATGTATATAATAGAAAATAACAAACTTTTAAATTGCAAATAAATTCTCTCTCATACTGGGGTACTGAGATCAAATTTTACTCTGCCGTATATTATTTGTTCCACGCTTTAACCGCTTTGGCATTTGTGGTTTTATCAATAAACAAATTTGAAAGGACTTTTGATCTACTTAAACCAGGTTGTTGAGTTTGATAGAGTATAAAAACGCCAATTTCATTTCTTTACAAATAATTGAAAAAATGTCATTCTCTACATGTTGCAAAAAACAGTTTAAAAAGGAATTAAATTGCACAAATTGTGGTGAAAATTTTATGAGAGTGTTGGCACTTTTATAATGGTAAGTAAACACTTTTCGCACGCATTGTGCGTAATAAAATAGAATTTCTTTATTATTAATACCAGTTGCACAATGTACGCATAATAATATAAAAAAAAACAAAGTTTGAATTTTACTTACTTTTAACATTAATATTAAATTATTTTAATTAATAAAGAAAATAAATAATATTTATTATATTTACTTTCAATGAGATAAATATTTAATTAATTAAAGTTTGGCTATATATACAGTAAACACGTCAATTATGTTATTGATACCTCTACTGTAACGATAACAGTATCAAATTACAGTAGCAGAATTATGTTATTAGGATTATCATACGTATGTTATGTTATGTTGTACTTAATAAATCTAATACCTACTATCTGCAATTGTATATACTTGTAATAATTATATATTTATTAATGATACTACATATATTCTGATTGACTGTTGTAGTTGAGTTGCATTGGCTTGAGTTGTAAGTATTGTTAATTTCAAAACTTCTAAATGATCTGAATATAAGTCTAAGATAACTTAGCAGAAGAGATCAGATATTGTATACTGGTCAAGCAGAAAAAAATATAGAAAATTGCACTTTGGTTATCATTTATAATATAAGTAAATAGAGTAACCATTTTTGAAAAATTGGAATTTGGCAGAAATTGTTGAAGGTAGCGGGATTTTCTAGAATTTAGATTAAAGTGATAATTATAAAACGAAAAAAAAACTATGACTAAAAATGTATTATCTGTGTTAGAATAAAAATGCATATAAATTACAAAAAAAAATTGTTTTGTAAGAACAAGATACAAAAGTATAAATATTAGTGGAGAAGGTAAGCCAGCTTATGTTACAGCAAGTTTATCTTTGCAACTTTAAGAAGATTTTTAATAATAAAACAATTTTGTAATGATATGATTAAAAAATCTTTAAGTATGTAAAACAAAAAAAAATAGCATTAGGGTTATTAAGGTACTTAGCGGTTGAATTCAATTTACAGAAACGCAATAGCGCGCTAACGTGTAAAGATAGTAGAACAAGTGCAAATTGAAGCAAAGCAAAGAAGGCAGTCTCGGTAACTTTTTTGCTGTAAAGGGATACAATCAAACAAATTACCGCAAAGGTCGTTGTTAACTGAGTTTTGTTAAGTGTGGTGGATTTGTGTTCGTTTACGTCATTTACATATATAAAAAATCAAATTTTAATAACTGGTCGTAACACCCTGTATAAATTAAAAATATTTTTTTTATAATAATTAAATTTTTTCACATTTAATTTTAATCTTATAGTTTACTGCATTCTTTTTAAATTATTTATTTAAAAATGTATTTATTAAACTGCTGGTACTAAGACTGATAAAACAAGAAATAATGTTTTTACTTTTTTGAATATAAACATCAAATATCTATTTATAAACATTTCAAATTTTATTAATTAAAATTAAATCTTCACTTTAATTCTAACAGGATAATTAGTGACAAAATCTTACATAAACTAAATATAAAGCAAGTAGAATAACAAATTTTGTTAATATGTCAAAACTACTAGTATGCATGTTAAATATAACGTCCGTGTTACTCAGTTAATACACACCAATCAATGTTGAGAAATTGTACTGTTTATACAATATTGCTAGCTTTTGTATTACTTATTATAACAAATAAAAATTTTATAGTCTGGAGCATGTAGAATAAAATTCATTTTTGCAAAATCATTTTCTACAATTTTGAAATTTATTCAAATTGTGGAACCAATTAAAGACATACGCATATAAATACACTATCGTGAAAAGGTATAAATAGTTTAAATGTAAAAGTTAACAACGGTTCTACATTTATTTATGCGACAAAAGGTAGTATAATATTTTGATTATGATAATGGCGATAATCCACATGTATACATATGAAGTTGAATGAGTTCTAACGTACATATATATCTAGAAGATACTGTTAAGATACATAGGTTTCTATAGGTCAGTCTACAAATTACTCCGATCGCTCTCCTCAAATGTACTTAATAATCCCATCTAAAAGTAGGATAAGTGAAATTCTAAAAACGTTATAAATTTGTGACTGTGCATAACTTATGTGATTTAACCAAAAAAAACATTTGTTTCAGTTTTTGCTTTATTATGAAAGAGATTTACCTAAAACCATAATATAGCAGAGTGTAACGCTTCATCTATGTCAACAATCAACTTGGATTAATTTTTGTTAAGGCAACACTGTAGTATCATCCGCGTATAAGATAGTGTTTACATTATTTAGATTGTTTATATTTAATAAAAACAATAATGAGCTCAAAACAGAAAACTGATTACCTTTGTAAAACACACAGTTCAATACCTTAGAAAGATCACAAATAATTAATCTTTTAAAATTTTTATTATCCAGACATTCAGCTTTGTGTTCCACAAAGCAATTTACAATCTTAACAGTAGATTTCTTTTCTGTTGAACCTAAATTGGTTTTCAATTTTTAAATTGTTGCTTTCTAGATATTGCTTATCTGATTATGCAGGAAAATTTTATATACTTTAGAAATAACTGAAATCATACTTATTGGTCTGTAATTATGTCAGTTATTTGCAGAGCGTTTTTTTTAATATAGATACTACCTTACTGTACTTAAATGAATTTGGAAATTGACTAGATGTTATAGAGTTAGTAAAATTAATAAACCTTTAACATATTTTATAAATTGGGTGTTCATATTATATATATATATATATATATATATATATATATATATATATATATATATATATATATATATTTACTACATAAACTTTACTAACACTTAAAATTAAAATGACTAGTACTTTGGAAAGTCGTATATTCAGAAGCTAGCTTGTCAAGTATAAAGTGATTATTTAAGATTTCTACTGTTAAATTGCTTTCAGCATTATTTGCTGTTTTTATACATACATGGTTGTTATTTATTACATTCCACATAGCTTTTACAGTATTGTTAGTATTGGACAACATGTAATTTGTAGAAAGTTTAGTTAGTAGTTTTTATTATCTGTATTTATTATAGTTCTGTACTACATAAAGATCTGTATTTATTATAAATTTATTTGAGTTGGCATCTATGACAAGTTCATCAACCCATTTGCTTTGATTTAACTTTTTATAATAAAATGTACATTTTTAAAATAATATCATTTTAGTTTGATAACATTAATTCCAAAATAATAAATAAAATTTATAAAGTTAAATATTGTCAACACAATTTTCGTATCGCGGATCCTATCTTTAACGGAAGCTCTACTCTGGCTTTCCTTCAAAAAATGTTGACAAAATTAAGAAGGGAAACGAATGACCTCTATTTAATTACCTGTTCTAATAGCACAGCAGCCAGGTCTTTGTGTCAAGTGCTTTCAACTTTACCAAGAAGGACAAAAAACCCTTGACACTGTTGGCCTCTAAAGCACAATCGAACAATTTTGGTCCGACTACTACCACCACTAGGTTTTTTTTTTCAAAATAAATAAATCCGTCAGCACCCAAAGAAGGTGCTACCACACTCTGCCCTCCGCCCATCACTATTTGGGACAAATCCGTCTACCAAGGGCTGTTGTCAACATTTAAATCAATAAACGTAACCATCGATCACGCAGTAAACGTGCTCAATAGAATCCGCAATGGTTTTGCATGCGGATTTTTGTGCTGCAATTGATTGTGTCAAATACAATATCTTTCATTACACCTATTAATTAGGGTTTGAAAAGACCTTGAAGTACTTAATTAGGAATGTACTTAATGACATCAAGTCTGATGTGGTGCAAGCTGAGCTTGTTGCTCAAGGGGGCAATTCAACTTCAACTACACGCATCGAAAAGAACAAGAAAACCTTTCTAATGCTGTATGGTCAGCTTGCAATGTCACACGGGTGACCCAAATTTTTAACATTCATGTGGGGAAATAAGTTAATATGTAAGCGCCCGTTGAGAGTAAAACCGACACTATGCAAGTTTTTAAGAAAATTTCCCTTTTAGCTCCAACAAAAAAAATTATTGCATCACATTTTTTTATCTTTTTTTGCAAAATTTTGCATTGTTATATTTATTAAATTTTAAGTGAGCAATTTCATCATTACTTAAAAAGTGTTTGCTAAAACAAAAAACACTAAAATTATACTTACTTACTTACATTTAAAAACAAAGTAATGAGCAAATTTGTTATTTCTATTTCCTTAAAAATAAACTAAAATCTGAAAACTTCTATTCCCTTAGGCATGACGTTTTAAGATCTTGATCATGTAGAAATTGAAATTTTTGAAAATTTTAGAGTAATTGATTTGTAATGCAATTGGTGTATAGTTTAAAAAATCACTCTTTTAGTCAGAATGAAAGCTACTTTATTTGCAAATGTTTTAAGAATAATAGGTAGAATTTTATCTATACTTGGTGCTGTTTTGGTATTTAATCTTTTTTGGCAACTTGTTGCCTAAAGTAAATAGGACCTATTATTTTACCACTAGCCAGCGTTGTAGGTACAAGAATAGAAACATTTTAAATAGTAGAGTTAGATGCAACTGGTTTTCAAAATTATTTGTTTTTTGTTAGAATTAGTAACTAAAAAGTTTTTATTATTTTAAAGACAAAATTGTCAGGAATGGTCCCGTGATAAACACCGGGAGCGCTTCACTCGTACTGTAGTAAAATACCGCCCATGGCGACGATCACCCAATAAAATCAAACTACCAATTGTGTAATAAAAACAGTACAAACGTAATGGGCGGAGCCATCGGCGGGCTTATTGTTTACACCTAAAAATATTCTCATCTTTGGTGTTACTTTTATAGCAAACAAATAATCATTTTAAAATAATTTTTGCGGCATAATTTTTTTTATATAAATATCATTATTATGAACTAAGTTTGAAATAAATTGAACAATTTTTACCACTAAACTTTTTTATTTATTAATATAATTTTACCAAAATAGCTTAGTCAAATGTTGTTATTATACTCATAATAATGCCGAAAACGGAAATGAATTATCTTAATTAACTTCCGAGAAAAGCTGCACGATAGTTTTATGCGACAATTTTCCCACCTTAAAGTAAAGAATTAAAGATATAATTTTATTGTTTTATAAGTTTTGTTGTTTTATGGAAAGCTGAAAATGGTATTAGTTTTGTTTTTGTAAATTCTTTTTCTGAAAGTATTAAATTGTAACAATGTTTACAAGCATTTTTATAATTCTAATTAGTTTAATTGGAACAATTATTGATAAATTTGTTAATTGCTTCTTAAGAACTGCTTGTTTTGTTTAAATTAAGTACAAGTACTATTGTTTTGGTTTAATAACAGATTAAACATTTTTTTTGTTAATTTTATAAATGGTTTTTGTGAGATTTTCTGTTTCAATATGTGGAATATAAGCATAAATCAAAATGATTAAAAAAATGTATAGTTAGCAGTAATATAAAAAAAATGATTTAACAACTAAAGTAATAAGTAATTGACGGGATTTCTCTAAAGCAGCATCAACAGTAGTTATTTGAAACTCTAAAATAGTTGGAAGGTACAGATCTAATAACCTAAGTTTACCAAAAAGTCCACCACAAAGAAAATAGATAGATTGCTAAGTAAGTTAGGTTTAAATTATAAAAAAACTGCAAAAATCATAGTTTTTTGTCCAAACAGTGTTGTAAAAGATAAGTGATTTAATCATTCAGTATTATGTACATTAAAATTTCTTAACAAAATAAGTTTAACTTTTCTACAAAGTTTGGAACTGCTTTGAAAAACGGTATATGAATTTACAAAATTGGTACAATTGAAAAGATATAGTTTATCAAACATGCTATTATAACCAATGCTTTAAATGTTGTATCTTGCCAGTATGCTTGTTGTTTGTGGATGTAGGTACAAATACCCTATTGGTTAGGAAATGTTTAGATTAAAGCGAGCAGGATCTTAACTGTTTACTTTAGTTTTAACAATTAAAGATGTTAATAAACCAAGTTTAATATTTTTTTAAACTACAAATATTAGTGAAATTAACTTTTAAGCAATAATATAAGTGAATGTTTGGTTGATTATATTGAGTTGTTGAACAGGCCAAGTCTTGTTTTGCCAATTTAATCGAGTCATAAGCTATATTTGACCTAGTGAATTAGTGCCACTTTCTCCATCATTTGACATAGTCCAAAGCAAATTGATTTAATAAAAACTAAAAAAAAAATATTTTTTTAATTATAGTTATTAGTTAGGTTAGGTCAGGTTAGGTTAGAAGTGTGTACTCTAATTTGTTTATTAATTTATTTTTATTATTAGTAGTACATTTAAAAAGATCAGACTATTTTGTCATTTAATCAAAAATATATAAAAATAGTCAAAACCATTCAAATATAGAAATAAATGCCACTATATATTTAAAATATTACTTAGATTCTTTCTAAATGTACTGTACTGTCCTTAATAATTATGAATTTGTAATAACTTATTTTTAACATGTAGGTTTAATTATGTTGAACTGTTTAGCAAAAAAAGAAATGATTAAACTTCATACCAATAAAGTCCAATGAAGCCATAACATAATTATTTAATCAAAATTTAATTTTAAATAATGTAAGGTTTATTAAACATAATTTCTTTTCTGTTTTAATACTGTCACATACATTTTATATTTTAATTCAACGCAGGAGACAAAAAGTTAAGAGAGGACGAAATAAAGAAGCACTGTAAAGAAAGACATGAAAGCGAGACTCTTTGAGGCAACCCCTAATGCTATTCATTTAATAATCCCCTTAGCAAGTTAGCAACTTTAAAAAAACATACCTAATAAGCCGGATATTGTACGTGTTTTGAAAACTAATTTTATATTTTGCGCGGAATATTTTTTTTAATATTTTTTACATACCTAATTAAGTTATTTTATTTTGATTTGCAGTTAAAATTTATTTATTTGGTTTAAAACCAATTGAAATTATTTTATTTCAAAATGGTAAATTTTATTGCCTTGTTATATTTTATCTATTTCTGTCATGTTTATTTTTCTATGTGGGGGGTCGCGAATCGATATTTTGCGCTTTTCCCCTAACCCGCTTGGATAGACAAACGAGGGCGAGATTTTTTTGTGAGCAAGTTTTCGGCGCCAGACCTAGAAACGGTCCATTTATTATTAGGAGATAGGAGTGCGGCGCCAGACGCTGGCGTCCCGACGTCGATCATTTGTGGGTAAACAGACTGACGCTGCGGAGCGGTTTTAATGTGTAACCGATGGCTTCAAATTTAATAGCTAATAATTATTTTTATTGTAAATTAAGTGCCAATCATATCTACTTCACTTCAGTATGTCTGAAATGAATGTTTAGCATATTGCAAAGAGAGAGGTAGTAAATATAACAAAATGTAGCATGCTACTAGCTAGTAAGATGACCCGCGGCTGTGATATTGGCGCTCTCTCTGAAGCTGGCAAATATTTGAGGAGTCAACACGCGTATAGTCGAATCCATCTTGCAAGTCAACAAGACCCTTCATATCGGTGGCTTAATATCCACCACTTTTCCACTCCAACATTCATTCATTCTTTTGATTTTTTATTTCTACACAATTCTCTCATGTAATTGTAATACAAAATTGTTGTCTGCGTATCATCATTTTAAAATTGCCGGAAATAAATATTGTATACATTAGGGTACCTGATTAAGCATAATCTGTCTAGGGAGAACGTTTTGTGTATAGAGGACTTTGAAACAAGATACAAGGAATGCTCCAGGAATTAATTACGAGTTTCGAAAGGTTTGAATAGGACTATCACATTCATGTATAGGAGTTAATCAAAAAGTGTTCATTATATTGAAAATTCCGGATTATTACAGATAACTAGGACTAATGAGTCGGCATAGCTTGCTGTAGTTTAATTATAGTCATATTAATTGGTATATTTTGAGAACAAAGGAATATTTTAAAAGCTAATTAATAATTAATAAATAATAATTAATTTTAATATTAAATAACTAAATTAAAAGTATAGGAAACGAGTATGCTGAGTAGAAGTGATGCTAAAATATTCACAGAGACATAATTTCTAGGATGTAGGTCAATGTATGTATACTTTTTATATTGACGGAGTTGTGAATATATCTTCCTCTTTCTAATTTCTGCTATCTATGCCCATTTTCTCCTTTCTTTTTTGAAACAGAGCGCGTATAAAATATAATCGGCGATACATCATAAGCGGCGGCGGGGAATTGGAGGGTTTTAGTTGCAATCCGAGTCAGTTTATAAATCCGCCGACAACGAGACGAAAGTATAGTATATGAGTCACGAGAGCCCCTTCTTCAGTCCTCCTCTCAACAAGAAAATCTTCTTTATTGCACGGACGATCCGAAGCAAATCCGCAAAGCTCCACACACGCGTTGCTTAGTGATGAGCCCTAAACTCACCCTTTATTACACTTTTAAGCGGATGAGGACGATTTCATATACACCTGAACAACATATTATATCTAGTTTTTTTTTGCTTTTTAGAATTCGTTTCCATTATTTTTTATTTCTGTTTGCCCTTATTTTTCAATTTAAATCGGATAAACGGATCCGTATCGATTGAAGTTTATTATATTTTTTATTTCATATTCAAAGGACTATCACGTGCACATGATAGAAGATCAGATTTTCATATTTACATAGGGATGTAGTACAATTCTGCTCTCAATTAAAACATTTATTGATTTAACTATTTTACTTTTTTTTATAGAATCATACTCGTATCTATACAATGAGCAAGTATAATAATAATTTAAAGTATTAGATTAATTTCCTTAAATCATGCTATTACCTAAACAGTATCATATTACGAGACAATGAAGCCAATGGCCATGATTTGAGATTGTGTGATATCTGTGCGGACGGGTCCATGCAGCAGCAATAACCAGAAGGGGTGAAAATGAATACATTATCATCAGTTAACACTCAGTGTAATTGTTCCGCTGTTCAGTTTTAGAGCCCCAGACGTTTCAATTAACTAAATGTTCCAGCATTTACCTGCTCTGTATGCACCCATTTGTTTCCGCCTTCATCATCATAGCCATTTAAAAACGACTTTAATCTAAATGCTAATTTCACCAACGCTTTATTTATATAAATAAACTCACTACTTACAGAACTTACATAAAAAATATAAGTTAATCTATGTATTAAATTTGATATCAATCTTGAGTAAGTAATTAGACCAAGTGAGGTATTAGAAGCTATTATTTGAGTTCATCATATAGTCATATAACTGACATGCCATTGTACTAAATTTTCGAGTTCGAATATTATATGAATTATGAAGTACATACAGAAGCGAGGAGTCTATCTTCATCAAGTGGTAGGGTATAATATGAACAGAGGGTTGCTAATACCATAATGGGCTTTGGCAAGGTTCGCAAGCACAAGCAGATCCCTACTAATGGCATGATTAAGAGATTTTAGACCAACTAATGGCGGGTGCGTGAGATGTGTCGCAAGCATTTCATCTTTTTTTATTTTAATTTTCAATAACAAAAATCCGTGTGTTTTTATTTAAAGTATTACTTCTTTTAAACTGTATAAATCTCGTTTTATACAATGTAGGCCAATTTATAAGTTAATTCCAAATCGTCTTATAAAGAACGCCACTTATAATATTGATTTCAATAACTAAATTTTTCTGTACAATTTTTACAATTAAAATTAAATCTCGGCATGGCTATAATAGAAGGTTCGGATTCCATTCGAGTTTAACTCCCTGGAAACAGTTTGTAATAACGCCCGTCGGAATTAGAATGGGCTTAAATTCAAGCTGCACGGTTTGTGATTCACTTTACTAATTCACAGTGATTTATTCATAATACCCCTCCCTTTACAGAAACAAATTAACGTTGTGTTAAGCATAAGTTTATATCAACCGAACAACAACAAAAAAATATTCTCAAACATGAGAATTTTGCAGAGATGAAGACGTAGCAATAAAAATTTAATAAACTTCCTTTTGAATAAAAGTGAAATTGACTGCGTCAAATTAAATTTAATAAAGAAGAATCTTTTACAAATGGCGTATAAATCAGGAGGGGCAGTTTGTCATCTACGTATTTTATTTTGCAGCACTTTATCTTCCTTATATGTCCTCGTTTAGTGTCCCCTCTACCACCCCCTGGATACTACAGAGTTGCATCACTAAGAGAAAATAACATGGACTTACGTTACGTTTATGGGCTGTTATTGATTCATTTCCGCAATATTTTATATTGCCTTTGCCATAGGGACGATGAAAGCTCATAAGCAAGATTGAATTGGCATTGCTTATTGGTATTAATTTTATATCTCTTTGAAAACTTAGTATTGCAAATAATTTTTTATTATAGTTTTAAATTATTAATTTAAACTAAAGTTAAATTTAATCATTTTCAGACCATTTAATATAAAATGTGTACAATTCTGGTGGTTTTGAATGTTATTCCTCCGCTAAAATTTATCTCCCGCTATTTTCCCACTCTTTACTGTTCACTGGTCTGCGCCGATAAGGGAGTAATCCGGGATTTATGTTATTTCTCGATTTCTGTCTGCCAACATTCGTCTTGATTGTGGTCGATGGAAGTTTCCACTTAAAGAACATTTTTACAAACATATATGATTGTGATTAATAAACACATTTACTTATCATATTTTAAAACTACAACTGCACAAGTAAACTAAGTGAAGTATAATTGAATTCAAACAAAAAACAAGTTTGTATTTAAAGGTTTGAAACACCTTTGCATAAAATACTAAATTAATTTCTATTAATCTAATCTATTGATAAACTAAATAAAATAAAATAAATGTATTATGCTATATTACATACATATTTAATAATCGTAGTAATTAGTGTCATAACATAATATAACAAAATTTAATTTTTACTTACATTAATCAATGTCAGAACAACATAAAAATACCTTTGAATTTTAACGAGTAAAACCACGCTTTTTACATTGACGACAAGACTTAAGCAGTCTGTGAAGATTGATTTTAAATATTTGCAAATAATTTAGAAACTTCAAGACAAGTTGTATTTGTCAATATGGTTTTTAAAAAGTATAAAAGGGAGTATCATATGCATAACTATAAGTGAGTATTTGAGTTAACTAAAAAGCAGAACATCGAGTAAAACCAGTATATATGACTTTGGAGCCATTGTTAAAACTATCAATTATAACTATAATTTTTTTGTTGTCAAGAAAAGTATTGATATGATTTACAGATTTGTTTATCAGAAAACCCAAAAACCCATAATAATAATAATAATAATAATAATAATTAAGATGTCTGTAAATGTGTTTAATGTTTAGTGTATAATATTTAATTGTCTAACAATAGAAACTATCTATGAATATTAATATTAAAATTTTAACCAATAAACTGGATTTATTAAGAACCGTTGAAAATGATGTCATAATTTAAAATTAACAAATGAAACGTTAAACTGTTTGTGTTTCTCCTAACAGGGGCCTTAACACCTTCGACACATTTGTAAATAAAATTTGTTTAATAGTTACTGTAATTTTATGTAAATTGTCTCTTTGACTAGTCAAATTCTAGGCACATTGATGATGGATGCATACCCTGAAACACGTGTATGTGTCTCTTATACCCGTACTAATAGTCAGAGAAATTGATCTTGAATTCATAGATCCGAGATTCAGTTTACTATTTGTTGATTGGCTCTAAGCCTATTCACGGATGTTGTGACGGCAACTTTAGATGCATTCGGCTAATGTATTCCTCGCTTAATTCTCGGATCGAGTTGAAAACTATGCAACCATCAATATTCAAATAATCTTGGGTGGTCCCAATATTGTTTGAATCTATGATTATATTGACGGTTGCTTAGTTTTCAACTCGTTCCGTGCCGTCACAATATCTGTGAATTAGCCTAGAGCCAATCAACGACTATTAAAATGAATCTCGGAAATCTGGGATTCATGAATCCAGGATCAATCCGAGATTTAATTTCTGATTATTAGTACGGGCATTACTGGATAAAAAGCAATTTACATAAAATACATCATTTATTAATTTTAAATGAAAAATTTGTTTTAGTCATCTGATTTAAAAAAAAACGCGCCAAAAATGCCGTTCCCTGTCCGTGTAAAGATTTAACTGTATTACAGTCTCCTTCACACACAAACAGTTCAACGTCACAAAGGTGACTTTAATATCAAATTTTTGCGACCTACTGATGTGTATTCTGTACGATTTCAACAAGTTTTTGAGATATATAGTTTAAAGCAAATAATTACAGATCTTACCAGAGTTATAAAAAGAAGTAAAACCTTAATTGATTTTATGATCACAAATGAAATTTTAGATATAATAAATTATGATGTACTAAATATTCTTATGACAGATTTTTTTTTAACATATTGTACAATACTTTGCTCTACTAAGAAAAATATGCATCATAAAGTTTCTAATCAATGTTTCAAACACTTTGACATAGAAAATTTAGTTTACGACTTGGAAGACGTTGACAATAAAATTTACTTTAATTAAAATATCAAATTTGGTTTTATATCCATTCTCCGGTAAAAACTTTTTTTCTACAAAAACTACTTACTCGCTTACTTACACTGTTAGAGAAATGATGAAACTAAAAGACAATCTAAATTGTCGGTACCGCAGGACAAAGATATCTTTGAATACTATTAAAGCTATTCGTGCAGAACAATAAACTTATTTTGAATTTCAACCAACAAAAACAATAAAAAAAAAACTTTGGAAAAAAAATTAAAAACTTACCAACGCTATCAAAAAGTTTTTTAAAAATGTAGCTACAAAAAAAAAAAGTAATAGTATGTGTATTATTATCATTAACCGTCGGCTGTTGTTGGCATTTTTGCATTACATTGAATTTGATACACAAGCATGCCAACTTATCACATCATACTGTCGGATAGATTTCAACGTATGCAGCTTGACAATGTATTATCTAATCTTTTAGAAGTTACGTCTAGTGTACCGTAAAAATCAATTGATCCTTTGTTGTACATCGTATATACCAAACAATAGTACTTTAAGAATAAATGTCTATCACTGATAATACACAATTGTATAAATTATTTTCAGATAACATAATGTCTATAATTAATAACAAATTAATAAAGATATGAAAAATTTTGTTTGTTTTTCAAAACAAAATAATCTTAAAATAAATGCTAGTAAATCTAGGGCAATTGTTTTTGGTAAAAAAAAATACTTAAAGAAGTAGGCAATACAATAAACATAATGGTTGATAAATGTCATATTAATATAAATCTATATACAGGACGTTAGACAAAAAACTTATTACGTTATTTTTTAACTGATATGAATGTTTCAAAAACTATTTTTTTGTCTGCCTCTACTAAAACGTTCTATTTTAGCCACAAAATGCGAACCAAAACAACAATTTAAAAACTATTTGATTAACTGTAAATCAGGATTTCACATGACGTCTTAACTTAAAATCTGACAGAAGTGACAGATTATATTAAACTTTAAAATTTCTTAAAACAATGTTTTTATTTGGGTCAGGCAATTGGTGCAAAATAAATAGGCTTATATTAAACCCAGAAAAAACAGTAATTATCCAATTTTACAACCGCAAAGTTCCAAGTATGATTGCTAATGTTGAAGTTCAAGGTAAAATCATTGCCAGGTCTGAGAAAACTAAATACTTAGGAACTATAATCGACAGCAAACTTTCATGGAACGAAAATGTTAAATCAATATGTAATAAACTTAACAAGTCATATTTTGCTATACTAAACATGAAGCGATACCTCAACATAACTTCACTATTATATGTGTATTATGCTATTGTATATTCACATATTTCTTACAATATACTGGTCTATGGGAAAGCAAACAATATAAATAGAGTTCTTATTCAACAAAAACGGGTAATACGACTTATGTTTGGTATAAGTTCAAGCGACTCTTGTAAACCTTACTTTACAAAATATTCACTATTAACAGTACCTGCAATTTATATTTGTAAACTAATAATGCATGCAAGAAACCATTTTTCAACTTACCAAAAATGATAAAATTCACTCTTATAATACCAGAAATAAAGAGGCATTTCGAGTAGATCCACATAAATCTTCTTTTTTACAAAAAATCACTCATTACAATGCTATTATATTTTATAACAAATTGCCAAACAACATCAAAGAAATATCAAACCAAAAAGTATTCAAGGCTACATTAAAAACCTATCTAGTCAAAAAATGTTTGTATGATATACGTGAATTTTAGCATCATTTATGTTTTTTTTGTTAAACCTATGTTTGTTTACAATTAGCATTTCTGTGTACCTTTTTTATATTTTATTTAAATGTTTGTAAATTAATTGTACTTAGTGTTAATCACAATTTTATTGTAATTTATTATGACGTTTCATATCCTTTTTGGCAATTGAAATAAAGCTTTATTATTATTAATATTGAGAGTAATTTGTGCCAAAATGCTGTAGTAGCCCTTTGCTTTTAGCAACCCTCACTCGTTTTCCTTTAAGCAGCCCTCACTCGCTTTGCTTCTTCGTGCCGAGGGCTGCTAAAGCCATTTTTTGACATTTCTTCACTATATACTGTTAAGTGATTTTTTGTGTGCTACAAAGACAAGTACACACATTTACTTTTTTTTATTGTACTTGCAATGACAACCAACTTTAGTTTTTTTTAAATGGCTACAAATACTTTTTTTGAATATTTATGATATTTTCAATCCAACTATGTAAAATAATAAAATGATCGTAAATGAATAGTTGCTAGTGAAAATAATTAATGTTTAATTTTTAAAGTATTTTTATATTATTATGCATAACAACAATAAAAAATATTTTGAAGCAATTATACTGTAACGTAATAAAATCAAAATTAATATGTGCTACAGTATACAAATGAAAGTAACAGTAGTTTTTAGCTGTAACTTTTTGCTCTAGTGCAACAGAATAAGCTGAGCTTTGTTTTAAGACGCAGTTTAATATCTAGTTAGGTCTTACTCAAGTCATGCTGGAAAAACCGGGCGTATCAGAGGTTATTTAATAAAATTAAACATGGAAAAACAAATTTAGAATAAAATACGGAAAATTCCACTATCACAAAGATCTACATTTTGTGATCTTGTTGGCAAGTTGCTAAGAACAAGAAAAGAAGATAGTGCAAACAAATTTTCTAATACTTTAAGACCTTTCTTACAAGATCAGATTAAAATGTGTAGGTTAGACTATGTTTTTAGTATGTTGTCCAACTTATCCAATAAATTTAAAGAAATATTAGAATAGAAAATAATTCAAAAGTGGTCAACGTGGTACTTTAGTGATTACACCCGTCAAAGTTACTCGATCAGTCAATATTCAAACAATTACGGAGAAATTAATTTTTACATTAAAAAAAAATGGTCAATTGGTAATAGTTAATCAAAATTCAGCAAGTAATGCTAATCCACATTTTAGTGTTGATGATAGGGAAGTTGTAAGTGGTGCTAAAAATAAATAGGACATAAGAATAATTTGTAAACCACCAAGCAACCCTAATTTAAATATTTTTAATTTGGGTTTGTTTAATGTCAAAATAAGTTTTGTCTAGTATTAAAAAACCCACTGGACTGTGTATAAAGCATAGTAAAAATAACCGCGAAGAAACTAAACAGTGTATAAAATTTACCATGTTTTATACAAGAGGCAATGATTACTAGCTTTCTTACAGCTGTAAGGACAAACTGCGTTTGCAAGAAACATTGTCACGCAATGTAGTTTGTTCTAAACCCGCAATTGAAGCAAAGGCGTTTCAAGCCAACTAGTCTAGGAAGAGTAATTAAAAAAAAAGAGAAATATATATGTATATATATATATATTTTTGTAAGTACAACAAACAAACAACATATAAAAGGACCTTTTCTAATGTTTTAAAGTGTTGGAAAATTTACCGGTTATGTTATTTGTTTGAAATATGGAATATCAGTTAACAATCAAAATTGATATGCAAGCGGGGAGTAATTACCCGGTTAAAGAAAATTACCGTTTCATAATCAAGTCTTTTTTTGTTTAAAAATAATAACTTATACCTTTTATAGTAGCAAAGCATAAACAAATAAAATAATTGTGAAACAATCAAACTGTAGCATCTAATTTTACAACCAAAAAGTGTTTTAATTATAATAAATTGTAAAAAAGAAGTTTTCTCAAGCTGGCCTGCTTTGGTCTGAATTTATTATCTTTATTTGTTCAGCTTAAAAGATTGATTTTTTAATGTTATAACAAAAAACTAATCTCTAGTTTTAACTAAAAAAATGTACTATTTTCTTTATAAACACAAATTGAAATTGGTCAGATTGAACCAAAGCTTATTTTAAATTCCATACTTAGAATTAGTCAAAAACCTCAGATTTTATTAGTTTTATTTGCGGCCGTTTTTAAAAATAAATAACTAATAACATTTAATAGTTAGTTCAAATTAGTGTAAAACTATAGTATACAATTTTATCAGATCACTTATCAAAATTATGAGTTTATTAAAAAGATTGTATATTTTTATTTAAGAATGAAACACACCATTATTCAATTGACTACCACGGCTGGCATCGACATTAATCCAATTTTTTTAGTACATTTTTGGTTGTTTGGGCTCTAATCGCATAATTGGCAACTTCGATTTTGTGTTTTAAGGCATCAATCGTCTCTGGATGGTTAGCGTAACACTTATCCTTATGGTCTTCCCACAAATAAAACCCAACGGGGTCAAATCACAGCTCCTAGACGATCAATTGACATCTGCATTTTAACTGATTATTTCATTTCCAAAAACAGTGCGCAAAATGTTGATGGTTACGTTGGCTGTTTAGCAAGTGGTCCCGTAAAAACAAAAATTTGTTTAACATGGCACAGAAACGTTTGCTATTGACGGTAACGGCGGCTTCTTGCTAATGTTTAAAGAAAAATGACCGAATAATGCCGTCGCACCAAATGGATGCATGGGCTGTTCAATAGTAATGTGTGGATTTTCTGATTTTCAAATGCGACAATTTTGCTTATTGACATAGCCTTCATGATGAAAATGAGCTTCATCGGAAAACACGATTTTATTATAAAAAATGCTCATCTTTGGCTAAAGGATCTTTAGCCCATTTGGCGAACTGAAAACGCATCGTATGGTCATGAGAACTGAGAACTAATTGAATTTTGTAGGCTTTTAAACCGAGGTCTATATGCAAATTTTTTACAGAGAAGTGCAAAAAATGTTTAGTTTTTGAGAACAATGACGAGTTGATGTTGATGCATGTTTACGCACACTCTGACCAACAGCATATTTTTTTTTTAGCTGAGCGCACTGGACGAGAACTTGTTGTTTTATTTACTAACAATCCAATTTTGCAAACTCGCTTCACAATTTGGTCAGTAAACTTCGTTTCTGCACTGCACTTTTTTTCTATCAAATTTGTTTTGTAAATTTCTTATCGTTTGAGTAGAAGTCTGACCACTTTGGAAGTAAGTTTTCTCTATTTTCCGATTTTGTTCAACTGTAAAACGTCTCATTTCGTAAATGTCAAACATAAAACTAATTTTCTGTCAACTCATAAATGTCATTACATCTTAAATATATATTTTTTAAATATTTATTTAAAATTAATATATTTTGTGCTGCCCAGGCTAATCATCGACGCCAGAGGTTAAGACTACCACATCTGTAAAAACTTAATTTACGTACACGCAACATTGAGGCAGTACACAGAACCTACTAAAGTTTCTCTTCTTATCCGAAAGACAACGTACTCATCACAACTCATTTTTTTTAACCAAACCTCTAAATAAAGGAATAAACCCGTGGCCGCTAGTGTAGCAGTTGAGTACGCTAACCACTACACCACTTAGGCGGTTCAAATATTTTATTAACATTACATTATATATTCATTAAGTAGTAGATCAATCTTGCCCTTAGCAAGTTATAACAAAACAATAGCAACAGTACAATCAATGGATATCACAAGATGTTATTTAAAAAGGCAACTATTTAAAGAAATGGTTTTTGTTAGCAAACAGTTTTTATGAACCTAAGAAAAAACAATATTCGAAAGTTTTAATAATTTATGTAATTCATTTCCATATAATGTTTGTACCACTACAGAAAATCATTGCATTTTTTGTACTACAGAAAATATTGTTGATGCAAGGTCAAAGAAATGATAAATACTCAAATAACATTCTTTTAAAAAAAATATAATATTCTCTCAACGGTGCCAACATGATTTTTGTAAAAATAAACATTTTATAAATTGCTTTTAAATAGAATTAATTAAATTTATCATTTGTAAAAATGACCAAAATAAATATATAATAATAAATTATATACTCATAAATAAATGTAGTATATATTAAATTTATTTGTTAAAATGAATATATTTGATTTATTTTCTATTTTTTTGCATCGGTCTCTCTTTTTGTTATGCTTTATTTTATTACATTTATATTTGCCAGTATATCTATGTATATCAGTTTTTGCTTAAACCACACTGAATAAATAATTAGTTCAAATTAACATTATTTCTTATCTTCAAAATAAAGTGATCCTTACTCCGGATACCTTAGTGGCAACAAAGAAATAGAATGTAATTATATTATTACAAAATTAATAATGAAAGAATTATAAATAGGACAACAATAGTGATTTTAAATAAGATAGACCCATGCGTAAAATGCAAGCAAATAAAACTATAACGTTAAGACATTTAAGGAAATTTGATCTGCAAATTGCAAAATGCTTATTATATAGGGTTTTCCAATAAGAGGTTTCATTTTGATATAAAAAAAACGGGCATTTTTTAAGAGAAATTAATAAATGTTTATTTCATTGTCGCCACGGTTACCAATTCGCACATTTGCACATTCTTTAAGGTCTTGCATCAATTGTGGAACATTGGCATAGACCTTATCTTTTACGTGGCCTAAAGAAAAAAGTCTAAAGGTGTTAAATCACAAGATCTCGGTGGCCAATTGTGAAATAACACGGTCAAGAAACTTTTCTAGCATAATTGCGATTGTTTCATTGCTTGTGTGGCACGTAGCGCCGTCTTGCTAAAAATAAAAGTCGTCTACATCAATATCTTTCAATTCCGGCCATAAAAAATCATTAATCATAGCTCGGTAGCGCCACCCATTCACCGTAACAGTTGCACCAGCCTCATTTTCGAAAAAAAAAGGTCCAATCACACCACCAGCTCAAAAACCGCAACAAACAGTGACACGTTGAGGATGCAAAGACTTTGCAACAATCATTCTTGGGTTTTTTGAGCTTTTTTTCTGCTTATTAACGTAGCCTCCGAGGTGAAAATGGGCCTCATCACTAAAGATAATTTTTTGATGAAATTCCGGATCATTTTGATGCATTTGAAGGACCCAATCAGCGAAGATACGACGTCTTTGGTAACCGACCGACTTGAGTTCTTGTGTTAACTGAACTTTAAAAGTTTTAAGATTTAAGTCTTTATGCAAAATACGGTGTAATGTCGTTTGTGGAATTTCTAATTCCAAACACCGAGGAATCGAGAAATTCTTCAACACTACGAGCTACATCAGCAATTCTCATGTGTTCTTGAACGATGCACACAATTTTGATTTTTCACATCACAAACTTGTCCCAACAGCTCAAATTTTTCCACTAGGTTTACTATTGCCGGCCAAGAAGTTGCTTTACGACGACCAAAAAGTGCTTTAGTTTTGCAAACTGTGATTGAATTTTCATAATTTCAATGCGTTTCATTTTTAATAATGGCGTAGTTTTCACTTGTCAAATGTCAAAAGATAATAGCTTCAAAATTGACAGCTGCCCAAGTAACCTGCTACTCAAAATAAACCTTCTGATTGGAAAACCATTTATAAACCACGACTGAAAAAATATTTTGGAAAATGATAAAAACCGTGAAATTTTATTAAATTTGCTGAGTGAAGAACTATATAGATTAGTATACAATCTATGCACCCTAATGTGTCTAAAAGCAAGTAGTTATTAAGATTCAATCCGCAAGATTTAGTATTTTGGCAAGATATAAATTTTATACATAAAAAAAATTACTACTAGGAGGATGCTTAGTCAAGCACGCTCAAATGTACTGTATGCGACAGGGGCAAACATAAAGCAAATAAATTTATATCGCAATAAATTGCAATAAATTGCAATACAAAACAACATTTTTTATGTGTTGCAATGAACAAAAACAATTCAAATTCTTTTAATAACAATAAATCTTTATGTAATTTTTTGGAACCGGATTCTTGTGTATTTGCTATTGATTTTTGAAAGCAATAATTAACCAATTATAATATATGTTTGAGTAAATGACTTTAATATAAATTTTTAACTAAATACAGGAGCTAGTATTTTTGCAATTTTAAACATGCAAAATTAAAAAAATCAGATAAAATTTTACACTTTAGATCTATTAAAGTATATTTTTTTATTTTGAGATTTTATTGACGTATTTAAATTTTCAGGAGTAAATTTTTTAAATGCAAATAGTATATTTAACAACAATTTAAGGTTTTTTAATAAAAGAACAATTAAGTTAAAAATTAAATTTAGCACGGTTCTACAAAAAATTCTTAGACTAGACCTTTGGCATATTACGAGAAAAAGTTACAAGAATTAAATATTAGATAGCATCTGTTAAATTTAGTCTTGGGGTATACCAATTGTACCCATATAAATAAAATCAAACAGTAAGAAGTTTCGGTGATTAAAGTAACAATAAACCTTATTTTAGAAATCGATTAATTTACACTACCCCGAAAATTTATTTGCGAGGTTAGAAGAAGATTGAAGATTTTTTTTAAATTATACTTATCGCTTATCAACAGTTATTGATTGATGGAAAATTAAAAGAATTGGTAAAAATATCAACACATTAGAAATTATTTGTTTACAATACACTT
Organism: Tachinus rufipes; assembly: GCA_963932245.1. Taxonomy (NCBI): domain Eukaryota; kingdom Metazoa; phylum Arthropoda; class Insecta; order Coleoptera; family Staphylinidae; genus Tachinus; species Tachinus rufipes. The sequence goes on along the minus strand of OZ010745.1, from coordinate 66,249,040 downwards.
TCTTTTGAAATTGCATTAGCACCTTCAAAATTCTAAATAGAAATGGAATCATTATTGAGCAATATTTCAAAATGAATAGTTTTTTTTTAATTGTATATTGATTGTAAAAAAATACATTAATGAAGATATGTTAAGGTTAAATTTAATTTTGAACAAATTACAAGACGTTGGTTTTAAGTTGTCTGGTGATAATTAAACTATTTGTAAAAAAATGAATTAGTTTTTAGGTTTTTGTATTGATGAGGATAGTTTAGATACAACTGAAAAAAATGTTGTTAAAAATGCACCAATTCTAATGAACTTAACACAGCTAAATTCTTTAGGATTAGTTAATTATTATGCTAAATTTTTAAATAATTTATCTACAATATTACATCCATTATATTCTTTATTACATAAAAATGTTAAATAATCTTGGTGCAAAAAACACCAAAATTTATTTAATATTGTTATAAAAAATGTTAATATTGTCTCAAGTTTTGGTACATTATAACCCAAAATTGCTTTTAAAATTAACAACGGATGCGTTACCTTATGGTATAGCTAATGTTATAACACAAATTATGTCTGACGGTTTAGAGAACCCTATATTTGTATCCTGAACACTAAATGCTTAAAACAACAATATTCTGGTCACGGAGCCATTAGTTAATATATTTAACCAACAAACGGAACACCTTAATACTCACTCAATTGACTTAGACATAGGGCAATTATTAAGTACCTTTACCTACAATCAAGACTTTTGCTGAATAATTTTAAAGATAATTACAATAAGTTAGATGTAGATTACGTTAGTTATTTGTAAAATAATCCGCATTGTATAATTGATACTATATTTAGGAAGAGTCTGGTAAAGATCAAAACTTTATCAAAATTATGAAATATGTAAAAACTAGTTGGCCAAACAAATACACAATGTCAAACAATATTATTAATTTTGTGTATCTTTATAAGCAGAAATTGTCAATTGAAAATAAATGCTTAGTTTGGAACAATCGCATTTTCATACCTAATAGTATTTAACTAGATATTTTTAATAATTTACATAAATATCACATAGATATAGTGAAAATAGAAAAACTTGCTCGTTTATATTTTTCGAAGCAAGCAAATATTATTTATTAATTATTGACGCGCATTCAAAATGGCTTAAGGTTTTTCCAACTAGTTTCATGAACTCAAACGCAACAATTTAAGTGTTACGTCCATGTTATGCAAGGTTTTGTTTTTCCGATTTATTAATTTCAAATAATGCAACAACTTTTCAAAAATCTTACAAAACTAAAGATTTAAAAAAATAGTTTTAAATTCATTACTACATCTCTATTAAATCTTGCATCTAAGAAAATAGTGTAAAAACAACAAAAATTGGCCCGCATATTTATTGTTGAACAGAAGTTTTAAGACAAGGTTTGATTTATTGCGTGAAAAAACCAATAGCAAAGATAGAGTTTATAAAAAAAAATAAAAAAATGTGTCAATGTAAAATTAAATAAACTGAAAAAGTTTACAAACGTCGCAGAAAAGTTTTATTTGAAATAGGTAAGTTAGTTTTTGTTACCGACCATTGCTCATAGAACAAAAAGAATAATGGCTAGTAGTAATTAAAAAACTTGGACATTGTTTATATAAAGTTAACATTATTGGAATTACTAATTTAGTATAGAAACTCCATAATAATTATATGCGTAAGTTTTATATAGATATGGATTTATATATATATATATATATATATATATATATATATATATATATATATATATATATATATATATATTATTGTTATTATTTTATCTAGAGATTTGTTAAAATGAATATAATATATATGTTGCTTACTTTTAGCAATGTGCGTCAACAATTATGTGGTAATTTACTTTTAACCAGTATTAGTTTTGTGCAGCTCAGATACTGTAGTAGTAATATTAAAGTCTGCTTTTAATGATATGGCCAATAGATAGTTAAATGATATTTTAGTTACAACGATCAGTATTGTTTCTCAGTTATTAGAAGAAGTTTTATAAAAAAATTAACATGCGTCGGCATGCGATATGTAAAGAAAGTTTGCTATTATCTATTGTTTGGTTTTTAATCTAAATCTATCAAAAATGTTAACTGTAGTTAGCGATAGTGTATATTAAACAACCCATTCATGCTGTCTGGATTCTTATTATATATTTTTTTAATCCTTTGTATATAATATATCTTATAAAAAGTCAAATTAAAAACATTTTTTATATAATTTTTTACTCATTTTTTTTTTCTTTTATACAATATTTATTAATTTAATATTAGAGATAAGGATTTTTAATATTAAACTATACAAAGCAAATCCATACTTCTGCAAAACATTTTTGATAACTTACTTATAGATTTATCAATTATGTATTCTTCATGCCGAATAGGTACGCTAAATAGTGTATACCTAATAGAATAAATTCTCTGTAATATCATTAAAGTAAGTTATCCAAACAGCAGCTAAGCTTTCAATACAGCAAATCCGAAAATAGCAACAATAAATTTCTAATTAGTTGCATTTTTAGGTACATTTTTTTTAATCCAATAAAAATAAACTTTTTAACTAACAATAATTAAAATTGTGATTTTTTTATATAAAATGTTACTTATTAAATATTATTATCACAGATATAATCATATTTGCGAGTAGAAAAACCATGGTCATATAAGTCGATATACATCGATATGTACAATAAAAAAAAAGATTACTTATGTTGTTGTTGTGATCATCCGAGGTAATAATAGCCATTATAGTGTGTTGTTTACTATTTATCTACGACCATTTAATAAGAAATAGTACAAATTAATTTTAATTTGCTATGAAATAATTTTTAATAATTTTTATAAATGACACATTATAGAAAAAAAGATGAAAAACATAATTTTTAAACATAGATGATATATTGTTATCCTACACACATAATATATAAGCAATAGGTTTATTTTAAAGTAAAATTTTGTTAAGCTTTACAAAACTTCACTCTCAATTGATAAGTTCTGCTTATTATAAGAGTATATTGAAACCGTATAAATTTGATTTGTTAGTAATGCAGTAGTATTTGATTTTTGTGTGTGTGGTTTTTTAGATCAAATGTTATTTGATTTTCGGTGGAAAACGCTGGGAGAGTATTCGAGATTTAATTCATATCCCAGCGGGGCAATTTGTTGAGCTCGGCTGAGTCGTAAACACCCCATTACATCACCGCGAAATATACCCTCGTGAAAATAAATGTCTTGTTACCACCAGTCCTATATGTTAATGCAGTTGGAGACATAATATAAACCAATAATAAATCAAAAACATAGATATTCTAACTATAAATTTGAAATTTTAATTAAATTAATTCAAATTAATAAAAACTATATTCTTTATTATTTTTATGGTTTATATGATGTGGTATTGTGGTTGACACGACTTGCACCCAATAATCGCAAAAATTGTAATTTGATTCTTAACACGTACCTCCGGAGCACTAATACATCCCTCATTCCGCAATTCGGTCACGTGACGCATTCTTATTGCCTCTCACTTACACCCTACAATGTTATTATGTCGTATAGTGAACAGGCTAAAAGGTCGTAAAGTTGCTCGTCTTTATATTTATTTTACTTTTTTTATTTCTCTTGCTGGCAGGGATTTACTTGATTCGAACAAATTTAATAGGTGTACAAGTGAATTAAGGGGATTACACTCAAAAAAGAACAGAACAATTGAATAACAAGTAGATGAATTTTAGAAATCTATTTAATTGTTTTAATAATAAAAATTTATATGCTTCCTATTAATTGAAATTTGCGATTGTATAGGTTTAAATATATAATAACAATATTAATTTAAAAATTTAAAAATAAAGGTTTTTTTAATGTAAAGATGTATCCAAGACATGTTGATAATTACTAGTGTTCACAACTCATGGAACAAAGACTATTGTACTCATTTTTAAATAAATGAATAACTCTATTAAATATGATTTTTTCTGATAGTAGTATGACCATTTTACTTATTATAGTTACTGGTTTATCCAATAACAATAACAGTTAAGAAACTATAATTTCCCAGAAAGAAAAACAAAAACAAAAAGTTAGATGAAGTATATTAAATCAAAAGTGCGGCTTTTGAGTTACGATAATCTTTGTTGCATAAGTCAATGATACGAAATAATATTAGATAACTTTATAACTAATATTTAATCGGATGGACAGCATCACAAAGGTAACATTTTTTAAATCTAGTATGTTACTAATGTAATATAACTATTACCGTCGGAAAAATGTTTGCCCTTAGAAAAAATTATAATTATAAATTATAGATTACACAAAGTATAGTATTCAACTCTTGAGTAATGTTTTATCTGATTGGATTGATGTGACAGTTACTTTATCTATTGTGTTACTAATGTATATCGTTATCACTTTTATTGTCAACATAGTTTTACTGTAGTACAAACTGTCTTTCAAAGAAAACTGTAGTACATACTTTAAAATTGATACAATAACGTTGTGAATTTGGTTTTTTGAAACAGAATTTTATAATATATTTTATATTAATTGTTGAAACTAATATCGGTCAAATTATTCTATTGATTTTGTATTTACGCTTAAATATAAAACATAAACTTACCATCCACTTCCTCCAAACGCATCAGATGTCTTTGATTTGATGGCACCCAATCCACCAAATCCAGGCATGGCTATGATGTGTCGTGTATTGCTGTTAAATCACAGACAACTATTAAGCACTAAACACTGGACTTTTTAAAAATTGCTCCGCTAGCCATCATCATCTGTAAAAAGTCAAATATAAAAGTATTGGTTATTTATATATTTTTTATATTTGCCAATAATAAAAAAGTTAATAGCTTTTAAGAAATTAATAATTTTTATAAACTAGGTGCGGCCTAAAGGATTACATAAGTGATAACCTTGACAGTTTGAAATTCTACCAGTAGGTGGTGATTTTGGCCACCATGTTTCTTTAGTAGACTACTATTACGTAACATTATTTTTGATTTTGGCTTCTGATCTGAATTGGTCAAATTTGTATTTCGATTTTTGAGTACAAACTTATAGGATATATTTGTTTGCAGTTTTCTATTATTTTTTTTTACATTAAGACCAATTCTTATTATCAAGTATCAAAATTTTCTTGGCGTTAGTATTGTGAGCTTTTGTTAGTTTATGATCATTTTCAGTGGTTTTGTGTAAAAGTTTTCTTTAGAACTATTTGGAAAATGCAATTTTATTTATGTGGTTTTGAAAATATGACAATAACTATAAAACTGATTTTTAATTTAACTTTAACAGATTTGAAAAATATATAATTTTTTTAAAATTTATTTTTTACATTTTTAAATCTTATTTTTATATCAAATCACAATAATAATTATAATACATTTTGAAATGACATCAAATGTAAGAATTTTGAAATTATAAAATGTAATTATTTTAATTAAATTAGTTAAAAACATTTTTAAAAGGCTGTTTTGCGTATTTTATGTTTAATCAACATTTTAAATTAATATTTTCTAATTAAGGTTAAAAGTTACATAAGTCTTAAAATGAATATTTTCTATATTTTTTCTAATTAGACAAATAATTATATTTAAAACTCTTAGTATTTTGCTCTTTGTTGTTAAGTCTATTTCCATTTTCATTTTTACACTTTTCAAATACATTTAACAGGGTAATTAACTAATTTTAATTTCATGTTTTAAGCTAATTTATATATTTGAGATGATATATAAATTTCATTATAAAAGTTTGGCAATTTGTTTATATTAATTTTTTTAATTATTTATAAAATGCTTAAATTAATTTTTGACTAATAACATGAAAAATATGTCACCTGTGATGCTAAACTGTAATAGATCCTAATTTTTGTAATTTTTACAAAAAATCGCGTGTTACGCGTGGTTTTAAAATAAAGCGAAATAAGACGAATAAAAAAAGATGCGTTAAGACTTACCGTAGACGTAGCGGCGGCTAGCAGTAGATGATGCGGGCTACGTAATGCCGCCCGGAACTGCGGCTTCGTGCTCCGGGCGCCGGCTCCTGGCCGCCTCCACCATTGGCGCCCTGCCCCAACTGCAACTGTAGCTCGGTGCCTGCCTACCACCAACCAACTTGCGGGGGCGGTCGCAATTCGCCCGATTACACATTGTTTCAACTTTGCCTGGAATATACATATACATCCTATACACTCGCTCACTCTCGCACACAAACTTTGTAAAAAAAAGTGCGCCACCGGCCATTTTGGATCGTGATTGTTTTCGAGATCTTATTAACTGATTTTCCGTTGACTCCTTAAGTCCCCATTTAGTGAATTTAATTTAGATATCGCCTAGGAATCTCCGGGGCAGCGTTAAATAATGAATGTTTTAGTAGAAGGAAAGAGAAAACGGTTTTAATGATATTCAAACATTTTTTTCTTTTCGACTTTAATTATCAAAACATTGCTTGAGTATTCAATCCAGACTTAAACACAGATAGGATGGCATGGCAAAGCAATCTAATAAATTGTGCTATAAAATAGAGTTATAGATCATTTATTGTTAAAGCCTATAAATTATTCTTTTTAAACCTGAAAACATAATATTATATATTATGAAAGATACAAAATTATATTTATTAAATATTATCTGTTTATTGTAAATTAACTGATTTTGTAAGTTTCATATAAGTTTTAAAATAATGAGCAAAGTTATAATAAATATTAATAACATGAAAAAAACAGGAATAAAATTCTTTAAATATAATTGCAATACAAAAATATTGGTTTACCCAGAACTTAAATGAAGTAACTATAGTGCAATAATAGCAATTCTTTAACAAACTACATTTGTAATCTTTTGGACTAAATAATATGTTTGTACAGTATATAATGTAAACTTGTTGGCATGAATATTAATATTCCATTTGAATGTATAGTATATTTCAAATGTGTACATCATTTTAATAATAAAAAATTCTGCAAACATAATAAAGATAAGATAAAATTCTTGTCAATGTAGAGTGTGTTAATTACAAGTGTTGCTAAGAAAAATATGTACCTACAACTTATATTTGTGCTAAATGTAGTGTTTTTTTAACAAATAAAGTATAAAAATTAATTAATTACCACTAGTAAGTGCAGTGTTAATTACGTATTAATTGAGCAAAACATGAATCTTACTCAATTGCTTTCTAATTGAGAAGATAAGAATAGTATTATGATCTACTTATGCTAATAATAATACAATACTAAAAATAATACAACTAACCATTGTACAAATTGCAGCAAATCAGGTAATAAAAACAACCTTTATTGCATTTACATAAAATTAATCCATAAACAATAAAACACATACTTAAAAGATTCATACGTTCAGTGTTTAAAAAATACAATATACATATTATAATGAAAATGCATCATTTAAGATATGATATATTGTGCTTTATAAAAATACATGTCATAACACAAACAAAACAAAATTTTATCATTATACACAATAATTTAACATCTATATGCTCAAAAGTTTTTGAAGTTAAATCTATGTTAAAAGGTTTCAGATTGTCAGATACTTCTAGTCCAGTCAAATTAGATGATTGAATTGGTATTTTTAACAATGTTTGAAAAGTCCTTATTGATATATATAGGTCATACCAATAGCTAAAAAAATACAACACGTCAAATATCGGGCTGCATAAGACTAATTTTTTTATGATTGCTTTGAACTAGATGCTGTTGCAATGAATTCTACTACTTTAACTACATATGTTGTTGATTTTACAGTAGGTCAAATTAAACAAAAAGCTTCAATTTGGTTTTAGAAAAATTGATTAATTACTCGCACAAACATTTTGGTAATAATGTAATAATTGTTGTATTTGACGGTTGTAATAATAACAGTAAAAATATGAAAGCTATAAAATTTCTAATTTGCCAAAGTATCATCTACAGAAGTTGTATTTATGCATACATAAATGTTTCAATCAGCCAAATTTTTTTTTTGTAAAACAAAGAATATTTGCATATTATCAAAAAAAAAAAAAAATTCAAATCGCTGATATCAACATTAAACAAACGCAACACATTTTTATTATCAAAACAGTACTGAAACAAACTAATACAAATACAATTATGGTTGGAAACAAAGACGTCAATTTGTTAATACTGCACGGACTTAATATTCGGAAAAAGCCAAAATAAAAACAAAAATTTACAAATTATCTTTCTTGTTCAATAAAAGCTTTAAAAATATTGGAGAAACGAGAATATTTGAGAGAATCTTCAAAATCCTTTAAAATGTATGATACTTTTTATAATTTTTTTGATGCCTTTATACAATAAATCATTAGTAAACACTATTAAATGTTTTTTATTTGCTAAAAATATTTTCTATTTTTTTCCAACACATCTGATGCTGCTTAACAACATTTACACAGTGTATATTATCAAGTACAAATTTGGCTAAGCAAACAAACTTAATAACGATGAAAGGTTTTAAACACCACCTGCTCTAGATGTAGTGTTAAATTTTTGCTACTGCACCAAAAGTTGCAGTTTAAACTGTCTTTACAGAAAAGTTGGTATGCACTATTTAGCAGTAATCTTGTAATTGTCACGGCCAATGCCAACATTGATAAAGATATAGATAGATAATTTTTTAGAAAAAAACATAAAAATTAAAGATGCAGACGCAACAAATAAAGATCTTTACCAAAGTCTAGAAGTTAATAAAAAAGAAGTAAAAAAAAATTAAATTAATTGTATGAGAAAAATGCTTAGTAGAAAAACTACGTTAAAAACGCACAAGATACTCTACTTCTAGGTGGTACGCAGTTTTTGCAATTGCATTAAAGGTTGTGGCTTAAACTGTGTCTGCATATAAGTTGGTTTGAGTAGTATGTACTAACTGCCACGGCTAGTCTTGTCTTATTGCAAAACTGAATACAATACAAAAGAGCAATGCTGATGTCATCAAAGATAAAAAATTACTTGTTTAAAAAAAAACATTGAAATTAAAGATGCACACACAAAAAATTTCGATCTTTACTAGACTAAAAAAATTAATAATAATATATATAATAAATATGTATTACAAACAGCTTAGATTTTATTATTTTTATTTTTTAAACATTTATAACTTGCATTGTATGTTATTAACATTGTAAAGTAACTATTAAAATGTTCCAGACAACAATTGGTTAATTGGATAAATAATTAATATCTTCTACACCAGTGGTTTACAGTACAGAGTGTACTGTAAACCACTGATCCCTGGGATTATTCAAAGGGTCCTTGGAAAATTAAAATTGATTTGAAGGTTCTTGAAATTTTTTTTAAAAATTGTAATTTGCTGAATGTTTAGAAACTGCTGAGATTAGGTGAAACGTTATTTACTGAATTATAAAGATTTTTTGATGTAAAATATATATATATATATATATACCTTTGACTAATATCATCTTCGTTGCTACTGACGACACAGAGGCTTTCTGGCATACTTAAAACAAGCTATACCAATTGTATTATTGGTACATTGTGTCATTCATTGACATAATTTGGTAGCAAAAACCCTTAGTAAACGTTTGGATGAATCACTACATTATGTCATTAGAGCAGTTAATAACATCAAAAGGAATGAGAGATTATTTGCTCATCTTTGTTTGGAAAACGATGATTACTATAATCGTTTACTACTTAACATAGAAGTACGTTGATTATCTAAAAGTCTTTGAATTGCTCCTATTCGCTCTTTGATTCAGTGTTGAAATTCCTGAAAAGTAAAGACAATGATTTGCGGCACAATTTAATTATCTCAAAAAATGATAACGCTTATATGATATGCAAAACTTTTGCTATAAAAGCAAAACTTGGGAAGAAGAAAATGTTCTCAATTTTCAAATCTTTTAAAATTGCAAAATAGAGATGAACATTTGTTTGCTTATTGTCAACATTTAACGGCGCTTCATTCGAACCTTAACCAAATATTTAAAAACATTTTTCACTTGAATATTCTCGACAGGGTGTTTAATCCTTTTGCAAGTAGTCAAACTCAAAGCACAATTGCAGATAAATACATACTAATACAGGAGCAACTTATTGAATTATCCACAAATGAGGTGCTGAAACCAATGTTTAAACAAGGATACAACAATTTCCGTTTACAAAAACAGATCCCAATTTTATATCCCGCATTAATGGTTATTGTACAGAAGCTGTTGATTGCTTTTCCGTTTTTCTATTTAGTAGAACGTGAATTCAGTGCCGTTATGAGTTTCGTCACAAAATAAATTAACCGACTAAAAATTAGTACTTGTGGCGATTTGCGGTTGCTACTCACAACCATTCAGCAGGACATAAATACACTTATAACATCCTATCAGGTTCATCCAAGTCATAATTTTTTTATTGTATTTTAAAACAAAAGTTATAATTTTAATAAATACTTCTTCAACAAAATGTTTTATTTATATTTTATTTTTACGTCACCATTTACCATTCAAGACATCTAAGCTAAATTTTTAATTTCTCTAGTATGCATTTATGTAGTTTTTTACCCAGAATCCGTAGGAAAGTTTTGACTATGAAAGGGAGTTTGTGGGCAAGTTTTGACCATAAAAAGGGGTCCGTGGGCCGAATGTGTTTGGGACTACTGTTCTACACGGATCTATCAACTTTAACAAAACTTTGAGTCAACATTATTACACATATTGCTGACGTTTTACTAGTATATAATGCTATGATTTTTGCGGTACAGAAATTTAAAAAAAACTTAAAAATTCTTTAAAGAATTAAACTTATATAACTTGTTTACGAGAAATATTACATAAATTGGCAACAATTATAAAACATAAGCCATTTAAGTAGTGCATTTAGATTTTTATTTGTAAACTTGGTGTGCATGTCATTTAGATGCAAATGCAAATGTAATTACCAATAAATATTGATAACGATAAAGTTTTGTAAAAGCTTCAAGAAGCCCGATTGCTTTAAATAATATTTAATTTTCTGAATAACAGGTTTTGTTATTTTGCACGGTACTCTTTTATTTACAAAAAAAATTTCTTTAAATTTTTACAGAATTTCAACATTGCTACTATATACGTAATGCATATAATATATACAATGCTAAAACTTATTTAAAAAAAATATTGCTATTGCAGATGGCAACAAAAATATAAAAATATAAAAATATAAAAATATAAAAATATAAAAATATAAAAATATAAAAATATAAAAATATAAAAATATAAAAATATAAAAATATAAAAATATAAAAATATAAAAATATAAAAATATAAAAATATAAAAATATAAAAATATAAAAATATAAAAATATAAAAATATAAAAATATAAAAATATAAAAATATAAAAATATAAAAATATAAAAATATGAAAATATGAAAATATAAAAATATAAAAATATAAAAATATAAAAATATAAAAATATAAAAATATAAAAATATAAAAATATAAAAATATAAAAATATAAAAATATAAAAATATAAAAATTTAAAAATATAAAAATATAAAAATATAAAAATATAAAAATATAAAAATATAAAAATATAAAAATATAAAAATATAAAAATATAAAAATATAAAAATATAAAAATATAAAAATATAAAAATATAAAAATATAAAAATATAAAAATATAAAAATATAAAAATATAAAAATATAAAAATATAAAAATATAAAAATATAAAAATATAAAAATATAAAAATATAAAAATATAAAAATATAAAAATATAAAAATATAAAAATATAAAAATATAAAAATATAAAAATATAAAAATATAAAAATATAAAAATATAAAAATATAAAAATATAAAAATATAAAAATATAAAAATATAAAAATATAAAAATATAAAAATATAAAAATATAAAAATATAAAAATATAAAAATATAAAAATATAAAAATATAAAAATATAAAAATATAAAAATATAAAAATATAAAAATATAAAAATATAAAAATATAAAAATATAAAAATATAAAAATATAAAAATATAAAAATATAAAAATATAAAAATATAAAAATATAAAAATATAAAAATATAAAAATATAAAAATATAAAAATATAAAAACAAAACAAAAATTTAATTGCACCATGTAAATGGCTTATATATTGTGTTGCTTTGTAATTGTTGCTAATTTTCATACTGCTGCTCATTAAAAAGTTGTACAGGTTTACTTTTTTAAGAAATATTTAAGTTTTTTTTTAAATTACTGTACTGAATAAATCAATGCATATACAAAGTTTGATTAAAATAATAAATAGCCAGTAATACGTGTAGTAATGTTGTTTAAAAATTTTGCTTAAGTTCCATTTAAAAGATATTAATTGTTTATTGAAAACACATTTTTGGTCTTAACTTTGGGTCCAATTAATTAATTTTTGCTTGAATTATTTAAATGGTTTCTTTTTATTGCTAATAACATACAATGTATGTTTTACATGTTTTACATGTTTAAAACTCTAAAATAATAGAATGTATAATATTTTTAATATTTGTTTTGAATTAGTGAATGAGTCATAAAATAATTTGCTTCACTATAGCATTAATATAGGGAGTCAGGTATTATATATCTATGCATCAAATATACATAAATAATAATGTTTTACAATATAAAGTTAAAAAATAAAAAAAAATAACGTATACCAAAAAGTGCACATATTCAAACATGACATTAGTCAGCATGACTCTGCTGACTTCTAAATGTAGACTTAGATACACATAATAAATTTAAATTAGTTGGTAATTAATGGTGTCAATAGAGCCTTTGCACATCATGCAAGTAGTCCGAGTTTCAATCCCTGACAGAACTATTTAAGAACTTGCTCTTTATCAACCAGGGTAGTTTGGAAATTACCTAATTAGCTGTTGGTCATATCAAACTTTTATAACTAAGTTGGGAATTTACTGTCGCAATGTAAAAAAACCATAAAAAGCAAAAACAAAATTATTTGCAAATCTACACGTTCTACCAAGCAATGTAATGAAACTATATTAAGTAGAATAGTTACACTCACGGAACAAAGAAGAATGCAGGTTGCGTCTATTATTAAGTGCTATATGTAGTGATAAAGTACTAAGTAGTTACGAACAATCGATCTCTGACATAATTAAGTTACGCAAGAACAACAAATCAGCTCTTTTGCGGCACAACTTTAACGACAATTGATTGTACACTGAAGGAATTTTACTGTAGTCATAATTTTTAAATAATATGTCCGATTTATATGACAATAAACACCAAAATTTGTTTTGAATTTGGTCAATAATAAAGTTATGAATTTCATAAGCCTAATCCACCAAAGCCTAATATAAAAGTTTTAGTGTACTAAGTAATAAATTTACTGAAGAAGACTCATTTTACAAGGTAGAAAATTTACGTTAGAAAACGCGTTTGGTATTCTAAGTTTCAATGATTACTTTTTTGTATTCTGTTTAACTTTATACCGGCTACATTTACAAAAAAAAGTTTGATAATTGTTGTTTGTAGCAAATTATTTTATTATTATATATATTAAGGTACACATTTTGTTACAATCAAAATCTTAGCAAAGTCATATCAATGAGAATTTTTTAGACGTTCTTTAGAACAACAATTTAAAAATCTACACAAAAATTCAGCTTGTTTGGATTATTTCCACTGATAAAATCTAATTTGACTGGATTAACTGACATTAACTATATATATTAACAAACTAATCAAAACTTAAGACAAATAACTTAAAATGCATTCAAAAGTACCTAAAAACACATTTGTTACTATATTTGGATATATTTTTTTGCTATTTCCAACTATAATTTAACTAAAATATTCTGACAAAATATAGTTTCATCTTTTCCGAATATACTAGTAAAAAAATTTATTAATTATCATATAAAATGTAGTAAGTAAGTTTAACAAATATATAATTTTGCACTAAATATTCAACAAAAGCTACTATATAAAATAACTTAATAATTTTATTATTGCAAGTAGTTAAAAAACTTAAAATTAAAAAAAAAACTTAAAATAGCTGTGCATGACCAAAGTATTTAAAAATAAAACTTCTGTAAAAGGCAATCGGAGTTTAAAAAACTCTATTTGTGTAAAACGTCTTTGCACGGTTTATAATTAATAAATTGAAAACGGTATTAGATAGCAACTAATACAAAGTGTTCAAAAATTAATATAAAATATTTAAGGTGGTGGTAGTACAAACTTGTGCACTAACAACAACTGTCAACTACTGAACGTTTATTTTACTAAACATCAGCCAACTATGAAAAAAAAACGTTTTTGAAAACAAAAAATGAAGAAAAAAAATAAAAATAAATAATGTTTTATATCTCCGAAACCGTTGCTATGACAACCCATGTTTATAAAATTTTGTTTGTTTGTTATGGTTTGTACTACCACCCCCTTAAATATTTTACATTTTTTTTTTGAACACATTTTATATTGCTGTTTTATTTATTGGTTTTAAGAAGTATTTGAAACGGTTAGTAGAAACATTTTGTGCGCGCAAATCAAAATTTCCCGGTAAAGAGGCAGTGCGCGTGTTATTAAAAAAATTGTATGTTAGAGAAGGGAATAGTGGAGGAGTTGGATGTTACCATCATTTTTTTTTAAATAGAAAATTTTAACGCTTGCAGAGAAGAAACATTTTCAATCTTTTAATGACAAATATTTGGGCGAGTGGATGGGTTAATTCAAAACATAAGTACAGACGGCTGGTTTAAACTGGGGTACCCGCCTACCTGTTCGAATGTTAGTTATCAAGAAATTTAAAGTTTTTCTTTCATTTTCTAAGTAAGTGATTGTGATCAATTCCTTGAGAACAAACACTTGATGGGCGAGCGGGGTACTCCAAAGGATGAGTTCAGACAAGTAGTTTAAGGTTTTTACCTAACAACTTAAATGATGGTTATTAAAAATTGAAAGTTACTCTTCTTTGCAAGCGTTTTTAAAAGTCACTATGTGAGAAAAGTAATGATAAAACAAATCATTTAACAACCAACACACAAGACAAGTGCCCACCTACCATAGAAGTTACTTCACTTTGCATACGTTAAAAGCTTTTATCTCGGAAGAAGAAGAAGTAATATTTAATTATTAATTCCTACTGATATGTCAGTTACGACACTTGAACGGGTGGGTGGCCTGGCACTCCAGAGCATGATTACAAACAAATAGTTCAACTAAAGTAAAGTTATTGTAAAACTTTTTTTTTTTAATTTAATTTTTTTTATATTAAATGTTTTTAGAATACAAATTACAAATGTATTCTACATACAAATCTGCCTATTGATATTGTTTAAATAATAAATTTATTTTCCAAAATGTCATTTTCTTGGTTCTATTAAAAATTCAGACTAAAGCTCTAAATTATATCTAATTTTTGTTAAATTTCTTAAAATAAATCCTTAAAATACAATTCTGTAAATACAATTCTGTAAATGAACCCATTTATGAGTTTTGTCTAAATAATAAATTAAAATAGATTAATGTTGTTTCAAATCTAATTTTCTCAAAGTAAAGTTTTTTTTTATACAAATATTTTTCAGAATATAATTTAACATATTAGAATTATATTGGTATTTGGTCTAAATGGTCAATTTAGCTTTCTAAATGTCAATTTTCTTGATTTAACAAAAATTCAAAAGTATAGATATTTAAAATTTAATTTTCTCAAAATTTCTTCATATAAACCAATTTTTTTACATAAAACGTCTTTAGAAGAGTATTTTAAATACAAATGCACTTATTGGTAATGTCTAAATAATCAATTTAACTTTCAATTTCTTAGATTTAACATAGACCGAGTAAATCAAATTTTCTCAAAATTTCTTTAAATCAAACAACTTTTTTCATATATTATGGCACTCGGAGCAGTTTAATTTTATTATTAAATGACAATCTTAATTTAGACTGTATAAAATTATATCTGTAGAAAATATGAATAATTTTTGAGTCAATCTTATTTAAAATTTAATTAATAATAAATTATACTACAATGGTTTTATTTTCTCAATTAGCAAGTTTATAGTATTTATTTGTGTTTATTTATAGGCATATGCTCAAAGACAGCCGTAAAGTAACACAAGCGTGAACCTTAAAATATCAGACCTTACATTAAAAAAAAAAAACACAAAAACCATAGAGCAATCAATAAATTACCTTTAGGCCAAGTTGCTAACTATTAAATAAATGATTTAATGCTTAAGACAAAATTATTCCCTTATAGTATATAATACGTTTATTTCTTGCCTTTCGGCCTTGAAAATTATATTTACAAATACATTTTTAACTTTATAAAAGTTATAAAACCTAATCCTTATAAAAATAACACAACTAAAAGTATTTTTTTCTCCGTTTATCTACTTCTTTTCTTTGTTTTTTAATTGCCCTCATCCATTTGATCCTTTTTCCGTCCCATTTAAATATCTCTTTTTTTCCCACTTTTTTGTTCTTCTCTTATTTTGTTACACTCTTTTAACATATGTTCCATAGTTTTTTTAGTCTCTCCGCACATTTTGTACATTTTCAAATCTTCTTCCATCCAAAATTTTGTCACTTGCTCTTCATTACCACATTTGAATCTTGCAATCAACTTCTTATCATTTTTACTATATCTATTGCTCTCTAGGTACATTGGTAGTTCTCTCTCTATAATATGTTTATAATTTCTTCATAAACTCTTTCACTCGTATTCTCCTTTCTTGCCTTTGTATATCTCTATCTCTTTTCATAATTTTGTACGATGTCTCCCTCCCAGATTCTATCATTCTTTCAATTTCTTTACTAGCATACCCATTCCTATTGTAATAATTTTTTCTAATCTCTCCTAGTTTTTCATTTCTTGCTTTCATTTTCTATTTCATGCATTCTTGTAAGATTTTACATTTGTGTTTCTGTCTCATTCTTTCTTCATACTTCATTGCTCTTTTACCTGCTTTTACTCCTAACTTATCTTTTTTTACTTCCTCCAGCACAATATATGCTGAAGTTTTTCTATTTAAACCTAGCTCCCATCTCCAATATTTTACTTGTATTGCTTCTAATTTTTCTTGTTTATTCCATCCCCATATTTCTGACCCATGCAATATCATACTCTTAACTAAACTATCAAACATAAGTCCTTTTATTCTCATACATTCAAACTTTTTTTCATTTATTCCCCAAACTTGAGCCATCTTTTTAATGTGTTTGCTCTCAGTGTTGTTTGTGCAAAAAACATATTCCAAATATTTAAAAGATTTTACTGCCGTACTACTTTGCCTATTCCATTTCCAGTCTTCAACTTTTTTTTTCCCACCACCCTTTCTGAACACCATATTTTTTGTTTTATTTACATTAACTTCAAAACTTTCTTTTCTAAACTTTTAATAATTTCTTTTATTTCTTTTGCTTCTTTTGCTATAATTACCATATCGTCTGCATATGCTAGCGACCACACTTTTTCTCTACCAACTATTACCCCTTCTGCTTGAGCTAACCTCATTTTTCTTTATCCTCTCTGTAGGTTGCAAACAAAGTGGGACTCAATAGACATCTTTGTCTACCTCCTTTTGTTGTCCAAAATTTTTCACTCATTTTCCTGTTTACCAACACTCTGCTTGCTATCTCCTCATTCACATCTTCCATTCTTTTTACCAGGTGCTTGCTAATTTTCTTCTCTCTTATACACTTCTACAGTTTCTCTCTATCCACACTATTAAATGCCGCCATAGATTAGGAATAACGCATATACTTTTTCTCCTTTCTCTGTTAGTTCATTTTCCACAATATGGGGTAAAATATATACGTTATCCATGGTACCTCTTCCCTTCATAAAGCCGGCCTGCCCGTTTGAAATTATCTCATTCATACCCAGTTTCTCATTCAACTTTTCTTCTAATATCATGGCGAAGAACTTGTATGCCGTATTCAGTAGTGTTATGCCCCTGTAGTTATTTACTTGCTTTTTGGTTCCACTTTTGTGTATAGAGCATATAAGACCTTCTCTCTATTAATTTAGAAATCTTTCTCCATTCCAAACTCTATTTATAAACTCACTCAATTTCTCAATTAGCTTTTTCGTACCATACAACCACGCTTGATTCTGTATCCCATCCATACCTAGCGTTTTTCTTTTCTTTAATTTTTTTTATTTTCTCCCATATTGCTTTTTTTGAAATTTCTTCCGCTTCTAGGATTGGCTTTTGTCTGTGTAGTTTGTCTTCGTTTCCTTTCGTCCTTCAACCTTTTGTCCTTCAAACAAACCCGAAAAGTGTTCCTTCCATGCTTCCATTGGTATTGCCTCAATATCTTCCTGTTTTTTTCTTAGTTCTTTGTTTATGTATTTCCATGCTTCTGCTGTTGACTTTATTTTTTTAATTTTTATTTCTTTTTTTTTTATTAATTTGGTTTTAGCTTTTTTACACTGATTTTTGTATGCTTTCTGTTCGTTTAGATTTTTTTCTTTTGTGCATTTGTTGTTTCTCCAGTGCCAGTGAACTTTTGTTTGTTTTGATATATACTCTTTAATAATATATATTTATATAATTATACTATTTATGATTTCTTTGTTTTATGTATATTGATGTGTTTTATTAATTTGAAAAATTGTTATAAAAGTAATAAACATGTATTAGTATGTCTATCTAAATAGATTAAAAAATTAAGCATTCAACGTCATGCCAAATATCGCAATTTATGTGATTTTTATAGTGTTGCCTTATTGGTATGCAAAAACAAATCTTTTGGTTTGCGCTATTTTACAAAGAGTAGGTTGTGTTGTTTAGGTACGTTGCTGGTCTAGGTAGTCAGAAACCAGAAAAAATATTAAGTTTTTGTCTTTTAGCTATAAGAGATATTGATGAAGATCAAATTGACAAAGATAAAAAAAATATCTATATATTTTAAGTTAGACAAATCATTCTTTTGTCTACTTCTCACTATACATTATTGCACAAAACACATAAATAAAATAACATTCCAAAATACCGTCTTTATTTAGTAAGTTATGTTTGGTAGGTGGTTTAGATACTTATTTTTTAACAGGATAATGCTTGACCGCTATACGTATGCAAATTTTATTTGATAATATGATCCGTAAGTATTGTTCCTATGTACACAATTAGTCAAAAATACTAACAAAAGTTTTAAATCTGGTACTCTTATTTTAAAATATATTAATGGTATTTGCTTTACTTCTGTATCTTAAACAGTTTACTCATCTGGGACAGGTTTTTTATGTTATTTACCTAGGTATAAAAACAATATGCTATTGCAATTTTGATGTCAAGTTTTTGTGACATTTTATAGTGTCATCTTCAAGTTTGGTTCTAATTGCAAAACATTTGTGAATTTTATATCAGTAAAGAAGTAAAAATTTGCAACTTGAATACGTTATTAAATTTTAATTGCAACAAAGTATTAACCCAAAAAATATTTATAAGATAATAGCTTGTCCTATTTTTAAGTTAAATATTGGTGCAAGCAGATTGAATGATACAGGGAATCTATTTATGATGACTTAAAGTGAGGAAAACTTCTAGAAGCTTATATTGAAAACAACCTATTGGTTTTATAATCATATCAATGTGGTCTAAAATTTTCTTTTAAATATACTAATTTAAAATATTTTACATATTTTTCACTGTTAAAATAAATAATAAAAAATATTCTAACTAAAAATAAGACATACATAACCACACAGCATAAGTATCCTTGTACAATGTTACTGTCGTATTATTATGTATATTTGAAATTGAATATTTTATAAGAATTTTTTTTTAAATGTTTATCATTATATTACTGTAAGATTGTTTAAAAATATTTGCTTCACAATTAGAATAATATTTTCTTCTATTAAATAGTAAATATTTAATATATATTGCTCTTAATAAACAAAGTTATAATAATATCTGTAGAGATTGGTATAATTCCATTAGCTATGTAATGGGCAATTTCAATCTAGTAATAAAAGTTCTGCAAGTGTATAAGAAAGGAACCGAGAAAAAAGTTGTTTAAAATTTGGCGAAGCCATTTATTTGAAAATCGCTGGAAACTGATGAGTCCGCTTAAAGTCCCCCAGCGGCACCCGTTCTGGGTACTTTAGCTTTTAGATTAACTCTTGAAAAATGCACCCCTTCATCATTCACAGCTCAGATTACATTGGCACCGCGTTCCTCCTTCTCACTCTCGGCCACTGTGAACGCAACGCAGATTATCCTGGACTATTCACGTACTTACTATGTTGTCACACTTATTGGTACAAAACTGAACAGTTCTATAGATTAAATCGATCAACATAGCAAGGGACAAATAATAATAAAAAAACATTAAATGTTGCATTGAAAAAAAATGATTTGATTTATTTTTAATTAGTTTTAATTATAAGAAATAACTTTCTCATTTACTAAAAAAATAAATAATTTACATCACATATTAATTCAATTCTATCCTATTAATTTCTATTCTGGGTCACACACTAGGCCAACTGCCCACCCCCATCCGATTAATAGAGGCTATTTGTTAAGAGTGACTGGTTTAGAAATTGCAAATGATTTTAATATGAATATGCTAAAGGCATTCATTCTTGTATTTTATTTAATCGATTGCGACATGCTATCGATTGCTATAATGACCAGTGGACCGTGCAGAATCCATTTCATGACTCCATCCCCGTGAAATGAAATTTCCCAGGCCGAATAGGATTTATGTTAGCCGTCGTAAATTTCTTCCAAAATTTCACATAGGTATACATTTTTATCAATAAAGGAAGACGTTTACAAAACACAAATGTTTATTATATTATTAAATAATTATGACACATATATGAACCATCTTTGTTTAATATAATACTAATGTTAATTTGTTTTAAAGATGTTAATTATTTGTGAATTTATAATTGTTTGTGATCGAGCAAAAGGGAAACCGTTTAGTGTGATGGGCGATATACAAGCGCACTTGGTAGCTAGCTCCCTAGGGATCAATATAGAAACCAACAATACGCCGACCTATATTTTAGGAAACAAATTGTTGT
The DNA here is from genome assembly GCA_963932245.1 of Tachinus rufipes. Lineage (NCBI taxonomy): Eukaryota > Metazoa > Arthropoda > Insecta > Coleoptera > Staphylinidae > Tachinus > Tachinus rufipes. The sequence continues at coordinate 66,228,002 of OZ010745.1, read as the reverse complement.
TGCATAGCTATTTGAAACGTATATTTTGTATTACAATTCGCTAATGCATGTAAATTTTATATTTATGTTGTTTTAATTAATCTTTCAACATTAATAAATTATTGTTGTACTTAAAGAGCATGTGGCTTTAATGTCAGGACTTTTATTTACATAATTCATATATTGATAATTTTATTTATGAAATGCAGAATAAAAGTTTATATGTATTAATGTGTATATAAAAATTATAACAAATAATATACAATTAAAATTATTAACATATTTTATAGAATTAATTTCATAGTTTATTCAATTTTTATAGATTTTATTACTAAAAGTGCTAGGCTAATAAGGAAATATAAAAATTGTTTTCAATTTTGCAGTTTGAAATGTTAAAGATAATGTCTACTCCGCTAGTTAATTGTCATTGCTTCTATAATTAGTTTTGATAAACATTATTTTATGAGTAGATATTCTAATAAAAATTAAATATTTTTGTAGTAAAAGGCAGACATAGATGGTATTTACAATAATTGACCTACTGTCAAATTTATTTGGAATGTATTAAATTGTTAATTATATTAAATTATTAATATTATATTAATATTAATAATATAAGACTTGAAGAATTTTTTTTTCATTTAAAAGCGTAATGTTATTAGGAATTGTTCTATTTTTTGTCATTCATGTAATGTAATGTAATGTAATGTACTCAGCACAGGAACGAGGTAAGAAAATAATTAATTAATTCACATTTTTTTTAGAGTAAAGTTAAAGTTATTTGATTTTTATAATTATTACAGTATAATTTTTTTTTTGCTAACAAATACTTAAAGTATATGGGTAATTCCATTACTTTTCGACCAATTTGAAAAAGTCGACCTCTTTGATTTTGCTCAAATTTTCAGGGATCAAAATATAGATGAAAAAAATGAGATTTCCAAAATTTTAGACCTTAGAATATTGCCTGATCAAAATGACACACATTTGAAGGTCAGAAATTTTACAATAAAACGTCATTTTTAGCTTATTTTGTATCTCAATTTTTGGGCTTCTGGAAAATGATAAAAAGGTCTACGATAGCTCAAATTATTCCTTATTACATGTACTTTAAAACCCATATTATTAAGTTTAAAATTGTGGCAGTCATTTTGATATATTAAGCTTTAAACATTATTCCAAAAAACCCGTAAATTTAGCAAAATCGCAAAACTTTGCTTTCTTTAAACCGTTCTAACTTTGTCAAATCTTAACAAAATTTGATTTGCAAGGTCTAGATTTCCTCGTGTTTAATCTCTTTTTGAAGTGATCACACAATACTTATAGAATCAATACGTATACACCATTATTTTGATGCAGGAAATTGCACATGTTTTCGCGATTTTCAAAACTTGTAATTTTCAGGTCCCAAAAAAGCGCTGTCACCCTATGTCGATTTTAGTAAAAATTTCAGTAAATACTCTTTAGAACACAAGCAAAAAGGTTATTCATATGAGAAATGGTATATCGGGCATTATCAAGAAATTTTTAATATTCAAAATTTGTCAAAATCGGGAAACCGCACATTTTTGTATCTCAATTTTTGGGCCTCTGGAAAAAGATAAGAAGGTCTACGTAGGCTTAAAATATTTCTTATTGCATGTACTTTAAAACCCATATTCGTATATTTAATGTTGAGCCAGTCATTTTGATATATCAAGCTTTAAACATTATTTAAAAAAAAAACGTAAATTTTGAAAAATTGCTAAATTATGTTTTGTTTAAACCATTCTAACTTTGTCAAATCTTAAAGAAAATTGATCCACGAGGTCTAGATTTCTTCGTGTTCAATCTTTCTTTAAAGTAATGACTTATAGAATCAATTTATATTCACAACTATTTTGATGCAGAAAGTTGCACATGTTTTCGCTATTTTCAAAACTTGTAATTTTCAGGTCCCAAAAAAACGCTGTCACTCTATGTCGATTTTAATCAAAATTTCAGTAAATACTCTTCATACTACAAGAAAAAAGATTATTTATATGAAAAATGGTATATTGGGTATTATCAAGAAGCCATTGAGAAAATGCAAGTCGTTGTGCTGCGTCGCCTGGTTGTAGGTGTTTTACTTTTGATAATAATATGGGTGAACATTTTCACTAAAAAACGAGTCAAAAAAGTTGTTTTCTGTCAGGAAATCTCAATTGCTAGGGCATTACCATTACAGAGTCCGTAAACAAAAATGATATCTGCGTATTCTCTATGTTGAACAGCATTTTTATCAAATTTTACTAACCGAACCAAAGAAAACTGTTTTAACAAGTATCAAAAGCTTGCATCAATGCAGACTTGTTAAAGTAATGTTGTTTTATTTGTGTTTTTTTGCTTAATAAAAAGTTTTTTAAATATTTTGTATTTGTTGACTATCTCAAAAACAAAGTAAGATAGACAAAAAATGATTTAGATTTTCTAAATTTTGACGATTTTTGAATATAAATTTTTTTTTGATAATGCCCAATATACCATTTTTCATATAAATAACCTTTTATTTGTGGTCTGAAGAGTATTTACTGAAATTTTGACTGAAATCGACATAAGGTGACAGCGGTTTTTCGAGACCTAAAAATTACAAGTTTTGAAGATCGCAAAAACATGTGCAACTTCCTGCATCAAATTTGTGGTGAATATGTATAGATTTTATAAGTCTTATGTAATCATTTTAAAGAAAGATTGAACACAAAGAAATATAGACCTCGTGGATCAAATTTCTTTAAAATTTAACAAAGTTAGAACGGTTTAAACAAAGCATAATTTTGCAGTTTTGCTTAATTTACGGGTTTTTTCTGAATAATGTTTGAAGCTTGATGTATCAAAATGACTGGCCTAACATTAAATAGACAAATATGGGTTTTAAAGTACATGTAATAAAGAATATTTTGAGCCATTGTGGACCTTCTAATCTTTTTCTAAAGGCCCAAAAACTAAGATACAAAAATGTGTAGTTTGCCAATTTTGCCAATTTTTGAATATTAAAATTTTTTTGATAATGCCCGATATACCATTTTTCATGTAGATTTCCTTTTTTCTTGTGCTCCAAAGAGTATTTACTGAAATTTTGACAAAAATCGACTTAGGGTGACAGCGCTTTTTTGGGACCTGAAAATTACAAGTTTTGAAGATCGCGAAATTATGTGCAACTTCCTGCATCAAAATAGTAGTGTATACGTATTGATTCTATAAGTCTTGTGTGATTACTTTAAAAAGAGATTAAACACAAAGAAATCTAGACCTTGTGGATTAAATTTTGTAAAGATTTGACAAAGTTAGAACGGTTTAAAGAAAGCAAAGATTACAATTCTGCTAAATTTACGGTTTTTTTTGGAATAATGTTTAAAGCTTAATATATTAAAATGACTGCCACGATTTTAAACTTAATAATATGGGATTTAAAGTACATGTAATAAGGAATAATTTGAGCTATCGTAGACCTTTTTATCATTTTCCTGAAGCCCAAAAATTGAGATACAAAATAAGCTAAAAATGACGTTTTATTGTAAAATTTCTGACCTTCAAATGTGTGTCATTTTGATCAGGCAATATTCTAAGGTCTAAAATTTTGGAAATCTCATTTTTTTATCTATATTTTGATCCCTGAAAATTTGAGCAAAATCAAAGAAGTCGACTTTTTCAAATTTGTCGAAAAGTAATGGAATTACCCATATATTATTAAAAAAGTATATTATAAACAGTTAAAATTTATTAAAAAACTAATAATGTTTTACATATTCAACATCCCAACAACAATTTTTTTTGTTTTTTTTCACAGAAATATAAAACATTTATTTTAAAAGAATAATCACTTTTTTGGAATTTATAAATACTAGCTTCAAAGTGCAAACAGATCTTAAAACATTCACATTCTTACTTTACAAAACTAAAGTATAAAACAATTACAATTAACTTTTTTTGAAAAAAATGTTAAATGTTAATTACTGTAATCAGTAAATGTTTTAACCAAATTAATCAAAATTAAAAAAAACTGGAAATAAAGAATTGTTCAAAGCCAATAAATTTTTTCAACTTTCCATACAAATACTTTTTGAAATGATTAAAATCTAGTTACTATTTTAAAAGAAATAACAAATATATTTGCATTTAGTTATGCTCTTGCATTTGTCAATGGGAAGTCTTTTTTTTAATATTCTTACTAGTTGTTTTTAGCTGGTCAGGTAGAAGGTTATATAGCTTTGTTCCGTTATATAATGCAGATAAAAAAAAATGTTTTTTGGAGCATACAGATTTGTGCATGTTCTAGTTTTATAATCATGATGTTGACTGGCTGTTTGAAATTTTATGCATGTGGCAAAGAAGTTTTAGTAAATAAATAATACTATTGAATAATAAATAACTATAAACAATGGCGTAATAAATAGACACAAATGATGACATGTTTAGATTATTTGTGTGTGTAATTAAATAATATGACTTATATAGTTTATTGTTCACCATGTCAATGTAAAAACTTCATAATATGTGTTGATCAATTAAGATGCTTAAAAAGTTATTTCTCTCATAAGTGGTAATAATATCACTATCTACAGCAAAAAAATTTCACTAGTTTTATATATATTTGAAAATTCTATAATAAATAAAGTTTATTTTTTTCTATTAAATTGGTATATAGTCAAATAAACTTTTTTTATTGCTTTTTTATGTGTAATAGATAATACTATAGTATATAGTTTATTAAGGGCCAAAAATAAGTTTTAGCAGCCCACCGCTTTTAGCAGCACAAAGAAACAAAACAAGTGTTGGTTGCTGAATGTGAAGTACTAGCATCTACAATATCTACAATATGCTCATTAGAAAATTTATTTTTATGTTTGACCAATTATAATAGCTACAATGTGATAGAAATTACATAACATAAGAATGTATCTTTGATACCAAGGTTATGTAGTTTTTCTGCATTAATTGTATAATTTATAATATTAAAAACTTAAATAAGATTAAAAAAAAAAATGCTTTACATAACTATACATTTTTTTTAAGGGGAAAAAGTTTCAATAGGAAGTATTCATACTTTGCCAAAAGTTTTTGTGTGGGATTTGGCTTGCCCAGAGTTAGGGTTCATCAGACCGCACTAAAAAACCCCTTTTGTTTTTTTTTCTTTTTTTTTTCTTGTTTGTTCTAGTTTGTTCTTATTCTTTTGTTTCTTTTTTGATTAGCATTGTTTTAATCATATTGTCAATGCTGTTCCAGTTTTGTTTGCTTTTTAACATATTATTGACGAGGTTATCTATAGTTATTGTTTCTCCTATAACCGCTTTTGTTTCTTCCCTTATCTGCTGGAACAATGTGCATTCTGTTATTACGTGGTTTACCGTGTCAGTTATACCGCATGTTGGCAGTCATCTTTGTCTCTTATTTTAAATCTATATAAATAACTTCCAAAACAGCCATGTCCTCTTAAGATTTGTGTTAAATAATTGTTTATTTTTCTATGTTTTTTTTTTCTATCAATTTTTTAATATCTTTAATTAAAACTTTAGTCTATGTTGGCCAGGTACTCGTTTACTTTTCTTTTGCTAAGAGATCTATTGGGATTAAACCTGCAATTACTTGCACCGCTTCTAATGACGTTTTTCAATACGCACTATGTAGATGGTCTATTTTATTTCTCTCTTTTAGTTTTTCTATCCAAATCGGGGCAGCATACAACATTATAAAATTAGCTACCGAGCCGAGTATTCTCCTTTTGATTTCTTTAGGCCCTTAAATGTTTGGCATTAATTTTGTTAGAGTCATTATGCTTTTTTCCGCTGTATTGATTAGGTGTTGTGTAAAGTTTTTATTTCTGCCAAAATAAACCCCAAGATATCTTACACTTTCCTTCAATTTAATTTTAGTATTTTCTACTTGGATTTTGATTTATTTAATTTTTCTGCTTCCATATAAAATGACTGCTTCTGTTTTTTATTTTGCTATTGTTAATCCTATTCTTTTAATTTCGTTTATGAATGTTGTAATGTTTTACCAGTCACTATAATGGTTGTATCATCCGCAAAACTAATTATTTCCGTTTTTTCTAATTTGTCTATATTTAGAATTTGGTTATAAAGGATATTCCATAATGTAGGTCCTAAGACTGATCCTTGTGGAATTACACATGTTATTTCCATTTCTTCTGTTTTGTTAATTATGATTCGTCTGTCCAGTAAGTATGACGCATTCTAGGTAATCACTTATGTTCATTTATTTTTATTTCTTGATGAATTCTTTCTATTTTGCCGTGTTGAATGCATTTTTTATATCTAGTGTAACTAGTATGCAAAATCTATTTTTAAAAGCTTTTTTGTAGATTATTGTCTTTAATTACATACATTGCATCTATTGTAAACTTTTTTTTTTCTAAAACCATACTGATGTTTTGAAAGTTTATTTGTGATTTCTTCTTGCAGTCTCGATTTAATTAAGTGTTCGTAAAGTTTTCCAACTACATCTATTAGACATATTAGTCTGAACTGTTTTTTTACGTTCATGTTTTTTGCTTTTTTTTCTATTAGTAGCAATTTTGCACATTTCCATTTTTTTGGAAATATTCCACTTTTGAGATGTTGGTTTATTATACATAGGATTTTATCTGCACATATTTTTAGTGTTTTTTTAATGAGTTTTGGAAGAATTTTATCTGGTCTTGCAGCATTTTTGTCTTTGATTTTATGCACGCTTTTTTTAGTTCATCGATTGTGAATAACGGTATTTTATTTAGGTCAATATTCATAGCAGGTTTTTCTTGTTTTTTTCTGCATTTTTTTTTTGTTCCGCCAATTCTATACTGCTTTGTTGACATTTGATTTTTTTGTTACAGTTTTGTATCCATCTTCCCATACATTGTTGTCTACTTCCTGGCATAGTGTTATCCAACAGTTTCTTTTTGCTGTTTCTATCTTTTTTGTTAGCTTTTTTTTAATTATTTTGTACAACTCGTGTGCTTCACCCTTTTCTTCTTTAGTAGAATTTCTGTTTTTAGATTAGCAATATTTTTGTTCTACCAATAATGCTTTCTGCCGGATTTACTTTTTTTTTAAGTGTTATTTGAGGCTATCTCTATACTACTGATTAAATTATTTTCATCTATTTAAATTATTTTGTTAGTTCTTTTATTTTTTTACCAAATTTTGTCAATTTTTTTATTTCAATTTTCCATCCTTCTTTTTTTGTTTTATTTTTATTTCTTAATAGATATTTAAGCTTATATTAATTTCATCGCTAACTCTCCATTTTTTTATGCGCTATGTTTGTTGTTGACATATTAATGTCAGTTATTGATGAACTTTCTCCCTTTATAAAGGTAAGTGTATTACTTAAATTCTGCTATTTATAGTAATATGGTTTTTCTTCTTTTATCTTCGGCTTTGCTGTTCCACACATTTGATTTGCTATTAAAATCCCCACCAATTATTATTTCTTTTTTATGTTTTTTAATGTTTTTTGATAGGTTTCCTAAGAAATTATTAAATTCATCTATACTTACGTTAGGCACACATAGCAGGAGTATATTACTATATTGTTGGTCCTTATGTAAACAAATCTTTTGTTTTTTTTAGTTTCATAGTTTTTTACTTGAAAGTTTTTATTAAATATAACAATAGATGCATCTTTATCGTTGTCGGTATAGCAGTTTTTTGACACGGTAGATTTGCACGGTTCTGATATTAGTGCGATATCTATGCCGTTTTCATTTCCATTTTGGTACTTCATTGCTGTTGCTGCTTTGTCTCTATTTAAATTTACTTGTAAAACTTTCATTGTTGGGTTTTTGTTACTTCTTTTTTATTGTGTTTTTTGGTATTCTACGCAAGCCATACTGTTTGCTTTGTGTTATTTTTTAATGCACACGTAGCACTCTGATTCTTCCTTACATTCCTTGGCAGTGTGGCATGTATTCCCACAATTGTAACACAGCATGTTAGTTACTTTTTCATAGTTACATTCATCTGTTTTGTGCCCAAACCGTAGACATTTGTAGCATTTGATTGGTTGATAGATTTCTTCTAGCTCATCCCGTTTTTATAAGTTCTTTTTTTAGTAGTTTAACACATTTCCAATTTGGTAGATTAGCTATAGCATATTGTAACCCATTTTTGTTTTTTTTTGTTGTTCTTTCCATTTTTTATTATCTTTACTTGTTACATTTTTTGGTTTATCTTCCGTTATTTTGTTTTCTTTTTTGAAATATATAAATCATGTTTTTAAACTGGTTTTTAATTATTCCATTACATTTTGAGAATGTAATTGTTTTATTTCCATGTTTTTTAAGATCTTCTTTAATTTAATTTAATTTTTCATATATTTCCTCTTTTACATTAGTACCCTCTAACCTGGTTATTGTTATTTTTTTACTAATAATTTCATTACTGTTTATATCATCTAATTTTATGATCCTTGTTATTTTTCCATCCCTATTTGGTAATTCACTTACTTCCGGGTATAATTTTTTTGAAGTTTTTTATAAGTTTTTTTCCATATTCATATCGTCTTTTTCTCGCCACACCACACAGTTTATTTTTATTTTTAGTAGATTTCCTTTTTTAATTTCTGTGTTTTTATATTTGTCTATAAGGCCAATTTATGTTTTTGGTTGCGATAAATTCTTCCAATGATTTTTCTACACGTAGCCATTCTTGTAGTTCTTTTACGTATGTTTTTTCAATTTTTCTTTAAGTAGTTTGTCGTTTGTTTAGCTTTTGCAAGTTCAAATTTGAGTGTAATAATTTTCTCTTTTAGTCTTTGCATTTCTTCCTTGTTGTTGTATTGTTGTGGCTTTATCATTTGATTGAGCAAGTGTGATTTGTCCTCTTGATTTACCCGTTGTATTTTCAACTCATCCACTTCTATCTGCAATTTTTTCAGATTTTCCATCATAGTCTGTCTGTTCTCTTTTTATTTCAAGTATTTCATTTGTTTATATTTTTTTTAATTTCCTTAACTCTGCTGGCTTTTCCCATTTAGAAAGTTGCGTGGGTGACTTTTTAATTTTTTTTTTAAATTATTTTGATTTAGGTTATTTGTCTGTCTTGTATCCTCATTAAGTTCAGTTGGATCTCGCATTTTACTTTGTTGTAGCACCATAGCAGCATCTATCATTTCCGTTGCTTTTTCAGGCGTCCTTTGCAAACCAACTTTTTTGAAGATAACTTTTTTGTTATTGAGTTTACTAACCTAACCTAGCCTAACCTAACACAATCATCAAAATTGTCAAACTTTAAGGGGTGGAGTGAATAAAATAATTTGGCACGTAGTACCTTTATATAGTGCTGGTAATCTTTTAGTATAAACTTTTACATTCCTTTTTTAACCAGTGTTAAACAAAGTGCTTTGTTTGCTGCATTAGAGATGTGGCTTGCATGGATGTTAATATACTTCAAAACTAGTTTCTGGCGGACGCACGTATTGTTGAAAAAATTTCTGATTTAAAATATAAATCTTTCTGCTCAACAACATAGAATACGCCCAGATAACATTAGCACTTTTTCACCCAAAGTTAGAACTAATAATGTTAGATGTTTTGTTTTCACAAAAAGAATTGTCGTTTTTAAATATAAGCCCAAAATACTCGCAACATGTAGTTAATAGCAATGCTATAAAAACAATTACTGTTGAGTCAGAGCTTGCACTTTAGTATAATAAATCCTTAAACGCCGTTTTTTTTAAATCCAGAATAGCTTAAGAAACATTTTTAATGATCAGCCAGTATTAGATATTTTTGACTTAACTATCATTAAGTTACTCTGACTTAAAATAAAAAATTATGACCTTACTATCACAATAACTGACAAATCAAATGATATAGTAATTCTTCCAAATAACAGTCAAAAGTTCAGCAATTTATTAACGGTGAAAATCTTATAACATTACGTTTAGGTCCAACTAAGTAAATTCAAATCAAACTCTGATCTTTTTGTTCCAATAGTAAACTTTTATTTCATTCCTCAAATAAATAATAGCAATTTATTAGCACTAAAACTATATGACTTTATAAAAAAACAACAAACCAAATGTTTCAATATTATACATTAACTCAAGTTAAAAATCAAATTAAATAAGTTATTTAAAATATATACACATTTTTCTTCAAATTTGGTGTAGTTAATTTGATAGAATTTTCCAACAATATAAAAAATTTAAAAACTCTAAATTTTTCTAAATTAGTTTCTTTTGATATCAGTAGTATGTTCTCTAACATTCCTACAAATGCATTTGAGTTAGTTTCAAACTTATTTAAAAATATAAATACTAACCCTTACCTTTGCAACGAAATAATGTTTTGTTTGCATTAAAAATAGCTACTTTAATTCAATAGTAAGTTTTTAAACAAAACACATGCCTAGCTATGGGCTTACCCCTAAGTCCCTTGTTAGCTGACATGTTTATGGTTTCCTTTGAAGAAAAGATTTTAAATTCAGACATTGCTAAAAAACATATTTCTTTTTGGTATAGATATGTTGATGATATTTTAGTTTGCTTTAAACGTATTTTACGCCAGTTAGACACTTTTCTAACTTACATCAATAGCATTCATCCCAGTATTAAGTTTACAGCAAAGACTAAAACTCAAAATGAAATTAACTTTTTAGACTTAACAATATGTCACGATAATAATAGTCATTTATTTGATATTTTCCGTTAACCAGTCCATAGAGCCTTTATTCATTGATACCGAATTTTCTAAAAACACAATTAAAATTATTATTATTAAGAAAGAGTATAGCTTCACTATATAGTTACTTAATCTTAAGATAAAAGTCATAGAACTCATAAAACACATTTCAATAACATACTTTGGAAACATATTAAAAAAATAGAATATATTCTTAGTAAATTGAATTATAAAGTCAAAATACGTTATCAAACATTTTATTCAACGCTAAAGACCGCACAGATACAATTTTAACATCAATAAAGTTTTATCCATAATTATATATATGTATAATAGATAGTATCACAGGGGTATAAATTCATCATTGCTTTCACAGTTCACAGAAGGAATGATTAAAGATGTTGAATATTTAACTGTGATAGTTTTGCCATAATTGTTTGGTACTTTTATACTTTTTGTGAAGTGTATTCTACACATAAATCCATTTACTTCAACAATTTTTTGTTAGTTTATGTTTTTGATTAATTTATTAAACTTGGTACGGCCCTGACAAAACGGAATAAATAGTTCTCTCACTGGAGTATTTGATAATATATTAATTCTGTTTTCAAGTTTAATTTGATAAGATTTTGCATTTTAATTTAATTAACAAACTGTATGGGTTTTGATTACAAATTTGTAAATTTTATTAATAGTTTTTTTGACAGAACAGAAAAACTATAGTTAATTTTTTGGTTGTAACTTTTGCTCTAAAATCATAAACTGCAAGCCTTATACTACGAGTAAATATTTGTTTAGATAGCAAAATTTTTTTATTATGTTCATTGAAATATCTATAAAAATGCAAAAATCGGCAACATTACAAAAATATTTAATTTAAGGACAAATATAATATTTGGTACTGATGATACCTCAGATTTTGATGAACAGCTAGAAGTTGAGTTTTTTTAGAGTTAAAATTGACCATGTTAGAAGTGCCCTATTTAGATTTTGTTTGGATTATAGATGCTACAAATTCTAACCTAGAAAATTCAAGACGCTCTGCCATATTTTTCGATATGGTCTTTGGAAAGTATAAAGTATGAAGAGTGATATTATCTGCAAAACTATGAATAGAACTTTTAGTTATTTGAAGAAATTTATTAATGTAATTAAAAAATAAAGTTAGCAAAAGAGCATAATTTTAAAGAACACCAGAATTTATAGTTTTGGGGACAGAGTTAAAACCATCAATTCTAACTATATTTTTTTTATTGTTAAGAAAACTAATAATAAGAGAGAAAGACTTATGATCAAGACCTATACAATAAAGCTTGTTGATCAGATTAGGATGCCATACTCTATTAAAAGCTTTGGAAATGTCTAGAGTAACAGTTAGATTTTTTCCATATTTGTTTAAAGTAGAATTCTATTTGTGACTAACATAACTCAAAAGATCTGTTGTTGAACAATAGTCAGTAATATTCTTTTTGGTTTCAGATTTAAACAAAAGCGTTATATAGCTTTGTTTCCATATTTGAGAAAAATTCAAAAAAGCATTGAAAAATAAGTACAATGGCTTAGCAATAGCATAAATGCACTTTTTTAAGAGCATAGAAGGAATGCCGTTGCGTCTAATGCTCAAATTATATTTAAGGTTCTCAATTTTAAATAAATTACATATCAACAAATGTAGCAGAGCGTCTTGACACTTTTAAGTAGAATATATAGCTTTTACAAACAAAGATCCTTAAACAATATCAGGCTCGAATATTTCCAACATAGATAGATTAAATTCTTATTAAACAACAAATCTGTATCTAAATTGTTTTAAGTTTGTCTTCATAGAGTTACAATATTAAATATTGTTAGCATCTATGTATATATAGGAAATAACATCTAAAACTACACTATCTTTTAAAAATTCTATTCAAAGAACTAATTGTTAATTCAAAATCGACAAAAATTTTAGATGTTTCAAAATATCAGCGTAGATCTTAAAAAAAATACAAAACATATTGCTATCTAAACTTATTCACTTGTAGTACAAAGCTTGCAAGAAATTATTACATTTTTAAATTGGAGAAGATTACTTGCAAAAAAATATGCAAGCTTTTTTAATTGCTGGAACGCAATAATTATTGCATCTGCATTTGATTTAGATAGTAATATGACAAAACTAAAAATCAATTGTTATTTATAAAAAAACACGCTTTAGTCTCAACTTTGGATCTACTTAACTAATTGTTGTGCAGATAATTTTAATTGCTTTTTTTTCTATTGTTAATAACATATGCTTTGTAAGCATGATTTAAATGTTAAAAAATTTAGAATAATAAAATTTAAGATATTAATTAATACCATTAATGTTTATGACGACTGTAATAAAATGTATTTTTTTAAACACAATAAACTTGAACTTAAACTTGTATATTTCTAAGCCACAAACAAAAGTGTGTTCAGTATATCGATGTTTTGAATATCAATAAACAGCAGTTTTATTCAGACAGAACTTAATTAGCTATATATCATGTCATTATAAATGTTTTTGGCTTATTCACTATTCATCAATTTATATAGAAATGTCACTCATAGTAAAGCCAAATAGACGTGACTCCGTCGGCTAGGCCGCTATCAGTGATATATTATGGACGGAACGAATCGGAATGACATCAAAGAACTTTTTTAAACTGCCATAATAAAAGAAACTATTGAGGGTCGTAATATCTAACTCTTAATAAAGTACTTAATAAACTACAGGGAGTTTATAAATGAATGGGATTATGTAATCACTTTAAATGTGCCGCTTTTTTTAAATTGTTCACTAAACTATTTGTTTTGACAGATCAACTTTGACAACTGTCAAGCAAACATATGAAAACATATGTAGTATAGTGGACGATTTTAAAAAGGCGGCATATTTAAAGTAATTACATAATCCCATTCATTTATAAACTCTCTGTATTTGCAGAACAACCTAACTTAATAATTTAATTTATCTGATTAAAACCTATGTACGGTCAATTAAATACATGCTTAATATATACATTTATAACAAATAAAAACATTAAGCATATAATTTATAAGCTGCACAAAAGTGTTAATCAAATAAACTAGTTTAAAATATAATTTATTAGAAGTTGGATATTATGGCTTTTAGGGCAGTAATATCCACTTTCAAATAACACACCTAATAAACTATGAACAGCTAAGTAAATATATCCTTAACATATACCTTTATAACAAATAAAAATACTAAGCACATAACTAATTAGCGGCTCAAAGGTGTTAATAAAATAAATTAAATTAAATTTAAAAAAAGTTAGGTTATTCAGATTAGTTGCTTTATTAGGAGTTGGATATTACAGCCCTTAATGTTTCAAATAAAATAAAATAGTTTTACTTCACTGAATTAATTAGTTAATCGATTGTGTACTATTTTTTCTTAAAAATATTTACCTGGTATTGCGATTGTTAAATTTATATTATAACTATTCCTTTTTTTATTTATTTTTAAATCTAATTCCTACATTTCTGTAATTAATATATGTATTTAATTTCAAGTTTTTGCTAACCAGTTTTACATTATTTGACTGTAAGTACTAAAGTAATATTATGGAAAACAACCTGTAATTTACAAGATTGTCTAATTAAGCTTGAACAATTAAATATTTCAATAAAATGACTCATTCGTTTCCAAATCATATTTAATTAAGACGGATCCAATTACGTCTCTGACTTTGATGATAATTAATTTAATTATTCATATCATACACGTAGAAAGGCTTCTGTGTGGATCAAAAATGGAATGTGCCGAAACACGGCAGACAGAGGGGTGCGAGAGTCGATTAAGTGTGTATCCGCAAGCGGCGGGTCCGTGTTTAGCTGAAACCGTAACCGGGACTACTCAATGCCGACCGGAGCCCCCGGAGTCTCTCGCTTTTGCTAGTAAACGGGCGCTTAGTGTGAAGTGTAACCGTGTGGAAATCATCGCCGTGATAAGTCAGGGGAGAGATGACTTCATTCTTGCACACTTAATATGGTGACGTGTATCCCATTTATTTCTAGTCGTTTGAGATAAATAGAACAATCAATTTTAGACAATATGCAAATTAAAAGTTTCAATGCATTTTAATAATTTCATTTTATTGTAAAAACAATATTTTTATGGCATTTCTGGAATTCCATATAAAAACAGAATTGAAAATATAGATCAAATTAATTAAAGAAAATAATATTGCAGCTGCTGAGTTTCAACCAATATTTTTAATGTTTAAGGTTTGTTTTATTATTTTTTTAGTCTATAATTTTTTTTTATGTTATTATAGAACGCCAAATATATAAGTTAATTTCAATTAAAGCTATAAAAATAAACAAACAAAAAAAGCTATAAATCTAATTTCTAAGCCAAATAGCTTATTATACACAGGGTGTGAACAATCTACATGTGTTCTATGGGTAACTTTGTTATTTTAAATGTTACAGAGTTGGTTAAATAGCAAATAGCAAAGTTACGCAAAATTTCTAGAAAAACGCAATACCATTTAAATTTAAATTTGACATAACTTTTCATCTTTTTTAATTTTTCTAAAAATACTAAAAAAAAACAGTCGATTTTTTCAAATTTAAATAACTTTTTGTCTATTTACTCTAAAGCAAAACTAAAAAATGCATTTTGTAGATTTTTTGTGTAGAATTAATTAATTAAATTAACAAACAGTCATGGCCCTTTGGATTTTTGAGATATAAATCATACTTGCTTTTTGTAAATGGCCATCCTAGTTGGCTATGGGTTTATTTATTTGCGTTTTTAAATTGCGGAAAGAATTGAGGTTATAAAAGACACCGTTGTCTGCGAGATAGTTATACGTGGCGCTTATATTCTTAATATTTTATATTTGTTTTGAAATTGATAGTTAAATAAAAATAAGTATAATCTAAAAAGATTTTGCTTTCTAAATAACAATTGTCCTACGACGTAAACATAACCTAATAACATTAAATCTAATCTATTATTGTCTAACTTATACTTACATATGCTTATAGTTTAGATTTTCTGATTTTGAAAAACATTTTATCTGTCACCTTTAAATCTATCGATTTACAATTGCTGGGTATGTTATGGTATACATAGTTTGGATTGTATATAACATAAAAACTTTGTTCATTGCAAAACACCTTGTACATACTCTAAAAAAATTTGAATGTTGTGTTAGTGCATGTGAAACCACACTTGTTAAAATTATTACATTGAAGACGAGTTTTAAGTAGTTTGTGAACACTGATATTTGCAGATTTTTTAAGTAATAATAAAATCTAAAAACTTATTTCATTTGTAAACAATTCCGTTAAAAAAAATTCTTTTAAAGATTTTGGTCTACATCTCTACTGCCATTGAATAATTGTCCTAGCAAAGCGTTGTATAAGTAAATAGTTATTTAGATGGCGTTGTATCTTGTATTTCCTTTAAACAACAAGCTTATTAAAATATTAAAAACGGTAAAAATCTGCAACATTACGCCAATAATGTAAGACGATTAATATTATCATCAATAATATTAAAAAATCTATTGCACAATATATTGCTAGGACCACCTGCACGTTACTGACACTTCTGCAGTCAACTTGTAGAATAAAATAAAGCATGTTGTGTGACCATTGCTTTAATTATAGCTTAAATAAAAAGAAAAAAAAAAGAAAACGCAGATGGATGAAAAAATGGTTAAAAAAATGAAATAAATACTTTTAGATCAGATTGTACAATAAAAATCAAACTTTTTCTGTTTGACTCAATATATTGTGCAATATTAATGATTATATATTATACAGGGTGTTTCAAAACATGTGTCGAAAAATAAATGGTGGGATTTCTTGGCTAATTATAAGAAAAAAAGTTTCTATTAACATGGTTCCGCAATCGCACAGTTTTAGAGATACAGGGTGTACATTTTTGAATTTTTTGACGTTATCTCAAGTACGGAAAGAAAAAGTAGCAACATGAGCACAAAACCTTTATTTTACAAAACTAAGCAATAACATAAAAAACAAGAAAAATCACAAAAATTGTTGAAAATTACCTCTTCCTACAGTTTTGTATCGTATTGCATAATGCAATAATGCGATTTCTTAGTTCTTCATCAGTATTGACTGATGTAGTGTAAACTAAACTTTTTAAGTAACCCCACAAAAAAAATCTAAAACATTTAGATCTGAAGACCGATGAGACTAAGCCTGTGGGCCTCCTCGACCTATCTAACAGTTCCTATACTGTTCATTTAAGAATTGACGCACAACTAAACTAAAATTTGCAGGAGCACCATCGTGCATGAACCACATTTCGTTTCTTAATTGAACCGGAATGTCCTCTAAAAGTCCTGGCAGCACTTCTTTAAGAAAATTACGATATGATTGACCATTTAGCCTAAACGGCAAAAAATATGGACCTATTAAATGGTCTCTTACATCACCTGCTCAAACATTAACGGAAAATGTTTGCTGGTGATGGCCTTCCATTATGGCATGTAGATTTTTGTCGGCCCATACATGATTATTATGAAAGTTTATAATCGCATCGCGAGAAAAATTGCTTTGTCCGTAAATAAAACTTGTTTTAAAAATCTAGGATTTTGCGCAATTCTTTCTTGAAACCATTGACACATAGCCAATCTTTGCGGAAAATCCGCTGGTATAAGGGCTTGTACTCGCTGTATGTGATAAGGATATAACATCTTGCTTTTTATTATTCTCCACACTGTAACGTGACTAAGGTTTAGGTTTAAAGCTATTCTTCTAGTGCTAGTTGATGAATCGTCTTCGATTTCTTAAAGAACATTTTCTTCAATTTGCGGAGGTAGAAGGCAAAGTTTTCTATTTCTTGCAGCTCTTTTATGTACACTTTCAGTATAATGTAGACGTTTGAGAATACAAATGAATGTTCTTTAATTTGGTACAAAAAATAGCTAATATTAATGCTAAGATGTGTACAAAAGCTGAGTTTTGTATCTCAAACGGTTCCTGAGATATCGTAAAAAAAAAAAATTAAAAAATTACACCCTGTATCTTAAAAACGGTGCGTTTGCGGAACCATGTACACTCTGTATATTAGGTTATTAGATAATTTTGGATCATCAATGCTTTAAAAAACACGTTTTCAAATAGTTCAGAAAAAGTTCAGAAAAGATATTTTTTGAAATTATATTAACAATGTGGTTGTTTCAGAGCATTCTATTTTGTGAGTTCGTAATTCAAATTAAACAAGATTTACATATAATTTTGTTGTTTAGTTTAGTATTAGATACGCTTGATACTTTGAATGAATATCAAATGATTCACCGTTTTTGTAAACTGGGGAAACCTGGTGCAAAACGAAGCAATCGATATTCTGGTCTAGACAATGCAATACATAGCAGGTGAAAACACAAGGAAGATGTAAACCATCAACTTGTAATGCACTAACTTATATTTTTACTAATAAAAAATTATACTAGATTGCTATTACATGTATAACGTTAAAAAATACAATTTTAATAATAAAAAAAAAACTTTCATTTAAAGGTTAAAATGTAATATTTAAAAATATCTTTGAAGTTAACGAGTAAAACAACATTTGCTTATAAAGAGAATTACCTTAAATAGTTACAAATTTTTGGAAAATAATTAATTAGGAAGCTTATTCCATTTATGAACAGTTTGGTTAAAAATGATTTTTTTTATGAATGGTGTGTGATGAATAAATATTGTTATAGATTAATTAATGATTTATATAATTTACAAACTATTTATTGTTTTTGGGTATACATATTTTAATTCCAATTTATCATTCTTATAGAAGCTAAATTTTTGTCTATATGTCCTTTTTAGTTATAATCTCATTATGTGGAAATAGATAGCATGTTCCCAATAAATTTTAGCTAAATGTGTGTTTTTGAACTGTAAGGTTTTTGAAAAAAAAAAGTTTAGTTCACTTTTTTTTTAACTTACAATTCAAACTTTTAGTTCAAGAATGATTTGTTTACAGAATTTATGTTAGAACCCTTGTTGTGTTAGTGTTGGTATTGCGTTCATTTTTGTAACTACCAAAGACAATACTGCAGAATATAATGATACGTGCATTATAATAAAGTGTTGTGTTTAAATAATTTTATCAATTGTACTGTTGGGACTTTAGGTCTAAATATCTGTAATTTGTGTGCAAATATCTGTTTCAATGCATTTGACATAGAACATAATTGTATATTATTTAATTTTTTTTGTTGTGAGTTATTTTTTGTTTTTTACTTTGTTTTTTTATATTTATATTATATTTATATAGTATTTGTTGGTTGTATTTATAAACTTAAAAAAAAAATCTAATACGTTTTACATTATTATTCTCTTTGTGTATTTTCTCTTTTATATCTTTGTCTGCACTTCTGCAACTTTTGTTAATATTTTGAGCACGGTTAGGGTGAGAAATCTGTGAATTTATTTATTCAGTTTATTAATGTCACAATACATGTAAATTATAAAGTTGATGTAATGACTTCATGCTGTTAAAATTGTTGCGCTTTGCTTTTTCTTTAAATTTTGTGTTTGTTAGCCACTAGTTTTAGAACGTATTGTTTAATTGCCATGTTAATATTGGTTCAAATATTTCCTATCATGATGGTATCAGTTTGGACTGGAAAAATCTGCATAGTCTATTAAAAATTAAAAAAGCAACAACAATTTTACAATAATCATAAAAAAAATGTAGAGCTGCTGTTGTTAATTTTTGAAACGCCCAGGATGCAAAGTTAAAAAAAATAACTAATTTGAATTGCACTTGAAACTCTATTTTCAAACGTTTGTGTTAATTATGGTATTTACCAAATTAATAGCTAATTTAATCTAGGTAGGTAAGTTTTTTTGACTTGTTTCTGTTAATTTTGTTTTAAAAATTTGCACGTAGTTTTTATATTTGATCTTTTAATGAAGTTTGTAGTCAAATTACAAATTAGTTTAACATACACTTTAAACACATACATTTTGGCGTTTAAAATTTTTAAGTTTTGAGATTTAGTGACATTTCTTAACTATTCTTAATGTACCGTATTACATAATTTTTATTATTAAGTTTTTCTTTTTTACTGAGAAATTAACGTTTAAACTTTTTACATACAGACGTGACGGTTTGGGTACCTGGGTACTTTTGGTAATTTAAAATAAATTAAGATAAAAACTATTGTAATTAATTGAACAAATGTTTTTTACAACTATATTAAAATTAATACAAAATTAACAGTACATATAATATGGCTAATTTGGTAATTGTTCACAATTATTACCGCGCATTGTCTTTGCAACGCAGTGCTTGCAATGAACAGGTTTTGTACAAGAATTAGATGCTTTTCGTGTTAACTTGTTAACAAATATAACATATTGCAATTACCAGAGTATTCCTAGAAGGATTGCAATCTAGATTTCTAATGATTGTAGCAGCGGGATCTATTATTCGACGTCTTAGATCTATTTCTACAAAGCTGTTGTATGCATCAATATCAAAAAACAACGGATTTGTTCTTCTTAGAGAGCATAAAGTTGCTTCTTTACTAAACGCAAAATATTTTGGCTTATTATTTGAACTGGTATTGGAGTATCGAACCAGTTAATCCATCTTTACCACTAAAGTTGCACTTTGTGGAAGCGTTTCATCTTCATCGCGCTTTCATCTGAATTGGAACTTCCTATTTCAATTTTGGATTGTTTTTTACATCAGATTGTTTCAATTCGATATTTTTTAGTTCCAATACATATTCTTTTTTATCAGCAGCAACAAACGCCATGTGAATCTTATTTAAATAATCTATGTATTCTTGTCAATAACAAAAACATTATAGCAAACTTGTTGTTTGCTGGTTTATAATTATATATCCATTTATATTGATTATACTAGTAGCAGTTTTTTTTCGATTATCGTAATCAATAACCAGTTTTGTATGACCATCAAATGACGGTTAAGCAAATATTAAAACTAAATACAATTTCAAATATATTCTGTTAATATAACATAGTAAACTAGTTTGATTTAGTTTATAAGTGAGTATTATATAGTATAAATTACCACCACCCAATATAATAGTTTGCTTAAATAATCTAAATATTTCTGACGTCTCACTATCATGTTATAAAAAGAAACAAATAGAAGCTTATATAAGTAGCAGCAATAGTTTGTGAAGCATAATAAATGATTATCTTAAAATTAAATTAAATATTGATTATTTTTTAAATTATTATATTAATAATTTTGTGTATCAATTATTATCCCTCATCAGCCCAACCCAATTGAATATGGTATACAATAATGTTTGTAAAAAAAACTAATTATTTAAGCAAAAACAGCATATAATTGTGTACATTTGACCGATTCACATACTGAATTAATTGGTTCAGTATACAGTTGCATTGAGCAGCTTTAATAAATCACGGATTTTGCAACATTCGCAAATCTGAATAGCATTTATATTTAGTCCTCGGTGAAGGGCAGAGGGTAGGTAGCGTATATATACACAGTTTGGGGGCGGTCTGTGCACGGCTTCCTAGCGACCACCCACATCCAGCTAGCTAGCTACTACAAACGTCGCTACTGCAGTCCCACTCAAATTAATACCGAAACTTGGCTGAAAATTCAATATTTATGTGACTGTAGTACAGTCTCCCACGTTCAACAACCCTAACTCTGTTGGCTATTATTTAATAATTACCACAACGGAGCTAATGAAATAGGAACGTTTATTTGTTCATTACGTCAAACTATATTAATTTATTATTACATAAACGGTATGATTATTGATCGTTTAAAATGTTTTTATAGTCAATTAAACTTGAATGTTTTTATTATATTAAATAAGTACATGTATTAAGTAGTAAACTACATACTAAAAATGTTTATATTTAATTTTAAGGCGTGCTTTACAGACAAAACATATTTTAACTATATATTTATAAATTAAAAAAAATGTCTTAATATGATGTACTAAGTTTTTGACACAAAAACAATATTATATGCATGCTATTTTACATAACCAATTCAATTTCTTCAAAATAAAACTTATATACGGCTTATACAGGGTGTTAGACAAAAAGGTTCAGTTGAACAACATGTTTATGAGATTTTTTGGCAAAATAATGTTTTGTAAGTATTATACATCATTTTATTAAAATAAAAAAAAAACATAAAGATTGCAACAAAAATTAACAAATACATGTTGCCAATATAGCATATAAAAGCTAATTTTACAAATCGGTTTAATAATAATTTAGCCGTACGTATTTTGTCTAACACACTGAAATATTAATAATATATATGTTTTGTATATTATTATGTGTCAAAAAACAGCATACAATATTTATAACATTTTATTGTAATATTGAAAGTTTTATTATTTCATTTTTTGTAGGATACTTTTTATGGTAAATTACAAAACGCATTTTTAGTATAGTCAATACATTCCTTTTTGTCAATTATCATTCATCTTTTTTTACAGTTTTTATTCATATATTTCTTATTGGTAGTTAGTTGATAAACAGTATGTGCGTTTACTATTGCACGAATGGTAAATAGCTTGGACGTTAAGTTTTTATATCATTTCAAATTTTGACAAAGCTATTCTCCGGACATCTAATAGAACTATATAATTTGTTTAGCTGTTTTGAAT
The DNA here is from genome assembly GCA_963932245.1 of Tachinus rufipes. Lineage (NCBI taxonomy): Eukaryota > Metazoa > Arthropoda > Insecta > Coleoptera > Staphylinidae > Tachinus > Tachinus rufipes. The sequence continues at coordinate 66,205,727 of OZ010745.1, read as the reverse complement.
ATAAAGGGTCATTCAAAAGTAATTAGATTTATGGTATGTATCTTTGTTGTGCGTTTTTCGGTTATTTTACTTCGCCCTAGATTTCTTACAATCTGTTTGAAGGTGGCTCATGGGATCAACTTCATATTAGGTAATTTCCAAATCACTTTAGTGAATAACAAGCAAATTGTTATTTTAGTCATATTTTGAGAATCAAACCCCACACTGTTAGCGTGCTACTCTAACGTTCTATAACTGAGCTATCACACATATGTTTAGTTTGTGCAGTGACGTCTACAAGCTTACAGTACGTTCTACGAGAAGAGTATGATAAGTAAAATGTCTACATAATCTTTTTTTATAGTTACAATTAATCAAACAATATATCAACGTTTTTGCCGTTTTGTAAGCCTTTTTTCTTTAAAAAAATGACAAAATTTTGCAAAACAAAATTATGTTTTTTTAACTATACTAAACTGACCAACATGATTAAAAATGTTGTCCTTAAATTTTGACATAATCTAATTTTAAAACTGCTTTTCTTTGGCTTCTTTTTATCTAAAGCTTCAGCCTTCCTGGACGGTGTCACTTACCGTTGTAGATAATGAGCACTCAAACTGCGTATTATTTTTTACTATGACTATAATATTTATACAAACAAAATTATAAGTTAGAATATGATATTATGTGTTAGGTCACTTTTCCAATAGCACCATAACAGATTTATTACTTAGTAAATCTGTAATAAAAAACTAACACACATTTTTGATGTAATAGCAGTCTCATAATAAAAATAACAAAATAATTTTTGAGAAAATAAAAAAATACGAGAGAAAAAGAGTCACTTACAAAACTATATTCGCGCTGTCAGATTTTTTTAATTTGTAAAGCAGTTAAACTTAAAAAAACGTCTGTGACCAGCTACAAGGTTGCAGATCTTAAAACTCTAAACAAATGTTAATGTTTTGTAATTCTGCGTGGAGATAATATTGATATTTTTGAAATAAAACTGTATTGCTATTGCATTTTAGAGGCTGCAACGCTCGTTTAATGTATGTTATTGTTGACAGATACGTTGTTGTCATCAATGGTCATTTTGTATTTAAAGTATTATGATATTTAACCAAATGCAATAATAGTTGAAGTTTTTTTTTCATAATTTTAAACTTGTACATTTTGTTAATGTTGTACAGTAACAGGGTCAAGGTTGATGATGTAATGTTTATAAAAATACCAGCTTTTGTTTTGAATAATATAGTTGCAAGCAGTGATGAAACATTTAACAGTTTGAGCAGCGCATACTATTTTTTGCTCAATAGTTTTTACATAATTTTAACAAAAACAAAAATTTCAATTGTTTAATTAAAATGATCAAGTTGCTGTATAAATATATGTATAAATTTTGTAGCACCCGTTGTCTTAATAAAAAAACGTAAATAAAATTAAAACGTCAAATTAATTAACATTTAAATAATAGCTAAAATGTGTGCAATATGAACTCCAAAAAAGTTGGATGTCAACAATTAATTCCAACAAAATAAAAGATACGGTATAAAACTTCCTATAAAACTTTTCAACTGTGGTTAAATGAAAAGAACGTACTAACTTTGGAATAATGCCCGTATTCATAAAAACTGATTAAATTTAATGACTATCAAATGTGACAACATAACCTCACAATTTGATAAAACGTCAAAACTATTTTTATAAATTTGATATTACATGTTATATATTTTGCGTTATTATTAAATATTATTTTTTATTCATTTCTGATAGTTATTTATTATACCAAATTTGTTTTTATGATTGAATAAGTTTCAATAATTTTGCGGTTGTCAAATTTAACGGTCCGTTACTGTAACTGACTTTTATGAATACGGGCATAAATGTTTTAATAAATATTACGTTGAAAAATAAAAAAATTGTTTGCTAGACAATATAAAAAAAATCTGTTTGCATCTTACAATCATTTATTCATTTGAATTGCGGACGGTTTGGTGCACAGATCTAGGTGTGGACTTTTAGTGTCAGTTTTAACCAAAGAGTTCTATAACTAGAGATTCCAAGCAGCCATTTAAACAATGTACAAACAGCGTACATTTCTTAGCATCTCCGTCTTTGTCGCACCATGACGTTTCTCTACCACATACAACGTAACGCCATACGTAGTAGAAAGAGGGAGTGGGTACAGTGTTGTGCGACAAGAACAGAGATACCGAGATTGTATGGCAAAACGCTGGCTTAGAATCTCTAGTTATAGAACTCTTTGGTTAAAACTGACACTAAAGATTACCTATAATTTAAAGAAAAATTAACGTCTATTACAATGTTCACAATAAGCTATGTCCCGTTACACATTAAACCATAAACGCACATAATACAATTTTAATGATAAACTTAATGCTTTTTTGTTAAACTTCACAACAATATTTTAAAGAATTTAGATTACTTAAAGAAATCAGTACAAATAAAAATTAATAAAACACTCCACTTTTTAAAAATTAATTGATAAGAAAGAACTTATTGCATAATTTTTTTCAAGTTTGAGGGCACAGATTGGATTTTTTTCTTAAATATGTGAACATTTTATTCAATTATATTCAGGCGTTTTCTTGCAGAGTTTAATTCTGTGAACTCTTATAATAGCAAAGCTATTCTCTCCTTTAAACAATCTGCGCAATAAACAACTTGATGTTAAAATTCTCTAATGTTTGTCTCTTACTTTAAATTTGCAAAAAGTTTTGTTATACAGGTTGGATGTGAGCCTAAAGCTAAAGGTAATTAATTTAAACTAGGGATTAGATTTCCAAATTTGCAGGCCAAATCTAAATTTTAAAACTGTTAAAAATGATAAAAGCTGTTTAGATTGCAATATATTGTAAAATCAGTGCAATAAAAGTTTTATACGTAGATATAAGTACTATGCATAAATCATTTTACAGACTTTTAAATTTTCATTCATAATTTTACTACTGGTATTCTAAAAGTGCATTTTTTGTTTGTTTTTTGTTACGGAGGTATATAAACAAAAACAAGATATGCTCCACATTTGTTTACACTAAATAATGTGTTCAAATAGGCGTACAACTTCAAGGCAAACTTTTACACAATTTATCATAATAGCACAAACTCTGTAGCATATTATTGTCTATTAAATTTGTTCTTTCAAATAGCCCCAGAAAAAGCAATCCAATGGATTCAAATTCGGGGATCTAGCAGACCATGGTATTAGCTCACCTCTTCCAATACACTTTCTTGGGAATTTTAAATTCAGGGTATTTCTCACTTGTATTCTATAATGCGCTGGTGCACCATCATGTTCAAACCAATTATTTAATCTACCTGATAATGGAACTTTATCAAGTTATGAAAATGGTAAATTTTTATTTAAGAATTGTCGATACAAAGCTGAATTAAGACGGTTTATTAGAATGCATAGACCAATTACATTATTATTTAATAACTCACCCTAAATATTAATTGACCGTCTTTGATAAGATTTTTGGAGTATTAAGTAGTTTCATTCATCTATTGATGTAGATTATGAGTATTTATAATACTTATTTTAGTAAATGTAAGTATCAATTACGGCTGTAACAAGAGCACTGAAATGTTACCTATGCAATCAAAAACACCTTGAATATACATGACAAAATGTAATTAATAAGCATCAGGCAGAGAGATTAAGCCTTATAACCGAGAAGAAGTTGTGCATAAATTGCTTGAGATCAAATCACATCGCAAGAAACGGCAAGAGATAAAAATTTAAAAACAAAGTATAAACAACTTAATCTCAAAATATGAATCACTTGGCTATATGCAAATAATGGAACCAATATAACGTAAAAAAGGGATATTATCTACCCCATCATGCTGTCATAAATGAAGCTAGCCAAACTACCAAATTGCGGGTAGTATTTAACGCTTCTATAAAAACATCGAAAGGAAAATCTTTAAACAATATTTTGAGAGTTGGTCCAGCAATCCAAGATGATTTATTTAACATTCTATGTCAATTTAAAACAAATAAATATGTAATATCGGCAGATATACACAAAATGTATCAACAAATAAGGGTTCGGGAAGATAATGCATATTGATTAAATACGTTAACATATGGAACTTTACCTGCATCATACCTGGCAACTAGATGCCTACAAAAATTAGCTCAAAAAAACAAGGATAAATATCCCACAGCTGCACAAGTTATGAATTAAGATTTCTACGTGGATGACATAATCACTGGAGCTGAGAACATCGACGACTTAAGCTAGATTAAAAAGGAAGTCACAATAATACTAAATAAGGCCAGACTAGTGCTCTATAAATGGGCCTCTAACACCGAAGAAGTGCTGATAGACTGTTTCCCAGGCAAATCAGCGGTTTTCACTTTGAAGAAGTTGGGTATGGTTAAAACGTCGAGAATACAGTAGAACACCAAAATGATACCTTTGAATACAAATGCGCTAAGTTTATTATAGAAAAACAAACAACAAAAAGAGCTCCTCTATCTAAGATATCTCAAATATTTGACCCACTTTGATTAATGAGTTCTATAATAATAAAAGCAAAAATACTTATCCGTCAGTAACAGAGTATATGGAAGAGAATGGAGCAATTTCCTAATACAGTTAACGGATATCTATAAAATCAGCACACCAATGTACTTGGTAAGAAATGAAATTAGCAGTTTAGAAATGCATGCATTTGGAGATGCCAGTGAATTGGCATATGTATGTTGCATTTACGTAAAGTTAACCAAGCAAGAGGTAGTATATGATGCAATATCATATGCGTTAAGTGAAGACTAGCACCAGTAAAATCAATAAGTTTTTTTTGCCTGGAATTGTGTGCAACACTCTTAACAACACAATTAGTTAGCAGCTTTAGGTCTTAAATAAAAAAAAAATAGCATATTATTCTGACTCAACAATCACTTTGGCTTAGATTAAGTCATTGTTAAACAAGTAAAAAAATTTTGTTGCCAATCGCGTCGGCAAAATTCAGTCAATATCTGAAAATCAAGATTTGCACCATATAAACAGAAACAAAAACTTAGCTGATTTAATATCCCGAGGAACTACCATTAAAACACTAACAAATTTGAACATATGGTGACATGTGCCTCAGTTTCTTGGTAAAACTAATCTGCCAAAATTAAAGTATTAATACTACAAACAAATCCAACGCTAGGCAGTTTGGAATGGTTTAAAAGATACTCTTGATTCACCAGATTTGTCAGAATCACAGCGCATGCCGATTGAAAACCAAACCTAAGAATGTTGTGTTGTCAACAGATGAGTAATGCGAAGCCAAGACTTAATTAATTAATTAAAAAAATTAAGTTTGCAAATAAGTTATAACAATTGAAGGAAGGAAAAGATATTAATAAGCAAAGTAAGCTATTATGTTTAAATCCGTTTATTTATGACAAAGAGTTTGTTTGTGTAGGGGGAAGATTAAGGCATGCTGCTTTACCCTATGATAAGCAATTTCTAATAGTAATCAAAGCATATTTTTACAAAATTGGTCATAAGATACGAGGCCCCAGACAACACTTGTTGTCAATACTGGCCATTAACTGCCAGAAGCACAGTAAGAAGCATATTGCAAAAATGTACCAAGTGTCTTTGATTCAAGCCTACGACAAGTACGCCAATGATGGGAAAATTACCAAAACACAAAACAAAGAGAGATACCTACATATCCAATTCCTAAAACAGGAGTGGACTATTGTAGGCTGATTCAAATGAAAGAAAGTAACTTGCGATCCAAAAATATTGTAAAATCTTATGTGATAATTTTTATTTGCATGGTCACAAAGGCCGTACACATAGAATTAGCAACGGACCAAACCACCATGCGTTCTTAGAAGCCTTACGAAGATTAGTGTCTAGAAAAAGGATAATTAAAGAAATATTTTCTGACAAAGCTACTAATTTTGTAGGTGCAATAAGGAATTAAATGAGTTGCAGCGCTTATTTTGTGTTAATAATTTGCTGGTAAAAAACAAATTGGAAGAAGAAGGTATAAAATAACACTTTATTCTTCCTGGTGCACCTCATTTTAGAGGATTATGAGAGGCTGCAGTTAAATCAGCCAAGCAGTTTCTGAAGAAAACAATTAGAGAAACTGTATTAAATTATAAGGAACTGTATACACTGATGGCTCAAGTAAAATCTATAATAAACTCTAGGCTGTTGACTCCTCTCTAGAAGTTCTAACGCCGGGCCATTTTTTAATTTAAAGACTATTATTAATGTAGTGGCAAAACCTTATCAGCTAGAGATAAATTTGAATTAATTATTTTGATGGCAACATGTACAAAGATTGAAGCAACACTTTTAAAATTGCTAAAAATAAGAATATTTATCAAAATTACAAAAGAGAACAAAGTGGATAGTAAACAAAAGTACAATCCAAAAAATAAGCCAAATAACAGTCATCCAAGAAGACAGTAATCACACTTTGCATCAGGGAAAGGATGGAATTACCAGAGCGGCTACATTAAATACTTCAGATCAAGTAATAAAACGGGCTAGTCGTAAACTCTGCGTCCTGCCTAATGACCTATCTTAATTTGAAACAAGAACGTTTTAACAGCGGTGGCATGTAAAATATGCGTAACTATAGTAATGATATAAATATAATAAAAAATCCGTGTATTTAATTCAGAAAAAAAAAAAAAAACACGATCAAAAGGCTGATCGTGCCGAAACACATAATGTAAAAAAGGGTCAATACTACATAATGTAGATACATAACTTACATAAAAGTTAAACTCTACTTTATATTACAACACCTACTAGACGCATCTATAAAGACGGAAGGTTTGTAGCTGTCCCAGCTACTTTGGTAGCTGTTCGCTCTTAATCGGTTTTACCTTTTAAACGGTTTTTTGTACTAATGTCAACTTTGTAAGTTATTACTATAAAATTCTTAAAATTGTTGTTTAGTTACCAATAATTAATAATTACTTTGATTAATTAATAATGGACGTATCCAATAACAAACTAATTTTGATGAATGCATTTCATAGCAATTAACAGATGTAGAATATAACATTTTTTGAGATTAACATGTGTCGCGTCACTACAATATCTAAAATAAATAACATCTATACTGTTGATATATAATAACATAAATCTGTAAAAAACTTTACATACAAGAAAAATTAAAATACCAAAAACAAAATAACTCCACAAAACGCCAAACCAAAACCGCACAACAATAAAAAAAACCGTACCGTACAATGCAAAATAAAAGACCCACACAACCAAATCGCACATACAATTAGCCAAATAAATCATACCTAAAAACATTACCCTTAAATGGGTTCCATGTTACCTCAGCATTGTTCAATAAAAACTTTTTGCATGTGGATAACGACGACAAAAAACAATAGAAGCTTTACTAACTAACTAATATATTTCATAACATTGTCGGCTTACAACCAAAACAAGAAAGTGCAATTTTGTAGTTTTTGAGACAATTTTGTAATTTTTTAGTGAATTGTTAAATTTGTTTAAATCTTTCACTACTTGTTTATATATCTCAAAACTATAAAATTGTTACTTATCTGGTTTTAGTTGTAAGTCGACGATATGAGTATTTTTTCTAACTACAACATCTATAGCAATAAATAAATCTTATTATTAAATGGCCCAGCCAAAACGGTTGGCGTTCAGTGATGTATGATATAGAACTTTTAAACATTTAAGACCATTTCGATCTCTACCTTGATTTGTAGTTTTTTATCAGTACATTCAGAAAAGATCAAACTATGATATGTTAAGGAATTTTTGCCAAATAATAGTTGAAAATAATCAAATGTAGAAATAAACTTTTTAGGTACTTTTGAATGGATTTTTTTAAATATCAAAATTTGATCTTTTCTGAATGTACTGATAAAAAAAATTTATTATCAAATTATATGTAGATAGTTGCCGTTTTTGTTAAATTAAGGTAACCGGTCAAAATGGTCTTAATTTTTTAAAATAATATGCAATTAATTTGATATTATAAAACTTATATTTTTAGTCCCAATAAATAGATAATAAAATTATATAATGTACAAAACTTTAATATCTAATTAATGTGTATTAAGTTCTCTAACTTGATAAATTAATTAACTGGTTATGACCAACATTGAATATTGCAAATTAAATTAGACTCCACTTGATTGAAAGTTTATTTGTTTTAAAATTACATTTTACACTAACAACAATCAACTGTAATGCAGTTTTCATTGTGTTTTTGAAATCCTAAATAACTTTTACGATTTTAATTTTACAATATCATGTTTGTTTGATATACATCTGTATTATTGCAGATTTATTCAGAATAAAGTGGATATAGTCTTGCCTGCTCTCAGAATTCAAATGTAGTAAGTATCTTTATGTAGATGTAGTATATAATACACATTATCCAATCTTGCTAAACAAAAATAAAGAAACTTAATATGTATAACCTACCTTAAATCTATTTTGCTTAAAACTGTGACTGTGATTAACAAAACTGAATCATTAATCTTAATTTTTTAACCACTATAATTCACTAATAAAAAAATATTATTTTCAATAGATAATAGATTTTTGTGTTTAAATATTTATTATTTATTGCATAAAATATACGTTTTTTGATTATAAATTTTAATTCTATTATTTTATTATATTCTGTATTTGGAATGAAAGTTATGTTCATTATGTAGCATGTATATAGTGTGCCATTTGTATGTGTATATAAAGGAAGTAATTACAGGGTGGAAAGCTTCCAGTATTTAAATGGATATCGATTATATTAATTCAGGATCGGGCGGAATCAGAGCGCTAAGTCAACATTAATCTCTAGTCCTGGTCGGTGGCAACGCAACTTTCTGCACTGTCAATAGACAGACAGAGAGTGAATACAGGATTGAGAATGATAGCTAGCTAAATTTGGAGACAATGGTTTGTAATGTAGATTTACACTTGTATTAAATTAAAAAAATAGAATTAACTTCAAATTAATGTTATGATCAACAAAGATAACTATTAAAAAATCTGATAGCGATATAATAAATATTATAAGTCATTTTATTTTATTTAAATTTTTATAAAATGATCATTTATAAAACATTAAACTGTAATTTAAATAAATATTATACAATTGTTAATTTTAAATTTATATTAAAAATAAACAAGTAATGATCAAAGAACGGTTATATGAATATCATGTTTATTAAAGCATTCTAATTAAGCATAAAATATTCTGTTAGCTACAAAGACAAACTGCAAAATCAATGATTTAATTTGTTGATAAAAAAATGTATGCAGTGATTTTAAAATGCTTGGAATATCAGCTCAGTTTTTTTAGGATTAAAAAAAGATATAATTTTTGGATTTGGATATCTTCCCTACAATCAACAGAGACTACCATGAAGAACTACTGCAGCTGACGAGCAGCGGAGATGACGGAGCAATGCAGTGCATCAAAGTTATTGATCTAACATTAACAAATTAAAAAGCGAGTATTGATTAAAAGGTAGTACATATCAAATAAGCCTTCAATGATCATGCATACATTTGATTCAATATCAAATCTGATCTAAAGAAAAGTTTTTTTTAGAATACAGAAATAAAAAATAACTAACTGGGATCTAAATAACATAATACTAATACTCATCCAACAAAATTACTAGTCTTATGGAATATAATAAAGCCATAAAAACCAAAAAAAGAATTGTAATGGAGATACTGTAAAAACCTTCAAAACAGTCCCACAAGCTCTTAACTTCAAAGCATACTTAGCTTTTTCACAAATTTTAAGCAGCTGGAAGGCGGTTAAGGTGGTATTTGTATTAAAGACAATATAACCTTAATAACTTGATGCAAAAACTATTAGAATAATAGTCTATAGATACATACGGCATACCAGCACTCCTACTAAATGGGTAAATCTTGCAAACTAGCTATACACTAGCTAGTTACACAAATGCACAAATTTTATCTAATGCAAAGAAACAGCTTTTGATGTTTTGCTAAATATTGACATTTCTACCTTCAAATCCATTGCAAAGGCAATAGAAAGCCTCTATGCTTAAGAACCGAACTACAACCATAACATTATATAGAAATAATGTAGGTTTTGCATTTTTTTAAAATCTATTTAATGGTCAGATTTAATACAATAAAACTAATGTATGGTAAATTTTTTATGTTTTGTACTAATTTTTGTAATTTTTCATCAATTTAAGGCTGAATTTTTGCATTTTTAGTGATTTTTGACAAAATATCATTTTGTCAAAAACTGGATTCAAATCAATAAAACTTAATTTTTTCATTTTGATTTTTACAATTTTATGTAATTTATGACCGGATTTTTGCATTTTTAGTGATTTTGTTAAAACTTTATTGTGTCAAAGGCGGGATTTAATACATTAAAACTTATTTTTTTTATATTTGACCGGATTGTTACTATTTTAACCAATTTATTATCAAATTTTTGTATTTTAGAAATAGTTTAGAGCAACCGTGTCAAACATGATATAGAAAGCACTAAATATTGTAGAAAAGTAGTAAAAAAAAAGAATTCGCAGTAAATTAAGCAAAACAATTGTACCATTTATAAAACGGCAAAACACTACAAAACTAAAAACCTGAAAATGGATAGTACCACGCTCCCGATGTTAAACAATAAAATATTTCGGACTAACGCTTAAAACTAGGTTAAACTTCAACATACGCCTGACTAATATAACAACATAAACTATTTTGGTATTTTTTGCAACCAAAATGTTAGTTGAACGTTATACACAGTTGTGGTAAAACCTATTATTGCATAAAAAATTTGATGTGATAATACTACAACAACAACACAAATAGATAAACAATAAATACCTGAGAACACTCAAAAAAACTATCTGGTACACAGATGGGGCTAAAGACTAAAAATCGCCGGGAAATAGAATCTACAAGAACCAACACCAAGAAAGCAAACTTTGCCAAATATGCCATGTTTTTACAGGCAGAGGTAGATGCCATCAAATTGTGCGCCAAAAATATGATCAAAAAGTGACTAAAACCTGACAGACTTATAACTATCATGTCAAATTGTTAAACGGTGTTGCAGGTCCTGCAATTGCCAATAATAAAACCCAAACTAGTTAATACTTGCATATTCAATTTGGAAGCAGTGGCCGCAACCTGTAAAGTTTACTTAGTGTAGATAAAGACAAAAGAACAGGTAATAAAATGAAACCTTATAGTTTTTTAACTTGCCAAACAAAGAGCAAATAAGACATTTACTACTTTAGAACTTATTTTTAGGATCCCATAGAAAACCAAACAAAAAAACAGATTTGCAGCAAAGTTAAGACAAAACACAGCAACCTGTTGAAGAGCTGTAAGGATTACAAATATTTCTAACAGGATCAAAACATCAAAGCAGTGTTGTATTAGACTGCAAAAGCTTACAAGACTAATAACCAAACACTGTGGTCTCAACAAACACTTTATGACCAAAATACAAAAAAACTGGAAATCAAAAACAAAATCTCAATAAATATCTTTGTTGACAAGTTGGAGTTAGTATTTGTTGTTATTAATACTAGTTTTAAACACGCACAGCATTGCCAGGTGCATCAATTACGGTAATTCTACCCAACTGCAGAAACAATTACTCCCAGATGAGGAGCATTTGCTCCAAGCTATAACAATTTTCAAAGCACTGGTTAACCAAATTAGCTATCTACCGCTACGCCGCACTATAATAAAATAATTACTTTGCCGTAACATCAATTCATAGAATTAGGTATTTATTACTAACCCCGTACTATAAATAAATTCCTAATTGATCACTGTGTACGACTAGTTGCCTAAAGTAATTTTTTATAAATTAATTTAAACAACTATTAATGAAGGGATGATGTCATATGCAAGACTGGTTTCATACAGTGGTATCCCATAAAAAAATTTAAATAGACACAAATAAAAAATACGATACAAACGATACAAATTGTTACTATATATAACTTTGCAAAATACAATTTTAAAGCATTTTTTAAATTGTTATTCAATAAAAAGCAAAGCTTTCTTTAAATGAAATTTTGAAAAGAGATAATAGTCACAAAAGCAAAGTTGGAATTGTAAAGTAGATGTTGTAGTTTTTTAAAGCTGCATTCATTTCTACTTCTTGAACAGTTTGTGCATTATGCACCGAGCAGTTGTCGTGCAAAAACAAAGTTTTTGGTGGTAGAAAACTATTATGAACGCATTACATAGACTTTTATTATTTTAGAATAAAACAGTCAAATTTGCAAATTTGTTGTCTACTAGCTTGAGAATTCATCATGCTGACATTTTGCTTGTTCCAAAATTTTTGTATAGAATTTTAAAAACACGCTGTTTTTTTTATACATTGCAACCAATTTTATGCTACTTTTTTCCTTCCTTTATTAAAAATGTTGTTACGCTTTTTATTTTTTTTTTTAATGTTTTAAGTATGGCGTTACATAAAGGTGAATTAGTATGTTTAATTCTACAAGACTTATATATAGTATTTAACACTATAGATTCTACATACATATATTATATGCAGTATCACTGTACAATAGCCTAATTTTGGATTTTAAACCTTATTTTGTACAATTTGTTTGTACATTTTTCTATTCTTAGACACTTTTTTTGCTTCTGGATTATATTTGGTCATAATACTACTTTTAATTTTTTTTGCACACATTTATCTACAACATTCAACAAACTTTTACGTGGTCTACTTCTGCATTTTGGTCCAAAACCATTTTCAGAATATATTTGCTTTGTTATTGAATTCTCACTTATTCTTTCTACATTGCTAAACCAACATAAAATACTACGTTGTACTGGTCTATTAATGTTATTTTTAAACCACATTTGTTTATTACTAACTCTGTTTATACAAGTTTTATGATACATACTTCTTAAGTACCTTACTCGAACAGCATTTAAATGGTTTTCCAATTGGACAGCTGCCAATTTTGAAGATATTATCTTTTGACATTTGGCAAATAAAAACTACGCCATTATTAAAAATGAAACGCATTGAAATTATTAAAATTCACTACAAAAATGGTGAACATTTCTCAGTCATAGTGCGCAAAACTAAAGCACTTTTTGGTCGTCGTAAAGCACCTTCTCGGTCGGCAATGATAAACCTGGTGGAAAAATTTTAGCTGTTGGGACAAGTTTGTGATGTAAAGAATCGAAACCGTGTGCATCGCTCACCATAAATATTTATTTTTGCTGATTGGGTTCTTCAAATGCATCAATATGATCCGGAATTTTATCAAAAAATTATCTTCAGTAATGAGGCTCATTTTCACCTTGGAGGCTACGTTAATAAACAGAATTGTCGCATTTGGAGCTATAAAAATCTAAGAATATCTGTTGAAAAATCTTTGCATCTTCAACGTGTCACTGTTTGGTGCGGTTTTTGGGCTGGCGGTGTGATTTGACCCTACTTTTTTTTTTAAATGAGTCTTGTGCAACTGTTACGGTAAATGGATGGCGCTACAGAGCTATGATTAATAATTTTTTTTTTCCCGACCGTGTTGTTTCTCGCAGAGGTGATCACAATTGGCCACCGAGATCTTGTGATTTAACATTTTTAGACTTTTTTATTTGGGGCCACGTGAAAGATAAGGTCTATGTTAATGCTCCACAATCGATTCAAGATCTTAAAAATAAAATTTGTGAAGTTATCGAGGACATACAACCGCAAATGTGCAAATTGGTCATAGAAAATTTTATAAAAAGAATGTGGTACTGCAACCATAACCGTGGCGGCCATTTGACTGATATCGTTTTCAAATGTTAATAGCATACCTTCCTCTTTTCAATGAATAAAACATTTATTGTATTCCTTTAAAAAATACCCGTTTTTTTTTATTATCAAAATGAAATCTTTTATGTCCGTACTAATAGTCAGAGATTAATTAAATCTTAGATTGAACCTAGATTCATAAATCGGAGATTCATTTTGATAGTCGTTGATTAGCTCTAAGCTAATTCACGGATATTGTGACAGCGCGGAACAAGTTGAAAACTATGCAACCGTTAATATAATGCTAGATTCAAATAATCTTGGAACCACCCAAGATTAATTGAATATTGATGGTTGCACAGTTTTCAACTCGTTCCGCGCTGTCACAATATCCGTGAATTATCTTAGAGCTAATCAACGACTATCAAAATGCAACTTAAGTTACCGTCACAATATCCGTGAATTGGCTTAGAACCAATCAACGATTAGCTAAATGAATCTCGGATTCATAAATTCAAGATCAATCTCTTTATCTATTAGTACGGGCATTATTGGAAAACCCTATATTTTACATTTTTGCTTTTTTTACATACCCATGCTTCAGATCCATACACCATACAGCAGAGTTGGTGTCAATACAATTTTATAAAATGTCTACTTTTGATATGACAAGATAATGATTAGTATATATTCAGCTCTACGTACTGCTTGAGTATCTCTAATTAAACTTCTTAATTTTTTATCAAGCACCACAAAATCAATTATAGTTTTGGACTCACCCTTACGCCATAAACATGTGGATAAATTTGTGCTTAAATCATGTCAAACTTATTAATTTCTTGCCATATTTGTTTACTTTATTGTCATCACACTTTTCCAGAACTCTTTCTTGATTCACTTTTTGTGCACTCAAGATTTTATTCAGGTTCTGCCAAAACTTTATATTTTTTTCTTTCTATTGAAAAGCGCGTACTCTGCCACTAGAAAATTCTACGGATGCTATTTTTCATACGTATCCATAAGATTTTAGATAAAACCAATTTAAACTTCTTTACTTGTTTCTTGGCAGTAGGGCTTAGAACTATGTCTACACATTGACAAGCACCCACACCAGACCACAAAGCCCTACTACCGTCATTCATAGTACCCACAATTTTTTCTTTTTTTTTTTTAAACACACACACACACACACTCACACACACACACACACACACACACACACACACACACACACACACACACACACACACACCAAATAGCAATTTATCTTTTATTTATTTCTTTTGACAATTCAGGTTTTTTGACAAATACTCCCCTCATATTCCAAGTACTAATAATCCCTGCTTTTACTAAGTTGTCAACAAATCGGACAGTGTCAAGTAAGCGTACACTACTGCAAGCAAGCCAGTATCTATAATAATATTAGACTGTTGCCTTGTAGGCCAGTATAACGTGATACGGAACACAAGAACACTTATAGTATAGAATCTATACTGTATAGATCATAACATACTATTAATGAAACTGCATCACAGCACATCTTATCTTATGAATCACATTCAGTTAAACAGCAAAAAAGTATTTAAAGTTTAGTTTTATTTATTATTTATTATTTATTATAATAATTTATTTTTTTTTATTACCTAAATTTATTATAATATATTTACATATTTACAACTTTTTTTTTTCTCCCCTCTTGCTGCTTTACACCGTTTTCATATATGGTAGGCTGCAAAGCTTCGTATTCGGGGCACCATTTTTATTTTCTCTTTCCATTTATCTTATTTTGTGTGTATTATTTTGTTTGTTTATTTATTTGTTTGTTTTGGTCTTGTTATTATGTAGTGTTCTTTTATTTTTGTTTTAAATTCTTTATGAGTTTTCGTTTTTTTAATATTTTCAGGTAGTTCATTGTATGTGATTAGTCCATTGGGTGTACATGTTTATTAATTCTTCTTCTCGTGTTATGTCCGAGAATTTCTTTGTTTAATATTATTTGTAGATTTGTTTTAATTTCTTTATTTTTAATTTTATATATTAGTTTGCATTTTTCTATTTTTATTTTTTCGTTAATGTTTGTTTTGTTGATTATTTTGTATACTTCTTCTGTTAGTGTTAGCTTTGGTAGTTTATGTATTATTTTATGTATTTTGTTTTGTTGTCTTTGTATTTTTTGTATATTTGTTTTTGTTGTCTCACCCCATATATTTATTAAATAGTTAATTTTTGATAAATATAGTGAGTAGTAAATACTTATTGCAGTTTCTTTTAGTATGCATTTCCTGGCTCTATAGACAGCTCCTATTGTTGCTGCACTTTCTTTTAATATTTTGTTTATTTGTGTATCCTATGTTAGTTTCTCTGTTATTATTATTCCCAAGTATTTTGTCTGTTTTGTTCTGGTAATTGGTATGTTATTTATTTTAATTTTTATGTCAATATCTTTTATATTTTTTTGTCTTATTACCATATACGTCGCTTTTTCTTTATTTATTGTTTGTATGTTTTTGTCGTACCATTTAGTTAATTTCCTAATGTCTTCATTTATGTTTCTTTCTATTGCTTTTTTGTTTTTTCTGTGATATATAATACATGTGTCGTCAGCATATGTATATATTTCTCCAGTCAAGTTTATCTCATGTATAATATATACAATATTGGTGCTAGTACTCCACCTTGTGGTAGCCCATATTCTGCTATTGTCGATGTACTAAGTATGTCGTTTATTTTTGTTCTCTGTGTTCTGTTTTTAATATATGTTTTTAGTAGTTTTAAGTTTGTATTTCTTATTCCAAGAGTTTCCATTTTCTTGATCAATTTGTCTTTGTCGATGGTGTCAAAATCTTTTCAATATTGGTATTACATACTGTTTTTCATCCAGCTTTTGGGCTATGTGTTGTATTATGTCAGTTGTTATGCTCATTGTGTTTGAATTTTTTTGAAATGCATATTGTCTTTTGTTTATTATGTTATGTTTGTTTATGTGTGTCATTAATCTGTTATATATTGCTATTTCTGTTATTTTGCTTAGCACTGATATAAGCGATAGCGGCCTATAATTTTCTTATTTTGATTTTTCTCCTTTTTTGTGTATTGGTTTTATAATTTGTTTTTTAAGTATTTGTGGATATTCATCTGTTCATTTTATTTATTAATTTTTTCAGTATTGGTGCTATTTCTTTTTTTATAACTTTTATTACGTCATGGGTTATTTGATCTTCTCCTGGGGCGCTTCTTATTTTTAGTTGTTTGATTATATTTTCTATCTCTTCTTCTGTTGTTTTGTCAAATGTATTAATATTGTCATATCAAACGAATGAAACATACTAAACTGTGCAGACAATGTAAATATTCAGTAATGGGCTTAGAATTACATGAACATCATACACAAAAACAATAAAAATTTGAACAATAGCAATATTATTTTAAACTTAAAACACGCACTACTATCAGCGTAAACGTAGTGCAAAGTTCCTCAACAATATTACTTTTAAAAACACTCTGTCTTCCTAAGAACTTAAGTAACGTTTGCAATGAACTTAGATTTTAAGCAAAAATCACGAATTTTATATAACATATTCTATTGTGTACATATGTAATGTTACTAAAACAACGTAATAGGTGTCTTAAACAACATTTTAGCTGTTTTGCAAAAGTAAGTATAAATACTGCTAGTACAACTTTTTATTTGTAGAAATTGTATTCAACAATAAAACATTAAAAATATTCGTAATAGGGTTGGTACTTTTAACAGCAAAACTAGTTTTATATAACTTTCCTGTTGATATTACGATTATTTGTTGTTATATAACATGTTTTTTATGAATTATTTGTTTTTTTCAAGAAAACAGTTTTTGAGCATAAAATTCTGCTAATAAAAAAGTTAATTTGTAAAGTTAGAAGAAGGAAAGTTTTCTGTTTTGTCCATCTTGAGTGAAAAAACAATAAAAAAAACAAACAAAAAATCAAATATATTACCACATTACAGATTACAAAAAAAGACGCAACGTGTAGTATTGTATCTAGATTATTGTCCATGATACTTTAAACTAATAAAAAAATCAATTTTGCAGTTCTGATTTGATGTAATCTATACATAAATTTGCATAGACATTTTGTTAATATTTTTTATGTTAGAGTTGTTATTTTTCATTTTTATAAATAGTATTATAAATAGTGATATGAAATTGGTTTAATTGACAATTTGTTAAATACTATCTGTAAAAAATATGTAAATACGCTTGTTTGATAAATATTTATTATTTATTATGATACAAATATTTTGAATATAAATATCAATTTATTCTTAAATATCAGCACATATTAACACACTAATTAATGCAATCGTTTGTTCTCGAATATTTTTGTCATAGTCCTATCATACGTAAGCGCCATCCGTTGACTTGTAGCCGAAATCATAATTTTAATAAAATCAATAAGCACCCTATTTTAATTCAACCCTATCCGCGTTTGGTTGTTATATGTAGCCAAGACGCAGCTTATATAGTCTTCTGTAATGTTGAAACTTTATAAAGACAGAGTCACCTGTTAATACAATTCTAACTGTCACTATATTTGCTAGGAGTAAAAGTAAACTTCTTGTTCAAACAATTTTGAAACAAGAAATAATAAAATATATTTTTTTAGGTTAAGTTTTTAATAACAAAATTTTTTTTTTAAATACTTTAGTATGCTGTTTTATTTATTTTTATTAATATTCAGACCGATTTTGGTTGTTAAGCCATCATCAGTTTAACTAAAAAATATTACATATAATATTGACATACAGTTACATACATTAACATATACTCTGTGAAGTAAGTATTTCATAAATGATGTGCACTTCGCGTTCTTTACTTTTCTTTTGAATGATCTATTGTATTATTATTCCAGAATTATTATTAATATAATAACTATTAATATATTGCTTGTGTTTATTTTATTAAGAAGAAGGTTAAAATCTGTAACCAAATGAAACCAAAAAACGAGTATTCTGAAACAGAATAAATAAACTTACATATGGAATCAAATAATTTTTGGCTTATCCTTCATTTGAATAAGTTTGTCATTTCAGGTAGATTGCATATTCCGGCTAAAGATGTAATAATAATTTGTAAAAAGGTAGAAATGCAAATAAAAAAAATTATTAAATTTACAAACTATATAACTTCCGACAGAGGATAGATTTTTGGATTATTTTATAATATTAATGATAGACAGAGCTCGGAGCCATCATATTACTAATGATCCATATTAACATACTACGTCAGTCAAGCCTTTGTTGGGACAGGTTTTAGTTTTGTTTTTTTCAATATGTAAGTTTATTTATTCTAATTGAAAATATTAGTTTTTTGTTTTTTTTTTTCAGTTGTAGATTTTAAAGTAAAGATGCAAAACATAACTTTTAATTAATTTTAAATAAAATAAATCTGTAAATACAAGCAATATATCAATAACTATTATATTAATAATAGTTCTGGAATAATAATACAGTAGATATTCCAAACAAAACAAAAGTAAACAACGCAAAGTGCACATCATTTATGAAATAGCTTACGTGACGTTTTTTACAGAAATTGTATTGCTGGTTATTGTGTGGTGTGGTTATTGTTGTTGAGTGTTTTAGTGTAGTGTGGTTATTGTGTTTTTTAATATATAAATATGTTGGTATGAGTTATTGAATTGTTCATTTAAGTATCTGTAGTTTTTATTGTTTTTTAGTTTATGACTTTGTTAACTCTAAAATTATAATTTTTAGGGCCTATTTACATTGGTGTAAAAGTTTAATATTATTTTTGTTATTAATGTTGAAAGTGTGTTTGTGTATTTGATAATGTTGGAAAAAGTGGAGTTGTGAGTTTTATGTGTGTGTTCTTTAAGTCTGTATTTTAGTGCTGTACCAGTTTGCCCTATACATACATGTCCCTGTACAATCTTGGCAATTGATTTGATAAATTCATAATTTTATTAGTTTATCATTTTTGTACAGTAGTTTTTGTATTTTATTACTATTATTGTTGTAATAACTTAATTTTATGTATTGGGTGTTTGTGTTTTTAGTGTTGTGTGTTGTGTGTTAATAGTGTTGTTAAGTAGTGCTTTGTGTTTTTTAATTATTTTATCTATTGTGCTGAGGGAAATTTAGTTATTTATAGCTAGTTGTTTCATTATATTATATTCAAGTTGTAGATGTGCAGATGATAGTGGAAGTGACATTGCTCTGTGTATTAGAAAGTGAAATGCTGCAAATTTGTTGTTAAATTGTGATTAAAGTTTAAAAAAATTATTGTGCCTAAATTGGTTGATTTTCTATAAATTTTGAAGTTTAGTTTATTTGAATTGTTTTTAATCACTCTCAGATCAAGAAAATTTATTTAATTGTAGGCCTGAAAGACTAGAGTCAATGGCCATTTCACAAAAGATTTCATTTTTTTTTTCGTAAATGTATTGTAAAAATAATGCTATATACTTCCTGCAATGTTTTTTTGTGAATAAAAATGTTATATATATATATATATATTTTTTTTTATTTAAATTTATTTTCTATCTTAAATTGTATGTTTTTGATATATGAATGTAGTTTATTTATGTCATTTGGTTGTCCATTGAATATATAAAATATACCATCTATGTATCTATGCCATAGAATTATGTTATTGTGTAGTGGGTTGTTGTAATTTAGTATACTTTTTTTATTGTGTTGAGAAATATGTTAGGTAGAGTAGTTAAGCTTGGTGCTCCCATTGGTAGTCTATCGGTTAATTTATATGTTTTGTCATTGTAGGTGTAAATTGTTTCTGAAGTGAATTTTTTTGCATTTTTTATTATGTTATTAATTTCTTCAGAGTCTATGTTCAGTGTTTATTGTAAGGTAAAAATAGTAGTATTGGTAGGTTGGTATATAAGTTGGTGATGACAATGGAGATCATCGTATTGTTAAGTTAGGTTAGGTTAGGTTAGGTAATAAACAATGTTAAAACTTAATTGGTAAATACGCTAAATAAATTAATTCAGTTTATTTAACATATAAAAAATCACTTTCATTGCAGATGGCACGCACATAAAGTTTACAAATAAAAATCTAAATGCTCTACGTAAATGGCCTATGTTTGGTGATGCTTTACGATTGTTGCCGATTTTTGAATTGTTTCTCGTAAAAAAGTTAGACGGGTTTAATTTAAAAAAGAAAAATTAAGTTATGTTTTTTTTTTAAATTACTGTTAAAGTATAATAGTAAAACGTCAGCAATACGTGTAGTAATGTTAATTCAAAATTTGTTTCAAGTTGATAGACTCGTTTAGAAGATATTATTTTTTTATCACAAACGCATTAATGGTCTTAACTTTAGATTCAATTAACCAATTGTTGTCCGAAACATTTTAATAGTTAGTTTACAATGTTAGTAGCTTATAATGCATATTTTAAATGTTTTTTTTTTTTTTTTTTTTTTAATTTAATTTTTCAATTTATTCTTTACATATAATTATACACAAAAAAAATAAACTGAGGGCTTTGTCATTTGACATCCGGCCGAAAAAAATGTCTATATAGTTTAGATTGTTGGAAGCTGTTCCATAAACTCCACAATGGGGTTGATGTGTTTCTTTATATTCTTAAGTGCATCTATCACGGTTTAAATGTTTAAAAATCTAAAATAATATAATGTAAGATGTTTTTAATACATATTTAGTTTTATCAAGTCACTCACAAAATGGCCGCCGTAAAATATTTCCATGGTCAGGTATCCAGTATATCCATGATTTTGTCAACACTTCTAAAATTATTTATAGATAAAATAATCTAACCACTAACATTGTAACGTATTCTATTGAATATTCTACATTAAAACTGCAGAAGACTAATATATTGACAATGACGGATTACTACAATGCTACCAGCGGAGACCAAGGGTGAGGTTTGATTTGTACTAATTAAAAAAAATAAAGTAGGTAATTAAACTATATTATTCCAATAACACATTTGGAATTTACCTAATAAGCCGTTGGTCAAACCCTTTCAAACAAGTCGTAAACTTCTTTGGCGATGTAAAAAGCTGTAAAACGCAATAAAAACAAATATAAATGACAATTATAAACAATTTAAAGGACTTGCGCATGAATAGTAAAACCTAGGAAATAATTTTTTTTTAAATAACTTCTTAATAAACTAATCCTAAACATAAATTGCAATCATAACTGGAGTACTCCTAGGTAGGTTATACACGTATCACTTATAAACTAACATACATAAACCATAACATACTAATTAATAAATTCACAAGTTTTGAGTTATTAAACTCTATACAATTTTAATGTTAAATTAAGATTTAAATTTATTTTATTTTAATTTTTGATTCTAAAATTATTTTAAATTTTAATTCTATTTTTATTTTAAATTTTAATTTTCAATTTTTAACTTTCATTTTTCAATTTTAATTTTATGTATCAAGTCTGTTATTCATTTGAAAGCCGGTGCAGTGAGCCACTCATCGTAGTTAATTCCGTTCTTCTATTTAATTGGCTGTTTATTATTGGCTATTTTGAATCTAGCATTAATTAGTATTACGTCTTAGCATCATGCCGACCATATTTAATAAGAAGATATAACAGGCCTCAAAATTAAATAACACGTGGCTACATACATAAAATATTACATATAAATTATTACAATTGCATTACATTAATCATTAATTATCTAAACTAAATTACAGTAATGATAATATTAGGTACATTTAGTTGTTGGGCGGTTTTCGAAGAACACGAGGGTATTATTTATAATATTGTAAAGCGTAAGCGAATGCGTGGCATCGCTAGCAACGCACCCTAACGAAAAAAATTGCACAGCAACGCGGAGCATCGAAGAGCTTGGCGGCAAAGAATGGGGAAATACTAATGGCACGACAAAACAGGTTGTTTGCACGACAGCACATCAACACAGACAACACAGTATTTTTTATTTTTGCACGGCACGACAATATAGTATTAAGTAACAAAAACAAAACAAAAGTGTTGCAACGACAAAAAAATGGAATGCCCAATCAAATAACGACAAATACATTACACAACAAATATTATACAGTGCGCTTTAGAATAATACATGGCACCACAGAAAATATATTCCACGACAGAATTATATATTTTACGGCACGAATAAGGTAGCCCGCTAAACTGAATATGCGTGATGTCACTTTCTTCTCGACTAGCGTTGCTGTGTACGTGTAACCTCAAATATTTGCAATTAATCAAGGTAAGTTAGTAACTGTAAAACTTTATAACAATCTATTATTTTTACAAATATTATATTATTTTCCGAACTGCATGCAATTCTCTTAAAGAAACTAATTAAATATCGATGTTTAAATAACAAACATTTTTTCTTTACAAGTATTATCGTTCTTTAAAATCAATACAATATTATTATGCAAAAACAAAAGCAGAAATATAAAAAGTAACTGGTTTTACAAACTAACTAACAGCAAAATATATAATTAGAATAATGTAGACTATTATTATAATTATTAATTAAGAGAATAGTTTAAATTATTCTAATTATTAATTTTCTGTCGTTCAAACATCTTATTATGTCGGCCATTTGTATTATTTTTAGTCTGGTTAAAGTTATTGTGTAAGTATTTAAATGTTGGCAAACATATTTTACTGTCGTGCAATTCTTTTTAGGGATGTTATTTAAAATTAACTGTCGTGCAGACAATCTTTTTATCCGTTCGTTTATCCTATTCTGTCCGGTCAATAAACCTAACCTGTGAAAAATTGAGCAAAAAATACATTTTATTTTTCTTGTTTTTATCACGACATTGAAAGCAAATTACTTAGTTTTTTTTGTTTTAATTTAAATATTGTTTTAGTTAATTATCATGTTTACCGGAATAACATAACAAAATTTTTCATTTTCAATACTAAACAAAGTATATGGTGTATTTCGACGTTTTTATTTAAGGGGGGAGAATAGTTGCATGAAACTCGGCAAGAAAACGCCTGAATATAATTGAATAAAATTTTTACACATTGTAGAAGAAAGTCCAATCTGTGTCATCAAATTTGTAGAAATTTGATGCGATAAATCGTTTCTCCGCTATTAATTTTTAAAAAGTGACGTTTTTAATTAGTTTTTTGTTAATTTTTTACTCGTTAAATATAAGTTCAAATCTTTAACCAAAAACATGAAGACATAGAATATTGTATGTAGTTCAGCATATAAAAAGAGTGATTACTAAAATCTTATCGTTGAGTTGGCGTTTTGTCCTATAAGAACTAATTTTATGTTACGTGTCAATATTTTAGTAGAAACATAGGTTCACCGATATTCTCGTAGATGTGATAGGATTTAATATTTTTCCATAACATTACTACTAGTGGCACTACAACAGGACGGCGCGACTAAACCCGGCAATTCTCTAGCGTTAACTACTATTTAATTACTGTATTTTTACTTATTACTAAAATTATAACAAAGATTTTAAGTGATTGCAAATTATTTACTTAATTATTCCATATCGATGCAGTTTCACATGAAATTGATCAGAGGGTTATTCTGGGATGTGGCGATATCTCTGATCGGTTTTTATGACGTCATAATTAATTCAAAAAATCTGCCGGTGATCTCTTTTTGTACCACAGGTTCATCTAGTAATATAAACTCAATACCAAGCTTTAAGTTAATTGCATTTTTAAACGTCGACATGTATTATTAATTATACATTTATGAATTAAATGTCACCGATATTAAAATAAGTGCCTGCATAGGGCCTTCCTCAAGACGTAGCATTTGCTGTCAATTGTCATCTTACAACATGTCTAATAAACTTAGTCTGCCAACAGCAACGTTTTCTGAAAAACTGAAAGTAAGATGCGTAATACAAATTTTTGAAAAGGTTGTTCTGAAGAGGTGCTTAATTATCGACCAATTACAATTCTTAGTATTTTTTTTTTAAATATTAGAAAAAAGTATATTTTAAATTTACAAGCTTTATAGATAAAGAATTCTTTCGGTTAACATAGCTCAAGTTTTTATTCAATACGTGTGGAGAAACTAAAAAAACAAAAAAATTATATTTTTTGGAATCAATAGACTTTGTCCTATTTATTTAATCGC
Source organism: Tachinus rufipes (assembly GCA_963932245.1). Lineage (NCBI taxonomy): Eukaryota > Metazoa > Arthropoda > Insecta > Coleoptera > Staphylinidae > Tachinus > Tachinus rufipes. The sequence continues at coordinate 66,180,857 of OZ010745.1, read as the reverse complement.
AAAATTACGAGTAGAACTAATGGATATAAAACAAATATAACTTAAGGCTCTGTGTATGGACTTTTAATATGTTTACTTTTTTTAAATGACTTGCCTTAACATGTTAATAGCAAAGGATTTATTTGCATGTATTCAGATAATAATTTAACTGCTAAATCAGTTCGATGCCTTAAACAACTTTTATAAAACAAATGTATTAGCTCTCAAACAAATAACAATGATATAGTATATAGTGTATCAAGAGCCGAATTAGGCTTTTTCTACTTCCTTCTATACATTGCCATTTTTTGCTAAAAACGGCGTGCTGCTAAAAGCAGCGTGCTCCAAATTTGTCTACGTCCGATATGGGCTATACTATTCACTCTTGTTATACAAAATACTATTAGCAGCACGCCGCTTTTGGCAGCACGCCGCTTTTGGCTGCACGCCTCTTTTGGCAGCACGCCGCTTTTGGCAGCACGCCGCTTTTTGCAGCACGCCGCTTTTAGAAGCAAGCCGCTTTTCGCAGCACACCGCTTCTAGTAGAACGATTAGAAACATTATTTTCAATGTTTATTATAATTTGTCACTACTGTCAGATTTTAAGGTCTATACCGACCGCTACCTTGACGTAGTATTTCAACAAAAACGGCAACTTTGGCGTCATTGCTGTTTCTACATATAATTTGATAATCAATTAACTTTTTTACCAGTACATTCAGAAAGAATTAAACTATGACATGTCGAAGTGTTTTTTGTCAAATTATATTTGCAAATAGCAACAAAATGCATTCAAAAATACATAAAATATTTTCAAATTTGATAAGTCAAGATCTTCATCTAATTTAAAATTGTATTTTAAAAAAGGTATGAAATAATAATAAAAAATGTAAAATAATTATTTTTTATTTTCTGGAGATATATTACATTCTAAAAACTATCGTCTGAATTATAAAATTTATCATCTCAATGAATACATATATAAAAGGTAATTTTTTAGCGTTTGGTTTTTAAAAATTTAAAAAAAAAAACAGAAAATTTTTGATAATGAATGAAATATTTATTTGGAGCGATATATCAATGTTTGCCATTTACTTTTTAAATATTATTTTATGTAAATGTTGCCCGCGGCTACGCCTGAGGTGGTTCATCCGTCTAATTTTGGCATACTTTTTCCAGCATTTTGGCTGGTATCTTACCAACAGCAGCTGTAATGTTGTCTTTTAGAGCTGCAATTGTGGCTGGTTTATCCCACAAAAAAATAGTCTAGTGGTGTCAGATCGCATGATCTTGGCGGCCAATGGACTGCTCCAAAACGTGTGGTTAATTGCTCACCAAACTCGCCTCTCAATTGGTCCATGGTATCGCGTGCCGTGTGGCATGTGGCACAGTCTTGTTGAAAGCACATGTTAACCAAGACCAATTCTTCTCTCCATTGACTGTAACGTTGCAATTTTTATTATTAAAAAAAATACGGGCCAATGATGCCGTAGGTCCACAAACCGCACCAAACAGTGCATTTTTCAAGGAGCATTGGCAGCTTTTGAACTGCTTCTGGTTGCTCGTTAGACCAAATTTGACAATTCTGTCTGTTGATGTTCTCTTTGAACCAAAAATGAGCTTCGTCGCTGAAGATAATTTTTCAATAAAAAAGTGGATTTTTCTCCAATTTTTCTAAGGCCCATTCAGCATACAAACGACGTTGTGGTAGATCACCCGGCTTTAGTTCTTGCAGCAGCTGTATTTAGTATGGTTTCATACCGAAGTCTTTACGTAAAATCTTCCAGGTGGTCGAATAACACAAGCCCAATTGTTGAGAACGGTGGCGAATTGACATGTCACGATCTTCATTAACGTCAATACAGCAGCAATTTTCTCCTCGGTATGCAGTGTGAAGTGAAACTGGTGCAAAATGTGGCCGGTTATGACGACCATAAAATGGACGTAAAATGCGAAACACATTTTTTACAAAGCACAAATTTTTATAATAAAATTCAATAATTTGCAAGCGCTGTTTGTTTGTTAGTCTATTCATGGTGAAGTGGCAAACCTTCTAAGCATTTTTAGCATTAACAAATGTCACGAACCAGGTGGGCTGTGTAAAAACATTTTAAATAAAAAACAAATAGCAAAAAATTCACCCGTTATTTATTTGAAAACTTTTCAGGAAAACATTTGTATTTTCTAAATAATAAAAGAATACATAATGGGTATGGTTTTTTATGATAAGCTTAAAGAGCAGGACATGGAACCCATAAAACTTTATAAATTCTGCAATTAAACACTTCATTTTTTGGAAAAATATCAGTATTAGATAAAACAATTACTGGCGTTTCAGTTACTTGCTGATCGTCACAATACTTAACGCGAATTGGGCAAGTATCACCACCAAATATCATTTTAATTGTGTTTCAAGCAGAGGGTTCACAATTAGATTCATTTCAACAAAGAATACGTTTATTAAAACAATCCTGTAACGGAAACCCAACGTATTTATTAAAATTTGCTATATAACCCACACTTAGACAAAAATTAAGAACAGCATAAACAAAATAATTCTTACAAGCACTTGGTTCAGATATGCAAACTAATGCATTCTGTTTTCCATTATTACGATTAATAATATTACATATTGTTTTAAGGAATAAAAACAATTTTTCACAATTATTATTGAACTGAAACAACAATAACTTTTCGATAATTTCCAATGACATTGTAATATCGTAATAATGTTCAGGAACATTACCTATTGGAGCGTTGTAAATGCACACTTTAGCATTAGTTGCCATTTGCTCCAATTCAGCAATACTCATATCTTGAACTTTAGCAGTGATTGAATTTAAAGGTATCTGAATATTATTACGATTTAATTGCCAATATTTAAATTTAGGTTCAAAGAAGTAATTGGTTTAAAATATATAAATATATAAAGTTTGGTATTATTTCAAACCCGTCAATTTAACTGTCGCACACACTGTTCAAGTCGAATAACTGAGACATACTGATGCTAGTACGCCGGTTGCACTTCGCCATGCGCGAATAGCGATTGCCAATACACCATACACAATGTCATTTAGTATATAAAATTGTAACAACACAACAATTATGTGATAACAATGTAAGTCAAAACGTTTCTAATTTTTATAAAATATAACAACACAACTGTTTCTTGAATAATTCCTAATGATGAAGTATATAATACCTTGGAACCGGTAGATAAACATGATTAACAATTAAGCACATGAAAATTACTAAATATTTTTTTAATTAACCTATAAAGTTATAAATTTTGTTTTCAACGACTTGTTAGTCTTAGATGATATTGAATCCTTTCTTGGCTCTTTACATAGCAAATGTTATAGATTTATTTGTAAAGAATGTGTTTAGTGAGTAAGACACCTTAATTCTTTTTATAAAATATACTAACATATTTTATTATAAATATATACAAAATAACTGAATTTGAGATTAATCAGCAACCATTCTACGACTTTTAGACAATTTTAAATTAAAACAATTGTCACTTAGCCACTTGAATAATTGAATTAAGTTTGAATTTTAAATAATAATCATTTTAATAACCCAACATTTAATATATTAACAATAATAGAAGCAATATTGTATTTTAAACATTCATGTTTTTAGCAAAATATGATTGACATTATTGACGTCACACCTGTGTCAGACGACGTCTAACATGGTCGAAATTTGACGTTTAAATTGCATGATAAAATTCTGTGGACATGGTAACTACTTGGAGTCTGATAACCAGCAGCCCATTTCACGCATGGGTTAATAATAAATCAGAGATTAGCAAGTCAAACTCGGCCCCGGATGTGGCGACTTCTAAATTATCATTTTTCAATATAGATGTATCTTATTCAGATATATCAATATTTCTTAAAAACGATAGGAACGGTAGGATTATTTTGTGATTAGTTTATTGAATTATTATAATAATAGTCTACATTTATAGCTAAAAACAATATAAACGTAAAAGAAATACAATTAGAACAATTTTTAAAGGAAACTGAACTTCTTAATAATTACCAAGAACCAAAAATAACATCAAAAAAGGATTTTATTAAAAACACTAAATTAAACAAATATATTAAAGGTAATAATATTTTTAATTAAATACATAAAAGAACATGCCAATAAAGTTCTTTCATTTGTGTAGATAGCATCTTTATTATTTCGACCGGTGTAAAACTTTTTATTGGTTTAGTGCTTTTAATATTTTTATAATAATTTTAAAGATGTAATGTTTTGTGTGTTCTAGACTATTCTAATTATAGTTTATTGGCTAATGATTCAAATATTGAAAAATCATCATTGGGAGCCAGTGATAGCTCATATTATTCAGACTATATCAACAAACGATTGAGATATTTTTATCAAAAACCATTGCTGGAAGTGGATCATTGGTTGGAGTATCAAAGTTACCCAGTCAAATTTTCAAACGATAACAGCAATCTCAAAATGCGATCTCGTTCAATTCGCAACTCAAAATATTATGAATTAAAACCCCAAACTAATTTACAGCATGATGATGATGTTGAGTATCACCTTAGCAATATCAACAAGAAACCAAAAGTGCCATCTTTTCATAACTATTCCTATGGTAATAAGCAATTGGAAATATTAGTTTTATTATAATAAGAATATTTGTAATCTAGAAATATTTTTTTAAAGATAATTTTAAGATTTCAGAAACAACCCAAACATTTATTCAGATTTAATTGGTTCTTCACCCGATGACTCAATAATAGCAGGTTTAAAAACTGTAGCAAATATTGTAGATTCTGATGATTCATTTCCTTTTATTGATGATGACCAGAAATATGCTATTAGATCTAAACCCAAGATGAAGGAGTCTCAATTTTACAACAGGAATGTATGTCCTACGGTAAAATTCTATTTATGTTTACAATAAAAACAAACTAAAATAAAACTAATCCATTTGCAGTCTATATTGGCGCAAACAAAAGATATTGGTTTTGGTAGTACTAGCTCAAATTCTTTTTATCCTGGTTTGCAGATAAAACCAATAATGAAAAAGTCAGTAAAATCAAGAAAAACTAACACATCTCGTACAAAACATAGAGATGAAACCATTTCTACTCAATATATTATTACTAAACTTTCTAACAACAGATGTAGTCAACCAAATTTGTCTGGAAAAAGTATAAGCATTAATAAATCAAGTGATATTTTTAAACGTCGATCAAACAAAGAAAAAAGCTACAAGAAAAAAAACGTCAACGATTCAATATCATTTTCAAAGTATCCATATTCATATAATAGTCTTCCATATGACATGAAATTACATAAAAAACAAATTCACAATAAAGAAGATGCTATAGGCCATCATAAAAGCAGCTTGCAAAATAATATAAAAGATTCAAAAAAGGAATCTAAACACAATTCTTTTAAGTACCCAGAAACAATTGTTTATGTACAAGCTCCTTATGTATCTGGCAAACGATCAAAAACCAAAGGCTGCAATTCAAACAAATCAAATAAATCTGATTCTAGCAATAACAGAGAACATAAACCAAATGATATTATTAATACTGTAAACACGGTTGTTTGCAAATCGCCTTCTTCTTGCAAAAATAATAATGCAATGCAAAAAAGTAACTCCAATAGATCAAATAAATCAGAACATAAAGTTAATTATAGTTCATCGTACAATCGTAATCAAATTGACAACAAAAAGTCATTATGTAACACGTGCCCAAAACAACGCCCTGAAAAAAAAATTTCAGTAAGCACACTGGAAGCAGACAAATCTTCACAAAAAGAAAAAAAAAATCTTAAGAAAGAAAAAATAAACGTGTTGGCAACACAGGTGTTTCCTGGCATTGATATAACATCATGTCACGATGTTTGTACATTATGTGAGGATGACGAATGTAACTACAAATCCAAAAAAAATGGAAGCTGTGACTGCAGACGTTATTCTACAACTAAATCATCATCATCGAAACGTTCCAGTAAAAGCAAAAGTAAATCAAAATCTAAATCTAAATCTAAATCTAAAACTAAATCATCATCTAAATCTCCATCTCGGTCTGGATCACCATCTTCGTCACCATATCCAAGTCCAACAGATTCAAAATCACCATCTCCATCACGTTCAGAAGCGCCATCATGTGATGAATTTCTATGTAAGTAGAACATATAAAATGCTTGTATAATTGTATAACATATTTTTATTAGGTTCAAGAGTTCCGTGTGAGGTAAGATACGCACACACAATAATTTCACGATTTAATCATTATACAACTTATGAAGTACTAAAGTCGTCAACAAAGATGCCATCTAAAATCAGTAAAGTAACGGAACAAGTTTTTGTAGTTAAATCTTAAAGGATAAGTTTAAAATATAATGAGACGAGAATGTTTTGAATAAATAAAATACAATTTAATCACTATATAATTGTTTGGTTTATAACATAATACTCATTCAACAGTATTAAATTAATTTAATTAACAATGATTTATGTATTATTTTGCATAAAATTACAATCTAATTAATGTGGTATAATTATTTATCATTGGGCAACAACTTGGCATATAAAATAAGATATTATAGCCGCACTCAAAGTTTGCACTTACTTTTGACAGTTCAAAGAATGCATCTTATCAGTACTAAATTAAAATTTTTAGTTTATAAAATTAAAAAGTATATTTTTGTTTGTTAGTTGTAGTAAAGTATTGATTTGAATGTTTATATTTTTTCCTCACTTTATCAAGTAAAACAACTTTTCAAAACATGTGCATACAATATTAAAGTAGCAAAAAAACCCTAATGCTCAAACCTGAAATAATAGTTTAGTAAATGATTTTGGTATTTTACACAACAACACAACTAGTACTAAAGGAACTCTGCGTCTTGTAAAAATATGACGCACATTTATGAATCCCTACCTACCTACCTACCTACCTACCTATCTAGTCATGCCATTAAGAATTGTTTTGTTACGCAGACAATACGCATGCATTTTTGCCAGTTGCATTAAATTTAATATTTACTTGTGTTCAAATATTGAAAATAATCATTCACAGTTGGATTATTTTTTTTATATAGTTTCTCAATTTTGTTGTTCTACAAAAAAATTAATAAATTGATAGACTGACTTTTTATTTTTTCTTCCAAATCTACTAAATTTTGTTGTTCTTTCAGAAATCTGATAGATTGGCCAACTAACTAATAGACAAACCCTAACATTGTAAAAAAAACGTTGATGTTTAGACGTAGATAAAACAATAAATAAGTATTTAACATTTTTATTTATTAATAATAAAATATTCTACTTTGAAATTATTTTATTTATGGCAAACATGTTTCACAAATTTATTTGCATTTTCAATGCTTTTTATATGATTAATAATATTATTTAAAAATTGTATTATTCCCGCTACCCAGATTTCCTGTTTTAAATAGCGGCAATAAAACAATTTTAAAATAATATTATTAATCATATAAATGGCATTGAAAATGTAAATAAATTTGTGAAACATGTTTGCCATAAATAAAATAATTTCAAAGTAGAATATTTTATTATTAATAAATAAAAATGTTAAATATAAAGAATTTTTACAAAATTAATGAGGAAAATATTAATTAAATAAATAAGTAATTTAAAAAAATAATTTTACAAATTATACCAAAGTTAACAAAAACTGCAATGCAATGCTAAAACTATAAAATAAATAAAATTTAAAACACAATATTACAGATCATATTAGAGTAGAAGACTTTGATTTTTTGAGTGAAAAATGCTTCAAAGTTTCTACTGAACCGTTGTAGCCTTGGACGATTTGATATATTTTGTTTACTGGCCGTTTTTGTCAAACAGTTCTATAGCTAGAGATTCCAAACTGCTGTTTAAACAATGTATAAGCAACGTACACTCTCGGCATCTCTGTATTTGTTGCACCATGACGTTTCTCTATCATCTACAACGAATACTGGTAGAGAGAAGGAGAGAGTAATATATTGATATTGTACGGCAAAACGCTGGCATAGAATCTCTAATTATAAAACTCTTTGGTTTTTGTAACTGCAAATCTTGGTTTATTGCATTGATCTAGATCAGTTGAATTAGTATAGCAAAAAACGCACAGTTTTTACCCAAGAACTTTAGGCTTAAAATACAATATTATATGTTATAGTTTGTTCGCGTTAAGACTGCAGTAGTAGTTGTTATGACAACTGGAAAACAATGTTCTGGTTGGCTTATTGTTGGCTACCCAATTTACAATAGAATATCTTCCAGATTAAAACAAAGCTACTTGTAATTGAATAAATATAGTTAACAATTTTTATTATTTATTATTTATTGGTTTTTTGCGTTATTGTAACTAGGTTAACGCATTTGTAAATAATTATAATGTATTTCACCTTTAAATTACAATTTTTTGTTGCTGACGTACAGTATAACCTTAAAAACGTTTTAAAAAGTGACTAATATACATTTTAATTAAACATATTAATATTTAATTAAAAAGCAATAAACTATATTGTTTCTGCTGTAAAGTTTTTAAATAATTTAAAATTATTTTATTATAATATAATAAACAAAGTGAAGTTAGTTGTATTATAACACCAACAAAGATATATTGCAATTACAGTTGTATGACACTGACTATATAAACCACTCCCATCACTGCAGTCTTAACGCGGACAAACTATAGTTTTTTAAACAAATATTCAATTGCAAATTGGTATATTGAGAGCAGCTTTTTGCCATATGTAAAAAGCTTACAGAACTTTATTTTCAACAAGGTAACGGCGTTTTTACACTACAGCCTTTACAAGACAAATTTTATAAATTATTACTAATGTTGTTTTATATCTGATAAAAGGTCTTTAAATAGGACTCAAAAAACTTGTAAGGTTAAGTTAATAGTAGCCATGTTCTTACAGCAGCATCTGTCAAATTTGCAAATCATACGTAATTTTTATCTTCGCCATAACCGTGCTTCTAAAACGACTATTCGACGTTTAGTAATCAAATTTGTGTTATGCAGTATTAATAAGCAGCTAAATTTGTCGAAAACATCACAATATCTTGTTGTTTACAAAAACTTGGCATCTCTGCAATTTTAATTTGACAAATTTTGCGTCGGAATTTGAGTCTGCTCTTAATGCAATTGACCCAGAAACTTAAAGTAAACGGTTATAAACAATGCCAACAACAACAACAATTGAAATTCTTAGAGCATATAGACAAATCCAATCGCAGAAGATTCACAGATCCAAAATATTAAGTTGTCGCTTTTCTTCGGAAATATAACCATCTTCAAAAATTGTGATTTTGCAAAAAATGCAGCAAACGATTTTTATTAAAAAACATAGAATTTTTATATACCAACCTCAAAAAAATTATCCAATGCATTAATTTTAATCTAGTAGCATGGGAGTGTAATTATTATTCAACATAAACATAATAAAATTGGTAGTTTTATTTTTATGGCCCAATTCTACTTACTATGGGCCGATTTTACGGAAAAAATTAGACAACTTGCCCATAGTAAGTAGAATTATGCCATAAAAATAAAATTACCAGTTTTATTAAAAATAACAGTGGAGGAATTATTTGTGATTTGCCGTTATGTTGAATAATTTCACTCCCATGCTACTAGATCAAAATTAATGCATTGGATAATTTTTTTGAGGTTTGTGTATAAAAATTTTGTTTTTTAATAGATATCGTCTGTGTCCGCTTAAAATCGACTGTCGGTGGTAAAAAAGTTATGGTAACATAATTTGCTACATTTTTTGGAAAATTACAATTTTTGAAGATGGTTATATTTCCAAAACAAAAGCAACGACTTAATATTCTGAATCTGTAAATCTTCTGCGATTGGATTTGTTTATACGCTGTAAGAATTTGAAGATGATCTTATATGTACTTTGCGAGATAATAAAGATTTTTTTTACATTTTATTGATTTTCTCCGTTATTAAAGAGTGAAAAGATGCGAGTGTGGAACCAAATATAACATCTTAGCAAAAGCTTTAAAAACACATATGGGTTAGACGTATGACTTTCTTGTATCAACCAGAAGGTAGTATTTTTGGAGATCGCGCCGAGTCGGAGTTTGAGTTTTGTCTATGAATACCACCCTAACACACTGCACAGAATGTTCGATAAAATGTAAAATATTTAAGAAAGTGGTAGGACAAATCATAACAAATAAAAAAGTTTTAATAAACATAGGTTGTCATAGCAACGGTTTTGGAGCTATAAAACATTATTTATTTTTAATATTTTTTTCCCTTCATTTTTTATTTTGCAAAACCGTGCATTTTCTTATCATAGTTGGCTGATGTTTTATAAAATAAACATTCACTATTTGACAGTTGTTGTTAGTGCACAAGTTTTCATTGCTATAGCTGATTACTCTAATGCAGAACTAGCTCACATGCATTTCATGTATGGTCGTGCTAATGAGATTGCCACCAAAGCGCGACGTCTTTATGTAAAAACTTATCCAAATTGCCAGATTCCTTCACATTGTAGGTTTGAAAGAATTTACCAGAGATTGAGACATACCAGTTCACTTCAAAAACAGTGTTATTTTTCCGACAGATTATGGTCGGTATCTACTCCTAGAGCAGAACAAGAAATTATAGCACGGATAGAGCATAATCCAGGAACGAGTGTGCGAAGATTATCAGCCAAAGTAGGATTTGGTGCTACTTTTGTTCGGAGAACCCTACACAAACAGATGCTCTATCCATACCATGCACATACCATACCTAGACCTTAAATTTACCTGATCATCAGGCACATTTGGTTTTTGTTGCTGGTTTCTACGCAAGGATGCTGAAGACCCGCAATTTTTTTGCCAAAAATTTTTTTACGGATGAAGCCGGGTTAACACAAAATGGAGTTGTTAATTTTCATAATGCACATAGTTGGGGACATCAGACACGTATTTTTATTAAACATTTGGATAGGTATTAAAGGCGACAGGTTTCAAAGTCCTGCTATTTTACCAAACCGATTAACAGGCGCTGCTTATCTTAACTTTCTGCAGATCACAATGTATGATTTTTTTGATGACCTTTAGCCCACAGGCAACAAATGTGGTTTAAACATGATGGTGCTATAGCTCATTTTTTGATTGCCGTTAGAGTGCATTTTGACTAAACTTTTCTACATAGGTGGGTAGGAAAAGTCAGACCAATTTTATGGCCAGCAAGATTTCCTGATTTAAACCCTTGAGGAACTGCAGTTAAAAATTATTTAAAAGTGCCAGAAATCGGAACCAATGAGGAATGTCCCTCAGACAAAGATGTCGTGCCTGTTTGGAAGTGGAAGGAAGGCACTTCGAACATCTTCTATAACTCTGTTCTTTGTAAAAATATGACAATTCATGTTTATTATAACTTTTTTGTTTGTTGTGGTTTGTACTACCACCTCTTTAAATATTTTACATTCTGTTTTAAACACCCTGTATATAATTTATGGTTCATGGAAAACTTAAAAAGGAAAAAAAAAAAAAAAAAACAAATGTTCTTTTATTATTATTAATGTTTTATTTTGTTTAAATTAGTTTATAAGATAATAAATTGTAAACATGTCTTAAACATGTTGTGTAGTTTTTTTTAATTGTTTACAGTTTGCAGTTGCAAATAGAAAATGTTTTCTTTATGCAAGAAATGGCGTAGCTAACCTATTCTACTGATACGGCTGCTTACAGCGTATATGTTGCTAACATTTTTAAATCAAATCAAAATAAACCTAATTACAATTTAACTGCTCTATATTTTGTTGAGTTGAATAACCAAATAAATAAAAAAAACACAAACTAAAAAAACAATGTTTTAAACATGTTTAAAACTGTTTAAATCAAAATAGTCTGAACAATATTTTTTGTTTTAAATTAGTTTAAAAGACATATTTTAAACAATTTGTTTAAAACATATCAATCCTGGTTCAATTTATTATATAATTTTTATGCACAGTTTAATTATTATTATATTACAAGCCAAATTGACAAACTAAATATGAAAGTCGATAAAATAATTATATTTAAAAAATATAAGTCGTATTAAATAATAATTTAAATTTAAAGTTAATAAACTATATTGTTATTTATATTTGTTATTTGTTTTATATTAATATAATGTGTTTATATTGTATAAACGATATTTTTTATTATATAATTTGTAAATTTGATTTTTTAAATAATCAATTATTGATTATATAAATATGTTACAATATATTTGTTTATGTTTTGCTTGTCTAATAGTAAGATTATGCTTGTTCTCTATAAGATCTAGCTCAAATGAGATAGTAGAACAAATACAAGACAGGTAAAAGAAAATTGTATAAAAATGTGTAATACTGTTTGACTGTTTAGTAAAAAGCATGGTGATGTATGCAGAAGAAATTTAGGGGTGATAGGAAGCAGAAAGCTACAGCCATACAGGTAAAGTACTATTATTATTATTAATACGTTTATTTCTTGTCTTTCGGTCTTGAAAATTACGTTTACAAATATATTTATAACCCAAAATAAAAAATCATAATTCTTCTAAAATTAACTACAACTAAATTTTTTTCTTCTTTGTTTGTCTACTTTTTTTTCGTTTTTTAACTGCCCTTATCCATTTTATCCCTCTTCCGTTTCTTTTCAACATTTTATTTTTTCCCATCTGCTCTTTTTTCATTTTGTTACACTCTTTTAACATGTGTTCCATGGTTTCCTTAGTTTCTCCGCACATTCTGCACATTTTTAAATCGTCTTCCATCCAAAATCTTGTCAGTTGCTCTTCATTGCCTCATCTGAATCTTGTAATCATCTTTTTATCATTTTTACTATAACTATCACTCTCTAGGTACATTGGCAGTTTACTTTCTATAATATGTTCATAATTTGCGTTGTACCTAGACTCATTCCCTCGTATTCTCCTTTCTTGCTTTTGCATATCTCTATCTCTTTCATAATTTTGCGCCATGTTTTTCTCCCAGATTCTCTCATTCTTTCAATTTTTTGACTAGCATACCCATTGCTATTGTAATAATTTTCCTTGATCTTCCCTAGCTTTCCATTACTTGCTCTCATTTTTTCTTTAATGCATTCTTGTAAGATTTTACATTCGTGTCTTTGTCTCATTCTTTCTTCATACTTTATTGCTCTATTTCCTGCTTCTACTCTTAAGTTATCTTTTTTGACTTCCTCCAGCACAATAAATGCTGGAGTTTCTTTGTTTAAACCTAGCACACATCTCCAATATTTCACCTGTATTGCTTCTAATTTTTCTTGTTCTTTCCATCTCCATATTTCTAATCCATATAACATCATACTCTTAACTAAATTATCAAACATTAAGCCTTTTATTCTCATACACTCAAATTTTCTTTCATTTATTCCTCAAACTTGCTCCACTACTTTATTTGCTTTTCGAGTCATCACTTTAATGTGCTCGCTTTCACTGTTAGTTGTGCAAAAACAAATTTCATACATTTAAAAGATTTTACTTTCGTAATACCTGTTTCATTTCCAATTTCCCCTTTCTGAACATCATATTTTTTATTTTTCTACATTAATTATATTATATTAATATTAATTTTTTTTCTAAGATATTTTTCTAAACTTTTCATTATTTCTTTTATTTCTTTGGCTTCTTTTGCCAGTATTACCGTGTCGTCGGCATATGCTAGCGACCACACTTTTTCTCTACCAACTACTACCCCTTCTGGTTGAGCCAACTTCAGTGTTTCTTCTACATCTGAAGCAAACAAAGTGTTGTCCAAAATTTTTCACTCATTTTTCCATAAACACACACCCTGCTTGCTGTCTCCTTATACACTTCATCAACTTGTTTTACTAGGTGCTCGCTAATTCCTTTCTCTTTCATATACTTCCACAGTTTTTCTTTATCAACACTATCAAATGCCGCCTTTAGGTTCAAAAATAACTCGTATACTTTCCCGCCATTTTCTGCTATTTTTTTTTAAACTATATGGTGTAAAATATTTACGTTATCCATTGTACCTCTTCCCTTCATGAACCCGGCTGCCCGTCTAAAATTGTCTCATTCATACCCAGTTTCTCATTCAGTTTTTCCTCTAATATCATGGCGTAGATCTTGTATGCCGTACCCAGTAGTGTAATTCCTCTGTAGTTTACTAGATTTTTTGTTCCACTCTTGTGTATCGGACATACAAGACTCTCTCTCTCTATTGACTTGGAAACTCTTTTCCCTTTTATTCCCTATTTATTAACTCACTTAATCTCATAATCAACTCTTCCGTACCATACAACTACGCTTCATTCTGTATCCCATCCATACCTGGCGCTTTTCTTTTTTTTAATTTTTTTATCTTCTCCCATATTGCTTCTTTTGAAATTTGGATGCTGGATTGGTTTTTGTCTGTTCGGTTGTTCTTCGTATTTTTTTTCCTCCAAACAAACTCAAAAAATGTTTTTTCCTTTCTACTATTGATAATGTCTCAATATCTCCCTATTTTCTTCTTATTTCTTTATTTATGTATTTCTATGTTTCTGCTACTGTCTTTATTTTTTTAATTTATATTTCTTTTTTTTTTATAAATTTTCTTTTGGCTTTTTTACACTGATTTTTGTATGCTTTCTGTTTTTTTAGATATTCTAGTTTTGCGCTTCTGTTGTTTCTCAAGTGCTTTAACATTTTTCTGGCTTCTAGTTTTTTTTTAGTGCATTCACTGTTCCACCATTTGCTTTTTTTAATTTTTTCTTCTTTTCTTCTATATGTTTTTTTTACTACTGCTTTCTCGATTGTTTCCTCTAATTCCTTCATTATCTCTTCTATATTTCTTCCGTTTTCTCTCATTCTTCTTAGATTTTTTTATACGTTAACACACTTTCTTCTGTCCAAACTACTTTTTCTTAATATTTTTTTTCATACTCCTGTTTTCTTACATTTTCCCTAATTAAGCTCAGTTCTAATGGCTGGTGAATATGTTTACCTCTTTCCACGCTGCCTTATTCACAACTACATAGTCGTTTACTGATTGCTAATTTGTCGGTATATAAGTAAATTTTCCTTTTTCGTCTCATGTGCAGTTATTATTTAAAATATCCCAACCCCTTCTCTCTATCATTTCTATCAGTTCCTTTCCTTCTTCATTTTCTGTAGTGTCTTTTGATTCTCTGTTTCTTGTGTAGTCATCTTGTTTGATTCTTTTTCCCCTCATTCCAATTCTTGCATTAAAGTCCCCCTATATAGTCAGATTCTTTCTTCAGTTTCTTCTATTAGAGTATCTAGCTTTTGCCTAGTTTTTTTCATACTTCTGTTGTATATTGTTATTAATTTATATTTTTTTACCTCCCCACAAAAATGTCCTATCCTCTTCTTGACTTTTTTTTTTTTGTATACCAGTAATTATCCTTTCTTTGGCTCTTCATCTTTTTTTTATTAATAGCCGGTTGACATTTCTAAATGTAATTGACTGGATGTTGCCTTTTAACTTTTTCCATCTTTTTTCATTTATCCACGTCTCTACCATTCCAATTATATGAAACGTTTGTACTTATTTCCAGAACTCATGATCTTTGTTGACAATCCCAGCCACGTTATAAAACAAAATTCTGCTTGTCTGTTTTTTTTTTCACGCGTTGTCTACTTATTTTTCTATTTGTGATACTATTTACTTTTTTGCTTTTTTTCACTTTTTTTTAAACTCTTTGATCTTGATTATTCTAGGTGTATATCTCTCTATCTATTTCTAATTTATTGTACCGTACCCATACTCTTCTGCCCTTCGACTTTTCTTCCCTCGCTGGGCATTAGGGTTACATACGAAAATGATAGCGTACATTATGCTAGAGGAGTAGAAGCAGGAAAAAAATGATTTGTTAGACATCATGCAAAAATGTCTAAAAAAAATGTACAAAAAAATTATAGTAAATAAGAACAATTATTATAATATAAATTGGAATGCGAGCTGGTAAGGAAATTAAAAAAAAAAAATTAGAGTGGATGGAATATGGAATATATGTTAGGCTTATCTTATAGGGCAGATGAAAATCTAAAAATGTTGACACTGCCGTCACAATATATTTTTCACTGTTTGTTGTTAGTAAAAACTAATCTCACACTTTATGAAGAACGCACAATAAACCACAATTACAACACGCGCGCAAAAAGTAATATAGAATTAAATTATGGTCGTATAAATAAATGCAGATGGGCAGGTAATTATTATGGGCCAAAATTTTACAACAAATTGAGAATTGAAATCCAAGAGTTAAATTTCGATAGCTTTAAATCTAAAATTAAACAAATATTAATAAGTAACACCTTTTACTCTTTTGATGAGTTTTTAATTTGTGACATACTTTTTTAATTATATAAATGTTTAGTTATTATATGTAAATCTATTTATGTTTAGTTTGTGTATGACTTGTGTAAACAAATGTATTTTTTTGTATATAACATAAATAAATTATTATTATTAATATTAGAGAATAGTTGAGAGATGAACAAATACAAGAGCATATAAAGCAGCCACCCTGAATTAATAATATCATTTGACTCTAACTACAGCAACAATCAAAAGTTTGCAGCCTTTCATTCACTTACACATAGAGCACTTAACTTACCTCTCTCTCCTACCAATCTGCAACATGAAATAAACATTATCAAACAATTAGCCATAACAAACTATTTCTCCATAACATCAATCAACAAAGTAATCAACAAACACAAACACAAAATAGAACTAAATAACAACACAACACTAACAAACAATAACAAACACACAACAACACAATACAAAAAACTCACATACTTTAACAATAGCAACAAAATTAAAAAACTACTATACAAATATGACATCAAATGATTTTTTTCCATCACCAATACTATCAAAAACATATTATGTAATAACAAACAAAACACAGATATCTTAATGAAATCTGGAGTATTTAAAATAGATTGCCAAGACTGCAACGTCACTTACATCGGGCAAACAGCCATAGCACTAAAACACAAAATTAAAGAACACAATTAAAAAAACAACAAATCTACTTTATCTAAACATCTAAACATACATAAACTCAGTTTTAACAACCATAACAACATAAATCTCATGCACCAATGCAAAAAAGGACTTAAAATGAGTAAACTGGAAGCATACAAAATAGACATTTTTGAAAACAACACAAAATACAGCTGCCTTAACGATCAAATAAACAATACATTTCAACACATATACACTTTTCTCAAACCACATAAAAATACACAAGCCAATAACCTCTAACACATACAATAGTAACTTCAACCACCAACTAAGCAACCAGACTAACACTTCCCATTACTCATAATATATTATAACATCAAAATATATGTAATCACAATGTAAGTTCTTCTATCTTCTATATTTATATAATAAAAACTTCTTTTTTGTAGTACACCGAAGATGGCCTAACAACCGAAACCGGTCTGTACATAACAATAAAAAATACACAGCATATAAAAGTATAATTATAAACACCACATAACCTATATAATAAAATATATGCACAAGATCAACTCAACTACTAATTTGACATATGTCATGTTTCTTAGGTTATTTTTAATGTAGACCAATTTCTGTTGAAAATTAACTTTTGATTGCTCCACGACTGTAATATAATAAAGGCTACAATACAACACATCAATAACTACAATATTAAAATAACATATAAATGCGGCGTTACAATCCTTATTCTACGAATAGTTAATTTCGTTGGCAATGCGCTTTATAATACCGGAATACGTTTATTCATCTAATATATTTAATTTAAGATTTGTTATTCGGCGATTTAATTTTGTCTTTATAATTTCGGCCCTAAATTTAGTTATTAATAGAACTATGCAACATATTTACAATTGAGCCTAAAAAAACAAAGATACTTTATCTGCTACTCAAAAGTTAGTGCTTAAATTAATACCACTAATAAATCTACGTGTGTTCTATAGGTAACTTCGTTATTTTAAATGTTACAAAATTGGTTAAATTAGCAATGTTGGGCACATGTTTCAGAAAAACGTAATGCAATAGGTCTTCAACTTGTTTAAATATTTCAAAAAAACTAAGAACGGTTGTTTTTTTCAAAAATAAAAAATGTATTCTGTAGATATTTTTGTGTAGAATTCAAATAAATTAACAAAAAGTCATGGAATTTTTGATTTTTAAAATATAAACCAAACTTGCCTTTTTTTTTTAAATTAATTTAAAAAACTGATGATGACATCATATCTCCTGAACAGGCTTGTATTAAAAATAAAAAAACATCACTATATAGATTAACATTTCTAAAAAAACTTTTATTAAAATCATTTTTTACATAAACCAAACATGCAGCCAATAATCGGGTGTTTCCATACATTTACCCAACCTTGTATATGTTTACTAAAACCTCAAATCAGATATAAAAAAATATAGCAGCAACAATTCTACAGACAGGATAAGATGAATAAAGAATAATTATAATAAGCATTTATATGGTTTTACTGAGTTTGCCTGAGACAAGTCCAATTTATTTGCAAATTAACTTTTCACATTATTCACATAACATCTTGTAAAACTCAAGTGCGTGTTTGTAGTGCTTACTTAAAAAACTTACATCTTTATTCATACTTATGGGCAACACTATATAGGGCTTAAGTCGATTGATTACGATGACAGTGTTTAAACCTATTAATTTTTTTATGGAGATGGAATCCCTTTACGATCTAAATTTGAAACCTCTAACCCCCTCTCCAAATGTAATAAAATTAGGTTTACGTGTATTGTATTGTAAACTATTTAATAATGATGATCAAGATACATATCTTTTAAGTTGTATAATATTGCAAACAAAAAAGTCAATAATATAAATGCCAAGCTATAAGATTCGCAATAAAAGTATTATTTTTGTGTGGGTAGCATTAAAACAAATGTGTGCCAAAAATGTCTGTAAAGTTAACTATTTTTCTAATAGGTATAAACCGTTCACCAAATAATGCAACTCCAAACTTTTTTGAGAGTTTTGACTAGCTTCTTCAAGGTAAACATAAAAACGCCAAAATAATTTTGTTAACACAACATTGTTGAAGACATTGCAATCCACATATTTTAAAATATATATCTAAAAATATAAACTGTTATACAACTATTAAAACTGTTTATAATTGTTAATTAAAATAGAACCGAGATGTGTTGTTTTGGTTGCATACACTAAAAAAACACAAAATTTGATTTGCGTACATGATACATACACTTGTTGTTCAGTTTAATATTTGGTATTAATAATTTTAGTTTTAAAACAGTAAAAAATAGAGGTTTTTAAAATTAAAATTAACCAAGGCGTACTTTATTCAGATATCGTATCAAGGTCTTTGTTTATAGATGCTACAGATTCTAACTTAGTAATTTTAAGACGCTCTATTATATTTGTCAATGTGGTCTTTAAAAAGTCTTTCATGGGCTATTATCTGCAAAACTATGACTAGGTTTATTGCTTATTTAAAAAACTTTATTAATATACTGGGTTAGTCAAAACTACAAGAACACTTAAATAATTTACCAACAGCAAGAAATTTAAAAAAAAATTTAAAAAAGGAGAATAGTTGCGCAATTATAATGGTACACAGCATCTAATTCAGCAAGAAAACGCCTGAATATAATTGAATAAAATTTTCACATATTGTAGAAGAAAGTCCAATCTGTATCCTCAAATTTGTAGAAATTTGATGCAATAAGTTGTTTCGTTGCAATTAAATTTAAAAAAATGACTTTTTTAATTAGTTCTTTGTTAATTTTTTACTCTTTAAAATAATTTCAAATCTTTATCTAAATACATGATGACATAGAATATTGTATGTAGTTCAACATATAAAAAAAAGTAGTGACTAAAAGCTTATCATTTGGATATTGAGTTGGTTGGCGTTTCGTTCTATAAAAACTAATTTTAATTTAAAATCGGCGCTGTACGTGTCAATATTTTTCTAGAGAGAAAGGTTTACTGATATTCTCGTAGATGTGATAGGATTTAATATTTTTCCATAACATTACTACTAGTGGCACTACAACAGGACGGCGCGACTAAACCCGGCAATTCTCTAGCGTTAAGCATAAAATTTTTGGTTTTAAAGAAGCTATTTTTAATACAAGGTGCTTATTTAATTTCTGCAATTGTGTAAAGCATTATAGTTTTGAATATCATATAATTTTTTTTTTTTTTCATATAGCCATGTAACGGCGTCTTAATAATGACTTCTGGATTTTCCTCGCTCCAAATCTAGCAATTTTGTTTGTTGAGCTAAAAATGAGTCTCATTGCTAAACAACATTTTTTTGTAAAAATGAGGATCAAGAACAATCTTGTTTTTGACTCATTCTCCAAACGTACAACGCATATAATGGTTACGCGGCTTGAGATCTTGCACGAACTGTATTTTGTAAGCTTGTAAACCGAAATCTGTTTGCAAAATCTTTTATAAGATGGATGAACACGGCTCCAATTGCTGTTCATGACGGCAAATCGCCTCATTCTGGTCTTCTTCAACACGACGCTCCACAGCTGCAACAACTTCTTTGGTGCGCACTGTACATAGTTTTTGCAAATGCACATTATCAATCAGATTATGCGTACTGCAAAAACAATCTATGGTTTTCCAAATAATTTGCTCAGATGGACGATTATGTCGGTCGTAAAATGGATGTAGTGCACGGTAAGCTTTGCAAACTATAACTTTTGAAGTAAATTTGCACAATTTGCAAGCGTCTTTTAGCTTAACTCTATTCATGATAAAATGGCAAAACATACTGAGCAGAAATTAGCTGTCACCTATTAAATTGATTGTCACTAGAAACAGTGTTGCCAGGTCAAAAAATAAACTTGTAAAAAAAACACCTTTTATTAGCGATGATTGACAAATATACTAAGATGCTCAGCCTGCGATAATATTTTGTTCACGTCAAAATATTAATCAAATGATTAATGAAACTGTAAAAGCATTTATTTTGCAATTGTTAAGAATATTTTACTTATTTATATCTCTATTAGTCACTATAATAACGTTGTAAATGTAAACTGAATATGCGTAATATATAATTTTATTTATAAATTTTTGTAGTGCCATCTATATTTTATTAAATTTATCAATCAACGGTATTAGTTTGTTGCCATGTTTATTTACATGTTTTTTTATAATTTTGACTATTTAAATCGGAAGCAACGACTGTTTTGTATAAATTAAGTACGAATACTGTTAAAAGCATAAACAACTTGCATATTTACAGTGTTAAAAGCTTAAATGCTTTGTAGTTAAAAAATGCTAAAAACCTGAATGCTTTGCAGTTAGAGTATTGAAGATAATTGTGACTTATTATATTACAAAGTTGAAGACAAATACTATATTAAAAAGGTCAAGCAATCCCTTTGAGATCAAAGATAAACGTTAGTTCTGACTGTGTTATAAGACCACAACTTGATTAAGATCCGAATTTAATTTGATATTGCAGTTTAAAATTAATAATAAATTTTTGTGTTATAGGACTTAAAGTGGATGAATTGTATAACAAATTGAGATTCTGGAACGTTTGTTCTGTTAACAGTAGTCGATGCATTGCAGCAGTATTGCAGCAGCGCCTGAGAGGGGAGACGAGCAGACCAGCTACCACTGCAGATTAACTAAAACACTTTGACTCGTACAATAGAAAAGTAATTAACACCAAAGTGTATTAACGTAACAATTTAAAATAATTCACAACTTTTTGTTAGTTGGGTTGAGTAGATAAGGAATGGTAATAGAAACATAAATATCAAATTTTAACGTGCAATACCACATTGGCTAAAACTATCACATTAAAAACAAAATTTGATATAGACTGCTATAGACATTCCGCATTAGAATTCTCAATAAATATTTAATTTAGTAACTTCATATATTTTTTAAAGTCAGCTTAAAATTTTGTTTAAAATTTTGGTCTTGGTTTTTAGTCATTAAATAATTATATTAACAGTGCTTATAAAAATCTGCAACATTACGGCATTTTTTTTACTTTAACAACTATAAAAAGGAACTTTTTCTTCCCGCTTTGATACCGCTTAAATTTTACTATCAAGTTTTGTTTGGCCTGGAGCATTTTGTTACAACACAAGTATTTATTACAAACCTTACACACAATTACTTGATTATCACAACCACAAAATATACTTTAATGCCAATGTGTTTATAGCTTCTAATTACTAGTGTAATGTGAACAGAGAATACTGCATAGAATGCAAAACAATAGGACACAGAACGTGAAGAGCTACAAATAAAAAAGAAGCAAAAAAAAGAAGAAGAATATAGAGCTTAACAACCACAATAACTGGAGAAAACACAAGAAACAGGTAACAAACCATAATGTATAAGTTTATACAAACAAACATAGAAAAGGAAAGAGGCGCACAATATACTAATAGCAACAGCAGAGAGAGAGAGAGAGAGAGAGAGAGAGAGAGAAGAAATAGACCTAGTGATAGTGAGTGAACCAAATAAAAACAAATTAAATGGTAAGTGGATAATAAAACAGATGCGGCTATTTTAGCTAGGGAAAAATGTAGGGACAAAGTGGAAAGATAGGGAACACCAAAAGAGAGAATAGTGTAGGCTGAAGAAGCAAGTATGATAGTATACAGCTGTTATGTCAGTTTAAACTTTGGACTGGAATACAATCGGGAGTGGATAGAAAAATTAGAAAGCAGTTTAAGAAAACAGAAAAGCAAATAATCATAGTGAAAAATATATATAAATAATGAAAAATCACCAAGATAGAGAGGATACAAAAAGGATTTAAGAAAAAAAATCTTAGAAGAGATGATAAAGAGAGCCATAAAAACCAAAGAAGTAACAGAAAATAATAACATAGAGAAGAGATGCGAAAGATACTCAGAAAAGCTGAAAAAAGCGGCGGATGAAGCAATTCTCAGGTACAGAGAAAAGGGGCAAAACATGGTCTGAGGTGACTGGTAGTGCAAGGAAATACAAGAATGCAAAAAAAAACAATACAAACAGAGAAGAAAGTCAAAAGACAAAGAAAAAGTGAAGAAAATGCAGATGAAACGGAGGAAAAACTAAAAATCGACAGAAAAATTTAAACTTACCAAAGAGGTACCACATGGCTCAGCACTAGGACCAAAATTATGAAATCTTGTTTATAATGAGTTACTTTGAATGAGGTTGACGAAAGGCTTGACAATAACGACATTTGCAGACAACGTAGCACTAGTAGGTATAGACGTAGAAATGGAAGTACTAAAAGGAAGACTAGAGCTGCCAATAGATATGATACAGTTATGGATAAAAAAATAAGAGTTTAAAATTAGCAACACCAAAAACAGAAGCGGCATGGTTATCAACTAAGAAGACTAATAAAGGAACAGGTAAGATACAGGTAAGAGACCAAGTGATAACTATAAGAAAAAAATAAAATACCTTGGAGTAACACTTGAAACAAAGAGATGGAATGGACAAGTTGAGGAAGCGGTCATGGGAACAAAGGAAATGGATAAAAAGCTCAGTAGACTGATGACAAACAACGGAGGTCTAGGAGAAGAAACCAGAAGGCTAATAGCAACAGCAGCAAGAATTAAATTGTTATATGCCGCAGAAACATAGGGAAAAGCCATAAAGACAAAAAAAACGGGAATGAAATAAGAAGAGCTCCTAGAGCTAGCTCGTTAAGGATCAGCGGGGTTTACAGAACAGTGTCACAAGAAGCAGTAGAGGTGATTGCGGTAACACCACCGGCGGATATGATGGTTGAAGAAAGAATACAAATAAAGACACTAATAAAAGAAGAAACCTGTAGAAAGAAAGCAAAGTTAAGAGCAAGAGAAAAGACAATAGAAATATGGCAGAAACAGTTAATAGAAGAAAACAGGGAGAATGGACAAGAGAACTAATTTTGGAGATAAAAAGTGGGTAGAGAACAAACCCAAAATGTGCTATTATACAACACAAATTCTGACCAAACATGTAGCCTTTATAAAGTTCTTGAAAAAATACACACAATAATGCAGAACACACTCTAGTAGAATGCAAAGCGTTGGAAAAAAATAGAAAAAAAAAAAATTGATAAGCAAAGTAAATATAACAACAATCATTAAAAAATGCTCAATTGATAAAAATAAATAAAGGGTTCTAAGAAACTTTGCAACAAGAGTACTAAGAATAAAAATGAGGAATATGACATGGAAAAATATTTGAAAAAAAAAATCAATAGAAACAAACACACAAAATAACAGCCGTAGAAGAGAAAGAAGAGAAGCAAAATAAAAACAAAAACAGTGAAAAGATCAAAGAAAGAAATAAAGAAGGACAGGACAATTATGCATATCAATAAATATAAGAAAACAGAAGAACATTTACAAAGACTTTGTTACCAAACAAAATTGCAGAGATAAGAAAAAGGAGAAAAGAAATGTTGAAGAAATGCAGAATAACAAAAATCAAAAAAGCAAATACTAAATAGTAGATACGCTATTTCGAGGTTAACGTATAACCAAATAACTAAAATAAATAACATACAAAATGGAGAAAAAAGAAATGCAGAATTGGATGTCAGTGCAGATAAAAAAAATACAAAAAGACAAAAAAGACAGACAAAGGTAGGGGCTATAGGAAGAGACTTTGTGTGAAAATCCGCAAATCAATAATCAGCCTACTTCAAACTACTGCCAAATCTAGAATGGTATGACAAGAATATTATAACAACAGGATTTACGCAGAGAAAAAAACCGGGAGGTATTGCCATGCGTAAGTTTTTTAAGGGCTATTTTTTTAAGCTAACATCTCACTTTGTCCACAAAACAAAACAAAAACAAACAAAAATCTTTTGCAAGTTCTGTGCAACTTTAAAGCCCTCTCCTTCTAGTGCACAAAAAGCTCTCTTGGCTGTTACGTATAAGATCTTAATAAAATAAGACCCAAATTGCCGGTGTATATATAATAATCTTTTACAGCATAGTACTATAATCATGTTACAGATGTCAAGTACCTTAATAATTTCAATGTTAATGTATTTTGTTTTACACACTTACAAGATTTTTTTAGTCTATCTATAAATAACTTCCAACAGCTGTAAATTACTCTTATAACATCCCAAACCTATGTGTAATTAATTTATGTTTGGGAATTTGTACTTAACATTTCATTTATTTACCAATAGTTACTATAAATAAATATACTGACATTTATGAAAAAAGCACAGAAATTGTTGATCAATTTTAATAAAAAATTTACAAAATATTTTTTGTGATGAAACTAATAAATAATTTAAATTTAAAAACATAACAACAAAAATATATTTTTTTTAATAATGAGTTGCTTCACCACGGTTTGTTATGTTATTTAAACAGCGGAGCATACTGTTAATCAAATATGAATATTATTCCAACTTTTTTGAATTTGCAGCCGAAGATGCAGCAAGTCTCTTGGTGAGCCATCTACCAATTATATCCCAACATGTTCACAATTCTGGCGACCCAGCAGGCCATAAAAGAACAATAATGTTAGCTTCTTACAAAAATTGTGTTGTTCCCTTTGCCGTATGAGGGCATCGCACGCCCTCTTGATAAAAAATTAGATTCAAAAACCTTCAAACAAATGGAAACAGGCTCCAGCACATTTGCAATGTAATTAGCTGCGTTTGAGTTACCATCATTGTAGACCATAAAATTCTTGTGTGAAAGCTCTGTTGCGTTCGACAAAAAAACGTTGAATTTATGCGTTTTCGGCGCATACGTATTCTCTTACAACCGTCGTGGGTCCACAAACAAAATTGAGATTTGTCACTAAACACAATTTGATGTCATTTTTGAGACCAATTATCTCTTTTGTTGTATTCTAGTCTGCGGATACGGTCAAGAAGAGTATGAAGAAAACACAAAAATCGACGGTACGAATGCAGTCCATAAGATTTTACCCATAACAATAAACTGATAACATTGACATTTAGTGTCCTGCACCTTCTGTCTAATCTAATGTAATTGACGAGTTATTAAGTCTTAAACGCCGTTATTTACTATTTGTTCTCACCTGGGGACGTCCTGATTTAAGGCGGCGTAGTTGAACCTCTTCATCGAACCATTGGCATTCTTAATTTTTTACAAAGCAACAGAGGGCAAACTAATAAAATAAAAATTACAGTTATTGCACACCGATAGTTTGTTTAATACACATATCTGATACTAAGTGACAACAAAAAAATTACATAAAGAAGCAAAAAAAGAATGTATAGATTTTATTTAAATTTACTTTGTTTTATCAAAATTTATTATATTGCAAAATATTTATATAAAATTAATCTGCATAAAAAAATTAACTATTTTATTAACTTCATTGTTCTTTATATAAACCATATTAATCTAAAGCGTTTATTATAATATATAAATATTAACTTGCATTAAAAAAAACTGCAACTAAAGTATATTTTATATTGATTTCATAATTTATTGCTTTTCTTCCCCGTAAACACAGGAACTTCTGGCAAAAAACGCGCTTTAAAGAAATTGGAAAGTATGAAAATGTTACAGTTTCATATTTGGAAAGACAATCTGTAAACAACAACAAATGTTTGCTGTTGGTTTTGATTTATTGTTATTAGATCCTGTTTTCCATTTCATTTGAATACAGAAACAAACAAAGCTATAATATATTACGTGTTTATAACGCAAAACATCTTTTTAAAATTGTACAATGAATTTATCATTTTTAAATGCTTAACTTGAATTATCTTTTATATTTAAATAATATGAAATACATCTGGTTTTTATAAAAGTGCCTATAATAAGTCTATAATACATAAACATTAAATTACTTTACGATTCAAAATTAAATGTTAATTAAAGTTTTTGTTAGCGATATTTTTTTTGTTAATATTTGCTATAGTGATTTTATTGTATTTGTATAAAATATATGCAATTAGATGTTAGTAATTTTTGTAACATTTTAGAATATAATCTCCAAGTTATCTTTAAACTACATTTTAACATTTTTTTATGTACAGTGTGTCCACGAATGGACTTACTATACGTATAAACTATACGAGTAAACATTTTTATTTTCATGTTGTCTCCTGCTTGTCATAATAATACAGACTAGGTTGGGAAACTCCAATTTTGTTGTACAGGATGCTTAATAAATATAAAAATGCAATATTATAATATATTATAAAATAGTTTTTGATTTAGAAAATGTTTCTTTTGCAAAATTGCATGTTTATATTATTTAACACTTTGTACAACAAAATTAAAGATTAACGTGAATCGTATTTACATAACAATCAGCAAAAATGTTTACACGTAGCAGAGTGTTGACTGATTGTTAAGTAAAAGTTTTAGTTTTGCTATTGATTTTATTTTAATATTTCAATGTTTTCTTGCAATAATTTAATTAACAAGGTTGTTTGCACAACATTAAATCAACAGAGTAATAGGTTTAACTAACGACAGTTTTTTGTATTTTTGTGCCTGCATTTGCACGACAATATTATAATAATAATAAATAATAAAAAATCATTTATTGACACATTGCAAGTAAACTATAAAAAAAGAACATGTATTCATTACAATATACCTACAAGCTATAAAACTTTACAATAGTCAAAAGGGCTTAGATCATTTGCAGTATTTGATGTCACCACTAAATATTGAGACTGGTATTCTTCTTATGTTAACTAACAACAAAGTAAAACTACCACAACGACAAAAAAAAATTTGTAAAAATGCACAAAAAGCGTTTATTTTCTACAACTTCAAACACTGCTCAAGTGTTGCCGTGGTTTTGATTAATTCTTTTCATGCAGTACACTTTCTATTGTAGTAAGCAAGTAATTGTGAAAAATATTTTTTGACTATTTCTACCAAAACTATCTGTTTTAGCTAAAATTATGAAAGGAGATTCGGAATTGCCGAGGGTCATAGACGATATTATGCATAGTCTAGACGCAGTACAGTTTATGTCAACCATTGACTTGACAAGTTCTTATTGGCAGATTCCACTATCTCAAGAATCAAAACGGTACACGGGGTTTGTAGTAGGTGGTCGTTGTTATCAGTTTAAGGTCTTGCCTTTTGGCATTAAGACTGCTGTATTCTCTTTTACTAGGTGCATGGATAAAGTCCTAGGCCCAAAACGGCATGGTTTTGTTTTAGCCTATATTGATGACCTCCTAGTACATTCTTTATCGTTTGCTCAACACCTTGAACAGTTGGATGATCTTCTGACTTGCCTTGGTAACGCTGGCTTTACATTAAACCTAAAGAAATGTGAGTTTTTTAAACAACAAGTAACATTTTTAGGTTATGTACTCAGCAATCAAGGCATGCGCACCGACCCAGAGCGGGTTCAAGCAATACTGGAGTTTCCCGTTCCTCGAAATATTAAAGAAATACACTCGTTTTTGGGTTTATGCAACTACGACCGAGTCTTTTGTAGTAATTTCGCTACAGTGTCGGCGCCGTTAGTTGGATTGCTTCGAAAAAAGGCAAAATGGCAATGGTCGGTCTTACAATCTACAGCGTTTGAAGAATTAAAATCTCTTGTCGCTAAACAAACTTTGTTGTATCACCCTGATAATGAGAAATTGTTTTTTGATCAAACGGATGCGTCCGACGTCGGTCTAGGAGCAACATTATATCAAATGGAAGGTGAAAGAAAACAAGTTGTTGCTTATGCCAGCCGCATTTTATTAGACCGCGAGCGGAACTAGTAGTGTTCCGGAGAAGGAAGCACTTGCTGTAGTTTGGGCTCTAAATAAGTGCAGGGTGTATCTGTTGGGACGTCGGTTTACATTACTATCAGACCACAAGGCGCTGTTTTTCTTGCAAACGTGCAGACTTTAATCTTCGCGAATTACTCGCTGGATATTATCCTTACAAGAATACGATTTTCAGATTATTTACGAATTAAATGTATGGAAAGAATTAAAGCTAGTTATTTAAATAACATTTACCATCCACATGCTCGGCTAACCCTCAACCCCACGTGCTCTGCCACATCTATATTTTTTGTAAAAACAACACACTTGAACAAGAAATTTGTACAAACTTTGACATTTGACAAAATGCAAAAAACGCTTTATAACAAATTATTAAAATTTACAAAAAAAAACTCTTTACAAACTTTGCACAGTCAATTTTGCTGGCCATATTTATTTAAGTTTTCAAATGAAGTCATACTGAAAATAAAAATGTATTTAAAGTTACTGAAATATTCTATCACAATATATAAACTTTATAAGAAAATAATAACTTGATAATGATACATATACTTATTGATGCAAAGAAATATCTTATTTACCTAAGAGAGTGCTTTATTTTGTTTATGTCTAAAGTGATGTCTTTTTTGTCTGAATGTACTTTTTTTGTTTGGTTTTGAGAAAACACTTGCAGTTGTGTATCTAATTTAATGAGCATACTTAAAGTTTTCTTTAAAAAGTATTTTAATCTTATTTTAGTAAAGAAAAGATCCAACCAGAGTAACTTATTAATTGTTGGGAAGGTAATAATATAATTTAATTTAAATACTTGTATCTCAAGCATACAAGTATTTAAATTAAATTATATTATTACCTTCCCAACATAACCTCAATGTATGCATCTCTGAATAACAACAATATAACTTATTAATTTTTTTTTTTTTGCAACTTTGTTTGCAGTTTTGTCGATAAAGTCAAAAGTATTTGATTATAGCCTCTGCTACCTCTTTGGAAATATATACAATCAGACCCACCTTTTGTCAAAATATAAGTTGTTTGCGTTTTTTTTAACGTCATTTAAATCTTTTGATGTTGCAATAAGAAGAAGAATTTGATGTTGATTTGATCAAAGTTGGTCATAAAATAAAAATACCTTTTTTAAAATGTGCTTTTGTTCATTTACTCTTTAACTCTAGTTTTAGTTGAGAAAATGTTTTTTTAACATTTTTTTAGTCGTTTTTGAAAAAAAATGTTTCTATCAATAAAATAATTCTCAACAATATCAATCTTATAAAATATAGTAAGGTAAATGAGGGCAAGCGTAACTCAAACACCAATAGTTTGATTTATTTTAAATTAATTGAATTAATATTTTATCAATCTTAGGCCTGTAATATCCAACTCGTAATAAGGCACCTAATAAACTATTAGCTGAATAACCTAACTTTTAATTTTATTTATTTTATTAAAACTTATGAACAGCCATTTAAATATATGCTTAACATATACATTTATAACAATTAAAAACATTTAGCAAATAATTTATTAGCCGCTCAAAGATGTAACAAAAATAAATCAAATTAAAATTTGAAAAAAGTTAGGTTATTCAGCTAATAGTTTATTAGGTACTTTATTAGGAGCTGGATATTACAGCCCTTATTTTAATAAGGTCTGTAATATCCAACTCCTAATAAAGCACCTAATAAACTATTAGCTGAATAACCTAACTTTTAATTTTATTTATTTTATTAAAACCTATGGACAACCAATTAAATATATGCTTAACATATACATTTATAACAAATAAAAACATTAAGCATATAATTTATTAATCGCTTAGAGGTGTAACAAAATTAAATCAATTTAAAATTTAAAAAAAGTTAGGTTATTTAGCTAATAGTTTATTAGGTGCTTTATTAGGAATTGGATATTACAGTCCTAAGGGCTGTAATAAATAAAATTGTAGTTATAAAAATACTAACAGTTTAAATTTGTTGAAATATTTTCAATTTGATGTATATGTTATACACTATTTTGTGATTTTATGCAAGTGTAACCAAATTACCATGTATAGAGCAAATCCTTAAAATAAATATTCACACTCATACACTAAATTACAAAATAACTAATTGCAGTTGTCTTCATTATGTATGTGCCAAATGACACTGAAAAAACAAGCTAATTGTTACTTTCTTTATAAGGTTCTATTAAAAAAATATATCAGCGTCGTTTACATTTTTAATAATACCATTGTTAGGCCTACAAAAAAATAAAAAAAGTCTTAGTAGTTTCTTCTGCAATTTCTACAGTAAAATTATTATTATTACTCTTCAAAATTATACTAACACAGTTGCTAAAACAACGGTTTTTTTTAGCGGAAAAACGGGAAGTTATAGGAAAATTCAATGATCCATATCGATTGGAAATTTTTGTCTTTACAACCTATATTAGTGATAATTTTTGCCCAAAATGCATAGTATGCTAAAAATGCAAAAAAAACATTAAAAAACGCAAAAACTGATTGAACACTGCTCGACATTAGAATTGGTACACTTATATAACATTATAAAATAATAATAAGAATAATAATATAGACTGTATTTTGGAATGCAAACAAATGCCTATTAAATAACATTTTTGAAACAATTGTTGTTTATCCGTCATCAGTGCAGTTACTGAGCTTGCGGACGCTTATACTTATCAAGTTTAAGAGAATTTTTGCAAATATCTCAAATATGTTTTAATTAAGAGTGGTTAACTGCATTTTAAAGATGCTATTAAGTGGTTTAAGTGTTGAAGAGATGAGCCAAGCGCTGGCAATGCTTATTACTGGTGCATTGCTATGAACTGTTGCTGCCCACTTCAATGTGAGCCACAATGTAATCAGAAGAGTTTAAATGCGTTTTAATGACACTGGAACTGACCAACATAGGCACGGCGGAGGGCAAAATTGCAGTACAGTAGTCAGGGAGAACCTGTTTATTACGATTCAATGTCAAAATAATAGATATTTTAATGCAAGAACACTTTAAGTTTATTTATTGAATGCAACAGGTATTTGAGTATCTACTTAAACAGTAAGAAAAAGGCTCCATGCGGTAAATTTAAGGTACAAATCTTTTAAAAAATGTCCATTGTTGACCAGAGCACACAAAAGAAGAAGGATAAAGTAGGCACACCAACATGCAAATTGCAGTATTGAAAATTGGGGTTGGCGTCTTTATAACTCCGATGAAAGAGTGAAAGTTTGGAAAACCAGAGAAGAACGCTATATTGAGAACCACGTGACTTCCATTAAGCTTATGGAGGCGGTTCAATTACCGTTTAGAGAGGTATTTCTGCGACTTGTCGTACTTAATTAGTTATGCTTGGAAATGCTACAATGAATAGTGTCAGGTATCTTAATGAGGTATTAGAACCTGTAGTGTTGCCATTTGCCAATGGAATCGGCGATGGTTTTGTGTTTGTTGATGATAATGCGCGTCTTCATAGAACAAGACAAATCAATGCATTTTATGAAGAGAACAATATTACGCACATGGATTGGCCTGCAAACTCTCCAGATCTTAATCCCATAGAGAACGGATGGGATTACTTGTTTGATAAGGTCACAAAGAAAATATCCAAACAATCACTATCAGCTCCAAACTGCCGTTTTTGAAAAATAGCTAAATATTCCTCAGCATTAAATTCAAAATTTGATTACCAGCATGCCAAGACTTTCCAGATCAAGCTTTTCTGTAATGCTAAAATAAATTTTTTTTTTTTTTTTATTAAAACATTTAAAATTTGTCATTAAGTTTTATTCTTTTAATTTTTTGCCCTAAAAGTATTGCCAGAACCATATACTATCAATTAAGCAAAAAAGCGTTCTTCAAAAAGCAGTCATTTGTTTTTTATATATGTTCTTGTAAGTTTACCAGTTCAAATGTTGAGCAGTGTATATATATATGTCTAAAAAAAATTTAGAGATTTTTTATAAAAGCTTGATTATTTGGTTATATAAATGTTAATACCAATTATACACAAAGTGAAATGTAAAACTATTTATAATAATTAACAAGATCTGATAACAACATTTTAACTAATGGCATGACATGACATTGTCATAAATAAAATTAATACTAAAATTACATTTTTTTGTAAAATATAAAATATTGTATGCACCAAGTGCATTACTAAAAATGCATATCGGCAACTTCAGTTTTTTGAGCCATAGCCCTCGAGTCAGAACATATTGCGCTTGAGTATTATAGTTGTCGTAATGCACTTAGGACATATATAATTATTATACAGGGCTAGTCAAAATTACCGGAACTAATTTTCCAACCGTAAAAAAAATCAAAAAAAGTTTTTAACAGAAGTTTTTTTTGGTTTTAAACAAGCCATTGTTTAAATATATGTTTAACACAAAATATTCATTTTATAAAATTTAAACATTTGTTTAAAATGCCATCACTGAACTTTCCAACAACTTTATAAAACAATTTAAAAATTGTCATTGAAATAATTGTTTTGTTATTTAATTTAATGTATTTTTTATCCGATTGGTATAAATGTGTATGTTGTTTAAAATATGTTTTTAATTTGAAGGAATTGCTTATAACTCAAATATGGTATATTTAATTTAAAAAAAAATCACAAAAAATACTCACAATTACTCTCAGATTAAAAAAAAAAAACATACAGTGCTCAATTTAAAAAAAAAAAAATCAACGACCTTTTCTAAGGTTTAAGGTTTAAAAAACATTTTTATGATAAAATAAACACTTTGTATATTAAAAATCTATTTAAACGTTAGCTTATTTCAAACCAAAAACCTTTTGTTTGAATTTTTTGACGGTTGATGAATGGTGTTTTGGCAATTCTGACAAAACCTGTATATTATAGTTTTTAAAGTTTTAGTTTTTTTTAAATTTAAAACAGATTAAGTTTGACGGTTACATCTACTTTGGTGTTACTAGTACAAATGAAGTGGTTACAACTACAAATATTATAATTATAATTAGTATTTTACATTTTTAGACGTTTGATTTTATATTAATGTTTTATGTTTGTATCTATTGATCTCTTGCATGTATTTAAATAAAATGTTTTTTGAGTTATTGTAGTTGTAGAAGCAGTAAGTTAATTTTATAAAACTTAAATTACATGCTCAATGTGATAGATACAATAGTTAAAACAATAAAGCAAATAGATAAAACCAATCTAATAAATTATTAAAAAATTGACGTATAAATTGCAATAAGTTATTTTTATTTGCACTTACTGAATACGTATTGTAATATACTATTCTTATATTTACTCATAAATCGCATGCCGCTTGTCGCAGGTTAGCAATCTGTACGTGGTAGCGCATTTACATTTTAATCCTTCATTTCCAAAATAGTTCATGCTTTCTATTTAGAGTTTTAGTAGTTTTGTTGCATTTAAATAAAAACATCACGCCTACCTACCTGCCGTACGTGAGCAGACATAAATGTAGAAATCATAAATTCATCTTTTTTGAATATATGTATAATAGAAGGGATTTTAAAGGTATAGAGTTGTATATAAATTCAGTAATTATTGTCAATCAATTACAGACAGTGTAATTTATATCATTCAGATTGCTTAGTTGAGTTATCATTTGAATCATTTTTGGAAAACATTAAAAAAATTATAAATTGTATACATTTTGTTTTATTTATTTTTTACAATGTTTATAAAGCTCAAAAAATACATAGTGAAATTGATTGGTTGCTACATAATTACTTACCAAACTCAGTAAATCTAATACTTTATGTTCTATAACAAGTGCAATAAAAAAAAATGTCATATTCTACATTAATTTTTCAATAACAAAAAAATAATAAAGGTTTTTTTTAGTTTTGTTTTGTTGTCGAGTAATTTAAGTATAAAAATTTAAAAATATAATAATTAATTAATTAAAAATGATAGAATAATAATAATTATTTATTAAAAAAACAGAATTAAAAAATAAACAAAACCATAGAAATGTTACGAATAATCTACGATACATACTTTTTCTGTTTGATGGTATTAATTTTAACAGTATCTTTACAGGTAAAAATCTAACGAATATAAGTAAGGGATTTTGTAGGCCATGGAGTTGGACCTTGTAGAACTATCTTTAAATTCTCATTCGACCAAGAAATCACAATTCTTCAAACGTGTTAAAGTGCACCGTCAAGCTGGTATCACATTAATATTTTAATAATACATTAATAATTTTTGACGTTATTTAATAGAAAATACAAATATGTGTTAGCATTGACAATATTTCGCATTTCTTGAAATAAAAGTATTTGCAAAATCTTTGTTGAAATTTTCTTTGTCTAATATAATGCAAATTTTCCAATGACTTAACAGTGTTTATAACGAATACTATTTAAGTTTGCTAATATAAATACAAACATAAGATCCTAATTAAAACAATAGTCTGCACAATTGATTCTCCGTTTTATAAATTAGATAAACTTATTATCAGTATGTTAACAAATAGTATTAAATATAAACACATAATACCAAACTTCATAGAATTTTCATAGAATTCAATTTAATCAAACTCGATTCTAGTGATACACTTTTTCACCCATAAAAGTAAATAATTCTTTAAGTTTTAAAAACAAATTCTCACAATACAATATATATATCTCAGCACATTACATTCACACAACTTACTAACAAAAAAAATTGCATATATGACAATAAAATATATAAAATGACTTACGGTTTACCTATGGGACTCCTCCCATCTAGTTTTACTATTAAAACAAATATATTTTTAAATGCCATCAAAAATATAAATTTTAGCTCTACTAACCCACAACACGGTCAAATAATATTCTGGTTACGTTATGTAAATGACATTTTGTATATTCAGAAAATTTCAAATAACTTTTATTTATACATAAATAAACTACACTCCAATATTAATATTACACTAGAGTTAGAAATCAACAAAAAACTAAACTTTTTAGATCTTACTTTAACTAAAATTAACAACTAGCTTGCCTTCAACATTTATAGCAAACTTACTAATCTAGTAATCACAATACCGTTTCTCTTTTGCTCTCTTGTAATAACCAAATTTAATTTAACACTATCAAACATTTAGCCTTAACCAATATATTTCTTATAGCTTTTATTAATAAAATCATACATAAAGATTTCTATAAATTACATTTAAATGATTTATCACTGCAACTAATGATTGTAACAATGTTCAATACCAAAAACTCATCTACCATAACCACACAAGTAAAAAACTCACAATTTTTTTCCTTAAATACTAAATTAAAGCTACTCTAACATAACCTAACCGTCTCAAGAATATTATTTCCAATAATCAACCAAAAACTGTTCTTGGAAAATCAAAAGCTTACAAAATTAGCTGTAATAACTGTCTTGCAACTTGTATAGGTCAAACCGGTCAAACAATTTTTTTTTAATCTTTTTATATCACATACATTTTAAAACTGGCAAATAGTAAATAAAAATAAATATCTGAACACTATTACTAACGTCATCTCCTATAAATACCACTAACTCTCTATGCCCCAACACCCACAAAACAAGTTTTTGCAACATAACATCTTTAACAACAAAATAGTGTTTATATATTAGATGTAAGTTATATATTGTTTATATATTTTGTTTTATGTCACGTCCTGTTATATATATAATATCAATAATTGTTCAAACAATTTACATGTCATGTACATTTTTTTAACGTTTAATGTTTTATTAATTTTTTTTTGTAACTCATTATCATAGTTAAATACTACGTCTTTTAGATCTTGTCTACCATACAAGAATTTGTTTATCAACTGGCGCATTTTGCACTAGCCCTATTGCTAGTGTTTGTCGTAACGCTGGCCATACACCTAATTGCATAATTAACAATTAAACTTAAACAACCGTTTGTTCAATTATAATTGAGCGTGTGTGTGATGTGTTTGATCAAAATAAATGACTTGCACAAGTCTTGCAAAAAGATTGAATAGACGTTGCCTTGATTTCCAGTATTGTAGTAAAAACAGCTAGTTTGGCATAATTCCTATTTCCACATATAATTTGATAATCAATTTATTTTTTTACTAGTACATTCAGAAATGATTAAACTATATTTGATCATAATATTTTAGTCAAATAGTAATTGGAAACAGCCAAAAAATGAATTCAAATATAGAAATAAATGCGTTTTTAGGTAGTTTTAAATGCATTTTAATGCTATTTGCAAATATAATTTGACTAAAAACTGGCAAAATATAGTTTAATCCTTTTTGAATGTATTGGTGAAAAAATGAATTAGTTATCAAATTATATGTGAAAATATAAATGACGCCTAAGAAACTGTTTTCACTACAACACTGAAAGTTATGGCAGCGGTCGGTATGCTTTTAAGCGCAACCATCTTTGTTTGATTCTCTAAAGGAACTGAAACCATTCAATTATAATTAAGCGTGTATGGTCCCTATGCCGTTCAATTATAATTGCGCAATATATTAATCAAGTTTAATTGTCAATTATGCTGCTACGTGTATAGCCAGCATAACGCAGCTAAACCATCACATTGTCTTGACTATTAGGTACGCCGCAAAACTAAAAACTAAACGTTTACATTACAACGTTTTCTGTAGTGCATAATAATGGTCTTAACGATTTATAGTACATAGGATACGGTCACAAGAGCCGGTTGCTGTAAAAAACTGATGTATACGTTAGAAACTTAATTTCCAACTTTCGGATTTCTACCAACAGTTTAACTGTCGCAATCTTGTTTGGACATTTTAACGTCCAAGGTTAAATACTGAATTAACAATAGTGAGCAAAGCGTCAACTTTATATTTAAGCAGAGTAAATGTCATTTGAATGTGCTTTTTTGGTAGATGAGCTACAGTTTACATTTAGCTTGCCAAGTTATAGCAGTGTTTATTATTATTGCAGAACTGTATGCTATGTATCAGACTCTTTCCTACATCCAACTATAATAATAATTTAACAATAATAATAATTTATTATCTGATTTACACATGTCAAAATAAAAAATAATAAAAATACATAAAAATATAAGTACACAATAAAATTTTAAATAAAATTAGAAAAATTATGTTTTATAAATTTCTTAATAATTTAAAAGATCATTGATATTAAATAAACCTTAATTGTAGTTTTA
This sequence comes from Tachinus rufipes, assembly GCA_963932245.1. Lineage (NCBI taxonomy): Eukaryota > Metazoa > Arthropoda > Insecta > Coleoptera > Staphylinidae > Tachinus > Tachinus rufipes. The sequence goes on along the minus strand of OZ010745.1, from coordinate 66,142,973 downwards.
AATTTATTGCGCGGAAGATTTTTTAAGTCGTTTGGTATAATATTAAAAAACTTTATTTCATAGAAATTTACTTTTTTATGATTTACATAACCTTGTTTTGTATGGATATATGGCATTTTTTGTCTTGGTAGCATATGGTAATTTTTATGAGTAAGATAATGATCTATGTTATCATATAAAAAACATTCTAAAATATACATACACGGTAGAGTTAAAATCTTAAATGATTTAAAGAATGTTTTGTAGTCTTCCTGGTACCTTATATTAGTTATGACTTGTCGAACACCTCGTCTTTGTTATTTGAATAATCTTTGAGATATCGGAGAGTCTCCAAATTAACATTATAACTTAGGTTAGCTATACAGTAAAAAATATGATGCCGATCTTAATGCATACATTGGTAAAGCATGTACTAGATGGCGTAGTAAGTAAATGTTTTTAACAAACTTTTTAGTTGATATGAACTTCAAGAAATGTTGACAACATAGCAAGTATTTTGTTACTTAGTGGAAAAACAATATTCACAGTTTTTTCAGCTTTCGAGCATTGAGAGTTTGATGAAAACTAGTTTGAGACATTGCCAAGTGTTACATTATTTTGGTCAACAGCCGCTTTTAAACTACTTGATTTATTTGAAAACGTTGTTGTTAGCATACAGCACTATGGTAGCTTGGTTTGGTTGGTGCGGCAGATCATTTACGTATAGTAAAAATAGCAATGAACCAAGTATAGATCTCTGCGGAACTTCATGTTATATATTAAGTAGTTTGTAAGTAGATCTATCAACAGCAACACATTGTTAGTTTTTACCAAAATAATTATCTTTCGGTTGTATATGTTGTAGTCTCTGTACTTGATATAGATGTAAGCTTTGCTCATGGTGTGTGTTTATTACTTTTGTCTGTAGAATGCCCAATCAAATATTAGTTTTTTGTAAGCTGGTTGTTGCATCTCTGATACTACATCCACAATGTCTTCTACTTTCTCTAAATTTTGTCAAACAGCTTGTTTAGAAATTATAGGTCTGTTTCAACATACAATTTGGACAGTTTGCAAACCGTTCAAACTATGCACACAAATAAATTACTGTGTTTAAAAGATTGCCTAAGGATGACAAAGATTTGTTTCTGTGAACAGTTTGGACGGTTTGCAAACTGTTTAAATCGTATGTTAGAACAGACCTTATTTTATCACTAAAATGCATTTCGGTCATGCACAGTTTGTTAAAAACTCTAATAAATACATTTTTAGAATGATGCGACTTTGACGATATTCTTCAACTGCAGCTGTAGCATTCTTATTACACAAACTATAAACAAACATCGTATTGGCATATTTTAAATTTGAATAAGTGTGTGGCATTTTGTAACTCTTTAATTGTACAACCTCAAAAATAAATAATAAATCACTGTCACAATACACAGATAATGATCAGAACAACAAAGTTATCAAATGTTTTTCAGCTTTGAACATCGAGATAAACATTTTTAATTACACTATAACTTAAAAACAAACAAAAATGGAATACAACATTTAAGGTTTTTACATTATTTTTACCTTTACAATACACTCTTGGAGTTTGATCCGTCTTCCCGACTTACCCTGTATAACGAAATCTTGTATTTTAATAAGCTCTGTGGCTATACCTAATAAATGTATATAAAAACATTATGAGCGGAAAGTAGAACAAGTATTTTATACATACAATAGTTTGAAGAAAAGATATAGAGCAAATTTTTTTTATTTTTGTTGAATTAACGCGCAAACGCAAGGTTATTTCGTTACATTAGCTTAGCAAGCCACTTGTTATTTTTTTGGTATAACATATGATACATGTCAATTCAGAATGAACGCTTACTACATAATGTTTCAAACGTATGAGTTGAATCATTGGGTAAGTGAAATATATAAAAATATTTATAAAATTTATATTGTATTCCTATTTTACTACACATGGGTGTATAGAAAATAAGCGCTCACAAATTTCTCCTATCATAGCAATGTAATGAATGATACACAAATTGATTGTCAACACGGACAGTAACTGAAATTTTTTTAGTTGAAATATACCGTGTATAAAAAATACAATTTACAAAAACTAAATATTTGATTGGATTGTAACAATACTCATTCAACATCTATCCCATTGAGCAAATATCTAGGTGTAACTTATAAATATTAATTAATTGTCATTGAATTGATGCGCTTTTGCTTAGATAGATATACTGTAATTCTAGTGCATAAAGTTATTAAATAAGAATTTCTATTTTTTATTCATTCTTCTTGTAAGCGCTAATTTGAGTATTTAATTAATAACATATTGTTTTGCATATAAATAAATATGAATGAATTTGTGTACGAGATAGTGTGTGGTGTAATGCCCTGATTTTGTACACATAATTTTAATGTAATATACCTGTGTAGGAAGGATTAGGTTGCGGGGGAGGGCGAAAACGAAGCGCGCGCTGAGTCTCAGATTTGAACAGTTTACATACACACGTTGAATGCTGCACCACGTGAAAGGCTTTCCTCTTTAATCCCGAATATTTTTCACGGGCAATTTTCAGTAGTTTTTTAATAAGCAGAGTATATTGGTGAACAGTTTACGTTTATGTTGTGCGGTTGGTGCGAATCTTTCTATACATATTTCAACGACATTCTGGACTTTACAAGAACAAGGTAAACAGATATATTAATTAGTTTTAAGAACAATCAATTAATATATACAGTATATTACCTTGAATAATATTATTATTTAATCTGACAGAATTATAACATTTAAATTATATGCAAGTAGACCTAATTTTATAATTAAAGTTTTTTAAGAACAAGATTAATAAAAGTAATAAAATTTGCCTCTAATCGTATGAATTTACTTTTTTTAGCTTGATAAAAAACAATACTAGATTTGAATATAAAAAATGTTATTTATTTAAATTGATGAAATAATTGATTTTTTTCTATATTTTTACCAATGATATTTAAAACAAATCATGTTATTTACTAAATGATTATTTTTATGAATTAATATCTATCTCACTATTATAATATAATTATGTACATCTAAACAGTATACATAATATAGCAATATCATATTTGATACTTTTTATATGTATGTATATAATTGAAATTCCTTAAGTGGATTAGTACAGTACAGCAACTGATTAGGAAGACGATATATTATTTTGACAGAATAATCTGCCAAAAGCAATTAAAATTAGATACTTAAATTATTGCTTTTTTATCTTAGGCATATCATTTAAGAATGTGTGAAGGGATATGTTTTGTATTATTTTTAACCAGATAATAATTAAAGTGAAATATTTTCAAATTGTATTGATAATTATATTGCTTTAGTTTATATCATTACGCATTTGTATTCCGTCAGCAGATTTTGTGCTATCATAAACAATACAATAGTTAGTTGGTAGTAGCTCTAAACTAATTACTTATATAAAACCAATAAAATAGTGTTTTTTATTTTAAAATAAACTTGTGCTAAAGTTAGATGGATATTACAAAATTTGAAGTTGAGTTGATTGCTTTGAATTAATAATACCTGTAATGATTTAAGATAATAAACATAGAAATGTGTTTGAATTTAGTTCTCACGATTTTGATTTGATAAACCGTTACTATTTATTTATGTGTAGAGATGTAGACTTGCGTAAACTTTATTTAAATTTCTTTGAGTTGTGTGTGATATATGTAGTTGCGATGATACTTTATAGTAAAATCTGACGATGGAGTTATTAAAGAGCCCAAGCATTGCTGTCAATTTAGCATTGTTTATATAATCAGATATAGACTGAACTTTTTGTCAGTATTGTGTTTGATTGAGTAGCATATTTGTAATTATAATCTATCTTTTTAAGAATTCCAAAACTAGATTACACTGGTACAAAATTCAAAAACTTTTAATTTCTAGTTATTTTAAGATAATATACAGTGACGTACAAATTGTAATTAAATGTTCAGTTAGTGTCAACTTTAATAAACTTAGCTAAACAGGCTAACTACTATGGACAAATAGTATCTAAAATTAAATTAATTTTACCAAAATATAGCCAATGCGTATACATTTTATTGTAACTGACTACAATTTTGGGCTTTGCGTAGTACTGTGTGATTTAAGAAGAAGAACTTTAAAGTATATAAATTTTGGCAACTAAATTCTACGACTAGCACATCAGAATTGAATTTTTTTTTTTTTAATTTTAGATTTTTTTTTACATCTTTCAGTGATACAAAATTGAACTAATATACACGTTGCTTGCATATATTATAGTAATTGAATAGTTTACTTATGTTTTCACCATTTTAATTTTTACAATCACAATACTAGTTTTAAGGACATTTGAGTCTTCTATGGGTGCTTTAAATATAAAGCATGTTTTTAACTCAATTTACCTAACTTGTAGTAACTGTTTTAATATTATTATTTTTTTAGTTAAATCAGTATTTGATTCGTGATTTTAGTAACGTAAAGTAAAGCATTATAAGTTTGTATTTTAACTTTGATGTACACTACATAGCATCTTATATGCGACTATTTTTTTATATGAACTATTTTATTTAACTTAAAATGTGTATTTTGTTCAACACTCTGTATATGACAAACAATAATATAGAATTTTAGAAAACATAATAATAAAACAATTTGACAAATTATAAAACAATCATTAATTAAATAATACTAACATAATAGCCGATAAAGAAACCAATAATTACAATTAATTAAATAATATTAAAATCATAGTTTTCCTTGAGAAAACATGGCCTTGTAGCTTTAGTAATTCTTAATGGATTTAGTAAATATTTAAAGTCTAATATCAATTACATAATAATATTTGAGTAACATATTCAAACTGAAACAAATATATAGCTGCATAATGTTGTTTGTACAATGTTATTCTTAGTTTAATTTGATAGTATATTAAAGAAAGAGTTTTATAAGACAAATTTGTTATGCATACAATCAACAAAGTTTAAAAAACAAAGCTAAGGCCCATTTTTTTAAAGAACAAATTCAATAAAAATAATGTTTAAATCAAATATAAAACGTTATAATAGTTTTACTAGTCAAAATATAATTTAAAAATAATTATAACAAATTTAAAATTTATGTTAACTATTTTAATTGTGAGTCTATAACCATAAATTTTGTTTAATGAGCTCTATGGCGATAATAATCAGCGCAAAATAGAAAAATTAAGTACCTATTAAAATCATTCAAAATTAAATAATTAAGATAAGGTACAATTACAAATTTATGGATTGATTAAGTTAAATATACATAAAATAACACGTTCACTCCTCCTGATTATGACCTGCATTAATTATACAAATAACGTTTTTAATCATTTTCATGTCATGGACAGATTATACACATCACACATTTTAAGTGACATTTTAGCAAACAAAATATTTGTTAGTGTTATTGCCAGTTTTGTTAACTAGACAAGCTTTAGTTTAAAAAAATTAATATTTCTTGTGAGCATAGATAACATTTTTGGCTTAAAGTATCTGGTTTAGTTTCAAGTTTTCTATAAATTTAAAATGTATTGGTGTAAAGTCAGTTCTATTTTTTTAATGTAAGTTTGATAATTTTAAAGTTTTTAAATATACATTGCTGTTTTATTTATTCATTTATTTATTAGTCAAAAAATCTTGAAAAAATCTATTATAACTTTGCTGGCATCCCGCAAAATACGTGTAGAGGCATAGTCTGTACGTTTATACGGCATATGAAATAAATAGTTATTGCGTAAAACTCAAACTGAATACCAATATAACTGAGCAAGTCTAAACAATCAATAATTCCACGAAGCACACGTCAAAATTAAAACGTCTTTTCTCAAGACTGGTAATATTAAATGTAGAGAGCAGTTTTGTGTAGCTGGCAGCAATAACAAACAAAAATTTTTTGGATTTGTAAATTTTTTTTACTAAGTGCAGTGTATAAAGACTACAAATTTGAGCAAGTATAGGGTCGTACTAGAGCTTTGTAAAGGATCATTAGAGTACAAGGGTCATAAAACATCTTAAAGTTACGCTTGACAAATTCTAAAAGCTGATTAGTTTTAGCTACAACAGTATTGATATGTAGTGTAAATGGTAAGTTTTAATTAAATACTGTTGACTAAAATGTAATTTCGTTGCATTTATTTAAATAGTAAGATATTAGCCTAAAAGTAACTAGAAAAAAATTTGCACTTTTTCATTAAGTACTACAGCATCATCCAAAGACTGAATTTTCATAAAGATGTTTATATCGTCAGCAAATAATAAACAATGCGCATTAGAACAATAGTGTTCCACATCGTTAATAAAGATATTAAATAGAAGAATTCTAAGATGTGACCCTTACGGAATACCTAATGTAACATTAATATTATAAAAAACGCACTGACCGGTGCGCACAAATTGAGATTTGTCAGATAAATCTAAGTAATAAAATACCATCAACTCTAATACAACGTAGTTTTATAATGAATATCTTGGGGTCAAAGGTATTTAAAGCTTTTGAAGTTAGTGTAAACTGAATTCACATAATCTGTTCTTAAACGCATCTCTTGTATAAGATTTATACAACAGAAGGTTGGAAAATGTTGAGAGCAATTTCTGATTGAATTGAATTGAATTGAATTGAATATTACAAAGCCTTAATGTAAATATTAATTAATTTAAAGTTATTATGTATTAGTAAAATATTTGATAGGAGAATAAGAAAAATATACAAGTATCTGTTGATTGCGTTAAAGCAATTGTATCGATTTTATTAAAAGTGGAAAACGTATTGTTGTTAACATTTTTTTTTCTTTTATTGTGTAATATAATTTTTGCATTTTTAATGTAATAATTTGCCTCAATAGTTTTAAAATTGTTAATCTCTTCAGAGTTGATTTAATTACTTTTTTTTCACAGTGTTTTCACTCACTCATTATTCAATATTAACACACAACACATAACCTGAATAATACATATTTTTCTACATTAAACTTTTTATGAATCCAATTAAGAATTTGTAAATATTGGTTAGGCCATTTTGGACAGAAATAACCATTTATTTCAATAAACTATTATTATTTTTTATAAAGTGTGCCAAGCTTAAAAATAAAAAAAAAATAGAAGACTGATAATTTTTTTTTTTTTTCACTTTTGAATAACTTTTTTCATTTTTTGTTAAAATAATTGTTTACTTGGTTTTGTAGGAACAAAATTCAGAAACCATTTTTATTTTAATAACATTTTATCTATTGGGCAATACAGCATCGATGTATTTTTGTTTAGATTGTGATTGTTTTTTTTTTAACGTAATATGATATTGCAGATGTAAAATCAAGCTTTTTAATGGCAACAATTTAATTTTTATAAAATAATGTTTTTGGATGCTGTAGCAACATCTATACATTGTGTTTACTGATAATTGTAAAGTAACAAGACTGAACATTTAAAATTTATGTATAATTTACTATCTATCTTTTTTTAAGAACATAGTTTTAATTTTTAATAAAAAATGTAACATTCTTCTGTATTTTGTTTAGTTTAAAAGTTATAAATATAAAACATATACAATAATAAAAATGTAATATAAATTTCAATTAAACGTGCATTGATTTGAATGTCGCAGAATAAGTAAAACAATTTTTTTTTATATGCGTATCAGCGCATTTAGTTATTTAATTTGTTTAAAATATCTTGACCAATTTGGGACATATGTGTATTAAATTAACAGGTTTAAAATAAATAGCATTAATTTTGTTTTAAATGTTCATAAATTGGGATTGATTTAAAAGGCTACGTCCCTTAAATGCTGAATTTAATTCAGGGTAGATGTAGAATTTGTTTATTTTAGTTTAACATATCTAGCACATAAGCAATCTATACTCAATTCAATATCAATTTTAAACGCATATCTTGCAATAATTTTGTTACCGCTAGAGAATTGCCGGGTTTAGTAGCCCCGTCCTGTTAGGGTGCCACTAGTAGTAGTGTTATGGAAAAATATTAAATTTTATTACATCTACGAGAATATTGGTGAACTTTTTTTTCTAAAATTGGTTCTTATGGGACAAATCGCCAACCAACTCAATATCCAAACGATAATATTTTAGTCATTACTCTTTTTATATGTTGAACTACATACAATATTCAATGTCTTTATGTTTTTGGTTAAAGATTTAAAGTTATATTTAACGAGTAAAATATTAATAAAAAACTAATTAAAAACGCCATTATTTAAAAATTAATTGCGGAGAAACGACTTATTGCATCAAATTTCTACAAATTTGAGGACACAGATTGGACTTTTTTCTATAATGTGTGAACATTTTATTCAAATATATTCCGGCGTTTTCTTGCAAGGTTTGATTCTGTGAACTTTTATAATAGCGCGACTATTCTCCCTCCTTAACCTTGTTTACGGTAGCATATAGCATTTACAAATTAATATTAAATGTTTAATGATGAACTAATACCTGCAGCGTTGCATATGTTGGTTACGCTGATATATTTGTATAGACGACTCTAGCTTGGCGTTGAATGTTTAATTTGCTATAGTTTAAAACAAATGTTGACAAGCAAATGCAGACAGACACCAAATATTCTACTTAATTAAAACTATTCAATCATAATGTAAGTCATTAGTGAGAGTTTGCTAAAAGTATAGTTGCTAGAAAACTGAATTAAACATATTACTCAAAGTATATGTTTTGTATGTGAACTTTTTTTTTATAATTTTTCATCTCAGTTCACTCTCAGTTCAGCCCAGAAATGTTCCTAATTTATTTATGTTTTTATAATCATTTTTCTATATAAGTGAAAACATGAAATCCTTATAGGTTACATCATAACCGTAACATAAATTGAATATTTAATTTAAACATCTAAATTTACAGTTTGCATAAAACACTATTTACAGTTACATGAAAATTATTATTATTTCTAATAATTTTTAATAAACATTAACTATATGTAAACAATATCAAACATGGCAAACTGATGTTTTGTTGGTCCTTTCCTAAAGAAACAATAAATCTAAAATCACAAATTTTTTTGCGCGCTATTTGAAACATTACAATGTTTAGTTGTTTTTGTTGCATATTAACGTAACAATCTTGTATATTAATTTGACTACTAATATTTCTATAAAAAACAATATCAGCTCTAATAATTTAAATCTGTTTTGATTTTTGATTAAAAAAATTCTTAAAAACTTATTCCTTTTAATCTACTGAACAAGACATTTGGTTAACGTTTTTTTTAATTACTATTTTGAAAACTAAATTAACATTAAAATAAATATTAAAACGTGAAGGTATGTAAAATATATAATGTACTTAATACCTAGTTTTATTAAAGTAAGCATGTTTGTACCGGTTTGTTGGAATTGTCTGATTTGAGCTAATGCAAGAAATGTATCATCTAACGACAAATGCAGTACAAAATCTAGAAATGTATTTTTGGCAATTTTTATGTTGTTGTAGACAATATAACAATATGGATAGTGTATTCGGCGGTATGAGTTTAAAATATGTAGGATTTGTCTGTTTTTATTCTGTTCTATCTACAGTATAAAATCACATTACATATTTTTGATTGAGTGTGTACGTTTTAAGACAAGATTTACTTAGCATACAGTTAAATGTAGCTAGGTAGGTAGGTTGCTGCAGTCAGTACAATTTTTGTTGTAATGTTGACGGCGTTTTAACGCGGTCTATCATTAGAAGATAATAGTTTTGAAGGAGTATCAAGTATTTATTTTTGCGTGAGAGAAGAAATGCATTACGCACATCGTGTGGATGTCCCGGTTTTCCATTAAAACCCTGAACCTCTATATCCTCTTGAACTTGCTGAATTACTATTGTGGTAATTTTTCACAAGTTTAAAACACTTTCTGTTTTTGGTTTTCAAGTTTTATCTCCTCTTTTTTCTTTTGTTGATATTATTTTTTTATGTCTTTATCAATGACCATCTAGTTGTTTGCACTTTCTATTACGAAGGACATTGCCAGGTTCGCGGAACATGTAAAGCAAAACACAAATTACGTTATGTAAATCGCTTTATTTCTTCTCAAAATATTCTTCTTTAAAATCTATACACTTTTGCATCCGAAGAAACTAATCTTCAAAACAATTTTGCCACTCTGAGCAAGGTACCCCCAAAACAAATGATTTAAATGCTTCAACGGCTTCTTCAGGCAATGAAAAACGCTCGCCTCGCAATTTATTTTTGATATGTCGAAATAGGAAGAAGTCGAAGTGGAATAGAAAGAAGAAGTTGGGAGATAAATCAGGCGAATATGGGCAATGAGTCATTAGTTGGAGGTTAATACTGGTGAAAAACTTTACAGTTCGTCATGCTGTGTGAGCGCTTGCATTGTCATGATGAACAATGATTTGCCGGTTTATGTTGTTCCTGATTTCAGCGATAATTTTTGACAAACAAATTAAAGTATACCAGTCAGCATTAACTGTTCTTTGATCCTCTAATGCAACAGTTGCAACATGACCCGTTTTTCCAAAGAAACAAGCAATCCTACTTTTTGCACCACTTGCCACGTGCCTGTTTTTGTTGATCTTTTAAACTGTGTGGAATCCAACGACTGCAAAGCTTCCTGATATGCAAATGATCGTGCAAAATTGTATGTATTTGTATTGCTGCAATGCCTAAGGATGCTTCTATCTCACTATAGGTCACATGCTCATCTGACAAAATCATTTCACGCAAAGATTGTCATCAAACGTTGGTCTTCCACGCTTGAATTCTGCAAACCATTTGTAAACCATAGTTTTGGATGGTGCTTCATCCCCAAATAACGAATAAGTTTTTCCACACATTGCTGCGGTGTTAAACCGTATTGAATATCATAAAAAATCATTACTCAGAAATCACGATTCAAAATTTTTATTTTTCAAACAATTATTACTGTCGTTAAATTTTGTTGAAACGAAACCGAGCAGTTTGAATTAAACTGTCAACTGAATTATAGATGAAAAAAATCAAATTTTACGAATATGACAATTGCAGAACGCTGGCAATACAAGCAGTACTTGATTCCGCAAACTTTAGCAGTGCCTTTCGTATAAGTAAGATTAGATTCCGACTTTATTTTGCACCTTTATTCTTTTGTCTTTTCAGTCCTACTAGTGTATTCTTTAAGTTATTTGTTTCACACAGTAGGAGTAGCCGTCATGTACCGCAAGACACATTTTTATTAGGTATGACTCAAAGCACCCAGGTTGTATAAAGATCTCTGTTTACTTACGGTATCACCAAGGGTGTCTGCGTCTATTTGGCGACATCTTTTTTGATCTGTCATTCTTCTTCCTATTTTTAAATTTTTATTATTTTATTGATTTTTTTTGTTCATTCAGTTGTTGCTCGGTGTTGTCGGCTTGCACTTGGACAATATGGTGTATAGAAAATAATTCTCTTATTGCCTGTATAGCCTTAATTAAGACTGTTCTGTAAACATTTTATGCTTGCATTTTTTCCCTGGTTTTTTTTTACAATTGCCATGTATTTTTATATTTTGTTACAGCTATCTTCATATACCCGTACGACAATATTGAGTCTACTTTTGTCCCCATTACTCTAGGCTTTTCTCCCCTTTGAACTTTTACGTTTGTATGAATTGTGCCAGAGCCATTACTAGTTTTTCTGCGATTTGTTTGACTTCAATTATGTGGAGTGTGTTCAAGTTTTTACTTATCTTTATTCCTAAGTATTTAATGCTATTCTGGGATCTAATTGTGTTATCTCCAAGATTGATCTTTTTTGTAATATATTTTTTATGTAAACCCATTTTTTTGATCTACTTTTTAATTATATAGGACACCCATTTTGCGCTGTATTGTATTTCAACAATTGTTTGCATAAGCTATTATGGTAATTCCACGTGACATCTGTACCTTCAATTGACCGCCCAACACAGAGCCCTGTGGCACACCGCCAGTCATATCCAGAGTTTATTTGGAACAGCACACTATAGTTCTATCCTGTTGATAGTGGCATATTATCTTTTTGACACAATAATAATAATAATAATAATATATTTAATCATTTAAGCCAACTATATGTAGATATAATAAGTCAAACAATAAGAATACATATAAGAAACAAAAATGGAAAATGGTTTTTTTTTAATTAAAGAGATTTTGCAATTTGTTTAAACCTACAAAAAACATTTATTTCTTTAGTGCATGTGCGTAGAGTTTATTGTATAGAATTGTGCATCTATATTTAGGTTTATTTTCAAACATGATAGATTTGTTCTTAATAAGTATCTATTGCGTGTATCATATCTGTAAAACTCGCCACAAGTTGTATATATTTATTATTTTTTACATATATAATTGCATTAAATATTAATATGCAAGGTACTGTTAAAACATTTTTTTTACAAAGATTTTTCTGCACAAATCCATAAGTTTGATGTTATAAATCATACGTATTACTTATTTTTGAATTATAAGACACCTATGTAAATGCTTGTGTTCCCAAAGAGCAATATATTATATTTTAAGTGAGAATGCGCAAGCGAGTAGTACATATTTAACAGTATATTCTTATCCACTTTATTTTTTAATTTAAGAATAGAAAAATCCACAGTATCAATTTTAGATTGAATATGGTCTACGTAATTATTTCAAGATAAATGGTTGTCTATAATCACCCATGCAAGAAATGTAGTAGATTTAAACAGCGTAATGTTAATTTCTTTAAAATAGTTATTTAGAAGCAGGTCACTAATAATTGTATGTACACTGTTTTATTTTTATTTATTATAAATCTATTAAGAGTAATCTATTTAATTATCTGTTTGCGAGCTGATAAAGTTTATGTAACAGTAGTTTAGGGCTTTGTGATAATACAACAATTGAAGTATCATCTGCATACATGCAACTGAATTCGTCGCTATTAATATGTTAAAGCAAATCGTTTACAAAGAGTAAAAACATTACAGTTACAGTGTTCAGTAGGTAAATAGATATGTTTTGTTTTTGTTTGTTTTAATAAGTTTTTCAATTAGTACTAGTTTTGTTTTATTCCCGTCCTTGAGAAAGATGCTTTGTTTGTTGATTATCTTAACAAAGAGTTGCGTTTTTTTGTTGGTATTGTTGGTATTTTAATTTTGCGGTCTGACATCTGTACTTTTTCTTTTGCACTTTCCAGTATTCTAGATATGTCTACTTTTAGATCTTTTTATGTTGTTTTGTCTTAATTTGGAAATAATTTTATTGATTTGGCCATAACTTCATTCCCTTTGACAATTTTGTACACTTTCCGAGTTTATTTGTTTGCATAGTTTCTTCTATGCCATCCTTTATATACTTTATCTCTTTCCGGTGATGCTTCTTGTACCTGTTGCAGTAGGTTTATGTCTTTTGTTTTTTTTTTGTCATTTATTCTTGTCGCAATTTTTTTAGTTTTTATACTGCACTTTCTTTTGCCTTCATCAATACATTGGTTTGTAGTTTACGCTTCAACTTTAAGTTAAGTGTTTTATTATGATTACAATAATTAAAATAAAACCTATTATTACCTACATATTAAAGTTGGTTTTAATTAATGTTTTTTTAAATATTTTGTCGATTGCCAAAAATCTAATTTATTGTTAAATGGTACCCACAAGGTTGATATTTTATCTAAAATTTGCTATTAGTAGTTTATCTAACAAAACAGTTATGATATTATTTTTTAACTTTTTTTTGCAAAAGCCAAGTTAAGGGTATACTTGAAAATACAGAAAACAAGAAATTATTTTGTAATAATTAAATAAATTTAGTTATAACAAAAAGCATAGTAAAGACGTATAAAACGGAGAGTAGAAGAAAATGTAAATGATGGAAAACTGCATGAATGCAGTGGAATACTCACAAAAGAAAGTAGATGCAATACAAACATTTTGTAGTTAGAGAAATAACAAAACGACTAATAACAATATCAGAGCGCACAAGAAAAAATATTATAAGAAAATGGTAATAAAAACAATACGTTTTGAGAAATAGACATAAAAATACAATAACAACAAATTAAATAAAAAAATAAAAATTATAATAGAACAGTGGAAGATAATGTAGTCTTAAGATTTTATGAAAAAACATTTAGAAAAATAGCTGTAGATAACTTTAGGCATAGATGATTAAAATAACTTAAAAAAAAATGTAAAGCAAATAAACAGAAAAGTTTTGATATAATACAAAATAAAATATCAATGTATGGTATAAAAAATCTAATTAAGAGACCAAAAAACGATAAATATAATATGGAAGCAAAAAAGAATAATCTAAGTACAGCATACACAATTTAATGCGCCAAAGGTTTTGAGAAAAAAATAAAGAGAAGTTGCGGATATAATTGAAAAAAAAGTAAATGGGTGCATCTGGTAAGAAGAATAAAAGAAGTATTTGTATAAACAATTAGTTTGATTTGCCTGAATAATAAAAGAAGTATTGAGTTTTGCACTAAGAAAAGTGTGAGATGCTGACTTAACTCCAGCCTGAGTGCAGTATATATTGCAAACGTAAGAGAGTTACAGTTGTAGTAGACTAAGAGAAAGTATGGGCGCTATCGTACGCAAATGATATTGAGACAAGCTAACAAAATGAAGAAAATGATTACATGCTCGAAAAAAAAGCTTGAAGTAAATAAAGAATAAACAAAAGATGTAAGATTTAGAAATGGAGGATGCAGACTAACAGTTGAAAACTGGAAATAATTAAGGAAAGTATATCCAGGACAAAAAGCAAGAAAACATTATTATATTAGTTATTTTTTTGTCACTTTAACAATACATTTTTTATACAATTCTCCTAAAACAATTCTCAAATGTGATTTTGATTAATAATTAAAACTAAATAAATGATTTTAAATTAATAATTGCTTTTTAACCGCTCAGGTGGTGTAGTGGTTAGCGTACTCGACTGCTACACCAGGGGTCTCGAGTTTGAATCAGTTTTTCTGGTTAAGAAAAATGTGTTGTGATGAGTACGCCTTTTCTTATAAGAAGATAAACTGTAGTAGGTCTCGTATACTGCATCGTTGTTGCGTGCTCGTGGAAGAACCCAAATGTGGTAGTCCTCTGGCGTCGGTGATTAGCCTCTAGCAGAAATAACGTTAAATAAATGAATTAATAACAAATGCTTTCTAGTTTTTAAGTCTTGTTCTAACGTGTAGCCTCGTGATGTACTTTTTACTTATAATATTTTGTTATGAATTCTGGTCTATTCTATGAAAACAATAGAATTTAATTTCATAATTATATTTAAAAATTACAATTTAATTATTATGTAACGTCATTCTAAACATTTGTATAGTATATAAAATATAATATCTTATTTAAAATAATAACAAATGTGATAAAAACAACATAATACTATTAGAATATATTATTTACCTATACCTTAAAGAGAAAGTATATAGTTAGCTATCTATGTAAGTGGATTTATATACTCAGAATCGTATGGTTTTTACAATAATCTGTAGTGCGGAATTGCCCAGTGTATGGGGTTATCCAGCGTTTTCTCATATAATTATAGTATTGGTTTTTTACTATACATAGGACATGTTATTGTAGCCTCATTACTAATTTAGTGTCTTAAAGTTATAGAAAAATTGTTTTTAAAATTTACTTTAATTTGCATTCTATATGTTTATCCATAAATTAATAACAAAAAGATGATTTTTAAAATAAAGAAAGAAGTAAATTATATATTGTTATTCTAATCAGTGTTAAATGCATTTTTTAAGTGTAACATGGGTTTATAATTTCTAAATTTGCTATCATTGCGACGCGTTTAATATAATAAATTTGATAAATCAGTTTAACTACTACAAATTTAAAAGATTACCATCAAATGCAACAACATTCAACAAAACCGATTAAGAAATTATATTATTTTTCTTTAATTAATTAATTTTATTTTTATATTTACTTGATTTACAATATAGGTGTTTGCACAGGCCATAAAATGATGATGGCCATAATGAAACCAAGAGATAAGTAATGGGGCATCAACTGAAGGTATCACATTTTTTTCAGTATTATAAGAGTTGGTGTTGGTGCCCGCAGACTGTGTGGGCATAAATCCGACAACACCATAATTCGGTATTGTATTTTAATGCGGTGATTATATAGAATGAAGTCCACGGTAATTACCCGTGCGGACATTAATTACCGTCTGAGGTGATTTTCATCGATCTGTGCAAATCGCCCAAAGAATTGAAACACAAAATGGTATAAGCAATTAATAATGAAGCAATAGCTGTAAGGAGAATTAAGTTGAATGTTAATCATTCAAGCGAAATCGTTTGATTTCAAATTAAACGATTTGTTTAGCGGAATCATCAATTACCATACGCGGATGCTGATGTCATGTCATCATCAGGTGTAACAATTGCATTGTACACATTTGACAAATTATTCTATTTTATTATTGTTGCGTTGCATACATTAAGTCCAGACCGGTAACATTGTAGACTGCAATTTATTATATTTACGCCCACCGTTATTTAAATAATCAATTATATAAGTGTTTTCAAAGTCGTTTGGGTGAGAATTAGTATTTATATTCGATTTGATTTATGGAAATAATGGGATATTTTTCCCATTCCAATTTGCTTTTATATATTTATTGTAGGTAGACTCCAAGTCTAATATTATGTTGGCATAATTATTGTAAATACGTACGTTCACATTGTTTTGCAAAGTAACTGACGGGAAGATGGAGGTGGAGGTGTTGCTGCTGGCTTGGAAACTTTTATCTATTTTCAAGAAATATTAGTAATAATAGTTTATACATTTATTGAGAGTAGAAATTCTTGGGTTTATACCGTAGATTTATCTTCATGTTATAATTAACAGAAATTTATTATCAGATATGACTAGAACATCTAATTAGAAATAATGGAATTGTTGTTTATAATCTATCAAACTTATTTAACTATATTTTAAGTATGTTTTATAATAAAAATAAATTGAATAAACTCATACAGTATACAATAATAGATATAAATGTAAGCATAATCAAATGTGTCAATTCTTAACAAATGTAATCCTTCTCGTGCGCGCCGCGATAAATATATCACCCATGCCGTTGTCTGCTGAAGTGTAATTGTATAATGATTGTAATAATTCTATTGTGTGGCTTAGATTTTGATTTATTTACATGTGTGGGTTTGCTAAATTGGTACACCGGATATGGCACATATATACGCTACTACTAGGTGGGTGATTATTATGTTCAAGTCAATTAGATCCTCTGCGGCCATATTTCTTGTTTTACTATTATACAATCGCAAACAGTTTAGATAAAGTTTAATAACATTTTATGCGTTAATTATTGTCAAGATTTACGCTAAGCATGGGCGTACAGAATCAATAGAAACGTTTGAATTTATGTACACCTAGAACAACATAGGAATTGCTACAGAATATTTATGGCCGCAACAATAAAAAAATAACAACACTACTGTTTGGGTTATTTAGTAATTTTATATAGTTCTGCAAGTACCAGAATCTTGATTTTGTTCTTAAAATAAACTAAAGAGAGCAATGTTATATATAATATATGCTAATAATTTATGAAAGTCATCAAACCCGTACAAGATTACACAATATGAATTATTATCAGATCTTTGTCTAATAGTATTTGTATTGTTGTTAAGACTGAAATTTTAAATTGCATCTGTATTTTTAGTTGAAATAAATGTAGATATAAATCACGTAACTATTGGATCTTTCAATTTTATTCTCTTAAATCACGTAATCTAAACACCTGTCAGCGGACGTGATTTGATATATTTATCCATCAAACATACCGGCCATGTCTGAATCACCAAGAATTATTGTTGTATCATAAATAATTATAGACATTACAATGTAATTATATAATATTCAAAATATTATTTGCTTTTTTTCAAAAATATCAAATAATATTATTATTTAAGTAACAAGTTTAATTTTTTTGGAACCTTATTTATATATCTATTACTCTCTGCCATTTATTAGTTTAGATTAATTTAGTGGCAAATTATAATACTTTATGTTCGCGGTGCTCAACAATTTTAGAAAGATTTTCAACATATTGGTATTTTCAATATCTTGGCGAATATAAACAAAAATATCGGCTACATTACATTCATTTGCCGCCAGCCGAGGTAATAATTTTTTTTATGAATAGGAAACCGTTAAATAGTTACTTGTTCATTTTAGATTACTTTATTTGAAGCAACTAATTAAAACAACATTTAACTGCAAATTGATCTCATGATGATCTTTTCACTTTGTTACGTTGTTTTTAAAATTTACGTTTTTAATATTACAAGAAATATTATTAATAATAAAAAAATTGCGTGGAAAGCGTTTTTGAACTGCAACAAGAGAAAATGTAAATTAGTTAAAAACTATAAGGTGGGCCATTTCTAAAGATTGCAAATGTGCAAAATAAAGATGGCAGAGAATTTAACTAAGCTACATTAAAAATTATGGAAACATAACAAGTGAGCGGATGAAAAAAATACTACATAATTGACCCAATCAAACATTTAATAAATTTTTCAATCATCATAAACTGTTTAATAACTTTTAGCATGACTTTCTAGTAAAAGTATTGAAACTGCAATTTTTGACTAAACAGAATGTATTGTCAAAGCTGTGGACCAGAAAGATTTAGTTTGTTTGCTTAGATTTCTCTATATTCTAAAAAAAACTCTATTAGTATTGCATTATAGTGGGTGGCATGGTAGAAAGCACTCCGTGCAACTTAAAAATAATGAGAATGGAGAATCGTGCTTTTGAACGCTCTTGAGGTTACCACTGGTATTTCTTAGGAAAGCATGCTAGATTAACTACTCTTTATTATTTTTATTACCGATATAAAATATTTGTTATGCGGATGACATAAATATCTTGTTTAACGGTAAAACGTTTGCAGATAAAATTGAAAAATAGTATAGAAATAATAGACTTGTTTGAATTCTGAAGAACAGAATGCTTATTTTTTAACAAAAGTTAAAACAGAGCAATGGAAACTGAAATTATTTTAAATATAAAAATGAAACTTTAAAAAATTATAATTGACGAGAATTTAAAGTATACTGAACAAATTGACATATATTGTATAGAAACAATAAATAATGATTGTATATTTACTATATTTGTTGTAAATAAAGTTGAATATAATTTTGTTTTTAGTAAAATGTGGTGTAAAGCAGTGCACAAAACAGTTATTTATATTAAAATCAAAAAAGTAAAAGCAACCAAGTACTTAAGTTGTTAGGCTATGTAATGTTACTTAATTGACGTCAATTTCTGAAATCATACATTAACAACAAAAATAATATCCAACCGCTACATTTTATATCGATAGCAAAGATCTAACACGTACCAACAAAAATTAAAATTTTCAGAAAAGCCATAATACTTTCATATCTATAAAAAAACCTTTTCAATGAAAATATTGCACAAACAATTTTTGTTTTACTTAATTTTTAAGATTATAAAAACAGCGAGTTTCAAAAAGAAGAATACTGGTCCATACGTCATATTGCTTTTAAAAAGCCTTGATGATACGTGGTATTTCCTTATACTAATGCTAAATTCTATATTGATTAATATATATATTTATATTTATCGGGGTTATAACGTTTTTCGTCTTCCAATTCCTATCTCCACTCCTCTCTATTTCTCCAAGTTTCTTCCTCCAGTCCTCTTCTCTGAATCTCTAAGTCAATACCTTCTCTCCGACTCTTTTGTGGTCATCCTCGTTTTCTTCTTCCTTGTGGTGTCCAGTGTAGTACTTTCTTTGGTAGACGCTCTTGATTCATTCTCTGTACATGTCCGTACCATCTGAGTTGAGTAGTTCTAATGTCGTCTAAAATATCATGCTTTGCTTCCATTATATCTTTTATGTTTTCATTTCTATTTCTTTCTATTCTTGATTTGCCAGCTGTTTTTCTTCAGTAGTCCATTTCTGTAGCTTTTAGCGTTTTTTCTGTTTTTTCCTTTAGTGGCCACACTTTACAACTATATATTATGTTGTTATACTTCTAACTATTAAGTTGTATATTTTGTTTTTGTTTTCTTTTGTTATGTTTTTATCACATAATATGTCATTTAACATGAATATAGCTTTTCTCCCTTGTAAATTTCTGTTGGCTATTGCTTTGTCAAGTATTCCTTCTTTTGATATTTTTACGCCTAAGTATTTGTACGAACTGCAATGTTTGATGCTTTGCTTATTTGAGATAGGCAGGTCTTATTGTTCTCCTATACACATGTATTCGGTTTTTTTTTTATGTTAACTTCTAGGCCCCATTTATCATACTCTTCAATTAATTTGCGTGCCATATATTCAATGTCATCAATATCCTGTGCAATTACAACTTGATCGTCAGCAAAAGCCAGGGTATATAGTGTTATCCATTGGTATGCTCATTGTTTCACATTTCCTTTTCCAGTTTGATAATGCGCTTTCTAAATAGATTTTAAATAATGTTTGTGATATACAACAGCTTTGTCTCAGTTCTTTTGTTAATGTAAATCCGGTTGAAAAATTATTGGCTATTTTTATTTGTGATCTTGCATTGTTATATAAAGATTTTATCGCTTTTATTATTTCAGCATTTATGTTAGTATGTTGTAAAGCTTCTCAGAGTTTTAGTAAAGGAATGCTGTCATATGCTTTTTTAAGATCAACAAATAACAAATGTATTTACTGATTATATGCTGTTTTTTTTTCTATGATTTGCGTCAGTGTAAATAAATGGTCAACGGTAGACCTTCCTGATCTGAAACCGGCTTGTTCTTCTGCCTCCATTGTACTGTCTTCCATATATTCTGCTGATAGTATTGGTTACCGATATTTCTCTATAGTTATCACATTTATTTTTATCCCCTTTCTTGTGAATTATTGATATATATGAAAGCTTCCATTCTTCTGGTACCTCCGATGTATTAATACATTTTTGGAATAGATTTGTGAGTATTTGATGTAATCTATCTGTTCCATACTTAATAAGTTTTTCAGGAGTATTTCCAGGTCCCGCTGATCTACCATTTTTAACGCTTTAATGAATTTTTTAACTTCTGATAAAGTTATTCTTATTGGTGATCTTTGCATGATTATATTGGTGTTACTATCTGTAATTTGGAATTCTTTTCTATCTTCAATCAACATTTTTTCGAAATATTGGTTCCATTCTTGATCTGTTATTGGAGAAATTATATCTTTTTTCCTTTCCCGTCTTATGTTCTTGAGTATTCTTCAGTTCTCTGTGCTTCTCCTTCCTCCTAGATATGTGTTGAGTCTAGAGCATGTTTTCTCCCATTTTTTATTCTTTTTAATATTGATCATTTTTCTTACCCTTGCTTGTACTTGTTTATATGCTTGTTTATCGTTTAACTTCTTGGAGCTTAACACGGTGTTATATAGTTTCCTTTTCTTCTCTATTTTAGACTCAATCTCTTCATCCCACCAATATGGCTTATGGCGTTTTCCTTCTTTTTCCTGGCTACCTAACGCCTCTATCGCTGCCGCTTTAATACAAGATTTTATGTATTCATACTCTTCTTCTATACTACCAAAAGATGTTCTCTGCAGTTTATTATTTAATCTGGTTTTATACAGCTTTTTTATACTTTCTTGTTCTAAACCGTGTAAATTATATCTTGTTTCTATCACTTTTTAATTTTTTTAATTTTCATGATTCTTTCCTTGTTGGTATTTTGTTGTTATTGGGAATATTAGCTGTGCTTTAAGTAGGTGATGGTCACTACCACAAGATGCGCCTCTCTTAACTCTTACGTCAATAACTTTTAGGTTATTTTTTTGTTTTGTTATTACTAAATCAATTATAGTTTTTAAATTTCTTGTTGTTTGTATCCATGTGTATTTATGTATGTCTCGGTGCTGAAAATATCTATTAAGAATTTTTAGCTGATTTTGTTTGCACAGTTGTATTAGTCTTTTTCCGTTATCAATTACAACGTCCTCTCCAAAATTTCCAATCACATTATCTTTATTCTTTCTTCCCACTCTGCCATTGAAGTCTCCTAAAAGTATTATTTCTCTTGACGTACCAATTTTTTCTATTTCTTTATTTAGTTCTTTGAAGAATTGATCCTTATTTGCCATTAGGTTGTCTTCATTCACAGCATATATTCTTATTATGGTTACTTTATATCCATATATTGTTAAATCTATTTTTATAATTCTTTTATTTATTGGTTCCCATGTTGTTATAAATTTTCTAAGTTTTCTGTGTATCAGAATTGCCACTCCCTGCTTGGCTCTTTCTTCCTTTGGAACACCACTGTAGAAATGATCGTATATTCTCCAGTTTTCAGATCCTTTATCTTTCTTCTTTGTTTCCGTCAAGATTGCTATGTCTACATTTAGATGTTTTAATTCATGTACCACTTCATTAACTTTCTTTAATATACCCTGAACATTCCACGTGCCAATAATCGTTGTCCTTTTCTTTTGCTTAGTTTGTCGTCTTGAGTTTTCTGTCCTTGTCCGAGGCTCTTTGTTGGGTTTTTTAACATTGTACGTTTTTAACAAGTATCGAGGAGTTAGCCCGATGACTCAACCCCTAACCTGGAGAACCAGTCCAGTTTTTATTTCACGGTGAATATTTTATTTTTCCACTACCCTTCAAGTATGCTGGATGCATACCCGACGAGCTTCCCCCAATTCCCATGGGGACGCACCCGATGGAGATAACTGGCAAATCCCCACACTTGCTATATTGATTAATGAATTGTTAAAAATAAGTAAAAATTATTAATTTTATAATACAACCCATCTACTATCCAAAAATAGTAAAGCCGGCTGATATAAAAAAAAATATTAATTCAAATAAATTTAAATAAATTATGACAGTATTTAATTAATCTTTGTACAAATAAGAGCATTTAGGAAGCTATATAAATATTTAGTATAAATGAAAACTGTAATAATATTATTTAAACTTCTTGAGGTAGAACAGGTTTCATAATTTGCATGTTATTAAACTTTCTATTTTTAATTATTATTATAAAGCTTTTAAGGTTTTAAATTTATTAAAAACTGTCAATTTAGTAAGTATTCACAGTGCTACAATCTACAAAAAACATGGTAACAAAAGTATGTACTTGATCTTGACGTCATAGAAGCTCAGTGCCATCAAATGTGTAGTTTGCGTACACTACCTGCTAAGAAGACTAATAAAGAACGACTTACCAGAAACAAAATAGACCATGAAGAAAATTTAATCTTTTTTGGACAATTTTAATGAGAAATAAATATAGAATTGGTTGCTGATATCAGAACCATAAAAAAAATGAGAAGAAAATTACGTACATGACATTTGATTATCAATAAATAAAGGAGCAATTGCGATATTTGTTTTTGGATTACTGGTTATAAATTTTTTTTAAAGAAATGGTACGGAAAAAATTACATTTTAGAAGGAAGAATATGAGTTATTTGCAAAGCTGCAGCAATTGTACGCATAAACATTAAAACAACCCTTTATAAAAAAAAAACTTCTTATTGGATAAATTTATAAAAGATGTCTAAGCCGATGTTCTTCATATTTTGAAAGATAAGTGTCGGAGTTTTCCAGTATGATGTTATCATAAGAAACTTTTTTTGTTACATTTAATCAGCCACTATACTGGATAGCTTGCTACATTGTGGAAGCAGTTAATCTAACATTAAATTTAATTAACGTTATTGTAAGACTTTTTATTGTTTGCTGTTATTTATGGGATCAATCAGTGTAATCATGTCGGGTAGTGGTATTAAAAAGCTTTTAAAGTTAATTTACGCATAAAACTGTGTAGAACATTTTTTTTTTGAAATGAATTAATAATTTATTCAAAATCAGTCAATCGAATCACAGCGGCCAAGGGTCAAGCATAGACAATTGTTTCGGTTCTACAAACCTCGTCAGTATGCCTTGTACGACCACGGCATCGCATGATAGCGAAGACAATTTTGAATAAATATTTCTGTTCTTATGAACACAATTGATATTATAAATAATCAAACGAAAGACTGGTTTGCCATCTAGTTGCAATTTATAATACTAAAATGTCCGCATTAATCGGTATCATTTTAACATTTATGCAATTGGCAGTCAATTTTGAATAAATTATTAATTCATTTCATAATTTATTGGCGATTCAAAATCGTTTAAGCCGCGAAATGACTGCCAATTGCATAAATGTTAAAATGATACCGATTAATGCGGACATTTTAGTATTATAAATTGCAACTAGATGGCAAACCAGTCATTCGTTTGATTATTTTTTTTTTTTTTGGTTATGCATAAGCTGTTTGTCCTGTTTGAGACATGTTACATTAAAAAATGTGCTTTAAACTCTATCTCTATGATAGCGTGGAATAGAGTTTTGTCCTTTTTTCTTTAATATGTTAGTAACGATCATTAGTACATAAATAAGTCCTATGATCTAAATTAAAAAGCGTAAAAATGCAACAAAAAATTATATAGTCACACTAAGTTATTCCAAAATCCCGCTTTTTTGCTTTTATCAAGGTGACGGAAAAAGCTTAGAAGTTGACAATTTGAGGTTGAGGTTGAGGATTTCAACCTCAACCTCAACCTCAAATTGTCAACTTCTAAGCTTTTTCAGCATAAATATTGAATAATTATTACGTTGTGAAATTATTCTAATTATTTTTAAAACATTATTTTAAATTGAAAAAGAACTACATTTTTTTTGTAAATATTTAAAACAAATCCAAATTTTGTTAATACTGACTTTATGATATAAAGTTAATTGTCATTGCATTTGTCTGCATAGTGTGTTAAAATTTACTCATTTAAAAATTGCGTATATTGACTCTTAAATCCACTCTCCACTATACTTATAATTTTTAAATTAATTAGCAAAGCATTTGTTATACAAATAATTTATATTTATTAATACTTATAAACTTATGACAATTTTCTCAAACAAGTTGCGTCAGGCAAATAACACTTTTGATAATTATTTTGTAATTATTAATGTTCTTGCGTTATTATAACTGAGTATTATATATTAATAAATAGAAGTACTAAGGAATCTTAATAGGTCCTTTTTGCGGATTTTAGTATTTCTTTGTTTTCTCAGTAGAAATTGCGTGGCTATAGTAATTAAATTTGATATGGATGCATCATTTGTTATTATTTAACAATTAATTTAATTACAACTGATTGTTAATTTAGTATTTTTCAAAATAATGCTAAAGTGATTTAAATTATTTAGGATAAACAGTCAATTTCTACTGCAGTACAATTGCTGATTTTGGGTTTGAACAATAATATTTTTTACATATAAATAAAAAACTATAATTATTTGTAAAACTGTTTATCTAATTACAATTGTGTTTTAGACTTAGACTAAATATCGGATTTTTGGCAACAGAGAAAAGTAGATTTTGATTCATAGTTGACTACAACACATTATCATTGTTTTGAATCTTAATTTGCAGTCCATCTTTCATCTGCAAACATAAAATAATTGATGCAAAAATATATAATTATTTATTATTGCTAATTATGCACTTGGTGTTTTTAAACGCATATTTTAAATTTTCCACGTTTAAATAAGTTTTGTACAAAAATAAAACTGACATCATGGGATTAACTTATTGATAACTGGGTAAACAAGTTTTTTATTAATGTCAGTGTCAAACTTGCAAACACTGCACAATTAATTATTCTAAATATGCTATATTTTGTCACATTGATACACCTGTGGGACCAAAAAAATGCTTACAAATTACAAATTTACTGATTTTTATTATTATAGCTGTACAATGGTGTTTAATAAAGTTTATCTCAACACTTGATACGACTATTCAATTCAATATTTAGAATATGAATTTAATATTATGCTATAAAGTTACAAAAACACAGACAAAATGCCCATTTTAGTAAAAAGTTCATAATTTTTTAATTTTCTAGATTAAGACTTCAAAATGCAGAATTTATCCAATTATATACTATATTTTGAGAAATAATATAAGTATAAAGATTCCTCTCAAAAACTATATTTATTTTGATAAAAAACTAGAGATACAATGATACAACCGGTGGAGTCTTTGACGGCACCAATCGTTTTTCATCGTCTGCTCAATTAGTTGCAAGTTCACAATAGTAGACTAATCAAACTTTGCATGACGCATGACATATATAATATTTCATGATTTTCAGTAAAAAATATTGATTTTTCAGAGGCTGGTGTGCAGGTGCAGCTAAGAGTTAAATGCAAAATAGTTTAGTCTCAAAGAATGTTTGTTTTGTTTTATTGTCGTGTGTTAATAAATGTACTAAGAACAAAATTGCATCGGGCTTCTTCATAAGCGTATCAAAAGAGTAAATAAAATTGGTTTAGGTATCAATTAACAATCTTGTTCAATTCACAATAAACTTTTTCAATTATTATTTACAAAGTTGTAATTTACTGCTAGTAACACTACATATAAACAGTGACAGTCTTGCCAACTCTCCGCAATGTATATTTATTTTAAAACTTGTTTTTTTGGTAACATTTTACCATTTAAATTATTGTTTAAATATTTTTGGTATATTAACGTTTATACGTTTATACGTACGTAAAAAAAATTTAACATACTTTTTTTTATTTAAAAATTTTTGATCACTATCATTATTAATAATTTTTAATATCTTTTTTATGCCGTTTTTCAGATGTAATTTCAGTTAATAATCTTTCAGAAAACTTTAAATTTATGTTGTAAAATAGCCATATCACTCTAATTTTGTCTAGAAATCAATATTGGATCAGCTCAAAGTGCAATAAATATTGTTCTTAGTAAATATGTACTTTCTTAAAACATAAACCAAGATTTGCATATTATGATAGAATTGTCGTATTGTTGTAAGAAACAAGTACGTCCATTCCTAAAGAGCGTTATAGATTACCGGGATCCATTCAGCATAAAAGAAAGTTTTTGGAGAAACAAGAAGTCTATAAAGGCTTACGCTGGAATATTTGGTGCATGGTGACAAAATCTGTGCATATATAGTTGGTCACGGATTTAATCACTGAGTGCTTTTTATAGATTTCTGGCACAATGAGGCTTAGCAAAAGACACGTATTTGGACAACGCAACTAACTTCAAGAGTGCTAATATTGAGCTGACAAAACTGAAACTATTATTTTCTGTAGAAAATCAAAAATTGATGAGTATCTCAGATGTAAATATGTATTGGCGTTTTATCCTATGTGCATTGCTTTATTTTAAAATTTAAAAATAATCTTTAAAGTGGTACCATGGATGTTTTTATAAAGTTAGTTGGTTTTTATATTATTCCACGTATGATTAAAAAATATCAATATAACTTATGTTAAGAATCTATAAAATTAAGCATTATAAACAACAAATTAAAACTATTGTAAATATAAACTATGAAATACTATTTGTTACATAAAAGCTAAGATTATTGTTGATTGGATTAAATAAAGTATAAACGTAAAGAATTAAATTATCTCAAACCAACTTTGGATTTATTCTTCAAACATTCCTGTATTCTATAAAAAATCTTTTAATTTCCTATTATTACAACTTTTTTGAATTTTAATGTTTTGATAAGTACACTACTAATATTATTTGATCCATAAAAATAAATATTATTTTGCGATTTGCTTAAGCGTAGGTAGCCAAGGCATAAAATAATACTAGGTCTAGTGTCAAGTTAATAACAATCAAGAAGTGGCTATGATAACTTAGTAGTAAATAATATCTTATTTACATATCTGTTGAGCAAAAAGCAAAGCAAACAGTTGGTAATTTATCAATTCTATTTTTTTACTTTAGTTTGCTATCTAAGTGTATGCTTAAAATTTTTAGCAATGTTTACATTGAAAACATTACATTTGTTGTTTTTTTTTGGTTGACCATTAACTTATAGGTTGTAAACTGAGTAGTTGTTTTGAGTAAACCTGTCAACAAATAAAAAACGTTGTTGACATAAAATAAATTGAAATGGGCCCAAGACTGACTTTTGGAATACTTTAATTATTGGCATTTTTATGCCTATATTTTTATTAAAATAAAATATTTTTTAGAGTTTAATATTAATTTATGGTACAATAACTGGTTACATAAAAAATATAACATTTAAGTTAGTATGCGAGAGAATGTCATGACACACAATTAAACGCTTCAGGTTGCGGCGTTGCCTTTTGGCCGGCTGCTCGTAGGTTAAAAAAAGAGAGCTTCAATTACTTTTACAAAAAAAAAGTACTAAAAATTAACAAACTCTTAATCTCCCAAATTAACATTTAATTTAAATTAAATAAAATATTACAGATAAAACAAAGGATAGCGCTAATCGTAAGATTAAGCGAGCCAAAGTTTAACTTTAAATTAAATATTACGCTTAACATAAAAAAAAATTCTGCAACAAAAAAAAACATATATGTATGTAAAATAATCAATGTATTCAGAGAGGATAGAGTACCGCAAAAAATTATAACGTTTGTAACAGAAAAATAAGGATTAATAATTAATTATTGCCGTTTATAAATTAATTTATCCCCAAAATTAGTATCTCTCTTATTGGCATCCTTGTATAACTTCTAATAATTGCATTAAACGGACATCAAAAAAGGTTAAGGCAGCGGCTTTGTAAGCCTTATTATTACACTTAATAAAAGTTCCAATTTAATTGAAATAAATTCACCGGCAAAATGCTACTCGGACGGCACAATGTAGTTGGTTGCACGATGGAACAAAAACAGAATATTTGTTGCTCACATATTTTTGCGAGATTTATTTTATTTTTTTTTATTATATAAAAAAAGATTTGAGTTGAATTAAATTTAATAACAAACAAATTTTAATAAATTGAAATTAAACAGGAGGTAATTATTAATTATTTAAGATACATAAATATAAACACGCAGAAATATGCACGTTAAAAAACAGACTAAGCAATTAAAAAAAAAAAACGTTACAAAACCCCCCTCTTTCGCAGAAGTTTCCTGAAAAAATACTTTCTAACTAATAACAATGTACACACCATCCACACACCATTCAAACGCAGCTCCTGCTCTCTGACTTACAACCAAATTACCTATATACAGACGTAACACATTCTGGGCCTTATTTATTCATCCTGGAACAGTTTTAAGAGTAATTGCTAGTTTAAAAGACTACTGCATAGATTCTTTACCATAATACGGTTTGAGATCTTTAACGTGCTAGGTTTAGTCTAGTTTTCCATCGACAGTTTCTAGCCGGTGCGTAATGTTAGATACCACAGATTTGACTCGGTTCAATACGTACTCAGACAACAACTTAGAAAAAAATTGTTCAGCTGCTTTAAATAGACTCATATTTCTTCTCCCTAGTTTGGAGAAGAAATATGAGTCAACCGAAAACGTTTGTGACTTTTTCCTAAAGTTGTATTAACGTAAATTAACTTCGTAACCTCGTTCAGGCGAGCTTTAATATCTTGATAAACTTTTGGTAACTTATCCAAACAAATGTAATAATCTTTTGCGCTCATTGTAGTAAAACTTTCCTTAGGATCATAGTTTTTATAATAAGCTCTATTAATTGGTATGTTCTTACTATAGACTAAAGCATTTGGCGAGTAGCCAGTGACCTCATGTACTGACGACCGTATAGCACTTTCAGTTTTGAAAACTTCATTGTCCCAATAAGCATTTTTTTTTTCATATACGATCTTAGTTTACAGCCAGACACGAATAGAGTGGCCCCTATATAGGCAATTTAGTATACACCAAAATTATGTTGAATGTGGTTAAACTTTTGCTTTTGCCCGTTTTAGCATCTTTCAATAAGAGAACAACGTCGCCCGTGGAATGTTTAAAATGTATGCGTAAATGAAAAATGCTAAAACGGGCAAATGCATTAGTTTAACCACATTCAACATAATTTTGGTGTATACTAAGTTGCCTATATAGGGGCCACTCTATTCGTGTCTGGCTGTACCTGTGCCTTAAAATGCTTACTAATAAATTGCGGTCCATTATAGATCATCATCGTGTGCGGCACGCATAGGCTGCAACAATACAAATTTGGTAAACCAGTCGGTAATAATTACCAAAAAACGATTCTGGTTTTTGGATTTTAGAAAAGTTTCCATGAAATCCATCGATATGGTCTAAAATAGCAGGTCTACAATTTTTGACTTACCCATCAGTTCGGATCCGAAACCTTATAAATTTTCACATATTCCTTGACGTCAGCTCTTATGGATTGTTAAAAATACGTTTGTTTTATGGTTTTGAAAAACTTAAAGTTGGTGGGATATGGTTGGCTTCGATTGATGCAGTTCTACTTTTTAAAGGTAATACAATTTATTAATCCAAATTATTTATGGGGTAAAATCGTTTATTTTGTACAAATTTGTACAATTTACCTTCTTCAATTCTCTAGTTTGGGAACTTGTCTGGAGTCTCAAACACGTCTTTAAACATAGCAACATACTATTTGCTTTTTACATCCGTAACCTCAATTTCATCGCCCAACAAGCTAAACGACCTACCGGGTCTTTAAAATTCTTTAACCAAAGGAGTGAGTAGTGGTCTGTAACAGCAGTAAAGTGCGTCGCTTTCACATACGTCGTTCAACTGCAAAAAGCATTGCTAAACATTCTTGTTCCGTTATTGGATAGTTACTCTCAATTCTGCTCAAAGTTCCGCTTGCATATGCAATTACTCGTTCCCGATTTTCTTTGTCTTTCTGTAATAAAACAGCACTTAACCCAACGTCTAAAGTATTACTTTGAATGACAAACGGTTGGCTAAAATCTGGAGCTGCTAATATTGGAGTACTAACCAAGTTTTCTTTAATTTTCTCAAAGGCTTTTGCTGCTCATAATGTCTACTGAATTGTTTGTTTTTCTTGCCCTTTAATCAGATCGTGTTTAGAGGCCATTACTGTAGAACAATTTGGCACAAATCGGCGATACCATAAATATTAGTTGAAATCATACCTGATTTCTACTAATACTAACATATTTGCAATCTTATTGGGATCCGTTTGCAGACCTTCTTTGTCTACCACAAAACCTAGATATTTTAATAACGATTTGCAAAACTTGCACTTCTGCACATTTACGGTTAAATTGGCACGGACTAGTCTTGCACAAACTTTCTTAAGTGTTTCAATGTGCTCTTCAAAAGTTTTTTTTCTGACAATAATATTGTTTAAATAGACGAATACATTATGCTCTATTTTAGGCCCAAATACTGTATCTATTAAGCGCTGCTGGACCTGAGCCGCATTGCTCAACCCAAAAGGCAAAACATTAAATTCATAAAGTCTCCTGCCAAGAATCGATAACGCTGTTTTTTCTTTAGATTTTTCTCTGAGCGGAATCTGCTAGAAAGCGCTATTTAAATCAACACTGAATGAGTATTTAGCGTCTCTCAACTTGTTGAGAATGCTATCAAGATGCGGTAAAAGATAAATCAAAAGTTTTGTAACCGCTTTTAACCTTCTTTTGTCAAAACAAAAACGGTAAGATCCGTCGTTCTTCTTTACCAGAACCCCTGACAAACTCCACGGACTTTAAAATTCTTTAATAACACTTGAATCCAACATTTTTTTCAGTTCAAAATCCAAATACTTTTGCAGAAATTGAGAATATACATCAGGTCTCTGCTTAATTGGCTTCCTATCTCCAGTATCAACACTGTGAGTATAGAAATGTGTACGCCCAAGAAGTATACAATCTAAATAAAAATAAACAGTTTATTAACTTCATTTATATTCGCCAACTGCTTGGAAGTTAATGATTTTCTCGACTTAATCTCACATACTTGACGATATTTTTATTGGGACTAAGCGTAACTTTATTTTTTTGGTATTTTATACTCCAATTATTATTTACAAAATCAAAGCTCATTTTCTGCCTTTTGATAAAGTTTGTATCTAAAATCACTGCAAGTGGAAATGACGGCACCACATAAAAATTAAACAAACAAAACTTAATGCGTCCTTTAACATCCCTAGGCGATCCGCCTGCAACATTTACAGTTTTGGTTGGACAATATCCCATCTCTATATCCAAAATCTTTTGTCTTAACAAATCAACTGCTTTACCTTTTAAAATAGAGCAATTTGAAAAATTCAATTTCAACGTTTATGTGAGGTCTACTATTGTCCATGAGTTTGGTAAAAGTTAAAGCAATATGTTTTTGGTTTGAGTCGGGAATAGTATTAGACCTTTGCTTTTTTAAAGTCTGTAACCGGTCCCAAAAAATTGTGAACATGTTGAACCCATTTACTTCATTTTTTCTGACTGACCTTTGATGGTTGATGGGAGATGCGTTGATCAAAGTGCACACTTATTTTTTATTTTTTTTGGCACTTTGTACAAGATCGAGAAATCTGCTCTATTCTTTCACACTCATAACCAAATTTTTTTTGTTTTAGGAGCTGTACATAGTTGGAAGCTGTGCCCATATTTGTTACAATTTCAGCATTTTTCTAAGAATTTGATGAAACTTTTTTAAAATGGATTTTGTTGAGGTACCTGAAAAATTGGTGACGATACCACAGAAATGTTAACTTTTGGTCTTAGTGGAGTTTTCGATAGCGTATTTTCTATCTTACGACACAATGACGTTAATTGTGCAATAGTCGTTATATCAACCAGATTAAGACGTTCAACATAAACAGGGAATACATTTTTTCTTATATAACTAAGTCTAGTTGTTTTGTCAGGCCGTAAACTTAACCTTGAAAATAAATTTTCCATCACAGCTATAAAAATATTTACCTTCTCGTCTAGTTTGTTTCTTCTTCCTTCCTTAATTTGTCCCAAAGTTTATTTTTAAAAATATTGGTAAAAAGTCTTTTCTTAACGCTCGGACTAATTCATTCCAATCGTTTACTCTATTCTTAGCGAACCTGTACCATGCCACTGCATCACCTGAAAAAACATCTACCGCTGAAGTAAAAAGATTTGCTTTTAAGACGCCTCTTGCACACCTCAGTTCCTCCACATGCTTTAAAAATGTTAACAGCCCTTCTGAATCAAACTTTTTATCAAATTTGACATCCCACCTATAAATAGGAACAGAGAATTTTTTCCTAATTGTGTTACTGGCTGACGGTCTTACAGGTACATTCATTTCTACCTCACTAGAATGAGACAGTTGATCATCGTCCATGTCACTCTCAAAGTTTACTCCAGGGGGATTTGCTTCATCTCCTACAAACGTGCTGGCCATTGACTTAATTAAGGTTGCTGCCTTTAAATCTAGTTTTGTTTAGAGACTGGTACAAGAATCAATGACTTCTTCTACTTTTTTAAGTTTATTTGCTGGCTTGGAATATTTTTTTAAACTAGCAGTCACGTGAAGTATGCGGTTATTTATTTGACGCTGGGCCCTTTTGGCATCATCTTCTAGATATAACTCAATAAGCTTGTTAATAATGCCTATGGTTTTTTTGACTTCTTTTCCTTGTGCGTCTGTTTATTCTTGAACTTCCTATACTGCCAATTTTGCCTCTCAATAAATTACGTAGCAAATACCTTAGCTCTCACTTCCTCAGTACCTGACAGTTTAAAATCATTAAGAAGCTCACTTTTCTTTAAGTGGTCTGCAGTTAAATACTTCTCTGTAGCCATTTC
The DNA here is from genome assembly GCA_963932245.1 of Tachinus rufipes. NCBI lineage: Eukaryota > Metazoa > Arthropoda > Insecta > Coleoptera > Staphylinidae > Tachinus > Tachinus rufipes. The sequence goes on along the minus strand of OZ010745.1, from coordinate 66,109,334 downwards.
TTTACACAACCAATTTATACTTAAAACTTTCAAACTTAAATTGCAAAATTTGCACAAACAAACACATTTGAAATCCTAACCTTTTACTTAAAAGCGTGCAACCGACAAAATTTCAAACACTTTTTTTTGTCAATGAATTTTGAGATATTTTCCAATTTCGTTATATTATTTGTGATGTACACCTCTATCCTCATAAGACACATTCAATAATAATATAAAGCTTGTTTGCTAACACAAATATCAGTTACATACAATTCATATGTTACCTAAAGTAACAACAAAAAAAAAAAGAAAAAGTATACATAAATACATTGGGATACTAAGATATAAAAAAAAAATGTGATTATCTCCTTTAATTTTTAATTAATTAGGTGTTTTAATTAACAAAGCCCCACGTTGGGCTTCAAATTTAAGGCGTTGCTTTTTGGCCGGCTGCTGGTTTGCCCGTAGGTTAAAAAAAAGTAATAAAAATTAACAAAATCTTAATTTTTCAAATTAACATTTAATTTAAATTAATTGCCAATCTGGGCGCCGATCTGCGCAGGAACGCTTATCTGGACAGGGGCGCCTATCTAGGCAGATGCGCCTACCTGAGCACGTTTGATTGATTGACCGAATGTGGTAGTGGTTGTTTGGTGGCGCTTTTTTGTGCGCAAACCGGGGTGTAGTGCCATAAAAGTGTATGAGTGCAAGGGGTGTATAAAAATTCGGAAAGTGTGCAAATGAAAACATACGTCAGTGCTGATGAGGCAGAAATCTTTAATTTATTTTTATTTACCTCTTTACCTTTTTAAATTTTATCTACGTGTGACCAAATGTAGTTCCTGTCAATAACATTTTAACGTTTTTATTAATCAGCTATAACGTTAACCCAATTAAAAATTTTAAGATACTTTTTGCTTTGTCAGCGTTTGTGTACCTAACCTAACCTAATCTAGCTTGCTTTTTTCTTGGTTAATTGTTAACGTGTCCTCATTTTTGATCCCATTTTTTCCAAGTTTTTGTATACCCTTTGCACTCACACACTCTTATGGCACTAAACCTCAGTTTGCACAAACAACCCCATTTGATTGGCCAAACGTCAATATTTACTAGTTGCAAAAAACCGATTTTAAAGAATTGTTATGTTGCGCAAATGTTATGAAACTCAATATTTCGTGCCTTTAAGTAACATTTCTTGAATTTTTTAAACAAAATATTGTTTAAAAAGATTATTGAAACCTACTAGATTAAAGATGATTGGATATTTATTGTATACTTTACATTCGGCAAAACACATATAGTCAATAGCAAATTGATTAAATTAGTTTGTGGAACAGACTAAGATCTGTTTTGCCAATTTAATTGTATTATAAGTCATGTTTGAGCTTGTGGACAATTTGCCGTATTATGGATTAGATTCACTTGTTTCACTATTCACGGAGGACTAAAATTTGTATTAGTTTGCTTTGTTTGTGCAGAATTTCAAAATACGCCATTATATAATATAAGTGCGCTTTATATACCTACTGGCAAGAGATCAAAAAGCATTGTGGTCCTGTGACAAGGAGTTTGGATAATAAAGGTGGCTAGTCTTTGAAAGCTAGAAACTTCACTGCATTCGAAATAATTGATATGTATTTTTGACACTTGACACGAGAGTTCGGGTGCAGGAGGACACCTTAAAAGCTTTATTAGCCAGAATATTGGCTTGAGTTCTAGATTCAGTAGGGAAACGCTATTATCTTTTTTTATTATCGACGTAAGAATGCACTTGTTGTTTTAGTTAATACCATTACTTAATTCTAACAATGGTTGGTAATACAAAGTGAATGATATTTTTTAAACATTAAAATTTGTAGTTTTTGGTATTTTTGCTAATGTCGTCGCTGTGACATTTAATTAAAATAATTAGCATTAATAATTCATATATTTTAACATTTTGAAGTACCAATGGTACGAAGAGCATAAATATTATCCAATGTCAACGAAAATTAAAAAAAAAATGTAAACATCAACAAAATAAAACATTAAATCGTACATCCATAAATTAGGCGGTTGTTTAAATGGTGCCCGAAGGTTACCATTCTAGCCCACGAATTCGCGTAATTGAGCTCATTGTGGAGACGCAAAAAGGACAAACTAAAATTGTACCGATGTTGTGACTTGCAATTTAAATTATATACAACCCTAGAATAGCACCTACAAAGTAAAAAGTTTTGAGATTTAGGATATTCTTACAGTTTTTCTTTAAATATAATGAAAATTTGATTTAATTAGAAACTTTCATATTGCATTTTATAAAATTAAAATTTACTTGAAAATAGTTGGAAAAATAAAATAAATGTTTGAAGGTCATATTAAATTGGGAAACTACATTTTATGAGAATAGTGTAATAATAATGCGATTTAACCTTAACATCCGACAATAAAAGTGTAACACAAATAATTAATCTACTGACATGACTATACCTGGATTGTAATAATTTATTTTACTATGAATTATTTTTATCTCAATAACTACTTTACTATATTATGTTCTTGGTAACAACAGCAACATATCTTACAGACCGCAATGACGACAAAATATTTGGTACGGTAATAATAAATATGTGTTGAAATTGTAAAAGGTGTAAAAGCCTATCCTGTCGTGTGATCAACGCGACAACAGGTTGAGTGCATCCACGAACTCCCTACGCGACTCCTACTTACCAATCATGTGGGCGACATTCATTCATCCATTCATTCATGTAGCCGGATAAACTGCGGATAAACTGGCAGACGAAACAAACACATACACACATATACAAACTCTCTCTTTAAATCTGCGACAGAAATTATTCATTCATTTACACGAGTCAACTAAATCTAAATGCAAATGAATGTCAAATATCATTGAACAAAATTAATTATATTACAATACACATCTGATCTCGATCTATTATTAAATATTCATCAGGCGAATAACACAGGACATTAAAACTTTGATTGTGGGATTTATAGATTATTAGGTATTTCTACGTCTCTACGTCACGGCAAAACTATTATAATGTATGTGTATCATATAATACAAAAACGTAATAAACATGTATTTGTTTATGTAAATAAACTTGCTGCATTTAGTAGTACAATGTATGAAATATATTTAAATAACACAAACATGAATGAGATTCAACTGGTTTTGTAATAGCATTAACAGAATCTCATAATATACATAATGTAATCTAATATAAGCTTACATAAAGTGCAAAAATCGGCGACTTCGCCCACATCCCCATCTTTATACGATGTCACAAATACATAGTCTATATACATATAAAATAATTAATATGACCCATTATATTAAAATTTGCTAGACCTTACTTTAGTTATATTAGGTTTGTTAATTTTTATATATTCTCGTATATACATCAAGATAGTAGATTCAAAATATTGATTAAGACGATGTATGAAGTATATAACACGCATAACTAAAACAAATTCATGTTATATAAGCATTCTGTGAGTAAGAAATGGTAGAACAGAAACTATTAAGCCTTAGAAATATATGTAGCGGAAACGAGAGTGCGGATGAATGAATCTTTGCTGGATTTGCCAGTAGGTTTTTTACCTTGTCTAGTATTTACGGTTTTATTCCCATTGACTGACGCCTACAAACACCTTTCACAGTACCATCTCGCCTCTCCTAGAGTAATTTCAAGATAGGACTTAAACTTCTTGGAAACAGCAAACATTTTTTATTAAATGAATACCAAAAGTTGTGTATATTAAACCTAGGTACTATACGTACAATGGCAGTTATTTAGAAATTTGTTTTAATTTGTTTTATTTTATTTGAACATATTGGTTATCCTATCATTTCATTATATAATTATACAATTAATCTTCATTGATTTAAAATGTATATTAATCATATGCCTGATGATGCCACTGTTCTGTGAAATATTTAGCAGTTTTTTTTAAACATATCTCTGAAACTATCAAACTCTTTACTGGTTCAATAAAAATTTTGATAAATTACACATTAATATTAACACGGCACGATACATTTCAAGCCGGCAAAGATTGTAGATCGGAGTATTTGCATAGCAGGTACATATTTCAGAACCAGGTTTAAATAAATTTCTTACACTAATAATATATTGTGTTTATAATAATGACACGTCTAGGTGAATATAACGTTTCGTTTATTAATAGAAGCAACATATTTCATGTTGTATTGCCTGTTTCTATATATAGTCAGATAATCATGTATTTATATAACTGCTGCAAGAGAGACCGATTTTCTTCCTCTTACAGTACATCTTCACATTTTTTATTTTTCCTTTTGTGTATAAAGAGATATATCTATACACATATTATAGCAACCTGTATGAGAAACCTTGAGACGGTACTTTGTCAAGCTGTATACTTATTTTCTTGACTAATTCTTTCTCTCTCTCTCACTCTCTAATTTTCTAAAAATGGTGTGACACATGTTAATAATGAAACGATTATTGGATCATGGGAGTATATCGTCTAATGTCTAAATCAGATCGGCATATGTAATAATTTTATTGTTATTTATGTAAATTTATGGACGTCAATACGTTTTTACATACTAATTTAGGTGCGGACATGTTAATGCGGAAATCATAAATAAAAGCGAGCGATTGAAAAAGTATTATTATTACACGTATCTCATATTATGTTCACTAATCACCGTACATTTCTTGTTTCTATAATAATAATGACTTCATAAGTGAATAATAGATTAATAATAATTAAACGCATTATATAATCTATTACACATAGTTTTTTTGTTGTTGCAGATGAAACCCATCAATTATTTAATATTTCTCAAACTGGCCATACCGATTCTTTCTCTCAGAAGTACTCCATCAGATTCTATATTGGATATAATTAACACCAAAGAAGTTGAGAGAATAATAGCTGAACGACAAGAGAACGAGGAACGAAACGAAAAACGCTTTTTAATTGAAAATGAAATTGATGAAACTTATGTTCATCCTGATTATGATTTTGAATATCACCGTGTAAAATTTGATGGCGATCCCGATCGACCAGAACGCACTGAAAATCCTCGCATAGATGTCGATCTGTTTCTCAAACGTAATAATTTATCGGAACCATATCGATCAACGGATTTACTTGCAGATTTGAGAGGGTTCCAAGGGAGAAAAGTGTTGAAATCGAGTAAAAATGCTTTATTAATTACCAAAAAAGAATACCTTCAGCGGGACTGGTGCAAAACAGAACCGTTAATACAAAAAGTCAAAGAAGAAGGTTGTATAACTAGAACAATAATAAATAAATTTTGTTATGGGCAATGCAACTCCTTCTACATACCAAAAAATCCAAAGAAGAAGAATAGAAAACGTATTTCAAGCAGAGAGGAAAGCGAGGATGAAGATATTAACGGACCAGCGTTTAAATCTTGTGCATTCTGCAAACCAAAAAAATTTACCTGGATTACGGTGACTTTAAATTGTCCAAACAGTACTCCGCAGTTTCGTAAGAAACGTATCCAGAGGATTAAACAATGTAAATGCATTGCTACAAATTTAGATTAGTCAATCATCATGTGATTAATTTAGTGACATTTTTATCTATATCATAACGAACTATTATTAGTATTACTTAATTTATTTATTTAGAATTATAAGTTAGTTATTCGGAGAGATGCGCCACTATATTATTGAAGCACTTAACTTCGACTATACGTGAAGAGAATGTCTGTTTTAAATATAGTACGAAGGACGCCGTATTATTTGCTTCTAGTCCATAATCATAATTTATAAGGTAATAATGAATAACTGAAATACATTTTTGTTACTAGTTAATGCCGATTAGTTAATAAATGAATTGTGCGTGTGGTGAACACGCACAATGGATTTGATACATTTTATTGTTTTTTTTTTTAAATATTAGTTTATGATTTTATTTTTGCTTATTTTAAAAATTAACCAAACTTTTTTTTTAATATTATTTAATAAAGCTTACAGTTTTTGAATTTGTTTAGATACAAAAATTGTGTTTACTTTAATTGAAAAGACTGTCGACTTAATAACTTTGGGTGATATTTATTTAACTGTTTACTTAATTTGAAAAAGAAACAGTTATGCTTTGATTAGAATTAGAGGATGCAGTAAAAATTATAGAGTACTAACAGCTTTAATAGTAGTTGGATTATTTACACATTTCTTAGGTAATGCTAATAGATTCAATCATTAGATATTGGGTTGTTAAGGTGGCGGCTTTTGATGATACATTTTAGTGCTGATCTATTTACTTATAGAAGTATTATTTAAAGCAAGATATCCAGAATTAGACATAATTATAAATCTATAGTCCAGTCTATACTGGATGTTACCGTATTGTTTTACTATGCAATTTACGTTAATGCTCATATCCTTAATAATGTTAATGATCTAAAATATCTAAAATCAATAAAGAATTTTATAAGATTTTGTATGTAATTTGTAACTAAATTTGTTATCAAATTGTATGCTCATGAGTTTACAGATATTTGATGAAGTGATTACATAAGGATCATATAATAAAAAATTACATTTATATTGTTAATTGTATTTAATTGTATTACAAAAAAATGTTTTTTTAACTCAAAATTAAATTATTTTTTTTGTTGTATTTATCCGTAAATAAGTTGGAGTGTAGGATATTTACGATATAAAAAATATATGAAACGAATTTTGGTTTATTATGTACGTATCATTTTAGTTATTTTCAATATTAGATTGCTAACAAAGATGGCAAAATTTGACCGTTTAGAAAGCATTAATTTAAATTAAAATATTTATTCAATAATTAAACATCAAAAGTTACATTTAAGTGATGTGTAAAGTTTGATGTCATATCTTGTAAAAGTATCAAAAATTATGCTTAAACTAATCAAGTTTTGTTTTCACCTACAAACGTTACAAATGTAGCAGCTTTTGCACTCATGGGCGTTTTGAATTACTTCTGATATAGGCTGGTAAGTACAACTTACCGACCTTGTTGATAAGCTTTTAAATATACGCTACTAGTTTTAAATACGTTTTTTAAATAATTTTTATAATACAAGAAGAAACTTCTAGCACAGAAAATTTATTCAAAAGACTTCAATGCGATAAAATATAAAATGCTGTTTATGCTTAATGATTTGTTTAGAATTGACATGTCTAAAAGAAAACATCTTTTTTCTATTATATCTGTATCGAGCTTGACAAGAGTATTAATTGCTTCAAAGAAATTGTTTTTAAATTTTATGATGTTTTCTATAAACATGGTGTCTCAAAAGTGACGCATTAGTGAACATTTTAGGAATTGTCACCTGTTAGCAAGTAACTAAAAAAGCAAAAAAACATTTAACTTTAGAACAATACAACACAAGAACGTACAAAATACTATAAAAAAAACTAATGAGTTGGTACTACTATCATATCATGTTAGTCATTAGTCATATAGACTTAAACTAATGTAGTGTGCTTATTTTTTAAAAATTTTAAAATTACTCGATTTTTTAGTAATCCAGATTATGTTGATTTTCTGAAAATATTCTTTTACTTTTTTTAGTTTGGCTTTGTCTTTTGATGGACATAGGCTTTTTTCATATTATTTCAACTGTCTTTGATTTTTGCTGTTTGATATCATTTTTGACCAGCTATGATCTCTAGGATTATTTAATTATCGTTTTTGTGGTCTCCTCACGCAGTTTTTAGTTTTCTCGGTTGCCAGTAAACAATTCTCTTTATCATCTTGTGGAATCTTGTTTCGCGACATGCTCTATGCAACTTTGTTTGAGGATAGCTACTTGTTATATTATAACGGTTACTTTATTGCGGATTTCATCGTTATTGAGTTTCTTTCTCAAACTTACGCCGAACATGTACAATGCTCTGTTCCTTTTTGCAAAACTTTGAGTTTACACTCACTTCCGTTAGGATTGTTGTTTCCAGCTCGTATATGTGCACTGGCAGAATACATGTTTTCTACCCTTTTGTTTTTATTGATTGAGGAATTTCTGGAAATTTTAGTATATAACTTTGGTTTCTAAACGCAGCCTACCCTAGTCTAGTTCTTTTGGATTTTTTTTGTTTTTGGTTGGATTTACCTAGTTTGATAGTTTGAAGTATACAATTGGTCTGCTGTTGCTATGATGATGTGGTTTAAAATTATCTGGATGTTGTCTCAAGTTATATTTTTTATTTTAGCCAAATTTATCTGTAGGCTTACCAAACTTAAAGTTTTTATGAGTGGCGCTGAAAATATAAACTACATGTAATGACAAAAGCAATGCAGCGGCTAAGACGTATGCGCGAAGGTTTTCAGTTGTCGGCACCCTGACGCTAAAACCATAAGACGTGTTGAACAACAATTATTGAATTATTAAAACTGGTAAACTTGTGGTAAATTTTTGAAAAAAAGTAACTGGACTTTTTAATGTATTAAATGTCAAACAAGAAGAATAATTCCTTACGTAGAAGCGTTTGAAATATTTTAGGCCAAAAACATTTTTTAAAAACACATTTAACAGGTGTTTAATAAGAAATGCCATCTACCTGTTCAGATTTCAAAAAGTAACTTTTTATGATAATAATATGCCGCTGGAAAAAAATTTATCCGATGGCTGTTGAACACTGTTAACAATAATTCACAATTTATTGAAAGTATTCTGTAGAGTGATGAATTTATTTTTACAGAAGTGGACACCATTGCTACTCATAATCTGCATAAATTCCGTAGACAATTAAACCAACAAAGGTAGTCATTAAAAATTTGGTGTGGGTTATTAAACAATTATGTAATTGGTCTTACAATTTGTACTTAATCGACTTAATTCAGCTTAGTACTAATTTTAACATAAAATTTACCACTTCTATTGTTCGATAAAGTTCCATTGGTTATTGATAGACCACTAAAAAAACACAGATTTTTTTTAACAAAACACGATCTTAACAAATACATTCAACAACTTGGTATATTTTTAAATTAAAGCAAACAACTTTTAATTACTATGTTTAATGGTATCAGTAATGTTGTTTATAAAGGGCGAGGATAAAATCCTTGTGGTACTACAGATTCTACCGGAATTAAACAAAAAATAAAATGGTACATTCTTATAAATTGAGTTAAAAAAAAGAATGATTAGATTTATTGATGTTTTAGTTTGCAAATTGAAAATAATTTAGCAACTTTATAGAGAGGCTTTATGTATGTAAGTCAGTGACTTCTTTAATTTTATAGCGTATTACTTAAGTAAAATGATGTGTTGTTTTGGTATTTAGTGCAATAAATAGAGTAGTTATGTGACAAAAAAATAAAATAACTGAGTTGATATAAATAAAATAATAGCAAAAATTAAAAAAATATATATCGTTGTTTGGTTATTAATATCTAGCATTATTATGTCTAACTTATTGATAGTTTTAAATAACAATATAACCGTTTTTCCAAAAATTAACATCTACATAGTAACAGAATAAAATATTTTAGAAAGCAACGGAAACTAATTTTTGACATTTAACATATTTTTATAGGTTTAAAACATAATTTGATAGTTTAATACTTTGCTTTTGACAGTTCTGTCAAAATACTTTGAAACATATTTTGGCAAAACTGGCTCATGATTGCCTACTTTCTTATACAAAACATTTTGAAATAATTTAAGAATGTACAATCGTCTATTTTTTTTAAGTTTTAGTTATTTTTAATGCTTTTAGTGACATATGTTATAAAATTCAATCAACTACATTACTGTTTGAGAGTTTTTGTAACTTTTGGCTGAGTGTGGTAATTTTTTTGAAAACTTATATTGCAATTAGACGAGTTTGGTACGTTTGCGCTAACAATTAACATTACACATTGTTTGACAGTTTTAGTAACTTTTTAACAGATTTCTTTTGACACATTACTATGATCTATTTGACAGTTACTAAGTTACCAAGACTTATTGACAAATGTAGTCATTTTTTTGTATGACAGTTTAGAATAAATTTAAAAGATTATTTTTTGCTAAGCTATTATGTTTTTATGCATTACTGTACCTTTTTACGGTTTTTGTTTCTTTTTTGACAGATTTACTACATTTTTGCAAACATCGAATATAATTACATTAAACATATAAACTATTTCAAAGTTTTAGTATCTTTTGGCAGATGTAGTAACTTTTTTATATGTACATTTTGACAAATTTTGTATAGATTTGCAAGTTTGTGTTTTTGTACGTTTCTATTAACAATTTGATAGCTTGAAATGTTGTTTGACTGATCTGATACATTTCTGCAAAACTCTAATATTATTGTGTTTAACAGTTTTAGTAATTTTTTTACAGGTGTAGTAACGTTTATGACAATTTTATAATGTTTTGACAGTTTTAGTAACAGGTTAGAATACAATTGGTCAGATCTGAATATTTGCTTCCAACTGCTATAAATTGTTTGACAGATTTAGTAACATTTTCAAATTTTTAATAATTTAAATAAATGTAGTAAGACTTTTAAAAATTTGAATATAATGTAGTATTGTTTTAACAGATTTGAATACAATTTGACATAAATGGCAGATTGTATTTATTTTATTACATTGCTGTAAATTGTTTGACAGTTTTAGTAACTTTTTGACAGTTGTAGTAACAGTTTAAAATCTTAAAATTTTTCGCTGTTACGTCATTCTTAGTTTATTTGGCCTTCAGCGCACTTGTCATACTAAAGATCTAGAGATCGATACTCGACAACAGCATTCTATTTTATTGTTGCATGTTTCTTTAATTAAATTGAATTTTTAATATTTAATATAATTTTGATTAGTAAATACAATAATTCATTTTAATATTTTTAACTTTTTCTTGCATAATAATTGTAAGTAAAAATCATTTTACATTTATTTATATTCCTTTGTTATCTTATTGTTTTCTTATCCGTGATCCATCTTACCAATTGTGTGTCATAAATCTAGTCACTGCCAAAGACCGTGCAAGTGTCCCTGTTGTGTATCCTAATCCTATTTTGTATAATTAGTAATTCAAAAACAAGTATCTGATTAACACATAATTATGCCTCCAACAACCAGACAACAATTCAAAGAAACGCAAGAAGACATTTTAAATAGTACTATGATAATGAACTTAACAATTACGGATGATGAAGAAAAAAATGAGTACGCTGACTTATTATCAGATCTACGTAACAAACTTGAAGAAAGAGATCATGATAACAGTGTTTTAAATGATAGAATTTTGATATTAAACAAAGAACTAAGTACGACATTTATTGAACTTGATGGAAAAAACAAAATAATAGATACCTTAACTAAAACTATGAATAACATTAAACAGAAGAATCTTAAAGACGTCTTTTCTCAAACTACACTAGACAAAACAGTAAACAAAAACATAGGAATTCAAACTAATTTACGAGATGAAAATAATGCTTAACAGAAAACTGTTTTTAATAGCTTAAATGATAGCACACAGTGTAATAAACATAATAAAAAATTAGAATTACTAAAAAAAAAATACAATTTTATTTAACAGTAGAAACATTCGGCATGTACAAATTTTAAGTGATAATTATGGTAAAGGGTTGTCATCAATGTTAAACGAAAAACTTCCACAAAGTTATATTGTTACGAGTTTTGTAAAACCTGGAGCTATATTCTAAAATGTGGTTAACAATATAGTAAAGAATAAGAAAACACTTACATCGACCAACAAATGCATATTAGTTATGGCAGGCTCAATTGACGTCGTTACCTGTTACAACTCTCAAAACATAAGTTCATTAATAAACAAAATCGACTGCAAATTAACGCAACTATCAAACATACATTATACTTTCATCAATACCTAAACGTTGGGACACAAATAAATATAATATGATTATTGACCACATCAACTCGCGTTTGATGGATATCTGTGAATCAAAACAAAAAGTGAAATTTATAGACATTAACAGTTCTATAGAAAGAAAACACTATACTAATCACGGGAAAAATTTAAACTATATGGAAAAATAAACTAATAACAATAGTAATTTCAAAACTTATTTCCGCAGATGTATTACAAGAAGATAAAACTATAAATGAAGAAGGAAACTTAACTGAATTATCGGTTTTAAGAAAAAACCGTTTACATTACTTTTCATTATCAATGAATTATCATCAGCATTGCAACTCAAGAAAATTTGAACATGAAAATTAGAAATGTTAAGTTTGGCAAATAAAATAAATGTACTTAATATATTTTTAAACTACGAAAATCCTAGTATTATTTGCATAACTGAGCACTGGTATGACAAGGACAAAATAGATTTAATTATACTAAAGGGATATTCAAAGATTGCACATTTTTCTAGAATTGTGCATATTCATGGATGATCCATGAATTATATAAAAGATGACAATCTACATTTTGCAGCAGATTAAATTTGCTAAGGAAATATCTTCTGAGTTTTATTTCGAGTGTTGTGCCGTCAGATTAGAAGTAAATAAATTTAAATGTGTTCTCATTAACGTTTATCGTGCTCGCTACCCAATGAAAAGTATGATATTTTCTTTAAAAACTTATATGAGATATTGGAACGTTGTTCAAAAATATCTGCCAATTTGTTTTTATGTGGAGACTTTAACATTGACTAGTTAACAAACTCTTTGCATAAAGATTTTTTTAATGATATCTTAACTTGTTTCAATTTAAAGTGTACTTCAAATGAGTCGATAAGAATATTTACAGACATTAGAGGTAAAACATCATCACAAAAATTGATTATATAGTGACTAATGTAGATAATAGATCTCAGCGTTCAAAAACTCTCCAAGCTAACTTAAGCAATCATCTAACTATGATTTATACTGTTAAACTATGTATACCGGTAAAAAAACCTAATTATGATCTTCTTTATTGCGCGTTTTTTTTACATCGTCCCAGAAGTCTTACAACTTGTTTGAAGAAGGTTGATGAGACCAACGGCTTATTAAGTGACTTCCGAATCACTCCGGTGTATAAAATCAAGTTATTATTTTAGTCATATTTGGAGATCGAACCCCGGACTGTTAGCGTACTACGCTAACGCTCTATAACTGAGCTATATCACCGAAAATAAATAGATAGAAGTCATAATTATAGAAAAATTATTAATAATAACTTAGATGAATTGTTTTTATTTTTAAGTAACGCTAACTTTGACAAAATTTTAAACTGCAACCATGATGATGGTGATTTAAATTTTAATAAGTTTATTAACATATTAATGTGGGCTATAGACATTAATTGTCCTATTGCAATTAATTAAGATGAAATTTTATTGTAAAAATGTAATGGTTAAGTGGTAGATCAGCAATATGCTGAACTTCGCTATTTTCTTATTGTATTAATAGGAAATAAAAACAAATAAATATCTAGATCTAAAGTTAAAAACCTGGGAATAATAGATGGATCACAAATGACATGATCAAAAAAAGCTAACGCTTAAAAGAACAAGAATACTACTCCAATATAATTTCTGAAGCAGACAATAAATCTAAAACACTATGGAAAATCATCAACTCAACGTTAAGGAGAACAAAAACTATTCAAAGCACAATAATAAAATAACTCAAGATCCTAAAATTGTATCGGAACTCTTTGCAATGCACTTTGCAACCAAAACACAAAAACACTATCAAATCACTTAGGACTACACTCATTTTTTTAATTGCACTGTATATGGTAGTAATAATGCAACTAGTTGCTTCTTCAATTCTGTTGAAATCTACGACGTACTTACTGTAATCAATAATATGAAAAACACAAACAGCACTGGTTTAATCTACATAGCTACCAAAATAGTTAAGCACATTTTTCCTATAATTGCAGAACCGTTAGTTCTTATTATTAATGACATATTAAAAACTGGTAAATTTCTTTCAATGCTTAAAAATGATTCAGTAGTGCCTATTTAAAAAAAAACGATTTTCAAAATATCGAAAACTACAGACCAATCGCAGTACTTAATGTTTTTTTTTTTAAATTATTGAAAACATTAATTTTATAAATTGATGAGTTTTTTAAATTTAATCTAATTCACAATGCGCAACATGATTTTTGTAAAGGTCGGTCTACAGAAACAGCAACTACTAATATAAAGGTAAACATGTAGCAGGTGTTTTTTATCTCTCTCGGGCTTTTGATTGCTTTAACCTGGATTTTATCATAAAAAACTCAAATGTTACGGTTTTTGCGGTGTAACGCTTAAATTAATAAATTCATTCTTAAATGATAAAAAAATTTGTGTAAAGGCAAACGAAAAATATTCTACATATTTTGAAAGCATAGAAGGGGTGCCGCAAGGCTCAGTGTTAAGTTTTCTCATATTTTTATTGTTTATTAATGACCTAGTAAGTTACATCTTACCAATCACTAATATTACAATATATGCTGATGATACATCATTTTTAATATCTACTGATAGTTTAGATTAACTTTGTATTAATGTTGAAGATACACCTGCTCAGTTTCATCAATAGTTTGAAAAAAAATATGTTAATGGTAAACATCAGCAAAACAGTTTGTATAAATTTTTGTTACTCAAATAGCAACATTGGATTAACATTTGCAATGAACAGTCTAATTATATTATTGGAAAATAAAATTAAGTTTTTAGGTTTAGTAGTGGACAATCTTTTAAACTACCACCTAAAACATTTATGTAAAAAAATTACTACAGGTTACTATGCAATATCTCAGTTAAAATCATCAGTAGACTTAACGCATATTATGCATATTATTCATTTAGATATAGTCATCTAGCATATAACGTCGTTCTTTGGGGAGCAGCATATAACTGGTAAAGAGTCTTTATTGGACAAAAAATAATGATTCGCTTTATTTTTAATATAAACCATCGAGATTCATGTCGACCATTTTTTATTAAATATAACATTTTAAGTCTGCCATCAATATACATTTATAGAACACTGTTAATGGTCAAGCAAAATATCTCAACATTCTTCAAAAATTCCAATTTTCACAAGTATCATACACGCCATGCTACGTCATTGCTAATAGTACTTCATAATTTTTCTAAAATTAAAAAAATGCCATATTACATGGGAGTTCTACTGTACAACAAACTTCCTTTTCAAGCACAACATTTGAATCTCAAAAATTTTAAGACTTTTATAAAATATTTTTTACTAAAAATATGTTTTTACTCTGTTCAAGACTATTTTAATGATTAATAATATATATTCTTGTGTTTTTTTTATATTTCAAAATGGGTAAACGGATGTTGTAGTACTAGCAAATAAAACCGTGATCACTTGCCAAATCAAATCTAAAAATGATATATGATTAAGAGACTGACCAAATATTTAGAAAAAAAATTTGGTTAACTGTAGATAATACTAAAATGTATTTAGAAAAAGTTAAACAAAATATAAAAAAAAGTATGACTGCAATAAGACAGCAGTGTCGCAAAAGTGGCAGATGACGAGAAATCAAAAAGGATATATTATATGTATAAAAATGGTAGAAGAAACTACATGTATTGCAAAATAACCAATGGAATATAAGTTAAAAACACTGCCTAAAAACAAAAAAGATAGTATATTGTAGAAGTGTGTTTAAAGGACGGACGGATTGTGACCTATATAAAGGATAAGGAGTAACGCTTGCAAATGCAGAACTATAAAAAAGTAAGACTTGAAAATTTATTGAAAACGTGACAAACTTTCAGTGTACAATAGCAAAATTTGGCCAAATAGAAGAAACTACAGGTATTGCAAACAAACAAATAGAATAAAAGTTAAAAAAACTGCGTAAAAATAAAAATGATAGTATATCGTACAAGTGTGTTTAAAGGACGAACGGATTGGCAAAAACTATATTAAAGTTTGGGAGTAAGGCTTGTATAGGCTATATAAAGTAGGACGTAAAAACTTATTGAAAACGTGACAAACTTTCAATGTACGATAGCATTTTGGTAAAAAAATTGGACATGTTCATGGATTAAAAAAAGAGCAAAAATAGAAACTAAAGATAGATAGATCATTTATTTAAATATTACTTTTGTGAATAAATTCTTACTAACTAATACATAGGCTTATCTTTAAATACATAAATACTAATACTAATTAAATATAAAATAGTAATAAATCATAACACTATAAAACTATAAATATAAGATAAACATACACATTACAATAACTCATGTCACTCTTAGACATTATGTTTATAGTTAATAAATAAAATGTATTGTTGTAGAGATTACTTCTAATAAATGTGGAACAGGTTATAGTTATGACTTATCTCTCCTGTCTAATACATATTTTTTTTTCAAAAACAAAAATACTGGATTGAAGTATGAATATGTTTACTATTGTTATAATGCCAAGTTTATTAAATTAATTTGTGCATGATTGTCTCTGATTTAAATTTAACATGACACGTAATACTTTTTTCTGCATTATGAGAAAATTGTTAAGTATGCTGCTATTACACCAATAGACCAATGCATATGTCAATACTGATTCAAAATAAGCAATGAATACACTTAAAAAAAATTATGTTTATTAATAATCTTACTTGTTTAATGAATTAATAAGCAGCATTTAATTTACTCTTAGTGTACAATATGTGTTCACACCAACACATATATTTGTTCAAATAGACTCCCAATAATTTACATGTACTGCAGAAATTTACTAATCTGCTATTTATTCTTTTACATTGTAAATATTTATTGGTACATTTTTATATACTATTATGCTTGGTTTTGAAATATTAACAACTAATTTGTTTTTACTAATCCAAGATAATATATTTTTTATTGCAATTGTCATGCTAGTATCATTAGCATAAATAGTAACAGGAAAATTGACACTTAGTGGTCGGATTTAGCTTTTTATATATAATATTTGTAGTATGTATTGATTCTTTTTCATTGCCTACAAAATTTATTTCAACACATTGGGGACTGTTGATCAAATATTCTGATAGTAAATTTAAAATAGGGCCTCTGATGCCATAAAGTTCTAATTTTCTAAACAATATATCCTCGTCCATCATGTCAAATGCCATAGTTAGATCATAATTGATGTAGTATATTTGTTGTTGTTAATGTTGCTGTAAATATGATTTAAAATACATTCGATTGAGGTGACAGTTGATCGTTTCTTTCTATACCCATGCTGTGAAATTATTAGATTTGAAAAAACTATTATTCTATTTTTAAGGCATGTTTCAAATATTTTTGATAAACTATTAAGTTACGAAACGGGACGATAGTTTTTTAAATGTTTTTTTATTTATTTTTTTTAAATAAAAGGATAATTTTTGCGGTTTTCAACATATTTGGAAATCATCCAGTAGTAAAATAATAATTTATTACATGTGATAAAAGATCTGCTAACCATTCTAAGCCGTATTTATAAATTTTTATTGGTATAAAATCCACTTCTCTAGCTTCAGTATTTTTTAATATACGCAATATAGTTTTGATTTTATAACTATCAACTCGTGTTAAAAACATGTTTATATTACTATAATTTATTTCAAGTTGACAATCTAATAAGAAATTTTGAATCTGATTTCTTAATTTTAACGGTTTTTTGTAAAAATTGTTATTTAATATATTAGCAATCTCATCTGGATCAGTTCTTAGTACTCCATGTTGTTCAACGCTGATATTTTCCTATTTACGCTGTTTGTTTGTGGTTTGCTTAATAATTTTCAAAGCTGTTTTTACTTTGTTATTTAAAGATTCTATGAGATTTACGTTGAGCATATTTTTAGCGGTCCTTATTACTCTACTAAACAATTTTTTATATTTATTATAATAATTTAAGATACATGAATTTTTGCTATTTTGAGATAATAAGAATAACTATCTTTTAGTTTTACTAGATGTTTTAACGCCTTTTGTTATCCATAAGTGAGACTGGCGTATTACTTTCTTTCTAGTGGAAAAAGAATAATCTATGCAATTTAAAATGTTATAAAAAAGTTTAAGTTTGTCGACTTTTTTATCGTACAACGTTTTTTGTCAATTGATTTCACTTAATTGTTGTTGAAATTTTATAATGTTGCAATTTTGAGTAAATTTTACATGTTTATACACTATAGAAATTTTTTTTCTTAAATTTGCATTCTTAATTTTTAACTTCATTAGAAGAACCTTGTGATCACTAAATTCAATAGTTAAAATATTATCAATACACGTTTAACTTTGATCAGTTATCCTGGTAGGTTCTAAAACTTGTATTGTTAAATTATGTTGTTCAATAATTGAAATAAAATTTGTTCTATTTATGGAAGTTCCCAATAAATCTACTTAATGTAATCTCCACAAACTGCTATGTTTTCTGTCGGTGTAAATTGATTTAGAAATTGATCTAAAATTTCTGCAGATATACTATAGTTACCCAATGGCGGACAATATATGGAAACAATTATTTGATTTGTTTTAATTAGTCTAATAGCACAGATTTCAATAATATGTGATTCCACTGAAACACATTCAATTATTTCAGATTTAATATTATTTTTTATAAAAATTATTGCACCACTACGTTAATTTTTTCTCTGATAAAAAATGATGCATTTACAAAACCAGACTCAAATTTGTTTAAAAAAAAATTCCATTAACTCTAACTTTTAAATAAACTACTAACATTTAAGTTCATTAAAACTAATTCATTTTGTTTTCTTCTAAAAAAGATTTTTCATTATTTATTGTTATATCCTCATATTCATGATCATTATTGTCCTCAAACTTGCTAAATTCGCTTCTTTAGATATATCTTTTTTTTCCATCGTAAAATGTACATTTTCTTCTTTCATAATAATATTTCCATTTTGATCAGGTACTAAAGATGTCGATTCCAGTTGTTTTATACATTATATCACATACGCCTTCAGTATAATCTTTAGAGACAGTATTATTGAACAGCGTTGAAGCGTTTTGATTGACACTGTTCGCCTTTTTCTTATTAATAATGCTTGCAATATGTGTTAATAACCTAAATTTTCCTTTTTTTGAAAACGAAATTCCTATTCCGTTATAATCATTAATGGAATTTAATACACTATTGGTATTTATATATTGCACATAACTAAACATCCTTTCCATATTGTATAAAAGCTTGTTATTTTGAAAAATTACCTTACTACTATCTTCTCGACTATTGTATGAACAAGAAATTAATATAACATTTGTATGTGACAATCGGTTAATAATTGATTTCAACCAAATATTATCAATAAGTTAACAATTCACTGCCCCTACACTCTACATCATCCCATTATTATTACATAATCTTGTTTAGTAAAATTACATCTGCTTTGGGTTACATTAGATATATTTTTATAATCTGCGTAAGGCTCGCAAGTATGTACTTTGATTTTATATTCATCATTTTAGCGAAATTCTTTCCATTTTTGTCTGCTAACAACATTATTTAAGGTTTTTCAGTTTATTAATAAGGTGAGCACACGGATACTGAGTTTAAAATGTTTTAATTTTTTCTCTATTTTATTATTCCTATTTGTTTTCATTTGACAAAATTTGATTTGCGATTTAGAAGCTTCCATCATTATGTTTTCTAGTTCATGTACTCGTTTTGTTAAGTTTATAATGTTAGTTTGTAATGCTTTAATGATTTCACTAGTTTTTTTTTCTGTTATTTATTTTAAATGTGACAAATGAGTTTTTATTTATGTACATATTTATTAATTAATACCTCGCTAACAAAACTCGAGTTTATAGCATTTCTTTTGTAAAATTTCTTTCTTTTCTATACTGTCAATAGCAGTTCTTTGCAAATAATTACGAAGGTCACCCACCTTGAACGATTTTATAATTATTTTTTTCATCTTTTATTATGAAGTAAAGATAAAATTATATCAAATTTAAAAAATTAAAATGTGTATATAGACAATAACTACATGTCTAAAATTATTTCTAAAAAATATATTTACATAAGAAAACACACTTCGCACGGGGTCTATCGAAGTGACTAACAAAATAAAAAAAAAACAAACATAGGAATCAGAGACCACGGAAGGGTTAATTAGGTAACACAGGACCAAAAGAAATACAATACAAATAATTGAAATTATATATAAGATTTAAAACGATAAAAAAAGGAATAAAAATAGTAAGATTATAAAAAGACTGGATAGAGTAAAAACGAACCTGCTTTTATATTTATTTTTCTTGTATAAATATTAATTTTAACTAACACAAAATACACTCAAACTTGATAATCAATTAATATTTTAGATATTTAATTTCACACAGGTATAACACATAAAACTGTCTATTTTACGTATTAATTTTAATAAAATACGCTCACAATTAACCACTAAATATAAACTGATTCAATATGAATATAATAAATAATAATAAATAAACAATTCAAGATATCTGAATAAAACTAGTAAGTTAAAGAAAAAGAAATAATAATATTGCATAAAATTTAGTAATGGAATTATTGTTAGTGAATAAGTCAGCTAAGTCAGTAGTTAATAGTTATTTAACACAATCATATTACATATTTTTTACAATATAATATTTGCTAAATAATGTCAACAAATATAGTTAGAAACAAAAAAGTGTGTCTACTATAAATACGGTGTTTTATTTAATCCCAATCAACAAGTTATGAGCTCCGTGAAATCAGTTAAATTAGTGGATGCATGTAATAAATTAAAATAACTTAAGAGTGAGGTTACACAAAGCCGACCGCGTGTGCCGCGAAGTAAAAACTATATAAAATAAATAAAGTACGTGTGATGCAATAAAAAAAACTGACTAAAACAAAAATTCGGACAAAATGTCAGTAACTAGTGAGGATTTAAATCAAGTTAAAACTAATGGATCGTGACAGCTACAAATTATGGAAGTTTGAGGTTAGTCTAAAATTACACCTGAAACTGCAACAAATGCACTTGAAGAATGAAATAAAAAAGATGCAAAGACGCAACGCGTTATAGACATGTCTAACACATATATTAAATTCTGCAACAAGCAATGACACTAGAAGAACAACGTAAGTGTATTTTAATGCAAGAGTTCTTTAATCATAAATATAAGAAAGAAGCTGGTATGGCAACATTTCTATGCAAAATAAATAATATAGCGTTCAAACTTCAAGGGTCAAACGCAGTAATAAGTTCTGAAATGCTGATATAAAAAAATCTGTCAAGCTGCCCGATCAATATAAACATTTTGTAAGTGCATGGGAGTCAACACCTTAAGATAAGAACACATTACAAAATCTTATGACCAGGCTGCTCGGCAAAGAATTCAGAACAAAAGATAACAATAAACGCGACAAAACAGTGGCGTTCAATGCTACATAACAGCAAAAATCTTTTAAATGTAACAAAAAAAAGACGTAAGAATAACAACCACGCAGAAAAAGATTGTTACTACCGTAAGAAAAGTGAAAACAAGTCGGCAAAGAAAAGTGAGGTATTGTTTCTAGTCAAAACAAATGAAAATAAATTAATAGTGGACTCCAGATCTACGTCACACTTCACCAATGATCTAAAACTTCTGTGTGAAACACAAAGCTATTGTTCCACAATAAAAGCAGCAAAAAAGTAGTGACGGCATTGCAACTTGATAATGTAATGTATGCTCCAGAATTTAGTAAGAATCTTCTATCAGTAAATGCAATAACCAAAAATGAAGGTAAAATTAAATTCACTAAAGAAAAGGTTGAGATATACAGAAATAACATAAAGGTCTGAAAAAAAAGTAAAATGGTCTTTACAGCATTAATTTTAACAGTAAAAAACAAGAAACAGCTTTAACAACGACATTGGAAAAATCAAAAAAGATGGGCCATTTAAGCAAAGAAAATCTATTGAAATTAAAATAAACTTTTCTATTGGTCTAACTGTAAACAAAAAAACAAATCGATTTATAGATGAGAAATGCAAATGTTGTGTACGAGCAAAGCAGACACGACTTCTGTTTAAAACTGAGCGAACAAAAGCACTAGACCAATAGAAATCATACCCTCAGACGTGTGTGGTCTATTAAATCCTATAACGTGGGATGGAAACAAGTATTTTATTACTTTCCTTGATGATTTCACTTATCACTGCATGATATTCCTGTTAGAAAGTCATAACCAAGTCAAAAATGGAATCTGAAAGTGCATTAATTTAGATGTGACAACGATGGCAATTACATTTTCAAAAACATCATGGCCCAAAACAAATGACTCTGGACTACACAGTTTCACATACTTTTCAACTCAATGGTAAAACAGAACGATTAAACAGAACTTTGATAGAAAAAGCCAGAACACAAAGAAATGTAGTAAGAAGCCGTAAGAACAGCAGCTTATCTAACAAATAGAAGTCCTTTAGCAACTGTTGATACAGCTCCACATAAAAATTAGACAAGTAAGAAATTCGATCTTTTCAGAGTAAGAGTAATTGAAAGTGACGTTTTTGTAAAAGTGCTAGGGTACATTAAAAAAACTGGATGATTGAAGTTAGAAATTAGTAATGACGGCATATGGCTAAAATGGATATCGACTGTGGAATATAGACAAAAGAATAATAACAACCCAAAGAGATGAGATGTCTTTTAAATCTCTCCACTAAAACCAAACCAGATTTGTTTTACGCTGTAAGTTCTTGCAGTCGTTTTGTAGAAAACCCAACTTTATCAAACGTAACTGACCTGAAAAAATGCCTAAAATATTTAAAAGGAATAATAAACAGTGGCATTGAGTACAAAATAAAAAATGACATAAATATCTTAAATGCATATTGTGACTCGGACTATGCAGGTGATATAAGTACAAGAAAAAGCACAACAGGCTACTTAATATTTCTAGGAAACGCTCCGATCAGATGGTGCTCAAGAGTGCAACTTATTATGACGTTATCAAGCACAGAAGCAGAATTCATTGCAGCAGCAGAGTGTGCAAAGAAACTTCTTTACTTAAAAGAACTAGTGACCAAATTAACAACTGTACAAGTAAAACTAAATCTCAAATTGACAACCAGAATGCAATGTCTTTAATTAAAAATGGAATTATAAACAAACGCAGCAAACACATAGATGTGCTTTATAAGTTTATCTGTAAAAAGGTTTCCGAAGGAATAGTGATTATCAAATACTGTACCACAGACAGAAATTGCAGATGTATTTACTAAACCTTTAGGGCTTATAAAAAAAAATGTTTAGTTTAAAAATGTTTAACTTTAAGAATGTTTGTAAAAATTTATTTTTGGTTAAGAAAAGTTGACATTAAGACGGAGTGTTAAATAATGTTAACAAATATAGTTACTTTAGTAAGTTGACATACTTATGTCAGTAACAAAATGTAACTAAATGTTGAAAATAAAACAACGGTCTAGTCAGTGTAAAAACATGCTACATTTCTAACCTTAAAAGTGTGTCTACTTGTATAATGATATTTTCACTTGATTATATAAAATACTATAAATAATATTATTTAATTTCAACCAAATTGGTTTTTACAAATCTTTATTAGTGCATCATTATAGTGGCGTAGCTAGGATTTGTAGGCCTTCCCGCAAAATATTGAAAAAAGCCCCCTAGAGTTAAAAATAGCGTATACTACACTTTTCTAACCCCTCTCCCCTCTCCCCTCCCCCAGAATTTGATGAACCGTGGCAGGGCCCCTTTGTAGGATTGGAGGCTTTTAAAACGTCTTGGCCCCCCCCCCCCCAACTTGGAGTTGGATTGGATTTAAGTAATTGATTATAAACTTTTATTAAATTATATTTGATTGTCTACCTCTTTAGACATTGCAAATTGGTTGCCACTTGCAATGCCGAAGGTTCAGTCAATACGATGGAGCTACAATTAATTTGCACTACTAGTTAGATAACAGTAAATTTTATATGCATATTTTATATATTATGTTAACAAAAATAAGTACATTACAAAATAATAGAATAAATTATAATTAAGTTTATAAATATAATAAGGCATACACAAATATAAACGTATCTTTATGATAAAATTACATATTAAAACATACACTGAAGAAAAATTACACAAGAAAGTAATTACAATTTAAAAAATTTAATACGCTGTATCATATTTGTCAATATGGAAAGTATAAAGAAGGATGCTATCATTTGCAAAACTATAAATAAGAATTTTAATTCTTTAAAAAGGTTATTAATGTAAATTAAAATTAGAGTCGGCAATAAATCAGAACCTTGAGAAAAACTTTAGCTATATTTTTTCTGTGAACAAGACTAATTTTTATTTAAATTTAATGTTTTTTATTTAACCGTAATAAAATCAATAAAAAAACTGCTATTAATATTTGTTCTTGACTAAATATGATTTTCGCTTTTATTTTACTTTTTTTTTTAATTAATTTTTTACTAAGTTAGTAGTTATAACATAGTTTAAGCAGTAACTATTAAAATTTATAAATTTTAATGATAATTAAATGCTTTTTTGGTTTGTAAATTTTTTTTTTGGTTTATTTCTTTTAATTACTTCTACGTGTATTTTTTTCTATTTTTTTGTCTGTAATTTCTGAAGTTTTTATCTTGATACCTTCTATTGCTTGAGTAATCGCGCAGCAGTCGGTGGCAATGGCAAACTCAACAAAATCTTAAAAATAAAAACTATTGATTTTAAAAGCAAAATTAAAATAAATAAATACACAGTATTTTTTCAAATTTTATAATCAAAATAAATAATGTTGCAATTGGGAAATACAAAAAAAATTGCAATGTTTTATAAGTATGGTTAAACTATTAGTAAATATACAAAGTTTATTAAATAGAATATTTATACTTAGAAAACATAGTTTACAGAGTTATTTATCATTATTATTATTTATATAATATAATATATACTAACTAATGTAATGTATGTATGTACTCGTATGTATATATTTATTTTGTAATTATTTTAAATATAATGAATACAGTGAGACTATCAAAGCTATCAGGTTCTCTGGCACCTATCATGCAATGAAACGGTTGTTATCTATTTTTAAAGTAACCATTGTGTGTATAAATATATATTTAAATTAGAATGTTTGCTAAAGACCTTAGACTCCATTGCAAAATTTAAAAAAATCCTTTCAATTTCATGCTCTTAAAGTTCGTCGTAAAACAAATTGGTTTTCTTTTAATAATGGACGGTTTTGTTGAGTGTTGGCGCCTTTTGCCTACACCGAAGTGGGTACAATCTTTAATGTGAATTTCTATTTATATGTATATACACTTTTATTATTTAAGCAGCCTACATCTGACCGAAAACAAAATCGCGAACATTAAAACCCAGTGTAAGCCGTGCGTGGGTCAACTTTAAAAAAACTCTTGCGCGCAACAAGAAAAAACAATATAAGGAATATTACGCGATTGTCTTGGCTTATTGAGCACCTTTATGTAACTTGTCTATTTTGGGATGTGCGAAAACGTGTGTTCTATCAATGAATTGATTTTATGGTTTTCGGAGTCCGTGGGCAAGAAACACAATAACGCTTTGGTTGCTTTCAATTTCAAGCTGTTTAGACAAATATGGTTATTATTACAGATATTTTATTTATGAATATACATGGTATATATGATTTAATAAAATTTCATCGACACGCTTAAACATAATACGGTAATACTTTCAGGCTATAAATCGTTGGGGTCTCGTGTAGTATATTTGGCACGGCGGTGCAATCTCCGATCAAAGTTTTGCATTAGTTGAGTTTTTGGCAAATACGTGGAGCCAGACCGTCGACTCTCTTGAGTTATCGACATTAAAACAGCCAATCTTCTTACATGCATGGCACCATTCCTTTGAATAATTTTCACCTACTTGTGCACACAAACAACTTCTGGAATATTATATATTGTCAAATCTCTATCTATTCATTCATCAAATAATCCGACTTAGCACCCGATTTAAAAATATTATTCAAATAAAAATAAATAATTATAACTTTAAAATATTAATGATTTAACTAATACATTTTTTTAATATAAAAACATAGTATTGAGAATAAATTTAATCAGTTAGAGTACTTCTCGACCTACTTTAAAAATAGTTTTTTTCCAATTAAAAAGAAAACTAATTATTGTAAAAGTTAAATAAAATTTTTAAATGAAATTTAATTATGTCATTCCAAAATTAACACCAACACTTTACCAAAAACTAACACATGTTTTTGGAATTGAAATCGATCTCAGTCATTAATGAAAATAATGAGCAATTAACTAATTTGGAGATGTAGGTTAATGATGTGCGGCAAGTTTTCTTTATGCATCATACATAATTAACCGACAATATCAATAATTATTTGCATTATGCTACTTAATAAATAACGAATTGACAATCTATAATTTACGGCAAATTTATACATAATAAGTATAGAGTATATACCTACATAATATCCGTATTGCATCAATTCTATTTATATTGATTTTCAATTAGAATTCTTCTGTTTTTTTTTACATATGTACATAGATTATATATATATATAATTATATTTGATTGATTATCTTTAGAAATAATTTTGATAGGAGTGTTCAAAGATGGAAAAAAAATGTATAATAATGCATTAACACGACAGCCAAATAATTTCTTCTCGCTCTTGCAATTCATTCATAAATCGAACACAGTTGAAGTAGCATTACAAAATCATTACAGCCTACTCGATCTCGATTCACGTTGCTATTGGAAATAAAGTTTCCGTCCGACTTCATCAAACAAGCACAAACACAGGAAATAGGTTGTAATTTATATAATCGATAATAAAAACCTAATTAATAATGCATATTATAGTTTTTTACAAAATAATATTTTCTATTGATTGATTTAATACAATAAACAAAAATTCAAAAGAAAAATATAATAAATTGTCAAATTAACATTTCAATTTTATTCTACAAATATAATACTAATAAGTTTCTGTTCAACATACAATTTAATTTTCTAATATAGACTTACTATTATTGAAATACTTCATTCACTTATTATCTGTTCTTGTTTCACTTTTTTATAGAGTTTTATTCCATTTATTTCCACGCCTTTGGACTACCTTTCAATATTATTATGATTTAACCTTTCCAATTAGTTCTCTTTTTCTGATTTTTGCAAAGTTTTTGTTTTAACATTTTTTTTTCTTACATTTCTCATATTGATTTTTTCTGTTGCCAAGTTTGTAGTCATTATAAATATTCTAACCTATTTTTATTTCTGTAATAGAATCTTGCTTGTGTTGTCATTTTTATTTATATTTTTTTCCTTTAAGAAATTTATTATGATTTGCTTGTTCTTTGGAGACTTTATATAATGATCTGTTATATTTTTGTTTACACTGTTTATTTTAATTGAAAAATCTTTTTCATTATTTGTATCTTTTTTAGGGCTTTAGGTTATTTATTCACTTTTTTATTAACTTATTATTTTCTTTATCATATCTTATAGAATCAATATTGTGCATCAATAAGCAACTTTGCTAACTGTTGCACAATATATAATATATTCTATTTTATACATTTCATTACTCGCAAAAAAGGCTATTACTTTTGCCATCAAGAAATGACAGATAACCTATACATTATAATATATAACATTGTACGTTTTGCAAAAAGTTTCCATTTTGTACGCATATAAATTGCACGACTTTCTAAGATTGGTTTGCAATGCTAATACTTGTGGAATATGTGTATCACTAGACTGGTTCTTAAAAAAAGCAATTTTTGTGTGTGTACTCCCAGAAAGTAATCTTTATGCAAAAAAAGTAAACCATGTCAAATTTCAGGCCTTAAGATTCAAAAAAACACGTGTTGCACTACCTTTGAATTTTCAAAATTAATATACTTACTTAATAAGTATCATAGCTTCCAGATTTGAGTCAGATGCGTACCTTGGGTCCACAAAGAAGCAATTGAGTACTTACTAATTAGTTTCCACATAAAACTTTACATCAATATACCTCATTTAAGTTTTTTTAATTAACATATTTTTATTATATTTTAAATTTTGAACGTAAAATTATATTCGTATACAAAAATTATTAGAATTTCAGGGTTAAGTCTATATATACATTTTTTTAATTCAGAAAATTTTTAAAATGACGTTTTGTACGTATTTTTTTCATTTTGTCAAACTTGTAACATCCTAATAAAGTTTTTTTAAGTAAGGTAATGGGTTTACTTTTAAAATTTTAAAGGCAGTGCAACACGTGTTCTTTTGATTCTTAAGTTCTGAAATTTGGCATGGGTTACTTTTTTTGCATAAAGATCACATTCTGAAGGTGCATCTAAAGAAATACCACAAAAAGAATTAAGAACCAGTCTAGTGTATCACACAGAGCTTATTATACAATATATTAATAATACCTGTAAACTTAGTTACGCCGTTTTCTTTTAAGGTAGGCAATTGAGCTGTCGGGCACACCGAGACACAGCAAAAAAAAAACAAAAAATCCAGGCAATTATAGCAAATAATATATCTGTTAATTTTAATTTGAACTTCATGCAGATGGCGTTACTTGATATTGAAAAAGTGTTTGATAAAGTCTGAACTGAAAGTCATATTTTTAGACTAATGACATATAATTTTAACAGCAATTTCACAAAACTTATTCATTTATACATTACTGATCGTAAATTTATTGTCAAAGTTAACAATGAGCATGCATCGTATCATAACATTTCTGCAAAGGTCTCACGATTTTTTACCATAGATCTGACGTTGTTTTTATTTCATTCGCGCCAGTTTAGCTCTATACGCCGACGATCAACGTGTCAACAGGACCAAGCAACATCTGGCCTGCAACCCACTAATGTAGAGATGTGCCAGCAAAATTATCACATGAAAACGTCGCAACTATCTTATATCGCACACAGATAGATCTAGGAGATAGCAAAAGCCAAAAAGCTAATTTTCCATCGTGGCGTGTGAATTTGAACCTGGATGTGAAATGGATGACTCATACGATAGAGCTGGCTTTACATGATCAATATAAGAGAGACCGTTACAAGCGTTGTACTTGCATACATTAGCCACATAGGATAGTTGAATGTCAGGACAACAAAGTGAAGTACAAAGGGTCTAATAAGTAATAAAAACTACCTGCACACTAACAAACACGTTAAAAGAGTGGTTGGTTTACCACCACTACCTGGACCTCACACGCTTAACGGCATTGCACACTCCACTCGTGGAATTGTAATTTAAGCGGTCACTTGGACGGATTTAGCGCCGCCTGAACGTCTATTTACTAGGTCGCATCTAGAAATTTTTGAAACAAAAACAATTCTATAGCTTCTACACTTTTGAATGATTTCTCTAGAGAAATTCCCAAGACGCATCAACGCTGGGACTTAATAGCCGGATTTGGTGTATTAACGGCATTATATTTAAAATGTTTTTTTTCTGTTAACAAGTCATTTTCATCTGCCAAAAACAACAACAGCAGCAAGAATCAAATTGTTAAACGCCGCAGAATAATGAATAGAAGATATGAAGACAAAAAAACAGGAATGGAATAAAAAGAGCTACAAGAGCAAGCCTGTTATAGATCAGCAGAGCTTACAGATCGGCGTCACAGAAGGCAGTAGAGGTGATTGCGGCATCACGTCCCTATGAAAAAAAAACTAATAAAAAAAAGAACCATTAAAAAAAGGAAAGTTAAGAACAAGGGAAAAGACAATGGAAAGATGACAAAAACAGTAGTATAGAGGAGAAAAAGGTAAATAGACAAGAGAACTAATCTAATCTCGGAAATTAAAAAAAATGGGTAAAAGACAAACCCGAAATGTGCTATTATACAACACAAATACTGACGGGGACGGAACCTTTGGAAAGATCTTGCAAAAAAAAAAGTTTGACAATGAAACAATAGAAACAAACACACAATATAAAAATAGAAGAAAAAGAATGGAGATAATAGATGCAAAATGAAAACAAAAAAACAGAAAAAAAGACCAAAAAGAAAGAAATATGAACAGAACAATTATGCATACCTAAAAATAGAAAAAAAAAAAAAATTTAAAATATTACGATACCAAACAAAATTGACAAATAAAAAAAAAGAAAAATAACGTTAAAGGAAAGCAGAATAGGAGAAGTAACGAAGCAAATACTAAATGGTAGATACGTTATCTCTAAGAAGACGAATAACACAACCTTTGAGATGGTCGAAACATACCATACGATATCACTGAAAGTAAAACTTGCAAATTAAGAACTGCCAAAAAAAATACTAAAAATAATAAAACCGCGTATACTAATCATAAATAAGAGAGGATATGATGAAGAAAAAATGAACAAAGACCAAAGAAAATTAAGAAACTGAGGACAAACCAAATTGATAAAATAAATAACACGGGTTGGAGAAAGAAAAGAATGCAGAGCTGGATGTCAGTGCAGATAAAAAGATACCAAAAACCAGAAAAAAAAACTAACAAAAGTAAAGGCTATAAGAAGAGAAAAACCGGAGACAGCATGCGTAGCGCAGATGCGCAGATCTGCGAGGCAACAACCAACTCACATCAAATCTGCTAAATCTAGACTAGTTTAATAAATGCAGTAAGTTAAAATGATTAATTTGAAAAAAAAAAACTGTTTTACGATAATATAACGCAAATGTAAATTATTGAGAGCCACGGCGCTTCTAACTTATTGCGGCCCAAAGGAGCGCTTTTTTTGCTTGTGTTCTTTTTTGTGCATTCTAATAATCTCTGTTTCCATTGTCGCTAAAATTACGGGTTATCCTCTGTCCTTTTTAACTTTGTATAGCGCGTCCTTGTTGATCTCAAAGTTATATAATATTTGTTTCAACGTCTTTATGGTTGCGTTTTCTTTTTGTGTTTTTCTATTTTGCTTAATACTTTTTTTTCTATTCTTTTCACGGAATATCTGCTCAGACTATTGACATGTTTCATCTTAGTGCCCGAGCAAAGCTAGCTCATCAAGCCAGAAGTGATTAAATCTTTCTTGTAGATTGTTTTAGTGTAAACATCACAGTTTGTCACTACTTTAAAATTCTGTCCAAACATTTCTAATTTCTAATTAAAGTTTTTTTTTCGCTTCTGTAATTTTCTCACAATGTATTAAATGGGGTGATATTGATTGTTTTTAGAATTTCTTTAAAACAGCATTGCTCCATAATTTCCTTTTTTGCGTCTGTGTGCAGTTTCAACCCTTGTTTGGCTTATATAAATGCAGTGCAGGATTTCTTTTAACGCATTTTTTCTATACTTTAAATTCTGCTTTTTTTGCAAATTTGATTTTCACGTTCACGTAAACGTTCTGAAATACTGTTATTCCCAACAAACTTTGCACTTGTTTTACCGACTTCAGTTCTTTACCTCTAATGCTTTTTTCAATTACGTGCTCCAAGAATTCTACAAGTCGTTAAAAGAATTGGCATTTTTTAAATTAATTTCACACACATGTTTTTTGGCCGCCTGACACATTACTTGTAAGCGTTACTGAAACGTCTTGCTCATTTTTTAGAATTAAAAAGTCATTAATGTAAATTAAAAAAAAATCATTTTTATTAATTTCCGAAACACTAAGTTAACGTAGCGCTGGACTACCGCTGGAACAATACAAAAGTATAATAAAACTTTTGTAAACCAAAGTTGTCTATTGTATGTGACAAATGCTGTGTAATTCTTGTTATCAATGTCTACGATAACATGTAAGAACCCATTAGATCTAGCACTGTGTATAGTTCAGCATCTCCCTTTAATGACAG
Source organism: Tachinus rufipes (assembly GCA_963932245.1). Classification (NCBI taxonomy): domain Eukaryota; kingdom Metazoa; phylum Arthropoda; class Insecta; order Coleoptera; family Staphylinidae; genus Tachinus; species Tachinus rufipes. The sequence goes on along the minus strand of OZ010745.1, from coordinate 66,077,648 downwards.
TAATTTTTTTGTAATTTGTAATTTTTATTGCCAAAATTGTCATACATTGAACTAGTAATTTTCATTACAATTAAACATTATTGATTGGCATAATGACACCTGAGTTTAGAACAGTGGCTACTAATTTTTGACTACTATCTTGTGTATAATAAAGTTTTATAATTATAATTATAAATTGTGATTATTGATATCTTTAATCTTTTTTTATAGATTATCACGTAGTAACGGTAAACTCCATCAACTATATTAACTTCTTATAGTTGACACACATTTGTGGGATTCCATCTTTCTTTATAACTAGACTGGCATACTCTGACAAACATGGTTTAATCATATTTATAGTATTTGTTTCTGATTATTGCACAGTATAAAATATTTGAGGTTAGAGTATTTTAATAAAATTTATATATACTTTATTGTGCTGATTTTAATTTTAATTTTTATTAGGACCGGTTTTAAAAATTAAAATTAGCACAATAAACTATATATAAATTTTATTAAAATACCCTAACCTCAAATGGTTTAATCAGTTCTTTACCTAATCACACTTGCAGTTAACTATTTTGCATTCGGCATATGGTAATCTTTTGGGTGTAGAATACACTAGTTCTTTTTTATGCATTATTATTTTTATTGAACGTTTACTGGTCGGGTTTTTCTTGGTGTACTGCTTTTGTTATATTTTTTTATCTTTACTTATTGTTAATCGTTTGTTCTTAATATTCTTTTTATTATTAAATTTTTGATAATGATTTTTGCTTTCGCTTGGTCTAATAGTTTGTTACCAATAGTCTAATCTATCTAATAATAATAATAATAATAATCGTTTATTTCTTTCCTTTCGGCCTTGAAAATTCTACAACTTAACATAACATAACATTTACCATATAACTTAATTTACTACTAATATAATATATATATATATATAATCTTAATAACCCTAAACCCTGTTTTAATTAATTATTTATTAATTCTGTTTCAATTTTCTTTCTTTTTTTTTTGTTACTGCCATCATTCATTTTATTCCTCTTTCATCTTCTTTCAGTACCTCAATTTTTTCCATTTGCTCTTCTCTCATCTCATTGCATTTTAGCATTTGTTCTATGCTTTCCCTAACTTCTCCACACATCCTACACATTTTGTTCCCTCTTCAATCCAAAATTTGCACACTTTCTCTTTATTTCCACATCTAAATTTTGCAATCATTTGTTTTTTCATTTTCCCATAATTTACATTTTTTAGGTACTTTGGTAGTGCATCTGTTATAATGAGTTCATAATTTGATGAATTGTACCTAGATTTATTTATCCGTGTTCTTCGTTCTTGCACTTGTATATCTCTATCTCTCATCATATTTTTTTCCACATACTTCTATCGATTCTTAATCTTTCTACTTCCTCACTAGCATATCCATTCCTGTTAAAATAGTTTTGTTTGCATGTTCCCATTTTTCCAAATCTTCCCTTCATTTTCTCCTTCGGGCATTTTTGTAATGTCTTACATTCATTCTTTTCTCTTACTCTTTCTTCATATCTCATTGCACGCTTTCCTGCTTCTATTCTTAATTTATCTATTTTAACTTCTTCTATTACAATGTATGCTGGGGTCTCTTTGTTTATTCCTAATACCCATCTACAGAATTTTTTTTTAATAGCCTTTAAATTTTCTTGCTCTTTCCATCCCCAAATTTCCTCTTCGTACAATACATACTTTTTACTAAACTATCAAACATCATTTCTTTTATTCTCTTACAATCAAATTTTCTTTTACTAGTTCCCCATACTTGTTCCACCGCTTTATTTGCTGTTTTTGTCATATTTTTTATGTGTTTGTTCTCACTATTGGTTGTACAAAAAACATATCCTAGGTACTTAAATGTTTGTACTTCTTTCAAGTTTTATTTACTTTTAACTCTTTTTTTCTAAAATACTTATCCAGGCAACTAATCATTTCATTCATTTCATTTGCTTGTTTTGTTACAATTACCATGCCGTCTTCATAAGCCAGCAATCACACTTTCTCTCTGGCCACTATCACCCCACCTATCTGCGCTTTACATAACATTTCTTCTGCATCTGCAATGTATGCCGCAAACAAGCTAGGGCTGAGTGGGCATCCCTGTGTTACACCTTTTGTAGTCCAAAACTTTTAACTCATTTTGACATTTATACAAACTCTGCTAACTGTTTCCATGTACACTACTTCTATTCTTTTAACTTGGTGTTCATTTATTCCTCTTTTTCTCAAATACATCTACAATTTCTTTCTACTCACACTGTCAAATGTCGCTTTTAGGTCCATGAATAACGCATACAACTTTTCTCCCTATTCTGCTATTTCCTTCTTCTTAAATAGTCATATCTAATGTAAAGATTTTGTCCTAAACTACATACACTACAGTATTAATTTTTTAATTTTTTTTAATTTCTATTTTTTACTATTTGAATAGCAAAGTGCAACTGCGTTTGTTTTTTTTATAATAACGTTTTGGGTTTGTTTCTTGAAAAAATGGTGACAGACCAAAAAAAATTTACATTCTGGGCAAATAACTGCTGTAACCCAATCCTCATGCAGTCTTTTAGCAACCCGTATCATATCAAAAACGTACTGAATCTAATGTAATTATAAAATCTATGTTTTTGAGACCTAATTACAGCTAAGATATCAAAAGTAGAGAAAATACTTACAACCAGCAGAGCGTTTCACTACTTGTCAAGATACAACAGTTATCAATTTCACACTAGCAAACTAGAAGCCAGTAAAGTGAAGTGATGAAAGTTTGATTATGCGTACATGCGGATTAGTATTAAATCTGAAAAAAACGCCTTTCTGGAAACTAAAAACCTAAGAAAAACTAACTGGGACAACAAAACCATTTAGTAGAACAGCAAGCTTAACAAAAAAAGAAAGAGTGTTAAAAATTATAAAACGATAACTTGGTTCATTATTACATACAAATCACTTGAATGGGACAAAAAACACTTTTAAGAGACATTTACTACTAACCTAGGCAAAGCACAGAAATGATCATGTTTGTTAATAATAGGGGCAATAAGTACAACAAACATTTTAAAGTTTCATTCCCAAGTTTTTGATTCTAATCGCTTAACATTTGTCATTTTTATATCAATTTAATGATGATGTTTTAAAACTTGAACAAAAACGTCATAAAATTTTTATTAAAAAAGGCAGTAACTTGAAAAATTTTGAAATAGATGCTAGCAGTTTAAATGAGACGGAACCTATTCAAGTGTGAAAGATCTCTGAAAGCACGAACTGAGAAAATCATTAACAAAGTAGAAGATTTCGAGTTGATTGACCGCTAAATAAAAATTTCAGTTATTGCTACAGATATGAAAATATCAAAAAACAAGTGTCTTTAAAATTCTACATACAAATTTAAAAATGAACAAAATGTCGGCACAAACATTTATTTGCCGCTCAGTTTCAAACAAAAACTGTATAGACGACAAATTTTTGAGAGGAATTTGGTTGCTGTATTCCAAGATGAAGAATTTCTTTATAAAATTGTAACTGCGATTAAAACCTGAGTACACTAATAAGTTTTCCCACAAAAGATATGTCTATGTAATGGATCCATAAAGATAAACGCTATTTTCTGCGCAAAAAGTGATGACTACAGTTTTTTTAGATATTTTAATTGAGTATATGCCAAAAGGGACTACAATAACAGAGAATGTTTACAAAGACACAATTAAGATTTTAAATATGGTTATACTCGACAAAAAAACCTACAATAATGCTCAGAAATCTTTGCTAAATGATAAAGCACAGTTTTGTTTAAAAAATTCTACTTCTGCGGTTTTAAGAAATTACAACATCTATCTTACAGTACCGACCGAGTACCCTGTAACTATTATCTCTTAAGCATAGCGTTACTAGAAAAAAGTTGGAATAAGTTTGTTAGTGTTAATACTTCTTACGGAACAAAATAAAATTTTGTTTGTTTTGTAACTTCTTGTTTTTACAGCTAGATAGATAACATAAAAATTTCTCTCGTAGTAAGCTGAACAATATAACATTTGAGAATGTAAAAGATACTTTATATATTTTGATCTAAATTTAGTAATTTAAATTTTTAAATTAATTACACTAAATATAGAGAACGTTTCATAAATAGGTTTGGATTTTTTTTATATCTATAAGAAAAAACACTTATTAAATGGAAAGTGTAAAAAATAAAACAAAAACTGTTTGCATTAAGAGAATACATTATATTGAGAGAATACTGCATACAATGATTCTCACATTCAAATATATATAAACATATAGGTGTATATCAATATATATATATTGAATTACAACACATGAAATCTTCTAAAAGCAGCAATACAATGCTGGTCTGGTTAACCAATTCAACATTTATTTTATATGTATTATATTTTATCATTATTATTATTAATATAGTTATTTCATTTTAAAACACCTTATACAGTAAGATAACGGCTAAAAAGATTCTTTCAACTCAAACGTAACAATATCTCATATTTTACTTATCTTCTGTCCGTCGTTAGAATAAAGATACATAACCATCATCATGTAATCATTCCTTTTTAAGCAACCACTTGGCAACTTATATTTGTAACAATTCCGTTTCCTTGAATATTTTAATCAAAGAACCATTTTTTAATCCGGGATCTGAAGTTGAAGAGCCTTTAAAGTATGTAGTGATTTTGCAAAAAACACCCCTAAAGCCTAAACAGAAACAACTGATGAAAAATTTAATTGTCCATCAGAAGTTCCAGATGTTGTTGTGCTGATAGCTACAGAGTTGTTTTCAGAAAATCATAAGGGCCTAACTACACGACTTATAAAGTTCTTGCTAAGACTACTGATATGTCAGTTGGCATCTGAAGCGTTACGATTTTGTTGATTTTCGTCACGTTCCAGACGGGTCTTGTGGTTTCGTCAGAGATTTTTAGTTTCAATTAGGCTTTGTTGGGAATAGCCTCAATTGAAGAGAACGCATGTGTTAATTGGACCGTTAGTGAATTCTGAAAAGCTGCAGGTTCTATCTCCAACCTTCCAAAAGGGTCCCACGGGGGAAAACTTATAAATTATAAATGTTATTTTATTATTACGATTATATAGGCTGATAGAATGCCTAATTTAAGAGAATTTTTCTGTTCTTTAAAAGTATGGGGCCTTTTCTTTCGTATTATTTCTTTGTTGTTGTTTTTTTTCTTCATTTCTTTAAGATATATTAAGATTATTTTGTACACAATTAAAGCTACTAAAGGATTATCTATTAAGCACTGGGTGCACCACACTGCGCTAATGGGAATAAAACTATTGATTAATTTAGGATATTAACTACTATTATTATTAATTCTTTAACCGTTGTCGTTAGCTAGGTCATTTCCGGAAATCAGTTAGCAGATTGTAATTTTAAATCGATCTCCTTTTGACAATAAAGGCTTCATCTATTTTTATAAATTTTAAAAGCTATTATTGTCAATAGATAGAGGTTGTTAGGTGTTTTAATATTAGTTTAAGGAAGGGATGCTAGTTTATGGGGATGTTTAATGACATTTTTAGATGTAGACGTGAGTGCCTTTTTTTGCCGCCACAGGTAAACGTTCACCTGTCAGGAATGGATTTATCATCATGCTCTGAAAATAATAATTAAAATTATTACTTAATTTAAATAAATATTATGTGTTTACCTTTTTTCTGTTGTTAAATTTCTTAGCCACTAAACTCTTGTGCTGTAGGCTAGGATCGACCTAAAATTTAAGATAATGAGTATAATAAATATAGTGAACAAACATAACTAGTAGTAATATTACATATACAATACAATAATGTACATATCATTTATAAATAATAATAAATACAAAAATTAAACTGTTCCCTCTATCATCTCTTGAGGTTTGCGGGTTCATTTCTATCTAAAGTTATCTGTATTGAGGGCTCGTGGCTGTAATTTTTGTTTATTTTTTTTATATTTTGTCATGTAGTAACATACATTTAAGTTTTAGTTTAAATGATATATAATTCAAAGTTTTTATGTATGATGGTAGTGACTGTACGACTCTCGTCGTGTATGTACACGTATGCAGACGACGTGTATTTAAGAGCTCGTGCAAATTTATTAAATTAAACCACAACTATTATAGTAATATAGTAAGATGGGTCCTGCCCTACGATCTGGTAGTAAAGACACTACTTTCAATGAAGTAATCATTAACTTTTTAAAAAGTAATGAGTTTGCAGAAATAATACAAAAAAGTGTTGCAAAAGAAGTGAAAATTTTAAATAAAAATATAAGTGATATAATGAAAGAAATAAACATATTAAAAGAAACTAATATTGATTTATTAAAATTATTCAATATTAATTTTGTAACTCCTTTTAATTGTAAAAAAATATCCATCGCAAATACTAAAAACGTAGCTGCGAAGAAACTCGTCTCGCTGAGCTCAAATATCTCTAGCCCACCCGGAGAGATTTTAAATTCCAACAACAATATAAAGGATAAAAATGAAAATAAATTGTTATTAAAAGTCATAGAAAAAGAAATTCCTTTAGAAAATGAAGAATGGCATGTCCAGAAAAAATATCAAAAAATATAATTATATTCATGGATGTAGAGAAGATAACGTGTTTATCAAAGAAGTAACTCGCAATTATCATTTTCATATTAAACGTATTTATACCGATGTTACTGAAGAACAAATAATAGAATACATAAAAAGAAAAAAATGTACACTCAGTAAAATGTAAGAAATTGATTATTCAACTTTTAGATTATCCGTTCAACCAAACTATGCTCATATTATCAAGGACCCAAAGGCTTGGCTTATAGGTATAGAAGTAGATCGTTTTTTCTTCAGTCAGAACAAACGAATTCCCAACCGATAAGTTATTCCACAATCAATAATAAACTGGAGAAAATTAAAATTTTATTTTTAAATGCTGGATCATCGCGTAATTAAATGAACGAACTAGGAGTAATTCAATGTGAGTCTAATTGTGATATTATTAATGTTAGTAAACACTGGATAAATGTTGAAAAATGTGAAATCTCTAAAATATGTAACCTACGTAACCTACAATCTAAGACATATCATGCTCGGGATAGCAGTTTTCATGGAGGTGTTTAAAGTGTATTCAAAAAATAATAAAATATTATCTCATATAATAATATTACTAAAATATACAGTATTGAAAAAATTTGTAAGTTGGCTAGTATGTGTTTTAATGATTTTAATATTCTTTTAATACAAGGTGATTATTAATGTTTGGAATTATGTAACCATCTAATGTACGTTTGTGCCGCTCTAGTAAAAATGGGTAAATAAAGTTGCCTATCTTAGAATTCAATAATAAAAATATTTTCATATGTTTACATGTATATAATTATCAGTTGTAAACAAAATAATAACACAACAGAACACAATCCGGAATAGAATAGAGCCATTTCCCATTATCAAACCGCCCATACCTAAAGTAGAATTCAATAATAAAAATATTCTCTTCATTTGTATACATTCTTATAACCTTGCTTGCTTGACAGCTGTCATAGTTGAACTGTCAAAACTATTAGTATAGTGGCAATTTTAAAAAGGCGGCATATTTAAAGTGATTATATAATCCATTTATAATTTCCCTGTATGTATTTATTGTATACCAGGCAAAAATTTTAATTTGTTTTTAAGTGGTCTTGTTTTGTTGCTAGAACATACAAATTGTCGTGACAGAAATATTATACTGGGAGGCGATTTTGACGTTAAGTTTAATCTTATGGATGTGCAAGCTACTTTGTTATGTGATTGCTTAAGACCATACCGACCGCTACCTTAAATTGTAGTATTTTAACAAAAACGGCAACTTTGGCTAATAATTTGATAATCGATTTATTTTTACTAGTACATTTAGAAAGGATTAAACTATGATACGTCGAAGTCCTTTTTGTGAAATTATATTAGCAACAAAATGCATTCAAAAATACAGAAAAACGCATTTATTTCCATATTTGATGGTTTTTTTTCGGCTATTTTCTAACTATTATTTAACTAAAAGACTTCGATATATCCTTTCTAAATGTACTGGTAAAAATAAATTGCTTATCAAATTATTTTTAGAAGCAGCATTGAAGCCAAAGTTGCCATTTTTGTTAAAATACTACAAATCTAGGTAGCGGTTGGTATGCTCTTAAGTACATTTGGTCTTTCAAAAATTGTAGATTTTAAAACTAGAAAAAATTTTAACAAATTTTTTAATCAACTCTTTCAAAGGAGCTATAGATAACGGATATTTCTGATCATATAGGTATTTATTGATTCTCAAAATAAAAACATATATACGCAACAAAAATATGCAGACCAATAATTATGCAGGGTAAAATACCGTTTTATGAAACGTTAAGCAATATGCAGTGAGATGATATAATAAAAAAATTGATAGTTATCACAATAAAATTATCACTAGTTTAAAATCATCATTTCCACAAAAAAACTGATTCAATTACAAATACCAACAATTGCAATATAAATTGGTTTAATAATTATCTACGTTTATTAAGAAAGCACTTACATTTAATAAATAAAAATTTTCAATTAAACCTCACTAATCAAGCTAAACAAATTCTAGCAGACTATAGAAAACAATATAAAATTTCTATAAAAAACGCAAAAATATCTGCTAATGATGTTTATATTAAAAACTCCAACATCCAAAGGCTATGTGAAATATAATACATAAAGAAACCAAAAGAACTAACTGTGATACAGCGATCTGTGATACTTAGTAGTATACAAGATTATATACTAGCTATAAACTAATAGTACAGGGAGTTTATAAATGAATGGGATTATGTAATCACTTTCAATATGCCGCCTTTTTAAAATTGTTTACTATACTACATATGTTCATATGTTTGCTTGACAGTTGTCAAAGTTGATCTGTCAAAACAAATAATATAGTCGACAATTTAAAAAAAGCGGCACATTTAAAGTGATTACATAATCCCATTCATTTATAAACTCCCTGTATTAAGAGGTTATAGATTATATATATATATATATATATATATATATATATATATATATATATATATATATAAACTAATAAATTTAAAACAACTACTATTATTAAGGTGCGTGACGAAATTTACAATTTAAAGCAAAGTAGAAGTGTTGATGTTATTAGACTGTCGTCCGATTTGATAAATTCCATAAAAGATATACTAGTTGGCCCACTAACAATTAAAAGCAATGATATAATTAACTGTAAATCATTTCCAAAATCTATAAAGTTGGCAAGGGTAATACTTATATTTAAAAATGAAGACCAACAAATCTCTTAACTTCCTGTAATATAAAAGTAATTGAAAAAAAAAATGTTTTATCAATTATAGTATTATTTTGGGTCTGAAAACCTATTTACAAAATGTCAGTTTGGATTCCGCTCCGGTACATCTACAACTAATGCAATAAATGCATATGTTGAAAACATTTTAAACTGATTTGAAAATAGGCAATATTGCTTAGCTACTTTTGTTAATTTAACCAAAGCCTTTGATTGTGTCTCTTACTCAATGCTACTATCCAAACTATCGCCGTACTATATAGATAATGACAGTATATCTTTACTTAAATCTTATTTAGATGATTGTGAACAGCAAGTTTTCTTTAATGATATACATTCAAGTTTTTTAAAAGTAAAACACGGGTTACTTCAAGGATCGACTTTAGGTCCTTTGCTGTTTCTATGTTTTATTAATGATTTTCCAAACTCTCTCACAAATTCCAAGACAATACTTTTTGCTGATGATATCACTATAATTAGTAAATAGTAATAATTTTGAAGACATAACTAGCACTAATAGGATTTCATTGATGCAAGCATCTGAATGGTTTATTTTAAATTAATTGTTTTTTAATGAAACAAAAACAGTAGATTGTTGGATTTGTGTTTTAGATTAGATTCACTAATGATATATAAATTTTGAACTTTCCAAAAACAATTTGGAGGTGTTAATTAATTTTACATCTTTGCGAGCGTCTCAGCGCCAGATGTCCCGACGACAGACCTGCTGACTCTAGGCTAGCTTTTCATTATTGAAACAGAACCAATCTCAAAATATCAAGCTTCCAAAAACTCTTGCATTTTTTTGACGCGAGCTCTATGACTATGACATCTGTCTAAACCCAGTATAATAACAATTACTGTTTTATGATAATTTTTTATTTTTTTTTTATATGTTTTAATTTGTATAAATAAAAAAATACACTGTCGTATTTAGAATGAAAACGTGTAAAACCGCACTTGTTGAAACTATCACATTAAAAACTAGTTTTAAGCAGTCTATAAACATTGATCTTAAATATTTGTGGCTTATAAGTCTTGGGAATTACTAAATTGGAAAGTTTATTCCACGTGTCAATAATACGGTTAAAAAATCTTTTTTAAAAGTTTTGGTCCTACAACTCTAAACTGTCAATAAATATTTGTTAAATTCCTAACAAGCCTTGCTCGTAGTACATATTTGTTTAGATAGCAATATGTCTTGTATTTTGATTGAATAATCTCAATGAAAATCTGCAACACTACGCCGGTGTTGAAAAGTATCTAAGTCATTAGTCAATTTTGGATTGGCAATGATCCAAATAGATCATTTTTGAATCAAGTTTAGAAGAGATAGTGTAGTTTTCAATGCTTAAATAAAAGTTTTATATTTATCTGCTAAAGTTGAACAAATTCTAGTTTTCTATAGTCTATGCACAGCGACGATACACTCAAAATAAACAAATACAGGCGTTGTTCAATTAAACAGCGCAAACACAGCTACAAAGTCGCAAGGTAATAAAAAGAGGTTTATAAAGTATACCCATACTTTATAAACCCCTTTTTATTACCTTGTTCAAGTATGCTAATGAATATTAGAAAAGTACAGAAATTACATTCACAATAAAGGTCCAAGTCCAAGTACCTACAATTATAAATATTTTCTTAACAACCGCAAATATTTAACTATGTATAAAATCTCATTTTAATGGCGTTTGGATTAAGCAGTCAAATTCCCGGCAAACGACCAATCTCATTTTGTTTACATACTTTTAGTGTACTGTGGTTTTCAATAGTCTTTAGATACTTTCAAAGCTATGTCAACAACTTAGTCGTTCTAAAAAAGATTTTTTGAAATTGTAACTCCTAGAAGACAAATTGATAAAAATTTAGATATGGAACCGTTGTTTAGTTTAATATTTGGTACTGATGATACTTTGGATTTTAATTTTAAAACAGTAAAAATTTGAAGTTTTTTAGAGTAAATATTGGCCATGTTAGAAGTGCCCCATTCAGATATCGTACTTGTTTTTAGATGCTACAAATTCTAACCTAGAAGTTCAAGACGTTTTGCCTTATTTGTCAATATGTTATTTGAAATATATAAAGTATGAAGGGTGTTATAATCTGCAAAACTATAAATATGACTTATAGTTATTTGAAAAAGTTTATTAATGTTAATTAAAATTAAAGTTTGCAAAACACCAGCATTTATAATTTGGAGTCAGAGTTAAAACCATCAATTGATACTATAATTCTTTATTGCTGCTGAACTTTATTTAACAAGTTTATTTTTGAATAAATCCCATGTTAAGCTATCTTAGATTGTTAATCTTAAATCGTCAACTTCTTTAATTTGTTTAATCTTTTTGCTTTTTTTTATTGTAATTAGGGTTGCTTCTTATTTGTTATTTAAGATTATACATTCTGTTTTTGTTTTGTTAATAGTGAGTAGGTTATTATAATATGATGTTTTTAATTTTATTATGTCTTCTTTGATGTTTGATTTAAAATTATTTAATTTTTTTGTTTACTTTTTCTGAGTTCTAATATGTTGTTTGCATAAATGGTAATAAAAAAAGATTATAAAATATTGAAAGAAGTAGTAACACTTCAAATTATTAAAAAATGTCTTAATAAACATGGGTCTGCAAAGTAACCGTTTTGGAGATATAGAATGTTATTATATTTGTACTTGTTTTTTTTAAACTTGCAGTTTTTTATTATAGTTAGTTGATGGTTTGTAAAATATACATTAAATATTTGACTCTTGTTGCTAGTGCACAAGTTTTTGCGGCTGATTACTCTAGCGCAGAATTAGCTGACATGCATTTCATGTGTTGTTGTGTTCATAGAATTGCAACCGAAGCGCGACGACTTTATGTTAAAGCTTATCTAAATTTCCAGATTTCTTCACATCGTATGTTTGGAAAAATGTACCAAATATCGCGTAATACTAGTTCATTCAGCAAACAATGCTATTTATCCAAAAGACTAAAATCGATATCAACACCTAGAGCAAGAGGAAAAATTTTAGCACGTATAGCGCATAATCCAGGAACAAGTGTGCGGAGAATAGCCAAAGTAGGAATTAGTGCTCCTCTTCCACATTTATAATATTTTCTGCTTCTTCTATATATGACATTTTCAGTTTTAGATTAATAAATTCCTATTACTTTTTTTGGAATAAATTATTGCTGCGTTTTTTAGTGCAATAATCATAAACTTTTAAACCTGTTAAATGTATAGTTTATTCATCCATATTTTTTAATATTTTAATTTATTATTTGGATCTGATGTTGGCGCAGTTGTTGAATATTAGAAGTTGAGTTTATTTTAAATAAATTTTAAATACTTAAATAATGTGCTGATTTTACTTTATTTTTTGTTTATTTAGACCGGTTTTGGCTGTTAGGCAATCATCAGTTAATACTTACTTTTATTGCAATACACAACAACACCTGTGAAAGTAAATATTAACTGATAATGGCCTTACAGCCAAGGCCGCTCTGAATAAATAAAAAATAAAATAAAATCAGTTAAAAACTTATTATATGGTTTGAGAGCTTTATTTAAACTTACTAACAATAAATCTAAAGATTATGACAAATCTAGGTACATTTAATAAATATTTTGTAAATATTGCTTGTGAATCGTACAAACCCAATAAACAATAGTCTTATCACGTTGAAGCTTCCAAGCACAAACATACACAAAAAATATCTTTAAAGATTAGAGAGATATTAAAAAAATTGAAAGAAAAAAATCTAAAAGCAGAAATATTTATGGTCTAAGCTCGTGTCTGCTAAAAACTAATAATAATCTAATTACGGTACCCGTAACTAACATTCTCAATCAGTGCATTAGCTAAAGTCATTTTTCAATAAACAGAAAACAAACGTTAGTTATTCCAATTTATAAAGAAATGTAATAAAAGTATTGCTATTATAAAATAGCATTCTTACCGACAGTATTAAAAATGTTTGAGAAAGCAATGTATAAAAAAATTATAAAATACGTATATAGATAACGTTGATTGATAATTTTTTAAGATACGCAACCTTAGATAAAATACCGTTCACAAAATATAGATGGCATTGACACAAACATTTATAAACGTTTATATTACGTAAATTCTGTTTACAATTGCTATCAAGTAAAATATTTATAATATAAAATAAATGCTATTACAGTTTCATCAATAATTTTATTAATATTTTGACGTGTATACGCCATCTACATGTCATGAAAATACTATTATCCCAAGCTGCAAATCTTAGTATATTTGTCAATCTACGGTAATAATGACATACTACAACCTAGTCAGTAAAATTTTTGCAAGAAAAGATCAACTAGTGGTGTAGTTTTTGACCTAGTTAAAAAAATGCAAACAACTTTGAAAGTGACATGTTTACAATAAACTTGATTTTTATTAATTCTATTTTAATAAAAAAATCAACAAGTAATAAACCAAATTTTACCAAAATATCATGGGGTTTCTCAGGACTCAATTCTAGGTCACTTACTTTTTTTACTATATATTAACAACATGCCGACGGAAGTTAAAAATAAATCATTTATACAATTTACAGACGACACAACTATATTCTACTAATCAGATCAAATAAGTTACGCAAAGTAGCAGAGTATAATTTCTTAACAAATTTTATTCAAATGGTTTCATGCTGAAAAATTAAGAGTTTAACTAAACAATATAACTTTATTTACTTAAAAAAATTATTCTGAGGAAAAAACTAACCACTAAATTTTGCTGTATTACTTATCGGTTGAGTCAATTAGTTGATATATTAGGTCCATCACATCTATAAAATGCCTATATAAATCTTTCCAAACTTCATTTATATTACTGTCTTACTACTTGAGGTTATTCAACCAGTATAACATAACTATTATAGTCGGCAGTACGGCAGAAAAGGCATGTACAAATACCAGCGCTAACGAAAGTTAAGCAACGGCCGCTCTGGTCACTTTTATTTCAGTAATCAAACATCAACCATTACTTTCAATAATCCCTAACCCTAGAAATAAATAATGCAATAAAAATCTGATAATTTCATCAAACTGAATACGGAATTTTTACAGATGTGGGTACATGATTTAGAAGAAAAAAACTGTTATTTATAGAATTACCAAAACATTCCCAGTACGTTCTGTAAAGCCAGTCAATATCTTTAAAAAAATCTATCACTGCTATTTTAACACCATATTAAAAGAAACGCATTTAACCTAGAAAATACTAACTGTACACATTAATAAAATTGTATGTTACTTAATTAAATGATAACTTGTCAAACCAGATTTGCTAGCGCATAATAATTTAAGTATTTTTAATTAACAAAAATTTATACACTGTGTTGAGTGTGTGTGTGTGTGTCTGTGTGTGTGTGTGTGTAGTTCAAGATTGTTTTTGTTTAATCAAATTGGCGAGTCTTTTAATCTGTTATAACTATATTTTTATTGTTGTTTTTATTTATTTAATTTTTATTGAAGGTGTTAACGCAATGTCCCCTATTAGGAGAAACGTTGAACTGTTTGTGTGTGAAGGAGAGCTGTTATACAATTAAATCCTACACAAACAAGCAGCTGCATTTTTGGCACGTTTTATTTGAATCAGATGACCAGATGTGCTTTATTTACATTTTACAAACAGTAATTATCTGCAGACGTATTAGCATAAATTTCGTGTACACTTTACTAGCTTCCCTAATTGGTTGGATTAATCTCAAAAAGCCAAAGCGATACACGTATCTCTTATGCGTCTGCAGAATACGCATATGCCACCAGGACACTAGCAGAAAAGTTCAACACCAATCAGTCTACGATTGTTGGTCATCTCAAAAAACTCAAGATGTAAAAATTGTCGAAATGTTTTCTTCTACATTTAACAGATAACCAAGTTCATCAAGTCCAAATTTTTACCCATTTGTTTCAGAGAAATTACCCAAAAACGGCAGAAAATTATACATTGACCTAATATATTCTAGAGAGAAATGACCAAATATTAAATCGGCATTCATAATTTATAAAACAATTAAAATAAATAATTTATTGACATTAATTGCTACATACTTATTAGTGGGTTTTGTTTATGTTCAAGCACATATATAAATATAAATTTAAAACGTATGAGTATATGCATCTATATAACAAAAGACATTACAATTATAATAATTCAACACACAAGCTTACGTTATCTCTTACTAATGCTCAAGTAAAAAATATTTTAATTGCCTACAGAAGAGTATCAAAATAATTCAGCAATTTATTTGTAAAACAGTTACCAATTTTATATGTATAATTGAAACAAATATTTAATCATACAAAAAATGTAATATTAATTATTTATTATATTTACTACACTGTTTACTTTATAAAATTACATTTTGTACGCATTTTATATTTTGTTTACTATTTTATTTATTTTATGCCTCAAACTACAAAGTAAACATTATTTTTATATTTGTAGACAAAATTATCAAATATTTTTTGTAATTTAACACTATTACTTAAAAATGATTTTAAATTATTGCTGTAAACTTATATGTGCTAATCTTAGTCATCTAGTAACCAACCTACTAGATGACTAACATTAGCAACTCATTTGGCTTAAAATAATTTTGACGTTTAATCGACATTAATGGCGTTTATTATTGTCTTTCGCAAATTTTATCATAAAAAATTGATTACATATTTTAAGAATTAAAGTGAATTAAGTTATTGTAGTGTAATTAACTAAGTTATAGTGAATAATGTTTGTGTTTTCTTTAATTGAAAACATCAGTATGCCACCAGTCAGACACTGCAATGAAGTTCAAGCGCACAAATTGTGACTCTACATAATGAAGGATATAAACAAACAAAAAAACTGCACGACGTCAAAAGAGAAGTCAATCTACCGTATCGAATATTTAAAAAGGTATCAAGAGACTGGAATTTTTTTACAAAGACTCTTGATAAATTTTTGATACCTACTTAATTTCACACGAAATTGCACATTGACATCGACGCATCTCAAAAATGATCTATTGTAATGTAAGGTAAATTAATATGAGTTTGAAAACAGTCAGGCAAAAATTAAAAGAAGCTAGCCTAAAACCAAGACGTCCGGCCAAAGTACCACGTTTTCTTCAAAATCACAAAACTCGTAGAATTTGCTAGAAGTGAAAGTGATTGGACAAATAACTAGTGACTTGTATATCAAAAATATACTGGAAAATCATGTAGTGCTATATGGCGGCCATACTGGATACGAAAGATTCATATTAATGCACGATAACGCTCGACCGCAGTTGGCACAGTGACTAATTACCTCGATGCAGTCTAGATTCAAAGATTAGATTAGCCACCATATAGCCTAGACTTAAAGCCAAACAAACATTTGTGGGATTATCTTAAACGCCGCATACTACGAAGAAATTTTGTTCCAACTACAATAGAACAGCTTCGGTTTGCTGCACAAGAAGAGTGAAACGCAAGTCCTCGAGAATATATTCAAACTCAGTTTTCCAAAAAGAATGCAAGCAGTAATTAGAGTTCGAGAAGAAAATACTCGTTACTAACTATGCACTTACTTTAATCAAAAGATTTGTCTTTGCTATCTAGTAGCAATTTAGTATAAAGTAAATATTCTTAATTTTGATAACATTTAGCGTAATTTTTTTTTCATAATTTGTTTCTTATAAAAACTTAAGGTTGTCCACTCAATTTCTTTGAAATAAACTGTTTGTCGTAGTAGATAGTGTTTAAATAACATATTTTATTAAATTTAATTTTTACAAACATAAATTATGAACATTTAAAAATATTCGATAATTTTAGGGTATTATTATAGGATAGAAACCAACATGGGCGATACCATTATTAATAAAATAATCAAAAATAGCGGAACAATCGGCAAAAATCAGTATAAAATTTAAAATATGTACAATAAACTATAAAAAAATTTATCAAAAAAATATTATCAAAAAAGTTTAAATTCACGTGTCCAAAATAGATTAGCTTTCAAGTTACAAGATAAACTTTGATAAATTATTGTATCTAGTTGACGCAGCAAAAAGAGAATTTAAATTGTTAAGAGAAGAGAATAGTAGCGCTATTAAAAGGGTTCACAGAATCAATCTTAGCAAGAAAACGCCTTAATATAACTGAATAAAATTTGTACACATTATAGAAGAATCTGTAAACTCAAACTGAACTGAACAAAAATAATGCAATAACAACAACATTTTTCAAAAACTATGTAGTTTCGGACATAATAAGTTTGTATAAACTAGTTTGATAATAATTATTTTAAAAAAGTAGGTTTTATTTGTTATTATTATTTAACATTACGCATATATTTTTATCATATCATATCATCATTCTGTATATAAAAATGTATAACTACTATGTTAGGCCATAACTGACAAAGAAAAATATTCGAGATCAACCAAATAAAATATTAAAAGCTACCAAACTTAATTGCAAATATACGTGCAGGCAGATGTTTGCAAAATATTTGTTCTACTCCTCATTCATTTGCATAAAATCGATAACAATATAATTACATTTAAAACGACTGTAAAAAAGATACAAATAAATTTTAAATAATAAAACTTGTTATAAGGTATACGAGCTGTATAGAACTTTAAAAACTAGACAATTCGTTGTTCAATAAAATGGTGTGTTTGTATTTTATCAATGTTTGTATATTAAGTGTAAAGTTAAAATTGGGCATAATGTTTTGTAGCAATAATCATAAACATACTGCAAATCAGTTACAAGATACATATTTAGAAATAATTTCAACCTGAGTGAATAGAAACAGTGTGGAAGTAAGGCTTTTACACATTAAAAAAGCAACACAGGTTTAATAATCGATATTTTATCTTCCTACCTACATTATTTATATACTCAATACATAATGTTAATGATAATGATTTTATTTTTAATTATCTAGTTAAAATACTTTACTTAATGAAATTAAACAAAAAAACACCGGAGTTCTTTACAACTCTTGTACTATCTGTAATATTAAGTGAGTAATTTATTTTAGCTTTTGGCATCAGAGTTAACTGTAACTTTAATTCCATCTGTGATACTAGATTAAAAGTGTGTTTTCCATATCAACCAAAACAACCAAATTCTCGGTTATTTTGAATTATTATTGGAACTCGGTTACCTAAAATTGGAAGCGGTAACAACCAAACTAACCTAACCTTATAAATGTTGGTTTATTTCACAAAGCTAGGTCACTAATGAAAATTTAGAATTATTATTTTTTTTTTCATAATTAACTTTAAATTAATATATCAAATATAAGTTATTAATTCTTGTCACTACAATGCGACTATTGCAATAAATAGTATAATTAACAAGTGAGTAACTAATATAAATTTAAACAATGTTAATAATTAATAATAAGTTATGTATGTCTTAAGTTTTTTATCATCTATGCGTTCAATAAATCAACCAAGTTTTCAACAACCGCAGCAAACTTAACCGCTGGTTACTGTGGTTGATAAACGAAACATACCATAAGTTTGCTTTCAAGTCTGGCATCGAGGTTCTTTATAATTTCCAAACCATGGGTTTTACATACAGGGTCTCTATAAATGTCTGAGATTACGTAATCACTTTTAATATGCCGCCTTTTTAAAATTGTTTACCATACTATTTACTTTGTTTTGACAGTTCAATTTTAGCTGTCAAGCAAGGTTATAAATATAAAAACACTATTTCACTAGAGCTACACAAACGTACATTAGATGGTTACATAATCTCAAACTTTTATAATGACTCTGTATAAACAATTATCCAAGCTTTTATGAAACATGAATTAGAAAATAACCATATAATGTCCAGAACTACTTTACATATTCCGTATCTAAGGTTTATTTAAATTTTAATTGTGTACGTTAAATATAAGATCAAAATTTTATAATACATTAAACTTGTTATGCCCGTACTATCTTAATCTTTAAATTTCGGATTAATCCTGGATTCATGAATCCGAGATTTATTTTGTTAATCGTTGATTGACTCTAAACCAATTCACGGATATCATTAGTCGCGATCAACCAATGCATTGCTTGTTTAATTTTCGGATTGAGTTGAAAACTATGCAACCGTCAATGTAATCCTAGATTCAAATAATCTTGGGTCTACCCAAGATTGTTTATTAGTGTGTCGTATATTAATTCTGACGTTTGGTAATAAAATACATTGGCCGATCGCAACTATATTCACCATCATAACATTTGTGAATTGGCTTAGAACCAATCAAATATTAGCAAAATGAATAATGAATTTATGAATCCGAAATTTATGCCCGTACTAATAGTAAGAGATTAAATCTCGGATTGATCCTAGATTCATAAATCCGAGATTCATTTTGCTAATTGTTGATTGGCTCTAAGTCAATTCACGAATATGATTAGAGCAATCAACCAATGCATTCTTCGCTTAATTCTCGGATTGAGTTGAAAACTATGCAACCGTCAATATAATCCTAGATTCAAATAATCTTAGATCCACCCAAGATTGTTTATTAGCGTGTCATGTATTAAATCTGACGTTAGGTAATAAATTACATTGGCCGATCGTAACTATATTCACCACCACGGTATCCGTAAATTGGATTAGAGCCAATCAACGATTAACAAAATGAATCTCGGATTCATAAATCCAAGATTTAATCTCTGACTATTAGTACGTGCATTAATCTCTGACTATTAGTACGGGCATAAGTGATTCATTTTACTGTTTAGATAGATTTAGTTATCGATTTGGAGATAGACATATTGCGCATTATTGTAGGTTTGATGACTTAGGTATTTAATTTTTGTAGCTATTATTTTACCAATTTTTTTTTAAGTCATTGAAGAAATATATTTTTTCTAACCTGCATAGACTGCTGCAGAAATCGATTAAATTCCAATTCATTTAAAGCATCCATTGCGTCGTCTGGGGATTGTTGCATTCCTGAGCTGGGACAATCAAACATATGTTCACTATCGCACATGCAATCTTGTGAGTCCTGGTATCTTCTACTAAATGATGCAGTATTTTCAAATTCTTCCAAACAGCCATGTTCAGCTAAAATAAAACCTAATTAGTTGTTATTAATTCAATTTAAGTCCTAAGATATGACTTAAAGTTAAGAAAAAGGCCATTTTTTGTCTCAGAACTACAGAAAAAGTATAGTACGTTGTATTGTGACATAATTCTACCAAGCGTAATTATATCTTAATTTCATTACAAATAATATATTGTGCAAAACACATCAGACCAAAGTAATTCCACAAAATAATATTTTTCTTTTTTAATTTTAATGCAGAATATTTAACTTTTCTTAATATCGATTTTTGCAACATGTTGTTAACAGTGTTATTTGTTACCAATGTATATAATAGTTAAAGTACTACATTGTAAATTGTGTGTTTATGTTTGCATCAATTTGAAGATTATGATATAAAAATACTTGACTAAAGTAAAGATTATTATTGGACTGAGGATAATCTTCAGTCCAGATGAACAAAGATTTGCATAAAATGAGAATTATTGGGGCGTGCCTCCTATGCAACAAAATCTACATGCTCACTTTATGCAAGTTCAGTTTACGATTGTATAAACTTTGTCGCCACTGTTAGCGGTAATACCAAAGAACTACTGAGGTCATTAAGGTACTGACAACTGTAACATCTTGAAAGACTGTAAAAGATTGTTATTCACACCTGACAGTTGAGACTTTGGGATTGTGTGCTAACACGC
Organism: Tachinus rufipes; assembly: GCA_963932245.1. Taxonomy (NCBI): domain Eukaryota; kingdom Metazoa; phylum Arthropoda; class Insecta; order Coleoptera; family Staphylinidae; genus Tachinus; species Tachinus rufipes. The sequence continues at coordinate 66,056,564 of OZ010745.1, read as the reverse complement.
ACTAGTATTAAAGTATACCTTGACGTTGCGTTAATTAAGTGACTAGTACTATGGTATACTATGTATTAACGTTATGATAGGGATTCTCTAGAATTACAACCTTTAGGTCATGCTCATTCTCTAGAATTACAACCTTTAGGTCATGCTAAAAAAAAATTCTATGTTGTTAGTTATACAAAATATTTTGAAAATTGTAAAAAAGTTTAATTTGTGGAAAAACAAGCATTGTTGATCAGGCATTATGGGTTTAATCCCAGTAACGGCAACATCTAATTGATTAAATATATTTTGATGCGGTTGTCTCTTTTGTAAGCCAAAGTATTTGCCTAATAAACTTTTCTTGTGGTGTAGTTTAGACTCTACGTTATACTGTAAGTCCGCATGTTTGTGTACAATTATTATTAAAAGTAGGGCTTTTACGCTCGTAGCATGTACGGCATTGTAAGAAAAAGATTAATTTAAAAAAAATTTATTCCAATTAGACAATAGATATTTAACAATACAATATATAATATTAGATCAAACTAATAAGGTAATATTTTTGTTTGTTTCCACTAAAGCTATTCATTTCAAACTTGCGGTAAGATGCACCATAAAAATATATGTGCTAATACTTTTTCAAATAATAATTCAACCTGTATAAGAGTAGAATCTGAATTACAAAAATTATGTGCTTTTTAAAATATAATCAAAGTAGTGTTGTTAATTTCATTTTTTTTTAATCTTTTCATATAGAAATCTTATAAAAAGCAGAAGTAAAATCAATAAAATATTATCTAAAACTAATTATTTTACTTATGAATAATTTCACACTACTCGGACTTTAGTTGAAACATGATTAAATTCCCAACCGTTACGTCAATAATCGGAATGACAATTCTTCCTTTAATAGGAAAACTAGTCATCACAATGTCAAAACTTAGCTTGCTTGACATCCGTAAATCTAGAATTTCAAGATTTCAACGTTGTTTGCAGGAGTACATAAGATATATTACTAAAAAAACAGTAAAATAGAAACAATTACATACTTGCACTTAAAAGAGAGTAGTTTTATAAAAAAAGATAACCTACTTATTTTCACCAAAAAAGTCAACGCATTAGCGCTGTTTAACACAAAAAATCTTTCTAGTTGTGACAGTGGATACTGTAAATGGTGTTTAGACCATATACATTTGCCAACATGTCAAAGTCACAATATATCAAATAGCCCTTCTTGCCAAAGACATAATATGTGTTTATTAATGTTTACTAAAAATAGTAAAATTAATTAATTTAACGATTAGCGCGTGATATTAGTTGTGAAGATAGAACGCTAAGTTAGCTTTACTAGTAACAAAAAATATCAAGTGTATATGGTTATAGAATAAGATTTTTTTTGTTTCATGTTAAAAAGGCATGTATGAAGCAGAAGTGGCTACACCGGACTATATTGTTTTACAAAACACATAAATGTAAAGTAAATAATATTTTCTTTGCCAAACTCAAAAATATAATTTTATTTTACTTTGTTTAATCTACAAAATTAAGTATATATTTTTAAAATTATTATTTATCTCAATACATTTCTTTTGAGACCAAGTAATAACCAGAGCCGGATTTTAAATTTTTTTTAAACCAATTTGTTAGTTTTGAAAGTACGTGGTTGTGTATATTAGACACAGCATTTGTCTTTTTTCAAAACTGTTAAAATTCTTTTTTGATTATGTCAGAGTTAAATAATGCGCTTTTAATTTAAATTTACTTCTCAAATATATGTTTTGCAAATAAAATTTAGAATTCAAGCTACCATAATTTTTTTCTTATGCAATTAAAATGTTGTAGTCTTATATTATGATGCTAGAAACTATACTACTACTGTTTACGTTTTTCGTTCTAAAGGATTCAAAATATATTACAGATATAAACCAATATGAAAAATAAAATATTATAATTTTAAAAACTAGTTATTGAAGAATGAATGTGCAGTTTATATTTTTCTATTTTAAGTTACGTATATATAGTGAAAATATTCCTAGACTATTAATAATACTAATAATACTATTTTGTTATTTTTTTATAAAAAAGAAATTGTTTTGTGCAATATGATATCACAATTTTCTATTTTCAAAAATAGATTTGCCTACAAAAAGTCTTTCAAAATCTTTAAATAATATTTTGTTTAGTTAGGCCAAAAAAAAAAAGTTGTTGTAATTAAAAGTTAAAATTTAACACATGATGGACGTATAAATTTTAAATAAAATATTCAAAACCAAAAATAGCTGCAACCCATGTGTTAAATTTGTCGAATTAATTAAAACAAGAAGAACAGACTATTTTTATTACAGAAAGTTTACTTATCGGCCAATATTCTGGAAAAAAGAGACAAGTTATTTGCGATTTGCCGTAAAGTTGAATAATTTTACTCTCATGCCACTCCATTAAAATTAATGGATTGGATATTTTTTATAGGTTGGTATATAAAAATTTAATGTTTCATAATAAAAATCATGTGTGTCCGCTTAAGATCGGTGATAAAAAGTTATGGTAAAGTTAGTTTGTTGCGATTTTTGCAAAAACACAATTTGCAGAAAAAGTTATATTTCCAAAACAAAAGCAACAACTTAACATTCTGAAAATGTGAATCTTTTGAGATTAAAATATTTTATATGCTGTGAAAATTTTAATATAATCTTATATGTACTTTGCAAGATAACAAGATTTTTTTTACATTATATTGATTTTCTTCGTTATTAAAAGAAGAAAAGTTGTGGGTGTGAAAACAAAACTTATCTTTCAAAAAATATAAAGGTTGGATGTATTACATTTTTGTATCAACCAGAAGGTGCTAGTACAAAACAAAGTTTATCTGTAAACGAATTTTTATGAAACTGACTTAGACGGAGATTTGTCATCAAAATACAATTTAAGTGTGAAAATCAAGAAAAAAATAAACGAAAGTTAGAAAAAACGTAATATATGTTGAATGAAAATAAAATTATAAACAAACTAAGCTAACAGTATTTAAAAAAAAATCTAAAAACTAAAAAGTATGCATGAACAAGAAAAGAATCATATACTATTACAAATATTTATAATACATGTTATACAGACTGAAACATAATTATTAAAACCAACAACTCAGACGTCATTAGACATAAAAATATAGACAAAACTGCATAACAAAACTCATATTAGAAGAAAAAAGAAAATTGTCCATGTCCATCAGACAAATTTTGACAAAAAGATACACTGCGCAAGAGTTGAAAAATATGTAAATATAAAAATAATAGAAAAGCTTTAAATACAAAAATCAATAAAAATTATAAAAAAGAGTAAATAAAAGAGTTAACTAATGCTGCGCATTTAATTAAAATTCCGATATGTAACAAAGTATTAATACTTGCTGAAAAATAGTAAAAACTTTAGAAACATATGTAGAGACTACCTGCCTACATATAAATATAGTTATTAATTTTATATATAAAAATTATGGAAAACGCTGTTAATTATACTAGAAACTTTATTACAAAAGATTTTTGGAAGGAAATATAAAATTAATAATAAATGTTTGTTACTAAAAGTTATGCCTCAACTAATTAATACTTCTGTAATAGTATTTTCAACAGAAAATATAGACATGGAAAAAGATGCAAGAATTGGAAAAGAAGGAAGAATATTCAATGCATTTAAGAGACAATACTTGGGGAAGAAAGAAATAACAAAAACAACAAAACAGAAATATACCAGCCATAGCTAAAAAACTAACATTTTTAATTTATCTTTATCACTAGGTGTTTTTCCATCTATTTAAAAACTGCTTTAATATAAAAATTATACAGATACCAATCCTCAGTTCATTCTCAAAATTGCTAGAAAAGTTAATAAATAATAAATTTTTAAAATTTCTTAATAAATTTAATATTATATCAACCAACCAACATGGTTTTGGAAATAATCAATAAAAAGGAGAAACTTTTAACCTATTAAAATTCATCATGAAAAACTATCATGGAACGATCACGATTGACTATATTTGACAAAAAAACTTAAAAACAAATTAATTACTATAAAAGGTTTAAAAAAAAAGTTCATTTATATTTAAGAAACAAATGTTACTATTCAATTGATTTTTTTTCTGTGATTAATATGTTTATGATTTTTATGTTACGTAAAGTACGTTTCTTGTCTATTAAAATTTTAATTTTAAAACTTTAGATTTTATTATGTATTTCTAATTTGTTGTGTAACATTAAAATATTTATAAAAATTAAGCAATGCAAAAATGTTGGCAAAATTATTATTTAAATTATATTGGACTTAAGTAAGGCATTTGACTGTATCTGTCATGATCTTCTTATACAAAAATTATATTTTTACAATTTCCATCCCAGTAGCACTCGGCTGAGTTCATATTTACACGAAAGACAGCAATTGGTCCGAATAAAAAATAAGCAATCTAACAACATATATATAAACTGTGGTGTACCTCAAGGGTCTATTTTTGGGCCGTTATTATTTTTATTACATATAAACGACCTTCCGTTAATATCTACAGAAACAAAGTTTTTTCTTTTTGCCGATGACACCACGTTTATAAATAAATCCGAAAATCTTGCAACAGTGCTAGATGTAAATAGAAATTGCCAATCTAATGCCAATAAGTGGTTTGCAGCTAATAAATTAACACTAAATGCAAACAAAACGGTCAATCTAACATTCTCATTAAAGTTAGTCAATGATAATGTACTTAACACTACCTTCTTGGGAATATGCTTAGATACTAAATTAAAATGGCAAGATCATGGAGACATTCTTAAACTAAAAATATGCCGTTCTATATTTCTATTACGACAACTTAGAAATAACCTTCCTCAAAATAATATATTTTGCAGTATGTTAATCACATTTGACATACGGTATACTTGCATGGGGACATTCTGCCATAATGAATGCACTTTATGAACTTCAACGACGGGCATTAAGAGTTTTATCAAATTTAGATTATAGAGAAGATTGTAAAACGGAGTTTATAAGACAGAATATTTTAACCTTGCGTTCACTGTATGTATTGGAATGCTTGCTGCATGTTCGAAAGAATATTTCAACGTACGTTGTACATAACAATATTCACAATCACAATACTAGACGAAACACTAACATCTGCCTATCCTCTTTACGTCTAGTTAAAGCGCAAAATGAAGTTAATTATTACGGTCCTAAAATTTTTAATTTACTGCCAGAATCCATAAAACATTTAGACATTAAACATTTTAAAACATCTGTTAAAAACTATCTTCTTAATAAAGCATTTTATAATCTATCAGAATGTTTGTCTGATAGTTATCTGGTTTTGTAAGAGTGTTAGACTTCGGTATTAAACTTCACAATATTGTCCAACATTATTAATTAATAATTTTATTATTAAAATCTGATGTTTTACTTTTTAACTGTCTTGTCTATGCTTGTCACCCAAACTTATTTTTGTAAATAAATTTTAATGTGTTTTTATATTTTTGTAAACTATTTATAAGGTGCTATATTATTCACAAACTAATTTTTGTAATATATTAATTTTAGTTATTGTGTATTGACATGTGTAAAGTATTCTACTAACACTAATAAACATTATTATTAAACATTATTATTATTATTATTATTATTATTATTATTATTAATAAAGTGTAATAGAATTATTGTTAATGTTTGAATGTAGGTAAATTATGCCAAATATAGGTTTAATTATATATTTTTGTATCAAAAAAACTTTGTTAAAGTTTTAGTGACAACGTAGACAAATTTGTACAACAAATACAAAAAGCAGCCCAGTACATTTTCTTTTAGAATATTTGGATTATATTATTTGTATTCTTTCAGATAGTTTGCCTCAATAACAAATAAATTGATCAAGTAACATTGTCGACAACTTGATGATTGTAACCAAGATAACAAATATGCTGCTGCTTTTTTTATTTACTTACTTTCTATTTATTAGAACTCAATTAACATGCAAGCTCAGTATCCGGCCACCCAAGCCTCTTATTTTACTATCAACAAATCAATTGGTTTGATATTAGAATAAATCGTACTTTTCAGCAATATTTGTAACTTTTTCTTGCTTATTGTTATAGAACAGCCGCTCATTTTTTACTTCAATTGCTTGAAAGCGTTTGAAGTGTTTGAAAAGACGTCTTCTACACTTATATAATACAACAGTTATAACTACTTAGTGATAAAAGTCTAGCAAGTGTAAAACAAATAAATAATTTTTAAGTTAACTTTACAGTTATTTTGGTACCAATAGCGTTTTTGCATTATATGCACAAAGAGCGCGCATCTACTATTCTTATAGCAACTGCACAGTATTGGATCATATTTTGCATTATATGTGATAGTATCGTTAATGCAAAAACACAATTTATTGGATAAGGTTGTTTGAATAAATAATAAAAAACGTTGTTAATTAATAATGTAAACAAAAATATAAAACAGGGCAGAAGATAAAAAATACACATAAATATTATAAGCTGAACACAGGCTATTTGGATAATAGAATACTGCACGAGAGTTTTGTTGTAATCCAATAACGCTGTTATTGTTATCAACATAATATGCCATATTTTACTGACTGTATTCTAATAATAATAGTTATTCAGTAATATTATGTATAAACCTATAAATACGGATAAATTAAACGATTAAGCTGGAAATTTTTGACAACTAAAAACAACAGTTTTAATATAGGTATTTTGGATAAACACACATTCAACTACCTAGATGCGTTTTTAGAAAGATAATATGGAACAATACAAGTGTTAAATACCCATTAAAAATGCGATAAATAAAATTCACCCTTCTATCTCATCCATACTAGCAATCAATGTTTTATAAATTACCACTCTAAATATGAGAACGTCTGAAATTCTCTCAAATATATTAAAAAATATTCAATAATAATCTAATGAATTAATAATTCCGGAATAAGGCCTGTAATATCCAACTCCTAATAAAGCACCTAATAACTATTAGCTGAATAACCTAACTTTTAATTTTATTTATTTTATAAAAACCTATGGACATATATTAAATATATGTTTAACATTTACATTTATAACAAATAAAAACATTAAGCATATAATTTATTAATCGCTTAGAGGTGTAACAAAATTAAATCAATTTAAAATTTAAAAAAAAGTTAGGTTATTCAGCTAATAGTTTATTAGGTGCTTTATTAGGAGTTAGATATTACGGCCCTAAGTGTCACTAGCCAAAAAATAAAATAGTTTTTAAATTAATAGCAGCAATGTTGTTATAGCAACATTTGTCAAATTTGTTGTGAATTGTTTAGTAGTGTATGGCAAATCTCTATAAAAACCGTGTGCAATTTATCAAATTTTATTAATAAAACCAGTGCTACTTTCAAAAAACATTCCGTGCGTTACATGATTTTTATCCTCGCTAACTATTTGACGTTTGGTGTCCAAATTCGGGTCATTTCGTTCGATTAATAAACAGCCAACACCCATAAGTCAACAAAACGCAAGGCCTGTTGAAAAAAACTTTGTTGTGCGTAAGAGTGTACGGGAATACCCAAAGCAGTCAATTTCTCAATGTTTACAAACAATTTTTTCTGCAAATTCAATTTGAAAAATTTTGCGTTGGGAATTGGGTTTGCACTTATATAATATGACGCATCAACTTAAGGTAATCAACTATAGACAACTCTTTGTGATTGCTAATTGTGTTCTGGAACAATATTTTGCATAAAAAATTATTTTAAGCAAAATCCATTTTTGGGTAAATGGATATGTAAACAAGCAAAATTGTTGGATTTGGAGCAATACCAATCTACACAAGAGACAATAGCACAAAATGCATCCCAAGTAAGTCACTGTTTGGTGCAGATTTTGGTCTTTGATTAACGGCAAGAGCTATAGATCAATGATAAGCAACTTTTTCACGGCGACGTGTACTGACCACCAAGATTGTGCAATTTAACAACTTTGACTTGAAATACGTGCCACCAACTAAAGCCGCGGAGGACATTAGGGCAACATTATATTTTAAATTTAATGCCATAAAATATTCTTTCAAATCAAAAAAATAATAAGAGGATATTTTACACACAAATTGTTTTACTTAAAAATTGAGCGTCACTTGAAAACCCTTAACAATTCTTTTATAAAAATGTAAAATATAATTAGTTGTTGGTTTTATAGTATTATGTGTGTGTTTGGTAGTAAATATAATTTCTATTCACTAGAAATAAATTTAATCCTAAAAAATAATTTTCTACTTTATTCTTAACAGTGTGTATAAAATTTATCTCATTAAAAGCATATTTGGCTTTCTAACATAAGTAAATATGTGCGGCATATAATCATCCATAATAACTTCCTAACGATAAAATAAAACCTCAAAACCGCTCAATATTAAAAAAAAGTATCAACCTTTAATAACACAACCTATAGTAGATAATTTTCAAATTGTTACATCTTTTAACAGATGTTGTCATAAAATAGTTTAGCATAAATTGATCATGTAAGTAAGACAACAATTCAACAAATTCAAGACGTTATCTACAATGTACATCGTTTCTATTAAATCTCAGCAGTTATTTGTAATGTTTTTTATAAAATATAATATAATTGAATCAATGTCTAGTCGCATTAATTGTGAGTTTTGTAGGGTACAACCTGTTGCAGTTTGCATTAGAATTTGCATCCATACTCATACAATATTTAATTTAAATAAACACTAAACATTTTATAGTTGAGCTTTAGAGCAGTTTAAGTTTATTTTAATAAAAAAAAAGTGCGTTATTCAACAAATTTTGAATGTTAGGCGTTATCGAGAAAAATAACTGATTATATTAAACTTTAATTATAAACTAGATTTGCACATGCCACACACCAATTTAATTATAAAAAAATGGCGTATAAACTTACAAATAAGAAACATTGTGCAATATTATGCAGCTAGATTTTGTGTGTTTGTTTTCAAACCAAAATAGATATAATGTATGTCAATAATCCTAAAACAAATTACGTCTAAAAAATAATATCAAAACCATCATTAAGGGCGCAATAATTGAGTCATAAAACGTCGAACATAACTCACGCAATTCTACTCCTTTTTAAAATCGATTTGTTTCAACGCGTACAGAATAAAATTTGATTATAAAATGTTGTAATTTTAATTTTAATTTTGTTTAGTTAAACTTTATGAGTATTACTTCCTTATACACACAGCAAATTTAGTAACCTTTTATGTGCCATAAGTTATTAAAAAAAAACAACTGGTAAAGTTTGGTTTGACAGATGCTGAAATGCAAAATTTGATTTTAAAAAGAAATTAAATTACGCAAATTTTGGTCAAAGGTTTAGTACACTCAAATTATCGCACCCTTAATGAAATTGGCCCTCAATTATGTGAACATACATTTGAAAATTCTGTAAAACAAATCTGGCCTGTAAAACAAAGTCGAGGGGTTACTTGAAATACCTGAATAATTTTTTTTTCATACTTAATGTAATAAAAAAGACTTTTTACTAAAATTAAATGAAAAACTTGAAGTATTTACCATTTAACAGTTTTTTGCTAAGACACGTACTCTCTTAAAAGCATCATTTTGCTCTACCAATCCAAGATAACATTCGGCGTTTTAGTATGCTATATGAGCATCGATTGTATATAGGGATGATTGTTGCAGCGCTTTTGTTACAATTGTATACAAAGCACACAAGTTAATATTTATACATGATGACCACAATTCTGTCTCTTATTTTATTAAATACTACTCTTGTAACAAAGTGCCGTAACGCATCAACTTTGCGTAACATCCTCGCGTACAAACACCCCGCAACACGGAATCAAATTTTCTGATACGCGACGTTGTTGTGTTACCGCACTTCGTTGCAAGTGTGTACGCACTATTAGAAATATAATTTTAAACAGTGTAATTCCAATATTTGCTATTGTATATGCATTTATTAGTTTATTATTTAATTTATTATTTAATCTTACTCTGTATATTGACATTTGTTATTAATTATTATGCACTAATAAAAACTAAATTACTTTCTAAGATGTGTTATATTACATTAGTATATGTTTAGTTGAATAAAACTATTATTAAATACTCAAATGTGGTATTCAGAAAAATAAATACAATTTTTGCTGTTAATGATTAAAATAATTTTAAAAATAGACATTTTATTTATTTAGAGATTTTTTTTTAATGTATACGCTATGTTGCTTTGGAATGAAAAAAATTGCTTTCTTTCCAATTGTATATAACTGAAAACACAATTGCAAATAACAATTTAAAACTTTAAAGATGAATTTAACTACAAATTGCTTTCTTTATGATTAAAGTGTAGAGTATAATTTGTAATAATATAAAAGCCGCATATATATTGCAATGAATTTTTGCTGCCTTTTTAAAGGCGATTGCAAATACAATTCCAAAAAATGTAATTCTTAAAAAACTGGCAGATTTTTGCGTAAAGCTAATGTTGTATTGGAAACATAATTACATACAATATAATAGCTACCAAACTATTGTATTCCTTTTATATGGAGATGTTTTGATGGTTAATTAATCTGATTAATCATATTAAATAATTATTTTATCAATGTGATGTAAGACGTATTATTTTACGTTTTCTCTAAACCAAAGTATCATATTTATTAATTATTCTTTGTGAGTTATATTAATGTAAATTATCATGTTCAAGGGTGAGTTTCATATTTATTGGAGGTGTCTTGTCGCCCACCGGAGATATTACAACTAAGCTGTGTGTTTTATTACCCTGATAAAGGCACGAGTTTCATATTGTAGTTTCAACTTTAACATTTGTTATAATTGCGTAGGATAAATTGGCTTATTTTTTGTTACTTGATATTATATTCTAATTTTAATACATTTCTAAAATGTAAGTATTCTACATTATTTACCGGAATATCCAATAGGGCATGGATTTGGTGGATTGCAATAAGCCGGTAGAGTAGCGTCAGTCTTGATTTCCTGTTTGTTCTTATATACTCCTTCCGGTTTCAAATGCTGTTTGCCTTCACCCGCTCCACCTGACATGTATTGACTTCCCCAGAGACTGCTGTGTTGCAGAAATTCTTGGTCACGTAAGCTCGGATGTAAACTTGCCTCGCCAAGAGCCTCATAATCTAAAGGATAAAGCTGTTCTTCCTCCAACTCCTTCGCCAGAGAGCGTGATCCTAAAGGTAAGCGTGTGTCGGGAAAGTCCAAGTATGCGTTATCCAAATCTTTAGTCATCCGATTTACCACCTCACGGAGAATGTCAGATGGTATGTAATGTTCCTAAAAAGCGATAGTTATATATTAATTTTAAAATAAAATTTATAAAAATATATAAAATGTTTCTTTTTATCAAAAATAATTTGGAACGCTAAATATTTGTTTAGATAGAAAATATTTAATATTTTTATATTTAAAACAAATACTTTTATTAGAAAGAATCGGTCTTTGTACCCGAAATTATATTAATTTGATGGTTTTTTCATATTTATACTCGTATCTATTTTTATTTCAATATAATTTATTTAGTATATAAATGTTTGCATATAAATATAATGAAACGTTATTAGTTTATTGTCTACTAAAGTTTTTCATATTTAAATTCATTATTCGCTTACCTTTCCAACCGGCATGTAAGCATACGAAACAACGAAAGAACTCATCAAAAGTAAAACGAACTTCATCGTGCTTTCTTAGACCTGTAATAAGAAATCAAAAGTAAATAAACCATGAGTATCATTATAATTTTTTGTCCTATCGTAATTATAACAGTTTTTATACTGATGAGTAAAACGATATTTATAGTGACAATAGATTAACATCAAGGTTGCACTTTTAAATAAAATCAATAATGAATGTGTAACTATTAAAAATAAAATTACTACGAAAGCAAGTAAAACATAGGAAGCAAACAAAGGATGAAAATAATATTAATATTTAAAAATTAATAATGATGATAAAATATGATATATAATTTTAATTATATATAATTAATAAAATATATTTGATGCGTTATTTAATTTTATAATAATTATTAAATTATTATATTATTATTTCATGAAATATATTGGATAATAGATAGAAATTTGACATTGATAAAGAGTTAAGTTTAACCAAACCAAATCAGATACAAAACTTATACTTATACCAAAAAAACGCTCATATAATACAAATGCAAGAAAAGCTGTTGATGCTATGTAGGCCAACCCAGGCCAACTCATGAATGAACGGGACAGAAACCACCTGTTAAATAAAGATCAATGGGGTTGAAAATAATTTATTACTATAACAAACCGATACGAAAAAATGCAACAATTGAAATTTAAAAAAATAGATTGTACATGTATATTTAGATTCACAGGCCGCAATTCTATAATTCTACTCTTACCTCCCAACCAAGTTTGATAAAAATCCAAAAATAGTATGAATATATCTCTAAATGGCTACTTGTAATATAGTTAAAACCGATGTAAAATTGTTGTCTTAATTACACTATTGCAAAAATTATGAAAGGAACCAATTGTTTACGTACTTACCCTAACGGGTCGCTCACACGAGTACGGCTGCCAGTGCGCCGCGAATCAATGGAGATATTGCGCATCACACGTCATCTGGTCGTCGCGACGCCTAGTTTAATCGGTGAATGTCGGCAAGATACGACCAAATCAATATAGCTATTACTTGATGATACCGTTTTAATAGGAATATATTAAATCATATTTTTATAAAACTTAAAACGAATTTGCAAAGCATTAAAATAAACAATTATTAGTTTAGTAATGCAATTAATATAATGATAGCAATATTATTTATATACGATTTTTGTTTTAACAAATATTGTTTTAAATTTAGTATTTGTTTACAATTCTAATGACAAATGCGTCGTATTTGTGTATTTATTTAACCTAATGTTGTTCATCAGACAGAAAATACTAAAAAATGAAACATGAAAAACAAGCCTAGGGCAGACCTAAACAGCGATGAGGTAAAGCAATTAAGAGGTGTTGTTTTAAAAGGTACAATCTCCACTGTAATCAATTTACAAAACATTTGTTATCATTATTATAAATTTAAATTTATTTGATCAATAAATGATCAAAATAAATCAAACTACAGGTTGCATAATGTCTTTTTAAATTGAATCTTGCCAAAGTTTTTTCTTAAGTAAACACTAAATTAAAAAATTAAATAAACAAAACTCAGTTTTATTGTATTATATGAACAAAAATTTTAGTATTTCGACATTATCAAAATGTGGAAATTGTACTTTTTAAAGCTGCATAGGGTGGAGCTAGCTCGTGGCGTGGCATAGTACAATATATAAGATGAACAAGTGCGCTTGGTGCAACTCATATAGCAGCAAAATGCCCACCGACAAAAAAGTGTATTTTTAAATTTAAATTAATATGTAAAAACGTCAACTTTTATAGTCACTAACTAGATTATTATTCATTTAATGCAGCTTTTACAATTATCGTTTAATCCAGGAATAACGTTATTTACGGAATAAATATGGAATTGCATTTTTACAATCCCCAGTTAAATCATAGTTAGGATTTGGAAGAGAATAAACCAGGAATAAATTATTCGGTGCTTAGAGCAATAGTTATATCTCGTATAGTAACTAAGTAACGCATACAACAAATTAACCTTAACGTTTTAATAGAATATGTTTATACTATAGATAAATTTTTTACAGGTATAGTTATCAGGCATATCACTATATATCTGACAATTGTAAAAGCGGCCCTTAGTGATTGTAAAAGGTTAACATTTTTTAATTTACCGTATCTATTATTACTCTAAATTTGTCCAGGTCATTGATGTGCTGCATCAGAGTAAAAATGTTTGCAATGCAATACAATTTTTTTCAATACAAATGTTTTAACACACTTTAGTGCCAGAGATTTTTTTACTTTTAAGGTGGTTTGTCTAGCGTCTCTGCATTGTGGTCTCTTGGTTTTATTGTACACTATTAATTGTGACTTCTCTAATAAGTCTGTTTTTTTTGACAAAATTTATAAACTTTTGCCAGAGAATTAATTTGAGCTTTGCGTTTCTTATTGTACTCTTGTCTCTTGTCAATGGTAGCACAGCGTATTCTTTTGGATTCTCATTCTATACAAGTGTTTGTTTGTTTGTGAACTTTTGCTGTTTAGTTTGGCTTATTTGCATTAACACAGTTTGGGTAGAGTATAATGGTCTTTTTAGAAATAGCATCGTGAGCTTCATTTTTTGACAGTTTTGCCACAAACTGCTATGTTTTGTTTTAAGTTTACAGATTATTTGTGTTTCGGTCTTGCATGGAATCTTAAAAACAGGTTCATAACAAAAACTAGTCGGACATCCACTTTTTTGTACTAGTTAGTGTGCAAGCGTCTGGATGGTGCAGTAGATATTTAAGGTTTAATTTTAAATATTTTTAATATGTAATTATTATTTATACAATTATCCATTTCTATTTTGAGTTTTGTTTGTTAAGTTTATTATTTATAAGTCTCCACAACGGGCCTCGTAGGAGTGAAGTGTGTAACCCTGTGTTGTTCCTATTAGTATTGTATTTAATTTTTAATTACTGCTATTTTATTTTTTAAATTTATTCTTATTTATATACATAATGGCTCTTTGTAAATGTTGTAACAATCACACACAAAATTTAGAAGCCATTTGATGTGTTGTCTGTGAATATTATTATGCATGTTGTTTATGTGTTGGTCTTCCCCAATCTGACTCTAATGTGCTACGATTTAAAGCAAACTATAAATGGACGTGTAACAGTTGCTCTAACAGCTGCGCTATTAAAATTATCAGTCTTAAATAACGTTTTAACCGGAAATCTAAGTTGCAAATCATACGAAAAATTCATTGAAGAATGTCATGAACGAGAAAAGCGGGCTACAAATATTATCATATATAATGCTCCAGAAAATAATACATCTGATGGCAATATTGTAACTTTAGTTTTGCCGATATCAAAGTCTATTGTACCGGCACTGCCAATAATTTCTCAAAATTCTTGAAAGACCGCTAAATAACAAGCCACGCCCGATTAAAGTATTTTTTTCTAGCAGGACAGACGCTATAAAAGTGTTTAAAGAAGCAAAGAAGTTTCATAGTTCTGCTAAATAAAACAAAATTTTTATTAATTCCGACAAAACTCTCCAACAACAAAAGTACGAAAAAATTATTTGTTCTTGTTTAATGTCTTGCATTGATAACTGTAAAACAAGTTCTTTAAGTATATAAACAGTATTCCTACAATACTTGTACAAAAAAACTAACATTGTTTCAACAGAATGAATTAGTAGCTCACTTTTACTATCAAAACACACAAGGGTATGTTCTTCTAATTTTAATATTCGTAATATTCAACAATCACTGTCTGGTCATTATCCTGATTAGTTAAGCAGTTATTTTTTAAATATCTTAAACTATAACAATCTTTTGCAACATAATAATATTTTAAATACCAATTATAGAACACTTGACCTTGTTTTAACGTTCTCTGATATTAAATGTTTACTTTTTTGTTGTTATTTCTCATTTGTAACTGAGGATACACACCATCTAGCTCTTGTTTTTGATATCAAAATTTTTACAACTACTAATTTGCCGTTTTGTCTACAACAAACATACTAATACTATTTAAAAAAAGTTAATTTATCCAACCTGTACACTGCTTTTCTTGACACTGATTGGTCATTAGTGTATGCTAAGACAGATGTTGACGTATGTTGTGATAAAATTTACTAAACAATATCAAAAATATTAGACAGATATGTTCCAAAGTCAATTCCACGTAAAACGTCGTCTAATTATCTTTGGTGGTTCAGCAAAGTGATTTATGCAAACTACTTGGCAAAAAAAAGCGTTGTCACAAGTTATATAGTCAACATAAAACTAATTATTATTGTTGGCAAAAGTATTTCAACCTTCAAGCAGAAACAAAACGCCGCATTTTATTGGACAGAAAAATGTTTACTACTGCAGCTGAAGCAAAATTAAAAAAACGATCCAAATCAATTTTGGTCATAATAAAATTATGATGTCAGACCAACAAGAAATTGTAAACTCATTTACAAATATTTTTAGTAGTGTTTACAAAACTTCAAATATACCATCAAATTCTAATTCAATCAATAATACTACTCTATTTGGAATTAAATCCATATCATCCGATAAAGTTGTGCAAGCTTCTAAACGTCTAAAAGCAAAATACACGTCAGGTCTTGATAGCATTTTTTCTTTCTTAGTCAAAGACTGCGCTACTATTTTAGCCAACTCACTACATTATTTGTTTAACAATATATTAAAAATTTCAACTTTTCCAAAACTATTAAAAATTGCCCGTATCAGCCCAATTTTCAAAAAGGTAAACAAAGAAGACATATCAAACTATTGTCCAATTGCTTTAATTAACAACTTTGCCAAAGTTTTGGAACGGATAATAGCAGAACGGCTTTATTTTGGATTTTAATTTAATATCAAATAACCAGCTAAGTTTTGTTAGGAAGAGGTCTACTGCGTCAAATTTGCTATGTCTTACAGAATTTGTTTCTACATTGCTTGATATGCGACAGCAAGTGGATGTAATTTACATTGATTTTAGTAAGGCCTTTGACACATTAGATCACGGGATTATAACAGCTAACGTTTTTGCCGTAGAAGCTGCCGACTGGTTTCCTAAAACAAATAAAGTATATATTATAATTTAAGATAGACAACCGAGGTAACTGTTGGAAGTTATTGAGGATGTAACATAGGCAACTCAACATACACTATGATTAATCCGGTAGCCGGACATTGAGGTTTGTGTTATGAATATTTATAATTGTACTCACAATAATTAAGTCAGTGTGGGGGTGTTAAATGTTAGTTGCAATATGTCCTAATTAAATTTTGGTAGTAATTGTTAAGATTTAAGAGAATGATTGACACTTACCATGTGAGTTGATCCCGACTAATTATTTCGGCTATTTCTGCCTCTGTGGGCCTTTTCTTGTGGTGTATTCTAGAATGACAAATTATTAATATATATGTGGGACTATAATGGTATGATTTTTACAACGATATAGGTGGAATTATGTGATGTTAGTTTTGGCGGTGACAAGTAGGGTTATTTTCTCTCGGAGTAAGATTGAAACTAGTTTTTGAGTTAATTTTAGTGATAAATGTTGTTAGATCTTACTCGGGGAATGGCTTTATTGCTATGTAGAGAATGGGGGGAATGTTTTAAGGGATTTTACGTTGAATGTTTTTTTGTTATTGGTTGGAGGTTATGTGGATTGGGAGAGTACAGGATGGATTGATTGAGTACTGGGAACTTACAAATGGTGATTTCTAAGAAATCCAGTAATGATTCAGATATTATTATGATGGTACTTACTTAAATTTAAAATAATCTTAATGTTGACATCTGTCACTGTCACCCACCATGTTGTTTACACTTAGCACTTTTGAGAACATGTAATAATTCACGGTTGGCAACACTGATTATTGGTTCAGGGTGTTTATACTGTTTATGTGAAAGTTCTTTCACATCCGGTGCTCGAAGTGTGGTGGTGTGTTTGCTGGTTAATAAATACCAACAAGAGGGTGTAACCTCACGACTTGTGGCCATTTTATGGTATGTACCAGTGAATATATGACGGGTTATGTGATATATGAAACGCAGCCGCTAATTATTGGAGCGGAAAATTAATCCTACCGCTGTGCGGATTTTTCACGACCCACACCTTGTGGCAAATATTATATGGGCGTCCGACAAAGTTCAACTTG
This sequence comes from Tachinus rufipes, assembly GCA_963932245.1. Lineage (NCBI taxonomy): Eukaryota > Metazoa > Arthropoda > Insecta > Coleoptera > Staphylinidae > Tachinus > Tachinus rufipes. The sequence goes on along the minus strand of OZ010745.1, from coordinate 66,038,755 downwards.
AAACATATGTATATAAACATAACCGTATGGAGGCTATCGATTTGCTCCTACCCAAACTCAGGTAATAAATCCACCTCATTGATATTAATTAAGTGCGACTGTTGTGTAGTAATTGCACGTGTGGTTTTAGGTTTTCTTTCTTTTCTTTAAGTCTATGTGGTCTGTTTGGGTATTTTGGTTATTGAGACTAATACGTACGTTTGTGATATCAAGATGGGATATCTGCTCTGAGGACTCAAATATTGGACGTTCTATCTATATACCAAAACATTCACTTGGATCAGTCTTTACTTGGGATAAAACATATTTGGAATTTTGAATGCCAAGGAGAACGATCTGGAGCTGAGGATCATTGCAGTCAAGGCTTGATATACCAAATTACATGTTTTCTTTATTTTATTAAAATTTATGTTGTGCTTCACACAAAACTTGCCATGCGTCATGACGTGTTTATATACTTATATATGAAGTTTAAAATAATTCTCTTCGGCTTTGTTGCTTGCTTAAAGTTTGATATTTTAGAGTAAATTATCGGAAATCGGGGTCGGTCGTAGCGCTACGCGTTTTATCGTTTTTGTCTCACGATCATTCGCGGGCCAAAAGGCCATTTTAAAGAAAAAATTATCGTACCTTGGGCGTATGACCCAACCCAAACTTGCTTTATATATGTTCAATGTTTAATGTTTTTATTTTTAAATATAGAGTGTGTGCCACACTTTTCAAACAGACCATCGACTATCATTTAATTTATCTTTTTGTTCTCTTGGGGAGGGGATTTATAGGAATAAGTGGGTTCAAGCTTTTCCCACGGAGACCGGTATCACCGAGAGTCCACGAAAGTAACAAGCTTGTGGCGCTCACAATTATATCCGCCCGTCTTCTCTGAGCCGGCAGGCACTCTCTCGGTTGACTATAAAACCCTAGCTCTTCCATCCTCTGCTAAGAAGTTAGAAATTACGCCACAACAGTCATATTTTAATGACCGATTGCAGGTTTTGAACTTTAAATCCACTAACTATCCAGCACATAGTGGTTTTCCCCAAGGGTCCAACTTAGGGCTATTAATTTTTATCATTTTTATTAATGATATTTGCAAAACCTTAAAAAACCAATGTGTACTATATGCTGACAATTTAAAAATATTTTCTAGAATTTTATCTATACCTGATTGCATATCCCTTTAACATTCAAATGTTATCTACGAGGTGAAAACAAACTACTTGCAATTAAATATATTAAAATGCTGTACGATGACATACTTTTGCAAAAAATCAAATATCGTTTTTGATTATACTATTGACAACCAACCAGTCTCAAAGATTACAACTTACAAAGATTTTGGTGTGATGTTTGATAGTCAATTAACATTTAGTAATCACATAAACAATATTGTCAACTCAGCATTAAAATTGCTTTAATAAAGAATCTTTGCACGTGCTGTATTTTGCGTTTGTCAGAAGTAAATTAGAATATTGTAGTACGGTGTTGTAGTATGGAGCTACGCAACTTATTTTTATGCTCTGGAAAAAGTTTAAAGACGCTATTTAAAGTATATGTGTTGCCCTGTGGTTGTACAGATTATGACGTCCTATTAAGCCGTTTTGATTTTGATTCTCTTTAAGATCGTTGTAGAAACGCTGATATATTGCTGGCCACAAAACTGGTTTGTGGAGATGTGGATTGTCAAATCCTATTAAGAATAAGAATAAGAATAAGAAATTTATTAATTCAGCACATTGTTTTTACAATATTAAACAGGTCAAAATATATGTACACTAAAAGTTAAACTATTACAAACTATGATAAAACAAACATAGATATTACAACTTATAATATACAAACAGATTAAAAATAACAAACAAAACAGTCAAAAAAATAAAGTAAAGAAACACTTTTGATGATCTTAAGTTAGGGAACAGTTCATAAAATCATTTGTACTGTAAAATGCGTTTAATAATAAAAATGACTTAAGCTTATGTTTAAATTTATCAATTGTCAGTACTGTTATTGAATGTGGTAGTTTATTATACAACACAATTCCAGAGTAATGTGGAGATTTTTGAAAAAATGTATGTTTGAATTAAGCAGTTTGAACTTCCATGTACCAAGACTAGCAGCCAGAAACCAACTAACATTTACTTGTTTTGTTTTTTTGTTTATTTTTTGTTTATTTTTTGTTCATTTATAAATAAATAAATATAATAAATAAATAAATAAAATAGTGTAATATATTATACGAAGATAGTGCAATTCCTATAAAACATGATATTACTTTATTTGTTGATTAGGCCGCAATAAATTGGGAATAGATAACAATACAAAAGTTTGAAAAAGTAAATAATTTTATAATTTGTTGTATATTGTATTCATTATATAAATATCAAAATAAAGTTTTTCTTAAATAATATTCTATTATTTATTTAATACATGCAATTCTTAAAAAAAAAATCTTGAAATACAAGCTATTTAAATGATTAGCTATTATATATATATTTGTTAAAACATTGGCAAAATGTTGCAGAAATCTACATTCTTTATAAATATTTTAATAGATTTTGTTTAAAACTTTAAAAATAATATAATTGTGTGCCAATAGCGTATTGAAATTTATATTTTGTAATCGGTTAATTAGAAATATGATTAATAATTTAATAGTTGCTGCTGCTTTAGTTTGTATCTGTTTTTTGTTAATGCTGTATGGCATCTATAATTTATTAGAGATTTCTGATTGGCATACTCCTAGTATGTCTGGGATGAACTTGTTACTTTACACTACCACATTTTATATTCCTAAAAATTACAGTTCTTTTCTATGTATACAGTTTTCAGAAAAAATTCCTTACTTGTCCAAATAACAAACAGATTTTTCTTTATATCCGCCACATGAAGTTGCTCTTGGTTTTTCAATGCCAGTTGTATTCTTTGTTAATTATTAACGTATTGCCAACACTTTTTAACAATTTAAGTTTTTAAGCGCTGATTGCGTCATCATTTACGTTATACGAAGAAAGAGTTCATTTGATGTTTACTAGGGATTCCGTATCTAATAAACCATCTGGTGTAGCGATAAGAAAATCTAATTTGTATCTATATTTAACCCAGTTGGTATAACTTTTAAACTTTGTTCTTTTTTTAGTTGCGTTACTGCAATCAATTTGTTTAGCCTGCTATGTGACTAAACTGCAGAACATATATTTGGTAAAAAATATAACAACGTTTCAACAAATTTTAAACTACTTGTTGTCTGTCTTTGTTTGCAAACTTTATAAAAAATTGTAGCTGTTAAAATTTTTCTTTTATATTCTATCCAAACGCTACTTACAGATTGCAAAATAGTATCTTGTTGAAGTTTTATTCTGTCATTTGTACTTAGCTTTAACGGGTTTAAAAATTTAATTTTTTTAATATGTAACAATATCATGTCTAGCCGTTGGCAATTTTTTGTTATAGTCTGGGTTATGTCTGCGTCTTATGAGAATTGCAGGTAATAGTAATGGTTATTTTAAATTGACTTTGTTGTTTAGACTGTATAGATTTCTTTGAACAATTTGGTTCTAATGTTGTAATATTTATTTACGGCGTTGCCATACAATTGTCTGTGCAAATAAGGAGCTATTTGTGTTATATTGCACCACTGCTGCTGAACATCTAGCTTGATACAAATCGCAAAACAAGTAGTTAGTTTTTTTCCACATACAAACTTTGCAATAATGCTACTAAATTGTTTGACAATATTGTTTTTAATATTCTAAATTAAACTTCTAGAACTGATCGATGTTTTATTTGCTCTCAAGTTTTGTTGACATAACAATTTGTAATAAATTATCAACGTCATTTGACTTATTATAATAATAGCTATTACAGTTTGTTTGCTTATTTAAAGTATAGTCAACGCTATTACCTATATCAGCTTTTAAATTAGGACAAGCTCTAAAACTATTTTTTTTTTCAATGACGCAACTGCACCTATTTTGTCTTAGTGTGATATTATTGGCGTTTATTTATTTTCAACATATGTAAAAATTGGTTGTTTGAACTTATTAGATTTAAACTGTTACTAAACTTTTTTAACTGCTAAATTTGCGTATGGTCTAGTTTCTAATTTTTGTATAGGTACGCTGTCTTCATCAACAATTGTTTTTATATTTAATTTTGTAGCTTGGTAAACTATTTCTAAACTTTTTAACTTAAATTGCAGCAAAGAACTAATATATTTTACAAAAAAATATGTTATTTAATGCCCACCCAAAAGTTGAACTAGTTTTTTTAATAAACTATGAAGTACCATATATTAACAATGCGACGTTTATTTTCCTGTTTAAGAATGTTGCATTCTTTACGTAATAAAATTATTTTCTTACTATTTTCCACATTTGACTTACTACTTTCAGATTTCACATTAAGTTATCTTAACCTTTTTACAATATTCATATCTAAAAACCCCATTAAAATTTGTAAGTAAATCTAATTTGATAATTTTTATCCATAATTAGATTAATAGTTAGTTTTTGAATTAATGTTTTAGGTGGCGTTTTATCTAATAAAAAATGTTTAAATTCAAAAACTAAGTTTGAGCGTTTATGTTTTTAAAGTTGATAAAGCGCAATCAAAACACAAAACAATATCTCAATTTGATCTAAAATTTATAACAGCATTTTTTAAATTTTAGAGATTAGTTTGTTTCTGTAAAAATTTAAAGATATTATATTTTGCTTTGGTAAAAAAAATATAACACAATATATCCTCTGTAATATATAAACTAAAAAATATACTGCGCTTGCACGACAAACATCAAAAACTTAAATAAAAAACACAACTCAACGGAGTTCTAAAAGCAAACTTTTAGAAATAAACCAGAATAAAATTGAATAGCAAGTGTATCTAATGATTGTATGTTTTTAATCTCAAATTACTTATATATTATTATGGTATAAGTAAAATAAAGTGCTCAATTGGCATGTAATAGTTTATTTACTGAAGTGATTACAACATTAGCTTGCGTTACTACACCCTTGTAAATAATAGGCACTTTTGAGTAGTCCCGATTAGACGTACCAGATTCTAAAAGTAAAATCATCTTTTTTTTTTTTAATTCCGGATCACAGTTTGAATTATTTTGTTGTTTTTCATTCTAACAAATTAACTTATCGGCAGTATAAACTTATTTTTTAAACTAATTTCTAAATATTATTGATTGTTTAAAAGTAATCACAGAAAAACTAAAAATATTTTATTAGGTGATTTTAATGTACATAATACTGAATGTTTAACTATTATTAAACAAAAAAAAGGATTTGTCTCAATTCAGAATGAAGAGGCAGTTAATAAAATTCAAAAAGCATTTAACAAATTTATAATCTAATACAATAAACATGAAAAACTGTAATTTTATTGCAAGGCAGTTTAAAGTCTTTAATCTATTTATAAAAATACAAACATTTAAGCATCTAAGTCTACTATTGAATTGAAAATTTGTATAGCATTTGCAAATGATTTAGCATCCAGTTTTCAACCGGGCATATAATCAAATATTTGTCATACTTAGTATGTAGTAAATAGTGATGAACAAACTGGGAGGAAGAGCAAAAGGAGTCTACCTAAAAGAAGACGAAGGAGAAGAAGACATAATTAAGAAATTGTTTCCCAAATGAGAACCGGTAGAAGAAGCAGAAAATGAAGAAGAAAAAAAAAAGAAGAAAAGAAGAAGAATCAGTCATGGCAACAGTGGAAGAGATAAAAGAAATCATAAAAGAATTGCTTAACATTAAAGCACCAAGTCCGGACGAAATAACAACAGAGATTGTTAAAACAGCTCTAGATGGGAATGAGGTAGAAATAACTCAAATAAGCAACAAATGCCTGAACGGATTTTTTGCAAAATGTTGAAAAGAAGCAACCCTAGCATTAATTGAGAAAATAAAAGAAGTAGAAAAAGCGACTTCATATTTTTAATAAACACACTAGCTAAAATAATGGAAAAAGTCATTGTAGAACAAGAAATAGAAGAAAAAGAAGGATAGTAAAAAGAACAATACTGATTTATCAAGCAAAGAACAACATTAGGAGCTATAGACAAACTAAAAGCAATAGCAAAAGAAGCAGCGGAACGCAGAGGAAACGACAACACTGTGTAATGATAGCGTTGAACATACAGAACGCGTTTAACAGCGTGTTATGAGAAGCAATTATAAAGACGGCAAATAAAAGAGAACTGAACAAAAACACCATCAAAATCATATGGAGCTACTTACAGGGTAGAAACCTATTGACCAAGAAAGGAAGATTCAAACTTACAAGAGGGGTACCACAGAGCCCAGCACCAGGACCAAAACTATGAAACCTTGTTTATATTGAGTTACTTTGAATAAGGTTGCCAGAAGGCGTGACAATAACGGAATTTGCGGACGACGTAGAACTAATAAAAATGGATATACTAGAGCTGGTAATAGATATGATACAGTTATAAATGAAAATTTAGTGTTTAAAATTAGCAACACAAAAAACAGAAGCGGTTTGGCTATCGACTAAGAGGACTAATGGAGGAACAGGTAAGATACAGCTAGGAGTCCAAGTGATAACCATAAGAAAAAAAATCAAATACTTTGGGGTGACACTTGAAGCAAAAGGATGTTATGAACAGGTTAAGGAAGCGGTCATGGTAACAAAGAAAATGTAGTGAAAGCTTGGTAGACTCATGCCAAACAACGGAAGTCAGAAAAAAAAGCCAATAGCAACAGCAGCAAAAAACAAAATGTTATACACCGCAGAAACATGGGGAGAAGCCATCAAGACAAAAAACAAACAAAAATGAAATAAGAAGTGCTACAAGAGCCAGTTTGTTAAGGACCTGCAGGGCTTACAGAACGGTGTCACAAGAGCAGTAGAAACAATCTGGCAACACCTCTCGCGGATATGATGGTAGAAAAAAGAATAGAAATAAAGAAACTAATAAAAGAAGGAATCAGTAAATAGGCAGCTAAGTTAAGAGCAAAGGAGAAGACAATAGAAAAATAGCATAGACAGTGGAATAGAGGAGAAAAGAGAAAATGGATAAGAGAATTAATCCCGGTGAAAAAAGAGTGGGTAGAGAACAAACCCGAGACGTGCTATTGTACAACACAAATACTGACTGGACATAGAGTCTTTGGAAAGTTGTTGCAAAAAATTTAAAAAAATCAAAAAAGATAAAAGATGTGTATTCTCAAGAAGAAACACACGATAATGCAGAACACATTCTAGTAGAATTCAAAGCGTGAGAGGAAGATAGAAAAAAAAAATAAATTTAAGAAAAAATACTGGAAAACAAAGTGGATATAACAACAATAATTAAGAAATGCTTAAGAAATAAAAATAAATGGAGGGCGCTAAGAAACTTTGCAACAAGAGTACTAAGAAAAAATGCAACAAAAGTACTAAGAAAAAAAAATGAAGAATATAAAAAAAAAAACAAACAAACAATGGAAACAAACACACTAAATAAAAGCCATAGAAGATAAAGGAGAGAAACAAGAGAAGCAAAATGGAAACAACAAAACAGATAAAAAGATCAAAAATAAAGAAATAAGAAAGGTCAAGACAATTATGCATACCAAGAAGAAGAAGAAAATAGAAGAAGAGATACAGAGACTACGATACCAAACAAAATTGCAGAGATAAGGAAAAAGAGAAAAAAAATGTTGAAGAAATGCAGAATAACAGAAACAGCGAGGCAAATACCAAATGGTAGATACGCTATTTTGAGGTTGACGGATAACGCAACTTTTGAGATGAATATACCTGGCAACGAGAAGACACAAAGAAGTAATATCAGATGGAGATACAATGATATCACTGAAAGTAAAACTAACAAATTTAGGACTATTTATAAAAGAAAGAGAATACAATCAAGAAAAAGTGAACAAAGACCTAAGAAAACTAAGAACGCATCTAAAGACAAACCAAATAATTTAAATAAATAACACACGGATTAGAGAAAGACTACGCCACCGTGTGTGTCTAATGTTATTAATTTTAACTTGTGCAGTTTTTGTGTGGAATTTAGTGCCTATAATTCTAAAATTTGTGTCATTCCGGCTGGTAATTATATTAGCAACCAGTAATTTTTACAATTTTAAAAAATTTCATTGGTTTAATTATTTTTATTATTGTAAATGTATTTAACCTAGAATTATAGTTTCTTGCTTACTGTTTTGTCGCGCTTCCCGTGGCGGTGTTTTTAACTATTTGTACCAGTGGCGTAACTTCCATTTTTTAACGTGTAATTTTATTATTAATTTTTATTATCCTGCTGTGTCTTGTGTAACCTTACCGTTGTCTACCTGTATTTGTTTTTAGTCAGTCACCAGTGATCGACCGCACCGGTGTGAATTGTGCCCTTGTATCAACCTTATCCTGTTTTTATTTATTTATTGCTCTAGTCAATTTTGTAACTGCATCTGTTATTATGTCCGGCCTAAACCTTAAATGCAAAACTGTTGCACAATCCGGTGTAACCTGTGGCGTTATCATCCATAACTGTTGCGCTATTTGTTACAAGAAATGTAATTGCAGTAACTTATTTGAATTGGATGATTCCGAACCTCCTAAACTTTATAAAGAAAATATTATTCTTTACCAAGTTTTATGTGATGAGTTGAGGTCAAGCAATAAATTACTCGTAAATAAAATTACTTATTTTGAAGAGAAGATCACCGAAAAAGGTAAAACTATTCTTCAATACGAAGTTCGCAGTAAACAACTAACTGCTCTTACTACTGCGCCGCTTACTAATGATACGGTGCAATTGATTCAACCTGCAGTTTTTCTTTCTTTGGCAAGTTCTGTTGTTAAGAGGAAAACTAATCAAAAAACTCAAACTATCTTTGGTTGTGGGCCATCCAATGACAAACTGCAGGCTTATGTGCCTACTCCTTACGTTTATGTTTCTAAACTTAGACGTGGAACTAAAAAAACTGTTATAGTAAATCATATTAAATCAAAGTTTTCCACAATATCAGTTTACGTTGTTGAGTTAAAAGTAAAATCTGGAAACTATAGCAGCTTTAAAGTTTTTGTTCCAGCTAATCATGCTCGATCTGTTTTTTGTAAAAAAATTTGGCTTGCTAATATAGCGGTCAAGAAATTTATAAATTATGGGCGAGTTAATAATGTTCCTAATTCATTTTTGGTAGATTTTTAAAATCTGGATCCAGCCAACAATCTAAACCCGTCACCAGAAACACCAGCGATATCTCTATCTATTACCAGAATGTCGGGGTATAAAAAGTAAACTCAAAGAACTTATGCTGGCTGTAGCTGTATCTAACTACAATATTATTGTACTGACCAAAACCTGGCTAAATCAGGACATCAGCGATGCGGAGCTACAATTAATTGGTTACAGTTTGTTTAGATGTGATCGCTCTTTATTAACAAGCTCTAAGTTTGACGGAGGAGGTGTCTTAATTGCTACTAAAACTTGTTTTAATTGTAATTTATTACAACCTACATTTTTAAGTGTTGAACATTTGTTTGTAATTGTTAAGTTTAAGTTTGTATCATATATTATCAGTGCAGTCTACTTACCACCTAACTCGGCATGTGATAAATATTTAGATCATTGTTATTCCGTTGAATCTATCGCTGACAAATATCCAGTGTTGCTCATAAAAAAATTGTGCAGGTTTACTTTTTTTAGGAATTTTTAAGTTTTTTTTTAAATCATTGTACTGCAAAAATCACTGCATATACAAAATTTGGTATGTCCATTTAAAAGATATCAATTGTTTATTGAAAACGCATTTTTGATTTTAACTTTAGATCCAATTAACTAATTTTTGTTTAAATTATTTATTTGTTTTTTTTTTTATTGTTAATAATATTATATATAGAAATATAATTATCAGTTTAAGTTAGTCATTTTTGGATCAGGATTGTAGGAATTAATCTTACGTCAGTGACATTAGATATGTTAATATTACAAATAAACTTAACAATATTATTGTGTTTCATTCACAAGGATGCATTTGCATGGTATCTTAGATAATGACGACATCTGTGAGCTTGCGTCTGTTCCCGATGATCTCAAATCAGAGATATTCAAAATAAGAAATCAAACTTAAAGAAAAAGTCGACGACAACAGATTTCTTTGCAACATGTTATGGTCTTTAAAGCCGGATAATTTCTTGACGCTCGTCTTTCAAAATAAAGCTTCAAGATAACATTGAAAGAGTTAAAACTTAAACGTGGAGTTTTTAAACAAACATTTAATTGATTTCAACAATTTGCTTCTTCAATGAATGAAACAACCTATCCAACCGAAATTCAGTTGCAAGTTGACAAGTTGAAAGTCACAACCATCAAATTTGAAGTAATTCAAGCCTAGATCAAAATTATCAATACAGAAGAGTTATTCAATCTCGATGAATACCAATGCCAGGAGATGGAATACTTTAAGAAGTAATATTATTCAATGGCTACTGCACTTTCAAACGCATTAGCACGCAAATCAGCAAATATAGCTACAAGTCATTTATCGGTCAAAACGTCAGTGAAATTGCCTACAATCTTACTGCCGAAATTCAATGGCGCAGTTGAAGAATGGATTTTATTTATTGATATGTTTAATTTATTGATGAACACAAACGAGGCATTGAGTGACATCCAAAAATTTACGTATCTCCAATCATGTCTGACAGGAGAAGCTCAACAAGTAATAGTTTCTATATCGACCACATCTGAAAATTATTCAGTAGCACAATCACAATTAAAAGATTGTTTTGAAAATAAAAAACTTATTGTTGAAAATTATCTTTGCCGGCTGTTTGAATTGAAAAAGGTTGACAAAGATTTAGCAATATCATTAAAAAATTATGTCAATGAGTTTACCAAAAACATGTGTGCATTAATTGCAATAAACGAACTAAGCAAAGACACATTACTGCTTTATCTGTTAACATCCAAATTAGATTGTTTGACCAAAGATAAAAGGAAGAACATAGCATTAAAATACAAAATCCAACATTAAACGTCGCGATTAAATTTCTATATCAGGGATGTCAGGTGTTGGACGCACTATCTACATTTTTGAGACCGCCAAAACCTTAATACACTCATACGTTGGCAGCTCGAATTAGTTTTAAACGCTATGTATGCAGTCAAAACTTTGCATTTACAACTGCACCATATTCTTCAATTTATTTTGTGAGGATAAATTGGCAAAAGCAAACAGTTTAAGGCTATGCCTAAACTGTCTAAAAAAAGGGTCACTTGTTAGAACAATGCAAATCTAGACGCTGCAAAACTTGCAATGAGAAACACAATAGCCTTTTTCACAAATTCTCAGAAAGCGTAACACCAGTTACATCATGCGCTGCAATTAAAAAAGACAGACACCAATTTGTCATTCTTGCAACAGGCATTGTTTATATCAATAACAAAAACAGCAGACAATATATCTGTTGTACACTTCTAGGCATTGGATCACAATCTAACTTTATCACCAAACAATTATGCAAAGGTTACGTTTTAATTGTTTATCAATATTCCAGTCAACAACAACAACATTAAACTCCAGAGACCAATCATTAAAAAGAAAAATTGGATTTATTTGTAATATCTAGTATTATTTCTGATCAACCATTAATATTATTGGACACATCAAAATACACAATTTTTAAGAATACATAATTAGCCGATCCAAACTTTGACAAGTTGGGAAGAATTGACATGTTGTTAAGAGCAAATATATTCTGGGAACTACTTTCCATAGGCCAGCTGTTATTAACAAAGAACATGCAAGACCCAATACTACAAAAACAAGATTAGGTTGGATTGGGCATATGGAGCATGTATATACATCTGAACAAAGTCAGAAAATGGCAACTATAAAACACATTTACTCTGCTCAAAATCAAGAATAGCTCTGCTAAAAGTGCAGTCAATTCTTGGTTTTAAGCTGTGCTGTGCCTTGTTGCTGGTTCAACTTATCGCAGCTACAAAAGATGCATTACATAAAAATATCACAAAGGGATATTATTGAACAGTTTCTACAATAGTTTTAGATTGGATTGGATAAAATTAGCAAAATACAATTATTAACTTTGGCAAACCAATGGCATTATGTGGCATCTTTGAACAATCTAGCAAATGCAATCTTAAGAAGAACAAATCCAATTCAACTACTCTCTTTTTATGGTAGCACGGACTAGAAATTTTAACAAAAAATGAAGAACTATGGCCACCAGCACTGTATCAGAAACCAAAACTATTAGATCTTAACTTGACAACAGTTAGTTTGTTGATTTTGGACGGTGATTTACAATATACTTTTAAGCAACCAACGTCATTAATTTGTCTAAAACACACTATGGCTTACTGTCTACGATTTGCCTCAAAATGCAAATTTAAATCCAAAGAAGAACGTAATTATGCACTATCGGTTGAAGAATTAGAAAGAGCACTACTTTAGTTGATTCGACTGGCACAGACATACGAATTTGCCAGTGACATCATGGATTTGAATGCACCAACTACAATAAAAAAATCAAGCAAATTGATTAGATTAAATCTATTTCTGAATAGTAATAACAAATTGCAAGTTAAAGGACGTTTGTTACATTCAGAGCTAGCATATAATCAACAACATCTAATCATTTTGCTAAAAAACTACACCATAACTAAGATGATCATAAACCACGATCATCTTGTAAATTTACTGTTAAACACTTTGCGTTTTAAATGTTGGTCAATTAGTGGAAGATCAACAGCAAAAAAAAATACTGCAAGTATGTAATTTGTTGACGGGCTAATACAGTATTTACACAACCAATTACCCAAAGAATGAATAACGGCATCTTGATCATTTTTTCATTACGGTGTGGAATTTTGTGGGTCATTTAACCGTTTTTTAAACAAAAGGATCCCGTAAACAAAAAGAATACATAGTTGTATTCATATGTTTTTGTACAAAAGTAGTACATCTTGAAATGGTCACTAGCCTCATAACAGAAGCATTTTTAAACTGTTTAAAGAGATTCACTGCACAGAACTAATTTTGTCGAACCAAATAATGAACTTTAACATCTGATCAAAAAAAGCAAATTGGCAGTTTAGACTCAGGCAGCTCAAGATTGAATACAATAAAAATTTATTTAACCAAAATTTCTACACAAGAGTACCAAACACTACTTAAAACGAGTGGTTGGCAATAATCTCTTTAGTTATAAAGAATTCGAGACATTGCTAACGCAAATTGAAGCAGGATTTAACTTAAGACCACTCCATTGTCCAGTGATTTTGAAAATTTGGATCCACTGACTCCAAGACATTTTCTAATCGGTTGCAAGCTAACTGAGGTACCAGAATCAAACGTCTAGGGATTGTCAAGCAATTGATTATCTTACTGGCAACATACATCTAAAATAAAACAAGACTTTTGGATATGATGGTCGAAAGAGTACCTCAACCATCTGCAAGAAATAAGTAAATGAACATTGTCCCATAACATATCACCGAAGAACGATAAATTGGTATGCATCAAGGAGCAGCACGTTCCTCCATATTCGTACCGCAACAGTTAGAACAATCAAAGACAATATAAAATGTACTGTTAGATTTATGAGTATTAAAAATTATTATTTTTTTTTGTTTTTTAATTTTAAAATCGTTTTTTTTTTTAAGTTACTATATTATGCTTAATAACATAAGAACACTCAAAAATGGTTGGAACATGCCTATAATATAAAATAGATTTGTTGTAAAATTATAGATGTTAAACTTATAAAAAAAAAGACTAATTTTATTCTTTAAATTATAGACAACTAGCATGTAATGTTGAAAATAAAAAATATATGCCTCAGAATAAAATTTTTAAAACAATATTTGATTCTTAACTTAAAATCTAAAGTATCAACAGTATCAAATATTAAACTATCTTTTTCATTTTGTTTACAGCTCACAAAATTTTCTTTAAAGTATCTCAATTTTTTTAACTTTTGTAGAACTTGTATTGAATATTGTTCATAAGTTTTATTATCTCTTCTAAATTTTATTTAAAAACGAGCTAATTATTTATTTTTATATAATAAAATAAATATTAATAATTAGTTTATTAATTTTAAAATGAACAAAGAATTTTTCAAATTATTAATTTGTATTATTATAGATGATTTACAATACTTTTGACTTATATTACCGCTATGATCAATATAGCAGTAGTTAACCATATGCAACCAAATATACAGTAATAATTAAAAATGAAATGAAACGGCTACCATCATTTAATTTTAGTAATAATTAAATTCCATTGCATATATAATAATCATTATTATTATAATTAATTATTCAAACTGCAAGATTTTATAATATTTATATTTATTTTATAAATGGTTACTACTACATAAAGTAATTTATGAAGATAAAGTATTATTGATATTATTAAATTTAAACTACTTGTACGTTACCAAATTTATTGTACCATTTGAAAAATTATTATCTAACCAAAAAAGAAATAATTATAGCAAAAAAATATCGAAACAGACATAAAATATTTAATCAAAATCATTAGCGTTTAGAAAGAATATTTCTATAAACTAAAATTGTATGTTAGCATATTAGTTTTAAAATTTAAATAAAGAATGTTTTATTTTATTAATATTTTTTTATAAATAAAAACTGTACCGACTGAACAAAAACTAATATTACTCTCATTGTACAAAAGAATAGTTTCAAACCTCTTCCTCCTCATATTAAATTCAACATTCATCGATGCCTCATTTCATATAGCAATGGCATTAAATATAATAATTATATTTTTACTAATATCATGCTGTACATACTCAGTAACTTCATTAGATAATCCTATTTGGTATTCTTACCAATTTGGTAGCGGATTCGGAAATCGCGAAGGTAGCTATAAATTGATATAATACGAGATATAATATTAGTTTGTTTAATAATTTATTGTAATCTTAGAATTGGTTATTACGAAAGTCGAAGCTGTCGAAGATTTTAAACCCAACGAACATGTAATTAAATGGAAGAGTTTGTCGATGAGACATAAAAGTTATGCAATTGGATTAACAGTCGATGGGATTACGGCATTGCAGGCAGTGGTAGATGATAACAAAAATGGAAGTTTAAATATCAATTCTACATATACACGTGAGTAATTCTTTTACAGTCGAGTTTAAATTTTGGTTTTTTGATTAAATGCTATCGTATCTTCATATACGTAATTATTGCGCTTTAATTAAATAAATTATAAATAATATTTTATAAACATTCTTCATATAATAATAATAATAATAATAATAATAGCTTCTTTATTTCTAATATAATTTATATTTTTCTTATACATCATCAACACATAAAATTTAATTAACTCATTTTTTTATTGTAGATGTATTTGGTTAAGTTTTTATGATTATTTTTGTAAACAAACTACTAATTAAATTAGCATTGTACATTTTATTGTTCTTTTTTAAAAATTACTATCTGAAGTATATAATTAACTATTTAAAATAAATAAAATATTTTATTTTTATTTTTGGATTAATTAGTGTTAACCATATTTACACTTTTTTTTTTTTTTGTATAAGAGTGTATTACAAAATATTTAAACTTCTTGATGTGATAATGTTAATATAAGTATTTGATTTTGATAAATTACTTCTACGATTACTTTAATGAAAATCAATTATGACAGATAAGAGTTTTGCTATTCAATTCTAAATCGATGTGAAAATTTGTTTTTTATTGTTTAACCCTGAGCAGGAGTTCTTATAACTCAAACACAAAATTTTCTTGTGTGGTAATTAATGTAATTATAAACAATCAATATAAATACAAAGTATATAATACACAATGATGAATTATTTTAAAGCTTTAATTAAAAATAAAAACAACAATTTTAATAGTTATAAGAATAATATTTGATTAATTAAATGCACTTAAATAAAATGTTTCTATTTTTAATTGGCAACCGTTATGAAAAATAACAAATCTATATTTTTATATGGTTAATTATTATTGAAAAACTAATACTCAGTATAAACATAATAAGAATAATAATAATAATACAGGTAATTGTACAGGATTGTGAATTGAATGATTAAATGGTGTTTATATAAGAATTTTTACTTGATACATAATGATGAATTATTTTAGAATTTTGTTAAAAAAAAACAACAATTTTATTTCAATGATTATACATATAATATACAAATAAATTTAATACTCAGTATTTTTTTATCTGTTGAAGATGGAAAATTTATGACGTAGTCTGGGACTCTTCCTCTTATTCTAATGAGAGTCTACTCACTAAAACTCACCATCTTGATGTTTTATTCATGTTATATGTTTTGTCACTAAGCCAGATTGGCTTGTCAGTGGCAATAATTGTGCACTATTAGTATATGTGTTGATCGGTCATGGTCTTTTATACAGAATTTTATTTTTGACTAAAACAGTTTTATTGAATTTGTTCTTAATATATCATTTGGAATTTCATTAAACAACGATCGTATGGCTACTTCTTTTTCCATATTTATTGTTATGACTTTTCACTATACATTTTTTAGCTACATTTCTCCTTGTTTTTTTGCTATGTTTTACTTTAGTCCATGTGTCTTTTTTTGCTGTTCATTATTATTCTGAGTTTAAAAAGTTGTTTAATAGTTGATGGCTCTTTATTTAGATCTTGATTTGAATAACTGCGTAGTTTTTTTATTACTTGGTTTTGTGTTTTTGGTAGTCTTTTAATAATATAATCCGACGCTTGACCGTACACAGTTATTCGATACGTAATAATAGATTCTGGAAGTGCGCGATATATTGTTGTCATAGTTTGTTCCGGTATAAATTGCCTACGGTAGTAAAAACTGTTTGCAATGTGTTTTAATTTGTTTTTTATTTTGTTTACGTGTGGTTTTCAGCTTAGATCTTGGTCTATTTATATCCCAAAATACTTCTGCTTTTTTACAACTTCTATTTGCTCATGGCAATCACAGTTCTCAGATATTTCGACATTGTATAAATATTTGGATTCATGAAAAAATAGGTTGATTTGTTTTTTTTTTTTTTTCGTTAATGTGGTGATACTATATGAACCAGTTTTGTTTTTTTTTTTGGTAGTGAATACTTTGTTGTGAGCCTATTTTTGAAACTGTTTAAATTCTCTTTGCATGTTTTTCAATGTTTGTTGTACATTTATGTGGATCGATACAATTGAAGTGACATCTGCGTATAAAAAATATTTGGAATTTTTAAAGCATGATCCTGTTGTTTACATATAACAGATAAAGTAGTGATCCCAAAATACTACATTGGAGCACACTCCTGTCAATAGTTGTATCTTTGCCCGTTTGCCACTTAACTTAACCTTTAAATTGTTTGTGTTGCCTGTCCGTGTAAAATTAAACTGTATTTACAGCACTCTTTCACACACAAACAATTCAACGTTTTTCCCAAATGGGGGCATTCCGTTACTACCCTCAAGCTATTCTTAGTGTTTCTATTGATGCTGATTTAATTAAATTACAGCTTAAGTCGTTTACTTAAATGCATATTTTTACAATCAAATGCTTTGTTCATATTTAGGTAGGTGCCCCAGCAATTTTCTGCATTTTGTTACTAAATTTGTAAAATTAATTATAGCATTTTTGTTGATTTGATTATATTCTTTTTTATAATTCGAGATTGATTATTTTAGAAGTAGGTTAATGAATAAAAGTCTAGCGTATGCTAATGATTTTATTTGATACATACACATCTATGTTTTTACGTAGTTCTACTAAAGTTTGCAATTAATTTAAAGTTATTTAACATGCTATTTTCTACTTTACCCTTACGTAGAAAATGCTCGCAAAGACACAATACTTTTGTGTTGCGCATGTCACTTTAATAAACATCTAGTAAACAAATTTTATTTTTTTTTATCTTATCTCTTTCATTTCATTGTTTTTCTAATTTGCATCATTTCTTAAAAAAAAACGTATGGTTTTGTAAACTTATTGGTATTATTGGCTTAATGACATCTTAGTTGTATACTGTTGTGGCTGGTTGGGTGTCTAAATATAAAATGTTTTGTTGTTTTATTACAATTTGATAACAGCAATTAAAGATCTTACAGTCCAGTTTTTATTGCATACTGCATAAAAATTTTAGCCTACATGCTTATAAAGTGCACCTGACGCAAGAATTAAAGTTAAAAAGCACACAAATCATGAAACTATTGCAGTGCTGCACAAGAAATTTTCTTGGCGTCTTACTTTACAAAACTTGGACATAAATTGGCTCTTCAGATCGTGAGATTTAATTCTTCTAATTTTTTTTTAAAGCTAAGTGAAGGAAACAGTCTACGTTTTTGCACCGCAAATAATTTCAGCTTTCAAAAAAATTGTGCAGTTATTTGCCAGATATTTATTGTCTCAGTTATGCAAAAATGTCTTGCTAAACTTACTTAAAAGAATGACGCTTTGCAGACAGAAACATTAACTGGATTTTATTTTCTAAGTAATCACAGAGTTTGTTCATTAAATATGAATAAAAAAATTTATTCTACTTAGGAATATATAATTAGGATTTCTGATTGGATAACCTTTTATTTGCATCTATAATTTTTTGCTGTCGTTATTAATTAATTTAGCTGCTATACTATTGCTGTCTTGTGCTTTATTGTTTTTGAAATTATTGATTGCTTTTATGACTTTTTTATATGTATGGTCTGCATTTTTAGGCTGCGCTGAGTGGTAACCTATTTGATGCTCTTACTTTTTTTTTGTGCCAAGTATTTTTTTATCTTAGTAATATTTTAATTTTTTTGTTAGCATCTTCTCTGTTTTATTTGTGCTTGTGTTTACTTGTGGATTGTACTTGCTGGTCTGCTCTTTAATTTCCTTAATGAAGTTTTTGCAGTTTTTTTTGTTCTTTAGTTTATTGCGGCTTACTAGCTTTCTTTTTATTGTTTTTTTTTTCTATCTTATCCTGTTGTGTTTTTAGAATTCTTTCTTTATTTTTTTATTTGATTGTTTTTACTGCAATCTACTATTTGTTGCTTGATTGTTTTCAGTTATTAATGTTCTACAGGCATCATTGAATCATTCTTGATTTTTAATTTCTTTTACATTTGTTATTGTATTTTTTGCTGCTTGGCTCATTGCTACTTTAATGCAGTTTTATTTATTAAATAATTCTATGTTTCTTTTTTATATCTTAGTATGTTATATACTTCTTGTATATATTTATCTTTTTGTCGTCATTTTGTGATTTTTCTAATTTCTATTTTGTTGTTCTACATTTTTGTCTAATTATTGCCCGTCCTTACTTTATAGTGGTTGGAGTTGCAGTTTGTCTCTTTTGGTCTAAGATTGTTGAGTTATTTCTTTTATTGATTATGATATGGTCTATCTGATTTGTGTCTTTTTTTGTTTTTACTTTTTTCTTTATGCAAGAAGTGCTTATTACATCATTCTATGTTTCTTTCTTTTTTATTTTAGCGTAGAAGTCTCTTAAGATAAAAAACAGTAGTGGTTGAGCATATTCTCACATACTTTTGTAATCTCCGCATAGTTTTGCTCATTATTTTTTTTCTCGGCATTTTCAGTTGAAGTCTATGCGTATTTTGCATATTTTTTGCTATTGCCTTCCATACGGGTTGAAACATCTCATCTCAGATAGGTTGCTCAGGTTTTTAGGGGTCACCACCTTATTGTGAGGCTTTGTAGCAATGAGAGTCAAAATTTTACACTACCCTATTTGAACTCTTTGCACAATATATTATTTTGATTAAAAACTGTTTTTGGTTATTTCTAACTATAATTTTACTAAAATATTTTAACAATTAATAGTTTGATTTTTTCTGAATGTACTGGTAAAAAAATAGATTGATAATTATGTGTAAAAATAAATATGACTCCAAAGTTGCTGTTTTTGTTACAACACTTAAAATCTAGATAGCGGCCGGAATGCTCTATATTTATTTAGCATTTATAATATATTTATCATAATCAAACTTATAAGAAACAAAATATTTGTTTTTACAAATTAGAAGTTGAACTAATCATTTGTCAAATCTTTTAAACGTTATGTCCTGCCAAGCTTGCTGTTAAAGAATTTTTATTTTATTCTCGACTTAACGCAACTTTAACTGGAGTTCATTCTATATTGAAATACTAACAACAATATAGAGAAACCGTGGGTATTTATTAATTATTATTAATGATTTTTATGTGTTTACATATCGTCAAAATCTTTAATAGAAATATATAAATTTTATAAAGAATTAATGTCTGCAATTGCGCGTGATTCTAAAATTGTAGTGACGGGTGATTAAAATATGCTTGATCTTTGTGAATTGATATGGATGACTGCGTATGGCTTTATACAAGTAACCTTAAAAATAGTTTTAATATAAAAAATGCAATTGAAAGTTTAGTGTGTGATTGTTATGCATCTTAGTGTTTGTCACGGTTATTATTGTTTATGATTATGGTGCTATACTGGATTTGTCTTTTGCGATGTTTGCTGTAAAACAAGTTTTAAAATGCAACGTTTATTTGTTGCCTTTTGATCTTGAAAATTACATTTACAATTACATTTATAACTTTCCAAAATTATAAAACCTAATCTTTATATAGTTAACACAATTAAATATATTTTTTTCTCTGTTTGTCTACTTCTAACTCTTTGTTTTTTAACTGCCCTCATTTATTCTATCCCTCTTCCGTCCCTTTTCAGAATCTTATTTTCTTCCATCTGTTTTCTCTCATTTTGTTACACTCTTTCAACATATGTTTCATAGTTTCTTTAATCTCTCCCCTCATTCTGCACATCAAATCTTCTTCCATCCAAAATCTTGTCACTCGCTCTTTATTATCTTATCTGAATCTTGCAATCATATTATCTTTACTATATCTTTCGCTTTCTAGGTACATTGGCAATTCACTTTCTATAATGTGTGCATAATTTGCATTGTACCTAGACTCTTTCACTCGTATTTTCCTTTCTTGCTTTTGTATATCTCTATTTTTTTCCATAATTTTACACCATGTCTCCTTCCGAGATTTTCTGATTCTTTCAATTTCTTGGTTAACACTCCTATTTCTATTGTAATAATTTTCATAAATCTTCTCTAGCTTTTCTTTTCTTGTTCTCCTAGATTTCTGTCTCATTCTTTCTTCATACTTCATTGCTTTTTTCCTGCTTCTACTCTTAACGTATTTTTGTTTTACTTCTTCCAGCACAATATATGCTGGAGTTTTACTATTTAATCCTAGCACCCGTTTCCAATATTTTACATGTATTGCTTCTAATTTCTTTTGTTTTTTCCATCCCTATATTTCTGACCTATACAATATCATACTTCTAACTAAAGTATCAAACATAGTCCTTTCATTCTAATACATTCAAAATTTCTTTCACTTATTCTCTAATCTTGTCTCATTACTTTATTTGCTTTGCAAGACATCTCTTTAATATCCCAAATATAATATATAATAAAACTTTATTTCTGTGATACTTTGCCCATACCATTTTCAGTCCTCCCCTTTTTTTCTCCCACTTTCTTTTCTGAACACCTTAATTTTTGTTTTATTTACATTAATTTCTAAACTTTTGTTTCTAAAGTATTTATCCAAACTTTTTATTATTTGTTTTATTTCCTTTGCTTCTTTTGCTAGAATTATCATTTTGCCTGCATATGGTACCGACCAAACTTTTTTCTCTACCGACACTACCCCTCCTGCTTGAGCCAACTTCTTTTTTTTTGCTACATCTGCTATGTAGATTGCAAACAAAGTGGGACTCAATGGATAGCCTTGATGTAAAGCATATTACTTTCTACTTATACACTACCTGTTCTGTCAAACATTTTTTATAGAGTCCGCTTGTAACAATTTGTAACACTGTAAATAGATAATATGCTTAAAAAAAATAAATCTACACATTTCTGTTATAATTCAATACAATACATTGTATGTGTTGTCAATAATAAGTAGATTTAATTTGTTTTAATCAAATAACCATATTTTAATGTTATTTAATAAAATGCCTCTAAGATAATTATGATTTGTTTATTTCTCTCAATTAGATGTAACTGGTTTTGTACAAAGTTTTTTACTTATGCGTTTTTATTTTAGCTATGAACGGGACGATTTTAGATGCTGCTTTACTTGAACACAAAAGCAATGAAATAATATCTATTATTGCATATAATAATTTGGAAGGATTAATTGATATAAGTTGGTACAAGATTGCAGATAACAATAAACTGGTTTGATTTTTATTATTATATAATATCTTGCTATTAATTTTAAATATTGCATTTTTAGATAAATCTTTGGAAACTTAAAGATTACAAGAAGAACATTAGTCATTTAAATTCCTTTAAAATTGATGATAAAAATTTTGTTCTAATATTTACCGATCAAAAAGAAAACTATACAACTGCAGATTTGTATGAGTTTAATTTAAACAATACATCTAAATTTTGGTAAAATGTTGTTTATTTATTAACAAAATCTTATTATGTTAATGTTTGATTTCAGGTTTGTGCAGAGTTTTGAATTTGATGTACATACTAATAGTTCAACTATTAATACATATGGATCAAATACGTATTTATCTTTTCCAGTAGAAAACAAAGTAATAGTTTTTAAATATGAAAATAATCATTTTGTTCAATTCAAAGATCTAACGGCACGCCATGTTCGATATGTAACTTCATTCAAAATTGGATCTCAGTCATTTCTAGCAATAGACGGTTATGATGCCGGTATTTATAAATTTATTAAAGACAATTTGTTAAAACAGGATATTCCGGAAAATAATATAAATGGAATTGATTATTGGATATCTACTTCAATAAAAACTTATAGAGATGAAGAAATATTAATTGCTGAAAGATCACTAGATTATAGCAGCCATAAATCGTACGACATTATAGTAATGTTATACAACGGCAAAAAAGTTGTAATCCACGAAGAAATGATATGTGATTATTACGGTACTAGAGTCCATGGAATGAACTGCCTTTTTGAAGAAACAAGTACACACGGCGTTAAAGGATCCGCATTTTTAGGACTAAAAGGAGCTATAGGTATATTAGTACCCAGAAAAGATGGTTCATCAGGATTATTTATGATACATACTAATTTGAAAACACTTGAGAGTCCTATAGAAAAACAAGTTAAAGCATTAAATGGCTTAAAAGAGAAACTAGAAGTATTATATTAAACATTAAACATTTATTTATTAAAATAATTTACATTATATTTTTAGAAAAGAATCAGACTACATCAATTTAATTTGGACAAAAAAGATGAATTGGTAAAAATAGAAGATTCCGATGTCGAAATTGTTGGTGGCTTATTAGTAGACTTTCCCAAAACAGAAGCTGTGGTGTCTCAACAAAATCCTACTGTCGTTTGGAATCAATCAAATAACTCCTTTAATAACAATGATTTACCTAATAAAATTAATGATATTCAAAATAATATCAATACCATTCAGTCAAACTTACAGAATAGTCCAATACTAACTGGCAAATGTAAAAGTTTAACTATAAATGGTTTAGTTCAAGTAAATAAAGATAGTCAAATCAAGTTTGTCAAACCTAACGAATTTAATTATGAACTGACTAATGACGTGTTTATGGATTTAGTGAGGTAAGATTATCAGTATTTTACATCAAAAATTTAAAAATTTAAAAAAATGTTATTTATGAAGATATCTAATTTTGTTTATTAACCATTATTAGTATTCACATTACGTCTGAAAGAAATATTATATGATTATTATAAAAAAATTAACTAAAAGGAACTCAACATTTAATTTTATATTTACTAATTTTTTTAAATTTTTTATTAGGATAATACAAGCCTTCATAACAATATATTAAAACAAAATCAAATACATATATAATTTAGAACAGTTTATTTATTATTTTTATATATTTTTTTTTAAATTTAATTTTATGTAATTATGTAATTAACAATAATTGAGATCAATTAGCAACACAAATAACAATGTTTGTAATTGTATTATTTCTAATTAACAAAACAAATATTTTGTGTGGCAACTAAATATTGGTACGATTGCTATTATATTTTATGACCGCTTAAACTTGGCTGAGCATAGACTCAAATAAGGTTTTCTACGTCTTAGAAATAAAATTTGGAATTTTCTTTATTTTAGTTAATAATGTTGTTTGTGAGTTGTTTTTTAATGTTTGGTTCATTTGTTTTTGTGCTTTTGGCCATATGACAAGCCTCTATCTTACTAAAAATGTAGGTTTTGCTAACATTGCAGACTGTTCTGCAGTATTTGTTTATATTTTGCAGTATTTACTGCACCATCAATAAATTCAAAGCTTTTTAATTCCAGAGCTGACATAATAATAATAATTTATTTAAAATCTTACATATAAATACAATTATATACACAGGTCATACAGTCTTGGATATATAAAAAAAAAAACATTATATTAAATTTTCTACATTGTTATTTACAAATTAATCTCAGCTACTGGAAGCATTTTAGGACAAAAAGTTTTTATGGTAGTTTTAAATAACTTCGGCGTCGAGTCTTATGGTTAGACAGATAGATAGATAGATAGATAGATCATTTATTTAAATATCACTTACGTCACTCTTAGACATTATGTTTATAATTAAAAAAGTCTTCAAAACAGTAAAATACATTATTTTCTAAAAATAGTTTTAATTTTAAAGTAAACTCTTTCTTTGTTGTTGCAATTTTTATAATTTCAAGAACTTATTATATAGTTTAATAGACATGGATAAATGTGATTTTGAATAAAATATATTTTTATGGAGATTAGGTCTAATAAATGTGGAACAAGTTCTAGTGTTATAGTTATGACTTATCAGTTATGTCTCCTGTCTGGTACATATTTTTGTTATCAAAAACAAAAATACTGTATTGAAGTATATTTACTATTGTTATAATGCCAAGTTCTTTAAAATAATTTCTGCATGATTGTCTCTGATTTAAATTTAACATGACACGTAACACTTTTTTCTGCTTTATGAGAAAGTATACTGCTATTACACCAATAAACCAGTGCATATGTCAGTACTGATTCAAAATTGATGAATCATAAGTAGCTCTATCATGATCCTCATAAACACTTTGAAAATATTTGGAAAAACCGTTCACAATAGCTTGAGAATCATTCAATAGTTCTTGATTTCAGTAAAGTTAACCTGGTATTTGAGTTGCTTTTTTCTTTTTATTAACAAACGACGATACTTTTGAAGGATCAGTTCAAATGTTAGCCTCAGCATTATTTAGATAACATTGTATTTATTGAGGATTGATGCTTTTATTTATTTGAAAACATTATTTATTTTAGTACGATACCACAACAGTTTACGTTTATTGTACAATATGATATAATGATTTTTAACGCAAATATACGACTAGTATTGTTTCATTTGAGAACCATGCCGGGTATTTTTGTCGTGTATTAACTGATGACTTTTTTGGGACACAAACATCAAAACAAGAATAAAGTTTAGAGTACAATAACTCCCATGCTAAACTAACATTTGTACACAATAACAAGACATTCCAATCTATTTCAGTAATGGACGCATACAGTTCTGGGTGATTAGCTGCTTTAAAATTGTAAACTTGCAAGTGTGAGTTGGGTTGAAGTTAACAACATTTATCTGTTTAACAAAAGCAGTTATATGTAATACTTGTGATGTGATCTTCTTTAAGAACAGAAACAGTTTTTTTGTGATGAAATTTATCAACAGCGGCAATTTTAAGTTAATTTAATATTCTTTATAACAGTAGAGTTCATACTGATTTTGACATTTAATAGTTTGTTTATACATTTATAAAACATATTTAATTAAAAATATCAAATATAAAAACCAAGAAAAAGTGTTTTAAGCCTTGATAACATATTTTCTTTAGTGCAGTTGTAGAACACAGTCTAAAATGTTTAGTTTAAAAACGTTTAAAAAAGTTTATAGAACGTCAGTCAAAGTCTCAATTTTAACAAGAGGTCAAAGAATTGACATAGCAATTCCATTTCAAACGGACCAGAGCAAGGAGGGGCTGGGGGGGGGGGGGGGAATTCTACGATTTTTTTTAGTATTTTTGTTTTTTAACTTAATCGCATTTTTTTGTTTAAAAACCGCTTTTTTAACTAAAAAACAAATAAATTTACTAATGAAATCAATCAGAAATTTTCCGTAGAATCCAAATCTGGCTCCATTTCAAGCCTATACTCTGTCTATAAGCCGCAAAAGTCATAAAACCAAGTTTTTGTTCTAAGTGGGCTGGGCAAAAAAGAACATTTTAAATTTTTTTTTAACTCTGGTTTGTTTGAATTGGAATTGCTCATATATAAAAAATAACCTTTGTATTATTAAACCAAGTAAATTTTGTAAGCTAAAAAAATTAAAAAATTGCAACAATACATTACATATGTTAAATTAAAACTTTATAAATTAATTTCAAAATACAATAATGAGAGGTGAAAAATATTCAACTTGCATGTCATATTTTGTGCTGTTTGCAGCTTTATCATGATTTCTGAATCAGAAAAGGCTGCTGCGTACCGATAATTGCGTACATTTATAATTGAAAACTGTGCTATTGCATATTTTGCTTTATGGTTTATATATTCTATGTTATTTAAATTATATGTTAAAATTAACACGTTTACAATGATATTATACCTAAAAGATAGTGTAGATAATATAAATAAATAAAAGCGATTATGATCTTTTATAACATTAAATTTCCTCATTAATCTTGTGTGTGAACTGTGAAATTTATACTTTGTTTAATGTAACTTAACATTAAACAAGTTACTGTTACGGGTAATTCTTGGAGTAGGTGTATGTTTTTGGATACGTCGTCCCAACTTATCCCAGACATGTTTATAGGATTTAAGTTTGGGCTGAGTGCTAGTCAATCGAACCGCAAAATTCTCACTTTATCCAGATAATCTCTGACAACTCTAACTACATATGGTCTAGCATTATCCTGCATGAAAATGCCGTGCTTGCCCATAGTTGTTATAAAAAGTATAACATTATTTATGAGAACCTCCATAATGTATCTGTGAGGTCCGTCTGATCTATTGAGGCAATAACGCGACTGATCTGATAACAATACCTTCCTCCAGTCTTCATTATTACATGCCAGGTGATTTTGGGCAAAAGCCAATCTTGCAACACAATGTCGACGGTTTAAAGTTGAACCTGTTGCCATCTTTTTACAAAACAATCCAGCAGCCCAAAGCTTTTTCATACGGTCCATTTACTAACATTTACATCTCTAACTTTATAGAGTTGATTTCGTTGATAAACTGCAGAAGCTGTTTTATTCCGAAAACTTGTGGACAAAAAAAACGGTAATCTCTGTTTGTTTTGACTTTTTTTGCCCAAATCCTAATCTTTTGGTTATCAGGCCAGTATCTAAGTAACGCTGATGCACCTTTTGTACAGCACAAAAGCTTTTACCAGCAATTTTTGCAGTTTTACGTTTTACGCTTTTCTCGCTCATTTTCAATCAACGCTATAATTCTTGCTACAACAATAGGGTTTTAAAACATTATGACCTATTAAGTACAGTACACCACAACCACAACAAAATGTAGGTTTTCAATTAGAGCAAAATGAATGCAGTTTTATAAAAGTTTTTAACACGGTGATAATAACTAACAGATAGATAACATTTGTCAGAAAATGAATTATTAAACGCCTACTTTAGTTTATAAATTGCAAACATAAAGTTAAAATAGCATATAAAGTTAAAATAAAAAATTATAAAAGTAAGTCATTAATTTTAAAGTGACCTCTAATTTTTGCTTGCTAGTGTATTGGCAATTTTATTTACCAAACATAATTTGCTAATAATTCTTTGATCTAATAGTTTACTTGAATTTTTTATATTAATAATACAAAATTCAAAAACACTTTTTTTTTTAAATTCAATACATTGATTATTGATATAAAGTATAGTGCAAATAACTTTATAACTGCTTGGGCTGAACCATTACTAAACTATTTTATTTAAAGCTTCATATCATTATTGGACCAATCTTGAATCTTGTAGATTGTAATTTTTACACAATAAAATTTTGGTATACAAAGTATTTTGTAATACATCTTCTAAAGAACTGTTCTAGTAGTAGTCAATTGCAGATGACGGTGGAATGTAAACAGAATCAATAATATAAGTATATTTCCCAAAGTGTAGTTTTAAAAAACACAATCACAAATTTAAAGAAATTTTAACAAATTAAAATTACTTACTTTATGCAGTTTCTTTCTACACTTTAATAATTAAGATTTAATACAAGCTGTTTTGAAAAAAAATGGTACATACTGTAATATGTTATTCTATCGTTCATTTTGAGCAAAATAATTATATAAACATGTGTCCCATTCTTAATGGTTACTAAAATATAGCTGTTGTGTGACAAATTGTCATTTATTATTAGTTGACAACTTACATTAATTAATTTACGTGTTTTTTTTCTAATTTGTTAAACACGCTATACATTTTTAATTAGTATTAAATTCAAAAGCTTTTACTACATTCAACAACTCGGGAGAAACTGGTATTGTTTTAAGTAATCATTTTTATTCTAAACGTGCAGTTAATCAAAATTTAAATGAAATAAGAAACATTCTTTAATCGGTAGATCGTTTATCTACAATTACAAGAACCTCACTTATTAGTTTTTCTCTTATATTTCCTTCTGTGGCAAACATTGATCATCAATTAAATGTGTGGTTTGAAATAATTGACAACAACTTGATTATAATAATATAAAAGGCCCTTCTTTATTACCGGAACGTTCAACAAGGGCCAGGTATTTGGTGTTTTTGCAGAATAAATTTTTAATATTGTTAGAAATCATTTTCTTACTTACAAGAACCACAATGATATTCCAATATGATGATGTTCCCGCTCATTGAAGCCGTCAGGCAACACAATACTTAAACTTCATTTACCCATAGCGGTGCATTGGCCGTAGTAGTTTTTTTAATTGGCCTGCTAGGTCTCCGGACTTAACACCATTAGATTATTCTTCTTTATTTCGCGTTTTACAGCTATTTTACATTGCCTCAGAAGTCTTACGACTTGTATAAAGGGAGTTAATGAGACCAACGGCTTATTAGGTGACTTCCGAATCATCCTGGTGAATAAAGAGCAAAGTTATTATTTTAGTCTTACTCAGGGATCGACCCCCGGACTGTTAGCGCGCTACGCTAACGCTCTATAACTGAGCTATGGGTAGTTTACCTTGCATTATTCCTACTGCTGCACAAATAAGCGGACGCTATAAAGAACTGCAAAGCACAATAAAACAGCTTAGCGTTGGGAATTTTGAACTATTTCTCAAATTATAATATTTTTATATGCAATGTTAATTTTATCAGAATTTAATTATTTATTTCTAGTGATCATTGAAAATTGGACACATATTTATATAAACTATTTTGCTCAAAATAAACAATACTATAATATGTTAGAGTATATACCATTCTTTTTAAAACACTTTTGTAGTAGTAAAAATATATTATCTATTTATATACAAAAATTATATTTATTATTTTGGGTTTGGATATGAAAACGGCTATTAAACGAAATCTTTTATATATAATTTTTTTTTTCTTAGTAATAGAAAAGCTGGATTAATTTTAATTTAGTTAGTTATTTTTTAATAAATTTAAGATAGTTTACATCTATAATATATACAAAAATATCATTTTCAGGAAAGATAACATAAATTCAATATTGAGTCACAAAACATTTAATAACTTAAATGTGGAATCAATAATATTTAAATCAGTTAATGAAATACAAGCTACAAATATAGCAACAAAAAATTCGTCAGTTTCCATAAATGGAGACATTGTATTTACGGAAAATGTGTCAATAGAAGGACCAATCAAAGTTGGAATGTTTAACAATTTAGTTCTCGAAATTGATGTAATTCAAGTTGGAAATACATACACTGGTATAGAATACAAATATTATAAAATAATAACGATTAAATAAAGCTGGATATTTTACAGACTCAATTCAATTTAATGAATTGGATATTAAAGGACTTTTAGAAACATCTAGTGTTAATAGTTTTCCTATTCATAATAATTACGTAGATGTTATCCCAAATCAAGAAAATCCACAAAAGTTGGAATCAGAAGAGTTTGATACTATCTACATTCCTGGGAACATTACAGTAGAAAATGTAAATGGAGAGGAGTTTAATAACTTTATTTCAAGTTTATGTTTGAAAAATTTGCAAAACTACATTCCGGAAAAAACAGAAATTTTAGGAGTAATATAATAATTATTTATATTTAATTTGTTATTAATTTAATATTATTATAGGATATAGTGGTAAAAAATGTCGCGTTTGCTAACTACCTCAATGATTTTAAATATCCAGAGGATTATGTTTTTTCAAAAGCAGATACATTTTCAAAAATAATGGGTAAGATTATTATATGCTAATGTATGTTTGTTCAGTTTTATATTTTAATAGGGCATAAGATATTTAATAAAAAGATTAGACTGGCTGAGTTAACAACAACAACCATTAACAACATAAATCCAGATACTGTAGTAACCTTATCCAATGAACAGCAAATTAATAAGAAATTTGTGTTTGAAGATTTGAAAATAACTGAAAGTTTAAAGGTAAAATGATTTAAATTGGTGCTATATAATAATAATTAAATTACATTTTTTAGGTTGAGAATATTACAGGAACCGTTGTAAATGAATTTAAGCCAAAACCTATATTAGGAGAATCAAATACAATTAACTCAAACGTCAATTTTAAAATGATCGAAGTTGATGGAGTTGTAACAATTGGAAATTTTAATGGCACACCATTCTTTGAAACTCTTAATAATGTTATATACAAGGTAATTTATGTTTTAAATATATTTGATGTTATGCAATGTAGTTATTGGTATTTTTAATACATTATTTTTAACTATTTAAATAATTGCAATAGTTATGATTTAAGTTTATTTAATATGCGCTTATATATTATGATAAAAATATTATATTAAGTAATGACAAATAGTACACGTTGGCACGTTGCACTTCAGAATAATACATGGCACGACAAGAAAGTAGGTATATTCTACGACAGAATTATATATTTCAGAACAAATAACTTACAAACCCTGATCACTGAACATTTTCTTTCAGATTAGCGCGTACAGACAGACGAAACAGACAATGCAAAACAAATTTTAATTTTATTATAGTATTTAGACATTTGGTTTTTAATAAAAATAATGTTTTTATCTATTTATTAAATATTCTTATTAATTAAATTATCACTTAATTTTTATATTGTCTGTTTTGTAACATTTAAAGTTATTGTACTAAAAAATCTTACTGTTGAATTGTTCTTTTTGTTCATATGTTTTTAAGCAACATATTTTTCTGTCTGGAATCCACTTAATAATATTTTGTGTTGCCATAAAACTTTCGATTTTTTTTTTTATTTTTACAGAATAATACTCAGCAACGCCTGAATATAATTGAATAAAATATTTAAACTTTTAATAAAATTATACGATAAGTTGTTTCTCAACAATAAATTTTTAAAAAGAGTTTTTATTTAATGTTTCATTCAATTTTTTACTTGTTAAATTTAACTGCAAATCTTTAACACAAAGCATGAAGACATAGAATATCGTATGTACTTATAAAATAAGTGATTGGTTGGCGTTTTGTCTTATTTGATTTTAATTTAAAAACGGCGTTGTACGTGTAAATATTTTTTTAGAAGAAACGGTTTACCGAGATTTTTGTAGATGTGATAGGATTTTAGTTTGTAATGTTTGCTTATAATATTTACAATTTTACTAGCGGACGCGGCAACTTTACTCTTCAAATTCTCTATCGTTAATGTGCTTGCTTTCGCTGTTCTTACAGAATACATATCCTTAATGCTTTTACATTCTCAATACCTTGCCCATTTCATTTTCAATCCCCACTTTTTTTATTCCTTCTTTTTTTCTGAACAACATTATTTTTGTTTTTTTTTTCTTTTCTTTTTTTTTCATTCTAAAGTTCCAATTATTTTTTTAAATTTTATATCACTTACCATGTTGTCAGCATAGGACCACACTTTTTTTCTTCTTACCACTATCTTCCCTGCTTGACCTAGGATTCTTTTTGATGTCTCCTCATACATTTTTTCCATTCTTTTTACCAAATGCTTGCTAATTTTTTTGCTCTCATAGATTTCTACAGTTTCTTTTTTCTATTTACACTACCAAATCTAGGAATAACACATATACCTCATCCTTTCCTAAAACCGGCTTGCCCGTCTTAAATTATCTCATTTATACTCAGTTTTGTATTCACCTTTTATTCTAATATCTTGGTGTAGATCACGTATGTACCCAGTAGTGTTATTTCATTGTAGTTACTGTTTTTTTTTTACTTGGTTTTTACTTTCACTTTTGTGTATTGTGCATACAAGACTTTTTTTCTATTGACTCGGAAACTCTTTTCCCTTTTATGTTTAATTTATTAGCTCATTCAATTTTTTAATCAACGATTCCGTACCGTACGTACACCTTCATTCGTATTGCTTCAATTTCTTTCTGTTTTCTTTTTATTTGTTTGTTTATGCTATTGATTATATCTTTATTTTCTTAATTTCTATTTTTTTTTGTTTTTTAATTTCACTTCTAGTTTTTTTACACTGCTTTTTGTATATCTTTTGTTTTATCAGATATGCTTTAACATCTTTTCGGCTTCTAACTTCTTTAGGGTACATTTTTTGTTTTACTATTTGTTTTTTTTTTGTTTTTTTTTTTCTTTAATTAGTTTTTTTACTAACACTTCCCTGGTTGTTTCCTCTTCTTAAAGTTTTTACTTAAAATATCCCAACCCATTTTTTCTGTAATTTCTATCAGTTCCTTTTTTTTTCTCTATTTTTTGTGTTAGTCTTTGATTTTTTGTTTTTTTTTTAATGTAATTGCCTGTTATGTTCGGTTTCAACTTTTCCTATCTTTTGTTGTCTATCTGCGTTCTACTATTCTAATTATGTTAAAAGTTTTTTCACTGTTTTTGTTTTTTGCTATTTTTAAACTTGAGCGCATGCAATAAAAATGTATTTTATAAAACTTGTTATTTAATATATGCTGGCCTCCTAAAAGTAAAAAAATACCAAAAACTTGAAACTCAAATTTTATGAAAAAAAAAATGATTAAAATTTCAACAAAAACATATGAGTTTTTTTTAAATTTCAATAATGAGTTGCTTGTTTACGTTTTCTGAAGCAACTTGCTCAGACATGGGAGGATTAAAGTTTCTGAAATAAACATCAAAGGAGACTTTATAAGTGATTACTCACTATTCCATCATCCTGCGTATAAAAGCTATATGTCGTATTACATAAAATAAATTACTTTGTTTTTCTTGGCGACGTCTAACCATCGTGAGCATAAAACAAAACAAAAGTTTGATTTGTTGCTAAAGATAATTATTTACATTAATTGACTCATTGTAGTCTCTCATAAAAAGTTATAGGCAAACAATGGAAAGTGCGATACAACTTGAGACCAAATGATTAAATTCTCCGGTAAACTGATTGAATGGAAATTCTTTACTTAAGTCTCTCCAGACATCTTTAATTGCTGTCGTTGTTAAAAGTCAATTTTAGAGAGCGACAAGCCAACGTTTTATCAACTTACCTACAACACCGAACTATTGTACCAACACTTTTGCCAATTTGTGTGCAATATCAAGACTTGGCATATTTTGATTCAAATGAGGAACTGATACAATTGTGATGCAACTGTACAGTTAATCTAGAAAATAGCAATCTTAATACTCTTAAGTTAAATTGATCAAAAACTTTTTTGTTGAAATTTAAATAATTTTTTAGTGTGAATAATTTACATATTCAGGGCTATATGCATATTGCTAGAAGTAGTCATTTAAAAAAAATCTTGTTAGCTAACAGTTTGTCGTATTCTGTATATTTTTAACAGCGCTGTTAATTAATGCTTAGAACGTTGCTAAGTAATATTTAAAAAAACTTGGTAATTGATTGGCTAGAAACTGATTTTAACAGCAGTTTTAACTAACATCGATGTTAAAATTTTACAGAATAAGCCCAAAAATAGTTGTCATTTTAACAAATCTTGTTTGCTGATAATATAAACGGTCATTACATCAGAAGGCGTGACAAATCCCTAGATAAAATAATAATAATATATATAAAAATGTATTTTCTTACAGTGATAGTTCATATTGTTCTC
Source organism: Tachinus rufipes (assembly GCA_963932245.1). Lineage (NCBI taxonomy): Eukaryota > Metazoa > Arthropoda > Insecta > Coleoptera > Staphylinidae > Tachinus > Tachinus rufipes. The sequence continues at coordinate 66,004,477 of OZ010745.1, read as the reverse complement.
AATCAAAATTTGTTAAAATGACAGTTTATATTGCTAGCAAGCAAGATTTGTTAAAATGGCAGTTTATATTGTTAGCAATCAATTTTTTTAAATAAAGATTATAAATATTGGACAAACAACATAAAATTTTCTGCATGCGATACAATATCTTCAACATATTGCAGTATACAAAGTGAATTAAAATTGATTCTATTGCCCTTAGGTATATAATCTATTTAATCATAATAATTCTAATACGCGTTATTAAAATTTAGATAATAAAAAAAAAATTTTATTGTTTGTTGTTGAGCGCAAAGTTTCACCCGACGTATCCAAGCATTGTCGTTGATTGCTGTTGCTGCTGCTTCAACACGGTTAAGATTCTTGAAGTCAATTATTTTGTTGGTATATACTATCGTATTTATAAGGCTTCATAAATAAAAATCTAGAGACGTAAACTCGGGGACCAAAGAGGCTATATAAAAAAGCACTTTGACCAATGCATTTATTTTTACATTGTTTAATTGTTAACAAGCTAAACAATCAATTTGCGGGGGTGCACTATAAAGCAAAATTCACATATGTCGGCGGACATTCAAAAGAACTCTTTCTAAGAGTTCATGCAAATAATGTTCACTTTTAGTCAATTGATTTGACATTACAAAAAGGTAAATAAATTGCTCCATACTAGTCCGACCTAAACGTTTATCAAAAATCCGTGCTTGTTATGATAAAATAATAAAACTAGAAGATGGATGAAATAGGAAAAATTTATTTTTAAATTGAAATCTGTAAATATACTGATACATAAATGCAGGAAAGATGAAACTGTAAGAAGTGTAGGCTTCATTGTAAACAAGAGAATTAAGCATCTTGTCAAATGCTTTAAAACAAATACCTCGTATACCTTTTGTTTTATTTAATGTTGGTCTATTTTTGCTGCCAAGGCAGAGATCACCGACGCCAGAGGTTAAAATAACCATATCGGGAAATTTTGCCGGAAATTTAGGAATTTAAACTTAATTTATTGGCATTTTTAACGTGCATGCAACATCGAGGCAGTACACGAGACATACTAAAGTTTTTTTTTCTTATCAGAGAGAAAACTACTTATCACAATACATTTTTTTAACTAGAAATACTGACTCTCCAAATAAGATACTTGAATATCTGGATGTGACAAAATGGGAGCCACTTTGTCACATCTAGATAAAAAAATATATGAGTTCACAAACATATATATAATTGCAGTATACAACGTTAACGTAATAATAGGAGATTTTAATCCCAAATTAGGCAATAAAAAAAAAAAATGAAAAAAAAAATGGTACAGAAAACAAAAACAAAAAGAGGTGACACCATGTTGAATTGGATACATGAATATAGTTTATATAACACAAACTCAGTTTAAAAAAAAATAATTAAAAGGAAATTAACATTGATTTCATTAAAAGGATTTCTAAAAAACAAAATTGACTAAGAGCTTACAGATACCAAGGAGATAATTTAAGACGTTACAGTACTAAATATATTTAACAAGTAGCAACTACAGACTAGTAAGAACTAAGGTAACAATTAACAAACAACTTGGACAAGAAAAAAATAATAAACACAAACATAGCCAACATCAATACCAACAATAAGTGAGTAAAATAACTAAAGAAAAAACTAAAGAAAAAGATACCAAGAAAAGCAAGGAATAAAACTATTAATAGTAAAACATCAGCTCTAATGGAAGAACGGCAGAAACTAGCCAAAGATAATAGAAGATCAACTATAAAATACTCAAAAGTTAACAGAAACGTTTGTAAACAAACTTGTAATCTAAGTAATTGAAAATAACAAAGGCATAAAGCGTCTCTGATAAGGCATAAGGTAAAAACATAAAAAAAACAAATACGCAACTAAAATGAGACTATTATTGACGGCCGAAACAATATCTTGCATATAACAAAAGAATTTTACACACATACATAAAACTCAAACATAGCCTTAAAGAATAAATGCTTAATTAGCGGGGGCGTGCCTCAAAAGTGAAAAACAACACAGATAGTATTATTGCACAAAAAAGTACTAAAAAAGCAATCAATGCTCATAATAAATATAACCTAACGTTATATTTATTATGAGCATTGATTGCGTAAACAAATATACTACTGCATTTAGCATTTAATGGTATTAAAAAAAAGCCTTTGATAGCATTAAACATTGAGCCGTCTACAAAGCTTTAATAAAACCGTATAGTAGACCAAAAGTACATAGACCTGTTGAAAAATAAGCTCACATGCACCAGCTATATAAGTTGTACATGAAAACAACCTGTTACATTGAAAAAAGGAGTCAGGAGACTTACTATTTCCAAAACTTTTCACATTAATTCCCCAAGACGTGTTTAAGAAAATCAACTGGACAGACTAAAGAATAAATGTTAATGATCAATGGTAAACAAACATATTATAAAATATGCCGACAATATCATACTAACCGCAAAAAGCATAAAAATCTAAGTCAAATTATAATTTGGCTTTACAAAAAAAAGTAGTTGCATTAAACATAAACCTATGCAATACCCAACTAATGTACGCAGAAGAACAGTAAAAGTGGAAATAGATACCATTAATACAACTTGAACGGACCCTCTGAGTATTGCACAGAGCATCATGGAAGAAACAATGATTAGCATATAGAGTAACAAATAAAGCAAAAAAGCAGAATCTTTAAAATGAAACTACGCAGAACACGTAGCAAGAAGCGACAAAAACGTTAAGCTGAAACATTAAAAAATAGAAATCATATAAACACAAACAAATAAAAAGAAAACTACCAATAAATATTATGATAACCAAAAATAAGCAACGTGAATGAGAAAAGCACAAAATCAAAAGCGATGGAAAAATAAATAGAAAAAGCCTTTGTTCAAGGAAGAACATAATTGGCTAAAAAAGAAGAAAATAAGTACAATTGATTCTTTTGCAGTGATTGCAAATCAATCTGACTTAAAGCATCTTTTTGGCAAAATATTTTTTGAATACTATTTTATTTTTGGCATTCAAAATTTGTTGGTGTTGGCCTAGTCTTTACTGATTTTTTGTGAAATTAGAGTTAGTCTGTTTAAGAACCGCTTAGCGTACATTCGACTTGCAGCAGCAGAATTTTAGCGTATTTAGCAACATGTCAATATATTATTGTAAGTGGTTTATCCATAGTTTTTATTTTTCTTATTAAGTTAAGGATTCAGTAACAACTAATGAAATAGCTTGATTTATTCAATATTATCTATAGCATTTATTTCACAAGGGTTTGCGGTATTGTTGAATAATTTATCAGGACGGTCTTGTGGATAAATTTGTAAAATTGCTGTTTAAGTTATCAGAGATCGTGGGTATAACACATGGATTTTCTGCAAAAGTTAAAATAAAAGCAAAAATTTATTTTATTAATAAGTTTATTACATTTATAAAAATTATAAATTGGTTACTAAACGGGTTATTATTTTTATATTTATGTTTTAATTTAGTTGTGAATGTCGATGTATCAAAACATTTATTGTGGTTACAATAAATAAAAAAATGTTTATATTTACAAACCAATATAAAGAGAAATATATTGTTTGCGTCAGAAAATACATATTTTTTTTTTTTGTGGGCACACCCTATACTTTTATATTTTTAATTTTAGGACATGGAAATGGCAGAAATTACTTCAGCTAAATCTTTTCCAAATGGCCTTACTGTACACAATAATCTCATCTTAACATCAAAAGCAATAAACAAAATTTCAATAGACAGTATAATTAACAAAGAAACAAATCAACTGATTAATACCAAAACATTAAACGGACCTGTTACATTTGACAATTTACTACTACTTGGCACTTTTGGAGAAACAAATATAACTAAATTGGATCAAGAATCTGTTAAATTAACCGGAGAACAATATGTTTTATCAACGCTAATATTTGAAGATACACTGGTAGTAGATGATATTGAAATTACACATAATTTAAACGATATCCATTATAGTGAATATTTATATACTGATAATAATTTGAACTTGAATGATGTGAAATTTGAAAAAATAGAAGTCAACCATTTAATTGTTGGTGGTAAATTATTGGCTAATAATTATAACTTCAATTTAACAAATTTTGAAGAAAGAAGATTGAGTTATACAAAAAACCAAAACGTATCTGGTGTCTTTCATATTAAAGAATCAAAAATACAAACTTTAAAACCCAACTTAATAAATAACTATGAATTTGATGATTTGTTTAATTTAGCTAAATATTCCGAGAATGTTATTGGAATGCTTATGAGTGGAACTTTGGCAATTAGAGGTAATATTATTATTTATTGCATTTGAATAAATAATATATTAATTTTATTATTTTAGAGATGTATGTAGAAAATTCAATAAATATTACAAGTGTTAATAATGTTCCTATGACTGATATTATGAGGAATTGTATTTGGACAAAAGAAAAAGAGCGAATAAAAGAACTTATATTACAGGTAAGTTTTATTTAATATTCAACTATAAATATATTAATGTATCAAATTTGTAAGCTGCCTTATAATAATAATAATAATAATAATATATTTATTATCCAACAGTTCTAAAAACTATTAACAGGATAATGTTAAAATAAACTATAAGTAATTAAATTGTAAAGAAAAAACAACAAATTAAATTGTAACAAATCAAAATACAAAAAAATGAAAACATCTACTATAAATCAAATACCCAATGAAAATTAACTCACATAAACCAAACACAAAATAGAAACAAAACTTACATGTTATAACATATACAATTACAGTATTTAATATTTCTATGTATTCTATATGAAAGAAGCCTTATGATTATGTAACACGTTAAGACATGTTTAGCTTTAACTTTTCTTAACATTTTCACTGTATTAGTATCGTCATTTGTAAAAAAAGCATTATGAATAATTTTGATAATTAAATATAAACCAAAGAAAAAACACATTACTGCTAACATGCTGTTTTACATTGTCTGTTTTACAATACAGTGCTCAACAAGTATGTAAAAATCTAGTTATTGATATAAAAATTGATATTTGCAATAGTTTTGTTTGCAGTTGAACAAAATAAATTAAGATAAAAAAATTAAAATTTATATTGAGTTAGTTACCTATCTAAAATATAAGTTATATATTTGTAATGATAGTGACGGATTTTTTTACATAATTTGCAAATATTGTTTATCATTTTTGTGTATCAAGATTTGCTAGTACAGTGTTAACATGTCGGGGGTTATCAGACAACAATAAACGCAAAATCTAAGTAAGATCAAAAATACATCTTCTTGAATACAACTTTCAATTTTTTTGTCTTCTTTAATAACGCAATGGTGTAGATGAAAGTAGCCCTCATTGGTATTATTATTTGCTTGTGTAATTTAGTGTTCACTTTTTTTAACTGCCAGAATTTTTCTATTTGCGTCTCTAATAAACTAGTTGTATTTAAATTGCATGTAACAATTTCTAAGTCTTTTTTTGTAGGAATTGTTCCTGATGCTATCGAACCTAATTGCGTATTTTGAACTGTAAGACTGATTTGTTATGAGGTTAGTTTTATCTGTCCGATGTTTAGTAAACTTAAATATATTTTGGCACTTAGCAATAAATCTATTTTTCTCTGTTTGCTAAATTCTGAATTGGCTAGCCTAATGTTTTCACGTATGTTTTGTTGTTTTCTTGAAAATAAGTTGCCTGTATTTATTAATGCGGTTGATAATAATGTCATTTGATTTATATAGCTGCCATTTGTAGCAGAATAACAATCAATAAATTTAAATAAATTTGTATTTATTAATTTTTGGTGGTTATGTAATAATGTGTTATGATTATGTTGCACTCTGTGCAATGTCTGGACCGGCACTCATTTGTTTCTTTATTTAGTTTTAAGCAATTGAGCCAAAGTTTTTGTTTGGTTTCTAAAATTTGTTTTATTATACTAAGATTGTGGAATGCATTGCATCGGGGTAGCTTATGTTGATGCTGTTGGCGCAATTTGCATTTGATTGAGTGCTAGTATATGAAGCAACTGAGTGTTTTTGGTGACGATCCGTTTTTAAAGCTTGAATTTGTTGTAGATGAGATTTTACTTGATCTTTCCAATATTGATTAAATTACATTTTGTCTGTTATTAGCAATTTAAGTTGATCGGTAATTAGTTTTCTACAAAAACAAGTGTTTTGTAGTAGTTGCTTTTCTGGTTGCTTTTTTACTACAATTTTTTAGCACGCACAGTAAATACTTTTTGAATTGACAGTTTTTAACATACACTGATGTTTCTTACGTCTTTTCTTCACGCTTGCAACTAAAAAAGTTTGTTTTCTTCTTAATCAAAATTTTTTTTGCTAAAAAATTGCCTATTTTTATAACAGTTGTTTTAAAATACGATGTTTTGCAACAGAAAAGGGTTTTTTATACTTATCTTTTTTATACAATTATAAAGCGTAACGTTACGGTCGACTTTGCAACACGCTAAAAGCTAATGAGTTTGATTATCAACATTTTTTGATATATATTACAAGAAAAAAACAACAGCAAAAATTAGTTTTAATTTCTTAATTTTTTACTTTCTCGTTCAATATCTTAACAAAAAATGACGTAAAAAGTCATATAATTTAATTGTAAAACGCAACAAAAAATTATATACAATTTTAGTATCACGTCGGGGAGCCGATTTATCGCAAAAATTCTTATTTTTTTGCTTTCATTAAGATGGCGGAGGAAACTCATAAGAAGTCTTGGTCAACACAATATAAAAAAAATAATGTTTATTTGATTTATTTGTCTATTTTTCGGATATAGTAATTGGACTAAACAAGTATTTGGATTTAAATGTTTTCTTCTTTAGCTCTATGCAAGTCTAACACTTATATTATTCCCCGGAAGGTCACCGTATTTATAACAGTTATATTAATTCTAAATGACGGAGTTTCCATACATTTTTGTTTAAATGTGATATCTAGCTATACCTTTTCTTAGTATTTCCTTAAAGGTTATTTAGACACTTTTGTAATGTATTAAAATAATATCACCTTCTAAATTCTAAACAATCTTATTATCTTTTATTTGATTATTTATTAAAAGTCTTTTGAAGTCTAATTACTCTCATAATAAATTGGATGTATGATAAAAAGTGTTTATAAATGTTTGTCTTTGAATTAAAGAAAGTCTACGACAATGCACGTAAATTATATTAGTTAATCGTATTAACTAACAAAAATTCAAGTAAAGCAACTTAATTTATTATTAGAGTGCGGATAAAAAAACATTTATTTTGAAATAAGCGCTTATAATAAGCATTGAAAATGTTAAAAAAGGCTGCACAAATGCCAAAAAAGCAGGAAAAAGTTTGTTGGCAAATTTATTTTATAAATTAAAGGACAAGTTTTAATTAAACTTTACCAAAAAATAATAAAAAATTAAAAAACTAAAAAACTAAACATTATATTATATATTACATAACATATTAATAAATATTTTAATCTAATTTTAAGTTACTGAAGCAATTAACAATAATATATTTTTCCATACTAATCAATTAATTAAAGTAATTATAAAGTTTGGTTTTTGGTTTGACAAAATATTTTTATAAATAGATGATACGCTTCTCTCAACATCTACTAAGGTAATGGATGCAAATTTGAAAATATTTAATGGCAACTTACATTAAAAACAAAACATGGTGCAAAACATAATGTGTAAATCAGAGATAAATAATCAAATTAATTTAAAAGAATTAACAAAAAAGTACAATAAGCCGAAATAAGTAATAAAAAAGCAAAAAAACAGCAACTAAGCATTTAAAGCACAATATGTTAAAATAAAGCAAAATAAGAATAGTGCCTGTCTAACTATTGCATTTTGTATGAATCGTATATATCTAAAAGAATATTGTTTTGAATTTAATATTAGCAAATAAGCAAATGCTATAAATCCGACCTCTATTTATTATATTAACTACAACTAGTATTGATAATGTATAAAATGCAACGAACCGTTTAAATCGTGTTGATTATATATTAATAATGTGTGCAGCTATTGTCGACAAAATTAAGATTTCTGGAAGCTGCCCTTGAGACATTATATTACTTCTCCATTCTTAAGATTGAAACTCCGAAAAAAATAAAATATTGCAACATTCTCATTTAATCAATAGATCATTATTTTTTAAATAGTGTTTAACTTATGTATAACAATACAACTTATGATTATTATTAAAAAAGTATAATGTTTGACTAGTGCTAATTTCCTATATTTTTTGGTATTTGTTGTAGCTAGATTCGTTGAAAATTATTTTGTATTTTTGATAACTTTATTTTTCTCAGCTGTAACTCTGGTAGATTACCTTCTTGGAACGACAGTCTTGTGAAAGTCTTCTAATACCAGTGGTTAAGTTGTTAAACATTAATAGTTGGTTTTCAATAAAATATTGTCAATTAGAGTTGTCGTTGAACAAGAAATTGCCAGAAATTTCTAGAGTATCTCATGCTTTTTTACATTTGAATTTCAACATTGCTAATTTTGAAAATGCTTCTAAGTATTATCTCAGAAATGAACTCTAACATTTTTTGCTTCATCAATTTTGTAAGGAAGCAACTTTCAAAATAATTTTTTTTATAATGTTACGCTCACAAGTATCATTTAAAAAAATCTTTTTTTGTCGAGTGCACAAGCATTGGTCAGTCAAGTAATTGCAAGTATTAGACATCGGTACTTTATTAAACTTAAATTCAAAAACATATTTATTGTCAGGTATAATTATCTGATAGTCAAAGTGTACAAGATCTTTAAGCCAAATACACATGCCATAAAATTTGGGAAGTAGCTTGCATGCTCAAAAATGGCATGTGCAAATTAATGGCACAATGAGGATACATGTCTAAGTAAAATAGCATGCAAGCTGTTTATGGCACGGCTGCTAAGACAAGTAGCTGGCAAGCGGGGATACATATGCCATTTGCTTGTCAATCTTTTTTAGTTACATACGCATTTTTAAAAGTGTTTATTAAAAAATTACATTGTTAGCTTGTCAACTACTGTCTACTGACATGCTAGTACCTGCGTTTATACATGCCGTATGGCATGCCTTATAGCGTCTCCCACCACCTTACTTGCACATTGCATGCCAAAAAATCAAATCTTTTTGATTTTGTGCAATTGGCTTGCATGCCAGCTAGAGGCATGCCATTGGACAGAATACACGTTTAGTAGCTGGTATAAAATTGTGCAAGTAACTGGCATGTGTATTTCCAGTGTTATTCTTTATGATACAAGAAGGTTTAATTAGGTTTTTGAAATTTTGAATTTTATGTATAATAAAACTTTAAAAGGTAGTTTTGTTATATAAAATGATGAAATCTTACGTAATTCAAATAATATTTTTGCATCAGTATATATGCTAGGATGTAGAATTTTAAGTTGGCAAAATGCTATGGAATTTTCAACGTTTTGTACAATATTCAGAATGGCGTTTAAAAAGTATATAACTTTATTTAAAATATCTATAGCAAATGGAATGTCTAAAAAATCAGGTTTTATATTTATACCGTATTTTTGTAAATGTGGTTATTATCTGTAACGTTTATAACAGTCTTTAAAGTGCTTAGAACATTTTTGTATTCGGAAATTAGATGAGAGTTCAAAAAAATGTATAAAAGTATGGGACGCCGTTTCAAGTTTTGCACCTCCTAATTTTATAAGGAGTATGCCAAGATTTGTTGTTATATTTTGCTGTGCAAAGACTGTGGTGGTGCACCACATAATGAAGATGTATCTGCAATTATTGTATTATTGGATTTAGATGTGTTTCAGTAAATATTTAATTTTATAGTAGAGTTTTTAAAAATAAAATTGACATATTTTTAACTCTATCATAGTCTTTAAACAATTTACGCTGCTTCTTAATCTAGCTACAGCTAGGTTAGTTATACTATTTTTAAGCAAAAGATTTTAATAATAAATTTTTATACGTGGGTTTTTAAAAATATTTATATTTGTTATTAGATATATTATGTATTAGATATCATCCTTTATATAACAAAGGGTTTTGTGTTTTTAACAGTTTTATTTGTCCTCAAGTTTGACCTTAAATTCTAATGCAATTCTTGCGCTCATGTCTAAATCAGCACTTACACAGTGTGAAAATGAAACATTGTTAGGTGCTGAAAATAGATTGCTTTTTATTTCAATTTTTTTTCATATTTCTTGTATTTCCTTGTTTCAAAAAGACGTAAAAAACAATATTAAATTGTTTATGTGTAACTTGAGGAATTTTTGAACAGTCCTAGATTAATTTATTTCTAGAACTATTGTTTTTTTAAGCAGATTGGTTTTTATAATTTCTTCTTTTTTAAAGCAATTTTTTTTTTGATCTAGAATTAGTTATAACAAATACCTCGTTTGATAACTGAAATATGTCTTCTCTGGTTTTGTTTAAATTAGAATGATCAACTAATCTATTAAGTATTAAATTATAAAATACATGTAACTTTTTTTAATGGGAATTTATATAATTATTTAAAACTTGAGGTTCTAAAATTATGTCAGTAATTTTGTGCATATCGAAATTTAATATGTTAAAGGTGTTAATTTTGTAGTACAGTGAATTGAGTTATTATAGGCTATTATAGCATATAATATCTTTAATTCAATTGGGTCATTTTTTAAATTATCTCGATTGTTCAATAAGTTTAGATGTTCGAACAACGTCAAGTGGAATTTTTTGATCAGCCCATTACTAGCTAGATGGTGTGAACTACAGAAGTGTAGGTCTATATATGCAATTTTAAAAAATCTGCTGTTAGTCCATTATCGGCTATAATAAGACATGGGGTTGAATGATAAAAAAGTGGTAATTTTTACATAATTTTGATAGTTTGCACATTATCTAGTAAACAAGCTTGTGCGTACTTACTGAAAGCATCTATTATTGTTAAAAATTTGTTTTGTTAATATTTCAAAACGTCAATGTGAACAAGTTTGCAAACATCACAATTGTTGATAATGTCTTTTAGCTTTGGTCAATAGTGTGTAGCACTTAATTTGTGGTAAGTAAGTCTCAGTTATTTCTCTATGGTTACATTTTTTATTATGATAATTGTCAACTAGATCACGTTGGTCATCTAATAATTTAATGTAATCTAGATTTTTTTAACATTTTTTGAAACGTATTTTGTTGTCAAAATGTTTCTGTAAAATACAATTACATTGTTCATATAATTTGTTTGTTTGAAAGATGCAATAGTATAATATGTTTATTACAACAAATTGTTTTATAAAATTAATAATATTTCTTTTTAGTAACTTTTTGAAATTTGAATAATAAAACGTTGTTTAGTGTTGTTAAATAATTTCAAAGGAATTAAATTTAGTTTTTTCCAAAATTTACGGGATTTTTACAAATTTTGATTATACGGGATTTTCTAAACTTGTACGTATTGTATTATAATCTTTTTGATCTAAATTTTGATTGTAGGCGCTAGGAGGTTTCACGCCTATTAAATTTGTTTTATCTAGATTGTAATATAGTGTCTACGGACATTTGTTCAACGGATTTTATTGATTTTGTAATATTTAAGTTTGAAAGCCGAGATAATGCATTTGCATTGCTATTTAGCTTGTCTTTTTTGTAACATATCTTGTAATCGTATTTGTCAACAAACCAATTTTGAATTGGGTTTTAAGCAAAAAATGCCACTGTAAGGGCTTGTGATCTGTAACTATTTTGAGTTTTTGGTCATACAGACAAGGCCGAAAGTATTTTGTTGCACAGACTACTGCTAGCAACTCTTTTGTAATAGTCGAGTAGTTTACTTCGTGTTTGTTGAGAGTTTGTGAGGCATACGCAACCGGAAATCAGATCCAATTACTTGCGTATGTTGTTACAACAAACGTCTTTTCAAGTTTGGGTATTGTAAGATTGGGTCGCTTAACAAAAGATTTTTTAAAAGTTCAAAGCAGTATTTGTAATCTGTACCGTTAATATTGATGTTTTTATCTTTCTTTAGCCTTATAGTTAAGGGGTTTTGTTAGTTTAGTTATTGATAAACTTTCTATAGCACCCTAAAAGTTTAAAGAATACATTAGTTGTTTAGGCGCAATATTGTTTAATTAATTTGTGATTGGTAATCCGTACCGTTACTCCGTTAATTATATTAGTTAATTTTATTTACTATTAAATGCAAGTAAATTAACTTAATTAGTTTATTATATTAACTAGTATTGATAAAGTATAAAATGCAACGACCCGCTTAAGGCGTGTCGCTTATATATTAATAATGTGTATTGTCGACAGAATTAAGATTTCTGGAAGCTGCTCTTGAGACATTATATTACTTGTACATATTTTTATAATCTATCTTGGATTAAGTTGAACGGTGAGATAGCTCAGTTATAGACCGTTAGCGTAGCACGCTGACATCAGTCCGGGGTTTGATTCCTAAAATATGAATAAATTAATGACTTGCTTTTTATCTACTGGGATAATTTGGAAGTCACTTAATAAACCATTGGTTTCAACAACAAACCCTTTTAAACAGGTTGTAAGACTTCTGGGGCAATGTAAAAAACTGTAAAACGCACAACAAAGACAAAAGTTATTTTTTTAGCAACCGACTTTGGTATTTACTCATCTGACAATTTTTCAGACAGTAACGTTGATGCAGTGCTTTTTTAAACTGTATTTGCTTTACCAGCATAAAAACATTTTTAATTTTTTTTTTTTTTACAAATGCGGATTGATGTTCATGTCGTTTACATAGTGATATATTTAATAATGTCTGCTCCATGTTTAACAAAGTTTTTATTGTACAATTACTGATGAATTGCAATACCCTTGGCTTGGATGTGCCACAGTGTAAGAATTTATTACTCAATGTAATAATATTAGTAATATAATGCAAACTTACTTTTTTGTTTGACAATTCTTTTATTCTATCCTTCTGTTGTTATAGTTGCCGTACAAACGACACCATCCTTTTCTGTGTGGATTGCTGTATCTTGTCCTTGTTTTCATTGCAGTGGTGGCTGACTATCTTCTTTTACAAACACTAGTTGGCCAATCTTAGTATTTAAAATTGAGTTTTGCTACTTGTTCCTAGTTTGCAAAGTTTCTAAATATTCTTTGTTCTATTGCTGCCAAAAATGCTGTCGCAATTGCTTTACTTGTTGCTATCTGGACAATTGATTAATGGAAATGTTCATAATATTTAGATTGACAGGTGCCGATAATGTATCTTCTACTAGGAAATGACCAGGAAATAGAAATGATTTTTTGTTAGAATCGTTTGAGAGTGGTGTTAGCGGCCTGGAGTTTAAAATTGCTTTAATTTGCTACAATAATGATGTGATTTCTTCAAATGTAAGTGACGAATCTCTCATAATATGTTTTAGGTGATATTTTGTAAATTTTACTGCAGCCTCCCATAAACCTCTAAAATTGGGAAATCTTGCTAGTATAAAATGCCATTTAATTTTGTTTACCTGTAGCACTTTTGTTGTGGGGTTTTCAATCTTTTCTTGTAAAAAGGTGTTTAACATTTTGTTTAGTTTGTAACATGCTCCAATAAAATTTGTTCTGTTGTCAGAATACATATTTGCCAAGTTTCCTCTTTTTGATACAAATCTTCTCATTGCTGATAAAAATGCATTAGATGTTAAATCAGACACGGCTTCAATGTGCACTGCCTTTGTGGCCATACAAATGAATATGCATATGTATGCTTTAATTCTCTTTTTATTTTTGCGAGAACCTTCTTTTATTTAAATAGGTCAGCAGAAATCAACGCCTGAATTTATATACGGACGAATAAACTCGGTTTGATAAATAGGTAAATTTTCTATTTTTGGAGTATTTCTTTTAGGAGATATTTTATAACAAGTCAAACATTTCTTAATTACTTCATGGTCAGTCTGTCTGCCGCCCAAAATCTAGTATTCACATCAAAGGGCTGCTTGAGTGGCTTGTGTACCGCAATGTAAATTTTTTGTATTGCACTCTAAGTCTCTTGCATCGTTTAAAAGTGAAGCTAGGCTTAAAGTTTAAACTGCTTCAATCTGGGTCAACATTGTGAACAGCTTCTCGTAGTTCAGTGTCGTATCGCCGATAACTAGAAGCAGATGCTTTTTTATTGATTTCACGACTGCTTTCCAAAGTCTTCTAAAATATGAGGCATGGAAAAGTATGAAATGCTACAAGATGCTATTTTTCAGTAGACCCTCTTTACTTGCCCGTGTTGTGTTCGTATCCGAGAAAAGTTTTTGCAACTCGTTGCTAGCCCCAGCAAAATTGGTACCGTTGTAGGAGTATATGTGCTCTGCTATACCTTACCTTTAGTATTTTAGTAGCAAAGCACACAAACACGCAGATATATGCTTTAGTTAGTTTTTTATTCCATCTCGACTTTTACCTGATCTGGATTGGACCGCAATAATCAATTCCAACCTGAGAAAATGTTCTGCTTAGCACTATCCTATTTTTAAGAAGGTTGCCTATAAGTGGGCTGGCTGCTATCGGACGGTTTTGAAAGCAAGTGATAGCTACTTAATGCTGCTCATACCACTGAACGTCCAGATATTGGCCAGTAATTTTTTGAATGGAAGCTAGAGTGAGATCAAATCCACCGTAATAAGTTTTTAGATGTTTTGTATTCACCAACAGGTTTGTAAGTGGGTTGTTTTGAAAGTAATGCAGGATGTTTATCGTTTTTGTTCAAATCCGAGTATCTTAGTCTTTATCGTACCCTTATAATATGCTTGTCTTGATATGGTTGCAAAGTAATGAGTTTTCTTTGGTCGATTTTTGGGAAAGCTTCCTCTTGCATCTTTCACACAATGGTTTGTTCGGCCGCCAGAAACTCGTTTTTGTTTAGTGTCCCGAATTGTTGGCAAATTGCTGAATCTATCTGTTAACAATTATGAGTTGAGTCAGTGATGAATATTGACTCGCAAGCTCTCTGCCAAACTCTTGCTTGATTTCTGCTACAAATGCTAGCCGCGGTTTGCTCCTTTTCTCTGATGCTTTATTGCACTTGTTTTTAATTCTGACAACGGTCCTATGTTGCTTATGCATATTTCTTTGGGCCATTCTTTGCTCGATTGATTTAACCACATTGGCCCGTAAAACCACAGAGTATTATCAATCAGGTCCTTGCAAGTTTTTCCTCTAGATATAATGTTTGCAGGGTTATTTTTTGTTTGGACGTAATGCCATTTTTCTGCCTTAGTACATATTTGAATTTCGTGTATTTTATTTGTTACAAACACTTTAAGTGTTTTGTTATTTATCTTAATCTATGATAAAGCAATAGTAGAATTGCTTCAGTAAAATATTTTGATCTCATCAACTTAGTTAATAACAAAGCAGCACATAATCTTTGCTGCATGTTACTCGTCGCGGTATTGTCAGCTGATTCATAATTTTAACATCTGTTGCGTAATGTATCTATTTGTTGCATATATGGAATGGAACGGGTTCATCCCAGCTTTACTGAAGTTGCGACTATTTTGGAACAATAATTCTTAGCGGATCAAATATTTGTGCGGTATGAGACAAAACCGTGCGTTTTGTGATCTTTTCATGTATGTATGTTAGGTGATTGATATAAAAAAAACATCAGTACTTGGGTTCTACTAAATGCCTGGTGTTTTGATGTTATTTTTTTTGTTGAATATTAAATTGATTTAGTCCTATTCTGATTCTTAGGATTGTAAATCAGCTATTATTTTTGAACAATTTGAAGACTATTTTTTAAGTTGAAATTTGGCCGATGCAAGTAAGTTTGTCAATTCTTGCTTTATTTTTATGAGCATTCCAATGTTATTGGTTCCTGTTAATACGTCATCAACATAGAAGTCTTGCCTAGTATGTGTGACCCAATAGAGTACGTATCTAATTATCATCTGCAAGCTGCTGCAGACATTTTGTTGCTAGATATGGCGCGGATGATGTCCCATATGTTACTGTTTGCAGCTCATAAATCTGTAGTGGTAGGTGATCATCACTCTACCATATAATTTTCTGATATTTTGTATTTGTCGGATGCACAAGAATTTGTCGGTACATTTGCTTAATATCCGCTGTGATTACGTAAGCTTGGAGTATAAAACAATTGTTAAATGAAATTCCTGACAAAGTTTTTAAAGGGCCGTCAAAAACCACTCTAGCTTAGTTGTTTTGCTTGTTTGTTTAAGTACTGCATGGTGTGGAAAATATAAATTGGTTCACTGAGTCCGTTTCATCAGTAAAATTAGAAATTAGTATTAGTTTCATGTCTTCAAATTCTATGTAGACTTCTATGAATAATTTGTAGCAATTTTTTAAGCTTGGGTCATTTAATCTAATAAGTTTTACTGCTGTTGTTTTTGATTCTCCCAACAAAGTGGCAACTGCACTATAAATCTTTTATCTTTATTATGTGAGTGTGTTGATTTGAAGTGTCGTTCACACTGTAATTCAGTTTGCAAAAGTGGCTGGTTTTCCATTATTTCTTCCTGATTTCAAAACCTTGTTACTGCTTTGTCAAGTTCTACCTTAGTAGCGAAATTACAGGTTGATATAAATTGTATGCTATTGGGCTTTAAGCATTTGCCAGACATTATTCAACCAAATTGCGTTTTTTGAAGGTTCGAATGTTTAGAGGTTGCCTTGAGTTGTCCAATGCATAATAACGAGTAAAACAGCTCCGCTTCATTTAGCATGTCTATTGATTTTGATTTGTAAAACTGAAGATCAGCTACACTCAAATGTTGCAGTAATTAGAATTGGTGCGTATCCAAAGACACGGCCGGTAGTTGAGATATTCTTTTAATGACCAGGCACTCTAAGTTACTATAAAATAAACTTACTCTTGATTTTATGCTAGTCTTTGTCTTGTTGGCAGTACATTGGTATGTTTGGAATGAAGCACTACTGGATGATACTGGGTTATTTGAATCAGTTGATGGCCTCAAATTTGTATCAAAATGAAGTAGCGAATTGTGTAACTTTGAACATTGTTTACATCTATATCAAGATTTGCATTGTTTTGAAGTATGATCAGCATATAGTTTACACACAACTTTATTTTTGTTTATTTTAACTGAACTATTTGCCAGTACAGTGTCAACAACCTTATTGAAAAGACGTACGTACATAACCTTTTTTAATCTTCGCACATTTATAATTGTTCCTATTTATCTATAACCATATCCTTGCCCTATCCCTAAAATTGCTAGCTTGCGGATAATATATCCACCCATTTAAAATGGGAAAACCCAAGCGGCATCGAATAGATAAAAAGAATCAACCCGCAAACAAAACAATGCCCCATGACGCAGCAGTTCACAATATAGACGAGAGTGACGAGGAAGAAGAATTAAATCATGACAAAGCTAGGCAACTAGAAATACAGAATAGCACCAAAAATGAATACATTAAAACAATAGAAAGCCCGAGTAATTCGCAATTAGACCCGCAGCAACTGCCAACAATAAATACACAACTAAATAAAACACCAATAAATAATACATTTCCACAGCAAATACAAAACATAAATACTGAAAATAAATATATACGGACCTATAATACGATGCATCCTGGACCCTACCTTGTCATTATTCAAACTGATAAAGAAAACATTAAAAAGCATCACCCAACAAAAATAGCGGAATCAATATTTAAATACTGCCCAGGAGCAAAGGATATAGAAATCTCAGGCCCGAGTAGAATAAGAGTAATATGCGACTCGGCAACAACAGCCAATGCGTTAACAAAAAATGAATACCTCCAACAAGTCAATTACAAAGTCTTAATACCGTCAAATAATAAAGAAACGAAAGTAATTATACACATTCACCACAGCATACACACGCAGACAATCGTAAAAAATGGCAAAGGAACAAACGGCGAAGAAATACTCTATGCAAAAAGATACACAAAAAAAATCACGGAAAATGACGAAAATCGCATAATTCAATTAAACACAGTCGAACTTGTAATTAATGCCGAAAATCAACCGTCTCATATTTTAATGGAAGGCATAAGATACAAAGCAGAAACATACATAGAAAAACCCACACAATGCGGCAATTGCTTAAAATTCGGTCATAGGAAAAACCAATGCAGAGCACAATTAAGATGTATCAAATGCGGAGAACCACACATGTCAGAAAACTGCAATTCAAATATGTACAAATGTCTAAACTGCCAAGGAGAACATCATGCCAAAAATAAACAATGCCCTAAATACAAAGAACAGTTAATAAAATCATATACTTTCATAAATAAGACAAAACCAGACGCAGTGATACAAGAAAAAGAAACACTTACAAAAATTACAAGCTTAAATAACACATATGCTCAGGCAATAAGTAACAACACACATCTCCAAGATAATAGCATAGAAACACTGTTAAACTCAATTGAAGAAGAAACAATACAGAATATAAATACATGTATCATGGAAACAATACGAGAAACACATTTATCTGAACAACCCATAATCATAAAAATCCTTAAACATGTTGTCACAACTTTAGTGAATATTACAAAAGCAATCACCAAATCAATAACCGATCAATTACAAAATGCAAGACACAAATAATATTCTTCAATGGAATGCACAAAGTTTAATAAAAAAATGGGCAGAACTTAAGAACTACATAACAACACAGAACATACAAATTGCAGCAATTTCAGAAACATGGCTAAAAAACAATCAAAATATAAAATTAAAAAACTACAACATCTATAGATACGATAGAGACGATGGGTATGGCGGTATGCTACTAATCATACATACAAAAATACCTCAAACTAACTACAGCACTAAATCAATAAACAATATACAAACACAAGCAATAACTATCAATAATAATATAGTTTTACAAAACATATACATACCTCCTAATAATATACTAACACAAACTATTCTTAAAAATATACTACAGCATAAAAATGGACAACGCACAATCATAATGGGAGATTTTAACGCCCATAACACACTCTGGGGATCTACCAAAAACTGCACAAAGGGAAAAATAATCGAAGACTTTTTAAATGAATTTAACCTAATAATACTTAATGATGGCAGCCCAACAAAAATTGCTCAAAATGAGAAAAATGTTCGACCATCATGCATCGATCTGACAATATGCAGCAATGACATAGCCATGACTTCGGAATGGAATGTTAAAAATGATACAATGAGTAGCAATCATTATCCGATAATTACTAAAATTGCATCAAATAACATAAAACAAACAAAATATTCACGTCGAAATTTCAAATTAGCCAACTGGGCACAGTACTCACAAGAAATAGATATGGAAATAAAAACACAAAGAGACCATATTAACTTTAATATCCTGTCAAATATTATACAGAACGCGGCAGATAAAACCATCCCACGAACTAAAACAAAAAACTATACTCACACTAACCACAAACCACAACCATGGTGGAACCCGGAATGTAATAAATTAATAGCAAAACGTAAATTAGCACTAGGAAAACTACGCAAAAAAATGAGCATTGAACACTACGAAGAATATAAAAAGACATGTAAAGAAGCCCAAGATGGTATAGAAAAGGCAAAAAATAATAGTTGGATTGACACCTGTGAAAACTTAAATCCAAAAATGGACAGCAGAAGAGCATGGAGTATAGTAAAAGCTATAAAAGGGAATGGAAATGCCCGAATAAACTCAATTAAAACAAACGATAAATTAACGGAAGAATTATTAAAAACCATAACACCGGACTACACGGAAAATCACCATCAAATAGTTGAAAAACAAACCAACGATATACTACATCCTTTGGAGACTAATTTTAACATGGACGAATTAACCTTTGCATTAAAACATAAAAAAGCAACCGCACCCGGACTAGATGAAATAAATTACAACATGATCAAGCAGTTACCACATAAAGCAAAAACAGTATTATTGGAAATATTTAACGAATGGTGGCAAAAAGGACAAATACACGAAAATATGAAGAAAATAAAAATTCTACCATTTTTAAAAACAAATAAACCGGACGATCAAATTAAATCTTATAGATTAATATCCCTAATCCCATGCGTTATAAAGGTATTAAATACGATAATTAAGAATAGACTTAATTACTTTGTAGAAAAAGAGCATTTATTACCAGAACATAGCTACGGTTTTAGACAAAACAAAAGCACATCAGACGCTTTATATAAATTATTCTCCGAAATAAGGTTAAACACAGCAAAAAAAGAAATTACTTCGGCAGTGTTTATAGATCTAGAACAAGCGTATAACTCCGTAGATATTCCGACACTAATCAATATAATTACTGAACTAAATATACCAAAGAGATTTATAAGATATATATATTCTTTTCTAACTGACAGATCCTATACTATCCAAGCAGAAAACACACACTGTCGTACCTCTAGTACAGGACTACCACAAGGGAGCACTCTAAGCCCTATACTTTTTAATCTATATATGCACAATATTAAAAAGCACACAAAAATCAATCTCATTCAATACGCTGACGATATTACTCTATATACGACAAATAAAAATATAAACATAAATATAAAAATACTAGAAGACGAAATCAAAATAGTGGATAAACACTTTCAATTACTAAACTTAAACATAAATATAGACAAATGCAAAACAATACATTTTACTAATAAACACAAAATACCACCCCATAACAACATAAAAATGCACGAAAAAGATATACCGGAAACGGAAATACATAAATTCTTAGGTGTGTGGATGGACAGAAAATTAAAATTTAATAAACATATCGAAGAAGTAGAAACACGAACAAAAAAAGATATAAATTTGATTAGAGCTATAACACCAAGGAAGAAAGGAGCCAAACAAGATATAGCAGTACACCTTTACAGAACCTTAATAAAACCCAAAATAATGTATGGATGCCAAATATATGCACAAGATAATAATAAAAAACAAGTAGCAACCTTAAAACAAATACAAAATAAGTCCTTAAGAACAAGTATTGGGGCCATCTGCTCTACGCCAATAATTGCAATTTTGAGCGAATCAGCAGAAACTCCTATTGATTTGCAAATAAAAAATCAAATTATATATCAAAACATTAAAACAATTGAAAAAGAAAACGTAATCCAGATACTACAACAAACTAAAAACATATTAGAGAAAAATGGGCAATATGTAAACAAACCACTGCCAACTGACTTGAGTGTTTTAGAAAGCAACAAAAGTATCATAAAGTATGTAGCTCCAACACATCCAGTATCATACCAAAATACATATCCACTCACTAGAAAAGCATTACAGATACATACAAAAATACCTAAAATTACTTCCAAAACACTAGACTGCACCATAATAAAAATGGAAACACTTCAACTGATCAATACAAAATATAAAAACTACAACCACATATACACTGATGGATCCAAAACAAAACACGTAACCGCGGCAGCAGCGGTTTTTAACAAAAAAACAGCGGACTTAAAAATACAACAAACTGCATCAATAGTAACAGCAGAATTAACTGCTATTAAATTAGCACTATATCTAATTAACAAATACCCCAATAAAGACAATACACGTTATGCAATATTTACAGACTCCCAAACATCCCTAACCTTACTCCAACAAATCAATATTTCCACAAAAACTAACTATATGTGCGAAGAAATATACAACGAAATCAATAACATGTACACAAAAGACATAAAAGTAGTGTTACAATGGATACCAAGTCATATCGGAATACCAGGCAACGAAAAAGCAGACAAAGCAGCCAAAGAAGTAGAACAACCAATAACAAATATTATATTACCACGAAACGATTACAAACATCAATTGAAAAAAGGAATGCAAGAACAATGGCAACAACAATACGAAGAATCAACAAAAGGCCAATTCTATAAAAAAATCCAACAGCAACCCTTGAATGAACTATGGTTTGATAAACTTAACATAAAAAGAGGACTTATACAAAAAATTATTAGATATCGGACAGGACATGGAATGACAGCAGAGAAACAACACTTATTTAAACAAAACGACTCTCCAAATTGCATAAAGTGCGACCTACCTGAAACGACAGAACACCTACTTGAACATTGTAATGAGTACGCAGCAGTAAGAAGTATTTTTTCAGAAAAAACCAAAGAAAAAACCGTGATAGATGCACTTAGGAATATAAAGAAACACATCAACCCCATTGTGGAGTTTATGGAACAGCTTCCAACAATCTAAACTATATAGACATTTTTTTCGGCCGGATGTCAAATGACAAAGCCCTCAGTTTATTTTTTTTTGTGTATATTTATATGTAAAGAATAAATTGAAAAATTAAATTAAAAAAAAAAAAAAAAAAAAAAACTGAACTTTCTAATCTCGTCGCATGTTATATAAAAGCTTCTTTGTTATAATGTAGATCAATATACGATCCCAATAATCGGTTTGTTTGTCTAGAGCATTTAAAGCTTGTATATGTTTTGTTGTGTTGTCTAGTATTGATCGTACAGATATATGATTTTCTTTGTGTGTAGCTGACTGCTCGCACAACAATTTTAAGTGATTGTGAACTAATAGCAGCTTATTTTCATACATTTATATTAAAATGTCTTATGCTGTATTGTAGTTTGCTGCTGATATTTTTAATAAATTCGGAACATGTATAGCTTATCCGGTCAAACTAGTTTGTAGATAATGATATTGTTGAATGTTATTCAATGAGCCATTTGTGTGTATTAATAATTTAAAAGTATAGTGAAAATGTAACCAATTTTCATAATTTCCAGAAAATGAATGTAGTGTTATTGTAGGTAATCGTACGGGAGCTTTACTAGATGTTACTTATATTCTTCGTGGAATCTTCTTTTCTTGATCCTGATGATATTCACGTTTTTGCTTACACGATACTTTTGTTAAAACAAGTTTCAAAGGCACATCTTTTTTATCATCAATTTCAGATAAAATTTTAATTTCATATTGACAGTTTTCAAAATCTGGTAGATTTTGTTTAGCTCTTACTAACATTTCTTCTAACTCAATAGCGTTTACATTGTTGTTGAGTTAAGGTAGCTTTCAAAACGAGTTAAGCTTCTTTTTATTATTGATTGCTGCTTGGAAAGCTTTTTGAGTTTTTGATCAACCTTTTGCAATATTTGATGAAAATTATTCAATTTAATGTTTATCCAATTTCCACGCACTGTCAGAAATCCGGTGGTTCGAAGGACCAATGATAAATTGCGACACTCATGCTTAGCTCTATCATAATCACGAGCACGTGGGGCAAAACATTTGAAAATTAAATATGTAGACAACCTACTGCGTCTCTATTGACAAGTAAAACCCTAGTTTCTTAATTGAGACAAAGTGTAACAACTTTTTCTAATTCTATGACAAAATCTAACTTTACTTTGTTATTAATCTACCAACCAACACTATTGTGTACTAATACTTTTTAAAACATATACATATTAAGTTAGATAAGTTTAAACCACTGTTCATAATAAAAAAAATATCTGAGTTTATGTAAATATATTTTTTGTTCAATTTTAGGACAACGTATATTTTCAAAACTTAGAAATAGAAAATTTTAATGATGTTAGATTTTTTGAATTTATTAACAATATAATTTATAAAGATGAAAAAGATAATATAACAATATCTGCTGGAAAAGTGTATCATAATGGATTTGAAGTTACAAATTATATTAATACACCTATGCTTAATGAGATTAATGTTGAAAATATTTTGAGAAAAGAAGGAAATCAATCAATACAATCAAACTTAATAATCGAAGGCAATGTACTACTACAGGATAAAATTGAAATAGGAACATCCATAAACGATATTCCAATAGAACATCTATTAACATCAATTGAGGTTGTTTCCGAAGACGTCTATAAAATTAACGGCAAGTAAGATTTATTATAACAATACCAAACTAATATGTTGTTTTTACAGGTGACGTGGTATTTGAAAAATTAGCTTATATTAATGATTTAACAGTTGGTGAAAGACTAAATAGTAATAATATCACAGATTTCCTAAGTAATATAATTAACACAAGTGAAGATGCAAAAATTCTTAAAAATATTACT
The DNA here is from genome assembly GCA_963932245.1 of Tachinus rufipes. Classification (NCBI taxonomy): domain Eukaryota; kingdom Metazoa; phylum Arthropoda; class Insecta; order Coleoptera; family Staphylinidae; genus Tachinus; species Tachinus rufipes. The sequence continues at coordinate 65,980,378 of OZ010745.1, read as the reverse complement.
TTTCTACTTCCTATTACAATCAAAGGAAATATGGCTGTAAATGATAAAGTTAATCAAATCAATTTTTCTAAAATTAAAGAAGAAATTGTTTTAATAACAGATGATGCAATAATTGAAAGCTTTATAAAGTTTGAAAACCCTATTATTGTAAACGGACAATTTTCTGTTGATAATGATATTATGGGAAAATATGTGATGGGAATTGATTTGGATTTGTGGATGCAAAATGCAGTTTTTATTAATAATGGGTTAATTTCAGGTAAGTTCTTTATTTACACTTATTACTACAACTAATTATATTTTTTTATTAAATTTTACTTTATAGGAGTGGTCAATTTTGAACATGCTACAGTTCTCGCTAATATAAATGCAGAATATTTTAATGACGTAAATTTGTCATCTCTCATTCCTTTACGCAGTAAACAATCTATTATTGGCAAATTAGATATTGTTGAGTTATCGTCATTTAATAATATTGAAGTTAATAATGCTGTTAATGGATATAAATTAGAACCTGAGTTTTTAAATACAGTTTTGGTATTTTAATTTTATACAAAAATTACTTAAACTTTACATATTATTTTTTAGGCTGATACTTCCCAAAAAATTAAATCGAGAATAATTTTCAAAAATAATACTTTAGTAAACAAAAAATTAAAAATACCCGGTATAGTCAATGATATTGATTTTAAAACATTGGTACTTCTTAATGAGCCCCAAAACTTAACCGCACAATATCAGTTTTTAAATAAATCAACTGTTACAAATGATATTGAAGTATTTGGCCTAATTACTGGTATAAATATGAACTATTGGGCAGTTAATGGCATTAAAAAATACTGGCCACATACACAAGTGATATTTAGTCCCTGGAATTTACATCAAAACCTTACGCTTGCTAATGTTACAATTGGAAATGGAGTAATAACCAATTTAGATATTAGAAAAGTAGCTGATAATGTTGAAGGAATGAGGCAGTTCAAATCTATAGTAGAACAAAAATTGATGGTAATATGAGGTGTAGCATTAATATATATATATTTACAGTTTCAAACAAAAAAAACTTTTTTTTAATTACAAATATTTAGATTGCACAACTAATTAAACAAAATTAAGAGATTTATACCAATTGCTCGGTTTATCCAAATAAAAAAAAAACTATAATAACACGTTTATACAAAAACATGGAAATGCGATTATGAAATTTGTGGGCCTATTCTAGACAAGTTTTATCATCAATGCTACATTTTTATTAAAATCATGTTGTTTTATTTTAGTCAATCAGATACAATTAACATCGCATAAGAAATATTTAGAATATCGCTATAATGGCCTAGTTACACAATACGAGTTGCTGACCTGACAGTGGACAGCTACTGCGTGAGACAAGTAAAAACAAAAAATGTTACTGTATTTTGGATGCTAGGTACTGACTTGCACATGACAGTAACTCGTGATGGTGCGAGTAGCTGCACTGCAGTAACTGACTAGGACAGCTCGGATGCTAACTCGCACTGTGTAACCAAGCCTTTAGGTTGAGATGTAAATGTTTTTATTAGTAAAATTAAATTTTGCAAGTGCGGATTGCTTGTTCTCTTTAACTATTTCTAACATTATATAAAGTTTTTATAATTACTTTGTACAACTCAACATATGTTGTTGAAAGAGGATTTCTATTGCGTCGTGCTGAGATGAACTGAGAAGCTACAATTAATTTAATTTTTGAACAATGTATTAAATACGCTATGGATTGCCAATCCGCCAAACAAGCATCTACTGGATGTTCTATTTAATGCATCTGATGTTTAAATCAGTCAAGAATATTTTTTTGAATATAAAGAATAAAGCATCAAACAAGCGCAAAACAATGCTAATGTTCTTATTATTAAAAACACTAGAACTGTCTCAATACAAAAACAATTATTGTTGTAGGCAAAGACGTCGATTTACTTCTGCAAATAAAGAAGTTTACTTTTTTAATACAAAAATATACTTTTTTAAAAGTTTTGACGTTTTGAATAGCAGCAAAGAACATTTTTATTTTCACATTCAATAACTGGATGCAATACCACATCTTTGCTGTTCAATGAAAGCAAAATAAAAGCTTTACAAATATTGAAGAAACGAGACAATTTAAGACAATTTGCAAGCAAAATTTTTTAAAATAATTTATTGCTTGCCAAAATTAGTTTTTAATAATAGAGCTTTATACAATGAACAGAGACTCGTGTATTACTTTTTTGCAAAAACTACGCAGCTCAATAAAGCTACAATATTAACGATTTTTTACACCTGTTGCCGCTCTACAATAACTATACTAGGTGATATAAGTACAAAAGTGGCTAAAAAACAAACTTAATCTCACAAACTGGGGATAGAATGTTGTAAACAGCATTTTTGGGCCCATTAAAACTCTATCTTCAGAACAAAAAAATTAAAGAAATAAAAAAAATCATTAAAAAAGCAATACAACATGAAACAATAAGAAATATAAAAAAGAAAAAAAAAAGGAAACAAGGATAAAACACACAAAGAAGACTACTAAGTCAATACAACTACAGAAAATAACATGTTCAAATAGTTAATAAAAAAGATGGCAAAAAGACAGAGGAACCAAAAGAAGAGATTAGAAAGCTAATTAAGGAAACAAAAATAAAGAAGTAAAGTAGGAGCAAGAAAAAATACATGTAATGCAAAAAGTTAAAAACAAAGCTGAAAAATTAAAAAGGCAGAAATAATAAAATAACATTATAATAATAAGCATAAAAACAAATGAAAATAAAGGTGAGAAAAAATTGAAGAATTTTTTGGAAGAAAAACTACTGAACAAGTTAAAATAAAAAAACACACGTAATACATAAAAAAAAAACAAATAATAAATGTCAAAACCAAAAAATGGAAAACAAAGTAACGAATAATGAAAGCCATAGAGACATAGCAAAAGAAGTAAAAGCTAATGGCAAGAAGGTAAGAAGGTAAGAATAGTGAATAGACATGGAATAAAGAAATAAAAAGTCTAAAAGAAGTAGAAGGTACTATAAAAAAACTATCAAAAAAACAAATAAAAAAAAGAAAAAATACTCAACAAAACACGGCAGAAATGGTAGAAGAAAGAAGTATACACGACAGCAAACAACAAAAAGAAAAAAAAACATGAATTAAATACAAAAAAAGAAAAATAATGAAAAAAACAGAAGAAAAAATAGAAATATGGAATATAAAAGGATACATGGGAAAAGAAGCAAAACTGGTGGAAAAAATGGTAAACTGAAAAAAAAAAACTAGAACTAACGGAATTTAAAAAAAAAAGCAAGCACTAGTAAGAATACATAAAAGATACTGGTTACTGCAGACAAGAGTGTCGTAAAAGGAAAAAAACAAAGAAGGAGTAGGAATAATACTAGCTCCAAAGAGTATAAATGATACAATAAAAAAATTAATTTAAAAAAACACATAAATAAAAGAATTTTACAATAGAAATGAAGCTAGTTGAGAATAAAACATGGAATATAATAGTAGCATACAGACCAAATGAAGACGCAACAAAAAGTGAAAAACAATTTCTGATGTATTTTGTTTACAACAAGTACAAGACTACATACAAAAAAATCAAAGAAAAAAAAGGAGTATGCGTAGAAAGAAAATTGAAATTTTTTAAACGAATCATTCTAGAAGCGGCAAAAAAAACTTATAGAACAACAAAAATAGTAAACAAGGGTATAAAAAAACAGAAAGAAAAATTAAAGGAATTATAAAAGAAACAATGATAAAATCATAGACCAAATTTGAAAAAAAAATAAATGAAAATTTTAACAAAAACTAAAAACTATTCTACGGAACGTAAAAACATCTAAAATAAAAATAAAAATATAATAACGGAAGAAGATAGGGTAATGGAAAAATAGAGGCAATACTTCTAAGAACTAACAGAACAAAAATTAAAAAAAAAACAAAAAAAGATGAAAGATGAAAAATGAAAGATAAAAGAGTGCTAGGTCAGAGACAAAGAAAGAGGCACCAGGAACAGATAAAATAACGCAAAAAACATTTAAATCTATGGAAGATTGGGATTGCACAAATACCAAAACTAATAAATGACATAATAAAAAATGGGAAAATGCCAATGGAATGAAATAAAGAAATAGTCCTACTAATTCACAAAAAAAAAAGATATCAAAAATGTGAAAACTGCAGAAAAATCACACTAAAATGATAAAAAAAATGACCCCAAAAAAGCATTTGATAAAATCAAGAATCATGGAAAAATAGAAAACATTTGAGAAAGAAATAATAAACGTAATTAAAAACATGTACACAGCAAACAGAAACATAGTAAGAATGAACAACGAGAAATAAAAAGAATTTCAATCAAAGAAAAGAGTGGAGCAAAGATGCGTGCTAAGCGCATTGCTCTTCTTAATTGTTTTTGATAAAGCAATAAAACAAGATAAGAAAAAAAATTAATGTTAACAATAGGATAATATCCTAAAAATATAAAAATAAGAAAAATTGCAGAACTGCTATTTGCAGACGATATGGCATTGATGGCAGAAGAAGAGCTTTAACACAACATGAAAATAAACTATAAAAAAATAAATATCATAATAAAAGGAAGAATAATAGAACAAGTTGAACATTACAAATTCTTAAGAACAATAATACAAGGCAACGAAAAATTAGACAAAGAAATAGAAAAAACAGCAAAATTTTATAACATGTTAAAAACACGTTCTTCAACAGAAACAAAATATTGAAAACTACAAAATCAAAAATAGTTAAAAAAAGACAAAGACAGTGGAAGGAAAAAATGCAATGAAGAGATTACTTAGATTCTTAAGATTAAAAACAAAACAAGAATTAAATAAGGAACTAGACATACAGGATAAATTTGCACATAAAGCCAATACAAAAAAATTTCGGAAGGGCAAATGAGATGGTATGCACATATTAGAAGAATAAGTGAATGAAAAAACACCAAGAAAATACCATATATAAGACGTGAGTAACAAAAAAAAGACCCAAAAAAAATGAAACAACGCAATAAAGAATAAAGCTACAAAAAAAGAGAAATAAAAAAGATTGCTAAGGATAGGAAAAAATTACGCAAATATTATTATACAAATTAATAAAGTAAAGCGTACACCAAAAGGTTAAAGAAACAAAGGAATAAATAAATAAAATAAAAGTCTATCATCACCTGCTCTAGATGTACAATTAATATTTTTGCAATTGCACTAAATGCTTGCTGCTGATTAAACTGTGTCTGCGAAAAAGTTAGTTTGCACTGTTCAGCAGTATGTGGAAATTGTGGCGGCTTGTATTTTCACAATACAAAATTAAATACAACACAAAACAGGAATGCAAATGTTGACAAAGACATACAACTACCTGAATCCTTAAAAAAAGCTATACAAACATAGATGATGACGGAAAAAACTTAGATCATCTCTAAAATCCAAAAATAAACAAAAAAGAAGATCATTAATTTAACAAATTTATAAAATTGAGAAACTAAGTTAAAAAAATAAAAGAATTATAAAAGTTACTTTTTTGTACACCATGTAATTTTGAACATTTACAAAAATACGTAATAAAACTTTTTTTATAGCAAATAGGCTACAAATTATGTTACATTTATTTTGTCATAAAGATATTAGATTACAAAATATTTATTTGCAAGAAAAATTTTTTGGTTTTTTGTAAATTTTTAGCAAGTTATATCAATGGAGACTTATTAGACGTTGCTTAGAACAAATGCTAAAGTATACATAAAAATTTAAAATTTATTCATCAATTTATTTGCAGAGAAAATCTTATTTGACTGAACTATACTTGTTCTCATTCAGAATGAATCTTAAAAGTTTATTTGAGTTACCATTTACATCAGATTCATATATCAGATGTAACGATTGGTTTTATAAATGCTAGAACAATTAAGTTTGTCTGCATTTTAAAGACAACCCGCGAATTGTAAACTTCTTTATTTATAGAGCAAGGAGGTTGTCCTTTTTGATTGATTTTAATTTTTTTATCTTTATCTATCTACGCTCATTCTATTAACAATTACTTTGATGAGTTTGTTCAGTTTTTTTAATATTTCTTTGTTAATTGCTTGTTGATTGAACTTAGTTTCTGTTTTTAATTAACTTCTAATCGTTATTTGAATAATAAAAATAATACTAATAATAGTAACTTTTTTCTTTAAGTTTATGCGTTGCAGAATCAAATTTGTCACCTGATTATATTTTGTTAACTATTGAAACACTCAAAATTTCCTAAAAGTTAGCTTTGCTTAAGTCTTTGTAATAGTATTTATTTTTTTTAAGCTTGTCTATGAGATTGTATTCTGAATCTAGTTTTTCTAGAGTTTTTGACTGTAAACAGTTACCGTTTTATTAAGTTATTTATTGTTGGTTTGAAAGTTGGTGTTATTAGAAAGATAATATTTATTGCACTAATAATACTGGGTAAAATAAAAATCTATTACTCTACGAGCTGTTGCAGACTCACATACCATATGGTGTATTGTGCTTTAAAGCCTATCACAACTAACATTGTTTGTCCTATTTTAAGTTTTTAAAAGTCAGTTACACTGCTGGTCAAGTGCAGTGGGTTGGAATACTAGAGTACTGGAGTGCTGCAGATTATAAAGAAGATGACTTGAATTGCAGCTGCTGGATTTTCTAGTCTGTTTTTTTAGTTTGGTTTTGAATTTTGGCATATTTTTTTGATTTTGTTAATGCTGATCATTTTCAATAAATGAGGTTTTAAGCATCTTAACTTAATAACAGTCGTTATTACGTTAAATGCTGAAACAACTGCTTTTTATAAATTTCTTGCTTGATGATGACTTTTATTTTTGTTGAGAAACACAATTTATGTCTCAAATAAAATGTCTTTTTTTAGTTCTTTTTTTGTGGAAGAATAGTGGCTACATCAACAACCTTTTACATCTCATCGTGGCTAAATTAACAACTTTAATAAGTTACATACATCGCAAATTGTGTAAGTTTGCTTGGTTTTTCAGCAAGTACAGATTTTGAAGCAGCAATTTTTGTCGTAGGTTTATGATTTAGGATTTTGTGTTGTACAAATTTTGAAGCAGCAATTGTTGTCTTAGGTTTATGATTTGGGATTTTGTGTTGTAGTTAGTTAAGTTAACTCAAAAACAAATTATTTTTTTAACATTTTTGCGCCGGTTCTCAATTTTAGAAAATCTTTTGGCAATAATCAGCCGGATGCTTAGTTGGTCAAATAACTTTTTAGATTAAAAATGTTTTTGCAAACTTTTTTTTCAGAGTTTTTAATTAATAAAATTTAAATTTTTTATCTAAAAAATACTTTATAAAGCTTTTAATTGTTGAACTGTTTTGATAGTTTTATGTGTTTAGGTCGCTTTCAGCTAACCAAGAGGCTTCACAACAATAACATATTATTTATTGTTATTATACTCATATTGTTTCATATGTTTATTATTATTTTTATTAATTAATATATTATTTTACAACATGTTTTGTTATCTTATAACATTTTCAAGTTTATAATATATTAAATTTTTGATAGATTTATAAATAAATTAAATTTTTGTTTCTCCCGCATTCCTTGGTATCCGGTTTTTTAAGTCTTTTGAAGTTTGATACATATAAGATAGAGGTTATATTTGTTTATAAAAAGATACCAACATTTTAATAATTATTTTGAAATTTAAAATTTTATTTATTTTAATAAAATATCCATTAAAGGTGAATCGTATAGCATTAATTGTTCATTTATAACTTCATAGTTTTGATTTTTAATATGTTTTTTTTTAATCAAAAATTTAATATATTATAAACTTGAAATTGTTATAAGATAACGAAACATGTTGTAAAATAATATATTAATTAATAAAAATAATAATAAACATATGAAACAATATGAGTATAATAACAATAAATATAAAAGAGTTTCATAGAATAAATAAAGAAAACATTGAAAATAACACATTAGCTGTGTTTCTGAAAAGCTTCACAAACTTTACTATAGTTGATCTAGATGGAGTTTTTAAAAATATTTTTTAGCATATCTAGTACAAAAAATAAAAACCAAAAATTTATAATAACTGAAATCACATTTTTATCAAATATATAATTAATAAAAATAATAATAAACATATGAAACAATATGAGTATAATAACAATAAATATAAAAGAGTTTCATAGAATAAATAAAGAAAACATTGAAAATAACACATTAGCTGTGTTTCTGAAAAGCTTCACAAACTTTACTATAGTTGATCTAGATGGAGTTTTTAAAAATATTTTTTAGCATATCTAGTACAAAAAATAAAAACCAAAAATTTATAATAACTGAAATCACATTTTTATCAAATTTTATTACCGCGTTTAATTGTTGAAACTGTAAATACATTTATTAATATTTTGTTATATTATATAATATACAGTGTATTTGATATTTTTAGAATCAATTTAAAAACGTTTGCATAGATATAAACGGTATAATAAGTGCCGCCAAACGACAAGTATATCTCTTTAAATATTTAGATGATTACCAAATTTTAGATTTACCCAACATTAAATACGTTCATCAATTTGAGGTAATATAACTTAAAATAAAAATGAATTTGTCAATTAATTTGTTTATAGTTTAAGGAATATAATTATCTATTAATTTACCAAGAAAATAGCTGCATATCTAATTTATATATTTGGTCCGACAATTGGTTTTCATTTGTACGCGAAATATATACCGGAGATATCTCGCAAATGATAACAGTTCACGATGGCAACTCTACGTTTTTTGTAACCAGAGATAATAACCAAGGACTTTGTAAAATTGAAGGTACACATATTTGGAAATTTGAAATGGATAATATAATTGTAAGTTAATTAATTTTAAAAATGTATGGTTTCTAAATATCTTTTTTTAGCCTCTTTCTAACATCGATAACCAACTACTCTTGATGGATTCTTTAATACCTGGCACCTTCTATGGAATGAGTGAAATGTTGGTAGTAGAATTTAAATTATTTTTAGAATTCCAAATAAAACCTGTTAGAAAGTGGCAGTTGAATACTGGTAAGAAATGCATATTATTTTTTATTACGAATCTGCATGTCATGTGTTTTAGAAAATGCAGCTTTTATTCCGCGTGGATTAGATACAGGTTTGGCTATTCGAAATGGCCATTTTATGTTTAAATTAAGCAAAGATGATACCATATTAGATAATAGTTATGGTAATGATTACAACAGTATTACCATAGGAAATGTATCAATTCACAACAATACATTTATGCCTGGACGTATTGCCAGTGATTTACATGTGATGAAAGTTGGTTATCCGCGTAGTAAAACTTTAGTTGCGGTTCCATCACATGAAGAAACCATTGTCAAAGGGCGACTTGATTTTATTACCGTATTTAATCATAATACATAATATTAAAAAGAAAACTAACATTATTATTTCAGATTTATGAAAATGTTATGGATGGTGCAATGTACCATAAAATTCCTACATATAAACCCTCTTCAATTAAATCAATTCAATTTGAACAAAATGGTGAAACAATGCTTGTGTTTTTAGAAGATAAAACCTTACTACAGATTTACGAATATAAAGGTAATGTAATTTCAATATATAATATATAAAATAATAATAATTAATAATACTTAGGCATCGAAGGCTTCAAATACCGTACTACAGCAAACATTGAGGGAAACGATTTAATTCCTTTGAAACTTCCCGTTGGCAAAAAACTTAATAATTTTATAGGAGTAATCAATAATGATGAATTTAGAATAATGATAGCTGTTATGGATGGTGATCAGATACATGAAAATAAATTAAAATGTAATTTGTAAGTGTTAATGTGTGTAATAAAATTTTATTGTTGTTTTTAAATAACTTGTTGAAAAAATTACCAGATTGTAAAAAAAAACTAGAGTGATCATAACTTAGTAGAAACTTAAACCTAAAATAAAAGTAAAATAAATAATTGTAAAATTAAGACATTAAAATATTAACTTCAGATAGATAATTGATACTAAAAATAATTTTATTAATATTCAGTTTTTTTCTATGTTTTTGGAGACAAATCTTAAATAAAATTATGTAGCGTCTGGTTAAAAATTCCTACTGCCCAATACATAGACGCCTTTATCTTTGTTAAAAAAATCGGTTGTAACTTTTCAGAATTTCATTTTTAGAGAAAAAAAAAATACCCGTAATCTTAAAAAAAACTGTTTGTTAAAGTTCTTGAAAATTTTCAAAACTTTTGACTGTAAAAACCTATTCTTTGAACAATTTTGAAGAAAAAAAGGTGGTTACAATTTTTTTCTAAAAATGCAATACTGAAAAGTTACAAACTATCAAAAAATGTAAAAAAACGCAAATTTTTTTTTCAAATTTTAATTGCATATTACTCGGAAATGGCTCACTGAAAAAACCTAAAAAAAATCATATGATCAGAATTCATGTAGAGGAAGGTATTTTCATTAATTTAAGCAAAAAAATTTCATTCCGTACTTAACTCATACATGACCATATATATATTATTATTGATAAAACTATAAAAGCCTGTAAAATGCACAAATGGTCGTTAGTTTTATTGTAGAATAAAATTTTAAAAACATGTTTCAGTTTTTTTTATAATTAACGTATAAAATGTGAAAAATAGCATACTCACAAAGATTTATTTGCGAATTTTAGACCGTCCATTCCAAACGCACCGATAAAACTTGGTGTTAATGTGTATAAAGGAGACGAGTCTGAACCTGCCGAAATAAGTGGGTAGATTTACTCCCGGCATTGCTCCCACTAGCACACAGTTAAAGCGTAAAATGAAACTGCATTTAATTAATTTTTAAGTAAAATATTGCGCAAATTTATAACAGATTTTTTTTATTATGTTTTTGCAAAGAATTAAGGAAAGTAGAACAATCAAAGAAAACTGGAGCAAGTGCCAATGAACTCTATGATCCAACCATCTTGTATTATGATTTATTTTTATTTACAATGGACCAGGAAACAATTATTTGTAATGTTGAGAGGGCAGAATGCAAATTAAATATGCAGTTTTTGTGCCGGGCCAAGAGTAAAGATAAATCTGTGGGTTTTGCACACTAACACGCAGTTTAAGTGCAAAATTCCAGTTTAGAAGTTTTATTTGTCGATCCCAATTTTGTGATAGTGTGCGACGGCAAATCTTAACCGGCGAGGTTCAAAAATATGTAAATAAACCGTACAGTTCCAACCCAAAGATAAATCTCAGTGTGTATGCCGCAATAATACGTGCATTGCGTTGATTGATGTTTTCTGTGGTTTTTCCAAAATAATATTGTAAATGAATCTTTGTTTAAATTTGTATGTGAAAAATTATGTGTTTAAACGTAATATACTGAACATTTTAAAGCGAGAAAAATTCATGAAAGAAGGAAGTCAATTAGTATGTATGTGATGTTATTTTCTAAAACCCTCTTTGCTCTAGAAAAAGCTTACAACATCCTAAACACTTTCACGTATTTGGAAAACACGTTTGGAGCACAGCAGTTAATGTTTTTGGCTTAGGACTGATAAAGTTGATTTCAACATATCAGTCGCCAACTACACAGCAAGTAACAGTAGATTTTAATGCTATACTAGACGGCCAGTTTCCAACAATTGTTGTATAAAACTTTAACTCAAAGCATTCAGCTTAGTACAACAAACTAACAAATTATAAAACAAAAGTACTGTTGAAGTATGCCTAGGATAAAAGCTATACTGTACTTAGGCTAGACATGCTAATCTATCAATACTTCCAAAAGCACCATAGAGACGTCTTTATCATTGCGTTACTCAAGAACAATGCAGTTTAAACTGCTATTTTGGTCAGTAACAACCTAACCTTAAACCACAGCCCAGTAGTCTTTTCTATGGGAAGTGTAAGAAGAAGCTTAAATCTTTCTGCAAGACTGACCGGTCTTTATTTTCACATTGCTAGATAAGAACATCACTTCACTACTTGACATTCGAACGGTCGAGAAAGTTGACAGCGTACTTGTTGACTTTACTAACTTCATCTTGCTAGCAACAAAAAAGTCTACTTAAGCTCCAATAAATTAAGAACAAATCGATTAGGTCTTAGTAAAAAAACTAGAAGCTCATTCAATCTTAAAACCGAGCCAGACATAAATAAAAAATGTACAATGTGAAGGCTGAAACTTTATCTTGAATAGAAACAAGGATCACACGGCAGCTAAAAATTTTTCGTCAAATCATGTATTCAAATATAGTTTCTTTAGAACCTACTAACTAATTAGGGTAATTGATTAAATCAACACTGGTTTTATTTTAAAACAGGCCGCTAGCGTTATATTCTTTGACGTTGAAAACGCTTTTGATAAAGTTTAGCATCAAAGCCTATTGTTGAAACTCTTCTTATGTTCAATATAAGATTATTAAAACTTATTGCTTTTTATCTGAAAGGATATGTTTATGCCAAACAAGGGAGAACCAGGAAAACGGGCACAAAGGTTAATAGCAACTGCGGCTAGAAGTAAACTATTGTATGCCGCAGAAACATGGGGAGATGCATTGAAATCAACCAAAAAACAAAAAAAGAAGTAAGAAGAGCTATGAGAGCAAGTTCGTTAAAATCTGCAGGGCCTACAGGACGGTGTTGTAGGAGGCACTAGAGTAATTGCGGCGACACTACGCGCAGATTTGATGATAGAAAAAAGATTAGGTATAAAGAAAATGGTAAATGAAAGAACTAGTAAACAAGAAGCAAAGAGACAAACAAGCGAGAATATAATGGAAAGATGGCAAAGACAGTAGAAAAAAAGAAAAAAGGGAGAATGGACAAGAGAACTAATACCAGAAATAAAAGAATGGGTAAAGAAAAAACCGGAGACGTGTTATTATGCAACACAATTACTTACCGGACATGGAGCCTGTAAAAAGTGCTCACCAAAAATTAATAAGATGGAGAAAAAGAAAAAAATGTATATTTTGTCCAGAAGACACGCGTGACGACGCAGAACATACACTAGTAGAGTGCAAAGCGTGGAAAAAAGATAAGAAAACGCTAGAAAATTATTAGAATACAAAGTAGACAATCATTAAAATATGCCTGAGTGACAAAAACAAATGGAGAGCACTAAAAACGACAGTATCAAAGAAAAAGATAAAGGTGTTTGAAGCTTTGAGATTTAGGTAAACCAAAATGGAAGAAAACAGACAAGTTAAAAGCCACAAATGACAAAGTAAGAAGGAGCAAAAAGCTAAAAAAAAGCAAAAGAATATGAAAAAAAGTAATAAAGTGGAAAGAAACAAAGAAGGTCAAAACAACTTTGCCTGCCAAGCAAGGAAGGTGACAGAGAGACAAGAAAATAACATATACTGAAACGTTAATATTAACAAAAAATGCAAAAATAAGAAGGAAATAGAGAGAACTGCTAAAGGAAAATAAGTTGACGGAATTGACTTAATAATTTCTAAACGGAAGATACGCCATGTCAAGGTTATCAAAAAATGCAATTTTTAAAGTGGTCAAAGTATACCTGGCAAACTGGGGACACAAAGAACTAATCCCAAATGAAAATTCAATCTCAGTCAAAGTTAAACTGGCAAATGTAGGACTACCAAAGGGGATGCACTAGCCGTAAAACCGTTTGAGCACGTTTCTATCCTTTAAACAATTAAAGCAAAAAAAAAATTAGTTCAGAATTATCTCCGACGCTCTTTAACTAGCATAAATCAGATATACTATGCATCACGCATGGTGTCAAATTGACATAATATGGCACTGATGTACACTTCTATGCAACCAAAAATCATCACGCTAAGACTTCAAGTAGCTTGTAAGGCACTCAAAATTTGGTTAAAGTACTGGAGGATAAAAATTAACCTTAAGAAGAGCAACGCTATTTTATTTTCCAAAAATTTTTTGTTAATTTCTCACAAGAACGTTTAATTAAATGGAGCTTTAATTTCATAAACGGGTACTTTAAAGTACCTAAGAATAGAGTAAGATAGAAAATTAACATCCAGATTGCACATAACAGCTATATTGAGTAAAGCTAAAATGGCAAACAATCTAATAACTTTTTTGCTACGCAAGGATAACAATGCATGCAAAAAGTTGCGTCTGTTCAAATCAACCATTTGCGCAATACTGACATACGTTTGGGATATGATTGCTTTGTCTTATTTGAACAGGAAAGAACCATTTCAAAGTAAGATTCTAAAAATACTTTTTATAAAAGTTGGGTTATCTAACTTTTGGAATTTGAATCGGCTATAAATAAAAGAACTAATGAATATTTTTTCAAAATTATTATTATTATTATTATTAGAAAGATTTGACATTTTTATTTAAAAAACACAACATTATTTAAATGACTGCCCCGGCTGTCTTGACGGTAATTCATCCAATTAACCCAATTTTTAGTAAATTTTTGATTGTTTAGGCTCCAATTGCATAAATGGCAATTTTGATTTTGTATTTTAAGGCATCAATCGTTTCTGAATGGTTAGCGTAACACTTGTTCTTAAGGTTTTTTTACCAAAAATAAATTAAAAGGGTCTAAGGCGGCCAATTGACATCAGCATTTACTGATCATTAAATTTTCAAAAACAGTGCTTTTGCGCACTATCAATGATTACGTTGGCTGTATGGCAAGTGGTCCCGTTCTGTTGAAACCAAATGTCATCTATTTCATATTCTTCAATTTGAAAACAATCATTTGTTTAGCATGGCAGAGCAACGTTTACTATTGACGGTAACGGCGGCTTCTTGCTCATTTTTGAAGAAAAAGGTAATTAACAAATTTAACAAACGCGGACTTCTGTTAAATGATCAAAAAGATGTAAATAATTTTTTATTATTAAATATTGTATAATTATTTGTCATTCTTATTGTATAATGTAATACTAATTAATATTTGTTTGTTGTACTAATAACCTCTGTTATCCTTTCCTACTTGTTATTATATGGTATTTTTATTTGTTTTAGTATATAAGTAATTAATGTAACCCATTTTTATCATTGTTTGTGTGTGGCAAAACAATTGTTGTAATAAATAAACTTTTTTTGAACTTTTACACTACTTGTGTTTTATTATTACTGTTTTGACTTCTTTGCAATACTTAGCATAGTAAACCATTTTCTTTTTACGTTACATTCTGTATACTTACTTTTACAAAAGATATTCTTGCATTAAGATGTACTGGACTTTCTGTTTTTTTTTTTATTTCTTCCAATACTATTTTTGTTGTTAATCTGGTCAGAGTCTTCTATAAAAATCCTTAAAATTGTTTTGGGAATATTGAAATCTTTTATGAAAATATTACATTTTAAGATGGTTTCCAATTTTTTTAGATTTATCAACTATTTTATAAATAAAATAGCTCAATATTTTACTGTATATGAACTTATTTTTGTACAAAACAATAAAGTGTAAAACAAACTACCAAAAAATTTATTACACTCTTCTCATGCTTTTACCTTCATAAACAATATAAAAATTTATTGCGGTATTATTTACATTAAGGATTTGTTTACATTAATTAGTTTTACTTGAAAATAAAAATTACATAGTAATTTTGATAACAATATACAGGGTGTCCGGAAAATACGTGTACAACGTTTGACGACAGACTCCTGACGTCAAAATATGTCGATCTAAGCCGACTTAGTTATATCCAAAATTGTCTCGTTTAGCCGGTAGAGGGCGTCAAAAATTTGTAAATATTAAAAAGAAATTACCTGTAACAATAATTTTTTAAGTGACCTTGTTGCTATGGCGTTTAATAATTTGACAATTATTGACAAATTGTCACCAGTCTATGAAATTTACTCAAGTATACGATCAACATTCTTGAATTACAAGTTCATTTTACCATTAAAAATGGAAAATTATACAAACTCTCAGAAAGTTGACATGCTCCTGGTATACCTGGTTTTGTCAAGGAAATGGGCGTCAGAGTGTTAGGGTTTACATGGAGAGGTTTCCTAACCGTCGAATACCAAACCACCAAACATTTGCCAATATTGAGCTTCATCTTCGGGAAACGGGCAGTTTTGAGAAAAAGTTTGAAGGCAGAGGTCGTATGCGAACAACTCGAACTATGGAAACAGCAGAGATGATTCTGGAAAGAGTTGAAGAAGAACCAAGTACCAGTACCCTTCTCTTAGAACGTGAGTTAAATGATCCTAAAACGATTGTCAATGAGGTTTTAAGAGAACAGTTGTTACATCCTTACCACATACAAAAAGTCCAGGAACTTTTACCGACTGATCCCCCCATGCGGCTTACATTTTGTCAATTTATTAGAAACAAAAGAATCCGTGTTCCAAATTTTTGTAGAAAAATTATGTTTACTGACGAGGCATGCTTTACAAGATCTGGGGTAACCAATCTGCACAACGAACATATTTATTCCGATGAAAATCCACATGCCATTAAAGTTGCACATCATCAGCATCAATTTAAAATTAATATTTGGGCAGGTATTATTGATCACTACCTTATTGGTCCCATTGTTATTCCAGACAGGTTAGATGGAAATATTTATTTAAATTTTTTGCATGACACATTACCAATTCTTCTGGAGAATTTGCCCCTTTTACTTTGGAGGGAAATGTGGTATATGCATGATGGTGCCCCGCCCCATTTTTCCGTTGCCGTTCGGCAATACTTACATCATCAATATCCCAACCGATGGATTGGAAGAGGCAATGATGCACCAGTAAAATGGCCACCACGTTCTCCTGAGTTAAATATGTGTGACTTCCTTTTGTGGGGCGCTATTAAAACAGAAGTTTACAAGACTCCGGTAAACACACGCGATGATTTATTGCAGCGGATTTTAAATGCAGGCAACCATTTTAATAATCCCGAGACATTAGATAGGGTCCAATATCATTTTTTAAAGAGTGTTAATAAGTGTATTCAGCAAGATGGCGGTCATTTTACACATTTGCTTAAGTAATGTTTTTGTTTTACTTAGTTTCTTACAATAGATACTTTCAACTTTGTTATACTTTTGTTTTTTTTTGACGCCCTCTACCGGCTAAACGAGACAATTTTGGATATAACTAAGTCGGCTTAGATCGACCTATTTTGACGTCAAGAGTCTGTCGTCAAACGTTGTACACGTATTTTCCGGACACCCTGTATATATAAAATTATGTCTAGAACAGAAAAATATGTACAATATAGTACAATAAAAATAAAAATATTTAAAATATTTTACCCAATTAATACTAATAATATTGAATAATATTAATATCAACACAATGATTTTCTAATAATTAAAACATTTTGTAAAAATTATTTTATTAGTTTAAACGTCATTATTTACCACTAATTAAACTTTAAACACATTTAAATTATTTAATATTTAGTACCTTAGTAGCCACATATGTACGTTTAGTTGCATACAATACGTGTTGTAAAGTTAATTATTGAATGTTATAAATTTGATAAAAAATCATAATGTTAGTTTTAATTATATTATTAATATGTATTACGTGTTTGTTATCTTTTACATAAAAAGGTTTTTGTTAGTTAGTTCCGGATTTTGTCATAATCACTCTAAACTATAAAATTGTAAAATAATATGCTATAATAAGGCATATTAAATAAAACTCCCCAAAAAACAAACACAAAACTATGCACAGACCATCATACAATAAGCCTTATAAACCATACCTTAAAGAAATTTTTAATTTGATATAACAAAGATTTCATAACAAACTAGAACAAGAAATCAGCAACTTACAATTCGGGTTCAGAAACGGCCTCGGTACTAGAGCACTTTTTGCTCTAAACGTCTTGCCGCAAAGATGCCTAGATGTGAACCAAGACCTACACATATGTTTTATTGACTACAACAAAGCTTTTAACAAAATAAGACACAACTATTTTATTCAACTTTTTTAAGAAAAGCACTCATACAAATAGATAGCAGCACATCAAAAAAGATTGAAATAAGAAAAGGAATTAGATAAGAGTGTGTGTTATCAGTAATGCTTTTCAACCTATATGCTAAAAAAACCATAAAAAAGCACTAGAAGACAAAACAATAAGAGTCACAATAAATGGCATAGCTATCAACAAGATGAGATATGCCAATGACACAGCTATAATTGCAACCAACCCTGAAAACCTACTAAGATTAATCAACAGAGTGACAGAAACCAGCAAAGACTAAAGACTATCCCTAAACACAAAAAAAAACAAATTTATGGTAATGACAAAAACAACACAAAACAACAGGAACATCTATGTACACAACAAAGTCATAGAAAACGTAACAAAATTCAACAATCTAGGAACAATCACTAACTAAATTAACAATAGTTCAATGAAAATAAGAACAAGATAAGTAAAAGCGAGAACAACCTTCATAAAAATAAAAAAACACTATGTGGAAAAGACCTAAGTCTAAAACTAAAACCAAGACTAAAAAGTTGCTACGTACATAATACACTATTATATGAAGCAGATGCATAGAAGCTAAAAAAAGATGACACCAAAAAGTTAGGTTAGGTTAGGTTAAGTTAGGTTAGGTTAGTTGGTAATTTTTACATTGCGCATGTTTGGATCGACAAAAATCTCCATGCTCTAAAGAAATCTAGACATAAGGCACGTTTTTTTATTAAACATTTGAATGCATGTTGTAAGCAACATGTTTCATGGTACTGTTATTTTACCAAACCAATTAACAGGCGCTGCTTACCAAAATTTTCTGCAAAAAGATCATACATTGTGTATGATCTTTTTGAAAACATTATTTTTGACTAAAAAAAACAAATGTGGTTTTAACATGATAGTGCTCCAACTTATTTTTTGATTGCAGTTAGAGAGCATTTACAACTAACTTTTTTACGTGAATGGGTAGGAAGAGGCGGACCTGTTTTATGACTTGCATGATTGCTTAATTTAAACCTTCTAGATTTTATTCTTTAAAGATATTTGAAAAAGTAGTTCATGGTACTTCTGTAAATTGCCTTAAAAAGCTGCTGCTACAAATTAATCAAAAACGCCAACTAATCCGAGCCATTAAAAAAGTTCTAGAAAGCGTTTAACTATTTTTCAGAATAAGATGTCGTGCCTGCTTGGAAATGGAAGGAGAAGCCTTTAAACAAATAACTTTTTTGTTTCTGCTTGAAAAAAAGGTTGGATTTATTGGTCCAATAGAACAAAATAAACAAACGGATAAAAAATTGTTTGCACGATAAATTTTAAATAACGTCCCTAAGAAGTTTTGCACGACATAAAAATATATTACACGACAAAAAAAATACTCACACAAAAAAAAAGTATATTAAACGACATTAAAATATATTTGACATTTAAATACTTTTTACAACAAAAAATGATAATGCACGGTAAGAATATGAAAACCACGACAACATATGAACTGTTAAATAGAACAATTCAACAGCAAAAAAGTTTTTTAAACTATAACTTTAACCAGTTTAAAATAAAACAATTGACCGACATAATAAAATGTTTGAAAGACAGCAAATTAATAATTAGAATAATTTAGACTATTATTCTAATTAGTAATTAAAATAATACTTTACATTATTTTAAATTTGAGATTGAATAGTTTGTATGTAGGATACAGCTTTGCTATCTTTATCAGAGCCAGTGGCGGTTCCTTAGAGGAGGCAGGGGAGGCAGTGCCTCCCCTGCGCAAAATCTGTATACTAATCTGTAGTTATATAAGTTTATTATGTTTTTGATATTTAATTTTAAAATAATAAATAATTTACATTTTCGCGCAATTACTAGAAATTACTATTATTAGAAACAGATTCTGAGCAACGATTGCAAGTATTGCAACGAATATTTGATCTGCTAACTATATATTTTTATGCGACGCGTCGACGTAGTTACTGGACGCATGTACAAGCGGGAGAACTTTGCCTCCGATCTCCTATTCTGCGGCGTATAACTTATGACCTTGAGAATAGACAGCAATTGCTAACTTTACATGCATGTATATCACTTGGGAGCGGCTGGAGAGGTATATGCCTCCGTCCGTAGAGCGAGAGCGCCCGACGCGGCCCGATACATTACGATTTCATATCGTTGGTTCATGGTTGCATACATTGCATACGCCAATCACACCATTCACTCCAAACACGTGCGACGCATACGTTGAATAGAATTTCATTTTATTAGTTGTTTTATTGTGAATAATACCATTGTGTCAATAAACGATAATAGTGATAATACGTATTAGTTGTAGTAGTTAATATCATAATTATATTAATTATTAATATAAGCATAAACATGGAAATGGAAAATATGGAAATGGAACTACTACAAGGTCTACAAGGGAATCAAGGAATTCAAAATAAAATAAAGTGTTGTGAAGATATAGTAGAGTTTTTGATAAAAACGCCATTTGAATCATTAAGTTATGATAACAAAGTATATGTAAAAAATTTAAAAATCCCTCATCCTAAATTACCTAAATTAGTTGTGATAGGTATAGGTCCGAAATCCAACAGAGGCTTTAATGAAGCATGGTACGTTAAGTGCGATTGGCTAACAGGTCTTAAATAAATTGTATTGTTGGCCCTGCATTCTATTTAGCATGTCGACAGAAAACGCAGTCTGGTCTAAAGACGGTTTTTCTGATTTAAAAAATTTACCGCGCTCAATAGAAAGACATAATAAATCAAAACCGCACATTTCATCACGTATAAAGTATAAAGTTTTTGGCAAAGTAAATATAATGACTAGTCTTGACACAGCTCGTAAACTTGAAATTCAATTCTACAATAATAAAGTTAAAGAAAATCGGGACATTTTACAAAAAATTATTGACATAGTTATTTTTTTATGTTCTCAAGATTTAGCTTTTAGAGGTCATGATGAAAATGAAACATCGTGCAATAAAGGCAATTTTAAGGAATTGATAGCTTTGCTATCTAAATATGATAGCAAATTAGATTTATTTTTAAATGAAGCAACAGTATTTTCGGGAACCTCAAAACAAATACAAAATGATTTAATAGACTCAGTTAGCGCGGTAATAGAACAGACAATAGACGATGAACTTTTAAAAACATCATTTTTCTCGTGGCAAGTAGACGAGATCACCGATATAACGTGTTCTTCGCAACTATCAATTATTTTACGATATGTAATTGACGGAAAAGTGGTAGAAAGATTTTCTGGATTTCACGATGTTAGTTCAGGTTTTTCAGCTGATGATTTATTTAAGTTATTAACGGAAAAATTTTCCAAGCATGACTTGCAAAATCGGATTACAATCTAAAATTAAGACGGTGGCTCCTCAAGCAATTTTTACACATTGCCATGCCCATAAATAAAATTTAGTGTTGAGCAAAGCTTGTAATTCGATTAAAGAATCTCGCATTTTTTTTTCAAATTTGTCTGGATTTTCAGCATATTTTTCAAAATCAACCAAACGGTCGAATATTTAGAATAAAATTATGGGAAGTCGTATACCGACAAATGTTCAAACGCGGTGGAATTTTACGTCTAGAGCCGTTTTTACAGTGAATTCAAATAAAAATAGTTTATTGGAG
Source organism: Tachinus rufipes (assembly GCA_963932245.1). Classification (NCBI taxonomy): domain Eukaryota; kingdom Metazoa; phylum Arthropoda; class Insecta; order Coleoptera; family Staphylinidae; genus Tachinus; species Tachinus rufipes. The sequence continues at coordinate 65,958,817 of OZ010745.1, read as the reverse complement.
ACCTATGATTTTATAACTGATAGTGACGAATTTAAAAATGACCAGCTATCAATTAGAGAAGCAATTGGATTAAAAAATCTTTTAACAGACCCTAATTTTATCTTTTTACTACAAATTTATAAATTAATATTTGAGCAGACTGATGTTGTTTATTCAATTTTACAAAATAAAGCCACGGACGTTATTTACTCAAAAAAATGCTTAACTAATTTATTAACTAAACTGCAGGAATTTAGAAACAACGAAATTTTCTTTAACGATATTTACGATACATTTTTTGATGAAGTTAAAAATGGTCCGCCTTCAATGAAACGTAAAACTACTTATAATTTACCTGACTTGCGACAGCATCATAAACAACTTTTTATTGAAATAATTGAAACCACCGTAGGTCAATTGCAAATTCGTTTTTCTGATTTAGATAAATTGCAATTTTTTGATTTATTAAACAAAAGCCAATTTTTATCTTTTTCAAACAAATTTCCAAATGATTTACTAAATAGTCTCTCCGAACGTTATAGGTTTTTTGATACCACTGCTCTAAAAAATGAGTTAGCTGTCATATACGGTGATGCAGATATTCTCGGTACTAGCCAAACACCATCAGAAATTATTTCATTTATTTACGATAATGATTTACAATTGTGTATGCCCGAATTATATAAATTAACAAGGCTTATAGCTACTATTCCCGTTACATCAGCATCTGTTGAAAGAATCTTTTCCACTCTAAAACGCATAAAAACGTTTACTAGAAATACAATGAATCAAGCGCGTTTTAAAGGTGTAACCAATATACCAATTGAGAAAAACATTGTCAAAGATCTGTGTCAAAATCAAAATGAGAAATTTTATAACGATGTGATAGATCATTTTGCCAACTCAAAAAATCGCCGTTTACCTTTGTTATATAAACAAGTTTAAATCTAAATGATATCACGTTTTTAATTTCTTATATATATATATATATATATATATATATATTTTTATTTAAATTTATTTTCGGATTATCCCGCGTTTTCTTTTTGAGTTGGACTCGACGTTTCGGCTGAATCTCATCAGCCATCATCATGAGAGATATATTATTAATATTTATTAATATACATCAATATGACATTGATATATAAAACTAATTTTGTTGTCAAAGCTAACTTTCAAGAAACTTTATTGTGTGTAAAGTTTCTTTGTTTGACTTCTGGTAGTTGGTCTATTAATTGATCTTTCTATAGTCAAAACTTGTAAAGGAACTGGTTGTGATTTGGATGCTGTAATTAAATTAGTTGTTGTTGGTAAAGAAGCTGTTAGAGGTTTTTCTGAATTTAATTTAGTTGTTGCCAATGCTGTTTTCCAAGTAGATGGTAAACGCAAAGTATCATCTCTCTTATTGAGATTGTCTGGTCTTTTTTCAATTTCGATGGCTTCTCTAGTTATTCTAGTATGAAAATGATTAATTTTTGCTAAAATTTTAGTTCCTTCAAAGTTAATTTTGTGATGACTTGAATTTACATGTTCCGTTAAAGATGAAGTAGATTCATTTTTTTGAACTGCTCGAATATGTTCTTCTTTTCTTGTGCTAATTTTGCGGTTAGTTTGTCCAATATAAGATCTCGTACAATCTGCACATGGAATTTCGTACACGCCTTGACTTTCTAAAGGGATAATATCTTTCGGGCTTTTTAAAACTTGACTTATTTTTAAATTTGTATTGAAAACTGTTTTTATGTCGTATCTTTTTAAAACTTTAGAAATTTTGTTTGTGGTACCTTTGACAAATGGTAAAAAAGCGTATTTTTGTGTTTCATCTTTTTCTTTGTTGTTGTTTGTAATTTTATTGTTTAATAACAGTTTTAATGATGCTTTATTGAAACCATTTTGTAAGAGGGCGTTTTCTAACGTTTCAATTTCTTCTTTTATGTGATTTTGATCACATAATGTTAAAGCTCTATGTAATAAAGATTTTGTTACTGAATTTATTTGGGCTGGATGATGATGAGAAAGTGCATTAAGATAACGGTTTGTATGAGTTGATTTTCTATGAATAGTATGTCCTAAACTACCATTAGATTGTTTAATTAATAAAATATCTAAAAAGGATATTTTATTTTCTTTTTCAATTTCAATTGTAAACTGAATTTTATTATTTATATTGTTTAGATGATTTAAAAAAGTATCTAAATTATTTTTACCATGTTGCCAAATTACAAATGTATCATCTACATATCTAAGCCATAATTTTGGTTTTAGTGGAGCAGAAATTCAAGTCATCACAAAATTAACTTTGAAGGAACTAAAATTTTAGCAAAAATTAATCATTTTCATACTAGAATAACTAGAGAAGCCATCGAAATTGAAAAAAGACCAGACAATCTCAATAAGAGAGATGATGCTTTGCGTTTACCATCTACTTGGAAAACAGCATTGGCAACAACTAAATTAAATTCAGAAAAACCACTAACAGCTTCTTTACCAACAACAACTAATTTAATTACAGCATCCAAATCACAACCAGTTCCTTTACAAGTTTTGACTGTAGAAAGATCAATTAATAGACCAACTACCAGAAGGCAAACAAAGAAACTTTACACACAATAAAGTTTCTTGAAAGTTAGCTTTGACAACAAAATTAGTTTTATATATCAATGTCATATTGATGTATATTAATAAATATTAATAATATATCTCTCATGATGATGGCTGATGAGATTCAGCCGAAACGTCGAGTCCAACTCAAAAAGAAAACGCGGGATAATCCGAAAATAAATTTAAATAAAAATAATTATATCCGCGAAAATTTAAAAAATAACAATATATATATATATATATATATATATATATATATAGACGCATTAACCATCAATATGAAACCCAAAACAGTATGTTGTGCGGATGATACCAAGCCCACTAAAGTTTTACGAAGCCCGTTTTGGGCTTCCTAAAAATTTTCATGTATAATAAACAGATATGAAAAATGATACTATCCTGTACTTATTTGGAAAAATTTATTGGGATTCCTATGTCGGTATACTATCGCTAATTATACACTTATAGTTCATTATATGCAACTATAGAGGGCTTACGTTTTAAACTGCATTTACAGTACATATGTTTTACGGATGTTAGGAACCAATCATGTTTTATGAATTATATGAAGCCCTTAAGTTTGGCATCAGTGCTTTTCTATAAAACAGTCTATTACAATAAAATGTTTGAAAAATATAATTGATGGTTGTGACCTCTACTACGTGATAATTCATGTTTATGAAATAATAAAACAAGTTACTATTTTTCTTATCACAAATTTATTCTTACAAATACAATAATAGCTTTGGCTCTACTAGAGCCTTTTGCAGATGTAATACGTTATATAACTATAAGTAGAGCCAAAACTAGTAATGTATTCGTAAGAATAAATTTGGGATAAAAAACATAGTAACTTGTATTATTATTTCATATTTGAAGATGTAAATACACAACATATTATTATTATTTTTTAATTTGTTTTGTATGGTTATGTACTACGTTTAAGTAATTGTTTTTTTAGTTTTACTATGTTAAATTTAATGCTTGCATTACTTTCTAAACTTATCAATCCCCTTCAAACAAGTTGTAAGACTCTAGCTATAGCAGTTTTATAATATTTTTTAAATTTTTTATGGCATGTGCTATCAAATTTAGTGCCGTAACTAGCTTCTGATGCGCTCGGTGCGAAAGCGTCATTTTGCGCCCTCTAAACTACAAAATTATAAGGTTTAGGTGGTTTTCTGTGCCACAACCAAGCTGCGCCCGGTGCGGTAGCACCGACGGCACCGCCAAATTGTCAATTAATAACAACATAATACTGTCCAAAGATGTTGCAATAGTTAGATTTAATATAGTAAAGAACTTGTTGCCTATTTGAGCTTTGTTGTGTTGCAAGTAGACTTGTTTGTAGAGGAATATAATATTAAGCAAAAATTTTTTAACAAAAGGTCGTCAATAATGCTTATTTTAGAATTCCAAACATTTTTTGTAGTTTGTTACAGGTTTCTCCTTAGATGGTTTTTAAAAGTTGATGCTGATGAGCTACGGTTATAATTTGGAAAAGTGACGTTTTGACCTTACTCCGTTGTCTTGGCATTTAACTGATGTATGCAAGTACAACGCTTTGAAGGGTTTCCCCTTTACTGGCCATGTCAAGTCAACAGCTTCCCAACATTTACTCTCTATTGTATAAGAGGGCCGGGCATCTACATAGCACCTGCTCGATCGTCTTTTCATTCATTTCACATTCTCTACATGTTGGATTATCTCCAATACTAATCGAGTGCATGTGTTTTCTTAGTTCGCAGTGTGACAGTCACAAATAGTAATCGGCTGTCTTAGCATTTGAGGTAGTCATTGTTTCCTTTTCCTGTCTACAGCCAGAAGTGTCATCCCAGCGCTTTCCAGTGCGTTGTGTGTGTGTTAATTTTTAGAAAGTTATTTAAACTTTTGAGTGTTAAAGAAGTTCATAGTTCAGGTTCACACGTCATAAAGGTTGACCCTTTACGCGCTAGCCCGTTCGCCTCTATGTTACCTACTACCTACTTGTTGGAATGTCCTTATACCCAGAGCAGCTTGATGTTATTTTCACAGGCTGCTAAAGAAAGGACACGATGACATTAAAAAATTAGCTTCAATGTGATTTTAGGCTTGTTTATAGCAATTAAGGCCGCTCTACTGTCTGTTAGAGTTTAGGCATTCTTGCCAGATATTTTGCGAGTTACTTTTTTATAACCCCATAAGTTGTATTACTTCTGATTAGAAGATAGATGTGTGCGTTACTAATGGTAAAGATATTTTGAGATCCAGATTTTGCGAGAAGATTCTCGCTTAAGAACTTTTATTGGTTTTTGGACCATCCGTGTAGATTCTAATCGTATCATTGACCTCGTTCTGCTCATCTTGTTTATGTGTGCGCACGTTGTAAGGTTTTTGAAACACAAAGAAAAATGACATGTTATCTGTTTGTGCTTTTAACAGAGATGTTTTTTTACAAGCCTCTTCCAGGAGAGTTTAGCCCTCCCTGCAGTGTTAAAGTTTAACTGATTTAGAAGCAAAGCGTATTGGTTGAGTGGTGGCAAGCAGATTGTTGGCAGCAGGTGGCAATGGTTGCAGCGGTTGCAATAGACGATCGGGTCGGCGTCTGTGTAGGTAAAGTGTTTATTTGTTGCAAGGTGTTTGTTTTTGTCTTCTCATTTTAAAATTAAGAAAACCTTTGGGTATATTTAACAAATTAGTATAAAAATATTTTATTAATTAGGTTTTCTAAATTTTTGCATAAAAATACAAAACTCCGATTTGTTTTGTTGTAAGATAGTTTCTGAGGGTTTAAACAAAAGGATTCTTTCTTTAGAGTTTTATACAAAAAATTATTTAGATTTAACTCTAGTTAGTTGAAAGGGCTCATATCTGAAACTATGTTGATGATTTGGTAATAGGTTTTTAACTTCCGTGTGATTTCTGATTTTGTCCAAGGTTATTTTGTAAAAAATGTCTCAAATTTTATTAGAATTTTTAATGAATACAAAAATGAGACGTTAGCATTGTACTTGTAATGTAAGTGGGGAACTTTACAATCTTGTAAGAAAATGCTTTCAAGCTTTGTTTAGGACCTGGTTCTAATTTTGGTTTAAAATGAAGAAACATATTTCTTACTATAGACGTCCAAACCAATTTAAAAAGTCAAGCAGAATTAGTACGTTTCCTACAATATTTTATTTTTTTGTGGATTCTTTTTAAGTGCTCCAAATCTAAGTCTTTGTTGTAAAACGGCGCGCATTAGAGTTGTCAGCAAATAAATTGGCCATGTTTTCCAAAGTATATTTAAAGCTTCTTTGTCATAAATAAAAAGAAACGGTCTACGCTTATTTTTACACATTAGATTATCTTTGTTTGAGAAATTTAGAACGGATTTTCAGCACTGGTTTTTGTACTTTTTTACTGCCTTTTTTATTTCACCATTGAGTTAGTTTAGATTTTTGGCTTATCAGCCTAAAAAATAACCTCATCATTGAACTGATTTAGTTTGTTTTGGTCAATTAGTTCATAAAATTTTGTTATTTAAAGTAAGATAACCTGTCTGGTTTTTTATTGAAACCCAATCTATTTTACTTTTGGCAAAACATGTAGACTTTTCCATTGCTAGCGAGATGAGTCTAGTAAAGTCAAAGATAACGCTGTCAACTCTTTTAATTGTTTGAATATTAAGAAGGGATGTAATGCTCTGTCCTAGACTGTGAGCAAAACGTCTAATCGGTCTTATAGACCGACTCTTAACTTTCTGTTCATTCCTTCCATAAAGATTAAAGACTATTGGGCTATGGTCTGAGCTTATGAAATAGTAGTTTAAACTAAGAGGTTGTTCAGTAAAGCAATGTCACAAACATCTCCAAGGACCCTTATTTTTATTTAATCAAATTATAAGTATTGACATTAATAACCAATCAAAAAGCTTTACATACATTAATAAATTTTTTTTAAATATTAATATGTAATATTTAGAAATTACTTAGTTGTCACAACAACAATTAGGTATTGTAAAGATTTATATTTTTACAATGATCTATATATAGCATTAGAATACTAACATTATATTATTTATTTAAAACTATTATGTGATTAATTACTTATATTCAACAGCCACATTTCTTAAAATATTTGTCTTATTGATTTTCTAATATTTTATGCGGTTTAATAGCGAAAAAATTGGCAACACCGTTGGGCGTCAAATAAACCGTAGACAATATAAACATATGCACTTTGGCTTCGCAATATCCGTGTTGTCTCGTAGGGCTAGCATAACCTGACAAATCTATACAAAATAAATTTTTATATAAACTTACCCCTCGCATATCAGATATAATTATATTCATTATTAAAGAGTAAATTTGCAAAATATACAGCAAAACTGTTTTTTTTAAGACCGGGCTTCTGGTGGCCTGTATTATATACTGGGCTTCGCATCATCCGCGAGGTACGTATATATATATATATATATATATATAGTTGGCACCTTTCACGGACTGTGTTATATTGAGTCTGGAGACTCACAAAACACATGGCAATAAGACATACTAGCCAAACGAATTACAGTGAACAAAAGTAATCCTCATATAAAGGGGTTCCATTTGTGATTTTACATATACATTGTGCTGTCCAACTATACATATTTGTTAGTTTTAGTCTTTTGACTAACTATTTTTAATTTGTTGTAATGTCTATATATATTTAAAAAAAACCATGTGGAATAAAGAACAAGAATGCGGAGGTGCATATGTCCCTAACAACAAAAAGTGTAATATGTAATCGACTAAAGCTCAGAAGATGTATAAATTTAATATACGAAACGTCAGCGAATAAATATTGTCAACATAAACATAACTTGATTTATTGCTGGTTAATTATACAGCAAATATTGAATTGGACTTTTCCCCATTATTTTAATATACTATATATATATATATATATATATATATATGATGATGATTTTGTATTTTATTTGCCTCCTCGCCTACAAAAAGTACGGGCAGCCACTGATCAGAGCTAAAAAACATGAAAGAACAGTTACAAAGTTACTCAATACACAAATCACAAAAAAACAAACAGTTAAAATGAAAGTTATACATTTAAACTAATAAAATTCAGTTGCTATACCTTAAAATCGTAACTATAGTTGTTATATAAAATAGTTCATAACATGCACAAACACTTTAAAATAAACATTCACAATACCTACATAATATGTATACATATAACCTCGTATATAACCATATTATGTATTATATTGTTTTGTTTTCATTTGCAAATAGAAGCTCTTACTTGCACATTAGAATTATTTTTTCTTGTACAGTGTGATCAACAAAGAATGAGGTTTTTTAAATATTTCTGGATTTTTTTTTATTGATTTTAGTGTTTATCAGTTTCATAACCTGTTTCCCCTAAACAAAATATTCCTAAAAGTCACCAGAATAAACGTAAAATTCTATAGTCACTTTTTAAGTAAGATTAATATTTTTTTAAAATGTCAAATTTAATTTACTATAATAAAATGTGAATTGTGAAGTATTGAATTAATTTTAAATAGTGTGAAATGTGTTATGCACAAACTGTGATTGAACAGAAGTTATTTAAATTATATAATAGTCATTGTTTAAGGTTAATGTTTATTAAAAATATGTTTAGATCAATTTATCAATAAATTATAAATTGTTAAGTGCAGTGTAAACTTGAAATAGTGTGAATTATGTGTTATGCATACTATGAATTGGATTTTTAAGTTATATGTGTAACGAAAGTATACTTTCTTTGATTTAAGTTGGCCGTGATTCTGACTTTTAATTGACAGAAGTCACGACGTAATTATAATAAAAAGATATATTGTAATTAATTTAAGTAGTGCATAGAGAAGCGGTAATAGAAAACTTTAATTGTCGTTTCTTTGTTCACAGGTAAGATTGTAAATAATTGTTAAATAATAAATAAAACTCAAACTTTGTTCACAGAGAAACATATTTTGGTTTATTTTATGCCGTATAATTTATTGTCTTATAAAACGACAATTTTTGTTTATAATGACAAGAAAATTGCAGTTTGCATTCCAATATGTGGTATCGCCGAGGGACAAGAAGACAAGTATTGTTGCCATAACTTCAATTACAACAGAGGAAAAGAAGGAATATGTGTTGCCACAGGAAATGGGATTTATAAGCGAACATGAAGAACTGATGAACACAGACGTTTATAAAAGAGTTAAAAAAAGTCTTACTCAAAGAGGTCAAAACAGAACAGTGTGGATCACACTAACAAAGGAAATGGAACAGAAATATTTTGATGAAGATGGTAATATAATGTTTAATAACTTATATTTAGAACAAATAATAAAAACAGACGTAGTAGAATCAACTCAGAAGAAAGAAAGTCAACTTAATTTAAAACACATAACAGAAAAGTTTATGATTGAAAAATTTACATGTAAAAATTCAAATGCAAAACAATGGCTAGAAACATTTGAAAAAGAATGTAAAAGGTTTGAAATCAATGAAGATAATATAAAGATTGAGATATTAAGGCTAGTCTTGGATAAGTCATGTTCAGATTGGCACTCAGCAACTCTCACAATATTGACAATGGAAGCTCGATGGTCTGAATGGAAAGAGAGATTTCTGGAGTCATTTGCAGACAATGGATGGAGTACAGGAATGTACGCTATATATTATAGGTATAAAGAAGGTTCATTGATTGAATATGCTATAAGAAAAGAGAAGCTACTACTAGATATGGACAATGATATTAGTTCAAAGACTCTAGTGTTGCTTATAGCAGCAGGATTACCTGAATTGGTTAGAAATATGATAGATAAAGAAAATTGTAAAAAGTCAACTGAATTATTGCATGACATCAGAAAATGTGAAAATTTAGTAAATAAAAATAGTTTTACGAAAAAAAAAGATGATAAATATGATAACAAGAAAAGATTTGAAGGAAAACAGCCATGTAAAAATTGTGAAAACTTAAATAAAGGTGTTAGATATCATTCTGAAAACACTGAAGAGGTTCTAACAATAGTAAACCTGACACAAACAGATGAAATAAGAACGGATCAAGAAAAAAACGAAATAATTCGAAAGATGAAATCAAAACTAATAAGAAATAACGGAATATTTTATAAGAAAGTTAGAAATAAGGAGAAAATAATCTTATCAGAAGAATTTAGCATCAAATTAATAAAAGACATACATAGGGAATGGTGCCATACAGGCATTAGACAAACTATATACAGAATATGTCCCTACTATACATCAAAGAATTTAATAGAAAACATTAAGAAAATATGTAAAGATTGTGACATATGCATAAAAAATAAAACAAGAGGCCAAAGCAAATTTGGATTAATGTCTCACTTAGGACCAGCCACTGAACCATATGAAATAATGTCTATAGATACCATTGGAGGATTTGGAGGACAAAGATCAACAAAAAAATACCTTCACTTACTCGTCGACCACTACACGAGATACGCATTTGTTTCAACCTCAAAGACACAAAACGCCACAGATTTTATAAAGTTAGCTCAAAACGTGTTAGAAACGGAAAAAATTGGAATGATACTAACGGATCAATATCCGGGAATAAACTCAAAAGAATTTAAAGAATTCCTAGAAAAAAAGAACGTTAAACTGACATTTACAGCAGTTAATGCACCATTTTCAAATGGCTTAAACGAGAGACTAAACCAGACTCTAGTCAATAAAATAAGATGTAAAATAAATGAAAAAGAAAACAAAAGAGCTTGGACAACGGTTGCTAGAGAATGTGTAGATAGATATAATAAGATAGAACACTCAGTCACTGGTTTTGCACCAGAGTATTTATTAAATGGCACGGACACAAGTGTCATACCAGAAGAATTAAAAAGGAAAAAAAACAAAGATGATTGGTCTAATGATAAAAAATTAGCGTTAGAGAGATCAATAAAATCACATAATTACAATAAAAAACTTTATGATAAAAATAGAAAACATCATGAGTACAGTGCAGGAGACATGGTATATATCGAAAATGGCAACAGACTAAATAGAAAAAAGCTAGACCATCTTAGAATAGGACCATTCGAAATAATAGAAAAAATATCAAACACTCTATACAAAGTCAAGACTAACAAGAAAAAGTCAGAAACAAGTTTATTCCATATATCAAAACTAATACCAACAGAAGAAGATGATATAGATGATTTATAGAGAAAATATGTCCAAGAAATCTTACCATGAGAGGGGGGGGGGGGGGGGGAGATGTAACGAAAGTATACTTTCTTTGATTTAAGTTGGCCGTGATTCTGACTTTTAATTGACAGAAGTCACGACGTAATTATAATAAAAAGATATATTGTAATTAATTTAAGTAGTGCATAGAGAAGCGGTAATAGAAAACTTTAATTGTCGTTTCTTTGTTCACAGGTAAGATTGTAAATAATTGTTAAATAATAAATAAAACTCAAACTTTGTTCACAGAGAAACATATTTTGGTTTATTTTATGCCGTATAATTTATTGTCTTATATATGTACAATAACTTTTATACAAGAACAGAGTGCTTTTAAAGTCGCAGTAAAACTATCAATGAGGATGACCCTCGTCGTACTCTTTTCAGTCTCCAGAATTTTTTATAAAAAGGTTGTGAATTACAAATTATGCTTCTGTAAGAAGAAACTACCTGAAAGGTTGTTTATTTTAATAGAAAAAATAGTTTACAATATAAATAATTAAAAAATATTGAATAAGACCTTTTTACCGATGAAGCTTGGTGGTTATGGTCAATCCTTATTAGTTACACAAAACAATGTTACACTTAATTAGTAGCTGGGTTGCAATTTTAAGGTAAAGAATAAATTGACCTATATTTTTTGATAAAACTTTATTAAATTAATTTAGGTACGACTAAATAGAGTGCAATGATAAATTTTTACTATAAAAACATTCTATTATTTTTATTAATAATTAACCAAATAAAAATTAACATATGCATAACGGTACTTTTGTCAATTAAAACATGAAACATTTTATTTAAATTTATATTATATGTATAATCATTGAAATTGTTGTTTTTTTAATAAAGTTTTAAAATAGTTCATTGTTGTGAATTATGTATTTATTTTAATTATTAACGTTCCCACAAATACAATTTTTGTTTTTGTGTAAACACCATTGTAATTTAATAATTTAATTTACAATCATGTACAATTTCCTGTTATTAATATTATTCTTATTATGTTTATACTGAGAATTAATTTTTCAATAATGATTAACCCTATAAAAATATACATTTATTATTTTTCAAATGGTTAAGTTGCCAATTAAAAAATAGAAACCTTTTATTTAAGTGTATTTAATTATTCAAATATTATTTTTATAACCATTAAAATTGTTGTTTTTTCTTTTTAAATAAAGTTTTAAAATTATCATTATTGTTTATTATGTACTTTGTATATATTTTAATTGTTTATAATTACATCAATTACCACTAAACCATAATTTGTAATTCGCTTATGGTGATGGTCTAGGGCAGTCTAGGGATATAATTTTTTAATATTTACAATAAGTGTATATTGAGTTGCCTACATCCTCAAGCATTCGCCCACCCTGTACCCTGATTCTATGTCTAGTATTGTTGTGTTAAAACTGTGATTTTTGTTAAAACAATGTTGTTCTTTCTAACACTGTTTTATTCTTATTTATTGATAACATTTTTGTGATGTTTGTAATATAGTAAATGTTTAAAAATCTGAAGAATGGAAGGTTTGTTTGTTTAATGCAATTGTTCTGGTTGGTAAATATAAAACTTTTTTCACTACGTTAGCTAAATAAGGATTGCAACTTAGTTAGGTTTTTAGATAAAATTGTGTCTCATGATGGCGAACGACAAAGATCAATTGAGTAAAGTTTACAAAGTAATGTTAAAAATTAACAAGAAATGCATTATGTATAATCTATGCAAGGTCATCTACAGTGCATAAATGTAGAAGAAACAACATGCAGTTAAATATCCACGTGCCATAATTTTTGTTGATTTTGTGATAAATGTAATATTATAGTAAATGAAAGGTTAGAATTTTTTAAAATAATAAACAAAATATCTTCAATTGACAAAGAGTTTCTCAGCATTTTGGAATTAAGATTTTTGTTTTCTTTTGGCACGGTCTACAAAGTTACCTGGCGTTTGTCCGCCAATCAATCTACACCCTGTATATAAAAATAAATAGTCAATAAAAAACAGGAAATCTTGGCTAGCAGAAAAAAACAAATTTAAATTTAAAACAAGAAATCTGGGTAGCAAGAAAAAACAAATAAATTAAATAATTTATTAATCATATAAATGGCATTGAAAATGCAAATAAATTTGTGAAACATGTTTGCCATAAATAAAATAATTTCATAGTAGAATATTTTATTATTTATAAATAAATATGTTAAATATTTTATTGTTCATCATTTTACTGTCATCTGTCATCTGTCATCTGTCATCTGTCATCTGTCATCTGTCATCTGTCATCTGTCATCTGTCATCTGTCATCTGTCATCTGTCATCTGTCATCTGTCATCTGTCATCTGTCATCTGTCATCTGTCATCTGTCATCTGTCATCTGTCATCTGTCATCTGTCATCTGTCATCTGTCATCTGTCATCTGTCATCTGTCATCTGTCATCTGTCATCTGTCATCTGTCATCTGTCATCTGTCATCTGTCATCTGTCATCTGTCATCTGTCATCTGTCATCTGTCATCTGTCATCTGTCATCTGTCATCTGTCATCTGTCATCTGTCATCTGTCATCTGTCATCTGTCATCTGTCATCTGTCATCTGTCATCTGTCATCTGTCATCTGTCATCTGTCATCTGTCATCTGTCATCTGTCATCTGTCATCTGTCATCTGTCATCTGTCATCTGTCATCTGTCATCTGTCATCTGTCATCTGTCATCTGTCATCTGTCATCTGTCATCTGTCATCTGTCATCTGTCATCTGTCATCTGTCATCTGTCATCTGTCATCTGTCATCTGTCATCTGTCATCTGTCATCTGTCATCTGTCATCTGTCATCTGTCATCTGTCATCTGTCATCTGTCATCTGTCATCTGTCATCTGTCATCTGTCATCTGTCATCTGTCATCTGTCATCTGTCATCTGTCATCTGTCATCTGTCATCTGTCATCTGTCATCTGTCATCTGTCATCTGTCATCTGTCATCTGTCATCTGTCATCTGTCATCTGTCATCTGTCATCTGTCATCTGTCATCTGTCATCTGTCATCTGTCATCTGTCATCTGTCATCTGTCATCTGTCATCTGTCATCTGTCATCTGTCATCTGTCATCTGTCATCTGTCATCTGTCATCTGTCATCTGTCATCTGTCATCTGTCATCTGTCATCTGTCATCTGTCATCTGTCATCTGTCATCTGTCATCTGTCATCTGTCATCTGTCATCTGTCATCTGTCATCTGTCATCTGTCATCTGTCATCTGTCATCTGTCATCTGTCATCTGTCATCTGTCATCTGTCATCTGTCATCTGTCATCTGTCATCTGTCATCTGTCATCTGTCATCTGTCATCTGTCATCTGTCATCTGTCATCTGTCATCTGTCATCTGTCATCTGTCATCTGTCATCTGTCATCTGTCATCTGTCATCTGTCATCTGTCATCTGTCATCTGTCATCTGTCATCTGTCATCTGTCATCTGTCATCTGTCATCTGTCATCTGTCATCTGTCATCTGTCATCTGTCATCTGTCATCTGTCATCTGTCATCTGTCATCTGTCATCTGTCATCTGTCATCTGTCATCTGTCATCTGTCATCTGTCATCTGTCATCTGTCATCTGTCATCTGTCATCTGTCATCTGTCATCTGTCATCTGTCATCTGTCATCTGTCATCTGTCATCTGTCATCTGTCATCTGTCATCTGTCATCTGTCATCTGTCATCTGTCATCTGTCATCTGTCATCTGTCATCTGTCATCTGTCATCTGTCATCTGTCATCTGTCATCTGTCATCTGTCATCTGTCATCTGTCATCTGTCATCTGTCATCTGTCATCTGTCATCTGTCATCTGTCATCTGTCATCTGTCATCTGTCATCTGTCATCTGTCATCTGTCATCTGTCATCTGTCATCTGTCATCTGTCATCTGTCATCTGTCATCTGTCATCTGTCATCTGTCATCTGTCATCTGTCATCTGTCATCTGTCATCTGTCATCTGTCATCTGTCATCTGTCATCTGTCATCTGTCATCTGTCATCTGTCATCTGTCATCTGTCATCTGTCATCTGTCATCTGTCATCTGTCATCTGTCATCTGTCATCTGTCATCTGTCATCTGTCATCTGTCATCTGTCATCTGTCATCTGTCATCTGTCATCTGTCATCTGTCATCTGTCATCTGTCATCTGTCATCTGTCATCTGTCGACATCGAGTTTTTGATAATTGTAACAAAAAACATTCTTATAATTTTTAACAAAAAACATTTTTTTAGTTTTTTTGTAATACGTAGTATATGAAACAATCACTTAAAAAACAGATGGCTTTACTTAGATGATTAAGTAGCATATGCAAAGTGTTTGTCAACTTATACGCAAAAACTTGGGAAATGATATTGCTAAAGTTGATAATGAATAAAATTTAATAAAACATTATTATTTTTCAATTTATTTTCAGAAATGTGATAAAAACAAATTGTGTACAAATTAAATTTGTTTGGAATTTTTGTGTTTTAATTAAAAAAATAAACAATGTCATATAGATTTTTAAGTAAAGAACCTATAAACATGATACTTGAACAAGTCGATAGTCAGAGCAAAGTTTACTGAAGGCAGCTTTTTATACTCAAAACTTTCCTGAAAGATATCTTCTAGGACGTAAAGCTTTTTTACGTGTTGTTTAGCAATATAAGTAAACTTTCCGAACAAATTTACATCATCCATTTTTAGTAAATGTGATATTGTAAACAGATAAGTATTTTGTTTACTCGATTTTTATTTTATAATACAGGGAGTTTTTAAATGAATGGGATTATGTAATCACTTTAAATGTGCCGCTTTTGTTAAATTGTTCACTAAACTATTTGTTTTGACAGATCAACTTTGACAGCTGTCAAGCAAACATATAAAACATATGTAGTATAGTGAACGATTTTAAAAAGGCGGCATATTTAAAGTGATTACATAATCCCATTCATTTATAAACTCCCTGTATAATAACAATGGTATACATTAACAAAGTAACACACACACAGTTGCAAAATCATATACAAACTGTAGCTGAGGCAATCCGACAGCAGTCTGATTTATACTCATGAATTTGGTGACCTCAATTCTTTATCGAAAATGTAGAAAATATCTTCTAACAGTTGCTATGACTTTATAATGCACTTCAAATACATTGTTTTTAACCGGTAAAAAAAAGTTTTATTTTTATTGCATAATAATTTTGCAAATTATCATTTGATAATTCAAGTAGAACCTATTTGTTTTTAAGTTTTCCTATCTATAACAGGTACAAACAAATGGTTTCTTTTTTATTTCGCGTTTTACAGCTATTTTATATCGCCCCAGAAGTCTTACGACTTGTTTGAAGGGGTTGATGGGACCAACGGCTTATTAGGTGACTTCCGAATCACCCCGGTGGATAAATAGCAAGTTATTATTTTAGTCATATTCGGGATCGAACCCCGGACTGTTAGCGTGCTACGCTAACGCTGTATAACTGAGCCATCATAACTAATATTGAATATTTTTGCAAGCTGGAATATCTTTTCACAACTTTGTTTGTTATCCATAGCAACCTGTATTAAACTATTAAATGTCAATTTTTGCGTTTTTTTCAAAATTGTTCAACTTTGAAACACTATAATTTTGGAAATACTTGAATAATCATAAAACCCTTAAACATTTGGAAATGGTATTAAATAAAAACCATTTTAAACTTTTGCAAATCTAATTATACTGTAATTTTGCAATGTAGCACCACTTTGAAGTCAGGTCAAAAGGTCAAATTCCATAAAATGTGTTTACAATCGGAGCGGTATATATCAATGTATCTACAAGATACATATTTTGCATACTTGCAAACTATAGTATCAGCTTTGGACACTGAGCATGTAGTTTGGGGAGTTATGTTAGACCTTTTTAGAGCTTTTGATAAAATTGATTTTTTAATATTGTTATAACTACGGTATTTAAAGAGTAGCGTACACGTAGATGAAATCATACCTAAATAGCAGGTTTCAATTGGTATAGCTAAAAACTAAAGATGTACTTACAGTATCTGCACCTTTTGAAGTTAAAATGAGAATATTATACCCGCTTTTTTTAATAATATTTTTAAACAACATATATAAATCTGTTGATGTAGGTTGACACTAAATTTGCTATGCAGATTGTTGTAATCATCAATACATCTGAGGCAAAATTGATTAAAACAAATAGTCGCAGATAAAAATAAACAAATACAAACCATCAACATGTCAGCACTTGCAGATTAATAAGGAAACGCGACACATGCTAGCGCGCTATGTCGATTACTTTAAAATTTCTGGAAAACATCACCAGTGGCACAGACGTCAAAGAAATAAAAGGTAGATTAGCAAAGACACTTGGGCTGAATTTCAGGATATTTAATACAAAATAAAAGATATCGAGTTAAAGGATATTACGAAGATGGACGAGTACAAGAATATTAAGAGAGAAATTGTCTATCATAACCTATTCATTTATAATATGACATGTATTATGATTTTAATTAATCTAGCAGCAGTCCCAAACTGTTTATAATAAACTAAATTACAATTGAAATTCTAGTATATATAAAATGTAATAAAGTAATACTTTTAAAATTTGAGCAATTATTTTGACAAAAAACTAACATTTTAATTTTAAAATTTAATAAACTTTAAACATAAATTAAAGGTTTTGGATTCTTGTACATTTCATGACACTGAAAATTTTATTCTCTGCACAGGAGTTAAATTGCGAGTTGTGCTTGAAGTTTTATGACACTCTAATAACCGTACACATTCAAAAACGTCAATAATGTTAAAGCAAGTAAACTAAAAAAACACACGCATTTTTTTAATCAAATACAGCATTTGGACTTGTATGTTACAGCCATGAACATATTGTAAGTACACAGTAGTTAATTTGGTAGTAAATTACACCTAGAAGAATTACTTTTTGCGTTCTAAAAATATTTAATCTAACATCATTAACATGCAAAAAGTGTGTGTAATTAAAAACCTTTTAAATGGTTTGTGTATTGAATTGCTTTATGATTGATACCAATTTTTGCACTACTACTAATGCCAATTTCCGGATATCGTGATAGTAAATATAGTTGCGATCGGCCAATGTATTTTATTTCCAAACGTCAGAATTAATATATGACACACTAATAAACAATTTTGGATGGGCTCAAGATTATTTGAATCTAAGTTTATATTGACGGTTGCATAGTTTTCAACTCGATTCTAGAATTAGCAAACAATGCATTGGTCGATCGCGACTAATGATATCCGTGAATTGGCTTAGAGCCAATTAACGATTAACAAAATGAATCTTGGATTCATGAATCCAGGATTAATTCAAGATTTAATTACGGTTAAATTATTAGTACGGGCGTAAAAGTTATTTTTTTTTAAAGAATGATATTTTATTTAAGCAACAGATATTCTAAATCAAAAAGTCGGAGATGTTCTTTACTAAAGTTGCTTTTAATCCAAGTCTTAAAAAAAAATATAGTTAAAATGTATATAAAAATAAATTACCCAAAAAACAAAACAATTATTTACTCCTAAGTTATTTATTAAATTTCATTCTGTAAAATTTTACTATTTCTTCATCAATATCATCTTCTCCAGTAAGCGGCACGGTCCTCATAAACTCTATAAATGTCTTTCTATCATCAGATTGCAAAAATTTGGTTACTGAAGCGCCGTCGTTTACTCTGCTACTAACTTGTGATTTGGAAACTGCAGATTCTTCATCACTTCTCAAATAGTTGGAAGATAATTGTTCATCTACTGCTTTTTCTACATAAGGCATCAAAGGAATATTAGAACTACCGCTGCTTGTATCTGCTTGTACAGAACGAAAAGTTGATGAGCATGAATATTCGGATGAAAATTGATTAATCGATGGATTGCTTTCTACAATTGTAGACGTACTGCTAGTATGATTCTCAACTTTATTACAGTTTCTAGGTGCAGGACTATTGTTTACATTAACATAACTATGAGATCGATGTTGAGGCGTATTTTGTGATGAATAATTGCGTGGAGTATTTAAATTATTAGTAGAATATATAGGTGTATTGGGATTAAAAGATATTGGATTGAAATTGTTATAATTGTCGTAAGTTTCCTGATAGTTATTATTTATATGATTATTTGTATCTAAAAGTTCATCAAGCTGTGCGTGTATATTAAAAGGTTCAGAATTATTTACTCTTTTTGAAACAGTAAGCTGATTTGGTTCTATTGATGTTGCAATCTCTTGATAGTTATTGCCAATATTACGTATAGATACTAAGTTTTTATCATTTGATTGAGTGTAACCCATTTTGTTTTGCAACAGCCATTTTTTATAAGCATCCATAACTTTTATTTTAGCTTGTGACATGCCATGTTGTAAATACTCAATTTCATTTTTAACGTTTTGAAGTTTTAATAATAGCTCTCTATAAATATTTTGTTCAGTTTTTAAAGAAAATGTTAATTTTTCCAATGTATGAAAATCTTTGCAGTTGTGGTCAATATCATCTCGTACCTTACGTATTCTGGTTTGTACTTCTACGAGTTTATTTGAAACATCTAATGCATATTTGTGTTTTTCATTTAGCTTTTGTGTGTAAAATTGTATTCCAAATTTAGTGCCATACTTGCATATGAACTCTTGAAAAGCCGCTTTTTCATTGATGCTAAACATGCTTTTTGAATCGAGAACCGTGTCTCCATCGGGTTCGCATAATTTTTCATCTTCAATTTTGTTTTCAAAAATGTTCATCAATATTGCTACGTTTTGTTTAGGAAATAATATTAAATATTATTTTAATAGATGTAAGTAAATATGAATTAAGGATACAAATTTCTTTGTCTTTTTGTTTAATCAATTCTTTATATTTTTCTTCAACTTCGCAACTAAGTGGAGTGGAATTCTTTTTAAGTATCTCTGCTCTTAAAAGATGTATATACAATTTAATTTTCTTTGTGTCGTTTAAGCAAAGTTCTTCGGACCCTTTAATGAAGTTTTTTATTGATGTTTTACATTCGCTTATCTCTTCAGTAGTTAAATCTTTATCCTAAAAACATATGCAAAATTAATTATTAGTAATTAATAGACATCTTTAAATATAGATCCTTATAATTGGTTTTGCAGTTTTCTTTAAAAACGTTTTCTGGATTACGGTTTGAGGTTTACATAATAGATGCCGCTATGTGTACTTCAATGTGAAAAATTATATTTTAAATATATTTACAGGTATTATAGGCAATTTTATAAAATACTACCTGAACATTATGTGTTATTTATGTTTGTTGAGTATATAATAAACTATTTTAAAAATCAACTCAAAGTTTTTTTTATTAATATTAATTTAATCGTTAAAATCAAATGATCCTAACAGTGACGCTGCTAAATCGTTTTAAAGTTTTATTGTTATCATTTATTTATATTTTTTTATAAACTTAGCAAAACATAAATATTGTAAAAAAACCACAGTAAATAATGTAATAACAATAGCAATAAATTTATTAAAAAACTGTTTAATTAAATTAGTTAAAATGTAATATATAATTGATGGTAATGAAATAAAAAAAACAATTTACTATGTTTTTTATCACAAATTTATTTTTACGAATACATTACTAGTTTCGGCTTTACTACAGCCTTCTACAGATGGAATTTTACTTATTTCATCTGTAGAAAAGTTGTAGTAAAGCCAAAACTAGTACTGTATTTGTAAGAATAAATTTGTGATAAAAATATATTAAATTGTTTTATTATTTTGTTAAAATGTAATACATACATACAAACAAATTTAATACAGGGAGTTTATAAATGAATGGGATTATGTAATTACTTTAAATGTGCCGCTTTTTTTAAATTGTTTACTAAACTATTTGTTTTGACAGATCAACTTTGACAACTGTCAAGCAAACATATGAAAACATATGTAGTATAGTGGACAATTTTAAAAAGGCGGCATATTTAAAGTGATTACATAATCCCATTCATTTATAAACTCTCTGTATAATGATCAACAAACTGTATTTGATCAAAAGTGGTGACTCTTAAGCAATTTGTAACACAGTTAATAATTGTGTCACATTTTGTTTTGTTTTTACCGGTTCAGCTAATAACATTGGCAGTAAAATAAATAATAATATAAATAATTTTATTAATGGTTTATACTGCCGGTATAATAATTAGGTATTATTAAAAATGTTTAATTTGTCTGCCTTGGTGACAAACGCAACTTTTGCATTGAATTATTTAAAAGTTGTAAACGTTATTGATTATTTGTTAATTGTAATCTACAATTTGCGACCATAACAATTGTTGTCTTCTGTCAATTGTCATTGTCATCTTAGATCTGTCATAATAATAATTTTTCACTTTTATAATCACATTATAGCTGCGTTTAGCTGTCTTACTCAAGTCACTATTTTTACTCTACCATTGTTTGCGTTTTGCTTTTTAGTGAATGTAGTCAATTTTTTGCCGTTTATTACAGAGTGAAAAGAGTAAACTCTATTTAAGAGTCTAATAATTATTTAGCTAAAAATGTAATTGTTTCTATAAATAAAGTTGAATTAAAGAAATACTTAATATATTATAAAAAAACAATTCTACAATGTAATAATAATAAATAATAAAATTATTGTAGTAAATAAATAATTGTTGAATTAATAAATCATTATTAAATAAAACCAATAGATTTGTTCTAAGCTACAATTTAGACAGTTTTCAAACCGTTTAAACTATGCACACAAAAAAAAAGTTGTATAAATGATTGCCTAAGAATGACAAACATTTGTTTGTCTGCATGGTTTGAACGGTTTGCAATTTGTCTAAATTGTTGGTTGGAACAGACTTATTTTAATTATTTTACAATTAGTGATATAAGTAGATTTCACCAAGTATAAAGAAAATATATTAGTTACAAAGCATTTCATATCAATACAATTAATATTTTATAAAATAAAATATTGTAACATTACTTAAGTATTAACCTTACATAGATCTGACAACTAGCCAGTTGGCAAAAGTGACAGAATTTGTTAGTTTTTGGTTATTTTTGACAACATTAGTTGCGGTTTGTCGCAAATAAATAAAAATTATGCTGTACAAGCAATTCGATCAATGTTATACTGTTTGCTGTCTAGCATGAAAAATTGTCTTCAAATTTGCATGAAACAGAAGCAGGCATAGAATAGGTAGGTTGGCAGTAGAACTTAGAGACATTGATAGTAACGATGCGCTTCTTATAACCATGATTGCATATTGAACGTAATGCAAAAAGTCATACAAAATTAATTATAATGCAAAATCTGGTGTACTTAATTAAAAAAATAATATTTAGATTATTAAATTATTATGTAATTTTAATCTTTAGGGTTGTATAATAAGATAACGCACAGGAAAATTTTTATATATTGAAGTTATAACAAATACTGCGTTATGTGAGCTTGTACAAAAAAAAACACAAGTGTTTTCAAAACTGAACCAGAACGTCGGTCAATATAAAAAACATAACTTTGAAATGCTTTTAAATTTTACTAATTGGTGATAGCAACAGCAGATTATAAAAAATACTTTCAATAAAACCATGGAACAAAGTTGGTACAAAAAATTGAATGGAAAAATTATTTATTGTATAATTATTGCAGCAAACTACAAGATATAAGCATAAAAACAAAAAATTCTTTACTAAATTTATCTGTAGTCTTACATCTCAGACATATTTTAAAATTTAGTATAATACACTTAAAAACTGCTGTTGTCAATGCATTGCCATACAAAAAGCAAAATTAAATTAAATACAAAAATATCTAATTTGTCAAGTAATATATTAAACAGCCTAATGCCCGTACTAAGAGTCAAAAACTAAATCTTAGATTGATCCTGGATTTATGAATCCAATCTTTATTCCAGTAACCGATTAGAGCCAACTAATTCACGGATATTGTGATGGCAATTTTAGTCCTTGTGGCCAATGTATTTTTTGTTTTATTTTTGGATTAAATTGAAAACTATGTAACCGTCTATACAATCCTAGATTCAAATAATCTTTGGATTACTCAAGATTAATCTTAGATTGTTTATTAGTGTCAGATATTAATGATGACAGTTGGTAATAAGCTTAATTCTAATTTATAATGAATTTATAATAAATGATAGCTGAAATTGATAAATGATCAATGACAATTATGTAAGTACAAAGTGGATCTATGCTTATAAGTCTACTACTATATACCCTACAAACTTTGGCATAAATCCAAATAAATAAATCTCGGATTTATAAATTGATTCTAAAAATCAATCCGAGACTTAATCTCTGACTTATTAGTATGGCCATCAAAATCAAATATTTCACAGCAATTGCTTGAATTATTTTGGTAATGCTTTAAAACTTGAGGAAAAAACTTGGTATCAAAAATGAAAGTATTTTTTAAGATATTTTAACGTGAATATACCTTAGAACATATGCACTTATAGACACTCATTTTGCTGACAAAGCAAAACCAATATAATTAGTGCGTGTGACGTTAGTTGCACGTAAGAACGCGTATATTTGTTTATCAATAAAAAGTTGTAAGTGGCAAATTTATAATTTTGTATTTTGTATACCTAGTCGCGCCGTTTCTTTTTGAGGTAGGCAATTGAGGTGTCGGGCACACCAAGCCATAAATAAGACATGTGTATGTTTGGATGCCTATATGAGGTAACGGATTTTTTTTCTAAGCTCTGCATCGCTTTGTTGGGAACACTCATCCAATTTGTAACCGGAGACTGTTGCTAACTTTTGTCAGCGTTGTTAATCATATTTGCCGTACTAAATTATGTTTGTAAATAGAATTTAACGTGGCGTGTGACGTCATTTGTGGGTTTAGAACGTTGTTATGTTGGTTTTACTATCTGACAAGCAAAAAATAGCGCGTCGTGTGTTATTTTTTGCATATTTGCTCTATTAGTATATATGGTCTAACACATATACAGACTAAAGCACAATTTACAAAGTTTGTTTCTAAATATGAACAATAATAATGCCGAATACTATAATGCAAAACTTTGCAAATTTATATTTAAAAAGCAAATAATTTTTATTAAAAAGTTTATTTCAAACACAGTGCAAAGTAGCAACTTTATCTATTATTGCATACTAGCCATAGTCTATTAAAACATTAAAAAATAAATATAAATAAATTTTCAGTTAAATTTTGTATTATATCAGTTTTTATGTCTAGTGTTTAATTTTTTAAAAGTTTATTTTTTTAATCTATTATATTATGTTTGTTTATGTGTGTCATTAATCTGATTATATTGTTTTTGCTGTTAGTTTGCTTAGAACTGATAGTAGTCTATAATTTATTAATTTTGATATTTTGTGTATGCGTTTTATAACTTGTTTTTTTAAATATTTGTGGGTTACAGGATTGGGTAAATGTATAGAAACACCTGATTATTGGCTGTATTTTTGGTTTATGTAAATAATAACCTTAATAAAAGTTTTTGTAGAAATTTTAATCTATATAGTAAAGTATTTTGATTTTTAATACAAGCCCTGTTTCAGGTGTATAACGTCATTATCAGTTTTTTTTTAAACACTATTATTTTTATGTTTAGGAAGAGAATTTTTCAAAAATGGGAAAAGACAAAAAAACTAAAGAAGAGAAAAGCGCCAGGGATGCAAAATGAAGCGTAGTTAAATGGTACAGAAAAGCTGATTGATAGATTGAGTGAGTTATTAAATAGAGTATGGAAGGGAGAAGGGTTTCCGAGTTAATGGAGAGAAGGTTTTGTATGTCCGATACACAAAAATGAAACAAAAAATCAAGTAAATAACTACAGAGGAATTTCACTACTGGGTACGGCATACAAGATCTACGCCATAATATTAAAGAAAAAACTGAATGAGAAACTGGGTATGAATGAGACAGTTCCAGACGGGCAAGCCGGGTTCAGGAAGGAAAGAGGTACCATAAATAATGTATACATTTTACACCATATTGTTGAAAAAGAAATTGCAAAAAAAAGAGGAAAAAGAATACGCGTTATTCTTGGATCTAATGGCGGCATTTGATAGTGTGGATAGAGAGAAACTATAGAAGTATATGAGAGAGAAAGGAATTAGCGAGCACCTGGTAAGACAAATAGAAAAAGTGTATGAGGAGACAGCAAGCAAGGTGTGGGTGAATGGAAAAATGAGTGAAAGATTTTAGACAACAAAAGGAGTAAGACATGGCTGCCCACTGAGTCACACTTTGTTTGCAACCTACATATCAGATGTAAAAAAAAAAAAACTGAGATTGGCTTAAGCAGGAGAAGTAGTAGTTGGTAGAAGAAAAGTGCGGTTGCTAGCATATGCCAACGACATGGTAATACTGGCAAAAGACGCCAAAGAAATAAAAGAAATAATAAAAAATTAAAAAAAAAGAAATTTAGAAGTTAATGTAGAAAAACAAAAATTATGGTGTTTAGAAAAGGGGTAAAAAAAGCAAAGGACTGGAAATGGAATGGGCAAGGTATTACGGAAGTAAAATCTTTTAAATATTTGGAGTATGTTTTTTGCACAAATATTAGTGAGAACGAGCACATTAAAAAAATGGGAATAAAAGGTTTATTGTCTGATAGTTTAGTTAGGAGTATAATATTGTATGGATCAGAAATATGAGGATGGAAAGAACAAGAAAAATTAGAAGCATTGCAGGTAAAATATTGGATATGGGTGCTAGGTTTAAACAAAGAAACTCCAGCATTTATTGTGCTAGAAGAAGTCAAAAAAGATAAGTTAAAATTAGAAGCAGGAAAAAGAACAATAAAGTATAAAAATAGAATGAGACAAAGACACGAATGTAAAATCTTACAAAAATGCATGAAATGAATGAAATGAAAGCAAAAAATAGAAAGCTATGGAAAATCAGGGAAAAATATTGACAAAATAAATGGGTATGCTAGTCAAGAAATTGAAAGAATGAGAAAATCTGGGAGAGAGACATGGCACAAAATTTTAAAAAGAGATAAAGATATATAAAAGCAAGAAAGGAGAATACAAGTGAATAAGTCTAGGTACAACGCAAATTATGAACATATTATAGAAAGTAATCTGCCAATGTACCTAGAGAGTAAATACAGTAAAGATGATAAAACAATGAATGCAAGATTCAGATGTGGTAATGAAAAACAAGTGACAAAATTTTGGATAGAAGAAGATTTAAAAATGTGCAGAATGTGCGGAGAGTCTATGGAAACTATAGAACACATGTTAAAAGAGTGTAACAAAATAAAAGAAAAGCAAATGGAAAAAAATGAGATACTGAAAGGAGACGGAAAAGGGATAGAAAGAATGAGGGCAGTTAAAAAACGAAGAAAAAAAGTAGACAAACAAAGAAGAAACAAAATTAGTTGTGGTTAATTTATAAGGATTATGATTTTTTATTTTGGGTTATAAATATGTTTGTAAATGTAATTTTTAAGGCCGAAAGGCAAGAAATAAACGTATTAATAATAATAATAGTAATAATAATAATAATAATAAAAAATCAACATTTTTTTGTTTTCATCACGCACCATTTTTTTAATAAATTTACTAGGTGTCATATTTATGGTTTTTGAAATATTTGGAATAAAATATAAATGACATTATAAAAATTGCTACGCCACTGAGATTAAATTGTGTACAAATCAATAGAATAGTATAAGAAAACTCCCGAAAGTAAAATTTAATTGCTAGGATTCCTTAATTTGGAGTCAGACCGTCGGCAAAGGAGATATAAATAGACGTTTTTGTTGTAACAAGCGCTTTTATTAGTGGTTTAGGAAACCGCTGTTTAGTGAGTTTAGTGAGCTTTTTGCAGTTAAATTAATTAAAATGCCAAGACTTTGTCAAAATAAGACAGATAATTTTTGCTATGTAGGTGGTTATTTTGTAGTCAAGACGTAGAACTACATCACTGTTAAAACACTAATACTACACGTATTTTAAAGTAAAGATTGGTAATTAAGACAAGCATTGGGCCCCACATGTTGTATGTAAGACATGTGAAAAGGGTTTAAGACAGTAGAGTAATGGAACAAAGAAATCTTTACTCTTTGGGAATACCAATTATTTGGCAAAAGCCAACAAATCACCATGATGACTGTAATATCTGTATGTGCAATGTACGTGGATTTAACACAAAAAATTTAAAAGAACATTATTTATCCAAACTTTAAGTCTGCAATTAGGCTAGTGCCATAAGGTCCAGACGTGCCAACACCTAAGAATCCAACAAATTTAGAAGGAATTATAAGCAGTTCTGAACCTAAAATTGATGAAAACAGCGTTTCTAAGCAACCGCAGTTATTTTCCAAGACCAACCTTAGCGACTTAGTTAGAGACTTAGGTCTTCCAAAAGAGCTTTCCAAAATTTTAGCATCCAGACTTTAAAGTTAAATTTACTGGCAAAAGACGTTAAAATCTTGTATTTAAAGAAACGGAAGTTTGAGTATTTAAACATCCGACATTTCCAATTTGATAAACAAACTTGGGGGTACATACAATCTTAATGATTGGAGGCTTTAATGTTTACTTTAACCAAATTGTTTATTAATTTATTTTTAGCATTAATAAAAAACCTGACGTGATAGGGCAAAATGACACTTGGATTTGAATTCAGCAAATCAAAATTATACAAAATCAAATGTCAGATCAAAGTCAACTTTCAAAAACTAAAATTTGTTGGCTTACATTAATGCGCACAATAAAATATTTATTATATTTACAAAATAAAATTGTTTTTGACATCATATTTTTTATAAACACTTATGACAACTTTTAACAATAAATTTTTGTGTATAAATATTAATGGCGAGAAGTAAATTTTCTTTAAAATTGTTAATTATAAAACAATACTTGTTTGTATTTCAAATCTCAATATTTATTTAAAACTAATAATATAATAATAATTGTTTAATTCTTGTCTTAACATAACATCAACCATATAACTTAACTCACTATTAATATAATATACATCATAATTTTCTTCAACATACTTCTACTTACTTTCAATCTTTCTACTTTTTTATTAGCATATCTATTCCTATTGCACGCTTTCCTACGTCAACTTTTAATTTATCTATGTTAACTTCTTCTATTACAATGTATGCCAAGATTTCTTTGTTTACCCCAATGCTTATCTCTAGTATTTTGTTTAATTAACCTTTTTCTTGCTCTTTCTATTCTCATATTTTTGCTCCGTACAATAACAACAACTTTTTACTAAACATCATTGCTTTTGTTCTCATACTTTTTTTGTTATATTTTTTATGTGTTTATTTTTATTATTGTTTGTACAAAAAATATATTGTAGGTATTTAAATGTTTTTTTAGTTTTCTACTCTACGGTTTCCCTTTTTAAAAGTCATCATTTTTGTTTTATTTACATTGATTTCTAACTCATTTTTCCTAAAATACTTATTCAAGCATCTAATCACTTTGTTCATTTAATTTGCTTGTTGTGCTACATCACCATGCTGTTTGCATAATCCAGCTACCAAACTTTTTCTCTGTCTATTACAATTACAACTATCTGCACTTTACATAGCATCTTTTCAACATTTGCAATGTAAGCCGCAAACAAACTAGGGCTGAGTAGGCATTTCTGTCTCACACTTTTTGTAGTTTAACTTATTACTCACTTTGCTATTCATACAGACGCTGCTAATTGTTTCTACGTATACTTTATTCATTATTTTTACTAGGTGTTTATTTATTCCTATTTTTTTAGATACATCCACAATTTTTCTCTACTGTCAAATGCCGCTTTTAAGTCTAAGAATAACACATACAACATTCTTTCCTTTTCTACTATATGAGTAAACCTAGCTTGTCCGTCTGGCAATATTTCATTTCTCTAGTTCTTTATTTGGTTTTTTCCTAGTACTATGGCGTGGATCTTGTATGCTGTACTTAGTAAAGTTATACTTCTGTAATTTTTTGCAAGTTTTTTCTTTTCTTTTTGTATATGTGGTATACAAAACCTACATTCCTCTGACTATAAAACCCTTTTCCCCCATCTACGTTTTATTTTGTATTCAATGCACACCTGTTTTTTTTTTGTTTTGTTTTTAGATTTTTTATTTGTTTTTAAATCATTTTTTTTTGTTATTTCATCTACATCTTGTTTCAGTTGTTGTGTTATCAATGGCTGTCTATCGGTTTTTCTGATTGATCCTTTATACAGTTTTAAGAAGTGTATCCTTCAGTCTTTTATCAAAATTAGTTTATTTTTGCCTTCTGCCTTTTCTCACTTTGTTTATGTATTTCTATGTTTTTTTTTTGAACGAGTAGTGCAAAGATATTGTAGCTCTATCATGTTTCTTTAACTAAAAAAACTAAATATCATCGATAAAACTTCAGTACCACAACTGGCAACTAAATTGCAATCTATAAAACGGTTGACAATCAAATATAATTTAATGAAAAATAAAGGTTTAAAATCAATTATTCAAACCCAAATTGACTTCAAAGCGGTCAACCAAATACAGACAACTGTTTTGGTTTTTACAAATATTCATCAGTAGTTGGTCATTATTGGTAGTACAGCATTGCTTGATGGTAAAAAATGAATTCAAATAACTGACTTATGTGCTTTTAAATACAAGTTAGATAATAATTGGCAGTGCAAAGTAGTTGTAGCTTTATCATGTTGATTTAAGCAAAGTGTTTTTTTTTATTTCTATTTTTTTTTTTTTTTTTAATATATGTTGCCTTAACTTCTTTGCATTATTCTTGAATACCTTTTAAGCACAAATATTGTTGTTTAGTCGCCTTCCTACTTTTTTAAATTTTGAGTTTTTTCTTCTCTTTTTTTCATCTGTGATTCACTATTTGCATTTTCCAAATGTTTTTTTGTTTGTAAAAACATTTTCTTTATTGTTGCGTTTGCAATTATGTTTTCTAGTTCTGCCAATTTTTGTTCTAAGTCTTTCTTTTTAAAATGTCTTTTATATAAATTTTGCCTGTACATTATTTCTACGCTCTTTTGTGTCCATACTATTTTTGTAACTATTTTTTTTTTGTTTGTTTTTTTTTATCCATTTATATTAGTAGATATGGTCTGAATGTACTTTTTCTCCAACCTTAAATTTGTCAATTACCGATTGTCCTTTTGCTTCTAAGTAAATATATTCTCTCTTTTTATCTTTTTCCATATTTTTGTTTGGTATGTTCCACCTATTGTCTTTTATCATTTTTATCATTTTTTTTGTTATTTATTTTCTAGTTTGTCTTCTGAATATCTTTTGTAATTTTGTCTGTTTTTGTTCTTTCTTCTTTAGTTCTAGCGATGAAATCTATACTTACTATTAGTTTTTTCTCTCGTTTCTTGTACTAAGTTTACTAGCTTTGTTTTTTTTTTATTCTTCTGCTATACAACGTTACTATCTTGTATTTTATTGTTTCTACTATAAAATGTTGCTGCATCTCTTCCATTTTTAATTTTTCATTATCTTTTTGTGGTATTTTCTTTCTTATTCCTGTTATGATACCTTATTTTGGTTCTTTTTTTTTAATAGCTGGTTGGCATTTCCATCTAAACATTTTAGACATTTGATCTTCTAAGTCTTTCCACCTTTTTTCATTTTTCTATGTTTCCACTATTCTAATTATATTAAAGTTTTAAATATATTCAAAAATCTTTAATCTATTTATTTAAACCTGCTACATTCCAAAATAATATATATTTTTTATTGCTGGTATTTTTTTAAATTTGGATCATTTTTGTTATTACTGCTACTGCTTACTTTTGTTGTAACAACGTAACGTAATTTCATCAATTATACTTTAATTTAATCTCTGTATAATTACATTATTTTTTTGTTAATTTTTTTCTTGTTTATCAAATTTTTTATTTAAACTCGGCAATATCATTTTATTAGATATTTATTTTTGTTGACACATATACTTGTGTTTCAGAATATGCACCCATCATCAGTGTGCCTCTTATTGGATGAAAAAGCAATTTACATAAAATACATTGTTTACAAGTATTAATTTTAAATGATAAATTTGTTTCGGTCACAATTTAACTGTATTACAGTTCTCCTTCACACACAAACAGTTCAAAGTTTCTCTTAATAGGTTTACCATCTTTGACACATTACTCAACATATGATGCTAGGCACACTCATGATAGGTGCAAACCCGAAAACACGAGTGTATGTGTCTCTTACTGGATGAAAAAGCATTTACATAAAATACATCATTTTTTAATTTTAACTGATAAATTTGTTTTAGTCATCTGATTCAAATAAAATGCGCCAAAATTGTCGTTGTCTGTCCGTGTAGGATTTAACTGTATTATACAGCTCTCTTTCACACACAAACAGTTCAACGTTTTTCTCAATAGGGGGCATTGCGTTACCACCTTCAAATTATTGTAATAATGTTATAAAATAAACACTATTTTCTTAAATGCATAGTTGACAACGTTTTTCGTAAAGTAAATATTTGTTGTTGTTGAAAAATCTTTTATTTATAAATTTTGCCTTGTCAGTAAATAAAATTTATTGAAAAAAAGATAAAATTTTTGTTCTATTTTTTTTGTACGGTAAGATTAAAAGTATTGTATGTTAAAACACGTATCTCTGTATCTTTAAAATTAATGTTGGCTTTTTTTTATTACAAAATAATTCAATTTATGAATTAACAGAAAACGATTAATTTGTAATGCTGTTCCATTTTTATATTTTTGAAAAACTAATATATCTTTGCTATTAAAAGTGGTATTTAACATTTTAGTTAAAAGCGTAGTCATCGATTAGATAAAAACTGCAAAAAGGATGCTTAAAAATCTTTTATCACAATAAAGTTGTATCATGAGATGACAAGTTAAAGTGTAAAGTAACTTTTAATTATTTTATATCAACAAAGCAAAATACAAATTTTAACAAACAATAAACAACTATTTTGAATGAAAAAATTATTACTAAAACAAATGTATTATTTAAATTATTTATTTTTATAATACTTACTTCTTCTAGTTCCTTATCAGATAACTGTTTACGCAAATCTAACACTTCATTTCGCAAATAAGCTATTTCTTGATTAGGGTCTGTTTCCTCGTTCATAACTGCGTTTGTTTTAACCATTGACACTCTCTGAGAAAACTTACAAGTTGTAAGAGTTTCCTAAAAGTGTATTTAAGAGTTTGTTACTAATTATGAATTAAAATATTACTTTACTTGATAATTTGTCCTTTTAACACTTAAAGTAGCCAACATCGCTGTAAGACAATTTCCAGAAATAGAATCCCGCAACATAAATGTCATAATACTATTTCGGTATGGTATATGTGCCCTTCGAGATTCAGAAAGAGCTAATATAACTTGTTCAAGGTAGTGTAATGAAAGATTAATATACTTTGCTTCATTTAACGTAACTCCATTTAAACTCATTCTGTGGATTCGCTCTGAACTAACAAATAAAATAAATTAATGCATTTGCTGTTACGTAAAGATTGTAATTGTACCCTGCTAAGTCTACTAAGTTCAGTTTTGATCTTCTCATTTTACCATTGTCTCGGGTTTTAGATGAAACATGAACTATAAAAACACAATGCGATCTCGATGAATACTCGTTTAAGGGGGTCTCGGCTATTGTCCTGTAATTAAAGAGTTCCTGAAGCCCTACATATATTTATTGATTATTGTCTAGACTTTTTCATAAACGTCAGTCCTCGGGTAATACAAAACTGTGGGATAACATCCTTGCACAATGTGCGCTGAATTGATATTTGAGGGATGCACCGATCAATAAGGTTCGGTGCACCAATAGTCTCAATGTAGGTCCAGTTTATGACATAAAAATTTAACAGCAGCAAAGCAAAATGAAGCGATAGTTCAGAAACATCGAACTCAGTTTGCATTAAATTAGATTTATTGCATCGCTTTATTATTTATCAAAGCTAGGGTATTTTGTTTACCTATTTGTATCCCCCAAGAAAAGCAATCGCATAGCTTCTTCCTCGGACGAGACATGGCGAATGCTTAAATTCTTAAAATGTGCTTCTCCCTTGTTGTCTTCTAATAAAATTACTCGTCTGCAATACGTAATATAAGTTATATATAGCATTTAACATAGCATTTTTGTATAGTTACGGCAATTCTTCCAATGTCGAAACATTCTCTTTTGGGTTTAATAAATCATAAGCTATTTCGTTATAAATTTCCAAATATGATATATGTATGGAATAATTATCAAGGCTCTAAAAATATATAGAATAAAATTAAGATGAATTTTAATAAATTTATCATACCTTAGTTAAAAAGTTAAATACATATTCTATAGTACGTGGAATTAATCCTCTATTTTTGTATTTAGTATGGGATCCTGTCAGTGAATAAGTTTTACCCGTGCCTGTCTAAAATAAATTTTAAATAATTAAATAAATAATAAGATGATCATTTAAAATAACTAGCATGCCTAATAATAATTTTAAAAAAATCTATATACCTGTAAAGCTAGAATAAACGAATCAATAAAATAAATGTGAGTTTAAAGTACATACCGGTCCATATGCAAATATAGTACCATTATATCCATTTAAAACACTAAATTAAATTATTATTAGTTAATTCGAAATACTTTATAATTTCAAAGTTTACCCATTAATTACAGGTTTGGCTATATTCTCAAATATTTCACTCTGATCGGTAGCTGTATTAAATACTCTATCAAATCTGTAATACAATATTATATATTATTATTTTATATAACTTTTTTTTTAATACTATATAAGTCAATAGAATATAAGCACGTTTTTTAAAGCTAAATCTTAATTTAAATATTAATTTCAATTTAATTTTTTTTTTCATATTGCGGCGGTTCATATGTAATGTAAATGCAAACTAAGCCGTAATTGCACTTTTTAATTTAAGTTTTGGTATGATGTATGCGTTGTAATTTTTACATTGTGTTTACTATACAACAAAAATAGCAAAGTCAATTAATTTTTAGTATAAAAACATGCATATTATATATAGTAACAACGTGTAGTAGTAATTAAAAACACCAATCACATTTTAAATTTATTAGTGTGATTGTGCAAAATACCGGAACAGACTTTAAAAATCTAATACCTATAAAAAGATACAAAGTTTTTTTAATTTAAAATCTTAGAAAAAGTCATAGATATTGTAATTAATATCTTACATAAATGTAAATAAATTACTACCTTAAAATTAATAAGGTTTTAGAACGAGATAATGATGGCTACAGTAGATAACATTATATTATTCTGTGAGAAGCAAAATATAACACCATTGAAACCAGTTGACTATAGTAAAGCCTGTGACACAACGCAGTCTCATTTTAATTATTAAAATAAACTTTTATTTATTCTTAAGTATTTTTCTTAATTTAAATTCAAAATACAAACTTTCCAATTACTTGTGGACAATTATATCCAGTAAATGCCCACCTTGACTCTGTCTGCAAATAGTTATTTTTTTTAGAAAGTTTTGCAAAACGTTTATGCATAACTGAGGCTCTATCTGGCATCTTTGAGGGTTGGAATTATTTGCAGGGTATTAATGTAGTTTTTTTGTTTTTTTCTTTCACGTACTCCCAAATAAAAAATCAGTAGAGTTAAATTACGCAATTGGGGGAGAGGGGGGGGACAAAATAATGCGCCTAAAACATTTTTCGTGCAGCACTGTAATTGTTGTACAAGTTATGTGGCTTGTAGAGCTATCCTACAGAAAATAAAAATTGATTGTCCAAATTGTTCAATATTGGGCAAAGAAAGTCAGTTTAGCATCATTATACGGTAGCAATCTGCATTGACTGTAATTGCAGCACTTTTGTCGTTCTCAAAAACAACCAAACAGAAACTTATTGGGGATAAAGAAGTTTCTTGATTTATGTTTTAAAATTTTCAAAACTTCAGATGAGGCCGTTTTGTTAAAAATAAGCTTAATTGCTAAAAATGATTATTTTAAACACTCAAGATATTGTGCCTAAGAAACAAAAATGTTGCGTTGTTCATAATCACCCGGTTTTAATTTTTGCCTCTTTATAAACATGTAAGCTAAAATCTTTATGCAGTATACGGTGAAAAGCAGACTTTAAAATTCTTAATTGCTGTGAACGTCTTATGATAGAATAACCTGGGTTTTCTGCAACACCGTTAGCAACAGCTGCATTGTTTTGGTTTGATCTAACACTACGAGTTGGCCATTTTGCTTAAGTTTTGCAATTTATTTTTATACCGACCAAAAACACTACAAGCTTTGCAAACTGTCTTACCAAAATTTTTAGCGTGTTTTTAGTAAATTTTTATAATTTTTATACGCTATTGAAGCGTGTATTGTACCATTTTTTGAAATTGTATAGTTTTTAACAACAAAAGATTCAAAGCTTGCTATTCAACAGTTAAAAATGCTGCAAAACCCTACATACACAGCGCGTCAGAGAAAACGGGCCACACAAAAAATTAACGTAATTATCTATCTTTTAAAATGTCTCTTGTTTTTAATTAAATAATACAAGTTGCTATGTATACTGCAAAGATAAGCGGCTCAGTAAACAAAAACAAATTTACGAAACAGAATAAAGTCAAACAGTAATTTATAAAGTTGTGAAATACTCGTTAAACATGTTTGTTAGAATCAATATTTTTAAGAGCTTTATGCTTGTGTGTAGATAGTAATAAGCTTTAAAATTATTTTATTACTACACAGGCTTTTATAAAGTACAGAGTAGTCCGTAATAATAGATAAAAAATATTGAAAAGCTGTGCTGATAGTGACATAGCTGGAAAAAGGACTGTGTAAATAGAATGTGGCAAGACAATTAAATGTAAGGTGTTGTACTGTGCAAAAAACACAACAACGGTTTTTTTCAACTGTCTTTTATTATCACTGACGGCTCGGTACGCGTGCTAAAAAAAAACAACAGCCGGAGCCGATGGCTTTGTTTTAATTGATGCATTGGGAAATCAAACGCAAACCGCTAAAATGCCCCAAAAAACAGCATTTGGCAAGCTTAAAAAGCGTTCCACTGTTTGAAAGTTAAGTAAAAATGGTTTAGCAGCTTGCAGTTCAGTTACAGGACCTTTTTTTACTGCAGCTCACAAAAGACGTAAACTTGCTTTGCCTAATAACACATTAAATGGACAATGGACAACTGGAAACACGTATTGGTAAAACTAAGTGCAGAATCTGAAGAAAAACTGGCAAACGTTATGCTGTCTGTACTCGGTCACCTCGAGTTGCTGTTGGGGGTGGTTTAATAATGCTTTAAGCAAGAATTTTTTTAAGGCACACAAGGATTTTGTTTTAATTTACAGAGACGCATTAACAGCATGACTATACTTAGCAAAGATCCCAGAATAACATATGATGCGTTATGCTAAATTTGTTGCCAATGGTTTTCTGTTAATGCAAGATAATGCACAACCACACACGGCAAGGATTGTAACACAATACTTTGAAGAAGTGAGTATTCCAAAAATGAACTGATATACTCAAAGCCCGAATATTAATCCTATTGAGCATATTTGGAACTAACTCAAAAGACGTGTAAAACGTCACATATCTTCTGCAACAACTCGTAAAAAGCTTTGATTGGCCTTTATTGAGGATTAGAACAATTTCCAAATTGAAAAATTCTTTAATTTTTACTTAGTTTCCGTTTGTATTCTATAAAAACGTCGGTTGGTATGCTAAAAAAATTAATAAATCAATATACAATAAATTTATTGCAATAAAAAAATAGATAATTACGTAGCCCTTTTTCTCTGACTCGCAGTGTATTATTGTGCATTTGTATAGAATTCAGTATTCTCTAATATTCAATACTAGGGCTGTTATTTTGTATAATTATATTTAAGCAATTGTTTGTTCTAAGATTAATTCTAAATATTAAAAAATGTAAAAATATACAGGGTGTTTATTTTATTATAGAATTGTTATTGTTATTTGTTTTTGATGTTATGTTTGTGGAACAATGTTATTTAAGTTTGAATCAATTATAATTCAAAAATAGTGCATTTAGAATCAAATGTTGTACAAATATACTATAAATATAATATAGTGTTGTTTAAAACTAAATTATTTATTTTGAAATTTTTTGAAGAAGTATATATGTAGGTGTTTTGGTAAATTGACTAACCCTGTATAATTCAAAATATAATTATCGTAAGTGTCGTGCAAGCATTACTACAAAATAAGTTTAGTAATTTTGTTTCTGTGCGTAGTAGAGACCGCCAGTAGCCTTTAGGCTTAGTTTCGACTACATTTAAGAGCGTTTTACTGAAATAAGTAATACAACTTATTTAAGACAAAAATAATCAAGGGCGGTTTTGACTTTTTTTCTTTAATAAAGTCGCTTCCCTTGAAAAGTGGGGTACAGTCTTAAGAAAATAGAACATTTTAAATTTTTCTAAAGTTTTTTCAAAAATAATGTTTATTTGTGTATATGTCAACACTAGCGTAAAACGTATTTTTTTTAATTAAAAAAATAAAATGAGAGTAGTAACTTTCCAAACAATTGTGAATGTAACTAATTCTTGCGCAAAGAACTTATTATCTTTATTACCTAATTAATTTGCCCATTCTTAGTGTTTTGCTTGCGTGGTGATAGCAAAATAAATAACTACAGTGATAGCAAGATGTGCAATATGCATTTTGTTTATAGCGTTGCAGCAAAAGCTCGTCAAATTTATAAGAAAGGTTTCCAAACCAACAGGTACCAAATGAAAGAATATTTATTTGTATTCATAAACGTCTACATCAAACTGGAAGTGTACATAAAAGAGCTGCAAGAAATAGGAGACCACGCCTGCTACCTCAGCAAAGTAAAAAAGATTCTCGATTCTTAGAACAAGTTTTATTTACGGACAAAGAAAATTTTTCTTGCAATGCAATTAATTATGAACTTTCATAATAATCATGTACAAAAATCCACATGCCATAGAAGGCCATCATCAGCAAACATTTTCCGTTAATGTTTGGGCAGGTGTTGTAGGAGACCATTTAATAAGTTCATATTTTTTGCCGTTTAGGCTAAATGGTCAATTATATCGTAATTTTTTTAAAGAAAAACTGACATGACTTTTAGAGAACGTTTCGGTTCAATTAAAAAAACAAAATTTGGTTTATGCATGATGCTGCTACTGCACATTTTAGTTTAGTTGCGCGTCAATTCTTAAATGAACAGTATAAAAACCGTTGGATAGGTCGAGAAGGCCCACAAGCTAGGTCTTCTCAGTCTCCAGGTTTAAATGTTGTTTTGTTTGTGGAGTTACTTAAAAAGTTTAGTTTACACTACATCAGTTAATACTGATGATAATCAAGAAATTGCTTATTGCATCTTGAAATACGATACAAAACACTCCAGTAATTTTTGAACGGGTACGTCATTTACTAAAACGTAGGTTGGAAGCCTGCGTTACCGTAGGAGGAGGTCATTTTTAACAGCTTTTGTGATTTTTCTTGTTTTATATGTTATTGCTTAGTTTTGTAAAATAAAAGTTTTGTTTTCATGTTGCTACTTTTTTTTCCGTTCCTGAAAAATCGTAAAAAAAAAATTACACCCTGTATCTCGAAAACGGTGCGTTTGTGGAACCATGTTAATAAAAACTTATTTTCTTATAATTAGTCAAGAAATCTCACACTTTATTTTC
Organism: Tachinus rufipes; assembly: GCA_963932245.1. Taxonomy (NCBI): domain Eukaryota; kingdom Metazoa; phylum Arthropoda; class Insecta; order Coleoptera; family Staphylinidae; genus Tachinus; species Tachinus rufipes. Next base: position 65,920,370 of record OZ010745.1, on the reverse strand, counting down.
CAACACATGTTTTAAAATACCCTGAATAAAATAAAATAAACTAAACTGATTTAAAAGTTAGGTTATTCTGTTAATATTTTATTAGATAATTTACTAGGAATTGGATATTAAAGCTGTTATATATATAAATTTTAAAAAGATTAAGCATAAACCGCAATTTTTTTAGACTTACTCCTGACTATTTAAGCAAGAAACTAAAATTTAAAACATTTACAGCCTTATGCATAGTCGTATTTAACGATGACTAAACATAATAGTTGTTTGTTCATTTTAATAATACTTTAAAATTATTATAGCTTAAAAGTAATCAATTGTGTGTGGTCTTATTTTTTAAGCTCTTTAATTGCAATAAATGCAGTTTAAAACAAAACAAACATATACTTTTACATTTGCATAATTTTTTTCAATCATATTTGTTAATTAGGATTTTATTTACAATTTGAAATCGTAATTGGATCTTTATTTTTGTGCAAAACTTTTCATTATTTGTTTTTAAGGCGCAAAAATGGGACATGAAGCAAACTTCATGTCACATATTGCTGTGTTGTCAAAGCTTAATTTTATTGTTAGTAGCTACTATCTAAAATATATTAAAAATCTACTATGCATAAGACACATTTAGTATGGTATAAGTAGCTACTAGTTAGTAACGCTATAGTAGCATACTATTCAAACAACTATGCATAAGGCTTACAATTGTTGCAAATGATCAATGTTTTATTATCTGGCAAGACATTCTTGACAATGTCAAATGTTTAAAATCAGTAACACTAACTTTGAAAAATATATATTTGTTGTATTAAAAATTGTGGGACTAGAGCCGGTTTACAATACAAATTAGCCAGTTTCCTTTCAAATAACAACTAACTAGGTCTTTCTAGACAGACCAAATATTTTGTTCAAAACGTAAACAAGCCGGACACATTTGGAACCGTTACTATACTCCAAAACAAGCTTCAACGTCTTTTTAAACAAAACTATGAAAAACAAAACAAAAAATGTGTTGACAAAATGCATATAATGGAAAAGCGTAATATAAAAAATATTAAAACACTTTGAAACAACCAAAACTCATTGACATACACAACTAAAGGCAATGGCTAAGACATTTGCAGACAGCTTTAAACTTTAGTGTTTTTGGTTTACAATAACGATTTAGACTCCTTTACTGCGTTTTGAACTTTTAACCGTCAACGGTTAAAATAATTCTAACGCAATATTTTGATTAAATTGTTTGTATTTTTATAAAAACTTTTGCGCATAAGTTTTACTTTAAGCAAGGTAAAAAAAGTAACTTTAAAAAAACTAAAATTACACCAACGCAAAACGTTATCTACCGGATTACCAACATGGTTTTTACAACACTGCTGTTTATCAGTTGATTTGTGTGACAAATTATATTTAAGAAACTTTAGAAAAACGACCGTTAGAGTGTTTTTTACATATGACCACATAAAATAATACGCTTTAATTTTGCATCAAAACTTATTTAATTAACCCTGTCTTATTTAATAACAAATTATAGGCTGTAAAACTATTCGGCCACTTGTCAGCACCGCGACAGATTATCGCAAAATTCAATTTTATTGTCCATTTGAATTTTTAATGCACGTACGTAGGAAACGTTAATTTAAAACCAAATATAAAATTTTACTACAAGGTTACATTAAAAGTTTTGCACTCAAAGCCTACATGATTGCAGAACACGCTAACATGCTAGACCCATAACTTTGTGGCATCTTCCAAGCCAAAACTTTTATAAGATTGGCGCAGAATGCTCACTACTAAATCAACCATAAAATCAACAAGACAAAAAGATAATTGTACACTTTGTGTTCAAAACTTATCAGATATTAGGTGGGGTTTAATTGTTAAAAAAAAAATTAAAAAGTTAATTTTATACAATTAGTTTTTTAGATTGTATGTCATAAAAATTAGGTAGACAGCCGTTGTATAGATATTTAGCCAATTCTTTGTAATTTTAAGTTAATATTTAATGTGTAATAATATATTTAAACTTAGATTTTGCTTTATTTATTTCAGCTATGATTTGTATATCTTTGAGTTTTTATTTTTATATAAATAATGATTAGAAATATATTTATAGATTCTGAAAAAAATTAAATATAAACCGAAACATTTAATTGTCGATTAATAATAATAATTAAAATAATTATTAAAACTAATTATCATTTGATTAATTACTGACACATTACTGCAAAATTTTCATTTAAAATTTAGATAATTTATTATTATGAATTATTGCAATTCATAATTACTTTCCTACAGTGATAATTAATAAAAAAAAAAAAAATATTAAAATTGTTTTTAATATTTGATAGTTTTTGCTAACGTTAACAATATTTGTAGCCTATTTGTATTTTTATTTCCCATAAAGATCAGAATTCGCGTAGACGAGTAGTATACTTGTAGAAGTAGCAGTAGTAAACCGTTATTATTACAATAAACAAATATTTAAATAAATTTTAATAAAAATCTTTATGCTAATCAAAAATAATGCATTTTATAAACATATTTTAATAAAATTATGTATTTGATATTTCAGCATGATATAGGCTTTTTTATGAAGCAACAATTTATTGGTAGATAATGTAAATAAAGCTATGGTTTTGTACTTTCAATAATTATAGACAATAAAATCCTATCATTAAATGCAGTCTTGATTATACACTCATTAATACCGTGCTTCTGAATACATTACACTCTATAACTTCTTAAAGCAATATAGATAAGCAAATTCCTTAAGACTATTACCGATACTACCGACAATTATAATCGATTTAATGTTTTGAATTAACAGAGAAAAACTTGTATACTTTCCTAAATTTATGGGCCGGCTTTTTTATGGAGTTGTTTTGATAAAACACCAACAGTTCGGCGTCCTTTTGATGAACAATATTATAATTCTGAAATTTATAATTGTTAGATAGAAATGATACAATAGTTTACAAACTATTACCCTAAGCTTTGTATTTTTTAATTCTTTCTTTAGTCTTGCGTATACTTTAATTCTATTTTTTACCATATTCAAGTTTGACACATGTCAAATTTACAATGTGCAGTGCAAGTCCTTGGCTAATCTGTGAATTAACAGACATTATAAAATAAAATAATTTAACTTATATGGTAAGTTATATTTTATAATAGTTTTATAACAAATGTGCTTCATAGTTTTGATTTATATGTTATTGTATAATTAACAATTTCTCACATAAAATTTGATGTATTTCCCAATCCTATTGTTATGATTATATCCAGACTTATTTCATATACTTTGTTAATGTAATTAGTCTCTACCAAATTTGCATATGCATTTCTTTTTTCTCTAATATTACTTGACATGTTTGATATTTCCATTTACGTACTGTCATTTCAATGCCAATCTTCGATTGGTACGACAAACATGATTTTCTGTAATTATTTGTACTAATTGCTGTTTAATACTTGCGTTGATTTAGTTTATAATATTATATTAAATAAATGGCCATTATAACAAAACATTAATAAATTAAGAATAAGTTCTTTATTATGTACTATGAGCAAGTTTCTAAGCAATGCATCTAGCGTTAGCTTCTAGCTAGCTAGTTAAACACATTAATTTACTGATAGATAAAAACTTAACGTTAAGAAACTGAAAAGGGCATTCGAGTTTAATTACAAATATACTGCAATGATTCGGCATGCAGAAGAAATAATAATAATATGACATGAAAATGTCATAAATAAAATTAATATAATATTTTTATGTAAAATTTTAAATATTGTATGTACCACGTGCATTATTACATAATAGTGCCAATCAGCAACTTCAGTTTCTCGGGCTAGAACATATCGGGCTTCGGGCATTATTACCATTGTAATACATTATTTGTTATTAATACCTTAATAATATACAGAATATGTAAAGTGGTTTTTAACAACCTAGACATTATGTTTAAATTCATAAAAACTTGGAGATGTTTCATAAATGTTTTGATACTTGTTTATTAAAGCCAAAAAAACTTGGATACTTATTTATATAAATATTACAATTACAAACAAAGTAACATTTTGAAGTGATTATATTAATTAGTAATGTTTGGCAACGACAATCTAACTAAAAATTATGACACGACAATGTCATAAACAAAATTAATTTTACTAATGCATTTTTTTGAACATATAAAATATTGTCTGAATGAGGTGCATTACTAGATAATTCGGACGGTTTAATGTTGCTCAACTGGCATTATTAAAATTGATTGAATATATTCTTAGTTATGAATCATTTTAAATAATAAATTAATCAAAATAATACAAGATTACTATATCTATTATAATCAATTATGTGTTTGCTGAATGCATTCTCACAAAGTTTTAATTATTCCAAACACATATTTTTTTTTTATTAATGATGCACAATTCTATTCGACAAAAGTAGACATACTTTTTTGAACTGTTTGTACGGCTTTGGCATAATCTTCAGCTTGGTAGTTCCATTCTAGTTAATCTCAAGTTTATTGCTGAAACGTTGACTGTGGTTTTTAAGATTCTAGTCAAAAACCACATTTTGCTTTATCACATAATATAATTTCTGATAATTGTTATTGGTTTTTTCTAACAATATTTTTAATATTTGCTATTTTTAGAATTTTATTGAAAAAAACTACACACTACATGTTTTCTGACAGTTGTTTAAAATTTTAAGGCCAAATTTTACTGTTTGAACATTTTGCAGTTTTCAATTGTGTTTGGTAAATTATTGGTTTTTTTTAAATATTTTATTATAACATATTAACAGGATTTAACTGTGTTTGACATTCTATAAATAAATTTTTGACAGATTCTGACCAAACTTTGCAATATTTTAATATTGCTAGTTTAAAAATTTTACAAAAAAAATTGAATTTTTCTACAGTTTAAGGAAGATTATTGGTGCTTTATAACAATATTTTTATTTTTAAAAACAAAGTTTGTCGGCAGTACGGCAAAGAAGGCATGTATGATTACCAGCGCTAACAAAAGTTAACTTCCGGTCACGTCTTGGATGGGTGATGCATAACGTAGTTTTTTTTGCAATATGAGTCCGTTGACTCATATAGGCATTAGAATTTCAAAATTTTTAGAAAAATTAAGTGTCGAAAAAAAAAACGATTATTTTTTCCAGAAAAATTGAAAAAAAAACGGAAATTTTGAGAAAAATTAATTGTTTTCTGTAAACTAGAATTAATTACTAGAACTGATTTATATTATTAAATATAAGTATTTCAATTAATAATTATAAATTGGTTTGATTAAAAAAAAGCATGTAATAAACAGGAGAGAGAATGAGACGCGCGGCTATGCAAAGTCACTGGTGATTTCCTTCCGTATTTTGATAAATTCTCGAAAAGATTCACTTTTTACAACAGAGAGTAAATGTTTTGTTTTTATTACTTTAACATAAAATATTAGGTAATTTATAAAAAATATAAGGTCTTTGGTTTACTTTTTAAGTTTCCTATTTTATTATAATTTTTTTCTGCTTATTCCAATTTTTTCAATTTTTTTAATGCTCGAGAAAAAAACAAAAAAATACCGTGTTTTTTTTCAATTTTTTCAATTTTTTTCCAAACCGTTAAATCTCTAATAGGCATATGATAACAAATTCAAACTTTGAAAACGTTTTTAAAACTGTAAGAATGCTCTTCTCAATATTTTGCAGTAAAGCCCAAAAATCTTAGTTATAATAATCTTTATTTACGGTAAGTAAAACCATTTACATCTACATAAAAATACAATAAATATAAACAATATAATACATATATAAAAAACAAAAGCAAAAGATTGACATAAAAAACAATATAAAATACATAACATTTAATCAATATGTCCCAATTGAATCTTAAACAAAGATTTAGAACAAAAAAAGTTTAAATTGTTACGTCACTGTTCACAATATTTTAGGTTAGGTTTTTCTGTTTTGCAGATAAATAATACGAGGAGCACAGCTAAAGTTTGCGGAACCAAGTACTGCCTGTATTGCCAGCGTTCTGGGATTGTATATTCGTTAAATTTGACGTTTTTACCTATAGTTCAGTTGACAATTCAATTTCAAACTGTTTGGTTTTGTTTCAACAAAATTTAACGAGAGTAATAATTGTGTAAAAAATAAAAATTTTAAATCGTGACTTCCAAGTGATATTTTTTTCTGATTTTTAATACGGTTTAACACCGCAGCAATATGTGGAAAAACATAGTTTGTTATTTGTGGATTAAGCACCATCCAAAATTATAGTTTACAAACGGTTTGCAGAATTCAAGCGCAAAAAAATTTACGTTTATGTCAGATAGAGGCATTTTTAGGCATTGCAGCGAAACAAATATATACGATTTTGCACAGTTATTTGCGTGTCAGGAAGCTTTGCAGTTGTTGGATCTTACACAATTTGAAAGAAGATCAAAAACAGGTACTTGTCAAGTGGTGCTAAGAAATGCTATAAAATTCAAAAGGGTTGTTTAAATTTGGTATATAACATTGTAACACGTGACAAATCTTGGGTGTAATTTGTTTCAAAATGAACCTAAACCCACAAAAGTGGTGCGTTCACAAAGCTTTTTGAAAAGAATGATTGCTTGTTTCTTCGGAAAAACGAGTCATGTTGCAACTGTTGCATTAAAGAATCGAAGGACAGTTAATGCTGACTGGTATATTTTATATTATATTTATACTTAAATTTGTTAACCGGAAGTTATCGTTGAAATCAGAAGGAACAGCATAAACCGGCAAATCATTGTTTATCAAGACATTGCAAGCGCTCACACAGCACGACAAACTGTAGAGTTTTTGACCAGTAACAACATCCAATTAATGACTCATTGCCCATATCTGCCTGATTTATTGGCCAATAACTTCTTCCTATTTTGACATATCAAAAATAAAATGCGTGGTGAGCGTTTTTTATCGCCCGAAGAGGCCGTTAAAGCATTTAAACTACTTGTTTTAGAGGTACTTCGCTCAAAGTAGCAAAATTGTTAAGAAGATTGATTTCATTGTATGCAAAAGTGTATAAATTTTAAAGGACAATATTTTGAGAAACAATAAAGTGATTTACATAACGTAATTTGTGTTTTGCTTTACATTTTCTTCAAACTTTGGCAGTGTTCTTTGTAATAATAATAAATTTTTGGCAGAACTATCTGGAAAACCATGCAGCTATTCCTAACTACTTTTTTATGTGAAGCAAGGTTTTTCTGTTTTAGTGTCATAATATATAAGTACAAAAAATGACTGCATTCTTAGCATGGCAAGCGATGTACCGATAGTTTTAATTACCAATCTGACAGTTTTGCAAACTTTTAATAGATATAACAATTAAATAATAACAAAATATAATAATTTTGTTACAAAGCAAAACAACAAATTTCTAACATTTAAAACTTGTATACAATTTTTTGATATCATTTGACATATTTTTACAAGTTTATAACACATTTTAATATTTTGCTAGAGTACATGATTGTCAACTTTTATATTTATTTTTTTTTACAATTGTTAAAAACGTTCTTCAATTGTCAAACACGCTCTACAGTTATTAAAAATGTTCTACAATTGTTAAAAAAACTTTTATAATTCTCACAAAATGTTTTATAATTATCAAAAAGATTTTATAGTTTTTAAAAACTTTTTATAAACAAGTAAATGTTGTCAAACATTTAAAATGTTTTATTTTTTATCTGTCAAAAAATGATTAACTATAATTAGATAGATTAATTAACTCATGTTATCAATTACAAAGAATTGTTACATTTGTCATAACATAATACAAAAATGCCACTTGATAACTTACTTTTAAAATACTATATCATAAAATTAAATAACATACAACAGTTTAAAATAAAGCAAATCTATACAATTCCACTATTAGAATTTTGCACATTATAACTGTTTTTGTCAAATCTGTGAGATATCTCAGTTACAGAGCGTTAGCGTAGCACGCTAACAGTCCGGGGTTTGATCCCCAAATTTGACTAAAATAATAACTTGCTCTTTATCCACCGGGGTGATTCGAAAGTCACCTAATAAGCCGTTGGTCCCATCAACCACCTTCAAACAAGTTGTAAGACTTCTGGGGCAATGTACTTTTGTTTTATACTTTTAAGCAATTTGTGAAAAAATTTGGCGCAGTAGTAACTCGAACTGTTTTGAAATCTTTTTAACCTGATGGGATTTAATTTAATGTCATTTTTTGACCTTGTTAAATAATTATTATTGTCATTTCTGTCAAACTGATCTTAAATTTAATGTTTTCAAAATCGTAGATGGACGGTAAAATTAGTGTTTGTTGTTTCATAAAAGTAACTTTACAGCAATCACAATAGCAAGTGGAGTTAATAATTCTGAGTGCTTTCTTCTGAAGTGCAAATAAACAGGTACAAACTGTTGAATGGTTCCAAATAGATATTTCATAATTTAGATGGCAATGACTTAAAGCAAAATAAGCATTTTTTACACAAAAGATAGATACAAAATGTTTTAAACATTGCAAAGTAAATATTGACTTGTTAAGTTTCTTTGCAATATATTCTCCGTGTGTTATCCAGTTTAGTTTAGAGTCAATCTGAATTTCTAGAAACTTAGTTGACTTTGCACATTTTTGATAGGCAATTTTTAGGAAGGATAATATTGAATGATGGTAGCCGTTAACAAGGTTAGTAGAAAAATTGTACTTAGAAGGTTGCCTCATTTTAGCAAAGGAGCGGAGTTGTTTGCACGGGTCTCCTATTTACACAATAGAACAATATGTTACTTGGTTACAGTAAACAAACTATTAAATATTAGATGTGTCATATAATTAGTTAGCGGATATTATTGGGCAGTTGTGAAGTTCTATAACTAAAAAGAAAAAATTTGCTTGTTTTATTAAGCTTAACTTAATTTAGAACAACCGTTTATGTAAAAAGAACATATTTAAAGCAAGACATTAGTTTCCCTCTTCGTCATCAAACAATTTTACTCCGCACCTATATCATTTAGAGGCAAAACTAGGCAACCTTCTATATACGTTTTTCTAACAACTTTGGGCCGATACTACGTGATAGTTTATTATAAAAAATAACTAAATAAGTATTTATTTTCTTTTTGAGAATAATATTGACAAAACCCAAGTTTTTCTTTTGCCGCCTGTCACACTTTTTTGCTAAACAGATTTTGTTTTGTAAAATAATCCGTTAATTGGCGGCTTAATATTGTTTCATAGATTTTAGAAATAATGAGTAACAAGAAGATGAGCTTGTAATTAGTTTGATCACTTTGATTGCTTTTTTTAAATACAGGTATTACCACTGCTATTTTTAGTGAATTTGAATAGACCAAATTTATTATGAGGTCATTTATTAATTTTGTCAAGGATACTACAATTAAATCTTTAATTGTTTTAATTACTTCTGTTGTAAAGCCATATTTGTCTTTACTTTTAGAAACTTAAAACATAGACTGACATAGTTAAAATAAAAATAGCGAATCTATATGTGAAGATGACATTGTGTCAATTAAAAGTTAGCTATTTTACTAAAATACACATTAAAATCAGACGCAGAGATATCATTGATCTCACCTCAAAATATGTTATGACCGGATTTAGTTCTTTTTATTTTTTATAAACAACATTTAGCACTTTTTAACAGTTTATGAAGTTAAGAAGCACCAGATGTTGGTGCTTTGGTGCTTCCAAACAATAGGATATTTTTAATTTTGTACTATTAGAATTTTGCACATTATAACTGTTTTTGTCAAATCTGTGAGATATCTCAGTTACAGAGCGTTAGCGTAGCACGCTAACAGTCCGGGGTTTGATCCCCAAATTTGACTAAAATAATAACTTGCTCTTTATCCACCGGGGTGATTCGAAAGTCACCTAATAAGCCGTTGGTCCCATCAACCACCTTCAAACAAGTTGTAAGACTTCTGGGGCAATGTAAAATAGCTGTAAAACGCGCAATAAAAATGAAATCTCAGTATATTTTTACAGTATTTAATATTTTATAATAAAAATGATTTTCTAACTATATTTAAATTCAATAATTTGTTTTTATTATTTTAAGGGCCGGTATTATGAAAACAAAATAAATCACCAAATAACATATCTCAAATTAAATATATTAAACGTATTCCGGTATTATAAAGCGCATTGCTAACTAAACTAGCTATTCGTAGAATAAGGAACTGCATCGCCGCTTTTATATGTTGTTTTAATATTGTAGTTATTGATGTGTTGTATTGTAGCCTTTGATATATTACAATAATTTCTTACAACATTTTGAAAGGCAGTTGCAAAAAATTGTAGAGCAATAAAAAGTTGATTTTCAATAGAAATTGACAAATTATTTATTGAATTAAAACTTCTTACATTTTAGATGATTAATTTATTGTACAGATTTAGTTACCTATTTTTAATATTTGACGTTTATAATCCCAAAATCAGCCAAGTAAAATAATTTACTTGGTTAGTAAATAAAATCTACAGATTTTAATGGTTTATAATACCGGCTTTTAAAGTTGTATTAATAGATAGTTAATTTTTTAATTGTTTATTGCCAGATTTTAATATTTTGATATTTATTGTCGGATTTTGTCATTTTTAATTTTATGAACATTTCTACTGATCTTTTTTGACCAACTTTGGTTTTCTGAAAATATTTTAATATTTATAAATAACGAAATTTTGTACGTTTTTTTTTTTTTTTTTTTTAGTATTTTGCAATAAAGCCTAAAAAACTTAGTTACGCGACTGTTCACAAATTGTTGGGCAGAACTATCTGGAAAGTTCTGCTGCCATTCCCAACTACTTTTTTATGTAAAACAGGGTTTTTCTGTTTTGCTGTCATAATAAATGTACAAAAAATGACTAGATTTTTAGCATGGCATGCAGTGTGCACTTTCTATAAACATAACGTTTGGTATAGTCTTTGCTCAAAAGTACAACACCAAAAAGTCACTAGTTAATGATGTGATGATAAATATTAAATAAAAAATCTATTTATATACTAAAACTTAATTGTTTGTGTTTTTAATTTTACATTATAGATATACTATAATATAAAACAAGTAGGGTCGTGGGCGTTAAGTATATTTGTACTTTGGGCCACCAAACAAAAGGTTAAGAATTGCTAACATAGTCAAAAAGAAAAATGTTTTTAATTATATATTTTTAAATTTTTTGATACTAAAACTTAGGCGGATGTGGTGTTTAAAGTAACGTAAATTTTAATATACATACTACTTGTATGACAAATCAAAAAATTAAAACTTTAATAAAAAAAAATAACTTATAGATTAAAATTACTTATTTTTAAATAAATATGTAAATTTTATAATTTTAAAAAAACAGAAAAATACAAAGTGTTCTAATAAAAAAATAAGTATAAAATTTGTTTGTGTGTTTAAACTGATTTTTTTATACTTTTTAAAACATTGCATGAAGTACATACTTTTTTATTGCTGTATAAAACCATTTCCAGTCCAGTTAATTTTTTTGACGTAATAATTGTTTTTTTATGGTTGTCAGTCTTATAGTTTAACATAAAAACAAAAAAAAATGTAATAAGCCGAATCAGTATTTATTTCAAAAGATCTTAGTCTATTATAGCATATCTAGCCACTTTGTTTCTACTTAAAGACTGACCCTAGTTATTTTAATTAGTATTTAATTGTATAGATGTTTGAACTAAGTCTGTTTGAGTTTGAGCATTTTGTTTGTTTAAAATAAAATTTGTTAAACTTTTATTTTAATCAAAATCTGGTTTCCATTTTTTCTTAATAAAATTTAGTTTTTAGTGTTCTTTTTCAACAAAGCTATAACAAGTGTTGTTAGACTAACAACTTTTTATTCTAAATAAAGTTATCGGTTTTTTTAAATAAAGCGTCTTAACTGAATATTATTAAAATTCCTGCGCAAAGCAATTTAAACTTTTGCCATATTGTAAACTTGATCTAATAATTAGATAATTTATCAACTAAATCAGTTATTGCATAATCAAATTACTAATATTAATACTAGTAAGCAAAGTTATCAATAAAGCAAGAGTCTGCAATCCAAAAACGCCCACTAGCACAGTCCCCACTCTGATGTTTATTTCAAATCTTAGAAAGGAGAGTTGTTACAAAATATAGTTGAAAAAAATAATAAATTTGTCTTTTAGTAAAAAAAAGTTTTAATATTTTGCGGTAGTACCCAAAAAGCTCCATCACTACTATCTCCACCATCAAACTTAATTTTTAATACATTGCTGTTAACTTTAGTACCTAAACAAGTTTTTTTTTTTAATATTAGTATTTTCTAAACATTCTAGTAACCAGTTTGAGTAGTTTGAGATATACAATACAAACAGATGCATTACTGTAAACTTTTTTACAGATTTAGTGTAACTTTTTTGACAGCTGACAGAGTAGACTTTTCCAGGTTTTGGTTGTTTATTTCAACTTTAACGTTTTAACAGTATTTTGTCAATTACCGACAATTTTAATTAACATCCTGACAGTTTTGCCAACTTTTAATAGATAGAAGTATTAAATAAAGTAACAAAATATAACAATTTTGTTAGAAAGCAAAGCAACTCATTTAAAACTTTTAATAATAATGACAGATCAGGTAAATTTTTTCCAACTTACTGTAGCCTTTTTAAGACTTTTTGTATTTTGTTGACAATAACTAAGTTACACAAAGTTTATTGACGTGCAATGTAGTCACTTTTTAAATTGTAGTTTAAAATAAATTTGACAAATCTAGTACAGTTTTTGCCAACTTATAATACTTTTGAACTGTTTGACAATTTTAGTAACTTTTTTGGCATTTTAATTATATTTTTGACAGATTTAGTAACTTTGTTGATAGTTTTATATATTATATTGTTGTAAACTGTTTGTCAGTTTTTGTAATGTTTTGACTGTTTTAATAACAATTCAAAATTTAATTTGTCTGATCTGGCAAGTTGTTTTTAACTTAAAGTTACACTGTAAACTGTTTGGCAGATTTGTTAACTTTTTGAAATTTTTAGTAATTAAAATGTGGTAACATTTTTAAAAGTTTAAACTATTGGAATACAGTTTGAGATTTGACAGATTGTATAAATGTTATCAGACTGCTAAATTTTTTTTTGATAGTTTTAGTAACTTTTGACAGATGTATTTATTTTTCGACAGTATTTTTGGCAGTTTAGAATACTATTTGACAAGTTTGCTATATTTTTGCAATTTATATATGATGACTGTAATTGGTGTGACAAATAAAATAATTTTTTAAATTTTCATTTATTTTCTTACAATTTAGTAACTTTTTAGTAGATGTATTTACATTGTTTGACAAATGTAGTACATTTGCCTAATTTATAACATGTTTACACACTACTGTAAATTATTTTTCAGTAACAAAATAAAATAAAAATAATAAAATAAATAATAAATAAAATGCTGTAATTTTTTGTTAACTATTTTAGTATACTGCTAGACAAACTTGTTTGACAGTTTTAGTAAATTTTTGATAATTTTTTTTCCATTTTTACAATTTTGTACAGATTTGTCAACCTATATTATGAAAACAATAAATTACGGCTAATATGCTGCGATTTTCTAAATAATAACTTAATATGATAATTTCCTATTTGTCGCAAGATAATAAATTTGTTAGTAGATCGTTACAATTTAATTATTTATTTTAGAATCTGTTAAATTATAATATACTTCAAGAATGCGGCAGTAGGTAAACTATTCATTACTGCAATATAACAATTTCCGCTTTATAATGTGTCTGGGTCTATCAAGAATTTGTTTCATTGTAAATCTGATGAGTAATAAACCGGCATCATCTAATTAGAAATAATCGATGCTGTTTTATGTGCAACGCTCTGCCTACCAGACTCACTGCAACAGTTTTCCTGTTGTCTATTGTGTTCTACTCCTGCCGACTCCGGTCAAAATCAATGAAGAACTACGCGCAAGAGCTGAAATTCCGGGCGTGCGCTGAAAATCTGGGCTGTGTATTTTCCACCACAATCATCCAACATATACAGTTGTAAATATCTAAACCATAAAATAGATAGTGTATTCAGATATAATTGGCATAGACGCAAATAAACTAATAAATATACACAATACAACACGCATTTATTGATACTTAAATTATTTATAAGTTAATACAATCTGTGGTGCAATTGTAAAGGTATTTGATATCACTGAAATGCCACCTTTCGCTTAGTCCTGTTTCAGTGCTCAATCCAAATGTACAAAAATGACAATTTTTAACATGTGAAAGTGCAACCGTGCTTGCAAAGATTTTCGTTTCTTTGCCTGACATTTTTGTGTATTACATCTTCTTTTGTTTATGGATTGCAAACGTAAGTGCACTTAATTACATATTAATGGATAGAAGTTATTAATTAATAGCTGGGAGGGATTGTAAATGAATTAGCAATATTTTCACCTGTTTTTAGATGATGTTGTAATTTTAATTACAATGTTCCATATATTAGGCGGCATTTGCAATATTAATGCAAATTTAAAAGTCATTGTATTTATATCGTAATGATTTTAATGTGCTGATCTCGATATATGTGGGCACCCAAGCAATTTGCAATGTTAATTGGATAGATCAAATAATTTCTGCACTTTTAATGCAAATTACATACAGAATTTATATTGTATGTGACTATGATTACATTACCATTTATTATATGCACTAAACTTGAATCTTATCGTGGTAATAAATTTTGTCTATAGGCGGCTTATATATTAAATAATCTTAATATTTTTCAAATAATAAAAGTAAATCATTCATGTAATTTGATTATTAATAGCATTTAATTAAATATTGTTCCAAATGTTTTGTAAAAGTATAATATAGATACATAATTTTGTATCGTAAAAATACTGATTATTGTTTTTATTTTATCAAAACCTACTTTTCATCTTATCTAGTTGCATTAAAATAATATATTATGTTAAAGTGAAAAAACGTATCTGTTAAAACTTATCAATGCTGCTTTAATCATCTTAATAAAGATATTTATAGAAGATGTCTAAAATACTATTATTAGCTACATTTTAATCACTATATTTATAGGTAACTATTATTATGCAAACCTTAATTGGCGCTAATATTGAATAAGCTATATGTGGTAATCTGGCCTGGTTTTGTCACTGTTAAATAAAGTTATTCATTTGTTAATTGAACTAGATCAATAAACATTCGCAATTTTTTTTGATAATAGATTATATTTTTAAATTGCATCAACTCAGTAAAACTGTATAAGGTGAGCCATAATAGTGAAAAAACAGACATTGGGTTGGAAAAACTTTCTTGGTTTTTCTCTACTACGTATAGGATTATTTGTCTAAATTTGATTTTTTTAAATTGAGGTATTTCCTTAATGATAGTCTTGCAGCAGCTTGGATTACATACAACACTGTAGGAAGCAAACAAAAGTATAGTGTCCAGAAACTTGTTGAAAATGTTAATCTGTTTAGTTCTGTCTTCTATATTATCTTTTTTAGTGTTTTTCTTGAGTAAGTTTTAGCCAAATCTTAAATAAGTTAGTGTGAACCCTAAAAAACTAAACCTAATAGTATAAACGTTGTTGGGTTATTTAGTGTGACTTATTGTTAGTAATATCAAAATTTGTGTTTGTAAGTCACTTATTTTTTTTCTTTGTGATCAACTTATGAATAGTTTGCATAAATGCACTAACAAATTGTATTTATTATTATTAACTATGTGGCAAAATATTGATAACGCATACATATTTTCCATACCGTAGTATTGTCATAGACTTCAGCAGCAGTATTGACAAGCAAATAGTGTAACTTGTTTCATTTAACAGCAAAAATAATTTACAAAATTTTATATATTAAATGTCTTTATAGACAATACATTTTACGTACTAAGAATGACATTCAAGTTAATCCAAAACATTTTTGAAAGTTTTTTAACAAATCTAGAATTTTTTTTTTTACTGCTATGTATTATGGTGAGCGGACAAGTAATATGCTTTAGTTTATTATTTGCATACTCATGTTGTATCAGTGTATAAATACGACAAACAAATACTAAATAAAATACTTTTAGTAAGTTTATTAGATGTTTTTGATGAAATTGAATGATTTACAACCACTTGACTTGAATTGATGGAATATTTTTATTACTACTAAAAAATTGTATTTGTTTTAATTCAAAGCCATTGGTTTTTCTTTTCAACGCGTTATTAAACAAAGTGATATTTTCAAGTGCATGGAAACTAAGCTACATCACACAATTTATTTATTTCCAATTTGTCATACCTAAATTATTTAATAAAATAATTACTAGTTAGGATTAAAAACTTTGTGAACTTGGTTATTTTTATAATGTGTTTTGCGTTTGTTGCAAGTTATTACTGTCTTACATGATTTAAGCTCTGTTAATAACTAGTGTGTCAACAATGACTTTAACTTAAGTAAGTAAATCAGAACATAGATTTAAATGTAATTTTTGACTAGACAATTAGCAAAATGAATCTCGGATTCATGAATCTAGGATCAATCCGAGATTAATTCTTCAACTATTAGTACGGGCATATATGTAATTTTAGGCTTTCTTATTTTCTACAGCAGGAGGGAAATGTTGTATATTATCTGTCTAGTCATGAGAACAAGGAGTTACAGGTCAAACAAAATTTTGTTTTTTAACGTAAAAACTATTAACACTAACATACTCATTTCAACAATTTTCTAATAACTCTACGGTTTAAGTTGCCGTTCGATAAAAAGCGACGTTTTTGTCATGATATTTGAAAAAAAAATAATAGTTACAAGAGGCAAAGTTTTTTTCTTAAATAAACTCAATTTAAGAAATTAGCATCACAGACAATTGTAGCTATTACTTTTTACATAAAAAATTGTGTTTTTGCTTTTATTGTCTACTTTGTTAATACTCATATTGATGTTCTTGCGCAGCAGCGGAGTTAAACTATCTTGGCTTTAGTTGGATGTCATGTGCAATCTGAAAGTTAAGCTTCTATCTAACTTTATTTTTAAGTATTTTGCAATACCCATCCATAAAATTGGAGCTCCATTCAGATTAACGTTTTTGTGCGGAGTAAGCAAATAATTAAAAAAAAGGATAGCTTTATACTCCAATACTTTAGATAAGTACTTTAGCAAGCAATTTTGATACTCGGCGTGATGCATAGCATATTTAATACGTACAAGTTGAAATATATTAAAAATAGTGTTGAACCCAGAGTAACCCTTGCTTTGATTGTGCAAGCCCAAACAACTTTACGGACAGTGTCTATCTTTTCAGATAGAAAGCAATAAATTTTAATAATATTGGACTGAATCTAAATCGCTAAAGTTTTATGAGTAATCTTAATTCCAGACTTTGAAAAGGTTCTACATTTTCTTTTTTATAGACGTAATGAGGTGTTAGTCTCAACAAGTAGCCCTTGAGAATAACTAACGCATAGTAATACCTTTCAGTTTTTTTTCTCTGCGTAAGTCTTGCTAATAATTTGTCCTAGTTACTGTCTTTAGTGGAGTACTAGTTTTATTAGTTTGAGATGGACTGGTTTTGGTCTCGTAGAATTTACGCAATCTGCTGAAGCTACACATGCTGTCCTCGGCTCATCATCTCTCTTTATACCTTATTTGTCTGCCATATCGGGTTAGTTCTATAAGTCTTCTGGTTGCCAGTTGTATTCTGACCATTTTAAAAATTGCATTTTCTGTCAACGTCGAGATGGCGCATTTTCCGTTTGAAAATTGCTTAGTCAATTCCATCAACTTATTTTCCTTGAACAGTTCTCTCCTTTTCCATTTTATTTCTACAATTTTTGTTGGTACTAATGTTTCAGTATATGTTCTTCTATTATCTCTTTGTTTACCTTCTATTTCTTGGCAGGCGTAGTTGATTTGACCTTCTTTGTTTCATTCCTTTTTATTACTTTTTTTCAATATTTTTTTGCTTCTATATAACTTTTTGTTTTTCTTTTTTTCTGTCTACTGTGGCTTTTAAATTGAGTGTTTTCTCCCATTTTGGTTTACCTAAATCTTGAAACTTCAAACTCTTCTATTTTTTTCTTCAGTACTGTCGTTGCATAGTTTCTTAGTACTTTTCATTTGTTTTTGTCACTCAGGCATATTTTAATAATTGTAGATTTGTCTACTTTGCTTTCCAATATCTTTTCTAGCGTTTTCTTATCTTCTTCTTACGTTTTGCACTCTACTAGCTTATGTTCTGCGTTGTCATGCGTGTTTTCTTGACAAAATATACATTTTGTCTTTTTTTCCATCTTATTTATTTTTTGTAAGTACTTTTTAAAGGCTCCATGTTTGCTAAATTGTTTTGTTGTATAGTAACACATCTCTGTTTTTTTTTTCTACCCATTTTTTTTTTTATTTCTAGTATTAGTTTCCTTGTCTATTTTCTTTTTTCTCCTTCTTTTTACTGTCTTTGCCATCTTTCTATTATATTTTCTTTTGCTCGTTTATGTGCTTCTTGCTTACCAGTTCTTTCATTTATCATTTTTTTTATACCTAGTTTTTTTTTACTATCAAATCTGCGGGTAGTGTTGCCGCAATTACTTCTAGTGCCTTCTGCTACACCGTCTTGTAGGCTCTGCAGATCTTTAGCAAACTTGTTCTTATAGCTTTCCTTACTTTTTTTGGCAGTAGCTATTTTTGCCCCTTCTCCGGGTTCTCCTTTGTTATGCAAAAGCCTACTAAGCATTTCTTTTGTTTTTTTGTTTATTTTACCACTTTCTTAACCAGTTTATTCCAACCTTTTGCTTCAAGTGTAATTTTAAGCTATTTTTTTTATAGTTTTTATTTGTTCATTTACCTGTATTTTTCCATTTCCCCTGTTGGTCTTCTAGAGTCGTTCTTCACTTTGTAAATCTATATTGCTCCTGTTCCTATCTTTATTTTTCTTCTATTTCCTGTTCGATTCTATTTACAATAACTTTTTTCATAATTTTTGCTAATGTATTAATTAGGCATAACGGTCTATACGTTGTTGTTTTGCCTGCTTTTTTTCTTCTTAATTTGTACTAGGTTTGCATCCTTTCAGAAAGCTGGATTTTTTTTTCTTTCAGGCATCTGTTTATTATTTGTGTTATTTCTATCTCATTTTCCTCTAGCGTTGCTTTTACTATCTCCGTTGTTATCTTGTCTAGACTTAATGCCTTATTATTAGGTAGTTTCCTTATAATCTGTTTTATCTTCTCTACTGTTGCAGGGACTGTTTCTGTTTTGTTAGCTATTCCTGCTGGTTTCTCTACCATTCTTATAGTGGAAAACAATTTTTTTATGATTACTACTTCATTGTCTTTGTCCTTTAAGCACACTGCTTTAATTTTTCTTAATTTATTTATTACTTTTTTTATGATTTGCTTCAGAGACCCCTGTCTATGGAATTTAACATTTTTTTCCAGCATTTTTTTACTGTCCTTGATTGATTCTTTTAAAGCTTTTTGTCATTTTTCAGTTCTTCTTTAGTATTATCAGAATATTCTTTGTCTTTTGACCTTTCTTGCTGTTTGTATTGTTTTCTTCCTGCTTTTTTTAACATTTTTTCACCACCAGTAAGGTCTTCTTTTTTATCTTTCTTTGTACCTGAGAATTGATTCTTCTGCTGTATTTTTTGCATATTTTCTCTATGTTCTTGTTTTCAGTTACTTCCTCTGTATCTATAACTCTATTTATTCTTTCTCTGTCTATCCTTCTAATGTTCCATTTTCTTTTGCCTTTCTTTTTCCCTTTTCCGTTTGTGCTGTATTGTGAGTACTTATGTAAACTCAGCGATTTTTCTTCTGTCACTATCCAGCCCCGTACTACTCTAGCCGTTTCCTCTGTTGCTATGGTAATGTCTATGCATAATTTGGGTTTTTTTCTTACAAACGATGATTTATCTCCTAGGTTGCATATTGTAAGATTTACAGCTGCTATCATCTCCTTAAGAATTTGACCTTTTCTGTCGCATTTTGTCTCTCCCTATCTTGGCAATTTTGCGTTAAAATTGTTTTCTATCAAAACTTGAATTTTTTTGATTCTTTAAACTTGTGTTCTCGTTCTTCTATGCACTCGTGATAATATTCCATTTTGCAGTTTGAACTGATATAACAACTGTATACAATCAAACCTCCTATATTGGCCCACACTATTCTGTCCTTGAGTGTTCCCCATTTTTTTACTATATCTCTACACTTACCCCTTGTTAGCATAGCTGTGTCTGAGTTCTTATTTTTTATCCACTAGCCACTAATTTGGTTTTGATTGGTTCACTCACTATTATTATGTCTATTTTTCCTCTTACCGCTGTTGACATTAATAAGTCTTGCGCTTCTCTTCTTCTGCCTATATTTGTTTGTGTGATGTTATACATTTTTGTTTGTGTCCTCATTCTCGTGTTGTTTCCAAATATTTGGATTCTTGTCTTCTACGTTCTTTCTTGGTCTTCTCATTTTTCTTTTGTATGTGGACGAGCTTCTTTTTGCTTTTGTTCTGTGTACTGTTATTTTACACTCTATACAATATTTTTTATTACTGCATTTGGCTATCTGATCTCCTTTTTTCCGCATCTTATGCATAATTTTGATTTGTCTTCCCCTTTATGGTTCTACGCTATGTGGCCTTTCATGCAACATTTATAACATTTGTTTTCTTTATTTGTTGTTTGTCCTGATTATAGCCGTTTGTATATCCTTGTACGTTTTCCTTATAGATATAGGTTCTACATTAGATTATTACCTTTGTTGGAGAGCTCAAGAACGGATTTTCAACACTGATTTTTGTTTAGCTCAAGTCGGTCATGAAACCTTTATTATTTGTGTTTAGTACAATTTTAAAATTGGATAAGGTTTTGCTTACTATCATCAATTTCACCAGAAGATTTTGCGGGATTCTACTAATAATTTACCAACTTTTTTTACTTTAAGATAGTGGTTGACTGCTAGAACTTGCTGCCTAGGTTTTTTTTTTAAATTGATGTTTTATTTTTGCCACTATTGACAGATACATTAAGCCAATATTTGTTTGTGCCTTTATTTTTTGTCCTGGAACACATTTCACTTGCAAATGTAAAGAACGCGTTAATAGCTGATGAAACCCGATTTACGTTTGACCTCTACTTTGATGTCAAGCTTACACAGATATTTGACCAAGAAAATCTCATAACTTATAGCCGTTACAACAAGTTAGACATACAACATGGAAACAACCCATGTTCTTTATTATCCATCTTCTAGTGAATAATACAGTTTTTTTACTTGCAAGCTAATCTGTAACATTCTTGACCGTAAGCAGTTGGAAATGCCCTTAAGGACTACTTTGTGGTTTTTTTGGCTTTGGTTTGGTAAGAGAAATAAATAATTGTTTTTTTTTTTTGTTTAAGTGATTGACAAAAATCTTTCATCAATTATTTTAATGCCTTGATTTGAATCAACTGCACAAAGCACAAATATTCGTTTATTGCGAAATACTGAAGACGTCATTGGATATTGTGTTTGATCAGTTTTGTAAATTGGAAAAGATTTTTTTCAGTTGTTGCAACTGTTAGTAAACTTAGATTGAAATGGTTGTCTTAGTTACTCTGTAAGCTAGAAGCAATATAAGTAAAAGTAAAAGCTCTTGTCAGATTGGGAGATTGTGGCAAGTCTTTTTGTCGGAATGTGGTTCTATTGGTTTTTATGGAAGAATAGTAGCAATTATAAACTGAGTTTGAAAGACGGTGGTCGGTGCTTCAATCGTTATATTTTTGGCAAATAGAATAATGGATAGCTAAGTTGCTTAAGGAGTTTCTAGAGTTTCTATTCCGTATTTTCAACAGCTTTGATGGAGTGCTCTACGTCTTCTTAAAAATCCTTTACTTTTGTTACTGTTGTTTATTTTTGCTCGGCCTGACCAAACAAATTTGCGTTGCTGCTGTTTTGCTTTTAAATCAAATATATTTAATGAATTAAATATGAAATTAATTTTATTAATAAAATTAATGATAAATTATTAGTACGTTGTGTTTAAAATTGTATTGTAGTTGAAGTAGCTTTCAGCCAGCAAAGATACTTCTTGTCTGCTTGCTGGTTCTCAATACAATGTTGTCTTTTCGGCTGCTGGAATTATAAAACATACAATAAAAATAATATTAAACATATATAATAATAAATATATAGTAAATTTTAAAGCGTTGTTCTATTGGTGTTTTAGTCTACACTTTGAATATACATATAAAAAGACATCTAATAAATTATAAATAAATAGTTTGTAAAAATGTAAAAAAAATAAATATATATATATATATATATATATATAATTACATATTAACTAAAATTACTTATTTAAGGTTTACTAAATGCTAAAACTAGTTTAGTCTCTCAATTATTTTCGAAATAAAAAACAAAATCTATTTTAATATTTACTCTAAATATATTTACTATACGTTTATTAAGAGTTCTAAACTCTAATTTCAGTTAAGAAAATAGAAATTAGTTGGATAATAAAAAAAACTTACAAAACAAATATATTTAAACAATAATACAATTCAATGCTTTTTTTATTAATTCTATGAAATTCATTTATATTTGTTATTATATTCATATTATATCATATAATTTTATTATTTATTTATTAATGTATTATTTACAACATGTTAATAACAAATAATACAATTATTTTTCTGTAAAAAAATGTTAATTTAGTATGTATGTATTCTACTTTTTTAAAAGATTTAAATGATATATTTTTATTTCAAGTGCAGCGCAACTAAAAATACATTATATAAATATTGGTTTATACTTGTATCCCTATTCCCAGTACAGATGTATAAATAAATATATATTCTAAAAAAAATATACTGTTAGCAAATCATTTCGATGAATTTGATATTATTTAAAGAAGTAAATTGATTTAATTAAAAATTTGTAATTATAATCTGCAGGTAGTCCCAATTACTTTAGGTAAATAAGAAATTGTATTAAATTATAATCAGTTTTATTTTATATACAATTTGTTAACATTGCTACTTTTACGTATTTAATAACATGGTTTCTTCAAAAATAGCGTTTTTTATAAAAATTAAAACAACAATTGACATTGACAAAAACAGTCTCTTAGATAGAATGTATAAAAATGAATACAATTTTATTATTTATTTACATTTTACATATAATAATAATGCAGATTGTAAAACTTAGAACATGCAGGCGCGTTCACTGGAATATTGGGTAATAATGTGACTGACCCAAAAATTGCTAAAGCAAAATTAGAAGCAAAATTACAAGACTTGTGTGTTTTGCGTAAATAAAGATATGAAGTGAGTTATTTATGTTGCTTACTTAGCTATAAAAACAAACAAGCAAGTTGGAAAACAAACAATATTTTATTTTTTGATTTAAAAACCATGAACACTAACATACTTATTTCAAGGTTTTTTTAATAAACATACATAGCTTTTGATTTTTTTTTTACAGTTCTCAAAATTCTTCACAGCATTTTTGAACTTGTTATTAGATAAAAAGCAGCAGTTATAGGGGGCAGAGTTGGAACTGTAACTGTAAGGTGTAATTTTTTAAAACCGCATTCATTGACTAGTGTTTGAAGAATTTGTGCTTTATGAAGTTGAAGTTGTTGTACAAATACAAAATTTTCTTAGCATAATTGTACAGCCACGTTTTAATTTTTAATTTTGGAGTTATTCTTTACTATTGTAGTTCCTTTTGACATAAACTTAATTAAGAAAAACGGCTTAGAAAGCTGTGGCTATCACTTTTGGAGCAGACAATTGCGTTTTTGCTTTTTTAGGCAGTGGAGACCTCTTATAAGCCTATTGCATAGACTTTTATTTTGTAGAAAGATCTTATGTGCACCTAGGTTTTATTCGCGGTTACAGTTCTATACAAAAAAGTTTTCACCTTGAAATAATACATTAAAATTTTTCTGGCAAATTTGTTGTCTGCCCAGACTAAGCATCTATATGTGAAATTTAAAATAACTTGTTTTTGATACTTTAATTTTTCTAGTAATAACTGAAACTTGTATTTGGCAGTAAATCAACTCCAAATCTTTAACTTTATTGATAATTTTGTCAGTTTGGTTTTTCACCAAAGTGTGGAATATGAATAGATTTCTTGTTCTATCTGAACTGCTTTGCACTAATATTTCACTTAAAATTAGAATAAGCTGTTTTTTTTATATACTACCACCATTTTTTCATGGACATTTTTTCTGCTATTACCTTCTTTTAAATAAATTTTTATGACGTTTTTGTGTTCTGATATAAAAATTACAAGTGTTAAGAAATTGGAAACAAATTTATAGATGACATTATAAAATGTTATAAAAAGATGACATAAAAAATGTTTGCAATAAGCTAATTGTTTTCATAGCTAGATAGTTAGCGTAAAAACTTTTTTTTGTGACATCAAAGTTAACTACTAGGAAATTAAAATCGTGCATTGCAAAGTATGTTTTTTTGTTATAATAATAGACTTTTTTTTAAATAAATTTTTACTGTCAAAAAAACATATATGCTAGAAGTCGATAGTAATCAATCTATTGCCAATAATGATTTATGATCTGTCAATACTAAAGCAACCAACCGTTTTTACAATGTAACTTAAACAAAAATAAAGTTAAGCCATTATCAACTAGTATAGTGCATGCTGCATATCTAGACCTAAACAGAAAACAAAACATTAAATACAATTATTTAACAGTTTAGCAGCATAATCAGCTTAGTACAACTATACACAAACAAACGCCACCTGTAAAACACATTTATAAAAATGTTGTTATTCAACAAAGCAAGGAAACTTAAATGTTAGTAAACTTTTTTTTTCAAACGCAAGTGTACAGAAAAATAAAAAAAAGTTTTAGATATAGTTGAAGCCAACGCGAGCAAGACATCTATTTTTAAACCAAATTTAGAAAAAAACATGGTGTTAAGCTTTTTTTTATTTATTTTTTTTTTAATTTGCAACGGACAATATTTTAGGTCTTACGCTTATGCTACTCGACACAAAGTGCCTTTAAATATGTACGTGAAAAAAAAAACAAATACATACTATTGCGCCCGTTAATTGAGAAAATGGAGGTTCTATAGATACTAACGAAGTTAGTATCTGGGTTCACTCACATTTTCATATTAAATGTAATTATGGTTAAATGGATATTAGACTAACCTTTTAAAATATGTGCCATAATTTCTTAAAAACTTCTGCCGCAGCTACGGCGCTTCCCAACTAAGCTACTCTCTGGTTGTTATAAAACATTTACATTACAATGAGAAACATTTTGGACATATTATACAATGTTGTATGTTATTTCAAACTATATAAAACACTATCAATTGTTTTTTTTTTAAGCTATAAAAAAAGCTTAAAATTACATCAAGGCTAATACTAGAATGTCATATAGCCCTTACATTGGCATTTCGCTCAAATAGCATTGAGCTGTGCTGGGTAAAAGAGCACGTCAACACAATAAGTAACGTTAAGGAGTAGATC
Source organism: Tachinus rufipes (assembly GCA_963932245.1). Lineage (NCBI taxonomy): Eukaryota > Metazoa > Arthropoda > Insecta > Coleoptera > Staphylinidae > Tachinus > Tachinus rufipes. The sequence goes on along the minus strand of OZ010745.1, from coordinate 65,894,867 downwards.
GCAAAAGACTAACTCTTAAGATGTGTGGAACAAACACTGAGCCACACTACTACTAAAAAGTCTAAACACCATACTAAAGCAAATACACACAATTTAAAGCACAATAGTATATCAACATGGGTTGTATCGAGATAAAAAATATATGCCTTAAATCCCAAAACGCCCAACTACTACATAAGACTTTCCAGAGATAACTAGGAAACTATAACAAAAATCTTAACAGAGCATTTTGAATTAAAAATACACATACATAATATGAGCATAGTAAACAGCCCAATGTGCAAAAGATGTGACATAAAAGACCAGACTACGGAACACGTACTACGTACTTGCCCGGCGCTCTTTTACTCAAAAGAGTCTATGTTAAGGAATTGCTGGCTTGACATTAACTACATAGGTTGGATGTGTGTAAGGACGGAGGAATAAAGTTTAACACTGGAAGAGGAGTACAAAAGGCCTAATAAGGCATAAATGCAGTAAAACAGGTTTCATCTTCTCACTCAAGTCTAGAAACCCAAATCCAGCTGCAAAATTTACTTTCTTTAACAATTTACTTGATAAATTAATATTTTATTAATTCTTCTAATTTAAAAAACATCAAACCAAAAGAGTAAATAAAAAAATACGTACAAAACAGTTAAATCGATTTATAAATCATATAAATTTAAATGCAATTATATTTCTTTGCTAATATTTTTTATTAATTAAAACCAGAAGTTAAATAAATAACTTTTTAAGTATTTAGCAGTATAGGTTTTACAAAAAAAAATTTATGATCAAATAAATCACAATTTTTATTCAAGGGGGTTTTAAAAGTTTTAAACGAGAGTTTACTTCATCGCAACTTTTTCTTAACAAAAGCGTGTAATTGCGATGTTTATGACGTTGGACCAGTTAGTTGCCGTTTGATAAAATTATATTTAAGGTATACATTACAGTGCGTAGTTTATTTGCAGTAAAGCTACTGTGAATTTTAATTAGTAGGTTTACTCACAAAACAACTATTTGGTTTATAGTCATATAGTCAACCAAAATATATAAGCAAATGTTACGTTTTTAGTAATGCCAAAGCAAACAGAGCTAAATTTTAGAACGCACATTTAAATAGTAAAGTAACGTAGCTAAAAATGAAAACCATAAACTTTTTAAGATAATTAAACAACTAGTCTTATAAAAATGCTAAAAATACTGCTTAACATTTTACTTATGATTTATTATCTTGAAGTCATTCAAATTCTCTAATCTGCCTGGATTGCAACGCTCTGTGCAATAATATTATTAAACTTTATTTATTGTTTTAAAAGCTCTTTTACCAGAGAAGACATGTATGATTAACAGAGCTAACGGAAGTTAAGCAACGACCGGAGCGGTCACAAGTTAGATGGGTGTCTAAAACAAAGAGATGCGTTCTTTCAAAATAGATCCGTTACCTTTATATACGCATCCAAACATACAATACACGTGTCTTCTTTGTGACTCGGTGTGCCTCACACTTTGAATAGGAACGGCGTGACTAAGTAAGCTCTTATATATTTTTTTTTACAATTAAATCTATACTAATCCCTCTACGTATAATAAAGTTGCAAAATAAAAAAAAATAATTTTACTCTTAAGATTAGGATCAAAACTGACACTTAAATATTTGATACAGTTTCGATTATTATGTGTTTTTTTTTTAAATGAAAAAACTATTATGATGTTTTGTTTCTGTTTAGAATCACTTTGTTTTGTAGAACCAGATGCAGTATTTTTTAGTAAATCTTAAGACTGCAGCTGCTGAGTTTTAAAAAATAATACAAGTAGAAAAAAATTTGTGCTGATATATTGGTACTTAATGTTTAGTATGCAATTGCAATCTTCCTATTACTACAGTAAGACAGCAATAACTTACTGCTATTTTGTACCTATGATGATGACTGATACTTTATTGGCCAGACAAAATAATACAAATAAACGTATAAAAAGATTATTTAGACTACAGTAAGTTTTAAATAACATCCGTAAAAAGTTTTGCACGACGCAAAAACATATTACACGACAAAGACATGAAAGAAAAAGTAATGCACTCTAAGAATATAAGAGCCACAACAACTATAAACTGTTAAATAAAACAAATCAACAGCAAAACGTTTTAAAAGCAATAACTTAACAAAAAAAATTAATCAAATAACCAACATAAGGAAATGTTTGAACAACAGTTAATTATATAGAATAATAGTCTAAACTTAAAACAATAATACTTTAATTTGTAATAGATGAAATCACAAAGACTATAAAATTTACATAAAAAAATAAAGGTAATTGTGACAAAATAATACTTGTCTGTTATAAAAATATAATAAACTAAAATTTAAAAAAAAATATTTTTGTTTGCTTATTTTTTATTATTTAAAATGTACTTACAAAATCAGAAAGTTATAAATACATATATGTATGTGTACATAAAAATAATGTTTTTTGTATTAATTTATAAATCTGTTAGCTTAAACAGAATATTTTATTACAGATACTTTTTGAAACCTATTTTCCAGGCTTTACCTCTCCGGCACAAGAGTGGTACGATACTGCAACTTAACAACTTTATGCCACACAAAACACCTAGATTGGATACGATATTTTCAGTTTAGGTCACAGCAAGTGGCCTTAAAAATGACTTGCGCATATCAATACTTTTTGGTTGCCTTGCGGTTTTTTACTCAGCAATGTTGTTACCAGTTTTTTTTTGCCTATAGCTTCTATCTTTGTCTGTTTTTATTGTTTTTTGTATTTTATTAACTGCACTGATGCGTTGCGATGATTCTAAATCCAAGTGCAATTTATTCATTTATTTGGCTTATTCTTAGATGCGTTTTTAGTTTTCTTAGGATTTTGTTCACTTCTTTTTGTAGTGTATCTTCTATTTTATAAATAGTTTAAGCAGACCTATTAATTGTATTTTTGTACTTCCATCTGAGATTACCTTTCTGTGTTATGTATATTCTGACTATCTATCTCAAAGGTTGCGTTATCCGTCAATCTTAAGATAGCGTATCTACCATTTGACGTTTACCTTGTTATTTTTGTAATTCTGCTTTTCTTTAACATTAATTTTCTTTTTCTTATCTGCAGTTTTGTTTGGTGTTGTAGTAGTAAATATTCTTCGTTTTTGATTCTTTCTTTTTCTATTGTTGGGATTTTTTTTAATTTTATTGTTTCATTTTGTTTTTTTTTTTTAATCTGTGGTTACCATTTTGAGTGATTCTTTTTATTGTTTGATTTTCTACATTCTTCTGTTGTCAAACTTCTTAATTTTCTTTTTTAGTACTCTTTCAGCCGTTCTACAAACAAATTTATGCATGTATTGCTTTTTGCAACATTTCCATAACATGGAAAAAAGTAGAAATTTTATTCATACCAAAACCAAAGCTCTACCCAATAAGATTTTTTTGGAAACACTTAAAAAACTGTGCAAAAGATCAATTTGAGCGTCACTAATAGCCACTCCAATACACCCAAACCAACATGCATACACTCAGGAAAGATACATGAAATTGGTTTTACATCTTATGGCAGATTGAATTAAGAGGTTCATACTGGACAAAATGTTCACTCTGGGAGTGATTATAGACATCAAATGAGAGTTTTAATAAAATAAAAAGTGCATTTTTAAAACATAGTGTTAACTCAACAATCAGTATAAAACACAAGCTGTAGAAAAAAATTGAGATAGTTACTGTAGGAGACATGATAGTTAAAAAAATTGTTGTCAAAAGCTGTCTTTAAAGAGGTATACTATCACCGTTACTATAAAACATACTAGTAAATAGCCTTATTAGACGACTCAATGACCGCGGCTTTTACACAATTGCAATTTTGAAAAGATATTATGTTGCATTAAGCAAAAAGCGTTTATTATAATTAAAAATTAGTGCAAAGACTTACGGACAATCTTAAAAAAAACCTAGTAATTTACTAAGTAAAAAAATGGCAATTACCTTTCAAAACTTCTAAACATCCCAGCAATGCTGTCAACTAAGGTAAAATACTTGGTTGTAATTTTTAACAACAAAAGCACATCGGATCACATCTAAATATAAAATGCAAAACGGTATATAAGTTGTTTTGGAAATGTAGACAAACTGTTGGCAAAACATGTCTACAAAGATAGTACTATGTGTTTACAAAGCTGTCATATATGTTTATCTACAGAGCATTAGTATGGTGGCTAGAAATTAATCAAAAAACATTTGCTAACTAACTTAATCAGTTGCAACAAATGGCAAACTTAAGTACAACCGGCGGAATGCAAACTACACCAACTCTTGTCATAGAGACAATGCTGTGCTTGCCACCCTTTGACATCTACGTTGATCTGGTAGTGACAGCAACAGCACTTTGCTTAAATGGTACATTGCAGGGAGCACTGAAAACACTGTTTCCTTCTAAAAGAAAAACAGAATGTTGCTCTATTTTGTATTTAAAGACCTTACAATGTACAAATGTAGAAATAACAAAAGCAAAACGCAAACAAAGATAAATTCTTATATATCTACACTAACCAGCTCTAAAACATTCTAAAGGTCTGGAGCGTAAATCTATTTGCAAAATATACATGCCTCCTATATTATCCTAGCTATAAACAAATCCAAGATAACATCAAAACTAATATTAGAATGTCACAATGTTCTCGCTATAGCAACACGGAAAAATAATATCAAGCTTAGTAAAAATACACTCTAATACAGTAAGAAATACTAAGAAATGCATCACTTCTCAAAAGTCTTACCATTCTACTAGAAGCAAACATCTACTACGCACTTGAAGTACAATACCCTAGACTGTAGACAAGAAAAGAAGACAATAAATATACCAAACCCTAAGATAGCCGACTATTACCTACGACATTCTAGATAAAAAGCAGCAAATATTAACGAGACATTGTCAATTTAGGAAATCATGCATACGTTAAAAATTCAAAATAGCCCAACATGTAGAGAATACAAAATTGATGACGAGATGATTGAGAATATATTATGCACATGCTTGGACCTTTCCTACGCAAGGGACTCTATACTGAGAAGAAACCATTCTATGCAGTGTCCTGGCATACATTAACCATATAGGTTGGTTGTGCGTCAGGGCCAAGTGCAGTGAAATATGTTTTACCCTCCACTCAAAATTCAGAATCCAAAATACCTATGTTATTGTTACTGTTTAATTGTATTTACGTACCCACGCAAAATGATTAAAACAGGCGGCATTCCAAAATTGAGCTACATGCGATTTCAATTTATGTGAGGATTATTCTCTACTTTTAAATTTATTGTTTAGTAAATGCAGAAATAATAATGGAATTAATAAATTACAGAAACATTGCACAAAAATGATTATTAATCCAATATCTATATTAGTTTAGATAATTTATGATTATAAACCAGATAGTAGAAATTATTAATAAACCTTTCCACAGAGATGGCACAATATGAATATTGGTTTCACATTAATTTTATATTATTTTGATTATAATATATGCTATAACAATAAATTTCTAATAGAAATTGAATTCTTTATTTTAATTTATACCAAACATATTTAGATCACGCTTTATAGATACCTTAGAAAAGATATTTACAAGCTAAAAAACTATTTATATTTGCATTTGATTTAATTATAATATTTTAACAATTTTAAATTATATTTGCTTAGAATGCATGTCTATCAAATTATTAAATTATTTATGCTACTATTTATCGCAAATTTTCACCACACGTTATTAGTATGGGGGACACTTTAAACCCTCAAAAAGCACGATGGTAACGGATGTAATCTCGAATATATAGTGTTTTGTACAGACCCAAGGGGCGCGTGCGAATGATCATTTTACCTAGCAGATGTTTCCTATGAAGGGGGTCCTTATTTCGCACATATTTAATAATGCCTCACCTGCCATATATGGAAGAAGAAACTAATAATGTAAATAATTACTGAAATAGGTTATAACAAGCCGGTTTAAATTTTATATTTGATTATTAAATTTTTATTGTTAATATTTATGTTATAAACAGATCAACAATATGCCATAAAAAAACATTCTAAAAATATGTCATTCATCAATTAATTGAATTGCTTTTTTATTTTTTAATGGAATAATGTTACAACATTTTTTAAGGTCAAATAACATTAACAAAATCCAATTCACACTTTTCTATTTAATTAATATTCACATTTTATTATTATATTATTGGTGTACACTAAACACAAGCAAATACAAATATAATCTACATAAATTAATTGTTTTTATTGAGTCAATGTAAGATTTATGATTGTTCTACATATTAATTTTGTTAATTAAAATAACTATGTCAAGAACATTTTATTTTACCCTTATTATTTAAAAATAACTTTTCAGTAAGTCATAAAAATGAAGTAAAAATGTTACATATAATTTTTAATAAAATTTAATTTAGTTTAAAAAACTGTTTATAGATTTGATAGTGATTATTCTAAAATGTATTATAAAACTCAAAAAAATTATTTTATTTGTAAGATCATAATGTCAACATACGTTGATATTTTTATGCTCAAGCAAAAGCTGTCTCAAGTTTTTCAACAAAATTTGAGCAAAACTAGACATAATAGATTTTTTCTCAAAGAGTATGACATTATATCTTTTTTTACTTTGGCTAATTGTTTTATAAAATGAGAATTATTATTGCTTTATGATTTAATAAAAAACAAAGAGTATAAAATGTTTTTAATTTTTCTACCCTTAAATTTCTAACCATTCTATACTAAATCAGTTTCAGAAAAACTGCACTTCAACAACTGGTTCACTATATTGTTGTGCAGGGTTTAATTTTTTTTATTTTTTAGTCCAAAACCCGCATATTTACAATCATTATTTAAAAAAATTATTAAACTTTAACGTTTAAACTAAAAAATGCTAGATCTAGAATCTGACACAATAGATTTTTGTAAATTTTTTAACAGAAGGTAGAAATTTGAATTTGAAAATTTTATCATTTAAAAAAAAAAGTTTTATTGTTTTAAAAAATGTTGAACAAATTAAAAAACAACCTCTATATGGTTGTCGTAGAATTATTACGATTTAACACAAAAAGTATGTGTGTCACTGTTGTGTGTTTACTAAATAGCATTAAATTTATGATGCTAGAATTTATTAAAGCTGATTAACGTTAATGCTCTCTAAATATTATTACAATATTCAATAAACTGTTAAAACTACTTCTATAAATTCAATTTGTTGCTTTGTTACTAAATCTAATTTTTTATTTACTGATAATAGTTTTATCTAAATTTGATTTTTGGCTTGCAGTATTCTTTTATGGTTGTCAGATTTAACGAGCCAAGTAACGGCTCGTTAAATCTGACAACTGTATTCCATCATAAAAATATAAACTTTAAATAAATTATCAAGCTTTTAAAATTTCCATAATGTTATCTGGGAACGGTAGCTTATCAATTATATTATGTCTTAATAATAGTATATTATGCCATTAGAAGTAGAACTATAATATTTTTGTTGAGGTAAACGATTATTTAATGCGATAGTATGGGTGTAAAACTAGCATCTGTGCAGATATGTACCATTTATAAAATAACATTGCGTGCTAAATTTTGTAAGCAGATTTGTATATTCTAAAGTATTTACTTGCATTATTATACTTTTAAAGACTAACTACGCGAATAATTTGTATATGATGATAATTTGATAATAATTCTAAAATTATTTAATTTAAATTGTATGATTTTATAATTTTATTTGTATGAAATGACAATAAACATAATACAAGTAGTCATTAAGAATAACCAAGTGTTTATAGATTTTTAAATGAATATCTATATAACAGGAAATTTTAATGAAATATTTTATAATTATTTCCCCCTGAAATTCCCATATGGTATAAGGGGGCGGAACGACTCGTGCCGGTGCGGTACAATAGTCTAGCGAGGGGTCCAGGGGTGAATAAGGGGTCTCCCTGTATGACACACAGACATTTACACAGATGTTTGCTGGCGTACGCACAGCTTCCAGAAGCGAGCTAAGGTCGTGCGCGTTTTCATTTATAGTGTAAATTTTCACGTGTGCATTTCGTGTGTTTTTGTGCGGTGAAGTTTGTCGACTACTATTAATTGGATATATCTAAATGTGAACGTGTGCTGACAAGGTAGTGACGAACAACCAGAGATTTTAATTATAGATATTGATTTAGTAGCCAAATGTTTAATTAAAACTTGTTTGTGACGATAAACAATTTCAATTAAAATGTAGAAAGTAGGATATGTAGAAATTTAGAGAAAAACCTTTTTTATTATAAGCGTAATATAAAATGAAAATTTGCAAAAACATATTTTATAGGATACATCTGTTTTCGAACACAAATAATTTATTACATGCTATAACATTTTCCGTGATATTCTCTAAAACGAATTTGTAAATTTGCATACACTTTCAAATTTCTCTCATTTTGCAACTGCATATTCTTGAAGATGAAAATATAATGTAATCATCCACATAATTAATAGTTATATAATTATGTACGAATAACTACTCAAATAATTGCATGTAGTGATAAATACCCAATTATTATTTATGATAATTATTATATAACACGTACATACCATCAGCAATTATAATTACAATCTGAAATAAGATTAATTAATCTTTATTGTTAAAATGTTGTAATGTGCTATTAGTAGTATGACAATACCCAAATTAGCAAATTGCTTTACAATAATAGAATACGAATGTAAAATTAAGAACAGTTTTATTAATTGAGGTAAAACAGTATATTTTCATATTTATTGATATTAAGAAGAAATTACGAAACCTACTTTATTTTTTATCTCTTTATCTTTAATAATTTGCTTAACACGTTGTTACTCTTTTTTGGTTTCTAATTAATATTTTCGACACCTAATATAAGTGATGGTTAAAATATGAATTATATCATCAAATGGGTTTTTACGAACGTTCCATATTACTATTATATATTTTTTACTATAACCAGTTTTCAATATTCAATTCAAATATACCTTTTTAATATCTAAAGTTAGACTGTGCCTTTATGATTTCAAAATGCAATATCTACATTTACATGCAATTTTCTTTTAAATTTGCTATGTTAAAGTAAAGGGGGTAGATTTATTTTCATTTTCAATTTTTTTATCAGATCTCCGTTTATCTACAAGTTTTTATTACAATACTTTATCGTAAGTACTGAAACAGTATCCGAATTTTTACTTTGCTTGTTACTTTTGACAATCAATACATGATGTTCCATGTTACTTTCTGGCTCTTTTTTTATATTAATTTATGCATACGATAATTTAGCCAATTGAATAATTCCGAATAATATGAAAGTATAATTGAAGTTGAAGTTTGAAGAGTTGGAAGGGGGCTGAATGTAGATTAAAAATGAAATATTTCATTAGAATGCTCACAGTCTATTTGTGAAACAAACAGAATAATATAGCTGATGGCAGCACAGCGTATTAATATCAATTTTTTAAGTACAAAACTTTACTTCTTTTTTAAAACTACTAAAATATAATTGTTATAACAATCATAATAGAAAACTAGCAACTATTAAAGAATTTTAAGTCATCTAGCTTTGCATTCATTGGGAATTAATAATATAACGGTTATGAGTAGAGAGCGGATTCCTAGCTATTATGCTTAAGCTTTTTTTTTCAGTTTTGGTACATTTTTTTTTTATAAATCTGTTCTTTTATGAAATTTAGTGGATTGAAATGTAAATAAAAAAAGCGTATGTTATTTTATTATTTAGAAAACGTAGAGCAAAATTTACGTATCGAGATCTTGCATACTTTTTATAATATTATTTAGACAAGTTTAATATAATTCTGTAAATCCTGACTGAGCTCATAGCGTATTTTATTTTATTCTTCAAGCAAGTCAAATAACTGTATTTTATAATTCCTAACCAAATATGATCGGTAGGTCGGAGATTCTCTCAATTTTAAAAAAATTAAAAACGTTGTAATACAATGTTTGGATGCTGCAAGTAAGTCAGTGAAAAACTGCCAAGCAGTTCTAAAAAATAAGAAACTTCGAAATAATTTAGCTTTCGGTTTTGTGAGTCATGAGGAAAGCAGGAAAATACGTTAAATAGAAGCCTAAGTATAATTAGAGTTTTCAAAGATGCAATTTTAAAAGTACTAGGCTATATTGGGCACACAGTGAAATCCAAATCCGAAGATGTATTTTTGAAAAATAGAGGTTTATCTACATTTAATAAATGAGGCTGTATTTTGAGTGGAGAGAATGTTCCAGATTTTGATATGAATCAAGCTTTTAAAGCAAAATTTAAACATGCACCAATAACAAGTGTGCATGTCGAAAGAAATCTTTTCCTTTCAAAAACATTTTAAGTGATTGAAGACAGAATTTTACAGTTGAACACTTAGAGCAACATTTAATTATTAACTGTTTTTGTAGATAGTTTTTTTTTAGTTATTTAAAAGTTTTTTTATATTATTTAAAATGTGTGTGAAAAATGTCATCACTCAAATTGTTATAAATATAAATGTTATAAAACCTTTATTAAAATATTTTATAGTTTTGGATTTTTGGATTTTTTCATGCTTTTTTAATGTTTTTTTACATGTTTGGTGCTTTTTTAATGCTTTTTTAGTTACATTTTCATGCCTTTTTAAGCGCTTTTTTCGTCTTTTAATGCTTTTTAATCCGGTCTCTAGTTATAACTGACGACCGCGACCAAACACAGTTTACACAAATAAATAATTATTAAAACAACATAAATCTGGAGGATGTGCAGAGTAAATTAGGTTAGGGTGCGGCCATAGCCGCTACTCACTCACATTGCACCAATATGACTTCTCATATTTTTAGTCATAGAATAATTTATGTTTAATACACTTATGGAAAATGACTGAGAGTGATAAACTTCTACAAGCATAATGAGCCACAACCGCCAGAACACATTTGCAGCGTTTTATGGTAGGTGGTAAAGCAAGATTGTCTGCGTTGGTAAAAAATCTTTGGGACAAAGTTGGTGACTGAGATTTGATCTGGTATTATTGCACGTTTATTAAAACAATCCAATCCTAAATAACTGCAAGGAGATGTTTTGATACTCAAAATAATTTATCCGGAAATAAAGTTTTTAATAGATCAGCCTATTGAATGTTGTTTTGTAATATTTTTGTAAATTAATATATAATAAATGTGTTGGTGATATTCTCATCTTTTTTTACAAATAACGAAGTTTTATTTAAAATGTAAAGTCAGCCAGGGTAACATTATATTAATTAGTTTCTTTTTATCTTTCTCTATTAAATGAAACAAGAATTTCTTTTATGCCACATGTTGAAATTACCCGTGTTAGCTTTGATGGACCAAATAGCCAAGATATGCTGCTAAATGCATACATCCCCTTTTTAGAAGTTGGCAAAGGTTTTGATGAATAGAGTTGTTAATTGAAGGAAGATAGATACGATTTTGGCGTATTACATACTTTTTATGCATTTGGACGCAAAACTCGGCTAATGTAACTTAGACTTTATAATTATTAATTTTATTCTAGTTTGCTTATGACTAAGGGAATATCAATTGTATGTTGATACTTGAATATTGTTTCAATTTTGTTTAGGCTTAATCTTGCCGATTTGATAAGATTTATATTGTTCGGATATTTAATATAAATATTTGAGTAATTATAAATAATTATCTTGGGTTATTCATCCCAATCCTTTTGTCAATTTGTTAATTTTTTGACCCAGGCCTGCTCAAGATATTTTCAATTTCAACTCACATCTTGCGCCGACTAAAGAGCAAACTCTGCTGACGGCAACTAACACGAAGAGGTAGTTACAAAAATAGGAGGCTCCCAAGTGCCCAAGTATTTATTGATATGCAATGACGTTTTTGTGAATTAGGTTTGAATTGGAACAAAAAAACAGAAATAAAAATTCTTTTCAAAGGATAAATAATAACTACATTCTTTATTTATTTGATTTAAACCCTAGGCTCAGCTGAACAACTTTAAATTTTAAAATCTAAGGAAGTACTAACATTTCGCAAAGATAGAAAAAAAGCTCACCATTTGCAACTTATTTAAGATTTGCATGTTAGAAATCTAGAAAGAAAAAAATTGTGAATAGCTTTTAAATAAATCTGAAACTAACAAAAAATTGAAAATTTGTACGAACCACGACCACGTTTTTTTCAAAATGAGTTTTGTGTTAATGTTTAGATTTGTACAATACTATTTGTGGCTTTGTTTAAAATAAAAACTGGTTTTAACTTGATGGTGTTTGGCACATTTTGAATTAATAGTTTGAGAATGGTTAAACATAAATTACTCTCAGCGTTAGATTGTTCGTGCAGGTCTAGTGCTCTGGTCTCCAACATTGCCAGATTCTAATCCATTGGGTTTTTTATGTTGTATAGAGAACAAAAAAAATGTTTATTTAATAAATAAAAAATTGCTAACTTTAGTGATGATAATAAAATACTATACATTTTCTTATTTTTAATGTTAAAATTTTTGTTAGGAATCATTTAAAAATACATGTTCATATGAACTTTTTTGTTCCATTTGGGGAGTTGGATACATTACGTTTTCTAACAACAATCTGAATCACAATGGTTGTACAGAAGTAAAAAAAAATGTTTAAATCTGTTTATTTTTATTTATAGGTCGAATAAAAAGGCATACAAATGGTACCAGAGATTACTATGTATTTTTAAAATACTCATGCTAGGATGATTATTATCAATTGTTACTTTATGGTTTATTTTTCAGCTTAAAAACAATAGAAGAGAATATGGATGTGACTTAAACAAAGTTGTTGACATTAATTAACTACAAAAAACACCTGACCTTACCCTACTTGACTTTTTGTGGTGTTACATAAAGAATAAAGTTTATATTAAATGCTGGTTGCATATTCTTTTTATTAACTTTCTTGATTTGTTGTATATTTTATTTTATTTTTTTTTTTTGGTGAATTTTAAACTTTTGTCTAATTTGTTCATCATTTAGTTATGTAATTTTTATAAATTTTAAAATGTGATATTTAGGAATTAGGAAAAATAATATGCCACAACAACATAAAAATACTTCCGATTTTAAACTAGTAAAACCACTTTTGCCAAAACTATTACATTGAAAACTAGATTTAAGCAGTCTTTGAAGTATTGACTTTGAATATTTGTAGTTTATAAGTCAGTTTATTAGGAAATACTGAATTTGAAAGTTTATTCCATTTGTCAATAGGACAGTTAAAGAAAGTTTTGGTCATACATCTCTGAACTGTCAGTGAATATTTGTTAGAAAGTTTAGCAAGTCTTGTACTACGATTAAGAATTTATTTAGATGGCAATATGTTTTTTTTATTTTGTTTGAACAATGTCCATGGAAATTCTTTTGAAATGTCCAGCTTCAACAGTCCGTTATATAATATATTCCAGAGACATGGGCTCAGTACTGACTCTTGTGGTATCCTTCCCGTAACATCTTCTTTTTCATCCACTATAATTTGGTCTGAAAAGTAATCGTTTATAATTTCTACTATATGTATTTTATAGCCTATATACTGATACGTCCCATGCCGTCAAATTGAAGTGATTCTTGACACCAATTGTTATAAGCGCACATAGTCTCCTTGTTTTCAGTGTGTTTCTCGTTTCGGACAGGTTTGGCTCTTCTTTCCGTTTTTCTTTTAGTTTTTCCTTTATGATGTGCTCATATAGCTTTCCTTTTGTGTAAATTAGGCATATTGGGTGGTATGATCTCTTGGATCTGCCTCTTTCTTGTTCGGTTTTTTCCTCTTTCCCATGCTGTGTTAAACACAGCGAGAATTGATTCTGGAACTTACTGCGGGAATTTGTTTTGGTTTTTGGGCTTTTTTCCGCTTGATTTTTTGGCTTGTTTTTTTTTAGCTTTTTTGCTGTTATAGCCAATGTTTATATTTCTTCTGGTGGTTTTTTGTCTTGTTAATTTTTGGTTGTGCTTAGTATGCCATTTTTTTGTTTATTATTCTAAGGCGCAGTAGCTGCTGCTTCTTTGCTCGATAATTTCATTTGTGAATTGTTTGTGGAAGTGGAAGATTTGAGATTTTTATTTCATTTTTTCTTCTGTTGTTGCAACTAATAGATAGTGAATAGTGCATTGACATGAGTAGTAAAAGCTGACATCCTGATTTTTTAACTATTGGTAGTCCAGTATTGCTTCTTTTCCTAAGCTAGGGGTGATTACGAAGGGGAATGATCTTGCACTGATGTTATTTTTCTATTAGAGATTGTTTCCTATTTTTGATTAGCGACTTTTGTTGTTGTTAGGTTAAATAGGAGATATTTTTTTGGTGCGACTCGTCATTTTCCTACTGCTTAGATAGAGTGTTTACCGTGCTTGGTAGTCGAGGATATTTGCGTCAGGGCCCAAGTTGGTTTTCACTTTGTTGGCGTTTTCTACTAGTTCTCAAAAGTGATAATGTCCAGCAACTGCTGAATTCGAGGTTTCAACATGGTTGCAAACGTGTTTGACATAATTTTTATTGAGTATATTGGATATAATAATATAATATAGGGCAGCCTGGCGACGCAAGTAATATTTGACTGGCTATTTTGGCTTATGGGTGAAAGTGGTTAATTGGCTGACCATTCTGACTAGTGAAGCTAGTGGTTCGCACACTGTCTCACGGCTTTTTGACATGGCTTAAGTTAAGCTGTTTTTTTTGTTTTTCTACATTAACTTCCAAATTATTTATTTAATATAAAAAATCTAACTCTTGGAATTTGAATCGGCTATAAATAAAAAACTAATGAATATTTTTTTTAAAATTATGACTATTAGAAAGATTGGACATTTTTATTTAAGAATGAAACACTTTATTCAAATCAATTTTTTAGTACATTTTTGATTGTTAAGGCTCCAATCGCATGAATGGCAACTTTGATTTTGTGTTTAAGGCATTAATTGTTTCTGGATGATTAGCTCCAATTGACATCAACATTTTGGCTGATTATTTGATTTCCAAAAACAGTGCTCAAAAGATTGATGATTACGTTGGCTGTATGGCAAGGGGCTCCGTTCTGTTGAAATCAAATGTCATCCAAAATGGATGAAATATACTCTTCAATTTTTTTAAACAAAAATTCTTTTAGCATGGTACAGTAAAGTTTGCTATTGACGGTAACGGCAGCTCCTTGCTCATTTTCAAAGAAAACTGCCCCAATAATGCCGTTGGACCAACAACCACAGCAAACAGTTACTCGTTGTGGATGCATGTTTAATAGTTATGTGTGGATTCTCTGATGGCCAAATGCAACAATTTTGCTTATTGACATAGCCTTCGAGATGAAAATGAGCTTGATCGGAAAACACGATTTTTTGATAAAAATGCTCATTTTTTGCCAAACGATTTTTAGCCCATTGGACGAACTGAAATTGCATTAGATGGTCATGAGGTTTTATTTCTTGGACTAATTAAACTTTGTTTAAAAGTTTAGTTTTTGAGAACATTTGACGAGTTGATGTTGATGCATGTTCACGCACACTCTGAGCAACAGCATAAACATTTTATCCACTAACGGTTCAGTTTTGAGAACTTGCTTTACAAATTGGTCTACATGCTGCGTTGAAGGCACTTCTTTTTTATCAAGTTTGTTTCGTAAATTTCTTACCGTTTGAGTAGAAGACTTGCCACTTTGGAAGTAAATTTTCATTATTTTTCAACTTTGTTTAAGTGTAAAGCGTCCCATTTTGTAAATGTCAAACATAAAACTAAATTTCTGTCAACTCATAAATGTCATTATACTTTTGAAAAACAAAATAAGCTGTAGTTCAAATTCCATACGTTACATGGCCCATCTTTTAATAATAATTAAAAAAAATTTATTGTCAAAAAAGCAGAATAAATGATGATACATCAATCACATTATTAAACAAATAACGACAATAAGGCGCATAATCAGCTGAATAGATATAGCAATACCTATTCTCTGGTCTTCCTTATGGACCTATAATTGTGCTTAAAATTAATTTAAAATATAATAAATGACAAAAAATAAAGAAATAAAAATCTTTTGAAACTTTTTTTTAATTTCTTTGCTTCTTTTGCAGCTATTACCATGTTATCAGCATATGCTAGCAACCACACTTTGCAAAGTTATGCTTGTATTGTAAAGTATCTAAGTCATTAGTCAATTTTGGATTGGCAATAATTCAAATAGCTTGTTTTTGAATATAGTTTAGTGGAGATAGTGTAGTTTCCGATGCTTTTCCTCATACTTGGGAACAATATACAATACATGGACTAACATAAGTTTTATATATTATATGCAAGAGCTGAACAGAAGTAAAAAACTGTTTACATCTATTAAGAAATCCTAGTTTTTTAGATACTTTTGAAACCATGTTGACAACATTGTCGTTCCAGAAAAGATTATGTCAGATTGTTACACCTAGAAGACAAATTGCAGAAGATTTAGATATGGATTTTTTGTTTAGTTTAATATTTGGTACTGACGATACCTTGGATTTAAAGTTTGAAACAGTAAGATGTTAAGTTTTTTTGTTAAAATTGACCATATTGGGAGTGTCTTATTCAGTTATTGTTTTAAGGTTTTTGTTTATAGATGTTACAGGTTTTAACCTAGAAATTTCAAGACGTTCTGCCATATTTGTTAGTATGGTCTTTAGAAAGTATGAAGTATGAAGGGTGCTATCATCTGCAAAACTATGAATAAGACTTTTAGTTCATTAATGTACAACCTCGAGGAACACCAGCATTTATGATTTTGTCTACAACAGCGTACAAAACAATAATATATTTTTCGATCTTCTTTTGTTACTTTTTTTTATCTTTAATTAATGAATATTTTTTACATTCCATCTATTAATGGTTCATGTCATTTAAATTTTTTGTTTTGACTGTAGCTGATTATTAGAACTACCGTTGTCTGGTGCCATTGCACATATATGTTTGGCGATTTTACAAATGAAGTGCCCAGTAGCTTTATTCTGCGTTTTAACAACACGTTGATTTTGATGGCCGCTGTGGGCCAAGCTCAGACAATTGTTGCAGTTTTACAAATTTTGTTAGTGTGCTTTGTATCATGCGCCGATAGCAAAAGAAAAATTTGAATAATTAATTTTGTGCATATAGACACAAACTGATGTTGTTTGATTACTTAAATGATTATTAGAACTACCGTTGTCTGGTGCCATTGCACATATATGTTTGGCGATTTTACAAATGAAGTGCCCAGTAGCTTTATTCTGCGTTTTAACAACACGTTGATTTTGATGGCCGCTGTGGGCCAAGCTCAGACAATTGTTGCAGTTTTACAAATTTTGTTAGTGTGCTTTGTATCATGCGCCGATAGCAAAAGAAAAATTTGAATAATTAATTTTGTGCATATAGACACAAACTGATGGTGTTTGATTACTTAAATAAAAACTGTTAAAAGTGTTATAATATTAAGTAAATAACACACAACTATATATATTTATTCACCACTTATTTGTGTAAGTAAACATTTACATAACAATAAACAATATTTAGGAAATTTACGGCGGGACTACACCAAACCTAAAAAGCGGCTAGTGGTCTGAGTAACCAAAAAAATTGCTTTAAATTAATTTTAAATTGAATAATTTAGAGCAACTTGCAGTTTAAGCATCA
Source organism: Tachinus rufipes (assembly GCA_963932245.1). Taxonomy (NCBI): domain Eukaryota; kingdom Metazoa; phylum Arthropoda; class Insecta; order Coleoptera; family Staphylinidae; genus Tachinus; species Tachinus rufipes. The sequence goes on along the minus strand of OZ010745.1, from coordinate 65,877,191 downwards.
ATAAAATAGTTTATTCATACTTATTTCAACGGTTTGAAAAGGGTTTTCTATGAATTTTGTTGTAAAACTGGTATAGTTTTAGTTTTTGGTTTGTAAAATGGAGCTAGGATAGAATTATTTTATTCACTATTTTAAAGTTGAAATTTAACTTTCAACTTGCATTTATACTTTCATTAAAAGGCTTTGTTGCTAAATGGCTTTGTAAAAAATTGTTTTTGATGTTCATTTTTATTGATTAACGACAATATTAAGTATATCATAGCTATTGACTGGCCGGTCTTTCTCGCGTTGGTGTACAATAATACTCATTTTACTGTTGTTTATTTATCTATGTCAATGTCATAGATATTCACTAAAAGGTCTCAATACTCGCAGACGTCAATAATATAAAATATTTTATTTACTAATTAATTTACGATTTTATTACATTTGTAAGTACTATATAAATAATGTAAAACACATGCATGTAGTTAATTCCTTTAAATTATATTTAATTCAGGCAATAATTGTCAAAAGTGTAAATATACAAGCTTTCTTGTATATTAACACAACGCATTTTTGCATACAAAGTTGGGAAATTGCAGTAAATGTCACCATAAATGTCGCAGAACTTATTTCTCTAGACATTTTAGCTACTTTTCTGAAGATGAAGATTTACATTTAAATAGCATCCTTTTATGGAGTACTAAATATATAAGAATATGTATTTTAAGAAACTCTGGCATAAGGTCCAACCCGACTCTATATTAAATTAGTCGTAAAGGTGACACTAATATGAAGGCAGGCAGGACTAAAATAAATATTAGTGACGGGGAGGAGCGGCATATTAAAATATGTAATAGATCCATTCATTTAAATATAGACTATGAAGTATGAACTGCAATTATTTTTAATGATGTATATTTTATCAAACTATTGTTTTTATTTTGAAAACTTACTAGTACGATAAATGCATAATTTATTACATTTTATCGTCCGATTATATTTTATTTTTTAATTGTGATAAATAATTCATAAGTTGGCATGCTAATGTATCCGTTCTGTAGATTTATTTTTCATAAAAAAAACGTGCGCTGGGTTCCGTATATCGACCGCTACATCTGGATACGGGGTCAAAAGTCTGTCTGGGGTGCACTTCACCCTCGGCGATGAAAATGTCTGGGTATACAGTTGATCGATAAACACACCTTTATCCGGATGGATTACATTTTTACGTGTTAAATATAATATTAGACACATCATAATATTAATTCCACAACCCCATTCGTAAACTATAAAAGGGGCATTTAAATTATACTCAACATAATATTAGAATAATAAATTTCTATAATGTATAATTTTGGAAAGATATTTTTTGTTTACTCATTATAAAATTTGTAATCGGCAGATGAATGTAAACATTTTAAAAACCTGCATTCAAGTTTATTCGATGTTTTGAATCGACGACCTATTATAAATTCTTAATTAACTAATTAAATAATTAATTATGAGGAGAAATGTGAAAATGCAATAAAATTAAAAGTAATCACAGAAGAGAAGAAGTATTAAACCTGTTAAGTGATTGCTTAAGAGATAACTCAACTTCAACTAATTACATAAGTAAATATAAAAGGTGGATATTATCGTTAGTAAAAATAGCTTGGTTGAGTTTGTTTCATGGTTTAATACATGGCTGCTAAAAATAATTAAAAAAAGCTCCTTAGTAATAATATAGGATAGTGAAAAAGGAAAACTAATTTGTATAGGTACTGATGCAGAATGTTAACAAGATATTATTTTATCAAATGATGATGTAGTGCGATTGATATTGATTTTAGTACCGATTTCTTAACGAGTTTAGGAGTTACGTGCTAAAAAGGGTCGGTCGGGTCGGGTTGCTAAATTGCCTTCCGGTGTGGTGAGTATCTCGTATATATCAATTTATTTTGAATTAATAATTTTCCAAGCAAGAATTTGCACTTTTTTATGCTGTAGAAAAAAGTTATTTAGTTTCAAATATTAATTTAATACTAATGCATTATCAAAAAATCTCGGAGTAATAAATTTCGGTAATTTAAAATAACCAAATTGTACTGTTCTTATATTGAAGTTTGTTCCAAATATCAATTATCATTATCAATAATAGTTTTATGAAATACATTTTTGAGTTTATTTTGATTGTAAATAATTGTACACATCTTAAGATTTGTCCCCAACGTAACGGTGTCACAAACTTAGTGCTGTTTTGATGTTGGCACAATGATACTTTAAAAAATGCGTAAGTCACAATTTAAGAAGAGTTATGAAACTACATGGGTAATAGATTAAATATTTTCTGTATAAGTTAGTTAACGCTTACGAATATTGCTACTACGGTGACTAAAAAAACTTCAGAACGTACTTAACATTGTTTACAATTGGGTATTTTGTAAAGTATGTTTTTAAGGAAATAATTTAAAAAAAACGCACATTCATGCAATAATTAGTTTAAGTTTGTATGGCTCTAGCTGAATATGATTAATGTTGAGCAAATGATTATTCAAATTACTTTAACAACAGTTTTTAGGTTTTATAGGGCAGTAGTTATAGTTAAGTTTAATCTGAGATTAGATTTAAGGCGTACTCTTGATAAGCTCTCGCTCAGTAAACATTAGATTTCGGTTTTAACCTTCTAGTGGTGTCGCATTTTGTTTAGGCATGCTTGGTGTCGGCGGTGTGTAAGACCGAATTTATATTTTTGTAACTTTTTTCAATTGTTTTACATTTTGACTTTGGTATAGATTAGTTGTAAGTTATATTTATTAATAAAAAAATAAAATATATAATTTGTTATAATACGCTTCAAATCAAATATTTTAATACAAAAAATTTACAATAATAATACATAGTAATTAAAACTAATAATAATTGAAATAAATAACATTAAATTATTCGGTACAGAATAAAGTTTTCCTGCAGTTTTTGCAGACTGCTGTAAACACATATGCTTTCTACAGTTGAAACAAGAAAACCTTGTTTTTCTGTTTTTTTGTCCTATCACAATAAAAACATTTTCCAACAATAATGTTTTGTTGAAAAAATTTGCTCACTTCTTGTAACCTAAATGAAAAGCCTCGTGGAAGATTGAACTACTTACTCTAACTTGCAAGTATGGTTGCAGTAAGCCGTTTGCTAGATCCATCAAAACAGTTTGTCTTAAAATTCTAATTTCTGGGTTATTTGCAGAATATTGACGAATTAATTCCAGAACATAAAATAAAAAATCACCATCGGTTATTTTTGTATATTTCTTGCACAATCATAACTGGCGCATAGCTTGTCAGCGGTGTCAACGCCTCTTTTGGTTTTATTATAGTCAATAATAATTGCCGGTTTTTGCAGAATTTTACTATCTACATCAATTTCATCATTATGATGTGAAGTAGACACCAAAAGTACATTTTTCTTTTTTTTTTTGGTTTATATGAAACCAAAGTCATTGAAATACTTAAACATGCTGGTACGAGCTATTCGAAGAGAAGGTTTTGAAAATTCTAAAGGCAGTTTCCTTGTATTTTTTTTAGGGTGCCAATGATAATTGTCTATGGTAACATTTTTGTTTGAACCAGAAATATGCTCACAGAGCATATGAATCACATCAAAGGCACTATATTGGTGGTATTCAGAAATTCCTAGAAAGGGTTTAACAGGAATAGAGAGATTAGGAATAAGCCAATAATATAAAACATACAATTAAAAGATTACAAATTACTCTAAAATAACATCCGGTGGACCGTATTCTAAGAATAACGTTTAAATTTTAACAAAAGGTAAATCCATAGAAAAATACTTCCTCAGCTTAATGTAATTAATAATTAAATTAATATAAAAAAAAAAAATGTCATGCACACCAACTTGAACGGGAGTAGTAACGGTTAAAAAAATTAACTTACCGTTTTTTTTATTGGGGTGAAAATTAAGATTTTTTTCTATGATTTACCTAACATGGGTGAACACATTTTTGGATGAAATCAGTGAGTAAATGTTTTTTAAAAATTAATTTGACAAATTTGACAACACGCTCCTTTATTAAATTTTTTAACTTAACCAAGTTAAAAGATATGGCTTTATGGAAGTAATTATTTTAATTAGCAAAATGAAGAAATTTTTTACGCTTCTTTTGAGTACCAGGGCCGGATTTAAAGTTTTTTTTAAACCTTTTGAGATGATTATTCATTAATCTATAGACATCTTAGAGCGTTAGATGAACTTGCAATTAAATTAAAATCCAAGTTTGGCAGTCAGAGGAGTCATAAACTATATTAACTTTCCAAACTTGAATAAAGCAAAAACACAACTTTTTATAAAAAACAACGGTTAACAACTAATTAACAAAACATAAATATAACTTTAATCTTGTTAAAATATGAAATTTCTTAAAATAAAATAAGAGATAAATTATAATGTAATAAAAATACTAGTTCCAACAAATAATAACAGAATTTGGGAAAATTACTAACTTTAGTGCGGGTGTATTGGATATGAGGTAGGAAGGAATAGATAAGTTTCAACAACACCAATGCTCTAAAATTAAATAATTGGTTATAGTTTAATCTGATTGTAGATGACTGCAAAATTTAAATAATATATTTATACTGGGTCAATTTTTGACTAGATTTCAGTTTCTGGTTGTTTTGCGTTGATGCTGATGAAGCCATTTGTGTATTTGCGCTATAATCTGCTTTTGTTGGCTTTTCAGAATATCAAGTTAGCTTTGTTTGTTATTTTTACAAACTCTAGTCTTGCATCCATTGTCATTTACAAGGTTGTTATTAAAACGTCTTACAATGTCTGTAGCGAATGCAATGTCTGATCTAGTTTTTTGAGCTACAAATATCAAATTTTAGTTTTTTTGACACAACTTGTTGCTTTGCCTAAATCTTTCATGTTAAATTTATGCATTAATTCTTTAGCAAAATTTATTCTTAAACTAGTTATGTTTGAGAAAATAATCAAATCATATACTGCGGCAAACCTGCTTGAAACCCGCTCTAATTTGTACTTTACTCAATTTTTTATTCTACTGACGACTTAATTTTATCAAACCATATGTGGTTTTATTAAGCTTGCACATTCAGTTAGTTTTATTTTTAAACTTTTCTGATTGACACATTTTGTACAAATTTTCTTACAGGAATGCAGTGATGGCATCCATTTGAATAATGTTGACGTCGTATTTAGCTGCGATTTATCTAATCAATATATATATACCTAACTACTGGGGAATAGGTTTCTTGGTAATCAATTTCTATTTTTTGCCTACAGCTTTTTGCTACTAGTCTAGCTTTAAATCTATTCACTATTCTACAAATGTCTGTTTTTGTTTTGAACACTCACTTATATATAATAATGTTACAATTGTTTGGTTTTTTTACTTATATCTATGCATTGTTTTCCATTAAGGAATCGTATTCTTTATACTTTGTTTTTGTTTTCATTTTTTGCTATCCACACTTATTGTAATCTTGAAATTGTTTTGGTTTTTAAATACAAGCTGTTTGTTTTGATTCTAGATTTTGCGTCAATTGGTTCTTTTTTTTCCAACACGTAGTTTGAATCGACATTCTAAGAATTATCTTGACTAGGTTTTTCTTAACTGAAGCTGTCAACATCCTTGTCTGTGTTTACTTTAAGGGTAGTTTTAGTTTTTATTGGCATTGTACTAATCTATTTTAAGTGTAGTTTAGTAAACAGAAGTTTAAAATAGATTACACATGGCAACATTGCACATTTCTAGTAATTTTACAGAAACTGTTGGTATTTGTGTCTATTTATTTAATAAAAACCCAAAAATAACATAAAACCTAACCTTTAATAGCATGTGTCAGTGCAGATCATTTTAAATTTGGACGTTGTAATTAATATTGGCTGCGTTCAGGACGACTCATCGCTGTCAATCATTTAAACTGAACGGGCGGCGGGAATCATCGTTTGCTGGCAGCGCTTGTCATTTGACTCATCATACATTTAGGTACGCTTTTATGCTGACAAAGCAACTTATTAGCCACCAGCGTTTAATCGGCAAATGTATTTAAAAAAAAAAATTATTGCTTATCTCCAATTGATGAGTCAGCGCTGGCAACTGATGAGTTGTACTGAACGCAACCATTGTTGCTTAGTAATTCTTGTAAAGCCTAAATACCACTGCAAAAAAATAAATCTTGAAGTTGAATTATATTTTTAGGTTAAGTTTTTACTAAGCCGACAATATTGACCTCTTAAGTTTGGGGTATCTTAAAGTCATAAATTCTCTTAGGCCCGTTTGCACGAAATTGCTTAAATCTTAAACTTCCCTTAAAACGTTAACGGTGGCTTATTTCGTTGCACAACATATTTAAGTTTATGGCTTTAAGTGATTCATAACTTTAACGGTCAATATTGTCGGCTTAGTAATAACTTAACCTAAAACTATAATTCAACATCAAGATTTAGCAGTGGTATTCTGGCTTTATTTCCGTTACTAAGCAACAAAATTATTTAAAACGTACAAATTTACAAAGGTTAAGTTTTATGTTACATTTGCGTTTTTATTAAATAAATAGACACAAATACCAACAATTTCTGTAAAATTACTAGAAATGTGCAATGTTGCCATGTGAAATCTATTTTAAACTTGTGTTTGCTAAAATACGCTTAAAATTTGTTGGTGCAATGCAATAAACATTAAAACTACTCTTAAAGTTAACTATGGTTTAAATAAGCGTAGATTTAAGCCACTATGATGCAAACGGGCTTTAAATATGTAGTGCAATAAAATATGCCATCCTTAATGTTTTATGGGCAGTTTAAGATTTAAGTGATGTTGGTGCAAACCGGCCTTAGTCTTTAATATAATTGATAGTTGTGACTTCTATTCTAATAATATATTTAAATTTATGGGGTATAAATATCTTTTTAATTACTGCTTTTCCTTCTTCATAAATCTCCTTTTATTGTTTTGCGACCTTGTTCCTGTAGCTGTGTTCGAGATGTGCACGTGAACAACGCGGGTATTAGTTTATTTCGAGTCCAGTGTGGTTTTGCATAGACTATAGTTTTGGCTTTACTAAAGCCTTTTACAGATGAAATAAGTTATATGAGTCAAAGAATAAACAACAACATTATATTATATAAATATCTAAAGAGAAAATGACTTTTAAAGATTACAGTAATGAGCATGCATAAGTTTAATTTAAGTTCTTTTTGTGAATTATGTAGAATTTTTAAGTTTTCCAGTTTTGGAAAAGTGTGTTGATGTTCCTGAACGTGATTGGCAAACGTTGAATCTGTTTTAGTATTTTGAAATGATTTTTTATGTTTTTTGTACCGGGTAATGAAATTTCTGCCTGTTTGTGCTTGTGCAATCTCTATTTGTCCGTTTTTTTCTTCGTGTTAAATAATATGTTTGGTAATTTTGACGTTGACCTAAAAGTAATTTTTATGTTAAGTTTAAAAAGCACAAATGATACGGATTCGGTGACTAAACCAAAATATGTGAGACAAGTGAATCTTGAATTGACTGTTTTTTTAATTTGAAGATATATGTTTTTGAAGGTTTCTTTTTCAATTTTCTTTGTTATTAACTTCTCTATGGTATTTATGGGATAGCCATTGTTGAGTGCAATTTGTTTGATTGTTTTTAATTCTATATTTTGGTTTTCTTGTGAAATTGGATTTGTGATTGCTCTAAGAATTATTGAGTTGTACGCCGCCATCTTATGATTATAGAGGTGGTTTGACTTGCTGAAAATTGTGCCATCTGTAAATGATGGTTTTCAAAATTAGTTAAATATTTTCTTTTGTTAGTGTAAGATCTAAAAAGTTAATTCCTTCATTAACTTCTGATTCTATTGTAGATTAAATCTTGGGATGAATGCTGTTTTCAAACTGTAAGAAATTAAAGAGTTGTCTTTGTGTGCTTTTGAAGCAAGCTAGATGATATCTATACCAAAAATGAATGTGTGATTTAGCCAGCCGAGATGATAGTATTTTTCCTGCCAAGTGTGTCATAAAAACGTCTGCTTGATAGCGGCTAAGTGGTGATCCTATTAGCAGTCCAGCGTTTTGTTTGTAAAATACTAATTTAAATTGAAAATTATTTTGATTAATACACATTTTAAAAGAATCTTCTAACTCTATCTGTGTAGTGACATCTATAGCGGATTTGTCCAGTATATCTTTTATAATATTTGTGAAGGTATATTAGAAAACATACTGCAAACGTCAAATGATACTAGTTTGCTACTATTTGGTATGTTTTTATCTTTAAGCAGTTGAACTAGTTCTGCTAAGTTTTTTACGCTATGAAGTGTTTAGAACTGAGTAAAGTGATTTTAATTTAACTGAAAATTTTCTAATTGGACAATTAATGTACGATACTACCGGTCTAATGGGTAAATCCTCCTTATGTGTTTTGACCAAACCGTACAACTTTAGAGCGACTGGATTTATTTAAATTAATTTGAGTTTTTTATATTCAGTCTTGAAGAGACTATCAACTTTCTCTTAAAATTGTTTTAATTTTTGTTGGAAAGTACTTGTCTTATTCTTAATCTTTAATGACATACTTGAGTTGTTTTTAATTTTTGTTGATGTCAACAACAGCTACTAATTCATTATTTCTCTTTGGTTTGGAATATCACATTGTTTTTGTTTTTTATCAACTGGCTTACTTAGAGTAAATTTGTGGTCATACATTTTTATAATATTAATTTTTTTGCATTTGTAGCACCTAATGTCGTTCTTATAATCAGACGATTTGACAGCTAAACTACTGGTGCAAACTTTCTGGCTGCGTTCTTAATGTTTACCAATAAATGCGTTGCCTGTTTTACCGGCATCAATATGTGAGTCCAACATCTTTGTTTTAATAAAGTCCGCAATAGCGATGTCCGAATGTTTAATAACCATGATTATTGGCATAAACTTGCTAATACAAGACAGCCAATCTACTTGTCATTTATCTTAAATCCTGTAGATTTTATCTTTTATCCCGCTTCTACAATCTGGTTCACATATGACTTTATTGTGTTTCTGCTGTCCAGGCGTGTTTATATTACCAGCCGTAACAATCCAATTTTTTTTGTGAAACCTTATCGCAAACATGGTTTTTAATTTGTCCGATAATTCTTTTGTTGTTTTTACATATTTTATGTGTACGAAAAGCGGAGACTTGATTTTAAGGATTAATTTAGTTCTTGCTTTTGCGTCTTTGTCGATGTACGCTGCAACTCCAATAATACAGTTATGTCCAGTATAAAAAAAAAATTGCAGGAGTTTATAAATGAATGGGATTATGTAATCATTTTAAATATGCCGCTTTTTTTAAATCGTCCACTATACAACATATGTTTTCATATGTTTGCTTGACAGATGGCAAAGTTAATCTGTCAAAACAAATAGTTTAGTGAACAATTGAAAAAAAGCGGTACATTTAAAGTGATTACATAATCCCATTCATTTATAAACTCCCTGTACTAAGGTAAGATACTGGTTGATTCTGGATAAACTAAGCATTTTTTGTGTACAGCTATGTAATTTATGTATGACAAGGCTTTGCTAGGAAATAACGTGCTTATAATCTTTTTGTAGTTTAGTCAACATTTTTAATACACGGGTTTGTTTACGACTTAAATAGTTGGGCTATGCTGTAAATATGCCTTCTTTTTAAAATTGTGCATCAAACTATTTACTTTGTTTTGACTGTTTAACTTTAACTGTCAAGCAAGGATGTATACAGATGAAGAGAATAATTTTATTATTGATAGGCAACTTTATGTACGCACACCGAATTTGAATTCACTATTTTACTAGAGTGGCACAAACGTACACTAAATGATTACATAATCCCAAACTTTTATTATGACTCTGTACAATGATTGTTGCAGCTTATAACCGATTGTTTTGCTTTAATTGTGCAGAAATTCCTATGCGTACAAAATAAAGGGTGTCAATCATGTTTTTATTGTTTTTATTGTGTTTAACATAATCTATTCAACTGACAGATATCTATTTAATAAATAAATAAAATAAAATTGCAAAAAGATTGTTTGATAGACTTGTTGTATTGTTTATTTAATGCGTCAATGATACACTTATTTACATAACACATTTAAATTTTTATTTTTGTGTTATAAAACCAAAGAGTTCTATAACTCTTTGCACAAAACATTTAAAACTTGCAATAAAAATATTCTTCAATCAAATATAATTGGTTTGATCTATAACGCCGATTATTGTTATTGCTTTTCATATTAAAATTATCAGTCAATTGATTATCACTTGTTAAACTAATAGAAATCTATCCTCGCTTGTCATTTATTTAAAATCGATTAATTAGAACAACTCAGAAAATTTATTTACTCTAATTAATAACATAAACTTATTAAAAGTTTCAGATTTAATAACGAAATTTAATTCATAAACTTAATGATTATTTAGTTGGTTATTATAGATATATAAATTCTGAAAATATAACTGTTAATGATATCTGTTATATAAAATTCAGTTTGTATTAGTTATCTATCTAGATATAAAAAATATTTTTCATTTAAGAAACTCGCAAATTTGTATAAATAATTTATAATTTGTATACCAAATTACTATGTTATTTTAAGAATAATGATCACATAAAATAAGCTAAATTTAAACCTAACATAAATTAATTAACGAGTACTGTAAAGCCTTGACAGTCTTGATGAGAGACATAAAAAAATGGTCAAATACTAACGAGAATTGGTTTAAATAAATGTTAATATCTATTTTTGTTGAAGCTATAAATATTTCTTATTATTAAACTTTACGTTAATGTATTCAGAATTGATGTTGCAAACATTTTAAAGGTATTTAAATGATGCACTTCGTGATATTCAGGATGACACTGCTTGACTTTTGATACACAGATAGATCGTGCAATAATTGCAAAATATTAACAAAGAGATTCTCATTGTTATAAATGTACTCTGATATAATACATAGACGATTAAATTGTTCAGAATTACGTTAATTAGTAAAATTTGGTGTTGTGACATAAAAGTTAAAAATCATATTGTAATGAAAAAGTACATTAAATATAATCTATATTAATCAGTTTTAGTTTAGAAATGTTGCGTCCAAAATATTATTGTGCATCCCTTTATAATGAATTGTTATTTCAACCTAATTGTAATACATTATAAGCATCGTAAATGTCGAATTGATAATCTGTATGCGGGTAGAGATATTGATGGCCTATAATATCCGAGGACAATAATAGTTTTCTATAAAATTCATTTCGTTAAAATCAATGACGTGAATTTTGTTCGCTTTGCAATATGTTCTTTGCTACGTTCAATATACATTTATTTCATTCAGTATATCCTGGTTTTTATGTTCAATTTAGTTTATTGGTAAATTATTTGTTGACTTTTGGTACGATGTAAAAAGGGAGTATAGTGGAAAACTGAGTAACAAATAGTTTCTTATTTTTCTAATATTAGCTTTTTTGATTAATACAAGCCTTTTCGTGCGAATTGCAATTTATTTATTATTATGATTTACATTTCAATTGCAAATGTTATACTTTTCGATATAAATTTAATATACAATTTTATTTGTGCTTACTTAATACTTAACAATATAATGTAAATTGGATCTTGTGGTACATTTGTTACCTCAGATGTCACTATAAATAATATTTAATTTGTTTTGTATTGCGTATTTTAACGGTGTCATAGTAGATATTAATAGTTTTCTTCTTTACACAGTCACTACTTTTGAAATACGTTGATGCGAGGTTTAATCAAAACAATTGAAGGTCGGTTTGCCATTTAAAATGCACAATTTGGAGTTTTGGTTCTCAAAATGAATTGTATACTTTTTAATAGATTTGAATTACAATTTTTAATTAGAAAACACAGTTACATAAACGTAATGTTGATTGAAGTTGTGTGTAAAGACGAATGAAGACAATATACAGGTTGTCCGGAAAATACGTGTACAACGTTTGACGACAGACTCCTGACGTCAAAATAGGTCGATCTAAGCCGACTTAGTTATATCCAAAATTGTCTCGTTTAGCCGGTAGAGGGCGTCAAAAATTTATAAATATTAAAAAGAAATTACCTGTAACAATAATTTTTTAAGTGACCTTGTTGCTATGGCGTTTAATAATTTGACAATTATTGACAAATTGTCACCAGTCTATGAAATTTACTCAAGTATACGATCAACATTCTTGAATTACAAGTTCATTTTACCATTAAAAATGGAAAATTATACAAACTCTCAGAAAGTTGACATGCTCCTGGTATACGGGTTTTGTCAAGGAAATGGGCGTCAGAGTGTTAGGGTTTACATGGAGAGGTTTCCTAACCGTCGAATACCAAACCACCAAACATTTGCCAATATTGAGCGTCATCTTCGGGAAACGGGCAGTTTTGAGAAAAAGTTTGAAGGCAGGGGTCGTATGCGAACAACTCGAACTGTGGAAACAGAGGAGATGATTCTGGAAAGAGTTGAAGAAGAACCAAGTACCAGTACCCGTCTCTTAGAACGTGAGTTAAATGTTCCTAAAACAATTGTCAATGAGGTTTTAAGAGAACAGTTGTTACATCCTTACCACATACAAAAAGTCCAGGAACTTTTACCGACTGATCCCTCCATGCGGCTTACATTTTGTCAATTTATTAGTAAACAAAAGAATCCTTGTTCCAAATTTTTGTAGAAAAATTATGTTTACTGACGAGGCATGCTTTACAAGATCTGGGGTAACCAATCTGCACAACGAACATATTTATTCCGATGAAAATCCACATGCCATTAAAGTTGCACATCATCAGCATCAATTTAAAATTAATATTTGGGCAGGTATTATTGATCACTACCTTATTGGTCCCATTGTTATTCTAGACAGGTTAGATGGAAATATTTATTTAAATTTTTTGCAAGACACATTACCAATTCTTCTGGAGAATTTGCCCCTTTTACTTCAGAGGGAAATGTGGTATATGCATGATGGTGCCCCGCCCCAATTTTCCGTTGCCGTTCGGCAATACTTACATCATCAATATCCCAACCGATGGATTGGAAGAGGCAATGATGCACCAGTAAAATGGCCACCACGTTCTCCTTAGTTAAATATGTGTGACTTCTTTTTGTGGGGCGCTATTAAAACAGAAGTTTACAAGACTCCGGTAAACACACGCGATGATTTATTGCAGCGGATTTTAAATGCAGGCAAACATTTTAATAATCCCGAGACATTAGATAGGGTCCAATATCATTTTTTAAAGAGTGTTAATAAGTGTATTCAGCAAGATGGCGGTCATTTTACACATTTGCTTAAGTAATGTTTTTGTTTTACTTAGTTTCTTACAATAGATACTTTCAACTTTGTTATACTTTTGTTTTTTTTGACGCCCTCTACCGGCTAAACAAGACAATTTTGGATATAACTAAGTCGGCTTAGATCGACCTATTTTGACGTCAGGAGTCTGTCGTCAAACGTTGTACACGTATTTTCCGGACACCCTGTATATGTGATGATTCATATTTAAATAGATACATGTTTTTGAGAAAACTTTGTTTTTGTTTGCGGAAAAAGTACTTAATAATCTAAGAGTTTTTTTATAGTTTTATCTCTATTACTTTTGCATTTGATGAATTTACTTATCTTCTAACTTCATAGAAATTTTCTTGTACGGACAAGTTGATATAGCTAGGGCGCAAGATTTTTTAAATCAGCTTGCAAAACAATCTAAATTAATTAATTAATAAGAAAAATTATATTAAATAACTTGATATATATAAAAATGATTATGGTGGAAACAAAAATTGGACTATTGTCAATAAGCATTTTAACTAAAACGCTTAAAACTGAAAGTAAAATAGGATGGAGTTATAAGTAGAAATGAGTTATTAACTGACATCTATAGTTTGGTAGGCTAATAAAAACAGTAGCCAGGCTACTGAAATATTCCAAAATGCTTAATAACTAAATGAATTAATTTTAAATATATTGGTTATTTATTTATATAAAAACCTCTAGCTCAATTTTTATGAGCATTTTAGATAATATCTATATTATTCATATTAACAAATAATTAAAATTTTAACAAAAAATCATATATTTTTTTTAATTGTAATAATGAGTTGCATCTTTACAATTTAGAGCATTCAGCAGCTCGTCTAGGCATGCTAAAAACCAAATTGTTAATCTCAGCCTGAGGGATTGAAGCTCAAGCTTTCTAAAAACGCATCCAAATATCATGTAAAGTGAATGAGAATGGCTGAAGATAGGACAGTCTTTTTCAGATTGTATTCTACACGTACTCATTAGGAGATGGATCTTAAGAACGAAAAAGCCATTGAAATAAATCAACATTATCTAGTTTCAGGAATTCTATAGTAACTTTAGTTGTATGCCGTTGGAAAATTTGGATTTTTAATTTTCTTAGATAGCCTTAACGTTACTTATTGTGTTGGAGTTATTTCGAAATATCTTGTTAAAAGCTGTGAAAAATGTTTAATGATTTTTTTGTATGTATGTATAAACTGAGAGAGAAAAAAAGCGAAGGACTGGAAATGGAATGGGCAAGGTATTGCGGAAGTAAAATCTTTTAAATATTTAGGGTATATTCTTTTTGCACGAATAACAGCAAGAGCGAGCACATTAAAGAGATGGCTCAAAAGGCAAATAAAGTAGTGGGGCAAGTTTGGGGAATTAGTGACTCAAAAATTTAAGTGTTTGAGAAATAAAGTTCTTAAGTTTGATAGTTTAGTTAGGAGTATGATATTGTATGGGTCAGAAATTTGGGGATGGAAAGAATAAGAAACTTAGAAACAATACATGTAAAATATTGGAGATGGGTGATAGGTTTAAATAGGGAAACTAGAGCATATATTGTGCTGGAGAAAGTCAAAAAAGATTACTTAAGAGTAGACGCAGAAAAAAAAAACAATGAAGTTTGAAGAAAGAATGATACAGAGACACGGATGTAAAATATTATAAGAATTTATGAAAAAGAAAATGAAAACAAGAAATGGAAAGCTAGAGATCAGAAAAAATTATTAAAACAGAAATGGTTATGCTAGCCAAAAAATTGAAAGAATGAGAGAATCTGGGAGAGACATGGCACAAAATTATGGAAAGAGATAGAGATATACAAAGGCAAAAAAGGAGAATACTAGTAAAAGAGTTTAGGTAAAAACGCAAATTATGAACATATTATAGAAAGTGAACTGCCAATGTACCTAGAGAATATGATTGCAAGATTTAGATATGGTAATGAAGAGTAAGTGACAAATGAGAGAAAAACAGATGAGAAAAAATGAGATATGGGAAGGAGACTGAACAGGGATAGAATGGATGAGGGCAGTTAAAAAACATAGAAAAAAAGTAGACGAACAGAATAGAACAAAATTTTAGTTGTGTTAATTTTATAAGAATTATGATTTATTATATTTTTGGAAAGTTTTAAATATATTTGTAAATGTAGTTTTCAAGGCCAAAAGGCAAGAAATAAACGTATTAATAATAATAAAAACTAAGAGTTGTTACAGTAGAATTGTTTTATCTGCTAAATCAGAAGCATTTACCAAGTTATTAAAACATTTTTTTATTGTAAATTGGTTTAATATTAGCAATACGTTGCTAAAGCAATCAGATTGTTGATGTACTAGGAAAAATTGCGATTTGATACTGCATAGTTTTTTTAGTGGAATGGAAAATAGTTGCTCTAGTTTGTAAGTATTAGTACAAAAATTTAAAATAATATGTCTGAATGATTGAACTTTTCAAAAATTATTTAACCAAAAAACTTATTTGTAATTATTTAAATGAACAGGAACGTGCTTCAATACTGCTACAGATGAATTTGATGGTTTGTTTAAATTTTGTTAAAGAAAAAACATAGCAAGCATTATAAAATACATATCATACATATCAATATTGGAATTAAGTGAAAGAATGAACGGAGCAATGAAAAAGAAAACTTTTAGCTTAAATCGAAACAAAACTAAAAGTTGGTTGCAATCTTTACAGAGATCAAAAAAATTAATTGAGAATAAGCTTAAAGAGACTGAGACAAGGAAGCATTACAGAATTTAATCAAAGTAAAAAAATATTTGAAGACGAATGTAAGAATAGAGAAAAGGAGTGAAAATAGAAAAGTTAAATAAAGTGAGTAAAATAAAAGAAGAAAAAGACTTGTGAGAATATATTAAGAATAACAATGACAGCAAGAAGGCGACTCCTGAGAAGTTCGAATTAAAAAAGTGGAAAAATCACTTTGAAGATTAAAAGCAAAAAAATGGAAGATTTTAAAAGAGAATATTTTAATGAAATACTAGATAAAATTAAAAATGGAAAAGCGCGAGGCCAGACGGCATATCAAATGAAGCTTGGAAATACGCGCCTGCTGGAGTTACGGTCAGATTATACAAAGAATGCAATCAAATATTGCAAGGAACAAAACATAATATACCAAAAAGCTAGAAGTTAAGGGATATAAGCATCACGTTAATGGATGCTTCCTATAAAATATTTGCAAAAATGGTAGAGAAAATGTTCTAATTAGAAGTAGACGAAAAGCAGTTTATTCCAGAAGTACAGGCGGGTTTTAGAAAAGGAAGAGGAACTGCCGATCATTAGATGGCGCTAAAATATATAGTGGATAAAGAGCTCGACTTAAAGGCAGCGTATAACACAATTTACAAAGGTATGCTTATAGAGTGTTTGAGAATAAAGGGTGTATCAGAGCAGGTAATAAAAGCAGTAAAAGAAATATATAAGGAAACTTGGTGTTGAGTAAAAGTGGGTGAATGTAGAAGTGAAAGTTTAGAGTAATTAGAGGGTTCCGATAGGGATATCTGTTGAGCCTTTTACTATTTAATATATATATATATATATACGGCAAGTTTAGAAAGGGTGTTAGAAATGGGCCAAGCTGGCGGAGTAGAAATTGGGCAAAAACAAGTGTAGTTGATAGCATACGGTGACGATGTTGTAATTCTACCACCAAGAAGTAGTAGCATGAAAGAGATCGAAAAAGTAAGAAAGTTTTTTGAACAAAGGAAATTGGAAATAATTGTCGATAAAATCAAATGGATGCTGTTTAAAAAAAAGGAAGAAAAAGTAAAACAGATAAGTCAATTGATTGAGCAGGTGAAAATGTTTAAGTATTTAGGATTTATGTTTGCCAGTAATGGGTCTAATAGAGAGCATGTACGATATGTAAGTAAGAAAGCATGGGTAACAGCTTTATGATTTATGATTATATGAAAAGAAAAATTCAAGAATTGTTTTAACGTGAAAATGGTAATTTGGAATGCATGTATTAGAAGTGTTATGTTATACGAAACAGAAGTCTGGGGTGTGAAAGAAAAGCAATTTATAAAAAAAGTACAACTGAAGTTTTTAAAACGAGCGTTATGAGTACAACTGGCTATATAGTTTTGTAGGATACCAACTGTAAGAAAGTTAGCAGGTAGGCTGCAGCAAAACTGCTAAAGTTTGAATCAAAAGTTTTTTTAAGTAATAGCTCTTTAAAAGAACTTTTAAAAGTTTAGTAAAGAAAATAATAAAGTTAGTAGGAATGGAAGAGATTGGAAGTGTACGTGCGACAAATTTTGGTATAGAAAGAAAGAAATTGTATGAAAAGGGTGAAATGTCAGTAAAAAATGTAATAGAGAGTAGAAGAATAGATAAAAATGTAGACGGAGAATTATTGAACAGACTAGAAGAGGTAGAACAGCAAGATAGACAAGTAAAAATTGATGGTAGCAGATACAATGCAAATACAAATGTATTCAAGAATATAATAAACTACCAGCCTATTTTTAGGAAAATCAATTAGAGGATGTTCAAGAATAGATTGCATGGTTTAGGTGTGACAGTGAAGAGAATGGTAATAAATATTGTATGACTGAAGAATATAAAAAGAGATTTGTAAAAATGAAGTATTGACTTGGAATCATTGGGTGAATGAGTGTAATGGACTAAAGTGGGATAATAATGAGCAAACGCAGGCAAGAAAATGGAAATAATGTTTAAATGAAAATAAGAAAGGTATAAAATTTAAAAAAAAAATTAAAAAGGGCAAAGTGAATTCATCAGGGTAAAGTTTTAATTTTTAATTTAATATTTTTGAGAGGTTTGTTTTTTTTTTTTGTTTAATCTAAAGAAGGATGTTGTTTATTTATTATTTGAGTGTTATTACTATTGATGTATGTATGATTATGCTAATAAAGGTTTTTATTATTATAAAATATTGAAATACAATGTGGAACTAGATATTGGTCAGGTTTGGTTTTATTTAGAGATCTGTAATCTGTTGTTTTGGCCATATGAGATGGTGGGTTGCTTGATTAATTATTCTTAGAAACGTCAATTGTGTAATAATATTATTGTTATTCTTAAATAGTATGAACGTAATTATACAAAATATATTTAACAACTTTCTAAAATTTTAAAATATTGATTACAAAGGAACCTGAAACATTTAACAAATAATATGTTTAGGAACTTTTTTATTCAAAATCTTATTAATAAATTAATAATCTTTCTTCAGCAATGTTTTCTAAACGCAAATGAAAATAATTGTATAGCTTATTACAATATCGTTATTACATTATGTATTTTTGAAATAAAATATTAAAAAACTTAAATTATTGAGATAAAATGAACAATATTTAATTATTATTATCTATATTCATAGACAAATCGGGCACACTAAAAGAGAAACCAGTGAATCGAATGCTTGCAAAATTAAATAAACGTTACAAAAATTTGCTTGCTTCAAGCTAGAATTTTGTGGCCGCATTCTTTATTATTAATAGTAATTCGAATAGAACAATATTTAACTTAGTTTTTTCTATAATCCTTAATTGCTTTGTTTTTGGATCTAAATTATAATCATAATATGTTTTAATCAAATATTTTTTTGTATTATTTATCAATCAAAATATAAATTTCAAACCATACGAAAAATAGTTTTGGAGAAATTGTATCTACCATTACTCAAAACACGCCACTAATAAGACCATAAAAAAAGTTGATCAGATAAATAACATTGACACAATGCACTTCCATATTATTACCATAATAACTCTCCTCGTGCTGCTGTACACTATCTGTTTACATCGTTTTTTGCTTTTCTTTTCTTCGTACATCACTTTCTCCTGTTAAAAAAATAAATTGCGTGTGTACAGTTAATAATTTGGATGCTTGAATGGGGATCCCCTCCTAGCATTGGAATCTTAATTGCGGCAACAAATCATAATTTACAAACCTGTAAATACACGATTTTGTGTGTTAAATCTGATCGGATTTATTATATCCAGATTTATTTATTTGTTATTTATGTAAATATATTTTTAGGCCGGAAATAATCGTCGGAATTTCTTTTGACGCTTACATAATTGTAAGAATAACCAGGGAAGGATTAAGGTTATGTCAAAAATTTTATGCAATATAAATATTTTAGAACAAATATTGTTTTGGTTATAAGCTACTGGCATTTAAAAAGAGACTCTCTGATATATTTTTTAATTATATAAAGTGAATGAATTTAAATTTATATAACTGGGGTGTTGAATGAATATTTTAATAAAATATAAATATTTTATCTTCAAAATGTATGTACCCTCTTTTTGGTTTTGCATTGTTCCACTTCATTCTTTTATGAATTGATGAGTGGATATATTTTTCTGCTCTATAAGTAGAATAAAATATAACGGTATCATTCGTTGGAAGCATAGACTATTACCGTTATTTGCATATTTTAGTAATCAAAATGTAATTTCATATTACGTCTACCATAAACAAGTATGCATACAGTCAGCATCTTGGTTCGTTTTCTCGGTGCATTTATGGAGAAAATCAATAAAATCACTGACTTGCCATCGACCATGTACGCATTCCAATCCATTTCCATTTCAATATAACGATGCTATAAAACTGTAGCATTGAATTTGCGAATTAAATTTTTCTTTATGATGCAAGAAAATTAACTTTATTTGTTTAACACTTATTATGTAATTAAAAAAAACATTCATTTAAATATTACTGAACCACATTGCTATTGAAAATTATTTTTTTTGTTAATCACTAATATTGTTGGTTTATTGACATTGTAAAAAGGTGTATTTTGTTCTCAAATGCGGAAATGCGAAAGAGATTTTGATTAATATGCTGCAAAGTGTGCTAATTTTACCCTATGGTTAATTAAATTTAATTATTAACATTAAAAGAGTTCTTCGTTAATGTACTTTTATGACTGAAAATATAATTAAAAGTTCTACATTATGTATACGTTACAGCAAAAAATGAAATACTGTCATGTACATTAGCCGGCTATTAGTAGTAGCAACTTTTCTCTAGTCAAAGTGACAATAAACAAATTGTTTATCTAAAACAAAATAAAAGTGATTAATTATGAATTAAAGCGTCGTCTTATTATTTGTTGCAATACATTGTGACATTTTAAGATACAAAGTAGATTAAGTTACTAATACATTGATTCTTTTGGAGAGACATTTTCACGTCTCTTCTGTTTAGTGAGCGATGCTCAAGAAATAACATGTTTTGATCAATAAACGTCGCTACGCTATGCCATACATCTCTATTATTTTAAAACCTTAAATATATATTTTTTATATTGTACAGGATACATACACGTTAAGGAATTGTCTTTGCTAAGGAAATACTTCATATTATGTAGCTCAATTCGGCATAGTTTATCAGATTAGACTTTCCATTATTTCATAGAAATAACCACATGTTCTTTTTATAGGTTAAAATACCCTGGAAATGAAAATATTTTAGTTGCTTAATATGTACATATATACATATTTTTAATTGGTTTTTAAACAAGGAAATTAGGACTACAGCCAAGTCTTGATAAATCAAACAAAGTAAATTTTTATTTATCAGGATGATTTGTTATGCAGAGGTAACAGTCACTGCAACACAAATAAGACAACTACTACTTGCACAAGTAGTAAATAATAAACTGTAATAATGTTTTAAAGATAAGATAATGATAATATAAAATAAATAATAAAGGGTTTTCCAATAAAAAGTTTCATTTTGAATAGCAGGCTATTTGGGCAGCTGTCAATTTTAAAGCTACCATCTTTTGACATTTGACAAGTAAAAATTACGCCATTATTAAAAATGGAACGATACACGTATTGAAATTAATAAAATTCACTACAAAAATGGTGAAAATTTACTGTTTGCAAAACTAAATCATTTTTTGGTTGTCGTAAAGCACCTTCTCGGCCGGCAATAGTAAACCTGGTGGAAAAGTTTGAGATGTTGGGACAAGTTTGTGATGTAAAGAATTGAAACCGTGTGCATCCCTCAAAAACACATGAGAATATTGCTGATGTAGCCCGTAGTGTCAAAGAAAAGCCAGGTTTGTCGATTCCTCGTCGATATTTGGAATTATACATTCCACAAACTACATTCTACCGTATTTTGCATATAGACTTAAGTTTTAAAGTTCAGTTAACATAAGAACTCAACGTGTCACTGTTTGGCGCGGTTTTTGGGCTGGCGGTGTGATTGCACACTACTATTTAAAAAATGAGGTTGGTGCCACTGTTACGGTAAATGGATGGCGCTACCGAGCTATGATTAATGGTTTTTTATGGCCGGAATTGGAAGATATTGATGTGGTCGACGTTTATTTTCAGCGGCGCTACGTGCCACACAAGTAACAAAACAATCGCAATTTTGCAAGAAAAATTTCCTGACCGTGTTATTTCTTGAAAAAGTAATCACAATTGGCTACCGACATCTTTTGATTTAACACTTTCAGGTTTTTTTCTTTGGGGCCACGTAAAAGGTAATGTCTATGCGACCGTAACCGTGGCGGCCATTTGACTGATATCGTTTTCAAATGTTAATGACATACCTTCCTCTTTACAATGAAATAAACATTTATTGATTTTTCTTAAAAATACCCGTTTTTTTTTAAATATCAAATGAAACCTCTTATTGGAAAACCCTATATAATATCATTGAAGTATTTCTTATAAGTATAATATGTGTTGTAGATTTTAAAATTTTAAAGCAATTATTATAAACTACTTGCTAAAAGTTAAAAAAATTCCAAGAATCTGTAGCTCATTTTTATTAAAAAAATAAAACAAATATTTAAATTATTCACGCCAAAAATAATTAAAAATTTTACCAAAAATTCTGATAAGTTTTTATTAATACCTTGAAGCATAAATATGGGAAAAACTTTTTTGCTATTTTTCTATAATATTTTATTATAAAAGTAAGATATTAACCATTAAATGTATATATGATAAAATAATATTGGGGGAGTGGTCAAACTTTTTTAAAATTATTTATTAAATAAATATTGCCTAATTTTAAAAGATTATTTAATAAATAATTTTAAAAAAATGTGACCACTCCCCTAATATTGTTTTAATTTATTATTACGTTACAATTTTATAGTGCAAATCAGTTAATTAGTTATTTAAATCAAAATTTGTCAGCGTGGCGTTTTTTAACAACTAAGCGACTTTAAACGCGGTAGTGACAGTACAATAGCTCAATACTGACAACAGCAGAGATTACAATCTGGACGCCCCAGAAATACTACAGAACGTGAAAATTGAGTTAATTGGCTTATATCACTTAGGAACCAATTTTTAACCAGAAGAGTAATTGTAGATATTTTGGGAAGGCTTAACTAATCAAGAAATCTCCATTTGCCGGAAAATTCAATAATTTAGTCTCAAGTCACTTTTTTTATGGCATTTTTGTTCTCTAGACCATTTTTAGATACTCCTACTTGCTTTACCTAATATTTGGTTTAGTTTGAAAATGCAAATATTCAAAGGTTCTAATTTTCTTATATTTTTTTAGAGGGAGCTTAGAAAAGCGTAACTTCAAATTATGGATCAAAACTTTTTATACTTTTGCCATCTTGAATCAATTTTTTTTTTGCAATTACTTGGCTGACGTAATACAAAAATTGCGACCACATAATTAATTTTTTTTTTACGGTCTATAACTTATTATATTTTACGTACTAGTGATCGTAGTTGAGATAATGAACTAGAAAGAAAAAAAAAATTACACCATTATAGAAGTAGAGCTTAAGGCACGTTTTTTATGTGATCTTTTACAAAATACATTTTTTAAACCCACTGCTCTACATGATTGTTTTTGTAAATGATATTAATAGATGGAATCTTTTGCTGTAACTCTTGGTATTGCATTTTGGCTGTTATTTTCTTCATAAAACCATTTCATTTTGGAAATCCGGTAATTCCAAGTTAAATCTGGGATTGTATATATGATGTCGCGTGAAAGTTGGGGAAGTATTTTGACCTTAACAAAGTAAAGTTTATGGAATCCGCGGACTTATGTTTTTTTTTTAAGAGTATTGAAATCATGCTAAATTGTGCAATTTCTGAGGCCGTTTTACGCAATGTTTTCTTTCTATTGCGTAAAATGTATGTTCCATGACCGTTTATAGTGTTATTGTTGAAGTTTGCATTGTTGAACACATTTTTTTTTTAAATATTGAATTCAACTCGATGTATATGAATTCTCAATCAAATGTTGATAAGGTTTTTTGGCCCAAATTTTTAATGTATTGGTATTTGTAGCGGGGAATATACACTTGTTTTTCCACTTTTTAATGACTTACGTATTTCTTCTCAAAGCTTCTTTTATTTAGTACTATTTTTTTTAAAGAATCTTATAACTACCAATTCGAAAATAAATCTTGCAATTCCGGTTTTGTTCATCGATAATTAAATAACATGTTTGAAATTTGTATTTTTTTGTTTCATTAAATTATTTATAGAAAATTAACACTTGTCATAATTTTTTATTAGAAAAGAGTAAATTTCCTTTATGGCGTTATCTATTTTATTTCCGGTTGTTCCTTCTTAGTCTTCTTAGCAGGTAGTGTATGCATATGCATATTGAATTTTTGATAGTATTGTGCTTCTGCGGCGACAAAATCAGGTACATACTAAATACTCTCCAAGATTGAACGGGCAAAATCACATACTATTTGTTTTCAATACTGAATAAATACTACTTTTTGTTTACTTATCGGAAATTTAAATTGATCGGTATTTACTTAACATAAAACAAGCGTTTAATTTTGAAACTAAAAACAGACCTATGATGTGGTTGTCTATCTGGTTCTTTGAGTTTTTTGGCTCAGAATTACTTTGAGAGTTGAAAATATTTTTTTTTTTGTAGCACGCACTGTGAACACTTACTGATTTGTTAGTTTTTAACATCACTGATGTTTTTTACGTCTTTTTTTACGTTTGCAACTAACAAACTTCAAATTGTTTTTTTCTTGGCCACGTAAACGTCTTTAGTCAAAGATTTTTTTGTAAATGAAACAACTGCCCATTTTTGAGACAAATTTGTTTTAAAATACGTACAATTGCTTTGAAATAACAGCTTGAAATGATACGAAAAGATGTTCTACAACAGAAACGAGTTTTTTATACCCACATTTTCTCTAAAAATCCAATGCCAGACGCACGGTCGATTTTGCAACGCACTTATCAAGTTATCATTTTAATTATTCTACTAAAAGTTTAAAAATTACGTAGTAGGTTTATAAGTTTTTAAGTTTGTTTGTTAATCGATTTTTTTTATATATATTACGAGAAAGAAGAAAACAACAAAAACCGGTTTTAACCTCTTAATTTTTTACTTTTTTCTTGTACAATATCTTAATAAAAATGTTATTACATTACTACAATTTTTGTATTAAAATGGCAAAGAAAGCTTATGGGAAATCTTGGTTGCAATTTGAATTTAAGCTTTTCTAAGCCCCCACTACATTATTATTATTTTTATTATTAAAAACTGTTATTACAGTGGAAATTCTAACCATTTTCTAGCAAGAATAATCACTTATATTTAGCAATCTTGCTACAGAAAAGTTTAAAAAATATTACAATGCCTCCCAATACTGATGACAGTTTATATTAATAGCAACCAAGATTTGTTATTAATGTCAGTTCACATTGTTAGCTAGCAATATAAATCTTGCTTATTTCTAGCAATGTGCATAGAAAATTGTCCGGATTGACTGGACTAGCATACTTGCTCGAGAAGCTTACGATTTAATCTTTTAAGCTAAAATTGACTATTTGATTTTTACATGCATATGGGCGTATTCTCTATCAACTCGGTTAATTTTAACTGCCGCTAAAAAAGTGTGATTTTAGCAGCCCGTTAAATATTGTAGCATTGTTGCTTATTCTGAAACACATAATTTTAGCAACCCGTTAAAAAAAAATTTGCGACCTTGTTAAAAATAAGCATAAAACGTTCGTCTTTGATCTAAAATTGATCAAGACAAACTCAAAAACTGACGATTATTGTTTGAATATTTTTATATAATTATTATTGAAAGTAAATAATAACATTACGTACATTTCTCACTTCGATTTTGCCTATTTATATTCTTGACATTACTTTTGAATGCTTCAAATTAACAATTTTATTATTAAAACACTGTGTAACATACCTCAAAATAATGTTTTTTACAAATCTAAAAATATGCATAAATAACTCCCCAGATTTAAAGTAGTAATGTTTAAGTAACACAAGGGTCGTTTAAAGACATTCTTTTTACTACATTATTTGCTGTTCCATGTTATAGTGGTAATTTGAGGTATAGTTTGCGTTTGTTAGCAGCTAAGAATGTTTGCATTCATATTTAGAATAGTTTGATTATGGTCCTTTATGCTATAAATAATAAGGTGATATAGGATAGAATTGATGTTCTGATGATGTTATCAATTTCTACACAATAATAAAAAATATAATTTAGCATCAAATAAGTATTGCTCATATCACGTGAGTTTCTATGTTGTAATCGTAGATTCAATCAAATATTATGTTTTTAGGTTAATAAAATACAGTAACATGCACTCGTAATCACATATTTTCTTGAAATTGAAATGAATAATATTTATTAATTAAAAGTAAACCTATAAAATAATAAACTGCCGTTTAAAAATAACGAGTGATTTTAATTTTTGTCGCTAAAAATTTAACGGAAATTATCGTACAGAATACGAATTGCATTACTAAAAAAAATAACGGCCGCTATTTTTTAACTGATTCATAGGGAATACACCCATTAGACAAGTTGCCGAGTGTCCAGAAATTGTGGAGGAGCAATATTTGATTGAAATAAGAGAAAAGGTATCATGATTTGTTGAAATTTTAATCATTTCTTAGTGTGAATAATTTACATATTATCTGAAACTTTCATAAAAATTGAGTTTTGGGTTCTTGTTATTCTGTACATTATATCATTTTACATAATTTAATTATTATTGAATTAAACTTATATAGTCTGTTTATTAACATTAAACACACGGTTTTTTTTTGTCATGGTTTGTGTGCTACAGGTAGAACTGCTGTCGTTCTGATGTAGTTTTTCAGTTTGATGTTTTACCTGGTTTGCTGCGCCGTCTGGTTTTAAGATTTCTGGAAATTTTGTCAGGAGTTTGTGGTGGAATTGTGTCACTCTTATAACTGTTTTGATGCTCGGTGTTCCATATGTTACATCCACAAGAAGATTGTAGAATGCAAGGAAGTTGACTCTGATAATAGGTTTACTGACATCTGTTATCACAATCTATTATGTAAAGTCTCGGCGCAGTTTAAAAGTGAGCGTTAAAGTTATGGTGCGGTATGTTGCTGTCCTCTTCTTGGCCGCGGCAAGTTTATCTGATGATTTGTTTTGTGGTCTTTGCATATAAGAACGAAGAAACACACATAAATTAGCGCCGGTGTCTAACAGAAATTGTGTCTTTGTGACGTTGTCAGTAATGCATATACGGAGGGATGTTGTCGGACAGGTGTCGTCTGTTGCCATTAACGACTGCCCGTTAAGATTTTCTGAAACGAGCACGGTTGTGTGCACTTTGTTGCCATGCGTTCGAACTTTGTAAGGTACCAGCAATTGCAATTCTTGCTTTATCGATTAGGCTGCAGTCTCACTGCACCACCGCCACCAACTATCAGCGTTTGCCACTAACCACCAAAATGTACTAAGGTCTCACTGCAGCTACTGGTAACCACCAAATATTTAAATTTCCCACTCATTTCTATGTCAGTAGAAGAGTGCTATATTTATATATTTATATTTCATTTACTAATGTTATTAGTTTATCAATGTCAAGTGGTGTCCATGTTTCTTCCATGTTCCGCGTTTTTTAAATTCTCAAATATCAAAGCGAAAATTACAGATTATGTTTTGATTTGTGAAATATCAAGTTAGTATGTTTCAAATGACGATCAACTGTTGCCGCGCTACCACCAACCGATTTGAAATTATGAAACGGTGGTTACCAAATGACAGATGCCGGCGAGAATAGTGAATCAGTCGGACCGTCGCCATATGATTTAACGTGTTCGAATTTAAGTTGGTGGCGGTGGGTGGTGCAGTGAGACTGCAGCCTTATACGAAGTTGACCCTGAGCGAAATCTCAAACTTTTTTGAAAATTAGCTCTGATATATTGCACCTTGGAAATTTCTTCTCTGATGTTATTTCTTGTTGCAGTGTGATTGTTAGTTGCTGGAGCTGTGATACTAAGAGGTTACTAACTTGGACCGTTTTCCATAGATAAGTATTTGTGAGCTGCAAGGATGGCTTGCATTGATGTCGGTAATCTTTCGAACCAAAGTGTAAAGTATGCGACTTGGTACAGCTGCTTCGGCAAGCCCTTGAGGTGCCGTAAGGACTGTGGTGGTTTTTTATCTACCATTTTCTTGCATTATAAAAAGCGGCGCGTTTTTTGCTTTTGGGATAAGCTGAGGCGTTTAATCAACTCAGTTTTTGGAGTAGTATACACGTTTTCTGTTTTTACAATTATATCTTGCACTTCTTGTGCGTATCGTGGTTCCAACATGCTTATAATACAACCAAACTTTGTTGTGTCGGTAATAATTTCTGCAATCGTAATTTTTTTTTCTATTATAGAAAACCGGTTAACAAAAAACGCGGTCTGTAAAGCTTCAACTAGCTTGTTTGTTTTTATCTTACCGTTGTTAGTTGTGTTATGAATCACGCCGGGTCACTACTTTGGTAATTATGGGTAACAAGTAAGAAAATATAATATTTATATAGTTAAAATTTATTAAATATTATTTCCAATACGGTATCGATTTTAGACTGAGATTGACTTGTTTTAGAGAATGTACAGCTTTTATGCAATGGTCAAATTAAGTTTTCTTAGAAATCCTAATAAATCATAAATTAGTCTAACAAGAGACCGATTCCTATTACCACCGCTTGTTGCTAGCTGGTTTAGTACGGTACGGTTTAGGATTAACAAATACAACTGGATTATCTAATTTATATACATACAATTTTTTGTGAGTAAAACCATGTTCTTTATCTCATCGAGCGTTACCAGATGTTTATTGGAATTAGGATAATAATGAATTTATTTTTTTAATTATAGAAAAGATTTTTACTTTGGTCACAGTCTCACTGCACCGCAATGTTTACATAAACTTTTTTAAATAAATTACAGCCTTTATTCAAACTTTTGTAAATCAAATCAATATCATCGACGTCTTCAAATCTGTCTGTTCAAAATTATGAAACGGTGGTGACCATGTCACAAACGCCAGCGAGTAACAGTGAATCAGTGAGACCGCCACCATATGATTTAAAGTATTCAAATTTTGGTTGGTAATTGTGGGCGTAATCCAGAAGTTTTATATAATAGTTTTTTGTATATATGCAATACTTTTTTTAATGTTTATGAGTATATTATAGCTAAGAAACTTATCATCTTCTGTAATAAATAGTAATCTATTTACCAAAAACTAGTTTTCTGTTACCAAGTTGATACATTTTTTATAATAATATATACTCGTATACGAAAATGCATTTCTTGGTGTTTTCCTTGATTCAACGATAGCGTTTGATCAAGTAAATCATATAATTTTATTAATTTAACATATGCAGTTAGAGAAACGGGTTTAAGTTTTTTACAAACTATTTAGAGGATGGATGCAGCATTAAATGAAATTAACTTCAGTATACCTCAAGGATCAGTTTTTTCTGTAAAGTGCAGATAATTTTGCTATAATGATTACAAAATTAATTTTGCCAACAATTATTGCGGAATCGTAATGAAGTGATATTTCTATCGCAGAGTTAATGATAAGAGAGTCAGTATATATTAGTAGCCTTTTCAACAAAAAAACCTGAGCATTTGAATACATATTTATTTTATTAACTATCTATAAAAATTTGTACAATAAGTTCTATTCTATCCTAATAAATATATATTTTTGGCGGCTTATCTGATTCACCCGGAAAAAAGAGGGCCAATCATATTACTCGATTGTAAAAACCAGAGGTATAAAAGGGACTAACGGATGAAATTGAGTGCTTTGGTGCAATAAAAGAAATGTTTAAGTTTAGCAGGAAAATTATTGTTCAACGCGTCAATATTAGCATATTTAGACGGTTGGATAACTAGACATAGTAGCAAGTAAAAACGCGATTTTTTGCCTGTAGCTTGTAGGATATTAATATTACGTTAAAATGTGTATAAATTTGTTTTATTGTTTATTGCAAGACCACCCAGTACCAACATGTTGGCAAAAACGCAAAGTTAAAAACAGATTTTTAAGCAATTATGGCAAAATTGATAAGTGTATTAATGAGTATGTGTAAAAAACCGATTTTAACAGATAAATATTTTCTTGTTTTAAACGAGTTTTTGTTGTTGTTGTTGCAACTTATTTGCAAAAAGTTAATAACTGATTTTTTTATTAGAGCCAAATAGTCTTTGTTGTAATAATACTGTTAAATTTAGAGATTAAGTAAATTTTGTTGCGGCTGATTACACTATTATATACATAAATCTCACTACAGTTTAATTTTTTTGCCGGAAGTGTATTTTTAAGATCGTGGTGTGGGACTCCTCTTTTTTTAAAAGAAGTCCTAACCACTACCCCACTTCATAAAATTAAACATTTTAAAGGATATCATTTAGTTTAAGGCTTGTCAGTGGCAATGGTGGTGTATTACTCATCTGGCCTAATTTTAATTTTGACTATTGTGATGTTTACAAAGTTAAAAATTGACATTTTTACAGAATTTTTTATAAATCTTTTTCTTAGTTTTGAATTTAAATATTCCTATTTATTTTATTTTTAAGATTTTTTTTGTAATTTATTATATTACTGCTAGACTTGATTTTTGAGATCCATACTTGTTATTGTATTTCTCTACTTTATATCTTTCTGATTGTCTTCTCCTTTTTTTCTTTTCTAGGAAACTGTTCAAGGTAGTTCTGATTGCAAACAGTTTTTGGATGTTGTTAATTTCTCCATTTTTGTAAAGATTAAAATGGGAATAGCTTTTAAGCAAATATTTGGAGGCATGTCCATATACCGTTACACTATACGATATGATTGACTTGACCATTGTCTTATATATTGTGATCATCGTGATTTTAAATACGAATTCTTTTGAAAAATAGAATTTATAAGATGTTTTAGCTTGATTTTTATGTTAGTCATAATAATAAGTTTAGGTCAGTCAAATTTATTTTGTAATAATTTATTTTTTGTTACATTTGCATGTGTCTTGTGTTTGAATATCATGATTACATTTATGATTATGGAATATTAAATTTTGTTTTTCTTCTCTGTTTTGTAGTTACTGTATAGACTTAGTTTTATTCATATTTATTTTTAGTATTTTGTCATGTGCCTATTTTTGAAAATTTTTAAATTTTAAGTTTTAGGTGTTTTGTGGCTTTTTTTAGATTTTTACACACTGCATACAAAAAGTATTTGCACAGATTAAAACACGAGCTATTGTCGTTCACGTACAGCATATACAAAATAGGTCCTAAAATGCTACCGGTACAATTTGGGTTAGATTTTTGCCTAATTTTTCTAGAAACTGGATTGTCTTTTTAGTACATGTATTGTTGTTTGTTTAAAATGTTTTGTTTTTTGAGATATTTGGTTAAAGTTTTTCAATTACTTTTTCTGTTGTTAAATTTATTAGTTTTAAAATTGGGTTTGTTATAGTATCTTGCACATATATGAGCTCCTTAATTTTTATTTTATTGTTGCCTGCCGGCTTTGCTAAGATTATTGATTCTATGATGGATTTAATGTCTTACGGAGTTCCCTTTGGTATATGTAGTAATTTTGGTATTTTGCAATGTATTATGTAATTTTTTGTTGCATGATTTTACTAAAAAGCTGGTGGTCGATTCTGATTTTTGTGAGTTTTGTCATCGGTGATTTTTGTCATCGGTGACTTTTCTCACAAAAATGACGTATTCAAACCAAATTCCAGTGGTAAAAAAGTGACAGTTTTCTTAAAATAATGTTTAAAGTTCATTTATAAGCATTTTATAGATTATTACACACTTTTATTAAGTAATATTTTGCAGTAAGAAGCTTGAACAATAGTTTAATTATCTTTTAAGATGTTAATTTCATTATTATTGGGTCGACTTTGCCCACCGGTGACTTTTCTCATCGATGACTTTTCTCATCGAAATTATGTCATTTCCACAAAATGCTATTTGAATGCTTGTGAGTTTTGTCACAGGTGACCAAAAGCACATAAAAACTCGTGGTTTTAAACAGGCACAATTAATACGGTGATTTTTCTGACAGTTCGCTTGAGTTTATCTGTCATAATAAAATTGAATAAAATTTAATTTAAATATTGTGATAAAGGTACTTTATTCTTTTACTAATTATTAATTTAAAATTGTGTGAATAATATAAAGGGTTTTCCAATAAGAAGTTTTATTTTGAATAGCAGGCTATTTTGAAGCTGTTATCTTTTGACATTTGACAAGTAAAAACTACGCCATTATTAAAAATAGAACGATACAGGCTTCAACAACGCATTGAAATGATTTAAATTTACTACAAAAATGGTTAAAAATTGTTTGCAAAACTAAAGCACTTTTTGGTCGTCGTAAAGCACCTTCTCGGCCGGCAATGGAAAAATTTGAGCTTTTGGGACAAGTTTGTGATGTGAAGAATCGAAACTGTGTGCATCGCTCAAGAACACATGAAAATATTGCTGATGTAGCCCTTAGTGTTGAAGAAAACCCAGGTTTGTTGATTTCTCGTCGATCTTTGGAATTAGACATTCCACAAACGACATTACTCCGTATTTTGCATAAAGACTTAAGTCTTAAGGCTTTTAAAGTTTAGTATTACATAAGAACTCAAACCGGCCGATCACCATAAACGTTGTATCTTTGCTGATTGGCTCCTTCAAATGTATCAATGATCTGGAATTTTATCAAAAAATTATCTTCAGTGATGAGGCCCATTTTCATCTTGGAGGCTACATAAATAAGCAGAATTGTCGCATTTGGGGCTCAGAAAACCCAAGAATGAATGTTGAAAAGTGTTTGCATCCTCAACGTGTCACTGTTTGGTGCGGTTTTTGGGCTGGCGGTGTGATTTAACTCTACTTTTTTGAAAATGAGACGGTAAATGGATGGCGCTACCGAGCTATGATTAATTATTTTCTATGGCCGGAATTGGAAGATATTGATGTGGACGACGTTTATTTTCAGCAAGACGGCACTTCGTGCCACACAAGCATCGCAACAATCGCAATTTTGCAAGAAAAGTATCCTGACCGTGTTATTTCATGAAGGGGTGATCACAATTGGACACCGAGATCTTGTGATTTATCACCTTTAGACATTTTTCTTTGTGGCCACGTGAAAGATAAGGTCTATGCCAATGCTCCACAATCGATTCAAGACCTTAAATATGGAATTTGTGAAGTTATCGAGGACATACAGCCGCAAATGTGCAAATTGGTAATGGAAATTTTCATGAAAAGAATGTGGTACTGCAACCGTAACCGTGGCGGCCATTTGACTGATATTGTTTTCAAATGTTAATAGCATACCTGTCTCTTTACAATGAAAGAAACATTTATTCATTTTTTTTTTAAATTCCCGTTTTTTTTAAATATCAAAATTAAACCTCTTATTGGAAAACCCTATATTATGAATGGTGTTTTGATACATTTGCGGAAAATATTAGGTTGCGTGCATCTAGTATGCGGCGGTCTGCCTTATAGATATGAAACAAGATTAATAATTTATCAAGCAAACTTTGTCTCAGATTAACAACGTTGCCATGTCAATTTCGTGACCACCCTTGACAGAAACCATCGGTGACTTTTGTTATCTCACAATATAATTATTATTGAATTATAGAACAATTTGTACATTGCAAAATATTAATTATTTCAATTATTGATTGTTTGAAAATATATTTAAAATAATTTACCTACATGTTAAATCTGTCAGAGTTGCTATATCTGACAGATTTAACAAAATTACTAGGTTGCCAAGTATTTCCAGTGACAAAAACCATCGGTTTCAAAACTCACAAAGATCAGAATTGACGGTCTGTTTAATGAATGTATCCGTAAATTGCTGTATTATATGCGCGTTCGTTTCGCCAATATCACTGAAATTTTGATCACTTGGTGATGATAAATTAAACGAATTCGGTGACATAAATTTAAAAATATGGCGAGTAATGAATAAAACAATTTGAGATAAAGTGAAATTGGTGGTTCTTTGTTATGTATCATGTTAAACAACAATTAAGTAATATTTTAGGTTATCACCAAGTGATCAAAATTTCAGTGATATTGGCGAAACGAAAGCGCCTATTGTCTATCGTTTCAAGTTTAAAATGTTTTTTTTTTTTGTTTTTTGTAGCATATTTTATTTATTTTTTGAAATAATTTGTTAATTTATTTTCATAATTCTTTCATGTTTGATCTTGACCTTACTTACTTTATTCCTGGCTGTTTTTTTTGTATTAAGCATAACATTTGCAGAATATTAGCAGTACAGAAAATACTATACTATAAGAAATATTACTGCCATATCTACATAGATTTCACCATTTTTTTAATAATATTAAGTGGAGAGGATAACTATCATATTATTTTGACATTGTTTTTTCAATTCAATTTTTAAAAATTAAATGAGTATTGGAATATTGGAAGAAACATAAACAAAAGCAAAGTAACGTGAAAGAATCCACTTGTTTTTGTAAATATTTTAAAACTTCAGTTTCTAGTTTCTTAATATTTCAATGAATAATAGCATTATTCTATTGGTATTGTGTACATTGTGCTATCTCTATTTTCAAATTGCAAACTATTGCTAAACTTTAGTATCACAATTTGAAATTAAAGTCTGTATGGGTTTTCTTTCATATAATTCTATTGTATTGTGCCGCTATTGTACTTGTCTTGCTTTTGAGGATGATCATAACCTATTTTTATTTGATTTGCAAGTGATGCTGGTCTACCATTTATGAGTTTTGATGGTGTGTTTTTAATATATGATGTACCGTTCTAGAAAGATGAATCTGATCAACCACCAGATTGCCATTAATTTATCAGAGCCATGATAAGGAGCTTTCGATTTGTTGGTCAAGAAACTATGATTGTCACTTATTTCTGTTCTGTTATGGTCACCGTCGCAGCATCACCAAACATGCTTTATTAACAAAATTAAAACACTATTGTAGTAAGGGTTACTACTTAGCTTTGCACAGTGGCGATATTGTAACCAATGAGGTTTATCCGAGATGCGATTATTGCTAGTTGAAAAAAGAAAAAGAAGAAAAATTTACCAAGTGCTTAGAATTAAAACAAAAGTAAACTTTTTATTCTTAAAATTGAGCATGCAATATGTATAATAAAATAAACTTCTTTAAAAGATTTATTGGTATTGTTTTAAATTTCAGTTTACACTTTTCTGTTTATTAAAGTGTTTTGTACATTTATTTTATCTCGAAATAATTATGTTGAAGTAGTTTTAATATTTTATTAAATTGACAAAAAAATACGTTATTAATTTGTATGCAGCTACTCTAGTAATTTATTATCAAGTTAATTGAAATGTGAGTTACAGATAAAATTTTATTGCAATATTTCCACTCACGTTTTGCAAAAACATAAATGAGTCATTACATGTATGGGATTGCAGAAAATTGTATTATTGTAAACTATAATAATAAATACATTCTTGCAAAGAAACCGCAATTGCGAATTATGATTGTATAAATGTTTGTTCATTGTAAATAGTTTACTTCATCAAGGTAAAGGTTAACACTATCATTTACCTTTCATTTTATCATTGATATAGCTTCATTGCATGATGCGTATTTTCTTATTATACTCCATTTGTCGTTTTTGCTATTCTATATATAACATGTCTTTTAAAATGATAAAAAAAAGCATCAACTAATAACTACTTATGTATGTAATTTATGAATAAGAATATTAAATTATGTTTTTTAGAAACTAATTTAATACAAAATAATTTTGTAATCTACCATATAAATTGAATAGGTTTCAGTTTCCAGATAAAAGTAACATGATTGCAGTGAAATTTACTATCACAGATACTCTAATAGCATCAAATATATTTACATATTAAAAAGCCTTTGGTGTAGATATTATCAGCAAGATTTTGTAAATAAATTTTAATGGTGCAGTTAGTGAAATGTTACTAAAATACTCTCATATATCAACGCTGCTCATAAATCATATCGAAATCTGTATCAATCAATGTTGTTAGCATAAAATATGTATTTCGTTCACTCAAAATCATTAGAAAATGTAATAGGCGTATATGCTTTCTGCATATAAATAGGGAAATTCAGGCTCACCCTATTCTAATTCAAATCGTGTTATGCGAGTGCATAAATTGTGTTACAGCGATGATCTAAATTACAACTAATAAAATATTTTGCAATCATCCATATATAATAATTATATTAATTTCTTATGCAAACTATCGGCTTTTATACCCACTTCTTATTATTTGAATACATTACAATATAATTATTACCACGACTCACCTTCAATTCTTTATTGTGTAATTGTATGGTGTGAAAGTTTAAGTAGAGTTATTGATTATTAATTATGAATAAAATGCGTTTATAGTAATTGATTTATATTATTATAGGTACGTAAACTAATTTTAAACGATAAGAAAATTATATCGATAACAAGGAGTAGATTTTAAATCATATTGAACGAATCATAATTCTATAATTATTTAATTATAATAATGTTCTATTAAATATGAGATAATTTATTACATAGATAAAATGCCGAGAAATTTAATTTAACTTTCTAATTTAACTTTTATGAAGGAACTGTTTTTGTTGTAATTAAATAGTATAAATATAAGAAATGATTATTAATTTATTAATTTAATTTATTTTCTTTAAATAATATTTTAAATTACTTTATCTTTTTTTATTACTTGCAAAATCTTATTTATTTATAATTTATTTTTTATAATCGTTTATTTTAATAATTAGTAATATGGTATGAAATATTCATATAATATATCTTTCAATGGTAGCAAAATAAATTATTATATATGCAGATATTATTATCCATAGCTTTATATCATTTGCATTGAATTGAAGATGTTTTTTTTGTTTTGACAATAATATTAAAGTGAATGTATACGGATACTTAATTTAAAGTATGATCTTATTGATCATAAATGTTTTAAAAAATAGAAATTGATTTTAAATTTAATTACGACGTATACTTGGGATTCTTATTATTATCATCGTTTATTGTTATTAATGTTGCGTTAAATAAAATCAAATTGAGAAATTAATAAATTCTTTTTCTTCTTCAATCATCAATGACACGGATCGGTTGGAAATAGCACGCCATTCTGTTCTGTCTTGTGCTAATATCTTCACTTCTTAATCATTTTTCATTTTTTGCAATCTCTCATCTGTTTTGCATAGTTAATCTCGGTCTTTATTTGCATGTTTTTCCTTTTACCGTATCTTCAATAACGAGTTGCACAATTCTTCTAGGTCTAAGAATATGTCATAATATTCTGTGGCTCCGTCCTAATATTTTACAAATTTGTCATTTGGTACTTTATCTTTCCAGTTTATTCATATAATTTTTCAAACGAATTTGTCCTGTATTCTTATTGTTGTAACTCTATGCTAAACACCTATATGTTTTTAATTTTTTTTTTCTTATTTACACAACTATCACCAAAGTGGCCGCAACTGAGATGGGATCCTTGAACCAGTAACTGCTACGTAACTGCCACTAAATCTGCGACTTTAGTGAATAAATAACTTTATTTAACAAATTTATAGTTGCTGCTACGTAGTTTTTACCAGGAATGGCTACTTTATAGTTATGTTACTTTTAGGTAGTTTCCCCGGTAGTTGGGACGTCGTAGTTACCAGTGGGACAACTTTAAAGTTTTTGGAACTTAACGGTGGTAAACAATAGTAGCAACGACTACCTAATGCTACTAAAATGCAACTTTAAAATTTTAATTACTTTCAAGTAGCATTGATAGTTTCCGCGACAATTTCGGGACGTCTGCGCAGCTTTAACTGCCTGGACTTTATAAGTAATATATATATATATATTAGTGTCAATAACGTTGTCGTTACCTGCAGAGTTGAATGTATCTGTGCTGTAGGCTACTACAAAGTCCACTATTGCTAAGTGACGATTACTTTGAAGTTGCTTTTTTTAGTAATAACTTTAAATTTACTTTTCAAAAATTTGCCTTCTTTATGGACAACACCTGTGACGATATTATTTTAAATAATGTCATAATGACTGGAAAATGGTTAATTTGTTTTGTTTGTTTCTGCACAAAATATAACAAATGAGTGCGTGTAATTGCGAAATAATTATTTTAAAAGGTTTTTAGTATCTATATGCCATATTTTCACATGACATTAAATATTTTAAAGACAATATTTTAATATAAACATACAATTTCGATTGGCGCGATGTTTGATTTCAACTTAGCACTTTTATGTTTATCAATAAAGTAGCGTTCGTTTTAATTTTGTAGCGTAAGTGTTTAAGTAAACCAGACAAGGATTATGTAGGAGTGAAACAAAAGAATAACAAAGTCTGTTGCAAGACAAAGCAAGCACTATTAAAAGTTTTAAAAAGTAGAAAGGCCATGTTCAACAAGGCTACCACGCCGCGACGACGCCGCTACGTAACCACTTCGTCCCTGGAACGTAGCCGTACAAGTACCAGGCAAGTTGCCGCTACGTTGCAGTCACCGACAATTTATTTTTTATTTAGGTCGCACGCACGTAATTGGAACGTTCTTATTACGTGCCCATAGCTGGTGGCAAAGCAATTTAAAGTTCCTACAACAGTTACCGCTACGTTCCCGCGACTAATTGTGCTAGTTGGGCAAGCTTTTGTAGTTGTTTTTAATTCTATTTCTTGTGTTATCGGAATCTTTTACTTTTTATTGTTTTGCCTTCTAATTTAATATTAAATGATTTTTGTTTTGTTTTTTATTTTCCATGTTGTTTCCAATCGTAAGCCTTTCTCATTCTTTGCTAGTTTACTCGGTATTTTGCATCCAAACGGCACTTGGTTTTTGTTATTTCTCGGTTATTATCTTTCTATTGTTTGTTATTGTTTTTTGACCGCCAATGTGTTAGTCAATGTGCCCGATGTTTCATGCACAGTCTGGCTACGTCTCTTGTCCAGCTTCACTTTAGCCGTCCTATGCGTTTCATCTTATCTCGTAGTATATAAATCAAACGATCTAATACTAAAATAAAGTATAATATACAGGATGCTAAAAAAAAATTTAAAATGTTTAAGAGGGTGGTAATACAAACCAGAACAAACAAAAAGTTTTAATAAACATGGGTTGTGATAGCAACGGTTTTGGAGATATCGAACATTATTTATCTTTATAATTTTTTTTCTCCATTTTTATTGCTATAGCTGATTGCTCTAATACAGAACTAGCCGACATGCATTTTATGTATGGTCGTGCTAATGCGATTGCCACCAAAGCGCGACGTCTTTATGTAGAAGCTTATCCAAATTTTTGAAAACAGTGTTATCTTTTTGGCAGACCAAGGTCGGTATCTACTCCTAAAGCAGAACAAGAAATTATAGCACGGATAGAGCTCAATCCAGGGACGAGTGTGGAGAATATCAGCCGAGGTAGGAATTGGTGCTACTCTTGTTTGGAGAACCCTCCACGTGCAGTTGCTCTATCCATACCAGGTACAACAAGTCAACAGGCCTTAAATTTAACTGATCATCAGGCACGTTTGGTTTTTTGTAGCTGGTTTCTACGGATGCTGAAGACCTGCAGTTTTTTGCCAATATTCTTTTTACGGATGAAGCCGGGTTCACACGAAATGGAGTTAATTTTCATAATGCTGTAATTGAATGTGAACATCAGACACGTTTCTTATTAAACATTGGATGGGTATTGTATGCGACAGGTTTCTAGGTTCTGTTGTTTTACCAATTCGATTAACAGGCGCTGCTTACCTCAACTTTTTGCAGAACACAATGTATGATCTTTTGGATGACATTCCTTTGGCTCATAGGCAACAAATGTAGTTTCACCATGATGGTGCTCCAGCTCATTTTTCGATTGCCGTTAGAGAACTAGATCAAACTTTAAAAATTGAATTAGTATGCGTATCTGTTGTGGAAACTTAGATATTTGATTATCTTTCTCAAGTTTTATGGTATTTCTTTGAAATCTTTATTTTTGAATGTGATGGTAAATTCCTCAGTACTCATAATCTTTGTTTTACTAAGGTTTATTTTTAGGTCTGCTTGTTTGGATGCAGTGATTAGCTAAGATTGCATTTTATTAGTATTGGTTAGGTTGCTGCTTATCAAAACGAATGTTGTCGGCAAAACGTAAATGATTGAAAGACTTTTCATTGACATTCAACGCTTTAGTTTTCCATTGCAGTTTTTTTTAATACGTCTTTTAGAGCCAAGGTGAAAAATGGTATTGCTTACACCTCTCTGTATAAGTTTTAATTGGAAGGTGGCATTTATACAGATATTTTTGACAAAGTCAATGTACTTGGAGTCTA
This sequence comes from Tachinus rufipes, assembly GCA_963932245.1. Lineage (NCBI taxonomy): Eukaryota > Metazoa > Arthropoda > Insecta > Coleoptera > Staphylinidae > Tachinus > Tachinus rufipes. Next base: position 65,837,241 of record OZ010745.1, on the reverse strand, counting down.
TCCTAGCGTTGTCCATTGTTAACCTGTTTATTACTTTAGTAAACAGTTTATATAAGTGTGATAATAGGTTATTTGGACGGTAATTTTAAATTTTGCGTTTATCTCCTTTTTGTACATTATGGTACTTTGAGAGTTGAGAGTTTTGTTAGGCTGCTGTTATTTTTTGCTGTCAAGTAAAGAGTCTCCGCTCAGTTTAAGCATATAACTTGTAATACGATTTTCTCCCAGCGCTTTGCAGTTTTTCATTTGTTTACAAGTTGCTTGTCTGATTTTTTTAATTTCATATTTTTATTTATCATTATTTTAGGCTGTCTTTCAGGTAGCGGTATGGTTGAAGTATAAAGATTTTTGTAAAGGGGGTAATAGTAACTATTTTAGTTTGTATCTTGTGTGTTGAGGTCTATTTTGATTGTAGCTTTTATTAGTTTGTGGTTACTACTTGTGTAGAATCTATTTAGGATTGTGAAGTCAGTGATTTTTAGCTAGAAACTGTTCATTGTTTTATTTTTGAAGATAGTTTAGTTACCGTTCTGTAACCTTACTATTATGAAATATAGTGACTGAATACTTAAGTGTAAAAGAAAGATATTTCTTTTTAATTAAAGAATACGCTGACATACACTACTATACTATTTATGGATTTTGTTTACAATAAATAGGCTAGTTTTTTTAAGCTAACTGTTTATTACTACTAGTGTTGAAAGCATACTTTATAATTTTTTAGTTTTTTGCACGAGAGTATAAAGAACACATTTTTGGTTTTTACTTAAACCACTATATTTTACCGGTGGTAGATTTTTTAATGCACAAGTGGCCATGCATAAATATTGATTTTGACTTGTATTCCGCTTGGTGTTGTTAGCGTTGACCGGTTACTTATATACCATGCCCATAGATATAGTGTTGTTTTGTTGGTTTACTTTGCACAATTTTGTAGTTTGCCAGCTTATGTTGCCTTAAATCTTAAATCGCTCGTGCAGAACACCTGTTGTTGCATACGTTGCGTGGCACGTAGCGCTGTCCTGTTAGAACAACATGTTGTCGGTATCCAGTTTTTTATTATTGATCTGAAACGCTTGCTGTTGACTACGGACCGATGATTCTGCCAGACCAAAGTCCGCACTAAACAGTGACTTTTTTTAAGATGCATTTTATGCTGGTATATCTTGTGTAAATTGATATTGCTTTAATTTTAATAATTTTTTTTGTTTACATATCTATCATCAAAAAATGGCAAAATTTGGGTCAACTTTTAACTGCTCTGCAGCTTAATTAGTAAACACACGGCGTTGTCTATGGTTGTTTACCTAAGTTCCTGAGTTAGTTAGATTTTATACGGGTGCAGACCCGAGTCAAGACGCAAAATTTGCTAAATTAAAGTCGCAGAAAGGCCAAGTCTTTGTGAACGACAAGAAATTGACTGTTTCTGGTTTTTTCTTATACTTTTAAGCACAGCTGCAATGTTTTTAGCAGATTTGGTGACTTACTGGTGTTATTAATCAAATTGGATGGTTTAAATTTGACCACCAATCGTCAAATAGTCTACTCAGCAGTACTCTTGTGGCAAAGATAAAAATTGATTTTGATAATAAAATTTGATCATTTTTGCGAAGTTCAACGCTACTACTTTCCATGGTGATTTGACATTGTCATTTGCTACTACTAAACAATTCACAACACATTTGACAGATGTTGCTATAACAACATGGCTGCTATAAGTTTCACAATTTAGTTTATATCACGGTAAACGGAGCAAAATGTTGTACTAAATATTGCTAGCTGTTGTCTTATGTCTGGTCACGTGTTGTTTTATGAATAAATCGTTGCCAGGTAAAAGCATGGTAAAATAAGTTGGTAAACCTTTTCTTTATGATGGTTATTTCTGGTTATTTGATGACTTTCAAGAAACTGTGCAGGTTAATTTTTGTATTCCCTGATATTTGTTGAATTATACAAGGCAGTTTTCATTGTCGTTGGAAAATTTTATGATGGTGGCCAAAATTACTTAATAGTTGGCATTTTTTGTGTGGTCTAGATTGGTTTTAAATAATTATACTGCAGTTAAATGTAGCTAAAACAATCACTGTTATCTATCTTGAGTTTATTACTGTTGTGGAAATGCTAACTAGTACTAAATAAGCTTGAAAAAATTATGTTATTTTTAATTGGGGATAGTTTTTTTACTTGTTCGCAGATTATTTGGGTTACAACGCAAAGTTATACGTTGTGTTTGGCAATGTCATTCCTGTTGGCAAATTTATTGATATTAGACTTATAACAGGTGCATTCTGAATAGGAAACACCTCAGCGTTAAGTTTTTGGCAATGTCACTTTTTATTAAAAAAATCTTTGTAGTATTACAAACGAAGTTGTACTTGTAAAACTTTGACATGTACTTTGTTTTTATTGAAGTTGCAAGTGTAGGAATCAGGTGTTGTAAAAGATTTGCTATAGCCTTTTTAATATGTGTACTAACAGAGCAAGATGTTGTTTTCTGCATTTTCTTGGTTTGGAGGTTTAAATAAGTTGCGGATTGTAAGTATAAAGAAATATTGAATTTAGAAGCCAATTTTATTAGTTGATATTTTAGTCTAAATGATTTCTTTTAAAGGCTTTGTCAGGCGGGAAACAATAATTGTAGGTTAGTTGTTACTAATATAAATTTAAAAAAAAATTTAATCTGGTCTAATTACTTTACATAAAAAATTAACAGATAGTAAGACTAACAAAAATATCATATATACGCACACACACAAATTGCATACCAGCACAAAATTAATAAATAACTTAAACTCAAAATCACACTATTTTTATTGGATTATTAAGACTTTTTTTAAATTTTAATATTTATGACAATGATAAATGATATTAAGATAATTAAGATCAAAATAACTTATTTATTGATTTTTTGCGAGAATAAAACAACACAAAAATGTTACTTTGGAGAAAACATTTGCAAAGTTTATATACATTTACGCTTATATATTTCTGGAAGGTGCAATAATTTACAGATCTATATATGTCTTGGGAGCTGTTTAGAGGAGTTAGAATTTAGCAAACCTTATTGAAAATAATGCCAGCTATACTGTAGTGCCAGTTTGACTTTACTGAAGCTGATATGATAGATAAAATATTTGTTTGTGGATAATCTTATTAAAAAATACTATTTTAGAGAGCTAGTTATGAATAATCTAAATAACAATATAAAGTTTAAAATAGATTTTTTGTTTGTTTTATAAGATTATTAATAACAAAGACGAGTAACGACCACTTTATATAAACTTCGTATTATAGCTGATTCATTTATTTTATTATAATTATGATAAAAGCTGAGCAAATATGTTTTATAAAGAATGATGAGATTATTATAATATATATTTGAATTAATGAGTGAAATGCAAATAAGATATAAAATTCCTGGTATAGTTGTCTGTGGTGCAATATTAAAAATATTTTTGTTATAACATAAATATGAAATTTAATTATAATAATTGAGATTTTTAGTTGGAAGCTTATCTTAGTTTGATTGAAGTGAATATATAAATGTCCTTTTAAAAATGCAGCTGTTTTACATGTGCATTTCGGTCAATTTAAGTGTTTACTTAATCAACTTGTCACGCTGCACATATCAAATCTTTAAATAGTACATCTAATCCAAACTAATAGCAACAATTTAGTCTATTCTTAAAACAAATACGTTATTATTCAACATAAACTTAAATATAAAATGCCTTAAACGCATTTAATCTATAGTCGGTTAATGAGGATACACGGTAATTTATATCTACGCATTAGTGAAATCTCCCAAATTAGATCCTATTCGTTTTTTTTTTTTTGGAATGCACTTGGCGACTGAAATATACGTCCAAAGTCATATGTGTCACATAATCGTTTAAATTATTGTTCTATGCAAATGTATTAACTATATTCAACGTTGTCACGCATCACCTAGAGAGAGCATCGATTTAAATTCAGGTTTGATTCCCGATGACCCGCATGTCGCAATAGTTTAGTTCCGCTGGCCGAGATTCATATTGCCATTGTTATATTTCGTGCACGAAAGAAATTCATGTCAATCAGCTTATCAAATAATTGGATTGATTATTATATACAAGATGTGCCTTGTAATTGTTGTGTAATAATACCAAAAAAGCTTTTTGTTGCAAGATGTATTGCAAGAATTGTGGTAAATATCGTTTATATAATACAATAGAAAATTAAAATTTGTATGTTAATAATGCTGTTGCATTGATAATTTTATCTTGCCATAACATTAGTTTAATTTATTTGATTACAACGGTATCTGTTGTGTCACGTAGTCTATTTCAATTAAACCAACAATACAATTAAATTTTTCTATTACATTTGTTTCATAGAAAGGTGATCAAAACCATGTTAAATTTAGTTCTGTAGCAATAAAAATGCAATTCATTTTGCATTAGTTAATCAAGTATAAAAAAATATGTAATAGATTTAGATAAGATGGTCCTTAAAATATCCAAATGCTTAATTACGAGTTTAAATACTTTATTACAGATACCGTTGAGTTTCATTTGAAGAATTGTATGTATTTGTTTTTATATTGGTTAATCTTGTTCCTTAATAACATGAACGCTTCCGGTTGTAGTTGCTGGATTTGTAGGGTGTGCAAACACTCCCTTATAGTCAATATACAATTTCCTAATATAAGATGAAGGGTGTGTAGTAAGCAGGAACTGGCAACAAGCAATCTATATAAATGAAAAACCGGCACAATGTAAATATATTTGAAAAATTAAGTTTTTTTGTTTTATTATGTTTATTTTTACAAGTTTAACTAAAATAACAGAAAACGTGAGTTCAAGTCAGTTTATATGAATTTGTCAAATATGAATAAAATGTACACAATGAAATATTTGTATTCTTTACTGCAATTTGATAATTGAGCAACTGGTATTACTAATATTTTATACTATACGTGCGAAAAGTTCCGATTACGAACGTAGCTATTGGAAAAGTGACAGATAACTTACATCTGCAAATTAAAACACTTAATAAACAAATAATTTTTTTATTACGTTAAAAGTGTTGCAGTCGTAGAAAAAAAATAGTGGTGTGCACTAAGTGCATATTTTCCACTTGAATAAATTGCACTACTTGCTTAAAAACAATTGTTTTGGTTTTTTAGAATCACCGTAAAACAAATATTGTATGTAGGCATTTTACAATAGTCTTAATAAGACTTTTTAAAAGCACATATAGATCATTACTAAATCAACTTCCACCCACATTGAATATAAAAATATATTGTATCATTTGCATAATCTATTGGTGATATGTTTTGTTTTTCAAGATATTGTTTGTGTTTTTTTTTTGCAATAATGTGTAATGACTTCAACGCATAGATGAACGTAGTTCAAAAAAATAATTTAACGTATATATTGTTGTCAAACTATCGAATATAAAATCTGAGATCCAAAACTCTTGACTTGAGGTGTTGGTTAATATTTTTATTTTTTAAGATGAATGTTAGCTTCCTAGAAGTCGCCTATTCAAGTTTTATTCTTTTGTTTATTTTTCTGTTTTCAACTGATTTGAATATTATCTGTATTTTGATAAATTTATTTTAAGCCCTACTCTCAATGATTTTCTATGTAGGTCACCTATAGTTTTATTGACTTTTTTTACTGAAACTATTTGTTTAGGCTTTAAATGCAAACCCAGACGACGTCTTAGAGGTCTATGGACCAAAAAGTCTTTTGTAGTATTTGATTAGCTGTAAATCACGATTTTATTAATTCTTTGTATGGTTGATTTTGCAATTTGCCATTGTTTCATAGACAGCTCATGTCTCTATACTATCATATAATGTTTATAGTTTATAAGGGCCAAGTGATGTGAAAATCCGTATGTATTGACTTTTTCTATTATGATTTTCATCGTTAGTAGGTGATTTTTGTCAATAATTTGTATAGGTGTGACATCAGGTTGATCGGGCAATAATTTTCCATTTTAGTGTTATCTTAGTATTTGTTTCTGATTATTGCACAGTTTAAAATAATTGAGGTTAGGGTATTTTAATAAAAATTTATATACTTTATTGTGCTGATTTTACTTTTTTATATATTAAGACCGGTTTCGGCTGTTAGCGGTCTTAATATAAAAAAAAAAGTAAAATCAGCACAATAAAGTATATAAATTTTTGTTAAAATACCCTAACCTCAATTAGTGTTATCTCTTTTATGTATAGCTGCGCCACATTTGCGTTTTTTTTAATTGTTAAGAATTTTTCCGTCGTAGGCATTTATTTACCAGAACTGTTATGTTTGTCAGATTTTTTTTTAACATTTTTTTTAAACATATCTATTGTATATTGTCATCTCTGCTTCTCTTATTGTTTTTATAATGTTTATAGTTTGCTTAACCTTTTTTATTTTCTATTTATGGTAGATCTTTGGATCCTATATCTTTTTTCTAATATATTAATATCTTTTATTTCAGATGCTGTTTTTGAGTCGTATAAAAATTATTTTATTATATGTACTGTCAATTTGTATTTCTTTGTTGCGTAATGCGTAGATTTGTTTTTTTGTTATGCTTTGTTTATACTTTTATTATCTTGATTTACTTTCTTTACTAATTTTTTGTGTTTTAGTTCTCTGCATTTTTATATTTCATCAAATTTCTTTGTTAATTTCTGAGTATTCTGGGACGCTATTTGGTCTTCTTTAACTTAAAGTATTCTTTTTCTCATAAAGTTTCTAGTTTTATTGTTGATAGTTTGTTTCTTTTGGATTTTACGTGGTGCTTTTTTGGTTACTGGTTTTACGGTTTTTGTATTGTAGTTATTAGTTTCGTATTTGCGTCAGCCGCTATCTTTTAAGTTTCTGTTTAGGATTTCTTTATAGACTTTGTGATTTTTTTTTGGTGTCATTTTGTATTTGTAGATTTTGTCAGTTTTTTTATGATAAACTTAGTTCTTATGACTTTGTGATTGCTGCCGATTATGTATTAGACTAATGTTTTGATTTACTATTTAGTTTTGTCTGTGATGGAGAGATTACTATCTTGCAAAACACTTATTTATGTACATGCAACTTTATTGAATTCCTGTTAATGTATAAGGAATTGTGGGAATTGGTTTATAAAACCTACTTTTTAGTAGAAACCGTTGATTAAGGACGCAACGTTTAAATGATGAAAACTAGTTTAATATTTTTTTCTTACGTATGGGGTATTTCCTATCTTAATCACTATGATAGGTTGAGATGGACATGTTTTTATTATTTTGTAGATATTTCAATTTTGTAGTCTTATATTGGGGCAATTCCATTTCAAACGGAACTGAGTTGGTGGAGGGGGGGGGTGCATTGAGAAACTTGTTTATGTATTTTTTTTAGTTTCTATAACTTATTAGTAGTCTTTTGATCGGTATATGAGGATATGAAACCCATAAAAAACTTTTTTGTTTAAAAACCGCAACTTCAACTGAAAAGAAATAAATTTACTAATGAAATCAACCAGACATTTTTTGTAAATCCAAATCTGCCGCTATTTCAAGTCTATACTCTGTCTATAAGCTGCAAAAGCCATAAAACCATGCCAAAAATACATGAGCTAGTTTTTCAACACCCCCCCCCCAGCTCTGGTCCGTTTGAAATGGAATCTATTGAATAAAGTCGAAAAATGGGCATTTTGAACCATCATTTTTAAAATGAAACAACAACGGCACAAAATTTGATTAAATTTGATTAATTTATTTAAAGTCAACACACTGCATTTTTTATTCTGCCGGTTTGTTGTGCGTACGGTATATTAACTATTGTGTGATGAAAATTCTTCAAGTGTCGCACCGTGTAGAAATCTTACTTGTGGCTAATAGTGTACTTTTACCAAGCGGGTGCATATGTTTATTGTAGTAAGTGATTTTTTGTTTTTTGATTTTGTAATATCATATATAGTCAGTTATTCTTAACCCGTATTTGTCTTTTTAATCTTTCTTTTTTACTTTCTTTAATTCAAATTTTGCTGGTTCATTATAGATGCGGTTTCTGCTATAACTTAGTTAAGATATTATGTTTTGTTCCATCCCGGTCAGTTTGACCGTAAGTAATAAAAACTTTATATTTTATTTTTTTTATATTTTTGTCAAACAGCTTTTATTAAAGCACATTTTATAATGGAACCACATCTTAGTACATCCCGACGAGTAAGATTCACAATGTTTAAGACATATTTGCAAAGAATGTAATTGAATTTGAGCTTTTCTAATTTTATATTTGATATGTTTATGCAGATTTGTCAATAAGAGATATAAGTTTGAAGGTTTTGTTATCTTTTTGCCTTATTTTAATGGTGTAGTTTTGTGTGTTATTGTCATAAGTCATAAATGTTGTAATATAAAGTTTTAGATATAATCATTACTAATTACTTGCTAAAATTACAAGATTGCATTATTTATGTAGCTGATCAATTTGACGTGATTGTAGTGTGAGCGTACTTAAATCACTATCACAGTTATGGGTTAAGGTTCCTTGACGAATGATGGTGTAATGAAGATCCTGATTAGTGATTACAAATCAACGATTTTATTTTGCGTTTGAGGTATCTTTAATTACTTTGTGATTCGATTTTTTTATGGTTTTTTGCTTTAAGACTTTTTAGTGTGTTGTGTTCTTAGCGCAAATTTTTATCTGCTAGTTTTGCATCTAACATTTATTTGCTATTTGATATTTTTGATTGATTTTTTGCTGCTGGCACAATCGCATTAGTTTTGCAAATTGCAGCTAAAGTCTCTATTTCTAGTACTAACAGCCTGATTGAAATAAATAGTATTTTCTGTAGATATTTCTTTAAAAAAAATTAATTAATTGAAAGTTTGTTTGTTTGTTTTTTTTGCAAATTTATTTATTTTATTTTTATTTACAAATTTTATTTTGATCTTGATCTAAGTTTGGTAATTAGAGTTAAATTTAATGCAGAATGTTTTTTATTTGTGAAGTACAAAGTGCTATGTACCATGTTTTCTTCATAGATTTTTAAAAATCCTAAATGTTAAGTATTTACTTTTTTTATTCAAGTTTTTGAAAACTGTGTAAAGCAAAGTTACGGGATAAAGAATCAGAAGCACATTAATAAGAAAAGAATTTTAAATATAACTTGTATTTTTTGTTTAAGTTTTGTAAGAAAAAACACTTACAAAAATGGAAAACACAAGACCTACAAAATAAATGCTGGATACAAATATTAAAAAAAATATGATAAAAGCAAGTTATGCGTAGTTGGCAAAATACAATATAATAATTATACGAAAAAACGCCTTTTACATTGAGTGATTGAGTAGCAGAGACACTTGTTATTAATACGTTATTACGTTATTAAAACGTCTGATAATAAAACTCCCAAAAGCATAGAAAAATGCGGAAAAGCGTTGAATGAGTCAAAAACAATAGCACAAGTCAGAAATGAGCGGCGTAAATTTACTTACGTTTAGTACAAATAGTTTTGTTGGATTGGTTTTTTTTTTTTAGTTTATGTATATTTATGTTTTTTTTATTATTGGCAATTTTTCACCAATTTTATATTCAAATCGATAGATTTAGTTTTAAATATCATATTGTAGGATCCTAACTACAATATTTTTTGGTTAATAATGGTTGTATGTTTTTAAAGTACCTGATAAACAATACGCTTTTTATATAATAAATTGTACTTTCTAATTTAGTAGTTTAATCTTCATATATGGACTAATTTTTTACTAGAATTTTGTTATTAAATATTTTTCCAATATTTTTTTGCTTGGGAAATCACTATTGCTATCTGCTTTTTTAACTAAGTAAATATTGTAACTTACTAAATATTAATTATTTATGATATATATTAAAAAAAAAACGACAGACAAATTAACATATATATTTAACATAACAATCTAATGACACCAATGTCTTATTTCATTTATTTTATTAGATTCATCGATTGTGTTATTCTTCTCTATTATCTGAATGTATTTAATAATAACACAAAGTATAAAATGAAATTGCGCACATTCTACCTTATATTCTTATAAAATATCTAAACATGTTCTACTTTAAAACAAACAACATAGATAGTAATAATTCAGTTCTACAAGAATCGTAAATATTCATTCCATTTCATATTTAAATAATGCCATCCTTGGTATTGACTATAGCGACATAAATACTTCTTGTATTCCATAGATATGAGAAACGTTTAACATATACTGGAATACTATTAGACGCCTATTAATAATGAATGACGCACCTGTAAAGTGTACAGAGATCTTGGAGTGTATTATTTGCATTAATACCAGCCGGAGAGCGATCTCTAAATTGATAGTCGAGTGAAGGTAAGGTCTAAATGGTTTCATAGATAATAAACACTGCGACATGATTACGATGAACGGATGGCTTTAAGAAAAATTGCTGGATGTTTGTTGAAGATTAGGAAAATGGAAAAGGAGAAACCATTCGGTTCGTTGAACTAACCACACTGGCGATTTTACACTTGTTAAGCTTTAATGTGAAAAGGTTTCGTTCATGTTAGAACATAGATTATTGTTACAGTTTCTTGTGTTATTATAATAAATGCAAAATATATACAGTAATCATAATAGAAAATAAAACGGAGAAAATATATTTAAAAAAAATTAACGAAGTAATTACTATTTTATAACAAATACTAAATAAAATCATTTTATATAATATAAAAAATGCGTTGGTTTACTATACTGATCGCTTAATTTTTTATTCAAGTAACATTTTTTAAATTTTTATAATGAGTGCAAAGATCTCAGTAACTTATGAATATGTTGTGATGTCACATACTATCATTAATCTTTTCTCGACCTGCCTAATCTGTTTGTATGGTATATAATTCATAATTATTTTAATCATAATAATTTCAATGTAATTTTTCAATTTTTTGTACATTTTATGTTTTACTGTCGTATATATGCTTCGTAAATTTTTTTTAATATTTATACTGTTTGTATGACCGTCCGATGATGGACTTGTAACAGTTGAAACTAGTTACGGTTTTTAAATATGTTGGTGACATAGCCATTAAATTTTTACTATACATGTGTTTAGTTTTTGAAGTTTGGAGATTGATAACACTATAAAAATAGATAGAGAACATTCGGTACTTCTAAAAATTCTACAGTAATCTTTTTTGTGGCTTTGAAAATATTACTTAACATAATACTCTTAAAAGCTGTCATGCAAAAAAAGTTGATTGATTCTTTATACAGGGTGATTATAAATGTTTGGGATTATGTAACCATCTAATGTACGTTTATGCCGCTCTAGTCTATTTGTATACATTCTTATAAACTTGCTTGCTTGACAGCTGTCAAAGTTGACCTGTTAAAACAAATAGTATAGTGGACAATTTTAAAAAGGCGGATTATTTAAAGTGATTACATAATCCCATTCATTTATAAACTCTCTGTACTTTAGTACGGACGTTTTTTATCCAAGGAGAACAAACAACTATTAAATTTTCATAATTCCCTTCCCCCCATTCACTTATATATTAGTACTGATGCATCAGGTGAGTGGTAGCATAAAGGTTTGTTAACTTATCAAATGAATCATCAAGTGAATTATACGAAGTCGGAACAAGAAGTCTGGTAAAAAGATTACGTCATCTGCCACTCAGCCACATTAAAATTTTTAGACATATTTGTCATTTATATACTAGAGAATAGACTTTTGTGTTTTAAACGACGTTATTTTACTAAACGTTACCTTTGCACACAAATGTACGAGAGAAATAAGGAATAAAAAAGAATGTCCATAAATAAAGCAAACAGCAAAAATAAAAGTTGCAAGTGAATTCAGAACAAAAAAAAAACACACAAAAGTTAAATTAAAAGTAGATACATGGAAGGACAGACAAACAATAGACAAATACCAAAACAGTATAAGAGAAATATTAGAAAAACAACCAAAAATAAAAAACATCACCATTGAAGAAATGTGGAAAATATATTAAATATATAATAGCAAGCATGTGGAACCATAACAGGAAATAAACCAACGGATCAAACAAAAACACAAAACAAAATATAAGAAACAACAACAAAAATGGAAAAAATTCCTCAGTACTAAAAGAGGAGAAGGGTTACAAAAAGTACCAATTGCAAAAGATGGCTAAAAAAACACATGGGTACAGAAGGAGAAGAATTATTATTACTGGAGTTGTTAAATTAAATATAAGACAATGATAAAGTTTAAAAAGATTGGGAGAAATCTATTATATTTTCTATATGGCCATGTATGGGTCAAGTGTACAGAATAAAAATTTGTATTTGCTTAAACTACTGAAAATGCCTTCTTCTACATGAATCAGATTTTTTTAGTGAGCCATTTTCAAGTAATAAGCAATTAAAATTTGAAAAAACCGAGGTTTTTGAGTTTGAGCAAAGAAAAATAAAAGTGACAAGAAAAATAAACACTGTAATGGAAATGAGAAATATGAAGAAGGCAAAATAAGAGCAATTAAAGACAAGCTGAAACAAAAAAAAAGAGAAGAAAAAAGAAACAAGTTAGTAATAAGAGGAATAGAGGTACAGACAAAAAAAGAAAAATAAACCATAGAAGAAATGATACAAAGAAACCTAAAAATAGAGACCAAAATAATTTCTGCATACTCAGTGGGAAAGAAAGAAAAACAAACAATAATAGCGGAAACAGAGTCATGGGTACAAAAACAGGATATTATGAGAAACAAAAACAAACTGAGGGGCACAAACATATACATTAAAAATGACTTGTCGTTGGAAGCAAGAAGAGTTCAGAAGGAATTAAAGGATATAGCGGGGGACGAAAAGTCAAAGGGCAGAAGAGTATGGGCACGGTACAGAAAATTGGAAATAGATGGAGAGATATACAACTGGAATCATCTAGATATCAAGGAGTTTCAAAACAGAGCGAACGCAAAGCAAAAAAGTAATTAGTAGCATAAACACAAAAAAAGTAGACAACGCATGCAAAGACCAAGGACATGACTTAGATACACGAGATAGAAGAAACAAAAAAATTGTAAAAAATAAAGACAGTAAAAAAAACAGACAAGCAAAATTTTGTTTTCGAACGTAGTTGGGATCGACAACAAGGATCACGAGTTCTGAGAGTACATAAAAACCTTTGACATAATTGGAATGGTATAGACGTGGATAGATGACAAGAAATGGAAAAAGTTGAAGCTCAACATGCCAGCCGAATACATCTGGAAATGCCAACCAGTTATAAAAGAAAAAAAAGGAATGGCCAAAGGAGGCATAATTACCGGCATAAAAAAAGAAATAAGTCAAGAAGAGAATGAGGGTATTGAAAATGAGGGATTACAAAAACAAAACTTTTTAAGGGGAGGAGAAAAATATAAAGCAATAACAGTATATAGCAGAGGCATGAAAAACACTAGACAAAAGTTAGAAACGCTAATACCAGAAACTAAAAAACTTTAACGCAAGAATTGGAAAGAAGAGGGAAAAATCAAATAAGATGACACAAGAAACAGAGAATCAAAGGATACCACAGAAAACAGAGAAGGAAAGGAAATAATAAAAATGATTGATGAGAGTGGTTGGGACATTTTAAATGAAAACATCACAGGAGATTAATAGAGAGAATTCACTTATATAGGAACAAATGGACAATCCGTAATAGACTATGTAGTTGTAAATGAGGAGACGTGGAAAGAGATAGACAATTTTAAAGTAGGAATAAGAATTGAATTAGACCACCAGCCATTAGAACTCAGCTTAACTATGGAAACTGTAAGAAGACAGGAAAATGAAAAAAAAAGTCAAGAGAAGATAATATGGACGGAAGAAAGCGTGTCAACGTACAAAAAAATCTAAGAAGAATTAGAGAAAACGAAAGAAATGTTGATGAGATAATGAGGGAATTAGAGGAAACAATCAGGGAAGCGGTAGTAAAATCAAACATAGAAGAAAAAAAGAAAAAATGAGAAAGAGCAAATGATGGAACAGCGAATGTACTAATACAAAACTAGAAGCCAGAAAGATGTTAAGGCACTGGAGAAACAGCAAAAGCACAAAAGAAAAATATTTAAAAAACAGAAGGCATAGAAAAATCAATGCAAAAAAGCTAAAAGTGAATTTATAAAAAAAAAGAAATAGAAATTAAAGAAATAAAAACAGAAGTAGAAGCATGGAAATATATAAATAAAAAACTAAGAAAAACAGGGAGATATTGAGGCAATACAAATGGAAGCGTGGAAGGAACAATTTTTGAGTTTGTTTGGAAGAGAAAAGAAAAACAAAGAAAAACTAAACAGACAAGAGCTAATTCTATTAGCGTAAGAAATTTTAAAGGATACAAGATCTACGCCATGATATTAAAAGAAAAGTTGATTGAGGAACTGGGTATGAATGAGATATGTTCAGACGGGCAGGCTGGCTTTAGGAAGAGAAGAGGTACCATGGATAGCGTATATATTTTACACCATATTGTTGAAAAAAAAAGCAGAAAAATGGGAAAAAGTATATGCGTTATTCCTGGATCTAAAGGCGGCATTTGATAATGTGGATAGAGAGAATCTGTGGAAGTGTATGAGAGAGAATGAAATCAGCAAGCACCTGGTAAGAAGAATAGAAGAAGTGTATGAGGAGACAGCAAGCAAGGTGTGGGTTAACGGGAAAATGAGTGAAAGATTTTTGCTGTTCATTGAGTTCTACTTTGTTTGCAATCTACATAGCAAATGGCAGAGAAAAATTGTGGTCGCTAGCATATGCAGACGACATGGTAATTCTAGCAAAAGAAGCGAAACAAAGAATGAAAAGTTTGGAATAAAGTTAATGTAAATAAAACAAAGTGAAAGAAAATTTGATTGTATGAAAATAAAAGGAGTTATGTTTGATAGTTTAGTTACAAGTATGATATTGTATGGGTCAGAAATATAGAGATGGAAAGAACAAGAAAAATTAGAAGCTATACATGTAAATTATTGGAGATGGGTGCTAGGTTTAAATAGAGAAATTCCAGCATATATTGTGCTGGAAGAAGTAAAAAAAAAAAAAATTAAGAGTAGAAACAGGAAAATGAGCAATGAAGTATGAAGAAAGAATGAGACAGAGATGAGACGACTGTAAAATCTTACAAGAATGCATGAAAGAGAAAAGTAGAGCAAGAAATGGAAAGCTAGGGAAGATTAGGGGAAATTATTACAATAGAAATGAGTATGCTAGCCAAGAAATTGAAAGAATGAGAGAATCTGGGAGGGAGACATGGTACAAAATTATGGAAAGAGAGTGAAAAAGTCCAGGTACAATGCAAATTATGAACACATTTTAGAAAGTGATCTGCCAATGTACCTAGAGAGCAAAAGATATAGTAAATAGATGATAAAAAATTGTTTGCAAGATTCAAATGTTTTAATGAAGAGCGAGTGACAAGATTTTCCGAAAGAAAATAACGAAATGAGAGAAGAACAGATGGGAAAAAAATGAGATTAAGAAAGGGGACGGAAGAGGGGTAGAATATATGAGGGCAGTTAAAAAACGAAAAAAAGAAGTAGACGAACAGAGAAAAAATATTTTTAATTGTGTTAACTTTATAAGGATTAAGTTTTATAATTTTGGGAAGTTATAAATGTAATTGTAAATGTAATTTTCAAGGCCGAAAGGCAAGAAATTAACGTATTATTTTTATTATTAAGAGAGATAAAATTTTGTACAGCACAACAACAAAATTGAGAGATAGCAACTGGGTTGGTATGACCACATGATTAAGATGTTAAATGATAGTCAGACAAAATAGTATGGTAACCTAAATTTGTACGAACAAAGAGAAGAGAGAAGATGGTTTCCAAAAAAATGGGAAAACGTAATAGAGGACATAATAACCAAAAACAACATACAACAACTTGACGCAACATAAATGGCAATGAACATAAAACAGTGAAAGAAATTTATAAAAAACGTTGAAATACAAAAGAAAATCTTGACACACGATCTAGATTCAAGTAGACTGACTATATATCAGCAGTGTATATACACAGAGTTAGTCAAAATTACTGGAACACCTAAATAATTTTTCAAACCGTAATAAAATCAAAAAAAGTTTGTTTGTTTTTTTGACTGTAAACAACCTATTATTTAAATACGTTTTTAATATAGATGGTGTTTATTTTATTATGGAAATTTGGTAAACTTTATTTTTAATGGAACGCTCTGTATATTTTTACTTTTTTTAATTCTAAGATTAATTCTGTTTTTTTATTAACATATTTTTTATGAACTTTTAATAAAATATAAGCAATTAATTGAAGTTTATGAATCATTAAATTAAGAACAGATTATGTGGTTAGATATTACGTATATCTACTGGTACTTTATTTGAGTTAAAATTAAAAAATACATGAAATTTCATCAACAAGCAGATTTTATTTGAAAAAATTTGACAACTCATTAGTATAAACTGGATAAAATTACATTATGTTATTTATTAACCAGATTGTTTGTCTGGTGTGATATGATCATTCATAAATAATAAAACACAACGTTATGCTGTAAACGACGCGTAGGTAGTAATCCCATTGTATACAAGTTCGGATATTTTAAAACGATGTTGTACAAACAATTGCATTATGATACAATCGTATAATTGGTGGTGTATTACACTTAAGCATTCACATAAATATTTCCTGATAGGTTAGTTAATAGTCAAAAGTTATTGTTAGATCATTAGAGGCATTTAATTTATATAATCCTTGGGAAGTAAGCAATAACAATTGTAATACATTATTAAATTTAAATTATATAAAACAAATAAGAATATTTTAATTTTAATTCTAATTTTATTTATACTTTGAGTTGATTTTAATTTGTAAAAAAAATATAATGTTATTAAAATAAAAAGTGAATATTAAACTATTCCAGAATTGCAAATATAGTTTTCCAATTTTGTTTCAACATTTGTATCATAAACTGGGGATGAACAATGCGAATTTCATTTGCCCACAATAATATAATCTAAAACTTTCTCTGATAGTGGCGCCTGCAATCTGTCCAATTCAGATTCCCATACTGCATCACATCTATTTTTATCTTGACACTTACATAAACGATAAAGAAACGAAAATGTATCCCTAAGATCTCTGGAGTGTCATAACAAGAGGGAGTATATGGCATTTGTGCACCATAAAGAAAACTCAGAAGCCATAAGATTGTCTTGGGGTGCATCTAATTTATTGCATTTTTATGCCGATTTACAATTGGATGCAATTTAATTAAAATCATTTATATCATTTCCTTATAGCAGCAACTTGCTTTAAAAAGTTTAAATAAAATCACAAATTAATGAATATATTATATTATAATTTTTGATGGTATATATAAATAATGTAGTTATTTAGTTATGCTGTGAATAGTTATAAAATTTAAAAAAAAATTTATATTTTTTATATTATTAATATTCATTTGTCTCAATGTAATGCAATTTCTAAACTATCTACAATAGTATATATATTATATTATTTAAAAGTACTTCTCTGCTTTCATATATTTCTTAATTAATATCACTTTCATTAATAGTACCTATAAAATTATACACTCTATAAATAGTGGAATTACCGCAAAATATGTTCGTCTAAAATGTAAATTGCTGCAAATTTTATGTCATACAAGAAATAATTACTTACGCAGTATTTGCATGAAGGCTTTGCATTTTAATATTTGATCAGTCATTTGCAAACACGTGTCTGAGAAAATAACGGTTTTTAAATTAATGTTGGGTTACGTTAGGTTAATAATTGCAGATAAATGAAAGAATGCTGTTTATAGCTGTGTTTACTAAATATCACATGTTGCAGACAGAGCGGTATGAATTAGTTATACGAATGTAATGAAGCGAAACTTGTGATTAATTAAACGCCTTCTAATAACAATAATTATTTATGGTACAAGTAAATTTTATAAAACTTTTTTACTCGCATTTCAAACACAATTTCTCTTATAAATTGAAAAATTATGTAATTTTAAATTTGCTATTTATATCATTAAATTATTTGCATTGCTGAATATAATAATTGAATTACAACAGTAAATTCGCGTTGACAAAAAATGTAGATGATGCAATTTTTGAGTAATTGATGAAGTTGTAAACGTGTAAAAATTTTATAAGTAGGCAAATCTTTGCTAAATCAGTCAAATTGTATACAAAAAATTTACTACGTCTATCAAAAAGTTACTAAAACTGTAAAACAAGTTACAATAATAGTTTATGTTAACAGAAATAAGCAGATATGTTAAATAGTGTTCTAAACTGCCAGCAAAAAATAACAACTTTTTCCTATGATTCAGTTATGTGTAAAAATGTTATAAATTGCTCAAATATGCTACATCTGTCAAAATAACAATTTAGTCAAAAATATTAAGTCTGGGCAATTCCACGTCAAGTGATCAGTTCATTTCACGCAACCCTCTCCGATTTAGATAAAATTTTGTACACTTTTTTGGGTACCCAAAATATGACTTTATGCCATATTTCAGACCTCTAAGTCACATAGTTTGTTTTGTAGAGCCAATTGAATTTTACGGAATTTTTTAAGTTTGACTTTAATTTTTTTAAATTTCATTTATCTTAATTACATTTCAGCCTGGAAAATTTTAGAACAGTCATAATCGATGGGAAATTTTCCAAGGAATTGAATAAATTATAGAATTTTTTTTGTCTTAAAATGTTTTGAAAATGTTCAATTTTTACCTCATCAGGGAGGTTGCGCTACCAGGTATACGCAACCGCTCCCAGCTGCCAGACGCCGTCCCTACCTATCGTCAATAACGATATAAAATATTTATAAACTAGCCGAACTTAAATGATTTTTTTTGCGACGTTGCTAGCTCTTATACTATATTGTAGTTGTAGAAAAGGCATAGTGTGCAACTCGTATTTTTCACGCCAAAGCTTGTTTGTAATGTTCATAATTGTGGAAAATAAGCATCAAACCGTGATTTTGCCCAATATGCTTTGCAAGAAAGATAACATTATAAAGATTTAATATTAAAAATCAAACAACTTTTGTAAAATAGAGTTATACAATAATTTTATTCTAGTACTAGCCAACGGTTTAAATTATTTTACTAAACCAGGTGACAAAGTAAGCTTAAATTCTGATTTAGTAGATAGACTTTACAAAATATTGTGGAGTAAGTCTAGACTGATATTTATGTTTAAATTTATGATTTTAAATAATTTACCAAACAAACGCTTGACTACCCAACCACCACACCAAGCGTAAAAGTTGTATATTAATAGTTTAAAAAATATGATTTTTGAAAATCCAAAAACAATTGTTTTATATTTAGTTAGTATTGATTATGTTTATATAACTAAAATATAATTAATTTTTTCTTTGTTTCAGATGATAGCTATATAAAGGTAAGCAATATAATTCTTATTATTTTTTAAGACATAACATTATATACTATATGAATAGTTTTACTTAGCTCATAATTGGAAACTTAATATATATACGTAAATAAATGTTTGCACAGTTGCACTCACTCATGCTCTTGTGCATAATAAAGTAACGTAATTTTCTTAAAAAGAGAAATTACTATCAATTATTTAGAATTATTATCATTATGCCGGTTTTAAATATGAGCAACGTTGCCGATCTTTTGCGTTTATGATGAAATTTTGTCATACTTAAGAAGTTATTTCTGCTAATCACAATATAGTTGTTTATGCACCAAGTTTTTTTTTGCAATGGTTGTAATGTTCGGGGCGCGACATGCAGCACAAGAGCTTATGAACTGAAGAATTGAAGTTGCCGATGAGCATTATTATCTAGTAATGCACGTGCTGCATACAATATTTTATATTTTACAAAGAAAAATAATATTAATATTAATTTTATTTATGAGAATGTTGTGTCATGTATTCAAGCTTTTATGAATTGGCAATGCAAATGATTTTTATTTGTTGTCGATGAATACAAGAAGATCAAAAGAAAAATACTTTAGTAGATTTCTCCTACTAAACTAACATCTAAATGGCAAGGTTTTGTCATATACTCAGAATTCTAATTACTCGGTATAAATATAACAGATATGTTGACAAAATCAAGTTATTCTCTGTTGCGGTTTTGATATCATTTTACTGGTTGTGGTTAATTTGAATGGTTGCAAATGCAAGCAAGCAACGCGAACGAGCAGTAACGTTTTCAGATCAAAAACAGGCTTTATAAATGTAATATATAATTAGAGAAGCTTGTACTACGCGATATTGGACACAAATATATATTGAACAAACGACTGTGACTTCATTTAGTGCAATTTACATTTACATTAATTTGAATTCAGATTTAAACAACTAGACAAACAATATTAATATGTAAATAATTACACCGTAGTCAAGCGCTTTAATTTTATTGCTCATTCTTTAAAGGTATTATCCAATAGAGAGGAGCGACGCTTTAGATGTCAAGCCTTTATAACTCACCGACATAAACTAAATATGTTGTTTTTTGGAATTTGATGCATTATGGTTTGCAGATCAATAATTTTGTTTTTGTTTTAAGTAATTATAACAATTGTAATAATTAATTTATTAGTCATTAAAAAACAAGTCCAGTGTGCTCAATTTAAATGTTCTTCATTTACAATTTTTATAAAACAAGAACATATACAGATTGCAAAGAAATTTAAAAATAACAACTAAATTTATTTTTAATAAACTCGAATAATTAGTTTACGTAAACAGACTTACTCGTATATATTAAAATTTTACTTAAACAACACAGATTATTAATGGGATTTAAATTATTAAAAGTTGGCTTTGTTCAAAGAATTGCTGCATATAACGACAAGATTGATTGATCTATACAACAAGCAAAATACCTCAAAAATTGCTGAAATCGACATTCACAGTAATGCCGAAAAACACAATGCAAAGGTCTATAAGCCTCATGATCCGCACACTTAAAATCTCTTTGAAAATTACACACAAACGAATAAGTGCAAAAGCAGAGACAGAAATTGGTAAACACTCAATTTGGATTTACGAACAGTCTAAGAACTAGAGACGCGTTGTTCGGAATAAATGTCCTATTACAAAGATGTTTAGACATGAACAAAAACGTATTCATGTGCCTAGATGACTACAAAAAAGCGTTCGATACAGTCAAACATGAACGGCTAATCTAAATTTATAGAAATAAAGGAATCGATGATTACGATGCCCAAATCATACAAAACTTACATTGGAACCAAAACGCGGTAATTAATATGGAAAATGAAACAACAGAAGACATTGTTATTTAGCTACTCCAAAGCCATCTTTGAAGAAACATTAGAAGATGAAACAACCAGAATAACAGTCAACGGCAAATCCATAAACAATATTTGATATGCTGACGACATCTTAATAGTAGCTGATAATATCACAGACCTACAACAAATCACAGAACGTTTAAACACTGTCAGCTAAAAATATGACCTGAAAATGAACATAAATAAAACAAAATTTATGATTGTTTCCAAAGATCAATTATAACAGATTTAACAATAAACAACATCAATATAGAAAGAGTCAGCTCTTATAAACACCTGGGAATCATAATAAATGAAAATAACAATCAAACACAAGAGATAAGATCTCGAATAGAAATGGCGAGAAAAACGTTCATAAAAATGAAAAATCTTGTAACCAACACAGACTTAAACTTACAAATCAGAATCAGACTTGTAAACTATTACGTCTTTACAATCTTTCTATACGGAATGGAGGCATGGACGCTTAAAAATCAAGATACCGATAAAATCTAATGTAGTCTATGTTACGAATAGCATAGACATTGGACATAGAGGAAAACAAATAAAGCAGTTTTAATCCAGATGAATAAAGAACGAGAACTCATTCAAACAATAAAATCACGAAAACTGCAATATCTGGGTCACGTCATGCGAGGAGATCGTTACGAATTACTGCAACTAATTATGCAGAGAATAATACAAGGAAAGAGAAGCCCAGGAAGACGACAGACCTCCTGGCTCAAAAATTTGAAAGGAGTGGTTTAATAACTTCTCTATAAACCTATTTAGAGCAACAGTATCAAAAATAAGAATTGCCATTATAATAACAAACCTCAGTTAGGAGAAAGCACCCTTAGAAAAAGAACGACGAGAATTAAAAATAAACACTTAACAACAAATCTTAATAAATTTTGTTGATGATTTTGTTAGTTTGCGCTTCTAGAAGTCTTTTGCATTTTTGGTCGTTATGTATTCCTTACCCTATTTAAACTGCTTGCACTAATATTTGACTTAAAAATAGGACTGGTTATTTTTTCTATACACCATTCTCTCATGGATATTATTTGGGCTACGCTTAAGCGATTGGAATTAGGAGTTGAGAAGATATTTGTGATAGCATATTGTTTTCATAGCTTTTGCATTACTTCAGTTTTACGTCCGAAAGCATAAATGGATTAATGCATAAATTATATACTTTTTTGTACTAGTATACATATTTGATATGAAAAATGTCTATTGTTGTTTTTTTATAAAATTTAAATATTAGTTTTTAATTTAGATGTTTATTACTTATAGCGCAATTTTTTAATTAATAAATAAAATTTTAATTGTTTATATCTTTATTGGTAACATAATTATTAGAAGACCATCAGCCGTTGGTTTTACTACTACAAACGAATATTGAATAATTATTATAAGTTGATATTTTATGTATCAATAATATTTCATAACATATAATAACATTAATAACATATTATTACCTGGCAATAATTAAATAAATACGATAATAAAACCAATTAAATCAAGGACGCTTCTTAACGTGTTAGAAAAAACTCGAAAATGTGTGATAATTTAACATACCTAATTAATGCATTATGACAAACATTTTTTTATAATAATTTCATTATAAACGTTTAACTAGTAATTTAATGTACAAGTCATAAATTTAAATATTATATGCCACTATCGTATTATTTGTTAATATTTTCTTATATACTGGAGAATAACGACAGGGCAGTTTTAATATTAAGTTGCTTTATGATATACTTGTTCTTGGCAGCAATTACTAGAAGTGTGCTTTCTAGCTTTATATCAGACACAATTTGATGAGTTTTTCAGTTTTTTTTAACTCTTAACTTATTGTTTACTTTAAAGACTTCTAGTTTCCAGCGGCTTTTTATTTACTTTTTTCTATACAGTTCATGGCATTTTTAAAAGAGAATTTACAAGTTCATAGATTATATCTCTGTTTGTTTCTTGTACCATTCTGTCTAAATGTATTAAGTGCTGTGTCAATTTGTTTTTTATAGGTATTCTTTTCCTTTCATTTAGAAGGACTGGGATAAATTTGGCAATGTTGCTAATATTTACAATTCTGTTTTCTAATTGTCCAAAAAAACGTTCTTGTCAATCAATTTTTTACTGACCTTAATTTATTATAAAATTTTAAAGTCAGAAATTGTTATGTTAGGGTTATCTATGTATATAATATAATTTTTAAAGAACACAATAATTAGAATATTTTGAAGCCAATTATGCAGTAACTTTTTAAATATTAAATTTAAAATTTCTATGCATTACAGTGTACAAAGACAAGTAGTAGTAAATAGTCCAATCAAAGTAGCTTTTCACTTCTAATCAATTCCAAAAGTTTTAAAACTTTGTACACTGATTTATAGGTACCAAGTGAAGGATATACTAAAAGTCCTGACGAATATCTAGCGGCAATCACAAAAAGCACTTTTTTCGGTTTTTTGTTAATATCTCGAAAACTGTAGGTCGGAGATAAATGTTAACGATATACACAATGAAAGCTGATAACTTGCAATAAAAATGCATATACATTTTTCTAGTATTCTTAGCAGTTACTGAGTTATAGAGCACTAATGATTACGTTTTTTTCAAAAAAAAGTTAGCACGGCACAATATGTAATTTATTGAAGATGCCAAAGCAAGAAAAAACAAGTGTACTTTTTACCATCATTTGTTAGATACTTGTAAATCAATATTTGACAATGTTTTGCCTACACTTTTGGATACGTTGATAGATAGATTGAGGATTGCCTCAGGTTTTGCTGCGTCTTTTGTAGTTACTGGGATTAACCGGCTGGCTCAAATTTCCAACCCCATTGTTCTGGAGGAAATTCATTTTCTATCCCAACTTGGATTTGGTGGTATACACGAAAAGCATGCTGCATTGCTGCTTTTTCTGTGGACGACAGCGCAGTGAGGTTTAGCATTTAAAACTGATTTGGTAAAAGCTTTGTAACAATGCATGTAAAGGAAAGTTTGCTTGTGAGGTGCTTTGTACCATGACAGGAATATTTTGTTTTTTGCTTCAGCTTTATTACATCAGTAATATTTTGCAGTGTAGCTTGCTTCATGAACAAATTGAAACAAACAAGTTTTTATTTTTGATTTGCGGAAGTTGTATCACATCCGCTAAATGCATGCACAGGAAGTATGCAGTTTTTTATTCCCATAGTTAGCAATTGCTGACTCGAATATACCTTCCTTTCTACTCTGCCGAAGCTTGGTTTAACAAACAATATCTGTCTTTTAGATGAGGTTAAAGTTATGAAGAGGACAATAAGATCAATATCTTTGCCAACTGTTGCTACTTTGTTACTAGTTTAGAATTTTATGACTCCTGTGCGGATTATCAATTTACTAGCGTTACTAGATTTTTGTTTTGTTTTAATTTCATGATCGTAAAGAGCAGTTAAGAGGAATGAAATAAGTCTGGATTTATTGTGTTTATTAGAAAGGATACTATCATATTTGACTGTGATTTGTGTTTTGTGTTCAAAGTTTATGTCAACCGACCTCTTTAACTTGTACTTTAGTTATATTTAGCTGTCTACGTACTGGATGGTGCCGCTGAATAGCCATCAAAAGCAATGGTACAGCTCTTGCAGGCATAATGCTTGAGAACATAGGCAACATAACCTTGTGTAACAGTAATCTTCTATAAAAAAACGATGTCGAAATCAAAAAGATTGTCTTTTTCTTGTAGTACAGGTAAAGTTTTGTATAAGGCAGATTTGTTTGTTTTTAACATTCCAGTTTCCTCAAATAAAGATAAAGAGTAAGGAGCAAGCTTATGTTATAAGTAGTTGTTTAAGGTGAAAGAGAGACCGCACTAACACTACAATTTGCGTATGCCACACGTGTTGTGAACGCTATGTGGAAGAAAGGGCAGGCAGTTGGAGGAGAAGAGGAAGACTGTCAAAATGAACAGAGGACCAATCAAAAGAAACCGACTTCTTGGCTTGTAACAATACAAAAAACTTATTTTAAAAATTCTTTGGCGCCATATAACTGAGTAATTGCAGTGAAAACAAAAAAATGTAAATAATAATTTTATTGCAAATTTTAGCAGCTTTCATTATGTATATAGTCAATTTTTACCTCCTACTTACAGTTCTTGAGATATTAACAAAAAACCAAAAAAAAGTGGCCTGTTTTTGGTCATTAACGCTAAAGCTCGTGTAATATTTGTCAGGACTTTTAGTATATTCTTTATAAGGTACCTATATATAATCATACAAAAATTTAAAACTTTTGGAATTTTTTGTTCTGAACTAAAATGATTATTTAGAGCCTAATAAAATAACATTGATGACAATCATTGTAGTATTAAGGTTACGTTTTGGAACGGCATATTTTATTTGAGCTCTGCTTGACGTTAATAAGATGTGATTTTGCTATGGTGAGTAAGCTGATCTTGCGTTTTAAGACGCAGCTTTAGATCTAGTTAGGTCTCGAGTCATGTTGGAGAAACAGGGCGTTGCGGTTGTTTTCTTGCATTTTTTCATATGGGGTGGAATCTTTTGTTATTTTTGTGTACAACGTTGCTTGTGTATTTTCTACAGTTGTGCGGTTGTCTTGTTTGTTTATTCTATTTTGTTGCGGTGTATGTTTTTTGTGGTTTGTACCATTAGTTTTAGATTTTTAAACCATTATCAACACATATTTTTTTTACTTTAAAACCTTGTTTTTGTACAGTTTTTAAAACATTTCTAGACATCACTTTTGTGTTTTAAAATCTTTACCTCTCTGTATCTTTAGTATCTTGCACTACCAACAGATAGTTTATTTATGTGTGTTACAGCCGTGATTTTTACTCCAACGCCGTTGGTCATTTGATTTTTTCTTTTTGTGTCATTTGCTACAGTGCAACACCGTGTACTTGTCACTGTCTCTTAGTTTAAATCTGTGCAGATAGCTAAAAAACATTTATGTCTTGTAAGAAAGTGAGTGATTGGTAGTGTCTTGTTTTTGTTTGATCCACAGAGATATTTCAAGAATCAGCAGCTAAGTTCACTTGCCACTGCTTGTGTTTCACTTGTTTTGTAATCTTGCAATGGTAACTTTCCTAGCTTTTTTTCTCTGTTTGCTAGTGGTGCTTCCATACGTTTTTTAGGGGTGTAGCGATATTGTCCCAGCAACTGTAGATGCCGTTTTGTATATGCGAGCAACTCTTATTGCAACTTTCTTTCACAATGCTACCCAGAACTTTTTTTTTTTCTTATCTTAGTCTATGTTAGGCATTACTTGCGCCAGGTACGTTACCGCTCTGTCCGTTCTTTCTGCGGCTCCCTTTACGTACTGGCTTATCTTCATATTGTGCTACAATGTTTTGCTTAGGTATTTGAGGCTACATTGGCTTTCTATGATTGTAGTCACAACTCAAAAAACTACTTTGACCATTGGTAGGTTGTCTACATGCCCATATCAACTTCGCTTTTTCTGGCATGGTTTTCTGTAGAATACCGTCACAGCTGACGTTTGGCTTTGACTTGTTAAAAGCATTATTACCTTTTTTGAGATGTCTGCATTATTTTCATTTTAGCTGTTTATATTTTTTTGGATTTTTTTTTGAAATGTATTTTTTGTTTTACAATTGTAGCACTTTTTTTTAAATAATTATTTTTTTTTTTTGAATATTTGAGTTTATTTCTATTAATGCATCTTATTTGTTTTAGTTTTTTGTTTATAAACTGAACTTTGTTTGTACAAAATATTCAGTTTTACAATTTACAATTATTGAAAACAGCAACAATTTTATAGCTAAAATTGTTACACATTGCCAATGCATCTTGTGCCCACAGCTGAAGCGGGCTTTGATGTCTGTTCTGTAGAATGAAACACACACCTTTAAATTACTTACGTTGCTTTTTTTTTAGGTTGATTTTCTGGGTTTCGTTATGCGCTTTTATATTAATTAATCATATTTAGAGGTTAGTACCAGAGAAGTTAGTACCACGTGGTACTAACTTTTCCGTTATTGTATTTTTTCTATATCCTTTAAATTTTTAAACAAGTTTGTAATCTAGGAATATAACCTAAGTCCGACTGAACACTTTAAAATATACTTTACTGAAAGATTGATTAAATACATTGAAATAAACAAATTACATTTAGGCTACTTGACAACAAAAACAATCAGATAAACCTTTAAAACACTTTGGTTTTGACATTTTTTAACAAGATTAACATAGCTGAAAATTTTTTAAATGATATAGATAAAAAACATTATTTGTGAAATGGTGCATTATTGTTTTTTTCTAGATTTTTTTAGTGTTGGTTTTGGAAGCGTCTATTAGTTCTGGCTTATTGACATAGATTTAGTCTTGAAGATTATTATTATGATCTTGTTGGCCAATTGATAAAAAAAGTTTCAGATTTTCTATAAATTGGCAACAATAGTTCTTATACATATATGTACATATATGTATGTACATATATCTAATATAAAAAAAAAATGATTTACAATATATGTATATGTTGATAAATATATACTTATTAGTTTTTAATTAAAACCATGAATGGCATTTGGTTGTAATAAAATAATAATTAACGTCTAGAAATGAAATAATATTTTTTATTGTAAACTCCATTTTAATAAAGTTTAATTTAAGATTCAATTTAATTTCCTACCGCGAAATGGCGAAACCTTGACATCTTAGGTACGATAAATAAACCAAGATGCCTATCATAATATGAGGCCAAGCTAGCTATAGTGTACTTACAGGTTGTATATGAACGAAATAAACAGTAAATATTATGTACTTGTATAATAATTGATTATCTTTAATATTGTTAAATACAGCAAATATATAATTAACTTTTTAAGTATTTAAGACAGTTACAATTTAAAGTATTGGTTATATTACTTCTCTTTAGGTAAACAATAAACTGACCTACCTCTATTAGTCTAAAAACATACAAAATTGGTGAAAATTAGATCATAAATTCATTGAAATTCTATGTAAATATCAGCTATCTCTTTTGAATAAACAATGACATCAACCTACTAATATTGACACAATTTTCTGAAACTATACATAGGCATATATGTTATTGTAAATGCATATAAGGGACACTTTTATTCGTAAATCTTAAAGTAGATTTTCAAATTAAAATTAGAACATATATAATTAATGCCCCGAAGCCTTTTAATTAAAGGAATACTTATCATAAAAGGATATACAAAATGGTATATTTAATTCATTTGATTATAAAGTCATTTTCATCGAGCCAATTGAGTTTGATGCGTCAGCATAATCTAATCTAAAGACCTCTAATTTATATTCTGGGAAGTGTTACACGTATGATTTTTTTATAAAACTATATTAAATGCACTACAATGAATTCAATGTCATTTTTCAGTTGGGCAGTAATTATTAAACGCACGTAAAATATTTTCCATCGCCTACGCAGAAAAGCACGCATTCTATGTGTGTCATACAGGCGATTTATACGATGACCTTTCTAAAATGCAGCGCGGAAATTATTGTAACGCCATGTCACTATTGATGAATTTTTATATATTGCTTATATGGAAATACTTTCTAACACTTCGAATGACAATTAAAGAGGGAAAATAGGTACGTTGTGATGAGCCACATATGGATGAATTCACTTAATGCATCATTGTTTACATTAATTTATATTGATGTTAACGTATCGTAAAGAATTAATTTCAACTAATCGTAAACAATTTTATTAATCCATTAATCAGAATCTCTGTTGATTAGATCATAATTCAATGTAAACAATTAAAACATTCCAAAGTCAGATTGTTACTGACCTTTCTCTCGTTCAAGGAAACGCTTTAAATTATTAATGTGCACGAATTAGTTAATTTCACAACTAACAAGGCGGAAGGCACGCACGAATCAACAGTTATATATAATTTATACTATATTATCAACAAAATACTATATGCGAGGTGTTGCAGATTAAGTTACAACCTAGTATTAATTCTTAATTAAATTATTAAGTTTCTAGCAACATTAGTCCCATTCACAATGCATTAGAATTCTATCATTAAAACAATTCCTACCGCTACCTTGATTTATAACGAAACATAATACCAAACAAATAATTTGATTTTTTTAACAATTTATTTAGAAAGGATAAAACTATAATTTTTTTAAATAATTTAGTCAAATTATATTGGCAAATAGCATTAAAATGTATTTCTTTATATTTGTATATTTTTTCCACTTCCATCTATAATTTGACTAAAATACTTTTAGTTTTATTCTTTCTGAATGTACTGGTAAAAAAAAGTAAATCACTTATTAAATTATACTTTACTTAGGTTGTAACTGTTAGCCATTTTGCTGACTTTTGTCACTATAAGTAAAGAAGTTTTAATTTTTATTTTTATATACAATTCATATACTGGGCAATTCCATTTCAAACGGACCAGAGCTGGACGACGGGAACTTAGTTTCTATAACTTATTAATAGTCCTTTGATCGGTATATGAGGGTACGAAACCCATAAAAAAAAATTTACGATTTTTTTTTTAGTTTTTTTGTCGTTTTTTAACTTAATTGCATTTTTTTTTTAAAACAGCAATTTTAACTTAAAAAAATAAATATACTAATGAAATCAATCAGAAATTTTCCGTAGAATCCAAATCTGGCGTCATTTTAAGTCTATACCCTGTCTATAAGCCGCAAAAGTCATAAAACCATATTTTTGTTCTCAGCGGGCTGGGCAAAAAGGAGCATTTTTAATTTTTTTTTTGAACCGCCAAAGTTTGACGTGTTTTGATGTAAATTAATTGAAAAATATAAATTTGTTTTGTGTATTTGGGTTTTAAAGGTCTAAAACTCTAAAAATATGCCTATTTTTCAACATAAACTTTTACAAATGCACGTTTAGCAGTTTTCAGAGAAACTGTACACCAAATATTATTAAAAAACTGAGTTTTGCAAACAATTTTACATAGAAAATAGTCAGTGTCGTGCTTATCTGGCAAAGAAAACCCATTTAGAAAAAAAACTTACCTAAAAAATATATTTTTTTTAAGATTATTTGGATTATATTTTTTTAAGCTTATTTCAGAAGTTTAACAAATACATCTTTTGTCGCTTGAACCAATTTTGGGCCGTTTTACTTTTTGTTTGATAGTTATTGAGCTTGCGGCACAAATTAAGACTCGATCAATCGGAGCTTGCGGCACAAATTTAGACTCGATCTATCGGCATATTTTTGGCAATCAAACTTAAATCTGCCTGGCGCTTATTAAAATTTGTTAAAAAATAAGTTTTAAACCACACCCTATTGTGTTTATAATATTTTTTGTTAATATAAAAAAAATATAATTTTTAACGCATTTTTTGCCTGAAAATTTTGTAAACATTTCTTTCTAGGTGGACTTTTCTATAGACGATGAGTACAACACTGACTACTTTCCTTGTAAAATTGTTTTCAGAATTTAAATTTTTAATAATATTTGGTGTATTGTTCCTCTGAGCTTGGCTAAACGTGCATTTGTAAGAGTTTATGTTGAAGAATAGTCCTACTTTGCAGATTTTTTGAGTTTTAGACCTTTAAAACCCAAATACACAGAACAAATTTATATTTTTTAATTAATTTACATCAAAATACGTCAACTTTGGCGGTTAAAAAAATTTAAAAAATGCTCCTTTTTGCACAGCCCACTGAAAACAAAAACATGGTTTTATGGCTTTTGCGGCTTATAGACAGGGTATAGACTTGAAATGGCGCCAGATTTGGATTCTATGGAAAATTTCTAGTTGATTTCATTAGTAAATTTATTTCTTTTGAGTTAAAATTGCGGTTTTTAAACAAAATATGCGATTAAATTAAAAAACGACAAATGAGTTTCATACCCTTGTATACCGATCAAAGGACGACTAATAAGTTATAGAAACTAAAAAAAATACATAAGCAAGTTTCAAGTTTTAAAATTAATTTACTTCTAAAATGAAGGTGTAATTTAGATTACTTTCTTGCGTTTTAGAACAAATTGGATACTTAGTTGTTGCTTTTTGAGTTTGTTCAAATAACTAGATATACATACATACATACCTAATCACGCCATTCTATTTCGGGGTAGGCAGTAACACTGTACAATAGCTTTTTATACCTTACTTTGAATAATTTGTCTCCACGTTTTTCTGTCTTTACAAACTCCCCTTGCTTCAGCAATATCTATGTATCTGGTCATGCATGCTCTTTATCTACAACATTCAGCCAATTTTTACGTGGTTTCTTGCATTTTGATTCAAATTCATTTCCATCATAGATTAGTTTTATTATCTATCCTTACTTTTTTTCTCGACATGGCCAAACCAACTTAGAATACTCCGTTCCGACTGGTCTATTGGTGTTTCTTTTAAACCACATTTGTTCATAATCTATTCATTTCTAACTCGAGTTATTCTACACACATTTTTTAAGAATCCCATTCCAATCGCATTTATTTTACTTTTATGTTTTTTTTTTTTGACATACCCATGTTTCAGATCTATACAGCTGAGTTAGTATTAACACACTTTCATAAACTGCCATTTTTGCCTTCTTCGATAATACATTTTATGCAATCATACACATATTTTCAACTATTTTTTGCGATGCATTTACTAGTCTCTCAATTTTTCCATCTAAATTAACATTTTTATTAAACATTTTTCTCAAATACACAAGCTAGCGTTTACCGTTTAACCCGGTTCTACATTCACTGTTTACATTGTCCTTATCGAAGATCATGATTTTGGTTTTGTTACATTTATACAAAAATTTATTTTATTTACTGCAATATTCAGTTGGTATAGTGCGTTCTGTCAGTTATTTTTATTCTCACACACTATTACAGCATCGTCAGCATACAGCAGCAGTCTTATATTTATATTATCCATCTGTACTGTTTTTGCTGGCATTTCTTATTCATTTATCCATAAATATATTAAACAACAACGGGAATATAATGCATTTATGCCTGACACCTTGTTTTATGTTAAACCAATTGCTTGGTACACTACTATCCACCCTAACGCACGCTTTGCTATCATCATATATAGGAATAATGGCATTTACTAAACATTTATTTACCCTATATTCTTTTAAAACGTTCCATAACATACGTCTGTTCACTCGATCAATCTCTAGATCAACAAACGCATAGTACATTTTCTTCTTCACTGCCATACATTTCTCAAAAAATTGTTGAAGTGCAAAATTTTGGTTCATGCAGCCACTACTTGGCATAGAACTACACTGCACTCTCCAAATCTTTTCAATTGTTATTTTACGCACTATTTCAATCAATACTCTTCCAAACACTTTTTTTGGCATACTCAACAAACTAAGCGCGATAATTTTTACTGCCTTTAAACGTGTACAGAAAAACAATCACAGCATATTTTCAAGCATTCTGCAATGTAGACTTTTAAAAGCACAAATTGAATAATCTATCAAATAGTGATATGCTTACATATTTTAACATCTCGCAATCCCATCTACACCCGCGGTTTAATCATTTTTTAATAATTTTATAACTTTTATCACTTCTTCTTTGGTTAGACTGCTATTTATTTTGTACACATTATGTAACCTACTTTTTTACCTCATTTTTCTCTGCAGTTCACTTTTTATATGCTTTTTTCTTTTTATTCACTGTTTTACCTGTTTGTTCTACCATGCGTCTCTCTCTCTATGTTTTCAACCACCGTCACTCCACATACATCTTTTGCACGATTAACTATTGTCACTTTTAATTTATTCCACATATTTTCATTGTTGTCAATAATTATTTTCTCATTTAATTCTTTTTCTTGTTTTACTAAGTTCTTTTATATTTTTGCTGGGATTGTCATTCTGAAAATTTACCGTTTTTTTTATGCTAATTTTTTAATAAATTTACGACCAAGGTCCGCTTTTGATATGACAAGTTAATGATCAGTTTCACATTCAGCTCCACGTACCGCTCGAATATCTCTAATTAAACTTCTGAATTTTTTACCACAAAGTCAATCATAGTTTTGGACTAAAGCACAAACTTACTGATTCCTTGCCATTTTTGTTCACTATATTGTCACCATACTTTCCTAGAACTCTATCTGCATCAACTCTTTGGGTATCCACCAAATCAATCAAATCTCCTAACAAAATATTTTCTTGCCAGGTTCACTGGCACTTAAGCTTTCATTCAGATGCTGCCAAAACTCAACATTCTGATCCTCACTATTGACAGGCGCATATGTTGCTACTAAAAAAATTATACGGATGCCAATTTTAAAAAGGTTTAGAATTATGCCTACACCTTGAGAACTACTTATCCAATCATTTACACCAGACCATAAAGCTAAACTACTTTCATTCATAATACTTTTCTTCTTTGTTTTACACACACATAAAATATCAAATTTCTTTAGTTCATATTTTTCAACAATTCATATTCTTTGCGAAATACTCTTCTTACATCCTAAGTACTAATAGTCTATATTTTTATTAAAACTTGATGGGTTCTATTTTTTTGTTCTCAGTTTCCTACCATTGCTTTGGCTACCCGAGGCTGTTGCACAAGTATGTGTTGTAGTACTCAACAAAGAGAGTAGACTAGGACTAGGGTACTAACTTGATTGTACCCGTCCTCATACAGTATTTGCTGCTAACGGTAAGGATGCAAATACCGCCCAATGTTGGTAATTTAGCCAATATACCACAAACGCAACCATTGCTCAGTCGAACAAACTTGCATTATTCCAAACAAGCCAGTATCTCTAATAATATTAGCGACTTTTGTCTTGTAGGCCAATATACCATTGCCTGTGTATACATATAATATTAACTTAAAAATAGCAACCACTTTTGAGAAATGCGCGGGCACCTAGCCTTCAGTACATAACTTTTGTAAAAGAATCTACGCAAAAAGTTAAAATTTTACTGTTTACATAACAAAACTGTCATAGTATTTTTGTTCAGTATTGTTTGACGTTTTATTATGGAAAGATTTAACCCGGCACTGCGTCTACAAATTATTCAGCTGTATTACGAAAAACAGCGTTCTGCGCTTATAGCAACTTATGGTCCACGTAATAGACCAACCGAACGCACAATTTGCTGTATCATAAAAATATTTGACACCTAATTTTTTCAACATTGGATAATACGCGACTAAATAGACCACATCCAGCACGTAGTGAAGAAAATATAAAGTTTGTTTGTGTAACAACTTGGCTCTTGAAAAGGCCTATTTCTGGCTTAAAGGCTACGTCAATAATCATAACTACCGTATTTAGGCTAACGAGCAACCAGAAGAAGTTCAAGGGTTGCCAACACATCCAGACAAAACAACGGTTTGGTGTGGTTTATAGGCTGGTGGAATCATTAGTTCATTTTTTGTTTTTAAGTTAAACCTGTGGGAACGTAATTGTGGATGGCGCCCGGTATTGCGTAATTGTAACCCACTATTTGCTGCTTAAAATTGAAACCCATAATCTTGACAACATTTGGTTTCAACAAGATGGCGCTACGCAGCCCGTGAACAGTTAATTTTACGCTTTTGACTGGTGAATTAGCCGCCTAGATCATGTGATATTACATCTAGATTTTTTTCTTTTGGGGCCAAGTAAAGTTCAAACTCTACTTGGATAAACTGGCTACAATTGACTAATTGGAAACTAACATTACTTGCGTGATTTGGCACATACCACTTGAAACAACTTAAATAATTTTACACACGAACGCACTAAATGGTGTAAATTTGTAGTTTTTAAAAGAACGGTTTGTATTATATTATTTTTTTTTTCTGGATGTGTTGCTTTAATCTGGCCGGTACGCTATTGATGTGGTATATTATCTTCTACAATAATCAATTGATCAACTTTAAGTTCTTTTATTGACTGCAATTTTGAGGTCATTTAGGTTACTGGATAACAGGCAGATTGGTTTAGAATTTAAGATTACTTTAATTTAAACTAACAATGTTTGAGACTCCTCAGTTTACAATTTATATAACTGCTGTTTTGCTCCACTCTTTACTCATTAACCTCCAAAAAGTTTAGTTTTTAAGGGTATAAAATGCCAGTTTCTAATAATTTTATTTAGGGTTTTTAGGAAACTTTATATATATTTTTTTTTAATTCACTGTTAGTTTCTGTAAAAATATTGTTGTATATATCTGAAACTATACTACCACTAGCAGTAAATCGGCGTACTGCAGCTAGAAATTATTCAGTTGTTAAGTCACTAACAACCTTTATGTGAATCGCCATTGTCATTATGCACACCAAAATTGCATTTATTTTTTTGGTTGTTGTTATCATCCGTTTTTGATTTTTAATTAGAACGAGCTGCAGTAATCTAAACCGGTTTTAATAAAGAGTAAAATTTGGTAAATTATCCAATAATTGTTCAAACGATATTGCTGCAAAACTTTTTTTTTACATATGTTTTTGATTATTTTTGGTAGAAATGTAATACAATTTTACTAGAAATATTTTATTTGTAATGCTGCAAAAGGACCCTAAGGTCTAGAATGCAGTGATATTATGTAATAATATGTTATAAGTTAATTAGTTACAGGTGATTTTTAGGCAATAAAATTGGAAATTTTAAATCAAATTGTAGTTCTGTGTGTTTAATTGAGCCTACCACTTACATGCAGGTGCCTGATTTATCAACAAAAGCGTTTAATAATAACAATCTACTATCTTTTTTTATTTCTTTTTTTTATTTTGCAACATGTGCATATCTATTTTAAATGTTTTGTTTTGGACATTTTTTTTATAATATTTTTTTAATTATTTAATTTGTTAAGTGTTAATATGCTTGTACAATATTTTGTAAATAAAATAAGTTAAATAGCTTTCAGGTATATTATATGTCGTAAAGTCACTATATCTATGGCTATACTATACTACTAATTTCGAGTATAATCATGTATTATAGTGATTTTATTTGTAAACAACCAAGGTAAATAAAAAGAAGAAAATGGGTAGGCAAATATTGACAAAACACAAGGACAATCAATAATATCCTATGTAATTATAAGTAGATAGTGGAATAAAGAATAAAAACAGTAAACAAAAAGATGCAGGAGTACAAAACATAGAAGATCATAAACAAACAAAAAATGTTGAAAATTTAGATGAAATAGCAAACCAAATTATATAGAAGCAAATAGGAAAATTAATTAATTTTGATCTCTTGCCTTTTGATAGTTTGAATAAAACGTTGAATAGAAATATGTTAATTTGGTTTAAGTAGTACTATTAATTTTGACAGTTGTTTACATTTTTTTGAATATTGTTATCTTGTGTTTTTTATTGATTTTTTAACTTATTCATAAGTTTTTGTTTTTTCTTTTTTTAGTTTAAATTTTTTTTTTAATTCTATTTAAAAACTAGCTATTTGGATCATTGTTGATCCAAACTTGAACTAATCACTTAGATATTTGATATTACACCGGTGTAATGTTGCAGATTTATGCATTATTTATAGATATTTTCATGAACATTTTTTAAACAAAATACAAGACATATTGTCATCTAACCAAATATTTACTCGTAGTTTTTAAGGTAAGCTAAGAATTCTAACAAATATTCACCAAAACTTTTAAGAGAATTTTTTTTAACCGTATTATCTACACATGGAATAAACTTTTAAATTCAGTATTTCCTATGACTTATACGCCACTAATATTCAAGGTTAATGTTTACACATTGCTTAAATCTAGTCTTCAATGTAATAGTTTGAGCGAGTGTAGTTTCACTAGTTAAAATTCAGGTATGTTTATGTTGTTGTGACATATTAATTCCTAAATATCACTTTTGAACTGGACCAAAGAAATACAAGAACGTTGCAAGAGAGAAACAGAAAACCAAAAACAAACTAATGAAGCTCTGGATCGCCACCTCCTTGTGGCTATAAGATATTATTTTACCTGGTCAATTGCTGATCAATGAATTGATGTAAAGGGTTACCGCGTGTGTATGGAACATGATAAGAAGATGGTTAACAAACTTGTCAAATCCTGCGCAGACATAATCCTTCTCCGCCATGAATTGGAAGTTACTGGAGAGTTAATAGCACAAATAGACCTTAGCCTTATGCTGGAATGAATGTCACCAATGATTAGAGAGTGCATAAATAATAGGATTTGCCTAATTTGATTCCTTCTTGGTGTTACAATTTCCATTTTTGCTGGTTTATGCAGACAATTAAAATTAAAAATGTTTTGATTCTTTAAATTATTAAATTTGATATTTACTATTAGGATTCCATTAGTATTTGGAAAGAATAAGTTTGCACGGTTGAAAAAAAAAATTGTAATTTGAAATTAAATCATTCACGACAATCATTTTATTTTTTATTCCGTATATTAATAAATATAGCAATGAATAAATAATTTTTTAAATTATTTAATTTTATTGTACGTTATCCAGGAAATTTTTCAGTGAAGTTTTTAGCTATGATTGCTTTCTTTGGTATAAAATTCGATAATAATAATAGTACATTAATTGATACAAGTATGAATAATGAATATACCATTGTTTAATTGTTGGCTTTATCTTATATTCTATAATATAAATATGCAATGCCGTGACATATTAATTCCTAAATATCACTTTTGAACTGGACCAAAGAAATACAAGAACGTTGCAAGAGAGAAACAGAAAACCAAAAACAAACTAATGAAGCTCTGGATCGCCACCTCCTTGTGGCTATAAGATATTATTTTACCTGGTCAATTGCTGATCAATGAATTGATGTAAAGGGTTACCGCGTGTGTATGGAACATGATAAGAAGATGGTTAACAAACTTGTCAAATCCTGCGCAGACATAATCCTTCTCCGCCATGAATTGGAAGTTACTGGAGAGTTAATAGCACAAATAGACCTTAGCCTTATGCTGGAATGAATGTCACCAATGATTAGAGAGTGCATAAATAATAGGATTTGCCTAATTTGATTCCTTCTTGGTGTTACAATTTCCATTTTTGCTGGTTTATGCAGACAATTAAAATTAAAAATGTTTTGATTCTTTAAATTATTTTTGAAAAAAAAATTAGGCCAAAATTTGATATTTACTATTAGGATTCCATTAGTATTTGGAAAGAATAAGTTTGCACGGTTGAAAAAAAAATTGTAATTTGAAATTAAGTCATTCACGACAATCATTTTATTTTTTATTCCGTATATTAATAAATATAGCAATGAATAAATAACTTTTTAAATTATTTAATTTTATTGTACGTTATCCAGGAAATTTTTCAGTGAAGTTTTTAGCTATGATTGCTTTCTTTGGTATAAAATTCGATAATAATAATAGTACATTAATTGATACAAGTATGAATAATGAATATACCATTGTTTAATTGTTGGCTTTATCTTATATTCTATAATATAAATATGCAATGCCGTGACTTCATAATAATATCGAACAATAAATTAACTACATCTGCGTGTATTAATTAACGTAAGTAATTAAAAATATAATAATCAATACCATTAGACCTGGAAGCTTATACGCTTAAACTATTTTAACGCTATATTTATTAATTTAATTAATAATTACTGCATTGTTTATGAAATACCTGTTACAACAGCATGTAAACAATAACAATCATTTTACTTTTTAATTTCTTGTTTAGCTAGAGCTTAATTAAACATATTTATTAGATATTAATGACAAATTTAAGCATGCTAAACATTCTTCGCGGTATTTAGGGTTAAATAAGGTGACATTATTAATGTTTTTTAATATTATTATTGCTGAAACTATGAAGGCTACAAGCAGCTTACAGCAGTGAATAAATCACAGGCAATTTATTTACGGCTGAGTGGGTTTTGAACCCGGGATTGTCCGCATGGGAGTCAAACACATTATCTAGCTCAAAGTTTTTTACAATATTGACATTATTCCTGGAAATTACAAAAAAGTATTATCCACTTAAAGATATTAGGACTTTGTAAGATGACGGTTGATTGTGCAAAAATTAATTCATTCTGACCGGCCGATTTTGACAGGTTGTTAAAAAATTATTGCGTGTTAAAAACTTTAAAATATTATAATAATCATGTTTTATTAAAGTTTTTTATTTGATAAATAGTTAATACAAACTTGTTATTAATGCAATATGCGGAGTGTATAACAGATGGAAAAAAGTGAAATATCATTTGTTTAGACTATATAAACTTATAGATGCTCCTTGAATCCAACATAACAACGTTACATATCTGAATAGTTAAATTGATTTTACAATTTTTAGTAAACAATTAATAAACACAATACAATATTAATTATATTTAATTTTAACTTTAATTATTCACAAAATAAAATTGGTTTTTGAAGTTATATCCTTAATAAATTATAGATGTTTACAATGCACTTTTTAACTATAAAATCTTCTGCGTTAATAAATACTGAATTGCTGAATGTGAGTTTTTTTTTATTATCACACACTTATTTGTACCACAAAACTATATTTATGTGAAATAAATCATGTTTGTTTTATTACTATTAAACCAAAAGTTAGTGTAAATAAAACAACAATTGAAAAAATATTAAACAGAATAAACAGCACTTATCACTTATTAATTAACAAATTGGTTTTAACATCAAATAACTCAAATAAAAAAAGCTAAACTTGAAACTAAACCTGAATGATGCTATATCTGCTACAACAAAAGCTGATCTATTAATTAATTTGGTTGATTCAACATCTTCTTATATGGTTCTCATAGAAGGCATGCAAATGTCAACGAGAATTTTAAATAATAATGATGCTTGTAGTCGTTTTTTTTTTGCTAATGCAAACTTATGCAACCGATACTTTTAGCCAAACACAAAACTCCATTAGTTATAGGCAGTTTGATGTACCAACTTTTCAATCTGCAGAAAGAAGGCATTGGATTTATTTAGAAAGTGTTATGCTTGGAACTAAAGATGTTGATAATTTCAATTATCTAAAAAAAATTATCTGATCACAAATGATGAAATCCTGTTTATTTAAAGTAAGTGTAAAGGAATCACTGATTCCTAGTCTACTAAACATCAATCAATGACCAGTTGGAATTGCCGTCAAGGAGTTTTATTATACAAGTTGAAACTCAAAATGCCTTACCACAACAATACTTATACGTATACCTAATCACGCCGTTCTTTTTTGGGGTAGACAATTAAAGTGTTGGGTACACCGAGCCACAGAGAAGACATGTGTATGTTTGGATGCATAAATGATTTAACGGATCCATTTGAAAAAAAAAAACGTTACGCTCTGCATCACTTTATTGGACACACCCATCCAACTCGTAACCGCTCCGGCATTTGCTTAACTTTTGTTAGCGCTGTTAATCACACGTGTCCTCTCTGCCGTACTGCCGGCTCTTACAATGTAATATCAAAATGTGAGAGGATTACGTAATTAGTGTATTTTTATCTGTTTTTGTTTGATGGAAGATTTTTATGTATTAGCTCCTACTGAAACCGGGTTTGAATCTTTTATATATTATAGCGAATTTATTGATGACCGATACATTGTTTATCGGATAGACACGACTAAAAACATAAGCTTTAAATGCAGTGGTGGCGGAATTTAATTGCTATCAAGAAAAACTTAAAATCTACTGTTGTACCTTTAAAAGATAATCTAAATTAATTTAGGATTAACTAATTTAATTGTATGCTGTAGTTATATACCTCCTAGGTGTTATAGAGATTAATATGCTGGTAATGGTCATGTTGAAGCTTTTGAAGATACCATCTTAAAGTTTCTACATAGCGGTAGAGGTTACCGGAGATTTAAATCCAATATCAATGGATACCTGATGAAACTTAAGTAGTATTATTTTATTGTGATAGTGTTGGTGCTTTAAGTTTAAACCAATTCACTACCACTATTTTAAATTTATGTTGTACTTATGGTGATAATATACTAGTGTCAAAATGCGTTTTTATCAATCTTTGCGATAGATATCATGTTGTTTTTTGTTTCTGTTAGCTTTGTCACGAAAGAATGTGATGTTCTTAACTACTTACTTACTTAATGTATATAAGCGTGTTAAATCAGTAGAAATTAATATTGTTTTAGTGCAAATTGATTGGTCTATTCTTACTATTTGTAAATCTGTAAATGCTGCAGTTTTTATGGTGTTGTGAGTGTATTTTGTAATTTATCTTTATATACTAAAAAAGACAGTTACTAAACATCGCTGCTTTATAGTCTGGTTTTTTAAAAAAATAATTGATTTAATTTTATTAAAAACGGAAGCTTATAAGAAATGAAAAACACACACTGGCTTTGGATAAGTTAAAATAAATATTCATCTTTGAAAGTTGTATAAAGCTACATCAGTGGTACCTCAGGGATCTCACTTGGCATTTATTTTGTTTTTTGTTTTTATCAATTTTATATCTAATGTATTAAAGTGTCCCCATTTGTTATATGCAGATGATTGACAATTGTTTGGCGATGCAGAATGATTCATTTGCGGTAAATGATTGGTGAGTTTTACACGTGATATAACGAAACCTTAAAAACTGTCAGTTTATTACATTTTTTTAAACCTGAATTCCTTCAATTTGTGACTTAGGAGTATTACGTGACTCCAAATT
The DNA here is from genome assembly GCA_963932245.1 of Tachinus rufipes. Classification (NCBI taxonomy): domain Eukaryota; kingdom Metazoa; phylum Arthropoda; class Insecta; order Coleoptera; family Staphylinidae; genus Tachinus; species Tachinus rufipes. The sequence continues at coordinate 65,795,350 of OZ010745.1, read as the reverse complement.
ATTATTTAGTTTGCATATTGATTTTTGTAGTCAATAAGGCTAATAAAATATTTGTATTTCTTAAGAGATCTTCCACTGATTTTGGCAATGTTTGTGTTCTTCTAATTTTGTACATTTCTCTAGTAAGATCACATCTTGAATACTGTAGCGTAAATGGTTCCTTCTTGCAAAACTTATATTGGCTGATTAGAATCAATTCAAAATAAGTTTTCAAATGTGTTGCATTCAAATTAAGTCAAGCAGGTGTTTACTTGTTACTTGAATATACTGGCGTTTATTTGGGATTAGATGCGTTGGATAAACGAAAAAACGACATAGATAAGTAATTTAAAATATTAAATAAGTTTATTTGTTCTAATGAAATATTACCTACGGCATGCATAGCCCACTTTCTCGAATTGCGCGACTTGCTAATAATGTGTCAAACTTGATTTTATATACATTTTTTAAGACGAATACCATAATGATATTTTTATTGTAATGTATGTATTATGTATATGTTTATTTTGATTTAGATAGTGGATGTATTGTTTTAACTATAGTTAGAACAAGAATAAACTATTCAAAATTTAAATAATTAATTAAAAATGAGATACTAAAAATACTTACCTATCAAGAAACAGAATGAAAGGATTGAACAAAAACATAAAAATATGTGAAGAATGCAACTTTTGCATCGAAGTTTTACCAATCTCCAAACCAATACAATTTTTATGCAGTCGGGCATTTCTTCAAATGTAAGGGAGTGCAGCTTTATGCTGGCACCACATTCGATTTTATAAGCCAATTGGAACGTCATCCAATCATTTTTTGAAGTTATTTTGTAAAAATTACAAATATTTATTAGCATTGACACAATTTCGAATTAACTAAACCGAAAGTTGTTAAAAATTGCATGCCACACATAAACGCTAATTTTTTGTTGAAATCTTTTTTGTCTAATTAAATTTTTCAATGACTAGACATTATTATTATGAATATTATTGACGCCATTTTTGGAAACTATCAATTTATTTGACTATAATATCATACTTGCAATGGTGGGATTTTGTTTATGATGCTTCAATCACACAGGTACACCTTCACTACGCTTAATTTTAAAGTACTATGGCTCAAATATGAACGGATGTACAAACACAACAGTTATGTCCACTTTATTAAGAATTCAGAAAAGTCGCTCGCTCATTTAAAGTAACTTGGACCGGTTGTGTATGAATGGATTCTTATTGAAATAGATAGCTAAGAAATTTGTCCTCTATACTTAAATAAACTTTAAAAATATTTAATATTATTTTGAAACTATTGTATGTATTATATTGGCACCTGCAATAAAATTTATATAATAGGTACATATTAAAATTAAAAATGATTATAAATTTAAATTTCTTGATGAAAATTAAAATTATTAAATATTTTGAAATAGCTTTTCGAGCTTCCACAAACTCTGAAATATTGTTATGAAATCATATCTATTAATTTTATTTCTTATGGCAATTTGATACATGCAAAATAAATATATATATATATATATATATATATATATATATTGTAATTTCAAAACTAAAACAAAAACAAACAACTAATGTGAAATTTATTACGTTCACGGTTGAAGTACGAAATCTATTCGAATTCAATTACACCTCTTGTAAAATCTGTAAATCTTGCTGCTAAGACTATAAAGATAAATATTATTATTTAACTTATTTAGCAAATACAATGTATAGTGCAATAAATAAACCTATATAGCAAACAGGAATTCAACAAAAAGGAAAAGCCAATACGTGAAATATTGGCCACACGTTGATAAATGAGTGCACTGTAATATGTTTGTAGAATAACAAAATCACTCAATAGAAATAATTATAAATTCAAAGCAATACACACCTTGCGGATTATATTAAATACTTTTATTTCAAGAAATAAATTCATTGTCTCTACGAGTTATAAATATTAAATTACATTTATTTACTTTACAAATGTGCATGTCTGAAAATAAAGTTGTAAAGAACGAAGGAAATGCGTTAATAGCGGATGTTTTATCATGAAAAAACCATGCTTGAGAATTTCTATTGTTAACAGGTTAAATACATTATATTTACACAATGCAACTTTTCTAAGTTGTAAACAATGACATAGCCAATGTATGTTTAAAAAATGTTTTCTTATTTTTTTTATGCATCAATACTGCATTAACTGTTGTGTCATGAAACTTTATTTCTAATCTGATCACTCATATTATGTAATGTTTGCGTTAATAATAAAATAATAAATGTTAAAAAAATAATTATATTATTTGATTTAATTATTAACTATCAAAATGACTACCAAAATGCAAATATTAATACATTAATAGTTAGTGCGTAAAGCTAAGAAAACACAAACGAAGCGAGTGTAATAAATTTAAAAAAATGATAATTATATTTGACATTTTATTGTTTTATTTCCTATATTGTACAAATTAATTTTCCAGATAAAAATTCACAACTTAAATGTTCTGTTTAATGGAAGTCCCGTTTTCAATTAATTGTTTTACAAACTTAAAAATGCGTAGATATACAATAGTAATCATGTCTAGTTGCAGTGGAGTGTACATAAAATTACAAGTTGTTCTATTATTATTATTTGTTTGTTTTACCAAACATAATTAAAGAACTTTATATTGTACAATTAAAACATTAATACACTAGCGAGCAAAAAATAGAGGTCACTTTAAAATTATGATTTATTTTTGTTTTAACTTTATGTTTTAACTTTATGTTTTAACTTTATGTTTTAACTTTATGTTTTTAGATTGTAAACCAAAGTAGGCGTTTAATAATTTATTTCCTTACAAATGTTATTTATCTGTGAGTTATTATCACCGTGTTACATACTTTTTTGAAACAGCATCCATTTCGCTCTAATTAAAAACCTACATTTTGTTGTAGTTTTTTTACTTAGTGTTGATTTTTCTCTGCAAAACTTGTCATTCACACAGCGTACTGTACTTAGCAGGTCATAATGTTTTTAAGCCTTATTTTTGGAGCAAGAATTATAGCATCGGTTAAAAATGGGCGAGGAAAACGTGAAACGTGTTTTTATGTTGTACAAAAGGTGTATCAGCGTTATTTGGATATTGGCTGATAACAACAAACAGAGATAACCGTTTTTGGTGTCTACAATTTTGCGGAATAGAACAGCTTCTGCAGTTTGTCTACAAAATCAACTCCATGAAGTAAATGTTAGTGAATGGACCGTTAGGAGAAAGCTTTGAGCTGCTAAATTGTCTTGTAGAAATATAGTTGGTCCACCTTTACTGCACCGACATCGTATTGCAAAATTGGTTTTTGTCCAAAATCACCGGGCATGGAATAATGAGGACTGGAGCAGGGTACTGTTTTCAGATGAGTCGCGCTTTTGCCTCAATGAATCAGACCGACGACGTCGGAAAGTGTGGAGAAGACGCGGAGAAAGATACGTTTTAGTTTGTACTGATAAACAACTTCCATTTGGCGGTGGGTCGGTTATGGTTTAGGCAGGAATTTCTATCAAAACACGCACAGAGTCTTTATAGAAAATGGCTTCCTGACAGCTCACAGATACATTATGGAGGTTCTAGATGATCATGTTATGCCCTTCATGACAACTATGGGCGAGCGCCTCATTTTTAAGCAAGATAATGGTAGACCTCACGTAGCCAGAGTTGTCAGAGATTATCTGGATGAAGTGGGAGTTTAGCGGTTTGACTGGCCAGATTTCAGCCCGGAGATGAATCCTATAGAAAATGTCTGGGATGAGTTGGGACGACATATCCAAACGCATACACCTGCTTTAAGAACTGCTCAGGAGCTAAAGCAATTGCTATTGCAGGAATGGATTAATTTAATTCAAAGTGTTCCTCGTTGACTTCAAGCAGTCATTAATTCAAGAAGGGGTAATACTCGTTAAGTATTAGTGATAAGTTTTTTTCATATTTTTTGTACAATATTAGTTCTAGGAACAAAAAATCAAACTTTGTCTGAACTGTCAAAATTCGCAATAAAAACAATAAATATGCTTTACGATTTAACATTGGATTTTTAATTTATTGTGCAAAACACAGTAGTATTGCTTACAATTTGCTAATATAAGGTTAAAACAAAAAATTCAAAAACTAAGTCATAATTTTAAAGTGAATTTTTTGCTGGTCATTGTATATTTATGCAAGCAAAACATTTTTGAAGAATTTTTAATAAATAATTTTGATGATATGTTCTAGATATTATTATTTAATATATTTTAAAGTGTATATTTTTATAGTATTTGATTTCTTATATTGTATCTTGTATAATTGTATAATTTGTATTTTAAATTTAGTGTTTATATGTTAGTTTAAATTTTATATTACTGCATTACATTGTCTTGAGATCTTTAGCAAACTTTTTTGATAACACAAATAAAATTACTATTATTATTATTATTATTAAAATTTAAAATAAATCAAATTGCTGAAAAAATAAAATTTATTAAGAATATTCAAACAAATGTGAATTAAATAATTGTTTCTAATTAGAAACAGTAATCAATTAATTTAATAATATTCATATACTAAACATGTAAATAAATAAGAAACATTTAAAGTGCGTGTAAAATCTAGATAAATTATACGGATTATAAATGCCGCATAAAAGGAATATTAAGTTATTAATGGCAAGTTACTTTCTCTGAGATGAATTAATTTTGTGACATTAAATTAATTATTGCACTGGAAGAGTTTAGTAATTTAAAATTAAAAAAACTATATCTTGTTGTTTGTTTCTTTCACTTCACATTACACACTTTTTATAGGTTTTATTTTGGAATTTAAAGGTTAATTTTGTCAGATTAATTTAAAATATTATAAGGTTTTTCAAATTAATACATATTGGTAACTATTTAGTTACAGCATTATTATTTACCTAATGTTATATTGCTAAGTATTTAAGCAATTTTGTTTATAAATACAATAGTAAACACAACGATCAGCGGATAACAAGTTTTAAAAACAAACAAAAATGAGAATTTTGTTAAGTAAAATGTAACAAATATAAGATAATAATCTAAAAATAATTGATGATTAGGAATTTTTTGTTTGAAATTGAAAGTAATCATATAATAATAATAATAATAATAATAATAATAGTTTATTTATGCAGAAACACGAGTCAGGTACAATTTGTTAAAAAAAAACAATATAATAAAAAATATAAAAAAAATTCAAAAAGTACAATTACATATATATACATTTAAAAACATTCTATTTGTTTTATTCATGACAGTAACACATCGATATATTTATTTAAAATAATAATAATAAAAATATGTAATAAGTAAAAATATGTTATTGGCCTATACAAAAATTAAAATTTAAAAAGTCATCGTAACTGAAAAAAGCATTATCAATCAACACATCTTTAATTTTATTTAAAAACAACTTAATTGGTAAATCAGTTATTCTGGTAGGTAGTACATTAAAAAATTTGATGCAATAAAAATTTACGGAATCTCTGCTCTTTGCAAGCCTAAGAATTTTTGGACAAAATTTATTTTGATTTCTTGTGTTGTGATTGTGAACTGCAGCATTGGTGTCATATAATTCAGGATGCGTTTTAATATATTTAAGACATTCATAAATATACAAACTTGGAAAAGTCCTTACTTGTAAAGTTTTTAATTGTTGTTTAAAGTCTTCTCTAAATCTTAAACTAGTCATAACCCTAATTTCTCGGCGTTGCAGAGAAACAAGTTTATGACGAGCAGCCGAATGCCCCCAAATAAGGATACCATAAGTTAATTTAGATTGAAATATTGCATGATAAGTGGTTTTTAAAAGATGTATGTCAATTGACCCTTTAAGGTTACGTAAAACAAATATATCGGAACATAGTTTCTTTTGTTTGACTTTGCTATGAACATTCCATCTCAAAGCAGAATCTACTTGCAAACCTAAGAAAGAAACACTACTTACAGTATTGTTACTAGCTTGTAAATTAAAATTTAAACTGATGGTTTTGCTGTCATTTAAACTAAGCCTGTTATTGTAAAACCACTTTGAAATAGAAGTCATATGTTAAGTAATGGCCCAAGTACAGATCCTTGTGGTACACCATAAGTAATATTACGAAACTCGGATAAATTATTATCGACTTTTACTTGTTGTGTGCGGCTTTGTAGATAAAATGTAATTAATATGCAACTTTTCGGTAAATTTTTATAAGTATATAGTTTTCTACTTAAAATACTGTGGTCAACACAATCAAACGCTTTACTAAGATCTAAAGAGCTAGCTGTTGTTTGCTTACTCTGTTCAAAAGAATGTATAATATTCTTGACCAAACTTAATATTGCATTTACAGTTGAACGATTTTTTCTAAAACCATGTTGCTGATTTGTAAATAAATTTTTATTTTCAAAAAATGCCAATAATTGTTATCCTAATAATTTCTCCAATATTTTTGAAAGAATTGGAAGAAGACTAATTGGTCTATAATTATCAGGTTCGTTTTTATTTTCTTTCTTAAAAATTGGAAGTACTGTAGCTATTTTGAAGGCATCAGGAAAAATGTTACTTTTAATAGATAAATTAACAAGTTTAGTTAACGGTTCAATTAGACAGTTTTTTTGAATTTTAATAAGTTCTGTAGTTAATCCGTAAAATCAGAACTTTTACTTAATTTCAAACTATCGATTGCATTTCAGACTTCATTGTACGACACAACACGAAATTTAAAATAATTGGAGACATTACAAACGTTACACATTAAAAGCAATGGATCAATATCAGGTGCGAGTTGATAATTTTATTTTTTTAGGAATTGTAACAAAAAAATCATTAAAATCATTTAGAGAAATATCACAGGCAATATCACGTTGTTTTGAGGTACGTTTAGTTTTTATAAGTTTTCAAGCAGCTTTTTGTTGGTTATTACTGCTTTTAATAAATGAATTATTTGCTGAGATTTTGGCCTTTAAAATAGCATTTCGGTATTTTAACCGATATGAGTTTTGACTAACATTACATTGAGGATTAGTAGATCTCAAACAAACTTCATTCAATAAACTCAAGTGGTCACGCATAGTTTTTAGATCGTTATTAAACCAATTAATTTGGCTTGATGCTTCCACACCTTTCAACATTTTGTAGGAAATGAAAAATTTATGGCATTACGTAATATATTTAAAACAATTTCTGCTTTGGTGTTTATAGACATTGTATTATCTTCAGGTCTTACAATTTTGACTTTTTCCTTTATAGAATTTAAAATTTCATATATAAATTGGATATTGGATAAGATGATCAGAAAGTTTTGTATTAACTAAGTTCAAATCTATGTGGTAGCTTAAGTTAGAAAATACATTGTCAGGACAATTTTCTTTTCTAGTTGGCAAATTAAAACTAGTGGATAAGCCATATCTCAACATAAAATCACACAACATAGTTTTAAAATTATTAACCCGATTAAATTTTACGTTAAAATCTCCTCCTGACAAAGACATTTTTATTAAAATTATTTGATTTAATGCTTCAGCTAATACATTTAAAAACACATTAAAATTTCCTGATGGGGATCGATATAGAGAAATTATTATGCAGTTACTGTCATCAATACATAAATTATTTAAATTGATTGGGGTGCATCGAACATTTGGTGAACATAAAATCATTACTCCGCCGCGCTCAAATATTTGTCGAGAGAACTGTGAAACTGTTGCAAAGTTGTTTATTTTTAATTGTAAGGCTTCATTTTCTTTGAGCGAGTGCTCACAAATACATAAAATTAAAAATGAATTTTTATATTCCAATAATAATGATTCAAATTTGTCTTGTTTTGATTTAATAGACTGTACATTTAAATGTAAAATATTAACTGTTTTAGTAGTTGTACCTTCTACGATTCCGTGAGTTGCTGTTTCTGTGGTAGAAAAAAAAAAGTTTAATTCGTACATTTCTCGGCCAATTGTTAGGATCCGTAATAATTTTGTCATATAACCTGAGGGTGGAAACTTTAAAAGACGAATATTTTTCCGGGTTTTTTGAAAGAAGTTTACAAATACAAAGTCTGTAACTTCACGTGGAGTAAAATTGTAGATGTTTAATCTATTGAATTATATAAAAAGAACTACATTTTCAAACTTTGGAGCCGATAGATTGTGTCTAAATGGTGTCGCAAGCGCAAAAACAACCAAACAAAAGATAAAATTGCCTAAAATCAATTTCGTCAACAATGATGTTTTTTACTAGATTATGTATCCGAATCAATCGTCACCAACTAGAAGGTCATACAATGCTTTCAAAAAAATAAGTCAAATAATCTCATGAAATAAAATGTTTAAGTGAAAAAAATCAATCATTTTCTGAACGCGTACTCTTTGAGATGACAAGATTTATTTTTGTTGTAAATTTTGTGCAAGAAATCATACCGTTTGATTTTTTTAATTATTAAATACGAAGAAAGTTACGATAGTTAGGCTTATATTTTTTATGCATTATATAACCATCCAATTGGTGATATTTGAAAACATAAAATCTATTAGAATACTACATTGTATAACAAAAAAGTTTTAAAAGTTTGACGAAAACATTATTTGTCGAAGGACCTATTTTGGACAATTTAACTTCTTGTTTGGTAGTTTCCGCGCTTGCGGTACTACTTAAACTCAAACTATTGTCTGTCACTGAATAAAATATTGTTTTCTATGTGATAGTTCTAACGATTGTGGTTTTATTGAAATTTATAGCTATTTTTATGTTGTTGTGGCATATTGAGTAATTCTGAAATATTACTATTTGAAATTGAAAAATTGATTCCAAAGTATCATTTTCTTTAATCTTATTAATACGTTTTTTGATACATATATATTACTTGCCAAAACTATTCTAACAAATAGAAAGATATAAAAAAGAAGAACAAACAAAAGAGTAAAATTAATGGTCAAAAATGAAAGATAAAAGTAGTAAAGTGTTTAGAATTTATGTTTGCTACTGATGAGTCTAATAGAGAGCATGTAGTAAATATGTAAGAAAAAAAGCATTTATAGCAGCAAGTGAAAATGGTAATTTGGAGCAAAAGTATGGAATTTGAAAGGGGAGCAATTCATAAAAAAGGTATAGCAAACATTTTTGAAGCAAGCGTTAGGAGTAGAACCTGTAACAACTGGTAATGTAGTTTTGCAGGAAGCTAACTGTACCTAAGTCAGAAAGTGGGCAGCTGCAAAACTGCAAAATTTTGAAGAAAAGTTTTTTAAGGAGCGATGAAAGTTTAGTAAAGGAAATATTAAAGTCAGTATGACTGAAAGAACACGTAAATGTACATGTGACAAACTTTTGTTATAGTTGTATGAAAAAAATGGAATGTTAGTAAAAAAAGTAACAGAAGAAGAAGTATGAATAAAAGTGTAGACTAGAAAAGGTAGAATAAGCAAGAAAAAAATTATGGTAGCAGATACAATGCTAAATATAAATGTATTTAAGAATATTGTAAACTACCAGCCTACTTACAGCAAAACTAATTAGAGGATACTCAACAATTGATTGAGAGGTGGAAAAAATTAAAGAGGGCAAAGAAAATCCAACAGTGTAAAGTTTCAAGATTGTTTTTTAAGTTAGAGTTTTTTTGTATGTAGTTTATTTATAATTTGATTATTATTATCAAAGTATGATCGTTTTACGCGTTTTACATTGGCCTTGGAGTTGATAGATACACTATACGCCAGCCAATATTGTATGTTTTTGAATATTTTTTATGTTTGAAAAAAATATATAAATACACAACTCAATTGATAAAACAAAACTCATATAAACGTTCCGCATCATGTTACACTTTGTATAACAAAATCGGATGCGCGCGCAATATTTACGACTTGTTGGAATGGTTTTGGCAAGCAGTATAATATAATTTTATAAATATTTCATCGCCTCTAGTGTTTTACATTTTTAAAATGTTTAATATTGTGATTTAACTATGATAAAATATTGTTACACACATTAGAGGTTTATTATATTCAACATACTCAGTCATTCTAATCTATTATCTTAAATGAATTGCTTTCTATTGATTTGTAATTTGTTCGACATTTATATCAATAAGAATATGAAAGTTGCAAGACAATGTTTAGTGAATACATATATTAATTATTTGTAAGGATTAAATAACATTTTCAAGTTGCATTTTATCAATAGCATAAACTTGTCACATATATTTTGTCCGCAGGTGTAAACCCACAGTTGATTTACTGTGACATAAATACTAGTTTCTGTTTACACATATTATGGCATATTAATGTGTTCACAATAAAACATGACAATAAAATAAATTTAAAAATAAATAAATAAATAAATACAAAATCTAATATTACAGGTGCTAAATATAATTACAGATAGTACTTGTATTGAAGCATAAACCTAACCTAATATTACAAATGACACCAACGTTGTAAAATTCTTTGATGTCAGACTCTAATAGTAAACTTTACTTAGTATCACATACACAGTAAAAAATCGAAACACGTTACATCTTTTTAAGGACTTCAGCGCTTTCTAAAACCTTGACGCATTTTTTCATGCATTCCTTTTTATTTGACAGAATTATTGCTTGAGCTGATTACGGTAGGAAAGGTAGGCTTAGCATTTCTCTAAAATATGCTTTACTGTCAGAGGGTTGAGACATGTTTAACACATGGGTTGTTTGTCGTCGGTCAAAAGTAGTATGTTCTATTATTATTTTTATATTTTTCTGAGTCACGTTTGATTTAAAACAAAAAAAGGGCATATCTTTAGGATCATTTTAAGCTCACAATAGCTGTGTTTGCAATTAATACTACACCGGGTGTCTCATTACACGTGACAAATTAAAATAACTCAAAAAATACGCATTGTACTGTCGCAGATAAAAAAATTTTAAAGGGTTCTTCTCACCGAGCCACATTGGCTGGAGCGGAGGATAACTTTAAAGTTTTAAATAAAAACCCTTATTTTTTATTATAGATTCAAAAACTTTTTTTTTTTTTTATTTGTGATAAAAGAAACTGCATTAATATTTTTAGAAAACATGAAAACAGTTATTGACTTTGCAGTATGGTTTATTTAACTGTGCAAAACAAAATTTCAATGATTTTCATTTATGGCAAATATAGGAAAAAATCTGATAATTTTGTCAATTTTTATGCTGGGCGTTTTTCTGAAAGAGTACGTTATGTTTTTTTTTGTTAGAGTTGTTAATTAGTTTTCTACTGACAAAAGTGTACAACCAAAGAAAATACTGTTTGTGGCTCATAATCGTCGCTTTTAACAAGTTTAGTTAGAGGTTGAAGTTATCCTTGTTTGTTTTAATGTCCGGTATTGAAGTCCTTTTGCTGCAACAGTCTGAGTGCAGTAATAAGAGGCGGTCAAATTTTGTTTATTAAATTATTTATGATTGTTGAGCTTTTTGAAGAAATTGTAGCTGGGCAATTAAACGTCAAGTGAGCAGTCCATTTTAAGCGACCTTCTTCGATTTAGCTCAAATTTTGTACACTTTTTTGGGTACCCAAAATATGACCTTATCAAAAATTTTAGATCTCTAAGTCACATAGTTTGCTTTGTATAGCAAATTGAATTTTACGGCAATTTTTTAAGTTCAACTTAATTTTTTTTTTTTTTTATTTATTTTAATTGCATTTCAGCTTTTAAAATAGTTATAATTGATGGAAAAGCTTGCCGCGCATGCGCAGAAAACGCAAAAAACAGTTTTTATCAAAATTTATTTCACAAAAGTTGCCACTGATTAAGATTCCAAAGATAGCCAAAAATATGTACTTTAAGATGCTTCAATAAAATTTTTCTACACTAGTAACAGTTTTTGATCTAGAGCCTCTTAAACGCACAAAACCATTTTTTAATCAAATTTTTTGCACATATTGATTAATATATACAGGGTATTAATAAATAAGTATAACAAACTTCTAGGGTGGGTAGGGAAATACATTTGAAACACTTTTTATTTATAAACTTATTAGCAACCATGTTCACCATAGAAGCTGCACGTCAAAAACTTTTGTTTTTTTTAGTACAAATATCAAAATATTTTTTTAAAAGTCAAAAAAAATAATAAGATTAAAAATTATAGGCAATTAAATTGTTCATCTTTTTTGAACAGAATATTTGGATCTATCTCTAACCGTACTCGTGTCATAAATCAAAGAATGATTTTTTTAATTTTTTTTGTTAATTTTGTTAATAATCATTCTTAAAAGTCAAAAATTTGAAAAAAAAAATGGTATTCGAAATTAAAGGCCGTTCAATTGCACTTCTTTTACCTAATAACATGTTTTAATGTAGCTCCTATCGATTGAGTGTTATTAAAAAAAAAAAAACATCAAGGGGAACATTTTTTGAAACTTTACTGACCAACTTCGATGCAAACATTGCCCTTTTGCAGCATATTTTTATAAATTCTCTCAAAATTTTCAGGCATTTCTAGATCTTCTTTAGATTAACCCCACAAAAAAAAATTAGAAGCGTGAGGTCCGGGGATTGTGGTGGAAACATTACTGGTCCCTCTCGTCCAATCCATCTATCCCTAAACTGTTTGTTGAGGTAGTTTTAAACAGCAAGCAAAAAATGTGCCAGCGCACCGTTATGATGCACCCACATCTGTCGGCGAACCCCTATTAGTATTTTCTTCAACAATTCTGGCAAGACTCCTTCTAAAGGTAAATGGGACCGGTGATACGAAGTGAAAAAAGGTACGGCCCAATCAAACAACCGTCAAAAATGCCAACCCACACGTTGATTCTGAACTTTTGTTGGAATTTGGTTTGTCGAATTGTATGAGGGTTTTTGTCAGCCCAATGGTTGTTGCGAGAGTTAAGAATGCCTTCTTTGTTAAATGTTGTTTCATCAGTAAAAAGAACATACAGTGAAAATTGAGGCTGTAAGCAACAGCGATTTACGATCCAACGAGAAAAGTTAATACGTGATGGAAAACTTATTTTTGGACTTACAACTTGAACTCCGCAATTTACCTTGTTGACTGCAAAAGCTCTCGTATCTTGCAATCGCTGATAAACTTTTGCAAACACTCTATTGAAAGGTATTGTACAATTTGGAAATTGGGCTGTATACAAGCGTGTCGCAAGTTCACCATTTCAATGTGCTTTGTTGTTAACTAAGATCAATTTTTATGTTTAAATTCTAGTATAGACCAGGTTCAAGAAGAAGTTTAGATGAATGTTACTACATTCAATTTAATCTTGAACCCATTGCCTGATTTTTTGTTTTTTTATATGTTTTTGTGATTATGTAATTGTTAAGACATATATTTGTACTATGGGCAATAAATGTATTTATTATTTTTATTATTATAATCTTGAAAAGTATGTTGATTCATGATTTAAGTAACAAGTAACACAAATTCAACTATTTCATACGTCAAAATCATAAGCAATTTAAGACATAAAACATAGCCAACTTGAAAAAAAAAGTTTTTGACGTGCAGCTTCTAGGGTGAACATAGTAGCCTACGAGTTTTTAAATAAAAAGTGTCTCAAATGTATCTCTCTACCCACCCTAAAAGTTTGTTACCCATATACATTATCACCCTGTATATATTAATAAATATGTGCCAAAATTTTGATTGAAAAATGGTTTTGTGCGTTCAAAAAGCTCTAAAGCAAAAACTACCACTAGCGTGGGAAAATTTTATTCAAGCATCTTAAAGTACATACTTTTGGCTATTTTTGCTCAAAATTTGGAATCTTAATCAGTGGCAACTTTTAAAAAATGAATTTAAAAAAACAACGGTTTTTTATGACTGTTTTAAAACATTTCCAGGCTGAAATGCAATTAAGAATAATTAAATTAAAAAAAATTAAAGTTGAACTTAAAAAATTGCCGTAAAGTTCTGAAATTTGGCATGAAGTCATATTTTGGGTACCTAAAAAAGTGTACCAAATTTAAGCTAAATCGGAGGGAGTCGCGTGAAAAAAACTGCTCACTTGACGTAGAATTGCCCAGTTTTGACGTGTAATATTTTGGCTATAAATGTGGAAACTTAAACCAGTTTGCGAGTTTTAAAATACATTTTTTTCTCATAGGTGCTTTAATATAAACAGTAACGCGATTGATCCAAGCAACTGGCGCTTGACATTTGCTTCTCTTATGTATAGGTTTTCTACACACGCAAAAGAACAGCTGGGTGACCAAACTCTTGACGTTTGATTTGCATAGCATTGCAATTGCGCCAGAATATATGGTTTGACTGCAACGCAATAAGATGCATTTTTACTCTTGTTGGAAACTGTAGACCGTTAAATGTTAGTATATGTTTCGGGTTTCTTTGCGTTTTTGTTTTGCATACTAAAGATGCGACGCACTTTGATTGCCTCTTAAGCACTTAGTTTTTTGATCATTTCTTCTGGCATAAATTTTAGTCTCTGCAAAGACAATGCTTGTGTTTGAAGTTTTATGATCTGAGACTTTTGTTAACTGAGTTGACACCGTTTTTAGAAGAACGCTGACTGACAGTCTAAATTTAGTTTTATCAATCCGTCCATATATTTTTTTTCTTTTGTTAAGGAAGGTTTGTATAGGTGGGCGGAGACCTGGTACTTATATCACAACTTGATCAGCTGCACAAACTTTTGAACAGTTAGTCTCACTACCGATCTAACAGATCTTGGTACTCACGAGGGAGTTAAACATTATTACTATTTTTTTAACACAAAAATTATTAAGCGATTAAAGAAAGTATATAATTACTAATTTAAAATAGTATAATTTTGTAATGTGTGTTTTTGTACATTTTATTGCATGTAACAATAAAGTTTATGAAACGTAACGACCTCACTCAGGAAAAGTTTTTTAATAAAATTGATTATAATTATAAAATAGTTTTAAATATTTAAATAAGGCAGATAATGCCATTATTGGCGAGTTTATTTTAACTACAAGCGCCTAGAATGTCTATATGTTTTACGTATACTTATTATGAGCAATAACATAAAATACAAAGTTTTAAAAATCAAATAAATTTTTACGTACAGTTTGCTTTTGCTCATAAAATATACGTTTTTGTTAGCTATCCATTATTTTCCATGTGGCATATTTGACTACAACTGGGATACCGGATTTGAGTTTTTCTTTGAAGGTTTGTTTAAGGGGTTTTTCTGATTTAAAAATAAGTAGTTGTTTTTTAATTAAGAACAACTTTAAACGGTGTTGCCTTTATCTTTCGAGAAAATATACGGGTCCACGCTAAAGAACCCGATATTGATTTGCGACAAATTTTCCATATGTAGTCTTAGCTTCGTAGCAGAATTATACCAATATTAAATAAATATGTAAAATTTTTTGTCGCTAACGGATTTAATGTTTACCCTCGGCTTTACCTAAAATTTGCTAAAAAATGGCTGCAATTTTGCAAATAATGTTTGACACAGAATTCTATATTTATTTATCTTTTTGAGGAAATAAAATTAGAAAACTTTTTAATTAATTTTAAAATTAAATCTGTATCTAAAAGTTGAAATTTTATAAATGAAATATTCTTATTTTAGTAGCCTACCATGTTCTACATCTGTCATTCCAGTTTATAACATGCAATCACATTTTTAGCTGGTCAGCGAACATAATTATAACAAATTTAATATAATTGTGTTGTGCCAAAACGATTATTAAATCGAAATCAATGGAAAGAATTATGCGTTGGTTCCATATGTGATAGTTGATTATTTATGTATGTATAAATTTATTTCACTGTCATCTCAACAAATTATATTACATACAGACTTATACATGCTATAAACATAATTAAACACACCCGTGTAGATGTACCTAGATAATGTTAACCTAGATCATTCATCTCTGTTCTGCAAAATTAAATAACTTTATTCTAAATCTAATCAATCAAAATTAAACAATTTCTTATTTAATTACTGCGCATAATCAATCAAGTGACTAAATAAACACAATTCATTTTATTATATTGGTATTGTGATCATAATAAGGAGGGCGCGTATCAATCATTATTATTTTATATAATTGCAATAAATGTCCGTTTAAATCAAATGTCAAACGAACACATTTATAATGAGACTTCTAGGCTGTTTAAAGTTAGTAGCATGAAATCAGTCATGAAAGCGTTATACTATTATAATAAAAACTTACATTTCTTTGAAAAATATTTTTATGGCACACCTTTACTATAATAATTCTTCCTTGGGACAAATTATTAAGGAGTATACATTTGTCTTTTTAAACAGGAACTATTGTGCGTAGATGTATAATTAATTTGGAAGGATTAAGCAACACCAGATGATATTGATAAATGAGCAAAATAGAATTTCTTTATCTATTTTGTTGTGTGGCACTTTCACGCTTATTGCTTCATTTATCTATTGCCACAGACTTCGCATACAATTGAAATTCCCGAAATGTCAGCGAATATAAACAAAGTAAATAGAATTTAATAATGCCAACAATCTCCATTGATGTAATCTTAATAACTACAGATTTTTGCGTAAATATGCAATGTGACGATAAAATGCGGATACCGAATGCAAGTGTATTGAACCCGGTAGTTTCTGGCAGTGGGCCAAACATTGCAAACCAACCTTGATTACCGCGCCTACACTTCACTTTCTGGGAAAGAGAAAAAAATTTCACGGTCCACCTGTATGTGCACACACAATAAAATAAGTGTATGCATATTGCATGTCAAGTTTATGCAGTGCTTTGCATTGAATAATGGGTTCGCCACTAGCATGAGATATGTGATCGTTTTATCGGACACTTTATTAGATGAAAACATGGAAAGCTCATAATGTTTATTTTCTTTCATATAAAATATATTAATATATTAGATTAAAACAGAAAAAAATATGAGAAAAATAATCCTTTTAAATAGTTAATAAAATTCCAACTGTACGAACGTAAAAAATATGTCATTGAAAAATTAACCGACTTGAATTTAAAACGATAATATAAAATAAATTCTACAATTAAATTAAAAAATGCAAAACAAGTTTAAAAATAAACTCCTGGTAAATATTATTAGTCCATGTTATCTCCTTATAATGTATACATGATGTTTAGGATTTCACAATGGGTTTACCATAATCGTTATAAATTATTATATAACAGATTACCCAAGGCTGAATTTTTGATATAAAACAAAGGATTAAAGAAACTCTAAGATAATTTAACTTAGATTTTACTTTAGGTTGATTACTAGTATACTATTTTTTTATTTTTTTTTTCAATCAAATAGAATTTGTTATAATATATTGATTAGTTTTAATTATATTAATCTGATATGACATTTTTGAATTTTTTTTATTGTTACTTATATGTATACAATAGACTGGCAAAGTAATCTTTATGCAAAAAAGTAAGCCATGCTATGCCATAGCACTGCTTTTGAAGTTATAAAGGTAAACCCCTTACCTTACTTAAAAAAACACTTTAAAATGCTACAAATTTGACAAAATGAGAACAATATGTCATTATAAAGTTTACTGAATTAAAAAAATATACGTTGAATTTAAAAAAAAACATAGTATATTGATGTAAAGTTTTAGGTAGAATCTACTCAGCAAGGGCACTCAATTGCTTCTTTGAGGACTCAAAGTATGCACTTGATTCAAATCTGGAAGTTATTATACTTATTAAGTATATTATCTTGTAAATTCAAAGATAGTGCGACACGTATTTTGAATTTTAAGGGCTGAAATTTGGCATAGTTTACTTTTTTTGCATAATCATCAGAAGAAGATGCATACAAAAAAAAATCACATTTTTTTTAAGAGCTACTCTAGTATATATACATACTTAGTCACGCTATTCCCTTTTGGGGTTAGCAGTAGCACAATAGCTTCTTGTACCTTACTTTGGACAATTTGTCTACGTTTTTTTGTCTTTACATACTTTCTTCCGCAATATCTATACATCTGGTCATGCATGTTTTCTTATTCTTGCCAGTTTTAATTTTTCTTTTTTGCACACATTTATCTACAATATTCAACCAATTGTTACGTGGTATTCCTTTTCATTTTGATCCAAATACATTTCTATCATAGATTAGTTTTGCGATTCTATCTTCACTCAATGTCTTGACATGACCAAACCAACGTAGAATACTACGTTCGTACTGGTCTATCGGTGTTTTAGCCTATTCCAACAGCTTTTATTTTACTTTTGTGTTTCTCTTGACATACCCATGCTTCAGAGCCATACAGCAGAGTTGGTGTCAACTCACTTTTATAAACATTTTTGCCTCCTTGGATAAACTTTGTTTTTTGCAATCATACACATACTTTCGACTACTTTTTTCTAGGAATTTACTCGTCTTTCAATTTCAACATCTAAATTACCATTCTTATTAAACATTCTTTCCAGATACACAAACGCATTAACCTGTTCTAAACATTTACCGTTTGACCCAACTCTACAATTACTGCCTACTTCGTCTTTATCGAAGACCATGATTTTGGTATTTGCTACATTTATACAGAGATCTATTTTATTTGCTGCAACATTCAGTTGGTTAAGTTATTTTTATTTTCACACACTATTACAGCATTTTTTTTTTTAAATATTCCTAATAAGATTCACTGTTTTAAGATAACCTTGACAAACGTTAGTTACCAGTAAAGTTATCAGTGGACTTTTTAGAGTGGCTTTTGACGGCTGGCTGTGATAGTAGATGTGTGCTTGATATGCCTCTTGCTTAAGTGTGACTGGTTTTATTTATAGTATTTTTAGAATTGTTTTCTGTTTTTTTTCGAGATTGTTGAGATTAATCATTTATCATAATATAACATAATATTTTTATATATATATATATATACTTTTGAGTGCCACACATATTTTTTTATTTATTAACGGGCTACCCAATTTTTAATTAAAATACAAATTTTAAAACAATTATTACAACATATCATTTGAGTTGCAACAACTCAAGCTAAACATATAAATTTTATTAATATAATAACAGTTAAACACAGAAAATACAATATTAATACATTATACATTAAAAATATCAAAATAGATTTATTTCAGTAATTTATCATCAGTACATATAACATATACTTGCTGCCCATTATTAAAAGCATTTAGAGTATATCGCTTAATTATAAGAAAATTAGAAGACGTGGATCTTCTTTTGCAAAAACCATGCTGTTGATTATTTTAAGAAATTTTCAAATACTATGTTTATTTTATTAAAGACTATATGTTTAAATGTTTTTGGTATAGCACTTATAACAGAAATTTTTATTATTTTGTATATTAGATTTATCCTTTGACTTATGTGTTCTACAATATAACTAGACTTCCATATAGAAGGAAAATAACCTGTACTAAGGCTAACATTGAAGATGCAATTTAAAGAAGTGGCGATTTTATTTTTACATTATATAAGTACATATATTAATATACCGAAAATGTCTAACTTTTTTCAAAGAATTAATGTCGATAGAAGAGCTTAAATGCAAGTGGTATGGACTCGAGTAATTTAGTGGAAGAGTATACTTAAGAAAAATATAATGACAATAGATTTTTTTCTTATGTGGATGCTGTCACAATACCGTTATGCTTAATCTTAGGAATGCTATGATCAGAACTTTTAGATTTGTTGATGTACTCTTTATAACATAAATCATTTTACAGTTTGCATTTATGTTGGATGTCTGTAAAATGTAAATAATCTTCAAACCGTCCGGAGTCATATAAAGACTCCGGACGGTGTTATGTGCAATATTTTTGTAAGTGGACAAAATAATGGTAAAATTATTAACAAGTAAATTAATACAAGTATACTGTATACTATAAGATTTAAATTTGCAAAGAGTAGTTTTCAACCTACAAAATGTAGATAATTCTGAATGCCTACTAGGTTGCTTTAGAATCATGTTTTCAATATTATTTTAAAATTGATAGTTGTATGTAAAGTCGGATGATATTTATAGCAGGAAAGTAAGTAATTGTTGGAAATACTACTGTAAGTTGTTGTATTTTTTTTCTATTGCGTTGGTCTTCTATTGCACTGGCAATGCTTGTCAAATTGTTTGAATTTGCTACATCTAACAGGTTATTTTTATCTGGGGTATATCGTGATGGGTGTTGTTACTCCTTCTTTTTTTAGCCAGTAACAGTATTTCTTTTAGTCAATTTATAACTATACGACATTACTTTATCATATAACAGCAATTAACACCTATGTGGATTCTCTTTTGTAGAAGAGTTCTGGGTGCACAGTATATTAGTTACCTTCCGGGGTTACTACGAGATCACTAGGCGAAGGTTGTCGGATATAAGCATCTATCTTGGAGTTTGAGATAAGGTGTATTGGCTCTTTGCGGCCGATAGATGCAGCTCTGCAGTCGATCTCTAGTGTGCCAGGTGTTTTTGATTGCAAAGCAGAATAGTTGCTGTGTCCTTGGATGATGCGGCGGAACTATAAGACTTTAGTCCGGTGACATCAACCCCACTTTTGCAATTCTACATTTATTTTTATCTTTCAGCGTTTACAGAAGGTTGTGCGTCTTTTTGGTGCGCATTAATGTCTTTGCACTTTTCCATCGGAAAGTTAAAAATATAATAATAAAAGTCAAAACTTTTTTGGAAATCTAAGGTAGGATCACGTGTTAGTGAGCACAGTTTTTTTTCACATATTTTTGTCTTGTCAGAGAATCACTATAGGGAATATTATATCTGGTGTTTGGTTGTGGTTTGACCCTTTAAAGTAGTTTACACAATCTTTACTTTTTACTGATCTTAGAAGCTTGCAGACTTTGGTTTTGCGTCGGTGCTTGTGACAACGCGGTTTTGATTGAGTCGTCGTTGGCGACGTATTCCGGTTTGGGGCACTGGGTTTCCTTTGAACGGGGACATCTCAGCTTATTTTCTTGGACCGTTGCGCCCTGTAAACTCCATCTATGTTGTAGGAGACTGCGAGGTCTCGATGGAAGTTGACAACGACATCTACTAGGAAATGAGTTGTCCTGGATCAGGTTTTAGCTAGTAGATGCAGCTCTGCAGTCGATTCCTGGTGGTGCACCAGGTGTTTTTGATTGGAAAGCAGAATAACTGTTGTTCTGAGGTCAAAATGTGAAATATTTAATGCAAATCTAAAAAGAGGAAAAGAGGAAGAAGATGCAAGATGATTGATGTTCTAAGAAAAAAGAAAAGCATAATTAATGGTAATTCTAGTTTTTATTTTCAATGTGGCGTTATACATTAAACAACTAAAATGTGCGATATCATATTCAACTCAAAACCATCTGTTATTTTTACATATAAAATCAATAAGAATAATTAATAGGGCATGCTTGACAACAAATTACGTTTCGGTTGCCAGTTAGTAAGTTACTTATAAAAAAAATCTATAACAAGTAATGGGGAAATTTTTCACATTTTGTCATTCTAGAACATTCATTAACAATGATCAGGACAACACTTAATTAATTGGATTCTAAGTTAAGATAGAAAAACTGAGCTAACAACTTTAACCAAATAGTTGTCCGCATTTATTACATTTATTTCTAATTTTTTGGTATTTTAGTCAAATTTTGTGCATGCAGTAGTTTTAGAGATACAATAATTAAAAAAAAAAAATCAAATTATTGAAAAACAAAACTTGCATTACTTTATTATGAATAAGATCAGAAAAATTGAAGAACATTTTTTGATTTAAAATTAATTTGTAACTTTGGAATAAAAGGGCTATTTATTGCTTCCCAATTTATTTCTATTCTGTCGCTTTGCGATAAATTCAAAATGACAATTGCAATTAATTATTATTTTAAAGCAAAACAACTGAAAAAGATCTGTGCCGCCTTCAATTGATGTGTAGGAAGACTAAAGAACATTTTGTCGCTTTGCGATTTAGTTTGACATAATTTAAAAATATATAAATACAATTAGTTATGAGTAATAATAACTAAAAGCTTTGACGTTTTGCTAAATGCCAAAATAATATTCTGTTTTTTTTTTAAATATACATATGAATTGACTAAAATCCATATCTCCACTTAGTATCTAATAAATTTTTAATAGCAACTAATTAATTTGTATAGAATATATGCCAACAGTGTGAAAATGTTTCTATTGAGTTTCAAAAGGTACTTAAGTAAGTTATATTGTGTGCACATGCCATATTTAATTTAAATATATGAAGCAGAGAACTGAACACGTGCTTAAAGCACTATCAATATACATTTCTCGGTATTCCATCAAGGCATCATCATCGATGCTAGATAGAAAGAGAATATTTTTCAATGTCAACTAATACAAAGCGTATAATGCAGTTGTAAGTGAAGGGAGAGCATACTATCGCATTAAAATTCTTCAAACATTTTTCTCCTAAGGACGCACACTGACCTACTGTTAATTAGTTACATTTAAATGTGTTATCGTCTCATCACGTAAATAGAGACGTGCGCCCTACAATGGCTATATTATATACGAGCTGTAGACATGATCTAGGTTAGAATTATAAACAAACGTGCCGCCGGATCGTTTGCGATAGGGATTTTAATTATAATTAGTTTGTAACGGGATATTTGCAATTGCGGGCTAGGAAATTTTAAATTAATTGTTCTAGATTGTTTCAATTACAAATGTAACATATATGTATGGTAAAATAATTCAGGACTGACATATACGTAATGACTATATTGCTACGAAGAAATTTCTTTGCAATGGAGTAAAACAATATTAGAAACTATTTAACATTTTATATAGTATTGTTAACTTAACAAAATACTATTGATAAAAAACAACTAAAAATAAAGTTATTTAGTTTATTATTTATAATGATGTAGCATAAAATAATAATAATGATTATTCTATATTTTTTTTTATGTTTGCAAGTGTTAATTGGGTATAACCACACAACTCTATAGGTTAACTTAATTGAGTATTTATAAGTTTCTAATATACATAACTTATTTTATCCCAACCTAATCTAGTCTAATAATTTATTGCAAGAAATTAAATAAAATATACAAACAAAAATTTTATATAAAGCCTTATTATACTAAATCACTACGACTATTATTTAACTCGTAGGCAAGAAGATAACCTAGTTAAAACAATTATCTATTGTTTGTCAAATTTATTTGTAAATTGATTCTTGATATATTATTTACACAGCATCTTTTAAAACGAGTTTTCAATGCGCGGTTTCACAAAAGGAAGGAATAGAATACCTTGATGGGCGACTACTTATGTTTGGCCTTAACTCAGAGATCAGTTTTAATTATTCGGTTTGTTATTTTTATCTGTAGGGTGAAGAACTATTTATGTGGCGATTGTTTAGTATTTACACTATACTACGGTTTGAGGCTCAGCGGTATACCATGTTCAAAAATCTCCCATTGACATTGATAAAACTTATATTGCTCGAATAGCTCTGACAATTACATCAGTTTCTGGTGTTCTATTTGTGGTTCCGTGGCAAATAGGGATATTAAGCGATAAAGTTTATGGAGGTCATAGATGCTTTATCCTCTAAACTTTAACCAACAATTTTTTTTTACAGACGATAGAACAAGTAGTAATAAAATTTTTAAAAGATGACCGAAGCTTTAAAGAGATATTTACTTTTTATTTTATAGACTTATTTTGAAAGCAGTCAATGGATTAGTAAAGTTTTTGTTCAAAATTTAAAAATTGATGGGTGTTTGTTAATTGAAGCAAAAGATTCAGTACAAAGTTAGATATTGGCACGTCCCTAGAACAAATTACTGTTAAAGTATAACCATATACTACTCTACGTCCAACCATCAAATGTTTTTTTTTATCCAGCTATTGTATACGGAAATAGAAGAATGAAATAGAGAGCTTTTTTTAAGGTAGTCAATTCCAACAAAAGGCTAATTTGGAAAAGAACTGACAATGTAATAAATACAACATACTATGACTACCCGAAGAAGCCAAAAGTGTGTGTCTTTTTATCTCGAATCGGATGTTTGGACACAGCATAATCAAATGTTTGAATATACCAACTTGTGGCAAATGTGGTAAAAACAAACAAACTAATATTTTGTGTAAAGTGTGAAGGCAAGCACTTTGTAAGTTAACGAGATTGTTCAAATATAATTAATAAGATCAGAATAACAAATAAAACTTTGGTGCTTAAAAGAAATAAAGAACACTGTTGGCTCTTAATTTATTTAAATCATTTGTTGCTGTTGTTAAAACTCTTGTTCTTAAGTTTACTTAACAGATCTAAAAGACTTTCTGAATGCAGCGGTACAAACAAGACTTAAGTCAATTAGAGTGGCGGTGTTTTGTTGGGTTAATTCTACTTAATGCGACGACTTGTTCTATGTCAAAATTTTTAAACTTCAAACAGTTTCTTATTTTTTTGCTAATTGGATGTATCTATGTTAATGACGTAGCTATCTATTGTGTTTTGAAGAATATGCTAAACATGGAAAGCCAATTTTTATTCAACATCAGGTTGCGGTTACAATAATTGGTTACTGCAAAAAATTGCAGTATACTTTGGAAACTGGACTTCGAACTTTATGAAGTTTACCTACTGTTTTATTGGTTTGAGAATGTCACTTATATTTACATATGGATCGAAAAGTAGTGACGGTCTGGGTTGCGTATTGGTAGTAGACTTTTGTACAGCTGAATCAATACCTCATTGTAGGCTATGTATCAGGTTAATCTCTACATCTAACTAAGTGCAGCTACATCTTAAGATATATGTACAGACTCACATTAAAAATGAAAGATGACAAATATTCTGATCATGTAACTATCAGTAACAAAAATCATATTTACCAACAAACTGCGATGTACAAGTGTAATAACAACTTGAAGTATGTAGTAAAGGCCAAAGCGTGGGGAAGAAATTATTTTTACGTGACTGTGCATTGGTCACTACCGATGAACCCTCAGTCATTGGTTAATGTTTGTGATATTTTTATTGTTTATTGCTTAGTGTTTGTCATAGCTTATTTTACTGTCTGCAATATATGAACATAAAGATAAGAAGATCAGATTGTTGATGTCGATTATTTGCTTGAATTTGTTCAATATAGCAGGCTGACTGATAAAAGTCTGTAATTGATAATTGTCTGGAACCTATTTTTTAGATAATTGAATGAGAATATTAGTAAGCCAGGCTAATTTGTGTTTGCAAATTTGTGTATGCTTACTATGACTACATGTAGAAAAGTATATGTAAATTAAGTCGATGAAATGTACACATGAAACTCATTTGAAGAATGTTGTGAAGTGATATATTGATAAGATATGCATATTCTGAAACTCAAGTGTATCTCGAACAGTTAAGTACTTTACACAAATTTGAAACTAGTTTTTTACATTGATCTGACAATGTTGATAATGTAAAATATAAATATTAAAAGGACATTACATAAGAAAGAGTCGGATATACATTGTAGATTTAAATGATTGTGTATGAATTATGTAATAATTTTTGATATTTGTATAAAATTTGATAAGTTCATGTTTATGGCTATGGCCTGAAGATGGCATTGAGTACGATTGATTTTAGAAAAATATTTTGAATAGTAAACAACGAATTATGCATGTACTAATTATTAAGATGTGATAAAATATTGTTAAATAGTATTTATAAATATTTTTGCATTCTAACTGTTCTGGTAAATGCATTTTAGTGAGTGGGCCTTAACTAACGTGGGACGGGGCTCGTACAATGTAAGAGATATAATCCGCAATTTAATCAAAGTATTGTATAGCCATAGATATAGTGTCTTTACGACATCTCACCGGATTATTTCATTATAAACCGTTTAGGAAAACAATTATGTTTGTTTTATATACCTGAAAGCTATTCAATCCGAATATTTAAGGGTGAAAATGTTGTATATTTATATATACTATACTGCTTAACAATTTTGCATTGAATGAACTATATATGTAACTATATCACATTATTAATCTAGATATAAACGTATGCGTAACACTTACAGTTATTCACTCATTTTATGTTTATTTGCTGAAATAATATCGAGTCAGAAATTAACAAGATATACATACATTTTAATTAATTTTAGAGTTATCGGAGTGTTTGGAATAGTTATGAGTTATTGCTCACCGAGATCTACATACACATTACGGTCAATACACTCACCATCGTTCTTGTGTATTTTAGACCATTTACAATTTGTTTTAAAATTTTAGATTGTATGTATACCTGCATGCTAGCTTCGCATGCAGTTTGCATCGAATAATTTATCTTCGTAAACAAAACGTGCGTTCGCTCGTAGCTATCGCACCATCGCGCATACGAATAATAAAGGATTTGCAATGTTATAGCTGTGCATAATTCCGTTTTAATAATAATTAAATAGTTTATATATTTGTAAATTTTAATTAAAAAAATATTCAAAAGATTTACAGCTAGATAGTTAGTTATAGATAACAAATTTTATTATAGTGTTTGATTAAAAATGTATTATAATACTAATAATCAGAATTGTAATTATTTTTGCGGTGGTCAATAGTCAATACTATATTGTAATGTTGTAAGTATGAAGCTTCAATGCTGCAAACAATTATATACAATATATTGATGTCATTGTACAATACCTAGTATCTGCATTATTTAGGTAAATTGAGATTTTAGTGAGTCTTAAAAAACAACCAATTTTAACAATAACTTTAATTAATTCTTAGCTTAATAATAATAATAATATTTGCCCAACAGAAATACATCTAATAACAGGACACATTAACATTAATAGCAAAACACATTTAAAAATGTCTATAACTTATTAATTAGACTCTAAAATATGTACGAATAGGTTATAAAAGCGCAGGTAAACTGTGATAAAATATATATAAATGTACGTTTACAACATTATTAAAATGACAACAAATTCTATAATCATTTCGATAGAATCACTCGTTCCGTTCCTACGTGCCACGTGGAGAAATTTTGTGCTATTTGTGTCTATCTGTGTGTATCTATAAAAAAAGGAGACAATATATTGAAGTTTACAGATGCAATTAATTTTAAAAAATTGTCAAAATAATAGTTTATACTTTAATAATGTAGTTTTGCCAAAATTAATAGCGATATGGAACTCTGAATCACTAAATAAAACAAATAAATAATATGTAATTTTTGATAAATAAATGCAAAAATTACGTATTAATCGGTCAAAAACCTTTAATTATGACAATCAGCGCACGCGCCTTATTACGACTTTAATTGGCTGCTGACTGATTGGGTTGTTTTATGAATTTAATAACGTAATTTGACATTTTTCCAAATTTCAGCTTTTCCAAATCATTTGCATTGAGTTAGTTCTTGTAACATGTACGCAGCTGTGCTGACGTCGTGCGATTGATTATTAAGCTGTCTGACTGCTTGATTAAGGTTTTGTAATGCATCTACTATATGCCGATGAATTTTCAGCTTTTCCAAAACAATTTTTTGGTACTAATTAAAATTACACCTATCTTAACGTGCCAGTGCCAAGTGTCCCAACACCTGGCGTGCTGACTCTACGTTCTGTGACCAAAATACAGTCCGATCTGAAAATATCAAAATTTCTAAAAATTTTGCATTTTTTGTCACCACCTCCTGGACTATAGTGACTATTTTGCACTTGGAAATATTGAATTCTAATCTATTGCAATCACACCAATTTGTTAGAGCATCAATTTGATATTGTAGATACCGAGAACTTGCTATTCCGAGAACTTTTTTATATATTTTAGCACATCTGTAAATAAAAGAGATTCACAATGTAATGTTGATGTTAAATGATTAAATAAAATTGAATAAAAGAAATAATAATAAGCCAAGGTTTGATTTTTGTGGCACCCTTGAAGAAGAATCATACACAACTGATGAAAGTTTTGTAAAGAATTGGTGAAGCTAAAGTTAGCTAATTTAGATAAAATAATGCCGTGGTTTATTTAATCAAAAACTCCACTGAAATCAGTGTACAATACATCGACTTGTCCGCGCCTATCTACAGATTCTGAAATAAATTGCAGCGTTTACATTAGGCTTGTTACTGTAGATTTATGTCAAAAAAAAATTTATGTTGATTTTGACAAATAGTGTAGCTAACGGCATTATATATTTATATATACAATTTAAAAAAATAGGATATAATGAATTGTAGAACTTATTACACATGGTATTAGTATCTGATATATTGTCCAGGTTAGTCCAATTAAAGTTTAAAATTGCATTATATAAAGAAATATAGTTGATTGTTTTAAAATTATAATTAACTGAATGTGTGTTTATTGGAATACTTAATTATCAGATGCATATGCTAGAAACAAGTTTTTGCTTTGCTCGTTCGTGCTTGCTGAAAGCGGCAGGATGCTAAAGCCTATTTTTGGCACTTAATACACTATATACTAAATAATATTTATTGGCGAATAAAATTATTTCATTTTTATTCTTAATATTATCTATTTTTTGTGTTATTGTATAAATTTAATTGTATCTACTCCGGACTACAGCATATATTTTTAAAATGATTTCAGTTGTGAACTTAAATCAAGATTTTGCGGATGTTTGTTGGAGCTCTATGGTTTGCCCGAAACATGGATATTTGGACCGACCTCAAAGTACTTTAAAAACCTTGCGGCTTACTCCAATCCCGACCTAGCACAATTTGCCGAACCAAATCGGGAGGTTCTATCTACAAACGACCGGTGAACCTAATAAAGGATGTTTTTTTTTTTGGGCGGAGAACTTTCAATTGAAATAAAGCATTGAAAAATGTTTTTATAATTCATGAAATTGGTTTTATTTGACAGATAATTTTATGGGATTAATGCTTGCGTACATAGCGTAATCTGGAGGTCCAATTTTCACACACTATTTGCAGTAATTCAGGCTGTATTTTGGCATCAATACGTCGAGTGTTGGCTTCCGAGTCAATTGTTTTTGATTTATCGGTGTAGACATAGGACTTTACAAATTTTCAGAAAAAATAATCTAATGGCGTCAAATTGCACAAACGAGGTGGCTAGTTAACAGGTTTATTTTGTGAAATTAATTGTTTGTAGAATGTTTTTTTTAGTAAATTTATTGTCTCGCGCGCTGTGTGGCATGCGGCGTCGTCCTGCTGAAACCAAATGTCTGCAACATTAATGCTGTCCAATTGAGGCACAAAAAAATTGGCAATCATGTCTCTGTGCCGCTCACCGTTGACTGTAACGTTTTGACCATTACCAATTTTAAAGATATATAAACCAATGATTCTACCATAAAGCGCACTAAAAGGTAATAAAAAATATAATGGTGTTTTGTCAATGGCTTGTGGATTATTATCGCTCTAAATGCAACAATTTTGTTTGTTGGCATAGCGATTTAACCAAAAGTTTGCTTCATCACTGAACAAAATTTTCAAATAAAATTGTGGATCAATAGCAATGTTTTCCTCGGCCCACGGCAGAAACAATGATTGTGTGGCTTTAATTCCTGTACAAGCTGAATCTTGTAAGCTTGTAAACTAAGTTCTTTTTGCAAAAATTTTTATATAGCGGATAGACACAAGTTTAATTGTTGAGCACAATTACGAATTTTTGAACATTTGGATCATTATTAACACTAAGTTGCACACTATCAATTGCTTCTTGTGTGCGCACTATACGACGTCGTACTGGATGCTTATTATCGTTTAGATTAAAGTTATTGCAAAAACAATGCACAGTTTCTCGAATTAATTGCTCTGATGAACGATTATGAGCACCATACAATGCACGTAATGCCCGATGAGTTTCTCGAACTAAACCATGTTTTTTAAAATAAATTTGAACAATTTGCAATTATTCTTCCAAAAGTGGATAAAACCACATTCCTAAACCTACAGGGTGACTTTTTAAAACACTTCCTAAATCTACATCTTCTAACGGAAGGTTGATGAACCATAAGGTCTTGAACTTTGTTTAGGTACTCACTACTGGGAAGTAGGCACTTTTAGAATAGAATAGAATATTTATTCGTGTTTTAAAATGTCCGGAAACATATACACATGTCAATACAAAAATAAAAAGAAAAATCACAATTTAAAATTACAATATAAATGTTTAAAATAGACTTTATACACTATACAATTTCTTGTGAAAGAAAATCCAATACGTTGAATCTTTGAAAGATTCTTTTTTCAAACTACTAAAATGCCAAATATCTTTGATGCAGCAGTCGGATGCCTAGACTACTGTGCGTTTTCTGTAAAAAAAAATAATAACTAAACTAATTTATTAACATAAACAATAATGTAAGAATATACAATAAACCGGTTGTAATATTGAATGTTTGTTATATTGTTTTAATGCAATTGTTTTTTTTTGCTAATTTGTGCTATGCAGGTCTACCAAATTTCAATTTCTGTTGCTTATTTTACTAATAACTTAATCAGAAGAAATTAGAATGAATGAATGTATTACTGTTCAAATTAGTTATTGTTTGTTGAATCCAATGACTACAGCTGATTAATGCGCAAAAAAGGTGTGTCCAACAATAGTTTTTTTTTATTTTTTCAAAAATTTATCTTCTTCTTCTTATAGTGCCATACTCGCTACGAGTGTTCGGCGCCCCTCTCGTATGTTTGTGGTGCGCGATAATAGTTCCACACAAACATACGGGACCTACAGTTTAACGTGGAATCCGAACCACACCACTAGAGGGGTTTACTAGGCAAATACTTTGCTGGTTTGCCATTGCCTTGCAAAGGAGACGACCGCATCGAAATATATTCGACAAATTAGATATTGCCGCTGCCGGGAATCGAACCCGGGCTGCCTGCACAACAGTCCTCGCACTAGACCATTGTGCTACGGTCGCCTTTATTTATCAATAAAAATATATTAAACTTTTTACTTTAAGCACTTTGTTACTAAGTTTTTATTTGTTTGAACCTATTCTAGATTTTTGAATTTGTATACTGTATTACAATATTTACAAAAATTGAGTTGTGGCACTATTGTCGCCGGTGAGTGACATGTTGTGTTACGTTACTCCGTTCCTGGTTGTCAGTTTAAAGGCCGTAATGGTGTTTGCCGTAGCACAGAGACATCCCGTTCCTGATCGTCAACTTCAGGGCCGAAATGGTGTTTGTCGTTGCACAGACATTAGGCACAAAACATAACGCACAAAATTGGTCGGTATACCTAATACATAAAGGTCTGAATTTTTTATTTCTACTTAGTTTTTTTACTGCAAAGTAATTTAAAGTACGTCCTCTTTAAATGATCAAAATAGTTAAGTTAATAATCCAAAGCAAATATAGCAAACTAATTTTCAAGTTGTACTTACAACGGCGGCTAGTGGTAAAATAATGGGTCCAATTTATTTTAGGCAACAAGTTGTCAAAAGATATCTATTAAAATTAAATTACAGAAAAGCATCAAGCGTAGATGAAATTCCTCCTATTATTTTTAAAATATTTGCAAATGCATTAGCTTCTATTCTGACTACAATATTTGCTTTATTATACCAAAAAGAACATTCTTGAATTGTTGAAAACTGCAAATGTTTAGCCTATACTAAAAAAAGAAGAAAAGTTTCAATTTTTTAAATCACAGATCAGTTGCTGTACTATCTAATCTATCTAAAATTAAAAATAAATTTTATTTTCCTTGTTCTTTTGTCAAGTTCTTAGAACAATATTACAGTTACTCAATATGAATTTTGATTAAAACGATTAAGAACAGATCTTTTGACATAAATCGAATTCTACTATAATATCTTCTAATCCTATTAACAAACTCTATATCATAGGTTTTGACCATAAATCTGTAAGTCTTTAGTAGCTTATTTGACAACAGGCAAATCATTATTACATCATAAACACTTCTTCAAATAACCACAAATCCTATTGATAGTTTTGCAAATTATAGCACACTTTATACTTCATACTTCCCAAAGACCATATCAATAAATATAACAGAGCTTCTTAACTATTTAGGTTGTCACAACGAAACATATGCTTTAAGCTGATTTAAATATTAATTGGTCATTAGTTTAATTTTTTCTTCCAAAACAGAACAATGCGTATTATAAAAAAAAATAAAAAAATAACTCGATGCAGTACAGATATGATATTTTTGTTCACTTCATTTTTCTGCATTTAGTTAGTCATGCAACTTTGATAATATGTACATAATACATAAACAAACTATAATAACTTGAATAGTTGAGATAAGAGTTGCTATTCCGTGTGCTTAATTGGAAAAGTATGTTCTACGCACTAAAAAAATGAATAGTTGAATAGTGCAATAATTTATTTCAAATAAGTATTATGTATTAGCTTAACAGTGACCTTATTGTTATTTATATTTCCAGATAATACTAAATCAACAGCAACATTTGGGTGAGTTTTTAATTATATTTTTTTTAACATTTATTTTTTTTTTAGTTAGATTGATATTTTACAATATTCAATTTTCAAACCTTTAACTTACCTAAGCTATATTATTTTTACCTGGTTCAACTATTAAATACACAACTATATAAAATGCAATTTAAAACTAAATATAAGTAATGGTATATAATATATAATTTCATATAACACTTAAACGTCAAAAAATATTACATGCACATATAATTTTTCAAATTAAAACTTTAAAAGCCAACATCCGTAATTAGCATTATGTACGTAACATTAAATTTAATTATGTCTAAATATATAAAACGCCCATAAATATTGTTTTAAGGTTGCGTCATTTTATTACAATATAATAATTTGATATTAAATGGTATGTTTAATTACAATAAAATGTCAACAATGTGCAATCAACAAATATTAATAAGCTAATTTCTGGTCATCATTAAATTTTTATTGTTTGATAAGCATTTCCATTTTTATTCAATAATTCTGCTTACTGTTCTTACATCGTATGGTTATATCCAGTGGTTTTACATTTTACACAGTTGCGGCCTTTTTATTACTTGTTTATTTTAATCTATTTCGATTTTTAATTAGTAATCATTTGCAACTACAAACTTAAATTATTCAGCGATACATATTTAATTTTTTTAAATATTAGTGTCTACCCAAAAATAATTATTTATTACAAAATATGTATATGTAAACGTTAAATGATTCTACCTTAACGTAAGAAAAAAATACCCAAATAGCAATTATGTTTAGCAATATCATGTAGAAAGATATTAGACCTTCAAAGTTGATCTGATACATATCTCAAATCTTCACAAAATTAAAAGCTATTCAAAGGTAATTACTTACGAAATATGTATAAGTTGTTGCCTTAAATGCATATACTTAACTAAACACAGTCTGCGACCTCAAAACGAATAAAAAATAGTTTTCATCTATTTGCGCGAAGTTAATTATAAAAAAGTAATCTGTTTCTAACGAAATTACAAAATTACATTTATTTTTTGCAACCGTAACCTATTTGTTTACGACATAAAGAATGCTTAAAAATGCAATATAATTTATTATTCTTGCGAGAACATTTGCATTGGTGTTATATATGGGTACACCGCATTATATAATATAATTATTATATAAATGACATAGATAACTTCTCGATAGTATATATCAATTTGGTATTTTTTAGTATTTGTGTTATCGGTTACAGATTGTTAGTTGCTTCCAATGCAATAGGTTTAATGGTGCGTCACACAATAAATGTCAGATAGATGACAATAATAAACAACGTGAGAGTGTATGTATGTACTAATATACAATATAAATAAACTGATTTTATTTAATCGTGATATTTTCCTAAAAATAAACTTTGAATCAGTAGCAATAGAGATTGTTATCTTCAATTAAAAAAATAGATACCGTTTTATACTTGGAATTGGCGTTTAACCAAGCGTAAACGGGCAAAATTTTCAACTAAATGATGCGAGCTATGAAGCGGTTATAACAGTGATCAACTAAATAATTTACTAAAGAATTTGATTCTAAAACCCCCTGAATTGAAGTCAAGCACATTAATTTTTGTGTATTAAATTATCTTATCAATTTATAATCAATCAATAAAACATATTTCATTATATATCACTGGGTTCGTAGCTGCGATTTAGATTTGAAATTAGTTTTATGAAATACATATATAAATAATGTAATCTCATGTAAATCAATCGGAATTTATCAAATTTCAATAAAATAATAAAGCAATTTACTATTTTTTATCACAATTTTTTTCTTATGAACACATTACTAGTTTTTTCAACTAGAGTTTTCTACAGATGTAACAAGCTTTTGTGATATAGACATAGTAAATTGATTTTTTTAACATGATTACGTAGTAGACCTTAACTAATAAATGGTAATATAATATATTTTACTTTTTTCAATTTTGATACTCAAGTCTGTCTCCTAGGTTTGACGAGCAAAACTACATGAATAGTATAAAGGTTTGTTTTCGCTTTCCAAATTACTAGGCAATTTTTAAATCAACTAGTAACAAACACCAATGGTGTCTATCAGAGTTGTTGTGCATTATACTATATGAAATTTAAATTTAAATAACAAATCATGTATATATTTTCTGATGTCAAAACTTTTTATTTCAAAATTACAAAAATTAAGTAAGTTAAATTCATATATTATACATTATTACTATGATATCACAAGACTGCATTTTTGAAACGGGCATAATGTTTATAAATAAAAAAATGTATGGATATGTGGCATATTAAAATACAAATTACAATTTACATATATTTGCCGTCGTAATTTTAAGACAGCGTTAAGCCACCGCGATTTTTTGTACGTTTTATGAGCTGTAGTATATTATATTTATTTGTCTCCGCTCATAGTATGTTCCAGTAGTTTCTTATTATTAATAGAATGAATTACTTCGAAATATTTCTCATACTACTCAGCACCTTTGTTTGTCATTTTCACCGTCTATGATATTTTGAGGATTTTTTTATAAAATTTTCTATATAATATACATCTCAAAAGTCTGAATTTTGCTTCTAAGTTGTAGATTTAGCGTTCATGCACGTAGCATCTCACTATTCTCAATCGTAGTTCAGTTCTAGAAAGGCAATGCTAGATAGCTCTATTTAACTTTTGGTTTTTAATGATTATTTGTTATCCAGGTACCTATAGATATTTGTATTTAAATACTTATTTAATACAGATATTGTCAATGATAAGGTCAACATTTGGTATTGTTGAGTACAGGTTAAATAGCCACGGTGATAGCATTTGTCTGACACCATCAACTTTCACCATGGCAGGTTTGATTCTAGTACAGGATTTTTATGACATATATTTTTTATGTCAATATTTGTTGTTAACAAGTGTTACTAATTGTTTGTTTTGGACTTTGTCCAACGGCTATAAAGCAGGTGTATGCCATTTCTGAACCCAAACTGAATATTGCTAATACCTTTTTCTAGTTTATTGTATAGCTTTTTGTGTATTATCTTTAGAAATACTTTTAAAGTATGGCCTTATTAGATTTATTAATTTGTAGTAGTATTACATTCTTTTACATTTGGCTTCTTTAGTTTCCCTTCTTTTTATAGTGCCATACTTGCTACGAGTGTTCGGCGCCCCTCTCGTATGTTTGTGGTGCGCGATAATAGTTCCACACAAACATACGGGACCTACCGTTTAACGTGGAATCCGAACCACACCACTAGAGGGGTTTACTAGGCAAATACTTTGCTGGTTTGCCATTGCCTTGCAAAGGAGACGACCGCATCGAAATATATTCGACAAATTAGATATTGCCGCTGCCGGAAATCGAACCCGGGCTGCCTGCACAACAGTCCTCGCACTAGACCATTGTGCTACGGTCGCTACTAGTTTCCCTATAAATGTAGATTATAGCATTTTTTTGTTTTGATTTAATTTTTGTTTTTAATATGTTGTTGTGTATACTCATTCTGATTTTTACGTCGTTTGTCTATTAGTTTAAGTATTTTTTGGTCATTTATTTCTGTCTAGGTACAAATTTATCTGGTGATAATAATACTTTGCTTGCTATCAATAGAACACTTTTTATATATTTCCTATTTTTGTTGAACTTATCTGATTAAAATATTCTATAGATCTTTTCTGGATATTTGTGTTTACTTTTTTTTTGTTATTTTTTATATTTCCATGCCGCTTTTTCTTTTGCAATTTTGAATTTTACTATTTGTTTTTAGATTTTTCAGTCAAAAGTTGGCAGATAAAGCATTGGCTCTTGGATAACTTTTAACACAGGTGATTTTATTTTTTTATTATTTTCTATATAGAATTCTAGCAGTCTGTTGTTTCTATCATTCATAACTCTCAAACCATAATTACCCACTAGTTCTTCAACAAGTTCTTTTCTAATCTTTGCATTAAGATTTCCTATAATTATTGTCACATTGTATTTAGTCTAGAAAAATATGCTCAAATATTGATTTTACCTCTAAAAAGTTCCAAAAGTTTTAAAACTTTGTACATTGATTTATAGGTATCGAATGATGAATATACTAAAAGTCCTGACAAATATGATACGAGCTTTAGCAGTAATGACCAAAAACAGGGCACGTTTTTAGTTTTTTGTTTATATTTCAAGAACTGTAGATAGTAGGTAAAAGTTGACTATATACATAAAGCTGATAAAATATGCAATATAAATGATCATATACTTTTTTTGTATTCCCAGCAGTTACAGAGTTATAGGGCGCTAAAGAATAAAAAAAAAAAATTGTATTGTTACAAACAAAGAAGCCGGTCTCTTTTGTTTGATCCTCAGTTCATTTTGACGGTCTTCCCTTTCTCTCCCAACTACCTGCCTTTCTTTCCACATAGCGTTCACGATACGCCCACATACGCGTCAAATTGTAGTGTTAGTGCGGTCTTTCTTTTACCTTTTTTGTTTATGGCAAAAGGTGGTAATCAACTTTTTAACAATGTTTCAAGCAGAGTAATGAGAACTTAAACAACTACTTATAACATAAGTTTGCTCTTTACTCTTTATCTTTATTTGAAGAAACGGGAATGCGGAAAACAAACAAATTTTCCTGTACTACAAAAAGAAGACAATCTTCTCAATTTTGGCATCGTTTTAGATGGTATGGTATGGCCCAAAAATCCTCAATCTCAAGAGTTTTATGTCGCCTATGTTCTCAAGCATTATGCCGGCAAGAGCTGTACCGCTGCATTTGATGGCTATTCAGCGGCACCATCCCGTACGTAGATAGCTGAATAGAACCGAAGTACAAGCTAATAAAGTCAGTTGACATAAACTTTGAACACAAAACACAAATCACATTCAAACAGGATGGTTTTCTTTCTAATGAACACAATAAATTAAGACTTATTTCATTTGTTCTTTACAACCATGGAATTAAAACAAACCAAGAACCTAGTAACGCTGGTAAATTGATCATCCGTACAGGTGTCATAAAATCCTAAACTAGTGACAATGTAGCAATAGTTGGCAAAGATGTGGATCTTATTGTCCTCTTCATGGCTTTAACCCCATTTGAAGGACAGATATTATTTGTTAAATTAAGCCACGGCAGAGTAGAAAGGAAGATATATTTGAGTCAGCAATTGCAAACTATGGGAATAAAAAACTGCATACTTCTTGTGCATGCATTCAGCGGATGTGATACAACTTGCGCTGTATATTGAAAAAGGAAACTTGTCTGTTTTAATTTGTTCAAGAAGAGAGCTACACTGCAAAGTATTACTGATTTAATAAAGCTGAAGCTGGAAACAAATTATTCCTGGCATAGTACAATGCACCTCACAAGCAATCTTCCCTTAACATGCATTGTTACAAGGTTTTTACCAAATCAGTTTTGAATGTTAATCCCGATTTATCTGCGCTGTTGCCCACAGAAAGAGCAGCAATGCATCATGCTTTTTGTGTATACCACCAAATCCAAGTTAGACTAGAAAATAAAATTCCTGCAGAATAGTAGAGTTGAAAGTTTGAGCCAGCCGGTTGATCTTAGTAACTACAGAAGACAGAGCAGAACCTGAGGCAGTACGTAATCTAATTTTTTGCAAATGTATAACCCACCCCCAATGATCCAACGTATCCAAAAGTGTAGGCAAAACATTGTCAAATATTGATTTACAAGTATCTAACAAATGATGGCAAAAAATACACTTATTTTTTCTTGTTTTGGCATCTTCAATAAATTACATATTGTGCCGTGCTAACTTTTTTTTTTTAAACGCAGTCATTAACGCTCTATAACTCTGTAATCGCTAGGAATACTAGAAAAATGTATATAATTATTTTTATTGCAAATTTTATCAGCTTTCATTGTGTATATAATTAATTTTTACCTCCTACCTACAGTTCTTGAAATATTAACAAAAAACCAAAAAAAGTGCTTTGTTTTTGGTGATTGCCGCTAAAGCTCGTGTCATATTTGTCAGCACTTTTAGTATATCCTTCACTTGGTACCTATAAATCAGTGTAAAAAGTTT
Organism: Tachinus rufipes; assembly: GCA_963932245.1. Lineage (NCBI taxonomy): Eukaryota > Metazoa > Arthropoda > Insecta > Coleoptera > Staphylinidae > Tachinus > Tachinus rufipes. Next base: position 65,756,974 of record OZ010745.1, on the reverse strand, counting down.
CAATACTTTTGGATTTTTTTAGAGGTGAAATGCTACTTTGACTGAATTAATTTGTTTGTGCCTTTTAACACAATATCCACTTGGTTGTAAAACTTTTGATTTTTTTATCTAATTTGTTAATAGTTGGAGCATATACTTGTATAAAGTTTACTTAGTTATGGTTTTTATTTTCAGTATTATTACTTGATCTGAATACGGAACGAAACTTACTTAATTGTGATACCATTTATATTTTGTGAATTTATGCTACCAATACATTATTGCATTATTAGTAAAGTATTTGCCACATTGCAAGTTGCTGATTTGTAATATATTTCTATAATCTGTGCATTTTTTGTCACGTTGTCAATTTTTCTTGCTTGAAGTTAACTTAATGTCACAAGTGCCTATTTTTATTTCTGTATTTTTTTTTACTAGGGACACCTGTGTGGATTTTTAATGCAATGTTTTTTGTTGGTTTTTGAATCTGCATGACATTTATTAATTTGTCCGTTTTTCAAGTCGATTTTGACCCAAGGACAACAGGGTGATTTAACTCTTTTCAGCTTTTTATCCAAAACTATTAGCTGACAACGGGTTTGCTTATCCTTGCAGACATTTGATAGTTACAGTATATTGGCATGCCCAGGACATTTTTGGCAATAAATTACTACAATTTTTATTTTGAGTTATAGTATCCGCCAAAAGTAAATTTAAGATATGTGTACACTAAAAAATGAAAATTCAAGAAAAGAATTTATGATAAGTTTTTAATTAATTTATTTTGTAGAATAAAAATAGAAAGAAAATGTATTGCTTTTTTGTAGATTAACTATTCTGTGACATTACAATTTTATTATGTAAATCAATTAACTAGTTTTTTATTTAAATCAAAATATGCTCCGAGTTTGTGACAGCGTGGCGTTTTTCAACAATTAAGCGATTTTGAACGCTGTAGAGTAATCGAACTCAAAGAAAGAGGTTTGTCAATACAATGTGATATTGTCCGACGAATTGGCAGAAATGTCAGTACAATAGCTTGATATTGGCGTAGTTGGGTCAAGAGACAGAAATCACAACCTGGACCTATTTTTAACAATAAGATCAATTGGAAATGTCTGCAATTTAAACCTCCAACCAAGGAATCTTTGTTCTATCAGTTTTCCGGGCAATTCAATTGTTTGGCCTTAAATTGTACCGCCGTCAGGAATGGCGCATGAGAGACTACAATGGGTTGATAAACGGAAGCACGTTATCTTTAGAGATTTTGAATGTATGTCTACGATGGTCTTACGATATAAATATTTGCTGTACAATGACATACAGTTCTTATACGCTTTTCAACCAAGCTTAACAAAAAGAAAATAAAAAAACTGGGCAAAAGCAAGTGTCATAGTGAATAAAGGCATTTTAGAATGGGAAATTGACACGTTTGAACAACCTCTCAAGATACCAAGATCTGAAGGGGTCTATTCCTTCAAAAAAGGTTTACTGCCTTTAGAGGACCTTTATGTAAATTTAGCTCAGTTTTTTTATTTATACCAATCAACTAAACCCACATGTGCACTGGTTAGTCCTACATATTAGATCAGACATCTTTTGTATTAAAATTATTAGAAAAAAGACAGGTTTTTCCACCGATACATATATGCACACTAATAAAACCTGCAAACTGGCTATAAATCAGCTATTCATCAGGTGAGATTTATATTACAGAATGAATTAATTACCATAGAAAACTGGTCCAAGAAATATATAATCAAATATGGAGAGCCACACGCTCGATGTTAAAGGAAGACCGAGGACTCATATTTGATTTCAAACTAATCTTTTATACTTTTTTATATCTGGATAATGTGGCTATCCGGATGTTGTTAGCAATTAAATTAATTTATTGGACAAACCACTAACACACAATATATCAGATACGTATTACTTGTATGAATTGAAAAACTATTTTCAAGAATACGACAACTAAACTAGCGAGCAATAAAAACAACTCCCATAGTTGTTGCTAGAAACATAATCGAATCGGGATAATACATTAACAGACCGATAGCTATCTTGTCGGACAGTAATAACATTCAAAATGGCGATGGACTGCATAATTAGACTGGAGGCATTGTCCACAAACAACAGGGTACGCTTGATTTGGATATATAATAGTTCACCCTTTTTTTTTATAAATTTAGTTTAAACGGTGCTACGAGACCGAGTTGACTGACTGTTAATTTATTTAATTTAGAATTATGTTTAAGTCTAAAGTAAAGCCATACTGATGAGAAATAAATTTTGAAACGCGTATATGGATGATTTTAGACTATTTTATTATATATTTACATTTTGTAATTTCTAGACTGTTCGACATTGTTGCAGGTTACATTTAGTAAACTTGAGACACTGTGTGTACATTTATGCGAACATGTTTTACTTGTTCTAGTGTTGCATAGTCTAGATATTAATTAATTTCCAATTTATTTTTTCTTTATCTATAATTTATTTTCAAATTCCCCCTTTTTTGTTTAATTTTAATTTAATTTTAATATTTTAAAATTTTAACCACATTTTTCAATTTTATTTTTTTAATGTTGCAGTATTAGTAGTACTAACTGTAATGTGCAAATTTCTTTTATTTTCTAAGTAACTTGTTTTTGTCTTTGTAAGACTTCTATGCACAAGCCCAACGATTAATTTGTTTTTCAAGATTAAATAAATTTGACACGGAACACAGTAATGGGCTATTCCTAACAAGACAATACCCAACTATGTTAATACGGATGAGTAGAACAAAATTGCAAAGCTTACAGGTTTTAAAACTGGACACTGTGGCCTAATCAAACACATAAATCAAGATGGATCTTCTATGCCGCAGATGTATAAAAAAACAGAGAAACTATGCTGTTTTTGCTAAACGAGAGCGAAGTATACACAACGTATTGCCTTTTTTAGCAAGCACAAGTCAACCAAAGAAGAGCTCAAGACAGTCATTTGGCTAAAGTTTCAGGATTTTATAAGACCTTAGACGTACCACTACAAAAAGAAAAAAAATTGTTTATATTAAATATTTGTCAAGATTTTGATTTATTAAACAGTGCATTATTTATATGGTGTTAACAAAAAAAACAGTTAAAACCGTGAGATAAAATATTAAAAATATATTTTATAAAAATAAATTAAATATAAAAGATTGGCTAGAATTACTTTGTTATGCAAGAAAGATTTTCTATAGAAATGCCCAGTAGGACAGCAGTCTTGCAAAGTATGTATGTAACATAAATTGTCTAATGTTGAAACTATTTCTACTTTTATAAATACATCTCAAATATTTTTAAAGAAGATATTACACATCGGAGTAATTAAGCCATAGATTTTGCCTAAATTACAATTCATTTTAAAACCGCAAAAGACTACATAAATTAAGTCACTAGACAAAATAGTTACTACCAACACGGTGGATACTGTATATCACATACAAATCAAAAATTGGATTAAGACTAAATTATTGGCTAATGAAATTGGAAGAGGTGGACCATGATGGTCATCTGATCACCAGGTTTAAATCTTCTGATTTTTTTTGTGAAAATAGTTTTAATAAATTTATTATACACATTTCATAAAATTGTTTTATTATTTTCATTTCAATAAAATTTAACTTGACATTTTATGATAAATTGGTAAGAAAAATTATAAAATTGATCACTACTAATTTTCAATTATTATTATTATTATTATTATTATGCTTTTTACGGCTATTTTACATCGCCACAGTAAGTCTACGACTTGTTTAAAGTGGTTTGATGGGACCAACAGCTTAATACGTGACTTCCGAACCACGCTGGTGGTTATAGAGTAAGTTATCATTTCAGTCATATTTCGGGGATCGAAGCCCGGACTGCTCGCATGATATGCAAGTGCTCTACCATTGAGCTATCACACCATTTATAGTTATATTTAAATATAACGAAATAAAAAATAAACAATAACTTAAAAGTATATAGAAAGTTGTGGTATTCATGATTTTTTTGTTAAGTGATTGATAAAATATATCAACATTACTTTTACTATAAAATCTGAGATTATATTTAATTAATATTAAGTATTTATGAAATAATTTAATATTTATTTTGAAAGTGAATTCAAAGATCAATTCGGCTAGAAGTCAAGTGTAGACAATTGGATAAAAGGATATGCTTATTATTAATAAAAAATATCAGTATCTTGTGCTTTAAAATGTATTGATATTCTAGTTTTAATTACATGGCGTAGTTTGTGATTTTTAAAAGTGTATACCAAATATATTCTTAGAAATTATTAACTGCAATCTTTCCAACTCAATATAAAATTTAAAAGAAACTAGAAATTAGTCGTATATTCTATGCATATTTATATGTTGTGCTAATCGTTATCTTATCAGTATACCGTTTCGCATACCTGAGGTGGGAATAATATAGGGTAATCAGCTTGTTCATGTCGATCAGTACAAGTGCGCTTGTTTATAACTAATGCATTTAATTTTTCTGCGGTTAATTTGTAACAAAAATATCATTTTTGCTTCTAATGAATTTAGCATAAATTGGGGTGTGAAAGTTGGGCATGACTATTGAAAACCTATATAAGGTAATAGTTTTCATATTTAATGTGTTTCTACGGTACATGGCAAATAGAAAAATGCTAAGTTGTACAGATTTTCACAATGCCAAATAACCTATCACGTAATATTTAAATTTAAAACATCATAGTGAGTCAGTTTATTTATTATGTGTTGTTTTAATACATGTATTAATGAAATATTTGTGTGTGGTGATTATTATAAACTTGCATTAATGTAAAAAGTTATTCATGTCACTTATGTTTTTAAAAATGAAATTGGTTGGAAATTTACATTTTGCTTATATTTCATAGCGTAGTACGCTTTGGTTTATAATATATAAAAGACAATTTAGACGAGTTTGTGAAATGCATTATTTGAATGGTGTATTTTGATAATGCTTTGAAGAAGTAGGTATAAGAGAATTTTTATATTTATACTTTAACTTTATTTGAAGATAAGGTTTTAATTTGAAAGATATACTTACATATTTGCAAGATGGAGTTGTTTGAATTGGTAATTTATCTAGAATTTAGTGGTTTATTTATGAATTAAAAAATAATACTCTTGTGTAACTCACCAACAGTTGGGTTATTTCTGTTGAATTTTAATCGTTTTTTTTTTCTTATTCTATATTTCTGAGAAACGTATTCGTATCTAAACATTGTTGAAATCTAAGCTTTTTATTAAAATTGTTGGTTGTATTTTTCAATTATTTCTGAATAGGCATCTGAGTTAATTAACTTTATCATATTGTCAGCATAAATTATTATGCTATGGTTCAACAATATTAGGCATATTGAGCGTATATATGATGAATTCAAGTGAACTTAATTTACTTCTTTGTATCCTAGTTTTAATTTGTTTTGCTGTATATTTAATGTTATATGCAACCTTTTTAGAATTATCGGATACACGAATTAAATCATTTAAAATTACTCTTCTGATATCATACAGTTTCATTTTAGATAAATGCATTTGTATCTATACAATCGTATGCTTTTCAAAATCTAAGAATAATCTTATAGCAAGCTTTTTTGTAACATTTATAATAAAACACAAATATAGTGAAAAATAAAAAAAAAATTAATACTACAATTGTTTCACCACACAGTGGCTTCATTAGGTAAAATGAACAATGATAAGCTTTTTCGTGTTCAATTAATTAACGTTTTGAATCAAATGATATAATGCTGTGTCTGTATTTCTTTAATGTATGCATGTTGATTGTTATGTATATTTTCACTTTATTTATAAAATCAATAAGATGTATACACATTACCTTTTCAAACTGTTTTGATAAAGAAGGCAGTAAACTTATAGGACTGCAATTCTCTTTGTTGTGTAGATTTCTTGTTTTAAAAATTGGATAAACGTATTTATAATGTTTTACTTTAACATGAGTGCATTTTTTTAATAATGCCTGTTTACCATCATCAACTGAACAATTTTTTGTTCTCCAACCATTGACACATACACAAACACAGCTTCAACAACCACAACAACCTCAACAACCTAAAACTCATTCATCAATGTAAAAATTCCTAAAATGAACATTTTGGAACCTTACAAAATAATCAATATAAAAAACAATGACAAATAAAAGTTTTTTTTTACAAGTATAGAACTTTGAACTGAATTGAAACTCATAAAAATTATGTTAACGCCATGATATTGGCTTTATTGAAAAGATAATTTTATGCTATTACTGTTTAAATATGATTTGGGGCATATGGGCGCCGCGGCTGGTTCGAATAAAGTGCAATCTGGAAGCCCAATTATTGACCACTTTTTTGAACAGCCGTGGCCGTATATAGGCAATAACGCGGCAAATTTTGGCGTTTAGCTAATCCAACGTCGTTGGTTTATTGGCGTACACTAGCGACTTCACATATCCCCACAGAAAGTAGTCCATAGGTGTGATATCACACAACCGTGGAGGCCAATTTCCTGGTCCGTTACGCAAAATTATGCGGTCAGCAAATGTTTCCTGCAATAAATTGGTTGTGGCGCGCGCTGTGTGGCATGTTGCGCCGTCTTGTTGAAACCAAAGCTCTTCTACATTAACGCCAACGCGTCTCAATAATGGCTTTTGGATTTTCTAGCTCCAAATTCGACAATTTTGTTTGTTTACGTAGCCATTGAGCCAAAAATGAGCCTCATCGCTGAACTTAAATTTTTGGTGAAAATAAGGACCACGAACAATCTTGTTTTTAGCCCATTCTCCGAACGTACGACGCATATAATGGACACAAGGCTTCAGCTCTTGCACGAACTGTATCTTGTAAGTTTGTAAACCGAGATCATTTTGCAAAATCTTTTATAAGGTGGATGGACACAGCAATAGCTGCAACAACTTCTTCGGTAATCAGACTTTGCGTAGTGCAAAAACAATTTATGGACGATTATGTCGACCTTAAAATGGACGTAGTGCACGGGAAGTTTTGCAAACTGAACCACGATTTTTGAAGTAAATTTGTACAATTTGCAAGCGTTGTTCTGGCGTAAGTCTATTCATAATGAAATAGCAAAACATACTGAGCAGAAATCAGCTGTTACTTATTAAATTGACTGTCACTACAAACAGTGTTGCCAAATCAAAAAACAAACCTCTAAAAAACACTTTTTATAATTCCCTCAACGAACAAATAAACACTAAATATCAACATATACACACTTTCGCAAACCACATAACTGTAGCATCAACCACTAACTTATGCAACCAGTATAACACTTCTTACTATCTCTTACATGAAATATATTATAACTTCTAGATATATGTAAGATTAATATAATGCTTTGTTATTATTATATTCATTTGTAAAATCTCTTTATAGTAGCAATGACGATGGCTTAACCACCGAAACCGGTTTGTATTAAATAAAAACTAGCATATAAAAGTATAATTTAATAAAAAAATATAACCTTACTTTTTATAATAAAATACGTGATTCCTGTAAATGTCTTTTAAACAAATCTATGTTCACTGGGCGATCATTTACTTATGGCAACCAGTATATTTATAGCACATCTTGTATAATTTATGTATTTTATCAATTTTATTGATTTGTGGAAAATTTAAATTTTTAATTTTTGTCAAGTGCTAGTTTTAATTCACTTCAGTGTTTGAATGAACAATCAAGATTTTTATTTTTATTTTCTATATTTAGTTTGTAAAATTTTGCAATTGCATTTATTTTTATGCTTAGAAATTTAATGGTATAAATTTAAATTAATATAATACAAAAAAATGTACTTGCTTTTAAAACTTATAGAGATCAATTATTTTTATTGTAAAATATTTTATTTATTAATTTAAATTTGATGTTACGCTGAATAAAATGCTTTATTGGTAGATTTGACCAATTCCGAAATGGTTTACAATTTGTTTTATATCCAACATAATAACAGTTAAAAACATCGTGAATCCTTAAGTATTCGTGGGTGCAGTTACCGAACGAAATGTTAGTGCTTGAATAAAAGAGTGTTGCTTGTGCAAGTTAAATGTCAACATCTACCATTACAGGAGGCAAGCAGGGATCAATCAACCCAGGAAACTTATTTCATACAAATTGCAATCATTCAATCGCTACTTAAAACACAAATTTAAAGCTCACGAAGGTGAATGTTTTATAGGAAAATTAACTGCATTACGGAATATAAAAAGTGGAGTATTTAGAAAATGTCACGAAACTAGGAAATGCACTATGTCTATTATATTTAATCGATTTATATCGATTTTCTACTCCATTTCCTTTGCATAATTGTGCACTTGTATAGCATATTCACATAAAAACACGTAATTTACATACTAAATTCTAACAGTGATTTTTTATAGATTAAACTCAGATTAATTCACCCATGATAATTACTTAATATATGGTATATTAAACATTGTTGAATGTGTATTCCGCTTTCGCTTATTATCTAGACTGAAGTATCAAGTATGCGTTTAATGATTGAAATGAAACGTTACCTTGATGTACAGGTGGTTTTGATAGTAATCCAGATTGTTAATATTATCGGTCATTTGCTTTATTTTTTGCAAACGCTGCATAGTAAATGCTTTCCATTTCAGGACAATCATAAAACTTTATAGGTCTTAATACTTTCACCAAATTACTTGCATATGTGAGAATAACATTTATATTTCTAATTAAATAGTAAAAATGTCAGAGATGTATATATGAAAATTTCTTATTCAATTAAATTAAAATCTATGATTTTGCACACTCTAAACGCTCATTTTATTTAATGATATATATAAACGTATTTTTATCATTCAGTTAATTAAAATTAATTATCTTATCAATTTTGACAATATTAATATTCTTGGAATACTGTTTATATTAATATTATTACTAAAGTAATTGGCATATAATAATATAATAAAAATAATAATATCAGATAAGATTTACATGTTAATGTTCTTAAAATAAATATAAAAAAGTATTTTGGAAATACTATAGAATACATAGAGTTCAATCTTCGAAAACAAAGTTATTAAATTGCGATTAGGTCAAGTTGCAAATTATCAAGTAAATAGTTTTTAAATAATAAAAACCTTAAAGCACAATATTCTAAAAGTTTTAAGGTTAAATTATAACATAAGTTTGTTTGAAAATTATGTTATAAATTGTCATACCTTTCTCAAAATTTATAAAATTTATGTCCAACAGGCACTGAGCTTAATTTGATACAAACTGCTATAATACGCAAAAATAATAATCATTTTTCGGTTAATCTATTCCGGGCAAAAAAACTTGCCGCAAAATAAATTATCATTTTATAAATTTTTTTAAATTATGAGTAATGCAATAATTTATATTTTCTTCACTTCAGTTTTTAAATTATTTTTTTGTAAATACTGTATTGTGCTGTTGGGAGTTACTTCTACTAACAATATAATTTTTGTTGAGGCTTAATGTTTGCTACTAAGAAAACACTAATTGCAAGTTATATTCATATGACATATACTATTTTTTGCGCGTTGATATATACTGGCCGCCAAAAGTAATAGAACCTCAAGATTTTCATAAAAATTTTAGATGAGTTATTCACATTAAGAAATAATTAAAATTTCAACAACAAATGATATTAAGTTTTTCTTTTATTTCAATAATAAGTGTAGCACTCAGCAAGTAGCCTAAGCATGTAAGAAATTAAATTGTCAATCTCAGCCTGTTGAATACACCTCCGAGTATTAAGTAAAGTAACTAGAGGTGGTTGAAGATGGCCCAGTCTTCTACGGATTATATCCCACACGTGTTTAATAGCTTATAGGTCTAGAGAACGAGAAGGCCATGGAATTAAATCAACATTAGCTAGTTTTAAGAATTTCATAGTAACCCTAGTTGTATGAGGCTTTGCATTATCCTGTTGGGAAATAGGGATTTCTAACTTTCTCAGATAGATTATTTGTTCTTCTTGGCGACAACTAACCATTATACAACTATCTTGGGCATACAAACATAATTTTGTTTTGTTGCTAAAGATAACTTGCAAAGTTGTTAAGAGCAAACAAAGGAATGGACTTGAGATCAAATGATTGAAAAATTCTCCGGTAAACTGATCAAACGGAAATTTCTTGGTTAGTTAAGTTTTTCTAGATATCTCCAATTGCTTTTGTTGTTGAAATTGGTTCCGGAGACCGACGATCCGCAGAGCCTAATGTTCACGTCCTGTAGTGTTTCTAGGGCGTCTAGGTTCTACGCCAATAGCATGCTATTATACTGACATTTATGTCAATTTGTTGGGTAATATCACAAATTGACAAACCTCTTTGTCTGAGCCTGCTTACTTTACGTCGTTCAAAAACTCTTATTTGTTGAAAAACTGGTAAAATTGTAATGTTACTGCACAGTTAATCTAGAAAAATACACCAAGAAAAATTGATCAAAAACTTATTATATTTTGTTGTTGAAATTTTAAACATTTTCTAGTGTGAATAATTTACATATTATCTAAAATTTTAATAAAAAATGGACTACTGGTTCTTGGTGTTCTTTTACTTTTAGCGATAACTTGACTGGTAAAGTCATTTGCCAATCAGATGTGACTTCACAGCCCGCCAAGTTTCAATATTTATTACATATCGCTTTCGAAATCATGATAACAGAAATGCTCAAAATATTTATAATATTTACGTCTATTACTAAATAAACAATAAATTAATGCAACAACAACAAAATGAGAATATTGCAATATTTAGTCATTTGCTTGATGATGTCACAGTGTGGTAAAATATGTTGCAGTTTATCAAATAAATCTTTAAAACTCAAAACCACCTGTGTCTAAATTAAATCACAATATTTATTTACAAAAATTTTACATAATAAAAAGGGAAATTAAAAAAATATATGAGATGCGCCGACATATTTGAATTTGCAATAAATTATATTTGTCAATGTTTATTTAAAAGTGGCATTGGCAAGTATTTATGTACTATTTCATATAATTAATAATAAAATAATATAATATTTTTTAAATATAAATGCAATGACTTTGTACTACTTACTGAGTAGTATACAATGTTGAAATTATACATAGACAATAGCGGATTTAATGTGGGACCTGGCGGGCTCTAAAGGATTTGCCGCCGCAACGTGCCTGTCGTTCTTTGTTTAAATACAGGGAGTTTATAAATGAATGGGATTATGTAATCACTTTAAATGTGCTGCTTTTGTTAAATTGTTCACTAAACTGTTTGTTTTGACAGATCAACTTTGACAGCTGTCAAGCAAACATATGAAAACATATATATAGTGCGTTCCGTATATCAACCGAAGCGACCGAAATCCCGGTTATCCTGAAACAGGTTTATATACGGAACGCGGTTACCTGAAAAAGGTTACAAAGGTTGCGACCGCACTCACCATGAACTAACGTCGGTGAATTTCTATTAATCGTGGTTATACATGGCGGTAAATTTGAAATACAATCAAAAGTGAACAAAAGCGTCAAATGTTGCTCGTGTATTTTATTAAATTATTAATTATAGGTTATAATGTATATGTATGTTCCTGTCAATGCTAAAACGGGCAAAAGCATGAGTGCAACAGAGCAAACATTATTATTGTGTATAGTTGCCTGTTATACCTGCCAACCTCTACTGGGATTACTGTATTAGCAGGTAGATAAATACATACAATCATATAAGATTAAGCACTGAAATTTAAAAAAATATAACACTAAGGGCTGTAATATCCAACTCATAATAAACCACCTAATAAACTATTAGCTGAATAACCTAACTTTTAATTTAATTTATTTTATTAAAACTTATGAACAGCTAATTAAATATACGCTTAATATATATATTTATAACAAATAAAAACATTAGGCATATAATTTATTAGCCGCTCAAAGGTGTAACAAAAATAAATCAAATTAAAGTTTGAAAAAAGTTAGGTTATTCAGCTAATAGTTTATTAGGTGCTTTATTAGAAGTTGGATATTACAGGCCTAAAGCTAATAATAAATAAATTCATGAAGTTTGAACCTATAATATTTCAGTTTTGTATTTTGACGTTTCTATAACCGCTGTCGTTCCGTAAATCAACCAAGATTTTCAGCAACCGATCAAAGGCGTAACCTAACCGCCGGTTACTTCGGTTGATATACGGAACGCACTAATAGTATAGTGGACGATTTTAAAAAAGCGGCATATTTAAAGTGATTACATAATCCTATTCATTTATAAACTTCCTGTATAAGAATATCAAGAGTTTGTCATCGTGCAAATAATCAACAACTAAGTGATTTTGAACGTGGCCGTATTATTGGTAGAAAGAGGCCAGATTTTTGTTTAGAAATATTGCTGCCGTGTAAGGGTGCAGTCTCACTGCACCACCGCTATTAACTATCACCGTTTGCCACTATCCACCAAAATGTACTACGGTCTCACTGCAGCCATTGGTGACCACCAAATATTTAAATTTCCCACTCTTTTCTATGTCAGTGGAAGAATGCTATATTTATATATTTATATTTCGGGCCATTTATTTACTAATGTAATTAGTTTATCAATGTCGGATGGTGTCCATGTTTCTCCCATGTTACCGTTTTTAAAATTCTCAAATATCAAAGCGAAAATGACAGATTATGTTTTGATTTGTAAAATATCAAGTTAGTATGTTTCAAATGTCGATCAACCGTTGCCGCGCTACCACCAACCGATTTAAAATTATGAAACGGTGGTTACCAAATGATAGATGCCGGCGAGAATAGTAAATCAGTGGGACCGTCGCCATATGATTTAACGTGTTTGAATTTTAGTTGGTGGCGGTGGGTGGTGCAATGAGACTGCAGCCTAAATGATGATATTGCAACTATGGTAAGATGTTGGTTCAGATGGTCCGATGAAAGGGTTCAACAACGCCGGAGTGGATTTGGATGCTTCCGGGTGACTACAGATTGTAAAGAATGTAGTTTAATACTTTTGGCCACAAGATATTTTTAACAACTCGTTTAATTGCAATAGATTAAATGGAAGATGAATGACTTAGAATGTCAATGTCATCTGTTTATTGCGGGATAAAATCTTATAGACTGCATTTATATAGTTTATTTTTGTGTTTTTATCTTATTTCACTCTACTGTACTTGCAGACTAGAATGGGAATGGCAACGAAAGAGCTAGTTGGGTTTAAGAATAGCATAAAATTGTGTTTAGTTTTGATTTTGTTTGTGGGCCCACGACGGTCGTAAGAGAGTCAGACGGAGTAATGATATGGGGTACAATATGTTATGGGAGCAAATCACTCTTGGTGTTTAATGTTGGCAACTTAAACGCAGCTAGTTATATTGCCAACTTGAAAATTCTATTTTTTAACAAAATAACGCACGTTTTTTTACGGCAAAGGTTACAACATGATTTATGCAAGAAACTAACATTGTTGTCTTCTCGTGGCCTGTTCGGTTGCTAGATTTGTCACTCATTGAGCATATTTGGGATGTGATCGGTAGAAGCTGACTAGTTTAACACACCCGCCAAACGACTTGTAGTATCTTCGGCTACGAATTCAGGAAGATTGGAATGATATAACGCAGGAAAAATTGATCATTTCATTGACTGTATGCACCACCGTTTAAATGATTGCATAACAAATTATTGAAAACAATTATTATTTATGTTTTTTTGTTTTCAAATTTTAATCATTTGTTTGCTACAATAAGCGTTTTGTAATTTTTTTATTAAAATTGATCAACAACTTCTATGTGTTCTTAAATGCACAAATGATTGTGACAATTTGCGGCTGGTTGGGACCGTTTTTAATTAACAAGGAAAATGGTTGCTGAATGATCAAAAGACGTCCTGGAGAGAAGAGCAGTTTATAGTTTTTATAGCATGACATACTGCGTATACTTAAAATGTGATGGTGTGGGGAGTTATCTGCTATAGAACTATATATGTTGAACTACATACGATATTCTATGTCTTCATGTTTTTGGTTAAAGATTTAAAGTTATATTTAACGAGTAAAAAATTAATAAAGAATTAATTAAAAATGTCACGTTTTAAAAATTATTTGCGGAAAAACGACTTATTGCATCAAATTTCTACAAATTTGAGAACACAGATTGGACTTTCTCCTACAATGTGTGAAAATTTTATTCAATTATATTCAAGTGTTTTCTTGCTGAGTTGGATGCTGTAAACCTTTATAATAGCGCAACTATTCTCCCCCGTTAATAACGTATAGGAACAAGCCTTAGGGTTTTAACATGGCAATACGCGGCCACATACCGCGAGGGTTACTGTTGAGTTTCTGAAAATGTTAATGTGGATTTGCTTCCACCTATATAGTAAACACAAGTTTAGAAAATATAAGTTTATTACACGTATATATGGTGTAAAAAGCGTATATGGTATATGTGTATTTGTATAATATACATTTCTTGTACACGTAAGATATGTAAATTTTATATTATACGTTAATATTTTCATTGTTTTCCACCGTTGATTAATATACGTATATTAACCATTAGAATACTTGTATAAATAATCTTCATATATCTACGTATATTTAACGTTTATTATTTCTGGGTTTGGTTTGCCGACCAATTCTGTTTTTGATGTTCGTACGCCTGAAACTACCCGAACGCGCAAATGTAGTTTGCAAAGTGTATGTTAAAATTGCATGATTCATCAATTCATTCATTTCATTTATTTTTTATAAACCATAATCTGCAAGTGTTATTAGTTGCTTAGCCGATACAGTTTTAAATTGTTTGTAGTTACACAACAGTTTTGATGTGTTGTTTAATTGATCTGGAAGCGCAGGTTTAGGAGTACCAAGGTGAAATACCTAACTTGTGGTAAGTGTTAAATCTGAAAATATGCAATGACATCTTTGTTTCAAATAAATTGTTAGGTGCACCATTTTTTCTATGTACAATGCAATTATAGCCATTACAGTAACATTAATATTAATTTATCGATTTTTTTTTCAATTTAAATTTAATATTATTGATTGCTATTGTTATATATAGTATTATAAATACAAATAGCATACTAGTCAAGTTATTTGAAATATAGATTACCATATGTGTTTCATATGAGGCTGTGGAAATACACACAGTATATATTTCAAATGTCACCAATAGACTGGTTGAAAAATCAAAATGGATCTTCAATTTAATTGTAGTGTTTTTAAATATCTATGTTAAATATTATAATGTTTTATTTATTTATATGTATGTAATACTTTGTATTTTATGTTAAAATGATATAATTATTTTATGTAATAGTTTAGTATACAAATACAATATTTTTTTAAATTAATTGTGTTGAGTATGCATGTACTATTTTAGTGTTTAAAATTTGTATAACAGGTACATATCTTAAATTATTATATATATGAGAGAGTAAGCAGTACGGCAGAGAGGGCATGTACGATTACTAGCGTTAACGAAAGTTAAGCAACGCTAATGCCGAGCAGCGGTAGCATTCTTCTCAATATGAGACCGTTATCTCATATAGGCATGTCTTTTCGCTGAATAAAGTTTAACCTAGAATGTGTGTGTATTTTAAATTAAAGAATATACAAATATTTTTATTATATAGTAACGCATTTATTACGTTGAATATATGTGCAATTTACACGTTTAAAATACATATAAAGAGTACGTATATTACTCACTAAATATACGAGATATATTCGTTTAGTCGCCGGACATTTTTCCGTATAATATACTTAACAAATAAACAAAAATTACACTGTCTTTACTGGGCGCGCAGTAAACACAGTTACGTTTAAGATACGTTTATTTTTGGTATTACACCTAAGTGTAATATTTGTTTATTTGTTAAGTATATTATTCGGAAAAATGTCCGGCGACTGAACGGATATATCTCATATATTTAGTGTGTAATATACGTATAAGTTATATGTATTTTAAACGTGTAATTTACACGTATTATCAACGTAAAAAAATGCGTTAAAATATAATAAATATATTTGTAATTTTTTCAATTGTATTATACACGTGTATTATAGGTTATAAACTTTATGACATGTGTATGTTTGGATGCCTATACGAGATAACGGACTTATATTGGGAAGAATTTGGTCACCCATCCAAGTCGTGACCGGAGCGGACGTTGCTTAACTTTTGTTAACGCTGCTATTTATACATGCCCTCTCTGCCGTACTGCCTACTATCTCGGATATAGGATAATAATGTAAAATATGTATATCATTTTAACATAAAATACAAAGTATTACATCTAAATAAATAAAACATTATAATATTTAACATAGAAATTAAAATAAAGAAAAAAAATTAAAAAATCTATGAATTGATATTAATGTTACTGTATTGGCTATAAAAACAAGTTATTTGAAACAAAAATGTCATTGCATATTTTCAGACTTAGCACAAATTAGGTATTTCATATTAGTACTCCTAAACCTGCGCTTCCAGTTCAATTAAACAACACTTCAGCACTGTTGTGTAACATCAAACAACTTAAAACTGTATCGGATATTGCAACTAATAGCAAGTGCACATTATGGTTAATAAAAAATTTAAAAAAAAAAAGAGAAATCATGCATCTCAACATACACTTTGCAAACTATATTCACGCACTCGGGTAGCCTCGGACGTACGAATATCCAAGACAACATTGATCGGCAAACTAAACCCAGAAATAATATACGTT
Organism: Tachinus rufipes; assembly: GCA_963932245.1. Taxonomy (NCBI): domain Eukaryota; kingdom Metazoa; phylum Arthropoda; class Insecta; order Coleoptera; family Staphylinidae; genus Tachinus; species Tachinus rufipes. The sequence continues at coordinate 65,740,242 of OZ010745.1, read as the reverse complement.
TAATATACGTAGATATATTATGCAGGTTATTTATACAAGTATTCTAATGGATAATATACGTATATTAATCAACGGTAGAAAAAAAGGAAAATATTAACGTATAATATACAGATATACATACCATACGTGTACAAGAAATGTATATTATACGAATACACATATACCATATACGCTTTTTACACCATATATACGTGTAATAAACTTATATTATCTAAACTTGTGTTTACTGGGCGGGTTCCAGGTATATAATCATAATTGGTTCCTAATGACATAATCCGTTAAGATAATTGAAGCCTATGTCGTAAAGACATTATATCTATGGGCATACTATATCCGATTGACCTTGGTCTGCTAGTTTTTTTTTTAGTATTTAAGAATTAAAATAATATTTACTTTTACATACATACATACAATACCAAATGAAAAAATCTAACAAAAGAAATCAAGTTTTATACATTTATTGTTTTATTTTTATGGTGTGATAGCTCAACGGTAGAGCACTTGCATATCATGCGAGCAGTCCGGGGTTCGATCCCCGAAATATGACTGAAATGATAACTTGCTCTTTATCCACCAGCGTGGTTCGGAAGTCACGTTTTAAGCTGTTGGTCCCATCAAACCACTTTAAACAAATCGTAGATTTACTGTGGCGATGTAAAATAGCTGTAAAAAGCATAAATAAATAAAATCAAGCTAAATTTAATTAGAGTTGTTTATTAAGCAAAACAAGTTAAATTTATTTTTAAATTACTTGTACATTTTTTCTTGTCTTAACTAAAATCATTAATTTAGACTTTATTACATTTTTTTATGCTTGTACTTATAAAGTTATAAAAAAAACGATATTGTGTAAAAAATAATTTAACTGGCTTTTGATAAAAACTCTTCATTTTTTATTGTTTTGAACTTTTTTATTCATCTAAATTTATATAACCGTACTAAGATAACACGTAATTATACCTTTCATAATGCATAGTTAAAATTTGCCAGAATATAAAATTGTATTTGTATTCAAATGTTCAATGTATCTTTTATTTTTAATTGGTTTTATTGAATATATATACTCTTAAATATATGTTCAAATTCAAGTTATAAAGTTGGTTAAATTAGGAAAGTTGGACGGTGTTTGAAAAAGAACTTTATTTTAAATTTGTCATTGTTTATTTGTTTATTTATTTTAAAACAAAAAGTAAAAATAAACTTTTTTTTTGTTTTTCCGTTTCTAATCAACTATTTTCTTTTTCTTTATTTAGTTTTTTGTTAGTTTTTAAATAGTATACATTTTCAGATAATATAATTTCTCTAGTAATTATTGTATAAAATTCTTCAAATCTGCACGTTTATTGGTCAATGTTGGTTAATTTTGATATAATATTTTCACAACTTTATGGCGTTTTTGGCTGTGTCACTCTTTGCGCACTGTGGTGCTCTTGGTACATATTTGTGTGTTTGGTTAACAACGCTCTTTTTCAGAACCGCCACAATGTTTGACAGATGGATATGAGCGGGCAACGTTGATATTGCTCTTACGTCAACACTTGGAGCCCCTCAGAGCGACCTCAAATGTCACAGCCAAAAACGCTATTAGTTACATAACTGGAAAACTATTGTATTTTTGTAGGATGTGTGTAAATCAGTTGGTTGACATTTTAGTTAACATAAATTTAGATTTAAGTTTTTTATTACTCTTAGCTAGTGGCGTATGTAAAGTTTTAACACTATACTGTTAAGTTTTTGCAAGATTTTTTCATCAGGAGTTTTTATAAAAAATCAGGTTGTTGTTTGTTTTAAGTGAGGTTTGGATTTTGCGATTCCTTAAATACTTTTCTTTTTTGGTAGTTGTTTTGTGTACTGCTTAAAATACTTCAAATTGTGCAGTTTTTAGTGTGTCGATTTTTTCAGTTATTTTTCTTTTTTTTTGGATTTTTGTATAATGTCCAAATGATTTGTTTAAGTTTTTGGATTTATTGCAAATGCATAAGTCTTTATGGTAATATGTTTTTTTTTTTTTTTTTTTGTACAATAAAACATCTATACTGCAACATTACTTCGATGTTGCAAGATATCTAGTTTATTAATTATGTATGTGGGATTAGCATTGTTAGCTCGTTTTTAAATAGTTTAGAAAAGAAAGTACAGTTTTAAATGCTTCTAAATCAAAGCAAAAGCACAAAACTTTGAACATTAGTATTTATGATTTTGGGGTTACAGTTAAAACCATTGATTTTATCTAAATTTTTTTGTTGTTAAGAAAACTATTTTTTTTAATTTCAAAAAATAATATTTAGGTATTACGTAATGTCACGACAACATTAAAATATCTTTGAGTTTTAACATGTGAACACACACCACACACTTGCTTAAACTATCACATTGAAGACTAGATTCAAGCAGTCTGTAAACATTGATCTTGAATATTTGCGGTTTATAAGTTTTAAGACATACTGAATTTGGAAGTTTATTTTATGTGTCAATAGGTCGGTTGAAAAAATCTTTTTTTAAAAGTTTTGGTCTTACATCTCTGAACGTCAGTAAATATTTTTTTAGAGTTCCTAGCAAGTAAATATTTGTTAAGGTTGCAATATTGATTGAACAATGTCTAATAAAATGTCTATAGAAAATTTAAAGATCTGCAACTTAGGCCGGTGTTGTAAAGTATTTAAGTCATTACTTGATTTTGGATCGGCAATGATCAATAGTGTAGTTTCGGATATTTTTCGACATTTTTGCAGATTTTAAATGCGTTGGAAATGTCAAGAGCTACCGCTAAGGTTTTTTTATATTTTTGTTTAAAGTAGATTTGTTATATATTGTCTGTTGTCGTTTTGATTAGAATATAATATATTACATTGAGTATCTGAGATAAAGTTATTTTGTTCTAAGAAATTAACAATGTGAAATTAATTTATTTTTCAAGAATTTTGGATAGATTGTACAGTAATACAATTAGCCTATAATTTTAAAAATCAGACTAGTGTTTTTTTTAGGTGTAGGTTGAACGTTTGCAATTTTTCAATAATTTGAAATGGTTTTTGTTTTGTGAGAGAGACAATTGCACATGTTTGAGAATGATCATTTAGTTTAAGAAGATATCTTTCTAGAACTTGTTTTCTAAAGTGAGTTTGAGTAGTTATTTCAATACTATCTAGCATAATAATGAAAATATATCAGCTTTTTTTCTTTGAAGTATAACTAGATTTTAATTATTCTAAGAGAAGGTATTAAAGATTTTGATTTTTTTTTTGCAATGAATGGATTTATTGATTTATAGAAAAAAAATTTATTGTTGTTTTGGTACTGCTATGCCTGTTCAAATAACAAACAATATATAATCTTTAATTATAATAAAATTACATTTTACATGAACAGAATGACTATATTATTTACAAAAAAAAAAACATTTTTTAATTTATCCTATATCAAACAAAAAATATGTCAAATATGTCAAATACCACACATAATAACTTTACTCTAAATAATCAATAAAATATCAGTAGTTAAGTTTAAATACAAAAAAACATTTTTTAACCTATTATTTTTATTACAGATCTGTTCTGGGAAATTAACCGATACCAAATGGTTCATTAAAGCAAGCAGCTGTGCAGGTGAGTTTTAAATTATGCCCTACACAAAGGAATGGTTAAAAGTAATTTAAATCGCATTTAAAATAGTGAGGAATATGTGACCAGCATAATACATTATTGTTTTGAAAATGAATATATTTTAATAATTTATAATAATAAATCTTTACAGTGATTGGAATATTATTAATATAAAGGTATACTAATATCCTTTATATTAATAATATTGCGATTATAAAATATACATATATATATATGTTTGTAGATAAATAAAAAGAATATTTTTAATTCAACCTAATCTAGCTTAATATTATCAGAATAAACGTAAATATTAAGTTAAATATTTAAATACCAACAGAAATAACTAAGTAATTAAGTTAAATAATAAAAATTAAAATGTTTGTTTTTCTACTCATGACTGATTGTTGTTCATTAACTGTTACTGCTACGAAAAATAATGCTATTTTATTCGTTTCACTACTCATTATTTTTGCATGTGAAAATGCTTATTACGTACGAAGCTATCGGAAAAGTGACAAACAATTTATATATCTGTCAAATTATGACATTTTATAAATGAATTAATTCTTCTTATATATGCTATCCTTTTTAAAAAAGACAGCGACAAACTTTTTGACATTGATTTCTGGATTAATTTAAGAAATACATGTTATATAGTCGTAAGTCCGAAAACGTTTAGTTAATGAATGATAGCCCATAGTAGTTCATTTTTAATATATTTTTTTACTGGTAGTTTAATTAAGGGCCAAAACAATAATTTGTAACTCTTTAGCAAAATGTTTTTGAAACTAAATTTATAGTTTTTTTTACCTGTATTGATGAGTTTTCATATTTATGGAAAATTGATGAACACTGCACATAAAAACAATCTTATATAATAAACACATCTAAATGACCTTTTTTCTTAAAATTAATTCAAACATTTTTAAAGTTTGTCGGTATCATTTTTCAAACGCGTATATTCTGTAAAAAATAACATAAATGATAGCTGATAGTGCAGTTAAAATACATTTTCAAATATTACCTAGCTACGTTCAACATATTTATTAACTTAATTTAAATTTTAAAAAATATTCTGAAATTATAACATTAGTGCTTGCTTATTATTACATATTTAATGTTTCAATTTTGTGGTTTCATCTATTTTGCAGTTCTCATTTTTTTCAATCCAATTTGCTTGAGATTCTTTAACTAACATTCCTTAACTTTTACTTATTTACTTTATAAAACAATTTCTAGTAAATTGAGTTCTTATTTTTTTTTTCAATAATTTTTTAATAGTAAATAACATTATCAATGTTTTAAATTTCCAAGTTAAAATCTTATAATTAGTAAATACATATTTTATTATTATTTTACTTTACGTTTTCTGAACTAGTTAGTTAAATTTATATATTTATCGCGGTACCAGAGACTGCGGACGATTTTGATGCAACTTGCAGATTCCTTAATGTAATTCTAGTAAGTTACCATCGCTTCATTAATTTTGATAATTTAATTTTTATGAATTAAGAAACAGAACAAAGAGAGTTTTTTAATATTATCTATCTTACTACAATGAACATAAGTTAGAGAACAAATATAATTTATTTATTTATTTTATTGAGTTTGGGACTGTATGTAATAACTAATAAGTTAACCTAGTTGTCGCGCAGAAGCATAATTTTTTTGAGCTCTTTTTATTGTTGATTTAATAATGACCTTAAACATTTTTGTCTAATAAGTCTCGGGAAATACTGAATTTGGAAGTTTATTCCATGTATCCAATAGTATGGTTAAAAATATGGTAAAAAATTTCTCTTAATAATTTTTGTTCTACATCTCTGAACTGTCAGTAAATATTTTTTAGAATTCCTAGCAAGCCTTGCATTACGAATAAATATTTGTTTGGATGGCAATTTGTTTTTTATTTTGTTTGATCAATGTCAATGAAAATATTTATCAAAAATGCAAAGATCTGCAACATTACGCCTGTGTTGTAAAGTATCTAAGTTATTAGTCAAATATGGATCGGCAATGATCCAAATAGCTTGTTTTTAAATATAGTTTAGAAGAGATTGTGTAGTTTTTGATGCTCCTTTCCATACTTAGAAACAATATTCACTACAAAGACGAATATAAGTTTTATACATATATGCAAAACTATGAGTAGGATTTTTAGTTATTTGAAGAAGGTCATTAATGTAAATCAAAAATTGTCAAATGAGCAGAACCTTGAGGAACACTAGCATTTTGGGGCCAGAGTTAAAACCATAAATTCTAACTATAGTTTTTCTATTGTCAAGAAAACTATTGATAAGATTTACAGATTTATGATCAAAATCTATACAATAAATTTTGTTGATAAGATTAAGATGCCATACTTTATCAAAAGCTTTGGAAATGTCTAGAGCTACAAGATTTTTTCCATGTTTGTCTAAAGTAGATTTCTATTTGTGGCTAACATAATTCAGAAAATCTAAATCTAAACGTTTTGATCGAAATTCATATTGAGTATCTGAGATCAAGTTATTTTGTTCTAAGAACTTGACAATGTGAAAATTAATATATTTTTTAAAAACGTTTGACAGATTAAACAATAATGCAATTGATCTATAATTTGAAGAATCATATTTTATTTCCCGTTTTAGGTATAGGTTGAACATTGAAATTTTCCAACATTTTGGGAATGTTTTGTTTTGTATGTTAAGGCAAATATTTTAGTCAAAATGGGAGCTAATTCAATTATAGGTGGAATTTTATCTATACCTGATGTTTTTCTGGTATTTAATTAATAATAAAGAAAATATCTTTTGACAACCCGTTGTCTAAAATGAATTGGACCCATTATTTTACCACTAGCCGTCATTGTAGGTACAGCAATCGGAGTATTTATCATGTTAGAGTTAGAAAATATCTGCTTTTTCTTTTGGAGTAACTAAATTGTTTTGATCAAAAAGAAGGAATCGAAGATTTTGTACTACCTTGCAATAAATTTATTGTTAAAAAAAAATTGTTTATAAGAAAGCTGGGAAATTTGATTAGCTTTGTTTCTATCAATCCTATATTTTTAGATTGTATTAGACATTTTTTAATGAAATTCTGAATAGTTTTTGTGAGGTTTTTTGCTGCATTATGTGGATCCTTAGACAATAAGCAATGAGTGTTAAAACCAAAATTTATTCATTTTTACTATGTTCATCTTAGATTAATTACAGATGAGGCACGGTTTAAGTTTGGTAATAATAGAAATGAGAAGTTTTAACAACCAAAATTTATCTATAAGTGAATGATAAGAATTTCCTAAAGCAGCCTCAACAGTAGTTTGTAATCTGTGGAGTAGTTGAAAGATACAAATCTAATAATCTTGGTTTACCAAGAAGTTCATTACGCGGAAATTATGTGGGTGGTTGAATAAGTTGGGTAAGATTATGAGATGCAGCAAAATTCATAACTTGTTGTCCGGATATTGTTGTAAAAAATGAATGGCTTAACCATTCACTATTATGTACATTAAAATCTTCTACCATAATTATTTCAGCGTTTTTATGTTTACCTTGAAGAAGCTTGTCAAAACTCTCAGAAAGGTCATTAAAACATTCAGAGTTGCTTTATTTGGAGAACGGTATATTAATCATTGTACGTGTCGTCAGTCTGGAATATGCTTGTTGTTTGTGGAAGTAGGCACAAACACTCTGTTTGTCAGCAAATGAATGTTCAAGATGATAATTGGAATGTACTAGATTAAAGCGATCTGGATTCTTATTATTTACTTTGGTTTTAGGCAAAAAGACGTTATTAATTTAAAAAAATTATTTTTGAGCTACAAACTTAATCACTGTTTTGTTGATTAACTTGGTTAGTGGAACCAAATCAATTGTATTGTTATTCTTCTTCGTCGTTCTTCTTCTTTGTTTTTTTCTTTTTAATGCTTTAGTAGTACTTTTGATGACTTGTTCCAAATCCACGGCTCCTGCCCTTGAGGTATGGCTCGAAAGTCATTAAATTTAAAATTGTTTATCTTTAATCGATTATTATAAATCTTCTGAGATCTGTAATCTAAATTAATTACTTTTGTTTTTGAGGCATTTTTTTGTATTCATCATCGTGCTTAAGTTTGTATAAAATATTTCTCGTCCGTTACTGTTGGCTGATTAGTACCTAAACCAGGCTTTATGCTCTTATAAATAAATAATTTCGGATCATTATAATTTTAAAAATCAGTGGGAAATAGATTGGGAATGGTTTTTGGCGAGCTTTCTTTGTAATAATAAGATAATCTGTTGGCAATAGAATATCTCCCTTTTTTTATTTTAACATTTTCTTTTGATTATTCTGTGGATGGCGTCACATTCTATCGGGGTGTGACCGTTTTGAGAAACTTTTGTTCAATAATCTTGCTTTTTTCTGCTAGAATGTCCAACTAGTGCATTTGCAAGAATTGCATTTCTGTTTAGGTAAGTACAACTATCACAGTAAATATTAATAGGTAAGGTCTTATTGAAGTAGGTTTCTAAGTATCTTATAATTAATTAAACTTTTAAAAATAGAAGCAATTAATTTTCTCTCTTTCTTGTGCTACTAATAGCATGTACATTGGTGTGTATTTAATTATAAATAGTGAAATTATGATTTTTCAGTTTATGTTTATAATAAAATGTACTAGCATAACTAGTAATTTGTAACTATAGCATGACACTTTCCTGCTATGGCAGTTTTTTTTATTATTTGATTTTTAAGCTCTAGCTTGAACTTTTTATGCAATATATACTGTATAAATACTGATCCTTTTTTAGAGTAAACAAGCTCAAATTTAAACTGTAAAATACATCAGCAAATGTGTGGTTACTCAAAGATGTTTTTTTTTTCTCATTGCAGTTTTCTGTATATGGCCTATAAAGTTGTGTTTTACAATCAAATTTATCTTGTAGATATAATTTATGACTATCTTTACAGCATCTTTGTGACTCTAATTTGAACTGATGGCGGTTTTTAATTGAAGCAACGAATTGATGTATATTTGTTTATCCTCTCAACTCACAGCTCAAAAATTAATATATAGTTTTTTTTTGTTCATCTGTAATGTTTGTCTGTTTCTATATTTTTTAGATTTAGATTTTTTTTGTAAGTATATCCTAAATTTGCATCTATCTCTATTATTATAAACATTTCTATTGTTCCTACAATGCCGGTTAATGGTAAAATAATGATTCTAATTCATTGTAGGCAACAAGTTATCAAAAGATATCTTCTTAAATACTAGAAAGTAATCTGGTATAGATGAATTTCTACCTATTATTCTTACATTTGCTCTCATTTTATCATACAAAAAAGAAACATTGTTGAAAAATTGCAAATGTTTTATCTATACTTCAATTACAGACGAATTGCATTATTGTTCATCTGTCAAATTTTTTTGAAAGATAATAGTTTTCACATTTTTAAGTTTTTAGAACAAAATAACTTCATCTCAGATACTTAATATGGATTTCATTCAAAACGTCCGACAACAGATTTTAAGGGCTTATTTTGTTGCTACCTCATATCTGTCTTTTTAATACAGGAAGTTTATAAATGAATGGGATTATGTACTACATATGTTTGCTTGACAGCTGTCAAAGTTGATCTGTCAAAACAAATAGTATAGTGGACATTACATAATCCCATTCATTTATAAACTCTTTTTATGTACCTGTAAATTAATTACATATACCACCGAAACCTGTTAGTTATGAGAATAGAAGCACTGTAGATACTTACTAGGCCTAGTATCTGGTTCACCGATACTCTCATATTAAATTTAATTATGATTTACTTGGACACTCATGTGTTAGACTAATGTCTTGAATTAATAAATGCCACAATTTTTTAAAAACGCTCTGCCGGAGCTGGGGCTCAAATATACGACAATTTATACGCCATGATTTGAAATAAGCATTTCACACAAATCCGGCATTATGTTTTGTTAGTCACAAATGGAATTCTACTTTAGACAAACATAAAGAAAATCTTGTAGTAACTCTAAACATTTTCAAAGCATTTGATAGGGTATGGCATCCTAATTTTATCAACAAGCTTCATTGTAAAGATTTTGATCATAAATATGTAAATCTTATCAATGTTTTTTTTGACAATAAAAAAATTATTGTTGAAAATTGAAGGTTTTTTATGTGTGTGTTGACATATTAAGTAATTCCTAAATATCACGTTTTATCAACTATCTTTATCATCTTTTTTCTGGTTTTTCTATTTTGTCCCTTTCCATTGTTTTGTGGTTACTTCACCTATTAAAATTTTTTTATTGTTATCATTTATTTGATCACAAATAAAATATTTTTTTCAATAATTTTTTTATCTAATTTGACATTTTTATCTAAATTTGTGTTAATTAAGTTTTTCAATATCTAAACAATCTCCCACAAATGATGAATTATTTAATTTAAGATTTACTATTTTTGTAATAGCATTTATTCCTGTTCACTTCGTAAAAAGGTGTAGTTTTGTTTTTATTTTCATTTTAATCCAAAATAAACTTTTCTACATCAGTTTCTTCTGTGTTATTATTTGGTGGTGTTAAAATTGTCATAATATTATCTGCCGACTCTAAACGCGCATTGACATCTACGTACTCCTCGTCTTCGAATGCAGGTCTCACTTGTAATCAAGCTGCAGTATCTTCTTACTTCTATTAGAAGCCATTTTTTACTGAGATATTAAACCTTAAATTTATTAGATGTACTACGCCTATGAACTTCAATTTGTGCTAATGGCGTATAAAAATTTAGAACTAATTTATTGTACCAACCAAGAAAATCAAAAACGTGATAAAAGTAATAAAGCTAACATATACTGAATAATTAATTGTATATTATTTGTAAAAATGTTTAATAAAGTTTTATTGAATTGTTACTTACTATAAAACTATTTAAAACAATTAAAATATTATCACAAGAACATACTAAAATAATTAGGTTATATTCTTTCCTAAATAACATGGCTAATACTGTTGATACGTGATGTTGGCAGTAATATGAGTACTTTTAACGCTACGCAATATTGTTTTTAGGGTTTTTAGAAAGATTCTGAACTAAAATTATTAAAAACCTTAACTTATATACTAATTTTTGGCTGTGACATTTGAGGTTGCCCTGGAGCGCCCCGAAATTTGACGTAAGAGGATATTGCTTTTTGCCGGTGCATATCCGTCTATCTATCAATTCAAGCATTTGAAATGTGGTGCTACCGCAGGATGTGGCATATCCCTTGGACAGATAAGATCACTAACATCAAAGTGCTAACCAGAATGCAGAAAGGAGCAGAGGTTATTAATACCATAACAAAGAGGAAACTTCAATACTTACGGCAATGAAAGGCCCAAAATATTGATCGTGCAGGGAAAGATTAGTTGAACAAAAAATATTGGAAGACGCCGAGTGTCGTGGCTAAAAAATCTTAGAGACTGGTTTGGTTGCAGCAACATTCAACTCTTTAGAGCTGCAGTTAATATGGTGCAATTAACTAGAATGATAGCAAACCTCCGATACGAGATGCACTAAAAGAAGAAGAATCCGTCTATCCTATAATAAAGCGTTCTGAATAAGAGCGTTGTCAACCGAATAAATATGCAACAAGAGTGTTATAACAAATGAGATTATATATGCAATGGGGTAAAAAACCCAAATTTGTAAAATTGGTTGATACGTGTTATTAGTTTATTGCTATCAATAAGTAAACACCTTAATTTAACATAAGAAATATTGGTTTTTAATTCTATATAGTACCATGCAAGTCTTGAATAAATAATACAAAAACAGCGTTTATTGCTTAACGCTTATTTTCCAATCCATTGTTAACTAGTTGTTTTTACATATTTAATTCGCGTTTTTTTACTTTATTTTATTTTTATCAGCACTTCTTTTCTAATGCTCTTCATTTGAGTTGTGTTTTACTACTTTTTTATTTCTCTATTCTTAGTATTAAGTTGTTTCTCAAACCTTTTTGTTATATAAACAGTATTGGTTTCAAATAAGGTATGCAATAATTTGATTAAATAATTAATTTGATCAGACTTGACTCACTTAGGTACTATTCTCTTTGTTCAAATTTAAAAAAAAAAACGAAATACTAAATGTTTCTACACTAACTGGCGGTAATAAGTTTGTAAAACGGTTTAGATTGAACTGCTGATGAGGGTTTAACTCTCTTTTACTAATATAATACGCTTACTGATGAGAGGTAAACCTCGAAACGCGTCTATGGATGTTTTTAGTTTAGAATATTTTTTCATAAATTTAATTTTTTAATCTCTTTTACTGTTAAGAAAAATCGCTCCTTTTTACGAAATATTTGTACACTATCTGTAAACCAAATTAGGAAGACAGGTTTTAGTTTTTTCTACTGTTATAGCTTTGTTCTTATTACTATGAGAGTGACGAGTTGTTACCACAATACACAAGAAACAGATACAATTTTATTTAAAAATAAACAGGGTGATTCAAAACATACGCAATAAAAAACTTCAAAAGCCTTAACTATGATTATAAAAAAATATATGGACATATGTAAGTTTATATTGTGTTGCACGAAAGTTTATGACAAAAATTATTTGTAAATCAGCCTCAAAAGTTTTTCGTATTAATTTAGAACCTGTGTATTATGCTCGGCTGATACATGGTTGACTGACTTTAATATTCTATTGACTATAACTTTAAATATACAACTTTGCTAATGTTATTTTATTTTCAATTTATTCTTGATATAATCTCATATTATATTCATATAAAACTCGGCTTAATCGCTGATGAGATCACATGATATGTAACGTTATATGTATAATTATTGCCTTTTTTATTACACTTATATGTCCGAGCTGTTAACTTATTTTCTCTTTAGTAATTGTTCAGTAAATAAAATTTATTGCAGCGGTAATAGAATTAATTTAAATTAACCTTATTACTTTGTCCTTATAGTTGTATATACTTGTTTTTTTTTTCAAACAGTACATAAAGTGAAGTGTGTACATACAAGCAAAACTGGCCTTATATTGCTAAATACTGGATCCTATTGTTTTTTTTTTCAATCAGGCAAATGCCGATCACTTTACTACGCAACAAAACCCTCGTTATTACATTCATAACACGATTTTGTAGCAAAACTTACCTTTTACTTTTGTTTTAATTATTTTTTTGAAATATATTTGAGTTGAATAAAGGAAGTTTGTTCTACATGCCGCATGTACATACTTACAATAAAAACCACATGCTATTGTATTTTTTTAAATTACCAACATGAAATTATAAAACATTAAAATTATTTGAATAAATATGTTATGTTGTTATAAGAAACAATTTTCTGAAAAGCCAATTATTAGTGAATAATATATTGTAAAATACTATTTAATTGCATTTTTTCAATATTATTTTCATATTTATAAATGTACAATCTTCTCTCTACAATGATTATTTGATTACACATCAGCATTCTGAAATTCGGTTATGAGAATACATACATACATAAATCGGAAGCGGCACGAAAGAAAAAAAAAGAAGCGATGAGCATAAATCAATTGCAATCGAAAATTTGGCTTGATTCCGAAACTTTCTCGTGTAGCGGCGCCACTGCAGCAAGTAGGTCGCTGTTTGAATATTTTGCTTACTACACCTGTCTACTCAGATAGTTGGAAGAAGTGGATGACTCGAGTCCATACCAAACACACCTGTGATAACCGCCGTCGCGACTGCACTCAAACTAACGTGCGCGCACATGTTCGTTTAAGCCAATAAGAGAAAACCCGCGAACGAATAATGTGATTTGATCGCTCAAAAAATGTAGTTAGATACGTGCGTTTGTATCAGGATTATTATTTTTAATGTGAAATATATAGTGTTTTGATTATTTTCTTTCTGTTAGGACGTACTGCGGATTGTTTTAAAAATGAATTCCGTGAAAATGTGTAGTAAAGAACAATTAAACGATATCATGGATAAAATGCATAAGGTAATTCAATTAATTTTAAAATTGCATTTATATTTACCGTTTAATTATATATTACAATTGGATATAGAAATTTTACATGGCTGCAAAATGAAATAAAGTTTAAACAAACTATTAAAAAACCTAAAAAAAAAATTTCTTCGATCAAGAAATTCTTTTCTTTCGAATAAAAGTAAAATTTTCAAGAATTTATATTACGAACACTATTTTAGGGATCATTTTTTTTAATAATTGGAGTTGAGTTATAGTCTACAATTACCATGATCACCTCAATAAATGGCAATAATAAGTTAAGAACTAAATAATCTAATATGCATTGACATATCTGTATTATGTGCCCAAAGAAACTAATAGAATATGCAGGATTATACTACACAGAGAATTCTAATTCGACCTCGTGGTCGATGTTAAATAAATTTACGATATAGGTTAATGTGGGTTTAGGATTAATATCTATTGCAATTTTTTGCTGTATAACGATGGTAGTAGTTAAATTTACCTATTTTTTTTTTTCAGAAAACTTCAACAGACTAATTAACATAAAACAAATTATATTTTTTTAATATGTTTTTAAAATTAACATACATATTAAAATTTATAAAAACAAACAATAACAAATTTTTATTCAAGAAATCACAGTTATTTATTCACTTTTTTTAAACAACTTTCAATCTTCCATGTATTCTATTAACACCAATTAATAACAAGCATTAGAATTAATCAGTAAACAATTTAATGTAATTCCAGTTATTAATGTTGCACGTATTGTCTTGCGCTTTTGTAATGTTAAATTGTTTAATGTGTTCACATGTACAAATAAATATTTATATACTACTAAACATTTTGTAGAACGTAAACTACATCTGACCGATTGACCTCGAAGTCTAGTCGGGCCGATGCTGAATGAAAAAATGCTTGATTAGGCACAGTCACATATATACAATAAATATAATTAATAACATAATGGAAACTGATTATAGGATTATTATGTCGAACATTATCAAATTATGGTTTTTCTACATAATAATAACTCTTCAATTTAAATATGTAATGTTCTAATATATGAATGGAATTTATAAAAAAGAATAAAGCTTTTTTACATTGACATATATATTGAGAAAAATGAATAACCTTTTTCTACTTGAAATGCATTAAACTTATTAAATGAAAATTTATGACTTTTTAAATAACCACATATTAAAACAAACACGAGATTAAATTAAATTTGCCATTATAAATTTTAAATAATAAAACTATTATATTATCCGTAACGTATTTGTTCGCTGCAGATTTTCCTTATATGGTTAGAATACTTTATTAATCATAATATTTTTTTGTTGAATTTATTTTATTGAAGAAAAGTTATTGTGATCGTATAATATTAATTTTTGTAGTAGATTGACATATTATGACCCAATGACCTCGGGTGTAGCTGTAATTTCAATATGCACGACTAGAGTGCATTGAATGTCGGTCTATAGAAATATAAAAAATGATCTAAAATAAAACAATATTTGTTTTTTTAAAATAATTAAGAGGCCTACTTTTAGATTAAATCTCTTATTCACAAATAATAATTCATATATCGAAGATAACTTAAATTAAAACAGAAATATAATTTAGTTTCAAAGTTATTTATACTTTATATTGAACAATGATTAGTTAATAGCAACTAACTAAGCCTCTTTATGTTTAAAATTTTGAATCTCAATCAAATTAATTTTAGTTTTCTCTTTACATCGTTTGCAGTAATTCGATATCTCTGGATTTAGAATTCTGGATTAAAGTGGGAAGGAGAATCTAAAATTTAAAAAAAAAATTACTGCACTTAGGTCTCATTAAGTTCTTTGTACCCGCTTTAGTGATAAACCTTACTTCTTTGTCCCAGCACACAGCCAACCTATGTGGTTGATGTATGCTAGAAGATAACTAGGAGACAGGTTCATAGTAGTAATAATAATATGTAATAATATGATTTTTATTTTGGTGTAAAATGCAGTAACAACAATACATATAGAAGTAGATACAGTATTTACATGAAATAGTGTCAAAAGAAAAGGTTTAATACCATTATTTACAAAACAGGCATTTGAATAGGTTTTATTTGTGTATATCTTCGATTCTATATGGCTTCAGATTGCATAGTAATTTAAATAAGTTTTTTTTTAACGGAGTATATCGTTACATCTTTAATAGTTTTGGGCAGATTGTTATAAAAATTAATGCAAATGTATTATAAGTTTCCGGAGGTATTAAAAGAAAATAATGGTTTATGTTTTAAAATTACTTTTATGCATTCGTATATGTACACTGCTGGGTATGTTAAAATATTCATTACTTTAAAAAGTCTTCTGCAACTATCTCTATATTCCATACTTTAAATGAGAGTGAAAATTAGCATTGCAGAATATTATTGATATATTTTCGATTGGGTTTTTCGAAAGTACTCGTAGTCCAAATAAGGTTTATTAAGTTTTATCTCAGCAGATTTTTTTTTATAATTTAAAGTTTTATCTAATATGATACTTAAAAATTTTGCATTCTGTGTATACACATACTCTGATTTATTTAAAGTTATAGAGCTAGGTGTTTGTAGTTGTTGGTTGGTTTTGCATAAAATTGTATTTGTTTTGTTAGCATTTAGAATTAATTTCTAAAAACCATAGTTCCATCCAAACCATCATAATGTTATCTTTATGAATAATATCCCTGTACATTTTCCTAATTAGTAGGAATTTTGTATCATCTGCATAGCTAATTAAGCAACAATTTACATCTACGGTTTTATATAGGTCATTCAAAAATATTATGATTGACTGGACGTCCATTTTACATCTTTACATATCAAGTTGTTTATAATACCTATTGTATTCATGTGTTTTCTTAATTCAGAGTGCCTGACAGGATTTCTGGTATGGTTTGCAGGTTCTTTCTGGGCAGTTGCAATAGTAGTTGGTCGTTTTGGGATTTGGGGCAATCATTGTCTTCTTGCCTGTTTACAACCCGAGCTGTTATACCATCGTACATTAAATGCATTGTATATATTTGTTTTTAGTATGGTATGGTTTTTCAGTGGTAGTGAATGTATGAATGTATGTTTTTTTTTTATTATTTGGATTTGGCAAGTTTATTTGGGTATAGTTTGATGTATCTAATGGTATGGTAATAAGTTTTATCTTTTATCTTTATAACAATTTGATAGTTTGGTGAATCATTGAGAATCACATTTGAGATTTGACTTCTAAAAGAATATTTTTTATCTGTTTTTTCAGCATGTTATTTTCTGTTTTTGGTAAATTTTGGGTGTTAAGTTTTAATTAACATAATTGAAGTAAGTTATAATTTTTTTTATCATATTATGAAAATATTGGCCAAATGTAGGCTGATTGAGTATTTTAATAATAATTGTTCAACGTTACTTTGGAATTAAAATAGTATTTTTTAACAGCGCATTTGAAAAATTATAAACTTGATAAAACTTTAGTTATTGATTTACTTTCATTATAGTACAACAGCTAGTGAATTTTGTTGGTATTTATTTTCTCAGTTAGTTCATATCACTTAGATTGCTCTGATAGTCATTATAATCAAGTAATTTGAAATTTACTAAAAATGTTCTGACTTGTTTTTTAGAAAAAGTTCAATGAGTTTACTTTAATTTTTTTGATTTATTATAGTAAATCATAAAACTAAAAGAAAAGGCAATTTGGCTTATATCCGATATAGAAAGTAAGTCTACCTGAAATGTTTTTTGCTGATCGGAAAGTTGATTTATACATTATTATACATTCACGGATCTATAAAAAAAAATTAAAAAGTTCAAGAAGTGTGTATGCAGAAAGACTTATTTGGTCGCTTATTGGGACATTTTATTAAGCAAAAAATTTACATTGAAAAGGTTCTGGCTCATTCTTTGACTAATATTTTTTTATTATTGTGCCACGTTGACGGAAGTATTTGTAAAACAAACAAATCGCTTCTCTTTAAATGCTTAAAGCAAAAAATTTAAATTTACAAACCGGAACGAATAGATGCTGTACCTCTTTTATTAGATAATATTGCGAACTATTTTTAATTATTCAAAGTAGTAGTAGCTTTTTAATCAATTGTTGGCCAAGTAGTGAGATGGCACTTGTTATTGGTGTAAAAATCTTAATTACGACATGTTCTACAAATATGAAGTAGACATTGCAATTGTAATTGCTAATTGAGTTTTTACGTGCGACAAACATGAAGAGGCTGTTACAAAGATATAAATTATGCATGTAAGATTGATCTAGAAGATTATGTTTGTTCCGACACAGATATTCTCCTTATAATGCTTGGTAGCATGAAGCATCTTGGAACGTCAGTTAAAATCTGGATGGAAAATACACAAAGTTAAATCGACGTAAAAAATGTACACTTTGCAAATCGTACGTCTCAAATATTTGGAGGAACGCTTATTTAAAATATCCGATTTTATCACCTATTGATTATGGCTGGTAAGAGATTGACGAAAGATATGGCTTCCATTAGTTTTGAAGTCATTAACTGCCTACGTTTGTCAACGATGTTGTCATTCAACCACATGAAGAATGTAAATATTTTCTTTATATTGAAATTTAAAATAATTCTAACAAGTATTTTGCTTTTTTTGCATGTGTGCAGGTGAAGGTTATAATAATGATAATGATGACAGCTACAGCGATAATGACATTGAAGATGATTATTATGAGCAAAGTGACAGCGAAGACGAGGAAGATGTCGAAAAAGCAGAATAGTTAGAATTTATTTGGTTTTGACATCATTTTTTTAAATTAAGATAAAACAAATTTAGCATTCTCTACTTTACTTTAGCATTTAGCATTACACAAGTCTAGCAAGGCTTTTGTGTTCTCATATTATAGCTAAATTATATTTTCATTATTTTTTAGTTTTTCACTCGATAGACATAATTTCTTATTTGATCTATAGTTGTTAGTGTAAACAAATAAGTGGAACGCATTTGTACAATTCAATAGAGTTTTTTTACTCAAATCATTGGAAACACTATAACTATTAATATTAAAACTTGCAACTTGTTCTCGGCTTTTGGTTTTTCTTTTTAATTAACGTTAATTGCATTATATGCACAGCATTGAAATAATTTATGATATATGTTTTGGTCATGAAAAGTCATGAAAACATTATTTGTATCTCAGACTAAATAAAAATATGCACTTTTACACCTTAAACTAGAGCGCACTGCAATCATAAAGTGTTGTTAATGTTCTACATATTAATATACGCTATCAAATGTTAGTATTAGCATGCATGTTTTTATTTCATTGTACATAATTACTTAATAATTTTCTTGACTTGTGTATATAACAAATATAATAAAAAGATTAAACATTATATTAATCATATTTTCAATGTTATAAATTACACCAGGTAGAATAAATGCATCAAACTCATACTTGTCTTAGAAACTGGCAGAAATATTATATTTAAGATGTAGATGCTTTGCTAATGACGTATTGTTGGAACAAGTCAAAGTGTTGACAGATTGACAAAAATGGAAACTTTACTAAAGCACTGCAGTAATAGTTTTTTTGTAGTAGTAGTACACATTAACATACTGCGGTCAGTCAAGCCCTTGTTGCGACATGTGTCATTGGTGCGTCTTCAAAGGTGTCGTGCCCCAAGTATTATAAAAACTAAAAAAAACTTGAAACAGCATTGTAAAATTTGAAAAAAAAATACACGTGGTTTATTATGGGAAACTTAAACAGTGTATTTAAATTATCATATGGAACAAAACAGTTCTTATAAACTTGAATCTTTAAATTCTTCCTAACGAAGTTGTTAAAAATATACAATTGTGTATTCAGTGAGAATTTGTTACATGGTTTGGCACGTGCTTTGTATTATGCCAAGACAGTTCACTAATGAAGAATATGCAAACACTTATTTATTTATGAGTTTTGCTATACCAATGCTGCAAATAGGAGGCTCCCAAGTTCCCAAGTATTAGTTGTTGTGTAACTACATTATTGTGAATTAGGTTTGAATTGAAGTACTAAGACAAACAAAAATAAAAATCCAGTTCAAATGATAAATAATAACCGCATTCTTTGTTTATTTGTTTTATTAAGTCTTAGGATCGGCTACATTACATAAAGATAGATGACAAGTTTGAACATGAGCTATAGTTCTGTTCACTACATTATACACATTCTCCCGTTCTATAGTGTCAGTAAAGCCTACCTAGAAGAAAATCAGAGTAACAATGAAGTGATTTAGGTTTTTTCCATGTTCAGGTATTTAAGCACGTCTAAAATGGTACATTCAATAAGCTTTGATTAAGATTTTTTTTTGTTCTAACTGGTATTTAGATATATTTAGATTTACAATAGAATCTGGGGATGATATATCATGTTGTGTGCAGAATCGATGAAAATTCTAGTTCTAAATTGTAGTATACGAATGTATAGGGAATTGTAGAATAGTACATCTATGTTCTTTTTGGAAACCAAAACTTACGTTAAAACATTATTTTATAGATACAAACACATTCTTTCATTATATGCTATTATAATTTTTTTAATAAAGTTAAACAGGCGCTACATTGCCACATATGCGCCTTTGTATAAGATGATTATTGTTTTTTTGGTACCATTATAAAGATGATTTTTTTTTTGTTTAGTTTAAAAGTTATTGACTAACTAACAAAGACACAAATTATTCGAACTATCGAAAAATGAAAAGCGGCATTTTGTAGATACGAAACTATGCTTTCAGGTGATATTAATTTTTTTATTAGATTTTTTATTTTTTCATATAGTATTAAGTTGTATACTTCACACACTCCATTCTACAATACAAAGTTAGCATACGAGTAAGTTCACAAGAAAATTGATAACTGATTTGGAAAGTTTAATATCATTTGCAATTTTAAAACCCAATAAAAAGAAATGCAGCACGATGTATAGACTATGTCGTGTTGAGAAAATGTAATACAAAATATATTTAAAAAAATTGGAAGCATTATTGAAATGCAACCAAAAGATTTAATATTATCGTAATTTCTAATATGTATATTAAAAAAGAAACTGTTATATCGCAAGTTATTGCTATAACCATTATTATAATTCTTTATAATTAATTTTAAAACGGTCAGTAGATCATATTACATAACCGGATGCTAAACATGATATAAATGGAGAAATAAAATATAAGAATAATCTCTAAATAAATATGCCATATAAATGTAAATATAATAAATTCATAACCATATTTTACATATAAATACTTTATTATTAGAATTAAGTAACTAAACATTAACACAATGAAATGAAAGTGAAATTTATTCGTTATTTTAAATGTATAGATTACTCTTTTTATGGTGCGATTAAGAAAAATAAGGTATTTGAATAATTTACATTATTATTTCAATTAATTCTTTATTTGCTGAAGGTATTTTTAGACTGCTTTTATTTTTACTAATAATGTTTGAACTGTAAAAAATTGTATTCATCTAACATTGAATTTTATATTTAACAGTTATAGAAATGTAGTTATTTCTAACAAAAAATATATCCAATTGAGAATAAATAAACATCTGAACGAAACTAGTGCAAATAATTGAATAGTGTCAACATTTCATATCAATTATGTTTTTATATCAATGAAATCAGGTATCACAAAATCAATAATTATTATACAATTTACATGCTCTATTTAAAATTGTATTTTGTAATCATTTTTATATGTAATGCAACGGTCTACTTTTTATTATTAACTGAAAGACTTGAAGAAATTGTAACAAATATATGTGACTTTCAAATATTTATGATACTATTTTCAATTAAAAAAAAAAACAGGTGCTTGAAATTGATTGAGATTGATTTAGTTGTAAAAGATATATTCTACTTGGTAGTTATAAATGTATGGAATTGTTTTCCTTTTCACTATTACATTATTTAATTAAGTTGAATGCGTTTTTTTCTGCTTTCTATAAATTTCAAGTCTACTGCTTATTTGCTTTTTAAATGGTTTTATCTAACTATGCAGGCTGCGGATTGAGTACAAGGAGAGATTGTTTTGAATATCGATTCATTATCTTAATGTCACAGACGCAATTATGATAGTAATTACAGATTATACATGCGTCGAATTGAACGATGTACTTACCCTATTAGGATTATACGTATATGTACGTGTAATATTTATCAACATGATTATTGCATTACAATTATTTCTAGTTAAAATCTAATGTGAGGAATTGGAAATATTGCATAAGAATATTTTTGGTTTCATTTTCATGCAATCAATCATTTTATTTTTAGATATTTTTTCCCAGAACAAAATGTATAAGTAAATAAACATCAAAAGTTATATAACGCAATAAAAAAATTTACAACATTAAACGACGTAGTATTATCTACGACAGAATAGTATATTGCACGGCGAGAATATAAGAGCCACCACAGTATGAAAATTATACCAAAGTTATTCCTATCCTATACACAGGCTTAATATAAGTGAACGAGGTCCATTATATGCGGCTAGTAAAATGTACAATAAACTTCCAAATATTTAAAGAAATTAATAACTTAAAACAGTTTAAATTGAAGTTGTATGATTACTTGTGCAAACTGGAACCATACAACATGAGTGAATACTTTTGACGCATTTTCTTTACTATATGTATACTTTATATTATGTATGTTGTGTATATGTACTTTAGAAATAAAGATTATTATTATTATTATTATTATTATGAACTTTTGAAGTAAACAAATCAACATCAGAAAAGGTTTTTATTACGATAACTTTAACAAAATAGTATTTATTTTTACATTTACATAATAACTTAGGAGAACGGGGTTTTATTCAACTAAGCTGTTGTTCTTCCATATAACTTTTTTTGCTGTGGCGCAATGATTGAGAGACTAGCTACGGTACTGGAGGTTTGAATCCCGGGTAAGGCATGGATATTTGTTCTGATTCGAATGAATGCTTGAGGTAAAAAAATATGATGAATGTTTTTTGCAAGTTTTTGATTAATTCAATATTTCTTAACCAGAAAATGGAAATGGAAATGAAAAAAAAAACAAAAATTGTTGCGATTAAATATTTGAAAATTGCAACAATTGTTGGGATGGTAGTAGTACATTATATTACTATTTATTTATTAGTATATTATTATTGCACAATTATTAAAACTTTTTTGCCTTGGACGGGCACTGGGCTGTACGCGTTAAGTTTTTGCATCAAATGTCTTAATTGTCGTGAAATATCTAATTATGACGTGGAATATATTTCTTTGTTTAGATATGTCTTATTTATAGTTGCAGTGTTTGTTATTTGTTGTGTGATATATTAGTGCAAGAGCTCGCGTAAAAAAAAATGCAAGAGTTTTTGGAAGGTTGATATTTTCAAATTGGGTTCCATTTCTTCAATCATGAATAGCTACCCTAGAGTCAGCAGGTCTGCCGCCGGGACATCTGTTAATATTTGAGCTTTGAGAAAACATGTTCGCTTAGATTCGTGTTTAAGATTAGATTTACTAATGATATACAAATTTTTAGCTTTCTGAAAACAATTTGGAGGTGTTAATTAATTTTACATCTTTGCGAGCGTCTCAGCGCCAGGTGTCCCGACGGCAGACCTGCTGACTCTAGGCTGGCTTTTTATGATTGAAATGGAACTCAATCTCAAAATATCAAGCTTCTGAAAACTTTTGCATTTTTTTGACGCGAGCTCTCCGACTATATTGTTGTAAGGTTCTTGAACGTTTTTTTTTTCAATAATTTTTGATATTTATTTGTGGTTAATTAATGTAATATTGACGTGCAAAGGCTGTTGATTTGATGTCATGCTCACTACTTTTTTTTACAAGCGAATAATATTTTCCTTTTTTTAACATGATTATAATTATAGGCGTTTATTAAATAAGCCAATTTTTCAAGATTTTATCAATATACAGGTTAGTCAAAATTACCGGAACTCCTAAATAATTCTCCAACCGTAAGAAATTTCAAAAAGAATTTCAAATAAAAGTTTTTTTTTGTTTTAAAGATTGATTAAAAATATTTTTAATATACAGGGTGTTTAATTTATTGTCGAAATTTGGTAATTTGTTTTTATCAAATGGAGCATTTTAAGTATTTTTAGTAAATATATTTTTTTTATAAAAGGCACCAATTTTGTGTTATAAACAAGTTCTTGAACTTTAAATAAAGAACGTTTTTCAAAAACATAAACATTTATTTTAACCAACTAATAAAAAAAAATACATCAATATACAAAACAAATAACAAAACAATTATTGAATTATTAAAAAAGTAAAAATATACAAGCTGTTTCATTTGAAAAAAACTAAAAAAAAAAAAATTTCTATAATATAGCAAACACCATGTAAATTTTTATGTTTTTTAATTTTCAGAATTAATTTTAAAACTAATCTTAGAACTAAAAAAATTTTAAAATGTGGGGTGTTTATTTTATTATGGGAATTTGGATTTTTAATTTTTTTAAACAGAACACATTTTTTTATGATTTAATTGTTTTGTTATTTGTTCTTGATGATATTGTTTTTTTTTTTATTTGTTCGGTTAAAATAAATGTATATGTTTGTGGAAAAATGTTATTTTTTTTAAGATCATGCTTATAACTCAAAAATGGTGCATTTTATAAAAAAGTTATTTTTACAAAAAATACTCAAAATCTTAAAATCAAAAAATGTAAAAATATGTAGGGTATTCTATTTGAAAAAAATGTTTAAAAAATGTCCACAATAAAATGAACACGATGCATATATCTTTTGTTTGAAATTTTGTTCGGCCATAGAATTATTTAGTGTTCCGATAATTTTGACTAACCCTGTATATTATAATTAATTGCTATTTACATTTGGTTAATTTTAAATCAAAATGATTGATAATTATTGATACAGATAATTTAACTGTTATAAAACTTTGAACACAACTATTATAATAACACATTTTAATAATTTAAATCTATCAGCACTGTAAGCGTATGGCAAACTACTTTACCGAAGCACGGGCTTTGCCCGTGATTTTCAATGGGAATCCCAAGCAACAGGACGTAAGCTTAATAACTTTATCAGCAAAAATAGATTGGCCGGTATAATAGGCAACTTAATATATGTATACAAAAGTTTTGTTTTTTCTGTTGCACTTATGACTGCTCTCTCATATTTTATTCGCTCTTACATTTTACACATCCCATGGGCCACGCTGTTCTGGGATTACTGTAGCACTTAGCAACAAAATAATTACATTTTTAATTTCTGTTTAAATCAATATATTTTGCTAGCATAGTATATTACGATACGTATTCAGTAAGTGCATTTTATATGTGAAGAAAATGATAACAGCAAATAAAACTTGCTAATTTTTAAGACCTGTAGTATTTACTGAAGTTTTGTAGAGTATTTTTAACATAATCATATTTTTGTTAACGATTTGAATATTTATTATTTAATTTTAATTTAGTATTTTTTCTTTCTGCAAATGGAAGTAACTTATTACAAGTTTGGACATCTATTTATTATGTTAGCTCTTGCCATAAGTTTTGTTTTATTAACTATATCTATCTATAGTTAATTTTTAAGAGTTCTGTGGTCTGAAGTTAGCCTTACATTAATTTTGTTTTTCTCTGATTTATTGAAATAGCGGACAAGTTTAAACAACAATATTTACTTTTTTTTTTCTTTTCAGCAGACTTTAGTAGCAAAATAAGAAATAATTGTTTGTGCGACAAATAAATATTATCTTAAAATAACTAAATTTGAATTTAGCATTAAAGATTTCATAATGTAATCTATTCTTATATAGTTAGAAGTTTTTTTAAAAAATGGATATTAGTTGAATCTTGATTAAAGTTATTTTTTCTTGTATACAATTACTTACCATACATGTGTTTTATGCAAAATTACAGTATTGGATGTGTTGTCATAAAAACATATAATAGATTGTTAGAATTAACTTAAAACGTATGATCATTTTGAATATGTTACTAAGAATACTGGCCTATAGAATTAAATTTTAAAAAAGATCTAGAACAGAAAGCTCTTAAATGGTTTTTTTGTTGATTGAAACCGTAGATATGGGATATATTTCTTCGGTAAGCTTTGCGTCTTCTAGTACTAGCTTAATACAGCACATAGAACAGTATGCAATTTTTTTTATTATCTAGCTTATTATTTATTCTAAAATTGGCTAATCGATATGCTATAGATCATTTACACTTTTTTAATGTTTGTAAGTTTTTTGTGGTGCCTAAAGCACATTTAAAAACACAATAAACATGAAGCAAAATTTAGTATAGTGTTTTATTAAGGTCGAACATGGCTTATTGACGGAGAGCTTAGAGCCAATTTTTTTTTTATTTGTTTGGTTTCTCTTATTGCTTCCTGAACCTGTTTGTATTATCTTTTTGCTTCATGTGTAACTCCGAGGTATTTAATGTTTTTCTTATTGTTATTATTGGTTCCTTTACCCGTATTTTTTTATTTCCCTTATTAGATCTCTTTGTCGATAGCCATGCTGCCTCAGTTTTTTTGCGGAGCCATGTCTAACCTTTAATTTTTTATCTCTTTTGCCAACTCTAATCTTTTCTTTAATACTTCTATGTCTATATTCTTACTTACCAGAGCTTATTATTCTTTTAGGCCTTAGTAAAATACATCTTACAACACGTCCATTCATTTATTTTTTTATTATTTTTATTATTTTCTAAGCCTCTTTGTTAAATCTATACTTAATTAAACTATAGTTAGCATTTAAGTGTACTTTTAATGATGCGTTGCACACATCTTTTTCCATACACCTTCTCTAAATTGTATTAAAAAACACAAGCTATGTATTTGAAATTGAGTAATGACTTAGATAGTTTCCATTAACATTATTTAAAAGAAATATGTCACATTGTCATCTAAACAAATATCTACTCGTAGAATATTTTCAGTTCTTGAAATTCAAAAATCGCATTTTGAATAAAATAATAATAATAAACTAAATTATCACATAGTAAAAGTTAACATTAATTTTCATTATAATTAATTATTATCAATCAAAAATAATAGATAGTATATACAATCTGTTGCAAAATCATATTCAAAATTCATTTGTTGTTAAAAAAGAATAAATAAATGATTTTAAATAAACTTAGAAGTTTTCATTTAATAATTAATTCCTTAAGTCCTTAAGTCCACATTCTTGGTCATATAATTACTCACATAATATATATATTAATATAACTGTCTTTAATAAATTAATGTTACCTATAAGAATGTTTATAATCCAACTGTTTATTTAATGTTTTCCTTTTATTATAATGTCCTCCGTTTCATTTAGTAACATTATTGCTGATTTGTCAATGCAGTGTCTCCTTCGTTTTAATACTTCATTAAATTTTATTATTTTTTTTACTTCCTAATCATTATTTCACATAATTTTCTTGCAGCTGTTGAAACGCACGTTAGTCATTTCCTATTGATTTAAGGACATTTTACTGTCACGGCGAAAAAAGCTAAATCAAACATTTAATTAACTTAATTATAAACCTGTTTAAGGTCATATTGGGTATAATTAAAAAGAATTGGCATGCATTGAGAGTGAAGCAATTGTTAATGTTTTGTTGAAGTTTGTCACAATAGAGAATATCATTATCATTATTTTTATCATTGTTTGTAATTTTCAATTTTATTAAAATTATGCCTACATTATAATGCAATTTAAAAAAGTGCTGGTGAGAAACGTTTTAAAATCTCAATAGGAAAGTGCGTAGGAGTCAATGTTAAAGTCAATTATATTGGATACATGTACTATTCTAAAGAAAGTGCTATCCTAAGGCTTGATCCATCATCATACACCCTGAATCCAATAACCAAATTGCAGTTTAATTATATGAAGTTATGTGAAAGTATTATTTTTTATTAACAAAAGAACATATATAATAAATAAGTATTCAAATTGTACATTTAAATCATAATTTGCGAAAAGAAAGAAAATGAAAGTAATAAATATGTTTTGATAATTTCTAGCTATATAATAACATTATAATTTTGTCAAGTAAGAACAGAATTTTAATGGCGATGGTCACTAATGTGATAAGTGTTGATGATATTACTATATAATTTAAATGGAATTTCCAGTTATGGTATATAAACTTTATAAAGAAATATTAATAGAAACTGTAAATAAACGTTATGCGATATAAAATAATATCTGAATTGAGAAATAATGGTGGATTATGATGACTTATAAACATTTTAGTAAGTTTTTGTGCTACTTTTAATCATGGTACTGTACTTATTTACAGCTAACTCGTAATATTTTGTGGCACATGTAAAAATAATTATTGTTCATCTTTACAAAATATTATCAACATTTTTTTTGAAAGAAAAACTTCCGTCCGATTTTTATTGTGATACATTAGTGGTGTAAATGTCAATTAATTTATGAACAGAATCAACATGCAGATGTTTTCCTATATAGAAACATATTCTTATTTTGTTTTTTGTTTAGAAATGAAAATATGCGTTAAACAATAAATAAGCTCATAGCCGTTATAGTTGCAAACATATTATTGCGTTATTACAAGCCTATCACTTGTAACAGTGTTCGCACAATTGAACAATGAATGCAATCAAAAACTATATAATATATTTGTTATATATTAAACAGGCACAGATCAGTAAAATAATAGAAGTGTGTTTACGAACGGCGTTTTATTCGTCGATTGCATAAAGCTTATAATGCACATGAAATATACATTTGGATGTGGTCACGCATGCATACCGACATTAATATATTCATAATAATTTCTATGATAAGTGCAATGGATCACCTTGATACATGCATCTATTTATACCGTTAGGTTCATTAATAACGAATATTCTTGCATTGGCTGCGGTCACTTAATTTCGCATATACGGTTTGCTTTATGCAATTCCATTTTCCAAAGGATGATGTGAACACATTGTATTGACTTTTAGATCTCACTGATTTGACACAGAACCGTTTATAGTTTCCTCACTTTAGTTTAGTTGCCCATTAAGGGTAAACGCTTTCCTAATTGTTAATGGGAAAGCGTTTGTGAATATAAGTTAATAGGGCATTTTCCAGTTTCTATCTCATAAAAATTGTAATGTGTTTATATAATTCTATTACGTTATAGAAATTCAAAGGCAAATTAAAATTATATTTTGTAGTATATTTTGTAATATCTGTGTACTAAATTCCATAGTCGTGCCTTATGTTTTTTTTTTATATTTTAAACGTGCATTACTATGAACTTAATGGATTAGATAAACGATTGCAAGATTATTCTCAATTCATTAGTTTCAATTTAATTATCTTTATTTTAGAGCATTTTTGAATGGAATTTTTGACATATGTTTAATAAATAAAAATACTCGAATTAGTTTTAAGCAGTTGTAATTTTTACTTAATATTCAATTATTTGAAATTTGTTATTTTCTGTCATAACTTATTGCCATATTTGTTCTTGTAATGGCTTTGATGATATTTTATAATAAAAGATACCTTGTTTTTTAAAATGTCATTTTTAATCTAGAAAATCTTGCAAAATTTTAATTTATACATTTTTCTATTTATGCAGCTTTTACTACTATTTGGTTTTATATGACAAAGCATATTATAATAATAATTTTAGATAAAAAACCCGCGAAAAAATCAACACTTCTATTATCGTACATAGCACGAAAGTCATATATGACACCAATAATTAATAAATTAACACATACAATGATAGAACAAAACACCGACATTGCCTCTTGTTTTCTTTTTTCTGGAGTTTTATATCTTTGTAGAAAATTAACACAATTCTCCATGGACTCATCATATTTGACTATGACTGACTACCTTGTTAGAGAGCAAATTGCTCTTTAATTTTATCTTTAAAATATTGTGACACGTTTTGCACTTGAGTTATGGTGTGCTTGTGTATAGACCTTACAAAATTCTTGTGTTAAGACTTACCAGTGACTTCTAATTTTAACTTGTTTACATGATATCTTACTCATCATTTAATCATTGACTTTTAAATTTTCGTACTCTTTGAGGTCATTATAAATATTTTTTGTCGGGTAGATAATCTCATTTGATACCTACTTGACAAGGCATCCAGACAAATATAATCGTTTTTTGGACCAGGTAAATTTGTATGTCAAGCTGGATCGAATAATTATATAGAACTGGTAACACTTAGCGATTCAATTGTCTAAAAGCCGACTTGTGAAAAGACTAGAAGCCAGAAGTGAGCAGCGCTCTTGACAATGGCGCTACCTATCGCACGGTTTTAGACCTTAGATATTACGAGGTTAGTCTGAAATTTTTGAGCCTAACATAGAGACTGGTAATATTTTATCAATTATAGTGTCTTTACTTTTTCAAACTGTATCTGGCATTTTCATTTACAACGTTTTTTTTTTTTTACGCAAGTAATAAACTACAATTTTGAATTTGAACTTGAAAAATTTGCTTTGTATTGAGTTAAGTACATGCAGCAGATGCTCTGTTTTGAAAAATTGTCATCAAGCTTCTCATCGTTATATTTAGTACATTCTTGTTTTTGTTGTACCTGTCTTAAATTATTATTATTATCTATATAATTCGATTCTTTGTAAATATAAAGCAAACGCTTTTTTATGACCACAGGTTTTGTATTAACTCGACTTTGTTTGAACTTAGCTATTTATTGCTTAACATTGGCAAATGATGGAACATGCTTCCAGTAGTCAGTTTTTAACTCGGTTAATTTGACTTTTAAATGGAATAATTTAATCACGTCACAATACTTGTTTTTTTTTTAATGAGAATAGGTATTCTATTTAATATTTAGAAAAAGGCTACATTTTTTGCACTTAGTACTTCTATAACATTTACGAGGGTTGCTATTTATTTATGTATTGACACAATTGCAAAGTTTGAAATTTTTGACAGTATAAGTAATCAGAACGTTTTGTCATACAGGCGTTTGTTAATTGTTCACAGTGAACATTTTATTTCTGTCAAAAATGGGTTTAAATAGTGAACATGTGCAATGATTTTCTAAGATTTTTGACGTGGATTATTTTAACAACAGTGTGTCGATTAACGTACTGCGTACGTTTGCTAATGAAGCACTATCCAAGAATACAATACATCATTAGTTTAGTGAATTTAAAGGTGACTGTACTTTTCTGGCGACGAATTTAAGTAAGGTGGTCCAAAATCGGTCATTTGCCAGAAAACATTGATGCTGTGTACGAACTGATAATGCAAGATTCTTATGCAACGTACTATGAGATTGGAGCATCTTTAGCATTACAAGCATAAATAAGATATTGCTTGAATATTAAGCCGTCAAGAAGATTTGCTTTTGTTGGATTCCGCACAATTGATGAAAAAAAGATTTATGCGAATTGGTGCAAGAAAATGATTACAAAATACAACCGCTGTGCATCAAATGCAGTGTATAACATCTGCACATTTGTCGAATCTTAGATTTTATGTTATGATTCCGAAACAAATCAGCAGTTGACTGTGATGAGCCAAATTTAACAAAAGTTGTTTGTGCTTGCAGCACTTTGAAGCAAATGGTGGTTTGTTTCTTTGGTATAAATGTTTATGTGGCAACCGTGTCTTTAGATCAACGTAGCCGTCTTACCTGCATGGTACACAACTATTTGTTTGCCAGAAGTTGTCAGTAAAATAAGAAAAACAAACCTCTAACGAATGATTATTCTCTACCATGGCAGTGTGAGCTCACACACATCGGCTATTTGAGCATTCAAATCGTCGAATTGATGGGTCATGCGCCGTGTAGCTTTGATTTAGCACCTTATGATTTGTATTTGTTCCTTTAAGTAAATATCGTACTATTTAGACAACGCTTTTTGGTACCACAAGAAGTTGTTAATGCATTCAAAAACCATGGTTTGGAGATACTTACTTTGGAGTAAATTGCAATGCCAATTGAATTAATCAAATGCAAAAATGTGTAGATCTTAAATAAAAGTATTTTGAAAAATAATTAATTTTACACTCTAATAATTGTTTTAGTTAGTTATTCCCAATACATAAATAGCAACCCTTGTATTTGTGTCCACTTTGGGAAACTTTGTGTTTTGTTCTTGCATGTAAAAATCTTCTACGGACGCTTTTTTATTTAATAAAAAGTTACGCCACTTCTCTTTTAATACTTCAACAGTATTGATGAGTGTACATATAATGACTTATTATTAGTAAATTAAATTAATTAAAATAGTTTTTTTTTGTTTGTATTAGATATATTATATATTGCGTATTAATGTGTTTATAATATCTCGAGTGTGTGTTTCAGATATCATCCAAGTTAAACCTTTCTAGTAATGGTGAATCACAAAATGACATCAGGTCATAAATAGGTATTCCTATTTGTATTACGACGCATTTTGCTATTTTTGCAATTTATTTGAATTCATAAATACTTCGTGTATTTATGACATTACATACAGATTTTGGTGTATTTGAAGAATTGTTTATAAATTGGTTTTATTTGTTTTTTATATAGTTTATGCGTTTAAAATTTAAAACCATTTGGATGTTTTGCATATTTTACACATACCATCTATCTAACTATACATTTGTTCATTACTATATAAGATAATGTTTTAAATTTTATTAGAATTTACAGTACTTAATTATATTGTAAACAATCAATAAACATTTTAAATTATTAAGAAAATTATCACGACTTAAGGTCACAATTTTATGTACGTAATCTGAAGACCAAATATAACTAAACAATTTAATAAAGTTACGCTCTAAAGCAAAATTTTGAGTGTTTAATTAATTGTTGATTAAATAATTACAATTTCAGAAAATCTAATATTTATTTATATTTTATTTTAAATTTACTTAGTTTGTTTTCGAGGGATATTCTGGCTCTTTTTAAGAAATATTTGTTGCACTATATTACATATTATTGTTATCCCGAATTAGTTCTACTACTTCAAAAATGCGTTTTCTAAGATTTTTATCAGAATCTGACAGTGTTTAGTTAAAACTATCACATTGAAGATGCGGTTAAAGCAGTCTGTGAACTTTGACCCTGAATATTTGCAAATTATAATTCTTGAGAAATAATGAATTTGAAAGCTTATTTTATTTGTTTTGGTTCTACATCTCTGAACTGTCAGTGAATATTAAGTAGAATTCCTAGCAAGTCTTGTAATGTAATTTTCTTTGAAAATATCTATAGAAAATACAAAATTCTGCAACATTACTTCGTTGTTGTGAAGTATCTAAGTCTTAATAACTTTGTTTTGGATTGGCAATGATTTGAATAGGTCGTTTTTGAATAAAATTTAGACAAAAAAGTGTAGTTTTAGACCGAGTTTGCTGTCAGTTGGTTCAAACTTTATATTAAATGTTTTAGTATTTCTATCAGACAGTTGTGGTGTAATGGTCTAGTGGCGTGTGGTTTGGAATCTTCATCTTCAAACTGTAGGTTCCGCATATATAGAACTATTATCATACACTACATGCATACGAGTGTGGTGCCTACACTCGTAGCTAGTACTTTTATTATTATCTACATTATTTTATTTTTCTAAACTGTTAGCTAATTTTAACATACTTTGTTATAATTTTACTACAAATAAATATGTTTACAACAAATATTTAATTTGAAGTTTTACATTTCAATGTGCGTTTGCTTTATATATTTATAAACAATGTTATCAGTTCAGATAAGAGCCATTGCACTTATTTAAACTCTTTTGGCTATAAAACTATCATCAACTTAAACAATGCGTAGTTTAAATTTATTACAATGGTATTTCCAAATAATAGAAACAATGCGCATCATATGAATTAATTTCTTTACCAACGACAATTAAAATCATAGAGTAAGACAAATTTTATTTTAATTAAATGAATCATTGTTGTGACGGATATTTTGAATTATAGCATTTAATTTGTTTATGTTGTCATAATTCGATTAAATTATTGCAAGTTTAAAATATCTAATTTTAAATTCATTTTTTGTTATCTTTGAACATAACATGTAATAAATATAAGTATTCATGGCATGGAAACCTAATATCCGGAAAATTTGCATTATTGATTTATTTGCGTGCTATATTGTGACATATCTAGATTTTACGAGCTAACCATACGTCAACTAAATCACAATAAAATTATATTATAATTTTATTCTACCATCTGCAAATCTATAAATATTAAATATAACAGTTTAAAGTGGAAAGTTGGCCAACGATATAATTTTAGCAAAATTTATATATTATTGTTTGGACGCATAACTTTGAAGTTATATAAAACTTTATAATATAATTGCATACTTAATAATTTGTTAATAATAATAATTGGTTTAATGATTGTATTAAATTTGCAATATTTAATTTTATAATATAAGAACGTATAGTTATGAATGTCAATTTGACTATCAATATCACTACAATAATAGGCTTCTTTAATACTGTTCTAATTGAATAGTTTATGAATTTATAAGTTCTCAAACTACACAAAAATAAGCAGTATTAAATATATTTTGACTATTTTATATGATATTTTTATTGTTTTTGTATTTTTTTAACTGCTATTAGTGTGCTGAAATCAAATAGATAATCACAAAGTGTTAAATTTTGAAATGAGAGTATTTGTTGATATTGTACAACCTTCTCTTACTTTTATTAGTATTTTTAATTTCTGCAAGAAAGAATATATTTTGTACTAAGAGCATATTCTACGGCAAAATTAAAGGAATGAAGATAAATTTGATTTTCTTTTTTTCAGCGCAATTTTTTCTAACGACTTCTAATGGAGTTTCTTAAAACGAAGTTATACTAACTATTTGTAGTTCTATTTACAAAGCTTTAACTAATAATGATATTTAAAAAAATAATAAAATAAAGTTTAGCAATAGAAGAATTATTTAATTAAAATTAATTTTACTTTAATGAATAAGAACAATTACATGGATTTTTTTTTTCAATAACATGTGTAGCTTTCACGAATCCTTATGACTGCAGTCATCCGTTTTTCCATACTTCAAAAATAATAAAAGACAAAATTTTTAAATGTACCACATGGTCTTGCATGGTCTAGTTACGTCTCTTATGTAACTAGCCGCAGTTAATATATTCCGCCTCACAGCATAACTAAGCTTCTACCAAAAGAGACTGTAGGAGTAAAATTAAATTGTGCATTTTGTTCTTTTTGACGTCGATTTATTATTTTCTTACCGCTAATCGAATTTACGCAGAAAGCAAAGTCTAGTCGCGCTACTAGATGTAGTCCCTGAAGTTGTGGGGCTTTTATTGGAACAAAAGACTTTACACCAACTTTATTAAGTCTTCTTCTTATTAAACGCTTACTAATGACGGCTCCACGAACTTCTTTGAGTTTGTTTCTTGTTTGAATTGCAGTTTGTTGTCTGTTTCTTAGCGTTTCTAATAAATTAGTTACGTTAGTGGGTGAGCGTTTTTTGACTTGATCACGTCTTTTCACATACAATCCAATTTGGTTTCAATGTGATACATTACGATGGATTGTTAAAATTGATTTTTCAACATTTGGGCAACTTCTTTGTACGTTTTACAATTTTTTATTACTGTAGGTCTAGCGATAACAGTTGGTGGTAAATCACCTATTATAAACTGATTTATAAATAATTGACATTATCAAACAGAAAGATTCAAATTTAAACGATTACTTATTAAACATACCAATTTACATCAAGAGAAAACACGCATTTTAAATATATAGCAACACTTAACACAATACAATAAAACTTAAAAAGGTTTTAACATATAATTACAAGTTGCTAGCTTTGGCAAATGTTTTAAAAATGACAATTAGAAGTAGAAAATCTGAAACTTTCTAGATATAACTAATATTAAAAGAAATTAATTAAAAAATAAAAATAAGTATCTTTTCCTTTAAATTTGCCGCTGTGAGTAGTTGCGTGTTGCTTTTAATAGATAGATAAAGATTTAAAGTGTACTTTAAACTAGTATGCGAGAAGATATAAGTTATCTGGGATTTTTTGTAAAAGTTTATCATTTTCTTAATTGAAATCTGTTGCAACTTGTGGCTTTCCGTTGGGTGGGAAAATTGGGCAATGATTTTTATGGGGTTTATAGATGTGGTAACCTTAGATCTGTTTACAGAGAAGAGAGGTAGTTGCAGTAAGAAATTTGAAAGGTATTTGCATAAATTTTTAAAGCTCTTCTATCTAGTTTTACAATGATATAATTGAATTACAAAGTGATGCCACAAAATAAAATTTGAATTTTTAATTAAACAAAAACAAATGCACTGAAATGTCTGCAAATTGTTTATTTATTAGTTTATTAGATATTAGCCAATTTTCAATTCTATTTTCTAGTAACTTTTGTCAGATATTACTAAATCAAGCTCTTTTCCTTTATAAACTAGACTGGTGTCATCAGCAAATAGTATTATATTATCTGTGGATCTATGTAAGTTTTGGAAATCATTAATGTATATAAGAAATTACAGGGAACCAAATATAGGCCCTTTTGGTACACCATATAACAAAGTAGAAGCTTTTGACACAATATAATTTACGTAAAAGATCATAATGAGGAACACAATCAAATATTTTACTAAGATCTAATTAAGTTTCAACCAAGTGCACATCTGATCAAATCCTTCCAGGATCTTAGTGGTAAACGCAATGATTGCAACCCTTGTATACCTTCTTTTACAAAAACCATATTGGCTGTTAGATAATAGTAAATTGCTTTTTAAAAAGTCAATAATCTGATAAATAAGTTTTTTTCAAGAACCTTAGATATAATAAAAAGAAGTAATATGGGTCTATAATTGTTAACTTTTTCTTTGTTGCCAGTCTTATAGACAGGAATGACTAAAGCTTGTTTAAATACTTTGGGAAAGATGTTACCTATAATATAATTGTTTATTAATTTAGTATGTGGAGTAACTAAAATGTTTACGACACTTTTTAACAAGCTGGTAGTTAGCCCATATTGTCGGTGAACGTGCAAGACCTCATATTTGCATTTTTGTCAAAAAACGTTTTATCTAACCGGCGTTATTCTTTAACCGCTACCTAGCGGTATCTCATACCGCTATAATTATATTTTGACCTCTAATTTTAAAATTTAACACTTCTCGGATATAAAACTTTCAGTTCCTTTCCAGTTGGACTTGATACTTACGTCAGTAAGGAGCCAAGGGCTAACGTAGTCACACTTATAAGTATAAGTTTTGAGCGTTTTTTGTAAATAGCGGCTTCAAATACCGGAAAGTAGCGTAAGTGTTAAACAAATAAATTGCTGATGAACGACTTGAAACTAAAAAAACATGCGTCTTTTGTCCTTATAAGTTAAAGAGAAAAACTTTTTTGTTTGTAAGGAATGTGAAAACAAAAAAATTCAAAATTAAAAATTATATTTGTATTGTATTTTTTTTGTGAAAAGAAATACCTAAAGTAAAAAATAAAATTATAATAAAATACATACACATATAATAAACGACAATATATGTGTAAATATATATAGCGGTATCTGATACTGATGGGTAGCGTTTATGTAAACAGGGTAGCGGTTAAAGGTTATTCTACACATACGTGTACAAAACATCAAATCTTTCAGTTTATTTTAATTATCAAAGAAAAGCTGTACCAGCCTGTGTGTGGAGCTTACACCCACTAAAACCTTAGTTTTCACTTGGCGTTTTGTACCCTATTCTGGTATTAGCTAAAGCTTTTTATTTAGAATAGGTGCGCCCGGACGCGCATTCTGCGCACCCTACATCTTGAGTCACTGTTGCAGTTATGTCTGGGCCCGTATTCTATCACCTTCTTCTGTATCTTGTATGATCTCCTTGATGAATTTGCGAATGCTGTTCCTTTTTCTTTTATCTACTAACATTATGCCGACTTTTTTTTTGTGATTTTTGTGTCTATTTCTATATTTGATCTTTTTACGTGCTATCTTGTGCACTCAAATATTACATGTTTTGCTGTATCTTCCAAGCCGCAGTACGAGCAGTTGCCGATGTCTTTTATTTTAAATCTTGCTAGTTAGGCTTTGAAGCAGCCATGCACACTTAAGAACTGGGTTAGTTGGTAGATATATTATTTATAGTATTTATCCAGTTTTTGATAATTGGTGTTAAGATTTTTGTCCACCTGTTTGTTTCCGTATTCTTTGTTTATTTACTCTGCCATTTTGCTGTTTGTTTTTCTTGAATCTCGTTTCCCACCTTACTTTCCTTGTGCTGGCTTCTTCTTCTGACCATGAAATCTATTGGCATTACCGCCAAGGTTACTTGAATTGCTTCAGTAGAAACAGTCTTATATCCACTGGAGATTTTTAACGCTACACTTCTTTAATGTGTATTTAATTTTTTTTATGTTTCTTATATTTGAGCTCTCTTTCCTATATCTATGCGTCATATAGGATGACAGAGTGGGCCACTGAGCATAGCAGCATCTTTTTCTTATATGACGGTTTATTTATGTTCTTTTGCATGACCTTTCCTAGTGCACTTATCACTTTTTTAGCATTTTCAGTAGTTTTTCTTGTTGTTCTTTTATTTCTGAGTTTTGGTCAAAGCAGATCCCCAGATATTTTATTGCGTCTTTGATTTTAATTTTAGTTTTACCAAATTTAATATTCTGTTCTTTGATTCTTCTTTCTCCTTATAGGATTACTGCTTCGGTTTTTTCTTTTGCTATCATTAGCCCTTTTTTCTCTTTCTTGTAGTTCATTATTTTCAGCGCTGTGTTTGCAATAGCTATCAGATTTTCTTTCGATTTTGAGGTTACAATTATTGCCGTACCATCAGCGAAACAGACCATTTGAACCTCCTCGTTTAGTTTTATTTTCAGTATGTCGTTGTAATATATATGTTCTATAGCAGGGGACTCAGAATAGAGTCCTGTGGAACCCCGCAGGATAGCTGCATGCTTTTCTTTTCTCTTATGTATAACTTCTTATCCGATAGGTAACTATATATTATTTTTCGCATTTCATCACTGACTCTTATTTTTTTCAGCGTATCCATGATGCCTTTCTATTCACTATTTCCATCACATTGTTAATTGCTCCAACAGTAGACTTTCTTTTCATAAAGCCGTGTTGGTTTTTTGAGATCTTTTCCTCTACCTCTTCCTTTAGTTTCCTGGATAAAAGGTGTTTAAATGCTTTGCCAAAACAGTTTATTAGGCACAACGGCTTGTAGCTGATTGGTTCTTCATCTAATTGAGAATTGTCTTACTTGCATTTTCTCATTCATTATTTCTATAATAATCCTTGGTATTTCATCGATCGTTTCTTTGACTATTATTGTCGGGATGTTATCCGGACCCGGGGCTTTATTTGGTTTGAGCTTTCCTGCTTTTTCTAGAGTGAATTTTTCTAGTTTAGGTATATCTATTTTGTCCCACCTTTATAGTGATTTGGGAATAATGCTTCTGCTATCTGCTGTTGTCGTGCATCCGTTAGTATTACGCTAAGGTTTACACACTTTCACCGACGAGAAACTTTAAAAAAAAAATTAAAGACATTATTGTTTTTCTCACTTCTAGGTATCCTACTTGTTGAAAATGAAAATAGCCTATATCAAAATGCGTATACATAAGTTTAAAAGGATCTATAAATTGTTAAAGTTTAAGATCAATATCTGTATTTGAGTTTATAAAACTCCAATTAATGTTATCCACTTTTTGTTATTGGTTTCTCTACATGTTGATGTTTATTCCAGATTTATAGTAGTACACGGTATTCAAGTTTTGTGTCTATTTTATTATTGTTCTTGAATTTTGTTTTAATCTGTGTTTTGAAAATGAAGCCGTTGTAACCCCATTGATTGTATGAACTTATTATATTAGAATTGATTACCTCTTTAAGTTTGTCTACGTACTTAATTAACATCTTGTATAATTTCAGAGTTTGAGAATTTGTTTAGCGTTTTCTAAAGCGCACAATACTGCTTCCAGTACCAATTTTTTTACATAATAATATTGTATTTGCTAGAACTACACGATCATTAAAATTGTATCAACTATTGAAGCATCATTTTCAAATATGACGAGGAAGTTTTTGACACGAATAGTAGAAGCTGGCAAAGATAGAAACTTCCGCTCAACAATAGACATATTACGTTTTACTTTATATTGTTAGTAAAAATGATCAACAGCTTGAACTATTGTGCTCAGAGCATGTTCTGGCTGATAATTGAATTAATTTGATATTTTTTATAACATTTCTTTTCGAGTACATTAGATACATTTATTCATTTACCTTGAAAGTTTAATTAGTTGTGATAAATGCAGAAAATGAAAAATAAATCACTCATGTTTTATAAAGTACACAACTATAAATGTTCTAAAGAATGTCGCAATTTATTTTCTTCTCTTACTCGTTTATTGCTTAGTGAGTGCCTGATCACATTGTTATATCTCATATTTTTATAACAATATTCATGGCTAGAATATGGTTGAATTAATATAATTATAAATATGGAATGTTTAGTAATTTTCTTTTTTAAAATTGTTTTGCACAATGCAATAAAGAGAGAACTTTTACTTTCATATTTATAAATAATTAGACACATCAGTTGAATAGCAAGAGTTTCTTAAGCCAAATACTTGCAATAAATAATATATTTACAATTTTGCTCAATCAAGCACTTTTTGAGAATGTTGGCTGTTGCTTAATTTCAATAAAATGAATTATGCGTGTTAATTTGTAATTCGAATATCTTTGAAGTTAATATCAATAACACTGCACAGTTCGCAATAGTAACTGAACCATTGTTGTTATAAGTCGCGAATAATTCAACAATGCAGACAGCTGTAAGCATAATTAGATTTTGTTACTTAATCTAAATATAAATTAATTAAAGTCTTCCAGTGTAAGATTTAATTATTTATTACATA
The DNA here is from genome assembly GCA_963932245.1 of Tachinus rufipes. Taxonomy (NCBI): domain Eukaryota; kingdom Metazoa; phylum Arthropoda; class Insecta; order Coleoptera; family Staphylinidae; genus Tachinus; species Tachinus rufipes. The sequence goes on along the minus strand of OZ010745.1, from coordinate 65,699,731 downwards.
ATTTTTTTTTTGTAATTCATCAGATTAGCTACATTAAAATTAGCGTTGAAATAGTTAATGATAATTTCAATTGAGATTGAAAAGATGTTGCGATGCAAGCGATAACAGTAAGTTTTGTACACCTGTAACACTAGAAACATATATTATAAAGCAGACATGTGTTAAAAATAGAATACATAAAAGGAATTTATACAATCTGTTCATAAAGATTCTGCAAGGTTTAATATAGCAAGATGTAATCTTAACTGCATAATAATTCTTTATTTTTAAAAACTATGTTTATTATCTTTTTCACCGTTATTATATTATATGCGATAGAATCTGCGGTATAGAAAATTTCTATGTAGTAAAAGTAGGCGTAGAAAGATAGATACAGTCTAAAATATTATAAATGAAGTGGTAATTGCTGGGTACCCGATTTCTATCTAGAAACTTGCAGGCGTTTTTCACAACTTGTAAATTATTTATAATAGAAAAAATAACAGGAATAATTATCATTATCTTAATTACAACTTTCTTATAGTAACATCAAAACAATTCAAGTAAGAGTATTATATATAATTATTTTATTTAATACGACTATTGCAGAATGGTCACCAATATGCAAATATTATCCTTGAAGAATATGTATGCAGTTTAATAACGGTATTTATAAATATTTAGAGGAATGTGCAAAAACAACTAGTTAAATTTGAAGGCCGAATAAATAATTCTATATCAAGTAAAATAGCTGTTACTGTAATTTATAATTATACAAAAAACTGCATTGGTTTCAATATTTATAATTCAATAACTCTAGACCAAATGTTTTCAAAACAATCCTGCAGAGATAATCGGCATACTCGAGCAGTAATTGGAATAATAACCATGTATTATATCTTCATTAAGATACAATTGAAGCATAAAAAAGTAATTTTGTTAACTTATTACCTAATGTTTGTCTTATTAATTCATTACTTAAGTCTTACAATGGGCATTAAATTTAGATTAGTTAGCCGTACCTGCTGGCAGTAAAAGTGATATTGATGTTACAAAATAATAAATTTCAAGGGTAGTTAAATTTTATTTATGAATTGAATTACTGTGGGAACATTGTATTTTGACTAGTTAATAATGTAGGTAAATATTCTACAGTCAGGGGATATACATAATTATATTATCCTAACACACCCTGTATTTTATTATAATTTATTGAACCATAGAAATTATTCCACCTTTTGTATACAAGGAGGTCTGTACTAAGTGCAATCAATTAATTAGCAAATACCAATACGATTGCTCAATTAATAAAGCGCGTTGTTTATTGATTATTTATATTACTTATATTTTTTGCATTGATTATTTACTTGATTAACTTGACTTAGTTTAAATCAGGACTAAACACTTTTATATTTAATACTAAGCCATATCAAAACGTCCTACGTTTTCGAATCGAGTTTAAGTAGGTGTTAACTGGTCGTTTTATTAATAATGCAAAATAATACATCCCGCATTTGTTGGAAAAGTTCAAGTTGACTGAACCATAATTTATTATTGCGGAAAAACATATTGTATTAATCATGAAAATATTAATTATTTAAGAAATAAATTATAGATTAAAATAAGTTTTATTCTGGTAATCAATTTTGAAAAAAATAATGTTAATTTTGAGTATAAATTAAATAAATAAAAAATTAAACATGCAGATAATATGCAAAAGAAATTTTAATAAATTTGTATTATTATTTTTTTTATGATTAGTATGATTTATTTATAATTTAAATTTTTTTAAATGGGTTTTTATAAAATTACAATATTAAAAAAAATACTCACTTACTCACTTTTTTTAAAATTGGATATTTAGGAATTGCATGTTACAACAACATAAAACTAATTTTGAATTTTAACTAATCAAACAACATTCATTAAAACTATCACAATGAAGACGAGTTTTACGCAGTCTGTGCACCTTGATCTTAAATAGTTGCGGATTATAATTTTTGGAAAGTAATAAATTTGAAGCTTATTCCATTTTTTGTTAGTAACAGTTAAAAAATCTCTGAACCTTGAATTATTGTTAGAATTTCTAGACGTGCTGTACTTGTAAGTCTTGGCTCAGATGGCATATTTCTAATCTTATTAGAAATATTTATTGAAAAGTATCTAAATCAATAGTCAATTTAAGATCGGCGTGGATTCAAATAGCGTTTTTGAATTCATTGTGTAGTTTGAGATATTCTAACTCATACTAAACTGTTTGTTTTTTAGAAGATACATATTAGGAATATTCTAGTCAAATTTTTGTTATACCTACCACACCCTATCAATTCCGGAATTTATATTTAGTATCTAAGATAAAGTTATTTTATTCTAAAAGTAACACAATGAAAATTAATACTTATAATTTTTTTATATAGATTGCATTTTGTGCAAGTATTGATTGAAGATTGTGCTTATTGTGTAATGTTGAATTATTTGTACGTTTAGGGACATTATTGCGCTACTGTTAAGCGTTTTCTTGAATATTTTTTTTATCATAGTTTTGCAATTATTTCACACTATTTTATAATAATATAATAAATATTTAATTATTTATGTCTACAAATTCATCTGAACTGTATTTTGTGCAATATTGCTGATCGTATATTGCCTTTAACAGAAAGATTACTAATTTTAATTTTTTAATATTATTTTTATTTCTTTAAAAGGAAAGTTTGCTGAACGGTTTAAAGCTATAAAAGCTACTTTGAGATCAAAAAACCCTTATCTTCTAAGTTTTTTATAATTGTTGTTTACTGGTCATTGTCTCGAGTTTAACATGTCATTTTATTTTATTTTGCAATTTTGATTACAATTATTTTTCTACTTATGATATGTACTTCTAAATTTGAAAAACATAATGGTGTGATAATGTGTCTATTAAACGACTGGAATAAGTTCTTTTTAATAATTTTTATTTTGTTATTTATGAGTTATCATAAAAATTGCATGTGATTTTACGAATTGCATTTATTAACATTTTTAAATTAGTATTGTTTTTAATGTTACTAGTTTTAAAAATAATGGGTATAAAATGTTTTGACCGTTTGTTCTATCACATATTATATTTTTGGATTTTTTTTTAATGAGACTTTTTAAGACAACTTTGATATTGTTGACAGGAGGATGTCACACGACCAAATTGTTTAATTGTTTAGAATTTTAAAGGGACTATTTTTTTGCAAGAGATTTTAGTTGTTTTGTGTTTTTTTTTTAATTTTCTTAAATTCAATACTTTTAATTGTTTAATGGTCAAATGGAAACAACTACTAAATCTTTGCCGATTATCGGAACCAAAAACTTTATTTAACTTGATAAAACGAAAATATATATATATGTTTATAAATATATATAATATGTTTCAAAAATACAATAAATGATTTTTGAGTTGGGGTTTTGTTTTTGAGCAATGGCGTCTCAAATATACCCTTTAAACGTAAACCATCAACTGGGCAACCGAAGTTCAAAACAATTTGGTCTTACACTTGCGTTCTTACTATTTATATTTAAAATATTATTGATACGATACGATAGATTTTATAGAAGCATTACAGGAGGTACAGAATTTAATTTAGAAATTTTTAGCAGTTGAAAATTTTAGGTTGTCGGTGTTGGATCATTTGGAAATGTGTTTTTTACATTTTTTTATAAAAAGTTGATGTTTGTAACTTTTTCCACTTAGTCGATTTTATCGAAACATGCAGACAGCTGTAAATTAACCAGTGTGATTTTTAGATTATTTTTTTATTTATTCATAATTTTTGACACAGAGTTGCAGCGACATTCCGTTTTTACAGATCTCTCTGGAGTTTACCTTTTTTAGAGGTTTTAAACGACAATATATTGATCATAATATTGATCGTCTAGGGGCACCTTAAATCAATGTGATTTCAGTGATATTGCTAAATTTATTTATCAAATTTTAATGAATATTGTAGGCTTGTGAGAAAACACGTAGTGGTGCTATGGTTTGTTTTTGCTGTTATAATAAAAATGGATTGTTAATAATAATAATAATAATAATAATAATATTAATAATAATAATAATAATAATAATTTATTAACGCAACTGCATTTACATGTTAAATTATATAAAAGTTGTTTACAAACAGTGATTACAAGTATGACAAACAAACGAATAGATACATATATACATTCCTACACATTGGCTAAGGTGTTACGATAATCTCCTTAAGCTTTGAATGTCTCGTATGAAATACGTGAATATCTGTCAGCAGATTAGCCCGCTCAGTACTTTAATCAAAAATTTCATGTCCATCTCGTTTCTTTGTTCCAAATATCCCAAATAAATCCCGATATTTTTAGATGATAAATACACACCAGTAAGGCTGAGTTTAAATGATACTAGTTTGTAAAATTTATTTTGAACTGACTCTAATCTGTCAATAGAAGTTTGGTAGAATGGGAACTATACTACACTACAATACTCTAGATGGGATCTCACCAGAAAATTGTTTAAGATAAGAAGAGCCCGTATGTTAATAAAATCAGCCGTAGATCTTTTATGAAAGCCGAGCATCTTGTTAGCTTTATTAATAACAAAATCTGAATGAAGATTGAATGACAGTTTAGAATCAAGCAAGACTCATAGATCACAGATAGAGTTGACTTTTTTAAACCGGTATCGTGCAAAGTATAGAAGAAATTAACAGGATTTTGCTTTTTGAAAATGATATATACTGACATTTTTTTAACATTAAGATCCATGTGGTTAAGAATACACCATTTATTGACCGCTAGTAAATTCTTTTGCATGGTAAGACAATCAGCAATAGTGCTAACTCTACGATATACCTTTACATCATCTGCAAATAACAGGTGGTGACAGTTTAAAATATTAGATATGACATTAATAAAAATTGAAAATAAGACAGGTCCTAAATGGGACCCTTGCGGTACACATGATGTCGCCTTAATGGAATGAGATAGATAGGTGTTAATTTTAACTTGCTCGACACGTTCACTTAAATACGACATTAACAATTTAAGCAATGGATTACCGACACCATATACACTCAATTTGTTAATTAGCAGGTCATGGTTAACAGAATCAAATGTTTTACTGAAGTCCATGTAGATTGCATGTAATTTTTAATTTTTTTTGGCAGTACCAACAGGATTGTTATTGGCCTGTAATTAGTTATATTAGATTTGGAACCGGATTTAAAGATTGGTACAATGTAAGATTGTTTCCACAAATTGGGAAAAAATCTTGATAACAATGAAAACGAATAAATTTGGTGGAGTGGGTAAGATAACGTTCGGCAACAGTTTTGTAGAAACCAGGAAGGCAAGTTATCTGGTCCAAGACTACTATCAACTTTCAGTTTTGCTAACACTTCTAACACACAGTCTAAGCTGACTGGAATATTAGTTAAGTTCACAGAAATATTGGATACAATTGCTGATTGAATGTGTGTAGAAGGTTTATACACCGATAAGAAAAAGTCTGCAAAAAGATTGGCAATGTCAGCTCTATTCGTAGCCGTATTATTGTCGTATTATACCGGCTAATTGTATTGTTGTCGTATTATACCGGCTAATTCTAAGGTAACAAACAATCTAGTAGAAGAAACACCGGACAAATTTTAACATATTCAGAAGGATGCAATTCATTTAGTTAGGGGTTTACTATTTTTATAAAACGTTACATTTCTAAATAGTCTTCTGGAGCATTAAAAAAATCATGGATTTTACAAAAAAATTAAAACTATTCAACAAAATGAAGGTTTTTCTGACTCGAATACAAAATAAATAAATATTTTTTTTGTTTTGCATCCTAGCAACATAAACAATCTTAATAATGGCCGAATTCACGACAGAACAACGCATTAAAATTCCTTTTTGTGCTTTACTTGAATTTATTTGTTGCTCAATATCGACCTTTCGAGCTTACAATTTTAAATTTGATCTAAAAGTTTGAGCAAACTGGGCCTGTAACTAACGTTAAAGTACTTCAACATACTTGTAGCGTTTGCTATGTGCAAAGTATTGCCAATGTTTGTTATACACTTTAACAATGCAGAAGTAGGAACATTAATTTTTCATTAATCGCAGCAACTGGGCTATACGTACTTCACTACGCAACAAATTTTGATTAAGGATTTACACTCTACATTTTTGCAAAATTTAAATAACACAAGAACTGAAACCTAGAGATTATTTACAGTGTTGTCTGTTTGCCAAATGGATGCTGCAACAAGTAAACAGATTTTTGCAAAAGATCTTATTAGGTGATGAGGTACATTTTGCCATTTCTGCCGTAATTGACAATTAGAAAATTCAAAAAGAGATTTTTGAAAAGAAAACGCATCCACAAAAAGTGACTGTAGGCCGTGGTCAGGTGATATAATTGGATGGTTTCTTTTTGTAGACAATGCGGAAAATGCTGATATAATCAAACTGAATTGCTTTTGGAGCATGATTACAGAATTTTTATAAAAAACAGTTAAAAGATATATCAAATCATTTGTTTCAAGACGATGCCACCAGGCCGCGTCACCTCTCGGAAAGGCGACATCCATTGGCCGATATCACTTCTTTGGTTTTTTTTGTGGGTTAATTAAAGACAAAAGAGTTTGCAGAAACAAACCGAAGATTATTGCAGAACTGAAACAGGAAATTCGACGCAATGTAGCCAGAATTGAGCCTGCGCAATCTAAATTACCCTTTACAGCAATAGTCAAAATTCTATAATGTAATAAAACTTTGTTTTTAGTTTTAAATTAAAAAAAATACACATAACACACTGGTTTTTATAGACTAGTATACATCTAATTTATATTAATGTGATGAAAAAGTTGTGAACTGCTTTATAAATGTAATTTCAAATTTCAAACAAAAATTTTATTTTATTGTATATTAGAAACCCTTTCAAATATGGCAAATTCAAGTAGTTTGATCAGCAATAAAGCAGAAACTGAACAAGAATAAAGATCTTATTTCCTCAGATTTAATACTTATTCAGCTCCACGGCCAATCTATTTATATTAACGTAGGAAAAACATACAACTCTTCTTTGAAAAGTTTATATTCATTATTATCTACAAATTACCTTTTTTAGATTAAAATTAATTTAATTTTACGCAGTTGTAAAATGATTGAAACTGCTTCTGCTGTGCGTGTGCCAACAGAAATAGAAAAATGATTAAATCTAATCTGAAGTCAAAGCTTGCAGCCAAATCTCTAATGATTATTATTTATTTGCCAGAACCGTTGTTTATTGTACAAATCTGTCTTCTTTTATTTAACATATTAAAGAAGAGTATCAGATTATTATTTAAAATTAGGCATGTATGGAAGAGCTATAGTTTTGAAAAGATGCCTTTCAGTTTAACTAATATTTAACATAACTTAACAGATCAAATGTTCTATCTACAGTACAATTATTGTTGCAAAGGAGTTCAAGAGTTTTAAAGTAAAACGTATATTTTTATTTGCAGTAGCTTCAAATTTCTAAGTGAACTACAAAAATCTAACTTAACTTTGGTTCAAGTTGAATATTAGTTTTTTGAAAAGTATAATTGCAACTAATTTATAGTTGGAAAAACATTTTAGCTAGTATCTTGTTGCATAGTAGTATTTGCCCTTTGTACTATGTTATGCAAAAAAGGTAAACTTGTATGTGGGTCATTAGATCTACATGTAATATAATACAGCAGTAAACCATAAGAATTGGTGTGCAACAAAATCATTAAAATAGCGTGTTAAAATAATTTACAACTGTATTACATATTTTTATCAATATTTTAAAAGAAATACGTATACTCAACGTGATTTTGCGTTGACGTGGAACGAGACATTATTCATTATACTCGGTGCACGAATTGTAAACGTATATACACGTAAACAGCAGCATTGGTACGCAGACACGGAACGTAGATAGGTGTTTGCAACAGTTAAAGGGTTAATATTATGCTCAACGTAAATTCACACACTTTTGAAAAAATTTACATTATTTCTAAAGTTTATGTCATGTGTTTTTTTTTACTTTCAGCAATTTTTAAACATAAATTAAGAGAGTTACAATTTTTTATGACTTTAATTTTAGTTAGAACAAAGTTTCTACAAAAGATCAGGGTTACCCGCAAAATCTTTAATTTATATATTCATGTAAACAATACTTTTTATTGAATAGAAATCCCCCTCCAGATTTATGTAATGGTGTAATATAACTTTGTTTCCATAACTGTGGAAATACAGCTTTGTTAATAGAGTTCTTAAAGAGATAATAAATTATTAAAAAAATCTCATTGACAACAAATATATGTAAAAAAGACAAACACCTTGTAGTTATAGAAAATATCAATTTGTTTTAAAATATATTTGTTAATAGAATTTTGTAATTGTTATTACGTGACATCTATGTTATTGTATACACATTGTACTCAAAACCATTACATTCTACTGATATAAAACTGAAGTAAGAACTATTGTAATAATAGTATTTAAGCGGCCCCGATTTGTGTTTACAGTTTAAGATCAAAGGGTCAGCGCAAAGGTTAAATATGCATGTTTGATCATTTCTATTTAAATTGTGTGATATACCGCAAATCTATCTGCTGAAAACTAATAGAAAACGTTAAATTAACTTCTTTATTTTAACTGTAAAAAAATATATTTGTTTCATAGATCTTATGATGTAATTAGTTAGTATCTCGAAAAAATTTTTAGCAATGATTCAAATGATCAATCTTATTCGATTATCACAAATTAATAAATAATAAAACCAATAGTAATGGGATGATTTACTGTACATACGAATGATTGTGGTTTGATTGTGGTCTATTCATGATTGATAGAGAAAACTTGTTAAAATAAAAAAGGTATATATGTATGTTCATATTAATTTACTTATAAGGACTATTAATTATTTTTTAAATTAAATTGAACAATTGTTGTTGAAATGATTCTCTAAACTCTGTCTAAGTTGAAATTTTGTAGATTATTTATTATGCTATAAAGTATTTTTCATCTATTTGAAATTGAGAATGTATGTAATAATTCCATCGCTTTGGAATTAAATACAATTTAATTTAATATCATTATATTTACTGATGACACCAAATAAAAGAAACTAAACGACCCTTTTGATCGATTTAATACAGAACTATTCGTAATACATAATTTTTCAGGCGTTAATATATCGTAATCGTTGGGTGATTTAACACTTCCGAGTGGCAAGTTCTTGGCAATTATACGCTATATATGCTATAACGGATCAAAATCTCGATTCACTGTTTAATTGACGGAAATAATAATTACATCGCATCTGCTGTACTCTCGACTCGACTTCTTGGTTCAATACACTTTCCAGAATGGCTCCTACGAACCATCGATTGTGCATGTACCATTATCATTCCGCGTTTTGCCCAGATGCTAATAAGTAGACATCGCATTGTTCAGGTATGCGATAGTGCTATTCAAGTTAATTTACTTTCATATGCGTATACAATAAGCAACCGCAAGCTGTACGTATTTCCACAAAGTAATACCAATAATTTCTTTGAAAAATTAATAGTACATCACGCACGTGTTTGATTAATTATTGTTTGCATACACAATAGAGCGGGCAGATTATTTTTTTGGTTACAAAATAAACAACATTGTCTGTTTAATAAATTTCGAAGTTGTAAAATAACAAAAAAATTATTAATTTTGTTATTAATATTAAGCTAACTTGCTTGTTTGGTTCACATATTAAACTTTAGATTATCGAACCGTAGTTTACATTGTGGTTTAAAACTAACATGATAAATACATTTGAGAAACAATTCAGTTCTCTTATGAGGTTGGTACTAAAAATCACAAGATTTCAGAACACATTAGAACTTTACTGCAATTGAAATATCTCAATCTTAAATTACAATGTAAACCATAGTCAAGCTGTCTTTTTCCATATTCAACACGTCTAAAATTTTCAGAATGGTGACTTTGCGTTAAGGCTTTTGTTTACGAAAGCCCAAAAGTTGAATACTAACACCGCTATTTGGATATTAGAGCCTGTCACAAAACCGTATTTTTTATTTACGAAAAAGCTGTATGTTTTCCAGTACAAGAATGATTTTTGAATAAGAAAATAGTCTTGATGTACGTGTAGAAGAAATGGCCAGTTATCTACAGTTTTGTCAAAGAAAGATCTATTGGATGATGCATCTTTAGATATACGACAAAATATGTATTTTCAGCCACTATTTATTTAAGTGAGTTTTAAGAGTTTTTGAGGTTGTCGGATTCACTCTTTTTAATTGCTGTTTGCAGGGGTGGCTAAATACTTCAGTTTATGCCACAAAAGGTCAAACAAGAGAGGCATTATTAGACGTTTTTTTTCTGATTGCCAATTTTTTAATGACAAATACTTGGACGAGTTACTCTAGAACATAAGTACGGACGGATTTTGAACTGAGGTTTTTGCCTACCCGCCCAAGTATTAGTTATCAAAAAATTGTATGTTTTTTTTTTCTGCAAGAGTTAAAAGCTACTACGTTCAAGGGAATGTTGTTGACATCCAATCTCTTGCTGATGGACACTTGGTGGGTGGGTATGATTATGGACAAGTAGTTTTAGTTTAGTTTTTGGAGTGCACATGCACCCGCTAAAGTGTTTATCATTAAGAGATTGGAATTTATTTTTCTCTGCAAGCTTTAGAAGTTTTTATGTCAGAAGAGAAGTAGGTAATATTCCGTCTATTGATGAAAACACTTCAGAACATGAGTATGGTTTGTCATCCGCCTTAGTGTTAATTATCAAAAAATTGGAAGTTTTCCTTCTTTGCGTTAAAAGTTTCTATGTGAAAAGAGGTGATAGTGACATCTAATTGTTTGATGACGCACATTTGGTGGTTGGTCGGGGCACTTTAGAGCATGATTATGAACGAGTAGTTTGAACTGGGGTTTCTAGGAGGGCAAAAATGTTTGTCATCAAAAGATTGGAAGTTGTTCCTTCTTTTTGCAAACATTAAACGTTACTATGTGAACGGAAGCGATGGTGATACCAATCTTCTAATAACAAACTAAAACTTGGGTGGGTCCTATTTATGATTATCATCGAGTAGTTTGAACTGAAATACCCACTTACCCGTTTAGGTTGTTTGGTAAGTCTCAATATGTAAAGAGGAAGTGGTTATACCAAATCTTTATGACGAACATTTGGGCGGGTGGTCACTCTAGAGTATAAGTACGGACAGATGGTTTGATTTGGAACGTTTTTTTTTTCTGCATTTCTGCAAGCGTTAAAAATTTCTATGTCAGAAAAAAAAAAGCTATTGACATCCAATCCCTTGATGATGGACACTTGTTGGGAGGGCGGGGCACTCTAGCATGATTATGGACGATTTTTTATGTCTGAAGAGGAAGAGGTAATAATCACTTGATGACAAACTTTTGACGGGAGGATAAGTCACTTTAGAACATGATGGATGGATGATTTGAACTGAATACATGATAAGGGATGGGAAGTTTGAACTGGAGTAAAATTGTTTAAATCTATTTAAAAAAAAAAAAATTATATAAAATATTTTTAGATTCTATTTTTACATACTAATCCACCTATTGGTATTGCCTGTCTAAATGATAAATTTGATGTCCAGAAATTGACATTTTTTGGATTTAACAAAAATTAATTCATTAATTTAACTTCTAGAATGCCAATTTCTTAAATTTAACAAATATATGTTTTATAGACGTTTTAAATCTCATTTATTTTATAATTTAAAATTCTACATATATATTTATAAAAGTTACGAGCACTATAATTTTTCAAAAAATTAAGTTTTTTTTTTGTTTTATTGGCGTCAGGGCCGCTTGTCCGTAAAAATTTGAAATGCAAATTGGTGTTTTTATGCTAGTTCCTAAATATATGAATTAAAAAAAAATACATGAGAAGTAGTACTTATTGTTCAAACAATTGAAATTATTAGGGCTCAACTTAAAAAAAAGAGTATATTTTCTATCATTTTGAATTAAAAAGATTAAAAAGTATTCTAACTTCAAAAAGAATATTATGTTATTTAAAAAGAGTATGTCTGGTCAGCCTATGTCGTTACAATATTTAATAATAATAATTTCTCAACTAACAAAAAGAAATATTCTATAACAGGGAAAAATCAATTACATAATGTAATTATAACATTAAATTAAATTGAACAATATTGGAAAGTAATATCAAGGTAGCGGTCGGAATCACCTTAAGATATCACAATGACTAAACAACTTCCTCAAAATATAATAAATTTCAATAAAAATGATTTAAAAAACTTTATGATTTGTCAAATAAAATAAATTGTCATATTAATTATATTTCCTCTCTATCAATGATGTCTATATCGTAAAAAATAATATATCCGCATGGATTTGCCAAAAAGAAATCATTTTTTATTATAATAATTGATGACGCATCTTTTAATCCAAACCTAACTGGTTCTGATTGAATTTAGTGTTATTATAGCTTCCGCAAACGATGTCATAAAATACAATAGGGTCATCTGAAATGAAGAAATATCGGACGCTGACCGTGTTATAAAGTGCCTACTGATCGTATAAAAATCAAATCGCATCCCACCTATAAACCCAATAAACAACCGATTAATTAAACACTTCTAACACAGTTAACATTACGACGCGAAGTACAACTTGCACCTACAAAAGGTCACATGTTTTTTTAATACCCGGAGCGTGATTTTAATGTAATTACCGTAAAAATGCAAACATGCAAATAAAGAAAGGCATAGTCACCGAGAATTATGATAATTACTCAAAGTATCGGTATTTAAATAACTGAATCTCTAATCAGTCTGCAGATTTTCTGTTCACGTGCATACAATATCACGTTTTTATTTTGCATTGCAGCAAAGGTTACATTATAAATATTAATGGTAAATAGTAAATTGATTTACGTAGTGGAATATGCATCTTAATTTATTTATAACGTCTTACTCTCCTTTCAAATTGTTTATTTAATGGGAAATAAAATCAGTTTATTGTTGTCACGTTTTTGCACATAGAGAAATTTATTTTATACTTAAATTATTTAATTGTGACAAACAATCGAAAAGAATGCGACAATATTATATATTAGGCTTATTAAATATTATATAATTTCTTCCTAGAATATTCTTTTGTATGTTAGAAATTTTAATGTTTTGTTTAAAGCATACTATTTGTTTTACGGTAAATTACCTATTTAATTTGTTGATGCAGTAATATTTTCCCGTGTTAAATCCTCAGTGAACGATATTGTGAGAAAGAAAGCATATCGGTTGGAAGTAGTTCAGATCTCGCTACGTAAAATCAAAATCAGAGATTGAAAAAATTGTAAAAACAATGCAGGAGAAAAGTTTTCTTTATTAACTTAATTTTAAAATTAGTTTCATGTTATATCTATAATTTGTATGAGAAATTGTACTCAAATATGAGTAAACAAAAAGTACCACTCGAAATCAAATTTAGCAAAAAGCTTGTCGAATTAGGTATTTGTTTAAACACTTATTTACGACTTGAATTAAAAGTGTGTTAAATGAATTGTTTTTACGTGTTTTTATTGAATTTTAATTTATGCGGCTTGTTGTCGAATTGATTTATTGTAAAGTGTACTATAACAAATAATCTAAACATTATCGAAAGTTATAAAAAAATTTCAAAGAATTGTAATAGACTGAGTTAGTGATTATTGATTATTATTCAGACTGCTAATTAACAGCTTAATTAAATATAATATAAACTGTAACATTATATCAGTTTTAACATCCTACTTGCAAAATACAAAGCAATATGTGATGTATATGAGAACAAGCTTCAAGTGTTATATTAGAACTAGTGATGTATCACAGGGTTCGAACCTTGGGACTCTTTTATTTTTATTTTTTATTAATGAAGTGTGCACTTTTCTGAACGGTAATTTTTATGTATGCGGATATGCCATACTTAATACAATTAAAACAATTGCGCACTCTGTCAATTTACAAGATAACTTAAATATTTTAAATGTGAAAATGTAAAATAATGTCTTACTTTGGAGTCTAAAAGTAATGTTTAGTTATATGTGTATATGAGAAATTATTAATGAAATGAAAGATTAGCGTGGGACATTTGATACACATTTTTTGTTTAATACGAACATTTATAATTTAAGTAATAAATCATATAAATCGTTGGGTTTTATTATTACGAATTTTAAGCAATTCACATGAAAAAAATTTGTACTAAGCAAACTAAACTATTGTGCAGTTGTTTGGTCTCTACTGTATATAAAGCAAGCTAATAGATTGAAAAGTATTCAAAAACGTTTTTTGAAATACTTATTTTTTGTTGAAAATTGTATTTATCCAGATAGTGTATACAAACCTTCTCAATATAATACCGCTGCGGTTTTTTACCTTTATAAATTTTGCGCACCTATAATGAGCTTTAATATTGGAGCAGATATTTTCAAAGAAGCAAAAAAAGTCTATTATAAATATTAATGACTGTTTGTTGAGATTTATGTTAATATATGTAACAATGTTTATTTTTTTGTAAAAATTTATTTTATTAATTTTTACTTTATACATAATTCTATTTCTTTCTGTAATTGAACTTTTGTCTGTTTAATGACAGATGAGTGCCGCTTGCTCTACAATCTATGGTAGACTGAACTTTGTACTCAGTTCAATCACCAAATAAAAATCTATTTGCTTTATTAGTCATTTTTGATGACTTTTTCCAAATTGGTCACATGAGAAGCTTAATTACCGGAATTAATTAATTCAGAAGAAGCTATTATAATATAATACCATTAGGTGGTTAGAGAGCAAGTTTTAAAAAGGACTAAGCGTTATGGTTTTAGTTCAGATAGTTTGAGTACACAAGGTCACTAGTTTTTGAAAGCTAGATTTAGCTCTTTGCGTTTAGGATGAATAGGAGTATGGTATATTGGACCTGGGATCCGGAAGTTTGAGAACGGCTCTTTGAAAGTTGGATTTACCTTCTCTGCGTGGTGTTATACAGGGTGTTAGGTAAACATGCGGCAAAAATTCAAGAGGTTATTCCTTGGCTTATTCTAAGAATATTTTGTCCTATGATGATTTCAGAAAAACCTCTTTGTTTTAAAGATAACGGTTGAACCAACTTTGCTATAGTTACAACATTTTTGTTGTTTCTAATTGAGTTACACCTAGCAATTATCTGATTTTGCAAGTTGTCTAAATAGTAGCGCCAACTAATGATTTCAGACAGCCCCATAAGAAATAATCGAAGGGGTTTAAGTCTGGGGATTAAACAGGCCATGCTTGTGGCCCATCTCGACCAATCTAGCGATTTCCGTATGTTGCCGTTAAATAATCACGAGCAATCAAACTCAAATGTGATGGTGCACCATTGTGCATAAACCACATTGCAATTCTTGTTGCCAATGGTACATCATCTAGAAACTGTGATAGCATGTGTTTTAAAAATTTGCGATACATCTTGCCGGTAAGTTTTTTTGGTTGAAATACAGGTCCAATTAGACAGTCGCCCACAATTCTAACCCACACATGGTTGTTATAAACATTCCTAACTGCATTTCTTGAGAAACTGGTTTTATCGGTGAACAGAATATGTGTCAAGAATTGAGGGATTAGAATTAATGTTTGCAAAAGCCATTGACATAACGCAATACGTGAAGGAAAATCAGCAGGTAGTAGTGCCTGAACACGCTGATTGTGGTATGGATACAACAAATTAAGAATTTTCCAAACTGTCCACTGACTTACATTCAAAGTATTTGCAATTTTTTGCGTAAAACTACTTGGATCTTCCTCTATTATGTCCAGCAAATTATGTTCTAGTTGTACCGTTCTTACTGTCATTGATCTTCTTGGCTTTCCATTTTGTTTCAACGTGCTTGTTTCACAAAAACGTCGATGAATGTTTTTAAAGATTTTTTGGTCGGGGATATTACGGCCAGAAAACCGTTTAATGTACAATCGTCTAGTTTGTAATGAATTGCCATCAGCAAGTCAATACATGAAATGCATGTCAGTCATCTCGGCGTTTGTATAGTGATTTGAGGTAGAGGATTTCACTAACTATTAAAGACACGCCAAACAGCTAAACGTCACTCAATCTAAACAACTGCGACCGATACATGTGACGATCAATGACGAGACGTATTCAAATAAAATCCACTTGTACATTAGTAGCTAAAACAGCCGTTCCAAGTTAACGTTAACAATTTTTTGTACTTGATTAACTTATTAGTTTTTTGTGTTTGATATATTCATTGGCGTACGCCATACTTTAATTTACATTAATGATTTCAACAAATATTGAATATTGTTATTGCAAATTTTGTTTACCATGTATCTTTAAAACAAAGAGGTTGTTCAGAAATCATCAGAGGACAAAATATTGAAAGTTGTCAGTCTAAACTATGAATGATGTTTGTTGGTGTAGGCACTAACATCTTGTTGGTCAACAAGTTAATGTTTAAGATAATAATTTCAGTTACTTTTCCCTGTAAGTTACATGCAGCAGCATCTTCTTTGGGGGTGATTTTTGATGTTTTTTTTTTGTTATTGGGAATTCGGTTTGCTGTAAACTGGACGCTACTTTATTTATTTAAATGGGGCAAATATGAAAAAACCATTTTGTCAAAACTATATTTTATCCCACTGCCAAAGCGTTTTCTCTAAATTTAAAAACACAAGACCACGATTTCTTGTAAGTGTCCCCTCCTCGCAGGAAACCTATTTTTGGGATGGAGATGGCTTGGCCACAAATTTAAATTAATAACAAATTGGCTGTTACAAAGCTCATTTAATGTTAGCGCATTTTATACTTGTCGCTAGGTCAGAATTATTAGTTTAATTGTTACTAAATGGATATGTATTATTATTAAAAAAGAAAAAGGTTTTATGATTTTGGGGCAGGGAATTTGGGATTGCGAGGTCACCAGTCCTTAGACTAGATTTAGCTCTTTTGCATTTATAGTGAGTTGGAATAAAGTATTTTAAATCTGTTGCGAGGGCACTACTTTTTAAAACTTGGATCTGTCTACCCGAAACCAAAATCTCAGCATGGAGTTCTAGATTTAACTTCAAATGTTAGTATATGCAAATAAAGAGGATACAATTGATTCAAACAACGATACGTAGTATATAAGTTATATAGTATTATATAGGACTGTTTTTAACACTAATGAAAACAAAGTCGTTTTTACAAAAATGCAAGTTTTTTTTTTCTTTGAGAAATCATTTCTTTATAGAATATTTGTTTTTTATAATGAAGATTTGGAACAAATTTTGAAGTATTAAAGTATGAAATATCACTTGCTCTATGAGCATTTTGCACACTTTTTTACATTGCTATATCTGAAATAATTAAAATAGGATGGAGCTATACGAAAAATACTTACATTTTATATTTTGTACATTGCGAAATGAGTCTCCTATTGTTGATCAAAAATGTGTATTTTTTGAACAATTTTATTTCGTTATTTAACGGTTTTTGTTATAACATTTGACGGTGTTTTTGCTTAGAACCATTTTGAATGAATTTTTTATAGTAAATACACTTTATGAGCTAATTATGTACATGGTTCAATAAAGATATTTTATATTTATACGATATTTGGTTCATTTTACTCTAAAACTTTTTTATATAAACGCATTTTTTACAAATGTTTGAAAATGAATAATTGGTTATGTAAAAGTTTGATAGCTTCTTGTTGGGCATTCCATTTGCTATATATTTGCTTTCAACTGCAATTAGATTTTTAGGCTACAAAAAAGCATTTTTGTTTAGATAAATTTTAAGGGAAATATTTTTTGTTGCCATAAATGCATAATTTACTGAGCGACTTTTATAAGATAGTGTGTTTTCTGAGTTAATTTTTTACATATATAAATAAATCATTTTTATTGATATGAAGGATCATGTTTTAAATCTTTGTTGTGCCAGATTCTAATAGAGTTGCCGTTTTTGTCTTCTAAAGCATACGTGTTCAAACTCACTTTAATTTAGCTGCAAAATACGTGGAACTGTATGATAATGCTATGTTCTTCTTTCACACCGTTTCACCCGCATGAAAAACTACGTCACGACGCCAAAGATAATAATGTTTTGCATTTTTTTTAAGACTTTTTTAAACTTGGATATTGATTGCCAGATAAACATAGTTCTCTACCAAACGTAAGAAATGCTGGCGAATATCCACTCGCTTTATGCTTTGCCATTCTAATGGCAAAGGCAAAGCGTTGCAAATGAATATCCCACTCTAGTTTTTTTTTTTTAAATACGACGATATTATTGCTGTTTTGAGTACGTGGTTAATTCTTTTGATCGGATTTACTTGCGAGTGATACAATGGCGTAAAATTTATTTTCAATTTGTATGATTTACACATGTTACGAAATTCTCGCCTAACATACTGACGTCCATTATCAGTTATTATTGATTGTTGTATAGTGTATAGTATGCCCATACATATAGTGTCTTTACAACATGGACTTAATTTATCTCAACTGATTATTTCATTAGCAACCAATTATGATTGTATTATATACCATTAACCTGAAGTATTTTTTAACATCAAGGTGTTATAAGTTATTTATGGTATATAATACAAACTTTCTTTTAAAAAAATTGTTTTACCTCTTTAGTACAAGAATAAAAGATGAGAGATTGTTAAGAACTCATTTAATGGACCTCCAAGGATACTACTAATGAGCTAATCCGATAAGTCCAAGTAATAATGCCGATATATCTTTGGGTACACTATACACTATACTGTAAAAACAATTTATCGTCTTTACCTACGCTTAAACAAAGTTAATTAAACTTGGAGAGGTCTACTAAGTACACATATATTGCCCATTAAACTAGTTGGCTTATCTTGAACTACCTTCTGAGCAAGACAGGTACGACACTTTTTAACATAACTTGCAACGTCTGCATGCATTTTTAGAGAAACAAACGGTTCTGTTTTGTATCAAAATGTCTTGCTATTAGCTCATTATGACATTCCATTATCACAAGATTTCTTAAATCTTTAGGAACTACTCTTTAGGGACATACTTTTTTCAATAGTTCATCTATTTTCTTTGGTAATTTTAAAATATATTTGTAACTTAATCAACCAACGGCTTAGCCTTCCAGGCGGATCCATTGTATTCCATAATCACTTTATAGAACCATTCCAATTCTGGAGTATTGTACTACGTATGCTACTACGTTGTCTCCCTCAGTTGAAAAATGCGTTAGAGCCTGGCTTAAATCTAAGTGAGATGCATCGATAGTAAATTATTTTATCTTTTTTATTACTTTGTTAGTCGGTGGGGAAGGTGGATCTTGGGATCTGTAGGTGGTGGTGGTGTAGGGCGCCAGGTCACAATACTTTGATTAACTGTGTTTTATTTATTCATCTGATAATACGCCAAGGCGTGGTACTAATGCACTCGCTTAAACTTAATACATTTCTCTTTCTGTAATTTCCTTCCGGAGCAACCCCGACTTAAGCCGCCCAAACTTGCGCATTTGTGATACTTATCGCGGGTTTGAACTGCTTTCAGGCAGATGGCAGTAACCACGTTACAAATATATTCTTGGCTATGTAGCTATGCATACAATAGATATAGATGTTAAAATGTAACTAAGAATAAAGATATAAAAATAGTGCATAGACCATGTGATACTGACAATCTATTAACAAAAAATTTATGATTTATTTTATTCTTCAAATGCGTTATTTGAGTTACAAATTACAGTTTCAAGCAGTCTTTTGATACATTTTCTATTACAAACGTGCGCTTTTTAAAGAAATTATTATTTTTTAATTTATTTTTTTACATTTAAGGGTTGATATTTGCAAACTGTATTTGATTAGTAATGATTAGTAAATAAGTATAATATATCATCTTATTTATAAACATTATAATTATATTTTAAGATGACTAAACAGTAGGATTCATTTATAGTTAATTGCATATTGTATATATATTTTTGGAGCGTTTTCAAATTTTATGTGCTAAACATTATTGTTTGAACGACACAAATTTTATAATTATGAGATACATTTCGATAAAGGGTACGTTTTGTAGTAACCGCCTTGTGGCATTTATACTTTTAGCAACAAATACATTCACAAACATTAACCGTCTTGCCTCATTTTACCTCCTATACTTAAAAAACCTTTCGCCCGCTTGGGTAAGGTTGAGAGATTACAAACACAATTATTGATGATACATATAGCTACTACAATTAAATAAAAGCCGTAGTTAGCATTTTCAAAAAAGCAGCTTTCGGAGGATGGTATTCATGAACAATATACAAAAATTTACCACATCTAATAAACTTAAAACAATTATAGATAATCAATGCAAATCTTACAATTAAGTTTCAAAATTTAATAAAGAATTAAAGATTTTGAATTTCTCTGGCACTGGAAGTTGAAATGCGCAGATTCTACTGCGACATTTATATTTTTTTCATAATTGAAAAAAATTATATCATGGTGAACGTAATAATAATGATAACTTTTTTAATTTTATTTAAATATAAAGTATTTATTACTACAATTGATCTTTTACATTTTTGCATACATTCTGACTTTGTTATAGTAACAATTAACCAATGATTTGTTTTAGTTAGATTAACTGACCTATGTTTCTTTATTTGTGGTGAGGAGTAATTTGCAAAAGTAAAACACTTATATACTTCTGGTTGTTGCAAGATATATACTAAAACCACATTTTTATGTAATAGCTAGGTCATAACATTAACACGATTCTTAATTTTGTGGAATCGACAAACAGAAAAAGGAATAAAATGCGGTTTGGTATTTACACGAGTATGGTCTGGAATTCCAATTGTGAAATCTATACAATACACACATAATAAAACTGATTATACAAAACATAAATTACATATTTGGAATAGCAATAATCATAATATTATTACTATCACGAGGAAATTATATAATTGTCTTTAAATTGTCATTTTATACTATTGTGTATTAAATCAATAATATTACAAGTATTTTCAGGATATACAATACAGCAACACTACATTACCATTTTACCAGGGTTTGACGACATAAATAAATTTCTCTATAAAATAAAAGTGAAACTACAAGGGCTTTACATCCCATTATTCTCGTTCGACACAACTCCTTACTTAAACTTGAGAAATTTTTCATTTCCGTGCTACAATTTTCTTTTCACAGTTTACATAAAGTGCATTTCTATGTCTGTTTGTAGATGAAATAGTCAGGAATCGAGGGTGGTTAAACACGCATTGTAATTTAGACACGGAGCGCTGATTTTGTTTCGTAACTTAATGTACAAAAATCGTACGAAGATGTAGGTTTATTTGTTTAGTAGCTGTCTAGCATTAAAAAATACAATTTATAATGTTTGTCTATTTAAAATGATGCATTAATTAAAATACTTTTTAGCAACTGTTTAGGAATTTATACAATCATTAATGTGAAATTATTTTATTATTTCGTTTCCTCACAAGGATTTGTGAAATACGTAATAGTGAAGTTTACGCTTTAATTATTTTTGCAACAAAATATAAATTCTCGTGAAAATTGTAGTATGCGGTAGTAATAAATTTATTGATCAACAACCTTATGATATTTATATTTATTCGCGAATTCCGAATTCACTAAAACTATATTTACATTAACACATTAACACACTTCTCTTTCTTGACTTTTTAACTTATACATATTTACATATGTTCATATATTAGTATATTGCCACAATGCATTTTTTTTCAATTTTTTAGATTATTACTAGAAAATATGTTTAAAAGATTATTAAACATTTTATTAATTTAAATTTTTGATATAAGTTTTATAATTATTTGTATTTGATTGATAACATATCAACAAATTATTAATAAATGGTATACTTATCTGGGTAACTCAAACAAATCGTGTAGTTTGATTATTTATTTGAGAGGCTAGACAAAAATAAAATAACTTTAGAAGTTTGTTCAATAGAAATTGGAATCTCAATCATGCAACTATTGCATTTATTCTTCTGTCTATTATTACGTAGGGTACAGATTTATCTCAATAAAAACTGACTTTGTGTTTCTTATAGTTTGCAATTTCTATTTTTTTTTAATAACTTGTAGCACAATAAATAAAAAGTTTACTAAACTGGCTGTGCAATGAAATTAATGCTATTTACAAACATTTAAAAAAAAAATCTACATTTTATTTTCATATTTCGAATTTTCATATACTTTAATTTAAAAAAATTTAACTGTGCTTGAGCTGTGACACTTAAAATATCGAGCCTTTATGTTTTATACCTAATTTACCTTGCCCAATTTTAAACAAACATTTGGCGTGAAAAAAAACGTTGCTACATATGAATGAATTGGTTTGAAATTAGTTTCTTAAATTCAATAATTATTTTTGTAACTATAATACTAATATACTATATTTTCTTTCAGGGGTTTCCGAAGTGCAGTCTAAAATTGCCTGCTTGGGATAATTTGACGAACGCCCTGCCTCGACTACATATCCCAGCCATGCCGGCCGTGCGCTCACGCCGCGGCTGGTGCGGCTGCCTCCAGGTCAGTAATTTTATTTTTTCTATAGATAAATCTCATTTGCAATTAAGAGAGGTACATGCTTGAATATTACAATTAATTGTATTTTCTTATGAAAAAAGATAAGACTAAAAATGTTAAATTTAGTTACAAAATTTGGTGCTAAATTAAAATACGGAGATTTATATGTATACGCTTAGAAATTTTATTGTAATTGATGATAGTATTGTTTGAAGTGAGAACTACGACTAAAATAGAGTTGCTTTTGTACTTCGCGGTGATTTTAATCAGAGAAAAAGTCAAATAAACCTTATTTTTATCCCATACAGAACTCAAAACTGAGAGTGTTAGCGTACTTCAATGTTAATACAGGTCAGTTTTTGTAGTTAATATGTAGTTTTATTTGATGAGGACGAGATAATAAGAATAGTTTCAGTACAGTATACGGGATCTACTAAAATTCTGGTTAGAATTCCTGGATTTGCGGCAACATTCCATAACGTAGTGGTCTTAATCTAAACTATAAAAATACAATTAGCATTGAGTGAACAACTGCTATGAGATTGTGTTATTTACACCTATACTAAATTTTTTTTTACTAGCAAGCGTAATTTGATTAAACAACTGGCATTTAATTTGTATGGCTCATTTAAAAACAATTGAAGATTTTGGATTCTCAATAATTTTAAATATGTAATTTTTATTTTTACTACTGGAAATTTTTATTGTTGAAATCAACAATTTTTAAAAGTAGTTAATTGTGCGAGTTCACTTTTGTCTACTCAAATTTTTCACTGCTATTAAAGCTGGAGTACTATGAGCATTTTATTTTCCATTTTTTCATATAGTATATTATAAATTTGCTAAATAAAAATACGTGTAATTTTATATGTATTTAGTACATGCTGTATAAAATAATTGAATATTTTTGACAAAATGCGTATGCGTATTTTTGAGTTTTTTTTTTATTAGAGAAAAACCCTCAATATTTGGAGGAGCTGTACATGGGGCAGAATTGAACAAAAAAGCTTAACAAATATCTAGTTGAAAATTAACGGTTACTGAAATTAGCAATAGCATTTTTCAGTATAGTCTTCAATAATGCAAGTGAAACTGGAATGTTTTCCAGTGTGAACAATAAATCTAAGAGTCAAGCTGGTTTCTGTTTAGCATCAGAATTTTATTTGTTAAAATATGGTAGAGCGTAGCTTGGGTGTAAGTACAGGGAGAACTAAAATTATTATTAGTGGTAAACATTTCTGGTGTTATCATTTGTGGGTTATTAACCTATACTTTTTTTTAATATTTTTACTAACAGTATTATATGAAAATCCGGTAAACGGGGAGGCCAATTGAAATTACTTTTGTGCAAAATAATGCGTTTGCTAAAGACTTCTTTTAACAGAGCCATTGGTCTCTAGCAGTATGTGCTGTGGCTTTATCTCGTTGGAACTACATGTTTAGATGGTTTACTACTACAGCTGGCTTTTATTGTCTTTGATAAACTGCTCTTGGATTTTCTGAAGTCTATATCTTGCAGTTTTACTTGTCAACAAAGCTTGGGCTTCATCGCTCATTACCAATTTGTAAATAAATTCTGGATTTGTTTTTTGTCGGATATAGAAGGCGTAATTAAGCCATAGAGTGTTGGAATGTTTTTTGCAGAAGCTGAACTTTATATGGGAACATGCCTAATGTACTCAAAATTCTCTGCAAATTTGATCAAATGTCTTATTGTTAATTTTTTTAGATTTTTTTGCACGTGATCAATATATTTATTTGCACGTTGTCTAACAGCTTCAAGAAGGTTTCTTACTGTCTTTTGTTGTCAAAAATTGGCAACAAGACTATTTATTATTTGAGGGACAATATTGCCGACTCAATTTTTAAGGTAAAGTTCAAAGACTTTGTTTTGATGTTTGATTATGTGTTACAAAAAAAAAAATTATAAGAAATTCAAACCCAACATTTTGCCTCATACACTAACGAAACGCATTGCAACATTACAACGTGGCTCTCAAACTATGGCTTGGGATGTCCTTTGCAAAAATGGTTTAAAAAATTTAGATAGTTAGCGCGTCTAAAATTTCAGGATGGAGATAATGCTTTGAAGTTGCATTTTTGCAATTAGATAAACGAAAATCGCTTTATTTTTACTTGGTTTCGTTGTGCTAGATGATCGTCTTACTGTCATTATCCACAAAGCTGGGTTGGCATTGATAAGGTTTTTTTTCCAACATGAATTATGGTGTCATAGAAGTTTATCCAACAGACACTGGTCTGTCCGATTAGGTTGTAATACACATACAGGTAAAGATTGAAAAGGAACCCCAAACAAATACTAAATTTTCTACAATAAGACTAATTACGGAACTAGGCAAGTTTAATTTATATCAATTAATTAAAAAAAACTGTTTTTATTGATCTAAATTCTTAATAATAAGAGAAGCTAGCAAACGTTATACAGATACTGAAAGCAACAACCTAGAGTACAGTAAAAATACAAAATTAAGCTAAGAGCTGCTCGAACATCTAGATAGATTTATTAAACAGTATTGTAGTATTCCTATGGAAATGTGGTAATTGACAAAAACCAAAGAACTCGGCATCAGAACCAGTTTATTAAATTTACCCGGATGAATTTAACAGTTTCTTTAGTATAATTGCAACAAAGCTTTTAGAAAATCTGGCATCTACTGATAAAGACCTAATTGAATACTTATATGCCATTACTATACAGACTTAAATATAGTCATCTTAAACAAGGTTGAAGATGTGATTAAAAAAATTATATAGTTTTTATACTCGTGACATTTATCGTATGGCAAACAACCTTAAACTATCTGAGCAAGGTGCCACAACGAGTACTGGTTAATAATATTTTATCAATTACTAAAACCAATATCATATTCAAAGTACATAGGAGTTCAAATCTTGGCCTCTTGCTTTTCAATCTATATGTGAATGATCTGTCTCAACAGCAAACGATTTCAACATCATCCTGTATACTGACGACACTACTTTTGCGTATCAGCCCGGCGATATTTTCACAGCAAGGCTTAATATTCATATAACTTTAAAACACATATCTCGTCGAGTCGTTTTCAACTACTAAATGAAACCGAGACATTAACTTTTTCTACAGAAAACATGTTTAATGTCTTCATTAAATTTCTATGCTTATGGTTTATGTTGTTCTTTTACTTTTTCCGGGTAGTATATATACTAGAATGGGCTTACATTTATTTTGTTAAATTTTAATTAGCTCCGGGCGGTATTATGTTTGAATACAGATAAATAACATTCTTAAATTTTTATGCCGATTTATTGATTTATTGATTTATAAATCGGTTCAAGCCATAAAAGAAGTTTTGGTTAAACTAAAACAAGCTTGTATTGTTATACAATGTTGTCTATTACTAACTTATATGTTTCAAATTGAATGCCATTATCTAGAAGGTTGTACAATGAGCAGAACAAAAGATAAAGGTCAAATAACTACAAAAAAAAAATTAAAATTAAAAAAAAAAAAAAAATCATTTTTGAAAAAAACATTAATTCTTTTGTGAACGTGTAATTTTTGTAAGTTTAAGTTTTGTTAAGATTGCCAGTAGTTTTGTTGTTTTGTTTGCAAAAAATTATCCCGTTTGATTTTTTTCTAAAATATTAAATACAAAAAAAGTTACAACCATAATACCGCACAAAGGTATTATTGTTCGAAAAGCAAATTTTTAACAAAAAAAATTGTTTTATTGTACGTTTAATTATAGAGTTATAGTCCAGTCAAAGTAGCTTTTCACCTCTTGAAAAATCCAAAAGTTTTGAAACTTTTTACACTGTTTTATAAGTACTTAGTTAAGGACATAGTAAAAGTCCTGACGTATATGACATGAGATCTAGCGGCAATTACCAAAAACAGGGCATTTTTTTCGGTTTTTTGTTAATATCTTGAGAACTGTAAGTTGGAAGTAAAAGTTAACTATATACATAATGAAAGCTGATAAAATTTACAATAAAAATGATCAAATACATTTTTGCAGAATTTTAGAGCGCTAATGACAGCGATTTTGTAAAAAAAAAAAATAGCACGGCACAATATGTAATTTGTTTAAAATGCCAAAGCATCTTCTTGAGCTGTGATACTTGTTGCTTGAAACACAGTAAGAACAGCTATAAAATAATTATGTGAGAGAACCGTCACACAAATATGAATGTATAAACATTACTGATTAGTACTGCTAAGCTGCACGTAATCAGTGAAGAATAAGAAATTGCAATCTCACCTGATTTGTAATTAACGGTTCAGTAAACTAAGCATTATGATTCTTATTTACAAGCCTTTTTACCGACTGTTGTATTTCTTCCAGAGGTATGAAGAAATCCAGATCATCAGAGTCATCAAAGTCTTCTTTAGGGGTGGAAGTAATGCCATTCAAGCATTCTTTATAGCAGTTGTGGCAAATGTTTTATGCACATTATTCCTGCTTTTTAGCAATTACATCTGTTTTTACATTTAGTTATATTTGCAAGAAATGAGATTGAGGACCGCCTTAGGTTCTGTTGCGTCTTCTGTAGTTACTGGGGTTAACCGGCTGGTTCAAACTTCCAACTCTACTGTTCTGGGGGAAGCTCATTTCTTAGCCAAACTTGCTGCTTCATATGTGGGCGACAGCGCAGAGAGGTTTGGTTTAGAATTTAAAACCGATTTGGTAAAAGCATTGTAACTATGCATGTTAAGGGAATTTTGGTTGTGGGGTGCATTGTACAATGCCAGGAATATTTTGTTTCCAGCTTTAGCTGTATTATTTCAGTAATACTTTGCAGTGTAGCTCACTTCTTGAACAAATGGAAACAGACAAGTTTCCTTTTTTGATATGCAGAGGAAGTCGTATCACATTTGCTGAATGCATGCACAAGAAGTATGCAGTTTTTTATTTCCATAGTTTACAATTGCTTCCCACGTGCTGCTCTACACCGTCTCCATAAATATACCTTCCTTTCTACTATGCCGTGGCTTGGTTTAACAAATAAAATCTGTTCTTCAGATAGAGTTAAAGCCATGAGGAGAACAATAAGATCAACATCTTTTCCAATTATTGCTACTTTGTCACTAGTTCAGGATTTTATGACTCTTGTGCGGATGATCAATTTACTACAGTTTATTATAAAGGAAATCATCTTGTTTGACTGTGATTTGTGTTTTGTGTTCAAAGTTTATAATGCTTGAGAACAAAGGTGACAAAACATTGGCAAATTGTTGAGATTAAGGATTTTTGGGCCACAGCACTTTGTGTAACAGTAATCCTCTACCCAAAACGATATCAAAATTGAGAAAATGGCTTCTTCTAGTACAGGAAAGGTATCGTTTAAGGCGTTTTTTTTTGTTTTTTGCATTCCAGTTTTGTCAAATATAGATAAAGAGTAAGGAGCAAGCTTATGCTATAAGTAGTTGTTTAAGTCCTCATCACTCTGTTTGTTGATAGCTAGCTTTAGAAACATTGTTAAAGAGTTGATTACCAACTTTCTCCTTAAACAAAGAAGGTAAAAAAGAGACCGCACTAACACTACAATTTGACGCGTATACAACGCGTATTTTGAACGCTATGTGGATGGAAGGGCAGGTAGTTGGGTGAAAGGGGGAGGACCGTCAAAATTGACGGAGGGCCAAACAAAAGAGACTGGCTCCTTGCCTCGTAACAATACAAAAAACTTTTTTTCTATTCTTTTGCGTTCTATAACTCTGTAACCGCTGGGAATTTAAAAAAATGGATATGATTATTTTTATTGAAAATTTTATCAGCTTTCATTATGTATATAGTTAACTTTTATCTCCAACTTACAGTTTTTGAGATGTTAACAAAAAACCGAAAAAAGTGTCTTATTTTCGGTCATTGCCGCTAAAGCTTGTGTCATATTTGTCAGGACTTTCAGTATATTCTTCATTAGGTACCTATAAATCTGTGTACAAAGTTTTAAAACTTTTGGATTTTTTTAGAGGTGAGATTATTATTTGAGCATCTTTGACTGGGCTATTATTATTATTATTAAAACACCATCAAAGGCAATTTTCTGTTTTTTAGATTTTCTTATTCTAATAAAGCTTTCCGTAATATGTTTAGGGTTTTAAGCAAAAAATGCAAAATATCTTTTTTTTATTTGTTTCTGAGTTGGAGATGTCCAGGTTCAACCCTAAAAATATACAAAAAATTTACAAAAAAATTATAGTTGATAATGGTAAGGATGCAATACTTCTCTTTTTAAAGTTTTCCAAACAAAGTTTTCAGAAACTTGCCAGCGAGTTGCAATTCTTTTGGATCTGGTTTATCGAGAACTGCATCATTACTTGCAGAGTTGTATTGTAGATTCACACTTTGAAATGGATTGGAAAATACTCGGCAACTTTCGAAAGCATTGTTATGGCAAAAGCCGTAAACAAAGTATGCATAAAACATTGCGGAAATTTATTCTTAACAAAATACACACAGTATGTGACAACTGTTAACAACAAGTAAATAAATCTTTTTCCTGAAACAAAATTGAATGAACAAAAATTAAATAAATTCAAAAAACTTTATGTCTTAATATATTTAAGACAACGACTCATTGAAAAAGTTAGTTTGCATTTTTTGCTTAGAATTCCATTTCAAACACAAGTATTCATTTTTTGCCTCCTGGTTTGCAACAAAATTTATACTTAGACTTACGCGTTCAAAAAAACCGATTTTGTTGCTACAAGTTTGATTTTTTTATTGACTACTATACTCGACACTCAAATTTAATATTTTGAAAAAGAATCAAACATAATGATTGACTTTCGTTCATTTGATAAATACTTAGAAGTCGTTTGCTTATAAAGCGCTTTTAGTTTGTTTTTAAGATTTACATCATTTTAAGGAACATAAGCCGATAGTACCTTTAATATTATATTAATTTAGTAATATTATACCTTTAACCTCTAATAATCTTTCGGTTTTATTAATTATCAAACTAATAAGTACTTATTTTTAAGTATTTAATATAACTTTGATTAAAACAAGAATATTAACATGTGTTTGAGGAATCATATGAAATAAATATTTGCAAAGTACATTATTCATGAATTGTATTTTTAACTACAAACATTTTAAATTTATTTAAATAATAAGCATAAGCTCAATACACACGTAAATTTATTATGCACTTCACGTTAACAGTTAGACGCCGACATCAATTAAAATGCTTTCAAAACAAATAAATTAAAGGATTTTAATCATGACATTCATATCGTGACTAACAATAGTTTTCGAGAGCATACAAAAGCTCTGTCGACAACATTCTGAGATAATATTAATAAATTACAAATTTCTCCGATTTGTTAATATAGATTAGTGGATTCGAGAAATTGGTAAAATCGAAAGTGTCTTGTATATCTAAATGCAGATAAAAATTTAATCTGAATTTGACTTTCACGGTCATCCGATTTTTTCACGATGACGGAATAGAGATCAATTAATTATGAATGAATTTAAAGAAATAGCGTTATTAATATAAAACGTTATAATTTATATTAACTAATAAACTTACTTTTTATATATGTATTTCTTCATTGGTGAGAAAGTAGTAATTTTTTATTTATTGTTGGTGAATAAACAACTGCTAAGTATGTAATTAGAATTTTACATTTAATTATAGAGATTTGTATTTTTTTGTAATATCAATTATGCTAAATAATAATTAAAGGCCCAGCCAATGAAAAGATTGTGGTGTCAGTGAAGCGAATGATTGAATTGAAAAATTCGTATATTAAATCGAATGCGTTCGAGAAAGTGGCGAAAATATCAGAGTGTTTACAGTTTCACGTATATAAACAGCCCTAGAGGGAATTCCTCGTCCAACAATACATTCAAATCAGCATCCGTTGTATTATCAACAATTTCTCCAATGACTCACTCTTCAGATAAACATCCAAAGCTTGTTTATTTGCATAATAAAATTGTTGACAATCGTTTTTTTTTTATGGAATAAAAATACATGATTAATTATAGAAATCATTAATCAAATACCGTGGTCAATTAAGACACAGATTTTGGCAATTAAATTTTAAAATGAAATTAAGCATATTAAAATTGCTCTTGACATTGCTCGTGTTCATATAAGGATAATTATTGGTAATATGTGTGGTATTAATTAAATACATTTATTTCTTACAATCAATAAGATTTGTAAGATATATGTAGCACATAATAAGTAAAAGCAACTAATAAAGCAGAGAAAGTATACAAGAGATAAACATAGAATGAGAAGCCTCAAGGACTATATTAATAGTATGTCTTCGTGAGTTAATTTTCTCAAATAGAACTGGCTTAAAATTACTTAAAAAATCTCACTCTCCAAAACAAAATGTCTATTATTAATAGTTAAAAATTAAAAGGAACACGAAGTAATGCATATTGCTACAGAACGAAAACAACGAAAATTATGAGTGCGTATAATTATATACAATACTCTCTCAAATTACACTTGGGCCCGACTAAATTTTAGGCCAAGCGAATTTCGAAATTGAGTTATCCGTATCTTAATTAACATATTATTGCAAATCAATGATTTCCATAATGCATTTAATTGTATTTTGAAATAATTACTTAATATGGCTACGCTTTGATCGATAAAAAGTCATGTGAATTAATTATAAACTGTAATTAATTCAATATAAATAAAAATCAAATTGGATACAGGCGTCTTTATTGGAGATTTTATGGTTATATTTAATTATCAAATGGTTATTTATGTGACTTTTAAGTGTGACACTGATTTGGATTGTAGTATCAATAAACAAACTGGTTGTTGTTACTTACTGTTTTGATTTTTTATTGTTGTTCTTGTTGATTTATTGATTTTGCTTTGAATTTATTATAATTACAATAGAATACTGTGGAAAACTAAACCCACTAGCATATCTAATGGAGCTAATGGTATTTTTTAGAAATTAATTTTTATTTTTTTTATGTACAAAATGTTTGCAATTTTCAAAATATTTATCATTTATATTAATTTAATTAGTTGTTGTCTAATCTTAGAAAACTTCAACATTTCATTGCAAAAATATTAGTTTTCCTATTTTGAAATGTTTGTGGGTTAGGTCACTATTGCTCTCAAAGCCTCAATTAAAATTATACTTACATATTGTATTTCATGTTAACAATAATAAATTAGTCCACTTAAAAAGTAATTTATAAACGCAGGAATTCTGGTTTTGGATGGACAAATTCAGCTTTTGAGGGGTAGTGTTTTTGTGTAAAACGCGACTAAATCTAGATTTTGAGGGATGAACAATTTAGACAACATTGACCTAATTTATGGCGATCTAAAATAATTTGTTTTAATCTAATAGAATTGGAATATCTTTTAGAAAATTTATTTGTAGACCAACAAGGAGTTTGTAAGATCATTTTTATAAAAGATTTATATTGATTGCTTTTTAAAGTTTTACATAATGTTACTTAATTTGTTTTGCAACCCATCTATTTTTTTTTGTGATGGACTTTTTGGGCTACTTTTGAATCTGGCTTAGAAAGTTTTAATTATTTTTTTGTCACTATTAATTAATACCAAATCTAAACTGCAATTCATCTATCATTATATTTCTAAGATAAACATGGAAATAGAAATGTATTATTACGTTAATAAGGAGTCATTTTTTTTGCTAAGGGATGCTTGAAATACACCGCACTGCTTTTATCTTAAGCTTTGCAATTTAATCTGACTGTAAATATAGTAACTACATTTGAGTCAACTAAGCATAGCTCTGGTTTTTGCCGTCTGCCTGTCCAGTCTTTATGTGGATTTTATTGAATAGAAAGTTACAACAATCGATCTTTGATCTGATTTTTCTTTGTTTGAGTATTTTTGCTGGTGATTGCGTTGCAACTTCTCTGCGGGAGCCTCTTTTGTAGTTTTATATGAGTTGTATTGGTTGTTTGATTTTGTCCGATGTTGTTTTATTATGAATTTTGGAGTTATATTTTTATAGGCTGTGATGAGCGACGATGGCAGTAGTTTTTTTATTTTATAGCTTTAGTAATGTTTTATTGCGCGTACGTAGTAATGCTTGGCTTGTGCCTGATGTTTTGCTAACTTGTCAATCTTTCTGCTTAATATATATTGTGGAGGTAGTTGCTCTTTAACCAATGTTACATTATTATGAATACTTACATTACGAATTATTTATTCTTACTATTGCATGGACGCTTATTTTGTTGGAAGTTAGATTTTTAGTTACAATTTTATAGAAGTCATAATAAAGTAGTCAAATTCTCCTTGCAATATTGTTGTTTACACAGTTATTGTTTGAGACTGAGCTGCTTGGGAATCTATTGTGACTTGTAAAATTTTTATGTAGAAAACACTCGTTTTTGATAGTTCTATTTCTCTAGCAATAACTGAAACTATTAGTGTAGTAGAGGAATCACATATTTACGGCAAACCAAATTTAGCTAGAGATAAAAAGTTGCATTAAAGTGCTGTATTGAAACTATTTGTCTCTAACAAAGATGATACTTGAAATCTAATAGCCTTTAAATGTCAAGTCGGTTTATAGCTTATTCAGATATCTGTATAAATTGCAGATCACTAGCAAACAATAAATTAAAATGGTAATGAAAGCTTAAACTATTTGGAAGTTGGCCAGAAATGTATAAGACGTATCTATCTAAATAATATTGGATTGGGAATTAACAACTAAAATATAAATCTCTTAAAGTCAATGTCTGGAAGAATTTGTTGATGTAGTTCACATCGGAGATGCAGACAACACAGAATTAATTGCAAATATGTCACAGATTAAGAGTTAAATTAACTAGCAAACAGAAAATTTATTGTAATCAATCTAAAATCAGATACATTGAACCTGGTATTTAAGATATTTACTGTTTTATTATTGATAATAAAAAAGAAAGGCGGTATACTTGGATATAAAAAATTAAAACTATTCTAACTCGAACTACACGAATACTGATAGATAGTAGTTAATGGTCGCAAATATGTGGTAATTGGATATATACTAGAAGAGAAGTGTTATTTTTCTAGTTTGCATAACAAAAAAACAAAATTGTATGGCTCTAACTGAAACATTTTAAGGAAACGCTCTTCTGTGATTATTTCTGCTAAAACTACGATACTCTAGTAAAGAGGTTATTTGCTTGTTTGTTTATATTTATTGTGATGTAACACATAAAACAAGTGCTGATGCTTAACTAAAACTATGGTTTACAAATGGTTCGCAGAATTCAAGCATGGAAGACTATCGTTTGATGACGATCTTTGCGAAGGTTGTCCATGCATCTCTGTTGTTGCGAAAAATATTGATACTGTGCGTGAAATGATTTTGTCAGATATAGTGAGATAGAAAAGCTTCTTTAGGCATTGCAGCGAAACAAATACATACGATTTTGCACGATCATTTGCATGTCAGGAAGCTTTGCAGTCGTTTCACATAATTTGAAAGAAGAACAAAAACAGGGAAACAAGAAAATGCTAAAGAAATTCGAAGGGGGTCATTCAAATTGGTATGTAACATCGTAACAGGTGACGAATCTGGGATATATTCATATGAGCCTGAAACTAAACAGCCATCGACTGTATGGGTGTTTCAAAATGAATCTAAATCCACAAAAGTGGTGCGTTCACGAAGCGTTTCGAAAAGAATGATTGCTTGTTTCTTCGGAAAAACGGGTCATGTTGCAACTGTTGCATTAAAGGATCGAAGGACAGTTATAATAATAATAATAATAATAATTTATTGGTGTAGTAACATACAGTTTTTCACAGGTCATATAAGTAAGTACAAATTTAATAACATGCAGATTGGGCACTATTTTAACTGGGGTATTTTAACTAAATAATAATGTAAAAACATAAGAAACAAAACATAAACACAATAATTAATTTGGTTAAAGATTACAAATTAAAATAAAATTACAAAAAAAAAAACATTACAAGCTAAAATATGCATTAAAATTAAAAGTAAGATAGTCTTCCCAACTATAGAATGATTTCTCATTCATTAGGGACTTAATAGTAATTTTAAAATTTGGCAACGGTAAACTTTTGATAGCATACGGTAAGACATTAAAAAACTTGATTGCATAATATTTCTGGCTGGTTTGAGATCTAACTAATCGGAGAGCTTGAGCACACACATTTGCTTTGTTCCTTGTGTTATGATCATGCACATTTGAATGTGTTACATATAAATGCATATTTTTTTTAATATATAATAAGCATTCTAGAATGTATAGACATGGCACTGTTAGAAGATGAAGTAGTTTAAAATATAATTTACAGTCATCTCTGTAACCAACGCCTGCTACAATACGAACCGCTCTTCTTTGTAACGCAAAAACTCTATGTCTAATATGAGAGTGACCCCAGAGTAAAATACCATACATAATGTGACTTTGTATTAAAGAAAAATAAGCATTTCTGAGAACATCTTTATCTACTTGGAAAGCTAAATTGCGCAATAAAAACGTGTTTTTGCTCAATGTTAACGCAAGTGCGTCTCCTTGGTTTGACCATGTTAGATGGGTGTCAAGATGCAATCCCAAAAATTTTGTATTTTTGGCATTATTTACTGATTGGCTCTTTAACGTAAACAGCAATTCACAGGTCTTACTTTCATTAAGAGACAATCGATTACTGTTGAACCATTCCATTACCAAGGACTGTGTGTCTTGCGATAATTCACGTGCATTATCTGCTGAAGTTGCAGTATTTATGATGGTAGTGTCATCAGCAAACAATACTGTTTTTGCGTTCATGTCACAACTTGGCAAATCATTTATGTAAATTAAAAACAATAATGGCCCAAGAACTGACCCTTGTGGAACACCATGATTAATATTAAGAGTATCTGATATTTTATTGTTATAATTTACAGTTTGTTTTCTATTACTCAAGTATGACATAAGCAATCTGCAACTTGAAGGATGTAAATTATATGCGTATAATTTTCTAACTAATATTTCATGAGATACACAGTCGAAGGCTTTGGAAAGGTCCATGAAAGTAGCAAGCGAGTATAATCCTTTCTCAAAACAATCAATAGTGTCATCGACAAAGTCTAATAATGCATCTGTTGTAGAACGATTACATCTAAATCCATATTGTCTGTCGGTTAATAACTTATTACTTTCTAAATAAGTATATAGTTGGTATTTCAAAATTTTTTCAAAAATTTTTGAAAAAATTGGAAAAAGAGAGATTGGCCTAAATGAGTTTGGGTCATTTAAATCGCCTTTCTTATAAATCGGAATAACAGATGCAATTTTTAACGCATCAGGATATACGCTTTCTCTAATGCAGGTATTAAACAAAATGGTCAATGGTTCTAATATTACATCTACAACAGATTTAACAATATCTGTATTGATGCCATATGTATCTTTACTTTTATTATTCTTAAGACTATTGATTATTTTTCTCACATTTTCCAAGCTAACTTCTTCAAACAAGAAATAGCTTGTTGGGGTTTTATTAGCACAAAAACACGTTAAAATTAGCGGATCAATGTTAGGTTCAGGTAGCAATTCAATGATGTTTTTGGCAATATTAGTAAAAAATAAGTTAAAATTATTTGGAGAAACTTGACTAGTAACATCACTTTTAGAATGGCTATTAACATTAATAATATCCCACATTGCTTTAATTTTGTTATTGGAACCATCAATGTATGTCCTATTAGAGGTTATACGGGCTATTTTTAAATTGTTTCGATATAATTGTCTATAAGTATTTCTAATAGCAATAGTTAATACTGAATGGTATACTTTAATTTGTTTGCTCGAAGTTATTGCTAAAATCAGAAGGAACAACATAAACCGGCGAATTATTGTTCATCATGACAATGCAAGCGCTCACAAAGCACGACGAACTGTAGAGTTTTTAACCAGTAATAACATCCAATTAATGACTTATTGCCCATATTTGCCTGATTTATCGCCCAATGACTTCTTCCTATTTTGTCATATCAAAAATAAAACGCATGGTGAGGCTTTTTTCATCGCCTGAAGAGTTTGTTGATGCATTTAAATTACTTGTTTTGGAGGTACCTCGCTCAGAGTGGCAAAATTGTTTTGAAGATTGGTTTCATCGGATGCAAAAGTGTATAGATTTGAAAGGACAATATTTTTAGAAGCAATAAAGCGATTTACATAACATAATTTGCGTTTTGCTTTACATTTTCCGCGAACTTTGGCAGTGTTCCTCGTACACAACTGATATCAATTAATATTTAGCATTTCTCTCTGTACTTAATATGCAATTAGTATTTAAACAGTGCATATATATTATGTTATCCTTTTTTTTTTAATTTTCACACGTTCTTAATATACAATGCTATTTTAATAAAGATAATTATTCAGTCGCAAATGTTGCACAATAACATTTACTATTACATATTTTTTTTATTTTCGTACTAACAAAACACAATTAATAATAATTCACAACAAGATTTTAATATCTCTTTCCAATGAGGTCATTATTTACGATCGAAGTATCAATTTAACATTACCATTTTGCAATGCAGAGGAAGAAGAAACATTACTATTATTATAAATTTAATTATTCATGCAGGTAAGAGAGCTTTAACCTTACTATTGTTAATGGCATGCTAATTGTGCTGGCAAGAGAAATACATAGTTAAATAAAATCGTGCTAATTAATTTGTTTAAATGTAAAATATTAATGGTAATACTGGTAATCGGTTATTAACATATTTGCTCTAACATGAATTATAATGGGGTTATTAATTTATTAAGCAATAATATTTTAAATGTGAATTAATATTCCATAAATAATAAATTATAAATTAACACGTGTTTAGTGAAGATAGTTATTTAATATTTGAAATTTTAAAATACGCCAACAATATGTTTATATCACTTTCGCTACATATTTATTATTTTAATATTCAACTCGTGTTAACAATTACCTTCCCATAAATCAGAATGGTTTGTTGAATATTATATTAATTTTGCGACATCTATGTTCGTTCCGTTTTTATGCATATTTTATTGTGAAATGTCTATAATAGATATTTCGGCAATGAACGGTGTCCTAGTCGGCATTTTTTCAATGGTGTGTAATAACCATATTAACATACCTCTTTAACTACCGTAATTTTCTAGTTTGGACAGTGTGAAGTAAAAAAAAATGCTGTCGTTGAAACAGAAACTGGTATTTTGATTGGCAAAAAATAAGAGAGTAATAATATATATTTTTATTAATTCTCTCTCGTGGACGATGAAGATTTAAACTAATTATAATATATATAATGAATACGTTTTTTTTATAGAATATCTCAAAGGAAAATTCATTCAATTTGATTAATAAATAAATTGTTTTTGATTTTGTTTTTGTTGTTATATTCTTATTAATTATTGTTAAAAAATATTTCTTTTTAAAAAAGATTTGATAAATTACGATTTCACTCGCTTCGCTTCTTTGTGCTGCTAAAACGGCGTCCTGCTAACGCCAATTTTCGACTCTTGATACACTATATACTATAACTATATAACAATAATTTCTTCAATTAGCTAATAAAGGCAACGACATTGCTGATACGTTAGCTAATCAACAAACTAAGTTTTACTCATATATGACAATAAAAATATTTAGATCCCTATACTTGGTTTCTCAGATACATATGTATATGGAATATATTATGATGATTGAGTTTGCAATTATAAGCTATTTTTATTAATGATTTCCTTGTTTGAGAAATAAACTAAGATCCACAACCAAAAGCAATTACCTGCTTTCGGCGTACAAATATCATTAAAACATTGTGTTCACTGTCCCTAAATACATATTATCTTTATAACTGCACCTATGACATACTTGTATGAAATTTACATTAGATATATTAAATTGGCTGACCACATGCTTCTTAAGATTATTGATATTTGTTAGTTTCAGGGCCATTATACATTTGCCCAATTTTAAAAATAAACATACGAAATATTTTAGGCAGTCATAAATATATGTCGATGAGAGCTATTGAATTAATTAATAAACAAGTTTACGTTTTTATATTAAATAGCTAACTAAACCCTCAAATATGATCTGTATGATCACATCGGGTATAACTTTTAGAAGTAATTGTAATTAATTTAAACAAACTAAAATTGTCTATTTAAGATCTGAACATCTTTGCAACCCTCTACCAATCATATTAGATTATGCAACTCAAAACAATATTTTCACGGCATTAAATTATTTGCTCTGGCTATGTGAATTGGCAACATCTTTCTTGAATCATGAATTTTTACGTTTTGGACCGTATAATTTAAGGCACTTCTTAATAGTAAGACTAAATTGAGAAATATTGAATTAATTCAAAACTTCTACTCATTATTAGGTTTGTTCCAACCGACATCTCTCGGTAGTTTGCAAACTGGTTGCGACTAAAAGCCCCTACAGACGGTTCGCAAACTTGCCCGAACGTTCGTGATTCGAGATTCGAGCAGGTTTGTCAATCGCCCATTCGTGTACCCTACACACGATGCGCGAACGTCCCCCAACGTTGGCATTCTCAATATAGGCAAACTTGTCTACCAACGCGACCGATAGTAGTGCGCCGTAATTACTTTGTCAATTTTTAAAAACAAACCACGTTGTACGATGTGTGATGAAAAAGAAATTATAGCTGCAAGCACTATAATACTTCTTGTGCATAGATGCATAGAAGAGTAATTTGAATTTGAAGTAAACGGATCTAATCTTAAATAATATAACAAAAAATTAGCATGGGCATCTAAATGTTAAAATTTATAATAATTAAAAATTAACATAATTTATAGTAACTTATATTATAATAAAATATGTTGGTAAAAACAGTAATTGTTTTATTTTTATATAAGAATTACCACCCAATAGAGGTCGAAACTATCATTTAATCAAACATAATAAACGCACGATTCACAACAGATAGACAAGTCTAGGCGAACCGTGTGTAGGGAGAAAAGATTTGATTCGCCTTCCTTTGATTCGTGCAATATTTACCGCCTACTAAGCGAACGTAGACAAACGCCAACATTCGCGGTTCGTGTACCCTACACACGATCCGTCGAATGCACGAATCACGAATGTTCGGGCAAGTTTGCGAACCGTCTGTAGGGGCTTTAATACATGGATTATTTTTGCGCAAGCGCCGACTTTGTACTGGTCCCCGACTGAATACAAATTGCTTGTCGGTTGAAACGCGCCACAACCAAGTTTTTGACTAAATTCAAACATGAAATAATAAAACAATTTTTTTACGTTTTTTATCAAAAATTTGTGATAAAAAACGTAGTAAATTGTTTTATTATTTTATTAACATGAGTTAATGAGGTCACAACCATCAATTATATTAAATTCAGTTTTAAAAAGTGAGGTTATGTAATGTAAACAAATATTAAAAACTGAAATTGTTTAACATATCACACCTGACTTTGTGTATCACATTATTCTATTACTATTTTTATTCAAATAAATATATAATTAAACAGTTACTCATCTTTAAAAAACTATTTTACAATGAACTTTATTCCTTTATTTCTCACTAAAACTATAATTAAGTTTCAGATAAATAAATTACTAAATAAATAAATTAAATTTTAATTCTACTAATTAAATAAATTGCGGTAGATGCGGCAGGAGGTTGAAATACCTTTTCACTCATTTCAATAGCGGCAACATTTTTACTCTTTGCGCATGACTGGGACGGTTCCGGATTTTTAGTACATGCTTCTGATCGCTGACTGTTTCTGACGGTCCACAACTTGGTTGTGGACGATTTTGGGTCAGGTTGGAACGCCCGACTTCTAGTCAGAGTCATGGTTTGTGTACGGTTGGAACGCGAAAGTTCAACTGCGCACAATCCTGACGGTCAAAAACCGCGTTTGGTGTCGGTTGGAACAAACCTATTATTAGTTTCTTTTGCTTATCGCAGGTCCAGTGTGCCTCTAATAGATCACTCCTCTTCTTTTCTCTTCATCTAATTATATCTTTGTAGAGCCTTACACTTATTAAGTCTTTCCCATACCTTACCCGGGATTCGAACCCAGGACCTCTAGTACCGTAGCTAGTCTGGCAACCGTTGCGCCACCGAGGTCGGCAAATATACATTTTAAATGCATCAATATG
This sequence comes from Tachinus rufipes, assembly GCA_963932245.1. Lineage (NCBI taxonomy): Eukaryota > Metazoa > Arthropoda > Insecta > Coleoptera > Staphylinidae > Tachinus > Tachinus rufipes. The sequence goes on along the minus strand of OZ010745.1, from coordinate 65,659,004 downwards.
CTTTTGATCTATATATCAGTTTGTCCACGTTTTGCACTTGCGTTTTATTGCTCTAAATAAAATATTTGTCAATCCAAACTGCAGATTTATTCAAATTTGGATATAAAAATGTGCAAAAATTTCTAAAAAATTAAGTTTTTATTAAAACTAAAGTAGTAATAAATAAATAATTCTAAAAACAAAATAAAATATCACATTTTTTTTCTTAACATAACAATAATTTATTTTAAATAAACAAAAAATGTTTATAAGAAAAGTATAAAAAACATTAATTTGCAAATTTGCAGCAACAACAACATTTAGTTTTTCTATCTTTAGCTGTTAGATACTCCATACATCTTTCAATACATTGTCGCCGATTTAAAGAAGATGAAGTTGAAGAAACTGCAAAACTTTCTATATTTAACTAGTACTCGATTTATTAGTTGATTTTCTTTTAAGGCGTTAATAAAAGGCTCAACTCTTTCTAATTTCTAGTAGTTTGAAAATTTTTCATTTTTTATTGAAAAATTTTTGTTGTTTTTATTTGTATATAATTTGGAAATTTATTTTCTAATTGTTTAAAAAAAGGAAAAAAAACATTGTCAATGGCCATTTAGAAATAGTAAAGTGAGGGTTTGAGGTATAACTTTAAAATACATGGATACTAAGGTATGAGCACATCACAGACATTTTATGCATGTGCACCTTACTACAAGTCTAATGACTAGACACCGGATTAGATGCAACTTAAAAACGCTAAAATATGCATGCCAAATATGCAAAAAAAGTCCAAAATATGCATAAAAATTTCAAAAATATTCCAATATATGCAATTATATGCAACATAATATAAACAAATATAGTTTAATCATTTTATTAAAAAAACAATTTATATAACAAATTCTATTTTTTTAAATTTTTAAAGTTATATAGGTAAAAAGAGTCAAAATATACAACTTCATATGTACATGGTGTTGACAAATAACGTACGGCTAAATAACTTAATGGTTTTTTGAGTATCATAAAGACAGGTGCATGTATGTTTTAATTTTTAGTATACTTGCAATAATAACCAACTTTATTTTTTTAAAGAGCAACATGTATTTTTTTATTATTTTTTTAATCTTCAAGATATTTTAAATTGACCTATTAAATTAAAAAAAAAAACCTTTTATTTGGTTTTTAATTAAAATTATTGTAACTGAATAGTTAGCAGTAAAAATAACTAATGTTTAATTTTAAGAATATTTTTATGTTAATATAAATAATATAGTAACTTAAAAAATGACAGTTTTCAATATTTTTTCTAAAAACTGGTGAAATATGCATAAAAACCGAATATGAATGAAATATGCAACAAAGCCTAAATATGGTGAAAATATGCAAATGCATATGCAAATATGCATTTGCATATAATCCGGTCCCTACTAATGACAATTGAAGCAACATCGGAAATTGTACTAAAGCCCACGATCTTGTGCGGAACCATTTTCTATTAATTTTGTTGTTTAAAGTTTATACTCCACTTATGCAACGCCGGATTTAAGGTTTTGATCCCACATACAACATATCATAAATGTTAGTGAATAATTGTTAGAATTGCTTGCTAGCCTTGTAGCAAATTCAAGTAGTTTAGATAGCAATATATGTCTGGTATTCTTTTTGAACACTGTTCATGGATATATTTATAGAAGTTATATAGATCTGCAATTATACAGATTTTGTAATGTATCTTAAGTCATTGTTGTATTTTGGATTAACAATGACGTATATAAGTTAAATTCAATATATAAAAATGTGTGAGAGGTGGTAATGCAATGCCCTATTACAAGAAACGTTAAACGTTAAACCATGTGTATATGTAAGGAAGAAGAAGGAGAGCAGTAGTACAATTAAATTCTTATATTTTGCTATTTACCGTCATTGTAGGTACAACAATAGGAGGATAGGAGGATTTAGGATAGTAGTTAGATGCAAGATCGTTTGTCAAATTAGTAACTTTATTTTTTCAATTATTTTGAAGAGGAGGTATTGAAGATTTTAAATTACCTTGCAGTTATTTTATTGTTTTATAAGTTTTTTGTTGTTTATAGAAATTGGATTGTCTTTGTTTCTGTTTTTTTAAATTGTTGCTTTATTTTTTGAATTGTTTTTATGAATTTATTAAACGTTTTTTGTTTCCTATTAGCTGTTTGTTTTGTATAAATTGAGTACAATTACTTTTGTTTTGGTCTAATAACAGAGAATGAAACAATCATTTATGCCTGTCAAACTTTCAGAAAGCTTATCAAAAAAGTTTAAAGTTGCTTTGTTTAAGAAGCGATATATGCCCATTGCAAAAATGGTCTTATCGGGAACATTTAGTCCAAAAAATATGATAGCTTATAGTAGCTGAATTTTGTAAGTTGTCAGTTTAGACTTTCCAAATGGAGGCACAAACACCTTGTTGGTTAGCAAATGAATGTTCTAGATGATAATCGGAACTATTATGTGTGGGTGTTTGTTGTTTATTCATTTCCTTTAATCAAATATTCTTAGAATAGGCCAACAAATAACCCCTTGAATTTTTGCCACATTTTCACCTAACAAAGTCTATCAAGAAGTACATATCTACGATAACGATATCTGTGAATTAGCTCCGACGATAAAGATTTTACTATCAGAGCTAATCTACAGATATGGATATCGTGATTCTATAGTGAAACAAATGTTTTTCTGTTACCCGAAAAATTGATTTAGAATTAGTAAATTTTTGCATGTTAAAATCTATTATCTTATGTAAACCACTAGGTAGTTTATATATTATATACTCTTGCAATTTTGAACTAATAAAAACCAACACTATTAATTACTATATTATGCAGCATTATGTTTGTAGGCTTTTTATACTAATCTCATCAACACGACATTTTAAATACGTACTATAATTTTGCGTGTGGAACTTATAAATAAGTAAATAATAGTTATTTTCTCCATTATAGACATGAAATGTCATAATTTACATATCCTATTGCAAATTTTATTTCAAGGATTTGTAAGTATTTTTTAACAAAATATTTTGTTGGTTTCTTGAGGAAGTTCAAACTGAATTGATTTACTTAAATCATTATTTACTATAAAAATTAATTGAATATTGTACTAAATCTGTCATGATTAATAAATAATAAATTAGCATAACAAAATAATAACAATTTTTCATGCGATTTAATATGCGTAGGTCATGCAACATATCAATCACAATATCATGTTTATTGTAACGAAAATTATTGGAATATTAAATATTTGTTGTTTAATTATTTATAATATTAGAAATACATTATTTTTAAAAGAAAAACATTTTGTTTAATGTACGTACATTGTTTATTGTATTAGTATACAAAAACGCTTAATTATCGGAAATTAGTTTGCTTATTAAATTATGTTGTATACACCTTTAATTGCAGCTTTATTGTGTCTGTTATAAATTGACCTTAAAGTGCTAAAATTACATGTTTTATAAATATATTTTGGCCAAGAAATTAACTTCCGTATTTCAAATTTTACACAAATTATATGTTGTATAATGTGAGTAATATAAATTAGTTTACATTAAATTTAGAATTATTTTAACATAATCATAACAAAATGAACAATATTTTTTTTATATATTATAACATACATTATTCTTAATTAAGTTTATCGTATCATAATCATTTTTAAGGTCATAGAATTTTAAGTGGTTTTTAGCCATCTCGCTGTGTATATTCCGAGACATTGCATTTTATAGACTGCAACAATGTGGAATTGGTAATTGTGATACTGATGCTTGTCGAACAGTAATAGTACCACAAGAATTGCAACACGTTTTTTAAAACTTTGGTTGAAGGATTTTAAACAGAGAAATATTCTTACGATTATCAGCGTGTACATCACTTACAATCAAGGGATGAAGTACAAAGATTTGCAACAGCACGAGAAAAATCCTAACTTTATTTGTTCTTTTTGTGGTTCTAAGAAGCAATACTACTAACGGCAACCCCTAAGGACGCGGCTAAACCTGGCAATTCTCTAACGTTAACTTCGATTTGAATGATCCAAAAATCATTGTTCTATGTATATTATAATATTTATAATTTTAAAAATATAACCCAAATAATATTCTTGCAATGACATGGAACTTTAGTCATTTGAATGGCAATTATTTTATTTATCATTTTTTTAATCTATTTAAAAGTTACTTACCTGGACATTGTTAAATACTTTACTGCATAATCCTTTTACGCCGATTCAGCTCAATACATTTTTTTTAATTAAAATAAATACTGTTTTTTGTGGGCTACATATATTGCTTTAATTTATGCATTCACTACTGTATGTGCAAAATCAGCAGTGAAATTCTATAATATATGGCTATAAAAATGAAACAGTTACCATATATTAAACTACTATAATCATTCTTAATTATGATATTTAGATGATTAATTTTAATTATAATCGTATACTTGTAACATACATTCTAAAACACTTTCAGCATCGTGTTTGTAGAAATTTATGGACTTTTTTTAAATACATTAAATATATTGAATGACAATTAAAAAAACATCATGTTGTTTTTATTTAAAGTGCATTCCATTCCAGGTCACTCAACATTCAAAATTTTACTTAGAATTCACTTAACATTGCAAACGAAATAAATTACTTTAATTAAATCTTACCATAATGCTTAATAGATAACTTGACTTTGTAATCTGTTATTTGATTTAACATAATTACATTTCCCAATGAACTTATTTACACATAACACATATAGATGTTGTTAGTTAAATTAACGAGTACGTTCTTGTTAATTCAACTAACACTCGACGTAAACGGGTTAAAATAATCAGTCGTCCTTACTTAACGTATGTAAACGGAATTCCAAAGTTTTATTTGAATCATTTTAAGCGATCTAATTTAAATGGTCGTTCTTTACGAGCGAAGAAGCACAATTTGATGTTTTTTCTAATTGTGCCTAAAATATTTTAATAATAATTTAAGCAAATATTGATTTTGCGAAATATAAACTTTGAGAGTATACTTGTTGGCGGTGGATTATTTTGTTTATGTTGTTATCTAATAACTGTTTTTAATAAACTTCAAATAAATATACTTTAATAAATGCATAAAACGAAAAAGCGAAAAGTTTTTGAAATTTGTGGGTGATTAGGTGGATAGGTGTAGTAGTAGCTGTATGATTACAAATTTCATTTGGTTGATTCTATTTGATTTGGTTTTCTTGCCTTTCTTATAAGACCCTTCTTTGCTATTAGAATTGATTTTGACTTTTTGGTTTCTTAGTTTGTTTCAAAAATTTGAATTTAATTTAGGCATAACAGTATTTGCTAGATGTGGGATGTCAGTCAAGATGAGTTTACACTAATCAAATACTTTCAATGAACTTGGCTTAATTATTTACATTTGAACAAATGAATGGTATGAATATTAAGCCTTGCTGTGAAAATATCGCCGGACTGATACGTAAAAGTAGTGTCGTCAGTAAGGATGATGTTGAAATCGTTTGCTGTTGAGGCAGATTATTGGTAACAACCTAATCTTAGTCATTCATACAAAGCTTGTGGATCCTTGCAATCTGAATCATCAAATTGATTTTTCAAAAGCAAATTTGTGATATAATTAAAGAATTTTGTGTTAATACCATTGTGCTTGGACCAACCTTTTTTGTCATTGTTTTTGTTTGTAGTGCCGTACCACATTTGGACAATTAGGTAGTATTTCGAACGTTTACAAATTTTAATCTATATTCTATTAGTGAACGGGCATATGTGAGTTATTGGACGTGGAAAGATATTGAAGACTTCAACTAGTCACTAAAACTGGATCGCAACATCATTTTTATTCAAATAATTATTGGAGTGCGGTATTGTGAAAAATTATCTAACAATTAATTATATCTCACTTTAGTGTAGCAAAATATTGCCCAGAAGGCCCGAGAATACGATTATGTTGAATTTTCAATTAATTTTTGATGCTGAAAATGTTTTTTTGGTATATAACAATTGTGGTGAGTGTTAAGAATAAGAGTGATCAATAATTTTTTGTTTTTTTAATTTAATAACTTGAAAAGAGTAATAATAATACTTTTTTCTAATTTTACAAATAGGTTTTTATTAATTTTATAGAACAAATCATCAATAATAACTAATGATATGTCATCTGTATAATGCTTAAATAGTAAATTGCACTTACCTATCTACTAAGTAATTATGTCCACGAACTGCACCTCAGTCACGAGCTGACATAGACGTTGAACATGAAAATGGTGGCCTAGAAACAGAATGACATAGTAACTACACGAAAATGTGGTGTATCTAACCACAGCATACCTTCGTGTTTACAGGGTTTATCTGATTGTTTTGTACTCTTATATCAATAAGGCTATACTTATCCGTAAATGATGTTGTTTGAAGGGTTACTTGCGAAAAGGAAAACAGCGATTTCTGTCATGAATCAAAATTATAAAATTTATGAATCATTTATTATAATTTTTTAATTTAATGTCAAAATACTTTGTTATTTTGATTAAATTGCAACAGGCTTATTTCATTCATAAAAGTTTATTCTATATAAAGATATGCATTTAAATCAATTATTTTATTATGTTTTATTAATGACATTGTAAATCAATGTTATATTTGCACATATAATGTTAAATAGAAAGCTTATTACAGTTAATTAGAATGTATTCTAAATTCATTATACATATTTTAAACATCATAATACGTTAATAAATTTTGTCAAACAATTCAAATATACTTTTTATAGGGAAAATGTATGCTATTTCATGATTGCTCGATTGGCACATTTTTATTTTCATAACGTATTATATAAATTTAATAAACTGAATTTAGCAACAGAATTTGCATTACATGTTGCTGTACTTAACGTTGTTATAATATGCATTATTAATACTCATTGCATGTTAAATGCTTAAGCACTTACTTGCACAATGTCAAAAGTGTCTTCCTATTAAAACTTTCATTCTTTACCCATGAAATTAGTATTAAATTTCTGTAATATTTTATTTCCTTATATCTAATAAACTTTTTAAAGGATATTTGACGTAAAAATACTTAACATTTATCATCAGATTGTGTTATTAATGTTTTATTAATTTTTATTTGATTGATCATAGAACATAGTTTTGTACATGCTTTATATTTATATTATTAATTATTAATTTTATGCAAAGTTAGTTTTAATTCAAATAAAACCTGACGATATACTAATAACTACTAAAACTAATAACAAATAAAAAGCTTAAAAACTGCATACTGTATGTATAATTTCTAAAATTTAACTTTGTTTAATATTAATTTGTTTTTTCTCCAAATGACATTAAAAGCGGCCTTTTAATGACACTTGGTAGGCTTAGAAGTTGTACTTTTAATGCCTAGGCAGAAAAAGTCCACTTTTACTGCCTAGGCAGAAAAAGTAGGCAGAAAAAGTTCGTTGCTAGGCAACCTTCCAAGTAATAACTTAAATCAAACTGGTTATTAAAATTGACAATGACATTAAGAAATAATAAGTAATTGATAATGAAACGCAATTTAAATATGAAAAAGTCGATTTTGCGTGGAATTGGAACAAATTTGAAGAAAAAATTATATGTTTCACACGGCAGAAAAGCAGATTTAATGCCTTAAATTAAATCTTGTGCTTTTATGCCTAGTAAAACAAATAACTATTATTTACACTTCATGACTTATGACCGCGTAATGTGCTGGCGCACCGTCATTTGCAAAATATAAGATTATATAGAATTATTTGAAGAAAATATGATATTGACATTTGTTTATCCTACAGTTATGTAAAGATGGAAGTTATTAATTAACATTAGAATAACCAAAAAGTAATTAAGCGGGTTTCTTGTGAATACACCACAAAACATACAACACAAAAAAGTCAATTTTTGAATTAAAATACAAATCAACATTTTAATTTATAAAGATATGGAAAGTACTACTGGCATATACAGGGTGTTAATGAATAAGGGTAACAAACTTCTAGGGTCAGTAGGGTGATTCATTTGAGAAACTTTTATTTATAAATTCACAGGCAACCATGTTCACCATAGAAGATGCACGCCAAAAATTTTATATGTTTGTATTCAAAATATTTCTCTTAAAAGTCTAAATAATAAAAAATAATAGGCAATTAAATGATATTGAACAGCAATATTTGGATCTATCTCTAACCGTACTTATGTCATAAATCAAAAAATATATTTTTTATTTTTTTTGTTATTTTTGTTAAAAATCATGCTTAAAAGTCAAAAATTTGAAAAAAAATTGAAATTAAAGGCCATTCAATTGCGCTTCTTTTACCTAATAACATGATTTTGAGTCTATTTTAAGATATGGATTACTGTATTGGGGAAACAGCATTTACTTGAAAGATATTTTAATCCTGCAGAAAAAAATAGTTCGTTGTATGTTTAATCTTAATTACAATGATTCGGTTACATCATATTTTAAATCAAAGAAAATAATGACTGTTATTAATTTATGTATTTATGTAAGTGTTCTTTTTGTTTTTCAAAACAAAAATCATGTTTTTTATAGTAAGGAAGAATTTGACGCAAGCTAATGTACTGTTTTTATTAATTGGTTGTTATATATTATATTTATGTGATTTTATTGTATTTTATATTAATGTATGTTTTATTTTAGTGTATTTTATATTATTGACTATTTTTAGTGAAGCTTTGTATTTCTATAATAAATTTATGAAAATAATGCACTTTATCTATCTACCAACTTCGATGCAAACATTGCACCTTTGCAGCATATTTTCATAAACCCTCTCGAAGTTTTCAGACGTTTTATGAATTTCCGGCGCAGCTGCTATAATACGCGCTAACAAATCTTCTTCAGATTTGACTGACGTCTTGTACACCAGACTTTTTATGTAACTTCAGAAAATCGTGGCGTCACGTTACTGGCCCCTCTCGCCCAATCTATCTATCCCCAAACTGTTTGTTGAAGTAGTCCTGCACAGCAAGCAAAAAATGTGCCGGCGCACCGTCATGTTGCAACCACATCTGTCGGCGAACCCCCATTGGTACTTCCTCCAACAATTCTGGTAAGACTTCTTCTAAAAAGATTTTGTAAATGGGACCGGTAAGACGAGGTGGAAGAAGATATGGCCCAATCAAACAACCGCCAACAATGCCAGGCCACACGTTAATGCCGAACTTGTGTTGGAATTTGGATTATTGAATAGTATGAGGGTTTTTGTCAGCTTAAATATGGTTGTTGCGAGAGTTAAAAATGCCTTCTCTGTTAAATGTTGCTTCATTAGTAAAAAGAACATACAGTGAAAATTAAGGCTGTAAGCGACAGCGATTTACAAACCAACGACAAAAGTTAGATGTTCTTTCAAAACTTGCCAAACACTTACATGATTAGCACCAATGACACGTTTAATTCAATGTTTTTAGTGCTGTTTTTTGGGTTCTGCTCTATCTTATGAAGCACATCTTTTTCAAATTGTAAGGTTTGACGATGTCGTCTTGCAACTTTACCTTGTTGACTCTATTGGAAGGTATTGGACGATTTGGAAATTGGGCTGTATACAAGCGTGTTGCAAGTCTACTATTAAAATGTGCTTTGCTGTGAATTAACATTATATTAGCATCTTGAAAAGCATGCTGATTTATGATTTAAGTAACAAGTAACACAAATTCAACTATTTCATACGTCAAAATCATAAGCGATTTAAGACATGAAACAAAGCCAACAAAAGTTTTTGACGTGCAGCTATTAGGGTGAACATGGTTGCCTACGAGTTTATAAATAAAAAGTGTCTCAAATGAACCCTCTTAACCACCCTAGAAGTTTGTTACTCTTATTCATTAACACCCTGTAGTTTATTTTAAAAATTTTTCTGAATCTGTTGCGTTATGTTATATACGTAGTTCAGATGTGGGTCGAATGCGATGTTTTACTACTCATGTTATGTAACTTTATAGGTTGTGTTTGCATATTCCCACCTAACTTAAAATAATGTTTCTAATCAAAAAAGAAAAAAAGAAAATGGATATTAGGATCAAATAGTGAGACTCTAGCCTACATTGCGCTGGAAGAATCAAAAGTATACAAAATAAGAGTGGAAGCAGGCAATGGAGCAGTATGAGAGAAAGGAACTAATTTAAAATTTTGCAAGACAGACTAAATGATAAAATTAATAAAAAGTATAAAAAAATAGGAGTAAACAATAAAGAAATTATTATTATTATGGAAGGAAATTATAGTGAGAGATAAGATATTTGAATGTTAAAAAGAAGAACGCGTGTATATGGTATATTCAAGGTAGAATGACAATTATGCTTGAAAAAAATATTTTGGTAAGTTTTAGATGTAGAAATGAAGAAAGCGTGTGCAAATTTTGGATGGAAAACGATCGAATTAAATTGCAGAATTTGAGATAGTAAAAAGACTATAGAGTATATGTTAAAAGAATTTGGTATGATGAGGGAAGAACAAATGCAAAGAGAAGACATGTTGAATGAAGATGGCATAGGGATAGAATGGATGAAAAGCGTAATAAAAAGAAGAAAAAAATTAGAAATAGTAACAGTAACAGTCGAGTGCAGAATATTTTGCAAGTTTTACTGTATGTTTATAATATGTTGAATTTATGTTCATTTTGAAGAAGGGTTTAATATAATAAATGTAAAAATGTATATGTTAATGTTTTTAAAGTTGAAAAAAAAAGAAATAAACAATTTTTATTATTAGAATTTGATCTTCTATAACAAGGTTGGATTCTGAGATTTGTATGCTGAGTTTAACGATGAGGTTCTATCTTAAACTTACAACCATTACGATGGATACACTATTTATATTATTGTTGTCTGAAAATATGATGAAGCGTTATTCATTTACTTATCTAAAATAAAGTTATCATACTGTTATGGATTGGTGATGCTACGTTTAGCAGAGCTGGCCTATTTTATCATTTGTTCTTGTACTTTTTTTGGGTGTCAGACTGTCTTGTAATTTTTTTTTATTCAGGGTTTTTTCTTTGTTATTTTTTCTATTTTGTTCTATTTGATTCTTCTTTCTTCTGTTGTTTGCTGAACTTGTTCATCCACTTCTTTTTGGTTTTTTTCCTTTGTTTTTTTTTTGTATTTTTTTACTTAATGTTTTTTTTATTATTATTCTGTTTTTTTTAGTATGTGTATTAGGGTGAGGCTTAAAATTGTGTTTGTTTTGTTTTGATAACATTATAAAATTTTGATGTTGATAGGTAAAGTCTAAATGGTGCCGCAAGCGCAAAAACTATCAAAGAATAAGTAAAGTCGCTAAAAATCAACTTCAAACTTTTGAAATGAACTTTTTTGTTATACAATGCATAGAAAAAAGTTATAGTACGGGAGCTAGCGTTGCATTTTTGGTAGTGATTTTATACCGAATAATTTTTGGTTTTAGTAAATGTTTAGGTATTAATGGTATCTAAAATAAAAGTCAGTCGTCGCACACGCGTTGGTGGTGTTGATGAGAGACTGACAAAGATGTAAAAAAATAATAAGTTTAAATTAATTTTATACCGCTTTAAACTTTGTACTGTTGATTCTTTATATAATAATTATTAATTAATGTATGATAAAATGTAAAATTTAAACACTTTGGTACTGCTGTCATATTAATCATAATGAATGAATCTAGTTATATTATAAATTGACAGGTTATGGCGGACGGTGTCTTGTTAGTATTGTAAATTAGATAAAAAAATAATGTATTTTATTTGCTAGATTATTGTAAAATAAATTCTGGCCGTTTAAGTTATTCTAGTAAAATAAATAAACAATTAGCTAAGTCGTGGAAACTACTATATTATATATCACAATTATATTAAATTATCAAGTCACCATCCGACATAACCTACCAATTTATAATATTAACATTTATTATGATTTTAATTAAGGCAGCAGCAGTACCAACCTGTTACCTGTAAAAAAAAAATTTAGTTTCTGACCACCACTACTGGTCCAGCTGACGGTAGGATTTATTATTAGTAGAACAAAAACCAGCATTGGTAAGATTATCAGCCGGTATAAAATGACTTACCAAAGGTAATGCTAGCTCCCGGACTTTTATAAGTCAATTAATTTTAAGAAAAAAAAAATGATTAATTTTTTCAACACGTAATCTTTGAGATTTAAATATGTATCTGGAGTTAAACACAAATATATACTATGGAGGCACTGTAGATACTGACGAGGCTTAATATTTTGTCTACCATTGACATTAATACTCTTTTAGTGCGTTGTAGATCACCGGTGTAGATGTAATATTCTATTTGCTCAATTTGCCTTTCTAAAAAATTCTACATTGCGTTTCTTTGGGTTTGTTGCTATTATTATTGTTTTTGTTTTGTTCGTATTTATCTTCTTTAGCTCTTTCCAATATATTTTTAAATTTGGTTGTAGCTTCTCTTTGTTGTCTGTTGTCATATCGCAGAGGTGGCCATCCCGCGGCCCGCCTTGAACATTTTTCTGGCCTTCGCGGTTTATCAGACTTTTACAAAATATACACTAAGATGCAAAAAAAACGATTATTGGGTAATTTTTGAATTTTTTTCCCGTTTGTCTCCATACTCATTTTCTTCCATGTGGCAAATGTAAACAGAATCTAGATTCGTCAGTAAACAGTACAGTAAAACTTGTGCCAATGTTCAATTCAAACGTTTGCGAGAAAATTAGAGTCTAGCTATTTGGTGATGTGGGAGCAGTTTTGGTCCAGCTGCTGGTTTACAAGATTTTAAGCCAACTTTTTACAACCTTCGACAAACTGTCCACACTCTCACAGTTGTACCACAAATCTCACGGAGTTGGTTTCTGATCTCTACTGAACTCACATGACCATTCCGTAGAGTAGTACAAACGATAAATCGGTTATCGATAGCAGTCGTTTTTTGTTTCCTGTCAGATTCCGGCCTCCGAGTATTTCTGTCGGTCTCTCTAAACCGCTCAAGTGCTCTTTGGACGGTAGAAAAACTAACATAAAGGAACCTGGACACATACCGCTGGTTTCTTCCATCTGCCACAAGAGCAACAGCTTTTACACAATTTTTAGCACTTAGAACCATAATTAACACACCAATCTGCCCTGAGAATGACAGTTAATCGAAAACAAACAAGTCAACCCAGTAGCCACCTTGATCCTCTGTGAATAATGTTGAATGAGCAATAGGTAGTGAAGAACTCATACCTATAAATTTTGTTTTTGCTTATTAATGTTTATTAAATAAACTGACCCGGGTTTTTTGCAAAAAATTACCCAATAACCCGTTTTTTTTTGCAATTGAGTGTATTTAATTTATAATGCCTAAAGTAGTATTAAAAAAATACATTATTTGTGCACCCATATAGTTAAAAATTAACTGTAGAACTGCGTCTAGTATTAATATTATTAAATTATCTATGTTTACAGTAAGAATAATAGTAAACACGGTAATAATAATTTATTATGTTTCAATTTTTACTTTAAAAAAATGTCTATAGTGGGTCCAAATTTGATATGTACAGGGTCTCTATAAATGTCTGGGATTATGTAATCACTTCATATGTGCCGCTTTTTTTAAATGTTTACCAAACTATTTACTTTGTTTTGACAGTTCAACTTCAACTGTGTACGACCACCGAACTATTTCAGTAGAGCGGTACAAACGTACATTAGATGGTTACATAATTCCAAACTTTTATAATGACCCTGTATATGAATATAATTTGATATGCGGCTCGCGGAGTTATAATGCATTTCCAAACTGGCCCCCTAAGATCATTTGGGTTAGCCACTCTTGTCATATCGTCTGCGAACATGAGTTGCTATTAGATAAAACACTTTTTTCTGCATCATATGTTTGTGTATTTTTGAACTTTTTTTTAAAGCCCATTAATGTTGCGAAAAATACTGGGTTTAAAATGAATTCCCGTGTTAGCCACATTTTTGTTTCAAATTTTTTTGGTTTGTTGTTTTCTACTAATTAATAAAATATTCTTTTAATCTCTTTTTTTGTCAGTATCTTTCCAATCTTTTCTTTTGCGTTTGTTTTGTATTGGGTTTTTTTGTTTCTCATTTTTTTTATTGTGCTGTAGTTTTCTTTCATTTTATTGCCGATATTTTTGTTTGCCTGCTTTGCTGCTTTTATTTTTGCTCCGCTGTATTCTTTATTATATTTATATTATATCTTCTTTTCTTGTTTGTATGTGTGTTTTTCATTAATTTTTTTTTTTTTATTTTAGTTTTCTTTTTATTAAGTACTTTATTTTACCATCTACTTTTTTTGTAGTTTTAATTGTTATTGTGCTTATTTTGAAGCCGCTTCCTTTAAATTCTTTAAATTTTGGCTATTTTTGCTCAATTTCCTTTTCTTTGTTTTTTTGCTTAAAAATAGCAACGAGTGTTTTCCTTGACCAGTAATTATTATATCTTCATCAAATAAAACGGTATTAACTAAAGGTCATTAATGTAGATAAGAAATAGAACTGGTTCCAAAATAGACCTTATGGTACACCACAAGAAATGTCTCTTTGATTTGATACTTTGTTACATTATCATTGTTTTCTATATTGCAACTATGATAATTTTATTTTATACATTGCTGCATCTAAATTTTAAACATACAATTTTTTTTAAGGGGGGGGAGACTAGTTTACAGCATCAAACTCACCAAGAAAACCCCTAAATATAATTGAATAAAAATTTCACAAATTGTGGAAGAAAGTCCAATTTGTGTCTTCAAATTTGTAGAAATTTGATGCGATAAGTTGTTTCTCCGCAATTAATTTTTAAAAAGTGACGTTTTTAATTAGTTCTTTATTAATTTTTTACTCGTTAAATATAACTTCAAATCTTTAACCAAAAACATGAAGACATAGAATATTGTATGTAGTTCAACATATAAAAAGAGTTATTACTAAAATCTTATCGTTTGGATATTAAGTTGGTTGGCGTTTTGTCCCATAAAAACGAATTTCAATTTAAAAACGACGTTGTACGTGTAAATATTTTTTTTTAGAGAGAAATGTTCAACGATTTTCTCGTAGACGTAATAAGATTTAATAGTTTTCCATAACAATACTACTAGTGGCACCACAACAGGACGGGGCGACTAAACACGGCAATTCTCTAGCGTTAAAAGATATTTATGTGAAACATAATCAAAAGCTTTTGTGAGGTCTAGAAAACAGAGAAGAAGAGAATAAAAGTTTTTTACTAGTGATTTTCTGTGAGTAAAGAACACAGTCATTGAAGTTTGCTTAAAGGTTAAATTCTCAATTTTTGTATCGATTTGATATGTACTAAGTTCGTAAATATTATCTTATTTAGCTTTATACTATCAACGGTAGATTATTAGTAGATTGATCGCAATTTTATAAACCTTATAAAGAACGCCAATTTATGTTTGTCTCTGCCAGTCTCAATTGGTAAAGTTTCGAATAAAAAAATGGGAAAATGTTGTTTGTAATTTTATCAATTCTATTAAATTTGCCTTTTTAATAAGCAAAGAATTAGTTTTCTTGCTTTATCAGTTCTTTGATGTTTTTATATATGCTAGCTTTTAGCATGAAATTGAGTTCAGATATTTTTTTTAAAATTTTTTGTTTGTTTTGTTTTTACGAACGCTGTTTAGTATAAAGGTATAAACTATGCATTCTGTACCAAATTTTGCTTTTGAACTTTATCAAGATTTTTTTGTTATTTATTTAGTTTTTTTTCGTTAGCGCTGGTATTTGTACATGCCCTCTCTGCCGTACTGCCGATAAGCATCCATACATGTCTTCTCTGTGGCTCGGTGTGTCCGACACCTCGACACCTAACGGTATTAAGAGGTTATTGAATATATATATATATATATTTAGTTTTATTTCTACTTTTTAACTCATTATTAATATACACTTTTATATACGTAGCCATTGCAAATGATATAATGATATGGGTAATCTAAGTACCGCTCTTAAAAAAAGTTTTTTGTTATTGAATATTTTGTCTAAAAGTTGATATTTTTATTTTTTTTATTCTTATAAATAATTATTCTTACAAAATTCAAATTTTATATGTATTTTGAAACAACTTTGTTTTTATAACAATGGATGTTTTAACATTATTCTGATTATAGAAAAGGATTTTTCAGAATAAGCAAAACTTTCTATAAAGAATGACTTTTTCTTTAACATTCTTGAATAGTAAAAAAGTAATTTCACTGTTAAGTTTAATGAAATTACTACAAAAGTTTTATGACTGTTTATTGTGTATATAATTGGCCACACACCGAACATTAATGGGACAGGCATAGACAGTAAATTGACACTGAATCTTTGATGGAGATTTTCATAAAACTCTTAGATGAAGTGTGTTTTGTAGGGACTAAGGGCGGTTGCTCACTAAAGCGAAACACGCTTAGGCTACCGTCGCGGAATATATAATTTACATTGATATTTATAGTGAGCTATAGTTCCAAGTCTCTTCTGATCTGTAGGCGTTGCTCCATAAAAAATATTTAGCGATACTACTGTTTTACTAGTGGTATGTTGTAGTAAGAGTAGTGGGAGTAACATCATTTTTGATACAGCTTCATTGCTTTAATAACAAGTATTATCGCTAAAATGGTGTGGTTACATAAAATTAGTATAAAATTATAGACTAATCTTTTTTTTTATTATCTTACTCTAGGAAGAAAGAAATAAATATAATTAATAATTTTAAATTAATCAACTTTGTTGACAAATTTTATTTTTTTTCTATAATATTACTGTTTTATTTTTGTATTGTTTTTCTAATGTAATTAACAACATATAGTTTCTACCTACTAAGCATTAATTTGGAAATGTATATTATAATTAAAGTAATCAGTCAACGGCTTACTATAAGATCAACCTACATCAGAAGCTGGGTAGTACGGCGTGGTATGAAACGAAACGTTTTAAATTACCACCTTACTATAGTAAGAAATAGTATTTTGCAAAAAATTGCTAATTGTGTTTTGATTGATACGAATTGCAATAGTGAGCGAAGTTAATTATGTTAAATGCATGAAAAATAAGGAGATATGCTAGAAATTACAAAAATAGCTGGGGTTTTAAGTTTAGTACAAGCTGAGCGAATAAGCTGAGCGAATAAAACGAGTGGCATCGTCAGCAAAACAATAAATATAGAGGATTAATAATAATGTTTTCTACTAATAGGTTGTAAAATTACATAAATATACCATCCATAAGATAATTTTCAAATTTGTTTGGTTCTACTCTGAATGTGCTATAAATGTCAGTACACATCCGCTATTCCGAGAATATTTACTAAATTTATTTTTAATCTGTAATAATTTACTGCATTTATGTATAAGCGATAATGTTTACCAACATTTACAAAAATAGCATTTACATATTCACCTAATAAGGCATGAAAATAATTATTACATTAAAATATTTAAATGCAAAATTATGTAATATAGGATTTAAAGCTGATAATATTGTATAAGCGATTTTTTAATAATTATTTTGATTCGGGAAGTATTTACTTTCTATTTAAATGAATTACTTTATGCATTGCAAATATTAAATATTAATAATGATTATATAATTGCACCTCAATATTACAATTTTATATTACTTTAAATAATGCGATTTTTATGTACGATAAAATAATATTTTTTTACTTACGAAGCGTATAATTACAGTACTTTCTTCCCGTGCCGTTACTTACATAATTCGTAAAAGAATGCATCTCTATAAAGTCAAGGATGTCTTCATGAACCACGATCATATCAGTGAGAAAAAATACCATTTCAAGTCATCCTAATAATATTTATTATACAAATTGAAAATATTTAGTAACAGAAATAATTGCTTTCATTGTTAAAAAAAGTTACGACATAATTTATGTAATAACGATATCTATTTATAAAGAGTAAGGAAATCAAGTTGGGTGGATGTATTATTTTTTTCAATACAACCTTCACATTTTTGTACATAGTAATGCGTGTAAATCTCTTTGTTGAAATTAGACATTGACCAACCTATATATTTATTTAAACTGCCTGTAGTATTGATTGAAATTAATACATACTGATTGAAATTATATTCTTGCTGACCTCAATAAAGTTATTAATATTAATATTTGTATTTTTTTATTTGATTAATAATTTGGCTAATATTATTGCTTATGTCATTCCAGGACGATGAACCGCCCGAAATTACATATTGTGTAGTTGAAAATACAGGAACCCTTCAAGCCATCACACCAACTTTACCTATGCCTCCACAAGACGAATTGGATGCAAAATTTGCTGAACTCGTGGTAAGTAATATCGTTGAGATAATAACTCTGTAAACAAGTAAGAAGAAAGTAACATTTGATTTTTTTTTCGATAATTATAAAATACGATTGAAACCATTTAATACATAGTGTGTAATAAATATTAATTTATAATTTTACAACCATCTTAGCAGATTGGCTACTTTCAGATTTATCTTAATGACTTTTGCTTCAAGAATTTATATACATATTAGTTTTTATATTCTAACAATTGTCGAAAACTTTTTTCACCGTAATGACAATTCGTTTTTGAGTAATAAATCGAAGAAATTGAAACAAAGAATAATGTGATTATAATGATTCAATTACTTCTTTAAACAGTAATCTGTGGCGAAGCATAAAAAAATAGTTGTAAAATATCCTACTTTACTTTCTCATATGGATGGACATTAATGTAATCGTGCAATATGCTCTATATCAATGCTAATGTTCAAAGATTTAAAAGAAATAGCTTAGTTTCTCCGGAAGTGATATAACGATGACCACAGCAGCTGATGTACATTCGGAATGTATATAAATAATTTGACGCGTAATCGAACTACCGTTTCGATAATCAATCAATTGCGGAAGAAATTATTCAGGTTCTTTGAAACCACGGAGCTATCGGGATATGTCAACTGTGTAATTAGTCTTTCTAATGTCTTGAGGATGGTGCTATTTTGTGCTTTATTTTACGTTACGCTGCACTTTGACGTCACACCGTGACTGTAAACAATTTCCTTGCACTTTTTACAATATAAATAAACAGAAATGTTTGATAGGATGAATTGGTTAAACGAAATGCGGGTCTGCGCTTTCTATATTTTCTAGATAAGGCAAAACATACAACGACCCTTCAATATTATTATTAAAAAAAAAGCTAAATATGTATATAAAATGCATTTATTGGGTTATTGTATTTTATGATAAACACAGTTTAGTTCTGGTTGTTTTTATTATATTAAGGTAGCTCTTCACTACTCGTGATTTGCAAAGTAACTTTGTTAAGTACTGGTACAAGTACAAGTTGAACGTACACTCGTACTCGTTTACGTTATATTTTAATAAAATAAAAGACATATATGTTACAATGTTTTAATAAGAATATGTTTTAATAGTGATACTATTAAATAGATTTTTGATTAATTTTTACTGTAATGAATTTATTATTATGTTTATTGTTTTTACTTTTGTTTGTGACAGTAATCAAAATTAATTTACTCATCCATTTACTTTGTCATATATTTACTACGTATGTTTCATTTTTTTAACGTAAACAGTTGAGGGTTTTTTTTATAAGCTTTGCCAAAATGGCGGATGGAATGTATATCACGGTAACAATATATTTTAAGATAGATGTTATGCATATTTTTTAAAATTTTGACTTATTTGAATTATTCTAGTCAGATATTATTTCTAGATCTTGATGCTACAGATTCTAATCCAGAATTATAAGACGATCTGCCATATTTGTAGATATGGTTTTTGGAGAGTATAAAGGAAGCTATCTGCAAAACTATTAACGGGACTTTTAGTTAGATAAAGAGTTTGATCATGTAAATCTAAAGTAGTAAGGCAAAGCGCAGAACTTTGAAGAACGTTAGCATTTCTGTTTTTGAAAACCAGTGTTTGGAACTTTTGGATTTTTTTCCTTTCCAATTGACTCTATTGGATGTGTTCAGAAACGTCATTTGCACTAATCTTATCCGATTTTTAGCATGGCTAAGTTTTCTATTGTTTTGTATAGTTTTTACTTGTTATAGTGTCATACGCATTTAAAAAATCATATGAATGTGGTACATTTTTTTGTTGTGTTTTTCACACATGTTTTATTTTTTTTACTACAAATAATTAGTCTGTGACTAAGTGACCCAGTCTAAATCTCGCTTGGTTTTCTCTTAAATTTTTTTCTGCAAATTCTTGAACTTTGTGTCTTAGAGTGGTGGCTAATATTTTATACGTTGTGCCTAATAGCGTTATCTATAGTTGTATTTTAATTTATCTCCTTTCTTATGTATTGTTTGGTATTATTGTTGCTCTATTTTTTTTTGCAGATTTGATTTATTAGCTTGTGTATCCTTTTGTCTATTATCTCATCATTTCTATATTGATGAGTTTGGTGTTCAGTTCGTTTTAGCTTGGTGTTTTTTATTTTTTAATTCTTTAGTGTTCTGCTGATTTCTTTTAGTGGTTTTATATTTTTAGTGCCTTTAACATCTTTTTTTGTTGTTTGTTTACTGGCTGTCTTTTTCTTCTCCCTGTAGATGTTTTTGAAAATAACTTTTCCATCTTTTCAGGATTTGTTCTTCTTTCGATATTTTTTCTTCTCTTTTTTTGTTTTTAAATGCCATGATATCTTGTTGCTTTCTTATTCTTGAGTGTTTATCCTTTAATAGATTTTTGTTGTGTACTTTTTTTTAAATTTCTTTTCTCCACCCGTTTCACAGTCTCTGTTGAACTATCTAATCTTCTTTTTCCTCACTCCGCTCTTTTTAATTGTTTGATCTGCTGCGTCTTTGTTGCATTATTTCTTTATTTATTTATTATTCTTTTGATATCTATCGTATTTGTTTTTCTCATATATCTCTTACCATTCTTTTAGTTTTAGATTATTTGTGTCGTACCCAGCTTTTCGGCGTCTGCTTTTTTTTGTAATTCACTTTTTACTGTTACTAAATTGTGGTCATAGTTGACATCGGCTTTTTTTATTTCACGTCTTTTGCCATTTTTTAAAATTTGTTTGAATTATTACATGGTTTTTGGTTTACCGTTTTTTTTTTACTTGGAGGTAGCATCAAATAAAAAAAACGGTAAACCTAAAATGTACTTTTTGCATTCTTCTTGTCTTACGTGCTCTTTCAGGTTTTTATCTGTTTGTTTCATTTTTGTTTGAATCTTGATTTTTAGTATGTTGGCTAATGGTCAGTTTGAAAGGTGCTTCTTTAGCATATTTTCAATTACTATTTTTAGATCATTTTTATTTGCTTGCTCGTACTTGTTTTCCAGACTTTTATTAAATGTATCCCTGATTCTTCTTCCTTCACATTGATTGGCCTTTTAATATGCCGAAAACTGTGTTTTTAATTCCTATGTATATGCTGTACATACTCTCAGCTATTGGTCTGAAGTTTTTTGTTTTGTATCATTTGATATCAGGATCCGGTTCTCTAAATATTTTTTTTTCATGTTTGCCATTGAAAACTATGTATTCTTAAAGATATCTTTTGAAATTTATTTTTTGCTTTGTTTTTTGTGCCGCTAGTACACCTTTTTTTATTTCTGAAGATAGTGTTTTCTTTTGTATTATTTTTGTTACTTTTTTTATTGTTATTTTTTTCTTTTTCTTTATTTTCTTGTTCTGCTTTTTTATTGTGTTTTATTGTTTGGTTTGCTTTTCTCTTGTACATTTTCTTGGTAGTCATTTTTTACGTCTTTTTAAGGTTTACCAGTTTTTTGTTAATATCGAAATCCAGTTGTAAGTTTTTCTATTTATTCTTATTTTTTTAAACCATTTTGACTGCATTATTTTACTGTGGAAGAGAAAATGTTTTCTTTACCCGTTTTGCTTTATTCTCAAATTAACCTTTATTCTCAAATTCTACTTGGACCGATGCCTTTTGTTTGCCTGCTCCAGCCATCTATAAATTCAACATGCACATAATTATTAAATACAATACAATTAGCAAATATAGATGGGGGGTAATTTACTTTGGGCAATAAATGATCATAAGCACCACGGGCAAGAAAGCATTTTCAGCACTTCGAGGTTTGCTGCCCTTGCTTCTCTTGTGCAGACGAGCATCGGCGTGCTGCAAACTGCTTTCCTGTTCTTGATATTTAATATACTATATAAGAACTTTGTTTAGTCATTTAATTAGCACAACTCAAAGATACTTTTTTGCAGTGTGTGTGTGTGTCTATGTCTGCCAATTACTATTGTTTTGCATACAATCTTAAGGTCTTATCACCCAGTGTAAGTTTAAAAATATTTTACAGTTTTTGTACAACCTAAAGGCCTCAGTTATTTTAAATTTAATATTTAATGTTATCTGCAAGTTGCAGGTCTTTCAGGTTTTATTAGGTTAAGTCAGTTTGATAATTTTTAAATAAAATTATTAACACACTCCAAAATTAAATTTATTTTTATTCTCTGAATACAATACCGTATACATATATAGGTGAAACTGGCCGAAGTTTTAAAATCCAATATACTGAGCATTTTAAAGCAGTTGGACTAAATTACAATTTAAGTTTACACAGTAAAGGTCTCAACCATTCTTTATACTAATGTACTTTCTTTTACACACTGCCAAGATCCCCAATACCTCATATACCTCATATACCTCAATAACTTGAATTTCTGTTATTTTGAAAAAAAAGTTTTTTTTTTTTAAATTGTTAACAGTCTTTAATGGTATTTGTTATAACAGATCTTTTATTGCTATTTGTGAGACCACATCAAGTCTAACAAGTAAAATCCGGTAATCTTGAGGACCTTCAACTGATTAGAAGTTTTTCAAACTGTTTATTCGACACGTAACGCAGTGTATAGGTGCATCATTGTGCTGGTACTACATACCATGTCTGATTTCTAGAGAGACATCTTTTAAATGCAGTTGTTCTAGTTAATATGAATGTTATTTAATAATTCTACACTATTCATTTTTTGAAGACTTGTGTCGATAATTTTTGTCTGGGTTCTCCTAAGATTGGTTGTTTTTTTTTTTTTAATTTATACATTCCTTGTAAATGTTGCGTTATCCATGAACAAAATGATATGAAATCATTATTCCATATGACTTAGTTTGCATTTTGCGGATACTAGTAGTAGTATAATTAGTTAGTTTAAGTCTGTGTAAAAGAAAGAATTTTTTATGAATTCAGTGTGCCGCAACGAGTAGCAATACTCTAGTTGCTGCGAGCAATCAAGAAAGGGTGGTTGAAACGGCAAAAACTATTAAATAGTAGTATTTGATTTTCTGTATCAAAACTTATATTTAAATATTACGTCTACTTATTGGTTAGGTTAGGTTAGGTTATGTATATGACTCGATACATTTGTAACTAGACGCCATCAGTCAGATAGTTTTGGGGCAATTTTGCTAGTTGCTTTGGTACGGCACAACCTGCCGACACTAGGTGATAAATGCTCCATATACTCGCATGTATTTGGACTGGTGTCGGTGTCGCCACTTGTTGTGCCATTTTGTTGTCTTAATGTATTATTATCATTTCAGTGTTGTACAGTTTTGGAATCACTTGTAATTTATCAAATTTGTTTCTTATGGTTTTGGCATCCCAGAGGTATTTTTTAGATAATACACTATTTATATTTTTTATTTTGTGGTTATTTTTATTTTGCGATTTTTTTTAGTTGATTTACATTTTCTATTTTTATATTATCATCTTAATTTTTTGTTCTTTTTTGTACCATATCTATCGGAATCTATGTTTTTAGCTTTTTTGCTTTGTAAAATAAGTTATTTGGTTGGATTAATTGTAAATTATTTTTTCTTTTATTCCATTTTTTTTTACTATTGTTTGTTGTTACTTTTAGATCATTTTAGTTTTACTAATATTGGAGTGGAGTTATTAGAAGTGTTAATTATCTTCATACCGACCGATTTTTTTGTCTTCTTTTCTTTCTCCTGTTGTATTCTGTTTTTTTTTTTCTGGACTAGTATTTTTGTTCGTCTCTCTGTATGTATATAAATACATGCGTACACTACTTTTATATAAAGTTTAAAATATGTTAAATATTATAGATTTATTATTAGATCAACAATAAATTAACTACTACTGAATATCGCAATCCTCGGTAATTTTCGTTTCCGACATTGACTTACTATTGTGGTATGTGGTTTACAGGCGTAGAAATTGCAGATAAAATATGTATATAAATATAGTCAATGTCAACATTTCTCATAAATATAGTACAGTTTATTAAATGGGTTAATACCCACCTGTTACCATTATCGCACCATATACGAACAACGAATTCCTAATAAAAGATATACACTTGCATCAGCATATTTACATTTCTATATTTCCATTTCATTGAATTTCCAATCGTTATTAGCGCTAGAAATGAAAAAGAAACAATAATTAAACGCATTGCCCACTGTTGCATGCATGCAGTCTGGCGCGTTTAATCATTAATTGTATACCTACATAGACTGTTAGACGCAAATGCGCAATCTAATTAATATCGATGTTTCAACCTTAAAGAGCCTTATAGAAACGACAGTGAATGTATAATTTATATTCATCCAGTTTTATTTATATCTCGTACGATACTATTTCCATTCAACACGTTTTCTTGTATGGAATTTCAGAGAATTGTCTATAATTGGATAAGATTCTCCGACGACCTTAAACGAAATAGTTTTTCATTTCAGAAATGAAATGAATTATCAAGATTAACTTAGCTTTCGTTACTGTTTCGTAATAGTCAAACTGTGTAATTTATCAAATAATATAATAAATAAATTTATATAATACTCATTACAAAGTTTTATAATATTTTTGCACAATTAGTTTTTTACATCACTTACAGATGTTGTTGAGAGAAACAGTGAGTCTACCGATTATATTTTATGACAACACAAATGATATCTAAAGCTGCAAAAAAGCACATGTGCGGTAAATAATTGTGTACAAGAAAGTATAATTTAAATGTCACTCTCAATGCGAGTGGAAAAATTAATAAAATGTAATAACTAGGGATACTCAACATAAAAGATTATTATTAAGAAATAGATGTTAAAACTGTAATAAGTCATTTTTATTTGCATATTTAACTAAAAATAATTGATACTTTTATGTATTATTAACAAAATTATTATTGAAAAAAATAGTATACGATACTTATTCAAAAATTAGCAAAACTTCGGACATGGGCACTTACTAAATACGTATTGTAATATATTATTGCATTAAGAAGAAGCTTTTTTAAAGTCAGTTAAAGTTATGGTTGTGTATTAAGTAAGGTATATTTACTTTATTATTTATGAGACTTTTAATTTTTGGTAAATACTAAATATATCTTGAAAATGAACTATCTATTTCTTATAATTCTGTTAAATTTATATAAATAAATACAAAAATAATAACTGCAACCAAAGAGTAAAATATAATAATTATTTACAATCAATAATTCTAATATTTATCGAAAATTAGTTAATGTAGTTTTTATTTAAATAATCATTGTAAGTGGCAATTGGCTGCTGAGCAGTTTATACTATATATTTAAGTGAAAATTGAACTTCTAAGTATGCAAGTGAAATTGTAAAAACTATGCAGGCAAATGACTAGTTACCTGACATGTATGTATACAAGTTGTAGGTTAGCCAACTAGAAATTAAAATAATTACGCATATATTTTATGGCATGGTGCATAAATTCTGTGCGAAAGTGTAAACATTTATGTCTTGTGACTATATCAATTGCGTTCAAATTTAGTGTATTAGATGTCAGATGTAAAACATTGAAGAAATGTTTATAGATGCCATAAATTAATAAATTTTTAATTATGAAAGTTTAATCATACTAGTGTACAGCGTGTTAAATTTTATTGAAATATTCTGGGTAAATCTTAAGTCAGAATTAAAATATTTAATTTAATTAATTAACCGCATTATTTTAAACGCATAAAAAAACTGACACTGGAAAAACTCGAATACCGAGTTTAAGCAAGGAGACAATTTGGTGCTTATGAATATTATAAATAATATAAGACATTACTATTTAAATGAGGAAATACATAAAAAAATGATTAAGAAAATTTTGTTACTGTACGGTAGAAAGTGTAGACAAACATCCAAAAACATCAACGAGATGCTAACTTTAGAATTAAGAGTGGAAGTTACAAATGGCTAAGTACTATAAATTAAAGAGCTATGATAAGATTTGTCAAATTTGATTAACTTTTGTTATATTTTGTCAAACTGGCTCATACTACGTTTGCGATGTTCTACACTTTGTACATTTTACAGTTTTATTATATATTTTATATTTAACTGAGACAACTACATGGCGATACAAATAAATACTATTTTACAACAGATATAAAATACAAGAAGGATGTAAAGAACAAATAATCGAAGCTACTATTACAACACAAGCACAACAACGCCACAGATATTTGTATATGAGCTACATTGATTATAAAAATACTTTTGATTCTGAATAAAATCAATTCTCAAGTTATAAAATTTTTATCTAATACCTGATAAACTCGACTGTTCATTATAACATCTATTAATAAAATTAAAACTGAAGCAATAAGAATAAGAAGAGAGATTTCGAGGAGATTCTTAAGTGCTTCATGGTTTTGCTTAGCCCACCACTTAGTATTGCGTAGACTTAATAGAACTAAATATAGTTATAAACTCAGTCAACAAACATAAGTCAAACAACTAGTTCAAACTACTGTTTTATTACATTAAAAGATCGTTTCGTATATCAACTAAAGCGACCGAAATTCCGGTTATCTTAAAACCGGTTAATATACGAAACGCGGTTACAAATAATTGCGACCGCACAAATACGAATGAATGTCGGTTCCTTTCCACAAAGCGAGGTTATCTATGACGGTAAATTTGAATTTATGATTGTTAACCAATATTTGCATATCTATTCATATGTTAACATAGCAAATAAAGATAATCAACTCTTGTCAATAAATTGTGTGAATGAATGCTTGTGAAAAAACAAAACAAAAATAGTAAAATAGTTTTTAGATTATGAACAAGTTTTAACTTTTTTTTGTGATTTAGATCTGATACTTGTTATTAACTAATTTTGGGGTGCTGATTTAAAAAATGATAACAGTTTTTGCCTATCACGTCAAGTTTTTGTTCTATCGCATTTTGATTTTTTTTACTTATTCACTTTTCAGTCTGCGCCTATTTTAATTTTAACTCGAGTCTTCTTGTCCAATATGTTTCCTATTAAAGCTAAACTGCAGAGGTTGCACTGTCAGGTAATTAGCATGACCCTAGCATCCCTTAAATGATCAGTTGTTGTTTTACAATCAAAAGTTTCAGACGTGTTTACTGTAAGTTAGTTTCTTGAATATACAAGCGTGTGCAAGTGAAATGGCTACTAGGAAAAACTGTTTGAATTTGCCAGATACATTTTGCTATATATGTGGAAGCTTCACTGTGCTTAGTCAGAGGATGAATATTAGCGATTTTGTAAAGCAGGTGTACTTTACATACTTTAAAATGCGACTTGCAGACTAAGACAAGTCTTGGGCTTAACATATGGTATGTAAATATTGTTTTGAAAATTTACGATAGTAGAGCAAAAGAAAGCGAGTAAAACTGGTATTTGGCATTTTAATGATATGGCGAGAGCCTAAAAATCAAGCAGATGATTGTTATTTCAGTTTAACAAAAACTAGTGGCCACTACAAAAAAACTAGACAAAAAATCAGATACTCAAACCTAGAATCACCCCATTCTGAAGAAATACTTTTGCCAGTGTTTAAGGAATCTCCATTACTTGAAGACGCAAGAGGTTTTGCAGATGAAATTGACGAACAGAATGCTGATTTGGATTTTGAATGCGGTTCTTCTACACAATCTACACCTCAGACAAACAGATTTTTTACAATTTTTTAAAATGGACAGTGATTTAGTTTATTGCCATGGTGTGCCAGGCTTAATAAATTTTATGGATGTGACACTATATGACCCAAGTGAGTGACGATTGTTTTTGGACAGTTCGAAAAGAAGCTTAAAGTGCGTTCTGCTCCATAATGGAAATAAATACGGTTCAATTCCAATTAGGCATTCAGTACTTCTCAGAGAAGACTACGATACAATTAAAAAAATGATGGAACTAATTAAATATGAAGATCATAAGTGGATTATCTACGTGGATCTTAAAATGGTCAATAACTTACTTGGTCAACAAGGTATTCATGTTTCTTGTACAGCAGGACTAGGGACTATCATTGGATTTAGAAAGATTGGCCGGCAAGAAGTGGTAATGTTGGGGATCTAAATGTAATACACCAACCTTTAGTAGAGCGTTCAAAGATCATATTTCCTCTTTTTCACATACAACTGGGACTAATGAAGCAGTTTGTTAGAGCTTTAAAATTAGATGGTCAATGTTTTAAATACTTATACGATGAATTTCCCAAACTGTGCTTTGAAAAATAAAAAAATTGTCATTTTTGATGGGCTTCAAATTAGAAAATTTGTCCAGTTCCACGAATGATGTGGAAAAAATGCATTCAAAAATTTCCTAGGAAATAAAAAAGCAGACAATTAAAAAAGATTAAAAGGCGATATTAAGGAAGGCGGTAGCAAAACACTAAAATAAATAAGAGTGAAATGAAAAAACAGTTTATTTTATTAGTTTAGTATATTTAAAGCTAATTTTTTAATACTTTATTGAAGAAAAGGAAGACATAATTTTTCTACAATTGGCATAATAAAATGAACAAATACTGATTTAAAAAAACTAGATACAAAGAAAGAAATGTTATGATAAACATCAAATAACTACATATAAAACAAACTAACAAATTGCGATCTTATTTCAACTCGGAAAACTATACTCCGCTACAACTCAACAACATACATAAGCCACATATAAATTATGTTAGCATAACAAAAGAAAGTGAAAAGAATGGCATTAAAAACAACTACACAGTATTAGGAAATGTACAAAGAAAATATAAATTTAGAATGGGTAACAAATGGCTATACAATGGATATTTGAAGCCCAAAATAGATAGTTTTATAGTGGCCATCTAAGAACAGGTAATAAAAACAAGAAACTATTTTAATTACATATAAATAGAACAAGTAGATAAGTGTAGAAAGAGGATTAAACAGTGGCGCGGCGCTATTGTTGTCAATTACGATGCAAAAACTTGCACTTACAAATTAGATTAGATAGAAGAATTATTTAACAACAAAGATAAATCCAAAGAACCGTACTATCTTTATAAACCTAAATCAATGTTTTAATTAAATGGGCATACTCTACTATAGGACTTACATGTCGAAGCTGATAAACTATAATCAATAATAGACCGGATTTAATTCTAAAAAAAAATGAAAGCGAAAATCTAAATATTAGAAAAAGTGAAAAAATATGAAAATTTATCTTATAAAATTAAAAATATATGAAAGCAAAATAAAGTAGAAGTAATATCCCTATTGATATTGGCAACAGGAATTAATGCACTTAGCTAATGTTAAAAAAAAACTAGGAATTGACAACACAAACCTAGAAACAATGCAAAAAACAGCAAGAAACTTAAATTAAATTAAAATAAAAAATATATATTATTAGTAATAATAATAATTAAAAAAACAGTCGCACAACTGTTTAGAAATTACTGTTACCATAAAAAACCACAAATATCAAATTTTAGATTTAGGACCAGCAGACCAAAATTAAATATAACAAGAAAAATATTTATTTCTATCACAAATAGTAGAAAAAAATAAAAATACATAAATAAATATCGATAATAATAATAACAATTATATCTTCAGAAACAGAAAAGTTGTAGAAATAAAAACCAATAATAATATTCTCAACTGCATTACTTTTAAATTTAAGTGGTTTTATAAAACAACTTGACATAGAACAATACAATATTATAAACAATGAATTGAAATTATGTATATAAAAAATTAAGACCAACACTATTTATCAATTTGTAAACATATATTATTGCAGCAATAATGCTGTTAAGAAACCTTAGATTGAATTCTGTTGAAAGATTAGTAGACAAATAACCTTGACAAGGATTTATATCGTCATCTCCAATTGAATACGCTACATCACATCCGAGTATTCCAGTTTACTTCTAATGAATAATTTGTTAAATCTAATTAAGTTCTATAGATTTAAACTTTTTAATGTTACTTGTGATAAAGCTGATAATTGTATATCGCTTTACTTATAATTTGAACTAATATAGGTAATTAAACGTTAGTTTATTATCAAAAATCATTTTTTTTAAATAAATTTAGTTTTTTGAAAACAATATTATTAAGTGTATAGTCAAACACAATGTTTTGATAAATATCATGTTTCATTTATTGATGTTTATGTTTAGTTTATTTTTAATACTTTTTTTATTAAAAAATTTTAAACCTTTTTGGAATCTTTAATATTTTTGATAATACGGAAACATTTAAATCAGCGTACATCAGACTTAAATTGACCAAGAAAGTCGTTGAGAAATAGTAAAAACACTAAAGGTCCACTATTGGTCAGAAATTAGTTAAACGTTGTATTTGTATTCTACATAGTAAGATTAAGTTGTCAACAAATCCAATTATTTCAATATAGAATCTGCTTGTTGTTTGTGGATGTAACACTAACTGTTGGTCAACGAATGAATGTTTAAGATGATATTTGGAATCTACTAGATAAAAGCAATCTGGATCTTCATTGCTTACTTTGGTTTCAGTCAAAAAGAGGATTTGGGGTTTTTCTATGTTTAAGATACTGATGAACATAATTCAATTTTTTTTAGACCACAAATATTAGAAAAATTACCCATTAAGCAAAAAACAAAGTCCTGTTCGGTGAACCAGTTTAATTAGTGGAAGTGGCATTATAACTCGTCTAACTTCACTTGATAAGTATTATAAAATTGGCTGAAAATAATCAAAATGATTTTAAATGATTTAAAAGCTTTATGCAATATAGTTGATTGCTTTTATATATAATATAAATAAAGTTATTTGAAATGTATATATGTATATATATCAAATGATATTTAGGAACTACTAAATACGTCACAACAACATAAAAATACCTTTGAATTTTAACAAATTAAATTACACTCGTTACAATTTTTACATTAAAGACGATATTTACGTAGTCTGTGGATATTGACCTTGAATATTTGCGGATTATAAGTTTTAGGAAATTCTGATTTAGAAGCTTATTTCATACGTCAAATGTCTAGTTATAAATTTTTTAATACAATGATTTATATATAGTATAAGTTTTATACTATATTATTATAAGGCACCTTACACGATCAATAATACTGACATTCCAAAATACTGACAGTATTACAAAATACTGAATCAGTATTTTGTCCACCTTACACGGTCATTCCACACCGCCAGTATTTTCCTCAGTATCATAAGATACACCGGCTAGTATAGAAGTATTTTAGTATGGATAAACGAAAAAAAAAACGTGCCTGCAATAATTCTCGTTTTTTATACAAAACGCAGGGTACTGCTCAAACGATGGATGAAAGATTGGTTGAAGAAGCTTGACACTCGCACACTAAAGTTGCAGAATATTATATTAAACGCTATATAAAATAAGTTTAGATAACAATTTTGAATACTCAAAAAAAAGATTTATAATTTATTTCAAATGCTGGATAAATATAGTTAATATTAAAAATAAGAAATGCTCATATATTCTTACACGCATTGATGTAGCTTATTTTGTTGCTTTTTTTCTGAATTTAAGATTATTTGACCAAACGTTACTAAAATTCAGCAACATTTGATACTGAAGTACTGATGTAAAATGACCTTACACTATCAGTATTATTGTCAGTATTCCCACCACTTCGTGGGCGTGGCCAGGCGTGGTCACGATATTGAAATACTGATGCTTGGATTACGGATTATCCGGAAATACTTCAGTATTTTCATCATTCCATCAGTACTAGACCTTACACGATCAATAATACTGTCAATATTTTAGAATATTGACAGTATTATTGATCGTGTAAGGTGCCTTTATAGTATGTAATCACTTTAAATGTGCCGCTGTTTTAAAATTGTCCATTATATTATTTGTTTTGACAGATCAATTTTGACAGCTGTCAAGCAAACATATGGACATATGTAGTATAGTAAACAATTTTAAAAAGGCGGCATATTTAAGCCGCCTTTTTTAATATTTGTTAAAAAAGTTAACGGGTTGAAGTCTTTTAAAATTTTAAATATAATAAAATACAAAAAATAATTATATATTTTATATATTTAAATAAGTAGCGACGTTTCGTTATTTGGTTAATAACTTCATCAGGCCTAAAAATAATACATTACTAACAAAAAATGTATATGGACATTAAAAATTAATACTTACAACTATTTGTATATAAAATTATAATATTATAAAATAATTATCGTAATTAACCATTATAATTATTATTAAACCTCACCAAACAATTTTTTATCTGGACAATATATATATATATATATATATTATTAATAAAATTATTTTAAATTTTGATATTTTATTGAGTGATGTTTTTTTATAAATAATAAATTAATTAATTTGACAATTTGTAAAATAAGCCATCTTGGAATTGTAAGTTATCAATAATGAGATGTCTGTTAGTAGAAGGTGATTGTTGTTGGGGAAATAAATATATATATAATTAAAATTAAATAAATATAAAAGTGCAAGATAAAGTATAAAATAAGTATATAATAAAGATGGTAGATTTAGTTGAAAAGATGGTAGATGATAGATTTAGTAGAAAAGGAACAACATTGTAAAAATATATATTATTATATTTATAATAAATAAAGATTTTGTAAAAGTGGTGGAGTTAAGAGTTATATGAATTATAAGAGAGTAATAAAGTATAAATATTACTAAGTCCAATTACGTCTTTTTTAAAATCGTCTGTCAACAGCATGGTCGGTCTAGAGAAGATTATGTGAAATTGTAAACCATAGAAGGCAGATTAAAGAAGGTTTGTTTATAGATTTGTTTAATTATTGGTACTGCTAATAATTTGGATTTTTATTTTGATACAGTATGAAGTTGGATTCTGTAGAGCAAAAATTGAATAAGTTAGAAGTGCTACAGGTTCTAACCTATATATTTCAAGACGCTTTGCCATATTTGTCGATATGGTCTTTGGAAAGTATGAAGTATGAAGGATGTTATTATTTGCAAATCTATGAATAGGTCTTATAGTAGTTTGAAGTTTATTAATGATAATTAAAAATAGGGCGAGTGAGCAGAACCTTGAGGGACATTTATGATTTCGGGGTCTGAATTTAAACCATCAATTCTAACTAAAATTTTTCAAGAAAGTTATTGATAAGACTTGTGATTATGACTTATAGAATAGAGCTTGTTAAAATGATTAGGAAGTCATACCATATTGCAATCAAAATAGTTAATAAATTTACTTTTGTAATTATTGAAAAAAAGTATAATTTTAAGAAAGCTAATCTTTCTGGTTTATATTAGGCTATTTTTGATGTAGATTGGTCTTTAATAAACAATTTTTCTAATAATATTAACAACCCTGTCGGTTATATTTATAACACATTATATGCCATACATATGTTCATAATAACTCTTAATCAAACAAGGGTCCTCACGCTTACCACGTCTAATGCATGGCTCAAACTTAGATAAATCTTTTGATAATCTTCAAACTATAGTTGATGGTTTTGCTAGTTTTTTTGGTTCGGTCTATACCCCACATTCACATATGTAATTCTTTAGGTGACTCTTATAATCATTATTATTACTTGGGTCAGTAGATATTTCTACAATTGAAAAAGCTCAAATCGTGTTTGACTGCAGGAGTTTTGGGTTTCAATAACAACTTGATTACAATTTGATTGTCGTATCTTGATAACAGATGCATGTTTGTTTACTATAACGGGTTTTGTCTCAAAATTTTATTTCTACGTCAGAGGTCCCACAAGGATCAAATTTATTTTTGATATACATTAATGATTTACTAAGTAGCATAACCTGTTCTAAACTTGCTTTCGCCAATGATTTAAAAATATATTGTAAAATCAATAACATTGAATCTTTTTGCAAATAACATAGACGCGAATATTATAAAACAATTAAAAAAATCAAATCTGATTCATATAATAAAGAATAAAAAACTATAAAAATGCTATGTCAAAATTTGTTAATATGCATATAAATTTGAAGAAATAAGAAAAATTACGATTTGATTAAACCAAATACTTTTAATATGTAGCTACTTTGCTAGTATAGCATCCAATTTAACAAAAAAAACTTACATTACCTACTTTAATTTTTTTTACTAATACTAAAATTCATCAAAAAAAATCTTTAGAATCTTATGACGTTTAGTCTTAAATATCCAAGCTTCTACGTCAGCAAAAACAATTTGTATTTAAAAATTGAAATAGAGATAATTATTTACGTATTGTAACTAAGTTATTACAAGAACTCAAAAAAATCGATAAATAGTAAAATACGTTATAAGCATTGTTTCTCAATTACTATAACGACTGTTGTAGAGTCTTAACACGGTATAGAATCTTTATGAAACTTATTATTTAGTAGACTATTAGACGTTTTCGAGTAGTCCCGGTTAGGCGCACTAAACATACCAAAAGTAAAGTAATGTGGGAAATTATGAGGTCACAGTAACTAACTTGCGTTGGTTTGTACCACTGCTTTTCTCACTCGTGACAAATGCGGCATTAACAGTCTTTTTAGGCTGATATGCGATAAATCTAAACTAACTAACTAATTTGTAACAAATCAATATATATTTATATATTATATATTTTAAAATTAATTCTTGTTTATTTGAGTGTTTTTAAAGGGAGGTAATTTTTAATTAAAATTGAAGATCTGTTTATAAGTTTGATAAATACAAAATTGCAAAATAAATTAAAAACAAATTGAAAATATTTTCTTTACTTTGACTAAAATTTCCGATGTTATTCTAAAGTAATTACGGATATTACAATCAACAATTTTTATTTGACATTTATTAAAATTGCAAACATACAAATTTCAAGATTACAAACCTGACACTCATTCAATTTCCGCCATTTTTTTTTAATTTATCATACCGCATTAGTTGACGTGATCACTCGTAAAAACCGTATGAAGATAGCTTGAGGACTTTAAGGATAGTCGAGGTGTTTGTTTGTGCGTACAAATTAATGTTTTAATGTGTTCTTTTATTGTGCTTTTTACGGCTATTTTACATCGCCACAGTAACTCTAGGACTTGTTTAAAAAGGTTTAATGGGATCAACTTATTAGGTGACTTCCGAACCACCCTGGTGGATAAAGAGCAAGTTATTATTTCAGATATATTTCGGGGATCGAACCTCGCTCTGCCCGCATGATATGCAGAAAGCTTAAAAGTTTGGTTTTCTGATTTATTTACACGACCAAATTGTAAAAGCCATGCTAAACTAATAAGTGATTATTTGTATCAGTGTAGTAATGATTTAATATTGGCAAATATTTGAATGTTTATTTTTGATTGGTTATATGTATATGCATCATTGTAATACTTTTAGTTATAGTTTTACAAAACTATAATATTATGTTGTGATTGTATATTACCAATCATAGTAAAGTTTTTTTTTATATTTAATAAAATTATATTTAATTAAAATTATTTTGCTATGAAAATCTGCAAACAAAAAAATCATTAGTGCTTATGGTGTAGATATATTATATTTGACAACAATTTTACATAAGTGCATCTAATACCATAAAATATTATACTCTCGGTTATATAATATTATTTCATAAAACGTCATTCTATTTTCCAAAACTAATGATCATTTATAATGTCAGTCATTCTTAACATTTAAGAGAAATTATAAAAGTGTGTTATTTATCGCGCAATGTAATTAATAACTTTTTTAACATCTGTTACTTTGTATTTATTTATTTTTTTAATTACAATTATGATTATATTGAAGAACCATTTGCCGTATAAATATTTTTTTTTTTGGTTGAACAAGTGGTTTATTGTTAATATTATTTTATACTGTTTACAATTATTTGTTCTACAATTTGTAAAATTTAAATATTTTATTATTTTATTTCAGGAAGAACTTGATCTCACAGCACCTAACAAAGCAGCAATGTTGAGCTTCCCATCACAGAAAAAATGGCAGATTTACTGTTCACGAAAGGGAGGAGAAGACACTGTCGATTTAGCACACGCTCCCGAACATTATGTGGAACGGCTACAAATTCTGGCAACCGTAAAATAAAATTTCACATCTATACAATTCCAAAACTACATGATTTATTTTTCAGCAACAATACCCCGAAATTAATATGGATGAAGAAATTAGAACGAGGACCAAACAAATTGACGGTTTAAAAACAGCACTAAGAACGTCTACCCATAGTTTTGTGATAAAATTTATAGAATTAGAGGGCTTGCCTGCCTTATTAGACATTTTAGAACGTATGGACTATTTTACGGCTCAAAGTACTATACATACTAGTATAATAGGTTGCGTGAAAGCCTTAATGAACAATTCGGTGAGTATTAAAAATGATTGTTTTACAACACCTTTTAATAACATTAATTTATTATTAAAGAGAAACGCATTCCACTACTGTTATTCCGCCAGTAGTGTTGGTCACAATGAATTGTAATAAATGTTAATTTTAACGGATCGTAAATCTTTATATTATTTATCCCGGACGATGCCGTCCAGTAATTTGCGTAACATCACACCATGCTTTCACTAAATGTATTATTTGCTTAAATATATATTGTATGTTTACAGACTGGAAGGGCTCATGTGCTTGCACACCCTACAAGCATCAACACTATCGCTCAATCTTTAAGCACGGAGAACATAAAGACTAAAATTGCTGTTTTGGAAATTCTCGGAGCGGTATGTCTCGTTTCCGGTGGACACAAAAAAGTTCTGGACGCAATGCTTCATTATCAAAAATACGCATTTGAGAGAACAAGATTTCAGGGCATAATAAATGATTTGGATAGATCGACGGGTGTATATAGAGATGAAGTTAATTTAAAAACAGCTATCATGTCATTCATTAACGCAGTATTAAATTATGGCCTTGGCCAAGAAAATCTAGAATTCCGTTTACATCTGAGATACGAATTTCTCATGCTTGGAATACAACCAATTATTGATAAATTGCGAAGACATGAAAATGAAACGTTAGACCGACATTTAGATTTTTTTGAAATGGTTCGTAATGATGATGAAAAAGAACTGGCAAAGAAATTTGATCAAGAGCATATCGATACCAAAAGTGCAACCGCAATGTTTGATTTAATGCGTCGAAAACTGAGTCATACACCAGCATATCCGCATCTTCTCTCTATGTTAAATCATTGTCTAATGTTGCCGTCAACATGTGATGCTTATACTCAGTACTGGTTACTATTTGATAGAATTGTGCAACAAATTGTTCTTCAACAAAACGAATCTAATACAACGAAATCTGTAAGAGACCCCGATGTATCCCCAATAAATATAAACGTACAAGAAATCGTCCATTTATTAGCTAAAGAGGAGGAATTAGTAGCGGCTAGAAAGAAGGCGGAAGAACTTGAGAAAGAGAATACTGATATGTCAAACAGGCTTGCTAAAAAAGAGCAAGAATTGGATCAAAGAACTCAAGAAAAAGAAGATATGGAATCTAGCTTAGGCCGCATTAAAGAACGTCTTGAGAAGGAAACTTCTGCTCATATTGAAACAAGGCAAAAGTTAGGAGAAATGGAATATAGAACTGCCGAGTTAGACAGACAAATTAATTGTGAGAGGGGAGAAAGGCATCGCTTAGAGCGCTTAGTTAGTTCTGGTAATATTCCCGATGATGCCAAAGCAGGTCTTAAATCAACTATAGAATTAAATGGTGATATTAAACCTGAATATAAACCAGCACCTCCACCACCACCACCATTGGCTCCTCCTCCACCACCAGCCCCTGGACCACCACCTCCACCATGCGCTCCATGTGCTCCATCAGAACCACTCCGTATGGAGATTCCAAAGAAAAATGTTCCTCAACCAGCGAATCCATTAAAGTCATTCAACTGGTCAAAGTTACCAGATGCTAAAGTAAATGGAACAATATGGAGTGAACTGGATGATACCAAATTATATAATGCAATGGAATTGGATAATATTGATAAATTATTCTGTGCTTATCAGAAAAATGGAGTTACCGTTAGTATTGTACTTAGTATATCTTCTAATTGACTTTGCAATAGGTAAAATGAATCAAAAATTTGTGAAGCAAATTTTATTATGGTTGATCAATCCAAAATGGAAAAAAAAATTAAAACCCGGACGTGTTTTGTTGGTAATCAATTGAATTTAGTTTATTAAAGATGAGAAATATACTTTTTATTGATTTATTGCGTATCAATTAGGGGACAAACTACATACATAATATTATAATTTAAAAAAATACTAACGTAAATTTGTTACAGAATGAAGGTTCTATTGAAGATTTACGCCAACTGGGCAAAACTAAAACTAAAGTACTTTCTGTTATTGATGGTAGACGTGCACAAAATTGTACGATTCTTCTATCCAAGTTGAAAATGTCAGATGAAGATATAACCAAAGCTATTTTAAGTATGGACAGTAAGGAACAGTTACCTATGGATATGGTAGAGCAGCTACTAAAATTCACACCCAGTCCTGAAGAGAGTGCTCTCTTAGAGGAACATAGTGATGAAATTGATTCTCTCGCCAGAGCAGATCGTTTCCTCTATGAAATTTCAAAGTAACGATGATTGCTTAAATTATTGTTGTTTACTATTTTGTATATTTTAGTTTAAGTTTGTATATTATTAGATTAATATGCTCATATGTTTTTCTTAATAAGTTACTTCTTTTGAATTATTACCATTGTCAAGTGGTTGCGTAATTAATACAAATACAAATGGAATCATTTTTTAGTTGAAGCAGTTGAAAATGGCTAGTTTAGCTTAGTAGTTAGATATAAAGTAATAAAATCAGGGCTATATATTAATTTAATAAAATGCAACTTAAGAAATCTTAAATTTTATCATATATTAAATATATTAAATTTTAGAGTACCTCATTACGAACAACGACTTCGTAGCTTACATTACAAGAAACGATTCCAAATTACAGTCAATGAAATCGTGCCTAGAATTGGAAGTGTTATGGAAGCATCACGTGAAGTATCACGATCCCGGCGTCTACGAAGACTTTTGGAAATTGTCTTAGCCCTTGGAAATTATATGAATCGAGGTGCTAGAGGCAATGCATCTGGGTTCCGATTAGCATCATTAAATCGATTAGCTGATACCAAGTCTAGCGCCGCCAAGGGGACTACATTATTACATTATTTAGTACAAATTCTCGAAAAGAAGGTATTTATTAAATTATTGTTAAAATATTAAAATTTTACATATGTGTTTTTAGTTCAAAGATATATTAAGAATGGATGAAGATTTAACACATGTAAGAGTAGCAGCTAAAGTATCATTGGGAGAATTAAATAAAGATATGGGTCAATTGAGAGCAGGCCTTAAAGATGTTGCAAAAGAAATTGAATTTCACCGAACACAAAGTCCTGTGGCGAATGACAAATTTGTGCCAGTTATGAGAGAATTCCAAGCTACTGCAACATGTAGATTAGCAGAAATTGAAGATCAATATCAGGACATGAAGGTATGTAAAATTATGATAGCAAACATTTTGATAAACACACATTATTTTTTATAGACGCGATTTGAACGTGCAGTTCGTCTATTTGGTGAGGATCCAAATGCAACTCAACCCGACGAATTCTTTGGAATATTTGATGCTTTCTTGGCAACATTTATGGAAGCACGGCAAGATAATGAAAACATGAGAAAAAGACAAGAGGAGGAAGAAAAGAGAGCCAAACAAGAAGCAGAGTTAAAGAAATTAACTTTGGAGCGTAAACATAGCCGCGAAGGAATTTTATCTAGTATAAATAAAACATTAACATCGAAAAACGGAGAAAATGATGCAAAAGGGGAATTTGACGATCTTATATCTGCTTTAAGAACCGGTGACGTGTTTGGTGAAGATATGGCTAAATTTAAAAGGTCGAGAAAGAATCGGATTGGTGCAGGCAATTCACCTCCGAGACGAAACTCTGTTAATAGAGATGATAGTAGAGAAAGAGTAATCTCAAACGGACGTAGACAGTAAAAATATATCTACGAGTGACAATTTTGCTCATGTAAAAGCTTGTACTGCTCATAGATGATGAATGTCTTTAGGAAAATAAACTAACTTCTACAATTGTTTAGCCATAGAACTGACATTTCCTGTATTTTTTTTTTGTTATATATATATTTGTTTTGTTCTTTTGTACATTCAGTTAATCTATTGGACCAATATTTATATATAGATTTTAAGGTATTTTATGTTCTCATTTGTACTATTCATATTATACTGTATATTTTTAGTGCTGCCAAAAGATACTATACCAATGTGCAAAATTTTTTATATTTATACATATTTTTTGTATAATATTTTACACTAACAGGCATAATAGAGATATAATACAATATGTAAGCAATTTGTATGTTTGTATAATGTAGAAGTAGTTAAATGTTACTATAACAATTTTTAAATATTACTATAAATATATAATTTGCTCTGCATTGAACTGATATAAACATTTGTATGTTATAATTATATCATTGTTAATTTATTTAAATAGTCTTTTATTTTTATATCCTACAACTATTTTATAATCCTATTTGCGTTTCACTTTTTAGAATAACGTTTTAAAATAATAATAAATTTTGTTAAACAATATACTAACAATTGAACAACTTGGTTAAAAGAATAATTGAGTTAACTTGCATACTTCAAAAATCCCATCATTGTGTCAGAGATTTGGTCACACTGCAACACTTTGTACAAATGACCAAATTTGCACCTGTGGTAAGACACTGTACAAGGGATTGCTATTTGCGGATCCTATCAGTTGTGTGAACTGCAAAGGACAACACCCTGCTAGATCACGCAACTGTCCTGTTTACAAGGAAGAATTTGCAATCAAAGAATTGATGAAAAATAAGTTAGCTATTACCTGTCGGCACGTCATACGCCAAAGCTGCCTCATCAATCAGCTTTGGTTTTAATGTTGACACAAACGTATTAAGAAGTTAATTGTTTGTTTGATTGTTTTGGAAGCAATTGGCCAAAAAGGAACTTTTGTAGAAGGTCGGTCAAATTTGCAACGGCTACCGGCTCTTGCGCCACAGGCAGCAAGGTCAATTATGCCACTTTCTAAAACTTTACTTATTTTTAGGAACTCATTGCAAGCCCCCTCACACAATAGGATATGTCTAAGTCCTCTAGCATTATGACAAGGTCTCTAGAAGAGATCGTGCCAAATAATAATCAAGTTGATTTTCAATCAAAGACCGATCTAAAGTGTCGTCCCGTAGAAAAACGCTCATCAAATGTTATTTTTAGATCAGAATGACGCAGTTCTTTTCAACACGGGAAGTTATATGTATTTTAGCGCAAGAGGTTCGGATTTTTCGGCAATGTCCACGATTAGCTCCACGTCTTCAGTGTGCAATTTTCTTTATTTTTTAGGGCAATGAACATTTTTCAATTGCAATTAAGACCAGCGTTCAACAAGTCAGACAGTCTTCCGACATTGGTGTCTTGAGAGAGCACAAATTTAATGTGTTATAAAAAGAGTAAAAACTTGCATGTCTACCGGTTTCTAAGTGGAATAGTGTAATCAAGGTAGCAATAAAAGAAAAGAAGCTCGCTCTAAACCTTTAAAAAACACCTAAGGGCCGCTTGCACCACCTTGCTTAAAACTAGACCTTAGTCAAGTACTACTTATGTCCAAGTGAAGCTTAAAAATATATTTTGTTGCACCACTGTATTTTAAGGTCCACTCACGTAAGATACAGATATATGTGGCAACACAGCAAAGTTTGCTTTATTTTGTCATTATTTTTTGACAGCAGACACATAGAACAGCGTCTGAACAACTAATATTATTGCATTTGCAGTATATAGAAGGTTAGGTAGCAAAAAAGACCTAATTAATAGTAATAAAAACTATTAATTACTCATATGGGTGATTCATTCGCCCGACATACGTAAACACGATCGGTTCATTTTATTTAAAGTATTTATTACAATTTTATTCTTAATAGAATTATTAATTTTGATATTAAATATTACTTTTCAATATAAGTAAGTTTTACATAATTGCACTGATAAATTTCAGAAACCTCTGCATTTTTAAAGTTTTTTATTATTATTAACCGAGTCCTTATTGCTGCCTAACCTTTCACATACTGCTAATGCTGAAAAAGGACATAAAATAATTTTATTCAAGTATTGTATTTGTCTATAATTCGAGATGCTGTAGATATGTGCACTTCTGCAAAGCTCCCTACACTTGTATTTTGAATAAAATCTAGTCAATAGGAGCATATAAAAATCTATCCATTTGTAACTTGAAGTAGTGTGTAATACACAGAATTTTAAGATTTTTTATAAAAATGACAGACAATGCAATTTTGTGAAGCAAATTTTAGGTTATTCTGCACCTTATATGCGTAAACCGAACTCAAGGTTTGGCTTACGATAAGTTCCACTTAGGGGTTTTTATGTTCTACTTAGCAGATGGTGCAACAAATATAAGCTCCACTTGGAAATAAAGTGGCACTTAAGCAGTTAAGCGAGGTGGTGCAAGCGGCCCTAAATGAGCTAGTTATTTGTCGCTAAAAAAATTTCAACTTAATAAAGTGTTTTGTCAATATTAATTGCAGAGCGTTTAGGGAAGTGCTATTGCAGTTACATAAATTTTTGCTTTTATTCAGGGTCGATTACGGCTCCGTACGCAAATTAAAACTTAAAGTTAGAAAAGTATTACGCATGCATAAGGTATGCCAGAGGGGCCTATCGTACAAGTCCAGAACATAGTCTCTGCTGCAAGTTAGGTGTCTTTTTGTTAAAAACCCGCCGAGACCGCAATGCAAACCTAAAAAAAACATGTAAGCGCACCAATATTTAATACAAACAACGCGCAGCAGCAAAAATACAACATCAAGCGAACAGTCTCTTGCGGAAGTTCCACCTATAATCTGAGTGCAAGCCCGTCTAAAACTGATCTCAATAAAATAAAGCAAGACATGCCTTGACGTATAAAGTTTTACAACATCGTTGCAGAATAATCGGAATACGCAATTTACCAAATCTTGAAATACTGTGACATGTCAAACCTCAAAACGTTCCTCATATGTTCCGAAACCGTACATACCAGCAATCAGCGGTTATATTACCATCTCTCTCTATTTGCCGTGAGAAACCATACATGCCAGCAATCAAACAGCAGTTATATTTCCATCTATTTCTATTTTTGGGTGATTGCGTTCTCCACAAAAACGTAACGCTCGTAAACGATTACACCTGTCACTAATTTTCTTATGATTATTATTAATTTAGTCAAATATTTGCTATATAAACATTTACTTACATAGAATATTATTTTTGTATACTTTATAGCAGTTTTACTTATTATTTTTAACAATTCATCTCATTATAGATTTTTCATTATTTAAGTTTGACATACCGGACATATTAAACTGTTTCCAACAGCGGTTTTAAATTCACCTCGTTGGTTGGTACATTTGGAGTCAAAAGTAAATAACCGGTAACTCGCGACAACGCAACGGTTTAAAACCGTTTGACGGCACGGCAAAATGCTTAATGTTTTACACAATTGATCCGTTGGTTCAGCTTGATCAAGTCTCTATTCACGACACCGAGTCATGTAGACATCGAATGCATCAAATTGAGCAATGCAGCCGCCCGTCAGGCGACTAATGCGTATCACAAGGACAATGTTTCTTTAAGACCTACAAAAATACGTTTTGACTGAAATAATAGAAAAATGGCAAAACAAGTAGAACTACTTTCAAAGCAAGCTGTGTTCTATAAAACTCTGTGTGACGGCATAAGAGTCACCGGAAAATCTGAGCAAAAGAAAAGTGGTTGCTTTGTGCCGTTTACACATAGGGCACACTTATTTTACTTCTTTGTACCATTTAACTGTACCATTTAACAGCATGAATGCAACAATTGCTCTTCCGTTTAATGGTAAAATACTTTACAGGGTGTAGATTAATTGGCGGACAAACTCCAGGTAA
This sequence comes from Tachinus rufipes, assembly GCA_963932245.1. Lineage (NCBI taxonomy): Eukaryota > Metazoa > Arthropoda > Insecta > Coleoptera > Staphylinidae > Tachinus > Tachinus rufipes. The sequence continues at coordinate 65,614,761 of OZ010745.1, read as the reverse complement.
CTTTGTAGATCGTGCCAAAAGAAAACAAAAATCTTAATTCCAAAATACTGAGAAACTCTTCGTTTGGCCTCACAAGATTCCCAAAGTTATGTTACGTTTGGCAACGTAGCAAAGTTTCTATTTCTATATTCAAACCTATAATGTAGGCAACTTGGTCACTTTAAATGTGATTATTTATTATAAACTACAAATGTTCATATTGGCCACCGTTTACTTCGAAACACTATACGGTATCAAATTCATGACATTCTCAAGCATCACCGGTGTAATTTCAATATTCATTCAAAGTAAAAGTCATAACAAAATATAAATATCAACTGACATTCATTGCATAGCCTACGTTATAATTTGAATTTTATTAAAAAATTTGCTACGTTGTCAAGCGTATTTTTAATTTAAATTTGATTTATTTTTGAAGTATTTTGCACGTTTTTCAATATTTATTTATTATTAATTTTTTATAAACCTTGTAACTTTTATTATATTAAAAAATAAAGCAACTTGGTACATAAAATACGCAATTAAAACAATACTTGTATTGACAAAATTGAAACTTTGAGGACCCCGTGAGGCCAAACAAAGAGTTTATCAGCATTTTGGAATTAAGATTTTTGTTTTCTTTTTTCACGGTCTACAAAGTTACCTATATATATATATTAGAAATGTTTAGCTGTTGTTATTCAACGCAACAATCTGAGGTTTAAAAATAAGAAGCAGTTTTATTAAACGGTCTGTCAAAGAAAAAGCTTCCCGAAAATGTACTTAATTATCCACTTTTTTTAAATATTGCTTATTTTTATTGCAATAAATCTATTGTATATTGATTCAGTAATTCAGTACCGTCCAACGTTTTTGTGAGTTACAAACGGAAACCAAGCAAAAATTAGACAATTTTCAAATTTATTGAGAAAATACAAGTTTACATTACAACAAATGTTTGTGGTGGCCCGTTTCCTCTAACGCGCTGTGTATATGTTCACATGTGTGGACAGAAAGTAAAAGGAAAAGAACTTAAGAATAAAAAAATAAAAAGTTTAATAAGTATCAATTTTCAGGTTGGTAAACTAAAAGAGTGACAAAATTTGCGCAAATTTAAATAACAAATACGGGTAGAATGATCGAACAGCAGCATTTTGCAGAAAATTATGAAAGAAATGGTTGTATATAAGTGGCATGAAACATGCCAGTTTTTGTATTAGCCTCAATGGCTTAATGACAACTAGGACATAAGTTTTGGGGTTTTTCAAATAACAGTTACAATTTTTTAGTTTGCTGAGCATATTGCATTAAAATAGCGCTAGCACGCAACTATTCTAATAATTTTATCTTATTTTCTCAGAAGAACTCCATTTAATTTGCTTCTAAGACATTTTGCTCAAATTTTCTTTTCTAACAAAAATCCTAATCATGATAAAAATTTTTATGAGAAGAGAAAAGATAGTTTCAAATGAAAAATTTGCAAACAGTGCTGATATAAATTTCTATAAGAATAAAATCAGTCGACTTGTAGGTGACTAAGCTTAACAATTTTAAGCACTTTGGCATTTCTCACAATATACGCAAAACAATTGCAAACTGAGGAGAATATAAGCTGGATTGCGTTTTTTTCTAGAAAACTAATGCAGCAATGGGCTAAAATAATAGATTCCCTAGTGCGATATAAGCCTGGTAAGTTTGCTAATTTGAGAAAAATAGTGTTTTTGCAATAAGAACTATTGCAATAATAGTATGTTTACAAAATGCATCACAAAAATCATTTGGAGAATCACAAATATAGAGGTGACGCCAACTAATTATGGTGATAAACCAAAGATTTCAAATACTCTTCAGCAATGCAATAAGTGATAACACTCAATAGTTTTTTCTATGACGTGTTATATTGCCTCTTGGAATTAAGCAACAAGCGTTTGGATAAACTACTACTCTATTGGTATCATACTGCATCAACTTTTACGTTAGGATTGTATTGTATTGAACAATAAAAGCAAGTTTATGATATAAAAGACTTTTGCGTTAACTCATATTTAATGTTTTTAAAGATAGTTTTTTTATTTTTATTTTGTTTTTTTTTAAACAAGTGTAAGAAAAATATCTAAATTGGAAAATTGTTAAATAAATACCCTGTCATAATAAAATTAGCCTAGGCCTAAAGTTTCTAGCTGCTTAATATTTCAGAAAACAGTTAAATTCTGTATTGCAAGTAAGAGCAACAGACTTTAGAATTTTAGAAAACACTGTAAAAATGATCTTTGCGCAGAAATAATAGTATTTACGGAAATTTTCAAAATAAGATTTACTTAAGCAAGAATAATTTGTTATTTATACAGGATTAGCCAACAGGTATTGGAAATTTTTAAAGTAGGATAGTAAACTAATTAATTGAAACACAGAAATACGCACGATATATATTAATTAAATACATAATGCAGTTTTTATTGATATTTAAGTTTTACACACTACGTAAATGCGTTCCATTCAATCTTTCGCATTTTTGTAGTCGATTACGAAATGATTGCATGACACGATGCAACATATCCGGACTAATGGCTCTTATTTTTCGTCTAATGTGTTGTCTTAACTCTTCTATTGTATTGAGCTTGTCAACGTAAACTTTTGACTTCGAATATCTCCATTAGAAGAAATCACAGAAAGTTAAATCTGGTGATTGTGGTTTAATCTCGTTTACCAGTTGAATCTTATAGGAATAGAATCTCTAGCTTGGCAAACTGCCAAACGTTGTAAACTTTGCTGTACTGCACCGCTTGCTGGACTCTTTCGATGTTATTTGGGGTACGTACCGATTTTTTGGGACCCGCGATAAACGTTGTTGACATTTCCAGTTTCCATAAAACGTTGGTGCTATTACAACATGGTGTTTCTTGAAAGAATTTTACCCCGCCGAAGAACAGTATGTTGTCGCACAAATTGCCTCTGAGCTTAAATTTTGGATTCGGTTCTGACATATGCTGTTACACAAAAAATAATTCTGCATTATATTATGAACAAGTTATCCACATGGTTTTTCCCTATCTTTTTTAGTTTCTCTACCACAACGCTCCAAAATTCGTCAACATCTGTTGGCAAACCCTATACTATGACGTTAAGGTGAGGCAATTTGCAAAAAAATTACAAAAGTACTACTTGCCGGTTTATCTCCGCTTCTTGGAAACCAGTAGAAACTTTTGAATAAGATTTATTAAAGGCTAGAACACGCAGATGCTGATGCAAAGTCATAGTTAACTGATAATTTTGAGATTTAAAACGTTTGTCGATATAGAAAAAGCTTTTGATATTGTAATTTCTTATTAAATATTTACGATTTTAAAAGAAACCGGAATAGATTATTATTAACTTTAAGCTTTTACATCGAATAAAATAAAGCATCCGCAATTATAAGATTCTGACTTCATTATATAAGTTAAAAATAAAAACACCATCATAAGAAAAATTTAGAAAAAAAATTTAATTATCTTTTTGATTAATTAATAATATTAAAAGAATTTTTTTTTCAAATTTTTATGAGCGCCGGGCGGAATTATGTTTGACTATCAACAAAATAACAATTGTTAAATTTTGATGCTAAAATTTTAAGTCCTACTCTTATAGCCACACTTATTATTACTAGAGTTGCAACATATAGTGTATTCGGTCAACGGCAAAGTTTTCTGCCAAATATTTGGTAAATAATATTCGGCACACTAGATAATAAAGATAAACATAAACTATATATACAATAAAAATATACATATTTGATATCTATATTATATTATTTAATAGGTAATAAAGTAAATAAATAGTTAATTTTATTATATGAACTGGAACGTTCACTTTTGGGCGGCTATCTTCCAGCAAGTCATAGAGTAGAGCCTATGTGAAACGTATTTATAATATTGCCAATTTAATGTTCAATATTTTTGCTTTTTGTGTTTTTTTTTTATAGAATGTATAAAATTTAGTTATTGAAAAAGTAGTTGTTTTATTTTTGAATAAAAAATACTAAATTTTAAATTATTTGGTAATAGGCCGAATCTTACCGCAGCAGTATTTGGCCGAATAATAAATATGTTGCCAAATAGGCCAAATACCAAATAGTTGCCAAATATTTGTTGCAACTCTAATTATTACACAAATAATATGTACAAAAATAATACTATCTTTATGTCTCAAGATTGATGTATTATCTTTGCGTTGGTTTAATGAATAAACACTACAAATTTTAACTATTAAAAAGTTATATAGATACAGGTTGTTTGGTAAACATGCGGCAAAAATTCAAGGGGTTATTTTTTGGCCTACTTTAAGAAAATTTTGTTCTATGGTGATTTCTAAAACATTGCTTTGTTTCAAAAATACAGGGTTTTGCGACTGTTACAACATTTTATTATCAAAAAGTACATGTAAAGTTGCTGAATCTACAATAAATGTTTGAAATGACTTTTTCCAGCCTGGATACAAGCATTTAATATTCTCGACATTGAGTGCCAAACTCTTTTAAACACACTTTTAATTAAGATACTTCCAGCAATTATCCAATTTCGCAAGTTGTCTAAATTCTTCACTGGAGTAGCGTAAACAAATTACTTCAGATAGCCGCATAAGAAATCATCCAGACGGTAAACCGTCTGGATGATTTCTTATGCGGTTTCTTATGCGGTCTGGGGATCGAGCAGGCTATGCGTGTGGCCCACTTTGACCAATCTAGTAATCTCCGTATGTTGCTGTTAATTTTTAATATATAGTGGAGCGCGGCACTTTGTTATTTTGGAATGAGTGCTGTGTAGGCCTAGATGGTTGGAGAGAGTAAGCGGCAGGCTCCTTAGAAAGAGTAGAGTAGGAGATTTATGTTCCTGCTTTGCTCATTTTGCGTTTAGGCTTATTTTTCAAACTTGATTATTACGTTTAATAAAAAAAAGGTTTAAAATCAATTACTCAAACCCAATCTAACAAAGCAGCTAACCAAATACAATCAATTGTTATTCTAACTTGTGTTTAAGAGCACATAAATCAATTATTTAAATTCATTCTTTACCATCAAATGATGCCGTACCATCAAAATGCACTGATAAAGATTTGTGAAACAATTGTCTGTATTTATCGTTTTAGAGTTGAATTGGGTTTGAGTAATTGATTTAAAACCTATGTTTTTCATTAAACTATATTTGATTGTCTACTTCTTTAGACATTTTAATTTGCAGTTGTGATACTTAAGTTTTATCGATGATATTTAACCAATTATTGATTATTACGGTTTGCAGTTTCCCCTCGTGTCCGTGTACCTAGACAAAATTTAATTTTAAATTGGGTAAATGCATTCAAACCAACAAAAAATGTGCCATCAATTAGAACTTTTAAAAGCAAGCTTTTCTTGGACGTTTTATCTATCTCAGAGGAAATCTCAACTGTCCTGCACGCTCTCCTGATTTAATCTAAGTAATTTTTTCTGTGGCGTTTTATGAAGTGTACAGCAGTCGTCTCCGGATCATATAAGCCATATAGGACAATATTCGGGTTAAAATCGCCACTATACCCGTCGAGATGCTTGAAAGAGTGAATGAAAGTTTTAGACAACAGCTTCTTCAGTGTGTGCTCAGTGAAGAACTACATTTGCTAGACACACTTTTTGAAACCAAATTTCAAATTTTCATTATTGCGTTGAATGAAAAAAAAAACATGTGTTTTAAAAGTATAATACGTTTTATTTCATTTCCAAAAAAGCAAAGTGCCGCGTTATACTCTGTATAATTCATACAAAAAAGGTTCAATTCTAGCACTGGTCTCTTAATTAACCTTAATATTTGTGGACTTTGCTCTAGTAGTTTGAAAACAAAATCAACAAATCGCTTTTTGCAAATTATTAAACATATTATTTAATGCTAAAGATAAAATTAATCGCTTAAGAAAATCAGGTGTTTATGTAATTTCATGTTCCGAATGCAATAGTATATATGTTAGGCAGACTGGACAAAGTTTTGAAATACGATATACAGATTACTTTAAAGCGTTTAGACTAAATTATAAAGTTCATTTGCAAATCATATTATAAATTCTAATCATACCTTTACGAATCTTAATAAAATTAAAATATTACACAACTGTACAAACGGAACTAAGCTTAATCTATTAGAAGCCGCCGAGATTCACAAAAAAAAACATTGTAATCATCTTGTTAACTTGTTAAATGAGCAAACGGACTTACCACAATATAATTCACCACTTTTTAAATCTCTCTAAACCATCAGTAATGCGATTTATTTTTTCTTTCACTTTAATTTCTATTTTAACTTTTCTGTATAAATATACTTTTTCTTTAGTTTATTCTCACTTGACCTTTAAAAGTCAAAACTCAAGTCGTACATTTTTGTTTGTATTTATAACGGGTGATTATAAATTTTTGGGATTATGTAATCATCTAATGTACGTTTGTGCCGTTCTGGGGGTCGATTCTGATCTTTGTGAGTTTTGTCACCGATGACAAAACTCACACGTTTCCATGGATACATATTTCTGACATTTGTGGTGACAAAACTCACCGATGGTTTTTACATGGCAACCTAGTAATTTTGTTAAATCTGTCAGAGTTGCTATATTCATGTGAATTATTTTAAATATATTTTCAAACAATCAACTGTGCATTAAAATAATTAAAAATATAAATTAATATAATTTATGACGGAATCTAAAGATTTATAAAAAAGTTGTATTATTTGCTATGTACAAATTGTTCTATATTTAATAATAATTAATAATACATTATTAATGTAAAGATCATGCAATGATATACGACAAGTTAATTCACATAATATAATATTACATCAATAAACATAAAAAATTTAAAATAATTTGTTGAAACTTATATAATTACAATAAACATAAATTGAATGAATATACATCATACTAGCATTATTTACATTTCGAAGAAGTTATCATAAAAGTATTCTTTTTGTAATAAGCTCTGTTTAATAATAACTTTTTTAACCTATGTTCATGTCTTGTGTTATATGCTTTTCTGTTGTGTCTGACTGTTTTAAAATTTGGCAAATTGTTTTAACATATACCGGTGTTCGAAAAATATATACACAATACCCAGTCATTATTTTTTTGATCTGAAATAATGGTCTGCAATGTTTGTCCCAATCCTACTTTGTAATTTGTTAGAATAACTTGAGAATATTAAAATCCACAATATTTTTTAGCTTTGTAGAAACATAACAGAGAGACCCTAAGTTTTTTAATAAATAGTCGATGTGCTTATTCCAGCTACCCCCCCCCCCCCCCCCCCCCAATGTTTGCATAGGTGTCTTCTTTTATTAAGGATTTTTTGGGTTTACAACTAAATTATTTATTTTATATCTAAAGTATAAATTTGATATTACTTCATTTTATTTTAATACAGCCTCATCTATTTGTTTTGCTAATACAAAAATAGTGGTACCGTCTGCAAATGCTACGCCTTTCTCTAAGTGTACATCATTACATATGTAATAAATAAAATAAGAGCTAACACAAAACTTTGTTGTATTTTTGGCTCATTTACAGTTTATTAGAGCTTACATTATCAATGTATTGTGTCCTCAATAGTGAATCATTTTTATAAATACGTCCTAATCCAATTAAATGCAGTGCCTTTTATCCAGTACCTAATACTTTATTTAGTAATATTTGATATTAAAATCAAAAGCTTTAGTTAAATCCAAAAATATACCAAAAACATTTTTTTCCTATCATCAAGACCATTATAAAGATATTCCAAATATTTTAAGATGGCATCTAAGGTCGATTTACCTCCCCTAAATCTATATTACATATTATTAAAAAGATTACTCTGATCAAAAAAATTTGTTATTTTAAAAGCCACAATGCTCTCTAACACTTTGGAAAAAGTGCTCAAAATTGATATAGAGCGATAATGTTCGCTGTTAGTTTCATCTCCCTTTTTAAACACGGAAACTATTTTTGATAATTTAAAATGTTCAGGAAAGATGCCTTGATTTAGCAATTTATTTATGATAGAAGTAAAATGGTCTAAAAGTAATGTCAATATAGTTTTAAGTAATTTACTGCTAATTCTATCTGAACCTGCGGAGTTTGTATTTTTAAGTTTCTGTACTCCATCACATAATATTACTTCCGTCCGTAGGTTCGCTATTTACTACTATAGTCTCAGCTATAGTGTTAAAGTAGTTGTTGAAATGGTTGGCAATATTTTCTGAATTTGCATTTTTTTGCCAAAAATAAGACTTATTTATAGATGGATTTATAACGATTATAAAACAGTAGTTTGTGTAAATCTTTTTATTCCCATTGTGATCCACTGCTTCTAACAAAAATGTTTTCAGAAAATAATTGACATTTTTATTTAAAGTCGTTATTGATTGTTGCAGTACTACAGTTGTAAGAACTAAGAAGATTTATAAATTTTGTAGTATTGCTGGCACTGTTAAAATTTCTGTGATAGCTTACTGGTGTTTTAATTTGTTTTATAGGATTGAATTCTATTTTACTTTACTAAGACAAATGTTATCTAGACAATTTTAAAGCCGCGTTGGTTTGTCTATCTTTCGCTCTATGTCATACGATAACAGCAAATCTATTAGTTTCGTTTTCATCTTTCATGTAAATATATTATTATTTAATAATAAACTACCAATAAGTATATCATTATATTGTCTTTTTAGTAAGTATTAATTAATTTTAATTATGTATGTTCCGATTAAGTGTAACGAAACTATGTAATTATTTGTTTTATAATTGTACTTTAGTTAATAATGTTATTGTTTGCATATTAAAAATAAAAGTCTTATTAGTCTTATTTAATTTTCTTGAGCAGTTTAGTTAATGCTTACCATAATTTTATTAACATAAAATAATCTAATATATTAATTAAATGAATAATGAACAAGCAGACGACCGCCGCAAACTAGACGCACGCATCATAATATATTCCGCAAATGCATCGAAGTACATTAATACTATAATAATGCGGTATGTGTCGTCAATATGCGAGCCAACTAATTTATGTATATTGTTCACACAATTTTAAATAAATGATTATTGAAAGAATTTAGTATATCACAATGTTTATTAGAATTTTATTCAATTTTATTAATGACAGATAAACTCACACGAACTGTCATAAAAGTCACCGTATTAATTGTGCCTGTTTAAAGTCACCGGTTTTTATACGCTTTTACTCATTCTGTGACAAAACTCACAAATATTAAAATAGCATGCTTTGGAAGTGACGTAATTTTGATGAGAAAAACCATCGGTGAGAAAAGTCACCGGCGGTCAAAGTCGACCTAATAATAATGAATTTAACATCATAAAAGGTAATTAAATTATTCTATAAGCTTGTTACTGCAAATATTACTTGCTTTTCTTAATAATAATGATGTAATAATCTATAAATTGTTTATAAATCAACTAAAATCATTATTTAAAGAAAACTCACGCGAACTGTCACTTTTAAATTATGGATGTTAAAAGTCACCGATTTTTGTCACCAGTGGCAAAACTCATCAGAATTTTGTCACATTTTATTAAAATACGTCATTTTTGTGAGAAAAGCCACCGGTGACAAAAGTCATCGGAGATCAGAATCGACCCCCTGGTGAAAATGCGTAAATAAAGTTGCCTATCTTAAAATTCAATAAAAAAATATTTTTATGTTTACATTGTTTACATGTTTATAATTATCAGTTGTAAACACTTGAACACAATTTGGAATAGAATAGAGCTATCCCCTATTATCAAACCGCCCATTCCTAAAGTAGAATTTAATAATAAAAATATTCTGTTCATTTGTATACATTTTTATAACCTTGCTTGCTTGACAGCTGTCAAAGTTGATCTATCAAAACAAATAGTATAGGACAATTTTAAAAAGGGGGCATATTTAAAGTAATTACATAATCCCATTCATTTATAAACTCCCTGTATTTGCATCAATAAAGTATTTGTTATTATTACTGTAAAAGCATTTTGTTCTTGTGTAGACACTATTGTACATATAAATTAATTGTTAAATTCACGATCTTCTACAATTACTTATTATTATTATTATGTTAAATACTGAGTATTAATATTTTCAATAATGATTAACCGTATAAAAACATACATTTGCTATTTTTCATGGTAATTTTGTCAATTAAAACATAAAAACATTTTATTTAAGTTTGTTTATTTATAGATACATCGTGTCCGCCAAAAATCTTTATTATTTATTTTACGACCAAAAGTCATTCTTTATAAAAAGTTTTGCTTGTTAAGAATTGACAATAAGAAAATTTTAGATCACATGTACAGGGTGTTAATAAATTAGGAAAGTATAAAAATGCTTCAAGGGATAAGTACCATTATTTGTTATTTTTTACAAAAAAAATATAAAACAAAGTTATTTATAAATAACGTAAAGTCTAAACACCAATTTTGAAATAAAAATTTGTTTTTTTTTTAATTATTGTACATAGCTACCTTCCAACTCGACACAATTTTTTGCTAACTTAATAAATCTACCGTACACTTTACAAATAGTTCGCGGCACATTCAGATCATAGATTGCTTCCTTTATGCGTAAATAAACCTTTTCCTTTATCTGATCAAAATTTATCAAGAGACAGAAGATTGTCAAATTAAATTTTTCACAAAAAAAAATTAAAAAAAAATTAGATATAACTAAAAATTAAAAAGTTTCAGAAAGTTAAACATCTAAAGAATTTTAAAAAACTATCTTCCCGAAGACTTTTTTTATTCAAACTTTATCAGTTTGTGTAAATAAGAAATAAACTAATGTAAACAAAAAATTGTTACAAAATATTGAAAATTAAAGCAGTTAATTAAAAAAAATCAAAAATTTCTCTTAAATTTAAAGAGCTATAACTCAATATATAACGAATTTATTAAACATAATATACTACTTTATTAGGTCTATATTACTCAATTTGCTTGTAGTTTCTGACATTCATTTTATGACTAGTTAGTTTGGGACACACTGTATATTATATAATACTAATAAACTTTATTTCTACTTATAAATTACAAGTAGAAAAATAAAGTGTAAGATACATCTGTATTCAATACAAATATTTTTATATTTTCTTGTGAATCTAGAAATAATATCATTGTTGTTGTTTAAGGTCGCAATGTTGCGAGTGACATAAAACTTCAAGCATAATTCGCGTAATTTAATTTTTTTTAAATAAATTTTCAACGTGCAAAAACTTTATGAGTATAACTGACATTTTAACACAGAAGTTTAGATAGAATATAAATTCAAAATTTAACAAACAATTAAAGATTTTAGAATCTTATATATTTTATGTCACTGGAAAGAAGTTTTATATAGTTATACGCTCAAAATATCGCGCTCTTAATAACTTTTTGTTAACATTTCTGTTTTAATTAATTACTACTGAAACTGTGTTTCATCTTTTAATAGCCTTTAAATATAATATTTGTGGTTACAACAATCAAGGAACTATTCTAAATAAAAATTATTAATTGATGTGTTAAGATCACACTGATACAAACTTAAGTTATTTCATATTAAGAATTTGATGTAGTATTTACTATTAGTTAACTTAAATTAAAAATTACTTTATCTATATTATTTACAAATTCAAAACAGTGGCGTAGTCTTTTAATTTTATAATATTGCTCGACTGTGATTTATTACTTACAATTTACCAAAAATTAAAATAAATGTAATCACAGCAACTGAACAAATGAATACTTTTCCATTCTAATATTTGTATGTATGCTAACATACATACACTTCTGTATGAACATAATCTATATTATAAGGACAAAATTTTATTTATGTGCGTTGTTCAGTTCTAAATGTTGGAACCATTCTATTATAATTGACGGATAGATATCTGCTTAATTATTTTTATAATAGTATGTATATATAAATATAATATTATTATCAGTGACGTAACTAGCTTCTGATGCGCCCAGTGCGAGAGCGTCATTTTGCGCCCTCCAACATCCAAAATTATGAAGTTTTGGTGGTTATCTGCACCCCAACCAAGCTGCTCCCGGTGCAGCGGCACCGACTGAACCGACCTATTTACGGCACTGACTATTATTATATTATAATAATTACATCAATACTAAATAATTATTTCAATTTTGTTCCAGCATGATAATTTAAATTAAAAATGAAAAAAACAAAGTTGAATATTGATTGATTAATATTAAATTAATTAATTAAATTTTGAAAAATAAATAAATTGATTATTAAACATAATTATAGAATATTATTTTACAATCGCTTGTTTAATAGGTAGGCTGATATTTTTTGAAGATATGGTGAACACACAAAATAATGTTGTAAGGGTAGTGGCATATGGACGTGGGAATCCGAAGTAATTCAGCGAACCATAAAATGTGACATATTGCACATCTAGAATGTTCACCATATTGTACAAATAATAATTAGTAAATTAATTTAGAAATAAGCAAAGCTTTATTTATTATTATGTGCCACTAAAAAAGATCGAGCTAAACGGTACACTAAAAAAATCGTATGTATTTAAAAGTGTTAATTTATTAAAGTGGTGTTGTTTTGCATAAAAGTAATAATTAAATTAAAAAAATAAATTTACACTTATTAAGAATATATTCAAAACAAATATTTGGTACTTAAGATGCAAGATAAATTTACAATGTATAAAAATTTTAAAAAAATTATAAGCAAACTTTAGAGCATTTTCACATTTGGGTCATTATAAAACTCAAACAAACTGAGGTTGATATCTAACTAAATTAGAAGTTAAAATAAATTTCATGTATATTTCATACAGTTTTATTTATTATAATACAATTGTACAAAATAAATTGTACTGGGGCAGAAAGACTTTTCATATTCATATTCATTTTTACCTTTCTTCTAAATGTGTAATTTATTGTTTAAAATTATTGGAAAACTGCACAAAAACTTGGTTTATAAATACCGCGCTTAAAATTTTCAATAAAAATAAAAAAATTTATAAAAAATGCGCTTGAAAATTATTAATTGAATTAAAATACCACTTGCGTAAACTTGATGATCAAAAAAGTAAAAAGCAAACAAAAAATGTTAAAAAAGCTTGTTCACCGAAAAACACAAAATTTGTGCGTCTTTCTAAATGATTTATAAATAAAGGTTGCTATCCTATCTTCTATTAAATACGTATATTGCTAAACCAAGAAAATTTATTGTACTTTAAAAACTAAACGCATACATATATGATGTAATGCTAGAATATTTTATGGAGACATATTATACAAACAAGTGCCGTTATTTTATTATGTTATAAAATAAAATTATTCGATATATTATGACCGAAACTAGATAAAGCATTAAAAATTATAATATGGTTTCAAATTCAATTATTGAAATTTGTTTGAAAAGGACGTGGGATGGATACAATCTAATATCAATAAACATGTGGAATTAATTATCGTTAATTTGATAATTATAATTAATTAACATTGTGTGTGGTAGTTGAATAGCTTGATACACGCGACTAAAAGATTTGCAATGACAGAATGAATGAAATAAGAAAGTTGGTTACAGCAGTAAACATTATGGTACACGATAATCTGTATTAAAAAGAACTAGTATCAAAAATTTTTTGAGCTTAAATACAATACATGGTATATGGTATTATATGACTGGAATTCAATTACTACATCGAATACGATAAATTAAATAGAAAATATCTTATTATAACTTTGAAAATAATATTAATCAGTAGTAAAAATTTGGATAATGGAATTGTTTTATTCGCAATAAAATCCATTCAATTTTTTTGTGCAGTAGCTATATCATTTCAAATAGTCGCATAAAATAAATAAGAGTATGATAGTTCTTGTCGGCATATTTATATGTGATTTTAATTAACATAATTTTGCATTTGCCTTTTAAGTATCTTAGGATATATTGAATGAAATTTACGTCTATAATTTATTATTATCGAGTCTAATACTAATATTATAACGGGTCATTATCGTATAAAGATATTTTTGTAAAATTGATCAATAAAATAAATATAAAGAATATAATGATAAACAAGAAATATAATTAGAAATACTACAGTAATATATAATTATCATAGTAGTAAGTTCTTGTAATAAAAGTCAATATATACAACTAAAAAGAGCTGATATCATATGAGTGGATCAGAATAAGAGATGCAATAATTTTATGATACTGAATACTAAGATAATTAGATGTAAACATCTTTATAATCATCACCAATAAAAAAAACGTTACAGTAAACTTAATTTAGCAAATCAAATAGTTTTTTTTTTAATTTTATTGTTTTTCATAAAGAGAGAGAGAGAGAGAAGAAGAGAAGATTGTAAAAAATATTAAGGGGGGAGAATAGTTGCGCTATTATTAGGGTTTACAGCATCCAACTTAGCAAGAAAACGCCAAATGTAATTAAATAAAAATTTTACACATTGTAGAAGAAAGTTCAATCTGTGTCTTCAAATTTGTAGAAATTTGATGCAATAAGTCTTTTCTTTGCAATTAATTTTTGAAAAGTGACGTTTTTAATTAGTTCTTTAATAATTTTTAAACTCGTTAAATATAACTTCAAATCTTTAACCAAAAAAATGAAGACATAGAATAATGTATGTAGTTCAACATATAAAAAAAGTGATGATTAAAACCTTATCGTTTAGATATTGAGTTGGTTGGCGTTTTGTCTAGAAAGAAAGATTCACCGATATTTTCGTAGATGTGATAGGATTTAATATTTTTCCTTAACAATACTACTAGCGGCACCCCAACTGGACGCCGCGACTAAATCCAGAAATTCTCTAGCGTTAAACACAAAAAAATATTATTATTCAACAAACTATCGGAGAGCTTACTCAAACATGATATCATTCTTTTCTCTGCTTATCGATCAAACTATCAGAACATACTCAAATAAGTTATAATTTTATTTTCTTACAGTTGCTTCTTTAGAAGTAGTAAAACAAACATTTTACTTAAGTACCTTCAAATATTGAAACTTACAATGCGTTATGTTTAAGTTTTTGATTTAACAAGTTTTAAATGTGTTATTTAGAAATTTATCTTATATTTCATAACAACTTAAAAATATCAATCAATTTAAGCGATTAAAACTGAAACTGCCAGTTAATATTTATTAAAATTCTTAGCAATACTTTTAAATAGTTTAGATGGCTGAATGGAGTGCTATTATTTGCAAAACGTTAACTG
Source organism: Tachinus rufipes (assembly GCA_963932245.1). Taxonomy (NCBI): domain Eukaryota; kingdom Metazoa; phylum Arthropoda; class Insecta; order Coleoptera; family Staphylinidae; genus Tachinus; species Tachinus rufipes. Next base: position 65,599,538 of record OZ010745.1, on the reverse strand, counting down.
AAAAAAATGCACACTATAGTTGCGTAAACATTTATAATAAAACTCAAAATCATATTAAAGAGAGTATTAATTTCAACGTTATAAAAAAGAAGTTTATATGTATTTTAAATACTTGGAAACCCAAAACTATAGAAGAGTTTCATAACTTTAAAAAAACCGCAAAAAATATATCATTTTATGTTTCTATTATTTTTGTATTAATTATTATGTTTGTTTTACTGTACAAAGACCAATAATAAATACTATACTAGCCGCCAAAAGTAAATAAACACCAAGAACCCGCAGCCCAATTTCTATTAAAATTTCGGATAATATGTAACTGATTAAAATTAAAAAATGATCTTATTATGCAAATCTGTTGATTAGTTCTTTATTTCAACTAATGTATGCCCCGAGTTTGTCAGCGTAGCGTTTTTTAACAGTTAAGCAATTTCAAACGTGGTAGAGTTAAGGCTCTGTTAATGAGTGATATTGACCAACAAATTGGCAGAAGTGCCAGTACAATAGCTTGTTGTTAGCGTAGATAAATAAAAGGACAGACACATTGGCAAAAATTTGAACTTGGACGCTTTAGAAACAATACAAAACGTAAAGGATGTGCTCTTTGGCACGCAATGTTTTTGGGATCAACAAGAACACGTTCGATTGATTTACTAGAGAATCTAATCTTTTGTTTTCAAGTTGTACCGCTCATTTCTTTATTTGATCTTAACTCTTTACCATGAGAGATGCCGTCTGGAATGGTGCAATGAAAGACAACAATGAGTCAATCAATAGAAGCAAGTTATCTAATTTGGTTTGTATGCTCACAATGATCATAAAAAAAAAATAAAAAATAAAAAACAGTTTGCTGAAGAATAACATACAGTTTTCACAAACAAAATGGTGATATGGAAAGCAATTACTTATAAAAGTAAGCTAATTCTTAGAACTAGCTATTGTTGATTTACTTATATAGCATTTTTGTTTTCCAAACCTATCACTTATTAAACACATGTTGGATACATTTGGTAAAAGATTGTTTTAGAGCTGTTTCTCTTAAAACATAAATAGAAATATTGTTGACAGATAAAAAACAAAAATGTGCTAATTGCTTTAATGTCAACAAGTGAATGGCAAAATTGGCATATTTGGGTAATATTTTTTACCACATAAATCAGTTGAACACAGAAATGCAAGGTCAAAACCGCATAGTAATAAACATGAGCAAAAAAAATGGCAAAACATCAATTGGTAGCGTTTTTAATTTTAAACTTTTCTTTTTTAAGTCTTAAAGACAACTATGTTCTTGTGGGGTTTATTTTTTTAAATAATTGAAAAACATTGACAATAAAATGTAAAAATATTTTTCACAAAATGTTTATAACAATAAATATAGTAAAAAAATGATTAATATGGATTATAAGAAATATTGCCTAAACTGCCCGGTGATAAAAATATAATTTGCTAAAATAAGTCTCACAAACAGTAGCGTAGCTATCTGTAAGCAAAAGTCTACAATGGGGGGCCTTCTCAACTTTCGACTTGGAGGCTAATTTTTTTGCTATTTTTGATATTTCTGTGCACAATTTTGCATTTTTGGTCAGTTTATGGTCAAATTTTGTTTTTTTTTAAGAATATATTTTATATTTACAGCTGGATTTTACTATGAATTAGATACATTTTATACTTTTTAAGAGTTTCTGACAATTGCTTAAAACTTTATTGACATACTTTGCATTTTTAACAGATTATGCCGGATTTTGATCGTTTCTAACAACATATTTTAATATTTCAAAGTTTATGACCAAATTTTGATTATTTTTTTTAATTGTTTAAAATTTTAAAACAGCTTGTTTTGACATTTTATTAACAAAATGTTGCAATTTTTTTTTAATTATATTTACTATAGCCGGATATTTCTATTTTCAAACAATATTGTAATATTTTATTTATTTTTATAGCTAATTATGGCCGGATTTTGATTCATTTTAACATATTATTTTGATTATAGTTTTAAGAAATGTTGCTATCTTTGACTTTTAATAAACAAATTTTTGCAGTTTTCAACTGTTTTTAGTCAAATTTTAATTCTTTCTGACAATCTTTTAAAACTTTATAACCGGATATAAATATTTTTGACTTATAAGTAAAACTTTACACTTTTCAACAGTTTATGACTAAATGTTGCTATTTTTAACAATATTTTGATATTGTGTAGCCGGATTCTGATAATTTTGAAATTTTATAACAATATTTTAATGTTTATAGAACTGATTTTGCTATTTTTAACATTTAATGAATTTTTTAAACCGTTTTTGGTTGGATTTTGAATTTTAATAAATAAAATTTTGCATTTTTAACAATATAAATTAGGTTTTTTGGGCGATTTGGTCTTGTCATTTTTGCGATTTTATGAATTTTTTTACACTTTTATGTATTACCCATTCAATTAAAAGACAAACTTAATTTTAATAAATTTAAAAGCAGTGTTATAGGCTTGCTTATAGCAAAGCTTACTATACACTTAATCTATAAACGTATATTTTTAAAGAATTTAACTGTATAGTTTTTTAATTTTTAGTATTTTATTATTTCTACTGTAATTATTATTTTGTACTGTAATTATGACGTGCACACCCGTTTTATATGGCTTATTTAACAATTTTCTATTCTACTCTATTTTGTTTCCCTATAGAACCATAACCTAATACTAACCTCTAATGTAAACAACAAACGGTATACTTAGTCAAGCAGTTCCCTTTTGGTATAGACAATTGAAATGTGGAGCACACAGAACCACAAAAAAGACAAATGGTATTTGTTTACAAACATGCTATATATTGCAACTTTTGCAGCTTGATGCACATATCTTTATAGCATATTAAATATCAAAGCTTACAAAATCTGTTATATATTTTCAACATAATTAGGATGTATTATGTTTTAGTAAAAAAGGCTACATTAGGCAAAATTGTCTTATTGAGCAACTTTCGTCTTATTCCTTAAGCAGATCTGATTTTTTTAAATAAATATTAAGAGTTTTTGGTCAAAGAATTGTAAATTCTTTTTTAGTTAGCTTGTGCTTAGCAAAGTAAGCTATGCGTTGCAAATTGTATGTGTTACATTCACTTGGCAAATGTAATGTAGTCTTTTTGTCTTGCAAACATTGGCGGTAGAAGGTTCGTTTATATTCCATTTTCATGCACGTGTTTATTCAAGCTACAGTGTCCGGTTATCAATTTTTGTTTCTTGATAATTTTTTCAAAAATTGCTAGGTTTTGCTGCAAGTAAGCTTTGGATTATTTTTTTTTTTGGTTTTGTTAGGATCTCAAAAACAGGTTCAGGTCTAATAAGTGTGTTTTTTAGATTTGATTACTAGTAAAGAGTTTGTGATGCCGCTTAGATTTGCTATCAGATATTAGTTATTAGTTTGTTTGAGTGTAGTCTTTTAGATAACTTGTAAAAAAAAATCTCTGATATAAAAGTAAAAAAATATTACCTAAACTTGAATTAGAAAAACTGGGCATTTCAAAAACAAGAACAAAAAAATTGGTTTAATAAAATTAAAGTTAAACAAAGATCGATTATTATTGCAATTGTAAACCGTTAATTAGATTAAAAACAATTTAGTAAACACAGAAACAAACAATTTTTTCTTATCGTCAATTCAAATAGATAATACACTGCGCCCGACTAAAGAGCTGGAAGAGCGTTCTATCATAGAAAAATTGCATTACCACAAATTGTCGCTAACAACAATAAGATGTAATAAATATTGATATTAGCCGACAATATTGATAGAAACATGGTTGAATATTTTAGAAGTAAACCAGTCGTCAAATGTGAGCATGTACATACATGTAGCACTGCTGAAATAAAATCACTAATTAAAGATTTTTTTAATTCAGATTTTGTTATAATCATGGTGAGCAGTAACGATACAATAAGTGGATACAATATATCAATTTCACATATCAAATCTATTTTGTTTGAACTACAGGCAACAAATTCTATATTTGTAAGCATACCACTTGTTCTTCGGCGTCTTACTATAAATATGTTTATAAATGCTATCAATAAAACAGTGTCAAAAATTGTTTAAAAACATAAGTATAAAAAAACCTGTGTAGATATAAATCAAATAATTATAAATAGTCATACAACTACAAACGGAAATCATGTGTTGATAACTTAAAACTGCTAGAGTATATTAACTTAGGTAATAGATTATTTAATAAATATACTAGTACAAACTACCGATAAAAGTAACAATAACAATGACAATAAATATAGCAATGACGATGACGATAAGTATAGGAATGATGATGACAATTACAATGACAAACAAAAATTATTAGTAGTTTTGTAATAGTAACGTAGGTGTTGATAAACATTGGCTATCGCTTAATAAATATCTATTTCAAATTTTGCAGTATCTGCTTATTTTTGTAGAACTTTATCTACATTTGGAGCTACAATGATACTAATAAGTCACGACATTAATTATAAAAAAAAATATATAAATACTAAAGAAATTTATTTTAAAATTTGTGAGTCAATAGTCAAACTATTAATAATATTGTAACGTTAGAAAATTTTGATAGCATGGCTATTAATATGGAAATTGATTTCACCGACAACAATGATAAAATGCTTTATTTAAAATTAAGATTTAATAAAAACAAAATCATGACAAAAAACAAACTTAATAATAAATAATTTAAAATTTTTAGAACATGTTAAATTCATAAATTAGGCTCAACTCACTCACTCATTCAATAAGTAAAATTGAATGTTTTTATAAGTTTGTATATGAGGTTTTTAATATATCTTAACATATCTTAAAAAAAATAAACTAATAAAAATAAAAAACAATGGACAACTAAAAGAATTAAAAAATGTAGCAAAACAAAAAGAGAAATTAATTTGTTAATTAAATTGGTTTCTAATAACTTAGTTTTACGTCAATACTATAAAAATAAGAACGTAATTTTAACAAAACAATTGGCTAAATTAAAATCATTAAAACAAGAAAATATCAACTTCTAACAATAAAATAAAAACGTGTTAGGAAATTTTTAAAAACGAGTGCAATAAAACCAAATCACAACTGAGTAAAATACATTTAAAAGTGGATCAGAAATTATTGAGTCAGGAACTGAAGTAGCAGCTAGCTAGTAAATTTAATCGACATTTAGGGAGCAAGTTTTTCCGCCATCAATAATTTAAACTATATTAAATTTGCAACAATTGACTACTGAATTAAATTTAATTTTCCTTAATCCAGTTACTATCAAAGAAGTAAAAGAAACAATTGCATCTTTAAAATTAATAAAAGCGGTGGGAATAGATAAAATACTTATTCTAATATACAAAATAGAACAAACGCTTTTCTGCGTTATTACGTTGTACTAAAATTATGCCACTTTTCAAAAAATGAGACAATTAAAATAAAAAATTATAGACCAATATCTTTACTCAACTCATTAGCAAAAATATTAATAAAGTTATTTGCACGTTAGTAATAATTAAAAAAAAACTGTCTATTGTCGGTACAGCATGGATTTAGAGAAGTTAAGTCAACTACAACTACTTTACACAACATCTGCAATAATATTAATGTTAAAAAAATGACAGCAAGTGTTAACTACAACACGTCAAAAGTTTTTAACCTAGTTAATTACCACAAAGTTTTGGCAAGTGCTACGGATTATTTAAACACCATAAATACAAACAGTACATCAACAAACTTTGAAGGCTTTGGTAACAAGAAAATTACTCAAGTGAAGCTGCCATCAATAAACCTGCCGGAATTTGCCGGGGAATATAAAGATTGGATGGAATTTTACAATACTTTCATGTCGTTAATACACGAGAATAGTGACAAAAGTGCAAACATTTTACTATTTAAAGGCAACTGTGAAAAAAGTAGCATCCCAAACAATCAGTACTTTAAATATAACTGCAGAAAATTATGAGGTAGGTAGGAATATACTGAAGGAGCGTTTTGAGAACAAGACAGCAATAGTTAACTGCCATGTAAAAGCATTATTTAATACTCCACCGATGTAAAAAGAATCATTCAATTCTTTGAGATTGGTCATAGACCACGTAGTACAGCACACTTGAGCAATAAAAGTGTTGAGCGCCCAGTTGATCAATGAAGCAATTTATTAGTTTATATAGTAGCCACAAAATTGAACAGCAAAACACGACAAACATGGGAAAAATCCATAAAACCGAATGAAATCCTAACGTACAACAAACTACATGGGTTTTTTACCAAAAAATGCAATACACTACGCAGCATATGCGGTGAAAATAACATTGATTTTCACACTAAATTAAATAAACTGGCCAGAACATTCCTTGTAGCCAGCAGAGAATTTGTTACGCGGTACACAGAAAAAAAATTATGCAAAACCCATTTCATTGCCACGCACACTAGAAACCCATCTGGCCGTTTTATGGTATCACTGCCTTGGAAGAAAAACCCAATCAACCTAGAAAAATCAAAAGAAATAGCAGTTAAACATTTTGGGTTCTTAAAAAAAAACGTTTAAATAAAGACCAACAAATAATGATCCAATATCATGACTGTATAAAGGAATATTTAGATTTAAGCCATATGGAAGAAATGTCTAATCTGGAAGAGCAATACGCAGGATGTTATTTGGTGCAACATGCCGTGCTGAAGGAATCAAGCATAAGCACACAACTAAGAGTTAGTGTTTGATGCATACATGAACACATGAGAATGATGTTAAGTATCAACGAATCCAGTGGAGAGAGCACATCGACCAACTAATTGTTACATACAAGCTGAAGACAATAACATACGACACTAATCCGGCGTCGTTTTTGGCAACAAGATGCTTGACAGAAGTAGCAAATCTAAACCAAGAGAAATACCCCGTCGCCTTAAACATAATTAAACAAAAATTTTACGTAGATGGTTTGTTGACAGGCGCACAATCAATTAAAGATCTGCGACGCATACGTGGTAAAATAAGCAAAATACTGAAGGAAAGCGGGCTGGAGTTGCACAATCAGTAATGTTTTTACAAATTGCGCAGATTTTTGATCCACTTGGCTTGATGGGTCCTATAATAATTGTTGCAAAGATATTTATGCAATAATTATATGGTGTACACACTGAATGGAACAACTTTATAAACCAATCAGGGATCATCAATAAATTTTACATTATATACACAAAGCAAATTACTAAAAAAGTAATGTTATTCACTTGGCTTGATGGGCTCTATAATAATTGTTGCAAAGATAATTATGCAACAATTATATATAGAGAAAATGCACTGGAATAAATCAGTCTCGATTGGTATAAACACTGAATGGAACAATTTTATAAGCCAATTAAGAATTATCAATAAATTTTACATTCCCAGAAGTATTTTGTTTAACTTAGAAAGTGACTTGAACTCCACGGATTTAGCGATGCAATTCAAGATTACTGTAGAAAATCAAGAATTAATGACAAACATCTCAGATGTAAAAATGCAGTACAAGGCATCTTTAGTGAGTAGTTGGAGAAACGCTTTTAACATACAAAGAAATGTTGACGGTGCTCACCCAAATAGAAAGAATTCTAAATTTGCGCCCATTAACGCCAATGTTTGATGATCCAAATGATTTTAGTGTTTTTACACCGGAACACTTTCTGATAGGAGAGCCAATTAACTCTATAGTTAGAATTGATGGTTTTAATTTTGACTCCAAAATTATAAATGCTGGTGTACTTCAAGGGTTTGCTCTTTTGCCAACTTTGTTTTTGATTTACATTTTACATTAATAAACTTCTTTAAATAACTAAAAGTTCAACTTTTGCGTATATTTAAAACTTATATTTGTCTTTGTATTGAATATTGTTTCCAAGTATGAGGAAGAGCATTGGAAACTACACTATCTCTTCTAAACTCAATTAAAAAACGAGCTATTTGGATCAATGCCATTTCAAAAATAACTAATAACTTACATGTAGATACTTAACAACACAAGCGTAATGTTGCAGATCTTTGCATTTTTATACATATTTTTATGAACATTGTTCAAACAAAATGAAATATTGTCATCTAAACAAATATTTACTTGTAATACAAGACTTGCTAAGAATTATATCAAATATTCACTGGCAGTTCAGAGATGTACAACCAAAACATTTAAGAAAGATTTTTTGAACCGTACTATTTACACATGGAATAAACTTTCAAATTTAGAATTTCTTGAAACTTATAAGTCACATGTTTAAAATTAATGTTCACAGACTGCTTAAATCTAGTCTGCAAAGTGATAGTTTTAACAAGAGTTGTTTCACCCGTTGAAATTCAAAGGTATTATTTTGTTGTTGAAGCATATTAACTAATTTATAATATCACATTATAAAATTTGAATACGCACAAAGTTATATGAGCTCACACGCCTGCCTGTAATTTAAACACGCACAGTCTTCCTACATAGTGTTATAGTTACAGTTTAATTTAAGCATACGTTGGTGCAAAAAATCTATGCTTTGGTTCTTTATTGCCATTAAAATGAATTTGAAAGTGGTATTATCAATTGTTTCTTAGATGTAAAAAAAACATCCAGAACGTTTTTTTGTTGCAATGGATGAATTTAGTTAGTGCATACGTAGGTTGCCTTGACTTTAGAATATTATTTTAACTGCTTCACAGCTTTTGGGTATGTGTAAAAATGCCAGACTTGCTCTGAAAATATTGGGTATAAGTTTTTTTTTAGAGCTGCTTACCTTTTTTGCAACATAATAGAATATATCTCATCAACTCTTCACAACTTGAATCTTTCATACGTTGTTGATTTTACGTTTTATGCTACCTCGGTTATTTATAGTATTATAGTTTTATCCCAGTTTTTTTTCTAAGGTTTTCTGCATTAAGTGCTTCAATTAATGTAAAGCTCAGAAAGTATATCTGCAGTAGAAACTGTACTGAAATTTGCTCTACTAGTATTTTGTTATATAAATCTCAGTTAGTTTTGATTTGTTTTGTTTAAATTTAATCAATTTAAATTTAATAGTTTTAAGCGGTGTTGCTGTAATTTTTCTACATGCTTTAAGTACAGTGCGTAGTAATATAGAGACAGAGACACAAATGTAAAATCTTACAAAAATGCATAAAAAAGCAAGGAAAGAAATACTAGGGGAGATTAAAGCAAAATATTACAATAGAAATGGTTATGCTAGTCAAGAAATTAAAACAATAGGAGAAACTGGGATAGAAAAACATGGCACAAAGTTATGAAAATAACTAGAGATATACAAAAGCAAGAAAATAGAATACAAGTGAAAGAGTCTAGGTACAACGCAAATTATAAATAGATTATAGAAAATGAACTGCCAATGTACATATAGAGCAATAGGTATAGCAAAGAAGATAAAAAGATAACTGCAAGATATAGATGTGGTAATAAAAAGCGAGTGACAAAATTTTGAATGGAAGAGGATTTGAAAGACACGAATTAAACTTATTATTATTATATTACTACTGGTAATATTAAAACAAATAAGTTTGCCAAACTTATATGCATCTTTAGATACACGAATTTAGAGAAGAACTAGTTTAAGACGTTAGTCTAAACATGAGCGTCCAGGTTGTTTATAAACACAAGAAAAATGCGCCTGATAGATAAAGTTTACTCGTATTTTAAAAGTCACTAAAGTTTATCGTTAAATGAAGGTATATTAGAAGTAATATAAAAATGCAAATCTATAATTTGTGTTGAGTGCACATTTCTTGTCCGCACTATTGGTCAAACTATACTCTTATCAAAACGCATTTATTTCAAGTTTATATCAAGCACATCTCTATTTCTTTGCCTTTTTTACTTATTTAAAAGTCTGGTCAAATCTATTATATAAAACATATTTACGTTAAAAAGCAATTTTTTAACTTTACAAAATTGAATAACAAATAAAAATAATACTGAAAATAATATAAATAATTAATTAATATTTAAATTAAGTTAAAGATTTTATTTTAATATTTATTTAATTTATTTAACATACATACATATTTCGATAAATAATTATCATTTTCAATGTATTATTTTATATAATATTTCAATCTGATTAGTTAGTAATATTTAAATTATTAATTTCGTAGGTTGTAAATTACGAAGTATAAACATTTTGACTTCAAAGTTGGTTTTTCCTATTAAGATCAACATAAAAATGTTAAATTTGTTGAATGTGCTTTTACTTTTAAAATAAGAAAGTAAAGTTATATCTCAAAACTGAAATAATCATACAAACAGCAACTAAGTAAAAATTAGATAATGAGAAGATAGTCTTGTAAATGTAAAAAATATGTTAAAATTAAAAAATCTTAAAAAACTACATTCTTAGCTAAATAAAAGTTTGCTATTTACTTTTAAAATGTTGTCAATAACACCTCAATGGATGATGAAATATAAATTAGCATCTGTATTTTAAATTATAAAGAGGTCAACCATTATTTATCCGTGCCGTCATAAAAAGGTTGGAAGTTTATTCTTCCTGGAATAAAAAGTTTTATTTAAATATAAGCGTATAATTTGCGTATTGTTGATAAAGATCCTGTACGAATTCCGATATAGTATAATAATAAAAATGTGGTCAGAAAACGGAACTTGATCTCTGTGTTCTCGGACATGCAAATATTCAATAAATAACAGCAATGTTAAACACCTACAATCATTTCGGCTCGAACCTACGCCCGGAGATACAATACCAAACTGCAAATTTACATTTTTATGACTTAAGTAATTTATAAGTTATATTTTCAAGAGTCACGACCTCTGAGTTAGTCCTATGTAGGTCTGTAATATTATTATTCTGACTCATTGCGACTTATCTTGTCTCTCCAATTACCAATATAAAACCTCAATATTGTTTCCTTATTGCATCTTATGAACTTGCAAACAATATATTACACACTTTATATCATTTGCCGTATCATAGATAAATACTAATGATGTCTTTTTGCTTATTAAAATTATATTTATTTTAAATATAATTGAATGATAAAACAATCATTAGTAAAATATATTAGCACAAATGAGCCGTTTCCATCACGTTTTTGCAATATAATGCCATCTAACTATCATAAAAACAATTAATTATTTTAAATGCATTAAACGTAAGTTAAATTAAATTTTTACTCTCATTGATCAGAATGACAGATGAAATATGATTGGTGTTATTACTACACGGATTAAAATAATTTCTTGTAATTTTCTGCATAGAAGATGATAATTTATTATTTTATTTTAAAGTAATACAATTGTCTAGTAAAACGGTAAAACAAGATTTGTATCGATATGGCTTGTGGCAGCAGCGCTTTTCTCCCACTGGTAACGCATTTTAAGCAAATGGATAATGAGTTTGTTAGTTTATTAAAGTGTACATACTGCATATACATTGATGCTACAAAGTAATAAAATTATATTTTTATTAGCCAATTCGATGTTATGGTAATACGCGGATAATGCCATTTTTCAAAACAACTATTGCAATAGCTAAATAAATATAAGACGCAGGAGTTGAAAGCGGACATTACCTTTCAATTACTTATTATTTAATTTACTTTTAATGTAAATTATTAATGAAAAGTACAGCAATCATGCACTATAAAATGATAGATTTCATGCTACTGACCTTTAATAAAACTAAAATAATATAGTTCAATGAGTTGTTTTACGAAGTCCTTCACCGGCTTTTGACATAATCATTTCCATACAGCTTTGTATTTATCAATAACTATCTTGGTGTATAATGGAAGAAGCTTTATTGGCCATTAGTTATTATTGTATCCGCTATTAAATTTAAATTTGTTGTTGCTCTCTCGGCGCACAGTATATGTTTAACAAATGTATTATTATGCATGCAATGCATGCGAGGATCTAAATGTGTTGCCACCATACTAATTAATTATTAATAGTATGTTATTAAGTTCTATTTCGTTATTATCATATGTGCTATATCTTCACAGCTATTGATAATTTAAAAGATATTTCTTACAAAGTAATTAAAGAAACTAGTTCTTGCAGTAACTTAATTCTAACTGTAATATTAATTTAAATTAAGTCTATATATTCTTAATCAAAATGTGTCTGCATATTAAAGCATATCTAACTCTCTCAGATCTTATAGAAATTAGCAAAAAAAAATCTATGTTACTTGAAAGTAATTATAAGAGTGCAGTATTGTAGATGTGGCATAATAACCAATCAATTTTATAACAGCAGTAAGTATTAAATTAAGTTAGATAAAACTAATTAACAACTTTTTGCGTTAAAAGGTTTTAAAACGAAAGTAAACGTTTTGGCATCAGGTCTTTTATAATGACAAAAAAAATCTTGCAATTGAAAACGTTTAGAATTATTTTCTGAAAAAAGTTTTTTTTTTTAATATTGAGCCATGTTAGTTAGTGTGTTAGTATTGTTTTTTATAATATAAAGCCTGTTTCTAGTGTGTTCTAAAAATAAGTGACATCAATTGGACTTAGCACAATGCAACACATTTTTTTCTAAACTTTAACAACCTGTAAACATAACAGTGTCTTATTATTGACTTAGGTTTTTAAGTAATTTTTTTAAAACTGCCAGAATTCATTCAACTCACACTACCGCTGTTTATAATTTTTTTTCAATAAATTGGGAATGAGTAACTATTCAAAAATAATTCTGAGATAATAAGTTTAATATAAGTCGTTTACTCTACTTGATTTTTTGTTTTTTTTTTTTTTTAGATTACATTTTACCTCAAAAATGGTTATTTTTGAAACAACCATTATCAAGCAGTTAAAGAATATTCTGTTATTTATAGTTTAGTACAAGTTTGAAATGTGAATAAATTATTTAACAGCGCTATGTAGCTTTTAAAATAATTTCTAACATTATAATTAGTTTAATTAAACAATTTGAACCTGTAAAGATTAAAACTCTTTTGGGTGTTTCAAATATGTTTTGTAAACCTTTACTTATGTTGTAGTTTTTTTGTATTAATATCTGTATTGCAATATAAAATATATAATTGAAATATATAACATCAAAGATAAAAGAGTTTTAATGTTTTTATTTTATAGCCTTAACATTTGTCTATTTTTTTAGATAATTGCCATCTATGCATTTTTGAAGACGTTGTGACTTAATTTGTTATTTGTGCATAAAACACCATCCAAAATGGTTCGCAGAATTCAAGCATGGAAGGCCAACGTTTGATGACAATCTTTGCAAAAGTCGTCCATGCACCTCTGTTGTTGCAAAAAATATTAATGCTGTGCATGAAGTAATTATGTCAGATTGGCATGTAATCTATAGTGAGATAGAAGCATCTTTAGGCATTGCAGCAAAACAAATACATACGATTTTACAAAATCATTTGTATGTCAGGAAGCTTTGCAGTCGTTGGATCCTACACAACTTGAAAGAAAAGCAAAAATAGGCACGTGTCAAGTGGTGCAAGGAAATGCTAAAGACCTAAACTAACCTAAACCTACAAAAGTGGTGCGTTCACAAAGTTTCGAAAAAAATGATTGCTTGTTTCTTTGGAAAAACGGGTCATGTTGCAACTGTTGCATTAGAGGACCAAAAGACAGTTAATGCTGACTGGTATACTTCAATTTGTTTGCCGGAAGTTATTGCTAAAATCAGAAGGAACAACATAAATCATTGAATTATTGTTCATCATGACAATGCAGCCAGTAACAACATCCAATTAATGACTCATTGCCCATATTTGACTGATTTGTTGCCCAATGATTTCTTTTTATTTCAACATATCAAAAATAAAATGCGGGGCAATCTTTTTTATCGCCTGAAAAAGCCGTTGAAGCATTTAAACCACTTGTTTTGGAGATACCTTGCTCAGAGTGGCAAAATTGTTTTAAAGATTAATTTCATTGGATGCAAAAGTGTATAGATTTTAAAAGAGAATATTTTAAGAAACAATAAAGCAAATTACAAAACGTAATTTGTGTTTTGTTTTAAATTTTTTGCGAACTTTGGCAGTGTCCCTTGTATACTATCTTACTTTAACTTTTTTGTTAAAATATTGTAAAACGTGCTTTAAAAAACCTTAGAAACCATTCTCCTATCTTTGCGCATAGTATTCTCAACTTTTGCGACTGTTTTGTCTGAAATTGACAGTATCTCACTTTTTTATTGTACTAAGTTTTAGTACGGCTGTAAACTCTCTACACTACTTGCGACCGTTTTTGACATCTATGCAAGACTTTCCATACACTCCATTTAAGCTCAAAAACCTAATAACTGCGTGCACTTAGCGGTAGCGTTTAACGGGAGCTCTAACACCAACCAGCAAAGCTTGTAGAGTAGGAAAGCAACAATCACAATATTTTAGCCAATAGCCGCACAAACAGTTTTTTTTTGTTCATAACTTGTTAAAAACTTTTCTTTTAGAATATAAAATAATAACAAACAAAACAATTAACTATATAGAACTAATTACAATACTATTTACCAAGCAAAACACTTACATCACATCAATCTATAAGCCACCTGAAAGTTCAAACACGGAACTGTTAAATGTTCTTAAAAATAGCATACTTAACACAAGAAAATCATACATTATCATAGGAGATATAAATATAAACCTAGCAAAAAACTCAAACAAAACTAACACATATAAAATAATGATAACAGAACAAGGATATCAATTAATGAATACGGCTGAAAGTACATAAACAAGCAAAAAGAACAAAATATTAGTAATAGACCGTATCATTACAATAAACCTTTACTAAATATATACTATCAGAATCTATCAATAATTAATCAAACTGATTTATTAATTGTCAGTTTTTATTATTTTTCTGTATTTGGAGTAAGACTTTTTAAAGCTTTCAAGGAAATTTACTCAATTATATTAGGAATACATTTTTTTGCACCAGATCGAATCTAAATTGGATTTTAAGTTCAATTCTGTTTATATTTTTATAATTGGTCCTGTTTACAAAAGTACCGCTCCAAATGAACCTGTAAAGCTGCAAAATAATTTTGAAATAAATCTTAATACAGATAAAGTTGTGGCTTCTTTGATTCTAGGTAATGAACAATAACAAAAGTTTTGTAATTTTTTATATAATCATAAGTCATTATTTAATAAAAAAAACAAGTTTAACTAGCTTTATTCAATAACATTAGCAGAGAAAAACCTTTTTTTAAAAAAATCTTTTCTAATTCCGTTTGTTTATTAACATATAGTCTCTCAGCTCGCGTCAAAAAATGCAAGAGTTTTCGGAAGCTTGATATTTTGAGATAAGAGTCAGCAGGTCTGCCGTCGGGACACCTGGCTCTGAGACGCAAAGATGTAAAATTAAATAACACCTTTAAATTGTTTTCGGAAAGCTTAAAATTAGTATATCATTAGTAAATCTAATCTAAAACACAAATCCAACAGTCAGACAGCAAAATAACAGGACATGTGGAGTCATCGTTAAACATTTTTGTTGGGACCCTGTCAGTCAGCAGTTGCTAGAAACAAAAATAGCAAGTGAGCGCAATTTACGGCGACGTGCTCTTGCTAAATTAATTAATTGGAGATTGCGCTCATTTGCTGTCTTCACTTCTAGCGAATGCTGACTGACAGAATCTCAACAATGTGGCTGACTGTTATTTTTGTGATTTGTATACATTAAATTAATGTTTTGGCAATATTTGAGCCTTGAAAAAACATTTGCGCTAACATAATTTTTTTGACATGTGTAGTGTAGCGCTGACTCTACACGTCTTCTTATTTTGCTGCAAATTTTGAGCTTTTCGAAAACAATTTGGAAGTGTTAATTAATTTTACATCTTTGCGAGCGTCTCAGCGCCACGTGTCCCTACGGCAGACTTGCTGACTCTAGGCTAGCTTTCCATGATTGAAATGGAACCCAATCTCAAAATATCAAGCTTTCAAAAACTCTTGCATTTTTTTTGACGCGAGCTCTTAGACAATACCGTGAAAAAACAAATTGAACAAAATAGAAATAATAGAAAAGTGGGGTGTTATTAAACGTGCTAACGTTTTCTACTGCAACCTTTTAGTTGCGGTAACAAAACGAAATAATTTTGTACATGGTTGCTTAGACGGTGCTAAGCTTAATAAAGTAAAGGGTTTTCCAATAAGAAGTTTCATTTTGAATAGCAGGCTATTTGAACAGCTGTCAATTTTGAAGCTATTATTTTTTGACATTTGACAGGTAAAACCTACGCTATTATTAAAAATGGAACAATACACGCTTCAACAACGCATTTAAATTAATAAAATTTCCTACAAAAATGGTAAAAAAAATTCAGTCACAGTTCGCAAAACTAAAGCATATTTTGGTCGTCGTAAATCACCTTTTCGGCCAGCATAAGTAAACTTGGTAGATGAAAAAATTTAAGCTGATGGAACAAATTTGTGATGTGAAGAATCGAAATCGTGTGCATCGCTCAAGAACACATGAGAATATTGTTGATGTAGCCTGTAGTGTTAAAGAAAACCCAGATTTGTCAATTCATCGTCGATCTTTGGAATTAGACATTTTAAAAACGACATTACAACGTATTATGCAAAAAAACTTAAATTTTAAGGTTTTTAAAGTTTAGTTAACACAGGAACTCAAGCCGATCAATTATCATAAACGTCGTATCTTCGCTGATTGGGTCCTTCAAATGCATCAAAATGATCCGGAATTTCATCGAAAAATCATCTTCAGTGATGAGGGCCATTTTTACCTCAGAAGCTACGTTAATAAGCAGATTTGTCAAATTTGGGGCTTTGAAAATTCAAGAATGATTGTTGAAAAGTTTTTGCATTTTTAACGTGTCACTGTTTGGTGCGGTTTTTGAGCTGGCGGTGTGATTGGACCTTACTTTTTTGAAAATGAGGCTGGTGCAACTGTTACGGTGAATGGATGGCGCTACCGAGCTATGATTAATGATTTTTTATGGCCGGAATTGAAAGATAATGATGTGGACGACGCTTATTTTCAGCAAGACGGTAAAACGTGCTACACAAGCAACACAAGCAACAAAAAATCGCAATTTTGCAAGAAAAGTTTTTTGACCGTATGTTATATCTCGAAGAGGTGATCACAATGGTTACCGATATCTTGTTATTTAACACTTTTAGACTTTTTTCTTTGGGGACACGTAAAAGATAAGGTCTATGCCAATGCTTCACAATCGATTCAAGACCTTATACATAGAATTTGTTAAGTTATCGAGGACATACAGCCGCAAATGTGCAAATTAATCATGAAAATTTTTATGAAAAAAATGTGGTACAACAACCGTAACCGTAGCGGTCATTTGAGTGATATCGTTTTCAATTGTTAATAACATACCTTCCTCTTTAAAATGAAATAAACATTTATTGATTTTTCTTAAAAAATACCTGTTTTTTTTTTTAAATATCAAAATAAAACCTTTTATTGAAAAACCTTATACTTTAACCAAATATTGAACAACATCGATGTATAGATGAATTGTTAAGAAATTTAGGTAAAACTCAATTTATGTCTTTAATAAATTTAACTTTCTTTTAACTAACACTTATTGGCAAATTTCTTTAAAAGTTAAAGATAAAAAAATACGGGCTTTTATACGGAAACAAATCTTATCAATTCATTTTCGGGCAGATTATAATTTTTTTTTAGTTTTATATATTGACAATATAATGATGTTTTTTGAGTTGTTTAAAAACTACTAAACTCATCTTAATAAAACGTTCACCTGCTTACGTGATGCTAGTTTTACAGTGCAATTTTGAAAATGTTACTTATTTTGAAAAGGATTTGGTTTTTTGTATACAAACTAAGATAAAATAAGAATTTTGTTCAAAAGGTTAAGTGGAAGACCAGCCTTAGGCTGAACTTTGCCATTTTCATGTAATAAATACAAAGAAATAAAGACGCTATTATTATTATTATTATTATTATTAAGATAAGATAAACTTTATTTGCATAAACATAGTAAAATAATGTGGTACAAAAACGTCAGGTACAAGTTGTAAGTTAATATTAAAAGAAAACATTTTTACATGCACACTTATGAACATTAAGAAAACAATTTAAAAACTTAAATTAAAATAATCATTAACTTGATATAATTTATTATTTAAAAATATTTTTTTAAAGATACCTTAAATTCCTAAGCTGATAATTTTTGGATTGTATAGGGTAAAATATTATACATTTTGACTGACATATAATGAAACAAATTTAATGTTTTTGTTAGTCTGCAGTATGGCAAGCAGATGTTTTTACTTGATTTGGTACAATAATTATGCAATTCATTTTGAAACTTGTAATTTCCAGCATCTATACCTTCTCTCACATGCACCAAACATGCCAATACATATAAACTTGCAACAGTCATAAAACCTAGTTTTTTAAAATGAGACCTACACGTATCTCTGAAACCAAGACCCGCAACTGCACAAACAGCTTTCTTCTGCAAAACAAAGATTCGATTAGCATGATGAGAACTACTTCACAGCAGCACTCCATACTCAATTAAAGATTGAATAAATGCAAAATAAGCCACTTGTGTAACCGTTAAATCCGTGTTCTCAGCTATTTTTTTAATTAAATAAATATTACTGCTTAATTTTGTGGACAACGATTACACATGCTGTTGTCAAAATAATTTATTGTCTACGTGAATACCCAAAAATTTTATTGATTTATTATCACCTTTCTTTTGCATTAAGTAATGAAAAAAACATATGTTCTGTTTTTGCTTTATTTAACTTTAAATTATTTGCATGAAACCATTGTTTTGCTTCTTCTAAAGGACTCAACCCATCCACCACAGAAGCTGTTACACTTTGAATGAGAGTTATGTCCTTGCTAGTGTTTCATTACATTCAAGATTATTTATGTACAACAGACACAGCAGGGGACCTAAAATAAACCCCTGCTGCACACCGTAGTACATTTTCTTTCTATCCGAAAAAGTACCACTAGCAAAGACAATCTGTTATCTGCCAGTTAAGTAGCTGTTAACAATATTTAATGCTTCACCTCTTATGCCATAGAGTTCGAGTTTGTGCAACAACATCTTTGGGTTGACTGAGTCGAATGCCTTGCTTAGATCTAAGAAAAAAGCAGACATTACACTTTTGCATTCAAAAGCCTGTTTGATGTCAAGAACAAGTTGTTTTACAGCTTTTATTGTAGATCTAGAAGGAATATATCCAAACTGTGCTCGACAAATATTTTTTTCTAAAAAAGAGAACAAGCGCTTTTTTATTATCATTGTTATTGATATAGGCCAATAATTTTCACATTGGGTTATATTCTTTTGATAATTTTAGTTCAGAAGGAAAAATTCCATCTTCAAAACAAGCATTTATAACATTTTCCAAAAGTTCTACAATAACATTTGACACATTTAAGTACTTTAGAATTTAGATTATACAGATCTATACAATTAGAATTTTTTAACAATCCTATCACAGATTTGATTTTCATTGTCAAAACTGGTTTAAGAAAACAGGAAGCACTTGTATCACTTTTGTCACTAAATTTGATATAGATAAAACTAGATTATAATTGAGTTGAAGCTGTTAAGCAGTTTCCGGTTCCTAAAACAACAAAGGAAGTCTAATCCTATATAACTATATTTTTGACTGTTGTACAATCTTTAATTTATTTATTAAAAAAGAGTACCAAGTGGTCTTGAGAGTATAAAAAACAGAAATCTTTAAAAGAATAAAACTTATACTTTACTTGGCAAACAATTTACCATTTGCACAGACCATAAAGAGTTATCTTATTTATCTAATTGTTGACTAACGTTTCCTTAGTTATTAAAATGGATTCTTGCTATTCAAAAGCTTGATTTCATTGTAAAATACGTCAATTGTAAATGTAACATTATTCCAAACATTTTGTTAAAGTCATAGTTGACTAACGTTTCTATAGTTATTAAGATGGATTCTTGCTATTCAAAAGCTTGATTTTATTGTAAAATACGTCAATTGTAAATGTAACATTATTTCAGACATTTTATCTCTTTCTTGACTTTGCACATCAGTGGTTAAAGTGTTTCAAATTTGCCAAATGTTAAAGCTATTTCTCAAGTTTGTTGCACTTATTAAAACCATGCTTAAAAAACAAAAGTAGACTTTACGCTAAACAAGGTTAGAACTCAACTGGTTATTTCAATACTTGTTTTATTTTATATAAAGATGTATTACTTTATTATTGAGACAATTATTAGTTAACTCTTTTGTGTTTTTTGCGGCAAGGTGTTTCCATCTTTAAAAAATATTTTTATAAAGCTATAGGGCATTTTAGTGCTTAAATTAGTAGTAATTTAAAACGTAATGTAAACTGAGTCTTTCGAGGTTGTAAATTGTGTCAGTTTTCTAAACATCTTGTCATGGCCAGTTTTTTAATCAATACTACCAGAAGCACTTAATGAGTTGGTATCAATTGATTTATTTAGACCCTTGTTTAAATCTTCTGAAGGAGTTACTATGTTATGTGTTTATTTAGATGTGTTTTCAAGTATTTTGTATTATACTCTATGAAAAGAGAACATTGTAGGTTGCGCGCAGACTATTTTTCAGAAATAGGTATCCTTAAAATGTTTAAAACCAATTAAGGAACTTTTTTTTTACTTTTATAACTTGACAAAACGTTAAATGACCTTAAAATTTTGGTTATGCGTTCTATAGCAAATCCTGTAGAGCAAACAATAAAAGAATTTGGTACTAAATAATGCGGTACACACAAGTACTGGATTCACTTTTAACAAACAACAGATTTGAGTAGGTTTGAATTTATTATTTTCAATAAATACTTTTTCATTCTTTTTATTATGACTACCATAAAAAATTGTATTAAGCTAAAAAAAAGTGTACTCTATAACATTGCAAGTAGAGGTGTTTTTGAAAAGTAACTTTACTTTTTCAGTTTTAGGAAGTATTACTTGCAAACTTATGTTGTTATTTAAAAAAAACAAAATTTAAAATGCATAGGCGACCGATTAACTTATATAAATTTAAATAAACAGTAAATAGTTATACTGTGGATAATTAATCATTTTTGGATTTGGTGTTTTAAGTTTTATTTTATATTTAGATTAATTATGTTATCAATTTGTCAATGAAAAAACTTTGTAAGCATTAAAACTAGTTTTTGGAAACAAATTAATATCATTTATTTGAGAACCCAGTTTCCTGGTATTTTTATACCACTAGTACACATTTTGTACAAAGATCTTTATCATTAATTCTTGCAGTTTTGCCTTGTCCTCAACCATCTTGTACCAACGTTACAATTATTGTCACATTAACATTATGACCAAATAAATAAACACTACAAAAATTAAATTGTGTAATCAATAGGATTTACAGTAATAAATCATCTTTCAATTCAAACTTAAAAAATAAAAATTTTAATTTAAGCAATTTTTTTTTTTTTAATAGTGAATACGGTGACATATAACAACTATTACTGATGACATTTTTTAGAAAAAAAAAAATTAAACTCTTTGTAGTATAATTATTTTTTTTAATATTATTTCTAAAACTTTAATTTCTTGAGCGACTTAATTTTTTTGCTTACTGGTCTAGTTTTATACAAACATGCGGTACTTACAGTTTAACGTGGATGCTAAATCACATTACTAAAGAGGTTTATTAAGCAAATACTTTACTAGTTTATTATTAAAAATACGTTTAACAAACTAAATATTGCGTCGCTAAAGAGCTAAAGGTTGCCGAAGCTAAAGACGTGCTAGAATGGCATCTAAGTACATAAAAATAATTTTATTGCAAAATAAAATTAAAAAAAAAAAACCTTTTAAAGCGTAAAAGTACAAATAAAAATAAATAAAATTTTACTAGACCTAAGTTCAATATTTTTCAAAATATGTTATTTTACAGTTTTTATTAAATTTTTTTTATGTCTATTAAAATTATTATATTCTGTAGTGTAAAATTAATTATTAGTAACTAATTTTAGTTTGACAATGGTTACAATTATTTGAGCTGGATGCGCCAACATGCATTTGTGTTATGACAAAATTTATAAAGTTTACCAGCTCAAACTTTTTAAGAAGCCGATCATATGTTTATAGAAAAAACGCATTTGAAATGTAAAAAAAAAAAACAGTTGAGACTTTGGTCAGTTTGTACACAAAACATTAAAACTTCTGTTGTACAAACTGTAATAATAATTTTTGTGTAAATACTAAAAATATAAACAAAGCTTTAGACGCAAATCAGTGTCTATTTAGCAAACCTGTACAAAATATTTTTTTGTCACCTACAAATAGTTAGATAGAGACTGCCGTATACGCATTTAATTTTCCTAATAGCTGTTACAAAAAATTTAATAAAAAACTATTACTTTGGGTTTTTAATTGTGTCCACATCGTTAGTGTGTTTAGCACTCCGATCATCAAACAGCGCTCCGACCATCGAACAGCGCTCCGAGCATAGAACACTAAAGTTTGTTCTAAGCTCGGACCCTCGCACACCGCTTGAGCCTCGTATTTATATTGAACTGAAACTTTTTTAGCGGCGTGAGAGTAAAATCATTACATTATATTTTTTAATTACTAAATAATTTTACTCTCACGCTAACCCTAAGGGTGTGGACACAACAATTTATATAAACGCATACGATTTTTGTATTTATATTAAAAAATAATAAATTAAGTAGCTTCCAATTTTTCTTCAACGTTTTCATGGTGTAAATAAATGGCTTAGATTAAAACAAAAGTATGAAGATGCAATAATAAAAAAAACTGCGTGTGTGCTAGTAAACTAAAAAAAATACATTATTTTGAGCATAAACACAAAATGTAAATTAAAAAATGCTGTTTTAATCTAGTGATTAAAGAGCTTTTGTGAATGAATAATAAATAATTTAGTTTGACATCCAATTAAATGTTTTCAACAAAAATACTTCTAGAATTTGGCACCAATTTAATACATATGAAATATTTGGTGCTGTAAATATATGTTCCTACTTTTTAAAAATGTATCTATAATGATTACATTGTTCCAATCAAGAAATGATATTACTTATTGCAAAAACCAAATTAATGTTTAAAGTTGTTTTTTGTATTCTAATAACTTTGTTGTCGCTTTGTCGTTTTATATTTAATTTGACTAATAATATAATTTGGAATATTTAATATTTGTTATATAATTTAATATAAATTTATTAATATTAACATCAATCTATTTTAGTTGATGATATCTATCTATCTTGCTTGGTAAATATTGATGTGTTAAAGATATATTATTTTAAGTGCATTTATTAATGAATCTAAAGTCATCGAAATACTTATTGATAATAACTCAATAACATGATTATAAATCCTAATAGGCCTATAAATAAACTATTTGCATACTTATACTATGATGTAATAGATATTAAGTAATTATTATGTGTAAATCAACATAACGTAATTTTTTAGTATGTCAAATAAATTATAATATGCGTAATTTCTAATAGTAACTTTGTTATTCTTGTAATTTTACATTATAATCTTATTAAAACAAGATATAATTTTTGACATTATATTGTATCATATCATTTGTATTTAAAAAATTGAAAACAAAAAGCGTTATTTTATGTATTTATTTTTATCGTATAATATAAATATATTAAATTATACTTATAAATCAAATTATTGAAAAAAAAAAAAAACAAAAATACTGCAATATTTAATGTTGTAGTATTGGTAACTAAAAATAGCAAATAACTAATTTTTTTTTAAGTATTGTATGAAATAATTTTTAAATACAAAATAAAAATGAAATTTTAATTTGACATTCAAAATTTATTTTTTTTAATCAAATTAAGTATATTATGGATGTTTTTAATTGTCACATAGATACTATTAAAAATTCAGCCAATTAATTTTGATCAGGCTGCAAAATATAAAATATTTAAACATGAAGAAAATCAGCTTAATTTTAATAAGTTTAAAGAAGTAGATAATCAAATTTAGTTTAATGAAAAACAAAAGGTGCTTAAACTTTGCAATTTGGTTGCCAGTTGTGATACTGAAGTTTTATCGATAATGTTTGATTCTTTGGTTGAAGCAACATGATGGAGCTACAACTACTTTGCACCAACAATTATTATCTAACTTGTGTTTAAGAGCACATAAGTCAATTATTCGTTATTTAACCTTCACTATCAAGCGATGCCGTACCACCAAGATGCACTGATGAAGATTTGTGAAAATCGAAACAATAGTCTGTATTTGGTTGGCCGCTTTGGAGTCCAAACTCCAAAGCGGCCAACCAAATATAGGGTTTAAATAATTAATTTTAAACTTTTGTTTTACATTAAACTACATTTGATTGTCTACCTCTTTAGACATTGCAATTTGATTGCCAGTTGTAATACTGAAGTTTTATCGATGATATTCCACATAAATCAATTATTTGAATTTATCCCATCAAAAGTTTATTGCGAGCATTATTAAAATGTTATATTAATTTGTATAATAATTTAGTGACTTTTATTTTAATTTTTTGCTGACAAATAATTTGATGTAAGTTAGCCATACACAATTGCAACTAGCTTAATGCTTCCAAGATTTAATTTATTAGCTTTAATCTAGTTTGGACACACACACACATATTTATTTTTATCAACAAAATTTAATAAGTAAATTAAAGCAAAAACTTTAGAGTAGAACATTATCAATGCAAAAAAACAAATTTTTAGAGAAAATAATTCAGTTTTAAAAATTGTTTAAATT
The DNA here is from genome assembly GCA_963932245.1 of Tachinus rufipes. Taxonomy (NCBI): domain Eukaryota; kingdom Metazoa; phylum Arthropoda; class Insecta; order Coleoptera; family Staphylinidae; genus Tachinus; species Tachinus rufipes. The sequence continues at coordinate 65,574,809 of OZ010745.1, read as the reverse complement.
TTTAATTCCAATATTTAATGTAGATTATACATAGATATTATTGGACAATCTTTTTTTGAAATCAAACCAAATTAATTCTAGTTTTTATGTAATTTGCTTTCATACACTGTTTTATTTAGTTTAATAGTTTTAATTTTATTTAGTGCGTTTTATTTTCTAAAATCATGAAAATATTGCTTCTGTGTTAATAACATATTTGAAAATTTAATTTAATATTTAAATTCATATAAGTGTGCACCCACACCAATTTAGTACAAATGTATGCACAAGATAATTGATTAAAAGATATACACGGTCATGATTGAACTAAAACACTGAAGATTGATGAGCTTCAAAAAAAGCGCAACATTAAATGACCAGTAGTTTTAGTTTGCTGCTTTTATTAAATTTATATTATTAATCATTATTTTTTTTTATTGCAGTGAATGTATAAAAATAATACTTTTTTCTGTAAAAAAACAATTACTCCAAACAAACAATTTTAAGTTGTAAGATTTTTAAAGTAGGATATCAAAAAGTAGAAAATTGTATGTGTCCTAGAACAAGTGATTAAAATTATGTAGTTTTTTTTTAATAATATTGTTTAAATAATGCTATCTGTTTTATTTGCCAACATAAAAACAAATTTTTACTTTTTTTCATATTATTAATACCTTCTTGATCAACAAGTCTAAAAGTATGGCGCATATTAAACTTAAAAATATTATTACAGCAAATTTACTATTGGTTTATATATGATTGACAAGTTTTTTCATATGAAAAAAAAGGCGTTTTGAGTGTAAACCTATTATTTGTTTTTAATTTTAATAATTTAGGTTACATTCTTGATTTATATTTTACTAATAATGATTGATTTACTCAATGAATACAATAACTAATGAAAAAGCAATCTAAAATTAATTTCCAGCATCGGCAATGTCTAAACGTGTTTATCATGTTTTTTTATTTATTTATTTCTTTTGATCTTGTTATTATATAGTGTTTTTTTAATTTTTGTTTTAAAATCTTTATAAGTTTTTGTTTTTTTTTATATTTTTAGGTAGTTGATTGTATGTGATTAGTCTATTGCCTAGTTTTGTTTTTTTGTTGCTTTTTTACCCTTGTTGTGTGTACATGTATATTACTTCTTCTTCTCGTGTTATGTCCGTGAATTTCTTTGTTTAATACTATTTGTAGATTTCTTTTAATTTCTTTATTTTTAATTTTATTTAGTTTGCATTTTTCTATTTTTATTTTTTTGTTAATGTTTGTTTTGTTAATTATTTTGTATACTTCTTCTGTTGGTGTTAGCTTTGGTATTTTATTATTATTTTAAGTATTTTGTTTTGTTGTCATTGTATTTTTTGTATTTTTTGTATATTTTTTGTTGTTTTTTACCTTATATATTTATTAAATGGTTATTTTTTGCTAAACATAGTGAGTAGTATACATTTATTGCAGTTTCTTTTAAAATGCATTTCCTGGCTCTATATACAGCTCCTTATGTCTCTGTACTTTCTTTTAATATTTTGTTTATTTGTGCATCCCATGTTAGTTTCTGTTATTATTATTCTTAAGTATTTTGTTCTGGTAATTGGTATGTTATTTATTTAAATTTTTATGTCATAATTTTTTGTATTTTTTTGTCTTATTACCATATACGTTGTTTTTTTTTTTATTTATTGTTTGTAAGTTTTTGTCGTACCATTTAGTTAGTTTATGTTTCTTTCTATTTCTTCTTTGTTTTTTCCGTGATATATAATACATGTGTTGTCAACATATGTATATACTTTGCCAGTCTAGTTTATCTCATATACAGGGTGTAGATTAATTGGCGGATAAACGCCAGGTAACTTTGAAGATCTTAATTCCAAAATACTGAGAAACTCTTCGATTGGCCTCACGAGGTCCTCAAAGTTTCAATTTTGTCAATACAAATATTGTTTTAGTTGCGTATTTTATGTACCAAGTTGCTTTCTATTTTAGTATAATAAAAGTTACAAGGTTTATTAAAAATTAATAATAAAGAAATATTGAAAAATTTGCAAATTACTTTCCAAGAATAAATCAGATTTAAATTATAAATACAGTTGGCAACGTAGCAAATTTTTTAATAAAATTTAAATTATAACGTAGGCTATGCAATAAATGTCAGTTGATACTTCTATTTTATTATGACTTATACTTTGAATGAATATGCAAATTACGCCGTTGATGCTGGAGAATGTCATGAATTTGATAACGTATAGTGTTTAGAAGTAAAAGGTGGCCAATATGAACATTTGTAGTTTATAATAAATAATAACATTTGATGTGTGTATTAAGTTGCCTACATTATAGGTATAAAACTAGAAATTTTGCTACGTAGCCAAGCGTAACAAAACTTTGAAGATCTCGTGAGGCCAAACAAAGAGTTTCTCAGCATTTTGGAATTAAGATTTTTGTTTTCTTTTGGCACGGTCTACAAAGTTACCTGGCGTTTGTTCGCCAATTAATCTACACCCTGTATATCATTTATTTATAATATATATATAATATTGGCGCTAGTACTTCACCTTGTGGTAGCCCATATTCTGCTATTGTTGATGTATTTAGTATGTTGTTTTTTCTTGTTCTTTGTGTTCTTTTTTTAATATTTGTTTTTAGTAGTTTTAAGTTTGTGTTTCTTATTCCAAATGTTTTTATTTTTTTGATCAATTTGTTTTTGTTGGTGGTGTCAAAAGCTTTCTTTATGATTATAAATATTGGTATTACGTAAATACTGCTTTAAATCCAGCTTTCCTGCTATGTGTTGTATTATGTCAGTTGTTATGCTCATTGTGTTTCGAGTTTTTTTTTTTAATATATTCTGTCTATAGTTTATTATGTTATATTTGTTTATGTGTGTCATTAGTCTGTTATATATTGCTTTTTCTGTTATTTGCTTAACACTAAGCGATACTGATCTATAATTTTCTGATTTTGATTTTTCTCCTTTTTTATGTATTGGTTTTATAATTTGTTCTTTTAAGTATTTGTAAATATTCTCCTGTTTGTATCATTTTATTTATTATTTTTTTATTTATAGCTTTTAATACGCGCTTCTTATTATTAGTTGTTTGATTATATCTTCTATCTTTTCTTCTGTTGTTTTGTCAAACGTAGCTTCTTCTTCTATTCTTACAGTTGTTATTATTTCTCGGCCATCATTCTTCTTGTTTGATGTATTTGTCTCATTTGCAAAGCTATGGCAAACAAGTATTTGCCTAGTAAACTGTAAGACTTGCATGTTTGAGTAGAATTATTATTGCACACCACAAACATACAAAAGAAACTTCTACGAGTGTAGCAAGTATGTGTTTTTAATAATCCAGTGATAGATTTTATCACAGTTTTTTTTATGCTTTTTGTACCGGGTAATAAAATTGTATTCTGTATGTATACGCTTGTACAATCTTTTCTTGTTAATTTATATATGTCAAAGGTGTTAACGCAATTAGGAGAAACGTTAAATTGTTTGTGTGTAAATAAAACTGTAATACAAATAAATCATACACGGTCAGGCAACGGCATTTTTGTTTAATAGTTACTGTGATTTTATGTAAATTGTCTCTTTAAGTAGTGAGATGCTAGGTACACTGATGATGAGTGTATGTGTCTCTTATACATAAAATACATCATTTATTAAGTTTAAACTAATTTATATACTCTAGATTTTCTAAATTTGTCCAACTTTCTTTTAACGTTAAATAAAATATTAGATAGTTTTGTTGTTGACGTAAAACCAATTTTTATATTAAGTTGTTTAAAAAGAAAATTTAATACGGATTTTGTGACCGCCAAAATATGTGAGACAAGTAAATCTTGATTCAGCCGTTTTCTTTATTTGAGGATACGGTTTTAAAGGTTTTTTTAATATATTTTTATTATTAATTTGTCTACGACATTGATAATTATAGCAGTTTATTTAATCATTTTTAATTCTATATCTTTTTTTGGCTTTAAAATTGTGATTGCTTTATGTATCATTAAACTGTAGTTTTTTATAATTATAAAGGCAATTTGACTCGCTGGAAATTGTACCAATTTGAAAATGTTGGTTATCTAAACATCTTTAATTTGAGTTTATAGAATAATAATACTTTTTGGTTAATGTAAGATCTAAAAAGTTTATCCCTTTGTTGACTTCTGACTCTACCGTAAATGATATACATATAATGATATCAACAATCATTTTTTGTATAAACTGATAAACAAAGTTGTTAAAACAGTATGAGTAGTATTTTTGATCTTCACCGATTGTGATGCAAATAAATTTACTAACTAAATTTTATGCCAAGAACATAAATCTGATATTTAAAAACCTAAAAAAAAAATTATCATTTTTTTTTTATCCAAGAGAATTGGTCAACTTTGGAAGATCATAAAACGGCTTGTATGCAAATATAGGCGTTAACCAAAAATTACGTTCTTGTTCAAACTTGACAAACTAGTATTGTACAAACAATTAAAAAACATACAAAAATTAATTTGTAAACAAAAATGGTTTTTTTATACGGGACTATACTTTGTTGTACATGCCAGAGATAACTAGTTGTGCACTTTCATGTAGTTGATTTAAAAAGTGTGGTACTGCTTAAAATCAAAAATTTAACTTAAAAATGATTTTAACTTAACGGATGTAAAAATTACAGGTTTTTAATCCTTTGGTATCCAATTTGTACATATAATAAATAAAAATTAGAGGTACTTGTGCTTGTTACCGTTTTCAATTTTGAAAAAACACAAATTTTGACTTTGAAAAAAAAAATTGTTTTTAAAATTTTTGATTTTGATATCCTTAAAAAGAAAAATGGTCTTTGTTGAATTTTAAACAATTTTATTATTTTCTATCAAAAATATTAAATTAATTTGTTAGAAGCTCTTGAAATTACTAAATAAAAAAATAATCTTTTTGTAAACTTGCTTAATGATCATACCGACTTATACATATCATAGTTTTATCTTTTCTAAATGTATTGGTAAAAAATTAAATCAATTATCAAATTATTTGTAGAAGCAGCAATGAAGCCAAAGTTGCCGTTTTTGTTCAAATACTACAAATCAAGGTAGCGGTCGGTATGGTCTTAAGTATATGTTTGAGCAAATTGTTAATAAAAATTACAAATAATAGTGGTCTAGCCGCGCTATTTTGAGGAATCCCAAGATCAATATTAAATTTATCATAACTCCAATAGCCAATACTACTAATTTTTTTATGTAGATTGCTTTTAACCCAGTCGTTTATTAACGTTTATTATATAATTTTGAAAAGATCAAAAAAGATGCTGGTTACAAGTTCTTTATTATTCAATTTATCACAAACAGGCTGTATTAGTTTAACCGTTGCTGTTTCAGTAGACTTTGATTCTCAAAAACCATGTTGTTCATCCGCCAATAAATGTTTCTGATTTAAAAATATACTGCGCAACGAGATAGGTCGAAAGTTATCTACAACAGTAAAATTTCTTTTTTGTGAATAAAAATTATTTGTTAATTTTAAGATATCAGGGAATTGTCCCAGTTCTACAAATTTGTTTACTATATAAGTAAGAGGTGCGCATATTTTTTTAACATTAAATTTAATTAAAATGTATTGAAATATTGTCTGCTTCTGTAGCGTTTGTGTTGCGCATAGAGTTAATTATTATTAGACTTTTGCGTTTGTTGTTTGTTTCTTTTTATTAACTTTATTTTATTAGTCATGTCGTTAGCAAAATGATCAGCAAGGGCATTAAATACTAGTTTTTTATTATTTAAAAAAAAATTATTACTTGAATTATTAATTATGTTGGTGAACGTTTTTATTTAGAAGATACGATTAAGTTATTATATGACTTTTTAAATGTATTGAAATTTTTTTTACAGTTTTTTTTTTACTGATTTCTTATTTCATCGCATTGCTTAATTATATTTATAGTTATCCACTTTGTGTTTTGAGTAAGAGTTAATTTTTTGGTCTTATATAGACACAAAGTTTCATAGCACCATTTAAAGGTATCAAAGAAATCTTTGAAATATATATTTATATCTAAACTTGCTAATAACTCTAATCTTGGATAATATTGACAAAATAGAAATTGAAATTCTTTCATAGTAGATTTGTTAATAAGTTTTCTTAATACTATCTTTTTTCCTAAATTTGCATCATTGGGCATGTTGTATGTTAATAACTGCGAGGTATGGTCACCAAACTCAGGTTCAAATATAACATAATTACTCAAAAGTGTCGCATTTATGATAAGATAATCTACTGCAGTAGCACTCTATTATTTAATGGATTTTTTTGAAATTGAGTTGGTTCTTTTATAAGTGATGTTGAGTTATATGAACTAATTAAATCATTAAGTTTTATTGTTTGTGCGTTATTTATGTCTAATGAATTGATGTTTAAATCCCCAGTTATAATATTATATTTGTATCTTATTGTTACAATATCTAGTAATTTGGACAACTAAGCATACAAAATTTCTAAGTCACTTTGAGTGGATCTGTAGGTACTAACAACGCATATGGTGTTGCTGATTTTGATAGCACTACATTCAAAATTTAATTCAATCGTTAGCTCTACTAAATTATTAAGATTATTGCAATTTGAAATTAACAGAGTTTGAACATAAATTGCCACTCCTCCATGTATATAAACTTGTCGACAAAAGAAACTTATTAATTTATAGTTTTGCAAATTACAGCACGCCAGCTGATCAGTTGCTATAAATTGTCTACCTCCCCCTAGTACAATTTTACAAAAGTCGATTGTGTCAGTTTTGAGATGAAGCGTTTATTAGTCCAAACTTGCGGATGTGGGACCAAAAAGAACAACTTTTTAAACTCTACTCGTCAATATAGATTTTGATTTGGTCTTTCTACCGTTCTACTCTTTTATACCATTTGAGTTAAAAAAAAAACCGGTAAGTATAGAAGAGTTTATTGAATTTAAACTGCGTTTTGAGTAAATTAAAAATAAATAAATTTTTTTGTCTTAATAACTTGTTATTTGATTTTTTACAAACATAGTGCCATTATCATACCAAATTTATCAAATTAACATTATAAAACAATCTAATGTTGTACGTATCTTTAAATCGGTTATCTAATCTGGTCTAATGTATATAATAAAAATGCTTTGTTAAATTTTATATCTAACTAAAATCATAATATATCGCAGACTTGGACTCCAGGAAAACATTTTAAGAAATTATAGGATTTATTAATTAGACCATTAGTGTGTAGAAGAAATAAAATAAGTTTTTGTGTTTTTAAGATTTTTTAAACTAAAATAATAATTTAAAAATATTGAACATTTAGAACAATAACTGCATTAGATTGAATACAAATAAAAGGATGTTGCTAATTTTAATGTCAGTAATAAAAGCAACAACACGTCCAAGATAACAATTTTATTTAAAAAATTCTATGACCAGATAAATTAATGTTTTTAAGAATTATTAATAATTTCTATTATAACCATTTTTGGTCTCTGGATAATTGACTAAAATGCCAAAGTTACAGCAAAAATTTAGTGTGAATATTTAGGATAGCTTATTTAAGAACAAATTTATAAATAAATTTAGTTACGTTTTAAATAAAATAAGGTACCATAACTTTTCGACCACTTTGTTGTTTGATCTTTTGGAAAATTTTGCATTACACCTAATACAAGATACGTGGTATCAGCATGACAAAGAATAATAAATAGATTGGTAACGTAGCTACAAAGATCACTTTGCAATTTTTATTTATAGGGTCACTTTAAGCAACTTGTTTCTGTTGTGGAAATAAATGATTGTAATCAATTATTGCACAAGATTCAAAACTTATTAAATAATTTAAAAGCGTTATAACTTCTGAACAAAGAAAGATAAACATTTTTTTTATAAAATTAAATTTACTTTTTATTGTCAAAGTTTGTAATAAATTGACCAGTAAATCTAATTACAGCTCAGTCTTTTGCATTGCAATTTAACAATGTTTTAAATAGTATTGATTTTGTGGGTATTTCATTTCAACTATAAATAAGCTTAACACGAAAATTAAATGATTATTGAACAATTATAGTTTTATTTGTATTAAAGCTCTTCATTGATATTACCGTCACTAATCACAAAACACCAAAGTTGCATTTTTGCAAAAAAAAAGTTAGGATTATAATAATTGAAATTCTTTTAAGCAGACAAAACGTTTTAATTAATTTTATTGTTGATATTTTTTTTTGTAAATAGAAAATGAAAGTTAATTGTAAATTTATTATTAACGTTTATATTGTATAAACCAAATTTAATATAGTGTAATATCAAATAAAATTGCTATTACTATAATAACTTCAAACTTAATATTGTGTAGAAGAAAGATAATTTATTATCAAACAATAAAAGAATAACGTATTTTCTTTAAGAAAGTAAGTGAAACTAGCATCGGTTAAAAAGATGCGTATTTAAAATTCTAAATCGAAACACACCTTTAATGAGTGTATTTTGTTTTATTTTGAAACGATTTCTCTATATTGCATTATTTTATTTTAATATAATCAGTGAATGCAATTTTCAAATCGATTAAATATTTATTAAGAAGTGGTGTTGATTACACCTTGAAAGCGAATTTTGGCCTTGCATTAATGCATTAAAAAAACAACGTATTTGTTACAACTTGGCCAATATGTAATTATATTTGCAAAATTGATTATATAATTATTTTAGCATGACATTTCGAAAAGCAATAATTATATTTTTGTAATAACATTTAGGCAAATTGCTCCAGAAAATGCTGCAACGAAGAACATATGAGTAGCGAGTGCAAAATAAATTATTGGACTGCATATGATTGTGTTTTTTTATTCACTTTACGATATAGTAAGCAAGCTTGGGTGGGGATTACATTGACTGTCAGATAGTTGTGTAATGTAGTAACACAGGTAACAGTCGACAGGTAACTGTGGCGGAGTGAGTTAGTGTCGGAGTTAATTTCTAACGACTCTTTTAAAAGTTTGTATACGGACTGGAATACACCTGTTGTGGCATGTGCAGTGTACCCAACTAATATATTATTGACAGGTTGATATCATTCCTGTGTATTATAAAAAGAGATCATTATATGGTGAGTTTTTTTGTGCAAATAATAATGGGAATTAGTTTAATTTAATTCTATTACGAATTTAGTCTAGTGTTATTGAGCTAAAATCAAGCTTTAGACATTTAGAAACAAATAAATATCTGTCATTCACTTTAGTTTAGGTACAGAACTTTATTTTCTTCTATTATCGATCTTAACAATTGCACATAACTGATCTATGCTATTGTAGTAGTTATATCGATTTTTAATTATTGTATATTAAAAGCGTGATATATGTTCAATTGAAGAACGGTAAACATAAAGGAAAGTTAACTGTCTTCAACTTAATATCGATTAAATATTGTAATAAATATTTTATTGCATATTTTTATCTATATTAGAATTATTATTTAATTATGTACAAAAAAATTATTAATGGTGTTAAAAAAATGGTCGAGGTTGAAGGTCAAAACAACTCATCTTAAAATTTATTACTAAATATGTGAATACATTTTGCAGCCAATTAATGTTTTGAATGAAATATATCCTTTTTAAAATGGGACATTATTTTGTATATGAAAACATAAACGTAACTAAATTAATATAAATTTGCAATAGTACATGTTATAGTAATTTTGGGATACATGATTTCATACAGCTTTAGGATATTCGTTTGTTCAAGGTCAAATAATTAAAACATAAAAGCCTTGCTAATTGAATTTCAATATTTTTATTTAAACAATAATACAAAAAAAAAAATTTATTATCTTATTTTATTGTAACTATTAAACACAACTTAAGTGTTAATAGTTAATCACAAATTTTTTACTATAAGTAAAAGAGCTATATGATGACTTTGAAAAGGGCGACTGACCTAAATTGTGTGCTTTTTGTTTGGTATTTACCACACAACAACTAATAGTATATTACGTTGTAGAAGTAGAACAATTATATTTTATTTGTTTAAATAATAAATGCACGTTTTACTCTGAGTGGCATATACTATTTTAACTTAAAACCCGATCCATTTTTTTTTGTAAAAAATTGGCGCGTAATATAATTTGATATTGAATTGAAATCAGTGTCTTTAATAATATATTTTTTTACTATGAATGAACTTATTGTGAATAGTAACACAATGTGATGTGCTTTAAAACATGTTTTGCTACGCATTGTGATTTATTGAATAAAATTGATTGATTGCTTAAGGAAATGTATGATATGGTTTATGAAGTTGGCAACATTTCTAGATAAAACACACAACTATTAATCATACTCCTAACATTCATTATAGTTTTATTGGAATAACAATATGACAATTAAATAACTTTTTGTCAGATAAGGTAATCTGTTGTTAAATTAACAAATACCAATGTAAATAACATAATATTACATTTTTTATTTGATTAAAAATGGCGGCCAAGTCAGACGGAAAATATCAATTACTAACGTTTTGATTTTTATTTTGAATGAATAAACCTATATAAATAAGGTAAAGATTTTTAAAGTAAATAATTAGCTGAATAAGAGAACCGCCAAAATAACATTTTAACATTTTACTAGAGAAATAGCAAACAAAATTGTATTAGGAACAATACTTTTGCGTTAAAATAAAAATAAAAAATGCAAATTGGATGATGGTTCATACTCGTCTGATTTGCATTAAGTTCTTTGGAAATTAGGGGTTATTAAGATTTAAATTTGTTTAGGATTTAGTTCATATAAGCAATTTTATTTTGATTTTGAAAGAATAATTTAAACTAAATGTAAAACTATAGGATGAGAAATTGAAATTTATTGCTTTTATTTTAATAAGCATATTGGTGTGACTATAATATGTGATCTCCTATCAACCTATTATAATTTACATTTGTTAATATCACCAATATATTCAAATCCAAAAATGTTAATCTAATTTTAAGTATACATTTATATTTCTGATTATAATTAAAATATATTTAAAGTTGACAATAATATATCTGCAAAAGCTACAATCCAGAGTTATTAATTTTTTTCTAGTAAGTTTTGTTTTTAGAAATGTGTTATGTTTTTCTTACCCAGTGTCGTAGTGGTACAATTATAATTCTCTTTCAAGGCAGCCAGAAGATCTTGGTCATAAAAAAAAACGAAGATCTCTTTTTTGATTTGTCATCTAAGCTAGTATTACCATCTTTAATGCAATTAACCCACTTTTGGCATGTTTTATTTTGCAAATCCTTCTTTTGTCGAAAAGATGTCTTGGCTTTCTACTTTGATTCCTGTTTTCTATCATTGTGCTATATTGACAGAAGTATTTGTAAAACAAACAAATCGGTTCTTATTAAATGCTTACAGCAAGAAACTTAAAGTGACAGACCGGAATGAATAGATTATTATTGACAAATTGTTTCTTCTACACCTTATAATAATAAAGTACCTTTTTTATTTGGAAATATTGTAAAAAAAACTGCAAACTATTTTAATTTTGACATAAAAACAACCGCAATCGTTTTTTAATGTTATTTAAAAGTTTTCATCAAAGACTATTAGCATTTTTACGTGAATTAACAGATTTGAGTTTTTTTTTTATTTGTGGACAAAAAATCATTAGTGGCCTTTTTAATTAAATTTTAATTGAGTGATGCGATTATTGGTTCAAAGACTATCTTAAGAGTTGTTAGTACAACATGTGCTACAGGTATGAAATAGACAATAACAAAGTGATACAATTGGTTTCCAAAATTTTTACGTACTACAAACATGATGAGGCATATCAAAGATTATATATAATGCATGTTTGGTAACATGGAACGTCAGTTAAAATTTAGATGGAGGTCAGTGTGGGAAATGCACAAAGGTATATTGACGTAACAAAAATATACAAATCTTTGGGAAAATCATTCTGCATTGAAAACTATCAGCAAACATTTATAGATCTTTCAAATCTGGCACACTGTGATTTTGAACGAGTAATAAACACTTTTGAAGAATTTATAAAAGATGTTCATAAGGCAAGACTTCTCCAAGCTGGACATTTACAAATTATAAATACGGCTCTGTCCTTCTAGCTTTTAAAGTACATCTAAAATATTTGGCGGACCGCTCATTTGCGTATATAATTATGCATCAGTTTTATTACCTATTGATATGGCTGCAAAGAAATTGACTGAAGATATGCCTTTTATTGCTTTGAAGGAAATAAGCTGTATACGTTTCTCAACAAATTTGTCATTTAACTAGATGTAGGAAGTAAATTTTTTTTTTACATTGAAAATTTGCATCTTTGTATTTTTTTACGTTTATGCAAATGAAACAATGTTAATGAAAAGTGAAAACGAAGACAAGGAAGATGTCAAAAAAAAAAATAGTTAAAAAAATTTCATAAATTTAGATATCATGAACAACGCCAACTGATTTTTTTTTATATAAATAAAACATAACTCTGCACTCTGCACAGTATGCACTTACTTTTGTTAACGCTCTAAATTATAAATAAAACTACTACCTCAATAATCGTTTGTATAACATACATTTTCTTAGTTGAATTATTTTTGGTAGTGTAAAAAAAGTCAAACGCATTTGTACTTTTTAAGACATTTTTTGACCCAACCTATTAGAAACCTTTTTATCCCCTCCTCAACCTCATACGATATGTTGCTCAAAATCACTAGTTGAACAATTCTATCTATGTTTGCCAAATTGGAAAATACGTACTAAAAGATTTCACTAATGTAATATGGACTATTTTAACTGATTTTCTAATTTTATTTAGAATATAATTAGAAATGAGTTACCGATACACACTCACGTGATGGCTAACATGTGTAGTCAACATTTTTTATGACACTTTTCTTATTTATCTTATTATGATGTTTGATAACTTTTGTAGTAAAAGCATAATTTCAATTAGCAAATGAATTAATAATATTCTGTATACAAAAAAAAAATTATTGACTAATCTCTAAACAATGTATTCTCTTAAAAATTCTTCTAACATTTAGTTTTATTTTTACAAATTCACCAACAACATAGATTTTACCTGACTAGGTCAACTGCTACAAATGTTTTAACAATTATTTTTTATTCTTGTAAATTTTATTTAGATTTATGCAGATATTAAAAAACATAGTACAAACCACAAAATTTGGTTAATTATATCAACGGGGGTATATTGAAATTTTACTTTTATATTGCAAATTGTACTTTTAAGAGCTATTTGACATGAGACTGAGTTTAATCAAGTTTATTATTAAATGTTTTAATTTTTTGGATAAAATCTTAATAAACAAATGACAAAACGGTCTCAATGGCTAACATTAGCAAACTTTGACGGAAATACGGTAAAACCACTTTAGCTTGGGTTGATAGAATGTGTCATGTGAGCGCGAGCAAAGGATACTAAAACGCGCAAAGGCATGAGTGCAACAAAGCAAACAATATTTTTGAGAATATTAAGTAGCCTATTACAACGGCTAAGTTATGTTTGGAAAAATGTATGTATAGTATGCCCATAGATATCAAGTCTTTACGACAATGGTTGTTTAATTTATTTCAACGGATTATTTCATTAGCAACCAATTATTATTGCATTATATACCCGATGTAACTTTGAAGGGTGAAAATATTGTATATTTATATAATATTTTTACCCTTATACATCGAGATGTTATAAGCTATGTATGGTATATAATACACACATAACTGTTTCTCCAAAGCAATTAGTAATGAGATAATTTAAGACCATGTCGTAAAGACACTATATCTATGGGCATACTATAACTATATGTAGCGTTCTTTCTGGTGTAAATACAAAAATGCGCATTTCTAATCTCTAGTTAATGAAAGGTCAGGATGTAGAAGGAAATAAACTTGGGGATAATTTATAGGGTGCTTGGAGCAGTAGTTATACCTGGTTTTTTAAATTCAAAATTGGCGTTTTAATAGGATTTTTATTTCTACCGCAAGGTATTAAAAAGAGCTTCCATAGAGACGATTTTGCAAAAAAAAATCGTACAATTTTGTAATTTTTTAAACTTTAATTTATATACATTCTCTCTTCGCAGGTTTTGAAATGTTGGGCTTTCCTTTGCGCTTGTGGGCACTCTCTTGCTTATAGGTAGCTTTGTCCCTGAGTATAATATAAGAATAAGTAACCGAGCGTTATTTTTAATATGGAAGATCTATTTTGTAACAAAATTGTTACTAGTTAGCATGTAAACTAATTCAATGAGATGTGTCATGTAAACACTTTAAACAAAAATCTGTTTTCAGTTACGCGCGCGGATTGTAATTTGATTGCCAAACTAAAAATTTGACTTTTATCTTTAAGATACAGATTATGCAGTATAACAGTAACTGTTAAGCTGTAAAGATCTGATTATATTTATAAATTTATAAGTTGATTTAAAACAGACTGCAGACGTTATACCACCCTCTGTAATAAAACAAAATTGGAAAATGTATGAATCATATGGCGGTCTCACTGATTTACTGTTAACTACCGGCGTTTCCGATCTACTTACCACCGTTTAATTTTGAACTTTTAAATTTAGTGGTTTTACTTAAAGTTATAAATTATTTAAACATAAATTTTAGTTTTTTTATTATTGTTGTATATAGTTTCACAAATTATATTTAATATTGATAATCCAATTTATGCATGGCGCATCAAAATAAAAAAGATTTTGGCAGCATTTTTTTAATTGCACAGAAATGAGATGGAAATTTAAGTATTTGGTGATTTCTAGTGGCTGCAGTGGAACCGTTGTATATTTTGGTGGTTGGTACCGAACGGTCGTGGTTGTTGTTGGTATTGCATCTTAACAGATTAGTAGAACATTGCACATAGCTTTTATGGGATATTATAATTATATTTTTATCTTAATATTTAGTTGACTATACTTTTAGCAACTTTTTAAACTAAAATTATGAATTAGTCTTAATCTTACATTTTAATTTTTCTTGTTTAGTGAAAGGTTTGTTTTTAAACTTTATAAGTAGTATAATTGAGAATATTCTAATGATATTTTTGCAGTTTATTAAGTTAAATATAATTTGCTAGCACTATAAGTTTAGCTCATTTTTTAATAGATATGAATATGCAAATTATTCACACTAAATAACGATTGAAGTTTTGTTTGCCATCGTGTAGTGAAATTAGGCTCAGAGCAGGATTTGCCAATTTGTGATATTGCTCAACAAAATGGCAGAAATATCAGTACAATAGCTCGATGAATTAAAGGACAGAAACAACGGAGATTACGATCTGAACGTCTTAGAAATAATACAAAACGTGAAAATTAGGCTTTTTGACTTGTTGCTCCCCGAGACAGATTTTTAACAAGAAGAACAATTGAAGATGTCTTGAAAAGCTTAACTGACCAACCAATGTTTGATTAACCAGTTTACTAGCGAATTTAATTATTTTGTATTATTAAGTCGTCCCGACTCCTCACCATAAGAGATGCCGTTTGAAATGATGCAATGAAGAGACTACAATTAATTGATTAAAGGAAGCAATCATCAGCAACGAATTGATATTTGTTTGTATGACCAAGTTAGTTGTAATATGGTAACACATCGCCAAGAAGATTGAAGAATTTTACAGTGTGCTGTGTGTGTGGAACGACATACAGTTCTTACACGCGAGGTGATGATATGCTCCCCATTGCTTATGAAAGTAAGTCTTCTCTATTTATTATTCCGGAAATATTAAACCCAAATTGCTGCATTAACACGGTTCTAGAACCAACTTTAGTATCTTATCTGAAAAGGTAGAAAACCTTCATTTTTGAAGTAATGCAAATCCGCATATAGCTAGGGTTATTATGAAATTAGCTAATGTTGATTTACTTTCATGGCTTTTTTGTTTTTTAGACCTATTCATACCTGGGTCATCTTGAACCACTTCCACTTACTTTACCTAATATTTGAATGCGTATTCAGGAAGCTTGGAATTAATTCTACAGGCTGAGATTGGTAATTTGATTTTTAGCATGCTTATGCAAATTTTTTTGTGCTCCAGAAATTGTGGTTGGGGCTAATCAATATTGAAATAAATAAAAAATTATCATGATTTGATAGTTGAAGTTTTATCATTTTTTGGTGTGAATAATTTACATGTTATCTAAAATGTTCATAAAAATTGAGCTACAGGTTTTTGTTATTTTTTTAATTTTTGGCGGTCAATATAGTTTACAACAAAGTGGGGTAAATATATCTAGTTTGCAAAAAGATTTTTAATGTCATTTCTGTAGCTAGCAGTTGTAGTTACTTAACTTCAATTGTGGGTCTTTGCAAACTAAATAATCGATGTGTAATACCTATAGGTTAAGTGAGATTAACATATTACAAATTTACTGCTCAACATTTGATATAACTCTCAAAAGAAAGACATTCTGGCATTATTTGCTACTAATTTCATCTTCATTTTAGTTTTAAATTAAGTTCAAAGTATTCTTAACGGAAAAGTTGAATATAATTTATTATCGCCTTTTTATCTATCGCGGCCAATTCTAAGCATCTTTTAAAATATATTTTTTTAACATAATAAATAAGTATCTAAATTTTGTGTTGCACATTGAATAATTATTAAAATTAAAACTTACTTATTGTATGGAAGTGAGCCAGGAAGCAGTTAGAGATACATATACGACGTTTTTTATATTACTTTTTTATTTATATGTATATTATCAAAAAATATTTTTTTATTGGAGTGTCGTTTACACTAATAAATGTTTAACAAAATTGTCTTGTTTTGTTTTTTAATAATAAATTATTGCTCTTATTTGCATTTTTTTAATTTATAACTATTTTTTGGCTTAAAAAATTAAATAGGACGTAATTTGGTTAAACTAAAACTACAAAACATATCAAGCCAAAAATTGATTTAGTTTTAAAAAAACTTTAATATGTAAATAAAATTTTTATTTGATTTCTATTGATATGAAAATATCATCTTCATACTGAACTTTTCTGATTACAAAAAATTATTTATGGTTTTTATGACATTAAACAATATTAAAAAATCTATAAAATAAAATAATGAATGCATCAATTAACACTAATGTAACTCTAATTAGAAATTATGGTACTTTATTTTTCTAAGCATGATTTTTTTGCGTGCATTAAACTGGTATAATCACTTCTATCTATTGATGTTTCATGCTTGTACAAAATCTTGTTTGAGTATTTGATTGCATAGTTTATACAATTTTCTAGTTATGAAAACATAATAAATGTATAGTGATACCATAAAACATATACATAAATTATCTACAATTTTTATGCTCTTTATTGCAATACATAAATATAAATTAGAGTAATTATAATATTTATATTACACACATTAAATCTATTCACATGCAAGTTGTTGCGATTTTTTTCATCTACGACGTTTATATTGCTCGTTATATTTACTGACAATAGAATTGACTACTATTTGCATAGATTAAATAATGGATTTACATCTTAATATCAAATACATTTATTTATTTTACTTGTAACATTTCTAATAAAGTATGTTGTGTTTAATAGTCTTCAATTTAATGGTATTTTAAATGTCCGCTTATGTAAAAAGGCTAATTAAGTTTCTCTAATATTGAATAAAATAATTGTTAATGTAATTACTAAGAGACGAAGGAGTAAATCACCAAGTGAGGCCATATATGTGTAGACATGCAAAAAGTACCTGTTGAGTCATTTGATTGCATTAAATGCAAATGAAGTTTGGTCGAGTAGATAAAATGCCTGCCGGAAACAGGAAGTCCATTTAAAAAAGTCCGTTAAGGGGTCCACGCAGTTAATGTTCGTTACGTTTCTCATGGGTTTTAATAAAAATTATCGGGGTTCGTCGTCACATCAAACGATGGTGTCTCCGTGAAACTACATTTTATAATAACATCACTGCGTTGCAAGAAATTCTAATCTAATGCACAATTGTTAGAAATTTAGGTAATAAAATTAATTATTAATTACTTTGGTAATTAACAAGACGCACCTTGCAATTAATATGAAAATCTTTTATAGCATTTAAGGAAAGTAAATTGCAAACTGAACCACTTTAATTATAATAAAATTTATTATCCAAGAGAACGTAAAATATTTAGAATAGCGACTACAAGTATTAACTTATTTGCAAGTACTTTCCCGCCACAGTTTGACCAGTTGTCTATCCGTCTGGCAGCATAATATTTTGTTGGCAGTAAAATGAAACCAGATGGGCCAGATGGATGGCACATAGATCGACTAATTTCACCATATGTGCTACAAAGCCAATCTTGATTTAATAAGTATAGGCAAAGATGTATAGTATCGAGTTATATTGTAAAATGTACAGGCACATGTTTTTGATAAATTAATTTGCTTTATCCTATTGACGCATTTTATGAGAATAAAATACCTTAATTAGTACATTTGAATATATACATCTACTACTGAATTGCTTACTTATATTTTATAATTATAGACGAACAATTTTAAATGTCTATTTTAGCAACATTTTTAAAACTACCAACTATTTATGTTTTAAACAAAAATTGCGTATAAACGTAAAACGATGTCACGCTCTATGCACGTTCTGTGTGTACACTCTGAAGAGTTTTTGTAGAGTTTGAAACTATATTTGTTTACAGAATTTACAGGACAGAAATAGTAGGTTGCAGCTTGCATAAATCATTAATACGGAACTATATTATCTGCGCTTGACAAAGAAGAAGACATTTTGATAATAGGTTGCGTACATTGTAAGTGATGTCTTACTACTTTTACTTGTTATTGCCAGGAAAGAGACAATTTATAGTAATTTTAAGAGGTGATAGAAGGTGGTAAAATAAATATTTTATTTTTTACAATTGTTGACAAACTAACAGTGTTTAGTGTTGGAAGAAATTTTATTAAACGTATTTTTTTTAATAATGCTTTGCTCAGAAAATTTTGTTTTGTCATTATGCGCAGAATGGAAGGAAATGCAAAACAAATGCATTAAAATTATTAATATTTTTGTTTGTTTTTATTTGCAAATTATGATATATAAAAGTAGGATAAATACACTCACTGGCATACAATTTGATTTATTAATAATTCTTAGCAAAAAAGAATTGAGTCAAGTACTTAGATAAGTTTAACAACATTTAGCAAACTAATGCGAATTTTATTTTGGTTGCTATTTATTATTTTAAATAATGTGATTTATTTATACCCAAACCTTACAAAACATTAAAGATATTGAAATTAAACAAATGGTATTGTTTTGATTATATTATAACAAAAATAATACAAAACTCGTAATAATAAATAAAACATAAGATTATAGCTTTTATTCTTTTTGGCATTTTTTTCAATAAAGTGGCATTTTTGTCAATTTGTTTGTATTTACGTAATAACGCTGTACTTAACTGCAATGTACCTATTTGTTTGCTTCTCTGTTAAAAAGCACTAATAAACGGCATCCACCCTTATACCATTACTGATCCACTACCAAAACTGGGTCTTACCACTCTGCCAACAAGTTTTTTATCAAAACAAAATATTGACCTGTAAGTATACAGGATTTTGCTCTAATCTTTAATTTTTTAGTTTTGGTGTTTGCGGTCTAAACCATGTACCTCATGCAACTCGTGTTTCAAACTAACTGCATTTGTCTCTTTAGACTTTTTAGAAAGTGGTACAGACGAGTTGTGCTTTTTTGTTTGCCTGAGCCAACTCTTTTGGGGTGTAGTCTCATGTTTTGCAAAACATAGCCTTTTGCACATTACACCTTGGAATATCAAGAATCTGAGCTAGGTACCACTGTGACTGTTAATCTTGAATAAGTGCAATAGCTCTGGCAGAGTCGGTGGCTTTTACACAAACATTTTTATTTCAAAGGCATTAGTTAATTGATCTCAATTTGATTGTGATTAGTACTAAACAAAACGATAGAAAATTGTTGAAAAAATAAGCGTGTCCTTTTACAAAAAGGGTTTCACAAAAACATCAAACACAATTAATCTGACTTGAAATGAAACTTTGTTTTAAGCGCGACAGAAATGATGTTGAAAACATCTCTGATAAGCTAAATTGCGGTACTCTATTTAGACTTTTTATATTTTATTTTCTTATTATTTGTTAATAATATTTTAGATACAAAATTTAGAAAAAAATCTAAGCGGGGCATTATGAGAAGATATTATGATTTTATTCTTAACGCCGGTTTATAATACTGCTATTTCTCTGAGATTTGTTTATATGTATGTAAGAGTTATAAATAAATGTTATTCATCATTCTGAGCGTAATTGCTGCATTTTGACACAAGTTAATTATTATAAATTAAAATAAATGCTACATTTTCTTGTAAAAATTATGTATACTGTCTACCAAAAGTTAAAAAAAAAACTATAAGCTTATTTTTTTTTGAAAATTGGAGACAATATATAATATCTTTTTTGTTTCAATAATAAGTCTAGGCATGTTAAAAATCAAATTGTCAATCTCAGTCGGAGAGAATAAATCCCAAGCTTCCTGAGTACGCATTCGTAATTTATGGGTTAAGTTTTGTATACATTTGAAATAAAGACAACTTATTATTATTATTATTGTTAATATCAGATTGTATCTCACACGTGTTCAGTAGATGATAGGTCTGGAGAATGAGCAGACCATGAAAGTAAATCAATATTAGCTAGGTTTAGGAATTCTATAATAACCTTAGATATATGCAGCTTTGCATTATTCTGTTGGAAAAAAGAGGTTTCTAACCTTCTCAGATTTAAGACATTAAATGTTGGTTTTTGAATTGTTTTATGTAGTGGTTTGCGATGAATGTTTTTGGAACGAATACTAGAAGTAACTTACTTCTATAAGAAATTGCTCACACGCGGGATGATGGTATACTCCGCGTGTAAGAACTATATGCCGTTCTACAGCAAACTGCATTTTTTGTTCTTCTCTGCGACGTCTAATCATCTTGCGACTTTTGTGGGTGTTCAAACAAAATCTCTATTTGTTCCTAAAGACAACTTGCTTTTATTGATTAACCCATTGTAGTCTCTCGTTGCATCATTCCAGGTGGCACTCTTATGGTGAGGAGTTAAGCGCAAATAAAGGAAAGGGCGGTATGGCACAACTTGAGAGATCAAATGATTGACTTTTTCGGTAAACTGATCAAATGGAAATTCTTTGGTTAGTTAAGCTCTTGCAGACATCTTCATTTGTCTTTATGTTGAATATCGGTCTCTGAGAGCGACGAGTCAAATAGCCTTATTTTTACGTTCTGTAGTGTTTCTAGAGCATCCAAATTGTAATCTACGCCGTTGTTCTTGTCCTTCGATCTATCTATAAATTAGTTGGGCAATTTTACAAATTAACAAATATCTAAGCCCGATTACATTACCGCGTACAAATCAACTGATTTGCACGATCAAATTGTAATATCACTGCACAGTAATAGCAACAAATCTTTTATTTTTATACTCCAAGAAAAATTGATCAAAAACTTTTTTTTATGTTTTAGTGTGAATAATTTACATATTACTGAAATTTTGATAAAATTGGGCTACTGGTTGGTGTTTTGATTTTTATATCGAGTAGTATAACTATATATTGCATAATTTTATATAAAGTTTGTTTCTTTATGCATTATTTTTAACTAAATACGATATTATCAGGATTATAATTTTATTGTATGAAATAAACAGTGTTTTTATCAATATCAAAGCTACTACCTTAGTATTAAAATAATGATAATTGTATTAAAAAAATATTGTTTTAGACAAATATAAAATCTTGTATGAACTATGAGCTTTACCAGAGGACTCTCAATCAATTACTTTACTACAACCGAAATATTAATGAAATATATAGTAACAAAAACCTACCCGTAAATCCTCTCTGAGCCAAAGCAGCTACATTAATGCGATTTGTTCTATTTCAAACAATTAATATTCAATTCAATTATTTAACGTCGGTCTATTTTTGCTGCCAAGGCTAATCACCGACGTCAGTGGTTAAGACTACCACATCTGGGAATTTTGCTGCAAATTGAGGCTTGTACCTAAGACCCCTGGTATAGCAGTCGAGTACGCTAATCACTACACTAACCGGGCGGTCACAAACAATTAATAGTCTATATTTAACTTAATGAAATCATAATTATTGTTCAAAATGTTAACAGCTGGAATATTGTTATTATTCAGAATGTTGATTTCTTAAAATATTTTACAGTGAGAATTCTATATGACCTGGATTTTATTTATGCATTTTCATTAAACACGCCAATCTATCAAATCATTATTTTTCTGATTTAATGCTAATTTATTAATTTATGTTAGTCTTATAAATAGCGTTTTGTTACAATGTCAACAGCAGAAACCCATTACTTAATGTCAGATTGGGCCTAATTATGCAGTGAAAATAAAACGCTTTCATTTTTATTGACATAAATACTTCAACGGAAATCCTATTACTATTCATTCGCAATCTATATAAACCGAGTTCAGTTTTAATAAAATAATATTATTATAATCATATTGAAGTAGAAATTAATGTTTCAGATATAATATGCCAATATTTGGTATAACATTTCCATCCAAGAAACCACCCTCTCGTAAAAGTAATATAAACAACAATGAAAATATTGAAGAATTATTTACTGAAAATCATGTAATTTCATTCAAATTGGGCGAACAAGATTGCATTTTTGATAACGGGGAATGGATCCCGGAAAATGGTTCAAATGGAACGTTACATAGAAACTCACACAAATTGAGAAACCGTCTTCAGGAATTGCACGAAGAGAATAACATGCTCAAGTTGAAATATGAATTGATGTTAAATATGTTAACGCAAACAACTTCGGAAAACCATTTGCAACAAAGGGAGATTGAGAAATTGAAACGTGCTTCGAGAAAACGGCATACATAATTCAATTAACGTTGTGTTTGCAATCGAAAATGCACAATAATATACTCAAAGGTGATTAATCTTATTGTTTCTACTATGCACGTAATGTTTGTATTTTGAATTTCCAATAAAAAGTACATGCAGAATATAAAACGGTTGTTTTCATAAATAAATATATTAAGATATCCATATTATTTTATTATCTACGATTATAATTTTAATGTTTACAATTATGTAAGTATGTACTATATTGGAGAATAATTAAACGTTTAGTGGTTATAAGTAAAGATTATTAAAGCTACATAAATACATTTAATTTACAGAAAATGACTCAATTACTGATGATAAAGAACTTTTACATTATTAATTAAAATAAAAACAAAATGTATTTATCTTATAAAATATTAAAATATAATGATTAAAACATTTTGGAATAATTATAACACAAATTTATTGAAAATAAAATAATTAAAGACAGCGGAGTGCTAGTCGATAGCGAGTATTATTCTGCGCTGTAACAAGTCCTTGCTCTTGTTATTTTTATATAATATGACATTGTATAACAATATTAAAAAGTAAGCAAAATTGATTTAAAAAGCGTTTATTTAGATAAAAACATTTTTGTTTTAATCTATACTCTACTCTAATTTTTGTTTGAAATGGATTATAATTGCACTTATTGTTCAATTAACAGTTACTAATATTCTAATATTTTTTAAAAAACCAAAAAGTGTTTTCGTAACGTTTCTTTAATATTTCATATTAAATGTACTAAATGTAACTGAAACTTAAGAACCAAATAACATGAGTACCTCAAGTAGGCAAGCAGCATTTAATTTGCTTTTATCAGATTGGACAGTAAAACAACATATCTGAAAAAATCATATCGCAATTGAAGTAAGCAAGTAAGCGATTAAAACAAGAATCAACGCGTTTTGCCGACAGCACACATCATTAGAAATTGTCTCGATTTATGCGAAAACACTATGAAAACAATAGCAGAACTTAAGGAGCAATTATATGGAATCGACAAAGAATCCGAATATATTTCAGATGAGGAATAATGGCCTGGTTACACAATACGAGTTGCTGACCTAACAGTGGACAGCTACTGCGAGAGGCAAGTAAAAACAAAAAATGTTACTGAAACTCGGATGCTAGGTACCGACTTGCACATGACAGTAACTTGTGATGATGCGAGTAGCTGCACTGCAGTAACTGACTAGGACAGCTTGGATGCTAGCTCGCACGGTG
This sequence comes from Tachinus rufipes, assembly GCA_963932245.1. NCBI lineage: Eukaryota > Metazoa > Arthropoda > Insecta > Coleoptera > Staphylinidae > Tachinus > Tachinus rufipes. The sequence goes on along the minus strand of OZ010745.1, from coordinate 65,550,652 downwards.
CAGCCGGGCCTTATTTTCGAGATATTACAACGTGCGAGCTGAAGCCTGGGTATTTATATCCGCAGCTAAAGTAGCTATGTGACATCAACTGGAAGCGGAGTTACAGCAAGAGCACTAAAATATTATCTATGCAATTCAGAAATTAATTATTAAGCATCTGGTAGAGAGATTGGGCCTAATAACCTAAAAAAAAAACTGTGAATAAATTGCATGAAATAACCTAGAAGAAATTGTGCATAAATTGCATCAAATCACATCGCAAAGAACTGCAGGTCATCTATATGTAGAAAATGCAATAAATTGCATCATACGCTATTGCATATTGATGGCGACATTAAGGAAGCTGTAGTTGATATCTGAATCTGCAATAAACAGGAACTAGTTTAAGCTATACTGCCCACATGTGAGGTGTATTTGGATAATTACTGGGGAAAAGAGCATTTTGTTAATCATATTAGATTTACGTTCTTAAGTGCATCTTCTACAATCAGATGTGGCAAGGAAATTATGATTAAACACGGAAGCAATTTCTTTACCTATATCGCAAGTCAACTACAAATGCCCTGATGCAAAGATCTAGAACAATATATTTAAGACAAATAAAAGCTAAAATTAAAAATATTTATTTTAGATAAAATCATCTTTGTTGAATGTTGGACATGGTACGCTGTCAAACAAATATTTAACAAATATTTCCAAGAAATATTTACTTAGCGGATCTCAAATTTAACGAATTGAGGCAAATAAATTTTTTCATTGGCGTGGGTGTATTCTAAAACCTTTTATGCGTGCACAAATATGTAGCACAAATCATAAAGTGCTGTTTGAAAAAATATTGCTGAAAAACCACATTACAATATATAAATAATGTAAAATGCCACATAATGTAAACTTCTGCTAAGAAAGCTCACATGAACAAAAAAACTTGCAGAATCAAATTCAATAACACTCATCAGCGTACACCAGGCTATCGGTTAATTGTTACATTTCTATGGAAAGATAATCCATCAGCATTAGGCGATTCACAAAAGCTTTTAAGAGATTTTATTTATTGGAACATCAATTATTTGGACATATCGTAGGTGAAAATGCATTTTTGTTAAAAATTGCTTTATCTTATTTCAATCGGGGTTTTACACATACGTGTAAAAAACCTCGATTTTCTCAGTTATTTCTAGTTATCATATTATGATTCATAATAACTCAGAAAGATAAAACATGAAACATGAAAGTTTTTATGTAATACTATAAAATTTTTGTAAATGTACATACGAAGTATTGCACTTTTACCGACGATACTAATAGAATAAATAAAGCTAGCTAAATTACCAAATTACGGGTAGTATTTGATGCTTCTATAAAAACAACGATTGGAAAATCTTTAAACAATATTTTAATAGTTAGTTCAGCGATTCAAGATGATTTATTTAACATTCTATGTTGGTTTAGAACACATAAATATGTAATATTAGCAGATTTGCAGAAAATGTATTGACAAATAAAGGTTTGGGAAGATGATGCAATTTACCAACAAATATTATGGCAAAACTCATTGGGTATTCAATAGAACACCAAACAGAATAAAGTTATGACAAGAAAATATGTATTGGGATGTGTACGTAATAGCTCATATACACACATAACAATTCTCTGATACAGTTATCGGATATATATGGAGTCATTATACCAAGGTACTTGCCAACAAATGAGGCTTGTAATCTAGAATAAAATTTATTTGGAGAGTGAATCGGCATATTTATGTAAAATCTGCAAACTTAAGAAGGGGTAACATAAAATACAATATTATTTGCACAAAGTTAAGGATAGCACCATTGAAAACAATATGTTTTGCTTGCCTGGAATTATGTGCAGCAGTTTTAACTGCACAATAATTTTGGTGGAAGTGGAAGATTTTTTTTGTTAATTTTGAAAGTTAAGATTGGCACCATGTAAACACAAACAAAAACTCAGCGGATTTGATATCTTAGGGAACTACTATTGAATTTTGATCCTATGGTGGCATGGGCCTCAGTTTGTTTGTAAAACTAATCTACTTATTCCGCCCTACAATAACTACAATACTTAGACATAACTGAAAGAAAATTATTAATACTAATAAATTCAAGGATAAGCGGTTTAGAATGGTTTGAAAGATATTTTTTATTTTCCAGGTTTGTCAAAATCACGGCGTGGTGATTTTCAATAGTATTACCATCCAAGTATTTTTTTACAAAATTGGTCATACGATACGAGCATGAAAGAAACTTGCATTTTGGGTCACAAGCAACATTTGCTGCAATCAGAAGTCATTACTGGTTATTAACCTTTTCCTGTAAAAATGTATTAGGTGTTTTTAATTTAAAGCCACGACGAATATGCCTATAATGGGAAATTTGCCAAGAAAAAGAGCGATACCAAGGTACATATATGTTTCTTAAAACAGGAATGAAATATTGTGGGCCAATTTAAATAAAAACAACAAACTGCAATCTAAAACAAATTTCAAATGTTATGTGGTGATATTTATTTGCATGGTCACTAAGGCAGTACACATAGAATTAGTAACTGACCTAACCACCAAAGCGCTCCTAAAAACGCTCGAAAAGATTAGTGTCCAGAAAAGGGCTTATCAAAGAAATATTTTCCGGCAACGCTACTAATTTTGTAGGTGCCAAAAGCAAATTAAGTGAGTTGCAGCGCTTATTTTGTGTTAATAACATGTGGCTAAAAAACAAATTTGTAGAAGAAGGTATAAACTGGCACTTTATTCCTTTCTGTGCACTTTATATTAAAAGACTATGGAAGGCTGTAGTTAAATCAACTAAACGGTAGATTTTTTTTAATTGGAAAGTTTGAATGTTGTGGTAGAACCTGATCTGTAAGAGATAAAATTGAATTGGTTATTTTGATGGCAACGCGTACAAAGATTGCAGCAACACTTTTGGACTTGCTGGAAAGGGGAATATTTATCAGAATTGCTAAAGAGACGAAGTGGACAAGGGTACAATCCCAAAAATGGGTCAATTGGCAGTCCAAGAGCAGTCACTTACTACGATGGAAGTTGTACAGGATTTAGGTATTGCATCAGGAAAATAATGGAATTACCAAAGCGGCTACATTAAAAACTTCAGATGGAGTAATAAAATGGGCTATTCATATCACATGTTTAAACATTAGCGTATTGCTATTAAATTACAAAACATATTGGTTTGAATATAAATATTTGTTTCCAAGTTGGTGAAAATCATACAATTATTATAGAATTTTATAACAATTTTGAATTAGTTAGTTTGAAGTATTAACGCTAGAGAATTGCCGGGTTTAGTCGCTCCGTCCTGTTGAGGTGCCACTAGTAGTATTGTTAAGGAAAAATATTAAATCTTATCACATCTACGAGAATATCGGTAAACCTTTTTCTCTGAATAAATATTGACACGTACAGCGCCGTTTTTAAATTAAAATTGGTTCTTATAGGACAAAACGCCAATCAATTCAATATCCAAACGATAAGATTTTAGTAATCACTCTTTTTATATGTTGAACTACATACAATATTCTATGTCTTCATGTTTTTGGTCAAAGATTTAAAGTAATATTTAACGAGTAAAAAATTAACAAAGGACTAATTAAAAACGTCACTTTTTAAAAATTTATTGCGGAGCAACAATTTATTGCATCAAATTTTTACAAATTTGAGTACACAGATTGGACTTTCTTCTACAATGTGTGAAAATTTTATTTAATTATATTCAGGCGTTTTCTTGCTGAGTTTGATGCTGTAAACCCTTATAATAGCGCAACTATTCTCCCCCCTTAAGTAATTTTAAGTAATCAAACAATAGTTATTAATTATACATTAAATTTATAGTTTAAAATTTAGTTGAAACTTTTGTGTTTTTTGTTTTTTAGACTAATTTTTTGAAAACAAAAGCATAACTTGTAAAACGTGTTAAACCTACCCAAATGACGTTGACAAAGATATAAGATTAATTTACATTTATTTTTTAGCTGAGATTACTCCAATCTCTACATGCTAATGGAGCTACATTTTTTTTTATTTGTTTATATCACCACGTAGGACGAGGAATTTATTATGGGTCTTACTACTTAACTTTAACTTGATTAGTTGGAACAATTATTTTATTTATTGTTATAGCAACAGCATTTTTAGGGTATGTTCTTCCATGAGGTCAAATATCATTCTGAGGAGCAACAGTAATTACTAACTTTTTGGAAAGCTTTTACTTTTTAGTTTCAACAATTTACTTTGAGAGGAAAAATTTATGTGATGCCACTGGAATATATTGATATTATTAAAGATAAAACTATTTACTTCAAAACAATTCAGTTGTTACGCAACTTTTTACTGTCAAAAATTAAAAAGTTATCTAATGGCTTATTTAGCAGTTTCAACCAAATGCACAATTTTTATAATCTCATTCTGGTACCGATGCAGTGCTTGATTGCAATGAATTTATGTAGCATTTTTAAACAAGTTTGCAATCTGCAGTAAAACTATGCTTTTTGAGAAGTTTTTTTCAAAATTTATACCGCATTTTGGTTATTGATGCTAGCTGATAAGAACAATAATTCAATTAAAATATAATAATAAAAATCTGAAAACATGTTTAATAAAAATAAATTAAATTCTATAATCACAACAATATTGTAAAAATCCAAAAATTAGTAAGGGTTACGGTAAGCTTTTTTGCATTTTAAAATTAATTTTGGATCAACTGCGACTCTATAAATATACCACTAAAGCCTCATTTCCGTTTTCACTTTTGGTCTCACTTTGCAAACTTTGCATAGCAAACCCGACGTAAAATTGGGTCAAAGCATTGTTCACATCAAGAAGCGTTTAGAGCGGTATAAATTTATTTTACTGTTTTATCTGTTGCAGCAGTAATTAGTTTCCATATGAGTATAAGAACAGAGTTAAAGATAATGATCACACAAATGCATGTATAAATAAATAGATTTTTTTCTATATAGATTTATGCACATATATTTACCTTTACGACATCCTAACCTACACTTTGTGGTAAATATCACAATATTAATTTGATCATCATTAATAATTAATTGCGGTATGATGTTATTAAATAATAACAAAATTAATCAATGCCTAATAACAATAAAAATAGTAGGTTTATATTGTATAATAAAATTAACAACAAATGGTATGTTTGTATATAAACATCATACGATTATTAATACATTATACATTGCGTTGGAAGCAATTAATCAGCATAAACGTCTAATCATTTGTATGTACATTAAGTACACTAAAAAAGTTAATATTATCCACAACAGCACAAGATGAGATTTCTTTATACATTATTGTCATTACGCATAACAACGTGTAGGAAACATTTAGCAATTGGGTACCATATAAATAATATTTAAATACAAAAATGGGTTTCTGGTTATTCAAACCGCCTTAGACAATATGAAAACTGTTAATAATCTACAACAAGTTTAGATTTGGTAGAATGTTCACACTCATTAGAAATTATAACTTAATTTATTTTACGTAAATAGTTGAAGATAATTTCTTAGCAATTAATATACAATATATCATTAATTATAATTCTAACTATATAATTAGTTATTTATGATACCTACGGTATATTGAATCTAAAATATTTAGTATTCATGTTTTCATTTCTATTTAATATCTCTTCACTATTAGAAAAATATATTATGACAAATATTAAATTAATTACCGACAGCTTTCATAGCTTCGTATTATGAAATATTTTATTTCAACATTATACGGTAGCAAATATGCATAATATTCAGCATTGGTATCTTAACCTCGTATATGAATCATTAATAAAGAATATAATGATAATATTAATATTATTTTTAATTTAACATGGTCGTTATTGGCTTTTTATGAATGTGTTAATTATTTACAAGTAATTATTAATAAATTTTATTGTCCATGGAAATATAATTTTATATTTTTATAAAATTATAATTCCATAGACAATAAATGGTCTGGCGGTTTTTTAGATAGATATAAATAATAACCTAAATTTTTATACAAGTAATATTTTTACAAAAAATTATTTTCGGTTCGTTTACGATGACTGTGTATAATTTACATAATTTCTGTGCACCAATTTTCGTGCGAATCAATCACGCTTCTTCCGTAATAAGATTTAAATAAAAGTCGTTAGAGCATACAAAAAAAGCAGGTGAATCAAAACCTCAGTTGTTCACGGTCGAGGAAATACTTAACCGAAAAGTACCAAAGGAAAAGGAAAGAAGCACCTGACTAATTCTTGCAGCCGAATGAAGCTCTGCTGCTCGCTCCACCTGTCGCGGCATATGATACAACTGTTATGTCCGTTTCAACTTAACACTAACAGTTCATATTGTTTCTTTTTATATTGTTGTGCAATAATATATAGACTACACAACACATATTGTCTGAAGCTTGCTACTACATCTAAGATAACTTCCTATAATATTCAATAAACAGATGAGAACGAGTACATAATATAAAAGCAATTTTGTGTTTTACCTAAAATAGGAAATATGATGAGTTTTATAATTTTAGAGAATATTAACTAATTAGTAGGTACATAATATTAATAAAATATATTATATCAGCAGTCGCCGTAAATCCATTAAATCAATTTTATCAACAAACTATAAAACAGTTTGCTTGATAATAAAGGAATGCAATAGTTAAAGCTTTATCTTACCCTACGTAAGTAGAAATAGTGTTCACCAAGTATGTCATGCGTACAGGGTTTGCACAAATGCTTTTCTAATTATCTTTGTTCCCATTACGACAAATAAAAATGATAATGTTTGAAATATATGATTTTGTGGAATTTATACTTCTTAATTTACAAGATTGCGCATTTTATTTAAATTAGAAAATAAAAACATATAAATATGTATTGCTATAGTAAATTATACATTAAACATTATCATATTTTTAAATTATTATTCAAAATAATTACGTAAAACCGGTCACTTAAAACAAAAAGAACTTACTTTTGCTAATCAAGAACAAATTTTAGAAATAGTTAAGCAGAATTGAAACCGGTGAAAACCTTTTTAATCTAAAAAGGAGTTTGACGTACGTCGAAACTGTTTAAAATTTCAGTAATTTTTTAATTTGTTTTTATAAATAATTAAATTGCAAATATCCTTTTTAACTATAAATTTTAAACAAAAAAAAACTGGAAAAAAAACTTACAGCAGGATCTTATAAAGAAACTTAATGAATACACTTGTTTAAACCAAAAGGGTCACACTTGTGTCTTAGAAAGTGCCGACTTAAAATGTTGCTTAAGTGACAGAGGTTTGTTTGCTGTGTTATCTATAATTGTAAAAAATAAAATAAAAAATTATTAAAGGACTAGAAAATGTAATAATTATATGATATCTAAACGGGCAATTAGGAAATGAAAACTCAGAAATAGAAGGATATATGGGAAAATTGGAGACGGAGGCCAGAAATAAGAACAAAAGAATTATAGAACTGGGAACTTATAATAACAAACACAAAACCGACTAGAAACAAAAAATCAATACTAGACTACTTTATAGCAAGCAAAACAAAAATGGAAAAACGTTTTAAATGTCAAAGTATCAAGAGAGACTGATATCGGAAGCGATTATTATTTAGTAAAAATAAACATGAGAAAAATAAAATAAAAATGAAACAAGAGAAGAAAAAGGTAAAAGACAAAATAAAAGAAAAACAATACAGAGATTGATTTCAAGAAATAGTAAACAAATGTAAAATAAGAGGACACCGTAAGTTGAAAAAAACTGGGAAACGTTTAAGAACATCATAATAAAAGCAGCAAAAGAAAGCAGCAAAAGAAAGCTGGGAAACAACAAAAATAGAGAACTAAAACACAAGGAAATCTAAAATAAAATTAAAAATTAAAGAGAAAAAAAAAATGGAAATGATACATAATCACAAAAAAGGAAGAAGACTATATAGCATACAAAAATAAACGAAAAGAAGTAAATAAAAAATCCGGCTCATAGATTCAATTTGGTAAAAAGATGGGGGGAAACTATAGAGATACCAAAAACTATTTTACACTAAAAAAAAAGAATATAATATGTTAAACAAAAAAGACGAAAATGGAAATATAATCACAGAAAAGGATAAAATAATGGAAAGATAGAGACAACATTTTATAGCTGACAGATGCAGAAAACTTAAACCTGGAGGAACATATAGACATGCAAGAAATAGAAAAAATAAACGAAAAGGAAGTGATAGACTTCATAAAAAACTGAAACATAACACCGGAAATAATAAAAATATAAGAGTAAGGTAGGATGGAAAAAAACCCACAAAACTACTAATTGACATAGCTAAACGTACTAAAATACCAGCAGAATGGAACATAGAAATAATGCAATAGTTATAGGGGAAGGAGAAGCAGCATACCGGGCAAGATTTTAGCAAAAATTATAGAAAAAAAAAATAAGAAACTAGATCAAAGATACAGTAGAAGACACGCAACGTGGATTTAGAAGATGGAAAAGCATTCAAGACCCCATCTTGATTTTAAGGCAAATGAACGACAAACTTTAAATAAGAAAAAGTATAGTTAAATCTGTTTTATTGACTTAGAAAAGGCATTTAACCGGGTTAGTAGAATATATATATATATATATATATATATATATATAGGATTTTTCAATAAGAGGTTTCATTTTGATAATAAATAAACGGGTATTTTTTAAGAGAAATCTATAAATGTTTATTTCATTGTAAAGAGGAAGGTATGCCATTGACATTTAAAAACGATATCAGTTAAATGGCCGCCACGTTTGCAGTTTCAGTACCACATTGTTTTTATGAAATTTTCTATGACCAATTTGCACATTTGCGGCTGTATGTCTTTGATAACTTCACGAATTCCATCTTTAAGGTCTTGAATCAATTGTGGAACATTGACATAGACCTTATCTTTCACGTGGCCCCAAAGAAAAAAATCTAAAAGTGTTAAATTTCAAAATCTTGGTGGCTAATTGTGATCACTTCTTCAAAAAATAACACGGTCAGGAAACTATTCTTGCAAAATTGACATTGTTTTCAATTCCGGCCACAAAAAATCATTAATCATATTTCGGTAGGGCCATCCATTCACCGTAACAGTTGCAAAAGCCTCATTTTTGAAAAAGTAGGGTCCAATCACACAGCCAGTTCAAAAACCGCACCAAAGAGTGACACGTTGAAGATGCAAAGACTTTTCAATAATTATTCTTGGATTTTCTGAGCTCCATTTGAAGAACCCAATTAAAATACGGTGTAATCGTTTGTGGAATGTCTAATTCCAAAGATCGACAAAGAATCGACAAACCTGGGTTTTCTGCAACACTACGGGCTACATCAGCAATATTCTCATGTGTTCTTGAGCGATGCACACGGTTTCGATTCTTTACATCTCAAACTTGTCCTAACAGCTTTTCCACTAGCTTTATTATATTACTAGAAAGTGCTTTACGACGACCAAACAGTGCTTTAGTTTTGCGAACTGTCACTAAAAAAATTTCACCATTTTTGTAGTAAATTTTAATAATTTCAATGCGTTGTTGAAGCGTGTATAGTTTCATTTTTAATAATGGCGTAGTTTTTACTTGTCAAATGTCAAAAGATAATAGCTTCAAAATTGACAGCTGCTCAAATAGCCTGCTATTCAAAATGAAACTTTTTTTTGGAAAATTTTTTATATATAAAAAAATACTACAAAAGCAACATAGAACTATTTAAAGCCATGTATAAAAAAAAAAACAAAAACATTGTTAGAACGAGCAATAAAGAATTAAGATAGTTTTAACAAAGATCGGGTTTAAGAAAGTATCTGTTTTGAGTCTAATAGTACTAGACGAAGCCATAAAAGCAAAAAAAAAAATGAAGATTTTGAAGGTAAACAAAAGAAAATTTACAATACAATATCAACATAATATACAAAAAATTAACGGAAATAAACAAGATTAATATAGACAAATTTAAAACAATGTTAATATTATAAAAAAAACAAAACTTATAGAATAACACTATAAGGAAAAAAGATTGAACAGGTGGAAAACTTTAAATAATTTATAAAAACAAATATAATAAAATCTAATAAGACCAACATAATCAAAATATGGACATTATCAGAAAAAGCATAAAACGACAATAAATAAGATTCTTAACCCTTAAGTGGTCTTTACAACGCACTCAGTGATCTGGCGTCAAATATTGCAACAACATTCTGTCAAAAAGAGTTTTTTACTTTTTTGGGTCTAGCTAACCTATGGGAATAATATAATACAGTGTTTGTGTAAATATTTTATTTGAGGAACAGTGCTTTACAAAGTTACACGTGTTTTAATGTTGTGTTTCATCTGAGAGCATAAAGTGCTCATAGCGACAAATAACGTAAATATTTCTTTAAAATTATTTTAAAATTAAAAAAAAAACCTATAAAGAAAATATTGCTAAAAAGAGATGTAGTAAATGTATTGTGTCCACCCGCAAAAAGAAATAATACCACCATTAGATGTAAAGGATGTGTTAACTTTGCATGCTATTTTTTTAATAACTAAATTGTTTTAACTTTTGAAATGTAAAAATAAATAAGTTTTATATGTACCAGATATATAAATATACTTTTTTATAACGATTTTTATTTATAACATAATATCCATCGGAGCATAATGTGCACCTAGCGACAACTTAAGTTATAAAAGATGTAGCAACTACTTAAGGGTTAAGAACTATTGAAAATATAACAAGAAAAGACAGAATATGAAACGAAAGACACAGACTAAACTTACAAATAAAATCCATAAATAAAAAAATAATAGAGAGACAACTAAAATGGTTAGGACATGTGTGACGAATAAAGAATAAACGAATAACAAAAAGAGTATTTGAAACAAAAGGAACGGAAAAAAAACATCGAAGAAGACAGAAAAACTTGAAGTGACAATAGAAAAAAAGAAGCGGAGAGAAAAGAGGAAGGAATGAAACAAATAACACAGGACAGGCGAAAATAGAGAAAACTATTTCAAAATCAAAAATCAAAAAGTAAAATGGTTTATAATAAAATAAAATAAATAAATAACTATAAAGTATATTTAAAAGTTTAAGAATCTATATCTCAAAAATAGAAATATTAGGAGATAAATATATTATTTTTAAATATTGTGTGTTGGAAAACAAAAGCGGTGGTTTACCGCTTTTGTTTTCTAATTCTTCTAAACGACGGACAAAATCAGCCATAGCTTGTTTGAGCAAATCCTTAGAAATAGCTTCAATTTCTTCTTGAATGTTTTTTTAGATATTTCTAGGTTTACTCATAAAAAAATTGTTTTTAAATAACCTCAAAAGAAGAACAGTTATATCAGGAGATTTTGATGTTACCACAGATTACCGTTTTGATAAATTAGTTTGCTTGAAAATATCTAACGCAATCTTTATTCTTTATCATGCATTATGACATGTAGAACCGTCTTGTTAGCAAAAGTAGTTCTTGTTTTCTTAAAGTGGTTGAATAAAAGATGTCTGAAGCATATATGCATACTGTTCAGAGTTTTATAATTTTTTTTAATACGGTATGATGAAATGACATGAGTTATGTATCTTTCTTTGTACAGATGGAATTTCATCTTGTGCAGATTTTTTTTAGTACTTGTTGCTGATATTAACGCGGCTGCATGTCGTTTCACCCATCGGTTTGGACTTTAAAAAGTCTTCCCGTTTTGTATTTTCAGGGTTATATGCAGATCTTTTCCTAATACTTGATTTTCTGTTTTTAACTTACCCATTATTTTTCAACTTGCGCAATTCGAAAGTACATTTTGGGCCAAAACTTTACAAACATTAAATTGACGACAAATTAATTATTGAGATATAATTATGGAACCAAATATAATAAAGTTTTTAACATTATAGAAGTCTAAAAATATAAAGATTACGTTGGCACTATTTAAACCAGAAAAAAAAAAACAACCGAGGTTTAAAATTGTCAACATCTATCTTTTTTTGTCATTTATTAAAAGTGTTCAAGAACTTTATATAAATAGAATAATTTAGAAAATTGACAATAGAATAGGAAAGTCAAGTTGAGACTAAATTTTAAATTTAACTCATTACATTTATAGTAACCGACGTATAATAACAAAAATGTACAATATTACTAACAACTGAAATCTAGCAAAATGTGTAGAGTGAACTTTACATAACATAATCAAATGGAAACGTCCTAGCTTTAATACTTATTATTATTTGTACAAACGATCAGACAGCTTCTGCGGTCAAGCAATACATTTACAAGTTGACAAGTCCTTGCAGGAAATAGCAGTTTAGTATAACAAGAACTACTTGAACCTAACCAGTACAGCTTAGGTATGCACCTTTTACCTATAAAACAAAGAAGCAACAAGGAAAAAAATGGAACAATATTAATTAGAACACTGCAATACTAATGTATTTAGGACGCAGCTTACATTACTTTACATTGAACAAAGTATTTTAAACAACACTGCTAGGATAGGATGTGCAGAAATAATTTTAATTTTAATGTTCTTGTATTTACTGTAGTTTTTAATATGTTGTTCTGTAATACGGATTTACCTGTTGGGCAATAAATTATTATTATTAAAAGAGAAACCAGTAAATAGATTTGATTTACAATACGCAAAGTGCATGGACGTCTTTACAACAAACTAAATTGTACCTAGATTAACACTGGACAGATACATATCATAAAAATTGTTTCAACGTTTTTTTTTTATATTGATAGATTAGTGCTTATATTTATTGTCATTGCTCTTAATTAATTTCCAAAATACTATCAAGAAAATGATTAAAAATAAATACAACATTTTTTAGCTAATAATTAAGGCAAAATAAAAAAATGATGGATGATTGATTCAATAGTACGAGTAGTTTAGATGTACATCTATTGACCTTTTTAGAAATTTGATAAAAGTTTTTGTAATACTGATTATTTTCAGTCTTAGAAAAGCGGAACTTGAATAAAACAAAAGTTTTCTGAACGCATTGTAAACCAAGAAACTTTTTAATTATTTTTTGTAATAGTGCTGACACAGTTGAGTTTTTTTTTATATAATTATATGGTTCTTTTAGTCACGTATCACTTTTATTATATTTTGACTGATTTCTAATGTTTGGTTATTTTTAAGAATGTCATGATGAGTATATGGCTTGTCTCAAATAGATAACATATTACGCTCACAACATGATTAATAGCACTTACAAAAAAAAATGATTTTTAGAATTGTTTTTAGAAGTGACATCAACTGTATAGTGAGCGCAGCGATTCTGTACAAAAATTAAAATATAGTGTTGACGTTATAAAATTATTAATTTGATTTATGCCATTATTGAAATTAAATAAAAATCTTTATTTGCAACAAAAACATTTATAAATATAATATGAAAATACAGTTTTATAAAAATTATTAAAGAAGTAAACAAATAATAGTATAGATTGTGAAGAGATGCTATAAATAATAAAACTGTGGATGTAGCATAACAGTGGGTGAAAAATACTGAACTCAAATATTGTTTTTCTAATCTTAACTATAATATGTTTATTCTATAACTTATTCTACGGAATGAAAAGTATGCTATATTATACGTTTATTACGCATGTATGCGTGTGAAAAGTCATGTATACATGTGGAAAAATCATTACATGCTCGTTATACAATATACCATTTAAAGAATAAACTTTACATATACAATTGTAAATATTATTAGAAAAATAAGAATATTTTTACAGAATGTACTGTTATTTGTTTTTGTAATAGATAGTTTTACATCATATGCCATCAGAGGTAATCCATATATGCTAAAACTTTATTATATTTATTCTAAAATAAATAACTATTTCTACATTAATAGATGTAATTTTAATATTTTAATGTTTGCACAGTATACTGTAGTGCACTTACTTTTACACGAAATATCATCTAAATATGCTATTTTACTCTAAATGAATTGAATTATATAATTTCAATTCACAATGTAAATTTATAACGATAATCAAGGCAACCTAATTTAAATTTTTATTTATTTTGTTAATCATTCTAATATCTTCATTAACATTTTAATGGATAGATAAGTAATTTTTTTACATAAAACAGAATCTTAATTCTAAATTATTGCAATAATAAAAATATATTGCTTACAATTAAAACTAATTAATATCATTCCTCAATAATTAAAACTATGTTAATGTAATAAAAGGTATATATTATTAATGCTCTTAGATATGCAAATCGTTATTTTATTAATTTATTAATAAAAATGTATTATTATTATTGGAACAAACACATCATATGGAATTTCAATTGAAATCGGCGTATGCAAATTCAAAGTGTAAATTAGCACTTGAAACAAAGGGAAATTATATTAATTTTCATTTGATGTTATATTAATATGCATCGTACAAAGAGATACGGAAAGGTCAAATTTATAATAATATGCATAAAGAAATTAGAACGTGTAAAATAATATTTAACTGTTAACGTTATATATTATAACATTATATTCTTCATATAAAGAGTACTTTTTTATAAATATATTATAATAAACTTAGCTTTCTCGTAAAAGTTGATTAATTTGCCTTGTGTAAACTAACATTAAAGATTAATTAAATTAAGTAAATAATGTGAAATATTTATTGTGAATAATTTTATGCCTGCAAATGATTACTGATAATATAAATTGTTATACATCTCTTCCTTATTGAAATGATTACCATTCTCATTTATGTAACATTTTACACTGCTCAATTATGTTAACAGACAGACAATTTTAAATTATAATTAGTATTGTGTACAATAAGAATGATACAATCTCATTTTGTACCGTAATACATATAGATTAAGATTTCAACTACTAAGAAATAAAGTTTATGTTGGTAAACGCTGCCTGTACGTATCTCTAGATTTTTACTATAAAATTAATTATTTATATTACAGTTGGCAATCATTTTGTAGGCATATATATATTATCTATTGATTAATTAATTTAAAAATATTTTCCAACGATGTGAAGATAGAATGAAGATTATTCAGAGCATATACAGCTGTATACAAAATAAATATACAAAAAAGTATTTAATAAAATTTTAATAGGTAATATTTAAATTAGATTTATTTTTATTTTCTAGAATAATAATTAGACTTATTGATATTTTAATTGATTTATGGTAATGAATGAACAATACAAATATATTACAATTTGACACAATATAAATTTAAAATTATTATATTACGAAATCTATCTCATAAATACATATATTCTGGAATATTATTAAGTAGTAAAGCTTGTTCATGATAAAGATGGGATCTGTGGAGATTAGTTGGAAATTGGAGTTATTATGGATTTGAGATTAAGAAATATATGCACTATGCAGTGTCTATAGAGTTATTTCTTGTGCTTACTTTAAACATAATAATACATTTAGTTTTTTTTTTTTTTAATTGCCACAATTGTACTATTGCTTAATAAATTACTATCAAAAATTAATTTGTTAACATTGGGATTGTTTAGCAAACCAACGTAACACATCCAATAGTTTGGATATTGTTACATCATTTATTACTGCCAACTAGATAAAATTATTTAATTTTAAAGTTTTAAAGTAACAATGCCATTTTGAATATATGCTTTTCTAATTTTTTTTTAAATAATTATTTGAATCAATCAATACTTCAACAAATATATAAATTTTATAAATAAATTTGAGCAAAAATAAATTATTTGGGTTAAGCCTTGGTAGACTAAAAGTACACATTTTGTAAACATCCCACGAATGCCCTTACAAGCTTTTGTAGGCTTAGCAAATTCTAGGATAGACACATAAACGCATAGTTGGGCATAAGATGTTTTTTTTAGCATTGAACATCTTAGAATGATTTGTAAGGCACACGTTATAAGCTCTGTGTGACCATACTATACTATAAAAAAAATAAGTTATACAACATGCTAACTTATCTCCTGGACCCTTCGGGTGTTATCATCATCGCAACGCACTTGGTATATGAATATGATTTTTTTTTCAAATTTTCATAAATCGACAAATTTTACTAAATGCAATTGAGTTTTAAATTTTTCATTTTGTTGATAATAAACTATTCATTTCCTATACTCATCAGTCATCACCTTCTAAATATTAATATGTATACAAACTGTACATATTCAATATTTATTGACATATCAATTTTTATTTAACATGCGAATGATTCCAACACGCCCAATTAAATTGATAAAACATACAAATGAATACCACAGCATTTGCCAGTTGGTTTATGTACAGAATATACAATTAAATAACGGCCTTTGCAGTGGATCGTCTTGGAATATTATCACGTAGGAATTTATTCCTCTGTAACATTTCAACGAAATCAATTAGATACATTTATTGATCATACTTATAGATTTTGAATAATTTACAAATAACTAGACGCATATTTGGAATTCCAATTAAATATGTGGGTATTATTTATTGCATATCTTATAGACAATAACATTTTATTATATTTGTTTTTTTTAAAGATTTAGTTTAGATACATAATTAAGATATGTCTTGTGTATCACAGAGTACATGCTATATAAAAGGTATAGGCTTTTAAAATTGTCATGTATTTAAATTAATATAGACACTGCTGCACGTCTACGCAAAACATTTGAAAATTCAACACGTTTGTATTTCTATAAAATTGTCATCACACACATAATTAATTCATTTAACGGCGTTTATCTTTGATAACATCTTCTATATACTACTTTTTTTGCAAACATTCTATCATGGATAATGATATACGTGTCCGATGCGAATGATAATATTTGAAATTATAATTACTGAATTTAATTCCTGTTATTTTAATATAAACAATAGATTTAATTAATGTTTAACAGTATGTCCACGGATTAAAAAATAATATTGTTTGATTTGTTAAAGCTTTTTTTAGCCCTATTTGTTATAATTTTTTTTTTATTCGCACTTATCACACAAAATTTTGGACTAATAAATGTCAGATTAAACATAAACATTAACAAATTTAATGAAAAATATAATAAGAAGAAAACTTCTGAACAAAAAATATGAAAAATGTTTTTATTTTGTAATTGTATAATTTCTTTTTTAAAGTAATATTAATATTGAATTATAATAATTTAATAAACTCAATATTAATGTTGAAATTATACTCAACATTAATTGCTTTTGTGTGCTTTTTTAAAAAATGACTAACATACTTACACAGAAAAGAACATGTATAATATATATCTTAAATTAATTATGGAGATGCTAAAATCCGGTTGGATAATTCAATGCAGATATCAAGCATATTTGTAGTTGAATTTATGCACATTGCAATACATATTTAACCAGTACGACCCAGTTGTTGAACTACTAATTAGTAACAAAAAGTGAAAAACTTAACACACTATTTTAAATCAAGTGTCTCTCTGGGTTATTAGAATGTTATCACACTAGCTATTAATATTCGATCATATGATTATCGAATGTTAGTATAGGAAACGTTATACAGTTATGGCATTAATGAATAATAAGATTTAGCATCAAGAATGCACACAGTAGTTTATTACTTCTTACCTTCGCATGGCTATGATAAGGTGTTGTGTCAGATATTATTATAATAAAGCATAGAGGTTATGAGAAATAGTAACCTATGACCATGACCAAATCTGTTTAATATATTTTTTACGTTTAACTAAGTTGAAGCAATTGAGGATTTTATACAACTAAAAATAACATTTTGTCTACATTTTTTTTACTGATAAGATGCTATGTGTGAAAATATTTGAAATTATTCATATTTTGTGTTATAACCATAGTATTTATGTCATTACTTACATAATTTTATTTAATTTATTTTCTATCTATTAAAATGTCATTTGGGTTTCAGTAGTGATGAATATTAAATATAAATTAGACCAAAGTCAACTCGAGGGTAAATGTAACTTAACCTCGTTTAAATACAAGAAATGTTTTTATTTAGTTGTAAACATCTTATTGTTCTAATTACTTAAACACATTGGTCACACTATTTAATATGACATTGATTAAGTTAATATGTTACATGATTTATACAAACTTTTGAATTAAAAATATATTGAAAAAACCTTTACAAAGATTCCGTTTAAGTTTTTAATGTTTTTTTATCAATTGTGCATTGTTCAGCTTTTTACATTGAACGGGTTAATAGGAGTTATTAGATGACCAAATCATCTCGGTGGACAAAGAGCTAAACTTCTATTTAATCATATTTCGTGAACTGAACTCCGCACTGCTACCTTGCTAAGTTTACGGTCTAGCGTTAGCTATATTTGTAGTTAGTACACATCTTTAAATTACATATAAAATTTTGTTTGTGCAATTTTTTAATGAATTGCATTATTAGTTAATAAAAATTGAGTATTATAGAAATATTTTTGAAGGTGACATTCCAAACGATGGTGCGGTGTTACATTGTCAATGATTACAGAAAAAATCATTGAAAACATCAATGTCTTGTATTTTCTAAGATACGCTTGTATTTAAAATAATAAATGTTGCATATTTTAGAATAATAATGTAATGTATTGTGTTATAGTGTACGTGTCATTTTTTAATGCTAATGATTTTTGCAACACACAAATTGAATAAATGCATATCTTATTGATGGTAACAAATTATATAGATTATTTTAAATTAAACTGCAAAGCTGCAGATTCAATAGTTTTAGTTTTTTAGTTTTTGAGTTATTTTAAATTAAAACTTAAAAGCATTATACTGTTTGCTTTGATATTATGATATATTTCCAGTTTATAAATAAAAAAATCTCAAGAATTTTGTGTTCACGTTTTTGCATTGTACTATTGATCGTATATTTGTTCGCTAAAAAAAAACATAAAGTTCTACTATACGTTATTTTATAGTTTTTTTTTTCATGTTCTGACTTGATTTGCCATTTTGAGTATAAAGTCTATGTACTTGGCTTATCCGTTAGTCCGGCTTGTACTAGCTTTGGTATTCCCCTTGGCCGAGTTTGAGTTATTTTAAAGGTTGTCGAGGATCGGCAACAGTTTTGAGAAAAAAAAAAGTGATGGAAATTAAGCTTGCTGTGGCAATATGGAAGACGCCGGTAGATCTTAGTAGTATAGAGGATATTGCTTTATATTATATGCTTGTTCACAAGGCATACTAACTTCACTTCTTTCTATCTCCCGATCGGCGACAAAGAGCCCACATGCTAAACATGTCACAACTGTCTGACGGTGAAGCACATTTTGGAGGAATGCTGAGCCTATCTTTCCTATTGTATTTGTTTTGAGCTCACTAATAATGTGGTGTTCATTCTGCCAAATATAGAGCAGTCTATCGGAATGTGGATCAATTTTTTAGGAGTTGCTGGATCACTTAAAAAAGTTTTGTCTTTTACTGAATTTTTTTAAATTCTTTTTAATGATTGGTCCGTGTTGTTTAAAACACCATAATAATTTACAATTTTGGCGTCATCTGAGATATTAGGAACAAAAATGTTCTACAACTTTTATGTCACTTGCGATATTAGTTTTAAATGAACTTTTCAATTTTTGTGGTACTACAATTTTAATGTGTTGTGTCGTTCTCTCATTTGGCATGAGGTTACTATTATTTTATACATTTAGTAATCGACGCTGATAAAATTGCAATAAGCAATGTTTCAAGTTAGACGCGTTGTATAACTTTAAAAATTTATTTGATAAATTATATTTTACTAGGCAGTTTTTGTGTAAGGCTAGATAGTGACGAAAAAATTTGAAAATTCTCATAACTAATATATGAATAGTTATTCCCAATATTAATTTAACACAAATATATTTTGAAATGAATTAGAAACTTACCCTGATCAAACATAACTGAAAATTTAATGGTGTTTTTAATGTAGTTTATTCATATTTAACAATTTATAAGTATATTTATTATTATTATATTAAGTTAATATGCAATATAAAAATAATTGAATGCTTAATTGCACTATCATATTTATTCATAACATATTTCTGAATAGGTACATTCAGTTAAAGCGCCTTATTTTTATGTGGGCAAACCTTAAGCAATCAACATAATTTATATGCCAATTTAATCATTAATTCATAATTAATTAAACGATGATTTTTATGCAAATATTGCATCTACATAGATATTAATTATGCGTTAGCCAATCCATAAATCATGATTTTAATGATATTTATGCGATATTGCAATTATCACTTTCGTAACCATCAAGAATACAAAATTATATGTATATGATTGTTATTTGTTACAAACAATTACTTATTATACCTTTTTAATATTATTATGATTATTGTTATGATGGTTATATGTTGAAATTGTGCTTAGTAAAATATGAAAGAGCGGAATTAATATTGTTCTGCTGATTTTTAAATTGTTTCTGATGGAATACTAAGAATTGCAAACGATACTTTTGTTTTATTGTGATATTGAAATGTCAGAATAATTAACGGAAAATTGGTCTTCGTGCAACTATATTAATGATAATAATATTACATTAAGTATTTGTGTTATAAATAACACACTGTTTTGAGAAACAGATACAAAAAAAAAACAATTTACAAAAAAGTTAACATTAACTTAATCAATAGGAATACAACTAACAAATAATATAAAAATGTCTTCCCAAGTAATACTCTACAATGTATTACACATAGATGTAATTCAAGCTGTATGTGAAATATACGTGTTAGTAATATGATGCCTATAACCATAACTATAAAATAGTTACTGCAAAATTTCAAGCAATTCTCCAATTATATAAACTATGTCGCTGCCCACTAAATCCATTTATTTATTGCATGACGACTTCCGTGTCCTTAAAACTGATGTTATTAGTCATTCGGTTAAATTGGAGGCTGAATGGCATCAAAATTAAATTCGTATTATATACATACTTATGTAATATTAAAAATTCAATTAAAAATAAATGCATATAATAATCTCAAGGTTGAGTTTGTGTAGCATAATATGCTTTTATTTTTTGTTGCTGAATATTATTATACCGCTAGCAACTACATTTGGTAATAATTGGTCTATAATAATATTACAACGCCATAAATGCAATAAGTGATTATACTGACATGGATAGTTATAACACCTTTCAAGCTTATAAATAGTTTCATTTTCAAACCATGTTAATTGCTTAATCAGGTACTAGATTGGCAAAGTGCATGGTCATTCAGAACATCTAAAAATAAAATGCAATATTATTTCTATTAATATCTGATTACCTTATTATTTTATTGTAGATGCATTTCAATTTGTTATTTGGTACGGTAATATATTCTACTTATTTTAATAAGGTATGATTGCAGTTTTCTCCATTATATGAAAATGTAGGGGAAAGCTGAAAAGTTTACAGATTGTTTAGATTTTATATGTGAGCAACGATTCTGCATATTTAGATAAGTATCAGGTGATTGTTTTCACTTTTACATGCATGTTAAGTGTGATTACAAACATGTAGTCTGTGTACATTGCGCTTTAAATATGTTTTAAATCAAACAGAGCGGTTAGTGATGAAATACAATATTTCACAAAAACTCCTTAGAAAGAACAATGCATGAAAATGTAAGCTGTGTGGATTCATTCGAGCGCATTCGTACTTTACGGTTTTGGGTTTGATGTATGCGCGATAAGATTGATTCCAGCTAATAGGATATCCTACGAGATAAGACAAAAGGATTGCAAAACGTAATTAATTTACATTTTCTTCAGAAGGATTAATTCTATAAGGCTCTGTTTGTAATCAGTCTTTGGAAAAATAAGTATTTCCTTTCACAATAATATTGTGCTTGCATGTGTAACATTATTATTATTTCTAATGCACTGTCATGGGGAGTAACTCAGGTAAAATGTAGCGAAAAATATTTTCTATAAACATATGATCTAATTATTTGAAATAAAAAATATTTTTGCATTTTCTATTTACAAGTAAAGTTTCTAAAAAAAATTCCGTTCAAATATGTTGATATAATAAATAAATATTTTATTTTATATTGAAATATAATTAAATATATATACAGGGTGTCTCAAAATTGACGCCCGTACTATTGATATTTGACTCGGGGCTAAAACAAATTGAAAATTAAGAGTGCAAAATTTTCATTTTGTCATTTGTTACAGAAATCAAACGTGTTAGTTTTTGTTTTTTATCAAAACAAAAACTAACATTTTAACTTTAAATTTAATTAAAAACCTATTATAATAAAAAACAAACAAGATATTGTCTACATCTGTTTACACTAAATAATGTGTTCAAATAGGCCGCTTCTTACTTTAAGGCAAACATTTACACGATGTATCATGGAAGCACGAACTTTCTGTAGCATATTATTGCCTAACGTCACAGCGGCGTGAACAAGAGCTACTACATCTTCAGGATTCAGAACAGGTTTGCGGTAAACTTGTTCTTTCAAATAGCCCCAGAAAATTAATCTAACGGATTTAGATCTGGGGATCTAGAAGGCCATGATATTGACCTATCTCTTCCAATCCATCTTTCTGGGAGTTTTTTATTCAGGGTATTTTTCACTTGTATTTTAAAATGCGCCTGTGCATCATCATGTTGAATCCAACAATTTAATCTACCTGCTAATGGAACTTAATCTAGTAATGGAAGTGGTAACTTTTTATTTAAGAATACAAGGCTGAATTAAGTCGGTTTGGTAGAATGCGTGAACCAATTACATTATTATTATTCAGGATCCCAGCTTAAATGTTACTTGGCCATCGTTTTTGATAAGATTTTTAGCTTATTAAGTGAAGGTTTTCATTCATTTACTGATGCAGATTATGAATATTTATAATACCTGTTAAATGTGGACTCATCACTCCACAGAATCTTCAATAAAATGTGGATCGTTGTTAAAGCTATGCAACAACCATCTACAAATATTGACTTTAAGCTCTCTATACCCGTCATGCAAAACTTGAACTTGAGGCCTAAATGAATGCAAACCATTTTTTCTAAATAATCTGGGAATAGTGTCTTTTTGGATATGAGTTTGAGACGATACAATTTAAACGTTTGTACTTGGTTTCAAATCAACAAATTTTGCAAAGATTTAAATTACTTGATTCCAGTAATCTTTGTTGTACCCGTTTTATAGTTTTTGCATCGGGGTGCTGACGTTTTAGAAGCTTTTCCGCATAAGTCCTAGCCGCAGCAGTGGCATTGTCATTACATGCTCCTAATACTTTTAACATATCTTCATTACAGTAGTATCGTTCTATTTTAAACTTACAGACCCAAAATACTTATCAATATGACAGAACGATTTAAAAATTCATATAAATGTCACTAGATTTAACAAAATAAATAACTTAAAATTGTGTTTTGAGTAGTGGTCGTAGAAATTTTTTTATTTTATTTACTTTTTTATTAATGACTTTATAACGAAGGACAAATGGAAAATTTTCTACTCTTAATTTTTAATTTTGTTTAGCCTCCTGAGTCAAATTTTAAAAGCGCGGGCGTCAGTATTGAGTTTATATAGGTATATGTAGATATTAATAATGTAGTAATCACTTCTGGTAAACACATTTAGTTTTACTTCTTACAAAGGCAATCTTTTTTAATTCACCTTCCATAACCTACATTCATAACATTGAAAGTGAATATACTTATAGTTGTTTAAATCTTAGTGCAGTTTTTGAGCTGAACCAATTGGCAACATCTGCTTATCAAAGACTTTTGAACAGAAAACACAAATTTGGTTTGCATGCAGTTTCTTGCTTTTAGCTTGTATCTTGAAATTGCTAGGTTTATTAAAATTGAGTTTGAAATAAGAAAGACGCTTTTTTTATTAATTATACAAAAATTAAAGTTTTTTTTAGAAAATATTAATAGATATGAACTGAACGTCATGAGAAAAAAATCTTGCATCAAACAAAAAAATAACATTTATGGACTTGTTTCAGTACTAAATGTACTTTATGCAATATTTTATTTGGTTTAAATTTAAAAAAATAATGTATGGACTTGATCTACTTTAACTCTAAATTTTTCTCTCAGAACTGTCAAATGAGTATAAGTGTTTTCTAGATGCTAAGCATTTAACTGGAATTTAACATTACAGTACTTCCACATATTTTACTTGATGCATGCAATCTCTTTTGCTTACTCCAGAGTGTGTTAGTTAACACATTCTTGAATAGTATAAATAGCACTTACTACATATCTATAAACCTAAAGTTTAATTACCTTAAAAATTCTTTAACATTTATTAAATGTTATAAGATTCAGATCTATGTAATATGCGGTTAACTACTGTATGTGGAGTTTAAAGGCTTCAGGATCAGTCTAGTAACAAAGAATTAGCTACTTAAATTGTTAAAATAAACTATTTTACTATAAATTTAAAAAGAAAGTTATAATTACTATTACCATACCAGGAAATGTTAGTAATGACCGTTTGCTACTATAATTATAGATGAAATTTAAAATGTCAGAAAATTGGGAGTCAATAATAAATAAGGGAGGCAAATATATTATTAATTATTTTATGTATTTTGAGTTTTATTTTTTTAAATTTTTATCAAACAAATAAAATAGTATAATGCATTAGCGTAGACAAAGAAATTCTGGAAATTTTATTAA
Organism: Tachinus rufipes; assembly: GCA_963932245.1. NCBI lineage: Eukaryota > Metazoa > Arthropoda > Insecta > Coleoptera > Staphylinidae > Tachinus > Tachinus rufipes. Next base: position 65,525,965 of record OZ010745.1, on the reverse strand, counting down.
AAATGTGGTTTTATAAGATTAATACTATAATAGAAAATAGAAAAACCTAATAAAAAAGCTGAAAAGTTTAATAGTATATAATTATATATACTAGTTTATCTTATACAATTAGATTGATATTGAATAAGATTATTTACAATTTTACGTCAACATAACAACCAACTTTTACAGAGAATCAGAATTTGTTAAAGAAGAAGATGGATTTTAGGTTTGATTTTTTAGTAAAATTTAGATTACAGATTCATAAAAGCTGGCCACTTTAACAATAAAATTTATTTTTTCTTACTGTAATTAGTTTGAGCTTGCTAACAATTAATTCTGATTAAGTTTACCTTAACTGAGAGACGTTCAAGTCAATTTTTTAATTTGCCAGTGGTCGTAAGTTTGATTTTTTATTTGAAGAGACAGTTTTTCTGGTTAGAAAAAAGTTCTATCAATCTAATAATTTAGGTTGGAATCCTTGAAATTAAACTTTCTATAAATGGCAGTACAACACAAAGATTGTTGCAAACTGCATTACTATTTGCGCATGTTACAACTGCTCTCTTTGTTTATATCTACTCGCTTAAGATCCCATTCTAGAGGTTGCTTTATTACGCCCCGGTTGTGAGGCAAAGTGCTTACTGGGTTGGGGTTTTTTAGTTCCTGGTTCTTGCACGTTAGCTTCCAGTAGTGTTTTGTTTGCACGGTTTTCCCTCTCTTTTGATTGTCTTAGGCAATCTGTTTTTTATTTGGGCTTCTTATAGTTGATTACAGGATATTTCTATGTGTCTATTGTTACCTGCACGTTTGATTTTACTCTTGCAAATACATAGTTCCTATAGTGGATGATTGGTTGGTAATTGTTGTTTTTGACCACCTCGCTATAGCTGTTGTTTTTCCCGTCAGTAGGAAGGGTACCGATAGACTGGCCGCTATGCCTACATTTTTTTCACTTTGTCGGTTATTTTCATTTACGTTATTATGCTGATACACCTTGAACTTGAAAGATGTGTTTACTGCATTGTGGGCACTTCCACAGGAAGTAACATCTTCTACAACTTTAATGTTAATTGTTATACTAACTTTTTATATTGAAATACTTTGCTGCTACTTAACTAAACCTAAACGAATGCGTTGAATATACCTTGACAACCAACAGACGACCATTTCAATCAGCGCTAAAATTTTATTGAATGCTTGATTGTGTTCAATGAATTTTAGACTGTGTTCCGTAAACGCACTCATTTCATTACTCAAGTATTGTCAACTAATCACATGCAGTTTTTTATTAATGAATAATTCCATATTGCAAATCAAATCTATAAATTAAAACGTAATCAGGAAATCTATTAAAAATAATATTTACAATAAAACTACTTGTGTTTTAATTTAAGCCATACAAATATGTTGTCATTATTTTATTCTATTTAACGATGCATTTTTAATGGTATCCATTCCCGAACTATAATGGAATATAAATAATAGAAAATAATAGAGAACATATTTGTTAGCCACTTTAATAATATAAGTAAGTTTGTATAAATCATTCTTTACCAGGGATATTCTAAGTAACAATCTCACTGGCCAGGCGATTTTTAAATTATATAACTAATACAAGTTTTTTTAACTAAAAACGCAGAAAATATAATTTATGATGATATCTAGCTATACAAAAATTACCAAATTTCAAACAAGCAAATAACATATTTTTTTATTCTTTTATAAAATCATTTATAATATAAAAAAAACATATGTAGAAGGTGAGGCTACTATAAATGTGCAAATAACTCTACTATGACTATAAATTTCAATACCATAACATAAAGAATAAATCATTAAGCGATATAATATACGTAAGTAAACATGAATTTATCCATTTTAAGTGTTCTTGAATATTTGATTATATTATTTTTATCATTGCCATAACCAATAAAAATCAATATTATTTTTGCAACATTAATGTTTACATAAATCTGGCGCCGTTAATCCATCTTTTTTGCGACATAACAAAGGTTAAATATTAATATTTATTTTATAGTGAGAATATATTAGCATGCATAAATATTCAATGAAACAAAAAACAAAATAAATTTTATTGTTTAATTATTCTTGTCGCATTTAAATTTAATATGTACACATTGTTCGGCTATGTAAAACAGTTTTATATTTGTAACTGTTTAAATCCTACACAATAAGTGTAATAATGGGCATCGAGAAGAGTTTTCGTCTTGTACTTGCGTATTATATTCGCGATAGCTACTTTATACAATTCGTTGTCTTCGTTTTTTCCAACACAAGCCGTGTATGTATAATCATCGTTTTCCTTAAGGCTCGCCAGATATAAAAGGAAACGAAAATTACACTGGCATATATGACGCCATATGCGTGTTTCGCTTAATAATATCCCGACGAACGTACATAGGTATTACATTTTTATATATTGGGTGAGTTATTTACAGCACACAAAAATAATTATATTTTACAGTCGGGGTAACAGTTTTATTGCATATAGGTCAATTATTTTGTTGTTTCTGAGTATGCCTTGAATTCATAAAAATATATATTTTATAATTATCAGGACAATTATAATAATAAGAGTGTAAAAACGATGGTGGTTTCTCTGTGAATGAAGGAGTATAAGAACAAAAAGGCAGTTTGCTTGACCAACCTCAACTACATACTATGTTACTGGTTAAAGGTGCCCATTCATTATTGTTAATGGCCGGCGAACTACATTTATTGAATATTAATACTTATGTTACAGTTTGTAACATTTGAATGCATTTTTATATGTTGTAAATATTACACTTAATTAAAATACAAACGGATATTGTCATTAGTCCAATAACAAAAATAATTTACTTTCTAAGAGAAACCATTCACTAAGTTATTATTTATTTTTAACAAAATAAAATTAATATTAATATATTCGGACTGAATAAATTAATTTCTTAACTTTATTGATAATCATTTGCAAATTTTAGAATATCGTTTTATTTTTCAATTCTATTTACTTGTGAAAATTTTGCAAATGCAATAAATTAATCCATAAAAGGTATTATATACGGTTTCGTAAGTTTGTCTGGCACTTATTTCTGGAGATTTCTAAATGTTATTTAAACGTTTCATAGTTAAAAGCGAAAAGGGCAAAGTAGAATTAATGAAAGGTATATTCTTTGTATATCGTAAATTTAAATAAACGACTAATTAAAGTTTAAATTAAATACGACTCGGCATTTATATGTATGTATGTGATTTCAAATCATTTTTGTTTTATGTTTTGTTGCATAATCAATTTTATTGCAGATAATAATAAATATCTAAAATATGTATGTAATATTATATAATGTACTTATTGAACATATTGCAGATTGATATTTTCTAACTTGGGAATAGATATCTAATTGAAACAGAAATAATAAATAAATTATTGAGACATCCAAAACTTGTTTTGTGAATAAAATGCATAGGTTGTGAGTTTCTTAATTTTTACTTTAAATTTATTTCGATTTAGGTGTTGAATTTTATTGGTTACCATCATCATAGGTTTGTTTATTCGTTAATTATATCTTAAGTTATGGTTTTTTTGAGTTGAATAGTCATGTAAGGATTGTTGCGCAGTATACATTTTAATTTTGTTTTTTTTTTAAGTTGAGACATTTGTATATACAAATGCACAAAGCAGTTAGTATTTGAAGATCTATAAATTTCTGTTTGTAGTCATCTTTATATTTTAGGCCACATATTATGCAACAGCTCTTCTTCGTGTTTTAAAAACGCTGCTTAAAATTGCTGCAAATGAATATTTACATGATACAAAGACAGCATTAGTAACTTCTGCTAATCTCCGCAACAACAAAAAATTTGAAAGTTTGTGGCTACGATAAGTTGTATGTGGATCCCATGCAAGTTTAGGGTCTAATTACAATCCAAGAAATTTTACAATTTCTTTTGAATATCTCCAGGTTTTAATGAAAAATTAGTTTGTTTGACAAAAACTATTGGTAAGCTTTGGACTGTGTTTCTGTAATATCTTGTACTAACACATCAAGTTGTTTATTAGATTTTATAGCCTTAGTATTATCAGCAAATAGTGTAAATTGAGCTTCAATGTTACAATACGGTATGTTGTTGATGTAGATTAGAAATAGTAACGGTTCTAAAACCAAACCTTGTGGAACTTTAAAGCTTATTTTTTGAATATCTAAATTTTGTGAACTTACGGTGAAGCATTGCCTTCTATGCTGCAGGCTAAATTTTTAATTTTTTTTTTCAAGATACTTTGGGACACAATTAAAAGTTTATACTTATCGGTTTTAATTTGCATTACTGTCCCTGCATGTTTTTGCACTGACTCTATTTACTATTTGATTTCTTCAAATTGATTAAGTTCTTTACTTATCTGTTGAATATAACTTGGTTTTGATATATGCATTTTCTTTTAATCTGTAGAATTTTTGCTGTTATCTAAATTTTTTTATTATTTTTGTTATGTTCTTATTACTACAATCTCTCCTTCAATGCATTTTACTGATGGATGGTTTGTTGGTTGATTCTCATTTTTTTTTTTAATATCAAATCTGGTTTGACAATTTTTCCTATCAATATTGTAGCGAGTATGCTACCTGTGGTTGCGTGTATTGAGTTTCTGTATACTAATAAGAAACAAAATATTAAAATGTGTTTTGTTCTTTTTGTCTCTCATTGCAGTTTTTAGTTTATTTTTAAATGTTTTTACGATGTTTTTTGCTTGGTCATTACTTTGAAGGTGAAAAAGTAGTGTTTTTACTTTTAATATGCCATTGTTTTAAGAGAATTTTTCTAGTTCTTTTGAGACTAAGTTTGGACCGTTGTCGCTTACGACTATATTAGGTAAACCATAACGTGCAAAGGTTTCTCTTAATTTTTTTTTTTGAAGTAGTATTTTTTATTTTAAAGATTTTGAGCTATTTTGAAAAGACGTACGTTTTTTGTTGGTTTTGGTTTATATGTAAAACAAGATTTGCATGGTTTGATTTTTTGTTCTTTGTCTTTATCAAATTTGTCTATCACATGTATGATTGGCTTATGTTCTTGCATTAAACTATTTCCTGAGTGGTATGCAATTCTGTAATTAGTCAGGGTCTTAGTATTGCTGGTATAATGATTCTGTGTTTCCAAACAAGACTTGGTGGATAGTTGAGTTCTGCTTTTTTAAAATGATAATATTGACATTGGCCTTGTGCCGTTCTTGGCATATTTTATGACTTTTATTAAGATATTGCCTTTAATGTTTCTAACTTTACTTTTTTGTTGTTAATTGGTATTTTGATTTAATCTAAAGTGTAAACAGGCTATATTGGCATTTTTTATCTTCACTTGTGTCTGGATAAGATATCAGCTATCACATTGTCCACGTTTTTTATGTGCTGGATTTTAAAATTAAGTCCTGCTAACAATAATTTCCATCTTTGTATTCTATTGGCTTATGTCTGTGGGATGCTCCTGTTTTTTTGCAAATAGAGCTACTAGTGCTAGGTGATCAATTTTTAGTGTAAACTTTGCACCAATCAGATACTGTGAAAACTGTTGTACTCCGTATATGATTGCTAAAGCTTTTCTGTGAGTTGTTGAATACTTCTTTTTATATGGTGATAGTGTTCTGGATGCATTTGTTTTTGAGATTGTGCATTAATCGTTAAACAAACTTGGATCATATTGCATCAGCACTCTTGTTAAAATGATTTGATTTTTATTTTTTCAATGATTTTTGGCATTTGTCATTCCATTTTATTGAATTGAATTTGTTCAACAAGTTACAACAGTTTTAAAACTTTTACCGATTTTTTGATAAATTTGTAATAATTGATCATGCCTAAAAATGATTTTAGCTGTGTGATCGTTTGTGGTGGTAGAACATCGATATTTTTACTTTGAGTAGCCTTTTTTGAATTTGTCCTTGATTATTATGTGACTTAAATATTTGATTTTATTTTGGAAAAGACTACATTTGCTTACTTATGCTTTTAAACCTACCTTTTGTAGTTTTGCTAGAACTTGGTCGAGGTTCCTTAAATGTTCTTTTTTTTGTTTTTCTAGTGATTAGTATGACATTTTGAAAACTAACTACGCCACCAGTAGGTTCTAATATGTTCTCTGTGTGTTTTTTGAATACAGCTGATGCGATTTTTACTTAATACATTAATCTGTTCACATGAAAAACACTTTTGCTTGTGCTAATATCTTTTTGGATTTGTCATCTAATTTTATTGTTTGTTGTTCCTTCATTTTTATAAATATTTCTTCAATCTTTGATAGCAGTTATATAACATCTTTAGTGTTCTTGTAGACAGTCGTTTTGTAGTTTTTTTTTAAATTTATTACTGAAACAAGTTTTTTATGCATTTGTTTCTACTGGTGATATCTCACATACTTCTAATCTCTCTAATTTTGTATTCATATTTTTTTTTGAGTACTATTAGTACAGCTTTTGCCTTATAGAAAACTGGTTATGCGTTGTATTTGAGTTGAACATGTTTTCATTAAATCTTGACCCAATAAATTAGGTTTCCAATAGTTTACAACAATAATTACTAAGCATTTTGCCTGTTTGGCAAGCTTAACTACTACATGAGTTCAATGTCAGAGAATTTTGTATTATTAGTTGACTTATCTACAACTGCACTTTCCATAATTGTAAATTTACCTAATATATCAATTTCAAAATAAATGAGTTTTATTTTATTTACTCTGTTAACAATTTTATTTATATCTTGTATATTAGTCTCTAATTCTATATTACTTGTGGTTCTGTCTGTAGCTATTTAATTTACTTTTTTTACATACTTTGGATAAATGACTTATTTAAGGGCACTTGCACATGCAGTTTTTATACACACATTTTGTATGATGCTTGTTGCCGCTGCTTTATGATATTTTTAGTTTGTGCTGTTTTCTTGTTTAGTTTCTACGAAACTGTGACTCTCATCTTTGTTGTATATTTTCTTTGGATATTGCTGCCGCTGTTGTTGCTTTGAAAAATTGTAGATCTAGTAGACTTTTTTTTGGGCAGTCTTTCTGAACAGCTAGCTTGGTAAGAGTTTAGAGAGTTGTTTTTTTTTAAACCAACTGTCTTGGAAGAGTCTACTTTGTAATCCGATTATGATTTGGTTTTTATCATAAATTCTAGGTTTGTACCAAAGTTGCTGTTTACAGTTAACTTTTTTATTTTGGCAGATTCATTGCATATGCTTTTTTTTCTTGAAGGCGTTGTAAAATTTTAGTTCCTTTTTGAATGTTGCTGTAATGTTTCTCCATGATCTATGCTAATTCATCAAACTTCTTTGGGTTTATTGGGAAAACAACTCTTGTAATAGCTTATATGTATTATTGCCTACTACCTTGATTACTGTAGTTGTCTTTATAGCTCCATCGAAGATGATGTTATCTTTGAAGTGTTGTCTTAACCTTTTGCTGTATATTATTTAATTTTTGAGTTTACTGTTGTATTCTTTAATACAACTAATTATTGCTGTCGTTCTATTTTTTTTTTTTTTTTTTGTTATGTTTTGGTGTTCAATCAAACACTACGTATAAAGTAATTATTAACTATTTGAGTTTAACCCAAAAAAAAAACAAAGTAAAAAAGTCAAATGTATTGTATTTAAATTGTTTTGTTGACTAACCAGGTAGAAACAATGTTTTACATAGACTTGTTAATAGTTTTGGAGCTTCTGTTACAATATTAAAAAATATATTTATATCACCGATAGACGATATGGAGGATATGCTGTAGCAATAAATATATTTTTAGTCTTTTTGTTGCTAGTTTAACATGGTTTTTTATTTCTAGTATTGGGGTACATTCAATGTTTTTATTAAGTATTACTGCAACACCTCTATGACTACTCTTATCTCGACAATAACCTAAAATAACATTATAACATAAAAATTTTAAACAACTTTTTTTATCATCTGACAACCAATGTTATATAATGGGTTTTTCAATAAAAGGTTTCATTTTGATATTTAAAAAAAAAAAGGTATTTTTAAAAGAAATCAATAAATATTTATTTCATTGTAAAGAGAAAGATATGCCATTAACATTTGAAAACGATATCAGTCAAATGGCCGCCACGGTTAACGTTGCAGTACTACGTTCTTTTTATGAAATTTTCGACCAAAAAGATTTTTAGTTTTGCGAATTGTGACTGAAAAATTTTCACCATATTTGTAGTGAATTTTATTAATTTCAACGCGTTGTTAAAGCGTGTATCGTTCCATTTTTAATAATAGCGTAATTTTTACTTTTCAAATGTCAAAAGATAATAGCTTAAAAATTTACTGCTGCTCAAATAGCCTGCTATTTAAAATGAAACTTCTTATTAGAAGACCTTTTGATATAATTATATTTGGCATGATTGCAGTTAGTATTGCAATTATTATTATTATTGAAAATAAGATTGTCAAATATTTGTCTGTAAAATTCTAGTAAATGCAGAATCTTTAAATGGTACAAATAAAAGAAGATTATAAAGTATAAACGTATAAGTATAAAAGACCATGGAGAATGGTACAAATTCCAAATACAAAGAAAATGAAAACTTAAGGTTAGGTGGAAGAACAGTTTAATACTGAATCTTGTCTTTTTATAAATATTTTATACTATAAATAAAGTCATTATTAGTATTATTATTATTATTATTATTATTATTATTATTATTATTACAGCCAATAAGTAAAGCTTCAAACTTATTACTGTTATTAATATTTTTTTTCATTTAAATTTTATTGTTTGATTTTTCTTTAGATTTGATGGTTGATTTGTTATACTACTCTGAAAAAAAAAGTTGTTAACTATGCCACAAAAATGTATTGTTTACTTGATCTATTATTTCAAAGAATTCTGATTTTTAAACAACTATATTACTCATGTTTTGCTTTTAGTTGCTCGACTATGCATTGAAATGTAATTTTTTGTAAAAAAAATCTAAAATTTTATGTGCAATGCAGTTGTTAGCAAGTTTTGAAGTTTTGCCATTTGCGTTTGCTTGATGGTGGTGTTGGTTTGCTAAAAGTTGCCGACCCTTCAAAACTAGTTTTATATCGTTTATGGTATTCAGTTTTTCATGTACTATAATTTAATTTTTTCTTTCTTGGTTATTGGTGTCTTGGACAAGTTAGCATCTGCATAAATATTGTATTAAATTAAAACAGAACGATATATATATCTATATGGGGTTGATTGTACTTGTGTTTTTTGTTTTTTTGGTATCACTCCCTTGTTTGAATCTGCACTACGCTGTAACATTTCAGGTTCAGCTTGTATTTATACTTTATTTCAGTTTTATTTCTAGATAATTTATCTACTAACATTATGTATTAAAAAATCTATACTTGCAATTTTAGTTTTGAGTTCGTTAATTTTCTTTTTTATCTATAATAACAGTGAGTAGTATGAGCCTTTACTTTTAACTTATTGTCTGACTTGGTACATTCTTTGCGATAAAAAAACTTTACAAATACAACATTTAAAATAGTCTCTAAATGTAGATTTATCACAACCTGCACAAACTGAATTTAAGTTTATTAACGTTGTGTTCAGCTCACTTTCAGATAGCGCACGACGGTGTTTACTGATCGTCAATGTGCTGCAAGCATTGATATAACTATAGATTTGAAATTTTGGTATATATATTGTACTTAGATGCAGCCAAAACCGTTTGATTTATTATTTATATCATCAATTGTGTTTATAAGCTCAAAACCGAAATAATACCAGTGCTGAATTTGTGATTGTTTTATTGAGATTGAATAAATTGTTTAACTATTTCATGTGATGGATTCATTAACAAATGAGTTAATTAATTAATCATTTTAAAACATCGATCAAAATAAATATTTCTATGTAAGTATATTTACGGTGATTAATTACTTTGACATTAAATCATTTAACTACCGCCATATTTAGAATAATAAAATGTAAACTAGAAACTTAGTTCAATTGGAATTAAATTAAATGCGTTCTATATTGAGTAAGTATGTATTACATTATATTACATTAAGCTATTTATTACAAGAAAGTTATCCTCAAACAGACCGGTACAATTAGTATGGCGTATTTTAGTTTTCGATTTCTGGGCACCTACCGCGGCATAATATGTTCGTACTTTGCATTATAAGGCTCTATGTGAATGTGAGAGAATGCCAAGTAGCAGATGGTTAGTTCATCACCTGAAGAAAAATTACCAATAAAGGAACAAAAAAGGCATGTCGCGAAACTCCCATAAGAAACAGTTAGTAATGACTGTATGTGTATGTGTAGGCTTTAAGATTTTTCTATAACCCTAATCTGTAGTTTTTGTTATATAAGAGCGGATCTATTATATACATAATTATATTTACGTAACAGTTATTTAACCTATTATTTATGATTTATAAAATTTAAAGAATATTTTGTTAGGAATTACTTAATACGACATAACATAATAAAAAAATTGAATTTCAACAAATCAAAATAATGTATCATATATTCTACATTTTTAATTAAGTTAAATCTATTATGAATTGTAATTTAACAACTATTTAAAATAATTAAAAATGTTTATATATTTATTTTTTGTTCGACTTTATAGTAGATAATTATATTTTTTATTAAATCTACATCACCATTTTAAAATGCAATAATCATTTTAATCTGTAGCTATTTTCCTTGCAAGATAATTATATATTTTTTTATTTTTTATGTTCACCAACAACCTAATTAATAAAATAAAAGTAAAACCATAATCGTTGTATGTCTGTTACCATAAAAACATGACTGTACGTGGATAATTAAAGGTTTGTCATTTTTAACATCTATGATAAGTCAGATATTTAATATTTCTTAAAATCATTCAATGAACAATTTATTTATTTATTTTGTGGCGTCTGATAATTCTCAATAGCCGATATAGACTGGCTGGCGTAAAGTAAATGAATGAAGAAGAAAAATGTTGGAATTTGACAGAAAAAATACACATAGAAACACTTTATTGCATATCCTCGGAGAGTCATCAATGAATGTAAGTTTGAATTTCTTCTCATTCATGGCATTTTATAGACATTTCGTTTAAAACATTTATGTCAATTCTGATCAAACCGGCATTTTAATTAATATTTTTTCTTGTAATTATGTTTAAATAAAATAACTTAAGAATTTATTATTACTTAAATACTATTATTTTTTTATTTGTGTTTGTAGATAACAAATACAAATTTTTACTAAATTATCATCCATGTTAAATCGGAAGTTTATAAGTGTTTACTGGTAAGAAAGTTATAGAAAAAACGCATCCTTATGTGTCATAATTATTTAAGTAGAAGTAACACGCAGGAATTACAATCATGTAGGAAGCCAATTATACCTGCCATCATTTGAATGAAAAACTTTATTTATTGATATTGCCACACGCCACTTCCTTAGATTCATTTCCAAGTATTACATATAGAATCATTTAAAGTATACCACACACGTACAATACTTGCGAATATTATTTATGTTTATGTACTATGAAAAATATAAGCGTTATAGTTATAAAATAAGTATAATTTATTCTTTGCTTAAGGCCAAAGAGATAAGGTTGTTAAACATCATTATATTTAATTGAAGATTTAATCGATATAATTATCCTTTTACTTTTACTTGTTATTAATCTTTTTATTTTTTATATTACAGGTCAACTTACACTATAGGATATCCTCTTAAAAAGTAAGTTCATTCATAATTTTGTAGTTATTTGAAATATCATATTGCAAAATGTAAATTAATACGATGACGTTATTCATATAATTAGTTTGTTACATGTTAATTGAATATAATTAAAAACACATTACTACAGCACGTCGAGTCAAATAAAGTAATAAACAAACATTTAACATTGAGTGTCAACATCTTCTCACTTAATGTTTTTTATTTGCTTCTAAAGTAAGTTCAAGCACACCGAAAAATAAAATAAAATAAGCAAGTAGTAATAAGCCAGGTTTTTGTCACATGAGTCACGGCTACGTGTCACCGCTCATTGTTTAGGATTATCCTATATGATGCATCACAACAAGGACATTATATTTATATGTGTCTTGTCTGGGACGTGAGATTTTAACAGACGCATAATTCAAAATGTTACAGAATTATGTGTCAAGTTCTTGGAGGCCAAATGTTACTTCTCCTAATGAGTTTTACTTAGAATTGCGGGCATCAACAACTTAAGAAAATCCACGTTACAGGTTTTAAACCAGAACAGAAAAACGTGTAAATTATAAGATAATAAAAATGCATTGTGTTTGAGTAATATAATATTTATATTGGCATAGAAATGAAATTGGATTTTTTATACTCTATTGATCTTACCAACCGAAGGTGCTTTTCTGCATGAAGGGTGAAATGAGGTGTGAAGATTAATGTTTGTAAATTTGTTTGTTGATGAATCTATGAATGCATAGACGGTTAAAGCGATCAACATTGGTTTAAATTAGTTTGTTATTTTGAATAAGCTTGTAAATGATGTTCGCACACAAATTCATTTAGCTTGCTAATTTTTTTCTTGAACGGTACCAAACTACTGTTTTAAATCACATGGCTCTGAACAGTTATAAGTATTATAATGCACTTATAATATTGTGCTCCTTGCGAAATTGACTGTTTCAACAATACCACATTAAAACATTTCTGTGGTTATGATTATTAATTTTAAAAATTCATTTGTTTCCAGTCGTTAGTTTCTAATTTAAAAATTATTAGATGTAGGTTCTTAAACTTTTAAATTATAATTTTGATAAATGTTGTACTTGTACTATAACTGATCAAATTATGTATTAAACAATTATAGAATTTAATTTATTAACGTAAACATAAAATACTAACAGCATAATAATACAAATATATTTTTAATATAATTATTTGTATCACGTTGACTATTTGTTGTATACTTGCATACATATATGATTTAGGTTATTAATGTTATTAATATAATCTATTTAATTATATTGGTTTTGCAATCGTATTGGATTACTTAAAGTTGAGGATAGTCTGTTAATTTAATTTACTATAATATATTTTAGGAAAAACATATTTGATTAAGTTTATTTTTTTAATACCTTTTATAGAAACAAATGATGTTTTAGATGTTAGCTAAATTCAGAGTGGTTTTATAGTAAAACATTTTCTTAAAACCACTTGGTTATATGTTGTATAAGCTTTTATAAATGAATTAAAAATAACAATTAAGTAATAATTAAGTTATTATAAATTACTACACCACCTGGGGGGGGGGGGCACTGTGGCGTTATTTTGCAGTGTTTTATTTGTTGGTTATATATTTTTTTCTGTATCTTTGATTTATTAAGGCTTGTTAGAATTTTTGACTTGATTATACTATTAAGATGTACTTAATTAACTTTTTTTTTATTCAATAGTTTCATAATTATGAAAGAATAATTTATTTGATTATATATAGTACTACAAGGACTTATGAGTTAATTTTTCTAAGATTGTTATCATTAGTGTTTTGCTTGTTGACTGCCTCTACTCCAGTATTTTAGTCCTCCGTTTTTTTTTCATTATACTGTACCTTTCTCTTTTCCTGAGAACATCAGTCATTTTGCATATTCTTTTCTAACACAAATTCTTTTGAATGCCTTATCCATTTTTTAATGATTGCACATACTAGCACTTTTTTCTCTTTTGTTCTTTTCAACACTTCATTCCAAGTTTTGTCTGACCACTTAATGCCTATTAATCCATATTTCAAATGTTTCTATTTCAAAACATTTCACAATCTTTTTTTTCAAAGCAATATATCTACTTTGCTACTCAAAATCTTGTTCTTCCTTTTAACAGCGTTTTTTGCAATTTCTTTGCATACCCTTACTTATTTCTCATTTTTTCCAATTCTCTGTAATTTTGGTACATTATACCTTTTCACTTTTTAAGAATAAATAATATACATTTTTTGAAATTAAAATATTGTTAGATAATAAATAAGTTGGATTTGATTCTAAGAACCGCAAAATCTTTGTTGGCAAACATACTAAACTGATTTTTTATAATATAATTCTTATATGGATATATATATATATATATATATATATATATATATATATATATATATATATATATATATATATAGATTTGTTAAACCGCCTATACAGACCCAATTTGCTATATACTACCGACGTTCCCAGACCAAATCCGACGTTCTCAGGCCCGGCCTTGGGTCTGACAACGTTTTCATGTGTTTTTCGTTATTTTTCGGCATAATATAGCAGGAGACAAAACAACACCAAAATTATTTTGGGACTGAAAACGTATATCAAATATGTCAACACATACAAGTTTAGTTTATTAAATATGGCAGACGAGGGCGCGCTCGACGTATTTGTATACACACTGCATGGCGTTATCAGACCAGCCATGCCATACCGACGTTTTCAAACCAAACATTGGCAACGTTGTGATAAGCTATAATATACCTCGCAGCTGAATTGGCTTTGTGCCCGGCCAGAGTTTTGGGCACGCAATAAAACTTAAAAAACAGCACACATTGCAATGAAACCTACGGGCTGGCGCGCTAAAAAACAAAACATGTGAGCGAACATTTTTTTAAATTTGCGTACCGTGCATCAAATTACTTACTTGATTTAATTGTTGCTGATATGCTTTTTTTTTATTTCTTTGATAAAACAAATGCGCTGCATTAGTGTCCATATATCAGATCAAACACGGGACACCTTTGATTGTATAGAAAATATAGTTTTTTTTAATAGTGCTAGCTTTTGCGTTTTTTATTATAGGTCATAGCCGCTTTTAATTTTCTTTTTATGCAAAAATATTCGTTTGGATAGAAAATTAAATAAAACAATTACTGTGTTTTATTTTATTTTTTATTATGGATTATCACGTAGTAGCGGTCAACTCTATTCCTTTAGATGTCTATTACTTATAATATAATTTTAAAATAAGAATTTGTTTTTTAGTTTTATCTACATATATGTTTATTAGAAACTGTTATTAATAGTTATTTTATATTTTAATAATAATATACTTGGTTTTGGGCCGCCCGAGTTGGGATTTGAGCCGGGCCCGGATTATAAGCCTGACATTGGGCTGAGTTATGGGTCGGATCGGTACTCTTATAAAATTAACAACACTTTAAATTTACTTTAAATTTATTATTTCTTTATCCCAACGCGGTTATAGCATTCCGAGTGACAAGGAAGCAAGGCTATTGTTTGTTTTTTGTAATGTGCATAATATTTCTTACTCAATTTAATCGTTGCTAATATGCTACATTTCTTTAATAAAACACATGCGCTGCATTGGTGCCTAAATATCCGATTAAACAAGAAACATCTGTGATTGTATAGAAAATATTGTTCCTGTTTCAATAGTTCTGGTTTTTACATTTTTTTTTAAGCAATAACTGTTCCTTAGATGTTTATTATTTAAATCATTATTACAAGTGATTTTAATGTATTTTTAACAGCAATCATTATTTCATTCGTTTGGATTGTATTCAAATCTAAATGAAAGTACAAGGAAAAATAATACTATATTTAATATATTTACCAACATAAGCAAAGCAGAATAGATTATTAAAACCATTAATCTAAGTTTTTCAGATCATTTAGCAATTAGTTTTGCATCAACTTTTGTCACAGTTAAAAAAAAAAACTAATAAACGCATTAATTACAGACTTATTACAGACAAAGGACTGTTAATATTGTACAACATAATAGATACTGTAGACTGGAGTTTTGTTGCCAATCGCAATTTAAAATTTGACGTAATTATAAATACTGTTGTAATAATAATAATACTAATAATAATAATAATAGTGTTTATTCATTTTGCCAAAAATACAATTTGGATATGAAAAGTCAGTTTAAAATTAAAATTGTAATGTAGTTATAAGATAAACACTTTAAAATGTACACATAATATAAAATATTACAAAATAATTGATTACAACACTATATAATAATAATTTACAAAGTAAAACTTGTGAAGTTTTCATCTAAGTATTCCTTCACTGAATAGTACGCCTTAGAAATTAACAAATCTTTTAAAATAATTTTAAATCTATTTAATGGCAGTTCTTTTAAGCTTACCGGTAAAACATTGTAGCATTTTATAGACATATATCTTGTACCCTTCTCATACATTGCTAATCGATGGATTAAAATTTCAAGTGTGGTAGTACCATGTCTAGTTTTGTGATATAAATTTCCTGTTGTATTGTAATTACTTTTATTTTTCTTAACATTAATAAGTAATTTATAAATATAAAGACTATACACAGTTAATATTTTTTGATCAATAAATAATTGACGACATGGTGTATTTAGTTTTTTACTCAACATATTTCGTAAAATTCTTTTCTGCATTTCAAATACACGTTCAGTTTGTGTCGAACTACCCCACACTGTAAGACCATATGCTATGATGGATTGACATTGGCCGTAATAAATAAGCTTTAATGTTTCAAGGTTTAAATACTGTCGAAGCTGTGACATAACATAACAAAGAGAAGCAATTTTTTTGCAAACGTGAGCTGTATGAGATTGCCAATTACAATTATTGTCAACAAATATTCCTAAAAATAAAGTTTTTGTAGATTGCGGTATTGAGATATGGTTATGTCTCAAAAGAAGAGAGTAGTCGGCTGGTATGTTTGTTGCTTGAAAACGAACACATGTAGTTTTATTGATATTTAAAAATAAATTATTACTACTAAAATACTCTTAAAAGATTGACATTCTTTCATTTGCATTTTTAATTAAAATAGTTAAACTATCTAATTCAACTAATGTAGATGTATCATCCGTGCTGCCTTCCTTTCAAATAGCTTTCAAACCACTTGTACGCTATTCCTCGTATACCATATCTATACAACTTATTCAAAAGGACTTGATGGTCAACAAGATCAAATGCTTTGCTTAAATCAAGAAATATTCCAAGGCATTCTTTGTTTTTATCAAGATGTTTTAAAATATATTCCATGTATTCTTTTACAGCATCACAGGTAGAGCGCCCCTTTCTAAAACCATATTTTAAATTATTAAAAATGTTATGTTTGCAGAAAAATGATCTTAACCTATCTGCAACAGCACCTTCAATAATTTAAAAAAATGTGCTCAAAATTGATATAGGTCTATAATTTTCTACTTCAGTTTCATTACCACTTTTAAATATTGGAACAATTTTTGCTATTTTAAATGCATTTGGAAATACTCCTAGATTTAAGGATTCATTGATTATATGAGTAAGAGGTGCTACGAATAGATGCATAAATCTTTTTAATAAGTGTATGTGCATGCTTGAGGCTATTCTAGAGAAAACCAAGATATTAAATAAATCGAACTTATTAAATTGGTTCTCATATGATCTATTCCGAATGAGACAAAAAAATTAATATCTAAATAACTTAAATAAGCATGTTCATTCTGATCTTATAACTACTCAATTAAAACTACTCAGAAAAGACTAGCAAGTTGCAATACGGTTAGCCAAAAAAAAAACACATGATGACTTTATTTATAAATCAAATAATCAAATAATCCTCAAAGGGCTATGTGGCAGGTAATGAAATCGCAAAGCAGTAGCCATAGCATTAACAATAATAAATCTTTCACACCGGATCAGTTTAATAATTATTTTGTTGACATAGCTCCGACTATTTCTAATAACTTGTCTGCAAGTGCTACCAGTTTTATAAAATACGCCAGCAAATTACCGCTACAATCAATTTAATTTTAGAGAAGTTATCTTTATTGAACTACGTGATCAATTATGTCAAATCAATTTCCAAGTGTTTTAAAACTGACAAAAGTTATTCCAGTATTCAAAAAGGTGAAATTATCTGTAGTACTAACTAACTAACGCAACATTTGGAAGTAAATATTATTTTATGTAAAAATTAATACAGTGTTTGCAATAAAACATTTAGTTGATAAAGTTTTAAATGGATTTGAGGTTGGTAGCCATACTTATGCTCTGTTTTGCAATTTGAGTAAGGCTTTCAATTGTGTATCACAACATATTTTAATTAACAAACTAAAACATAACATCTTTAGTAAATCTAGTATTGATCTTATGTCATCATATGTAAGACTGTAAGACTGAGCATCTAATTTTCTCACTAAGACAAATTAACACCAACACTGAAGTAGTTAAGTTTTTACGATTAATGCTAGATTATAGACTTACTTGGATAGCTCATATCACCTATGTAAGTTATAAAATTTCTAAGTATATCTATCTATTGAAAAAATTAAAAAGTATTACTTCACAAAAACTATTGCTCACAATTTATTCAGTCGTAAAATACGGAATATTAAACTGGGGTCATGCACCTATCTTAGCAAATGTTTTTTAAGACACAGAAAAGAGCAATCAGAATTATAAATAGTCTATGGTATAGATATGATTGTAAGCTCAGTTTTATTGCGTTGGGTATTTTAACGGTACCTTGTGTTTACATTTACGAATGTCTCTGTATATTAAGAATAATATTAACCAATATACCACACAGAGTTCTTTGCATGATTATGCCACAAAGAAAAACAATCATTTAAAGTTTGACTTTAAAACGTTTGCTAAAAAGTAGAGATGGATTCAATTAGCATGTGATCAAATTTTACAACAAGTTATTTCTATATACCAAAACTTTTGAGTTTAATAAGTTTAAAATATCTATCAAAAATATGCTGATAAGTAATGAATTCTATACCTTTACTGATTTTTTTAAGCATAATTTTGAAATAGTTGAATAATCTATGTATTTTTAATAATAACTTGTATTATTTCTATTTTTGACGTGTGTAAATACTTTGTATATAGAAAAAGCTCAAAAACTAATAAGTTAAAAAGTTTAAAACGTGTTTAAACATTATAAAAAAAAATAGTCAATAAATTATTAAATATTAATTAAAGGCAATTTATTTAAATCTGTCTGATCTGACAATAAAATGTTTATTATTTTTGTTTTTTTCATTTATTGCATCTATATAATTTTTTTTAATTTTATCAATGTTTGACTCTTTTAAATGACATAACATATATTATGTAAGTGTTTTAATAATTTGCATAATTTTTTTGGTTTGTTGAATGAAAAAACTTTAACAAGAGAATAAATAAACACAAAACTAAAATAAACTTGCATATACATTTCAAAATTTCTAAAATTTGTCTATAAGTTGTTCAGGCATTTATTACGTTCACGGCACGTATTTATCACATGCAGTAGACACATAAAAAATAGACATACACAAAGAATATGTGCTACATACCTATCTAGGCCACAAAACATGGCAACACTGCTGGGTCTAATACCGTCGGTTCTACTGTCTGGGACTAACAGAGATTGCCAGACATCAACTTTTTGTTTTCTTAATAACTGTTTGCCCCTCTTTTACCGCTCTTAGAGTTCTTAATTAATAAATCAAAATTACTTAATATACACACACTTACAGCAAATGTTTCTAGTGGGTCTGTGGTCGCCTGTTAAACATAGCGGATCTAAAAACGACGGTAGGATTTATATATATATATATATATATATATATATATATATATATGTTATTTTTTAAATTTTCGCGGATATAATTATTTTTATTTAAATTTATTTTCGGATTATCCCGCGTTTTCTTTTTGAGTTGGACTCGACGTTTCGGCTGAATCTCATAATCTTGATGTAATAGTATATTAATAAATATTAATAATAAATATCTCATGATGATGGCTGATGAGATTCAGCCGAAACGTCGAGTCCAACTCAAAAAGAAAACGCGGGATAATCCGAAAATAAATTTAAATAAAAATATATATATATATATATATATATATATATATATATATATATGTATATTAATCCGTCAAGTCGGGCTCTGTCTGGGTATGAATCCGGCAAGTCGGGCTCTTTTTGGCAAGTCGGGCTCGTGTGTCACGTTGCCGTTCACTTTCAGGAACTAATCCGGCAAGTCGGGCTCCACGGCACCTTCACCAAAAATATTTTGATATGTATTAAAAATAATTTGACTTTACAAGATAGTATACATACATCCAATACATTTTTTATTTAATTGTTAACAACCCTAAATTAGTATTTTGATAAATAAATTAAATAACAAAATTTTTAGAGTAATTGCTTCTTGGAATAGCAATTAATAAGCACAATTAAATTTATTTTATAATTTTGCGCAGTTTACTCTTAACAATCCCTAATTATAAAATTTATTATTTTTAATTAAATTTGGTAGACAAACGGCTTTTGAAGTAAGCGGATTACAATGATAGTGTTAGATTATATGTATTAGAAATAACAATGTCAAAAAGTTACAAATCAAGTTAAATACTTTAGAATTTTGCAAAACTCTACAAACATGCATTTTTTAAGTTTTTGAGATTTTTAATGATAATTAAATTAGATTATGAGTTATCACAGTAGTAATGCCAACATTATGACATTAATTATTAAAATAATACAATCTATACCAAATTCTCTATTTTGTGTAGAAATGTTGACATTTATGTATGTTCAATGTTTTTAGATTTTACCAAAATTTTGCATACAAAGGTTTTACAGTTGGAGAATTACAATGATAGTGTTAAGTTATAAGTATTTTAAATAGTTGTGTCAAACTTTTGGCATTTAAGTTAAATCATCAATTTAGCTATAAATTAGCTTTCTATCAGGTGCAAAAAGACTATCCACTGCAAAGAAATTTTTTTGGGACCTTTCTTAGACATTTAAGTAGCATTTGACAATACTTCATTTTTATTAAATTGCTACGGGAATGGAAAACAGAAGCGCTTTACTTCTTGTTAGGTATTGGGTAAACTTCATGCTCAAAAATCAAACTAAAACAATTACATTATAGGAAAAAAGCTAAAATTGTTAGCGGATGTCCCCCCCCCCCCCCCCCAGGCTACAAGTCAACGCAATTAAATAAAGAAAGCAACGAGAACAACTCTCACAGCAGCTATGGAAACACTGCTTTTGCTACCACTACTTCACTTATTTGTGATGATGGAAGGGAAATAAGCAACGTATCAAATATAGATTAACAAACACACCGTAAATCTTGAGGTTCCTAGACCAACAAACGTGTTACATGAAAAAGAAACACTGAAAATAATATCACACTTTATAAAAAGATATTGCATGAAAAAATCTTTTCATTTAATACTACCGTCGCAAAGCAAAAGAATTTATATGGGCAATTCCATTTCAAACGGACCAGTGCTAGGGGGGGGTGGGGGTGGGGGTGCATTGAGAAACTTGTTTATGTAATTTGTTTTAGTTTCTATAACTTATTAGTAGTTCTTTGAACGGTATATGAGGGTATAAAACCCATTAAAAAAATTCTACGATTTTTTTAAGTTTTTTTGACGTTTTTTAACTTAATCGCATTTTTTGTTTAAAAACCGCAATTTTAACTCAAAAAAATAAATTTACTAATGAAATCAATCAGAAATTTTCCGTAGAATCTAAATCTGGCGCTATTTCAAGTCTATACCTTGTTTATAAGCCGCAAAAGCCATAAAACCATGTTTTTGTTCTCAGTGGGCTGGGCAAAATGGAGCATTTTTTAATTTTTTTTTAACCGCTAAAGTTGACGTGTTTTGATGTAAATTAATTAGAAAATATAAATTTGTTTTGTGTATTTGGGTTTTAAAGGTCTACAACTCGAAAAAACTGCAAAATTAAGCCTATTTTTCAACATAAACTTTTACAAACGCACATTTAACAGTTTTCAGAGAAACTATACACCAAATATTATTAAAAAAATTAGTTTTGCAAACAATTCTACATAGAAAATAGTCAGTGTCGTGCTTATCTGGCAAAGAAAAACCCATCTAGAAAAAAAAAATTGTTCAAAATTTACTTAATTTTTTTTAAATTTTTTTTTAAGATTATT
Organism: Tachinus rufipes; assembly: GCA_963932245.1. Lineage (NCBI taxonomy): Eukaryota > Metazoa > Arthropoda > Insecta > Coleoptera > Staphylinidae > Tachinus > Tachinus rufipes. The sequence goes on along the minus strand of OZ010745.1, from coordinate 65,504,046 downwards.
TGGATTATATTTTTTTAAGTTTATTTCAGAAGTTTAACAAAGACATTTTTTGTTGTTTGAACCAATTTTCGGCCATTTTACTCTTTGTTTGATAGTTTTTGCGCCTACGGCACAAATTTAGACTCGATCTATCGGCGCCAAAATTTAAAAATATTATTATTTTTGGCATTTAAACATAAATCTGCATGTCGCTTGTAAAAATTTGTTAAAAAAAGTTTTAAACCACACCCTAGTGTGTTTATAATATTTTTTGTAAATAAAAAAAAATAATTTTTAACGCATTTTTTGCTTAAAAATTTTGTAAACATTTTTTTCTAGATGGACTTTTCTATAGACGATGAGTACAACACTAACAATTTTCCATGTAAAATTGTCCCCAGATTTCAAATTTTTAATAATATTTGGTGTATTGTTTCTCTGAACGCGGCTAAACTTGCATTTGTAAGAGTTTATGTTGAAGAATAGGCCTACTTTGCAGATTTTTTGAGTTTTAGACGCTTAAAACCCAAATACACAGAACAAATTCATATTTTCCAATTAATTTACATCAAAATACGTCAACTTTGGCGGTAAAAAAAAATATTAAAAAATGCTCCTTTTTGCACAGCCCACTAAGAACAAAAACATGGTTTTATGGCTTTTGCGGCTTATAGACAGGGTATAGACTTAAAATGGCGCCAGATTTGGATTCTACAAAAAATTTCTGGTTGATTTCACTAGTAAATTTATTTCTTTTGAGTTAAAATTGCAGTTTTTAAACAAAAAATGCGATTAAGTTAAAAAACGACAAAAAAACTAAAAAAATCGTGGAAAACATTACAATAGCATCAGAACCGGAATTATCCCTGGGCAAACATGTTCTTTCAAGCAAAATTAGCTATTATTAAATGTAGCTCTAAAAACATCAAATCAAGACAATACTTTAACTGACCAATAACTATCATGTCGCAGAGCTAATCGGTTCTATAGGCTATACGGTTGTCAGTAATTAAATGCAAACTAGTGATAAACTTCTTAAACAATCTGCCACAAACAACAGAATCCACCTCATCTGCATACCAAAAGATTATAATCTAAAGAGGCTTACAATACGCAAAGTAAAACCTTCTTTGGCAAGCAGAAGCTAACCAAAGAAAAGCTTAAGACAGTCTATCCCTTAGCAAAAGTTTCTGAAGAAAACTGGATTGACTAAAAATGTAACAACCACCAGAGGTACACAAGAAATCGTAGTCGCTAGACCACCTCAAAAACCAAAAGTTTTCAAAATTCTATCATTTATAATTAGAATTTTTGGATTTTATTGAAATTTTGCAACCATGCAGTAATGCAGTAATAATAATAAACAATCATTGTAAACTGCACTTGATCCATAAATAACTATTTTGTATAGTTGAATAAATATATATATAAAAAAACATGCCAATTTTAATTGAATCAAAAAACGTAATTAATTTAAATTTATATTGTTTTTCTTAATCATTGTTTACTTCTGTATCAAATAAAATAATTTAAGGTAAAATCAAATTATATATTATATATTATGATTATTTCATATTTGAATGAAAACATTGCCGCTTTACGAGCAAATGTTTTCAAGTATTTGACCCTAAATTCTTTATATTTATTTATGATCTTTTTTGTAATCAGCCGTCACCACAAACCAACGACTTCGAGATTTAAAATCTACCAGCAAATGTGTATATTGAGTCGTGTTCCGACGGCAAGAAATTTTGAATATTCTTATTTTAAATGTTTATTCTAATTGTTTTATATGCATTGTACTGGAACATTTTATAGCACAGATGTGCAGTTTTATTTGTAAAAATCTTTCTTATTCTATATTTTTCATGTCATTACTAAGCCACAAGTTTTACCATTGGCTAATTATCTATTGCAATCATTTATCCTTATCTTTTAAATTTCAATTTGTATTAATTTATATATTTAAGTATAACTTTTCAAATGTTATTTATGTAATAATAAAATATAATAATAATAGGTTCGATCCCCGAAATATGACTGAAATGATAACTTGCTCTTTATCCACCAGCGTGGTTCGGAAGTCACGTTTTAAGCTGTTGGTCCCATCAAACCACTTTAAACAAGTCGTAGACTTACTGTGGCGATGTAAAATAGCCGTAAAAAGCATAAATAAAATAAATAAAATAATAGTATAACAAAATTGATTAAAATCTTAATATACCTAAACATAAATATAACAAAACTAACCGATGTGAAGACACCAACAAACCCCACCAACAAAACTAGGTTGACTAAAAATGCATTTGCCTGACCACAGCTTGTGTACGTACTACGGCTAATTTCAAAATGATTAAAAAATTAATCAAAAATTAATTACTCGATAACCATGCGACGGAGAAAACTGATAAATACACCAAAAGATAGCAAATTGAAATCCGCGTTTAGTGATATATAACATGTCCTTTTTTAAATCAATTAGTTAGGCATATAAATAAAAAAACTAATTAACTGCAATTGTGGTGATAGCGCACTTAAATAAATTAAAAAAAAAAAAAAAAAAAATCTTGTGATAGGACACTGGCACGTAAAACAACTTCCAACAGAAAAATGCTTCTGACCACAGTTTTTAAACAAGTTATGACGTATCATCATTTTGCGCGACTTTTGTTGGTGGAAAATCTCCACCAACAAAACTAGGTTGACTAAAAATGCATTTGCTCGGTTATTAATGATCAAAATAATTAAATAAATACACCATTCGATAGCTCTTGAAATTTCTGATCCGGTGATATATAACATGTGTCGTTAAAAAAAATTCGTAATGAATGGCTTAATTAACAAGCTTAATTAGACCTAATTAGCAAACCGACACTTCAAATTTGCTAATTTTTTGTAAAAATATACCTTATAACAAATATAACCGATCTACGCAAAAAAATTTGCCTGACCACAGTTTGTGTACCTACTACGGCTAATTTCAAAATGATTACAAAGACTAATCAAAAATTAATTACTCGATAACCGTGCATCGGAGAAAACTGATAAATACACCAAAATAGGATAAGGATATGTAGAACAACTTTCAATAAAAAAATGCTTCTGATCACAGTTTTTAAACAAGTTATGACGTATCATCATTTTGCGCGACTTTTGTTGGTGGAAAATCCCCACCAACAAAACTAGGTTGACTAAAAGTGCATTTGCTCGGTTATTAAGGATCAAAATAATTAAATAAATACACTATTCGATAGCTCTTGAAAATTCTGATCCGGTGATACATAACATGTGTAACTAAAAAAATTTCGTAATGAATGGCTTCATTAACAAGCTTAATTAGACCTAATTAGCAAACCGACACTTCTAGATTGCTAATTTTTTGTAAAAATATACCTTATAACAAATAAAACCGATCTACGTAAAAAAATTTGCCTGACCACAGCTTGTGTACGTACTACGGCTAATTTCAAAATGATTACAAAAACTAATCAAAAATTAATTACTCGATAACCGTGCGTCGGAGAATACTGATAAATACACCAAAATAGGATAAGGATATGTAGAACAACTTTTAATAAAAAAATGCATCTGATCACAGTTTTTAAACAAGTTATGACGTATCATCATTTTGCGCGACTTTTGTTGGTGGAAAATCCCCACCAACAAAACTAGGTTGACTAAAAGTGCATTTGCTCGGTTAATAATGATCAAAATAATTAAATAAATACACCATTCGATAGCTCTTGAAATTTCTGATCCGGTGATATATAACATGTGTAGTTAAAAAAATTTCGTAATGAATGGCTTAATTAACAAGCTTAATTAGACCTAATTAGCAAACCGACACTTCAAATTTGCTAATTTTTTGTAAAAATATACCTTATAACAAAGAAAACCGATCTACGCAAAAAAATTTGCCTGACCACAGTTTGTGTACGTACTACGGCTAATTTCAAAATGATTACAAAGACTAATCAAAAATTAATTACTCGATAACCGTGCATCGGAGAAAACTGATAAATACACCAAAATAGGATAAGGATATGTAGAACAACTTTCAATAAAAAAATGCTTCTGATCACAGTTTTTAAACAAGTTATGACGTATCATCATTTTGCGCGACTTTTGTTGGTGGAAAATCCCCACCAACAAAACTAGGTTGACTAAAAATGCATTTGCTCGGTTATTAATGATCAAAATAACTAAATAAATACACCATTCGATAGCTCTTGAAATTTCTGATCTACATATCCTTATCCTATTTTGGTGTATTTATCAGTTTTCTCCGACGCACGGTTATCGAGTAATTAATTTTTGATTAGTTTTTGTAATCATTTTGAAATTAGCCGTAGTACGTACACAAGCTGTGGTCAGGCAAATTTTTTTACGTAGATCGGTTTTGTTTAGTATAAGGTATATTTTTACAAAAAATTAGCAATCTTGAAGTGTCGGTTTGCTAATTAGGTCTAATTAAGCTTGTTAATTAAGCCATTCATTACGATTTTTTTTAACTACACACGTTATATATCACCGGATCAGAAATTTCAAGAGCTATCGAATGGTGTATTTATTAAATTATTTTGATCATTAATAACCGAGCAAATGCATTTTTAGTCAACCTAGTTTTGTTGGTGGGGATTTTCCACCAACAAAAGTCGCGCAAAATGATGATACGTCATAACTTGTTTAAAAACTGTGATCAGAAGCATTTTTTTATTGAAAGTTGTTCTACATATCCTTATCCTATTTTGGTGTATTTATCAGTTTTCTCCGATGCACGGTTATCGAGTATATAATTTTTGATTAGTCTTTGTAATCATTTTGAAATTAGCCGTAGTACGTACACAAACTGTGGTCAGGCAAATTTTTTTGCGTAGATCGGTTTTATTTGTTATAAGGTATATTTTTACAAAAAATTAGCAAATTTGAAGTGTCGGTTTGCTAATTAGGTCTAATTAAGCTTGTTAATTAAGCCATTCATTACGAATTTTTTTTAACGACACATGTTATATATCACCGGATCAGAAATTTCAAGAGCTATCGAATGGTGTATTTATTAAATTATTTTGATCATTAATAACCGAGCAAATGCATTTTTAGTCAACCTAGTTTTGTTGGTGGGGATTTTCCACCAACAAAAGTCGCGCAAAATGATGATACGTCATAACTTGTTTAAAAACTGTGATCAGAAGCATTTTTTTATTGAAAGTTGTTCTACATATCCTTATCCTATTTTGGTGTATTTATCAGTTTTCTCCGATGCACGGTTATCGAGTAATTAATTTTTGATTAGTCTTTGTAATCATTTTGAAATTAGCCGTAGTACGTACACAAACTGTGGTCAGGCAAATTTTTTTGCGTAGATCGGTTTTATTTGTTATAAGGTATATTTTTACAAAAAATTAGCAAATTTGAAGTGTCGGTTTGCTAATTAGGTCTAATTAAGCTTGTTAATTAAGCCATTCATTACGAATTTTTTTTAACGACACATGTTATATATCACCGGATCAGAAATTTCAAGAGCTATCGAATGGTGTATTTATTTATGTATTTTGATCATTAATAACCGAGCAAATGCACTTTTAGTCAACCTAGTTTTGTTGGTGGGGATTTTCCACCAACAAAAGTAGCGCAAAATGATGATACGTCATAACTTGTTTAAAAACTGTGATCAGAAGCATTTTTTTATTAAAAGTTGTTCTACATATCCTTATCCTATTTTGGTGTATTTATCAGTATTCTCCGACGCACGGTTATCGAGTAATTAATTTTTGATTAGTTTTTGTAATCATTTTGAAATTAGCCGTAGTACGTACACAAGCTGTGGTCAGGCAAATTTTTTTACGTAGATCGGTTTTATTTGTTATAAGGTATATTTTTACAAAAAATTAGCAATCTAGAAGTGTCGGTTTGCTAATTAGGTCTAATTAAGCTTGTTAATGAAGCCATTCATTACGAAATTTTTTTAGTTACACATGTTATGTATCACCGGATCAGAATTTTCAAGAGCTATCGAATAGTGTATTTATTTAATTATTTTGATCATTAATAACCGAGCAAATGCACTTTTAGTCAACCTAGTTTTGTTGGTGGGGATTTTCCACCAACAAAAGTCGCGCAAAATGATGATACGTCATAACTTGTTTAAAAACTGTGATCAGAAGCATTTTTTTAATGAAAGTTGTTCTACATATCCTTATCCTATTTTGGTGTATTTATCAGTTTTCTCCGATGCACGGTTATCGAGTAATTAATTTTTGATTAGTCTTTGTAATCATTTTGAAATTAGCCGTAGTACGTACACAAGCTGTGGTCAGGCAAATTTTTTTGCGTAGATCGGTTTTATTTGTTATGAGGTATATTTTTACAAAAAATTAGCAAATTTGAAGTGTCGGTTTGCTAATTAGGTCTAATTAAGCTTGTTAATTAAGCCATTCATTACGAAATTTTTTTATCTACACATGTCATATATCACCGGATCAGAAATTTCAAGAGCTATCGAATGGTGTATTTATTTAATTATTTTGATCATTAATAACCGAGCAAATGCATTTTTAGTCAACCTAGTTTTGTTGGTGGAGATTTTCCACCAACAAAAGTCGCGCAAAATGATGATACGTCATAACTTGTTTAAAAACTGTGATCAGATGCATTTTTTTATTAAAAGTTGTTCTACATATCCTTATCCTATTTTGGTGTATTTATCAGTATTCTCCGACGCACGGTTATCGAGTAATTAATTTTTGATTAGTTTTTGTAATCATTTTGAAATTAGCCGTAGTACGTACACAAGCTGTGGTCAGGCAAATTTTTTTACGTAGATCGGTTTTATTTGTTATAAGGTATATTTTTACAAAAAATTAGCAATCTAGAAGTGTCGGTTTGCTAATTAGGTCTAATTAAGCTTGTTAATGAAGCCATTCATTACGAAATTTTTTTAGTTACACATGTTATGTATCACCGGATCAGAATTTTCAAGAGCTATCGAATAGTGTATTTATTTAATTATTTTGATCATTAATAACCGAGCAAATGCATTTTTAGTCAACCTAGTTTTGTTGGTGGAGATTTTCCACCAACAAAAGTCGCGCAAAATGATGATACGTCATAACTTGTTTAAAAACTGTGGTCAGAAGCATTTTTCTGTTGGAAGTTGTTTTACGTGCCAGTGTCCTATCACAAGATTTTTTTTTTTTTTTTTAAATTTATTTAAGTGCGCTATTACCACAATTGCAGTTAATTAGTTTTTTTATTTATATGCCTAACTAATTGATTTAAAAAAGGACATGTTATATATCACTAAACGCGGATTTCAATTTGCTATATTTTGGTGTATTTATCAGTTTTCTCCGTCGCATGGTTATCGAGTAATTAATTTTTGATTAATTTTTTAATCATTTTGAAATTAGCCGTAGTACGTACACAAGCTGTGGTCAGGCAAATTTTTTTGCGTAGATCGTTTTTATTTGTTATAAGGTATATTTTTACAAAAAATTAGCAATCTTGAAGTGACCGTTTGCTAATTAGGCTTAATTAAGTTTGTTAATTGAGCTATTCATTACAATTTTTTTTTAATTAGACATGTCATATATCACCGGATCTATCGAATCGAATGGTGTATTTATTTATTTTTTTTGATCATTAATAACCGAGTAAATGCATTTTTAGTCAACCTAGTTTTGTTGGTGGGGTTTGTTGGTGTCTTCACATCGGTACAAAACTAACTATTTTCACCAACGTTTGTTTTCATTATTCCAACGCGGCTTCATTATAATACACGTCATTAATTGCCTCTTTGCAATTAAATAGCAATAAGTAAATCAAAAACAAAAAACTGTTTTAAATATTTATTATTATTCAATTAGATATATATTATAAATGTAAGAATATTAACATTGCATTATAATACGATTCTGTGTCGGACATGAGAAGTTATCACTTTAATTTATGACACTACCTGCTGCTATAGGACCCAATTTCGGCCTATAGAAATATATTATATAATATAATGTCGCGTTGTTTTTGCAATAGCTACACAATTAAAAATAAGTTCAACTTTTAGATAATGTGTATCTTACATTGATTGCATTTTCTTCTGATGGGATAGATTAATTTAAATTTCTATCAAAACAGGTTATTTTGCTATTTATTACAAATGCTCAAAAGTCAGCAGCATTCTGTTTTAGTTTATGATTTTGTTGAAATAATGATATTGCATACTTATATAAAAATATCTAAAGAGAGTTCATTATTTTATTGCATGATGTTTACATCTAATGTATGCTTAATTGAGTCTTATGCGGATAATAAAACATACGACTAAATATCTTTATTTTTCTACCGATTGCATCTATGTTTTTAATTTTAGTATTCTTCAAACTTTCATAACAAAATGTTGTTGACCCACAATATATATTTCAAAAACGAGAAAGATGTTAACGCGATAGTTTAATTAACATCTCTTAAAGAAAAACTGATTATTAATCTAGAACAGTAGCAATTTTTGATTCTTAGAAAATTATGAAATTAAAAACCAAATAGTTGTTTTGATAGTCCAGTTAAAAAAATTCTTTGTAAAAGTTTTAGTCTTACATATCTAAATATAGTATGTAAGTATTAAAATGCTTTGCTATGTACTAAGAGTTTGTTTAAACATCATTGTTTTGAATGTTTTTGAACATAAATCATATTTATAACAATTGCAAATAATTGTGTGTACTTAATGCGCTAATCCACCATCACTGCTAAATTTAAGCTAGTTTTATTAATTTTTAAAATAAATTTTGATAACATTACTTTGCATAATATTAGTTTGGTATTATTATTATACATATATACAGTAAAAGCACGGCCATGTGTATCAAAACATCAAACTAATTTTTTGAATGCTTATTATTACTTTTATATACTGCATAATTTAAAAACCAATATTCTCTAAATATTTTGAAATTGGAATTTTTATTTTTCATTTATTTGATATTACGCTGTTTGCTAAACTTTAGATAAATCCATACTTTTTAACATACATTTTGACATTTTGACTTTATCATTATTAGTGGTCTGCTTTTTGCAGGTCCTAAGTGTATCTTCTTCAGTTTTCTTGGTTCTTTGTTTTTTGCTTTGTTCACTGTACCTTTCCCTATTCCTTAAAACATCAGTTATCTTGCATCTTTTTTTTAATCTTTTTCTTTACGGATTTGCACTTACCATTTTTTTGATCACGTTCTTTAATAAACAATCTCTTCTCATTGCATGTACTATCCGTATTTTTTCTCTTACTAGCGCTCTTTCCTCCCCTGACATTCTTAATACTCCTTTATTCCGGATCTTGTCTGACCACGTAATGTCCAAGCTTCACACTGTATGCTTAACATTTCACAATTGTTATTTGCAAATTTATACATAACTTGCTACTCAAAATCTTTCTTTTCTTTCTAAAAGCTTTTTCATTATTCCTATGCTAACTATTATTTATCTTTGTTTTTCAAATTCTTTGTTATTTTAGTAGCAGTACTTTCTCATAACCTTTGTTTTGTTTTTGTTTATACTTAGTCCATACATTGATTTTATTTCTTTCTTCTTTAACTATGATCTTTAGTGCTTTTGTGCTCTCTGCAAACACGATCATATCATCGGCAAATTAAATAGATTATATTCTTTTTTTTGTCCTATGCAACAAAAGAGTGATCTTTCCCTTTTCAGCACTTTGCTGCCATTTTTTGGCATGCATATAGAACAACGTTGATGATAAACAACAACCCTGTCTCACTCTTTTTTTAACTATAATCCACTTAGTACTTTGGTCATTTAACCTCAATGCTACTTAGTGTCTCATAAACACTTTCATAATTTCAAACATATGGTTTCACAAAACACAGTCAATTGCTTTTACTGATCAATTTGTCATTTTTATTGTGAACCGCAAACCATAAAACTTATGATTTCAAAATTTCAGTTAAATTTAAAATATTGCATATGACCACACATTGGACCTGCTACTTTGAAAGCTTATAATTCAACTTTACTTTTGACCGCTTGCTTTAAAACTTCTGTATCAAACATTTTCGTTGAAAATGTCAGCTAAGTTTATAGTAATAAAATCGTTGTTAACCAAATTTTAAGTAAATCCAAGATACTGCACAGGCATATCAAATATTTGACCCTGTTACTTTGAATGCTTATAACTTCACCACATTATTGTAATTTGCATACTTTAAACTGCAACTTTTTGCTAAACCAATAAATGTTGTTATTTTGTCCTACTTTAAATACTCCTAATTTTACAAATTTTCTAAATTTTTGTAAATTTTATCAATTCTTAAATTAATATCAAAGTTTTGTCTGCTCATAATTTAACAACTATTTGTCAAGTTAGTAGAATTTATTGTATTTGAACAAAAATATGATTCAAATTATTCTCTTAAATATTGATAATTTGATCAAAACTTTGACATTACTTTGAATGCTCTTAATTTCACAACAAAGAAACATAAAGTCATAAGATGATAGCCATGTAATGAATCACATGACTTAAGATTAAAAACTTAAGTCTCAGTTTTCAAAATTAAAAAGATAGTGATTCTACAATTAACAATATGTATAAAAATAATTTTTAAAATTTTCAACCTTTTTGTTTGTCGCAAATGCAAGTGGAAAATAAATATTTTCCTTTTGCACTATTTCTAATTTATATAACTTTTAATAAATATTAAAATTTATGTAAATAACTTGTTACTATTGCCGCTTGTTATTTTTTGCAACTATCCAGATGTAAGGAAATTCTGAATAAATATCAGGACAATAAAGAAGTCGTAAATTAAAAAAAAAAATGCATGAATAGACTGACCTTAAAATAGTTTTACTGCTTTTAAAATAATTCATCATAAATTCATTGATAATAATAAAAATTTAAGATGTAATACTTAGAATATTGTTTATACTTGTTAATCAATAATACAGTAGTCTCAAATACATGCAACTATTTTGTTGTAGTCTACATCATATAATTATTTGACAAATAAATATGCAAAGAAGGCTTTCTTTAAAAGAATATAATAAGTAATATTAAAAAAATCAAAATATAAATTGTCGATGTTATGCATAAACATTCAACAAAACTTACTTAATTTATATTTTTTTCATCGTAACTGTGTAAGTAAACTTTTAGAAACAATTTAAATTATTATAGATTATAAATATTTTTGTAAATAATTTCTTATACCTTTTACGGTAAGAGCCCAAGTTGTCGAGTTTATAAACGACCATTCAAATAAACATTTATAACTTTTTTATCACAAATATATAAGAAACATTTAGAAACAATTTAAATGATAATAGATTCTAAATATTTCTATAAAACCATTTCTTAACTTAGACTTATACGATAAATTCTAATAAGAGCCCACGTTGCCGAGTTTATACACGAATATTCAAATAAACATAGGTTATTTATAATTTTTTTTTCATAAACGTATTAGCAACGTTTACAAGCAATGAATATAACAATAAATTATAAATATATTTTAAAAATATTATATCCACTTTGAGTTACAATAAGTAGCAAAGAGCCCGACTTGCCGGATTTATACCATTGTGGCTATAACTTTTTTATTTGTAGTAATAGACAAGGGTTTGTTTGTCCCTAGGAGGTTAGTTTGACAAAATACATTAGAATATGACATAATATAAATATATATTTTACGAGCCCGACTTGCCGGGTTAACATATATATATATATATATATATATATATATATATATATATTTTTATTTAAATTTATTTTCGGATTATCCCGCGTTTTCTTTTTGAGTTGGACTCGACTAAATTTAAATAAAAATAATTATATCCGCGAAAATTTAAAAAATAACATATATATATATATATATATATATATATATATATGTATATGCATGTACCAGAAGAAAAACTTTACGATAAAGCAGCACATATGAAAAAAAAAAACAATATTTAGATGTTACGTTTTTAGTCCAGTCACGTTACGGCAGACTTTGGATGATTTGCGGATTTTTTAGCAATAATAATAAAATAAGCTAGTTACACTTACTAGAATCTTTGCAATTTTTTAACGAGTTGTGGAAAGTCATTATTAGTTTTGCTACGTATATATACATTATTTATTTACTGCTATAAAATGAAACACTGAGAGCCAGATTGATTTGTTTATTTTTAATAAGCAATCATTTTTGTATTACTTAATTTATTAAAAAAAATGTATAATGCATAACGAAGAATAAACATGGAAGTTTTTCTTACTAAATATTGTCTATGTTAAATGGCCGCCTCCGTTACCAACGTACTTTTTTAAACCACGGACAAAATTTGCGATAACTTGTTTAAGCTTGTTCTGGAATCTATTTTTAAGCTGTTTTGAATTTCTTTTTCATAAACAGTTTGCGTTTTAAATAACTTTAAAGGAAGAAGTCAGGGACAATAATGCCGGAAGAACTTGCTGTTCACCACAGATTATTATTTTGAAAACTGAATCTGTTTGGAAGTGTATGGCACAAGATCTTTATACTTTGTTTTGCAGTATGACATGTGGACCCGTCTTGTTGGAAAAAAATAGTTTTTGGCTTTATATATATTATTATATGGAGTTGCCCAATAAAAAATAACTTAAGCATATGTGTATATTGTTCAAAATGTAATGTAACCGTTTCATCATTTTTTTTATCACTTTTATACTAATTTCCAGATCATTGAAGGTTTCCAAGAATATTTGTTTGACGTAGAACGATTTATAATATTTATTTAGATGGCAATAAGTTTTGCATTTTGATCGAAAATATCCATGAAAATATTTATAAAAAATGAAAAGATCTGCAACATTACACCTATGTTGTAAAGTATCTATTGAATAATGGAGGTAATTTAGAATTGTGAATTGCTCTGCGCGTTTTGAATAGAATTTAGGAGCATAATTTTGCTTTCTTTCAAAAGCAGAGTATGCAATTTTTCGTTTTTTTATTTAATCTGGGAATTAGATGTGCACCTCTATGCATTTAGATAGGTTACTTTATTTATATATAACTTACTGCAGATTTAAGTAAATGTCAGTTGTGGAATTCTAGTTGCCAATACTAACTTATACAGAAATGTTTTTGGATCTTTTAAAACCAAGTTATACAAGTAACTCATAAACTAGTTTAGTGGTGATCTCTTAGTTCCAAACATTTTGATACTTAAGTCTAAAAATTATTTTTATGAGAGATAGAACTTCTTAGTTTAAAAAAAGCATTATTACAATATTATGTATTGGTTTGAAGTGTATTTGGTATAAATGCACGCATAATATTAACGTTCTAGAATTTTTAGTTTTATTTTTAACAATTAAGATTACAATTATTTATGTATATGTAATTGTATCTTGTTTTCCAGCTATTGATAGTACTTTGAACACAAATTATTTTATTGCTTTTTATAGAAAACTTGGGTTTGCAGGAAGCGACAGCAAATGGTCTTCTGGCCCAAATGCAAAGAATTTTGATATTTTGAAGGTATGCTTAGTTAATAGGCTAGTATTTTGTTTATTATTAGGGTTGACTTGGGAGATTGCTGTAAGAATAAAAAAAAAATTCCAGTATTTAGGCCTGGTGAGGTTTTCCATTTTGAGCCAAATTAAGTTGCAGGCTTTACTCTTGGTGTATTTTTTTTTATTTTTGATATTTTTTTACAACATATTATATGCTGTCCTCGCAACGGCAATACAGAAACTGTATCCAATACTGTAATATTGCAAAAAAGCACATGTGCGGAAAAAAATTGTAAATAAGGAAAGATAACTTAAAATACACTCAATGTGACCCAAAAGGTGCAATGTAATAATAAAATGAAACAAATGGAGAGAATCAATATCATAAATCAATAAGATATAGATGTATAAAATGTAATGTTATTATTTGCAAATTAAACTTAAAAAGTTATAATTATATGATATTTTATTATTATAAATATATACTATTTCTAAATAATTTTATCTACACTTTTTAATTTGCATAAATACATCAAAATGTGATCAAAAGTTTTAGATGTTTTTTTTTTCTTATATGAGTTTTGCGTAATATTATTAAGCAAAAGAGCTATATTAAAGTAGTATTATTAAATTTATTTGATTTTATTTGAGAGTGACATGTCATTTTATAGTATTGTCATTAAACCAATAAATAAAACGTATGATTTTTTTTTAATGTTGTACAATACATGTGTGATTGAGTATTATTAACAAACTATGCTAATACAGAACTCGCCTACCAGCTCCTTCTTGAAAATTGTGCATACATTTGTTAATAATGCGTCCATCCCACTTGCAATACATATATCAATTATATAATTATTGTATTATATGTATATTTGAATTTTTTTTTTTTTTAAATAAAATAGTTTACCATACTTATTTAGTTAGTACTACATGTCTCGAAAATTATGAAACTTCAGCCTTGTGAGTTTTATTTTGCTGTATTATTTTTGTGACCTGTAAAATGCACTTACTGCATACGTATCTTTATATACTATTTGTAGGTCAAGTAAGGCGTAATTGAATATTCTTATTCTACTGCAATTATTAACGTTTAATCTTTGCAGAAAATGACAATGTTTAATGTTCAGTAATGATTATAGCACACTTGAAATAAATTGGGAAGCTTAATTACAACAATAAATTTATTTAAAAAATAATTTTTAATACTTTTAACCAAGTAGTATAGTGATCTCATATATGTGAATTTGATAATAATATATAAAATAATGCATATGTGCACATAAATACACTAAATTAATTAAAAATAAGTTTATTTGGCATTTTTAAATAAATTTTAAAGTATTCTGATAAAGTTGGTATTGCATGTAGTTTGCATGCAATAGCTATAAGAAAAAAAATAATGTAAAAAACACTTTAAATTAACTTTGCTTATATCTGTTATCATTAGCTATTGAATTCAGAACAAATTTTCGTAATGTACACTTATTATGTACATTTTAATATTATTATTATTCAATTAACTACGCTTGGCACTTAAAGATAATTTATTCTATCGCAAAATAAAATTAAGTAGACAAATATAAAATTAAATTAGGCCTCCATGATAAACGCGCAACCATTTCACAAAATTTATTATTAATTTAAACTATTTTGTAATTATTGCTTGTATAATGTCTTTGCAAATGTATGCCATGGTATGCAATTGGTTTCCAATCATATAAATTTCAATTATAACAGAAAATAATGATGTGAATAATTAATAGTAATAACACTATAAGTCATTAATGTAATAATAATATCAACCTATTTATGTACGAAAATTGTATAATTATTCATTTATTCTTCGACAGTTGTAAATACCGCATGATCTATTGGTCAGTTTTATTTTCAGTCCATTTAACACTAGCAACATATCAATTAAATTATTTTTCAAACAGTTCTGCAGCAATAAGTTACCGTAAATTATTGTATATTATTTTAAAATAATTATAATTACGTGCCACGTTATGATTGTTGTATTATTGATATATGCGCAACATGCGAAGCAAATATTTATTAATTGCTATTACACTAATGAACCTTGCATTTATATCTATTATCGACATCATGCCAATTTATTACGCTCAAAAATTGCGTGTCAATATTTCTGGAATTTATAGTATACAGTGTATTATGTCATTAACAATTTTTTTAATAAACCATAATATATTGTTTTATTGAACATGTAAATGCATTTATAAATTAATTCAATAGATTGTTTGTTGAATTTATAATAGTTTCATAACATTGTTTTATTTAGGACTAACTTAAATAAGAGATTATTCAAACTGGTGTTTATAACGCTTAAGGTTGTAACACATACATTTAAGTGATTAATATGGAGCCCTGTATAAATACTTGTTAGATACGTAGAGAGATAAATTATTTTATCAAGGGTAAGTGACTAAAAATGAAGACAATTTTATTGCCGCAATTATAAACTTTATTGCGCTGTATATACCTTACATGTTTATCAAGTTATCAATGTTTTCCGAATGTTCTTTCTCAGCCTACCTACATTATATGTTTTACAATAAAAATATTCTTAACTGTGTATAGAATTTACATAGAAGAGTATGAATAATCGATGCTGTTGAAACAGTTCACACATAAAGTACTCCACTTGTAATACGTGCTTTTAAGGTAAATAAGTGTGGAACGTGATATAATAACAATTTCAAATGGTGGTTGCTAGCGGGAAGTGTTCGATTGTGATAGTGTTCTAGTGTTGATTATATTAAAAAATAGTGTGTACATATATATAATTAATCGATAAATTACAAATCATTTATGTTTTATTATCATTTATATTGCAAACCATAAATACTTAACAATCAATAAAATTATAATAAACATGTTTGTACTAGTATATAATTTAATTAAAAAAATATTATTACAATACAATATTATTAATAATGTAAAATATTGATTGGAATAATAAGTCCATTTTAGAATATTTTGTATGTATACCTATATATTCTTAGTGATTAAAATAAAATGCATATAAAACTAAATTGTTCAATCTACAAAAAAAATATAATTATAATAATATACGATTGAAAGCTTCTTCGAGTAAGGTTTTTGAATTTAAAACAGTAAAGTTTGTATCAAATTATATAACTAGAAATATAAAAAAGAACCGATTATTGTAATATTATTGTGTATTTGTTTGTTATTTAATGTTTTTCATAGTCTAATGTTAATAGACACATATGGATTCAATAAAAAAAGTAAGTTATTATAATGAATATTGTTAGAAAACCGTTATCTGGCGTTGTTCTTGTTTCCAAAATACACCAGCTGTTTTACTACATTATTTTAGTACATTGTTATGCTGATTTTAATAGATAGAATAGAACACAATAGCATGATTTATTACAATATCTGAATAAAATTTGCAATAATAAATTTATACAAATACGTACGTCAATATATAAATTGGTCTGTAGAGAGAAAGAAGAGTTTACAGCCAAAAAATAATTAATTTATATAAAATTATAACAATTAATAATTTTGAAACAAGCAAACATAACATTATAATTATAAACATTAATACATATAGACTCTACAGAATATTCTTGTTTTTGTAGTTGCTTTTTTACTAACTCCATTCATATATTAAAATGGTATAATAACTCTACTATTTTTTTACTTACACACTCAACAGCTTGTCAAAACATTCGATTACACACTAGAAAACATTAAGCTTAGATGAATGTCATCTATCAATTTAAAAATATTTGCAAATAAATTAGCTTCCAATTTTACTTTTTAAATTGCCTTAATATCTGATTTTTCATACAACATTCTAAAAATCTTTATTATTTTGAAAATTATTTTACTTTCTACATTATAAACTTTCATACAAAAAATAACTTTATTACATACTGAGTGTACATGCTTTCTAGTACTTTAACTAAATTTAATTTATGATTCCTGAAAAAATACATTTTAAGAATGAGGATAAAGCAATTTAGAGTTTATCTCTTCAGTGTTCAGCTAAGTAGATACATTTTTTCATTGCTATGCATATGTTTATAATTAACCATGATCTATTTGGGTTGGTTTTTGAGGTTTTTGTACTTTGTAATACATTTATCAGCACCTTTTTGTTCTACAATTCTGGATTTTTTTTATTTTTTATATAACTGTTTTATGACTTTTGGAATTTCTGACGGTTGCTTTGCTGGTTTTGAGGAAACTTTTTCTGTACTTTAATCTGGGTGATTGTGGTTGATGTGGTGACGTAGGTCTCACTTTTTCTTTTTATTATTAGCGGCTATTTTTCTAAGGAGTTGTTAAAGTACCACCTGCTGCATTGTTTACGTAAATATCTTGCTTGAGCTTTAATTGCTTTAAAATGTCTGCCGCAGTTTCATTTTTCAGTCCAGTTATATCTTTACTGAATTATGGACACTTCCACCGTTGTTATCTTTAAAATTTACTTTATAAAGTTTTACATATTAATTACGCTAATATTGCTACATTAGGCAGTGTCGTATATGTATGTCATTTAACATTTTACAATTGGATTAGTTAAATTATAGATGGCAATATCATTTTAGCGTTTTCTTTAAATATATGAGGCGTGTAAAAGCAAAACTTGTCTTATCCACTTTTGGTGTAAATTGAGTTATGTACATACATACGTCATTGTGTAGATCCTTTAGTTCTGTATATACTAAATATAATATATAAATTATTGTACTGCAAAACTCAATTTATCTTGTTTAAAATAAATGGTGAAATATTGATGTAGTTGCAAAACTTGTCTTATCCACCTGAGGTTGCAAATCAAAACTGGTCTTATTAACGCAACTAATGAGAGGACGCGATTCTTAGGCGATATTGAGTTGCGTGCGACATTGATAGTCAAAATTTTTAAAAAGCATCTTACTGTAACCTAACAGAACTCGGTAAGGATTGCCCTGTGAGTGATTGGAAAACCCGAATTAGAGTATATTTTAAACACGTCTTGTTATGGCGTTTTAGGTTTTCTAATGCTAAAAGATTTATGATTTAATAATATTATTATATTTTTTGAATTGTATTTCATTTTTTTTAAGTGAAAAAATATATTTTTTATATTTTAATTTTATTGTTGCAAAACTTGTCTTATTTAGAATTAATTATAATGTTTATCAAAAACCTTATAAGTCATAAATATTCAATGTTTTCTTCATTTATTCTATGAAACTCTTTTATATTTGTTGTTATTAAACTCATATTGTTTTATATGTTTATTATTATTTTTATTAATTAATATATTATTTTACAACATGTTTTGTTATCTTATAACATTTTCAAGTTTATAATATATTAAATTTTTTGATAGATTTATAAATAAATTAAATTTTTGTTTCTCCTGCATTCCCTGATATCCGTTTTTTTAAATCCGTTGAAGTTTGATACATATAAGATAGAGGTTATAACTGTTTATAAAAAGATACCAACATTCTAATAATTATTTTGAATTTTGAAATTTTATTTATGAATTTTTTCGGTGTTATATAAATATTATTGAATATTGTCTGGCTCTGCTGCTTTACTTTAACTTGATTCTTTTGATGGCATTTCTTACTTCATCGATTGTTATTGGTGGTCTAGTATAACATTTTATATTATTGTGTGTCAGCGATCTGTTATCTTTGAAGGAGTTTTTGACGTATTTCTTTCATGTGTCTTTAACTTGTTGTTTATTAGTGTTTACATTCTCTTTGTTGTTTGTAAGGTACGTCGGTCTTCTTTGTTTAGACATTCTTGCTATTTGTTTGACTTTTTTGTAAAGATTGAATGAATCATATTTATCTTCCAAGTTCTTCCAAGTCTGAGTTTGCATTATATAGTTTGTTGTTTTTATGCTAGCGTAGTTACCAATCTTTTATAAAACTACATTAGTAGACTTTATGCTAAGTAGAAAAATGTTTGATTCTACTTGCTTGAGATGGAAGCAAGAGCAGATAATTGTATTATGCGCAAAACAAGCACAAAACTAATTATGATAAAGATAAATAAAAATTTAACATCAAAATTATTGATTGATTTGGAAGATATTTAAACGTTGAAAATACCTTTTTTATAATGTACAAGGTATAACAGATGGTATCACCTATTTTTTAAGACCTGCCGTAAGGATAAAAAGTAATAGATTGAAACAAACTTTGGCTTCTCTGAGCCCAGATGCAGTACTGCAATCTTTGTCTAAAGTTTTGCATCACTTTTCTCAACAATTCTGGTCTAATAGAGAGTACATTTTTTTTAATTAAGCATATTAAAGTTTTGTATTGTTTGAAGACGCTTCTCGTAGATCTTTTGCTTCAGATATTTTTACAGAAAGAAATCACTAGCCGAGGGATTTGGCCGGCCATGTTATGTTACCAAACATTGAAATCAAGTAACCAGGAAACATATTTTGCAATACAATTTGAGTTTGCCGTGCACCGTCTCGTTGAATTACACTTTATTTTGCCCAAATCTGCATAATTCTAGTTTTTATATTTATAAATATTTTTAGCATATGAATGTAATGTTCAGAATTAATGGTAATTGTTTGGTCAGTTCTTTTTTTTAATATAGCCCTACTATTTTAAATATTGAAACACCGCATCAAACGATAAATTTATGTTTATTTACACACAAACTGGTTTATTGTGATCTTTTAGCTTGTGATTGACTTGATTTTTATATAGATGGAAGTGTAAAACACAATGAAAAAAATTTTAGTAAGCTTTTTTTGGAAATTTGTAATGTAATTGCACTCTTCTCTGACGCGGTTGATTTTTTTGGGTGCTCTATACATACACCTCCAGTAAATTTTGAGTCAAAGCGTTGGAAATTCTCTATGTTTTCTAACATTAAACTCACAACGACACTGCATTTGAGTGTTTATAACTAATGAATTTATATAAAGCTTTTAACCGTGTATAATAATAATAAAAATAATATATTTATTTGTAATTACCAAAAAAACAGGCGTCAAAATAAGTACAAAACAATAGTTATAATTAACTAAACGTTCAGAATCACAAAATATAATATATAAAATTGAATAGTAAACAAAACGAAAAATAATGCAAACTGTAGTGAGGTCGGTATATTAACATCACAACAAATAATGCTGGTTCAAACATAGTACAGATTAAAATAATTAGATGTAAGCTAAAACACAAACATAAATTTAATATTACAAATAGTGTACACAATTTAAAATATAGAACATATATAATAATATAAAATAAAAATTTTAAGACAAGCTTTTATCACAGATTTATCACTACATTATGTTAAACAAGTCTTTATTAGAATAAAGAACTTTTTTTGTTAACATTGTTTTAATAATTGCTTTACATTTTTTAATTGGACGTTTCTGAATATGCTGAGGGAGTTTATTAAACTTTTTTTAGATTAGATAAGTAATGAATAAAATAAAAGGATTTTATAAAATAAATAGAGAAAATATAAAATAGATAAGTAATCATAATTATTTATAGTTTTTTGCAATCTTACTTTGGGTAGCATTAAGTTATGCTTTAACCGAGTGTTGTGGTTATGTATAATGTAATGACTTTCTCCAGCCTGGATACAAGCATTCAATCAAACACACCAGGGTTGTTTCTAATTGAGTTACACCTAGCAATTATCTGATTTTGCAAGTTGTTTAAATTCTCCACTGGAGTAGCGTAAACTAATGACTTTAGATAGCCCCATAAGAATGCTTGTATCCAGGCTGAAGGAATTTATTTTGAACATTTATTGTAGATTCAGCAACTTTACATGTACTTTTTGATAATGAAATGTTGTAATTGTCGTAAATTTTGTTCACCCTGTATCTTCGAAACAAAGGGGTTTTTCAGAAATTAACATAGGACAAAATATTCTAAGAATAGGCCAAGGAATAACCACTTGAATTTTTGCTGCATGTTTACCTAACATTTAAGATATACCGAAAAGGTCTGGGGGGTATATAACAAAGTATGTTGACAATGCTTAGGCAATGAGGTTAGACAATCTGAGATTACTCACACATGCTGAGGAAATTTCAGTGATGTGTATAATGAGGTACTTTAGATATAAGCGGTTTTGTGCACAAACAATTTTTTCAAGTTGTTTTTGGGGTTAAGTTTGGATAATATGATAAAGGTTAAAGCAACTCGAATTGCAACACGATTTTGACTATTGCAACTGTACATGTACACGGATAGTTTTTATTTAAGTTTGTGTAAGATATTGTACATACGTTTATGTGATATGCGTACTATTTTTATAATTAGTCCTGTTTCTTTTTTTTTATCAATAGAAACAGCTAGGTCAATTGATTTGTTTGTTGCTTTTTACACTAATTGTGTTTGCAATTGTGATGGTCATTCCGAACTCGTGTGTCTGTAAACATATCATCTAATAGATTACTATATAGATTTGTATTGAAATATCCATTTTCGTTGTCAACATATGAAAATTGTTGTCATACATGGACATAAATTTTTGAAATTTTTAAGTTTTGATATAATTATTTTGATAATATATTGCTGTTAATTTGATTTTTTTTTCAAAGATGCAACGTGATTTATGATATACCCCGTATATCTTAAAACGCCCGTATGTATACTTATAGCTAATGTTATAATGTAATATATGTAATATTATATATTTACTATTTACCACACATAATATATAACCTTCCTCAACACAAATTTGTGTGTGACAGGTGATAAAGTAATATATGTGCATGTTAACCTATTAACATTTAAAATTGAATATAAATACAACAAATATCAACATAGAAATGTACATATAATCTTAATTTTATAGGACATATTTGAAAATTTTGCACATTTTATGCACTTAAAATCTTACTCGTCTTTAATTAGTGTCATGTCAAATATAAATCCATCTTTAATATTGTATAAATTTCCATAAATAACATTAAGAGTCTACTAAAAGTATACAAAAAATATGTTTGCCAAGTTTTATTATAATTAATTGTAAAATTTAAATTTATTTTTGAATCATTTCTAACTTCTGTGTAAATAAAATTTGATGGCTGAAAACATGATCATTATTTATACCAGTCTATAATAAGTCAAGATTTGTTAGATAAATCGAAAATAATTCAATTTAATAGCACCGAATTTTGAATAAATAAACTGGCAGGCTTCTCCTGGCACAATAAAATTTTACGATTACTATTTGTTATGACACAGAAATAATAACGATACACAATCTCATTTAATCACAACTACTAATACAACTTGTCATTTATTATGGAATGATTTTAAATTAAAATAAATAAGCGATTGCATTGCCTTTCAAAAATGTTCTATATTTGAAGAATGCCAAACTGCATCTAATTTTCCATTTATTAATGATAATTAAATTTAATGAACTGTAAGAATTTCACTTTCAATATACACTGACTAAAAAAGAAATAATTAATGCATATTGTTAATAAACCGAACTAGATTGATTGGAAATTTTATATAAATAATAAGTATGTTTGTTTTGCATTTGTATTAATTATTTTTTTAATAATTAATCATATTATAATTATGATATTATTAAATCAATTTTATTCAAAACGTATTCATTAAACTGGTATGTTAACATTTTAATATATTAATTTAATTAATTAATTACATTTACTGATTTAATCCATTCTTGTACATGTATTATAAATTAGGTTTTTTACAAGTGTCCTTTGGCATTTTATGTTAGTCATTTATCACGTATTTCTTTTAATTAGTATAATCGATTGACAAGTGTCTATTAAACGCAACAAGTTAATGATTTGCATTCCACATGGTATACAAAACAAGTGTGAATTATGCAGATTATCTATTTATTAAAAATAGAATTAACGGAGTAAGTTATAAGTTTGCAAAAAAGCTTGATAAGGTCATAGAAGGTTTTCAATTCAATGCAAATTGATCTTAATAATTTAATTTATAATTACTTTCCCTGAGCAGCCGTCGTAATAAATTAACTATATTTATCATTAATAGATAGTTTTAATAGGTGTGTATTTATAATCATTGTCATATGTTATACATAAAATTATTTATACAGTTTTTTTATAGACAAATCATTCAAATAGTCCAATAATCTCATAAGGCTACCAAATGTCACTATGGATGAGTACAATATACATATGTACAATATAAACTAAATAAGTATGCTACTTTTAATTATTATAAATATTTAATTATCAGAATCAGAATATGTTTTTTAGTAGCATTAACATTCAATGCGCATAGTTAGAAATTATCTTTAAAGATTGCAACTCATTTTCTAGAAACCGTAATTTACTTTGCCAATGATTTATTATTTTGAGTTTTGAGAAACATCATATTTTGTATTTCTACCAAAAACAAATTTAATAACACTTAATTTCTTGCAATTTAACACCTGTATTGCTCCTAGCTTGCAATAATGTTAGTAATTTATTGCACTTCTCAGAATTTACTACAGGCAATCTTTGCAAATAATTAGTTAGCATTATTTATAGCAAATTATTTTTTATTATTTATATATTCTCCAGAGCTATGACATCTGCCAACATAAAAATGAGAAACAACACAAAAAATGTCAATTCGGCATCGTAAAAAAGCTATTAAAATATGTTTCAAAGGAAATATAGAAACTAAAATATTTCTAATAAATTATTTATGTGTAAAAATGTAATATGTAAAATATATTATATAAATTAGAAGATTTTATTGCATTTTTCATTATAGAACTACATATTGAATTAATAGTTAATAATCTAACATTTGGTTTTATATTTTAATACTAATATTATTCTTCTTGTTTATGTGCATACCAATTATCTTAATAATAGTTTATCTTCAAGATTATGTACGCTATTCATACTTTCTCTAATATGCAAGAATTGTATGAATAATGCTCAACAAGTTAGTAAGTTTAAACTTTAAAATGATATTTTTTCAATGTGGCTATCAAGTTTGACTATTAATCACATCTATATGCTTTTTTAATTTTATTATTAAATGTATTATATAACAACTACCCATTTTCAAATCTATTATTAGATTAATGTTATTTCTATCAAATAATCTAGTTTTTTGCAAAATTTTAAAAAATAGCGCCAATATTTTGAAAATATACTTCATGGTTACATGAAATTATATATTATTGCATTTCTCAAATATAGGATATTCTACAACGTACCTGATTTTTTTAACTAAATGCATGATTAAAAAAAATGTAATAATAGTTTAAAGAAAACGAGATTATTTTTCCACAACTTATTTGAAATTTTGATGCAGATTTTTAAATAAATTGTACTAAATATGACAAGGGCCTTGCATCTGTTTCACATAATACGGAATTATGGTTTTAATCATGAAAATATCATTATTAGTTTTTTAGTAAAATACATTCTAATTTGAAATATAAATAATAGAGACGGAGAGAACAAAGAAGAGAGAGAGAGAGAAAGAGAGAGAGAAAGAGCATTGAAGAGTAAAATTTAACAAATTAATTTTAAAAAAAGCATTGAAGATAAAATCAAGAATGGAAATTCAGAGAATAAAGCGGTGTGTCGCGAAATGGCAAGGTAGGATAAAAATTCTAATTAGTAGTTATTAAAGCAAACTAACCCTTAAGCATACTGTAAGAATTTGAAGATAAAAGGAATATATGCATTGAACACAAAAATTAATACATACAATAGAAAAAAGCGCTTGATAGCCAAGTAGATCTAGTTGTGAACTGCAAAGACTAAGGTTGGCGGGATCGAGACTCGAGTGGAGGAAAATATTTTTATTAAATAAATAATTAATAAATTCAAATAAAATTAAGAATGCCTTCAGACAATGAAGCAGGGTTTAACAAACCGAATAAAACTGAAAGAACACCCGAACAAGATGAAAAAAGATGAAGAGAAACATTGGAGATTAGTATAAAAGAAACAAGCAGATGTAGATAAACCAGCAAGTAGCAGAAACATTTTTACAACAATTACAAATAATGAATGATGCACAAAATGTAATCCTGAAAAAACTAGCAACATTAAGAGAAGAAAACAAAAAAATAAACAATAGGATTAATGTAATGGAAACAACAAAAATAAATAGTTTACAAAATGATGTCGTTGAATTAAAACAGAAATTTGAGAAACAAAAAAGAAATTACCAAAAAAATAAGTAATTATACAAGGATTTATGTCCGTACCAATAGTCAGAGATAAAATCTTGGATTGAACCTGGATCCATGAATCCGAGATTTATTTTGATGGTTGTTGATTGGCTCTAAGCTAATTCACGGATATTGTGACGGTGCGGAACGAGTTGAAAATTATGCAACCGTCAATATAATCCTAGCTTCAAATAATCTTGAGATCACCCAAGATATTGATGGTTGCATAGTTTTCAACTCGATCCGAGAATTAAGCAAGGAATACATTGACCAAATGCAACTAAAGTTGCCGTCACAATATTCGTGAATTGGCTTAGAGCCAATCAGCAAATCGCAAAATGAATCTCGGATTCATGAATCCCCTCTGACTATTAGTACGGGCATTAATGAAAGTATAATTGCTGGAGGCACGTTAAAAGATAAAGCAGAAAACTTTAGATGAATATAAAGAAACAAGTATTTAAATGGGGGTAAAGACAAACAATACCGAACTAAACTAAACATTCTTAATGTGAAGGGAAAGCAATTAATAAGTAGGAAGCTAACAAAGATGATTGAAGAATAAAAGATACCAATAAAATTTGATATTTTGGAAATACGTAAGAAAATTTGGTCTAATTGGTGTAGTGGAAGACATGAAAGATTAAATTTCTAAAGGTTTTAGATGGAAATGCCAGACAGTTATTAAAGAAAAACAAATGAGAAGAGCAAAAAGGAGGTATTATAACAGGAATAAAAAGGGAAGATGATGATAATAAATAGAAATTAAGGAGATAGTGCAGCAAAATTTTATACTGAACTGAAGAATATACAAGAAACAGAGGAATAAAACTAATAGTATAAGAGATTTCAACGCTAAGACTGGACTAAAAGGAAAAAAATTAAAAACGGCTAGAAAAACAAAAGAGAGTCCAAAGGCAAATTAGAAAATAAGGTAGGAAAAGACTTGATGGAAATGATCGAAGAGAATAGATGGGACAAGAGGGATAATATACTTACATAGGAGCGAAGCGACAATCGGTATTTGACTACGTATTGGCAAATAAAGAAGCGCGACAAATTTTGGATTGGAGAAAGAGTAGGGTTGGACCATCAGCTACAAGAAGTATATATTAATAAAAGCATAAAAATTAAACCAAAAAAAGAAAAAGAAAGTGTAACAATAATAGTATGGACAGAAGAGAGCGTAGAAATGACATTTTGAAAAGTAAAGTGTAGAGTTAGAAATTTCAGAATTAGGAAACATAATCGCAAACGCAACAATAAAAAAAATGTTTATACAAACAGAGGAAACATTTGGAAAAAGCAAACTGTGGAACACAGAAAAAAAGAGAAGTTAGAAAAGTACTCCAAAGTTGGAAAAATAGACGACTAAACAACAATATCAGAGTGCTCAAAAAGTATACAAGAAAAAATGCAAAAAAGTTAAGAAGAAATACATAAAAAAAAAGAAAAAAAAAAGAAAATAAAAATAAAAAGGACTATGGATAACATGTACATAATATACCATATAGTATGAAAAGTAAAGAGCAGAAAAGGAGGAAGTTGTATGCGTTATTCTTGGACTTAAAATTGGCATTTGACAGTGTAAATATAGAGAAATTATGGATGTACGATGTAAAAAAAGAGGAATAAGTGAACACCTAGTAAATAGAAAGGAAAAAGTATACGTGGAAATAGTTATTGGGGACTGTGTGAATGGCAAAATGAATAAGTTTTAGACTACAAAAGGTGTGAGATGCTCAATCAGTTTTAGTTTGTTTGCGGCATACATTGCTGTGGTGGGCAAAGAAAAAAGTGTGGTTGTTGACTTGTGCAGACAACATGTAGCAAAACAAGCAAATAAAATTAACAAAATGATGCTTGGAAAAATATTCTAGAAAAAAGAGTTAGAAGCAAATGTAAATAAAACAAAAATGATAACGTTTAGATAGGGGGGAAGAAGACGTATAGTAAAAAACTGAAAATGGGATGGAACAGAAATTGAAGAAGTAGAAACAAATATTAAATATTTAGGATATGTTTTTTTTACAAACAATAATGAAATTGATTATATAAAACATATGACAAGAATGGCATACAAAGCGGTTGGACAATTATGGAGAATTGGTGAAAGAAAGTTTGAATGTATGAGAATAAAAAAAATAATGTCTAATAGTTTATTAAGAAGTATGTTGTTGTATGGAGCATAAACAAGTAGACTCCAGCATGTATTGTAATGGAAGAAGTTAAAATGGATAAATTAGGAGTAGAATCAGGAAAGCGTGCATGGGGTATGAAGAAAGAGTGATAGAAAGAAATGAATGTAAAATTGGAAGTCAGGACAAATTTTGGATGAGCAAGAAAAGAAAATAAGTAGGATGTGTGGAAAAGCTAAGTGAAACATAGAAAGAATGCAATGATTTAAGAGAAGAGCAAATGGGAAAAAATGACGTACTAAAAAAGAGGAATGAAATAGATGACAACAAGAACAACATCAAGAAGAAAACATTAAAACAGAACTGATAAATAATTAACTAAAAACGGGATTTAGCGTTATTAATGTTATATATTAAATTAGAATTGATTTAAGTTATATGATAAATGGGACTTATGATGTACATAACAAAAACAAAAAAAAAACGAATATTATAATCTTTATGTTACCACACAACTACCTTCAGTAGGTGATTTTTTCTAAATACAATTAATATAAGTTTGTAATAGTAACAGTCTAGATAATTTATTTATTTTATATTATATGTATATTATCACAAAGATTGCTTGCAAAATAGACGTTTCTTTTATTCAACAAAAGTTATTAAAACTAGTTAATAATATTATGAGGCGTATTTTTGACTAAATTATTTCTAAATATATATAAAATACACTCAGATGCAAAAAAACGGGTAATTGGGTATTTTTTTGCTAAAAAACGGGTAATTTTTTTTATAAAGTTTTTAGTGTTTTACAATCAAAGATACCATCAGGATGAGAGAGACCAGAAACCAACTCAGTGAGGTTTGTGGTGCAGCTGTGAGTGTGTGGACAGTTTGTTAAAGGTTGCAAGAAATTGGCTTAAAATCTTGTAGACCAGCAGCTGGACCAAAATTACCGAGTAGCCAGACTCCAATTTTCTTGCAAATATTTGAATTGGACATTGGCACTATGGAGGACTATACTGTTTACTGACGAGTTTAGATTCTGTCTACATTTGCCAGATGGAAGAGAAAGAGTATGGAGACGAAAGGGAGAACGATTTGCGGAGTGCACTTTAAGTCCCGGCTTAGCTATGGTGGAGGTTCCCTGATGGTATAGGCAGGAATATCATGGGTGCCTGCACCGAATTGATTGTCATTAATGGAGGATCGCTGCCTGCACAGCAGTGTATTGACGAGGATTTGGGAAATTACGTAGTCTCATTTGCTCTATTTATAGGCGATGGCTTTATTATGATGCAGGATAACGCTAGACTGCATTTTGCAAAGTGCGTCACAGAATACTTGGTTGCAGTTGGAATAAGAAAATTCAACTGGCCAGCATGTAGCCCAGATGGAAATTCCATAGTACAAAGGACGCGCAGTTGCACCAATCACAATAAACTAGCTTTGTGCGGCACTTTAGGAAGAATACTAGAATATTTTACAAAATGATATTTGTGAGCTCATTAGTGGCATTGAGCGTTGTCAGGCAATAGTTAGGGCTCGAGGAGGCAATACGAAGTATTGAAATCTTATTTAACTGAAATTTTCATTATTAATTTCTGTTAATTTTATTTTGCAGAAATGCATATTCTTTTGTCTATACGTACGTTGTTGTTTTTGCTTATTAATGTTTATTAAATAAACTGCTCTTTGATTGTAAAACATAAAATGTTTTATAAAAAAAAATTACCCGGGTTTTTTGCAAAAAAATACCCAATGACTCGGTTTTTTGCACATCATATTGATATATAATATTACATACTTATAGAACTTTGTAATTCGGAGGGAATAGTAACGGTTAGAAATTTATGACACATTACTAAAATCTACAAAAAAATTGTAAAATACGTTAATAAACCGTTCTTGGAAGTTTTATAAAAGTTTTTGCTGCAAATTCTTCTGTCTACACCTTACTATAATGTGTCATTTAAGGAACTATTACTGCTAAGGAAACATATGCTATTTTATACGTTTATTACGCACGCATATTACTTGCAAAATGGGGGTATTATGCAGATAACATATGACTACATGTCACCTATATATTTATGACATTTTATAAATAATTTAATTTTTTTTTGTATACTTGTAGTATATAATGTGCATGAAGTTCTAAATTTCCAAACCAAGATCCGTGTGCAACTTTCATACTCGTGAAAAATAAGCATTATACCGTAAATAATATACTAATAAACTATACAAATTTTATGAAAGTAAAACGTAAAATTGCGTATTAGTTTCAATATACAAAAGTGGCGTTCTCCGAAAATTAATGACTCAATCAAATCCTTATATGGAAAATATTGTTACTGGGAAATTACAACATTTTTGGATATAAAAATATGTTTGATAAATAGCGTAAACATATATACATTGATATATTTATGACTGCATGCCTTGCTAAGAAAGTGAAATCCAGTTAATAGCAATAAATTTTCTTGTTGTTAATTATTAGAATCATATTAAAATATATTAATAAAGTTACTATCCAAACACACTTATGTTGCAATTTTACACATAAATATGTATTCTTTATAACTTTATAAGCAAATGTTTTTAATAGTTTCAATGACTAATTTATATATCGCGTTTAATTAATATTAATTAATATAATATGTGTTTCAACATAATTAAATTGAGTTTACTGTTTTTGTGTATTTAATTGCCGTTTGTTAAATGGGAATTTTTGAATATTTATGCCAGTTTGCAGATTGTCGACATGATAATATTCAAGGCGCACAGCCATTAACATATTTAATGAAATTATATTTAATTCGTTTATGGATAATAATATTTTTAAGTTATATAGAGTTTTACGATGTAGCCACTAAAATGTACACTATTTGTAAATGTTTTAAAAAATCTTTAGATACTGCTGTCTCATCTTTACACAGTTTTTTTTTGTAGCAATTATAATCAATTAAAATAAAACAATAAACTTATTTTAATCCGCTGAGATAATTTAAGCCCACGTAAAGACACTGTATCTATGGGTATACTATGGTATGCAGTGTACATACTAATTCACGTCATAAAACTGTGAATCCAAAACATACCTGCTATAATATATACCATCTCTCTATGTATATTTTAAGTTTAAGTTTTTTGTTTATTAAAATTACTGATCCAGAAGATGACATAAAAATGTTGAATCATGTCGCTAAAATAAAATAAAATAAAATAACACTATACACAACAGCATACTAGAGTATTTCTCTAAACTAATACCATATATTTTACATGTATAAATAAATAAATAATTACCCAAAACAATATAGTAAATTATTTGTTATTCAAATTAAAAAAATAAAATTATTATTAATTATTCATCCAATAGGTAATCGTTTTGGGAGAAATCCAATGCAGTACTACACTTAACTACTCCTCAGATAAAAAAAGTCAATAATTATTAGAGAAAGTTTTATGAATATTAAATAGATTAAGAATGGAAATAAGAAATATTATTGCTATTTTGATTGTTTTGTTTACTTTATACAATACGACGTTTAAATACTTTGCTTTTTAAATCTTAAAATAAATAGAAATTACGCAGCCAGCCAATCAAGATGGGAATAACCTTCTTCTTATCAACATTTATAAAATTTTCTCAAATAATTTATTTTATTTGTAGCTTTGTCTTGATAAAAAATAACGAATCTGCAATGTATTGTTGTGTACTGTGTACTGCATAAATTGTTTTAACAAAAAAATATAATTATTATCAGCCCAGGTTTGCTAATTTTGGCTGTTTGCATATCCTGCAAAAAAAACTTTTTTTTAATCTAGTTGCAATATGCTACTCATTGTTCATCATTGGGTGGAAGTAATTGTTGAACTACCGACACCTTCTAGAACTTGTAGTTTTTTTGCAACTTCTATAGAAACTCAAATTGGGCAGTAAGTTTCCTTAATGTTTTTTATAAACTTTACTTTTTTTTTAAATAGATAACTTCTCAGGTGGTTTCTTCTTACAAATGCAATTTTTGCTTTCAAAGCGTTCAATACTTTGTAATTTGTGATTCACAAACGTTTTGTTAGTACAAATGTATGTTATTTTTTTATATGTTTTTTATCAAATTGACTAGTTTTGACCTTGTTTGGTCATCATCAGGATTAAGTTAAAATAGATTATATGATTAATAACAAGATAGTTTTAAAAGTTTATGCATAGGGAAAATTGGCATTAAATTGATTCAGACACGACATTGATTATACCACCGTGAAAATAAGCTTTTACTATAGTTTGTATGAGCACCTTCTACATATAATTTAAATAATCAACTCACAATCCTTTTTATTTTACTGTTTAACAAACTCACAGTTACAATAAACTATTTAATAGAGCATTCTACAATTTACAATTTAATATGTTAAATTAACGTTGAAATATGTTTAATAAACATTAACTTGATTTCAAAAGTTGCCAACCTCAATGGAAAATTGATGTTTATATTTGATATTTTTAGAATGATTTAATTAGAATTTTTTAAATCTTTAATTGTTGTGGTGTAAAAAATGCACTGTAGCACAGTAGCTGATACTTATTAAAGTGTATGTAGATACAGTAAATACGTACGCTTTTGTATTGCCACGAGATATACATATGTATATAAGCTATTTGCAAGACTTATTAAACATGGTATTATTGTAAACAACTATTTCTTTATATATTGCGAAATTTTGCTATTCCAATTTCAACTAATATTTATGAATGTATATTAAAACTTGATAAAATTACGATTCTATCTATATAAGGAAAATGAAACTAAATGTAATTGCTTGTATTTACTTTTATGGCAAATGATGATTCTCTTAATATATTCCATATTAAATGCTCGAAAATTATAAAGACCTGACAAAATACGTTTAAAAAAAATTAATTAAGTATAAATAAATTGCTGATTAATATAAATTTCTAAATTATCTGATAATAACAAAGTATAATTTAATTTATGTTTATATTATTTTAACTTGCATGGAGTAACAATTAAATTTATTGGTTTTGTTGTTGCATCTAATTTTATTAATTTGGTTCAATTAAATAATGTTATAATTCTACTTATATTGAACTAAAAAAATGCTATAAAATTTCCTTTTATGTATGTCCAATAAAAACAAATTCAAGGTTTGTCAATTTATTGATGATTACTGACAGAAAAGAGTTTCCTTTTTAATTAATATAATTCCACTTTAGTTTCAAATAGCCATTGAAAAAAACAAGCATATAAAGCTCGCATGCTCCATTACTGCCACATTAAAATCAATTGTAAAATAAATATCAAACATAAAAGTAGAAAGGTGACATATATTTATCAATCTTGCTCAACTAAAATGTCAATGAAAGCTATAATTCTCAGTAAGCCCGTTTAATTCCTTAAACAATACACACCTATTATTATTATTCATTATTTATCGAGGTATGATAATTTATAGGCATCATCTCTTTCTCGATTTTAATGACGCTTATCGTTTCATCTTTATCTGGAGTAGGAGAATGCGCTCTATAAGTGTTATAAAAAATATTTGCGACTTTCCAACACATAAATGCCACGATATACGTTCTCCAATCACGATTTTCAGTATTATTACATTGAAATAATAATTATTAGGTAATAGGATGTGCTTTGTTTATGACGTCAATGGAATTACATGTGGATGAGTAAGATATCTAAAAAATTCAACTGGGCCAAACCTCCCACATTAAAATGATGAGTTAATGGATAAGTATTTCTGATATTGCTTAACAGTAAATAAAAGTCATTGATAAATTCGGAAGCGTTAATAATTCAACTATTGAACGTGTTTCTGACATAAATAATTGCTGTGTTTCACTTTCCTTGTGCGTGTCTTATTATATATAATGGTTGATTTGCTATTTGTAAAAGCACAATTACGAGTAAAATTAAATACTCTTATATTGTTTACCATGCTAGTTTTAAGTCCACCAAACAATGTTCCTATTTATTCAAAAAAAATAAAATCTGGTGTTTACAGTAACAGCTCAATGTTTCAAATAATTGTACTGATAAAAAGTATTTTTGTAAATATTTTAAAACTCTC
Source organism: Tachinus rufipes (assembly GCA_963932245.1). NCBI lineage: Eukaryota > Metazoa > Arthropoda > Insecta > Coleoptera > Staphylinidae > Tachinus > Tachinus rufipes. The sequence goes on along the minus strand of OZ010745.1, from coordinate 65,470,134 downwards.
TAAAAAATGGAGTTCCGCAAAATTAAGTTTTATTTCAGAAATGTATCTGCACTTAACTTATATATTAAGAATTGTAAAGGACAATCTAACAATAACTGGAGACATACGTGGAGTAAGTATAAAGGTATACAGTCTAGAATAATTAATTTGAATAAAATTACAATGCACTTTATGTGTTTATTACTTTATCTTTTCTGTTTTTATGAAAAAGTGAAAAATAATTTTAAAAAGAATTAAATATTATCATTAAACTAACAATTGTTCGGACTCCGATCGGCCAATTAAGATTGAACCGAAAAGAAGTCAAAAGCGCGTTAAAGGAGGCGATAATTATATTCAATCATTAGGTGGGTCACTTCAGAACATAAATACGGACAGATCTCTCCAGAACGTGAGCAAAGATGAAAGTTTAAACTGGTTTTTCCATTCACCCACTTACCAAAGTGCTAGTTATATTAGAAGATTTTCTTCTCTGCAACCATTAAAAATGTCTATGTCAAAGGAGGCAATGGTTATTTTGAATCTTTTGATGATAAACACTTGGACGGGTGGGTGAGTCACTCCAGAACATGCGTATGGACAGATAGTTTGAATTGAAGTTCCCTCCCACCCACTTAAGTGTTAGTTTTTAAGAAATTGGATTTTTTTTCTTCTCTGCAAGCGTCAAAAGCCGTTTTGTCAAAGTCTCGATGGTAAACACTTGGGCGAGTGGGTCTGATACTCCAGAACATGAGTATAGACGGATAGTTTGAACTGGGGTTCCTCCTGCTAACCCGTTCAAGTGTTAGATATTAAGAAATAAGAAGTTTTTCTTTTCTGCAAGCGTTAAAAATTTGTATGCCATAAAAGGTGATAATGACATCTAATCCATATGAGGTGTTTCTTTCTGGCAACGTTTTGGTCACACTGCAGATAGGTATCCAGGCATTGCAAAAAGCAGTAAACAGAAACATGACTCCGTTCCATGCACCAGTTTACCTTTATATGTGAATTGTTTTAGTAAGCGCTAAGATCAGATTAACAAATTTTTTTTTTTTTATTTTGATGCTGAAAAGAGGAATAAAGAAATTACTGCTTCTACTTTTTTAGATCGTTTGCTGCAGTTGTTGAAACACTTGTTGTTCAAGAAACATCAATTATAAAATTTACCGCTATTGCAGAAATTTTTCTCAGTAAAGACTCTAATGTAAAGGGTCAAAAATCGGTAGCGGGCCCATCAAGCTCAAAACCAAAACTAACAACGGTTCAATCTGGGCCAAGGTCACAACGAGTGGGATTTCAATCAAAACTACTCAATCTTAAGCTTAAATCATTTAAGGTGTTGGTTCGTATCGGGCCAAAATCAACTAAGGTGGCGACTCATTTTAAACAGGTGACTCAATCTGAGTCTAAAACTGCAAAAAAGGCACCCAATCTAGGCTATAGCCATCTAAGGTGCAGGCTTCTAACGATTTCTACGCTCGCATACCTTAATATACGTCAGAGTTGATAGAAATGAATATGTCAGATATTAAACATAATTGAAAAATAAACACAGATGAAACTTTGTGTGAATTTCTTATTGATATCTATTTTTATGCTAATTATAGTTAATGCTGATATCGCAATTTTCCAAGTTAATAAGAAAAATGTGTTTTACTAACACGTTGTATAACAAAAGATGAATTAATATAAAAATATATTCATCTTTATTTTCCTTGTAGTCATAATAGTAGCTATTTCTTACGCAATCAAGAAGACAATTTATATCTCAAACACAAAGAGAAGTCGTCGATCCAGACTTAATAATTAAATTATTTTTCCCGCTCTTTTTTTCGTTTGCATTTTACATTATAATTTTAATCTATCATGCAATATATTATAATAGGAAATATAGCTTCATTATCTCAATAAAAAAATATATGTATATTTAAAAAAAATTTATGTGCATTATTTTTTCTTTTACTAATAAGCAATTATTATTTATTTAATAGATGTATTAGGTTTTCGTCTAGTTGAATTGGCTGACTAAAAATGTTTGCTAATGAAATTTTTATTATTCATTATATGTACATATATACTATATTTATATTTTTGATTGGTTTCATTTTCTAATAATATGTAGTCAATGCAACATTTATAGATAATTTGTTATTGACACGAACAGATGTGGACCAGTTTATAAATTAGATTGCAGATTATACGACCACAAAGCTATTTTGTTTTGAGTACGTTATGCAAATAATTATAATTTATGTAAGATTCTGTATATGGAAATGCACATTTTATAATTTGCTGTGTATCGATTATTTAATAACCTCATTTGGATAATTGATTAACTATATCGATTATAAATTGATATTGTGCTATAAAAAAATTAAATTAATGTATATTTTTTAATTATATAATTTCTAATTCCAATTATTTAATAAGATTTACAGTTTTCTTTGCAATTAACTTTATCTAACTATCGATACGAAGATATGGAGTAGCTATATAAACATAAATAAGGAGAAAATGCTTTCTAGAACTCATATTGTTTTGAAATAGAGCCTGCGAAGAAACTATTTTAGTTGTTAATGAACCAGAAATTTCCAGGGCAATGTAACAATGGATAATATTACAAGATCTTAATCTAAACTAAATAATACGTTTTTTCTTAATATGTAATACATTTGAAGAGGATTTATGTTTATACTTTATTGTATTATACACGGTATTATATAATTATTACATAATGATTCAGTATTTTATAAAACTAAAGTGTTAACGGATGTTTTACCATGAACGACAGCCATATCTTTTGTTATTTACAAGTATACTTTTTATGAAGAAATAATAATTACCCTAAATTTCGTCATCTAATTTTTTGAGGATGCTAGAGATCTGCTTAGATTTCTTTCGTTGTTATTAATTCAATTCCGTCGTGTTTATGAATTTCACACCGAATAAACTTTCTCTTTGTAATCTTTTCTCGGTATTACTTATTATTGCAAAAAGATGTAATTATTTCCTATCGTTGTATTCTACAACAATGATAAACATGAAATATACCTGTTATAATAATGTAAAAGTTATGAAATATTAAATAAATCTCAACGCATCTTATATGGAACAAATTTTATGCGCGCGCTTTTGATGTGAGAATTTACACAGAATATTATAAAATAAAATTATAAGGTACACATTAATAATTATCTTATCGAAACACAATAATATTTAACAAATGTTAAATGTAGTAGACTAATCCCATATTATATCACATTGTTAATTAAATCGTAAAATAAATTGAGACGCTAATAAATAACAGCTTGTTAGTTTAATTCTGTTTTCTATTGCCAAGAATCTTATATCAACTTTATTTCAATGTTATCCTTCATACTTGTGAAACGTGAAGAGTCCGATCATTCCGAGATGGACTGCACAAATCTTTTATTTTAATTATACTAGATTCACTTTCATAAATTATATGTGGATTACAGGTTAATCATGAAGAAATCAATGCATTATTTTTATTAAACGGAAATTGCATATTAAATGTGTCATGTAAATTTCATTCAGGTTTATGTTAAACCTAATTGCTGCACCTATTTATTTTTTACTGTTTCATTGCAATGTAAGACTATATGATTTACGCTTTGTAAATTTAACTAGTTACAAAATTAACAACTGTCATATGTATTGAGACTAATTAAAGTGGATTTTATGTATCACTCTAAAGGAAGTAACGTGCAAGTGTAATTAATTGTATATAACCAAGGCAGAAATTTATGTGAGAAATCAGCTAACTAAATATTAAATACCATAATCTTATTTAAATCCGGATGTTGAAAAAATAGTTTTAAAATTTATTCAGTTTTTGGCACAAAGTAAATACCGCCTTTTAAATCATATTGATGTCAAATAAATGCTGTGTATAAGCAAATTAAATAATTATAACACCAGTTTTGTATATTGAATTAGCATTTATTCTAATCACTTTCTGCTATAATTGATTTAGATTATTTTATTCATATTTTAGGTTTAGGTTTAGTTTATATTAAACATAATATAAATTATAGTTTATTTTTTTAATTAATTGTGTCACTAAAATTAGTTTTATTTAAAAAATTAATTTTTATTTATTGTTCTGTTCTATTTCTGTACTCATTATAGGTATGTTATCTTTGTATTCAATTAACTTAGGGATAATTAGCAGAGTTGCCTATTGCTAACTTTAACATGCTTTCTGGTATATTCCTAATGACATATGTTTGGGTCTTTTCAGCTCCTACTTGGTAAGTGTAGTGAAAGACATTGTTTGTTTTACAATGTGCGATCACTGCACGTCAATTTTTGTTTTTTCAACAATGATCCAAATAATTTGTTTTTTATTCGGATCAACACAAAAAGGACAAATATAGATTTTATATATATGCAAAATCTGAACAGAAATAAAAAACTGTTTACAAATATTAAGAAATTCTAGTTTTTAAAGCTTTGTCAAGAGAACATGGTCGTTTCAGAGAAGAGTACGAAGTTGAGTGTTTCTTGAGATTTTTTTAAATTCAAGTTAGGAGTACTCTATGCAGATATTGCCTTGAGGTCACATAGTAATTAATTGTTGAAAAATGTTTTATTATCTTAATCTACAATTAGTTTTAGTTAAAATTTATAAATTTTACGAATAAGTTTGTACATTTTTTACATGACAAGTAGAAAGTAGGTAGATTGACTTTATAATTATATATTGCTTTTTTGACAAAAAAACTAAATAAAAAAGTAAAATTTGTCTATGGTTTGATATAACATTGAATTTTGACATCTGAATAGAAGCTCCATTGTGTGAGTCTATAAGGTTTTTATACATGCTGTTTGTCTACCCATTACGAAAACTTGTCATTTATTATGAATTCAAAGGCATCAACTACTTATCAATACTAGCATTACTCGAACACGAACAACTTTTACCGGGCGATATTTGACGTAAAAATTGCTTTACTTAACTTGGTAAGGGCATTTGGTAGTGTTTGATAATTAACTTTGCCTATAACACTCGAAGACGGCTAAACGACAGAATTATATGGGTTATAAAAAATTGTATTTTAGAACAAATCATCTAAATCTAAAATTTTATTGTACAAAACAGAGAACTGATAATCTTTTTACTTTTGCTACTTCTTTAGTAGTTTTTTAATGAAATTTTGGACATCGGTTTGTTTTGAGCGCTTCTTTGGTTAGCTTATGCTTTCCAAATAAGACACTACGTTGCGTATTGTAAGATTGCGTAATGATTCTGTTAAGAATTGCTTTGTGTGTTTTATCCCTAGACAGTTTTTTTCATAAGTTGCTGTTTTAAGTTTACTACGGATTATTAGTTTACTGGTTTTGTATGGGATTTCGAATGTAGGATTGGGTTCAATGAACGTTTCTGTGTTTTTATTTCTGGCAAGTTGGTCAACCACAAGTTTATCTAAAATATCCTGATTTTTGGTTGTTTAGATTATGCAGTCCATTACCAGTATTGATTTTATTACTGAAGAGCTTATTGGTTATAGTGCTGCTTGGCTTTTCAAAATGATGGTCATTGGTCTATTGAAATATTGTCTCAATTTGATCATGTTTCTAGCGGACTTAATGACAGCTTTTTTAACAACTTAGTGAGGTGTTGGCCGTAACAAGTGGCCCTTGAGAATAACTAACGCATGGCAATACGTTTTGGTTTTCTTTTCTGCGTAAGTTCTGCTGTTAATTTGTTTTAGTGATTGTTTCTAATGTGGTACTAGTTTGAGGTAAGCTGGTTTTGCCCTCGCGGAATTTACTTTCTACACTAGCATTCTCCTTTTTTTGTCCATTTTTGTGTTATTCAGCCTAGATATTTGCATTGTCCTCGTTGTATTCTTTTTCTTTCATAAATATTTTGTGCAGCTTCATGAAATGCATCTCGTTTGGTAGACCTACGTTTGCCAGTTTAACTTTTAGTGAGATTTTTGAATTTCTATTTAGAATTATTTCTTTGTGTCTCCTGGTTGCCAAATATACTTTGACCATTTCAAAAATTGCATTTTTTATCAACCTCGAGATGGCGTATTTTCCGTTTGGAAATTGTTTAGTCAATTCCGTCAACTTATTTTCTTTGAGAAGTTCTTTCTTTTTTCTTATTATTTTTGCAATTTCTGTTGGTACTAATGTTTCAGTATATGTTTTTATCTTGACTTTCTGTTTACCTTCCATTCCGTGGCAGGCATAGGTATTTTGACTTTCTTTATTTCTTTTCTCTTTAATACTTTTTTTTATATTCTTTTGCTTTTATTTAGCTTTTTGCTCCTCTTTTCTTTGTCTTCTGTGGCTTTTAATTAGTGTGTTTTTTTTTCATTTTGGTTTATTTAAATCTCAAAGCTTCTAAATTCTCTATCTTTTTCTTCAGTACTGTCGTTGCATAGTTTTTTAGTGCTTTCAATTTGTTTTTGTCACTCAGGCATATTTTACTGATTGTAGATTTGTCTAATTTGTTTTCTAATACCTTTTCTTGCGTTTTCTTACTTTTTTTCCACGCTTTGCACTCTACTAACATATGTTTTGCGTCAAGCGTGTTTTCTTGACAAAATATACATTTTTCTTCTTTCTTTATTTTATTGATTTTTGTAAGTACTTCCCAAAGGCTTCATGACCGGTGAGTAGTTTTGTTGTATAGTAACACGTCTCCGGTTTTTTCTCTACTTATTCTTTTATTTCTGGTATTAGTTCCTTTGTTCATTTTTTTTTTTTTTTTACTATCCTTGCCATCTTTCCATCATATTTTTTTTTGCTCGTCTTTTTGCTTCTTGCTTATTAGTTCTTTTACCTACTATTTTCTTTATACCTAATCTTTCTTCCATAATCAAATCTGCGAGTAGTCTCGCCTTAATTACGTCTTGTAGGCTCTGCAGATCTTTAACGAACTTGTTCTCATAGCTCCTTTTACTTCTTTTCTGTTTTTTTTTTGTTTCACCTACTTGTATTTTTCTATTTCTTCTGTTGGTCTTTTTTGTCGATCCCCATGCCGCCTTTGTTTTCTGCGGAGCCTGATATAACCCTTTATTTCTCATCCATCTTTTTATTATTTCTATTGCCAACTCAATGTCTATATCACTACCCACCAGAGCCACGTCATCCGCAAATGCCGTTATTGTCACTTTTTCCGGCAGCCGCATCCTGAGTAGCTAATTATAAACTAAATTTCATAGTTTAGTGCAGAACCCTGTGGTACTTTTCTAGTCAGCCTAAATTTCCCATTTTTGGTTAGTAGATTTCTCTCCTGAAGATAGCTCCATATTATCTTGGTAGTTTTATTTGTTAGTTCTTTTTTTTGCTACTGTTCTAATTGCTTTTTATAATATGCCGTTGAACGCATTTTGTATATTTAGCGTTATTATGACACAGCGTTGTTTTTTTTCTGTATGGTCCACTGTTTGCTTTATTTGCTATGGCTTTTACCTTTTTAATGGCTTTTAGAGTCGTTCTTTCCTTTGTAAATCTATATTGTTTCTGTTTCTATCCTCATTTTTCTTCTATTTTCTGTTCAATTCTCCTCACGATAACTTTTTTCATAATTTTTGCTAATGTGTTGATCAGGCATATTGGTTTATACGTTGTTGTTTTGCCTATTTCTTTCTTTTTTTCAATTAGTACTAGATTTGCATCCTTCTAGCAAGCCGGAAAAGTTCTTTCTTTCAAACAACTGTTTATTATTTGTGTTATCTTTATCTCATTTTCCTCCAGCACTGCATTTACTATCTCCGTTGTTATCTTGTCTAGACCTGGTGCCTTATAATTAAGTAGTTTCCTTTTAATTTGTTTTATCTCTTTTAATCTTGCAGGGACTGCTTTTGTTTTGTCAGCTATTTTTGTTGTTTCTTCTACTATTCTTTCAGTGGGAAACAATTTTTCAATGAATACTACTTTATTTTCATCTTTCTTTAAGCACACTGCTTTCATTCTTTCTAATTTATTTATTACTATTTTGTATGGTTTGCCCCAGGGATCCGTTGTCTATGGATTCTAACAGTTTTTATCACCATCCTTTTTTTTTTGCTTCCTTTAAAGTTTTTCTGTCAATTTTTAGTTTTTCTTCAGTTTTATCAGAATCTTTTTCCCTTTATCTTTGTTTTTTGACTGTTGCTGTTTCTATAGCTTTCTTCCTGCTTTCCTTGACTTTTTTGCACCATCAGTGCGGTTTTCTTTTTCCTCCTTCTCTGTATCTGGGAAATGATTCTTCCGTTGCCTTCCTCAACTTTTTTGAGTACCTTTTGCATCTTTTCTCTATGTTCTCGTTTTTAGTCACTTCCTCTACTTTCATAACTTTTTTTATTTTTTTTTTGTTTATCCTTCTTATGTTTCATTAAGACTTACGGCTGCTATCATCTCCTGAAAAATTTGGCCTCTTCTGTTGCACTTGGTCCTTTTCCATCTTGGCAATTTTGCGTTGAAATTGCCTTCTATCAAAATTTGAATGCTCTTTTGTTTCCTTAAGCTGTGTTCTAGTTCTTCTATCCACTCCTAATAATATTTTATATTGCAGTTTGGACTGATGTAACAACTGTATACTATTAGATTTTTTATATCGGCCCAAACTATTTCCTCCTTGGGTGTTCCCCATCTTTTTACTTTATCTCTATCCTTGCTAGGATAACTTTAATCTTTTATCCACTCTTCACTTAGTTTGTTTTTATTTGGTTCACTCACTATTACTATGTCTATTTTTCCTCTTACCGCTGTTGACATCAATAGGTCTTGCGCCTCTCTTTCTTTGCCTATATTTGTTTGGATGATGTTATACATTTACATTTATCTGGATTCTTATCTTCTACGTTTTTTCTTGGTCTTTTCATTTCTCTTTTGTATGTGAGCGGGCATCTTTTTGCTCCTGCTCTGTGTCTTGTTACTTTACACTTTATACAATATTCCCTATTACTGCATTTGGCTATCTGATGGTTCTTTTCTTTACATCTTATGCATAATTTTCATCTGTTTTCTTTTTTACAGTCCGTCGCTATGTGGCCTTTTATCCAGCATTTATAACATTTGCTTTCCATATCTGTTGCACTCCTTATTCTGCATCTCATAAGCCTTATATTTATGCTTCTCTCTCTTATTAGTTTTTTTGCTATCTCCTTATTAGTCTTGATTTTAGCCGTTTGTATATCCTGTACCATTTCCTCATAAATACAATTGTGATATCTTGGTTGCCTACTCTACCACCGATTTCTTCAATCAGTTCCTCTTTGTTTGGGCTTATACCCTTTATTAAAACTAGTTTCCCTGTTCTTCTTACATTAAAACCCTCCATTCCGTCTCTTACTTTTTCTATTTTTTTTTACCGTCTCCGACTCTTTTGTTACTAGTAACAGCTCTTCTTTCCTAGTTTCTCTTATCTCTTAAAGATTGTTCTTTTCATCTGGATTTTTGCTTGATTTAATAGGTCTGCGTCAACTGCACCCTTTTTGCTTCCCACAATCGCTCTTGTTTGAGGCCTCCTTTCTCTTCTTAGTGTTGTTTGCAGTTGTAACGGGACACACAATGTTATCTTCATTTTCTTTGACTCCTTTGATGCAATTCTTGTCGGTATATGTATGTCAATTACCTCTATATCAAGCTGTTTTGCTTTGTTTAATAGTTTTTCTAAAGCGTATAGCATATTTATATCCGCTTTCTCTTCTGTTCCATCCTACTCTTCTTCCTCCATTAGTTCTGGGTATTAATCCCTCTGTTTGAGGCTTCATTTTTCTGTTAGGTGTTGTTTGCAGTTGTAATGGGACACACATTGTCAAATTTATTTGTGTACGCGTTCCAGCTATCTCTATATTTTTTTTGCTTCCCTTGGTACATTCTTGTCGGTATAGGTATGTCAATTACCTCTATACCAAGCTGTTTTGCTTTGTTTAATTTTCTTATGCGTCTAACATATTTATATCAACTTTCTCTCCTGTTTTATCCTCCTCTTCTTTTTCCATTAAATCTGGGTATTTATCTTTAGCCTGTTTTAGGATACCCAATTTCTTTCCAACTGCTTCTATATTTATTAGAATTGCAGTATATAGTTACGTATTTAAAATTTATTTCTTTCTATTCTTTGGCACTCAATGCCAGCTATCTCTGCCTGAAAGACCAATGCATGTTTGCCCAGTAATAACATGATCACCTTCTTCAGATTTTGTATATTTTGTCTCTGGTGACATTATAATCTTTATACCGCTTTAAATTGTATTTGGGTGTTTTTTATTTGTTGATTAATACATGCAAACTATTATATTGTGTTAGTTTCTATGTTTGTCCGACTATTGATTTGGTTGCAACCAGCTCCTGAATAACTTTTTCCTATTTTTAGATAAATATAAAAGGTTAGTTTGGTTTTAAGCGTGAGTCTAGGTACTTTACTTCTTTATCATCGGGAGTGTGGTTTCGTACATTTCTAATTTTTTTGTATTTCATCATCTTGTAAATGGGTTGCCGTTTTGTTTAGTTACTAATAGTTCTTTTGTCTAAAGTGTTTAGTGCATTTTGCATCATGTTGGATACAGTTGCTTAAAACTTTCTATTTACCGAGAGGATAAAACATTGGCCTATGTTATTTAGTAACTGCACAAGGCATTACAATAGAGATGATAACACACTGTGTGCATCTGCCGGTGACTTAAGCGCATACAGTCTTACCGTATAGTGTAATTTTTACAGTTTGATTATTGTTCATGGAGTTTACTCAATGTGTAACAACAAGTTATGTGCCTTTGTTTTCTATTGCCATGGCAATGGATAGTATCTAAAAAGGCTCCTAAAGCAATTTTTTGCACTGAATTATTTTATACACTTGATGACTACTTGATTTATTGCCAGTTTTTTGTATTTTCTTGATCGGTATGCATAGTGGATTTGGTGCAAAGGTAGAGCCTTTAATGGTTTGACCGTATATTTTATATTTTCTACTAGTTTTAATATAAAAAATGCCAGAATCATTAGTCTGTAGGATTTATTTAGTGCATACGTGGATTACTCCAGTTTTGGTATAAATATTACTTTATCCGCTCTCCAGCAGTTAAGTATATATGAAAGTGCTATATATGCTCTGAGGATTTCATAAAGATCTTTTAAGAGCAGCAAACCTTTTCTGTAACATGATGATCTTGTTAGCTCTTGGTAGTTCAAACGTGGCCGATTTCTTATTCTAATGTGCTACTGTTCACAATGGCATTTGCCCATTTGTTTACTTTTTTATTAGGCATTTAAAAGTCTTTTTTGTTTTTGTATAAGGCCTAGTCACAGTTTTTCCTACCTTAGTTGAACCACTTTCTAGCACGTTGACTGGCCGTAATATACATAAAAATATGGTTCCTTCTGGCCGATTTTTTTTTGAGAAATAGGTTATCGATAACTGACAATAAACTATTTATTTTTTTGTCAAAAACTTATTTTTTTTATACTTTGAGCTGAGAATCACCATATGATTCACACGGCCCTAATAGTTGATCCTTTCACTAGTATCCGTCATCTGAGGATGGAACAACTCATACAGAGCTACAGAGCCTCTTCCAATGGGGTCTGGTTTGAGCAGCCGAGCCCCTGCTAAAGACCAATCGCATGCAGGCTTGCATATGTTCACGTGATCACCCGGTTTTGTTTACATATTTTTAGTGTAGCGTGGTATATACGTACGTGTTAGTAAGATTAAAATAAAACTTCATAAAAAACCAGTGTAAGTTTTCTAGTTTTTAAAAAATATGAGTTATGAAGAAGAACAAGAGAGACTATTGCGCTTGTGGCAGGAAACTCTATCATCAGACGAGGATAAAGAGCCGTTTGAAGATTCAGGAGATGAATATGTTCCAGGCAGTTCAAGTGATTTTTCTGACAATGAACCAGTTATAAAAAAAAAAATTGCAGACAAGCCAAGTACTTCCACCACATTTGATGATATACATGATAGCGTATTGGACAGCATAAACAATGTTATTGAAGGACATATGCAAAAAAATGATAACGAACAGTGTGATAATAGTGACGAATTAATGTGGAAGGACGTAAGTGGACAAAAGCTAAAAGTGTTCCATTTTACTGAAAATAATGCTGGCGTGAAGGACAAAATACATATAGAATATTTTGATAAGGACCTTACAAGTTTTTTAAAATATTTTTAACCAATGAAATACTAGAACTGATGGTGATTGAAATAAATATATATGCAGCTCAGTGTAACGATTTTGTAAAATTGCCCAAAGCTAAAATTCACGAATGACAGGAGACAGATTGCGAGGAATTTGAATGTTTTATTAGAATACTGATTTGGATAGGTCTATGTCCACTTCCTTCTATTTAATCATACTGGTCTAAAAGTATAATATACGGCAATACTGTCAAAAAACAAATGCCGCAAAATCAATTCCAGCTACTGCTCAAATTATGGCATTTTCATAACAATGAAGTAGTAACAGAAGACAGATTGCAAAAAAATATCTCCTTTAATAAATATGTTGATTACATATTTTCAAAAAGTTATTGTCCCAAAAGAGCAGGTTTGTATAGATGAAACCTTAGTACCTTTCAGAGGACGTTTGAGTTTTTGTCAGCATATAACAAATAAAAGACATAAATTTGTGATAAAGCAAACTATGTCTTGAGAAAGGTTACACATACAACTTTTAAGTTTATTGTGGAAAAGATAAAGTGCCGAATAAGTCATCCTTTGAACAGGTAGTACTTTCGTTGGCTGATAACTTATTAGACAGTGGACGTACTATCTATACCGACAATTATTATACAAGTATTTTGTTGGCTCATCAGTTGCAAAAGAGATATACCTATCTAGTAGGAACACTAACACCCAACCGAAAATTAAATCCAAAACATATAACAGAGAAAAAGCTAAGAAAAGGAGAAACTGTTGCTGCCGAAAGTAATACAGGCGTGATTATTCAAAAATGGAAGGATAAACGTGAGTTCTTACTTTGAGTACAAAACATACTGCTGAACTCAAAACAATTACTCTTTTTAATAAAAATATTGAAATGCCAACAAGTGTAATAGATTACAACAAACATAGAACTTATTTGATTTATCGGACTAAATGAAAACGTACAATACATCATTGCATAGAGGAATAAAGTGGTATCGAAAACTGGCAATTGAGTTGATAACAGGTGCTGCTTTGGTGAATGCTTACATTCTACATCAGGAAGTGACAAACAAAAAAATCTCAAATACAAAGTTCAAAGAAGATCTTGTTCTACATCTAACCAAATTGGACATTCATTCCATCCCAAGGGAAAATGAACAGGCGAATCATGTGTTAGAAGACGTAGGCACTAAAAGCCGTCGTAGATGCACTGTATGCTATGAAAAACTTGCAAAAGTTGATAGAAAACAAGCGCAATCCAAGACGCCTCAATCAATGTACCGATGTTGTGTGTATTAAAAATTACTGTTTAAGTTGTTTTTTTTTGTTGTGCACTTATTTACAAAATAACTGTTTCTTTTATATACTTTTTGCAAATAAATATTGTTATAAATAAAAATAATTATATTTAATTTAAAGTTTTATTGCCGATCATCAACTACACACTTTTCAGGCCGTGAGAATCACCTGTCGATTCATTTAGGTGCAGGCCAAATGCAGTTTCTATTGCTTACAGTGTATATTGGGCTCCATAAAAGTTACATTGACTTAAGAATCAAATGGTGGTTTCTTTTGCTCTAAGAACTCGGATTGTCTGAGAATCAACTTTTGATGAACGGCTAATATATCAAATTAATTTTCAGGCCGTGAGAATCACCTGTCGATTCATTTAGGTGCAGGTCAAAAGCAGTTTCTATTGCTTACAGTGTATATTGGGCTCTATAAAAGTTACATTGACTTAAGAATCAAATGGTGGTTTCTTTTGCTCTAAGAACTCGGATTGTCTGAGAATCAACTTTTGATGCACGGCTAATATATCAAATTTGCTGAGAATCATGGTACGCTTCTCATGGCAGACAACGTGCTAGTGTTTGTCTTTGTTCTGTCAAGTTTTGTTATACAAATCTTGGTTAGTTTTTTTGGGTTTTTGTATTTCCGTAGGAGTTTTTTAAATTTAATGTTAATGTTGAAATGGATGTATGCGTGGTCAGACAGCTAAGCTCAACTAAGCTCAGCTGACTTATGCTACTTTTTTATCACTTCAATTGCTTTACAGTTTTGTTATAACTTGAGCAGTTATTGTTATTTATAATAACTACGTTAGTTGTTAAAAATATATTTTAAATATTTTTTCATATCTTGGGTTTTTGTTGGTGCTTATCTATGCATTTTTTCTGGAAGCGGAGTACCCTGCAAGAATGATCTCCTTCCCTACTAATGTTTTAATCTATTTCCAAGCGGTTTTATTTATAAATTGGACGAGTTGAGTGACTTTGGGGTTTGGTTTTAAGTTTAACTTGCTTAGTAGGGTGCCCAGTTTCAATTGGCTTTGTCATCCAGGTTTGTCCAGTTGTTTGCGCTGTACAGGCTGCTTTCTGTTTCTTCAGTTTACATCTGGTTGCACTATTAATGCTATCCATCTGTGATATTTTGCTATTTTTCAACGTTTTTATATTTTCTATTTTAATGTTTTTTTTTCTAGGTCTAGGTTAGACCAAAGTCTAGGTTAGACCAAAGTTTGACCAAGGGAAGTGGACAGTCACTCACATTGGACATGTATTTATATAAACAAAAACTACAAGATTAATTTCTGTAAACTCATAAAATAGATTAAAAAAATGATTTGTTGAAAAGTATTGGTTATAAAATTGTCATTTGCAATTGTAAAAAAGCAATGGTTACTTTTTGTTTTCTAGCGTGTAACTTTTTGTAAACTATTTGTGACGTTAGCGTATGACATCGTATGTTACAGAAACATACTTTTAGGTAACACAAGTAAGCTTGCCAGAAAACGACTTTTATGTTTATATGTATCTTATTTTTTTCTCAAATTACAAGTTCTTAAAATACTGTCGTGTAATTTAGAATAATTTATATCAAAATTAACAAAACATATTAAAAAATATCAATAATTAAAAATACCAAAGTATATTGCAGATTAAAAATATTTTTTAACTTAAAAAAAAGCTAAAAAAAGCAATGGTTATTTTTTGCTCTCATAGAAGATTTTCCGGCATCAAATATATCATCGGTTACGGAGGCCTGGTTAGTAATACATCTTTAATTTTAATTGAATTATGAATAAATTAACTTAACTATTATATAACATGCATTTTTTATATAATACTAATAATAGTTTATTGTTTCAGAATTAGGACCATATATCTAATGTGGTAAGTATTTACAATAAGTAGTGAATATAATAAATAATATAATAAAATAAATCAAATAAATTTTAAATATGAAAATAATGAATAGTAAGTAGTTTATGTACTGAAATTGAGTTGAATTGAAAGTTGTCGAAATTATAAAAACTATTATACCTTTATGATTTATCTAAATCTATAATATAATTCTATAAACGTTGCATAATCATATTATGAGAAACATATAATTATAATGCAGACGTGTTTGCTGCAAAAGAAGAATCTAAACATGAATTATTTAACCGGCAAAATTACACAATTAAATAATAAGTATGCAATTTCGTACCTGCCTAACAATATTTCACAAAATAATGAAAACATGGATATAAATCAGTACCGCCTCGCGTATATTGTAAGGTTATATTAAGGTAATAAGTAAGCATAAAGTTATTAAGGTGTAACGAGCTAAGTACCTAGTGATATTTCATGATTATCTAGGAAGTCAAATGCATTGTAAAATTATATTGCGAATTCAATATTTTACATTGAAAACCTATTTAGTTTATAAACTGTAATTACTTCTTTTCGATCTAGTTACATAATGCGAAAAGTTGCGTTGGTATAAATAACTGTTCAGCAGAATACTGCAATATGCATAAAGAGATGCTGAAGATACCTTGATTAAACAAAGGGCACTTTTATGCCATTTAATTGAAAGCATAGGTAATTGAATGGTCCGACAAAGGCTTCCTGTTAGCTCTATTAATAGATTGACTATCTAGGATTATGTTGTCGATGAAAGAGATGAACAAAACAATAAGAGTGCAGTGTGTAATTATCTCCAGTCAAGGTAAAACGGTAAGTTGTTAGACCTGCGGCGTAGAAAAACGTAGACTAACTGCTTAAATGGTCAATAATTTAAGTTGTCTCTTGAGACATTTGATATTCTCGATTGCCGGTTAATGATACCAGTAACCTAGTGAAATCGACAGAACTATATATTGAGGCTGGTACAGGAATCATGCTCACGACGCCTTTTTTATGTGTATTGCGAAGTGAAGAATTGTAACTGAGTTATTAGTACTAAATACTAACGATAACTTTAAACACTTTTTGAATTATTTGAATCTACAATTAATTAATATCTTATTGATAAATTTAAATTATAAAAATTAATTATTTTTAATATTATATAACAATATTCTAATATAATAATACTAAATAATATGTATTAAAAAAGTTAATACTAGCACTGTTCGGAACTATTCCCTCTAGATATATTATTTTGATTGTTATCTCTATTGAAAGTTAAAATTATATAGTTGCAATTAAAACTTTCACTTAGCTAATAGATTTTTTTATTTATTAATATTTATTAGCGATTGTTCATGTTTTTTTTTGTCTAATGGGCGCAGTAAATATAGAACTTTATAAATTCAATCATTAAAATTGAATATACTGTACAATATGTATTTTAAATGGAATAAGTAATATAATTCAAATATAATAAACATAACAGTTTATTTGATTATTATTAATATATTTCTAGAATGTGATACATGCATACCGTATAATTGTTGTGAGGGTTTATTCTTATTTTCCAAACACTGAAGAGACATTTTTTTTTTAATTAAGTATTTTCCTTTCATGTTTTACTCCTACTAAAGATAATAAATTGTGATGCAGGAAATTGCATTTTGCTGAATAATATGATTGAATATTACTCAACGATTGATTTATGGTATGATAAATGGTATTTTTATTAAAAAAACTTAACGTTGTTTTAATTTATAGCTTTGTCGGTTAATGTGTGTATGAAATAGTTTAATGGCATATTTACTAATTACAAATACTATGTTGTGAAAAATGTGTTTATACAACAAAGTATTTTAGCTACATTTATTGATTCTGCTCACCATCTGGTATGTTGCATTATTTATTAATCAAAATATAGAATAAGGAGCGGTAATAAATACAATGTTTGTAAAAATATACGATTCAGTTATAACATTTGTGGTAAATCGTAATATGATTGCAATATTTCTTAATCGTTCATGAATATTATAAATTTATAAGTACATTGACGAATTGAATGCAAATATTATATTGCCATATAAATGTTAGTACTTAATTTAGTATTATAATGGGTACTATTTAAATATTATTATTATTTTCTATTTACATATTACAAATTCTAATTCTTATTAGTTTAAATATTAACTAATAAGAAATATAATCTAATTATAAAATTCTGGTTGAAATACTTATGTTTTTGTAGCTAATTTTTTTTTTTGTTTATCCACGTGTACTGTAATAATTATTCTAAACGCATTTCAATTAACTCTACTATACTTATATACTTAAAACTTTAATCTATCTTGTTAACAATTCTGTTAGCATTAATTATTTACATTCAACTTATTTGTAGAAACAATTTCAAATTAATAATCATAAACTCATTATCTCAAGATAAAACCATTTGTAGCAGAAATTGAATAACACACTTTCTTGTGATTGATGTTCTTAACTGTTGCTATGTGATAATTTATTGTTTAATATAAATGAAAACAATTATTAAGTTTTTATCACGTTTATTATTGTTTTGTACACTATACGTTTTTATAAAATATTATTAAATAGTTTATTTTTTCTTTCATGTGCATCATAATTTAGCTTAATACTTATCAATTAAATTTAAAAAATACAAAATGTTTTTGGTCTATTTTAAAGGATTAAATCAACTTTATTTTATTGAAGATGTGATTTTTTTAAACAAAAAAGGTGTAAATATGATCAAAGTATTAGAAGAATAAAATAAAAAAACAGAAGCGTATGCACTATATAGATTACAAAATCATGAAAAACAAACAAACAAAGTTTTGTTAAACTTTGATAATACTAATTCTTGATCTAACACGTTACAATGTTGAAAGATGATGGACGGTTACCTTCGAACTAGTACAACCAAAATCCTATTCTGGAATGTGGCGAGACTATCCAACAAAGATGAAGGTTTTTGGAAATACATAAAACGTAATTGGCGGAATAGTTAAATCATAGATAGACAAAGAAAATTGGAAAAGAATAAGTTGTCATTCGGTAATAAATGAGAAAAAAAAAAGGTAGGACAAAGAGGATTACAAGGAAAAAAATATGAATGGATTAATGAAACAATATTTTACTCTGGGTACGAAAAAAATCAAGATGAACATATTATACATATAGTTACATCACGCGTCTTATACCTGCGGTGATAAGCCTTCCCCAAACTGTTTACGCTTCGCTTTAAGACGACAGTGTTTTGTTTTGTAACTGTCGTGCTGTAGTTTGTTACTAATTATATTGCATTAATAAATAAAATAATTAATTAAAAACAAATCTTATAACTGGCGCTGCAAAAAACAGGATCCTTCAAACGACTCAACTAAAGTGTCGGTGGTTATCAAACCTTAATTGAAGGTTTTTAACAAACATACTAAGCCTATATGTGTGTGAAAAAGTGTCAAGTGAAGAAAATAAACCGCTGATAATCTTCAATTAGATTGGCCAAAAAATCTACATCACTGGACTCCACCGCAAACCGCATAAAAAAAGAACCCCTTCACCTGAGCAACGACGACGCTACACATCACCGAAGTTCTTAGCATTATTATTCTTGACAATTGGCCTGCTGCAGCCCAGCCCGGCTCTTCAAATACAGAAGATTGAGACAAACGGATACTTCCCTGAAGATCTGGAAACTGCCCAAACAATCAGCCACTACCACTAATTCTATTTTTATATTAGCATTAGTAATATTGAACGTAGTTATCATACTTAAATAGCTTTGTAGTATTAGAAAGTCAATTTGCCAATAACACCCAAATTCTTGGTACAATTAAAAATAATTGTAAACAAATCGAAAACTCATTGTTAAAGTTTTGGTATAGAAACAAAAGATCATTATTTGATGGAATAGGTTTCGCAATCAAATACATAACAGGTAATTTAGATAACAACGACTTGATTGAGGTGAATAAAAATTTGAATAGTACAGAAAGGTATTCTAAAGATTTATAGATAATTCAAAACAATACAAATTCAACTATTTTTGCTGTAAATAAAATTAACAATAATTTGTAACAAGTGTTGCAGCAATATAACTATTACTTCAGTTCTGAACTGCTAAACATCGTATTGAGCGAACAGTTTCTTTGGCTTTAGCGGAAACATTGAACCTGGAAATAATTTTTAGCAAAGAATTAACTGAAATTATTAACCATTTGAAATCGATTTACACAAAGAATGAGCTTTTGGAACTAGATAGTATTCACGTGTTTAAAATATTAGAATTCTCAAAATTCAGAATTATTTCAATGCAGAAAATTTTAACTTGCATACTGTACATTCCAATACTCCATTCATCTTGATACCAATACAACAAAATTTATCCTATACCTAACAAAAATAACTAACTCCTTTTACCACCTGCACAATATCACTTTTTAAGTGCCAACAAGGAACTTTGGACCAACGAAGGATGTCAAAAAATTGAGTTCCAAACAGTTTGTGACAATCATTTAATGGTGCAACAGTGCTCGTTGGATAGAAAATAACTTTAAAGTTTATATTCAACTAAGTAATGGACAAGTACTTGTTTTTTCTGTTGTAAATGTTGATGTTACCGAAGAATGTAATGACGATGTACTACATTTTAAAATTTCTAAACATGTATTAGTTTTATCCGAAAGAAATTGTAAAATTATTATAGAGCAAGAGGTATTTGAAACTTCTTACTCAAATTTTACTTTTGATGTAAAGCTAAATGTGATAAATCATGCGCCTACAAAAATTGTAAATTTCGAACTAAAACACCTAAAAGATGTTAATTTGTTAAAAGAAGAAGCTAATGATATATATTTCAACATAAATTTAAATCCTATTGTACACACCACTCACAAGTCTCTTACTGTTATACTTATTTTTGTATTGATTATCTATTGTGTTATATCTGTAATTATACGAAAGCCCAATAATAGGAACCTTGAGGACAACGCTCCCATTGAATTGGAAACTAGAGACGAGGACGTCTTATCCTAACAAAGGAAGAGTTGCATCACGCGTCTTACACCTGCGGTGATAAGCCTTCTCCAAACTGTTTACGCTTCATTTTGCTTAATCAGCATTTTGCCAATATAAAACCGCTTTGCTTTAAGACGACAGTGTCTTGTTTTGTAACTGTCGTGCAGTAGTTTGGTACCAATTATATTGCATTAATAAATAAAATAATTAATTAAAAACAAATTTTATAACTATATATGAATAGATTTGGAGCATTAGCCACTGGAAGTATACGTACCAGGACAGACAAACATAATAGAGTGAAAGAACATGAAAGTACATAAAAGCGTCTGTGAAAAAGCTGTATGCACATACAGAAGAGAATATAATTATAACTAAATGATAGATTAAAGAATATATGCAAAAGAAGGGAGATAAAGTTAAAAAAATAACAAAGTGTTAAATTGAAATACAAAAATGTTAAAATTTTAAAGAAACTTACAAAAAGAAAAATAAAATATCCAGAACTAGTCAATATTAAGATTTTTTGAAGGATTTAATAAAAAAAAAGACAAATTAAATACCTGAAAAAATAAAGTTGTCAAGTGTGAATGGGATACCTTGCTATAAGATACACGAACAGGAAATTGACTGAAAACTTTAGAGATATAATAAATGAAGTATAGAATAGTGAAGCGTTTCTTAGCTGTTTGGAAATTTCAACCGTTATCGACCGTTATCTTAATTTCCAGTGTTTTAGTGCAAACAGGTACTTTGGCGTTATTTCAATTTCCACATATAATTTGATAATTAATTTATTTTTTTACTAGTACGTTCAGAAAAGATTAAACTAAGGTATGTTGGAGTTTTTTTTTCAAATTATATTTGCAAATAGCAACAATATGCATTTAAAAATACATAAAAACTCATTTATTTCTATAAAAAAATAAATCAAATATCAAATTATATGTAGAAACAGCAATAAAGCCTTGCCGTTTTTGTTAAAATACTACAAATCAAGATGGAAACCTTGAACCAGTAACTGTTACGTAACTGCCACTAAATCTGCGACTTTGATGAATAAATAACTTTATTTGACAAATTTATAGTCGCTGCTAAGTAGTTTTTACGAGGAGTGGCTACTTTATAGTTATGTTACTTCTAGGTAGCTTCCCCGGTAGTTGGGACGTCGTAGTTACTAGAGGGACAACTTTAAATTTTTGAAACTTAACGATGGCAAACGATATTAGCAACGACTACCTAATGCTACTAAAATGCGACTATAAAGTTTTAATTACTTTCAAGTAGCATTGATAGTTCCCGCGATAATTTCGGGACGTCTGCGCAATTTTAACTGCCTGGAACTTATAAGTAATATATATTTAACGTAACAGTTCTTTTAGAAGAAATAGAGACATTAAGTAATCCTAATATATGGCCTGTCGGTACATGCGTTGAGCGTTTTTTACAATGGCTTACAAATGTAAAAACTAAAAAAACTTAGAACAGAACAACACAGTTTTAAATAAAACGAATAATACCTTACAGTTGTTCCATATTAATTTACAATCCTTAAGATATAATCATTATGATTTAGAAATATTTTTGGAACAAAATAAGCAAATATGTGCTGTAACATTTAGCGAACATTGGTTAAAAAGTGCAGAAATTGATCTTATAACAATCAACAATTTTAAAGTGGGTAGTTGTTATTGCAGAAAATCCACTATACATAGAGGCTCTCTCATCCTAGTCAGAAATGATTCAAAGTGCGAATCAATAGAATGTGTTGTTAATTTATCCGTTGAAGGTATATGTGAAGTGAGCGCAGTTTACTTGCCTTTTTTAAATATTGTTATTGTATCTGTCTACCGTACACCTCTATCTGATTTTAATGAATTTTATGTTAAACTTGATAATATTTTGTGTTATCTAGACAAGAAATATGAAAATATTATAATTGGTGGTGACTTTAATGTAGATCTTATCAAAACCAATGAACATCAAAAAATGTTTATTGATTTGGTACAAAGTTGCAATTTTGAAATCACTAATTTTGAAATAACTAGGAGAACATCTATCTCAGCAACATGTATAGACAATTTCTTAATTAATATGGACGTACCATATGAAACAACAGTTATTGAACCCAATCTTTCAGATCATTTTGGCTTAATAATTAATACAGCAATAGATGTTAACAATACAAAAACGTATACGCAGTATAAAGGAAAGTTATTGTCTTTAAAACATCTAGATTTACAGGACAAATTTACAAGTTTTTTTAATACTTTTTTAAATATTTTTAATTATTGTATTCCAGATAAAATTATAAATATCAACAATAATAAGAAACAAGTTTGGTATACATCAGAACTAAGGAATCAAGAAAATTATCTTAATTTACTATATGCTATTAGGAAACTAACAAATTCAACTGAACTGAGTGTATTAATAAAAAAAGAAAAAAGCAAATATAAAAACAAAGTAAAAAAAAACAAAAATTGATTTTAACAGTAAATTGATAATGGAATCATTAGACAAACCAAAACAAGTTTGGGAAATAATTAATATAAGCACCAATAAATAAAATCTTATCAACTATATCTGCTAACAAACATCAAACTTTTTTTGTTAATTCAGTTGAACATGTTTTGTCTAGTTTTAATCATAATGATAACAGCTATCAATTTTTATTAAACAATTACACAAGTGATACAAGCGCTTCCTGTTTTCTTGATCCAGTTTTGACAATGGAAATCAAATCTGTGATAGGATTGTTAAAAAATTCTAACTGTATAGATCTGTATAATCTAAATTCTAAAGTACTTAAATATGTGTCAAATGTTATTGTAGAATCTTTGGAAAATGTTATAAATGCTTGTTTTGAAAAGGGAATTGTTCCTTCTGAACTAAAATTATCAAAAGTCATACCAATATTTAAAAAAGGGAATATAAACCAATGTAAAAATTATCGGTCTATATCAATAACACCAATTTTTTTTAAAGTATTTGAAATGTTATTAAAAAAGCGCTTGTTCTCTTTTTTAGAAAAAATTATTTGTCGGGCACAGTTTGGATATATTCCTTCTAGATCTACAATAAAAGCTCTAAAACAACTTGACATTGAATAGGCCTTTGACTGCAAAAGTGTGATGTCTGCTTTTTTCTTAGATCTAAGCATGGCATTCGACTCAGTCAACCCAGAGAAGTTGTTGCACAAACTCTTATTCTATGGCATAAGAGGAGTAGCATTAAATATTGTTAACAGCTACTTAACTGGCAGAGAACAGATTGTCTTTGCTAGTGGTACTTTTTCGGATGGAAAAAAAATGAACTACGGTGTGCCGCAGTAGTCTATTTTAGGTCCCCTAATGTTTCTGTTGTACATAAATGATCTTGAATGTAATGTAACTCTAGCAAGGACATATCTTTATGCCAATGACACAACTCTCATTCAAAGTGTAACAGCTGCTGTGGTGGATGGGTTGAGTCCTTTAGAAGAAGAAAAACAATGGTTTCATGCAAATAATTTAAAGTTAAATGAAGCAAAAACAAAACATATGTTTTTTTTATTACTTAATGCAAATTAAGGTGTAATAAATCAATAAAATGTTTGGGTATTCACTTAGACAATAAATTATCTCGGCAACAGCATGTGGAATCGTTGTCCACAAAATTAAGCAGTAATATTTATTTAATAAAAAAAATAGCTGAGAACACGGATTTAACAGTTTCACGAATAGCTTATTTTGCATTTATTCAATCTTTAATTGAGTATGGAGTGCTGCTGTGGGGTAGTTCTCATCATGCTAATCGAATCTGTGTTTTGCAGAAGAAAGCTGTTTGTGCAGTTGCGGGTCTTGGTTTCAGAGATACGTGTAGGTCTCATTTTAAAAAACTGGGTTTTATGACTGTTGCAAGTTTATATGTATTGGCATTTTTGGTGCAAGTGAGAGAAGGTATAGATGCTGGAAATTACAAGTTTCAAAAATTGCATAATTATTGTACCAAATCAAGTAAAAACACCTGCTTGCCATACTGCAGACTAACAAAAACATTAAATTTGTTTCATTATATGTCAGTCAAATTGTATAATATTTTACCTTATACAATCAAAAAATTACCAGCTAAGGAATTTAAGTTATCTCTAAAAAGAATATTATTAAATAATGAATTATACCATGTTAATGATTATTTTAATTTAAGTTTTTAAATTGTTTTGTTAATGTTCATAAGTGTGCATGTAAAAATGTTTTCTTTTATCATTAACTCACAACTTGTACCTGACGTTTTTGTACCACATTATTTTACTATGTTTATGCAAATAAAGTTTATCTTATCTTATTAGTGTCAATAAAGTTGTCGTTACCTGCAAAGTTGAATGTAATTGTGCTGTAGGCTACTACAAAGTCCGTGTCACCTTTCAAAATCACCATGAAATAGATTTCAATACACAGTTCCCAATATGCCAATATTGAGGAGCGGTGCCTAATATTATAAAATTAAAAAAGTTAACCTAAAGATTTGTGCTGAGTGCAACATTATTGTTAAGTGCAGTATATAAACCAAACGTTATGTTTTTTGATGTTTATGTGTTGGATTAACAGGATTAATTTAATTCAACATTAGGTTGTGGTTGCACTTGACACTTGATGAGAAAGCCATGTAAGGTTAAAACCACCCAGTTTGAGTTTCGAGTTCCAGATGGTACTGTGAGGACCCACAGGGAACTTTAATGTGGCATTGCAGTTCCATTTGGCACTTTGTAGTAATTAGTACTTTAAAGTTACACATTTACAGTTCCGGTTTACTATTGCTAAGTGACAATTACTTTGAAGTCGCTTTTTTTAGTAATAACCACTTTAAAGTTACTTTTTCAAAAATTTGCCATCTTTATGGACAACACCTGTGACGATATTATTTCAAAATATATCATAATGACTGGAAAATAGTTAATTTGTTTTAATGTCTGCACAAAGTATAACAAATCAATGCATGTAATTGCAAAATAATTATTTTAAAATGTTTTTAGTAACTACGTGCCACATTTTCAGATGACATTAAATATTTTAAAGACAATATTTTAACATAAACATACAATTTTGAATGGTGCGATGTTTGATTTCAACTTGGCACCTTTATATTTATCAGTAAAGTAGCATTCGTTTAAACCACCCGGGCAGTATCAAATAAGGACTTGTTACGGTTTAAAAACAAGCTTTTGATTTATAGATTATTGAAAAGTAAAACACCAATAAGTATACATTTTTTTGTTGTTTTTTTTTGTTAAAATATTACGTTCTACCGACTCAATAATTTCATGTGATTTTTGGGGTGTTGAGTGTCATCTTCTTTTGATCGGTAATTTTTTTTTTTTTTTTTTTTTACTATTGAGAGACACATTGGACACATATTTATATGAACTTTTTAATATAGAAAGTCCATACTACCATCTACTCAAATATTTACTATTTTTTCTCGGACACCATGTATGTCTTGGTAAGAGTAAGTATGAATTAAGGATTTTGCATGTAAATATAAATGTTTGTTACAATAATAGAGTTTTTATACAAATTATGTTGTAACTATACTACCAAATTTTGGAAAATACACCTGGACAGACATTTTTTTGAGCGAATGATCATTATGATTGAGAGTTTATGTTTTGTTAAAACTATGAATATATAAATTGTAATCTTATTAGTTATTATGACGATGGAATTGTAGGAGTCAAAACTGACTTGACATTGATTATTGCGACTATAATTAAGAATATCCCTAAGCAACTCATTTTATTAATTTAAATTAATTCAACCAACTAGCAGTTCTCCATAATTAATTATTTACACAAATATATATAATTTAAACACACAGACCACCGCAACTCGCCTATTACAATATATTTAATTATACATTAACGTTGTAATTAACATAAATGTAGCATATATTATAACATAACTACATATATTGACAATCATATATAGGTAATATATTAATAAAGTATCGATAATTTATAAAAGTTTACAAATAAAAATGCAATATTATACATATAGAATATTATAATAATTATTATATTCTATACATATTGATATATTTTTTTTTTTAATCAATTAGTAGTTAGTAATTAAAATGTAACTAATGGAATGCGTATTTACTTGGCAACATTATATAAAATTGTAAACAGCATTATTCTACTTGGTCGTAAATAGTGCAATTTTATTACATATTGCACCTTATTACATTTAATGAAACTGCAGTAGCGATTTAATTAACACAAAGCTGAAACATATTGCGCTAACCCTCAAGCTACAGAACAATTTTCTTACAAATATTTAAATCAACTGTTGCGTAATTTGAAAAATCTGTTGACTTTTTAAATAACATCCATATATGACGTTTATTAGTCCAACGACTGTGTAACGCAAGTAGTTATAATATGAAATGATATATATCACAAATTAAATTGATATAAAATCGTGTCTAATTATACTTATTGGCTCACAAATAAAACACATCTTATAAATTATACATATGGTCGGCCTTCAAGTGAGAATGTAAAAAAGAAAATTTACACACGTCGATATCTACAAGCTTGTTTGACAAAATTTCTACGCTAAATGAAGGACTATTGTGTTTATGAATGAATATTTTGGTTGCCCAATTTATTCTTATTGTTTACTTTGAAAGGCCCAAAACAATTATTTAATGTATAAAGAAATTTTGTAGACCTCGCAAATATAATTTTTATAAATGAAATAAATTATTATAGCGATTTATGGCGCCTTAAATACATACTTATCAAGCTGTTTAAATATAAATTCACTCTGATTAAATAACATTAATTAATATAATTTTCAGATTAATTTAGCAGTGACAACTTATTAATGAATGGTTTTTCATTCCTAGCATGGCGAAGAATTTAAATAAACGCTATGTATGCGAGACAGTTTGTTTTTTGACCTTAACCAAGCAATTAGTTATTCAGTGAGTAAGTAAACCGAATCTATCATAACGAAGCGTGCATTACAATTGAATACGTTTTATTCGAAAAAAAAACTATGTTATACTATATAAATGTTTTGCAATATTATTTATACATCAAGTAGTTGTCACATTGTTAAATTTTCTTCTTACATTACCAAAAAACAACAATTAATAGATTGGTAAATTATTTCAAATTTAATGTTACAAGCATTTATGAAAAACTAAATGTAATACAATTTGTATTATGAATATTAGGAAATTGGTCAGCTTGAACTGATGAATGTTTTTATTAGGTTAAAAGTTGCAAAGTAATAATAATTATTATTATTATAAAAATAATAATAATATAGAACACTGTGTTGAATCATGTAAAGCAAACGTTGTCGCAACGTTTGATAGTGTTTTATATGCGCGTTTCAATTTGAAGCTCTCTGTGTGTGTGGTTCATTTATAGCGTTGCTGAATGTCAAAGTGAATTTGATAATTGTATAATTATTATTATTGTTTTAAAATTGGTGAACAAAACTGGTATAATATATTGAGAATATAATTAATATGTCACGAGATTGTTATTTTCTCTCGGTCATTTTTCGAGTAATTGCTGACATACAACCAGAGCTTCTAGTGATAGTTATTACAAGTAAGGTTGCCTTTGTTATTACTTGTAAGATTGCCAAACAAAAACAAATTTGTGACTCAAAAAACTATACCATAACTTATGCAGCTATTTTTTACGTTGTGATTTGATTGTGTTTTACCAACATTTTTAGAAGGGAGAAAGACATATGTAGGTCATTAAATAAAAGGTGGTTTTGGTTTCACCATTAAAATGTCAAAACTAAGACCAAAATGATTGGAAACTGGAAGAGAAAGAAGGCTACATAAAAAAAAAGTTTTGACAAAAAAATGGAAAACTGCACAATTTGAAGCAAGAAACTGATACCAAACATTAGCAGTTGAATAAGAAAAAAAGAGAAATAAAATATGCTGTTGTTGCATATGCTTAACGCATAATGCAGATAGGGCAATAGCAATGGGAAAACAAAAATAAAAATTGGAGACAAGTTAACATCATCCAACATGATAGGTTATGTTACATGCATAATATATAAATGGGAAAGTTGTAAAAAAATTATTAATCGTTAGGCTAATTGATCAGCACTTATTAAGGAACTCCGTTGTTTTCCTATAGACTTGAAAGAGCGGATTCAGATAAAATTTGTTTTGCATGGTACCTTTTCGAAACCAAGACAATAGTTGAAAAAGCAAAGTGATTCCGTAAAAGTTTCAACAGAATTAAGCTTTTCTCTGTTGCGGCAATTTAGTTACATTTATGCAAAATTAAGTTTAATGCAGGTAATATCCTAGGAGGTAGTAAGACGGTGGAAAGCAAGCTTCTTTATCATTATTTTGTTGTTTTCTTGTTTGTTGCTGTATTTTTGTCGTTATTTATTGATTTTTGGGAAGTATTTACTTTGTATAAATTTGTATATGGTTTTCTCTAATAACCACCAAGCATCTACTTATAAAATATGTTTTCCTTTAAAAATGGCAAAGAAACTTTGGAGCGTGAGAGAGTTGGAAACGTTAACCGAAGATGAGGTAAACGCATTACTAAGAGGATATATCTACTGATTGTGAGTCGGTCATTTCAGATATTGATAACGTTATGTATAAATATGAAGCAGATAAAGCAGAAAACTATTAACAATTTCTAAGGAGCAAACAATAATTCATACAAATCTTAGCATTTTAACTCAAGATAGGTTGACGATGATATCATCTCATTAGACAAATTAAAGCACAATTGATTAATCTTATGTTACGACACACAATATAGTAAAAAGAACAGGGTATAACTTACCTGATGAGGCAGACACTCCTTTGGACGTTATTTTTAAGTGCAGTTTCTTTTTTTTAAGCTCAATAAGACATATCAGACAGTTCTCAAGTCCAGTTCCAATCAGTTAAATTGATTATTTATTTTAAAGGGCATAACAGCATACGACAATACATGCCAAATAAACCCATAAAATGTTATAAATTGTGAGTTAGAGCTGATTTTAGTGGGTTTGTGTATGTATGTATGAACTCCAAACTTACGTAAAAAAAATTGGGAAATATTGTTAAGAAACACTTGAGTAGCTGAGTGGTACAAGATCTCACAATGTACGCAAAAGAGTTGAAATGAGACAAATCTATGAAACAAAGTGATATAGATTTTTGTACTTTAACTGATGGACTGCTAGTCTTGAAATGGATGGATTGAAAAACTGTACTCATTTTAGCAAATCATCAGAACCCGGTTCTAAAAAAATGTATATGCAGACAAAGTTAGCTGCCCTTAAATTGTAAAAGAATATAGCTCGCATATGGGTTATGTAGATAAGTTTGATATGCTGAAAAGCATATACAAAGTAGACCCCAAGTCCTATAAATTGTGGCAAAAAAAAGTTTTATTATTTCTTTGATACGTGCGTTGTGAATGCTATTATCGTTTACAAGACAAGAATGAACGCAAAGATTCTTACACTTAAACAATTTTGTATGAACTAGATAATGGGATTAATTGCATAAACTTGATAATGGAATCATCGGCCAAAAATGACTAATATTATTCAGCACATGTCAATTTTTAGACACTGTAAACATCGTTCAAAAGAAATACAAGACATATTGCCATCTAAATAAATATTTACTTGCAGTACTTACAATGCTTGTTAGGAATTCTAACAAATATTAATGGCAGGTCATAGATGTAGTATCAAAACCTTAAGTAGAGATTGTTTTAACCGTTCTATTGACAAATGAAATAACCTTTTTAATTAATTTATTATTACCTGAAAATTATAATCCGCATCTATTTATAATCAATGTCCACATACTGCTTAAATATTGTTTGCAATACCATAGTTTCGGCGAGTGTGTTTCAAAATGTTAAGTTTTAAACATATTTTTATGTCGTTATGATATATTAAGTAATTCTTAAATATTACATTTTATATTCTAAAATATTTGTTTTTTTGTTGAGTATAAACATAAATTTAAGCAATTTGTGTTATATTTAATACTATCCATCTACTAAAAATGGTTATTTACGGCGATTTAATAAAATAATAATTAAGTGTTAGTAATAAAACAAGTTTTTTAAATAAAATTTGGTAGAAAAATCTTTCTATAAAACGTAATGAATAAGAATCCGCAATTTAATGTTCGCTCAGCACAATCTTAATGACAATACAAAAAACAAACATCTATTGTTGAGTACCCAAATAATATGGAAGGTGTTTTAGTGGAAGCGTATAATAATTTCACGGAAGCAATTAAATATCTTTGCTGCACCGAGAAAGTACCAAAACGACAAAATAATTTACCTTATTAAAAATTGCGTAAAAACAACATTTTTATTTAATTTATATGAATAACAATAAGTTAAAATGAGGTATTGAGAATTTATTCCTTAATTAATCATGTGCAAACATATTACAATTTAACAATAACAATCTTACAATTATTATTAGATCATATGATAGTTATATTTAAAAAAATAATAAAGGTCAGTCGTTCTTATTATTGCAACAATATTATAAATGATTTCATTTTACTACGCTTAGAAATGTAAATATTATTTGTTATGTCGCTAAAGGCGGATATTGACGTCTTTATATTTATACAATATAACAAACAAACAAAATAAAATAATCTTAACCCAATTTGAGAATGTAGAAAATTCTATTTTAACTGACACTTTTGTTGTAATTTGCACATACCACGTGTTGGTTTAAACTTTCAAATCATGTAAAAATAGTTATATTTTAATATTAAATATAAACTGAGATATAGGAAAGATATTACCCTTCAAAAACATTATTCCCAGTCAAGCCATATGCCACTGAGAACGGGAATATGAAAAGAAAGCAATAACTGTTTTTGCAATCATTTTTTTTAATGATACCTATATGTAGTTGGAGAATTAATTTATTAAAAAAATAGAGTTAGCAGATTGACTTTTTAAATATGTATTAAATTTTATAATTAATTTAAAGTAAAAATAATAACATTAAATAATGAAACAAATGACTCTGACTATCTAGTGCAGTTTATCGGTATCATTGCATTAATTAATTGGCAGCGTTGCGTTGTTAAACTATTTCAGCGGACAAGTTTAACTGTCAAAAAACCACAGATAAATTTCAAACTGGTGGCAAACTGCGTGTCTGTGAGTACGGTGGATTGCACACGAATTAATAAAGAAATGTATTTTTTTTTATTGGTTATAGACTATTAAAATTTATTCATAAATTTATATTGCATTTAGTGCATCTTACTCTTGATCTAGATGTACAAATTTTCCGTTTACATCTTTATGGTTTATAATAATAATAATATTTTGTTTATTTGTTAACTCATACAAAACACTAAATAAACAAAAACTAATACAAAAAAGTAATGAGTAACAAAAGCTAGATTTGATTATCAGCTTATATATCAGATTTAAACCTGATATTGCTGTTACTTTCTCTAGATCGCATCGTAAATCTAAATGCATACACAATAACAACAAATAAATGGGTATATTAACTTAACTATAAATTTTAAATCAAATTAACATAAAGAAAAAAACATAATAACATGTTTTAATTGCCTTTAGTGACAAATAACATGATCGTAAATAACAAATTATATCTCTTGATTCTGTTGAGTCAATAACATATTTTTTGAATATTATTTGAATAAAAATAAAGAAGAAAGTTTACAATTTATTTATTATAATAGTAGGTTACGCTTAAGCTAAAACTTTTTTAAACAGCGAAATTCTATGAAAAGAAATTGTCAGAGCATCTTTCAAACGAATATTTATATTGTGTACATCCGTTCGGAAACTTAACTTTTATATAGATATGGAAGAGTTTTAGTTTGTATAATTTTATAGAACTGCCAAGCAGTGTGCACAATTCTACGATGTTTCATTGTAAGCCAGTTCAGTTCATTAATCTTTTTCTTATACCAAAAATTAACCGAGTACATGCATTTTGAATACGTTGAATTTTGTGACTGAGTTGATCTATGCAGATATCATATACAGAATCACAAAATGTAAAATTGAAAAAAACTAAAGTTTTAAAAAGATTTTTTAAATTTTTACCAAAGATGTCTTTATTCATATAAATATAAGTGCTATAGTGTTTAGTTAATGTTCTACATGTTCTCTAAAACGTAATTTATAATTAACATTTTAAGTTTTTCACAAAATCTAAAAACACCACACAAGTTCTATTTAAGTTTATGTTAAGAGATTGCACTATCTTTGTTTTTGTTCAGAACTAAACACAAGCTTTGGTTTTGTTTGGGTTACTGGTTAAAAAATGTAAAGACGAAAATGTTGAGATTTTTTTAAATCATAATTTATTTTTTATTTCCGCATTTTTCCAATCATTTGACATAAATAACAGGTATAACTGCGTATAATCAGCATATTGATGATACTGACAGTGAATGAATATAAGCTGCAAGTATTAATTAAAAATGACCCCAGGATTGAATCTTGAGGTACTTCATTTAAAATGTTTATTGTATCAGATATAGTTTAACTTTTGCTGTCTGTATAATAAATAAATTTCAATAAGTTTACAAGCAGAGTTACCAAAACATAAAAAAAAAAATAAGTATTGCTACAAGCTATTTATAATTAACATTATCAAAGGCTTTGCTATAGTGCAATAATATTAAAACAGTTATTTTGTTATTGTCAGTTGCTTTTACGAGGTCATCTGTAATTTTTATCAATGCAGTAGAGCAGCCGTACAAAAATCTAAATCTTGGTTGATATTCTTACAAAATATTACATGGTTTTATATGATTTGTTGTTTTAATATTTTTTAGTAAAGTTTAGAGAGAACTGGCAAAATACTTATAGGACGTCAGTCATTAACTAACGGATTATTTTTTTAAGAATCGATGTTATTATAGATAGTTTTTATGCATCTGGAAAAATATTTGTCATTAATAATTTGAATAATGTACGAAATTAAAAATAAGCAGCAAAAAATTAGTTATCATTTCAAGTTTGAGATGGTTTAAGGTTTATCTAAAATGAAATTCTACGTCACTTTTGCTTACATTAGAAAATTTGAATTAATTAATATTTCTAAACTAGATTTACCGCTTCCCGTCCATATTTCAGTAAAGAAGACGCCATTTTGGATAAAAATGCTAACTGATCCATCTGTTGATTTGGGGGCATATTGTTATGGTTACATATTTACAAAATGGAACATAATCTTAAGAATTCACTTTTTGGATTTTATAAATATTCTATACAGTCTGTTTACAGCAATGAATTTTTTTTTAACTGGAATTAGTCAAAAATAAGTTTTGCAATTTTATATTTTATACTTTGTCAACTTTACTCACTCCTACAAAATTTGAAACTATGTATGCTATTTTATTGTCTTTCTAATCAATTATCATCACAGATTTGTCTATATTATCATCAGAACGTGTAGTTTATAGTTTTTGTTTATAGGAATTTGATTGCAAGATTTAGAGTGATTGTCCCAGTTTAACAATAACAGAGTATCAGTGTCTAAAGGGGTAGTCTTGTGTTGATCACAATTAAATTATAAACATAACACTACTTTCACATAAAAGATAACATTTTATGCCTCATTGTTTTTTTAATACAGTATGATTTTGATAGTCCATTTGCTCATCAAAACAGTTGTTTTCTTCAATTAACAAGTTTTGGCACCGGGCTTGGAATAATTGGTTTTACTTTTAAAACCTATATGTATTATCCGGTTTGTTGTTTACAATATAAAAATTGCTAATTTGTTTTTTTGTTATTGTACTAGTTATGGTTGGGATTTTGGTTACAAAATGTCAGTATTGTATTATAGTGTAGCAAATTTCAATATGTTCATCATTATGTAAATTACAAAAACGTTCTTTATTTTGTTTTTGTTTATGTTGTTTTGTTTGACTGAATATAGAGAAATTAGTTTCTTGGGCTATTTTTTCAAATAAATATCTGGGATGTATTGAATAAAATACTCATATGGAGTTATCATAGGCTTTTTGTTATTAATTACAATATCTTTCTCAAATGGTTTTCTGGTAGGTTAAAAACTTTTTATTGTCTATTTTTTAAATATTTTTAGGTTGTTTCTTGTTTTTAGTTTCTTTAATATTTTTCTCCTCTTTTCTCTTAAAATGCTTTTTTAGGAAAACAATACAAAATGTTGCTACCCCATAATTTAGTTGTACAAATTTGTGTACACAGAAGTATATCTTGTGACCATTTGACTACATATGTGTACAGCATTTTAAAATTGGTTTTATAAACATACTTTTTTTTGACAGAGTTGCAAATTATATTGCAAGCTTTCTATTATATTATCTCAATTAATTATTTATTAGTAATATTTAATTTTTCTAGATTAATGGGTCTATTCTGAACATATTTTAACATCGATGTTAGCTAACATCGCTGTAAAAATCACTTTTTAACCAATCAGGTATCGAGTTTTTTAAATATTACCTAGCATCGTTCAAAATGTTAATTAACATCGCTGTAAAAAATGTTCAGAATACGGCTATATAAAATCAAAAAGAACGTCAAATAATCTACAAACATTGCCAATATCGCACGCATTAGAAAATGTCAATATAGCGGACTTAATTTCAACTTATTAATACAGATGGCGGTACTATGACGTGTTATAGATGTACAGGGGGGTTATTCTGGCATGTATCTCGTATCGCATATCGCAATTAATGACGTCATCATTAATTTAAAAAATCTGCTGGTGATCTCTTTTCGTACTACAGGACCAGCTAGTAATATAAATTCAATACCAAGCTTCAAGTTATTTGCATTTTTAAACGTCAATATGTATTATTAATTACAAATTTATGATTTATATGTCACATTTCCCCTCCGGTAGGGGAAATCTATGACGTAGTGCGAGATCGCAATGAGTGCCAGAATACGGGTCCAGGGGGGTTATTCTGGCATGTATCTCGTATCGCTTATCGCAATTAATGACGACATCATTAATTAAAAAAATCTGCCTGTGGTCTCTTTTTGTACTACAGGATCATCTAGTAATATAAATTTAATACCAAGCTTTATGTTAATTGTATTTTTTAACGTCAATATGTAATATTAATTACAAATTTATGATTTAAATGTTACACTTCCCCTCTGGTAGGGGAAATCTATGACGTGGCGCGAGATCGCAATGAGTGCCAGAATAGGGGTCCTGGGAGGTTATTCTGGCATGTATCGCATATCGCTTATCGCAATTAATGACGTCATCATTAATTCAAAAAATCTGCCGGTGATTTCTTTTTGTACTATAGGACCATCTAGTAATATAAGCTCAATACCAAGCTTTATGTTAATTGTATTTTTTAACGTCAATATGTATTATTAATTACAAATTTATGATTTAAATGTCACACTTCCCCTCCGTTAGGGGAAATCTATGACGTAGTGCGAGATCGCAATGAGTGCCAGAATAGGGGTCTTGGGGGGTTATTCTGGCATGTATCGCATATCGTTTATCGCAATTAATGGAGGGGAAGTGTGACATTTAAATCATAAATTAAATTTGAAAAAATGACTTACGCAAGGCAATAACTTTTGTTTTTTTTGTGCGTAAATCCTGTTGTTATTTTGTTCTTGTCAAACTAGTTTGGTGGGCTGGTTATTGCTTTACGGATTTTTACACAGCATCTGCGGCACGCATGCTGTCACCGGCATTTCTTTTTCTACAGTCCATATCTTTGCTTGCTTTTTTGTATCCTTTTATCTGCACTGGCATCCAGCTCTGCATTCCTTTTCTCTAATCCGTGTGCTACTTATTCTAATTATTTGGATTGTCCTCAGACGCGTTCTTAGTTTTCTTAAGTCTTTGTTCATTTTTTCTTCATTGTATCTACTCTTTTTCATAAATAATGTATGCAGTTCCATTAGTTGTATTTGTTTTGACAATCCTAAATTTGAAAGTTTTACTTCTAGTGATATTCTTGTATCTCCATCTGGGTTTACTTCTTTGTGTTCTCTTGTTGCCAGGTATATT
Organism: Tachinus rufipes; assembly: GCA_963932245.1. Taxonomy (NCBI): domain Eukaryota; kingdom Metazoa; phylum Arthropoda; class Insecta; order Coleoptera; family Staphylinidae; genus Tachinus; species Tachinus rufipes. The sequence goes on along the minus strand of OZ010745.1, from coordinate 65,433,772 downwards.
CTGACCATCTCAAAAGTTTTGTTATCTGTCAACATCGAGATAGCGTATCTACCGTTTGGTATTTGTCTTGTTATTTCTGTTATTCAGCATTTCTTCAACGTTTCTTTTTTTCTTTACTTTATCTTTGCAATTTTGTTTAGTATTGTAGTCTTTGTGAATGTTCTTCTATTTCTTGGTATACATTTTTGTTTTTTTTACTGTTTTTTTGTTTCTATTTTGCTCCTCTTGTCTCTCTCATTTTTTTATGGCTTTTATTTTGTGTGTTTCCATTGTCAAAATCAAATATTAACTTTTTTAGTACTTTTGTTCTAAAGTTTTTTAGCGTCTTCCATTTATTTTTATTTCTTAGGCATTTCTTAATGATTGTTGTTTTATCTACTTTGCTTTCCAGTATATTTTCTTTTTCTCATGCTTTGCATTCTACTATAGTGTGTTCTGCATTATTGTGTGTTTCTTCCTGACAGAATATACATCTTTCCTTTTTATTTTTTTTTCTATTTTGCATTTTGAACTTTTCAAAGGCTTGGTGCTTGGTCAGTATTTGTTTATAACATCTCGGGTTTGTTTTCTATCTCCGGGATTAGTTTTCTCTTCCATTACCCCTTTTTTCTTCTATTTCACTGTCTTTTTTTGTCATGTTTCCATTGTCTTCTCTCTTGCATTTAACTTTACTTCCTTTTTAATGGTTTCTTCTTTTATTACTTTTTTATTTCTATTCTTTCTTCTTCCATCATATCCGCGTGAGATGTTTCCGCAATCATATCTACTGCCTCCCGTTACACCGTTCTGTATTCCTTTAACGAGCTGGCTCTTGTAGCTTCTCTTATTTCATTCCTGTTAAAACATTATTTAAATATTTCTACTTAGTGCTTAATACAGTTATTACAAAAATTAAATGGTGCTGGCCGTTACTACGTACGTACAATTTTGTTTTCTATAGTTATTACAATTTGTTTTTGAACGCCACATAATTATGATTGAAGACGTGAATGACTGAATATTGTGGAGTGATGCTAATATCAAAAATTCCTATAATATTTGTGAATAAAATTGTATTTTAAATACTTTTTACATGTTTATATACTGTGTATATAAAAATATAAAGTATAAATGTATGTACTGTTCACATAAATAGGTACAGTGCCTGTGAGCATATTTCGAAATTATTTAATACATATTTATGTATATTAACATTTCATTTCAATAAAGTATTTTATTTAATAGTTAAAACAAATATATACGATACAGTATACACACAATAATAATATAATGTTATTGTATTTTGCATGTTACGAAATAGAATAACGAGGTAATTAAAGAACCTGGCAATAACAATAACAATGATTTTAATTAAAGCGCCCCTTACGCTTCAAGCTGAATTGCAAAACTAAATCCACAAAATAGCTATTAAAAAGAATGTACAACTTGTCACGATCTACAGAACAACTAGGTTTACATACCCAAGTGCTTTACTAAATTACATTACAAGAATTGTTAGATACAAAGGGCTACTTCTTATATGTACGCGTGTTATTTGATGAGTATTTTCCTGTCTGCTAACAATTAGTTGTTGTTACATTTTCCTGCCTGGTATTTATTATCTCCTACATCACTTTCTATGGTTGTCTTACTAATGTACTGCGTAATTTCTGTGAACGATGACCCAAATAGTAATAGTATGATTTAAAAAGGCATTAAGATATTGGTGTTAAAATTATTTCATATTTACGAGGGCACTGAATTAAATAAAAGTATTTAAGTAATAGGTTTTTTACAAACTGCAACAAATAAGCTTAATATTCTACAAAAATAAAATAGCTTAACATAAAAAAGATTTTTGAAATTGTTATCATAATCATTAATTAAAACTTTTGAGTGCACATTGTAAGAACACAATTTATTTTAATAAGGTATATTATATAGTTTTGTAAAGAATGTTTTCAATTTACACGTGAGACATTTCATATTATATATATATATATATATATATATATATATATATAAGTCAGATAACTTATATATTAGACAGTTAAAGATTATTTAAAATAATTGTGATCAAAACCTTTGACAATTTATGACAGTTGTGAAACACTGACAGAGCTTTGTGAAATTAAATGTTTATATAACAGATTTGTCGAGAATAATAAATTTATGTTAGACATTTCACTTGCTAGTTATGTGAAATAGTTAATAATTAAATTAGCAGTTGACATATTATTATAAAGCAAAATTGTTGAAAATTGCGTACTACGTACAGAGTATTGTTAGTTGCCTAAATCGTGGTCTTATAATGTAAACAATAAGTAAAAAATGGTAAAGTGGCAGCACTGTCTAGCAACTTTGCGTAAGTTGATACCCCTTCTACCCTAACTTACTTCATTGGTATAAACCTTCAAAACTCTTATCGGATTAGTTTTATAAATATTGCATTTTTATTTTATATTATGTATGTAAATAAACATATGTAATATTGGCAGTACATTGCAACATTGTATTACATTGATTTGATTCGTATAATGGTTATCAATATAGTAATGTTGTCTACTAATTACAAGAAATTTGTTATCTTTTTATTCACCGAGATCAAAGGTCAGTATTGCTCGAGATTAGTGGTAATATTAAATTTGTTTATACACAGACTGACTCATGCTATAGGATATGAAATATAAATAATTAATTGACATAGAAATCGTCATAGCTATGCAAAAATTAACAAACATTTATATGATTAATACAGAAAATTAATCATGAATTTGTCACTACTCGGCTACCATATGACTCGCTTCACATAATATAGAAGAATGCTTCAAAAAAATTACTTGTTCTTTTAGAAACAATAAATTGTTGTTCTTATTTATATTTATTATGAATAAGAACATTAAAACAGCAAAATTTAACAAAGTGGTGCTCACGCTCAGGTTATTTTTATACAATTGGAGCTTTGTCCGTTCATTTTATGGTCTATTCATTAATTCATATAACATGTGTAGAAGGCTCTAGTAGAGCCAAAACTAGTAATGTATTTCTAAGAATAAATTTTTGATAAAATATAGTAAATTGTTTTATTATTTCATATGCTTTTAAGTAAATTTTTTTACGAAATTCAGTATCAGCTGCTTGAGAATATAGGTTAAAATTTTAAAACCGACGAGTTTTTTAACCAAGTGCATAACTACTTACGTGAACACTGAACTTTCCCGAAACCGATGACGTCCAGTACAGCATATTATAACGTCATGGAACTCTTATCTACAGATTTTGCTAATTGTATCAAATTTTACCGCTGGTTATTAAAAATCAACAACTACGAATCACGGATGAAGAATATTTACAAGCAATGTATTAGAGAATATGTAGAGAGAAAAGTGTTTAGGATTTATGTTTGCTAGTGATGGGTCTAATAGAGAGCATATACGATATGTAAGTAAGAAAGCATGGGTAGCAGCTGAAAAACTTATGAATATATGATAAGAAAGATTCAAGAATTGTTTTAAAATAAAAATGGTAATTTGGAATGCATGTATTAGAAGTGTTATGTTACATGAAGGAGAAGTCTGGGATGTAAAAGAAGAAAAAAAGAGCAATTGATAGAAAAGATTCAGCAGAAATTTTTAAAAAGAACATTAAGAGTACAGCTGTTATAGCTATATATAGTTTTGCAAGAAGCCGATTGTAGGAAAGTCAGCTGATGGGCAGCTCCAAAACTACTAAAATTTTAAGACAGAGTTTTTTAAGGTGCGATAAAAGTTTAATAACAAAAATATTAAAGTTAGTTGGAATAGAAAGAAATGGAAGTGTACATGGGACAAATTTTGGATGAAATTTTTGTTGTATGAAAACGGAAGAATAGGTAACAATCTAGATGGATAGTTAGTAAACAGCTTAGAAGAGGCAGAATTGTAAGATAGGCAAGGAACAAATATAACTACTACCAGTTTTTTATCAGAAAAACCAATTATGTTGAACAATTGATTGCAAGGTTTAAGTGTGGCAGTGAAGAGAATGGTAATAAATATTGGATGAATGAAGAATATAGAAAGTGCGAGGTTTGTAAAAATGAGTAGGGACTTGAAAACAATCGGTTGAAGAGTGTAATGGACTAAAGTGCGATGCTAATGGGAAAGGGGTATTTAAAATGATTAAAGAGAGCAAAGTTAATTCAACAGTTTTAAGTTTTTTGTTAAGTTTAAAGTATGTTGTTTATTTATTATTTGATTATTATTATAATCAAAGTTTTTATTATTAATAATGACAGAGCAACGATGGTAATTTTGAACAGTCTTTATAGTGAATTTAAACTAATATAAAAATAAATATTTGCTTTTCTGAAATTGTAACTATTTAATCAATAATAATTAAACACTGTATTTTGAAAATGGTTTAATTTTATTAGACTTTCTAACTATATTTGGTCTTAAAATCAGCTGCAGACTAAACAGAATAATAAAATATTAAATAAATGTTGCAATCAGAAGATTAAAAAATACAAAACATTATATTTTTTATGATAACAGTTTATTTCAGATGATTGCAACAAGTAATAAAATTACTTCAAAAGTAAAACCTTTTCAACCTCTTTAAAACCACAATTTTACCTATTTCCTCTTATATTCTGTATCTTATAAACTAATTGTGTATTTTGTTCTAATAGAGACATCAAATATACATAACCCGTGTTATATATTATACAACACATAAATAGTAAGTACTTATTACTTATAACTTTATTAGCATTATAATAAAATTAATAAGAACGAAAGGATGTGTAATATAGAGACTTATATTAATTAACTATTTACAAATTATCTTAAATGATAATAATTACATCGTCGTAAAATGTATAAACTAATCAAGATTTAACTAGTAAATGTGAATCTCCGGTTCAGCGTTCTTAGATACAACATTCCCTTCAATTGTAAAATCCTGTCTTCTCACGCAATAGAATAAACAATTGCCAATAAAACGGCGCTAATACCTACTCAATTAGTCCTTCCAAGACTATGTTTACTATTAAATATTTGCATTGTGACTAATAGTCTTTAATTTATTTTGCATGGTGGTTCTTATATAATAATTACTTTTATACTTATTTTATCCTTGTTTTTTTAAATAATAATAATTAATGAATAGTTCGATATTTAATCAATACAGTAATTACGTTAATTAGATATTAAATTCGTCATCACAATGTACGACACAGTATGAAAGATAAATATGTATACTTATTTCCTATCAATATATTCGAAAAATGTCCTTTCGTTGACCTTGTTTACATCAATATTATTATATATATATCAATGCGATATGGAATAAAATCGGTGTAACATGAATGAAAACAAGAACGATCTTTTAATAAATTCCATTAATAATAATAATAATGTAATTTATAACGAACAACTTTTTAAAATATAATTGTAACAATTAGTTTCATGCAAATTTCAACCTAGTTATTCAATATGCTTACTCTCTCGCTTTATGGTCTAATTAAATATTTTCTGCAAATATATAGATGCTGTATGCTCAAGGAAAAATCATAATTCATTTCTTAATGCCTCGAGAATTTTATTGCTTACATTCGCTTGCTCATAACATATCATACGCAGATACATTTATATATTCCAATAGATAGATAAACATCATAGATTCCATTTGCGTGATGGCTTGAGGTGTCTGAACCACCATCGTAGGCGGATTGCTGAGTTAGGCACGTGCCCACCATAGGATAAATGTTACTTATAGAAACACATCAAAGGATTTAACATTGATATCAGATTATGCAACGCCTCGGTGTCATTTATTTTCTGATTTTATGTAAATTGCTATCGTGCTGATTACTACTATATCAATTTAAACTGGTGCCCACTAAATAGTTACTGTTTGGTAATAATTTGGTTTTCAATCATTTATGAAGTAATTACAAATTGATTTTTAGACTAAATACTCGCAATCATAATTGTTTGAAAGCAATTAATTTATGATTGAAAATACTATCATATCATATCTAGAATAGAAACCCTCAAAATTGCGAAAATCAATTTTCTAAGTATAAAATCTACAATAGTTTTAATAAAGTCGCAATAGTTGCAAGGTGAAATGAAATTGTTTTATTGTAATATACATGTTTGATCTTTCCTTAAAACCGAAGAGGTGGATCTTTTAATTCTCACAGTCAACACAAATATTTTCTGCAGCGTCTATAATCGCAGCAATAAGCTTTTTTCTAGTTTTAGGGTATTCTGCATAAATATTGTATTTAGTGTATGCTTAAACAAAATATTAATAACTGGTCTGTAATTAATAAAAACTAAATATACATAGGATAATTGGGAGGATTGTACAATTTAGCATATTGTCTAATTTTCAAATAAGTATGATACTTATCTTGCCCCCGTTGAACGTTTCTGGGCTATTTTAAGAATCCGGTTGATTAGAAGTAAAGTAGCCAGTTTTGAAAAGCAACATATGGGCAGAGTGGGCTATCTCTAAAACAGTCTGAGGCAATACATGTTAAGTTCGTTAAACTTAGTCTTTTTTATTATAAACTAGACATTCTATCAACGATGAGAAAAAAATCCAGTTTTGTTTTTTTGCGCATGTTTAGGCTTGCTTTTTAATGCCGTGAAGTGACAAATAGACACAATAATGGACAGTAGAATCTAATGTCAAATCTTTAGATTTGTCTGTAAATAATAGCTATAGATACTGTTTGGCCATTTAGTCTCAAATATTCTTTTTTAATTGACCGGGCGGTTGAGAACCTATCTATTAAAAAGCTCAATATTCACGTTTTGCCGTACGTCTAAGATGTCCTAATCTAGATCTACGTGTGTTTTTTGGCTTTTTTATCTAGATCAGCGTCGTATAATTGCGCAAACCCAGAAACCATTTTTGCATCAATTAGATAGTTTTATTCTACACGAAGCATTTTTTAAAATAGTTTTCATTAAAATGACAATTTAATGAACTAAACTATTAGATTTTGAGAAACAATTAAAGTAAAAAAAAATATCTAAAAACTTGGTCGTAAGAAAGAATGTTTGATATTTGTATGTGCCACCCTACACATAATCCCAAAATAGTTATGCTAAGTGCCTCAATATTTACAATATATAGCTATTATTTGACATTACATTGGCCTTTAAATGAAGAAAGTTATTTTAGTATTCTTATATTCTTTTGTAGTACTAGTTTCTATTAGAAAATGCATTTTTTGCTTTAAAGAGAATAATTTAGAAAAAGTTAAAAATTAAACATTAAAAACATTTTAAATTTCTGAACGTTTTTAAAATAATTTATTATTTGAAGTTTAAATTTGAAATACTTATAATTCTTAATTTATTTTTGTCGAAGTCAGTAATTACTAATTACTTCACAGTTCTTTAAATTTTTCTTAATTTGCAGCAGTTTACAGTAAATAACTAATTTCTTGTATTTATTTTGTTTGTAAAATTAACCTATATTTACACTTAATTAGTTTATTTCAAATTGGCCATTCTATTGTTAGTTTGTTTGTTTTACAAATTGTGAATTGATGTTTCCAGTTAAATATAATAAATAATAACTTTTATTTGTTCATTACTTTATTTTCTCTTAATAATTGGCGTATAGTTTACTCGTGTCGAATATTATAATATAATAATAGAGAACCTGTTATTTTTTATTTCATTTCTATTTCCATCGAAAAATCCAATTAACGTCCGTTTTAACATTTTTATCTAGTTAAACACACAGTAGTAACTGTTATAATTTTACCATGTATAATAATAATAATAAATTTACATAAATAACATATCAAATTCCGTATATCAAATCAACACTTGATGCGTATTAATATAGATCTCATGTAATTTTCGGAAATATTCTCCATGGTGCGAGATAAAATCGCTACATCTGTCACGGCCGATTTGTTTAAATTATGAAAGAGAGCAACAAAATCGGATTTATTTTCCACTTAGATAGTTTTAAAGTGAGGAGGTCTGATACAGCACGGTGTGTATTTATGGGAATTTATATCGATGGGAAACGAGTAGCTCGGTCGATCACGTAACTCTCACCGGATACACGTAGAGAATCCCTTTGCCCCTCTATCTCAGACGATAAATGACTATCATAATTGATACATGTCAACAAAATATTACTCATGCAAATAATATATAAAAATATTTACATAAATTTTTGTCTATTGGGTATGTCTATTAAAGATTTTTTATTACTCTGTTGTTTCATAATATGTCCATCATATACAAATAATATTTCAATTGGTTATATATTAATTTATGGTGATAACTATAAATATAGATTTTGATTAATTTTTGATTTTTATAAATACATTTAAAATTATAATTTAAAAAATATTTAATTAATAATATTTAGTTTTATATTTATATGTATTTAAATTGGTTTTATAATTGATAACATATGTAATTTATTTAAATGAAAAATTAAAAATCGGTGTATTTATGCTATAATATAATATAATATAAACATTTTTTTTATTAATGAAAAAAAAATTTACACAATAAGGAGCAGAAAAATAAACTATAATAATATTCATAATTCTTATAATTTTGTATAAACAATGCAGTCTCGATCTATTTGCAATACTATGATTATATGATTGTTCATAGACGGAACTTTTTGGCTTCTCCACTGGTTGATCATATTTTTGTCATACTTACAAAAAACATAAAGGTTTTTTTTTTCAATTTCAAAATATTTAGAAAGTATTTAATTAAGTCACAAAAAATACCTTTAAATTTTAAGGATTGAACCCGCAATCGTTAAAACTAAAACTATCAGGATTTAAGCAGTCTGTGAATATTGACTAGTATACAGGGTGTTAAAAAAAGAATGTAAAATATTTAAGGAGGTGGTAGTACGAACCACAACAAACAAAAAAGTCTTAATAAACATGGGTTGTCATAGCAACGGTTTTGGAGATATGGAACATTATTTATTTTTATATATTTTTACAAAGTACACAGTTATAGAAGATGTTCGAAGTGCCTTCCTTCTATTTCCAAACAGGCACGACATCTTTGTCTGAAGGACATTCGTACTCTTTCTAAAATCCTCTTATTGGCTCTGATTTTTTGGCACTTTTCATTAATTTTTAACTGCAGCTCTTTGAGGCTATTTACAGGAGTAGCATACACTAATAATTTTAAATATTCCCAAAGAAAAAAATCAAGAGGGTTTAAATCAGGCGATCTTCCTTTTCCTACCCACCTATGTGGAAAAGTTTGTTCTAAATACTCTCTAACGGAGTGAATGTTTGTTAGAATTTATACTAACCTTTGTACTTACACGTTTTTTGATTCTTTTGAACAATATCTTAAAAATATCTATAGAAAATGCAATTGGTATAAATATATATGAAATGAATTAATGATTTATTTAAACTCAATCTAACAAAATGACTGCCAATTGCATAAATGCTAAATGGTACTGATTACTGAAGAATTAATATTTAGTATAAAATTGCACTAGCTGGTGCCACCTTCCGTTCGTTTGATTATTTATAAATAATATCACTAAAAATCAAAATGATAACAAACACGTATTTCTACTAGGCATGGAGATTTACTTGAAGTTCCTACACACAAATCAACCATGTTTGTAAAATCTCCGCTCTGTATTTGAATAAAACTATATAACAAACTACCTGAATCAATAAGAGCATTAGAGTAATACATTTTTAAAAAACTATATAAAGAGTTTTTTTTTAAATGTATGTTTATACTTAGTGGAAGAATACAAGGAAGCAGATATGACGTGTTTTTTTATAATATTTTTATCAATTCTTACGAAATATTTTTTTTTTTTAAGTTGTTTAATTTCAAATTTAGTATGTTAGTTTGTGCAATAACTTATGTTTATGTTAAAATCATCCATTATAACTGTTATGTTTTATTATTAAGAAGTTGTTAATAAGACTAGATTTGAGATCAATCTATACAATGGAGATTGTTAATAAGATTAACATGCCAAACCTTATCAAATGCTTTGGAAATATCTAGAGTTACTGCAAGATTTTTCAAGTGAAATTGTATTTGTGATTAACATATGTCAGAAAATCTGTTGCCAAACGATTTGATAAAAACCCATATTGATTGTATGAGATAAAGTTATTTTTAGTTTTAAAAACTTAACAATGTTGAAATTTATATTTTTTTAAACTTTTCAGACACATTCGTTGTAGTAATGTTCTATAATTTAAAGAATCAAACTTGCCTTTCTTTTTTGATTGGATATTTGTAATTTAGGAATGTTTTTTTTATATGATAAGGCAAATATTTAGTCAGAATTTGATCTAATTTATTTGCAAATGGTTTAAGAATAGTAAGTGGATGTCATCTATAATTGATACGTTTTTAGTATTTATTTTGAGAAAATATATTTGCTTTAAGATGAATTTGACCCTATATTTTACCATTAGCCGGCAATGTAAGTACAACAATGAGAGGATTGGGAGTAGTAGAGTTAGATTTATGTATTTACTATCTTTGGTTACAGTTTTTTTTTAAATCAAATTTATGGTTGCTTATTTTATTTAGTGAAAAAATAGAACAACAGTTGGCATTATGTAACCTTCTAAATAGAGTCAAACGTTTAGTCTTAAAATGATAACTTATATAGCGTTTGTTCAAGAAAAAAAACATAATTTCTGAAATTATTGCATTACACTTGCCAAAGTGTTTGAATCAATTTTAAAGTAGTTAAGTAATAAGTAGCAGAGCTTTACCAACTATTCTATTTAACATTGAGCCAGTGAGCGGATATAAAATTAACTTGATAGAACATGTTTAAGCTGGTGAGAATTGCTAAATAAAATAAGTACAGAAAACTTTTCTGTAAATTTTGTAGGCATACATAATTTTTTGAATCTAAAATTATGAGAATATGCTAGAATATAAAATGTCAACAGGATTTGTTACTTCAATATGTTCATTGGACATTTAAATAATTATAAAATTTAAAAATACTACAATAATAACAAAACATTTGATTTGCCGCCTTTATCTACGCATTTTTAAATAATTATTTAAAATGCCATGAATGCTGTTCTTATCTCCTCAAGGGGAATAAATTTATGGCAGGGATGCAAAAAGCATTTTTTATATATTGTTTTTGAAACTGTTCATTCAGCAGTTCACATACTCGCAAAGTTGAGTAAACCGGACAACCGTGGTGTAGAAAATATAAAAAATATCTAGCTTTGTAAAGGAGTTTGTACACAAACTGATTTAAAACATTTAATTGGTATATGCTGGTTAAGTCATTGGACCATATTTTATTGACGGAAGACCCTTGATAAAATATGGTCAAATTACTTGACAATGATAAGAAATAACAATATTTACAATTCTGTGAGGAAGATGAATATTAGAAGTGAAAGTGGATTCATCAGAAAAAATAATCTTTTTATAGAAATTTTGCTGCTGCAGAATTTTTTCACCTAAAGTTAGATAAAATTCTAATCTTTGCAATTCATTCTTGTCATTTTCTAACGTGTGAAGAAATCTGACTTTATATGGTTTTACTTTAATTGCTTTCAATCATATTTATTCTTCTACTTTTTTGGTATATCTAAACACTTTGAACTTTATTTGAAAATTAAGATTAAATAGTTTAATAACCGTTGGAATAAAAATAAAACAAGTATACTTTTTTAAACACTTTTCTTTTTACATGAAAGCTTGTACCTTAATCTACATCTTACATAATTGCCATCAATATTAAAACACATATTGTATAATACAACCAGCTTTTTAATCTCATCTTCATATAAATCTGCCTCCTGATGAGAGAACCACTGCATCTCGGACATTTTTAAATCTGAGGAAAGTCATCATATAGCTAAAAAATTGCAAAGCGTCTATTATTTTCTATTTTTTGTCAACTTTCTGCAACAAATCTTCTGTAATAAAGTCGCTTACTTTGTTCTACATTTGTGCGGTTATTTTTAAAAGTTTGAACCTATATCAGTATCATTCTATTGCTGATGCTGCTTTTTTTTCATAAATTTTATTGTTCTCACTGCTTTCACGGCTTTACAACTAAGAAAACAGCGCTTGTTTAACAGTCTTTGGAATTCTCAATAGGAAGAGGCATTTTAATATTATATTTTAAAATTTCCTTACTACTTTATTTGTAATTTTGTCCCTCAGGTTTATGTTGATTATTGTGCGTTCTATGTATTGCTGCGTTGTTCTTATTTTGTCTGTATTTTTTTGATAAAGTGGTTGTGTCTAGTTTATATGTTATCAGTTGGGTTAGATGAAGCGCCTAACTCAAATCTTGGCTTATAACTTTTTTGTAGTGCGTAGTATCCACCTGTTTGTGCTTTGCCAAGTGTCAAAAATTATGGCATTTATTAGTTTAGGACATTAAACTAGTACATAAGTCAGTATCTACAGCGCCTCCATTTTTTCAATTATAGTGTATATTTATGTTTTCAGATAGCACAAACGTAAACCCTAAAATATCGGCCTTTGTAACAAAAAAAAAATCATGCATCAAACACTTTGGTTTTTAAGCAAGTTGGAATATCTTTGTTTTTTAAGATGTATCCTAATTTTCTGAATGGGCTGCATTTGAAAAATTAGGAACTTAATCTCATCTGTCTGAAAATCTTGGAATGCCAGGTGGAGGAGCACATTAGATTTTATGTTTTCTATTAAGATTTGTATTGTTTACGGACGGTTTGCCTTTCTTAAATCCTGCCTGTTTAACTGGTTGATAAAAATCTAATTAGTTTTTTAGTCAGTTAGTAATTATTTTGGTTAGTAATTTATACAAGTGCGTTAACAGGCTTATTAGACGGTAGTTTTCAATTTTTGCGTTACTGTTTTTTTTATGTATAATGATTACTTCTGCATCCTGATTTGTTGGTATTTTTTCTCGACAAAGTACCGAGTTAAGAAAGTACGGATAGCATCTAGTAAGTTTAAACATTTTACTCGTAATTTAGTCTTTGCTAGGGGATTGCTCATTTTTCATTTGTTTAAGTGCAGCTAATTCTACCGTACTTATATCTAGTTTTTTTTTTGGAGTTCACATTTTGAACCTTTTTGCTCTGTATTTTTAGTTATTTCTGTTAGTAGATTTTTCGACGAGTATAATTGCGTTTAAAATAGTATGAAAAGGCAATTTACTTAATATACATCATTTATTAATTTTAAATGATAAATTTATTTTGGTCATTTGATTCAAATAAAACGCGCCAAAAATGCCGTCTCCTGTCCGAGTAGGGTTAAACTGTATTACAGCTCTCTTTCACACACAAACAGTTTAAAGTTTCTTTTAATAGGGGCAGTGCGTTACTACCTTTGACACATTACTAAACATAAACTGTTTAATAACTACTGTGATTTTATGTAAATTGTCTCTTTGGCCAGTGATATGCTAGGCACAGTGATGATGGGTGCATACTCTTAATCATAAGTGTATGTGTCTTTTACTGGATGAAAATGCAATTTACATAAAATACATCATTTATTACTTTTAAACAATTAAATTGTTTTTTTTTAACATGCTGCTTTTTCTGTCAAAAAAATTAAAATTGAAATGTTATGTGTCAAATTTTGGGGTTGCCACATTTAAAAAAAAATGGCACGTTTGGTTGAATGATAAAATTTCAGATAATAAGACCTATTATCTGACATTTTATCATTATAACAGACCGTTTCAATTTTTGAACAGTTCGCAAACCGTTTAAACTATGCACACAAACACATACACAGTAAGTATAAAAGATTGCCTAAGGATGACAAATATTTGTTTGTGTGCACATTTCGGAGGGTTTGCAAACTGTCTAAATCGTAGATTGGAACAAACCTATAAATTATATGTTAATACATTAATGATAATGATAAATAATACAATTATTATAAAAAATGTAATTGTTGAATCGTAAAAGTCAAATTAAAATCCTGTTGAGGTTAGGAGCAACATTTCAGCCATTGAAGAAAAGTTCCATGTGTGGCAATTTTATGAGATTTGTTAGTTAAAATGTTATGATCCACACTGTGAAATGCCAATATGTAGTTGGAGTCCACTTGATAATTTATCTCTAAGTCGTCGCCAATAAAGTCAAATATTTGCAACGAATTGGAGATAAAAGAAAGAAACTAAGATGTTATAAAACAAATGGTGAAGTAACCGTCAAAAATTGTATAATTTAATTTTTTATTCTATAAACTCAATTTATAAAAGTTTGATACGGCATTTTACATCATAGGATTTTGCGACTATATTTTTAATTTATTCAACCATACATCGTTGTTTTAGTATCCTTCAAAATTGAATTAAGAAAATTTGAGACTATAATTTCTTTAAAAAATTTAACTCATTTAGCAATTCTTCAAAATTTTGTTTTGCAATAATGAAAGTGGATGCAATAGGGCATATTTTAAACAATGCGTCAGCTTCATTGAAATGTTAAGATTTTAAAATACACATTTTTCTGGTAAATAGATTTATTAGTAGATAAAGTGCTAACAAACTAATAGATATATATTTTTGAGATAGTAAGTTAAAATGTTTATAGTTTGTGTTGAAATTTTAAATGAATTAATAGATAATGCTGTAATTATTAATTAAACATTATTAAATTTATTACCTCTAATTTAGTTAATAGCAATTTATTTTAAACATTATACATAATAATTGAAAAAAGATAAACTTACATAGTTGCAAGTATTATTTTTTTAAATTAAATTAAAAGTTGCATACTCTTCTAGAAAGGATCAAATTTAAACGTCCTGAAATAAGCGTACCTCTTCGAAATTTAATTACAGCATATTTTTAGTGATTTATCTATGCGATTTTTAACCACATCGAATGTATAAGATTATATCTGTCGTTTCCTGAAAGCAAATTTATTAAAAAACCAGTACGTATGTTATTCAATATGTCGCTGTCAAGATGCAGCCGTATAATTCCATGCTGTGAGCATACCGTCCCAAAAGAATTAAAGAGTAGGAAGGTAGCGTATAATCAGCGTCCGTAGAGAATCAAAACAAATACAGGCAGCCCTATAATTAGGTATCCAACAGAAGCTAATCCAAAAATAATAAAATATGAAATAAGGCCAGTTTTGAAAGATGTTTAATTTTCGTACAGTCTTTGTTAATTCCTGTCACATTGTAATTACATTTTAATTGAGTATATTTTGGCAAATACAATAAAATGATCCTGTACCATTAAAAGTACAATTAAAAATTTGGCTTGGAAATTTTGTTCATTAATTAAATTAATGATCCTGCAGAGTTAATTATCAAAATTGCTTTAAGTTTATTTTATTGCGTTCTCTTTCGATATTCACACAGATTTTAAATAAAAATAACTATCATATAATTGGTGTGTTTATGTTTGTTGAACTTAACTGTACATGTAAATATAAATCATAAGCCACGCGGAACTATATTAAGACGACAAAATACAGGGAACAATAGAAAGCAAATTAATTGTGCCTTAAAAGAAGCACGACAAGTCAAATAAGCAGAATCAGATTTAAGGAATTAGTCTCCATGTTTCCTGCTTTAAACGCGTTTTTATGGTTGAATCAAAATAAACTTTTGCTATTATTGTGTACCAAACGCCTCTGTAATTATTCTGCAATTAATTAAGCACTCCATGATGTGATTATGTAGAACTAAACAGTTTCAACAGAAAATTATTACTTACATTTCGCACTGATATGAGAGTGATTACATACATACTCGGTTTCATGCAATGGGAAAATCAGGTTTTTATTTTTTCTCAACAACAATGTAAATAGAGTTTGCTTTATTTTGCAAATTGATATAATTTTGTTGTTAATTCCTTTTATAAATACGCATTTAATTATCCAATTATTTTTTTATTCATATCTAAACTCGTACCATTTCCTCAATTTGTCATGTGTATAATTTTAACTAATATTGAAGTGAAAAGCTTACATTTCAATGCCCTGATAATTCAGTGTGATATTTAAAAACAGAATTGATAAAATAGGAACGACCTCATAAGTTATAAATTATTTGTTTTCTTGGCCACGTGTTATGAACTGGTTATGATAAAATTTTGAGTTATATTTTATGTTTATGCTATAAAATATGATTAGATATAACTTGCTGAAATATGATTTTCTAGTTAGGAGTAAAAATATTGAGCAGTAAAAATTCCTTATGCAAATATTTAGAAATTTACATATCAATTATATATTGATTATATTTTGATATATATTATACCCGATGGACTGTTTGTATAACGAAGTAAGGAATGGATTCTAAACTGAATATCAATACGATTTTCAAAACTATAAATTTTATAATAATGACAGGACAATTCTTATTAATGTTATTGGCAAACGTTATTCATTTGTTTTGTAGGCTTCAAAACTTGATTGTTAAAGATGAATCCCACCAACTATGTAAATATGTTCCTGTGATTTATTCAACAACTTATTCTTTAAGTTCAAAAACATTAATTCATTTAGTCCGCATATGTTACAGCAAATACAAATTTATTAAAATTATTGTATTTAATTTATTTCTAATGTGTAAAGTTTTTAGACTAAATCTTGCAAAACAGGATGAGCTGTAATAGTCAGGATAATATAAATATAGAAAATTACTTATTCAGAATTTATTACAGCTTTAGAAATCCATTAAATCTGAATCCTTACATTAAATGGTATTTAAATAGAATTAAAATCAATGAGATTCTGACTCATTAAGAGCTAGATCTTTTACCTCCTGAGAACGATATGAAAAATAATTAAAAGCAAGTTTAATTTAAATAATAATTAATTACTTAATTTCTTTAAATTTATAACGCAAATATTTTTCGATACCTTTATAAGAAAAAATATCAAATAGATTAATTCTAAGATAGAGAATGCAGCAAGACAAGTGTGCTAATCAAATAGTCGACTAAAATGTTTTTGCAAAAAATTACACAATGTTATACAAAACAGACTAATTTAAATAACAACATGGAAGTCAAGAAATGATTAGACCCCGGATAATATTTTGGTACCTTGATTCCTATATCCTGGATGATGTTTAACCACATGATAACCATCACAGCAATGGAGGCAATTATGGTTGATAGAAAGATAAGAAGATTAGAACATAGTAACAAATTTCTTTTCATAATCAGATAGAATCATGGTAGTACAACGTAGTCATGGAAGATTTAAATAATAATCTTTATTTGCCCAACAGAAATTTAATAAAGGAAAAATATAATACTAATAAAAAAAATAATAATATAGAAGGTACATTTCTAAACAGCATTATAAATACAAAAATAATTACATATAAACTGCATCAATAAACTAAAATAAATTGTAATAATGTTTATTATCATGTGCCTAATTGGTGAATATATTTTTACGGCAAAAAAAAAATTCAAGATGCTGTCAGCGGTATATAAAACAGTGTTTTAGGTACATGAAACTGTGTTTTAGCTACTAAGTAGGAACAATTAATCTTATTATGAAGAATTTATATCCATCTTTCTACTACATCCTGTTACGTAAGGCAAGAAGGACATTATTATCCAGAAAATATTTTATCTGATTTTTGAAAAATTCCGTATAAACCAGCATTTAAACGAGATGGTAAGATTTGAATTGGCAATATTTGCCCATTAAAAACCTCACACCATGTGTTAACTGAAAATCTTTGTTAGTAAACCTATCCTAACTGCGTACGGATTTTCTAATGACCAGATATGCTCATTATGTATATTGTTAATGCTATATTTCTTGTGGACATAGAAGTTAGGATCTTGTTGATGTCGTTTAAGAAGCCATTGAAAAAATGGAAGTTCCTGTGCTGCGTCACCTGGTTGTAGGTGTTGTACTTTTTGATAACGATATGGGTAAAAAATTTCCCTATTTAAAGTTTTCCAGACAAAGTTTTTAGATAGTTATATTATTTATATATAGTAGTTATTCTTTTTTTGCCATGGTGTGCTGTTGATGTGGACCTCCATAACGGTGATTTTCAATTCCAAATTCACGGAGCTTTCGAAATGCATTCGAAAATACCCGACGAGAAAGTTGCTTTCATAGCTCATTATGATTATAATATCAACAAAAGAATATTGTTGTATAAAAGAAAAACAAAAAAATAAAAAAAGAATATAAAATAGATCTGTTTGAAGAAGAGGAACAAAGAGTAAGTGATAACTGATACAAATAGAACAAATACATTCTCTAGATAACTAATTTAACAAATATTACAAATTAAGCAGCAGTCAGTTTCAACGTTTGTCACTTTACCAAAATAGACACTACATTTTCCTAAAAACATTTAAATACAGAAAAATAGAAAATACAATTAGAAATGCAAAAAAATTAGGTCATTGGGTATTTTTTTGCAAAAAACTCAGGTATTTTCTTTTAATAATATTTTTAGTGTTTTACAATCAAAGAAACCATCTGGATAAAAAAAAACAACATATGGTAATTATCAGTTTATTTAATGAACATTAATAAGCAAAAATAAAGTTTAAGGGTATGCGTTTTTCACTACCAATTGTTCATTTGACATTATGCAAAGAGGATCAAGGTGGCTACTGGGTTGACTTGTTTGTTTTTGATTAACTGTCAAAGCAGATTGGTGTGTTGATTATAGTTTTAAATGCTGAAGATTGTGCAAAAGCTGTTGCTCTTCTGGCAGATGGAAGTATGTTTCGAAATTTTTTATGTCAGTTTTTTTACTGTTCAAAGAGCAGTTTGGTTTAGTGAGACTGACAGAAATACTCGGAAGCCGGGATTTGGCAGAAAACGAAAAATGACTGCTATTAATGATGTGATTTCAGTGGAGACTAGAAACCAACTCTTTGAAGTTTGTGGTACAGCTGTGAGTGTGTAGACAGTTTGTCAAAGGTTGCAAAAAGCTGACTTAAAATTTTGTAGACCAGCAACTGGATCAACATTACTTTCACGTCAGCTAGTAGCCAGACTCCAATTTTCTCGCAAACATTTGAATTGGACATTGGCACAATGGAGGACTGTACTGTTTACTGACTAGTCTAAATTTTGTCTACATTTTCTAGATGGAAGAGAACAAGAATGGAAACGAATAGGAGAACAATTTGCGCAATGAAATTTTAAGTCTTGGCTTAGCCATGGTGGAGGTTCTCTGATGATATGGGTAGAAATATTAATGTATGCATGCACCGAATTGATTGTCATTGATGGAGGATTGTTGACTGCACAGCGGTATATTGAGGAGGTTTTGAAAAATTACCTTGTCCCATTTGCTCCATTTATTGGCGATGGCTTTATTCTGATATCCTGCATCAGAATAAATCCATCGCCAATAACGCAATTTTGCAAAGTGCGTCATAGAATTCTTGGTTGCAATTGGAATAAGAAAATTTAACTGGCCTGCATGTATCCTAGATGGAAATTCTATAGAACATGTTTGGGACATGCTGGGTAGGCGTGTAAGATGACGTGCAGTTGCACTAACTACAATAAACAAGCTTCGTGCGCAGGAATAATGACAGAATATGGGCTGCCGTATGCAGGCAATAGTTAAGGCTTGAGAAGGAAATTTTATTTAACTGAAATTTTTATTATTAATCTCTGTTAAGTTTGTTTTGCAACTCTTCTAAATTATTTTTTGTGTATACGTACATTATAATTTTTGCTCTTTAATGTTTATTAAATCATTTTTCTACAGTTTGATAAGCTTTTTAATTGTAAAACACTAAAAATTTTATAAAAAAAATACCCGAGTTTTTTGCAAAAAATTACCCAATGACCCGATCCCGAATTGTTGAGATATTAAAGGCAAAACAAGTAGATAGCTGAGACATAAAAATAATTTAAAAAAATTACTATACCCAAAAAACAGTAGTTTTAGTTGAAAATTAAATAACTAACTAAATTGAAATTACAAGAAAAGTTAGGTGTGATGTCAACGTTGTTTTTTAATAACAATTCTAAAGAGATCATTAAAAACGCAATTGAAGAAGAAGAAAAAAGAACAAAAAATAGTAAAAAACTTGTCAAAAGTATTAGGTATGTCGACTACATCTAATAGCAAAATCGAAAACTTACAACAAATTATAAATAAGTCATACGTTAGTAAAGAAAATTGTCTGATAGTCTTATTGCCATTTTTGAACATTAGAAGAGGCAATGAGTATCTGAAAGAAACAAAAATATTTGGGCCGTGCCATGAGGGAGCAGAAGTGCCAACTGCTGCAGCTGATTAAAGAGAAGTCTAAAAAAAAATTATTTTGGCTAAAATCTAAGTATTATAATAAGGTTTTTGTTTCTATTAAAGTACTACGGATTCTATTTACATATACTTACAATATTATGCAAAGTTAAATTGCTACTAAAACGGTATTAGGTAATAGTTAATACTAAGTAAATCAAATGCATAATTCATGTTTAGAATTATTTAGCAGATTGTTACTAACAAGCAATAATTTCATTGTGTTTTAATATTCAACTTTTGTAACTCAGCGTTTTTTAAATTTTGTACTTGACCAAGAAACTATATTACACCTTTCGTATTCTCTTGTCAAATATACAGTTTAAAATCTAAATTAATGTAATAATTGCTGCTTGTTTTGATTCTAAATACGTAAATTTAGAGTTAGTAAATGGCGTCAGTGTAATTACTTTGATGAATAACAGTGTATTTCTGGTTTATATATATATATATATTTTTTTTTTTAATTTTACTCTCAACAACCAGATGAACATTACATCATAAGAAAATAAGGAGTAGTTTACATTTTTGTAATTTTATTTTATATGTCTCCTAACTTGCTCTTCTACACAGTACCTATTTGTATCGTATTTGGATCACCATTCTTACCTTCTGATGTTTTTTTTTTAATTTTAGTATGTTTATTTTTATCATTAAATAATTTCGAAATAAAGAAAATTAAACATAAAAAAATCGGTTGAAAATTAATCAAGAATATTAATAAGTATAATAACAAAATGTTCTCGTTTTAAATATTTTAAATAACAGTAATCTTGAAAATTATTAACAACTAGATTATTTTAACCATTACTGTACATTTTATAAATACTAAATAAATTTAATGTAAATAATTTAATTAATTAATTACTTTCATTTCAATTAATGCATTTATGTCATAGTTATTATCAAACAGCAAATCTATCTATATGATTAACTGCGCTTACACAATTACATTCAATATCATTAGGCCAATTACCTAAAGGTATATAAAATCGGCAATTTGTTTTCCCATTTCTGTTCAATTTAATTCAGCACGTATATGAGCAAACTAATGCAAATCGATAAAGCAAAGTGAATCAAATTTGCGTTATTGTGCAACTCACCACATTGCGACATTTACGATTTCTGCTTGAGTTCTTCAGAGACAAGTGTCTGGTTTCTAATTTAATCGAGTGAAAAAGTGGGTTGTAGAATCTTTCAAGTTCAAGCAAATAGAGTTGCAGTAGCGAAGCGACCAGTTAATGAAGCATTAAATATAATCTTGACCATAATTAAAGAGAATCAAAGATGTTATCTGTGTTAAAGGGACGTTCACATTCACATAAATAACTTGCACTACTGCTTAAGTGTATTTAAATGGGCAATTTGTTAACAAAAAATATAAATAATATATAATCTAAACTACCTTTATTCAGGTTTATAATATAATAATACTGTAATTATAATAATTCCTTAAACAGATAACATGTTACATCGTTATTTCCTGGTTATTTATTATTTGATATTCTAATAATATTAATATAAAATTTATTAAAATTCTCATTTTATATATTTCAGAAAATGATGTGGATTGAAGATTCAAAAAGAGATCACTTGAATGATTCGGATGCAGACAGTGATAACAGTGGCGAAGAAATTCCTATTTGGGTCAGAGGGGAACAGCGCTGGGTTTCAGGGGTTGTTGAAGAAACAACATGTCAAGATATTATAAGTGTTTTGTTGCAAGATGAGGAAAGCAGGGTATGTAATTTATATTTTACAAAACAGTATTGAAATGTTAACATTTTATTTGTCATTATTAATGTTATAATATGCTTGTTTAACTAGAGTTTTTTACTCCATTAAAAAATGTATATCAATATGACAAATCAAATTAATTTTCTAACTTCAAAATTTATTATTAATTTTATGTTTTTCTAACATTTTGCAAAAAAATCTTGCATGCAATTTATTGTTTTTTTTACTTGTCGTAATTTACAATATTTACGGCTAGTGAAAAAGATACTTTCATATTTATTTAAACATTTATACACATAAACATAAACTAATCAATATTTATTTTAGGGACGTCATGTTGGTCTACCGGAAGAATATCACATTACGGAAAGGTGGAGAGGTGTTGAACAACCATTAGATTTACAATCAAATATATTAGAAATTTGGAATGCGTGGGGTCCTGCACAAGCTGATGTAAGTTTATTGTGTTGTTATATAATTTTTTATTTTTTTTTTATTTTAAATTTATTTTTTTGTAGGTGAAGATTTCATTAAGGCGTATAAAAAATGACCGGACTTTAAGTAGACGATCCCGATATAAATCTGACACTAGCGTTTGGTCCGATAGAAGTGCATTTAAAACGATTCATCCGAAACGACTCAATGCTTTGCAAAATGAAAAACAACCGTCGAGTACCGAGGAATTGTTAAAATTAGTTCTGGCGCAAGGAGAAGTAATAAGAAAGCAATTGAAGAAGCTTAGGTAATTTAATTTGCCACAACTAATTGCCTTACAATTTAAAATATTAATAGAAAGAAATTGTCTACTTTTACCTAAGTAGCCGAGGCTTCGTGTTTGCATCGTCATAATTATGTTTAAATCGTGTTATTGAAATAGATAAGGATCTATACTAAGATATGTACCGTAACCGCACAGTCTAATATGATTAATAACAATTGAATATTAATAAAAACTATATTATTGCTCACAAATAATATGTAATTGTAATTTATAGGCACAGTGAACATCAGATTGGATTTTTGGAAGATAAAACACATCGAGCAAGAGTTCGTAAACACGGTAGTAATTACCTATTAGAGACGTACCTTAAAGGCCTGGCAGAAGCAGTAGATCCAGATGTCGAAACGCCCTTAGGTGATAAAAATAGTGATAGTGGAGTTGTAACGGAAGGCGATAGTGAACAATCAAACCACAATAAAGCAGGTGGATCAGCAGAGGTAAGCAATTCAGGTCGATTCTATGCAAAATTATCGTGCAAGCAGGGAATCGTGCATGACGAAACGAAATTTCCGCTAATATTATAAATTAGTCCCATCGTAAATTGATTTATATGTAACACATTTATCACATTTTCAGAGTTCTTTTGAACGATTTTCATCTCCCTCCTCCCATGAGTTCAATAAAGACATAAAAGACGATGATACAAGTTCGACAATAAGTGAAACAACCGTTCGTGAACAATTAGATCTATTTGACAAATTATCAAAACTGAACAAACGACTTTTGAAGGAAGAAGAACATTTAGTTAAACTGCAGTCCAGTTTAAAAAAATACAACAAAAGCAAAAATATAACGGACGACATTTCAAAATCTTTAACGCAACTAAGGACGGAAATGGCAAAAAGTTCTTGTGAAATGCAACACAATGAAGTCGTTTTAGAGGACACAAAAGATGCAATGGAAAATAGGAGGATATTTTTGGAAAATCTTCATAAAGATTTAATGAACGAAGATAGAGAGTTCGAAATGCTGCAAACTTTGCTATACACGCAAAGTTTGAAAGGCAGAGTTGAACCGGATACATATACCCCATATAAATCTAATCATACCAAAGAGTTATTAGATACCTTAGTTTAAATTTTTATTTATTAGTAAGACATGTTGTGTTTGTTTTATTTTATACCAAATATAATGTACCTAACATTTTTGAGTCATATGTATTTAGTAACATTTGTAAATAAAAACGTTATTTGTTAAATTTTTAATCAAAAATCCTTTATTGTGCATAGCAGCATTTATTAAAATACATTTACCTTTTTACAACAAAAGTTCAGCAATGATTAACGAATCAAATATCAATTTATTATATTTATTTTATTAAATGTTTTAATTATAGTATTTTTTATAAAACCACAAAAATTATGATATTATGATACAAAATAATATTGCAAAATAGTGATAAAATATTTTTCAATTAAATTAAAAAACTAAAAGATATTTTCCAATAAAAATTTACTTGATTGCAAAGAGAAAATGTTTTGTAAATAAATGATTTACAAATAAGTTTATTCATATATCATATGCAATAAACTTAGGCAAATGATTAAATACAAACATGCTTTTTAATCGCAAAAAAAAACCATTTAATGAATAAATTATCCTATTTCTCAACATTCAAATTGCACTTCTTTAAAAGTTATTTGTATGCATCTTATAATACAATGAAGTCTACACACCAAACTAAATCTTAAGTATAATCATAATAATTTTTTGATGATTTTTATGTATCTAAACTATTGCTGTTTTTAGTACAATGTAAAAAAAGTATATGATATGTAATTAGATTTAATAATTAATTTAGACATATATTATTTAGAAATATAACTTTAATTAAGACTGATATGGTGAAAAACTTAGTTCTTGACATTGATTTCAAAATTGTTGATAAGTTTTAGCATCTTTTAACTGCTGTTAGTCAATTTTAGCTGCTTACTCACTGTTACCCGGTTAAATTGGCCGGTTAAATTTATTTACTATTTTTTCTTAATTAATTGCATCAAAGATTAGATATTGTTATTTTTATGTGTTTATTTACTATAAAATTAAGAAAAAAACTAATTAGATATTAGATATCCAAAGGTCAAATTGACATGTGTCAATATCATCTGTCACTAGACCACATTAAAATTTTTAGATATAGCCATTATTTAGTTCAGTTTTGACAGCCATTGAAAGCAGACAACACATCTTATTTTTGCAAACGTCTAAAAAAGTGAACTTTGTGTGTTGCCATGACTAAAAACATTGAATTAGTCGCAGCGGGGTAAATCTAGAAAATATGGAAGATCTGGAATTAATTCGAAACCCAATTCATTGGTTTTGGCTATGACACACACGAAATCCGCATTATGATCTAATAAGTTTTTTTACTTTTATTTAGCTATTGTAATCATTTATGTTTGTTATATCGTGATCTATAATTGTACCAGGTTTATCTGTATTATTTCTTGTTGCTTCTTTTTTGTTTTTTACAGTTAGGTTTTTGTAGTTATTTGTTATATTGTTATTATTTCTTAAATTTTTTGTTCATTGATATAATATTTTTAGTTTTTGTTTTTTTGTCTCACTTTTAAGAAATCATCGTTTATTTTTCTTCATTTGTATGTAGCCATGTTTTGTTTATAATATCTGCATTGCATAGTTTTGGTATTGTTAGTATTTTGCTTTGTTTCGTATGCTTCTCGCGTTGTCTAAGTATGTTTTAATTTTGTTCACATCTGTTATGTGTTGTTATTTATATTTTTACTTTTTGACAGATACTTTTATTGTTATATTTATCATTTTCACTTTTTCTTACGAGAATTCTTCCATCCATCAAAATGCTTTTTTGCTTTGAAGAATACGTTATTATTTGTCTGGGTTAATTGTTTTGATATGTAAAATTTTATTATTAGCTTTAATTTACATTATTTTGTTTTAATTTATCTTTTTTCGGTTTCTGTTCTTTTAGTTTGACTTATATTTCAGATGATTTTGTTTGATTTATTCTGTATTGCTCGCTTTACCCGTATTCACGCCACTTTTCTCCCCGTAATGCTGACAACTTACATTACGGCTGGCTCTACCATTTTAGTAGATTTTGAACCACTGGAGAGATTATTAATCTACTCTACTACTACTACTACAAGGTTAGTAAAAAAATTGTATTTAGAAAGTTGCCTGGTTTTAACAAAAAGACTGGCAAACAGAACATACCTAAAGCAAGATATTGGGTTTCCCGCTACGTTATCAAACAATTTTACTTTGCATCACTACTCGCACTTGTATCATTTTAGAGGCAAAACAATGCAACCTTCTACAGGGTGGTTATAAATGTTTGGGATTATGTAACTATCTAATGTACGTTTGTGCCGCTCTACAGCTAGACACGAATTGTGTGGCCGGTATAATAGGCAACTTAATATACACAAAAATTATGTTAGCTGTTGTTAAACTCATGCCTTTGCCCGTTTTACAATTTTTCAATCTCAGAGCAACGTCGCCAATAGAATATGTAAAATGTAAGCGCAAATGAAAAATGCTAAAACGGTCAAAGGCAAGAGTGCAACCACAATAATCATATTTTTTTGTGTATACAAAGTTGCCTATTATACACACACATACACACACACACACACTATTCGTGTCTAGCACAATGAAGTAGAGTAGGGTAGAAGGGGCAACGACGACTGCGCATCCTAAACCTCGATCCGCGTTTGGTTACTGCCATTTTAGTTCATAAAAACTCGTTTGTTTACATTTGGTATCACGAATTAGGCAACTAACAATACTCGGTACACAGGTACGACTTTTATCTTTGCATGTAATTTAAGAGGGTTACCTAACTATAAAAATAAAAGCGCGGCATATTTAAGTAAATTTTTTATTTACGAAACGTTTACGTATATTACTCATAGACTAACTAGAGATAAATGATAATTATTTACAATAAACTTGCTTATATATTAGTCTGCGAGTAGAAAATATCTATGCAGGTACATTTCAAAGAGATTATAAAATAATTAAGGGCGTAGAAATAAAAGAACGGCATATTTAAGTAAAATTTTTATTGGTGGTTAAATAATATAAGTTTATGTAGTTTTTGGCGAATATTTCCATTTATAGAAGTTTCTATATTTGGCAAGTTTATGGTTGGAATAGAGCCTTCCTTGAGTTTGGCATAACGACCGGATCGATTAAAACATAATTCTTCAAAATGTTGTGAACACACTCTAGTAGTTTGACCCCAATTTCGAGTTATTTTTAATATATTCTTCCATTTTGCATATGATGTTTCTGGTATCCTAAAGATTTAATTGTTATATATCTCTATTAATTGTTATTTATCTCTATTAATTGTTATGTTTGATTGCTACTATTATTTACAATTGACCGGTAACAATAATTAACAACATCCATCCAATGTTTCTAAACTAGTAGCAGATGCCACCAACACAAAAAATACTATTTTATATTATTATAATATAATGTATAAATACTTACGTATGCAAAGATATTCCCGCTATTCTGTTTGATATGTTGTTACAACCTAATGCTGCACATGTAATCGGCATATTGAACAAATTGAACCATTCACTACCACAACCACAAATTTATAATAATATATTTACGAAACGTTTACGTATATTACTCGCAGACTAACTAGAGATAAATGATAATTATTTACAACAAACTTGCTTATATATTAGTCTGCGAGTAGAAAATAATTATGCAGGTACATTTCAAAAAGATTATAACATAATTAAGGGCGTAAATCTTTGGAATTTCCAAGTAATCCAATTAGTAGAATATTATCTGTAATTATGTGTAATGCGATTACTATGTAATTAATAAAATATACCTGTGTTGATTAAGTAATCTACAATCTACAATAAAATTATTATAGATTGTTTCTTAAATTAGAAAACTATAATAAAGCAGGAACACTGTCAAATGTGTTTTTTATATAAAAATACTGTGATTTATATTGCAAAATTATAATTGTAAACTTATATAAACGTAAATTAAATTTTACTAAAAAATAGCGAATATAAACTAGACAGAAATTGCATAAACTTATATCATTCAATCACTTTTAAAGTTTTAATTTAAATATAGCGCTCCTTTATTTTTAAATTAAATGCAATGATAGATGTCGTGCTATGAACCGAGTATTGTTAGTTGCCTAATTCGTGATACCAAATGTAAACAAAGCGTTTTTATGAGCTAAAATGGCAGCGTTCATGTGTGAATAGTTCGCGCAGCTGAATGCCCCTTCTACCCTACTCTACTTCATTGGTCTAGCAGTAGTAAAAATGTGTAAATAAAGTTGCCTATCTTAGAATTCAATAATAAAAATATTTTCATATGCTTACATGTTTATAATTATCAGTTGTAAACTCTCGAACACAATCCGGAATAGAATAGAGCCATTTCCCATTATCAAACCGCCCATTCCTAAAGTAGGATTCAATAATAAAAATATTCTCTTCATTTGTATACATTCTTATAACCTTGCTTGCTTGACAACTGCCAAAGTTGAACTGTCTAAACAAATAGTATAGTGGACAATTTTAAAAAGGCGGCATATTTAAAGTGATAATATAATCTTATTCATTTATAAACTCTTGTGCCACGTTCCTGTATTCTTGTTAGGATATTATTTTTTGTATATTTATTTCAATATAAGTGAATACTTTATTAATTGTTTTCATTGTTTTAGTTTTATTGCACCTGATATAACAATTTGTTTTTCATTTTATCTTGTTTTGTTTCATTTCATTTAGCTACTAGGAATAGCTTTTTTTTAGCACATTGTTTTCATTTTTATTTTTATATTGCTTTTAATCTTTTTTAAATTGCTAAAATCATCTAAGCTTTTTTGACTTTCCGTAAGAGTTACTGTATCTTCTTCTTTGGTTTTTTCTTTTGTCATTTTTATACATATATCATAATAATTCTTTATTAACGGCATATAAAAAAAAACTATTAACATCTGCACATAAATAATGATGAATTACAAGCAATGTGTAATACTTAAAATAAGACAAAGAATATAAAAAATACAAAATAATTACAGAAAATGTATACATATAAAGACAAAATGTAAAATTATTCATTAACACATTTTCATCAATTCTTAAATGTAAGAAAAGCTATTCGCAATTCTACACATTCATATTTTATATTGACCAAAGAGTGTGTATTGACATTTCTACATGGTTTATTATATTTTTTTCTTTTTTATCTTTTTTAGCCATTTATTATCCAATGTCGGATATAGGTTTCTTCTAAGTCTTTCCATGTTGTCCTATCCCTGGTAATCTTTATCCAATTCTTTCCGACAACACAGGTGATAACTCTCTAGCGCTTTCGTGGTCTCCCTATTTCTCTTTTGCTTTTCATTGGTTTCCAGGCTGCTATCTTCTGTGTCCACTTATCATCCAGCGTTCTTGCAATGTGACCTGCTTATTGCCATCCGATACAAATCTCCTTATGATATCCGTTACTCTCGTTCTACTTTGGATTTTGTTGTTTTGCACTTTATCTGTTAGTGTAATCCTCAGCATGGCTCTCTCCATAGTTTTTTGGTTGGTTCTAAGTTTTTTTGCTATGGGTTTAATCAGGGCCATAGTTTTTAGGCCGTATGTGACTACTGGTGGTATACAACTCTCATATTTTACATTTTTGTCTTTGTATGCTAGCTGTATTCTTTGCTTAAGCTTTGTATACGTATTTTAAGTTGTCCCATATCAGTTTTTATCAGGACTATGTTATCGGCAAATCTTAAATGATTTAAGTATAGGCCATCTATGTTTAACCGTTTGTCTTCCCATTTGAGCTTCTTATAGACATTTTCTAAAGCTAGTGTAAATAGTTTGGGTGGTATACGTTTCCTTGTCTTACGCCTTTTTTGAGTGTTATTTTCTCCGTCCTGAGGTCGTCGAGGTTGTTTATGCAGATCCTTAAGGTGGCCTTTGTATGTATGTTTTTTTTATAAAGGTCTATTCTGGCATCTTCTAATGCTTCAAGAAAATTTATTATATAATGACGTTGAATTGACCTCTTTAAAAAAACCTGAAACATTATCTTTTAAGTTAAATATAATTTATAGCATTAAGGTGAGTTTAGATGCATAGATTTAGTGGCGCCAGTAGTCGCGATACAAAATAGATAGCGTTTTCCACTCGTCGCTCGGAGCTGAGCTGGCGCGAGTTAGCTCGAGGCGTGCGTGTTCCACTGGGTAGCACCGACGATTTTAAACTCGAGCTGGTTGTTTTCCACTGATGCAAAATTCTTGCTCTTGCTCCCTGAGAGCTCAAATTTTTAGAACCGTGATCATACAACGGTGCAACTTGACATAACCTATATTGACATTGACGTTTGATTATTTTGATACATTCTGAAATAATGGATTCCAGTATCAGCTATTGTCGCTTAGATAATTTCTAAATTGTCAGGTAGTAGCAACAAAGAATTAATTGAAACTCAATAGCGTTTAAATAAAAAACACAATATACCTAAAATTAAAAATTATTTACAAGTTATTGAGAAATATACAGATAAGCAGGTAAAATACTTTCAGCAGAAGATTCTGCAAGCTATAAAAACCATCTACAAATGACAAAGCAAAATTATATACTCTTCTAGATTGTGTGACGCAAAGTATTATAAAAATGGATACTTACTTGAGAGATGCGTTAACACCACAATTAAATTTGGAAGTGACATTAAGATATATTACAACAGGAGATTATTTTGCTTTATTGCAATATTTGTATTGTGTTCTAAAATGCACAGTTTCAAATTTTAATACTGAAGTTTGCCAAGCCATTTATGGTGCGTTAAAAGACTTTATTAAAGTAAGTAGATACATAATAATATACAGAAGATAAAAGTTCAACGTTTGTAATTTAGGTTAAACAATGCTAACAAATACAAACATTCTTCTTTTCTTAATTATTGTCGTTATACAACGAAGCATTTATTGCATGTGAAAACAGATCTGACTGTTCTTGCTGATGATTGAAACGAGAATTTAAATCAGTATTAGTGTAGTAAGAATGAGGTTGGACTGAAAAATTATTTTCTTCTGAAAGCAGATCTGACTGGTCTTGTTGACTATTAGCGGCATTGTAAGAACGGTTTGAACATGAAATGAGAATGGGCGTAATATTTGCTGGGAATGCTTTGTATAATCGTTGTCGTACAAGATAAGATTGTATGTATTCCATTCATTCCAAAGCGACTGATTCTATTAGCTTCTTTAACGAAAAAGCCACCGACTTGCCAAAACAATCAAATTCATTGTTCTCTTTTCTCTTAGACTTTTTATTTTATTTAATTTTTGTGCAATTTCCTGTAGCCTTTGTATAGCCCTATAGGTGCTACTTGTTCTTTTTAGAAACTTTTTTTGGAACTGCAAAGTTTAAAGTTAGTTTTTGTGCGATTGGTTTTCTGGCCACGGATGACTCATTCGGAAAAGACGGCAGTATCTTAATAGTTGCTGACTGCGTATTTTCTAGAGAATTATCCAGTTGAGATTGTGAATTAATTTTCTAAAAATACATATATAATAAAAACCTAATATCTTTAAAGATATTTACTAAAGTAATTTAAGTTATGATTTTCAGGTGCCAAGCTCTAAACAAGAATGGAAGAATATTATTCAAGGCTCAGAATTTTGCAACTACAAGGGAACGTTCAGTATTATACTGCTAGCATTAGTTGATGACTAATACTGCTTTGAATATATAGATGTGCAAACGGAAGAGTATCTGATGGAGGGGTATTTTCAAAAAGCAGTTTGTAGAGTGCAATAGAAAATAATTTACTAAAGCTTCCCCCAAATACGGTGTTTGTAGATGACGATGCTTTGCCTCTTAAAAAATATTTACTAAAACCGTGTTCACACCATGGTTTCCTAACACAAAAAGAAAAAAAAATATCGGCTTTCTCGTGCTTGGCGTATTGTAGAAAACGCATTTGGATTGCTTGTTTTTCAGTTTTGTATATAATAATAAGTGCATTTTATTGTCAATTTCTTATACATATACACATAATTTATTATAAAAATACAGTCGACAATAGGGTACCTAATCAGGTGGGTTAAATATAATCATTTACCCTCTGGTCTTCCTTAGGAACCGTTGAAATTTTTAATAATTGGCATTTATTAGATTTGGCTTGTTTCTTTCTGTCTTCATTTTCCAAATGTTGCACAACTTTTTTTGAAAAACCCGTTGCGTTATCTCCCGAAAAAGCTGATATTTTTGTGAAAACTACTTGTGCGTTACATAACTGGTTGCGTAAAACATCTGATGGGTATATAACCCAAAACAGTGTAGACGTTGAAGATTTTGAAAATGGTGGACTAGTAGAAGGTCTGTGGAAACACAAAACTTAAAGTCAAAGACTCACAGATTTAAGATTTGCCGCCGGGAGCCGTAATTATTCTAAAAATGCTGCAGAGCTCAGAAATAAGTTAGCTGATTAGTTTATAGGTGACGGAGCTGTTTCTTGGCAAATGAAAATGATAAATAATCCATAGAATGTAAATAAACTTACAATTTGTGATGCCTGTGTTTCTCTTATTTGTACAACATGCTTTAAAATTTTGTCTGTTACCGCAAGCTATAGCACTTTTGGTTTGTATAATTCATCCGTACCTGCTCCGGAATGTTGACTTTTCTTAATTTTTGCTAATTCTAAAGCATAGCAGAACGTAATTTTGCTTTTACTTCAGCAATTTCAAAGCCTTCAATATCCATTAATTCGCAAAGTTTTTGATAAGCGTTTTCTTGCCCATTTTTGTTTTTTATAAGCACTACTATGTACATCCCATAAACACAGATAAGATTTATAGCCTTCAAGAAATTTGATTGTCAGTTTTGTCAACCACTTTTCTTTAGATATATTAAGCTATATAAAGTACAATAAACACAAATTAGAACCTCAACCAAAACTTAAATCTAACTAAAAACTGGCGAGCTGATGTACAAGCATTTGTTTACACACGCAAATTTTGTTTTGCTGCACGTATTTGTCATCACTGGCGCCAGTGATTTCAGAAAGGTGCAGACTTTTTTTATCTATGCATGCATGACTTTAACTTGCATGCCAGTTGATGTTTACACATGCAATTTAATTTTACTGGCGCACCACTTTTTAAGGGCACCACTAAATCCATGCATGCCTAAACTTACCTTAAACTGTGACTTGTTTAATAATTTGTTTTTTTGTCTACAATGTTATATAATTTTTGATCTACGATTAAAACTAGCATGCCAGTTGATGTTTGCACATGTAATTTAATTTTACTGGCGCACCAGTTTTTAAGGGCACCACTAAATCCATGCATGTCTAAACTCACCTTAAACTGTGACTTGTTTAATAATTTGTTTTTTTGTCTACAATGTTATATAATTTTTGATCTACGATGAAAACTAACATGCCAGTTGATGTTTACACATGTAATTTAATTTTACTTGCGCACCAGTTATTAAGGGCGCCACTAAATCAATGCATGTCTAAACTCACCTTAAACTGTGACTTGTTTTTTTGTCTACAATGTTATATAATTTTTGATCTACGATTAAAACTAGCATGCCAGTTGATGTTTACACATGTAATTTAATTTTACTGGCGCACCAGTTTTTAATGGCGTTACTAAATCCATGCATGTCTAAACTCACCTTAAACTGTGACTTGTTTAATAATTCGTTTTTTTGCCCACAATGTTATATAATTTTTGATCTATGATTAAAATCTAATTTTCAAAATCGACCACATTACTTGCGTATTTTTTTAAGTAATTCTATTTCTACAAATGAAATGCATTAATATGGCATATAAACTACTTGAGTGGTTTTTGAAAATGCAGTTCAAGTTACTTTGAGTCGTATATTTACAACGATGTTACTACAAATAGATATCAACATATTCTAGATATAAATTATTGTTAAATTGAATTTAAATAAAATATTTAATTATTTATTATCTTTTAGATATGCAGCAATATTTACTTTTATGTTATTAAATAATCTAAAATTCATCAATTCAAATTATACTTTTATGGTTTGTCAAAGTATTTATTTTTGGTTTGAAAACAATTTTTTGTGGTTTTCTTATACTATAACTATGCCAATATATTCTAGTGGCGTGTTACTAGTAGTAATAACGGTTGTACTGTTAAAAATGCTGATTTTACAGTCTAAAATCAGTAATAGTAAATTGAATTATGTTTTTCCGTAAGATTTATAAAAGAAAATAAAAAGAAATTTTCTTTTTTAGAATAAATGATAGAAGCTTATTAAACAAAAAACATATGCTGAAAGAATTGATATGAGAAAAAAACAAATTAAAAAAAAAGTACTAAAAAAGATTAAAAAGGACTAGTGCAGTTAAAAAGTGCCAATAAAAAAATAGACACCGCAGTAGTTTTTGTAAATAGTGGATGTCATGTTAGAGTCAAGTTTAAGTTTTATTATGAACTTATTACTTGTAATACTTGTAATAATACTTGACTGTAAATAGTAGATTAAGTTGAAATATTAAAAGATAAATATATTTGTTATAAAATTCAAATTCTTAAAACTCCAATAATCAGGTTTCAACCACAATGTCATTATTTTATTACTTTAAATCCCAATGTTATTAAAGTTACTGCAAAATGTGTAGCCTACGTTTGCCAAGACATGTGGACCCAACACATGACAGTTGTTGCCAAAACCACAAACTATTGTTGTTAAGCTTATTTGTTTAGCAAACACCTTTTTGGTCCTAGTTTTAAGAACTTAAATAAACGCAAATTACCTAGTTTTGTCTGTTGTGGTTACTACTAGTACAGAAAACTTTTACCAGATGAGCTTCTAAATTGCATCCCCATGAAAATGTTTCTCATTAATTGCTAAAAAAGCAAAATTATTATGGTTTATTATATCTTCTAGAATTGCCAAGTTGTTAATTAAACATTTTTATAATTTACGAAAGCTAATAGAACGTGGATTATATTTAAATTTTTGTTACAAAGCTAAATATTTTTTTAAGTTTGCGTTGTTTGATATTTTTAACTTTTTCTGATCGGTATAAAATAATATCTGTATTATGGGACCAATAACTTAAGTAAATGCAAGCCTGACAATGTTTTTCTTTATTACAACAATACATTTATAGATATATGGCTCAGTTATAGAGCGTTAGCGTAGCACGCTAACAGTCCGGGGTACGATCCTCGAATATGACTAAAATAATAACTTGCTCTTTATCTACCGGGGTATTTCGAATGTCACCTAATAAGCCGTTGGTCTCATCAACCTCTTTCAAACAAGTCGTAAGACTTCTGGGGCGTGTAAAATAGCTGTAAAATGCGCAATAAAGAAGAAAAAAGAAATTTGATTGCCACTTTTGTTTTTATGATAAAAGCTCCAAATTGCTTCAAGTTTTGCCGTTTGCTTAGCAAAATATTTATTTTCATACATTTTTTTTAGTTGGTACTGTTTTGTTTTTATTGTGCGTTTTTTACAGCTTTTTACACAGCGTGCTACGCTAACGTTCTATAACTGAGCTGTCTCACCGTATTTATATTTGTTGACATTTTCTACGTTAACTTCTGCCGAACGTAACCAGCAACTCAGATAGGCGCGCTTACTAAATTAAGTAACATATTTCCTATAGGTTGGACTTGCAAAAAAACTGAATCTGGAATGATAAAAATAAATTATTTCTTTGTCTTTTATAATTTTGCATAAAAAGGTAAAAAAAAATTAAATTAGTGTAATTAAAAAAAAAAAAAATATTTTTATGTCCGTTTTTTAAAACTCCCCTAAAAATGTAACCCATTTTTAGCAATTATGTATTATATTTTACCCTAGAGCAAGCAAATCTATTTTTTTTTTGCTTTTGCTATCAAAAGGACCATGTTTCAGAAGTATCATATTTAAATTTAAAGTCTCCAGGTGTAGCGGAATTGAAGAGGGCGGGATGTGTTTTACGGAAAATTTCCTATAAGATACGCTCTTTTAAATATGATTTTTCACTATTTTTTAAACCTAAAATTTTAGGAATCTTCATATTTTGGTACATTTGTACAAAATTTGAGCAAAATCAGAGGTGTCGATGTGGGGACGTTTGTCCGAAATATCGTGAAATTACTCTTATGCATGTAACAGCAAATACTTACAACATAATATGCGTAAATGAACACTGGTTAACAGAAGCAGAATACAACATGTTGAAGATTGGTTAGAAGTCAATAACCTCTAGTTAAAAAAAAACTCCTTATGTTTTTTTAAATAACTTATAAATATTTTGTGTGTTTATCCTACGCCAAGTGTCGATTTTTATATGTTTATTGGAGGCTATATGAGGAGCATTCACGCAAAAGTTAATATGTCCATTTATAATATTTTGGAGTTATACATTGTAATTTGGTTAAAAATATTGTTTAAGTTTTTGATTAAAATAAAGTATACTTTTCTACAGTTAAAAAAAGATCCAATATAACAACATTTTTTGAGTTTATTTACAAAAACATTATTAAAAAATTTAGATGCTATTAATAAAATTAACTTACTGAAAATATCAAAAATGAACATATTAAGTTTAGCGTAAATGCTCCTCATATGCCAATCATTAGATAAGATTGATTTTATAAATAAATATGTATAGCTTGACACTCAACTGTACTTATTTTTTAAACCTGAATGTAATTGTGAAGCTGAGACTTGTGTAAATGCTGACTTGCAACGAATTTTTACTTACTTTAGTATGTTAGACTTAACACTAAATCCTATTAAGTCTTCATTTTTATTGTTTGGAAAAGCGCGGGTATGTCTTGTGCTTCAAAACCAAATTAATTTATCTATGTGGAACGCCTATGCTAAAGAAGGTAAAAATCTAGGTGTGGTTATTAATAACTTGCTTTGTTATAAAAAACAAATCAACAAATACATTTGCGTGTCTTACAACAATCTGAAAAAACAATACCCCCATCGTTCATATCTGCCAATAAAAGGAAAACCAATGTTGTGCAATGCATTTGTTCTATTTAATTTTACATACACTATACGATAGTTCTATTGACAAATAACATCATTGCGTATTCAAAAATTTCAAAATTCCTGTCTACGATATATTTAC
Organism: Tachinus rufipes; assembly: GCA_963932245.1. Taxonomy (NCBI): domain Eukaryota; kingdom Metazoa; phylum Arthropoda; class Insecta; order Coleoptera; family Staphylinidae; genus Tachinus; species Tachinus rufipes. The sequence continues at coordinate 65,396,905 of OZ010745.1, read as the reverse complement.
GGCATCAGAAAATTTGATACAATTACTTAAATTAAATTAAATATAGCTAATAGAAGAAAATATTAATCTATGTGTCTTTATCACAAGATTATAATTGAAAAATCTCCACCTTATTTATATAATAAAATAGTGTTTTGAGAAGATGTTTATAATTTAAACACCCGGTTTAGAAGACGTCTCTCGCCACCTAAACACCGCACCTCACTCTACAAACGTTGATTTACTTTCCGGATTTACAAAATTTATAACGCAGATAATGATAATTAACAAGTTTCTGTACTGTAGCATATTACTTTTCATCACCGAATTAGTTTTATTATATTTGTTTAAATACTTTGATATGTTTTTTTAAGTTTTAGAAAATTTGAGTGGTAGAGCTTTGAAGTTTACCTCAAAACTGAATCTCGCCTTATGATTTGTATAAATAAAAAAATTATTTTCACTTTTATGTTATATGTATTATATTTATGTTATAAAAATAAAGGAATTTATTATTATTATTATTATTATTATTATTATTATTATTATTATATGTAGTGTTACTTTAGTAACATGTTTATTAGATCATTTTGCTATTCATACAGAAATTACATTAAAAGAGCAAGAATATTCTTACTCAAGTAAAACTAAATCTATTAATTATCAACCATTTACTAAATTAGACTTATATGAATTTTATAATTTTATTGTATTAAAAACTGAGTGACTTGGGACTTTTTAAATTTGTCTATTACAGTCGAGGAACAGGCAAATCAGTTTATGCGTGAAATAAAAACATCAATAGACATCTTTTCCTATCAAAAATACTATTGTAAAGTGTGGCTAGAAATATTAAAATAAACTAGTACAACAATAATATTAAATTAATAAGAAACAAATAGATTTTTTTACCAAATTAAAAGACAGTTTTCAAACAAAAATAACATTAAATTATATAAAAACTAGAAATATCAATACCATAAAAAAATTAAAAACGCCAAAATTAAAGCAAACTCCAAGTATGTTCAAAACGCAATAACTATTGATCAATATCGCTAATCTGCATAATATCCAAGGTATAATAATAATAATACGTTTAATATATAGACAGCGCATTTATAAATATAGACATTTATAACAGTAAGTATTTTATTCTAAGTGAATACTTGTCGGCACGACTCAGTTTTTCTTATGCCAAATATAAGCCTAATAATACGTTTTTGGGCAGTAAATACTTTGGTTATGTCGCTTCTGCCCTATACTAGTATGTTAAATGATAAGTGCGAGTATACAAGAGCATAATACACATCAATTACTGATTTGAATGAATGAAAATTTGCCTTTTAGAATGACATAATATGCGCTATTTAGCTTGCAAGTTACATGATCAACCTGTTTCTCTCACGTCAGTTTTTCATCTATAAAACTACCAAGATATTTAACAGATTGTTAGTTATGGTCAATTAGATTCTGTGATGGCTTACGATTATAAAACTGGATAAAAGTTGTTTTATCTGCATTGATAATTAAATTGTTTTTATTGCACCAATCACTTACTTCTCTGTTGATAATATTGATTTTAAGCAAAAAATCATCTTGACTTGCTTCACTAATGACTATAGCGGTATTATCAGCAAAATTTATCATATAACCTGCAATAATAAATTCACTCAAATTGTTAATGTACAATATGAACAATAGTGGGCCTAATGTTGATTCTTGCACTACACTTTTGTTTAAATGGCATATTGGAAGCGCTTTGCCCGACTTGCACAAATAGTTTTTGGTTTTCTATCAGGTCTACACTTGCTGTTTCCGTAGAATAATTTTTTCGGAATTTATGCTGGGCTTTGTTATTGTGTATTTAAAATGCTTTAAAAATTTTGTTGTTTGAATACTTTGAAAGCAACAACATTTGTAATAAAAAAATCAGAGCAAAAATAAGTCAACCACAATGACCATAAATAGCTATACTGAGTACGTGGTCAAAAGCCTTGAAAAATAACAGCATTGGTTCTACTTTCTGTGATCTTATCAAGACTTTTGATTGCGTATCTTTTGACATTTTTATTAAAAAAGCTGCTTTCTATGATATACGTAGAAACAATTTAGGATTTTTTTTATGGCAATTTATTATCTGTCAGTCATATTACATGCGGTGTTTTTCAGGACCTGTACTTCAGTTTTATTTTTAATCAATGTCAATGGTATAACAGATGTTGTTCCAGATCAATACTCTACGCTGATGATACCACAATAACAAATTAGCATTGTAATTCTAATTTACTGAATAAAAAACATGCAGGAACTGAAAAAAAATGCCAATGATTGCTTTTTGGCAAACAAACAACATTAAAGTCACAGCAAAACTGTGCATATGATATTTAATTTAAGACAACATAATTTACTTAATAGTCCTAGTTTAGTTTATATCAATTCTTTACTAAAATGGAACTACCACACATTTTTTGTCAAAAACATTATCAAAAAATATATTTGTCCTGCAAGCTCTGTTTCAAATTGTTCTACAAAGTGTAGTAATGACTGCATATTTTGCAGTTTTTCAAGCAATTGCCTGTTACGCAATACTTTCATGAACATATTAGGGACATTTTGCTCATGCAAATAAAATATTTAAACTGCTAAGAAAAGCCATTTGTGTCATTTGTAATTTACAATATCTGGAAAAATAAATAGAAAATTTAAAGAAATGGGATTGCTCACGTTCCCATGCAAATTGTGTAGTATTAGCAAATAAATATATTAAAAACGTTAATGTGATAAAATACTGTGGTGCTATTATTGACAACAGTTTATGTTTTAAACCACATATGGAAATAGTAATTAAAAAGATATCAAAGCGGTTAAATACTTTCGTTGCGCTAGTCAAACATTAGACATTAACGCTAAACTTATTGTTTATAAATCACTGATAAGTCCTCATTTTTCTTATTATCCAACTATTTCATTTTATTGTGATTAATGTTACCTAGATAAGCTACGAATGATTAAATTAGTAGATTCCGATTATTATCACAAATATTTGCTTGCCAACGAAGTGTTGGTTTTAATAGCATATTAATATTGGTTATAATAGGATATTAGTATTGGTTATAATAGCATATAGTATTGGTTATAATAGCATATTTCTTAATCTAAATTATCCCGTTAAGATAAAATTATATGCCTGTTACAAATAACGCAACTACAAACTTTTAAGATGACCTTCAATTATTTACTTATTACTTCTTTTATTAAATTTTTTTTTTTTACTTTTATCATACCTAAATTGGGCCTGATCTACATTATTCTAAGATGAACTTAGCAAAAGAAAAATAACTTATTAATCATTTTAATATTAGTACTTATTACTTATATTTTGATAATCTTCATAATGTAAAAAAAAAACTTTTTTAATTTTTGTCTATAAAATTTTGCTTTGAAACAAAAGATTTTTATACTAGTTGTTGACAGATGTCATATATTATGTGTATTTTGTCAAGAATGCAGTTTTACAATCAATAATATGCCGACACTATTTTTGTTTACAATTTTTGCAACGACAATGCTTTAGAAAGTTGTCGGGAATATTATAGAAGACTCTCAAATAGATATCTTGCCTGCGACAATGTGAAATTTATAATCATTATAATGATGGTGTAAATCTACAATACAACGCTGCAAAAATCCAGTGAAACCAGATATTAGTACCAGAATAATTGCAACCCGTCAGCAAATTTCACAAAACTTTGTTTAAAAGACTTTAAACAAAGAAGTGTTGCATCCTTACTATTATCAACATGTCTATTATTTACATCCAGGAGAAGAAGTATAAAGATTAGCATTTTTGCTTCTCAAACAGCACGGGCAAGCTTCTAATATTACTTGTTCCATTTTGTGATCCGTTAAGTCTACTTTTATCTAAAGACGATATCAATGTCAGCGTAACAGTAATTAAATAAAGTTATTATATGGACTACTATTACCTTTTTGTAAAACTTAAAATTAATATATTCTTCAAAAGTTTGAACCTCAATATTTCCAAAACTAAAAACAATTAAAAAAAAACTTTTTTGCTTAGAATTCAATCAAGAACACAATTTTTTTTTTACTGGTGTAAACCACTCTGTATATGCGACATTAATATGAACTTTTAATTTGCTTTTTAATAATATATGCCATTTTAAAAACTTAAATATTATAAAAAAGGCGTTGTCTTCATAACAAACTATATATATAGTTTTAAGAATTGTTTTTCTGCGTTCCATCACCAGTCGGTCTAATTCTTGATAATAATTTTTTTAAGAAACTATAGCTTAATATAATAACTTTTACATAATATGTAAACTATTCACACTAAAAAATAATTAAAATTTCAACAAAAAATTGTGATAGATTTTTTTTAATTTCTTTATTTTCTATAATTCTTCGATTTCTGGGGCACTTATCAACTTACCTAGATGCTAGAAATCAAATGTTAACCTGAAAAATTAAATTCAAACTTCACGAATACGCATCCGACTATAAGAATAGCCCAATTTTCTAGTATCTCACACGTGTTCAATAGTTTAGTAATAAATTAAATCAACATTAGCTAGTTTTTAAGTTAATGTATAAACAAAAGAAACATTATAGAAAACTTACTCTTATAAGCAATTGCTTCCCATACCATCACTCCGCGTGTAAAAACTCTATGTCGTTCCAAAGCAAACTGCAAATTGATTGACCCATTGTAGTTTTTTATTGAACCATTCTAAAAGGGACAGGACAGTACGACTTGAGATTAAATGATTCTTTGGTACTGACCAAACAAAAATTTCTTTTTTTTTAGTTAAGCTTCTGCAGACATTTTCAATTGCTCTTGTTATTGAAAATTGGTCCCGCAAAGCGACAAATCGAAGAGCCTGATCTGTACGTTCTGTAATGTATCTTTGGCGTCCAGGCCGTAATCTCTACTCCACAATGTTTCTGTCATTCAGTCCAACATTGAGCTATTGTACTGACACTTCTGCCAATTTGTTGGGCAATATTACGAATTGTCAAACCTCTCTTTCTCTTGAGTCCGATTACTCTATCGCTTAATTGTTAAAACACGCCAAGATGACAAATTGGGCAATAAAATTATAATATCACTGCACAGTTAATTCAAAAAAACAGCAATAAAATTTCTTTTATTTTTATACTCCAATATAAATTGATCAAAAACGTATCTTAATTTTTTATTGAAATTTTTAAAATTGGGTTACTGATTCTTGGTGTACTTTTACTTTTAGTATATTATCTACAAATTAATTAAACTATAAAGTATTTATAGATTTGTCACGTGCAACGAATAAATTATTGCAACAAACAACAGAATTTAATTATATTTAATATTTACTAGTCGTGAATAATCACGTAGTTGTAATTGTATATAATTTGTACAGAAAAATAAAGCATGTTTGTTATGAATTTATAAGTTTAATTAAACAAATATAACTTGTAATAATATATTGGCAAATTTATAATCATAGGCTTGTGTGTGCGTATATACCTCTATACTGATACCGGTATCAAACTGTTTTTGTTGCAATATAGTACTAAATACATTAATAAATTGTAAATTATTTTTTAAATATAATGTAAACTTATATTGTTCATCATTATGTACTAGTGATTAACAAAATACTAATGCCCGTACTAATAGTCACAGATTAATTCTCGGATTCATGAATCCGAGATTCATTTTGCTAATTGTTGATTGGCTCTAAGCCATTTCACGGATATTGTGATGGTCAATATAGTTGCGATCGGCCAATGTATTTTATTGCCAAATGTCAGAATTAATATATGACACACTAATAAACAATCTTGGGTGGACCTAAGATTATTTGAATCTAGGATTATATTGACGGTTGCATAGTTTTCAACTCGATCCGAGAATTAAGCAAGCAATGCATTGGTCGATCGCGACTATGATCGCGACTAATAATATCCGTGAATTTGCTTAGAGCCAATCAACAATTAGCAAAATGAATCTCGGATTCATGAATGCGAGAATTAATCTCCGACTATTAGTACGGGCATAAAAGAATTTAATATATTTTAAAAACATTGAGAAATCATAAAAAAACGAGTTGATTCTAGATTTCTTGACGACACAAACTTCCTGACATTTTTGTAATGTTCTTACATATTTATTTGTTTACAACATTATTCTTTTTCAACTTTTATTTTAACTTGGTTGTTAGTATGAGCATTTTTTACTTGGTTTGTTATTATAGTTTTTAATTTGGCTTGGATTTTTCTAGAAAATATTTATAAAAACCTTTTTAGTTTCTTAACTATGTAACATTTGTAAACATAATTGTGTTGATTTGCATTACCATGTAACTGCGCAACTGATTGTATTTAATTTTTTTAATTCCAGAATTAGCTTTTAACAATGCATTTTTGCTAAGCCTTTCTACTTGCCTATAAAAACACCATGCATCCCAAACTTGACTTGTTGTTGTTAGTTTTTGTTATTTTGAGCAAAATCACTTTTTATAAACATTTTTACTTGTTGAACAATTAAAACAAATTGTCTATATTACATCACACTAAAATCAAATAAAAAATCAAATGTATGAACAAATTAGTCGTAGATTAATCAAATAAATATTTAGTTCAATGATTTGCTATTTGTTTTACATAGTGTATTTTGTGTGTTATAGCAAGTAATTTATTTAAAAAAATGTATATTAAATTGAAATTTTGTATTATATAACTTAAATTTATATTTTACCAAAGTCAAATCAAAGAACTTTTTTTTAAGTTGTTAAGTGGTTCAAATAATAAATTTTTGTTGTTATTCTGTGGTGAATTTGTTATTTATTTGTTTACTAATGTTTTTTCTTTATCAAATAGTATTTATACATTAATATCTAAATATAGTTCGATAACGTTCAGTAAATATGCTAATGCGCATATTAATTATTACAGAATTGTATAAATTATGTATTTTGCAAAACTTCAAGGTATCATTCTTACTCAATTTTAAATCAAAAAAATTATATAAACATAAGTCTTAAACAACTTTGTTTTATAAACAGATTTTTAAATATTGAAGAAAAAATGTGTGTCAAAAGTTGGTATCATACTTTTAGCATTAAATAAGGGCTTAAAATGTCCATCTTTAACTTTGCATGTATTTACTTGTTTTATTTTTAATTGCCAAAATTACAAACAAAATCAAAAGTTTTGAGTTTATGTTAAATAAATGTTATACTTTATTGTGCTCTTTTATGTTTTTAATTATTTAAGACCGGTTTTGGATGTTAGGCCATCATCAGTTATTACTAAAATATTGCAATGGAGTTTTAATATATAAATGTACAAAGTAACTTAACAATTAACTTACATTATATTAGAATTTTGGCAAGTGTATAGTAAAGGAAGGAAAATTTATTTAAAACGTCATTGTTACATACCACGCCATACTACGCGTTACCTAGCTTATGAGCAGGTTACTATTTTTTTGCAATTTATTGACAATTTTGATGGGTATCAAGCAATAAAAAAAAATTGTTTAAATTTTTTGGTGTAAAAATACTTTTATTGAGCAATTTCATACAAAAATGCATTTGTTGATTTTAACAAATATTGAATTCTCTGAGCAATTTTTGATTGATTATAAACCATAAATAATTTGTTTGAACAATTATTTAATAATAATTATACTTTTGTTGACTGTAATTGCAATTATTACATAGTTTTTGGTTAATTATTGTACCAAGTAAATAAGTTTTTTGAGCGATTTCTTTGCAAAGGATGTATTATGAACAATTTATTAGCAATTGTATTTGGGAGGTTTATGAAAGTTCTTGGTGTAAAAAATACGTTTATTGAGTAACTTCATTTAGAAAATGCATCGTTTTTAGTACATTTTAAACAACATTTTTTGAGCAATTTTTGATTAATTTTAAACCATAAAAAAGTTTTTAAACAAACCTTTAAGGAATAAATGAATTTTTGTACGCTGTAATTGCAATCATTGCACAGTTTTTGGTTTATTGCGTAAAATAAAAAAAAAAATTGTTGATTTATTAACAATTTTCATAAAATTTTAAATGTTTTTAGTAAAATTCTAATCAAATATTAAGTTTTCTAAACAATTTATAAAATATAAATACGTTTTTTAAAAATAAATAAATTTCTGTTGGCAGTAATTGCAATTATTACACAATTTTTGTTTTTTTTTTTTTTAAAACAAGACACTTTGAAGCAAAGACAATTTGTTGCAAAAACAATTTAATCTAATAAAAATTTGATACATTGAAGTTTGTTATATTAACAACTCGACTTATGCCCGTATGACACTTACAATAATTATGTAATGATTTATATATTTAATTATAGATCAAACTTTAAAAGTCTGCAAAATGCACAAATGATCTTCATTTTTTTTGTAAATTAAAATTGTAAGTACATTTTTAGTTTTTCTGTATAATTGATGCAAAAATGTACCTATTAGCAGTTTCAAAAAACTAGTTGGGTTATATGCTCACCACATTTTATGCGTTAATTATAACGTAAACTAAAACATCAATCTACAATCAAATCGATAATCATTTGTGCATTTTACAAACATTTATTTTGGTCCTTACCAATATTAGAACGTTCGCGGACTTTTTAATTCAATTTAATTTTTTGTTTGCTGCTGCTTTTCTTAAGTTAAATAATGGATTTTTTAAATGATACAATATCATTTAATTGCTTTGTCAGATTTTAATAAAAAATTTAAAAAAAGTTGATATGTCTATGTGAGAGTGTTTCTTAATATTCTATCGTTATCACTATTATATATTTAAAGTTTTATCCAAAATAAAATTCAATACACATTCAATAAAAATAGTGTTTTACACATTATACATTGGCATTTGATACAAAAAAATTTAATATATTGAAACTTTTGTTATATTGACAATTTGATACATTAACAAACTGATATATTAACAATTTGATTTGACATTGACAACATTAATAATTTAAAACACCAATAGTTTGATACAATACAGTTCGAAAGCCATCATTAGACATTTTCTTTTCATGTTTTAATTTGACGTTGTTTCACTGCAACAATTTATTGCATAAATAATTAATATTACTTATAAGTATGAATAATCTCAATTAAATTATTTCAAGTTGTCAAGTAAAATAATTTTGGTTTTGCCAAATCATTTTTTTTTATAATTTGTTTAGTAACATTATGTAACCATTATTCACATCAATACTTGTTACTAGAGCAAAAGAGCAAAAAATTGCTATATGTATTATCACACAGATGTTGTTTTGTATTGTAGGTAGTGTAAATTTGTTGTGGTTATTGTTACATTGATTAGATATTGTGTATTATATATTTAAAAAAGTTAAATCAATAGAATCAAACCTGGGCTATTAAGATTGTGGACCCAATTCATCGTTCTTGATAAAAGTAAACTTTTTTAATCATTTTACTTTAGTACTTCTAAATTTTTTATCGTTGATTTACCTAATCTACGATAAAAAAATTGACAATAATTTTGTTACACATTTTCTTCCACAGTAAAGTTAAAATTTTGTTAAATCTATATATAGTTATTGATGAATATAAAATTTTGCTTGATTTTTAATTAAGCAAAACGCGTATATTGTAAATTTAATTATAAAAGTTTATCTCTTGTCTTTCGGCCTAAAAAATACAAGTCTTACTCAATCAGATTTTCCGTACAATACATTCAAGCTTCATTTTGAATTTCATCTACACCTGGCGCTTAGTCTCTTTATTTGCTTCTATATCTCGTTTTTTTGTTATTTTTCTACATTTTGTTTAAGTTTTTGTCAGATCTCTTGTAAAGTTTTAATTTTAATTCTTAACCCTCAACAATTTTTTTTATGTTTTTCCCTCATCACTTATTTTTTTAATTCTATTTTTTTAATGTTGTGTTGTGTTGTGCAGTTTGATAATGCAGAATTAGAGGAATTGTTCTACTTGATCGAGCGTTTGTAAAGTGCTTGTTTCTTATCAGGCAAAAAAATACTTTTTTAGAATATGGTTCATAAACTAAGAGATGTAGAATTTAACAAGTAAGCAGAGAGAATAATTTGTAAATAAAGTAGATAATGTAGTTGTTGCAAGTATACAGATATAACTTTTTCTCTATTTTGGCAAAAAATTTAATATAATATATTTTTTTTATGACAACAAATATTAATTATTTCCAGAGCAAAATTTAAAAAAATAATTAAATATAACAATACATTACAATTATTAAACATACTTAATTATGCTTTACACGCATGATTGTGCAGCCGTATTTAATAGAATGGCGCCAACTTGCCGGCGTCTTGAAAGGTTTGCATTAAAATAAAAAATTACTTGTTAAGTCTCGAACATATTTTGTTCGATGCACGTTTAATTATGTCAGTTGAAGTTTGTATAAGGTCTGTTCCAACATACGATTTGGACAATTTGCAAACCGTCCAAACTGTGCACACAAACAAATATTTGTTATCTTTAAGCAATCTTTTATACTCAGTAGTTTGTTTGTGTGCATAGTTTGAACGGTTTGCAAACTGTTTAAATCGTATGTTGGAACAGACCTATATTTGCAGTTCGAACAACGCCGTCTTTGCCATGAAACACTTAGGTGATGTGATCTAACTTCCATTGTAGAAGAGTGTGTTGTCCTCTTTGATTATCACAAGTTGTCCTATTTCTGTGCTGAGACGTTTTTTTGACATATTTTTGGGTCGTTGCTAGAGTGAGTGTACTCTGTTGACCATTGTTTCTAAAAATGCAAAGACAAACGTTTATTATACGGAACTTGTGACAGATTTGGTTAAGGAAATGTTGTTAACACGGCGCCAATCATAAAATGTCCCGGTGTCAAGCAGTCAAGATCATTTGGATTGCTGGATAACGGGAACAGAGGTTAAAAATTTAGCACCGTTTCCACTTTGCACAAAAATGTTAAAATTTTAATCGTTAGTTTTGTATCTCTCAATACTTTCTTTATATGGATGTTTGTGGACTTTACTTCTGCTTCCCAAAGTTTACCAATATTACATGCGCGTAGTGGTATAAAATGCCATTGTATCATTTTTGTGTTAAAATGCTTCATAATACTTATGTCGGACTGCTTATCATGCTTTTTCTAGCAGTAAAACGTTTTGCAGATGCTAAAAAAGCTTTAATGATCAGATCTGAGACTACTTCAATGTGTACCGCCTTTGTAGTAAAACAAACAAACAATGCCACATATGCCTGAACGTGTTGCTTTGATTGTTTGTTTTCTATCTTGATTGGAAATGGTCCACAGTAATCTACATCGCTTACTATAAATGGTCTTAATTGGTTAGTTTTTGAACTCGGAAGGTCTCCTATGATCTGCGGGTTTGTGTTCATTAGACTGGCTCTAAAGCATTTTATGCATCTTTTCAGGATCTATCGAATCATACTTCTTCACAATGGCCAATTTCTGATAGCAACTAAAGTTGTTTTTGCTCTGATTTTATTATCAGTTTTGTTAAGACACTATGAGGTAAGACAATTGGGTGTTTTTGATATTTTAATAATGAGTTAACCTTTCTTTTACATGTGTTAGACTATCTAGCAAATAGATTAAAGAGAGCCAATTTGCTATTTTTCGTAACCTTTTGCCCGTTTATCATACATTTTATTTTCAAATTGTTGTTTTGTTTAGAAATAAGCTTTCTTTTGATTTGAATAATTCAGCGGTGTTTAAGATGTCAGATCGTTTGGGAAACTTCAAACAAATGTGGATAAAATCTTTGTAATTGAACTGCAGATGGGTGTTAAATACAGCATTAAAAAGCAATTTAATGCTGTATTGTAAGATTTGCCAAGTGTTAAGGCATTTTCTTTTATCGGAAGCTTTACAATAAATTGTTTAAATTTAATTTTTGCTGCAAAGTGTTCTTCTGCCTGAAGATAATTAGTAGATTGATATTTATGGGAAACCTTTTTATGTTTCCAAAATTTAGTAATTTTTTTATTATTGTTAACTTCTGCTTGACATGATATTGTTGTCTTATTAATTTCTTGGCGCAAAAGACCCGATACAATCCAAACAAGTTTTGTTTTTTGAAAATATAATACATCGATGGTTTGTATTTGTCCTACCATTAGTAGCTCCCAAAATATTGCAAATCTAATTATTAGGTCGATGCGGTCCAACTGGTTATGCATATTTTGTGCTTGCATACAACGCCAATTCTTTGTTAAACATCCATTTATTTGTTATCGCAAAAATATAACATTCTTGCAAATGATACACTTTTTACGTGTTAGTGATATTATGTTAGTTGTGGCATGATTTGCCGTTCTAATCGGTTTGTAGTTATGCTCGAACTTTTTTGTGTTATCCGATGAAATTTGTGGTATTGATTTTAACGTGTTTGCTTTATGGTTTAGGAATTCTTCCAACTTTGACACGGTAAGAATAGTATCCTTTCCCAGTCTTTAGCAGAAAATGGATCCATTTTTCAGATAGCAATATTGCTTATTATAACATTATATTTATGCCTAACGCAAGCTAACGAGCTTGATTGTGCTTTGCTATGCCGTTTCTAAGATTAATTAAGTTTTTTAATAATTCTTGTTTTGAATCCGTCGGTAATGGTTTTGTTTTTGTCCACCAATTGAATAAACGTATCTTGAAATCTGTACCAATCTTTAAAATTACCAATGAATTTGTGCAGTAATATAGATGGCAATTTTATTATTGAGTTGTTTATAGTGTTGCATGCGAGTTTAACAAAAACTTTAGCTTGGCTTCTGCAACTTAGGATTTTCTTTGCCTTGGGTATGGCAGTAACGAAATTCTCTTTAAATTGACCCATTTCTTCTTTAAGAGGTGCATTTTTTCTCTCGGATTTTTGCATTAAAAGGGCACAATAGATTGCAAAGAATTTATTGTAGCAAGGATCGACTTGTAACTTTGCAGTGATGAGTTTTTGTGTATTGTCGGAGTAGGTAAATTTGTTTAAGAAATTGATAAAACGCGTCAGTTTTGATTTTATTAATCTTTTCTTGGCAGAAAGTTCCTTTAGAACCTTGTTTGATTTTATAGTTGTAATTCTGTCGTTGCCAGGCATGTTCTCGTCCAGTTATTTGCGGATTTTTTTTATATTATATATTCTAGTAATATCCGGTTCAAAAGAGTTCTATGCTATTCAGTTAGATGATGCAGCACTAAAGAAATTGTTCTACTTGATTGAGCGTTTGTAAGACGCTCGCTTTTTATCAAGCAAAAAATTACATTTTGTTGCATTTTTTGTTGTGTATCTTTTGTGCACACTAATATTGTTGTTTAATCGCCTTGTCATTTTTCAATTTTGGCGTATTTTATAGCATCTTTTTTTTCGGTGTGTATTCTATGTTATATTGTTTATTTTTTTTAAATGTTTCTTTAGTTTGAATTTTATTTATTGTTACGTTTGCAATAATATTTTCTAATTTCGCCATTTTTTTGTTTTGCGTTTTTTTTTTTTTCAAAATGTTTTTTATATAAATATTACCTGTATATTTCTACGCTCTTTCGTTGTTTTTGTTACTATTTTTTTAATTTTTTTTTTATAATTCTATTTATATAGTGACTGATGATCCGACTTTTTTTTTCTAATTTTAAATTTGTTTTTCTCTTGCCGCGTATTTACTATTACAAATTTTTATCTTTTTTCATATTTCCATTTAGTATGCCTAGAGATTTAACGGTTTGGAAAAAAACAGGAAAAATTGAAAAAACACAGTTCTTAAGCATTGAAAAAATTAGAATAAACAAAATAAGTTTATAACAAAACAGGAAACTTAAAAAGTAAACCAAACATCTAATATTTATTTATTTACAAATATTATTTAAAATACTTATATTTAATAATATAAATCAATTCTAGTAATTAATACTTTTTTTTTTAAGTATTTCACATTCATTCTCTTTGATCATTTCCATCATTTATTTTTCTTCTTTGATTTCTAGTTTGTCTGTTAACTTTCTTTTGCTTTTTTGTCTGTTTAGTCCGGTCCTAGCGTTAAAACCTCTTTCTACTATTTGTTTTTTCTCTTTTATTTTTTGTATTAAGTTTTCTAGATTTGTTCTATTTTTTTAATTCTTTTAGTATACATCGTAACCATCTTGTTTTTTGTTTCAACCAGAATAAACTTCTGTTGTATAATTGCCTTCATTACCAGTATTTCTTTTCTTATTCCTGTTTTGATATATCATTTTGCTTTTCCCATTTGTATTTTTTTAATAGCTGGATGACATTTTCATCTAAACTTTTTAGTCATTTGATTTTTCATTTAACTATGTTTCCACCATTTCAATTAGATTTAATATTACTACATCAAAAGTAATATATTTATACTATTGCTAGTATCTTTTATTCTTGTTCTTTGTTAGCTTTGGACTTGTTAATTGCTTTTGGTTTACGACGTAAATTGTTTAATGTATTAGAAATAAAATTTGCAGCTTACAACTCTGATAAGCACTTTAAATGAAGACGAAGTACTGATAGTTTTTATAGTTGTGTAATTTTCAAAATGTTTTTTATAGATATTTTTCTGTTTTTTAAATTTTATTTTCAATAAATTACAGTAAAAAAAAATGAGAGAATTATTATTATTTTATCAAAAACTACCAGATTCAGAAAAAAATCAGTGGTAACCACTAAGGTATCCTTATATACATTAAAAATTGACACCAACTTGGTACAAATAAGCCTTTAGTTATTTAGAAGAAAAAAATTAATTATTTAAAACTTTGTGTATTGACTTATAAACTTTTTTTAACAATAAATGAAGAAGAAGAATACTCTAAACAAACTACTAAATTAACACTCTGTATGGTAAATCAATTTAACTAAAATTATTTTATTGTAGTATAGACGTTTTTGATTTTAATTAATTAGAACAAGTAAAAAAGTATAAATATATAATTTTCTTCCTTTTCAGCACTACAAAACAGTGGTACATCAGTAAAATCAAAAAATTAACTTCTGAATTACTTGCAG
Organism: Tachinus rufipes; assembly: GCA_963932245.1. NCBI lineage: Eukaryota > Metazoa > Arthropoda > Insecta > Coleoptera > Staphylinidae > Tachinus > Tachinus rufipes. Next base: position 65,381,893 of record OZ010745.1, on the reverse strand, counting down.
TAAGTTTTTTACAACAGTAATAAGAAAATAATTTTAATAATTAATAAATTAAAAAAAGTTTAATTAAATTATAGTTAAAGTAATATTACATAAATTTAAGTAAAAAACATAATTGACAGAACATTATATTATGGCTACGGATAAACCAGCAAGGAACCATGCAAACTAACAGCGCACGCAGAACATACAATAAACATAAATAAAATAAAATTATGTATAGAATTTTTTACTGATACTATTACTAGGATTTAATAAAAAATCACAAAGTTTACCTTACATATTAAATGAATTATTAAAAGTTTTTTCATTTGTCCTAAATATTTATTATTCATTATGAAGAAATAATTTAAAAAATCTATTAAATTAGATATTCTAAAATCTAAAACAATTATTATTTATTTCAAATAAACATTTAGTTTTAATTACGCATGTATGATGGATAGCTAAAAGCAATGCTTTTTTATATATTGATAAAATTAAGTATAATAGTTTATTATTAAAAACTAACAATTGAAATATAACAAACATTTTATAATATAATTGTCGGATATATTGTGCACAATGTTTTTAATTTCGACACTAATCATAGTTAAAAATAACAAAAATAATCAGTTTCAGTTACGACTCATGTAGCAAATAAACAAAATATAATCGCGAACGTTCTAAAAACATAACATTGCGATAACGATGTTTAAATATTCCGCTTGTAGCTAGACGCGCACATATAAATAAGGCATTTTCAACATTGCGTTCATATAATAATTACAACGCAAAGTAAGTGCACTAAAAGGTAAATATTTGTACAACGTGTACGCTCGTTGAATTAATAAGTAGTTGTTTTAGCAAACATGGCGGACACAAGTAAACAAACTGCATGTAAATGTTGCTGCAGCAAGGAAGGAAGTTGTTCCTGCAAATCCCAAGGTAAAACATGTGGATGTAAAGATTGTTGCTGCTCAACATCTTGCGACAAGGGCTGTGAATGTTGTTGCCAAGGTGGAAGTGGTAAATGCACCTGTAAAAGTTGTTGCAACTGCAAATGCAAACAGGATCAATGCAATTGTACATGCAGTAAAGAAGGAGGAGTTTGTAATTGCCAAGCCACTGGGGGAAAATGCAGTTGTTCGAATTGTGGTTGCAAGAAATCCAGTGAAGGTGGTGAATGTAGCAAACCTGGTCAGAAATGTAATTGTTGCTGCGCAAAAGGTGGCGATTCAAAGATCGCCTGTAAAGGTGATTGTAAATGCGAATCGTGCAGTTGTAAATAAAAATATTTTGTAATGATACAAAAACCATAACTAACAACTATTTGCAACAGTGTTAAGTACCGATTTATGAAAAATACAATTATCATTGACGCGTCTGTTTACAATATTAATTCTGTTTAAGCTCTGTATTCTAATATATGTATTTCTTATTCCAATAAAATTATTTAGAAAATATACAATGTGTACATTACTATATGAATATAAATAAATTACAAAAAAAAAATCAGCATCGAGATTCAAGGTCCGTGAGACGCATTGAAATGTTTGCCCCACTCCGATCGATTAATTTAATTTTGATTACTTCAATCGATCTTGGCTCGTACAAATAAATAACGGGAGCACGACAATTTGCAAGTAGGGCTTCTGTTGTTATTGCGTATAATCTTACAATCACGTTCTAAGTACTAATTTGAACGGTACGTGGTTTGGTTTATATTTGAACACAGCTTAACAACATTTTACATAGAACAAAGCAAAAAACCTATTCACATTTTATGTATATATTAAATTGAAGAAATCGACGGATAAATGTGTTAACTAAAATTTTCTAATAAATATAAACCTTTGATAGATAATGGTGGCAATGTCATTCTGCATTTCCTTTTTTTAGCCGTACACACGCCCACTGCTAACTCATTAGCCTCTTCTTGGCCCGTAAGACTGGCAACTTATATTACTGGTAAACTTACAGTTTTGAGTAGATTTCAAACCACTAAAGAAGTTATTTATCTACTCTGGATCAGAGAAAGATCTCAGTTATAAAACCCGTCGTAGCCGAATTACAAAATTTGTTTTTTTTTTAGATTAGGTTTCCTATAATATGCGGCTGTATTCAAAATCTAAATGATTTTAGAATCTGGCTACTTAATACATTTCTAAATGCAACAATTTTAACTTTGTTTTATATTTTGGCTACTACGTTATAGGCATTTTATTCAACGCGGATAAGCAACTGCTTTTTTTGTACCATTTATCAAACACTCTATAGAGCAGTTAGATTTTAAATTTATAGTCCGCAGATAGGCGTGCGTGTATAGTATGAAATAATAAAACAATTTACTATGTTTTTTGTCATAAATCTATACGATTAAAAATGTATTTGTAAGAACAAATTTGAGATAAAAACATAGTAAGTTGTTTTATTATTTTATAATCATAAATTATCACGTAGTAGAAATCACAACTATCAATTATATTAGAATGTTTAGTTTTATTATTATCAAAATATTTTATCATATATGTGACAAAAAAAAAACAAATCATTCTGTAAAAATACAATCTACTGCTTCTTGTGGCAAGTTAGTAGAGTACAATCCAATCTACAATTAAGTGAACAACCAATTATTTTATGATACAAAGAATTCTTACGCCACTGCACAAAATTACAACCTATTTTCTCCGTCAAAGACAATTATTGATAATTTTACAAACATTATAACAATTTTCTTTTTATTTTTATTAACTACTTTAAGGTACTATGTAAAATTAATTAAAAGTTTATAAAGTCTTGATGGTTCCAGCCTTTGGTTAATGTTAGCTTTACAGCTATACCTTTTTGAATGACGCTAATTTATTTTTTTTGCACATTTTTTTTTATGTGTAAATTTTATTTTATTGCGTCCGATGTGATTTGATAAAGATTTTTTATAAAATTCTTTCATAGGAGCTACAAATATCATTTGTCACACTGCCGAGCATAAAATTATAGTCACTTTGCAATTTGAATTTTTAGTTTGTTACGTGTTTTTTTGGTTGTAACAGTTAACTGATTGCTTGAATTAAAAAAAAAGTTTTAGTTGTTGAAAGATTATTGAAAGTAATGAAAACAAACAATTACAATTTGATGTATTAAGTAATGAAAATTATCAAGTTTACTTTCATATGCTTTTGTTAAAACAAATAAGCATAGTTTTTGTTTCTGTAATAATATCTGTCTCCTCCTTGTGGGTATTACCTTGTCGTGGCCAACTCTTGGCAAGGTCACCCATGCCGGATGGGCCAATAAGCAGAAGCCATAAAAAAAGTACCCAAAGCCATTCCTGGCTACCTTTTCTTATTTTCCTGTCATTTACATCTCAACCTCTTACCTTCTTCTCTTTATTTTCCCAATTTGGCAGTACCTAGTTAAAACGCAACTTAATTCTTATTATGTCAATTAATAAATCACGTCCCCAGTCCGTGCCGTCAGTTTAATCTGACAAGGGCTTCAAAATCAGCACGGATTTGGCAACTACCGGAGTGGGAGAACAATGCTCCGGTAGCGCAGTAACCAATTGTTTGGAAGTTGGTGCAATTAATTGGGTTTTGCCAATGGATAATGCTACCCAATTCCCGTCCGATGACAAATTGGATCACCCCAGCTTCTTCTTTGACAAAAGGGAAGAAGTCTGGCAAAGTTATTTTGTCAAATAGTGCCGGTGATAAAAAGGCGGGACCTGCCCCTCGGTTCATCCTGATAACTAGAAAAGAGGGCAACTTTGACAAAGTTAGCCCCTTCTTAAATAGTAGAGCATTGTATGGACTGATCGGTGACACCAAATCTATCAAGAAGGTCAGAGATGGCTTTCTTGTGAAAACAGTCTATAAAATTTTAAAAATGCTCTTGTATTGCAGAAATAAATGTGAATGTTTCAGCTCATAAAACTTTAAACTCCTGTTTGTGTGATTTTTTAAACTGCACGTTGGAGGAAATTGTTGAAAGCATAAGTGGTCAAGGGGTAATAAAAGCGCGTCGCATCTCTAACATGCAACTCGTTGCTACAAAGAACAGATTTGCGTGTTTGGAAAACCTTTGCATAATGGTAGCGAATGTCAACAGCCAATTAATTGCATCAATTGCAAAGGAGAACACTCCGCAAAATCACGTAATTGTCCAAAATACAGCGAGGAATTTGCTATCAAAGAAATAATGACAAAAAACAAACTAACATATTTTGAAGCACGTAAATTGGTATTAATCTCTACACCAATTGCCGGAATATTGTACGCCAAAGCAACAACTGCATTGAAAAGCTCAGTGGACGTAAACGAGCTAATAAGCAAACTTTTACCGCCTCTTATTGCTGCACTAAGCGGACAGATTCAGCTTCCTACAGCAAAGAAACTACCAATACCGGTTATTAAAACCAACATGCCCCCACTAAATTTTTCGGGGCAACAACATTTAAGGAGAAATGTAGTTTCTTTAACCAAAAACGTGGGAGAAACACCCCCCACACATTCTCAGGTTGGTCTTAAAACCGACCAGACCAAACTTGTTTTGGCAGATACGCCAAAACAAATAGATAAGGATCAGTCTGATCCGGGTAAACGGAAGAGGGATGGACCCTCTTCCAGCAACGGTGACGACAAATTCAGTTCGGCATCAGAATTTTCTGTTGTCGACAGTGGAAGTAATAGAGGTAGAAGAAAAAGGAAACCTGGCTGGAAAAAGGGCAGATCACGCTCCCAGCTGTAAGCCTTTTATTATGTTTTTTAATTAAATGTTGTTTTGTACCGGCACTGCAGTCCTTTACAACTGCAGTGTCATTTGTGTATAGTTTTTTTCTATTTTAAGATTCTGACATTAAAGAATTTTTTGTCTATAATGTCATCTGTGATATTAGTTTTAAGTTTTAAGTTTTATTTATTATATATTTCTGGCATCAAAGTTTTTTACAACTCCAATGGCATCTGTAATATTAGTTTTAAGTTTTTTTGTTTTTTTAGTTCTGACATCGGAGTATTTTACAACTTCGATGTCATCTGTGATATTAGTATTTAGAATGTATATTTTGCCTTGTCTACGTTTAAACACCAAAGTTTTTTTACTGCTTTGGTGTTTTATTTGTTTTGTGTTAACTTATTTTAATAGCTGTCCGTCTATTACGTGTTATTTATTTCTTAATTTATTTTATTTATTTAATAGTTATCTAAAATTATTTATTAGCTATCTAAAATTACGATAATACAGTGGAACTGCAACGGTTGCAAACGCAGCAATTGTGAGCTGAAAATGATCCTGGTAAAACACATGCCTTTTTGCGTGTGTTTACAAGAAACGTACTTCAAGCCCCAAAAAAATTTCAATCTTTAGGCTTTACGTGCACAAGAAATGACGTTCTGCCGGGTGCCCGAGCCAAAGGTTCTGAGGAAAAATTTACCGTTTACGAAAATAACCTTTAGAACTAGACTCCAATCAATTGCAATCCGGCTTACCATCCCGATAAAAGCCACAATATGCAACCTGTATCTTCCGGAGTTCGATTGGACTCTGGAAGATATACAAGAACTTATTCCGCAGCTTCCACAGCCCTATCTCCTGGTGGGCAATTTTAACGCCCACAATCCGCTTTGGGGTTCCCTGAGAAAAGACACGCGAGGTCGTTTGATAAAGGATTTTCTCGATTAAAGCGACGCTGTCCTCATCAACACGAGTTCTCCCACACATTTTGGAGGTAGAGGTACAAATTGTTTGGCAATCAATTTGTCCTTAACGTCTCTACGTCTAGCCACACGTTTATTGTGGCATGTATTAGAGGACCTTCACGGCAGCGATCATTTCCCTATTGCAATTAAAACCATCGTCAAACGGGTCAGACAGTCCCCCGTAGATGGTGTCTCGACCGCACAGACTGGCAAGGTTTTCAAGCCAGTCTGGTACCACCAGAGTCAAATGGTGAGAATGTCGAGACCGCCGTAAAGGTTTAACTAATTGTATTGTTTGAGCAGCAGATGTGTTTGTCCCAAAGTCTAGCGGTCTGCTGGCCGGTCCATCGGTTCTTTGGTGGGACGACGATATCAGAGTAGCTGTGGAAAAGAAAACGAAAGCATTTAATTGTTTCAAAAGAACTACGACGTAGGAAAACAAGACCGCTCTAAAAAAAAACGCGCTGTTGCGCGACACAAAAATCTTGAAAGCAAGCAACGTTTATGAGAGAGCTACATGTCGACGATCACGCCGACCACTTTGGTCGGCAAAATGTGAAAAAAAGTGGGAGCCGTATCGGGAAAGAAATTTTCCTCTGTGGCTCCTATTTTAATTGTCGACGGACGCAAAGTCACCGAAGCGGCCAAAATTGCAGTCGCTTTGGCAACTCAATTTGCGTCTGCTAGTAACTCTCAAAATTATAATGAAGAATTTCTGCGTCAAAAAGAACAGTTAGAAATTCCGTTAAATTTTTCTTCCCCGGATTCCTTGCCCTACAACTCTTTCTTTACCTCAAAAGAGTTAGAAACGTCAATTAACGGTATGGGTACCTCCTTTGCTCCGGGACCAGACGACGTGTCTTATCAGGTTATCCTGCAGTTTCTCTCCCGCATGACGAAGCGGTTGATGGAAACCTACAACCTGATATGGGAAAGCGGCGTCTACCCGGATTGTTGGAGAGAGGCCTTAATCCTGCCGTTGTTGAAGCCGGGCAAGGATCCAAACAACGTCAATAAATACAGACCAATTTCTCTTACCTGCTGTTTTAGTAAAATTTTAGAAAAAATGGTCAACAACCGTCTGACGTGGATGCTGGAAAGTAACGGTCTTTTAGTTAAATACCAAGCGGGTTTTATACAAAATCACAGTACCATTGATCAGTTAATCTGTCTAGAAAATTTCATCCAAGACGCTTTCATAGCAAGAAAACACCTTGTAACAGTGTTTTTTGACCTAGAGAAGGCGTATGACATGACTTGACGTTATGGAATTTTGCAGAAGCTGCACGCATGGAGATTCAGAGGCTGTATGCCTCTTTTTCTTGAGTTTTTTATGCGCGTTTGCACATTTAAGGTAAGAGTGAGAACCACTAACTCGAAGAAAGTAAGTCTAGAGAACGGTGTTTTCCAAGAGTCAACAATTAGCGTTACCTTTTTTGCGATCGCGGTAAACAATATTGCAGCTTCTATGGTTACACCTGTGAAAAAATGCTTGTACATCGACAATTTGTTGATCTACATGGCGGGAGATACCATCCCTGCCATAACACGTCACTCCAGATCACCATAGACAAAGTGGACAGAGAGGCAGAGGCGAGAGGTTTTTGCTTCTCTACGACGAAAACTTTGTGCGTGCATTTTTGCCGCCTCAGAAGACCTCACCGGGACCCCGCGCTTGTCTTGCGTAGTTCCAGAATCACGTGCGTCAAAACAGTCCGTTTCTTAGGGCTTGTGCTTGATAGAACCTAATCCTTTCAAGCACATATTGATGAATTGGTCACAAAGTGCAAAAAAGCCTTGAACGTGATTAAGTGTTTAGCCAACATTAACAGGGTGCGCGGAGAGAGGTACTGTTGCGGCTGTACAAGGCCCTGGTTTTATCCAGAGTCAACTACGGCTACGCGGTATACTCATCCGCCAGAAAACCCCGGTTGAAAGCCCTAGACGCAGGCATTAGATACGTTACGGGAGCATTCCAGACGAGTCCTGCACCGAGTCTTTGCTGCAAGTCGGGTGTACCTCCTCTAGTCGCTCGTCGTAGTCGCTTTGTACTCACGTAAGCCGCGGCAATGCGAGCAAAGAAGGGTCACAACAACCGACTCATATTTACCGCCATCGAAACGCAGCAACGCAAATACAGACTAAAGCCTACCGTCAATAGGCCGGTGTGCGTCCGAGCGCAGGAGCTAGAAGAGAGTTTAAATGTAAATTATCCGATGGTGTTTAAGGTTGGCTCTTGCAAGTTTCCATCCTTGCTGATGCCGAGGGTTATAGCTCGTCTTGATATGACCTCCCAGAGCAAACAAAAAACTTGCCCCGACGTTTTGAGGAGCAAGTTTCTTGAAATTGTTGCCGAATACCCAGACTCTCCGCGGTTGTATACGGACGGTTCGAAAACGGACCGGGAGGTGAAAAGTGCCTTTGCTTTAGATGGTCCATTTATGCTATCTCCCTAAAGAGGCCTCCGTATGCATTACATAAAGCCCTGCTAAACTGTGAAACTTCATCTCACAGTTCGTTCCTTCTTTGTTCCGACTTGTTGAGTGCCATCTTCCGTGTTTGGACAGAGAGCTATCTTTGTGTAGACACCGGGTCATATGGGTATCAAGGGCAACAAGCTAGTCAATAAAGCCGCTCGTCGGGCGGCTAACGCGAATTCTACGGACAACATTCCCGTAAGACCCGATGATCTCAAAGGATACGTCATATCAAAGGTCATCAATAATTGGCAAAGAGTATGGAACGGCTTTGAGAGCAAATTAAAGGAAATCAAGCTCTCCGTGACAGCATGAAAGTCGCCGGTAGATCTCAACAGGAGAGAGGAAGTCGCCCTATGTCGCTTGCGCATAGGTCATACCAACTTGGCTTCTTCGTATCTCCTGACCGGCGACGAACATCCAGTATGCCAAACATGTCACGACCTTCTAACGGTGAAGCACATTTTGGAGGAATGTCGAGCTTACCTTCCCCACTGTAATCGGCTTGAGCTCCCTAACAACGTGGCGTCTATTTTATCTTATCAAATAAAAAAGAGTCCATGGAAAGGTGCGTTCAGTTTTTAAAAGACGCAGAACTCCTCAAACAGGTGTAACCAAGTTTTTGTGTTGTCTTATAATAATTTTGGTGTTAATTTATAGTTGTTTAAAGCATCGTAGTCTTTTACAACTTTGGTGCAATCTGTGATATTTGGTTTAATTAGTTTTTAGGGTCTAGTATCAAAGCATTTTACAGCTTCGATGTCATATGTGATATTAAGTTACGTTGTGATATTAGGTTTAGTTAATTTAGTTTTTAGGGTGTGGCATCGGCATTTTTTTTTTTTATTTAAGCAACTGTAATATTAAATTTAGTATTTATTTATTTATTTATTTATTTAACCTTTGTAATGTGTTGTTTTGTCTCCTCAAGTCTATAACCTGAGGTTATTATTATTAAAATAAAATAAATAGCTAATGACCTTAGTAGTCAACGCTAAAATACAAGTAAATATATATATATATATATATATATATATATTTTTATTTAAATTTATTTTCGGATTATCCCGCGTTTTCTTTTTGAGTTGGACTCGACGTTTCGGCTGAATCTCATCAGCCATCATCATGAGATATTTATTATTAATATCTATTAATATACATCAATATGACATTGATATATAAACTAATTTTGTTGTCAAAGCTAACTTTCAAGAAACTTTATTGTGTGTAAAGTTTCTTTGTTTGACTTCTGGTAGTTGGTCTATTAATTGATCCTTCTACAGTCAAAACTTGTAAAGGAACTGGTTGTGATTTGGATGCTGTAATTAAATTAGTTGTTGTTGGTAAAGAAGCTGTTAGTGGTTTTTTTAAATTTAATTTAGTTGTTGCCAATGCTGTTTCACAACCAGTTCCTTTACAAGTTTTGACTGTAGAAGGATCAATTAATAGACCAACTACCAGAAGTCAAACAAAGAAACTTTACACACAATAAAGTTTCTTGAAAGTTAGCTTTGACAACAAAATTAGTTTATATATCAATGTCATATTGATGTATATTAATAAATATTAATAATAAATATCTCATGATGATGGCTGATGAGATTCAGCCGAAACGTCGAGTCCAACTCAAAAAGAAAACGCGGGATAATCCGAAAATAAATTTAAATAAAAATAATTATATCCGCGAAAATTTAAAAAATAATATATATATATATATATATATATATATATCTGTCTGTTGCAAATTGTTTGTGTATTGTTGTCATTGATAGTGTTTTGCAATGAGCATAAATCCTGTTATTGCGGCACAAATTGTGGCAGTTTTAGTAGAAACTGCTAGAAACGTTGATGTAAGTTTTTCGAGCGTGCAACGAGTACGGCGGCGGTACAAAGAAACTTGTCTGCTCACTCGAAGATCTGGTTCAAAGCGAAGCAACACTACAACAGCTAGAGATGACACTTTCTTGTTTCTAGTGCTTTGAAAAACCGAAAGATCACGGCAGTTTCCCTTCGAAATCATCTGCAAGAAGTATAAAATGTAAACATAAGTGAGTGGACATATAGAAGGCGACTTCAAGGTGCTGGATTATCTTCTCAAACTAGAGCTACTGGACCGCCGCTTTCCCGTAAACATCGGATTACAGATTGAAGTCGCATATTGTTTTCCGATGAATTGCGATTTTGTCTTACGGGCTCAAGCATGTATTGTTGAGCGATAAGATGGGAAAACGTTTACTTAGACTTGTGCCGGCCCCCAAAAATTCTAGAGAACTTTGCAACATACTGGTGCAAAAATAGGACAATCTTCTGCAGAATGTGATCCAAAATCTGATTTAGAGTTGTTGCAAGTTGTTATCTTTGCCAGAGGAGGGAATCTTTACTACTTAAACTTAAACTTAAGTCCTTAAACTTTCTTTTGTTTTATCATTTGTTTTATTACTAAGAATATCAAATTAAAATTGATTATTTTCATTTCATTTTCAATAAACTTTAAACTTTTTTTAATTCAAGCAATCAGTTAGTAAACTGTTACAACCGAAAAACCGAAAAAACACGTAAAAATCTAAAAATTTAAAAAAAAAATAAGTGATCTCAATTTTATGCTTGGCAATGTATATCAGCCAGAAACTAAAATAACGTTAAAATTATTACATTTAAAAACATGAAGGGTAGCTTGTGCGTATTTTATAAATTAAATTGATTTGCAAACAACGTAATATCAGTTTACCAATCTTGCTAAACACAAAGTTTAAAACAACACAGGGCATATTCTACAAAAAGCGTAATTTTTAAGCTAATTTGATCAGTTTGGTTTATATTCAAATAATTCAACTTATGTTTTTTATTTAATATATTTTTTCTTTTGTTTTATAATTAAATTGAGTTTAAATTGACATATTTCAACTAGCAAAATAAATCTGTTTTAATTCTTTTGATAATAAACACTATTTTAATAACGATAACTGCTGTTTCAAGCCCCAGTTTTAAGGTAGACAACTAAACAAACCTTTTGCAAACAATATAATAAGCAAAATGGTTATAAAAACTTAACTTTAAGTTATTTTATATTTTCCATATTTATTTTATAAAATTGTTTTATTTTATTCATATTATTTAGGTTGATGATTTTATTTATATATTATATATTTATTTTATTTATATACCATACATGTTTCAATAAATTATTATCATTTTCAATGTATTATATTAAGTTGTCGACTAAAATTTTCTATAAGCTTTCTCCGCCGCTTTAAAAAAAACATCTTTTGTTGATAAACCAGCTCTCTGACGTATTACAAAAATTGCAATCATATAGTTTTTAGATGTCTTTTTAACTGTCTTCAGTTTAGGTTACATGACTTTTTTTATATACTATTGATCGTTGTCAAAATATTGAACAAAAAAATGTTTATTTGCACTAGCATGAATGTAGAGTTTATGATACATTATTATGTGATTTGTGACAAAATATTAACACAAAACGGCTTTTGCATATGCATAACCAAACAAAAATTCTGTTCACAATTTTCTGCGTAGATTAACTTTAAAATCTTTTCAATCCTACTGTCAGGCATGATTATAGTAATTGTTTCCATAAACGTCATTAATAGATAGCCTTACAATAACGTTGTTCAAATCCAATGTTGGGCTAGCGGCTGTCACAATTTTGCAAGCTTTCCAGTATGGTAACTGATAAATGTAACAAAGAAGTCTGTATTGTCAAACACAAAATAACAAAACAATTTTTCTAAAATATTGAATTAATCTTGTTGTATACACAATTTATTACAATTTGTTATTTTTTGTACAAAATTCCCCGGTCGATAAAATGTTGATAACGTTTTTTTAATCACATTTTTTCATACGAAAAAGCTTTAACTCTTATCTGTAACAGGAAAATAAATAAACAAGAATGTAAAGCTTTCATGTATTTATCCGATGTGGAGTAAGTTTTTTTTGTAAATGATTAAAACATAAACAAAGTCTTTGGTTTAGGCTATGCCAATGCCATTAAGCAAAAAGTTTGAAAAAACTGTATCTAACATAATGCAAAATGCACTGAACACTGTTAAAATGTTGTGCAAAAAAATGAGATTATCAGTGAACCCGACCAAAACGGCAATTGTTTCATTTACAAGACGACAAAAGACCAAAGAATTAAATAATCTAGAAATGAATGGAACTACACTCCGCATGATAAAAAAAAGTACCTTTAAAAGTGCTTTCTGCACTGCCAGTTACCTGGACCTGTGGGACTCAGCCGCCTATTTAAAAGAGCCGTACTCACTAAAACCTCTTTTTATTTCTTCGGGTGTCCGCAAGGAATTACCTTTCGGTACTGTTTCTTGCGGAAGCTGTTCTTTTATGTGTTACTTTTTTTTGTTGTTTTTCTTCTCGCTAATTATGTCCTATACAGTCGCAGCTATCAGGTGCTAGTTTGTACTATTTACGAGCATGTAGCTGAATATGTTATCTGCTGTTAGTTTGCTGCCAAATACCTGTCTTATCTCATCTCTTTTATCATTCCAGTAGGGACATTTTAATATTGTATGTTCAGCGGAGTTTTTTTTGTCGCAGTACTTGGACTTTTTGTCATTTAAGATTTTGAACCTATAGAGATAGTCTGCAAAGCACCCATGCCCCGTAAGAAACTGTTTGATGTGGTATTTCATCTTCTCGTGTCTTCTTCTTGTCTATTCTGTCAAGTTTTAATCCATTGAGAGGTCTGTGATTCATCTGCCCATTCCTTTTCACACAGCTTCATGGTTTCTGTTCTTTTGTCTTTTTTGTTGGAGGTAGATTTCCACGTTTGCTTTCATTTCCAGGCAAACAGGTAAACGGGGATTGAACCTATAATGACCTGCAGCGCTTTTGTTGGGGCCGTACGATATGCAAAGCTGACTCTTAGTATTGTTTTTCTCTGCACCTTGGTGAGAATCTCTTTATACTTTTGTGTGTTTAGCCACTCAGCCCATATTGATGCTGCATAGTTGAATTGACAATGTTACCCATAATTTTCCTTTTGCTAGACCTGGACCCATTGATGTTTGGCAAGACTCTAGCTATTGCTGTTGCCGGTTTTTTTGCTTCTTTCGCTGCTTTTGTGATGTAATATCCCATGTTTTTATTTTTGCTTAGGTAGAGTCTGAGGTATTTTACCGTTTGCCTACTAGTAATTTCTCTTCCGCAAATGTTTGCTCTTATCACCTTGAACACCCTTTTTCCTTCTAGTATGACCATCTCGGTTTTTTGAGGGGCAATTCTCAGTTTCTAGACATTCATCCATTTTTCAATCCGGCAAGAGATTTCTTCAATGTCTTTAATTATTTCCTTTTCATTATTTCCCCGGACCACCATAGCCAGGTCATCCGCGTAGTTAATTAGGTTGACCGTGTCAGCAACATCCAGCTTTACCACACTGTTGTAAAAAATATTCTACAAAACTAGGCCGACAACTGAGCCTTGTGGAATCTTGCATGTCATTTCTAACGTGTTTTTTTTTCCGATCTTGATGTACCTTTTGTCAAAGTAACTATGGATGACATTCATTAGATATTTTGGTACTTTTTGCCTGTTTAGCTCTTCCACAATACCTTGCCACAAAGCCATGTTGAAAACGTTTTTACGTCAAATGTGATAAGAACTGCGTTGATAGCGTCGATAGTCGATCTGTCTCTTTTGAATCCGTATTGTCGCTTGGAAAGGTTTTCTGTGAACTTTATGCTGTTTGTGATTTTTCACATGACTATCTGCTTGCAGAGCTTCAACATTGAATTCAGAAGGCAGATTAGTCTATAAGATGTTTTGTTGTTTATATCTTTCTTTGGCTTCTTCACTTACCCTGCTTCTAGTTTTTGAGGATCCGGCTTTCCTTCAGAAGTTTGTCTACAGCTGTCTTTGTTTTGACAGTTTAGTTGGCTGCCTTGTTTTTACCTTTTTGGTTACAATTTAATACCGCAAGCCCCAAATGTTGACGTCGAGCTTATCACATAAAAAAGTAAAGTACCTGGAACTCACGCTAGGCTCAAACAAACATTTTATAATCATTTAAAAAATGTGACTAAAAAAAGACTATCCTGGTAGTTTTTGCAACCAAAGCGATGATTGGATAAACATAAGAATTAACATCCAATATAACCAGATGGTTATACCCATCATTACGTATGGAACACTTGTATGAGTTGAAAGATATTTTTAAAAGTACGGCAACTAAACTAGGTAAAGTACTCCCACAGCTGCTATGGAAACATTGCTAACACTACCACCACTGTATTAAGTTGTGATATTGAAGGCAAAACAAACAGCGTATCAATTAAAGATACCCAAAAAAACAAAAAAAAACATTTGGTACACATAATTGATGAAAGGCTAAAATGGCACCGGAGCCGGTATAGATAAAGGCAATAACCAAGAATCGTCAGTTCCGTGATCCCAAAAAAAAACATGTTTTAGTTTTGTAAGCAAAAATAGCTGCCATTGAATGGAGCGCTAGAAACACTATTAAATCGAAACAACATGCCAACAAACCAATAACTATCATGTCTAACATTTAAGCAGCAATACAAGCAATACGATTGCCAGTCTTAAAATTCAAAACGGTGATGTACTGCATATTCAGTCTACATTAGCTAAAAACAGCAGGGTGCCCTTGAGATCAACACCAAAAAATCAAAACTAAAAAAAAACATTTTCAAGATTTTATACAAGGCTGGTAAATAAATAACCCGTAGAAAACTTGAAACAGAATACAACAACTTGTGGCAAAACCATAAAAAAAATAAAACACATAAGATTATTCCTAACATGACTATCATACACTATCTACACTATCTACACTATCAAAATGCAAATAAGCCAAACAAAACTGCTAAAGCTTATAAAACTAATAACTGAACACTGTGGCTTGTATAAACACATGCCCAGAATGAGAATTTAAAAGAATACCCTATATGTGCTGAGCAAGTGCAAAGCTTACAATAAAAAACACAAACAAATTAAAGAAAAACTCAAGACAATCTCTTGGCAAAAGTTTATGCACTTCAACAAAGAAACGCAACTACCAGAGGAGTAACAACTGAAGGTGTGCACAATAAAACTAGCAGTAAAATTGCCTAAAAAAAAGGAACGACAGTGCGGACTTTTGAATGTTTTTTAAAATTTCTTTTTCCCCGCAAAAAAAACTAAGCAGGTGACAGTCTAAAAAAAGAACTATTACTTGCCGCAATTTAGACAAAATAGCAAAACTAGTAACGTAGATACAATCAAGAAAAAAATATATAATGCATCACTAATTATAATAAATTTTGTGTTCTAATACACAGTGTTCCTTGACTTTCATTTTAAAATAAATTGTATTGCATTTTTTTTCATATCTTGTACCGTTTTGTTGTAAACTGGCATTTTTAACAATATTATCTAAAATAGCTATTTATATAATATATTAAAAGCAAAAAATGAAACATAAATTATTATATCGGTTTTCTCAAATCTTCATCAGTGCACCGAAACAATTGTCTGTATTTGGTTGGCCGCTTTGGAGTTGGATTTTCGGGTAATTGATTTTAAACCTTTGTTTTTCATAAAACTATATTTGATTGTCTACCTCTTTAGACATTGCAATTTGATTGAAAGTTGTGATACTGAATTTTTATCGATGATTTCGATTCTTTGGTTGAAGCAACATGTTGGAGCTACAACTACTTTGCACCACCAATTATAAATTATTATAATTATTATTTAATATTTATTTTAATATATGATTTCCACCTTCTAATAAAGTACCTAATAAACTATTAGCAAAATAACCTAACTCTATTTTTTTTTTTTAATTTTATTAAAATCTATGAATAGCTAACGACGTCAAATTATTTTGACATTAAAGTTAAATATTAACCGTAAATTGATTTTTGACGCTTGTGCACAACAAAAACAGATAATATGCAACTCAATCGGGAAAAGCAAATATATAAAGTAAGTTTAAATTTAACAGCAATTATCTTTGCTTAAAACTAGTATACGTAAACCTTTTGTAATACGTTATCAATACACAAACGCGCAGACTTGTAGATACCTGGACTATTTACCATTTCTGATAAGCTTCCTTGCGTTTTTTAAATATTTTGTAGCGTTTTGTTGAACTTAACTAAAAATAGATATAAAAACAGAGTTATATATTTTTAAATGTTCATGGTTACAACGTCAAATGTTGAATTAGTTAAATTTTATAAGCTCGACATTAGAAGAAAACTTGAATAGAACAATCATTTGTTTTAAAACTTAAATACTCTATAACTCGCTAACAAAGGTCGTTATGGGACATGTATATAAGTAATTCTATTACTTTTGTGCAATTCTAAAAAACTCAATGTCTCAGAATTGCGCCAAATTTTAGTACATGAAAGTATGAACCAAAAAAAAGAGATTTCAAAAGTTTTAAAAATGGCTTAAAAAATGCCACTTTTTTAATTTCCGTTTTCTCAGCCTTGGAAATACGTACCGATACGTACCCGGCGGCAAATGATTTGTTATTTTATGTACTTTGATCTAAAAATTTTGCATATTGAAATATCTTGTAGATACATTGATATATACCGCTTCGATTGATAACACATTTTATGAAATTTTACCTGACTTCAAATTGGTGCCACATTGCAAAATTACAATATAATTAAATTCACAAAGGCTCAAAATGTTCTTTATTTAATACACTTTCCGAATGTTAAAAGTTTTTTATGATCACTCAAGTACTTCTGGAAAAATAGTGTTTCAAAGTTGGCAATTTTTAACGAAAAACGCAAAAATTGACATTTTCAAACAAGCGTAATTTTTTTTATCAAAATGAAATGATTTGAAATTTTGGAAAAATATTTTTCAAACATGTATAAATAAATTCTGAAAGTTTGGATATATTTTTTTCAAAACTTATAAGAAAACAAAAAACAAAATGTAAATAATGTATTTTTTTCAAATTTTGCGTAGTTTTATAGCTAGAGGGCACACAGAGAAAAAACCAGAAATTTTACTAAAACATAACGATAATCTATATTCATAATTAAATTCTTCAATAATTCAAACAAGAAGAATTGAAATTTCACGTATCACATATAAAAGTTGAGAAAATAAGGAAGGTTGTAAAAAGTGACTTTTTGTATTTTTTTTTTCGTCATATTTTGTTTATATTTAATTTTTTTCTGATTTTAACCAAATGTTTCTGCTTATACAATGATATTCTTTTAATCTCTATTGTATTTTCATCTACTGGTATGAAACAGTGATGCTTCCTAGTTTCAATATTAGTCTCAGCTTAGTCAAATCTGCATTTTAACGTCCGAGCATGTTTTTGTATGTCTGAATCAGGTACCCACAAGCATCTGAAGAGAACTATAAGATTAAAATTTGATAATATTTTAATGTTCACTGTCAAAAATAGCAAAGTATAAAGAAATTGATATAAAATTATTTTACCTAATACTTTCAATTTCAATAGATGCTCTGTCATCTGTCATCTGTCATCTGTCATCTGTCATCTGTCATCTGTCATCTGTCATCTGTCATCTGTCATCTGTCATCTGTCATCTGTCATCTGTCATCTGTCATCTGTCATCTGTCATCTGTCATCTGTCATCTGTCATCTGTCATCTGTCATCTGTCATCTGTCATCTGTCATCTGTCATCTGTCATCTGTCATCTGTCATCTGTCATCTGTCATCTGTCATCTGTCATCTGTCATCTGTCATCTGTCATCTGTCATCTGTCATCTGTCATCTGTCATCTGTCATCTGTCATCTGTCATCTGTCATCTGTCATCTGTCATCTGTCATCTGTCATCTGTCATCTGTCATCTGTCATCTGTCATCTGTCATCTGTCATCTGTCATCTGTCATCTGTCATCTGTCATCTGTCATCTGTCATCTGTCATCTGTCATCTGTCATCTGTCATCTGTCATCTGTCATCTGTCATCTGTCATCTGTCATCTGTCATCTGTCATCTGTCATCTGTCATCTGTCATCTGTCATCTGTCATCTGTCATCTGTCATCTGTCATCTGTCATCTGTCATCTGTCATCTGTCATCTGTCATCTGTCATCTGTCATCTGTCATCTGTCATCTGTCATCTGTCATCTGTCATCTGTCATCTGTCATCTGTCATCTGTCATCTGTCATCTGTCATCTGTCATCTGTCATCTGTCATCTGTCATCTGTCATCTGTCATCTGTCATCTGTCATCTGTCATCTGTCATCTGTCATCTGTCATCTGTCATCTGTCATCTGTCATCTGTCATCTGTCATCTGTCATCTGTCATCTGTCATCTGTCATCTGTCATCTGTCATCTGTCATCTGTCATCTGTCATCTGTCATCTGTCATCTGTCATCTGTCATCTGTCATCTGTCATCTGTCATCTGTCATCTGTCATCTGTCATCTGTCATCTGTCATCTGTCATCTGTCATCTGTCATCTGTCATCTGTCATCTGTCATCTGTCATCTGTCATCTGTCATCTGTCATCTGTCATCTGTCATCTGTCATCTGTCATCTGTCATCTGTCATCTGTCATCTGTCATCTGTCATCTGTCATCTGTCATCTGTCATCTGTCATCTGTCATCTGTCATCTGTCATCTGTCATCTGTCATCTGTCATCTGTCATCTGTCATCTGTCATCTGTCATCTGTCATCTGTCATCTGTCATCTGTCATCTGTCATCTGTCATCTGTCATCTGTCATCTGTCATCTGTCATCTGTCATCTGTCATCTGTCATCTGTCATCTGTCATCTGTCATCTGTCATCTGTCATCTGTCATCTGTCATCTGTCATCTGTCATCTGTCATCTGTCATCTGTCATCTGTCATCTGTCATCTGTCATCTGTCATCTGTCATCTGTCATCTGTCATCTGTCATCTGTCATCTGTCATCTGTCATCTGTCATCTGTCATCTGTCATCTGTCATCTGTCATCTGTCATCTGTCATCTGTCATCTGTCATCTGTCATCTGTCATCTGTCATCTGTCATCTGTCATCTGTCATCTGTCATCTGTCATCTGTCATCTGTCATCTGTCATCTGTCATCTGTCATCTGTCATCTGTCATCTGTCATCTGTCATCTGTCATCTGTCATCTGTCATCTGTCATCTGTCATCTGTCATCTGTCATCTGTCATCTGTCATCTGTCATCTGTCATCTGTCATCTGTCATCTGTCATCTGTCATCTGTCATCTGTCATCTGTCATCTGTCATCTGTCATCTGTCATCTGTCATCTGTCATCTGTCATCTGTCATCTGTCATCTGTCATCTGTCATCTGTCATCTGTCATCTGTCATCTGTCATCTGTCATCTGTCATCTGTCATCTGTCATCTGTCATCTGTCATCTGTCATCTGTCATCTGTCATCTGTCATCTGTCATCTGTCATCTGTCATCTGTCATCTGTCATCTGTCATCTGTCATCTGTCATCTGTCATCTGTCATCTGTCATCTGTCATCTGTCATCTGTCATCTGTCATCTGTCATCTGTCATCTGTCATCTGTCATCTGTCATCTGTCATCTGTCATCTGTCATCTGTCATCTGTCATCTGTCATCTGTCATCTGTCATCTGTCATCTGTCATCTGTCATCTGTCATCTGTCATCTGTCATCTGTCATCTGTCATCTGTCATCTGTCATCTGTCATCTGTCATCTGTCATCTGTCATCTGTCATCTGTCATCTGTCATCTGTCATCTGTCATCTGTCATCTGTCATCTGTCATCTGTCATCTGTCATCTGTCATCTGTCATCTGTCATCTGTCATCTGTCATCTGTCATCTGTCATCTGTCATCTGTCATCTGTCATCTGTCATCTGTCATCTGTCATCTGTCATCTGTCATCTGTCATCTGTCATCTGTCATCTGTCATCTGTCATCTGTCATCTGTCATCTGTCATCTGTCATCTGTCATCTGTCATCTGTCATCTGTCATCTGTCATCTGTCATCTGTCATCTGTCATCTGTCATCTGTCATCTGTCATCTGTCATCTGTCATCTGTCATCTGTCATCTGTCATCTGTCATCTGTCATCTGTCATCTGTCATCTGTCATCTGTCATCTGTCATCTGTCATCTGTCATCTGTCATCTGTCATCTGTCATCTGTCATCTGTCATCTGTCATCTGTCATCTGTCATCTGTCATCTGTCATCTGTCATCTGTCATCTGTCATCTGTCATCTGTCATCTGTCATCTGTCATCTGTCATCTGTCATCTGTCATCTGTCATCTGTCATCTGTCATCTGTCATCTGTCATCTGTCATCTGTCATCTGTCATCTGTCATCTGTCATCTGTCATCTGTCATCTGTCATCTGTCATCTGTCATCTGTCATCTGTCATCTGTCATCTGTCATCTGTCATCTGTCATCTGTCATCTGTCATCTGTCATCTGTCATATGTTATTTGTCATCTGTCATCTGTCATCTGTCACTTACCGAACACATTTACATCAACCATTTTTAGTAAATATGATATTGTAAACGGATAAGTATTTTGTTTACTCGATTTTTATTTTATAATATGTATAATAAAAATGGTATACATTAACAAAGTAACACACACAGTTGCAAAATCATATACAAACTGTAGCTGAGGCAATCCGACAGCAGTCTAATTTTCTACTCATAAATTTGGTGAGCTCAATTCTTTATCGAAAATGTAGAAAATATCTTCTAACAGTTGCTATGACTATTATAATGCACTTTCAATACATTGTTTTCAACCGGTAAAAAAAGTTTTATTTTCATTGCGTAATAATTTTGCAAATTATCATTTGATAATTCTTGTAGAACCTATTTGTTTTTAAGTTTTCTAGAACAAGTGCAAACAAATGGTTTCATAACTCATATTAAATATTTTTGTAAGCTGGAATACCTTTTTACAACTTTTGTTATCTTTAGCAACCAACCTGTATTAAAATTCTGTCTGTACAAAACAAACTTTTTTTTTAATTTACGCAATGCATGCATATTTGATGTTATTGCAACCAAGGCCGTATCTGAAGGGGGTTTTGGGGGTTCAAACCCCTCCCCCCGAAATGATGAAAAACGTCATTTTCGGTAGTTTTAACCGTATAAGGCAAAGGTAAAACACGTAAAATTTTAAATTAATATTAGTTTAAATATATCAATTAAAAAAATACCTAAAAAATGCTACTTTATTTTAAGTTTTATGCGCTTTTAATTTTCAATAAAACTGCGATTTTTTGCGTACGACCTAATTAATTAACAAGCAGAGACGAAGCTATACGTCAGGAGTGGTTTGCATACAGCTAAAAAAAAGAGACAGCAACCAGCATCCAACATCTGCATTGGATCTATCCACCCAGACTATTCACAAAAAAACAGTTTTTTTTGCCAACAGTGGTGAGCATACGGGTAAAAAATCTGCACTTTATCTATTGACTTTGAACAAACGCAAGTGTTCAAATTAAAAAGCAATTATTCAAAATTTTATTGGCAAAAATTGCGTTTTTCTCGACTTAACAATGTTTACAAATTTGAAAACTTGAGTCACAAGTAAATCCGCGTGCAAAAATTGAGCTCTTAGTCACATGCTGGCTAAATTTCAATTTTCAATGTTAAACTACTAAAAAATCACGAGAGAAAGTGCAAACAAAATACCTTTTGTTGGAGCCTGCCTATATGCCGTTCCGGGAGAATAATAGCGCATTTTCCAAAAATTCAAATTTATTAAAAATCGATTTGAATGTGTTGAATATCACTGTTTTGGAGTCGTATTATAATATAGACACAGTTTTATATTTTTAAGCCATTTTTAGCTTCTGATCACAATTTTTTCACAAATTTGTCAAAATGTTTGTCATCGTCTTCTGGAGAAAAAGAAACGTATTAAGATAAACATTTTGATGCAGGTGGTCTAAAGTGACAAAACTACAAATTTTGTTTAAAAGATTTTGGACTGGATCTATAGCAAAGCCTAAATCCAAAACTGGCTTATCTTAAGCACTGTTTTGAAGTCTGGCAGTCTTAATTACCAAAGCTACAAATTTTATTAAAAGTTGTAATTTTTGTAACTAAAATCTAAAAATTTATCTGCGCAAAGGAGACGTATGTTAAAAAACCGTGAACAAATGCAATTTTGCACATATAAAAGCAAAAGAAAATACCCGTCATCTTTATTTTTATAAAACTGTTTTTTTAAGTTTTTGTATGTGAAATAATATTTTTATAGCAATTTTAAAGAATAAAGATTTTTACAACTTTTTCCTAAAAATGCAACCCTGAAAAGTTACAAACAATAAAAAATGTAAAAAACGCAAAAAATTTTTTTTCCAAATTTTGATTGCTTATTACTCAGAAATAGCTAACAGAAAAATCTAAAAAAAATCACACAACCAGGAATCATATAAAGAAAGACAATTTCTCTAAAATGTGCAAAAATTTTTTCATTCCGTACACTTGACTCATACATGACCATATATAAATATTTATCTATAAACCCCTCTCCCCTCCCCCCAAATTGTCTTCTAGATACGGCCCTGATTGCGACATAATAGTGTACTCAGATTTCTAAATTAATTCATTAGTGCAACATATGGCGTTTTTGCATAGCAATAATATTTAATTAACCTTACTTATTTGAGTAATTGTTATTTAAATTGATGCAACGTAATAAAATTTTATAATAATACATTCTACTTGGTCCATAGTAACCATATGTCATAACTTTAAAATAATACTAAATTTGCGTATTAATTGAGGTATTTACGTGTAATTAAAAATAAATCTTAAGAACGCGGTTTGGGGAGTGTCATAAAACTGCGAGCAGAACTCACGCAATTTAACTCTTTTTTTTTAATCAGTTTTTTGCAATGTGTAGAAAATAAAATTTGTAGTCTAATGAAATATATAAAAATCCAAGTCAAAATACTTTATTGTGCTATAAGTTTTTTTTTTTTAAATAACAATTGTTATAGTTCTGCTCGTCGTTGCAAATGTGTGATAAAATGTGAAATTTGAAATTTCCGCTTGTATTAATTTTTCTAACAGTTTGGTTCTGCTGCTATATAGATACTATTGATAAAAATAACATAAACAAAAATATTCAATTTACAATACAAAGTTTACACCAATGCAACAAAGGCCATATGAAATAGACAAAAAACCAAAATAACAAAAATTACAAACTTTGATTTAGAACAAATCCACAATTTTTATCATCAAAGTTTGTGTTTTTTATTATATTTTTGTATACAATAACAGACATTTATAAAAACTTGAAAATGGCAACTTTATAAGTCCCAAAAATAGTAAATTTTATTTTAATAAATGAAATTATGCTCAATACAACAAAAATAGATGAAATTTTAATATAATCACAAATAACTGATATAAATATGTAAGTAAGTTTTTTTAGAGCCTATTTGAAAATTGTTTTAATAGGCCTCTGCCATTGTTGGTGTGAATTTAAACACGGCTTGTTAAATAGAGAGGTTGGAGACCACAAATATGCTTAATATATTTTGCTCAGAAAATGTAATTTAAATAAACTCGTATAATTTATGTGTATAATATAAATTAATTAATATAAAATTCCGTAAATTAAAATTAGAACACAGTCTATTCACAATTAAATGTTTTTATTTGATTAATTTCAATTGCAAATCAGAAAAGATAACATCGGCTAACCGAGTATATAAGCGCGACGCAAAACTTTAATAACTTATAATAGTATCTATAATGAAGCTGATTCTGTGTTTTCTTGTTATTGTAACCTTCGTGTCTTGTGACAAATTGCCCTGCGGCTGTGCCGGAATATATAACCCGGTATGTGGTTCCGATGGAATTACCTACAGCAATACCTGTGTACTAGATTGTGTGAAAATTAGTAAAGAAAACTTAAGGGTGCTGAAAGCAGGACGTTGCTGTGACTGTGTGAATCAAGTTAAGCCAGTTTGTGGATCCGATGGGAAGTTATATAGAAATTACTGCTTCTTCCAGTGTGCTGTTTTGAAAGATTCTACGTTGATGGAAGTGCCAGTAACTAATTGTAATAGCTCTATTTAATTAGTTTTAGAACATTAACTGTTGATTAAATTAACATTTAGTTTATAGATTTTTAAATTTTGTATATTAAATTCTAAAAAAAAGATATCTTTTATTAAATTAATCTAATATTTTTTTATGTTGTATTAATTGTTATAAGTAGTTTATATAAACATGGAAGCTTAGTTATAAAATATTAGTTATAAACATAGCGGGGTGAGTCGTAATAATAAATTAATGACTTAAAATGGTACGTTGTAGTTAAATGGGACGACTACCACGAGATTAAACTATATATAGATATACAATACAAAACATTGTGACATCTACCTCCAATTAACATTTTTTGTTTATAATTAATTATTTTTCAATTAGAGAATTTTTCAGAAGACTAATGAGTAATGTATTGTTGAGTTTATAAACCGCGGTATCTCTACGGTGCTCTTTGAAACAGTAAGTACAAAAAAAGGTTCCAGAGATCTCGTGTCAAAAAACCCTTTTGCATTTAACTGACAAAAACTGCTATAATTTATTATTTGTTTGGGACATTCTACGTCCAAAAAGTAATGTTTTTGCAAACGGTTTGTTGCCGTAGCGCGTTTGAAGAGATAAAGGTTTGATTAACACATCAATTGCTACAAATACGTAACAAAAATCAAAAAAGCCCAAAAAAATCAACAAGATCTGATCTGTTGAGAGCTTCATTAGTTTTAACAAAGGTTTTGAAATATTTAATTTTTGACATTTTTTTACAAATTTTGACTAAATAATAATAATAATAATAATATATATTTATTTCCACAGAAGCAACTTCCAATTACAGGAATATACAATTCGACATAAAAAATATAAAATACAAAATAAAATAAATAATAAAATAACATAAATGTAAATGTTGTTTATACAAATTTAACAAAAGTTAACAATTCAGAAGAAAAAAAAATAATAGAGATAACTAATTAAATCAATAATAATTAATTAAGTAGATGTAATTACTATAGATATAACAAAACGCATAAAACATAAAAGACATACAAGATTACTGCATAAATATATCAGTATAAAGCTTATTAGCATTACTACATATGTGAGTCAAAGGTGCTTTATAGTAAATATTTGTTCTTGCGGTTTTATTTATAAATGTATAAGAATATCTCGACGATGGACGTGGGACATTAAAATTTACTTTTGCAAGTAAATTTGGACAATCGTAAACATTATTTAATAATTTATGCATAAATTGTGCACTGCAAGCTTCCCTTCTTGTAGATAGCGATAAGATATCGTGACGCTGTAACATACTTTGATAATCCGCATTCTGCTCTGGATATACGTTATCTATTTTAAACGTCAAATATTTTAAAAAACATCTTTGCACACGCTCAATCGTCAAGGATTGATTCATATATGTTGGGTACCATATTAAGGAGGCATATTCTAATTTAGTTCGTACCAGAGAGTAATATAACAATTTCACTAGAGAAACATCAGTAAAAAATTTAGATGTACGCATGATAAAACCAAGCATCTTCATAGCAGATGTGGCAGTGCGACTAACATGAACATCAAAACGAAGATTATTATCAAACCAAACACCAAGATCTTGAACTTCGGTTTTACGTTCCAATGCGATACCATTAATAAGGTATTCCGAGTGTAAAGGATAACGTCGGCGACAGAATGAGACTGTATGACATTTGTTTACATTTAAATGAAGGCTATTGGCACAACACCAGTTTACAAGTTTTTCAAGATTTTGATTAAGGACAGCTACATCATCATTGTTTTTAATATTTAGATACAGTTTTATATCATCCGCATAAGCCAGTACGGGACAAGTAAAAGAGGATATTAAATCATCAATATATATCACAAAGAGTAAAGGACCTAGATTAGAACCTTGTGGTACACCAGAAGTAGTCAAATACTTGCATGATTTAAAACCATTATAATAAACATAGTTGAACCTATTATCTAAGTATGTAAAAATAAGTTTTATAAGATTATCTGTAAGTCCGTAAGATTCAAGTTTACTAAGTAAAACACAATGACTAATGGTGTCAAACGCACTACTAAAATCTGTATAGATTACATCAGTTTGACCACGTAAATCTAGTGACTCGGACAGATGTTGCGTTATGACAGCCAAGTTAGTGACTGTAGAACGACCCGACAGAAAACCGTGTTGATGAGGAGAAACATATTTACTGACATGGTTGTAAATTTTACTATGCAATATATGCTCAAATACTTTACTGAAATTGTAATGATAAATATTAAGGAAGTCAGGAATCGTTTAGAGCAAGGTTTCCCAAAGTATGTTCTACGGTAAGTAGATAAGTGTTCCGTAAAAAAAATTATTTAAATTAATATGAACTTAAACTGGTTTTAATGTTGCAAGTTAAAACAAGAATCAGAGTTTTTTTTTTAGTAAAAAAATTATAAGTATTAGGAAAACATTTAGGGAGCCGCATAAATATTATAAGCCTTTTTGCTATTTTATTTGAGTTTTCTAAACATTTTTTTTTTTCAGTTTTTATGCAATTTTTGTCTTAGATAGAAATTTTGCAATAATTTTGATAGACCCCTTTGCAAATTTACGCAATGAATGTTATAAGCAATTTTTAATAATTATTTAAAATCATATTTTTTGTGCAGTTTTTTTATAAACTTAAGAGATAAATACATTTTTTTTAATTTCTTGGTTAAAACATAAGATTTTTGTGCAATATTATATTTTTTAAATTAATTTTATTTTTAATTTTAGACAAATTTTATCAATAAATATTATTAGGTATTTTAGAATTTTTTTATGATTTGAATTTCACAGAATAAATGTGTATTTTGTATTTGAGTTCCATGCAATAAATTAATTTGCTAAACAAATTTTGACATATATTATGCAATAAATGGGTTTTAATATTTCTTGGTATAAATATATATTTACTGTAATTATTGGAATTTTGTTTTTATATTACATTAGTTAAAACAACCTAAAACTTAGTAACTAAATAAGTTTTATTTTTTCAGAAAGTAGCACGCTGAAGCCGCATTTATATTCTTGATCCCATGTTTATAAATAAGGCGCTACTTTCTTTGCTTAGAAAAATACACAGCATCAAACATTTTTTTTCTAAAAAAATGTTTTTCTAAGACAGCAAAATAGCAATTCATAAGCTTTATGCAACTTTTTAGTAATGCTATAATATAAGTTAGATACTTATTAAATTATGAACTAGACGTATGCTTTGTTCAAAGAATTTAAAACTAATTTTACTTCATCGGTTTACATGTAAGTATATAAATCGTCAGTACGGTTATTCCAACCAGGACCGGAGCCAAGATTTTTAGGCTCTACAGCAAATTTTTACAAGGTTCTTTTCAGAAAACATACAGTTTTACATATTACAAATATGTCTAAAAATCTTATAAGTTGGCAAATTTGTCAAAATAGTCAAATTTGTGAAAAAATGTACTACGTCTATCAAAATGTTACTAAAACTGTCAGACAAGTTACAGTAATAATTTATCATTGGTGATGCAAAGTATTTGTAGCTCTATTATGTTGCTTAAACCAAAGATAATAATTTATGTTAATAAAAATAGTATTCTAAACATGTAACGCCACTGTGTATGTGTTATGTTTCTAATTTTAACTTGTGCCGTTTTGTGTGGAATTTAGTGCTTATAATTTAAAAGATCTTGTTTTTTCTGCTGGTAATTATATTAGCAACCAGTTAGCTTTACAATTTTAACAATTTTACTGCTTTTATTATTATTATTGTATACGTATTTTAACCGAAAATTATATTCTTCCGCTTATTGTTTTGTCGCGCTTTTTGTGGCCATATTATTAACTAATTATACCAGTGGCGTAATCGTAATCCTACTCTCTCTTGTGTAACCTTACCGTGGTCTACCTGTATTTGTATTTATTTATTTACTGTTCTAGTCATTTTTGTAACTGCTTCTGTTACTATGACCGGCCTAAACTGTAAATGTAAAACTGTTGCATAATCTGGTATAACTTGTAGCAATTGTGGCGTTATCTTTTATAGCAGTTGCGCTATACGCTATAAGAAATTCAATTGCAGTATCTATCTGAATTGAATGATTTCAAACTTCCAAAACTTTATAAAGAAAATATTACTCTTTACCAAGATTTATGTGATAAATTGCGGCCAAGCAATAAATTACTTTTAGATAAAAATGCCTATCTTGAAGAAAATATTTAAAAAAAAAAATAAAACTATTCTTCAGTACAAAGTTCGCACTAATGAAACGGTGCAATTGATTCAACCTGCAGTTTTTCCTTTTTTGGCAAGCTCTGTTGTTAAGGAAAAAACTAATCAAAAAACTCAGCCAAAAAGTCAAACTATCTTTGGTTGTGGCCCAACTAATGACAAACTGCAAGCTTATTTGCCTACTTTCTACGTACATGTTTCTAAACTTAGACGTGGAACTAAAAAAACTAATATAGTAAATCATATTAAATCTAAGTTTCCCACAATATCAGTTGATGTTGTTGAGTTACAAGTAAAATCTGAAAGCTACAGCAGCTTTAAAGTTTCTGTTCCAGCCTATCATGTTCGATCCATTCTTTGCAAAGATTTTTGGCCTGCAAATACAGCGGTCAAGAAATTTATTAATTATGGGCAAGTTAATAATGTTCCTGCTTCATCTTCGGTGGAATTTCAAAATCTGAATCCAGCCAACAATTTAAACCCGTCACCAGGAACACTAGCGGTATCTCCATCTATTACAGTAGATAGAATAAGCGGCTCCGGGGCCCTCCGCTCCTCCGCTTCCGGTGCTGTGTTATAATGTGTATAAGAAATTGTAAAACGTGCCCCTCCACTTTGATGACGTGCAATAATATCATATCCATATTAATATGTAAACAGTCCAATAGATGAGTCATCCGCGCCTCTGCGTCAAGCAGTAGGTGACGTCATCCATTAGAACTCCTTGTGTGTGAGTGAGAACCAGAAATCGGAAATGGAAGGATGGAAAATATGAGAGACAGCAGCAGCCACCTAGCGGCAGCAAGCGAACGAGCATATACAGGGTGATCGAAAGACTTTGTATATACAGAGTGTCTCAAAAATAAATCCAAGATGGCGACCGGAAGTGGTTATCATTATTTTAGAATCAAAAATGGCGACCGGATGTTTGACTTCCGGTGCTGCAAATAAGGCCGTTATGGTACTCAAATGAAAGGTCTCATTGCGTAGGTTACGAATCTGAAATAAAAATGTTTACTTGACCTGCTCCTAAGCCTTTTTGATCATACGGTACTGATTAGCAGCAGCAGGTTGCCGACAGCAGGGTTCCAAATGTGCGAGTGCAATGCAGCAGCAGCAGCAGCCACCTAGCGGCAGCAAGCGAACGAGCATATATACAGGGTGAGTCAAAAATAAATCCAAGAAGGCGACAGGAAGTGGTAATCTTTATCCCAAAATAAAAAATGGCGACCGGAAGTGCGACTTCCGGTGTTGTAAAAAAGGCCTTCATGGTACTCAAATGAAAGCGCCCGTCGCGTACGTCACGAATCTAAAATAAAAACTTGTACTTGACCCGCTCGTAAGCAATAAAAATATAAAAAAAAATCTTCTGGATGGTTTAAAATAAAGAAATAAATGATAACAATACGTTGTTTAAGTGGAGACACTAAATTTAAAAATCAGTTAGACATAGATAATGGTGATGTCAAGAACGCCACTCATTAAACGACACCTTTTAAAAAATCGATTGCAAAAACAAAAACAGCAATTAGACTATCAATTGGAAAGTCTATTAAGGCAAATTTTAAATGTTAAAAAAATTATTTGTGATTATGAATTACAAAAGCAACTGTGTGCAAAACTCGGCGGGATACAGCTCCGATGAAATTAGCAAAGTCGAAAGAAATTTATTTAAAAATATAAATAAAGCCATTGAATTGTATGATGAATACAAGTTAACTGGTGAATATGTAAAATATCTGCCTGAAAAATATTTACGATCGCTATATGGACTAAATTTGGAAAGATTGTGGGACTTCCTGCCTGAAAAATGTAAAAATGATTTATATTTCCAAATAAGATTCCCCTGTCATAAGCATTACAACCTTCCAGCTGATGAGAATCACATAGACGGACCGCCTCCATCCATAAAAAACTGTTTTAGATGCATCGCAGAAAGGTGTATCTGCAACAAGTGTCAAGATTACCGATCAACTAGAAAAAATGTCAAGAGCACCGAAAATGAATAGCATTCATACTATTATCAACTTTGCTTAATGGAACTTTGTTCATCACGAAACCCAAAGATGCCAGACAATGCTTCATAACCGCCATCGTTAGAGAAATCAATGATAGTTGGCCTTTGGAGTGGAAAATGATGCACCTCGACAATACCACTCATCCAAGAACGTTCAAAATCAACGCCAGCACGATTCCGGGAGTGTCAAATGTGATGAATGCAACTTTTATGTTCCTCGATAAAAATCGATACGTAATGAATGTATCAAATCATTTAATAGTTTCGAATGTTGAAAGTAATAACGCAAATTTAATATTGAGTCTAGAAATAATTTTGACTGTTAAATGTGTAATTATAATTTCATATGTATTTTATAAATTATATAAAAGATATATTAACAATCATTAAATAAAAGAAAATCAAATATATGTTATAACTGTGTTTTATTTCATCATTTTATAACAACATGCATGATAACATATCACCAGTTTTCAATCCGCTTTTAACAGAAAAATTGCATCGTAATACAAGAATCAACAAGAAAATTCTTATCACCATCATACCGACCTTCTGATTGACTATAAATATAAATCATTAAATCTTTATCATTGATTAAAATAAAATAAAAATCTAATTCTTAAATTAGTAATAACATGGTGATCATGATGCAAAAACTTCACAGTTGATTCAGTGTTTGCGCAGTTCAGTTCACAATAGTTTAGCCCCATTTGCAATAGAGTTCATAATGTCCAATCTCAAAAAGAGTTATTCTACACCATTAAAACGAGAGTACGATGTTAAAAAACCACATGTAAATCCAATCGAGACCCCAAAAAATTCTATAAAACCGTTCGTTGAGGATATGGAGAGTCGACCAAGAGATCTACAACCTGAATTATTATACGAGTACATCAACCCCGAAGGTACTTACGGTTTAACACGCAAAGATGCAGAAAAATTCTACAACGTGGGGTACGATTTAGATAATGTGTGCATGCAACAGATTAACCTAAAAAGTTTGGAGTCACAAGATATTATTGAACGTAAGTTTTAAATATATTTTTCTCAAGTGAAATTTATTTCTACATCTAATCATTCTTTTCAGATCTCCTAAAGTTTGAAGATCCTGTGGAGAAAGGCATTTGCAGATACGATGATGACGTCAAGCGGGAGATGTAGCTGATTGGAGAGAGCTCTTATACAATCAATAACTCTAGAACAAAGTTTGTGTCCATTGGTCTAAGTCCAGCACTGGGATTTATACCAATTATCAAAATCCACTGTGGACATAATGGTACTTTTAGACGCAACGGAATTTTCTTCACCGCAGAAGAATGGAGTGAATTCTCCAAAATGAATATAACCGAAATTAGAGATGGGGGCGCATGGAAGTACTGCGATCACCGCATGTCATATACCTCATACAAACAACTGGATGTTATATTACTTGAGTGTCGGAATTTTAAAATATTAATTTCTTCAATGACATTTAACAACTTGATTAATTTTAAGAATCTTATAAACTTTAAATTAACATTATTAAAATCCTATGAATTTGATTTATATTATAATATAATTATGGCTAAATGTTTAAAATTAGCTCACAAAGATAACGATTTGTATGGTAAAGTTATCCGCTTATTGAGTGAGAACGATACAAAAGGAGAGCTCAAGTATCTTATGATGGAAACACTGAACATGTTTTACGGTAAAATGTATTATGACTATGAATGTATGAATATAAACTCCTGATGAATTAAATGTTAAAAAAAAAATCAATCTTATTATTTACTCCTTCACATAAATAAAACAATGTGTGTGGGTTACAATATAAATTTATTATTATTATTATTATTATTATTATTATTAAAACTAAACTAGTATACGATTAAATTATTATAAAACATTATTTTTATCAATCCAACTATTATGAGTCTTATCAAGTCACAGCCACTTCACGAAAACTTTAGTTCCTTTTTTCTTTATAATTTTTTCCACTAGATATGCATCATTATGCTTAACAAGTTGAATTTCCTCAGCGTAAAATCCTCCTTTGATTGGGCTCCCCCTTGAATCTTCCAACAGGTACACAGTAGGATTTGTGATTTTAATTGAAATCACTTTAAATATTTCGGTAGACCAATTAGGTGTGTATCCCTTCGCAAAAACGGTTTTCTCCTTGCTGATTTGCACAAAGTCTCCAATTTTAAATTTTCACGGTCCAGCAATCTTGATGTGTAAATAAACGGTTTTCAACAACATCGATTCTTTATAGTGACTTCATTTGGTTTCATACCGATGGTACTATGCTTAATTGTTGTAATCTTTTGTGATATCAGGTAATACATCGATCCATTTATATTTGCCTTGTAAACTAAACTCTCTATATAATATTTCTTTAACAGTACGTATCACTCGCTCGGCCATTGCAGCCTTTTTAATAGTAAACGTAGAGTAATGATTAATCAAACGCTTTTTAAGCAAATTTTCAACATGCTTGTTGTAAAACTCTTTACCCAGATCGGTCTGCAAGTTTTTCGGGATCCTACCATCATTAAATATTTTGTCAAATGCACTCTTCACTGACGGTCCGCTTTTATCTTTTAGAGGTTCCGCCCACAATTATTTGGAGAAGCAATCGATTACAATAAGAATGTGTTTATATCCCTTATTTTCGCGAGAATACAGTATAAAATCAGCAAAATCAGCCTGCCACAGATCATCTAAACCTTTCAAAATGGTTCGTCTTCTAGAGAAATTTATTCGCGCGGGCTTGTGGATTTCAGTAACGATATCTTGTTTTACTTTACTCATTCTTGTTCGAAGAAATCAATTTTTGATGCTCTCTGTTTGAGCTCCCAATAACAAATTCATTTTTAATAACAAACTCCCCCCATTTTATTTGAATGTCGCTTTGAATTAGTTCATTTGTCTATTCGCTCGCTAATATCGTGAATTCGATCATTAATGCTGTTAATTTGAACCTTTACACTGTTGTATGTTGTTGTTAAGTTATCACTTATGGCTTCAATACGATCATAAACATTCAGTTTGAAGTTTGTATGTGCATTGCTGACCAAGTTCATATTCTGTTCAATTTTATGCAATTTACCCTTAAATGTCAGTAACTTTGATTCAATCATTTCAGGAATGGCTTTAATGCATAATTGAATTTTCTTATCGAGACCCTCATATTTGATATTAATATGATCAAAATCAGATTTATTTTCGGCGTTTAAATTTTTCAAGAGAGTATTGATAGCGTTCTTATCATCATCAGATTTCTTGAGAAGATTTGTAATTTTAGAGTCGAGGTAGTCGGAAATGTTGTGAACGTACAGCTTAGTCGTGACATCAGTATCATCGATAGGAGCATTAACATTTTTCAAACGCTTGTGAGAAATGTCGAAATTCCCATCAGCATCGCGCTTAAAACCGTTGCCTGGCGGGCCTCTTACACCAGCAAATGATTTATTTTGCGACAAATGACGTCCTAACTTGTCTACACTCATAGTGATATTGAGATTAAAATAAAAATTAATAGATTATATTTGCTTCTCTCAGCTCTTCTTCGATGGAGGCAATCTTGTTAGCGTGAGATGAATTTCCGGCTCTACGTGAAGCGTGTAGCAACCACAAACGTTCTATTAACTTGTTAGGATTATCCCAGTATGTGTATCAAAAGGGCTTATCTTCGACTTCTAATGTTGAATCAAATCCTTTACCTGCGTACGAATTGGCATCTGACACACTCTTGCTGCGTTTTGGACGGTGTGTAGTAGTAGTATTAGCAAAGGTTTCCATTATCTCTTCATCCACAGTTTTCTCGTTCACTCTCATTGCTCTCGCTTTTTTACGTTCATCTAACATAGGTTTAACTAACATTTTATATTTTGTTGTACCAATTCCCTGATGTTGCTCTGCAGGATTATAATTTTTTAATTCAGCATTAGTAGCCACTAAAACTTTAAAATAGTCTCTTTTGTCTTGTTCGGTATAATTTTGAGGAGTTTTCTTGAATAATAATTCATACAATCCATCAGTACCTATAAATTTTTTCCCTCTCACATAAAAATCTCCAATCCCATCAATCATTAGCTCTGTGTTTCCAACAATTATCTTGCTGGTATCAATGTCATAATTAACTCCCGTTACCGAAGAGCGATCATAAACAATTTTATCAGCATCTTTGACGTATCCAATAAGTAAAGGCACTAAATCATTAGGATACTGTTCGAGATATTCTCTCAAACCACGTTCAGTAATAGGTTCTGGGTTTTTATTATTTTCAACAACTGTATTATGAATTGTATTATCAACTGTATTATCAACTGTATCATCTGAAGACTCTAACCTACTTTTGTAAGTCTCTTCTTCGGGTTTATAATTTTCCTCCCTAAGTGTGGTTGCATCTGACATACCCTCGTAAGTGTTTCTTTCTAAACCTCCTTGTGTTTTATCAAATTGTATCATACTGGGTTCATATTGACCAAAGCTGACCATTTCCTCTGGTTTCGTAGGTGTAGAAGTTCTACCATATTTTCTCTTAGGTCTAATCGAAGTCACTTGCTGTTGCGGTGGTTGCGTAGGAGATTGTTTAATTTGAGGCGTTATATGAAGAACATTTGCAGGACCCGGAGGCAATGTAAAACTCTTTATTAACTCCTTAATTGGTTCAATTAAAGGCTTGTAAGTTTTATTCAAGATTTCATTATCATCGGATTGCTTCAGTTTGAGAGCCATTACTTTCTTGCAAATTGCATGCTTTACAGTTATGAGTTCCTTATCAACATTGTGTTTCTCCGTATTGAAAGGGTTCCGTAATAGAGAGCGCTTCTTATACCGCATCTCTAAAAATAGCGAACGCTTTTGTACCGATATACCGCTCGCTATTCCGCTATACCGCTCCCTATTCCGCTATACCTCTCGCTATTCCGCTATACCGCTCGCTACTCCGCTATACTGCGCGCTATATCAGGCGCTGTTCAATAGCTACCGCTTTTATACTGCTATATCAATTGCTATATAACTGCTTAATCTCTTTATACCGCTTCACTTCAATAGAGATAGAAATAATAACCACACCCCTCTAACGCATGCGCTATACTGATTGAGGTAATTATCAGTTTATTATTATATACTCGTCAAGTCCTTTGCGGTATCTGCCGGCATCAGAATCCTTGTCTATCACAATGAAACCATACTTTTCTTTCCAACATTCTGCAAATAGAGTTTTAAACTTCTCGAAACTCATATCGCTGCTCACATGGTCTTGGTATACATGTTTCAAATTTAAATCATCTTGTTTGAAGAGCATTATAAAATTTCCATTATCGCGAATCAAATGCTTAGGAATACGTGTATATGTTTGACATAGGTAAAATGAATCAACATTTTTATGTCTACCCATACTGAAGAAATTTCTAATTTTATCTTGTTTGTCACATGCAACATCGTCAAATATGAAAATTGAATTATTATTTGCTTCACTCGGATCGAGGATTTTGCAGTTTTCAGAAAATGAAAAATATCCAACTTCCGACATCGAGCTTAAAACGTCACTTAACATTTGATATTTTGGTTGATACAACGACTTTGAGTACTTTTCAAATTTTAAACCGTTTTCATGGAAAAGCATTGAAAATAAAACGTTAGTTTTGCCACAATTCGAGGGTCCGCATATTAAAGCTTTTACAGAATTTGGGATTAACGGGCCATGTTTTTCTGATTGTCCAGTCGTATCCCCCACAACTGAGTCTATATTTATAATTGGTAAAGTAACTTTCTGTTTAACGGTTCTCATTATACTAACTAAAACTCTAATTAATATGGCTATATATACACATCATTGATCTGATAAAATTATTAAGCAATGTACCACGGTAGAGGTATCATCAACAGCGCTATAGATAAGTTACCTGTTGAGCTCCACTTACCCGGATATAAATATTGCGGTCCCGGCACCAAGTTGAAGAAGCGTTTGATCAGAGGAGATATCGGTATAAACGAATTGGATAAAGCTTGTATGCAGCACGACATTGCCTATTCGAATTCATCCAAGTTAGAGGATCGACATAAGGCAGATAAAAGTTTGGAAAAATCTGCTTGGGAGAGAGTTAAGTCTAAGAACTCTTCGTTAAGCGAAAAAGCAAGCGCTCTAGCAGTAACTGGAATCATGAAAGCCAAAAGGAAATAAGGAATGGGCGTTAAAACTGTAGCTCTTCGCGCAGGTGTAGTAAATAAAGTACAAACGGCGTTAAAACCGTTAGCAAAAAAATTAAAAGTGCAGACGTTATACGAGAAAGTGCTAAAATTGCTTTGATTGCTGCCAAGGATGCTGTTAAGAAAACGGGTGGACGTAATAAAGTCCGCAAACCAATAGTTCTACCTATTCCAAAACAAGGTGGCTTTCTGCCACTCATACCCCTCTTTGCTGGATTAAGCGCCTTAGGTTCGATCGCAGGGGGTACTAGCGCTATCGTACGAGCAGTAAAATCTACTAAGGAGGCACAAAAGAAACTGCAAGAGTCCGAGCGTCACAACAAAACGATGGAAGCCATCGCTCTCGGAAAGAAGGGAAGCGGTTTATATTTAAAACCATATAAGAAAGGTTTGGGACTGTACCTGAAAAAATCAAAAAACTGTTAAGTTTGCTGCCCGATAGACCGCTCACAGATTTAGACTTAAAAAAATATACGAAACATATTAAAACATTTAGAGGAGTATTTATGCGAGATCAGTTACTGCATCACCCTCATTATAGAGAGTCAGGCATAATAAATCTGGATAGGGCGGCAGGAGCCGGCACTCATTGGGTAGCGTACAAGAAGAACGGCAGACGCGTGCAATACTTTGACAGTTTTGGAAATTTAAGCCCGCCGCTAGAAGTTGTAAAATATTTCAAAGCATGCGAGATAAAATATAATCACAATCAATATCAGAAATTTAACTCTCACAACTGCGGACATTTATGTTTAGAGTTTTTATATAAATAAAGATGTTAAAATTAATTTTATGCTAGTCATGTCTCGAACGTTCACCCTGCAAGGTGATAGCAGCGAACTATCGGTCAACTATTATCCCCCGATCGAATTAGATCCGCAACACGAATATTGTTTAGGACTCATTGGTTTTCACACATATAATTCCATACCGAACATTGAGGAAGGAATCAACAATAAATTCATTTTCAACGATAATAAATTGATCACACTTTCTACAGGCGCATACGAAATTCGTGACATTGAATTGTATTTGCAACGCATGATAACAGGGGGGTTAAATTTACCCGAGTCGGAAGCAGAAGAAATTTTGTCTATGAAACCCAATCACAACACTCTTCAGTGCGAAATCAAGAGCAAGTACGACATTGATTTTACACCTGATAAAAACACCATCGGGCGTCTTTTGGGATTTTCCGGAAAAGAAATTTTAAAAGCTGGAATTATTTATAGGTCCGATTTACCCGTGCAAATAATTAAAGTGGAAAGTATAAGAATAGAGTGCAACATTGTTACTGGAGCATATTACGACGATCGTCTGTCGCACACGTTGTTCGAATTTAGTCCCGCAGTGGATCCCGGTTACGCAATTAATATTGAACCTCGAAATATTTTATATTTACCGGTAAACGTTCGCAATAGCATCGACAATATCAATCTCAGAATATTAGATCAAGCGGGGGATCCCATTAATTTTAGGAAAGAAAATATTTAACTAAGATTCGAATTAAAACCTCTGTAAGATGGGAATTGTTTTCGGTAATAAAAAGAAGAAGAACAATGCGTTCACCATCAGTTCCCCTTTGCCTACAAAAGAGGTGACACGTCTTAATTTATCCCGATTATTGGCTCTAAGTTACAGAGTGAAACATTATGGGAAAAATTAACATTTTTGATGAAGTGCAATTTGATGAGAGCATCGTTAAAGAACAGTATCATTCTTACCGACCAAGGACTACAAACTTTGATAATAACGATAAAATCATAATCACAATTCAGAACCAAGATATTTTTACATGTCCAAGCGAAAGCAGTATATACTTGGTTGCAGAGGTCGAGGGACAGCCATCAGATAGAAAAACATTTAGCATAACCAACAACGTTTTCTCATTCTTGTTCGAAGAAATCCGATATGAGTTAAACGGTGTCGAGATTGATAGAACGAGAGATTTGGGTATCTCGAGCACTATGAAGGGGTTCCTTTCCTACGGAGACGCCGAAGATATTAAAGTTTTGGGAACTGCCGGGTGGGGCAAAACCGGTCAAATAAAAACATATTTTGTGAATAAAAAGTTTTTTGCTCTTATTCCGCTAAAGTGTTGGTTAGGATTTGCCGAAGACTATCAAAAAATAATGGGATTTGCTAAACACGAACTAATTCTACTACGTGCGTCTACTGATGGAAATTGTTTCATAAGCGATGATACTGATAAAAAAGCAATTAGCCAGATTAAATTAAAAATAAACAAAATCGAGTGGAGAGTACCACATATACAATTAAATGATGAGATTAAATTACAAATGTTGGAACAAGTTAAAACCGATCCTAGAATCTTAATCCCATTTTGCAAATGGGAACTACACGAACTACCCTCTATGAATAAATCTAAAGATAGTGTTTGGTCCGTAAAAACCTCAAACAGTCTAGAGAAATCACGATATGTAATTATAGCTTTCACGTCAACAAAAAGGGTGTGTCAAGTGAAGACGTTTGCACATTCGATCAATGTAACATTAAAAACATAAGAATCTATTTAAATTCTGAAACATATCCATACGAAAATTTAAATTTGGATTTTGACAATGGCGAATATTTAACCGCCTACGAGATGTACTGTCAGTTTCAAAGTAGTTACTATGATAATGCAAAAAATCAACCGTACTTTTCATTTACTGATTTTAAGAATTACACAATGTTTGTATTTGACGTTTCAAAACAAAATAAAAGCATCAAGTCTTCGACGGTAGACTTGCGCCTTGAAATGGAAGCTTCTCAGATTTTTAAAGACAATACTAGGTGTTATTGTCTCATTTTGAGCGATACCATAGTTGAATACACACCGCTATCAGGGTTGGTTCGAAAACTTGTGTGATGGGAAAAAGAGTGAGATTTAGTGAGCCCGAGTCAACGGTTATTTATTTGCCTGAAGAATGTGGTGACTATAGAAGCGGTGCTGAATGGATGATTGAAGCACAAAATAGACTACGATTTCAACGTAGAATTAAAAAGATTGCAATAACATTGGAAGCAGTAGTGAATCCTGAACGTAGAAAAATGCGTCAAATACCCATTAATTGAGCTCTTATTTTAGTCGAGTACAGACCGTTGATGTGTACACTTCATATAACATGATGATTATATTAGCTATCGATATGCAAGGATTTGTAATTGCAAATCAGTTTATACCGAAGGAAATAAGTATTGCGACAAATTACAAAAATATTCACACTTACTTGATGAAACCGACAATCGACTATTCGTTTTTAACATCTAAAGAAAAAATCCAAGCCAGATGGTTGGAAAATAACAACCACTCAATTCCATATTCCGGAGGAATTGTTGATATTTCCGAGATTGACAACATCTTTTACGGATTTACTCAGATTTTATCCGATGTGACGTGCGTGGTCAAGGGTGTTCAAAAAGAAGATTTTTTAAAAAGACATTTTCCGAATTTTACCATATTAAATTTAGAAGGTGAATTTAATTCACCAAAGTTTGAAAAATGTACTCATTTCTGTGCAAATCACACGGATGAGTTTAGAAATTGTTCACTTCAAAATGTAAAAAAAAATTGTACTTACTTAAATGATAATAATAATATTAAATATTATTAAATGTAACTTATTGTGTAATTGGTAATGTTAGATTGACATTTTTATTGATAAACGTACAAATTTATTTTGTAATTTTTTTAAAATAATAATAAATGTGTTATTAAGATGTTGTGTTTAATTTAACTACCTTTATAATAAACAATATACATTTTTAACAGAAAGTCAATTACATCCTGTTACTTCTGATTATGTTATAATTTCCAGTTGAAAATTGGTGATATGTTATCATGCATGTTGTTATAAAATGATGAAATAAAACACAGTTATAACATATATTTGATTTTTTTATTTAATGATTGTTAATATATCTTTTATATAATTTATAAAATACATATGAAATTATAATTACACATTTAACAATTGTTTCTTTATTTTAAAACATCCAGAAGGTTTTTTTGTATTTTTATTGCTTAGGAGCGGGTCAAGTACAAGTTTTTATTTTAGATTCGTGACGTACGCGACGAGCGCTTTCATTTGAGTACCATAAAGGCCCTTTTTGCGACACCGGAAGTCGCACTTCCGGCCGCCAATTTTGATATTGGGATAAAGATTACCACTTCCGGTCGCCATTTTGGATTTAATTTTGACCCACCCTGTATATACAAAGTCTTTCGACCACCCTGTATATATGCTCGTTCGCTTGCTGCCGCTAGGTGGCTGCTGCTGCTGCTGCATTGCCCTCGCACACTTGGAACCCTGCTGTTGGCAACCTGCTGCTGCTAATCAGTACCGTATGGTCAAAAAGGCTTAGAAGCAGGTTAAGTAAACATTTTTATTTCAGATTCGTAACCTACGCAATGAGACCTTTCATTTGAGTACCATAACGCCCTTATTTGCAGCACCGGAAGTCAAACATCCGGTCGCTATTTTTGATTCTAAAATAATGATAACTACTTCCGGTCGCCATCTTGGATTTATTTTTGACACACCCTGTATATACAAAGTCTTTCGATCACCCTGTATATGCTCGTTCGCTTGCTGCCGCTAGGTGGCTGCTGCTGTCTCTCATATTGTCCATCCTTCCATTTCCGATTTCTGGTTCTCACTCACACACAAGGAGCTTTTATGGATGACGTCACCTACTGCTCGACGCAGAGGCGCGGATGACTCATCTATTGGACTGTTTACATATTAATATGGATATGATATTATTGCACGTCATCAAAGTGGAGGGGCACGTTTTACAATTTCTTATACACATTATAACACAGCACCGAAAGAGGAGGAGCGGAGGGCCCCGGAGCCGCTTATTCTATCTACTTATTACCAGAACGTCGGGGGTATAAAAACTAATCTCAAAGAACTTATGCTGGCTGTAGCTGTATCTAACTACAATATTATTGTACTGACCAAAACTTGGCTTAATCAGGACATCAGCGATGCGGAGCTACAATTAAGTGGTTACAGTTTGTTTAGATGTGATCGCTCTTCATTAACAAGTACATATAAGTGTTATTTGTAATGATAGTTATTCTGCTAATTTTGTTGCCAACTGTTATGGATTTCTAAACTGCGCTCAATGTATTTCAATACTTAATGATGGTGGTGTGTTCTTAAATTTGCGTTAATTTATTTTACTCTGTGCTGCATTTTGCTATTGACTGTTTTGTCCCCAAAAAATTATGGCGTAAAAACATTTTTTCAGTTTGGTTTAATAAAGAATTGATTTTACTTACAAGACTCAAAAAAACTTTTCATAAACGTTATAAATTTTCAAGACTTTTGTCTGATTATGACGAGTTTCAATCAATTTGTTCTTCGTGTAAAAGTCTCAGTACATGTCTATACAAGCAATATATTACTCGAACAGAAATGAACATTTAAAGTAACCCTAAGCATTTTTGGAAATTTGTTAGTGACACTAGAAAAACAAATGATTTTCCAGCTACAATGTATTATAAACAAAAATCTTGCAGTAATAATTAATAATTTTTCTGAATTCTTTTCCTCTGTTTACAATACACAAACTCATCCAACTCCATTGTTTGACTTAAAAAAAAAAACGTATTACATCGAGCATTTTCAATTAGTTTGTTGGATTTATTTAAACGGATTGAGAATCTTAAATGTAACTTTAGCACTGGACCGAACGGTGTTCCATCTATGATGTTAAAATAATGTATTTATTCAATTTCTACGCCATTGCATTTACTTTTTGAGGCTTCTCCTAATGAAGCCAAGTTTTCTCTAGTTTGGAAACAAATCTACGTTATGCTTATACATAAATGTAGAGCTAAAGAGGATATTACTAATTATAGAAATATATGCATCCAGTCTGCTATTCCTAAGTTGTTTCATCAAATTGTAACTGGTCAAATACAATGGATGTGCAAAAGCATTTTAGTGGAACAGTAACATGGGTTTCGTGAGGGTCGTTCTACTTTTACAAATCTTCTTTGTTACAAAAATGATCTTTTGAATGCCTTTCAATCAAGAGTTTAAGTAGATTCTATTTACACAGATTTTTCAAAGGTTTTTGATAGCGTTAATCATAGAATTTTAATTGCTAAGCTTTGGGATTTGGGTTTTTATGAATCTGTTGTTGCGTGGTTGTTGAGCATTTTGAAGGATCTCATTGTAAACCAATTCTGTTTTTACTTTTTATTAAAGATGTTGTTTATTCTATTAATTCTTTGTCTTATCTTTTACTTGCTGACAATCT
Organism: Tachinus rufipes; assembly: GCA_963932245.1. Taxonomy (NCBI): domain Eukaryota; kingdom Metazoa; phylum Arthropoda; class Insecta; order Coleoptera; family Staphylinidae; genus Tachinus; species Tachinus rufipes. The sequence continues at coordinate 65,338,967 of OZ010745.1, read as the reverse complement.
TAAAATTTCAAAAAAAATATCATCTATCGATGACTGCATTAGTTTGCAAAATAATTTGGATTTTGTTCATTTATGGTGTCTTATTAATAACTTATTGTTTAACGCAAATAAATGTTTTTCGATAAGCTTTAACAGAACTTTAAGTAAAGTATCGTATGACTATATTATCGGTAATAATGTTTTGGAACATGTTACACAAATAAAAGATTTGGGCGTAATTTTTGATGTGCAACCGTGCTATAAAAATGATAGGGTTTGTGTATAGAATGTCAACTAAACTATTTTCAAACACACTCAAACTACTTTATTGCGCTTTGGTACGTTCTTCATTCTACAGCATTTATATATACAATATAGAACGTATTCAAAACAAATTTCTTCGTTTATTCTTGTACAAATTAGACATTTTATCTGAAAATTACGATTTTAATCTCATTGCATTACAATATAATCTTCTGCCGCTGAAAATTTGGCGCAAAAAAGCCAATTTATCATTTTTACGTGGACTAATAATGTCTGAGATTGATTGCCAAGAGTTACTTACTAGTAACTCTTCTATTTAGACAATCTCCATTATTTAGAGAGTCTATACATTCTAGCAATTATGGATTTAATAATCCAATTAGTAGAATGTGTAGAACCGCAAATAGTTTTTCTAATAATATTGATTTATTTTGTGTTTCTAAATATAGTTTTAAGAGTCAACTAAAATGTGATTTATTATTCAATATTTGTTTATATATTTTTGTGTAAATGTAATATTGCTTGCAATTTATCGTTATTTATGTACATAATGATGTAGATGTAAATGGTTGGTATTATTAACTGTCAACAAACGTCATAAGCATGGTTGTTGAGCTATTTAGAAAATTGTACTCAGAGTGTTATCAATAACTTTTTATTACTGCCAATTATTGGTTCCTCAGAGGTCTCATTATGGTCCAATTCTGTTTTTACTTTTTATTAATGATATTTTTTGTTTTATTAATTCTTTGTCTTTTCTTTTATTTGCCGTCAGGTCTAAGAAATAATAAAAAAATATTATCTATCGACATTAGTTTGCAAAATGACTTGGTCTTATTAATAACTTGTTGTATAATGAAAATAAATGTTTTTCAATAAGCTTAAACAAAACTTTAAGTAAAGTATTGTATGATTATACTATTGACAAGTATTGTTACACAAATAAAAAATTAGGGCGTAATTTTTGACCTAAAACTAACTTTTGTTAAGCATATAAATTATATGTGTAACCGTGCTATAAAAATGATAAGATTTATTTAGAGAATGTCTACTGGCCTATCTCCAAGCACACTTATTTTTTTTGTGTATTGTCGTACAAATTGGGCATTTTTTTCTGAAAATTACGATTTCAACTACATTGCATTGCAATATAATGACCTATCTCTAAGCACACTCAAACTACTTTATTGCGCTTTGGTTAGATCTCATTTAGAGTATGTTCCGTCAGTTTGGTGCTCATTCATACCAAAACACATTTTTTTGTTTATTGTTGTACAAATTGAGCTTTTTTTTTAAATTACGATTTCAACCACATTGCATTACAATAAAATCCTTTGCTGAAACATTACCGGAAAAAAGCCGACTTTTAATTTTTGCGTAGACTTATGATGTCTAAGATTGATTGCCAAGAGCTACTTGTATCTCTTCCGTTTCAAGTATTCGACAATAATTGGACAGTCTCCATTATTTGGAGAATCTATACATTCTACTAACTATGGATTCAATAATTTATTTGGCAGAATGTGTAGAATTGCAAATAGCTTTTCTTATAACATTGATTTGTTTTGCGTTTCTAAATGTACATTTAAAAATTGATCAAAATGTGTTATTAAAAAATTTTATATTTTGTCTTTATATGTATACATTTTCTGTGTTTATTTTGTATTTTTTATATTTTTGTTTAGTTTTAAGTATTACACATTGTTTGTCATTCATTATTATTATGTGTAGATGTAAATGGTTTTTTTTATATGCCGTTAATAAAAGAATTAAATTGTCGAAATTATTACTGCATTTGTCAAAAAGTTTTCAGCAATGTAATATCATCAATTGGAATAAATAAGCAGAACCTGTCAAAAAGTCACAATTTTTTTTTTTAATTACAAAAACTATCAACCAATTTACAGCAATGTAATAAAATGCCATCTGTTAAAAAGTAAGTAAACAATTTGAAAAACTACTTCTCAAGCAATTTACAGTATTAATTTATGTTGCCAGAAATATAGCAGACTTGTCAAATAGTACTTTATACTGCCATAAATACTGTCAAAAAGTAATACTACATCTGTCAAAGTTTATTAAAACAATCAAATAGATTTTAACAATGTTTTAAAATGTATTCTAATACATTCAACTTTTATTTTTAAAAATGTTACTACATTTGTTAAAAAGTTACTATGAATTTTAAAAAGTTACTAAAATTACCAAATAGTTTACAGCAATGTGTAAATATATGTACCATAAGTTGGAAGCAACTTGCCAGTTTTGAAAAATTATATTCTGAATTGTTATTAAAACTGTCAAAATATTACAAAAACTGACAAACAGTTTCCAGCAAGATAATATACTAAATTGTATTTTAAACTGTCAACAAAATTACTAAACCTGTCAAAAAGTTACTAAAATTGTTTACAGCAATGCGATTAAACAAAAGTATTATCTGCCAAATGTGTCAAATTTTATTCAGTTATTGTTATACAGTTTACAATATAATAATTTGGTAAAAATGTATTATTCAATATTAATAATAATAATAATAATAATAATAATAATATGTTTATTTTTTTATAAATAATCATAGTTACAAAATATACAATTACAGTAATAATGACAAAGAAAAAGAAAAAAAAACGTCACAATTAGTAGGTAAACTCTATAACACTACATAGCAATCAACTACAATCTAATTTTTAATTTAAATGAGTAGTGCATTATACATTTTCATACAAAAATATTTTGGTCTTTTTTCAAGAGCTGTTAAATTATTACACGGATACAAATATAAATCAAAAATTTTTGTTTCATATTAATGGCTTGCGGTATTATTCACAAATAAGTTTTTATGATTATAATTATATATTAAACAATCATAAACATACAAAGCATAAAAAGTTAAAAAATTGTGCATTTTGAATACTCCTTTGCATGATTGCGTATAATGCATACCACAAATTACACGAATTGTCGCTTTTTGAAGTATAAAAATATTATTCAATTTGATGGCGGATCCCCTGAATATTACACAGTAATCTCTCGATAGATGTAAAATTTGAGTAATAAACGGTTCTTAGTGTGTCAGTACTAACATAAGATTTTAAAACTCTTAACAAATATATTACTTCATTTAGCCTAGTTTTTAAACTAGATATGTGAGTTGACCAGCCTAAAGTGTCATCCAAGTGAAGTCCCAAAAACTTGCAGTGATTTTGTAGTTGATATTGTTGATTAACAAGACATATATTACTAGCTAGCTGAATTCTATTTCTGTTGGTTTAAAAATTATAAAAATAAATAAAATTATTATTAGAGTTTGTTTCTTGTTAAACATTCAAAAATATTTGTTAATACTGTATTCCCTTGTACAATAGTTGCGTCAGTAGATCATATGATAGAATGCTTGTATCATCCGCATAATTAACAAGTATCTGTTTTTCACTACTCAATACTGTATGCAGGTTATTCATATAAAATACACACAAAATAGAGCCAATCAAACTTTCCTGAAGAATTTCCATGCTAATTCTTAATTTATCAAATGCTACACTTTTGTTTCTAAAGATAATATGACTTTTTGTTGTCGGTTTGTTAGATACGAACGGATCAATTGAAGTCTGATACCTCTAATGCCATACCTTTGTAGTTTATTCAATAGTATATGGTAGTCTATAGTGTCAAAAGCCTTAGATAGATCTAAAAATACTCCAAGTAGAATTTTTTTGTCATCTAAGTCTGACAATATTTCTGTAATAAAATCAAAAGCTGCAGTTGTTGTAGATCGGCCACTAAGAAACCCATGTTGGTTGGTTGGTTAAAAAACTCTACAATTTTTGTACTAATAGTCATTTCAAAGATTTAAAAAAAAACTTGTCGGAATGCCAATAGGGGTATAGTTTTCAAAAGTATTTGCATCTTGTTTTTTATAGATGGGTTTAATTATTGCTGATTTTATTTGAATAGGAAAAATTCCAGATTTAAAAGAACAATTACTTATATGGCACAACGGTGTAACTATTGCATGTATGCATGATTTTATAATATATATTAGCACTTTATCAATTCTAGAAGTCATTTTATTTTTTATTCACTCAAAATATAATAAATTTCATTATTTGTAACTGGAGAAAAAAACATAGTTTTGTTATTAAAATCAATATGACTCAAATCATTTTCTATTTGCGGTAGGTTACTAAGTAAGCGGTGAGCATATTTATAAAATATTGATTCATTTCATGTGCAACCGATTGTGAATTATCTCTAATCTTTGTGTCCAAGTTTTTATTATTCGAAACCAAGCTATTTACAATTTTCCATGTGTTTTTTTGTTTATTATCGCTACTTATAATTTGATTATTGTAATAGCCTTTTTTTAAATTGCAACAAATAGTTGTATTGCGTTTTGTTCTGATTATAATCTTGTAAGTAGTTACAATCAACCGACGACATAATAAATAAGATATCTAATTCCTTTTTACATTCTTGTATTTCACTTGATGGCTTGAGTTTGTTATTATTTTTTGTTGCATTTTTAACTTGCGTAAATGCATTATCAAATGCAAGCAAAAAAGTATTGAAAAATAGAACCCATTTTTCATTTACTTCAAATTCTTGCATTCTGTATATATTTTCTTTTGTAATTCTATGAAACGTTTCAATGTTAACCATTTTATAATAATAATAATTTATTTGTATCATTTAAATTGCACATACATATATAAATTACACATAGTAAGTACATCAGTAAATAAAACAAGTCATACAGATACAAAATGCAATAGCACATAAAATTTAAAACTATTTTTTAATTAAAATTACATTTGACATAAAAAATAAGATAATACAAAAGTTAAAATAAACAAAGAAAACTGTTACGCGTTTAAGTAATCTTGTACATCGTAACATTTTAAAACTATTAAATATTTTTTAATTTTTGCTTTAAATACTTTAAAATCTTTGATCGACTTTATTTCTATTGGGAGCTTATTAAATAATATGCACCCTATATGGTTTAAAGATTTTTCATATAATGCTAAATGATGTCTATTTGGCTTTAGATATAAGTCTTGACGCGTGCTGTAGCTTGTAGCTTGTTGAATTTGTCATAATATTTTTTAACAAAACATAAAACTTCAAATTTATATACGCTGGGCAGTGTAAGAATAAGATGCTTTTTAAATGCTTCCCTACAAGAGTCTCTGCTTTTGAGATTAGAAATGATTCTCACAACACGTTTTTGCATTAAAAATACTCTATTGCTTTGAGAAGACATACCCCAGTGTATAATCCCATATTGCATAATAGAATAAAATGAAGCGTAGTATGTTGATATCACAGACTCATAATTGCACTCACGAGTAATACTGCGTACACACTTGCAACAATCTGCCGTACCGCAACACCGTCGCGTAACATCGTCGCGTACCATCACTCCGCAACACAACTGCGTACCGCAACATCGTCGCGTAACAGAAAACCGACAAGCAATGAGACGCTGTTGCGGAGTGATGTTGCGCGAGGATGTTACATGACGATGTTGCGGTACGGCAGATTATTGCAAGTGTGTACGCAGTATAACACTTTAGTTGTAGCTGCAAGGTCAATGCAGCCGGTAGGAATTTGATCAATAATAATTGAGTTGTGATTATGTAAACTTTGTCTACTTTTAAAAAGTACACACACTGTTTTTTTTATTATTTATGCATAACTTATTTATGTTGCACCATGAATTAAACTCATTGAACGTTGTTTGCACCGTTGGTTCTATTTGAGATATGTCTTTGCCGATAATAATAAAGTTGTTATCGTCTGCATATGACGATAACTGACAATTTGATTGTGATATTCAATCTACAAGTTCGTTTGCGTAAATAATGAATAAAGTTGGACTCAATAGAGCGCCCTGAGGCAGACCAAGCCCTAGATTAGCTGAATTTGACTGGGTACCATTAATTATCACTGCTTGTAACATGCTAGTTAGAAATGACTTAAACCATTTTATTGCCACGCCTCTTACACCGTAGCAGTGCAACTTGTGTAACAACATCTCATGGTTTACACAATCGAAAGCCTTAGATAAGTCAACAAAGAGCCCAAGAGCTAATTCTTGATTGTCTAATGCCAAGTGTATGCGTGACATAAAATCAAATAAGGCTGTGTCTACGCTATGCCCTGCTAAAAAACCATGTTGATTGTTATTAAATAGATTATACTTTTGAAAAACTGGACAATAGACTAATTGGTCTGTAGTTTTCAATACATTCATGGTCTACTTTTTAAAAAAGTGGAACAACTACTGCAATTTTGAGTTTTGATGGAAATTTCCCAGTTTCTAATGATAAGTTACAGAGAAATGCTAATACTTCTAATATATAAGCTGAACATTGTTTAAGTAGTTTTGTGAAAATACCATCATCTCCAGCTGCGTTTGAGTTATTTAATTTATATAAAATTTTCATTATATCAGTTTTTGTAACGGGACTAAAAAAGAAACTGTTTTCATGTATTTTAATATGTTTGTCGACTTTATGTAATTCCGGAGAATTATCGCTAAAGATACTTTTATAAGCTGTGGTGCTGCGGTACTAAAAAATGCGTTAAATGCGTTACACAAGTCTTTATCGTTCTCATATTCTTGAGGTAAAGTAGAAATTGGAATATTATTGCAAGATGTTTTATCTTTGATTAGTTTCCACATTGCTTTTATTTTATTATCTGAGTTTCGGATGTAGTTGTCATTGAATAACCGTTTCGATTTTGCAATGCATATTTTATATTTTGTTCTTGTTGGATAGTAAAAGATTTTAAGACTGGATATTTATTAGAAAGCTCTTTTAAATTTGATACTTTCCGTCTCATTTCCATTATTTCGGGAGTGATCCAGCTACGTCTGTGTATGTGGTTGTAAGTTTTTTTGAGTTGAAAACTCTGATTAAAATAACTCATAAACTTTTCTAAGAAAATATTAAAAGCGTCTTCTGCACATGTACTATTAATTACCGTTGTCCACGTTTCTGAATTTAAAAATCTACAGAATTGATTAATGTTTTTCTCAGAAAATTGCCTCTTATACTGAAAGGTTTTATCTTGAGTGATTTTCTCACATTTAATAATAATAAACTGAGCAAAGTGGTCAGACATATTAGATTTTAGTACCTTTGCTACATAATTTTCCGGACTTACATTTACACAGATGTTATCTAGACAAGATTCCTTATCTTTTTCAATACGTGTTGGTTCGTATATGGAATTGTGAATATTATAGCATTTCAAAATATCCATAAATTCATTTTTTATATGACTAGCCCTGAGAAGGTCAATGTTAAAATCACCGCTTATAACAATTCTGTTGTTTTCTACAGCTACTAACTCTAATATTAATGAAAGTTTTTCAAAATATATATTTATATTAGCTTTATTATTAATGTTTCATACATTATTATTTTTGTTAATATAAATGTATTGTTTTATCAAATAATATAATAATATTAAATTAGATTCTAATAAAACAGAGATTCAACTAAATTCTTAGGAGTACATATTGACAGCAGACTAAATTGGACTATACACGACGAGGATTTATCGGAATAGTTATGTAGTGTAACATATAGAAACTTAGAGTATTTGTTACCTCAATATGTTCTAAAATCTGTATATTTTGCTATGTTTCATTCACACCTTACATGGAATACTTAAATAGAGTCACTCCAACATATCAAATAGATTGTTTGTTCATCCGTGCTAATAAGTACAGAAATAGTGCAAATTGCTATGGTCCAAAACTGTTCAACTTGCTTTTATCTAGCATCAAATCTGAATCTATTAAACAGTTTAAAACTAAAATAAAAAATTATCTTATTAAAAAAACTTTCTTCAATTTAAATGAATGCTTTAAATGTTTTGCTAGTAATTCTCTTCGATGTTAATGTTTTTAATTTATAATACAAGTATTTTTTGTTTTAAATGTTAAACTTTAAAATGATTTATACTATCTATTTTACTTTATCTTTATGGTAGGTTTTTTAAACAAATGTTTTATCACTTGCATTAGTTTACGTTTTGAAGTTTTTAATGAGTTTATGTAATTTTTCTTTTTTTTTTCTATTTTGTATATAGATATATATATATGTACATATATGGCCATGTCTGAGTCAAGTGTACGGAACAAAAATTTGATTTTGCTCATACCACTGAAAATGCCTATCTCTACATGTGTCCTGATCTTGTGAATTTTTTTAGATTTTTTCAATAAGCCATTTTCGAGTAATAAGCAATCAAAATTTGAAAAGATTTTTTGCATTTTTTATTTTTTTGATCGTTTGTAACTTCTTAGGGTTGCATTTTTAGGAAAAAACTGTAATAAACACGCCTCTATCAAGTCAGCTGTCAGAAAATATGTATTTCATAACATAACCTGTTGTGCATTATCCATCTATATACCCAACCAACTTTGCAACTTTTATTGAATTTTATTTAAATTTTAAATTTGCTTGTTTTATCAGTGTTTTATCAGGCCGTGTTCAGGACGACTCATCACGCGTACTGAACGCGCTTGATGACTATCATTTGCTGGCAGCGCTTGTCATTTTACTCATTATACATCTAGGTTCGCTTGGTCCGCGCTTTTAATGAATAGATGTTTTTTAAGACTTCATTGAGCACACCTACGAGAAGGCGTATGCTGAGGTAAATGATAAGTTTTCTACACTAACAAAGCGACTTTTTTTAGTTATTTTTTTCAGCTCTTAGTCAAGCTGACACTATTATTTGTTTTTGAAGTAGAATGGCTTGCTCTAGAAGATTCTGAAGTTGTAAAATTCTTAGCTGAAATATAATCTTCTTTATCTGAATTGTTATCAATATCAGAATCTATTGCCTAAGCGTCAATAATTCTATCAATTAAATTATAAAAACTGTCTGGATCCATTGCTTCAAACTGATCAAAGTAAAACCTGTTTCCTATGTTTAATTATAAAAAAATCTACTTTATTTTTATTTATTTTTGTTTACAGTTTGGTTGATATTATTATAAAAAAAATCAAAAAGTAAAGTTTAGACTTATAAAGCTAAACTGCGTTTTTGTAAGTTATATCAAAATAGATGTCTAATATCATCTTTTTGGTTACTTATGCCGTAAATCTAAATATTCAATCATATTCACTACATATTACTTTACATATCTACCAATTTTTAACTTTTACGTTGGTAAAATAACACTATTATCAATTTTAAATTAAACATAAACTTAGAGCCGTCTTACACGAGACTGATTTTAATACAAGTGTCAGTACAATAATTTTGCGCGCCAATTTTTCAAATATTTAGCAAGCTTTTAAGCAAGAATTTAGAACAGGTTCTAATTTTTTTGATAAAATCTTACTAAATAATTGACACATACATCTGTCAATGTATATATATGTCGCCAAAAACACTGGATTATAAAATTAAATTTTTAAATAATTGGCGCGTAAAATTATTGTACTGACACTTGTATTAATAGTGCGTTCCGTATATCAACCGAAGCGACCGAAATCCCGGTTATCCTGAAACAGGTTTATATACGGAACGCGGTTACCTGAAAAAGGTTACAAAGGTTGCGACCGCACTCACCATGAACTAACGTCGGTGAATTTCTATTAATCGTGGTTATACATGGCGGTAATTTTGAAATACAATCAAAAGTGAACAAAAGCGTCAAATGTTGCTCGTGTGTTTTATTAAATTATTAATTATAGGTTATAATGTATATGTATGTTCCTGTCAATGCTTAAACGGGCAAAGGCATGAGTGCAACAGAGCAAACATAATTATTGTGTATAGTTTCCTGTTATACCTGCCAACCTCTACTGGGATTACTGTATTAGCAGGTAGATAAATACATACAATCATCTAATATTAAGCACAGAAATTTAAAAAAATATAGCACTAAAGCTAATAATAAATAAATTCATGAAGTTTGAGCCTAAAATATTTCAGTTTTGTATTTTGACGTTTCTATAACCGCTGTCGTTCCGTAAATCAAGGCGTAACCTAACCGCCGGTTACTTCGGTTGATATACGGAACGCACTATAAATAGTGCGTTCCGTATATCAACCGAAGCGACCGAAATCCCGGTTATCCTGAAACAGATTTATATACGGAACGCGGTTACCTGAAAAAGGTCGCAGGGGTTGCGACAGCACTCACCATGAACAAACGTCGGTGAACTTCTATAAATCGTGGTTATTCATGGCGGTAAATTTGAAATAAAATAAAAGTGAACAAAGGCTTCACATGTTACTCGTCTAGCGTCTAGTGTTTTATGTGTCTAGTAGTTGGGACGTTGTGTGCATTATGAATTAAAAGATAATTAAACTTTTCATAAGCTTAAGGGCCTTAATGTTAGCTGCTAAGAGGTGACCTTCCAAGAATCGTTCCCCCAGTTGGGAAATCCGGCCCTGGCATCACTTCAAGTAACTCATCCAAAGTAACTTCAGGATTATCTACATATAACATACAAGCATCTATTATTTCTCCAAGGTTGTGAGAAGGAATATTAGTTGCTAACAGAGCAAACATTATTATTGTGTATAGTTGCAGTTGCTTGTTATACCGGCCAACCTGTACTGGGATTACTGTACAAGCAGGTAGATAAATTCACGATAAATACATACAATATCTAGGATTAAGCAATTTAAAAAATATAACTAACAGTAATGACATAGATTAAACGATAAATTATAATAAATAAATTCATGAGGTTTGAGTCCATAATATGTTAACATTTTAGTTTTGAATTTTGTCGTTATTATAACCGCGGTCGTTCCATAAATCAATCAAGATTTTCAGCAACCGATCATAGCCGTAACCTAACCGCCGGTTACTTCGGTTGATATACGGAACGCACTATAAATGGACGGTGCAACTCGCATACCAAAGCTATTTAACTAATGCTTAATTTTTAAGTAGTGTCGGTGAGAAGTTTTCAAATATTCAAATGCTATTGTTTAAATTTTCCGCGTTCATCATTTATTTCAAAAGTTTAAATTTCCTTCGTCAACTTTTCTCACTATTCAGGGCAATATACAAAATAAAATACTTAGATGTAGGCAGAGTGGCCTACCTATCTTATTTAGAAGGAGGAGTTAATAATCTGTAATATGTATACAATGAAGTATGAAGTAGAGTACTCCACTACTTCATTGTAAGTGTAAGTACATATATCAAAGTGATCTGTGATAACAAAAGTAGTAAAAGTACTGACAAAATATTTCACCAGTAAACTGTAAATAAACAATACTATACAACAAAAAAAATGAAAGAAAAATACAAAGAAATTGATTTGGTTATTAAGCAAGTTTCGGCACACTATGAAATAGAATCAGTTCATACATATAATCTATCACAGTTAAATGGTTACAAAATTTTAAACATACAGTTCAAAGAATGCTGTGATAAGACTGAAGACACTAAAATGATAAAGGATATAATTCAAACAGTACCTGATATAAATAAATTAACACATCTGAAACTGTCTATGTGCAACTTGATGGAGATTCCGGTGAGCTTCAGTATATTAAAACTGCGCTACATAGATTTGTCACACAACAAATTAAGATCTATTCCATGGTGTTTTTATTACGGTCTCAAAGATGTTGAACGTCTGAATCTTAGTCATAATACTATAGGTGAATTTAATCGAGAACCAATGTGCATTATTAACCTTAAAGTATTGGATGTTTCATACTGCCAGTTGAAAAATATACCTCGGTGGTTGGTGGTTAAGACTCCTAATATACAAGAAATTAATTATAGCCATAATAGTTTGCAGGGTTTCAAAGGAATAGTCACTTCACCAACTTGTAATTTAAAGTTTTTAAATTTTACAAATGCGACTGTTAACAATAATGATTTGGAATATTTTAAACAATTTCCGCTTAAATATCTCAACTTAAGCAATTTAGACAATCTGCTAGTAAATTCTAATTTGAAGCTAGAATTATTATTGGATAACCCTAAGTTTGCACGAACATTGGAAAAATTATATTGTAATAATTTATCGATTTGTGATATTCCTGAATTTATTCATGATTTTACCAATATAGAAGAATTACATTTGGAAGAAAACTCTTTGATTAAATTACCAGATGGAATCATTAAATTAAAAAAGTTAAAAGTTTTAAATGTTTCGAAAAACACTTTGTTTTCACTTCCAAATAATTTAAAAGAATTGATTAACTTGAATATCTTTATGGCTTCCCATAACATGCTATGCAAAGTCAATATTGAGTTGCCTCAATTGAAATATATTGATTTATATAATAATGAAATTGATGAAGTTACATTGCCATCCAGTATTGAATACATAGATTTGGATCAAAACTGTTTGGAACCTGAATTAGTTTGTAGTAATTATAAAGATAAACGTGATGGTTTAAGAGAGCAATTACAGAATGGTGTTACAAGAAAATTGGGAAGTAAAATATTAGAAACTGAAAGTGAGTGTTCCGTTTATTCATCAAGCAGTGCAAGTAGTGACGAAGATATTGAAGATTATCAAACATGTTTCGTGGCAGATGAAGATGATAATTGGGAGTGTTATGATAATGTGAACTATGATTTGATTTCAAGATCTGATGATGAGTTTACAGGTGACCGTTCTCCTAATCCTATAATACAAACAGTTAATAAATTGCGAAACAATTTGGATTATTTATATATTGATGCTGATTAGTTTATTGGAACTACATTGTTTTTTGTTATAGGAAATGTTTTAACTGCATGATTTGCTAAAATATTTCTTTACTCTAAGTTTTGAGTTGTTTCATTTAGTTCAAATATTTAAAAATTGTAAAATGATATTATGCATGTAAAAACGTTTATCGTTACTGCGATAAATTAATAATAGATTTTTGTAATAATGATTTATATTATTTAAATAGTTTGTGTTCAAATTTAATTTTATATATTTAATATATATATATATTTAATATTTATATATTATTTGCTTTGAAAATTTAATCAACTGATATATTTTAAATATAAGTTGTAGAAAAATTAGGGATTATGATTATGATATGTAACTATGCGGTTTTGGGGGACCCTCAGCGAGTATTGGAAAAATAACTTTGTTGAGTATAAGTAAGGTCACATTTATTATTTTTACTCTTAATCTGCAGTTTAATAATTACACCACAATCATTAATCTTGTATAATTATGTTTGATACTTTTAAATGCTGTACTTTTTAATATTTAAATTTTGCATAAAAATAAAACTGACTATTTATTTATTTACAATTATTACTGATTAGAAGCAAAGCATTTATGACTGAACTAGTACTGATGGGCTTGTGAACTAACAAAGATGGTAGATGCTACCAGTTCTGAGTACAAAAAATCTATTAAAAGCAAGCAAAATTGAAATATTATTCATTAGCAATAGTTAACACTGATTATTACCCTCATCTGTCTAATCGATCAATCAGATTGCTTATAAAAATTTGTATATTTTAAAGCTTTCAAAATTGTTTCAAATATATTTTATTGACAAAGCCAACATTTAAAATAGATACATAATTGCATTGCTCTATGTATTATCTCTGATTAAATCATATCATAACAAATAATCACTTATTCTAATGTCATGTATGTAGGTGATTATGTTATTTAATTGCTGGATTACATTTGATACTTGATATTAAATTAAGAATGTTTTAGAGAACAATTTAATAATTAGATTCATGATTTAATTACAAAAAAACAGTTTTATTGTTTTGTAAATAAATCACAAAACCAATAGTTTTAAGCTCTAATAATTTTATTATAAAAAATGACCATGTTAACACTGACATTTAAAAATTAATTTGTCAATGTTGGTTGTCAAATAATTTATTTTATGAATTAATCATTGCAATCATGTTACTTTAAAAATATTGTGCAATTTCATTTGGTCAAGTTGTGCTTTTTTTCAATAAAGCTAGGGTTGTTGGGTGCTTGGCTCTTATGAGGAGGTACTGGGATTGAACCTACTAGGCTGTAAGTTATTTGTTCTATACTTTACAGTATCCGTCTCATGCATTGAAAACTGACTGTAAGTTAAATATTGCATTGTTTTATGTCTTTATTGTGCGTTTTACAGCTTTTTACATCCAACGGCTTATTAGATGACTTCATGGTTGATATATTAATCATTTTGCATCATTTCACCCCTAATACTTGGAAGGATCTTTGATCTAATGGAACTAGATTGGTATGGTTAAGTATAAAAACATTTTTTTTGTGTTTAAAATGAAAGAATTGGGATAATTATATTATAATTAGGTTATTTACCAATATATACTTGAATTACAAATCATTACTACCTATCAGAAAAGAATTTTATTTGATTCAACAATTTTGAGATTCTTGACTTTTTTTTTAGTGTTAGCAAATTTATCCACACATTTGAGGCTTTCAATGCAACAATGGCCAACCCACATACTTTTTAAATAGAATTATATATAATGATTGAAATATATTGGTGTTTGCCTGTTTCATGAAAAGTCTACACCGTTCAATTTTATTTATTATTTTAACAAACTATTATACAGGGTGTTTTTTAACTGGAGGCGAAAAGGAAATTTTAGGTACATTTTTTTAATTTTAAACAAAATCTAAATAACTTTTTTGCTCGCTTCGTTGTCGAGATTATCAAAAAATACACCTTATTTAGAAAACTTTTTATTTAGCAAAAAAAACAAACAAAATAACATTACTTTAACCAATGTGCGTTAATTCAATCTTTTGATACTTGTCAAAATGGTTTTCTTTGGTTTGGTTAGTAAATTTGATAAAAATGCTGTTCAACAACGGAGAATACGCAGTTATCATTTTTGTTTACGGATTCTGTAATGGGAATGCCCTATCTGCATGTTGCGAGTATCAATTAAGATTTCCCGACAGAAATCAACCTTTTCGTAGCGTATTTTTGAAGGCTCCAAGAATTTGGAATTGGAGGTCCACATCAACTGCACACCGTGGCAGAAAAGGAACAACTAGTTGAACCAGTGGTCAGCGTAAGGCGACTTTTTGCCTGTTTACAACTATCTAAAAACTTTGTCGGTAAAACCTTAAATAGGGAATTTCTTCACCCATATCATTATCAAAAAGTACAACACCTACAACCAGGCGACGCGGCACAACAACTTGCATTTTCTCAATGATTTCTTGAACGACATCAACAAGAACTTTTTTAGTTCAATATTGTGGAGCAATGAATTTGTGTTCATGAGAGATGGCATTAACAATATACATAATGTGCATATCTGGTCATTAGGAAATCCGTACGCAGTTAGGGTACGAGCTTACCAACAAAGATTTTCAGTTAACACATGGTGTGGTTTTTAATGAGCAACTACTGCCAATTCAAACCTTACCACTTACAAGATCTGATCTAAATCTATTGGATCTTTATGTGACATATGAAACAATTGGTTTATGCGGAGCAAATAAACAACGTGGAGCAGCTACAAGAGAAAATTGCGAATGCTGCATTGCACATTCAAAACAGCAGATTTTGAAGCAGTTTATCATTCTTTTTTAGGGCGTTGTCAAGCTTGCATCAACGCTCATGGTGGCCATTTAGAGAACTTATTAAAGTAATATTGGCTTGTTTGTTGTTACCATTATTATAAATGTTTGTTTGTTTTTTGCTAAATAAAAAAGTTTTAAATAATGTGTATTTTTCGGTTATCTCAAAAACGAAGCAAGATAAGGCAAAACAGTTATTTAGATATTCTGTTTGGAATTAAAAAATGTACCTAAAGTTTTATTTTTTGCCTCTAGTTAAGAAACATTTTATTGCTTTCTATGTCACTTTAAATACTATTATGAATTTCTTTTTTTTTTTGAGTGCTCTAACTATTTATTTCTTGTACATTTAGACGAATATTTTTAAATGTTGCTTTAAAAAACTCAATGTACATAAAGAAATATATGATATTTGGTTATGTACATTGTAGTTTTAGAATATGAAATAGTATTAGATTTATAACATTAGATAGGTACATAATTATTTAGAATGTTCTGTACAACACATCCCAACATGTAGACTTACTTATCCCAAATCTATCTGCTACAGATCTGAAATAATTAAATTTGTCATTATTCTGTCATAAACATAACAATCAATACTTACCGAAAACTTTCTAAGTTACTTAAGCACCAAATTGCAATCATAGTTTTCTTTTCCAATGGTATTTTTGGATGACCTATTGCTAGCGAGATTTCGATATTCTTCACATAAACCGAATGCATTTTTGCTAAAAGATCCTGAAAGGTATTTGGGGACATTCTAAAATGCATTTTAAATTGCATGTCCGTTATGTTAATTACTGTTAACTCTGCGTAGTTAACTTTTTCTAGGACATTTTTATTTTCTGCTTCTTCATCATTAAAAAAAAATACTTTGGGCATATTCTAAAAATGCTGCCTTAAAAGTTATGATTACTATCAATTCACCGTTTAATGTTTTATTATCGGATTTGAGGTTATAATTTTAAATGACGCTGAATTAAAGTACCGTTGCGATCGGATATATGTATTTACACCAACTATTCTTTCCTTCACACCTACCCACTCTACTCCAACAGCACGCAGTATTGAGCTGTAAATCACAATTTCACATGACGTCATACCTTAATATCTGACAGTAGTGACAGATATAATAAACTTGAAATTTCTTAAAGCAATATTTTTATTTGGGACTGGCGAATAAATATTGATAGTAACTTGTGCCGAAATGCTTTAACATCTCACTCGCATTGCTCCTTCGCGCTGCTAAAGCCGATATTTGGCCCTTGAAACACTATACTATTTCCATTGTTATACATGCTTGAAAACAGTGTTTCTCTATCTTTATTTTATAATATTTATTTCACTTTTTTTGGACAAACTTTACATCTTCAATTAAAAATAAAAACAAACATAAACTTATTTATTTACTATCTTTATTGCTTCTGTAATCGGGAGAGGAGATAGGATTTTGGGAATTAACCGCATATTGAGAAGGGCTTTCTCAGAAACAGTTTTAGAAAAAAAACATTCAATTTGCAGTTTACAGACATATATGTGTTAAAATCTAATAGGTTAGCAAATCGGTCAAATTATATACTAAAATGTCAAAAAACTTACTACGTCTATCAAAAAGTTACTAAATTTGCTAAAGAATTTACAGATAGTATTCTAATCTGTTAACAAAAAAATAAACTTTTTAAAGTTATTGAAAAGTGTAAAAATTTCATAAGTTAAGCAAATGCACTACATCTGCCAAATATTTTATTCTATACTGTCAAAAATGTAGTTACTAAATTGTTGAAAATGTTATATATGTTAAATACATTTTTCAAAAAGTTACGAAAAACTGTCAAATAGTTTTCAACAAAGTCATAAGTTGGCACAATTCTGGCAAGTCTGATTTTTTTTTAAACTGTTAAATTCATACTACATTTGTCAAAAAATTTCTAAAAATTTCAATAAGTTGCCCGATACGTCAAATTGTATTCTAAACGTTTAAAAATTACTAATTTATATTTTTAACTGTAAAAAATATTACTACACCTGTCTAAAAATTTAAAAAGTTATTACTTTTTGAATTATGTTGTATTGATTTTTCTTTTTTTATTATAAAGAAAAAACGGCTTCTAGGACTTGATATTTATTTAGGAATAGTTATATAAAGTCTAACGTTTCGAAAATTAGATACATTTTCTTTGAAGGAAAACTGGAGACAAGTCTCCAGTAAGGTTGTCTTCCTGCTTATTAATGCAGTATCGACATTTTACAATTTGCTGACACATGTCTTTTTAATAAAGACTATGAAATTATATTTCATTAAATGTTTTTAATTAATTATTTTTACTTATGTGGCTGAGGATGAAAATGTATCTAATTTTCGAAACGTTCGACTTTATGTAACTATTCCTAAATAAATATCAAGTCCTAGAAGCCGTTTTTTCTTTATAATAAAAAAAGAAAAATTAATCCAACATAATTCATAATATATTAAAGGACGGAAAGAAAAGAATCAAATCTATTACTACTTTTGTTGCCGAATTTACAGTAATAATTTATGTTTACGTTAATGAAATATAACTGACTTGTCAAATTGTATTCTAAACTGTCAAAAATGTCAAATTGTGTTTTAAACTTATTAAAATTGTCTACAACAATATAATATAATAAATTTTATTTTAAACTGTTAACACAGTGTTATTAAATTTGTCAAAAGCTATTCAAAATGTCAAAAATTTACTAAAATTGTCAAACAGTTTCAACAATGTGATAAAACGCATAGAATCTGCCAGATGTGTCAAATTTTATTGAAAATTTTCAAAAACGTTACTAAATCTGTAGAAAGGTTACTAAAACTGTTAAAAAGTTTATAATTCTATTATAATTTGGTAGAAATGTACTAGATGTATCAAATAATATTTTAAACTGTCAAACTATTTGCAGTAACGTATAAACACATTATAAGTTTGCAGATATGTACAAGATTTGTCAAATTGTATTTCTAGTAAGGCTACATTTTTAAAATTATTTCAAAATGTTTGTTGTAAAAAAGTTGAGAATTGTGTGTCAGAACTATCAAAATTTTAAAGCAAAGTATTAAAATATTAAATTATGTTGTGAACTAGTAAAAATATGTCAAAATCTATCAAAAAAATGTCTAAAGTAATTCCTGGAAAATCATCTATTCTCCTACAAATTGTATCCAGGTTTTAGATAAAGTCAAACCAAGAGTCAGCTCAGAGTAGTAACTTTAGTGGTAGAGATAGTTGTGGTCATTAAAATGCCATTACTGCTTATGGATATTGTTACTGGATCTTGCTCGGTTAGCGTACATTCTGGTAGTAGTGTCGTGATTTGCTTTGGATTTTACTTTACTAGTGGGGTTTGGTGCAGAGCTTGGCTTTTTCTAATACTAAAGCGTTTTGGGTGGCCAAATTCTGCTCAGGGTCTTCTTGGCACTGTAAGATGTGGTTGACAAAGTTTGTAGTGTCCCGTTTGATTGCTGTATGTGTGGAATCGTTTGAGAGTTTCTTAGGTCAAATATACACCAAGTAACTCTAAGCAGTGTTGATAGATCTGATGTCAGGCTGCGTGGACGTGTTGTGTATCATCACTGCAAAATATTTAAAAAGCTGAGAAAAGGTTTTAGAAAAAGCTTAAAATTTTGTAATTTTTTTATTACTATATTTGTTAACATTTCCTTCTTCCCTTAGGTTTTGATGTAAATCTTGAGGGCCTTTTTGCATTACAGACCCTTACTTTTACTGGTATCTTTAGTACTGCTTGTACTTTTGTCATAAGACTAGTTTAGACAAAAATATATTAAAATGACAATAACAATATGATTATTTATTTCAAACTATGAAATTATATTTTTAGTTATTTGACACATACCACACTACACAAAAAGCTTACCAGCACTTTATTTTATTGCTGTGTTTATTTATAAGTTTTTGGAAGGTGGGAAAGTTTTTTTTTTATAATAATAATTCTTTATTAACGGCATACAAAAAAACCATGTACATCTACATCATCCTGCACATAAATAATGATAAATAATACGAACAATGTGTAATACTTAAAACTAGACAAAGAATATAAAAAAATACAAAATAAACACAGAAAATATATACATATAAAAACAAAATATAAAATTATTCATTAACACATTTAATCGGTTCTTAAATGTACATTTAGAAACGCAAAACAACGATGTTATTAGAAAAGCTATTGCAATTCTACACATTCTGCCAATTGGATTATTGAATCTATAGTTGGTAGAATGTATAAATTCTCTAAATAATGGATACTGTCTAGTTTGGCGATTATTGTTGGATACCTGAAAAAGAAGAGATACAAACAGCTTTTGGCAATCAATCTCAGACATCATATGTCCACGTAAAAATGATAAGTCGGTTTTTTGCGATCTAGTTCCAGCGATGGAAGATTATATTGCAATGTTTTTGAAATCGTAGTTTTCAGAGAGAGCGAGAGAGAGAGAGAGAGAGAGAGTTTGTACGACAATAAACAAAAAAATTTGTTTTGAATGCGTTTTATTTTGCGTATATGAATTCTGTAAAATGAGCACCAAACTAACGGAGCATACTCTAAATGAGAGCATACCAAAACGCAATAAAGTAGTTTGAGTGTGCTTAGAGATAGGTCAGTAGACATTATGTAAACAAATACTAACATTTTCATAGCACGGTTACACATATAGTTTATATGCTCAACAAAAGTTAGTTTTGGGTCAAAAATTATGCCTAAATCCTTTATTTGTGTAACATGTTTGAATACTTTATTGTCAATAGAATAATCATACGATACTTAAAATTATTTTGCAAACTAATGCAATTATTGATAGATGATATTCTTCTATAAATTTTTAGATCGTCAGCAAATAAAAAAAATAATAATAATAAATACAATAAGAAAGATCATTAATAAAGAAACAGAATTGGTCCACAATAAGTTCCCTGAGGAACACCAGATGGAACAATAATTGGTTGTCGTAAAAAGTTATTAATTTTCACACACTGAGTACGATTTTTTAAAAAGCTCGACAACCATGCAATAACAGAGTCATGAAAACTCAAAACCTAAAGTTTTACAATCAAAATTTTATGGTTAACGCTATCAAGCTTTTGAAAAATCTGTGAATATAAAATCAACTTAAACTCTTGGTTCAAAGGCATTTAAAAGATCATTTTTGTAACAAAGACGGTTTGTAAAAGTAGAACAACCTTCACAAAACCTATGTTGCTGTTCCACTATAATGCTTTTACCTATCCATTGTATTTGGCCAGTAACAATTTGATCAAACAACTTAGGAATGGCAGACTGGATGCATATACATACATCTGTAATTAGTAATATCCTCTTTAGCTCCAGATTTATTTATATTATTGCAAAGGCATAATGTAGCTTTGTTTCTAAACTTGAGAAAATTTAGTTTCATTAATAAAAGCCTTAAACAATAAATGCAATGACGTAGAATGGAATAAATACATTGTTTTAACAACATAGCTGGAACGCCGTCCGGTCTAGTACTAAAATTACATTTAAAGTTTTCAATCCTTTTAAATACATCTAACAGACTAATTGAAAATGCTGTATGTAATACGTTTTTCTTAAACTCAAACAATGGAGTTGGATGAATTTGTTTATTGTAAACAGAAGAAAAGAATTCAGCAAATCTATTAACATCATACAACTTATTAACAGTTATCCCCATTACTGCAAGTTTGATGCTTATAATACATTGTAGATGGGAAATCATTAATTTTTCTAGTGCCACTAACAAATTTCCAAAAGTGTTTTGGGTTAGTTTGAATGTTCATTTCCGTTTGAGTAATATATTGCTTGTATAGACTGTACTGAGACTTTTACACAAAGTACGAATTGATTGTCATTATAATCGGACAAACATTTTAAAGATTTATAACGTTTATAAGCAGTTTTTTTTAGTCTAGTAAGTAAAATCAATTCTTTATTAAATGTTAATTGAAATATTTAAAAACTAAATTTATTTCTACTTCTTTATTGATTTCTTTATTTCTTTATTGATCTTGGGTATTAAATTTAATGTTAGCTAACATCGCTGTAGAAATTGAATTTTAACCAATCAGGTATCAAGATTTTTAAATCAAAATGTTAATTAACATCGCTGTAAAAAATGTTCAGAATACGGCTATAAAAAGCAATTTAAAAGGTTTTTTCAAAAAATTTTAATTATTTGTTTTAAAATTTTTTTTGGAGATTGTTTTTTTTAACCAATTGATAGCTGTAGGCGACATAAAGTCTATTAAAAAAAATCGGATTTGTGCGTGTAATATGGAAAGGTCAAATTTCAACAATTCTTTTTTTTAATTTTTTTCTTCTTTATAACACCGCATAGAAGTGTGCTGCCGCATTACACACTTTTTCATCTACTATGGTAACCAACATTTTGTGTTTTATTGTCGTTTCTTTCAATTTCAATCAAAACAGGTTTGAGAGCGTTGATTTTGTATTCTACATATTAAAAGTTTTTAACATTGACTCACGTATAAATCTAATTCTTATAGGCATGCAGTATTTGAGCGATGACGGAGTTGAGTTTTTCCCACAAAGTAATTGTATTAGCACCATAGAGCTCTGGAAAATATTGCATACCCATTTATAGATCAATACCAATGATTATTTATCACTTTTTTTTATATGTTTACCACATTTTTTGTAAATCTACTTTTACACACGTAGCGGTTATTCTTTAGATTTTGTGGTAGGTTAACAATTTTTTTTTAAGTTTTTTAAAGAATGTTGTACTATGGAAACAATTGTTTAGATTGCACTATGTTGTATTGTGACCATGAATACCTGCTTCTATGTACATAGACAAGGCATCTAAAGATGATAGTTGATGCAACTGCTCCTTTTTACTCTGGGCTATTGGTAAGGTTTTTTTGAACTATTGAAGCACGTATTTTTATTTTAGTTGCGTATGTTAACTCTTAGAGTTCTTTGTTTGATCTCAGTTCTTTTGTTTTGTGTCTCTTACTTCTTTCACTTGATTTTACAAATAGTTTGTGAGTACAACCCGGGTTTGTTCCTGTAAATAAAATACACATTGTATTAACATTCTTAACCAAAAAGGTAAGCAATTGATTAGCCACATTTTTTTTAGATTGTATTAGATTGGCAAAATGTTTATTTATAATTTTAGTAAGTCTGATTGGAATGATTACTGACGTGTTTGTTAAATGCTTTTTGCTTCGTAATAACTGCCTGTTTTGTTTAAATTGTGTACAAGATCTTCTGTTTTTGTTTAACAACTGAGAATGATTTTTTTTAATGACATTTTGAATAGTTTTTGTTAGATTTTTTGATCCAATATGTGGATTCTCAGAATATAAGCAATGATTATTGAAATCGAAATGATTAAGAAATTGTTTCATTTTTACTATGTTTATCTTAGAATAATGATAGATGAGGCGCGGTTTAGGTTTGGTAATAATAAGAAGATAAGTTTTAACAACTGAAGTAATAAGTGAATGATCAGATTTTTTAAAGCAGCTTCAACATTGGGTGTTGTAATCTCTTGAGTTGTTGAAAGATATACAGATCTAAAAATCTTTATTCACCAAGAAGTCCATCATAAGAAAAATATGTGGGTTGCTGAATAAGTTGAGTAAAATTGTGTGAAACCGTAAAAATTGTAGCTTGTTGTCATGATAGTATTCTAAAAATTTTGTGGCTTGCTTTCTTATTAAAAAAAAAAAATTGGTTTAACTTCTAGGTTCTCCAAAAACCAATCCGTGAATGTTTGTTGTAGTTCGTGGTCGGCAAGTCTAAATCTTTTCTTAACATTCGATACAATGTGGTGCTGGAATGGTTTAGTTGTTAGGAACATAATATAGTTTTTGCTATAAAGTTTTTTTTTTGTTTTATCCTTCTAATGTTATCATTAGAGCTGGAACTTATATGCGTAAAAACTGCACATAAATAAGCATTAAAAAACAGCAAAATATCATTTTTTTAAATTTTTTTTTATATAAAACACATTAAAAATAATAACTCTTAATATAATAATAATAATAATAAACACAACAAAAGAAAAAAAAGTAAAATTCAATAAATAATAATAATAGTTTGGCAATAATAGTAATTAACATAATTCATTTTTAAAAGAATTTAATATGTTTTTTTTTTAATTTTCTATTAAAAAGAACCTTTTTCTGGTAATAATCGCTCATGCTCGAGTGAGAAGCATGAGTCATGCATGACCATGACTATTTCAAAACGTTCGCATATATTTTTTTAAAAAAAATATTTTATTAACCCTTAAATTTTTATGAAATTGGAAATTGATTAAAATAAACATCAAATATGGACAAAAATGCCAAAATTACTTAAAATAAGCATCAAATATGCATAAAAATTTAGAAAACAAATTTATTATAAACAAAAATATGAATAAAACCCAAAAATTGGCAAAATAATTCAAAATAAGAAGTTGCCATTTGCTTTACTTTCTTATGATTTGTGGAAATATACGTTCAAAATTGATATGTATATAATATTAGTAAAAATCATAACGCATATAAATACTAGCTTTAATTATGATATACTTTTAACGCTAGGGAATTGCCGGGTTTAGTCTTCTTGTTGTGCCACTAATAGTATTGTTATGGAAAAATATTAAATACTAACACATCTACGAGAATATTGGTAAACCTTTCTCTCTAGAAAAATATTGACACTTACAGCTCCGTATTTAAATTAAAATTGGTTCTTATGGAACAAAACGCCAACCAACTCAATATCCAAACGATAAGATTTTAGTCATCACTTTTTTGAAGTTATATTTAACAAGTAAAAAAATAACAAAGAATTACTTAAAACGTCACTTTTTAAAAACTTATTGTGGAGAAACAACTTATTGCATTAAATTTCTACAAATTTGAGGACACAGATTGGACTTTCTTCTACAATGTGTAAAAATTTAATTCAATTATATTTAGGCGTTTTCTTGCTGAGTTTGATGAGTTGAACCCTTATAATAGCGCATCTATTCTCCCCCCTTAAGGTTAGGTTAGGTTAAATACTATTATCATATACTGTGGTATTATAAAAATTTGAAAACGTTGCAAAAAAATGTATGTCGTCTCTCATATAGTCTTTGGCTAAAAGTTTCTTGAGTTGTAGGATACAAAATCCAAAAATGCAGTTTTTGAATTAATGTTCTATACAACTTCATTCAAAATCTTTTTAGTTTGTAATTTAAGTTTAATTGATTACACTTTTTTGCATTTTACATATATCTAGAATTTCTCTAAATATTGATAAAAAAATAGTAATTATATATCTATAAAAGAAAGCTCTTTTTTAAAAGCATTATAGCGAAGATTGTAATTGTTAATTAAATTTTGTAATTTTATTTCGATAAAACTTTCTTGTGGGCGATACGTAAATTTTCGTATTTTTATATTAGTCAAATTGCATGAAATAATATTTGTTTGTTGAAATAAAATTTGCTAAGCAAATTGATGTATGATAATATAATTGTCGAGCAATAAACAAATTTTAAATAATTAAGGCTAGTACTTAATCTTTTATAGTATTTTTAAAATTATTTTGTAATATAATTGTTATTTATTTTATAATTAAAACCAAAGCTCGATTATTCTAGAAATGAATTTGTTCCTCATAAAAGTAGTGCCGTGTGCAAAATTCGTATACGTACGGTGTGGTATGCACACTTCCACTCGCTATTGCTCAGAGGAAAACATATGGCACAATAGGTAGTGTCGCTTGCAGTTTGCACACGATGTAAATATATGTATATAAATTCGCGGCTGTTTTACTGCCACTATATTCCAAACGAGTTAAAGTAAAGTAATATTCAGCGCAAGTTTAAGAAATAAATAAAAATGTCTAGCTGTGGAAAAGGTAAGTCGTACAATTTATGATTTATAATTTTTGAAATGTTTAAAACTAATTACCTATATTACTTTGTTTGAATAATTTATCATTTCAATGAGAATGCGTGTTGATGTGGTTGCCTACATACAAATACATTAATAACTTTGTAGATATTAATATAATAGCAACTTCAGAGTTTTTAAATTAAATATAATTTATATTTATTTTGTGATTCATTAGTTTTGTTTAATAAAGTTTTATTGATGTAAATGTTTTAAACTGAACAAAGGAGGTTCTATACTCAATTTTGGAAAATGGATTAGTTTTACTAGTTTTAATTATTAATTTTATAAATTTAATTGAATGGTTAATTTACTAAAATGGTATTTATTTATATTTTATATTTATTATTTGTAATACATACTAATTGTAATAAAACTAAATTTTATAGATTCCTGCTCTCTAAAAGGCGAGCAATGCAGTAAAGTTGACGAGAATACATGCAAGATGACAAGAACGTGTAAAATCCAAACGCCGGAAGGAGAATTTGATTGCGAGTGCATATGCAAATGCAAAAGTAAGAGCGGCGACTGCAGCAAGTGTGTTTGCAACTGTAAATGCACCATGGAAAATGCCCAGAAGATTCAAACAGCAGATGGCGTCAAATACAAATGCGAATGCACCTGTGAATGTTGATTTATGTGGTATTGTTTATTAATGTCTGAATCACCTATTGTCTAGATCTTTTAAACTACGCCACGTTAAATGGTTTATATTAATTTACTATTATAATTTCTATATTATTTTTAAAGAGGTTAATTGAATTATTTATTAAAAAAAATGTTTGTATTTTTTTTTATAACTGGAATATATGTAATTTTATACAATAATAAATACTTTTTTATATAGAATAGAAGGTTTTCTTTTCCAGTATAATAATAAGTTTATAACCAATCATTAAAATACGAGTAATTTTATTAACTATAAGTTATGTTAAAATAATTAGGTTTATAAAAAAGTATTGGCAGGCTTATAATTATAAAATATCTGATTAAAAAGCAGAAAATTTGTTAAGAATCGCTATAATAAGCAGTGCAAATATAATAATGAATTGTTGGCTGAGTTACCTAAATTGGCATGCTCTGGTATTTTATAAATTATAATAATATACATATGATTATGGAATGTAGAAGTAATTAATAATTTGTTATGTATATACAAGATGCGACATTTGAATTTAATTTACTTAACTACCCAGTATACAGAGTGAGTCGGAATTGATTCTCTAGTCCCAACTTGGACATTTGGACGCTTGGATTCTACAACAAAAAAATATTTAAAAATCATTCTTATTAAAACACAAAAGGCGTTTTCAAGTGGGAAGTACCAACTTTTTGGTATGTTAGATGTATAACGTCACGTCAACTATTGTAGTATGCTAAGTTTGTAACTTTGAAATTTGTTTGGATTATATTTTTTTGCAATACTTGTAATTATTACAGAATAATAAGAATAACATTGGCAGTTTTAGTAAGTGATATTTTGTGTTCGAGATTTTAATTTATTTTACAATTTGGTCTTGTCTTAATTTTTATTAAAGTTGACCTCCCTTTAAGAAAAACTTAAATAAGTAAGATTTAATTTTACAATATATGTTTGTCTACTAATGTCTACTTCAAAGTCGATTTGTTGGAGTGAGAAACAATTAGAAAGAGACGCAATGATACAAATCAGTCCAACCGTGGAGTAGGGTATAGCAAGTTGACAGCGTTTAGTTACCGTGACGTAATTATTTCCCACTCTAATAGAATTAATTTATTTTTGGTACATACTAGGCGTACCGGGACAACTCTTGAAAACACCTGATAATGCTTAAACTCAAGACACTCATTGATAATTTAATGGATATTTTTGTACTTTTTGTACGCACACCGAATTTGAATTTACTATTTCACTAGAGTGGCACATACGTACATTAGATGATTACATAATCCCAAACTTTTATAATATATTATTATACAGGTTTGGGTAAATATATAGAAACACCCTGTTTTTAGCTACATTTTTAGTTTAATTGCGTACCATGTTTTGCGTGATATGACGTCAACATCAGTTTTTTAAATAAAACACCTTGTATTTTTTTTTATTTTTAGAAAAAAAATGTTTTATCAATTACAATGATAGAAGGTTTTATAAGTCTGCGACTTGCAGTTGAAATATTTATTAAAATAATAAAACTGCGGCAGGAAGTGGTGCAAAGGAATACTTTTGCTAGTTCTTCTTCTGGTTGTAAAAGGTGACTAATAGGCAAGGAGATAACCCCATTAAAAACCTACAGTTTGTCTGAAGCACCTCAAATTTATTTGTGAGTAACCTTTTCATGTCAGTCACACAACATATTGTTAAACTCATTTGCATGTTTGCTGTGCGCGGTGACCCGAAAAGCAGGATTCTGGTAGTTGAAGAGTTAATTACTCCAGTTTGGAATAGTGATAGTTATTAACCTTAGCTTCTAGTAAAACAATAAGTTAAACCTAACTTAACCCAGATTTAATCAATTGACTAATTATGTTTAACTATAGGACGAGAAATTATTTATGTGGTGATAGAAAAGGTCTGCACTGTGCTACGGTATGGAAACCGATAGTATTCTTTGTGTTTGCGGAAGTTTTTCATTTACATTTACAAAACCTATATTACTCGGTTAGCTCTAGCGACTGCATTACTTTGTGATGTAGTGTCTCATATGTGGCTTTATGGTAGGTGGGGAGATTGAGCGATGAAGTTAATAAAGTTTAAAGAGTCAATGAAATTAGTAGAAGAGAAGATAGAAAATTTGTAAGGTATCAGTTAAATATTTGAAAAATGGCCCAAGTCTAAAAGAAGATTCTTCCTTCTTAATTTACAGAACTATTTTTAACATTATTAATGAAACATTAAACTTTTGCAAGAAATTGAGAGGTGGTACTTTTCTTATTGATGTTAAGGATAGATAGAATTTAGAGGAGTAAATGCAGAAATGCACGTCATTATAAAATATTGCGGTGATACTTGAGCAGCGTAAATCTTTAAGTATTTTCAAGAGAGTTATTTTGTGGTATCAGTTGTTATACAGAATTGTTGAAAAATGCAAAAAAGAATTGGCGTCACAAGGCGTTATCAATTGCAAAAAGTTACAAGGTGACTACAAGTCCAAAACTACTTAAGATCAAGGTTAAACTTAAACTAAAACTATCTAATGCAGCCCATACACGCACGAATTTGCTCATGAATTTACTCTTTGAGGCAAGAGCGCTACGTAGAGAAATGAGAGAATTGACCATACACGTACAGTTCGTCACTTACTACGCGCATTCAGTTTGCCCTGTTTCTTTGTAGCGTTAACATGTCTCTTTTCACAAATGAGTTTAATTGACGCATGTTATGGATAAAATGATGGTTGCAAAGATGTTCTAATTTTTGCATATTAATTTATGTAACAATTTAAGAATGATCAAACATACTTTGTTTTGTTATTGCATTTTGTAAACCCTATAATAAAAAAACGATAGTCATAAAAAACAATGCTTTACCAATGTGTTTAGTACCTAGTTATTACTAGAAATTGTGTCTTTATAAAATTTATTTTGATTTAATTAATTATATTATTAATTAAAATAAAATAACATTTAATTAATTAAGAATAAACTTATGAAGTTAATATATTGGCACATTTACAGTAAAATGTTTTTGTATATAAATAAACATCGCACTAGTTGAAAAGTTATACGATTAATTAAGATTAATGGACAAAGAAACATAATTTGCTTTAGTTTATTAATATTATTTAAAAATCATGATAAATTAAATAATTTTAATAAAGTTTTAATATTTAAAATGGATTAAATCAAATGGATTAATTGATTATGAAAATGGTATAGTATTTCATTATATGTATAACTTTTAGATGTTTTAGTATTTTTTTTAATGTTTTTATATTAAACGCCGTCTCAGATAATAACTAAAATACAAAGAATGCTAAATAAATATGATTATTAAAAATTTACAAAATATTTAATTTGATTATTAAAGTTTTATTTGATAAAAATCTATATAACAGTTGATTTATTGGCCCATTCCGTACATCAGAAGTTGCCATTGCACACGCTTGAATCGTTGGCCCGTGCACGAAAAATCAAACATTGCTTGATTCACTTTACCTCGTGCATGTGTGTCTGACTCAAAGTTTTCTTTCACCAAACGCCCATAGTGCGCATGCTCAGACCTCGTCATACGCCAAGCGCTAACATAAGTTCGTGCGTGTATGGGCTGCATAAGGTGTTGGCTCGTATTATGACAAAATCAACCAATGCTGCGACTTAATTAAATCAACAAGAGTTGCAGGTTTCTAGCAACTACGCGTCCACAGATCCTAATATTAACTTGTCGTCAGAGTTGATGGAAGTTACTCTTGCGCCACCTATTTTGGCAAATAAAATGATGTCAAATAGTAAGAGTTCTACTTTCCCGGATGATACTTTAAAAGATAAACAAATAAACGCTAATAAACAAAAAATTAAAATTACGCCAACGTTACTTTAACAATTCTGTGTCAACACTTTATTAGAAGCAGTAACCGTTCAGTTCATTTTGGACATTTGGTTTATTAATCAATATCTTAAACAACTTCTGTTCTATCTATTTTTATGAGTGATTTTAAAGCCCATAACTCTATGTGGGGTTCAAGTCAAACTGATGTACAAGGTCGTAACTTAGCCAATCTATTTTTATAAATAAATTTAGTTATCTTAAATAAAGGTAACAATACCTACTTGTTTGTAGCCAATCGATTGTTCTTGGCTATTGATCTTACAATTTGTTTTCAAGAATCGCATCATTGTTGGATTAAGAAGTCTTAGAACATCTTAATGATAGTGATTATTTTCTAATATTCATTTGCGTGCTTGGTCATAAAATTCATAAAAACCTTTGTTGGAATTGGAAAATAAAATATGCTGATTAGGATAGTTTAGTTCAAGCGTTTAATTATAATGACAGTGTTCAGACTACTATTGACAAAGATGTTGAAACTTTTACCTATCTATCATACAAGCACCGCATGCAAATATTTCTTTGTTTTCAGAAAAACCTTGCAGAGAACCCGTTTTTTGCGGAATTTTGATTGTAAACTAGCTAAACTAAACAAACGCCGTTTTTGTAGCTTTAATCACTTCTCAACTAAAAAAACCTATTAGTTTATTTGAAGCACTATCTGTCGGGAAGGTGTGAAAAATGTCAGAAAAATGTCAGGCATGTTATTGTCAAGTGATTTTTACCAATTTTTTTGATACCTTAAAGATTCTTGCCGATGTTTATTTTGACGCATTTAGTGATGATAATTACAATTAAAATTTCCAAAAGATTAAAATTAACATTAAAAAAATTTGCCATTCTTCTCCGATTAAGATGAAATATATAACGCACCATTTAATGTTTGAGAATTTGATTCTGCACTATCTGAAGCGCATAATACAACTCCAGATGCCTATTTGATACACGGCTGCTTAAGTATTTAAGTCGCTCTGTCAAACTTCTTTGACAATTTAAAACCTGGCATGATGAGCAGGGTACTGTCCTGAGTTGTGAAAACTGGTATCTTAGTACCAGTACTTAAGCCTGGTAAAGATAAAAAGCTCCTGAGTAACTATAGATTTATCTCACTAACTAGGTGCTTATAAAAGTTTGCTAGATGATCACAAAAAATCTTATTTGATTATTAGACTCAAGAGATTTAATTGCTAATATACAATGTTAATAGTTCAAAGCGTCATTGTTTTACAATTGATTACCTTAATTGGCTAGATACAGCAATTAAAAATGTCTTTGTACAGAATCAACATCTTGTCGCTGTATTCTTTAATACTGCTAAAGCATATGACAAGATTTGTTTGATGTACGCTTTATTTGTGGGGCATTTGCGGAAGCATGGCATTGTTTATACAAAGTTTCTCAACATCCCGTTCATTTAAGGTACGTGTAGGTAATAGCATGTTGAGTTTACGTGCACAACAGAATGGTATTCTTCAACCGTCTATTTAAGCGTTATTTATGATAGCTAATACCGACATAAGTCAGTTCATCAAACATCCGATGAGCGGATGTATGTTTGTTGATGACGTAGGTATCTATCGTGCTTTGAGAAACATGCCAACATTGGTCAACTTTAGTTAACTATTAACCGCATTATGATCTAGGTTAATAGCAATAGATTCTCTTTTTCCACCAGTAAAACGTTGCTTATCCATTTTTGTAAATAACAAAAACTACACGGTGATCTTTTATCATATGTTGCGGAAAAACTTAATCTTGTACAAAAAAGTGTTTGCTTTTTTGATCTTACATTTGACTGTGGTTTGATTTGGCGTTTTTATTTATTAAATTTGAAATCAAAATGTGTTTTGGCACTGAACTTAGTCGTTAAGTGGAAAGTTATGGGGAACGGACCAAGAAACAATGCTACTTTTGCATCGCATTTTGGTGCGTTCAAAACTAGATTAGAGTTTTATAATCTATGCATTTGCAGCTCCATCTACATTACGTGTTGTAGATCTTGTTAACCATACAGAAATTTATTTAGCAACTGGCGTACTCCGCACTAATCCTATTGCTTTGTTTTGTGCGAGGCAGATGAACTACCACTCTGTATCTGGCGTAGAATCTTGACTGTCAGGTACGCCGCAAAATAAAAAACAAAATGCTTACATCCAATTTTTTTGTCATGCATAATAATAGTCTTGACAATTTGTACAACATCAAAATACGGTTGCAAAACCGGTTGTTGTAAGAAATTACAGTATATTTAATGTCTACTAACTGTTTTACTATCGCAATAAACGTTTAAACATCCAAGGTTAAGCACTACATTATTAAGAATACTTTGCTTAATCTTAATGTAGTACCAACTTTATCAGTTAAATATCAAATTAAATTTGCAAAAATAGATCAAAAAGTAGCAAAGATGTTAGATGTGTTTTTCTTGTAGATGAGTCACAGTTTACATTTGGCTTGTCATGTGTTAGCACTGTTAGCACTGTTTATACTGCAGAACTGTATGTTATCTAACAGACTCTTCTCTACATCCAACTAAGCGCAGGTACAAATTAGGCTATATGTACAGACTTGCTGAGTGCATTAAACGCTATAGATGACCAATATCCTGATCATTACTTGCAAATTTATTTAATTTTTGTTTGAAGTGTCTGAAATAAATGTCATTGTTTGCTTTGTCTAGATTCCCAGTCATGTAGGTATCAGTGGCACTCGGAAAGTGGCTCAGTTGGGTGAAGCGTCTAGTTTGAATTTTGGCGCATAAATTGTTGCAGGTTTGAGCTTCAACTCCAGTAAAAAAATTTAAGAAATTATTGTATTTATTAATTCAGGACAGTCTAATATATGATTAGGCATTGTCAGTATCTACAGCGCCTCCATTTTCTCAAATAACGGGTGCGATAGTATATATCTGTTTTGTTCAGGTACATATTTAAAGGCAGTTTGTGTGGTAGTAGCATAAAGTAAACCCTACAAAAAATTAAAAAAAAATGATTGATGCGCTTGCCAAGCTGGCAATAACTAACGCTGATAATGTTTCTGACAAAGCTTGTGTTAGGGATATTTGTAATTGATATTGTCTAGCTAGCAGACGAAGTGGTTAAATTTTTTTTATTTATGAAAAAAGATGTCGGAATGTTTATGAGCATTCTTATAATCTTGATTAATTTGTTTAAAAAAATTCTACTGATACATTTTTTAAATATTTTTTGTTTCTTAATAACTGCCTGTTTTGCCTGAATTAAGTACAAGTACATTTGATTTTTTTTAATAACAGAGTATAGAACAAATTTTTTTATGACATTTTGAATAATTTTTGTGAGATTCTTTCTGCAATATGTGGATCCTCGGAATACAAGCAATGAGCATTAAAATCAAAATTATTTTAATGTTGTTATCTTAATGTTAAGACAATAAAGGTATCTTTAGTGTTCTAAGGTCACGTCTTAGTCTTTTTCAATATACTATACAAATATGCTTTTAGTAATAAAGAAGTTATTGAATTTACCACTTTTTATACCATATTTTAGTAATTGAATTAACTTTATTTTAATGCATGATATAAGAGTAATTTTTAATTCTGATATTACCAGAGGTAACTTGTATTTTCTCAGTTTTATATTCTGATTCTTTATGATACTACATCATACAAATTCTTCCCATTTTGACTATATTTGTAGATTTACTGAATGACTCTTCTGTACCATTTACATCTAATAAGTTTGTATTACCAAAACAATTGTATGTGCTTGACCCTTGACCGCTGTAATTATATGATTGAGTTTGAATAAATTTTATTATTAATTTATTTCATAACTGATGTGTGATTGTTTAGTGAAATGTGTCTCAGATATGTCAGATATAAAATACACATCAATTTTGTTTATATCAAAAAGTGCTTGCAAATTTGATTGGTGCTGCAACAGTTCACTGGCGTTCAATGCTTGTTAAGAGGTTGGTAACCATTGTTTTGTTTGTTGGGTATAGCTCGTTTAAAGTAATATTTTATCATGCTCCATTTAAATAAATTATATACATAAACACTTCGACATTATGCTAAATTGTGAGTAGTCAATTAGAATGTAAGAAATAAAATAATTCAGATTTTTAATTAATTGTAATATGCATATCGTCCTATGTAACTGAAAAACCAAATTTAATGTTTTTGCATAGACGGATAGCTTAGATTTGCACCATACAATAAAAAAAAAATTGAATCAGTAAAAAAATAATAAAATCATTTTTTTTTAATAATATTAATATCATTATATTATTACATATATGTTAATATTGGGTGAGCGAGAAAACCCAAGGTTTAGGATGTAGTTAACCAAATATACACTTATTGTAAGTATTAAAAAAAATATCTTCTTAATAAAATATTTGTGTTTCTGTAGAATATACTACTTGGCAGACTATCCATTTTAATTTTTATAGCACGAACATTGAAGAAAGAAGAAAGTAACAAAAGCAAGTGTTTATAATATTAATCTAATTTCATTGTTGTGTTATAAATAAAGTATGTGTTGTGTTTCGACGGAATCTATAACTCAATCTATTATTGATTAATTATTTAAAGGTATTTCTTTTATTGTAATTTGCCTTAATTATACTTAAAACTGTTTTCAAATTTACTCTAACCTATAAAGTTTGTTTACATGTTTAATATGAACAATTTTCAGTAATGAAGTAGAATACTTATATTTGGAAATTGTTTTTTTATATATATATATATAAGGGAGTTTATAAATGATTGGGATTATGTAATCACTTTAAATGTGCCGCTTTTTTTTTAAATGTTCACTAAACTATTTGTTTTGACAAATCAACTTTGACAGCTGTCAAGCAAACATATGAAAACATATTAATAGTGCGTTCGTTTAAGGAAAGTGGAGTTGGAGTAGAATAGACTATAGTGATGTAGATACAGCCATACACGAATATTGTGGCCTCTATATAGGCAACTTAGTATACACAAAAATTATGTTAAATGTAGTTAAACTAATGCCTTTGTCCGTTTTAGCACTTTTCATTTGCGCTTACATTTTAAACGTTCCATGGGCGACGTTGTTCTGGGATTGAAAGATGTTAAAACGGGCAAAGGCATAAGTTTAACAACATTCAACATAATTTTAGTGTGTACTAAGTTGCCTATACAGAGGCCACAATATTCGTGTATGGCTGTAGTTGTTAGAGTAAATACATATATCCGAACTCAATGTTGTAATTTGATTCGACGTCAGAAATTATAACTTTAAAGCTGACATTTAGATAAACATATACTAATTTTAATTTGAATTTATTTCTTAAAAGAACTATTATTTCTATTTCTAAAAAAATTTAAAACGCTTGATTATATTACACTAGTAATTTTATATTGTCACCTATAAAACCAAAGAAATTAATATTTTAAAAAAATTTAAAATTTTAATTGTTTGAATTGTGTGAATCAACATGCATTTATAATCGAATTAGGTTTTTTACATTTTTGCGACATTTTTTATATTTATTTTTAAATAATTGTAATAAAATTCAAATACGGCTGTCACTCCGTCTCACACGATCTCTCGAGGTTGTGCATGTGGAGTGGACACTATCATCTCCACTCCATCATATCCGAACGCTTAAGAACGTGCTCTTTTTGTTCTGTTTGACATTGCCGAACACGTAAGGAGCAATTAGAGTTAAAAGAGCACGTGGAATAGAATAAACGAACGCACCAGTAGTATAGTGGACGATTTTAAAAAGGCGGCATATTTAAAGTGATTACATAATCCCATTTATTTATAAACTCCCTGTATAATTTATATCTAATAATGATAGGTTCCATAACTCGACAGAATACTAAATTGACTAAATTGGCAATCCTGGATCCCGATATCTTAAACCAAACCCTAATTGCAAATCACACCAATAACACAAAAATTGAAAACGAAGAAATAACATGTGATAATTTATTTTCAGAATTAGAAATTTCGTTCGCCCATACAGATCATGAAAATAATAGATTACACAATGAAATAACTAAATTAAACAAAAAAATAATGTTACTTCAAAATGAATTAGAAGATAAGAACAAAATAATATATGCGTTAACATCAAACGAAACAAAGTCACAAGCAAAAAATTAAAAAACCGTATCAACGCAAATTAATATAAATAAACAAAAAAGTAATATAGATGCTTTAACTAATCGTCACACTGAAGCAATTGAAATATCGGATAAAGCAATTGCCAAAGTAAATGAAGACCTTAAAAAAATTGATCTTCCTGTGAATAATGTTATTGAAATACATAGTTAACCGGAAATCTTAATCTTTGCCGACAAAAATGGTAGAGGAGCTACCGATTTATTAAGAACATATTTAAGTAAAAACGAATATAAAATTACTGCTATCATAAAACCAAATGCAACTTACAATAATGTCATAGCGAATAGTGAAGAATACATTAAAACATTTAATAAAAAAGATTATTTAATTATTTTTGCGGGAGAAATGGATGCGCTAAAAAAGGAATTCTCGTCCAGTTATTTGTTTAATCTGATTAATTCTGCAAAACATACAAATATTATAATACTAGGATGTCCATATGCAAACCAAACCAAATTAAATACAAATATATACAATCGTAACTTGCTCATCTCGAAAATGCTTCACAAAGAAAACATGAAACATGTAACTTATTTGGATACAAGCACAGTATTAACAAAGCATTTTAAAAACAACTTTATTACATTCAACTACGCAGCAAGACGAGCAATCATTTACAAAATCAGCAGATTAATACTTAATAGTAAGGAATTTAATGAGAAGATACTTACAGAAGCATTACCAACTTGTACACAGCAGCAGTGTCGTGAAGATAACACACCACCCAGTATAAAAAATGCTCTCAATCGGTGATTGGCATCGTAGATCCCGATAATAATAGTTTTTTAGAAATTACAGAAAATATGATGAATCAATTAGATAAGCTATGCGTATTTCTTAAAAATGAAAACATTGATGTTCTATGTATTAGTGAACATTGGTGCCTAAATGACGACATAACGAATGTCAAGGTATCTAACTATAATATTGTTAACAATTTTAGTAGGAAAATTCATATACATGGAGGTGTTTGTATTGTAGTCAAAATGGATATAATAGTTAGAAAAATTGATTTTTTGCCCTATTGTGATAAGATGCACTTTGAAGTTTGTGGGGTTCTAGTTACATGTAACAATTTTAAAATGTTAATTATATGCGTTTATCGATCTACTAATAGCGATTTTATAAAAATTTTGAAAAATATAAATGCATTATTGATCGAGATTAGTGACAAATATAATAATATAATTATTACAGGAGATTTAAACGTAGATTTTCTAATACCAAGTTAACTAACAAAAATAACGTCACAAGCATTAGTGGTATTGATTATATCATAACAAATATTGATTCAGAGTATATATATTGCAAAACTATAAATCCTTTACTGGGGGATCATTTACCATTAATTTTAGATATTAAAATTTTATTAAATACGCAAAATCAAACAAAAATATTCACAAAGCGTAAATATAACCAGGATACATTTGCATTATATGTGTTAAATCAGAATTGGTCAAGTGTGTTGTGCGAAAGGAACAACTTGAATGATAGTTTTAGTAAGTTTATAAAAACAATTGAAATCTTATTAGAAAATAGCTGTAGCATAACAACACATACACATAGGGCTCACTTGAATTGCTAGTTAAATAATACTTTAATTAAAGATGCTAGGAATTTAGATAATCTTTTTTGGTTTGCTCATACTCTTCATAATCAACAACTAATAAAAACTTTTGACTCACAAAAGAAACTTTACAAACAATATATTTTAAATGCAAAAAAAGAATATTTTTCAAACAAAATATATAAATCAGACAAAAAAACTAAATCAACCTGGCAAATAGTAAGAGAACTGAAAAATACTAAAAAATGTGATAAACCTAAGCA
This sequence comes from Tachinus rufipes, assembly GCA_963932245.1. Classification (NCBI taxonomy): domain Eukaryota; kingdom Metazoa; phylum Arthropoda; class Insecta; order Coleoptera; family Staphylinidae; genus Tachinus; species Tachinus rufipes. Next base: position 65,300,728 of record OZ010745.1, on the reverse strand, counting down.
AATATTGTTAAAACTAAATGAAATTTTAATAGAAGATGACAATATCATTGCTGAAACATTTGTCAATTATATTTCAAATTTAGCTGATGTACAAATTAATAAACATTTCAACATGACTTCTAAACAGGCAAATACTTCTTTAACTCTAAAATTTCCTAATACGTTTTTCATAGAGCCAATATCGCAGATCGAAATTTTTAAAACAATATCCAATTTTAAGAACAAAAGTTTATGCGGTTTTGATAATATAAATATTATACTGATTACACATGTTGCTTTGGACATTATTGATATTTTTCACATATTATTTAATTTTGCAATTGAAAGTAGCATCTATCCAGAAGTTTTGAAAACAGCCTTAATTACGCCACTTTTTAAAAAAGGAGACTCTTTAATACTAACTCGAAACAGCGGTAATTGCATTTTCAAAGTACTTGTATGAACAATTAGACCAAAACGCACATGTTTATGGTTTCTTTTTTGATATGAGTGCAGCATTTGATATATTAAACATAGATTTATTAATAAAAAAATTAAATAATATAGGTTTTAGAGGATCGTTTTTAAAATTTATAGAGTCTTATTTGAGCGATCGCAAAATTAGAGTCAAATTAAACAATCACGTATCTGAAGAAAAAACTGTAAATTACGGTGTAACACAGGGAACAGTATTAAGTCCTCTTTTCTTTTTACTTTTTGTCAATGAGTTACCATCTCTTTTTGATGATTGCAAACTAATAATGTATGCGGACGATATGTCAATCACAGTAAACGCTAAGAATCTAGATGAATTAAATTATAAATCAACTAATATAATTAAAAGGTTATATACTTGGTGCGAAATTAATATGTTGATTATTAATAAATCAAAAATCACGTGTACGTATTTTAGTAATAGTCGTCCTACACCTGTTAATCATAACATTAATATTGATGATATAAAATACAGTCTATCAATTTCTTTTAGATTTTTAGGACTTTCTTTAGATTATGAACTTGGCTGGCATTCTCATATTAATAAAGTATGCAATCAGCTAAACAAATCTTTCTACTCTATTTTGCAATTGAAAAATACTATGAATTTAAAAACATTAATTGACATATATTATGCTTTGGTGTATTCTCATTTGCATTTTAATATAATGTTGTGGGGTAATTCGTCTAAATGCCAGAGAGTTTTTATTTAACAAAAACGAATCATACGTTTAATTTTCAATTAAGAAATGAGAAGCTCATGTAAATCTTTTTTTGAGGATAACAAAATCATGACTATTTCAAATGTATATGTATATAAAATTCTACTGTATGTAAGAATAAATATTAGTTCATACCAACAATTAGGTGATAACTATAGCTACAATACAAAACATTTTCAAAAATTGTTAAATATTAAACACAAAAGTATTTTATTTGAAAAAAGTTTTATATATATATGGGCTCTATAACCATTTGCCAACCCAATTAAAAGAAATGAGTTTTAACGTTTTTAAAAGAAATATTAAGGAAATTTTATCACAAAATGCCTTGTATAAAATTGATGATTTTTACAATATTTTCAACATTTAATAACATTTTAATAATTTTTTTATGATTTTTGTCTTTTATTTTTGTTTGTTTTTATTTTTTATTGCAATTTTAATGTATATAACTTTATTTTTGTGTATTTTAATTTTATTATAGTTTTGACTTTTCACATACTTCATTATGTACTATTGTAATATTGTGCTTGATCATGTGAATAAAATGAATATGAATATAAATATATGAATGGAAGATGTTGTTTACGATATACAGCATCGACTAGAGCAAAGTTCACAAAAGTTAATAACTAAACTATCTGCCTAAACTGGAGTTTCATATGAAAGTAGCAAAAAAAATCTTGGCTTTGCACCCGTATACAGAATCGTTACTTAAATTACTTCTACTTGATAATAAACCATGGGTATATAGGGTTTTTCAATAAGAGGTTTTATTTTAATATTTTTTTTTTTTTAAGTGAAATCAATAAATGTTTATGTGACCAATTGTGATCACCTCTTCGAGAAATAACACGGTCAGGAAACTTTTCTTGCATAATGGCAATTTTTTCGTTGTTTGTGTGGCACGTAACGCCGTCTTGCTAAAAATAAACGTCGTACACATCAATATCTTCCAATTTCGGCCATACAAAATCATTAATCATAGCTCGGTAGCGCCATCTATTCACCGTAGTTTTTACTTGTCAAATGTCAAAAGATAATAGCATCAAAATTGACAGCTGCCCAAATAACTGCTATTCAAAATGAAACTTCTTATTGGAAAACCATTTATATAATTGGATACCTGACTCTCTATGTTGACGCGTTTCTATAGTGAAGCAAATTATATTACGGCGGCTGTTTTATGTGTGACTTATGCCCGTATTCATAAAAGTCAGTTACAGTAACGGATCGTTAAATTTGACAACTGCAAAATTATTTATATTTATTCTACCATAAAAACAAGTTTGGCATAATAAATAACTATCAGAAATGAATGAAAAATAATATTTAATAACAACGCAAAATAAATAACATGTATTTCTATCATATTTATAAAAATAGTTTTGACGTTTTATCGAATTGTGAGGTTATGTTGTCACATTTAATGGTCATTAAATTTTATCAGCTTTTATGAATACGGGCATTAGAATACAAAATAATAATAATATGTATTAAAAACATTTTACATTTTATTATTTTAAGGTTCTATACATTTAGAACATGCATTATATGTCAAACTAACAGTAACAAGAATCTATTAAATGGATTCGGACAAAAATTGGTTAATTGGATCCGAAGTTAAGACAAAAAATGTGTTTTTAATAAACAATTAATATTTTTTAAATTGACTTACCAACTAAGCTAAATTTTTGGACAACATTATTTCACTTATTACTGACGTTTTATTATCATAGTCAAACTTTGTACATGCAGTGGTTTTTGCAATACAGTAACATGAAAAAAAAACACTTAAAAATTTCTAAATAATGTAAACCTGCACAACTTTCTTATGAGCATTAGTACAAAAACCGGCAACAATCGTAAATTAGCACAAAATATAAATGGCTTATATTTTGTGTGTAATTAGATTTTTATTTGTATATATAGTGATGTTTTATATGCGCAGCATACTGAGTTAATTCCTTCAGTGTAATTATCAACTAAAACAAGTTTTAACATTGTATACATTATATGCATTACGTATATGGTAGTAACGTTGAAATTCTGTGAAAATTTTCAATTAATTGTTTTGCAAATAAAACAGTAACGTGCAAAAGAACAAAAATTGCTATTCTGAAATTTAAATTTTATTTTGATCTTTTGAACGCCACTAATTTATTTACAAGCCAATTTATTTAAAACTTTTACAAAAATTCAACCTTTTCATCACATACATAATGCATAAAACGTATAAAATGTTAAACATTATTTTAATTGGTAATTACTAGTAATTACGCTAGGAAAATTAATTCATATAAAAAATCACTTCCATTGCAGATGAGACGCACATAAAGTTTACAAATAAAAATCTAAATGCTCTACGTAAATGTTTGGTGATGCTTTACGATTGTCAATTTTTGTATTGTTTTTTGTTAAAAAGTTATAAGAGTTTAATTTTTTTAAAGAATTTTTAAGTTTTTTTTTTAAATCACTGTACCGCAAAAACCCTTATATATACAAAGCTTAACTATAATAGTAAAACGTCAACAATACGTGTAATAATACTGAATTAAAATTTGGTTCAAGTTGATAGAGTCGTTTAGAAGATATTAATTTTTTATCACAAATGCATTATTGGTCTTAATTTTAGATCCAATTAACTAATTGGTGTCCGAAACATTTTAATAGTTAGTTCACAATGTTATTAGCATATAATGCATGTTTTAAAGGTTTAAAAAATTAAAATGATAAAATATAAGATGTTTTTAATACATATTTAGTATTATGAAGTCACTCACGAAATGACCGCCTTAAAATATTTTGCGTCACTTTATAAACGCGAGTCATGTATCCAGTATACCCAGGTAATAAACAAGTCGCATATTGCAACTGCTTCAACAAACATTTAACATTTTAATGATGAAATATTGAATACAAAATTTAGCAATAGCTTAGTCTTGCTGAAAATAACCAGTTTGCAATTCATCGTAGCATATTGTTGAAGAAGTCTATCTAAAATTATAATGCGGTATCGTTCTGCATTGTTTTATCAAAAAATATAGGTTTATTTATTCTTTACCTTAAAATTGCAACCTAAATAAAAAACTCTGGAGACTGAAAACAGTATGACACTATGTTCTTGTATAAACATTATTGTACATATAACTTAAACATCTAATTTACAGTTTGAATAACACACAACTCACACAATTTCAAATTTGCACTGCACTTTACAATTTATAATTTATTATTAAATTGACCTAAACATTAACATAACAGGTTAAGATACTTAGTAAACACTAAAACCACAAAAAAAAATTTACAGACATATTTAAATAAAATTGTTCTTTGTTGATCGCACTGTATGTTTATCATGTGCTACATAATATGTGGAAAATTTACTGCGATATTTTATTCAAAAGTTTTTTATTCTGTCAAATATATGTTATATTATTTTATTACTTGTACATAAATTTAAAAAAAAAAATAACTTTCAAATTATAAAAATGTTTAATTTATAAATAATTAAATTGTATATATTATAATTATTTGATTAGCATAGTATGGTCCATCGTTTTTAAGTTAATAATTCAATGATTCAAAAAATATTGTATAGAGTTCAAAGTTCACATTTATCTACACATTCAATTTGTTCTGTATCAACCCACATAGGGTCTGAATGCATTTAATTCTGTATTCAATGAAAACAATATATAATATTTCATCACTGCCTAACTGTATATGAAGAATATCAGTGTTTTCATAAATAACAAGAAGCATTTATATAGCGGAACTATTTTTTAAATTGTTTTACGACATAACATACATTTAAAAAGTTATGACTACTTTAATTGTTCCAGTGGCATTTCAAAAGTTTTATACGCTATTTAATATTTTAACATCAAATTAAGTTAACAAAAAATAAACTCTTCAACATTATGTTATCAATATTATAAGAATTCTATCTAGATTAATTAAGAAAGTAGTGTATATTTTTGCGAGAGAGAAAATATAACTATGTGATTCTTTTAGTTGAACTAAGAAGCAGTAGGGATTTATACCAACACGGGCGTGAGCGGTAGAAACAAACGGCTCTCAAAAAATAATCTTAATGGGTTTTAAGAATAAATTGTAAGCATATTGTCAAAACATTTGTTAAAGTTTCATGAACAAATAATAGTTTTATCTTTAACATCATTATTTTTAATAAACAACCAATTACTCAAACTCAATCTAACTCTAACTGTTTTTTAATATATCATCACATAAAGTTTCTTAAAAATCATTTGGAGTTAGGTTGAGTTTGTTTTGTCTACTTCTTTATGCGCAATTGAATAATCGGTGAGAAACTGGCAATAAAAGCTGGCTAAGAGATTTTATATAATAAGAATACATAGAAGCAGTTTTTAGTTTAGCTAGCCCATACGCAAGCAATATTTTGAAGTTGTATTTATTGATTATGATTCAGCAGCCTTTTCTCAAGTTGTGATATATTTTATTTTTTCAATATTTCTTTTAGATTAGTTAGTAGTAGCAATAACCATTTTTACATTTCTAACGCATGTACTGTCGGCAATTTTTTTATGTTTTTATTCAATTCGTTGAGCTCGTAAATGTCACTGTGACAAGGGGATTATTTAGACATACAAAGAAAATTTTATAAAGTATCAAAACTCTTTGTTGCCTTTAGATAGCTAAAAATAAAATTTGATAGAGTATCAAAATTTCTTGTTAGTTCTAGATAGATAAAAATAAAATTTTATGGTGTATCAAAACTCCTTGTTGCCTCTAGATAACTAAAAATTAAAGTTTATGAATTATCAAAACTTCTTGTAGCTTCTATAAAGCTAGCAATAAGAATGTTTAAAATATCACAACTTTTTGTTGCTTCTAGATATCTAAAATTGAAATTTTATAAAGTATCAAATTTTTTTGTTGCTTTTAGAGAGGTAGCAATAACAATGTATCAAGCATCAAAATTTTTTGTTGCCTTTAGAAGATTAAAAGTTTATTTTTTCTATAAAGTATTAAAACTTTTTGTTGTCTCTAGATAGCTAAAAATGAATTTTGACTTTTGTCAAATTTTAAGGTATGACGTCATGTGAAACCGTGAATCAAATACCGTAAAAAAATTTGAAGCCCAAGGGCCTCTAAATTGTCGTTTTAGCACTTTAGAGCCGAAAAAAATAATTACAATTTTGTATAAAAAAACCTACTACTTAATTTTATCTAAGAATATATATAATTATAATAAGTGCTAACTTTATACGTTATTTTAGCTACCAAAAGATTGCAATTTGTCAACGTGTTGATTGAGCAACGTTACTACCAAGTTTTTTCTTTTAAAAACAAAAAAATACATTAAAAAACCATGAATGTCATTTTATATATACAATCGCAATCTGTTAAAATATGCTATTTTGACATTGCCAGAAAATAAATATTGCATATTAGATCTTTTGGCGACAGAAAAAATTGCTGTTAATAGTGTTTTCACTTTATAAAAACCATGCACATAAAAATTTTGTAACAAAAACTTTTTGTTTCCTGGACTGTTTCTAATTTTAGCGGAAATTCAGCAACAGCTATATTTGTTTATGACATTTTTAGGTTTGTTAAGACGCTTGAAAACATAGTTCCAGTTGACAGCAAGATAACTCGACAAAAACCGCACTTGAAATGTCAACTTTAGTTTTAACAGATAATTTAGTTTTAATAAAGAACAGCGTTTTAATATTTATTTTTTGTAGTTTAGTTTAAAACCTAAAAATAATAATATAATATTTTTAATTTACAACTACAGCCAGACACAAATAGTATGGCCTTTATATTAGGCAACTTAGTATACACAAAAATTATGTTAAATGTGGTTAAACTAATGCCTTTGCCCGTTTTAGCATTTTTCATTTGCGCTAACATTTTAAACGTTTCATGGGCGACGTTGTTCTGGGATTGAAAGATGCTAAAACGGGCAAAGGCATAAGTTTAACCACATTCAACATATTTTTTGTGTATACTAAGTTGCCTATTATAGAGACCACACTATTCGTGTCTGGCTGTATACATGGGATAATTTGTTTGTCATAAAATAATTAAATAATAATATACTAAATAACTATTTATAATCAAAATTACTTGTTTTTATCTTTTTAAATAACCGAATTATAAATAAATCATGTTTCTAATTTGATTTATTTTACAAAACTGAAACAAAAATATTTAATTAACTAAATATACTACTCGCCAAAAGTAAAAAAACACCAAATTTTTTATCAAAATTTTATATAATGTATAATTTATTCTTCACACTAAAAATAATAAAAATAAAAAAAAAATGATTGATAAGATTTTTTGATCATTGTACCTTGGAGTATAAAAATAAACTAAATTTTATTGTCTACATTAGTTAATTAGTTTTTTATTTAAATCAAAACATGCCAGTCAGTGTTGCGTTTTTCAAGAATTCAGCGATTTTAAATACGGTAGAATAATCGGGCTTAGATAAGGAGGTTTGTCAATTTGTGATTTTGCCCAACAAATTAGCATAAGTGTTGTAAACCCCCATTTCCTACAAGATAATTCCTACATCTAGAATATTATAATTTTTGGTTGAAATTGAAATCATTTTTTAGTAAGAATAATTTACATATCTAAAATTTTCATAAAAGTTACAGATGTTTAGTAATTTTTTATTTTTATTTAAATGTTTTTATTCTGATAATTTAAGTTTTGGTTTGTTTCCCTCACAATTTAAATTAGTTTTAATTTTTTTTACGTTCCTTATGTGTAGGTTTATAAATCAGTTCTTTTAATTTATCTATATATAATGGTAGAGTAATATCGGATGATCTAAAGTGGCCACTCCAGTAAAATGTATAACAACTGGAACGCGCACGCAAGTAAAAGTTTGCGTTAGAATTTGGTCTTGTTTTAGAACGGCAAAATATACACGCCGCAACATCTGTCCTTTTCTAACGCACAAGTTAAAAAGAGTCATTATACACTCCGGAACTTCTTCTCTCTTCAACAAGCAAGACCAAAATTTATATATGGGCGTGATCATTCCAGTTATTATGCTACTCAATTAGACCGTTTGGCCAGTGGTTTGAAAAATTAATATCAAGATAGTACCTTACAATTGCCGAACTATAACCTTGAACAGGAATAATTTCTAACAAATGAGTGTTTAAAAAATTTAGAAAAATTTATCTAGCAAAACGATGCACAAAAAATGAAGTCTTCTAAGTAAGTAAAGTTTAGCATTTGTATATTTTTAATTTTATAATCACGGAAATCATGTTCTTTAAATTGAAGATTTAAAAATATTCAACTTAACTGAAACTTGGTGGTTTGAATTTTTGAAACTGTCTTGAATATAATTTATTATTTCGAAAAGTTCTACGTTTTGATTTATTTTTACAAAAAAACTCATTTGCGTTAGACCCCAACGTAGTTTTTTTCTTGCAAATTGAAAGTTTTTTCTAGTTTTTTCAAATATAAGTAACAAGTAGGTGTTTATGTGTTAACATTGATAATAATATATTTTAAACTTTTAAACAACAAAAGAACTGGTATATCGTGGTCGAAAAGAGTAAATACTAATAGTTCTTCATGCTTGTCTAAATTATTAATATAATTTTATTATATCTATAACTTACAACTTACATAAACCATTATCTGTTCATAAAAATTAAATAAAAGCAAATAAATTTCTAAATAAATATATTAATGGCACTTCCAGGTGTATTGGTATTAATTTACAAAAAAATATTAAAATTATCTGAAATTTTAGTTTTGTATGTACAAAACGCTGTGTTTAATTTTTTTTTGAAAAAACATCTATTGGGCTAAAAATTCTGTGTTAGATATCGTCTGGACAAAAACATAAATAAAGTTATTTGAAATTATTTTAGAAAAATTAAAATACTTAAAGTATATTCTGAAAAATTGAGATTTTATTTGTAAAACGATGTTACTTTTTGTTTTCAAAAAAGCATGGAACAACTATTCTAGAACACTTGTACATTATTAATTGGGTGCCAATTGATTAAGCATAAATAATACCGCAACGCAAAAATTAGCAAACAAGAAGTAAAATTAGTTTAAGCAACAGAAGTACTTCTGAAATAAGCTTTATTATACGATGTGTTTTTCTACTAGCTTTTGTTTCCAAATTTAATGTCGCCAACTAGAAGGTTATACAATGCGCAAAAAATGCGTATAAATTTATTAAAAATAAAAAAAAATTATTTATAAGTATTTAATATTTTGGAAAAAACAAATTGAGATTGAAATTTCTGCACAAAATTGACAACAAATGAGTATTGTCAGTTTGTCACTTAAAATCTCAAAGATTACGCAATCAAAAAATAATAATTTTTTTATTACTTAAATTCTTCTTTTTTCTTAAAATTATTTGACTTAAATCTTTTTTTCTGTGCATTGTATACCTTTCTAGTTGATGACAATTGATTTGGAAACATAAAATTTAGTAGAAAACAATACTGTATAACAAAAAACCTTATTTCAAAAGTTTGGCGTCGTTTTTGGGGGTTTTTACTTCTTTTTTGGTAGTTTTTGCGCTTGCGGCACCATTTTATTTGGTATTCAAACATAACTCCGTCCAGCACTCATAAAAAATTTACAAAATATAAATTATTCTAATATCACAGATGACACCAAGGTTATAATAAAGAAATCATTAACAAGAATAAATTATTATCCTTATATTACAGACCAAAGTTGTACGGTGCTTTTGGCCCAATTAATTTTTTTTATATTATTTTAAAATAAATTTACTGTATGGTATTTATGTTAGTGTATTATTATGTATCTAATAAATAGGTTTATATACACACATTGCATATTTGTTGTAAGTTGTTTATAAATTTCATAATTATTAAAACAAATATGCAGAGTGCTCCTAATTTATGAAGTGAAGGGAATCATTTCTATTTTACAGCTAACTATATAGAAGTGTAAAAATATTGTTTTAAGTACTAACATCAGTTTTATATATTATGATCGTCAAAATAATTAGCATACGCATACAATGTAAAACTGGCCCTATTTATATTATGTATGCACAAGATTTAATGTTTTACATTGTTTACTAAGCGTTGACATACATTAATTTGCATAACATCTTAATACTAAATTTATATATTATATATAATTAACTACAATATTAAATTATATTATTTAAAAACAACAATTTTTTAAATAATTTGTTACTATGCTATACTATACTATACTACATATTATATAAATATATTCAGTTTGAGCAATCCTTTATGAATAAAGATGTTTGAAAATCAAATTAAAGAAATTGTACATTTGCTCATACTTTTGTTTATTTAAGAGGAGCGTTTTATTGATCATTAATTAAAAAATGGCAATAATAATTAGATACGTAAAACAAATAAAACAAAGTAAATAAAAACGTATCTTTTACAAACAAATATTTTTTTTTTTATTTAATGTACGACTATTAATTGGAAATAAATTTGATCAGCAAATACTTTTATCGTTTTTTAGAAAGACTATTATTAATATCTTATAATTAATAAAACGTCTGTAAACTCGACTGAATTGACTTATGTGATATAACATGCAGGTAGTACAATTATACAATCTTTAAAAATGAATCACTTCGATTGTAAATCAAATATGAATAAATTGAAATGGATTAAATTTATATGCATTTTATTGACATATAATACTCTGAACCAATCAACATTTTAATAGCAACTGGATTTTATTACTTATACCGACATATATATATTCAAGCAATTGTATTCCGTCGATTGTTTAGTCTGACATCGAGAACACATTAGAAATTCGTAATAAAAAGAATAGACCTAGTTCACCTATTATTGTACAAACACTTAACTACATTATGATTGTTCATGAACATGAACATTTATAAAGTATAATGCTTTTACTTTGTCACTTTATTTAATTAATGGCTTATTTATTCTATGCTACTATTCTAATAAAACATCATGTTATTGGATATATATACATTGTCTCATGATGGGGTTCCGTATTTGTTTAAACATCTACGACATAATATTCTCACTTTGCCATCACTTTTCATATAAGCCAAATATATAAAAATATCCTAATTACTTAGATATACAAAGCTTTAATTTACATCAAAATATTAGAGAATTAAATTTCGAACTTTTTAAAAACAGCATTAAATCTACATTATTACAAAAAATGCTATACATATAATAATTTTTTAAATTATGATTGGTGATGCCTATGATACTTGAATAAAAAAAAATTATTCTTGTGTCTTATATGTACTACAATTGAATTAATTTTATGATTGACATTTTTTTGTTCTTAATTTCAAAATGTGATAACTAGGAAGCTAAAACTATCACATTGAAAACGAGATTTAAGCAATCTGTGAACATTGACCCTAAATATTTGCTGCTTATAAGTTTCGATAAACACTAACTTGGAAAGTTTATATGATGTGTCAATAGTCCGGTTAAAAAAATCTTTCTTAACTCTAGGATGCATGCCATTTTCATATTGCGTTTAATTTAATTATTTCTGTCAAGGAATGCTTTATCCAAACATACTAAAAACTATTTATTATCATCATATATTTAAAAAAAATCATAGTAATAAATAAAAGCAATTTTATATACCTACCACATCAATGCATACGTCATGCCCGGCAGATCCTCATATAGTTTATGTGTTATTTGTTGATAATAAAGTCACAACATCATTATTTTGAGTACATACAAGTTTAAAATATATATTTGCTGGTTTTTGGCATTTTTGTGTTTTTTGCATTTGCAGAAAAAATAAGTGTTTGCTCATGTAAAACATCCAGAAAAACTTTGCAAGTTTGCCAAATGTATTAAAAAAAACTTGAAAAGATCATAATGAAGATTTTTGAGTTATTTGTTTTGTATAATATAAAATGTAGTACAAAAGTTTATAAATAAATAAATATTTAAATCATTTTAACTGCATTATTTTATAAAGGGTCCGACAGATCCGCTCTTAGTATAGATGTATAAAAAATTGCGCATGCATCCTAGGGTTAAAAGTTTTAGTCCAACATCTCTGAACTGTCAGTATACGTTGTATTTTGTTTAAACAATGTTCATAGAAATATCTGTAAAAAAAGAGATTTGCAACTTTACAAACAAATGGAAACACACAAGTGTCGATAAAGTCAAACTTTTTATGTGCATTATTGCAATGTATTAAATGTTACATACCTAATTTTAGCAAATAATCATAGTTTAAGTCTAGTACATATTTTATTTACGTGTAATAGTTTTTTTACTCTTACACTTATAATCATGAATAATAACAACTATTACTCGCTTGTTAAACCAAATACACAATCAGTTTTTAGTACTAAATTAATTACATTTTGTTTAAGTTTTTACAAGTAACAATATTAGAACATATTTAACTATAAACAAACCCAACAAAATAATTTTTTTTAGAAATACTTTTGTCAACTTTTTTTTGTACTTACAATAAAACACAAATTAACAATTTTTATGTGTTGACGTTTATACATTTGTAAACTATTTTGTTATTTTGTTAGTTACAATATTGTAACCATAAACACCGCCACGCAATAGTTTAATGCAGACAGACTAGGTCTAATACCCGGCCGCGGTATATTTAGTTATCAAACATATTCTTCACAAGTCAATGACAAACTATCAAAATATTTGTAAAACAAACCTTTATTATTATAACTGTTAATGCACACCACAAACACAAAGAGGAGCGTCTACACTTAGCAAGTACAACACAAAAAGAAGAAAAAACGCCGGAACAACTTAATTGCGTTTCAAGCTACTTGTTTAGTGTTTGAAACAAGATGAAGCATTATCTACAGCAGTAAGTATAGGTTGACCAATTTTAAAAACAAATCATTGTGCACATACATAGTATTACACATTTCTTAAATATGGACTTAGTACAACAAAAACACCTTGTTGTGATCATTGTGAGTGAGACCGTACATCAAATTGGCAAATGAGAAATTTGGAATTTTACTGAGATCTATTGTTTGAGACATGTTTCAAACAATAACAGAATATAATTTTATATTTTTTGCATATCAAGTTTTTTGTAGAAAATTATAAGTATTAGTTAGTTGTTCTGAAGACAAACTTGAATAAATAATTGTGTGCTTATAAACACAATTGATGTTTTTTTTTTTAATGAAACACACTGATAATGTTTGTGCAACCAAAATAATTGTTTGTGCTTGACTTTTGGCCACTATGGTCGTTAGATTGAGTATAAATAAATTATAAATTTATTTTAATATGATTAATAAATAATTGTTTTTAATATTTTTAATACCTGTAAGTTGTAAAAAGATTTTTTTTTGTTAAAGAAAGTGTTTTTTAACATGTTACATATTTTTGCTGTTTTTTCTATTTTATCTTCTATATTTTTGTCTTGTTTTCCGTTGCTTTGTATTATTTTTTTTAGATATTTATATTGTTCGATCTGATCTATTATTCTCCCTTTTATTTTTATTTTGTGATTCAGTTTTTCTTTTGCAATTATCATGGTATTTGCTTTTCATAGTTTATTTTCATGTTTATTTTTTTTAGTTGTTTTTTTATTATTTTCATGTTGTGTTGTATCTTTTCTTTTGTCTCAGCAATCATTGTCATATTGTCTGCAAATAGCAGTTCTGATATTTTTGTTATTTCTATTTTCCAATATTTGATTTTTATCATTATCATTTTTTTCTATGCGTGTTTTATTGTCTTGTCTAGCACAATTGAGAAGAGCACTGCGCTTAACACACATTTTTGCTTCACTCCTTTCTTTGTTTATAATTCTTTAAATTTCTCGTTTTTCATTCTGATTATGTTTCTGTTTTCTGTTTTCTGTGTACATGTTTTTAATTATGTTTATTATTTTTTTCTCACATCTTCTCACTTCTAATTCTTTCTATATGTCTTTTCTCTTGATCCTGTCAAATGCTTTTTCAAAGTCAACAAAGCATACGTGCATTACTCTATTCTTTTATCATCTTCTCACATAGCTGTCTTATTATAAATATTAGATCCTGTGTATTTTTTCTTCTTCCAAATCTACATTGGCTGTCCTCTATTGTCGTTTCTAGATTGTCTATTTTTTTTTTCAATAATTCTAATAAATATTTTGCTTTGTATGCTTGTTAGTGTGATATAGTTTTCAAATTTCCTTTTATCTCTTTTTTTATGTATGGGTAGAATTATTTCTTTATTTTATTCTCTTGGCGTTTTTCCATTCTTAATTATGTCGTTTCTTAATTCCGTTATTTGTGCAATTCCTTCATCTCCCATGTATTTCATCATTTTTGGCGTTATTTCTTTTGTGCTCAGTGCCTTTCCGTTCTTTAATTTTTTAATTGTTCTTATTACTATGTCTGTTTTAATTTCTTCTATTTCTTTTGTTCATCAGTCCTGTAGCACTTCTTCATTTTTTCTTGTTTTGTTTTCTTCTGCTTGTTGTTCTGTTAGTTTTTGAAAGTATTGCCTCCATCTTTCCATTATCTTATCTTCTTCCGTTATTATTTTAGTATTTTTATCTTTTATGTTCATCATATTGTGTTCTTTCTTTTGTTTTAGATGTTTTAACGTTCTGTAGAATAGTTTTTGGTTTTGGTTGAAGTTTTCATTCATTTCTTTTTCAAATTTTGTCCATGTTTTTGTCTTTGTTTTGCTTGTTTTTTTTAGTTTATAAGTATGTTTTCTATTTTTTTTGTTCCTTATCTTTTTTTTGACTTCTTTTGTCTACCAATTAGTTTTTTTAATATCTTTATTTACTATTTTTGCTGATCCACAGCTTTCTTTTGCAGCTTCTAAAATAATTCTTTTAAAAGTTTCTCATATTTCTCTCAAAATTTTGTTTGTAGTATCTCTTGGTATGCCACTTTTATTTGTTTTTTTTTTTTTTGATTGTATGTTTTTATCTTTATCTTAACTTTTTTTTTTTTATCTGGTTTAATATTTGTATTCCATTTTATGTCCATTTGTAGTAAACAGTGGTCACTTCCTATTTCCGCCTGTCTTTTTACTCTTACATTCTTTATTTTCCTAGTTGTTGTTTGCAATTTTTTTTTCTTTTACCAGTTCAGCTTCATCTCCTATGTATTCTTTTATATTCCGTTTTTCTATTGTTTTTTTTTAATTTTTTTTTTTTTCTGTGTCCTTCATTTTCTTTTTGTTGATTTACTATTCTATAGTTGCAAGACACTATTTGTACAGAAATTAGAGTACTATAGCCGCAAAGCTCTGCGTTACCGTTGATTGATAAATTTACTAAAATGAGATAAAATACAGTTTATGAGATATAGATGAAAATTACACAAAAATTTAGAAACGTTTATATTGCGTAAACTCTGTTCACAATCTCAATAATATACTAGTGAATGATGCAGATATGTATAAGTAAAATGTTTATAACAATTGCAGAACAAATGTTATTGCAGTTTTATTAATAATTTTATCAATATTTGACGTGTGTACGTCATCTACATGTCATGAACAATATATAATCTCGTGTTGCGTATCCAATTTGTATTACATTATACTAGGTGATTTATTTAGAAGTACTTTTTTAGTAGCGATGTTATGACAGATCAAACGTGCGTCAAGTCAATCTGTTATGGTATTTTTGTTTAGTATTGTTTGACATTATTAATTATTTAGCTGTATTACAACAATCAAAGCTCTGCGCGGAATGTGTTTTGTGCGCTTAAAGCAATATGGTCTACATAATTGGCCTACCAAACGCACAATTTGCTGTTTTATTGAAAATTTAAACCCAATGAGTAATATGCGACCAAATAGACCACATAAATAAGCAGGTTACAATTTTTTGGATTTTTGAAATAAGTTATTTTTTATTAATAGATAAAAAATATTAATAATCAAAAAAGTTATTAACTGTTTAAACGCCTTTGCGACGTACAGCTTCCCGTATATTAAAAATCATAAATAAAACAAAATTTATATTAATGGTATTTTTTCTTTGCTGCCGTTAAGTTGACTGTTTGTTTTGTCCGATTAAAATATATATGTATGTTACTCCCAAAAAACGCTTAATGAGCAAAAAACAGCGTTGTGGATAGTGTTAAACGACCAAACACCAACATCAATTTTTTTTTAGTTAATAGTTGTGTTTAGCAGCTAGAAGCAATGTGTAGTCAAAATAAATTTATCTTAGCTAATTCAAATTTTCTTGGCCGGATTTGCCCAGTTTGTCATTATCTCTAAAAAAAGCTTTAGTTCTTCTACATAGGTCAATTGAAGGATTTGTTGTGTACCATTGCAAACGTTATTGCAACATTAAGAAGAGTAATTAACGGTGTAAGGAAGTTCTGTGCAAGTATATTTTTTTATTATAACAAACTTTTAGAGAATTCTCATTTAGGGTTAGAGTTTTTTTGACAGCATTGTATACAACAAATAACCTCATAATAACTATTACTTTGCTGACCTATGTTTATTAAGACTTTTTTGTTTATTTTAGTTTATACTACTATAATTATAGCAATTAGAATAATATGTAGCATGCCGTATCTAAATTCGTGCAGAGGAATTTTTATAAAAAATAATATTTTAATCGTTTACGGTTTGTATATATACGAATTATTATTATTTAAATTTAAAAATAAAAATAAGTGTATACCGATTATTGTAAGACTCAGTCACATAATACAAGATCGGATATTTATATTTATCCTAAACACAAACTAGATATAACAAAATATTCTCCAATTTATATGTCAATTAAAATGTATAATTGTTTACCAAATTTATTTAAACAAGCTCCCAGCTACAAACAATATAAAAAAAAATTATATCCATTTATCTTAAAATGTGAACCTTATAATATAGAAGAATTTGTTGATTATTGTAAACAAATTTAATATTTAAACTTGTGACGTATTTCACTTTACTCTAACTTATGTATGTAAAAATATGTAATGTACAGTCCTTTTGAAATAAAATTATAATTTTTTTTTTTGTTGTGTTTTAGCGTCGACTATTAAGGTCATTAGCTATTTATTTTAATAATAATAACTTCAGGTTATAGACCCGAGAAGACAAAATAACACATTAAAATAGTTAAATAAATAAATAAAAACTAAATCTAATATCACAGCTGCTTAAATTAAAAAACTAAATTTAAAAACTAATATCACAAAACTTACTATTTAACCTAACCTAATATCACAGATGACACCGAAGCTGTAAAATGCTTCAATGCCAGACCCTAAAAACTAAAGTAACTAAACCTAATATCACAACTTAACCTAATATCACAACCTAACTTAATATCACAGATGACATCGAAGCTGTAAAATGCTTCGATGCCAGACCTTAAAAACTAACTAAACCTAATATCACAGATTGCACCGAAGTTGTAAAAGACTACGATGCTTTAAACAACTCAACAACACAAACTGATCAATAAAAATAAATAAATAAGTTAACACCAAAATCATTATAAGACAACACAAAAACTTGGTTACACCTGTTTGAGGAGTCCTGCGTCTTTCAAGAACTGGACGCACCTTCCCATGGACTCTTCTCTACTTGATAAAATAGACGCCACGTTGTTAGGGAGCTCGAGCCGATTACGGTGAGGAAGGTAGGCTCGGCATTCCTTCAAAATTTGCTTCACCGTTAGAGGGTCGTGACATGTTTGGCATTCTGGTTGTTCGTCGCCGGTCAGGAGATACGAAGAGGTCAAGTTGGTATGATCTATGCGCAAGCGACATAGGGCAACCTCCTCTCTCCTGTTGAGATCTACCGGCGACTTCCATGCTGTCACGGAAAGCTTGATTTCCTTTAATTTGCTTTCGATGCCGTTCCATACTCTTTGCCAATCCTTGATGATCTTCGATATGACGTAACCTTTAAGATCATTGGGTTTTACGGGAATGTTGTCCGTAGGATCCGCGTCAGCCGCCTAACGGGCGGCTTTATCGGCCAGTTCGTTGCCCTCGATACCCACATGACCCGGTGTCCAAACAAAGATAGCTCTCTGTCCAAACCGGGTTAAAGGGGAATATCGAAGTTTGTACGAGCTGGACCAGCGGATTGACCGAGTACATAGACTGGATACTCAGGATGGCACTGAGCAAGTTGGAACAAAGCAGGAACGAACTGTGAGATGACGTCTCACAGTTTAGCAGGGCTTTATGTAATGCATATAATTCTGCGGTGTATACGGAGGCTTCTTTAGGGAGAGACCAAGAATGGGCCGTACCATCTAAAAAGAAAACACTTCCCACTCCCCGATCCGTTTTCGAACCGTCCGTATACAACCGCTGAGAGTCTGGGTATTCGGCAACAATTTCAAGAAACTTGCTCCTCAAGACGTTGGGGCAAGTTTTTCGTTTGCTCTGGGAGGTCAGATCAAGACGAGCTATAACTCTCGGCATCAGCCAGGGTGGAAACTCGCCAGAACCGACCTCGAATACCATTGGATAATCAACATTAAGACTCTCCTCTAGCTCCTGCGCTCGGACGCACACCGGCCTACTGACGGTAGGCCTGAGTCTATATTTGCGTTGCTGCGTTTCGTTGGCGGTAAATATGAGTCGGTTGTTGTGACCCCTCTTTGCTCGCATCGCCGCGGCGTACGTGAGTACAAAGCGACTACGACGAGCGGCTAGAGGAGGTACACCCGACTCGCAGCAAAGACTTGGTGCAGGACTCGTCCGGAATGCTCCCGTGGCATATCTTTTTTTTTTTTTTTTTTTCTGTGTGGTTTTGGGAAAATTCTTCCAGCCTGTGTGTGGGGCTCTCACTCACTAAAACCCTACTTCTACTTGGCGCTATAATTGCTTAGCCTGGAATTAGCTCATGCCTTTCATCAGACTTAGTACGCCCGGACACGCATTCTGCGCACCCTAGATATATCCGTCTTCCCTTATTCTTCATTTACTGGATCGTGATCCTTTATCACTCCTCTCTTCGGTTTCCATGTACTGGATTATTCTTTTGATGTATTCGTAGATCATTCGCCATTTACTTTTGGTCTCCATCATTATATCGATTATATTTTCTGGTGTTATTTCATCTTCTACTTCCTTCTCTTTGTTCTTCTTTTCTTCTAACCATCTTCTACATTCGAAGAAAACATGTTTTGGTGTTTCTATTCATCACACCTGATGCACTTGTTGTTGTCTTCCTTCTTAATTCTTGTTAGGTATTCCTTGAAACACCCATGCCCACTCAAAATTGTGTGAGGAAGTAGTCCACTTTCCCATATTTTCTTTTGACCCATGGTCCTACTTTATTTATTATTGTCTTGGTCCATTTCAATTTTCCTGTTTCCTTCGATCAATTTACCTGCCATTTGTAAATTTATACTTATTGCGTTCTATTTTATACCTTTTCCTTATTTTCTCCTTTTGTTCTGCACTTGTATCTGGATTACTTTTCTTCCTATTATACTCTCTTCTTACTTTATTACATTCTTTTTTAGTTGCCTCTAAGATATCGTTCCACCAGTAAATCCTTTGATTTCTCACCATACCTTTCTTTCTTTCAAAAGATATACTGTCAGCCTTATTTATGCTCTCTATGAAAGTATCTAAATTTATATTTGTTTTGTTAATAACCTCCTCTTTGAGTACTTTTCTGAAGTTTATTATTCCTTTCTCATTTATTTTCCATCTTTTATTTGTACATTCACTTTCTCTTTTATTTCTTGTCTCCATCTCGTAATAGATATTTTTATGTAGACTTAGATTTTCTTCGTCCACAATTCTCCAGTTCTTTATCTCGTTTATACTATTCTTGCTGCATATTGTAACATCTATGCACGAGCTTGATTTTCCTTTAACGAAAGTCGGGGTTTTTCCTTCGTTTATAACCGTCAGATTCATACGGCTCATCCACTCCACTAATATTGCACCTTTTTTGTTATCCTGGTCACTTCCCCAAAGCCTTGCCTTGGAGTTGAGGTCTCCCGCTATTAATACTTTCTTCTTTTGTTTTTTTATATTATCCCCTAATTTTAGCAGATATTCCTCAAAGTCCTCCGCTGTTTTGCTTGGTGACCAATAGCAGGAGTATATGATTACTTCTTCCAATTCTACCAATACAAATCCTCGGTTACTATTATCACATCTATATGCTTTGATGTTTCTATTATATATGCGGATAGCCGCATCTCTATCTTTGTCCACCATCCAGTGTCCACTTTGCGTCATTATTTTGTTTGGCTCAGCTATTATGGCAATGTCTACTTCATTTACATTACTATTTTTGTTGAAGAGGTCCATAGCTGCTTTCCCTCTTCCTACATTATTTTGTAATATTTTTATTGTTTTTTGAAGGGTTGCGCCCCTTTTTTCCTCATGTTCTCTTTGGCTTTCCTAAATCCTGGACATGCCATTTCATCTGCTTTGTGTCCTTCTTTATCGCAGAAGTAACGATGCGCGCTATTTTTGCAGCTTTTAGCCACGTGTCCTGTAATTCCGCATTTGTAGCAGATATTTTCTTTCTTATTCTCTTTGCATGTTTTAGCATCATGCCCAAAGTTTAAACAATTATAACACCTTGTTGGTGTTTGGAATTCTTTAATTCTCCCTTTCAACCAGCCTACCTTTAAGCTGCCTTTTTTAGTTAAAGCATTGGTGTGCTCGATCGGAAGATTTAGCACTGCATATTTTAAGTTTTGCTTGTTTATTCTTTCAGAAACCTTAATCTCATACTCATCTTCTTCCATTGTGATGCTACATTCTTTTTGTATTGCATCTTTAACATCCTTTTCTATTGTAGTCTCATGTAGATCTAACAGTATACATGCCTTTTTTCCGCTGAACATATGTGCAGCTACCTTATCACCTAGCTTATTTGTTACTTTTCTCGTGAATTTCTCACTGTCTTCCTCTCTTCCTATTATGTTGATTTTAACATAGCCCTCTTTTGTCTTTGTTATATTTTTAACTGTGACTCTCTCATTTACTTCCATCTTACTTTTCATTTCATTTACCATGTCAGCGTAGGTTCTTTCCTGCCCACTGCTTGGTTTGACAATAATTGTCTTGATCCTTCTTTTCTTTTTGGATTCCTGCCATTCTTGCTCCACGTTTTTGTTTGCATTTCGTTGTTTATTTATTCTGACCTGAATTTCATTTTTCATGACATAGTCTAAGACTATTCTGATTTCTTTGTTATGCTCCTTAGCTTGCGAGATACATCTTATACTTTTACAGTTTTTGTTCTGTAATTTCTCTTTAATTTTTGTCATCACCTTGTGCAAGTTTTCAATGATTTCATTCCTCTCACCTATTTTTGCTCCAATTACAAATACATACTTTTGTTTCTGCTTCTCCAGGTTTATGTCCTCTATTTCCATAGTGGTGCAATTTTTGATGGTGGCCAACCACTTTTACGCCATCCGTTTTTGATTGCTTTCTTAATTTGTGGGTAATCTTCTTCTATTTTCTTTATTACACCACCCTTTATTGTTACATCTGTGTCTACTATCAGAATTAGGTCTTCCTCTTTCTTTTCTAATAGGATTTTCATGGATTCGATCTTACTATTGTAATCCTCTTCTGTCCACTTAAGGTTTATTCCTTCTTTTAATCTTTTAAGTCACCTGTAGTGCTCATTATCTCCTTTATTTTAAGCTTATTTTTCTTTCTCTCTTGTTCTTTTTCTTGTTCAAGACTTGTTATTTGTTCTGTCTCTGCTTTTCTCTTACTATTTACATACCTCTGCGCTTCGGTTGTAAAAATCTCAATATCCTCCTTTATAACTCTACTTATCTGTGAGTCAATTTTATTTATTGCCTCCTTTATTTCCGTCTTTGTACTTACGTGCTTCTTTATAAGCGAAGTCAGAGTTTCGCTTTCTTTTCTTATATTTACTAATACCTCTTTTATTTTGTTTATAATTTTAGTGTCCTACTCTACTTCAGTGGTTTCTATTTCCATCTTTTTCCTTGACTTCTTTTTGTTTTCTTTCTGACTTTTCTTAATAGATCTTTTTCGAATTCTGTTAACTTCGCACTTTGCGATTTTTCGCTGTCATTTTCTGACTTCTCTTCTTCCTCACTGCTTTGAGCTTCCATCTCAATACTATATTTTTCCTCCTTCCTTGTTACTTCACTCGTAGACTTGCCCTCCCCAGAATCCGTAGAGCAGCCCGACTTGTCGGGGGAGGATTCTGCACTTCCAGTGCTACCTCCCTGGGGTATTTGTTTAGTAAACGATTTATCCATCATTATGTTAAAATTCTTTGGTCCTTTGTCATTAGGCCTGCAAGCAGGTTGTTTATCTTTGGCAATCCATTGAGATAGGGAGTAAGATTTTTGGACTAAGGATACGCGGGATTTTTTGGGTTATAGGAATACTTTTTATTTAAGAGGTTATGCCCCTCTGTGCAATCCTGTTGGTCCGCGTGAGCTGTTTTATTTCACTCCACCACTCTCTGTTGCCAGAGGAGGCCCCCCTATCCGCCACCCGGGGACGCGCTCGGTAGGGGTTACAGGTGCCCCCCCCCCCCCCGGAGCCCGTGGCGTATCTACTGCCTGCGTTGTGGACTGCGTCTAGGGTTTTCAAGCGGGATTTTCTGGCGGATGAGTATACCGCGCAGCCGTAGTCGACCCTGGATAAAACCAGAGCCTTGTACAGCCGCAACAGTACCTCTCTCCGCGCACCCCAGTTGATGTTGGCCAAGCACTTGATCACGTTCAAGGCTTTTTTGCACTTTGTGACCAATTCATCAATATGTGCCCGAAAGGATAAGGTCCTATCGAGCACGAGCTCTAAGAAACGGACTGTTTCGACGCACGTGATTTTGGAACCCCGCAAGACAAGTGCGGGGTCCCGGTGAGGTCTTCTGAGGCGGCAAAAATGCACGCACGAGGTTTTCGTCGTAGAAAAGCGAAAACCTCTCGCCTCTGCCTCTCTGTCCACTTTGTCTATGGTGATCTGGAGTTGACGTGTTATGGCAGAGATAGTATCTCCCGCCATGTAGATCACCAAGTTGTCGACGTACAGGCATTTTTGTACAGGTGTAATCACCGAAGCCGCAATATCATTAACCGCAATCGCAAAAAGGGTGACGCTGATTGTCGACCCTTGAGGAACACCGTTCTCTAGACATAATGTCTTTGAGTTAGTGGTTCCCACCCTTACTTTAAATTTGCAATCGCGCATGAAAGATTAAAAAAAATGAGGCATACGGCCCCTGAATTTCCATGCGTGCAGCTTTTGCAAAATTCCATATCAAGTCATGTCATACGCCTTCTCCAGGTCGAAAAACACCGCTACGAGATGTTTTCTTGCTAGGAAGGCGTCTTGGATAGAATTTTCTAGACAGATTAAATGATCAACGGTACTGTGATTTCGTCTGAAACCCGCCTGGTATTTAGCTAAAAAATCGTTACTTTCCAGCGTCCACACCAGACGGTTGTTGACCATTTTTTCTAAAAGTTTACTGAGACAGCAGGTAAGTGAAATCGGTCTGTAGCTGTTGACGTTGTTTGGATCTTTGTTCGGCTTTAACAACGGCAGGATAATGGCCTCTCTCCAACATTCCGGGTAGACGCCGCTTTCCCATATCAGTTTGTAGATTTCCAGCAACCGCTCCGTCATGCGGGAGGGAAGCTGCCGGATAACCTGATAAGGCACGTCGTCAGGTCCCGGTGCGGAGGAGGTACCCATACCGTTAATTGCCGTTTCCAACTCTTTTAAGGAAAATAAAGAGTTGTAGGGCAAAGAATCTGGGGAAGAGAAATTTAGTTAAGTTTCTAATTGATCTTTTTGACGCAGGAATTGCTCACTATAATTTTGAGAGCTACTGGCATACGCAAATTGAGTTGCCAATGCGTCTGCAATGTTGGCCGCTTCGGTGACTTCGCGTCCGTCGACGATTAGGATGGGAGCCACAGCGGGAAATAGATACGTAGCTCTCCCATGACCGTTGCTTGCTTTCAAGAATTTTGCGGCCGAAAAGTTTGTACTCTTACTTTCAAAGTGTGTGGCAAATCCCGTGTTGAGGAGGACAGCGTCGCTTTGATCGAGAAAATCCTCAATCAAACGACCTCGCGTGTCTTTCCTCAGAGAACCCCAAAGCGGATTGTGGGCGTTAAAATCGCCCACCAGGAGGTAGGGCTGTGGAAGCTGCGAAGTAAGTTCTTGTAAATCTTCCAGAGTCCAGTCGAACTCCGGAAGATACAGGTTGCATATTGTGGCTTTTATCGAGATGGTAAGCCGGATTGCGATTGCCTGGAGTCTAGTTCTGAGGGTTTCCGTAAACGGTAAATTTTCCCTCAGAAAAATAGCGACTCCACCTTTGGCTCGGGCACCCGGCAGAACGTCACTTCTTGTGCACGTAAAGCCTCGAAGATTGAAATTTTCTTGGGGCTTGAAGTGCGTTTCCTGTAAGCACACGCAAAAAGGCATGTGCGGGACCAGGATCATTTTCAGCTCACAATAGCTGCGTTTGCAACCGTTGCAGTTCCACTGTACTATTGTCTCCATAGTTTTAAACAATTATTAAATAAATAAAATAAATTATAAAATAAATAACACGTAATAGACGGACAGCTATTAAAATAAATTAAAACAAAACAAATAAAACACCAAAGCTGTAAAGAGACTTTGGTGTTTGAACGTAGACAAGGCAGAATATACATTCTTAAAACTAATATCACAAATGACATCGAAGTTACTCCGATGCCAGAACCATAAAATACATAAAACTTAAAACTAATATCACAGATGACATCGGAGTTGTAAAAGACTCCGATACCAGAACCATAAAACAAATAAAACTTAAAACTAATATCACAGATGACATCAAAGACAAAAAAATCTTTAATGCCAGAACCTTAAAATGGAAAAGACAATACAAGTACACAAATGACACCGCAGTTGTAAAGGACTGCAGTGCCGATACATAACAACACTTAATTAAAAAATGTAATAAAAGGCCTACAGCTGCTGGGAGCGTGATCTGCCCTTTTTCCAGCCAGGTTTCCTTCTTCTTCTACCTCGGTTACTCCCACTGTCGACAACAGGAAGTTCTGATGCTAAACTGGATTTGTCGTCACCGTTGCTGGAAGAGGGTCCATCCCTCTTCCGTTTACCCGGATCAGACTGATCCTTATCTAATTGTTTTGGCGTATCTGCCAAAACAAGTTTGGTCAGGTCGGTTTTAAGACCAACCTGAGAATGTGTGGGGGGTGTTTTCCCCACGTTTTTGGTTAAAGAGACTACATTTCTCCTCAACCGTTGTTGCCCCGGAGGATTTGGTGGTGGCATGTAGGTCTTAATGACCGGTATTGGTTGTTTCTTTGCTGCAGGAAGCTGAATCTGTCCGCTTAGTGCAGCAATAAGAGGTGGTAAAAGTTTGCTTATTAGCTCGTTGACGTCTACTGAGCTTTTTAATGCAGTCGTTGCTTTAGCGTATGATATTCCGGCTACTGGTGTAAAGATTGATACCAATTTACGTGCTTCAAAGTACGATAATTTATTCTTGGTCATGATTTCTTTGATAGCAAATTCTTCTTTATATTTTGGACAATTACGTGATCTTGCGGAGTGTTTTCCTTCGCAATTAATACACGTAATTGGCTGTTGACATTTGCTACCATCATGCAGAGGTTTTCCACACGCGCAAATCTGCTCTTTGGAGCAACGAGCAGCTGTGTGTCCAAACCTCTGACATTTGAAGCAACGCATTGGTGCCGGAATATATGGCCTGACTGTGAGGTTATAAAAAAACCCTTTCACGTTGGTGGGAAGTTGTGGACGGTTAAACGTCAGTATGTGGTTAGGGGTTTCTTCGCGTTTACCGTCTCGCATACTAGAAATGCGACGCACGTCGATTACCCCCTGACCACTCAAGTTTTCAACAATTTCTTTCAACGTGCAGTTTAAGAAGTCCCTACAATAAACAATGTCCTTAGAAGAGTTTAATGTTTTATGGGCTGAGACTGTCACGTTCATATCTGCCATTCGGATACATTTTAATAGTTAGGTTGACTGAGCGGTTGAAACCGTTTCCACAAGAAGGCCATCTCTGACCTTTTTGATAGATTTGGTGTCGCCGATCAGTCCATACAAAACTCTACTAATTAAAAAGGGGCTAACTTTGTCAAAGTTGCCTTCTTCCCTGGTAACCAGGATAAACCGAGAGACAGATCACGCCTTCTCATCACTAGCACCAGTATTTAACAAAATAGATTTGCCAACTTTCTTTCCTTTTGCAGAGGAAGAAGCTGGAGGATCCGATTTGTCATCGGACGGGGATCTGGTAGCATTATCCATTGGCACAACCCGATCAGTTGCACCAACTTCCAAACAATTGACTACTGTGCTACCGGAGCATTGTTCTCCCACTCTGGTAGTTGCCAAATCCGTGCCGATTATGAAGCCCCTGTCAGATTTAACTGACGGCACGGACTGGGGGCGTGAGTTTGATTTTGACATCATTAAAAAAAAAAATTGCGTTTTACCTACCGCCAGGTTGGGAATGAAAGGAAAAGAAAGTTAGGGGTAGAAATGGAAATGACAAGATAAATAGGGAAGGTAGCCAGGAATGGCTTTGGGTACATTTGGTTTGGCTTCTGCTCATTGACCCATAAGGCATGGGTGGCCCTGCCAAGAGTTTAAACTCCGGCCGGCATAGCTCGAGCAGAAGTTACTCAGCCCCCTCACCACGACAAGGTAGTACCCACGAGAGGGAAAATTATTATTATTATTATTATTATCTCTTTAAATATTTTAGAATATTTGTACCACTCTGTATATAACTACTCCAAACCAATTTTATTAACATTGGTAAAAGTATTGTCACTTCATGCAATAATAATAAAAAATATATTACTTTGCCAGTATATTGGTTGCGTTCAGGACGACTCATCACTACCATCAATCTACACATAACTGCCAGTGTACAGTGGGCACAACAGCACAAAGATTAGTTTGTCTCATTGACAAAACATCTTTTTTTATGAATAAAACTATAATAATAATAATAATAATAATAATAATAATAATAATAATAATAATATGCTGGAATTTGACCACGTCAACAAAGCAGCATCAGTAGACTGGCTAGTTCAAGGCAAGATCTACACAGAAGCCGAAGGAAGCATAATAAGCATTCAAGATCAAGTAGTAAAAACGAGAAACTACCGTAAGTATATACTTAAAGAAGATCTACAATCAGATCTGTGTAGAAAATGCCATATACATCGGGAAACCATTGAACATATAATATCGGGATGCCCAGCCCTTGCTGCTACTAAATACACGCGACGACACAACCTAGTAGCAGGTATAATACACCAGGAAGTGCTAAAGAAATGTAAACTAGCAAAAGGCGACATCCCATACTATAAGTACGAACCCAAGGCAGTTGAAGAAAACAACAGGTTTCTTATCTACTGGGACAGACCCATTATCACAGATGTAAGAACCCCTCACAACAGACCAGACATCGTCATACGAGATAAGGAAAGCCGCAATACCTACCTGATAGATATCTCTATTCCAGAATCCTCAAACCTGCAAAGAAAGCACGACGAAAAGATCAATAAGTACATCGATCTGGCAATAGAAACAAAAGAAATGTGGAGCCAAAAATCAGTGCACATCATCCCACTGATTATATCAGCTACTGGAGTTGTACCACTAAACTTAGCTAAAAATCTAGAAAAAATAGACTTAGAATTTAACATCTTTAAGAAAATGCAAAAAAGCACTCTGCTAAGTACTGCAAATATCGTAAGGGAAGTCCTTTCTATATAATAAATAGAAAAATAGCTGTCAGTCTTGGTCGCTGTACCCGACGGCAGTCTAAATACCAGAAAACTGTGTTAAAAAATAAAATAAATAATAATAATAATAATAATAAAGCTTTACTTCAATTGCCAAAATAAGATATAAAACGTCAAAATAAATTACAATAAAAGTGTGCACAATTAATTTACAAACATTAAATATAAAAAACGTACACAGAAATGCATATTGTAAACAAATATAAGTTATAATTTTTTTTTTCATAAATTTTGTTAAAATTTATTTATATCATACAAAGTAGCCTTGAATACTTTTTGGTTTGATATTTTTTTGACATTGTTTAGCAATTGTTATAAAATATAATTGCATTATAATGAGGTAATTTTTTGTAAAGAAAAGATTTATGTAGATCTGCTCAAAATGCTTCTTTATTTCTGGTATTATAAGAGTAGATTTTATTATTTTTGGTGTAAGTAGCAAAATGGTTTCTTGTTTAATGATTGATAGTTGACGTTAAAAGGTTTGGAGAGTTATTTTTTGCCAAAAAAAAAAGGTTTTTTTTTCTGGTAAGGTATAATACATAGCCAACAAACAGCACTTATTTTTATACAACAAACCAAAACAAGTAACACATATATTGAAAAGATGATCCACTCAATTGTTTATTCAGTGCAAAATGAAATAAGCAAATATTTTATTTTTATGGATGATAATGCTAAGCTTTACTTCACAAGAAATGTTTAAAACAAGTTAGAAAAAAAGAATAATTGGAAATGATCTGCTCAACAAACTCACCAGATATGAACCTAATTAAGCATTTGTCAGATAATATTGAATTTTTGAATCAAAATTACCCTAACATCACTCTTTCGAAGCTAACATTGACAGTTCAAGAAAAATAGAACAACGTACCACTTAATCATTTAATTGCTGGATATTAGAAAAATACTAGATATTAGTAATGTTAAATTTATCAACAAATTGTTTTTTATCCACATTTTTCAATTTATCAATAAAATTAATTTTTTTGCACAATTTTTATTTTTTTTCTTCACAAAAAGTAAAATTAAGTCAAATTTAATTTGCTAAATACTATAATAAATAATAATTAATCATAATGATATATCAAATAAAAAAAAATTGTTAAAGCTTATTGTTAAGGTTTTACATCTACATTGTTGTTGACAAAAAATACGACGCATACATTTAATATTAAACACAGTTTAATTATCAGAGCTGACATAATTGTGTAAACATGCACTTACAAAGATATTTTTCCTTCCGTTTGCGGTTTATGAAGCTCTACAAAGATCTTGGATCTTTTACAGATTTTATATTTTATTAATAATTACTAGCAACTTTGTTAAAATATATATAATAATATATAATAATAAACTTCTTTGAATACAACTTGGGGTAAGGAGATATATTTTTTACTTTGAATAAATAAGATGTCTGTTTTTTTATTTATAGTTACTACTTCAAATTCGGTTTGAATCCATGTAACATATTATATTATTTCTGACAGTTTTACAGAATTTTACACATATTATTATATAATACTACTTGCGGCATTAAAAATAGTTTAATAAATGTTAGTGACTTATTAGTAAGAAACATTAAACTAATTACATTACATTACATTGCCGCAACAACTTTAATCCTACATCAATTAATTAATAATTTGCGATTATTTGATTATTTATTTCACATAGAAATTGTAAAACTTTTATAATTTAAATCTAATTGAAAATGCACGAATTTGTATAAATTAGGAATGAACGTGATCTATTTGACCGAAATTTCTGACAAGTATTCATTATTTCTATTATCTTGATTTCACAGATATGTATTTATTCAACAGTTATAACCGTCATAAAGAAATAATCGTTTTTATAATTCACGTTTATATTTGCAGCTTTCATAAGAAAATACGTTGTTTTAAAATGATGATAAAAAACAACTCATAATGTTGGTCTATCTTTTTATTTATTTATTTTAATTATTGTAATAACAAACTAAGTTTTTTTAGTTATATCTGTACTTTAAAAAAAAAATGCCTTTTTTGCATTGTCATAACGATTTACAATAACAAGTTAAAAAAAGTGTTGTTTTAGGGTTAGTGTAAAAAAGCAATTAGTTTTGAGAAAATGCTGATAGGCGGCTAATTTATGTATCCATTTTGTGAAGTAATGCGAGAAGGATATTTCATGCAATAGCTCAATTATTTCCCCAAATCTGTGTAGCATGTAGCGCTGTCTTGTTGGAAATAATGATTCCCCAAATCTATAACTTTTCGTTTAAGCTATTAACAATAATGCATCTTATTGACAGCTTTTTTTTTCTTCTTATTTTTAAGAAGTAGGATTCAATGACGCCACCCACCTGTTATCACATCAAACTGCCACGCATCGGAAATACATTGATTGCTTCTAAATGGTTTCTGGGTTTATTAAGTTCTAAATGCAGCACTTTTTATTGTTAACATACCCAAATAATTCAAATAAGCTGCAGCATATGTTACTTTAATTTAAGACATACCTTACCGCAGTTTTCCAAATCTGACCCAATTACAACTGATGAGTGTGTGGTGTTTTAAATTTGCTTTAAATTCAAGCCTTTTAAGTTTTTTTTTATAATTGCTATCTTTGTAGTTGTTGTTTAGCAGTTTTATGTTATAAATCGTTTTGCCTTTTATATATTTTTTTTTATATTTTCCAACTATGTTATTTATTTTTCTATTGTTGCTAGTACTCATACTAATATTTCTTGAATGGTTATATTTTGGATTGCGTATGTTGAAGATTAAAAACACAGTGACACAATACTGAGTTATAGGGCGCTAAAGAATAGAAAAAAAAGTTTTTTGTATTGTTACAAGCCAAGAAACCGGTCTCTTTTGTTTGGTTCTTTGTTCATTTTGACAGTTCTCTCCCTATCCCCCAACTACCTGCCTTTTCTTCTACATAGCGTTTACGATACGCGTGGCATACGCGTCATATTGTAGTGTTGTAGAAAGGTGATAATCAACCCTTTAACGATGATTTTAAAGATAGTTATCAACAAGCAGAGTAATAAGGACTTAAACAACTACTTATAACATAAGTTTGCTTCTTACCCATTATTTTTATTTGAAGAAATTGTAATGCTGAAAACCAACAAATCCGCCTTATACAATACTTTTTCTGTACTACAAGAAGAAGCCAATCTTTTCAATTTTGACATTATTTTGAACACAAAACACAAATCACAGTCAAACAGGATGGTTTTTTGACTAATGAACACAATAAATCCAGACTTATTTCATTCCTTTTAACTGCTCTTCACGACCAAAGAATTAAAACAAAACAAAAATCTAGTAACGCTGGTAAAATGATTATCCGCAAAGAAGTCATAAAATCTTAAAATAGTGACAAAGTAGCAATAGTTGGCAAAGATGTTGATCTTATTGTCCTCCTCATGGCTTTAAACCCATCTGAAAAACAGATATTATTTGTTAAACCAACCCACGGCAAAGTAAAATGAAAGGTATATTCGAGTCAGCAATAGCAAACTATGAGAATAAAAAACTGCATACTTCTTGTGCATGCATTCAGCGGATGTGATACGACTTTCGCTGCATATTAAAAATGGAAAGTTGTCTGTTTCAATTTGTTCAAAAAGCAAACAAAACATTTTTGGCATGGTACAATGCACATCACAAGCAAACTTCCCTTTACATGCATTGTTACAAAGCTTTTACCAAATCAATTTTGTATGCTAAACCAGACCTCTCTGCGCTGTTGCCTACAGAAGAAACAGCAATGCAGCATGATTTTCGTGTATACTACCAAATCCAAGTTTGACTAAGAAATAAACTTCTTCCAGAACAGAGGGGTTAGAAGTTTGAGCCAACCTGTTGATCCCAGTAATTACAGATAACGCAGCAGAACCTGAGGCAGTTCTCAATCTCATTTCTTGCAAATGTATAACCCCCCTCCTACAATGACCCAACGTATCCAAAAGTGTAAGCAAAACATTGTCAAATATTGATTTACAAGTTTCTAACAAATGATGGTAAAAAGTACACTTAATTTTTCTTGCTTTGGCATCTTCAATAAATTACATATTTATTGTGTCGTGCTTACTATTTTTTAAAAAAAATGCAATCATTAGTGTTCTATAACTCTGTAACCGCTAAGAATACTAAAAAAATGTATATAATCACTTTTATTGCAAATTTTATCAGCTTTCATTGTGTATGTAGTTAGCTTTTACCTCTGACCTACAGTTCTCAAGTTATTAACAAAAGACCGATTGTCGTTAGAGTTTGTGTCATATTTGTCAAGACTTTTAGTATATCCTTCACTAGGTACTTATAAATCAGTGTACAAAGTTTTAAAACTTTTAGAATTTTTTAGAGGTGAAAAGCTACTTTGACTGGACTATTATTAAAAGGTTTATAACGTGTTCTTTTTGAGTCATCAAATACAACAAAACCGGCCATTCATAAATACCGGCGTGGATTATTGTTGCTTTATAAACTTAAAACACTTCTGGAATTGTTAGACTAAAGAATATTTAAGCAACTTCAAACTTGCACTAAGTGAAAGGAAACAATAAAATACAATTAAAAAATAGTAATTTAGTACTAATCTAAAAATGTAAAGGGCCACCATTGCATTGGTTTAGAGGTAGAGTTACCAAAGTGCATCCAGGAACAGATGGCACAATTAGAACCACTATGGTAAAAAGCAAGGAAAAAATGATCAAACGACCTGCTATAAAACTCTGCATACTACCTATCAAAAATTGAAAAACAAAAACCTTTTAAGGTGGAAGGAATGTAGATGTACTTATCCAAAATATACGTTTTATAATTCTCAATAAAATAATAATTTAATGATATTGCTATATGATTTAAAGAACAACCCAAATTTGTCTAATTCTTTATATTTATTACTACCCTTTACTGATCTTAGTTAACATGTTATTTTTGTATCTATAGATATAATAAATAAATCAGTTACGATCAAATTTCAAACTATTATTTGAAAGTGAATCTACTATCAACAGAAAAGTTTAAAACTGCTCCAAGCAGCATTATTCATTCAGCTATCGTTGATACTCTCCGAGAATGTAATTTAATTAATAATTTGATAACACACTTGTTCTAATTACAATGGACAATCAATTAGTATTGCAATGCGCAACATTATAAAGCTTAAAAATGTTGATAAGTTTAAACATATTAATTATTACGGGAGCAAACCTCTATGCAGAGTAAACTTTACTGTGAGGTTGAAAAAGTACTACAGCAAAAAACGTCGGCAGGTAATACCAATATTCGCATTAGGTATAGTTTCAACTCTGACTCCAAAATCATAAAAGCTGGTGTTCTTCAAGGTTCTGCTCGTTTGCCAATTTTATTTTTATTTTGACAAACATGGCAGAGCGTTTTGAAATTGCTAGGTTAGAATCTGTAGCATTTATAAACAAAGACACTAAAACAATATTTGAATGGGACATTTTTAACATGATCAATTTTAACTCTAAAAAACTCAACTTTTTACTGTTTTAAAATCTAAATCCAAGGTATCATCAGTACCAAAAATATTAAACTAAACAATAAATCTATATCTAAATCTTCTTCAATTTGTCTTTTAAGTGTTACAATCTCACATAATCTTCTCTGAAACAACTATGTTGTCGACATAGCTTTGAAAGTATCTACAAAACTAGGATTTCTTAATAGATGTAAAAAGTTTTTTTACATTTGTTTAACTTTAGCATATATATATATATATATATATATAAAACTTATATTTGTCCTTGTATTAAATATTGTTCTGAAGTATGGAGAGGAGCATCAAATGCTACACTATTTCTTTTAAACTCTATTCAGAAACAAGTTATTTGAATTAATTTAAAATTGACTAACGACTTAGATACAGACGTAATGTTGCACATCTTTGCATTTTCTATAAATATTTTAATAGACATTGTTTAAACAAAATACAAGACATTTTGCCATCTAAACAAATATTTACTTGTAGTACAATGCTTGCTAGGAATTCTAACAAATATTCACTGACAGTTCAGAGATGTAAGACCAAAACCTTTAAGAAATTTAAAAAAAGATTTCTTAAACCGTACTATCGACAAATGAAATAAACTTTTAAATTCAGTATTTTCTGAGACTTATAAGCCACAAATGTTTAAAGTCAATGTTCACAGGTAGTTTCAGCAAGAGTGGTTTCACTTGTTAAAATTCAAAAATATGTTTATGTAATTATGTATGTAATTCCTAAATATCAGATTTTAAAAATTAAAAAAAAAATGCTTAATATAATAACATAAAAATTCACGTTTTTTTTTTAATTTAAAAAAAATGAATTAATTTTTTTTTTTAATTTTAATTTAATTTAATAATATAAAAATAATTAATTAATTTTAAATATTTTTTTGTTGTAAATTTTCATCTTTTTTTTTACTACTAATATGTGTTTTTTTTTTTAATTTTTACTATACGCATTGACCTTTTTTTTTCAATTATGTTTGTCTTACTTAGCAGTATTGTCTTTAAATCTTGTATGTCATTTTTAATTCACTAATTTATTTTAAATAAGTCTCTTCTATATGTATGTATTGAAAAACAAGCTAATAGAAACACAAATTCTTAAGTCTCTAAAAAGCCACTTATTTTCAAAACAAGCTAAACTTTTTCTTTATCTTAATTTAGAAACTAAAATAATATAGAACAAAATTTTATAAAAAAAAGATTTTTTTGTATTCCTATCGTATTAAATCAAAGGGTTATAAAAAAGATGTAGAAAAATATATCTGAAAAAAATATGTATTCAAAAATTTGTAAAAAAAAAAAAAAAAAAGTGAAACAACAAAAACAAGTATACAAAAAATCCAAAGACAACAAAACAAAATACTTAAAATAATACATAAACTTTCAAAGCTAACACCAACAGAAGAAATATACAAAATAATTAACGAAACAAACATTAACGAAAAAATAAAAATAGAAAAATGCAAACTAATATATAAAGTTAAAAATAAAGAAATTAAAACAAATCTACAAATAATATTAAACAAAGAAATTCACCGACATAACACGAGAAGAAGAAGTAATATATATGTACACACAACAAGAACAGAAAAAGCGAAAAAAAACAATACTAGGAAATGGACTAATCACGTACAATCAACTACCTGAAAATATAAAAAAAAACGAAAACTTTTAAAGAATTTAAAACAAAAATAAAAGAACACTACATAATAACAAGACTAAAAAAAACAAATTAATTAAAAAAAAAAAAGAAAAGGATAATGCACACACAAAAAAAAAAAAAAAAAAAAAGAAGATAAATGGTGCCCCGAATACGAAGCTCTGCAGCCGACCATACATGGAAAGATGCAAAGCAGCAAGTAGAGAAAGAAAAAAAAAAAAAAAAAAAAAAAACTAAATATTGTAATAGAAGAATGAATGGATCAGAAAGATAGTCGACTGATTGGCAATTTTTGTAGCAATCAAGTTCTATGAGAAAAGAATGCGCAAACAAAGAGGAAAGAAAGTCCAATGTGTTGCAAATGTTGATGTTATTGTTTCTAGAAAGTACAGAACATTTAAAAATTAAAAAAAATAACTAAGTGGACAAAATTATATTTATGTTTCTATTAAAAAGTATTGGTCGAAATAATGAAATTCAATAGATATTTAAACAATACAAGTCTTATGAGCTATTCACACTATATACAAAAGCTGCTGATTTATATCTATTAAAAAAATGAAATATAGGTAAATAAAGGCAAATATAACGTTTGCGTTTGTCTTAAATATACTGACATTAAAGTATAAACACTTGATTAATTAATTTGTTATAAACTATGAAAATGTGAACTTTACATATGTTAACATTTTTCTTTTTCCAACTCAATATGAAGTTGATAGTTCTCACTTGCAGACAGAATACTCCAGTTAATATTTTGAGTATTGTTTACCTAGAATTGAACTTGAGACCACTGTAAATATCATAATTAGAAAAAGGTATTAAATATTGGTGGTCAGACAAAATAAGAAATAATTTTGATAAACTGTTATTTAAATCATCATCAT
The DNA here is from genome assembly GCA_963932245.1 of Tachinus rufipes. NCBI lineage: Eukaryota > Metazoa > Arthropoda > Insecta > Coleoptera > Staphylinidae > Tachinus > Tachinus rufipes. Next base: position 65,264,652 of record OZ010745.1, on the reverse strand, counting down.
AACATATAAGTAGTTATAGCAAATACAAACTCATATTAAAATTTATATTAAATGTTCTTAAGAAAAAGTACTTATTCAATTTTACAGTAACTTATACCTACATTAATAAATTTATATATATTGTTCTATTACACAATACAGTTATCAATTTTATAAACATAAGCCATAATTTTAGTTTAAATTGTGCGTTAAATGAAATATGCCCAAAACAAATCTAATAATGCGGTACAATAAAAGAACAATCATAGCGGTATATAATTGTTCTAATACTATGTACAGTTACTATTATATAGATCATTTCTTATATCTTAAGAACTGGTCAGAATTATAGACAGTAGTCGTTTAATTTTATACTCAATGCTTGCAATTAAATAAATTTAGTTAGGTGTTATACCTACGAAAACGACCACGACATTTGTTTCTACATATAAACAATTTATCGTTTGTCAGGATTTACTGCATGTCTGCAGACATGCAAAATAGGCCATTTTACTCGATCAATGTGAATGTTAAATGAACGATATATATTATAGCTACATAGCGTTACGATCAGTGACCTGTACCAGCATTTCACAAACTATGCTTCAATAAGTTTTCAACTAGGCATATAATAAGGCAAAGCCGAGGGTAATTTCACCCCTACACAGAAATGCAAATATAACTATTGCAAAAGGTACGAATAATATTTAATTATGTACTTACATAAAATTGTTGATATGCTTGTTTCAAAAATATTAAAATTAAAATGTACTACACTAAGGTATTAAACAATTAACTGTGATTTTATTTGGTCGTAAAGAACTGTAATTTCTCTTATTTGGTGCTATTTAATATAATATGCCGTGAAAGTAATTAAGGTTGTTCTTCGTGTAGGTCGTGATGAACAGCATATATTAAGTTTATTTCCTTAATTTTTTATCTTGAAACATAAATGCTTATAAACTTAAAAACAAGTATGCTGTTATGTTACAAATCTTCCAAAGTAGAATAAATACAATCGGTTCATTAATTTCAGTGTTTTTTGTTTTATGACAAAATAATCTTTCTATGAATCAGGTCAGAATACATTAACATTAATATGCATGCATATTATTTTGAAGAATATCATTTGACTGACGACATAATCGTCCTGATGCAATTATTAATTTAAATTGCTCTTTCAACAATTATTTACTAACTAGCAACAATTTTCTACAATTTTTTTTTCATAATTTTTTATAGAAATAAATTTAATTTCTATTAATATAATAAAAGCAATATACACAGACAAATTAAAAGTTTAGTTCATCAAACAAACCTAATGTCTTAATTACGCTAACAAGAAAGTAAAAAATAATCAATGATAACAAAATACAAAATTATAATTCAATAATGCAATAACAATAGCGAGTCTATATTTAATTTAAAAAAAGTTTTATTATAAATATTGCAAACGACGTAGAAAATCCTTTTTTTTTTTAATAATACATTCTGAATTTGGTTACTGAGCAGGGCATAATGTCCTTAATATTAAATTATTAGTATAGAAATAAATTTTATTACATACATGTATGCAGTTTAAAATTATTTAGCCGGTTAGCTTTAGGAAACTAGTAAAATATTTTACCGTATTTTGTGATAAGTAAATCTGAGACATTAGTCTAGACTCTAGAGATTTTAAAATTTATTTTAGTTTAATTAATATCATAAACGACAATTAATAATAAATTATGCAAAATACAAATCAGTTTTCTATTGTTAATTGTAACCAAGCTCTTCGCTTCGTTGGCGGGTTGTTATGTAATATTATATATAAATATGCTGTTTTACTAAGTAGTGTGCCCAAATTAAATAGCTTATCAAGTATGTAGTTTTAAACAAAAAAGGTCATATGAACAAGAGTCCTAATTTCATTCCTATATTACAAACAGCTAAAGATTTTGCAGATATCAATAAAAAGTAGTAATAAAATATGTTTCCATAGAGTTTGTGCCAATAACGGATCCGTTTAGCAAAAAAGAATATGCTGATATTGTTTATATCTATGGATTTTGTGATGGCAAAACAAGAAAAGGGTGCAGGGAATATTTATGATATTTTTCAATTAAACCTGAACCACCAAGACCTGCAGTTAGCCAAACTTTTTACTTTATTGTTGGCAATCATTAAAAAGTATTAGACTTCTATCTTGCACAACTTGTGCATACGCTTTAGCCTGTCGATGCGGAAAGACTCTTTCAGTTTTCTATTAACTGTTATATAAAATTATAAATCTAAATTTATTTGTTTAGATGTTTGGGCGGACAAAGCACCTTTCACTTAAAATAGTATAAAATATTACAATAATGTATAAATGTGTAAGACACATTTTTTAATAATTCTTTGTAACCGTTATTTATTTTATCACCAAAAGTTTACAAAAATAATTACAAAACAAATTTTAAGAGATAGTGAAACCAGTTGTTGCATATTGATGTTGGTACATCGTACAAAAAAATAAATTGCGTAGATAAAGTATTCTCTAATGTAAAAGAAAACTTAGTTAATAATGCAGTGTTGGATCAGATACAAATTTTATTTAGTTATGAACACATAAAGTAAATTAGTAATTTATACAAAACAATCAAATGTTAATCAATAACAAAACGGTTATGGTTCTAAATACAATAACAAATATCATAACTTGCACAAGAATCTGTAAAGGTGTGAAAGTATCAACCAAAATAAAACGGTTTAGAAACCATTTAAAAATTAGTAATCTAGCTTTAAAAAATGAAGCGTGTGCCGTTTCAACCAATCCTCAACTTAAATTGAGTTTAAATCAAATCAGCTAAAATATTGTAAGTATACTGAATGCCAAAATACCTGCCAATAATTAATTTATTCGGAGTATTTTAATAAAAAAATCAAACAATGTAATAATGGTATTTTTGTTGCACATTTCATTTGTTTTTTTTTAATTAACATACTTTAAAAGTGGAGGAATAGTAGCGCTACTATAGGGTTCATAAAATCAAACTCAACAAAACAAACGGCTAAATACAAATGAATAAATTTTTTACACATTACAGAAGAAAGATAAATTTGTGTCCCCAAAAAAATGATGTGATAAGTCGTTTTTTGCAATTTATTAAGAGTATTTATTTATGTTTTAATAATTTTGTGTATACCTGTACACCTAGTCACGTCGTTCATTTTTGGAGTAGGCAATCATTTAATTTTTAATCCAAAAAATAAAGACTATTTTATGTCTTTATTTTTGTATGTAGTTTAATATAAAATAAGTGAAATGCCTAAAATTTTATTGTATGTATAATATTAAGTCGGTTGGCGTTTTGTCCTATAAAATCCAATATTAATTTAAAAACGGGGCTGTGCGTGTCAATATTTTTCTAGAAAAAAAGGGTCACCGATATTTTTGTTTATGTGTGTGTTCTATCTATATTATATTATTTCTCGTTTTAATACTCCTAGCGTCATCTAAGCACATTGCGTTGGCCAAGCAAAGAAATTCTCCATTGTTAAACATGTGTTCCGTGATTGTAATGTTTCACTATTTTAATTTGGCTTATTGTCAGGTAGTGACAAGCCACATTTTGCTAAACATCTTTACTTGGTAAAATGTGCCTTATTACTATATAAGACAGGCCAGTATCAACAAAAAATTATTTATTATTAGTTCTTATATTTGAAATACAGTTGAAGGACTTAATGTCTGATAGTGATAAGCTACATTTTGTTAAATATCTATTTGGTAAAATGTGGCTGACAATAAACCTTTCAATTGTTGTTGTGAAATTAAATAAAACTTTTGATACTTATAGATTATCAGCAGATATATTAAATATAAAAAAATGTTTAATTGAACCATTAGCTTGTAGTACACGGTTTGTTAGAATCTCTAACAAATATTTACTGACACTGGCACTGAAAGTTAAGATATATAAAAAAATCATTTTTTTTAACAGAACATATAGAATAAGCTTCCAAATTTATTATTTCCCAAATCTTATAATCCGTAAATCGTCAAGAACCCAAACTGAAATCATTTCAGAGGCTTCAGAGGCAAGTTCATCAACACCATCTTCAAATGTGTTTTAAGAAATTACTAATATAGAAAATGGTATTTATATATAATATTAAATTTTAACTGTTTAAAAAAAAATTCAATATTGTTTTGCGGGTTTGAAATTGGTGTTATCATGTAACGTCTTAAAGGATTGCACTGTCACCTAATAAAACACCATTTTCAAACTCGTTTCCTTCTAGTCTTTGTTTAAAACAAGAATTATCAAAAATATTGGCATTGTGTGAAGATTCTGGCCATCGAGCTACAATATCTCTAATTTTATAGTTGGCATCGCAGATGCACTGAACATTTTGAAAAAAATCCTTTACGGTTTCTATAAAGTTCTGCATTTGCTCCTTCTAAAAATGTGTTATTTTTTATATTATCCCATACATCATCAATTGAATAAAAACTTTGTTATATGTATTATAAACATACCTGGGCTTTGAATGTGCGTACAGTCTATTGCACCGATTGCTCTTGGAAATCGGATAATTTGCATAAATTTTACTTGTTTGCTGATTCTTTCTTCTTGTGTTGAAGGCATGCAAAAAAATTGTTGCCTCAAACCAGCTAATGCCAAAGTTACTTTATGAATTATCGTAGCTGCAGTTGATTTGTGAATGTTTCCAAAGTCTCCTATTGATACATAAAAACCACCGGTGGCATAAAACCTAAGTGTCAACAATAACTGTTGCAAAGGTAGAACAGAATTGTTTCTAAAAAAATAATATTGTTAGAACATATTAATAAAAATTAATTTATGCTTGTTTGATTGATGTGAAAGTTCATCTTGGAATTAGATTTGTTAATGAAAATTAATTTATACCTGTTTGATTGATGTAAAAGTTCCTCTTCTATTAGGGGTAATATTTTTAACACAAAATTTTTATTTAAACAAAACCGGTGGAAAAAGTTTACATCATCCCAACAATTTAACTTGTCCAATTGTTGAAGACGATTCTGACTATTATATGGACGGCGATTTAAATTATTATCATTCACATTTTGTCAAGCAAAATATCTAGATTATTTATAATATCCATGACTAGATTGAACACAAGAAATCACAGTGCACAACAGAAATTAAGGTTATGTTTTTCCCTTTACGTCGTTACTAGCGGGTGAATGTGATCTATAAGATATCTGTTCCGTAAATTTGATTTACTTAAAGATTGTCACTACTGACAGATAAACAGACGTTTATGCATGGCAATCTTATCAGTAATGCTACAGAGCACTTTATAGAAAGGTGAATAAATTGACCATAAGTATTATAAATGCTGGTGTTCCTCAAGGTTTTGCTCTTTTGTCAACTTTATTTTTAATTTACATTAATAAACTTTTTGCAGATGATAGCACCCTTCATACTTCATACTTCATACTTTCCAAAACCATACCGACAAGTATGGCAAAGCGTCTTAAAATTTCTAGGTTAGAATCTGTAGCATCTATAAACAAAAACCTCAAGTCAATATTTAAATGGGGCATTTCTAACATGGTCAATTTTAACACTAAAAATACTCAACTTCTTACTTTTTCAAAATCCAAATCGTTGTGATAATACCACTTCCAAATATTAAACTAAACAACAAATCCATATTTAAATCTTCTTCAATTTGTCTTCTAGGTATTACAATCTTACATAGCTTCGAAAGTATCTAGAAAACTAAAATTACTTAATAGATGTTTTTTACATCTGTTTAACTTTTACATATGGCTATGTTTGAGTCAAGTGTACGGAACAAAAGTTTGATTTTACTCAAACCACTAAAAACGCCTTTCTCTACATGAGTCCCGATCTTACATTTTTTTAGATTTTATCAATAAGCCATTTTTGAGTAATAAGCAATCAAAATTTGAAAAAATCAATTTTTTTTGCGTTTTTTTCATTCTTTGGTAGTTTGTAATTTTTTAGGGTTGCATTTTGAGGAAAAAACTGTAATAAACTTTTTTTTTCAAAATTTTTTACAATAAAGATTTTTTTCCTTAAATTTTGTAAATTTTGCAGAACTTTAAAAAAACATTTGTGCAATATATAAAACTTGCACTACGCTCCAAGATATCTTACAATGTATTCACAGAAATACAAAAAAGAACATTTTTTAATTGTTTGTAATTTTTTAGAATTGCATTTTTAGGAAAAAATTATACCAAGTTTTTTTCTTCAAAATTGTCTAAAGAATAAGTTTTGAAAAAAAAAAGTTCATTGCAGTTTTTTCACAAAAATGCAGCCCTGAAAAGTTACAAACGATAAAAAATGTAAAAAAATGCAAAAAAGCGGTTCATTTCAAATTTTGATTGCTTATTACTCGAAAATGGCTTATTAAAAAAATCTAAAAAAATTCATAAAATCAGTACTCAGGTAGAGATAGGCATTTTCAGTGTTTTGAACAAAACTTTTTTTTTCCCGTACACTTGACTCAGACATGGCCATATATATATATATATATATATATATAAACTTATATTCGTCTTTGTATTAAATATTGTTCCCAAGTATGAAGAGGAGCATCAAAAACTAAACTATCTCTTCTAAACTCTTTTCAAAAACAAGCTATTTGGATCATAGCTAATCCAATTGTTCAAACAAAATACAAGACATATTGCTATCTAAACAAATATTTACTTGTAGTACAAGGCTTGCTAAGAATTTTAACAAAAATTCACTGACAGTTCAGATATGTAGAACCAAAACTTTTAAGAGAGATTTCTTTAACAAATAAAATAAACATTTAAATTCAGTATTTAATGTGATAGTTCCTGCAAATGTGGTTTCACTTGTTGAAATTTAATGATATTTTTATGTTTTTGTAGCATATTATGAATTTCTAAATATTACATTTTAAAATTAAAAAAAAAAGTTATACTTAAATACCACATTTTAAAATAAAATTATTATTTGAATAAAGTAACAAAAAATAGACTTTTTTTAACTATTTAAACATTAGTTAAATTATTGTTTAAAAATTTGTTTTACTAATATTTGAGAAAAACTCCGTATTCATTTTTGGCTAAAACCAAAGTAACAATAAAAAACTTAGCTTGTCTACTGGCAACAAAATCGATAAAAACAACTCTGCACCTACTAACAATAGCAAAGGCAAGACAATTAGCGTACCAACTACAAATAAACAAACACATTGTTAATTTTAGGGCTTACAGACCGGGAATAATAAATCGATTACATTTAAAAAGATAATAGCAGATTTTATAAAAGGTTATGCCATACAGAAGTTGTTTGAAGTGATAATAGAGTGGACAAATAAAAACCCAAACATAGTCATCGGAACCATCTGGTATAGTGTATACAGATGATGTCAAAAACAAAATAACGCCAATGCTAAACATTTTTTCAAGCACAAAAAACCACCATTCAATGGTTTGCTAGAAACATGATTTAGTCAGGACAATATTTTAACAAATCATAATGTCCAACATTTAAGCGGCACTACAAGCCGTTACTTATCTATCATTATTCTAAAATGGAAAATTAAAATTTGTTTTTCTTACAACTTTTAGAATTAGATTTTATGTCATATATCTTCTTTATTTTTAATTATTGCAAATCTAAACACAAACCATCTTAGTTGAAATAGTTGGTTTACTAGCACGAATTGCAAACCTCTAAATAATTTCAATTCTTGAAGTGCGGTAGACGTTTTTTGGTGTACTAAACTTAAAAATGCTGTCGTTTTAAAATAAATTTGATAGCAAAATGTGCAAGGTGCAAATATGTATCTTAAAAAAAATAAAACAAACGCTTTTAAGTTTTTTGCGCATTGCTTTGCATTGTTTTTTTATATTGAGACCCAAAAAACCTAAGAACTTGGTAACTATCGGCTTATTGTCCTCGCCAGTTCCGCAAACATAATTAAAGTTTTAGTTAAAATTAAACTAAACTGGTGGTAATTTTTTTTTTTAAACATTATACAAATATGTCTCAGAATAAATTTAAAAAGATTTTTTTAGTCGATTTGGTTTATTTTTTTGGATAAAAGAACATAATAATGTTTAAATTAATACTTTTTTATTTTGAGAATAGTTATGTCACAGCTTTAAAAAAACGGGGTTTTATTGTTTATTGCGTATCGTAATGAAGTCATTACACTACGGAACATTGAATTTTGAATGATTCGTAACAAAAATTTTAATTAAATTTTTTAGGTTTAATCTTTTCACCTACTAAATATTTTTTGTTTCTTCCCTGATTCTAAATTAATGTGAGGTTTTTGAAAGTTTATTTTTATTAAAAATTATTTTAACGCTAACAGAAAATTTTAAAATTGTGCTCTAAAACTCATTTTTCCAATTTTTAAGATTACAGTTTGCTGCTATACGTTTATGCTTGGGTGCGGTAAAATCTACGTAACTACAAATACTTTATTAGTTAAAGCAGAAAAACCTTTGTGTTAATTTTTTTTCAACTTTCTACTTAAAAAAACGACCTTAATTATTTATTGATAATCTTTTTGAGACCTTTTTAAATATTTTTTTTCTAATAGATTTAAATCATTACTCTCATCAATTAGTTATAAAACTTTTAACTATTCTTTAACTTTAAGATATTAGTTTTTTTTTCTAACTGCCCTAATCGCAATAGTAGCATTGTTAGTTGCCAAAGTTAGTTAGTTGTTCAAAAAATATTTAAAAATTACTGTATTACTGATGGCTCTATTAGTATTTTTTTTTGCTCAGGTAAGATTTGGGATATCTATTACTAAATATAAGTTGTTGTTTTCATATTCAATGTGGGGAAGACTACCCGCTCACCTCAGCTTAATAAACATTTATGATCTTAAAAAAGCAATGATCTTTTGTGAATCTAAAGCAGTCTTTTTTAAGCTCTCATGATCTCTTTGGTCAGTTAATAAACATCCTACTATATTATTTGTTTTTTTTTTTAAGGTCAAGCTGTCAAACTGAATTGGATGGAAGACCATTTATCTGCCCAACTCTACTTATAAGAATGTTTACCCATAATTAACAAAATCTCTGTTTTTGGATTGGCACCAGTTTATGATGCTTCAATTGTTATTAAAATTTTTGTTTTAATTTGTATTCAAATAACAACTGCTTAGCAAGATTAACAACTTAGTTTGTTTTCCTAAAATTGTGACCCAACATTTATTTTTTTTTGTATGTATTTTTTTATTATTTACTCAATAATTAAAAAACATTGAACCATTGAACATTTATTTAAAAAATGGGCAAACGTAATTTAATGATACAGCAATTTTACAAAACTATTAGCATATGGTATTTATAATAACCCAATTTTTAATCTAGATACGTTACGTATCTTGTCTATTACAACATACAACTTGTTTAATAATACTGTAAGATCAAAAATGACTAACCTGTCCGCTCTTATCAAACGGAGTTTTAGTAAAATTTTGCCATATACGCACAATGGTATACACTATTATAGTGTAGCTAATCTCACTTATGTTTTCAAATGTAAAGGATTTATTTAATCAACCATATGAACAAAGCGGCACATGCCCTGTTCGATAAGAGCGGACAGGTCAATCATTTTTGCATTCACTATATTGTTGATGATATCTCAATAAGATGGGAGCCAAGAAGAAAAAGAATTACTTTGATTGTGTTGCTTGTTATTTATATTCTGTAAATCAACATATTGCAACAAAAAAAACTGACAAAAAACCATTAAGAAAAATTTAGTACTTGTAATCAATTTAAATAAAAGTAAACAATTTAATTTATATAAGTTATCAATAATTGCTTCAATTAATCTAATCTAAAGAACTTGTAAATAACGCCTGTAGCAAAGCTAACCAAACTTGTCAGCTTTCTTTATCATTACTCTAAAATTTCTTTCCACCTCTTTAAGTTGACCAATGACATGATTACTTATGGCAAAGTTGGGAAATATAAAAAACTGGCATTTTAAAAAACTAGAAGATATCGTACGGAACCAAGGCTCATATTCAAAACTTCAGTAGTTTTATCAAGAATATTCTGACCGGTTATCTTTCACTAAAGTTTTAAATGTCAAAATTGATAATGTATATTTAAAAAAACAAACTATACAAATTTTAGTAAATTCAAAACTGATACATTTTAGATTTCTGATTTTTATATAGATATTTTTATAAACATTGTTAAAAAACACATACTGCCATTTAAAGAAATATTTACTCCGTAGTACAACGCTTCCTAAGAGTTCTATTTTATTGCAAGCAGACTATCAACAATTGGATTTCAAATTTATTATTAATTAAAACTTATAATAGACAAATATTTAAAAACAATGTCCACATATTGCTCAAATTTTTGTGATAGTTTTAATTGTTAAAAATAAAAAAATATTTTTATATTGTTTTATATTAAATTAAATCATTTCTAAATAAAACTATTTAAATCAATTAGTTGCAAAATGCCAATAAAAATAAAAAACTAAATAAGATTTCAAAAATAATGTCTTGTATTTAGTTATTATAAAGGTATTGCGGCTATTCACAGTGTTAATAATGTGTTTGCCTTAAATGAAATAGAAATATTAGCGCTACGTTTTGCATAGTTAAATATATCATTCTGAATTTTATTTGCTTCTAGCAAGATAACATTTTGCAGACTAACCACTTAAATTAATTAGGTAAACTACACTGGATTACTTACAATATTTATGTTTATATATAGAAAGTAGACTTCATTCATTTGAATTTATATATACCTTGCATACAACATAATTCTTTTTCATAAACTATAACCACATATTGATTGTATATTGTGTTTTAACTGAAACCAATCAAATGTAATTTCACCTAAAGTAGTATAGACATACATATAAATCGACCAAAAAAGTGTTTGACATGATAAGGTTTATATTTTATAACTTTAAATAACCTGGTAGATTATAAAATAAAATATATACTATAAGAAAAACATTTATAGAGATAGAAACATTAATTGATTAAGATATGATAGAATTTGAAAATAATCCAAATTTGAGTTTCAAAACTGTTTGGCTTACTTATATTACAAATACTAACAACTTGTTGATTTTAAAAAGATGTTTTTTTCTGGTTTTCACAAAATAATATAATATGTAATTTTTTTAATTTAAAATTTTTGTATATATATATATATACTGTGTTCACAGATGTCTTAACCTATACATGTAAACATTTTTACTGAACATTTTTCGAAAAATTTATTATTATTCTTCATAATTGTCATAATAATACAAACTACAGAGTGCTTAAAAAATATAAAAATGCAATATTGAAAAACTAAATCGTAAATTAATGTATTGTAAGAAAAAGCTTAGAAGAAGATGTTATATTTGATATTAAGAATTAAATCTTATTTTGTAATTGAAAACCAAGATTGTTGGTGTCAAGTAATGCTTATGTAAGATGACTACAATTATTTGTTAATACTTGAACTAATATCTCCAGAACTATGCTAACGTTACAACAGGCAATTACTTGATCAAATGTTACGCTATTGGAGATGTCTCCTATAAATCTGTAATTAAAGTTTTCCACCGGAAATTTTCCTGTGTGCAAGTATTTGTAAATGCTTTTAGAAATTTGGTACAAAAATTCGATGTTTATGGTGATGTTAAAAACGTAAATAAATCAAAGAAGACTTGATAAAGATAATAAAAATGATGTTGCAACAATTTTAGTGTTAGAATCAGTTAACAATATTCACCGATTTTCTTTGAGAGCAAAATCAGCTGAGTGGTATATCTAAAAGTCACGTATTTAACATTCAGTTTACAAATAAATTTCCCGCATTCAAAAACCAACCTTTATTTATAAACTTCAAGAAGACGATGATTTATACCAACTAGAATTCTATTTATTAATGAGTAAACGCATACTTGAACGCCGTAATTTTTACCATCATATCATATTTAGTGACAAATCTACGTTCACAACAAATGGGAAACCTTCTAGTCAAAATTGTCGCTTTTGGGCAAAAGAAAATCTACTTTTTAGTATTAGTATAGTCAGAAATTTAAGAAAGTTAACGTATGTTGTGCGTTAACCTTTAATAAAGTAATTGGTTTTTCCTGGACTATCTAACGTAAATTATAATTTAAAGATTCTTTGTGACTACTTTTGGCCTCAATTTGGAATATGATATTCTATCAGGATGGCTGCTCAGCGCATAGTGCCTTGATTTTTACAAATTAGCTTAATAAACTTTTTTAATGTGCAGTTCTTGCTCAAATACACGTATTCTTTTCTTCATAGATGGACAAACTTTTTGAAATATTTCTGGAGTGTATTAAATATTCTGAAATAAAGCTAAGATTCTATTTCTTAGCTCTTCTTATGTGTTTATTAGCGTGTTGTAAACTAAACATTTTAGGTGTCCCCAAAAAAAAAAATCAAGACTGTTTAAGTCACCTTGACTTATCCAATAATTGTTAAATGTTATATTTAAAAACTGGCAGACTTCAATACTGAAATGTGCAAGTGCACTGTCGTGCATAAACCAGCTTTCATTTCTCATGATAAGTGGAATATTGTCAAGGTGATGCTTTTTGAAAAAAAATAAGATACGATTGTCTGTTGAGTCTTTTTGGCAAAAAAAATAATCCCATCAAAACATCTCAATTGATCAAATAAAAAATGTTCAAGCAACATTTGAAAAAACTACTAATAAAAGTTCAGATGTAATTGAAAATCATGCTAAAAAAACCTGTATCCTTTAAATATGGTACGTATTTAATAAATAATCTTTTAAGATTTTTTACCAGAACATGCGTAATTGTCACAAAAAAAAATACAGTAGAAGATTTTGAAATGTGCACTTCTGGACAACAATGTATTAGATAAGATTTAAAATGTGGAAAGGTTGATTAGAATAGAATGAATAGTTTTTTTAATGGCAAGTAAAACACCTCCACCCAAATTTAATCCAGTTATTTCAAATTTTCTATTAGTTTTGTTGACGTTATAATTGTCAGAGAAAAGTTCATCATTAAGACCTGTTTCAGAAATTCTGAAGTACAATCAAGTGAACGAGTATATAAATTAGATCAACCGGTTCACTAAAGTGATTCGCTTAAATCAAGCTACATATTACTATTTTTGTACATAAACAATATAGATAAAAATAAACTTTTTCAAGTTTACAGAACATATAGTATTAAAAACAGCAGAAGCAGAAAACAGAAAGTTTTATCTTGCAGGATAAAATTTTAATATTATAGATATATTTCTATTTTAAGCCAAAATAGTCAAAATAACCAACATCATCAAGTTGATTCAAAAAATATTTAGTGTAAATCTAAATAGACTTTCTAATGTCATAGACAATATTAAGGCTAGTGATCAATAAAATAACCTGCATATTATCAAGGTATATCAACTAATAAAAATACATGAAAAGAGCATTGCAAGCTCAATATGATGATTCTGATTCAAGCAATGTCTTACTGTTTTGTTTGTTTTGCCATCCCAGTTGAATGCAGAATTCAAAAATTTACCAAAACTTAAAAAAGAAGATTTCTTTAAAATGCCGTTGACAAGTATAATGAAATGATGCAATAAAACTCGTTTAAATGTTTTGATTAGTACTAATTAGTAATTTACAATCAATATTTACAATAATTTTGTCTAAGAAGTTTTTGCTACATGTAAAACTTTTTCAGTTTTGGAATGGCAATAGTTTTTAAATAGTTTGTTATTATTAGAATTTAAAAAAAATACATATTTTTAGATGCGAGGAAACAAAATTTAATACAAAGAAAACAAATTAAAAACTTTAGTTTCTAGGCATGCTATATCAAAATAAATGCTTATTCAAAGCAGATTATGCAAGAAATTAAAACTAAACAAACAGCCAACCTCAAAAAAAAAGAAAACTAGATATAGATTTGTTGATTAACTTACTCTACCATTCATGTTGTCATAGTTTTTAGAAAAAAGTTTATTAATGTAAATAAAAAGTATCTGCTATAATCTTTTTTTTTTAATTGCAACGTAAAAATTATATAAAAATGATAAATTATATAACTATATTTTAGTTGTTGTCAAAGAAGGTTAAAACTATATTTGTAATCAAAACCATAATCCAGATCCTCATAATTTTTTAAAAATGTTAAAAACTGTGTGTCCAAATTTTATAGTCAAAAGATCGGTTATTGAACGCCTTGATCGGCATTTTTAATAATAACCTGCTATAATTTTTTATTTTATTTGCATTATTATATAAAAATGATCAATGAATAGTTTTAAGGATTGAACTAAAATTTATTTTATACTTTTGAGGATCAGTATTCGTACGTATTTCAGTAGAAAAAGTAATCCTAATTTAAAGATTTTGCAGTAGTTTTTATTATTTATAGAAAGATAAGATTTTAATTGTTTATAGTTGTATAGTCTTATAAATCTTATATTTATAACATACTTAAAAAATACTGAAACAAATGTGAGTACTATATATAGTAAAATATATTTTTTATCAACATATTTCTAACTAAAAGATTTTTCAATAAGAGCGGGTAGATGTTGAAATGGAATAAAACAGGCTGTGTGTGAGTTATTAACAATTTTTTTTTGTATTTGAAGGCCCATGTATGCCATTAAGTGTAGAATCACGGTGAGTTTGAAATAGATTTAAATCAAAAGTTCTTGCACTAGAATTTTTTTTATGAATTTTAATTTTACAATGGTTCAGCATTATTTTCAGACAAAAAAGAAAAAAATCGGCAGAAGGCTTTCAGAAAAAAATTACTTCTTATTTTTTTTAAATACTTTTTAAGTTTTTAGTGGAGTCATCTCTGAATACAAGTCAAAAGTATGTAATAACATTTATTTGTATTTATTTGGATGTCATATGTCATTTACAATTGCTTTTGCACTATCGATTTGTCTTTAGCCAAAGTGTTTTGTGATTATATTTAATGTAAAAATGCCACATAAAGCTCTTAGCCAAGATGAAAACCGCTGCATTAAAAACGAGAAAATTTTATTTTATCTTAATAATAATTTTCAATAACCTGCAGTTTTATGTAACTACTTCAGAAGAAATGTGTTTTGAGCAAAAACTGATAAAAAAAGAATTGAATCTCCAGGTTTATCAACATTTATACCACAAAAAATGCGATTAGATCTAAAGATAATTTAAAATGAAACTGCAAAATTTGTGATATAGCACGCTAGAAATTTATTGATTTAATATTAGAAACCGCCCCTTTAAAAACGCAAAATCAAGTATTAATAACTAATAATAAAGCATAAAATTGACAAAAATAAAAATTCTGTACCCTCAAATTTGTTACTTTCTCAGTTACATGGCATACCTCTTCATGTCAACGTAAGAAAAACGTAAAACTTTTCTTTGAAATGTCCATATCTACTATTAATTGTTAATAATCTTTTTTATATTCAAACTATATCTAAATCTAAGCAGTCGCAAAATCATTGATGTTGTTTTTGCTGTGCTTGTGGAATCAAAAAATAGAAAAAGTTTGAGTCTGGCCTAAACTCAAATCTACAAAGTGTGTAGGTCTCTTAGATCCACAAATAACACATATAAAACTATAACAATTGGTGCGCGACAGGAGCACGACAGGAGCTTAATATTTGTTCAACTGTAATCTATCCATCCTCCTATATTTACAACTAACAAAGTTTCATTCCACCACTAGAATTACGTCTAATCCTTAGTGTTGTTAATACGCTTTACTTGCATATTTTGAGAATATTTAAAAAAATAATCTTTGGTCCGAACAAAAACTTGTTATGCTCAACGTAAAATCACAGACGGTGCTTCATTAGTAAAAAATCTTCAAAAAACTTCTTTGCAATGTAGATTTTCTACGAAAGAGCAAAATGTAATTATATAAAATATGTTGAAGTGATAATTTCAAAAAAATGTAGCTGCATGCTTTAGAAATAATCTTGAAAAAGATTACAAAAAGCATGTAGAAATTAAAAAAAAAATAGGCTTAAGGGTCAGCTCCTAAAGTTCATGCAGTGATTTTTTCACGTTCAACAATTTTGTAAAAAAAACTAATAGGGAGTTAAATTTCTTTAGCAAACAGGCAATAAAGTTTGTATATTTTTACTTTAAATTCAGTTAGGAATTAAACAAAGTTTCTACACACCATCCAGACTACCCGCTAAATCTTTTACTGTATATCAATATAATAGTTTGCATACTTAAATAAATTATTTATTTACGTATATTTAAATATATTTAAAAGGCCCTCCACCGATTTTTTTCATTTTTGATTTAAAATAATACTAAAACTATGTAGAATTAATATTCATAAAAAAAAATCTAGTGCAAAAACTTTTGTTTTAATTCTATTTCAAGCTCACGTGGAATATGACATTGTTCAAATGCCCGCCTCTTAGGGTGGCACGGATCCGAGTGGTCCAATTTTCAATAGTTTATTTGCATAGACTTGCGGCTTCAAAAAACCCCACAAGAAAAAGTCTAGCGTGATCAAATTGCATGACCTTGATGGCCAATTTACATCACCCCTGCAAGAGATAACTTTACCCTTAAAACGTTCATGCAGAATGCCAATTGTGACGTCCGCTGTGTAGCACGTGGAGCCGTCCTGATGAAACCACATGTTGTCTAGGTCCATATGGTTCAATTTGAGCCATAAGAAATTGGTTATCATTGTTCTATAGCGCTCGCCGTTGACGGTGGCCGCCTCACCAACGTCGTTTTTAAAAAAGTACGGACCAATGACGCCGCCGGCCCAAAATCCACATCAAACGGTGAACCTTGTATGAGTTGGTGTCGTCCCATATACGGCAATTTTACTTGCTAACATAGCCATTGATCCAAAAATGCGCCTTGTTCCTAAAGATGATTTTTCCGCAATTTGAAGACCAGTCAGCGAACAAACAGTGTTGTCTATAGTCATGAACTTTAAGCTCCTGGGTCAATTGGATCTTTACGGGTGTAGGCTTAAGTCCCAATACAAAATTTGCTAAATTGAAGTCTGCAAAAACCCGAGTTTTTGTGCACGGCGATGAATCGGCTGCCTCGAGTTCTGCTGTACACTTTTACGGACAGCGACAATGTTCTCCTCCGATCTTGCGTTCCTTGAACGTACAGGTGTTGGCTGAATATTTACCAAACCCGTCGTCTCAAATTTGGCTACAAAACGTTAAAGAGTCGACTGTGAAGGCCCACTCCGTCTACCGTAAAATGGGCACAATGCGCGCAACGTTTACATTAACAAATTCTCATTTTGATAATAAAGTTTTATCATTCATTTTCAATCGTGTAATTTGCGTTGGTGATTTAGCATAAGTAACTGAATAATAAATAAAAAAATTGATAAATGTCACCAAAACAGAATGGCCTCCAACAAACTCTTTATAACTCAATTATTAACATTTTAAATTATTATTTATGTTATATTTGATTTTTTCGATAATAAATCCACTAATATTTATTTATTTAAAATATCCAAATATTTTGATATAACATCTGACAATGTAGAAAACTACATACCTTAAGTAGTGATGTCAACATTTTTAAAGATTAAATTTGTTTAAAATATAGCCATAAAACTCGTTCTGTGAGATACATTCTGTATATGTGTTGGAATGGTTTTAGCAATCTGTATACGGGCAATTCCATTTCAACCGAACCAGAGCTGGAAGGGGGGGGGGGTTCATTGATAAACTTACTTATGTATTTTTTTTAGTTTTTATAACTAATTAGTAGTCCATAAAAAAAATTCTACAATTTTTTTTAGTTTTTTTGTTGTTTTTTAACTTAAGCGCATTTTTTTTTTAAACTGCAATTTTAACTTAATAGAAATAAATTTATTAATGAAATCAACCAGTAAAATCCAAATCTGGCGCCATTTTAAGTCTATACCCCGTCTATAAGCCGCAAAAGCCATCAAACCATGTTTTTGTTCTCAGTGGGTTGGGCATAAAGGAGCGATTTTATATTTTTTTTTAACCGCCAAAGTTGACGTATTTTGATGTAAATTAATTGAAAAAAATATTTTTTTTTGTGTATTTAAGTTTTAATGATCTAAAACTCCAAAAATCTGCAAAGTAAGCCTATTCTTCAACATAAACTCTTACAAATGCACGTTTAGCCGCGCTCAGAGGAACAATACACCAAATATTATTAAAAAAATTAATTCTAGGGACAATTTTACATGGAAAATAGTCAGTGTTGTACTCATCGTCTATAGAAAAGTCCACCTAGAAAGAAATGTTTACAAAATTTTCAGGCAAAAAATGCGTTAAAAATTAATTATTTTTTTTATTTATACAAAAAATATTATAAACACACTAGGGTGCGGAATAAAACTTTGTTTTAATAAGTTTTGATAAGCGCCAGGCGGATTTATGTTTGAATGCCAAAAATAATAATATTTTCAAATTTTTGCTCCCATAGATCGAGTCTAAATTTGTGCCGCAAGCGCAAAAACTATCAAAATAAGAGTAAATTGGCCTAAAATTGATTCAAGCGACAAAAAATGTCTTTGTTAAACTTTTGAAATAAGCTTAAAAAAATATAATTCAAATAATCTTTAAGAAAATTTAAAAAAAAAAATTGTTAAGTAAATGTTTAACAATTTTTTTTTTCTAGATGGTTTTTTTTTGCCAAATAAGACACTGACTATGTTCTATGTAGAATTGTTTGCAAAACTTAGTTTTTTAATAATATTTGGTGTATTGATTCTCTGAAAACTGCTAAATGTGCATTTGTAAAAGTTTATGTTAAAAAATAGGCTTATTTTTGCAGTTTTTTTGAGTTTTAGACCTTTAAAACTCAAATACACAAAACAAATTCATATTTTCCAATTAATTTACATCAAAACTCGTCAACTTTGGCGGTTAAAAAAAATTTAAAAAATGCTCCTTTTTGCCCAGCCCACTAAGAACAAAAACATGGTTTTATTTCTTTTGCGGCTTATAGACATAGTATAAACTTAAAATGGCGCCCGATTTAGATTCTACGAAAAATTTCTGATTGATTTCATTAGTAAATTTATTTTTTTGAGTTAAAATTGCGGTTTTTAAACAAAAAATGCGATTAAGTTAAAAACGACAAAAAAACTAAAAAAAAAATCGTAGAATTTTTTTGTATGGGTTTCATACCTTCATATACAGATCAAAAGACTACAAACAAGTTATAGAAACTAAAAAAAAAAATACATAAGCAAGTTTCTCAATGCACCCCAGCCCAGCTCTAGTCCGTTTGAAATGGAATTGCCCATACTTGCAGTAAAACGTACTAAATTTTCAAAGATGCAAAAAAATTATTGCTTATTAATAAAATCAACGTTTGTAAAAAAACATAAAATTTAGTCAAGAGTTCAAGAGTATTTTTACAAACGTAAAAAAAAATATTGAATTAAATCTAATTTGATTCAAAATTTGAAAAAATTGAATTAACACATTACATATTTTAAATAAATGCGCATCAAATTTTAAAGCAATAAAATTGTAATTGAATAAAACAATACGTTCACATAAACAATTTAAAAGCATAAATACATTAAATAATTCAGATATATCAGATACATTCACAATCTTTTGATTTATGTCTCTACCATGATTTATAGTTTATATATTTATTTTTATATAATAAAAATAATTTAAATTTAAATTGAAAATTTGTAATTAGGTTTAAATAAATTGATAATTTAAAACAGATTTTTGATTACTTCTTAATTAAAGTCATCTGTCAAACATCTTAACAAATATTCCTACATATTATCACTGACATTTTTCTTTAATGGTATAAATAATCATTCTCTACTTTTATGACATAATATCAAGTATATAAGGTATTTAGACAATATAAACCGTTTTTTGTTAATATTAAATGTATGCTAAATAATATACTATGCTGCTTAACTGTTTTTGCTTTTCTTTACATTTAATCTAGATTGATGCTTGAATTTTAACATGGCTGTGACATAATAAATTCAGTATTTATTAATAAGGTAATATTTGTGAAAGATAACAATTTTGTTGCAAAAGCGTGAAATATTAACAATACCGAATATCGGTTTTTGTCAAATTCTAAATAAACAAACAAAATTTAATCTAATCACATCTCAATTTTATGGCACCATTTATTAATCAATGTAATTGCTAATGTAATATTTAAGTTATAAAAGAACTTATCCTAATACATAATATAGTAAATATTGTACTTGTACTTGAAAATGTATAATACATTCAATATATTAATTAAATTAAAAATAGATTATCACAGCCATTGAATTTGAATTAAATCTACCATAAATATGAATTATTCAAATCATAATGTTAATTTTCGATAGGTAGATAATAATGATAAAAATTCAATGTGTTTACGTATAAGAGTTCTTGCAAAATAAAATTGTCGAGTTGTATTTTGCTTTGGTTTCCTGTAAAACATTCCTAATAATGTGTGTTATTCATTGATATAATAATATACAACTATTTATGCATTTCAAGCAAATTTCTCAAGTTTAGTATTGATTATCTATTATTATTGTCATCATCACTCATAAATAAGAAATAATTTATGTATTGTTGTAATCATATTTCATTTTCCAAAGAAAGTTATTGTCACGAGAAACTCAATTTCAATTAAAAAGTTAAAAAAAGGAAATAAAAGTAATTAGTGGTTATAATTACTATATACCGTTTATGAACCATAAGAAAGTAAAATTTTCAATATCTATTAAAATAAAATTATAGCCAATTAATGTTATTGTCTATAAACTTAAATATGTTTAATTATCAAGTTACAGCTCACCCACAATTTTGCAATTAGAACAGGCTTGTCGAATAATATCCATTTCCGTTATATCTATGTACTTACTTGATGAGCATTTTTTTGCCAATTCATCATTCGTATCCTAGTTTAACATTTTTGAAATGCCTTTCATGGAATGAATGTTTCCCACATATCTAGCCTATTCGCTTACTCATTATATTTCTTCCTCCTCTGTTTGGGCGATATTCGATCGAATCTTGGTGGGAGTCTGCGCATAGTATATATAAGCAGCAAGAACATTCCCGTTGCAGTTAAGCTTGAAACAAGGTGTAATTTTTTGTGAATATCTCCGATTAAAAATACTAACTGATTAAAATGCCTTCACCCTGCGATGCATGCAAAGGTAAGTCAACTAAAATGTCACGAAAACTAAAATCATTTAAATGCAATGTACTCAATCTACAATATACCGGCTTTATGTCAATATATTATTATGATACATACTTATTTAATACTGTAATCAAACCATGTTAAGATTTTAATAAATTTATTTGTATTTATTTATCAAACACGGGTATAAAGTTTGTTTAATATTACTATTTGATAAAATCGCCATATTAATCACATTCATTCACAAATATTCCTATAGTAAATCGGAAGTTACCACAGATCGATATATCCTTCAATTTGTAAGGTTTTGTAATCTTAATTATTTTACTATTAAAGGAATTTATTATTATTATTTCTATTAAATACATTAATTATTATATACATAGTTATTATAATATTGATATTTTATTTCAATAAACCTAATTTAAATAGCAAACTTTAGGAAATGTCAATATTGAACTTAATAAATCCATTTAAAGGTATATTTTAATTGATTTCAATAGCCAACTATAAAATATATAGAAGTACAAGTAGTATCAGTTAATTCAAATGAAATAAAAATTTTAAAATAATGTTAATACTATTGTAATACAACAAACATAGTTTAACTAAATCAACGTTTTATTTTAAATTAATTATTATCTTTAATGTAATTAATATTTGTACTATTCATATGATGAAACTCTTTTAAATTTTTTTATAATTATAGATTAATGTTGTGTATTTATTGTTATTTATATTTTTTTTAATCTGTAATTATGAAGAAAATGTTACATAAGGTTAATAGTTTAAAAGAGTCTTATGATGAGGTTTAGTCGATATCTGACGAATAAGAACAGTGTAGTTTGTGTCCGGGTAAAAAATGCCGAGTAAGCGAGGAATATACTAAAATATACTAAGCTTCTAGTAGCCCTACCTGCATTATAGCAAGCTCTCAAGGGCTAGCTATGACTTTCAAAGATGTCAAATATGATTTAAAATGTTGATACAACCCAATTATTTTATTGCTTTAATTTAATTATTAGTAATTGAAGATTTTACTCAACAATAAAACTATCGAAGTAAATATTGAAATTCCAGATGCCGCTGCTGTAATTATACATTAATATACTATTCAATTTAAGTGGAAGATTAGATATTACTTTAAACTAAAACTAGCTTTTATATACTACAACTTAAGTAGATTTTTTAATGTTTTTAGAGAATCGAGACGTTTTATATATTGGGTACATATTGGGCTTCATGACTTATACAGGTGATCTATTATACTCAAACAACAAATTACTTATCCTGCGTTTTTTTGATTATTTTTAAATTTAAAAATTGAAAATATAACTTGCTTATATTTTTGACATACAGGATTGCCAAAAAAAACAAAACTTATAAAATGCATAATTAGAGATAAAGAAATTCATAAAGCATAAAAATTAGAATATGTTTTATTGGACTTACGATGGATTTTTAATATTTGTTTGGTATCAATGAAATAATACAATGGCGAAAAATTATAGTAACGTTAACACCAATAAAATTTACTTACTCATTGTAGCGTCGAACTTATAGCACAATAAATAGTCTACTAAATTTGGGGGGTAATGAATTAATAATCTTAAAGTTTAGGCAAATATTTGGACAAAAAATTCACGTTTTAATTTCAAACTTTAATAAACAATTGAAGATTTTGGATTCTCATATATTTCATGACACTGGAAATTTCATTCTCAAAAAAAAACAATTAAAAAATAAAAGAGTTAAAGTGCGCGAGTTGTGCTCGAAGTTTTATGACACTCAAAAAACTGTCACCTTAAGTTATAAAATATTACATATAATTATAAAGTACTCCTAAATTATCTAGTGTCTCATTTGCATATGTAATGATTTATTCACTCGCGCATTTACGACTGGCCTATGGTAATTACTACGATTTGCTATTACTGCTACTCTCATAAGTTTCTATCAAGTTTATCAAGTGTATAAATACCATCAAGAAACTATTATTACTTTTATTTTTGGAACATGTGGAAGGAGAGAAAAGTTTCTTATAGTAAGAATTAAGACCGGACCGGACCCGGTCATTTGGTATATTGCAGCCTCACAAGGTTTGTAGGCAATATATCTAGACTAAAAAGTATAGCCTTCTTATCTAATATAAATATTTCATACATTATTTATTTATATTTATCAAACTTTATTAATAGCGTTGTTATTCATTTAGAATTGAAAAAAAAAGAAATATGTATTTTTTATTTTATTACTACAAAATAAATGATTTCATAAAACACGACATCAAATAATATGATATACTTGTAACTCTATAGTCGTTTTGAAATCAAATATATCTCCAATGTAATCATATACAAGCACGCAATTTAGTTACATCATTTGAAATGTGTTTTTATTATACTTATCTATAACTTAATAGAAAAACAAAATGTTATTATTATTTTATTAATATGCAAATTATTATATAATTGCTACCTAATGTTGCAAAAGGTAAGACCAGATGGGCGTGTTTTGTACTCATATTATTCTCTATATATAACAATAATAGTATATTTTAGGGCAGAAAGACTTTGGTCGATAGCTTTTTTCATATTCATACTCATTTCTATTTTACTTTTAAATACATATGTTTATTTTTTTATAATACTTTTTGTGTGTATATGAAATAAATTTCTTTACTACTACTATAATAGTATATATTACTATAGTGTTCTTACTATTCTGAGAGAGAACCTAACATTTATTCAGTATACTAGACATTTTAAAATCAAACCTTATATCGTATAAATATATGATATGAATATTTGGATAATGAAATGCATCATTTTATTATCTTATATGTGTTTCCTATCGATCGTTATTTTCAATATATAGATTGTTTTAATTTAAAAAAATGCATTTTTGTATAACTTTCAAATTATTTGCGATACTTTAACTCAAAGATAATAGTTATTGATGAATCGTTGTATCTAAGTTTTTATAAATAGTATGTATGCTTTCAAGCATTTTTTTCATATCTAGCGCCGTTATGTCGCAAACTAGTATTTTGTGATTATTTGCATGTTCTCAACATTTTAATATCAATTGTTTTTATTGTTTTTACAAGTCAATATTATGTTTTATATTAGAAAATAGCGTAAAAAACATCAAGTGTGTAAGGAGGTAGTGGTAGATATAAGTACCATT
Organism: Tachinus rufipes; assembly: GCA_963932245.1. Taxonomy (NCBI): domain Eukaryota; kingdom Metazoa; phylum Arthropoda; class Insecta; order Coleoptera; family Staphylinidae; genus Tachinus; species Tachinus rufipes. The sequence goes on along the minus strand of OZ010745.1, from coordinate 65,240,324 downwards.
GTCTTTGGAGTGGTTCTTTTATGTACCATTACAAAAGTGTAGTGGTACTTTTACATACTATTCTACAATTTTTTTCTTAAAATAAATATGATAATACAACAAAAAGAAAACTAAATGGAACACATAAAAACCAAATATAACCTGATAAAATTCTTTTAGTCTTGAACATAAAAATGAATAGTACAAATTTGTACCAAAAGTCGCGAAAGGTTTAATAATTAAATTTCTACGTGTCCTTAAAGTTATTAAGAGAAATTACTATATTATATATAATTTCTGTTTAAGATTACATTTTCTTTTAAAATGGCAGTAGCCAATGTTTAATTATGACTATTATTCTATTAAATTGTTTTATTTTTTTGCAGATACCTGTGCCGAAGGAAAGGGCTGCGGCAGTGACTGCAAATGTGGAGATGACTGCAAATGCGCTGAAAACGCAGGTAATTTTAAGAATAAAAAACTTGTTTGTAATTGTGTTATTGAACTTATATATGCGTAAGTCGTTTAAAGTATTAAAAACGTATGTAGTTGTATCTATAGAATAAAAATAGTTCTTAATTATATTTTAATATGTGCAACATCTGTACTTTCTTATTTTAATTTATTATTACATTTTAATTAAAATGATACATTTGCTATTAATTATAATCCAAGTTAGGAAAAGCTTTAAACAAATAAATGGTCATTAGTGTATATGTACCAATTGATTGCTATTAATAAAGACTACGGAGAATATCATTCAATTAATATTAAGTGCATGAAAGTCTGCTATGAATAAATTCAATTCAATCAAATGTATGAATGAAATGATTTACCACAACAAATATATTACGTTTAATTATATTTTTCATGGATGAGTGGAATAACCTTGGTTCTTGGACTACTATTACTAACATTCTACGAATTGAAATAAAATGAAATCAAGATTTATAGTAATTAAAAAGCAAATATTTCATATTAATCACGCTCTGTTGGTTTATAAGTGATTAAACCACATTATTTATTAATTGATTTATTTAATTACCATGCAATTTCTTTCGTTTTTAGGAGACAGTTGCGGTTGCGGCGATGCCAAGAAGGAATAAACAAGTCTATTAGCGCTGTATTTTATGTTATTTTATTGCTTATATTTAGTTCCTGTTGCATCAAATGCATACATTTTATACTGTTCCTAATTTATTTATTATATGTTATATACTAATATGTTTGAACGAATAAATATTATAATCAATTAAAAGTTATTTTTATTAACTCTCCTTTATTTTATTATGCATTGATCACTATCATTGGCAACACTTCAAAATTTATTTTAAAAAGTTCAGTAATTTTAATTTGTAAAAAAATATTCTAGCTAATATATTTTAGATCTGAGTTGTTTTTTGTTTAATAGGTAGGTATAATATTAATAATAAATCATTTATTTACTTACCAGATCAATAAAATACATTTACATATTTAAAAAAATATATATAATTACCATCTATTTTTAGTCGCAAATAGTAAAGAATTTAGTTAGGCACATATATATGTATGAACCTCGCTATTCAGCCATTCTACCCTTGAACTACTAAAACAAATATATCTCTGTCCTAGTTCTAAAGTAAGACAACTTTAAAATGTAATTTTTAGAAAAACTGGATTAAAAAGTGAAAAATATTTTATTTTATTTTAATCAATAATTGATTTCAAAAAGCTTGATTTTTACTTTAATTTAATTTTATAATAATTTTTTTATACTAGCGTGTTAGGCTTTTTGTAAGACAATATATTATTATACTGTATGTATATATCGCAAATATACATAATTAATAGTTAATAATTCTTTATTGGCGGCATAATTAACCATTTACAACTGCATCACACAACTATATAAAAAATGATGACAAACAAATACTTAATGATATGTATACAAACATTATTACACTCAAAAAGATTTAAAAAAAAACTACAATAAGCAAAATTATAACATATAATAACAACTGGTTACATTTAGAACAAAAAAGATTAAATTTATTTCGCGTTATTAGCAAATACATACATTTTACTAAAAAAATGATTAAACTCATAATTAGTAGAATGCAGTTGAATGAAGTTCCCTAAATAGTGGCATTTGTCTAGTACGCCCAACATTTGAGGAAACATAATAAGATAATGTTTTTAGTGGATATCCACTAATCAATTACAAGTGCAACACAAAAGAAAGATCTGCTTTTCTCCGCCATCTTAAAAAAATAATTTTGTGTTCAATAACATCTTCTTTCCAAAAAAACTGGTATGACGTTATAATCAGCAGTTTAAAAAAATAAAAATAAAATAGTGATTGGAAATTGAAAAAATGTCTTATATTTCAAAGAAAAATAAAGCCAAAGACGCTAATGGGGCATTAAAAAAGAATATATTAATAAACAATAACATACTGCAAAAAAAAAATGTCAAATATACCAATCACTATATTGAAATTGAAACAATTCCAAGCCAAATTTAGCCAAATATTATTGAAATTAAGGCATTTATTCACTTACTATATTTAGCTGATGTATATTATACCAATCGGTTGAATTTAAGAGTTTAGTGGTCATCAGATGTGAATGCAAAATTTAAAAATAATAATATATAATTTAAATTTTAGTAAATGATGTATTTGATGTAAATTGCTTTTACACTCAGTATGAGATTCATACACTAGTGTTTTAGAGTATGCATTCTTCATCAGTATGCCTATCATCTTACTGGTCAGAGATACAATTTACATAAAATCACAATATTATTATACCTTTTATGTATAAATATAAACATTAAATTCATCATTTATTAAATTTAAATTTATTTCTTATACAATAAGTAAATAAAACAACTACTATGGAGTACCACATAGTAACCTTGCAACCATCTTGATAATATTTCTTATACTTTATTGTTTTTGTTAAAGTATGTATATGGGCCGTAACATTTACTTTAATTTATTCAATACTAATTAGTATTGGCCTTATTCAAAACAGCTATTTTAGACACTTATTCTATTTAAAAAATGTAATTATCTTGTCGATAATATATTTCTTGTTTTTTGTTTAAAGCTTGTAATACTCTGAACCCTTTCAACAAAGGTAGACAAAAATATTAAAATAACTCAAGAAATAAATCTGTAATTTGTACCGTATGTTTAGTAAATTTGAGTGATCACATGAATAAAATGGGATTGGATAGATTACTTAAAATCTGCAGAAAACAACAAGGAATACCAAAGAAGAGATAGGTAGATAATCTACTAACTACAACAATCACAACAAAGCCATAATGAGTGGATAACAAATAGAAATATTACCAGTTGATAGAAGAAAAAGAAAATGTTTAGTAAACACTCTGTATTTTGTTGCCCCTCCAAAATCAATAATTTTGTTCCAATATATCCAAAGCGTTTATGGCTTTATAATGTGTATTAGACTACAAAAAAGCCTATAATTTGGTAATTCATATGACTTATACATGAATTAAAAATCCATAAAACTAAATTCCAAAAAATGTTTTGTAAGTGTATAAAAACATAGTGAATGTTACATAAAAACGGTTTTGAATAAAACTCAAATAGAGAATATAATAAATATTAGCAGAAAAAATTGTCAAAAGGATACCTTATCCAAACAGAGCAAATACATTAATAGAGAAATTTGTCAAAAAAATAGCATTAAATTATATATTAGTATCTTTAAACTAAACAAATATGGATATAAATTAATATAATTTTTTAAACTAAAAACTAAATAAGTATAAAATATAAAAGTGACCTTATTTTAACAAGAAATCCAATGAAAATATGGACGAGAAAATAAATGAAACATTGATAAATACTTGGATCTTAAATTTGAAATTAAAAATGCCTTAAATAAAAACATGTAGATATATTATCTTTTTATAAAGCAGTTGAAGTTTATCTTTGAATACAGCATCAAGCTAGATTATTAAAAACAATAATAATAATAAAACAGACAAACAATATGTCTATTATAATCAATCATACAGAATCAAGTGATAAAAACTAGAAATTATAATATTTTTAAGCGACTGAGATATTTTAGAATTAGTCCCGTGTACATATATATCATAATTACATTTAATATGAGAGTGTGAATAAACCAGATACTAAGCCTTGATAGTATTTACAGTTTTAATCTTTCAATCAACGAGTTTCAAACATACGATGAGAAGGAATCTGGCGATTTAGATAAGCTTCTACATAAAAACGTCGCGCTTTGGTGGCAATCCCATTAGCACGACCATACATGCAATGCATGTCGGCTAGTTCTGCATTAGAGTAATCAGCCATAACAATGAAAACTTGTGCACTAACAACAACTGTCAAATACTGAATTTTTATTTCACAAAACATCAGCCAACTATAATAAGAAAATGCACGGTTTTGCAAAATAAAAAACAAAGAAAAAAAAATAATAAAAATAAATAATGTTCCATATCTCTGAAACCGTTGCTATGACAAAGCATGTTTATTAAAACTTTTTATATGTTGTGGTTCGTACTACCACTTTTTTTTTTAACATCCTGTAGGCGTGCCGTTCCAAATGTGTTTCTAATTTACCATCCTGCATCAGTACACAAAAGCAGCTCAATACGGAACAACGCACAAAATATTCACAAGCCTTTTTGTTTCAGTCGGAGTACAGTAGACTCCTCGTCAGTGTAAGTGTTATTTATGCATTTTTTTTTTTTTAAATAGATATACATAAAAATAAGTTCTAACCCGGCAAGATGGAAACAAACAATTAAACCATTAGACAACAATTTTGAAGTGGTTGTCCTTTGCTGGTTTAATGACATAGATAGCAATATTAGCAAAAGGTGACAAAGATGACAATGAATATATTTCCAGTAAACACGATACAAGTTTAGATGAGTTGGGTAAGTTTATAAAAACACTTCAACACAATAACATAAAATTACCTGCATTACGCTGCAATAAACACCACTTGTCTTCAAGCGTACGTATAATTTAAAATAAACTATTAGACAATTACATAATCTCATTGAACAAATAAAAAACTGCTCAAAGCTGCAGATACATACAAAAACTCCAATAAAGTTAAATTGAAAGATACTGATTGAACGGAAATAAACGCACTATTTGGTTTTTTGTTGTACTCAGTTTAAATCAAGTCATGAAGATGCCCTATTACTTTTTGCAACTGATAGAACTGGTAGACATATTTTGAGCGGTAATGACCAATGAAAGATTTCTCATACTACTAACACATCTTAAGTTTGATAATCTTGACGATTGTAATGAAAAAAAAATACAGATCCAACAGCAGCAATAAGTAAAATTTGTAATTGTTTTATAAAAAAATTATATACCATGTATTCAATCAGATCTTGCGCTTAGATAGATGAAATGCTGATAGTCTTTAGGAGACGATGTCTATTCAAAATGTTTATGTCAAATAAACCAAACAAATATGGTCTCAAAGTTATCATGTTAGCTGATGCTAAAACTGGATATGCTTATAATGCTTACATATATGCAGGGAAGGGAAGTGATGCAAAGACAATTTTTAATTCTAATATGAATATAACGTTCAACAACTGGTTTTTATTTATACAAGTTGTAGAAGAACAAAAAATCAAAAACTTACTTAGGTAGGTACTCAATAAAAAGAAAAATTGAATAATTCTGTTTTTTTTATGCTAACAAGTCTAAAATGACAGTTACAACCAGACAAATAGCAAAATTGATTCATTAGATCAAAAGTGTGCACAATTCTGTACTGGTTGCCAAACACAAAAATAGACTATGGCTATATTTTGTAGAACTGTTAATATGTCATCTATAATTGCATATATTTTGTATGTTTACTGTAGAAACAATACATACTTATTACCAAGTAACTTTATGAAGCTGTTGATACACAATTTAGTTAAGCCTTACATGATAAATAGGCTACAAAATAATATAAAAAATAAAATAATCGAATGACGTCGAATCGCACAAACGAGGTAGCCAGTTAACACGTCCATTTCGTAAAATTAATAATTTCTAAAACGTTTTTTTCAGTAAATTGTAATGGTGTTTTAACAATGGCTTGTAGATAATTATCGCTGCAAATGTGACCATTTTGTTTGTTGACATAGCCATTTAATTAAAAGCGTGCTTCATCACTGAACAAAATTTTCCAATAAAGTTGTGGATCAATAGCAATGTTTTTCTTGACCCATTTACTAAATGTACGAACGATAATCGTGTGGATTTATTTCCTATTCAAGTTAAAGCTTCTAAGAACGTAACAAAAAAAAATATTATTGAAAGAAACACATATACTTGCTTAAGCGGTCCTTAGAAGTTCAATATTATAGTCAATATATTGCACAATAATTGATATTATACCATAATATTGACCAATAAATTGATGATAATATTGATCGTCTAGGAAGCCAAGTTACTTACTTCTATAAACAAAGAGAGCTATTACTGATATTCAATATTAAGCCATACGTACCAAAACATAAGCGACATATATTAAACTAACATCTCAGAATGATTTCTGTCGCATGTGTAGACACGTAATAAAATCTGTGCAACATTTTAACTTAGGATAAAATGTTTTAGCTAACTAGTTAAACATACATAAAAAGTATACAAATCAAATTCAACAAATGATAACTGATTCTCTAGTAGCTTACAATAAACCAAACATTGTAGTTTTAAACAAAAACAAAAAATAAGCTACAATAATAAACATGCAGGTATGAGTTAAATAAAACTGTGGAACAGTCTACAAAAAAAAAATACATATAATATAAAGACCTTGCATGCAAAATTTAGAGGATATGAAGAGCAAAGATAGTAACTATCAAACCTTTCATTATTACTTGTAATGGACTCTTTTACAAAGCATCTTAACAAACCAAAGCCCAATGCGCAAAACTAGTTATACTTGGAACGTACATTATTTACAAAATCAATTTAGCAACTATATCTCTTAACTTTTACAAAAGTCCGGTTAAATGTTGCTAACAAAAGCTGTGAATATAAATAACAATAAAAAATAATAATAGCTAGACATATATAAAATAGAAAAATATTTACAAAAATAGCAGGTACATACAATATTAAAAGTTTGCAAGAATACAAGAAAATTTTTTATGTTATCTACCTAGCTTTTTTTATAGAATTGTAACAGGAGATGAAATCTGGGTACACCATTGATATTCTCTCAACTTTCTACGACGAAGAAAACAAAAACGCATTTTATAATGCTCAATTAAGAACTTGAAAGCGTATATACACAAAAAATACCTCACAAAAGTGAGGTTGTCCAGCTAATAGTTTATTAGGTGCTTTATTGAATATTACGGCCCTTAGCCTCAATAACACACAACACTACTATATATAAATGATGTAAATGACATTTCTTTTATGTTCAAAGGATCTCAAAATAATTTAAATTACTTACATCAATACATAAATAAATTACATCTTAATACTGACTTCACACTCTATGCACATTGCTAAAAGTAAGCAAGATATATATTGCTAGCCATATGATGTCATTTTAACCAATCTTGTTCTTAAAATAAAATAATAATAATAATAATATATAAAATTATTTTGTTAAAGTGACAGTTTATACTCGTATTGTTAGCAAACAAGATTAGTTAAAATAACAGTTCATATTCTTAACAACCAAGATTTGTTAAAATGACAGATCATATTATTAGCTAGCAATATATCTTGCTTACTTCTTAGAATTTCTGAAAATAGATAAAATAGAAATTAATTTCAATAATCTGTCTAAATGATCAAACTAGCAATTCTTCACAAAAATTAAATTTCAAATTTTCTTGAAACTAAATTTAAAACTATTACACAACTGCTTAAGACGACTAAAATTGTTTATTCTAAAATTTCAGAAAATAGATAAAATAAAAAGTAATCCGAATAATCTGCCTAAATGATTACTATTATAACTAGCAATTTTCAGCATAATATCTACATCTTAAAAAAACTGATAAATAGTAAATAATAATAAAAACAGTATTACTAACGCCATCTCTCATAAATATCAATAACCCTTTATGCAACAACATCGACAAAGCTCCCGCCTATAACCTAACCACCTCACACACGTTATGTTGCAAACACAAAAACTACAAAACAATGTGTATGTAAGAAAGTTCTATTGCATTATTTATATATAGTTTTATGTCAATATGTTTTGTCATGTCCCATAATACTAACTGCTGTACTTAAAATCAATATTCAACAATTTACTCGCTAAAATTTTTCAATGTTATGTCGTGTTTTCAAGTTTCTGTGTATTATACAGAAGATAAATTTCAAAACATGCGCCTATAAAAAAAATCAGATACACTCAGCAGCATATTATATTATTTAATTCATACTATATTCTAGAAAGTATGTAAAAATGATTAACCAAAACAATAAAATAATTATTTATTATCATCATTCAAAATTCTGAATTATAAGATACCTGATTATCTTGATTATAATGCAATTTAACATATCACATTCACTAACTTATGCACTCAAGTGATTTAAAATGACATTCCAGTTTCCAGTTTTTGAAACTACTATAATTCTTCATTATATGTAATATTTAATCAGAGTACGTTTCAGCCTATATAAACTTATTTTACTACTCCGATATTTATGAGATATTTGAGGACGCACCTATGACACCAGTCCCAACCAACAAGAGCTTGACTGATCGTAGTATGTTAATGTATACTACTACTAAAATAATATATTGAAAAATTAACAATTTAGCAATCAATAAAGATGAAAGTTATAGGGATTGACAACAACTAGCTTTATCAGTAAAAAAGTTTGATCCAGTGTATTTATATTGTGAACAATCTCTTCAGTTACAATAAATGGGCTGTCAGATGGTTTCTTTTTACAGGTGCAATTTCGTCCCTCCAACCGTTAAATAACTTGTATTTTGTAATTTACAAACGTTTTATAAGAAATTTCTGCATCAGGAAAAGCTTCATTAAATTGATTCAGGCAGAAAGTACGACCATGTGCCTCATTGATAGTTTCAACGCAATAATGAGCCTTTACTATAAATGCATTATGTTGTTGTGTAAATATCATTGTACATAAAATTTAAAAATTTTATTTACAATTCTGTTCAATTCAGTTTATGCATAGCACATTATTCACACTTTTTAAAATTTACTTCATAATTCACAATTTATTATATTAAGCTTTAAATTATTTTTAATAAACCTTAAACGTCTATGCAAAATGACATTTGTTCTGTTTTATTTCTGATGACTAATTTAGAAAACTTCAAACTTATCTAAATTAGTGTCCTTTGATGTCAATAGTATGTTCTCCAACTATTTTCCAAATGAATGCATTGAGTTAGTCTCAAACTTATTTGAAAATATAAATATTAACCCTTATCTTCGCGACGAAATAATGTCTTGTTTAAAATTTTGCATTAAAACTTTTAATTCCATAGTATGTTCTTCAACCAAAACACAAGCCTAGCTATGGGCTCACCTGTCTCTTGTTAACTGAAATATGTATGGCTTCCTTTAAAGAAAAGATTCTTAATTTAGACCTTGCTAAAAAACATATTTCTTTTTGGTATCGATATGTTGATATCTTAGCTTGCTTTAAAAGTACTTCACGCCAGTTAGACATTTTTCTAACTTACATCAATAGTATTCATTCCATTAAGTTTACAGTAGAGACCGAAACTCAGAACAAAATTAACTTTTTAGGCTTAACGATATGCCACGTTAATAATAGTCTTTTATTTGATATTTTCCGTAAACCAACCTATACAGACTCAACCATTCCCTTTGACTCTACACCCTAACAGTCACAAATTTGCAGCCTACCATTGAATGGTCCATTCTTTAGCCTACCATTAACACCAAATTCTCGGTAAAAGAAGCTTATTAAAATCACATCAATAGATCATAACAATGGATTTTCAAAAAACACAATTAAAAATATTATTACTAAAAAAGAGTATAGCCTCACTATACAGTCAATTTATCCTAAGATAACATATTTTGGTAATATATTCGAGAAAACAAGAAATATTCTCAGTAAATTTAATTATAAAGTAGCGTCAAAAGTAGTCAAAATAAGTTATCAAACATTTTATTCAACGCTAAAAACAGATACAATTTTAACATCGGTGTACGAGTTAAGTTGTCCCACGTGTAATGCACGATATATAGGGCAAACAGGAATAAAAATTGAAACTAGATTTAAAGAACATTACCGTTCTTTCAGATTACGCCATTTCAATAGTACTTTTGCAAATCATTTTTTAGAAAATAGTCATATATTCCTAGATATTAATAAACTTAAAATCATTAACAACTGCTCTAAAGGCAGAAAATTAAATGTGTTAGAAGCTCTTGAAATTACTAAATCAAAAGTCAATCCTTCCGTAAACTTGCTTAATGATCAAACCGACCTTATAAATCTGCTTTGTTTGAAATAATTTAATCCTTTCCCCTTTTTGCGGAATGTTCTTTGTCTTAATTACATTTAAGTAAAAACCGGCATTCTTGATCTATTTCTACCTGCTTAAACTGTTTTTTCCTTTACGTATTATTGTATGTAATTCATAATCATTTTAATCATAATAATTTCAATGTAATTTTTTTTTATACTTATACATGTCTGTATCACCGTCTGATGATGGCCATGTAAAAGGTTGAAACATGTTACGGTTTTTAAATATATTTGTGATATAGTACATGCGTTTTATTTATCTCAATTATTTAAACTTGTTCATTAATAAAATCTGTGTATATAATTTCAACTTTAAATGAATTACACTGACTAAAGTTCCACCAATCTTCGATTAGCTATAAATGAGTCGTCGATTATCTCACTGCTGACAACACTAGGTATTTATCAGATGCGTACTGTATGTACCGCATGCGACGTTGAAAGCTGTAGCAAATATCATTGGTTAGTCACAATAATTCAAACCAGTTGACCCAAATCAAATCAAAAAGCAGAAATATGATTTGGTTGAGATGTTGTGTACCAGTCACAACTTTTTGCTAAGTACATCATACAAACTTTGCAGTCCTCTGTAACAGTGTTCTTGGGTATTTCCCACGTTTCAGATATATGAACAACTCTAGAAGGCATCTTATGTAGAGTTGGTAGTAACATAGTAATGAATTTAATAAATAGATTAGTTTCATTCTGTTGTTTATCTCTTAATATTGTTACTTTGCATTGCAGTATGATCCGGTTCAAAAAATATTATTTAGGTCGAAATTCTTACATAATTTGTTATTGAAATTAAGCTTTAGGAGCCTAAATCGTGCTCCAGTTTGCCAACTCTAAACAACAAAATGTAGAAAGTATTAATAGCTTTGTTATCACCAAGAGTGCTTTTAAAATGTCAAGGTCTTCTTACCGTCTTATTTTAGAACATTGAAAATCAAGAACATTACACAATCCTTTTTTCTTTTCTCACTCTTCGAATGGATTCAGATATCTGATAATCACATTAGGACAATAGATTGATGCTACAAAAAAAAAATAGGTAAATAATACTACATATTTATTTCATAATTTTATAGTTCTGTTATTACTGAATTAAAAATAAAATCCACTCCATTACAGCATCAGTAACATTATTTTAAATATTTTAGAGTTAACAGTAAATATAATATATCGATCACATTCTTTAAAGAGAAAGGGTATAGTATTCAAATATATAATATCTTAAAATAGTACCAATTTTCAATCCACAACAAATTATTGTATACAAGTATAAAAATGAAATTAAGTAGTAAACAAAATTAATTAGCATTACACATCAGTCATTCCAATAAGTAAACATTTTTATAATAAATATAAAAATTACATTCGTATACATAAATGATTCTTTTTTATGAAAAAAAAAAATTCGAAGCTAGTACGAAATTCTAATTAATATTAAAACAATTTTAAATAACTTCATTCATACTGAAGACGCGCAACGAACAATATATTATTAACATAAACAAGCAACACAATTAAAAAATACTAATCCTAATATCAGTCGGTTTTCAAAATGGGTTCTTCGTCAGTCTCTATATCAGAATCTTCATTTTCTTTAGATTTCAAACGACGTCTAAATTTGAACTCTTCTTGACATAAATTGAACGAAATCAAAGGATGCAAAGCCTGTTTCAAACTGTTGAATAGTTTTGGAAATAGAACTTCCTGTTGTGCTAAAAGTTGTCTTGCCCGCTGTCTTTGTTTAGATATATCTGGACAAACATAACTATTTAATATTGCTGGAAGATTTTGCGTCGTTACAAAATGACGAAGAATTTTTTCACGAACGTAGATGAATGGACGTATTACACGCAAATCGTGGTCCCTAAAAAAATATAGATAATTAACAATTTGTTCTTTAACAATAGAAAAATTGCTTACTTTATATAATAATGAGCTTTAAGAGATCGCAATTTTCCAGTATGGAATATTGATAAAATAAAACTCTCAACTAAGTCATCTAAATGTTGACCAATGGCCAATACATTATAACCCCCACTCTTGGCAGTTGCATAGAGGCGCCTTCTTAAGTTACGCTCTGTGAAACTGAAATAATTTTCTTTTGCTGTACGTGCAACTGAAACAAATATAATTAGTATATATTTCAAGAAAGTTAAATCAAATTTATTACCTAAAACACTTTTGGTATCGCTTTGATCGTCTAGAACATAATGTACACCAAGACTTTTCAAATGTGGTATCAAAACACAAGGATCACATCCTGATGTTTCAGGATCAACTGTAACGGCTCCTATTGTAAAAGTAATACCTTTGTTTAAAACAACACTTTGATATTGCAATAACGTGTGCAGCATACTAAGGGAATCTTTGCCTCCGCTTAAACAGACCATTACTTTATCTCCATTTCTTATCATTTCATATTCTTGTATGGCTTCAACAGCAGATTGCCAAATATTTTTAGGTGGGCATGCCCATTTAGATGTACTTAATTCATCAGAAGTAACTTCTTCTGGCTTATCCTCACTCTCACTATGTCTGTGAAGCGTAGAACGCAATTTCTCACTTCGTTCAGGTCGTCCTCCAGAAGATTCTGAGCTACTTCTTCTTCCAAAATCTATAGTATGTTCCTGTTCTTGGAAAGATAAATTAATTCCACTATCCTGTGAACTAAGACTGGTTACTGTAGATGCATGTAATTTGTTCTTGAATGTTTTCTCAATAATAGTATCATCTTCGCATAATCTGTTGGTACTGCTTGATTTATTAATCATTTGTATAACCGTTTCGCTGCTAGAACCAGGTGTGTATTTCTCTGTTATTTCAGATTTAGGACATTTATCACTGTCGCCAGAACTCGATGCGCGTGAATAGGAACGTTTATCGGGCGTAAAGTATACATCAACCGCGCTGACTACGTCTCGTATTTCAGATTTAACTTCGTTTGCCATTTCCCTTGAAACTTTTTCTAAATACTCAGCCACTTCATTAGCCGATATAGAGTCACTTCGGCCGTCTTCGCTTCCACTTCCATGTTTTTCAAATGAGAAATTTACATCAGTGTTGTCTAAACAATCTTCCACCTTATTAATAACGTCTCTAATTTCTGATTTTATGTTTGTTGCTAATTCTTTGGTCATTTCGGTTACATAAGTTTGTAAATCTGATGGAGAATTTCTGCCTAATTCTAAATTACTAAGCATATTAATGCTGTGTGTAGGCGAAGTATTAGCGTCCGAATCTAGCGATTGGAAATCGTTAGTACTACTGCAACTACAATTTCTTTGGCGATTTCCAACATTATTACTATTAATTCCTAAACTAAGGCGAGTTTGCGGGCTTAATATTGTAGGAGATTGAGTAACTGCTGGTGCACCTAAACTATAACACCTTTCGCGAAATAATAATGGCGATTGCGGTACAGGGTTTAATATTGATGAATTTACAGATTCTCCAACGGCAAAATTTACAGGTCCTTGTGTTGTATAAGCTGGATAATAGAAACTACCCAATTCTTGGACAAAATATGGCACAGGGGATGAACATGTTAATATTCTATGGTCATCTATAGCAGGTAAACTAAAATGTCTGGGGCTACTAGTGTTTGAAACTGGTTGTTGATTAATACTGATTCTTTCACTTTCTTTATTTTCGTTTCGCCTTGAACCAGAGAAGGCTAAAGGAGTAAATGGAACTATGTGTTTAATATTTTGGGAATTTCCAGTGAGTATATCTTGTGCTTCATGTTGTAGCATGAACCAGCGTAACTTCTCTGCTCTTGAATCAAATGTAATTCCTTGGTCCTGATATGTATTACGCATAGCCATTTTCCTTGCTCTGTTGAATAGATTTCTGGCAGTCTGTAAGCATTCTGAATAACTTTGTGGAAATAGGCCAGGGCCAGAAATCCTGCGTTCATTCATCGTCATTTTTCCATCTATATAACGTATAGATCCTAACCACTTTCTATCTCTTGAAATTGGATTTGTATGATGGCGCCATTCTCCGGTTTGCAAATCAACCGTATATTGCGGAAGTAATTTCCATCCTTCGGTGGCTACCATTTTAATAGCTTCCATCACAAACGCAAGTTCGTTATCACTAACGAAATAAGGAAGACTAATACGAGTAAAACCCGGACGTAAAAGTTCAAAATACGAATTTTCCATTGAAAGATTTAAGCTGCTTAATCTTCTATCTTCCAGAATTATATTTTCATATTGATTTGCAAGAGTTTGATCTATTCCCAACAAATCCTGAGCATATGCCCCGGAACACGGACATCCACCTCTGGCTTGTATACCAAACACGTCGTTAAGAACAGCGCATACAAAATTGTGATGCAAAAATGTTCCTCTGGGATGGCGAACCATGAATGAAAAGACTGGAATGCGCTTCAATCCTGTTGAACTATTGCCAAGTAAAATTATTTCCGGGATAGTACGAATATGCTGCAACATTTGCCTACAAAGAGAAATTATTATAAATAAATGTATGTTGATACTGTTATGGGAAAAACGTGCGGAACATAAAGTCTGTTTACACAAGCCCTTGACATGAATTTGAAATGCAATAAAGTTATTTATATTTTAAAATGCATTCGCACAATAAATCTATAAAACATTTAACATTGGATCTTATTTATATTATTAACGTACTTGGTAATTTTTTCCTGTCGAGCGCCGATGTTAGCAACTGTGACCGTCTCCTTCAACTGCATGACCAATCCTGCCCTCACTGATTCAATTACAGCAGCAGATGAACCTTCCTCTTGTAGTTCAAAGCTCTATAAAATTTAAAGATTAAATTACTGGTTTTATAATGCTTACATTTATATTACTTTATTTTGCTCATGTAGTGCAAAAAACCCATCAGGTTCGCATGGTGACACCCTTTTAAATAACGATTTCTTAGCTACGAGTATACCTGAAAAATTATCAAATTAGCAAGGCATACATTAATATTACGGTGCTTTGTTACCTGGTGTCTGTACTCCGCCGATAAATTTATGACCAGAAAAATAAATTGCATCTTTGAAAACAATACCGGGCTCGACTACTCCGGGAACTTTCGGATTCATATTAAGATTTACATACGGCGCAGCAAGATTATAGTCCCAAAATGCTACGGCACCATATTGATGGAGTATCATCGTAGAAGCTACATCATCAACTAATATCCCAGTAACACTTGATGTGGCAGCAAAACATCCTATCAATTGGCGACCTGTGTTTTGGTGTAATTTTAATTGATCCTCTAAATCGATCAAGTCGAGTAAGTTTTGTTTTGTTTCCGCAATTCTTATAATCTAAAATATAAAATTAAAATGTAAACAAAGTAGTAAATTATAGTTATTATTCAAAATATTAAAGCTGATATTTAATAAAATGTCAAGGATAAATAAAGAATTTTCAAAGAAAACATTGTTTAATTATTTAAATATTAATATGTAATCTTTTTTCAACTTACAGATGCTCCAATTTCTTGCCATATTTGTAAATTATCCTGATGTTCGCTGGCACCAACGAATACAATGGGGGGTTCACTCAAATCCAATGCGCTGACGAGTTTCCTTATGGCACCCGTACATCCGTGACCTACAAATATTACAGCGTCTTCTTCAGATGCATTCACTGCATTTTTTATGATATCGCGAGCTTCTTGTCTGTAACAATATAATAACGTTAAGTTTTACAAGTCATACAATTTTATTAATTAATTTGTTTATTTTGTAAAAATAATGAATATTAAAAAAACAGATGTTGCCAATTAAAACAGCATTCATTAATTTGCTGATACAATTAATCTGAAAAACATAACATATGTTTGGAGATTCACAATAGGAAATGAATTTAATGATATAACAAGTGAAAGGGAAATGCATCATGCATTCAAAACCATTTAACGGTTTATAACATTTTATATAAAATTGTTATACCTACAGGTGCTACAATATACATTATATAAATATATAGTTTTGCAATAACATTATTAAGTACTTCTAGTAAATTATTACAAACGGAAGTAGTAAAGTATTTGAATTTTGGAAACAAGTGTGTAACTGTAGTGTATTTGTATTACGTTAGACGCAATATAGTAAAATTATTTATTGGTGTACAATATCGTAAAATAAGCAATAATTATATTTCCTGCTAATATACTATTTATTGATGGCAATATAAATTATTAATTCACATGACCACTATTATAATAACGATTATTGCTTTTAATATTTTTTTATATATATATATTACATTATGGCAATTTTGCTTCCTTGTCAAATCAATGGAATCGATTGAAAATGTATAATACCAACTCCTCAATTTATTTAAAGCCAACCTTTGTTTCTGGCGTATTGTATGAAATCAGCGTAATGATTGTATGCATGTATGAGCACTTAGTTCATCAATGTCAAGGCTCCTCTTGCCACAAACACCCTTAGACGTCGTTAGCAGACATAATCGATACAATTTCATTTTTATATTTCAGTATTCGTTTTGCAGAACAATCTTTTATGATAAGTTATGCCATCATATTACATTAAGTAATTAATTTGATTATTAATTAAAACATTGTTGTACAACTGACCCAAATAGAAATAATTTAAATTTAATTATAGCTACACTAATGTAATTTCAAATAAATTACTAAAATTGGCGGAGTTTTCAAGGTTAACCGCAGAAAATAATTGATGAACATATTTGTGCAATTGAAGTTAAAATAATGTAGTTAGTTTCTTTGTAATGACAAGAGCATCCCGACCGCTACCATAATTTCTAATATTTTTTTATAATCGATACATTTTTTCATCAGTACATTCAGAAAAAATCAAACTATATTTTGTCAAAAAGAATTTAGTTTCCTATTTAGAAATAGGAATGATGCTAAAGTTGATGTTTTCGTTGTAACACTTAGAATGCCAATTCATCTAAATAGAATAATAATAATTTTCGTATTATAAAACTTTTCAGTCTTCTCAGACTCAAAGTTTTTAAAAGGCAGACTTAACCTAACCTAAATCAAATTTAGTAACTGTTAAATTTCGCAAGAAACATTTCTTTAAAAATGTGTTAGTATTATTTTTTAGTTTTAAAAATAATGTTTACTATTTTTTAGTTTTCTGAAGTTGTTTTAGACCCTCTAAATACCTATTCTATACTACGTCTTCCGATACGTTTCAAAATCACAAACCAAGTTAACAATCCTTAACGAGACCCAATAGGTTTTAAAAATAAAATATTACAAATCCACAAATATGAAAATTTTAAAAAAATCGAAAAAACAAAAAAATGTAATTACACGTTTGTCAACTGGGCCAAACCAAGTTTCTGTAATAAATATTCTAAAAACATGCTTTATCTATGTTAATTTTAGACCAAACTTGTAACTGTTTTAAATTTTTAATTTGCTACCAATATCTGCGTGACAGAAAACCCAAAAAAAAATTGTTTTTATTTCAGAAACAAAATCCAATAAATTTGCCTCAACAAGTAACAATATTAAAGGAAAGGTGAAGGTTAATCTTACTGAATACATTTAAGTTTGATTAAAAAAAAATGTAGAAATCCCCCCCTCCAATAAGATCCAATGTAAAAAAAAAGACCAAGAAAGAAAGTAAAGTATGAATTCGAGCATTTCAAATTCAATAGGTAAAAGCAAACGCAAAACTTCTAGAGAGATAAGTGAATGTTACTGATCTGGATACATGGAAAGCAAATGTTGCAGAAACAAACCCAGAATGAGGGGGTTAAAAGACAAAATAAAAGGTAATGGATGGATCAAGTGGCTACCAACAAAAGCAAAACTGAATAAGTTATTTAAATTAATCAAAATAATATAGGGTGTTAAGAGAGCCTAAATAACCTTATTGAAAAACATGTCAGTACCACAAATAAAGGAAACAATAAGTAGGGTGGACTTTAACATAATTCAAATAAAACAAAAGGAAATAGAGAAATTCTTGAAAGAAGTCAGAAAAGACAATAATAAATATGAAAACGAGCAAATTAAAACAAAAAATAATAAAGAAAACGATGAAAAAATAATATACCAAGAAAAAACGGGCAACGCAGAAATATTAAAAAAGAATATTAAAATAAGGTGGGTGGAAAAATTAAACTTTAAAAACAAATTACGACCATAAATGAGAGTTTAGAAAAGAATAAGGAAGATATAATCTTACTCCTAGAACAAAAAGTAAATGCGGATGAGAAAATAATAAATAAAGCAACCCCGGGTAAAAGACATAATCAAACATGGGTGGATAAAGAATGGTAGACTTACGGTACTTAAAAGTGATATTACACTAGACGTAGAAGAATTTAATTCCGTACTGTAAATATTAAAAAAATCATTATTGTCGAAAAAAGTATAAACATTAAAAAATGCACAAAATCATGAAAAGAGTTAAAGAGACGAAAAGGATGCAATGTGTATTGCTAGGGTAAACGCTGGAAGCAGTACGTTCAGAAAAATACTTGATTATGTAATCAAAGTAAAATTGACAATATTAAAATTAAAGTAAATCAAATCTTCCAAACAAAGTAAGGGAATATAAAAATAAGCGTCATAGTCAAATATGACGGAGTAAACTTTTCAAAACATTGCAAACAAATAATAGGTGAAAGAGCATCAGTGCACATTACCTTGGGTAAGTAGTTGTGTATTCTGATAGTCTTACACAAAACAGCAGAAGATACTGAAGTAAGGGAAACGCTATGCGCGGAACTGGGAATGGAGCAATTCCCGAACAAGTATAGTATAAGAATGAATGATAAGGTGAATAGAAACGGGTATAAGTACGCAGTGCTAACTTTACCTACAAGATAGCTAAACAGAAAGAAAAAGAACAAAAGAAAAGACTACATATGTGGTGAGGTAGGTCATACGGTAAAGTCCTGCTCAAATAAAGCAATGTGTCAGAGCTGTAATATCAAAGAACACAGAGCTGACTAAAAAAGGCGCCCGGCATTCAAAAAAATAAAAAATAACGGTAAAAGACAAAAAAAACTTGCCTAGAGAAAAGGTAATGGATTGGATTTCTTCCATAAAAATGCCATGGAAAACAAAATGAACATAGGCATAGTAGCGGAGCTAAGTAAGAGAATGGTGATAAGTGGCTCGTGAGTAATGGACGAAGTGCCAGGACTACGCCATACAAGTATACAATAGAAACTTAAAAAAGTATAAAGTAAAAAACAAAAAGATAGGGTTTGCATTTGTTGAATTAGAAAATATTGTAATATTTTCATGCTACTTTTAACCTACTAAGACGTCAAAAAAGTTTGAAAATACTTTTTAGAACTAACAGAAAGCATAAAAATACAAAATAAAAAAATTATCATACCCGGAGACTTCAATGCAAAGCAAAAACGTGGGGAAAAAAAGAGGTGATGATAATATTAACAGAGTGGTTGGCAAACCTAGACTGGAATAAAATAAAACGTTCGTAAGCAGTACATCGGTATTATATATAAACCTAACAACATATATGCTCGGAATCAATACACGGAATAATAAAAGATTGGAAGATAGAAAATGAGGAAACCTTGAGTCTGCACCAAAACATTAAGTATAAAGTGACTGTAAATAAAGAAAATTATAAAGTAAATAGCAAAAAGGTAGCTTGGAAAATGAGGAATTAAAAAATATAAGAAAAGCTGGTATCTTTTCTTTTTATAGATCATGCAGCTGTCTCAAAAAAAGTGCAAACTAAAAGGAAAGTATGCTGGTGGAATTCGGATCAAGACAACAAAAAAAAAACAGTGCAGCACTCTAAGAAGGAAATTAATGAAAGTAACCATAAATACGTGTATAAGTTATATGGATGACACAAATAAAAAAAATATATACTGTGGCAAAAAACTCGTACAAGCATGCAATCATAGATGCAAAAAAGAAGTAATGGAAGGAACTGTGCAATAAAGTGGAGAATGATGTGTGGGGAATGGGTTACAAAATTCTTAGACTTAACCCAAGCACTACTTGTACGGATGTAAAACTGGCACAAGAACTTTTCCTTCCCAATCCATCCAAAAATCGAATGGAAACACTTAGAAATAAGTGAAGTAGAAGAATTCACAATGACTAGATTGATAGAAGCGGTAAAAAAAAACTAAATAATTGTGCGTTACTAACAGTTTCGACAAAGCTTTCAAATACCTAATTACAGGTAGATTAAATAACAAGGTTAAAAGAAAAATGTCAAAATTAGGTGCTATGAAAAGAATTTTGTTTGACCAAAATCTTGAAATGAAAGAGCACGTCAACAAAATCACCGAAAAAGCTGACAAAGTTGTAAATGCACTTGGCGACTTATGGCCAAGCATTGACGTACCAAATAAAAATTAAAAAACTACTATACTCGGTGGCACACTCAGTGATTATTACGGAACACAAATTTGAAAAAACTATTAAGATACAAGAAGTATAAAAACATGCTGATATGAGCAAAGGAAAATTGCGCTAAAAACTACACGAGGATATAGAACTATCTCTACAAAAAAAAGCATATACAAGAAGATGTTATATAAATAGCAAATAGAAGAGATACATACATGTAAAGCAAAATAAACCAAAGTAAAGACATACCAAGATGGAGAAGTAAAAAACATGAGCAGATCGACTACTACCTAACAGAGTTAGGTTAGGTCAAGTTAAGAAAGAATAGCAGATGCACGTATTGTGGAATTGAAGACACGGCAAAACATGCAATTCTTAAGTGGCTAAAGAAAAAAGAAAATGATAAGTCAAACTTAAGATAGCGGTAGGAGTCAAAAACATCACAGACACAATGCTGGAATCGGATAAAAACTGTGGGAATTATTCATATTTGTAATACAAAGATAATCGTGAGCATTGAATGAAACATAATATTTAGGGTATGCAGAAAGCATGTCCGGTAGTACCTTTTCTGATGCAAAGATTTGGTTGATTCCAGAAATGAGCACGAAAAAGTGGAAATAGGATTTTAGTGGGTAATAGAAAAAAAATACCTGTTAAGTAATAGTTTTTTTTTTTAAATAGAATCAATGACAATTAATATGTTTCTCAAACATGTTTGATAGATTAAAAGGCAATGTAATCGACCTGTAGTTTGAAAGATATATTGAACATACTCTAACAAATATATAATTTAAATTTTATAATAATCAAGATAAACGTCGGATCTCTTTTAGAATAATTAAATTTCTGCTTGCAAGATAGACATAGTATTATTTTCAACACATTTATTTTTATACTAGTATTACGTCATTCATCGACAATAAAATAAAATTATTTTGTCTACGAGTACTGTTTGACTAATTTATTGACCTAATAATACACATAAAAAGACAGTTTTTGATACACTGGCTAAAATTAATGCAGAAAACAAATTTAGAGCATCAAAACTTATTTCTATGATATTTAGGTTGAAATGAAGTTTTTTTTGTTTGTATGTCTTAAACTGTTGATTTGCAGTAGGGCTGCCATCAAATGTTAGAACGCTGACCGGGATAATTCGGATAATATGATAATACAATCATTTTAACGCCTTAAATTTATACATGAACAACCCAAATTTTGTAAAAAATATCAAAATGAATTAAAACATAAATTAACGTACGGTAAACTAAATAGTTTAAATAAAAATATATAATTATTAATTTTATTTCCATTTAGTTGCAGTTTACTTGTTGGAAGAGGTTTTATTATTATTTAGCACGCCGTTTTTAATTTAGTTTAAATTCTGCTGTTGGTGCAATATTTTAAACATAACAGGTTTGATGTCTAATTAATAATACTGTATTAGTTCATATTAAGTTGCATAATAGATTAAATATTATATAATAGCCGTTTTAGGTGGTTTTTTATTGAATTGCCAAATAAATATTGTATAATTACAATAATATGTAAATACATAATTCAACATTCAAATCTACTTTACACACAAATAATATAAAATTTACAATGCAAATCTGCAGTAATATTTACACATCGCATAATAAACCCATTTTATGAACACCAAAATTAATCTATTTTTACATTTAATTACTTTATTATTCCTTCCTTATTTCGTTAAATACCGATTCAATTTGATTGTTTTAATGAATATGAAATAACACGTGTTAATGTAAATATAATTTATCTCCGTGTAAAGTAATTGATCTTAATATATTTGTTCCATTACTTCAATTATTGCTTAAAGGACATCCTTATTTAGTTACACATTTATCATGAAGGGAAAGTAAACATGTTACTATAAGTGAATTATTTAATTTGATTTAAAATATAAAATGGTCTTTATTTAAAATGACTCTACAAAACGATGCATAAAGTATTTACATATGAAATGAAGCAGATTATTGAGTAATTGCGTAATATCTAGAAATTGTAATATTTTACGTTAATATTATTTGTTCTAATGTACTAATGTTGTAAAAATTGTTTTTACATATTACTTCATAAATATATTTTAATACCAGTTTAATTTATTATTGGACCAATACTCATGTATTATTTTAAACCTGCAACATTATTATTTAAGCAACAAATCACATCTTTTTTAGGTTTAGTTATTTACTACATTATAACCTCAATAAAATATTAATAAAACCAAAATACAAAATAAAAGGTTAACAAAATATGCCATCAGGAAGTATTAATAACATGTTGTGTAAGTCATGCGAGACGTGTGTAAGTGAAAAAAATTACGTTTCATCTTGAATATTTCTAGGATTACGGAAAACAATTGCAGGTTTTAGTTGCTTTCCTTGATCTTTTATGGAAACTTGTATAATTTAAATAAGATAGAAAGATTTGCGGAAAAAACTTATTAAATTGATTTAGAAGCTTCATCACTTTATAATTAATACTAATTATAATAACAACATTGTCGAAATATTTGTTTTATACAGTTTTTTGATTCATCAATACAATACAACTATGTATATAATTCTCATAGCGATTAGTTTATTTATAGATTATAAATATTGAGATTAAAGTGCAAATAATTTAATTATTGTTGTTTATTTGATTTGCTTTTTATTTTTCATAACTATAGTATATAATATATATTTAGTTTAACAAATTATTCAATATCTCAAATGATTCTATATTTATTAGTAGTATCTATATTTATTATTAATTTTAAATCATAAAAAAATAAATGACTAAGAAATACGTTTAGTTTATAATTCATACATTATTAAATAAATTCCCATGTTACATGTTGCAAATATATATATATAGATTTGTTAAACCGCCTATACAGACCCAATTTGCTATATACTACCGACGTTCCCAGACCAAATCCGACGTTCTCAGGCCCGGCTTTGGGTCTGACAACGTTTTCATGTGTTTTTCGTTATTTTTCGGTATAATAAAGCAGTAGACAAAACAACACTAAAATTATTTTGGGTCTGAAAACGTATATCAAGTATGTTAACACATACAAGTTTAGTTCACTGAACATGGCAGACGAGGGCGCTCTCGTCGTATTTGTATAAGCACTGCATGGCGTTATCAGACCAACCATGCCATACCGACGTTTTCAAACCAAACATTGGCAACGTTGTAATAAGCTATACTATACTTATACATTTTAAAAACTAAAACAAGCAAATGCAATTGAATGACCAAAGCCTCGCAGCTGACTTGGCTTTGTTCCCGGCCAGGGTTTTGGGCACGCAACAATAGTTAAAAAACAGCATACATTGCAATAAAACCTGCGGGCTGGCGCGGATAGTATGGAAACAAAACATGTAAGCGGGCACTTCAACCCGTCCCAGGTCCGTAAACTTTTTTTTTATTTGCGTACTGTGCATCAAATTATTTACTTGATTTAATTGTTGCCAATATGCTTTTTAAAATTTCTTTAATAAAACAAATGCGCTGCATTAGTGTCCAATATCCGAACACGGAACATCTGTGATTGTATAGAAAAAATTGTTTTTAATAGTATTGGTTTTTGCGTTTATTATTATAAATAATAGCCGCTTTTAATTTTTTTTATGCAATGACTATTCCTTTAGATATAAAATTAAATAAAACAGTTACTGTGATTTATTTTAGTCAACTCTATTTCTTTAGATGTCTATTACTTATAATTTATAATTTTAAAAGTTGGGATTTGAGCCTGACATTAGGACAAGTTTTGAGCCGGATTGGGTTTTAACAAAATATTTTATTAATAATATACTTAGCTTTAGGCCGGGTTGTGTTAGGCGTTGAGCTGAGATTTGTACCAGGCCGGGTTTTGACAAAATTGAAAACGTCCACCTTTAATCTCATATTTTTATAAAATTAACAACACTGATGCTTTTTGTAATATATGCAATATACATACTTTAAATTTATTATTTCTTTATTGCAACGCGGTTATAGCATTCCGAGTGACACGGACAAGGCTACCGTTTAATTTTTGTACTGTGTATAATATTACCTACAAAATTTAATTGTTGCTAATATGCTAAATTTCTTTAATAGAACACATTTGCAGCATTGGTTTCTAAAAATCTGATCAAACAAGTGACATCTGTGATTGTATAGAAAATATTGTTTCAATAGTTCAGGTTTTTGCATTTTTATTTTGTCATAGCTACTTTTAATTTTTTTTAAGCGATAACTGTTCATTAGAACAAAAGTTTTAAACAAGTCAAGTACAATTTGTTAAAACAAGAATAGCATAAAAAATATAATTAATACAAAAAATACAAAAATTACAAAAAAATACAAAAAATACAAAAAATACAATTACATATATTTATAAAAAAACAACATAATATATTGTATTGATCACAGTATAATATATTTATTTAAAATACAATAATGCAATAAGTAAAAATATGTCACTGTAAAAACAACTTATACGGTAAATCAGCTATTCTTGAAAATTTGGTGCGATAAAAATTAACGAAATCTCTGCTCTTTGCAAGCTTAAGCATTTTTGGACAAAATTTATTTTAATTTCTTGTATTATGGTTGTGAACTGCAGCATGGGTGTCATATAATTCAGAATCCGTTTAAATATATTTAAGACATTTATAAATATACAAACTAGTGTAAACTCTAAACTAATCATAACCCTAATTGCAGCTGAATACTTTCAAACAAGAATACCATACGTTAATTTAGATTGAAATATTGCATGATATGTGGTTTTTAAAAGATGTATGTCAATTCATCCTTTAAGGTTACGCAAAACAAATGTATCAAAACATAGTTTTTTTTGTGGGTGACTTTACTATGAACATTCCATCTCAAAGCAGAATCTATTTGCAAACCTAAAAAGGAAACACTACTTACAGTATTGTCACTAGCATGTAAATTAAATTTTTAACTGACAGTTTTGCTGTTATTCAAACTAAGCCGGTTATTGTTAAACCACTTTGAAATAGTTGTCATTAGTAAAGCATAACTTTTAGCAGATTCTTATATTTATTTATATAATTATAGTGGTGTCATCAGCATATAATATAACTACACTCATCTTCTGAATGCACTGTATATGGTAGTAATAATGCAAGTAGTTGCTTCTTTAATTCTGTTGAAATCTACGACGTACTGACTGTAATCAATAATATGAAAAACACAAACAGCACTGGTTTAATCGACATATCTTCCAAAATAGTTAAGCACATATTTCCTATAATTGCAGAACCGTTAGTTCTTCTTATTAATGACATATTAAAAACTGGTAAATTTCCTTCAATGCTTAAAAATGCTTTAGTAGTGCCTATTTTCAAGAAAAATGATTCTCAAAATATCGAAAACTATAGACCAATTGCAGTACTTAATGTTTTTTCTAAAATTATTGAAAAAATTATTTTCAACAAAATGATGAGTTTTTTAAACAAATTTAATCTAATTCACGATGCGCAACATGGTTTTCGTGAAGGTCGAAGGTCGATCTACTGAAACAGCAACTACTAATTTTATCAATGATGTTTACAAAGAATTAGATAATGGTAAACATGTAGCAGATGTTTTTTTCGATCTCTCTCAGGCTTTTGATTGCCTTAACCTAGATTTTATCATTAAAAAACTCGAATGTTACGGTTTCCGCGGTGTAACGCTTAAATTAATAAAATCGTTCTTAAGTGATAGAAAATTCTGTGTAAAGGCAAATGGAAAATATTCTACATATTTTGAAAGCAAAGAAGGGGCGGAATGGGACACTTCGGCGCCGCCGTTTCGGCGCGGCCGATTCGGCGCGAGGACACCTCGGCGCTGGCCATTTCGGCGCCGGCCGTTTCGGCGCCAGAACTTTTCAAATAAAACAAAAATATATATACACATTATAATAAAAATTGATTTGTTTTATGAGACATAACAAATAATGTATGATAAATAAAATATAAAATACATTTAAATTACAGAACATATCAAACAAAAATTATACATAAAAATCAAAATATATGTACGTACATATTTAAATTGTCAAATATACAATATATATTATAATAAACATAATTTTGGCCCGCAAATAATTTATGGGTAATTAATTATCACTTTTTAATAATAGATAATTACCTGAAAAATATAAAGGATAATAGTCTATTAAAATAAATAACTAAAAGAAGTAAAAATATAAAATAGTAAAAAATATCAAATAAATTTTTATGATTATAATATATATGTATATACTATGTTTTATTTGAAAAGTTTTGGCGCCGAAACGGCCGGCGCCGAATCGGCCAGCGCCCAAACGGCCGGCGCCGAATTGGCCGCGCCGAAACGGCCGCGCCGAAATGGCGGCGCCGAAGTGTCCTAGACCCAAGAAGGGGTGCCGCAAGGCTCAGTGCTAGGTCCTCTCATGTTTTTATTGTTTATTAATGACCTAGTAAGTTACATCTTACCAATCACTAATGTTATAATATATGCTGATGATACATCATTTTTAATATCTGCTTATAGTTTGGATCAACTTCGTATTAATGTTGAAAATACAGCTGCTCAGTTTCATCAATGGTGTGAAAAAAATATGTTAATGGTAAACATCAGCAAGACAGTTAGTATATATTTTTGTAACTCAAATAGCAACATTGGATTAACATTTGCAATAAACAATCTAAATATCTCATCGGAAAATAAAACTAAGGTTTTAGGTTTAGTTGTGGACAATCTCTTAAACTGGAACTACCACTTGGAACATGTATGTAAAAAAATTAACACAGGTTACTATGCAATATCTCAGTTGAAATCATCAGTAGACTTAACGGGTCTTCTTAATGCATATTATTCATTTATATATAGTCATCTAGCATATAACGTCGTTCTTTGGGGAGCAGCATCTAACTGGCAAAGAGTCTTTATTGGACAAAAAAGAATTATTCGCCTCATTTTTAATGTAAACCATCAAGATTCATGTCGACCATTTTTTATTAAATATAACATTTTAAGTCTGCCATCGATTTACATTTATAGAACACTGTTAATGGTCAAGCAAAATATCTCAACATTATCTAAAAATTCCGATTTTTACAAGTATCATACACGCCATGCTACGTCACTGCTAATAGTACCTCATAACTCTTCTAAATTTGAAAAATCGCCATATTACATGGGAGTTCTACTGTACAACAAACTACCTCTTCAGGCACAACATATGAATCTCAAGGATTTTAAGACTTTTATAAAATCTTTTTTACTAAAAAAATGTTTTTACTCTGTTTAGCACTATTTTAATGATTAATAATATATATTCTTGTGTTCTCTTTTAGCTGTTTTTATCTTGTGACATTTTTTGTAACTTATGTGTTATGTATTTTGTAATTTTTAAACATTATGTATCTATGACATGTATATCCATTTTTAAAATGGCCTAATACCAAATAAATTATTATTATTATTATTATAATGTTAGCATTGTTAATTAAATTTGGAAGATCGTTAATGTAAATAAAATAAAAGTAACGGCCCAAGTACAGATTTTTCTGGTACACCATAAGTAATATTACAAAATTCGGATAAATTATTATCGACCTTTACTAGTTGTTTGCGGTTTTGTAGGTATGATGTAATTAGTCTGCAGCTTTTTGGTAAAATATTATATGTTTATAGTTTTCTGATTAAAATACTGCGGTCAACACAATCAAA
Source organism: Tachinus rufipes (assembly GCA_963932245.1). NCBI lineage: Eukaryota > Metazoa > Arthropoda > Insecta > Coleoptera > Staphylinidae > Tachinus > Tachinus rufipes. The sequence continues at coordinate 65,211,724 of OZ010745.1, read as the reverse complement.
TGCTTTACTGAGGTCTAAAAAACTAGCTGTTCTTTGCTCACCCTGTTCAAAAGAATATATAATATCTTTGACTAAACTTAATTGCATTCACAATTGAACGATTTTTTCTAAAAACAAGTTGCTGGTTTGTAAATAAGTTTTCATTTTCAAAAAATGCTTACAATTGTTGTCCAAATATTTTTTCTAATACTTTTGAAAGAACTGGAAAAAGACTAATTGGTCTATAATTATTAGGTTTGTTTTTTTTTTAAATTAGAAGTACAGTAGCTATTTTGAAAGCATCTGGAAAAATGTTACTTTTAATACATAAGTTAAAAAGTTTAGGTACCGGTTCAATTAGACAGTTTTTTTCAATTTTAATTATTTCTCTAGTTAAACCGTAAATATCAAAACTTTTGCTTAATTTCAAACTATCAATTGAATTTCTTACTTCATTGTACAAAACAACACAAAAATTAAAATAATTGGAGACATTACAAACGTTACACATTAAAAGCAATGGATCGATATCAGGTGCTGGCAACGATTTGATAATCTTATCAGGAATTGTAACAAAAAAATTAATTAAATCATTTACGGAAATATCACAGACAACATTACGTTGTTTTAAGATACGTTTAGTATTTATAATTTTCCAAGCAGTTTTTTGTCGGTTATTACTTCTTTTAATAAATGAATTACAATTTGCTAAAATTTGATTTATAAGATAGCGTTTTGGTATTTTATCCGATATAAAGTACGACTAACTTTACATTAAGGATCAGTAGACCTCAAACAAACTTCATTCAATAAACTCAAGTGATTACGCATAGTTTTCAGCTCGTCATTGAACCAATTAATTTGGCTTGATGCTCCCACACCTTTCTAAATTTTTGTAGGAAATGTAAAATTTATATCATTAGCTAATATATTTAAAACAATTTCTGCTTTGGTGTTTACAGACATTGTATTGTCTTGTATAAATATCCAATTCACATTAGACAAGTATTAGTAAAAATTAAATTTACCAACTTCAGTTACAGGTCTCACAGTTTTGACTTTTTCCTTTATAGAATTAAAAATTTCATATTTAAATTGGATGCCAAGATGATCAGAAGGTTCTGTATTAACTAAGTTTAAATTTATGTTGTAGCTTAAGTTAGAAAATACATTGTCTAGACAATTTTCTTTTCTAGTTGGCAAATTAAAACTAGTGGACAAGCTATATCCCAACATAAAATCACACAACATAGTTTTAAAACTATCAACCCGATTAAATTTTACCTTAAAATCTCCTGTGACAAAAACAGTTATGTCTATATGCTTATTAGAAACTGTTATTATATATTTTATTAATAATAAACTCGTTAAAACGCTAATAACTTTATAGTAAATAAAAAAAAAACATGTAGTATAAGTTTGAAAGTTGTATATGACTAATTGCAACATGTTTTACTGTACAATGTCAGCATTAGGCAGCAGATAACCAATAAAAAAAGCTCAAAACCTTATAAGTTTAAAACGTTTTTAAAGTATTACAAGAAAAATTATTCAACAAATTATAAAATATTAATTAAAGGCAATAATCTTGCATATACATACATACTAAAATTTCTTAATTTTTTTTATAAGTTGTTCAAGCTTTTATTACGTTCACGGCACGTATGTATCGCATGCAAAATAGACATACACAAAGAATATGTGTTACATACTTTTCTAGGCCACAAAACATGGCAACACTGCTGGGTCTAAAACCGTCGGTTCTACTGTCTGGGACTAACAGAGATTGCCAGACATCAACTTTTTGTTTTCTTAATATTTGTTTACCCCTCTTTCATTGCTCTTAGAGTTCTTAATTAATAAGTCAAAATTACTTAATATACACACACTTACAACAAAGATTTCTAGTGGGTCTGTGGTTGTCTGTTAAACATAGCGGGTCTAAAAACGACGGTTGAATTTATATATATATATATATATATATGTGTAAAATATATTTGATTTTCTGTAAATTTATTTAATTGTGCATAGTTTGCAAACCGTCCAAATCGTGTGTTGAAATAAACCTAATGTCAATCAGAATCTTACTAATAGTCTCCTTGACAAGTCATTTAATAAATAACTGAAAATATTTAAACGTGATTGAAAGTGATAAATACTAATACTATTTCTAAAAATATGTTCCAATATTTTGTTACCTTTATTTAATTGAACGTAGAAACACACAAAACCACATTTAGCCAAACTACATACTAAAATAAGTTGTAATCTATTTACATCACAATAAATAAGTTTTTTAATAATGTAAAAAAATATACTAAAACTACAGAAACTATGCAAACATTTAAATATGAGCAATTCCAAAATAATACGAAAAATATTTAAAGAAAACAGTGTTTTATAAAATTCATTAGAGAAAATTAGGTTTATAACTTAATAATAATAATAATCAAATTGAGCAGCGGCTGCAACGTGCAAAATATGAACAGACACCCACAAATGTTGCGACCAAACGGAAATGCAAAAAAGCAAAGCAAAGTTATAACTAACATAAACAAACGTTAAATATGTTTAATAACATTTGAAAGTGGAAAATTGACAAACTGAACGCAGGATTGTAGTTGCACTAGTATAAAAAGTGGCAAAATCAAAGAAAAATGTTAATACTATATATTTGTTCAATTCTTAAAAAATATATAACAACCTCATAATAAACAAAGTAGAAGTAATCAGGTTATAATAAACTATTTAGAACAGTATTCAATTATGTCAGTTCTAACATTTAGAACCGGTGGTACTGATTATACCACTGCATAATCAGCTAAATCAATAAGATATGAATTTCAAAAATTTATAAAATGTACAAAACATTTTAGAAAAATTATTAATAGACAAGAAACTCCAATAGAATAAATAGTATCATGTATCACAGAAATTAACAAACAGCTACAAAAATACCAAGAATAAAAATAATATATCCAAGAAACTAAACAAACAAAAAATTTGAAGAAAGAATAACCAGCGTTTTAAACTAGCAGCCCAGCCATTAACAACTATTTTATTATAACAATGATAAAATAGAAAAACGCACATAGCTTACAAAACAAATACAAAACCTTAACATAAAACAATAATTCGAAACACCCAACGCCACTACAATATATTTACATAACCTATAAGAACATTAAAAAAATAGAAACCATTTTCTTTACATCATATCTAATCTAGCCACTATAAGATGAGTCAATAAACGTTCAAGTTGAATAAGTTAACATATAATCCAGATTATCATATTGTAGTTTCATAAAATTGACAAAACTTTACAGGTTAAAAATTTAAATAAAAAATATGAATTAGAAAAATTATAAGTGATGCAATTTAAACTCTATTATGTGAGTAAAAACATTGCCAAAAAAATGATATAAAATTCTGTTCTTCAAAACGTTACTATGCCTACGAAGTAGCTGTAGAATAACAAAACTCAAAATAATTAGAAATAATGTCAATAAAGAAAAAGATTACAAAATCTTGACACAAAATAAATTTCTCAACTTTCCATAAATAATAAAAATAATAAATTCATTACACATTTAGCATTATATCATCAATAACCTGCTGTTCGACACAAATAACATAATAATTTAATTATAAATCTAAAGAAAGATGCCAATATGTTTGCAAACCAATTTGTAATCCACTTAAAGCTACTCGCTTGCTCAATGATTTAAGTGCCCCGCCGGCCCACCGGACTGTCTGTCATTAGAAATTTGGATTTGTCATTCTGCTTCCACAATTTTGTGACAGTTTATATTTGTAGAGAGAAGAAACATTTAAATTCTGGATGTCAAACACGATGATAGATGGTCTGGGCACTCCTGTTGAAACTGCTCACCCGCAATCAATGATCTGAGTGCTTCACCTACCCAACTGTCTGTCTTCCAATTTAGTCATTGTTAGCATTTGTAAAAAAAAAACATTATTTTTTATGACTAATACGTGGTTGGGTAGACAAAACGCTCCAGTTAAAACTACTCTTCCGTAATCAATAATTCGAGTGCCCCGTCCACCAACCCAACAGTCTATCATCAGCAATTTGGATTTGTTTGCTTCCTCTCTCAGACTAGTGACAGTTGACATTCGTAGATAAATATCTAAATTTTGTAATCACTAGTACTTAGGTGGGTGCGCGTAGAACACTTTTAAACTACTCGCTTGCAATTAATGATCTGAGTGCCCGGCCAGACACCCAACTATTTGTCATTAGGAGTTTGGATTTGTCACTTCACAGTTAGCTTTCGTAGAAAAAAGAAACACTTAATTTCTAAACAACTTGCTCTTAATTGGATGGCCACGACACAACAATTAAAACTACTTCTTCACAGTCAATGTGATGCCGCTTTGCGTCACTCTTATAAATACTTGACTTTTACGCTAACAGTCAGTCAAGTCCGAAAACCAAGCAGAATATTATTGGAAGAAACATCACTGTGGCCACCATATGGATAGGAACTCCGTCTGGTGTCCCCAAGTAATCACACTCCACAACCAAACTGCAGATTCCATCACAACCACCTCCACGGTGTTCGTGTAGTCCAAGGCTATTGCAACCCCGTACTCTGCGTTTGCACCTCCACGAGAGTAGGACACACATAAAATAGAACCAATATGAAAAAACAACCCCAAACCGCATCAGAAGGCCTCCTTTACCAAGCAACTTTGTCCTTAAGAGATAACTCGAAACTTTCAAGGGCATACACGGCCGCACCATTACTACCTAAGGGAATGCAGCCGGCAACAAATGGCGCCCAAGGTAGAACTTCAATGAGCATATTGCATTCGCGTTCCCGCAACCAACAACCAGACAAGAAAAAAGAAAAGAAGAAGAATAGGCAACAGATACGCTCTGAAGAACTTAAACAAACTTCAGCAATCATCTATAAGGACATACCAACGAGTCCATAAAGAGACCTTAACAACACGGTCCACAACCAAGTCAACCAAATCTCTGTGACCCCAATCAGCACACACAAAATATAAAACCAATATGGAAGAACAACCCCATACAGCTGGTAACAAATGATCTGAATGCCTCTCCACCCACCTAATTGTCTGTCATCAAAAGATTGAATTTGTCATAAATAAAATTTCAAAATTTGTAACAGTTGACATTCACAAACGCTTAATTTTTGGATATCTAAGAATTGGGTGATTGGGCCATACCAGTCAAAACTCGCCCGCAATCAATGATCTAAATCCACCCATCCAACTGTTTGTCATCGGGAGATTAGGTTTACCACCCCCAGTTTAGCGACAGTTGACATTCGTAAATTAAAAAAAACATCTAATTTTTGGTAGTCTAACAATTGAGTCAATAATCTGAGTGCCACGCCCACCCATTCAAACTATCTTATTTCTAAATGTCTAATTGTTACGTAAGTGTGAGTGGGCTCTAGCTGAAACTACTTGCACGCAATTAATTATTTGAGTTTCTGATCGCCAGATAGTCTAAAAAATTTAAATAGCAGAAAAAAAAATTGAATAGTGTTGGTGGTGGCCGTTACTACGTCATAGTTGATTATAGAAAATAAATAAAACACAATTATTATGTACTATATCACAAATAAATAGCAGACGTCTTTTAGAAAAGCCAGAATGATTCTCTAGAACAACGGTGGTCATTATGAACAATCTTAATAGTGAATTTGAACTAAAATAGTATCTTGAAAACGGTTCACTTTAGGTTATAATTTTATTAGACTTTTTAACTATATTTGGTCCAAAGACCTCTCGTTGTAGGACAACCTGTATATGCAACCTCTTATTGTACACTTCACATTATTTAAGAACGGAGAAGAATTTGCACAAATAATATACTCAATATAAATTTAATTATTAAAATAAATAAGTTGTAGTGTTATCTACATTGTAGGTGTGTAAATAAGCAAATAGCTGTCAATTGCATATGCTAAATGTTAGCAATTAATTTCGAACTAATTTACATAAACAAATAATCATTCTATAAATGAAAGTAATTAAAATATATAATATATAAATACCACGCTTGTCAATTTCTAACAGTTTTTTATATACTGTTAAATTTTAAGATAATTAATATATGAGAATAGTTAAATATTAATAATAATTATTATTATAACTTTTAATGTAATATAAAATATGATTTTTATATACCGATTCTGGGTTGTATATTTTACAAAAAAATATTATTGTAGAAATTTTCCATGCATATTAAATGAAATAAATATTTATCAGTAAACATTTTGTTTGTTGAATTTAATGAAAGGTTTAGTTTGATATATGAATTTATAATGAATATTGGGCCGAAAATAATTTTGTTATTTTCAACATTCTGGTTCAATCAATAAATCACAAAAATAATTCTTAAAATTAAAGGTCAATTTAATTAATTTAGCAGGACCTACCTGAACAATGTTGACTGAAGTGACGTGATATTTGTTGTCGAATGTGTGTTACCATAACAAGGCAATACTTCACGGAGAATGTACTCCTCGATGAATTGCAGTGAACGACCTGATGCTACGTAGTCGCAGAAAACAACTGCAATATAAAAACAATATTTAACGTTTGTTTTGTTAAAAACAAGAATATTATATGTATTAAATCAATAATGTTTTTGGCAAAGTTCCGTCCGTAGATGTGAGATGCCATTATTTGTGCCATCCTTTTTCATTGCCCGACCAATAACACGTAACTTAATCAATATAGCAATGATACCATCCCCAAATAAAAATATTTACTGGCAAATACACCCGAATATTTTAGTTAATTTATTTAATTGATCACGAATAGTATTTGTTAGTACATTTAAAAAAGGGCAATGCTCCTGCGTGATATAGATAGTTTGGACTAGACGAGAAAAAAAAAATGAAAAACTTATACACTTTGTGAACTATTCTCCATTTAGTTATTAGACTAAGCTTAACGATACAAATAACATTTGTTTTGTCTAATGATTCAGTGAAGACACAGACAGCTGGGTAATTCCTTATAAGACTAATAAACTCGAGTGTAATTTATTACCATTAAATCTTTTCTGGGTATTGTTTGCTTCCGAAAATCGATTTTTTATGACTTGCAATTAACACTAATAAATAACAATACTCAACTCGGTAAATGTGTAATCACCTTTCATTTTCATCATCAATATAAGTATATGTAGTTGTAGAAAGACATATTTGCATAATAACATAATTACGCATTGTTTATTTAAGATGTCCTAAATCTTTACTGGTGTATTGGAAAGTCATAATGATTGAAAAATTTCTTGTTACATATAACCTCAAAACAATAATATATACCTTACATTTTTTGACATTGTAAAATTTATAAATCAAATTCAGCCAAATAAAATGAATCACTTCATTTACTTAACAGCTACCGTATATGTTCAACAATGCCTGCCATATTCGATATTTTACTGAAAGCTCTCCTTCATTCTCGTACCTAAGTATTATACCCGATGTCAAATTTTAACAGGACTCTTATAATGCGGTCTATAACAACTCAGTATTAGTTAAACAATTAAAGTAAACATAATTGTAAAATACTATTTCAATAGCATCACAAAAAAGTAATCTACCATAAAGAGATATCAAAAAAATTTTGTGTTTGAACCAGATATAGTTTTGTTGTACTTAAAATTAGAAATAGTACATCAAAAATACCGTTGGCTGTTACAAAGCGGTCGCAGGAGTTTTCCTTTCAATTATCTAAAAAGCAAGATTAGTTAATTAGATATAATTGCAAATCTTAGAGTTTTAAAGTAGTTAGCAAAATAACTAGTAAGAATGTGCAAATTCTAATGGATAACAATTCTAAACATTATTTCAAAGTTACGCAACCCTTGGAAATACCGGCAAAGTAGGTTTACTTAAAGAATATTATTATAACCTAAGTAGTAATATACGGGTGAGCAAAATCAACTTTCATGATGTGTAAATCTAATTACTGGACCGACTTACTAATTAATCTCTTAAAACTGATTATTCTAAAAAAAAACTACTGATCACAACAGAATATTAGTATTGAAAAATTGTATCCAAAAACATGCATGTACGTAACGCAATTTAGTTATAGTTAGAAGTATATAACACTTTATGTAAGCTTCTAACAATAAATAGAGTTCACTCTGAACAATATACCCAACACGTGTGTATTTTTTTTTTCTAAGTGGTTATGGCTTAGTGCTAGTATTATTCCAGTTTTAAACAAAAAAGAACTGTGTCGCTGTGAATTATATGTCGAATGTGCCAAAATTACTAAATTGCAAAAATTATGAAGAGTGAGCATTCAGAAAAAGGTGCAAAGTTAGTGTTGATGGTAGACGTTTCTCTATACGTTTATATAAAGCAAGCAAAAACTGCCAAAAAACTGTAGGATAAACTAAAATGTTTATATAATATAATAATAAATAATATATTCAGGTTTCACGCAGAAGATTGGTTTCGCGCACTAATTTCCATGTGATTGGAAGATTGTGATTCTCAGAAAAGTTATGTCAACCAATTTCTCAGAAGTTGAATCGTACAGCTGTTAAGGTAGTAAACAACAAATGAGTAATTCTGGTTTGCTGTTGGCAGGATTAATACAGCGTTTCGAGCAGCAATAAAACACTCCGGAAGCAATATAAAAGCGGATTGTATAAAAACGAAGCTGTTGGATATGCAGTTTGATGGAAGCACAAAAGGTGGCGCTTTTGCCAGCAATTCAAAACACAAACCAAAAATAGAAAAATCCAAATCCAAACAAGACACGCAAGAACATATCAAAAATAAAATGTTATAAATGCAAGAAAAATAGTAATTTTAAAAATTAATACCCAAAAAATATACAAGTTACCAAAAACAAATAAAATAAAAACACAATGCCAGTGATAGTTGCTGATAAATTACCACTATGGTTGGCTAAAAGACACATCAAATAAGGATTCAGAAAGTATTATTTGTATCAGGGCTAACAACAAATTCATTAAGTGAATGTCAAATAACGAAAAGTGACAATACTCTCCATTTGGAAAACGACTGTTGCAAGATATATAACAAGCATAATGAATTAATAGTAGTAGCTGATCTAGTTGAAAATGTATATAGATTAAAAGTTCAAAAGCCAAGTAATTTAGTCACCTAAAGTATGCTGATTTAGAAGTTATGAAAAATAGTGCCGTGGAAGACATAGGCAGTAATAGTAAATTTAGATACAAAAAGGTATGAAAAGTGTGTTGCAAAGAAAAACAATCCCTGTTGTCAAAAAAGAGCTAGATTATTTGACATATAGAAGGTAACCTCCATAAATTCCTGGCCTACTACATTAATAATAACTTCTTTTCAAATGTAAAATATTGTCAGTAAAGTGTGATGTTTTATTAACGTACATGTGCAATTTCAACCCTCTACTTTAATTAGACTTGTAGTGACATCCAGACAGATATCGTTAGGATTCAACCATGCCAGTGGTGGAACTCCCGTGCGTCGTTTCGCTATCGAATCGAATCGCCTGACGTCATCGTGACGTAGTATTCGATTCGATAGCCGTATGAATAGAATTCCGGTACTCCAATGTAAATCGACATGCCCCTTCTCTTTAAATTTGTTAGGAATCGCATCGAAATAAAAACGATACCAGTAAAGCTATCGCATACGTACCGACTATTCAAAATAAAACTAAAATGAGTAAAATGCGCTTTAACAAAGATCATCAACATGTGTTATTTTATTAGATTTTGGTTTGAACGGAATCAACAGCTTGTTACGATGAAGTTTACAACAATTCAAAGCCAGCAAAATTATAGTGCGATGTGGAACGATTTAACCGATACTTTAAACAGTTTGGGGTGGTTTGGGGTATGGAAATAAAACCAAAGAAAAATGGTAAAAGATAATTTTATCGTTTATGTATACATTATATTATAAAACTTGTATTTTCTATTTAAATAAGATTTAAATTATATATTAATTAAACAATTTACTGTTTTTATTATAACATAGTAAATTGTTTAGTTATTTCATCATGATAAATGATAACATAGTAACTGTTAACTTAATTAATTATATTATGTACATTGATTTAATAAATTAATATATTTCAGACCGATGTTGTTCGGAAGTCTAAAACAAAATTAGAGATAAGTAAACTACAAAAAGAATAATAAAGATTATAACAAAAAATAAAATAAATAAACAGCAAATACGGATTATATTTTTATAATCCTTGTAACACGTTGTTGTAGAAAAAATAACTCAGACAGCATTAATTGTCTAAAACAAATTAATAAAAATGATATTTGTATATTTTTTTAATAAAAACGGTTGACTGAAATTTTTATTACTTAAATAATTTATTTTATTGTGTATATTAAATATTGAAATAAGAACTGAAAATATAAATTTGACATTATATTAATATATACAGTAAACGTTAATATTGCCTATAGAAATTTTATTCGGAATAAGTTTAAATGGTTTAAATGTTCGCAAAACTTATCGAGTTGTCCTGTTATTTACCATCCATGTCTACGGCATTTCTATAACAATGCATCGCACACGTTCTAAAACGCGATTCCGATTATTCCCGAGCGAAGATTTCTATATACGTTTTTCGCAGATGGGAGTACCAAAATTCAATGCGATCGAGTGACTTCTCTGACGTCATTTCGCTATCGAATGCGATGCTATACCTACATCGGAGTGCCACCACAGGTTTGCAATAAATTGAATTTCTAAAAGAAAATCCATGCAACGGCGACGTGCAGCTGAACCACCACAAAGAAAAGCCTGCCCCGTCAACCAAAAAGATCAAAGCTATAAGTAGAGGAGCTATGAGAGTTCGGGACCAATTTCTTATGGAGATTTACATAGGGTCCAAAATCGCACTTTTGCCGCCATCTTGGATTTTGAACATCCGGTCGGGGACGTCCATTTAGGCATGTTTGCCGGCTGAAAGTGGGCGCCGCTGGCGGCAGCCTTAGAATTTTACATCCGGTTGGGAGCGCCCATGGGTATGTCTGTAAGGTCTAGCGCGTGAAGTGGGCGCCACCGGTAGCGCCCTTCTGTGCGCAAAGTGGGCAGTACCGCCATAAGAGTGTGTGAGTGCGAGGAGTGTGCGAAAACTCGGAAAGAGTGGGATGGAGAATGAGTGCACGTCAGCGCTGCGGTGGCAAAAAAAGTAAGTTGGGATGGATGACGTAATTGAAATTTTGCGTGTCTAGAAATTTCAAGTTTTAATTAGTGTGAGTCATCGATTAAAGATAAGAATTGTGGAAGTAGCAAACGCGATTAGGATTTATGTACCGGAAGTGCATCCGGTGAGATAATGGGTGAGTGATTAATGATGAAAGATAAGGATTTATGTACCGAAAGTGCATCCTGTTGAACAGTGTGGGAAAATGGCTAATTAAAAATTTTAATTGGTATAAAAAGAGATAAGTGTTGTGTAGCGGAAGTGGATTTTGGAAAAGTTGAGCTTGTTGAGACTTGTCTACAATTTTAATTTTGCTGACGTAATTAAAAGATAAGTGCATCCTGTTGAGAAGTGTAGAAAAATAATTAAAAATATTATTGAGATGACGTCATGCAGACAAGGGCGTAAGTAGGTGGCGGCCTTGGAATTTTACATTCCAAGGCCGCCGCCAGCGGCGCCTACTTCCAGCTGGCAGACATGCCCAGATGGACGTCCCCGACCGGATGTCCAAAATCCAAGATGGCGGCAAAAGTGCGATTTTGGACCCCATGTAAATCTCCATAAGAAATTGGTCCCGAACTCTCATAGCTCCTCTTCTGCTATAGTCTTTTAGAATTGTGAGAGCATCTTGTTGAGTAATTAAAAAAAAAAGAAATACCAGGATAAATGGCGCTAACTTAACTAGTCAGTTTGTTGCACAACAACGCACCTGTGCACACCGCTGAAGTTGCTCAACTTGCCATAAGAGAATGCAGCTTTCAAAAAATGTATCATCAGCCTACAGCCTACAGTCCAGACATGGCCCCTAGAGACTACATCTTGTTATAAAAATTAAAAAAAAAAAACCTTTCTTGACAATGAAGAGGTGAAAACTGCTGTTTTGAAGCATTTTGACGACACATCTTCAGAATATTTTTATGAAGAGATAGAATTACTAATTAAGCAATGTTATTCTTGATTAGATTAGTTTAAAAAGTAAGTAAAAAACTGTAGCCCTTTCAAATTTGGAGGCAATGCATTTTTTGCTTTAACAGGGGCCAACAAAGAAGATTTATTTAAGATCTTTGTTGCAAGAATTGACTGGCACAGTTAATCGTATTACTTTGTATAATGATAGCCAAAGTACTCAAAAGTGAATCCTGCACATCATAATAGATCAAATCAGATCAATATAAACACCATTTTGTTTGCGAGGTTATTGCTAATTATTATGTGAAAGTTAAGTACCTTTTTAAGATGTGGTTGTTGACGTATTGACTAAAGGTTTGAATATCACAAAATCACGTTAAATTTAGTAATAACTTAGGTTTAGCATTATAGTAATTTTACATTTAAAAAAATTATATTCAAAATCATGTACGTAGTGCCATCTAATTGTGATTAATAATGTATAATACTTTATGTCAGCTTCTAACAATATTCTATCATAAATTATTAAAAACTTGATTTAGAAGATTTCAAAAATTTATTGGTAAAACGTATAATAGAAACTGGAAAGAGTATGAGTAAGAAACAACATATTTTGTTTTGTAAGATTAAACAATACATAAATAAAATATAAGATGACCAATTAGGTCAAAACATGCTTTTAACAAATAAAAATATTTAACACACAGCATACAGTTGTATATAAATTTTCTTACAAATACTAAACTTATGTTACCAAACTTGTATAAAATATTTATTTATGACATTCTTATATTATCAAACAACTTTATTTATTATACAAACAAAAACAAAATTGAATTATAGATAATAAATTCATGTGCATCAAAATTGCTGAATAATTAGTAACAATTTTATCAGCTCTTTTAAAAGTAAGTATAAAATTTGCTGTTTACATTATAATAAAATGAAAGATAAAGTAACAAACTATTCAAACAAAGATAAACATTTTTGCGATAATTACATAGCAAATGCATATTGCTACGCAATGGCGCTGTAAAATAAATATCTAGATTATATGACATATCCGATGGATAAAATGTGCATAGACACCATTAAATTTATATTAAAAATAACAAACACTTTCATTGATGCATATGAAATGTTACTACGTCTTATATTAAAATTTTAAAGCGGCACGTGTTAAATATAACACCATTAAAATGACACTATGTTAAACAATATTAATCTTATGTATATAAACGCTCTATTCTAATTGCACAAATTGCCCACACTGCTTGCATTATTTATTATATTTAAATATCCTCCGACATTTTTCTAGTTATTATTTATAGCAAACATTAATTTTGTATATTTTTATTTTACTAAATCTTCAAAATGTAAACATAATCACATCATGTTCAACAAGCGCGAAATTACCTTGAACTAAATTATTAAAACACAATGAAAGTCATCTGGCTTTCATACAACTTATAATTTCGTTTGACATTTGCAAAAAAAAATGTATCAATAATCTATCAATCAAAATTGGCACAAGTTATTGATATTTTAAGTGTTACCCGAGGCCATGAATACATGTCTAAATAAAATATTCGTTATTAATTATAATAACATATAGGTGGTTATTATTGGCAAGTTTTAATTAATTAGGGTAATTTGAGGTTGCCAAAAAGTTATTAGGATTATAGTCGTCTGGGTGTTAAGGACACGAGACATAATTACTTCTTCATTATGAATACTAAAATTAATTAATTAGTCATAAATTAAAAGATGTATATTAGATTATGTTCACAATTAATTAAGTAATTAGAACATGCTATACAATTTGTATAAAAAAACATAAGTTTTGTATGCAAGATATTTTTATTATTTGTTAATATGATTTAATCTTTATAAAGTATTTTGATATAATTAGATTAGAGATATGAAGGTATCAACATCATTGCCTTCATCATTATTGTTTATTTGTTTTTAGCTCTAATGAACGCAACGAAAACATTATCAATATACCACTTTAGCACGCAACTTATGAATACTATTCTATCTCCAAAATAATTATTATAAAAACAACCACACAAAACACAATATTAAAATAATCAAGAAATACAACAGTAGCAAATAAAATTAATAAATCATTCAAATTCATTTAGAAAAAAAGGGAAGTGCAGTAGGTACCAGGTATTCGGTCCATGGCGCAGTCATTTAGATGTCAAATTAATTTTACTACAATTTAAAATGTTTTTTAAGATCTTCAAATCATACTTCTGATCTCACTGATAATGTCTAGTTCTGAGATATTTAAGAAATCAAGACTTTTATTCTATGATTTTCCGATTGTATTCCAGATCTAAAAAGATACATCAATATTATGACATATTTTTAGCTTTTAAAACAGCTTTGTCCAAGTGGATCATTGATGGTGGTTAGTATCAGACATTAAATAATAATTTACCTTCGTTCTTAAAGCTGGCTATTTTCGTAAAAATCATATCTCTTAACTCTCACACTCAAATTTTGTTTTGAGCTTAAAACTAACTAACCTAATCTAACTATTTACAATATTATAAACAAAAACTAATCTAACCTAACCCTAATATATACAGTATATACAATAATACGTACACAGTTTGTACAAAAAAACAAAAACTTTGATCCAAAATCCAAAAGGAAAAGTTAACAGGGAAGGTAATATTAAATCAATCGTTTTGGTTAAAGATAGGCAAGCACTGGTAGCTGAGCTTATGTTTTATTCTAAACGGTCTATTGTGAGATCGGATGCTGGTGAGTCCTTTAAGAAGGGCATTGTTTTCTAGTTTAAATTTATAAAAAAATTGAGAAATTTCGATAATGTAGTCCGAAATAAAAGGATTACATTTGCCTGTTTGTGCAAATCTCTAATTCTGACATACCTGTCTTTACGAAGTGCCATCCTCAGGCACTTGTTCTGTAACACTTGCAATTTATTCAGGTTCGTTTTACCTACGCTGCACCATATAGGAGCAGCGTAGGTTAATGAAGATCTGATTACAGTTTTGAAAAGGTTAATTTTGGTATCAGCCGAAAGCAAACTATTTTTGTTAATAAATGGATACAATTGTTTTATGGCCTGATTTGTCTTGTGTAATGTGTGGGTCAAATGTTGTTGATAATTTAGACGGAAGTCTAGATAGACTCCCAGATACTTGACGTGCTGCTTCGTCGGTATAGTATCTTTGTCGATAATTGTTGGTGTAAATGTTTGTATATTTGTAAATTTACGTGTAAATAAAATTCGTTCAAATTTTTTAGTATTAATTTTGATTTTCCAAAGGTTAAAAAATTTGTACAGCGTGTTCAAATGAATTTGGTTTTGCTTCTGCGCGACCACTGCATAAAAAGAACCCGAATAAATTGCAGTATCGTCTGCATATACAGCAAGACTTGTTTTTGCAAACTGACATAGTGCAACCTTATCGTTTTCAGTATTCACTTGTGTTTGATAAAAAGACCTGTGATATTTTGATGGTGCTGGGCAATTCTTGAAATGCTTTCTAGTTCAGAAAATATAAGGATTTAGGTTTGCTGTGATAGAAAAAGCTGGCCTGTCTCATAAACAATACTTCATAATCAATTGCCGTGTAAGCATTGCAAATTACAAATTAAAAATAAACATTAGTGTGGTACCATAAGTAGAACAATCTTATTTTAGTTAAGACCATGTAATTGCAATGGGATAAATCTAGTTCAAAATACTTTTTTAAGAGTCAAATTAAATTGAAAAAATTAAGTTAAAAAAAATACGGCGGATTTTTTATGTGCTTTTACATTTTGTTACTACATACAAATATATAACACGTTTGCAGAAAAAATAATAATCAATTTACTTTTTTTTCTATTTTTCTAGATTGACAGTGACGTTAAATTATTATTAAATTATGTCCTAACTAAAAAAATCCCAGTGGTCCAAAATGTTTTTTTTTTACTTTTGTACAGTTTACAATAGTAGATTTTGCTATTTCTCCTTTTCCTTTGCGTTTTGTCTTGAATATAACCGTAAATGTCAGTTTTGTGTTAGGCCTTTTCTAATAAGATCTCCTGCTTTCCCGTTCCAAGTTGAGATGTTCCTCCAAAATCTTGTTTTTAATCGTAGTCTTAGGAATAACCGAGGTCGTTACCGTTTGATCAGTTCGTTTCCAAAGTTGTTGCTGGTTTTGCAAGCTTTGTTTTCTTTTTTAGCCGGCAGAAAGCTAAAAATACTCCCCTCCTTTACCTAGGCGTAGGACCGGCAGTAACAGCTAATAGGCTACTTTGCTCGTCCATCAGCTGCCCCAGGCACACCAAAGTGTGTGTTCGATTTGGTACGTCACTTCTGCCAAAAGTAAAGACTAGCGTGCAAATTTTGCCTTGATATCTATAGAGTTCCTTAACTAAATTAACGCATTATTGTTTGTGCGCAACTTAAAAGGTTCATTTTCAAAATATAGTCAATATTGCTTTAAACTTCAGTTTCTTCAAGTAGAACTCGTCTGGGGATCTTTGAATTTAGCGTTGGCATAGAATATAATGTTTCCAGAACCCTTTTTCTTAGAAAACTGCTACTACTACAGTATGCAAGACGTACCGAACCCTGGCCTAGAGAATGGCTTATCTATGTTCTCGTGTTAGTTGAAAAATACATCAACTTTTGAAATGATGTAGAAGCGTTCTTCAGACCAAACCGCATGACTCTAAACTGGTAAAATCCCGCCGTAAGGTGCTCCAAACGTAATGAGAGTTTTTCCAACGGTATCTGCCAATACCACGTTTTTAGGTCCAGCTTTGTGAATATTTTGGCCCCGTGGTGCTTGTTTTCACCTACGGTGACTAGTACGCGTGTGTCACTAGTGGTTATCAAAATAGCGGGGGGGGGGGGGGAGAGTTTGCCTGGTCTATTGCAGTTTTTAACTGCTTTGCTCTGGACAGAGCCAGGTTGGTAAAGTTTTGGTTTGCGCCTGAGTCAATTAATGCCACTCGTGTTTGTCCTTCAATAGTTACAACAATTCTAAATAAGTGATTCAAATAGTCCATAAATCTTTACTCCATTTAAGCCAAGTTAGTAGCAGTTAACCAAATTGTCGCTTTGCTTTTTCAAAATGATCCGAACGCTAAATCTTCTTGAGCCGGCTGCTGTGTGGTGATGGTCAGTCCAGGGTTTGGCTGCTAACTGTACGATCAAGTCTGTTAGCCTACGTTTTGGCTTTTGGCAAACACCGTACTTTGCAGATTCTCAGCAACCGCCACAAACCTGGTGCCGTCAACACACCACCACACTAATCTTTCTAGAAATTACGGGAACTACATCATTACCATAACCCTGTACTTGCACATCCTGCCGAGGATTTAAGACGGCCACTGGTAACTGCTACACGCACTTTCATATAGCTCCACAAAAAAATAAACCACCAGTTCTCCATTGTCTGAAGTGCGGTAGAGAGAAAACGGATTTTTTTTTCATTTAAAAATTTTAACAACCACACCCACAACCAACTCCAACACTCCGGAAACCATAATCAAAAACCACTCAACCGCTCCCGGACCCGGACCGGCTGCTGCTCCGGTGCCATCTTCGAAGCCCTGCCAGTAACAACGTAAATCGTAATCGCATACCTTATTAGTCATAGTAATATTATGATTCGTATATTTTAAAAACAAATTAAACATTTTTTTTTACTTTGTAGTAATTGCAGTGAGGTACAGTAATCACAGTACAGCGTAGGCGATGTAATAGACAACTTAACATACACAAATATATTGTTTGCTCTGTTGCATTTCACAGATAACATCTACTATAGTAATTATTTAAAAACATAATTTTGTTTGAAAATAATATAATGCAAATGTGGACCATCGACGCCCTCTGACTAATTGCGCCCCGAAGCGGTATATAGGTATAATCAAGATAAAAATTTGCATTTACTATTTATATTACTTATGTTTACGTTTTTTTAATAATTCTTGAAATTATCATTAGATAATGCTAAAAACTAGATTCTTAAATTAATATAAAAAATAACGAAACCTTATTTTTGCTCATTTAAATTAATGTATCTGGCTGTGTGACATATACTTAGCATACACGAGCACGCGTTACGCCTATTCTTATGTATAAATAACCTTTATCAATTTACATTAAAATAAACAATACAATTATAAAAATGTTTATTCTATAATAATTTTCAGTATTATAGTTTTAAACCATCTCGAATAAACAGAACGCTCAATAAACCAGGCCAGCAATAGGATGCTATATTTTTTTATATTCCTCATAAGGACTGCTAGAATTTGTTTTATGTCTTAGATTTACTGAGGTCGTATCCTTTTACCCCAATAATACACATAACAATTAATAGAATTGCAAGTATAACGACACGAAATTCCGCTGTGAGCTGTAGGCTTGTGCACTGACATTGATAATGCCCAAGGTCAATGTTTATAATTACAGTTAATGATATCATTTATAACATTTATGCGGTTTATGCAATTTCATTATTGCCATTTTATTCCACTCTATACATACAGTAAATCATATGGTAAAAAAACAATATGTTCAAGGTGATTCTTAACAGTCTTATCAAGTTCAATAATAAAATACATACAATATCTAAGCATTGAGTAGGCTTAGACAAACATAAATTATTTACATTTTTTTTTAATTTCATCATGCTTGAAAGGAATTACTGTCAACTGGAAACAGATCTGAGGTCGCATTAAATTTTCTGAAGTAAAATATTACAGTAATATCTTCATTTCCAGTCGCTGCAATTCAATTACTTCCTTATGACATAATTTAATAATAATAGCTTCTTAAATATAAATAAAGTTTTATGATTTTACAGACTCAGATAAGAATTATCTAAATATGTTATCAAAGATTAAAGTATTTTTTTAATGTTTGTTTGTAATGGAAAATTTTGACGTTAATATCAATATGTTATCATAGATATTATGTTTATTAACAACCTAAATTATTGATTAAAAAGAATCAAGTACATTAATGATAACTATGCAAGGTTAAGGTTCATTGCTAATATGACAGAAATTATACTAACAAATACACACAAAATACCAACAACATTACACGCGTGCTGCAATTTTGTTATTAATTATATAATTTAATAAAATTTATTAAACAATTCGTAGATTACGCTTTTAGTTTACGCAAGTTTAGTAACAGCAACAAGTTGGTTATTAATACAGATGATATCATCAGCAATAAAATTGTATCAATGATTTTCGATTGAATTGAATTCAATATTGTTTAAAAAAGTTGAACAATGGATTAAAATTCCTTTGCCATTGTTGCATAAAATTTTAATTTATTGTTAGCGAGCAGTTATCTGAAATACGTATGTATTGAAAACGTAAATAATACAATAATAAAATCATTTAACACTGAAAAATTACTTAATAAGTTTAATGCTTTGCTGATTGATTTACTGTTCTGAAATGATCTGAAAATGTCATGGATTTTACATAAATATACAATTTATATATTTTATATTTATTTTAATTAATAATGTTGTAATGTCAAAAACATAATATAATTTTACTTTTATTGATATAAAGATATAACATTATATGCTCATATTTCGATTTAACATGAGAATTGAGTTATATTCCCCTCACAAATCCACTTGTAGATTTAACATGCTATATTCCAACCAACGTGTGTGCTGATTGTGATGAAATTGAAATTTTCCAATATATGAAACATGCGTTCGCCTTTTATGTAGATTGAAGATAGCATGAAGATAAATCGAATGAATACGTTATACATTGCCAGTTTATATATTGAATTTCTGGCATAGCATTGTGTATAAAGAGTGTTAAATTAGCAAAATTGGGCAGAATTTTAAGCAGGGCCTATTGTACAAGTGTGCGAAGAACTCGGTATCCTAATAACCGTTTAGGTCGTATTTTGTTTAAAATGTATTTTAATATAATAATGTGTCAATAAAAACGTAATTTATGTATTTAATTATAAAAATAAGCAAATTATACGTTTGTTTAAACTGATCTACTTGTTTTTTTTTTCAAATATGTTTATTCTTCTTGGCATTTCCTTTCAAGAGGTTTACAATCATCATCGTTATTTTGACTCTAGAGTAGGCATCTCGGTATAGTTTTTAGGATGTTGTATTGAACCTTTATCTTAGATTGTGCAACTACAAAATTTTACCGATGTTACGCCTGCCTACTATTTTCCCCTGTATAACCACCTGAAAAAAATCGTAATTGAATTGTTGAAAAATATCAAATACAAGGTGATTTAAAATTGCTCAGCAATAATCAATTTTGCTCGTCCTTTCTTAAACCTGTTCGTTTTTTTTTTAGACCTTGGTTAAACAACTAGGTTTGTAATCAAGACGGTTCCGTTTAGTCACAAAATAGTCTCTAGTTACAAAAACGAGCAATAAAGCAGATGTATTGCTCATTTTTGTAACCAAATGTAACATGAAACTCATTTAATTAATATGATTCTGATATTACTTTGAGCTAATCCATGGGTTCTGTCGGTTACTCGTAGCAGTTTAAAAGTATTTAGATTTAAGTGCTTCAATTGCACGTTTCAGATTAAGAGGGAGAAAGTAGCGCTATTATAAGGGTTCACAGAATCGAGCAAAAAAAACGCCTGAACATAATTAAATAAAATTGAAGAAGAAAATCCAATCGTCCAAAAGTTGTTTCTCCGCAATTAATTTTTAAAAAGTGAAGTTTTTATTTAATGCTTCATTATTTTTTTTACTCATTAAATGTAACTGCAAATTTTTAACCCATAGAATGAAGTTATAAAATATTGAATGTAATTTAACATATAAAATAAGTGATGATTAAAACCTTATCGTTTGGATATTGAGTTGATTGCGGTTTTGTTAATTTAAAAATGGCGCTGTAGGTGTCAATATTTTCTTCTATAGGTTCACCGATATTCTCGTAGATGTGATAGGATTTTAGTATGTAATGTTTGCTAATAAAAAATTTCCATAACAATACTACTAGCAGCACACAATCAAGACGCGGCGACTAAATCCAACAATTATCTAGCGTTAAAAAATATTTGCATATAAAGATGTTCTAAATCATTATCATTATCTGTACGTTACTAGTAGTCAAAAGCACAAAAAGTAATCCGCTCTAGGAACTTTACCATCTAACATAGGCTACCAAACACATCAAAACCGTCGTTTAAGCCTGGTAAGATTGGAGATAACGAGTACACAATCCCAATAATTGTGGAATATGATCTTAAATCCACTGACTGTGCCAACAACATCATAAAACAAAACTCGTACAACAATTTTATTAGAATAGTCCTGATGTTTATTGCTGCAACAAAATTCAAATAATTCTAAAACAAAAACTACAACCGACTAAGAAACAAAAAGTATAATATTCTGCATAAAAAGCCGCTGTATATAATACAATAACCCGTTCCTTAAAAAAACCTAACAAAAAGAATACATCCTTCCAACAGTGCTGAAGCTCGGCATCCAAATAAATATAAACAACAATGTAATAGAAATATATGGCCTATATAGAATTGCATGCTGTAAACCCGTGTAGTCATAATCCTAGAGAAACCAAACAACAACCACTCCAGGACTCTCAGACCCACCACCACTAAAATCTTTGTAAAACGGATCTAACTGACAAACTTCATGCTCGTTAGTGTCGGAACGTACTTGTTTAACAAAACAATAACTTTTTTAATAGGTTTAATAGTTGCTGAAGAACGAAATCGTCAATTCTAGCACCAGCAAACACTGCGTCCCAATAGTAGAACCGTATACTACTGGCGTCTAAACTAAACACTGCAACAAGATCCTCCGCAAACTTTAAAAAACTAATATATTCTCAATTGCTATTGAAGTGGCACAGAATGCCAAACGTTTAAATACTTTGACAATAAATGAACTCTATGCAATGCTATTCAGTTTGATTTTTTTTTGTTAGTCATTATAGACCAAGCTGAAAAACACGACCAAGCCCATCTCAACAATATCTTTGTTTTGTCCAACAAGCAACTCTTTAAAATGGTACTCCATAGGTCAAAAAAGTAAATAAAACGCAAATTTAGGCAAAAAATAGTCTATGTACCAAAACTTCTCTGAATATTTTGATAAAAACAACAATAAACAGTTAATTTTTTCAAATTTAAATAACTTTTGTAAATCCTTTTTATGTAAAATGCAAATCAATTATCAGTTTTTGCAGTACTCTTAAATTTTGAGATAAAACCCAAACTTGCCTTTTTTTGTTAATGAAGTTATCTATGATATCATGTTAAATGTATAAATTGTTATATAATAATATGATTTTATTAACTTTCATAATTTGCAAAAAATATCTACTTTTGTTTTATTTTGTTGATAAAACCTAAAAAAACAATTATTTTTGAAATCAACATAATATAATATATACCCAACTAAGATTGCCATTTAAAAAACGCGAATTTGGTTTATTTATTAAAAATTAAAAGTATTATAACTTTTTAAATCCTTTATTTGAATTCTACAAAAAAAGTACAGAAACATTTTTTAGACTACAAAAATTGTGCAAGCTTAAATTTCCAAACCACTCAGTAAAAACAAAAACAATGTAAAAGACAAATTTTCCTGGAGACACCTCTCAAATACTCCCACAACACAAGAATCCAGAAAATTGGCTCATAAGAGTTCTCCACCACCCAAGAAATCAACGACGTAATATTCTGCGCAAAAAGTGATGGTCACAGTTTTCAGTTTTGGGACACTGAGAGAGTTTTCTTAATTAATATATGTATATATGTATATTAGAGTAAGGCTTACATTTTCTTTTTCAAAATTTGTTTAAATACCAAAAAAAAAACATTCTCAAAATTTGGTGCCGATTGATTAAGTCTAAATGGTGCCGCAAGCACGAAAACTACCTAACAAAAAGTAACATCAAGCGACAAAATAACTTCTAAAATGAGCATTTTTTATTATACAATCTGGTCTTCTACTAGATTTTATGTTTTCAAATTAAATGTCACTAAGTAGAAAGTCATACGATGCGTAAAAAAAAGTCAAATAATCTTTCTCGGCATTTTAAAATTAAGATTTTCGTTTTCTTTTGGCACGGTCTACAAAGTTATCTGGCATTTGTTTGTCAATTAATCTACACCCTGTATATATTATATGCCAAAAAAGACTGCAATACGAAAAATGTCTACAAAAATACAATTAAAAACCTAAAAGTAACTAAACATGAAAAAAGGCAACACAATTATGCTAAAAAAATTGTTTCTAAAGTAGTCAATAAATGTGCCTTTAAAAGATTACTAAATCCACCTTACAGGCTCAACCTTGCTCTCCGTGACTATTATCTCTTTCCAAAACTAAAAAGCACTTAAAAAGGCGTCGATTTTTATGCAATGAAAACTTGGAATTACCAAATTTTGTTTTTGACTACATAGCGTTAATAGAGAAACGTTGAAACAAGTGTGTTAATGATTCTTACATTAAAAATAAAATTTGGTTTGTCTTGTTACTCCTTGTTATCATAGCTAGGTAGATAACATAAAAAATTACTACTAAAATTAAACGACACGTTACTAATCACTACACATTTGATACCATTAATAGTTATTTACGTCCTAGGCAAAACATTTACGTCGTTAACAGCCACCGGCCTTGGCCATAAAGATGTACGTCCTTGTTGCTAAGCTGATAAATAAATGCTACCAGTTTAAAATACAAAAATATATTTTTTTTAGAATACTAGAAAACAGATTTATCAGTGGACAAGTAATATCCGGTTACCTTACTGCTTAATGCGTAAAAATCCGAGTATTAGTACAAAATTGATTAATTAAAAAAAAATTACATTAAAAATGCGTCTATGGTACGTGCTCTTGGTGTGACTAGCAGTTTACTTAAAATATTTATAACTAGCTTCACCTATATTTGTAGATTATAATAGAAAATCGTAATAATAGACAAAAAATGAATCTTTTCTCAGAAATAAATAAAAGTTGAAAAACAAAACAACTAGTTTTGTTCTATATTTAAAACTTTTTTTTATAGTATTTATAAAATACTATAAAAAAATGTTTTAAAATAATTTACACACATAACAAAAAACCAAATTATCAATTAGCTCATGTTTTTATCATATAGACAGTATCATAATTAGTTTTTATAAAAATGATTGATGTGACCGTTATTGTGTGATAATTCATAATTAGTATTCGACAGAATAAGTACACCGATAAAATTAGTCTTGTCCTTATTTTCTTAATTGGTGTTAATGTTGTATCGCCTCAAAATTGTTTTATTCTAGATACATTTATATTTTATTTATAAAATCAACAAATTCATAATATTTTTATTCGCGTATTAAATAAATATGTTTTAAAATCTTGTTGGGTATCTGAATTTTATATTTTGTAATTATATTTATTACACTTTTTTACAAGAATTTTACATTACATTTTGTTAACGGCTGTCTAAATAAAGATGATTGTAAAAAAGTTTGTTAATAATTATTTCCATTAGTTTATACTGAAGAACTACCTATTACTTGGAAATTAAAAAACAGAGCTTGTCTTCAGTATGTAATTCAACAACTTAAATCATTTAATGCCCATAGATACAAATTTATCGCATAAATGGTCATGATAGTATCTAGCTATTTTAGAATCTAACGCAAGAAAACATTGAACTCTTCCTCTTTTATAAAACAGGTATTGTCGCGTGTTCTTTTCTTGGTGGGTAATTTGTGATAGTTCACTGTACTTCGCCAAAAAGTAATCTTCTAAGAAAAGTTTGCCTTTGTGTCAGATTGAGGCAAAAAGGTTTCGTTTGTTTTTTGTTTGCCAAGATAGGTTTAAAAATATTAAGCTCAGACGGACCTGAAATGGTCTAAAACAAAAAACGTAGCGTAACCAAGAAGATGATCCAAAGTCGGTAAGACTGCTAACACAGAGATTTTTATCAATAAAAAAAATTTATTACGAAATATTGCCCCAGTGTTGATCATCATTAGAATGCGATGATACCACTTCTGAGTCTGGATCCAGAATAACGATGCTGCTATAAAATCATAAGTTTTGTCCAACAACGCAAAAGTATGTAGCACTATATATTGGTTAAATAAAAAAGATAAATAAAAAAATTATATCCACTTAAATGTTATGTTTTGGGTTGGAATAAATAACTCCTGTGCTTGAATGTGTTTTATTTTATTCGACCGGTTTTAAGGGGATTACCTCATCTTTAAATCTTTAGAAAAATGATATATTAGTATGATGTTGCATACTGCATCATACTAATACTATTTTAATTACAAAAGAAAATTTATTTATTCTTAAGTAGTACAATTTTTTAAATTTATATTTATCGTAGAAACTCTGCAATTACTTGTAGAAAATGATATCCAGCAAATGCCCACTGATGCCAAGATCTGTTTGCAAAGAGTCGTTATTTTGAAGAAAACTTCCAAAACATTTTCGCCCTCTCTATCTGGCAAATAATAGCTCAAATATTGTCTTTAAAGAGCTTGAATTGTTTGCGCACGTAGAAAAAAAAGTCTAACGTACTTAAATTATACAATCTGGAAGGACAACTTATATCCGAGTCTTGAAAAATATGCACCCAAAAAGTTTGAAACGCCATCCAGCTAAAAATAAAAATTGTCTATTCATAAATTGTCCAATGTAGGTCAAAGATAGTCAGTTAGCATTTCATGGTAGCAATCCGCATTGATTATAGTTGCAGCACCTTCGTCGATCTTAAAAGGTACTCCGCCGACCAAAAACCGCACCAAACAGTAACTCCTTGAGAAAAAGGAAGTTTTTCGATTATTGTCTCAAAATTTTTGGAACCCCAGACGCAGCAGTTCTGTCTATTGAGCGATGAAGATTGAACTGTGCGTTTGTTAGTTGCTGTGAACGTCTTCGCATAGACAAACTTTAGTTTTCTGCAACACTGTTAGCGACAGCGGAAATGTTTTAGGCTGACCTGACAGTATGAATTCAAACTAGCAATTTTACATCAGTAACTTGGTCAGATTAAAAATTCCGCAAAACTTAAAATGAAACTTCTTATTGGAAAATCATATATATAATTTTCCTAAAGATAATAAAATAAATAAACACATTCAAGCACATAAGACCTAATTATTCCAACTTAAAACATAACCCCAAATAATGCGAAATAATTAATTAAAATAATAAAATAGTTTAAAAGTGTAGGATTTGATAAAACTACAGAAAGTACAAATAAAACATAAAATTTTACTGTAAAAATATAATAGATAAATGGTAAATCGACCATATGCTTGATGAACGTCACTTTCCTTTTATATTAATAAGAATTAAAGATAAATAAATAAACAATTAATAATACTTAAGCAATTACTGTTTACTCAGTTAATTACTGAAAAACCTCACGTAAACAAATGATAGATTTACAATATATTATAATGATTGTAACCGATAAATCATAATGTTTTCTGTAGAAGCTTTAATATATTATAGGAATAGGATTTAATAGAAACTTAATTTATATTTTACTCAAATAATATAATATTTCTTAAGTAATTTAATGTATTAATTATAATTTATAACAAAACATTTCTTTCTTTTTTTATTTGTAATCAATATAACATAAATATCTTGCATAATATTACTCAAGAAAAATTATTTTGCATTTAAATGTAAGCAAGTAAGTCAAGTAAACGCCTTAATTGTAGAAATGAGTACAATACGATATAAAGTTCTGATAAAAACTGAAATAACACTTACTATTCCACCCAATATCTAAAATTAAATCGATTCACTTAAAAAGCAATTTTCATTCACAAGTCTCTTGCTTGTTGGTTGCATCATTTGAAATTCAGACACTAAAAAAATAATGAATGACATAAACTCTTGAATAGAATAGTATAAAATGTTTATGTGTTTATGTTTATATTAATATAAATATGGTTCACAAAAACACTTTTATAATATTTAACAATAACGAACAGGTTTAAAAAAATATATCTACGAGTACATTATTTTTATCAATTGTTATTTCTAGTTGCTATTTTTAATTTGGACTATGTATTGATTTGTGTTGTAATATTTAGTCATATGCATTTATAAATATTTATTTTTCATGCATATTTGTTTTTTGTAAAACTATTAATTGAAAATAAATTTTGTAATATTACCTATTTATTTTGAAATATGTAGTACCCACTTAAAATGCAATTGTCTCATTGGAAGTATTTAAAACCAGTGCCACTAAATTATATTGATCAAAAAATACAATTTGAAATAAACTGTAATATAATACATTTAACTAACAACTATTTACTTAATATAATATTTGTTTATTACAATGAAACGAAACTATCTCTGGCAATATACAAATGTTGCGATAATAGCATAACCGTCATTGATTGATAAATTTATGTACATATTTCGGAGTGTTGCCATATTGGCAATACACGTTAATATGTTTAACTCTCGCTAGACTTCTAGAAGTCGATTTGTTTTCATCGATTTTGTAATATTCACATAATATTTGTACATAGAAAGAATATCAAAAGTTCCAGAACAATAATAAAGTGTAGATTAACGATGTTTTTATTCATTCAGTGTAGAAAACATATAATATTTATGTTGATTAAGACTATAACTTTGAAACTCGTGTTAGCCATTAACTACGTCAATTTACGTTTCTGCACCATGTACGAACCGAGTGACAAATGCAATATGCACATTTATATATATTTTACAGTTGAAATTGTAATGACGCGTTTGTTTTTCTTAAGTGATTTAAAAATAACAAGGGCGACCGTTTTGTTGCAATTAGATGTGTGCCAGCTAAAGTAGGTTACCGGGAATATGTATCTATAAAAGGATATACCGCAACGGTATTTTATTTATAGGATCTACTATAGACTCGTCTATAATCCAGTTACGACATTTCGATGTATTTCAATACTCCCAATCGCTTGGCTTCTCATTGGAACTAATTAATATAATGTCAAAGCACATATCGCCAATCTATTTATAAGCAGATAGTAATGACAGGCAAACACATTATTCAGAAGTATAAATCTTGTATCCTAATGAGTAAATCTACGAACAACTATAAAATATTTGGTTTTAAAATTAGCATATTACTTAAAAAAGTTAATTACATGTATTGTTATCGGAACAATTATTTACTGCGGTACGGAACTTTACATTGAGTTTTCAATGCTGATCTAACCTAACATGTGTGTATGTGGATTAGGTAAAGTTAAGCGGACAATACTTTTTATCTTGTTGCATAGTTGTTATAGTAGTGAGTGAAATCATGAATAACATTAACTAAGGCGCTTGCAAAAATTATTAGCTGCAGCTGTTATTATACTGTCAACCTATATATTAGTACTAATAACTTTAGATACTTTCTGAAAAAACTCTATTCCCATAAAGAAAAAAGCAAAAAGATTTGTAGCTGCATATTTATACAAACCAATCATCTAAAACGTTACAAAAAAAAAAAACTAATTGATTATAACTGAATAAATTTTTGTCAGAAGAAAATCACTAGAAATAATATGCTCGGATAGCTCATTTCATGCATACTACGTGTAGGGTTGCTAGATTTGTTGTTTAGAACAAAACACAATCTACTCACCTCAATCAGATCACACGCATACATTGCAAAGAAAAAGATTAGATTCAAGATTTCCAAGTATATAATAACACTTATTGATTATTATTTCCAAATTAAAAAATTAAAAGTAGTTTCTAACATTAAAGGCACCATATTTATATTCTCCATAAGCAGCAATAGCTGGCTTCGTTGCGTATAAATTATGTAACACCCAAAAGCCGGGCGCCAGAACCGCATGGTCCGATTAAATTGAAAACCAAAAGTAGGTTTTCATGGCGATCAACGTGTTAATTATGGCTAATATGTCATTTACAACAAATACAAATATTTAAGTATGATTGAAAAATAAATAAGAAATATGATCTTGTTTGCAGAAAGCATAGACAAACTGAAGATGCTATTTAAAAAACTTAAAGAAATTAAATCAATGTATGAACCGAGTATAAACAAAAACAAGACAAAGGTTATAAACATTAGAGAGATAGAAGAAATATAAGGGTACGCAAACAAAAACATTAAAAAAAGTTCAACTTGGGTGATCTTGATGGCCAAGGCAAACAATTAATGTTGTTTTGTTCTAAAAACTTTGTAGTTACGTTAGAGTATCAAGTCGCGCATTATCTAGCTGGAAAACTGCCCTCAAGGTCTCGGATGACTGGAAGTAGAAAAGGTTCTGAGGCTGTGTTAATGTGCCTAGAAGCAGCATATTAACTCCCAAACCTAATATCAAAAGTATGACTATGTTGAACAAATTGTAAATTTTGTCTTTGACCTCTAGGCCTTCTAAACGTTAAACGTTTGTTGGAGTTCTATAAACAAAATCTGGATTTGTCGATAAAAACCATATCTGCCAATTTATGAACTCTTGTCTGTCTTGGCATCTCTGTATGTCTGTCCTGGCACCTCCGCAGCATATTGGCTTTATCCTAAATTGTTAAAAATAGACAAAAATAGGAACAATAAAATAGCAATCCAATAAGCAAATTTGCTTATAAAAAGTCCTAAAAAAACTCTATAGCCATTTGCTCTTACCCAATTTATTGCAATTGTGTTGGTTCTGCCTGATCTCAAAAGAAAAGTGCATTCTTCTCCGTCGATCTTCTCGTTCTTGAAGTCTTGGGTCAATGTTAGACGTCCACTGCCTCTACAATAAAATATAAATATCTCCAAAATAAATGCCAGAACATGTTGTCAACTAACACGTCTGCCAATTTTACAAAATCCAAAGCTCACACATGGCCCTTCAAAGTTTAATCAATTTTATGTCAATATATACCAACTATTTTCAATCAATGTTAGAGTTCCACATAAGCTCCTTAAAAATGCTTCTTTTTTATAAGAAGTATTGTAATATTCTGCATTTTAATAATTCTTATTTAGAACATTCATTGAATTCAAATGATTTTTTTAAACTTAACAACCTTAGCAAACATCAGTATAACAATCAAAATATTTAGCGACCGCAATACTAATACAGATTTTTTTCAATGTTAACTCAAAACAATTGTCATCAACTCAAAACAATTGTCATTAAGTTAACAATATCAAACATCTTACAACACTTAAAAAATCAATGACAATGTTAAGCTTTTTTACAATTTTATTATCAGTACTGAATTAGAAATATTAATCCGAGGCGTTGAACCAACGTACGTTACATCTCC
Source organism: Tachinus rufipes (assembly GCA_963932245.1). Lineage (NCBI taxonomy): Eukaryota > Metazoa > Arthropoda > Insecta > Coleoptera > Staphylinidae > Tachinus > Tachinus rufipes. The sequence continues at coordinate 65,181,324 of OZ010745.1, read as the reverse complement.
CAGCCTTATTATATCCTCAGAAGCATCTCTAAAATACTTCATTACTCAAGCAATTGCTTCAACTATTCTTTTATTTTCCATTATCATAATATCTAATAATTTTATTATTATTAAAAATATTAATAGAAGATTAATCATTATTTTTAATTCTGCTTTATTAACAAAAATAGGGGCCGCACCCTTCCATTTTTGATTTCCAGAAACTATAGAGACTGTAATAGATATTACACTGGCAAGTATAGGTATTTCAAGTAAAATGTCAGATCACAGGTGAATAAAATAAAACTTAGGTCGTGCTAAAACTCAAAAGTGACCAACAAAACTGCTTTTCGGGACAACATATCACAGCGTTTAAGTGCTTATAATATTTTATGTAAACCTAAAAGTGGCAAAGAAATCGAATTACTAAAAGGGGCCGCAAATCCTTCAACAGAGCAAAAAACAAAAACGCCAATCAGAATGGATGTCTTATAAAAACGTCCAAAAAGATTACAAAAAACTGATTCGTCAACGACAATGTAAACATTTTGAAAAGATGTTGAAAACACTTCTACTGCTGCAAGGCTAATAAAGATCTTATCAAAAGACCCGCAACAACAACTCGGTTGGTTAAAGCACTCATATGACACATCAACCTATCAAAAGTAACGGAGATAATTTTGAAACCTCACTTCCCATGCTGAACTACCCCAACACAAGGTAGATACGCGTATAACCTGGGTAATCAAAAACTTCTCACCATACAAGACAGCAGAGACTGGACAAAATTTTCCCGGCTCTCTTGCAATGAGGCAAGAATATCATTTTAGCCCACCTGGTAAGAATGTATAGGACATAAACCGCCTTCCGCTACATCCTCATAACATAGAGAGAAGTAAAAGTTGAATTTATACCAAAAAAAAAATTAAACCCCGGCGAATACTTATTACTCTGTAAGTCTTGCGTCTTTTTAATATTCCTGCATTGATCATATTTTTTCATTAAAAATGATGAATGATGAACAGTAAAAATTCATAGTTATTTAAAACTGGGTGGGCGATCGTTTGATGTAAAAAAATGCCTACAAGAAAATCCAAAAATTGTTTTTAAACTTACTTGTTCAAAGCTTCTACTAGTAAATGTTGATCTGTTATGGTAGTAATTTTGTGATAAACTCTGTTTAAATTATCAATTAAATCTGTTCTTTAATATTAGAAAATTACACCATTAATTATTAAATTAAAAAGCAAAAAGCACCTGTTAAAGAAAATAATTATTTTAACTAATATATTGAATGGATGTAGCTCTATTGCAATTAATGGAGCCACGACCATTTGTTTTATTATTTATATTATCTATATATAAATTGTTCTTCAATATCATACAAATCCGTAATCATACAAGGCACACTGACGAGGTTTGTAAAACTAAAACAATTGTATACCGTGATCGGATTGGATTCAGTTTGAATAAATTATTTAATACATACTTTGTCAAACTAATAAATTATTTTACGCCATATATTTGCATGTCATGTTACTGTTACATTTGTGGTGACCGGCTTCTGTTTGCAAAAAAAATATTTAGATTAAACCAGAAATTTCCAGAATGCATTTTATTTTCTCTTATTTAATGTCATATTATAAACTAGCCAACAACTTTTTAAATAGTTCCGACTGAATGAAAATATAAATCGTATTGTAAGTATATTATTTTTTACAACAACGTTGAGTACATTGAACAGATATAGTACATATTTTAATTAGTATATTATATAAATATTTATTCTATTAAAACATAAATATTTTACTTACAATCTTCTCTAAATAAAAAATGAAGGTTATAACTGCTATAAATGAGATGTATTTATTTAACTATGGTGTTAATGTGTTTTGACAATATTAACACTATTTTATTAGTTGTGCATTCATATATTTTCCATTATATACTTCATAGTCCTATTTTAAGATTTAAATTTGACTCCAGTCATTTGTTTTCCAACCCAATGATTAATAATCTTATTTTCAATTATTGAGTTTATATTTAGATGTGCAACAGCCGTCCCGTACTTGACTTCACTACAAATTTTGTCACTTCAATGAAATATACATTTATTATTTACTTAGTGAGATATAAAGATACAGATCACATGTTTATATCTTAAGCAAGGTTTTAAGAATTTTAATAACAATATAGGTCAGGGAATTTAACATTGGGTTGAATGTATTAATAGAAATTGCATGTACGTATTTTGCATATGATTTTATCGTCTTGCAGTCACCTTCGATTGTATTATTTTAAGATTTTATTATGTCTGGATCAATTACAGGATTTTAATTTAATTTCTGTATGTCATTTTTAAAGTTAAAAAATAATAAAGTCAAACTTCCCGTAAGTTAATATTAGTATACAGGGTGGTTCTTAACCAATGCGCATAAACTCGAAAAATTATAGTTTACAATCAATATTATTGATAAATGTTAAAAAAATGTAGTAAAAGTTTTATAAATTATAAATTTTCTGGAAAATTAAAATTTATTACTTGAAAAAAATCGGTGTGCCATGCCAAAATTAAAATAATGCACTTTGAAGTCCCGGCGCCTGTCAGTGTGTAATAAAATTAAATTATGGCGCAAAATAACATGATATAACATGACCAATGCAGAATTTGTGGATATGATATTGGTGTGTTGGTATGTATGGGCTGGAATTGTAAACGGTCATCTTATTGGACCGTTTTTGTTGCCAAATCGTGTAACGGGCGCTGTTTATTTAAATTTTTTACAAGAGACCCTACCAGCACTACTGGAAGAAGTTCCAATTAATGTTATACAGCGCATGTGGTATCTTCACAACGGAGCTGCACCACACTTTGCAATAGATGTGCGACAACATTTGAACAATGTGTTCCCGAGAAAGTGGATTGGTCGAGGAGGTCCAACTGCCTGGCTTTCTAGATCACCTGACCTAAATCCCCTAGACTTTTATGTTTGGGGGCATATGAAACATCTGGTATACGCTACCGAAATTAACAGTGTTGAAGAGTTGCGACTTCGCATACTAGCTGCCGCTGACACAATTCGGCAACCACCAAGACTTCAACGTGCATGTAGCGCAACATGGCTTAGAGGAAAAAATTTTGAGCATTTATTATGATATTAATTGTTCTAATAATTTTGCATTTTTGTTATTTGTTTATTATTTTAATAATTAATTGATTAAAAGCTTTACTACATTTTTATTATTTTAATTTTGGCATGGCACACCGATTCTTTTCAAGTAATAAATTTAATTTTCCAGAAACTTTATAATTCATTATCTCGCTTATTATAAAACTTTTACTACATTTTTTTTAAATTTATCAATAATATAATTTCTCGAGTTTATGCGCACAGGTTAAGAATCACCTTGTATACAAACATATTGATACATTATAAAAAAGTATTGTATGTATAAATTTTTTAGTTTGATGATTTTATATTTCACTTGGTTATTATTATTTGTTAATAATTTCTTAGGTACAAAATTTATACATAAACAATAGTATCCGGGTAATATAAAAAGGCATTATAATTCATAATGCATGGTTTTTTGGAACTTTGTTATATACTTATCACTAAAGACTGGATTCATATCATTTATGCTTACGCTAAATAATTAAAGCATACACAAAAAAAATTTAATGTCCACGAATTAGTGAAAAATAATCACATAAGGTTCAATTATTTTATGCTTTTTCTGCTTTTTTCAGTTTTCAAATTTTTTAAGCTTATTTTCAACATCAAAGATAGTAAAAAAATACAAATTCAATCATGCCTAAGCAAAAACCTACAATAGAACAGTGATGTACAGATTATCCAGAATTAACATTTCAAAATAATAAATTGTTTTTTCAAGCATGTATTAAGTTGGTAAGTTATTTTCTATAACTAAAAATTTAAAAATATATTAGGTTTGTTCCAACCGACACCAAACGCGGTTTGGGACCGTCAGGATTGTGCGCAGTTGAACTTTCGCGTTCCAACCGTACACAAACCATGACTCTGACTAGAAGTCGGGCGTTCCAACCTGACCCCAAATCGTCCGCAACCAAGTTGTGGACCGTCAGAAACAGTCAGCGATCAGAAGCATGTATTAAAAATCCGGAACCGTCCCAGTCATGCGCAGAGAGTAAAAACGTTGCCGCTATTGAAATTATTGAAATTAATGAAATTGAAATACCTCCTGCAGCATCTACCGCAATTAATTTAATTAGTAGAATTTAAATTTAATGATAATAACAGTAATTTATTTATCTGAAACTTAATTATAGTTTTAGTGAAAAATAAAGAAATAAAGTTCATTGTAAAATAATTTTTTTCAAGATGAGTAACTGTTTAACTATATATTTATTTGTATAAAAATAGTAATAGAATAATGTGATACACAACGTCAGGTGTGATATGTTAAACAATTTTAGTTTTTAATATTTGTTTACATTACATAACCTCACTTTTTAAAACTGTTTGAATCTAATATAATTGATGGTTGCGACCTCTACTACGTGATAATTCATGTTAATGAAATAATAAAACGATTTATCACAAATTTGTGATAAAAAATCGTAGTAAATTGTTTTATTAATTCATGTTTGAATTTAGTCAAAAACTTGGTTGTGGCGCGTTCCAACCGGCAAGCAATTTGTGTTCAGTTTGGGGTCAGTACAAAGTCGGCGCTTGCGCAAAAATAATCCATGTATTAGTCGCAACCAGTTTGCAAACTGCCGAGCGATGTCGGTTGGAACAAACCTATTGTAGCAAATTATTCAATTTATAGATTCAGTGCGATAAAAAGTATAATATAGTCCAGCACGTAAAAACTAAATTGCACCAAGAACGTTTAATAAAATATAAAAATCATTCATTAAGGTAACAAACTATTGTGGAATCCTTAGCATCAACTTCTGGATGCGATGAACAACAGGAATTTAATCTCTATTTTTGCAAAACAATGATCAAATCAAATATTCTTTTAAATAAATTACACAATAGTCATTTTAAAGCATTTTTTGAGAAGTACTGCAATAGATCTATTCCTGATGAAAGTTCTTTACAAAAAAAATATGTAATTTCTGCATACAATGAAACTATTGCAAATATTAAAAATAAAATTAAAAATAATTATATTTGGTTTTGTGTAGACGAAACTCCCGATACATGCGGCCGGTATATTGCTAATTTAATTGTAGGAGTGCTAAGTGACGAAATTGCTTCAAAATGATGTTTAATAAGTTTGAAAGAATTAATCAAAACAAACAATCAAACAATATCAAAGTTTATTCATGATGGATTAACAAACATATTTTTGCCGGAGCCAGTGCCCAATGAAAGAATTTTGATTATGCTTTCAGATGCAGCAGTATATGAATATGATTAAAGCTGCATCTAATATGAAATTTTTTTATCAAAATTTAATTTACTGCACTTGTTTGGCTCACGGACTCAATCGTATTGCAGTTTTCTTTAATTAATGAATTAATAAAAAAAGGAAAAAAAAAATTCTTAAAGCACCTTTAAGAGTCCAAGTGTTTAAAGATAGATTGCCCAACATTCCACTACTCCCAGAACCAGAGACGGCTAGTCAATCAATAAAAAACTGCCAACTGTTCTAAAAAAAATGAACTACAATATAACTTGGCGTTTATTAAAACGAATTACAATTTTGTTAGCAAAGCAATAACGTCTCTTGAGAAGCAAAAAATGCCAAATTAAAGGACGTTTTAGAAAAAAATTGGGGTTTTAAAATATTACATAAAATATCAACTATTTTGATAAGTGACATTGTTAAAAATTTTGACATGGATCCAGCTATTATATTTAAATTTAAATACGCACCCATAACAAGTGTTGATGTTGAAAAAAGTTTTTCAGTTTACAAAAATATATTAAGCAGAAGGCATAACTTTACAATAGAAAATTTAGAAAAGTATTTGATAATTTATTCTTTTAAAGAAGACTAGCTTATTGGTCTGCAGATATTTACTTAATATGTTTGATCTCATGTTATTTTATTATAATTTATAATTTTTATAAATGTTAGAATTTTGTATTTATGTTTGTAAAATAGTTAAATAAATAATAATATTCCTGAATTGATCTTTTAAGAAATGTCACCATTTATATTTTTGTGCTTTTTCCGCAAGTTTTTGTTTTTTTGTGCATTTTCTCAAAGTTTATGCGTATTTTTATGCTTATTTTACATATATTTTGTGGTTTTTTAAGCCCTTTTTTTAATTTTTTTTGTACTTATAAATCCGGTCTCTACTTATCACATATATATATTAAATATATGTTATTAACAACTTCACTCTACTCGATATTAGTATAATAAAATTATGACAAAAATTAATTATTGTAATTTAAAACTAATGTTACATTTTCTTGTCAAATATTCCTTGTTCAGCTCTAGAATTCTATATAATAGTAAAATTGTCATTGGATCGCCCTCTGAGTATTATAATTGCAACGCACTTATTTGGTGCATAAGTAATGTTATTATAGACTACAAGAACACCAAGGTTATGATTTGCAAATGGTACGTTGCGATGTTCACCGATATACTCAGATATGAAAAAAATAGTAAATAATATTTGATTTTATGATCAATATATTTTACCAGACCCTGTATATATGTCGGAAAGTTAAAAAGAAACGACAAGTAGAGTTTTATTGACTTTATTTTCATTGGATAAAATGTAACGTAACAATGTTTCGAATTTAATATAGAAAGTGCAGTGTTTGGCTCCCTCGAGTACTTTATTTTATCTAATTTATCACTAGTGTTTGAAATCATTTTGGATATATGTATTTGAACAGGAAAATATCCAGCTACAAAACTATTCCTATAAAAATGTATTATCCATATAATATAATTATAAGTCCGATGTCAAGTATATTACTATATGCATAATTTCAAAACATATTGTATTTAATAAAAAAATTAATTCAATTTTGTGCCTAGTTATTTTAAGTAATTATAGTTTTGAATTTGTATTTTAGCACAAATCTAAAATGCTAAAATATGTATAATCAAATATTCATATAGAAAAATAACCGTTAATTAAGTATGTGTTTTATTGAGCTGTGGTTGTGGTGTATATTGTTCGTAATAGTTTAATTAAACATATTAAATCTTGTTATTGTAATTATATACCAAACCTCAACAACGCGCATTGTATGCAAACAAAATAAGTAGCTTAGTCACATAGAAAAAAATTTGCAATTCTAACTCACATTGATACAGACAGTATAAATATATGAAATTAATTTTGTATTCCAAACAGTTTCACTAAAGGAGAAATCAATTTATTTCGATCGTATCTTATTGTTCCAAAGGACCTCTTTAGCAAGGATAACTTTCGATTTCACTTATGTAGGTGTCAACCACGATTTTGCCATTTGAAACTTTTCCATTCCTATTCTAATTATTATTTTGTTTTAATTTTAATTTGTGGCCATCGCAACTGTAAATATTTATACTAATCAATACGCTATGAGACGTAGATCTAAGTTTAGAGCTCACAACAGCGAGTTTCCACCTTGTTATTTACTGATGTATCTTAGATCTGGACAAAGTCCAAGCCTTGTTAATATTTTATTACAAGAACTTCGCCCTATTGGCACAACTCCCAATAATTTATATATACAATTATTCTAATCGAACTATTATCACTTAATAATAACAATTATTGTGTAATTATTAGAATATATTGTGTATTGCCCTAATTCACAAAAAAACTTTAATTATATTATGTAATCATTTAAAATAATTATTGCTATGTCATTAAAATATCAGAATATATTTTATTAGAATTAATGGTTTTATAGCATTATAAACCTTGCCAACTTAATGAAGTAATAATGCAGTCTACAAAACAAATATACCAGAAAAAAATTAATGGTTCACTAAGTAAGTAATAAATATCCACCAAATCAACAGAAACAAATTTAGTTGAAATTTATTATTAGTGTTTTATTATTGCAACATCTGTGTATTTAAAATGATAAAATAATTTGGGAGAGTTCTTATAAAAAAATAGCATCCAAAACATTTCTTTTCGCGCTCAATTAATGACGATGAGATCACACAACCATAAAAGCTATACTTTTACTACGAGGCCAATCTGTTTTTAGTTGAGCTTTAGAAAACAAGAATTTTAATTTATTTCCAGGAACCTGTCTCGCTGTTTTTTATTATTATGTTTATCGAATATACTATGAGATGATGTCATCTCATGAAACTCGATCGACTTTTACAATATGTTTCTTACTAATTAATTGTGCTGATATATTGTTTTACAACAATATACGCTAATTAATAATAAAATATCGATAGCCTTATTATCAATTTCTATATTCTTTTCATTTAAGTACTAGATAATAATGTTGTGCCAGACTTTAACATATTTTAATTATAAATGTTTTATTGCTAAACATAATAGTCTATTTATGTTACAAATATACCAATATTGAATGAGTTCTTATTCACCTATAAAAATGTGGTCTTATTAGTTCATATATTTTATCGTGCAGGATATAAAATATAATTTTCGTTGTATTACATATTGCACATACATTTACATATACATACAATAAAACCTTTTTAATAATATATTAAAACCTAAAACATTTGATTCATTTATAATCTAGGTATTAATTTTCTAAATTTTCTAATGCAGCGGCAGCTAGCCTGATAAGTTGAAGCTGAGTTTTTGACTTCAAGCAGCCGAGGCAATTTTTTCCTTTGTACAGACGGATCCGGCACTCGGGAATAGGAAAAGAGTGCAGTATTGCCGACTGTTCTATTATATTTTACTGATTGATAGTTGGAATTTTTATAATTCTTGAAAATGATACTAAAATATCAACAATGTAAATAAAAATAGTATTTAATAGAAAGCTGAAACAATTACATATTAAAATAAATATTTAATCAAATGTTATACTCTAATATTATTGTAAGTACAGGGAGTTTATAAATGAATGGGATTATGTAATCACTTTAAATTGTTCACTAAACTATTTGTTTTGACAGATCAACTTTGACAGCTGTCAAGCAAACATATGAAAACATATGTAGTATAGTGGACGATTTTAAAAAGGCGGCATATTTAAAGTGATTACATAATCCCATTCATTTATAAACTCCCTGTACTTTGAAATACAATAATTTTTAATTCTATTCTTCAAATACAAGAACACTGATCTTAGATACGGCTTTGATACGATTTGTCCGATTTGTGTATAAGATAACTTGTACATTTTTTGTCAAGTTTGTTTATACATTATACCATGTATACTTATAGACACGCCTTTTGCCGACTCGGTGAAGCCAACATAACCGGGCAGGAACACGCATATATCAAAAGATTTAGAGTTGGTAAACATATGTGTTAGCAAATAAGGTTTTTTAATATTTTGACTGTCACGCTAATAAATTGCAGAAAACATCAAAGCTTGAAATCTGGAAATTATGCTAATATTGATAAAGATCAAACACAGTATTTTTATTTTTTTGACAATTAATCTGTCATAATGCAGAAAACTTAATTTTAGATTCAAGTTCAAACAAAAATTAAAAAACTGCAGAATTTAATTATCTTGATAAAGTTCAAGTAACTATCTTCAATATTTGGACAGTTAAAATGTCAAAACTTAGAAAACATAGTTTTAAAGGTATTTTTTCAATATCTCAAAGCTAAAACTAAAGTTGAAATATAAAAACTATGCAACATTTACTTATCTTGATAAAGTTAAATAAAGTTTTTGATCTTTTGACAATTAAGCTGTCAAAATGCAGAAAACAATTATTTTAGAGCTCATTCCTTTAAATATCTCGTAAGGTATGAAAGTTAGAACAAAAGTTATAAATAAAATCTATGCAGAATTGAATTATCTAAAGTTTCTTTAATAATTTGTCAATTATGCTGTCAAAATGCAGAAAACAAAAGTTTTTTTTTCTTAATATTATGAAAGTTGAAATACAAAATTTACTTATTTCGATTAAGTTCAAGTAGCATGTTTTAATATTTTTACAATTAAGCTGTCATAATGCAGAAAATTAATTTTTAGATCTAATTTCTTCAAATACTGTTTCAAAAGTTATAATTTAAGAAAAATTTGTAAAAAATTAATTTTGTTACAACATTTATTAAAGGATATTTAGACGATAAAAGTATAAAAAAAGCCTGGTTTTGGAGCTAATTTCTTCAAATATCTATTTATGTTATAATATAAATATTTTGTTAATTTAAGATAAAGCATTATTCAAAAGTGCAAAAAAACCTGATTTAGAGCAAATTTCAATAAATATCTCAAAAGTTATGAAAGTTGAAGAAAAAGTTTTTGTACAAAAGTTGTGAGTTTTACATTTGTCATAATTTGTTTTTTTATATTTTGAAAATAAATCCAATATAATTAAAAACCGGTTTCGGCAGCTGTTTTCGTTGATTATTTTGAAACTAGCAAGAAAGTTGAAATATAAAAGTTTTGTAGAGTTTAACTATTTTCAAAATGTACAAATAATTTTTAATGATAATTTAATAATTAAGCTTTCAAAATGCAGAAAACTATGTCTTAGAGATAATATCTTCAAATATAAATAGACAGTTAGTAAAAAAGTTGTAGTATATAAGTTATAACAATTAAATTTACTACAAAATTTATAATAAGTGTTTTTAAATATATGTATATTGAAGTTAAAGTTGTTAAAAATGCTAAAAACACGGTTTTCGAGCTAATTTCGTTAAACATTTAAAAAGCTATAAAAGTTGAAGTGTATAAAAGTTACAAGTAATATAATTTGTTTATTTTTTTTTTCTATTCTATATTTTAACAATTAAACTGTTAAAATAATTAAAAACAAGTGTTGACAGCTTTTTTCTAACTTCTAAAATAATTAAAGGTAACATCACCTTTAATTATTTTAGAAGCTAGAAAAAAGCTGAAATAAATAGTTGCGTAGTATAAAAATGTTATATTATTTAACTAATTTAAATGCTTATTTCCACAACACGTGTGTGACGTCAATCGTTGGCATAGAACATTGTTATGTTAGTTTCACCACAAGACAAGCGAAAACTATTACAGGACACGTCTATAAGAGTATATGGTCTAAGGTTTATACTTAAATACAACTCATTATTATGTAAAATAAGGAAATGCTTTTAGGTGCATTTCAATATTATAAGTTGGTTTACAATGCTTAATTAACATATATTTTTCATATTATTACGTAATAAAAATGAAGTTAGAAACTGCAATATAAGTTAAAATATTTTCTATGTTATTATATTCTTATATTGTGTGTTAAATATACCATGACAAAACGTAACATTAAAAACAATCGGCAACATGGCAACTTTGAAAACATACTAGTCGGGCGCATATTTGTAAGTTACATCCAGTTTATCCATTCGAGAATGTCTAATTTTATGTACAACAGCCTACTACGAAAAGTCAACAATACTTTCTTCTTTACCAGTTTTAATCTACCACATACTAAAAATAATAATACTCTAAACCTTAGCATTTATTATAAAACACAGACTTATATAATGCTGTATAGTAGAATAACCATTCCTTCCTCATGTTGGTATATTGTCAAGCAATTTTAAATGTACCTGAATAAGTCCTAAATAAATTATAAGATTTTAATATAAAGTCTCTAAAGTGCAACAGTTCATTTCATTTCATATATGTGAAAATTGGAAGTACAAAAGATAGCCAAAAAAACACTACACTCTACAAAACTAAAATGTTTCACATACTTTAAATAAAAATGAAGAACGTTACTGTTTATATAAGTGCAAATAAAAAAAAAACTTTTCAAAGTTGTATATAATAATAGTGGTTTAATTAATTATTACTGAACCTTAAAACTTTATTGATTACCTTACTGAATGGTTAAAACCCCCCGAGTTTATTTTTTACTTCGTTGTTCATATTACAACAAATTACAAAAAATCCTCTCATGCTGCATGCGTACGACTTGTAAAGCAAGCAATTGATACTTCAAATCTCAAATTACATATATATTTTATTTTATTATTATTATTTATTTTAATTTAAAACTTTTTTAATCAAAGTTTCCATGCAGATTGCAGATTTAATTTTGGCATCATATAAGTTCCATTAGTGCTCACACAAAATTGTATCTGAACTAATACTTCATTTCCATAAGTATTTCAAAGTATTATCTAATTTTAACACAAAAAAAAAAATGCTTAGGCTGTTGATTTACAGAATAATAGTTGCGTTACATCGTAAATATTTTAGTAATCCCTCAAAGTACCGTCTCAGATGCTTTGATAAAATTCCGGAAAAGTGGATAGTACACAAAAAGATGAGAACAAATTAAGCAATAACCTTTTTGTTAAAATGCAAGAGTTAGGCGTTTGCAATTTGCACAAGCACATGCGGTTCAACCAGTACTGAATGCAATTTGTCTCCAAGAACTCAATTTGGTCAAGTTAGTGTAATGATAAAGCAAAGAATGACGATCGATATATACGTTTAGAGGAACATTTGAAACCCATTCCACCATTAGTTAGCAATAACTTTCATTTAATTTAAGATAATGCTCGTCCACGTATTGCAAAAATCATCCAAAATTCCTTAAATGATGTACATATTGCTGTACTGCCTTGGCCACCAAGAAACCCGGACTTGAATCCGATCAAGCAATCTTGGGACATGCTAGAACAACGTATTCATCTCATTTTAAGTTTTAGTATCAATGCCTGAAATTCAAAATACAATATTTTCTTAAAAATACACAAATTCTGATAGGAATGTTTTAAAGTATTATGCCTAGTCACTTTTAAAACCCCGAACTGCCATAAGCAATCTCTCGTTTAGTCAAAATATGCTTAAACTATCAAAAATAACTCTATTGCCCCTTTATGAGCAAGACAGATACATTTATAGTTTAGATACATTGGATGCACTATAAGCAAAAAATGAGATTACTCGTTGGAGGTTCAAATAGAACAAGCAACCTAGAGCTGCGGATGAAAAAAGTGAGATGCTATGTTTTCTCTGTTTTTTTTTATGTATAAAGCTGAGTGTAAAAGCTGACAGAATCAGCTCTTGAGAAAATAGAAACTTTTGAAATGTAATGCTAATCGTCACATGCTTTGCGTCGGCTGGATAGATAAAGTCAACGCTGTAACACTATAATGTACGCAGACGACATAACAATCTCATATTCTGTTGGTTAGGTACTAACAAATAAATACAAAACCCAACTTAATCAAAAGTAAGCCAGAATTTTAAATAAACAAAAATCAGTTAATACTTAATAAAAATAAAACTAAACAAATGTGGTTAGGTTATTAAATAGTATATGAGTTAACTATTAGTAATTTTTTCAAAGAAGCAACATTTTTTGGTCGTATATTTTGAACGTTACTTGTAGTAGTAATATTTGACACATACGTGAGTGTACTTAGAAACATCTAGGATAACTTAGTAAGACACAAGGAAAAATTTCAACGTTTAATGAGAAAAGACGTAAAACATGATAATAGTAAGATTTTAGAGATAGTAAAAAACATAAATGCATCTATGGATGGATTCAAAAGCATTTGGTGAAACTTAAAATTACTCGGAAACATTCTTATAGGTTTAACATAACTCAAAAGTGTGTTAAAAAAAGGATGTCTTTAATCACTACCAAAAGAAATTCTGAAGTTTGTAGACTCAATATGTTTAAGCACATAAAGCATACCAAGACAGAAAGAAACCTATGTAAGTTCAGAAATGTTACCTGTTCACTTGTAACCCCTTCTCATTGTATAACATTTTTTTTATTATTCGCTAAAAAATCTGAATGACTATAAAGAACGTTAACTGCTAAAATAAATCAACAACAACTATTACCTAGCAAAATAAAAATTGTATTAAAGCCGTCTGATACGAGACTGTATTATCATTTAATATTAAATGCGAGCTTCGAGAAAAATCCGAATAATTTAGTCGCTACACAGAAAACTCAAAATTATTCTTGATGTACTTTAAGAAATTTTTGACCAATCGTTGACTTCAATCGTTAAAATTTCAAGTGCAAAAAATAATCGCCGTTATCTATTAATAAAGTAAAACACTTCTACTAAATTCAGATAAGATCAAGTCTTAACTAATATCAAACAAAATCATTCAACAAATACATATTCAAACTCAATGATTCAAAACAAAAAGAAAACGATGTTTTGTAAATCAATTTTTAGATCACTACTACTATAAATCCTATTAAATACACTAACAATTTTCACACTTATTATGTTAACAAGCAAGACTTATGTATTAACAACAGAACCAACTGAACCATATAATTGCAATAATACGAGGAGAAATGTCTAAAAAAGTTTCATATAAATCATATAATTACAAAGTAATGTAGTAATAATAGTCGTTTCCTTTTTTGATTTAATCGTTAAAATTAATTCCGGAAACAAAATCATTGAGCATGTTCAATAGCAAATTATGTTGAAATTTTAAGAAATCAACATGTTAACTCATTTATTACCAAACCAAATGACCATGTTTATGAAAACAAATTTGTCAAAATAGATTGACCTAATCAATTAGAATATTTACTATACTATCGTTTATATAAGTTTATCAAAGTTATTAAAAATAAATGTTGAACTATAACTGTACTTACACTATAGAAATTGTGAAGAAAAATACTTGCTTACCTGAAAATATAAAAATATACAATATTAATAAAATGCCTATAAATGTGTAATAATAATAACATTTTGACATTAAAAGTAGTATATCAAAAAAATCCAATCATATCTATTTTTCCCATACAAACTAAAATTAAAATGTTATAAAATGTTTATATTTCACTTGCGTATTATTTGCTATTAATACCTTAGCCCGTATGATACTGATAATTATATATAATTTTTAAAGCTATATCAAAAGTCTGTAAAATGCACAAATGATCATCAATTTTATTGTAGATTGAAATTTATTAATTTACTACCTAAAGTGGTGAAAGGTAAGGGTATGTCATTATATGTTTTTAAATACACTTTTTTCTGGAGAAGACACTTACAAGCGGTGGGTGAAAAATGAAGATGTATTATACAATCCTTTTGACAGTGACGAGGAGAATAACAAAGAAAATGAGGTTACTAATAAATCAAACTCTGTAGACGATGAAAGCAATAAACCACAATTACATACAAAACACAAATATTATTGATACAAAACAAAAAATAAACAAGAAGTAAAAGAGTGGTTCAGCCTTTTACCGAAAGTACCTGTAGCTGTAGCTGTTACTGCCGCTCATCATCCAAAAAAATATAAATAAAATACTTTGAATCTTTGTTTCGATTAAAATTTCATATTGTATAAAGTTTAGTCACATGCAAATTCACACAAAACACGTACACGTACTTTCAAAATGAATTTAGTGTTAATGTTTGGATTGCTATAATACTTAATACTATTTGTAGCCCTTCCTGTTTGCCTCCAGGATTAAACGCGGTTTTATTTCATAAATTTCTTACAAATAACTGAAAAGATTTATTAGCGCGGGCATGCTTCTTCACTTTAGAAATCAACTCGATGGTGCTCATTTTGGATTAATATTTTGAATGATTAAATACAAATTATCCTCAGCGTTGGATTAATCGTACCAGACCAGTGGTTTGGCCTCCAAGATCGCAATATCTTATTCAATTGGATTTTTATGTTTGGAAAACTCTCAAGTGACAAAATCAAACAAAAAAATCAAGCGCAATTGATGCGTTAATTCAGCGTTGCAGAAAAAGTATTTCAATTTTAACATTTGCTAAAATAGTTTTTATTTAATTTGCTAATTCTAGTGATAATAATAAAACAATAGTATAAATAGTAATGTTAGTTAGGCTTTCAGTATTAAAACTTTACCATGCAACATCTTTGTTAGGAAGCATTTAAAGATACATGTTTATAGAAACTTTTTGTTCCATTCGATGAGTTATATACACTGTTTAAGTTTCCCAAAAATAATCTGAAGCACCCTGTATAGTACAAACAATTTATTTTTATTAATAATTTTATTAATAGAACTTAAGAAGTTACAATATAATCTTGTTAAGTTTATTTTACCTATTCAATTGTATTAATAATAATCAAATGTTACATTTTTACTGTTAACAAAATTAGAAAATATTTAAACTTTCAATGATCTTTAAGTATATGGAAAACAGCCATATTTTTCAACTTGACATTTATTTATTATTCGCCCCTTTACTAATGGACTTGAAAACAATACCCAATTTATAAGCAAAAACTTTATATTGACGTTTAGTAGTGTTTTCTAACATTGAAAAACATGTTGGTTTAACACAGGATAAATATTGTACTTGATGCTGTGAACAAAAATATTATCATATAACGCGAGTTAAAATTAGTTGCTTTATATAAAAATAAATTGAATGCTTCTTTCATAATATTTATAGATTGCGACATTATCGCACATGTCTGGTAATCTATTTTGGTCATCGTTTCCTGCATAATTCAATTATGATTTTGAATTAAATGTACTGAACATATAATTACATAATATATTATAAAAATTATAATCATATATTTAATTAAAATAAATCATAAGTATCATCAAAATTTGCTTCAAATTTGTACCAAAATTTTCTATCAACATCTCTGTTAAATCATTTTTTAGCCAGCTACCGAGTTTTTCAAATATTACCTACTAACGTTAAAAATGTTAATTAACATTGCCATTAGTTAATAAGATTTTAAAATATAGAATGATGCTAATTCAATTAACTATTTTATTATTATGAATATAAATTATCAAACGCTTGTTTTTTTATTATAAATCAGTTTAAATGCGAACGAGAATGTTATCCTACACAAACAAACACACCTACATTCTTAAAAAGTGATAAAACTGTCTTGATTGCAATTATTGCAAAAATTAATGCTAAAAGCATTTTATATTCAATACTAGTAAAATTGAAAGCTGAATGAATTTATAAATATCAACTATCAATAAACGTAACGTGGTTTGTAGCCCTAAAAGACCGCCCATGACCTGTTGAGTAATTCAATGAAAATAGCTTTTCCTCTACATTTATAAAAAACATTATATTCAAATCTGATTTCCGTATTCAAGGATGCAGCCTTGCACGAAACATATTTGCGAAGCTATTTTAGGGCTTTTTCCACAACACGACATAATGTAGGTCTCAGAAAAATAAAATAAAACTGATAAATAAATTTCGCATGCTTCTACCTACACAATTTAATTGTATTATAATTATTAATTGCTTGTGTGAGGTCATCGGTTTTAAATCAGTTTCGCTATGAAAGCGGAGCAAACAAGTAATGCCTCCGAGCTTGGAAAGGCGACGCCGTGTCTGCTGCAATTGATAATATTACGTTATGAAACCAACGTGCGGCGACTATAATGAAATTAGATAATGGGTTCTTAGTAATTATTATAATAGTAGTTCGAATTAACGGACAGAAACCAGCAGACTGTATTTGCATATACAATTTCCTGTAATATGGAAACTACACCTCGAAGGTCATTATGCGGGGGTACCAAAAATATTGCAATTTGTTTTAAAATTATTGTTTAGTTCGCCTACATGTGTTTAGACTATAATTTTATTTAAATAAAACATTTATTAATAGCGCAAAAAATAAAAATGTTAGATAATGATGTTTTCCTGTATTGCCTTTCACAATGATTTAAATAATTTATTAGTATAAATATAAAATTAAGTAATTAATTGTATTGTTGGTTTTCAAAAAGAAATATCCCCCCAAACAAGCTCTTGAATATTCGCTTTTGTTATATTAGCAGTATGAGGAAAGCATAATTATACTGCAAAATCACATTGTCATCTTGAATTGACAATACACATCATAAATGAAAATTATATTATTCTGAAACAATTTATAAGTCTTCTCTTCACATCTGATTTACAACATAGCCATTTTAGTGTATAGTGTGGATCTTAGACCATATACACATATAGACTCGCCTTGTACTATTTTTCGCTAGTCGCATAGTGAAGCTAACTTAACAACGTCATATGCCCACAAATGATGTCACGCGCTAATTGTTGCATAAATCGTACAAATAATTAAATTAACAAAAATAATTCATATATTTGCCATTTACAATTTTATTACTGATATGCATAAGACCGCGCCTATAAAAGTATTTAATTTTAAACCTTTCTTACTGCAAAATTCAATTTATGTTAAATCAATAACAGTTACTAATTAAATAATTTGGAAACGGCATTCGTCAACTGCTCTGTACAAAAGTCATAGACATTTTGGTATGTAAAAATAACTTTACATACACGAGTTCAACACCAAAATGAGTGTTCTTTCCGACAACTGACGCCACACGCACAAATAAGTGTAATATGGTCTAAAGGGCTGTACAGACTGAACGAAAATCGCTGCAACATAGCAACAAGCAATGTTTTCCGTCAACATTTCAACTCCGGCGGCAACAATTCAGGAAATGTTGATTGTTGTTTGTTTCCCATTACAAATAGTAAAATCGTATCAAAAATCTATTTCTGATTATATAATCATCAAACAAAAATCCTCCGTAAAAGTAAAAAATGCAGGAGTCAAGCGTGCTCCAAATTGTACATCAGATTATTATCTAAGGATAGCTAAGCTTAATTTTTTAAATAGAACAATTAAATAATTAGAAAAATAACAAAAATTAAGAAAAGCACTAGTCAGAATGCAGATAAATCGCTAAGATATAAATTGGACCTACAACAAGACAGCATAATAAGAAGTTGTATCAAACCAAACTGATAACCCCAATAAAAAATATCGAGATTAATCAGGCACCTCATCAAGCAGCAAGAGAATCTATAGAAATATTAACGCAGAAGAGATAAACCAAAAAGATGAAACAAGCGGTAGAAAAGATACAGGCAGCCTACAATAACTAGCAAATGCAAAGATGTGACAAAACAAAACAGAAGTACAAAACTCATAACAAAAAAGTACAACAGATGATTGCACAGAAAAAAACAAAACCTGGAAAAATAAATGAAAAGAGATCGAAGGATATTTAAGCGGTTCCCAACGTACAGAATTCTGGCGTGTTTTAAAAAGTTTAGAAGATTAAATTGATCTTACTTCCGCGCGATCATGCGTTATAATTCATTTATAATACAAAAACTAGTTGAAAAACAAACAATTATTGAAAAAAGTCATTTTTGGCATTCATCGATCTAGAAAAGACATACAACCCAATGCCGTATAGAAAGCTTCGAAAATGCTAGAAGTAGATAGACCTTTAATAAATACAATAAAACTAATATATCGGGACAACAAAGCATTTGTTAGAGAAGGAATATCTACATTTATCAGTCCAAATAAAGACGACAAAGTTGCTCCCTATCACCAATGATTTTCAATTTATATCAGAAATGGTTATGAGAAGGTGGAAGAGGATCAAGATCAATTTTATGCAAATTATTCTAATTATCAATCCAATAATAAAATCTATACATTTTTTCAGAAATCTTGTTCAAAACAATTTAACATTAAAGCATTAGCACGATTTAACATTGAAGCACAAACACTCTGCAGCATGTCTTCGTGAATTAACACAACCGCTGCATAAACGCAAGCAATATGAAATTTTCAGAACCGACGACAAGTAAACTTTTTCTTTTAAACAGCACCAAAATTAAAAATCCAAAGAATTCAGATTCGGTGATCTAGGAAGCCATAGTAGTGTCGACCTCTTCCCATCCACATGAAATGTTTTGACTTGTATACCATAATGTGAAGGTGCGCCATCATGTTGCTACCAAACATTCTGCTAACAGTAAAAAGACAAATTTGATTTACTTAGTGATTTTGTAAATTAGTCATTTTCAGAATGTTATATTTTATATTATTCATGTTTACTTCTTGTTTATTTGTTTTTTTTTTTTCAATTTTAATTAGTTTTGTATTTATGTTTATTATACATTTTAAAGTTTGGATGATCGTATTTATTCTTATTTTTAATATTTTTTTGTAAAAAAAATATAATTCATTATTATGATGATATCACTATTTTATCATAAGATATATTTGTATTACGCTAGATTCGCGATATTAAAACAATTTTGTAATTTTGTTTAAAGTTTCTTTTTGATAGGACCATTTGTTGTAACTTTGTCTATCTACATATACATCATAGCCGAGTTATGTAATATATCAATAAGTTTGATTTTGGCAACAAAATTATCGATGTAAATTAGCCCACAAATTTCAATCCAATAAAACTTTCCATATCAAGAAAGTTGCCAATAAAATAAATAGTTGGCGAAGCAGAAGCTTAAATACCCTTGAATGAACGAATGAATGAATTTATTAGTCACACAAACAAATTTTATTTTATTATTAAATAAATGTCGTTTAGATATCAAAACCAAATCAGTCCATATTTTCATTTTAACATTCGTATTATATTTCCATTTAGTGCAAAAAGTTCACTAATAAAAATAATAATACTAAAGTTTCCTATTAGCATTTGAATAAAAATAAACATTAAAACAATTTGTTAAAATTTTTATTATTTTAATATTATTTCAAGAAAATGCTCAAGAGCATTGTATTCATTTTTAAACATATAACTTATCTGAGTACATCACAAACTACACGTACGAATTTCTATTGGAAAATTTTATATTGCTGCTCGAATTGCTAATTTATTGCCATATTGTTCTGATGAAAAAATCTATTTACCAATTAAGTAAAATTAAATATGTATAAAAACAAAATTACATACATTAATTACTTCGAATCGTTCGAGATAAACTTGATTGAAATATGTGTAATTACTAAAGTGGAAAAGCCATCCAAGTTTATTACTAGAAGCCATATTTCTATTCAATTATAAAAATTGCACATAATGCAAATCGTTCATTACAGGAAATGATTTTTTTTATTGTATAATTTTTATGTACATAACAATAAATTATCCAATTAACTTAATTATTCACATTTTTAGAGTTAATACGACATGTAATGTGACATTAATAACCCATTTCAATTTTGTTTCACCTAGAATGAGCATTATTTAGCATAAAAATTGAAGGCCATGATAATATAGTTATTTTCAGGGTGGGTCAAGGGTATTTCAAGTTGTATTCGTGCATTCAAACAAACCCCTAATTTATTAACGGAGTATAATTAATTACATTTTTTATAATCGTATTAATAACAGATAATGGTATGTATATTCCATGGCGTGAGAAAATATACATTAAGCAACTTTTATTGTTATTAACTTTTGCTGTTTTTCAAAGTAATGAAATTTATAAATCCTTGATTTTTATTTATAAATGTGATAAAAATTATATTAGTTATCAAAAAAATTAATAAATTTAACAGATTACATGAAATATTCATGTAAACCACAAATAGAAAAATTCATAAACTAAACATCATAGTAAAGTAAGATTCAGATAGAGATAGATAGTGAAACCCCTAAAATATTTGCAATTGATAACAATTTATTATAAAACATATAACGCTTTAACAACGCATTAAAATTATTTAAAAAAAAACTTTATAATTTTTTTTCAATTTTGACTTGGGTAATTTTGTTGGCAAACAAAAAATAAACTATACTCGTGCAAACATATTGAAAAAATACTTAATCCAACACAAAATTGGCCACTTGGGCAATATATATTTCATATACAATTGTTATAAACTAAATAATTGATTATTGAAACTTGTTTTTAATAACTGTGAAGAAAATGAAATGAAACAATTTACTATGTTTTTTTATCACAAATTTATTGTTACGAATACATTACTAGTTTCGGCTTTACTAATGCCTTCTACAGATAAAATAAGTTATATAACTTATAAATTTGTGATAAAAAACATAGTAAATTGTTTTATTATTTCATTAACATGAATTATCACGCAGTAGAGGTCACAGCCATCAATTATATTATTCAAGAAACCTATTAGAGTACAACATTCACTCTGCATAAATAATATCTGAGACATCATACTTTTTTGATGAAATTTTAAGATCACCCTCTGGCCTGAAAAACTGATGCCTGAGTCGGCCCTGGTAATATCTTATTTGAAGCAACATTAACCAATATTTTATATACAGAACTAATATTTTAATAAATTTAGTGTTAATCAAGATTAACTAGTATTAAATAATTATATATAATACGTTTAAGGTTAGTGCAAAATAATAGCTTCAAATTAAGTATAATTTAAACTGTTAATCTCGAGGACATACCATTGCAATTTTTTTTTAATTTATTGAACGCAAAATAACAATAAGAAATTAAAATGTGGCTACAATAACAACAACCACTTCATTTACATTGAGAAAGACAAATGGCATGGTGTCTGCTTGTGGTTTCATTCAACGAATGTTGTAGAATGAAGTTTTCTAAACCGTGAAGATGACAGCTAAATAGTTCACAGAGAACATATATGAAACGGCTGCGTGGGTTTAATTAAACCGTACCGTTTATGCAAGTTTTAATTAAAATGAAATATTGGCATTGTGGTTGAAAGGCTAGATAAATTACATATTGCAAATTAAGTTTAGTAATATGTAATTATTAAATTTATATTATGTCAGGGTCTTCATTTTCACGCTTGGCTTTTAAATATTATTAAATTCCCATTCATATAATATGTAACATATGTATATGATTAGCATAATACATTGATGCGGTTAATTTTGCATACGATTATTATGTATATAGGATATGTTATAGTAAAGCAAAAAACTGTATATAGAAGTATGTTTATTAGTTAAATTTTCTTTGAAGTTTTTTTAATTTAAATAACTAAACCTAACTACCTAAAAAATTAAAAACAGTCGCTAAACATGACAAACATATTATTATATACCGTGTGTACCCAAATTGGTTTTCCAGGGTGATGGCAACATGATGGATTTAAACATTAATCATTATTAGTAAAGTGGTATTTCTATTAGCTTTATAGAAAAATTTATCGAAATAAATTAAATTTAGAATATTTGATGAATGAACTGTTTTACGTAATGATGACAAAAATATCACTTACTAAAATAAAGTTATTTTCTACTTAAGACCATACCGACCGCTACTTTGATTTGAAGTATTTTGACAAAAACTTCTACTTTGGCTTCATTGCTGTTTCTACAAATAATTTGATAATCGATTTATTTTTTTACCAGTACATTTAAAAAGGATTAAACTATGATATGTCGAAGTCTTTTTTGTGAAATTATATTTGCAAATAGCAACAAAATGCATTCAAAAATACAGAAAAACGCATTTATTTCTATATTTTATGGGTTTTTTCAGCTATTTCCTAACTATTATTTTATTTTATTATTTATATCATAGTTTAATCTTTTCTAAATGTACTGGTAAAAAAATTAATTAATTATCATATTATTTGTAGAAGCAGCGATGAAGCCAAAGTTGCCGTTTTTGTTAAAATACTACAAATCAAGGTAGCGGTCGGTATGCTCTTAAGCTACACTGCCAACTAGATCCCATGTAAATTTTAGTCAAGCAAAATCAATTCTTGGATACACTGTATACATAATACTTGTTTGATAATTTAATTACAACAATAAATAGAATAAATGTTAGATATGATATATGATACGAGTTTGACACCATACGTTATCGTCATAAATTGATAACGACTAGACATTGATTGAGTAATATAAGTACTGCTTATGTTTTAAAACAAAGTTAAGATAATTTTAAGTATAAAATTAATCCATGTACATTACAAGTTTATTTATATTTATCATTATTTATTTATTTTTGTGTCAAGTATTTGATAAAATTACTTGATTACAAATAGACAATAAGATAAAAATAAATATTTAAAAATGTAAAAATAATTAACAAAAGTATTTCAAATAAGTTATCTAAGTCTATAGTAAGCAACCATTGCTCCAAAAATGATATCGGGCGTAATATTCGTCTGAGACTACCAGTTTACATTTAAAATATTATTATAAATTTATGCAAATTATCTCTCTATCTGCTACCGACACTTGTGTTTCAGGTTATGCAATTTTTACCAGCATGCCTTGCATCTCTTCAGTTAGAATTTTTGTTGCATAAAATTACATTAGTGTATAAACATATTGATACATAAATCATATTAATTGTTGTTTAAGATTAAGAAATAATTAATCAGCTTGTTCGTAAATTAAATTATCAAAAATCTGATCAAGCCGAAACATCACGTAACAACATCTGTCGACAAAATTGGTAATTGTTATTTAAAAGAAAGTATTAAAAAAAAAAAAAGAATATTATGCGTAGGAAAATAAGTACCACAAACGATAAGGAGCTGTTTCAAAAAACATCGCTGAGATGGATTATATCAGGAACCACACCACAACATATAGATAATGTAAAATGCCATATAAGCAACGTAAGGTTGGATAATCGCATTTCAAAATTCTGGAAAATAGAGAACCTTCCGATTTTCGTATGCCAACTTCATCTCAGGATATAAATCACTTGGCCATATGCAACTTATGGAACCATAAGAATGTAAAAAAATATTACCTACCTACAAGCCGTCATAAAACTAGCTAAACCACCAAATTACGAGTAGTATTTGATGATTATATAAAAACCACAAATCAGCAATCCAAGATTATTTATTTAACTTTCTATGTCGATTTAAAACACATTAATATGTAATATCAGCAGATATGAAAAATGTATCAACAAATAAAGGTTCGGAAAGATGATGCAACTTACCAATAAATATTATTGCAAAACAATATAGAAAAAATAGTTCAAACATATCGAGTAAATACGCTAACGTATGAAACTGCACCTGCATCATAACCGAGTACTAGCTACAAGAATTAACTGAAGAAAACAGTGATAAATATCCCACAGCTGCACGAGTTATTAATACGGTTTTCTAGTTAGATGACATAATTGCCAAATCCAAGAATATCGACAAATTAAACAATACTAAAAAAAAGTTACAATAATACTAAATAAAGCCAGGCTAGTACACCTCCAAGACCAAAGAAATGCGTCTAGACTGTCTCCTAGGCAAATCAATAGTTCTCACTTTGCAGAAGTCGGATATGGTAAAAACGTTCCCATGAAACACCAAAGAAGATAGCTTCGGGTTCGGATACGCCATACAAATATCCATAAAATCAGCATGCAATTGGAGATGCTAGTAAATCGGAATCAGATGTTGCATTTATGTCAAATCTGCTAACTAAGCACCCCTTGCTATCATTCAATATCGCTAAATCAAATATGGCGAAAGTTGTAGAACAAAATCAAGAAAAAAAAAATAATTTAATAAAAATTTATCTAAAAATTTAACAATACAATAAAACACCATGGAAAAAATAAAAATATAAATATTAACAAACTTTTAAAATACCCAAAACAGTCAAAGTAAGCCAGAAGTAGTATATAGTATATTAACTAATATTATTATAAAAATTAATTAACTTCAATAATATTTTATTAAAATTGTGCTAGATTTTATATTAAAAAAATCAATAATAATAACCTCAATAGAGCATGAACGTAAGTTTGTAGTTTTCAATTTATTTTATACTATTTTCAAGGAATTTACTAAAATTAAACATCTAATTATATATCCGACCATCAATGAGTTGGTGATTATATTAATAGATCGTTTTCCTCAAATTGTAATATAAAAAGGAAGAGAATATAAACTGCAAAACTTAAAACTGCATAAAATATAAGAAAATAATACTTAAGTATATAATTTCAATATCCTGAAAGCTTCCATAATTTAATAGCTCATGTGAATTACCGAACAAAAATTACCGTGCTTTTAAAAGTAACTCAATCGATTTTTTAATATAATTAGTATTTGAATAATAGGTTGTCAATACTAAATATTTACAATTTTTTAATACAATCTTTTTATCTATGTATAAATAAATAATGATAACTATTAACATCCTTATTTACAGATTTATTTTTTAATACTTAAGATAATTTTCATCTTGAAATCTAATAAAATCTAGTTTGAGCAATATGCCATAATTGTATTATTTATTTAATAATAATGTTTTTAATATTTTTGCTAAAAAATATTTTTTTTGCAAATAGAATGTAATATAGTAAACAACAGTATTAACAAGTAAGCAGTTTATTGAAAAATTATTTAGTTTTTTTTTCTATTTTGCGTTCATAATAAAGTCCTCATTCTGACTAAACTATTTGCCGTATCATACAAAAAGAAAAGATTGCCAAATTGTTGAAAATTGCCAATGTTCAAGCTATGTCTAAAAGACAACAAGCCTGATTTATGAAACTACTGTCCAAACTTTATTTCAAATACACAACATGGTTTTCATATAAAACGTTCGACAATAGATCTTATGACATATAAGGTCCATTATGAAAGTAATTCGCATTTTTTATAAAAAATAGATGTATTGATCGTACTGGTACAAACGCTTAAAATTTTTCGTAATACTTTCCCCTTGCATCAATACACTTTTGGAGACGTGTCTGCTACGCCTAAAAGGCACCCTGAAACTCCTCGACAAAAATGTTTTTTAATAACCTTGTAACATGTTTTTAGATGTTTCCCACATACTCCAATGCATTTCAGCTCTCTCTTCAGTCGGAAAAACAAAAAAAAATCGCATGCAGCCAAGTCGGGACTGTAAGGGAGCTTGGGGAACATTGAGGTGTTGCTTTAGGTCAAGAAGTTGGAAACGAAACTGTTTGACTCGGGGCATTGTCATGGTGGAGCTTGACCGTGTCTTTGATGTCAGTCCTCACGCGCGCGAACCGGCGTTTCAATCTTTTGATCTTTTGACAGATATAAATAGAATTTTGCATTTTTATGACCAAATTTTAGTGTTTTCTTTCAAACATTATGATCAAATTTTGCTGTTTTTGATATTCTATAAATAAAATATTGCACCTAATAAAATTCTACACTTTTTAACAGTTTATAACTGAATTTTGATTCTTTCTGACAATATTGTAATATTTGATATATTTGCTACTATTAACTTCTTATAAATAGAATTTTGAATATTTTTTAACTAAATTTCTAACAATTCTTTAATGTTTTATAGTCGGATTTTCTAGTTTTGTACAATTTTTTTCCGGATTTTGATTTTAAAACCAAATCTTGCTGCTTTTAGACAATATTTTAATATTTCAAAGCCGGATTTTGCTGTTTTTAACAATTTATAAATAAAAGTGTGCACTTTTTAATAGTTTAAAACCAAATTTTAGTGCGTTTTGACAATACACTGGTGAGCAAAAAATAAAGGTCACTTTAAAATTATGACTTATTTTTAAAATTTTTTGTTTTAACTTTATGTTTGCTGTATTAACTTTATGTTTGCAAATTGTAAACAAAAGTAAGCGTTTAATAATTCATTTCCTGATAAATGTTATTTATCTGTCAGTTATTAGCACCGTGTTACAGACTTTTATGAAGCAGCATCCATTTCGCTCTAATTGAAAACCTACAATTAGCTGTGGTTTTTTTACTTAGTGTTGACTTTTGTCTGCAAAACTTGTCATTCACACGGTGTACTGTACTTAACAGATCATAATGCCTTCAAGTCCTAATGTTGTAGCAAGAATTATAGTGTCGATTGAAGATGAGCAAAAAAAACGTAAAACTGCAAGGATTGTTGGTAAAAGCCTTTGTGCTGTACAAAAAGTATATCAGCGTTACTTGGATACTGGCCTTATAACCAGAAGATCATAATCCGGGCAAAAAGTCCCACAAACAGATATGACCGTTTTTTGGTGTCCACAAGTTTGCAGAACAGAACAGCTTCTGCAGTTTATCTACGAAATCAACTCCATGAAGTTAAAGATGTAAATGTTAATGAATGGACCGTTAGGAGTAAGCTGCTAAATTGTCTTCTAGAAAGATGACTACAGATCCGCCAACATCGTGTTGGTTTTTGGCTGAAATCACCGTTAATGGAATAATGAGGAATGGATCGATCAGACGAACGTCGGAAAGTGTGGAGAAGACAAGGAGAAAGATACTCTTCAGTTTGTATTGATGAGCGACTTCCATTTGGCGGTGGGTTGGTTATGAGTACTGACAGCTCACAGATACATTATACAGGTTCTCAAAGATCATGTTATGCCCTTCATAACAACTATGAGCGAGCACGGCATTTCCATGCAAGATAATGATGATTATCTGAATGAAGTGGGTATTTTGCGGTTTGATTGGCCAGTTCTCAGCCCGGACATGAATTCCATAAATCAGACCAACGTCGGAAAGTGTGGAAAAGACAAGGAGAAAGATACTCTTCAGTTTGTATTGATGAGCGATTTCCATTTGGCGGTGGGTTGGTTATGAGTACTGACAGCTCATAGATACATTATACAGGTTCTCAAAGATCATGTTATGCCCTTCATGAAAACTATGAGCAAGCACGGCATTTTCATGCAAGATAATGATGATTATCTGAATAAAGTGGGTATTTTGCGGTTTGATTGGCCAGCTCTCAGCCCGCACATGAATTCCATAAAACATGTCTGAGATGAGTTGAGAATACGCAATAAAAACAATAAATGTGCATAACGATTCTACATTGAATTTTTAATTTAATGAGCAAAATACAATACAATTTTTTACAATTTGCTAACATAAGGTTAAAACAAAAAACTCCAACTAAGTCATAATTTTAAAGTGACCTCTATTTTTTGCTCGCCATAGTATTTTAATGTTTCAAGACCGGATTTTGCTAATTTTGACAGTTTATAAACAAAAATGTGCACCATTTAACAGTTTAAGACAAGATGTTTTCTGTGTTGTAACAATAAAATATTTTTCAATAATAGAATTTTGTATTTTTGACTGTTTTCACTTTTCTGACATAATTTTAATACTTTGTGACCAGATTTTGTTATTTTTGGCATTTTTAAATAAAATTTCACAGTTTTCAACATTTCAAGACCGGATTTTGCTGATTAAAACATTTTATGAGTAAAATTTTACATCTTTTAACCATTTTATGGCAGGATACTACTACATTTATACAATATTTTGATATTTATTTATTTTATTGCTTTCTGACAACATTTAAATTTTATGACCTGCTCATGACGTTGTATAAATCAAATTTTGATTTTTTTAACATGAATTTTATGGAGTTAAGTGTTTTCAAACAAAATTTTGACCGGATTCTACTATTTTTGACATTTTATAAATAGAATTTTACATTTTTCAATAATTATATAAAAGGATATTAGTGCTTCTTAACAATATTTCATTAAAAAAATTTACACTTTTTAACAGTTTATAGCTGAAGTTGGTTT
This sequence comes from Tachinus rufipes, assembly GCA_963932245.1. Lineage (NCBI taxonomy): Eukaryota > Metazoa > Arthropoda > Insecta > Coleoptera > Staphylinidae > Tachinus > Tachinus rufipes. The sequence goes on along the minus strand of OZ010745.1, from coordinate 65,151,974 downwards.
TTATAAATAGAAAAAAAGTGAAAGTTTTGTACATTTTTTTTTCTCTACTTAACATAAATTTGATACCCTCCCTATTATTGCAGGCTTTAAGTATCTAAGTACTTTGGGTCGTTAACCAAAATTTAAAATCCGCTGGTTTAAATGAAACATTTCCAACGCCACTTTGAAAGAAAGATTTAAAAGGTAAATTTTCAACATAATTGTTTTTTAAAATAACTTTTAAAAAACCATCTTCTTATTAAGAATCATTGTATCGCAACATTAAAATAATTGTATTACCTTCATTAAATTAAAAGATATCTCCAAATTATGAACACCACTCACCTGTAACAAAAAAATATATAAATTAATATAAATAATACGAATATAATAAAGATTTTACAAAGTTTAAATAATTATAAAACAATGATAAAATTTAATTTAAAAAAAAACTTTTATCCAATAATCGCTCAAAAAGTAGATAAAATACAGACCACTTTATGATTTTTATCAAAATTTGCGGTTTTTTAACGTCAATAATATTTTTTAAATAGAAACTCATTTTTTATAAACTTTTAAACCGTTGTCGTTCCATAAATCAATCAAGATTTTCTGCAACCGATCATAACCGTGACTTCGGTACGCACTATTATTTTGTCAAGCTGACAAGTAAACAAATCAGAGCGCATTTACAGTAATTTTTGAGGGCAAATATCCATAAACAATGTTTCAATACAAAGGTAATGACAGTCCAAATACACCTAAGTATACAGGTCGCTAAGCTGTGGGTAAAATTTCTCTAAAAAATGTCTAATTTAAAGAGACTATCGTCAAAAAGTGACATTTTTAAACCTGAAAAAAACGCCTACTCATAAAAATACAAGTACACACCGTTTACTACCCAAAAATATTTTAAACCGAAAAAGCAAACGTCACAATTTTTACAATAATAATTAATTATTATTTATTTAATCAGTTAATTGTAAACAAAATAGTATACAGACCGCAATGAAAAACTTTATCTCTACCTTGCGCTATAGATAACCTTTACGGTTATCTACCTTAGCCCTCGGCTGCAATAAAACATTTTTTCACCTCGGTTTGTAATATATGTACTATAACTGAACAGCTTCAGTACTTCACTTCTTCTCACATTTCTTATTATTTTAAAATATAATTTCACTCTACAGTAAATCTTAAATCCTTACAATTTAAATTTAAAATACATTATTTTTTATTTCTACAATAGAAATGGCCAAAGGAATGCATTCGAAAAATATTAGTTTACTGCGCGTAGACTTTGGCTCACATAACACATGACTTTGCCAAATCTAGTTCGTTCGATTGTAAAAGATTAATATATTGCATCCATGCGTTTACAACATGGACGTGTGAAGTAGTTTCATACAATACAACGTATAATAGTATATATTATATATTGCATAAACATCTTTTATTTGTCTGTTTTGTAAAATTAAAAAAAATTATTACTGCATAGTAAATGTTTAATAAAGTTGTTTTTTTTTTTAATTTATTTAGGCCCGTTTGCACCAACATCGCTTAAATCTTAAACTGCCCTTAAAACGTTAAGGGTGGCTTATTTCGTTGCACAACATAATTAGGAGAGTTTATGGGTTTAAGTGACCCTTAACTTAAGCGGCCAATATTGTCGGCTTAGTAAAAATTTAGGTTTTATGTTATTTTTGCGTTTTTATTATATAAATAGACACAAATACCAACAGTTTCTGTAAAATTACTAAAAATGTGCAATATTGCCATGAGTAATCTATTTTAAATTTCTGTTTGCTAAACTACGCTTACAATATGTTGGTGCAATGCAACGAAAATTAAAACTACCTTTAAAGTTAACTATGGCGTAGATATAAGCCACTATGGTGCAAACGGGCTTTAATAATCTGGAATAAAAACTATTTAACAGAGCCACTTCTGTCAAACATGTATTATTGATAATAATTTTACAATCAATTAAGTATCAATAACGTTTAGTTTGTTTTCCCTGATAGATAAGTCAAAAAGATAGACTCTAATATATTAACTGATTTGATTACTTGGTAAAAGCTAGTAACTAAATTTGTTCATAACAGCCATAGCAGCATGTTATACAGGGTCTCTATAAATATCTGGTATTATGTATTCACTTTAAATGTGCAGCCTTTTTAAAATGTTCACCAAACTATTTACTTTGTTTTGACAATTCAACTTCAACAAACTTACATTAGATGGTCACATAATCCCAACCTTATATAATGACTCATGCACAAAATGTACAACTTGACACTTAAACAGACTAAGTTAAAGTAGTACATGTGTGCATGAGTAGCGTAAGTCAGACAAAGTAACCAAACCGTATTTATTTTTAATTTTAATCAAAAACATCAAAAAACAATTTTTAAAACCTAAATCAAATTTGTATAAAATTAATTAAAAATACTAAAATAAATCTAGAAACCGTAGTAGCTAGTAAATGTAGAAAGCCAAATTATTTGACTTTCGTGTCCGTAAATAGCTTAATTAAAACAAAAGACTTAGAGCAAAAAATAGTTGAAATGCAAATTAAGTCAATTACATAACAACAGACGTTTCGTTGTCCTACTAAAGTCCATCAACCACAAGACAAAACATAGAAGAAAGATTTTTTAGTGGATAAAAATCAGACACTATTAGCAAACTTAAAAACTACAGAATAAGTTAGGTCAGATAACATTCAACAAGCCACAACAATGTTATATTAGTACACTTGACAAGACAAGTTATAGAGAATGAATATACTTTCTACTAAGTTTGTTTATATGAAATAACAACAAACAAAAATAATAGTAATTCTTAGTATATCCAAAAAACTTAATTTAATAGTTACCAAAAAAGTTCGTAACATAAGTCCAAAACAAAACAGTTTTTAAATTACAAGATAAAATTAATATAAAGTTTATATTATTTACAGCCAATACAATGCTTAATGGCGTTATTTATAACATTGCCGTGCGCAAACAAGCATCTATTCATCTGTCAATAGTGACAACATTTTATCAAATCAAATTTACAAGAAAGATAAAATAGATATATTACACAGATTACGTTGGCCGGCTAGTAAAAAAATAACGAAGAGAACATAACCTCAAGCTTTTGATTGATATGAATGTACTACAAACAAATAATAACAAGCAGTAGTGCCACAACCGTATTACTAAAAATATATAAAGCTATTCTTTTCTCCTAAACTGTATTATCCGTATAAAAACATTATAAACGTTCAGTAATTACCTGATATATAAATTGAAATAAATACACCCAAATTTCTTAGGAAAAACCTATAAGTTATAAGTTAACCAAACAAATTAAAAACTTTATATCTATACCGCTTTGGACATATGTTCATAACAAAACAAAGACAGATATCGCAACAACAACCGTTAATCACAATGTTCAATGTGAAAATCAATTTTTTGTTTGAAAACTCTGTATGTAACCTTCGTACTTTTATAAAAAAATACTATCAACAATATAGTATTTTTAACAAACAAACGCGTAATAACACCACACTGTCAAAATAAATGATTATTAATGTTAATTTTATTTTAGAACCAAGAATTGAGTAAAATTAATTATAGATGGAATATTTGAACACGCTAATACGCAAACATGCATGTTATATTTTCGTAACTAATAAAACCGTGTTTGTAAATAACACATCGCATATTTTCTGTCACGTTATGAATAGTACAATAAGATTAGAAAAGAAATTTATTACTACTTGAAATCTCTACAATCAAATTATAATATTTTATGTAATAACCTTAAATACAGTTGTCGAGCAATAAATAAATAATTTCATTACAATAAATGTTTTGGAATAGAACAGCATACAAGCGTAAAATTGTCAATAATAAAACAAACTATTATTACTTGATTTATTTACAACCTTAAAAAGTACAGCCGCTTAGAATAGAATAAAACTTCTAACCAGCGTAGAATTGGCAATACTAAAGTAAACTTCTATTATAACGCACTTGTTATAGTTTTATGGATCTTAAAAACATATAGAAAATTTAATAGCATAAAAAGTTAAGGCTTTTTTCAAACGCTTTTAATAAAATTCCGGGTCTACATTCTGTGTCTCAAAAATTGCAACGTCACTAAGAAAGTATTATTTCGGTTTTTCAAAATTCAAAATATCAACTTACAAAAGTTGAAGTGTGGTAGTTAGTTAGTTAGTTAGTAGTAAATTATGTGTGAACTTGTTCTAAAAATGTGCGCTGAAAAACATCGTTTCAGAAAAATGCAAATGCACATTAAATATGAGCAACATGTATTCAGATTCGAACATTAGTGAATTGGTTTATATATTTTTGTTTAAACACCAACAGTATTTTAACAATATTCACAAAAAAAAAAACAAGATACTTTTCATTTTCGTAGACCATGTTTCTTATGTTAACGTGCACTGCTCTCTCAATGCAGAGCAAACTATGATTACGCAAAGAAGTATAAAAAAAACCCTTGTTGCCAATTATTTTGGTTTTAAAATCTTTTGATAAATATTGTAAAAATTGCTTATATAGACATTATAGAACCATTGACCTATAGAAGTAATTTAACAACTATTATAGGTAAATAAAGATCTGCCTTTTGTTCAAAAAACAATCAAAATTATTTAGTAACTATAGTAAATTCTAATGTCATAACAATTACTGCTAAAAGTCATTGTTTCTTTGCTAAGAGTCAAACATTTCTATGGCAGACAATACTGAATATTGATGGTTTAACAGTAGAATATGAATTGAAAAAGTACAATAAAGCTTCCACTATTCTAAATTTAAAAAAAAGTATTTAGAACAAAAAATAAATAGTTTTTAAAGCTTTTAAAATTAATCGCACATAGTGTCATATAATAGTGCGTTCAACGTTTTTTTTTAATCTTTAGATCAGTCTCAGTGTTTATATACTGTATTCTGTATATCCAACGGTACTTGAGACGCAGATTCAGCAAGCTACGCTAAGATTAAAGCACAGCTTATAACATGTTTGCATTTTAAAATGGCATCTTGGCTAGGTTCCGGATAGATTTGGTAAAACCGATACTCGCACTGCTATTTTCTAATTCGCTATCCACTATTTCTAAAACAAAATCGGTTCTGAGATTTGAAAACAACAAATAATTAGTAGCGTCTGTGTCAATGTGACATATACATTTTTACTTTGCATACACGAGTACGCTTTGTGCTTGTTTCTTAAATTCCCTCATTAAAAGTTAGATAACAGAGCAACAAAAAACAAATTTGTGGTTCTTTCACCTAGACAAAACATTATCACTACCCAACATAGAAACAAAACATTGTCAAAACCAAGACCGTAAAAGAGACACAGATAGTTGAAGCGCAAAAACAAAAAGTTAATTACAAAATGAATTCTCACGTTCACAAAGAAAACTCTTCACTGTTTCTTAAAAAATTCTAACAAAACTCTTGGCTCTGAGTTGGATTTAATTTCTCTTTGAAATACAGAACAGAAACACTGTCTTCTAAGCCTTACTACAATAGACATTTTCTTCCGCATATGAAATACGTTGTTCTTTTAATTTATTACCTAAATATTTGTAATGCAATTTATATATTTATGTACTATTTTTTAATATTAATTTGTTCCGCAAAATCCCTTCTAATATTTTGCACACATTTTAGCTACGCCACTGGTCCCAAATCTAATTCACATCCGTTTATCATCTAGTCTTATCATCACACTCTAAACATATAGATCTGTTTTCAGCATACATATTTATTCATTTAATAAATAAATTTTAAATAAAAATAATTAACTTTATATTGAGTATAAAAATTCAAAATAGTTACCAAATACATAGTTGCAAACCACAATAAGAAAACCATTTCAGATTTGTTAGTCTCGTATAACTTGTGATTAAAACAATTAAATAATATTTATATGGTTTGTTATCAGGTTAATATATTACCAAAACGATAACAGTTGTTTAATTATTACACTTTTGTTTATTGTGGTCTACAAGATATTCTTGTTAAATAATTATGCAAACATTAATAAAAATTTCACATTCTTAATTTTAGTATGTGCAAAATATAATCAATAAAAAGTCGCATATTTAAATAATCAAAAAGCTTTATTATTATGTTATCTCAGTATTGCGCATAATTTTTAATCCATCTCCAATTCAGAATGATTAATGTATATGACAAATAATGGGCTTGATTATGATATCTCTAAGTGTGCTCCAATGTCAGGAACAGTGAAAACAAATAAAAAACAATAATAATTCTTCCCTTATATTATTCATGGTCACACGTGTAGACGATCTAAAATACTGGCCTTACATTAAATTTATAACGTCAATGTAAATATATCTACGAGAAAAATTGTCGCTGAATTAAATGTTTTTATTGTAGCAGACGCGAAGCAAGGTTCTGAGTAGCTTGAATTATTTGAATTAAATATTTACATATCGTATATTTTGTGTGCTCTTGAAAAACTATAAATAGCCAATTGCAAATTCAATGATAAATAAAAGTTCATTGTTCGCTCATTAGATTAATTGATGTAGAACTATTTATTCATCTATATAAAAACCAGATGTAAATAATACATTGTGCGTGTTATGAACTATCACAAACTACTGATTAATATTTCAAATATAATGTTTTATTCTGAACATGTGAAGGCAACTCTTTAGTTTGTAAATCAAAACCTGAGAAACTCATGTTCATTTCCCAAGGACAATAAATAATTCGAAGCTACCGAATCATGAAATGATGAAATTTGATGTGAGAATAGGAATGATCTACATATATGAAGAGTAATTAATGATTTAATTATATCTTTGTTAATAAAGTTAAATAAAAAGATTCAATCTAATTGATATTAAGTGCATAAGAAACAGAATAGTTTGTACACAAAAATGTTGATTACTTCACAAAAGTTAATTGCATTCATGCTGATATAAAATTGTATAAGCAAATAATTCAAAATGTTTATCAATAAGAATTAATTGATAAACATTTTTTTACAACAGATTTAAGTAATAATGAAAAGTCATGCATTTATAATGATAATCCAAATAAATAAAGATATACAAATAACAATATTATCAAAATAAATTTAACGAGGTTAATTGAAAATGAAAAAATATAAATAAGGTTACAACATCGTATATAATAAACTGTTATCAAGTAAGTAAGGTATCCACAATGTTGACATTGATGAATTCTGTATCTATGATATAATAATATCATAACTTGTCAAAAACATGATTACATATAGCCCGCAACATGCAAAGATTTTTATAGTAGAAAATATGCCTAAATAATGTATATCATAAGCGTATAACGTTCAATGATGATTGGCTTGTTGCAATTCGATCGCGTATGAATATAAATTCTAAAATAAGATTAGTTAATTAATGCTTATCAAAAACCATATACACATAAGGCACATTATGCCATACCAACCGCTTCGAGAAAGGTTGGAAAGCCGCCGAGTCATTTTGCAATCTTAAGGATCTTTTCGGCAAAGAAACGTTAGAGGTTATGCAGTGGAGTAGCTACCTGTAAGCAAGGGTATGCAATGCAAAAGAGCTCAAAACCCTGCAACGTTAGCCTTTAATTTCTTTGAAGGAATTTATTTTTTTAGTCAAGATTGTGAACTAAGTGAGCCATATTCTTTGTGATGACTCACAAAATGGTTTTTTGCTTTTTCTTAACCAAGACTGCCTATAATCTCAAGCTGGTTGTCTAATCAACAATTCTAAAGGCTGATGAAGTTGCGTCTGTTAATGAAGGTAGTGTCATTTGTATCTGTGACCAAGTTATGTCCGCCATTGTTTCTGGGACATAGATAGTCGCTTTATCAAAGTATTGCTTATGCCATTTTGGGCTTGCTCCGTTGTAGATAGCACTCTGCTTCTTGGCTTCATAGTATCGGCATTAATAGTCTTTTTAGGCTGATACGTCAAAAATTTAAACTAATTAACTTGGCTCAATAGTACTTATACTATGTTTCTTGCATGATGCTAAGTATCGTAGTCAAATATTGAAAACACATTCAGATAAGATTAGTTAAATGTAGATGCGGCTGAGTTACCAAATGTGCTTGATAGTGGTATGCCAATGGACACATTTCAATATTGTTGTTAACACTGTAACGTTGTAGGTTTCTGCAACTGTCGCTACTGTTCTTGTTAGTCACATTTTACTCAATACTGTAAATAGTTGCTAGACTGTTTAGGTTAATCGGAATATGCGACCTTTGACTCTTGCTCTTCATTTCAGTCTTCTATGGAGATCATGTCTGCTACAGTTTGGATAAATAACCGCATTAAGTTAGCTAAAGACAATATTGCTCAAAAGTATGTTCCTTTTCGATTTGTTAATTCATCTATGAAAATCATGGCTGTAACATATTTGTGAGAAATTATGTTGCATTAAATCATTATTGCGTCCTGAAAAGTTCAAGTTGACATTTTTCAATTTGTTTATTGAAAGGAATTGTGTTTGGCATAAGAATCAAAATGATGCAGTCGGTAGGTGGAATATTTTGTTTTCAATAAATATCATGTTTGATGCAATTTGATCAAGTACTAAAATAATGTTGGTTAAAATCAGTGTTTTTCCTAGTATGTAATTTTCTTTTGGCATTTTGTTTGGGTAGCAAAGAGTATTTTGTAGTTAGATCTTTGCAAGTATATACATCATTGCAATCAATGTCAACAACAAGAAGTCTTGCTCGTTATCGATCGTGCAAAAACGCTTTCCAGTAGTCATCAAACCTTATATCAGGTAGATTGTCTTTTACATTTTCTTTGATGGAAATATTTGCAAATTCTTGTAAGACACCAAATTGACGCTCTACCGTGGACTTGAGTAAAGTGTTGTATTCTGTTTAACAATAGGTGTTAAAAGAAATTTGAAGAATTGGAATGCATTTGATTTTTATTTTCTCGAGCATTGCATAGATCATTTTAAAGGTTGCAGTTTTAGCTAATAATAGGGTAGAGTTTTATGATAAAGGCGGTTTGTTACATGGTAAGGTTATTGGTTAGCCAATTGTTACTATTAATAAGAAAGAAGAATCATTTCATTATAAACAGTTTTGGGCAAGCTATGCCATAAAAACTTTGTTTTTACCATCTTGAAAATTCTTGGCCCATGCTAGTTAGACACCGTTGTAAGTTTCTTGTTTGCTATTCAAGTCGTATCAAACATTAGAAGCACTTAAGGTTTTCAGCTGCTTTTGGTTCTTCTCTCTAATTGTTGTTTTTGTTCAAAGTTATCAATAAAACGGTTTCCATGTCATTAAATAGTTAAATTAAAGTTAACGACAGCGGTATTAACTGATATAAAGACTAAAAGTCTTATCCGTTAGTAAAGACATATAGCGCCGGTGTATGAGTATAAACAGAAATATTGTTTCAGTCTAATTGATGTACGGTAGTCATGCTGTGTAAACTGCTTGTCCCAGAAAATTGTATGTAATTTCTCTAACCTTTGTTAATATATATCCTACTCTTACTTGTTACCGTAATATATGTCGTCAAGAGTCTTGATTTGCTCTGCTAGATCGTGCATTTGGTAATTTTGGTCAATTTTAACATCAAATATCTTAATCTAAGTTCTATGAAAGTGTTTTGCAATCTCATATTTTTTGTCTTTGTACCCTTCTCTGGGTTTTATTCGATACTCGTAAAATTGAGTAGATATTTCTTGTTAATTTCTTCTGATGGTTTTACTAGTAGGATATTAACAAGCTTTTAATGTACCCTGCGGTACAATTTTGCGCAAGAATTGTAAAGCAATATTTTTTAATTGTTCCCATAGAAGTTCTACAAAGTTGATCTCAGTCCAGCTTCTTCTGACTTTGGTGGGTAGAAAACCTTACAGCAAGTGGCCAGGCTGCTGTAAGAGATATAATAATAACATTACAGTAAAAACTGTTTAAAACATTTGCTAAAATTGCAAACCCATGTCATATTTATCATACTCGACTAAATTTTTGGATACATAATGGTAACATGATCACATCTTTGAACATGTTCGTTTGTCTATAAGCACCTTTCCTCTAATGCTCTATCTTAGAATTGAATATATTATCTATACTTGTGTGTGTGTGTAGAAGTAAGAAAAGATTACAACAATAGAATTGTCCACGTGAGCATTGCCATGTCTGTTGTTTATCCGTGTTCCTTATTAAAATTGAATATACTATAATAAGCATCTCCTTTTGAATAGAATACTTATATTTAGTAGCGGAGCTACCTGAAAGCACGGGTCTACAGTGCAAAAAAACCCACAAGCACAAAAGCAAGCAATAAAGCTTTTTCTAACTCCGTCGCTGAAAGACCCATTCTCAATATTTTGCGGTAGAACCCACAAATCCTAGCTCCACCACTGCAAAAGAGCATGCTAAAAATAAATTGTTTGCTTCAGATATGATGATACCACCTAAAACAACAAGTCTAGGGACTAATTTTCGGATTTTGATAATCCCGTTTGGCGGCTGTGACAGAAGACAAAAGTTACACCATCAGAAAACTGGCTGAAAACATTAACAACAATCAGTCTACAAATGTTTGTCATCTTAGAAAACTTGGCAAGCTGTAGAAATTGTCCGAATGTATCCCTTGTGAGTTTTCAAAGAACCACAAGTCCATCCAAGTCCAACTTTTTACAGATTTGTTTCATAAAAATAAGTTGTTTCTTGCTTGTATATCTAGTCTAGAACATCTCTCACCATCTGATAAATAGTCAAAAAATATAATCTTTTTCATGCTTCTTTTAAATTATTAAATTATATAAGTTTTCAATAATACTCATAATTAGCAGCCTCTTAGTGAATATAACTAACCATATTTTATCAATTAAGTTGACCTTTAAATATAATATTAACTAAAAATGATAAATACGGTCGTTAATCTTCTTAATTTCTTAATTTGTATTTCAACAAATTTAATGTAGAAACATTTGTCGAATAATACGTACACACTAGCACCACATTTGTTGCGTGGTTTTCACATCATTCGCGATTATGTCGTCGTCATCATAGTCATCCGACAAAGATAATTTATTAATTAATTAAAATAATAAAAGACGTCGCCACTGTGTTCATCCTTATAATGATCGTTGTGTTTTAAAATTTCACCAAGTTTTGAACAAATTGAAACATGATAAAGAAAACTTTTAGTTTTATCAACAAATGCCTCAAATCACATACAAATTATTGTTAAACTTTTTCAAAATATTAATCCATATTTGAGGTGACAAAGTAAAATAACTTGGCTAAATTAAAACTGGTTGTTCTTATCAATACTCTACCAATACTAACCCAAAACATCCTATACTAATATAAAGGATCTTATACTAGCATTTTCACACAGAGAACAGGTATGTTGAGAGAAACAAAGCATACATATCTTAAGAACTTAACATAAGTTTTAAATTGGTATGTTGTGTTGTTCAATAGTTTAGATGGTGGTGTTTTTAATGCTTTGTTAACTTTAAAAAACATGCACTCTGTTTTGTCAACATTTAATACTAATTTATTGTTTGTTAGCCATGATTATTCAATGTTACCAATGCTGTTACTTCTATTTTCAACAACATCTGGATAAGTGTTGCTTCTAATAAATAACAAGGTATCGTCGGCATAGCTTAATATTTTAGTAGTATTACAACTTTGTTAAATGTCGTTCATAAATGTCATAAATAGCAAGGTCCCTAAAATACTTCCCTGTAGTATGCCTTTTGATGTTGTTAACAAATTCAAAATAACATAATTGTCATTGCCTGCGCTTTTTAATCCAGTGTAATGTACTCAACCTGTTAGATATGACTTCATTAATAAATCTGCAATACATCGAACTCGAACATCGAATTTATTTGTCAGATCAAAACTAGTCAATTATTTTCAATGGTCAATATTGCATTCAAATTTAACTAATGTTTGATGTTTCATTAACAAAAACATGATTGTGCAAAATATAGTATACAATACTTATTCACTAAATACTAGAGCTGTATTATATTCTTGGCTTGTAAAATGCACTTACTGAATATGTATCGTAATATACTATTAGTTGTGTAAGTAGATATAAATAGATCTTAACACATCAATATACATAATAATAAGGTAGTTTATAAATAAGTTTTTTTACAATCCTTGAAAAAACAAACAGGCACTAATAGCAATCAGTAAAACTATTATCACACTACAATAAAAATGTTACCAATTTCTAATCAAATATGTTCTTTCGACTCCGATTTGAGTCTGAGATATTTCTGTAGACTAGGTTTTAAGGTACCAAAAATCCATTAAATTTAAATATGTTGTACGTTGAAGCCTCTTTGTCACCTTTTCATAATATCAAATAATTCAGAAAAAAAAAAAAATTAAGGACCAATCATGATGTGTTCAATACAACATCCGTAACTATAAAAAAAGCATAACACTGAAGTCGGAGGCAGAATCCACATGCTTGCTCACGGGTTGTTAAAAATGTTGTGGAATTTTGCATTAACACGTTCAAATGCAATTCATATTTATCACATTATTACTGATTTAGATTTAATACCAAACCAGTTTTCTCAAAAATCTTCAGTTATTTCTTGATAAGTTAAGCACACTTAGCTTGGTTTATGCTATGATAGACAACAATGATCAAACATTATTTTGAAAATACAGTTGTAGAAGAATTTAACAGCATAGAGATACCTTTGAATTTCAACAAGTAAAACGGCCAAAACTATCACAATAAAGACAAATTTTAAGCAGTCCATAAATAGTTCCGGATTATAGTTCTCGGAAAATAATGAATTTGAAAACTTATCCCATTTGTCAATAGATTGTGTAAGTAATTTTTGCTTCCAAAGCCTCAGTAGTTGCTGGACAAATATATTTAACGTAACCTTAAAGAAAATAGTCTAAAGGAGTTAAACCGCATGGCCTTGTTAGCCAGTTAAAAGGTCCGTTCCTCAAAATAAATTTCTCATAAAATTGTTCCCTTAATAGTTCATTTGTTGCGTTGACTGATATGTGGCGCCGTCCTGTTAAAACCACATCAATACCATTCAAATTTAGAATAAAATAATTATTAATCATCGCTCTGTAACATTTTTGTTAAATCAAGACCATTAATGGAAGCATAGCGCTCTCAATTTTGATTTTTTTAAATAAGTCCCAATAATGCCACCGGCGTACAACTCGCACCACAAAGTGAATTTTTCTTGGTGCAATTGATGGATTATATGCAGATTATATTCACCAAAATAAGGTTTATAAGGCACCAGACGTAAAACTTTCAAGGCACTCTGCCATACTTGTTGATATGATCTTCAGAAAGTATAAAATATAAAAACTCTATTATCTTTCTTCTTCTTATAGTGCTCGTGCTCGCTACGAGCGTAAGTATATATTATTGAGAAAATGACAATTACCCGACAAGTGGTCTTACAGTTTATGTCTTCTTAAACCGTTTTCATTTCAAGTCTTTTCAAGATTGTCGTAGAAACGCTGATATATTTGGTTACTAAACTTGATTGTGGAGATATGGATAGTCTGATCTTACTACGCAGTTTGAACTTCCATATACCAATACTAGCAGCCAGAAACCTACTACTTGTTTTAAGTCGCACAGTTATTTTAGACTAAACGCTTCAATAAGCCGAGTGATATCTAAGTACCGTAGCATCCAATCAATTATTTTATTATAGAATATATAAAGAAGAGACGCAATGTCCTCAAATGAGACAGTTGTAAAAGCAATTTTTTTTTTTTTTTTTTTTTTTTAATGTAATTATTTTATTAATAATTTTGTATAAATTTTATTTATTTATAACTCATAACTACATTGGTAATCGTATGATAATTATTACTTTGTTTTAACCTTGTATCTATTGTCTGTATATTATATCCACGTTGGAACTATTATTTCTGTTGGAATAATAATTTAATAAATAAATAATTAAAACTTTATTTTGCGCGTTAAAACACAATTTTTTGACATGAAAATTTGAAAGACCACGTCGAGTCCCTCGACATTTTTTCTCTCTTTTCATCTCTGTTGCTATTTGACAAAATGTATCCAATGCTTCTTACACATAGTGGTGCGTATCTATAAATTTAAGTTTATAATATTTAAAAAATATTTTTTTCGAAAAAAAACTTAAAAGCCAAACCTATATTTTACAGTCCACCAGCAAGTTCTAGTAACATTTAGAGTAGATAACAAAAAATCAAATACTTATTAAATAAGAAAATCATATTAAATTGAAACTAATTTATTATTATTAAAACAATTTAGCTCTAGTACTTTACACTAATTTTAAGAACATGTTATAACGTAGAGTACATAAGCTTTTGTGGCTATATGTATAGCAGTGATCTTAATTAATGTCACAACAAGTCTTCAACATTCAGATTAAAATTAGTTGAACAGTTTGAAATTATATATGGAAATCATACGTTGAAATGTTATGAATAAGTGCTGATCAAAAAGATGTAAATTCAAAAGAGGTTGTGATTGAAATTGAAACTAATTGATACCTTTGCGCACTTTTACTCTGTTTCGCAAACCATACTTTCAGATAAATTACAACGAGCTATGTATATATTATTTATATTTATTATAAATAAATAAATATTAAATAAAATATATCGTAAAACTAGATATTTACATCATCATTATCATTATTATCATCATACATAACTGGTATACATAAATTTAATTACCTATCTATGACAAAAGTGAAAAACCAGTCTCTAATTAATATAAGAAATATTACACAACTCAATAAAGTATTTTAAATGTCAAAATTCATACCATTTTTTCAAAAAAAAAAAAAAAAAATAATTAATACATTTATTTATTTGCAAAAATAATTTATAAATTATATACTACATATTTTAAATATAAAATAAATTGTCTATTTTTTCTCTCAATTATGCATGATATGTGTAAGTACAACCAACTAATAATATTTCTATCTTTAATTTGTTATTAATCTAAATATATCTGAGTGGGTATTACAATAAAATTGCAGTTTTGATTTATGTTTATGTTTACTCCAATGGAAAGGTTATTTAAAACAAAATATACATAAATAATTTTCGTACACAAGTTTATTGAATATTAAATATATTATGAGTTTGTAACAAATAATAATATATTATATTTATGGTTGTTGTTGGGAACTAATGAACACAGTATGTGACAAACATAATTACCTATACATTGCGATTAGAAATTACGCTGTAGTCACGACAATTCACTTTAAATTTAATCGACTGAACAAAAAAATAGATATAATAACAATACAATGAAACATGAATCTTTATAGTCATTATTAATGTAATTTACAAATATAATAGATATTAAACCAAGTTTGGAAAAGTAAAGGTTTTAAAATTTGATGATAGAAAAAATATTTTTTTTCGCAAATCAAAACAGTGTTTAATCGCTCCCCTTAAATGGATCGACACGTGTAAGATCGAATCAGTTTGCATTATTTCGTTACAGATATCCCGATCATAATTTATAATCAATCATGAAATTTATGTGATTTGATAAATAAATCGTGATTCGTATGCTTTAAAAATTTCTTCAAAATTGTCTAAAAAATAAGATTTCACAGACAAATTTTTTTTCTTTAAATTGTGAAAAATTTGCAAAACTTTAAGTAACAGTTTTTCTTTAAATAAAAAACTGTCATTTAAAGTTCTGCAAAATTTTCAAAATTCAATTAAAAAAAATTTTCTGTATACTTATTTTTTAGACAAATTTGAAGAAAAAAATCCGTTATAATTTTTACCTAAAAATGCAATCATGAAAACGACCAAAAAATGTAAATTTAAAATTTTAGCCTTTTTTCGCTATTTTTAAGAAATTCTGTGGATACATTGTAAGATATATCGGAGCGTAGTGCACGGCACGGCACGTTTTTTCCATATTAAAAAAATAATAATAAAAAATACCTGTCATCTTTCTTTAAGAAAAAATGTTTTTTTTTAAGTTCAGCAAAATTTTCAAAATTTAAGGAAAACAAATGAATCTTTAAACAATTTTGAAAAAAAAAATTTATTACAGTTTTTTTCCTAAAAATACAACCCTGAGAAGTTACAAAGGATCAAAAAATTAAAAAAAAAATTAAAAAAATCGATTTTTTAAAATTTTTGTTGTTTATTATTCAAAAATGGCTTATTAAAAAAATCTAAAAAAAATTACAAGATCAGGACTTATGTAGAGTAAGGCATTTTCAGTGGTTTGAGCAAAATCAAATTTTTGTTTCGTACACTTGACTCAGACATGGACATATATAAGTAGATAAATGGTTTTAATTGCTATATTTGATTTTTGAATAGTGTTATCTAAGTGATGGTGATAGTTTAGTCAAGTATCTAGTGTTACTCCTAGGTACTTGACAATGTTTTATATTTATAAATTTCTTTGTAAAAATAATTCTTTAAGTGTTAATTTTGAGCTTTAATAAAAAAAAAGTGTAGAAAGTTTAAATGTATTTGATCTTGCTTTTGAGCAGCGATGGCATAGTAAGAATAGATTGCAGTATCATCTGCACAGAGAGCTGTTTGTGTATTAGCAAATATTGGAAAGTAATTAAGGTACATGTTGAAAAATTTTGAAGCAAGGATGGGTCCTTGAAGGACCCTCGCGTTTATATTTTTTTTGGTGTGAGAGTGTATTGTCTACCGTAGAAATAATTGTGTAAAAGTTTAATAATTATTTAATAAGTATTGTGTAGTTAATTTGTATATGAGTCCCATTGTCCAAACTGTACCAAAAACTTTATTAATGTCTTACAGAACCATGTCTGTTACTTTGTCTTTATTGTAGTTAATTGAAATATAGTTAGTAATTATGACAATTTGTTGTTCTGTCCCATGTCTCTGCCAAAATCCAAATTGTTGATTCAGTTTGTATGTATTTTTTTATGTTTGTCTATTCTGTTTATGACAACTCTCTCAGCTATTGCACTGAGGGTCTATATGACAATGGGGATGAAAGATTTTGGTATAGTTTTTTAATTGGTTTGATGTGGGCTAGCTTCCACTGTGTAAGAAAGTGTAAACATTTTTCCAACGCGTTAACGATTTTATGCAATTGCGCAATACATTTGTTTAAAATTTGTTTAAGAGAAATGTTTTGAATGTTATCACGTCCGGGAGCTTTCAGAGGAGAAAGTGCTTTAATAATTTATTTAATTTCTTTAAGTGTGGTTTTAAAAACTGAATTTAATGCTTAAAGTTCTAAGTGCGTGCCAAATAATTTTTCACCTCATCTGCTATGCTTTTTTGTTCGTCAGTCTCATCGTCTGAATCTAATTTATAAACATCTTCAAAGGCGTTGGCTTTATCTTCGTCATTGATTGCAGTCATATTGTTATTTTGTAGCATTGGTATTATGTCACGTTTCCGTTTTAAAGCCTTCATATGGTATTGTCTTTGTGTGGCAGAAATACAATTTTGCTTTTCCACACTTCTTTTTTATGTATTTTAATGTCTTGTCTAATTTGTTTTCTCATGTCATCCATAATAATTTTGTCTGAAATATCCTTCTTTCTTTGCCGATTTTTTCTAAAACTGTTTCAAAATTTTTATAAAGTCTACAATTTGTTGTGGTAGCTCGTCTGATTTAATGTCAAAATTTTGATAGTTTCTGATTTTGCAAATTGAATTGCTTTTGTCATTCTGTCCACATCAATTTTGATGTCCAACAGTCTTTAAAAAGTCGATTGTAGTTGGTGTTAAACCGTTAGGTGGATGACGTGTGTGGCTTACTAAGTGTAAGATTGATACGTCACGTTTAAGTAAAATGGAGTATAAAGTGGTGCTACAATTACAACTTCAAGTATGGTAGTGATTTGTATTGAAATCGCCTAGAATCAAGACACAATTTCTCATATCAGTAATGTTTAGTATATCATCGTTTAATATGTTATTGGTTGGCGGATTGTATGTTAGACAAATATGATATCCACTACACTATGAAATAAGTTGTAATAATTAACTGAAACTGGATATTATAATAGAACCATAGATAAAAATAAATACAAGAAAAAGAACAAAAAACAAAAAAACCCGTTTATTAATATCATCTAAATGCTCTAAAAATGACTTAAATTTACTGAATCCATTACTACAAATAAACACAATATCTATTTTGTTTTGTCTATCTCCCTTCGTTTTCAAAATAATCTTTTTGTTTAGCAAAATTTAAGTAAAAAAAACATTTGTAATAATGGTAACAATAAACAAAACAATATAATTTTTTCTTAAAAAATAAGTTATTTAGATTTTCTGTTTGAAATTAAAAAACGTACCTAAAGTTTCATTTTTCGCCTCCAGTTAAGAAACACCCCGTATAGCTCAAAAGTAATAATAATTGTATTTCGACCTTCAAAACATTACCCTCAGATAAAGTTGAGTTTATTTAGATTTATTTTCTTATGACTGTAACCTAAAAAATATTTTCATCTGATCTATTTCTCCTCAATTCAGCTTCAGCTTGCATATAATCTATTTTTATTTTTAATTGACAGAATTTTCAATATTTTCACTAATAATTTTCAACTTAAGATTGTTTAAGTAAACTTGATAACTCATAAGATTAGCACACACACGATCAACTTTAATTTGATCAACTTCAATTTTATGTATACTATACATGTCAAGAACGCATGTAGAAGAAAATAATTTAAAAAATACTGCATAATATAACTTCCAAAGATGTAGATAATAAAACATTTCTTCCATAATCTTAGATTGTAGGATTATAAACGAAATGCCTATATGGACAGAAAAGCTAACAACATATGTGAGGGGTGTAGATGCAAAACCGGCATTCTCCAACCTTTAAAAAAAATGAGTTAACGCAAGATTTTTGCTCATCAAGGTAATTGTGATGACTTATTTGCTGAATAATCGGTAAAATCCCGCTGAAATTAAGCTCCAAATATCTTGAATTATTGGAAACTCGGCAATCTCCATGCACCGTAGAATTGCAAACATGGTAATCTCCAGTTCGACCAATCACAGATTCTGTTTTACACGTGCCTTGCATCAGATCTACGGTTTAATTTAAATTTGATTAAAAACCAACAACAAATAAATGAGAATAAAAAAGAAAAAAAAACGATCATAAAGAAAAATAAAAGAATAGCTCTAATAAAACAGAAAATTTTGTTATTTAATACACCCATACCTTAATATTATTTTTTTAGTACTAATAAATAAATAAATATTTTACTTTATCTTTAATCTGATTATAAAACCATTTCCAATTCCAAAACTTTCTAGAGAATGTTAGATGCAAAACCGGCTATCTCCACATGTTGGGCAAAACCGACAATTTCCTTCATTACCACCATACCAAATTCTATAACAGATCTTAAAGTTTCCATGCATTTTAAGTTATATAAAGTTGGTACACTTTAGACTAAAACAAAAATCATACAACTATCTTGTTAGATCTAGAGTTATTAAACATTTGTGTCTTCTGAAAAATTAAAGTGGAGAACCGATTTTGATTCTATACCCCTAATACATTACAAGTTAGACATGTGATAGTGATTGAAACAATCATTTTCCGTATAATATGAAGCTTTCAACAATAAATTTTATTGCACAATAATATAATAAGAATTTTTTAGCAAAAAATTGTTTTTAGTGTATTGCGTAGTTTCTATAAATATTCATATAAAATCACTGTAAAAAACATGATATAAATTTACATTTCCATACTTTGCGTGTAAGTTCACTTAAATTCTAAGAAAAATATCAGTATTGATTTTCTTATATTGTGCATGCACAATTCTAATCAACTATTCTAAGAATTTTCAAAATACCATGAGTAATAAATACAAAGGCCATCTATCTATCAATCTGTTAACTTTGATTAACTTGTAAAACCAACAATTTTTTTAATAAATTTTTAGCAATGTAAATAATTTCTGTACACTTAAACTCTATTTAACTATTTTTACCACCCAATCAGTATAGTATGTGTAAAATTTAAACGCAAAAAAAAGATGCTAAAACAATATTTTTGTGTATACTGCCTATTATAGCAGGGAATTTATGTTTGAAGTTGTGCAATTTTTAGATTGCCCTTGTATACGTTTAATACTTCCAATTAATATCATACTATAATCATTTTTAAATCAAAAAAACGTATAGTAGATATATTAAACTTATGCCCATCTGACACTATGCATTTTTCTGTATAACTTTCTATATAGTCAATTGTACAAATTGACCTTGAGTAGTTTCTATATAATTTTCTATACAGTTAATTTTTTCCTGTATGATACTATGCAGTTTATTGTAGCAAAAATGAATGAAAGACGGCATTCTATTGGCTGCTTTCTGCGGATCGCGTCAACTGTTCGAGATTGTTATGTTTATTTACTTATTTACGTCAACGTCTCTTTTAATCGAGTTGACATAACCTTTCAAAATAACCCTTACAAAACTATATTTTGCTTTAATTTTGGTTATTGTTGTGGATGATTCGTAAGTTTCCTCTAATATTTGTTCTAATGCCTCATTCTTAGCATGCTTATTTTTATATTAAGTAGAATTAATAATTAAAATTAAAATCAGCTGATTACATGCGCCGCCATTATTGTTTACATATGTGAATTTGTGTTCTGCGCAGAAACTATACAATAAAATGATGTTACCAAATATTTCTGTATAACAAACTATATAGAAAATTGTATTCGTGTATGACACTATACCTTTTTGGATTGTACAAACAACTATATAGAAAGTTATACAGAAAAATGGATAGTGTCAGACGGGCATTAAACAACACGCACGTGTATTAAATTTAATAATTAAAATCCTGTAAAATTAATTCTACATCAGATTAATATTTAAAAAACGTCAGTGGGTTTAAAAAATTTAAATTACTTCAATTGAATAATAATGCACAGAATTTGATTAATCTATATATTAATCAAACGCAACGTGCCATTCAATTGTATTAATTTGAATTTATCAAACCTACTAACAAAAATCGAATATTAATCGGATATAGAATTAATTTGGCATGGTTTCTACTACCTTATTATAAATCTAGAAAAAGTTTAAACATGCTACGCAATAATGCAGTTTTGGGAGCTCTTGTTTATATAATAAACACCCACACAGTTAAAAGTTCAAATTCCTTGTCAGTTCAATATCGGTAAAACATCAAATTAAGAATGACGATCGGTATTAAACATGTGCACATATTATGTAATTGTAGAATACACTAAAATAGATTGAATATACGTTATCTTTCTGTTAAACTAAAATGAGTCGTTATGAAGTGAAATAGGTAATATCGTCATACATTTGTTGCAAGTCCCGGATGCGAATTTACAAAACCTTTACTATTAAAGTCACGGAGGTGACAAAATAATGTACAGTGAACATATTTTCCGATTTTTGGCTTATATGCCATAAGCTAGAAATAGTCTAATGCACAGATCATACAATCTAATGTATCCTAAGTAAACAAGCATCAACATAAATTTAAAAACATAACAATTTTTTTTAGTATCACTTTTTTAATCTTTTATTAAAATACTATTTATTAAATTAAGTTACACGTTTTAATGATTCTTTGCACTTTGCCCGTTTGTAAAATATATATATATATGTATATATATTTATATATAATAAATCTGATTCCGTTTTATCAACAAATGTATTGGAATTTTGATAATTTATTTCAGTAATTAGTACAATTATTTTTTCAGATATCCACAGCGTTGTTTTAGCTTTCACCCATGCCGCTTGTTGTTTCAAGAGTGATTTCATAGCTGTCAGTACAGTACTCTAACATCATCATAAACACTCTGCAGTAATATTTTGTTTAACTGTACAAAAGTGCTCAAAAGTCTACTTCTGTAGTAGCAAACATTTGTTTTGGAAATATTACCTTCGATTCATTTCAATCTACAGCATTACTGTCTGTTAGAATGACTTGTGGCTCAAATAATGTATTATTATTTAACAAGACCTTCAAAAAAAAATTCCACTCTCAAAGCTAACTAATTGTTATTTTTCGTATCATTATTATATTAATATAATATTACTTATTAGTAGAGACCGGATTCCTAGCTATTATGCTTACGCTAAATAGTTAAAGCATCAAAATTATGTCTAAATATATGCACAAATTGTGAAGAATGTAATCATTTGGCACTAAGTTTTTTACGCTTTTTTTGGTTTTTTAGTACTTTTTTTGATTTTGGTGCTTATTTTAAAATTTTGTGCTTATTTTTAAGCTTTATTTTTTTAGTTTTGGTTCATTTTTTTGATAAATCAGTTCTTCTATGAAATTTAGTGGATTGAAATGTAAATAAAAAAAGCGTATATTATATTATTATTTAGCAAAATTTACGTATCGAAATCTTGCATACTTTTTATAATATTATTTAGACAAGTTTAATATAATTCTGTAAATCCCGACTGAGCTCATAGGTTATTTTAGTGCCACCTCTTCAAGCAAGTCAAATAACTATATTTTATAATTCCTAAAATAGTCGGTAGGTCGGAAAATCTCTTAATTTTAAAAAAATTAAAAATGTTGTAATACAATTTTTGGATCCTGCAAGTAAGTCAGTGAAAAACTGTCAAGCAGTTCTAAAAAATAAGAAACTTCAAAATAATTTAGCTTTCGGTTTTGTGAGTCATGCCATAAAATCGCTAGGACAACAGGAAAATACGTTAAATGAAAGTCTAATTACAATTATAGATTTCAAAGATGCAATTTTAAAATTACTAGGCTGTATTAGGCAAACAGTGAAATCAAAATCCAAAGATGTATTTTTGAAAAATAGAGGTTTATCTACATTAAATAAAATAAACAGTATTTTGAGTGAAGAGAATGTTCCAGATTTCGATATGAATCCAGCTTTTAAAGCAAAATTTAACCATGCACCAATAACAAGTGTGCATGTTGAAAGAAGTCTTTTCCCTTCAAAAACATTTTAAGTGATTGAAGACAGAATTTATTAACTGTTTTTCTAGATAGTTTTTTTTTAGTTATTTAAAAGTTTTTTTTATATTATTTAAAATGTGTGTGAAAAATACCATCACTCAAACTGTTATTAAAATATTTTATAGTTTTGGATTTTTAAAGTTTTTTTTTTTAATTGTTTTATGCCTTTTTAATGCTTTTTTACATGTTTGGTGCTTTTTTAATGCTTTTTTAGTTACATTTTCATGCATTTTTAAGCGCTTTTATTCGTATTTTAAATGCTTTTTAATCCGGTCTCTACTTATTAGTATTAGCTTAATCAAAAAGAAATCTTTACTTGAGTTTACAACAAAATATTTTTTTAACGGTACATGTAAATACAAATGCAATATTATTTAAAACTCATAAAATATAATCATGTTTATCAATTTAATGATAATTCAAAGAAATTTATTTCATTTTGAAATTCTTAGTAATGCAATGTTGTTGAGCAAATCCAATTAACGTTTCATTTTTAACAATACGTAATAAATAATGCATAATAATGTGTTATGTCAGTTTTAATAAAATTACATATTATTAGATTAATTTATCCTATTTGATACTGTTATTGCTCATGCGATGAGTACAAAAAATACTGATTCATAACAAAAAAATATATAAAAAGATCAAATATTATTAAAGGTGTTATAATAATAGCAAGTGGCATGTTCAACATGCAGAACATAAAAACAAATAATCAAATTATACTTTGCGTTAATGAAAAAAGATTATAATAAATAAACTTTTAGTTAATAAAAATAAGTTGTTTAGAACTCAGCAGTTAACAAATAATTTAATTTTGTTTTGAAGTTTTAATTGTATTTAATACAAATTCAGATTATTACAAATCGCAAAAAAATAAAATTATAGTATTCAATCAAATTATGTTTTCTCGGTACTTAAAGCTATTAGTAGCATTAAAACATGACTAAAGAAATAGATTATTTTTGCAACAACCTGTCGCAATATGCAATTATTGTTGTTCACATACATACCTATAAATAAATGCGTATGGAATTTCGTTGACACTCACCTGAAACAAAAGAATAATAATTATAAACATGTTTTGCTAATTGTAAGCAGATTTTTTAACAAGCATTATTTTAATACGAGTATAATAATATTAATAAATACAGCTTATAGCATAAATTGATTACAAAAGGTTAATAAACTATTTAAAAATTGATTTAGTACAAACAAAGTCATTAGCAACGTAGTTGAACATTATCAAATCAAAGCTATTTATATAAATGCAACGCAAAGGCAGTCCACTATCATTTAGCAGCAGCTATATTTTATTTTTAATTAAAACTAAATTGTTCTTTGTTTTGTCGGCATCTATGGCTTTAATTTGTTATGCAAGTATCTGGCGCTTAAATCTGCATCCACCAAGGTATGTAAAAATAAAAAAAAAATCGCGCAATAGCAATACGCTAACCACAGCAGTACCAAAAAATTCCTTAGCTCCCTTACAGCTTGCTTGTGTAGGTATTACTTATACAAAAACAGATGCATTGCAAATGTTGCTTGCATACTATATGCGTGTCCAATGTACTCTAACTACAGCAGTATGTACAAAAAAGTTCCTTTGCCCTTGTGTAGGTATTTTAGATATACAAAGTCAAAAGTACTGCAAATGTTGCTTGCATACTGCATGCGTGTCCAATGTACGGCCGGGCCGGAGTGAGAATCCATCCTGTTTCTTATCCAGAACTAACTAAGAACAATATCTACCAATCGTGTATGAGTTGAAAAAACAACCAAAAAAACAAATTCTGATAACAAAAAACCCAGGAAAGAGTAAAAAGCAATTCACCTAACCTGGAAACAAAATTTAAATGTATCCAAATTGACAAACATCAAAACCACCAACCAAAAAGTGCTAGAGTAAAAATCATTACACCAATTACCAACCTTAAATATACTGACCAACAAAAAAAAACGATATTATCATCTAAACCCTTAAAAAAAATATAACATCAGTCGCACTCCGAAACCTAATAGGGCCCACCTCTATCAAACATGTCTATAGACTACGACTCGAACAAACAACTAAAAAGTCCGCAATATTTTCACTCAAGTCCCAGATCATATCAACAAATCATCCTAAATAATAAATTTGATTTTTAAACATTTATTCTTATACAGCATATTGACTACTATTTTTACTTTGTCATGCAAAAAAAGTTGCTTAATTCATGAATGAATATTAATGTCTACAACAGAAGTAGCAAACCAAAGTAGAACAGAAGAGTAATATTGTTGTAAGCCAAGTAAGAATGTAAACTGTAACCGTTGAGGTTTTCATTGTTCTGCATAAAACTAGAATACTATGTAATGTCATTGTGTTGAGATACCATTAAAAGAATATTTCAATAAGTTCTCGGCACAGAGCATCCGATAAATAGAATACTATTTTAATTAGTCGATTCGCTAATATCATCGTTACAGTTAAAGGAGGATAATTTAAAGAAAATAAACTCTAAAAATGATTCAAACATTTTGTCAAATAAAAAACAAAGCAAAAACCCAAATTAAGAAGCCACCTTTGCTGTTGAATTGAAAAAGAAAACAAAAAGCCATAACTGTAATCAAATTGGACATTGGTAAATAAAAATGTCCTAAGAAAAATTCATCAAGCAATAAGAAATAGTATAGTATTGTTTGTTCAAACAAAAATTAAACTAATAAAAGTAACTTTTGGTTTGGTTTGACTTATCATCGTGAATGGTTTGTAAAATTTTAGTAAAACGTGTCGTTGAAATTGCTAATGATCAGTATTTAGAAATAGAAAGATGTCGGTACAATTTTAATTGAGAGCAACGTCTTTTAGAAAACGTGTTATATGTGGCAGAAATGAAAAGAAATTTATTATGGACGGCAGTTTTAACAGACAATTGAAATAGGATATTCAGCCATGGTCTTCAAACCAAAGACACACCAAAAAGCAATTAGATTAATTGATGTTGAACAGTGGAAATGTGCAATAGTATAGGATTGACAGTGAACGTGTTTGTAAACTTGCTAAAAGTTTGTATAGACTGAAGCCAGCCTTTTGTTGTTTAATTTCTAATCAAGTGAATCGGATCCATATGTTTCCATTCGCCATATAGTAAACAAATCATTGTAGCTACCTATGTCAATGATGGCTTGGTCGTTTCAGGTGACACAAATAAAAATGAGTCAGTGATTTTATATTTGAAGAAACATTTCAAAGTTAAAGTTTTTGAAGCAAAGTGTTGCCTGGGTCTACAAATTAAACATAAATAAAAAGTGTTTTTTTTTTAGAAGCAAAGAACATTAAATTAAAATAAAACACAAAAAAATGTTCAATGATATTGGCCTTACTTGAAAGATAATTTTATGGCATTAATGTTTGAATATGATTTCGGGCATGTGACCGCCGCGAATAAAGCGTACATGGCGTAATCTGGAGGTCAAATTTTCATACACTGTTTGCAGTAATTCAGGCTGTATTTTGGCAATAATGCGTCAAATGTTGGCTTCCAAGTGCTCAATTGTTTCTGGATTATCGGTGTTGACATGGGACTTTACATATCCCCAGAGAAAATAATCTAATGGCGTCAAATTGCATGAACGAGGTGGCCAGTTAACTGGTCCATTTCGTGAAATTAATCGTTCGTAAAATGTTTTCTTTTTAGTAAGTTCGAATTAAATTAAATAATGTTATATTATTATTATCATCATATTATTTATTTCTTCTAAATTGCTCAAATTCAAAAGATATTCAAAAATTTTATATAAACTAATAAACTTTTTTTTTTATTTCTCCTTCAATCTATTTTGAAAATAAAATGTAGAATCACAAATATAAATTGTTACCTCCGTGCCAGGTACTGTCTACTGGCATGCCAGTACGCGTTCATACATGCCCTATGGTATGCCTTTTGCACATTGCATGCCAAATTATCAAACAATTTTGATTTCGTGCAATTGCAATTGCATGCCAGCTAGAGGCATGCCATTTGACAGAATACACGTGCTAGTAGCTGGCATGTGCAAGTAGCTGGTATGAGTTTGTGCAAGTAACTGGCATGTGTATTCCCGGCTTAATGCCAGATAATTTTCTTGAACTGAACCATTTTTTTTCAAAATAAATTTGAACAATTGAACGTTGCTCCGGCGTGAGTTTATTCATGATAAATTGCCAAACCAAACTAACCTCAAAACAACCGAGATCTATCAAATCAGCTGTCACAGATATAAGTGTTGCCAATTTAAAGTTCGCCGCCTCTAAAAAAAACACCCTTTACAATTGCGCAATTCATATTCATTAAGAAACTTACACAAAAAAGTATTAAATCGTTTTAATATGATAAATTGTAAACAATTAAAAGTTTCCTATATCGTAAAGTATGCTAGCTATGTAGTTAACCGATATCTAGAACGGCACAGTCAGCATGGGTATTGTTTATAAAAGTAACAATAATCTTAATTTCAACGGTTGCAGTAATGTTAATAACAGTGATACATAAAAATCAACCAGTCGTTATGTGTTTCACATTGGTTGGGCATCAACACGAAAACGGTCAGTTTCAACCTTTTCAATAAAGTCCAAATATGTTGCAGGATGTCAATCAATAAAAGAATTAGTTTTGCTTAAACATTTAGTAACTGAATTAAACTCAAAAAACACTATGGAAGCAACATTTTACATGAATATCAAAAGTGCTATTCGTTTGATCAAAAATCCAGTGTTTCATTAAAGGTCTAAACTCATTGACGTGCAGTACCATTTCATCCGAGCAAATTTTTGAATTGAAATATATCAATACCGATGAACAGTTACCCAATATATTTCCAAGAATTTTTATTCAAACTTATATTAAAGTCGTCATAATTGCAATTTAATAAAATAAAGTTTTATATATTCTATTTTTATCATAACAATGAGTGGGAGTGTTGAGGTTTAAATTGTTTTGCATAAAACTAAATCTAGAATACTATGTAATGTCAGTGTGTATCAGTCAGTTAAATTAGAACATTCAACAGTTAGTTTTTTTATCAATTGTTTACAACATATTTTAATTATCAGCGTACTTTTGTTTTAATTGAAATACCATTCAAAGAATATTTCAATAATAACAAAACCCATTTTTATTAAATAATTGTAAATCAAAAAATGTTAAATGCTATAAACTTAAATCTTTAACATTAACAAAGTAGACCATTACTACAAATTTTAATTAAAAATATTTACATTTTAACATCAAACGAGCAAGTTCTAAATTTTATTGTGCTAATCTATCGTTTGCTTCTCCATGCAGCAGATATCTCTAGTAAAGCAGTTTCTCAATTCAGCGCAAGATTCTAGCAAACCGTTTCTTAATTACAACCTGAAAGCTGATAGATAGCCATTCATTGCCACAAAAATAGTTATAATAAAACATGCCGACTGAAATACAACAAATGTTTTATTAACTTTTTTAATTAGTTTAATAAGATTAAATCTTGGTTTCAGTTTACATCTTGATTCAGGATTTGTTATACCTGAAAATAAAAAAAATGTGGCCACAAGTATCATTCTCAGCGTTCTGAACAAATTAATCTAATCTGATCCTAATATTATTTAATAAGGAGTGTTTTGAGGCTTACCACATTGCCTCACAACAATTTCCGCATCAACCATACTTTTGCGGTTTAATAAACTTTAATGTTACTTTTTATTTACAACGTTAGTCTAATATAGTCTATAGTGTATCGAAAGCCGAAAATAGGCTTTAGCAGCAGCCCAACGCTTTTAGCAGCGAAGCGACAAAATTTAATAATTTTATGTTTCAAAAAAATTTTCTTCCTCAGCAATAATATTGAAAAGATTATTATCAACTATCTTGATAAATTTATTCAAATTTATTGCAGTGCAAGAACTGAGTTGATTCAAATATTTTGATAAACTGTCATTTACAATTTCTACGAAAGTTAACAAGAAAAAAAACTCAAAAACCGTTCATTAAAAAAATTAATATTCATATTCTAAAATACTTTCTTTCGGTGATAGTAAAGATTTAATTACAAGTTGTCATTATTATATGGTTTAATAAAGTACTCCTATTATGTAACTTGCGTTATTTTTTGCTATGATATAACTCAATACAAAATAAAATCAAAAAACATAACTCTTAATTAGTAACAAAAATGTTGTGTCACGTGTATTTTTATAACAAAGTAATGTATTTGTGACGTGTTGTATGTGATAAAACATAGCGTGCTAGCATAAAGGTTAATAAATTATAGATGACGTACTGATCAATTTGCCATTTTTTTTTAAATAAATATATGTAGGTGGATTACTTTAAAAACACTATAAATCCAAATTTATTGTAGGATTTGTAGTTGATAAGCAATAATCGTTAATTATATTTATTTTAAATAATATTAGTCAGATGGCTTCTGTCTAATATACAAACTCAAATCATATAAATAGTTAATAGCACGTAATATTTGTTGCTATGCTGTTGAAATAGTAATTATTAAATGAATAATTTACAATCATCTTTTGTAAAATAGCATCAGCTGAATATTAACTTCTAGAATTATTACTAATATTTACATTTCCCTAAATCATTCCTCAGTATTGACTAATCATATGTGCATGACCCGTTATAATCAATTTATGACCCTATATGATGAAATTTATTATTTAAATTTGATAAAAAATCCACCTATTATCATCCAATAATAAAAAGATTATTTGTATGATTATTTATAAATTATTTATAATAATCATTCATATTATCAAATTTAGAAAAACAAATAATACTTATTATTTATTTAGCTTGCATTAAATGGGATCATATCTACAGCAAATAGAGCATGTGAAATGTTACTTTTATTATCAGAATACTGTCAGAAAATAAATGGAATAAATTCAAATCTCTTGCCAACTTCATAATTTTAGCATATTCATATCTAAAAGTTATAAACAATGTTGCCTACGTAAATTGTATTATATCACACGAGATAAATAAAAAATTATCGTACAGACGTATAAAAAACAAAACATAATTCAATTTGAATTTATATATATTTATGTTTAAATTGCTGACAGTATAATAAGCTATAATTAATATAGAGAAAATGAATATATTTTAGAGCAAGGCTAAATGCACGTTACTTTTTTTCTATCATTTCCGTGAAGAACTATAGGAAACTAAAGATAAAATAATTATAAATAATAAAAATGAAAGTAATAGATTAAAAACTTTCCTGGCACGCAGAAATAAGTCACGCAATTCATTGAAATAAAACAATGGTTATGATTATTTCAAATAAAATGTATACACGTGTAGGTGCATTTACGTTTAAATCTTTGTTTACGAAAATATAATTGCACGCATTAATCAGGTAGTTTTAAGTAGAGCTAGAATATCAAGTTAATTTTTATTTTTTTTATTTTAGAAATTTAACTACAATATTAACAGTGATAGTGCAAAATGTTGGCAAAAAATTAAGTGTTTTAAATTTATGGTAGAGCATACTCTAAAAATACTCCTCTATAAATATTTTATAGAAATATACAAATCGTAAAAATGAAAATTTATTGGTTCTTTTTGCCAATGAATGAATAAATTTAATTATTGCATATTTTTGTTCCATGATTTTTTAGGATGTAAATATGTAATAACAATAAAAGTCTATTATATATTAACTCTTATTGTTAATAATGACTAGAATATTTAGAAAATAAATTTGCATAAATTTTACAAATATGATGATTCAATTGAATATATAAAGACGGATATATGATTTACTTTAATTAGTTTTTAATTATTTAAATTTCAATTAAATTTAAGAAACAATAATTAAAATTCAAGTCTATTGTTCACTGTTTAATTATATCCTCCATATACTCCGAGGTCAAGACAAGTGTAGTAAATGTAAATATAATAAACCTTTTATATACATACGGGCAGACTACGGGTGACCAGAAAATTAATTTTAATGATTATTTGAACATTTTAATATTCGGTTTACTTGTTGCTTCGAATGAAGTAAACAATTATTTTAATTTTATTTTTTATAAAAATAATATCTGAATCTGATTCATGCAATATCAAGACTAGGCATTACTGAAATATTTATTATTGAAGCAAATCTGGATTAATAGAAAACATTTTTGGAAAAGACAAGCAGTTTACTAAAACCCCACACAAGACACTTTAGTTCGCAATGAAAGTTGGTCACTAAACTAAACTCTACTCTCGCTAGAACAAAATATACTAGTAAACCAAAACCTTAAAAAAATATCAAAAATATAATTATAAAGAACTGTATTGTTAAAAAGCAACACTTTAATAACAGAAGTCTTACAACTTGTTTGAAGGGGTTGATGGAATTATTGGTTAAAGAGTTTCATCATTGTTTGAAAAAAAAAATCATAATTTTTAATTTTGTGCATAGTTCGGTCTAGTTTTTATATTTAGGCTTAGAAAGACAAAAATTATTACAATGCACAATAGTTATTTACATAAAATCAACTAGATTGTTTTTATTGTTTCCATGATGAATCAATTTAAAATCTAAATAATAAGAAAAGTTAATTTTTCTGATGCAAAGTTTATCAGATTATTTTTAAATCAATTTACCAGCTGTTTAAAAGTATAGTGACTGTCGGGTATAATTTATTTTTTTAAATATAAAAGGAAGTACTGGGAGCATTGGATCCCTGCAAACCAAAAACGGAAAAAAACACAGAGACAGTTGAGAGCTCTGCAGACACACTTCCTGGGCTTTATGCTAACGGAAGTTCGTAATCAAGAAAACCTGCAATTGCCAAATAAAGCGGCAATCAAAAGAGACTGGAAAAAAGCGAAAACCATAATACATCGGGTCAACCTGAAATTGGAGATCAACACATTCGAGCGAATCAAGTCGCCAAGAACCAATGAAATTGATCCCATCGTACTACAGGAAGGGTTCGCAGTGGTGAAAGAGTCTCTATGCGAGATCCTCAGAGCAAGCCTAGCACTTTCACAAATACCAAGGAGCTGGAGAGTGGTCAAGCAATTATTTATACCAAAGCCAGGAAGACCCACGTATGCCCTGGTAAATCCTACATACCAATAGCTTGACATCCTTTATGCAAAAACTATTAGAAAAAATAGTCGACAGGCACATACAGGACGAGGTGCTAAAAGCCCGACCACTGTACCAGCATTAGTATGCTTACCAAATGGGTAAATCCTGCAAATTAACTATACACCAACTAGTCAGCAAAGACAAAAACACCATCCAAGACAAAGAAATAGCTTTGGGGCCATTTGACAATACTACCTTCAAATCCATTGCAAAGGCAATGGGAAGATAAAGAATAGACTCTCTCGTCCAACAATGGGTCAACTCCATGCTCAAGAACCAGACTGTCTAATCATAACATTATATAGAAAAACTGTAATAGCAAAAGGAGCCAGCGGGTGCCCACAGGAAAGTGTACTCTCACCCCTACTGTGGTGCTTAGTCATGGACAAATTACTAGAGATACTCAACAACATGGTCAACTTTGCCCTAGGTTATGCAGATGATCTCACAATCTTTGCACGCAGGAAGTTTGGAGCAACCGTGTCAAACGGCTAAACACCGTAGAAAAAAAGATTATCAGTAAACCCAAGCAAAACAACGATTGTACCGTTCACAAGACGGCAAAACACCACAGACCTAAAAAACCTGAAGATGTATGGAGCCAAGCTCACAATGTCAAAAGAGATAAAATATCTGGGACTAAAGCTTGACGCTAGGTTAAACTTCAGTTCACATCTGACAAATATAACAACAAAAGCCATTCGAGTGCTTATTGCTACCAAAATTATGGTCGGATGTACATGGGGACTAACACCTGGCATGACCAAATGGTTATACACGGTGGTGGTAAGACCCATTATCACATACAAAGCGCTTGTATGAATAGAAACAACCACTCTCGATTGCACACCCAAAAAACTAGACAAAGTTCAAAGACTAGCATGCCTGATGATAACGGAAGCAATGAAAACAACGCCCATGGCAGCTATGGAAGTACTATTATCATTACCGCCACTTTACCTGATGGTAATGACCAAGGCAAAACAAGCAGCATACAGACTGCGGATAAACAAACAAACCTCGAGACCCACAAACCTAACACCTATAACAAAGGTATTGCATGAAAAAGAAATACTAACGATGAGGTCGGACTTTATAAACGGCCATTGCATCAGCAAAACAAATGTATAAAGAACAGATATGGGAGAGAGAAATTTACGAGGACAAACGCCAAGAAAAGCAAACCAACTGGCTAAAGGTACTGGACTTCATCAAAGAGATAAAGCTGCTCGAGGAGCAAAACACCAGAAGTGAACAACAGGTTCAATAGAACCGCAATGCAAGAGGCGCCAAGCAAACCACCTCAAGGTAAGGAAAGTAAACGGTGGGTTAGTAAAAACCTGAAAAAAAAAGTCCTTCCGTACTCAAAAAAAAAGATCACAACCATCAATTACTTCTAAAAAGTGTTTTTTTAATGTGTCCAAACTTTCAATAGAAATCAAAAATTGCCATAAAACGTTTAACATTAGAGCAACGCTGTATGATCAAAACTAGTGTTTTGTGCGCCAAACTTATAGAACACTTCCAAATTTTTTTAACGCCTAACCGAGCGATGTATTTGCCAAATTACAACAAATTGCAAAACATTTCATGCTGCTGGATATCAAAACAGAAACAAGAACAAACTGTGCGTTCCCAAAAAATTATCGCCGTTGTTGTTGAAAATGTTAATAAAAATCCAAGTTCACAGAAATGTGACTTTTACTTAATGATCTTATAAGCTGGTGCCTTACAAGATCCAGTACTCAAATCAAAAAACCATCGTTTGCTGAATGAGCTCAAAATCAATAGCAAGTAGACCCATAATTTTGTTTCGGAACAAGCTCATTTTTAGGTAAATGGTTGCGTTAATAAAAAGAACCGCCGCTTTTAGAATAAATATAATCCGCAAATAATCCAACAATTGCCATTGCATCCATAAAACTGCTGTTGAAGATTGTACGCCAGTGACATCATTGAACCGTATTTTTGTTTTAATCAAGATGGAGAGCATATTATTCTTGATTAATATTTGATTAGTTTTTCCCATTTTTTTGAGACCTTCTTCTTCACTTAGTTCTTACTCTAGTTTTCCGTACTATTTTGTCTCTCTATCATTTGGCATCCCAACCACGTGTCCATACCAACCCAGTTGCTTTTTCTCAATTTCCGTGTAAATGCTTCCTACTTCAAGTCTCCGCCGTATTTCTTTAACTTTTTTAAGAAACTTCATTTCAACGGCTTGCAATTTGCTCATTGTTCTTTGTGCCAGCGCCCAATTCTCACTACCATATGTTAGTGCGGGTCTGTAATCATCTTGTGTCTTTTCATTTTTGTTTGCGTGGTAACTCCTGTTTGATGATTGTATTCTGATATTTATTTTTTCTTCCCTTCTTACAAGCTTACCCTACTATTTCTACATCTATCTATTTTTGTGTCTGTTGTTATGTTATCCCTTGCTATAACCATTATTTTTGTCTTCCCTACGTTTATTTTCATATTGTACTTGTTTAGAGCTTCGTTCCAAATATTGATGTTTACATATTTTCTTTCATTTGTGCTAGTATTGAAACGTCGTGTGCAAAAACACACTCTCCAAACTCAATATTCTTCATATATATCTTTTTTGGACCTTTTTGTTTAAAAATATTATAAAATGCTAGAAACTTAGTACTCCTTTCTGTCTTAAACTCTTTATTGTTAAAAATTCGTTAGTTGTCTTGTTTTCAGTTCTTATGTAGTTTTTATCCATCTCAGTTTTTCTTCAATATTTATTTCCTTCAGTATTCTCCACATTGTTTTTCTTGGAACTTTATAAACCAATAACCAATACTATGTTATCATTTATATTACACTTCTGTAGGCTTTAATCAGCAACCTACTTACTGTTTCATAAGAAATAGATTTTTGTTTTCATAGACCACATATTGTTTTCTGTGCTACAAATAAGAGCCAATAACCAATACTATGTTATCAATTATATTATACTTTTGTAGGCATTTAATCATAAACCGATGTCGAACGCAATCAAATGCTTTTGATAAGTCAGTGTATATAACATCCGTTTGAATATTATTGTTAAAGTTAAGTTAAAAAAGATTAATTGAGTATCATTTAGCAAATTTGTCATAGTCGATATTTTCTTTATAAATCCATGCTGATGTGGAGTAATTATATATTTGCTCAGCCAATATGTGTTTAAATATTTTTGAAAAACTACTTAGAACTGCTATAGGCCTAAAATTGACAATATCTGATTTAACTCCTTGTTTGAAAATGATATTTATATATTTATTATTTTAACTTATTTTCAAATTATAAAACATATTAAAGTCTCCCCTAACATCTATCTTTTTAGATGACTGTAACAAGCATTGTTGAAAATTTTTTTACTAAAAAGTATCATGATTTTGTGATGACTACATTTTTGCTTTTATATAATCAGTCCTATTATTTCTTAAGTGTACCAAGAAGGATATTTATTTTTCTTTGACTATTTTGACTATTTTGCATATAGATTATATCATACAACAAGTTGCAAGCTGTATCAACTGAGTTAGTTTTAAAAAGGTCGTTCTATTTATATGTAGCTAATTCTAAATAGAAGAGTTGCTTTCTTAAAATTATATGCTTTGTAGCTATTACTACGTTCAAACATACTTTGTGTATTGCGTATAACAGTAACATCTACATTTAATGCAGGATGATATTTTAAATATTCTAGTGTTAGTAACTCGTCAGCCGCTAAAACATTACACTTAATTTTATTAGACGTGAGTACACGGTACAGTAAACGGCCCATACTATTTAAAACAAAACTACATTAATGCGAATCGTTACAAAGCGATGATCATTAAATATTTGATTCCAAATGAAATGAATGAAAAATATTGATCTGGAAACAATGTGGCTCTAACAAGATGCGTCTTGGCATACTAGAGATCAAATTTTGAATGACTTCTTGAGAAGTATTTTCCCATTCTTGAATTGCCGTGTCTACCAGTTGATTGTGGTTGGCAGGTGGAAATGTACAACGTCAAACTCTTTTTTTTTTAATACCGTCCCATATATGCTCTATTGGGTTCATGTCAGAACTATTAGCTGGCTATTCCATGAATAGAATAGCAACAGCGTTTAAGTAGCAAATAACTTGCCTAGCCACATAAAGACGAGCATTATCCTGCATAAACAATAAATTCGGCCCCACATAACCATCACATGGGCAACAACGATGTGTTCAAGCTAATAATCCGTATCCATTGACCTAATACGTATAGGGACCAACTCTGTGCGACTATCGAAACAGATGCCTCCCCAAAACATTACAGAGCCACAATCAAACCTCATTCCAAGCCTTACCCAAACAAGCTCACGTCCATCCAAAGATTTAAGCCTAATCCTAGATTGATCTGAAAGAAAACCACCTGCCAATTATTAAGAGTCCAATCTTAATGATTTCTCGCAAAACGCAATCTTTGAGTTTTGTGCTCTCTGGTGAGCAGAGGTTTTTTGACCGGTTGCCTGCTGTCCAATCCAGCTTCGTTTAAACGCTTTCTAATCGTTCGGAAAGATACAAAAAGAATGTGAGCAGCTACAAACTTATTTGTTAGGATGTCGTTCTCCTGTTTCATAGAGCTAATAGTCTAAGAAAACGCTTATCTATTGGATTAGTACACCGTTTTCGCCCTTCTCCCGGCCTTCGTAAGTGAGAACCTGTCTCGTTAAATCATCTAACCATGCGACTTATGCTGAAATGGTTTTTTCCTATCACATTAGCAAGATGACGGATCGAATATCCCTCATCCAGCAAAGTTGATGTTCTTACAGATTCCTCCACTGACAAATTTGTTCTGCAAATCATTAGTAAAATGTATTACACTCACAAATTCTGTCCATGAGTTTATAAGCCACCATGTACATATATCCTAAACATTTTTTTGTTATTCTTAAAATTTGTAAAATGTATCTACCAAATATATAGTTTTTAAAAAACATATTACAAAAACCACTATTTCAATTTTTTTTCTCAAAAAAAATC
Organism: Tachinus rufipes; assembly: GCA_963932245.1. Classification (NCBI taxonomy): domain Eukaryota; kingdom Metazoa; phylum Arthropoda; class Insecta; order Coleoptera; family Staphylinidae; genus Tachinus; species Tachinus rufipes. Next base: position 65,114,817 of record OZ010745.1, on the reverse strand, counting down.
CTATTTTGTTTCCACCACTATTTTCCATTTTTTGTTTATTAAAAAAAAAACATAATCATAACATTTAAAAGCATAGTCAATAAAAACGCTTATTAGATTGTCAAAAGAAAAACATTTTTAATAAACTAAAAAACATCAAAGTATCTTTGCAGTACAGTCCAAACATAAAACGACTAAGTAAAACTATATACAAAACATTGTGCAGCTGGTGATAGAAAGACAAAGAAAGTAGAAACAAAAAAGCAACCCAACAATCTTGTTTTAACAATTGAAAAAAAAAACACAATTAGCTTCTTAAAAATTAACACTGAAGATCTAGAATAAAAGAATATAACACAATATGTCACTATGATATAAAAGTTTCATTGTTGGGGCCAATGCTAATGAATATGTATTAATGTTAAATCAGATCTTAGTACCGGTTAGAAAAAAAAAACAGAAGAAGCAACAAATACAAATTACATACTCCGAAATATAAAAGAACAAACAGAAAAAAAGCTACTTAAGAGTTATGTTCAACAGAAACGTAATAATAATAAACCACATAAAAAAGAAACATCGGCCACAACATTGAGCAGCTTGACGCCCATAATCAAATATTGAGTTTAAAACCTAGTATTTAATCATTTAAACGTTGTACAGAAAATAATGTTAATCGTTTGCAAACATATACAGCTGAAGATTCCTAACGTTTTATTAAGCGCGAAGCTCGCCTCAGATTTTGCATTATCCCAAAGATGTAGAAAAGATTTATTGTGAGTATTTTTTTAAATTTTTTATCCGCAACAAAATTGTCTTAATAAATTAATAAATTTTTATGACCAAACTTCAAGTTACAAACAAAATTTTACTAATATTAATCTATTTTACAATCAAATTAGCTTTAATATTCATAAAGTAAATTTAATCTGTTAAGAAAATTATTCCATACTTCTACGAGTTCTGTACATAATGCGTATAAATGCTGGATAAGGAAGGAACTAACATTAAAGCAACAACAATTTTAATCTTTAAAGTTGCAAGTATCTTTTTATCAAATTGTAAATAATAATTACTGCCCCTTTATAGAAATAAAATTCACACTGAACAAAGCCCGCATTACAACTATTTGAATAGAAAAGCTTTGCAGTTAAATTGGTTTAATAGTTTATAAACTCACAAGTTTGTTAAACATGTATTTACAACAACTGAAACCGGATTAGCTTTACAAATGTAGCAAGAAAAAGATTTCAATAAAGCCACAAAACAGAATTGAATGAAGTTTATGGTATTATAATATAATTGTTAAAAAATTAAATTTAAAATATTACTTTAAAAATTATATCACAGTACAGATATTATTGTTTGAACTTTAAATGTACCATTAAAATAATAATAGTTTATTAAAAACTATTAAATAACTATTAAGCATTTTAAATCATTGAAATTAATGTCGAAATAAGAATTTAGATATTGCGTTATAAAAAAAGTATATCAATAAACTAAATTTTTTAATGGCGCATTAAAATACCGTGATATAATTTAGTGAGCTCAATTAAGCATGCTTTGTGCAATTTACGTGTTGATACTAATTAATTTTGATCAAAAAGCTGGCAGATGAAATCACATTGCGGTATGTGACCTAGTTTATTATTAATAGATCTTATAATTATTGTTTAACAGTAATTAATAAAGACAACAATGGCTAATCAGTTCCCCTGAACTGCCAGTGATCTTGGTTTTAGTATTATTAATGCAGAGTAAGGACAAGTTAATGATAGTTTTTTTATAAAGCATAATTCACGTATAAATACGTATATGTGGTTAAATATTGTCATAGAAACAAATCCTAGAGTATTAATAATTTATTTATATTGATCAGTGGATAACAACATGTTTGATAAAATAGATCAAAATTATTTAAAGATATCATGTTACTAAGTGATTACTATCAGATTATTTATTACTATTTTAACAAAGGAATTTGAAGTTAGCTAAAATTACAAATATATTTACGCAGTAGTGAACCAAATCAAGGTAAAATAAGTAAGTTCATTAAAACTTATGGATCATGTAACATTCAAAAAATAGGATAGTAGTAGTAAATAAAAAAAGGTAAAAAAACAATAAAAATATATTTATCTTTAAAAGCATGAAGGTATATGTTTTGAACAAGCCATATGCACATTTCTATAAATTGTCGGATAATCAACAATATAAAGTGCATTGTCCTGATGCAAAACAAAACTATTTCAATTTTCCGGTCTGTTAGTTTACTAAGCAAGTCAACCTGCATAATTTGGAAAAAGACCACACGTTGATTAAAAAGTTTTTTTATATCAAGTAAGCTTGGTGTAGCCTCTTCCCAATCAATTTGACTAAAAATATTGCCAGATGTATTTATGACTGTGATAATGAGATGTGATTAACAATAAACCTCGCAAATGTAAGAAAGGTAAATCCATATTTTTTAAACGTTTATAAAAATTCTGGAAACTATTAATAAATTAATTGTTTATTCTACTTTTTTGAAAGATGGTTTTTATTCATTCGCGTAACATAAGTGTTATATATATATGCACACGCATGTACGTCACTTACAAATCAACCTCGATATAAATCAAATGATCGTGTAACAAAAAAAACAAATAAAGTGTCAGTTTGTTATTTTCAGAAATAGAGATGTGTCCCATTTATTATGTTCCACACAATATATAACATGGCGACGATGATAAAAGATTATATAGGGTTTAATCTAAAGAACTGTTAAGTTTGTGAATGTGCGTGTGTGAACAGTGATTAAAAAATGGTTAGCGTAATAGGAACGATGCAACAGTTTGGGAAGGATGGAAATGACGATTGGATAATTTACCAGGAATGCCTAGAACAATATTTTACGGGAAACTCAATAAAGGAGGGAGAAGTACAAGTGGCTACACTGTTAAGTCTAGTAGATAACAAATCTTACAAACTCCTACGCAATTTAAGTTTTCATAAAATACCCAAAAAATTAAATTACAAGGAACTATGTATTTTAATGACAAGGCATTTTAGTCCGCCAATAAACGTATTTCGTAAGAGAATACAGTTTTATAATGCTAAACAGGAAAAAGATGAAAATGTAAGTGAATGGTTTGCACGAATAAAAAACCTATCAATAAATTGCAAATTTGAAGACAAGCTTGACAGTGTATTGAAGGACAAATTCAAATCAGGCATGTGTGAAGGCGCTGTTTTAGACAAAATGTGCAAAGTAAATCCAAGCTGTAATCTACTAAAACTTGTGGAAACTGCAATGGCAAAAGAAAATGTCAATTCAAAAGAAAATGACGCAAATGGACTTCTTTTTGTGCAAACAACAGCTCATCAAAAGAGGAGGCTACACGCAAAATCGACAAAGGCAAATCAACAGCACGTGAACGGATGGCAACACGAACACAACAGAATGACAGCTGACAGAACAAACGTAAGCAATAATGGGTCAAAAGGGAATTGTGGAAAGAAGCATGATAGAACTTGCAGATACAAGAATTATAAATGCATCAAATGTGAGAAGCATTTACAAACAATTTGCAGATCAAAGGGTAGAATAAATAAAGTAGATGTACTTAATTTTAATGACAATAGTTTTGACATAAAATCAATAAATCAATACTAAAAATTAATAATATTGATGTTAATTATTATAGGCCAATAATAATAAAACTAATCATTAAAAATAAAGTACATAGTTTTCAATTAGACTCCGGATCAGCTATTAGTGTAATTCCATTTAGATATTTTAAAAATAACTTTGATGATAATTTGTGTGAATCAAATGTACCCACTGGATATTTTATAACTCAAGCAAATTATAAAAATATCATAAAAAAATTAAAAATATTTGTAGTTAAGAATGCTAATACATGTTTATCGACTTTATCCATGATTACAATCTTAATTTTAATGTTGCATGTGTTAATAGTATTAATGAAATGAACATAGTAGATGCTTTAAGACAGGGGCGCTCAAACAGTTGATCGCGATCGACTGGTCGATCGCGAGAGGTTTTCAAGTCGAACGCTTTTTATCAAATATATTTTAAATTTCTGACATGTATTGTATAAAAGTACACTAAATATTTATTTTTTAACAATTATTTTTATCTAGTGACTAGGTTTTATTAGGACCTAGTGACATAGTCGATCGCTAGTCGTCTAATACGTTTATGGTAGATCGCCGATGCTCTAAGTCTGAGCGCCCCTTCTTTAAGGATTAGGTATCCTGATGTTTGCAGTAATAAACTAGAAAAATACAAGTATGCAAAAATACAACTTCGATTAAAAAAGGACGCAAAACCTATACATTCAAAACCTAGAACAGTACCATTGGCAATAAAAGAAAAAGTCGAACAAGAGTTAGACAGGATGGAACAACATGGAATCATTACACCTACATGCAGTGTTGAATGGTCATCATGTATTATCCCTGTTGTAAAAAAATGGTTCTATTAGGATTTGTGCAGACTATAAGTCAACTATAAACAAATATTTAGAATAAATTTATTATCCATTACCAAGGATTGAAACTTTATTTTCTTATCTTCATGAAGATATTGAATCTTCACGTATTGATTAATCAAATGCTTATTTACAGTTTGAATTAACAGAAGATTCACGTAAATTAGTAACGTTAAGTACTCATAAAGGCTTGTATTTAGTAAACCGTATACCATTTGGAATAAAATCATCTAGTTTTTATTTTCAAAAACATACAGAGCAGTTATTTTAAGGTGTAAAAAACGTGATAACGTACTTAGATGACATTTTAATAACTGGCAAAAATAGATCAGAACATTTAGAATCACTTTATAAAGTATTTGAAATATTAAAAGAGACTAACTTAGTAGTGAACTTAACAAAATGTTCTTTTCTGCAAGAATCATTAGAATATCTAGGGCATAAAATTATAGAGACGGTCTAAAAAATTTTCAAGTAAAGTAGAGTGCATTGTAAAAACACCAGAACTCAAGAACATTTCACAAGTACGATAATTTTTAGGAATGTCAAATTATTACTCTAAATTTATTCCAAAAATATCTGAAATTTTACATCCTTTGTATAATTTGCTTAAAAAAAACAACTAAGTTTGAATGGAGCAAAAATTGCCAAAAATCATTTGAAAAAATTAAAAATATTATACCATTCATTTTAATCCAACACTTCCAGTAATTATAACAACGGATGCTAGCAATTATGGTATCTCAGGGGTGTTAAGCCACAAAATGACGGATGGATCAGAGAAAATGCTAGCATGCATATCAAGAACATACATATACGCCTGCAGAAAAATCTTATCCTATTATTTATAAAAAAGCTCTAGCAATCTATTTTACAGTTTTTTAAAGAATATTTATACGGTATAAAGTTCAATTTAAGAACAGATCATAAAGCATTAACGTCAATTTTTGGGGAACATAAAAGTATATCACAAATGTATACCAACCGTATGCAGCGTTGGGCTATATATTTAGCAAAATTTAATTATTCAATAGAACACATAAAAAGTGCCAAAAATTGTATTGCTGACTGTTGGTTAAGGCAATTGTCTACAGAAACTAAAGAAAACCATGAAAACATTCATTTCAACTGTATTAAAAATACATCAATTAATTTTACAAAACTGAGAGAAAAAACAGAAAATAATCCCAAAAGTAATGATAAATATAAAAAATTACTGGAAAGAAAAGATAAATGAAATATTAAAATGTTATTATATAAAAAGAAATGAATTAACCGTAAAAGATGGAACAATATTTTGGGGCTATCGGATAGTAATTCCAAATACATTACATAAAAAGATATTGGATGAAATTCATAGCACTAATTTAGGAATCATCAAGATGAAATCAATGACAAGGTCATACGTTTGGTGGCGAGGAATAGACGAGGAAATTGAAGATATAGTTAAAACATGCACCATGTTTAAAAACAAGACAAATCTTTAATAAATGGACTGAAAGTAGCATGTCATTTGAAAGAATACATGTTGACTTTTTAAGACCCATAAAAGGAAAAAAAAAATTAATAATTGTAGATTCGTATTCAAAGTGGCCCAAAATGTACATAATAAAAAACATAAAAAATAATTAAATTAAAAGACTCATTCTCAAGACCCAAAAAAATAAACATTGTTAATTTTCAACGCCAACTATTTAATTATGATAATAAAATAAATATTATAAAAAACAAATATTACGTTTTTCAAATTTATCAAAAAAATTTGTTATAAAAGTATATTATTATTTTACATGGTTGTATTAAGACTATCATAAACATTCAAAAAATAAAATAAAAAATGTATGTTGCAATTTAAAAAAATAAAGTTGGTTACCATACCAACTATACTAAAAATAAAAACAAATATGTGTGTACCTGCCTCTATAATACTCAAAAAACTATTTAAAATGGTTTTTGAATCATATAAATCGGTTAAAAAATAACGAGTTATTCAGCCGTACGTTTTTTGTCTAACACCCTGTATTAATGTTTCAATTTGTAAGTCTGTATAATGTTTATCTAACTTTTTACTTAGACCCGTGGCTTATTTTACTAACTACTTTAAATCATTTTGTAGCCAAACTACAAATTTAATTTAATCTTTATTTTATGAAAACGATCTTACACAGTACTGCTGTAATGTGCGTAGATTTTGTATATTGGGACTCTTCAAAAGTCCCTACAATTTTTTTTAATCGTCATGACTGTTTTGGATCTCTTCGGAATTGCTTCTCAATTTTTATTCTTTTCAAGAGCCGTTTATAAAATGTAACAGAACTTAATCATAAATTGACAGCAATACAAGAAACATGACATTGTATCTTGTCAGCAAGATCTTATTTATCAACTCCACGCAAAATGTCTTTTTTTGCCCAAAACTATGATGAGTTTTTCAATAAAAACATAATAAGTTATTTTGTTTGAAACTTTGTTTGCGCCAAAAATATGTATGTTGTACTTTTTTTAACAGAAACCGAAAAACAGTTTTAGGCATGGTTACATTTTTTTCTTTAGTTTTAATTCAATGTATGCTTTTGGCCAAAAGATTAAAACAAACTCTGTTTCAGTTATGCTTAAAAGAATACAGAGTGAATAGTAAATTATAGTTTTAATTTTGGCATTATAAAAGAGATCATAAAATTTTGTTTTTGGTTTCAGCAAGCATTGTGAATTCCAGAACATTTTAATGTTTAAGGTATTGTATGACAATTCTTTAGAAAATATACATTGTTCTCTTGAATTACAAAGGTCAAATAAAATTTCAATTAAAATTAAAATCAAAACAAAATTATTTAAACCGGTCATAAAAATATCTTTATTATACAATTTTAAACCAAATCTTTATTATTACGGTTGGATAGTTACTCCAAGGCTAATATTACTTACCTACACAATATTGTTCACCAATTCATGTTACAAGAGAGCTAGATTGGTCAAACCATGAGGTACGTTCCTAAAGTACTTGAGATGGTAAAAATAACCCAAACGATCACTCTTGCCTGCCGTTCCTAAAGTAAGGATGAGAGGAAACATTTTTATAAAAGTCTTTACCCACTTTTTGTTACCGTCCTCTTGAAATTGCATAAACTTAAGAATTGTCTTCTACATATTGAGTAGCTCTAATTACCTTTTGCATTTGTATTTCTGGCAGATCCTCTAAATCACCTTCATGCAAAAGATCCATTAATGTTATAATACATTACTTTTATTTTATTATCTTTATCTGATATTCTGTTGCTATTTATATTGTTGACTACCCTAAACCCCACCCTAAACTCGACCGAACTCGTTCATAAAATGTATTCCCCTCACTCCGTGTTTAAGAACGTAGGTTAATTACTAAATTCGTAAAAATGTAGATTTATATCTAAATTATAAAAAAAACTTTTGCTGATAGTAATTTGAGTTCGTTGGCCCATTTGTCCCATTAATATAAATTCTATTGAATCGTGTTTCTATAAATATTTTTTCATTAGCTATATTGAAATTGTTAATGTTAGGTACACCACACATCAATCAATCTTGATTAAACATTTGATACATTAATCTATTTTTATTAATATTAAAGCAATTTTGTATATGACCCATTTTTATTATTAATAGAGCGAAATAATTAGTGCGAAAATATTTGCTCTGCAAAATAGATCACATATGTTTGCGCATCAAAAAGAAACACGAAAATAGTTTTTTTGTAATATAAAACAGCAAAAGTAGTGTATATAAACAGTTGATACTAAAAATACGATTTACGACAAAATTATGCCCCAACAAAAATCGGTGTGTTTTATAATTTGGCAGGTTAAAATTGAAAGTGAGAGCAGTATAACACACATGCGGTATACTAATTACTTTCTTCTTATTTATATAAATACTTCTTTTATCTAATTTTAAAAATACATAAAGGAGTTTTTAAATATGTTTTACTTTTTTTATATTTTAATGCATCATGGTATTAGAGGGCAGAGGGCGATGGCACTACAGTACATCGATTTTCCAACTAGTCTCGCCGTCTGCTTGCAAAATTATTATGTTTATCACATTAATTATATTCAAGTAAGTTTATAACATCTAAAGTAATTTATTTTAAAAAAAATATACAAATATACTATTTTATATAAACATATAAATGTTTTAAAATTGTGTACCAAAATTGATTATTTAATAATATTATTAAACATAATATTAAATAAAAAATATAAACAGAACAATTATATTTCATCGTGTTTAATATTTTTATTCAACTATGCTACTAGTTTCAACTATAGTAAAGCCTTCTAAAGACGTTACTTTCTAATATAATTCATTATGTATTGTCAGAGTTAAAAGTGTTCAAGATAACAACAAACGTTATAAGAAACATGGTAACTGACTTGTTTATGTTATAATATGATAATTATTTTTATTATGTATATGTGACATTAATCTACCAAAATATATAATTAGAATAATGCGTTATTAAAAACTAAATCATCCACTCTATTAATAAATTATATTAATAAACTGATTAATTGTCATTCATATGATTTACAATTGATATTTTCCTTGGAACGTACGGAATGCTGACAAAGAAACTTCCAAATACGTATGTAAATTTATTGTTTGCTATAATTGCGTGTGGATTTATTTGTAAAAACTTTGACCTGATTTTACGTACATGTATACAACATGTAAATAAAAGTAACTTATGGTACCATAAAACAAAAAGAGGATAATTAAAATATAATTGGACAACCAATACAGTTAAGTTAGATGTATTTTTGAACAGAGGTTATTCAAGGAGTAAATATTCAAAAATATAATTTTGTTTGATTTATGCCACCTTAAATTTTATTTGTTATTTCAATGACGGTTTATTATGATTGTTTTTAATTTGGATATTGCTGAGTAAATATAAAACATTGTTTTGACTTGCTTTCTTCTCACATTATTTATTCTTTCAGTTATTTATGTTTTTCTTTATTGAAAATTGTTTTTCTCAAAATATTTAAATATTATGCGAGCAAATTTGATTTATGTTCTTATAAAGTAGTTGTTAAAATTAATTTTCTTATAAGAAATTTAAAAAAATATAATTAATGTTGACTTCCATTATAATAGAAAGATTAAATTGGATTTATAATCTTATTTATATCAAATTATTGATCTTCAAATTAAATAGTGAACTCTGAATATTATTACACATAAATCACAGATAATTCATTAAGATTTATTATTAGCTGCAGCATTTGTTCTTTAAAAATTACGAATTCTAAATAACTTCAAAGAAACTTTCAATTCTAGTTATAACATTGTGCATCACTTGACAAAGCAAATCTTTATCTCTTCCTGTAATTTCGCATATACATTATAAAATCAATAGATCAAGCTTTTTGTGAAAAATTTTAAATCGATAAATTATTCTCACAAGAAAACATGTATATTGTCTTGACAAAATATTAATTTGATTCCTGATCTACACTTAGCAATCCATGCTGTGCTGTGATTTGATATTATAAATAAAAATTATATTTTAAACCAGAAGTTAAAATATAATTTTTATTTATAATTCTACATATATGTATTTTTAGCAAACTAGAGCCTACTAAAACATGCAGCATAAGACGCCAAGCAAAAACACTTTAGTATAGGCTATAAGAAATCAGTTTGATTTAATTACATTAAAGCAAGCTCCAAATTTACAAGAGATAAACTTATTGAAGCTTCTAAAGCGACTGATTCAATGACGACCAGAATTATCGAAGAAGAGAAAATATCCCAACAGGCACTTGCTAGTCTAAGCCATGCCTCAGTTCGTAGAAAGACAACTCACGGCCAAAAAAAAATCGGAGAAAAAATAAGAAAATATGATACTAACTACCTCACGTTGTTTGGCTTTGTTCGGGTTACAAACGAACAGACACCGAAAAAGCAATTCGTTAACTGCCACAAAATTGTAGATAATTGCTGCTTGGTTTCGTCCAAATAAAAAACATCTAAAATGCAATCATTCTGAGTTAGTACATAAAAGTGCAGAAATCTTCAACTTTATCTATTCAGGCAAAGTTATCCATATTTCACATAAATAAAAATAAAAACCGCAACTAGAACTTCATTTATTGTCAGTTTACGCATTGCAAAAACTATAAAACTCCGTACTATTACCAAAACACTGATTAAACCTTGCGTAAAGAATTTTGTAAATTGCATGTTAGATACAGTCATGACCAAAAAAAAAGTGCAACACAGTTTCAGAGTTTGTAGAGAACGAGCTTATAAGAAAATTAAAGTGAGGTATCCATTCAAAATGAAATAGAAGAAAAACTTTTAATAAGTGAAGTGCTTGAAACTTACACCATTTGCAACAAAATGTTTAAAAAAAGCAAATGTATATATTTGTAGCGATAGATAGGCTGCAATGGTTGAAAAAGTAAAGTCTCCAAGATGAAAAAAAATTGCTTTTAAAGTAGCTGTGCCGCAAAATAAAAGAATTAAGAAAAAATGCTCAAGCTTGGTCTCAAATATAAGAAATACTGGTTTATTGGAATAAACTCCTCAATTGCACTTCATAATAAAATTCTTATTTATAATAAAGCTCAAAAGCCTATTTGAGTATAAAAAATTCAACTCTGAGGTTGTACCAACAAGTCTAACATAAAGCCAATTCTGACTTTCCAAAACAAAGTGCTGCGTAACATGGTAAACTCTCTGTAGTTTGTTCGCAATAGTGACCTCCATTGCAATCTGGGTATCGCAATGGTTCAAAATACAATCAAAAAACACGCTTGCAAAGACAAACTCAGACTTCATAATCACGTCAAGCTGGACAGCTATTGGACAACTAAAATCTTGTTCAAAGACTAAAAAAGACCAGCATAAGCAGAATAGTGTACGTAAGTAAAACGAGTGTATAGAAATTAGACGGAAAGGCTAACGCCCAATTTCTCCAACGTCACTTAATATATAGCTAGGCCAAGCTCAGCTCAAACTCAATCCCAGCTTATGTCGAGTTAGGATCCGGATAGATTTGTTTTTTAATTGGCCAAACAAACGTCTCCGTCTTATGCATCCGCTATTGTGCAAAGTATGTGTGTGCAAATTCAGTTCAACTTTGACAGCTGTCAAGCAAGCAATGTTATAAGAATGTATACAAATAAAAAGAATATTTTTATTATTGAATCCTACTTTAGGAATGAGCGGTTTGATAATAAACTTTATTCTATTCCGGATTGTGTTTGAGAGTTTCGACTGCAGTTTCCAGATCATAAATTTGAATATTTGATGTTGTCAAAACATATAATAAAAATAGTCCAGCGATTCAAGGAAACTGGTAGTGTGCAGAAAGGCAAAATGTCAGGCAGACTATCTGTATTGTGATACACCTCTTGTGAGAGGTAGTTAAAGATGTGCGCCAACGTTTAAAAATAAGCCCACAAAAACCTGTACGAGTATTAGATTTGCAAGCTGAAATTCCTAGAAGTACCGCTTATAAGAATGTGAGGAAGAGATTAACCTTGCATCCTTATAAAGTTTCAGTAGTGCAAGAATTATTGCCAGTCAATCCTCAACGTCGTATAAATTATTATTGGTGGTTCTTGGACAATTTTAATGATGACCGCACACTTGACTTGACATTTTTTAGTGATGAAGCTTGGTTTAATCTGTCAAGTTACGTTAATTTCCAAAACTATAGATGTTGGCACACAGAAAATTCCCAAGTTCTAATTGAAGCGCCGCTACATCCGCAGAAAGTTGGAGTTTGGATGGCTGTATCTCGTCGAAGATTATCTGGTCCTGTATTCTTTAACGATACAATAAATAGTGAGCAATATCGTCAACAATTGATCAAACCTTTTATTAATCAGTTAGATGTCGAGGAATTGCAGCATGAATATTTCCAGCAAGACGGTGCGACAGCTCATACAGCAAGAGCAACATTGGACTATCTTCGGAAATTTTATGGTGAAAGGTTGATTAGTCAAAAGTTACGGCCTTAACGTTCTCTAGATCTAAGCCCGCTGGACTACTCAATCTTCGGCTTCCTGAAAGACAATGTATTCCGACAAAGACAGCACACATTGGAAGAATTAAAGGCAGCAATTTTAAACGCATGCCAAACCATAACGCCTGAAATGTTAGTTAACATTTTCAACAATAAAAGAAAGCGCGTGGAAATGTGTTTATTAACTAATGGAGAACATTTTCAACATTTGCTATAAAAATGTTTTTCTGTTTTGTTTGGCTGTACGGTGTCCCGATGACAATTCTAATGTTTTTAAAGATTTTAGAGTACACCTGTTCTTTTCAGAACCACAAAACACAATCCGAAACAAATGTTCAAAAATTCAAATGATACTAAAAACAATCGGTTCAGTTTTAATTAAGATTTATCATTAGTTAGTTAGCACCAAACTATTATTTTGTTTACAATTGAAAATTATAAACATGTAAACAATGTAAACATATAAAAATATTTTATTATTGAATCCTAAGATAAGCAACTTTATTTACGCATTTCACTAGAGCGGCACAAACGTACATTAGATGGTTACATAATCCCAAACATTTATAATCACCCTGTATTTATTTTATAGTTAAGGAATAAATATAGCTCAATGTTTCATAACAAATCCTTTCACAGTTCGTAAGGACGAGTCACATTTATGCTAAGTGTTGATGATGATGATTTTGTCTTATACAAAGTAAGGCAAAAGTAATGTCATAATCTGAATTGTTTGCCATTTTGTTAGAAATCAAAAAAAAAGAGCTCAGTTCTCACAAAAAGTTTATTTGAAGCTGAAAAATTGATAACATTAATTTGAAAAAATTATATCGGTCAAATAACCACCTCCTGAGTTGATGCACATTTGTGCTCGTTTTACGGCATTTTGAATTGTTGGTCACAGCTCTAAATTAGTGATTTCTTCTTCAATGTTAGCTTTCAAGTCTTGCAAGGTTTGTGGTTTGTTGTGGTAAACACAAGACTTCAAAAAAACCCCAAAAGAGAAGTCTGGTGCCGTCAGATCTGGAGATCTAGCCGACCAATTCAAATCGTCAAAATAAGAAACCACGCGGCTGCTTCAAATTAGTGGTTTCTTCTTCAATGTTAGTTTCAAGACTTGCAAGGTTTGTGGTTTGTTGTGGTAAACGCAAGATTTCAAAAAACCCCAAAGAAGAAGCCTGGTGCTGTCAGATCTAGAGATCTGGCAAGTCAGTTCAAACGGGAGATCACACGGCTCAAAAATTGATGTTTCAAAATCTCCATAATAGCCCGAGCTGTGTGAGCGGTTGCTCCGTCCTACTAAAACCAACAATGCTCAAAACTCAGTTCAGTAACTTGCGGAAAAAACAACTCGTTTAACGTCTGTCTGTAGCGCTAACCAGTTACGGTTACGGTAGTGACGTCGGTTTCCTCAAAAAAATAAGGGCCAATCACTTTTTCACTGCAAATGTCGCACCAAACACTTTTAAGAAACGCGATGGCTCTTTCTGCATATCGTGTCGATTCTCCGTGCCCAACCGCAGTGGAAGTGAAAATGGGCTTCGTCGCTCATTATAATTTTGGTTACAAAATATTCATCTTTTTACATCAGGTTTAACCTTTATGTGACTGACAGGGTAACCGGGTACCTTTTTGAACTTTAAACATATACATTTTTAGCGTTTAAATTTTTTAAGTTTTGAGATTCAGTGGCATCTCTTAACTCTCTTTAATGTACCGCATTACATTATTTTTATTATTAAGTTTTTCTTTCTTACTGAGAAATTAACGTCTAAACTTTTTACAAACGGACGTGACGGTTTGGGTACCTGGGTACTTTTGGTAATTTAAAATAAAATAAAATAAAAACTATTGTAATTAATTAAACAAATGTATTTTTACAATTTTATGGAAACTATTACAAAATTAACTGTACATATAATATGGCTAATTTGGTAACTGTTCACTATTATTATCGCGTATTGTCTTTACAATTCAATGAGCACTATAGCAAACAAGTTTTGCACAAGAATTACATGCTTTTAGTGTCAATTTGTTAACAAATATAACATTTTGCAACTACCAGAGTACTGCTAAAAGCATTACAAGCTAGATTTTTAATGGTTGCAGCAGCTGGTTCTATTATTCGACGTCCTAGAACCATTCCTACAGGGCTGTTGTATCAATGACAAAAAACAACGGATTTGTTCTTCTTGGGGAGCATAAAGTTGCTTCTTTACTAAACGCAAAATATTTTGCTTTATTATTTAAACTGTTATTATTGCAAGACATCTTTACCAACTAAAGCTGCACTTTGAATCGAAACTTTCAATTTCAATATTTGGATTGTTTGTTACATCAGAATGTTCCAATTCACTATTTTCTAGTTTCAAAACATATTCCTTTTTATCAGAAGCAACAAACGGCATGTGCATAACGTGTTTTTGTTACGGAGTACCCGGGTACCCATGCCGTCATTAAAAGGTGTTTTATTTCCCAGTCACATAAAGGTTAACAAAGCATGTGAGTAAGTTTATCTCACTTGACGTTCAGCAGGCAGCAATTGGTAAACGGTTTGTACTTTAGAAGGGAACATCGTCAGATCTTTCACCAAAATGCGACGCACAAACGTCTGCTGATGCCAAATTGATTGCATCGTTGTCTCGTCAATGTTTGTGGAGTTTCTCGGACGTCCTCGACCACAGCAGCAATATTCTCGATCAAACGAGCAAAACGGGGCCCGCCACTTCTTGCGATATTTCTAATAGACCCAATTTGCACAAGACGCTCAGCCAAACGCTTAATTGTTTGCACATATAGTGTAGGACAACAAAGAAAACAACGACAAAATCCACGTTACGTTAAAACAACAAACCGGAAATTGCTCAAATAAGCAGTAACAGCTCCGTTGCTTCTTATCAACTAATTCTCTATCTTTCTACAACATAAATGTTAAAGCACAATAACATTTAAAGCCATTTATAAACACACATTATGACATCACTTTTGCCCCACCTTACCAGAGTCTTAAGCTAATACGTTGTCCATTAATTAGATTACATTCAATCCAATAATTAAGAAACATGTCTTTTACATGCTATTTATAATCCTGCTGCTGGCTTTTGGTTATGTGTTAGTATAATACAACTTAAGTTTTGACTTAAAGATCATTGTCAAGTAAGAACAAACTAATAAAAAAACTACATTATTGATGATCTAAAAGGATTTATATTGTGAAAAAAAAACAACAGAAAACATATTCAAAAACAAAACCAACAAAATGCTTTTAGACTAAGTTGTAAATTATCAAATATATTATTTAATGCTAAGATAAAGATTATCCTTTACTGAAATCTTATGTTCCAAATGCAATAGCGTATATTATGTAGGTCAAACTTGCCAAAGCTTTGAAACATGATATAAAGAGCATTTTAAAGCGTTTAGACTAAACCACGATACAAGTTCAGTGTAATCATACGTTTCCCGAAACTAATAAAATTAAAATATTACACAACTGTACAAAAAGCACTAAGCTTAATCTGTTAGAAACCGTCAACATTCACAAAAAAAAAAACAATGTAATCCTCTTGTTAGTCTGCTGAACAAGCAAAAAGTCTACTTACCACAATATAAATCATCACTTTTTAGATCCGTTTAGATCATCAATAATGCAATTTATTTTGTCCTTGCTTCAATTTGTATATTAATTTTTCTGAATAAAAATGTATTTTATGTTTGTTCTCACTTAACTTAAGTTGTTTCATCACTAATTTGAGTTGAAATTATTTCAGAGAAGCAATTAGTGTTAAAAAAATATCAGATACTTAATTCTTCAAAATTAAACATCAGCAAAATAGAACCCAAAAAATATAATCAACAACTGATCCAATTTTCAATATTGCCTAAAATATTGAAAACATTTAAAGTTGTTTATGCAGAACGACAAGATTTTACAATTTAAATTTCATTCCAAAGAAATTTAAATAAAAGC
Organism: Tachinus rufipes; assembly: GCA_963932245.1. Lineage (NCBI taxonomy): Eukaryota > Metazoa > Arthropoda > Insecta > Coleoptera > Staphylinidae > Tachinus > Tachinus rufipes. The sequence goes on along the minus strand of OZ010745.1, from coordinate 65,098,352 downwards.
AACATTTACAATTTCGACACGTTATTAAATCACAACATATCAATAACAGAGGATTAGAAAACAGTGACCTTGTTAAATATATATTTTATACTACTACCAATACAGACTTTACGCTAAAACTACAAATATCATATTTCACACAATTTCATTAAGATAGTGCACACTTTTAATTTAATTAAAGGTTAATTAGATTCATTTCCTGTATATTTGAAAACACGTACATTTATTTATTGCATAAACTTAAAATTGAATGCAAATAATTTTGTAAAATTTAATTATATTTAATTATTTTAACTACAGAAAAAGTATTTCAAGGAAATTCCATGTTTTTTATTAGATTAATAATAAATATTTATTACCTACTTTTTTATATATAAAAAAGCTATTTACTAATTTAATCTGTAATAATTTGATTTGTAGCAGTAACGTGTTTCACTTTCAAAAAAGTTCTAAATAGATTATATCATAATGTTAATGAAGTATAATTACTAGCAAATGTAATTTGGTAATTTTAAAAGATATGCGCAATTTTAAAATTGTTCTACAAAGGAACACCTTCATATATCAAATACAATAAAAGCATTGAATAAAATAAATTTGTTTTGTAAATATTAATAAACTGATAAGATAATATTTTATTGTTATACTTTAGCGTTACTCATGTGAACAAGTTTTGCAAATGTGATAGCAAAGACGTGCGAAATATGTGATAAATTTAATTGAAATAACAAAGGAAGTAGTACAATAACATTAAATTATGATTCATTTATGCGTTAGTTGAACAAGAATTAATAAAATAATTTATACAGTAACATCAATTGATATTCTATTTTTTGCGTAATAACAACAACAACGCAACAATATTAACATAAAAGGCTACTACCTACAATAAACTGACATGACTCTTCTTCCTGACAACTCTGACATTATACAACCTTGCATGAAATCATTGAAACTATGCTAACCAGTCTACAAATTTATTATACTTGTCTGAATGTTAATATAATAAAAACATAAATAATAATTATTGCAATAAGTTTATTATTCTTTTTTAATATATGAAATTAAATTTGAACAAATTTTGTTGACTCCATTTATATGATTCTTATACTTATTTTCAAAATTTCAGCTAAATTATGCTATTATATTTTTAAATTACTATAATTATAGCAGCACCAAAATACTCTTAGCTATATTTATTTTAATTAAAATCAAACTCAATTATGTACTTTATGTTTTTATGACGTACAGTTTATAAGGAAACAATTAGGACAAAAAGCAAATACGAAAACATCCCGTATTACTTAGAATCATTTAAAATTGGACATTAACCAAAACTCAATTAGGTATTTTTGTGAAACTGAATATGTGTTTAAAAAGAAAATTATAAATAAACGTACTATTAAATATTGTTTATTTTACTTTAAAGAATGCTTAGCTGCAGAATTTACATTAAAACTTAAAAGTTGATTGGACTAGTATAATAACATAAAATAAAATTTCAATCTGAGATCCATTACTGCATTATCAACTTATTAATATAGTTATTTATAAAAACAATTACAATTGTATTATAAATAAACAAGAATTCATCCGTAATTATTAACATTTTTACATTTGGTAACTATTTCGTAAGTTGAAGGTAATGTAATAATTAACTCATTTTTAGTCAACTGATAATTTCATTGTAGCAATTGATCAAAAACAAATATTTCTTTAATTAAACGCCTATAATAAAATAATCATTTATAAACAATCCTACAATCAACGCTTTAGGGCCGCTTTTACAATCCCCAGTTAAAGCATAGTTAGGGTTTAGAGAGAGATAAACCGGGGATAACTTATCCGATGCTCGGAGCAGTAGTTATACCTAGTATAACGCTGATAACATCGTAAGCTTCGTACATATATTATATTTGTGAAAATAAATAAAGAAAAAAGTAAGATTTGTTGCTCCAATTATTGTCTTTTTTTGTCACTATCTGATTTAAACACATTTACGTTGTTTAATGAAATTTACCCACTGAACTTATATTTAGGAAATATTGACAGAATCATCTCCAAAACATTGAATAGCAAATTGTGTGTGTAACTCTTAAATACGTTCTTAAAATGAATGTAAACAGATAGATCTAAAAAAAGACATCAATTTATAAAATCTTTTATTACCGTTTTGTAAATATTTGTAACCCAAATGTGAGGTAGATAACTATTAATTTAATATTAGCGTTCCACTCTCCAGTCCACTCGCGCCAATAAATTGACATACGTCACTCATTCATTTAAAGGTGTGGAATAGAACAACTGGTTTTCACTTGTTTTTTCTGGTGTGCAAAATAACTTTTTACATAAATAATAACTCTAAACAAAATTTTATTTAAAAAATGCTGAAAATAACTTTAACTTTACTTTACAGAAAAATCTGAAGAATTTTTGGTTGTTACACGTTAAACACTGACAGTTAAATGCTAATTAATAGTATTAGTTTAAATAAAATACTATAGTATGGTGCCAATTATATTTGATTTTATTTTTTATTATTTCACAACGACAAGTTTCGACATAATCACTGTTTGTTGTTAGTGATTGTTGCAATTGCAACATAAGTTGTTAAGAGCAAAAAAGCAATAAAAACGTCTGCTCGGAATACGCCTTACAATAAAAACACATAACCTCAAGCTAAAAAAAACATTTCAAATTTGTGATATAGATTTCAACTGAAATAACTTTATTAAATGTAACAATTCTTAGACAGATAGTTTAAAACCGATTCGCATTTTCTTCAGTTACAAAAAGTACTTAAGATAATTGTCATCTGTAATATCACTATTTGCTTCGAAGTGCTACAAGCACACCAACAATTTGAATTTGGCTCATTTTGAAAGACCCGTACAGTCGACTGCTGTTTAGTTTTGAAGTCATAACAATAAATCCAAGATTCGTCACTTGTGTAGATGTTATACACTGCATTTGATGCACCGCGGTTGAGTTATTTTGTAATAATTTCCTTGTACCAATTCACACGACTCTTTTTTTGATCGATTATTAAATTGTGCAGAACCAACGCAAACAAATTTTTTGACGTCTAAATGTTCATGCATTATCTTCTTATTCTTTAGCTGAGATCAAATTTTTAATTCACTGTTAACAATGCAAGTAGCGTCTGTATAATAAAGCGTTCTAATTACGTATACTGTCAAAATGTCAAACTTTGCAATCGTGCAGTTGAATCGCACCAAGCAAGAACAGTGTTTTTTTTTTCAATTCTCAATATATAAATAGCAACGCTCGTATAGTAAGGTATTCTATATTTATAATTCTTAAATTAACTGCTCTAGATTCTTCTTTAAATAATCTAATTATTTTGTATCTAAACGTTTTTAGACCAAATGTATGTATAAATAGCATTCATTCTACCCTACAGCATATATTCCAATAATCTCAAGAATTACAGATATTTATTACCGTTAGAATTTATAAACTGATCTTACCACTTGGCCCTATAAAACCTAGCAAAGATTGGTAACCATAGATAAAACACCAATAGACAAAACAGATCTTTTTTTTTAACTCTATAATAAAGTATCTTATCAATATGTATTGAAACTTGGCTAGAAGAATACAAACTGTTTCGAGAACAATTTAGTATATAAAACACAGCAATCTAGATTTTTTTATTATGACAACTAAAGACAAAAATGACAAAAAAGTTTCCGTGACATTTTATAGTTTCATCTCTAAATTCAGTTCCAACTGCTTAACATTCGCCATTTTTATATTAGTTTTAAGAGGCAAAAATAAGTAATCTGCAACTATAAACACAAAAGCGGCATAAAATGTTTTTCGAAAGAAAACAGTAGCCCAAAATATAAAGTGTATAGAGAAAATAGGCTATTTAAGATAGACTGGGCTGTCTTAATTTTAAGTCATATATTAATGCAAATGTAGTAGAGAGAATCCATTCATGATGACCCAAAATGTAGAGCACAAACTGCCAAAATCATCAACAAAATTGAAGATTTGGTGTTGAATGACTACAAAGTAAAAGTTTCGGTTATTGCTAAAAAAATAAGAATGTCAGAAACAATTTTTGTAGACAAGATAAACTCTCAAACTGCTCAATCTCAAACAAAATCTTAATGACATCAAATTTGCAAAAAAAATGACTGTTTTATCTTTTCTTTAGAATTGTAACTGAGAATGACATTAAGGTATACCACTGGGAGTTTTCCAAAAAACAAGAATCCATGCAATAGCTCTCCACCATCCCAGAAAAAGTATTTTTTGTTCAAAAACTTAAAAACGGCAATACATAAAAAAAACCACAATTATGCTCAGAAAACTGTTTAATAAAAAGTCAATGAATGTTATTTAAAGAAATACAGCATTCACTTAAGATCCCGATCTTGGCCCCTGTGACTATTATCTCTTTCTAAACCTCAAAAAACACTTGAGAGGGCATCGCTTTCTAGAAAAACGTTGAAATAAAGTGTTAGTGTTAATAATTCTTAAATTAAAAAATAAAATGTTGTTCGTTCTTTAACTCTTTGTTTTCATAGCTATGTAAATAACATTAAACAACTTCACTCGTAGATTGACCAGCAGAACACTACTGATTTTAAATCTCTGAGTGCGTACGGAAGTTGACCTCCTGATGTGATTTTACCAAATGTTTGTTTGTTCTTCCAACTTTAGAGCTTGGCAGATTTTATTTTATACAAGCAAGGTTTATAAGCTTTAAGTTAATATACAGTTCATTATGAAAGTAATGCGCATGATTTTATTGTGACGCGACTATCCATCTCATCCCGGTAAAACCGGTCGAGAAATGTGGTGAACGATCTGCCCTTCCAACGCAGCCGGTTGCCAACTTACTCCGACTGTTCTAAGCGGAAAGACGTGTCTCCGCGTAAATTGTGTTTTTTTACTTTGAATTTGATTCAAAATGAGCCAAACTTCTTAACTCTGTTGTAACCAGAGACAAATCCTAGATGTTCGAGTACGACCCAGAACCGAAAATACAGAGCAGCGCATGGTACACAAAATTATCCCCCCCGCTCCAAAAAAGCGCAAATAAGCAAGTTTTGCATCAAAACAAAAGGAAACTGTCAACTCAACTTTTTACCTCAAGGTGCTTCAAAGATTGAATGAAACGCCGAACCGCGCGCGTGAGAACTGACATTAAAGACACGGTAAAGCTCCACCATGACAATGCCACCAGTCAAACGGCCGTCTTCGGTACCAACTTCCTGGCCCAAAGCAAAACCTTGGTGGACCCCCAGCTCCCTTACAGTCCCAATTTGGTACAACTTTTGTTTGTTTCCCCGACTGAAAAAAAAGCTGAAAGAAAAGCATTGGGAGTCCGTAGAAAACATTCAAAAGCATGTTACAAGGTTCTTAAAAGACATTCCTGTCGAGAAGTTTCAGAGTGCCTTCCAGGCGTAACAGACACGTGTCCGAAAGTGTATTGATGCAGAGGGAGTGTATTTCAAAGAATTTTAAGTACGATCAATAAATCTATTTTTCATAAAAAATGCACATTACTTTCATAATGAACCCTGTATACTTCAGTTGTAAGTTATTTAATTCAATCGCTTTTTTTAAATCGTATATATTTATGTGTGTAGAATGTATTTTCAGTAAAATCAGATGTTTAAATCTTTCTAATTACTTATTATTTATTGATAATGACTAAAATATACTTTAAGTAAGCGTAGGTCTAATCGAGAAGTGTACTAAATGTACACACCTTTTTTTACATTATCATAGACATTTTTGAGTAAATATTGTGTAGCAATGTAAACAAAACATTATCTCCGAGTGGTGTCTATGTCATTCTAACATATCTCTCGTTGAATCGAATGCATCACAATAGTATATTTCAAAAATTATTTATTTTATTTATTTTTGTACAATTATGTTTTGTACCTGTAGACCTTGTCTTGCTATATAATTTTCTTGAACTGTAAAAAGCACTGAATACTATTTCAGCAATTAGCTGGTTTTGAAAGTAGAAGATTAATCAAAGATTATGAATTCGTATAATTGCGTAACGTATTTTCAGAAGTGTATCTACAATAGCAATGTTGGCGTAAATAGATAGAAGAACAGTAATGACAAAGTTTAAGAATTAAAAAAAATATCTTATGCAACAAACCAAGGTTTTGTTTACTGTACATGATCGTAAAAAAACATGCACAAGAACGGCACCGCCATATAATGAAACACCATAAGATAATGTGAACTGTCTAAAACTTATTTTAATCCCATATTTAGAAAGGCTGGAAAACCATACTTTCCAGCAAGATCATGTGAACAGTCTAAAACAAATAACCATTCCATGACATTCTCGTCTTTCAGACTTACACCAACATAACCTGTTCACCGACAAAAGATTGAGCGCTCTTCGGCCTCCTCCACATACTTTACTCGCTCATGAAAATTCTAAAAGCTTGGAAATACCACAAGATATTGACAACTTAGTTTCTAGCATGAATGTTGTTACGTTTAACTGAAGGCTCTAGAAATCGAAAAACCAACTCATTAGTAAATTTAAAAGTAACCATTGTTTTTAAATTTAATATAATTTTATATAAATTATAATATTGATAAAACATTATTTTTAAGTAGCGTTCGATCCGAAACATGTCTATTTATAAAACACGCCCAGTATGTGTTTTTTATAAAATTTTATTTGGGTTTAGGATTTCTAATATATCATCAAATATCCAATTATCGCAAATACATTTTATTAAATTTTGTTCTTACTATCAAAATATGTTTTCTGGTGTTTTATTTTTGAAATTCAATATATTTAATTAAGAACGTTTTCAGTAGCTTATTTGTTTTATACGCCATTTAATCGTAGTTGTTTTCAGTTATTTCATTTGTTGATCTACCTCTATTTTATATATAATATTTATTATTGGTAATACCCTTAATATTCCCAGAAGTTTATTCTTATCTTTTTTTAATGATATGTTGTTATTAATAATATTAAATAAATATTCCATTAAATATAAAACCGTCTATAAAACATTAAATGTTAACAAAATCTACAAAAGTGCTATTTATTACACAATACAAAAGTGTGCATAATTATTCTGAACAAAGTAAATTGAGATATTTTTAAACTTCTTCGAATACTAAATAAACTGTTTTTAACGTCTAACGTTTTCTAAAAAATAAATCACCTTATGTATCTATTAATATGACAGGAAAAGCTCCAAATATAAAATATACACTTCCGTGTTTGCGAGATAAGCTTATAAATACAGGTGATCTCACTGCGCAGCCTTTAGGGCCCTATCGATCGATACCCCTTTATGTACTTACATAATTCAAAATACGCAAATCTGACCTACATTAAGTACAAAAGAAAAAGGTAGGAATGATGTAGGACGTTGAACCTTTTTAAAAATGAACGCACATGTTACGTACGTTCATCAAATCTCACTGGCGTCCTGCTGTCTGCCAAATATTAAAAAAAACTTTGCGTTCGACAAGCTCAGGTTTGTGTGTAAGCAAACAAAGCAACCTTCATTTTTAAGTGTACATTCAGTCAGACTATTCTAATTACAATAAATAATCATAATTTAATGTAAATTTTTGAATAAAATACGCAACATTTAAATTATTAATATATTCTAAAATGAATTGTTTATATAACAAAATAATAACAACAAATTATCTAGTTTATTTTTCGGTGTAACAATAACGATTATTTGACAAACTAATGATTGTGCATTTTACTTAATAATTGCTAAGTTTAAAATGTTGAAGCCATTGACATCGCCGATCGATCCTTCTAAACAACCTTGGCCTAAATCGAGTACGATGCATTGTTTGTGATTTTCTTTTCTGATTTTTAAAAGAATTTTTAACACCAGAAAAATAATAATAATAATGTCTCGTAAACAAGAAAACAATAGTTGTAGACTTTGATAATAATAAACAAAGGCAATAAATTATCAACATTTTTAAAATAAAAAATTTTAACATAACTTGCAAAAATTATTATATTTATTCATTTATACAAGTTCTTATATTGTAAATTTAAACCAGAATCATAAACGCATGTGACAAAATTGCAATAAAATCTTGTCTTTTATTAGCTTGCAAAATACTAAATACATATTATAAAATAAAATACTTTTTTATGATCAATATGAACGTGTTAAAATAATCAATTCAAATTATTTATCTGTTATGTTTTGTTAAAACAACTTTTACTTTTTATGTTAGTATTAAAATTGTTATAATTTTTTTAATATAAAATTTACAATACCTTTTCTACGGCCGAATGGTCCTAGAAAAGCATTACTCTTCCCAATAATGTTATCATCGATATATTTGATAAGCTTTGCAATGTCTTCGCTCTTTTTCGGGACTGTGCTCTGATTTTTTGATTTTACCAATCTGTAATAATCTTCTGGACAAGTGCTAATTTTCCTATTCCCATAAGATTTTCTAATTGTTGTCGATGTCATTCTTGTGTCATTATAATTATACACACGATAAAACACGCTCAAATCTATCTCGGCGGCACTTAAATCGCGAATTTGTTAAAACCGCGCGTTCGTACGAACTGAAGTGTATCGTGCAGCAGGAGTAGGTATTAGATACGGACACGTTTTACAATCGATCGTTGTCGACAAAGGCCGGAGCCTGCAGGAATGATCGTAAAACGATGTTCATAACAATATATGCATTATTTTGTACACATCTGGTATTGTGGTTGCCTAAGACACTGCAGGAATATATAGAATAATTTTTATGTTATATTAGTTTACACTATGTAAATCATATGGTTTTCTATTACTTTATATTTAATAAACCAAGAAATAGAACAAATTGTTGATATGGATATTTTTATTCAAACGAAGATATCTGTATAAATATTATGGTTCAAGCTCGATTGTACATTATTAGTATTGAGTGGACATTATTCAAAATAGCAACTGCAAAGCCTGAATTAATGTTGTCGCCCTTTTACGTTTTAAAATATAGATTTTATGTTTCTTACTTTCTTGTAGAATTCGTTTTTAAAATCTATTTGTAAATAACAGTATACGAGTAAATAAATTATTAAAAATAGGTATTATTAACAGTGCCCGGCATAAGCTCTATATATTGATCGTTTCTAGTACTTGTACTATTATAATCCATAACTTTTTTAATTTTAAAAAGAGAAGCTAAGTAGGTTTAAAAATATAAATGAATAAAAATTGCAAGTAATATAGTGTATAATACGTTCTTTTCAAACAATGTGAGAAAATGAATTAATTGTATATCAAGACAAAATTTGTTTTGTTTTTTACCAATAAAGGTCTATGTCAATTATTTTCTTGATCGTCTTTACATTTCCCTTGTTTCGGCGCGGATTATTTTTTTATGTTATTTCTTTATTTATTTTTTATATATAGTTACACAATGGAGTTTTTAATGTAGCCGCTCTAGTAACTCCATCTTTTTCTTCATGCAATTCCTGAATCCTGGCCAATTTCCATCGTAGTGTGTGACTGCTGTCTTCTTGGGTGATTGTTATTTAGCCCATTTTTGGGATTGTACCCTTGATTACCATTTACTTTGTCTTCTTTTGCAATCTTAATATTCCCTTTTCCTGCGATTCCAAAAATATTGCTCCAATCTTTGTACGTGTTACCATCGAGATAATCAATTAATTTTTATCTATTGCATATCAGGTTCTGTTACAATATTTAATAACTTTTTAATTAAAAAATGGCCCTGCGTTAGACAATCTAAATCGTTTGGATCTGCTGATAGAAAAGTGAACGGCCGGAGTTTAATACGGATTCTACTTGAACCATCGGTGTATATAATTTTTCATAGTTTAATGCATTAATTGTTTTCTTCAGAAGCCGATTAGTTGATTTAACTGCAGCTTTCAATAGATCTCCAAAATGAAGTGCACCGGGAGTAGTGAAGTGTCAGTTTATACCTTTATTTACCAATTTATTTTTTAGTCGCAAATTATTAACACAAAGTAAGCTCTAAAACTCACCTAATTTGTTATTGACACTTACAAAATTAGTATTGTTGTCGGAAAATATTTCTTTTTACTAATCTTCTCAGGGTTTTGATGGTTAGGTATGTTGCAAATTTTATGTGTACAGCCTTGGTAATAGTGACCATGCAAATAAATATCACCACATAACATTTTACATTTTTTTAGAATTGCAGATTTGCTAAGACAAAAACCTATTTATCCATAAAAAGTGGATAAGTAGGTATCATTCTTTGTCTTAGCAAATCTCCCATCAAATGCGCACTTGTTGTAAGCTTGAAAACACCTGGTACATTTTTGCAGTATGCCTTTACTGTGCTTCTGGCATCTAATGATCAGTATTGACCTTTAATTTTGTAAAGGTATGCGTTGATAGTATTACTATTAAAAATTGCTTATCATAAGGTAATGCAGCATGTTTTAATTTTCCTTCTATACGCATAAACCCATTGCCATCATTAATCAGATTCAAGCGTAACGCTTACTTTGCATATTAATATCTTTTTATTCTTGCAATTGTTGTAACAAATTTTGACTTCTTGTAGCTTATCCGTTGATAGTACAACATTTTTGACAAGCCTGGTAAATAAAAAGAATTTTTCAAACCAGTCCAAACTGCTTAGCTTTGAATTTGTTTGTAGTATTAATACGTTTCTTTAAGGTATGTTTAACTGTTTATGTTTAACTTTAGACGGAAGTGGTAGATTGGTTTTACAAAAAAACTGATGCCCATGCCACTATAAGTATAAATTTTGTAGATTTTAAATGGTAGTTTTTTTGGGGTATCAAATCCACTGAGTTTTTGTTTGTGTTTACTTAGTCCCAATTTTGACTTTCGGCTCTTGACTAATTTTCATTAATAACTCGTGTTGTTGTTGGATATTTATTCTTGTTTTCTTCAACTAATTCTTGTGAGCATCTAGTAGCCACGTATGATGCAAGTGCGATTCCATATGTTAACGTATTTAGTCAATATGTTTAAACCATTTCTTCTATATTGTTTCATCATAATATTTGTTGCTAAGTTGCATCATCCTTCCGAACCTTTATGTGTTAATACATTTTGTATATCTGTTCATATTATATAATTATGTGTTCTAAATGAACATAAAATGTTAAATACAACATATTGGATTAATTGTTTAAAGATTTCCTAACTGTTGTTTTTATAGAGCGTTAAATACTACTCGTAATTTAATGGTGTGAACAGCTTCATTTATGACAGCATAATTGAGTAAGTAATATTCCTTTTTTTATATTCTATTGGTTACATTTACTTGCATATGGCCAAGTAAATTTGACTTTGCAAGTCTTTCTTCATATGAGCGTAGCTTTTTTGACGTTTTTCCATATCCCAGAATTTTTATTTCCAAATCTTACATTGCTTATGTGGAATTTTACATTATTTATATATTGTAGTGTAGTTCTTGATATAATCCATCCTAGCAAGGTTTTTTAAAACAGCACCTTATTTGTGGTACATATATGTCCTACGTATAATAGCTTGTAGAATATATTCACGCTAATAAGAAGATCTATTTTCCTCGATTTTAACCAAATATTTGTTGAATGTTTATATAAATATCTTTAATTTGGCGCTGAAATTATGTTTTAAATTCATTGTTGTAGATGTCTGCATCTAGGCATTTGTAATTGACTTGCTAATCCCTGATATAGGTAAAAAAGTTGCTTGCTTGTTTAATTCTAACTTCTTTGCCTCTTTTGTTTGTAGATAATGCACTTAAAAACCTGAATCTAATAGGGCTCTAACCAAATGTTTCTATTCCCCAACAATCATCCAAATATACCTTACATGTGGATGATATAGAGTAAGCTGGATTTTGTCGTTTTTGATGATTCATACATCAGATTATTGCAGTAATTAAATTTGGTTCTTCTTTTTCCTTAATATCATTATCAAAATGCAATAGCGTATGATGCAATTCATAACATTTTCTACATATAGATTACCTGCAGTCTCTTGCAATTTGATTTAATTTTATATAATTAATGCACAGTTTCTTTTTGGTTATTTGGCTCCATCTTTCTGCAGAATTTTTATTAATTAATTTTGAACATACAAAGTGTTCTTGATTGCACAAGTATAATTTCAATGCTTTTGCTACATTGTATTGTATATCTTGTATTGTAGCAAAAAAATAAGTACCAAGCGGTCATACAATTCTTCACATTGAAAGATCTTACCTTTTATGAAATTTGAGTTTTTTTGAAACTCTGTAAGGAAAGACAAGAAAAATTCTGCAATCTATTGTTACGGAAGATAAAACTATGGTCTTCTATCATGATCCTCTATCTAAAAATAAATCCATAAAATGACGGCGTGCAAGTGAACCACTACCAAGAAAAGCCAAGATATCACCGTCAACCAAACAGATCATAGTCACAATGTCTTTGAGATTGTTAGAGCAACTTGATAATTGATTTTCAAAAAAGAAACACCACGGTAAATGACCCTTATTGTGTTTCTTTATTACATAAGTTTTTGTTGATTCAATTATGCCTGTCAAAAAAATGTTACAGAATAACGTAGAAAAATTAAGAACATACAACATAACACCATTATATGTTACATAATGGTGTAATGTTGTATGTTCTTAATTTTACAAAACTAAAAACACAAGATTTTAAAGAAGTAAAAGCTAATCTGGTTTACTCAATACCGAGTAGTAGTTGTGACAAAGTGTACATTGGACAGACAAAACAACATCTCAGCAAAAGATTATACAATCATAAGCAAGACTGCAAACCAATGTACATCAACAAAAAAAATAACGTTAACAAAATCATAGTTTAAATTTCAACAACACAGCAATACTAGATAAAGAATCAGGGTACAAAAAAAGGTTAATAAGTGAAATAGTTTATATTAACATAACAAAAGACCAAAACATAAATTTGAAGACCGACAAGAATAAACTTGTAAACATGTACTTGAATTTAATTCAACTGTGTAAGTAAGACATGCAACCAGTTAAACTCAACAGCCACCATTTGTAAAAATAAACAAAACAAACATATATGTAGTCATCGTGTTCATTTTAAAGTGTTTGATCAATTTTATAACAAGTATAGCTACAATTTAAAGGTATAGTAACTTAATTGTATTGGTGTATTAATTAACTTTGTAATTGACTTTTCGATTTTTTTAGCTCTAATGAAGATAGCAAAGCTACCAAAACGTTAGCAATAAAATCACAAGCATACGCTAAGCTTTTTATTATCATATCCTATTTTTTAATCTAACTAATCTCAAATTACATAGGTTGAGAAAAAATATTCAGGCAAAAAGTTAAAAAAAATGAACAAAAGAAGTTGCACCTGTGCACACCGCTGGTGTTGCTAAACTTGTGAAAAGAGTTTGCGGTTTATAAAAAATTGATCATCTTTTTATAATCCAGACTTTAACGACTACTTCCTGCTTTTAAAACTAAAAAAAACTTTAAATTAGACAATTTCTTGACATTTAAGAGGTGAAAACTGCATTTTGACAACAAATATTCAGAATATTTTTATAAAGAGATAGAAATACTAATTAAGTGATGTAATAAGTGTGTTAAGGTTAAGAAGGATTATATTAAATGATAATAAAATATCTTTTTTATAAATGCATGGTTTCTTGGTTAGACAAAGAATTTATGGAGATTACTTTGTATGTGCTGTGTGTATTTGCTCAGAAGTAAATAAACCGCCTCATCAAAACTCTTGGCATTAAAAAAAGTTTGAATAAACCCTTTACATGACATTGTATTATTGCTAGAGTATCTTTGTACCGTTCTTTTAATATCTTGCATCTAGTTCCTCGTCTAAAATATATTCAATTTTTTTGTCAATTCCATATAATTGCTTTTCAGGTTGTGCTAGTGTATTTATTCCTGTTTTAAACGCTTATTTGCTCCCTTCAATTAGGATGTTTTTTTATAGCTCAAATTAATTAAAAAAAAAATGCTGCTGGGCACTTGAGCTACTGGTTGATTAATTATGTAACTTTTCACAACCGATTCGGCTTCAAAAGACCAATGTTTTGGCGCGATCAGCTTTTTGATTACGATTTTATTTTCAATTAAAACTCGAATTGTTTTAAATCAGATTTCTTTATTTATTTTTTATATGCCATTACTATCATTACGTATGTCAAAATTTCATTGTTGGATATAAGCCTCTTTCAATTGTTTTTAGGTTTTTTGTCATTTGCTGCCTATTCACTGTTGTTCCGCAATGGTTCTGATGCCGTCAATCCATTTTAGTTGGGGTCATCCATTACTTCTTTTAGTTTTTTAAGGTTTTTAGAAGGTAATTTTATGGCTTCATTGATTTGTATTTTTTTTAGTCACTTGTCTTACTCATTACCATTTAAGATCTGCTGTTCTTTCAATGTCGTCTGTTATTTTTGTTTATATCCGGATATTGGTGTTGCGCATAAGTTTTGTATTATTTAAATTTTATTTTTATTCCTATTTGCTTATAAAATATATAGATATATTATATTAGTTAGTTATTTTAAATGTATTTTTTTTACAAACGTAGTGAGGTGCTGGCCTCAACAAATAGCCCTTAAGAATATCTAACGCATGGCAATACCTTTCGGTTTTTGTAAGTCCTGCTATTAATTTGTCTCTAATGTAGTACTAGTTTAAGGTAAGCTGTTTTGGCTTCGCGGAATTCACGCAATCTGCTGAAACAGAAAAATAGGGTATGTTGCCATACCCTTTTTTCTGTTTTATTTTCTACACTGGCATCCAATTCTCCTTTCTTCTACTCTTGTGATATTCAGCCTAGATATTTGCATTGTTCTTAAGTATCTTCTTAGTTTGTCTATATCTTTATTGACTTCTTCGTCGTTGCATCCTTTTTTATTAATAAATATTCTGTGCAGCTCCATTAAGAGCATCCCCTTTGATAGTCCAACATTTGTCAGTTTAACTTCTAGTGAGATTTTTGAGTCTCCATTTGAGATTAGTTCTTTGTGTCCCCTGGTTGCCAAATATACTCTTACCATTTTGAAAGTTGCATTTTCTGTCAACCTTGAGATTTCGTATCTTCCGTTTGAAAATTGCTTAGTCAGTTTCGTTAATTTATTTTCCTTGAGCAGTTTTTTTCTTTGCCTTCTTTTTTTTAAATGGCTTAGGTATACTTCATCAATCTTTATCTTTTTCTTGTCCCAGTTTAGGTGTTGTATCATACCAAAACAATTGTCTATGCTTGACCTTGACCGCTGTAACTTGTTAGACTGATTTTGAATAAATTATTAATTTATTTCATAAACTAAATGGCAATACTAGTCTTTTGTTTTTATATTTATATTATCAATTGTGTTCATAAGAACAGAAATATTTATTCAAAATTTTTTTTGCTATTATGCGATGACGTGGTCGTACAAGGCATACTGACCATGTTTGTAGAACCTAAACAATTGTCTATGCTTGACCCTTCGCCGCTGTGATTTGTTATACTGATTTTGAATAAATTATTAATTTGTTTCATAATTTATTGACTATTCAAAATCGTATAAAAGCCGCGAAATGACTACCAATTGCATAAATGCTAAATGATACCGATTAATGCGGACATTTTAGTATTAAATTGCAACTAGATAGCAATAATAGTCTTTCGGTTTGTTATTTAAACTACTGTTAAGGCTGCTTTAGAAAAATTCTAATCATTCACTTATTATTTCCGTTGTTAAAACTTTTCTTCCTATTACTACCAAACCTAAAGCTTGCCTCATCTATCATTATTCTAAGATAGTAAAAATTAAAAAAAACTCTAATTTTATATATAACAATTTTAATGCTCATTGTTTATGTTGTAAGCATTCACATATTGCAGCAGAAAATTACACAGAAATTATTTAGAATGTCATTAAAAAACTTGTTCCATTCTTTGTTATTAAACCAAAACAAAAGTACTTATTTTTAATTCAAACCAAACAGGCAGTCAATAAAAAGCAAAAATCATTTAATAAATACATCAGTAATCGTTCCAAACAGACTAAACAAGATTATAAGAAAGCTCGTAAATATTGTGACATTCTAGTACAATTTAAAAAAGATAAAATTGTCAGAAACAAAGCTAACTGAATAGGTACCTTTCTATAAACACCAAAAAAATTATAAAACAATTAATTTGTTACAAAGTAGTACAAAATTTTCTTTGAAATGACCAAGACAATCTAGTTACTAATCTAAAAAAGAAAGCAGATATTTTTGCAAACTAATTACTATTATAAACTTTCCTGTTGCTGTGCCTGCAATAATGCTAAAATAATAGATCCAACTTATTTTAGGCAACGGTTGTCAAAAAATATTTTCTTAAATTAAATATCAGAAAAACATCAGTTATAGATAAAATTTTATCCATTATTCTTAAAACATTTGCAAATGAATTAACTTTTATTTTTTCAAAAATATTTCAAATCAAACCATTCCTAAACTATTAAAAAATTGCAAATGTTCAAACTAAACCAAAAAAGAAAAACAAGTCTGAATCTTCAAATTATAGACCATTTGCATTATTGTCCAATCTGTGTAAAATATTTAAAAAGAATTTTTACTTTCACATTGTTAAGTTTTTAGAACAAAATAACTTCTAATAATCTTAGGTACTCAATATGGATTTTGATCAAAACGTTCAATAACAGATCTTTTGATTTATGTTAGTCACAAATAAAATTCTACTTTAGACAAACATGGAAATTTGATAGGATATAATATACTAATCTTATCAACAAGGTTTATTGTATACATAGGTCTTAATAAGAAATCTGCAAACCTTATCAATAGTTTTCTTAACAATAGAAAAATTATAATTAGAGTTGATAGTTTTAACTCTAACCTTAAAATTATAAATGCTGGTGTTTCTCAAGATTTGCCTCTTTTGCTAACTATATTTTTGGTTTATATTAATAAATTTCATCAAATAATTAAAACTCGTATTCATAGTTTTGCAGATGATAGCAACCTTATACTTTATACTTTTCATAAACCATATCGATCAATATAGCAGAGCGTCTTAAAATTTTTATGTTAGAATCTGTAGCGTCTATAAACAAAAACCTTAAAACAATATCTGAATAGAGTACTCCCACTATGGTTACTTTTAACTTAAAAAAATCAATTTCTTACAGTTTCAAAATCATAATCCGAGGTATCATCAGTACCAAATATTAAACTAAACAACGAATCCATATCTAAATCTTTTTCAATTTGTTTTCTAGGAGTTACGATCTAATAAAATATCATAAAAAAATAATTAAAAATCTTTAAAAATGCTACAAAAACAACTAAAGAATAACAAAGACAAAGGAATAAAAACAAGCCTGGAAGAACTAAAAAAAGCAATGAACTTTATGTCAGCAAAGTTTGAGGAAAAAAATATAAAAAATAATATTGTGATAGCAGGGATTCCGAAACAACACACAAAAAGAAAACATAAAAGAAACAGTGGCAAAACTATTCACAAATATAAATATTGAAATTCCAACAAATAATGTCATAGAAGCCTATAGAATAAACAATAAGAATCCGGATGCACCAATACTGGTTAAATTCAAATTAGAAGAAAAAAAAAATGTAAAAAAAAAGAAAAAAGGTCAATCAAAGCCGAAGAATGTGGATTAAAAGGAAAAGAAAAAATATACATCACGGAACAACTTACATACAAAAACAACAGTATATTTTATGAAGCAAGAAAATTGAAGAAGCACGAATACAAATGGGTGTGGTATAAAAAAGGAAAAATACTTGCAAAGAAAACAGAAGAAGACAAGCCAATAGTTATCCATGGTATTAAACATGCCAAGAAACTATTAAGCAAGGAACAATAAAAACAGAAAACAAAAATATATATAAATAATAACTATAACCATTTCAGTTATTACAATAATATCAGGTTTGTATAGTACAGGTATTGTTAGTATTTCATCAAATTTGTATATTTTTATGTTGATGGACAACATAAAAATATATCTACATAACGCAAGAAGTATTCGTAACAAATTTAATGAAATACTAACAATACCTGTACTATACAAACCTGATATTATTGTTATAACTGAAACATGGCTATATCCAAATGAAGAAAAATATTTTCAAATTCCAAACTACGCAGCAATATTTAACAACAGAGTGATGAAAGGTGGGGGCATTGCTATATACATAAAAAACAAAATAACAACAACAGCACAAAAAAGTAAAACAGAAAAAAATACTGAAATACAAACAATAAAACTTAATAACACAAACGTACATATAACAGCAATATATAAACCTCAAACCGCAAAAAAACGAAATTTTTTTAAAAGTAATAGACAAAATAATAAAAACTAAAACCAAAAATATAATAGTAGACGACATGAACATAAATCTAAGAGAAAATAACAATATAACAAATAACTACAAAAACTTAATTGTAGAAAATGGTCATTGTATATTAAATAAAATAAACAAAGAAGGAGTGACGAGAAACAACGCAGATAAACCTGGCACTATAATAGATCACGTTATAACAAACATAAAAGGTTATAACAAAAAAATTAAAATTAAAAACTAACATTATCAGACCATAATGCGGTAATAACAGAATAGAATATAATATACGAAAAAACAAAATATGAATAAGTACTTAAAAAGAAAATAAACTATGAAAAAATTAAGAAAGAATTTGAAAACATTACACGATTTTGACACACTAACAACAATATTACAAAGACAATAAATGGAAACGCAAAAATAACAGAAATAAAAGAGAGATACATGAGAAAACCAAAAAATCAAATAATTAAAAAATACTGAAACAAAAGAAAAAAGAAGTAAGACGACAAAATAAAAGAAAGGAAAGAAAATTTCTACAAAAACAAAATAAAAAATGCAAATTCAAATTCAAAAAAACCACT
The DNA here is from genome assembly GCA_963932245.1 of Tachinus rufipes. NCBI lineage: Eukaryota > Metazoa > Arthropoda > Insecta > Coleoptera > Staphylinidae > Tachinus > Tachinus rufipes. Next base: position 65,079,414 of record OZ010745.1, on the reverse strand, counting down.
AACAGCTTCTTTACCAACAACAACTAATTTAATTACAGCACCCAAATCACAACCAGTTCCTTTACAAGTTTTGACTGTAGAAAGATCAATTAATCGACCAACTACCAGAAGTCAGACAAAGAAACTTTACACACAATAAAGTTTCTTGTAAGTTAGCTTTGACAACAAAATTAGTTTTATATATCAATGTCATATTGATGTATATTATATTATATCAAAAATAGATATAATAAATCTTGCATGATGATGGCAGATGAGATTCTGCCGAAACGTCGAGTCCAACTCAATGAAACAACGCGAGATAATCCGAAAATAAATTTAAACAAAAATATATATAATATAAATAAGTTTAGTGAAATATATACATATGCTGATGAGCTAATGACACATGTATTATATATTACGAAAAAAATAAGGAAGCAATAGAGAGAAACATAAATGCAAACATTAAAAAACTAACTAAACGGTACTACAAAAACATACAAACAATAAATGAAGAAAAAACAACTTATATAGTAATCAGACAAAAAAACACAAAAGATATTGACATAAAAATTGAAATAAATAACATACCAATTATTAGAACAAAACAGACAAAATACTTAGGAATAATATTAACTGAGAAACTCACCTGGGATACACATATTAACAATATATTAAAAGAAAGCGCAGCAACAGTAGAAGCTGTATATAGAGCCAGGGAATGCATAACAAAAGAAACTGCATTAAATATCTACTATTCACTATTTTTAGCAAAAATTAATTATTGAATAAACATATGAGGAGAAACATCAAAAACAAACATACAAAAAATACAAAAACAACAGAAAAAATTCTAAAAATAATACACAAACTACCAATACTAACACAACAGAAGAAGTATACAAAATAATTAACGAAACAAAGATAAACAAAAAAATACAAATAGAAAAATGCAAACTAATATACAAAATTAAAAATAAAGAATTTTACCTCCAAATAAAAACCAACAAAGAAATTCACGGACATAACACTAGAAGAAGAAGCAATATACATGTACACACAACAAGGACAGAAAAGGATAAACAAACAATACTAGGCAATGGACTAGTCACGTACAATCAACTGCCTCAAAGTATTAAGAAAATAAAGAGCTATAATGAATTCAAAATAAAAATAAAAGAACATTATATATTAAAAAGATCAAAACAAAAAAAATAATAAAGTAGATAATACAAACCACATAAACAACAAATAATAATAATAATAATAATAGTAATAATAATAATAATAATAATATATTTATTATCCAACAGTTCTAAAAACTATTAACAGGATAATGTTAAAATAAACTATAAGTAATTAAATTGTAAAGAAAAGACAACAAAATAAATTGTAACAAATCAAAATACAAAAAAATGAAAACATCTACTATAAGTCAAATGCCCAATGAAAATTAACTCACATAAACCAAACACAAAATAGAAACAAAACTTACATGTTATAACATATACAATTACAGTATTTAATATTTCTATGTATTCTATATGAAATCATAAATATAGTTATCGGAATAGCAATTTTAGTTTAAAGTTAATAATATTTACATGACAATATTATTCAACTTTTTACATAATTTAGAGCAGGATATACAAAAAATGTCAATTTCGGAACAATATCTATTAACGTACTCACACATAGAAAACAATGGTAAAGATTGACGATGCGTTGTGTTGGTCTTATTAATATAAAAAGTGTGCCTGAGTCTACTATTAATTCTTGGAACAACAAAGTTTAGTTTATGCAACAAGTTTGTATCTTTTATTTTAAAATGTATTAGTTTGTATATAAACAATACATGGTTAATAATGCGTCGAGAGTTTAGTGATTGTATGTTGAATTCATTTAACAATTGGGATTGAGGATAACCACGTTCGGAATATACATTGTGTGCACGATAATATAATGCTTTCAAAAATTTTCTTTGCACTTTTTCTACTTCTTCCATAAACGTTTTTTGTTTTGGATGCCATATAATTGATACATATTCTAATTTGCTTCTAATAAAAGCGTAATAAAAACTAATTAAAGCTTTAGTGCCAACAAATGGTTTAGTATTGCGAAGAATATAGCCTAGTATTTTATAGCATTCTTTTGATATTGTATTTATATGATCAGAAAAAGTTAGTGTGTTGTTAAAAATAACTCCTAGGTCTCTGAACAATTCAACCCTTGTTAATTCAGATTGGTTAAGAGAATAATTAAATCTTTGAGTAAGACGTTTACGACTAATTGACATAACTTTACATTTAGTGATGTTTGGCATTAAACCATTTTTACAACTCCAATTTGTTAACAAATTTAAGTCATTTTGTAGTGCTAAAAAATCATGGTTATTTACTACCGTTCTAAATATTTTTAAATCGTCTGCATATATAAGCGTTGGTGATGAAATATGGTCAACAATATCATTTACAAACAGTAAGAATAATAGTGGCCCAAGGATGGATCCTTGAGGTACACCACTAGTTGAGATAAAAATTGTCGATTGATATTCAACAATGTTTTTTCTGTTGTAAAGATTTGACGCTATTAAGGAAATTACATTGTTATTCAATCCAAAGTTATGCAGTTTTTTGATTAAATTGTTATGCTGTACTTGATCAAAGGCTTTGGAAAAATCAGTATAGATTACATCAACTTGATGACGGTTATCCAAAGCCTCAGACACTGCATCAGTAAAACAGCATAAGTTTGTAGTGGTCGATTTTCCACTAACAAAACCATGCTGTTGGGGACACAAATAGTTTTGTGTGTGATTGTATATAACATTGTACAACATAGTTTCAAATATTTTAGCAAAGTTGTTAATTAAGGAGATTGGCCGATAATTAGTTATATCAGCAGCATTTCCATTTTTAAAAATTGGAGTAATTTTTGCCAATTTCCAGCATTCAGGAAAGATTCCGGAGTATATAATTTGGTTAAAAATGTGCAGCAGTGGAGTAACTAGAACAGTGTGACAATCTTTAACTAAGAACGCTGGAACGTTATCAGGTCCTATAGTAAATTTGGACTTTAAAGATTTGCAAGCAGCAAGATAATCGTCTATTGTAAAACATTTTATAAACAACAACGGTTTGTTGTTTAGAGGTGTAAAACTGTCAAAAGGGCAGCTTTGTTTTGCAAAAACAGATGAAAAATGTTCAGCAAATGCATCGGTAATTTTTTGTCGGGAGTCAAAAGTCTTATTATTTTTTCGTAGTATACCTGGTATTCTAGATTTATTTTTCCGTTTATTAATAAAAAGAACATAAAATGGTGCTCCGAATACAAAGCTCTGCAGCCATCCATATGGAGACGGTGTAGAGCAGCAAGTGGGGAGAAAACAAAAATAAAATTTAAACTATAAATATGTAAATATATTATAATAAATTACAAAAAAAAAAAAATCATAATCTTGTCAGAAACAACCATGTTGCTTCAAAGACATCTAAAAAATAAGATTTCTTAATAGATGTAAACAACCAACTTTTTTTTAAATAACATACATTTTTTTAATCTTTATGATATTTTAAATACAACCATTTAAAATGATTTTTAAATCATTCAAATCGGTTAAAAAATAACGAAATTGTTCAGCCGTACGTTTTTTGTCTAACAAACGAGTTATTCGAATCATTGCCAACCCAAAATTGACTAATAATAAATATTTCTATAGATATTGTTCAAAAATACAAAACATATTGCAATCTAAACAAATGTATACTTGTGGTACAAGGCTTGCTAGAAATTCTAACAAATATTTACAGACAGTTCAAAGACGTAAGACCAAAATTTAAAAAAAAAAGATTTTTTTTACCGTACTATTGACACATGGATAAACTTTCAAATTTAGTGTTTTTAAGACTTACTTGTATAAGCCGCAATGTTCAAGGTCAATGTTCATAGACTGTTTAAATCTAATCTTCAATGTGATAGTTTCAGCGATTGTGATTCGACTCGTAGAAATTTAAAGGTATTTTTATGTTGTTGTGACATATGTAATTCCTAATAAATATCACATTTTAAAATTTATAAAAATATAAAATAAATTTTGCGTACATTTCTTCATACCTATTTTTCGGTTGTTTTGGCAATACGTCCGCAGAAGTTTTTTCAGTTTGATTTACTATTTTTTGTGGGGTATTAGAAAGATCTTAAACACTATCTAAATCAAAAATCAAGATAAATTTACGAACAGTTCAAACTGAAAGGATTTTATAATGACGCAATACAGCAACAGTAGGCAACAGTAGGCAACTAGACGAAGGTGATAATTAATAGGTAATTTTTGTCTCTGGGAACTAAAGTTAACGTTATAAGATGTAAAAAGTGTATAAAAGCGGAAGCACCAGTTCGTTTCAAAAAGAATAAAATCCTAGCTACAAACCACTATGTCTCAAGAAAAACTATCCGGCTTAGCTCTATTATATATTTATAGATATTTGGATTTTGTCCCCCATTTTATTTGAACTTTTAAAGCCCGTATGGTCTTAGGAGACAAGCCTTGTCCCCCACATCAATATTTTTCAATATTTGGTTTCAATGTACGGCTTGTTTAGTAAGTACGTAAATGAAATGTTGTTTTAGGTAAAAAAAATTATGATAATGATGATAAAGCTACAACTATTTTGCACCACCAATTATTATCTAACTTGTGTTTAAGAGCACATAAATCCATTATTCGAATTCATCTTTCACAAACAAGCAATGCCGAACCACCAAGATGCACTGATAAAGATTTGTAAAAACCGAAACAATTGTCTGTATTTGGTTGGCCGCTTTGGACTTGGATTTGGGTAATTGATTTTAAACCTTTGTTTTTCATTAAAAGTATTTATTTCTTTTTTTGAAGCATTTCTTCATCCATTTGTTTTTTTTTTTTCTTTCTTTTTTAAAGCTATAACTAAAGCAATGGTCACACAACTTGCTTTGTTTTATTGACTGCAAAAGTATCAGTAACTAACAAAAAGTTTGCGCAATTATATTGCAACCTGTAAGTGGTCTTACCAACGTGTCAATAATCTAAGTGTGTTCTATAGGTAACTTAGTTATTTTAAATGTTACAGAGTTGGTTAAACTAGCAAAGTTGAACAAAATTTCCAAAAAATGCTATTTTTAAATTTGTTATAGGTCTTCAACTTTTTTAAATATTTCAAAAAAACTTAAAACGGTTGTTTTTTTCAAACTTAAATAACTTTTTGTCTAATTACTCTGGAGCAAAAATAAAAAATGTATTTTGTAGATATTTTTGTGTAGATTTCAAATAAATCAAAACGAAAAAGTCATGGCATTTTTGATTTTTGAGATATAAACCAATCTTGCCTTTTTTTTTAATGGCAACCTTAGTTAGCTATGAGTTCATTGAAATGCTTATTTTTTTCTGATTTCAAAAATGTATAATTTTTATATCCCATTTAATTAGTTTTTGCAAAATTTGCAGAAACAAGAATTAATTAATAAAACAATTATTATTGCATACTATAAGAGTGCTTTGAAATTAAAAAATAATAATAATAATAATATAATTTTTCATTAATTCATATAGTTGTCAAATTAATTATTTACAGTTATTTAAAGAGAACGCATTTACTTAAACAACATTTAAATTTAAAACTATTGTGTTTATAAATAATAATAAAGTTATTATTATCCCGGATAATATGGCTTAATCGACGAAAAAAAATGATATGTTGTTTTGTTACTACAAAATTGTAATCGTAATACAAACGCAGCATCTGAATTGTATCTACAAACATACATGGAAAGAAAGAAGCCAAGTAAAAGCTTGATTGAAAAACTTGAAAAAAAATTAAAAGAATATGGATCATTTTGTAAACCACAAGAAACCAAAACTAATTTTAATAAAAATTCAAATATACGTGTTTTGGCATACAATACTTTTAAACCATGTGTAACCGCATCTGTACAAAAGATTGAACTAGAGTGTAACGTATCCAAAGAACAAGAAGACAAACAAACATAATTTTTAGCCTTATCATAATCATATTAGAAACACTTTGTATCCAACAGATTTTGAAAGAAGATTAAATTATGTTTCATGTTTTATTAAAGAAAGTCAAAGACACAAACTATTTTCTCAATCAATTCTATTTACTGACGAGGCAACGTTTACAAATAATAGATTATCCAACTAAAAAAATCTTAACAATTGAACATGTATTCTCTATTAATGTCTGGTGTGGCATTCTTATGGGTTCGTATTTTTATGAAGAAAATCTGAATTCCAAACGCTATCTGTCATTTTTACAAATTAGAAGAATTATTATTTCAAGTATTTTCAACATAATGGCGCGCCTGCTCACAATGCACACATCGTATCAATTTATTTGTCATAAAGATTTCCTAATTGGATAGGTAATAGAGGTTCAATTGCACAGCATTCTAGATCTCCGGACCTTACACCTATTGATTTTTTTTTGTGAGAAACTATTAAGGATGAAGTTTACAAAGAAAAGCCACATAATATCGATGATCTGAAAACTAAAATCAGAAGAGTTGTAACAGAAATTAGACATAATACTTTATTAAAAGTACAAAATAATATATTAAAACGTTGTCAACAACATGTATTCAAGAAAACGGTAGTCATTTTGAATTATTACAATAATAATTAATTTAATTTATAGTATTTTTAATTATTATTTAGTTAGATTGTTAATAAAGCTTTTGTATATGTTATTGTTTCATTAAAATATGTTGATTATTACTCTAAATTTGTTATTTTGTTACATCACAATTACAACCATAGTAACAAAATAACATATCATTTTCTTCTTCCGACAAATAAACCCATATTTTTATAACAATTAATATGAATAAATAAAAAATGATATTTTGATAATTTATTTTGTTTCTAAGGCACATATAATATGTCGTAATAAATCAATTTATTCTTGTTTTTTGTAAATTCTGAAAAAACAAATTAAATGAGAAATAGCAAACTATACATTTTTGAAATCAGAAAAATATAAGCTTTTCAATGAACTCATAGCCAACCAAGGTTGCCATTTAAAAAAAGACACGTTTGGTTTATATCTCAAAAATCAAAAATGCCATAACTTTTTGTTAATTTATTTGAATTCTACACAAAAATATCTACAGAATACATTTTTTATTTTTGCTCTAGAGTAAATAGACAAAAAGTTATTTAAGTTTAAAAAAACAACCGTTTTTAGTTTTTTTGGAATATTTAAAGTTAAAAACCTATAACAAAATTCTGAAAAAACAAATTAAATGAGAAATAGCAAACTATACATTTTTGAAATCAGAAAAATATAAGCTTTTCAATGAACTCATAGCCAACCAAGGTTGCCATTTAAAAAAAGACACGTTTGGTTTATATCTCAAAAATCAAAAATGCCATAACTTTTTGTTAATTTATTTGAATTCTACACAAAAATATCTACAGAATACATTTTTTATTTTTGCTCTAGAGTAAATAGACAAAAAGTTATTTAAGTAAACAACCGTTTTTAGTTTTTTTGGAATATTTAAAGTTAAAAACCTATAACAAATTTAATAATGGCATTACGTTTTTCTGGAAATTCTGCCTAACTTTGCTAATTTAACAAACTCTGTAACGTTTAAAATAACGTAGTTACCCATAGAACAACGTAGATTATTTACACCCTATATATATTATATATGTACAGGGAGTTTATAAATGAATGGGATTATGTAATCAATTTAAATGTGCCGCTTTTGTTAAATTGTTCACTAAACTATTTGTTTTGACAGATCAACTTTGACAGCTGTCAAGCAAACATATGAAAACATACGTAGATTGAACGATTTTAAAAAGGCGGCATATTTAAAATGATTACATAATGCCATTCATTTATAAATTATTTCAAATCATTTTAATTAAGTATTTGTAAATATATTTAATTTTTTATAAAATATAAAAACAATAATAAAAATTCAAATAATAAATTTTGTATGCACGCCCCTGGTGCAAACCTATATAAATCATTTTCTAAACAGACAAATTGTTTTCATACAATGGTGGAGTGCGGGGTAGTAGTCTATATAGTAATAAATATACAATCAGCTATGAAGACTCGAGTAACTTAAGCTGTTATTCTGTGTGGGAGCAACTTCGTACAACTATTTAGCAACAAAAGCCAGCACGACAAATATCAAGTTGCTTGATTTCGCGCGTATATTACAAACAACTGTAAGCTCGTGCGCAGGGTGCGCTTCGCCATGTTTAAAACAAAAAGTAAGACGCCGCCGATTTGATTGATTAGGTAAATCAAATAGTAAATAGTGTGTGGTTATAAGGTGATCTGTGGTTATAACCATAGAATATAGAAATAAACTTATAAAGTACCATCATAAACTGATTGAAATATAAATCAATTATCAATTGTAATTTCAAGTTAGCGTTAACAATGGATCAGAATCAAGATATGGAATCAATTATAAAAGGATTAGAAATTGAGGAGCAAAGTAACGAATCCGTTAAATTCTATTCCGAACGAAAAAGTGAATTGGAAGCTCTAAGTGACGATCTGAATAAGATGAAAGCAGCCAATATGCAGATGAAAATCAATTCATTTAGAATGAAAGTACAGTATCTTCATTTGTGGAAACAACTGAAGACAAACGAAAGCAAATTGAAGCAGTTATTACAAACAAATGATTAATTTAAATATATTCTATAATGTAAGTCATAACATTTAAAATTGTGAAATAAATTTAATTATTGTTCTAAATAATATATTATTTATGATTGCCATGTTAATGGGTGAACAAATACAATGCAGGTATGAAATTAATTACATCTCGTGAAATACCAAACTGCAAGAAAGTTACAATTTTAAGATATGACTCCTTTAAAGAGTCTCAATGTAATGCTACATATTATATTGGGTGTGATGTGATGCCTCATAATAAATTTAAATAAAACCTGAAATAGTTGTGGTTTTTGACAAAACATCGTAAGCAACAAAAGTAAAATTTTACAGAAAGCAGCTTTAGCGGTGATTAATGTATAAAACAATTTACATAATAATGATATGGGTAGGTTGAAGGTGGCCAATTAGGACAAACAACGAATTGAATTATATGAAAAGTATTTTATTTAATACTAATACACGGGCAAACGTTTCGAGGATATATCTATTCCCCTTCATCAGTGCTAAAAACAGATATTATAAAAAATTTTGGTCTTATAAAAAACAACAGTAATACAATAAATTACACAATTTAAAAATACTAAACTAAATTGAAACAAATTAAAATTAATAGACTGAAAAACATGTACGGCAAATTTGTAAAAAATATATTATACATAATAACAAAATAGTTGAAACGACGAATTACAAACTTACACAAATGCCAGAATAAAACAAAACTATTATTAAAAACGTAAAATAACTTACCAAGTGTAGAAATAATATAGTTTTGTTTTATTCTGGCATTTGTGTAAGTTTGTAATTCGTCGTTTCAACTATTTTGTTATTATGTATAATATATTTTTTACAAATTTGCCGTACATGTTTTTCAGTCTATTAATTTTAATTTGTTTCAATTTAGTTTAGTATTTTTAAATTGTGTAATTTATTGTATTACTGTTGTTTTTTATAAGACCAAAATTTTTTATAATATCTGTTTTTAGCACTGATGAAGGGGAATAGATATATCCTCGAAACGTTTGCCCGTGTATTAGTATTAAATAAAATACTTTTCATATAATTCAATTCGTTGTTTGTCCTAATTGGCCACCTTCAACCTACCCATATCATACATACTAAGGACACTGAGAAAATATTAAAGGAATTTACATAATAATTTCAATTTTCAAACAAGTTATCACTTATCTATACCATTTTCAACATTCTACATCCATATTGAACCAGTCAATAACTTAACTTGTCAATGAAATGGCCTGCTATTGTGTTAATATAACATCCTTTGACAAATCTTCAACAGAACACCCTAAAAGATTTCCGACATTGAAGTATTATAAATTATACTAAATCTTGTTTGAAGTAAACTATCGATACAAAATAAGACTAATGAATAGTGGTGCAAAATAAAGAGTATTTAATATTTGGACCAATGAATGAATTTTAATCGGCTATAATCTGTATGCAAAAGTAATTGTATTTATGGCAGATTATATGGTTTTTCTTTTTTATGGAATGTTCATAAAAACAGTTTAGAAAATAAGTTCAATAACATTAATTTCTTTCTAGATAGAAACTTTTTGACTTAAAATGTCTCTTCTATAAACTGTCCAAGCTCGTTCCACCTGTTATGACTCGCCCTGTATAAAAATGGAAGGGACTATTTATTATCTATGAATATCTCTTATAAAACAATTCTTGGCAGTGATAAAGAATATAATTTAGCAAATACAAATAAGGTTAACCCTTTAATAGTAAATATTAAAATCATTAAAATATTTTACAAACAATGTTTATATAATATATTTTTCATTTAGACATGAGGTGTATTACAATGTGTATAAAAATGTGCGCTTGTTTATTTAACAGGTTTCATCTGCCACAATCCATCGTTTAAGTAATGACAATTCTCCACTCCAATTCCTTTATTTACTTTTGCTCTGAAAAAAAAAATTAGTATTAATATAATACAATTTACAAAAGGTTTGTACTTTAAATTAGAATAAAACACATACGTATTATTTAATACATAATCTTATGTGATTTAGTGTTTGAATATTATTTCAAGCATATCGCCCACACGGCTGGCTCTTATATAGAGCATCACCTGATTTTGCCAATAACACAAACGGTTTAGACTTTGCATATCTCCACAGAAAATAATTCAGAGGTGCCAAGTCACAAATAATGGTTATAATGACTTTGAAGAAGCACTTGTAGATTATTTTCATTGCAAAAATAACAACATTACTGAATAAAAATAACCTCACACTTGACACATGACAACAAAAAACATAAAAAAACTTATAGTGGATTAATAATTATATTTGTGCCCATTTATACAAATAAATGAAACAATTACAAGTTTATAACATAAGTGTTTGCAAATAAATGTACCAGAGAAACAAAATTTTACTTAAAAACTTATTTGAATTCTACACAAAAATATCTACAAAATGCATTTTTTAATTTCGCTCTAGAGTTAATAGCCAAAAAGTTATTTAAATTTAAATAAATCGACCGTTTCTTAGAATAATCAAAAATAAATACATAATAAAAAAAATAAATCAAATTTAAAATTGGCATTACGTTTTTCTAGAAATTCTGCCTAACTTTGCTAATTTAACCAACTCAGTAACATTTAATATAATAACAAAGTTACCCATAGAAAGCATGTAGATTATTGACACCCTGTATATCCTTCAACGGCTCATTAATACAGACACCTGACATTACAAAAACTGCTGGAATAGTTCCTTATCCTTCGCTTATACATTTAGCTTGCAGTTGACTCAATCTTTTTATGTTATGTTTTTTGTGTATAAAAAAAATAAGCCAGGCAACAATATTATTGGTCATTTACAGAAGCAAACTAAAATTTTTTAAATAGAACTCATTGATTGATTGTAAGTACATCAACAGATTTACTATATTGACTTAATACCTAACCAGTCACATGCCATCTGTGAGACTGATTAGTTTAAAATTTGTTGATAATTCAAAATCATAACTTTTTGAAACCTGTAATTACATCTAATCTTCAATTTTCCGTTTTGTACCATTTTTAATATGTGAAATGTTGGCTATTGGTTGTTTGCAGCAGTCTGTCAGACTGTATGTGACAGTTTACGTTTTATTTTTTGCAAGTAAATGGTAAAGCACAACCACAAAAAAAAATTATTAAGAAATTACTGCTAAACAAAGATTTATGTTTTCTCCAAAAAAATCTAGTTACAAAACTAGTTGTAATATGAAAAAACAAATTCTAAATCATTACTTTATATGTAAAAATTGCATAAAGTTTAGAAACTGTTGTAAAAATTGTTTATAGATTTTTCAAAATTTCTTGCCATAAATTACTTATATTTTTATATTTCAAGTTGAAATTTTAATAATAATTTCAAGTAATGTCCTCATTTTATATTACAAATATTTATTTTTAATATTTTTTTCTTAAAGTCAAAACATTCACATGCAATTCATCAAAAGTTTTTAATGAATTTGAATTTTCAGAATCGAAAAATATAGTATAAGAGCTAGCAACGTCGGTAATTTTTGAATATTTCTCATCCTTCTTCATCCGATAGGTAAGGACGCGCCACGTCTGGCAGTTGGGAGCGGTTGCGTATACCTGGTAGCGCAACCTCTCCGAAGATGTGAAAATTAAGCATTTTCAAAACATTCTAAGACAAAAATTTTTTGTTCTATAATTTTCTAAGTTACTTTTCCACTGTAAATCTACCTTGCCAGACAGTTTTGCCATAATTAAATTTATGCCCGACATAATTTAAATAATTAAAAATTAATAATTTTAAAAACAATTTAAAATGTCTGGCAATTTAACATATTGTAATTCTATGATAAAAGAATATACTGTTAATTTGCCAGACAAAAACTCGGTTGTTATCTCTGTCAAGCACCCGAGGAATTACATGCCACGCTCTTCCAACTCTCCAATTCGCTTCTTAAACAACCGAATTTCTGTCTGGCAAATTAACACTATATTTTTAAATCATAGAATTGTAATATTTTAAATTGTTTTTAAAATTAATATTTTTTAGTTATTTAAATTGTGTCAATGGCAAAATTGTCTGGCAAGATAGATTAATAATGGTAAAGTGACATAAAAAATTATAAAAAAAAATAAGTTTGTCTTAAAATGTTTTGAAAATGCTCAATTTTCACCTCTTCAGAGAGGTTGCGCTACCAGGTATACGCAACCGCTCCCAGCTGCCAGACGCGGCGCGCCTCTGTCAGTAAGGATGGAAAATATCCACAAACCAGTCGACCTAAAATGGTTTCTCAAAAACGTTGCTAGCTTTCGTACTAATAGTGGTAGTGGCCGTTCTAAATGATTTAAATGTTTTATCCATAGTACACTTGAATTTTGCAAACAAGTGGTTATTCTTTTTCTTATTTATTTTATTTTTATATATTGTTTTGTTTGTTCTAATAGGTATATACTTTTATTTAAAACACATGTAGATCCCATATAGGAATGGAATCAAGCCTCAAGAAACAATAAAAAATAGTATTCAATGCTTTTTACTTACATATCTTCTGTTGATAATGTAGTCATCCCTATAGCTAATGCATGATCCTTTCCTTCTGCCATAATAGCCTAAAAAATAAATATCAGTATTATTTAATTTAATAATAATGTAATTATGTGTAATGAAATATAAGAACAGTTGACTTATTTCCAATATTATTACTGCATACAAGTGACTAGCTCCAAGTCTGAGACCAAGTGAGTAACTAAAAGAATATAAATAAAATAAATTTATATACAAGTGAATGAATGTTAGAAAACATAATTGAAAATAGATTATACTTCATTGCATAATTCAACCAGGCTGCGTTTAAGTGGCACCTAGTCCTCATACTAGCGGATGTCGACAGACTATAGTTTTAATAGTCAGATTAGGATCTATTTATAAATAATGTTCACATTGTTGATTTTGATGACCATGACTAATAGCATCTCCAAAATTGAAAACCTCCAATTTCCAAAAATTCTATATCTAGCAACTTGTTTAAATTAAACTATTTTCATTGTTTCAATCATTAATGATAACTAATATAAAATTATCTAAGGTTAGAAATAGAAACAGCTGTTCTCATGTCACCCTCAGAGAATAAGAATATAGAATTAAACTCATCAGGTAATAGTACATTAACACTTACTTGATGCCTTATTAAAACATAATTATATTTATAATTGTAGTTTTGTTATTGAATTAAAATTTGCACTTGCTGCAAGATTTTAAATCAATAGAATATATTAATTTTATTGCAAGATTGAAGTTAAGTTTAAATGTCTATAAATTCCTTTGGTAAAAATATTTTCACCAATTATCTGGGAAAATTGAAAAAAAGCCCAGTGAATTATAAACCTATTAAATGGAGCCAATTCTTCAATACACATGGTGGTTACACTTCAGATGCTGGGTATTTCCATTATTATAGCAAGGGAAAATCAGGTCCTATATTAGTGTGTATTCATGGTGGAGGTTATTCAGGGCTTACATGGTCTTTGTTTGCACAAGAAATATCAATTAGAATTGAATGTCGAGTTATAGCTATTGACCTACGTGGACATGGAAATACTGACACAACAGATGAGTATAAATTATCTCTAGAACAATTTACTGAGGATGTAAAGGGATTAATTAATAGCTTAAATAATGAAAATGAAGAAGAACCATCAATTATATTAATTGGTCATAGTTTAGGAGGTGCTGTAGCAACAACAGTTGCTCCAGATATTTGCAATGTAGGAGGAGTTATACTCATTGATGTAGTTGAAGGTACTGCTTTAGATTCCTTAACCATAATGCAAGGAGTATTACGTGGCCGCCCAAAAGGTTTTCAATCAATCGAACAAGCAGTTCAGTGGGGAGTACGTGGAGGATCAACAAAAAATTTGATAGCAGCTCGTGTTTCCATGCCGGGCCAAATAAAAAATGTTAGAACCAACATAATAGCTTCTGAAGAAGTAGATTTAGACATAGCACCATTTAGCAAAGATATATCAAGTCCCACAACTGTTGCTTCAATTGACATTATTGAAGAAGGAGATGAATCCAAAACTGATGAGGAAGAACAACAAATAAAACCAACTAATTCCATTAAACTGCTAAACGCAGTGCCATCTGCTAACAGAGGTAAGAAAGGTGAAATAAATTATGTATGGAGAATTGATTTAACTAAAACTGAGCGATTCTGGGTTGGTTGGTTTAAAGGATTATCGCAAAAGTTTCTGGACTTACGTTGTCCAAAAATATTATTACTAGCAAATATCTCTGGATTAGATACATGCTTAACAGTCGGACAAATGCAAGGAAAATTCCAGTTGAAAGTTCTATCCCGTTCCGGTCATGCCGTTCATGAAGACCAACCAGAAAATGTCGCTGATATCGTGGCTGCATTTTTGACCAGGCAGAAAGTAGCAAAAAGAATTGATGGTTGATAAATGCTTTTCTCCTGCTTTTTTTAACAATTCAAAGATGTGCCAAAAAGTTATTATATTTAAAGAAATAAATATTTTATTTTGTTTTAGTTCTGGCTTCATACTTTCTACTTATATGCCACCTAACAAATGACTTTGGTTATTTATCTATTAAACAGATTTATAGCAACCTATAATACTCAAGTATCTGGTCAACTAAAATGTAAATACTAATCATGAATCCTCCTTTGATAAAATTCCAATATTCAATAAGTTTTGTTCAATTTACTATTTTGTGTAATATGAACACAGCATATCTTAATAGTTAATATCCGTTGACAAATCTCAACATCAAATCAGCTCCATCTAGATATCACTAAACGTCTCAACATGAATCATACTATTTTCAATACTACATAACCAATAATATTCTTCTGACATAATTGATATGTAGAAGACAATTCAATGCAGTTTCAAATCTCAAATTAAAGAAGATGACATAAATTAAAATAGAATAGAATTTTTAGAAATTTTATCCCACCAAAGAAAAAAAACTACAGAACGTCTAGGAGGAAAAAATGCTATGCGGTTCTCGGGGCATGATTGCGTCTGTGAAGAGTAAGAATCTTGTCTAATGTAAGATTACCTATTTCCCCAACCCAATAAAATAAAATTATTTATACGTCAATGCATATAAATTTTATTGTAACATACTACCGAGATCAAACCGTAAATATTGTTGTTTAACCAATCAGAGAAAAAAGTGAATTTTGGACTATATTTTGTACATTTTTTTATTAAATTTATAATGGTCAAAGATAAATTATATAAATGCTATAATGACTATTATTTCCTCGAAACATTACACTAACTTGTTATTAAATATATTATTATTAGATAATTGAATATAATTACCACAATGGTTCCTTTAGGGACTTCTGTCATTTTAGCCCCTGGAGAAGTCAATCCTGGACACATAATATTGGCTCCACTTAATACGAATCTAATAGCACCTTTATCTACTTGTTGCATTGGTAAAAAGAATGGATCTGGAATGTAATTATATAAAGCAATGATAAAAAAAATTATATATAACTAACATTTGTGTAATAAACGTAGCGTCGGCATCCATGATCCTTCACGATGTCTGAAGAATAACAAATCACCAATAGTATTAACTATAATTTCGATGTGATCATGACTGAAAAAGAAAAAAAACATTCATAATCAAAATGAACAACTTTTTAACAATTCGATCATATAAAGTATATAATAATTGCATTTATAAAAAAAAAAAAACATTTTAATAGCATTCGTACAAGATATACCACATCTTTTACTCTTGTCATCAATTGGTTAGTTGGTAAAAAAAAAGAATTTTTGCTAAAGTTGAGATATGTACTTTCAATATTATTATGTAAACCAGAATAAAATATACATATAATGTGTAGATTAATTGGCGGACAAACGCCAGGTAACTTTGTAGACCGTGTTTAGTAGTGTGCTTTCTTGGAGTAGTTGGCAAATCTGCCGCCAAGTAGCACATTCCTACAATACCAAATAGTTCAGAGAAACTTGATCATTTTTCACAGGTTTATTAGCTGTAGCAGCCTCAGAGTATGAACTTGCATAAAACACTTGGGTAAGTCAAATGTATCAGATAGCCTGCAAAAATAAATTTTCACTGGAAATACAGGTGGACTAATCCTATTTCCTATGCAGCCCAAAAAAACATAAAGGTATAATAGTCATTAAATAAAATAACTTAATAAACTCTATATGCAATCTAAAACATGTTCTATTAAAGCAGCGGTTCTACATAAAATTATCCATAACAAAATTGATTGTCCAAGTTTAATGAATAAAATAAGCTTTAATATTCCTAGGCAATTCTCTAGATTTCCTAAATATTTTTATCTTCCTAGAGTTAATAATATGGCTTTCAACTCGCTTATATACAAAATGTATTATTTTTATAATGCTATTGGCAATTATGTCATAATTTTTTTTTAACAATTTTGTTGTTATGTGCGTACCTTTTTAATATGTTTATTTATACTTAATTTAGTTTGTAGCGTAATTTTTTATTTTTTTTTTATTTTTAAATTTTCAAATTTTTATATTTTTAGTATTATAGTTTAATACTTACAGCTATCATTATAATTGTTGTTTGTTAAAGTACACATTGTTTATCATATTATTAATACTGTTTTACTCTTTGTTATATATATTTTTATTATTATTATTTTACTATATTTTAGTAATAGATCATTTGATTTATATACTACGTACATATATGTTCTTTATAATCATTAATTTTTAATTATTATTATTAGTATTATTATTGTATTATTTTTATTTTTTAAATTAGTTTTTTATTTCTTTTATTTTACTTTCTTTTTTTGTCCTGCTCTGTAATTGGGTATTTATACCTGTTTAAGTATTATTAAATAAATAAATAAATAACCTTTTTGGCTGGTGACCCAAAGTACAAATATACATAAAGCCTGCGACCCTACCCGTTTTATTTTATAGTATTTAATGAAACAGGTTGGTAGGGTAAAAAATTTATGTTAACAAAATTTAAATCCATAATGTAAACTTAAAAATAAAAACAATTGTGTAAATATGGAAATAATTTTTTCATTTATTATTTTAATTATCATCACTATCATGCCATGCAGAGAATTCAGTTTATTCCTGTACTTATTTATCATGAAGGCAAAACAGGAAAATCTTGTTCACACAAATAGGTAGTTAGGAATGTCAACAAGACTTTCCAGATAGTTCTGCTCAAAATTTTGTAAGCTGTGGCATAGCTAAGCTAGAATCTTTGAGCCTCACCGTAAAATATAGAGATTGACCCCTACACAGTAAAAACGTACAGGTTTGTGATTTTTTTTTAGTAAGGTCATAAACTATTGAAAAATGCAAAACTATACAATGTCAAAAACAAAATTTAAAACATCAAAAACTAAAATTTTATTCATAAAATGTCAAAATCCATGAAATATCAAAATATTGTTAGAAAAACTAAAATCTGGTAAAAAGTATTGAAAAGTGCAAATCAAATTTCATAAAATGTCAAAAACAGTAAAATCCGGCCATAAATTATCTATAAAAGTACCAAAATGTGTAAAAACTTGAAACATCAAAATATTATTAGAAACTACTAAAATGTTGAAAACTGTGAAAACTATTTATTAAAACTATGTCAGAAAGAACCAAAATGTCGCCAAAAACAGTTGAAAAAAGCAAAACTCTTTTAATAAAATAATCAAAAATATCTTATTATGAGAAAGCACCAAATTGCGCAAAATTGTCTACATAAAATGTCAAAAATATGAAAAAATCAAAACATAGTTTTAAACTGTTAAAAAATGCAAATTTTTATTTATAAGCATAAAATAACTAAATTCGGTCAAAGATCATTAAAATATTTTCAGATAAAATCAAAATCCAACCAAAAACAGTTTAAAAGTGCAAAATGTTTATCATAAAATGGCAAAAATATCAGAATAATTAAAATTAAACATCAAAATATTGTTATAAAGCACAAAAATTCAACCATAAACTGTTAAAATTGTAAAAAAATCATGAAATCCCAAAACTCGCAAAATCCGTCCATAAAATATAAGTGCAAAACAGCAAAATCAGGTCTTGAATAAATAGTAAAAACAGCAAAATCCAGATTTGAAATATAAAAAATATTGAAAGAAATCCGGCATTAACTGTTGAAAAGTGCAAAAATTAGACTATGAATTTTTAACAATTGTCAGAAAGCACCCAAATACGGCCTTAAACATTAAAAAGTCTAAAACTCTTCAATACACGCAAAAATAGCAAAATAAGACTAAAATCCAGGCCATCAATTTTGTGTTTTTTAAGAACATTTTCAAAAATGGCAAATTCTATTCATGGAATGTCAAAAATAGCAAATTCTCGCCACCAAGATTTGAAATAATGTAATAATGTCCAAAAGGCCCTATATACTTGTATGTGCTTCTGCATTGCAGGCCCTTATCCTTGGTTTTTCTAAAAAATAAGCATGCTTTTAAGTTATTTGTGGGTTTCCCGACACCACACACAAATACCTTCCACAACCCAAATATGGGTCGTAACCCAAGGTTAAGAATCACTATATTAAAGGAAGAAAATATTTTGACTAAAAACAATAAAGTTTCCACATAAACAATAACTCCTCTAACGACCATAGATTTGCCTTACCAAAAGAGAGAAAAATTTATGTAAAACAAACACAACTATTATTGTGATTTTGTCATGAAATTTATTGTCCACAAAGTGGCAGACAAAAGACCAATGTAATGAATGATTATTTCTCACTTCCAATTTGAACTGGTAAAACTCATTCATTCCTGGCCTGTGTGATTTCTATTGATTTGGAGATTATAAAAAAAACTTTAAATGCTATATGCATACCCTATATGAACTAAAAGAGACAATAAATTGAAAATTATTTTAATTTATTTTTAACACAAATTATACATTTTTTTTTATAAAGTTTAATATAATTTTATTGTGTATTACTTATTTATTTTAATTTTTTCATCCACTCTGGATTTACTAATATTGTTAACATTTTTAGACACAACAGTGAAACCTATATATTTAAAAATATTTTTTTATTATTTGTACCATTTGCATTTTTAAACTTTCAAACTAGTTTTATGTTTACTTGATACTAATCCTTGTCTATATGTGTGAACAAAGTACACTCAAATCTGTAGTAAAAAATTTATTCCCAAGATTATCTTAGTTGACCAAAAGCATAACTATAGTCCATTCAATTCTACGATAAGAGCACGGGAATACAAACACTAACAAGTGGTCATCAAATCAGGTGAATATATACCGTTGCACTGTATAAATCAGTACAGAACAACACTAAATAATAACCTTTTCATTATAGCTGTCCACACAAAAATTGTGTATAATTGTTTCCCCATACTTTATCGCATGAATTGAATAGACTATGGTAATCTATTATTTCTTAGACTATAAGATCGAAAAAAATGTGAGATGTGTATGTTAAAATTTATACCAAAAAGTTTTCACATGAATGAAAAACAACGTTCACAGCAATATTAAAAAGAATAGTAACGATTCAAAATAGTACTAGTAAAATAACTATTTATACAATAAGAGTATAATTTCAATATCAAAAGTATACCAACCACTTAATAATTCTAAGAGAGTCCTTTTTTGGTAGAATAGAATCTATGTAGCCCTCTAAATGTGGATACTGTTCTAATAATTTAGTTCGGATTCCCTTTTGAACAGATGATTTTAACTGGAGGACCCCGGAAACAGATTCCTTTTCATCAAATCTAAAAATACCAATTGTAATTAAATCTATAATATCATTCAACTGATATAAAACCGGCTAACTTTTTAAACATTTTAAACTAAACAGCACTAAATTGTTGCACTTTTTAGGTTAGACTTTTTTAATGCCTATGTAAAACTGTCAAAACCTAGTTCAGTGAAGCAAGCCACATACTAGAGAGGAAATTAAAATGATATACAGGGTGGACCATTTAAAATTCAAGTTATTACAAAACGTGAAATGGCATGTCAAAAAAGGTTGTTTGCAATAGCTAAACCAAAGTTTTTTTTTATTTTTTCACGTCTGACTGCTCAATAATATAATATTAAGTAATCACAAAGCAAAAATGTTACAACGACAAAAAATGCAATGCTTAATCAAATAAATTTTACTACGCCAAAATAATGCAATCTACGACAATATGCAATAATACATTACATTACACATCAAATAATTAACGTTGCACTTTAGAATAACACATGGAACAACAAAAAAGTATATTCCACGCACGACATAATTATATATTTTACGACAAATATCCGCTAAATTAACCAAATAGATAAACTAAATATTATTATTAAATAAATGATATTAAAATAAATAAACGTTTTCAAAACGATTCAGCTTACATAAAAGTATATTACGACAAGCGGCTTTTAAACGTTTTAAAGCGTTTAGACCGTTTAAACTTAGACTAACGATACAAGTTTATTTGCAAATTATATTATAAATTCTAACCATACTTTTCCCGAAGTTAATAAAATTAAAATATTACATCATACATGTTGTTACATTGCACATTATTACAGGACTGCTTGTCAGCGTTGAGGGCGCTGCATGCGTATTTTATATTTTAGTTGTAGAGTTGTTCAGAGATGTCGTTGCATTAATTAAATCATACATATCTAACACACCTCCTAGATTTAATCACTAAGGGCCAGTATTACAATAGTGGTTTAAACTGCAAGTTTACTAACTGCTAGTTAAAATTTAAATCGCTAGTTAGTGGGAACGCGTATTACAATTGTCTCGATATTTTATGTCAACAAAGTATTTAAAATCTTAACCTATAAATTGAAGCGTCAAAAAATTGACATTAAAATTTTATTTAATAAATATATTGAATATCTAACAACAACAAAAATGCAAATTAATTAATATGGATAACTCCTTATAAACAATAATAAGTTTCCAGTAATCACTATTAATATAATACACCCATTTCTTATAAGTAATAACTCACATAATTTAAGGTTATTTAAACTGCTAGTTAAATCGTTAATCGCCCATTTCCGCCAGTTAGCTATCCAGATATTTTAATCCACAGTTAGCATTAATCCACGTATGTGTGAGTTAAACCACTATTGTAGTTTCGGCCCTTATGCAACTTTTAAATTTTAACCTATTTACTCCTCCTCCTGGATTTAAGGATTCTTTAACAAAGAAACTGAAAATCTTATTCCTAACAAACTTAAATCTAAAACATTTTAACTTCACCTCCTAGATTTGAGGGTTGTTTAATAAAGAAATTTAAAAAAAATATTCATAACAAACTTAAATCATGAATCCAGAACGTTTTTTTTTTTTTTTTTTTTTTTTTTTGTATATTCTATCTTACATTCATTTTATCTCTCATTTCTGTAAAATTTTGTGTAGTTAGCGCTTTGGTGAATACATCAGCTAGGTTGTTTTTGGTTTCTACATATTTTATGTCGATTTTATTTTCATTTATTAGGTTTTTGATATAATGGTATTTTATCTGAATATGCTTTGTTCTCTTGCTGTTTTCAAATGTTTTTGAAATGTCTATAGCGCTCTTATTATCTACATACAGTGTTGGCTTAATACTAATCGAGTCATTTAAGTCTTTGAATAATCCGCTTACACTTATAAGATCACAGGCACTTATAGCGGCTGCTATATATTCCGCTTCTGCAGTTGATAGTGCTACACAGGTCTGTTTACGCGTGAACCATGATACCGCACAATTATTAAAGAATGTTATTGAACCACTAGTGCTTATCCTATCTTGTTGATCGCCTGTCCAATCTGCATCTGAGTATGTTTTTATTTCTTGTCCTTCTTCGCGCTTGTATATCAGTCCCATGTCTTTAGTATTTTTAAGATATCTTAAGATCCTTTTAGCTGCTGTCCAGCTTTCATTGGTTGGTTTTTCGGTAAATTTGCTGAGATAGTTTGTTGCGAACGTAATATCAGGGCGCGATGTTACACTTATATATATCAATCCTCCGATTAGTTCTCTAAATGGTACTTCTACTTCCTCACTCTGTGTAATGGCTGCTCCTTTAACTATTGGTGAATTTACTCCTTTTGCCTCGAGCATGTTGTATTTATCTAGCATTTTAATAATTTGTTTAGTCTGTGTTATTCTTAATTCGTTTGCTGTTCGTTTTATTTCCATTCCCAAGAAATTTTTAACCTCGCCTAAGTTCTTTACCTTGAATTCTTTAGTTAATGCTTCTATTATAATTTTGTTATTTAAATCATTGCCGACTATTAGTATGTCGTCTACAAAAATCAATAGCCATGTATCCGATTTTACATATAAACAGTAATCATTAAGTGATCTTGTAAATCCTAGACTTTGTATATATTTGTCAAATCTTTCATTCCATCCTTTTGGACTTCCTTTCAATCCATATAGACTTTTGTTCATTTTTAACACTTTGTTTTCTATTTGTTTCACTCCTTTTGGTATTTTGATATATATATCATGGTCTATGTCGCTATTTAAAAATGCTGTCGGTATGTCTAACTGGTTTATTTTTAAGTCTTTTTGTACTGCTTCTGCTATTAGGTATCTAATCGTGTTCAGTCTTGCTACTGGTGCGTAATTGTTTTCTGTATTGTGTTTTTCTTGAAAGCCTTTTGCTACTAGTCTAGCTTTCCTGTTGTTTTCGTCTTTGATTCTGAGTATCCATCTTGTTTCTATAGGTTTATGTCCTTCTGGTAATTTTTCTACTTTCCACGTGTTCATGTATTCGAGAGCTTTCAATTCTTTTTCTATTGCATTTCTCCATGCTTTATCTTTAATTGCTTGTTCGTATGTTATATTTCCGACATTTACGTTCAGACAATACGTAGTGTATAGTTCATATTCTTTTAAATAACCAGGAACTTGTCTCTTTCTTGTTGTTGTAATATTCTCTTCACTTTCTGTATCACTTTCGTCACTATTCTCGTTTAGGTTATTTTCTTGATTTGGAGTTTCGTTGTTTTGTATTTCATTTAGGTTTTCTACTATTATTTTCACATTTTCGTTAGAATCTTTTTCATTGAATTCAAAATCTTTTTCATCAAATTTTACGTCCCTTGATATTATTATCGTTTCTGTGTTCGGGTTCCACAGTCTGTACCCATTTTCTGCATATCCTACGAATCTAGTTGCTGATGCTCTTTCTTCGAATTTGTTACCTCTGGGTAGATTGATTGACCATGCTTTTGCACCGAATGTTTTGAGTTTATCTAAATCTAATCTGCCTTTGATTATCATTGCAGGTATTTGATAATTAATGCTTGATGATGGGCATCTATTTATTTGATATGCTGCACACATGATTGCTTCACCCCATAAATGTTTTGGCAATTTTGATTCTATTAATACAGTTCTGGCTTTATTATACAGTGATCTGTTTATTCTTTCAGCGACTCCATTTTGTTGTGGCGTATAGGGTATGGTGTATTCTAATTTTATTCCCTTATCAAAGCAAAATTGTTTCAAATTATTTGTTATGTATTCTCCTCCATTGTCACATCTTATTCTTTTTGTTCTCTTTTGTAACTGGGTTTTCAATTCTTTTATATATTTTATTATGTTTTGTTGAGCTTCAGACTTATTTTTCAGTAAATATACTTTTAAGAAGTGTGAGTAATCGTCCATTATGGTTTGAAAATATTTGAATCCCTCGTTTGTAACTGTCTCAATTGGTCCGGCTAAATCTGTATGTAATAACTCCCCGATATCATTACTTGTTGATTTTATGTTTCTTTTAAATGGTTGCCTTGTGGATTTTCCACGCATACATGGATCACATGTTTCTGTTGTTGTTGGTAAATTTAATTTTTGCATACCGTTTCTGTTTAAATGACCAAGTCGTCTATGCCATATTTTCGCTTCATCTGAGTTTGTTACATAAGTTTGTTCTTATTGTTTATATTGTTTACATTTATATTTACATCTCAGTACATATAGCCCGTTTTCTTGATTACATATCCATTTCTCATTTCTACACATTATTACCGCTTCTTTTTCATTAAAATTTACAGTGTACCCTTTTTGCGTTAACTTTTTGACTGATAAAATATTTACCATTAAATTTGGCACTACGAGACCTTTTATGTTTATTTCTCTATTTTGATTTATTACATTTATAACACCTATCTTATTTGCTATTAGTGTATCACCGTTTGCTATTTTAATCTGTACAATTTCGTTTAATTTTTCAACATTTTTTATTTTATCCGTTTCACACAATAAATGTTCGGACGCTCCTGAGTCAATTATAAATTTTATTTCATCTAACTCACCTGCGCACATGACCGATTCACTTGTGGCAATAAAGTTAAAAGCATTGTGCTCTTGTTGGCTGTCATTCTCTTCTCCGATGTTTGCTGTGTGTGCGTGCGCTGTTGGTTGTTGGTGAGACGATGTCGATGCATGCCGATAATTCCGTCCTTGTTGCCAGTTTCCTCGTTGATAATTCTCTCGTTGCCAGTTCCCTCGTTGTCCTTGTGGCCTGAAGTTTCCTCTTTGTTGTTGATTGAAGTTGCCTTCTTGTGGCTTGTATTGTCCTCGTCCTCGTCCGTTGTTGCCGCTTCTACACTCGAATGCTTTGTGCCCTCTTTTTCCACATTTGAAACAGGTTATCAGATGCGGTGCTGCAAAAGCTGTTTCGCTCGCATTTCTCGGTTCTGTATCCCCTTCTTGTTTTGTTTCAGCATCGAGTAGGCACGCTTTGACCGTGTCGATTGTTAATACGTTGCTTTGGCTCATTGTCTCTATGGACGTGACTACATTATGGTATTTTTCGGGTATAGTTAATAGTAAATGGCATATTTTGTCTGACTCGTCTATTTTGGTTCCCGTATTCTCAATTTTGTTTATGATTGTGTCGAATTTTAAAAAATGATCACTTAGTTTGTCTTTGGCCGCACACTTTAATGTTATTAATTGTCTTCGTAAGTTCAGTTTATTTACCGTGCTGTTTCTTTCAAAGATCCGTTCTAACGCTGTCATCATTTGTTTTGATGTTTCTGCCTTTTTTACGTATTCCAAACACTTATCTGACAAACACTGTACTATAATCGCTCTTGCTTGTGTGTCCTTCGGCTTTGATGCCTCCGGAATCTCATCCATGTTAATTACGTTCAGTACGTTGCGCGATTCCAATGTCAGCTTCAATCTGTACTTCCAATTTGAGAAATTCGTTCCATCTTTAAGCTGTGGGAGCATTATTGTTTCATGCGTTCCCGCTTGAGCCATTTTATTATTATTTTTTTTTTATATACCACGACACCACGTTTATTTCTTAACCTCAAAACTTTTTAATTGATTTTAGCACACTTTTTTTCATTTATTAGAGTCCACTGGGCCCATAACCTGTTAGATTTTGCGGTTTGGGATTGTAGATATTCGGGTTATATAGTAAATTTTTTGTTTTAACACACTTTAATAACTCTTCATACATGTTGTTACATTGCACATTATTACAGGACTGCTTGTCAGCGTTGAGGGCGCTGCATGCGTATTTTATATTTTAGTTGTAGAGTTGTTCAGAGATGTCGTTGCATTAATTAAATCATACATATCTAACAACTCAACTGTACAAAAGACACTTAGCTTAATTTGTAAGAAGCACAAAAAACAATGTATACTTTTTGTTAATCTGATGAATAAGCAAAAAGACATACCACAATATAAATCACCACGTTTTAAATCTTTCTAGACCATCGGTAATACAATTTATTTTTCACTCACTTTAATTTCTATATTAATTTTTCTGTATAAATGTATTTTTTTGTAAATGACTTTTAAAAGTCAAAACTTGATTTTGTATTAATATATATTTTTTATTCTCTGTGGTTCGGCTCGGTGTGTCCGACACCTCGACACCTAACGGTATTAAGAGGTTATATATATATATATATACATATATATATATATATATATATATATATATATATATATATATATATATATATATATATATATATATATATATATATATATATATATATATATATATATAAATATATATATATAAATATATATAAATATATATATATATATATATTTTAATAATATGTAGACTAATTGGCAGACAAACTCCAGGTAACTTCGTAGACCGTGCCAAAAGAAAACGATAATCTTAGTTTCAAAATCCGGAGCAACAAGCTTTCTTCTAATATTTTTACTAATTAATCTGTATGTAATAATATGCGTCATGACATCAATGCTTAGTTGGTCATAAAAATTTAAAATTGTTAATATTTAAAAAGTGCATATTGGCAGCTTTTTAAATAAATAATTTAGAGTTTTCTACTACTAACAGTTCATTGCAAGTCTCATAGTAAATTAACTGTAAAAACATGTTATGACGGAATATATCCGATTGATGCCGCTACAGAAGAACTGCGATTGGCACCACTTCAAAGACAGTAAAAAAAGATGCTGGAACGAAATGTTAGAATTCATAAACCAAACCATACAAAATAGTAATTAATAAACTAGGAAAAATGAAAGCGGTGTGCTTAAAGGAAGAAGAAAATGAAGAAGTAATAATTGAAAAATTGTTTCCTGGAGGAATGGTAAAAGAACCAGCAGGAATAGCTGACAAAACCGAAGCAGTCCCTGCAACAGTGAAGAAGATAAAAAAGGTTATGAGGGAACTACCTAATAATAAGGCACCATGTCTAGATGAGATAACAACGGAGATAGTGAAAGTATCGCTAGAGGGAAATGAGATAGAGATAACACAAATAATAAACAGATGTCTGAAGGAAGACATTTTTCCGGCTTGCTAGGAAGATGCAAAGCTAGTACTAATTGAGAAAATGAAAAAAGCAGACAAAACAACGGCGTATAGACATATATGCCTAATCAACACATTAGCGGAAACTATGGAAAAAGTTATCGTGACAAGAATTGAACAGGAATTAAAAGAAAAACGAAGATGGGAACAGGAACAATATGGAAAACAAATTATAGAAGCAGCAAAAAAAAATAAAGCTAACAAATAAAACTACCAAGATAATATAGAGCTAGTTTCAGGAAAAAAATCTACTGAAAAATTTAGGCTGACTAGAGAAGTACCACAGGGGTCTGCACTAGGTCCTAAACTATGGAATTTAGTTTAGAATCAGCTACTCAGGGTGCGGTTGCCGGAAGGAGTGACAATAACGGCATTTGCAGATGACGTGGCTCTGGTAGATAAGGATATAGACATAGAAGTACTAAATGAAAGGTTAGAGTTGGCAATAGAGATGATAAAGATATGGATGAGAAATAAAGGGTTAGATTTGGCTCTGCAGAAAACCGAGTCGGCATGACTATCAACAAAGAAAACAAACAAGGAAAATAGAAAAATACAGGTAGGGAACAAATAATAACCATAAAACAAAAATTAAACACTTTGAAGTTACACTTAAAGCAAACGGATGAAATGAACATGTTAAAGAAGCGGTAAAAGAAACAAAAAAAATAGAAGGAATGCTTAGTAGGCTTATGTCAAACAAGGGAGGACCAGAAGAAGGAACAAGAAGGCTTATAGCAACTGCGGTTAGAAGTACACTATTGTATGCCGCAGAAACATAAAGAAAAGCTTTAAAGACAAAAAAAAATCAGAAAAAAAGTAAGAGGAGCTATGAGAGCAAGTTCGTTAAGGCTCCGCAGGGCCTACAGGACGGTGTCGCAGAAGGCACTAGAAATAATTGCGGCAACACTTCCCGCAGATTTGATGATAGAAGAAAGATTAGATATAAAAAAAATGGTAAATGAAAAAACTAGTAAGAAAGAAGCAAAGAGACAAGCAAAATGGAAAAATGGCAAAAACAGTGGAAAAAAAAGAAAAAAGGAAAAATGAACAAGGGAACTAATACCAGAAATAAAAAAAATAGGTAGTGAAAAAACCGCAGACGTGTTACTATACAACACAACTACTTACCAGACATGGAGCCTTTGGAAAGTACTTACAAAAAATAAATAAAATGGAAAAAGAAAAAAAAATGTATATTTTGTTAAGAAGACAAGCATGACGACGCAGAACATACGCTAGTAGAGTACGAGCGTGGGAGTAAGATAGGAAAACGCTAGAAAAGGTATTAGAAAACAAAGTAGACAAATCTACAATTATTAAAATATGCCCGAGTGACAAAAACAAATAGAGAGCACTAAAAAACTATGCAACGACAGTACTAAAGAAAAAGATAGAAGAGTTTAAAGCTTTCATATTTAAATAAACCAAAATAGAAGAAAACATACAAATTAAAAGCCACAGAAGACAAAAGAAGGAGGAGCGATAATCTAAATGAAAGAAAAAAAATATAGAAAAATGTAATAAAGAGGAAAGAAACAAAAAAAGTTAAAACAACTATGCCTGCAAAGCAATGGAAAGTGAACAGAAAGACAAGAAAAAAACATATACTGAAACATTAGTACCAACAGAAATAGCAGAAATAAGGTGAAAAAAAAAAGAACTGCTCAAGGAAAATAAGTTGACGGAATTGACTAAACAATTTCTAAACGGAAGGTACGCCATCTCAAAGTTGACAAAAAACGCAACTTTCGAAATGGTCAGAGTATATCTGGCAACCAGGTGACACGAAAAACTAATCCCTAATAGAGATTCAAAAATCTCACTAGATGTTAAACTGGCAAATGTAGGACTACCAAAGAGAATGCACTTAATGAAGCTGCACAAAATATTTATGAAAGAATGAGAATACAACAAAAAAGAGGTCAATAAAGATATAGAAAAACTAAGAAGATACCTAAGAACAATGCAAATAACTAGACTGAATAACACAAAAATGGAAGAAAAGAGAAGAGAATGCTAGTGCAAAAAGTAGGACAGAAAAATGGGGTATAGGGAAAGATGGGTCGGGAACAGCATCTGTTGCCGCAGCAAACTGCGTAAATTTTGCGAGGCCAAAACCAGCCCACCTTAAGCTAGTACCACATTTTGAAAATAATAACTAAGTATGTAAAATAACTTAACTTTAAATAAGTTAGTATTACGAGTAAGTTTAATTTGTTTAAAGTTGAAATCAAATTTTGACAAAAAAACGGTAAAATCTATAAACAACTTTATTCACCAAACATAAGTTGCTAATAACTGTAAATTTCTATTTTAAAACCGTTTTACACGTATTATGATGAAAATTTGTAGTAGTATAGGTTGCCCAATTCACCGCGCCCGAATAAACTTTTTCCGGCTTTATTATTTTAACGTTAAAACACGCAATTATTACTTTTTGCTAAATAAACTGATTAAATACAATAAAATTACTATATAAACGTCAACTGTCTATAAAACGCTCATTAGTATAAAATTAATATAAAATGACGGTCAAATTGCATGTTCCTAAATCTGTGGTAATTTTTGAAGAACTTACTTGAGTTATCTAAAGGTATGTTTCAGTGACATTCGACGTCATACTCTAACGTCACAAAAAGTCTACATATCGTTACTCGCTAGAAAACAAATACTAACCATTGCTTTGTTACAAATGACAATTTTATAACCAATACTTTTTATCATATCATTTTTTTAATCTATCTTATGAGTTACAGAAAAGAATCTTGTAATTTTTGTGTATGTAAATACATGTCCAATGTTCTATTGTATTAAATTAAATCATTTTAACGCTCGTTTAAACATAAATCGGCACGCGCACCTTAGTCGTTTTCTGGCGAGAAAAAGTAAGCTTCGGTAAGTTGTAGCTACACCATACTCGTATTCTGGCGAGCTTACTGATGACGTCACACCTTACTTGAGTATGCTTCAGTAACATGAAAAAAGGTTACTGAAGCTTACGAAGATCTAGACCTCCGTATGTAAAAAAAGTAAGGTGCGCGCGCTAATTTATGTTTACATGTACGTTAAAATGATTTAATTTAATACAATGGAACATTAGACATGTACTTATATACACAAAAACTACAAGATTTTTTTCTATAAAATCATAAAATAGATTAAATAAATGATATGTTCATAATTATCATTTGTAATTGGTTATAAAATTGTCATTTGTAATTGTAAACAAAGCAATGGTTACTTTTTATTTTCTAGCGAGTAACTTTTTGTAGACTTTTTGTGACGTTAGCGTATGACGTCGAATGTAACTGAAACATACTTTTAGGTAACTCAAGTAAGCTCGCCAGAAAACGACTCTTACTTTTTCAACATACGGTGGTCTAGATAGTCTCTGTAAGCTTCAGTAACCTGTTTTCATGTTACTAAAGCATATTCAAGTAAGATGTGATAAACTGCAACTTACTAAAGGTTACTTTTCTCGCCAGAAAACGACTTATGTATTAAACTAATCTGTCTATATTTTTGACTTTAATCGAAAATTTAAAGTTAGATCTCAATCAAAATTAGTCAACAAGATAAACGTAGTTAATGACAAGAGTCTGGATTAGAGCAAGACCGAAACAAGAGAGTGGCGCGATAAGTAGTAACACCAGCTCAAATGCATGTATGTACAAAAAGTATATAAAGCATATCTCATCTGGTGTCTGTAGGTTGCGTCACCAAATTAACCAGATTGAGTAGAAATAATCTGACTGGTGAAGTGACCAGACTAGTTGCGACACCAGTAAAATGTATAAGCTGTATGGAGCATCTTCACCCGGATACTTGTTTCTGGCAACCATAGGACGTAAAAGGAGGCTATGGTGGCATCCAATCCATTGATGGCAATTAATAGGCGGGGCATTCCAAGTTGGAAAACATATTTTAGTTAGAACTATTTTTTTTACTTCATAAAAATTTAGATGAAAAAATTTCGCGTTTTTGTTACATTTCTTCCTACGCTTGTTCAATAACAACATTACTTTCTACCAAATTGCATAGAAAATTGGGCAGAATAGTAGGTTGTATCGGTTGGATATTGTTACGAGCTTCAAATTTATATCCTCCTATGCCTTGGGGTCTCCCACGTGGGTGGTATGTCTGAAAAAATTTGCTAGTAATAAAAAAATATGTTACTTACACTGAGTTAAAGGAAGCTTAACTTTTTGGAATTTAAATGTGTTGCAGAATACGGGTCCAGACGCAGACGTCACGACAAATTTGTATTATTTATATTTTTTATTATATAATTTGTTTAAATAAATTAAATCAATTAAAATACCTACCAAGTAAATGAAATAAAACAACATTGAATATGAATTCATATTTTAAATTTAGTTCTTTAGTATTTTGTTGTTGGCAATGGCTATGGCTGTATGGATTTTTTGAGACGACGCAAATCGAACACGAACAAACAGTAATGGCGTACATGTCAAAAAGCTAAAATCGATTTGTAGAAAAAATTGCTCGACCCTAGTAAAAGTATACATATTCAGACTTTCTTTGTGAGTTTATTAAGTGCTATTATGATGTTAAGACAATTTAATAACCGCGCTAGTGTTTAACAAGTTTCTCAATAAGGATTTCAGCAAAGGTCAGACAGAATCTATATTTTATGTTACCAATCTGCATTGCGTTAGCCGGTTATTGGTTTTTATTATATAAACAATAATGAAAAGAAACCCTTAAGATATATTTCATGAATAGATTGTTAATTACTGCAATTAATTAAAAAAAGTCGGGATGAAATAATTTTAAAATTTCTTATGATGTTTGAAGAATTATAATATTGTTTTCATTATACTTACAAATCTTTCAAAGTAACTACATAATAAATAAAACATCTTTTTAATTAATAGGTCATCTTTCTATGTTATGTCAATTTTTTATATTAATTGAGGTTATCATATCCTAACCTTTCTTTTCAATATAGCAGACAGACCATTTCTAATACAATTAATAATATCTACGTTTTAGTTAAGTGTTTGTAACTTTCAGCAAGGATTCAGCTGTAAGGTAGGTTATATTAAACTTAATTATTTTTATTATAAAAAATATCATTTTATGATCTAATTTTATAGAATGTCTTGGCCGCAATGGCAAGGTATGCCACCACCTGGTGGAATGCCGATGGTTAATTCAGCGCCTACTGTAATCAATCCAGCTACAGCAACAATGCCTGTGGGTGTACAGTATACACCTGAACAGTGGCAACAAATGCAACAACAGAACTGGCAGCAATGGGCTCAATGGCAACAACAATATCAGCAGTGGCATCAACAATATGGAGCGGAGGTAATGTACTCATTTTCTTATATCGCTTGGAGTTTAATATGTTGTATGCAATCAGATCTGTCTATGAATGTTTGTTATCCTCAATATTAAATAAAAGTGCATATTTACTTTGATAACTTTGTGGCCTTAAAGCGTGCAAGCTTTTTGCCTTATCATGTTATTTATGGTAAAGATTAAAATATATAGGTCTTTTATCTTTTAAAAAGTGCTTAAAATTTTTAATTATGTTTTAACTACAAAAGGCATTATTTTAAATATGAATATTAAGAATTTACATAAGTGTAATTTTATTAGTGATGGTACTTACTATCATTATGCTATGATCGTGTTGGAATAGTATTAAGAAAATTTTGAGATAAGTATCTGCGTAGACGTGTTTATAAGATTTTTTTGAAAATTAAAAATATAATTTACAATGTTATTTTCAATTAATTTTGTTTATTTATTAGTTATAGACTAGTTAG
The DNA here is from genome assembly GCA_963932245.1 of Tachinus rufipes. Taxonomy (NCBI): domain Eukaryota; kingdom Metazoa; phylum Arthropoda; class Insecta; order Coleoptera; family Staphylinidae; genus Tachinus; species Tachinus rufipes. Next base: position 65,046,085 of record OZ010745.1, on the reverse strand, counting down.
TATTTTTATTTGATTGATTATAATATAAAAACCAAGTAAAAAACGATTAATAAACTATGTCTGCAATACAACATTTTAGAGATGTACAATCTTTTTTAAAGATAAGATCATTTATTGTATTTCTTTTATGTCTAGTATGTGCTTGTTGGACATGCAAAATTTTTAATATTGCGTATGAAAAAATGTATTTGTGATACTATCATGATTATAGTAATGTATATGGCATGTTATCTATACCCCAAAATATTTCCTAATTGACAAATTTTTTGTGATAAAATGTTAATTCTTCCTGATTAGCATGATGTTATTATAATGATCAGATGCTTTTTTATACTATATACAGCACAGGTAAGGTCTGCAACTGCAAAATATTAACTTCTTGAGCATTTTTGACGTTTTTATTTGCATCTGAAAATTTACTACCATCCGCTTATGTTGAATATATTTGCAACAAAATTTGTCATTGGATATTATATCTAGGAGTGCGAGGTATTGAAATCTTAAAAAAAAATAGCATTGGCTTATACTTCACATAAGCTACCACACATACTGCACCTTAGAGCATGCATCAATTTTGATTATAGATTATTACTCTATCAATTTTTGGCTTGATGAAGTTTTGTGGTTATAATGAATATTAAAATGTTAGTTGATAAGCAACGACCTCACATATAGAAACTTGTGAACTGCAATTGATTGATTATAAAGAGTATTAAAAGGATAAATCTTTAAATTAGATGTAGGTACATCATTTTTGTTGTATTTATTTCATTTATATTATCAAAACATTGTCAAATATTTGTTGCTTGTTGTTGATTATTTAATAATAATAATTGATTCATACATATTAAAAACATTGCATAAGCATGTGTCATGTATGTTTATTGTGGTGCATTTGTTTAAAGAAAATAGAGTTGGAGTAGAGTAGAGTGAATAGTTGTTGGAGTAAATACATATATTCAAACAAAACGTGGTAATTTTACGCCGTTTAAAAATTATAGCTTTAAAGCTGACGTTTATTTGAATATTATATTAATTTTAGTTTGACATTATTTCTTGTAAGAATTATTAATTCTTCTTTTATAAAATATAAAACACTTGTCATAAAATACCATTATTTAGTATAAATTAATTAACATTGTCACTGAAACTGAATTTAACAAAAAAATTGAATTTTATTGTATGAAGGCATTTCATTACATTAATAATTAATAGTATAATCAACAAACATTTATAATCAAAATGGGTTTTTACATTTTTGCGGTATTTTTCTTTTTTATCAATGTTTACTAAAGTTTTTTGTTAAATAATTGTAATAAAATTGTAATATGGATGTCTATCTGTTTACTCTGTTTCACATGCTCTCTATAACAATATAATATAATATAACAAAAAGAACATTTTCTAGAAGAAAAAAACTGAAAACATTTTAAATTGTGGATTCTTGTTACATTGTAGCATCCCATTTCATTGCCTTTGTTGAAGTATTGTTGCTCTTTACTTCATAGGTTTGTTTTGTTATGTATAGGAGGATAGGTGAAAGCTTGTTATTATATAAATACGGAGCGATATTATGAAAGGAATGGGTAGAGCAAGATAAAATGGATGACATGGCTAACGCGAAAAATGTGCATTTTGCACTTTTTTTATTACTTATTATAACAAACTTGTTTTTGTACATTTTTTTAGTATGTTATAATTGGACTTTACTATATAGACAATAAACAATAATATTAAGGCACTAGAAAGTATTCAAAAATATGTTGATACCAGAGTAGCAAGGATAATTAGGTTGGTTCAATAGTATTTGGTATTAGTTGACTTGGGGCTTGCCTTGCTTTTACAACCAATCTTTTTAAATGCCCATCAGTGATAGGTGATGGTGTCCATGTTTCTTCCATTTTACCATTTTTTAAATTTTTAAATATCAAAGCAAAAATGACAGATTATGTTTTGATTTGTGAAATATCAAGTTAGTATGTTTCAAATGAGGATCAACTGTTGCCGCGCTACTACCAACCGATTTGAAATTATGAAACGGTGGTTACCAAATGACAGATGCCTGCGAGAATAGTGAATCAGTCGAACCGTCGCCATTTGATTTAACATGTTCGAATTTTAGTTGGTGCGGTGGGTGGTGCAGTGAGACTGCAGCCTTATTTCAACATAGACACAGGTGACAGCTCTTGATCTGTTTTTGTTCTTTTGTTGTTTTATCTTCAATGAACAGAGTCATTTGCATTTGTTCTGAGTATGATTTCTGTTAGTTAGCTCTGGTTAGTCAGTTTTTTTTTTTAATGGGTTATTTAGGAATTACTTATTTATATGACACATCAACATAAAAATCTTTGAATTTCAATGAGTGAATCAACACTTGCTGATACTATCATATTGAAGACTAGATTTAAACAGTCTGTGAACATTGATCTTGAATATTTGTGGCTTAGAGCCGTCTGACACGATACTGATTTTAATATTACATTTGATATTAAATGATGTGCGCTACTTTAAAATAAGAATTTAGAATTAACTTGGCAGTTGCTGTATGACATAACCTCATAATATTTCAGTTAACGCACTATTTCAAGCATGCTTATTTTAATAATTGATGTTCTTCACTGCATATAAGCACGGGCATGTTTTATACATGTCAATTGGCAATTGAACCTGTACATTTGACTGTTAGCTTAAAATTAGATTATTAAAAAAATGAATGATTATAAATTTTCATCATATATGTACATATGTATGTTATAAATATTTATTTTCAATTTTTTTTTTTAATTTTTAATTTATTATTTATACAGGGTGTCCGGAAAATACGTGTACAACGTTTGACGACAGACTCCTGACGTCAAAATAGGTCGATCTAAGCCGACTTAGTTATATCCAAAATTGTCTCGTTTAGCCGGTAGAGGGCGTCAAAAAAAACAAAAGTATAACAAAGTTGAAAGTATCTATTGTAAGAAACTAAGTAAAACAAAAACATTACTTAAGCAAATGTGTAAAATGACCGCCATCTTGCTGCATACACTTATTAACACTCTTTAAAAAATGTCGTGCAACTGTGCAGTCAATTATAAAAAAATGGAATGAGATGGGTAGCGTAGTTGACAGACGCAGATCAGGGCCACCAAAGTTACTAAATAATAGAGACGTTCGGTTTGTATTAAACACAATTAAGAATAATCCGAAAAAAAGCGCACCAACTGTAGCGACGGAACTTGCTGCAACAACAAAGAAGTTTGTACATCCAGAAAATATACGACGAATTTTGAGATCAAATGGTTATCATGGAAGAACACCGCGACGTAAACCTTTAATTTCTAAAGTAAATTCACAAAAACGTTTAGATTTTGCCTTAAAATATAAAGACATGGATATTGATTTTTGGAAACGGGTTGTTTTTACCGATGAAAGCAAATACAATATATACGGAAGTGATGGAAGAGGAAAAGTTTGGAGAAAAGCTAACGAAGAGTTAAAAAAAGAAAATTTGGTTAGTACAGTAAAACACGGTGGTGGAAACGTGATGGTTTGGGGTTTCAATATCCGCAGCTGGGGTGGGAAATCTCACATTTATTGAAGGTATTATGGATCATCGTAAATACATCGACATTTTACGCGATGTTTTGATACCCGGTGTTCATCGTTTAGGGCTAGGCAATAATTGGATTTTCCAACACGACAATGATCCAAAACATACTGCTATTAATGTAAAGCATTGGTTACTTTACAACGTACCAAAACAGCTCGATCATTTGCCTCAATCACCGGACTTGAACCCCATAGAACACTTATGGGAAGAGCTTAACAGTCGTATTCGAATACCCGAAGTCCGGACAAATCACTGAAAGAGGCATTACAGCAAGCTTGGAACGAAATTCTTCCTGAGATTACTGAAAATTTAGTTTTATCAATGCCCAGGCGTCTCAATGCTGTTATAGAAGCAAAAGGAGGGCCAACCAAATATTAGTTTACTTTTATATTTCAAATATCTATTTATTAAGTTTCATAAACACAACTGTATGAAGACATTTGTGAGCTAAATATTCTGTTAAATATTATTTTTATTATGTTAATTATTGTAATAGTTTATCTTTTTTTGCTAATAATAATATTGTAGCTGGAAATGCTTCTGTTATGATTTTTTTACCTATCCTGTACATTGAGTGTAGTCAAAACACGTGTTTTATAGGGTGTATGAAGACTTTTGTGAGCGACTGTATATTTCTGTAGATATAATTAGGCACTTGCTAATAAATAATGTAATAACAAATTAAAAATAACAAATAAAGTTAATAAGATTATAATGTTTGATTAAAATAGAATTTCATTTGTGACTAACATAAATCAGAAGATCTGTTGTCGAATGTTTTGATCGAAATCTATATTGAGTACATGAGATTGAAAGAAAGATTGGACAACAATGCAATTGGTCTATAATTTGATGAGACAGATTTGTCTCTCTTTTTAGGTATTGGTTGGACATTTGCAATCTTTCAACTTTTTGGGAATGTTTCTTTTTTGTATGACAAAGCAAATATTGTAGTCAGAATGGGAGCCAATTCAATACTTGATGCCTTTCTGGTATTTAATTTAAGAGATATCTTTTTACAACCCGTTGCCTAAAATAAATTTGATCTATTGTTTTACCACTAGCCGGTTGGTTTGAGGGGGTTGAAGATTTTAAACTACCTTGCAAAGAATTTATTGTTTTATAGAAATTTTTGTTGTTTATGAAAAGCTGAAAAATTTGATTAGCTTTGTTTTTGTTAATCTTATCTTTTTCAGGTTGCGAGCTTTTTTATAATCTTGATAAGTTTGATTGGAACGACTACTGGTGTATTTGTTAAATGCTTTTTGCTTCTTATAAACTACATGATCAAAATTTTTTAAAGCAGCTTTAACAGTAGTTTTTGTAATCTCTGAAACAGTTGAAAGATATAGATCTAATAATCTTGGTTCACTAAGAAATCCATCTTGATGAAAATATGTGACTTAAACATTCAGTATTATGTGCATTAAAATCTTGCCTTATTTGCAGAGCGGCATTTGCTTATTACAAAAATAGTCTTATTGGCAAGGTTTAGACCGCAAATATTAGAGAAATTAACTATTAGGCCACAAACTAAGTCAATGTTTTGTTGATTAAATTGGTTAGTCGATCAGGTAAGGCCTTGTTCCGCCAATTTAACTGTATCAATATGTCTATGTCTTTTTCAAGTCATGAACAGATGGGCTCTGAAAATTTAGCCTCAGCTGCCCATCATTGCATCAGCTATCTGAGGCTATTTCACATGTATTTTTTGTAGTAACAACTAATAGAGTAGACTTGATTGTACCCGTTCCCGCACAGTTTTTAGCTGCTGACGGTAAGGGTTCAAATACCTTCCGATGTTGGTCTATTTAACCAATAAACCACAAATGCAACTATTGCTCAGTCCTATTATGTCGAGCAAGCTTGCACTATTCTAATCAAGCCAGTATCATTAATAATATTAGCAACTTTTGCCTTGTAGGTTAGTATACCGTCGCCTGTGTCACTACCACTAGGAGGTAAGGTGATTCACTGGAGACCAGGACACATTTGTCAATTTTGGGTTGGCAATGATCTGAATAGCTTGTTTTTTTAAATTTAGAATACTTATGAACAATATTCAATAGTATGGGCATCTAGTGTACTCATCAAAATCCTGATATTTGTTTTCACCGAAAATTGACTTTAAATTGCAAAAAAATTGTAACGATGCTTATATAATCTGTAAAATAAACTTGCATTGGTGCCATGTGCACATTAGATGGAATAATCATTTTATGTGCGGATGGCATCTATGTGTGCCACTGTATTTGGGGTGCAAATAACAACTTAACTATTAAACAAAAATATAAATTAAAACTGAAACATAGGTATAAAACGATTATTTTGTCTCAAAAATTTTTCCAGCACATGTCTATGTTAGTCAGAGTCATTGGTGCGGTCAAATAGGCTAAATTTTCTTATTTTTTGTTGATAACATTCTTTACAACGTTTTTGTAAAATTCTGTTATTTTTACCTTTGGCTCAATTTTTGATGTAATATGATTTGTATTTTAGATTTTTACTATATAAAAATAGATAGGACGTAAAAAACCTGCCAATTCATTCATCCATCTTCACTGACAAAAAATATCATATATAAGAACATGCTAATTTATTAAATCAAAATGCAAATGTTATTTTTGGCGTTTTGCTGTGAGAAACCTTACATACTAGCAATCAAACAGCGGTTATATTTCCATCTCTTTCTATTTTTGGCTGATTGCGGAAATCTCATGAAAACATACCGGTTGTAAACGGCTTACACCTATAATTTTTTTATTATTATTATTACAAATTTAGTAAAATATTTGCTAAATAAACATTTACTTACATAGAATAATATGTCATTTTGTTTGGGTAAATATGTTCAGCTTACTAATTATATATTATGGAGTAGACTGATATTGAAATATAGGATATGACAATGAGAATTGCAATTACTCAACACATTCAGTTCACTTCTAATATATAATACGGAATTGTCATGATTAATAGAAAATTTAAACAAAAACTTAGTGTTTTTATTTTTGTGAGCTGTTGGGTAATTTATTGTTCAATTTTTCATTATTTTGAATTTTAATTTGTATTGAGGTGATTTATTGCAGTTTAACTGCAGAACATAAAATAAATAATGGACAAATATATTTACTTTTAAATGCAATTATTTTTATAAATAACTGTCATGGTTATATTTACAATTGAGAAATTATTTGTGTTTGCGTCCACTTTTTATGCTTGTTTTTTTTTATGATTTGATAAATGTAAACTGAAAAAGGCAATTTATTATATTGTTATTTGAAGTATTATATATAAAATTGAGTGAACAAACCATAATTTATCATCTATTTCATTCTTATTTTATTTCATTATACATAAATTTTGTATAATGAATAACTTAATGTTTGTCTTATTTAAAAACTAATAATTATATTAATTCAATGCAAACATTGTTACAAATGGTATTATATTTCTAAAACTACTGCAAATGGAGATGTTTCAAGATGACGCCTACATAATAAATATGTAACTTGGAACATAATAATATAATCTAGCAACATATAGTATGTTATTTTCTAATAATCGGTGATAGTATGTGTTTGAAAACTTATTAATATTTTGTAGATGTAGAGGACAATGGGTTTGAATTTAAGTTTAAGTGCTTTTTATTTTAGTACTTAACTTTGCTTGAAATATGTAAAGTGATAAAGTAATCCATTGTAATTGCATGTGTGCTGTTATATGATAAATGTGAATCTTTATTTTCTTTCAGAAGAAACACATTTTACTAACATAGAATGTATTCATTTTTTAATAAAATATAAATGATCATTGTCATTTGTCAATGTAATATAAATTAATTAATATTTTTGAATTTTGTTTTTTCTTTTACCCATATTAACAATTGCAAGATTTTAACTTAAACTAATGAAACAAATATAAAAATATACATTGTAGTTTTGAAATACTGTGAAGTTACATATTTTGATAATATTGAGAATATAAATTCATCAATAACTAACAAAATTAATTGTAACTTTGAATTAAATTAGTATAACAAAATAAATGTTTTGTTTTTTCTTTTTGTTTTTATATTATTGTGTTAAATATTATATTATATTAGGTGTTTTTACTACTTTGAACCAATGGTTGGTTATCTTGAAATATAATACGCCAAACTAATGCGGCTCTTTGTGCACAGTTGTAGTAAATGTTATACACTGCACTTATTACTTTTTAATTGTTTTACTTTAGTTTTGGTTGTTTGAATAGTTAAGGTTTTTACAAATATATTTTTTATTTCAGATGTGTTTAGAATTAAAATGTTACTTTAAGAATAGTATAAATTTTTTTGCGGATTCAAATCTTCAAACATTAGGTTGTTTATTTTTATATACATATGTGGTTAGCTTTGTAATTTGTATACTGATATGAAGATATTTGTAATATTATGTAGGTATAATGGCATGACAGTATTAATATAGTGCTACTACATATTCTGATTGATGATTTTTAATATTTTTAGTATCAAAAATCACTAAGTGCAATGGCTGGCACTGCAAGTGCTCCAATACCACCAATGCCAAACACAGCTGCACCGCCACCATTGCCAGAACAGAAACCACCATTGCCACCAGAAGAACCTCCTCCAGCACCACCAGCTCCAACAACACCTACAAAGACAACGCCAACGTTTCAAGGATATACTAGTGTTACTACAACACAACCACCACCACCGGTACCCAACAATTATACTACAGCACCGCCTCCAACTAAACCACAAAATTCACCAGCTCCTCTATTGTGGAAGGGTCAACCAAATATGTCTAACCCACCACCAAATTTTAATCAAAATTCTGGGACTAAACGTCCATTCAATAATAGCAATGCTAATAATAATAGACATAATGATTATCATGATCCTAAACGTAACAAGTTTGAGCAAAACTGGCAGACTCATCCTCCGCCAAATATGACACAGAAACCACCTCCAACAAATAATGTTAATAATGTCAATAATGTTAATAATGTCAATAATGTTAATAATTTAAATAGTGGTAATTCAACAGAGGAATTATCAGAGTCTGAAAAGAAATTTATGAAACAGTTTGCAGAATGGGAGGCACAGTTTAACAAATGGAAAGAACAAAACCAAGATCATCCAGATAAAGCTCAATACAAAGAATATGAAAAGAAATGGGAGGCATGGCGTAATCAACTCTTAGAAAGGAGAGAGCAAATGCGGAAAAGGCGATTAAGTTTATTGGGTGTCACACCAGAGAAGCATAACAAACCTCCACCAACACATGAACATATTGCTAATGTAGATATTAACAAACCACCACCTAATATGAACAATGAACCATTACAGTTTACGAATAAGCCTGTGGAGGACGTTACTGTAATTGAAGAGGAAAATACGTTCCTAAAATCAAAACAAGCAGATGGCATTCCAGGATTAGATTTAGTTGATGAAAGTGTAGGTGGAAATGACAGCAAAGATGAATTTGAGACTCTCAAACCATCAGAAGAAGTTCCAGTTAAAATTAAAGGGACAGATTTGGAAGCTCTTTCTAAAAATATTAATAATATATTAGGTGATGAGAAACTTTTGAGCATGTTAAACCTAGTAACAAAAAATCAGAATTTGAATGTATCCAAAGATGACGGTGACCTAAATGTACCTATAAAATCATCTGCAACAAGTGAGCATGATGAAATAAGTCATCATAGCAGTTTCAACCAGGAGGATAGTAGAAGTCAATTAGGTAAAGATAATTGGTCTGACACAAAAGATGTTCTACCTAGATGGGAACCACCACCTCCAAGAAATGATTGGGAGGATGACAATTTTACCTCAAATAGAAGTAACGAGAGTTTCAGTAGAGATTATAATAATTATGATCAAGGTGATGATGGCGGAAATCAAAGATTTAATTCAATTAATGAAGGATTTAACAGAAATGATAAATATGATGAAACTGTTGGCAATAATAGGCCTGGTAATTTCAGAAATGATTTTCCCATAGGAAGAGGCAGAGGGTTTATTAATGATGACAAAAGAACTGATAATTTTCGAAGAGATTTTTTGTCAGGGCATAACAGATTTAATGATTATGAAGGTCAGGATAATTTCAATAATGAGTATCCAATGCAAAGAAAAAATTATAATGATAATAACAGGTTTGATGCCAGAAATTTTGGTAATGACAGAGGTAATTTTAATTGGGAAGATCCTAATTTTGATAATGCAGATCCAGAATTCCCAGATAGGGATAACTTTAATGAAAATCAAATGTATGATAAAAATAAAGGATTTAATAATAGTGCCAATAGGTTAAATGATCCTGTACCATTAATTAATAAAGAACCTGAAAAACAATTTGGAAGAGGTTTTAATAACCAACCAAGTACAGATAATTTGACTAGAGGACCTGCAATAAATAATTTTAATAGAGAACCATTTATTGGTAGAACAGAAAATATTAATGATTATGATCAAAGAAATGAATATCCAAATGATTATGATGCAAGAGAAAGTTTTTCAAGAGGACACAATGATATGGATTCAAATATGCATGATAATTGGGAAGAAAACTATTATGATTCCAACAAAGATGAAGCTTATCCAAATGATAGTGTTGATGTTCCTAATGAAGAAAATGCTGTGGAAGATGAGATGCTTACTATAGAAAAGATTATTGATTATGATCATAAATCAATGAAGCCTGGTATGTATAAATATTAAATGTACATAACATGTTTTTATAATTATTTATTTTTAGCTGTAATTGAAGTTAGTATTGCTCCACCAAGGTTATTTGACTACCGCCATAAATCAGTAAATCGCATACCAATTCCTGATAGACCAAAATGGTTGTTAGAAACATTTAAAAATTATCCTGAATTTGAACCTTCTATTGGTAGAGCTCCGATGGCTTTTAACAGATATCCACGAGTAGAACGTATTAATTACAGATCAGGACCTAATATTGGTGGCAATAGATTTGATAACCATTCTACGTATAATCGACGATCACATGATGACAGAGGATTTGACGATAAGAGATATAATGATTCAGGAAGATTTGAGGAGTTTGGACGGAATCCTAAAATTGATCAAAGAAATAATGATCGTGAAGACAGGTTCAATGATTTTGGACGGAATCCTAAACTTGATCAAAGAAATAATGACCGTGAAGACAGATTTGATGATTTTGGACGTAATCCTAAAATTGATTTAAGAAATAATGATCGTGAAGACAGGTTTGATGATTTTGGTAGAAATTCTAATAAATTAGATACCAGAAATACTGATCGTGATGATAGGTTCCATGAGTATGGTAAAAAACCGAAGATTGATCTCAGGAATGTTGATCATGATGATCGATTCGATGAATTTGGTAGAAAATCAGATCAATTTAAAAATGATAGACGTAATAATGAATATGGTTATGAATCTCCTAGAAGAAGAGATATTTTACTACCCGACATGAATATTGAGAAACCAAATATTTCTAAACATCAACAACCTCAAGTAAATGTTAAAGTTATTGCAATTGATGATATTTTAAATTCTCCTGGTAGATTTAAAAGACCAGCTAAGATAGTGATTATTTTAAGAGGCCCACCTGGAAGTGGAAAAACATTCTTGGCAAAATTAATTAAAGACAAAGAAGTAAGTAAATTTTATGATTATATATTAACTATAACAGAACTAGTTAATCTGGCTGTTGACTTCTAATCTCTAGGCTTATTTAAAATGAGACAAATTATAATGTGGCTCTGATGATTTTTTAGTAATAAAACTGAAATAATATTATAATTATTGAAGGCTGATATAATAGGTGTTTTTCTTTTATTAACTTAGTTAAGCCAAGGTAAGCAAAACAATTTGCCTCACCTCAGAAATATTAATAACAGTTTACTAAAGCTGCGTTTGTCTATCCTACTTGAGTCACTCTTTTTACTCTTTTTGTTCTACCACCGTTCGGGTATTGTTTTTGGAGTGCACGGAATTATTTTTTGGCCATTTGGCTATTACGGAGTGGAATAAAAAGAGCAACTCTATTTACCCTATCTCGACTAGCATTGATATAGGAGTCGGCAGCAGAAGTAGGCGTGTAGTTTAAAATTATTGCATCGTGATTGACATGGGAAAATGGGAATTTTATATTTGAAAATGAAAGTAATTCTAAAATAATATTTTTATAAAATTCTAATTGCTATCAATATGGGGAAACAAAAATTAGGCGACAATAAAGAACTCAGATAAAATTAGATAGATTTGTGTAATTTATATGTTTTATTTGTACGTACATTTTAAAGTTGTACTTATCTCTCTCATAAAAGAAATACAAATTAATTGAATATCTAATATTAATATGAATACTAAAAAAATCAAATTATTATTATTTTAAATATTTAGCAAAGAAAATGGTTTTCTATTTATAGATGAAAATTTAAGAAATACATATATTAAACATTTCTCCAAACAACTATGAAGAAAAACTTAATTTAACTTTTTTGCTGTATTTAGTATTATGTAAATTGTTTGCTATTTTGTTGGTTATTTGAGAGGTGACACTGACAAACTCCTTAATGCGTTTGGCTAGTTTGACTCTAAAAACACCGTGATCACGTGATAAAAAATCTACTCCAACACAACTCTTGCTCCGGATTAATAGTCGAACGCAGCTTAAGCTGTTTTTTTATTGACAGTGAAAATAAACATAAACTACTTAAAATATTATTACAATACTTATTATTTTATTTAAATAAATCTTTATCTTTGGCTTACTTAACAATGGCCATGGGGTATAAACAGGAATGGCATCTGTGTGTTAGTTTTTATTTATTTTTTCTTTCAACTTCTATTTAACTTAAAAAAACCTAAATCTAAAAGTGCTAAATGATGATGTTATTGACATTGACAAATTATTAAAATAGAAAAACGTTGGTACATCATCTCAATCAATTTGTTAAATTTATTTCATTCTTTTTCTAAATATACTTGTGGTAGTCTGATAAATAATTGATAATGATTTACTTGTTTTATTACCAATCTTTACTAAAAGGCTGCTTGTAACGTAACTTACCTCATATTACAAAAACGGGTCTATGGATCCAGGATTGAACCACAATCTTATTATAAGCTTAATGAATTTTATATTGAAAAATGTTTTTCTACTCATTATATAAATAAATTAGATATGGGTTTACTTCTATATTTTTATTTAATACATTTTCTATTTCTATTGTGTTTAAAGAATCCAATTTCTGTTTATTTATTGATAATGTATTTAAGCTTGAAAGTGGAGGATCAGCACCAAGAATATTATCTTTAGATGACTATTTTATGGTAGAACAAGAACGTGAAGTTAAAGAAGATGGCAAAACAATAAAAATAAAAGAAATGGTTTATGAATACGAAGAATGCATGGAAGGATCATATCGAACTTCTTTACTAAAATCATTTAAAAAAACAGTTACTGATGGATATTTTCCATTTATTATTGTTGACAATGTTAATGAAAAGACAAAATACTTTGAAGAAATGTGGAGCTTTGCTAGACAAAATGGATTTCAAGTAATAATAAAAATTATTTAAAAAAATTAATACTATAGTTGTTATTTTGTGTAGGTTTATGTGTGTCAGCTTGAATTAGATGTGCAAGTGTGTACAAAACGTAACATGCATAACCGTTCCAAGGATGATATTGAACAAATTGTCTTAGGTTGGGAAGACACACCATCACATTATTTTACGCTTGATGCTACAAATTTAATTCAAGCTGGATCTATACCTGATGTGGAAATGGAAGAAATTAACTCGCCCAATGATAATTTTGCTGAAGATGAAAATGAGGTAAGAGTTCTGATTTAATTTCCAGAAAATGGTAAGAATTAAACAAATGTTAATATTTAGTTGTGTATATTTTTCTTTTTAACGAGATCTTCACAGCTACTCTAATATTTTTATTGGCAAATATAATTTTATGTGTGATAATACAGAAACCAATTTCGTCTAAGCAATACTAAATGAAATTCCTCAGGAACAAGCGTGTAATAGCAGCAAGTGGGACAATTTCGAGTGTTCCATTGATAATCTCGGTAAGTTTCTCATCTTATCAAATTATTTTTTTATTTTGTGTAATATGTTTCATCTATTACATCAACAACTGCATTAATAATGAAATTGGTTTTATTGTAAGGGTGCACAAAAGTGTGTGAGGAATTTCTATTCTACACAGCAAAATTATTAACATTATGGGATATATTAAATTGGTTTACCTATTATTTCTATGTTTGTTTAATCAATATATACATATTTATGTATCTTAACATACATTGGCATTAACTTTTAATTGTAAAAGAATTTTGCCTTAATGTACATTTGTACAATAAATGTGAATTTTATTAATTTAAATAACCAAAACACTTACTTACCGGAAGGTTCTTATTTTCTTTTATTATAACAAGCAATATTTCAGCTATTTGCGTTTGTAAATAGTACTCCTCACTGTGATAATTCAATATATTTGATTTGGATCATATATGAAAGATTTTTTTTTTCTATATGTTATTAATATTTCATGTTTGTTTTACGCATTGTATAACAAACGTTATTTGAATACAAATTTGGTCGGAATGCCTAAAGATTCTTTACAAATATCGCGTTTATTCAAAGTGTAAGAAAGTGTTCTGATATTGGTGTCCTTTATATTTTGTTTATTCATGTGTAACATTTGTGGGTTGGTTGTTTGTTATAGCCAAGCTTGATGGGATCAATAAACCCCTCCGCTCCACCAGCACAATGGAAGACTTCCTCCAATTGGACGAGTGGTCATCAAAACCAAGTAACAAACCAGGACAAAAGAGGGTATGTTTCTATTAATAAACAATTTTTATTTAATGATAAATATTTGGTTTATAATGGTTAAATTGTGTGCATTTGTTTATATGTTTATATAGACTTCATTAAGTATATTTTTTAATGAAAAATCTATTCTTATATTTGGTCAATATAATATTAGATTTATAATATTTATGAATTTGAATATAGGAATGAGGAATGCAAACTTTAGTGAAGTTCAAGAGCACTTTTAAGTTGCTGTGATTTTATAGAGAATTAGATTGAATTTGTTCTGTAGAGTGATAGACAGTTTATCTTATTATGGTACTGAATGCTTCAGTATTTTGTGTTGTTTCCAACATACTACTCGAGTTTTTTTGAAATTTTTATGAATATCACCGGTTTTTAATTTTATGATGGAATATAAATATATGCGCAAATGGTCTAATATTACCATTGCATGAAATTTATTCTATATATTGAATCGTGCAGTTTTTGGGATATACATATATATATACATATTTTTTTTTTACGGAAGTAGTCTTAATTTTTTAAATTAGAAATGAGGCTTTTTATATTGTCTACAATTCTATGTCATTTATATTTACATCTTGTAGATACTGATGTTTTAAAATGCTGTATGTGCTTACGTAAAATTTGTAGTTATATATAACAAAGCGTAAATACCTTCAACAATAATTTGCAAACATATTTAAAGCCCACATAATCTATTATTTTGGCATATTAAAGTTTGCTTTGATATGTGAAGGTACTGAGCATGACAACATTGAAGGATGTTTGTTAAAGAAAAGATTAAACAAATCAAGTGTGGAGTCTTCAGTTTATTGCTAACTTTACGATGTATTGATAAACTGTTTAAAAGATACTGCAAAATTTTTCTAAGCGGACATCAATATTGAAAAATGTTTTTTTATGGAAATAGTCTTAATTTTTTAAATTAGAAATGAGGCTTTTTATATTGACTACAATTCTATATATTATACATCTTGTAGATACTGATGTTTACTGTATGTGCTTATGTAAAATTTGTAGTTGTATATAACAAAGCGTAAATACCTTCATCAATAGATTGCAAATATATTTATGTGAGTTATAAGTATAAAAAAGCAAGTTTTATAAGTAGTATTTTTTACGTGAAATTTTTGTAAGAGTTTTGGTTAAAATTTGCTTTTTGTAATGATTTTTTAATTATTAACTAAGTCATATTTGACTTTTAGTGTGTTTAATCTTACAATATAAAATAATCTGATTGATAATGTACTTCTTTGTGATTCATTGCATAATTATTTTTATTTTTAATTAGTTCTATAATGCACAGTTCATAATGATTTCTGTTATATCATAATGTGGTTCATTGTGATACTCGATAGTGTTTCATTATGAACTTAAAATAGAACAAAAACATGCAAGAATTGTTTTATTATACTGCTGTTGTAAACTATAGAGAATAGATTAGATTGTATGTCTTTGTTTTTAATAACATTATTATTATTATAATTGAATAAAATAATTATTCTATGCTTTTTAACTCTAAAGGCCTGGTTACACAGTGCGAGCTAGCATCCGAGCTGGCCTAGTCAGTTAACTCAACTTGCATTGCTCGGTCATATAAGTGCGGTACTGACCGACTTGTACATGATAGTAACTCGTATGATGCGGTCACACGGTTTGATTAGCTGCATTGCAGTAACTGTCTAGGACAGCTCGGATGCTAGCTCGCACCGTGTAACTAGGCCTTAATGCTGAGTTATTCCAACAGATCGGTCAATGGTTTTTAAAGTTATCAACTGTTGCAACAACTAACGGTTTGAATCTGTTGTCATTTAGATTAGAACGTAAAACTTAATTTTCACTCACTGATTCTGGCCTGTTGCTTTGACAGGGTGCATCTAACCTCAAAATATTGTTCAAGTTTGTCTATAGTAAATTAATATTAAATAAGGATTACAGTTCTAATAAATAACTTTATTATAATTCAATAATTTTTTTTTAATAGTTTATCAATCAGAGTTCTGATTGCATAATTCTATTGTGCAACTGAGCATTTATTAAATCGTATTTGTAGAACCTAGCATAAGAAATAATGTATTTTTAATTCTTAAATTATTTTTTAAAAATCTTTATTGTTAAGTTTGATTTACCATTTTTATACATATAGTTTGAAAATTTATTAAAAGTAGAATATTATTATTAGGTATATACAATTAGAAAAAATAACAATTTTAATCATATAAAAAAAATATCTTTTTGATTATTCCAATTAAAATTTGTAAGAATATTGTTGTTAAATTAGCTTCTTGCATTTTGGTTTATGAACCAAAAGAAGACTCTTTTGGAGTATATAATAAGATTGTGTTGTCTTTTTTGATTTATAATTACTCAAAATTTACTTTTGGTGGTTTTTATCGTTACTTATATCATAAATTAGTATTGACTGTATAGATATTATTTTATACTTGCTCTTACATGGATATGTGAGATTCATTTCTTATCTCAAAAAGAAATAATCTATTATTTTGGCATATTAAAGTTTGCTTTGATATGTGAAGGTACTGAGCATGACAACATTGAAACATGTTTGTCAAAGAAAAGATTAAACAAAATAAGTGTGGAGTCTTCAAGTTTATTGCTAACTTTACGATGTATTGATAAACTGTTTAAAAGATACGGCAAAATTTTTGATAAGTGGTTATTTTTTTAGCATTGCTTATAAATTATAGAAAACAATAGAAACTAATATAACATAATCAAAACTTGAAGGACAATAATAAATTGTCTTGTTTATACACAAGTTATCAGGTGTCATTAGAATGACGGGAAATTCAAATGTGCTTGCTTGAGTCACTTTCACTTACATTTGTTTGGCAGTATTGATGTTTTTTTTTTATTTAATCTTATAATTAGTTTGAATTTGTAGTCTTTCCATTACTAACTGTACAGTTATAGGAGCAATATGTTGTTTTTAACAGCTTTTAAAAACTATATTAAGATCTTGCTATATCTGTACAAATTCTTTGATAATATTACATAAATACCAGTGTTGACTATGGATATATATATAACTGGATACCTGACTCCCTATGTTGATGCGTTTCTATAGTGAAGCAAATTATATTACGACGGCTATTTTATGTGTGACTTAGGCTCGTTTGCACCATAGTGGCTTAAATCTACGCTTAATTAAACCATAGTTAACTTTAAGGGTAGTTTTAATTTTTATTGCATTGCACCAACATATTTTAAGCGTAGTTAAGCAAACAGAAGTTTAAAATAGATTACACATGGCAACATTGTACATTTCTAGTAATTTTACAGAAACTGTTGGTATTTGTGTCTATTTATTTAATAAAAACGTAAAAATAATATAAAACCTAACCTTTAATAGCGTGTGTCAGTCCAGAGCATATTAAATTTGTACGTTTTGATTAATATTGTTGCTTAGTAAAGAAAATAAAGTCGTATTCAGGCACTGCAAAAAAATAAATCTTGACGTTGAATTATATTTTTAGGTTAAGTTTTTACTAAGCCAACAATATTGACGGCTTAAGTTAAGGGTTCTTAAAGCCATAAACTCCCTTAAATATGTGGTGTAACGAAATAAGCCACCCTTAACGTTTTAAGGGTAGTTTAAGATTTAAGCGATGTTGGTTGGTGCATCTTACATTTTATTATTTTAGGGTTCTATACATTTAAAACATACATTACATGTCACTAACAGTAACAAGAAACCATTTAAATGATCCGGACAAAAATTGGTTAATTGGATAAATAATTAATATCTTTTAAATTGACTTAGCAACTTTAGCCAAATTTTTGGACATTATTACACCTATTATTGACGTTTTATTATCATAGTCAAACTTTGCATATGCAGTGGTGTTTGCAGTACAGTAACTTGAAAAAAAAAACACTTAAAAATTTCTAACTAACCTGCACAACTTTTTTATAAGCAATAGTACAAAAACCGGCAACAATTGTAAATTAACACTAAATATAAGCCATGTAATTAGATTTTTATTTGTAGACTTTCTGCACGTACCATCTGCAATGGAAGTGATGTTTTATATGCGCAGCATACTGAATTAATTCCTCTAGTGTAATTATCAACTTAAATAAGTTTTAACATTGTATACATTAAATGCATTACGTATATGATAATAAAGTTAAAATTCTGTGAAAATTTTAAAATAATTGTTTTGCAAATAAAACAGTAACATGCAAAAGAACAAAAAAGGTTATTCTGAAATTTAAATCTTATTTTTATCTTTTGCACACCACTGATTTATTTACAAACCAATTTTCTTGAAACTATTGGAAAACTTCAACGTTATCATCATATAAATAATGGATACAATGTATACAATGTTAAAACTTATTTTAATTGGTAATTACGCTAGAAAAATTAATTCATTATGTTTAACATCATTTCCATTGCAGCTGCACGCACATAAAGTTTACAAATAAGAATCTAAATGCTTTACATAAATGGCCTGTTTGGTAATGCTTTACGATCGTTGCCGATTTTTGTATTGTGTTTCGTAAAAAAGTTATACGGGTTTAATTTTTGAAAAAAAAATTAATTTTTTTTTTTTTTAATTATTGTATCGCAAAAACCTTTGTATATACAAAGTTTAACTATGATAGTAAAACGTCAGCAATACGTGTAGTAATGTTGATTTAAAATTTGTCTTAAACATTTTAATAGTTAGTTTACAATGTTAGTAGCATATAATGCATACTTTAAATGTTTAAAAAACTAAAATGATAAAATGTAAAATGTTTTTAATACATTTTTAGTATTATCACAAAATGGCAGCCATAAAATATTTTGCGTCACTTTATAAACGCGAGTCAGGTATCCAGTATATCCATGGTGTTGACACGTTATTGTAATGAGCAGTTTTAGATTATTTATCTAGATATTAAAGGTGCTCAACAGTTTGGTTATATTTTGAATGAAATCAGTTGGTTCTTGCTTAAAATTTTACAAAATTAAGATGTACAATTGTTGATTGACAAGTATACTAAGATAATATTATGTTTATGACATGTAGATGGCATATATATGTATACATGTCAAAATATTAATCAAATTATTAATGAAACTGTAGTAGCATTTATTTTGCAATTATTATACATATTTTTCTCTTACTACTAATATTTGCGTTTGAGGTTTTACTAATTTGCGGCGACAATTGAAAGAAACTTGTCGGGCTCTGCTGGAATTTCAGTTTCTGGGCACTTGTAAAGTAATCAAATGGTGTTAGGTATGTTTAGCATGTTCATTTTTTTTAAAACAACATTTTGAAAGTGCAACAAAGAATTTAAAAATTGCGTTTAAAAAAAAAAAAATTATGTAACGGATGGACATGTTTTGACTGTTATTACAAGGCTTACTAAAAACTAAAACAAAAATTCTGTTACTATTTAAAATAAATCATAATGATGTCATAATTCTTAAAGGTTACCAAAGAAAACAAACAGGTTACATCAACAAATTGCTTTTTAAAATTACTTTACTATTTGACTTTTTTGGTTTTTCTCAAAAACCATTAATTATTTTTTTATTTGAGTGTTTCCAGAATTCATATCCGCACTGTATTTAATCTATTTATTCCATATAAATGCTATAAAATTAAATGTTTTCTTACATTTTAAGGCTTAAATTTGGCATATTTTGCTGTAACACGAATTTTATTTGGTGATTCACTGTATTTTATAAATAACATTTAAAAAAAAATAATGCAGTTATTTTTATGACATGATATTGATTATATATTTATCTACTTATGTGATTACATTATTTTTAATTTAAAAATGTTGATCAAATTTCTTTGTAATGTACATATTTGCATGTGTTTTATCTTGCAACTTTGGTTTTATGAAACATGAGATTTATTTAATGAAATTAATGAAATTATAAATCGATAATTTAAAATTTGTCTGATGAATAATAATTTTTAACTAACTTCATGCTTGTTTTAAGTTCTGATTTCATAATTCTAGATTTTTATTTTTGAGAACAATAAAAAATAAATTGTTTATAGCACAAATTTACAGCATGACACTGTAATCATGAAAAAAAAAACATAAGTGTGGTCATTCAATAAACGGTACAATGAATTTAAAATTAAAATTATTACAAACTACACATTATGTGCCTTACCTTACTTTATCTTACTTAATAGACTGCTTCATTTGTAAAATAGCAAATTAGCCAACGAAAGAATGTTACCTCTCCACTTTGCTAGGTGGAGCAATATTTTAGAAGCTGGTTTTAAGAGTGATTATGTCAACTGACAAGGTGTGACATGGTATCATTTAAATTTATCTTGTTTGAATAATATGTGTTCCTATATGTTTTTCATAGCAAAATAGTATACTAAAAACAACTAAGTCTGAAGTCTAAATATCTAAAATTATTTGATAGGATGTACTTAACAAAAATTTAGTAAGTTTAGTGTTGGTACTTAGCTATATTCACATACACATCACGATTTTTTTGTTTTATTATGAATAACTTTTGTAGAATCAATTAGATTTACTCTGTAACAGAGTTGTTATGCTGGGTGATAAGATCTGATGCCCAGCCACCTTATCAATTAACTTGTTTAGTCCAATGAGATGTATTATATTGTAGTAATGTTTACAATAATTTAAAAATAAATTGAAATTAGCAGCAGTTGTCTTCAACATTAATTTATTAAATTCATCAATATTCTTTTACAAATATTCAAATATTAGATTGTTACGTAAAACATTGTTTATATATATAGGTTCGATGGGCAGACTTGGAAGAACAAAAACAACAAGAGAAAATGAGAGCAATTGGATTTGTTGTTGGACAAACAGATTGGGACAGAATGATGGACCCTACACAAGGTGGTAGTGCTCTAACTAAAACCAAGTATATTGAACGTGTTCACAAATATTAATTAAGTTATTTTATTTTTTTGTATATTATTTACACGAACTCCTAGAAATATATAACTATAGTATATTGTACAAATATAAATATATCATTTTGAATGATATATAACAGATTATGTGTATATTTTGCACAAGTTTTTTTTTGTTGTACTGTGAATTGGTTTACTATATACTACACATGTAATAGTTCATATTTTTCATCATTCAGTTTCATATTAAATATATTATCTTTATTTAATTACTTCTAAGACTGATGGATGATAATTCATAATTCTCAAATTGAATGTAATTTATTTTCAGCAGAATATATGTTATATGTTTCTTAGTAGCTTACATTTTTTAATGTATAGAAAGGAATATGTAAATAAAGGAGTATGTGCTACATGTTACATGATTTAAAACAACATTTTATTACTATTGTATTACAATTAGTGAATTAGTATGCAGCATGTATTAAAACTTATGGAGAGTATTTACTTTATTAATCTAAAAAACATTCTTTTAGGTATCATGTGTTAATATTAATTAAATAGAATAAGTGTAGAGTAAACTGTAAGTATAATTTGAAATTATTATGTTATATACATTTGTTTATGAAGTTACTAGATTTGTTTTTCAGTAATATATTTTAAAAATATACAGGGTGCTGAAAATACCGCAACATATTTTATATGATAAATTATTTTTGTTTGCTATTAGCATATTGTGTTAACTCACTTATTGTTGAATAAGTTATCTCATACAATTTTTGTTACAAATACTTTTTCATGAGTGTTGAATAAAGAAAAATGTGGAAACAAAACATAACTTTATACAATGGCATTTCAAAGAATTTTTCATAATGATTTTATTAAATGATATGACAGATAGTTTATTACTCAACATAATATAATAGAACGTTTTTAATTTTTGGCACCTGGTATAATAATATATGAATTTTACTTAGATGATGACAACAGGATTTTTTTAGATTGTGCTTACATTTACTTACTGTATTAAATAAAAATATAATATTCAAGTGAAATTTTTCTTTTTCTTTTCAATATTTCCACAAGCATTTTTAAAGTATTATGTATTAATTTCCTAATAAATTTATCCATTTTTATTTAAGTCAAAAATAAATTCTTGTTTTATTGATTTTTTTATCACTGCATATATAAAGCATTTACACATCCTTTCAGAGAGAAAATAACTATTTTCATTGTTGTAGATGAGTTAATAAGAGGTTAAGGAGATAAACTATTTAAATGTATTGAAGAATACTGTATTTGTAGACAAATTGATCAATTGAGCTCAATATTGAACAATTGGACAGTGTTGAATAGAAATAAGTTACAAATGTATCAAATCACAAAATGCTTTAAATAAAGGAATTTATAAAATTCTAGGATGATTATCACAATTAAATGAAAACAGAATGACTGCGCAAGACGTTTAACAAGTAAATTTTTACAAATATTTAAGCATGTATGGAAAGATAGAAGATTACATTTACTACAAATCTAAATAACTTGCATTTCAAAGCAAAACATGATTTTAACATGTTTATTAGGAATATGTGATAATAGTGAATAATGGACTAAATCAGCTCATCATTTTAATTAGTTAAAAATAATAAAACATTTTAAACATCTTGATCTATGTTTCAATAAAAGTGTGATATATAATAATAATAGTAAGCTGCACGAAGTGCATCAGATTGATCAATTCATGGTTTAACCTTTGTTTTTTAATTTTTAGTTGTTATTAATGAATTAAATTAGTGTTGTATGCTTGTAAATAACTTTTGTTGTAATATTCTCATTTTTTGTTTGGCTCAAATTACATATAAAAACCGAAACGTCAATTCACTCAATGGCCAAATGAATTAATCACATTTTGTCAGATAATATTTAATTTCCATTAATTACTAAATTCTTAATAATCAATCGATAAGAATTGTGAAATGTTTTGTATGGAGTGTGTTCTTATACGGATGTGAAACTTGGGCGAGAGGAAAAAAAGATGAAAATCAAATAGAAGCATTTGAAATGGCTATGGAGGAGATTAATGAGTAGAGAGCGGATTAAAAAGCATTAAAAATACGAAAAAAAGCACTTAAAAAGGCATGAAAATGTTACTAAAAAAGCATTAATAAAGCACCAAACATGTAAAAAAGCATTAAAAAGGCATGACACAATTGAAAAAAAAAATAATATAAAAAAATCCAAAACTATAAAATATTTTAATAAAGGTTTTATAACATTTATAATTACAACAGTTTGAGTTATGATATTTTTTACACACATTTTAAACAAATAAAAAAAAATTTAAATAACTAAAAAAAACTATCCACAAAAACAGTCAATAATTAAATGTTGCTTTAAGTGTTTAACTGTAAAATTCTGCCTTTGATCACTTAAAATGTTTATGAAAGGGGAAAAAACTTCTTTCGATATGCACACTTGTTACTGGTGCATGTTTAAATTTTGCTTTAAAAGCTGGATTCATATCGAAATCTGGAACATTCTCTCCACTCAAAATACAGTTTATTTTATTTAATGTAGATAAACCTTAATTTTTCAAAAATATGTCTGGATTTTGATTTCACTGTGTGCCCAATATAGCCTAGTACTTTTAAAATTGCATCTTTGAAATCTCTAATTATATTTTTCTGTTTTTCTAGCGATTATGGCATGACTCACAACACCGTAATTATCTTTTAAGAAAGCTAAATTAGTTTGAAGTTATTTATTTTTTAGAACTGCTTGGCAGGTTTTTACTGACTTACTTGCAGGATCCGAAAACTGTATTACAACGTTTTTACAATTTTCGAAATTGAGAAAATCTCTGACCTACCGATTATTTTGGGAATTATAAAATACAGTTATTTGATTTGCTTGAAGAAATGGCACTAAAATACGCTATAAGCTCATTCGGGATTTACAAAATTATATTAAACTTATATCATAAAAAATATGCAAGATCTTGATACGTAAATTTTGCTTTACGTTTTCTAAAGAATAAAATAGTTTGCGTTTTTTTATGTACATTTTAATCCACTTAATTTCACAAAACAACTGATTTATAAAAAAAAATGCACCAAAACTGAAGAAAAAGCTTAAAAAAAGCACTAAATCTTGAAATAAGCACCAAATTTAAAAAAATACTAAAAAAAGCAAAAAAAGGCGTAAAAAACCTAGTGCCAAATGATTACATTCTTCACAATTCGTGCATATATTTAGACATATTTTTGATGCTTTAAGTATTTAGCGTAAGCATTTAGCTAGGAATCCGCTCTCTATTAATGAGTATTAAGTGGTCAGTCAAGATTCGGAATGAAAAGGTGTTAAGAAGAGCAGGGGAGGAAAAAGCGCTATTAGGTACAATCATAAAAAGAAAGAAGGATGGATAGGGCATGCATTCAGAATTGTGAAATGTTTTGTATGGAGTGTGTTCTTATACGGATGTGAACTTGGGCGAGAGGAAAAAAGATGAAAATCAAATAGAAGCATTTGAAATGGCTATGGAGGAGATTAATGCGTATTAAGTGGTCAGACAAGATTCGGAATGAAAAGGTGTTAAGAAGAGCAGTGGAGGAAAAAGCGCTATTAGGTACAATCATAAAAAGAAAGAAGGATGGATAGGGCATGCATTCAGAAGAGATGTTTATTGAAAGATGTGATCGGAGGAATGGTGAAAGCAAATCTGAAAAGATGAAAGAGAAGATGCAAGATGATCGATGTTCTAAGGAAAGGAGAAAGGTACAATGTGAAATGAAGAAAAGGTCGAAGGACCAAGATAACTCTGAGAGGAAGTAGGACCTGTGAAAAGCAGAACACAATAATGATTACAGATTAAATATTATAAGTAAACTCGTAGCCTGTATTATGATGGGGTCTACATGGACCCCCGTCGGTATCCCACGGATGTTTTTCTATGACGCTGTTACAAACGTTAAAGTTCAATGCTAATTCACTCCATGATCTCTGGATACTGTTGTAGAATTGAAAACTGCACATGAATAAGGTAATCATTAAATTTCTGTTATTTAAAATTGCCAATATGAACAATTTTAAGAATGTGTATTATTTACAATTGATTTTACATTCTTTCAGAAGTTTTCTGAGCTGCTGATAAATTGATTTCTGGGACAGCATAGTTATGTCAACTGTTGGTTTTATCAAGTTATAATATTTTACAGAACAGTGTTTTTTAGATTTACAATTTATGTTCAATTCTAATCACAAATAGTGCATGGTTAATTTGTTTGGTAATGGTTGCGTTGCATCCGTGCAAGCAAATTTTACATGTAAATTTTTGACAATTGTTTGGTTTTTTAACTTGGTTTTGGTTTTAAAGTTGCATTTTATTACAAGAAACACGTTATTTTAGAAAAAAAAAATTAATGGTGCGTTTTTAACAATTTAAAGTAGAAATTTATATATTTATGTTCTAATTCCTTATTTTAGGAACGGATTATTATAGTCAGGCTAACATTTAATGTAAATTTTGATTTTTGCCCTAATTTATATAAATATTACGTTAAACAATCGTTATTTGCATTAGTTACTAATACACATTGTATTTGCATTAGTTACTAATACGCATTGAAAGAGCTTTTAGTGCGGCTCTAGGACGCCAGCTAATATTTGTGGCAGTCGGGCAGCTTTGTAGGTGGCAGCTGTACACAAAACTATGGGCGCTGGCTTTCTGGACCCGCGCTGTAGAAAATCCACAACATTAGTTTTATGCATAATTATACAACGTTTTTTTTTTGCGTCGTTCCGTTTTTGAATTCAATGTTTAATTGATATTGTTCATAATATAATTTATTAATAAGTTAGAAATTTAAAATGCATATACTTACACATATACGCCACATTATACAGTTATATGCTTTGAAAAAGGGGGGAAATCTGCAGTCATTTTGCGATCTCGGCGTTCTTTTCGGCGAAGTATTGCTTATGTATGCCTAGAGTGGTTTGTTTGTTTCAAATCTGGTAATACCAGCTTAGACAAGGACCATTCTGGTGGCCGTGGAAGGGGAAAGTCTAGAAACAATGGCTGAGAACTGCAACGTCAGTCGTCAGTCTACGATTATTCGTATCTCGGAAAATCGGACAAGGTATGGAAATTGACCAACATTTTTACAGACTAGTTCCATAAAACGGCGAATGTATCTTGATATTTGTGTTTATAAAAATGCAACGTGTAGAGGAGATTGAAACGTACAGTGTGCCATAAAATATATATGAGAATTCCAAATTTTCAATTGTTTATTGAATTTTGAAATGAAATTGTACATTTATATTTGTCTAAACTCTAATACTTAGTATACTTTTTATTATGATGTAAGTTATTTTTCAAAAATAACTAATATTTTGTTTTTTTTTTTTTTAATTCTTCTGTAGTGTAATTTTTTATGTTAATTTTCTAAATTGTTACTAGTGCAATATTGGCAATAGAAATACAGTCAACGATTTATTATTAAATACAGTGTTTATTCAGCTGATTTTGATTAGAATCAAATATACAATTAAATGTGAATGCACTGAACTTTAACTGTTTGATATCTATCTGCATTGCAACTACATATGGATGCTCAAAATTTAGATTTGTTTTTTTTTGGTATTCAACAAAGATCCGCCACATAAAATTTACATTTTTGAGGAGTACGAAAACTAATTAAAAATCTTTAAATTGTTAAATGTATTAATGGTTTTGTTAAATTTATTGTATTGTTATCTTTGTTACACAGAGCCGCGCCCCATGGGTAAGATATGAAATGAATATTAACGCCCCCATAAATGAGTTTGAAAATTAACGTTATTTATTAACCCGCAACACCACGTATAATATTTTCTAGTGATTTTTTAGTTGTGTAGCGATGTCCGCACACTAGGAAATGTCAACGTCTCCAACTGGCAACATTACGTAAGTTTTGCTATTGCTTAAACGTCACGTAAACATCTTATTTTATCATTTTATTCTGAATACTTGTTTCTGTTTTAAATAATTGTTAAATTTAATCATAAAAACTTTGCCGTTAACGTTCCGCCAAATGTGAATCGAACATTATTTGACTAAATGCATTTTTATCTTTCATGGAAAATATTAACGTTATTACGATGATATGATTATAAATATGTGAACAAAAATAAGATGAAAACACCAGTCATTATAAAATCAAATTTAATCGGGTCGGTTTGGATAAGTTTGAGTGCAAGGTTTTACTATGGTTCGGTTGAGTTTAAATATGGGTCGGTTCGGTAAATTCTGGTTAAATTTGGTTTCCACTAGTTTGGATTGCTTTGATTTATATATTCACTACAGTACTAATAGTCCGAGACATTAGTTTTTGAAGTTGAAAGGTATTAGTTAATGCAATTGCAACACATACCAAAGACACTTTAGATAATGGGCTGTTATACTGACTTATAATGAATTTAAAATGTTTAACAAGTATAAACGGATAAAAACAAAATTAAATAGATTATTTAAACAGTTCTATACTTCTATCTCGTACTCTAATTCAAATTTAGTTTATTTTGGTATTACATACCGTGACTATTTTTGAAATTGAAAATTATAAATCTTTGATTTTCGCTGTTACTGATAATGTCGCCGACATATCGATTCATCCGGGGAAATACGGCCTTTTTTATTATTTATTATTAACTTGAAACTTTAGAACTTGTACGCATCTACGTTACTATGAAAATATTTACTTGTATGTCAAACAGTAAAGAACAGCGTCGTTTACTTTTACAACGCTAGAGTAC
Organism: Tachinus rufipes; assembly: GCA_963932245.1. Lineage (NCBI taxonomy): Eukaryota > Metazoa > Arthropoda > Insecta > Coleoptera > Staphylinidae > Tachinus > Tachinus rufipes. The sequence continues at coordinate 65,017,935 of OZ010745.1, read as the reverse complement.
GCCGATATCTATTACATTTATACTTTTTGTGCTGGAAACTCGGTAGCAGCAACTCAAGAATATTGGTTGACATTTCCAAATCGGCGACTACGAGTTTAAACGGGTGTACAACCATCTACGTGACTTCTGAGGTTTCTTGAAACCGTCGACTGAGCGTCCAATACAGCAAATACTAAACAATGAAGGCATCGTACTGAGAGTTTGATTAAAATATCGGCATTTCCGTTCGTCGTGCACAATTTAATGTACTACAAATGCGAGTTTGGAGAACATTAAAATATCATATTTTTTTAAATTTCATTCAAATTTTGCTAATTGTATGGAATTTTGCCGCTGGATCATTTAAAATCGGCACCTACGAACTTTATTCACGGTATTTTCAGAATACATACGAAATCAGTGTCAAATTATTAAGATAGGTTTTCAGTGAATGTCTGCTAAAGAATTATTTATGTATTTATGTTATTGAGTTCATTAATCCATTCGTTATTGAGAACCATTTAACCGCCGACAGCTAATTAAATTTTTCAATTTGGAAGAATTGTTAGATGATGTCTCTTTGGCGATCAGACAGTTGGTGCTTTTCTTTTGCCAAGTGATGTAAACCAAAATACTCACTGTACTTTACATAACCTATAAATAATTGTTTTTTTTTTTAAATTAAAATTTATTTGTAATTGGTTACAATTGTATACATTATACAATTGTACAATTTACAACAAGTAAATTTTGATTAAAAAAAGAAAAAATATGTATTTGTGGGTTAGGTAAGGTAAAGTACTTAGGATGTGGTACAAGCACGATGGTGCTGATCCGCACTTTGCGTTACGTGCAAGACGTTTCTGAATCAATAGTTTGACGGACGTGTATACCAAACATCAGAGACTGTTAAAGATGTTCCGATAATCAATATTAAATATAAAATTGGTGAGATGGCTCAGTTATAGAGTTATCCACCGGGGTGATTCGGAAGTCACCTAATACGCCGTTGGTCCCATCAACCCTCTTCAAACAAGTCGTAAGACTTCTGTGGCGATGTTAAATAGCTGTAAAACGCGCAATAAAGAAGAAATAATTTTACATTTTCAATATTTTTAGAAAAGTTTTTTTTTCGAGAATTTTGTGTTCTTTATTTTTAGTCTTAGATTATATTATGTATGTCCAACACAACGACATCAATTTGACAAGATTATTGTTAATTATTTTTTTATCATACGATTCGTAGTAATAGCATGAAAAATGGATTTTACCTTTTCCATAAATAGCATTTTTTATTTTTTTTATCTTCGCACCTATTGAATGAAAAATTCTAAAAAAAATCATGGAAGTAGAGTTTTCGGTAGTCTTCAAACAAAATTTTTTTCAGCCCCTCAAATTCTGTATACAACCTTTAACCCAAAAGGGTTAAAATTTACTTTTGGTTATCTAAACCTTTGATTGCATGGAATTTTATTTTTTAACTTCATAAGTAATTAAAAAAATCTACATCCATGATTTTTTGGAATTTTTGCGAGTGGCGCCACTATTTAAAATCGATTTTTTAACTTTTTTGCCATTTATACTACGGATTCTACGGAAAATTTTACATCGAGTAGGTATCCTGGTATAATATTTTCATCAATTTGCAATGATTTGACAGCTCAAAACACGATTTATCGTATTTTTTACGAAACAAAAAACAAATGTAGTAATTTTTTTTCAAATTTTTAAATGTCTGATTCGTATTCCATCAAAATTACTAACTAATTTTCATCAAAATCGGTTAAGGTCAAAAAAACCACCACTATTAAACTTTTTTCACAATTTTAAGACTTTTTGCACTAAAAAATCAAAACTTAAAAACGGTTAGTAATAGGGACACTGGACAAACTCGATCATCTTCAGAAGGATGATATCTATCAAATTAATCGGTTTAATGTCAGCTCTTTTTTTTTAAAAAGTTACTTCATTTGTTTCTTGTTCATTGCAAATTGATGAAAATATTATACCCAGGATACCTACTCTATGTAAAATTTTTTGTAGAATCCGAATTTCAGTATTTTTAAAGCTATAAATGCTTTGCGGAGTCACAAAAGCAAAACAAAACAAAACAGTATAAATGGCAAAAAAGTCGAAAAATCGATTTTGAATAGTGGCGCACCACTCGCAAAAATTCCAAAAAACATCATGGATGTAGATTTTTCAATTACTTACGAAGTTAAAAAATAAAATTTCATGCAATTGAAGGTTTAGATAAGCAAAAGTAAATTTCAACCCTTCTGGAATTTTTTTAAGGGTTGTATACAGAATTTGAGGGGCTGAAAAAAATTGTGTTGGAAGTCCACCCAAAACCTACTTTAATGATTTTTTTTTAGAATTTTTCATTCAATAGGTGCAGAGAAAAAAAAAATAAAAACGAGAAAATACTATTTTTATCAAAATTTTAAAATTCTATCAAACATGTTTTTTTGATGCTAGGAAAGTAATTTTTAAGGTAATTTGGATATTCGTGATGGGGGTCGTTTCACCTATGTTAACCGGGGGGACCCTTTAGAACGAATTATTTTTAACAATGGAACAGTAGGTCACTATTTTATTTTTTAAATATATATATATATATATATATATATGCATAGCTATCTTACTCGCCTCCGTACACACATAAGGCGACCTAGCCTCCACCCCAAATCTAATAGTTTTAACTGTGTATTTTTTTGCATTTAGTTATTTAAAATATTCTTTATTAGAACGCACAAAGAGGGGTAAAGAAATATAACATTAATTATATACAAAAAAATTGGTATATTAATAATACCAATAGAACTCCAAATGCCAAAGCATCGTTTTAGGCTCCAGTTGTATAAAATATATATGTGAAAACGTCGAATACGCCTCTGCCAATGTTGCCACTATCAATATAACGTATTTTGTAAATTTCTATTATTAGTAGGCATATATTTGTTTTATTCATGAGGTGGTTTAGAATAGTTGTTTTTTGTGTATATAAGATTATAAAAATATTGAAACCGTAACATAGTCTAAAATAAATAGTTATTTTCAAAAATTATCGAATGTAGGTACGAACAGTTATTTGAAGTTGTTTTGATTTTATTTTTTTATGTGGTGTATATTACAACAACTATAGTATGCTACCGGTGATTAATTGTTTCTTCATTATAGCGTTTTTTAAGCGGTGACTTACTGCTGTAGTATTTTAACTCTCATTATTAAAAAAATATATTGCAAAACAATTAACCACTAATAATAAATACTACACTGTACTGTTTGTTACCGGTTCATAAATGGATTCCCTGTCTCAGTTAAACTGATATTTATTTTATTTTAATCTATTTAATTTATTTTGTTATTATTTATTAATTAATATAAGTTTAAACGTAAAAACTCTTCAGAAACCAAACCATGGAATGTTAAACAACGGCTATTAATAGATTATTACAAACATGTAATAAACTCAAAAACAAGAGTACACCACCAAAAGAACTACTTAATTACATAAAACCTTCACCAATATACATCCCAACAGTAGCAAACAAAAGATTAATCTTAAAATAAATAATTAACAAATTGTCAACAACAGATGTGCTAAAATATCAAGCAGCTGTTCAAAAACCAAAAAATTGTGATGTGCAATACTACACCTTTTATTTAAACCAATAACGCAGTTTTTATGTAAAAAACAAAAATCATGCCTCAATGTGCTATTTGCCTTCAATTGGGAAGTACCAAAAATTACTGCATTTATGATCAGAGTCTACAAGAAAGTGCAGCAAACATAATTTCCAGCGCTGAGACCTAGAACTTAGCCAGCCCAAAGCAACTACACACTGGCCATGTGACATAAAAAACAAATGTCTTCGATTTTTTTGCAAACAAAAGTTATCCCTTAAATTATCTGCAAGTAAAAAAAAAATTAATATCTTTTCAGACTATTTCCCTGTCCTAATCTACTTAAGCTCACACATACACCATAAACAAAAACCAGATTTTTTAACCAATAAAATAACTTGAACCAGTTTTAAAACATATTAGAAAAAGAAATACACCCAAATGTCTTGCTTAAAACAACATTTAAGCATTAAGCAGTTTTGAAACGCACAAACACTACAAACAAGCTACAAAATGATTTAAAAGTAACTAAAAATGCACTACTAATAAATAGAAGAATATGGAAATCTACTAGAAATCCACAAAACAAAACTAAATACAACCCGCTAAAAGCCTACTCTTAGAGAAAAAACTAAAAAATCAAAAATATTCTAAAAAAACGACCACTACTACAAGCAGACAAAAAGCAGTCATCAGTTTTGGAATACCTTTATCAATGACATTGTTTATTAACGCCATCATACCATGTGAGTCAAACACGTGATTAAAATATGGCTATGATCTCCATATTTCTATGAAAAAAGTTACAGCAATTAGAATTAGTTTTCAAAAAATGTGCAAAAAGCACTTACACAAATCATTCTGATAAACCTGTGACAGAAACATTTTTCTGTTGCTTTATAAGTTTATTTAAAATGTATCTTTAAAGATATGTTTCTGAAAAGACTGAAATTAAAAGCATTTCATCTAATTCCAAATCACCAATTTGGTTTTTTTAAATTAACACACAACTACAGAGCAGGTTTACAGAGTAATAAAGCAAACTAACAACACTTAAAAAAAAGAAATATTGTTTGGCTGCTTTTCTTGACAACACCCAAGCCTTTGATAAAAGTCTGACACCGGAGATTTTTAAGCAAACTGAAAACGCAATTGCCCATTACACATTTCATGTATTATAATCATACTTAATCAAAACATTTTTATGGTTAAACATCAAGATAAAGTAATTATCTTACACCTCATCAAATCAGCGGTACCACAGGAAGGTATTCTTGCGCCGGTGCTATATCTACTATATCTACTTTTTACAGAAAACCTTCAAGAGTAACGTTTGTCATTCTAACAGTTAGTAAAATTCCAAATTTTGTCTCTGAGAAACTTCAGACTTTTTTTTAAAAACATCCAAAAATAGCTTAAAACCTTGTAAATTAGGGCCAATCAAAGTAAATTTCAGCATGTCACCGTCACTCTCTGGCAAACAATTATTACAATCTACCAATGCAAAGTACCTTGAAATAAATTTTAAAACCTGTATGGGCCAACTGTTCTTAACTATGGGACAGTAAGTTTCTAACATTCTGAAGCTGAAGATATATCAATTACAAACAGTTCAAGATTTTACACCAATAAGTCTCTATACAAAAATCTGAACATCTCTAATGTGCTACAAGACGCCAAGAACGCTAGTAGCAAATACTTATCTTGGTTTGAACATCATACCAACACGTACCTTCTTTAACATGTCACTACTAGCAATCAATGAGTTACCTAATTAAATTAGTTAGAACCTTAATGTAGATCTTCAACCGCACGCTATTAGGTTTATATTAAAAAAACTTTACAGTCTTCTGTAAAAAAAAATTACTGCGTTTTTTGTGTTCAAGTGTTAATCACTTGAAACTAAACTTGAAGATGACACTATATTTTTTTTTTGCAATAGTATATTATTGTTTTAGCTAGTTAGATAACATAAAAAACCTCTTTTGTACCATAATTTTAATTATGTAAATATGGGATAGTTATATTTATCTTCGTAATTAATGATCTAACAATTTATTCAAATTGATAAAAAAATAATGATAACTTTAATTAAGGGGGGAGAATAGTTGTGCTATTATAAGGCTTCACAGAATCAAACTCAGCAAAAAAACGCATTAATATATTTGAATAAAATTTTCACACATTGTAGAAAAAAGTCTACTCTGTGTCATTAAATTTGTAAAAATTTGATGCAATAAGTCGTTTCTCCGCAATCAATTTTTTTTAATGTGGCGTTTTTAATTAGTCCTTTATTAATTTTTTACTCGTTAATTATAACTTGAAATCTTTAAACAAAAACATGAAAACATAGAATATTGTCTGTAGTTCAACATATAAAAGAGTGATAATTAAAATCTTATCGTTTGGATATTGAGTTGGTTGGCGTTTTGTCCCATAAGAACTAATTTTAATTCAAAAACGGCGCTGTACGTGTCAATATTTTTCTAGAGAAAAAGGTTTGCCGATATTTTTGTAGATGTGATAAGATTCATAATTTTTCCATAACAATACTACTAGTAGCACCCCCACAGGACAGTGCGACTAAACCTAGCAATTCTCTAGCGTTAAACTAAAAAGAATTAATTTTAATTTAACATGCAAATGATGTCAAGTTTACTAAACAAGACTAAAATTTGAATTTTTTATAAATTTTAAAACTAATATAAACAATATTATTGTTATTTAATTTATTTAAAAAAATATATCTAAAAATAATTTTTTTTTGTTTGCACATTTTAAAAATTTATTATTAAAGAAATATTAAATAGTATTATATCTGCGATTTTATAATATTTTTAAAATCTATTTTACATAGCACAATACCTAGATAGAATTATTTAAAAAATATTTATAATATATTATAAAAAAGTGTTATTTATTTGTTTCATTGGACGTAAAGTTGAGTAATATTTTCTGTTTTATTTTTACATATTTTCTATACAAAACTAATAAACAACGTGAACCGTTTAGATATATTAAAAGTATATAATTATTTTTATAAATTGTATTTGCTATGTTGCCAATTGTAAGAGGCGTATTAGAACGTTAACTTATGAGGAGGCCTATTCTACTGGCCCGCAACAAAATATGTATATCAGTATAAAAGCATAGCGCCACGTAGTGTTGACTTTAATGTACTACAATGTATAACTGTATATGTGTATGAGTCGAAATGGTCACCGAACAAAATTTTGTAGAATGACTTCTAGTAAAGTATTATGTTGAAATAAATTGATATACACACCAAAACGTATTTGCCTCCAGTTTTTCGTACCTGCCTCCGTTTTGGAGGCCAGTACTATCAGCGTGTATATATTTTGGAGGAGTATTAGTTGTTTTACATCTATATATATATATATATATATATATATATATATATATATCGGTATCAATCTCTTTTGGCGTTGAAAATAGCATTTTATTTTCAATCATTACAAAAATATTTTTTATAATCTTTTTTAATATAACGGAATTTTTGCAGTTAGAATAAAACAGAACTATTGGTTTGACCAGGTTTGTATTACTTTGACTTTCTCTACATATTGTTAAAGTTTGTTATATTTTCCCCCAGATTTGTTCCATCATTTTCCTTGTAAACAAAGCATGTTTCTATCACCTAGCATGACGAACTGTATTATAATTATGTTATTTATTATTGATTTAAAAAGAACATGTATTGTTTTTCTGTTGTTTCCATTTTTTTTTTCAATAAGTTTGTATTGTTTTATTAAAATATATGTATGTACATTATATACATTGCATTATTGCCATTTTTGACATTACCAAATCGATTGCTGTTTTTGCTTCATTAATGCTATTTTTTAGAGTTTACAGTAAAAAAGTTATAATGAAATGATCAAAGAAGACAATTCAATCGTTTGCTTATGCCTATTCAAAACATCTGAAAATGCAATACTTTGCAGAATCTGTAAACTCGTAAACGATAAAAAAATAATTTTTTATCTTTACTTTTAAGTTCTACATTAAATATGAAATTTCATTGTTTATTGTTAGCATTAAAACCGAATTTTGTTTGTGGGGTATGGTGTCTGCATATTCTTGGAAGGAAACTTGAATTGAATTTTTATATCTTGGGACATGTCACGTTTCCTTGTTAGAAATCTGTATTTTCCAGAGGACAATGACAAACTATAATATTGAAGCTATGTGTTTATTTATGAAGTTGGGCCATCTTTTGTCCAGCGGATGTAATTTTTTTACAGTATTATTTAACAGGACGCTTTACTTTTTAATTGTGAAGGCTAAAAAATATTTTATTAACTAAAACTGTTTTCAATAAGTTGAATCTTTATTGTTTTCTAATGAAGATGTAAATGTAATTTAATTTTGCAGCGTTGTTGAACATGACATTTTTTTTGTATAATTTTATAAACATTTTGAAAATAATTTTTGGATAGAACGTGCGTTAACGTTCTATCTACTATTAGAATTTATATGTTTATACTTTTTAAAGTCTATAAAGTTATGTTGAGGCTGGCTTCGGAAGTTTTGATGACGTCAATCGGCAACAGGCGGTACTTTCAGAAACGCTGATTTAGGGTATAGAAAAGATATTTCCAAAATGTTTTGTTTACGTTCTGAAGTAATCTGCGCGTCTAAAACGTGGTGCTGTAACTACTAATTTTATATAAAAATGTACAATTTATTCACATGCCAAACGATCGGTGCTGTTGGCCTGACTTTTACTACTTATTGTTAACACACCTACATATATTGGCATGCATTTTGTTAATTGAATATAGATTACAATCATTTGTTATTGTATTTATAGTCCTGTAACTGTTATTTTTATGTTCTGATTTTTTTGAATTACATACGTTTTTTAAAAATTTTATTTACAGAAACTGAAACGTGTAGAGCTCATAGAAACTGTATAGTGCTGTGCATGTGAGCTAATTAATATACTCGATTTCATTATAATAAAAATAAGTAAAGACTCAGAAAATGTGTCACAAGAAAAAATGCTGAAGCAAATAATTATATAATTACAAAATAATATTATTTTGGTGTTAAGTTATTGAACTACGCACACCATCTGATGATTTTTTGGGTGTTCTCTTTTTAACAAATCAATGCGGTTAATGGTTTTTATAGGGTGCGTGCAGGAAGGCCGTTTGCTCTCTGCTACATTAGTAGCGCTTGCTCCTTGCAAATTGGTAGTGGGGAGGTGACCTTTCATTGTTTATCTCCGGTAGTAACGGATACAACCGCTACAAATGTAGCGATCTCTTCTCGATTTCCTGGAAGCACCTATTGGTGCTTTTCTTTTGCCACTATTGATGTAAAATAGCAAGCCAAAGAATTTTACCTCCTCTGGCGTCCTATCATCATATATTAAAATCATTTAAAAATGTATAAAATTGTAACCAACGACATGTGAATTTTAATTAAAATAGAGCAAATATCGAATTACATACATTACATCTTGCTTCATATTTTTACCCTCAGAACGACTTCAAATCTACAAGTTTTTGTTGTTCCACAAAGTGCTCTTGATACTTCCAAGTGTTTTCTCCGAGGTTTTCTTTTTTGACATGTTTAAATTTTTTTTGTCCTATGCGATAGTTCTTGAGTACCTTTTCCTTCTAGTAGTACCTACATTTTTCTCAATACTTTAGTTTAATTCTGAAGCTTCTTTTGGAAACTCACTGAAACTCGAGTAGTTTACCTGGTTTGAAGTTTTTGCATTAGGCACACTATCATAACTCTTAGATTATCCAATGCCCATCTTCGCTCAGCTTCTTTGAACTCAGACCTTTATTTTTTTTTTAAGCATTTCTAGAGTTTTTTTAAATTTATTGGCCAAATTGTTTTCTTTGTCATTCTATGGTTCAAAAATCTTTAATGCCGTTTTATGCGCTATATAAGCTTTTAATACCATAAAAGCTGTCTTGTAAGGCTCTTTGGCTTGACAGCGTTTTATGAACGCTGCATGTACAGTAAGACGTATTATTATTTAGGTTAAGCACATCGAAAAATAACAATTGTAAAAAACATATTTTAATATGTCTTGTACAACAACGTACACAGCACACTAATTAATAAAATATTGGTTTAGGTAGTTTTTATTGGTGGCGGCGGGCATTTGTCTTACTGTTCATAGAATAGCGCGTGCCAATGATAATAAGATTAATAAAATATTTAATATCTATCTATGCTTTACATTCTCAAGAAATACGTAAAATGTTAACTGATAAATGACCAGTGTTCATTTAAATTAAATTAATTATATTTTTTATGCAAGAGGTAATTTAAGAGCGAGCGATTGAACAAATAAGGTTTTTTGTAATTTGTATCTTGTAAAACTTGTGTAAGAATATTCCATATCTCTATCCTCAGAAATGCGTAAATACTGATAAATGGCCACTTTATTTGGTTTTTTTAAAATCTTATAATATAATTTAATTCTTTCTACTTTAAAGATAAGGCCGATTCTATTTTGTTTAGTTTTTAATGCACCAAAAATTTCTCGCAAGCGTAGCAATGGCAGGATCTTCTGGCGAACTTATGATTGCTTCCTACTAACACCAAAACAAATTTTTGTTTGTCGAAGTATTTCTTTCTTGTTATGTTTTTATTTTAAAATGTTCTTAAACACTTGTAATATTTGTTTGAAACATGTTGACATTAACGACAAGATCTTCTAACGAACTTATCTGCTTAACATAATTTTTTGTACTTTGTATACTTTTATATTTTCAAATCGCATTTTTTAAACAAGCTAATAAAAGTTACGATAAGTGTAACTTTTATTAGCTAGCACACACTAGACATATATTTTTTCAAATCTTAAATTATTAAAAAAATAAATATATTTTTTACTTGTTTTAAAATAGGGTACTTTAATGAGTCTTTAATATATTCATTTTTTCTGTTTAAGTAGTGTTCAATATGAAAACTGTTATAACTTGATTTAATTACAATCTATTTTGATAATATCCCAAGATATAAAAAAAAACTAGATGCAATCATATTAAAATTGTAGTTTATTGCTTGGTGCTGAAATAATCTAATAATAATATGAAAGTAGATCAATTCATGGTCAAGTTATTTTATTTATTTAATACTTTCACCATCTGTAGTAGCCGTGATCGTCTAGTGGTTAGGACCCTACGTTGTGGCCGTAGTAACCCAGGTTCGAATCCTGGTCACGGCAATGTGCAAAACATTGTCACGGAACAGATTTTTTTGTGTTACATTAAATAATTAACTTATTACAGTAAACCATTTATAATTTTACTTATATATTATTTAGATTATATAGTAAAGTGAATTTATATCTGAATGCAAAGTTGTAATTATGTTTGTTACTACAGTGTTTTATTTAAGTACACAGTGAGTTAATATTTAAATGGTAAGCAACAGCCAGCTATTTTAAAAATACAAGTGTTGTTTTAAAATTAATTGTTTATTAATTAGGTTTTGCTTAAATCAAAGATTTTTTCAATAACGAATTTAATTACTGCCTGAGACATTTCTTTCGTTTCGGTGATCAGAATTGACCCCTTAGATTGTGTGATTTAACTCTATTAGATTTTTTTATGGGGTTATTTGAAGTCTATGTCAACAAGCTGACTACCACCCATGCATTACAGGAAGAAATTAAACGCTGCATCAACAAAATTCGGCCACATTTATGCAGAATGGTTATGGAAAATTTTAACAAAAGAATGCGTATGTGTCGGCAAAGCCGTGGAGGCTATTTGCCCGATGTGTTATTTCATAAATAACCTTATTCTACTTTATGATTCAATAAAAAAAAAAAAAATCTAAAGACTAAAAACTGTGTTTTCTATTTAATTCAAATCTTGAGTTGATTTTGGGACACCTTTTATTAAACCATTATAAACAGCAATGGGCTTACACTAACTAATAATTGCAGATTTTTAGGATTACAATTGGATAACACACTTGATTGGGTGCGGCAAACTGATGCAACTATAAGTTTAAAACTTAACAAAGTTATATTTAAACTAACAGCAATACGAAACCGTGTAAGTTACAAAACACTATTAACTGTATTATGCAGAGTTTTACTTATTAGTAAGATACGGCATAATATTCTGCGGTGGAGTTCCACGTGGACTACAAAAGTTTTTAAAACTTGGAAAAAAGTATTACGTGTATTATTTAAGTTCTCATACAAAGAATCGTGCAGAGGACTGTTTAAAGGAAACGAAATTTTAACAGTTCTTGCTATAAAAGGTATATATTATAATCTCAGTTATTTTTTTTTGTATTATGATACTTTTTTTTACTATGGCAACTCTGTGAATGTGAAAACAAAATATGACATGTTCATCTTAGAAAATAAAAAGATATTATTATTATTAAAGATATATGAAAACACATTTGTTTATCAGGAAACATTTAGATTTTGGAACACGAATATAAAGTTTCTTTACAATCTCGGGCTTGATGATGATAATCGTGCACAAATCCAAAAAATATTTTACTTACTTTTGAGTTGTGATATTGAATTGGCCGTTTTAAATGTATCAAAACGCAGTGAAATCTACATACTCGTGTTTAAAGACTATTTTTGTATCGCTTAGTTTTAAAAAAAGAAGGAATTCATGGTTGCGAAACCTAAGAGAGTGGTTTGATTGTAAAGGGTGGGTCATCTTTAAGCCGAAATTTTAATCATATGGGATATAGAACGAACGGTTTATTTTTTGATTATTTTTATTTTACTTTTACAGAGAGTTAGTCCGATTAAATATGGAATATGATTTAATTTAAATGGCCGCCGCGGCAGGCTCGGTAGTATGCCATTCTCGAGGACGAATTATCGAGTATATGTGCCACTGTTTCTAGCTGTATTTCGGCGATAGCTTTGCAAATCTTCTGAAGTAGTGTTCAATTATTTGTGGATTGTTAGCATACACTTTTACTTTCAATGCGCCCCACAAATAAAATCCAGCGGTGTCAAGTCGCAGCTACGAGGTGGCCAGTTTACATCGCTGAAACGGCTGATAATGCGGTTGTTGAGTTTTGTGCGCAGAAGATTGATCGTGGAATGTGCAGTCTGGTATGTCGTCCAATCTTGTTAAAACCAGAGCTGCCGTAGATCAAGTTCTTTCAATTTAGGCCACAAAAAATTGGAGATTATGCCTATGTAACGATCTCTAGTAACAGTAACTTTGGCTTCATCATTCAAAAATGGCCCAATAACCTTACTATTCCAAAATCCGCAGCAAACGGTAATTTTCTGTTTTCCAAATACGGCAGTTTAGTTTGTTCACACAGCCACCAAGATGGAAATTTGGGTCAACATTTAATTTGTTTAAAGCTCACTGAGCAAAGGAAAGAACGGTGGTTGGCCATTTTAATTTTTTAAACGAGTTGCTGACTTCTGCGTTGAGTTGATATGCCTGGGTTCTGGAGTACACATTTTGGCAGAACGCTTCGGATGAGTATGCTTGATGAGCGCATTGTCACAAATGAGACCCATTTTCAAAATAATTTTTTTTATTGCAAAACGTTGCTCCAAAGTAATCTTCTGTCTGCGGAGGTATCTAACCACACTTTCTCATGTAATTGTAACTCGAAAATTGACAGTGTCAGTAAAAACATGTGGTTCAAAATTTAACCAAAAGATGGCCCACCCTTTAGCTTCAACGAACTGCTAATTAGTTAGTATTGGGGTGTAGTCAAGGATCTTAATTGAATCGCTTATTATTAAAAGGCTTTGGTTAAAAAAGAAATTATGTTTGCCTAATAAATCAAGTAAAAAACTTGATTTATCGAAAAAAAATGAGATGGATTGATGATCATCAAGATCATACCGGGAAGAAAGTGGATGAGGACTGCAAATGACAGATAAACATGGAAAGAAATGAAAAGAGGCCTATTGTATATTCAATACTGGAGTAAATGCAGGCTAAGGAGAAGAAGAAGAAATGTAATGTTTTAATCTTTAAACATAAAGTTTTTATTGATTATCTCGATAGCTGTAAAGTGACTTATGGTGGTATTCTGAACACAAATGTTAGCGTTAACAGCGCTGTAAAGTCCTAACGACGATAGATGTTACGAAAATGCTATTCTGTACGCGACTGACTGTAAACTACAACGATGTATTTTAACATTTTTGTTGTTATATTAACATCCGTCAAAACACTCGACGCTACGACTGTTAGAAGATTAATAATTAATTGGTGTTGTTTGAACTGAAGTGAATTGATCAAAATAAATTATTTACTAGTAATAGTTACATGTTTTGTATTAAATAAATAAACATAACCACTTAAGGAAGATTTTTTATTTTGATTTATTTGTTGGTTAGGAGTTGTATGCGTTTGCAACGAAGGATATTACGCGATTCTCAAAATCCTTTTTATAGACTGAGCAAAGACGTGTCAATAAAATAATTGTATTGTATCACTGCGGAATACATAATCACTTTCTATCTCTTCTAAATACAATTCATATTGCTCATCTGCCGTTTTTCTTTTGCGTTATTGGGATTGTCTAAAAAGAAATTTTATTTTATAAGCATAATGACTGTTTATACGTTTCTTTCTTAATTGAAACATATACTAATATATAAATAAAATGATTAAATACCTGACTAAAGGCCTGGTTACACAATGCAAGCTAGCATCCGAGCACTTGGCAGCTACTCGCACCGTGTGACCCCATCATACAATAATAGCAAGGACAGTAACTCGTATGATGCGGTTTCACGGTGCGAGTAGCTGCACTGCAGTAACTGACTAGGCCAGCTTGGATGGTAGCTCGCATTGTGTAATCAGGTCTTTACTGTCCAAACGATATAGTGTTAAGTGGATTACACATTATTAAAAAAAAAATTAAACCTAACCTAACCTAACCTAAAATCAATATTTTATTTGACAGACGGACAGATGAATGAAGTTAGCCGCGCTGTAAATGTGGCAATGTAACAAACTAGTTAACATCGGGTTGTTCAGAATACCGTTTTTAACAGCGCTGTTCAATTTGCCGTAACATACATCAGAATACCACCATTAGAAATGATTTTATTTCAGTTCTAGTGGAAGTTAAAGGAATATTTTTGATAGCTTTAATTTTAGAACTTTTTTTAAATTTTTGAAATAAGTTTTTTAAATCATTTTGCGTTTTTGCTATGAACTCAAATAGATAATTAAGGTATCAAGGTATACTAGACATTGATTAGGGTTTAGATATTTTAAAGCTGATGACTTTTTGAAAAGGTTGTCGGTTCATTTTTAAAATCGTAAGATTTTTTTAAATTGAAAATCTTTTTCAGTAGAGAAAGCTGTTTTTCTCGGTAAGTGGTTTTAGTTTGGGGAAAACCCGACGTTAGGTGTTTTAAAAACTGTTTCAATTCAAAGGAAATTTTTCGTCTATAGTCTTTTTGTTAAGTTTCCGATAGTATTATAGTCGTCGCTACTCAAATAAATCGTTAGCTAACACTTTGCTTTTCACTTCTTAACTTTGTATATTGCTAAAACTATTTGTGATACTAGCTTGTTTGGAATAGTAGCTTATTTGACATGTTGGCTAAATTGTGCTAACGGTATTGCATACTTGCCGTTATCTGACAAAACTATGGAGGCGGGTACGATCAGCTTAATAATAGATTAATGTGCAATAACCTCTGTTGATGACTCAGGCTTATTTTTGGAAATCAATGATACGATTAAATTGGCGGAAAAGGCCTCGCCACTTTTACTAACCAAATTAATCAACCAAACATTGACATTTGTGACTTAAAAGTTATTTTTTCTATATTTGTGGTCTAAAAATGAATTTAAATTAGGTTCAGAAGAATTTAGAACATGGAAAACTTCATTTCTTTTTTTTTACTAAAACCAAAGTAATCAATAAAGATACAGATTGCTTTAATCTCATCTTGAACATTTATTTGCTGACCAACATTTATTTTTTTGCCTACATCCATAAACAACAAGCATATTCTAGACTGGCAACGTACGAAATTTAGGGCATTGTTTATTATAGCATATTTTTTAAACTCAATCTTTCCGATAAGACTATTTTTGCAATAAGCATATACTCTTTAATCTTACTCAACTTATTCAGCAACCCACTTATTTTCTTCGTAATGAACTTCTTTGTGAACCAAGATTATTTGATCTGTATCTTTCAACTATTCCAGAGATTACAACATTTACTGTTGAGGCTGCTTTAGGAAATTGTGATCATTCACTTATTAATTCTGTTGTTAAAACTTCTTTTCTATTACTACCAAATCTAAACCGCGCCTCATCTATCACTATTCTAAGATGAACATAGTAAAATTGAATGAATTTCTTAATTATTTTGATTTTGATTCTCATTATTAATCCTATATTTATCTAAATTGGTATAACACATTGAAATATTCAATATCATTATTTATATTAATGTTTTATGACATATATAGTTGAAAAATTAGTGATGCATCCTTTTATATTAGTTTCACAGGTGGTTATATTCTAAAGATCCACATATTGCATCAAATCTCACAAAAGCTATTCAGAATGTTTTGTTTCTTTCTCTGTTATTAAACCAAAACAAAAGTATTTGTACTCGATTCAGACAAAACAGGCAGAAAATAAGAAGCAAAACATTTAAGTAATTGTTCCGAACAGATTAAACAGG
The DNA here is from genome assembly GCA_963932245.1 of Tachinus rufipes. Classification (NCBI taxonomy): domain Eukaryota; kingdom Metazoa; phylum Arthropoda; class Insecta; order Coleoptera; family Staphylinidae; genus Tachinus; species Tachinus rufipes. The sequence continues at coordinate 65,001,657 of OZ010745.1, read as the reverse complement.
ATTATAAGAATATTCGTAAACATTGTGACAATCTAATACAATCTGAAAAAAGATTACAGATAAAAACAAATAGTACGAGAGCTAGCAACGTTTTTGAGAAACCATTTTAGTTCGGCTAGTTTTTGAATATTTTCCATCCTTATTGACGATAGGTTGGGACGCGCCGCGTCTGGCAGCTGGGAGCGGTTGCGTATACCTGGTAGCGCAACCTTCTTGAAGAGCTGAAAATTGAACTATTTCAAAACAATTTTTTTTTCATAATTTTCTATGTCATTTTACCATTCCAAATCTATCCTTCCAGACAATTTTGCCATTGTTAACATCGTGCCCGACACAATTTAAATAATTAAAAAATAATAATTTTAAATGTCTGGCAATTTAATATATTGCAATTCCATGATAAAAAAATATACTGTTAATTTGCCAGACAGAAATTCGGTTGTTTAATAAGCGAATTGATCATCCAGGAAAGAATAGGTGAGTTGGAAAAGCGCGGCATGTAATTCCTCGGGTGCGTGACAGAGATAACCGAATTTTTGTCGTCTCGTTTTTTTAGCGGACTGTTGTGGATTTTTTGCTTGCTTTTACTGAAATCATCTGTTTTAGGTTTAAAATGCGGGCCGATTTAGAAGCCCAATAGCCGAACAGATTTTTGCGGTATTTGATTTCCTGTTAAACACAATTTCACATGTCATACCTTAAAATCTGACAAAAGTGACAAATTATAATAAACTATGAAACTTCTTGTGCCATAATGCTTTAGCAGCTTTCACTCGCTTCGCTCTTTTAACCAGCTAGAAGCCCTTTTTTGTCTCTTGATACACTATATTCTATTATGATTTTTCCGCTTTGGGCTGCAAAACATCACTTTCTAATCTAAAATACGAGCAGAAAAATTATTTTTCAGAGTGGACAAAAAATGTTTTAAAAATATTCTTTTAAATATAACTAACAAGGAATATAAATAAATATACTCTCACTAGTTAGCAAAATTTCTCATCTTGAGATAGGTCGCTAGGTGAAGGGGAGGCAAAATTCTTACTTGCTCATTTACAGGGACGTTCTATTAAGTGAGATAAAGCAAGATGAAGTAAGAATAAATGAGAATGGTGGCAAAAAGAAAGCACTTAATGCCTAATGCCTGAATTTGAACATCACGAATGCGCAACAGCACCACAAAAAGCCAAAGTTAGAATTTTACTTCCTTTTTTAGGTTAGGTTAGGTTATATATGCATAAGATCAAAACAATTTATTAATATTTGTTTGAGGTTAAGTGAGTATTTTGTCTTACTTTGGCTTACCTTACTTGACAAAAGGAAAGCACCTGTGATTTAACTCACTACAAATATTGTTAACATGACTTTTTATAAACAAAAATTTATAAATGCGTTTATTTAGTTCAATATTACGCAAGCCTATTAAAAATTAAAAGGGGATGTTTTAGAAACATATAGGGTATATTCATATTAATAGAATATAATATTATTGCAGTGAACAGTTTATTTGTCATTTTATTTTAACATTTTCCGTATGTATTGCACATCAATTTAAATTGAAAAGTTTTGCCTGAGACTGTTAGATATGGCATAATATAATCCCCAATTAAATGCTCTTGTGTTTTTTTTATTACATTTGTATTTATTTTAGAAACTACTTAGTCTGTGCAATAGATGTCAAAGAGTATAATCATCGATTTATACAAACTGTTTTTTTTATTATTTTTGTCACTTTTTATTGGTTCTCTTTTCAAAATTTGGAAAAATCTAAATTTAATTAATAAATATATTTGTTTTATTTTAATTTAATAATGTTTTTTTAAGCTCATTTCTATCAAACTAGCATTTTTTATGTATTACCATGGTTTATAACTTATAATTTAAATTAGAAAATTATTAAATAATAGTTAAAACTAAAATTTTATTTTAATATGCTTTAAAATAATTCAATTTGTGTAAAAGTTTAACATGTTATACCTTGGTTACTTCATTGATTAATGATTCCAGAGAAGTAATATAATAATATGAAAGTAGATCAATTCATGGTCAAGTTCTTTTGTTTATTTAATACTTTCACCATCTGTAGTAGCCGTGATCGTCTAGTGGTTAGGACCCTACGTTGTGGCCGTAGTAACCCAGGTTCGAATCCTGGTCACGGCAATGTTCAAAACATTGTCACGGAACAGATTTTTTTGTTTTTATGATAAATAATTAATTTATTGAAGATAAACTTTATATAATAATAAGTTTTTATTTCTAGTATTTTATATACAGTAATTTATTTTTTAAACAATTTACAGTATCTTTAACATTTTATATAGCTAATTCAGATGTTGTAGATTTTGTATACAATTTATTAGCTACCGTTCTTTATAAAATTTGTGAAATGAAATGTTTAAGCTAAATTCGATGACAAAAATAGTAATTGTGCAACAAGCACTGTGTGATACTAATGTGCAATGGAGAAATGCTTTTCGATGAATCTGTGCATAATGCATTTTGAACGCATTCAAAAGCATATAATAGATGGTTGTGACCTCTTCTACGTGATAATTCATGTTTATGAAATAATAAAACAATTTACTTTGTATTTTATCACAAATTTATTATTACGAATACATTACTAGTTTTTTCTACTAGAGCCTTCTACAGATGAAATAAGTTATATTGTCAATCTTTTGGATTAATCAATAGAGAAACCACATTTTAACGGTTGGTCGACAAAAATTTGGGGCCGGAAGTAGAGTCCAGCGTTTTGTATACGATACGTAGATAGAATAATAGTATTACTAAGGAGTTAAGCTTAACACTTAGCTAAAAGAAAAGTTTATTTGCCCGAGAAGAATTGTGATATGTGGGCTACGTACTGAATTTATATAGGTTGCAAATTGATAGTGAAAGGCTTAAGGCAATTTTAGATTTTTTAATACCTAATCGGCCAGACAAACGTTTTATAGGCACTGTTGGGTGCTACATAAAATTTATCACGAATAATAGCCTTACGGCGAAGAAAATATATCAAAGGATGTTTAGTTGTGGCATCAATACGCTCAATATGCAGTCTCTAGACTGTTTATTGTTTACATGAACGAATGGTTAGAAAGTTTAGGCTTAGCCTTATCACGACGCAGTCCCGCGTCATCACCGATAACTATTTACTGAATTCAGTGACTGTGGACGATTAAAATAACTTTATAATGGAACTACAACAATAAAAATTAGTCATAGAACTGGAAATTTGTATACGGTTCCGGACGCATTATTCGTCACCGTACTATTTAGTTATTTTGATAACTTTTTATTGTTACAAACGATTATGATGATTGGTGTAGAACTATGGCTATCAATATACATAGCTAGAGAACCACCCCACTTGGCGAGTTGAACATGATCAGCTATGCACACTCACTAGATAAGCATATGAAGATTTAGACGATAAGTGAAAGAAAGTTATGCCACAAAAACTTACTACTAGTTGTTTTAGAAGAAAATCACGATTATCTAATGGCTGGATATTTTGGAATTAACAAACTTGCAACAAGGTATTGTTGGTTTGGGTTTTATTCGGTTGTCAACAAAACGAAATTGTTTCATTTTAGTAATCTCGGATTGTTGTACGAAAAACGTATTTTTATTTCTATTTGAAGCTGCATAATTAAGTTTTAAGTTTATATTTATGATTTATGGGGTACCACAAACCATTATACCGGAAAATGGCAAGCAATACGTAAGCAAAACATTTAAAGAATTGTACAGTGAGTTTAAGTTCCATATTTATATATAACACTCTACCAGGCACAGGCAAATCTTACCAAATATATAAATTGTAGGGTAGAACAAAACAAATAATTTGCTATAAGAAATGCTATCCATGAAAGAAAGGGGTAACTATCAACGTTTTTAACTTTTGGCCAAAATGTATGTTTTTGGGAAGATCAATGCCTACCGCTAGAACATTACAAGCCGTTTGATTACGACGATTGACAAAGATTTGTAAGAAATTTAGAAGAGCTTTTACAATGCTCTTATAAAGTCAGAGAAAAAACTAAAGGAAGCATATGTAAGAATGCCAAGCACTACAATTTAAGAAAAAGAAATATGTAATACGAAAATGGTCATATAAACAAACTCAGATAAAGAGATATACTTTAATCTAAAGCAAAAACATGTTTTAAAAAGATATTAATGAATTTTTGCCGGGTAATAAAAACATTTTTTTAAATTATTTTATTGTGCATGAAGAAGAGATAACTTTCCGTTATTTTGCCATTAAATTTGTCTAGATTTGTTAGACAGCGTCTAACGATAGTAGTAGACACATTTGGAATGTTTATAAATTACAGTATTTGAAAAACATTTATGAACATAGAACATTGTGAACTTTGCTAATCTAATTTACTTGTTTGTAGAACATTTTTGAAAATTTACAAAACATTTTTGTTATTGTAGAACATTTTTTAAAAGATTTTGGAACATTTTTTGAAAATTGGAAGTTTTTAAACATTTGTTAAAATTTACTCGTTTATGGAAGATTTTGAGAACAAGAAAACATTTTTAACAATTGTAGAAGATGTTTGACATTTAAGGAAATTTGTTGACATTTACTTGCTTGTAGAGTATTTTTAACTATTGGGGAATGTTAAAAAGTTACGAAAACAAACAATATGTGAATATAATATAAGTTAACCAAAACATATCTGACACCACTTTAAATTGCATTATATATTGTCAAAAAAGTTACTACATTGGCTAAAAGTTACTAAAACTCTCAAACAGTACTGTATTTGATTATATTTTAACATAGTCCACTAAAAACATTAAAAATATTTATAATTCTCAAAAAATCTTATGCTGTACATTTTAGAACTATTTTAAAATGTTTTGTGTAAAAAAGTTGACAATTATGTGCTTGAACTATTAAAAAATGTTCTAAAAATAATGAACTAATGTACCAGTTTTAAATGTCAAAAATTTGTTATTTTGCTTTCTAACAAAATAATTATATTTTGTTACTTTATTTGATAATAATAATAATAATAATGTTTATTTTATAATTTGATCCATAAAATAAATCAATTATAATAGTAAACAGACAATGAAAAGCGTCAAAAAAATAGTTACCTAGAGTAGATAAATACTGTAATATAGTACAAATAATATATAAAATTATTTTTATGGTTTGGTATGATTCCAAAATTTGTTCTTATTATAGGGTTTAAGTTTATTAAAAATTTGGTAACTGTTTTTTTTTTTAAGTTATTAAATTGTTTAATAATTTTTATTCTATTTGGCAGCATATTAAAACATTGTATACATGAGTATATCGTACTAGTGTGAGATGACGTGAGTGTGTATGCTGGATGTTTGTAATTGCTGTGTTTTGTATTATATAAATTATTTAATCTTGTTATATAAATGCGTATACTTATATACATAATAACTTAAATAAAAAAAATATTTCTTATATAGGACCAAAACTATATAATGAAGTTCCGCTTAAGATAAAACAAATAAACAATAAAAATCTTTTGTTTTGCAACTAAAATTATTCATTCAATCGTCATTTGACAAATTGGTTAAAGTGTTGTGATTGTTTTTATTTTGTTTTTTATTTTGTTTTTTGTTTTGTTTTTTGTGCTTGATTACTTTGTAATCTATAAACTTATTTTGTTTTCAACATTTTAGTTAAAACTGTTTTAAGTATTTTTTATGATTATTTTTATTACTTGTCTTACTTTGTATTTTATATATTGTATTTAGCGATAACAAAATTGTTTGCCCTCACGACGCACACGAGTTCTAAACTCAGGCGTCATTATGCCAATCAATATTGTTTAATGGTAATGAAAATTACTAGTTTAATGTATGACAATTTTGGCAATAAAAATTACAAATTACAAAATTACAAATTACAAATTTTAAATTTATTTATGTGTTTGAACATAAACAAAACACACTCTGATACGTATATGTCGGTTAATGTCAATAAATTATTTGATTTAAATTTTCTCCTACATGATTAATTAAATTTCAGTTTTAACATTCATTGATCTTATTGTTTTTTTTTTTTTTTAATTTTAATAGAAAATGATTTGTTATCTTAATAGACTACAGAAGTTGGCAAAGTACATTAACTTCTTTGTTTAAATGTGCAAATACGTTGTGGCTATTATAATAGTATAGCACAGGCTGTATAACTTAATACATAATTGTGTAATATAATTATTCCAGTTGGGCAGTTCATCTACATAGATTGCAAACTGGTATTGGCATATTTTAAATAAAATAAAGTTTGTTTTATACTTGTTTAGTACTAAATGATTTTGTATGAACCATTCTGAACACTTTAATATGATAACTTTTTCTAACAGAAGGGGATAGTTTACAGCTTTAATTAATGTGTTTGTATCGTCTGCTTAACATACAATTTTGATACTACCTGAATTATGATAAGTTAATATCATTAGTATACAGGGGTGGGTTATTGCCTGCATTTTTAGTTTCTGTAAAATAATAATTTTTTGTAGAAATTTTAATCTATGTAGTGATGTATTTTGATTTTTAATACAAGTCCCGTTTCAGAAGGTATGACGTCATTATCAGTTTTTTTTTAATGGAACACCTTGTAATTTATTTCATTTTTAGAAAGAGAATTTTTTAACAATTACAATGGTACAGGGTGTTACACATAAAATGTACGGCTGAATAACTTTATAAAGGCAGATACACACATGTATGTTTTTATTTTTAGTATAGTTGCTATGAAAACCAACTTTAGTTTTTTAAAGGTAACATACATTTTTTTCCCATCACTGAAATCTTAACGCGAACCAAGTATAAAGAATAACAACAGTATAACTAACCTAGCATTTGCAAAATGAATTGCGTGTTATACCAGGAATATCTGTGGAATAGTTTATTGTGGGTATAGTTTGTCCGACACTTTAATCGACGTGTGAAAGCGGCTTGCTGTTGAAAAGTTTTTTTATGTAAGAATAATACGTTTATTTCTTGCCTTTCGGCCTTGAAAATTACATTTACAAATACATTTATAACTTACCAAAATAATAAAACCTAATCTTTATAAAATTAACACAATTAAAAATATTTTCTTCTTTGTTTGTCTACTTCTTTTCTTTGTTTTCTAACTGTCTTCATCCATTCTATCCCTCTTTCATTCCTTTTCAATATCTCATTTTTTTGTCATCTGTTTTTTTCTTATTTTGTTACACTTTTTCAACATATGTTCCATAGTTTCCTTAGTCTCTCCACACATTCTGCACATTTTCAAATCCTCTTCCATCTAAAATTTTGTTACTCACTTTTCATTACCACATCTGAATCTTGCAATAATCTTTTTTATCATATTTACTATATCTTTTGCTCTCTAAGTACATTGGCAATTCACTTTTTATAATATGTTTATAATTTGCGTTGTATCTAGACTCTTTCACTCGAATTCTCCTTTCTTGTCTTTGTATATTTTTATCTTTTTTCATAATTTTGTACCATGTCTCTCTCCCAGATTCTCTTATTCTTTTAATTTCTTGGCTGCATTCCCATTTCTATTGTAATAATTTTTCCTGGTCTCCTTTAGCTTTTCATTTCTTGCTCTCAAACATAAGTCTTTTTATTCTCATACATTCAAATTTATTTTCACTTGTTCCCCAAACTTGTCGCACTACTTTGTTTAATTTTTGAGCCTTCTCTTAAATGTTCTTGCTCTTGGTGTTACTCGTGCAAAAAACATATCCCAAATATTTAAAAGATTTTACTTCCTTAATACCTTGCCCATGCATATGCTAGCGACCACACTTTTTCTCTATCAACTACTACCCCTCCTGCTTGAGCCAACCTCAATTTTTTTTTTACATCTGCTATGTAGGTTGCAAATAAAGTAGGACTCAATGAACAGCCCTGTCTTATTCTTTTTGTTTTCCAAAATCTGTCACTCATTTTTTCGTTAATCCATACCCTACTTCCTGGAAACCATATTTTCAGTATTTTTTACTTTTATAAATTTAATATTATCGGTTTTTGATGGTCCGATAATTTCTTTATTTTTATTATTATTTTTATTTGGTTTTTGACGAATAGCATGTGTTAGCGGGCCTTTTTGTATTGCAAACTCTTACTTACAGATAGCTCCGCCCTTGGGATGTTTTCTTTGGATTTCGGATTGGGGAGACACGCGGTTTGTTGCGTGTTTTTCAAGTGTTTGCAAATAAATAGATTTATTCTAGACTTGGCACACTTATTTTCAACCTGTCCATCGCAACTTACAGCGATTCTTACTCTCCAATGTTAGCTAAGTTATTTGCAAATGTTTTAAGAATGGTAGATTTGATCTACACCTGATGCTTTTCTAGTATTTAATTTAAGAAGATATTTTTGACAACAAAGTTGATTAGTAATTATATCATTTTGGTGATTCAGAAGAGGATGTATTGACTTTGGATTACTTTTTGGTTAATTTGTTTTTATAGAAGAACTATTATTCACCAATCCGTCATGTAACGTTACTTGTTAGTTTTTTTTAGAGATGAAAAAAACCGTATTTAGTTTGTAATAATTGTTATAAATAACATTAGTATTAAAAACACATTTTTTTGTGAAGTATGATTTGTTGTATGTACCAAAAGTGAAGTTAGATTATAATGTATGATACTTCTATTACATAAATATGTTACAAAGGAACAAGGTAGTTTGGTTACGAGAGTTTGTACGCGAGGATATTACTTCTGAATCTAATCCCGTCATTGCATATCAGATGCAGCTCAACTGCTGGGAATTATTCATCAGGAAATTTTGAACAAAATCGTGCAGTACTGTACAGAGGAATATCTTTCATCTATTACATAGTTTGTATACATCTTTGTAATATTCTTTTAATTTAAAAATTATATGATTACTTGTGCAAATTGAAACCATATAAACCGTTTGAATACTTTTTGCACGTTGTTTTTCAATGTGAGTGTAATTATGTACTAAAGGAATAAAGTTAATTATACACATTTATGTATATTACCTAGATACTAAAAATTTATCAAATGTTGAAGTAAAAAAAATATATATATTTCTAAATTTAATGCAATAAATAAGAACAATTTTGTATGCTTATTACTAATTTCTCTATATATTTTTAGTATTATAATCTCAGCTACGGAAAAAAAAACAAGATAAAGTATGCCGTTTCACGCTCTGATTTGTACGTTGTTTTTAAAGAATGATAATTTTATAATACATTTTTTTTATAAACAATAATACCCATATTTTATTAAAACAAATAAATTAAATAAATTACAATTAGTAAAAGTTACTCAACCGTGCACAACTTAAAATTATAAATAAATACTATATACAATACATTTAAAAACTGTTTTTTAATATTTATTTTACTAATTATTTGTTTTTTCTACTGTATTAATTTTCTGGAACACTTTCTTATCTGATTCTTGTTTCTTTTTATTGATGTTTTTTCTTTTTTTAAACAATTTATTATTTCCTAGTTGCCCCATTCGTTGGACATTGTAATTTTCCATATCCATTAAGTCGGCTCGATCTCCTCTTTCCATTGATGATTCTGAGTTTTCCGATTCATTAGTGTCATCAAATAGCCTGTTATTGTCATCGTTATCACGTCTGCCACTATTGATGTATATTATTGACTGACTTTGGTTATATCTATTTGGCACCATTTGGTAGCCTTTGCCTTTACCCTTATCCATATCCATATGCTCTTGCATGCAATTTTGTAGAATGTTTAAGAAGAAAAGGAAAGCAAGGAGTGTTAATGCAGACATTGCAACATTGTTCTTTTTGCCACCTTTTGATCTGAAAATTAATATTTTGTTTATTGTATTAATTTACATTAATATATTAATTTAACATATCAGATTGAAAAATTAAGTTCGTAGTAGTAAATGAAGAAGCGTTGGAAGAAATAAAAAAGTTGGGTGAAATAGGCATAATAAGTAAACATGAATGTGAAACTATTAAAAATCCAAGCTTTTATATGATATTGATTTTGTTTGACTATACATATCTACACATGTAGCTTAAATGAAATAAAGTATTATTTAATATTTATTTATTTTTGTTTTGATACCAAAAAGAAAAGAATAAACTGATTATGTGATGAACAAACATTATAAAAAAGAGTTAAGAAGTGCATTATAAATAGGATGATTAGAAATTGGATGAATTGAAAATTGAAAAATTAATTTTTTTTAAACGTGTGTTTAGTGTGAACACTAGTAAGAATGAACACATAGGATTTTGAGCCGAAGAGATATAAGAACATGTATATTTCTCATTTTGGTACAAAAAAGTTGATCACGTAGATTCAGCATCTCAGATTCAGGATGCGGGATTTTGTATGCGATAAGATTTTGTATCGGGTACAGGAGTACACTGTTGTAGATTATTATATTTAGGGAATTAATTTGGGACTAACTAGGGTTTTGCCTATAATATAACAAGCTATCTGACTCTGAAAGTCAGACGTACAACGTGTATCTCAGATACGGTATTGCTCAAGTATCCAGACAGTAGAAGTAGAAAGAATTAAATAGTGTTATAAACACAATTTATTATAAATGAAGGGTACCCGGTAACAACGTCGTAAGTAACATATTGAATTGCATAAAAAAGCACGTGGAAATCTGAAAGTATGGTTGGTAAGAAATGGAAAGAAAGGAATGTAAAATGTCATCAACAGAGGAAAATAAAGCGGAATACACTTGGTAAATAGTAGTAATTAGCATATTTAAGTTATATTATGTGCTAAACTATAATATAACGAAAATTGAAATTGAAGGTATCTGCTTTGATTGGATATTTTGATAAGAGTAAAAAATTCTTACTCCAATAAAAAATAATATAAAGGCAAATTTTAATTGTCATTGATTTTAAAATCATAAGTTTAAAAATTACCAATTATTGATAAATTGAACATTACGATACAATACGAGGTTCTTTCATATTTTATGGAGAAAATATCTAATCCAATCATAAATAGATTGCATTTTCTTTAAAAGTACGATCTAGCGACTAAGAAAAAAACAAAAAAAAGGATGAACGCGTTCAGTTTAATTTTTTAATTTTATATTATTCCTTACTTTGGGAACTAGTTTTCTATAAAAATGAATCTTAAACGTATATTATATATATTATTGATTAAAAAAATTTAGTTTATTTTTATTGGGTAAGAAACACAGACCAATAATTTGAGAAGTAGGTTGTAGGTCTGCCAAATTTATAACATTTTTACAGACTTCAAAAATAAATGTCAATTCTGGATTCAATAATTAATAATTTTGTATAAAGTAGTTCACTAAACCTTAAAATTAAATACATTAGTGCTATAAATGTTTAATCATCACGTTCTGAACTTTATTAAACTAGGTTAATTAAAAATATTAATAATTGCTTATCGTTTACTCTCAGAAACGGTCAGAAATCTTAATATTTATGATTATTTAATAATAAAAAGTTTACCGGCCGATAGCATTATGTGATATATTTATTTTTATTATTATTATTTATATATTGTTATCTGTTATTTAGATTTAAAAAACTGAATAAATTGCACTTACTTCATCCATCCTGTCCAACCTTCATCTTCTCCTGCATATCTATCCAACGGGCCTTTTGTAGATGCAAGACTCAGTGCACTTCCTAGCCCCAAATTTGGCGTTATAGGACCCCTATAGAGTCCACTTAATCCATTACCTGCCATTACCATAATATGTTCTATCTGTAAAGAAACTTCACTGCGTACTGATTTGCTTTATGTCTTTTTTTCATGCTTTTCTGCTTTTTGCCTATTTTATGGTGACAAATTTTATCCGTAAATAATGGTATAAACGCATCAATTTCATCTCTCGTGTGCGGAAATACTGTTAGACGAGCAACATGCGCATACGACGAGAACAATTAAACCTTATGGAACTAATTGATTTCAGTAATTACAATACTTAATAAGCGTGTTTACTTTTCTTAGATTTGAATGTATTAAAAATTATTTCATTATTAACTTTATTAAACATATAGGAATAACATCATAGTCATTATTTATACATTTTTGTCAGTCAATATATTAATTAATTTTATTAGAGACATTGATAGGGCTGCAAATAAAAAAAAACTTTTAATTAGTTTTTTAACTTAACTATAAAAAACCATGTTTGTTCAAAAAATAACAGTTTTGATCAATTATACAGGGTGTGAAAAATAATAACATTTTAGATCAAATTGTTTTTTGTAGTAAAATACCAAACTACATTATAATATATAAAGAACGATATTTAATTAATAAACACAATAAATTAAAAAAAAAATACATAAACAAGTACTTGCAATATATATATATATATATATATATAAATGATTCTATCTTTGCACAAAGAACTACTACACTTCTTAATGACACAACTCTTTAAATAAATTAAAACATTTAGATTAAAATTATGAACGTTACTGCGTTACACATATTTTAAGATATAAATATGAGGAAATTTATGAATAAATTAGTAAATATTTTTTAAACCTATTATTATTTTTTGAAAATAGGTTACACATTTCTTAAGACTCTAGTGTCTTGTTAAAGTTTAACGCATTTTCCTATAGATTCTTCCTTATTTGACAAAAAGAACGCCACGTTGTCAAAAAGCTGTGCATCACCGTAGGAAGATTGTGACAAATTTGGCATGTAGATTATTTGTCGTCTGTCAAGAGATACGAGGAAATTAAGTTAATATGTTTTATGCGAAAGCAATATAGACCTTCTCCTTGAAACTGTTCTATACTTCTTGTCAATTCTTAATGACTTTGGAATGTTGTATATTTTTAGGTCTTTGAAGTTTTCGAGAATTTTGTCGATTTGAGTTAGCGGATTGGCCAAATGCATTGACTGTAGACTCAAAATAACACACAGTTAGACTAATCAAAGAATTAACAAACTCTAAGAAGGCGTCTCACTGTTTAGCAAGGTTTTATTTAACATATACAATTCTGCAGTGTATACGGGGGCTTTTTTAGCAAAGTACTAAAATAGGTTGTGCCGTCAATAACAAAAGCATTTTTTACTCTCCTATCTGTTTTTGAACGTTTATAACTGCAGAGTCGGGTAGTTGGCAACGATATACTCTGTGAGGTCAGATCACAGATGATCAAGATGATCAATCAGCGAGAAAATTTGACAAAGCCGACCTTGAATACCAACGGGTATAAAGGGTGAGCTATCTTTAAGTTGAAAATTTTAATCTTATGGAATAAAGAACGTACGGCTTATTTTTCGATGATTTAAATTTTATTTTAGAGAGTGTATATTTTGATTAAGTATAGAATATAATTTTATTTAGATGACTGCTGAGGCAGTAGGCTATTTTTGAGGATCAATTATCAAGTATTTGCGCCAGTGTTTTTAGCGGTACTTTCAGCATACACCTTTTTCTTCAATGCGCTCCACAATAAAAAGTCAAATGTTAAATTTAGTGCGCAGAAGATTAATCGTGGCTTGTGCAGTATGGGATGTTGCCTCATCTTGTTGAAACCAGAGCTGCCGTAAATCAAGTTTCTCTAATTTGGACCACAAAAAAATAGTTATCATGTTTTTGTAACAATCTCCGGTAACAGTAAAGTTGCTCATCATTGTTTTTGAAAAAAAATTACCTAATAACGCCACACCTCCAAAATCTGCACTAAACGGTAACTCGCAGTGGATGCATTGGTTTCTCGACTATGGCATGTGGATTTTCTGTTTCCCAAATACGCCAGTTTTGTTTGGTCACATAGCTGCTAAGATGGAAATTGGCCTCGTCTGTAAAATGGGTTTTCTGTTAAAATTTGGGTGAACATTTAATTTGTTTGAAGCCTACTGAGCAAAACGAAAACGGGCATCAAGGTCGGTCATTTTAATTTCTTGAACGAGTTGCACTTTGTAAGCAAACATACCAAGGTTTTTGTGAAAAATCTACCTCAGAGTGTTGAGTTTTTGCGTACATTTCTAGCTACAAAAGCGACAATTTTGGTAGAACGCCTTGGATGAGTATGTTTGATGTGCGCATTGTCTACCAGCATTCCAGTTTCACGTTTTTTTAATACAAACTTTCGTATTTTTTAGACCGATGTCGTTTAATTTCTTTCAAACAACGTACGCAATTTTTGCGTTATTGCAGACACATGAGACCTATTTTTAAAATAAGTTTTTAGTATTTTAAAACGTTTTTTCTTAAAGCGATGCATCTTCTGTCTGCGGAGGTATCTAATCACACTTTTCTCATGTAATTGTGACGCAAAAGTTGACAGTGTCGGTAGAAATATGTGATTTATAATTTAATCAAAAGATGAGCCACCCTTTATAACAGAGATACTTCTCCAGCTTCTGCGCTCAAGTACAATCTGGCGGACCGGAGTTTTTATTTGCGTTTAAGCTCTAAGAAGACTTGAATGAAATTTCATATATGGGTCAGATGATCAACAGTACTATGGTCAATGTCTAAAATTTTATGGTATTAATTAAATAACCGCGACTTTTTAATATTTACATCAGATAGATGTTGATCATCTCTCTAAAAGTTTAGACATCAATTAATTTGCATTCTTGCCTGCAGCAACGGCAAAAATGGCTTTTTTACAAAATTTAGGATAGACGCCGCTTTTTCATATCAAGTTGTTGATTTCTATAAATTGCTACATTGTGCAGGTTAAGTATTAAAATAGGTAATGATATTTTTCTTCCGGACTCTCTAGAAATTGTTTTTTTTTCTATAGCTACTTGAATTTGACGTTCTATTAGAGAACCGACCGATTGTTTAGTCGATTGTTAGATTTAAGAATAAATTTTCTTGCTGTTTGGATTATCAATTAGTGAAAATCTTAACGTTGGTCTCGATATTTTCTCTATTTTGGTTCAGAAGATAGGGTTGTAGAATCAACAGTTTTAGTCCTTGTATGTTTTCCAAAGTCTAATCAAGTTATGGAAGATACAAGTTGCATATTGTGGATTTTATTGGAGAGGAAAAACAAATTGCGACTGCACTTTTTCAGCATCCGACTATATTGGAAATTTGCCAAAATGCTGTACTGTTGCTTTTAAATATAATTATATTTAGTTAATTGACTGTTTCTTTAACTGATTAAATTGTTAATGTTCACTTGGATTTTCAATGAAGACGTAGCTTTAGCTTAAAAGATTTTGGTTGTAGGTATTATTAATACCAATTTCTGTGATTTAAAATATGATTGGGTTTTCTATTTAATTGCATTTTTTTTTAAATTTAGGACAATTACGTGATCTTACGTAGTGTTATCCTCAGTAATAGATGTAAGTAATTGGCCTGTGATAATCCGTGTTTTTATGCGGAGGTTTTTTGCACAATCAGACCTGTCTATTGTAACAACAACAGTTGTGTGCACAATCTGATGGTCTGACAGAGAGGCTGTAAAAAGCTTTTTTTACGCTAGTCAAAAACTGTGGACGATTAAATTATAATGTGTGGTTAGAAGTTTTTTTGTTTGCCGTTTTCATACTAGAAATACGGCGTACTTTTATTATTTCTTGTTTTATAATATTTTTACAGTTTCTTCTAAAGTGTAGATTATAAAGTTTTTGAATTAGACAATTTCTTTGTTGATTTTGAATGTTTTATTGGCTGCGACTTTTACATTTATATCAGCAAGCTGAGTACATTTTAAAAGTTTTGTTGACTGAGCAACTGGCATTCTTTCTACAAGAAGGTTATTTTTTTATTTTGATTTATTTATAATGTTTATATATTTTTGCTTATTAGAGAGCGACTGATTTGATCTAAGTTGTTATCTTTTCTAGAAAACTGTATAAACCAAGGGACAAGTTTTTTAATTCTTGGTCTGGATCTATTGTCCAAGTTTTTCCTTTTTGCCAACAAATAGGACTGCAATTAGGTAGCCACATCTATTAGTACAGCTGTAACAACTTTGTTAATATTAATTGTCTTATGATGATAGGATATATAAGGATAGTTAACTAGGAAAGGCTTTGAACATATTTGGTGTCGTTTTTGCTCATCGACCTAATTGGCACGGGTGGTTTTGCTAGGAGTTAAAACTCTCACTAAGAATTGTAAGAAATAGTTTAAAATGTTTATCAAACAATCAATAATGCGATGTGCTAATGCTTTCATAGTAGCACAGAGAACACACTTTCTACATTTTTTTCAGAATGGATTAAATATTAAATGAAGCCTAAAATAAATAGTGTACATTTTTCTTAAGTAAAAGTCCGGCTTCAGTTTGTAGACATAGTTTATTAAGCGTTTCTTACTTGCTTTGAAGAGTAAAACTAGACTTAAATTTTGACACATGCGTTCTATTATTTTATAATGTTTTATACAGTGTGTCTGCTTAAGTTCGCACTATATGGCAAACTTTTTTATTATTAATTTTACGAAAAAAAGTTATTCTTGATAAAAAGCTTTGCATGTTCTAAAATCTAAAATACAATCCTCAGATATTATTTTTTTTAGTCGTATACGAGGTTTGTCAGAAAATATTAATTTTATTCAACAGTAAAGTAAATTTATTTTTGAAAATATTGGAAACTTTTATCTGTTATCTCTTTATTTGTTAAAAATTTGATACCCAACAAAATAAATTATTTTACAATAATTATCAACTACATAAATACAGTGCGAATAATGTTAATTGCGTAACGAGGGTGTAATAGTTTATCATCAGTTCACTATTGCTTTAACGTATTTGCCTTCTATTACAATACAGGTTTCCGTCCTAGAAGAAAATTCCCTCAATACATTTCAAATTACATTTGGAGTTATACCCTGAATTGTTTCTGTATTAATTGTTTCCAAAAGTTCTACGTTTGTGAATGGTCTGTGTGACACACTTTTTCTTTTAAGTGACCTCATAAGAAAAAAATTTTATGGGGTTAAATCTGGCGACTTAGCTGGCCAAAAAATATTGAAATATCCATGAATTTACCTTCCATTAAATATATTTTTAAGGTACTGCTTTACTTCCATCGTACTATGACATGTTGCGCCGTCCTGCTGGTACCATACCTGTCTTGGGTGATCACGAAGCAAATTATGCAACTGATTTTGTAAAATGTATTTTATAATAATATTGGTTGCAAGTTTTTATCTCAAAATGAGGATTTCAGTTTACCATCGACAATTTTACGAAGACACTGTTTCATTAGACGTAAATGTAGTTTTGTCAGAAAAAGTATTTTAATAAATTTAACTATTAATATCTGATGGTTGCATTTTAGGTTTAAGACCATCCAGAACTTTTTATAAAGAATAACTTTTTTTCGTAAAATTAATAATAAAAAGTTTTCCATATGGTGCGAACTTACGCAGACACACTGGACTGTGAGTTTTTAGAAAATAATTTGATGTCCAAAGTTGCGGAGCCTGCAACTTTGGACATCAAATAATGAACTCAATTTGAATAGTAATAAATGTAAAGTATATATATAAATATAGTAGTAAGCAGACTAATATAACTGATATGTATTCAATAAATGGCTCACTACTTGGGAATTTTGAATTAGTTAAAGATTTAGGTGTTTACTTTGATTTAAAATTAACTTTAGGCTTTATTTTACAAAATATCAAACCATTCCCTGAAACTGCGTTATTATTGAATTTTTATAAATCATTTATAAGAAGAAAGCTGGAATATTAACTTCATAGTCTAGCATTTATCAGCTGCACTGTACATTAATGGAATAGAAAAAGTACAAAAAAAAAATTCTAAATTTTTTGTATTACAGAACACATAAATCATTATTATGAATAATGTTCTTCAAAACAAGTTCAATCGACTAGCTATGCAATTAAGATCCGTTAATTGCCAAAATATTGTTTGTATAACAAATGGCTACATCAATGATGAATACTTTGTTTGATTGTGCACAGAATATTAAACAGGTAGGTTGCCTAAGACTGCGCAAGTAACTGCGTTAGTGTGTGGTGAAAAAGGATCTGTTTGGTGGTGTATTTTCAGTAACATTAATTCTTTTTAACATATCCATAGCTTTATAATTTTATAGGCCCGCTGTATTTAATATTTTTATTGTCTATTTTAACTTCAGTATTTTTGCTGGCGGAAATTGATATGTTTAAATTCTATCTTAAAGAATATTTTTTGGTCTATACTGAGTTTAGTTCTATCATTTTGAACAGGAGTGTGTAGTTGTTTGTTTCTAATATCTCTCATAATACAGTTTTCTCTCTTTGGTGTTTAGTGTTCTATACGCTAGTGCCTGATCTATAATACCGGCTACACTGTTGTGTCGTGTTATATACTTTGTGTGCAAATTTTTTGCATTTAGATATTAGATGAGTAATGTTTTCGGAATTTTTAAAATACATCCTACCAGCATCTACTTCGTTTTTTTTTAAATAAACTTTTGGTAGTTTTTTGTTTTAACTATTTGATTTTGGATAGCTATAATTGATTCACTAGTTTCTTAGTTACCCTATTATTAACCATTTATTAGAATTTTTAATGTTGTTAGATCTTTTATTTATTTTGTTGTGGTGTTTGCCGTTTAGATGTTTACCTGCCTATTGTTCAAAGTTTTGTTCTATTATTTTTAGTCTGTTTTTTGGAGGTTGTCAACCTTTTTTAGTTTTAATTTAGTTGTAATTTTGGACGTGAGTTATTCTTATTAATACAGCCTATAAATGTATAGTGGATCAGTTTGGTTTTTAAAGTAAATCCGAAGTTTATGTATCTCAACATTATGCAAATGTTCAATACTGGCTATATCTCTACTTCTTAACTTTCATCACTTTACTTGCTTTAGAGTGGTGCATTCTGTGTTTTGTAAGGGTTTTATTTTATTATTCTAAAAGAATAGTTTAGTGCTGAGATTGCATAGGTGTTAATAGCTTTTAGTGATTGTTTTTTAGTTTAATTTAGTTTTTAAAACATTGTTTAAACGCTGTTTATAATTGTTAAAAAAGTTTGCTATCATAATATTTTGATCCGTTTTTGTTGTTTGTGACATACATACATAGGTATTTGTACATTTCTTTTTTTCCATGGAGCTAATAGCTACATTTTTAACTAAAACAATATTGGCAGTTTTTGAATACTTCCTTTCTCTATGTGATTTACTTCATGTTTACATCATTACTTATTTTGTTAAGAACTTGTAATGTTTGTTCAAGTTCAAGATTTTGTGTACTTGAGTATATTTTAATGTCGTCTATGTATAGAAGATGGTGTATGATTTGCGACAATTTAGTGCCATGTTTTAGTTATATTCATATTTTGTGGTTTTCAGCATGTTGAATATAGAATTGAAAGCCAAAGACAAAACCATAGTGCGCTGAGAATATTTCCTTGAAAAATTTCGGTGTTTATGTTTATAGTGTTGGTTTGCATATTCTGTGTAGAGTTTTTAATTTTTAGTACTGTTTTTTATGATTTCATAGTTTTATCTAAAAAGATAAAAAATAATAACTAGTTATTATATTATTAATATATTTTTTATTTATGCAATTTTCAAAATTATGTTTATACGTATCCTGTATGAATTAAAACACCATTAGTCCAACTATTTTGAAAAAGACAGACATTTTTTAATATGTTTCTTACAATATTAAAAAAAAAAATGTATTTTGACAAGGTCTACTTAATCTTAAACTTGAAGTTTTTGTTAATCTAATCAACCATTTCTCTAAGTTAAACATTTGTTAAAAACTGTCAAATATTTTTTCAAGCCTAATTAGTTAGTATTGTTTAACAATAAAAAAAATAAGGTTATATGAAACTTTGACTATCTGGAACATAATTTTGCACAAAAACATCATTAATAAAATTATTAAAAAACTTAATTGGGCTCAAGAAAATGACATAAATATTTTTAATAGATGCATTTTTTGAAGTATAGGTGAGAGTTGTCCTATACAGGGTGTAGGAGGCAAAAATGAAACTTTTTATTTAGCAAAACAAAAACAAACAAAACAACATTACTTTAACAAGAGCTCGTTGATACTTGTCAAAATTGTTTTCTTTGGTTTTTTTTTTTTTTTTCTTTATAATAATAATATATATTTATATAATACAAAACAATACTGAATGTATAATAAATAATAATAAAAATAAAAAATAGATTCTTCCCTCTATCATCACTTGAGGTTTGAGGGTTTAATCCCATCTTAAGTCATCGGTATTGAGGGCTCGTGGTTGTTGTTGTTTTTTTTTATTTTTTATATTTTGTCATGTAATAACATATGTTTTATTTTTAATTTAAATGGTACATAATTTAAAGTTTTTATGTAGGCTGTTATATTGTTTTATTGTTTCTGTTGTTAGTATCTGGTTGCACTTGACTGTTGAATACTTTGTTGTTCTTATGTGTGATTTTCTTCTTGTTTGGTGATTGTGTATTTCTTTGTTGGACTGTAACGTTATATTGCTTTTTATTATTTTGTTGTTTATTTTATATACCATTAATATGTTGTTTAAAGTTATCATTTTGTTAATATTTAGCTTTTCTTTGTATAGTTCGGTTGTTGGTGTTCTTCTATCCATTGTGTATAAAATTTTGATAAGTTTGTTTTGTTGTCTTTGTAGTTTATTAATGTTTTTTTTGCTTGTGTTTCCCCATATATGGTTTAAGTATGTATTATATGATGTAAATAATGCATGGTATATAGATATTTTTAATTGTTTTGGGAGATAATTTTTTATTTTCCATACTGCTGCTATAGTTGCTGAATTTCGTTTAACAAGTTTATTTATGTGTGTATCCCATTTTAAGTTATCTTGGATTGTTAATCCTAGATAGTTAACTTCTTTAATTTGTTTAATTTTTTCGTTATTTATTTTTATTGTGATTGGAATTTCTTCTTGTTTGTTATTAAAGATCATGAATTCTGTTTTTGTTTCGTTAATAGTGAGTAGGTTATTATAATACCATGTTTCTAATTTAATTATGTCTTCTTCGATAAGTTTTTCTATTTTTTTGTTTTTTTTCCTGAGTATATAATGCAGGTGTCGTCGGCATATATGTAAGGTGTACCGTGTAGTTTTAGTTCTAATATGTCATTTGTATATAGTATGTATAATGTCGGCGGTAGGTTAGTAAAATTTGATAAAACTGTTGTTCAACAACGGAGAATACCCAGTATTTTTGAACGAGTTTTTTTGTGAATTTGGAATTGGAAATTGCCGTAGTGGAGGAACAAATAGTTAAAGCAGTTCTTGATGAACCAGGGGTCAGCGTTAGGCGACTTTCTGCCCGTTTACAACTATCTAAAAACTTTGCCTAGAAAACTTTAAATAAGGAAATTCTTTACCCATATCATTATCAAAAAGCACAACACTTACAACAAGGCGACGCAGCACTACAATTTGCATTTTCTTAATGCTTCTTGAACGACATCAACAAGATCCTAACTTTTTTAGTTCAATATTGTGGAGCTATGAATATAGGTTCACTAGAGATGGCATTAACAATATACAAAATGAGCATTCCTGGTCATTAGGAAATCCGTACGCAATTAGGGTACAAGCTTACCAACAAAGATTTTTTAGTTAACACATGGTGTGGGGTTTTTAACTTCTGCCAATTCAAATTTTACCACCTTGATTAAATGCTGGTTTATACGCAGAATTTTTAATAACAATGTTTTTTTTGTCTTACGTAACAGGATGTGGTACCAGCACGGTGGAGCACCGCCTCGTGTTGGGCGATATGTAGTTTGGTGGCTCATCGATCATTTTAATGTTAGGCGGATTGGTAGAAGAGGTCCAGTGAACTGGCCTGCAAAATCTCCTGTTCTAAATCTATTGAGTTTTTATGTGTGCAGACACATGAAACAATTGGTTTATGCGGAGTAGGTAAACAACATGGAGCAGCTACAAGAGATAATTGCGAATCCTGCATTGCACATTCAAAACACAACAGATTTTGAAGCAGTTTATTATGGTGGCCATTTTGAGAACTTATTAAAGTAATATTGTTTTGTTTGTTGTTACTATTGTTACAAGTGTTTTTTTACTTAAATTTTGCTAAATAAAAAGTTTTCTAAATAATGTGTGTTTTTTGATGATCTCGAAAGCGAAGCGATATAGAGAAAAAAGTTTATTTTCTGTTTAAAATAAAAAAATGTACCTAAATTTTATTTTTTGCTTCTAGATAGGAAACATCTTGTATAGTAAGAAAAGGCAGAATTGCATTGTGCATAGTAAATAAAAAGAAGTGGTTTAATAGTAAAAAGTACAGCGTCTTACCTAAATACTGAACCAACTGAAACAGTGTAAATGTAAAATCGATTACTTGACAAAAAAATCAAATAATAAGTTTTATGCTGTTACTGAGATGGTGATTAGCAAAGGTGGCCTGAATTTCTACAAGAACAAAAGAAATATAATAAATAATAAAAAAAAAAATTATGTAAAGAGATGCGTTTTGCATACATACAAGACACACAATACTTTATAACCAACTTTGTACGTACAAAGAATTGGTCTTAAGTGTAAAGGATCTACTACGTCCAAACACCGAAAACGCTCAGTAGGCAAACAAAACAACCACAACGCGTTAATAATGGTGTTAAATCACCAAACACCGAAATCAGATACTTTTTTGGTGTGTGGTGTCGTATTTATTAAGCAATGCGTTGTTTGCTATTCACAAACGGCCACAACGCGTTCTGGATGTTTGAAACAATCCGATTTTATCAATGTAGTTGAGTGAAATTAAACGTGCAAGTATTTAAAATTAACTACTTACATGCATCTTCTGCTTGCGTGGTTTATAAGTGTAGTGTTTATGTCATATTTAGTTTAGCAACGAGTTTAACAGAAAATAAAATAGAAGATTAAATTACACTTCTTCAAATAATAGATGTATTGTCTGAAAAAGGCTGAGGTTTAGGCAAAACTGCAGTCACAGGTTGACTAAATAAGTTATGATATAAAAACATAGTAATTGTTTTATTTAATCTTCTTTAATTATTAATTATGAATTATCACGTAGTAACGGTCAACTCCATTAACTATAGAATATAAAATATGTAGAAGACATTTAATGATATAATGTTATTGAAAACAGCAATGATAATAATGAAATTAATAATAATATTATTTAATTTTACTACATACAAAAACATTACTATATTTTTAGTTATTGAGTCTGAAATTAACAAAAATACTGGAACGTCACAAGAACAGCTATTCAGATCAATTTGTCTGTGAACAATGCTAAGGAAAAAAGACAATAAAAAAAAGGGATTAGTTGTTGCGCCGATTCTGTCAAACCATATGAATTTACGATGTTAGATAGATTTGATTGATATGCAGACGGAGATTTTTGTTTTATATTCAACTATCAAAACTATTTAACAAAATTTACAGTACTTAAACCACTTAAAACTAAAACAGCTGAGGAAGTTGCGTATAAATTAATACATATTTTTTTGCACGTTTTGGGCTCTTATTCTCCAAAATGACAATGGAAGAGAATTTGCTAACTAAATAATTGATAGTTAAACAAGCATGTGGCCATGCTTAAAACTTGTGTACGGAAAATCCAAGCGGTCACAAAGTCAACGATTGGTGGAAAGATGTAAGAGACATGTTAGTAATATGAATGTTAGACAACAATACTGAACAATGGTAAAAGAAATTAAAGTTTATTTAAAGTAAAAAGAATTGTTTATTACATGAGGGAGTTAAAAAAATGTTATTACGAAGCCATGTATGGTGGTAAGCAATAAATTGGATTTGCAGATTCTACATTGAAAAAATTACAAACTTTTAGAAACTGAACAATTTGCATAGAATAAGCGTAATCGAACAACAAAATTCTGAAGTAGAAGAAAATCGAATCAATGAAATTTCTTGTGCCATATTCAAGAGTTATGGGATACTGCATTCATGTAGCAAATTTAATACAGCTTAAGGTTTGTTAGATGTATGGAATTAAAAATCAAGATAAAGTAGTATGTAGTCATTTCAGCAGAACTAATGCAATTAAAGATCAACGCAAAAACCGGGTTGGAAACACATGTTTCAAAAGTATTTCTCAAAAAACTGCCTCCTGTTGAAGTGTGATCAAAATGTTGTAGTCAAAGTTTTGAATGTTGACAGAGGACGACTTGCTACAAGAAATGTATTGGCTGTAGTTCTAAGTTGCAACAAATCTGTTTAATATAAACTGGGAATTAAAGAAAGACGGCGTGCCATTATCTCTAAAAAACCATCAGCTCCATTATCTGGGTCAACACAAGAATTTGTTGTGTGCCATTGCAAGCAACACTAAGAAGTGTAATTGTCGGTCTAAGGAGATGCTGGGCAATTTAAAACAGCAGTGCTTGCAAATGTAAATGATTTTGTTTGTTAGTTTAATTTTATATTTGTCAACTAATAATATTTTTTAATAAATAATTCAGTTATTACCAATTTAAGTTTTTCTTTTAATTCTACTAATTCTCAAAGATAATTTGGTTGGTGTCACTTTCAATTCAACCAGAACGCGGCGTGGCGTTGTGGCCATTTCTTAATAGCTTAATTAGCAAAAAAGTATCTGATTTTGGTGTTTTGTTTAACCCTATCTACAACGCGTAGTGGCTGTTATTTTGCTCATTGAGCAATTTTGGTGTTTAGGTTTAACATATCATTTACTTTTAAAATAGGTTTTTTCCAGAGTTTTATAATCTCCTTTTTCTTGCTTTTGATTTTATTACTAGACTGCACCTGCCAATGTCAAAGCGTTGAAGGTTAACCCTGTGTATATTTATTTTGATGATTGTTTTGCTAATCGCTGATTGGATCGTTGCCAAATTGACCATTGCAGCTAATTTTGCTATGTTATTGCAAATAATTATTTAATTTAAAAGTGAAAACAAATGTAACTTTATGAAAAACTTTATTTATAAATAACATATATAAAACATTCATCTTATAAAAATATTTTTATACAGTGAATGACAATGACATAAATAGTGCTTATAGATAAATAGAATCACACATCACATTTTTTCTCCAATATACATACAAATATAAAACACTTCTGCACAGTCTTTCAAACTAAATAAGTAGTCTACGTAAGTGCTCCTTTACCACTTTCAATATTTCTAGTCTATATTGTTTTTGTTTGAATGCGTCTAATAAGCTGTCGATCGAAATCGACTGCTCAGTAGATACTCGATCACTAGTCACTATACTTTTTGTGACTACTCACTATAAATAAGCCATACTATTGTTGGTTGCACCGTTCATCAAACTTGAGCTACATAAATAATTCAATCGCAACATTTATAAATAATAAATAAAGATAGATATTTGGTAATATTTACAAAATTTACATTTAAAACAATCCTAAATCATTTTAAACGTTTACATTGTTAATTGAATTTTTATTCAATTTAAATAAATAAATATATTATTGATTTTTTTAAATTTTTTAGTCTTCCGTAAAAATGTTCAGTTTACCATCTTTAAGTAAAATGGACATTTTTTTCGATATTACTCTGTCTTGACTAAAGTTTGAATTAAACCTCATTGCATTCTAAATATGCTTGGTGGCAATTGTCTCCAGATCTTCCTCTCCTTCCTGCCTCATACAAAACGTCGAAACTGTTTCCGTTTGTTGATCGTTCTAAGATGAAGCTTGTGGCGTAACTGAAATATTAGAAATGTTTATTTGCATGTTTCTTTTACATTCATTAATATTATAGTTAGTTATAAATTAGTTGACTTTCCATTTTTAATTGATTTTATAACAATTTTAAGTATCTTCAAATGTAAATTTTGCTCTAATTATTTTAATGAGTAAATCACAAATGTGATGTGCGAGTAAAGTGCATGTAGCGTGCGCGAAAATCTTGTAGATAGTTGAGAGTATGATTTCATTTTAATGAGTGCACGTTGTTCCAATTTAAAAAGAGTTTTTTTAATTGTTGGTGCATTTTATTTGTACAGACAAATTAATTAAAAGTAAAAATTGACACTTTATATTAATCAGTATTTAACAATGTTTTCTTATTAAAAACGAAAATAATGGTACTTCAAATTAAGTACTAATTAATGTGAAATTGGAATTATAAAGAAATTTGAAATAACAGTGCTATCTATGTAGTTCCAGATGTCAATGGTAATGTGTTTAATAACTTACGTTCCTAATTGGCAGAAAATGCTGGTTTGACCAATATCGCTCATGCATTCAGTACTAGCATCACACATGTATTTTTGCATACATTTGCTGCTCACGGATGACATTGATCTTACATATCCCTTCATCATTGAAATACTAGCTACGGCGGCGTCACTTAAAGAGTCTTTTTTTCCTAGATTACGGGCGGCTAAAGATCTGTGCGAGAATGAAGTCTTCAATGCGTCCAACAAGTTAACTACGATGTTGATAAACTATAATGGTAAAAAATAATAAATAATATGTATTTAGAAAAATCAAATTAGAGAATTAATTGCCTCTACCAAATAATAAGACGTACCTCTCCCGCTTGTTTAGCCATGGTGTTGACTTGTTCTGGATTCTGGGATCCGACCACCGCTGATAATACTGCCGCCAGAATTCCCTGTGCAAGCGAAGCTACTACTAGTGCATTGTCTAACACTATTTTATATATGTACATGAAGAAGATACTACATAGCATGAAGCTACTTCTAACAATACTCCCTTTTTATACAATAGTATTTTAAATAACCATCCAATAGTATTTGATTACAAAATGATTTTGTTAGGTGATTTTAAATAACTTTTAATAAATATTTATATACATGATACTATAATCAAGTACCTATTAATGAATTTATGTTAATTTAAATTTATTTTGAATTATTTTTGTTGGTAATAGCATAATTTATTTACAAATTGTTGTGTATTATACCAAATTTTAAATAGTGATTTTAAATATTTGTTTGTATAAATTTTTGTTAACCTTATGATATATTTACATATTTTATTATAATTTCTAAATTTGTACCTGCATTGGGGATCCGTTATCTACTTTGTCGATTCCATCACCACCACCGCCTCCTCCTCCGAGAATGGCAGTGAGGATCTTAAGACCGACTGATAAGAGATTTGCCCATGGTGAGGGTGCGATGCCACCATCGTCTAATCCTTCAGATTTATTTGGACCGACTTGTTGACCACCCGGGTTGAAAATCATCTGCATGACCATACCTGTAAGTTTATGGATTATTACAGGCTCATAAAATTTTATCAATTACAAGTAATAAAGTATAAAAGTTCCTTACCAACGACTTCCTTACCTAATAAGTTGGACCAGGAAAATCCTCCAGATGATTCTTGAATTGAATTTGTGCTTACATCGTCCAAGTCATCTAATGCTACTTTTTTAATTGCGTTTGGTTTTTCGGCAAATTTACGTTCGATCCGTTGAGCAGGTAATTGTGGGCTTCTAGATGGTAAGAAACCACCTTCATATTGCGAATTTGGGTACGATAATGTGCTAATGACGCAACTGCTTACTATAAGGGCGCAATACACCCATCCTGTCACTTGCTTGTACATTCTAGAAATAAAATAAATATAAGTAGTACACAAATTTTAAATTATTTTAAATTAATTGCACATTTATATAGCTATTGTTTCATATAGGTTTAATTTTGCTATTAAATTATTATGGTGACATATTTCTTGTCGGATATCTATTAAATTTACATAAGCGCATACGGGTTTAAACGTTTCCAATTCTAATTATTGTTTCGTGAATAATTATAACATAGCTTAGATGAATATCTCTTATAACTGTTCGTTATTGTTGTTTAAATTAAGGTTATAATAATGACTGGCATTTATTATTATTATTCGGTCAACACTATAAGATGAGTTGTTATGCTCTTTATGGCAAAACATTAGAAACGATCTCTAGACCCTTATAGTATATATAAAATTCAAAGTAATAAAATGACAAACTAGTTTAAAATATGTATGCATATTTATTTTTTAAATAATTACTTTTTGTTTTATCCGTATATGTATGTAAACTTATTTTTCACACCAATTATCAACTTCCTTCCCAATGACCCAAATAGTTTGAATTTTCAGTACCACGTCTTTGAATTGTCATGCATAATAATAAACACTGTCCCAAAACGGGTTTACAAACGGAATACCATCGACGCCTTTTTCGAATTAGTATCCCGTTTTTTGACATGCACGACATAAACACTTTTTTAAGAACGATAACGGTGATTCACATTCACATGTGAATATAATTATGATGTGTAATATAAAAAAATATAATAACTTAAAACACTGTTAAATATAAATGATCTAAATTATTTTACGATTAATTAATTGTTGAATATTTTGGTAAATAATATTGCTAATGTTTGTGTTTAAAAAAAATAAAACTTGTTTAACGGTGAATTACTCATGAGTGTAGGTTTAACGAACTAACGGTTCATACAAAACTGTTACAAGGTTACGTGTAGACCTAGTGCCCTGCAACGTAAACCTTCATTTGCTTAAGAATGCGGATGGAAGAATCTTACTTTTATTTACTAGGTTCGGGACGCTCTACTGATAAAATTTTATCTAATACATTTGTTTCAGTATTGGGTATACTAAAAATAATTAAACTGCGAGGCAATCTGTACGCGACAGGAAATATCTAGCAACTTTCTTATTTATTATGGTTTATAGTACACCTGAAGACCACAGAGATTATTATGGGTGATCAAGAAAGTATGTAAAAGTTTTTTTTAATATTGTGGTTGTACTGATATTATTTAGTTTATATATTTTTCTTATTATCGATATATAAATAATATTTGTGGTCGTTGACTGTTATTAATATTCCTTAATTGGACAATATTAGTTTGTTATACAATTATATGTGAAAATAACCTTCTTAAATATATAATTAAGATAACTATTGTTAGTTATATGTATTTTGTTCAACGATTAAAAATTTGCAATTTGATATATATTAAAAGTAATAAAAAATATTATGTTTGTTATTAATTGAACGTTTTATCAGTTATTCACCATAGTCGGAATATCGCTAATTAAAGTGTTAACATTCACCTAGAAGATTTAATAGTCATGCACTATTTATTGATGAAATCAAAATTGATACAATGCAATCGAGATTTCATTCGAATCGGATATATCAAGAGAAATTAGAAAAGAGATATAACTTTCAGTTATAACTTTAATTAGATGCCAAAATTCGTTTTCTGTTTATTACAGGTTATCTGCATTTCGTTTCACCAGTATTAATTACGTTAATGGTTTAGTCTTTTTTTTACAAATAAATATTTAAGTTGAAACTTTTCTTTTTTCTTGTTACATATTTATGATGAATTATTCAAATAGTGCACCGTATAATTGAAAAATTATTGTCATCAAATATTATGAAATAAACCAGGAAATAAATATATAATAGTAGTTAGATATTAGAAAATGTTATATTTCTTCAGTTTGTTGACTGGTCCATACGAGTAAGTTAAAACAATACTAGTGCTAGTGACAATGCGGTAATTGTTGCATTGTGCTTTTACAAAAATTGTGAAAATATGTAATTAAGTTTAAATAATATACGGACTTTGTAAAACAATTTATTTGTTTTTGTTTAAGAATACAAGGTTGCATTGAAAAATTCTTTTACTGATTAGTATTTTTTAAGTTTCACTTTTAACACCATTATAAATTTGAATTAAAATACAAATAATAATTCATGCAGTTGCAAAATAAATTTTAATTTTAAAGATGAAATTGTAATTGTGATAATCTATTTTTGAATAATATAATGAACAAAAATTATAATAATAAAATGCAAATAGTGCGAGGTGTGTTTGGATGCCACAAAATGACAAATCGTTATTTTATATTAGAAATAAAATGGTCACTAAAATAGAACCTTGCGGCAAACCCATGCTCAAATTTTACTTTTCTGCTTTAAATTAGTCGATTGTTACATATTAAAATAGATCGGTCAAATATGATAATAAGAAATCAATCTTACTTTATAGTTTAGAATATATCATCGTATCGATGGTATTTTGACAAAAAGTGGTTGTATATTCTTAGTTTCAGTTTAATCTAAGAGAGATACAGAGTATATACTTGTTTGTTGCGGAATACAAACTTAAATATCAGTGGCGTTTTCACACCCAGACTTGCTTATTTATTAATATATCTAGTTTATTATTTTTTGACGTATTACTCATTTACCAGAATTTCCGCTGTCTTCTGAAGTAGGCAAAAAACAAGTTTATACTATGGTACAAAGCAAATTTTTTACGTGGCTATATCAGAGACTAAACAAACTATCTGAACTAATAGAAATAATCTAATTAATAAAGCAACAATGACTTATTACCAACGCATTCAACAGTTGCTACATTTGATCAATTTTGACATGTCAAATGTATTATTTAATAACTTCAAACTGGACTTCAAGCAAAAAATGTCTTTTCTAGAACATCCACATAATGCATTAGAAAAAAGGCAAAAACACAATCATTTGTTGTTTGATTCCGGAGCTATATATTAAGAAAGAAATTATAAACCACCTGCCAGACTGACATTTACAAAATGCACAAAATCAAAAAATGTGCACATAATTATATTTTACGAAAGAAACTTATGTATAATTTTCGTACTTCAAACTTGATTAATATTAACTCTGAAAAATCTCAACGTTTTACTGTTTTAAAATGTACCAAATATTAAACTAAACAACGAATCCATATTTAAATCTTCTTCAATTTATCTTTTAGGGGTTACAATCTTACATTACCTTCTCAAGAACAACCATGATGTTGAATAACTTTGAAAGTATCTAAAAAACTGGGATTTTTATAGATATAAACAGTTTTACTTCTGTTTAACTTTTGCATATACATGTATATTTAAATTATTTTGTATGTTTTTGTATTGGAAATTATCTCAAGTATAGAGAGGAGTATCTGAAACTACACTATCTTTTCTAAATTCTATTCAAAAACAAACCGGGTCATTGCCGATCCAAACTTGATTAAAGACGTAGATACTTTACAACATTGGCTTAATGTTGCAGATATTTGCATTTTTTATAGATTTTTTATGGACAACAAAATACAAGATATATTGTTATCTAAACAAATATTTACTCGTAGTACAAAGTTTGCTAAAGTTTTTAACAAATATTCACTGACAATTCAAAGATGCAAGATCAAAACTTTTAAAGAAGATTTTTTAAACGTACTATCAACACATAGAGTAAACTTTCAAACTCAGTATTTTGTAAGAGTTATAAACAAAAAATATTCAAGGTCAATGTTTTCAAACTGCTTAAATCTAGTCTTTATTATAATAATTTCAGCAAGGGTGGTTTCACTCGTTGAAATTTATAGGTAAGTAGTTTAATTTGAATATTATTTAAAACATAATTAAATTACTTCAATGATTTTTATACAGTAGTTTAATTATTTCCAGATACAAATTTAGTTAACATAGTTCCGCAAGGTTCTAAATTGGTTCAATATGAACAAAACATTTTTGAAGTTTTATAGAATTTAAATGCGCCCTACAACAATAACATTATCCAATAGCAAATGTTATAAATTTCATGATAAGTCTACATCAAGCAGAAAGACTTTTGACAGTCTATGTTTTTGCTCAAAGAATAAAACGCCACTTTTAAATATCTAACTAATCTAGTAAGAGGAGCAGATAATAGATTTCGTATCTGGTCAACTAATTGTAGTCATTAAATGCAAACAAAATTGCGCTGTTATATGCAATAAATAATATTTTTAAATTTGTTGTTCCGTATAATATTGGTCTTAAAATAAAATTACACTCTATAGTAGTATTAAATCGACAAACATAATCAACTTTAAATTTAATTTTTAAAATATTAAAAGTAGTTTATTACAATTATCTAATTATACTGGTTCTTAAGAAAAACATATCTAATGTTTTAGTTAACTTCTAGAAATAATAATGGAACAGATAATTTCTAAGAAAACCTGAACACTTAACTACCAAAAATATCTTGCACCTTGCCAAGGGCGAGATATATTCCAATTCGTTTTCTAGAAACACCAATGATGAAATACATTTACGAAAGGACGGAACATATTTAATGGGACTTCAAACTTTCCAGAACATTGAACCACTCGCCAGTGTGCATCCATTACTGACCTAATTTTTCTTCTCGATTAATAACGATTATTAAAATTATAATTAAAATATTTATCTTAGAGCATTTTTAATTATTAAAAATATTGCTTCCAATATATTAAAATAAAGATGTTATTAAATTAAAATTATTGATTAAATTGTATTTTAATTACAAACTATTATTATTGTTCAAAATGTATTGAGTAATTTTCATATCAAGTTAATGATTCGATTCATCAATTAATTAAGAATTTCAGTGTTAGTCTTGAGATTTTAATAACCACGTAACATCTTGGAAATGGTAGTAATTTAATAATCTAACTGTTGTTTAAACAATGTATAGGATGCATCTATACGAATCGAAAGCGTTCTTATTAAGCTATAAATGTAAAATTAACGGTTCTAATCTTGTTTAACCGGTCAATAATTCCAATCAGACGGTTGTTCTTTGCGAATCGAACATCAAATTGTATAATTTTAATAAATCATCAGTAAAAACTTGCCATTAAAAATGAATACTAATGTTTTTGTAATTTATTATTACAAAGCATTAACTTTAGTTCATAGCCATCTATAAATAATGCATTTATAATTTTGTAACAAATTGGAGTAATATGCATAACCAACTGTTCTTTTAACATTTGGCGGCCCGCTAGAATATCGTTCATGTGTGCACTGCATTTAAATGTGTAATCATAATTACATACGTTTGTGTTTGTTTCTCACTTCTGGTGTAATAATTATAATTTCAGTACAGTTGTTGAACGGTTTATTTTATAAAAAAAAACAACATATCTGAGCAAATACATTTTAAAACTTAGCGCTACAATAGCAGAATTTAGCGGTTTTGATGATAGGCCAAGCGTGATATTTGTTGATGGAATAATGTAAAATAAATATGTACTATTTGGATCGAAACGGTACGCTATGTCTAATTTTCCGTATGTAAAAATAAAACATGCTATAATTTAAGAATTGTCCCGTTTGAAATACTGAATTATTTTGTAAAAGTACTGCTTTAAATAACTGAATTTATAACAATCATTTATTTGATTTATAAATGCATAATTACAATTACAAAGTCTTTGGTCAATGTTTTTTTATATATATATATATATATAATGATCAGCATGACATTACCAAATAATCTAATAAATTTATTGTTATTATCTTATTCTATAATTCGTATATTATCTGATAACCTGACATGACCTCCTTAAGTGTCAATAATGAAAATTTTTAAAGCAAATTCATAAAACGCAAAACTTCTAGGCACGCTTAATAATAGTTCAGTGCAATAATTATTTTTTTATGGATACAAGATTTTTTTATGAATGACAAATTTCCATAAAGATACCAACACCAACATCTGTAAATAATGTTTGTTTAAATATTTATTAAGATGATTCCGACCGCTACCTTGATTTCCAATAATGTAACGGTAACTTGTTTTATTAATTTTTTTTTTTACCGGTACTTCTAAAAAGAATCAAACTATTTATGGCAATAATACAATTTGGTCAAATATATAGTACAAAAATACATTAGTTTATATAGTTATATCGTAGTTTATTAATTTACAATTTAAAATTGTTGATTTAACATTCCACCTTTTTAACATATAAGAAAAATTTTATAAAATTTTAAATATTATACGCGAATGACATCCGCTTAATTAAAATTTATACTCAGTTAGAATTAAATTAAATTAAAGTTTACATTATGTATTAAAAATAGCAGCCACTTTAATTCTTTATTAATATACCCTGTATAGAAAACTAAAACTACAAAATATCAATATAGATTTGAATCAGTTAATTAACAAAAAAAATTGTTAATCTAATTTCAATTTCAATAACTTCATAAACAATACAAATTAATTAATTCTAATATAAGGATGTCAATAATACTTGAGAAGTGTAAATGTTCAAAAGGTTAAAATTAGCATAAATTTTATAACAATAATTCACCTGTTCAATAGGTACGCTAAATTGTGATATGAATCAGAAGTAATGGCATCTTTAGAAAGCTGTATTTTTTGGTTGACATATTTGTATTCTTTTATTTTCTATATTAGAATTTACGCAATATTGTATTTTTTGTCTTAATATGATTTGTTTTAATTAAATTTATAAATTTGTTTAAATTTCTATTTCATATTTCAATTAAAAAAAATTGATTGCTGGTGATTCAAAAGCAGCTTTAAATGATCCATGGAAGATCGACTCTTTCCAATTTAATCCTCAATAAAATTGACACAGATAGATTTATTAGCTTTTTTCTAGTGAGGTTTAACTTTCAAAGATCTATTATGCTTCTGATTTTTGTTGTTTGTGTCATTTTCATATAAAAAATGGTTTTCACTGGTTATAATAATGATGGCGATCGGGGCTAAAGGAGGTCATCAAATGCATAGTAGGACAAATGGACTTCACAGTACGTTAACCTCTTCTTATACGAACTTATTAGAGACGTATAATTAGCTTAACCTTAATTTTATTCGTGAAATATATTTTTGCTAACACACATATAATTTCTATTCACAGTTTTTTTTTAATAACAAATCCAATAAGATGTATGTATATAACTTTCTCCCACGATATTATTTAGTGCGCAATGTATTTTCCATTAATAACAATTATCAATTCCGTTTTAGTACATTTTGAAAAAGTAAACATGATAAAACCTGACTCAATCGTCTCACCCACTGATAAAATTAAATCACTAAAAATTTTAAAAAGTCCAATAACCTTCAATGACAATTAAAAAAAATAAATAAATAGTAATTTATTACTTACTTTATTATTAATATAATTTATATTAATTAAAAAATTCAATTCACAAAACCACTATTAATGAACGAAAGAGTTGTTACAATCTGCGCAACTCACCTGTAGTATTCTATTTTACTAAATCACAGGTGTATACTACACAGGTAGGCACCACAAGCAGAAGTAAGATTTGAAATGGCTCGGTAATACCTTGAACTTGTATTTATATAGTATGACCCACTTACCTGAGGAAGATGCATGTTTAGTGTATACCTGAACAGTGGTTGTCAAACTCATTACATTCCGTACAATGTAAAAGTATCCGGATTGTAATTTAATAATTTTATTAATATTGGCTATCATTTATCATTTTAACTGTCATTTAATAGATGCGATGTAGTATTTATTTTTAATGGTTTTAATGGCATATTATCAAAATTCAAGTAATAATAAATAATAATGTTTTTATTTTATGCTTTATTAAATATTATTACTAAATACATTACTAAATAAATTAGTTTATATTATTTATTACATAATGTTTATAAATTTACTAAATTTTATATTGTTTGTTTTTGTACAAATTATTATTATAATTAATACACATTTAATACTGTAAATATTCTTATTTAAAGCCAAACCAAATTATTTTTTTATTTATTTGTGCCTATTCTACAATTAGCAGATTTTTAAGCTTCAATTCTATGTGTATAAAATTAAAATGTTTTAATATTTTTTATTTCATAAGAAAACAATTATAGATAACTTAAACGGTTTCTTTGCTCAGCTACCAGTATGCGAAAGAAATGGCCATCAAGATGTGATGCTGTTTTTAAGAGCTAAAGATGTATACAGAGTTGAAATATATTGAAGAATATTATTATGACCAAAGTGACTAGATCAAAAAAGTTTCAATATAATAATTCTTTACTTAATTATTTGCTATTGGTTTGGTGTTGTTTTGGAGATTTTAGCAGTCTATAAACATTTTGAAAAATAATGATTTCCTAACATCTCTCAGTGAATTATTGTTAGAATTTCTAGCAAATCTTTTGTTACAAGTATATCTATAGAAAATCTTGGTTATTAGTCAGTTTTCGATTGGCAATGATTTGAATAGTTTGTTTTTGAATGGAATTCAAAAAAGATAGTGTAGTTTTAGATTAACTTTTTAGATTATAACTAAAATCTTTTTCATTTTATCTACTTTATGTCAATCTAAACTTGACAATGCAGTTTTAATATTATGGTACTTATAAGTCACACTTTTGTAAGATATTTTATTTTTTACCAATTTTGTAATACAGAAATAATAGATCTAACATTTTGTCCGCCAAACTAAGGATTTTAACTTTAGTTTGGATTATTGGGTTCTTTAATTACTACTACTTAAATAATTTGATTAAAGTCATAAATATTTTTTGTGTTTTATTAGCTTTCAAAAAAAGGTGCATGTTTCGTGTTTTAGATAACTATCTCTTTTGCAGTTTTTATTTATATCTTTCACCGTTTTGTTAACTAGCATTTTGTGAATGCTGCATGATTTCAAAATAGATGTAAAAAGTTTGCTTTTAGGTTTGCATGATTACAATGACAAATAAAATGTTGTATAAAGTTTGTACATTATTAGTTGATTTTTGCATTAGACGAGGAACTAAAGTTTGCCATGGCACATTTTTATACAAGGTAAATCTGATTGTCTTTAAAAATACCAAAACAACAGTATACAGGTATCTATCTGTCTTCATAGTAATTAAAAATTATACGTTGCCATTTAAAAATTAAAGTTAGATCATTCAAATTGGTTTAAAAGTAATGGATTTCATTTCTATGTTTTATTACACCCGGATATAGTGCACTATTGTACGTGTACGTTGCCATTTAAAAACTAAAATTTTACATTTTACGCAATGCCGTTTTATTTTAAGTCAACTCATGTTTACATTGTATATAGTACACTATAGTGAATATAAAAAATTACAATAATAATATTGTTTATTCAATTTGTCAGTACAGAATTTGGAAAGTAAAAAAAACTTTCTTCTTCTAAATTTATATTTACAATTACACACATATAAGTTAATATATTATAATATACAGTTATATCCTCAGTTACACCTCCAAACGTTTAAGGCTGTTTTTTAGGTTAAAATAAGACTTTTTTTAATAAATTTATTTTGAAAAATGCACACCAAGCTAGTATGAAAAAAATGAATGAAATGCGACTTGTTTTATTACATTTATTATAAAACGGATAAAGTTTATTTTATTATTTATTACTACAGTATAACAGCTTGTAAGTGTAAAAGTTTTGCGAAATCTGGCATTATTTGTGTTGAGTGTGAAATTCTGTTTTATAATAATTTTACTATTTCACACAAGAAATTTAAAACTGCCAACATTTTTTAGATAAAATTTCTTGACTTAAAGAAAAAATAATGAAATTCACATACTTATATCTGCTAGTGAGAATAAACTTACAAAAAATAAGGTGATACCTAATAGTCAAATGGTTGGTTTGCTCTAATCAACAACTATTTTTTCTCAACAACGTTGTTAGATTAATTAAACCCAAAATGCAGTCAAAAACTCCAATTATTTTTGACAGTTGTCCTAGCAACAACAAACTTCAAGCTTATGTTCCATCAT
The DNA here is from genome assembly GCA_963932245.1 of Tachinus rufipes. NCBI lineage: Eukaryota > Metazoa > Arthropoda > Insecta > Coleoptera > Staphylinidae > Tachinus > Tachinus rufipes. The sequence goes on along the minus strand of OZ010745.1, from coordinate 64,964,109 downwards.
CACATATCTATGTATCCAAACTAAAACGTGGAACAAAGAAAGTTTAAAAGTGTCCGTTTATTATTGTTGATGTAGTCGATTTAACTGTGAAGTCTAGAAACAACTGCTGCTTTAAAATAACCATAAAAACTGATCATACTCGTCAACTTTTTTCAAAAACATTGGTCTGCTAATTGCCTTTAAAAAAATATGTTTTATAGTCGAGCACAACACGTACTATCTGAATCAGTTATGGTTTTTTGCACTCAGAATCCTACCAACAATTTGGACTCATCTTCATAAATAACATCGGGTTTTTCTGATATCACCAGAACGCCGGGCATGAAAACTAAACTGAAACAACTCTTGTTGACCGTGGCTGTGTCCAAGTATAACATAGTGCTCTTAGAAACGTGACTCTCTTCAAATGTTTGTGATTGGAACTAAAATTATTTAGCTATAATTTATTTAAGTGTGTCTACTCCAACTAACTCAAAACTAGGAAGAGGCCGTATGTTAAATGTGGCTTGAACAAAACTGAAATGTACATTATTACAACCTATTTATGCTACTATTGATTATTTATCATCATAAACAACGACTTATTCATCCGAGTAATTTGCAATCATCCTGCGCATTTAGTTACAAACTCATTTGGTTTGTTAAATTGTATATAATATATCTTTTAACCTAACAGTGAAATTAAATTTTTAAACTTATGTTTTAATAATATCCATGATAGATGCTATTGATGTTTTATTAAATCTTAGTTAACACGATAATGCTTATGTGATTGATGTAAAATGTGATACTTGCTGTCATAGTTTATTATGTAATAATGTTTTTTATGATTTTAAATTTGCTAATTCAATTTGCTTTAATTAATGATTTTTTATAAGACTGATTAGTCTTTACCATTTGCTAATTGTGATGTTAAAGCATATGTGGATTTATTTGATTTTTTGTTGCATTATGCTGTCAATTGTTTTGTTTATAAAGAATATGTTGTAAAAATAAATTTTCAATATGGTTTAGCAAAGAATTAATCTTGTTTAACAATTTAAAAAGTAAACTGTACATAAACAATATAAATCTTTTGGACTATTATCAAACTATACTAAATTTTAATCACTTTGCAGTTAAAATCTAAGTAAACGTTAATACATTTTACGTACTGAAAATGACATTTAAGCTAATCTAAAACATTTTTGGAGGTTTGTTAACAAATCTAGAAAATTGTTTTATAATGGAGAAGGTTGTGATAATTAGTTTGCTAAACTTTTTTGTTCTGATTTTGATTTGAATACTCGTGAAAGCTTCAATTAACCTTATCACTGAATTCGATGAAATGCCTACTTTTACTACTATTACAGAATTGCATTTATTTACATTAAAAACCATTTTGTTTTTTTTTTATGTGTTTTTAATTTTTTTTCTTAATGTATGGAAACAAAGTTAAATTTCAAAAATATCTTAGTAGAAGAGCTTTTGAATCAAAGTTGCAAATTGACTCTATTTATTCTGGTTTTTTAAAGGCGTTTGGTCGTGTAAGTCGTAGTGTTTTGATCGCTGAACTTTATTGACTTGGTTTCCATAACAGTGTGGTTTACTGGTTAAAGAAGAAAAAATATGATGAGAGATAGAGATATACAAGTGCAAGAACTAAGAACACAAATAAATAAATCTAGGTTTAATGCAAAGAACTTTACCGTTTTTTCAGATTACATCATTTAGATAGTACTCTTGCAAATCATATTTTAGAAAATAGTCACCCATTTCCAGATATTGATAAACTTAAAACAATTTACAACTGTTCTAAAAGCAGAAAATTAAATTTGTTAGAAGCTTTTGAAATTACTAAATAAAAAAATAATTTTTTTGTTTCGCTTTTTGTAAAAGGTTTTTTGTTTTATACATCTTTAAGTAAAAACCGCCATTCATTAATTTTTTCTCTACCTGCTTAATCTGTTTTTTCTGTTTTGTATTATTGTATGTAATTCATATTCATCATTTTAATCATAATAATTTTAATGTAATTTTTCATCTCTCTGTACTTTTTATATTTTACTGTCATATAATGGCTTTGTAAAGATTGAAACTAGTTACGGATTTTTAAATATATTTGTGATAAAGGTTTAGGTGTAATTTTTGATTAGAAACTTACATTCATCAATAATATACACTATATGTGTATTCGTGCCACAAAAATGTTGTGATTCTATAGAATGTCGTTTGATTTTTTTCCCAACACACTCAAAATACTTTATAGTGCTTTACTGCGCTCACTTTTAGAATTCGTTCTATTAGTGTTCATCATATGAAATACATATACATAATATCGAATGTATTTATAAATATTTTAGATTGATGTGTTATAAATTGGAGATTTTGTCTAAAAACTTTGACCAACATTTTATTTCTCTGCAGTTCAATCTGCCTTTATTGCAACTCCGTGGGTTTGTCGGAAATTGATTGTGGAAATCTATAAAAACGTTAACTTTTTCTTATGTTTCCTCAAATTATAGGCACACTAGACATTTAATCATCCAGTTAGTAAAAATTAAATTTGAAATTATTTTAATATTATGTTTAAGGCTCTTAAACTCGTCTGACACGAGACTGATTTTAATACAAGTGTTAGTACAATAATTTTGCGCGTCTTTTTTTCAAATATTTAGCAAGCTTTTAAGCAAGAAATTAGAACAAGTTCTAATTTCTTGGATGAAATCTTACTAAATAATTGACGCATAAATCCGTCAATGTATACATATGTTGCCAAGAACACTGGATTATAAAATTAAATTTTTAAATAATTGGCGCGCAAAATTATTGTACTGACACTTGTATTAAAATCAGTCTCGTGTAAGACTGCTCTTAAAACTAACAGTAAATGATGTATATTTGTATACTTTTTGTCATAACTTTTTTATATAGTTGTGTGATGCAATTGTATATTGTTTATTATGCCAATAATAAAAAATTATTATTATCTTATATAGTTTGATTATTTTAGTGCGGGTGAAAGCTTTGTTTGTCCAAATCACCCTAGAAGGAAAAATCATTTGTTGATTGTTGCAAGAACCATTTCAAAAATTCTCAATTTTGCGACATTTATCAGATAACAAGTTTTAGACTTTTTGCAGTTGATATGGATGTCGGCTGCTAGTTTTTAAAATCTCGGGTAATCTTCTTGCCCGGAATCTACGGGCGTACTTAAGTGTGTAAATCTTTGACATAATTTTGATTAAAAATACGCAAAAACACACTTAAAATGCACAACAACTTTAATTCACTAATTCATTTAGATAGGGTCAAGTGGTGTAAAAATGAGGGTTACAAAACTTTGGGTATTTTTCACTAGACATAACACTACTGCTACGCTAAAGTGACACACTGCTAAGTATATATTGTAAACTCTAAATATGAATTTATTAGTAAATTATTATGACTAAAAATCAATCATTGATTTTTTTATCATATTGTATTTTACTTTTAAAACTAAACTGTAAACTGTTATTGCCGTGATGTTTGAAGCTATCGGGGATGCTCGGCTAAGGTCGCTTAGTGATGACGTATTTCTAAAAATCATTTTATGATGAAATGCGCACGCGTAATTTAAATGTAAACAAGTGAACGCGTGTTGATTTTGTGGGGCAAATCTGAGACGGCTGTTGGGGTAAATATGAGACATATATTGAGTTAAAATGAGACGCAGTTATTGTATGTATTATATTATATTGTTTTTGTTTAACTTATGTGTGCTACGATGAGAGTGATCTTAAAAACATACTATTAGAAGATCTGGCAAAAGAAGATATTCTTTTGAATGAAGATATTTGTTCCAGTGCAATAAACATTGGAGACTATATTTTGGTCAAGTTTACTACAAAAAATACTGCCACATTTTGTTGCGTTTGTAGAAACTGTAAACGAAAGTGAGCTTGCTGTATCGTATTTAAGACAGAAAGGTTTATATTTTTCCTAGTGTTTGAAAAATTTGACTTAGATATGGAAAATGTTATACATAAAACTACCTACTCCAATGTTGCATAGAGAAACTACCAGAGCCTCTCAACACCTTATGTTTGCAATTAATTTTGACAAATTAATATAAACTAGAGTCACATCTTTATATATGTATTTATAGTTGAAGTTTAAGAGTTATTTTTTAAACATTTTGTTTTTCAAGATTAATAGTTATTTTTTAGTTTGTTTTTTTTTCAAACGTATTTCTGTTCAGAATGTATAATTTGTTGTTTATTTCAAAGTTTTTTTGATATAATAATATAAATATTTATTAAAATATTGTCTCAATTTTACCTCAGTAATATATAATATGTGCAATTATTTGCCTAAAAAAAATATGTCTCATTTTTACCCATGCCTGTCTCATTATAACGCCAAAGGCAGGTTAAAAATGAGACACAATATATATATATATATATTTTTAGATAAAATATTTAAATATGTTAAAATTATTCTATGAAGTATTATTCCGCAAACAAATATGCACATAATGCATATTTTTTAAGTAAATATTTTGTAAGTTAAAATGCTAAAAAATTAAGTTTTGAAAAATGTTTTATTTTGACCCACACAAGTAAAAAAAAGACAAAAATGAGCACAAATTTCATGCAATATTGTGGTATACAAGACGCATTTTTTTTTCCATTTTTTTTTTGTTACGCCTATGATGATTTACATCTTTATCTTTGTAGTTTTTAACTACCCAGTGTATATTTTTTAGTTCGTTTTTTTTCTTTTATGATAGATTTTGATATCTACTTTTTATCGTCCGAAGTACAATTTGAAGAAAACATTTGCATAAAATTTTTGTTTAAAAGGTTCGTAAACGTAATTAAAAAAAATATACTTAAAAGATTTGTGGATTTGTAACATTTCTAGAGCTAATTTACAAACAATAGTTATGTAGGACAACAGTATGTTATGTTTGTCTATACACTTAGTTGGAATTAGTTTGTAACTATATGTTTGACTTTTATATTACATGTAGTTAGAACTGATGCTTGGTGATCATTAACGATAGCATTTTTATAGTGCTTTTTGATATATTCTCTGGTAAGTTTTTACCATGTAATCAACTGTTTACTTGTTTTTCTAGTGACGTTTGTGAATAGTAATAAAATAATGGTAGTTTTAATTTATCAAGAGTGTTGCATAACAAATTAATGTTTAAGTCGGTACAAACATATAAGTAGTTACATTTGTTATAAACATTATTCAGTACGTTAGTAAAATTTGTAATAAAAAAATCTGTTTGTGATTGATAAATGTTAAGTATTCTAGTGTTTGGTTTGTTTATATATTATTGAATAAAATTGTTTCTCAATGTGTAATAATTTTATTGATTTAACATCTTTTTTTGCATGGGTTGCTACATCTTTATAAATGTGTATTGCAATAACTAACTGCAATTTTGTAGTTGTTGTTGTTAAGAAAGATCAACACTTTGTTGTCAATAACCCAGTGTTCTGATAAGCACAGAAAGTTTGTATTTTTAATTGTAGTAAATACTTCAATTTTGTTTAGTTTGTTAGTAATTCTTTGTTTATTAAGGTGTAGAACTATTATAACTAAAGCTAGGATTTATATGCGTTATGATTTTTACCAATATTATATGCATATCAATTTTGAATGTATATCTCCACGAATTATAAGAAAGTAAAGCAAATGGCACCTTCTTATTTTGGCTTATTTTGCCTATTTTTGGTTTTATGCATATTTTAGTTTTTATGCATATTTAATGCATATTTTAAGAATTTTTATTTGTTTTTCATTATTTGAAATGCATATTTGATACTTATTTTAAGTACTTTTGCCTGTTTCGGCATTTTTGTGCATATTTCTGCTTATTTTAAGAAATTTTCGATTTCATGAAAATTTAAGAGTTATAAAATATTAAAAAAAATATGTATATGTGCGAACGTTTTAAAATAGTCATGGTCATGCTCCTCACTCGAGCATGAGCGATTATTGCTCGACTTTTTTGGCCGAAAATGTTCTTTTTAATAAAAAATTTGAAAAAATCATTTTATTATTAATTTTTTTAAAAATAAATGTTAATTATTATTATTGTCAAACTATTATTATTATCTATTGAATTTTACTTTTGTTTCTTTTGTTGTGTTTATTATTATTATATTAAAAGTTATTATTTTTTAATGCGTTTTATATGAAAAATAATTTTTTTATGCTTAATTTTATGCTTATTTTGATGATTTTTAATGCTTATTTATACGCTTATTTTGCAGTTTTTTACGCATATAAGTTCTAGCTCTAATTATAACCTTTACTTTTTAGAATTTATGATTTGAGTTTTTTTTAGATTTTTGTAATTTACTTCTATTGATTTTTCGAATAAAATGGCAACGTTTAACGTTCATATTCTGGCTTTAAAATATAAATGTTAAACGTTACCATTTTTTTTATTCTGTCAAGATGTAGTCACACACAAAATGAGATATTATTTTTATTTAAAACTTTAATATGAAACTCATAACTTGGTATGTTATTTATTAGATATTTATTTAATTTTTCAATGCTTTGATGCACACAAAAATCAACAATATAAAATGAATAGTAATAATTTTAGTTTTGTTGTTAGTTTTATTAGGATTAACGCATTCTGTGTTTTTGTTTATATTACGATCTTGCAATTTTTTATTTATTTCGAGTTTTTTTTTTTCGTATCAGTTAACTTTGCCGATTCACTGAAGTTATTTAGACATTCTTTTTTAAAGTCATGTTTATTTATAAATTATATCAGATTAATTTTGTATATTTAAAGAAAAACTAAAATTATTCTTAAAATTTCAATCTACAATAAGATTGATGATTATTTGTGCATTTTACAGACTTTTTAAGATTTAAATATTTTTATATATATAATTCAATAAAGAATTATAGATCAGTGTCATACGCTCATTAGTTGTATTATAAACAAATAAATGTGTTATCAAAGTTTTGACTAGTATTAAGAATAAGAACTAGCAAATATGTAATGATATAGTTTTTATTAATAATAAAATAAAATGTATATGTTACATAATATTGTTGTCAACGTTTGCCGCAACTTATCAGATTATAAGGTTAAATAAAACAATTACTATGTTTTTATATCACCATTTATTTTGTCACACTGTGACTGCAGTTTTGGCTGAACCTCAGCCTTCTTCAGACAATACATGAAACTGCAGTCACAGTGTTTGTTTTATTTAATCTTGTATTATGAATTATTACGTAGTAACGGTCAACTCCATAAATATATTATCAGATTATAATAAAGTTATGTTTATAATAGTCGTCCACTTAAGTAAAACAGTTACGTTAAATGGGTTGTTTGTTTTGTTTTGCAGACTAGACGTAGATCAGATATATTGGGGTTATTTGTAGGAGATTGTATATGTATTGGATAAGAAGATTAATATTTTATTGTTATAAGTGGTTACTTTTATTTTGTAGTTAATAAACAAATACTTGTTTATACTAAAATTAACTTTAATTGTGCTAAAAAACATTGTAATTTTTTCTTACGTTAAGTTGTTGTCTAATTCTGATTCCAGATATTTGACAAAATATTTTTTTTTTTAATTAATTAAAAAACAAAAAATTTGATTTTTAAGTTTTAGACTATCTGGCAAGGCAGATGAAATACTATTGTTTTTGAAGATGGCCATGAATCCTGCTCTGCTAAAGTTTAAATTTAATGGTTAAGAAGTTTTTTTTGGTCATTGATTATAGCAATCAAACTGCTTTTATTTAAAAAAAATTAACAATAATTTGTTTTGGTTTCTTTTATACAACGTTTTTTTAAGCAATTCCGTTGTTTGATTATTAGAATTATTTTAAAAAGGTCAACTCGAAAGTTACTTGAAAAATCTTAATATTACGTGAATGACGCTCGAGGGGTATAAGTAGTCCGTTAGAGAAGTTTTGTCAATAGCGGTTGCTATTGATTGAGTTAAGTATTAATTGTTGGTTGATTAAGTTTGAAGTTGCTGATCCAGTATTATTTAAGTCACTCTTTGGGCACCCTTGCAGCAGAAAGACTTTGCAAAACAATATAAATACTTCTGTTTTGTTTTTTTTTTAATTTGCGTTTTTGTTTTAATTTATTATAGTTGCGTTGAGCATTTGTTTCTCTGTGGACAATAGATTTAAACATATTTATAGTGTGAGATATACTGGATTTAAGAAGAAAAACTGAATGGAGAACTAGATATGAATGGGATATTGCCAGACGGACAGACCGGGTTTAGAAAAAAAAGAGGGACTATGGATAATGTATATATATACTACACCATATAGTAGGAAAAAAAATAGCAGAAAAAGGAGAAAAGTTGTATGCATTATTCTTGGACTTAAAAGCAGCGTTTGACAGTGTGAGTAGAGAGAAATTGTGGATGTATTTGAGAAAATAAAAAAAAATGAGCACCTAGTAAAAAGAATAGAAGATGTATGCGTAGAAACAGTTAGCAGGGTCAGTATGAATGGCAAAATGAGTGATAAGTTTTGGACTATGAAAGGTGTGAGACTAGGATGCTCACTCAGCCCTAGTTTGTTTGCGGCATACATATCTGATGTAGAAGAAATGTTACGTAAGGCGCAGTCAGGTGGGGTAGTAGTGGGCAGAGAGAAAGTGTGGTCGCTAGCTTATGCAAACGACATGGTAATTGTAGCAAAGCATGCAAATGAAATGAATAACTCAATTAATTAAATATTTTATAAAAAAAAGAGTTGGAAGTGAATATAAATAAAACAAAAATGATGACTTTTAGATAGGGGGAAATTGGTGAAAAAAATTGAATGTATGAGAATAAAAAGTATGATGTTTGATAGTTTAGTAAAAAGTATGTTATTGTACGGAGCGGAGAGATGGGTATTAGGGGTAAACAAAGAGACCCCAGCATACATTGTAATGGAAGAAGTTAAAACAGATAAATTTAGATCCTAAGCGTGCAATGAGGTATGAAAAAAGAGTAAGAGAAAAGAATGAATGTAAAATATTACAAGAGTGCCTAAAGGAGAAAATAAAAAGAAAATTTGGAAAAATGGGAACATGCAGAGAAACTTATTTTAACAAGAATGGATATGCTAGTGAGGAAGTAGAAAGATTGAAAATTGATAGAAGTATGTGGAAGGAAATTATGATGAGAGATAGAGATATACAAGTGCAAGAACGAAGAACACGAATAAATGAATCTAGGTACAATTCAAATTATAAACACATTATAACGGATGCACTACCAAAGTACCTAAAAATGTAAATTATGAAAAAATGGAAAAACGAATGATTGCAAGATTTAGATGTGGAAATGAGGAGAAAGTGTGCAAATTTTGGATGGAAGAAGAAAAGAAAATGTGTAGAATGTGTGGAGAAGTTAGGGAAAGCATAGAACATATGCTAAAATACAATGAGATAAGAGAAGAGCAAATGGGAAGAAATGAGGTATTGAAAGAAGATGAAAGAGGAATGAAATGGATGATGGCGGTAACAAAAAGAAGAAAAAAAATTGAAACAGAATTAACAAATAATTAATTAAAAACATGGTTTAAGGTTATTAAAATTATATATTATATTTGTAGTGAAATAAACTATATGGTAAATGTTATGTTAAGTTGAAGAATTTTCAAGGCCGAAAGGCAAGAAATAAACGATTATTATTAATGGATTTAAGGAAGGCATTTTTAAATAAGATTCACGGCTTTTTACAAAGTACTTTCTATCTCAACTTATTGGATTTTTGGAATTGGTACTGTAGTCTTATACATTTTTGAATTCAATTTACTTCAAATTTTTTTTTTACTTTAGCTATCTCAAGTAAAATTTTTGACTAGGTTATATTTGATTTGTAAATTGATTTAATGTTGTAATTTATTTTATGATATACTTTTAGCAAACAAACATTTTCTTATTTCATCTCTATACGACTTTTTACTACTTCAATCTAATATCTCAATATTTTGAGTTATTATTTTGTAAATTTTATCAAAATCAGTTGACAGGTTTTTATTTTTTTATTAGTGTTTTTAATTTTTAAACTAACGAAATTTAATTTATTGTGAAATATTTTGTAATTTTAAGCAGCATCTTGTGTTATTATTAAGAACCTTGATTTTAACTGTTGGAATGATTTTTGCTTTAAAACCGATAATATAATTTTTGAAATTTTATAATTTGAATAGTAACATCTTATGTTACCAATTAGCAAATTTAATTAAAATTGTTCGACTGGATACTGTTTTATAACAGATTACAAAAAAAGATTACCGTTTTTTATTAATAATATTAATCTGTTATTAGACATTAAAATGATCGAGTACACGATATATGTTAAAAAAATTACAATTTTATTGATACATTATCTAAATATGATTACAAAACAAAAAATTTACATAGATCAATAATTTATAAATAATAATAATTAAATAACTCTTCAAGCAAATAAAAACATCTATTGATTAAAAATAAGTTTGTTCTTAATTTTATACTTTGACGTTTGATAAAATTTTATTATAAATACTGATACATAGGTATCCTCAGTTGATTGAGTTGATGATTGTGTTTAATGATGTATTGGTCATTTACAAAGTTTTATTAGATATTTATATTTTTATGTGTGTAAACACCACTCTTATAGATAAGTATGAAAATGTCCTTGCAAGATTTAATGAGGTTCAGACCATATTATACTAATCGCAAAAAAAAATCTGTGCTGTATAGATTGTTGTGGTTTCAGATAGCTTTTTCCAAATATTGTATACCATGTGTGTATATGCAAGGGCATAGTATGCTTGGAGCAGACAGTTTTATGTTTTTTTAATTTTAAAATAGCATAGTTACGTACTGTTTAATTTTTTGACTACATGATTAATTGAGGCTATGAAAGCAATAGTGGCTTAACTCACAAAAATTTAAGTTTTCTAAGATTAGACAACAACTAATTAAATTTATATAAATTATAAATATTTTGAAAATTGCAAACATTTTGTAGATAAAAAAAACCGTCTAACCCATTAGATACGCTAGTGGGCTAGGCCACTGTTGCTTTCATAGCCTTAATTGTGCTCAAGAACACATCCAAGAATGTTTGTGTTGTTGTACTAAAAAGTATGTTTGGTATTTTTTTTTTATAAAATAGAACACTGGCAGTTTTGTTGCTATATATAATTAGATTGTTTACTATGTTGTGATAGAAACCATTACTATTGTTGTCTTTGCTTGCAATTTTTCCTTTCTTTCTGCATAAGCAAAGCCAGAATATATGTCGTCAGCAAAATTAATTGTGTAACTTGATATAATATCATTTACATAAATTAGGAAAATAAATGGCTTAAAGATAGAACCTTAAGCTAACCTAAAAACAGTTTTTGTGTTTCAGAAATAAAATAACTTTATTTACAGACAATTTTTAATGTGATAAATATAATAGATTTTAATATATGACCCCAAAAGACACTATAGTTATGTTCTACAAATTTTATGTCAAATGTTTCAAATGCAAGTGAAGTCAAAAAATAGTTCTGTTGTGTACTTGATTTTCTTTTCTTCTTTTTCGTTTTTTCCTAGGCAGCACTACCTGTTCATTTCTTGATACCCCTTGCTCCTATGGACCTAGGTTGTCGTTTCATCTCTGATTATATTACGCACATTATTAATGAATGTATTTATACTAACAAAGTACCAACTTTATGGAAAGAAGCTCTTATTATTCCTTTGCCTAAATCTAACTCAATCACAGATATAACTGATCTACGACCAATTAACATTTTACCAACGCTTTCTAGTTTTTGAAAAGTGCATTGAACATCAGCTACGAAATTATCTTGAACATTACTCAATTCTTCCAACTGTTCAGTCTGGATTTAGACCTGAATATAGCTGTGCTACAGCTATTTTATGTATACTTGATGATATTTTAAGAGCTACAGATAAAAAAGAAGTAACAGTGTCTGTATTGTTGGATTATAGTAAAGCCTTTGACACCATCAATCACCGGCTGTTGTTATCAATTTGCATTACATTGAACTTGATACAAGAGCATGTCAACTTATCAGGTCATATTTGTCAGATAGAGTTCAACGTGTGCAGCTTTGACAATGCTTTATCTAACCGTTTAGAAGTTACGTCTGGTGTACCGCAAGGATCAATTTTAGGTTCTTTGTTGTACATCATATACACCAACAATATTACTTCAAAAATAAATTTTTGCAACTATCACTTTTACGCAGAAGATACACAATTGTATAAATCATTTCCAGCTAACATGATGTATATAGCTAAACAACAAATTAATGAAAATATTAAAAACTTAGTTTGTGTTTCAAAACAACATAACCTTAAAATAAATGCTAGTAAAACTATGGCAATTGTTTTTGGTTTAAAAAGAATTCGTGAAGAAGTAGGCAATACGATAAACTTAATGGTAGATTGGAGCCATGTTATACCGTCAAATACAGTTAGAAATCTTGGTATACTAATTGATAATGCTTTTAGACTAAGGGAGAACACTACACACTTTATAAAAAAAGCGTTTATATCATTAAAATCTATATAAATATATATATAAATCGGCATCTGTTTACTGAGAAAACTAAAACTATTTTATGCGAATCTTTGGTATTATCTAATTTTAATTACTGCGACGTAGTATAAAATCATTTTATTGACAGTTCAAATTGCAACAAAATTCAAAGAATGCAAAATTCATTCAACTTATTTTTTTTTATAAAACTGTAAGAAAAATTACCGCAATATTTGCATAATAAAATATCTTTTAGAACAGATGTGCACAATGTAAATGTTAGACGAAAAGGTTTACTTTCCATCCCAGCTCATAAAACAGAAATTTTTAAAAGGTCATTTACATATAACGTCTCTAAAACGCTAAATAGTTATCATAATTTTGAATACATCAAATCTGTTAAAAGTTACAAATTTTATATTAAAACGGTACTGCAAGACAAACATGATATGTAAAAATAATTTGTGTTTTAATATATACTTTTTTGGTGAACATTTTTAGTAAGTTTAGTTTTCGTCTTTGTTTATAAATATGTATTATTTTAATAAAATTATTCTTTTCTTTTTTTTTACTTTATTACAATTTTTTTTATATAATTTTTTTGTTTTTTTTGTTTGTTAAAGGTTTAGGAAGACGAACAACTGATCCTAAAACATATTGCCCCATTTTTAATGTGTTTTAATGTGTTATTATATGTATTTTTAAATCTGGCAATAAATAGTTTATTATTATTATTATTATTATTATTATTATTATTATCTCTTCCTTGGCCTACCTATGGATCTACTGCTCCTTGGCGACTTGTCTCTGGCTATCCTGGTAATTCGGTTTTCTTCCATTCTGTTTATGTGTGCGTTCTATTTCCTTTTCCGTTGTTTTGACCACTCCGTGACACTGGTTATTCCACATCATCTTCTAATTTCTTTGTTTGAGATTCTGTCCCTCAGTGTTTTTCTCTTGATCCTGCGTAATATTTTTATTTCTGAACATCATTATTAGATTGCTGTTCTTCCATTCCGTCGGCACTTTTTTCTGTTTTATGATGTTGTTGATCATTACTGTAAGCTGTTGTGTTAGTTTTGCTCCTCCATACTTTAGTAGATTGTTGTATATCCTATCTGAGCCAGCCGCTTTTCTGTTTCTTAGTTTTCTTAGTGTTTCTTTAACATGTTCTTCTTTAATCTTTGTTGTATCTTCTGATGTGACTTTGAGTATTGGTTGTTGTTGTTTTTTACCAGGGCTGTATAACGCCTTCAAATATGCTATCTATGTTGTTGTTTCAATGTTTCGTGCATTAACCAAATCTCTTGTCTCTTTCCTTTGCCTTCTTAGCATCCTCTATATTTCTTTCTGTGTACCGTAGAAGTTGTGTTCCATTTGCTTGGAGAACCTCTCCCAGTGTTCCGTTTTTATTTTTTTCACTAATGCGTGTGCTTCCCTTTGGATTCGTTTGTAACGGTTGTACGCTTGCTGTGTGCGTTGTTCTCTGTATTGCTGGTACGTCAGTTTCTTCTTAGCGCATTTTTCCTTAATCTCATGCCTGAACCAAGGTATTGTTTGCGCAAAAGGGTTATATACGCTCACTTTACGGTGCCTAAGTGCTTCTGTTCCCGCTTCTTGGATGTTCTTTTTGATTTTTTCTCACATTTGGTCTACATTGTCTTCCGCTCCAATCCTTCAATCTTTATTGTAGTTCTTACTATTTTCTTTGTTTTTCTTACATATCTATTCAGTTTGGTCCAAAATTTTAGCTTGCATAACACAATTTTGTGGTCACTGCTAATGTCTGCGGCTGTTAGGCATCTTACATCTAAAATAGTCTTTGGCCGTATTTTTCTGTTGGTTAAAATGTAGTCGATTACAGACCTGTGCCCGCGAGTATCGTTGTACGTGAACTTGGGTTGTTCTTTGTGTTTATGGAAGGTATTATTTATTCTTAGTTCATTGATGTTGCATAGATTAACTAGTTATCTCTCTATTACTGTTTTCATGTGGTTCGTTGAAGCGTTGTTTTATGCCGGGAATTGTACGATTTTCAACTCTTGCAATGAAATCGCCGAGAATGATTGTGGGGATGTTCATGTTTGTTTTGTCAATAGTTGCTTGCAGGTTGTCATAGAATCCTTCTCGGATTTCCTGTGCCTTGTTGTTTTCTAAACTATATACACTGATTATGTTAATGGCTTGGTTCCTTAAGGTCATCTTTATTGCTATGATTCTTTCTGAAATATAGTGGCATTCAGTAATGTTATCTGCTTGTTTTTTGTGTATTAGTATGGCTACTCCTTCCTTGATTTTGTTTTAACAAATCCGTGTTGATTGAAGTTAGTATATGACATTTTCTAACACTTTGAAAATAACATTTAAAGTAGAAATTGGCTTATAGTTTTTAATCCTATCTGTGCATTCCTTTTTATACACGGAATAACTATAACTCTGCATTTTTTAGGTGCTTTTAATCTCAGATGTTGTGACTTCTTATATTCTTATTGATTATACTTGGTTTTGTAATGCTGTACAATTACTAGAAATGTCATTTCCAAAATGTTTAATATAATTAATTTTTTCTTCTGTAGTTTAAAAAAATAATTAACAAAACATTTTGCAACATCTTTTGGATTTTTTGCAATACTATTTTTACATACTAATTTAATATTAGTTTTAACTTTTGTTTGTAAAGTTTTTTGTTAAAAAAATTTTAAACTTTGTTTGGTTTGTTTGTTAATTGCAGTTGTAGTTTTACGTTTTGTATTGTTTATTAACATTTAATGTTTTTTTTTCTTTTTTATAAGCTACATTTTTATGTTCTGTAATGTTGCATTTTAATTCATTAAAAAGAATTTTTAAATTAAGACTAAATTAGTCATTACTTTTATTTACAAAACTTGTAGTTTTGTTTTTTAGTCTAGTACTATTGAAGTCGTTTGTTTGCAATATTTGAAGTATAGATTTTAATAATAAAATAAAACGCTATTTAAGTTTTTACCACAAATATTTTATTAATATATATATATATATATATATATATTATTGAAGTTTAACGACTTTTCTTTATTTTAAAAGACTTCAACCCGTTAACTTTTTTAACAAATATATATATATATATATATATATATATTAGGGTGTCCGTTATTTCCCAATTTGCGATTTTTTTTAAAAGGACCAGTTAAATGTCTTTTTTTCATTGTAAATAACTATTTTGAAATAAAAAACTCATTGGTAATCGTTTTTTCGCGTGCCTTCGGGCAAATCAAATTTCCCATTTGATTAACATGGGAAAATCGTCATTAAACGATCAACATTTTTTTTTACAATATGTAGATCTTTATATATGTCAACATACCGTGGCAATACTTCAAAAACCGTGTATTGAATACAGGGATTTTTTTTTTGCAACAAACAAACCATTTTTGTTGCGAATTTTAGGTCTGAAAAAACTGAAAAAACAAAAAAAAAACAAAATGAATTTGCTATGCACCTTTATCCATTTTTCAATGCGAAAGTCATAAAATAACGTCAAAATTTGTGTTCTATGTAAAATTTACGATCTGACATTTTTCTACGTCAAAATGAGAATTTTTGAGAGTAAATATGGTATTTCTAATTTTTTGAAAAAAAAAATCAAATCTTTTTAGACGGTCTTTATATTTACAAATACCGTAAAAAAACTGCAAAAATAATGTAAAAATTGAAAAAATTTGTTAAAACCAATATATATAAAAAAATTCAATGTGTTTCTAAATTTCCATAAAACAGTTTGTTTTTAAATAAGATTTAAAAAATGGTTAAAGGTTAAAATATTCTTAAAATTTTTTTAGGGTCTGTTGACCGTATCCATTCTTTTAATAAAAAAAGAATATACTTTAAAATAGGTTCCTACAGTAAATAATTTTAAGTAAATAACGAAGAATTCACAGGGTTGGTACAATGCTTATACTTTTTATTCAATTTTTTTATTACAGATATCAAATTACATCCTTCAAAATTCTTTTCTACTTGCGCACTCGATCAAGCTCCTTAAAAATGCTATAGTTGGCGTTTTTTTTTTTCGATACATTTTTGTTTACATTTGTATATATCTTATTATATTCTTCTACAAGTTGACTCAGGTATTGTCTTTGATTTTCTTTTTTTGCCAATGCATTTATATAATATTATGTAAGTTTTACACCTCTTTCTGCGACATCGTTGACAACACGTAGTTCATTTATTTTTTGTCTACCGTTTTTATAATGATCATTATTCTACCATTCATCAATATCAAGGACAAGAAAATCTTTATTAATTTTAAATCTATCAAATAGCTTGATGGACGAAGGTAGTATGAAATGATCGATATCGACATCTTTTAAATTTTCCATTTCTTCTACAGATTTTACATAATATTCTTTGCTTGCATCGTTTGAAAAATCATCTTCGTCAATCTTATCATTCAGGCTCAATTTCTTCACAATTTTCGATTTTGTGTTTTTTGAAACTCTTTTATCAAACAGCCCAAAAACGCTGACTTCTGGGCTTAAATACCACAGGTGATTTTTAAATTTTCGAAGAGATTCATTTGCGACTTCCGGATCAATTTTTCTGTATTCAAATAAATCTTTTATAAATTCCATGTCATTTTTCGGTGCATTCAGCGCCAGAGGAGCGGTGAACCAATGTTTTAAATAAACGAATATTACATATAAACAAATGTCCAACAACTTGTCTTTTTCATCATCTAATAAAGGATAAGAATCCCTGAAAAGGTACATCAAAATGCTATATGATGCCTTCGACATCCACCGTGCATGAGAGCACCCAATGGGTTTTTTAAAGGTAACTTCATGTCTGGGACTAAACCTAAAAAAACTTGAGCAAGATTGAGAAGCTCCTTGTAATCATCTCGAGGAAGTTTGCTATTAAGTAATTCTTTAGTAAGTTTGTCAATATCTTTTATTTTTGATCTAAGCAATTTATCTAATACTTTATCTTCGAGACCAGTTTTGAAATCTTTTTTAATTTATATTAGGCCAATAAGCTTTGAATTTCAAGAAAAACTCTATTTCTGAACCATTATTTTTCTTAAATTTTAGTGCAAAAACTCCACTCAAAACTATCTCATCAATATGATGGCAACAAGGTAAATACAAAATATCTCGTTCTAATAATTGCTCAAGAATAACTGCAGCCTTTTTAATGTTACCTAAATTTGAATTTGTGGTATCACAACATAAAACTTCTACAACATCGGTCCACTGTTTCAAAGCTTTATAAACATATTCGGCTTGGGTGCGACCTTTTCCATTTGGCAATGCCGGTACGTTTAAAATCTTTTCAATTTTTCCATATGTAATAATAACAGGCATTCTATCTTTCTTTTGGCAGTCTACAAAATCGGGCATAAGTTTTCCATCCCAATAAACAATTATTGGTCTATTAATTTCTTGATCGTTGAACAACTTTTTGATTCTTTCAGATTCTCTTTCTCGAATTTGTTTTCGTGTTTTGTTTTTTGAAGTTTTTTTATTTATGATTAAAGATTGAACGTCAAAACCCAAAGCTTCTGCTACTGCACAAATTATACGAGTGGAATTTTGGTACGAAACTTTGCATTTATCTAAATGGCAACAACTTTTTCCGTAAGAACATTTAGGGTAGCTCGAATATTTTGATTTTTAAAATCTCGCCCAGATGGTATGACAAATGCCGAACTCTAAGTTGACGGATAGCTCAAAATTTTTTCAGAGGAATTTTCGCTTAAGCGTGGGTCTTTCTCTCTGGCTGTAACACAACGTAAAAATTGGGATATTTGATTAATCGATTATATAGAACAAATTAAAACGTATCGATTTTTTATAACCATTTTTTGTGCATTTCATATTTTTATACTGTAGTGCTTCTGAAATAGTCAACCACGTTGAATAAAGAATTTAAAAAAATGTTATGATAAAAATCTTTAAATGGAATTGGGCCTTATAGATCGATCACCACAAATCATATTATTAGCCCTATTCTGTATGCATATTGCTAGCTAACAAATATCGTTATCGAGGAAGATTGTGTATTTCTTACGTTTTTTTTTAACTAAATTATTAAGCTACCTTGTTTGATAACAATGTTTTTAGATAGCAATATGCGTTTCCGCATTTGTGGCTAAAAAACACGATTAGTTTTTAGCCTTGAAAATTCCGCCTTAAAACACAATTTTTTTATTGTTTTTATTTTGGAAATCAACTTTTTGGGCTATGAGAGTTTAAAATAAATTAAAAAAAAACTGTTGTTTAAGGTGGCATTTTTAACGCAAAAAAACCGATAGTGTTTTTTTTTGCCAGAAATGTTATTTTTCAAACAAGTGTTTTCAAAAATAAACATTTGATGAAGTATTGGATAAAAGAAGAAATTTCGTTGAAATAAACTTTTGTTATTTTAAGAAAAATTTGAAGCAAACCTTCATAGCATTTCAGGTTGTCCGCAACAAAATTTTCTGCATCACTTTTTTCGACTTCTTTGGTGCCAAATACCTCATCCCTTTGTCCTGGCAACGCTTCTAAAACAATTTATAGTGTTGAGAAAATATTATAATACTATTGTACTTCAAATAAAAATTAGAAAATTTTACCAACCTTTTTAACAAAATTTTGTGAGTAAAATTCACAATTGGTATAAATAAAAGTAATGAAAATAGAAAGTTAATAATTCCAGAACAGATACTTATTATAAGAGTACGGGAATCTTATTCCTATTTCATTCTATTTCTATAAACTGTGCTCTTCATTTAAAATTTGTTCTAATTCTGTTGAAGCAACTAAAATTTTTTTACCGTTTTGTAAAAATTTGTACTGTGTTTAGATTTTGTTTACTAGTGAAATTTTCCCATCCGTAAAAATTTCCCCTTGCAAAAATTTCTACTTTTGAATAAAAATATACTTTTGTATATAATTTTCTGTGTGTAAATTTTTTACTGCGTTAGAATATAATATTTCATTGAGTTTACTTGAATATTGAGCTCCTTGTTCTTTAGTCTTTGACGGGGCGGAGAAATCATTTTTTTCAAAACAGTTTCCGTTTCTCTTCATCTAATTGATTGATCACGTTTGCTGGAGAAAGATCAAAAATGTCATCCAATTTATCTTGGAAAAAGTTCTCGAACTTTTCCGGCCTTGCTGGCTTGGTTTTTTTGAACATTTCTGTATTCTTCATACAACGTCGATAGTCTTTGTTTACAAACTTTAATTACCACTACTGGAATTTGAAATCGATTCCAATACACAATGACTTCTTGGACTGTTGAATTAATGCTGGATGCCAGATTATTTTTTAATGTTCTTGTTTTATAAAATAAAATCTGCAACACTTTTTTATTGGATGGTAATTTGAAACTCTCGAGATCGGGATACAGGCTTATATCACCAATTAAATAAATATTATTACGCAATACAATTTCTGACGCCATATTTATTACTTGGTAAACTCCGCAGAAAAACACAAAACTTGATCAGACAAGATTAAAATACACCTATTAATTTTTGTTTGTACAACCAAAGACTGTTAACATCTGTAAGAGAGTCAGATCACAATATTATTTAAGCAATAATAAATCTTACATCAATACTCACCACCAATATAAGAAATAGGGTTTAAAACACAATATGCACAAACAATAAACTAGAACTTTGTTGAAGCGACTTTTGTCAGGTTAGAAATTGTTTGTTTTGAAATCCGTCAGAATTAGAGTTAGTTCGAAACAGCACATTTTTGTTGCATTTGTTAATGCTACCGCCGCCTGACGTTATCTAGTAGCGACATGTGTCTGAAGCTGTTGGTAGATGGCAGCTGCTGGCGACTTCGAAATGCGTTGCGCCAATATTTGCTCTCAAAAAACGTAATTTTGACGTAGAAAAATGTCAGAAAGCACGTAATCGATCATAAATTTTCCGTAGAACACGAATTTTGTATTATTTTGACGTTATTTTACAACTTTTGCATCAAAAAATGGATAAAAATTATTGGCAATTTCATTAATCTGTTTTTTTTTTGTTTTTAAGTGTAACCGACTTAAACTTTGCAACCAGAAATGGTTTTATTGTTGCAAATTTGTTTTCCCTGTATTCAATACACTGTTTTTAAAGTTTTGCCACGGTATGTTGACATATATAAAGACCTACAAATTATAAAAAAAATTTTGATCGTTTAATGACGATTTTCCCATGTTAATCAAACGGGAAATTTGATTTGCCTGAAGGCACGCGAAAATACGATTACCAATGAGTTTTTTATATCAAAATAGTTATTTACCATGAAAAGAAGACATTTAACTGGTCCTTTCAAAAAAATTCGCAAATTGGGAAATAACGGACACCCTAATATATATATATATCTAAAATATATGTGATCTTTTATAGGCGTGACCAGCTCTTTGGTGGGTTGCTTGTTTAGCAATGATAGAAATTTGTGACCGCCTACTATTTTCTTTCGTTATTGCAACGTTTTATATTAATTCAATTTGCATCAATTAGTTTTAATTAAATTTTTATCCTGTGCTGCAATATGCTGATTAATTATACAAAACACGCAGTACTATTTATTTTTATTAGAATAATCCTTAATTTTATTTTAATACCTAGCGACGGCAAGTGGCATAATAGAGATATTGTTATCATTATATTGTTTGAAACATCTGCTGCTTAAGCAGGCTATTGATCTGGCATGACTTTAAGATAAACACAAATTCACGGCGATGTAATATAGTATCATTATATTATTTATTACTGCTTTTACTTATTATAATGACGCCGTTTAAAGCGATTAACATTATTGTAAAGTTAGGTGCTTTCTTTTTGTCACTATTCTCAGTTATTCTTACCTCACCTTACTTTAACTTACTTAATAAGTCGTCCCATTTGTAACATAGCAAGTAAGGCAAAGTAAGTTTTACCTCCCCCATTCCCCTGGCGGCCTATCACGGGATGAAAATTAATAAAGTTATAATTTAAAAATGTGTAAAATTGTCACGGCAAACACACAAGGTGAGTTAGATAATGTCAAAAGTGAACAAATAAATTAATTTGTCTCGGGCAAACTGGTTTTTTAAACGACATTATTTTTTTAAACAATCTTTTTCAGCATGGGGATTTAAAGAGATCTCGAAGAAAATAATATAAATATTGTAAATAAGAGCACCTATAGACCAGGCCAGCATTTTTCTTGAGTATCAAACAAATCGAGAAAATTCAGCGAAAGTTTTTAAAATAGGGAATATACCCAGAGAGAGGAATACATATTTTATTACAAGAATTCAATATATTATCCATAGAACCAATCTGCACAAAATTATACTTGGAACTTACATATAATCCAAATGGTTTAAACAAAATACTTATAGTGTACCCAAAGATTTATCGGCTTTATTACTTTGGCTTATCGGATTAGCTCATTAGTAGTTTCCTTGGGGGTCCATTAAATGAGTATTTAAGAATCTCCTATCTTTTATACCTGTACGGAACGAGATATTACCTGAATGCTATAAAAACAAGGGTTGTATTAAAATCATTTAATTTTGTTTTCTTTTAAAAAAATTGCATTACCCCTTCAGTACAGGTATAAAAGATGATGAGATTTATTTAGATATCTCGGTTGTAATGTACATTATAATATATTACATAATATACTTTTATGTTTTGAACACTGTAATTTTTATCAGATATGTTACATAACTGCCGCAATGGAACTAGCATAGGAACACCATTAAGTTGCCATGCCAGATCCTCATCATAACACTAATACATAATATATCATAATACCTGTCACATAATTAATACAACTCCAAGGTAAACTCTAATACTAGTGTGTTTATAACTGCTCTTTACTAGTGAAATGTGCCCTGCATACATCTTCAAAGCCTATCTAACGGACCAGTGTAAGCTTGACAATATTTTACAGTAATTGTGCAACTTTAGGTCCTTAAATGCCTGTGCACACAGCATGCTTTCAACGGATGTTACGTATAAGATTTTAATACTATACGTCGACATCTAAAATGTAGAAAGGTCCAGAATCCATATGTAAACGGGTTTAAATTTGAACCATCAAACACAATATTGGTTTCGTTTAGAGGTCATGTGCTTTCCAAAAAAAATATTTTTAATCTCAATTCTTTACCAATTACTGTGTATGTACCCAAAGATATTCAATGTTTTAACTGCATGCGGTATGGCCACACTTCCAAGATGTACAAAAGCAGTGTAAAATGTCGTTCTGAACAAAACGTTTAAAAATTGTAGAAACTCTAATTCTCTATTACATTTTTTTTTTTTACTTCGTATGTTCTTTGTGATCTTGCATGTTGCGTT
This sequence comes from Tachinus rufipes, assembly GCA_963932245.1. Lineage (NCBI taxonomy): Eukaryota > Metazoa > Arthropoda > Insecta > Coleoptera > Staphylinidae > Tachinus > Tachinus rufipes. Next base: position 64,941,257 of record OZ010745.1, on the reverse strand, counting down.
GCGTATCTAAAATGGTCTTGCATGTTGCATTGTATATATATATATATATATATATATATATATATATATTACTATTTAATTGATATGAATATATATTACTAATGAATATACATATATTAATATAGGGTTTTCCAATAAGAGGTTTCATTTTGATATAAAAAAAAACGAGCATTTTTTAAGAGAAATCAATAAATGTTTATTTCATTGTATGTCATTAACATTTAAAAACATTATCACTCAAATGGCAGCCACGGTTATGGTTGCAGTACCACATTCTTTTTATTCCATGACCAATTTGCACATTTGTGGCTGTATGTTTTCGATAACTTCACAGATTTCATCTTTAAAGTTTTGAATCGATTGTGGAGCATTGGCATAAACCTTATCTTTCACGTGGCTCTAAAGAAAAAAAGTTTAAAGGTGTTAAATCACAAGATCTCGGTGGCCAATTGTGATCACTTCTTTGAGAAATAACATGGTCAGGATACTTTTCTTGCAAAATTGCAATTGTTTTGTTGCTTGTTTGGCACGTAGCGTCGTTTTGCTGAAAATAAACGTCGTCCACATCAAAATCTTTCAATTCTGGCCACAAAAAATGATTAATTATAGCTCGGTAGCGCCATCTATTGTAACAGTTGCACCAGTCATGTTTTCAAAAAAGTAGGGTCCAATCACACCACCAGCCCAAAAACCGCATCAAACAGTGACACGTTGAAGACGCAAAGACTTTTCAACAATTATTCTTGGATTTTCTGAGCTTCAAATGCGACAATTCTGCTTATTAACGTAGTCTCCGAGGTGAAAATGAGCGCATTACTAAAGATGATTTTTTGATAAAATTCCGGATTATTTTGATACATTTGAAAGACCTAATCAGCAAATATACGACGTTTATGATGATTGACCGGTTTGAGTTTTTGTGTTAACTGAACTTTAAAAGCTTTAAGACTTAAGTCTTTATGCAAAATACGTTGTAATGTTGTTTGTGGAATGTCTAATTCCAAAGATTGACAAACCTGGGTTTTCTTCAACATTACGGGCTACATCAACAATATTCTCATGTGTTCTTGAGCAATGTACACGGTTTCGATTCTTCACATCACAAACTTGTCCCAACTGCTCAAATTTTTTCACCAGGTTTACTATTGCCGACAAGTGATTTAGTTTTGCGAACTGTGACTGATTTTTTTACCATTTTTGTAGTGAATTTTAATAACTTCAATGTGTTGTTGAAGCGTGTATTGTTCTATTTTTAATAATGGCGTAGTTTTTACTTGTCAAATGTCAAAAAATAACAGCTTTAAAATTGACAGCTGCCCAAATAGCCTGCTATTCAAAATGAACCTTTTTTTGGAAAACCCTTTACAAACAAAAGTTTACGACTTGAGTTTTGACTTTTGAAAGCTATTGTTAAGTGAGAACTAACTAACAAAAAAATACATTTATACAAAAAAAATAATATAGACATTGAAGTCAGTGTTTTTTCTGATATTTTTTCAACTTAATTTAAAAAATTAATTTTTATGTCAATTTTGAAAATGTATTTTAATTGCGCGAGTGCTATTTGAAGATTTGAACCACAAAAAGTTTTCTGTCCCAAGTACGTATGTAAATTAGTATATTGTGCAGTTTGTATCAGTGATATTAAATAACAAGGAAATACTTCTAATACTTATGTTATAGAAATATTTAAAAAATTATTAAATAAAAAAAAAAGATACAAAATTATAAAGATTTGTATCTTTAACATGTGTCAATTGGTCTTTGTTGTTAAAGTTTTAAAACAAACAACTGCTACTATTTGATTCATTAAGTATTTTTAGTTTGTTATGTCAATACAAAAGAAGATATTTGTGACTGTGAATGTGTTATTTTATCTAATCATGCACTTTTTATATAAAATATTTATCAATACTTCTGTTGTATACACCTCTGAGTTTTTTCTATAAGTGTCAGTTAAGTTAGATTAGTAAATAATTTTAAATAGTTAAATATACTAAAAAAAGTTATATGATATATGTAATAATATGACATGTCAGATCCAATCAGTAGTTTCAAGTTTCTAATCTGACCAACAGGTAAAAAAGTAAAATCTGAATACTATTGTTATAAACGATTGATATAAAAAATCACTAACGTTTATGTCAATAGTATTTATAACCGCGTTGTCCATTTATAAAAATAAGTGAATGAGCATGACTAAATTTGATTTAATTATAAATAGTACGCAGTCTAAAACAAACAGTAAATACTGATCGCACATTACATTAGCCGTAACTGTTAAATAATATAAATACAAATCTAATTATAATTAGATTGAGAACAATAGGTTATATTATGTATAACAATAAATTTCGGTTTTATTTTTTATACAAATAATAATTATGAGATAAAGGTTATTTCATAATATTAATACATTATTATTACTATAAAGTAATTTTTATTTGTGAATAAGGTCACCTATTACATCAAAAATTAAGTTCAAGTTACACTTAATTTTGCGTTTAATGTAAATGCTAGATAAAACATATTTACTATGTTATTTAATATGTTTAACTATAAGTTCCGGTTTTGATTTCTGGATTTATTTACGGTTGTTACTGGCCCATCTAATATCACTAATAAATATAGTTAAATCAAAAGTGAGTGAGAAGGTTTTAGGATTAAAAAAGTCGATTATTTTAATGTAAAATTATTAATTTATACCCAAGATTTTGCATAATATCTTATTTAACAAAACTAGAAATACGTAGTTAAATTTATTAAATTTGAAAAGTAATTTTCTGAATCATTATGAAAAAAAAAAGATGATTGATATGCTTTTATAGAGATGGGTATGGTCAGTGCCGTAACTAGCTTTTGATGCGTCCGGTGCGAAAGCGGCACTGGGTATTATTAGATGATTTATATAATAATAATATGATTAGTATTTGAATGAGATGATCCTATTTATAAATATATTGTTGATAAAAGCATCTAATAAAGTAGAATTCACATTCAGGTGTAATATAACTATTACATTATTACCTAATAAAAATGAGAATAAGCATATTTGGTAATGTGCATCTACATGGCTAACATGGTAACAAAATTGTTGTTTAGTACTTTAATTTAAAGCATAAATGCCAATAGAAATGTTATTAAAATTCTAAAACAACTAGTATGAAGTTACCATTTAACTCAAGAGCAGATTTTTACATTTTCTATAAATATTTCTATAAACATTACTAAAAAAAAAAATACTAATAGAGTACAAGATTTACATTGGTTTTTAAACTCATTATTTTCCGAGACATATCTTTAATCTACAACTATTTAAGCTCAGTTTCTACAAACTGTTTGGAGTACAAGACTGAGCTAGACTAAATTTTTTAGAAGTTTCAACAATTTAGAGATGTACGACTGAAACCTTTAAGAATTTTTTGGTTTTCTAATTGGTTTTCAAACTTATTATTTTCCGAGACGTATCTTTAATCCACAACTATTTAAGCTAACTTTGTACAAATTGTTTAAATTGTGTCTTCAATGTAATAGTTTTACTTGTTGAAATTCAAAGTTGTTTTGGTTTGACATATTAAGTAATTTTAATTAAATAAATATTTACTTCTAGTACAAGATTTCCTGAGATTTTGAACATTGTTATTACTGACGGTTTAAAGATGTACAACTAAAACTTTTTAGAGAGATTGTTTTTACAAACTATCTATAATTGGATTGGATTTTAAACTATGTTCTGAGACACAACTGTTTATTAAGATCTGCTCGTCTTTAATTTTATTTGTTTAAATTTAAACATATTGTGATGTTGCTATAACATATTAAGTAATTTCTAAATCAGATTTTTTGATTTAAAAAAATGATTAGATTATTTTTTTTTGATAATTTCAATATTTTTAATTATACATACAAAAATTACAATAAATAACTACTGACTTATACAACTTTGTAGTTTATTGAAGACAAATATACACAAAGAATATCGATGTAACCTAATAGTAAGTATAATATAATAATAATATAGTATAATTATACATATAAAAAAAGGATACGAACGTCAATTAACGCAACGTTCTAAAATAACGTTTTTTTACAATATGATTTTTAAATTTATGGAGTGACAATTGCTTTATTTGCTTTGTTTGAGTCGCTAACTTTGCTGCAAGCTAAAGATATAACCTAGTGCATAATATACGTTTAATCTAGTAATTTTTTTAATTGCAAAATTGAACAATATGCTTTGTTTAACTGGTAGATACTAAATTGATGTGCTAATTCCAATTGAGTTTATTGTCTAGTAGTAATCTTAAAAAAATTGTAGTTGTTAAAAAACTAAAGGTTTTATTATTGACAACAATATTTGTTAAAACTATACTTTTTTTGCAATAAAAATGAAATGCATACATGTTTTTGAAACATTATTACTACATTTTTCTGGCATTATGATGTGAATTGATTAATAATTGTTTTGGCTCACTATAAATCTTATTGAGGTAAAAGTGAAAACTTTAATGGTTGTGTCACTAACAAACATTATTACTGCCCTTCTGTAATATAATTGTCCAAACCATTAACAAACAAATTAAAGATGAGGAGCACTTGCATTGAATTCTAGAAAATCTATCTCAATTCTATTTAGCTCAGATTTGGTGTCTTTAAAGTTTCAGTTTTCAGTTGTTAAATATGTATATATGCCCATCATTAATTATTTAGAAAACCATGTTTTGCTACATTCTTTTGATTTACACTTTTTAATCTAATATTTTTTTAATAAAAAAAATGGCATCATTATTTTCTTTTTTATTCTCTTCTATCTGCAAAATTTATTTAAAAAAAAAACTTTTGTAGTTTGTACTTTTTGTAACACGGTCCACAAGTTTAAGATGTTATGATGACCAGTTTAGTTTATCGAACCGTCATGCGTTTTGTCAAAAACTGTCAAATCAATCGGCACTTGTTTTTTTTTTTTTGAGGTTAGATTTGATTGTCAATATTTATAATAATAAAGAATGCAAGCGTTGAACTGTTTTCCGGTAGAAAAACTTTTGTTGTTTCCATTTACAATTACCGTCGTTTGAAGATGGCATGCAGGTTGTAGAAAGTGTTTTAAGTGTGTACTAATGTGTTTTCATTGTAGATCAAAAGCAAAAAATTCTACAAACAAAATTAAAGTTAGATAGTTTACTTGGATATGCTAAAATCATTATTTAAAACACTTTTGGCCAAGTTTTGTTAGATAATTGACTGTGGGCAAGTAGTTTTTTTTGTAAATGTAACTTGTCATTAAGTTAGAAGAAGAAATTAATAAATCTAACATTTGATTAAACGAATAGCAAGGTGGGTGAGCGCCTACTCAGTTTATTGATTGTGGGCAAGTAATATTAATTTGAGTGTCTCAGCCGCATACCTAAATTTGGGAAAAACTTAATAAATTCAACTTTTTAATTGAACAAACAGTTGGGCGGCTAGGCAGGGCACTAAGTTTATTGATTGTTGTCCAGTAGTTTTAATTGAAGTTTACCCCCCCCCCCCCCAATTGTTAGTTATTCAGGGATTTGATGTTTTTTTCTGCAAATGTCAATTGTTACTAAATTAAGAATGAAAAGTGACAGACTTAATCTCTTGATGACAAACAGTTGAGTTGATACATACAATACAGTGATTGCGGGCAAGTAGTCTTAACTAGAGTGCTCAGACTACCCACCCAAGTGTTACTTATCCAGAGATTAGACTGGATTTTTGCAAATGTTAATTGTTACTAAAAGTAGAAAGTAAAATATCTAATTATTTGCTCAGAAACAGTTGGGTGAGCTCAGGTGCAAAACATTTTTATGACTTTGGTACATAACATGTTTGCGTCTTCCTTTTCTCAAATTTTTATAAAATATTGTACAGAAAATTTATAACTGGGGCCCAAAATTGATCAAAAAAATTATTAAAAAAATTCAATTTTTAAACTATTTGTCATCATCTGACAATTAATCTTGTTTTGCTCTTTCCCTCCTGCTTCCCTTGTGGTTGGCTTAGCAATCTGTAAATTATTTGTGACTGAATAGAGAGAAAACTTGAGCAAATTATATTTTCTACATCTTATGCATTAAGAAGTAACAAGCATTAGTACTTCAAAATTATAAAGTTTAAGAGGTTATCTGCGCTTTAATCCCCGCCCTAATTACGGCATTGTGTGTATCATTATCTATTTAGATCACATCTTTTGTATGGAACCGAATTGTGGAGTAACATGGTATTCATATATTAAATTATATGTTTAGGCTTAAAAAAAAACTGCAAAATAATAAGAGTACGGGCTGTAACTTTTGACAGAGATGCTAGATCGACTAATGACATACTGCGTTTGAAGCGTCAGTTTATGGAGAGTTGAAATTTACATTCAACAATACAAGTCAATTATGAAAACGCAACGTGCATGAAAAAAAAATTAATAAAGTTTAAAAATTTAAAGCTTGCAGATTCTTTTTTGTGGGCCGAAATGTTGACCATGAAAAATGCTGCAAAACGGGCTCAAAAGGCCGTACGCTCAAGGCGGCCATTTAAGAGATATCATATTCAAAACGTGATGTAAACAAATCTGCTTCAATAGAATCAAATGATTTATAACATGATAAAAATGTGTTTTTTTCCATGATATGAAAAACAAACACCTTTTTGTCGAATATGGACAACCTTGTATATCAAAAAATTGACTGCTCTGTCAAAGAGTTTTTAAATTCATTATAATTTTGATATGTAGATGTATTTGTTACGTTTGTATCATAATATGTGTATTGTATACATGTGTATATGAATTTGTGTTTTGTATGCTTTCCATCATACATGACCAGCCAATAATGTAAATACTTTTTATTTGTAATGTTATTTTAAACATTGTTATTTATGTATGTGTTGCTAAAATAAAATTTATTATTTATTATTTATTGATTATTATTGTTACCTGATTAGAAAAAAAATTGATACGTTCTGTCATAATGTTGTGGTACTTTTTTTTGTTTAATAATAAAATTCCACTGAAGAAAGTAGTTAAGCCGGTTTTTGTCTTATATTTTAGCATACAAAATTGAGATGGCTTTAGTTGTAGTGTCAATAAAACGTAATTTATTTTTAGATGTCAAGTAGATTATTGACTGTAATTCTACCGGGATGCTTAAAAAAATCTTTAGAATACTGTTAAAAAGTTGTCGGCATTAATAATTATAGCGACAGCTGGTAGTGATAGTGGTTGACTTTAGAAAGATTTATCAATTAATAAAAAAGAAATTGCCATTTTTTATTTATATTATTGATTGTACTTAGCCAGAGTAATTTTGTTTGAAAGAGGTTGCATTTTTATTATACTAACAATAATAAAAAAAAAATGCTGTAATTACTTATATTACTAATGCATTGTTTGCTAAAGATAAGAATAATCAGTTTGCAAGTATTACGAAAAACATGCAATTACAAACTTTATTGTTTGTTTAATTGTAAATTTCCAAAGTAGTTTAGTTTATTATAAAAAATAAAACGTTTTTAAGAACTCACAAACCTCTATTTAAATTAAACTATGTGGAACTTTCCTAATGATTAATGTGACGTAACGTTGGTTCACATTTCACTTTTATGTGAAAATAAAGAATTGGCTTTACTTATTTTGTAATATTTGGTAGTGGTACTAGATAATACTGTACTACTATTTGATTAGATATTCTGGTATATGTTAGTCACAAATAAAGTTTAACTTTGTACAAACATGAAGAAAATATAGATAATAGCACCCATCATAATTTATTTTTTTAAAAGATTACTTTAACAAATATGGCATTTATAAACAAAGGTTTTGAAACATTATCCGATTAAGATGTTTTTAACACAATTTTATTTAATATATGTATTTGAAGACCGAGAAAAAATAAAAAAAAAATAATGTTTTATAATATTCCCAAATCGACAAAATTATTAACAAAACTTAGGATTGAAAAGGATTTAAACAAAGTGCGTAATTTGCTCTGTTCTTTTGATGGATCCCAGAACCATGCAAAGTGATTACCGTTGAAAAAAAATCTAATAAACCAAGACCCATAAAAATAATGTATGGGAAAAAAAAAGTATTAAAAACTTAACAGTTATTGACAAACCAGGAAATAAAAATAAAGCCAGATAAAACTCCAATGCAACAACCAGAACTTTAAGTTGTTTCAAAAAAATTTCATATATATTTACAAATAAGAAAAATGCAGCAAAAAACTACTGATATATCTACAAAATACGGTATTAAAACAAAGTTTTTTTTAAATGTAAGGTCTCAACAATTATGATATAATTATAATAATGGAGACATGGTTATCGGGTAATAAAACCCGAAATTAAACTTTAAAAGTTATAATATATTTAGAAAAGATAGATGTAAGTTATCAAGCAACAAAAGTGACTGAGATGGAGTCTTAATAGCCGTTAAAAAAGATTTAAAGAGCATTAAATTTGAAAAATTTCTTAAACGGTTGAACTGTTTGTTAGGTTATAATTTAGAAATACTAGTTATATATTTGGAGCATTGTACATACCCTCAAAAATGTTGCTAAATATAAAATTTATTCAGAAACATAAGAAAACATTTCTACGTGTTACTTAACTGACACTGATCACAATTGCACACCACTCAGTCATGCGCATCTTTTAAATTTGTACTAATGTAATGTAGCCCAAACCTTTGCAATGTATTTTTAGATTTAATATTTTCTAATAAGAATAATTTTTCAGTAAAATATGGCGGATGATATTCTGTTTGCAAATAATGAACACCATCTTATTCTATCACTAAACCAAATTATGATAATGGAATAAAGTATGTTGAAATAATAATGCTAGATAATAAAAGAACAGTTTATTAATTAATTAATTTTTATTTGGCAAGTATTAATAGTTATTATTTAACTTGTGTTAAGTAAATTAATTATTTGGACTCATCCTTCACCATCAAGCAATGCCGTACCACCAAGATGCACTGATGAAAATTTGCAAAAACCGAAACAGTTGTCTGTATTTGGTTGCCAGACAATCTAAAAGTATTTTGGAATATATATATATATATATATATATATTAGAAGCAAAACGGATTGCATTCTTCTACAAGAAAATATAATCCGTATACATGAATGCTTATCTAATAATTTAGCTTTAAATGCGACAAAATGTTTTTTAACGTCGTTTTATAGAATAAGTTCTGATTTACAATATAATTACAAAATTATTGATGTTTATTTAAAACAAGCCAATGAAATAAAAGATTTGGGGATCGTTATGGACATAAAACTAAATTTTAATAAACACATTTTGAAATTTTGCATTAACGTTTCAAATGCATATCTTGTTTTATACAGATCATAAATTAAATTAGATTAATTAAAGATATACAAAACAGTCTAATGTATTTAAATGTAAATTATAGTTTGTGTCGTTTATGTGTTTGTATAATATTTATCAAAATAACTTTGATATTTAGTAAAGTCTGGTTGTAACGAACTCGAAAAATGTACCAAAACTAGTTCGTTATATCTGAAGTTTGTTATAAACGGTAATAAAAAATATCGTAATTTGTTTTATGATTTTATTATTCTATGTTAAAAGTAACGTAAAGATCATTTAAAAAAAACGGTATGTTGACATATATGTATGAAGACCTACAATTTATAAAAAAAACTTTGAGCGTTTAAAGACGATTTTCCCATGTTAATTAAATAAATAATTTGATTTGCCTGCAGGCACGCAAAAATACGGTTACCAATGAGTTTTATTATTTTAAAATAGTTATTTATTATGAAAAAAGACATTTAACTAGTTTTCTAAAAAAAAAACGCGTTTTGGAAAATAACGGACACCCTAATGAGGGTGTGTAAACAAAATACGATACTTTTAAGAAAATACCTCTCAAATCCATAAATCAGGGAACCCCAGATAATAAACCTTGAAAAGTACGTTATAACAGGAAAATTGTGCCAATTTTACATATATTTTGGTTTGCTTTATCAGAAAGTTTGTTATAAGCTGGTTCGCTATAACCAGTAAAAAATAACGTTGAGTTTATGAGAAAATTTTTGTTGTTTCAAATTAAGTACGTTATACCCGAGAGTTCGTTATAAGCGGGTTCGTTATAACCGGACTATACTGTATTACTATATTATGTGTTATTTTGATACATTTAAAAGAATGTGTCATAAACTATATAAAGGTCATTCAACTGTTTTTATTTATGTATTTTATGGCCATGTTTTTTTGGAATTTGGATTTTTTTATACAATTTCTATAATTCAATTATATTATATTATTTAAAATTAATATTTTTGCAACCACTTACTGATAATGAAATTATGAATATTGTGTGTCGGTTGAAAAGCTCAAATTTTGCGGAAGTAGATGGCATGACTGCCAATCTTTTGAAAACGTGTATACCCTACTTAATTGAACCTATTGTCTATTATAAACGAATCTTTGCGTCAAGGAATATTCCCAACTATTCTAAAAGAAACTAAACTGATTTACCATTATCTAAAAAAATAATAAAAATAAACCAAATAACTACAGGCCCATTGCCATACTAAGCACAATATCCAGAGTAATCGAAAATGTTATGGCAGAGCATATAACAAACTTTTTCAATCAGTGCAAACTATTCACTAAACACCAACATGGATTTATGAAACATAAATCTACAACAAGTGCCATCCTCGATTACTTGGAGAACGTTTATTATAACTTAGACAAAGGAGATCATTGCTTGGGGATATTTCTTGATTTGAGTAAAGCATTTGACCTTGTTTCTCACCATCTATTAATTGCTAAGCTATATCAATACGGCATTAGAAGGACAAGCTTGCAGTAGATTGTAAGCTATCTTAATAATAGACCACAATACGTAAAAATTGTTAACACAACATCCAATACATTAAATATGAAAAAAAGAATTCCACAAGAATTGGTATTGGGTCCATTACTTTTTATTATATACACGAATGACATGCTGATTGAAAATAGTATATTTTATGCTGATGACACATTACTGCTTATTTCATCACAAAAAGCAAGTGATATTCTAATCAAAGCGACTCAGTTGTTAAACAACATAAATTGGTGTTCAAAAATAATAACTTAAATGTAAATACAAACAAAACAATTTCTATTAAATTTACCACAAATAACACTATTTTAGACTATTTGTTTTTAATCAGGTGTAATAATTCTCTAATTATACAAGACAACAGTACTCGATTTCTTGGCATCTATCTCGACCAAAGATGTGACTTCATTGAGCATATAGACATATTATCAAAAAAAAATCTACTTTTTGTTATGTATTACGGCAACTAATAAATTATGTAGACCATCATATACTTAGATTGTTTTATTTTGCTCATTTTGAGTCTGCTCTTCGATACTGCATTGTAGTCTGGGGTAGTTCAAGTAGTGTAGACCGTATTTTTAAAATTAAAAAAAAAATGATTAGAATTATGTTTAAGCTTTCTCAATACTCTCATTGTAAAGAGGTATTTATAAAACATAAATTTTTTACTGTCTATAGCTTGTATATATTACCTAGCCACCTATACAACACTAAGTAGAGGAAACAGAACATATAATACAAGACATGGTAGCACTCTGCTCGAGTATCCAAAACATAAACTGAGTTTCTTTGAGAAATGTTCTAGATATGTAGGTATAAAATTATACAACAAGGTGCCTGTGGAATTAAAATTATTGAACGCAAAAGAATTTAAGTTGTCAATTAATAAAATTTTACTTAACAAGGCTTATTATTCAGTAAATGAATTTCTTGAAGACTCATTATAAATGTAAATTGTTAAATATCATTATTTTGTTTATTTTATTGTTATTATAAATAATGTTGGTTTTATTATTTACTGTACCATCTTTGTATACTTATTTGTTCTAATTTATTATTATGTAGTGTTTTGGCATTATTTTGAATTTATGTTTATGTGCACGTGACTTGTCTTATATTATGTTTTGATCTTTAGACCAATAAATTATTATTATTATAGAAAATAGATTTGGCTAACTTAATAACATTTCTATAAATTTTGCAGTATTTATAAAAAGTAATTATAAAAGATTTATAAAAATCAAATATTTTTAAGAAATTCTGATATTAGCTGTTCAATATTTAGAAACATCTGCTTTTTGTTTGATCATTATTAAAGGAATAGTGCTATTTAGAATTTGCCAAATATGCTTAAAGAATTGATTCAATCTTAAAGTGTTTTTACTAACTTGTATAAAATTTTAATTAAAGCTTAAAGAAGCTTGTCAAAGCTTTAAGAAAGATAATCATAAACGTTTAGTTATTTTTATTTGTAAGGCGATATATGCCTATTACATAAATAGTCTTATCGAGAAGATTTATTATAAGAAAGATGCTATTATAACCATGTATATAAGTCTTGAATTTGTAAGTTGTCAGTATAGAATATGCTTGTTGTTTGTAGATGCATACACAAACACTTTGATGGTCAGCAACTGAATGCTCAAGATAATAATCAAAATCTACTATATTGAAGGGATCTGGTTTCTTTATTGTTTACTTTGGTTTTAGTAAAATAGATTAAGATAAACTAAATTTAAATTTAAATTTTTTAGACCACAAGTATTAGAGAAATTAATTTTTAAGCTATAAATTGAACTTAATTTTTAGTTGATTAAATTGGTTTATAAAACAGATTAGGTCTTGAGAATGGTTTGCCTTGTAGATTAGTGTCACTTGCTTTACAATCCATGGTAGACTGAGCTTTGCACTTATTAGACTCAGACAAAGCATCTAATGAATCTACGTTAGTAGTCTTTTGGATAAGCTATTCTGAATTGGCCCACACATTTCAATGAAATATAAAGCCGTAAAGCTTGTAATTTTTTACAAAATAGTATTCATAGAAGACTATTAAATGAACATTTACTTATTGTTTTAGTACAAAATGATCTCATACTATCTAATTGCATAAGACTGTTATTTTATTAAAAATATAAAAACAATTTTTTTTTAATTTGAATTATTTAATACAAAGTAAAATTAAATCTGATACAAAAATTTGTTGTTATATTATTGTCAATAATAATAATAATGTTTGTTTATTTTGCCAAAATTACAATATTGATATAAAAACTTAAAAAAATTAAACTTATAATTTATTGTACTTTACAAAACAGGTAAATAATCTTTGGTTTAAACTTTTTATTACAAAAACAATATCTTAATATTTGTTGAAATTTACTTTATTATTATTATTATTATTATTATTAGAGTTTCATATTGTTTGTTGTATCGTAATTTAATATCAATTTAGTATTGTGGAACCACTTTGCACTTTCTTCTAGTAAATTGTTCCTGGCCTACCTTAACCTGAGCTATTACTCAGATTATCCATCCGCATATAAAATGACCTCGTTAGACTTAGTCAAATGCTTTTGATAACACCAAAAAGTTAAAAGTAAAATACGTAGTACTTACAAAACTACGCGTCATGTATTAAACAATGCATCGTATGTTTTCTGTGTTTTCAAGATTTATAATAATTTATATAGAATACATACTTTCTTCAAAATAATCAAGTATTTAAAAACTTAAGATGCTCTGAATACTTTTTGAAAGTATTGAGCAATCATGATAATAGTTAATATTGTTTTTACCGTTGTATTAAAAAAAAAATTATGCGAAGGTTAAAAGCTATAGAAAAAACTATAAGAGTTCTTACTCAATTGTTTTTAACGGATTTTAATAAACAACAACAATAAACTTATACATATTTTTACTAGTGCTACTTTTTAAACTATTGATTATGTCACAATTTCAAGTCTTGAGACTATAAGAAAAGTACAATAAAACGTATCAGTATTAAATATCTACATCTACATACATATCTGTTGAATTAAAATTAGTTTTCTAAATTATTATAGTTAAATGACCAAATGTGTATAATTTTAATTATAAAAAACTAATTAATAATTTAAATATATATCTATAAAAACTTATATCAATTGTTTTTTTACAAACTATACATAATAATGTAACAAATATAACATGCAATAATAGCGTAGGTATATATTTATGTAAATTTAGTCTTATTATTATTTAATTAATAAACAGTTAATTTAAGTTTTAATTAAAATATTTCCTTCGGTGAACTCTAACGATTGGTACATCCATCTATATATATATATATTTTTAAAAGATCTGATGTCTCGTGTAAAAAACAGTATTAATTAACTGATAGGTGATTGACTGGGAGCGGTTAACAGTTATGAATGGACTCTGAAATAATCAATTATTTTTATGTCTCAAGTTATTTTTTTAACTCGAGCACTATATAATTGAGATATAGAAAAGTGCTTTCAATTATATATGTAAAATTAAATTTGGATTATTAACTGCTTTTAAAAATTTAATTTTACTTTATATACCTGTTAAAAATTTCACTTTTTTATTGACAAAATGTTATTTAATTATAAATATTTAATAAAAAATAATAAATCTATAAAATATATAATACTACCAACATTTGTTTTATTGTCATAATACCCATAATAATAAAATCAGGAGATTATTTAATTTTTGCTTTAATCTTACTATTAAGTTTATTGACCATTGTTACATGTCAGTTATTTTAATTGTTAATTAAATATTATACTTTATTAAATTGTCCTCAATGTGGAAGGAAGTAGAAAATCATTTAGTCATAAAAGTCAATAAAACCACATTGAAATTAATAGAATAAATTTAATAACTCATATTATATATTCATCACCATTGTTAATTTATTGTTATTTTTCCTGCAATGTCTATACATATTACTAATGTAAAATTGTATTAGTTATTATAAACAACTATAAAAATATATCATAATTGATATATTAAAAATAATTACATATGAATAAAATATTTTCTAAATAGTGTCTAAACTCTCCAAAGACGTCCAAACTAGTAATTTGTCGCAATTAAGAAAAAAATGTTGAATAGAGCAATTTCTATCAAATATTTAGGTGTGACTAGATTGGTAAAGTATACTGGCCATCATCATTTTAATTGACAGTAAAAGATTGTTTGTTTTATGCTTTTATATTTAAATCAAAATAATGCAACAATAAATTGAGTGGATCACAGCTAACGGGAACCAAGTTAATAAAAATTGATTTTGAAATAAAGCGCTTTGTATTTTATTTATTATACTAAACTAAAATAAATTTGATTTAAATTGCAAAACTTTAATATACATACTATCTATAATTAAAATATTTTAGCATTATTGTATCTCTTTTTACTACATAATGACTCCGCATAAACATGAGGACAAAACACAAGGAAAAAACTCTTGCAAACAAACAAAATATTACTTTTAAAATCAAATTTATGAACTTGGTCTACTGCTTTAAACTCGTCAATTATTAATTGATCCCAAAACAAGAAACTATTAGTATTATTATTATCATTGTTACGATTTCTTCTTTTTTTTTTTAATAATGTTTTTGCTTTTATATCTGGAAATTTTGTCGTAAATTCAAGAATTTATAAAATACATTTATTATGTACTATATCCTGAATATATTTAAAAACAGTACATTTTTTTTAGAAAAAAAATGGATAAGTTAGGTTAGAATCCACAAGTTTTTTTTTGCAGCTATCAAAACTAATTGTTTAATAATAAGATTAAAATTATGAAATTATGAAATAAATTACGAAAAGCAAAACTTAAACATAATTGTAGAAAATGCAATAATTTTACAATTAATGAAAGTGATTAGATTTTTAAAATGAAGTTTTAAACTTAGTATAAAAAAAATCTTTTTATAGAGATAAACAATTTAAGCACGTCTTTTGTAAGAATAGTTTTACAAGTTAACCGTCTACTTGCTATATTTAAAAATAATAACAATGAACTAAGAAATAAAATGTATGAGGACTCATAATTAAATAAATTAATGAGTGAAAGAACCATAGTCAAAAATTGTTGTTCTAACACAACCTTTTACTTAAAAATCATTTCAAAACTTTTAATTTGGCATGTTCTACTTAGAAACAACTTTGTTTAATGTTTTTCTGTTATTAGTAATTGTGGCATTAAAGAGTATAATTTTTGCTACCAGTTAATAATTTGTCAAATCATTTATATAAATTAAAAATAATAGTGGTCTTACAATTGAGCTTTGTTTATCCTTATTTGTTAAATAAAACATTAATAGCCTACAACTTTTACAGCAAATATTGTATGCATATAATTTTTTTATAAGTATGCTATGTGTAACTATTGTTAAAGCATTCAATTGTGTTATCTATAAAAATCTAAAATTGCATTCTGGCTCATCAGTACAAGTAGTGGTATTTCAAGTAAAGCAATCGGTTCTAGATATTTCACTATTGGATTTTTTAGACTGTTATGACATGTTTACAATTAATTTCTACTCAGTTAAAATAGTAGTAGTTAGTATTACACAATCTATTATTACAGGTTAAAATGGGCACCAATGTTAGGTTTAAGCAATGAATTAAAAATGTTTTTAGCTACACTAGTAAAATATGAATTAAAATTGTTAGCAGATTTGTAAGGGTGGTTCATCTAGTGGTATCTTTTTAATTATTTGTTATTTTGACAGTGACAGGTCTTTCCCGTAGAAAATCTTGACAGTAAGTCAGTATTATCTCCGCGGAACGAAATGAATCGTTTATTGAAAAGAAGTTTTGGCCAAAATGAGGCTCCCACCGCGCGTGCTGTACGCAAAATCTGATCTAATGCACTTTTTGCATGTGTATATTGCTCAAAGCTAAAGATAAATTTGTTGACGCTTGTGCTTAAACTATTGATATCATTTGCTATTATATCTTGATTGATTCCCGTAAAAAATCTTGACAGTAAGTCAGTACACTCTCCGCGGAACGAAATGAATCGTTTATTGAAAAGAAGTTTTGGCCAAAATGAGGCACCTTCCGCGCGTGCTGTAAGCAAGCTTGTGCAAAAAGTTTGTGAGATTGGCATGCTAGTGGCCAACACACACGGCCTTCACCGTTGCACGGTGCGTACTGACAAAAATAGGCTGGCATAGTCAAAAGTGTGCAACTCAGTCCTGGAACATCGACTCAACGTTTTACGCACCAGCCTGATGCAAATTTTGCACAAAGACCTTGCATTATTTGCTTATAAGGTCCAATTGACTCAACAATTAAAAGCACACAACTATTTGGTTTGTTATTCCTTTTCAGTTTGGGCCTTAGAGCTGCTCGAAATGGACAACGATTTTGCTCAAAAAATTATCTTTTCTGGCGGAGTGCATTTTCATCTTAGCGGTTATGTTACCAAGCAAAATTGTTGCATCTGGAAATCAAAAAACCCGCACGTGATTGTTAAGAAGCCAATGCATTCTCAGAGAGTGACAGTTTGGTTCGGATTTTAGAGAGATGGCATAGGCCAATACTATTTTTTGTTGAAAATGCTGCTGGAAACAATGATAAACAATTTTTTGTAGCCGAAAAATGAAGTCATGGACTTGGACAATCTTTGGTTTTAGCAGAATGGCGCAAAAAATAGTATCAATAATATTGATTTATATTTATTTTAGATTATGAGTGTAACTTACAATGTTAAAACTGAACTAAACTTACAATTACAAGCTGTTATATAATAAAATATATGCTGATGTTGCATAACACGTGCAACACATGTTTATGCTCATTATTCTTGAAATTATCATAAATGTAAAACTGCATTTTAACATTTTAATTCTAAGAACATACAAATAAACCGTGTGAATTAAAATGTATTAGAGTAGCACATATTTCATGGTCAATGTCCGATCTGTAACATAACACCTCCATCCTTTGAAAAAAGTATTTTTCATGGAATGGAAAATCCTTCTGTTTGGTTGGGTGGTGTTTTTATCTGAAAGTTTGCATCCGGTTGATTTTCCACATCCTTGGTTTAATAGTTTTATATCCAATGTATATACAGCATAATATAATTGCTATATATAATGGTGCTGATACGTAGTAAGATTTGTAATTGCTTACTTTGGTTGATTTAATAAAGTTGACGTGTTTCTTTAATTTTTGAAGTTGGTGAATTTTGTCTAAAGATATATCTTCTAATATCAGCTTATCTAGTTCCATTGGAATAGCTTGTTGAGTAATTTTAATTTTTGGTAGTAGTAAAGGTTGACCCACGGTGTTTTGATTTTGGTTTGAATAAGTAGATTTTAATGTTTAAAAGCAACACCCAGGTGGAATTGTGAAAAAAAATGTGCCTTTTAAAATTTTAAAATTTGATTGTTTACACTTTGTGTTTCCGATGTAATGAGCTTTGTTTATTTGCTCGATTATTTCAGACTTGATAGAAACCATTTTTGGTTGGCAACTTTCGTAATTTGAATGAATTCAATCAAATTGTTTTCTGTGCAGTAGAACATAGAATGGACCTTGTTGCAAGGTTTTGCTGCATACTGGTACGTATTTTTGTTCATGAGCAGGAGGGTGTTAGTAGGCACGATTATGGTGTTGTTCTTTGTTGGAATAGAGTATAGGTGGTAATACGAGTATGATTAGAAAGTAAATAATAAAAACAATTCAATTGCCAGAACAGTATGAATTAATTTTGAGAATTTCATAATATTCGATAATATCTCCGGTTTTATTTGAGAACATTGATTCATCGGATGAATAAATTGTACTAACAAAATTTAATATTGATTTAAGTTCTACCAATTTAATAAGACTGTTATAAACAATTTTAAGTCTCAAGAATGTAACTGCATTTTCTAAACCACTTAATAATTGTAAAATGATATTTAATGCGATGTTCATCTGATCTAATGCACTTTTTGCGTGTGTATATTGCTCAAAGCTAAAGATAAATTTGTTGACGCTTGTGCTTAAACTATTGATAAATGATATCTTGATTGTGCTTAATTAGACTAATTGTTTTATTATAATTTTTAAGTATTATTTTGTTTAGAGACATGTCAAAACTTAATTGAGATATTAAATTCTGATGGTCGTTTTCTAATTTTTTAATGGCTTCATCATATTTAATAGTATCAACTGAATCTAGATTTTCTGTTATGCTCTTAATTACTGTACCTAATCCATTAATAATGCCACGTTTTGTTTTTTTTGTAGGGTTTATTGAATCATACTTTTGTAAGGTTGAGTTAAATTGAAATTTGCAAAGCTTGATAAAAATTTTGAACTTTTTTTAAATAAGGATTGTTTGTTTGCAGACCTTCATTAATTATATTTTTGATGTGTTTATATTGGTTATTGATAATATCAATTTGTTGTCCAATAGGTGATAGGTCAAAATAGTGTATAAAGGTATGGTATTTTGCTCGAGTTTTTGCCTTGCCTACTTTGAAGGGGAGAATACCAAGATTGTCTTTCATGTTAGTTATCTTTATCTTCTTGGCTGATACTAGCCACAGGATGGTGAACCTGCCGTTTTTTGTTTTGATTACAATTTGGTGTTTTAAAACTTTGTTTATGAAGAGTTTTTGTTGCGGTTTTTACATTAATACCATGGTTTTCTACAACCTTTTCTTTTTAGAATTTTGGCCAAAGTTTATTTCTGTTATTTGAAGTAATTTTATGATATGCATTAGTGTTGGGAGTATAAGTTAATGGTTCTTCACGTTCAATATTGCACTTTTTAATTCTGTTAGTTTTAGAATTGATTAAATACTCATTGATTTTCTTATATATTACTTTTGTAGTTTTGCAATGCCGAGTTATATAATTATTAATGATTTTTTCATTTAAATTGATGTGAAAAGGTTCTTTACTTTCAAAGTTCCCGTTTATAATGTCAATAAGTTTTTGTTTGGTTATGGAATGTATTGAATGGTTATAGCTTAATATTGCATATGGCATTTGGTTAAGAATGTCTAATTGTGAATGGGTTGTTGCAATTATCCTTAAATGTTCAATCAGAGTCGAATAAAATCGTTCGATAGATCTGTTTGATTGTGCATTGCTTGGTGTAATATAATGAATACCTATATTATGTGCAGATGTAAACTCTTTTATAATATTATTTTTTAGTTCAGATCCATTATCCATAGTTATAATGTTTGGTAACCCATGGTGTGTCATAAAAATTATTAGTGCTTTTGTTACGTTTAACGCATTGATACCTGTTAGAGGGTATGCTTGGCAATATTTAGAAAAAGTATCAATTAATTTAAGAAATTTTTGTCTTTTAACTGAAAATGTGTCTATATGAATAATTTTAAATGGCTTTTCGTGAGTTGGAGTTAAAATTAATTTTTGTTTAAGTAGATTTTTGTCATATTTGTCAGTTTGACATATTTTGCAATGGTTTATATAATTAGTTACATCAATTTTAATATTGGGCCAATAGTAAGTTTTTTTTTAAATTTTTGTTTCTGTTTCAATTATTCCACGATGGTTTGTTTAACCTTTTTAATAATTTTTGATTGTCTTTCTTGATTTTTTATATCAATTTAATATAAAATTACTTTTTACTAGTCTATAAGAACAACTCTTAAATGTTGTTTTTAGTATTTCAAATAGTTTAGGTATATATTTGTAATCGGATAAATATATAGCATAAAGATATTTGGGATCAATTTGTTCTTTAAATAATTGAATAAAGTCTTCTTTAAGATTATTAATTGATATTTGAGCATGTAGCCTCGATTTTGTAGTAAAAATATGTTCTATTAATGGTGGAACTGGAAAGTGTAGCCTAAAACTTATTTTAATTTGATGATCGTATGTATTAAGTGCTTTCTCTAAAATAAGTATAGTTAGTATTGGCTCTTCTAGGTTGGTATGAATTGTTTTATTAGTGTCTACGTTGCGAGGCGTTTCTTTTGCGTCTTCCATTATAGATAATTTATCAATATTACCGCATGTAGAATTGTTATCAATTTCTGAATCTTTAAAATGTTCTTTAGTATGTATCTTGATTCTTGAAAGAGCATCTGCATTTGTGTTTGTTTTTGCTTTTTTGTAATGAATTTCAAAATCGTATTCTTTTAACTTTAGTCGCCAACTTATAAGTTTGGAGTTTGGTTGTTTGAGTGACATTAACCATTGGAGTGGTTTATGGTCGGTAATAATTTTGAAGTGTCGTCCGTAAAGATAAGAACAGAAATATTGTGTTGTATAAACAATTGCTAGTAACTCTTTTTCAATGGTACTGTAATTTTGCTCCGAAGCGTTGAGTGTCCTTGATGCAAAACCAACCGGTTTATCTGCTCCAATAGATCCTTGAATTAGAACGGCACCTAGTGCAAAATTACTTGCATCTGTTGTTAAGTTGAAAGTTTTTTGAAAGTCTGTGTACTGCAATAAAGGTTTGTTGATTAACAAATTTTTGCAGTCTTCGAAACATTTAATGAACTCTGGAGTATGCTTTATCTTTGCATCTTTCTTTAAACATAAGATAAGAGGCTTTGTTATTTGTCTCGAATAAACTTCCGGTAATACCAAGAAGTCTAAGGAAACCTTTAATTTCTTTTGTTGTCTTTGGTATAGGATATCTTTGCAAAGTTTTAATCTTTTAGGGATTTGGTTTGACCTCATCCGTAGTCACAATGTGACCCAGGTAAGCTACTTTTTTCAGAAATTCAAACTTGTCAAGTTGGATCTTAAATCTAGTCTCTCTTAGCCTTTGAAATACTTTAGTAAGGCTGACTATGTGCTCTTGGAGTGATGTTGAATACACGATTATGTCGTTCAAATAGACTAGACATATTTGGTTTTGTAATTCTTTTAGTACGTTGTCTATAATGCGTTGGAAACATTGCCGGTGCATTTTTAAAACCAAATGGCATCTTTAAAAATTTGTAGTAGCCATTCTCAACGTTGAATGCTGTTTTTGGAATGTTTTTGGGGCTCATCTCAACCTGATGGAACCCACTTGCTAGATCGATGGTGCTAAAGTAATTGCAGCGTCCTAATTTATCTTGCACATACGTAATATTGGGCAACGGGTAACGGTCTTCTATAGGCTTTTTGTTTACTTTTTGAAAGTCGATGACAATCTTCTATTTTTTGGTTTCTGAAGCGTCTTCTTTTTTTTGGGACAATCTAGATTGGTGAGGACCATGGAGAACAGCTAGGTCGAATGATTTTTTGTTCAAGCATTGTTTTTATTTTTACTTTTAGTTTGTGTATAAATGAATAACGATAGGATTTAAAATACACAGGGTCGTTGTCTTTGGTAGTTATTTTACTTGGTTAGTAAAGGTTAATTATTTGTTTTCCATACTGAAAATATCTACGTATTTATTACAGAGTTTTAAAATTTTATGTTTTTCTTCTGTATTCATGTGAGATGAACGAATCAGGTTGTCGATATTAATTTTTTGTTTTTTCTTGGGTACTTCCATATGAAAACATTTGAAATGTTTATAAGGGGTAACTTTAATAGGGGAAAGCAATGTGAAATTGATCTCTTCATTATTTTTATTTAGTATTTCAACTATTGCCATGTTATCATTAGCTAATCACAAAGTTTTAGAGATTTTACAGTTTTGTATTATTGGATCTGGAATAATTATTTCGCCGTTTTTTACATCCACTGGGATTTCAGCAATTATTTTTGTGTTGGGTTTTATTTTAATTTGAGAAAGTATTTTTTTGCAAGAGGATTAAAACATAATTTGATTGACTGAATTAGGTGTCATTAATTTAAATTTGAGATTGCTGTTGGTATTTTTGCTGAAATTTAATTGGTTCTCTTGGAAATGCTAAATTTGATTTCATATTTATATATTGATTTGACTGATATTGAGGGTTGTAAGAATTATTAAATTTACGTGGTTGATTATAAAAGTTTTGACCTTCTTTGTGCATATGAAATTTATTAGTGCTATTGAACTTTTGATCATTATTTTGTGAATAATTAGATTTTTGTAAATTTTTTTTTCTTCTT
The DNA here is from genome assembly GCA_963932245.1 of Tachinus rufipes. Classification (NCBI taxonomy): domain Eukaryota; kingdom Metazoa; phylum Arthropoda; class Insecta; order Coleoptera; family Staphylinidae; genus Tachinus; species Tachinus rufipes. The sequence continues at coordinate 64,918,320 of OZ010745.1, read as the reverse complement.
TGGCTATATTTTTTTTAAATTTCATTCCAATTTGTTAGTAATACCGCAAACTGCAACTACTTTTTCCGCACGACCTTCTAATTTGTTTAAAATTCCGCTAAGTAATAATTGGTTTTGAAAACTACCGATTTCAGTTTGATTTCAATAATAATTTGAAATTGTTTCAACAGAGCTTATAAAACAAAATAGTTTATTTATATGTGAAGGACCGATGTTATGCAAACAATTCATTAACGATTCAGGCCTTTAAGGCAAATATCTAGCAAGCCATTTGTGAGGTAGAGCCAAGGTTTTGGAAAACTGCGTTAACAGGATGCGCTACTGAGAAGCCAGCCGAAGTAGCCACATGAATGAAATTGTGTTCCATAAATAAAAAAATGCTTTTTTTGAATATAACAATAATATACTATAAGCATGGTTTATAAGCAATTAAATTTCTTAGATTGCGGTCTTATCGTCCTTATTTTTGTTCTTCTTTAACAATTTAGGATAAGGTTAACATGCAGTGGTGCTAGGTCAAACAAAACTGAAGATATAAATGATGAGCAGAAATTGTCTTGAGTAACAAATTTAAATTTTGTTTATGGCACTTTGACTGACGTTTATAGATAAGACAACTTTTGGGTCAAAAACAAATTTTACAATTTGTTCAACATTCTCACGTAGCATTTACTTCTAAAATACGCTTTAATATTTATGAAGACTACATTAAACTTGCGCCGTCACATTAATACAGTCTTAGAACCCTACTTCAATTTGTCCAAAATTATCAAAGCGCAGTTTTTTAGCAATAATATGCTATTTTATACTGTTAATGTAACTACAAACTTTCTAGAACAAAACATCAATAGTTGTTTGCTTTGGCTATCAAGATTACCCGTCTTGAACCCTATAGGACATGTCTAAAAAGTAGTAGACAAAATATTGCTTTGTTTTACAGTTTTATTATATATTCCTAGAACAAGCTGCCTAAAGGCCGATTTCATAAGTTTTACGTTAATCTTTCATTAATTAATGTGACAATTAGTTTATTGGGAGATTTAAAAGCCTTTTTAAAAAATCTGATTTTATAATACTATTTTGACGTGTTTTTAACTAATGCTTCATTTGATTAAAAAAGATTAGGCTGGTACTACGATTAAATAATTTTCTGTGTTTTTTGCAGTGTAAATGTGGCGGTTTCTAACCTTGAAATATCAAATTTGTCTCAAGTTTGAAGTTTTAAGAATGAATATAAATTTAATCAATAATTGATACACCCACCATGTAATTAATTAATGTATTATTGACTTTTTAAATTACAAAAACCATTGTAATATTATTAAATTATTAAAATACTTCAATAATAATTACATTAAAAAAAATTAATAATTTTATTATAAATCATAAATTGCAATTTTGTATTTAAGCATTACTAACTACATTTTACGTTTTTTTTATAAAAAATACTAATTAAAACAAAAAAAAAACTAGGTTATGTTTACACAATAATTAACGTCATTGATGAGAGAAACATGACACATTAAAATTATGCTTTCATTAGTTGCTAATGATACATTATTTTCAATATGAAATCAATTTTTTTGTTAATGATTATTTTAAATTTTAATGTAGCATTAAGATTGATTATGAAGAAATTCAAAGAATTGAATAATTTTCAAAGATTTGAAACAAAACTAAACTGTTGTAACAGAAACTGTTCAATTGTATATATTCTTACAACATTTCTTTTATTTTATTTTTAAATTTTAGAAAATATCTAGAAAAGATATTAATTACCTTCCGAATGCAATATGTAACTATTTTCTATTGGCCAGAAGATTGGTGCACAAAATATATGTAAATATTACAAAAAAACTAAAAGTTTTTAAGCAGAAAAAGTTTACATTTATATTGTTTTTGTTTTTACATTATTTAATTAAAACAAAACATTACAAGCAAATATCTATAATTATAATAAATATATTAGTATACGTATGCTGCTTGTGCAATGTCTTTAGACATCTTAAAACTATGTCCGGTATCGGTTTGTACCCAGGATATTCTTAACATCTATTTATTACTATAACATTTATTATAGTGTCAAAGCAAGATCATAATGATTTGAGCGGCACATAGCGTCGGGGTTCTTTGATAGGACATATCAAGTTTTAAGTGTTGACTTAGCGTACCTGAATACCCTAAATGATGATTTTATTAAATTGACAAAACATGGTCTTGTTCCACAAATTTAATAAACTTGGCATTGATTTAAGTTATTTTACTAATATTTGTGATTAAACATCTTTTTAATTGTGTTTATTAGCGTCTTGAAAACCATATTCTTCTTCTTTATTTTGCGTTTTTTACAGCTATTTTACATCGCCCCAGAAGTCTTACAACTTGTTTGAAGGGGGTTGATGGGACCAACGGCTTATTAAGTGACTTCCGAATCACCCCGGTGGATAAAGAGCAAAGTTATTATTTTAGTCATATTCGGGGATCAAACCCGGGACTGTTAGCGTGGTACACTAACGCTCTATAACTGAGCTATCTCACCGTTTATTCTTTTTTTAAATGCAGACATTAAGAAACTAACTAAATACGACAAAAACATACAAAAAATAAATGAAGAAAAAACAACTTATATGGTAATAGGACAAAAAACACAAAAGATATTGACATAAAAATTGAAATAAATAACACACCAATTACTAGAACAAAACAGACAAAATACTTAGGAATAATATTAACTGAGAAACTCACCTGGGATACACATATTAACAAAATATTAAAAGAAAGCGCAGCAACAATAGGAGCTGTATATAGAGCCAGGGAATGCATAACAAAAGAAACTGCATTAAGTATCTACCATTCACTATTTTTAGCAAAAATTAATTATTTAATAAACATATGGGGAGAAACATTAAAAACAAACATACAAAAAAATACAAAGACAACAGAACAAAATTCTAAAAATAATACACAAATTACCAAAACTAACACCAACAGAAGATGTATACAAAATAATTAACAAAACAAAGATAAACAAAAAATTACAAATAGAAAAATACAAACTAATATACAAAATTAAAAATAAAGAAATTAAAACCAACCTCCAAATAAAAACCAACAAAGAAATTCACGGACATAACACTAGAAGAAGAAACAATATACATGTACACACAACAAGGACAGAAAAAGCAAAACAAACAATACTAGGCAATGGACTAGTCACGTACAATCAACTGCCTCAAAGTATTAAGAAAATAAAGAGCTATAATGAATTTAAAATAAAAATAAAAGAACACTATTTATTAAAAAGATCAAAACAAAGAAATGAATAAAGTAGATAATACAAACAACATAAATAACAAATAAGAAGAATTGAAACATAAAATGGTGCCCCGAATACGAAGCTCTGCAGCCATCCATATGGAGACGGTGTAGAGCAGGAAGTGGAGAGAAATCAAAATGAAATATAAACTATAAATATCTAAATATATTATAACAAATAACAATTAAAAAAAAACAAGGTAAACAATAAAGGTTCAGATTGCTTTAATCTAGGTTTCAATTATTATTTTTAACATTTATTTGCTGACCAACATGGTGTTTGTGTCTACATTCACATATAAGAAGCATACACAGATTACTTTGAATTCAAAATATTGGTTATAATAGGGGGCTTAAGACTTGATCCCAAGACACTACACCACCCGGGCGGTAAGATTATTTAAATTAACAAAAAAAAAAACAAAAAAATTCATATTTTCTATTATTAAATCAAAACAAAAGTAGTTGTTTTCAATTTAGACAAACCAGGCAATTAATAAGAAATGAAAAAAAAAACAATAATTCAATCAGTAATTAATTTGATCAAACTATTCAAGATTATAAAAACATTACGACATTGTAATACAAACTGTAAAAAGACAAAATTGATTAGCTTTTTTTTTAAAATGATTAAGATAATCTATTTTTTTTAACTATATGTCAAATAAATAAATAATAATAAGCTTTAACATACGCTTAAATTTATCATAATAATATTGTTTATCAAGTGCGTATTATTGTAATAGAAATAGAGGGGCATAACAATCCGCAAGAAACAATTTTGATTGATTTTGATTTGATTTATTCCTAATTGTATGCGGTATGTTATTAGGACAAGAAGAAGACATACTTATTATTAAAAAAATACGAGTTTTTAAGAAAATGTTAAATGATGTTATATGCTTAAAATATAAAATAAAGAAATAAAGAGGTTTGTTTCTTATTACATTAATTAATAATATATAACATAAATGTTATATAGAGTTTACCTTGACGTTTTAGCCTGGCTGTGCTAGCTGTATCTGAAACAGTAAAGATAACAATGAGTTTTATGATCAGTAAGGGTATTATAAACTTTGTATTTAAAACGTCTTAGGTATGCGCTGGATACCTCATTCTTTTGTGAAGCTGTCTTTAGTTACTAACTGTACAACCTTTTATGACGTGGACGTGCCTTACGGGAGAATTCGGAGCTCCGGGTACACTCCACCCGTTTTGGACATTATAAGTATATTTTCTCTGGTTAAATATTGTGTACAGTAGTCAAATCTAGATAAATGCTTAGAACAATATAACTTTATCTCAATACTACAGTACGGATTATGATCAAAACGTTGTACAACGGATTCAAGAACATCTTACAGTAACTTTTGACATTTTTAAAGCCATGTCATGATCACAAATCTACTAACTAACTAATTAATAGCTTTTTTGACAAAAAAAAATAGTTAGAAATGATGATTATTATAACTCTGATGCCAAAATTATACTTTTTTTTATTTACAATAATGAAAAATGTAAATAACTGAATGTTTTATTAATAGTTCTGCAGATAATAGTATCTTTTATACATTCCAAATACTGAATTAACAAACATAATAAAACATCTTAAAATTTCTAGGTTAGAACCTACAAACAAATATTTATTTATGTACTACTTTGAGAAAAGGTTAAAAGTAGCTGAGTTTATTTGCAATCTTAACAATCTTTTTGGCAAAACAACGATTATAAAGGGCACGCCGAGAGTGGTTTGTTGGTTTTAAAAATGGCGATACCAGTTTAGACACAAGTCAGGAAAAGCTAAGAACTTTTACACCAATCAGTCTACAATTGTTCGTCATCTCAGAAAAGTTGACAAGATGTGGAAGTAAGTTCCTCTTGTGTATGCAAACAAATTATCGACTTTATGTTTACTTTAAGAAGTAACCTGCATTTTGCTTAAAGCAGGATGGATAAGGTTGATACCATATAAACTACAATTTTATTTATAGACAATTGACTATCTAAAAAAATAATAAAAAAATTATAATTTTTGATAAAGTGTTCTGTTCGTATTTGAGTTCTTAAAGTAGTTTTAATTTATAGACTAACTCTTTTTTTATTCACATTTATTTTAAAATTTTAAAACTTATTATTGTTACTATAAATACTCAACTACTTCAAATGTGTAGTAATTTATAAATGTCAAATTGGACATAAAAACTTTTTACTTCTTTTTATGTTAACTTAGAGAATAAACTTGATTCAATTTTATGGCACTGGTAATCTTTGCTATTGTAAGAGATGACTAACAAACTTAATAAAAAATATCTAAAATTGTTGTGTTTAATTAGCTTTATTTGTTTAAAGACTTAATTGATAAGTTTGAGTAAATGGTTATAATATCTTTAATTTAAGTCTATTTTTTAGCAGTGGTTACTTTGCAAATATTTTTTTGTTTGTGTACATCCATGATGGTCTTAAAAGTGTTGATTATGATCATCAGTTTTAACGTTACGTTTGATTAATAGATTTTAATAAACTTGCAAAGAACTAGATAACTTTAGTTTAACTTGGAATTTAAAATATTTATTTTAGACGACATCTATTTTGAAGGCTGTTGATTAAATACAAAGCAGTTGCATAACCACTTTTTATTTTAAAAATTTGTATTAGTGATTTAACTAATCATTTGTTGGGCTGCATTGCTTGCGCTAATACCACAAATAATTGATAACTTATTGAAGGCCAAAGCTTTAACTAAATAGAACCGAATTTTATTTATAAAAAGTTTAATAAAAAAACAAATTAGTCAAAAATTATGCTGCAATGGTTTTAGTTAATTATTTAATTAGGAAAAAACAAACTTTTTACAATTTAACCGTTTAAACCAAATTTTAGACAAACTTTAGAATTAGGTTAGTTTCATCAAACGTTTGGATTTTTGTTTGTAGGTAGACGACAAAGTTTCTGCAGAAAAGAGATTTTTACAAGCAAATTATATTTTACAATGAATCTATTTATTTTCAACAAGATGGATACCTAGCTTAATGTACTATGGCCGTTTGCAATTGTAAAAGAAAATTTTTTCAAGAAAAAATTGGGGTTTTATAACAAGATTTCTCAATATAAAAAATTGTTAATACGGCACAGATCAATATTCCTAGAAGAAATTAGAAATTAGTTATGACAAGTTAAGAACTCGTGTTAAGTGTGCATTAATTATTATTTTACATGGTTCGATGTTTTTTCTTAAAACTACTTTAACTAAATAAAAAATACTTTTTTATCTACTACCAAGACCTTGATTTAAACCAAACAAAAATACATACTTAAAATTACTTTTAAGACAAACAGGGTTTAATCCTCAAATAATTTTTTTTGTCAATCATATCTTTTTGTAACTCCATCAATGGACGTACTGTATCCACAAAGATAAGATCCGCGTTATTATAATATATATGTATTAAGGAAGAAAGCTTATATAATAATAATCTAAGGTGAATATACGAAATAAACAATTAGTCATTATATCTTTCCGGGTTAAGAGCACAAATTTGTTCAGCAGAGCAAGGTAAACACAATTAAGAATAATATATTGTTACGAACAATTCACACTTATGCTAAAATAATGCTCAAATTAGGCAAATTGTATAACTGTTGTAAAAATATAATGTGGACTTAATTAATTATTAAAACAAACATTTTTGCTTATTTGTTTTGACCAATTTACCATTACTTCCGTTTTATACTAATATGATTCATAAAATTTCTTTGAAACAAATTAATAAAATACGAATAAAGCAGTAAATACAATCATAATATTAAGAAAGCAATCTTTTTGGAGCAAGAAATTCCTCGATGGGGACCGTTTCAAACATTCCAATCAAATTAGTAAAAGAAATTCTTTCTATTCGTATATTATTTAATATGAATAACTAATATGATTTAAATAACTTTCTTTCCTGTTCCATCTTAAACGTAAAATACAATAAACGATTATAGAATATTTATGTGCATTTAATAACAAGTAGGGTAAGTGAATAAGTACATATTTATTAAGAAATGTTAAAACTGTTAAGAAGTATGACCTGGGTAATGTAATTAGAAACAATTAATATCTTTCTTTTTGTATGTTTATTTTTGTTAATATTATGTACTAATAACTTTAGCACGATGTGTTTAATAATTTCATCCAAGGTAAACTATGCATTTACAGTTAGTGTAGACTCCGTTATGTCACAGAAAAGTTAAATCGCACATATGTATTATATATCAAAATTAAACATTCATAATATAAACAAGTTTAAATTTTTGAATAGTTTTTATAAATACTTAGTTCTCGTAACAATATTACAAATGAAATAATAAAATAAAACAATACACATTCAACAAATTATCTAATCTAATTTATACTACAATGGAAGCATTCATATATAGTTGATAAACATTGCATTTTTTTAAGTATAGAGAAAGTCGGCAAATTATCGCTAACTTGGAATTAACCATCCTGATGTCTTTGTATTCTACGATAAATTACTATCAATTAAAGTCAACATGTGCACAACTAATATTGTTACAATAAAAAATATCTTTTAAATACTTAACGTATCAGTGTAAGTGTAATTTCCTATTTGCAAACTAAATGTAACAGTGGTTTATACCATATCATTTGATTTACTGTATTTCGTGAATTGTATATATTATTAATTGAAAAAGATTTCAGGTTAAACAACTGTAATATCACAATAAAATAATTAGGGGAAAAGAATCACCTACATTTGGAAAAGTATAATGTTCTACAAATTAAACAATGCTTATTTATGTGAATCTGCAGAAGCAACTTATTTATTATGTTTATATACACTCTGTATTATAAAATAAACTAACGGAACAGAAGTTCCCAAACAAAACGGAGAAAGAAAGTGGATTTTACAGCAATCTGTTTCGTTATTTCATCACACGATTTGGTGAATGTTTCTTCGTTATCATTTTTAACGTAATAATTTTAAAACGCCACTTAATTTATTTAATAAAATGCTATGTTAAATAAGTTTTAAAATAGACTTTTGGTTTGCACAAGACCAAGTTGGAGAAGATTGATTTAACATTTGTTTTATATAATTTGTTTTTATTTTCTTCATTATAATTCTTAAATTGGTGGTTATTGTAAAATAATATATTTTTTTTTAATTGCAGTATAAATTATTTAAATAAACTTTAATTGGAGTTACTACAAAAAGAAATGAAATAATGTGTTTAATGGTGTATAACAATATAAAACTGCAGCAGCATGGATTTGTTGGTTAGGTGCTCGGTTCTCATACTAGGCTACTGTGTTCAAATCCTACTCTGCCGTCGTTTCAACAATAAACAAACATTAATCATCTCGCCACTTCTTACACTCAGAAGAACCCTAGTCTACTAGAACCAGCTTGGCAAGATTGATATAGTATAACAACCCCAATTTAATTTTAAATAAAATACAAAACAAGTAAGTTTTAATATATCTGAGAACAGAATGCTGTTTAATTTATTATTTTAATAATATGTATAGATATGTATAATATTTATTGACATTGGCGTTTCATATTTGAAATTATAAACTATATGCATATAATTAATAATATGAAATATACTTCCTTCACAATTTGCTATTCACTTATTGAACTTACTCTATCTTTATACCTACTCTTTTTGATCCGTTTTGAATAAATATAAAACCTATTATAATTTTTAATAAATAATCATTTTTGTATAAAAGCGTTCTCAACAAAACAAAAATACGTAACACGTACGTAAAAGAAAAAACATACAAGTTCATCAATAATACCAGCACCAAAACAGCAATTTATTTTACTGCATAGTCAATAACAAACATGGGTAGATCCCAGTTTTTTTACAAATTTTTAATTCTAATTATTTAACAACAAAAATAAACGTTCATATTTTTAGAAATCAAATTAAAGATATTATTTCTTACTATAAACTTTAGTTCCTGTTTAACAAACAGTATAATTGTTATTATAATTATAATTATAAGTCAAAGTTTATTTGCACAAACACAAATGATTTTAATTAAAATTTTACCAAATTTATAAATTTTCTTAAAAATATATTAGATTTAAGCCATAAAAACTCACAGCAAAATTTATTAATTGCATTTTTTTAAAATTTTTAATTAATTTTTGTCAGTTTTTTCAATTAGTGAGGTAAAAAATAAACAAAACGCATTTTTTTTTTCTTTATTTTTTAGTCTGAAAGTTTATGTGAGTTCTATAACTCTTCATTTGCATCGACAAGTAATAGAACTAATTTCTTGTTTGAAACAAAACAAAACTTGATCTTTGCAACCTAGATTATGGTATTTTGTTTGTTGTTTGTAGTCTCTCTGTTTTAACTCTACTTTATGAGTAATTATTAGTTTTTGTTATGGAGAAATGAAGAAAAGAAAATCATCTTAAAATGTAAAAGTAAGCATTAAAAAATTATTGTTTGGTTACGCTCAGTATTTTACAAGAAAGTCTTGGTTTGCAAACAACTTATTTTTTGTAAACGTAAAGAGGTGATGGCTTTGAAAATAACATGGCATTACTTTCTGGTTTTTGTCTTTGCGTAAATCTTGTTGTTGTACTGTCCTTATCAATCTAATCTAGATTTGGCACTAGTTTGAATAATCTCTATTTTTGACTGTTTCTTGTTTGTTTGTTTTTTTTTATAATCTTTTGTTGTAAAACTTTTCTTATTTGTTTCTTAGTACTTTTGGTGCAAATTCAATTTATTTTTATTTTTAAGGCATGTGTTGATTATTTGAGTTATTTCTGTTTCGTTTCCGTCTAGCGCTTTTACAATCTCTGTTGTTATTTTGTGTGGACCTGGTGTTTTGTTGTTGGGCAATTCTTTTATGATCTTTTTTATCTCTACAATTGTTGCCAAAACTATTCTTTTTTCTACCAATTTTTTCTTGAAAAACAATTTTTTAATGACTTCTTCTCGTTTGTTCTCCTTTAGTTAGATTTCCTTTGTTTTTTCTTTCAATATTCTTGTTTATAGATTGTATTTTTTTTCCAGCAACTTTGTTTTGCTAATCCTGATTGCTTTTGCTAAAATTTTCTTAATGTTTTCTAGTTTTTTGTTTATTTTTTTTGTGTTTTCTTCTTTTCTTTTTTTCTTTTTTGTCTTTTGACTTTACTTCTTGTTTATATTGCTTTTTGTCTTATTTTTTTATTTTTTTGCAACACCAATATGGTCTTTTTTGTTCTATTTTTTGTATGGGAACTGCTTTATTTGCCGCTTTTTTTAGCTTTTTGAGTATTTTTTGCATCTTTTCTTTATGTTGTTTTTATCATATTTTCTGTTTCTATAGCTTTTTTTATTTGTTTTCTGTACATCTTTCTTACATTCCATCTACCATCTTTCTTGTAATGTATGTGTTTGTGTAAGTTTATTAATTTTTTCTCTGTTACGGTCCAGTCATTTACTATTTTGGTCATTTTCTACTGTACCATAAGTTATGTTAACATGTAATTTTGAGCTTCCTATTACAAACATCGGTTTGTTTTTTTTTTATAGCAGATTGTAAAGTTTAACCTTGCTATCATCTTTTTTAAGATTTTATTTTTTTAAATTGCTTTTGTATAGGTAGGGAAGATCCATCTCGGTGACTTTTTGTTGAAATTTTTTATTATAATTTGTTTGCTTTTTTGTTTTTCTAAACTGTGTTTTAATTTGTTTATCCACTTTTGATAGTAATCCAGTTTGCAGTTTGACCTAATATAACAGCTTTATACTATCATACTTCCTATTTCAACTCACATTATTTTCTTTTTCTTGTATGTTTTGTTGTTTTTTTTTGTTTTCTTTTCCGTTTTGTATTCTATTGCTTTGCATTTTATGCAGTATTTTTTGTTTCAGCATTTGAATTCTTCCTTCTCTTAATGTTTTGCTGATTTTTTGTCCATCTTTGCTATAGCAGTTTGTTTTTTATACACTTTTTTATGGGTATTATCGTACTCTCTTCTGTGTTTACAATGTTCAAATAAATTTTTTTCAACCTTTGTTTTCTGCTGGCTAATATCTTTGATCATAAGTTTTTCTTGTTGGCTTGTTTTTTACAATGTGATCTAATTAACTCAAGACGATTTTATTATCAATTAATACACAGCAAACGTTGCCCAAAGTGTGTCAACCTGGCAAAAAATCAACACAAGTTTTTATGAAATACTTGATGAGCTTTGAGTTTTCCCTTTTTTGTACTATACAGAAACATTACATTATCTAACCTATAGGACATTTTTCTAACAACAATGTGTATGTGCCATTTTTTGTTTTTAAGTTTGTCAAAACACGTTTTTAAAAATGCTGGGCTTATCAAAATTTGAGGTGTAAGACATCAGCAAAAACTTTTTACAAGATGGATAATATTCAAAAGAAAAACGAAGTGGTAATTATTGCTCTAGTAAATTTACAAATTTAGGAAGCCTTCGAAACTTTTGTTGAAACGTTAATGGCAAAGTCATGCAAATTTTTAATTATGATCAATTTTAGTCTCTTGCAACTGCATGTTCTACTTGCACAAATTTCTGATGCAAGATTTCTGTAACGCTATTAGGTAAAAACAAAACAGAACAAATGGCACAGTTAATTTTTTATAAAATAAAGTCAACGTATTTCTATAAGATGTTAAAAATAGTAAAGAAAACAACTACTATAAAACCATAATTTGAGTGTCAAAAAAAACTTTGTTTTTTTAGGTTTGTTGATCAAATAGCTTAGCTTACAATAAGCAATTGTACTTTTACAATTTACGAAGCGCTTAAAACAAAGACTCTGTAGTGTGAACATGAGCGTTTAAAGGAATTTAATGAGATATGTAAATTTGCAAAAAATAAAACTGTTTTGCAATTGTTGTCCTGTTTAGAACAAGAATATGACTGCAACTGGTAGGTTGTGCAAGTTGTTATTACCTACAGAGATTGGCGTGAATAAAATAATAATAAAGTTTTCTGTTATTCGACATTTATTTTTACCGGCAAACAAAGCTTTTGGATGCACAGAAAATAAAACTAGTAAAATCAATGCGTTGATTTAACCACAAAAATACTTGAACATTTTTTTAGAGTTTAGAACAGTCTGCAAAGTCATTGAAAAGTTGCTGTTGCGGACTAGAATACAAAAGTTTTATTTGGATTTAAATTACCAGGTGGGCTGCATTTTATGGTTGGCACTAAACAAATAAATTATTAACCAAAAGTTAAAAAAAAAATATGTTGGTAAAAAGAAAAGAGTACTACCGATCAAATTTAGGTATTCTCAAAAGTGTTAAAAAAAAACACTTGTAATGATTGTGCAGTGTACACTGCAAGCACAAAACTTGAAAAGTTGGTTGACGTAAACAAACTTCTTCAAAAGCATTTTGGCATAGATTGTTGAAGAATATAACATTTTACCGTAAATTTTGAATGGCAACGGTGATAAGCCAAAAGAATGAAACAAGGATCATAATAAAAACATAATTACTGTTTGTACTAGGTGGCGCAAAAGTCACCACCTTATCAAAACATGCTATAATTTTTGCAAATAGCTGTAAATGTCGGTTTTGTTTTGACAATTGTGAAGTAAAAAGATTACGTTATAATTTGTCGGTGATTTAAGACGTAGATTTCCCGGTTGTCCGACAACAACTGAGCAAACACAAGATGTTGTTAGGTTAGGTTTAAATTTATAAAATTTATAATCTTTCAATTACAAACCGGTATTCAACAAGTTAAATATTAACAAAAGCCCAATTATTTATTTTTTCCGGTATTTTCCATCATAATCCATAATTCCATCATTTTGCGCTTTACTTTCGGACGAAAATTGAGTAAAACTACTAGTTTGTTGCAGTAGAACTATATCATGCGAAAGAGTCGCATAAGATTCCCTTCGTCCGATTCAAGAATAATATAAACACAAAAGGGTACGCAAATATGGCGGATTCGAGTGCAAAACTCGTTTGTCTAACTTCGAGAATAGCAGCCCTGTGGATACGTGAATAAACAGAATAATCGCTTCTGGGGTACCAAAAAATCCGCGTACAACACACAAATAGTCATTACACCCGCTCAAAGTTACTGTATGGTGTGGTGTTTACGCTGGAGACGCCACACAAAACCACAACCAACGACTTTTTTCTACCTTAACTGGACGAATTGGGACTGGAAAACGTGTGGTTTTAACAGGGTGAAGCAACGCCGCATACTGCACAACCTACAACGAAGTTTTGAAGGTTGCATTTCCGGGTTTCTTATACTTTTGTTTTGGTGATTTGCATTGGCCGCAAGAACGCTTGAATTATCCGGTCTAGATTTTTTTTGTGGGGTTTCTTAAAGTCACAAGTCTATGTTAACAAGCCTCAAATTCTTGAAGCCCTTAAAGAGAATATCTGGCAAAAGTGATAGAAAATGCCATAAATCAAGCCCGGATGGTCATCAATTTTAGCGGCGGCCACTTGGCTTAGACATCAAATTAACATAATCCAAAAGCAAAACTAAAGTTTTTCATTTATTAAAAAAATTACAGTCAAACAACATCGGATGACAGCTTTTGCGCCATTTAGTATTACAAAAATAAAATTAATGAAGATCTAAGAATTTGATAAGGCACATCCTTACATTGTGGTATTTTTTATTAATAAAATATTTTACTATTTAATTAATATTCTGCTTTCCATTCAATAACTTGTTGTTCCAAACTTGCTTTTTGCAAACTAAAAGTCATTATTGTTGTAATATTATTAAGATTTTTTTTTTTATTATTGTATAGACTAAATGCAAGTAGAATAAAACAACAAAAAAGAATGAATCTAAATGGCAAAGTAGCAACTTTTGGAATTAATATAAATTACCTTATAAATTACAAAAATTTACAAAATTTGTTTTGATTAGCTTATAATGTATCTGATTAATTCATTAAAAAAAGAGATTTAGAAAATGATAAATCAACAAACTTAAATGAAACCATAAAAACTCAATTTAATCAAACCTGAATAGAAATCTTATTAAAAACAACCTCAGTTTTTGTGAATTATTTTTCTAATTTTGCTAAAGTTTAAATAATATCAATCAAGTCAAGTTGAAAATTTTAATTGTTTGTTACAATTTTTATTTCAAATCAATAACTAAAGCTAAAATATTAAACACAAGATCTAAATTTAAAAGTGAAAACTAAAGTAGATAAGTTATTTAACATTAAATCAATTGAACATATATGTAGCCATAAATATTTTTGATATGTTAACATCATTATTTAATACTGCGATTGAACATGGTATTTATTCACAAATCTTAAATTTGACTGTTGTATAAAAGCGCATTGTCAAAGTATAAAAAGAAAATGTGAAAAGTAGTTTAAAAAAAACATATTTTTTTTATAAAAACCAAATCAATCAAAAATGTTTGTATAAACAATTAGATCAACATTATTAAGTATATAGCTTTTTTTTATATGTATGAATGTTGCTTTTAACATTATCAACATAAATTTTATCGGAAACAAAATAAAACGATTTTGATTTAGGGAAAAGAATAATAAAATTAAATAATCATTTTTTTTTAAATATTAAGTTTAGAGTACTTCAAGGAACCGTTTGTGGACTGATATTATTTTTATTATTTGTAAATGATTTGACAGAAAATTTATGATTGTAAGTTAATTATTTACACAGATAACATTTTAATTGCAGTTAATGCAAAAACTTGGAAAAAACTAAACACTAAATTGGAGAATGTTATTACTACATTGTGTAGTTGGTGCATAAAAAAATGATAATATGAAATAGAACCAAGACTATATCTATGTAATTTGACAATTTGCGCTATCTGCTTCTCAAATATAAAATTAAAATTTTTGTATTAATAATTTTATAATGTTTTTGGGACTTAATATTAGTAGCAGTTTTTTGTTCCGAGAACTGCCAACAATCAAATAGATATGACGAACAGTTTTGATACATTGAAGTTTATTGTTTTGAATAGCAAACCACTTTGTCTACCATTTAAATAACATCAATTGTTGAACAAAACTACAAAAGTCCTGAACACAAGCCTTAGTAGCGTTAGTTAATGGCAGTTTAACAAACTTTCCAATTTTTTTTATTATTACTGATAATTACATGACTAGGAGCCTAAACGAAAACAGTGATTTTAAACAACTAAAGCAAACTAGAATGAATTTGTATAATAAAATAATGTTGAAAGTATTTGTTATCTACGGTTTTAATGCACTTAATAAAATTGTACTTATAACATGTATAATGAATCTGCATTTAATTAGATGTGGAAAAAACCTAATAGGTAGCTTACAGTTCTGCAGAATAAACATTTGCTTAAATTTTCAATATAAAACGTTGGTTGTGTTGTGGTTTTGTTTAAGGTTGAAATCTTACGCCACAGAGAAAAAAATGGTTCAGCTGCCTAAAACAGTAGCAAAAGAATTAGTGAGGAACAAACCAGTTGCCAAACCTCTTGATAGCGTACAAGGTCTACAATACGTAATGAAGATAAAGATGAATCTGCTAAAAAATACATTATAAAACCACAATCCAGTTTTAAATGCATCAAAACGCAAATTAGCAGTAACATTGTTTTTTTATTTTTTCCTTATACCTGAACACATTTTTTACGCCATGTCAAACGGTTTAAATTTGACTCCAAAAAAACAAACACTTTTCCGACTAGAAATAGGTTCTACTCTAAGATATAATAAATAAACAATGCTTTTTGCTGGCAGAAAAAGTAAATCTATTACTGTTAGCTCAATGACCCATTGAACCACATTCTATATCAGCAATTAAACCTCTTAAATCTAACTTAGTAAAACGCTTATTAATTATTATTTTTATATCTATGTTTAAGTACTGATACTATGTAAATTTTTACAACTCAGTGCAACACCCTGCTTACTTAAGCATAACATTGTGTTTTAAGTTAACACCTGAAGTATCTTAAACATTAAACGGAGAGTTACATACTTTGTCTTTGTCAGAGATAAAAAACAAACAGGTATTGTCTCTCTGCGTTATAGTTGAATATACTGTCATTACTGAAAGTGGCAAGTTGGTCAGAATATTCCAAATACAGACCAGCTAATAGGTACAAGACCGAAAAAGTAATAATCCAAACAAGCGGAACACAGCAACTTATGGAAAAACTGTTACAAATTAACACACTCAAAAATATTTCTAAAAAGGCTATTGCATCAGGGGCGGCACTACCTACAATGGCGCCCTTTGCAAATTACAAATATGTCGCTCTCGTTTTTTTTAGATGTTAAAAAAAACAAAAATATTACTAATAAATTGTACATGCACTTAGTTTGCGGTCGCTGCTTGCATCAACAAAAGAAACAGAAAAAAGTCAATATTACATATATCTCTCAGAGTGAGAGGAAAATAGCCGTTTTGTTTTTATGCAATCGTGTTGTCGGTTACTTTTGGGATAGATCTGAAAAGGTAGGAATTAATTTTGTCCTGGAAATTTAAACAGCAGTTACTTTCTAGAATACCAACAGGTTTTGGCGGAGGTTGTCGGATATACTCTCTAGAGTTAAGTGTTTTAAAATAGGTAGACTTAGCTCATTGCAACCTAAAGATTTGTTCAGTTGTTTACTGTTGACTTAGAATTGTGGTTTTGAAGCTGTAAAGTTCTGGCACGGCAAAGGTTTTGTTACTGGATTTTAATCGTCACAGGTCAAGGAGTCAGTGTGATTGATTTCTAGATAGTGGATCTCAATGATAAAGATTAGAATTACTACTATATGCAGCTTACTGTAATTTCAGCTTCTATTTGCTAGGAGTTGGTATTGGAGGTGTGCACAGCGGCGTAGCTAAGGCCCCGCAGGCCCCGCGGTGCGGGGGGGCCCGACAGGTTTTGGGGCCCCTAAGCCTCAAAAATTAAATAACCAAATTAATTAATATTTAATAAAAGTAATAATACAAAATTTTAAAAAATTTAAAAATAATGTTTAATTTACTGTAAAAGTATTTCAGCTGAGCTGATCGTCGCCGTTGTCGTTGTTTATTTGGCTGCTTTTAGTGCTTCTGTTTTTACACGTAAGTTGCGTTGGTTTGTTTGCATACTTCAGCTAATATAGAACTCGGTTGTTACAGGCACATGCGCTCAATTCTTTAATGAGCTGTTACCATACATATGAAATAGTGACAGTGCAAGTGATGTTATAGCCTAGAATAACATTAGTTTTGCATTTGTGTTGTTCTTCAATCTTCATACTGTCGCTCTCTTGCATTCTCGTGTTTGGTGTATTTTTTCTTGTCGAGAATAATGTTGTTTAGTATATTTAAAATAAACGTTAATTGTGCCAACTTATAATTAATCCAATCATTAGAGTAGCTACATTTTCAACAATAGACACGATTCTAGTAAAAAACTCCAATAATTATTCTAGCCTCCTCATCAAAAGGATTAAGACATCATTGAGAATTTGGTTTTTGATTCTTTGTCGATGAGGAAGATATTCCCTCAATTTATCAATTTTAAATGCAACAACAACTCTTAACTTCACTCAACGTTTAGTTTTCAATGCAAAAACCTGAAGATGACTACATAGTCAAAACCGGTCGTTAATATATTTAATTAATAAAATACGAATGTAGATTATAAAGATCTCATTTTATTTTATTAATCTAATATTTGGATTAAAGATTAAAGATTAAAAATTTATCAACACATCAATCAAGTCAAGTAAAAAAAAGTTTTTTTATGTATACGTTTGGTTGCAACCAAAAACAAATGAAACTTTTTCACACATACACGGTCCATATTGGGTTTTGTGTTTTTTTTGTTCGTAGGCTTAGTAGTAATCATAATAAAAAAAAATCAAATTGTTGCCACGTTGTTTTTCTACAGAAGAAAAAAAAACGAAAGAAGAATACTATAATTCATTGGGAGCACCCTCTCATCGCTTTATGGGGGAGTATTTGGTGCTATATTGTATCTATTAGGTACCAAATAAAAACAAAAAAAAAAACGAAAACAAACCAAAAACAAACCGAACCGAATTGAACCCCATACGTGTGAAACGAGTCTAAGGCGTGAAAAATTTATTTTGTAAGTATAATTTAAACACGAAAGGGGCCCCAAGAAAATTCTTGCGGGGGGCCCAGAATTTGAAGCTACGCCACTGGGTGTGCACTAAGTATATTATTTTTGCAAAACACTAAGTCATATGTAAAATAACGTGGTAGCCGACGTTGATACTTGAGGTAACTCTATGGCGTGACGTAGATCAAATGGACGCGTTTGGTTGGTCTAGGTTTTTTTGATCAAACATGATTAAATCAGCACTTGGAGAGTCGGTTGTGTTGAGAGGGCGTTGTTAGTTTTGTTAAAAGCTGGTAGATAGTACTTTTTTATAAATTTTTTGCTACAAAAGTTTTCCGTTTTCTAAGCGATAGGAGTACCTAGAAGTCATTCCGTTAGAATGGAAAAAGACGATTTAATTTGTCCGATTTTTTTAAGAAACTTTTTTAGAAATTGGGAATTTCTTGTAGTAACAGGTTGTGGGGCTAGAGCGCCATACATTAGGCGCCAGTTTTTGTGGTCTAGTTTTGTTGGAGATTGTGGCTAGCAACGATTCAAGGCTGGTGTTGATGCCCAAGAATAGATTTAATACTCTAGAGTTTGTGCGGGGTTTTTGACTATTGTGTCTTTGTGGAAGTTGTTACAAAAAGTAGATACGGTTGTAGGAGTTTCTATTCTTTCATGGAGTTACGTTTACACAAACCTAACCTAACTAAACTAAAGCTGAAAGTAATTCATTAGCGTAAGGATTTGGACTTCATCAAAGAAACAGAGCTGCTAAAGAAATAAAACATTACAGGTCTAGAAGGACCGCAACATAAAACGCCAAACAAACCATTTTGCAAAAAAAAAAAGTGGAGTTTTTAATCAGTAAAAACCTGGCACTACTGGACAGTACAACCCGCTCAGTGTTTTTAAAGATTTTTTCTTTCTCTCAAAAAAAAATAAATGTATTTTTAGTGACGGTTTTTATAAATTTTATGAGCAAGAACGCAAATGAATATTAAGAATGAGCACTATCATAGAGATATTTCAAGATTTTTCAATGCAATGTTGCATTAATTAGAAACTAAATTGAATTGCCAAAAATAATTGTTCAATTTACGGCCTAGCACATAGTGGTATTTATTAAGCACACCAACATTTGGCAAAATATAGATTAAACAAATAGTTAATAAAAAAAAGTTGTAATTGAACGACTACTGCTTCTAATGCAGTGTTGATACAGAATTTATTACTGAAAACCGTATCGCTTTACTTTTTTTTTTTTTTGTTAACTAAATTTATTATAATATATTTACATATTTACAACATTATATTTTTTTTTCTCCCCACTTGCTGCTTTACACCATTTCCATATATGGTAGGCTGCAAAGCTTCGTATTTGGGGCACCATTTTTATTTTCTCTTTTCATTTATCTTACTTTGTGTGTATTATCATGTTTGTTTATTTATTTGTTTGTTTTGGTCTTGATATTATGTAGTGTTCTTTTATTTTTGTTTTAAATTCTTTATAAGTTTTCGTTTTTTTAATATTTTCAGGTAGTTCATTGTATGTGATTAGTCCATTGCTTAGTATTGTTTTTTTTCGCCTTTTCTGTCCTTGTTTTGTGTACATGTATATTACTTCTTCTTCTCGTGTTATGTCTGTGAATTTCTTTGTTTAATATTATTTGTAGATTTGTTTTAATTTCTTTATTTTTAATTTTATATATTAGTTTGCATTTTTCTATTTTTATTTTTTCGTTAATGTTTGTTTTGTTGATTATTTTGTATACTTCTTCTGTTGGTGTTAGCTTTGGTAGTTTATGTATTATTTTAAGTATTTTGTTTTGTTGTCTTTGTATTTTTTGTATATTTGTTTTTGTTGTCTCACCCCATATATTTATTAAATAGTTAATTTTTGGTAAATATAATGAGTAGTATATACTTATTGCAGTTTCTTTTAGTATGCATTTCCTAGCTCTATAGACAGCTCCTATTGTTGCTGCACTTTCTTTTAATATTTTGTTTATTTGTGTATCCCATGTTAGTTTCTCTGTTATTATTATTCCCAAGTATTTTGTCTGTTTTGTTCTGGTAATTGGTATGTTATTTATTTCAATTTTTATGTCAATATCTTTTGTATTTTTTTGTCTTATTACCATATACGTCGTTTTTTTTTTCATTTATTGTTTGCATGTTTTTGTCGTACCATTTAGTTAATTTCTTAACGTCTTCATTTATGTTTCTTTCTATTGCTTCTTTGTTTTTTTCGTGATATATAATACATGTGTCGTCAGCATATGTATATATTTCTCCAGTCAAGTTTATCTCATATATATCATTTATGTATAATATATACAATATTGGTGCTAGTACTCCACCTTGCGGTAGCCCATATTCTGCTATTGTTGATGTACTAAGTATGTCGTTTATTCTTGTTCTTTGTGTTCTGTTTTTAATATATGTTTTTAGTAATTTTAAATTTGTGTTTCTTATTCCAAGAGTTTCCATTTTCTTGATCAATTTGTCTTTGTCGATGGTGTCAAAAGCTTTTCTCATGTCTATAAATGTTGGTATTACATATTGTTTTTCATCCAGCTTTTGTGCTATGTGTTGTATTATGTCAGTTGTTATACCCATTGTGTTTGAATTTTTTTGAAATGCATATTGTCTTTTGTTTATTATGTTATGTTTGTTTATGTGTGTCATTAATCTGATATATATTGCTTTTTCTGTTATTTTGCTTAACACTGATATAAGCGATAGCGGTCTATAATTTTCTAATTTTGATTTTTCTCCTTTTTTGTGTATTGGTTTTATAATTTGTTTTTTAAGTATTTGTGGATATTCACCTGTTTGTATCATTTTATTTATTAATTTTTTCAGTATTGGTGCTACTTCTTTTTTTATAACTTTTATTACGTCATGGGTTATTTGATCTTCTCCTGGGGCGCTTCTTATTTTTAGCTGTTTGATTATATTTTCTATCTCTTCTTCTGTTGTTTTGTCAAACGTAGCTTTTTCTTCTATTCTTACAGTTGTTATTATTTCTCTGCCATCATTCTTCTTAATTTTGTTTGCCAAGTTTTTTCCCACTGTTGCAAAGAAGTTATTCAGTTTGTTTGCTATGTCATTTTTATCTGTTTTTTTGTCCGTGTTTTGTTATAATTTCTGTTATTTCTTGTTTTGTTTTTTTGTTTCTTTTGTTTAACATACTATTTATTTCCGACCATTGTTTAGCTTAATTTCCATTTGCATTTTTTATTTTGTTTTTGTAGTCATTTTCTTTTCTTTCCTTAATTTTGTTCTCTACTTCCTTTTTTTTTTCTTTTAATTTTTTTTAATGACATCATTGTTAGGATTTTTGATGTATTTCTCTTGTGTTTTGTTTCTATCTTTTATCATTGTTATTATTTCCATATTTATCCACTTATTGTTTTCTTTTCTTTTTATTTCCGTTACTTTTGTATTTCTTTTTATTGTGTTTTGTAATATTGTTGTTAGAGTGTCAAAATCAGTTACTGTTTTATTATCTATGTTTTCAAATTCTTTCTTAATGTTATCGTAGTTTATTTTATTTTTTAGAACTTTTTCATGTTTTGTTTCTTTACACATTACGTTCCATTCAGTAATTACCGCATTATGATCTGATAATGTTAGTTTTTTAACTTTTATTTTGCTGTTGTTATCTTTTATATTTGTTATAACGTGATCTATAATTGTCCCAGGTTTATCTGCGTTATTTCTTGTTACTCCTTCTTCGTTTATTTTATTTAAAATATAGTGACTATTTTCTACAATTATATTTTTGTAGTTGTTAGTTATATTGTTATTGTCTCTTAAATTTATGTTCATGTCGCCTAGTATTATATTTTTAGTACAAGTTTTTGTTATTTTGTCTATAACTTTTAAAAAGTCATCGTATTTTGCTGTCTGCGGTTTATATATTGCTGTTAAATGTATATTGGTTTTATTAAGTTTTATTGTTAATATTTCAGTATTTTTTTTTGTTCGACTTTCTTGTACTGTAGTTGTTATTCCGTTTTTTATATATATTGCAATACCTCCACCTTTTATTGGTCTATTATTAAATATAGCTGTATAATTTGGAATTTGGAAGTATGTTTTTTCGTTTGTATATATCCATGTTTCATTTATTACTATGATATAGAACATAAAAAAAATATTTCGTTAAAATCGGTGAACCGGGACTATAGTAAACTTTATCCATTTTTTTAGTTTTATTATTTTTTTTCACATGTGTCATGTCTTTTTAATGCTTTTTTACATGTTTGGTTCTTTTTTAATGCTTTTTTAGCAACATTTTCATGCCTTTTTAAGCGCTTTTTTCCCTTATTTTTAATGCTTTTTAATCCGCTCTCTAGTTATAATCATTTGTTGCAGTTTTATTGTATAATAATCTAACTATTTTTTTAAGTTAAAAATTAAATGTAATTTTAGCTATTTGTCTATTATTAACGTTTTTTGTTTTTATAGGAACATTTAAAGTACAGCTTTTATTATTTTATCTGTCCGAATGGTAGCGCAGGCTTATTTTTAGTTTCACCATTTCTTTAATATTTGGATTGCTAAGGGTCTGCAGTATGGGTAGCAATATTTTAAACTGAAATGCTGTTGGGACAAGTATAGCATTCTATTTTTTTAACAAATTCTATTGTATTGGTTACAAGTTTTGTAAGTCTCATTAATAGCTTTTTGACAATAGATAAGTTATAGTTAGAATTGATTGTTTTAAATATAACTCCAAAATTATAAATGCTTCAAGGTTCTGCTTTTTTGCAGACTTTATTTTTAATTAAACAAAAATTTTATTTATTGTTTTGCATATTAACACTCTTCATAATTAACGCCAAAAATCTAAACTAACTTTTCATAATTTTTAAAAACCATATTGACAAATATGATTTTCAGACTAAAATCTGTAACATTTATAAATAAAGATATTGAAACAATTTCTGAATGGAGTACGCCCAACTAACTCAACTTTTTATTGTTTCAAAATCAAAATCCGTGAATTATTACTACCAAATGTTAATCTGAACAACAAACCCATATCTAATATTTTTCAATTTGTCTTCTATAGGTTACAATTTTACATAATCTAAATGTTGTTAATATAGCTTTAAAAGTATCTAGAAAACTTTTTTAGGTACTATCTTTTATGTTGTTTATATAGCTTTAAAAGTATCTAGAATATTTTTTTAAGGTATTAACTTAACTTAACTATTTTTTACGAAATAAAAAGGGTGAAACTTAAACTTTAGTAATTTTCTGTTTCTTTCTTTACTAAAAGTTAGTAAAAAATAAAACAAAAATGTGGGACGCCAAGATCTTCTGCAAACACAGCAACAAAAGTTAGAAGCTAGGTCTAATGTAGTGTATTTAAATATTAATAAATATCTATTAGTAAATATCTATTAGGAGTCATAACTATAACACGAAGCACGATCAGCAGTTGTTAAATATTAAATACATCACAACATTTTATAAGGTAAATAATAATTTTAATCTAATTGTTTTTACTCTTAAAACTAATTTTAACGTAAATATGTTTTTGATATCATATGTTCATTATTTTATTAATGCTGTATTTTTATGTGCACCAATTTTAAGTTATTTTTAAGATTTATGACACTTTACATACTGTAAATGATATACAGGGTGTTTAAAGACAAGTGTCAAAAAATAAAGGGTGGGATTGGTTAGCTAATTATAAGAAAAAAGCTTCCATTAACATGGTTCCGCAAACGCACCGTTTTCAAGATACAGGGTATAATTTTTTTTATTTTTTTTTTATTTTTTGATAATATTTTAGTAATCGTTTAAGAGACAAAACTGAGCTTTTGTACACTTCTTAGCATTAATATTAGCTACTTTTTAAGCGCTTATTTAATTTTTTTCATGTGCCATTGACGGAGATTTTAGGGTTGCGTGAGGTTTTTATGGCTCAAATTTTTAAGACACTTGGGAAATTGGCATTCTAAAAGCACATTGTGAACCACCAATATTTTTTACACAAAAAAAGTACTTCTAGTCAAAAGCTCTAACGCAAACCGTTTTAGAGAAATATGGCATTTTATGATGGAAAACATGGAAAATAGTAGCAACATGTTTTGTTGTTGATAAAAACATTTGTTTTTGATCTAGTTGTCAACGCATTTGAGTTATTGACAATTGTCGTTTAGTTGTTAAATAACCTTTTTAAAAAAGAGTCAATATTGCGGGAACTTATTATCTTTATCACCCAATTAATTTGCCCATTCTTAGTATTTTGCTTGCGTGGTGATAGCAAAATAAATAATTACAGTGATAGCGAGATGTGCGATATGCATTTTGTTTATGGCGTTGCCGATGGAAATGCAGCATAAGCATGTTGTTGTTGTACCAAATGGTACTGGTAAAAGCCTTTTTACCAGCAAATTTTTGACAAAGATTGGCTATGTGTCAATGGTTTTAAGAAAGAATTACGCAAAATCGTCGATTCTTAGAACAAGTTTTATTTACGGACAAAGCAAATTTTTCTTGCAATGCAATTATGAACTTCTATAATAATCATGTGTGGGCCAACAAAAATTTACATGCCATAATGGAAGGCTATCATCAGCAAACATTTTCTGTTAATTTTTGAGCAGGTGTTGTAGGAGACCATTTAATAGGTCCATATTTTTGCCGTAGACTAAATGGTCAATCATATCGTAATTTTCTTGAAGAAGAGCTGCCAAGACTTTTAGAAGACGTTGTAGTTCAATTAAGAAACAAAATGTTGTTCATGCAAAATGGTGCTTCTGCACATTTTAGTTTAGTTACGCGTCAATTCTTAAATGAACAGTATAGGAACCGTTGGATAGGTCGAGGAGGCCCACAGGCTTGGTCTCCTTAGTCTTCAGATCTAAATGTTTTAGATTTTTTTTTGTGGGGTTACTTAAAAAGTTTAGCTTACACTACATCAGTTAATACTGATGAAGAACTAAGAAATTGCATTATTGCAGCCTGCAATACGATACAAAACACTCCAGGCATTTTCGAACGAGTACCTCAGTCAGTAAGACGTATGTTGGAAGCCTGCGATACCGTAGGAGGAAGTTATTTTTAACAATTTTTGATTTTTATGTTATTGCTTAGTTTTGTAAAATAAAGGAGGTTTTGTGATCATGTTGCTACTTTTTCTTACGTCGAAAACGGTGCGTTTGCAGAACCATGTTAATAGGAACTTTTTTTCTTATAATTAGCCAAGAAATCCCACCCTTTATTTTTCGACACATGTTTTGAAACACCCTGTATATGTATATATGTATATGCACACAATCTTTGCGTAGATTATAGAGAGATAAACTTTTTACTCGTAACGTGTGATTAACAAATTTTCCAAAGTTAGTCATTGTCAATGTGATTATGATTGAAATTCTTAGAGAAGATTAAAGTTTTAATCTGTTCTTATCTAATTTTTCATTCAATAATCTTTAACATTACAAAATGTTGTTTTCTCGGTCAAAAATGTAGTTTTTCATTGATAACTAATCTTGTTTATACGTAAAACCTAGAAATATTGTTGCATAGAATAAGAAAACCGAAGTTGTTTTTAGGGTTACTTAAATATGAAGATTTGTAATGATACAATTTCAATATAAATAATACAAATGAAATAACTAATTAATTTGATAATTTTATTAGTAAGATGAAAATATCATTATAATGAACTAACCATGTTATTACTTTGCATTTTGGTAAAGATGAAAATAATTTAATTAATAAAATTTAATAAAACAAGATAATAATTAATACTCACACTATCAAATTTCATATTAAATCAACGATTTAAAAATAAAATACTTTTATTTGTCAGTTAATTAATAACAAATATTAGTAAACATTTAGAATATTCTCAGACGTAGATGTTGAATCCCATTACACTGGAGCAACCGGTGCGACGCGTTTAAGCGCTTCCGGCCGCAGCAGCAAGCAGATTTTTTTCCATGGGCATTTCCAGTAAACCGTCACAAAGCAGCACATGCACAAGCGTCAATAAAAACATTTAATTTATTGTGTAACACTGTTATAAAATATATATATATATATATAATCCCTGAATATTACTAAAATAATAACTTGCTCTCAGAGCTGTAACAAATCATTTTAAAAAAGATTTAAATCATTTTTTGTGTAAAAATGATTTAAATCATAAGTCATAAGCTCTAGTTTTAAATATAAATTATTTAAATCATAAGTCAAACTTTACTTTAAAATAGAAATGATTTAAGTTTTAATTCTTTTTTTTTTCAATGATTTAAATTTTAAGTTTTAAGTTTTTTTTTATAAAGATTCAGAGTCTTGCATTTAGAATCTGGGCGGCTGAATCTACGTATGAAGGGGGCCTTATTGCTTACATATACAATAATAATAATTATTATTAATTTTAAATACTTATTTAATTTGAATATTTAATAAATAGTCTTAGGGGGGGGGGGGGGGTAAATAAAAAAAAAGAAATAAAAAAAATATATATTTTATAGTACAAAAAACAACATAAAAAGGACCGTTTGTAACGTTTTAAAGCGTTGGAAAAATTAACGATTATGTTAATTGTTTTGAATATGGAATATCTGTAATTTTTAACAATAAAAATTGATAAGCAAAAAAAACGCCATTTTAATTGATTTAAATTATTTTAATTGATTTAAATCATTATTTTTGATTTAAATCATTGATATTTTTGAATTAAATCATTATTTTTGATTTAAGTCTTTTGAATATTTTAAATAAGTCTAAAAAACAAATCATCATTTATAAAATAATTTAAATCACAAGTCTTAAGTCTTCATTAAAAAAAAAATGATTTAAATCAAAAGATTTAAGTCAACAAAATGATTTAAATCAAGAAAATGATTTAAGCATTTTGAATCCTTACAGCTCTGCTTGCTCTTTATCCACCGGATTCGGAAGTCACCTAATAAGCCGTTGGTCTCATCAACCTTCTTCAAACAAGTTGTAAGACTTCTGGGCGGTGTAAAATAGCTGTAAAACGTGCATTAGAGAAGAACTAATAAATACAACACTTCTTCACTAAACAAACACTGAAATCTGACTCAGATCATTTTGAGTAAAAAGAGCCACTATAATTTACTTAAGTATAAAAGAGTATAAAATGTGTATTGTAATCATGACATTTTAGTTTTCTTTATTTATTATTTTAAGTAGTATTTAATTGTTAAATAATTATTTGAACAATAGTTAAATAATTTAACCAATACTGGTTTTCTAAAAAAACTGAGTTTGTTAAACTTTTTGATCAATGTAAGATCTAAAAAGTCAATCGTTTTATTGATTTCTGACTTTACCGTAAAACCACCATCATAAGATAACAACGTACAATTCAATGATACCTAAAGCAATCACAATTGACTAGGTCACTACCCGCTTGGGCTTGGGGTACATGTACGTTTTTATCTACAATTAAGCTTTGCAGCTTATCTAATTCGTTATTACCACAAATTAGTAGCGTTGTTAGAAAATATTTTTTCGATTACATCTCTTTTGGACACTAATCTTTTTAGGACCTTCTGAGGAAGCTTTTATAATAATACTAATAATAATAATAATGATAATAATAATAATAATAATAATCATTTATTTACGCAACTGCATTTACATGTTAAATTTCATAAAAATTGTTTACAAACAGTTATTTTAAGCATGGCAAACAAACGAGACTATAGGACATATGCAAAAGAGAGCAACTCCTAACCGCACGTTGGGAAACATGAATATTAATCATATCCAAGATCTGCTGACAGCCTGCTTAATACTTTAAACAAAAATTTCATGTTAATCTTTTTTTTTTGTTTTTTCAACGCAGACAATTCCAAATAAATCTTAATTTTTTCAAATGATAAATACAAACCAGTAAGGCTGAGTTTAAATAATACCAGTTTGTAAAATTTATTTTGAACTGACTTCAATCTGTCAATAAAAGTTTGGTAGGATGGAGACCATATTACGCTACAATATTCTAGATGTGATCTCACCAGAGAATTGTACAAGATACAAAAAGCCCGTATGTTACTAAAATCAGCAGTAGATTTTTTAAGAAATTTGTGCATCTTGTTAGTTTTATTAATAATTAAATCTAAATGAAGATTGAATGACAGTTTGGAATCCAGCAAGATTCATAGGTCACGGATTGAGTTGACTTTTTCTAAACCGGTACTTTTTAAAGTATAGATGAAATTAACAGGATTTTTGCTTCTTGAAAATAATATATACTGACTATCTTTAATATTAAGATTTATGGGCAATTCCATTTCAAACGGACCAGAGCTGGGGGGGGGGGGGGGGGGTGCATTGAGAAACTTGCTTATGTATTTTTTTTTTAATTTTTATAACTTATTAGTCGTCCTTTGATCGGTATGTGAAAGTATGTAACACATAAAAAAAATTCTACGAGTTTTTCAATTCAACTCGAGTGGAATGCCCATATTGCACTTAGACGTTTGGAGCACTCCGCCTGCAGCGTCGTGCAAAATACTATTTTGTCGTTTGTTAACTTTATCGCATTTTTTGTTTAAAAACCGCAATTTTAACTCAAAAAAGAAAAATTTACTAATCAAATCAATCAGAAATTTTCCGTAGAATCCAAATCTGGTGCCATTTCAAGTCTATAACCTGTCAATAAGCCGCAAAAACCATAAAACCATGTTTTTGTTCTCAGTGACCTGAGCAAAAAGGAGCGTTTGAAATGGAATTGCCTTATATGGTTAAGAACACGCTATTTATTGAACGCTAAAAAATCCCTTTACATGGTAAGACAATCAGCAATAGTGCTAACTCTACGATATACCTTTACATCAACTGCAGACAACAGGTGGTGATATTTTAAAATATCAAATATATCATTAATAAAAATTGAAAATAAGACAGGTCCCAAATGGGACTCTTGGGGGCACGACTGATGTTTTCTTAATAGAATGAGTTAGATAGGTGTTAATTTTTTCTTGGATAGTATTAAATCAATTAGTTTTTTTTTTTAATTAAAGTGAAAACTGTGTTTTTAGGTACATACAGATCGATTACAAAATAAATAACGTCATAAAATATAGCAACCGCACTTTTTACAGATTCACATAGATTAAAAATAGACCAATTAGTGCGGACCAAAAATTTAATAATTCTTACGTAGTTAGCACGTTTAAAATCATATTTTAAATAAATTCTATTACCAACAGCAGCACATTCTTTGATTACAACACGAATAAAAAGAGAGGAATGATATCTGTCGCATAGAATAATATAAGCGCATTTAGATACTTGCATAGTATCACTATTGGTAAAACATACATTTACAATAGTATTAAAATCATTGGGTATAGAATTAAATTGGTTTAAACCTAATGCACCAATACTATTACAAAAAAAAAAGTTTTTACCGTAGATGAAATATTAGTTGGAGTTAGCTCAACTGAGTTTTCATCAGGTAACCAGTTGATATTGGGCAGGTTGAAATTACCTGTGACTACTATTCTATTTTCAGAAAACTTCAAAATGGCATCTTCAACTACTTCAACATGGCCAGCGTATAAATCAATAGGATTTGGGAGGAATATAACTGCAGCTAACAATTAGTTCAAACAGCGCAAAACTAATTTTTACAATAACCATTTCAAGGTTATCATTTGAACTCCGTCTCCACCACCACTGTTTTTTTTCCTGTCTAACCGATAAACAATGTATCGGTTATCAATAAATTTGTTATTGAATATAGAAGCGTGAAACTTGGTTTCAGTAAGAACTATTAAATTTTGATAGTAAATTGCTTATGGATTTTGAGTTAGTTACTACTTCTGCGTTCCCTGGTAATTGCTGTCCGGAAAGAAGTGACGCTTTGGGTGGCAATTTATATAAAAAAACTCCTTGACGGCAATGCCAACCGGTCATTGATTGGTGTCTAAAAGTCAAAGAATAAGTAATTCTTTTACATTTAGTTTGAATAAACAGGTATCTTCATTGTTGGTAAGTGAAAAACATTTAGCATCATTAATGCCAAGAGAATCATTCATATATTTGAGAATATCTGAGTTTTTTGTTTTTGGCATAATTCCACCCAAATAGAGCCAATGTTTTTTTTCTGTGGATGGTTAAGTATGTTAATTTTACGTGTATTACATAACATTTTGCAATTTATTTTTTGAACATCTGTTTAAAAAAAAAATAATATGTAGGTATTACTCTTTTTCTTGGCAAAACTCCCATCATAGGCGTACTTGTTTTAGGTTTGAATCAAAGACACCTTGAACATGTATGCTTCTTAATGCGCTTCAGGCAGCTAACGGTGTAGCCTGGAGACCGGAATGCAAGTTTTTTTATGCTCGTCAAGTTTTGGTGTTTCAAAGATCATTTGTTGACAGTACAACATTCTTAGGTTAGGTTTAAACATCATGCGTTAATAAATTTTAGGTACCATGTCATGATTCTGACGAGCTTGGTAAATGAAAACAATCTTTCAAACCCTTCTGAACAAGGTATGTTTAAGATTTTATCTGCTAGGTTTTTGTTTGTTTATGGTGCCAATCTTGACTTTTAAATATTTACTGAATTCAGCCATTGCAATTGGCAACAAAGGTTTTTTACTTGTTTGATAATGACTTAATTCATGCCATAGTTATTGTTGAGTCAGAGTAATATGTTATTTTTTTAAATTTGAGACTTAAAACCTTACGTAATATGTTAATTAATTGTGCAGTTAAGGCTGCTGCACACAATTTCAGGCAAGAGAAATTTATTATTTTACTGATGCTATCTTTGACTTATCTGATATGATATTGCTTAAAATGATACCTTTTGCTTGGTTAGCAGATTTTACGTAAATGCAATATCCATATGCTAATTCACTGGCATTTCTCAATGCATGCAATTCTAGATTGCAAGTTTTATTTGTTGGTAAGTGCCGTAGTATGCTAATTTTATAGATATCTGTTAACTGTATTAGCAAATTGTTTTATTCTGCGTATATATGCGCTAGTACGGACTCATCCCAATAAATCTTTTTCTACGACAGTCTTTGCATAAATATTTTTGTTTTATTTATTATAAAGCTTAATAATCCAAATGGTTCAAATATTTGAGATATCTTAGCTAGAATAGTCTTTTTTGTTGTTTGCTGTTCTACATTAAACTTAGATACCAAAGGTATCCTCTTTACGTTTTTACCATATCTGATTTCTCCAAAGTGAGAACCGTTGGTTTGCCTGGGAGAAAGTCTAGCAGCACTTTTTTGGTGTTGGAGGCTTATTTATGAAGTCTGGCTTTATTTATCATCATTTTAACTTTTTTTTTAAATTTTGCTTAAGTCGTCAATATTTTCGGTTTTGATAATCATGTTATCTACGTAGAAATTCTCATTAATTATTACTGTTTTTTGTTTTTTTCAGCTAATGTAGTATATTTATATTAGACTAGTTCTTATTTTTTTTTTGTAGAATTTTTTTAAGTGCATTCTCAGAAAGTAATCTTTATGCAAAAAATTACCCATGCCAAATTTCAGCCCTTAAGAATCAAAAGTGTAGCACTTCCTTTAAAATTTTAAAAGTAAACTCATTACTTCACTTAAAAAAAAACATTATTAGAACGTTACAAGTTTGACAAAATGAAGAAAATACGTACAATACGTTATTTTAAAGGTTTTATAAATAAAAAAAAATATATAGACCTAAGCCTCAAATTCTAATAATTTTTATTTAAGAGTCTAATTTTATGTTCAAAATTTAAAATATAATAAAAACATAATAATATAAAAAAAAATTAAACAGAGTATATTAATGTAATGTTTCATGTGGAACTTAATTAGCAAGTACGCAATTGCTATTTCGAAGACCCAAGGTGTGCATCTGACTTAAATCTAGAAGCTATGATACTTAATAAGTATATTAATTTAAAATTTGGCATGGTTTACTTTTTTGCATAAAGATTACGTTTTGAGAGTGCACACACAAAAATTGCACCAAAAAAATTAGAAACCAGTCTAATATATATACGTTTAAAGTGGTTTTATCTTAAATAAAAATTGTAAATTTTACTCTGAAACCATTGTCTTAAATACATTGTTGCGGTTGAGTGGCATTTATAATCTCGAATATAGATTAAAAAAGTTGCTTGTTTATTTAATTTTAATTTCTTTGCTAGAAGATGCATTTGAAAACTTGAATCTAATAGGGTTCTAACCAAATACTTGTTTCCCTGGCAATCATCTAAATATACCTTACATGTTTCTTTTGCTTTTGCTGATTTATTCATTTGATTACTGTTGTATTTGAATTTGGTTCTTTTTCTTTCTTAATGTCGCCATCAATATGCAATTTATTACATTTACTACATTTAAATGACTTGCAGTTTCTGGCAATGTGATTTGATTTTATGCAATTTATGCACAGTTTCTTCTCGGTTATTAGACTCAATATATTTTCGGATGTTTATTAACCAATTTTGACATATATATACAAGGTTTGTGATTGCATAAATAACATTTCAATGATCTTGCTGCATCCGTAGTTGATAAAATCTTGCTGTTTTGTTTTGCTTCATTTTCGTATTTTTCTTGCAAGCATTCTGCAGTTAATTGTCAAAAAATCTTGTAGTTGATTAAATGTTGAAAATTTCTTTGTCACCAACAATTTTTTTCAATAGTTTTTTCATTTATGTTTAATTTTTGAATTATTGGGTGACGTGTTTGTTTAATAACGCTTTAATACATGAAACGCATATATGTGCTGTGTGCATTTATCCAGCAGTGAACAAAACGCTTCATGCAAAGCTCTTGGCACTAAAAGAAGTTTAAGTAATCTTTTTACATAGCACTGCACTATTGCTCGAGTATTTTTGTATTGCTTTTTAATAGAGCCCATGCTTCCTTATAGTTGTTGGCAGTTATTGATAAAGCACTAATTATCTCTGCCGTTTTTGTTTTAGTTCTGCATTTAGGTAGTGCATTTTATGTTAGAGTTTTTATCTATTAGCAAAGCAAAGGTGTTATAAAGTTATAACCATCAGTTATATGTGGCAAAAAATTAATTGGGGTAGATTTAAAGCCGGAATTTGATTTGTGACGTAATTCCGCTTCTAGTTGGTGTCATTAAGTTTATTTCTATTTTAGCTTTGGACATAAATTTTTAAACTTAAGCTTGCATCTGAAATATATTCGGTTTTTATGATTTTAAATCAGTTTTGAGCGTTTTTAAGAGATGCGTTAACTTCTGTTTTATTCGCGTACTTGCTTCTTTGAATTAGGATATGATTTTTAAGGGTATTTGCGCTTCTAGTAGAAAAGTTTTTTTACATCGTTTGCAGGCACAGCATTTACTTCCATATTTACAGTTGGTGTTGTTTGCATACTGCTTGTTGCAGTTAGGCATGCCATTATATTTTGTTTTATTGCCCAAATTGATAAACTCAAATTAAATGCTGTTTCATACTTGCGCTACTGGTTGATTAATTGTGTTTGGTTTTTTTACAATTGATTTGGCTTTAAAAGGCCAATGTCTTGGCTTGATCAGCTTTTTGATTGCTTTTTTTATTTTGATTGAATTAAAACTTGGATTGTTTATAAATAACTTTTGTTTATTTTTAAATATATATTATTAGTACTGTTTCGAATTTATAAAAAAAAATTAATACAAAAATTGAAGTAAAGAATTTTGAAAAAAACACAAAAAACGCACATTTTTTGAAAACAAAATCAACAAATTGCTTTTAAACCAAATTCAAAATTATCAAATATATTACTTAAAGCTAAAGATAAAATTAATCACTTAAGGAAATTAGGTGTTTATAAAATCTCATGTTCCAAATGCAATAGTGTTTATGTTAAGAAAACTGGTCGAAGTTTTGATATACAGAACATTTTAAAGCGATTAGACTAAATCACGATAAAAGTTTATTTGCAAATTATATTATAATTTCTAATCATATTTTCCTTAAACAATTACCATCCTTTGCTACATCAATAATGCGGTACTGGTAGTACAAAACAAAGATGGCTTTCAGAGATATCTGCACTGGTTTAACTGTACAACAAAATTATTTAACAATTTTTACCCCAAAAACAAACAATATCTAAAATACTGATCAAGTGTATATTAGCCGCAGATGATAAAATAATACAGCAAGAGATAAAATTCAAATATCAGCGGATATATGTTTTAAGGTATGCCCGTAGAAGCGGAGATAAGACACCAAACAATTAAATTAATAAGAACAGCAACATGCCTAAATAATAGAATATATAATGCCGTAATAAGGGCCAATAATAACCTACACCGCAGAGACCCGGCCTGACACTGCCAAAACAAAAAAGCTCTTGGAAAAAAGTGAAATCAAAGTTTTGCGCAGAGTTTTTAAGAAAACACTACTAGCCATAGAACGCAATAAAATTATTAAAAAAAACTGCAAAATAGAAAACATCAACAAATGGGTGCCAAGCAGAAAACATGAATGGAACTAGCGCATAAACCGCAGTGAAGGAGAAGTATAAGAAGACCGGAAAAACAATGAAACGACCACATTGCCATCGACGAAGACTAAAGGCATAAGAGACAAAAATAAAACGTTATGTAAAAGATAAAAAAAAAGAGGAAAAAATAGAAAACTGTAGAGTGCTATTTTATTTAGTGTGAAGTTTATTGTAACTGTGAACAGTGATTTATTCAAACTGTATATTGATTATTTAAATTATAGGTACAACAGTGTTAACACAAGAATATAATGCTTTTATAATGAAAACTTATTAATGCAGTAAAGCAATCAATGAGAATGGCACATAGTTGAACTTTCTTTAGTAATGCCTAAATCAATTTAAAAACAGTTTTTTTTGCAGTTTGTTTTACGTTTGTGAATTACAAATTTACATTATTATTGAACGATTTGAATGTTACTAGTAACTGTAAGAAGAAATCACATAGCAGCCCAATTTACAAAAACTATAAAAATACTCCTAAAATTTTATATGAAAGTTGTAGTTGTTGTAGTTTTAACAATTACTTTTACTCAATTGCAGATTGGTATTATTTATCAAAATACCAATAAAATTAACAAACTTGTGTTGCCAGAAATTTCCAAAACTTGTGTTGCCAAAAATTTCCAAAACTTTGTCAAAACAACTTTAGAACCAATTAAAATAAATGAGTTGCAATTTCAAGTAGAAAAATAATTGGACTTGATTTTTTTAATAAAAAAGTTAATGCGGAATAAATTATACAATGATGCATTGCAGACTGGCTATTTGAACAAATCTACTTCTCATACGACAAATAAAATAATAAATTGTTTAAAAAAATATTTTATAAATATTGTTATATTTTTTTATTTTATTTTTAGTTGCTTACCATATTTTTATTAATCACAAAATACTGTTATAACTATAAATATAACTCCATGTAAACAGCAGCTTACTATTATTTTTTAAATTAATTTTCTGAGTGGCTTGTTTTATACTAGAGTAATTGATGTAGTTATAATATCTAATATTAAAAATAATTCTAATCATAGCACAATAGTTAATTATTTACGTTTTTTTTTTAATTTAATGTTATTATACGCTTATAGTGCAGTTATTATAAGAAAATAATTAAACTTGTGTAGAACATAGTTATATAAATTTATTTTTTTATATAACTAACACGACGCATGCTAATCCTCCCAACCGCCACTCCGTGTTTAAACGACGTATACTATTACAGCCTGACACGAATATTGTGGTCTCTATATAGGCAACTTAGTATACACAAAAATTATGTTAAATGTAGTTAAACTAATGCTTTTGTCCGTTTTAGCACTTTTCATTTGCGCTTACATTTTAAACGTTCCATGGGCGACGTTGTTCTTGGATTGAAAGATGTTAAAACGGGCAAAGGCATAAGTTTAGTCACATTCAACATAATTTTTGTGTATACTAAGTTGCCTATATAGATGCCACAATATTCGTGTCTGGCTGTAACTTAACACTACTCAGTAATAATAATGAAGGAGCAGCCATTGTTGTTAAATCATTTGACCGTATCGCTTCACCGAGCAAAAGTTCCGCTCCTTTGTACACTGCCTGCTACATGCCTCACTCTACTAAATTTGTGCCGGCTCGGTCCATCTCATCATCCGCGCGTCATCGTAACATCTGCATTTGTTCCCGCGCTGCTTTTTTATAAATTAAACCTGCACATAATTATTGATATGTTCTGCGCACATATAATTTCTCCGTAGCATAGAACTAGTTGTCATACCGCATTCTCTACAATTACATCAATCACTTAATTAACACATCCCTAAGGTATATTCTAACACCAGTGTGTTTATAACTGGTTCTTACTAATGTAATGTGCTCTGCATACAACCTTATGACTCAATTGGCCTATGTACATACCTAAAGACTGTTACAAATAAGACCTCAATGCCAAATACGGTGTTAACATAGAAACCTATGACCTCGTGCCATTGTATAAATAACTATCTTTTACGGCCTAGTACAACTCTAACTCTAGCAGCAAACCCGGTATGCAACAACTGGCAAGTACCTCAATGATCTCAATGCTAATGTACTTTGTTTTACACACATCCCAGACTCTTCTCAGCCTTTGTGTGAATAACCTCAAACAGTTTTGAAATACTTCAATGACCTCTTGTCAATGTACTTTTTTACACCTCAAAGACCTTTAATCCATGTGTGAATAACCCTCAGGTTCTCAGACAATACATGTACGTAAATAACATCACATATAGTACATGATTGAATATAAGCAATGTTAACAAAACTACCTCTAACACTTGGTCAATATGTTTTTAAACCTTTCTTGTACATGTTTATTTTTTTTTGTCAGTATAAAATGGTTTTAAAAAATATAATTTTTATTGCATTTTTTTAAAAAAATTTTCTTACATTTTTTACTTACTCAACAATTTTTTGTCTGTGTCATAAGCACTGTTCTTATTTTTAACTTAACCACACTGTTTCTAATTTTTTCTTGCAATAATCTAAAACTATAAATATAGATTTTGGTATTTTCTATTTTTATTTTTTAACTTTTTGTATTATGTTATAAATCTAAGCGAAGGATAGTTCTGGAATATTTTGTATAATTGATTCTTTCCTTTTTATATATTAAAAACATGTTTATCAAACATTGCTTCTATTCATTAGATAAAAAGATAACATTTTTTGATCAATTTACTGGTGTTACATACATTGATTACTAAATCTCTAATGCAGTGTCTAGACTTATATTAACAAAATAATAGATTTTTTTAATTTGAAATCTGCAGAATTTATAAAAAAGTACAATCTCAAATTTCTTAAAACTTAAAAAATATAACCGGAATTAAATTATTGTTTGTTTAAATTTTTTTTTAGAACGACAAATGATTAGTTTTTGATCGATATATTTTTAATTTAATTATTACAGAATAACATTAACAGTTACCACCAATAAAATGTAAGAAATAAATATACAAATAATTAGAAATTAAATAATGAAACAAATGACTCCAACTGAATCTAGTGCTATTTAATAAATACTACATGTCCGCATTAATCGGTATCATTTAGCATTTATACAATTAGTAGCTATTTTGCGAGTTTTGAACAATTTTTAATCGTAATGAATAAGGCAGCTATTGACACGAATTAATGCGGACATTTAGTATTAAATTTTACTAGATAGAGTCACATCCATTTGTTTTCATTATTTACATCATCAATTATGTTTTTCTCTGCGTCTGGCGTCCTTGCACTGCGGTCTCTCAGTCCTATTGTACACCACTGGTTGTTACTCTTTTAATAGTTTTGTTTGTTTTAATGAAGTTTATAAATTTGTTGCCAAGGAAGTGTTTTAAGTTTTTTTCTTTTTTGGTTAGTTTGTGCTTGCAAAAAATAACTTTGTTGCTTGTTTTAAACGTTAGATTTGCTTAGTACATGTAGCAGAGTTTTTTTTGTTTTCCAGACATGCGCAGCGTAAGGAATCCATCTGGATTTTAATTCTATGCTGTGTTTGTATAGGCCAGTGTTCAGTTATAAGTTCTGTTAGATTTTGAAGTTTTGTTCTCTTTGGTTTTGTTAGAAATGACCTTGTTTTGTGTCAAGTTACTTACGGGTTATTTGTTTAACAATCTAGTATATTTAGGTTCAATAAACGTTTCTCTGATGCTCTTTTTAGCAAACTGGTCTGTTTTAAGATTACATTGTATAAGGTGTAACCAGTTATTTGTGGTTAATGCTGCTAGACTGGTTACGCAGTTTACTATTAGTTTGAATTTTATTACTGGCCAACGTATCGCTTGTTCTGCCGCTTGGCTGTTTGACATGATGATTATCGGTCTGTTAAAGTATTGTCCCAATTTGGATAGGTTTCTAACAAACCATTTAATGGCAAATATCTCCGCTTGAAACACTGAGGCATGTTTTGACAAAGATAACTTGACTAACGTCATCTAGCTTCTGTCTTTGTATATTCTAGTTCCAGTACTATTGTAATATTTAGCTCTGTATACCAAATGAATCCTTTGATCGCGGCCGGGTATTTTTTATTTGTCCTGTTGTCTTGTGACGGTATTATCACATAAAAATAGCTTCTGCATGCAATAACTTTTTATGAAGTTTGATCTTACACCCAGTATTTTTTTTTGTGTAACACATTTGTTATTTTTAGTTTGAAAACCCCAAGTTTTACAGTGTGTTTATTTATCTGCTAAGTGCAGTAGTGGTAGCATAAGCCGTGTTTTAATAGCTGCTGTGGGAGTGGTTCTCATTGCTTTCGTTAATAACAAATATGTTAATCATTCTGCATTAGTACGTTTTGCATCAAGTTGGATACAGTTGCTTCAAACTTCTAGCTTACAAGGATGGTAATATTATTGGCGTAGTCTAAAACAAAAACGCACAAGCATTTTTTCTAACGTTGCCATGTTTTGAGTTAATATAAGACTTACAACTTTAAACTGATTTGAATTAAAGTTTTTTCATTTTATAATAAATAATATTAAAATATTTGCACTTTAATGATGATAATTGCATTATTATTCAATAGTTATTCAAATTTGACACACTGTTAGAATTCCGTTAGAAATTGTCATTGAAAACACCCAATAATAAAGTTTTGAAAATTAAATCTAAAAATTCGCATTAAAAACCAGTATTGATTGTTTAAATTTTTTGTAAAAAAACTCCTGATTAACAAAGTCATTATTAGAACTAGAAAATAATTAAGAAGTTTGATAAAATTATATAATGTTTTATTAATTAAAGTAATTTTTGTTTACGCAAAAGTCAATCAGCTAACACACAACTGTAATTATTTTTGAAACTTTAGTAAAACCATCTTATTAGAATTGCTGGTATATTTGCAATGGTGCCGCTTGATTTGGTTTTAGAACATGTCTTGAAACGACTTAAAGCCTTTAAAAACAAAACAAAAATTAAATACATTAAACTTTTTTATAAAATTTAATTATTAAAATATTTAAATAGTTCCAAAAAAGTGTATTTATAATTTCAGATTAAACTGTCAAAAACTAAATGCAACCGTCCAAGATTTCATTTCTTTTGTAATGCAATTTTTTTAATAAACATATTTTTGAATTAATTTAGAAATAAATAAAAGTTGTGCTTTAAATGCTTAGTTGCTGCTTTTTTGACGTTTATTATGCTTTTTTTGCTTTTAAAATCGGAGTTTTTATTAAAAATTTAGTATCATCTATTACAAGTATGGAAAAATATATTATTGTTAATTGCTTCAGCAACTTAGGATTACATTAAAATATTTATTAATATGTTATGTAATGTATAATATTATTTAGTTTTTTCACCTATATTATTTAGTTTTTTCATTTTCTTATTATTTATTATTTTTTGTAAAGTTTAATTAAAACTTGCAATGTCTTACCAAACAAACTTTTTTCCTGCGTTATTGGCATTCTGCAGCTTTTTTAACATTTTTAATGCTTATTTCAGAAAAATGTGTGTTTATTCTGATAGTTGTCATTTCAGAGTTATCTTTTTTATTATAAAATAAGTACGTTATGACCAAGTGCGGATAAAAAGGCATTAGTTTTTATCCGCACCTAGTCATAACGTACTTATTTTATAATAAAAAAACTGAAATGACAACTTTCAGAATAAACACACATTGACAGAAAAACCTTAACATACAAATAAATTTCATTCATAAAGGAAACTAAAATTGTATATAGGAAACTAGAGCTACAGGCAGGTATATTATGTTGCCTATAGTTATTACCCAAATTGTAATTTAAATACCAGTTACAGAAATTAGAAAAATTACGATAAATTATTTTAATTTACAAAATATACAAAACTCTTTAAAAAGTAACAAACATAGTATATATGTTCACATTTTATTACACTAATATACTTATTA
This sequence comes from Tachinus rufipes, assembly GCA_963932245.1. Classification (NCBI taxonomy): domain Eukaryota; kingdom Metazoa; phylum Arthropoda; class Insecta; order Coleoptera; family Staphylinidae; genus Tachinus; species Tachinus rufipes. Next base: position 64,877,537 of record OZ010745.1, on the reverse strand, counting down.
AAATAATGAGATTATAATTGTTAATAATGAATCATCAAAATAAATCGCAATTCACTTTTTAATGAAGTTGAACCACATGCATAATAAATAATCAAGAAGGCACTGTATTTAACGACGAATAGAAGGAATCTCGTCCCAATACTGTTGGGTTGTCACCATTTTCATAATATTCAATATACCTGCAAGACAAAACATAATTTGTAGAATGGTTCCTGAAATGAAATAATTAATATATTACCTTTGCTTGGTGCGAAGTCTACAACATAAACCAATTATCACTCCTATTAATATAACAATGATTAATGCAAGCAGAAATATTAGATTGATTTTGTTTAAAAATAGGTATGAAATAATTATTGACATATATTCTGAAGGTTCCATTATTAATAAACTTATTATAAAGCATACAAAATTTAATGTAATACTATTTCAATATCAAACATCAAGAACATATACATACTAGATAAGTTATCAATACTGATATGCTGATATGTAGTTGGGCGTTTGACGGATGACATTGAGGGGTCAGGTCAAATTTAAGAATAATTGTTCTATATTTTTCCAAATTTGTTTGGCTTAATCTGTCAATTGAGCATTTTGTATTTGATGTACAAACATTTGTATTTTATTACAGTTCTCAATGATAAAAAAATAATAGTTATTCCTTTTTCTTTATCTAGTATATTAATCAAATTCTTAAATTTTTTCAATTTAAACAACATTGTTATGGTCGTAGATAAAGTTCAACAACTTGTTGTAATGACTATTATTATCAAGAACTAAGTTCATCAGAAACCATCAAATCATTCTTTATTATATCATATTTTATTATATTTTACTTTTGATACAGAATATGTAGTTAAGTTTATAATAACATATTAAAGCATTCTAATTTATGTTATTTACTTATTCAATTATTGTTTGTGTATGTTCAAAATACGGGTTGATAAATTATAGATTATAAACGGAACAACATTACTAAATAATAGGTTTATTATAGCAACCATTTTTTTTTAGTTTTAAAATGTGATATTTAGAATTACTTAGTATGCCACAACAACATAAAAATACCTGTCAATAAGTTTGTAGATGGCAATATGTTTTATATTTCTTTTTTAACAATGTCTACGGAAGTATCAATAAATCTGCAAGATATTGCAGATTGATGTTATCTCTACAGGCTGCTAAAGTAAGATACAGTAAAATTCAAAACATAGCTTTGAAAAATTTTTAGACTTGTTTATAGCAATTAAGGCCGCTCTACTATCCTTTAGAATTTAGAATTCTAGCCAGATATTTTGCGGTTTACTGTTTCTATAACCCTAAGTTATCTCAACTACTTCTGTTTGGAAGATAGTGGTATGCGTTCTTAGTGATAAATATGATTTGAGGTCCAAGTCTTGCAAGATGGTTTTTGTTCTAGAATCTTTACTAGTTTTTTAGTCATCTGTGTAGACTCTAATCAAAATGTTAACCACATTTTCTTTTTTATTTTATGTGTGCACACGTTGTAGGGTTTTTGAAACACAAAAGTGACATGTTATTTGTTGTGTTCCTAGCAGATGTGTTTTTCTAACGTCTTTTTTAGAAGAGTACTGTGTTTGCCAGCTTTTCTTGCAGTGTGCCAACGTCTAAGCTTTAATTAAACGCAAAGTTGTTTTCTCAACGTAAAACATTGCCTTTATAGCTGAAGTTGGTTTTGTCTGTATGCCAACCGTTATACTTAGGAATGCCATTTGCTGCAACTAATTTAGCTTGCAGACGTTTCTTGTATAGTTTTTGGCCACTAAATTAGTGCCCCGTATGTAAGCATCAAATTTATGACGGCCTTGTACAACCATAATACTATTTTCGGTGACAATCAACATGTTTTTTTTACAACTCGTCTGCATACCCAAAATGAAATATGAACGTGTTTGCATTTCATGTTTAGATGTAGTCTCTATAGAAGTTTGATGTTAAAAACTACTACTATACTTTATTTTGTTGATAGCAGTAGTTTTCTATCTATCTAGTGGGGCATTTAAAAGTTTTTGTAGATTAAATTTTCTAATTTTTGTTAGGTTTTGTTTGGTTTTTAGTAAGTTAACCGTAAGAGAGTTGTTATTTACCAGTTTTTTATTATTTTGGCAAACCTTTAATATTAAGTTGCAGAGTATGCTTTCAGATTTACCGCTTAGCTAGATTGTTATGTTATCTGCTTTGCCAATTATATAAGAACCACAATCATTGAGTAGTATGAAACGTTTATCTACTATATTTTATAGTAGTGAAGATATTACACTTCTATGAAGACAACCTTTAACAACAAATTTTTTGACCGTAAAGTTCTTTACGGTAACTGTTACGGTTTTTAGTTGATTTACATTTTAAAAGCATTTTTTGATTTTATTTGTGTAATGACATCTATAGCAGATTTATCCAATACATCTTTTATAATATTATTAATTTTTGCGGAGATATATTAGAAAACATACTACAAATGCCAAAGAAAACCAATTTGCAACTATTTGATATGTTTTTATTTTTCAGTTGCTTGCTTTTAAAATGTGTATAAATTAAAATTATTTTTAACTAACGCTGAGTTAGCAATGGAATCACCGCTTAGCTATTTTCTATGATACACTTAAAAGGAACACAAACCCAAAAATCTAGTTAAAATAAATTTTAGATTTTGCATTAACCAAAGATAATAATAAACTCAAATTTAAAATCCCCTGCGAGAAGTGCAAAAGAATACTCCTTTGCTGATCGTAAAAGGCAACCAATAGGCAAAAAGTCAACCTAAAAAAAAAAAAAATACAGTTTGTTCTGAACAAGTCAAACTTATTTGTAAGTTCATTTTTGACATAATTCACTTGTAATACTCACCTGCGTATTTGCAGTGCGCGATGACCCAAAAGTCAAAAAAAGGGGATCTTGGTAGTTGAAGGGCTAATACTTATGTTTAGAAGAGTGTTAGTTCCAACACACTGCTTTGGCTCTAGCTTCTGGTAAAACGAAAGGTTAAATCTAACCCAGTTTTTATCAATCAGTTCGTTTTGTTTAACTTTAGGATAAAGAAGTATTTATGAGGTAATATATGAAAGGTTTGCATTGTGCTACGGTTAGACACCAATAATACTTGATTAGTCTTGGCGACTGCATTAGTACGTGATGTAGCGTCTTATATGTGGTTTCGTGATGGGTGGGGATTATGGCAATTTTTTTTTTAAACTTTTAACAAATAGATTTTGTCCGTTTACGGACAAGAGAACTATCAAAGTTAATAGAAGAGAAGATAGAAAGTTTGTAAGGTATTTGATTGTTAAATGTTCGGAAAGTGAACAGAGTCTAAAAGAGGGTTTTTCCTTCTTAATTCACAGGACCATTTCTAACATTATTATTGCAACATTAAATTTGTGCAAGAAGTTAAAAAATGGTATTTTATTTATTGAAGTTAAGGATAGACTGCAGGAATGCATAGCATTAGGAAATATTGAAATGACAGTTGAGCCGCACAAATCTTTAAATATTTACAAGGGAGTTATTTCATGATATAAGTTGTAATACACAACTGTTGACAAATGCAAACAAGAACTGGTGTTGCAATTTGTTATTGATATCAAAAAGCTAACACGCAAAAAGGATGATGAAGTCAGAGATACAACATCATAACATTTAATTTGGAACGGCTCCCTGATGAAGTTGAAGTGGCATATGTTACTCGCCCGGTTTGCTCGTTTATTAATAACTCAATAAGGTGTTTTCAATGGATATAGCAATTAAAAATGCTTTTATACGGAATCAACATCTTGTTGCTGTATTCTTTGACATTGCAAAAGCATATGACATGACGTGGAAAAACAATGTTTTATCATCACTTTATTTGTGTGGTATTTGCGGAAGCATGGCGTTGTTTTTACAAAACTTTTTAACTTTTTGTTCATTTAAGGTACATGTAGGTGACAGCATCTCGTGCATGCGTCAGCAACAGAATGGTATTCCTCAAGGGTTTATTTTTGTCATGACACTATTTATGATAGCAATTAACGGCATAAGTCAGTTTATCAAGCATTTGGTAAGCAGATGTATGTTTATGACGTAGCTATCTATTGTGCTTCAAGAAACGTGCCAACATTTGATTTTAGATTATGATTCTATAATATATGCTTCCGCAGCTCTATCCACATTACGTGTTGTTGATTTTGTTCACCATACAGGAATTTGTTTAGCAACTGGCGGTTTCTGCACTAGCCCTATTCTAGCAATGTTTTGTGCAAGGCAGCTGAACCATATTGACTGTTAGGTACGCCGCGAAACTAAAAGCTAAACGCTTGCATCCGACGTTTTCTGTAGTGCATAATAATGGTTTTGACAATTTATACAACATCAGGTTACGGTTTCAAAAACCGGTTGCTGTAAGATATTGCAGTATACTTTGGGATTTCCAACTTCCCGATGTATACCAACTGTCTTACTGTTGCAACTTTCTTTGAACCTTTTAACGTCCAAAGTTAAATACGGAATTATCAAGAATAAACAAAGCATCAACTTTACCAGTTGTATATCAAACTAAATTTGCAAAAACTTAAGAAAGGCACGTAAATGCAGCTTGGGTTTTTACCGATGACTCAAAAAGTAACAACGGTGTGGGTTGTGCTTTTCTGGTAGATGAGCTGCAGTTTACATTTAGCTTGCCAAGTGTTAGCAGTGTTTATACTGCAGAACTGTATACTACCTACCAGGCTCTTCTTTACATCTAATTAAGTGCAGGTACATTTTATGTTTTAAGTACAGACTCGTTAAGTGCATTAAATGCCATAAATTATCAATATCTTAATCATTATTTGCTGAGGCTCATTTATTCATTTTTGCTTTAGGTGTCTGAATTAAATGTCACTGTTTACTTTGTCTGGATAACTAGTCACGTAGGTATCAGTACCAATAAAAAAGTTGATGCGCTTGCCAAATTGGCTATAACTACCGTTGATAATGTTACAGACAAAGGTTGTGTTAAAGATGTTTGTAATTTTTTACAACAAATGATGTTGTCTAGCTGACAGACAGAGTGGTTAGCGTTATTACACCATAGAGTTTGTCATGCAGGCCAAAGCCTAGAGAAGAAGTTATCCTTACGCGACTTTACATTTGTCACTGTCGATGGACTTACAGGCTATTGTTGGCATCTGAAGTGCCGCCAGTTTGTGATACTTGTAATGTTCTATTAACTGTTTGTCATATCTTATTGGAGTGTCGGTAGTTTTTGGATCATAGAGCTGATTCTAAATTATCACTCAGTTTGTCGATTGTCTTGGGCCATCAGATCGATGAAGTCGATAGTCTGCTTAAATTTATTTGACAAAGCAAACTGGGTATATGAATATAATTGTTAATTTATTGTGATTAATGTTTGTGTATTGTGAAATCCAGCAGTGTTTAGAACCTTTTACACCCTAGACACTGGTGGAATTATCTAGTCATTTTTGCTATAGTCTTTAATAGTTTGTGAATGTTTATTTTATCTTTGTTATTTATTTATTTATTTATTTAATTTTATTTTTTAATATGCTATTTTACAGCATTTTATTTTACACTTTTTATAGTTAAAGGAACAAAACGGTATTAATAGTCTTCTTAGGCTGATATGCCAAAAATCTAAACTAACTAACTAATTAAATTTAAAATGTTCAGAAAACCAACATTAACAGATGGCAACCTTATAATCATTAAGATAGCGGCGTACAATTTAATGATAGACTTGTTTGTTGTAAAAAATATAATTCTGTTATAAAATATTTTTTTTTTCAAGCTATATATTATTTTGAAGTGCAACGTATATTATTTGTTGTGTAATGTATTATATTGTTGTGAATTGCATCATTTTGGCGTCGTAAAATTTATTTGATTGGGCATTGCATTTTTTGTTCTAGTAGAACGTAGAAAAATAAAAAAAATCTGTTGTTAGTTGAGATTATTACTGAATTAATTTGTTTAGGTGTAAACAACCTTTCTTGACGTGTCAATAATATTTTCTCGTTGTCTTTGTTTGTTTTATATATGATGCTTTTAAGTGACCAATTAAAAAAAATACAGTTGATCAGGAAATCTTACACTGTTTGTAACAAATCAGCACTTTGGAAATTTCAATTTGATGTTTTAGTAAGTCAAATAGATTAATATTCACATTATTTATTTTATTAAAAATTTAGACAACCCAACGTACTGGTGAGCGGTATAAAAATATACCCGGATAATTCTAATTGCAACTTTTTAAATTTTTGTTATTAATCGAATTTTAATTATTGCCTTAAAATAGTTATTAGTTATTTTAAAAATTAAATAAAACAATTGTCAATTAATAAATCACTATTGATTACGTCAAAATGTGACTGCAATTTTGACTGAAACATCAAATATAATATGATGAAAGCTGAAGTTCAAAATTGCAGTTACGGTGTGACGTAAATTAATAGTAATATACAAACTTAGTACTTGTTTTAGTTATTTTTTATTATAAATTTATTATTAATAAATCAAATATGCCAATTAAAAAAAAAAAACTTACTTTATCTTTAAGAACGCAATATTTTGAGTGTCATAAAATTTCGAACACGACTTGGACAATTTAACTATTTTTAAATTTTATTGCAAAGTATAGAAAAATAAAATTCCAGCAACATGGAACATATGAGAATTCAATATCTTCAATGATTTGTTAGATTTCAAAACTATATTGTCTATACTTAAAACGTATTACTTTATTGCACTGCAAATTTAGTAAACTTTTTATTGTACTATTCTTATTTTCTTTTTATGAAATAATAATTGATATTTATACTCAAACTTTACCACTTTGCAACTGCTAAATTTTTTTAAACAATATATTTTATCATAGCCGTATTATAATTCAATAAATTTTTTAGCCGAGTTTGTTAGTATTAAGAGTAAAAACTAGCAATTAATAAAATAGTTTTTTATTTAATAATTGTAAAATTAAATAAATATTTTACATAATAATATCAAGATGTTTGCTATAACCTATCAATTTGTAGTATGGCCACAATAAATAAGTTTAATAAGTGTGTAACAGTACTAAAACTTTAGATAAAAAGTTGTACGCGGGAGTTTAAAATTTCACTTTTTATCAAACATTTTCAGCTTTGAGCAGAACTATATCAATTGTTATTAAAAAAACAACTTATAGCACAAAAGTTTAAGGATTTAATAAAATAAAATAATATAAATAATTTAATAATTTATAACATAAATATATAATAAGTTGTATTACGGTACATTATTTCTGTGTTGTATTGAGTTATACATATTATTTTGAAATTCTTTTTCTTCACGATTTAATTTCCGTATATGTAATATTATTGCTATTACTATTACAAGCAAAATGACGATTATTAGTAAAATGCTAAATAAAATAAAAACTTCATGAGTGACTCCAGTTTTTAAAATCTTCATTGTGTAGTCATTTTCACTAACCCATTCCTTTTGTTTCAATTGCACTTTGCTTTCTGTAGTGTCCATGATTGTTCAACTAAAACATATATATATATATTTATATTCTAATAATTATGTAACAACAGAAATAAACTTACTAGAACATTTTGGATTTATTATAACCACGTTTAGAATAAAGTATCTAAATACATTTGTTATCTCATTATATCAATAATATGAAAATAGATAAACTATGATAAAGAAGATACGACCATATCGATTATTTAATATAAATTTTTTATTGTTTTGACATAAATGAATAACGCATAGAATGCTGCCCTACAACGCCAGGTCACAACTTTTTGTATGTAATCTTTAGAACAAATATAGTTAAAAAGTCAACAAAGTTATGTCTTATAGTAAAACATTTTTATCTATGACTGTTCAAAAATTTCAGTATTATGTCATTAAAATTAAGTGTTTGAGATGCACGTCAGTGCATGTGCACCTAAGAGTAATAAACTATAACTCAGGGGTGCAATGATTACTTCTGAGTATTGAACCATTACTCATAAGCAACATTTTTATTTTTATTTAAACATAAAAAAGCTTATTTTGAAATTAAATTGGCAATGTTTATTTAAGTTATTTGTAATTAAATAAAATATTATTTAAATTATTTTTGTGTATCATTATTGTGAAACTTAGTTTTTTTAAATTCTTGAATTAGTCGAAGTACAAGTTGTAAAAGGCAACCTATTACAACCTATAATTAATAAAAACAGTGTCCGGTATACTTTTATTTCAGGAAGTTTTAAAATTATAAATTAAAAGATTTCTTACAAAAATAACGTTTAATTTTCTTGTTATTGTAAATTTTCTAACAACTTTTGTTTTTGTTTTTGTTTTTGGCAATGTTATTATTATTAATACGTTTATTTTTTGCTTTTTGGCTTTGAAAATTACATTTACAAACCTATTTATAACGCAAAATAAAAAAATCAAAATCCTTAACTGCCTTCATTCATTCTATCCCTCTTCCGTCTTCTTTCAATATTTTATTTTTTCTCATCTGTTCTTTTTTGATTTTGTTACACTTTTTTAACATGTGTTCCATAGTTTTCTTAGACTCTCCGCACATTTTGCACATTTTTAAATCTTCTTCCATCCAAAATTTTGTCACTCGTTCTTTATTACCACATTTGAATTTTGCAATCATCTTTTTATTACCTTTACTATATCTATCACTCTCTAGGTACATTGGCAGTTCACTTTCTTAATATGTTCATAATTTGCGTTGTATCTAGATTCATTCACTCGTACTCTCCTTTCTTGTTTTTGTATAACTCTATCTCTTTCCATAATTTCATGCCATGTCTTTCTTTCAAGTTTTCTCATTTTTTTAATATTTGATTAGCTTACCCATTTCTTGCTCTCATTTTTTCTTTTATGCATTCTTGTAAGATTTTACATTTGTGTCTTTGTCTCAATCTTTCTTCATACTTTATTGCTTTTTTTCCTGCTTCTACTCTTAACTTATCTTTTTTGATTTCCTTCAGCACAATCTATGCTGTAGTTTCTTTGTTTAAACCTAGCACTCATCTCAAATATTTTACCTGTATTGCTTCTAATTTTTTTTGTTTTTTCCATCCCCATATTTCTGATCTATACAATATCATACTCCTAACTAAACTATCAAACATTAAACCTTTTATTCTCATACACTCAAATTTTCTGTCACTTACTTTCCAAACTTTATTTGCCTGTTGAGCCATCTCTCTAATGTGCTCGCTATCACTGTTAATTGTGCAAAAAACATATTCCAAATGTTTAAAAGATTTTACTTTCGTAATACCTTGTCCATTCTATTTCTAGTCCTTTGCTTTTTTTCTTTCACTTCTTTTTTTGTTTTTTTTTACATTAACTTCTTATTTTTTTTTTTCTAAAATATTTTTCTACACTTTTCATTATTTCTTTCACTTTTTTGGCTTCTTTTGCCAGTATTACTATGTTGTCGGCATATGTTAGCGACCACACTTTTTCTCTAGTAACTACAATCCTCTCCTGTTTGAGCCAACCTCAGTTTTTCTTCTACATCTGATATGTAGGATGCAAACAAAGTGGGACTCAGTAGGCAGCCCGTCTTACTTCTTTTGTTGTCCAAAATCTTTTATTCATTTTTTTCATTTACCCACACCTTTCTTGTTGTCTCTTCATATACTTCTTTTATTTGTTTTACCAGGTGCTTGCTAATTCTTTTCTCTCTCATATACTTCCACAGTTTCTCTCTATCTACACTATCTAATGCCGTCTTTAAGTCTAAGAATAACGCGTATACTTGTTCATCTTTTTCAACAATATGGTAAAAAATATATACGATATCTATGGTATTTCTTCCCTTTCTGAACTCGGCTGTCCGTCTAGAATAGTCTCATTTATACTCAGTTCCTCATTCATTTTTTACTCTAATATTATAGCGTAGATCTTGTATGCCGTACCCAGTAGTGTAATTTCTCTGTAGTTATTTACTAGATTTTTTGTTCCACTTTTGTGTATCGGACATATAAGACCTTCTTTCTATTGACTCGGAAACCCTTTTCCCTTCTATACTCTATTTATTAACGCACTCAATCTCTCAAGTAGCTCTTCTGTACCATACAACCACGATTCATTCTGTATCCTATCCATACCTGGTGCTTTTCTTTTCTTTAATTTTTTTATCTTTTTTCATATTGCTTCTTTTAAAATTTTTTCCACTTTCTGGATTAGTTCTTGTCTGTCCGGTTTTATTTCGTATTTCTTTTCTTTTCCAAACAAACTCAAAAAATGTTCTTTTCACTCTACTATTGGTATTGCCTCAATATCTCCCTGATTTTCTCTTGTTTCTTTATTTATGTATTTCCATGCTTCTGCTTCTGTTTTTATTTTTTTTATTTCTATTTTCTTTTTTTTATATAAATTCTTTTTTGGCTTTTTTTACACTGATTCTTGTATGTTCTGTTCTTTTAGATATTTTTCTTTCGTATTTTTGTTGTTTCTCCAGTGTCTAAACATCTTTCTGGCTTCTAGTTTTTTCTTAATACATTCACTGTTTTATCATTTTCTTGTTTTAATTTTTTTTTTCTTTTATATGTCTTTTTTACTACCGCTTCTCTGATTGTTTCTTTAATTTCCTCATTATTTTTTCTACATTTCTTTTATTTTTTCTAATTTTTCTTAGATTTTTTTATACGTTAGCACACTTTCTTCTGTCCAAACTACTTTCTCTTTATATATTTTTTTTATTTTCTTGTCTTCTTACATTTTCCCCAATTTAGGTCAGTTTTAATGGCTAGTGGTCTGACTTTACTCTTATTCCTACTTTAAATTTGTCTGCTTCTTCCTACGCTACTTAATTCACAACTACATCGTCTATTACTGATTGCCCATTTATTGCTATGTAAGTAAATTCTCCCTTTTTATTTCCTGTGCAGTTTCTATTGAAAATATCCTAACCCCTTTCCTCTATTATTTCTATCAGTTCCTTTCGATCTTTATTTTCTGTAGTGTCTTTTGATTCTCCGTTTCTTGTGTAGTCATCTTGTTTGATTCTTGCATTAAAGTCCCCCCCTATAATTAGTTTTTTTTACTCTGTTTCTTTTATTAAAATATCTAACTTTTGCTTAGTTTTTTTCATACTTCTGCTGTATATTGTTATTAATTTATATTTTTTACCTCTTCACAAAAAAATTCTTTTTTGTATTTTCTTATTTTCTATAACCCTATTCTCTTCTTGACTTATTTTTTTGTATACCAGTAATTATCTTTTCTTTGGCTCTTCCTCTTTTTTTTAATAGCCGATTGACATTTCCAGATGTATTTGGCTGGCATCTTGGGCTTAAACTTTTTCCATCCCTTTTCATCTATCCACGTTTCTACCATTCCAATTGTATCAAACGATTGTATATATTTTTAAAACTCATGATCTTTGTTCTCGATCCCAGCGACGTTCCAAAACAAAATTCTGCTTGTCTGTTTTTTTCCACTGTCTTTATTTTTTAATAATTTTTGTTTATTTTTATTTTGTGTATTTAAGCCATGTTCTTGGTCCTTGCAAGCGGTGTCTATTTTTCTTGTATTTGTGATACTATTTACTTTTTTGCTTTTTTTTCACTTTCTTTTGAAACTCCTTGATCTTGATTATTCCAGGTTTATATCTCTCCATCTATTTTTAATTTTTTGTACCGTACCATACTCTTCTGCCCTTCAACTTCTTGTCCCTCGCTATGTCTCTTAATTCCTTCTGCACTCTTCTTTCTTCCAAAATCAAATCATGTTTAATGTATATGTTTGTACCCTTAAGTTTGTTTTTGTTCTTCATAATGTCTTGTTTTTGAGCCCATGACTTTGTTTCTGCTACTATCGTCTGGTTTTCTTCCTTCCCGACTAGGTACGCAGTAATTATTTCAGACTCTATTTTTAAGTTTTTTTGTATCATATTCTTTATGTTTTTTTTTTCTTTTTCTACTTGTACTTCTATTTCTCTTACTGCAAACTTGTTTCTTCTCTCTTCTCTATTCGTTCCAGCTTGTCTTCAATTGCTTTTATTTTACTTTTTACTTTTTTTTCTCTACTTACTATTTTTTTTATCTTTTTATCATCTCCTCCTTCATATTTCTCATTTCTCATTTCCATTTTTATTTGCAATGTTATTATCATAACCGATTTGTGATTTTGTATGTCATTGATTTTCATTATATATATTATATTGTTGTGCTCGACAAACTCCCAATAATTAAAGTAATCTTTAAAAACGATAATTGTTTTATTGTTATTTTAAAAATCATATAAATTTCTTACTTTTGTCGCAAGATAAATATTCGCGGCAATTCTCTATGCAAATTTGTGTTTTTAAGTTTATACTAATTTATAAAAGCGTTATATTATTTTTTATAATTTAATTTAGATTGCACAGGTAACAAATTTGACTTTATTTTTCTCTGGTGGCATACTTAAAAACTCTCCTTTTATTTTTTAACTGTTTTATAAAAATAACCACAAACTGGATAAAGTGTTAAATATAATATAATTATTTTTTATAATAAAACATAAACTACTGATAGTTTTTATATCGAGATATGCCTCGTCTCCTAATGTGATGACCGTTTGTATGGTTAGCAAACAATATTTGTTAAAATAACAGTTTAAATTGTTAGCAAGCATGATTTCTTAAAATTACAGTTTATATTGTTAGCTAGCAATATGAATATATGTTTTAATTATGTAATTACTAAAGTTTTACAATAAATTTATTAAAAAAATATCATCATAGATAAAGTATACTATTCTAACTGCCATAGGCTTGTTAAATAATATATTATTAAAATACGGAGTGTTTGATTATTATTGATTAAATAATTGCAACTCAAAAAAACCAATATTTATTTTTATTTTAGTTTAAATTCACTATTAAGATTGTTTAAAACGGTTGTTACTTTTAAGACACATTATCTCTTCTTACGAGACATTTGGTTACCTTACGTTTTATATCATTATTTAAATTAGTTCTGTTTTTTTAGAAATGCGACTCTAAAGACCGTCAACAGTCTTTTTTTTTTAGTCATATAAAATGATTCTACAGACAATAATCTAAGCAACTTAGGATCAAACCTTTTGAGTACAGGGATGTTGTTGTCTTCTATCAATTACACGTTCTTTAAAGCGTTGATTTAAAAATGATCTTACACGCAACACACAGTGCGAATTGGCACTATTGTCCTGGTACCACATAACAAGTCTCATTGCATGAAGAACATTATCCAACAATTCTACTAAAAAGTTTTTTCTTGCGTAGGAAAGAAAAAATCTTCAAAAGACACTGAGCAGCATTAGTGATACATTAAATTGTACATATGCAGCAAACGTTGTTAGAACCACAAAACGTCTACACTGCTAACAACAAAATGCAATTCCATTAGCAAAGATGGCTATTAAACATAGTTTTTTAAATTTAAAAACTTATAGAAGACTCTTTCTACTATTTTCACCATAAATCATAAAATTAAAAAATTACCTAGAATGTTTCCTGTACTTTGTTTGTAAGAACTAAAACTTTAAACTTTATACCATTTTCTAATTGGTCTATTATCCAAAAGTCAACTAACAATAGAGATAGTTCTATAGCTATGACTTATTTCTAATACTAAATTAAAAAAAGATAACCTACCCACCTTTAACAGTTCTTTCAATGATTGTATTTATTTTGCTATTTTTTTAAATGATAAACTTTTTTTGATTTACACCTACTCAACTTCAAATATTAATGATAATTATACAGACTGTTTAAAATAACAAATGAACAAATTACAAAATATTAAAACGACAATTTAACAGTTTGAACAAACATATACATAACTTAATTGAACAATATGCAATCGATAGCTATATAGTAATCAAAAAATTAATTAAATACCAACAAAGTCTTTAAATTCAGACAATAACTGACTCACAATTAAATAATTACTTTAAAAATGCATTGGTTTTTTTGAATCAGTTAATTTTGATAAAAATAATTTGGAAGTTATAAACACCTGGCACAACACTTTTTCTTAAAAACCATATATTACACCAGACATGGATACTATAGACAAACAAACTTATTTTAAATTTTGCATCAGGTCAAAATTTACTAACAAAACAAATTTGATCACAATTGCATCATCTTTATATAATAAAAAAAAAAAAATTATTGTTTTACACATTAACACTTTTTAATTAAGTGGACGAGAGGAAGCATAATCTGCATACCAAAATAGGGTTGCAATCTGTCTTACCCAAACAGCTATCGTTCTATTACGTTGCTTCTTGTTCTGTGAATATTGTTTGATACTATATTTAAAGCTTTTGTCTCACACGGAAAAACAAATTTTTGTGTTTTTGAATAAACATTTTTTCATAATTGTTTAAACAATTTACTTTAAAAACAAACACTTTGTTTATGGGCATAAACAAAGCGTTTAATTTGTTATGGTATAAAACACATTTTTTAAAACTTTCCAAGTTAAATGTTTTATTTTATATCATCAACTACAAGTTTTCAAGCAACAAAATTATTCAAGTATTTATTTATTCCACAACAAGGTGTATATCAAAGATTTTTTTTATCTCCATTACTATAAAACAAGTATTATTTTAACATCTACAATTAAAATCTAAATTATTTTAATCCAAAAGCTTATATTTTGCAGTATGCTAATGATACTACTTTTGTAAACCAACTACAATTTCTACTTAAATATTCCATACAGATTTCTTAAATTTTTTTGTAGACTAACTAGAATTTTTACTCACCAAAAGCTTGTTCAATAAGTGACGTCTTACTGTAAACTTAGTAAAAGCTAAACTTTTAATACTATATTATAATAAAATTTACCACAAATTAATATGCACAACAAAATATACTGCCTTTGCCAAATTAAGTTTTATATATTATTTGCAAGCTAACATATAAAAATCAAAGTATTGATACTAAGTGCGTTTTTCACATATACAAGACTATATATAGGCCTTTTCTGGATTACTTTTTTATACTTTTCTTTAACTCCAAAAATGTTACTCTACAAAATTTTTATGTTGTCAAACGTTTTCAGATTTATTACAAAAATAATTTTAAATTTTAATAAACAATTAATATGTTTTAAATTGACTTACCAACTTAAGCCAAATTTTTGGACAACATTATTACACGTATTATTGACGTTTTATTATCGTGAAAATTTTAAAATAATTGTTTTGCAAATAAAACAGTATTGTGCAAAAGAACAAAAATTGTTATTCTGAAATTTAAATTTTATTTTGAAGTTTTGCACGCCACTGATTTATTTACAAACCAATTTTCTTGAAACCTTTACAAAACTTCAACGTTATCATGCATATAATGTATACAATGTTAAAACTTATTTTAATTGATAATTACGCTAGAAAAGTTAATTCAGTTTATTTAACATAAAAAATCACTTCTATTGTAGATTTTTATTTAAATTATTGTACCGCAAAAACCCTTGTTTATACAAAGTTTAACTATGATAGTAAAACGTCAGCAATAGGAGTAGTAATGTTGATTTTAAATTTGGTTCAAGTTGATAGATTTGTTTAGAAGATATTAATTTTTTTATCACAAACGCATTATTGATCTTAACTTTGAATCCAATTAACCAGTTGTTGTCTGGAATATTTTAATTGTTAGTTTACAATGTTAGTAGTATATAATGCATGTTTTAAATGTTCAAAAAACTAAAATGACCGCCGTAAAATATTTTGCGTCACTTTATAAACGCGAGTCAGGTATCCAGTATATCCATGACTACACTACATTTTTCAAAAACCTCAATAACAAAAAAAAATTAAATAAATTATTAATACTAAAAAAATAAACTATTTTTTCTAAATATAAAATTTCTGCAATGCTATTATATCAATACATTCTCCAACTAACAAGACAGTCAGAGAGATTAACAGAAAACTGTTCATTGTATTTTTTTTAACTTTTGTTAAACTTTTTTATTAATTTATTATTGGCTAACAAATCAATAGTAATTTTTGAAGTAAATACTATATTTTTAGTATCTATGCATGTATAGCAATTTATTTTAAAATGTAAAGTTTTTTAAATAAAGATGTTATATATAAAAGATAACGACCACATACAAAAGTTAAAGTATGCAGTATACTAAAGCAAGCAAGTTCAAAGCTAAAAAAAAACAAATTGTTTTAACAAAAAATCAAATATTTATTCCAAAAGACAATTTATAAATAAGTAAATTAAAAATTAACGCTGTTTTAAAAGCTTCCATTTCTAAAAACATTTATAAAAGTAGTAAACTAATTAACTAAAGTTAAATATAAATAATTACCTCAACGTAATAAAGCATTTAATAAAATCAACCAGAATTGTAGTTTCGGATGAAGTATTACAATCCCAATTTATAGATAATTTGACATGAAGGCAGAGAAACGTCTCTATACATTTATAGTATTAACTCTACAAGAAAACAAGTTTGTTTTATACTAAAAAAGTACACATTTGCAAAAAGTTACTACTCCACAATTGACCAAGAAGGTTTAACTATATATTCGGCTTTAAAGAAATTACTTTATTATACTTTTGACCCAAAAAGTTTATAACAGAAACTGATTATTGTCTACTTTTGGGTTTATATGATTTATGTAGTAAAACAAAAATGATATCATCAATGGCTGCTGGACGGATTTAGAAATGAGCTTTATTTATGTCTAAATTTTATAATAAACTAAAATGCAGAATTACAATTTTTTTTTAAACAAAACAGAATTAATCATTACAGAACTAGTCTTTTGACTAATAAAGCATATTAAAACATATTTCTGCTATAGCTGATAAAACAACGTTGGTATTGGTATGTCAAACTATAATTGATTAATTTTGTTATTATATTAAAGAAATACACTTTAAACAACAATAAACAAAACACTAGTTAAAATAATGATTGACGAAGAGCTAGAAAGAAGATTTAATCAACTTTTTTACAGTGCTGACAAAATTGTTAAAACAATACAAACATTATAAACCATGTAATACAGGAAATAAAACCAGAATTAAAAAAAGAACAATAGTAATGATAAGAAATTATCAAAACAATAATAAATCTTGAATAAAAAAAAAAAAAAATTAAAAATATTGGAAAAAAAAAATTCTGCCTGAACAAAAAATAAACTATTAGAAAACATATATAGTTTGAACAACAAAAATGAGTTTTTTTTTAAATATTTTAGTGTTTACCGCCTGTTTTCCCTAAACTAAAAGTCACCAGAATAAAAATCAATGTTCATAAACCTTTGTCATTTTTTAAGTAAGGTTAATTTTTATTAATAATAATGTAAAGGTTAATTTACTATAATAAAATGTGAATTGAATAAATTTTAAATAGTGTGAAGTAGCATACTTACACATATTGTAATTGAACAAAATTGTTAATTGGATATTTTTATATAATGGTCATAATTAAGATTACTGTTTATTAAATATATACCGTAGCACAATGGTCTAGTGCGTGGAATGTTGTGCAGACAGCCCGGGTTTGATTCCCGGCAGCGGCAATATCAAATTTGTCGAATATATTTCGATGCGGTAGTCTCCTTTGCAAGGCAATAGCAATCCAGCAAAGTATTTGCCTAGTAAACCCCTCTAGTGGTGTGGTTCGGATTCCACGTTAAACTGTAGGTCTCGTATGTTTGTGTGGATCTATTATCGCGCACCACAAACATACGAGAGGGGCTCCAAACACTCGTAGCGAGTATAGCACTATAAGAAGAAGAAGAAATATATTTAGGTTAATTTAATAACAAATTGTGTAGTGTAAATTTGAAACAGCGTGAATTATGTGTTATGCAAGCTGAGAACTAGATATGGATAATTAAGTTATATGTACAATAATGTTTACACAAAAACATAATGCTTTTATAGTCGCAGTGAAACAATCAATGATGATAACACCTAGTTTGACTAGATTTTCATTCTCAAAATTTCTTATAAAACGGTTGTAAATTACAAATTATGCAACTGAAAGAAAAAAGTATTTATTGTAAGGTTTTTTACGATATAAATAATGATAAAATATTGGATAAAACTTTTTACCGATTCTATATAACTTGCACAAAACAACTTTACACTTAAATGGTATTTTGGTTGCAATTTTAAAGCAAAAAATAAATAGACTTATATTTTTTTATAAAACAATATACCGTACACGGCACTATAATTTTAGATTTCTTAAACAATTGCACAACAATGCATCGATTATAATATAAATGTTTGTTCAAGTGAAAGTAATTTAACTAACAATTTTTTATACTGGCGCAAATGCAGGATTTTCTTTGCAAATTTTATATGAAACAGTTTGGGCAGATAGTTTTCTTATTGATTTTTGTGGATTTTGCTCTATTAGATGCTGTATATTGTGAACAACCTCTTCAATTAAAATGGATGGCTTGCTAAGTGTTTTTTTCTACAAGTGGAGTTCTTTCCTTTAAACCGATCAATAATTCACAACAATTTTTGTATTGGGAAAAGATTTATTAAATTGATTCATGCACGACTAAAGAGTATAATAAATATTTATTATAAAAGCATTTTGTTCTTGTGTAAACACTATTGTTTATATAGTTTAATTGTTCAATTTACAAACTTTTTATTACTATTATTATAATGTTAAATACTGACTATTAATATTTTTAATAATAAATATAAATCATACATCTGCTATTTTTCATATTGATAATTTTGTCAATTAAAACATAGAAACAATTTATTTATAAGTTTATTTATTTATTCATAAATTATATGTATGTATAATCATTGAAATTATTATTTTTTTTAATAAAGTTTTAAAATAATTCATCATTGTGTATTATGTACTTAGTATTTATTTTAATTGTTTGCGTTAATTACTACAAAAAAAGTTGTTTTTGTGTAAACAACATTGTACATATATTTTAATTACTTTTTCTTTGACTGTTATTATAATTTAATTTTATAACTGGTTTATCAGTCAAGTTTTTTTTTTAAATAATACAAAATATATTAAGTACCATATATTTTGATTTTGTTTAAGATCTTCTTCAGTGGTGTTTAAAAATAATACTAAAAAAATGAAATTAATATAAAATAATATAAAAAAGTTAATACTTACATTTATAAAAGTTAAATATTTTATTTTAATTGTAAGTATTAATCTTTTTATATTATTTTATGTTAATTTCATTTTTTTTAGTTTTATTTTTAAACATCACTGAAGAAGATTTTAAACAAAATCGAAATATATTTTGTATTTAAAAAAAAAATTGACTGATGAACCAGTTATAAAATAAAATTGTACATATAATTTAATCATTTAATTTACAATTCTTTACAATTGCCAATTTTTATTACTGTTTTTATTATGTTAACTTTTCATATCGGTTAAGTTGCTAATTAAAAAATAAAAACATTTTATTTAAGTGTATTTATTTATCCAATATTATTCCTATAACCATTGAAATTGTAGTATTTTTTAATAAGTTTTAAAATAATTTATCAATTTGTATTATTTACTTTGTATTTATTTTAATTGTTTATAATTAATTAATTTTTAATATTTACAATAAGTGTATATTTGGTTGCTTACATCGTAAACCTCGGTTTTTCTCGCTCGCATTGTAGATCAGATTATTGAGAAACAAGTGAAGAAAGATCAGAGAAAAAAAACTTAGTTTAATTATAGTGCAAATGTAAAACTATATAATAACACTTTGGACAGGTCTAAAGTAGCTATTGCAACGGTACAACCAAATGTTATAATACTTATTAAAATTACAATAATTGATAAACGTTAATCAGGTTTCAGAATTAAATGAAAGTGACAAAATTGTAAATACTAACGCGCGATACAATCGTGTTTGCGTATTAGACGTAACATTATTGAACCGTCACGTTTCAGATAGTATGTAAGATTATTACTGTCAGTTAAGATAAATAAATATTTTGTAAAATTATTTAAGATATTAATACAAATTAACGTATTAACGTACAAGAATTTAAATCTTTATACTGTCCTAATAGATTGACATTTTGAATATAAATATATTTTAAGTTAATAGGGGATATGTAATATAGTAGTTATAAGTTTATAAATAAGTATACAAGGTTGGCGAGAATTTCCGAAGTTTATGGTGTATGCAACCAAATATACACTTATTGTAAATATTAAAAAACCTATCCCTAGACTGCCCTTGACTATCACCATAGGAGTAACACAAATTTTGTTTTTGTGGTAATTAATGTAATTATAAACAATTAAAATACATATATACAAAGTACATAATAAACAATGATGAATTATTTTAAAACTTTATTTAAAAAGAAAAAAAACAATTTCAATAGTTAAAAATAATATTTGAATAATTAAATACACTTAAATAAAACGTTTCTAGTTTTTAAGTGGCAACGGTTAATTATTATTAAAAAATTAATACTCAGTATAAACATAATAAGAATAACAACAACAAGTTGTACTAGATTATAAATTAAATTATTAAATTATATGTATAATGATGTTACGCAAGAACAAACATTTTATTTGTGACAACCTTAACAATTAAAATAAATACACAACAATGAACTATTTTAAAACTTTATTTAAAAAAACAACAATTTTAATGATTATACATACATATAATATACAAATAAATAAATAAACTTGAATAAAATGTTTCTATGTTTTAATTAACAAAATACAAAATAAGCATTATAAAAAGTAGCAAATGTTTATTTTTATTTGGTTAATTATCAATAAAATTATGAATACTTACTATTTAAAATAATAATAATAGGTTTTGTAGAAAATTGTAAATTGAACAATTAAATTATATGTTCACTACAATATACACAAAAAATAATGTTTTTATAGTACAAATTTATATAATAATGGCACAGGTTGTACTTTCTTTATTTGTACCTGAATCAATTTAATAAAGTTTTATAAAAAAATATAAGTTTATTTATTCTTTACCTTAAAATTGCAACTAAATATCAATTGAGTGTAAAGTTGTTTTGTGTAAGTAATAGGGATTGAAAACAACCACAAAGCTTTATTGTAAAAAAAATCTTATTTAATACTTTATCATTATTTATATTGTGAGCAACCTCTTCAATTACAATAAACAGCCTGTCAGGTGGTTTCTTCTTACAGGTGCATAATTTATATAATCGTTTATTTCTTGCCTGTCGGCCTTGAAAATTCTACAACTTAATATAACATAACATTTACCATATGACTTAATTTACTACTAATATAATATATATAATCTTAACAACCCTAAACCCTGGTTTTTAATTAATTATTTATTAATTCTGTTTCAATTTCCTTTCTTCTTTTTGTTACCGCCATCATCCATTTAATTCCTTTTCCATCTTCTTTCCCTAACTTCTCCACACATTCTACACATTTTATCTTCCTCTTCCAACCAAAATTTGCACACTTTCTCCTCATTTCCACATCTAAATTCTGCAATCATACGTTTTTCCATTTTTCCATAATTTTCATTTTTTAGGTACTTTGGTAGTTCATCCGTTGTAATGTGTTCATAATTTGAATTGTACCTAGATTCATTTATCCGTGTTCTTCGCTCTTGCACTTGTATATCTCTATCTCTCATCATAATTTCTTTCCACATACTTCTATCTATTCTTAATCTTTCTACTTCCTCACTGGCATACCCATTCCTGTTAAAATATTTTTCTCAGGTGCATAATTTGTAATTCGTAAATCACAACCATTTTATAAGAAATTCTGGAGACCAAAGGGAGTACGACCAGATGCTATCTTCATTGATAATTCTACTGCGACTATAAAATCACTCTATTCTTGTATAAACATCATTGTACATATAACTTAAATATCCAATTTATAGTATGCATAACACATAATTCACACTATTTCAAATTTACACTGCATTTTACAATTTATAATTTATATAATAATATTATTAAATTAACTTAAACATATTTTTAATAAACATTAACCTTAAACAATGACTATTATATAATTTAAATATTCATATAACACTTCAGTTACAGTTTGTGCATTACACACTTCACACTATTTAAAATTCATTCAATACTTCACAATTCACAGTTTATTATAGTAAATTAACCTTATATAAAAAGTAACAAAAGCCTAAGAAAATTGACGTTTATTCTGGTGACTTTTAAGATTATTTTGTTTAGGGAAAACAGCTTAACAAACTGGTATACACTAAATTCACTAAAAAAAATTCCAAACATATTTGAAAAACCTCATTCATTGTTGATCTCACGGTATATTGAGTTTCTCTCGTATATAAATAATATGTTACGTAACCAGCATAGCACTAAAAATTACCATAAAAGTATGTACAGTTGCCTCGCATGGTTGTTCTTGTCTAGAATAAATATATCTGAATAAATCGACAATTTGCATTACCTAAAGGTAAAAAATTGCAATTATTGACATTTTGAGTATAAATATATATGTATGCAAAAGCTGAATTAAGAAAATTGCTTAAAAAATGTATATAGAGTTTTGTTTTGTTTGAAAATGTAATTTATAAAAATAACAAATCCACAATTAACTACTTTTAACATATATAATGGTTTTAATGTATATTAAAATTAATAAATAATTATTATCATCAGTTGGAATAAAATTGGTATAGGCTGATTTTGATCAAGCTGTCATCTTATAAGAAAACACCAAACTAAATTAACTATTATCAGTTAACAATAATTTATTTTATTTCTTAAACTTTACACTATCACTAAATTTTGATTTTGAATATTTAATTATTACCATGCATAAGAGTGATTAAGTTTATTTATGTATCACAATAAACATAATTTTAAAATAAATAATTTACTTAAATTTTAATAAATAACAGTATTATTACTAGAGTGCGAATTTATGGCATTTGCTTATTTGTTAATATTAAATGCAGAGCATAATTCTTTTGGACAGTTAGACACTATTTTTTTTTGTTTATTTTGACTTAAGTGCTTAATAATGCTTCTTTGGCGTTTTTTTTGTTCTCTATTTCCTTTTATACGTTTCATACAAAATGCAACAGTTAGACACTATTTTTTTTTGTTTATTTTGACTTAAATGCTTAATAATGCTTTTTGGCGTTTTTTTTGTTCTCTATTTCCTTTTTTGAACTATTTCTGGCTTTTTGTACTTTTTTTTAAATGATTTATTTAATTATCTCTGTCTTATACATTATATTTTGCACTATGTTTTGTTTTTAATGTTTGTGTAAAAAGAACATATTTTAATTAACGCGTCCCTTCAGTTACTTTCAATACATCGATTCAACCAGACGAAGTCTTCAAAAACTTAATTTGAGTTTTTATTAAAGATTTAGTAGAGTACAAGTTGCAACTAAATATTTTTAAATTTGCATTTATTACCTCAGTAGATGTTAAGAGAAGCGTATTTATAAAAATATTTTGTCAGACCAAAAACAAAACTTTATAATTCCAAGTATAGAAAAATATATTATTGTTAATTGCTTTAGTAACTTAGGATTAGATTAAAATAGTTATAATATTGTGTTGTGTAATATAATATAGTATAATATAATATAATATAATATTTAGATTATTTTTTTAAATTTTTTATTAAATTTATTATATTTTGTAAAGTTTAATTAAAACCTGCAATGTCTTTTAATTTATATGATTTATCAAACAGATTTTTTTCTTGCTTTTTTGTCATTTTTACGCTTTTTTTAACATTTTTAATGCTTATTTCAGAGAAATAAATGCCTTTTTATTCGCACTCTAATTCTTACCTCTAATATTTCATTTTTTTTTTAATATTGTGTGACACATAGATAACTTTTATGTAAAAATGATTGATACATAAACATATTTTATAATAAATAAATATTATCAAAAAATTGATTAAGACGGGGAAGCAAGTTTGGCAAAGTAGGAAATAACATTGCAACAACACCCTAAATTCTCTATTAATGCTAAAGAGACTGATTCAATGTGTTAAAAATCACTTTGTTTATTGAATAGAACACAGAAATGTGGATTTTTGAAAGTGGTGTACTTAAAATTGAATTGTAAAGAAACCCAAAATGGTTTTTTGTGGCCTGAGAGAATATAGAAATTCTACAGAGCAAACAAAAGAATAACTAAGGGCTTATACATTTTGAGCAAATTAGCTAAACTCATATGCAAGTACCGTAGATAGATTTTTGCAATAAATGTTTTAAACTTAATATTATTATAAGATTACTTATTCAAAAACCTAGTGACTGCCAAGGTGACCACAATAAAGAAATTATTTTTGAATCCGTTATTTTTCCTAGAATCAGTAAAGACATAAACCACAAAAAAAAAAATCAAAAGCTGAGACAACACATTGCTAATCATTGGGTGCAATGTCAATGCACACCACATTGCATTGAGAAGCACCATATACATATAAGTTACTTCCCAACGTGTTAAAACGCAAAGCCAATTGCAAATCAAGTAAAATAATAAAAAAGTAGCATTTTCCACGCAACCACCCGATATAATATTAAGTTTGAAATAACTCTTATACCGTATTACAAAAACACAAGGAACATTAAAATTAAGAGCTGCTTTAAATCAGCAAAAACAAACTAGACGCTGGAAATAATGACAGATACGTTTGTCAACTCCATAAAATCACTCACAGCAGCTATAAAAATACTGTTATTGTTATCGCCACTTCACCTGGTGGTAATAGCAGAGGGAAGACAAGCATCATACAGACTGCCGATAAATAAACACATTGTAAACTTTGAGGCCCACAGACCTAGCATAACAAATGTTTTGCATCAAGAAGAAACTTTAACGATGAGGTAAGACTATATAGAGCCTGCACCAGTAAGAAATTTAATGTGAAAATATCACAGCAAAACAAATAAATAATCAAAAGATACCTGGGAACGGTCAAAGGAGTTATCTGATTTAAAAATGGAGCCAAATACCAAAATGGCACTGGTGTTGGAATCTTCAAAAACAAATACCAAGAACTTTGGCTTCTCAGGCAGAAGTGACTGCCACCGAGTGGTGCGCCAGGAACATGATCGAGAAAAGACTAAAACCTAACAGACCGGTAACCATTATGTCAAATAGTTAGGCGGCATTATAGACAGTAATAAAATACAATCTGATTATGACTTGCATAAACAGTTTAGAAGCAGTAGCCACAACTTGACTGGTTGGTTTGTCTAGTATAGATAAAAAAAGGATCAGGAGATAAAAGAAAACTTCTTGATGAATCAACCAAAGAATAAGCAAAGAGGACATTTACTGAACCAGAACCCGCTTTAGGAGTCCCATACTAGACTGAAACAGAAATAATCTACAGCAAATTTGAAATTAAACACAGCAGCTTGTGGAAAAGCTGTAAGAGATTCACACATTCAAGAATATTTTTAACACAAATTAGTCGTATTAGATTGCAAAAGCGGGACTGATAACCAAATACTGGGGTGTTAACAAGCATTTGCATAGGTTAAAATTTGGAATACATCTTTTACGACGCTGATGTTTGAAAGAAGATGAGACAAGACAAGTTTATAAACAGCAACACACAGCCATCTTTAGCAAGCATAACTTTAGCAAAGCAGAGCTAAAAGCAGCCCATTGTCAAAAAAAAAAAAAAAAATCAACCCTGGCAACATTTTTAACTAAAAAAACTTAAATTTCTTAACAGAAAAACAAAAGAGTCTGAGCGGAGGCAAACGTCATTGTAAATAAAGGCAGCAGTAGAAAGGAAAATTGGAAACGTTTCAACTATTTAAGTCGCCAAGAGCTGATATGGTTAATTCTATGCTAATCAGTTTGATATTTTACTAATATTAGAAAAACTAGTACAGTCAACAAAAGCTAGTTTATTATGTTGTTTGGGTTTTGGAGCTTATCGGTTAAACTAAGGAAATTTCCTAAAGCACAGAATAAATAATTAGCAATTGCGTCTACACTGCTGTTGATTGTTGTTGATTGTTGCTGCTGTTTAAGTTTATCAACTAATAATGTTAAAACTATTGTAACACTTACCAAATATATTGTATTCTAAATTCTAGTTTGAATTTGACCTGGAGTTAGTAGTATGTAATAGATTTAATTTAATATTCAGTATTTATAATCTGTATCATCACAATCACTTGCTGTTTCTGGAATAGAAAATTTTGTTGTTAAAATTTTGTTTAGTGGAAGATTTATTGTTATTGGTTTAGATTGTAAATTGGGATTAATTACTGACTTATGATCTCATTTAATTTTAATTTTTGATTTAATAGTTTAATATACTGTTTATTTGCAAATAGATTTGAGTGAATCTTGTTAAATTTTACTTTTGTTTACTATTTTTTTAAATTTTTTTTTTGTGTAAAGAAATTTGAGTAGAGCTTTCTAGGAATTAAAAAAAAATTAATACAAAAATAAATTGCGTATAATAAGTGTCTGAAGCAAAAATTAATTACAGTTATAACTGAAATGTTGCAGATGTAATAGTTGCCATAGTGCTACCTAGTCATTTAAAATGCCTAAGGGCTAAAATACGCGTAACAGAATCTGTCTGGGTTAAACTATGTGTTAAAAATTGAACTGTAGCAATTACATTACTCGGTAAGACTTTAGGAGATAAAGTTGCTGACGGATTATATTTTTACTGCGGTGTTTTGTTGTATTTGGCCTACTGAAGTGAAATTTACTACTACTACATCAACAAGATGCTGACGTACTGGACGCACAAGTTTATTAAGTAAGTTATTAGTTTGTTTGCAAGCCTGTACTCGTAGTTAAAATTAAAAAATCTAAAATATATGTCAATTTTGATTCATTTATTACTAGTTTAGTTTAAAATATATCAGCAATTGATTCAATTTGTTAACAAAATTGTTAAAATTAAGCGAGCAGTTTATAATAGTAATGTTATGTTGGATCTATGAATACAAAGGTAAAAAAATTTAGTGTTGATACATAATTGTGTTATAACAATGGAATTAGAATTGGCTTGATAATTATACTTTAATGTAATTAAACAATGTTTTTTTATTATGATTTACGTTTAAATTTAATGTATCCTATATTTTTTAAATACACATTTTTATTCTAATAAATTAATGAGCACATAGGAAAAATTAATGATTTTTTGAGTTTGAAATTTATTGTAAATGCTGCAGGCAAAATGCCGTTATTTTCTGTATATTTAGTTGCATACAACATAATATTGAATTAATTTAATATTTAAAATAAAACAATGTTATAAGACATGCTTAAAATGTTTATTAAATATATTAATATTTACAATATAAATTTAAATAAATTAAAAAATCAATCATTTTCTGTAATAGTGTCGACATCTATTAGTAGTTCTTCTTGCGTTGAATCGGCGGGATTATCAACAGTCTTGCCTGCCTCTTTGGTGTGTCTCCACTTCATTCTTCTGTTTTGGAACCAAACCTTTACTTGAGCATCTGTAAGTCCAAGTGTAGCCGCAAGCTGGCGCCTGTCTGGTTTTGTGATATATTTTTGTAGTTGAAATCTTCTTTCCAGACCTTTCCTTTGGAGGTTACTAAATACTGCTCTCGACCATGAACGTTTTCTTTTTCCATTACCAGGCGAACTATTTATTTGGTTCGGTGATGATGATGGGGACTGAGATAATGGAACTCGCACTGTAATAAAAAATAAACATGCATTAATAATTACTAATTATAATTTATTAAACAATAGAAGTGTCCGTTGGATGAATTTATTTTAAACAACAAATTTGCTACTATTTTGTTTTACAGTTATTTAAATTGGTACATATATGGTAGTTCTTATCTTATTATGTAAAACTACGAAATAAAAGTATAACATTATTTAAGAGAAATATGATGCAGAAAAACAGTTTATTATTAAGCATATACATATACATTCTACAAGTGCGAATATAAATATAAAATTTCGTTATCTAACCAATTATTTTGTAAAATTGTTCGATATTTTTAAAAATGATAAAAACTCAATTAATAGCGAAAATTCAATTTTCTATTTTGCGTTCATAATAAAGTCATTTTATAGGCGAAAGCAAATACAAATGTCTACGGTAATGTTGTGTTAAATAAATCTTTAATGTTATATAAATAATAAATATTATGAAAGTGGTATTTATAATATCACTGAAATTGTTTTGTTGATGATTGAAAAAGTTTTATTTACTGATGAAACGGTTTCCACAACGCAACATGTCTAAGGATTCCATATGTAGTTAAATCTTATTTTAACAAGATCTTGAAAACATCGCAGTAAAATATTATGCTTTTTATGTATATTCTTCAAAACCTATGGCTCTATTCATTGACTGTAAATCAAGAAATGTAGATTAAAAGAACAATTTACTGCTTGTTAAGAAATATTTGATTAGAAACTACACACTACTCTGTATATACTAATATTTAGTATTTAACAAAATATACAGATTGAGCCATAATGGATTTCTCACATTGCATATAATAAACTTTGAAAAATTTACCGTTTTCCAAAAAAATGACAGTATATTTTATTTTTTAATATTTAGTATTAATAAATAAATCTAAATTTCATAAAATGACTAATTAGTAGTATACAGTATGTTAGCATACTAATACTCAATCACGATTTTTCAAATAAATTGTTTTTAATATCTAACGATCTTTAAATAGAATGTTTATTTTACTAGTCTGATGACACTAATAAAACTAATTTTAATTGACCTAAAAAACATTCTATTTTTGTTTTCATAATTTTTGAAAGACTATAATTTTTTTTGTCTTTTTTTTAACATCAATGATAATATCATTATACAACAAGGGTGGCAGATCAGTAGTACTAAAGTATTTCTTAATAAGTAAGACTATTTACTAATACGTCTATAGCTCATGTGTAAATCACAACATACTATTTTTATAACTGGTAATATAAAGTCTATGATTTAAGGCATAATTAACAAATTGCCTACAAAATAGATAGCATAATATGGTATACATTACATGTTATTGTAGGGGTACTACAAATGTTAATTCTTGGTTATACACTACATTTTATTTATGCTGCAATCATGCAGAGTTATAGCAACTAACATTTGTCTATTTGTTAGATGCAGATGATGCTAACATTTTATTTATTAAAATTTAAATTAAAAAATTTAAAAACTTAAATCAACAAAGTGCATACGTATAAACTATTAGAACAGCATCAACAATGCAATAAACAAAAATATGACACCAACTGTATTGCATAAAAGTAAATATTCAACTACAGATACTCAAATTCATATAAAAATAAACAACAAAACAGTAAAATTAAGTTGATAAAATATTAGAAATATTTAGTGATTATGTCAAGTCTTGGCTAAATTGTGTAAAAAATCTGTTTCTCAAGTTAAGTAAAATAAACTTTTTTTTTTTAATTATATCAAAACTTTGTAGTCAATGTTTTCTTAAAACATTTTAGTGATATATGGCATTAGTCATTGAAGCTTTCTCAGAAATTATTTCTTTAATACCATGTTTACTTTCATATACAAAAAACATTTCCAATTTAATAATATTTCAGTTTTAATGGTAACAACAATTAGTTACTACTTCACAGTACTTTTTTCTTATTACTACATCTAAATTGTATCATTGTTTTTTTACTGTAGTTACTCTAAGCGGGTTATAATGTAGTTATAAAAGTTAATCTTTTTTAATCTTAATTTAATCACATTGGTTTTTCACTCTAACATTTTAATTTTTCTATTTGCACTATTAATTTATTTTATAATACTTCTATTCTATTGTTATTCATTATTTTTACTTTTTTTCAGTGTCATATCCGTTTTTATTGTAATATTTGTCTTTTTATTTATCTCAGTAAGTTTTTCACTTTTGACAGTAATTAAATTGTCAAGTCAACCGCTGTGTTCCTTAAAACCTATTAGGGTGTCCGTTATTTTCCAAATCTCGTTTTTTTTTAGAAGACTAATTAAATGTTTTCTTTTCATGGTAAATAACTATTATGAAATAGAAAAACTCATTGGTAACCGTATTTTTGCGTGCTTTCAAGCAAATCAAATTTCCCATTTGATTAACGTGGTAAAATTATCTTTAAACGCTCAAAACTTATTTTACAAAATGTAAATCTTTATATAGATATGTCAACATACCGTGGCAAAACTTCAAAAACCGAGTATTGAATACAGGAATTTTTTTTGCAACAAGAATCCATTTCTGGTCGCGAATTTTAGGTCTGTTACACTAAAAAAATTGATAAACCAAAAAAAAACTGATCAATAAATTTGCTATGCACCTTTATCCATTTTTTAAAATAAAAGTAATGAAATAACGTCAAAACTTGTGTTTGAAAATTTACGATCGATTACAAGCTTTCTGACATTTTCTACGTCAAAATGACAATTTTTAAGAGCAAATATGGTATTTCTAATTTTTTTGTAAAAAAAAAACAACAAAAGTTAAAAATTTACTAAAATTTTTATAAACGGTCTTTTTATTCAAAATGACCGTAAAAGAACTGCAAAAGTGATGTGAAAACTAAAAAAAGTTGCTAGAGCATCTGAAACCTAAGCTCAGTCGACCGATGTAAGTTTTCGACTAATTGTGAGCTCTCGCAAATTTGTTAAAACCAATATCAAAACTTAAAAAAAATTTAATGTATTTCTAAATTTTTATAAAACTGTTTATGTTTTTGAATAAGATTTCAAAAATGGTTAAAGATTGAAATATTCTTTAATTTTTTTTGCGGTCTGTTGACCGTATCCATTCTTTTGATAAAAAAAAGAATATATTTCAAAATAGATTCCAACAATAAATTATTTCAAGTAAATAACGAAGAGTTCACAGGGTTAGTACAAAACTTTTTATTCAAATTTTTCATTACACATATTGAATTAAAATTACATCCTTTAAAGTTCTGTTCTACCTGGCCAATTGATCAAGCTCATTTAAATTGCTATAGTTGGCGTTTTTTGTTTAAAAAAACTGTTTTGCATTAATTTTTATTTTTTTTAACAAGTGTTTGTTTACGTTTGTATATATCTTATTATATTCTCCTACAAGTTAAATCAGGTTAAATTGTCTTTGATTTTCTTTTTTTGCCAATGCATTTATATCTTGGGTAAGTTTTACACCTTTTTCTGCAACACCTAAGTTTTTTTAATTTTTTGTCTACCGTTTTTGTATTGATCATTATTCTCCCATTCATCAATAACAAGGGCAACATTTTATTAATCTTAAATCTATCAAATGACTTGATAGACAAAGGTAGTATAAAATGTTCGATATCGGCATCTTTTAAATTTTCTATTTCTTTTACAGATTTTATATAAAATTGTTTGCTTGATTATTTAGGTTCAATTTCTCTACAATTTTTAATTTTGTGCTTTTTGAAACTCTCTTATCAAACAGCACAAAAACGCTTCTGGACTTAAATACCACAAGTGATTTTTAAATTTTCATAGAAATTCATTTGCGACTTCCGAATTCAAATAAATCTTTATTGCATTCATTGCGCCAAAGGAACGGTGAAACAATGTTTTAAATAAACAAATACAAATAAAGAAATATCCAGCAACTTGTTTTTTTTCATCATCTAATAAAGGGTAACAATCCCTGAAAAGGTACATCAAAATGCTATATAATGCCTTTGACATCCACCGTGCATGAGAGCACCTAATTGGTTTTTTAAAAGTAACTTTATGTCTTGGGACTAAACCTAAATCATCTCAAGAAAGTTTGATATTAAGTAATTCTTTAGTAAAGTCGTCAGTATCTTTTATTTTTGATCTTTATCAATTTATCTAAAACTTTATCTTTGAGACCAATTTTGAAATCATTTTTAATTATACTTCGCCTACTAAATTTGAATTTTAACAAAAACTCTACTTCTAGAGTATTCTTTTTCTTAAATTTTAGTGCAAAAACTTCATTTAAAACTATTTTATCAATATGATGACAACAAGGTAAATACATGATACTTTGTTCTAATAATTGCTCAAAAATTACTGCAGCCCCTTTAATGTTACCTAAATTTGAATTGTGGAATTACAACATAAAACTACCACAACATTGGACAATCCGCACTGTTTCAAAGCTTTATAAACAAATTCGGCTTATGTGCGACCTTTTCCATTTAGCAAGGCCGGTACATTTAAAATCTTTTCAGTTTTTTCATATGTAATAATAACAAGCAATCTTTCTTTTGGCAGTCTACAAAATCGGGCCGAAATGGTACTCAAAAAACTGTTTTTGAAGCTTTGCCACGGTATGTTGACATATATGTAGACCTACAAATTGTAAAAAAATCTTGAACGTTTAAAAACGATTTTCCCATGTTAATCAAATGAGAAATTTGAATTGCCTGAAGACACACAAAACGGTTACCAATGAGTTTTTTATTTTAAAATAGTTATTTACCGTAAAAAAAAAACATTTAACTAGTCCTTTCAAAAAAATTAGCAAGTTGAAAAATACGGACACCTTAGTGCCCATGTATGAAATATATATTACTCACTTATTTAACGTGAGCATACAATAAACAATTAAATTTAAAAAAATAAAGTAAGTGTGCTTAAAGTTTAATTAAGCAAACTTATATGCTTTGGAGATAAAATAATAATTATAAAATAAATATAACAAACAAATTTTCTATGTACTATATTACGAATATAATTAAAAATAACTAGTTTCAACCTTAACAAATCCATTAACGGGCAAATACAAACAAGCTTTATTAGTTTTAAAATAAACTATCACCATTCATCAATAATAATTAATATATTATCAGGCAATAAACTAATTTATTATCTTAAACTAAAGTTTTGCTAACGCCGTTATCTTCTTCAGAACTTAAAAATAGTTATTTTGTTGTACAAAGCTCAGGTTTTGTGCAGGATTGATTACGGTTGCACTAAACGCAGTCCACCGAGCATTTCGGATGTGCACCAAGTCACTGGTGCAAGTTGAGTTGCTTTGTACTTACGTAAGCGTCTAAATGCAAGAGTTGGAGAAGACTTTCAATATTATATAGCCGATAGTATTCAAGATCTGTTTGATAATAAAACCCGTCTTGCTTTGACCTCCCAGAGTAAACAAGAATTTTGTCTTGAAAGGCAAGTTTAAAGTAAGAGAGAGGCGTCAATGTACACTACAAAATAATATGTATTGCATAAAGTTTTATTTTGAGTAAGTCTATGTATGTGGCAGATCCGCTTGCTCAGCTTGTACAAGTCTTAATATATTATTTTGTTGGCCCAATTTAGACATTAGGATTATTTTTGTCTAGTTGCCGGTTTATGTTGGTACTCGGATGCAGATCCCTAAAAAGAGATTTTTATAGCTCAATGACCTTAAAAACTTCATCATGTTTAATGGTTATCGCGGATTAACAACAAGTATAGAATTACTTCTCACAGCAAAATAAAACCAACTTCAGTTCTCCGTGACGGCATAAAAGTTGCCACAAAGAGGTAAAAAGGATAGAGCGCTACCGCATTGAACATACCAACTTTTTGTTTTTGTTTTTTTGTATTTTTTGACCGGGCGAATAGCAACCCACATGCCAAACGTCAAGTTCTATTTTTAAGCAGTCTTGCACTTGGTGAATAAATTATTATTATAATTTTTTGAACAATTAATGTAAGTAACTAAATAACTACTTGATATAAACACATACTACGTTTATAACAACAAAATACACGTTCTTTTGTATACTATGCAAATATAATTCTATAATAATTTTAAATATGAAATCTTATCACAATAATTGTTATACAAGGTGTTTTCTAACTAGAGGCAAAAAATAAAACTAGGTAATTTTTAATTTCAAACAGAAAATCTCAATAACTTTTTTGTCTATCTTGTTTTGTTTGCAATATAATCAAAAATACAAATTATTTAAAAAACTTTGTTTAGCAAAAAACAAACAAAACAACATCACTTTAACAAGTGTGCGTTGATGCAAGCTTTTGAAACTAATCAAAGTTGTTTTCTTTAGATGGGTTAGTAAAATTTGATAAAAATGCTGTTCAACAACAAAGAATACACATATATCATTTTTGTTTACGGATTCTGTAACGGTATTGCCTTAACTACACGAGAATTGCGAGTATCAATTAAGATTTCACAACAGAAATCAACTTTCTCATCGCGTATTTTCGGACACATTTTGAAGGTTCGTAAATTTAGAATTGGAAATCGGCGTAGTAGAGGTCCACATCAACAGCACACTGTAGCAGAAGAGGAACAAATAGTTGACGCAGTTCTTGATGAACCGGGAGTTAGCGTTAGGCAACTTTCCGCTCGTTTACACTATCTAAAAACTTTGACTGGAAAACCTTAAATAAGGAAATTCTTCACCCATATCAAAATCATTATCAAAAAGTGCAACACCTACAACCATGCAACGGAGCACAACGACTTGCATTTTCTCAATGGCTTCTTAAACGACATCAACAAAAATTTTTAGTAAAATTCTGTGAAGCAATAAATCTATGTTTACAAGAGATGGCATTAGCAATATACAAAAGAAGCATTTCTAGTCATTAGAAAATTGGTACGCAGTTAGGATACGAACTTACCAACAAATATTTTCAGTTGACACATAGTGTGGGGTTTTAATGGACAATTACTACCAATTTAAATCTTACCACTTTGTTTAAATGCTGGTTTATACGCAGAACTTCTTAAAAATCAGATGAAAAATTTGCTGAATAACAATGTTCTTTTTGTCTTACGTATCAAGATATCGTACCAGCACGACGGAGCATCGCCCCATGTTGAGCGATATGTAGCGCGGTGACTCAACAATAGTTTTAATGATAGGTAGATTGGTAGAAAAAGTCCAGAACTGGCCTGCAAGATTTCCTGATCTAAATTTATTAGACTTTTATGTGTGGGGACAAATAAAACAATCGGTTTATGCGGAGCCAATAAACAACGTGGAACAGCTACAAGAGAGATTTGCAAATGCTGCAATGCACATTCAAAACACAAAAGATTTTGAAGCAGTTTATCATTCTCTTTTAGTGCGATGTCAAAGTTGCATCATCGCTCATAGTAGCCATTTTAAAAACTTAAAATTAATATTGTTTTGTTTGTTGTTACCATTGTTACAAATGTTTCTATTACTTAAATTTTGCTAAATAAAAAGTTTTCTAAATAATGTGTATTTTTCGATTATCTCAAAAACGAAGCAAGTTAGATAAAAAAGTTATTTAGATTTTCTGTTTGAAATTAAGAAATGTACTTAAAGATTCATTTTTTGCTTCCAGTTCTAGAGAAACCCTGTATATTATGCAATTTAAAAAAATAACCATCTTAAAAAAGAACCTGATTTAAGTATTTAATATACATATTATGTTGATATATTTACAATTAATTAAACTTTAAAAACTATGCATTTTTTTTGTAAGACATGATCTCTATTTTTTTTTATATTAACGGACTGTTTAGTTTGGTTTACATTATGTATTACGTTAGTTTGCAGCCTTTTTTGTTTGATCTAATTGTTAACGCTTTAAAGAATGCCGCAAGTGGAAAAACTAACAAGTTTTCACCAAGTTGCTCTATTTAAAAGACGACAAATTATCAGAAAGCATAAAACTGGACAAGAATTCTGTAAAATTTGGTAGATAATCAAATCAGCCACTCGCCAGTTTAAATCAAATTTTGAGAAATTTACTGAAAAAAGCCTAGAAACTTGTCGTAGAAACAGTAAGTGTTCCACACTCTTAAATGAAGACAATCTGATATCTGGAAAAACCAACACGAGAGATTGCAATATATTAAGTAACACCAATGGGTTATAGTGTTTCTATAAGCACTATTTATAAACAAATATGTTCTTTTAAACTGCGTTCTTATTATATTTATGTTTGTCTCCTTTTAACAATTTAGTATAAGGCCGACAAGCTGCAGTAGTGCCTGACAAGATTGGAATTTATTAAATGTGCAAAAATTGACTACAACAACAAATCTAGATTTTCTTTATGACATTCTAACAAACAACAAACAAAGGTTAGACAACTTAATGATCAAAGACAAAATATACAATTTGTTCAACAATGTTACCCAGCATTAATTCTTAAAAACATTATTGCAGAACAAAATATTTTGTGACTTTTGTAACTTTTGTTTACATAAAATTTTCATTTTCAGTTTATAATCAATATAACTGCAAAAACGAGTTAATCGACGCATTTATTCAAATAAGTATGTGAATTAATTTGTCATAAAACCTTTATTTTATCATAATTCAAATATAAAACACAAAAAACACAGATCAATGTTTTAAATAAAAAATAAACTATTTGAATAAGTTACTACTACGTGCAAGTAGTGCAGTGATTCAAATACAATATTAGTGTCTTTATTCTTGTAAAATTTAACTTCTGTTTTACTATAATATATGTACATATTTATATATTGATTTGTATTTTTTATTTTTAAATGCACGTAAAAAGTTTTAATAGCAGAAAAACAAAAACCTCTCTCATTTGAAACTGCCAAATCCTATTTGGTCTATAGTAATCTGCAGTTAACGCGATACGGTATCTGCCATCATAAAAATTATCAGTTTGTCGACTTAAGCTCCAGTATGTTTTAGTGCAATCACAAAAAGGTTGACATTGATCGTTAATGCTTAGAAAACACCATTATCTAAGTATATTATTTTTCAAGACAATGAATGCCACAAAAGTTAGTTTTTCAATACGGTTCTTGCCTTTTTATACATTTCACCAACTAAAGTGGTTGGCGTGATAGTCGACACGTAGTGATCTTTGAGTAAATGTAAGAATTTATTAAAAATATCTAGTATATACATGTCACAATAAACTTGTAGCTACACAGAAAAATTTAACTGCTACAAAATTTGTACCCGTACTTTTGTGGGAAAACTTGTTTAAAAGAAAGCAACAAGAGTTTGATCAAGGAAATTTGTTATCAGATGACAATGCGTGTTTTTTTTTAGCAACTTCAAAGCGTATTGTGGAAGTTCCAATCACGCAATTAGAAGCTGCGAAATAGTTTCTGTTAGTTCTGTTTTTAAAACTCAATCAAACTCAATTATTTATTAGAATTGAAAGCCGGATTGTAATTACTTCAAGTTTTTATAATCACATAAATAAAAATTTAAAAAAAAATCTTTGAGCAAAGTGCATTTTTTAGTAGAACACGTAAAAAACATAAACATAAACTGAAATAATTGTGATAAACACAATTATTTCAGTTTAAATACTATTTAACAACTTTAGATACTTAGATTTGTTTTGTACATAAGTCAATAATTCTTAAAACTAATATCACATATGACATTGGAGTCGTAAAGTACTCTGATGTAAAAAATAAAATTTAAAATTAATATTACAGAAAAATAACACAGAAAAAATAAACCAAATAAAACTTAAAACTATTTCAAATGACTTTAAAAATTAAAAAGTTTTTGATACCACAAATGAATACAGTTGTATAAAACTGTGGTGCTAATACCAAACAACAATTAATAATTAAAACAAAAATACTTTACCCATTTGATAGGAAGGTAATCTAATTTTTTAGCCAGGATATTTTTTTACGTTTGTTACTTTTGGTATTAATAAATAAAACTTTGTATGTCAAATTAGATCTGTTGTCGCTGTTGCTAGAAAAAAACCGGGTCAAACTACTCCTCGACATGTGGCTGTTTTTGCAATTATGCCAACACAATTTTTGTTAGATCGGAATGTTTATAAAGGGCGTTTTTCCTCATTTTTAATTGAAAAAGCCAAAGTTTTTTTTAATTATAATTTTGGAAAATTTCCCCTCCAAATTCTCTAAAATTACAATTAAGAAGTATGTACCTATGTTTTAATGGACGGAATTGAAGTCACGTTAGAGCAACAATGTGATGCTTAGTGCAGAAACACGAAGCGGTATTTTTTTTTATTTGGCAGGAACAATCTGCTCTTTAGAAAAACTAACAGCTACGTGATAAAATATACAGATTAAATACAAAGCTATAAAATGATAGCCGTAGAAAGTTTTTGGTTAAATGTATATTTAAAAAAAAATATTGCAATTTTTAATGCGCATACCTACTTCAATTATCACTTGTCCTACTTACATAATTTCTTGACAATTTCTTTTAGCGTAAAAGTCTTTGCAATAGACATTGACTTTGCTTGTATTTAAAGTTTTATGAGTTAAAATTACCACGTTCACATCTATAAGTAAAATAAAAATTTTGATAAATAAACAGCTGACAAAGTTTTTACAAGAAGGCCATTTCTAACTATAGATTTGGTTTTACTTAGGATTTACCAATTCATTTAGACCACTAGAGACCAGACTAAACCAAAATGCTGGTTTCAATTTCTAATACTTTCCTATCTTGTTTTTTTTTTTAATTTTATCTCACCTAGCACTAAAATTTATTAAAACAGCGTTATTTGACTTTTTCCTAATTGATTAGGAACAAGTTGGAGAATCCGATTTGTTTTGAACGGCGACCGGATAGCCATATTTAATGTCACAAATTTTTATGCTGCTAAGCACAAATTATCCATAACTTTGATGTTGTTTTACACTTACAAACTGTAAAACCTTTGCAATATTTAACTGACTTGGGAAATCACTCTAGATGTAACATCGTTAGGTAAGAAGTACGTTTTAACTACCGCCTGGTTGAAAAAAAAAACCAAAACAATTTGGGTTAAATATAGAAATGACAGGACAAACAAGGATAGATAGCCAGAAATGGCTTTAAGTACATTTGGTTTTACTTGTGTTTATTAATTCATAGGTGAACTTGCCAGGCGTTTAAACTGCCGTCGGTAAGACTCTAACAGGAGGTACTCAGCCCTCTTCACTGCAACAAATGAGTTTGTATATATTTTTTTACTATTAAGATATCTAATTACAAAAGATTACTTAAATATAAAAATATATTTAGTCAATGCTTTGCAATTCCATAGAAGTGCTATAGTCTCATTTGAAATGATTCTATACTGGAGAATATAGCTGTTAATAAAACATAAAAATAGATACTGAAACAGTAATTTTTATCTATTTAAAATTAATAAATGATGTATTTTATGTAAATTGCTTCTACGCCTAGTGTGAGACATATAAAAAACTACATTAACTATTTTTTATATAAAAAATTGTCAGAGATGGTAACGCAATGCGTTCTATTAGGAGAAATTGTGTACAGTTAATTCTTTACTTGGACAGGCAACGGCATTTTTGATCCGTTTTATTCAAATTGGATAACTAAAACAAATTTATCATTTATATTTAATAAATGATGTATTTTATGTAAATTGTTTCTCCACCCAGTGTGTGACAAGTGTTTCAGAGTATGCACCCATCATCAGACAATTTAATAAATATATTATGTCGATTTTATTACATAATATTATTTAAAGTTGCAATTTTAGCATATAGTAATAAAAAAGTCTGTATACGCGTACTTTGTATTTGGCATTTGTAATAGCAAGTTTATTGCAGTAGAAATTTCTCAAAAATAATGCGAAATATAAAACCAAAATTAAAATTAATGTTTTAATTAAAAAATAGCATAGTAAACTAAAAAAAATATTATGTAAAAAAAGTAAAAACCTTTTCTTGCACTGACTCAAAAAAATTATGGGATTTGAATAATTATACAAATTTTAATTGCAAAACACATTTTTTTATTAAAATTTAATTTACACAAATAGTATACAATAAATTTTGTTTATGCAATTATTATTTTTTAACAATCAATTTTTAAAAGCAAGTTATCTTTAAAAAATGCAAAACAAAGAAGTATTTTGTCTTATTTTAGAATATACACTATATATATTATGTTGATTATTTAAAAACATGCAATCTTGATTACAAAATATTATATTCAATAAAAATGAACGACTACAATAAAGTTTGTAATTAGGAAGATGTAATCGTGTGAAATTTAAGTGTTTACTTAATGTAAACTCATATGCAATAAAAGTAAATTGTAAGCTTATAGTTACTTAATGACCATTGGCAAAGAACAACAAATTTAACTCATTATATAAATAGTGTAAAGTTGACAGTAACCGGTACCGCACTTAGATCCTTTCAAAGTTTGAGATATTCTAAATAATGGTGCAAACAGGATGTCCTCAACACCAATAAACAGCATAAACGGGTGTCTGTGCAAGATCCCTCTCGAGCCATATGCATAATATACAAACACGTTGAAACATTCATTCAGTTAACTGTTTTATCGTTTATTTGTTCACCCGAATATTATATTCAATATAGCTTAAAAATAATCTCATACACACATCGTTCCTCGTTTATTTTACTTGCTCCTAAATTATATTTTCAATAATTGTATATTTATAAACATTCAATTTATTTTCTTATTTAATACCTCATTTTATATCGCTTCCAATGCTATGATTGTTTTTATAATCTAGATCTATTAGAACAGTTTTAAATATAGTTATTGTTACAATATATGAATGTTTACATAACCAGTTATTTATTAGCATTAATTTAAACCTATTTTTGGTATCACATTAAAATGTAATCTATCACATATTTAGTAGTGCAACATCTTTCACTGACTATAAATAAATAATGGTAAAACCATAACATCATGTGCGGTTACTAACAGTTGCAGTACTAAGATAATTATACTTTTATAGGGTAATTAAATACATTTTGAGAACATAATTCAAATTGTTGAAACGCTGTATTCGATTTATATCAAATTAATTCTGGCAATAATTTGATGAGATTTCAAATATTACTTAACTCTTTGTTTCAGTGATTTGAGTACAAATTTTATTATTTTTTTAGTACATCTTTGCTATTTTTATACAATTCAGTTGTGTTATGTTTACACTATATATTGCAATTGTTCAGCTTAAGTTTGTAGTGTAATTTAATGTCAAATCTGTCTGCGGTTTATTATGTTTATTTTATAGAAAAATGGTTTATTATGTATTATTTAGTATTTTTTCCGAGTGAATAATTGGGCAAAAATGATATGTCACAAAAAAGTTACATCATTACAAACTTCAAAAATGAACACTTAGAAATAAAAAAAAAACAAGGCACAAAAATTGATTAAGTAATACTATAAATTTAAAAAAACAGCAGATAAAATTTTATAAATATTTGTAAACGTTTTTCCACCTAGCTTAGTTTTGATATTACTTTTGTGACATGCTGCTCGGAGGGATCCTCATAAATATTTTCTGAGAAAAAGCATACACTTGTATTTATGACATTTTATACATACAAATGCACAAAAAACAAATTTGTACAAATTATTTGAAATTCTACAAAAAACTTTCCCGCTAGCATCGTCACAAGAGCAATGACATACATAACAATCTATAGAGCTCAAGATAAAAAGAATAAATAAAATGCTTTAGATTTTATTAAACTATTAAACTGATATGACATTGAAGACTATCAAGTCTACTAATTGAAGACATCCAATAAAGCAAAAACACGGCATGTTTACGTCATACACAACACATTCTTTTTTATAAATATATTTATATAAACTGTAACATATTTTTGCTGACTGCAAATAATTAAAAAAAAACAATCTCACCGGCATAAAATTTGATGCATCGATAATTTGTAGCAAAACAAATATGTTTCGCAATCATTTTAACAATAATATAGCACTCTCTAATATAAGTAAATACTGAAAACAAAATTTTATTTAAAGTTGAATTAATTGTTTTTAGTTATGATATTTTGTAAAACCTTTTTTGTAAAGTAATAAAAAAAACAAAATTTTAGTATTTTTAGAATTAAAGTGAGATCAGTTAACTAGTGTTTTTATAATTAAAACATAATTTTAAACGCTACCGACTCTGCCAGAGTTGTAGCTTTTATTTAAGATAGGCGGTTACAGTATTACGTAGCTTTAGTATTACGTTTTTGGTGTTTGAATAGTGAGCAGAAGACTATAATTTTTTTGTGCAAAATTTAAGTGTTATATAGCTGTAGCAGACAAAACTGCCAAACTCTTCTGTATAGCCACTTTGTTTGCAAATACCAAAACTGAAAAACTGGAATGAAGCCAAATCTTATTAAATAATAAGTCAAGATTTTGCTTTGGGTATCCAGGTGGCTATCATGGAATAGGAGTCCAATATTGTGGCAAGATTCAGTTTTGATGATTGCTCGTTAATAGTGTAAGGTAGCATTAGCTTGGAAGCTTGCACTAAGTAAGTGTTAGTTAGTGAAAAAACAATAACTGCAGACAGGTATATTAAAAAAAACCCTGGATACAAATGTAGTGCCTTTTGATCCATTTATTGTCAATAATTGTATGCTAATGTATAATATTTTCAGAATTGTCAATGTGTACTAAATAATGTTCAAATCGACACAATAAATAAATTTGCAAAAATCCTGATCTAAATTTGAATAAGAATGGTTGGATTATCGTGGAACAGTAAGTTTCTGCTTTTGCAAACATAGAAGAGTAAGTGCTACACTATTAAGTGAATGGGAAAAACTGTTTGACACCTTATTAAGAGTATGCCAAAAATAATATAAGCAGTAGTTTGAGCTCAAAGACGCAACATACGCCATTAATTTTTATTTTGTTTTGTAATTTGTTGTACATTTTTAATTCAGTGTTCCATTTATTATTAAGAATTTTACATTATTTTTATTATTAAATAAACAGAACAGTAGCATTTTGTTAATTACATTAACATTGTTTAAAATATTAAATAGTTATCAAAATTTAACTTGTTTGCTAAACGTTGTTAATTTGATTTAAATTACGTAAATCAATTTTTTTGCTAAAAATAATCAATAAATCAAATTTTATGCGGGTGAGTGTATTTACGTAAAAAATTTAAACAGTTTTCAACAACCATTAACTTACACAGCGAAAATTGTAGAATAGTAAAAACCAAAGTTTTGTATTTATATTAAGGAAGAAAAAAACTATTCCAAACTTAAAAGCTATCTGGTGGGAAAAACATCGCCAAAGCTAGATACACAATAAGAAGACTTTGTAAAAACAATTCTAAACCTTAAAGCTACTTGGTGGAAGACAAACATTGCCAAGCTTAAATAAGAACACCCGCAAAAGAAAACACATTTAAACCTAAAAACACTTAAGTTAAGTTAAGATAGGATTAAGTATATTAACAAAACAAAACAATGTTTGATATCAAACTAAATAAATTATTGGATACTTGTTATAACATAAATATAAAAAAAAATATGATTACGGAAAGTAAATAAATAAGTATTAAAAATGAATGTAAAATATTAGTTATTAACCAATGCAACATTTTTATTGCTGTATTTTCAAGTAATGATTATGGTGAATAAATAATTTCAATCTAAACTAAAAACAGTAATGTAAAAGTAAGTCAGTATAGTTTGAAGTTTAATTGGTTAAAAATTTTAGATGATCATATAATTTTTTATTCAAGGTTTATGTGATCAAATTCAAAACAAAATAAGATTCAGAGACCCTGATAGTTCAGATAAAGTTATGTTTTTTTATATTAAGAACTACTAATTAACACATTAAACTAAAACATTTCTTTACAAAAAGTAACAACCTTAACAAAAAATGAATAATTTTAGACTATATTTTTAACATATTTTTAATGTACATCAGTCTACTCCTAATCTACCTTCCAATTTATCATCATTTTAACAAATTTCAATTTTAACAAACTAAACCAACTAATTTTTTTCCGTTGAAATAATAATTTTTCTACACGACGTAATCCATATTTTAATCAACGTCCAAATTAAATCATTTGTAACTAACAAATCCATAATTTTAATATAATTTTCAAAACATTCTTAACCTAAACTCATAGACACATCATTAAATTATTGTCTAAACTGCTTGAAAACTTTTACTCACAGTGCATTGTTTACGCACGATATTGTCTAACTTGGTAACATTAACCGTTTATATTTATACAAAGTGACTCAAAGGAACTGCGAACTTTTTTTTTTAATTCAAATTTCTTTGTTTGTTCAAAGTTCATAACATCTTTCAACAGTTCCCAATTAATTTTATGCAATTCATAGCAAATAGCATCTTTCAATTTTTCCAGTAGGAGAACAAGGTGGCTAGGGCACATTGCCAAAACGTAAAATGCTTTGTTCCTAAAAAATCTCCTAAAAAACTTTCATTGAGATTCTTGCTATATGTGGCGCTGGTTTTATCCTGCAAAAATTCTGGCATCGGAAAGTTGGTGATTATTTCAATGTAGCAATCTGGGCAAATTACGCCAAATTTAGCAACACCAGACCGTCACTCTAGGGCAAAGCTGGGACCGTTGATACAACTGTTATTGATAATCCATGGCCTAATTTTGTTTATTTTTATATAAAATTGTCGACGAAAGAAATGCTGTGTTTAAATAACAGATTCCCCAAACGTTTTATATAATTATTGAATACAAATCTACACAAACATACAACGCTGCAAATCCCACTGCGC
Organism: Tachinus rufipes; assembly: GCA_963932245.1. Lineage (NCBI taxonomy): Eukaryota > Metazoa > Arthropoda > Insecta > Coleoptera > Staphylinidae > Tachinus > Tachinus rufipes. Next base: position 64,833,049 of record OZ010745.1, on the reverse strand, counting down.
CATAGTGACTAAAATGACACTGTAGTGGTTTTTCTTATTTTTCTACTCGCTATGTACCGCGCTTTTAAAAACCATGCGGTTTTCCTGAATCATCCTGTACTAACATCATAATCATCACAAATATAGAAATATTTTATTAAATTTATAATAAACATTCAAACTTACTTTTTATGTTTATTTTTATGATGATAAAGTTTGAAACTTTTAACAAAGTATGTAATATATAAGGGGTGTAGATGCAAAACTGACATTATCCTAACTAAAATTCCACTGCAATTGAGCTTTCAAAATAGTTTTTTGTTGCAACTTTTATGCACCGGTGAGTTCCAAATAAGGCAATATCCAGTTGACAGTCAATCACAAATAGTCTGCTTTACAGTTGACTTGCATCAGATGTTTAGCCAACAATGCGCGCGTACCAATACGCATTATTACGTGTTTATCAACAAAACTGTCCAATAATATTGTCATTAAGCTCTTAATGTTAATAAGTATAAAAAAAATATAATGGAGATCAATGTAGAACCAGTTGCCATTAAATCCTAAAAAGAAGGCAAGGTAAATATTAAAATAGAGTTGAAAAAAAAGTTTTATTTTATAAATATATTTTTTATCACTTGTGTATAATAAGTACATAAGTAGAGGAACTAAGCGGATTCTCGCACAATTTCTTATGGGCATTTACAAGGAGTCCAAAATTGGATTTTGGACATCCGGTTGGGGACGGCCATCTGGGCGTGTCAAAGGAAGTGGGCGCTGGGGGTGACCTTGGGATTTTGGAGATCCGGTCGGGGACGGCCATCTGGGCATGTCAAAGGAAGTGGGCGCCGTCTGTGGCGCCCTTCTGTGCGCAAAGTGTGCAGTACCGCCATAAGAGTGTGTGAGTGCGAGGGGTGTGCAAAAACTCGGAAAGAGTGGGATGGAGATTGAGTGCACGTCAGCGCTGCGGTGGCAAAAAAAGTAAGTTAGGATGGATGACGTAATTGGAATTTTGCGTGTCGATACATGTCAAAAATTTTAATTGGGGTGAGTCATCAATGAAAGATAAGAGTTGTGTACCGGAAGTAGCAAGTGCGATAAGGATTAATGTACCGAAAGTGCATCCGGTGAGATAATGGGTGTGTGCTTAATGATGAAAGATAAGGATTTATGTACCGGAAGTGCATCCTGTTGAAAAGTGTTGTGTAGCGGAAATAGATTTTGGAAAAGTTGAGCATGTTGAGACTTGTCTAAAATGTTAATTGGAAAGACGTGATTTAAAGATAAGTGCATCCGGTTGAAAAGTGTGGAAAAATGGCTAATTAAAAAATTTTAATTGGTAATAAGAGATAAGTGTTTTTGTAAAAGTTGAGCACGTTGAGACTTGTCTAAATGCTAATTGGAGTGTGGGAAAATGGCTAATTAAAAATTATTAAGTAGTTTATTGAAATTGAGCATGTTGAGACATGTCGATATCAGGTCACGTGGTAGATAAGATGTAGTATAAAGAGCAAGGTAAGTGGTAAATAAAAGTCAAATAAAGAGTATAGTCATGGCGAGAAGATTGGACTTTAATTTTGAAATTGAAGACGACGCGTGGACTCTGGTCCAAGAAAATCGTGCCGGAGTATGTCAAAGGAGGTGGGAAGAAGTAATTTATTTTGAGGCTGAAGAGGATACTGGCAATGAATCCGACAAAGAAGAACGTCAATTGCCTACTCAATATTTAAAAATAATACATACACAAACAAAGGTAATGTAATCCCTTTATTTTTTAATAAGCAATAGGTATGCACCTACATTTCTTTCTGTTTTCTTTAAATGTAGACACTGCACTAAATCGTATTGCCGTGTTACCCTAAAAATAATAAATGTTGCAAAATTTCATAAAAAAATTATTTATGCCACACATAACAAAACTAAAAGAAGGCACCTTTAAAATGACAAGCATATTCGAAATTTGTGTACTTTGAAGTGTTACGTTACTAATAGAGGTAACAATCTCGTACCAGTCTGTCTAAAAACATTTATGAAAACGCTGCGCAAAATATAAGTTGCAGTTTTGTTTAAAAATTATTAAGACAAATTCAAGGAGGAGAATGCAGCAATCACATGTGTATTACAAATAGAAAATCGGTAGTGAAATATAGAAATAAAAGGAGTGTGTTGAAACACTACACATGATTAGACTTAGGCATAAAGCAGTACCTCTGATTTAAACATAAAAAAGATAGCAAAAATGTATAATAGAAGAAATAAAAGATAATAATTTAAAAAAAGCAGTGAGTTCAACAAATTACTTTAAGTTATTTTCTACCTGCTTCTTTCTGGATAAAAGGATTAATAATGCTGCAGCAGGTTCACTTGACATAAATAAGTTATTTACAGAAAAAAACTTATTTACAAACTAAAAACTTAAGCATTATAAATATAAAAAAAAAGAATTATATTGATATTTTAAGTTACAACTGTCAAAAGAATCAAGTGTTTCTTAATGTCCCAAATAAACCTGCTTATCATAGCAGCCACAACCTTTGTTTTGTACCAATTTTATCTGGAGAGAAGCATACTGAAGATTGAACTTTTATGTACACATAAACAAAAAACAAATTTAACAAAAGCTATCACAGACTATCTCAAATGAACTTCAACTGCATAAAAACAAGGCGACTAGTTTGTGATAAATGTGGAGGCCAAAATAAAAATTGCATTATTATTTCAACCTATGCCAGATGGTTTCTATTAAATTGAATTGATTTATCCAGTCACAAAAACATTATTTTCTTACACAGTAAAAGATTGTTTGAACAAATAAAACAGGTTTTAAAAACTAATAAGTAATAACAAGCCCAGAAGAGTAGAAACAAGTTTTTAAGAAATTTAAGTTTGTTATGATTTTTATGCTGTATTTATTTAAAAATACTAGTCTTTGGCATTTTAAATTTAAAGTTAGCCAGCGCATTGGTGCGAGTAGCTAAAAATGTAAAAGAACAATGGTATGCTGCAATTTTTGCAAAATTTAAAAAAACAAAACATTTAAGTCATTAAATTAATATGTAAAATTAATGTTAAGTAAAAGCAGTAATTGCGCTAAACTTTGCCTTTCATTTATTGTAATTATATGATAAAATAAAGACATGCTCATACTAATACTAATAATTTCATAAATCAGTTCTAATTTCAAAAATTTGTAGAGATTGTTAGATGCAAAACCGGCCATCTTTAATTTTTATTACTACTAAAGTTTCTATGCATTTTAAATTATATAAAGTTGGTACACTTTAGTATAAAACAAAAATCATCCGGCTATCTTGTAGATCTGGAGTTATTAAAATGTGTGTATCCTGAAAACTTTGGAGAATGCCAGTTTTGCATCTATACTCCTTCATATGAAACATTTTTATTTTAAAAATTTTGAACTCATAAGATGTACCAATTAAATGAAAATCATTTGTAAAAAATAATGGTATAACTTATCAATAATTGCAACAATAGTTGTTACTGAAACTAAATCTTTTAAAAAATTTTAATTTTTTTTTTTTAATTTTGGCAAAGCAGTAAAAATCAAAACTAATACAACAATTGAAATCTATCCTCTACATAGTCTACATCATCATTGCCGAAATAGAATCTACAAAATATCATAACTTTAATAACATTCCTAGAATACTTCGTTAAGAATAGATAATGCTTAAAATCAAATCAATCATGTATCGTCTTTTATATAAATTTACAACATTATTGACATAATTGAAAACTTTTCAAACATCTATTTGAAATTCAAAAATGACTACTTGTAAGCATGATTATAGTAATTCATATATCTTAACCAGCACAGTTAAAAACAAAATAAAAACTCAAATTAATCAATTTAATTCATTACTTATTACTTATCGTGTATAAGCTAAACGAGGCATAATAGATAAACTTATTACTATATTAAAATTAATAACCAGTAATCAAGACTAAAAAGGTGTTAGAAAACATTGTAAAATAAACAAATTTTAATTACAACTCTAATAAAAGATCAAATTACATTGTTCAAACATTTATTTAAAAAATATAGTAAAATTATTGCATATTGTCAACTAATTTTAAAATCTAGAGTTTTGCAATTTAAAAAAATCATTTTACCCTTTCGTAGGTTACACTTAAGTTTAAGGTTTACCTTATCTTAAATTGGTTTGCACGTGTAAATAATTTTGTATTCTTAGCTACGACGTGGTTTAGGAAAAAAAAACAACTGTTTTCGATTAGATAGTATAGGTACCTAACTTCACGCTTGTTTATAGTTTTATTATTATCTGCTATGTAATGAAAGCAGAATTCGATAATAAAATAGAGACGCTGAAAGCTATAAAAACAATAATATGTAGTACAAAGAAATAATAAAATGTTTTGTAGAAATTTAATTTGAATGCAGATTATTGACTTTAATATTTGTTACAATATTACAGGTTTCAAAACTAATTGTTTAAAATTTCAGTTTGACGACAAATGTCATATTCAATTAATTCTAATGCAACCAGATATATATATATATATATATTAAAAATCAAAGATAAAATCCATCTTTTGAATTGGTTAAACTGACTTTTTATAATAGATTATGTTTAAGTGCACCTTAAGCCTTACAATTCTGAGGCTTAACTTGGGTGATACTTAAGTATTACTTTGTGTACCGTGCAAACCGTTTAAAAATTTTAGGTCCACTTAAGTGAAACTTAATATATAATCCAAGATAAGTGGAAGCGGTGCAAACGGGCATTAAAAAACTGCAATTTAAATTATTTATGATATACTAGAAAAATAGAATTAACATTTTCAAAATTAAACACATTTTACAATCAAACCCAACTATTTACTTTCAGAAATTTTTCATTTTAAAACACAATTAACTAAATATAAATTATTATTTGAGCTAAATATGAAAAAATAATAAATATTTAAAGTTATTTAAAAGAAAAAAAACTATTATTAAATTCCGACGCATATGTTCAACTCTTTTAAAATGACAATACCAACTTCAAAATACTTACTGTTAAACAAACAAAATTATGTATTAATAATAACTGAATGTAATAAAATATTTGTTAAAGAATTTAATTGTTAAAAAATATATGTATTAAAAATTACAACAAATTCTATGTGGAATTTAAATAATTGTCAACAAAAAAGTTAAATAATAACTAACTAATATGAAATTCAAATAAATGATTTAACTATTAAATTTAAGAAGGTTGAATTGCCTAATATAATAATATTGACTCATATAATGTTGAACAAAATAATATTTATTTTAAAACGTTAGAATTAAAAGCTATTAACCTAAATAATAGGAAAAATATCTAAAGTGCATTAGACGTTTAAAATTAATTAAAATTAAAGTTTATAAAAGATATTCCAATACATTTTAATTGAACTTTTAATAATTTTATTTAAACATTTTTCAAACAACTAAAAACTTAACTGGAGATTGTGGTATGTAAGCCATTCTCTGAGAAAATAATGTTATGACAGATAAATAATAAATCTGCATACAATCACATTATACAAATATATGCCCCAACAACAAGAAAAAGATACGATAAAGTAGAAAAGTGGTTATTGATTTTAGGTGTTGAGATCGGATAAGTGAGTTTTACACTTAAATCAATAGCCATTCCAAAAAACTGTAAACTAGTATCCTTTGACGTAACGAGTAAGTTTTCAAATATCCCAACAGACAAATGTTTTGACATTATTCAGCATATATTAGATAAATCAGTTAAAGACCCTCATTTAGAACTTTATAACGCATTTAACTACAGGTCTAGCAATGGGCTCTCCGAGAGTTAAGCCTTTTGCTAGCAGATTTATTCGTGCCAATTATCGAAGATAAAATATTCAATTTAGACTTAACCAACAAAACAAATATCATTTTGGTATTGATACGTAGACGATATATTCCATTATGAAATCATTATTTTAAGTTAGAACTGAATAAAATTATATCTATAGGAAATATGAATGGTTTTCCAGTCAGCCTTATTCAAAATTTAATTAATAAAAATTTGTATCAAAACACAATTTCTCACATTTACTCAAAGGTTTCAAATTTTAATAAAAATTTATTTACAACATTAACTTATTCTGAAAAAACCACAGAAAACCTTTTTTGAAAAAAAAAAAAAATTGCTTTTAGTCCAAGTTGCAAATTATCAAATATATTATTTAATGCTAAAGATAAAATTAATAATTGAGTGTTTATGAAATCTCATGTTCCGAATGCAATAGTGTTTATGTTGGACAAACTGGCCTAAGTTTTGAAACACGATATACAAAACATTTTAAAGCGTTTAGACTAAATCATAATTCAAGTTCATTTGCAAAACATATTATAATTTCTCATCATACTGTCTCCGAAACTAATAAAATTTAAATGTTATACAACTGTACAAAAAGCACTAAGCTTAATCTGTTAGAAACCGCCAAAGTTCACAAAAAAACAATGTAATCAATCCTCTTGTTATTTTTCTGAATAATCAAAAGAACTCACCACAATATAAATCACCACTATTTAAATTTCTCTAGACTAGTAATGCAATTTATTTTTCTCTCACTTCAATTTTTTGATTATATTTTTTGTATAAATGTATCAAAAGTCAAAACTCGAGTCGTGAACTTTTGTTTGTTTGATACAGGATCATTATGAAAGTTTGGGATTAGGTAATCATCTAATGTACGTTTATGCCACTCTAGTAAAATAATAAATTCAAGTTCGGTGTGCGTAAATAAAGTTGCCAATATAAGGATTCTATAATAACATCAAATATTTAAATAGATCCGGAAACTGTTGTCAAAACATATCCCGGAATGAAATAGAGTTATTCCCCATTATCAAACCGCCCATTCCTAAAGTAGGATTCATTAATAAACATATTCTCTTTATCTGTATACATCCTTATAACCTTGCCTGACAGTTGAAGTTAAACTGCCAAAACAAAGTAAATAGTTTAATGCACGATTTTAAAAAGGCGGCATATGTAAAGTGATTACATAATCCCAGACATTTATAAAGACGCTGTATATATTTTTCAGTAATATATATTTAATCAATAAAGTATTTGTGGTAAAAAACTTAAACAGTGTTTTTATTTTATTATTAAACTTAAAGATGCTTGTTTATATAAATGTCACAATTATAAACAAAGTAAAATATGAAATAAATTATAATAATTAACAACATTCTAACCAAAAATTACATTGTTATAAATATAATTAATATTGAGTGCACGATATTTAGAGTGTCATAAAACTTTGAGCAGAACCCGCGCAATTTAACTTTCTTTTAAAATCGGTTTTTGTGTGACATAAAGAAGAACAGAATCCAAATTTGTTTATTAAATTTTAAAACTAAACTGCATTTTTTTTGTTTGAACTTAGTATTTTAGTTAAAGTTATAACATATTATAGTAATAAAAATAAAATAACAATTGTTACAATTCTGCTCTAAGTAAATTGAAATATATAATGCGTTCGTTAATAACTTCAATGCTTTGAAACTGCTTGAGACAATAAAAATCACTTATTATTTCTGAGAACAATTAGTTTAGATGCAACCTTAAACATATTAATGTTTTTTTCCTAAATACCCATTATTATTATTAAAAAAGCCTTTAAATTATATAATAATTAAAAATTAATTAATTAATATTTTTTAAACATAATCCAAAGTTATCTGTTTAATGATGTTTTGCACTGGGTACTTCAGAGCTTCATATTAGAGCTTCAATGTTTTTAATATACGTCAATAATTTTCCATATCACATTAAAAAGGAAAATGTCGTACTCTTTGCTAATGTTACGACTATATCAGTAAAAGATAAAAGTCTAATTACAGCATCTCAAAATACTCAAAATGCAGAAATAAATGCTAGAAAATGGTTCAATCCAAATAAAAATTGTTTAAATGTTAGTAAGACCATACCAATGACGTTTTTATCTTGATAGAGTGTGGCTAACATTTTAAGTAAGCATGTATTCTTAATTTGAAATCTAGCTGCAGTCATAAACTGTACTGCTGCCAGAAATGCTTATTTTAGTTTGAGTTTACCGTATTTTCGGTCTTATAATATGAAGACATTCTGCAATACGGCATAGACTTTTTGCTCTGCAGAGAAGAGTTGTAAGAATTGTTGCTAGTGTGTGATACAGAAAAAACTGCAAAGATAGCTTTAAAAAGTTAGTTTTATTCATCATAAAACCCTCCTACTTAAACACATTTTTCCATCCTATTTTTAAATTCACGTTGTAAATGTGTGACTGTAGCAATAGCATCAGTAATTCTGTTTTTCAAAACCTCAATACTATCTTGCATGTTTGTGGAATACACTATAGGCTTAAGATAACTCCACAAAATGTAATCTATTGCGGTTAGGTCTGAAAACTGAGCTGGCCAGTGTATTGGTCCATTGCAACACATTCAATTTGAAAAATGTTTATTAAGCCAATTTGTAACAATCAAAGCACTATACGCTGGGAATCCAATTGAGGCCAAAAGTATTTACTAAAAATTTTCAAATAATAACTTTCTTAATGGATTAGTTACTTTATTGTAGGTTAACGCACAATACTTTAACTTCCTTAAATTTCCGACTGTGTGGATTTTCTTTTGTCTAAAAGCAACAATTTTGGCTAGAGAGTATCTCATTTGTTGTGAACGTAGATTTGTCACTGAATATAATATAGTTCAAGTATGCGTTTTCCTAATAATAAAAAGAGTTCTAGTCGGTATAAATCATCACCTTCTTAAAGTTTATGAATAAAGGTTGGTTTAATATTTATTTTTGACATAATATAAATATATCACCCAGTTTATTTGTTCTTGCTCTCAAAAGAAGTCGGTGATTGTTGTTAACTGATTAACACTAAAATTGTTGCAGTATTGTTTTTGTTTTTTCACGTTTTTAATATAACCATAAACATCAAATTTGTGTACCAAATTTCTTAAAACATTTACAGATACTTACACACCGGGATATTTTTAGTGAAAACCTTCTATTGCGTATTTATAGGACTCCTCTTCAATACCGTAACATTTAATCCATTAGTCAGCATCTTTTCGGAGATATTAGTTCAAATATTAACAAATAACTGTAGCAATGTTACATAAGCATTACTTGCCAGCAACAATCTTGACTTCCACTTACAAAATGAGATTTTATTCTTAATATCAAATATAACTCCCATGAAAAAAATATTTTGGCATGTCGATATCTCCTTCTATGCTCTTTCTTACAATACAAGTCTGGATTTCCAAAATTTTACTTTTTCAATATTGCATTTTTATATTTCTTAAGCACCTAGGGTGGTGTACAACAAAAATTTTTTTTTTAACAGAATTTGTATCATATTATTATGACAAGCAGGAGACAATATAAAGAATGTTTAATATTTGAAGTAAATAAAACACATTTACTATATACTATCTATCATAAATATATTTAAAAACGTAACATGTTTCATTCTTCTACAAAGCCATCATAAGACGGAATACAAATAAGTATGAATATAAAAAAGAAGTATGTTCACCAACATTCTTCCAAATAAAGGCATTAAGTTAATCTTAAACTTAATTAAAAATATAAATATTAACCCTTACTTTCGTGACAAAATAATGTCTATTTTAAAACTTTGCATTTTGCTTTCAATTCAATAGTAAGTTCTTCCAACAAAACATAAGCCTAGCTATGTGCTCACCCTTAAGTTTCTTGTTGCTGAAATATTTATGGCTTGTTTAGAAGAAAAGATTTTCAATTCAGACCTTGCTAAACAACATATTTCTTTTTGGTATCGATATGTTTATAATATCTTAGCTAGCTTTAAAGGTACTTCACGTCAGTTGGACATTTATCTAACTTACATCAGTTTACAGTAAAGACCAAAACTCAGAATAAAACTTTTTAAACTTAACGATATGTCACAATAATAATAGTCATTTATTTGATATTTTACGTAAACTAACCTATACATACTTAACCATTCCGTTTGACTCTATACAGCCTAAAAGTCTCAAATTTGCAGCCTACCATTCAATGGTCCATAGAACCTATCATTAACATTAAATTCCCGGCAAAAAGAGCTTAATAAAATCATATCAATGGATTTTCAAAAAACACAATTAAAAATATTATTACTAAGAAAGAGTATAACCTCACTATACAGTTAATTTATTCTAAGATAAAATATTTTGGTTACATATCCGAAAAAATAGTAAATATTCTCAGTAAATTTAACTATAAAGTAGCGTTTAAAAATCAAAACAAGTTATCAAATATTTTATTCAACGCTAAGACCATACAGATACAATTTTAACATGTGTATGAGTTAAGTTGTCACTTATGTAATGCACGATATATAGGACAAACAGGAAGATATTTTGAAATTAGATTTAAAGGACATTACACCTCTTTCAGGTTACGCCATTCAGATAGTACTTTTGCAAATCAAATTTTAGAAAATAGTCACATATTTTCAGATATTGATAAACTTTAAATCATTCACAACTGCTCTACAGGCGGAAAATTAAATTTGTTAGAAGCTCTTGAAATTACTAAATCAAAAAATATTTTTTCCGTAAACTTGCTTAATGATCAAACCGACCTGTATAACTCTCTTTTGTTTAAAAAATTTAATCCTTTCATCCCCCTTTTTGCAAAATGTTTTTTTTGTCTTAATTACATTTAAGTAAAAACCGCCATTCATTAATCTTTTCTTTACCTATTTAATCTGTTTTTCTCTTTTGTATTATTGTATGTATTTTATAATGATTTTAATCATAATAACTTTAATGTAATTTTCCACTTCACTGTACATTTTATATTTTACTGTCGTATATATGCTTAGTAATTTTTTTTTTATATTCATATTTATATGAGTTATTTGTATCACCGTCTGATGATGGCCTTGTAGAAGTTTATATATAACTAATTCGACTAACTTTTCATTATAACTAATTCGACTAACTTTTATTATAAATCTTCACAACAGGTTTACCATCATAATTTAAAGAAAGCAACTTATAGAAAATCTTGGTCGATAGTTTGAGGTTAAGTTTTTCTAAGTTTTAAATCATTTGCATTTTCAATTGTATATAGTGGCTGGATTATGGGTAAATACCAAAACATTTCATGATTTTAATTAAAAATTTAATTTAAAAACCCAAAGATATAATTACGGTAGCTAAGTGAAATATTTTCTAAATACATGGAACTTCCACATAATGATTTAATGTTAATATCTATTATGAGATGTAAGTATCTACCCAATATAGCGTCTTGTCTAATGGGTGTAAACTCCAGCGCCACAGCTAAGGCCCCGCCGACCCCGCAGTGAGGGGGGGCCCGACATGTTTTGGGGCCCCTAAGCTTCAAGAATTAAATAAATGAATTAATTAGATACATTGATTAGTGATCACTATTGTTATTTAATAAAAGTAATAATACAATTTTTTTATAAAATTAAAAAAAAAAATGTTTAATTTAGTATAAAGGTATTTTGGCCGGACTGATCGTCGCCGTTGTATATTTGGCTGGCTTTAGTGCTTCTGTTTTTACACGTAAGTTGCGTTGATTTGTTTGCATGCTCCAGCCAATAAATAACTAACTATTGTGGTGTCGTTTAGTATATTTAAAGTAAACGTTAATTGTGCCAATTGATGATCAATCCATTCATCGGAGTACTTACATTTTCAACAATGGACACAATTCTGGTGAAAACTTCCAATAGATATTTTAGCTTCTTCATCAAAAGAATTAAACATCATTGAGGATTTGGTTTTTGATTTTTTGTCGACAATGGAAGATATACCCTCAGTTTATCAATTTCAAATGCAACAAAAATTGTAACTTCACTCAACAGTTGGTTTTCAATGCAAAAACTAGAAGATGACCACATGGTCGAAACCGGTCGTTAATATATTTAATTAATAAAATACATATGTAGACTATAAAGATCTGATTTTATTTTATTAACCCTTTATTTGGCTTAAGGATTAAAGACTTAGAATTTTTATTATTATATTATTTTTATTTTATTTGTTTAATTAAAAAGCTTGTTTCATACGTATGCAGTTCTATTTGGTTTGGTTCGTTTTCGATTGCAACCAAAAACAAATAAAACTTTTTCACACATACACGGTTCATATTGGGTTTTGTGTTTTTTCTATACATAGGCTCAGTAGTAATCATAATGAAAAAAAGTCAAGTTGTTGCCATGTTGTTTCTCTATAGAAGAATAAAAATACAAAGGAGAAATACTAAAATTTATTGAGAGCACACTCATCACTTTACGGGAGAGTATTTGGTGCTATACTGTTTCTATTAGGTACCAAATAGAAACCAAAAAAGAACCAAAAATTTATTTTGAAGTATAATACAAATACGATAGGGGCCCCAAAAAAATTCTTGCGGGGGGCCCAAAATTTGAAGCTACGCCACTGGTAAACTCAATACATAAAATTAGATCGGTTTTGCCAAACTGATTTAAAACCTTAAGATCTATACGCAGTTTAATTAAAATTAAAGCAGTAGTTTAAACATCTTCAATTGGCAGTCATACACGTTGTGTTATATTCCGCAAAATGTAAAAAAAACTAAAAACCTTGATTTTGGAACGCCCATGTGTTGCAATTACATCAGTAAGGCATAAAGCATATCCAAACAATCCTCAATTTAAATTATTGCAAGAAAAAACCTACAAATATAACTACATTCAATTATATAGTTGCAGTTTTCTATTAATGTTATATTGTCTGTCTAACCAGGAAAATGCTACGCACATAATTGAAAGGTGCATACCCTATAAGTTTAGTGTCTCACGCTTTACATAAAATACAACATTCAATAAATTTAAAATATATTGTGTATAAAAATAAAAACTTTGTCACTAGTATGGGGCCTTATGCAAATGATTATTGTTCTAGATTATTATTGGCATTTGTTGGATACTTGATCTTTAAAAGTGACGTTGTTGTGCCATATTGTCTTAAAAAAATTCTAACAAGTTACTTACTTCTGCAGATAAGCTTTTTATTTTAGCAACCACGTTTAGGAGTGTCTAAAAAAAAAACTTAATTTGTTATTTAAACAAATGTTGAAAAAACAACGGTATTATAAGGGTTTAAAGAATAAAACTCAGCAAATAAACGTTTGATTATAATTGAATAAAATGTTTACACATTATAGAAGAAAGTTGAATGTGTCTTCAACCTTTTATTTTTTAAAAGTGGAGTTTTTATTTAATGCTTCATTATCTTTTTTACCTGTTAAATATAACTGCAAATCTTTAACCCTAAGCATGAAGACATAAAATACTGTATGTAGTTTAACATATAAAATAAGTGATGACTAAAATCTTATCGTTTGGATATTGAGTTGGTTGACGTTTTGTCCTATTTGAACCAATTTTAATTTAAAAACGGCGCTGTACGTATTAATGTTTTTGGTTTACCGATATTCTTGGAGATGTGATAGGATTTTAGTTTGTAATGTTTGCTAATAATATTTTTTCATAACAATACTACTAGCGGACGCGGCTACTAAACCCGGCAAATTCTCTAGCGTTAATAGCAGAAATTAAATGTTTATAAAACATTTTGGTGTGCATAAAACCTGAGCAGTTTGTTGTAATAAAGTATGGTGAAAGCACTGACACAAAATGTTTATCCCCAATCCTCCACACGGATGTATATTTCTCAAAAACCCCAATAAGCAATTGGTTTTAGATTTATATGGACTATTGTCTAATCTATTGGTAGCGTCTCCTATATAGGCGAATACTTTATTAGTAAATTCTATGCCCAATACACTCAAATCCATTTACTATTTTTTTAAACCAAGAAACTTTTATTTGAAACTTTCTATTTTTGGAGAATTATTTAGATGATCCGGTAATATTGACTAAATTTGTATGTATGAAAATTTTTAAACAAGGAGCTTAGTGCATAAACATGTGATAATCGTTAGACCTGTATCAAGATAAAAACCTAGCAGTTTGAAATTATCAACTGAGTACTACTATAATTAAAAAAAAATTTGGTAACCTTATTAATTTAAAAAAAATCTTTAAGCTAAAATGTTTTAAAAAACCATAATTGTAGTTCATGTTTTGTTTTTCTTATTTAAACAAAAAAACTTTTTTTTATATTTTACGTTTTGCATGTAATCAAAAACGTCATTGATTGACAAATACGCAAATAGAAAATAGCTTTGAAAAACTATTGGTTGCAAATAACATTAATGGTTAATCTATAATTATTTATTGCTACTAAACTTTTAAATTTTAGTATCGTACCAATTCAATCAAAAATCATTGTGAGGTCATCAACCAAAAATAGTTTTTTGAGTAAATTCTTAGTAAAAATCTTAATTCTATTTTCCACTTTTATTTGTAATTATTTTGCATTTGTATTTTTTTTAATACACAAATCAATAAATTGACATTAACATTGCCATTAGAGCCAATTGAGCCAATCGATCATATAAAATTTAAACCAATTATATATTATTTAAATTAGCAAAATATGAATAATTTTAACTTTTGACATTCTTTCATTATTCATTATGAAACTTAAAAGCTAATAAGTTATTCTTATATTTTTATTATTTCAGAAAACTAGAGCGGCCGTTTTATTGCACCTGTAGTTTATGAGAGCATTTATTTCTATAATTAATTTATGGTGAAACAAAATACAACGTTGTATTTATACAGATAGTATATTTCTTTTAATAATGTTTTTGCTTTGATATTTTATATTCATTAGAAATTTAAGTTTTACAAATAAAAACTTCACTAAAAATAAAGATAGTCTTTTAGTGTCAACTTACAGAGACCATATATTATATTTATTATATTTGTTGGAAATAAATTTCATTATATAAGATTTAGTTCCAACAACTTATTTTTAGATTAAAAAATAAAGGATTCATATTACACACCGATTTTAAATATTATGTTTGTAAAATTGGTATAACTTTAAATGAAGACGAAACTTTACGACGTTGTTTATAAACGCATTAAAAATTATATTTATTGAATTGTGGTTTCGCGTGTCTTTACAAATGTGTTTAATATTTTACTATTAAGTGTTATTTTGTAATTCCAGTTACATGTAAATGTCATTTATGTTATCTATTTAAGATTGTAGCTTCTTATTAATTGCACATGTAATTCTGTATTAACTACGCTATATATTAAATGTAATTCTATTCGGATTCACATATCGCATATTCAAATAATAAAATTCAACCTTTATTGCTGTTTTTATAACCCGTATTACATAAATATTTATTAATTGCATCACACTGTCTGTAATTATTTCACTTAATAAGTGAATTCTATATTGGCAATTACTTCGGTCCTCTTATAAAATGTTATGTCCGCTTCTAGCAATTAATTTGCATTAATTTATAACATAATAGTTTTTTATAGCGACCAGCTGTTAGATAAAATTTAAGCCATAAACTTGATTGAAGTATATAAACTATTTGAAATTTCATGCCTCATGAAGTACAGTAAATTGAGAGTCCAACAAAAATGTGAAGAATCGGTTTTAAATACTCGAGGAAGTTGATTTTACCATTTATAAATAGATATTATTAATTTTTTATTTAATGATGCCAGTTTATGGACGTGATAATGTAATAAAACCATTTTATGATGGCAATATAAATTTGTATTTCTGCTATATGTGGTGGAAACATTTAGTTGATATAATGATTTAATAAAATTAAACATTATCTTCGCGTGTTGAATGTCTTTATTGTATTTATTAAGATTTTATTTGATTTTTTATTAAGAGCTTGCATTTATTGCTTTTGATTACTTTCCGTTCTTTAAGGAATGATAATTTGAAAACAACAGCTATTTTCATATTATAAATACTGTTTTATTGGAAATCAACATCTCATTATTATTAATATATGTCGCTAACCAATTTGAAAGTATGATAAAGTTATTTCATAATGATTTTATATAGTTGTTATAACGTTTGGAATATTTATAGTCCGGCTGTGAGTTAATGCATTTAATTTACACATCCACAATTAGCTGCTTAAGTATTTTAAATATGTTGCCAATTAAAAATTGGATATACTTAGTAATCTAAATACATAAACCAATTAGTTTAAATATGGATATGATGGCAGCTTATCTTTCGATGATGTATAAAATTTTATGTATTTTGGAAACTGAAACATTTTTAGTGTTCTTAAAAGTAAACAGTTTGGTTTACATTGGTAGGTTTAAGTATTTCAGTTTGTTTATGTAAGGCCGTTAAGTGTTTAGAAATTGTTAATAGACGTGTATCTATATTGAGAACATTTGGTTTTTATTTGCTTCATATATACCACATTTTCTTAATTTCATAACAACACTTCACCCATTTATGTTTTATGTTATCCTCTCTGTAATTATCGCTAATAATAATATATTTAAACATTTATCTATAGTGATTATAAAAATATTTACATTTAGGGAACGAGCCAGGAAGCTATTTTATTAATATTACCAAATGATGTTTTTATTATATTATCCTGTTCTTAGCTATTATTAATTATCGCCTTTTATTGAAATAAAAATTAATGTTATTGCAGCCTCTATCTGTTTGTATTGATTACATTACAAGTTTATTTGTTATAATTTATGTTTCCCGGATATCATAAAGGATACAATTTTAATTGTTAGTATTATAAATTATATTTTTAGATAAGTATTTTTCAGCTTTTTTGTCTCGTATATTTGTATTTGTAGTAATTATGTCTAGTCTCTTATTTTTATTTATATGATCACAAAATGCATGATAAACTTTATTCTCAATTTTTTTTAAATCTTTTGAAAACTAAATATAAATAAATGTAGCTTTTTGTACCATTATGCAAATATTAATTTCATTAATAAAATCAATGTAATTTTGATAATCTGTTTTATTACAATAAACTACCGTAAATTCCGTAAATCTAAAATTTAAAAAAAACCTAGACTAGTTGCAAAATTAGACAAACGCCATTTTTACTATTTTGAGTAAAATAAATGTAATAACCTTTTATTTTTAACACACATAGAATTAGTCAAACATTAATTCTATGTTTGTTAAAAAAAATCAAAAAATCAATATTGCATTTGATATTATTTAAGAATGAAATGTTTTTTTGTTTTACTCGAAATAGTAAAAATAGCGTTTGTCCGATTTTGCAACTAGACCCCTTAAATAACATAAAGCAACAAGTAATTAACGTATTTCCCGCAAATGTTAAAAATGTTTTAATAAAGAAAATAACATGTTGAAATTTTTTTTAAAGCTAAAAACAACAAATCAATAAAAAAAACAAAACAAAATGTTTTAATAAAATAGTTATTTATGCACCAAGTGCGTTGCAATAATTATAATGCCCGGAACTCAACATGACCGAGAGATTGAAGTCGCCCATGAGCATTATTATTTAGTAACGCACGTAGTGCATACAATATTTTATAATTTACAAAAAAAATTATTGTTAATATTAATTTTATTTATGACAATCGGGGAAATTCTCTATGCACATTGCTAGAAGTAAGCAAGATAAATATTGCTATCTAACAATATGAACTTTATTTTAACAAATCTTGCTTGCTAGCAGTATAAACTGTCGTTTTAACAAAATATATTTTTGTATATAAAAAAAATTCGTTAAAATGACGTATTGTTAGCAAACAAAATTTGCTAAAACTTTAGGTACATATATTAATTTTAAACACATTTTTATTTAGCAAAACTTAAGTAAAACAAACATTTGTAACAATGGTAGCAACAAACAAAACAATATTATTTAAATAAGTTTTCAAAGTGAGCGTTGATGCAAGCTTGACAACGCACAAAAAAGAAATTATGTATTGCTTTAAAATCTGTTATGTTTTGAAAGTGCAATGTAAAATTTGCAATTCTCTTTTGTAGCTGCTCTACGTTGTATATTGGCTCCACATAAACCAATTGTTTCATGTATCCCCATACATAAAAGTACAATAGATTCAGATCAGCAGATCTTGCAGGCCAGTTCAATACACCTCTTCTACCAATCCACCTATCATTAAAACTACCGTTGAGCCACCAAACTACATATTGCCCAACATGCCACCCCATGCTGTTACGTTAGGCAAGAAGGACATTGTTATTCTGCAAATTTTTCATCTGATTTTCAAGAAATTCTGCATATAAACCAGCGTTTATACAAGATGGTAAGATTTAAATTGGCAGTAATTGTCCATTAAAAACACCACACCATGTGTTAACTAAAAATCTTTGTTGGTAAGCTCGTACCCTAACTGCGTACAAATTTCTTAATGACCTCATAATGTATATTGTTAGTGCCATCTATCGTGAACATAGATTCATTGCTTCACAATATTAAACTAAAAAAAGATTTTGTTGATGTCGTTCAAGAAGCCATTGAGAAAATGCAAATTGTTGTACTGCGTTGCCTAGTTGAAGGTGTAAATTTTGATAATGATATGGGTGAAAATTTTTCCTTTTTAAGGTTTTTCAGACAAAGTTTTTAGATAAGGCGGAAAGTCGTTTAACGCTGACCCCTAATTCATTAAAAAATACGTCAACTGATTGTTCCTCTTCTGCTACGGTGTGCTGTTGATGTGAACCTCCACTACGGCGATTTCTAATTCCAAATTTACAAAGCCTTCTAAATGCTTCCAAAAATACGCGACGACAAGGTTGCCTTCTGTCGGAAAATCTTAATTGATACTTGCAACATGCAGCTAAGGGATTACCATTACAGAATTTGTATAAAATGGGATATAATGATAAATGAAACAGCACTCAAGCTTAACAAATCTGTTTACGCACATGTCCGACGCATCATAAAAGAACACTAAGTAGATTATTCATAAAACAAAATCTATTAACATGTATATCTCAATATATATTACAAGATCCATGTTACATACATACAAGGATTGACAACATTAACAAATACACCTTAAACAAAATAGTACTTAATCACAAATTTAGAAATCATCATCAAATACTAATCAAAATTAAAAAAAACTGAACATAACCAAAACAATGGCAAGTTTGCCATTTAACTACTGGGAAATGAGCATTTACAACAAAATTATTACAAAAAACCACTTACAAGTAAATTATTTAAAACAAAACTGAAAAAACATCTTTAACAACATCCGCATTATAATCAACAAATTTTTTTCAAAAAAGACCATATTCTTTTCGAACCTAGTTAGTGCTTTTAATATGTATGACAATATAAAAAGAAACAATACTAAAGGGTGTCTTAACATGAACGCCGGATTTAAATTTGTCGCCATTTGTTTGTGTGAAGTAGTACGATAAATATTTATTGACAGCTGTCAAGTACAGACTACGCGACTAGAAGTTATTGAAAAGTATTCAAACAAGCAACGTTTAATTATTGTGAAAACGCTGTACAAAAGTAAGGAAAGTTTTTGTAAAAGAAGTTTGCAGTTTACGTACAATTTTTGGTCGCAATAATAAACCAAATAAATCGTTGATAGATAAAACTGTTTGTAGCCGTTCTGGTCGGTCCCTCAAAAACATAGCCGCAGTGAATAAAAGTGTGGCCGAGAGTCCAGTCACTTCCAGGTACTCTCTGCAACAAAATTTGAGAACAAATCTGCATTTGCACGCGTACAAAGTTCAATTGACGCAAGAACCATCGGACCATGAGCAGCGCCGTGAATTTGTTAAATGAGTGCTGAAGCAGCACCAAATTATTGCGGATATTTAAAAAAAAAATGTTTTTTTAGATTAAGCACATTTTCAACTCAACGGGTACGTAAATAAGCAGAACTGTTAAATTTGGAGTGCTGAGAATCCTCGTGTAATACTGCGCATTTTGGGCTGACAAACTGTTTGGGCTTTATTTTTTTTAAATGCAGCTGGAAATGCATTAACTAATAATGGTATGCAGTATTAGAAAATGTTAACCAAGCTATTGAGAATCCAATTGGATCGAATTGATGTGAAAGATATGTTTTTTAACAAGAAGGTGCGACCTGCCGTATAGCACGCAAAACAATAGGTATATATAACAAGTATAAAAGATGAGAGATTGTTAAGTATTTATTTAATGGACCCCCAAGAAGACTACTAATGAAATAAGTCAAAGTAATAAAACCGATATATCTTTGGGTACACTATACTGCGGACCAAGTTTCTAAGCCGTGTCATCTCTCGGTTTGGCAATTAAATCTGGCCATCATTGATTGTGCAACCTAACGCCTATGGACTTCTTTTTTTTTTAAATACGCAAACAAAAAGTGTATACAAACGAGCCAGAAACAGTTGAACACCTTAAAGAAGAGATACGGCGCGTTATTAGCAAAATAGAGCCACAATTACGCAAAAACGTTATCCAGAGTCTTAAAAAAAGAATGGCTTTGTAACAAATACTTTGTGGTGACCATTTGGCAAGTGTTTTATTTTATGTTTAATTGCAATTATTCCTCTTTACGTTAATTAAAAATAAATTGTGTATTTATTTATTAATTAAATTCGGCGCTCTTGTTCAATTGCCTTTTATAAACTTAACAAAAACCGTTGCACAATTTTAATAATAATAAACAAATTATTACAGAAAAAGTTGAAACATCTGTCAATAAAAACCCATTGTTAGCAAAAAAATACTATTTAAAGACATCTTTAAAAACAGAGAGCAGCACTATTATAAGAAAAATATGTAAAGATGATACATATATGGCTGCAAAAAAAATCATGAATATTAAGCTGGTTTAAAAAATATTGTGTGCATAATCATAAACCAGTAAATAATAATTTAATAATATGTATAATTTGTGTATTATAAATAATGCAGACCATACAAATAAAATAAAAGCATTATTATTCTTGTATGCAACTAAAAAAGTTTATAAGTAATAAACAAAACTTAAAACTAAGAATAAAAATGTTGCATTGCTACATTTTTTTGACGTTATTTTATAGTGTAGATGCTTGGACAACAAAGCAAACTACTAAAGCGGATCGAAGCATTTGAACGTTGGTGTTACATAAAAATGTTATGAATTTCTTGGGTGAAACAAATTTGAAAAGCTACAGTACTACTACAGTAATGGAAAAAAGCTTACACAAACTATAAAAAAAAAACAACTTGAATATTTTTGACAAGTTATGGAAGGATAGAGATACAAATCGTATTATATGAAATTTTTATATATTTTTTTAAAAACTTCTTAAAGTCTTGCGACGCAGTAGAAATATATCTGAAAAAATGCATTTTTTGTTCATGTAACAAATAAAAGCATTACAGAAATTAAAATTTAATAAAATAAAATCAATAAACTATGGAAATGCATTTCATACAAAAAGTTGGCCGTTGAACTATTATAGTGAACTATTGCGTCCAAAAAAAAATTTAATGATAATAACATAAAACATTCTTCTTGCATTTTAAAATACATAAAAGTAAATGCATTTTTGAAAAATAAACTTAATAGATATTCAGCAAAATAATCAAAGATATTATCTTTTGAAAACTTATAAAATATGTTGTTTTTATTTTTGGAGTTGCGGGCGCACGCTTTTGTAAAGAACTAACACTTACGACAATAGATGACAATGATGATTTTGGTTCTGTTTTAATAATAAAAATTCCTAAAAATAAAACGAGCAAACTACTATTTTTTACGGTTACTAGATTTTTTATTATAGAAAATATGTCCAAATGACATAGTGAAAAACGTTTTTCTAATGTTATTGTCAAGAAAGATGCATTAGGCAAGTTGTTGGCATTCATAAAATTGCCTCAAATCCGTATGGAATTCCCAAAACTCCTAAGTCCTAAAGAATCAAATGGACATGTAAATAATTTTTATTATCAAAAATGTACAGAAAAAAATATAATAGTATCGACAATAAGGTACATGATCAGATTGAACAAATAAAATAACTATCCTCTGATCTTCTTCATGAATCTTTACACATAAAAACATAAAAATTAAATATTAAAAATAAATATATATAATTAAAATGATCTAATACTAAGATGCTGATTCAACAAATATATTTTTAAATTATATTTAAATTTAAAAACGCTATAATGTTTAAAATTAGCGTGTAAGAAATTATAAACAGATGTAACATTGTAATAAAATGATTTTTTGAAAATTTGTGAGTTATGCTTTGATATGATCACTTAAAAATCTAATTTTTTAAATAAATATAATGGAATACTTGTAGTTAAAATTTTATGATATATAACTGCAGCGTTTAAATACCTAGATTTTTTTAGATTTATCCACTTTATAACCGTTAATTTATAGTTTACATTGTTTGAGCGACGTATGCTAAACATAAATCTAATGCAGAAATTTTGAACCCGCTGCAATCTATTCATGTTTTGTTTGGTATACACGGGCTATACACTGTATCACACAAATTTTATTATGAGTGTACCAAGGTTTGACATAACATTGCTTTTAACTTTTGACTTAAGTAAAATCTATTACAATAAAGTAGTTAAAAGTTTGCAAACAATTTTTGAATAATTTTGTTTAAATGTTGTTTTAATCAAAAATCAAAATCAATATTTAGATTTTTTGTTGAATCCACTATTGGTAGCTAAAACCTTTTCTGATGGAGTGATGAATTCTCTACAGTGGTTCGGAATCCACTTAAAACTGTAGGTCCCTTGTAATGTAAGTTGCCAGCATTACAAGCAGAGAAGAGGCTAAGACGCCAGCAGTGGCGTATGAATGGCTGATAAAGAAGAAAAGACTATTGGTAGCATAACGTTATTTATGCTGAGCAATGTGTTGTTTTGTAATGCTTTCTCTCTTATATACAATAGTGGACCTAGTATGAACCTTTAAAGTATCTTTTTAGTTGTGCTTATTGCATTGGATATTTAGTTTCTAATTGTCACTATTTGTGTTCATACGTAAGTTTTTAAAAACTTTTTTGTATTGAGCCAAAAACTAACAGAATTTAAAATAGCAAACAGTAATTGACGGTCAATAGAATCAAAAGCTTTTGAATAGTCTATTAATGCATGAATAGTAATTTGTTTTTTATCTACTAATTTTAATGTTGTCTGTAATATGTGCCATTGCTGTAGCACAGCTATGACCGGACCTGAAACCAAACTGAGTTAATGGAATAACATTTAAATTGTTCAGATGTTTTTGTATCTGTATTTCAATAACTTTTTCGACAACTTTTAAAAGTATTGGTATTAAATTAATTGATCTTAGATTTTTGTAGCTGTTTGGATTTGACACTTTTGACAATAAAACAACTTTGGCTTCTTTCTAATTTTTAGGAAATACAGAACCATGTATAAAAAAATTTACAATATGTGTTATGCATAAAGATATATATATATATATATATAGGCTGCACGTATTAATAATGTCTATATTGTTAAGCTTATCTACCCCGTACGATTTTGTTTTGATTTGTGAAAGTATTTTAGTTATTTCAATATGGCTAACTTCAACAAGTTCTAATTTGCTTTCCGTATAATTTACGTTATTATACTTTTTGATTAATTTGGCGTTGTCTTTAGAAGTTTTGGTTGTCCCTACAAAATATTTATTTATTTTGTTAACGTCTTTCAGATGATTTGGAATTTTTGCAGATTTAGATTTGTTGTATATATTATGTTTTTCAAGAAATTTTTTAGAAAGTACATAAATGCTTTTTTCTCTGCTCTTATTAAAAATGAAGTTATATTTTCAAGGGTTTTGTAGTACTCCTAATGCTGATCTAATTTACTTTTTTAAATTTTTTAAGTGCGATTTCTCTGAGTTTTATCATTAGTTTTATGTTATCTGTTATCCAAGGTAAGTTTTTACGTGTAAATTAGGCGGTTTTGTAAGGGGCATGACAGTCTATCAGATCAATAATATTATTGTTAAAAAACTGGATTTTATCATTAATGTTATTGACGTTATGTAGATATGTTATTTCAGTGTAATATTTTTAGGTCTTTTAAAATTGACTGTAATTTATTTGTTTAAAATTTTTAAAAGTGCAAATATTATTAATTGGTTTAGATTTTTTAATAGAAATATTGCAAAAAGTTGCAGAGTAATCTGCAACATCACTGGCGTCTATGGAACTAGAAACAATGACTAACATTTTTATTTAAAATAATATGATTTAACAACGTTTGTGATGTTGCTGTAATTCTGGTTAACTCGTTTATTATTTATTTTAAATTGAAGCTTTCAAAGATATTTGTAAAGTTTAAGCATTTGTTGCCAAAAAAGATCATATTACAGTTGAAATCTCTAACTCAGCAGACAAGTTTTGAGGCTGTTGTAATTGTGGACAAAGAATCTTTAAATGCATTTAAAAAGTTAGTAAATATTGCAGACGGTGGATGATAAATTACACCAATATAAACAGTTGTGTTTCCTACTAACAGATCCACCCAAATCTTTTTAATGTATTCTATTTTTTGACACAATTTAATTTTGGATTTTAAATTCATTTTTACATAAGTTGCAACATTTTTGCCGTTTGTGGGACGGTTGCACAAAAATAAATTTATCCCATGATCTTTATTCGATTTTAATCAATCAATATATAAAGTAAGTTTTGTTTCTGTTATTGCATAAATATCCGCGTTTGAAACAACAATTTTACTTTGTACAACATCAAAATATTATTGTTTGCACGTTTAGATGATAGATTCTAAAATTGTTCGTCATCTTAGCAAATCAGATAAAATGTTTAGTTGAATAAAAGTCTAATTATTACTTTCTAAAATTTTGATTACTCTTTGTTATGTTGCATCATATGCATAAACAAATATAAAATTAAAATAAAATAGAAAAATGCCTAATCTAATTATAAAACATAAAACACAATAGTAGAATAAACCAAAACAAACAAAAAAGTTTTAATAAACATGTAACAGTAACACACAGTAACGGTTTTGAAAATAAGAAAGTTTATTCTTTTTTTCTAGTAAAAACAACAAACAAAAATACATGAGATGTTTGAAGTGCCCTTTTTCCATTTCCAAACAGGCACAACTTTTCTAAAACTTTCTCATTGGCTTAGATTTGTTGGCATTTTTGATAGTTTAAATTAGGTAATTTAACAGTCAATAAAACAGATCCGCTTAAACATGCGTATTGTAAAAATTAACAATTTTATTTTGTATGAACCTGGCCTTATCTATAAAAAAATATTGCTAAGAAAACGAGGGTTTTTAGCATCATTGCGTAGAAAGCAGCAACACAAAATCTACGGGCTTGATAATCAATTAGATTAAAGGTCTGCACTCGTTGTACAAACAATTAAGTTATTTTAATATAATAATTGTAGGTGGTAAATTTAACCTTCATTTTAAGTCAAATGTATCTAGTGCTTCTACCTTTTGTAATTTGTTAAATAGTTTTGGTGTAACTTGTAAAGTAACTTTTAATACAAGATTAAACAACTGTATTGATAATGTCTTTAATAACATTGATGCTCAAAATATTTTTGTGAACCTATGAATTATGGTTTATTGGATCATATTTCCAACTCACGCTTTAAATAAGGTACCAAAGTTTTATAATACACCAATGCAACGTAATATCAGGCCGTACACTATAAATGGTAAATATTATTCTTATGTTAAAAAGCACAGACTAGAGCTTTGTTAATAATACAAATCTAGAATGTGAAGCAAAATTTGATATCTTTTGTAATACAGTCAAGTAACTCATTCTTTGGTCGTTCCCAGAAAGAATTATCTCCACGGGTTCTCTCTCTTAGTCTCTAATTAAACAACATACACCTTCTAACAGCACCTTATGTGACATAAATCTAGATGAGTTTAACGCATATTTTAGCCAAGTTGCTGAAGACTTAGTAAAAACTTTACCAAATACAAATACTGATTCAATTTCTCTTCTTAATCAGGTGCACATAGCTATTCCTAGTACTTACTTTAAGTTTCAAGAGATTAGTTAT
Source organism: Tachinus rufipes (assembly GCA_963932245.1). Lineage (NCBI taxonomy): Eukaryota > Metazoa > Arthropoda > Insecta > Coleoptera > Staphylinidae > Tachinus > Tachinus rufipes. The sequence continues at coordinate 64,807,077 of OZ010745.1, read as the reverse complement.
TTAAATATTATTGATACAATACACAAATTAAAAGCAACTCATAGTAAAGATATTTACGGTATGAATACATATTTGTTAAAATGTGTTATCAATCCTATATTAAAACCATTAACTCCGCTGATAATCGCATGCATAACATCTAGCATCTTTTTAGTTTGTTTACAAAGAGCGTTTCCAGTTCAGAAAAAAATTACATAAATAACAAAAATAATTAAAGACCAATCTTTATTCTGCTTATATTTTCTAAAATTATAGAAAGAATTCTATTAGAACAATATTTCAAATTTTTGAAAATCAACAAACTTTTATGTTACCAACAGTATGGCTTTTGCAAAGAGAGGCTCATCTAAGTTAAGAGTTATTGTTATAAAGCCATTCCAGCTCTCTAAAGAGCCTTTTTAGTCTTCAACGTCAGGCAATTAAGATATTGGACTGGATTGACTGTAGGGATGACTGTCGGAACTCATTTACTAATTTGAAAATTATAACTTTCCTTTGTCTGTACGCTTTTAATTGTTTTATGCACGTATTTAACAACATTAACTCTTACAATATTTATCTATACAGTACTAGACACAATAACCATCTATATACTATTTTTCTAAATTATTTAATCTATTACCTGTAAATATCAAAACAATTTTAAACACACTTTAAAATCATATTTTATACTAAAAAGATTTTACAGTATAGAAAAATGCTTAACTAATAAATTTGCCGATCTCAACTAATATTTTTTTCCTAACATACAATATCACAAATCTGGCAACCTACATAAGCTTCAACATAAAAACTTTGCGTTTTGGTTGCAATCCTATAAGCACAACCATGCATATGTCATGTCGTTGTCGGCTAATTCTGCGTTAGAGTAAACAGCCAATGTAAACAAAAACTTGTGTACTGACAACAACTATGATAAAAAAGGTTTTGAATAATAAAAAAAGAAAGTTAAAAAAAAAAAAATCATATATCCAAAACTGTTACTTTGCGGGTTAATGTTTATTTAAAAATTTTTGCTAATTATGGTTTATATTACTATCTTTATAAATATTTTACAATATTTTTTTAACACCTTCTATCACTATCGAGTTTGACAGTATATGTTTGTGGAATTAATTTTGTAAGTATATATTTAAATGCAGCTGTGGTGTGACAACACCATCTTGAGCACTAATTACCAAATAAAAAATTATAAAAAAATATGACTAATTTTATTATTAAAAAAATTGAGTGTACAACAAGGTAATCTTATTTGAAGCATAATTGTCACAACGTGATAAAATCTAAATTTACTTACTGTAAGTTGCAATTCATCTATATTTGCAGATCAGTTTGAAATTAATTTATGTATAGTTTAGCATAAAAAAAAATAATAAACTTTGTTGAGCGTTTTGAATAATATTAAGAGATCAGTTAGAAACTAATATTTTAACTAACTCTCATTGCATTGTACGTTAATTATTTCAATATATGTCATTAAACTTGTATTGTACTTAATATAAATCATGAAAAAAGTTGTAATTTTAATTAAAAATAATAGACATCAACAATTTGTGGCTGTAAAAATTGGTGTCCAGTAATTAAAGATTTTTTTGTACAAAAAACTAGAAAACACCAGTGAATGTCAAAACAAGATCAAATCACTGCCGCTAATTACGGTTTTACGATTAAGTGTGTAAAGAATAAATTATTGCACAAAATAACATTTAAAAAATAAACGAAGTCATTTTTAAAACGTCAATATTTATGCACAAACAGACAGAAATTCAATATGAGCAAAAATACCTGAAAAATATTAACCCAAGAGCTCCGCATTTCTAGATTTAAATTTGATAGATAGCATGTACAAGGTCCGTCAACAGGTATTGACAAATTTCGAAGCGTTGTGGTAAAGAAACTAAAAACGATAGGGAACAATCAAGTGGGTAACTTACTTAGAATATAATGCAGTTTTAGTATCCATAGATTTGTGGCCGGTGCAGAAGTGTATTTTTTCAGAACCAAATCCATAATTGAAGTTTAGACAATATAACGTTTCTTGGCGGGGTAGGATTCCTTCAAAATCAAGAAACACCATATTGCCATGGCACCAACTTTTTATGGAAACTGGAATTGTCAACAACGTTTATCACGGATCCAAAAAATTAGTACGAACCACAAATAACATTGAAAGAGTGCGACAAGTGGTACAGCAAAGTTTGGCAGTTTGCCAAGCAAAAGCTTTAAACATTTTGAACACTAGCCTCAAACAAATTTTACACGACAACTTAGGATTTCATCTCTATAAAATTCAAATAGTGAACAAGATCAAACCATTAGATTTTGCAACACGTAGCCAGTTTTGCCAATTTTTCTTGCGCTTCTTTGCAATAATGCAAATGTTTTGCATAATTTACGGCAATACTAATTGGACTGCAAGATTTCCGGATTTAACTCCCTGTAATTTTTTCTTATAAGAATATTTGAAGTCAAAAGTGTACGTTGACAAGCCCAATACATTAGAAAAGTTAAGACCAAACATTAGACGAGAAATATGAGCCAGTAGTCCGGATATGTTGCACCGTGTCATGAAATCATTTTGCAATCGGCTCCAGAAATGCAAAAGATTGAATGAAACGCATTTGCTAAACGTAGTGTTTAAAACTTAAATACCAATAAAAACTGCATCATGTATGTAATTAATATATATCATGCTCATTTCTGTGTTTCAATTAATAAGCTTACAATCCTACCTTAAAAACTGTCAATACCTGTTGGCTAACCCTGTAGAATTATACATTAAAGATTAGACAAACATTTTACTTACTAATAGTTTTAGGTTGCTTGCTTAGATTAGAAGTCATTTTGATTCGTACTTAAAAAGTGAAAATTTTAAAAAATATTTAAATAGAAAAAAAATTAATTGCATCTTGCTAAAGAAAATTCAGTCCAGATACCCAACTTAATATTATTTATTTAATATATCCGCTCCAGTGGACAATATTGAAAAACTAATAAAACCGTCACTTTGGCCTAACGATATCTGCATAAATCCGGTAATTAAATAATTACGTCAAATTAATTCATCATAATATGAATTGTTTGAGCACTTGTATAAATACATGGAAGTGTTTATTAATAATATAGTACATAATGTTTCATTTTTATGCATAACAGTGGCAATTTGAACAACAACTTAAAACATATGCTATAAATAGTTTTGAGCTAGTTTCTTATTGCTGTAGATTTGAAAGGATGCACAAAGGCAGTGCGGTATATGAAAAAATTGGTGTAGAAGGTAAATTTAAGCAGGATTTGTCCGATCTTTCTGAATATTTAACGTTTCAATAAGCTGCAGCGGTATTTATAATAGTCAATAATAAATATGTTGTTGTGTCAGTCTACAGATCAACAAGCGGCAACATTAATTTATTCTTAAATAAGCTTAGTGATCTATTAGATATTTTATTCAAAAAAATGTATTATATTTAATTGCTGGAGGTTGTAATATTGATATAATTAGCAAGGATTCTACAACTGAAAATTTAATAAAAGTATTTAATAAATTTATTAAATTTTCAGTTGTAGAATTAAAAATAAACGAGCCAACTAAAATTTCAAATACAAAAGAATCATGTCTGGATAACATTATCTGTAATATTGAAAATTATAAGACGGATTCCACATATTATGCTGATCTATCCAGCAAAAAATGGGAGAAAATTTATGATAATAATGTGTGTTAATGTAAAATACAATAACTTTTTAACAAAAAACCAAATAGTTTTAAAACTCATTTTTCAAAAATTAAATAAAAAATTACAGATAAGGTAAAATTTTCTAGTTTATCGAAACTAAAAGAGTGCTATAGTATGATAATTTTGCATTAAATTGTTTTGTCACATATAAGTAGTTATAAACTAATTTATAATATGTATAGAGCTAAATAAAATATCTTGTTGACAACAGCAAAGCAAGATAGTAAAAAACGAACATTAACAATAATTCTAATAAATCTAAGGCCATGTGGAAAGCTGTTAATGACATCACTGAGAAAAAAAAAAACGTAAACTTCCATCTAATTTGAATGGAAACGGCAACAACATTTGACAATTTTTTTATTAACGTTACACCTAATATATTTATTGATTTGAATTCAACACCTATTCATTCAAACAATTTTAGTAACCCTTGCAAGTTCTTTGTTTTTATATCCTGCTACAGAAAACAAAACTATATAATATATAATAATATAATAACGAACTTAAAAAATACAAAATCTATATGTATCGATGAGATACCAGTAAACATTAAATATTGTGGAAGTATACTTGCGCAACCAGTATGTCATGTCATTAATGCCTTTTTAGAACTTTTGATACTGTTGTTGTTAATTGTTACTTGCTTTCTTAATTCAAACAAATTAATAAACCAAAACCAGCATGGGTTTTTAAAAGGCAAAAGTGTTGAAACTGCTTTATACAAATATACTTTAAACATAATAGAAACACTGAAAAGTAAAGATTTAGCTTGTGGATTGTTTTTAGATTTATCTAAACCATTTGATTGCATTGATCACAAAATCTTATTGAAGAAACTTAAAAGTTCTGGAACTATAGAAATTGCAAATTGTTGGTTTAAATTATATTTAGTAGAACGTAAACAACTGGTTTTGTTTAAAAGTAATGTAATCTTTGCAATTTCAAATATTCTAAATGTAAAGATAGGTGTTCTACAAAGTAGCATCATTGGACCGTTACTGTTTATTATTTATATAAACAATGTTAGTAGTACAATCAATGAAGAACTAATATGTTCAATTCATTATGCTGATGATACCAATCTATTGAATCGAGCTAATAATACAATCAATTTTAACCAAAGTTGTGAAAATGCAATTGGCAAATAATTGGTTTCAAAAAAACCAACTAGTATTATATACAGGGTGTCCGGAAAATACGTGTACAACGTTTGACGACAGACTCCTGACGTCAAAATAGGTCGATCTAAGCCGACTTAGTTATATCCAAAATTGTCTCGTTTAAATATTAAAAAGAAATTACCTGTAACAATAATTTTTTAAGTGACCTTGTTGCTATGGCGTTTAATAATTTGACAATTATTGACAAATTGTCACCAGTCTATGAAATTTACTCAAGTATACGATCAACATTCTTGAATTACAAGTTCATTTTACCATTACAAATGGAAAATTATACAAACTCTCAGAAAGTTGACATGCTCCTGGTATACGGGTTTTGTCAAGGAAATGGGCGTCAGAGTGTTAGGGTTTACATGAAGAGGTTTCCTAACCGTCGAATACCAAACCACCAAACATTTGCCAATATGTGGAAACAGAAGAGATAATTCTGGAAAGAGTTGAAGAAGAACCAAGTACCAGTACCCGTCTCTTAGAACGTGAGTTAAATGTTCCTAAAACGATTGTCAATGAGGTTTTAAGAGAACAGTTGTTACATCCTTACCACATACAAAAAGTCCAGGAACTTTTACCGACTGATCCCCCCATGCGGCTTACATTTTGTCAATTTATTAGAAACAAAAGAATCCTTGTTCCAAATTTTTGTAGAAAAATTATGTTTACTGACGAGGCATGCTTTACAAGATCTGGGGTAACCAATCTGCACAACAAACATATTTATTCCGATGAAAATCCACATGCCATTAAAGTTGCACATCATCAGCATCAATTTAAAATTAATATTTGGGCAGGTATTATTGATCACTACCTTATTGGTCCCATTGTTATTCCAGACAGGTTAGATGGAAATATTTATTTAAATTTTTTGCAAGACACATTACCAATTCTTCTGGAGAATTTGCCCCTTTTACTTCGGAGGGAAATGTGGTATATGCATGATGGTGCCCCGCCCCATTTTTCCGTTGCCGTCAGGAGTCTATCTTCAAACGTTGTACACGTATTTTCCGGACACCCTGTATATTCAATAACCTCTTAATACCGTTAGGTGTCGAGGTGTCGGACACACCGAGCCACAGTATTAAATTCAACAAAAACAATAATTTTTAATGCAATCAACGTCAACAAACACCAATATCAGCGGATTATATTAACTCTACGTTTACAAGCCATACCATGTTTTTAGGTTTATATATTGATAAATGTTTGGTCTTATCATATTACACATACATGCAAACGTCTTAGTTCTGTCTGTTATAGAATGTAAGTTCTTAGTAAATCAGTGCATGTAAGAGTTTTAAAAGTAGTCTGCTTTGCTAATTTTGTATCAATATTAAAATTTGGAATATTTTTTTGGGAAAATTGTGTAAAATAAGTATTTTTGTTAAACATAAAAAAAAATTAGAGTTATACATTTCGTAAAAGGGTTTGTTCAAAATCAATAAACTACTCACCTCACAAGAATTTATAATTTAAAATGTTTGAAATTTGATTTTAAACATGTTTCTTATTTTAAAGATAGCGTTTCAAATTATGTTTATAATACAAGGCATAGATATGTATATCCAATACGTAGACTGAATCTTACAGAAAAGCATTCTTCATATATGTGTAAAGGAGCCATACAACTTAACAGAGTTTTATGATTATATTAATACCATAAACTAATTGTAACTTTTTTGAAAATAAATTTGATTATTATTATTATTAATATACCCCAAAAACAGACAGTTCTGACAGATTATAATAAACGTAGACTTTTTTCTTAAAAATTTCTGAGGCAGGCAAAAAATATTAAGTGTTTAGCAATTGCTAAATGTAACTTTTTATAACCTTTTTGAAAATAAATTTGATTTTTATTATACCCCAAAAACTGACAGTACTTTAAATTGTTTGAAACACTGTTCTTACCTGAGGCAGGCAAAAAATATCATGTGTAACTCGTACCAAAGCTTTTAAAAGCCTTTATTGGTTTTTCCCATTCAGGCCGCTAAAAGCCGCTGCTAAAGCTTATTTTTGGCTGTTAATACACTTAGATACATTTTTAAGAATGGAAAAGTTTCAAATATATACTGGTATTTTATTGTAAGTGTAAAAAATAATAAATTTTACTAGTCACTAAAAAGCTGTTGGCCGATGTCAGCATTATTACAATAAAAAAAAAATAGGATACAATATTACGTTGAAGGAAAGAAACATATTAAAAAAAACGAAATGGTTTTATTTTGGAACTTGGGGGCTTGTTAAATTATTTGCTGTGTGTTCTGACAAAAGCCAAAGAAAAAAGTCAAGTCGTTAATTAAAAATGCCACTGCTAAAGTAAGCTATTACTTTAGCAACACAATTGAGTTATTGCTCTAAAGGCAAAAGAGATGCCTTTAATATATTAAAGAAAGTATTGGAAAATATACAAAACAAGCTACTAAAATTTTTGAGTCAATAATAATTAAACTTAATTCCATAAATGCTTTAGCAATGTACATAGATAATAAATTGAGCAAGCAACAATATATAAATATTTGAAAGACAATAAAATTACAGAATTTAAATTTCTTTCTTTCTTACAATAAGCTACTAGCTAAGAACTAAGAAGATGCTATCTAGAAGTTATCATAGTAACATATTTTCTTGCCAAGATCAAAGATCAATTTTGAATTATATTATTATGTCACAATATAATATATTTGAAAAACTTAGTAACAAGAGCTTCTGAAGAAAACAATTATATTTTTGACAAAGATCAAAATAGCGATAAAAAACTTGACAACTGCTTTTAATTTGTAGCCTCGGTTGTTCTATTAAAAATAATAAATGTTAAAAACATAAACTGTTAATGGAATTACTTGTAGACATTTTCAGACAGGGCAGAAGCAATACCAATTAATGGTAACACCGCATAAAAATCCAAAATTAGCTAGATACTACTGGAGTAAAGAAAAAAATATTTTTTTAGGTTTAGGGTCATTCTGGACACAATTAAAACTGCTCAAATGAATGTCACTAACTACGGCTTGTACTATATGCCAGCTAGCGTCCACAAAAATTTAATACATAGCAGTAATATAAAATCTGTTGCACTTCTGTCTATTGGATAACTATCAAAAGAAACACAGAAGTCCGAATAAAGGCATAGAGAATACCAATCGAAAAAGTTTTGGAGGATCTTCTGCACATGATGTTGATTTTCTCTGACACGGTTATAACTTTGAAAACAAAACTACCAGTACACGTTTATTAATTAATTAGACATTTACAAAATAAATTAAAAAAACAAAATTCTTTAATTTGAACCTCAATAAAATTGTATATGTTTTTTTAAATATTTTATTACCTATTTTGTGTAAATATGAGCTAAAATTTATATTTTTAATGCCACATATATTTTTTTACTTAACTTTAATAAATTTTCCTGTAAGATGAAATTGATTCCCAGTTTTGTACTGCTTAATTCATAAAATCGACCACTGCGTCAGTGCAATTATAAAAATAATACAAGTTTAGTGTGGGTTCAGCAATGAAATAGAAAGATGGGATATCATTGTTTGTTATAGTACTATGATTGCAAATCCTACATAAGTATCTTGGTTTGACAAGTAGTACCATCCACCTCATTTATAGACCAGAATTTTTATGGTAGTATTCTTAGTATATAGCAGAATGTAGTATACGCACCCAAAAATGAAGTATTTTGTCCTCCACGAGTATTTATTAAAATACACACTATTTTATTATTTATTATACTATTTTTGGTATGAAAATAAATCATATTCATTCTTTAGAAAATGAAGCCCTACCTAATCTAACCTTATCTAATATTTTGATAACTTATTTTATTATGTGACAGGGTTTGACAAATTGTCTAAACTTTTTAAGGAAATAATTTGGCTGTGACTATATGACTTGGTTTTTGCGTTCACAACGTTATCAAGAATGAAATTGTCAGCTAAAATATACAATTTTGTTGTAGAACGTAATTTTTTAATTTCTCATGTGTTTTTATAAATGGAAATGATTTTTCTTAAGTTATCCGATTTTAAATTGCAAAACTTTTGCTTTGTCGTTAATATATATTGTCGTTTAGACAATTATTCTTTTAATTTGCTGCAAATAATTTATATTAATAACAATATTATATTTAAAACTGCAAAAACAATTAAAAAATAAATAAAATAATCTATCTGAAATCTTAAATCTCGATAAAGTTAACAAATAGAATTAATATTTATAAGTATCAACTTCTTAGAATAATGTTTGTGCTTGTTTGCGCTTGACCATCTTAAAGGAAATAATATTGGCAGAATACAAAATAGCAATTTTAATGCATTCAGAAAATAATTTGTCCAAATCATTTAGAATAGAATATGTTATTAAATAGTTATTATTATACATACGTACACAATACACTTGTTATTAATGAATAAATTTATAATTTGTTGCTAAAAATCTTTAAATTAAATCATGATAATTATCTTATGCTTTATATTGGCATTTATCTAATGATTAGACAAAATACTATAAAATTTAAATAACTAAGTATTTTGCACTATGTTGGTAAGTATAATTTAAGCGAGATTTTAAGTAATAAAATAGTTTTTAATAGTATCATTATTTTATTAAATTATTAATTGCATTTAAATAATGATTTAACAAAAGAAAAATGTCTATATTTTTATTTAAAAAATATGTGTCATGCATGTAAATGTGGCTGTCAGATAGTTTTGTAATAACTTTTTTAAATAAAGAATTAATTATTCTATTTATCTATAATTTGATCGCATATAAACAAGTTTCTTAACACAGCGGAGACTTTATATTTTACAATATACCTCTTAAAATATATATGAAAAAGTCGGACATACCTGCAGGTCTTGTAGCAAAGGGTCTAATAGGTTGCATTGAATAAACACTTCCAGTGACAATATTCATATTTGGATATCCTGCATTATCTTGCTGATGATTATGACTTCCAGGACTTAAACTGCAGCACCTAAACATCGACGTGACACAGTCTGAACACGGTACCATCATTGAGGGCGAATGTTTTTGAAGAAAACTATAACCATGTGTAAGATCTACATGATTTTTCTGATCCGTATCACAAGACAATAATCTATCTATCCCGAATTTTAATTTCGTCGTACTTCGATTTTGACACTGATCCGAATCACGATCTGACGAACTCATATTTAAAATTTAAAAAAAAATCTTCACGGAGAGAACGGACAAGCCTCGGTAGCTCACGTTTGTCGAGTTAATCGGTACTAATCTAGTACTAATGAAGTGTAATGAGCAACACGCGACCGGCCTGTTCTGGGAGGAGCATGAAGATCGTATTTATTTCATTGGGCTTTGCTTCTTGTATTCGAGGCGGTGTCTGAAGCACCATGTGTAGAATATCTTTCAAGTATCTATATTCTATAGATAAATAATTACTTCCAGCCACATATTCGTGGAAAATAAAGCGTTTATTATGTCTATTTTAAATAGTGTCTGCCAGCACAATTATCTTCATGATGAAAAAAGTTTATTATAGCATGCGCGCACATGGTAATAAATCATTGCAATAATATACAAAATTTAAAAAATATCTATAACACTATTCAGTCTGGTATTTTCTTATAACTATATTATACAATAATTAAAATAAATGTAGCTGTAGTTTGTTTTTCAATATATCAATTGTTGATTGTTAAGTAAAATATATTACAATAAACATATAATAAATAATATAAAGTAAACCCTTTCTACATTATACGCCCACTTAGGTCGCTGTCTATTAAAAATTATAAATGATAATCAGTAATAAAATAAATTTAACAAGCATGGTTAAATTCATTTGGCATAATAAATAGATAATTTATTACTTTGCGCATTTCCTATTTAATAATGTGCAGATTGTAATTTAAATACGCTTATAAATCTTTATAACAAAGAGTTTATAATAAATACAAATTTGTTATTGAATTTATCTATCCCCTTACTGTTATTAGATTCGCAACAGATTCATTTCCTATTTTTCAACTTTCCTTTTACATCGAATTTATTACTGCATTTATAGTAAGAATTAATTCTAGTAAATAATTAAAATTACAAAGCATATAATAACAATTTACCATATCCAAATTTGGATTAGAATAAGTACAATGCATTGTGAAGGTTAATGCAATATAACCGTATTTTATATTTATTATTAAGTGGCTTATCTTATTAGTTATTTTAAATTTTGCATTACATTTTTGCAGTACATACTTATTTTTAGTGCAATGATTTTTAAATCAGCATAATATAGTTAGTTAGTTTATTATTATTTATAAAAATATTGATTTTTTAAATTTATTTTCATAAATGTAATAATGAATAAATTCATAAACTAATTTTTATTTAAGAAATTAATTTATCTTAAACAAAATGTTTTCACATATCTAGTTTTACTTTTCTATTACATATTTTTATTTTGTAAATTATTATTATTTGCTTTTCAAGACAACCCACAAAAAAATACAATTTTTATTAATATTGAAACATTAAAATAATTTTTGCATAATAACGTTTTCTGTAAAATGTTTAACAAAATTACTCAATTTCAACAATTTTTTATCAAAGTATAAGTATTAAAAACTAATTAAAGTGTTTTTTTTTTGTTTTAGTATAGCCGTTTACTTGCCCGTTTAACTGTAGTCTGTCATTAGTTGAACTATGTGTAGTTAAATTAAACGGATTGCAGTTAAAGTTACAGTAAATAGGATATAGATAAATACTAGTCTCAATATAAATTAGTACAAAAATCTGTATCTAATATTTCTTGAAAATGATAAACCTTTTTTTAATTAAATAGTAAACAACATTGGACAATTTAAAATGGTTCTTATAAAATAATATTTTTATGTACTTTGTTTAACTAAGTATACATTAATTTATTTTACTATTTAATTATTTCAAGCATTTTATAACTATTTTTGATTTATTGATATTATTTACTACAATAAATAAGTTTATATTTCATAATATATACAAGTACGATCTAACAAACTCAGCTTATGTAAAAAATCAACGTAGATATTATAATGGAAATGCTATACATTAAAAAACACAAGACAAAAACGTTGATTAATATTATCTGAAAAAGATGGACTTGAAGGCTCTCTAGTGCTATGCTGTAGATGCAAAAACCTCTAATAAGGTAAAAGTGTACGATATTGTATTAATTGGTAAAACTTTACCTAAATATTTTTTCAAAAAGTTGGCACTACGGCAGAATGGTATGCATGATAAACAGCGCTAACAAAAGTTAAGCATCGGCCAGGGTGGTTACAAGTTGAATGGGTGTCCCCAACAAAGATATGGAGAGCGTAGCGTTCTTTCCAAATAGATCCGTTACCTCATATAGCCATCTAAACATACACATATATTCTATATGGCTCGGTGTGTCCGACACTTCAGCTGCAAAATTATTTAACTAGAGTAAACAACTTTTAAAATATCATTAAATTTTGAAAATATTTTTAAATTAGCATAAAACAATTTAACTGTCATTGCGCCATTTTGAGATAAGTTAGGCCACAATGTTTATCAAAATAAGTTTTAATAAATAAAATAATAATGATAATTGTTATGATATTTTTGCATATACCTGTATGTACAGGTATATTAGACTGGTTCTTATAAAAATTTGTGCAGTTTTTGTGTGTGCACTTTCAAAAAGTAATTTTTATGCAAAAAAAGTAAGCCATGACAAATTTCGGCTCGTAAAATTCAAAAGAGTATTATAGCTTCCAGATTTGAGTCTCAGATGCATACCCAAGAAAGCAATTGAATACTTGCTAATTAGGTTCCACATAAAACTTTACATCAATATACTTTGTTTAATTTTTTTTTATTAACATACATATTTTTATTACATTTTAAATTTTGAACATAAAATTAGACTTGTAAAAAAAAATGATTAGAATTTAAAGCTTAGGTCTATTTTTCTTTTATTTATTTAGAAAACCTTTAAAATGTTGTATTGTACGTATTTTTTATTTTTATTTTGTCATATTTGTAACATTCTAATAATGTTATTTTTAAGTAAGGTAATGGGTTTACTTTTAAAACTTCAAAGGCAGTGCGACACTTGTTCTTTTGATTTTTAAAGGCTAAAATTTGGCATGGGTTACTTATTTTGCATAAAGATTATTTTTTGAGGGTGCACCCAAAAAAATTCTACAAAAAAAGATTTAAGAACCAGTTTAATGTACATGTATGTATATATCAAAGTATAATTCAATAAAATTAAACCTAACTTTTTATATATTGTTTAACTGCAAAAGTATTTTAAAATTGGTCAAACAATCAAATTTTTAATTTTTGTAATAATTTATCTAACTATTAGGTTATATTATGCAAATTTAAGATTAGAGTTCATAATGTTTAGAAAATATAATGTATTTTTTAAAATTTGTCAATACTGACATCGTTGGCTTAGGTTTTTAGTTAAGTTTTTTAAACTTCTTAATCAACTAGAACGTCATGTTGGCAAAAAATTACATTTATAATTTTTTGATTTTTTGTAAAACTTTGAAAATGTTTTTTTATTAATTTACTGTAGACAGGACAAGAAGCTAGATTTGACTACCAGCAGCCAAACCGTCAAAACCAAAAACGATCAAATTTATCTCCCGACTTAAACAATTCCGATCGGATAAATACAATTTTTATTGCACTAACAAGCAAAGTACTGACAATTTGATTGGGTATTAATTTACCAATCTATCATCTATACAATTAATTCAAATGAGTTAATTATTTTAGAATTTCTTTCAGCAAAAAACCCAAATTGAGCACCAACCAGATTATCGGATTGATATATGTCCAGCTCTAGAAAAATTGAATAGAAATTTTTTTAAAGTAACAAAATAAAAAAGTCAACAGACTCAAAAAGTTTATTGTCAGTATAGTTGACAAAAAGTCTGAGCAAATTGACATCTACAAAAACGACCTTAAACAAATCAGGCTGGACTATACGAAGATCTTCTTTAGTCCGCTAAAGAACAATTTGCAAAAAATCAAAAAAAGTAAAACTGTCTCTACTGCACATAGCTACCCACATCATTAACAATTTTGGTTTTAATTTTTTCAAAAACATCTCAAAGACCCCCGCGTCTTTAAAGCAGCTGCAACCAGGTCCCAGACCACTAAAACTTAGAACTCCCGGTCTAGATTTCCCTTAAAAGATTTTCGAAAAATCACCAGATGGAAATCCAGCCAAACAACGATGTTTACTGGAAATGGATGCCACTACATACATCTACCTTCTATTGTCATTTGAGATAAAGCCGTATTTCATAGGTTGTCGGCATTTTTCAAGGACATGAACATTACCATTTTAATATGTGCTACAGTCGGTTTTTTTAAAGATTTTATGAAGGATCTGATATATAAACTAATAAACAACAAAAGACAACACAAAAACTAAAAAAAGTGTAGCTGAAAAAAAAAACGTTTTAAATAAAAGTATAGAAACAAAAAGCAGAAAAAGCCAAGTTTAAATGAAAAACAAAATAAAACATTGATATTTGGTATAACACAATAAATGAAATATGAAAGAAAAAAAATGTTTTAAAATAAATATACCGTAAGTACGGCATACAAGTACTACGCCATAGTAGAAAAGAAAACTAGAAAAATAGAAGAAAAGTTGTATGCGTTATTCTTGGACTTAAAAGTAAAATTTGACACTGTAAATTGAAATAATCTAGATATAAAAAAGAATAAGTGAGCAATTAGTAAAATAAATAGAAGTGAAGATAGAAACAGCAGAAGCTGTGTGACTGGTAAAATGATGATAAATTTGGGATTACAGACGGTTTGAGAGAATCAGCCCTAGTTTGTTTGCGGGATACATTGCAGATGTAGAAAAATGCACATGCAAGTGGGATTATGGTAGACAACAAGAAAGTGTAGGCGCTGGCGTAAAAAGTATAAACATGTATGTAGCAAACATTATTAATTGAGAGACACTGCCAAAGTTTGCGGAAAATGTAAAGCAAAACAGAAATTATGTTATGTAAATTGCTTTATTGCTTTTCAAAATATTTTCCATTAAAATCTATACACTTTTGCATTCGATGAAACCAATATTTAAAACAATTTTGCCACTCCGAGCGAGGTATCTCCAAAACAAGTGATTTAAATTCTTCAACGGCCACTTTAGGCGATGAAAAACGTTCGCCACGCATTTTATTTTTGATATGTCAAAATATTAAAAAGTCATTGGGAGATAAATCAGGCAAATATGAGCAATGAGCCATTGATTGGATGTTGTTACTGGTCAAAAACTTTACAATTCGTCGAGCTCTGTGAGCGCTTGCACTGTCATGATGAACAATGATTCGACGGTTTATGTTGTTCTTTTTGATTTCAGCGATAACTTACGGCAAACAAATTGAAGTATACCAGTCAACATTAACTGTTCTTTGATTCTCTAATTCAACAGTTGCAACATAACCCGTTTTGCCAAAGAAACAAGCAATCATTCTTTTCAAAACGTTTTGTGAACGCACCATTTTTGTGGCCTTAGATTCATTTTGAAACACCCATATAGTCAATTGCTGTTTAGTTTTAGGCTCATATGAATATATCTAAGATTCTTCACCTGTTACAATGTTATATACCAAATTTAAACAACCCCTTTCAAATTTTTTTAGCAAACTACTTGACACGTGCCTGTTTTTGTTTTTCTTTCAAATTGTTTGAGATCCAACGATTGCAAAGCTTCCTGACATGCAAATGATCGTGCAAAATCGTATGTATTTGTTTCGCTGCAATGCTTAAGGATGCCTCTATCTTACTATAGGTCACATGCCAATCTAACAAAATTATTTTACGCAAAGAATCAGTATTTTTTGCAACAACAGAGGTGCATGAACGACCTTTGCAAAGATTGTCATCAAACGTTTGTCATCCACGCTTGAATTTTGCAAACCATTTGTAAACCATAGTTTTGGATAGTGCTTCATCCCCAAATAACAAACTAAGTTTTTCCACACATTGCTGCGGTGTAAACCGTATCAGAAATCATAAAAATACATCACTCGGAAGTTACGATTTAAAATTTTCATTTGTCACACAATTATAACTCTTGTTAAATTTTGTTAAAACAAAACCAAGCAGTTTAAAATCGAACTGTCAACTGAATTATAGGTAAAAAACGTCAAATTTTACAAATATAACAATCGCAGAACGCTGGCAATACAGGCAGTACTTTATTCCGCAAACTTTAGCATTGCCCGTATACGAGTAGAATAATAGCGTACAGTAAAATATGAAAAAGAGTGTCTAAAAGAGAAGATGAAGGAAACGAGAAAAAAAAAACTGAAAAAAAGTGTAAAAATTGGAATAAATGAAAGGAATAAATTGAAACAGAATTGAGAAATTAGTATTAAATTTAATCTATATGGTAAAAGTTAAATTAAGTTTTATAATTTTCAAAATCATGGCAAAAAAATAAATATTTATAATTTTTATTACTACAATTTTTGATAAATATTTAATTTAGTTAAAACTGTAAATAATTGTTAGAATTTCTAATAAGTCTTGTACTATGAGTAAATATTTGTTTAGATAAAAATATGTCTAGTATTTTTTGTAAGCAATGTCTATGGTCATGTATGAGTCAAGTGTACAAAACAAAAAAACTGATTTTGCTCAAACTACTGAAAACACTTTTTTGTACATGAGTCCTTGTGATTTTTTTTAGATTTTTTAAAAAAATTGATTTTTTACATTTTTGGTCGATTGTAACTTCTCAGGGTTACATTTTTAGGAAAAATTGTTATGAACTTTTTTTTCAAAATTGTTTAAAAAATTATTTTTTAGAGCCAAAAAAGGTTTTCTCAAGTTTTGAAAATTTTGAATAACTTTAAAAAACAGTTTTTCTTAAAACAATTAGATGGGTATTTTTTTTTTCTCAAATATAGATAAACAAGTGTTTTTATATGTACAAAATATGCCCACAGAAATACTTATAAATAGCAAAAAAAGCTTTAAATTTTAACAAAATTTTCAAATAAAAAAAAACATTTTTGCTTATGAAAATTTAATTGTTGAATAATTTTGAAAAAAAGTAACTTATAATTTTTTTTTTAAATGCAACCCTAAAAGTTACATACGATAAAAAAATGAAAAAGGTTTAAATTTTAAATTCTTAACTACTTCTGTGGGTACATTCTAAAATATCTTGGATTGTAGTGCACGGTACTTTTTGAAACCTTTAGAGTATCTTTTGCAGATATATAAGCACGTTTTTATCTATATTTAAAAAAACAAAAAAATTGTCATTGTCATTTTTTTTTTTAAGAAAAACTGTCATTAAATTTCTGCAAAATTTTCAAAAATTTACGAAAACATGTAAAAACTTATTTTTTGGACAATCATTTTTTTCTAAAAATGCAATTCTGAAAAGTAACAAACAATCAAAAAATGAAAAAAGCTTAATATTCAAATTTTTAAGTATTTCTGTGAATGCATTCTAAGATATCTTGAAGTGTAGTGTACGGCACTTCCTGAAATTTTTAGAGTATCTTTTGCACATATTAAAACACGTTTTTATTTATATTTGAGAAAATAAAAATATTAGTCATTTTTTTTAAGAAAAACTGTTTTCTGCAAAATTTTTGAAAAAGTTTATTTCAGTTTTTTTTTTAAAATGCAACCATTTTTTTCAAATTTTAATTGAAAATGGTTCAATGAAAAAATCTAAAAAAATTCACAAAATCAGGATTCATGTAAAAACAGACATTTTCAGTGTTTTGAGCAAAAACAAATTTTTGTTCCGTACACTTGACTTAGACATGGCCTTATAAAAATATCTATAAACGTTGCAAAAATGTGCATCAATACGCTAATTGCAAAGTATTTAAGTCATTAGTCAATTTTAAATAGACAATGACTCAATAAGATTGTTGTTTTCTTATATTTGGCAACAATATGTAATACAAATGCGTAATATTACTAAAATAAAAAATAATAATAATTAATAATAATTATATACATTTTTCATACGTCATATAGCAATGAATCAAATTTTTATATTGATTTTAATAAACACTTGACGTCTACGGATCAATACTTTTATAATTTATATATAAATAACTATAATACAACTAAGCACAATAAAATAATAATTTTTAAGCCTGGTTTATCAACTTTAAACAGGTTTTTAGTTAAATGATGTTTAGTTTAAAGATACAGTTAAAAATACCACCTGTATTATGAATGTAGGTAACGAGAGTTTAAATAAAAGCCACTTAAGCATTAGTTGGCAATAGATTTTACTAGGGTTATTGGTTATATATAAGTAAGCGGCAACGTGTTACCGCAAAACAATATTAACGTCAAATAATACAAATATATTATAAATTAAAAAAAAAAAAAATTGATACAAAATTTGTACAAACAATGAGTTCTTCAGTTTAATATTGCTTGCTACAATATTCAACCAGGTACTTGGACCTTAAAAAAAAACAAATGCTTTTACCAATAAAACAATGTAATAGTTTTTTTTATTACCTATTTACAAGTTAGTAGATAGACACGTAGTACGTAGCATAGCCAAAATTAGCAGACAAACTGTATAAGTTTACACTCAGGAAAAAAGGTATAAAAGGTGCTGCAAAAGTTTGGTTTTATAAAAAAAAACATTAATAGCATTTGTTTATTAAAATATAAGACTGTAAGCAGAGTTTCTCAAAGAAAAAAGAAAGTCAAACAATCCGTTTGCAGATTTTTAAAGAAAAGTTAAAAGCAAAACAAATAGCCATTAAATTAAATATGTAAATTTATTATAATAATTATATTATATACCTATGTGTAAATTTTTTTATAAGAAATAAAATTTAAATTAAAAGTTAAAAATAATTATTGATGCCTAGTCTATTGCGTTTGTTATTATTAATGTCGATAAAGACAACGTTGGAGGCTGCCTCTACAACACTATTTTTTTCTACAGAAAATAGTTTATATTTATTTTGATCGCAATATTATGGAGAACTGCCGTAGCAACTATAATTCTTTTAGCAAAATCTTTCTAAACTCATTACTGCTTTTTTATTTTGGTTTTTAATGTAGCATATGTTTAATGTATAATTTCTATGCAGCATAATTTCGGAAAAGTAGTGCATTTAATAAATAATCAGTATTAGAATAACTACCATTTTCTAGAAGTAAGCAGTCTTTAAAATTATCTGGTGCTTTAAAATAACCAGGCCTTTTTGCAACTACGTTCATTATTTTTAAATGATTGCAGAACGTTTGAACGTTGTATAAGAAGTAACATGTTTTGTTTCGGTAAACAGTACCATCTTTGCCACCTACAAAAATTTCAATTATTTTATGATACATTTATTTATTTTTTATATTTTTAGAAATTGTGTATGTATGTACAATCAATTGTTACTAAAACTTTTGAAAAATTTTGCAATGTTTTAAATATTCAGTTTGCACTTTTTTAACTTTTTGTTGACTTTGGAAAATCTTTATAAATTGACTATACAAATTTGCAATTGCCTTAAATATCTTTTGCACATTACGATTTGCAGTTACTTTCGTAACTCCCATAAAGTCTCTTACCAATATCAACTTGCAACCAGAGGCATAAAAACTCTATGTTATTTAAAATTGCTGTATTGCAGACAAGCAATTATTTCGACGAAAAACCAATTTTATTGAATTTTTGCCAACGCATTTTTATAAATTTTGGACGCTTTCTGTTAACCTGTAAATTGTTGATATATGTATTATGTTATCATTAGATACGGTGTTTTATATAAGTTTTAAAGAATAATTTTTCAACATTTAAAGTTAATAGCGGTTAAAAGTCATTTAAGTTTGTTGAAAATACTGCATAATTGCTATTAAATTCCATTTCATTTAAGCTAAATGTCCGTTAAAAAGTGTTGATAGCTATATAGGTTCGTATTAATAAAATTGTAGTATTAGAATAACTGTTTATAATTTTCAGAAATCATAATGTCATTAATTAAACGATTGCATAATTGATGTCAATTCAAAATTATTATTAAAATACTTTAATAATGTTTATTTTAAACCCATTCTGGATTTTTATGTTTTTATTTTTGTATGTTGCATTATATCAACTTGTACAAATTTGTGGACACTTCTTTTATTTCCAAAAATTAAGATAAGTATTATTCTAAGAAACCTTGTATATAGTATAGTTCTTATAAATATATAACTTACTTCAATTTGATCCAAACTAAGATTAAATGTAGGATGTCTACTGCATGACGTTTATACTCTTCCATAAATATGCGTATATAAAATCTTATTTAAGGCTGACAAAATCTTTCTTTGTAGCATACGAGAGCTAACCCTTAACCTAAATGTCAGTTCGGTAATACTTTAAATTATTGCATGTAAATAATTTTCAATATTAAAATAATTTATTATCTTCCTAAATGCTAATTTTTGACTTTTCACTCATTGTGTAACATGTGTGCATATATCTTCAGATATTGTTGAAATATAAATGTGCAATTTACTCACACCACCTATGTGATATATACCACCTGACGTAATGTATATTTATCAAATCTAATATAATAAACTTAGTTCCATCAAATGTACGCATTAAACGCATATAATAGTATAATATTTAACGTCCATTAAAACTAATAAATAAATCAAATCTGACGGCCCCATAAAAATGTAAATACCCTTTTATAAAGTGTGAGCTTGGAAATTTTAAGATTTCACGCTGATTCTAAAGATGGTTGATTAAAATAAAATGATATTAAATTATGTTAGCGACCAACAAGGCAAGCTGGTTATGAATTACCTAGACATGAAGAAATATCATTAGCGTTGTAAGAAATTTGAAACGTTTATATACGAAACGGATCAGTATCAAATCAAACTATCGAACAAAATATACTATGCAAATTATTAAAGTTGAGATGTAATTTTAATAAATAATCATGATTATTATTATTAAGTTTAACCTTTTGTGTTGTTTAAATATAGATAATAGACAATACATATTTTTAATGCAAATTAATTATTATTAATAATATTCTTTATAGATGTAGAAAGATAATAAAAAATATAGTTTAGATATTTATACATTTTTGTGGCATCTTATTATGTTTTATAACAACATAATTGTAGACGCCACAAATTTATTTCATTGTGCATATTATAGTGTTGTTTTTGACATCTATAAGATATTAACAAAAAGGTAATAAACTTATGATATTCATTATACTTGTCAGTTATTGTTAATATACATATTATGCTGTTTTAATTGTAAAGCTATGAATAATTAAATAATTTAATTTGCAATCTTGTTTAATAATATCAAAATGAGATTTTGTGTCACCTTATGTTTTCACTAAGTAGAAACAGTAGATTTTTATTAATCAATAAATTTAAAGCTATTAAAATAAACAATATAAAGAAATTGTATACATTATGTATAGTTAATAGAAAAGACAATATTTATACATAAATTAGTGTTCACACAATTCTGATATGATAATGAAGTTAAAAATTTATGAACAAGGTAATATTAGAAAATCAATAAAACATTTCAACAAATATATGACTGAGAACATTATAACAAAACAAATTGAAGACAATAAAAATAAATCGGAAAGAGAAATAGAGAGAGATGGAAAAATGAGTACCGATTAGCAAACAAATATGTTTTCATCGGAGTGTTGGGCCGTCATACCTATGGGGGGCTCGAACCCGACATAAATAATACTATTAAAGGTGAGGTTTAGCAGCAGGTGATCTGGCGCCCCCCGCCGCGAGAATTACTGCCCAAGTGAATAACTATATACTTTATTACATACTAATAACATGTTCACATTAGCCTGCGACTCATACGCTCGGTTATTAATCAGTCAGAGAGTTGCACCGTCGCCCTTTCACTGCTAACTGTGTAAATTACCAATCACTAAACATGCTTTTAATGAGCCAGCTATCCTGTGTTATTGGTTTATGTGAGGCTTACTATAAAACGCAAATATTCGTGGTATTTTATATGCAAGTTTATGAGACTTGATGGCATTTTTATACACGATATCGTTAAGCCAAGATCGCTTATTATTGATACTTCTGACAGCATTTTTTTTTTCAAGATAATACATACAGCATATCAATCTCATAAATAATTTATATAAATTACGATGTATATTAAGTGAGAAAAGAATAAACAATAGTATTAATAATGTTATTATTCAATTTGCATATTGATTTTTTTATTGATACAAGTATGATGTAATGTAATAAATTTGAAATTCTGAAATTAATAACTTAAACCAATATTTCTTCAATTACTTCAGAACCATGAACAGAATCAGAAGTAAAATATGAAACAAAAAACTCTATGTCTTGTAAACAAAGATAATGGCGAAGTTAGCCAATGTTCTTTCAATCAATCTTATTTTTTAATATTACAAAGTTTGTATTTGATCCATACTATTAAATTTAATCTTATTTAAATCTTTATTTTATTGCTAAATAAAAAAATTAATGAGAACCGTTTCGTACAAAAATATTTTAGTAAAGTAATGGGCTACAACTCCTGATGAAATACAATTTATAAAAAACTGGAAAAAAAAAGATAGTTAGCCATCAGAAAACCAAAAAGTACCCGTTTGTTAATTTTTATTTATATGTTTTAAATTAAATGTTGAAATTAGGTTAAGTGGAAGACCATCATTATGATGAACTTGGCCTCTTTTTGTAAAATTACAAAAATAAAGACGATTAATATAATATAATATAATATAAGAAAAGAAAAAACTACGGTTTTCCAAAAGTGTATAAAACAGTTTAGTAACTTTTTTAGTTACTTAAATAAATTTTGAACAGTTAATAATAAACAAAACTTACTTATCAAAATCTGTTCCCAATAATAACTTTGGCAAAATCATAAGATAACAATTTTAATTTTAAGCTAATAAACATATTTAGTGCAATTAAATACTGCATCAGTATTATTGACATTTATGAAAATGGCTACAGTTTTACAGGTTTTTAACTGTCAAATAATTAATTTATAATTAAACATTAGTGCTAAAACTGGAGTTAGTAGTGTCAATATGTTTTGAAGAGTTGTGAGTTTAGCTATCAATTACTTTTTTGCATAAATGAGAGATTTTTAATGATTAAATACTTTATCTTCCTTTTTCCTTTTTTGAGTTTGTTTGCTTTGCCTTTTCTTCAAACATCTGCAGCATAGAATTTTTTTTTTTAGATTCTTATTTTACGCATGAGTTTATTTAAGCCACAATATTTAGTTATTAGTCCTGTAAGCTTTTGCAGTTTTGTTTGCATTATCATAGTTTGGGCAGTGTATGATGGTCCTGTTAAGAATAGCTTTGTTTGTTTGTATTGTTTCAAGTTCTCTAAAAATTATTTGTTTACCGGTCTTGTATAAAATCCCAAGTCCAGATCAGCCGTAGCTTGCTGTTCTTAGTTAATGTTTTTACGCAGGTTATGCAGTTCATTACTGTTAGCTGTTAGACATGATAGTTATCAGTTTACTAGCGTTTTGTCCTAATTCACTAGTTTTCATAGCGCGCACCATTCAATAGCAGTTAATTTTGCTAAAAACATGTTTTTTTAAGAACAACGTAACTAGCATCTTTAAGTTTTTGCCTTCATGTATACTGGTTCCGGAGTTTTTTTAATGTTTTCAAATATTTTTTGTTTATCCAAAACCGTATGCTCATGCTTCATGTGACACATTTGATATTTTTGATTTGTAAATCCCAAGATTTACAATGTGCTCGTTAATCTTTAGTCAATAGGCTATTTGCTTTGCTTTTATCATCACAGCTAAATGCAGTTGTAGTAGTTTTAGCAGTGTTTTTCTAGCAGCTGTGAAAGTTGTTTTTATTGTCCCTGTTATTAGCAAACATGCTAACATTTGTACTTTAGCTAGTGTGGTGGGTAGATTTTATATTCTATACACATTTACAGATAAGCATAAATGATTAGTTTAATGTCTTGCGTGAGTCCTACATACGTTACTTTTTTTATTATGCGGAGTGTAGCTCCATACATTTCCAGATTTTTTTTTTTTTGGTTTTTTGTTGTTTTGTAAAAGAGACGATTGCTGTTATGGTTATGTTCATTTATAGTTTTATATTTTGACAGCACCGTTTGACAGTGTTTAGTGCATTCTACATCTTGTTAAATACACTTTTTTCAAACTTTCCGCTTATCACGATAGTGAGGTCATCGATATAGCCTAAAACAAAAACGCTTTTTTTGTTTAATGTCTGCAGTAGACTGTCTATAACAAGGCATTATAATTAATGTGATAACACACAAGAAATAGAATAAATCCCATCAGTTTCTGAGGATTTGAATGGTTTAAATGTACCGCATATGTATGACATTTAACTCCGCCCAGTACCTTATGTTTGCTTTTTTGTTTGGCATAATAAGGTTTTTTTGGTTGAAAGTTTTTGTCATCGTAAAACCTAGAAAGTGTGTTTTTTGCAGAGTTCCTTTGACCGTATCTGTATAACCACATTTTTTTGTCTAAAAGAATTCAATGTTTGCAGTGTGATTATTGCTCAGAGCTTCCAGTAATCAAGAATGTAAGTTTGCTTTATACAACCTTGCAATATCTCTTCCAGGAGTCTTTCTTTTTATTTTTATAGCATAGATGCGTTTGACAGTGCTTTGGCAGCTACTTTTAAAAGATGTGGAGCTAACAAACATGTCTGTCATTATTTCTAAATTGTGACTTGTTCTTGTTGCTTTAGAACAGTCCTTAGTTTGTGTTCTTATATTCTTGTAGTAGTGTTTATTTCTAATTTAATGTAGCATTGAATGTATGCGTTGTCTGACAGCAAAAGTTTATTCAAAACATGGCACTTTTTAATCACTTCACTTTCTTTGTCATTTATTAATATTAGGTCCGAACTTGGGTAAGTTATCTTTGTTCATAATGTTAATATTAGTTTCTAAAATGTATTCTAAAAGCTTTTCACTTTTTGAGTTGATGTTGGTGCTTTCCCACGATTAATTTTAAAATAATTATTTGTTTTTTATTTTACTATTTACTAGTTTATTAAATAGAATGTCTGAAAATTATGCATCCAGCCCTCAAACAAGAAATATATCATCTAAACTTATTTTGTCTCAAAAATCATAATTAATTCTCACGGCTCTGTATCTACTGAACTTGCTGATTCTAAGAAGTCAAATATTAATGATGACATACCATCTACTGCTACCTTAACTTTAAATTATAACTCGGAAAATAATGTACTACGAAAAAATTTAGGTAAATTAAATAGTGATATTTGAATTTGCTTGAAAAATTTGAAAACCTTACGATTATGTATCGAGAATTATCGTCTAAATTAGATTAAAAAAACATGATTATTAATTTATTTCAACAGACGCTTAAGAGCATACCGACCGCTACCTTGATTTGTAGTATTTTAACAAAAACGGCAACTTCCCCTTCATCGCTGCTTCTACAAATAATTTGATAATCGATTTATTTTTTTACCAGTACATTTAGAAAGGATTAAACTATGATATGTCGAAGTCTTTTAGTCAAATAATAGTTAGGAAATGACCGAAAAAACCCATCAAATATAGAAATAAATGCGTTTTTCTGTATTTTTGAATGCATGTTTTTGCCATTTGCAAATATAATTTCACAAAAAGACTTTGACATTTTATAGTTTAATCCTTTCTAAATGTACTGGTAAAAAAATAAATCGATTATCAAATTATTTGTAGAAGCAGCGATGAAGCCCAAGTTGCCGTTTTTGTTAAAATACTACAAATTTAGGTAGCGGTCGGTATGCTCTTAATCACAATGAAACTTTATTGAATGCAAACCGTGATTTAAGTAATCAAATTAAGTTTTTGAGTTCTGAATTGGAGACTTTCCGATCGACTAAAAGCTTTTTTTATAATTTAAATTCAAGTTTGTCAAACGCTTATTGTAATTCAAAGTTAATTCCTAGTAACACTTTGACGGCTAAACCTTCTGTTAGGAATCGGTTGGTTATACTCTCTGATAGTCATGGCAAAGACTTAGCCTCTATTTTATCTTATAATTGTAGTAATTTTACTGTTGAATGTATTTGTAAACCTAACGCTAAACTACATGACATACTTGATAGTTGGAGTTCTGTAGTTAAGAATTTAACATTAAATGATTCACTTTTAATTATTTGCGGTACTCAAGTTAATTGAACTCGCGACAAGGTTTTATTAAATCATTGTCCTTTTATAATACGTATAGTTTTAACGAAGAACTTAAATTATTTATCACAAATTTAATATTGACAATAGAATCAAGGTACTAAACTTTAATTGTAACTTATTTAGAAAGGACTATACGCGACATGGATTTTACTTAAACAGAATCGGTAAAATAAAGTTGTGTAACAACATTATGCAAATTTTGACTGAATGTGCTAATGATACTATCTTAAACGTTAGTCATGCAACTTCTTTGCCTGACAATGTAACTGCGCCTATTTTAAAAGTTAGTACCTTAAAAGCTTTGTCTACCAATGTTAATGTACCTATTCTAAATGCTAGTGACGTAAATGCTTCTCTTATAAATGATGATGTACCTATTATAAATGTTAGTAACATAAATGGTTTGCCAAAATCTGGTTTAAACTTTTAGTGCCCGACAACTTTTCTTGTTATTACCAGAACGTACGTAGTATTAAAAATAAAATTGACCCATTTAATGACGGCATAACTGACATAGAATTTGATGTTATCGGTTTAACCGAAACATGGCTGTCATCAGATATTTTACCATTTGAATGGTTTTCACAAACGGAATACTCAGTCTTTAGAAGTGACCGCAGTTTTAAGGGTGGTGATGTTTTCTTAGCTTTTAAGAATGTTTTTAAGATTCATTTGTTTGAAGTATTGCATATAACTTCTAAATTTTGTGACGTTGACATTTTAGCATGTAACTGTTTTTTCAAACTAAAAAGTTTTGTTATTATTTTAATCTATATACCATCTACTCCCACTAATCAAAAACTTACTTGCGTTTTAGATGATATTGAGCAACTTTGCGTTAATGCTGATAATTATTTAATTATGGGTGACTTTAATCTGCCTAGTTTTAAACAAGACATTATTAATAATTCCAGCAATATTTTTTCAATTATGTTAAATTTTTATAATATGCTTAATGTGGAGCAGTATAATGCTACAGTGAATTCCAATAATAGATTTTTAGATTTGGTGTTTTCTAATTGTTCTTGTAAAGTTATTTGAGATCCTAATCCATTTGTTAAGGAAGATAAATTACATCCTACTTTAAATATTTTAATAAGCTTCCCATCGTCCC
Organism: Tachinus rufipes; assembly: GCA_963932245.1. Lineage (NCBI taxonomy): Eukaryota > Metazoa > Arthropoda > Insecta > Coleoptera > Staphylinidae > Tachinus > Tachinus rufipes. The sequence continues at coordinate 64,779,799 of OZ010745.1, read as the reverse complement.
CGATTAATAACTTTGCTTTTCAAACTAGTTTTACCAAAACCTACAATTTTAGAAAAGCTAACTTCCTTCTTCTTTATGAAGATTTATGCAACTATGACTGGTCTGAGTTTAATAATTTTACTGATCCTGACATAGCACTTTCTCATTTTTCTTTTTTTATTTTTAGTTATTTTGATAACCATATTCTTTTTTGTAAACCTATTTCTAAGAGACATCCTATTTGGTTTACTAAAAATATTATTAATACTTGAAAAAGAAAAATGCATTATGCATTACACTCTGTTTATAAGCGTGTTCAATCTACTGAATCATATAACAACTTTAAAGAAACTAGATCTTTACTAAAGAAAGAAATATCAGTTGAATACAATAATTATATTTTGTTAACAGCAAATTATATTAAATTTAATTCTAAACAGTTTTGGATGTTTGTCCGCTCAAAGAACAATCAAACTCGTACTCCTGGTTTAATAAAACTTGATGGTAAAAGCTTTGATTCTCCTTTTAATATTGTAGAAGCTTTTGATAATTATTTTAAGAGTACTTACACTCAACCATTTACTTTGTTTAATCCGGTTCATTCCACTTGCAATAACTTTCCTATTATAGATGTGTCTAACTTAAGCGAATCTGATGTTTTGACATCACTCAAAAAGTTGAAGAATTCAATGACGAGCGGACATGGTAGCATACCCAGCTTTATTATTAAAGACTGTGCTGATATCTTTTGCGTTCCATTGTGCAAAATTTTATTATTCTCAACCATCATAGTTTTCCTGATGTTTGAAAAAAAGCAAAAATTTGACCGGTTTTAAAATCTGGCGCTAGTGCTGACATTATCAATTATATATACCTATTGCCATTATTTTTAATTTTGCAAAAGTTTTTGAAATGATTCTGTATTCTAACATTTATCTTAAAGTCAAACACTTGTTATCACCAAATCAGCATGGTTTTATGGAAAAACGCTCTACAACTACTAATTTGTGCAATTTTGTTGACTTTACATCAAAGATAGTGGATAACAAGGGTCAAGTTGATTGTATATACTTTGATTTAAAAAAGGCATTTGACACAATAGACCATTCCGTTATATTACACAAGCTCGATAAATTTGGTTTTAGTAACAATCTTTCACTATTATTTAAATCATATTTAGATAACCGTAGTCAATATGTTTCTTACAATAATTGTAACTCTTCTGAATACTGTCCAGCCTCAAGGATCTAACCTAGGTCTATTACTGTTTTTATTTTTTATTAACAATCTGTCAAATATTTTAACTTGTAAATATTTACTTTTTGCTGACAATTTCAATTTTTTTTTTGCAATTAATTCTGTTGAAGACTGTGTTAATCTTCAATACAATATTAGTTTAGTAAATAATTGGTGTAATACTAAAAGCTTCTTTTTTAATGTAAGTAAATGCAAACTTGTAACATAAACCAAGAAACTTAATCCAGTTGCAGCTCAATATTTATCGGATGGAGTGGCTATTGCGCGTGTTAACCAAACTACAGACTTAGGCATTATATTTGATGCTAAACTAACTTTTTCTGATCATTTAACGTCAGTAATATCTAGATCGCATAAACTAGTAGGCTTTATTTTGCGCAACACTAAAGAATTTAACAACATTGAAGCAATAATTGTGTTATACTACACCCTAGTCAGGAGCGTTCTTGAGTATGGCTCAGTAATTTGGAACCCAATTAACAGCTGCGATATTAATTCTCTTGAAGCGGTTTAACGGATTTTTTTTTTTAAGTATTTATGGTTTAAATCTTTTAACTATTATCCGTCTTTTTTAATGTGTTCAACGTTCAATAGTGTTTCAAATAAATGTAATATTTTTAATGCTAATACAAGTGTTTTTTTTTTAAGTGTATTCGTGATTTTTTTTATTGAAATGTATGTTTTTTTCAACTTTTAATTATTTATTTGTAATTTTATTGTATCTGTATTTACTGTAGTTTTTAATATGTTGTTCTGTAATAAGGTTTTACCTGTTGGGCAATAAATTATTATTATTATTATTATTATTATTATTATTATTATTATTATTATTATTATTATTATTAATAATACTAATATAGAACTTTTTTTAGAAAGCAAGTGATTTAGCAATTAAGAATTATTTGAGGTATTTTTCACATAATATACAATCAGTATAAAACAACTAATAATGACAGCTAAGACTAATCAGTCATACAATCAATTTAAAACTAAATATAAAAATGCTCTAAAAGTGTCAAAAATGACCTCAAACAACAAATGTAGTAAATCAAATCCAAATAAAGGTCAAACTTAAATAGATTCTAAATAATTCTTAATGAAATATGTCTTGTTGTAATTACTGTAACTGTGATGATAACTTTAACTTTAATATAAATTTTAATTTGTATTTTGCAAATGTTGCTAAAATATAACTAATAATTTAGGTAGTTCTAACAAAACTGTACAACTTTTTTGTAACTCGGTTCCATTAAATGATTTACCGATATTTTAAATTTTTTGCTTGTGTAAAGTATTGCTGTAAGAAATCAATTGATAGTTTCAAAATTAACAAAATAAAAGATTTCTATGGACTAAGTGTTAGTGTTGTTAAACACGTGAATAGGCTAATTGTAAAACTACTTGAATAAATTTAAAAAAAATGCCTAAAAAACATTTTTACAAAGATTAAAGTTTGTTGTGAATGTTTTGATTTAAAATATACAATAAAATTAATTCTGCTACACAGTGCATAGTGTGTCAAGAGTCAAAAATTGGCTCTAGCAGCCTTCCGCTTTTAGCAGCACAAAAATTGGAAGCAGTTACTGTTTTGTATGGTTGTAGACTGCATATAATTTTGTTTATTAATAATTTCTTCTATTATTCCTTTGATGTTTATAACTAAAATGATTAACAATGTGTTGTGATGAGTACGCCTTCTTTCGGATCAGAAGAGAAAATTTAGTAGGTCCCGTGTACTGCCTTGATGTTGCGTGCACGATAAAGAATCCAATAATTTAAGTTGGAATTCCTGAATTTGCGGCGAAATTCCCAGATGTAGTAGTCCTAACCTCTGGCGTCGGTGATTAGACTTGGCATCAGAAAAAGACCGACGTTAAATAATTAAATTAAATAAATTAAATAAATAAATGTTGACCGTTTCTTGAACCGCTTCTTCAATCCTTTTATTTAATTTGTTTCTTCCTTTGGAATTTCAATTCCTTCTTCATATGTTCCAGCTTTCTTTATATAAAATCTCTAGTTTTGTAGATTATTTTTTGATAGATTCTATCAATTATAACAATATAAAAAATAATAAGCAATAAATGTTTATTTAATTTCCCAAAAAAAAAAATAAACTGAACCGGACAGAATTAACCCAAAATTCTATCTGTTTTTTATTTCCCCAGTAACACAAAACAAACTGGCTTGCTAACCTTTTTCTAATACCAAACAGTTACTACAAATATTTAGAATCAAATAATATATTGTGGTTAACCAATACAGACTTCGTAATTGACCACTAATGGCATATTAAACTTAATAATAATAATAACAATAGATAATATTATTGAAATTATTAAGAAGATAACTTTTTATTAGCCATGTTCTTAGATATGTTGAAGACATTTGATTATCATTTTTATTAGAAAACTATATGCCTACAATAATAATGTCTGAATAATATTAACATATTGTTTTTGTTTTAATAGATTTTATTTTTGCCAGACAATATTGCATGTGTTATATTTTGTGTGTTTTAGAAATGAATAAATATAAATACACTTTCTTTAATGATTAATACATAATACATATGAACAACACATGTCTTTTCTCTTAAAATCGTTATGCAACGTTTGTATGTGTACGATATATACCACTCAAGCAATGTGTTGGAATAACATTGACAATCTTTATAGTGTTGGTGTTGGTCTGTTTTTAATGTTTATTTTGAAACTAATCAAGTAATGATTTAAGGTAAGTTATGATCTTAAAATTAAAGTAGATTTTCATCTAGAAAAAAAATTTTGTTTACGAACTGTAGAGTTTTGTCACAAAAAAATAACTACATCATTATCGATTGATTTAGTCAACAAAAAACAAATTGTTTTAAAAAAGAATGTTACTCTGTGGGGTAATACCCTAAGCAAAACGTAATCGATTTTAATATATTATTTGTTGTAAAACTATGTTAGAAAGTGAAGGATTACAAAGTGATTCTAATAGAAGTAGTAATAATAATGTAAAACGTCAAATAAAAAAAAATATTTCTAGAAGATTATCGGATACTTCTACTAAACGTATTCGAGCAATAAGCCACGCGACAGGAGAAAATTTAAACTTTAAGCAAAAATAAGTTTATAAAGCATTTTAGCTTTATAAACTTATTTTTAAAAGAAGAAAAAAACATAATAAATAAATTTAATTTGATTGAAAACAAGTGCTCAAATGAGTTATTTATGTGGTTTAATAATTTTAGCTCCAGTTCAAAGAAGGCGTCCAAGAAATGCTGAAAAAAAAGCCGATTTAGGAGATTAGTGCTACCATAAAGTAAAGTTTTTCAGTGACAACAAACTGTGTGAAGTGCTTGTCTGCCATAAGATTTTTTTTGTTTACTAAAAGAACAGTTTAAACTTTGAAAAAATCAATACAAGCTTGTCATCGGTAGATGAACGTAGTAAACATTAAAATTAAGCACATAAACTGTCAGTTGTCAAGCAGATAAGTTTGTTAAAAAATCGCAAAACTTACCACAGTTTAAAGAATTTTAATAAAATATATTTAGCAAAAAAGTTAAACTTTGCTAAAATTCAACATTTGTATAAAGAAATAAATCCAAACAATTTAGTGTCTTATAAAAAATATTGAACAATACCAAATTTAATATTAGATTTGACAACTCATGTACAAATGCAGTTTATGTCATGAATTCTTTGCTAAAAATTTTTTTATCAAAAAGAATATACGTAAAAAGATATAAACAACAATATAAATAAGAACTGAATGTTAAAATAAAGATAATTAAATTAGTAATTTATTATAACATTTATTATTTAATATGGCATACAAAAAAAGTAAATAAAAAAAAAATTATTGCAGTTGTTTTATTGACAAACAAAGTAAAATAAGGTATTAATATCATTATTGCCATTAATAGATCATTTTCATAAAGATAATAAGAATAATTTTAAAATTTAGCAATAGACAATTTCAAATTTGGTTGAGTGTGTTATTTCTCCCGTTCATAGAAGACGGTAACAAATGTATCGGTAAGGTGTTGGTAAATACGATTATAAACGACGGCGACAGTGAAATGTTTCCTCTTACCCCTACTTTTGGAACGGCATAATTGATTATTTGGGTCACTCTCGCGGAAGCCCAAGAACTTTAAAAACTTACTCCAAAAAAATTAAAGGTTATTATTACTGACAATAAAATTCTTTAAGTAAAAACAAGTTCTTTTTATTGTAGAAAAAAACTATCAATACGCAGAAAAATCTCACGTACAATTGATCAATCAACATAAAAACACTTATACAACAAAGACATACATCTGCTGCTACTGTTGTTTACAATATTTTTTATGCAAAGCTGTAAATTTAAAGTAAGAATAAAAACTACTAACTAGATGATATTATTACGGTAAACAATAAATATAGCTTTAGTGAATTTTTATTATCAATTGTTTTGTCTTTATCGTCTCCACGTTTATTGTGGCATGTACTAGAGGACTTTTACTGTAGCAATCATTTTTCAGATATTTTATACGGAACCATAGTACTGTTGATCATTTCCTTATACAGATGTTTTTTGACTTAGAAAAGAGATATAATATAACTTAGCAAAGTAGAATTTTATAAAAGCTTAATACAATAAAAGTGTGTCTAGAAAACAATGTTTTCTATGAGTTGGCAATTAGTATCATTTTGTTTGCAATCACAATAGTTACTCCTGTCAATAAATGCCTTACGTTGACAATTTGGTAGTCTATATGGCAGCAAATATTATAGAATAGAATAGAATAGAATAGAATATATCTTTATTACGTATGCTAGCCATAGGCCAGTTGTAACATGTCATGGAATTGCATTAATTAGTTAATAATAACAGGTTAGTGCACAACATAAATATAATAAATAATCGATAATAGGTCTATTCCAACCAACAACTCAAACAGCACACAAACCGCATAAACCATGCACACAGACAAACTACTGCGTATAAAAGATTGCCTAAAGATGGCAAATATTTATTTGTGTGCATAGTCCAAACGGCCTGCAAACTGCCCAAACTGTAAGCCGGAACAGACCCACCATCACATCAAAAATATAAGACATTTAAAATATAGCAAAATTACATATTAAAATTGCATCTAAGTAAAATAAATATTAGTCTAATGTATAACATATAAAATAACACACAGAGCGTGTAAAATGTAAAAATGTATATAACCATAAAACGTTTGACAATAACATGTTTTGATAAGCGACAATAGAGATTTTCAATTAGAAACAGGTTAAAACAGGTATTCTTCAATTGTGTAGATACATTGATCCAGTAATATCAAATATAAGACATTTAAAATATAGCAAAAATACATATTAAAATTGCATCTAATTAAAATAAATATTAGTCTAATGTATTACGTATAAAATAGCACACAGAGCATTTAAATGTAAAAATGTATATAACCATAAACGTTTAACAATAGCATGTTTTGATAAGCAACGATAGAGATTTGCAATTAGAGACAGGTTAAGACAGGTTAAGACAGGTATTCTTCAATTGTGTAGATACATCGATCCAGTAGGTAGGTTTTCAGACACTTTTTGAACAGGTTGAAATTTTTTATATTTTTTATTTGTATAGGCAGTCTATTATACATATAGCTTCCTGCACAGTTAGGAGATTTTTTATATTTACTTATTCTGTAGTGAGGAATATTGATATTATTTGCCAAACGTGTTTGGTGTTGATGAATATCATTATTGATAACAAAATTTTGTTTATTGTTGTATACATAGGACAATAATTTATACAGATAGATGGCAGGAACTGTTAGAATTTCATGTCTTTTGAAAGTATTTCTATAAAACTTTAAGTAGTTAAGATTATAAATTATTCTAATTATGCGTTTTTGTAAGACAAAGACCCTATTAATATCTGCTGCTTGCCCCCACAATATAATGCTGTAAGTTAAGATTGGATATACAAGAGCGTAGTGGGAAGTTTTTAGCGCTTTCTGATCTAGACCTTTTTTAGGTTAGTAAATCCAAAAACAGACCTGCCTAGCTTAGTACAGATTTCATCTACTTGTGCTGACCAGCTTAATGTTTGATCTATAATAGTGCCTAGGAATTTAGTGGACTTAGCAAATGTTAGAATATGTCCATTCAATGTTAAGTCAGGCATTATTTCTTTATCAATGCAACATGAAAAGTGTATGCAGACAGTCTTTTTTACATTTATTATTAGACAATTTCTTTGGCACCAAATTGAGAATTCATTTAATACCATTTTTGTTCTATGTTCAAGATCTGAGTATTTTTTTCCTGACACAATAATGGACGTGTCATCAGCGTACATAATAACATCTTGTACCGATATACTTTGTGGTAGGTCATTTATAAAAATTAAGAACAGAAGTGGTCTTAGGACGGAGCCCTGTCCAACACCTACATTTAGATTTTTTTGTTCAGAACTACTTTTTTTGATGGTAACAAATATTTTACGTTTTGTAAAACGTCATGTAGGATTTGATTCATGTTTGTATGTTGCCTCTGATACCTAATTTTCCTAGTTTGTTAATTAAGATGTCAACACTCACACAGTCAAAGGCGCTTGTTAGATCAAAGAACATCCCAATAACCTTCTCCTGCCGATCTAGCTTATTGTAGATGGTTTGGATAAGACTTATTGACGCAGTTTCTGTAGATTGTCCCTGTCTAAAACCATGCTGACACTTTGATAACAGATTATTATGATGTAGATAATTGTTTACTTTATCAACCATTACTCTCTCAAATATTTTTGAAAAAGTACTTAATAGAGTAATAGGTCTATAGTTAATAGCTAGTGTTGGATCTTCTATTTTGTGCAAAGGAATAATATTTCCCAGTTTCAGTGCAGAGGGAAATTTCCCTAAGACTATTGATTTATTGATTAGGAAAGCAAGCCTTTCTGAGATGGTATCTTTACAAGATTTTAAGAAACCTATATCCACACCGTCGTGTCCAGTACATTTTTTGTTGGACATATTTGTTATTATTTTGTCAATGTCTCTATCGCAAACAGGAGTTACAAACATACTGTTCATAACGTACGAAGTATGCGTAGTGCAATTTTGCTGCAAGTGCTGACTGATGTGTTGATTTATCTTGGCATCAGCATTACTAAAGTGCTCTAAAAATATATCAGCTATCTCTTTATCATCTGTTATCACCTTGTTGTTATGCCAAATTTTAATTGATTGTTTACTGTTTGTATTAACTTTACCCTGTAGATTGTTTATAATCTGCCAAAGTGTCTTACTTTTATTTTTAGAATAATTTATAATTTCCCTATTATAATTTTGTTTAGTTATATTTAAGTTACTCTGGAATTGTTTCTTTTTTAGATTATACAGGTTGTTCATTTCATCTGTTTTAATTTGTTTTATTAGCCAGTTCAGATTTCTCAAATCATCAAACTCCCGTTTAACTTGCGCACTTATCCACCTGTCGCGTATTTTATTGGTTGTACAAATTATTTTCTGATTTAGTGGGCAGCAAACGTCTCTTGCCCAGGTAAAAATGTTTAAGAATTCATCAAAATACAGATCAATAGAGCTATGATTATCCTGTATCACATAATTATGATTAAAAAGTGATTTAAAGCTATTTATACTATCTATAGTCACTACTCTAGTTTCTTGAATAGTATTTTTCTGTTTCTTTACATTGATAGGAAATGAGCAAATAAAATGCAAGACATAATGATCAGAGATATGTTCATGTAAGACTTTGCAGTTTATATCTATATCGATATATGATATAATGTATCCAGAATGTACTGACACTCGAGTTGGTTTTTTTATGTGTGCAGTTAACTTAAATGATGTAATAAGGTCAAACAGTAGCTTACGTTCTACGGTGTGTACCAACGAGTCTATGTTTAGGTCACCTGTTACTATAACATATTTATATTTGATTTTCATTTCTGATATTATACTATTCAACCTGTCCAGAAATATTTGAAAACACCCACTTGGAGAGCGATAAATGTTGATAATGCATAAAATTTTATCTACAGAAATACCCACAACTTCAAAATTTATTTCAGAGCAATAGGTCTGTAATGATATAGTTTTACAATATTTTACAAGGTTATTTTGCACAAATATAGCCACTCCACCATGTATATGGATTGTTCGACAATAACAGGCAATATTTGTATAGTTTAGGATAATCATCTGCATGCTTTGAATTGATTTCATCTAGTGTTCTCCAACACAAATGAAATCTGGGTTTAATTTATTGTTAAGCAATTCTAATACATTTATTTTGTTTGTTAAGCTTTGAATATTTATATTTACTAATGATAACTTACTTTGTAACCTGTCTCTAATTGCATTGCATGTTGTTTTATTTGTAGTCAAACAGTCTTCTGATTGTTTTTGATATGTTGAAAATTTTTCTTCGGAAAGAAGTGTCTTTTAATTACAGCTCCAGAAAGCCAAATTGTAGGATTATATATGGTTTCATGTTTGTCAAAAGGATATGAGATTCGAAATGATGACGAATAGTCACCTTTCCACAGCTGTTCTATTGAAAAATTCACATTTGGAACGGTTACATCAAGAAATTGTTTTAAATCTTCAGTTGTTGTCGAAGCATTCAGTCTCGATACTTGTAGATGTCCATGTTTAGTGATAGCTTTAATTGTAGTGGATGCTGTCAGTTTTGAACCTGTAATATATTTGGTATATTTACGCTTATTTATTGTTTTTATTTTATTATTATTAATCACAGCTGTTGAAAGTATTTAATACCGCTTTATCAACCGCATCTGCCACTTGTTTCTCTGTTATTAGATTAACAGTTTCATGTATGTTGTTGCATGTACCTGTAGTGGCAGCTTGTTTGCAATTTACTGATGTTTGGTTAGCAACAATCAGCTGTTCTTTCTTTTGCGTTGTGTTATTTGCATTTGTCTTAGAGTGTGTTTTATTAGTTTCTATGTTGGGTTTTTTGCTGCCAGATGGCGTTGACTGAATATAACCGCCATAACACGTCAACTGCAGATCACTGTAGACAAAAATGGACAAAGAGGCTGAAGAAACAAGAAGTTTTTGTTTTTCAAATACTACAAATACTTTGTGCTGCTTAAGAATACCTTATAAAGTTCTGCCCTTCTTTTGTTTGCAGAGATAAAAAATCACTTGCACCAAAACAGTCTATTTCTCTTTTGAATTGGTTAATCATTAATTACTTTTAAATAATTTTAAAAATCTAAGATTAAAATTAGTTGTATTGTTATAGTTTAAATAAATTAAACTGTATGTATAGAAACAATACTAAGTTAATGTACTACAAGTAGAAACAAGTGTATCTTATATATCTATGTATAAGATCAGTTTTGGGGCTTTTTCTATATCGTTAACATATTTAAACAATTTACCAAATGTCACTAACATTCTTAAAGCTACTTTACATGGTATTTACTTAAAAATAAATCAATTTTTTTTCAAATAATTGACAACTAACCTTTTAAAAATTTGAAATAAATTTAATTAGCAATTTAAAAACTACATTTTAAGCATATACAAGGTGTATTAAAACACTGGAACAAATGGGATAGTTATATGCATATAAATTACATCCGGATACAATATCTCAAGATCTTAAAACGTAACTAGAGCAAACCGTTCCTAACATCAAGATGACATGTGTTTATTAAATAAAAAATATCTAATCTGTTTCATTTAAAGTCACATACCTATTCAATGAGTATGAATAGATTTATAATTCCAAAAACTTGCCAGCAGGTGTCGCAATTAGGCGGTTCTATTTTCCAAAAAAACAGTTTTTTCCAAACCAAGAACAGCCATCGATAAAAAAATTAAAAATTTCAACACAATTTAACTAATGCATTTAAACGTGCAATTATTAGCAATAAAATTATTATAATAGAATATTTTTTAACCGACCCTAATATTATTACATATTTCTTTGTAATGAACACTGGATAAAAAAACAAAACTACTCGACAATAATCTTAAGTGGATATAATTTATCTGATTTCTTTTATAGTGAGCATCATATTCATCATGGAGTTTGTATTTTAACTATACAACATATAAACTACAAACAAACTGTAATAGATAGTTCAGTAGAAATACATTGTGAATTTGCATGATTAGAAATAAGATATGCAAATTTAATTAATTTATTGTATTATGTGCATATCGTTTCACATATGGCAAATTTAGTATTTTTATTAATAACTTTGCTATTGTTTTAAACAGTTAAGTGTAAAAGACCTATATATATATATATATATATATATATATATATATATATATATATATATATATATAATTCAAATAATGTAAATGATAAATTTGATCAACTCATGAAAACAATAGAGTGTGAATATGACAAAGCATTTTCAAGAGAGTCTAAATCATATCATAATGCTAGTCAAAATAAATCTACTCATAAATCAGTGGAAACTGAGAAGTTAAAAAATAAACTTGATCTTATATACAAATCATACATCATCATACAAGAAACGTTATAACAAGCAATTGGTAACTGATCGATTAGAATTTAATAAACCGAAAATTCTCAAAGATAAAATTAGTAGTAAAAACTTTGGAACATTATCAACAGCCAGTGTGATTGTTCTACTCAGCATGTAGAGTCATCTAAAATATCTGTAAATGACTTTAATAATTAATATTCAAAACATAGCTCAAACTACAACTGATCCTATGACGTTATTAAAAAATAGCAATATAAATAGTAATTCTTGTTCAATTGTGTTTAATGAAACATCAATGTCTCAATGTCTAAAATTGTTGCTATTACACACAACACAACTTAAAAACCAAAAAGACAATAGACATATATAGTATTAACACGTCGTTACTAAAACAAATCATTGATTTGATAGCCTTACCACTCACTTACATTTTTAATATATGCATGACCACGAAAACTTTTTCAAACAAGCTAAAATCTGCTAAAATAATACCAATATATAAATCCGGCAAACAAGATATGTGTAGCAATTATAGACCTATTGCTATTTTACATACACTTTCAAAAATATTGGAAAAATTATATTTGACTACTTAACATCATATTTTAACAAATAAAATTTTTTGTCAAGCAGCCAGTTTGGCTTTAGGAAAAATTGTTGTACAGCGGGTGCAATAATAAACTTTACTAAAAAAGTAAACGTAGGACTTGAAACGTGTAGGAATGCTATAAGTTTTTTTTGTGATTTGTCAAAAGCCTTTGACTGCGTTCAACATAGCATTTTGTTATCTAAACTTTAAAAAAATTACGGTATAAGAGTACTCATGTTTGCAATAATAAATTCGTATATAAATAATAGAAAACAATGTGTATTTTTTAATAAAAAATATAGTGTCACATTAAAAATCAATGCAGGTGTTCCACAGGGTTCAATTTTAGTAACTTTTTTATTTATTATTTTTGTTAATGATACCCTATTTAATATACCAGAGCACACTGTTTTATATGCTGATGATACTAGTCTATTAGTATGGGATGTCAATAAAGCTTTGTTAGACAGGAAAGTAGCTAAAGTTAAAACATGCTTCTAATTGGTTTTCTGCAAATAAATTGATACTTAACTGAGCAAAAACAAAAAAAGCTAATTTTGTTATACAAAATCTTAAAACTATTAATTGTGCCAAGTTTTTGGGAATAACCATAGATTTAAACGTTGGGATACACAAGTAGATTGCTTAGCAACGCTATTTTTGCTATACAAAAAATTATACAAACAGCTGGCAGAGATCTAGCTTTTATTATCTACTTTTCTCTGTTTTATTCCCATATTTCATATGAAGTACAATCGAGAGGAAATGCTTCATCTTCTAAACGTGTTTTTATTTTGCAAAAAGAAGCACTTAGAACAATATTAAAACTTAAAGTGGATGCATCGTGCATTGTCACTTTCCCATCATCATATATACTTCAAAGTGTACTTTCAGTGCATAAAAAATTAAATTACTTGAAAATCATTTCAAACTTCATTCTTATAAAACTCGAAACAAAAATAAAATGATTGAACTTTTTTATAAATTAAGCAAATGCAAAAAAAATAACTGAAAATGTTTAAGTGTACTGTAAAGAAATTCCTAGTAGATCATACATTTTATACGATAGATAAATACTTAAAACTATTGTCATTTTTAAAATGTTTTTGTAATTATGTAATTGTATATCAATGTTTTTAAGTAGTTAAATTATTTATTATTTTATACTATTTCTATTTTATGTACATGTTCGACAAATTACGGGCAGTATCTATTTTTATGTAAATGCTACCAAATGTAATAATAAATTATTTACTTATCTATATAACTATTAGTTTTTACAACAATGAACAAACCTTATTTTTTGTTTCTTATACCCAAACATTATATAACCATTGGTATTATTTATAATAATTAAATATTTTTATAAAATAGAAAAACCAATTTTTTTATGAACTATATCACAAATATATTTAAAACCGTAACTAGTTTCAACCTTTACAAAACCATCATCGGACGGTGATACACACAAATATAAAAATAACAAAAAAATGTACAAAGCATTTTATCATCATAATCATTACCCAGCCCGTTCCGTCTACTGCTGGACATAAGCCTCCTCCATAGCACTTCCTTGTCTTCTGTCTTGAGTTTTGTGGATCCAGTTGATTGGGATCCTTTTTAGGTTATTGGTCCAACGTATAGGTGGTCTATTTCTGCTACGTTTATTGGCTCTTAGTCTCCACAGTATTTTCTTCGTTCTTCTTTTGTCCTTCATTTGACTCACGTGGCCAGCCCATCTTCATTTGATTTTAGTTATACGCTCAATCACGTCTGCCACTTTAGTTTTCTTCCGTAAATTTTTATTAGTGGTATTGTGGTGTGGGGTTACTCCAATCATTAACTTTTTCATTTTTTGTTGTGTTATTTTAAGTTTTCTTGCCATATTGGCGGTTAGAGTTAAGGTTTCCGTTCCTATATGTAAGAACAGGCAGAATACATTGGTCATGTATTTTCCTTTTCAGACATATCGAAATTTTGCTTTTAAAAATATGGCTGCTCAAGTAAAGTTGGTTATTCTCTGCAATTTGCAGGGTTGGTTATCTCTAGATATTCTGATTTTATGACCAAGGTATATGTATTTGTAGACTAAATCTACGTCTACGTTTCTGATGTTAAAGTGTTCGCTTGGTACCAAATTAGTCATTACTTTTGTTTTTAAAAAGTTAATTTCCAATCCAACTTTCAAGCATACGGTATGAAGTTTTTCCAGCATCTGCCTTAATTCTCTCAGGTTGTCAGTTATGAGAACTATGTCGTCTGCAAAACAAAGGTGGTTTAGTTTTTTTCCATTTATGTTAATGCCTTTTGTTTCCCAATTAAGCTTATTGAGGGCATACTGAAGGACCGTTATAAATAGTTTTGGGGACATAGTATCCCCCTGCCTTACTCCTTTTCCACATTCAATCGGGTTGGTGTTTTTATGTAACTTTACAGGTATTGTAGCGTGCTGGTAGATGTTATAGATAGCATATATACGACAGAAAAGCATAAAGTATACAGAGAGGTGTAAAATTACATTGAAATTATTATAATTAAAAATGATTATGAGTTACATGCAATAATACAAAAAAAACGGATTAAGCAGGCAGAGACACAAAGCATTCCGCAAAAAAGATAAATGATTAAATTATTTTAAACAAAGAAGACTTATACAAGTCGGTTTGGTTATTAAGCAAGTATACAACTTTTTTATTTAGTAATTTTAAGAGCTCTTGACAAATTTAATTTTCTGCTTTTAGAACAGTTGTAAATATTTTTAAGTTTATCGATATCTGAGAATGTATAATTATTTTTGATAATATAATTTGCAAAAGGGCTATCCGAATAGCATAGTCTAAAGAAGCGGTAATTTTATGGATTTCATGACTTTTATCTTAGGATAAATTTACTGCAATATTAATCATACTTTTTATAGTTTTTTTTAGAAATCCATTGTTATGACCTACTGATATGATTTTATTAAACCCTTTTTGTCAAGAATTTGATGTTAATTAATATTAAATGAGTAAAAAAAAAATGGTTGAGTTTGTATAAGTTGGTTTACGGAAAATATTAAATAAAAGATTATTATTATCTTGAAATACCTTTAAGTCTGAAAAGTTTATTTTATTAGTTTTGGTCTCTACTGTAAACTTAATATCAAAGTGAATACTATTGATGTAAGTTAAAAAATTATGTAATTGGCGTGAGCTACTTTTAAAGCAAGCTAAGATATCATCTACGTATTGATACCAAAAGAAAATATGTTTTTAAGGTCTACATTTTTTTTTTTAAACCATAAATATTTCTGCTAACAAGGGGCTTAGGGGTGAGTCCATAGCTAAGTCTGTGTTTTGTTTGAAAATCTTACTATTGAACTGAAAGTATTTTTAATGCATAATTTTAACCTTTTTTCCTTTTGTTCTGTCATAATTATGTTTAAGTAAACACCGCCATTTATTAATTTTTTCTATACCTGTTAATCTGTTTATGTCATTTTTGTATTATTGTATGTAATTGATAATCATTTTTATTTATAATAATTTTAATCTAATTTTCCATGCTTCTGTATACTTAATGCTTTGTAAATTTTCTTTTATTTTTATACTTGTTTTGTATGACCGTCTAATGATGGTTTTGTAAAAGTTGAAACTAGTTATGGTTTTTAAATATGTTATTGATATAGTACATAAAAAATTTGTTTTATTTATTATATAATAAACTATTACATAGTAACGGCCACCACTATTCAATACTCAAATATTTTTTTCTCGTTTTCTGTAATTTATTAAAAGTTATCATTAAACTAATAATATGTATTTGTACAAAATTAACATCAAAATGTTATGTTCTAAAAAGAGTCACATATTTTTAACTTATATGTCAATAAAATATTTTAACATATCAAATTTGAAACAATAATAATATATGTCATATGACACTAACAAACTACTAACAACAGAACTCTAAGTTAAGTTAAACTGATGATAAGGTTGCAATTGTAATTATTTTTGAAATTTTGTTTTTTTACTGTCATCAAATTAATTTTTCAAATTTCACCAAAAATAGTTCACAAAGCTCTTATGCTAGAGATACCAAACTCGAATCCTACTCTAGCATAATATATTTGTGGATTTGTTTATTTCTATTATCACCTAAGCGAATGTATTTCTAGTGACAATAATGTACAATTTTTACAGATATTTAATTTTGATTTTCTTACTTGTGGTTTGTGAAATCATTAATCGTTTCAACACCTATAATAAAATATGATTCTTGTAAATCTAAACACCCACACCACAAGAAGAAAGCCTCTGCAAGAACCGAATCTAATTGCAAACGTTTTCTATCAGTATTTGATTTATGATCAGAAATCTGTAGTAAAAATATACATTTAAATTTTATTGCCATTCTAATTGGAACAAAAAAAACTGTTAAATATATTTAACACCTATAAAATATTTTATTAACTAATAAATTTAACAACAAACAGCATATTATTCTAATTTATATTAGGTAAGTGTGCTTGGATTTTATGCATTTCAGTATTTAAATATTACTTAATTGTTTCATATTTATTTAATATTTACAATAATTATTTACACAACATATATTTACGGATAAGTACTATAGAGAAATAATAAATTATTGTGGGTAGTTGTATAAATAAGCCGGTTAATGTCTTGTTATATGATTGTAACCTAGAACAAGTAGATAAAGCAATATAAATCAATATTAAGCAGGAATCTGACAGAAATCTGGAATTAATCTCTAGCTACAAAATATACGTTTGGATGCGTGTGGTCTCGGATAGTATTTATATGGGGATAGTTAAATGCTGTATAATTGCATAGATAATAATTATTTTTGAATAGTTGATAATTTAATTGAATTTAAATTGTAGATAGAATGTGGACAAGGTAAGATTTACCAATTAATTTTATTTAGCGAGGCGAATAATAAATCTTATGACATTTCATTAATTTTAAATTACCGTCCTTTAACACACATTTCAAAATATCACGTGAACATAATATATCATTAAAATTAATTTTTATTTAATTTAATCGTATGAGTTATAAATAAATTATAAACGTTATTAATGGATTTACCTTTATATATCTTTTTATTTAAATATTAATACCCGTAATAACTAATAATAAATCAAAACACGTAATGATTTTGATAATTTATTTCCTTTTAGTTCGTTATGGTATTTATTTAAATGTTGACTTTCTTAATGGAAGTAAATGTGCGGTTTGAATCTTACGATTAAAAAAAAAACAATATATAGTTTGTGGGATTTTAAGTGTGAGTAGTGAACACATGATATGATAAATATATATTTAATGATTATGTAATTAATAATCAGTAATATTTACTATTTCAAATTTTGCAAATTTGAATATTTGTTATGCCAATTAAATTATATCTTGATATCAGTCTCATAGTAATATAGTAAGTAATATTAGATGCTGCCTTTAAAGGTATTCAATTGATATAAAAAATTTATAGGTTAATGTGTGGTAAATTATTTATTTGTGTCAATTAATTTATATTTGTAAAATTTATATTTACACGTATGATTCATTGGGCAGTTATTATACATGGCATATATGGAAATAGTATTATGTCATAACTTAATTCAATAAAATATTTTAAATAGATTTCAATCAAAATTAATTATACTTATGTAATTATCTGTTGTATGACTATTTAATTAATAAAGTAATTACAATAGCATTATTATTTGATAATTATTCTTATTGTTTGGTAATATCAATTCAGATATGACATTTAATATTAAATGCATAGCTTTGCATAAATCTATCTTTGTATGGCTCTTCATCCATTTTATTATTTAAGTAATTTACACTTTGATATTTATAACATTTGATAGATATAACAATTAACGGTTGATATTAGTGATGATAAGTTGATATAAGACGTATGGCTATAGAGTTTACAACAAAATGTTGTTTATAGTGATCTTTATTCTTGTCGGAAAATATTAACACAACATTTTTTTGAACAAACTTATAGGACAACTTTGTACTTTTTTAAAATTTTATTTAGTAAATCGTTTTGTTAGTAGCGATTAATAGAGATTAGTAGGGATGTGTTTTACATCGTCTGTTTATCGGGGCGTGCTCTACTTCTGTATGCCTCTTGCCTAGGTCGCCATTTCAGGACCTTTTTGATCCATCTGCTGTTTGGCATTGCTACTAACTGAATACAAGAAGTCCAGGATAGAAGTAGATGAAAGAAGTTAAAAGAAGCCTATTTCCAGCTGTGAACAAAACAAGCTGTATAAAGTTTTATTGATAAATTGTTCTTCAATGCAAATAAGTATTTATAGCACCTAATAATAGATACAGCAGGAATCCTTTCTTACTCCGTAAGTCTACCCATTCTACTAATTATGATTTAAACAATCTGCTCGGTAAAATGTGTAGATTTGCAAATAATGTATCAACTAGTTTTAATTTATTTTATGTCTTTAAAGGCCGATTTATTCACCTTTCTATAAAGTGCTCTGTAGCATTACTGATAAGATTGCCATGCATAAATGTCTGCATTGTGATTTATTGTGTTTAATCTAGTCATGGATATTATAAATGATCTAGATATTTTGCTTGACAAAATTGATGAGAATAATAATTATTTAAATTGCCGTCCATATAATAGTCAAAATCGTCTTCAACAATGGGACAATTTAAATTGTTAGGATGATGTAGACTTTTTCCAGCGGTTTTGTTTAAATAAAAATTCAGTGTTAGAAATTACCCCTAATAGAAGAAGAACTTTTACATCAATCAAACAGGTATAAATTAATTTTTATCAATAAATCTAATTCCAAGATGAACTTTTACATCAATCAAACAGGCGTAAATTAATTTTCATTAATATGTTCTAACAATACCATTTTTTTTTTGTATTAAACAAAGACTAGAAGAAAACGAGTTTGAAAATAGTGTTTTATTAGGTGACAGTGCATATCCTTTAAGACGTTACATAATAACACTAATTTCAAACCCGTAAAACAATATTGAAAATCCTTTTAATGAAGCTCAAATTAGGACTAGAGGTACAGTCGAAAAAACATTTGGAATTTGGAAGCGGCGTTTGGGATGAGGTGCAAAATACCAATGGTTCAAAATATAATAGACTTGCACAATATTGCATGAAATAGAAATGAAAATATTGAGGAGTTTGAAAATAATGTAGAAGAATTGGATGATATTATTAATGCCGATAATAATAATTTTTATCGTGCAAAGTTTTTAAATTACTTTAAAAATTTGTAAAGTAACAAAAGTGTATATATTTTTTAAAGTTTATTATAATAAATTTACATTTTGGTTTATTAATTTATTGTTATATTTCATTTTGAAATGATGCAGCTCTTCCTTCTTATCATCATCTCTGCGTAGAAGTTCTATTTCAAGATTTATTTTAGCTAACTTCTGCTCGGCAACTTTTTTTTAAGTTCAATTACTTCTTCACGACCTTTGGTAATGTTTGTAAATTTGTTTACTTTATCCCGGTGTTTGAAAGTTTTTAGTTTTTTGTTTCTTGGTGTTCTCAGCGTGGCAGGAGTCCAAGAATCCCAATTACTAACTAAAATGAAATTATTTTATAACTTTTACACATAAGTACATAGAAATTTTATTTTGAATATAAGGTTAAAGTTAAAACTTGTGTTGTGACTGGGTTTTAGAATATTATCTAATCGTTAAGAATAAAACTAACAAAATGTAATACATATGTGTGATTAAAAAACAGTTAAAAATTAATATTATATATAAATACCATTTTCATTATTGGTAATTTCTTAAAAAACATTTGAAGGTGGTGTTGATGAACTTGCCTCGGAGCCTCTGGAATGATTTCAGCTTGGATTCCTTCTTCGACAAATAATAATTGTGCCTCATTAATTTGTGCTACTAAAAAAAAACCTAAATTATAAAAACCTTTAATATAAATAAATAAAACCTCACCTTCATCGGAATCATTAATGCTAGGAAGACCCTCCACACTTAGCGCTATTATCCTCATTACTTTTTCCTCGAGGGGTGTATAAATAACTATTTCAGCAGCACCACTTCCCGTCTTATACATATTACTTTTTAATTTGTTGTTTTTTTGTTTTATAGTTCTTTTTATCCCATCGTATTTAACTTTCCGCATTTTCACTGTTCTGTTTCCTGCAGTTAGTACGTTAAAACATTTCATTAATCATCCCATGCTTTTTCTTTTTGCCTCTAAGTAACTGCATCCGTTCTTTTATTTTTAATAACATCTACTTTTTTTAGTACTTCTTTCACTAAGCATTCTGTCTCGGCAACAGAAAAGTTGGTTGAACGCTGTCTTTTAATTCTTTAAATTTGAAAACATTAGAACCCTTTGTTTGATACTGATATTATGCATATTTAAAGTACTTTTGAACACATGAAAAAAAATGACTAAGATAATTCCTAGTTTCAATAGCAAATATACTGCAAGCAAAAGTATGCCTTATGGGCCGGGCCACAAAACAAGTAAACAAGAACTGAACTTTTTGACCATCAGTTAATCTACTCAAAATTAATTTATTATTTTTCTAGATATAAATAGTGCAAAACGGTTCAGTACCCTTTATAAAATTGATTTGTTATGGCAATTTGTTTGCTTTTTATTAATTATGTATTAACTTACCTGACATTATTTTACAGAATAAACTATTCACATTTTTTATACAATTATTTCTTTGAAGTTAAAATACCACAACCTACAACTAAAAAATATATCTTTTTCATTCTCACAGAAATATGTATATATATATATATATATATATATATATATATATATATAGCTATATATTTCTCCAAACTGTACTACGCCTATAAAAACATTGTAAGCGTTCAATAATTACGTGACATATAAACAGTGATAAATACACCCAAATTTCATATAAGAGATCTATAAGTTTATTGAACACATAACTAATCAATAACTAATAGAAAAGATGAATAAATCGGCCCTAAGTCTACATTTAGAAATCAGCTGAGTTATGCTGACTAATGTTTTTATTATCATTTATATACATATATTTAATGTAGATATAAATGGTAAGATTTTTATTTATTTATTCAATTGCCTTTTTACCTTTCGGTGTCAGGCGTATACATTATTAGTTTGTGAATATTTTCTCCATTTCTTCCTATCCTTGGCTATCTCTTTTATTTCTTCCCACGTGTTTCCTTTTCTTGTAGCTTTCTCCTTTAT
This sequence comes from Tachinus rufipes, assembly GCA_963932245.1. Taxonomy (NCBI): domain Eukaryota; kingdom Metazoa; phylum Arthropoda; class Insecta; order Coleoptera; family Staphylinidae; genus Tachinus; species Tachinus rufipes. The sequence goes on along the minus strand of OZ010745.1, from coordinate 64,758,222 downwards.
TGCGCTGTTCCATTCATTTCTGGGTCTTCCTCTTTTTTGTTCTCCTGTTACTCTTGTCTCATAAATTTTCTTAGTATTTCTTTCTTCACTCATTCTTCTGATATGTCCATACCATCTCATTTGACCTTCAATAATTTTTTCTTGTATTGGTTTTATATTTAAATTCGTCCTATATGTCTCGTTCCTTATTTTATCTTTTCTTGTTTTGTTCTCAATCTTCCTAAGAAATCTCATCTTGTCCTCTATCTCTTTGTCTAGTTTTCCGTTGCTTTGTATTATTGTTCCTAAGTATCTGTATTGTTCGACCTGTTCTATTATTCTTCCTTTTATTCTTATTTTGTGATTCAGTTTTTCTTTTGCAATTATCAAGGTCTTTGTTTTTTCATAATTTATTTTCATGTTTATTTTCTTTAGTTGCTCCTTTATTATTTTCATGTTGTGTTGTAACTCTTCTTTGGTTTCAGCAATCACTGCCATATCGTCTGCAAATAGCAGTTCTGCTATTTTTGTTACTTCCATTTTCCAATATCCTATTTTTACCATTTTCATTTTTTGCTTTGCCTGTTTTATTGCCCTGTGTAGCACAATTGAGAAAAGCAATTCTTTTGATTCTTCGTTATTCATTCTGACTATGTTTTAGTTTTCTGTGTACTTGTTTTTGATTACGTTTATTATTTTTTTTTCAATTCCTCTCTCTTCTAGTTCTTTCCTCTCTCTTGATCCTGTTGAAAGCTTTTTCAAGGTCAACAAAGCATACGTGCATTACTCTATTTTTTTTTTAATCATTTTCTCACTTAATTGTCTTATTATAAATATTAGATCCTGTGTGCTTCTTCCTCTTCTAAATCCACATTGGCTGTCTTTTATTATTGTTTCTAGTTTGTCTCTCATTCTTTTTTCAATAATTCTTGTGAATATTTTGCTTGGTATGCTCGTTAGTGTGATTCCTCTATAGTTTTCACATTTCCTTTTATCGCCTTTTTTATGTATGGGTAGAATAATTCCTTTATTCCATTCTTTTGGGGTTTTCCCATTCCTCATTATGTCGTTTATTAATTCCGTTATTTGTGTAATTCCCTCATCTCCCATGTATTTCATCATTTCCGGCGTTATTTCATCTGTTCCCGGTGCCTTCCCGTTTTTTATTTTCTTAATTGCTTCTATTACTTCTTCTTTTTTAATTTCTTCTATTTCTTCCGTTCTTCTGTCCTGTAGCAATTCTTCATCTTCTATTGTTTTGTTTTCTTCTGCTTCTTGTTCTGTTAGTTCTTGGAAGTATTGCCTCCATCTTTCCATTATCTTATCTTCTTCCGTTATTATTTTACCATTTTTATCTTTTATGTTCATCATATTGTATTCTTTTTTTTGTTTTAGATGTTTTAACGTTCCGTAAAATAGTTTTTGTTTTCGGTTGAAATTTTCATTCATTTCTTATCCAGATTTTTATACCGTAAATAAAGTATTAAAATATAACAAACTCAATTTTGCATCTAACAATTACTATTCTAAATTTCCATATTATTTTACATTTAATTTATTTTAAGCAATAGGTTGTCAAAAGATATCTATTTAAGTTAAATACCATAAAGGCATCATTTGCAAATTAATTTTGACTAAAATATTTGATTCATTACATAAAAATTGATGAAAAATAACAAATGTTTACATAAATGACTAATTAATCTGTAAACAAATTTTGAAAACTCTACATTGTCAAGTTCTTGAACAATGTAAATTTACTATAGATATCAAACATGGATTTTGATTAGAAAAACTGACAACAGTTCTTCTGACAAAGACAGAAATAGAAATTTACTTTGAACATACATAGAAAAAATACTCAAGTAAATAACAAAATTAAAAACATTTATAAAACTGAAACAAAATTGCAAGAAGTTTAAAAAATATGAAAGCGTTGATAACAATGTATACAAAAAAATTATCACATATTTATCATAGAAAGACCAAATAATGATAAACAATTTTTAGAGATACATTTACTGTTTTGCATTAATAGAATAAACGTTTCATACTAATTTTATATTAACGTTTTCTCCTTATAAATTTAGCAATATCACACCAGTATCATTCTTTAATATTAACTTTTATAATAAGCAAATAGATAATTTAGCTAGTATGTGTACATACAACTATGTTAGAATTTTAAATTTTAATAAAAGTCTAGAAAGAAGTGCTTACACGTATTTGGGTCACTACCTAAGTATTAAAGAGAAACATAAACTGTGTATAAAAATAGTTAATAAAACTGTTTTAAAGAAAATTCAGTAATTAATGATTTTTTTTTAAATATGAGTATGTGTGATGAATCAAAGTTACCTTTAAGCAGATTAGATATATTAACACGTTAAACCCCGCCATTACTTAACTTTTTAGTGTCTACAGGATCATGTGATTTCACGCTTACATCAGGTTGTACATTCTCACAACATTAATACAAAAATTATATTATTATAATTTTTATCCAGCAGATTGTCGTATGATGTTTTGCAATCTTGGTAAAACACAACAATGTGTTGCGGTTAATGGATCTACTTTCAAACTAATTGATATAAAACATGGTGTTCCACAAGGATCTATACTTGGCCCTTACTATTTTTACTATTCGTAAATGATCTGCCGCACCAAACAAACTAGGCCACCACAGTGCTGTATGCCGACAACACTACTATTGCTAATAAATTGAGTAGTTTGGAAAAGGTTATTGACCAAAACAATGTAACACTTGGCAATATCTCAAATTGGTTTTTATCAAACTGAAAAAACTGTCAACATAGTTTTCTCACTAAGTAACAAAATACTTGCAATGTCCACAATATTTTTTGAAGTTCATATCTAGACTCCAAACTTAGATGGGACATTCACGACGATGAGTTGTCTAAAAAGATAGTTAAAAACATTTACTTACTACGCCATTTAGCACAAGCTTTACTAAAGTTTGCATTAAGATCGACTTATTTTTTACTGTGTTCAGCTAACCTAGTTATAGCATGCTAATTTGGGGACACTCTCCAATATCTCAGAGATTATTTGAATTACAAAGACGAGCTGTACAAGTCATAGCTAAAATAGGTTACCAGGACTGTAAGACATCTTTTAAATCTTTTAAAGTTTAACTCTACCGTGAATGTATATTTTAGAATGTTTGCTTTTTATATATGACAACATAGATAATCATCTTACTCACAAGAATTACCATTCCTATGATATTAGAACAAAGAATGCCATTTATCCACACAAAACAAGATTTTGTAAATCACAAAATGGAGTGAAGTTTTTAATATTGTACCAAACAATCTAAAAAAATTTTCGCGTAATAAATATAAAAGCACAATTAAGGTTTAATTAATATCAATGGCTTTTTACACTATTAAAGAATTTATGGATTCTAAATTTACTAATTTTATTTAATATTTTAGTTTATACTAATACTTTTATTATTTTAATACTGTATTTTTTTATCTTTTATTTTGACATGTGTAAATCAGATGATAATAGCACGAATAAATTATTATTATTTATCTGTATATAAATCATAAAAATTATTTATTTACGTTAATTTACAACATATTGTAACTTGCAAATAAAAATAAGCTCAATATATCTTTGTTTTTATGTAGTAAAAAGCATTTTTGTTAGACTTAGAAGTACCGTCAAAAATGGGAATCTGCAAGCTAAAATGATATTATAAGAAAGCATTGTCTGAATCAGAACTACCTGGTTTTAGACAATAGTTTTTTAACTGATAAAGAATCTGATAAAGATGAAGTTAATAAAAATAATCAATTTAGTTTTCAGCTCAATGTTATAGAATTTAGTAAAAACATTACATCATCAACAAGAAATAAAAAGTTGCTTCAACAAATTTGTATGTTTATTATACTCAAATGCGGTCTACAACAAAACTGATTGAAAATAAAAATAACAAAAACAAACAAAAATTACTGAAATACCTGAATAATTGTAAAAATTGTAAAACAGCTACTAATATTTATCTAAAATTATTGAGCAATTAGATAATATTTTTTATCAAAATTAATTTAGGTGTTACTCAACAAAATAAAACTTTAAAACTGATTTTTTTTTTTATTTGCATCAAATTTTTCATGTCCTATTACTGGTTGCTACCATGAAAACAACTTTGGAACTACAGTTTTGACTTAGAAATACCATTGGCTACAACTTCTATGCCAAAGAATAAATTTAAAAAATTCTTACAGTATCTGCATTGTACTGATATTTGTAAAATTTTCAACACCAACCAGATTAAGTTCTACAAAGTAAGATCTTTATCAAATACTTTGGACAACTTAACTAGAAGCATGTACATTAATAAAAGCATGATTAGATTCAAAAGTAAAAGTTCTCTAAAGCAATATAACCCACAGAAACTTATCAAACGTGGGTACAAGCTTTGATGTATTAATGACCAAAATGGGTTTAATTCTTGGTTTGAAATATACCAAAAAAAAAATGAAAATTTACTAACTTTGCTTGAAACTTTTATAGTTCAAAAAAAATCAGCGTGCAAAAAACGCAGAAAGATTGTTCCAGTGTGCACATAAGCTACCAACTAGTTGTCAAAAACTATATAAACATGAGTAAAATTAATAAATCTGATCAACTGCAAGGGATTTTTAAAATCAATCATTGTTTGCAAGAAATGGCACCGTTTATTATAGGAATTTGTTGACATTGCTTTTGTCAACGCTTATATCATTTATTATTTTTAATTTCTGTCAGGAATTAAAAATACTTATCTTATTCTCAAAAGTATCTAAAATAAAAATTGGTTTCTTTTGCTTATAAAAATATAAACATATAATTAAATCTTAATTTTTTTGTAAGATTCAACTTTAGGCACTAAAGGGTCAAGAGTATTGCAGTAGATAATATATTTAAGTTTGGTGCAATCAATTTTTTATTTTTTTAATCAAATAAATTTATTATAATAAATTTACATATTTACATTATTTTTTAAATTTTTTTTTTCCACTTTTTGTTTTACAAATATGATTGGCTGCAAAGCTTTGTATTTGGGGCACCATTTTTATTTTTTTTTCTCATTCATTTTATTTTATGTGTATTATCATGTTTTTTTTTATTTATTTGTTTGTTTTGATCTTGTTATTATATAATGTTTTTTATTTATGTTTTATATTCTTTATAGGTTTTTGTTTTTTTAATATTTTTAGGTAGTTGATTGTATATGTTCATTGCTTAGTTTTTTTTTGCTTTTTTTGTTATTGTTGTGTGCACATGTATATTACTTCTTCTTCTTGTGTTGTGTCCGTAAATTTCTTTGTTTAATATTATTTGTAGATTTGCTTTAATTTTTTAATTTTTAATTTTATATATATTTTTTTTTGTTAATGTTTGTTTTGTTAATTATTTTGTTTACTTCTTTTGTTGGTGTAGTCTTTGGTAGTTTTTGTATTATTTTAAGTATTTTGTTTTGTTGTCTTTGTATTTTTTGTATATTTGTTTTTGTTGTATCACCACATATATTTATTAAATAGTTAGTTTTTGTTAAATATAGTGAGTAGTATATATTTATTGCAGTTTCTTTTAGTATGCATTTCCTGGCTCTATAGACAGCTCCTATTGTTGCTACACTTTCTTTTAATATTTTGTTCATTTGTGTATCCTATGTTAGTTTCTCTGTTATTATTATTTCCAAGTATTTTGTTTGTTTTGTTCTGGTAATTGGTATGTTATTTATTTCAATTTTGATGTCAATATTTTTTGTATTTTTTTGCCATATTACCATGTACGTCGTTTTTTTATTTATTGTTTGTATTATTTTAAAACAGCAAACAATAACATTAAATTTGTATGTGTAGTAATTTATTGTAAATAAATATAATTTATCACCGGAGATTTTGAAATTGACATTAACAAAGAATTGCATAATAAAACTAAATTTTTAAGTTTGTTATGTTTATATAGAACAAAGTTGACAATCAAAGATACAACTAGAAAGTCAGAAGCAAAAATCTCTGTTATTGACAATATTATAACAAATATTAATAACGGGAATCAGGCTAGTGTATTTTGTACTCATCTTCTAGATCATTACGCTCAAAAACTGTAATCAATAATTTATTAAAGTTAAAAAAACAATTAAACAAATTTTTAAATAATAAAAATATTATTCAATTTAAATTTTTAATTAAGAAAATTACGAATTGGGAAGAAATTTATAAAACCGATACAAATGTAGCGTAGAACAGATTTGTAAAAAAGGTTTTAATCTAAATGCTAGTTTTTTAAATGTATGCTATAATACTCTAGAAATAATAAGTTGCAAAAATATTTTTGATTACTTATTAAAAAACAAAATATAGAATACGGTAAGATGCTAGAAAAAAAAAACAATTTGCAAAAAAATAACTAATTCTGATAATAAAATTTAAAAAAACTAGCAAATTTTACACAACAAAAAAAATAAAAGAAATACATAATTTCCTTGCACTATAAAATCTGTGAACAAAATAAACTTTTTTTTAATAAACATTATAAATAATTTTTTGTAAAAACTACTAATTATACAATATTATTACTGTTCTAAATAATTCACTAATAATGGGTGCATACTCTGAAACACGAGTGTATGTGTTTTACTGGATGAAAAGGCAATTTACATAAAATACGTTATTTATTAATTTTAAATGAAAAACTATAGTAATTATAATTGGTGGTGCAAAAATAAAGTAATTATATTTAAACAATATACTTCTTAAAAAAATAAAGATCTGGTAAAATTATCAAACGTATACATAAATGACCACGTTAAGTTCTTAATAGCGGTTTAAGTTGGAAATTTTATTGCAAAAATCTCGTCGTTTAAGTACAGCAATTTATGTATCTAATTTTAAATTAATAATCAGATGCAATAATTATATTCTATGGAGAAGCTACTTTAAAAAAGCTAATATTTTAAACTTCTACATTTTATATGTGTACAAACTACATACATTTTTAAAATATCATAATCATTATTATCATATTTATTCTCCATACATAGACAGCCAGTAAGAAACCATTGATGTATGAAGCAATGCAATGTTTTAGCAAACTTCTTATGTATCTATTTTAGAAAACAAATATACTATTATTATTATTATTATTATTAAAGTTTTGCAGTAGTTCTAAACATTTCCAAAAAAGGTTTGTATTTTTTATTCTAAACAATCAAAAACCGAACAAACTTGATTGTAGTATTATAACAAAATCAGCAACTTTAGCGTAATTCTTATTTTTACATATAGTTTCAATATACAATTAATTTTTTACTAGTACATTTAGAAGCATTAAGATGAGAGTACCGAAATCTGACAAGCGCGTGTGAGACAATTGCTTGAAGAGAAAACGCTTGAACGATAGGAGGGGTTCTAGAGTAGACAAAAGTGGTCGCATCGACATGTTCCAAAATTGCATTTGGATGCGTGTTTTGTAGTATTTGTTTCGTTTCTGTTACTACTACTTAATTTAACATTACTATTTAAGTATGCAATAATAATAGTTATTAATTTTAATAACTTATTTGAATAAAGATCTGTCCAATTTTCTATAGATATTGCTAGATAATATGTAACAAGATCAATTTTTTTTATATCAACCAAATAAAAAATCTTTTTTTTTATTTTGAAATTATTTTTTTAAATTTATTTTTTCAAATTAAACAAAACAAAAAAAAAATTGAAAAATAAATAATGAATTTTAGCGCCCTTGCTTGCTAGCTATATACGTAAAAAACGTAAATAATAAAATAATGTAACACAGAAATCTTTAGGTAGCAGTATATATCTTGCTTACTTTTAGCAATGTGCATAGAGAATAGACCCAAATAATATTATTATTTATTATAATATTATTAATATAATGACTATAACAATACTTAACTCATGCAAACACAAAAACACGCCGCGAAAATATTAATTCTGTGGATACATTCTAAGATATAGGGTATCTTATGCACTTATAAAAGCACGTATTTATTTATATTTGAAAAAAATAAAAACTACCCGTCATCTTTTTTTAAAAATAACTGTCTTTAAAACCTCTGCAAAATTTTCATATTTATCGGGAAAAGAAATTGTCTGTAAAAAACGATTTTTTTAACAATTTTGAAAAAAAAAATTACATTTTTTTCTAAAAAATGCAACCCTGAGAAGTTTCAAACAAAAAAAAATGCAAAAAATATATACAGGGTGTTTCAAAACATGTGTCGGAAAATAAAGGATAAAATTGGTTGGTTAATTATAAGAAAAAAAGTTACCATTAACATGGTTCCGTAAACGCACCGTTTTCAAAATACAGGTGTAAAAAAAATATTTATTTTTTATTTTTTGACGATATCTCCGGAACCGTTTAAGATACAAAACTCAGTTTTTGTACACATCTTAGCATTAATATTAACTACTTTTTAAGCGCTTATTCAATTTTTTTCATGTGCCATTGACGGAGATTTCAGGTTTGCGTAAGGTTTTTGTGGCTCTAATTTATATGACACCTAGGAAATTGGTATTCTGAAAGCACATTGTGAACCACCAATAATTTCTACACAAAAAAGGTACTACTAATCAAAAGCTCTAACGTAAATCGTTTTAGAGAAATACGGCATTTTATGATGAAAAACATGAAAAAAGTGGCAACATGTTTTGTTGTTGATAAAAACATTTGTTTTTAATATAGTCGTCAGCGTTCATGCATTTGTTTTATGCACTTGAGTTATTGACAATTGAAAACTTATTTTTTATTGCCCATTTAATTTGCCTATTTTTAGTATTTTGCTTGCGTGGTGATAGCAAAATGAATAATTACAGTGATAGTAAGATGTGCATTTTGTTTATGGCGTTGCCAATAAAAATGCAGCTGTTGCTGCATTTCCATCGGCAAAGCTCGTCTAATTTAGGTTTCCAAACCGACAGGTACTAAATGAAAGAACATTCATTCGTATTACGTCTATATCAAACTGGAAGTGTACAAGCTGCAGGAATTGGGAGACCTCGCCTGCTACCTCCGCAAATTAAAAAATATGTTCTTCAAAAAATTGAATACGGTCCATCAACTAACACTAGAAGAATAGCTTTAAACCTAAACCTTAGTCACGTTACAGTGTAGAGGATAATAAGTTTGCTGATGATGGCATTCCATTTTGGCATGTAGTTTTTTGTCGGCCCATACATGATTATTATGGTTCATAATCGCGTCGCGAGAAAAATTTGCTTTGTCCGTAAATAAAACTTGTTCTAAGAATCGAGGATTTTGCGCAATTCTTTCTTGAAACTATTGACACATAGCCAATCTTTGCGGAAAATCCGCTGGTAAAAAGGTTTGTACTCGCTGTATGTGATAAGGATATAACATATTTTCCGTTAATGTTTGGGCAGGTGTTGTAGAAGACCATTTATATTTTACTCCCTGTATCTCAAAAAAATGTGCGTTTGCGAAACCATGTTAATAGAAACTTTTTTTATATAATTAGCCAAAAAATCCTACTCTTTATTTTTTTGGCACATGTTTTGAAACACCCTGTATATATAGAACAAAATATGTTTTACATACTTAATTAAATTTAACATGTCTTCTTTTTCTAATAACTTAAAAATTGTTTTTGTACATTGCGTAATAACGATTATATTGTCGGTTGGGTGCACCAACCTTTGTAGCTAAATTTACTAATAAGTAATGTATTAAATAGCAAGTAAACAATGTTATAGACGCAAAAAAAAGTATATTTCCGTTAACGATTAGGAACAAAGGTTAACAATTTTATTATGTGTTTTATCATTACATGACGTACAAATGATGCTGAAGACATCAAAAAAATTGTTTTAATGCTTAAAATAAGATAGAATGTATTTCCGTCAAAGCTTAGAAACAAAGATTGAAGTTTTTACTATGTAAGTTGGGTATAGTTAAACTAGACCCAAGTTATAACATATTAAAAATGGTTAAGTAAATTTGTGCTGACAACTTCAACATAACGACGGCTAGAAGCAATAGTACGTAACTGAAAAAATTTCACATTTAATTTTTTAAAGATTTATTATATAGGGTTTTCCAATAAGAGGTTTCATTTTGATATTTAAAAAAAACGGGTATTTTTTAAGAGAAATCAATAAATGTTTATTTCATTGTAAAGAAAAAGGTATGCCATTAACATTTAAAAATGATATCAGTCAAAGGTTACGGTTGCAGTACCACATTCTCTTTATAAAATTTTCCATGACCAATTCGCACATTTGCAGCTGTACGTTCTCAATAATTTCACGAATTCCATCTTTAAGGTCTTGAATTAATTGTGGAGCATTGGCTTACACCTTATCTTTTACGTGGCCCCAAAGAAAAAAGTTTAAAGATGTTAAATCACAAGATTTCGGTGGCCAATTGTAATCACCTCTTCAAAAAATAACACGGTCAGGAAACTTTTCTTGCAAAATTGCAATTGTTTTGTTGCTTGTGTTGCACGTAGCGCCGTCTTGCTGAAAATAAACGTTGTCCACATCAATATTTTTCAATTCCGGCCAGAAAAAAATCATTAATCATAGCTCGGTAGCGCCATCCATTTACCGTAACAGTTGCACCAGCCTTGATTAAAAACAAATTTTAACGTATGAGAATAAAAAAAATGATGTTTGAGAGTTAAGTATGAAAAATTAGAAGATATTCAAACTTACTTGAAATGGATGTTAGAAGTAAACAAAGATTCTAGCATGCTTTGTAATAGAAGTAAACATAAATAAAGTAAGAGTCTATTCTCAAAAAACGTGCAATAAAGTAAGAAGAAAAAGTGAAAGACTGAAATAAAATACTGCACAAGTCACTGAAGGAGAAGATTAGTTTCTTCATGTGAAAAAACAAAAACATTCAAATAATTATTAAAATTATATAAAAAAAAAAACACAAACTAGATGCTTCATACGCCCGGTGGTATCATATATTAACAGCTTTACTTATAAGTTAGAAATTAAATTAAAGTTAATCAAAGAATATGCACATTTTTCTTCAATATTTAGTGTAATTATTGTTAGAACTTGGATACAATATAAAAAATTTATAAACTCTAAACATTTCTAAATTAATTTCCTTTGATATCAGTAGTATGTTTCCTACTATTTCTTCGAATAAATGCATTGAGTTAGTCTTAAACTTATTTGAAAATATAAATATTATCACTTACTTTTTTTTGCAACAAAATAATGTCTTGTTTAAATTTTTTTACTAAAAATAACTACTTTCATTTCAATAAAAAGTTCTTCAAACAAAACACAGACTTAGCTATAGGCTCACCCCTAAGTCCCTTGATAGCTGAAATATTTATGGTTGCTTAAAAAAAATAAATTGAATTCAAACCTTGTTATGAAACATATTTCTTTTTGGTATCAATATGTTAGAGACAACCAGTAAAGACAAAACTTTAAAATTTAAAATTTAACTTTTTAGACTTAATAATATGTCACAATAATAATAGTCTTTTATTTGATATTTTTTGTAAATCCATCTATACAGGCTCAAACATACCGTTTGACTCTGTTCACCTTAACAGTCACAAATTTGCAGCCTAATATTTAATAGTCTATAGAGCTTTCAGTCTACCATTAACACCAAGTTTTTGAATAAAATCTTATTAACAGATCAAAACAATGGATTTCTAAAAAACACAATTAACATATTATTACTAAAAAAAAGAGTATAGCTTCACTATACAGTTAATTTATTCAGATAAAAGTCATAGAACCAATAATATATATTTTAATAACATATTTTGGTAACATATCCGAGAAAATAAAAAAAAAATTCAGTAAATTTAATTATAAAGTAGCGTTTAAAAGTCAAAATAGGTTATCAAACATTTTATTCAATGCTAAAAACAGATACAATTTTAACATCAGGAGTATATAAGTTAAGTTGTTCCACATGTAATGCACAATATATAAGACAAACAGGAAAAGATTTCAAAACTAGATTTAAAAAACATTACCGCTCTTTCAGATTACGCTACTTTTGCAAATTATGTTTTATAAAATAGTCACATATTCCCAGATATTGATAAATTTAAAATCATTCACAACTGCTTTAAAGACAGAAAATTAATATAAAAGTAAGTTAAATATCAATTATTAAGTTTAAATAAATAAAGCCATACTGATGAGAGGTAAACCTCGAAACGCGTCTATGGATGATTTTAGTTTAGAATATTTTTTCATAAATTTAATTTTTTAATGGACAGAAAATTAAATTTGTTAAAAGCTCTTAAAACTACTAAATAAAAAAATAATACTTTCGTAAACTTGCTTAATGATCAAACCAACCTGTATAAATCTCTTTTGTTTGAAATAATTTAATCCTCTCTTTCCCCTTTTTGCAAAATGTTCTTTTGTCTTAATTACCTTTAAGTAAAAACCGCCATTCATTAATCTTTTTTTTTACCTGCTTAATTTGTTTTTTCTTTTTTGTATTATTGTATGTAATTTATAATCATTTTAATCATAATAACTTCAATGTAATTTTTCATGTCTCTGTACATTTTATGTTTTACTGTCGTATATACATATGCTTTGTATTTTTTCTTTTATATTTATACTTGTTTGTATGACCGTCTGATGATGGCCTTGTAAAAGGTTAAAACATGTTACGGATTTTAAATATATTCATAATATAGTACATAGTAAATCTGTTTTATTTATCTTAAAAAAATATGATATTAGAAATATGTCAGTACAAGAGCAAAGAACACGGATAAATATATCTAGGTACAATGCAAATTACATACATAACACAACTGATGCACTACCAAAGTACCAAAAAAGTGTAATATATAAAAAAAAGAAAATAGTGATTGCAAGATTCAGATATGGAAATAAGAAAAAAATATGCACTTGTTAGATGAACAAAGAAAAAAATGTGTAGGATGTATAAAAAAAACTAAAGAAAACATAAAACATAAAAGAATGCAATGAGATAAGAAAAAAGCAAATTGAAAGAAATAAAGTACTGAAAGAAGATAGAAGAGAAATAGAATAGATAAAAACGGTAACAAAAACAAGAAGATAAAAAAATAAGATTTAATCAGAATTGATAAATAATTAATTAAAAACAGAGTTTAGGCTTATTAAGTTTATATATTATATTCATATTATATTAAATTATACGTTAAATTGTATAATTTTTAAAAACAAAAAATTTATTTTAATGATTATTTTTCTTGTCAACAAATTGTGATTTTTTCTGCTCATAATCTCTTTCAATTTTGTGATAGACTTCTTGTTAAACCAAGATTATTAAGTCCTGTATTTTTTTACTATTCTAAAGATTACAATAACTATTTATAATGTATACATATATTTATTGAAGCTGCTTTAGAAAATTCCGTCTATTTACTTATTACTTTTGTAGCTAAAACTTTTATTCTTATTACTACCAAATTTAAACCGGGCTTCACTAATAATTATTCTAAAATAAACATAGTAAAAATAAAACAATTTTTTAATCATTTTTATTTTGATACTCAATACTAAGATAGGATTAACAGAAACAAAGCTAATTAAATTTTTCAGCTTTTTATAAACAGCAAATATGTCTATAAAACATAAAATTTTTAGCAAGGCAGTTCAAAATTTTTATTACATTTTTTTTTGAAAAGTTTAAAACAATTTAGTTACTAATTCAAAAGAAAGACATATTTTTTACAAATTAATTTGCATCTAACTCTTAATCTACTTTTTGATGTACCTACAATGCCGACTTGTGGTGAAATAATGAGGTCAATTTATTTTAGGCAATGGGTTGTCAGAAGGTATCTTTTTATTATGTGCCAGAGAAGCCTTAGATATAAATAAAATTTTACATGTTATTCTTAAAAAATATTTGTTTTGTTATACAAAAAAGAATCATTTCTAAACTGTTGGAAAATTGCAAATGTTCAACTTATACTTAAGAATAAGCCGCTAATATTGTCATATCATATATATCAATGTATTCAAATTACTTAAATCTCGTCTTCACTCGTTGAAATTAATAGGCCTTTTTTTGTTGATATAACATATTAAGTAGTTGCTAAATATCACATTTTAAAATTAAAAAAAAAATGAGAAATTTTATACTCATTAGTGCTAATATTATCTATAAATGAGGCTTTTAATACCTTCAAAATAGCTATTTCTTGCTAAATTTTATAAAAAAAATTGTTTTTCATTGTCTTTTTTATTGTCTCCCAGAAAAAGAAAATTAACCCTTCCCGATATTTTGCTTTAGGTACGGATTTCCAGTTTATGCATATTATTCTTTAAATATAGAAAAGTTTGTTTATTTAGCTTCTAAATCAATAATTTATGTGCACTTCGGAATTTATAATACCTGTTTAAAAAAAATCATCAAATTATTTGCCTCAATCAATAAATAATAGAAGAATTCTATATTAAATAGATGTTATTAATTAGAAGATTAATTTATTATTGTTATTATAAATAATGTGAATTATTATTGATACAATTAAAATGAATGACAGTATTTATTATACATCAAGTTCAGACATGAATTACTATGCTCCGGGATGCCAATTTATGTACAAGCGCGTTGTCCGCTTTGTGGGGTGTGTGTAACGGAGAAAGAAATATGAGATATGTATATCTGGCTCTGCGTGATTCCAAATTACTATTAATGAATTTAAGATGACTATAGTAATCGTATAGTTGTCATAAATACTGGGAAAATATCACTTTACACTTTATTATGGGTTTTATAATCATTATTAATATTATGATTACAGTTTATTAAAATGACTGTTGATGTTTATGTAGGTTTTTATTTTTATTTAGCTTTAACTCCCGGTCTTGCAAATGCTGCATGCAAATTTTCAAAACAAAACTCGTACAGATAAATCTCATTTTAATTGCCAACAAGTACCACTTTTAAAGTGTTTGTCAATATTATATATTTTCTTGTTGCGTAGAAATCCTGCTTTAAATCAAAATAATTAATTTAATAAATAATAAAATCTAGAAAAGAAAGAAATTTATGTTTATAATAATTGTAATATTGAAATAATTAACTTGAGTTAATAGGATATCATAATATTTATTACTTCATATTATATATAGTGTTGGAGCAAAGGATGACCATTGAGACCTACATTTTTAATTTTTATGGTATTATTACATTTGGCCTAAAACATTGTTAACGAATTTTAATAATTTAGTTGAATTTTAATACAAAAAATTGATATCAACACAATTGGTAAAATCTTAGTTCATTAACGTCGGTTAAAATTGTTAAATGCTTGGTAAGATGTTGTTTGGCATACTAAAACATATGTTTTTTTTAAATTTAAATAATCAATTTTGCCATAAACAACCTATTTATCAATTGTTATAAATTCAGAAAACAGTAAATAAAAATATAATTGTTTAGTTATTTACTATATTATATTATTATAAGTCATTAACTTCCACACGCAAATTAATAAAAAAAAATAAATTTAGGATACTAATTTTATTTATTATTAGTTATGTTAACAGCGCTCGAGACCACGTGATTTTGTCAGATGGATTTGGGGGTGCGCAGGGGGGTTTGCTTACCACCTGACGCCCACTAAAGCCAAACATACCCAAGCCAATTGAGTGTTTAAATTGACGTATAATTTGATGGGGGCGCCACTATATTACTCTCTAAATAAACTAATTGTAAACCCATATAACTAAGTTAATATTTACTAAAAAGCTTTGATGAATATAAAACAATAGATAAAGAATTTAATTTAAGATTAAATTATAGTATCACAATTTCTTATTTTTTTAGTTTCAAATATTATTATTAATAGAATCGCAAAATAAAAAAATTTAAAACTATACGTTAAAAGTTTATTATATTTTAAGCATTATTTTTTATATATTTTTTTACATTTTATGTTATAATAAAGTCAGCAAACCGGGCAAAATATTTGATTAAAAAGTAGGCAACCCAACTAACTGGAGAAGGCTCTTAACGGTGATTTTTGTTTGCATCACTTTTGAGATATATATCATGTCACTAATTTTTTTTATTTTTAAACGTTGTAGATACCTATTTTAGAAATGATTTAAATTGTAGGAGTTGTGTTCAAAGTTTTATGACGCTTAAAATATCACGCCTATGATATGACTTAAGTCAAAAACTATAATATAACTCAAACAATAATAACGCATAAATATGTACTGATTGGACATTCTTTTATTTACACTTAGCTTTAGGTTCTTAATGGCATAGTAAACTTTCTTTAGCTTTATGAATATAGATTTAATGTGATTAGACCATGATAAACGCTTATCTACAATAATGCTTGGTTTTTAATGGGATAATTACGTTTTTTACATAATTTATAATTAAGTTGTTCATATTACACCAGTTATTAAAACTTGACAATACTTTATAAACTTTTTAGTTAAATTTTATGAAGCAATTCTAAGATAATAATTGAAGTAACTTCCAAATGCATGATAACCTCTAATATATACATAACTAGTCATTTCTTGTTTATTTTATGAGCCGATATTTAAGGTTTTACCCTTGTGTTACCACTTCACAGATGCTTTTAAATATGTACTGGTAAATTAATATTACATTAAATATCGCACTCGTTAATTGAGAAAATAGAGATGATGTCAATACCGACTAAACCTAATATATGATTAATCCGCACTCTTATATTAAACAAAATTATGGTTATATGGACGCTAATTATGTATTTTCAAACATAATAAATAACAAGCTCCTAATTACACTTCCTTGCGATACAACTCTTCTGATACCAAAGCTTTCAATTACTACTGAATTTATATTTTTTTAAGATCTATTTTTAAAATAGTAATAATTTGTCTATAATTTGTTAAGTTACATATAAGTTATATAACAAATTACCCTAAATATTTACATTACTATATATTATATAATATGTGCAACTGCATACATGTCAATGCAGCATCAGCACTAATTCTTATCTTCTATGCAGATGCAGATTGTTTAGCAACACATGTAAATGAATTGGAACATAGTTTTAAATCAGTTGTTAATTAGCAATCAGTGCTTTAACCTTTATGTGACTGGGAAATAAAACACCTTCTAATGACGGCATGGGTACCCGAGTACTCCGTAACAAAAACACGTTATGTACATGCCGTTTGTTGCTTCTGATAAAAAGGAATAAGTTTTGAAACTAGAAAATAGTGTATCAAAACAATCTGAGATGTAAAAAACAATCCAAATATTGAAATAGAAATTTCTAATTCAGATGAAAGCGCAATGAAGATGAAATAAGCAACTTCATGCTCTCTAAAAAAACAATTCTGTTGTTTTTTGTCATTGATGCACACAACAGCTCTTTAGAAATAGTTCTAGGACTTTGAATAATAGATCCCGCTGCTGCAATTATTAGAAATCTAGCTTGCAATGTTTCTAGAAGTACTCTGGTAGTTAGCAAAATGTTATATTTGTTAACAAGTTAATGTAAAAAGCATGTAATTTTTGTGCAAAACCTGTTTGAAATAAGCACTGCGTTGCAAAAACAACACGCAGTAATAATTTTGAGCAATTACCAAATTAGCTATGCTATAATAATTTGTTAATTGTCTGTATGTAAAAAGTTTAGACGTTAATTTCTCAGTAAGAAAGAAAAACTTAATACACAACGGCGATCCGACCATCGAACGGCGCTTCGACCATCGAGCAGTGCTCCCGACCATCGAACAGCGCTCCGAGCATAAAACACTAAAATGTGTTCTAAGCTCGGACCCTCGCACACCGCTTGAGTCTCGTATTTATATTAAACAAAAACTTTTTTAGCGGCGTGAGAGTAAAATTATTACATTTTATTTTTTAATTACTAAATAGTTTTACTCTCACGCTGATAAAAAAGTTTCATCATCATTTTAGTGATCTATGCACGGAGTGCTGTTCGATGGTCGGAGCGCTGTTCGAATGTCGGATCGCCGTTGCGCCAACACCCTAAAAGATGTCACTAAATCTCAAAACTTAAAAATTTTAAACGCAAAAAATGTATATCTTTAAAGTTTAAAAAAGTACCCGGGTACCCTGTCATAAAGGTGTAAATATAGCTGGCACAATCGTGCGGATCTCTGATAAAACAAAAAAATATTGTTTTATTTGTTTTAACGATTAATCAGTGTGTTCCTTAATAAACTTGTGCAACTTTGACGCATTAAATACCTAATCAACAAATTGGATGCCGCCCCAAACATTGAGCAGCATACCCACAACGTTAAAAGTTCCCAGTCGTAAGAATTCCACATCAATTCACTCCCTAATAGAATTATTTGCAGTATTACTGTAAGTATATAAAATTATTCAGAGGTTTCAATTTTGCTATTGAATGCTACAACCAAAAACTCAGACTTGCCTTATCTCAATAATTTAAATCGATCCCGATCACGATTCCCTATTTGTTCAAGTAATCAAACTAATATTAATACAATCACGACCAGTTTTAAAATCTAAATATTGACAATGATACCAAAATTCTATGGAGAAGTAGAACTTCTCACTCGCTTTATAGAAATTAGCAAAAAATTTTATAATGCAACAGACAGATTTTCAAAATGAATTCAAAAATTTAAATAAAGCTGCTATTAATATTGCTCGACTGTAACTGGGAATTGGTTAGATCTAAAAAACGCGCTAGTAGATTCTTATGGAGACAAACTGAACAATTTTATCCTAAATTACAAAATTACTGTTGTAAAACAAAACATTAATGAGTTATTTTTTTATTTCTATAATAAACTTTTACAATTATTAAATGTGCAAATCTTTTATATTACAAATTATTGCCAAAATAATATTGAACGCAATTGTTTAGCAGTATTTTTTAGAAATAATGCTTTAAGAGTATTTTAAAATGGTTTAAGGTCATCAAATGAGAATAAAAAATCCCACAGATTTAAATATTGCGCTTAACATGCTGACGAACAATTTCCAAATAGAAACAACAGCAAGTAAATATAAAAAAAAAAATGTTAAAAAGTTAATTTATCAACCTAGTAAACCTAGTATTGTTGTAAAACAAAATATAAATTATAATAACCAGGACGTTCATAATTACAACAATAATTATTATAACAACTTTCTACAAAAACCATAGAATACTTTTAATACTTAAAATGTTCCAAATGTCGTTAACAATAAAAAGAACGGCCAACCTGAGCCAATCACTATGACTATTAGCACAACAAATACCTTCAGACTACAAAGAAATTTGTATAATGTCAAAGAACAGCAAGATATGATAAATACTTTACTACATTTTTTAAAAGTAGATGCCTCAAAAATGGAATAGATATAATAAGTTTAATAAATAACTTTAGTCAATTATCATGTGTAATCGACCTACAATATAAACTAAAATTTTTAGTTGAGACTGCAAGTTTACGGTCTTTTATTAAACCAATAATTGCAAATAAAATGTTTTCATTTGTAAAATTATTTAAATGTAAAGAAGAAAATGACATTGAATTTGAAATTTTATTTGTTTGATTTTAACTCAAGCTTTGACGGCCTATTAGGAATAGTTAACTTAAAAAGTGTTATTGACTTTAATGAAAATACTTAGTAGGTCCAAATTAACTTAACTACGGAGATGTTTCTAAACCCCAGAATATAAATTGTGTATTAATACCTGCTAGATTAAAACAAGTTGTTAAAGTAGATATGAAAAACGTTAAGAAAAGTGAAGTTATAATACCATATATTAAAGTAAATAAGTTAAATTTATTTGAATGTGAACTCTTTAGATTATAATGTAATAACGGGTAGAATTAAAAACCTTATAATAGTAGATCTAATTAATAAATACTTTCTTTCCTCTAATTTTAATAATTTGAACTTTGAAAAATAAATATTTTACATAAATAAAATTTACACTGATCATATAAATTGCAAAGAAAAACAAGCAATCCTTGGATTAATCAAAGAATACCAAAATATATTTTACGTGAAAAATAAACCACTAACTTTCACTAACCAAATCAAACACAATATTAAAACATCGGATGACACACTCATATACACAAAGTCATATAGGTATCCAAAAGTCCATAAGAAAGAATTACAAAAGATGTTAAATCAAAATATAATTAGGCACTCTTTAAGTCCTTGGTTATCACCAATTTTGGTAAGAAATTAGATGCATACGGCGTTTGTAAATGCAAAGTAGTCATTGACTACAGGAAATTAAATAAAAAGAATATTGGCAATCGTTATCCGCTACCAAATGTAACGGATTTACTCGATAAACTTGGCCTATTTTATTACTTCACCACTAGTTCTCGCATCTGGTTTCCATCAGATTGAGATGGATGAAAAAAACATTGTCAAAACGGCATTTTACACCAAGAATGGTCACTACAAGTTTCTCAGAATGTCTTTTGGTTTAAAAATTGCCTCGGCTACGTTTTAACGGGTTATAAATAACTTATTGCGTGGTATTCAAAACAAAAAGTGTTTGATCGGTTAAGAGAATTGAACTTTAAAATACAAATTGATAAGTCAGAATTTATTTGAAAAAAGTTTCATATTTAAGACATGTTGTTACACTTAATAAAGTTAAACTTGATCCAAGTAAAAAAAATGCAATACAAAAATATCTTATACCTAAATCAATCAAGCTTTATTAGCTTTTTAAAACTTTTTGGTTATTACCAAAAGTTTATAAAATACTTTGCAAAGTTGACAAAACTACTAACTAAGTGTTTAAAAAAGATTCAAATTATGCAAATATCTTATGATCAACAAACTTTTACTTTAATATCCAAATTTTGTAAAACTATTTACGGTAACAACAGAAGCTAGTAATGTTGCAATTGGTGCTGTGCTATTGCAAGGTAAAATAGGTTCAGACTTACGCTGTTAAATACTTTAGGCCATATCTTTACGGTAGAAAATTTTCTATTATCTGTGATCATAAACTATTACAGTAGTTTATGAATTTTAAAAAACCCAATTTCAAATTTAAGAACTTAATTAAGTGGCGTCTTTTAAATAAAAATGAAATAAATGCAACAAATAAAATAGATAAATTAAATAATCTTAAAATTATGTCAAAAAGTAATTAATATGTTTACTAGAATTAGATGATCTAGAAGCTAATTTTTATAATAAGATTTTGATAGTAGAGATTTCAGTAACGACGATTATACAATACACTCAAATGTAGAAAACTCTATATTTGAAATACTAATTACTGAACCTGTTGAGATTGGTAAAAATCAAGTTATTAAGCTTGTGTATCATATCATGAAGACAAATCAAACCATTCTGGTGTTGATAAAACCGAAGCAATTATTAAACGGAATTTCTACTGTTTTGATCAGAGACGTTTCTATACATACAAACTTATGCCAACAATTGTGAAATTTGTCAAACGTGTAAAAACAAATGAAATCTTATAAAACTAAAATTCAATATTATATTGATGGCATATCAATAGAAGGAACAAAATTTCTTATAATAATTGACGCTTTTACAAAATATACACAAATATACAGATTAGACTCAAATCAAACTATTGAAATTGCAAGTAAATTAATTAAATTGTTTACACATTATAGCATACCAAAACAGATTATAGCAGATAATTATTTGGAACTCAAAAACTCAGTAATTAAAGAACAATTAGAGGTATACAAAGTTAAGTTAAATTTTATAAGTACTCAACATCGGGATTTAAATGAAACAGTAAAACGATTTTATTTTACTAAAGAGTTTTCCAATAAGAAGTTTCATTTAATATAGCAGGCTATTTGGGCATCTGTCAATTTTGAAGCTATTATCTTTTGACATTTGACAAGTAAAAACTACGCCATAATTAAAAATAGAACAATACACGCTTCAACAACGCATTGAAATTATCAAATTTCACTACAAAAATGCAGAAAAATTTTCAGTCACAGTTTTTCAAAACTAAAGCACTTTTTGGTCGTCGTAAAGCACCTTCTCGACCGGCAATAGTAAACCTGGTGAAAAAATTTGAGCTATTGAGACAAGTTTGTGATGTAAAGAATCGAAACCGTGTGCATTGCTCAAGAACACATAAGAATATTGCTGATGGATGTAGACTGTAATGTGGAAAAAAACCCAGGTTTGTCGATTCATTGTCGATTTTAGAAATTAGATATTCCACAAACGACATTACACCGTATTTTGCATAAAGACTTAAGTCTTAAGGTTTTTAAAGTTCAGTTAACTTAAAAACTCAAGCCGGTCGATGACTATAAACGTCTTCGCTAATTAGGTCCTTCAAAAGCATCAAAATAATCCGGAATTTCACCAAAAAATCATCTTCAGTAATAAGGCTCATTTTCATCTCGGAGGCTACGTTAATAAGCAGAATTGTTGCATTTGGGGCTCAAAAAATTAAAGAATGATTGTTGAAAAATCTTTGCGTCTTTAACGTGTCACTGTTTGGTGCGGTTTTGGGCTGGCGGTGATTATACTCTACTTTTTACGGTGAATGGATGGCGCTACCGAACTATGATTAATGATTTTTTATGGCCGGAATTGAAAGATATTAATGTGGACGACTTTTCAGCAAGACGGCGCCACGTGCCACACAAGCAACAATTGCAATTTTGCAAAAAAAGTTTCTTGACCGTGTAATTTCTCAAAGAGGTGATCACAATTGGCCACCAAGATCATGTGATTTAACATCTTTAAACTTTTTTCTTTGGGGTTACGTGAAAGATAAGGTTTATGTCAATGCTCCACAATCAATTAAAGACCTTAAAGATAGAATTCGTAAAGTTATTGAGGACACACAGCCGCAAATGTACAAATTGGTCATGGAAATTTTTTTGAAAATAATGTGGTACTGCAACGGTAACCGTGGCGGCCATTTGATTGATATCGTTTTTAAATGTTAATGGCATACCTTCCTATTTACAATAAATTATACATTTATTGATTTCTTTTAAAAACACCCTTTTTTTTAATATCAAAATGAAACCTCTTATTGGAAAACCCTATATAATAGAACACATTTGTTTGTTAAATAATCAAGAGTAATATAAATAAAAACAATTAAAATTAAAATAAGCTACGCACTATTGGCGTACAATAAATCAATTCATACTGTAACAAACTTAAAACCTGTTAAAATCATTTCCGGCCAGATTGATATAGAGAATTTTTTTAATATTGATATCAAAACTTGTTTTGTAAATAATTATGTAGTTTTCCATAGCAAAAACATTAAACTATTGTATAAAAAATTTAATAAAAAGACTTTGAAAAACAAAACAAAAATCAATAAATAAACAAAATAAAACTTGTAAAAGCTTGCTCGAAATACCACAAAAAGTATATATTTTAGAAGAACAGAAAAAATCAAAAACTAAATCAAGTTTAAATCAGAAATAATTCAGTCAATGAATTAAAAACGGCAAGAATAGAACCAAAACATAACACTGTTGATAAAATCCACCTTTAAAATGTAAAACGACCAAGACATACAAGTTACCAATGTAGTAAAAAATGACAAAGTAATGATAATAAAAAATCGAAATTAAATTATAAACATTTTTAAAATTATATGAAAACTCATACATCAATCATTAATGAAAATATTAAAAAGAAAGATGATAGCCTGTTTTGGGCCTCACCAAATTTCTTTTTAGTTTATTGTGTAAGCCAAGATTTAGAAATGGGTGCTGGAATAGTCAAAAAAATTAAGATTAAATTTGAACAAATAGAATTATTTAAAGCGCAAAACCCAAAAGTACATTCACTCTGTTATTTAAAACAAGACAGTTGATATATAATATATTTGATAACTAAAAAGAAATACTATAATAAACCTACATACAAGGATCTATTTAAAACAGTAATAACGTTAAAAGAATTTTGTACTTTAAATAATATTTTAAACTTAGGTATACCTAAACCAGAATGTGGTCTAGACCGCTTAAACTATAAAAAAGTCATGATTTAATATATTTTTAAAAATTTAAATATTCTAATACATATTTATATCAATAAATCTGATCATGATAATTTTTTTGCCGGATTAGGTTTGTCGCATTAACGCATGATATTGAATTAAATAACATATTTTAAAATCTAGGAGTATTACCTTTAATCCTAGGATATGCTAAGTTACAGAAAACCCACCACACATTTGTTTGTTATTGTGATTTAAACTAATTATATAAGGAATATGCAAAATTAAATGATCAATATGAACATCTACATGTCATACAAAATAGCTTGAACTATACCCGAAATTTACAAAATTACAATAAAATTGTTAATTATGTTCAAGTAAAAATTGAAAAAAATGAATAATTTAAAAATCCATTTAGCAAATAATGTCAGAAATAAAAGAAGACTAGTTGATGGACTAAGAACAATTGTAAAAACTATAATTGGAAATTTAGATGCTAATGATGGAACTAGATTGAATTCAAATTTAAACCATAAACCCAATCAAAACAATATTTAAAATTGACTAAAATTGGGATATAGTTTAAATAATCAAGTCATAAAGACTTTTAATAACACTCTGTGTGCCATTGAGCACAACAAACTTATTCTTAAATCAAGAATATTACAATTAGATGTAATATTAAAAGAAGAAATAAAACACTAAAATTTTATGGTTGTAAAATATTTATACAACCAACATATTATCCTTTATAATATAATTTTGAATGTTTTACAAGACATTGAAAATACAATTACGTTCTGCAAACTAGGAGCTTTACACTGTAGCATTATTAAAACAAATGATCTGTTTGCAGAATTGCAAAAAATATTAGTACATTATAATAAACAATTCCTTTTTGATATCAAAATAAAAAATATTCTAGATTTTGAAGAAATTGCTCAAGTAAATTGCAAAATTGATCTATTGAGGATTAACTTTTTTATTTCAATCCCTATTAATTATGAAAAAGTTTTTGAATTATACTATTTAAATCTTATCTCCACCAAGTATGAATATGAGTACGTCACAATCATACCAAATACAAAATATTTGTTAAAATCAAAAGATAAAAACAAGATTTGGCTTTTAAGTTATTTGTGCACCCAACATAAAAATTACTGTCAATGTAAACTTATAAAAAATTATTACACGGATTGTAAAAGTGAAATCATACTCCACAGTAATGGCGAGGTATGTAAACATTCCAAACTTACCGTCAACTTCAATCATATAAAATTAATATACGAAATAAACCAATATCTAGTAGTATTTCCAAAGAAAGAGAAGATTTAAACTATCTGCAACCACAAAACTGATACAAGGCATCTTATTGGAATATATATAATCAAAAAAGAAAATTGCAAAATTATTTTTAGAAATTGCGAGATGGTTTACCAAGATACCACATTTGGAAGTCTACTCATAGTCAACAACCTACAACTAAAATTTAATAAAAAAAACTACTTTCAATTTTAAATAGAATTAAAGAAACTCAACGTACAATACGTGCAAATCATGCAGCAAGTACCAATAATAGACAAATCACCCAACTTAATTATCTCCAGTTATTGGACAACTATATTATTACAGCTAAATGAATAAGAAAAAGAAGACAACTTAGCCAAAACCAAGAACCAACATTGGAACAATGAACAGTCTTCAACTACTCGGCAATGCCAGGATTTGAAGTTTATTTTCAATTGTTATTGTTCAGTTTGTTTTTATTTGCAATAGTATTAATTAAAAAATTTGATGCGTTATATATTTTATGGGCAAGGTACAAGCATTTAAGTAGTTAATTTTAAAGTGGCTTCACAATATTTAAAAATGTCCAAATTAGCAATCATCAACTTGTTATAGCTTGAAATTAATTCCGTTTTAATATTGAACTTATTGACTGGGTTTGAACTTCTATATTTAAGTTTTTGTTGATAACATTCTACATTTTCGTTTTTATTTTATTTGCAAAGACTTTTATTTTTGTTTTATTTATTTTATTATAGTAGTTTTTTTCATGTTTTTGATTGTTATAAATTTTATGTTACTAGTGACTTTATATAGTTGGTAAAGATCAATTAATAAAGTTTTATTTATTTTTAGTTATTTAGGCAACTTATATGATTTGTTTTGGATCATTTTTATTTTATATAAAAAAGCTACTTTGAAGCATTATTTGAAGTTAATAAAAAAGGACTTAAACATGCACAAGTGTGGTTTGATATGTGAGACCATGTTATACAATAAATTGTAGTTCTTTTTTAAATACATTTGTTTTTTTTTTAAATACAATAAATACATTTATACAAATTGTTTTTTATATTCCAAAAAGCTTCTACAGCCTGTTTAAAAACGTATAATGCTTAATTGCATTTACATACATTATAGTTAATTTTTAAATAAACTTATTACTTTCATAGTTTATAAAAAAAAAGTTTTAATTAAAAAGTCTTTTAATGTCTTATTGTAAGTGACAAGAGTATTGAATGCAGCAACAGAATCATAAGTTATATTGTATGTTTCTTTGTTAGTATTTATTGTTTGGAGGTGTATATGTTCTTTTATTCTAGTCGAATAATTTTAAATCTGGTTATTAATAATTATGTTGATTTTGGTTTTGATTAGCTTATGTTTTATTTTAAAGATTCACTTACTATTTTCAAGTTTTATAATTTTTAGCAGAGAAAGTTTTTGTATAAATCTATAGTGTGAGTTGAGAATGGTAAATTAAACAGAATCTCTAGACTTTTGTTTAGTCAACGCTACATAGCGTTTAATTGTGTTTGTAAAGCACCAAGCAGTATAGTTTGCCCATAGATATAGTATCTTTACAACATAGGCTAAATTTATCTAATTTTTATTTATTAGCAACTAATTATGATTGTATTATATACCTGGAACCCGAGGTAATTTTTAAGGCTAAAAATATTGTATATTTATATAATATTTTCACCCTTAAACATTGAGGTGTTTATGGTTTATAATACAAACATAATTGTCTCCTCAAAGCGATTAGTAATGAAGTAATCCTCTGAGATGATTTAAGGCCATGTCGTAATGACACTATATCTATGGGCATACTATTTACAATCATTAAATATACTTTCAAAATAAGTTATACTGTCAAACAGGTAATTTAATACGTTAATAGACGTAATATTGCGTCTTATGTATGTACCAAAATAGGAACAATACATTTTTAATGTTGTTGATGTAATATTACCAGTTAAGTTTGTCATCAATTGTTAGCCTTAAGTATTTTAGTTAGTTTACTTTTTTAATAAGTTGATGATGAGGTTTATACTGGAATTTTGTTGATTTTTATTTACAAATATTAAATATTTAGTGTTATTGGTGTTTATTGATTGTTTGTTTTGTATTAACTGGTAATGAAATTTTATTAGGTTGTTGTTTATTAGTGTACTTATTAGTTTGCGTAACTTATGTCTTTGATATAATAAAGAAATATTATCTGCGTATATAACATACTTATCAGAAAGGCCACAATGCCTAATGTTATTAATATACAGCAGCTATAATACAGGACTCATTTTTATAGTTTGTCCCGTACTGAAATATCTATTTACGTGTTTTGGATTCTTTTGATTAAGTAGCTACAAATTAATTGATTAATTGAGTTTACCGATTACTCCCATTTAATTAAAATATGAAAGTATACTCAATAAATATATAACAATGCCTTTGTCAATAGTGTTAAACGTTTTCTTCAAATCTACAAAAAGCACTATTACATCATTTGTTTTGTCTAAATTATTTTATGTATAATTTGATTGCATTACTTTTTTTGAAACCCATACTGTCTACTGTCAAAACTAATGGTAGTAATAATAAATGTATTAATCTGTTTACTATATTTTTTTAAATTAATTTAGAAAACTTTTTTATAGAAGATATTGATCTGTAATTTTCACCTTATTAGCAAATATTTCTTATGAACGAGTTATGAGTCGTAGATTGTACTTAAATAAAGGGATAATAAATTTAATGCCTAGAATATCTTTGTGATGATTTTTATTTAGTTCTTCTAATATAGCAGCTCCTCCTTCTTTAAATTTATTAGGAGAAATTATATTAATTAATAGACTAGTTAGATGAAATTAATTAAGAATAATTTTTTTATCTTTAATATCTTTTTTTAGAGCTTGTTATTCTTTATATTTATATGCATATAGTTCTCCTTTATATAAATAGGTATAATGTGATTATTTTTTTAGTTTCTAGGTGAACAAACACCTTTACAAAAATATAATTTTAAACTTTTTTTAATTTAAGAACTATAAAATCAATAATAAACAAAATTTTAAACTTTTACATTAAGGTCTATTTTAAAATTACTAGAAATAGACTAAGGAAATAATAATCTAGTATATTCATTATTTTTATTTAAAATTGTTTCATATTAATTAATAAAAATAATTTATAACATAATATGAAACAATATTAATTAAAATAATTAATATAATTTGCCTAAATGATCAAATTAACAACATAATTTTCAACATATCTACACTTTCTTAAAAAACTGATAAACATCAAGCAAATGTAAAAATCACCAGAATACACTACTAACGCCATCCCACGTAAATACCAATAATTTTCTATGCACCAACTACATTATTTTGCCTAACTTAACCTCACCACACGTTATATTGCAAATACACAAGTGTTCATGTAAAAATGTAATAATGTAAGTCATATTGTTTTAATTTTAATTATTCATATTTCATGTTTCATAATACTGTACATCCAAAATCTTGCCTGTTGATATGATTTCTGTGTATTTATACGAGTATTACAGAGCCAGAAGATGACATACTAAAATGTCAAAATGTTTAGCAAAAATGAAATAAATATCATCATACACAACGGCATACTAAGGTATCTTTCTAACCTAATACTATATATTTTACAAAGTATTTAAAAAATGATTAACAATAATTTATTATTTAATATAGCTTTATCCCACTTATCTCTAAATTTAATGTTTTAATAAAATTAAATTACCAAACAAATAACTTTTAGTGTGTTGAGGATTAAATAACATAAGTCTGTTTTGTGACGTCGTTAAATAACAGAATTTGATCAATTGGAACGTTAGAACAACAAAACTTTGTTAGGAACAAAAACTGTTTGAACTGCTGGCGTACTTTAAAAACGCACCTATATACATATAACAATTTAATAATATATACAAGGTGTTTTTAATTTATACGCAAAAACTTGAGTTATGATTGCTAAAAGCAAGTTATGAGTGATGATAAACAAAATCTAATAGAATATTATTATTAATAAATTTATTTGGTAAAATGTAAAAAAAAACAAAATGTGTACAAATCAAGTTTGTTTTGTATTTCCATTAGTAGTTTGATTCAGTATTTGTTATATAAAAAAAAAATTAAACATAGAATTTATAGACATGATATTAGCAATGAAGAGTTAGAGCAAAGTTACATAAAGACAGTTTGGAGAAAACCATAGACTTAAGCACAATTTAAATCTTGAGGATAATGTTTTGAATATTGTAAAAGAGCAACCTGGAGAGAAGCAATTTGGAATATTTTAAAGCACAATTTAGACCCTGCTGCTACCAAGAGATTTCCTCTTTTAAATGAGCTTTTGCAAGTAGTTGGTTGCTACACTAGCAGCAGTTAAACCCAAACTGTACCATACAAGTTTTACTTAGTTAATTATATTCATAACATGCATTATTAGGCATTCAGAATCTCCATGTCACTAAAAAAGAGTTGCAAAATCGTATACAAGTTGTCGCCAAGGCAATCTGACAGCAACCTAATTTAGATTGCGCCCCACATCTAAATTAAGCTGTTCATGAACTTGACAAACTCAACAAATGTGCATAAAAAATGTAAGAAATAACTTGATACAGTACTTATAACGATTACGATGCACTTTCAATAAACTGTTTTCTGCTAAAAAAAAAAATTCTAAATACATAGTGTTTTTTTTTCACTTTTTAAAGATTAAAGTAAGCATTATTTTTCTAATCATTTGTCATTACTTGTCTTATCAATTATTTCCTAAGTTTTTGCGTACAGGGTGAAATATACGCATTTGTATCAAACATGTTGATTGGAGAAATCTAAGTATCTCTTTAAACTTCTATTAAAAAACAAACTATTTTAATTATTGCCAAAATTGACGTAATTTCCAACATTACATTTTAGCTATTTTCAATAAACGTTCTATGTTAATATTTAAATTTGAAAAAAATATACCTTAATAATTCTATATTATTGACTTTCAGAGAATATAGAAGCAAAACTTATTTTTTAATTCATTATGTTCCGACACTTTTAATAAGCAACAATTCAAGCTTAATGTTCACAGACTGCCAAAATCTCGTAATTAATGTGATAGTTTCGGCGAGTGTGGTTGTATTCAATGAAATTAAAATGACATATCTAACAAGTAATTCTTAAATATGGCATATTTAAAAAAGTATTTGAAAATATTATTATATTTTGTATACTTCATATTTTTTAATTATTTTATTGTCTTAAGTAGTTTATGTATGTTTTGTCTGTATTAGGGAACTAAATTACTAAATTAGAAAAACATAATAATTGTTAGATAATGCATTTAATATAAATTGAAAGAAAAAAAACTGAACAGGCTATTAATTTATCACTTGTCAATATTATATGGCGCATTTACTTATAATAACATGGTATTTATTGCATACAACCGGAAGAAGGAAGAAACTGCATAAATTAAAAAAGTAACACCTTGATTTTATCATTTATAAGCAGATGACATTTAAACTTATGTCAAAAATATAACAATATATTAATCATCTTTTCAAATTAAAATAAATAGTTATTAATAATTAATGTTTCATAATTAAAAATCTAATAATACATTTTATAATTAAGACAAAAATAAATATGAAATCATTTTTAAAAACATTTAGAAAGTAATTTAACCATTTTTACCAATTAACCAAAATAACTATGCCAAATCCCAAATACAGTGTTTTTAATGTATAAATAAATAAATAAAATAAAATAAATAAACAAAATAAATAAATAAATATTTTTGTATGTACAACTATTGTTTTACGCTACTTAATAAAATTGTAAACGGCACGGAATATAAAATCTAATCTGATCTTATTATATTTAACTGCGCTTGGTAGAACACGACACAAATTCCATACAATTATATATATGGACTAATTGTTTGATTAAATCTTTTATAATCTACAGTGTGATACCGCGTGTATGCTTCGGAAAGATTAATTAGAGCATCAAACATTTTTTCAGGATCAACGTGTGGCACCATATCAATTGAAGGTTCTTCCATCGAATCGGTTTCTAAATCATCAGTATCGTCATCAATATCTCTCTTTAGTCTGGCCGGACGTCTGATTCTTATTGCAGGTCTGCGCCGTCTACGTCGTGCGGGAGCAGCCGTTGTTATAGTTATATTGTAAATCATCGGCATCATCATATATACTTTTTTGCCACCTTTTTCTTTTAAACTCTGCACAACCATACATAATAGATATCCACCAAATGCGAGAAAAGCTAATGTTGTGATTGACATTTGAAAAATTGATTGCACACCTTTGCCTTTTCCTTTGGATTGTTCTTCTTCCCAGTCGCCTCTGTTATAGGGTTTTTGTTTTCCGCGCAGAGCCATAGCGTTGGGAACATTTGGAATATATTCGTCACGCAATGATATTCTTTCCAGATCACTTGCATCAAACTCGAAATTATTTTTCACTTTTAATAACTTATTTAACGGTAACTCACTTAATGTTTTTACATCAACTACAGAAGTTAAATCTTGTCCGCTTACGGCTGTACATGATACAAATAATAATATTTTAAACATTTTTACTTGTTTTCGGTTCTACTGCTCGATGCATACTAAAAAATAAGAGCAGTTATGAACGTTGACATGTGAAATAAATGATCTCTTATACTTGAGCGAACAAGTAAAATTGTTCATGTTGCACATGAGAGATCAAGCGGTATTGCCGCATCTCGTCGAACATCAGTTGACGTTTTAAGCTTGCAACATGAAGACTGCTAAATGCCTGCTCGTATTTACAATTATTTTAATACACATTATAACTGGAAGTGATAGTTTTGATTTTGGAAAGCAAGTAATAGGAAAAATTAAATCGGGATTTGAGATGGCCGGTAAAATGTTAGGATTAGATAGAGCCAGTGGTGTAGCACAATTAGTAAGTGATGCGTTTGGAAGAACGTCACGAAAAGGTGAAACTGGGGATACTGGAAATACAATATTTTCAGGATTTTTAAGAATCCTTGGTTTGGATACAAAACGTATTGGAGCAATTGCTGTTAATGCAATTATATTTGTTGCTCAGCTTGTAAGTTATATTAATTTTTATTTAAAAGTAAATAAATTTAAATTGTATTTGTTTTCAGATAAGTACTTCGTTGTCTAAACCACCTCCACCATATTTAACTCAAGCTAGAAGTATTGATACAGGAAGTCCATTAGATTGGGTGTTAACTAATCCAGGGGTTCAGGATTTATTGTCACATGCTAAAGATGGTAACTTGCCCCATCAAATTATTGATTATTTGCAACAAGGTGATGGGAAAGACAGTACAGGTTGTTTGCAATTGTTAATATGCAAAAGTGCTCCATTTGTTTGGGGAATGCAGAAAGCCGTCAACGCAAAAGGAAAAGATATCAAAACTGGAATGGGTGCGTTAACTGCTTATCTGCCAAGCGTTAATGAAGTTGCAGACAATGGAGATGAATGCGAGCTAAAACATCCGCATTGTGACCTACATGTTTAATAGCGTACGTTATTGTTATTAATTAAATGGTAAAGTGAAATTGGGTTCTTTTTTTTATTTGTTCTATTTTAATCGGGAATTGTTTTTTGTGTTTTAATTTAATTTTTGCGGGATTGCATAATATTGTATTATATATTTTTAAATATTATTATTAGGTCAGGGCATTTTATTATATTTTTGTCTGTATAATTTATTCTTTAAATATATTATGTTTTAATTAATTTAAAAAAAAATGGTATTATTTTTTTTAAGTATCTCATTTAATTAAGCAAATAATAATAATTATTACTATTTTGATTTTTACTGCTAAATTTATAAATTATAAATTTATTATTTTAGTCAATGTTGAAAAAACTTGAGTTCTCCGTAGCTTGTGTAAAACAGTATAAATTATTTGTTATTTTCGTACATAGGGTTCCAACAGGCGATTTCAAATTATTTAGCCATAATTTAGATATTTTACTAGATGAACTGCCGTTGTACTCTAATGTGATTTTAATTAATTTAATTTAATTTAATTTATTTAACATGTTAATAATACAATATAGTTTGCACAAGTCAGGTACATGGTATAGTATAACAACAAAAGTATACAAAATAAATACATAGATATCAGTATAAATTCTTATTACAATAAAAATACTATTAAAAAAAATGTCAGTCTAGGTTTACCCAGAAATAAAAATTTATAAAATAACTATTAACTATGAGACTATACAATACATTCTAAAAAAATCTGCAAAATTAGTATTTAAATTTTTTTTATAACAATAGTTTTGAAACGGTGAGATAAAGCGTTAAAAAAACTAATTGCAAAAAATGTTTTTAAATTTAATTTGAGTAATCTTGTTTTAATTTTGTATTATAGTTATCAAAAAAATATTATTTAGATATAGATTTCTGTTTTGTTTCAACAACATAAAACATTCAAAAACTTACATAGATGTCAAGATAAGAATTTTAAGCAGCTAATTACAATTTTTGGTATAATTAACTCCATCTATAACTTAAATTGTATTCCTCTGAAATGCAAATATTATATTGCTATTTGTCGAGTGACTCAAACAACCAGCCTATATGATAAGTGTGAATGAAGAAATGCATAATAAACAGCCTAAAGTACTTTTTTGTAAACACACCTTGATAAATTTTTAAGTAAAAATATATTTTTTAAAAGTTTTTGGGCTAACTTATTACTATTTGATTGCCATTGTAGTACTGGGTTAATGTACATTTTTTATAATTTTGCGAATGGTCAGTGTTTACATTTAGATGTTCTTTTAAAGTAAAACGCAGCTTTACCGTTTTTTTTTCTGGTTTAAACGTGGTCTGTTAGTATTATTAGTCATATTCTTTAAGTGTATGTATATTTTAGAAATGGCAGTGGCCCGATAGTAGAACCTTTGAATATGTACTTGAAAAGACAAATATGTACTTTATAACTCTCTAAAATTGTCTGGGATTATGTAATCACTTTAAGTATGCCGCCTTTTTAAAATGTGCACCAAACTATTTACTTTGTTTTGACAGTTCAACTTCAGCAATATTTACGCAGATCTAATGTGAATTCACTATTTTACTACAGTGGCACAATCGTACATTAGATAGTTACATAATTCCAAACTTTTTTAATGACCCTGCATATACTATTGCACCCGTTAATTAAGAGAATGAATAACCGGTTTATCCACCTCTCATATTAAATGTAATTATGGTTAAATAGATACTAATCATGCAATAAATTATGCGCCGAGATTTGAGTTAGGCAAAGTTTACGGGAAGTTAAAAAATATTATTTGTTTTTTATAACTGAAATATGATAATATCAGTTTACAAGAGTTTGGTAAAAAAATGTAACAATGCAGAAGTAATAACACACAGTCGAGCGCTTTTGTAAGTTTTGGGCAAATTGATAAAGCATGCATCAAACGCATTTTTAACAAGTTTATTAATTGTTGTTGATTTAGTCTGTCTAAATTCAAACAGCGCTGGTAAAAAGTTATTTTTTTGTTTCATAATATTTTATCTGATTTAAACGTTAAATCAGTATTAAATATTTGACTATCTTTGATTTTATAAAGTTCATTTCATCGCTTTTTTGTGTATAACAAACACTATAGCTGAAAGTTTTATATGTTGCATATAAGAAGAAGAAATGGGTTGGTCATTTCTTCATCTTCTACTTCTTAACAATTCAACTGTCAACTGCAATATCACCTTTTAACTAAATCCTACCTACAATAAACAGTCATCAGGTTATTATGGGTTTACGCTACAATTTATTCAAAGTCTTACTCCGGGTGTTTTTTACAACAAATATTTTTTTAATAATTGTTTTCTAAATATTAATGAAACAAAAATTTTATAATAAAAACCTAAGTAACTACCGTTTAGTTTTACTTACTCACAAGGTGCTTGACCTTACTTTGTTATTAATTTACATTAACGACATTAGTTTAATAAACATTTTTGGAAGCTTTACTTTATATGCAAATCACTTCTGCATCACATGGTTTTCTGACAATATTGAAGCATTGAAAATTTATATTCAAAATGATATTAATATAATTAAAAAGCGACTTAATGCAAATTTAATGTTTTTTAGAAATTCAGAAAATTTAAATATCACTTTAAATAGCTCAACTATTAATCCAATTATTAGAAATAAAATTCTTGGTGTTGTCATTGATAATACACTAAAATGGAAAAATTATATTATTCAACTGTCTTCCAAGTTGTCATCTGTTTGTTACTAAAAAAAAAAACTAAATTACAAAGCAGATAAACATATTTTGCAATGTCAATTATTTTTTTTAAAACCTACCCCAAAATATTTTAAAATTACAAAAACGCATTTAGATACATAGTAGGAACCAAAAGTAAAGATTATTGCAAACCTTTATTTATCAAATATAAATATTAGGTCAGTTATTTTAGAAATTGAGACAGAGAAGTTACTTTATCAAGTTTTTTTTTTATTTTAAAATTTGTGATTTAGGAATTAATTAATATGTCACAAGAATATAAAAATACCTTATTTGAATTATAACGAGTAAAACTACACTTGCTGAAACTATTACATTAAAGACTAGATTAAGCAGTCTGTAAACATTTACTTAAAAATCTACAGCTTCTTAGTCTTGGAAAATACTGAATTTTAAAGTTTATTCCATGTGTTGATAGTACGGTTAAATTTTTTTTCTTGAAAGTTTTAGTCCTACATCTCTGAACTGTCAGTAAATATTTGTACTACGAGTAAATATTTGTTTTGATAACAATATGTTTTGTATTTTGTTTGAATGTCTATATGAAAAGCAAAAATCAGCAACATTCGTTTTGGTTAGGCAATGATCCGAATAGTTTGTTATAAATAGAAATTAGAAGAAATGTGTGGTTTTTGATGCTATTCTTCATACTTGAAAACTATGTTTAATACATAAACAAATATAAGTTTTATATATATGCAAAAATAAACAGAAGTACAAAACTGTTTTCACTTTATAAAAAATTCTAGGTTTTTAGATACTTTTAAAGCTATATCAACAACATGGTTGTTTTAGAAAAAAATATGCAAGATTGTAACCTATAGAAGACAAATTGAAGAAAATTTAAATATGGATTTGTTGTTTAGTTTAATGTTTAGTACTGATGATACTTAGGATTTTAAATTTGAAGAAGTAAAAAGTTTTTTTAGAATTAAAACTGATTAAGTTGGGAGTACCCCATTTAAATATTGTTTTGAGAATTTTGTTGATAGATTTTTTAACTTAGAAATTTTAAGATGCTCTGCCATATTTGTCATAATGGTCTTTGAAAAGTATGAAGTATAAAGGATGCTATTATCTGCAAAACTAGGAATAGAACTTTTAGTTATTTAACAAAGTTTATTGATTAAAAAAAAAATAAAGTTAACAAAACAGCAGAAGCTTTGGGAACTCTAGCAAATATGGTTTTGGACTTAAAAGTAAAACCATCAAGTCTAACTAAAAATAATTTATTAGCAAGAATGCTATTAGTAAGACTTACAGATTTGTGATCAAGACCTATACAATGGAGCTTATTAATAAGATTAAGATACAAAACCCTATCAAATACTTTGAAAATGTTTAGAGTCACGGCAAAATTATCTCCATGTTTGTCGAAACTAGAATTCTATTTGTGACTAACTTAATTCACAAGACCTGTTGTCAAACTTTTTGATTGAAATCTATATTGAGTGTCTGAGATAAAATTTTAAAAGTTTGTTTAAGTTTTTAGACTTGACAAAGTAGAAATTATTATATTTTTTTTAAATAAACATATAATACTATAATTTAAAAAAATCAGTTTTTTTTTTAGTTGAACATTTGCAATCTTCCAGCAATTTGGGATAAACCTAATTTTTTTTATTTTATGTATACCTGATGTCATTTTGATATTTACTTTAAAAATATGTCTTTTAACAACCCGTTGTCTAAATTAAATTTGACTTATCATTTTAAAAATTAAAATTATTAACAAATTGTTTCATTTACTATGATCATTTACTATGATCATCTTAGAATAATGATAGATGAGACGCGGTTTAGTTGTAGTAGTAATATGAAGAGAAGTTTTAACAGCAGAATTAAGGAGTGAATGATCAAAACTTCTTAAAGCAGTTTCTACGGTAGTTGTTAAAGATACTGATCTAATAATCTTGGTTCACCAAAAAATCCATCAAGACAAAAATATGTGGATTGCTGAATAAGTTGAGTAAATCATAGCTTGTTGATCGGATAGTGTTGTAAAAGATAAGTGACTTGAAACCATTTTATGTACGTAAACAAAAATTTTCTAGTTTAAATAAGCTAGTCAAAACTTTTAGAAAGTTTATCAAAACAATTTGGAGTTGCCTAATTTGGTGAATGATATATGCCTACACAATTAGTTGCAAATTTTATTTGCGAACAAAAAACGTGCCGGCAAGGCAGCGGTAATATAAAAGGTGATCCATTTAAATAAACTTTTTATAAAATAAAAAACCAAAAAAAATATTTTTATCGGGTAATCTTCATCATCAATCATACAAAAGAACCATTTTGAATATTTATTTTTTAAATATTATTTTTTTCAAATGTTTGCTGTAACCTAACATAGTCTATTATAAAGTTTCAATTTTTGATAACGCGTTCAAGCATTTTAAGTGGTATTGGCAAATGATGGAGTAATTCTCCAATTTCCCAATTGTAGTTGGCTTATTTATGTAGACTTTGGACTATACGTAGTCCCAAAAGAAAAAGTCGAGAGGTGCAATATAACATGATCTAGGCGGCCAACTCACCGGTCCGAGGCGTGAAATTAACTGTTTACCAAATCGGTTTTGCAATAAAGTCATGGTTTTACGGGCTATGTGCCAAGTAGCGCCGTTTTGTTAGAACCAAATGTTGTCAAAATTTCCGGTTTCAATTTTAGGAAGCAAATAGTCTGTTATTATTGTGCGATAACGGGCGCCATTTACAGTTACATTTCGGCCGGCTTTATTTTTGAAAAAATGTTGCACCAGCCCATAATCCACACTAAACCGTTGTTTTTTTTTTAATGTAATGGCAGCTCTTGAATTTCTTCGGGTTGCTCTTCAGCTCAAATACGGGAGTTTTGTCTATTGACGTAGCAATTAAGCTAGAAATGAGCTTTATAGCTGAACAAAATTCTGGTCAAAAACAGTAGAACTTCTTGTAGCTTTTCAAGAACCCAAAGCCTAAAACGGTGACAGTTTGGAAAGTCGACCGGCTTTAATGCATGAGTTTAATTTTGTATACTTTTAAACCAAGGTTCTTACGTAAAATACGCCAAGTTGTTTAGTACAATAAGCCAAACTGTTAAGAATGACGTCAAATCGGTTTATCACGATCATTGCGTACACTCTCAGCTACCGCCGCTATATTGTTTTCACTACGTGCTGGATGCGGTCTATTTGGTTGCTTATTATAAAAATAATATATATTGAGTTTCAAATTTTTCAACGGTACAGCGAATTGTGCGTTTGGTAGGCCGATTATGTAAACCATAATTTGCTCTTAGCGCACAAAACACTTTCCTCATAAAACGCTGAATTTTGTAATACAACTGAATAATTTGTAGACGCTGTGCTAAGCTAATTCTTTTTATGATGAAATGTTAAACATTATTGAACAAAATTACCATAACAGTTTGATTCAATGTAGCATGCCATTTTCTATTAACCATCACATGATTATTGTCAAGGATTCTTCGTTGAAAAAAAAAGAATTTAAAAAAGAAAATATTATTAATATGTCAAACACTTACCTCTTAATATTTCTGGTTTGGCCAACCAAGTTCTATTTTTTGTAATTACTTACCTGCCGTTTCGTTCATTCTGTAGTGACGTCTTCTGGGTTGTGGCGGATTAGCACTGAGAAGAATGAAACAAAACAAATGTTCAACATAGAAATATGATTAAATTAAATACTCACTTTGATTCTTGAAACCGACAGATCCTTACGAGACACTGTATAGGTGCAAGGCGACTCACCACCCAAAGCACAGTCGAGCAAGGGTTGCTTCTATCTGAAACAGAAATGTAGATTTGATAGATTTATTAATGGAGGTTTTATTTGAACTTACCAGCTCAAAATACTGTAGCGTGCCATGCTGTCTTTAATTACTGTTTGTTTGTCCTCGACCCTGCAACAATACATTTAAAGTTAATACATAATACATTTAAATCTAATTAATATAACTAACCAAGTTAGTAAGTAGTGTGTTAATGTACCCGTCGTAATATAGGTTTTAATTGGTTAGGAAATAATTGGTAGTAATTAGAATTTGAATTAATATTATAATTATCGGTTAATCAACTTCTGAGTTTAATAATAAGGAACAAATTGTCATAGTTTTATTTAATATTTAATGATTAAATGATTACATACCTTTATTTATTATTTTAAGACTCTTGGTCCCGAGCAGGCTCTTGAAGTGTGGTTCTTGGTTCATTACCTAAAAATAAAATTATTTAATTATGGGATACATTTGGGTGTGTTGGTTACAGTAATGATTGTTGACTTGACAAGTGGGATTAAGTGCTATTTAATTTTATATTTACCTGTATGTCCTCCTAGTTTTGACACTGCTGATCTGGTTGAATAATGTACAGCATACATGTATTTACCCGTGCTTAAGAAAGCGACTAGTTTTAGCGGTTTGTTTATTTTTTGTTTTGGTTGTCAAATGTCAACCGACGGCCATGTAATGTTTCTCTTATGTAAAGTTGGCTAACGAAGGCATAGGTGTGCTTAACGCTGCCTAATGTATTTAAGATTTATATAATATATAATATATTTATATTTTTTTTTTATTATGCTATTAAAGCCATGTTAGTGTTAGTTGTAAGTTATGTGTTGTATTAAAAACCTACAGGATATAAGATCGTTACCTTGGTCTGTTGGCGGCTATATTAATTGAGATTCCATCTACTCCCGGTATGAGACGCCTATGTTCATTATGAAAAACCTATTTTTTGCACAAAAAATAAATATAAAAGGCATTCGGCTAAAGTAGTCTATCTATTTTTTCTCAATTTTTGTCGCGAAAGTGGTGCGTTATGTTCATCGCAAAAAAAATGGCGACAAGAGAACACTCTTAAGCAGCCGACCAACACCTAAGGTAACGATTTAATTTATTTTTATATTTGTAAGGTTAGGGTCTTATGTATTAATAATTGTAGGTTGCTACCACTACCGCTTAATGCTACCTGGCTATACGGCCGTATAAAAAAAAAAATTGCACCGCGTGTATGACCGCTTGGCGGAATTTTAAAATCTTAAAGAAGTAAATGGTAATAATTACCATAGTGCACCCATAGACTAACTTAGTTTTTGTATGCGGCCTATGCCCTATTCTTTTCCAGCAGTGGAAATTTTTTTATCTTTTTTTTATAAATCTATACCGACCAAATGGAGATCATATTAGAATGTCGCTACTCAACCGATCAAGCAGGCCAATAGGAATAGGAATGAAGTCATAAAAAGCAATTGGAGCCCTCTCAACCTGGTAAGTCTGACTTTTATTAAGTGCGCCACCCATATTTAGAACCACGACCCACAGCCGCAAGCGTTAGCCGCGCACTGCTGCTGATTTGCTGTAGGTTGTGACTATTAATAAATAATAAGGGTCATATCATAAATGAATCACTCTTTACAAAAAAATGCAGAGATTATGTTTGCCAATTTACTAAGGTACACAAGGGTGTTTTTACGGGCAAACAATGGACAATTGCTTAGTAATATCATACCAGAAATGAAATAAACTTCTTCAGACTACTAATAGTTTTCCATTTTATATTTACCAAAACGTTATGTTAAACTAATATGGAAAAATCATAATATTTTTTTTTAACTTCAAATCTATAAACAAATTAAAAGAAAATTTAACTAAAAATTTGTTGTAAAAATAGTTACTAATCTAAAACGCATATTTTTACAAGTAATATATAACTTGCTAAATAAAATATATACTGCCTGTTTAGAAACTTAAAACCAATTCGTTTAAAAAAAATTAAAATCTATAAACAAATTAAAAGGAAATTTAACTAAAAATTTGTTGTAAAAATAGTTACTAATCTAAAACGCATATTTTTACAAGTAATATATAACTTGCTAAATAAAATATATACTGCCTGTTTAGAAACTTAAAACCAATTCGTTTAAAAAAAATTAAAATAGACATGGTACACATTTTATAGTATACTTTTTCTGCGACTATACGAACAATTTATCTGTCATATAATTTTATTATTCGTTATTGTAATATGCCTTTTATGAATTTTGGAAAATGCGTACGAAATGGGCT
Source organism: Tachinus rufipes (assembly GCA_963932245.1). NCBI lineage: Eukaryota > Metazoa > Arthropoda > Insecta > Coleoptera > Staphylinidae > Tachinus > Tachinus rufipes. Next base: position 64,716,582 of record OZ010745.1, on the reverse strand, counting down.
TATACGCACAGAGCTATCAGGAAATAGGCAAATAACTTATACATCTGTCATATTATCTTATTTTGCTTTTTTGTATACGTTATAGGTATAATAGTTGTGAAAAAGCATAGTGAGAACTTTCACTGAGTGCCCATTTTCCACTTGTATATATTGCATCACTCGCAAAAATAGTCATTAACTCCATCGACTTGAATCATTTTTTAATCAAACGACTGCGTAAAAAGTTTATTTGGCACGGCTTATTATTAACTTTAATAAAAGAACACAAGTAACTAAAAACAGAATGTATGTCATTAAATAGTTAATTAAATTACGAACATAATGGTATACATGTGCTATTTTTACCGCAGTTAATTACATAATTAGCAATATCAATTAGTAGTAATTATTAACTTTCTTTAGTATTATGTGTATTGTTCTTATCAGATATTTTATTTTTAATTGATTTGTTAATAAATACATTTTGCGTTTGTAATTTTATTGTAAGCATACATGTAGATTATTTGAAATAAAATGTTAATTATTAAACAGTAAACATCGGTTTTTTTTCGAATAAATACAGCAATACTTAAATTCTTCTATATATATATATATATATATATATATATTGTAAATCATAAAACGGCAGATGGCCTTTTATAATACGCTATAATAAAATATTTATTTTTAATAATACTTTATTGATTGTAAAATATACCAAAAGACTAACGGACTTTCCGGCTTATTTTATTGTTATTATATAAAATTATAGTGACACAATAAAAATTATTATAAGAAATTAAATAAAAAATTAGAATTTTTAGAATGCTTTATAGAAAGTTGATATATCTTGATGAAAGTGCAAATCAATACAAATTCAGATATAATATAACGACCAAACGAATGATTTTTTTACAAACATTTATTGACATTTTTTACAAAATTATTTTAAAAATTACCCAACTGTTTAATCCAGTCTAACTGAATATAGTTATTCCACTGCAATTTTATGTAACTAGATGATATTATAAGAGTTACAGATAAGAAAAAAGCAGCAGTGTTAATATTATTAGTCTACATTAAAGTATTTACCATATCAATCTTTAGCTGTTAGTGGCTCAACACTGGAATATAATAATTTATAAAATTTGTCCTAGTGTACCACAATAGTATAATGTACAACTAACACCTAATAGTAGCTTTTAACAACTGTGCAATTTATTCGAGTTCAAAAGGACATTACGTGCAAATTGTATACTATACTTTTTTAGTACAATAAATAAATAAAAATATTAACAATTTATTAGAGATATATTATTTCTTAAATGTTATAATATGACTGTCAAATGTAATATTATACCATTTAATACAAAATTTTTTTAAGCTTTTTGTATAAGTATTATAATAGTAAAAAAGTGTTTGTGAAGTTGTGGAATATGGAAATCACACAATATACCATTAATAAATTGTTAAGACTTCTATTTATAGTATATAATATAATAAAATCTATTACTTTTTGTTGGCTCCGAGTCAATGCTCACTTTTAGAATAACAGTTTTCGCTCTTTTGCACGCTATTGCTTTATTTACAAATTTATTTACTTACTTATATTTTCAGAAAATTTTGACATTGCTAACATATACGTAATACATACGAGTATAATGTATACAATATTAAAACTTATTTTAATTAGTATTTAATTGCACTGAAGAATTTTATTCAGTAATCACTTCCGTTGCATATGGCACACACAGAAACTCTACAAATAAAAATCTAATTGCACTATGTAAATAGCTTATATTTTACGATTGTTGTTTTGCACAAAAGTTTTGTGAGATTTTTAAGAAATTATTAAGTTATTTTTTTTAAATTAATAATTTCCAAAAATTACTGCATATACAAAGTTTGACAAGTTTGGCCAAATTAATAATACGTCAGTAATACATGTAATTATGTTAGCCAAAAATTTGTCTTAAGTTGGTATGTCCGCTTAAAAGATATCAATTGTTTATTAAAAACACACTCAAATTATTTAAATGGTTAATTTTTATTGTTAATAACGTACATTGCTAGAATGTAAGCAAGATATATATTGCTAACTTACAATTAGTTCCTTCAAATTAGACAAAAAATCGACGTTTTAGAAAAAATTTACCCACAGCTTAGCAACTGTATACTTATGTGTATTTGGACTGTCTGAAGAATATTTGCATGAAAAAAGGTGGTTTTGGAGTAATAGACATATTTATATAAATTTTTGCGTTTTTGAATAGTTTTTTGCAGTTTTAGTGCAAAAATTACTTTTATTAAAAGTTGTAGAGCGGAAATTTCCAATCGATATAGGTTATTTGAATTTTTCTATAATTTTCTGTTGTTTCGCTAGAAAACGCGAAAAATAAAGTCACAATTTTGCGCGTTCTGACAGGCAATGCACGCATTATTGAAAAAATCGAAAGACTTATCGATCGGAAATTTTTTGCTTTGAAACTATGGTCTCTTATAATTTTTCCAGAAAATGCATAGTTTTGGTTGAAAATCTAAAAAAACCAGCAACAGATCACAATTTGCGACATTTTTCAGCATTTTTTAGCGGTAAATGAAAAACTGCAACAAAAATATTTTTAAAAGATAATTTTAACTTCAAAACAAAATCGACAATAAATGCTATAAAATTAAAAAAAAAGCAAAAAAATAAAATATATACTTTGTTTTTCGCGCCTTCTAGCGAAAAAACGAAAAATTATAAAAAATTAAAATGACCTATACCGATATACTATACAATACCTATACTTTTATTAGAAATAATTTTTGGCCAAAATGCATAGTTTTTGGTAAAAATGCAAAAACCATTATAACGCAAAAATTGATGTACATATATGTATCTATTACTCCGAAACCACCCTTTTTTATTAGTGCCATAGTTAAACATAATCTTTAGACTTTTGCTTGCTAACAAAATGACCTGTCATTTAAAAAAATCTTAATTACTATGAACATGAACTGTGACTTTAACAAACTAATTTTTTATATATGTTATTATTATTTTATCTATATTTGCCACGCCTCCTAATGTGATGACCATTCATATTGTTAGCAAACAAGATTTGATAACATGACAGTTCATATTTAGTCCCTTTAAATTAGATATTTTTATATTGCTAACAAGCAAGAATCTTAAAATAAAGTTAATATTGTTAGTTAGCAATATTTATTTTGCTTACTTCTAGCAATGTGCATAGAGAATAGCCCCGATTGTATGATTTAAATGTTTAAAACTCTAAAACAATAATATGTAAGATGTTTTTAATATTTGCTTTGTATTATTAAGTCACAGACAAAAAAAAAAGCTGCCGTTTGCTTCACTATTGAAACGCATCAGTATAGCGAGTCAGGTATCCAATTATATAACTATAAATTTTACAGGTTTATAATTAATATAATTTTCAATTTATTTACGTTATTGTTTTGCAAAAAGAAAAACTTTAAAGTGTCTGTTGGTGCTATTATTTTAGTAAATGCTACTGGATACATTTTCTAATATATTATGGTAAAACACATATTCAATTTATCTCAAGTGAATTTGTCAAAAAGTCACTGATTTTATTTAATAAAAATTTCTAACTTTAGTGATATTCTAGTTGCATTAAAATTAACATTCATTTATTTTTAATAATATTTAATTTATTTTAGAATTTCATACTGGAATATTAGCCATGGAAGAATTAACACACTTCTTCAAGTAGACATTGTAGCTGCTTTCAGTATATAAAAAATAGCTTTACCAGCTATAGCTACCAATTATTTATAATTAATTACTTTGACTGATTATTTTTACTTGTAGGCAATTATAACTTTCAATGTGTACTGCATTGCGTACAAACATGAAAACACATAGAGTTAGTTTTGCTGATTTTTTCTCATCCAATCTAAAGTTGGTCTGGATCTATTTAGTTTGAGTAAGACAGTAACATTGGCATGTTAAACCGTGTTGTTATAAGCAGACTCAGTGATTCCATTAGTATTTTAAAGTGTGCACACGGAGTTGTAGTCACTTTACTTAATAATTCAGTAACTGAGATCAACCTGAAACAAAAAACACAGGATTTTGGCCACGATTCAGTTTTGATAAATAGCCACAAATTGAAACATTTGCTACTACAAAACAAAAAAATAGAATTTACACTACCATAATTTTCGAAACACAGTAATGTAATTAATTTACCAACAGAAGCCGTGGCCACAAATGTAGATAAATTGCTAGTTACACATTATCAACGACAAATGCTTAAGATGTAGAAAATTGGTTGATTGTTAACAATCTGCAAACTAAATTTACGTGAATGAATATAGATATAATAGATAAGTATTGACAACTGAGTAAATAAATTTAGTTTTAATCATAATAATGTTATGTTAATAGCAACAAAGTTTTCACAAAATAATCCTATATTTATAGCAAATTACAGTTATAGCGCAATGCAATATTGAAATCGGTACAACAACGTTTGACATAAACGTATTAACATTTTTAAGTACCCAATTGCTTATAAATGTAACTATCGATATTGCATTAATCTTGTTGGTATTTTTTAACCAGTATTTACATAGGATTTTCTATAATGTCTTTACATCACGCTATTTTATCTACGTATAGGAGAAATAAAAAAAATTGAAATTTAATAATGGTTATTTTAGAAAATTATATTTACTGTAACAACTAAAACAATAAATAATATTTGAAACAAAATGTTTACGTTACTATAAAAATATTTACTTGTACGTCAAACAGTAAAGCACTAAAGTTTATTTTTTTATTTGCGCTTATTAACAGTGTTGATGTTTACTTTTGCAAGACGAGAGTACGCGTAACGGTTTTTTCTGATTTTGCTCAAAACTTTGGGTTAAAATTGACAACTATCAGATTCACAAATTTTTCAACAAATGCACAAGCATCTACGTAAGTATAACATTTTTCCAAAATTATCGACTGACCGTTCAATACAGCAAGTACTAGACACTTCTGTTTGTCGTGTATCTGCACAATCTAATTTGAAAACATTAAAACGTTATTGTTTATATTTATTTTATATATAGGCTGTTCAAATCCTCTTGACTACTCATTTTGGTAGTATGTGTGTCTCAACAGATGCTATTTTTAACAAGTTTTATAGTAAATTTGAAAATGAAATTAAAATAAATATTAGCCTTTTTAAAATTTTATTTAATAATAACTTTGTATTTTGAAAACAAGTTATTTTAGAGCATAATTTTATTAGACTTTTTAACTATATTTGTTCTAAAGATTACGTACACAAAATTGTGATTTCAAGTTCTAGAACACCATGTGTATAGTATTTGATCAAATTCAGAAAATCTCATTCAAAAACATAGACAAATATAAATTTTACTTTATATTTTAGAAGTGAAATGTTTTTTTAAAGGTATAAAACTATGAACTGAAATAAAACCCATAAAAATCATGTTAACGCCATGGTATTGGCTTTATTGGAAAGATAATTTTATGCCATTACTGCTTAAATATGATTTGGGGAATATGGGCGCCTCAGCTAGTTTGCATGAAGTGAAAGTCCAATTTTTGACTACTTTTTCGAGCAGCCAGGATCGAATATTGGCAATAACGCAGCAAATGTTGGCTTTCAGCTGATCCAACGTCGTTGGTTTATTGGCGACTTTACTTATCCCTACAGAAAGTAGTCTATATGTGTGATATTACTTGACCGTGAAGGCAAATTCACGGGTCCGTTGCGCAAGATTATGCGGTCAGCAAATGTTTTTTGCAATAAATAGATTGTGGCGCGCGCTATGTGGCATGCTGCGCCGTCTTGTTGGAACCAAAGTTCTTTGACATTAACTCCATTTAATTGGGAAACAAAAAAGTCAGTAATCATGGATGGATACCGCTTTCTGTTGACTGTCACGTCATCTTTAACTCTAGAAAGATAACCATTTGTAAATTTTACAAACGCTATTGAAAATTGTGCTGGCATTTTTTTTGGGCACTGTTCATAAAGCCAGGCTTTGCAGTAGTTTCATCATTTTCACATAGTATGTAGTTAACATTGTTACTGAGTGCTATAGACGTCTTGTCTCTTGTGTGCCAGTACCGTTTTACAAATGGTTAGTCTTTACGTAACATGTGTACATCACAAAAAACAAAGCAATGTGCCTAAATTAAAACAAAAGTGGAAAACAATTTATGATGGAATTAAGTCGACAATTAACATTTTTTTGGCTAAAATCGCAGCTAAACTTTTAAACTTTGCAGCGATTTGTCCGATCTGCTTTTGTAGATATTACCAAACAAAAACTTGTAGGAGAAAGATCTACCCAAGAACTTTCTAAAAAAACAACTTGCCAAATCTGTCAATTAAAAAAAGAAAATTATAACAAATTCTTACAAAATGTGCAGACGGCCAATCCTCGCCGAACATCATCTAAGTGTTGTCAATAAAATTTAAAAACATATATATTATGTATTACAGCGCTTAAATAAAGTTAAATGTAATTAAAATCGTAGTTTTTTTTTGTTAAATTTAAAAAATTCTTAAAATGACAGATCTTATAACTTAAAATCGTAAAATTTACGATAGGTTAGTCATTATGTGTCTTGAAACAGGGTTAGCTTTCTAGAGCTTAAGAAATATAGGATTTTAGCAGGTCATAAAGCACACCAAACAGTGTGTTTTGTGTGAATGTAACGGCGTCTCAATAATAATAATAATAATAATAATAAATATAATAAAGTTTATTTCTTTATAAATATACATTGGTGTTTGACCGGTACAATAAACTTTAGCATGTAATATACAAATTTATTTTAAATGTTCTTGTGTTTTCCAACTATAAATAAACAACAATTCTTTCTTAATTAGCTTTTGATTTGTTACTGGACTCTCAAACTCTCTAACGCGCTCCGCACGCTGGCCGCGTTCTGATTGTAAACCGGTGCGTGCGCAGCAAATCAGAGAAACTTGCAAATCACTTAATATATTATACATCATAATAATATAAATATTCTTGCACTTTATATGGTTCAATTTCAACGACAAAATCAAAAACAGCAGATTTAAAATTATTGAAATTTTTTAGCAATTTTATTTCATTTGACAAGGCATTAAAAAATTTTACGCAAGTGTAGAATGAGCATTTTTTGCTTATTGTTAGTTTATGCATTAGATATAAAAGATTTTCTGTAAATCTAGATTCAGGTCTGTTACTGTTTGTTAAAAATTTGTTTTTGTTTTTTTGGCAGAATTTAATTGTTTCAAAAATGAATAGTCCGAGTACAGTTAACAGATGATTATCTTTAAATATTCCTCTGCAAGATTCCGTGTGTTTTTTGTTAAATATTGATCGTTTCTGAATTTTTAAAATATCGTTGATTTTTGACGTAGCCCCCCAGTGTATTATACCATACCTTCAACTTGATAAAAATGTAGAGTGATAAACTTGTTGTAGTACCGGTGTTTTGATTGTTTTCTTTAATACTCTTATACAGTAGCAGGTTTTACTTATTTATTTTGATAAAACTTTTATTTGTTTTTTTCAACATAAGATATTATCTATGTGAACTTCTAAAAATTTTATACTTTGGCAAAACTTGCTAACAATTACTCCAATATTAGTTATCTCATATGGTTTTTTACTGTTGTTTGCTCTAAAAAAAACGTAGGCAGTTTTATTTTTATTGAGAACTAATCTGTTTTAGGTACACCAGTATTTCATTTCGTTTGTTATGTTTTGTATTTTTAATTCTAATTCTTTATTATTTTTTGCGGTTATAATAAGATTTGTATCGTCCTCGTAGCTTGAGATATATTGCTTATTGCTTTGAGGCAATTGGAAGATGTCATTTAAATAAATGATAAACAAGATCGGTCCTAATACACTGCCCTATTCTACACCTCTTTTCATTTCCATTTCATTTGATTGATTTTGTTTCCTTTTTATATTTATTTCTACAAATTATTTCCGCTGTTGCAGGTATGACCTAAATCATCTGTAATTCACGCCTCTTATTCCATAGTTATATAATTTCTCTAAAGTATATTGTGATTAATGCAATCGAACGCACAAAAAAAATCAAGAAAGATCCCACACGTTAGCTTTCCTTCTTCCAGTCCCTTCATAACGTTTTTTATCATGCTGTATATTGATGAATCTATGTTTTTATTTTTCAAACACCCGTGTTGTTTTTTATTGACCAAATTATGTTTGGTAAAAAAATTAACTAGCTATTGGAAAGAAATAAAAGCAATTTGTGTTTATCTCAATATTGTTATTGCGGTCATTTACTGGCAGGTTCGCTAATCAAGCTGTTGCCTTATTTGCAAAACATGCGTTGAGTTGATTAGCTAGGTTAAAAACATTGTTTGTTTCAAAATCTAATCCACTATCCACATCCTTTCCTGTGAGTTCTTTTACAGTTTGCTACGTTACTTTTTGTTTGTTTTCTGTTCTTAAAATTTTTTGCTTTTAGATTATTTTTTCTTTATATGTATATTATATTTGTGTTTGTATTTTTTAAACAATTGTTTACATTCCGGCAAGTATGTAGATAGTACACTGAATATTGATACCTTATTTTGCATCTTTTTATTTTTTTGGTTAGAAATATGAGTTTTTTTTGCTTTTTATTTAGTTTTATTAATGAAAATTATTCATTGAAATAATTTATATACGTGAACATAAAGTTAGAGAAACTTATATTTATATTTGGTTTATTTATAACTGAATGCCATTGTTTGTTACTAATGTTGTTACAAAAAAAGTTTAATTTGTTTATTGTTAATTAAGTATGTTTTACTCTGGTTATGTTGCTTTGTTGTTGATTTTGCCGCTATACTCACCACTTGTGCAGTGTGATCCAAAAAAATTGAATTTGCCACTTTTGTGCTGCATTTTGATTTAATATTTGTAATTATGTTAACCAAACAAGTTGCTGTAGATTCTGTAATTTTTGTTGGTTTATATATTAGGAGTGAGGCCTCATAAGACGTAATGATATTTGTAAATGTTTTTGTTTCTGCACTGTCTACTAATATGTCTATATTGAAATTGCCCACAATTATGTACAGTAGGTTTGTGGCGTATACTAGCTCTAACAGAACACTTAGTTTTAGTATAAACTGGTTAGCACAAGAGAGTGGAATGCGATAGATCACTACAATTAATACTTTATAATTATTAAATTTACAGATTACGCTCGCGCACTCAAACACTGTTTCTTCTGCTAACTGGTTAATTTCAGTTACTTTTTTTACATTGATACTGTTTTCTACGTATATCGCTGCTCCGCCGCGCTAGATTGTTGTTCTGTAGTAAAAACTGCCTAGTTTATATCTTCCAATTTGTGTATGTTCTATGTTGCTATCTAGCCAGTGTTCGGGAATGCATATAACCATAACGTTCACTTCTTTTTTAACAAAATTTAAAAACTTGTTTGTTTTATTTCTCAATTGATTGTATGTTTTGATGCACCAGTTTAACACAATTAGTGTTTTGTTAAAAATTTATTTTGTTGGAGATATCTATTTTTGGAACATAATATTTATCTTCAAATATGCCCTTACGCCAGAAATCTAGCGATCTAAAGGTGCTTTCCATACTCATAAGGACTCTTATTTTAAATGCTTTTCCCATTGTTTAAGTTCTCAACTTGAGTTGTTTGCAAATGTATTTTTTATTTTTTTTTTAAGCAAGTGATGTTTGCTGTCAAGGTTAGCTATAAAAATCCAAACCATTTTATCCACGACTCTTAACTTTCTCATGGATGGCCGATTTAATTCTATGTTTGTTTTATCTGTTGCGATTTTTTTAAATTTTGATTGTGTCGCTTTCTTCTTATGTCTTTCAATTTTCAGTTTGTTTGTTGCTGCTTCCACTGCGCTGTTGACTGCTATTTTAGTAATTGTTCTGTTATTTTTGTTTGATGTTGACAATTGATTCTCCGGTGGTTGGTTGATTGGTTTTTTATTTTGCAATATATCTGTCACTGGTACTGTACTGCCATATTCTTTACATTTATTTAAGGTTGTATTTATATGCTTATTATTGCAATTGCCTTCCATTTGTACTCTTTGAAGAGATTTTTTGTTATACAATAATTTATTAATTTTCTTTAGGACATAATTTTTATCTTGGATTTCCATAATTAGTTGTTTTAATAAGCTGGTTTTTATTGAGTTTCAATTTTGGTAAATTTCATGATCATTTCCATCTCATTAGTTTCATCTTCTACTAATGTTAAGGAGCTCGTGTGGTTGCTGTTTGCGTTTTTTTTTACCTTTACTGTAGCATCCTGGGTGGGAAGTTAAGCACTGCACTTTTACACTTGCTATTCCTTTTTGAAAATATTTATAAGAACATATAATGCCTTTAGTGTCTGTAGATTTCTCCGACCGTTCTGGGGACAATGCCGTGTCGCCCGCCAATTCGTTAACTGATGCGCATTCTTTACAGATCTACTTGTATTTATCCATGTAAATTAGCTCGGACATGAGATCGAAGCAATTCTCGTGTACACCACATTTCATTATAAAAAATAATTCATTTTTTATTAAAAATAACAGTTTTTCAAAATGTGCGTAATATTTCGTAAAAGTATGTCTACAAAAAAGTTATTATTATTATTGTGTTATATTTGTCAAATCTACAAGAAGTCATACATAATGTACCACAAAGCTTGATATTGATTTACGGTAATAATTTTGTATACAACTAAAGTTGTGCTTCTTACAGATGACACGGTTATACTTGTCAAAAATAAATCTTAAAAAATTCACGATGCTGTAGTAAAAGCTAAAGAGTGGTTTTTTATGTAAATGTTAGTAAAACTATATCACTAGCATTAACCTTTAAGAATATTGATGATAATATACTACCTAATTTATACAAATTTTACTTTGGTAATTGTCTGTTGTGTTATCAACATGGGAATTATGTAACCAACATATTTAGTAAAATAAAAAATTATTTTGATTCGGCTGCTGCCAGGACAGTATATTTTAGATTGTGACATGCATATTTGCAATACGGTATTATTTTACGGGGATATTTTTGAGAGTAAAGCTATTAAAACTATTGATAATGCATGAAAATATTTTTGGTATACTAGAAATTCAATCTCTATTATGTTTATATATATATTAGAGTCTTTATTGTATGTTCACTTAACAAACGGGTAGTGGAAATTGCAAAAGGTAACAAAATACTTGTTACCAGAAGTGAAATGTACGCTCAATTTTTTTACACAAGTAATCTTTTTTTTAAATTTTATTACAGCGGGGATACATTTTTGTCAAATGACATAGTATAGTATGTGTGATGATTGTATTTACTATTCTTATTGTATATTAATAATTATATTAAAATGTTGATGCATTAGATGTCTGTTTTATATGTCAACGTGGATGGAACGACTTTCAATATTTATTTTAAAATAATTTAAACTAATTAAAACAGTTTTTTTTAGAAAAATCATTAGCCAATCCACGTTGAAATAATTATATTGTTTTTCAATGTTTCTACAGTAAATTTTTATTTTGTTATTTTATTTCATATTATGTGCATATTATGTATGACGCATGTAAAAATGTGTTTTTTAAAACACAATAAATTTAATTCACATAGAGCAATTCTACTTATACATATAGGACCCTTTCTTAATTAACTGTTCGACCAACTTTTTGGACTAGAGTAAATACTTTTTATCTTGAAGCTTGTAATCAACAGTATATATTAGTTAAAACACACAAATAACATAACATAAAATTTACAAAAAAATTTAATTAATATATAAAAATTAATTAGTTTCAAAAATTTTAGTCTCAATTATTTTTGCACAAACGTTTTAAACAAACTGCACGTGTTCTACAATTTCTGACAATTTTATTTTTTGGGATAACAAACTTGTAAGCATAATTCTTACACCCTTTCTTCTTAAAAGCGTATTTAATAAAATGATTCAAAACTTAAAGAACTTTACTCCAAACTGAAATCTATAATGATCTAAACGTTTTAAACTGGTCACCTTAATATATTTTTTATAACATTACTCAAAAACATATTAATACGCTTTTCTTATGTTCACACTACAAATCAGGGGCGGAGCTACCTGTAAGCAAAAGTCTGCAATGCGGAAGGACCCTCAAAATTTACAAAATAAATGTTAAATAAGTGACAAAGATGTACTTTTTTTCAAAAACGTCCCTGAAGGGCCCTTTTCCAATATTTTGCGGTGGGGCCCAAAAATCTTAGCTCCGCCACTGCTACAAATAGCATGAATCTCTGATTTATAAAAAAAAATACTACAACTAAATAAAACAGTAATATTAAATAGTCGTCAAAAGCAAATTCCTTTCTGTCCACTATTTTGTGTTTTAAGTACAATAGTATTCTATTTATAGTTCTTATATTTTTGAAATTGTAAATATTTTTTATGGTTTTTCAGACCAAAGTTGAAAATAATAAATAAAGTGATTTACGTTATTAAATGTTAAAATTAAATCATTTTAGCGATATTATTTTAAAATATATATATATATATATATAGAAGACTGGGCAATTAATAAAATTAATTGTTATTACAAATCGTAAATAAAATACTTGAAGATCTGTTTTTTGCTTGCTAAACTTCTGCGGCTATGCAAATTAAGCATAACTAGACAATATTTCATTATATACATGTATGTATATGTCAAATCAATTAGTAATACAATATATTTCACTCTTCAAAAACCAATTTAATCACTCTTCAAAAACAAATTTATTAATATAACACAGCAACATATCACACAGCAAAACATAATAGACTTAGTTTTTATGGTTTCATTATTATATCTTTTTCTTCACTGCAAAGATTTCGTCTATCATGCGATTTTCCTGTTTTTAAATCACAGATCAGGTCAAATCGACATTTGTTTTTAATACATTTAGGCCTCACTGGACTGGCTTTATAATAATACCTGCAAATGAAACATAATAAAGAATTTGTCATTTACTGGATTACTTAATTTGTATTATTAATTTGGTAATCTTTAATAGTATTTTTACCTATGAAATTTATTAAAGACTTTATCATCTTTAACCAAGAGATCAATTAAATTTCCCCATTCTTGTGGTCGTAATGTAGTCATGCCATACGCAGATCGTGCAGAGTATAATTTATGCCATTCCGGGTCGTCATCTGGATTAGCGTTCGCTTTTGCTAGATCCATAATCCATGTTTCATGGTCAATAACTTCCTAAAATAATAATAATAGAGATATATTTATATCAGGGTTAGAAAACATAATTATAATGTAATTAGAAAATAACGTGATTAAGAAAATATGCTCTACGTGTTATAACTAGAATAATGAGATTATAATTAACATAATTGTGGAATATTTAGCCACTTTTCTAAATGAAAATAAAATTATTTTGTTTTGCCAAATTACATAAATGAATTAAAAATATATATTTATTTATTACTTACATTTGTTGATCCTTCGAAATCTCCAGCAACATAATATATTCTGTAACCTGGATTTAATAGTTCAAAGGTAGTAACCGACGGTCCTATATATGCAATTCCTACTGGCTTTTCTATAAGTAAATTATTTATTATAGTGGCAGCAAAGTTATGTTTAATGAATGGAATTCAATAATATATTATATTGATTGTAAGAACATTATATAAAATTTAAAAATAAGCTGATAGTGTATTAATTTTCATATTAACTATAATATAGATTTTAAAAATAATATATTTAAAACAAAACAGACCCGTTTTGTTTTATTATGCAATCTATATTTACATAAAAATGTTACATCCTTTTATTGTCTAAGTTTATGTTAGTATCTACAGTGCATTCATTCTTCCATTAAGTTTAAATATTATTTTTAGTAAAATAGACTTGATTTAAAATTTAAACCAAAGTAAACAAGAACATAATTATTTTTTTCATTAAATAACTAAAGAATTTATAAAACATGGTGGAATAATATAATATTTTTAAAACTTCTTCAAACCAAAATAATTTAGTTACTAATTTAATAAAAGCAATCTCAAATTTGCTTGTTACTAACTATGCATATAATTCTTATAAGCTTAATATTGATCAATTTTTTGAAACTACAAAAGTCCTATTTTTAGTTTTGCGGATAATTACTCCCTTTATTTCTTTATAAGTTATTTACTTAGCAGCTATAAAAACAATGAGTTATAAACCAAACAAAACTTGTTTTGTGAAAGGATTCCAGTAGTGTACTCAGGTCAGATTCTCCATCCAAGTTTGTCGTCTACACAGTTTTTAATCAGGACTGAGCTGTTTGGAAGTCTATAGTCTCAACGTTCATTTGCAAATCTTCATGAAAAACTTTAAAAACATTTTTTTTTCAAATTTCTATTTTTTTAGCAATAACTGAAACTTGGGTACTAGGCGGTAAATCAACACCAAATTTTCAATTTTGTTAATAATTTTGCTGGTTTGTGTTTTTGGAGGTCTTCTTCAGTTTGAGTCATCATGAATAAAATGCCCTTGTCTTATTTGAATAGCTTGCTTAACTATTTAACTTAAAAGTATGACGGCTATATGCTCCATACACTGCCGCCATTGACTCATAGATATTTTTTGGGCTACTGCCTTTCGATAATCATGAAAATTCTGTGTCCAAGTTGCAAATTATTAATTTTTATTTTTTTAACCATAAAATAGGCATGTGGTGGAGATGCGCCACTCGTATGTTGTCAAAGTAAGTAATTTTTAAAACGGCCGCTCGTGGTATTTTTGATCAGTATCAGTTTTAAATACATCTTGTTTGGTAGTCAGTTTGTAAGCGACTTCTATCTTGTACAGCTGTGTTGTAATTTAAATTGTTATTTAAAGCGTCACCCAATAGTATAAACTGGTAAGTTTTATTTTTGAAATGTTATTAGTATTTTTATGTAAGGTTAAGTAACCGTGAATTACGCACAAGGCCGCAAACATTAAATGAGATAAATGTTATTTCATAGGTTTATACCAAAAAACTTAAAATTAAAACAAGTAGGGATCCAAATGTTTGGCTGTAATGGTTGTGAAATGAGAAGTGCAAATCAAGCAGAAAAGATGATAAAAATGATGAGAGTAAAGATGAAGAAATTTATGACAACAAAATGATCACAAATCTGTGTCTAAGCAAAAAATAAGCAACAACAAAAGTTTACAAAGTGACAATTCTGATTTTTTTTGTAGGAAAAGATGGTATTACTCAATGAGCAAAAAAAACACCAAACATGCATAAAAGAACTTGCGGTTATAATGTAGTAATACACCAACTTGATCTGAAGTCTGAGGCTAAGAATAAAACATCGGCAGTAATAATTTTAGATTTATTTCTTGATGTATATATTATAAACACTATTGCCACTAATTATATTAAATATACTAAACGTGGAACGCCAAGTTGACAGACCTTTTAGAAATCAGAGCTTAAATTAACACAAATGTTAAGACAACAATAGAAAAAATTGACTCAAATTATGCAAAAAACGGTTTTGTTTTTTATTAAAATGTTTGTGCTTTGATAATGTTACTCAGGCCAATTAAAAAAAATACAAATTGGCACCAATCTAAAATTTGCATAAAACAAATTTTTAAAACATTTTAGAAAATTTACACTACGCAAATACGTAAACGCGGAAAGCCAAGTCGAAAGATGCTATAGAAATCAGAGCTTTTATTGGGCTACTATTTTCAATCAGCTGATTTCGTGACTAAATTAACATAAATATTGAGAAAACAGTAGAGAAAATGAACTGAAACTATGCAAAAAACGGTTTTGATTTTAATTGAGATGTTTATGCTTTAATAATGTTAGTCAAACCAATTAAAAAAAAAAAATACAAAATGGCACCAGCCTAAGATTTGCACAAAACAAATTTTCAATTTTTTTTAGAAATTTTACACTAAAATACGTTACAAACGACAATCAAGTACTTGCATTTTGAGAGCAAAGTTTTTCTGTCATTATATCTGTAGCAAACCTGCAAAGTAGAGAATATGTATGCAGTAGTTATGTAAATATTGACGTACACTATTAACCATGAGGCTTGCCCACATGCATTACCTCATGGTCTTTATAATAAAAACCAGTTGAAGGTACCAATAGAAATCTAACAAACAAACCAAAAAATGGAATGTTCTACAATACAAAAGTTGTTAATGATCTTGTAGACCCGTTGTGCCAGAAGTCAAATGTAACCCAAAAGATACAACGTTGGACTATGGTTATTTTGTAATTTAATAAACGTTGTAGGCATAAATGCATTATGCATTTATAAGTGCAATAAGTCTTTAGATAAATTAGAAAGGAACAAATTTTTAGAGAATATTGCATAGAAGTTGATAAAACTCTATATATTTATAAGATTAAGAAAAAAGAAAGATTTTGAGGCAATACTAATGGAAGCGTAGAAGAAACACTTTTTGAGTTTGTTTAGAGAAGAATAGAAAAAAAAAAGAAAAACTATACTAGTGTTTTTAACACAAACAAGATAATAATAATTGGTGCAAAGTAATTGTAGCTTCATTGTGTTGTTTCAGCCAAAGAAATTAAATATTATCAATAAAACTTTACAACTGACAACTAAATTGCAACGTCTAAAGAGGTACACAATCAAATATGGTTTAATAAAGGTTAAAATCAATTACTCAAACCCAAGCTACAACTACTTTGCACTATTAAGTATTATCCAGTTTGTGTTAAAAGCGTGTAAATTTGTTATTGGTTATGAGGCTTGCGTGATCCAATAAACTCCCAGGGCGTAACCGCTGTTTCTGGTCGGGAGGAAAACTTTTCCGTATTAAAGCTCTAAACTGGTAAGCAGCCGATAGCTAGGTTTCAGACTAATTACAATCACTTTGTAGCATAGTAGTTGCGTTGTGGGTCGGTGGAAGGAATATCCGCGTGTTTGTGTCGTGCGTAAAATCCCGAAAGAATGAAGGAAACCTAGTTATTAAATCACCTTAGAGATGCGTCTCTCCAGCCTGGCAATACTCTACTTAGGCCCAAATTTTATTTTAAACAGATAGTCAAAACTAACTCACCTCAATCAAGCTCTTAGTAGAGGCAGGGTGCGCAACAACCAGCATACTAATAGTTTTTGTATGTAGTACCTTCTGGTAGCCCTGGCGATCAATTTTAACGTTCTCACTGTTGCGATATCCATAAAAGTTTTAGTGCCAGAGAAATAATTTTTACAAACATAGAAAATGAAAACTAAAAAAAAAAACACTTTTCCAAGTGCGTTTTCAAATACCTTGAAAAAAATAGCAACGGGCGCGTCAAGTCAGACGGGGTCATTCAAAACGTCTGCAATGCAAGCCTTACAAAGCCGCTTTAAAAAACGACTCAAAGTCATAAAACAAAACAAAATAACTCCTGCTAACCCTACACAGAGAAAGCCTCAATTAAACCAAAAATCTTTTCAAAAAAGTAGGGTTTTAAGACACCAGACAAAAAACTCTTTTGGGACGGAAAAAACTTACAAATGCAAAGGAGCCTGGGCTAAGCTTAAAAACTACCAAAACTTTAACAAAAAACTTAAAAACCAGCTACAAAAAAAAATGTACTCAAACACCTTCCATCCCTTAGGCAAAACTACTAAAGCACTGGCAAAGTTAATCAAAGCTGCCCTAAGATCAAGTGTGATACACTGTAGCCAAAGTCAAAACTTAGCATTGTGCAAAACGGATTACTTTCTTAAGCAGACAGGTGCCACTCTCTGGCTTCCGGGACCTCCAGATGCCATTGAAACGGTCTTGAGTTGCCTGGGAAAATAGAACAAAGTTTGATGTAACGAGCTGAAATGTTTTCTATACCACCGGTATGAAAAACCCAAAAGGTTGGTTCTTTGTTGTAGGTATAGAAAAGGAAGACGTCAAAAAGTTAAATGAGAAGGACAGCCGAGTGAGCTACATGTTTTTTAGACCATTTATTAAAGTAGCCAAAAAAGATATGCGACAAGCAAAAATGGAGATGGAAAAAAAATTATTTCCACACGGACAAGTCAGGAAAGAGAAATTACCCGGTCAAGACCGCGACAAAAAACCCCCCGGACAAAGCCGGATGTAATTTATTGCAACTTGCATCACTGTCTTGTAGCCGTGATTACAGTATTCCGCGAACTAGAAGTGATGCAGGATACAACAGCCATATTCTAGAAACCAAACCAAGCATTTACACACCTAAGCGTATAACTACTTTTTTTATGCACCAGCTTTCTACCAGCGACGATACAGTTGTGAGGATTAGCTCGGCTATTGGACTAAAACGGACATCATTGTAGCGTTTGTATACCTAACTTACAATACACCACTTCTAATTACAGTTATGAAGGAGTTGGTACAGTATTGCATAAATGGCAGCATAAACCTGGTCATCGGATGTGATGCAAACTCTCACCACCACAACGTATTGAAAAATAAAAACACCAAAGACCTAAGACTGACCCACAAAGCTGTATTTTGAGACAACCTATCTTAATGTTTAAGTACTTATAATGTGTTATGTAAACTTAAGTGTTGAAAAATTTAAAAATTACTTAGGTCAGGTTGGAAACTTTTTAACAATAAAGTCGGTGTCTAGTTCTGACTTACCATACCCTGGTGGTGTTACAGACTCAAAAGACTCAAAGCGGCCGTAAAGAAATCTGCACACCACTATATAAAAAATACAAGTACAACCTAGATAATCAATAACTTTACCATACAAGGCACCAAGACTAGACATTCTTTTCCGCTTTCTTACAATAGAGCAAGGATATTATTCTATCCCATCTAGTAAAAATCTATGTACCGCCTTCTGCTACTTCCTCATAACATTGAGTAAAAAAAACGTTATATTTATACCAACAAGATACTTTGCTACATCCTGGCAATATGCTATTGCCCGATAAGTTAGAATAACAAAGACTGTGCAAATGATTAATTTGGGAAAACGGCATTTATTACTACGCCACTCAAATCAACACTTTACAAAATTGGTTTACCCATCGTAACAGATTAATTTAAAAAAATATTACAGAACAAGATGTCCACCGTAAGAATATTCATTGACATTGAAAGTGCATTTGACAAAACCACCGTCCATAAAATAAAAACAACACTTTCAACACATGGTGTTAATCCAACTTTGAGTAGATATATAAAACACATATCATGCCACCCGTTGTATTTGTATTTAAAAAAAAAACCTTACAGTGTACACACACATGAACAACAAAGCAAAGTGTTGATAAAAACAAAACTTATTAAAATCTACATTGATGGGTCAAAAACTCTTCAAGGTTCTAGAGCTAGAATTTACTCCCAAGATCTAGACGTCTCAATATATTTACCACTACACATACTACAATTCTCTAGATTGCCGGAATAACCCATGGAGTGATAGAAATAATAACTCAAAAAATATCTGGTAAAAACTTGCTAATCCTAACGAACAGGAAAGCAGCAATGTTGGCTATAAAAAAAGCTTAAAATCAGGCTTAAACTAGAATGCCATAAAGCGATCACATTAGCAGCTTGCTCAAATAGTATTGAGATGTGCTCCAACACAATAGGTAACATTAATTCTGATAAATTGACGCGCAAAAGACCAACCTTCTAGATGTGTTAATCCAAACCATAGACAGCGCTACCACTAAAGCCTTAATACCATACTAAAAGCAAATACACACAATATATTTTGAGCTTGATGGTAAAACAACCCGAGTTGTAGACAGGCAAAGGAGGCAATGATTGCCCTAAACCCCAAAATGGCCGACAACTACTTGAGACTTTTCAGAAAGAATTTGCAAGCTATATTAGTAATTTTGGCAGGGCACTTTCAATTAAGAAAAAACATGCACGCTATAAGCATTATAGTCAGCCCAATATGCAAAGAATGTGAAATGAAAAAAGAAACAACAGAGCACGTATTAGAAAAAAAATAATTTATTAGAAAGTTCTTGGTTTGACATGGGCATTAAAAAAAACGCTTCTAAGCAATATCTTAACATTCATTAACCACATAGGTTGGCTGTGTGTTGAGGCGGAGAAGTAAAGTTTACTACTAGAGGAGGTACAAAAAGCCTAATTAAGCCTAAGTGCAGTGAACTTGATTTTACTTTCTCACTTCTCACAAAATTTAGAATCCAAATCTTGGTTGTTAAACAATTTTAAAAGATGTTTTTAAACCAAACTGTGTGCAAAAAAATTAGCATTCTTTAGTGATATACTTTCAACGACTGAGATCCTACTTGTTAACATTTAAAGTTATGTTATATATCCTCATGTGTAGAACCTTATTAGTTAAAACTGATTATTTAGTTTATAAAACGCACCAATCCAATATAATTGCGCAGTGCAACTTTTTAAACAGTTCACGGTCAATTTCTTAATATCTAAATTTGTTTACAAAAAATTATTTATTACATTTAAAATTATGTACATTACTAATTCTTTTTAGGTTCAGAGTTAATTTTTTAGGTAAAAGTAAAACGTTTTTTGTCTAAAATTTATTTTTAACAATGCACCTCTTTTGACTAGAATGAAAAAAAGAACAAATGAACAAAGTGAGTCATGTTTTATTACATTTGTTATTTATTAGAAAGCTTACAAGGCTAGACTGAGCAGTTGCACAGCACTTGTTGTTGTGATCTTCCGGAAATACTTAAAAATATGCATTTTTTTAAATTATTTTCCATATAAAAAAGTCATGTCTGATCCTATCCGATCTATCTTCCAAGAAAATTTTTGTGCAACCACCGCTAGACTGGTAGAGTGTAGTAGACTGAACAACCATCTTACTGTAACCATTTGTTTACTTTATCATTTAAAAGCACGTTGTCTAAGGTTGATTAAAAATTATTAAAAAAAAAAGAAAAGCAGAACTATTTGTGCGTACATGCAAAAAATATAACCAATGGGTAAATTGTTCCAAACGTTGCATACAAATTAATATTATTAGTGGCTATCTTGTATGGCATAAATATTTATTTGTTCACACTTGCATTATGATAAAGATACTAGTGCAAGAAAAATTGCTTTGTCGATCTAAATCATCGTTGGGGGCAACAGCTTGCGGCGGGTCATCAAGTAACAAATTTTAAACTTTTTGCAGACTGCAACCAATTGTTATTTACGATTGGTTGCAGTCTTCTTCATAATATTTTGCGTATATCCTAATTGCAAAGAACATCATCACGTTAAAAAATATTTATAAACACTGATCTTGTTAACTACTAACTAAATATTTGGTATGATTCTGATTAAAAACACGCAAAATACATTTAAAATGCAACTTCAATTAATCAGATTACGTAGAGAAATGTTGTGTCAAAGTTTGTCAAACACAAAAAAACAAAAATGAAATCACGCATTGTATGCGAAATTGATGTCAATAAAACCAATTTTTTTTTACTCTAGCTCGCTATGGGTGTTTTTTTGGAAATAAATTTATAGACAAAAAAGTCTTATTTGAACCTAAAAACGTTTGAGGTTTGCGAATGACATTTAATTTGGTGATCCTGGTGTTCAATAGTTTTTTACTATTGTTTTTGCATTTCTATCACAGTTTTTATAAAGAAAGTGAAGATATACATATTGTTTGCATTAAACAATTCATTTTGTGACAATTAATTAATGTCTTAAATTAATTTTATGAAAAAAGAAATCGTTTATAACTGTTTACCTAAAGAATGCACCCTTAACATATGGTTTGAGTAGCAAACACTCATGTCTTTTTTTTAACTATAAAATAAACGTAATTATATAATTTGTAAAATATTTAATATAAAAAAAATCTATAAATTTGCAGTTTTGAATATTATTTGAGTTTGTAAGTCGTTGAAAATAGAATCGGGGAAAATAGTCATTAGTTGATAAGTAGTAAATAATTGTTAAATTTCATTTGCCCTTCACATTACAGTATTTATATAAATACATATTATACAAAAACAATAATGCAAATCGATTTGTGTATCGTTTTCGGGAAGTTATTAGCTCTATATAACATTTCAACCAATCTAAATTTAATGCTCATTCAATGTACAATAAAAAAATACAACGGGATTAAAAAATAATAAAATTTGTGTAATATACTTACTGAATTCTTGATTGTCATAAAATACTTTGAACTCATCAGTGTGTGTATGACCAAAAAATTGGGCCACTACGGTATTTTTATATCTGTTAATAATATCATAATAATTTTTAGACCAGATTTTTAAGCAATCATAGTAACCAGGCGGAATATGTCCTAAAAGATTGATATAATAATTAAGGAAAATTATCGTGTATCTTTACTTTACCTATTATATGAACCTTTTCATTATTATCTTCAGCCATTTGTAACTCGCGTACTAACCACTTTAATTCTTGAGCTGGATCGGTGCTATTAAGCACTAACCACCTGTAAAATTAAAATAATAAATTACATTTTCTATGAAATATTATGAATATTATTTACCAACTTAAAGCATGACAGTAATTTGTATTTAATGATATAACGCGAAATTTGGGTCTAACTAAAACAGAATAGAATCCGCCATGGTGAATGGTAGAATTAACTTCAGCGGGCAACCATTTAGCCCATTCCTTTGCAATCTCATCATACAACCATTGGATTGATTGACTGTGATGTTTCATCCATGGAGGCGGAAAACTTAAATTAAAAATAATTTATTGTTTAATGATAAAAAATTGTCACTAATTATAACGCACACACGCAGAATTAAATTGAATCGACCTTGAAGTCTGAACATGTTATTAATGATTTAAATATTATTTGCGTACTTTCCGGAAGGTATTCCCTCGTGATTTCCGAGAGCTGGAAAAACAGGAATACCTGGAAATGCTTTCATTAATTCTCCAATTGTAAATTTAATATTAGCAAGATGTTGATCCTTTGTTTGATTCCAAATATCGTGCGGTGGAATATCTCCTGTTAAAATGACGAAATCTATATCCTTAAAATTAAGTAAATTATATAAATGCATATTTTTTTTTTTAAATAATTGTCTTACTGTATGAGTTTGTTTGATATGGTCTAACATATTTTCAATTAATATTTGGGGCGAATCACATTTTTCATAAGAACCCCATCTACAATTTAATTTTATTTATATTACATTTTTAACAATATATAAATATTTTATAATAACTTACTTTCCAGCCGTTTCAACTTCCACTCCTTTATCGGGTAAGCTGCTGTAATTTCTACAACATAATGGTTCTCCGCAATTAGCAGGAGAATTCATTTGATATTGAGGATCAAAATGTGTATCAGACAGATGCAACACTTTAAATGTAGGCGACTCTTCCTGTATAACAATGAAACAAATAAAAATATAAAACATAGGTTCTTTTTAATTACGTCTATTGGTGGAGATTGCCAAATATCATCGGTAGGTGCATCTGTAAGCGGAATTGTCCATTCGTGTAATGGATTTTCTACATTACCGCACGTTTCTCCTAATAATAAGCTGCATATTTTTGAAGTTTCTGTAACAATAAATAATGCAATAAGATAGTAAACTAAAGTCTCATAAAATATTCACAGAGTCCTTGAATTGGTATTGATATAGTATTTACTCAAGATCAAAATAAATATTAACATTAACATATATTTTATGTACACAAATTTGTCAATAATAAGTAGAAAATTATACGTAAATTTATACTACAACAAATATTAAACACATACATATACTGTTAATTTTATTGTAATAAAAAATGACTTTTAATAATTAATTAATAAGGAGTATAATTTTGTTTTATTATTTTTGATAACTATATATTGCCTTAAGAGTCTGCAGTTTTTTTGGAAAGTTATATCCAAATTTCTAATATGTAGTGTAGTGATTAATAATTTGTTAATTGATGACTATGACTTCAGATTACTATTTAAGATTTCAAATTTAAAATTAGTTAAAAATTGTATAAATGAAAATAGCCATATTATAAATTTATAGGTGTTTTTAATAATTTTGCCAGTATTTGGAGTAATAAATAGCAATCAATAGTATGTTATTTAATTGTAAAATGATATATATTCTAATTTAAAAAACAATCATCATCATTTTAAAATTTACAATAACATTTATAAATGCATAAATTGTTATTACTACATTTTGAATGTGCTGATGTCCTTTCAAAGATTAATGCTAAATCAACTGAATATTGGTTTAACAAAATCAAGGTCATTGTCATTATATATTTGGCAAATTTATACTTTAAAATGAGAGTCGTGCAGACTGCTGCGTCAAAAATTGTAAGTTTGACTCTCACAACAAAAATTTTTAATTGTTTTTGCGTTTTTTCTGCATTGCTAGAGTAAAGTTTTATGAATAAGATCTTTCTCAGTAAATAAAACTATAAAAAATGTTATTTAAATTTAAAAAAATATCTAACACAATCTTTTTTAGAAATTTACAACATTAGATTGAACTAATGTCAAAAAACTTTAACTACGCATAAGATAGTATCTAACTTTTTATCTTTATCAATAAAAATGACATAAATAAACCAACTTGTGGGCACTGCTTTGTTCTGGTAAACTGCCGCGTTCTTTCAACTCACCTATTTTTTCCTGGATCATTAATTCGCTTATTAAACAACCGAATTTTTGTCTGGCAAATTGTATAATCTTTTTTCATGGAATTATAATATATTAAATTGCCAGACATTTTAAATTGTTGTTAACAATAGCAAAAATGTCTGGCAAGATAGATTTGAAATGGTAAGGGACATAAAAAGTTATAAAAAAAATTGTCTTAAAATGTTTTGAAAATGCTCAATTTTAACCTCTTCAGGGAGGTTGCGCTACCAGGTATACGCAACTGCTCACAGCTGCCAGGCGCGGCCCAACCTATCGTCAATAAGGATGGAAAATATTCAAAAACTAGCTAACTAAAATGGTTTCTCAAAAACGTTGCTAGCTCTCGTACTATAAGCCATATCGGCGTAAGTTTAAAGTCCTGGCAGAGCCACCCATGCCGGATGGATCAATGAGCAGAAGCAAAACCAAATGTACAAAAGTTATACATGGCTACCCCTCTCTATTTTCATGTTATTTACATTTCTACCACTATATTTTTATTCCTTTTTTTTCAACTTGGCGGTAAGTGAAACGCATCTTATTTTTATTATGGAAAATAATAAATCATCCCTGTGTCCGTGTTGTCACTTAAATCTAATAAGGGCTTTAAAATTAGCACATGTCAATTAACTACCGGAGTTTTAGAACAATGTCCAAGCAGTAGTAAATAAAACTGAAAGTCTTTGCTCATAAAACTTTATATACAAGCAAAGGCATTGTTTACGGCTTTTTAAATTGCACCTTAAAAAAACTAAAGAAAATATGAGTGGTCAAGTGGTAATCAACTTGTTGAATTTCTAGTATGTAAAACTGTAAACGCAAGAAACCTCTATGCATAAGAAGCTTTTTATAGCTTTGCAGTAAGGTTATATACTCCGGCACCAATGCGTTGTTTCAAATGTTAGAAGTTTTAGACAATTAAACGCAACTTGACACCAATTTCAACACTAATAGCTGGAATATCCCACACATACTCAGGTTGGCCTTAAAACTGGCTTGACAAAACCTGTTTTGGAAATGCCAAAACAGTTAGATGTTGATCAGTTGGATCTGGGTAAATGGAAGCGCAATGACTTTTTTTCCAGCAACGGTAAAGACGGGTTCAGTTTGGCATTAAAATCTGACTAGAAAAAAAAACTGAGTACGCTTCCATGTTTTTTCAACTGTAGTGTCATTTGTGTACTTATACTGTTCTTTTATTTTAAGGTTCTAGCAAGTTTAAATTTTAGTTTATTTTATGTCATCTGTAATATTAATTTTAAGGTTCTATCATTGAAGTAATATAAAATTCCGATGACATTTGTAATAAAGTTTTAAAAATTTACTTCTTATTTTGTTACCAAATTTTTTTTTACATTTTAGTGTTTTAATTGTTATGTGTTAATTTATTTTTATAGCTGTCCATCTATTACGTGATATTTAGTTCTAATTTCTTTAATTTATTTATAAGTTTTTTTTTTAAATAAAGAGACAATGCAGTACTGAAAATTATCCTAGTAGAACATGTTCTTTTTACGTGTGCTTTCAGGAAACGCATTTCAATCTCACTCAAAAAATTTAATCTTTAGTGTTTTACATGCAAATAAAGTCACGTTCTCATGAGTCTCTAAACCAAAAGTAGAATTGCTTTTTTTCTGAAAGAAAATTTACCGTTTAAGGAAATAACCACCATAGAGGTTTTGTCTAAGCAGAAAATGTATTTATTCCAAAATCCAGTGGTCATCTGGCCGATCCATCCGTTTTCTAGTAGAATCACAAAATTTGTGTCAAAACACCGACTCAGGAAAACATAATTACTTGAATAACGCATCATTGCGGTTTTAGTGACTTTTAGTAACTAGTTAGATAGCTTGTACGTCTACGATATGGTCGTTATGTACAAAAATACTATAACAGACATAACACGTCAACTCTAGATCACTATAGACAAAATAGCCAAAGAAGCAAAGACAAAAAGTTTTTGCTTCTCTACAACAAATGTTTGCTACTTCAGATGACCTTCGCTTTTGTTTTACGGGGTTTCAGAATTACGTGCGTCAAAACAGTACGTTTCTTAGTAGCTCATAATCAATAAGACCCTTTTGGGCACATATTGATAATTTGATCAGAAAGTGTAAAATACTCTTGAACGTGATCAGTGTTTAGCCAACATCCACCAGAGTGCGCGGAGATAAGTATCGTTGCGGTTTTATAAGATCTTGGTTTTGTTTAGGACTCATATTTATCCGCACAAAATCTTGGTTAAAAGCCTTAGACGCAGGCTACAATGCAAGTATAAAAATACGCCACGAAAGCATTTCAGATGAGTTCTGCACCCAGTTTTTGCTGCGAGTCGGGGGTACTTCCGGTAGCTGTTTGTCTCAGTTATTTTGAATTCACGTACGTTGCGGCTTGAATTTGAATTTGTTGCCAAATACCTAAACTCACCGCGGTTGTAAACGGACGGTTCAACAGATCTCTATATACACTGCAGAATTATATGCATGCACAGCTTGTTTTTTATTTGTTCTGATTTGCTGAGTGCCATCCTGAGTATAAAGTTTATTTACTTGATCAATCCACCCAGCTCGTACAAACTTTAATATGCCGCTTGGCTAAGTATGGACAAAAAGATATCTTTATCTGGATGCCGGGTCATGTGGGTTTGAAAGGCAACGAGACTTAATGACCTTAAAGGATACGTAATTTTAAAGGTCATGGAGAATTGGAAAATAGTATGAAACGGCTTTGAAAGCATATTAAAAAAAATCAAGCTCTACGTAATAACACGGGAGTTGTCGTCGCTTGGGCATAAAATATACCAACTTGATTTCTTTGTAAATTATTAGTTTTTTTTTTTACCAGCAACAAACAACCCGCATGTCGAATATGACATAACCCTTGCTCTTACAATAAAGCATATTTTAGAGGAACGCCAAACTTATATTCTTTACGGTAATTATTTATTAAAGAGTAGTCTATGGAAAAGTGCGTCAAATTTTTGAAAGAAGCAGGACCCTTCAAACTAGTGTAACCAAGTTTTTTAGTTGTTTTTTAATAATTTTGATGTTAATTTATTTGATTGTTTTTGTTGATCAGTTTATGTTGTTGAGCACAGTTGTTTTTTACAACTTTAGTGTAATTTGTAATATTAAATTTAATTAGTTTTTAGGGTCTGGCATTTAGAATTTTAGTGTTATCTGTAATATTAGCTTAGCTTAAGTTTGCCTGTACTAATAGTTGGAGATTAAATCTCGGTTTGATCTTAGATTTATAAATCTGAGATTCATTTTGCTAATTGTTGACAGGCTCTAATGCCCGTACTAATAGTCAGATATTAAATCTCGGATTCATGAATCCAAGATTTATTTCGCTAATCGTTGATTGGCTCTAAGCTAGTTTAAAGATATTGCGAGATAGCTCAGTTATAGAGCGCTAGCGTAGCACGCTGACAGTCCGAGGTTCGATCCCCAAATATGACTAACATAATAACTTGCTCTTTATTCACCGAGGTGATTCGGAAGTCACCTAATAAGCCGTTAGTCTCATCTACCCCCATCAAACAAGTCGTAAGACTTCTGGGGCGATGTAAAATAGCTGTAAAACGCGCGATAGTAATATTTAATAATAATATTTAGAAATTACTTAATATGTCTTGACAACATAAAAATACTTTTAAATTTCAACGAGTAAAACTACACTTGCTGAAACTATATGTTTGAAGACTAAATTTGAGCAGTCTGTGAACATTGACTTTGAATATTTGCGGTTTATAAGTCTTGGAAAATACTGAATTTGAAAGTTTATTTTATGTGCCAACAGCACAATTTAAAAAAAAAATATAAAATTTTTGGCCCTACATCTCTAAACTGTCAGTAAATATTTGTTACAATTAATAGCAAGTTTAGTACTACGAGTAAAGATTTGTTTAAATGGCAATATGTCTTAATAATAATAATAATATTGACTTTATTTATAGTATAAAATATACATAAAAAGGCGAGATTCAGTATTAAACTGTTCAATCCTGTATTTTGTTTAAACAATGTTTATGCAAATATCTATAGAAAATGCAAAAATCCAATACTTGCAAACAATATTTAATACAAACACCAATATAAAATTAATACATATTTTTTTAAATTTAAAATTGACCAAATTAAAAGTAGCCCATTAAGATATTGTTTTGAGGTCTTTGTTTATTTATGTTACAGATTCTAACTTAAAAATTTCAAAACAATGTGTCATATTTGTGAGTATGGTTTTTGGAAAGTGTGAAGTTAGAGTGCTTCATCTGCAAAAATATGAATAGGATTTTTGATTATTTCTAGTTCTAAGAACTTGACAATGTAAAAATTAATATATTAAAAAAAATGACAAATTGGTCAGTAATCCAATTAGTCTATAGTTTGAAAAATCAGACTTGTTTCTTTTTTTCGGTATAGGTTGAACTTATGCAATCTTCCAACTTTCTTTTAAAATCAAATATCTTAGCTTAATGTGTAACATGACACATTTATTCACTTGTTTCTTTAATTATTAACTGTATACAACAAAAAAATTAAAAAACATAACAAAAATATTATAAACAAATTTGTTCAATTTGAGTAAAAATAGCAACAAATACTTGAAAATTTTACCGGTATTTATAAAGTGCAATACTTTACATTAGTTATGCGTATTTAGTTCAAGGAGTTAGTCACAATTATTTTACTTTATATAGATATGTTAATTGATATTATAAATAAATGTTTGCGTAGCATCTAATAAATTTAATTTATTTAGAACAATGATAAAATGTGTTCTACTTAAATTTATAAACAAATAAAATACGTTGCATATTAATTATAGCAAAGTTTGATGACAAAATTTTAATTCCAAAACATTTGTTAAATATTATATTTTTGTTTGTAGTAATAATTTTATTTTTCATTTGGTCTCATAATATTAATGTGTAAGAAAAAAAAAATTCAGAATACTCAACTTATAAAAATGAAAAAAAATTAAGACTGTGTTTATAAAGAAGATTTAAAAAAAATAAATTTATCACAATTTAGATAACAAAAGCGACTGTTGAAATTAAACCTAAAATACGAAGATCTATGCAATGAGTAAGTGTACTAAGTTACGATAAAAACTCCAATGTATCAGGGTCGAAATGTTCAATGAGCAATGATACCATACTAGGGTCGGAGCATGAGTCCGCGTTGTGTCTGCAGCCTTAGCCTAGTTTCGACAGTTAAAGGCAGTTTTAAGCTTGTTTTTGGTTTAGAACATTTTTATCTAACGGTTATGTATTTATATTAACTGTAATTATGTATGTGAGTACACCTTATGTACAAGAGAATAAAATAAATTAGTCATTTTTTATATAAGTCTTTTGACATAAGTTTAAAAAATACGGTAATTAAATACCTCATATCTCTTAAGGGCGCGGAACTATTAATGTCATAAAATTTTAAATTCTACTCGCGTAACTTAATTCATTTTTTTAAGTTTGTTGCAACAATTAGAGAATGAAATTTTCACTAACATAAAATATACGATAATTCAAAATCTACAATTGTTTATTAAATTTTAAAATTAAATTGATATTTTTATGTTAGAATATTTGTCCTAACTTTTAATAGACTTTTTATTGTGCAATAAAATATATTTTTAAAATGATTACGAATCAAATTTTATTTATTTTACTTACCAATTTAGAGTACAAAAAACAATACTAGTTGGTCAGAAAATAGAATAAGTTTTAGGCAAAGCAACTTTTTAACTAATTCTAAAAAAAGTTGTGTAGACCTTCCTTTAGCCTCATAAACTGCCTAAAATAAATGTAGATTTGGCAACACCAAATCAAAGAAATGTTATTTTTAGTTAATTACATTGTTAATTAAAAAATTTAAATTTATTTTTGAAAAATTTAATAATTTTGAACACATGCACAATATCTATCTATCAGTTTTTAGACAAAGCTGTAGCTTTTGAGAAAAAGATTGGGGTTAATTAACTGAGGTTTTAGCGTTTATTTCATTAATTACTTTCTGATTGGTGGTTGGTGCCAATGCGTATACTGTTGTTTTTTACCCTAAATAAAAAATTTAAAACGATTCATATTTGTAGATTTTGCTAGCTAGTAATTTTTTTGAGATTTTTGTATCATACATCATAACTTAAATAATAATTTTATTTGTAAATACTGATATTTATTATACTATTTGAGAAAATATCTAAAATAAAGTATCAATCATTTGTAATGCAACATGCAAGCAATAAAACCAAATTGTACATTATTGGAAATGCCATATATTTATTTCTGACATTAACAGAAAGAATAATAGTCGGCGGTGTTGAAAATTGAACAATAAATTACCAAGTGTAAAGATGATACAAATCTGCAGTAAATTGCAGTAAAGTTGACGCCAATTAATCATATTAAATAAGTCATTAAAATTTAATAATACATTGACAAATGTAAAAACATTTAATGTTGTCATTTTTTATATTATTATTATATTATAATTATAAAGGTAATGTATGGCCATATTCACTATTTTTTTATAAAGCAACAATGCAGAGACGACGCAAAGTTGCGCACCTAAAAAATCAATTATGGGCTGCGATTGGTGTCTTACACAAATATCAAAATGTAATAAAAAAACTACATTGTTTGGTCTTTGTATTCTCTTTAATTGAGCGTTTATGTTTTGTAAACTTATAACACTACTAAATAATTTTATATACTAATTAAAAATTTTAAAAAAATTGATTTTATATAAAATTATTTCAATCAGTTTTTGTTTGAAACGTGGTCATATTAATATTAGTAATTGAAACAAGTAGAAAATTGAAAAATACAGTCAACAGACAATTCGTTTATTTTTAAATATTTTGATTGATAAATATTCAATAGCACACTGAATTATAAACCGACAATTAATGTTTCAATTTTTTTCCAATTGTGCTATTAAAAAATGTTTAGTTATTTAAGTTATGTATTTTTTTTTAATATTGCCAAAAACATTAAAAAAATGTTACAAGTTGCCTTCGGCCCAATGCTTACTCACAGATAAAATAATATATTTTCTTGAGAAATCAATATGAAGGTTTTAACATTGAAAATTAATTAACTTAAAGTTATAGGTCATGGCATTTATCGCATCCAAATATATATATGCAATTTACTTTAACGTCAGTATAAATAAATTATACTTTTTTTAATAATCGATTGTGTAGTAACATCAATCTATAACTGGAACTGGTTTTTAATAGACTTTTTACATACTTGTTGTCGACTATAGTTGCTAAATATATATTGTTATGATGATTTTGATCATTCATTAATTTAAAATTACCTTTTAATAACGTTATTCCAAACAAATTCAAATTGTTTCAACATTACTTTTTACTTAATTAAATTTATATAGAAATTTATATATTTAATGAATGAGTTATCAGTACGTAGTAAATATTGATAATATTGCAATAGGTCCACCTGCATATTAATACTAGGTTTTATTTTTACTTTCAGATGTACTATAGTTAAAATAAACAGTCTATAATATTATTTTGCTGTCAAAAATGTAATATTGTAACACGTAACAGGATTAGATAAAGGCAAAAGATCTTGAGAAATGAAGGAAAAACCAATAGAAGCTGCAATAAGCAAAAAACTAGTAATTAGTCGAGATTTTTGTTAATATATCATATATAATTAATCATCAAGAGTGAAGCAGTGAGTCATGATGGTTTAAATAACAATTTACTAAAACTTTGTTATTCACATATTACACCTCACCTAATTAATTATTCTATTATGGAAGGTGTATACTCATCAACTTGGAAAAAAGGATATTCAAAAAAACTCAAATCCTACTTGTTATAAAGATCTGCAGCCTATTAGCCTACTAAGAGTTTCACCAAAATTATTGAAATTGTCGATAAACAATTAAGGGAATACGTGAACATAAATCATATACTATTATCATCTAAACAATCAGGATTTTGCCGTGGTTACGGCTGCAAAACTGCTTTACATTCAGTAATTAATGACATTGTTATCAAAACAAATAAAGGTCAAATAACGGCACTAGTGTTTAACATACTCAACCACAATATACTACAAGTAATATTAAAACATATTGGCCTTGATAAAACAGCTTTACAATTTTTGACAACTACTTAACAAATAGAGCTCAAAGAACAAAGTTAGAAAATAATGTATCTTCATATGCTTTACTTAGATCAGGTATATAAACAATCTTAGGACCTATGCTGTATAGTATGTACACAAATTTCTTAGAAGAAAATATTATTTATTGCAATTATCACTGTTACGCAGATGATTTTGAATTAAACATTGTAACGGGCCAATCTCGAGTCAAGATATTGTGTATTTGTATCTGAGTTAATAGTTTTATTTAATATTTTTATAATTTACGTGACGTGTTAAATGGAAGTTAACATTTTTCTTATTATTGGTAACTAATTCGATATAAGTTTAAAAGTTTTATTATTAGTTTAATTAACTGAAAACATTTCTTTATCTGCCCTAACCTATAAGTTTGTTTACGTTAAAAATAAACTTACAATAATATAAATCGTGTTTCCATTCTACAAAATGTGGTAGATATTTAATTATCATCCACTCTCCGTAGCACAGAGGTAGTGTACTTAACTTCTGACTGAGTAAGTCGGGTTCGATCCTCGGCGCGGACGCATAATATATTTATATTTCATTTCTATTTTTCTTTTTAAATTTTATTCATTGTTTTTAAATTTTATTGACTGGTAATTAGTTTTAAATTAATTTGTATGTTATTAATAATCTACTACTACTAACGCACCTTTCCGTGGTCTACCTTTGTACTCGTTAATCGTTAGTCACCAATAATGACCGGTTGGTGTGAAGTATGTGCTTTGTGTTGTTATATGTTTTAAATAATTAAATAATTGTTTTTCTTTTCTATTTATTTCTGTTGTCAACATTTAAATATGCCACCCATAACTCGACAAAAACTAAAGTCTACAATATCAAATGAAGATATCTTAAACCGTACTATTATTGATAACGATGATACAAGTGACACGGATATCGAAGAAATAGAATACAACGCTTTAGTATCTGAATTGGAGATGACTTTTGAAAATACAGAACATGAAAATGACAAATTAATTGATGAAATTGCTGAATTAAACAATAAGATAATAATGCTGCAAAATGAAATTGAAGATAAAAATAAAACAATTGAAAATTTAACATGCGCAAGTAAAAACATTCAAACAAATACTTTTAAAAACAAAATAAACACTGATGCATGTGTTCAAACTGATTATAGAAAAACATATAAAAATGCATACACACAAACAGAATATTCAAACTCGAACATTATCCACAAATCAATTCAAACGGATAATGAAATAATATGCTCTAAAATAAAATCAAAATCAACATCTATGCAGACCGACAATAATAATACTAGTTTAAGTAAAGGCCATATAAAACCAAAACATAAAAATCTGATTAATTTTAGTAAATCATCAAAACAAAATATCCAAATATATGGAGATGAGCATGCTGAACATATTGCACCATTGCTATCAAACAATTTGCCCAGTAAATATAAAGTAACAGGAATTGTAAAATCTTTTGGAAGTTTTGAAAAAAAAAATCAAATATCAACTGCGGAAAAAAGAATGTTGCGACTACCGAGAAATGCATTGTGCTAATAGCTGGCTCTAACGATATTAACAAATGTCACGATTCAGCTAACATAAGCGAATTAATATTAAAATTCAATAACAAAATTAGTGAAATGGCAAATACTCCTTTTCTAGTACTATCTATTCCGTATAGATATGATCGTACAGAATATAATAAAATTATTGAGCATGTCAACAAACGTTTAAAATTAATTTGTGTGGAAAAACAGAATGTTCAATTTCAAGAAATCAATCAATTTCTTTCTAGAAAACATTTTACACGTACAGGAAAACGATTAAATAGCTACGGAAAAAAAACTTTATCTGCATTTATAACTGCAATTATGGTTCCTACAACAAATTGTGACTGCAATGAAGATGTTTCAGGTCCATCTAACAAACAATGTTTATTATATAGGAATACAGCTCCCGCAACTTTATTTAACAAGTCGTCAATAACTATTTTAAACAAACAAATTGATCAATACAATAAAAGTGTGCGTAATCATAATCAAATTAAACATGTAAATTCTAAAATGTATAGTTTAAAATCTCAAAAGAACATACCAATAAGAAGCAACTTTTGGCCCTTTCGTCACTGATCTACCGTCAATACATCTAAACTCCGCTAATACAAAAAAGAATAATGAGACTTTCAATCTAATAATTCATCACCAAAACTTAGGAAGCATAAGCAATAAAGTAGAAGAGTTAGAAGTTTTTCTTGATAAACATAAGTGCCATGTATTTTGCGTAACAGAACATTGGATTACCAAAGCAAACGAAGGAAACTTATCGATAAGCGGATATAGAATTGGTGCATCATTTGAGCGAGAAAATGTTATCCATGGCGGTAGTCTAATTTTAGTTAGAAATGATATCAAATTTAAGTTAATTAATCAAGTTAGTAAATTATGCATAATAAAAGATTTTGAATGTTGTGCTCTAACTATTAACAATAATAATACAAATATTGCTGTAGTCTGTGTATACAGAACTCCGGATAGTGATGTAACCATGTTTATAAACCAATTAGAAGATACTCTAAAATTAATATATAAACTTAAATATAATGACGTAGTAATTTGTGGAGATTTTAATATTAATTTTAACCTTCAAAATCGGACACTGAGAGAACTTTTAGATGTGTTAAATTCGTATCACATTACGCCTACAATTACAGAACCAACACGAAAACTAAATTGCATTGATAATATATGTGTAACAAAAACTTTTGAAAACTATGTAGCAAGAACTGTTGAAAACTGCATGTCCGATCATAAATTACAGTCAATAAAAATACAAATTAAAAGCACAGTTAAAGAAACCTCAAAAGTCAAATACAGGCCTGTAAACAACGAAACATGTATTAAAAACTTTATAGATTATATTGCAAAAAATGACTGGGAAGAAGTTACTGAATTATGCGATATCAATTCTAAAGTCAATATGTTTATAAACATCATAAAACATGACTTTGAAATTGCATTTCCTATTCGACAATTAAGAACATCACAAAACCAAAACCAGTGGATTACGAAAGGAATAAGAATCTCAGCAAACAAATTAAAAAGCATGCACTATTTAAAATTACACAACAATGCAGAGTTTAGTTATTACTACAGTACATACAAAAAAGTATACAAAAATGTCTTGAAACTTGCCAAAAAGCTTTATTATACAAAACAAATCGCTAATTCGACCAATAAAAGCAAGACTGCGTGGAAAATAATTAAAAATAACATAGGAAAAGAAAAATCAAACAACGATATATCAAATATTAAAATTAATGGCATTTTAGAAACAGATCCGATTAAAATTGCAAACTATTTCAATGCATATTTTAACACAATAGCTGATAACTTGATGAATAAAAATGTTGAAAAAAATGTTGAAAAAAATTTTAATCATATTAAAGAAAATTCTTTTTCAATATTTTTAACACCAGCAACTGAACAAGAAATTAAACGACATATACTATTATTAAAAGCAACTAATTCAGCATCTGATGATGGCATAACTGCCAAGTTGTTAAAAAGATCTGCTGACATCCTGACAAAACCTACCACTGATATTGTAAATCAATCAATGAGCCAAGGGGTATTTCCTGATGCTTTTAAAATAGCTAAAATATTACCTAGACATAAAGAGGGTGATACAACTATTGCAGGAAATTATAGACCAATTGCCATATTAAGTACCTTTTCTAAAATTATGGAAAACGTAGTTACAGAAAGATTAAGATCATTTTTTAATAAACACAAATTATTTAATATGTTGCAATATGGCTTTATGAAACATCGATCAACTAGGGACGCAATAGAACAATATATAGAATATATATTAGATAGTCTTGACAAAAAACAAAACTGTATAGGATTGTTTTTAGATTTAAGTAAAGCTTTTGACCTAGTAGATCATACTATACTTTTGGAAAAACTACAAAGATATGGTGTACGAGGAACAACTCCCAAATGGTTTGAAAGTTACTTAAAAAACCGACATCATTACGTTAAATTAGATAACAAAAAATCTGAATTATTGCAGTGCCAAAAAGGTGTCCCACAAGGATCAGTGCTAGGGCCACTCCTTTTTGTTATTTACGTAAATGACTTAAACGTAGACAAAACAGTGGTATTTGCTGATGATACTACTACTCTTGCATCATCAAACAACATTACCAAATTAATTGAAAATGCCAAACAAAAAATGTCTATTTTACAGGAGTTTTTTGCTAATAATGATCTATTTCTTAATATTAAAAAAACCAAAATGATACAATTTAGAGCAATAAATAAACCAATTGATTGTTCATTACTTATTCGGCAGGAGCATATTACAATCCCACAAGTAAATAAAACGAAATTCTTAGGGATATATATTGATTTTAACTGTAACTGGTACGACCATATAAATCATGTTTGTAAAAAAATTGCACCACTCTGTTATATGATGTCACGGCTACGTTACATTTTAAATACTCAAAGTTTAAAACTAATTTATTACTCATATGGCCAGTCTATTATAGCTTATGGTCTCACTGTATGGGGTAGCTCATCAAGAACTGAACGGGTATTTAAAATACAAAAAAGAATAATTCGAATAATGCTAGGCAAAAATACAAGAACACCATGTCGTGAATTATTTATTAACCAAAAAATATTAACTGTATATAGTTTGTATATCTTTAATCTATTAGTAAATCTCAAAACTAAAATATATAAATATACAAAACTAGGAAATTCCCACTACAATACCAAACATGGAAATACTATGCTTGAAACTCCCCGACATCGTCTATCAATGGTTGAAAAAAGAACGCTGTATATGTCAATTAAATGTTTTAATGTGCTACCAACAGCTTTAAAGAAGCAACCACTAAATTTGTTTAAAGTATTGTTAAAAAAACTAATGCTTACAAAAGCTTACTACTCAATTCAGGAGTATTTGGACGATGACTTTTTAAATTTTAATCTTAATTTGTAACTAGTTCTTTAATTTATTGTTTTTAACTAATCATTAGTTTTTGTCTTTTAATGCAATTGTAAGTATAGTATATATACCAAAGTTTATTATTATATTTATGTTTATTGTTTATAACTTTTTAATGTATAACTAGATATAAGCTTGGACTTTTCATATCCAATATGTAAAATTGGCAAACTGAATAAACGTATTATTATTATTATTATTATGATACTCAAATGTACTATTCCTCTCATCTTGATGAAGTAGATAAATAAAATTAATGCTGATATACAAAATATTGAACATTTTTGTAATCTACACTGTCTGCAACTTAATGACGCAAAAACTGAGTTAATATTATTTGCACCTTCTAAATCGAAAAACTACATTCTAAACTCTAAACGGTTTGAATTAATAATCAGCAATAGTGTCATTAAACCAAAAAAATTGTGTAAAAAGTTTTAGAATGTATATCGATACTGGCTTATGGGTATTTAAAAACAATATATTTAAGTAGGTACTACTTTAACATTAAAACTAAATCAAATATTAGCCAAATTTATGGCATTATCATGCTTGAATCATTGTGACACAATACATAGCCCTTTTATCAATAAAAAACTTTTATATCGCCTTCAAAAAATTTAAAATTCATGCTTGTGTTTAATTTTTGGAATAAGGAAATATGAGCTTATGGGATATAAACTCAAGAAAATAAAATGGTTAAATATGTGTCAACGTAGAATGCTACATAGTGTCTGATTATTTCATAAAGTTGTTACAACCCTCAAACTAACTTATCTGTATAGTAAGTTAACTTTCCGCACAAATGTTCATAATGTGAATATTAGATTCAAAGGCACTCTTACTCTACTAACTCATAAGACAGATTTGTTTTTAAATGTTTTTTATACTAAATAACAAATTGGATAACTGGGTACCTTCTCAATTTAAATATTTGCCGGCATCAAATTTTAAAGAAAACATGAAATCTCGTCTGATGGTATAACTTTCTAGGATTCTTACTTCTTCATTTATATATCATATCATCTATATTATTATGTGCATGTGTGTGTATTTTAAATTAAATAAAACTTTGGAATTGTACCTTAAGTTAATTAAATTAGAATTGTATAGTTGTGAACAAATATAAGGGCAAATGGTTGATTCCATTAGTTTGGATCTGAATTTGTCTTATTTACAGTACTTACAGTACAGTAAATTATTATTATTTTTAATTTATAAAAGTGTTACTGTGTTATTGTTACGTTCTGTAAATATATGCAATTTATTATTATTATTATTATACTCCTACACTCATGATAAAATTTTGAATAACAGTTTAAAATTTTTTTAAATTTTTATTATAAATTTTTAAGCTTATTTAATTTCTAGATAACATTATAGAAATAATCCAGAAAAGAAATTTCACAAAATTTAAAAATTTTATAGTTGATTTTTTTCTTTAATTTTTGAAAAGTAGTTTGATGTAATATTCTTGTTTAAATTTATTTTTAATTGCATATAGCAATATAAAAAAAAAACTAAGTTTAAATTAATTTGTTTTTAGTTGATCTTCAAGATTGGTATTTACTTAACCTGACCTGAAATAACGTTACGCATTGAATATTTTCTTATATCAAATAACACCAAAATATATCTAAATAGCAACAATAAAATTTATTTTAATATTTTAGCATATATTTTGAAATTATCAGCACATTTTAGCGGATTATGTATAAAGAATGTACTAATGTTTCTGATAATTACATTTTTAATTAATACTTTTAACATATTTTTTTTTGGATTTTTAATCTAATTATTGTTATTCACACTGTATATCCTTGAGTATATAAAATATATTAAACATAATTATAGGTCGTTTAATCAACAACAACATAAAAGTTATTTATTATGCTATTAATTTTTTTAATGTACTACTCAAACTCATTTGTGATTTGCTCACTCGGACTTCATCTCAGATTAATTAAAATAAGTTTTTTAATTATAATAAATTAAGATTAATTGTTAAATCATTTTTAGATCTTGTAAATTAATGATAGCAAACATTCTTTTTATTTTTGAATTATTTTCTTATTTAATTTTTAAACCACATCTAATATTTAATAATTAAAACGTACTCATAAACTGACAAAAACTTGATTTTACTTTATTTTAATCTATTTCTTATCAAACCTAATAGATTCTTACACATATTACAATGTTATGTGAAAAAGTTTAGTTTTAATTTGTGATAATTTTTTTAAATAGCAAATTGCAAATATTGTTCTAAATGACAACGATTTAGTAATTTAATATAAGTGTTAAGATCTAAAGTCAATAATAAAAGTAGATGTACTAAATGTCCAGGCGTTAATTATTATTATTAATAATTTAAATTAAGCCAATTTTAAGTTAACGTTTTAACTTAAAATTTCACAAACTTCTGTATCAATTTTAATTGTGCAAAAATTTAATGATAGAAATAATCTTATTTACCTAAAGCATAGTAGTATAAAGATAACAAAAAGCTAGACCTACTTTAGAATAAGTGTAATAATCGGAGGTGATTAATGTATTTTCTATTGGCTTTTAGTCTACTAGGGTACTTTACTTTTGGGAATATTGTCCCATTGTTTTCTTTATACGTGTAACAGGATGTTATATTAAATTTTTTCAGTAAGCAATTGCAAAGACTGTAGATAGTTTGCTATGCCAATTTTGAGATGAGTTTACTGGTCAGTCAATTCATAATGATTTTATCAGTAGTTTATACATGTAATAAAGCAAGCTAATTAGGCAAGAATTTTTAGTTTTTATCTCTTTTCTTAAGCGTATAACTACTTTGGTGTTCTGCCAAGAGGTTAGAATCTTACCGTCAACAAGATATTTATATAAAAAAAAAAAATACTTGGGCAATTCTATTTCAAACGGACCAGAGCAGGAGGGGTGTATTTATAAATTTGTATTAGTATTTTTTTTAGTTTCTATAACTTATTATTATTCATTTAATCGGTTTATGAGGGCATGGTTATTTTAGTTTTTTGTCATTTTTTAACTTAATTGCATTTTTTGTTTAAAAATCGCAATTTTAATTAAAAAAAATTATTAGTGAATTCAATCAGAATTTTTTTGAAGAATCTAAATCAGGCGCCATGTTTTCTTTTTAGTGAACTGGGCAAAAAAGAGCTTTTTTATAAATTGGTAAAGTTGACGTATTTTGATGTAAATTAAATGAATAACATAAATTTGTTTTGTGTATTTGGGTTTTAGGGGTCTAACACTTAAAAAAACTGCAAAATTAAGTCTATTTTTCAACATAAACTCTTACAAATACACATTCAGCAGCATTCAGAAAAACTATACATCAAGTATTATTAAAAATTTGAGTTTTGCAAACAATTCTACATAGAAATTAGTCAGTGTCGTACTTATCTAGCGTAAAAAAGCCCATCTAGAAAAAAATCAGAAGTTTAACAAAGTCATATTTTGTCACTTGAACCAATTTTGGGCGATTTTTTGATTTGATGTTTGGTAGATTTAGCGCTTGCGACACAATTTTAGAATCGATCTATTGGCGCCAAAATTTGAATATATTATTATTTTTGGCATTCAAACATAAATCTGCCTGGAGCTTATCAAAATTTAATTAATAAATGGTTTATACCACACCTTTGTGTGTTTATAATATTGTTTGTGACTATAAAAAAAATAATTCAATTTTAACGCATTTTTTGCCTGAACATTTTGTGAACATTTTTTTTTAGATAGACTTTTCTACGGCCAATAATTATTATATACTCTAATTATTTTCCATGTAAAATTGTCCCCAGAATTCAAATTTTTAATAATATTTGGTGTATTCTTCTTCTAAGCGCGGCTAAACGTGTTATTGTAAGAATTTATGTTGAAGAATAGGCTTACTTTGCAGGTTTTTTGAGTTTTATACTTTAAAAATCCAAATACACAGAACAAATTTATATTTTCCACAATATTTACAACAAAACTTTGGCGGTTAATTTTTTTTTTAAATGATCTTTTTTGCCCAGATCACAGAGAACAAAAACATGGTTTTATAGCTTTGCGGCTTATAGACTTGAAATGACGTTAGATTTAGATTCTACAAAAAAATTCTGATTGATTTCACTAGTAAATTTGTTTTTTTTAATTAAGTTTTCAATTTTTATAACATAATGCAATTAAATTAAAAACGATAAAAAAGGGTTTTATATTTTTATGAACCGTTCAAAAGACTACTAATAAGTTATAGAAACTGAAAAAACATACTAAAGCAAATTTCGCAACGCACCCTCCCTCTGCTCTGGTCCTAACCTAACTTAACCTTTAGAAAGTAATTATTATTATACATTTCATTGTTTTTAATCAATTTTATTAAAATAGACTACGTTGTTTCTCATTTCATTTCTATATAAATTTTATATTTAGTTGATGGTTTTTTTTTTTCTAAAGTATTAAAAAAAGAGGTTTTGTTTACACAGCAATATGCGATAGAGGCACACACGCATTTTGCAAAGTAATAGAATGCTTCATGTAGTTCATGATATAAGAATAAATTGTTAAGAAATTTTATCGGTTTTGGTCTTAGTGAATAGGATTACTGAATGTTATTGTTAAGAAAATCGTTACAAATTTCACTATAACAATGTTGTGACTAAACAAAATGTTTAGCTTATTATTTACTGAATATGCCTGATTGTTGTTGTTCAATATGTATGCTAAAAAAACAAAGAAATAAGCATCGGAAGAAAAAAGATAGAATCTATTTAATTTACCAAAAATATGATTGTTTGCAAAAGCACTAAAGATCTGGAGATGCTAATTAAAAAACTTGAAAAATGAAGTTAATGTATAAAATCAGTATAAACAAAAACAAGACAAGGTTATAAAAATAGAGAAGCAAAAAATGGACATGTACGTAACTGCAATAACAAGAAATTGAAAAAACAAAAGAGAAATAATGCTACACATAGAAATGACAAGATTTTGAGTGACAGAAAACCAAAAAAACTAAAGAAACTAAAGAAAACGCACCTGCAAAAACCATCATTATTGTTATATAATGAGGCCTGTTTATTATTCTAATCATAGTGGTATATATATGTATGCTGATAGTAGAATACGGATCTCATTTAAAGCCTATGCAGTTTATGAAATGCTTGACATTATATTTTATTTATTTTATAAAATACACAATTATATACTAAGTTAGGTTAGGTTAGATTTTTTCAACTTAAATAGATTAGATAGTTATTGGCTTTACATACGACTTGTATTACGTTGTTATAATCAACATGCTGAAACGTATGAAATCATATTGTATGAACAAAAATTTACATTTTAGTTAAAATTACCTAAATAATATTTTTGTTGTTTTGAGCTCCTTTTATTGATTTTTATGTGTTTAATGAGTCTCCTACCTAGATTTTTAAATAAATTGTACACAATAAATAAGTTTTCTGGGCAAATGCAGCAAATAAATTTCTTACAATTTTTGTTTTGTTTTAAATAAGATTTTTGAGTGACTTTGGTCTGCATTACATTAATTTTATGTACTTTTTGATATAATTTATGCAAAAAAATGACATACAACATTTTTCATAGATTTTATGCAATACATTTTTTTTTTAATTTTTTGTAATAAAAGAATTTTATGATTTGTATTGAAGTATTGAAAAATTTTATGATACATGCAGAACTTTTAAGGAAGTTTATATAATGAAGTAGGTCTTAACAAGTTTCATTTACTTAACAGGTATAATTGATTGATTGATTATCACCCAACATTTATTATGTATGACTTACTTTGTATTATTTTGATCGTTGAGTTTTTGTATTTTAAACTGTACATATTATTATTATTATTATTAAGGGGGCAGTTTGATGAGTGTCATAAAACTACGAGCAAACTCACGCAATTTAAATCCTTTTTAAAATAGTTTTTTTCCAACGTGTTGAGAATGAAATTTTCAATCTAATTTTCATTAGATATTTCTATCAAATACAAAACCTCACCTAATTTGTAATAAGTTATTTTTACGGTACCCAAACCTGTATAATTCAAACAGATCAATAGATGAAATGACTAAAATGTTCCTAGCCCAGCAAAAAACAATCAAACGCATAAAAAGTATAACAAATGTACAGAACAGAGGAAAAGTAAAAACAAAACTTAAATGAAACTAACGTAGCTAGATATCATGTTGATAGATATACTAAAAATATATTACAGTAGAGACCATATTAAGATCTAGAGAAAACTTTACGATAGACGGATAAAATCAAACGTAATGCAACAAAAATTAAAAAAAACCTAAGATTAGAAATGAACCAAATAAAGCTATAAAAAATTAAATTAAAAAAATGGAAAATATCCAGTTGTGGGTTTTCTTGATCAAGCCTTTCACTGTGTAGATATAACTAATTTTAACACTTGATTTAAACAAAAATTACTTTTTATAAACCCAAGCAAAACTAATTATTTAATATCATTCTACTCGTAATCTGCTTTTGATGATTAACAATGATTTAATATTTAGAACTTACACGGTAAAATTCTGA
The DNA here is from genome assembly GCA_963932245.1 of Tachinus rufipes. Lineage (NCBI taxonomy): Eukaryota > Metazoa > Arthropoda > Insecta > Coleoptera > Staphylinidae > Tachinus > Tachinus rufipes. The sequence goes on along the minus strand of OZ010745.1, from coordinate 64,672,257 downwards.
ACATATTTTAACATTGATGTTAGCTAACATCGCAGTAGAATTGTTTTAACCAATAAGATATTGAGTTTTTTAAATATTACCTAGTTATTTGCGTACCAAGTAAGGTAAGTAAAAGAAACTTACCTAACGCGCTGTGCATAAAATTTTTCTTGTTACCAAGAAAAAAAATTCATTTTTAATTTGTAATTATTTTTGATATTTCTATTTGTGACAAATGAAATAAATTTATGTGGTTAATGCACAAAATAGGCCATGCGCAAAATAAAACTAATTGATTAAAACCAAAATATAAAGTGTCATTGTATATATTTGTGAACCTAGATTGTGGAAGTTGTAAATGTTATTGTAATTAATTGCTTCTGATATAAAATATTACTGCCGGAACAATCAAAGACAAAGTATAAAAGAACATATAGAATATTTAAAGACTGGCGTCTCTCTAAAAAAGTAGTCGATATTAACAAAACTGTAAAGCTGGCGTATTTTAATGAAAGATCAAAGATAATTAACTATATAATAAAGTCCCGCTTAAGATAAAACAAATAAACAATAAAAATACTTTTGTTTTGCAACTAATTTATTCAATCGTCATTTGACAAATTAATTAAAATATTGTAATTGTTTTTATTTTGTTATTGTGTTTGATTACTTTGTATTTTATAAACTGATTTTGCTTTCAAATTTTTGGTTAAAACTGTTTTAAGTATTTTTTTATAATTAATTTCTTACTCTGTGTTTTATATATTGTATTTAGCAATAACAAAATTGTTTGCCCTCACGTCGCACACAAGTTCTAAACTCAGGCGTCATTATGCCAATCAATATTGTTTAAAGGTAATAAAAATTACTTGTTTAATTAATGTATGACAATTTTGGCAATAAAAAATTACAATTATACTAGCTTATAGTGCAAGTATTTTATGTTTAACAATGTGCGTTTATGATAATATAAACGTAACAAAATTCAAGCAATTTATATCATTTCTAAAAAGGAAAAATGATATTGGGTATTGCTGGTGCATGTCGAACAGACGATAACTTAAATTTTAAACATATTGAATTGAAACGTGGCGTGGAAATTGTAAGTTATTAAAGTTGGCAATAATTGTTTAGAAATTATTAAAAAATATATCATGTTACGACCCAAGGGTACTAAAGAATGTAGACTTTTATGCGATATAGTAAATGGAAATGTGTGTGACAAGTGGTAGGCAAGCAGAATTTATTCAATATACCGCAAAGAATTGCAATTTTTATGAATTTGGAAGACGTTTAAAATTATACAGGTCATAGTTTTTGCAGAACTTCTGCTATATTGTTGGAGAATGTCGGATCAGGTGTTATTTCACTAAAAAGACATAGATGATGGATGTTTTTCACAGTTGCGGAAGGATATGTTGGTGTTTCTACAAGCAACCAAATGTGCACGTCTAATAAAATTTCATATAAAATTGTTGATAACCTGTTCAAAATAAAAAATTTAGTAATAGTAATACGGTAAACATTCCAAATATAGTTAATTCATTCACAATTAATGCTGAAAAACTTTTTCAAGACAAAAAAATTAGTAATAGTATTACAGTAAACATATCAAATACTGTTAATTCACCCACAATTAGCATTGAAATGCTCGATCAAAACATAGAATTTACTAATACAGTCTTAACAAGATAAGTCAACTTTATTGTTCTTAATTACAATTTGTTTATATTCAATACAATGTGTTGCTATAGTGGATAAATTACTTATTATTACTGTTGACTTTTTTATAGAATAATGCTAACTTACCAATGTATATTATATATTTTAAAAAATATGCATTTAAATGTGCACTACCATAACACTACGAACAAGCTCTTCGATTAGTTAGATCACAAACCAGCCAGAAATATTATGCAATCAAATTTTTTAATGTTTTACCGCGTTTTATTTTCATTGTTTTAGCTACTTGACTTAAATTAAGTAAGTTGAAGTAAACTTTCTGTGTATTCTAAATTACTTTAACTTTGCAGATCTGTGATATTAATATTATTTTATTTTAATTATTTTACATAGCTTTTTAATCAATTTTTACACTCTTACTACGCTTTCTTTGTGATATTATTTTTTTTTCTTTAAGTAAATTAATTATTGTGTTTATGGTTTGTTTCTAGTATATAATTATTTATTTAAGATACCCCAGCTAAATAGGGTTCAATCTACATATTATTTAATTATACTTATTATCTGACTTGTGAAAAACTGTATATTATTGCACCAATAAATTATTATTATTATTATTATTATTATTAATGTGGTAACAAGAAAAAAAAAGAAACATTTATCATTTGGTATTCTTGTATTGTGCACTAGCTCACTTCAGATTATTATATAGAATTTGTTTTTGGGGCCCGTCAGCATAACTTCATTCAGTTTTTATCTCTGAATAGAAACTTGTAAGATGTATAGCATTATATTTTTAAACATCTGCAAATTTTGCCTGTTTTATTCACGGTTATTTACAAATTATGTTTATATGTACAAATCATTCTCATCCATCCTACATTATCAAAAAATTTACGTTCCGCAATCTAGGCTAAATTAACTACATGTTCAACTAATATTTTAGGTCCAATGATACAATACAATACAATAAGCAAAGCTTTTAAATCGTGTAAAAAATTAAATTTAAGCAAAACCTAAAGTTATATTTTTTTAAAAGTTATTATAGCATTGAAGTTTTTTTAAGTAGTATTTTGACAAATCTAGTATTAAAATATAAGAACTATGCATTATTGTATATTTATGAACAAATATACATTTTACCAAATTAACATAAACTCATCAACTGACTTAAACTGTATTAAAGATGTAGTGTAATTTTTTAGACATTATTAATTAAACCATTCTATTCTACTTAATTTATATTTTAACTATCAACTACAATAGATATCAGTCATTTACTGCCTACTAATAGTGTCACCAAAGCGCAAATTTAATACATTTATTACTCATAATATTTATTAGTAACGGGACTTTGCTGCAATGTTAAAATAATAATACCATATAATGTAACAACAATGGATATATCTTTTTGTTAAGATAGTTATACTTTAATCATTTTGCCGTGAGATACCGTTGATGTTGTGGTATCAAATGGTTTTAAACTGTTGAATTATTGCGACTTATTAATTATTTACTTTTTACTCCTGATGTACCAAACAGCAAAGTGAATTTAAAACCGTCATTGGAAGTAGTTTAATTTATCCGGTATGTCAAATTTAAATATGATAACCTATGATGAGATGAATTGTCAAGAATTATGAAAATAATTAGTAAAAATTGCTATTGTCAAAGTCTTTTTTGTGAAATTATATTTGCAAATAGCAACAAAATGCGTTCAAAAATACAGAAAAACGCATTTATTTCTATATTTTATAGGTTTTTTCGGCTATTTCCTAACTATTATTTGACTAAAAGACTTCGACATATCATAGTATAATCCTTTCTAAATGTACTGGTAAAAAAATTAATCGATTATCAAATTATTTGTAGAAGCAGCGATAAAGAGGAAATTTTGTTAAAATACTACAAATCAAGGTAGCGGTCGGTATGCTCTTAAGAATAAAACATGAATATTTTGTGTAAAGTAAATGTTTTAATAGCAAAAGATGTAATCGTTTACAACCGGTACATTTTCGTAAAATTTCCGTGATAAACTAAATGTAGAGAACGATTGAAATAAAAGGTTTTCCAATAAAAAATTTCATTTGAAATAGCAGGCTATTTGAGGAACTGTCAATTTTGAAGCTAGTATCTTTTGACATTTGACAAATAAAAACTACGCAATTATTAAAAATGGAACGATACACGCTTCAACAACGCATTGAAATTATTAAAAATCACTACAAAAATAGTAAAAAAATTTTAGTCGTGGTTCGCAAAACTAAAGCACTTTTTGGTTGTCGAAAAGCACCTTTTCGGCCGGCAATTGTAATCCTGGTGGAAAAATTTGAGCTGTTGGGAAAAGTTTGTGATGTGAAGAATTGAAACCGTGTGCATTGCTCAATAACACATAAGAATATTGGTGATGTAGCCCGTAGTGTTGAAGAAAACTCAGGTTTGTCAATTCCTTGTCGATCTTTGGAATTAGACATTCCACAAACAACATTACATCGTATTTTACATAAGGAGTAAGGACCTAAGTTTTAAGGTTTTTAAAGTTCAGTTAACACAAAACCTCAAGCCGGTCGATAACCATAAACGTCGTATCTTTGCTGATTGGGTCCTTCAACTGCATCAAAATTATCCGGAATTTCATTGAAAAATCATCTTCAGTGATGAGGCCCATTTTCACCTCGGAGGCTAAGTTAATAAGCAGAATTGTCGCAATTGGGTCTCAAAAAATCCAAGAATGATTGTTGAAAAGTGTTTGCATCTTCAACGTGTCACTGTTTGGTGCGGTTTTTAGGCTAGCGATGTGATTGAACCCTACTTTTTTCAAAAATAAAGCTGGTGCAACTGTTACGGTGAGTGGATGGCGCTACTGAGCTATGATTAATGATTTTTTATGGCCGGTATTGGAAGATATTGATGTGGACAACTTTTATTTTCAGCAAGACGGCGCTACGTGCCACACAAGCAACGAAACAATCGCAATTTTGCAAGTTTCCTGACCGTGTTATTTCTCGAAGAGGTTATCACAATTGGCCACCGAGATCTTGTGATTTAACACCTTTAGACTTTTTTCTTTGGGACCACGTAAAAAATGCCAATGCTCCACAATTGATTCAAGGCCTTAAGATGAAATTTGTGAAGTTGTCGAGGACATACAGCCGCAAATGTGCGAATTGGTCATGGAAAATTTCATGAAAAGAATGTGGTACTACAACCGTAACCGTGGCGGCCATTTGACTGATATCGTTTTCAAATGTTTTTATAATGAAATAAACATTTATTGATTTCTCTTAAAAAATACCCGTTTTTTTTTTAATATCAAAATAAAACCTTTTATTGGATAGCACTATATAACCGCCAAATGTATGATTTCTCACGGCAAAAGGCTTTTTAAGAAATGTTTATTTACATAAAGTGTGCAATACAATTTTTTTTTTGTAAAAGTTTATATATAAATTTTAGTATTTAAGTTTAATTTAAAAAATTTGTACAAATTTGTACATTGTACATTAACAGTCCATAATAGTATATAGAATGTACACCCAAATAAATATTTTTTTATTAACTAAATATAACTTTATAATATTTGTCAGTGTTATTTTTAAACACCTTGTAAACAGCAAACATAATGTAATTCAAATTGCGTGTGCATTGTTTTTTGAAAAAAATTTAATGACAGATGTAACCGTTTACAAAAATAGAGAGAGATAAAAATATTACCGCTGTTTGCTTGCTGGTAAGTACGGTTTCTCACGACAAAACGATATATCTATTCGCGTTGCATTTTTTTATCTAAATTTAATTATAGTATTATAGTTCTATTGAAAATGTCATTAATTGCATTGAATATAAAAGTTAGTATGTGGCTTGCAAGCGACTTAAACAAATTGCTAAAAACGTGTTTAACATTTATAAAACGTAATATTATATAAAAACAATTTGAATTGTAAATACTTCACTTTATTACTAAAGTAGTTTAGTCAGTGCAAGCCAACTTAGAAGTGATTAGTTAAATCTTTGAAGCTGGCAAAACAAAATAAGAGCGTACTATTATAATTTAAAAAATTTACAAACAAGATTAAAAATATTTACTATTCTACCTATGTTATGAAGTTATGAATAAAATAGAAAATAATTACACAAACTCGTCAAAAATGATGCAAAGTAGGATGTCATACTCGATATAACTTAGTACGTAACAGTTATGGATAAAGAATTATTACTAACTTTTAGACGTAAACAAAACAAAAATATTCAAAAAAAAGTTTAAACATTTTGAAATTTGAAAAAAAAGTTCAAACATTTTGAAATTTGAACACAAAAAATCACAGAAACAAATGCCACTGTGATATTTTTGTAACATTTTTTATATTGTTGAAAAGATAATTTTAATTATTTTAAGAGCTATAACTCAGCTTAAGAAAAAAAAAATACTACTTTACTATTAATTGTAGATTATACACAGTTTTATTTTTTCTTAATTAACCTTTACTAGTTGATTGATTATAATAAAAAGAAGTGCCTTGTACATAACTGAATTTGACATTTCTTCTTCTTTTAATGACTGCATGAATTATTTCTATACGTTGCATAATGAAAGTTTTATTGCATGTTAAGTGCATTAACATTTGTAACTAGCAAAATAATTAACTTGTAGCTAATATGGCAGCGTCAAAGTTAGCTACTTTTTTTTTAAATATGTGCTACTAACGATCTAACCTAAAAATTTACTTGTTAATAATTAATTGTGTCAAATTTATTTGTTATTTAAACATGATAAACACTAAACTATATTAATAATTGAAAAATGGTCTGTATAAATTGATATAAATCTCTAAAACGATTTTTCATTAATTAAATTATTAACATTAGTTTATATTTTATGTCTGAAATTAGCCAAAAGGTACTCATTAAATTGCTTGCAAAGTTTATTTATAATATAATGAGTTTACAGAAATTTTTGAATTCATTAAAAGAACTATTATAAAATTATGCAAATGTATCATTCTTAAGATCTTAATAAGAACTCCAAATAAAAAATATTGTATTTGCTGACTTTAATTTAAATAATATCAATCAGAATGTTATAAGTCATTAAACTATTAGCAGAACAATTTACATTTAGCGTAATGTATTGTATTGAAACTTATAGAGAACTAATTAAATAAATGCTTCGATATTACGTCTCTTAGACAATTAAATAAAATTCAATACTTTTGAATCTTTGACTTATATTTAAAACACTTAATTTATAAAAAATACTTAAGGATTATTATTAAAATGGATATAATATATAAATGTAATTATTTCTTAGGTGTTTAATTTAATTGAGCAATTTGCGTTTATTTCATTATAATACTTATTTATATTATATAATGTTCATTATAATCTTATTATACTTTTAAATGCACAACTTGTCCTCGTGTATACAAAAAACAAATTATTACCAAATATAATTAATCTTCAAAAACTAAGATCAGATAGATTTCTAAATTATGTTTCTAAATAAAATATCACTATTAATTTATAATAAATTGCTATTTTAATCATAAACAATTAAATATTATGTTCTCCTCTTTTTATTAATTATTTATTTAATCTTTATTTATGTATACTCATTATACCATATATATGTATTATGTTCATCTAAATACACATCAAGATATCATTGTCAGCAATTTAAAGTATCGATACGACTCATACCTAGTGTTAAATTACTATAAATAGTCAATAATTTTGTTATGTTATTGAATACTAACATAAATAATAATTCACATAGCATTGCTAAAACAAATAAAAAGAGATAGGCTGTCAACTTATGTAATTAGTTCTACATAAAATGCTTTGTCTATCAAATGTTTTGTAACCCTGACTTTTATAGTTCCGTATAATTAATTAAATCCGTAAATTCAAGTCATGCATAAAATAGTTCATTTGTTATATCAATATTAATGTTTTGCAGACGGTTCATTAAATATGGCAATTACATATTTTATACATTCACTTTATAGTTGAATAAATTCAATGATTTTCCAACTAAAATTGTCGGCTAAATCATAACTTTTTGGATAGTATTCTCGAAATTAATAATAATTAACTTACCAAGAGTGCAAACTTTTAATGCTGGCAATACGGAGGGGGAATACATATCAAAAACTCCAGTACATACTGGGTTATTTGCAATTTGTAAACCAATGCACGTGGACACAAATGATTCCTTCATCTCTTCAATTGATGCTCCTTTTGCAATTTCACTTCTAAATAAACCAACCCCTGTAACGTAATTTATATGTGATTTTAATTATATATTAATCGTATAAGTATAAAATTACCTAGTTTGCACGCGGGGCATGTTAGTTTTGACATCAAAGACTCTGATGTATCTGTTGTTATTAATTGTAACTCCTCTTCATTTTCCAAATCTTTGCTCTAAAGTACATAATATTGATATAAACTTATTTAATAAATGTAATAATATATTAAAAAAAAATGTATAATGCTGTTTCATTTCAATTAGTTACTAATAATTATTATTATTACCGTTCTATCTTTTGGTAGCACATGGTATTTACTCGAAATCTTGAGTAATGGATCATGATGCGGTTCCACGTTATAATCCCAATCATCTTCAAAATCTATCACATCCACTGTAGTTATTGGTGTGCTCACTAAAACAATTCTATTCAAATCGATTTTACATTAATATTTACGACTACACTGACCTGATATACTTATAACACACGCAACTATTAGAACGCCGGCTTGTAAAATTCCCTAAAATAAACGCGATTAATACTATAGCGCGCGACCACTTCAATGGTTACTTACCATTGTTGCGCCCGTGAAACCTTAATAGCAACTGACCAAGTCTTGTACTTATTGTAACTTATGAACCCAAGGTTAACAAGTAATACCATTAAACATCAATGGACAAATAATTATTTGTTTGTACGATTCACAAAAATAATAAACATTCGCACAGGAAATTCGAGCGCAATCAAACATTATGAATAATATGATTATATCTAGACGAACAAATCATATCAACTGTTTACATAAAATGGATCAAATTTCCTCAATGTCAAATATATTATTACAAATCGATATAGTTATTAATGATGCAAGTAATATTATAATACTTAATATTTTATTAAATTGCTTAATGAAATTAATGAGTGCAGAGACCTTTAACAAAACATCCTTCGTCATATACACAATTACATGCATCATATTTAATTATTAGCAATTAATCAACCTTTGTTCATTAATGCAGATTCACATAAAGTAATTATTGGTTTTGCATCAACCTATGCTAATTATATCAAGTGATGTGCGTATTTTTCTGTCATGCATGTTATATTATTTAGCTGATTTCCGACAAGTATTTGTATGTATGTATTTTATGAGTTTAATGCATTCATTATATTTTATAACTTGTTTAAAATAATATTGATTAAATAAAACGTATGTGTTAATTTTTTTCTTTATTATATACGTCATAAACCTACTAATTCATGAATGTAAGAAATTATTTTGGATATCCGTCATATGCTGTTAAAGCAATTTTTAAACTGCTGAAAACTTCCTGTTAACATTGATCAATTAAGAACATGTTTAATGTACATAGTAATATGTAACTTTGCCTATGACAAATGTAAGACATAATATCCACTTGAACAATTTATACAAGCATATTTATTATATTTTAAATACATTCAATTACTGTGATCTACATACATTGTACCTGCTCTCAGAAACTTAGATACGCTTTTCACACATATTTTAACAAGATCATTAAGAAATCACTTGATGATATTAATATCTTTACAACCGTTCAATTATTACTCGTAAACAATAATAACTGAAAAATTGTAATTTAACTTCCTTTTTAATTTTAACGCATAATTTTCATTTAATACTCAAATTTACTTACAATTATTTCGCACACTAATAGGTTCATTTGTTAATCCAATTTTAGCTTGAATTGTCATGGATCTCCATCTCTATATATTCTTTATTTATAAAATTGTAGATGATATAACTTGTATTTTTAATAATCAAACTAAATACATCTTATCAATTTTTAACAAATACAAACCTCACTTACTATTTTCAATAGAATCAGGAAACAATGGTTATGTACATTTTTTAGATTGTAAAGTAATAAGAAACAATAATAACATTTTAACTATTGATTGATACACTAAACCAACATGTTATAGAAGACATATTAAATAATTTTGAATCATACTTTCAATCATACAACTAACAAAAGTTTTGCAATGCAAATAGATTAATTAAAATATGTAATAAAGAATTTCCTGAATTAAATCTTTTTTTTTTAATAATGGTTTTCTTAACAAATTACTTAACAAGAGTACTTTTTTCTGCTAACACTTAAATCTAATTATAATAAAACTAATAATGATAATGTTAATATAATTACAACTAATTATAAAAAAGTTTGTTTGTTCCTTTATTAACGAACAAGTTAACAAAAAAAAATTATATAATACAAAATTAATATCACATTGCTCAATTAAATTAAATAATCTTATTTTTCAATAGGTAAAAAAATCAAATAATACAACGTAAAAGTGGTAGTGATCAAACTAAATGTTCTTTAGCAGCACATACTGTCTTTTTGATTTTAATAGTGTCATTATTCACTCGTTGTTGTGGCATATTATGTAATTCCTTAATATCACACTATCAAATTAAAAAAAAATTATATATATTAGATTTAGATTGAAATTATTTAAACCAATGTTGACTAAGCTATGGGTGTGTCTATTGGGAATTGGGGAATCTTGCCGGCTTGCCGGAGGGAACCGGGAACATAAAATATCCGGCATGAAACAAAAACTGACACTTTTACAGCGTCTGACCCAGATTAGGAGGCTGTAGACCAAATAGTAGCGTCTGTACTCAGAATGAGCTGCTACAAACAGCGTCTGTATCCAAAATGGGTGGCTGAAAACAAAACTCCGCCAACACGTTCGGCAAGCGCGGCGTTTTATATATACCAAATTATTTTTATTATTATTATTATAATGATTATGACTATGTCAACTTTAAATATACATCCCCAAGTGGGCAGGAGCAACGCTTCTGAATTCCACATTGACAAGTCAGTCTGCTTTTTGAATTCTGGGAGAAGCAACAAGTATGAGAAACATACCAAAAAGCACTACTACAGAACGGCTAATAGAGCTAGAAGAAAAACTGTCACATATAAAATAGGACATACTGGGACTGTGTGAAACAAGGCTACCAGGAGAAAAATGTACAGTGCTTAAAACAGGACACGTACTATACTAAAACAACTTGGAGACTAACTCACACCACGGAGGAGTCGCAGTCATCATTAACAAGAAACTGAAACACCTTGTCACAAAAAAAAAACGTATCAAAAAAAGTCATATATATTGTTCTTAAACTATCCAACAAATACACCCTTCAAATAATACAGGGCTATGCGCCTACAAGCACATCCGACAACACAGAAGTTGAGAAACTCTATGATAACTTCACCACGGCTAGATCAAAGACAAAACCGTACTTCTTGCTAATCATCGGAGACTTAAACGCTAAAATCGGCAAAACGCAAAATTTCAACACATAAAGCATTTTAGACTTGGCGCAGAAAATGCTAGAAGGGAAGCACTAGCAAATTATCTACTGTGCAAAAACCTGCTCTGTATGAATATCTTCTTTAAGAAACTAAAACAAAAAATATAGACATAGAAAAGCCCAGACCCTAAGACAAAAAACAAAATAGACTACATCATCTCAAATCAAAAACATGTATTATAGTAACTGACGTGACGGTCTTTAATAAATTTCATACTGGAAGCGACACAGACTGGTAAAAGCCAAAATAAGTATCAATACTAAGAAAAAAAGAAAGAAGATGGTACAACAAAACCAAATTGCAACTCTAAAAATACTCAAACAAAAAGAAACAAAATATCAAGATCTACTAAAAAAATGCTAAGACAAATCAATGAATACCTTATCCGAAAATCTGAAAAACAACATCCAAACCACTAACAAAAAGCTGTGTTATACTGTAAAACAAAACAAAAACAGATAACTCTTAAAAACACCTTAAAAACAAGACGATAAATAAAAAAATCTAGAAAGATATTAGAAATTACAACACTAAAAAGATAATAGAAACCATTAAAAATAATAAAAACATAAAAGTGTTAAAAAATATATAAATGAAAAACAAAAATAATACAAATGAAAGATAAAAATGGAAAAGTAAAACAAGAGAAAACCAATATAACTAACACTATTTATAAGTTTTACACATACCTCTACACATCAAACATGCTAACAGATCCTGTAAAACAACACCTTACAACGATCATAAATGTAAATTCCAAAAATATACCTGAAATAAACATTGGAGAAATCAAATCAGCCCTAAAACAAATGAAAAATGGGCAAGCACCGGGCGAAGACAACATTACGACCAATATGTTAAAACTAAAGCAAAGCTCGCTTAAAGCCAAAAAAATCTTACTAAATAAATGCTTCCAAAATGCCGAAATTTTAACAAGCTGGCGAAACGCTCATGTAAGGTTACTACATAAAAAAGGAGACAACACCAACAACATAGAAAACTACAAGCCGATAAGCTTTTTAGCACACTCCTACAAATTGTTAACTACGATTATTACAACCAGACTAACAAACAAATTAGACTTGTACTAGAAATTAGAACAAGCTGGTTTTTAAAAAGGCTACGGTACTACAGACCACTTTTAAACTATTCGCACGCTTATCAAAAAAAGTACAAAATATAACATCCCCTTCTATTTGGCATTCTTAAACTATCATAAGGCGTTTAACTTTATAAAACTATCGACAATTTTCTACGCAATGAACGATGATAGGATAGATTTGAGGTATACAAACCTTCTTAAATTTTTATATAAAAATGTTACTTTCCAAGTCAAGTTAGATAAAAACACCTTTACTGATAAAACAGCAATACAAAAGGGAGTCCGACAAGGTGACACTATCTTCCCGAAATTATTTACGCTAGCTTCAGAAACCGTGTTTAAACAACTGCACTGGAAATCTAAGAGTAAATATCGACTCTAGGAACATAAACCACCAACGATTTGCCGATGATATCGTATTAATGAGAAACAACTTGGACGTTTTAAGAACAATAATGGCAGAATTGAATAAAGCGTTAAAACCTGCAAGTTTAAAAATGAATCTTAATTAAATTAATTTTGAGAAATCTTGACGTACCAATAGGATAGGATAGGAAACGCAGAAGTACGTAAGAGATCCAAAGTAAATGACTTAATGACGCGTGCTGCACGCTTGAAATGGAACTCTCCGGATCATGTGGTTAGGCAAGACACAGACCCAAAGATTAACACATAAACAACCAAAACAAAATAAACGAAGAGTTGGAAGACCGCAACAACAATGGAAAGATAACATCTGCAAAGTATCCGGAAGAAAGTGGTACTTGATTGCCAACAATTGAAAGGAATGGCAAAAACTAGAAAAATCCTACGTTCAGCAATGAACAAAATAAAGCTAGGAAAGAAAAAGAAGAATGTTGACAAAGAAGATATCACAATAATGAATCATAAATGTCTTACAAAACTTTCTCAAAAGAATGATCTTTTCCAAACAAAATCAAAGTGGGCATTTATTGGATCATTTTTCACAAGTAATCGCAGAGTGTGTACTTTATATTTACATTAATTGTACTACTTAAAAATAAATAATTGTTTTATTTAGGAAAAAATAGTGTTGACCGATATAGGATGTATAATAGTATCTATACAGCTTTTACATTTGTTTAAACTGCGGAATGAAATATTATCAGGAGTGGATAGATGAATTAAAACACAGTTTAACAATACAAAAGAGCAAACAAATTACCAAGATGGAGAGAAACAAAGTGCAACAGGAGAGAACAAATTCTTGAGCAAATGATAGCAACTGTAAATCTTACAATATGAAACCACGGAGATACGCCAACGTTTGTAAAAGGAAGATCCAAATTATACATTGACATTACTATAGCAACGTAGGAAACGGATGGAATAGTAGGAGGCTTGACAGTGACAAAAAAAGAATTGCTAAGCTTACATACAAAATAATACAGCACAAACGAAAAAAGAAAAACAAAAAAAAGGAAGATTGAACATAAGAAGGATGGACAGAAAAGGATAAAAAAGCTATAAAAGTAGAGAAAGTTACAAAAAAACAAGAATATAGAGGAAAAATTCAAAAAGTACTCCGAGAAAAAAATGAGGAAAGCAGCAAAAGAATCAGTCTCCAAGTACAGAAAAGGTGGAAGAAGAGGATTGTACTGGTGCTACAAAAAGGTCAAAGAAAGCATAAAACAGAGAAGATGAGTAAAAAAATTGACAAACCTAAAGAAAAACTAAAAAATCTGAATCTGAAGAAAACAATAAAAGCAATAAAAAAAATGCTGAAAAGAAATGTTAGAACCCATAGACGAAGATCCCTAGAGAAAGCCTTACAAAATAGTCATAAATAAATTAAGAGAAATGTAAGCGGTGTGCGTAAAGGAAGAATAGAGAAAAAAAGTAATAATTGAGAAATTGTTTTCCACTGGAGGAATTGTAGAAGATCCAGCAGAAATATCTGACAAAACTGAAGCAGTCTTTGCTACAGTGTACAATATAAAACAGAAACAAAATAAAACAAAAACTACTTTATAACAAAGCACTTGTCCGGACAAGATAACAACAAAGATAGTAAAAGCAGAGCTAGAAGGAAATGAGATAAAGATAACACAAATAATAAAAAAATATCTAAAGGAACATTTTTGGCTTGCTGGACAAAGGCAAAGTTAATGTTAATTGAAAAGAAGAAGGAAACAAGCAAAACAACGGCGTATAGACAATATGCTTGATCAACACAATACCAAAAATTATGAACAAAAAATTGAAAAAAAAAAACTAAAACGTTAAAAAAATGCTTAGTAGGTTTATGCCAAACAAGGGAGGATTTTGAAAAGGAACATGGAGATTAATAGCAATGGCGGCTAGAAGTAAACTAATGTACGACGCAGAAACATAAAAACATAAAGGAAATAAGAGAAACTATGAGAACAAGCTTGTTAATGATTTGCAAAAATAACTAGTAGAGAATAAACGGGCAACGTGTTACTATACAACACAACTATTTACCAGAAAAAATGGAGAAATAAGAAAAAATGTATATTCTGTCAAGAACGACAACGCAACACATACGCAAATAGAATGAGAGAGGGAGAAAGATACGAAAAAGTTAGAAAAGGTATTGAAAAACAAAATTGAAAAATTTACAATTAATAATATACGCCTAAGTGACAAAAGCAAATAGAGAGCCCTAAAAAACTATGCAATGACAGTACTAATAACAAAAATAAGAGTTTAAAGCTTCAAGATTTAGATAAAATAAAACAAAAAAAACACACAGATTAATATAAAATAAACATAAAAGCCAAAACAACTATGACAACATGACAACATTTACTGAAATATTAGAACCAACCAAAATTGCAGAGATAAAGAAAAGATTGAAAAAAACTGTTTAAAGAAAGCATACTAAGGAAATTGACTAAGCAATTTTTAAATAGTAAATACGCCATTTTAAGGTTGACAGACAATGCATCTTTTAAATTAACCAGAGTAAATCTGTCAACCAGGGGTTACTAATAACTAACCCCAACTTAAGATTCAAAAATCTTACTAAAAGTAAAACTGCAATCTACTACCAACGGAGATACACCTAAAGCTGCACAAAATATTTATAAAAAAAAGAAGTACTTAACAAATAACTTAGCTAAACAAAAATAAGAAAAAAAAAGATAGATGTCAGTGTATGAAATTAAAAAGACAAATAAGATATTAGGAGAAATAAACCCGGGACAGCATGTGTTGCCGCAGTAGACTGTACATTCCGCGTGGCCAAAATCAAACCATCTTAAGGTAGTACCACATTAGTAACAATGACAAATGACAAATAGCAGATTAACAGCAGGACTAACAAGGAAAAAAAAAACAAAAGGTATTGCTGTGAGTTAGGGCCATTTGCTGAGGCTACTCCAGTAACGTAAATAATATGATTATTGTAGCATTTAAATTGTAGTTTAAATTAAATTATTTATCAAAAAAATAATTCAGAACAAATATTTATTTAAAGACAATTACAAAAATTCATTTTATTAGGAAAATAACCATCAACTTTTAGTCTTTATTTTTAAAACTATTTTGGCTAATAAATAAAATAAAAAAAGTTTTTAAAGTTTATGTTTAATACAATAAATGTTCTTACTAAACGTAGAATGCTTGTAAATCAGCTGTAATAAACTTTGTCTAAAATATTTTTTTAGTGATAGGGAAATGCATTACGCACATTATGTAAGGTTTCCAATTGCCCATATATCCAATAAAACCCTAAACTTTTATATCCATCTAAACCAGCTATGGTATTACTTCACAAATCTAAAACACTTTTATTCTAATGTTTTTTCAGCAAGAACACTTTACCAGTGTATACTTTGGGTTATCTGTTTACCACAGACACATTATTTTTATCTATGGTCTTACCAAAGGTATAATAATCTGCGTCCATTTAGTGACATCTTTTTTAATTTGCTATTTTTCTTTTCATTTTCTAATTTTTTTAATTTTGTTATTTTTTTGTTTCTTTAGTTGTTTTTTTATTTTATCAACTTGCTTTTGAACAAGGAGGTGGATAGGGATTGTTTTTGTTATTGCCTGTATAAGCTTAGTCAAAACTGTTCTGAAGGCATTTGCTAAGAATAGAATTATCCTGTTTTTTTTTTAATGTTACAGTTATTCCATATACCGTCATCTCATTACTCTGCGCTTCTCCGTTTTAAGGTTTCCCCCGTTTGGCATCGTTTTTGCCAGAATTACTGGTTTCTCTGATTTTTATTTGATTTCAGTTATATGTAGTCTCATGTTCCAGTTTTTACTTATCCTCATTCTTAAATTTTTAATGCTTTAATCTTAGGATTTGATTGTAGTATCTCATAGACTGATCTCTACTATGATTTTTTTCTGCTCACTTCCGTTTTCTGTGTTACCAGCTGTAAATATTTTTGATCTACACATTTATTTATTTTATGCTGTTACTTTTAGCAATCATGGCAAGATTGTTTATATTAAGTTTTTCAATTATTACTAGTTTTGCCTTTTTAAGACCGTGGAAAAGATGACTTGCCTGATAAGTTTGTTTAAAGCTGTGGCCTTTGTATTGCAAAGGCAATCAGAGAAATAGATTGCCATCATACCATCTGTAGGTTATTTTATCTGTACATTTTGGTATTATAGATACGTCTATTTTCAGTTTTTTCTATGTTGTTTAGTATTGGTTTAAAATTAATTTTATTGCTTTGGTCATTACTTCATCTCCTGTAAATTTAGCTTTTTTGCACCGTTTTTTCTATGACATTTTTTTGGAGTTTATTGTTGCCTTTTTTAAAGTTTTTTTTTTTTTTTTTTGGATATGCCTTTTGTGCTTGTTGCAGTAGGCCGATGCCTTTTGTTGTCTTGCAATTTAATCTTACAGTTTTTTTTTTGTTTTTATACAGCACGTACTTTTGCCTGCAATATTTTTATTCCACCAATATATTGGTTTGTAGTTTACTGCAAAAGACACAGACATTTTTTCTCTCTTGTTTTCTTCTTTTCTGGACACTATTTCTATGTGTATGTTTATGTGGTCAATCAAATTTTTTTTTATGCCAAACTTGGCATTGACATTACCACCAATAATTTTGTTTTTTTGTGTTTGCTCTAATGTGGCGGTGCTTAATTCTGCAAAACATTTTTTAAATTGTTTGATAATTTTATTTGAGAAAAATAACATAAGTACATCCCGTGTCTCCGCTCAGGCAAAGCTCTGGCCATTTTTGGATTTTGTTGTTTGAAATTTTGTATTGTCTGGAATAAAAATTGCAGATTTTTTTTGTTTTTTGTGATTTATTTAATTCTGCTTATTGCTGTTTTTTTTATTTGGTTCTAAGATTAAAGTAAAGTCTGTTTTTGTTTTCTCGCAGTTCTATTTTAGTAAGTCTATTACCGCTTTACATCTGTTTAAGTTAACTTGGATTTATATTATTATCTGGCTCATTTCTTAAGTGCAGAGCATTTTATGTTTTTTGTTTTGCGACCTTCTACTTTGCACAGGCAGCACTTTTGTTTGTCGATGCACTCTTTTATTTTATGCCTAGTACTCCCTTAGTTTCTGTAAAGTTTGCTTTCTGTTCCTTGTATTACTTAATATCTGTTCCAACCTAAACTTTTTTTTTTTGCTGTAAGGTGTTTTAAAGCTTTTTTTGCATTCTTACAAAAACATATTTTACTCTATTTTGGTTAGTTTTTTTTGTTAAATTCATTGAGTTTACTTTGACACTGAAGTTGCTTCTTATGAGAACCTTGTTGATGACTTCTCTTACTCTGTCTTTGTTGAGGTCTAAAGTAGAAATCTTATTGTCTTTTTTCTTTTATTGAGTTTTGTGACAGCTACTTTACTGACTTTTTTAATGTTCTTTTAACATTTTTTTTTCCTTCTTGTTTATGACTATTAGTTTAATGTTGCCTATCATTGTCTTATTTATTCCAGCCAAGATTATTTCTTTTGCGTCTATGTCACTTACTAATTAGGATTGTGTTCATTTGTCTGTTCTATTGCTTTTTATGCATTTTTTTTACTTGTATTTTTTTATTTTGCAGTGTATTGTCATTTTGAGTCGCTTCTCGTTGAAGCAAAATTTTAACACTTTTCTTACCATTTCTGCTTCTGCATCCTTGATACAAGCTAGCATTTCTTTTCTTTTCTTTTCTTAGTTGAATTTTTTTGTAACTTCAATCTACCGTTTAGTGTTTTTTTTTGTTATTTTGTTTTAATTTACCGTGTACATTATTTAAACAATAAATTACAAGCTAATGTTTGAGGTATTATATTTACTGAAACTTATATTAAGCCTAAAATTTTAAATATAATTTTTTTTATGAGACAGTTAAAATTATTTGTTGAAAGCCATAGACTGTCACAAGGTAATTTTAATAATAATTTTTTTTTTATGAGACAGGTAAAATAATTTGTTGAAAGCCATAGACTGTCACAAGGTATCTTGTAGTAAAATTTTTAATAACAATAATTAATTTTATTCTAAAACAGACTCTTGTTACATATTTGTTACTATTAATATTTATGCTTCTTTAAATTCTATTCGGTAAATATTTAATATTTTTTTAATTAGTTTACTAGTTACTTTATTACTCTGTTAAATGTAGTTTGAAGTCATTTCTCTATTCTCTACTTTATTTTTCACTTTATTGAATAATAAAATGTCGTGGTGTTAAAAACGTAAATAATAAGTTAAAAGTTTTTTAGGCACTATCAGTTTTAAATGACACATTAAAGCAAAGAATAAAGAAACAGTTATTATTTATTTAATACAAGTAATTCACTACATTGTTAATTTGTTCCCAGTTAAAACAATTGACTAGCTAACCAAATTATTAACAAATAATAAAAATAACTATTTTAAATCAGTGTTTTATGGTCTATGTTTGTATAAAATAGTTGAAAACATCCAATACATACTTTTAATTTTAGTATATTTTCAAATGAAATTAGATCTCGGCAATAAAATGGTTATTATAATATAGTTAATAGAGTTGACTGTTACTACTTAACAATCCATAATATAATCTTCTAAATGATTATAAATATAATTCATTTTTTTATTTTATACCGTAATATGGTATTTATAAAACTATTATATACAAATTATATACAAATACGCGCAGCCAAGAGATATCAGTGAGTACTAATAGGTGGCTATTGTACCCTATGTTAGACTGACGTAAGTCGCTTCGAATGTTTGTTGTACAAAGTCTCAGTTTGTTGTTTTGGCTCATTTTGCTGTTGGATCTTAATAGCGACTCTAAACAGTTGGATGGTATTCTAGCTTTGTCTATTATGTTCTAAACATAAAGTTGGAAGTTTAGACGTTTATCTAAAAATGTAGTTTTAAGTATTTTGGTGTTGTTTGAAAATGTTCTTGTATGGCGTAGTTTTTCTTTGAAAAAAAGGTACAGCTTTACATTTTTTATTAACTTAAATGCGTCAGAGGTTCATCCAATTTTTGTATTTGAGAGATGCTGTCTGTGCCCTTAATGTGACTACTATTGTGTGTTTTTAAATTGGAAACAAATTAATTAAATTGAACTGGCGATAAAATTAAGTCTTGCGGTAATTAAATGCGGAGTTAACACGTAGTAGTTAAATTTGTTGCAAAATTAAAGAGTTTTAGATTGTAAAGAAGACCATTGTGTCAAACCTTGCCGAAAGCTTTATCAACGTCAAAAAAGACTCTTTTGTGATTATTTTAATCTAAAGGTTTTAGAGATATGATCTGTAATACAAATAAACTACTAAACTGCACAGTGTTTGTATCAAAAAAAGTGCTGGTAGTCCGACATCAAACGCTCTGCTTTGCTGTGGTTTTAAAGTTGATTCAAAATCACTTTTTCTGTGATCTTGTTTAAAGCGCACAAGAAACTTATGAGTTGGTAGTTTTAAACGCCTTCCTGCATCTAGTCAACCTCTTGGTGATTACTGTAGGAGTGGTCTAGGTCTCACTCATTGTTGTAGACCGTAGAGCACTAGAATTTAAAGTTGTCAGTAAATGTTTTGGCCTTGTTTTTAATTGTGTAAGTTAAGCTGTTCGAGCCTTAAATAGATAAAATTGGTGTCTTTTTATTGTTTTTAAAATTTGCCACATTACGTATTTGCGTTTTGTGATTGATTCAAGCGCATTTTGTTCTTGTTCTCTTTTATAGCTTGCTTCACTAGACAATTGAAGTTGTTTATTGCATCACAATTGTCCGGAATATAATTACGTTGCCAAATAAAATAGCTCTATTACGTTCTTGGATTAAATTGTTGGCCTTTCATCTTAAACCTAGAGGGTTGTTAGCCTGTTAAAAATTTTGTGGTTTTACCCAAAGCAAATTTTATTTTGTCAGTTAGTTTGTCAATAACCAGTCTACAAAACCTTTGTTTATATTATAGACAAATTGCCCAAATTATTATTTAAGATGCAAGAGAAAAGCGGCCAGTCTGTTTTGTGAACAGTTAATTTGTTTCTACTTGATTATAATTTAGGCATAAATCGTTAACTAACTGACTAACTAACTAACTAACTAACTAACTCTAATAAAAACGTCATAGTCAATGTTTTTAAACACTATATCAAAAACATTAGATCTGTATCCCGCTCAGTAGTTAGTGTATCAAAAGCAAAAATTATGATTTCTATTTGTTGTACTTAGTTGTAAATAACGTGTCTTTTTGCATTTGTTGCACAACTAAACCACGCCGGATATTTAACATTTAGATCTAAGCCAAAACTATTTTAATTGGGTTTAGATTAGGCGCATTAATTATAATAGAGTTTGTCTTTAGTGTGTTTGTGTCGGGACTAACAATTTTAGAACAATCTGCCGACAATAATATTTTGACAATAATTGCTGTGACCCAACGTAAAAGTATTTGGGATATCTATCCTACATCAATGTCTAAGAAGATTTCTTCAATTTTGCAATAGCATATACAAAGATTAACATTATTTGGCGTGTTAACTATATTATTTTACAAAAGCATTTGGTTTAAGTTATTGAAAGAATTGTTTGAGTTAAAAATTTAAGAATATGATTGTTTACCCTTGAACCAGAACTGGGACGGGTGAGAAGAGGGTTTGTGAGTTGTAGGAGCTGAAGAATTTAGTTTATTGAAGCGTCGGCGCAACTTTTCGTGTGTTGCTCTTAGCATAATGCACAAATAGCGGGGGTCTTTTTGTTCTTGTGGCAGCCAATGCATGCAAACTTTTTCTGACCTATAATATTAATTAGTTTAGAGATCCGTTAGAAAAGTGCCGTGATTTACATTTAGACGACCTAATTTAATAAAATTTATTACATAGATTAATATATTGTACAACCGCTGTAACATTTTTTTGACATTATATTGTTTTATAAATCACTTTGTATTATTTATTACCCAGACATAAATTATATGAGTATATAAATGTGTACACAAAGGTACTGTAGTTTAAGTTAGAAATCAATAGTCATTTGATATCATTTTATTTTTAATCCCAATTTTATGAAGGTCCTGGCATTGGGGTAACGTAAATAAAGTTGATCTAGTATACATATTTTTTTATTTAAATTAAATAGCCGTGTCCTTAAAGTTTCATTCACAAAACTAATATACCCGTGATCAAATAAAAAATTATTTAAGGGTAGTTATTGACGAGTATTGAATCTTTCATTGACAAGCTTAAATGGTAATTATGTTTCAGAAGGTTAAGTATTTTTAACTTGCGATATAAATATTGAATAAGTTCTTTACTGCTATCATACTAACTACACATTTTAAAATAAAAAATATAATTGAAAAAAATTAACATGCTGTAAATATAATCATTGATTAATCATTTTAATATATTTTTTATAATATTGTACAAATTATTACAAAATGACTGCATTTGGCAGTTGATAAAGTTAACGCCAACTATTTCTTACTATTATTAGCGTAACATTACTCTTTTTGATAACATACATTGGTTTGTAGAAAAAATTAAAATATGCTTGAAGCAAATCAGTGGTATAATACAGAGTGGTTGTGAAATAATAAGGTTTTTTAAATATTTTTGCAAGATTTTTAGTGGTTTTAATGTTCTTAATCTGTTTTCTTGAACTTTGCTAAAGCCGATAGTGTACAACGTAAACAATTTCTTTATATGAATGGCTTGTTGGTGGTTGCTTCTTACGGGTACAACTTTTTTTTCAAATTGTTTAATAGTTTGTTATTTGTGATTTACAAACGTTGTATTAAGAATTTATGTATCGGAAATAGCCATCTGTATTGATTATTCTTCTGTAATAATGCGTTTTTACTATTTTCATTCCGTTCTTGTGTAAACACTATTATACATATAATTTAATTATTAAAAATAACTGTTTATTCAACACACACTTAAAACTATTTCAAATTTACACTGCACTCTACAAATCATAATTTATTATTATGTGTTAATACTAATATTACATTAAAATGTCTTTAATAAATATTAACCAACAAACTCCGTCTTGTTGAAGGTAACTAGAAAAGATGCATCTAAAAGTGTAATGTAAATGTAAAACATTTAGTATATAATCATTTTGTTCTTGTGTAAACACTATTGTACATATAATTTAATCATTCAATTTACAATCCTTTACAATTATCTATTATTATTATTATTATGATAAATATTGACATATTATTAGTTTCAATAATGGTTAACAGTATAAAAACATAGATTATAATGGTTGTTTTGCTAATAAAAAAAATGGAAACAACAAGTTTATTTGTATATTCATAAATAATGTGTCAAAAATATTGTTTTATTTTTAAATAACGTGCTACAATAATTTTATTGTCTACTATGTATTTTGTATTTATTTTAATTGCTTATAATTACATTAATTACAATATAATAATTGTGTTACGCCTATGGTGAAACCCCTTAGAGATTTTTTTTTATATTTACAATAAGCGTACTTGGCTGTCTACATCGTAAACCTCAGTTTCTCGCCCGAACTGTATAAAAGTCATAACCTAAACAACATAATAATAAATACTATAAATAACTAAACTTAAACTTAATACCAAACAGAACTAATCCTATAAACCATAGACAATTGTATTATTAAATCATTACATTTTTGAACTCATATTTTACTTGAACTTTGTAAAATTTGTATTATTTGCAAAATTTTTTACGTTATTGTGTATTGTTGATAGTCACTTTACTATTGTTAACACTCTATAATTACTTTTTCATAAACAACCTTATCAACAAAAAAATTTTACATTACGAATAAGGAATCCATTAATCTATTTGTAATATAACTTTGTAGTAATTTCGAATAAATATTTAGTTTGAAAAATTAAGGCCAGTCTTAAAATATAATAATAACATTGATTATTTATCATTCATCATCATCATAATTCAACAATTCAATTACGTCCGTGCACTGTAAACGCCAATAATTAAATTTGCATCGTTATTAAGAAAAATTAACAAAATCAATTCAGTTAAATGCCATCAGTTTTTTCTCATACATGAAAAGTGCATAGAAAAATAGAAAACCAGCATAAATCAGTAAAGTCATTATAAACCTAGGTATTACGTACCCAAACAAAGTTCTGACTTCGTTTCTGATGTTTAATAATTTTAGAACAAACAAAAAATTACATGTAGTATGATCAAATTTGCACGTCATTGGTAGAAGACTTGTTTGTAGACAGATTACAACCAAATGTAAATACAACTATTACTCTTTAAGACTTTTTTGTTATAAATGAAAAATATGTGTGTAAAAGTAAAAAAGGAATAGATAGAACATTGTGGAACGAGTGGAACCACACTCGTTGAAACTATCACATTGAAGACTAGATTTAAGCAGCCTGTACACATTTATCTTAAATATTTGTGGCTTATAAATCTTGGAAAATACTAAATTTAGAAGTTTATTCCATGTGTCTATAGTACGGTTAAAAACAATTTCATTAAAAGTTTTGGTTCTACATCTCGGAACTGTCAATGAGTATATGTTAGATTTTATAGCAAACCTTGTACTACAAGTAAATATTTGTTTATATGGCAATATGTTTATCATTTTGGTTAGCCAATGCCCATGGAAATATTTATAAAAAATACAAAGATCTGCAATATTAGGCCAGTGTGGTAAAGTATCTAAGTCATTTTTAGGTTAGCAATGATCCACTATAGCTCGCTTTTAATTAGAATTTAAAAAAAAATGTGTAGTTTTGAATCCTCCTCGCCATACTTGAGAACAATATTTAATACAAGGACGAATATAAGTTTTATATACATGCAAAAGCTAAACATAAGTGAAAAACTGTTTACATTTATCAAGGAAAGATCATGAGAGATTGTAACCCTTATAAGACAAATAGAAAAAGATTTAGATATGGATTCAATGTTTAGTTTAATATTTGGTACTGGTAATACCTTGGATTTTGATTTTAAAACAGTAAGAAGTTGAGTATTTAGAGTTAAAATTGACTATGTTGAAAATACCCCATTCAGATATTGTTTTGAAGTCTTTGTTTATACATGCCACAGATTTTAACCTAAAAATTTCATCATCTACAAAACTGTAAATAATTTTTTTAGGTATTTGAAGAAGTTTATTAATGTAAATCAAAAATAAAGTTGGTGAAAGAGCAAAATCTTGAATATTTCAAAATTAAAACACAATTTTTCTATTGTCAATAAAACTATTAATAAGATTTACAGATTTATAATAAAGACATGACATGAAATTAAGATGTCATACCATATAAAATGCTTTAAAAATGTCTAGAGCTACTGCAAGATTTTCTTTATGCTTGTCTAAAGTAAAATTTGTGATCAACATAAATCAGAAAATTTGTTGTTAAATGTTTTAATCAAATTCTATATTGAGTATATAAGATGTAGTTATTTGTTGTACTTGACAATGTGGAAATTAAAATATTTTTTAAAAATGTTTGACAGATTGGACAATAATGCAATAATTTAAAGAATCAGATTTGTCTTTCTTTATAGGTATAGCTTAAACATTTGCAACTTTTAACAGTTCAGGAACGTTTCTTTTTTGTATGATAAGGCAATTATTTTAGTCAAAATAAAAACTAATTTATTTGCAAATGTTTTAAGAATAATAGGTAAAATTTTATCTAAACTTGATGCTTTTCTGGTATATAATTTAAGAGAGTAATTTTTAACAATGCGTTGCCTAAAATAAATTTGACTTACAGCAGGCATTGTAGAAGCAACAATAGAAAGTTTTAGAATTAGATGCAAATTGGTTTGCAAAAATATTTCCTTTTTTTTTGGACCAGTGACTAAATTGTTTTGATTGTTTTAAAGATTTTAAACTACATTGCAATGGTAGTGGTTAACGTCCGACGGAGAAACGGCTTAACGGTAATTTAAATAGTGATTAGCAGATGATTATCTAGGAAATTTAAAAAGTAGAAAACTGTAAATTAATACCAACAGTAATAAGAAATGCAAAACAAGTTTTGTGAAAATGCAAAAGGTTTAATAACTTTGACAAGGACACATTAAAAAAAGTGCGGTCGTGTTTTAAAAACACACTCGTGTCGTGACGTGCAACTCGTACTGCGGAAACCGCAAATTAAGCTCAAAACTAGGCCAAGACGAAAAAAAAACGAGCTATGGATGTATTTTTAAAAAGGAGGAAGTTACAAAAAACTCCGCCGGAGATAAAAAAATTATGAACCCTGGTCAAACCACAAAAAGGAAAAGAGATGTAAACTTACCAGGCAATACCAATAAAGCGAAAAAAGTAAATAACCCTACAACAATTGAAATAATGGGAGAATAATTAGTGAGCTTAGAGATTTAACCAGTGAGTGTTCAAACACTAAAGTAGAAATAAAAAAAGGTGGCAAATCTTCTAGACATGAACATGAAAAGACTGGAGTTCAAAAAAAATTAGAAAATAGAACAAGAAACAAAAAAAATGAAATGTCGACACAAACGGTAGAGACTGGAGATAATAAGAAAGATAATATCCAAAACCACTTTATTTTAGACCGAGAGATAATAGAAATAGTTAATAAAAAAAAGAAAAAAAATCATTAACAAAGAATGTAAAGAAACGGACTACAAATTTGTAATAATAGAAAAAAAGAACCCAATAATGGAAAATGAGAGTGATACTGGAGTATTAATAAATGATGATAAAATAGGAAAAAAATCGGGTATTCTACCACAAGCCAAAGTAAAATACAAAGAATTAATGGAGGAAGAAGAAGAGAAAGAAACTTTATATGTAGAAATTTTAAAAATTTTAAACGAGAAAAAAAGGAAAAGTACACATTATTAAACAGAGAGTCAAAACAGAAAGGAAAAGGAGATAAATATTCTAATAGCTATAAAAAAATTTCTTAACAATGCAAAATTATTGAATATTAATGAAATAAATAAAACAATACCAACTGAAATAGCGCCAAGAAAGACAAAAAATTTATGGAGATGGCAGAAAGAAAAACTCATACAAAAGTAAGACTGTCCGTGCCAACACAAGTACAGTTATTAGAAACAAATTGAGAAGGAAGACCAGGAACAGAAACAGGAATTTAAATAGTGAGCAAACAAAGCGTAACATATGCAAACTTGCCGAGACAGGCAAAACTACAGATAAAAGAATCTACATTCAAGGAGATAAGAGAAACAACAAAGAGGAGTTGTTTCTAATTATAAAGAAAAATGAAAGCAAAAAACAGATGGAAAAAATAAGAAATGGAGTAGAAAGTTACAATTTAAAAAAAGCCAACAACGTACTCACAAAGTTAGTGATTATCAAAGATATTAGTCCGGAGACTACCAGAAGAAAAATATTGAAAGAAATTATGAACAAAGCAAATACAGAAAGAAGTACGATAATATCCTTAAAGAAATGGTATAGAGAAAAATAAACAACTATAGTCAAGATGGGCAAAAAAGCAGTGGAGCAGATAATAAGAGAAAGAAGAATAAACATAAAACTCATAAAATGCAGAGTAGAGAAAGTAACAGCAAACAAAAGAAAAAGTTACAAATGCTGGGTAAAAATAATTGTAGTAGCGGAATGCAAAAAAGAAGATAAGTCATTGCTATGCATAAAATGCAGAAAGAAAGGACGCCAAGTTGCCGAATGCAAAAACAAAGAATACTGCATAAAATGCAGAACAATAGGACACATAACGGGAGAGAGAAGATGTTCGGCTACAAAGAAAATAAAAACGAAGAAAACAAAGAAAAATATAGAGGACAACGGCCCCAATAACTGGAGACAACACAAAAAACAGATAATAAACTAAAATGTATAAGTTTATACAAACAAACATAGAGAAGAGAAGAATGGCGCACGATATACTGCAGCAGCAGAGAGAGAAGAAATAGACCTAGTGATAGTGAGTGAACTAAATAAAATCAAACTAAATTGTGAGTGGATAAGATAAGAGACAATAAAACAGAGGCGGCTATATTAGCTAGGGGAAAGTGTAGAGACAAAGTGAAAAGATGGAGAACACCAAAAAAGGGAATAGTGTGGGCTGAAGTAAAAAGTATGATAGTATACAGCTGTTATGTCAGTCCAAACTGCGGAATGGAATACAATCGTAAGGGGATAGAAGAATTAGAAAGCAGTTTAAAAAAACAAAAAAACAACAAAATCATTGTAGGAAGAGATTTTAATGTAAAATCACCGAAATGGGGAGGATACAAGAGGAATTTAAGTGGAAAAATAATAACCTGAGTTGAACCTTGCCATTTTCAATAAAAAAGACAAACCTACGTTTGTAAAAAAAAGCTTAAAATGACATATTGACATTACCACAGCAACATGGAAAATGACAGAAGTAGTAAATGAATAGACCGTGATAGAAAATCACTGAGTTTACACAAACATATACAATATAATACAAAGGAGAAAAAAAAAACAAGAGTACACGAGAAAAGGTAGATAGAACGTAAAAAAAATGAAGAAAATAAAAAGAGCTATAAAAACATAAAACAAAAATATTAAGAAGAGATGCGAAAGATATTCAGAAAAGCTGAGAAAAGTGATAGATGAAGCAATTCCCAAGTGCGGAAAAGGGGGATAAAAAAGACTGTACTGGTGGTGCAAGGAAATAAAAAATTGCAGAAAAAAAAACAATAACAATACAAACAGGGAAGAAAATCAAAAGACAGAAAAAAAGAAATAAAAATATAAAGAAAACGGAGAAGGAACTAAATAACAACAAAAAAATCTTAAAAAAGACAATTAGGGCTAACAGAAAAATATGCTGGAAAGATGAAATCTATAGACGGTCATCATTAAAGACAACCGTACAAAATAGTGATAAATAAACTGGAAAGAAAAACAAAGGGAGTCTACCTAAAAGAAGATGAAGGAAAAGATGTCAAAAGAAAAGATAAAGGAGATTATGAAAAATTGCCTAACAACAAAGCACCAAGTCCGAACAAAATAACAACAGATATTGTTAAAGTAGCTCTAGACGAAAACAAGGTAGAAATAACTCAAATAATCAACAAATGCCTGAAAGACGGAACTTTTTAGAATGTTGGTAAGAGGCTACCCTAGTACTGATTAAGAAGAAGAAAAAAGTATTAAAACAACGTCATACATATATATAAATCAAAAAATAAAAGAAAAGGGAAGATGAGAAAAGGAACAATACGGATTCACTAAGGAAAAAAAGCGTTGGACATACAGAACTCGTTTAACAGCGTGTTATGAGAAGCAATTATAAAGGCGGCAAAGAAAAGAGAACTGAACAAGAAAACGATCAAGATCATATAGAGCAGTGTTTCTTAACCTTTTTTGTGCCATGCCCCACCGAAGCTTTTCTAAAATTTGTATGCCCTCTTATATAACATATACATAATTTTTAATATTAAAAAATTGAATTGTTGATTTAAAAAACTTAAATAATAAGTTTCAGGAAGAAATTACTAGGAAATTGTTAACAAAACACAATAAGTAAATTTTCAAAACATAAAATGAAAAACTGAAATTCAAATTTGAAATAATTTTAATAAAATTTTTTCTATATTAATTTAATATTTTAATTTAGTGAAATTCTTGCGCTTGATGCTTGCTGCATAAAGAATTTATGTTAGGTTCCAATTTGGTTAGCTTTAGTCTTAAGTCTCCCCGTTGTGTTATATTCAGACACTTACTTTTTTTATCAGTAAATCATTTAAGCCACATTCAACTTAATAAGAAGATAAAAACGGTAACAATAGTTTTCTTGCATATTTGGTTAAATTTGGGTATTTGGTTCCTGTTTTTTCACAAAGTCATGTCATTGCTTCTTTTATATTAAATAAAGTTTTAACTGACTCATCATTTTGCATTTCTGCGAATTTTTCTTGATACTGCTTATTTGTTTCATCAGATAAATTCACTAACATTGGCTGCATCATTCATGTTGAAAAATTGATTTGATTTAAATCAGGAAATAGTTATTTTAAATCAGCCGGTAGAATTTTCAGATGATTGACAATAACAAGTATAGCGGTATCATTTACTTCACATTTTTAGAGCCAATGAAACTGTTCAAAGTTTTTGATGTTAATATATTTCTGACATAACTCAATAATTATACCTTTGCTTTTGCATCGACAAGAGTTTTATTTGTTCTTTGATGTTGATATTTTGGTCTCGTCATTTTTGAATAGCCTCCCTTAACAATCAGATTGCCTCTCTGTGGGGCATGGGCCCCACGTTGGGAAACACCGATACAGAGCGACTTACAGAGTAGAAACATATTGACCAAGAAAGAAAGATTCATTCTTACCAGAGGGGTACCACAGGGATCAGCACTTAGACCAAAACTATGGAATCTTGTATATAATGAGTTACAAAGGAATGACAATAACGGCATTTGCAGACGACGTAGCACAAGTAGGTAAGGACGAAGAAATGAAAGTACTAAACAGAAGACTAGAAGTGGCAATAGATATGATACAGTTTTGGATAAAAAATAAAGGTTTAAATTTAGCAACACAAAAAGAGAAGTGGCCTGGTTATTGACTAAGAGGACTAATAAAGGAACAGGTAAGATACAAGTGTTATCCATAGCAAAAGAAATTAAATATTTCATGGTGACACTTGAAGCAAAGGGATGAAATAAACAAGTTAAGGAAGTGGTCATGGAAACAAAGAAAATAAAGAGGAAACTTGATAGACTCACGTCCAACAACGGAGGTCTAGGAGAAAATACCAGAAGGCTAATAGCAACAGCAACAAGAAGCAAATTGTTATACGCCGCAAAAACACAGGAAAAAGCCATGGAGACAAAATAAACAAAAATAAAATAAGAAGAGCTACAAAAACCAATTTGTTAAAGATTGGCAGAGCTTACAGAGTGGTGTCACAAGAGGCAGTAGAGGTGATTGCGCCAACATTTTCCGTGGATATGATGGTGGAAGAAAGAATAGAAATAAAGAAATTAATAAAAAAAGGAACCAGTAAAAAGGAAGTTAAGTTAAGAACAAGAGAAAAGACGATTGACAGACTGCAGAGACAGTAGAATAGAGGAGAAAAGGAAAAATGAACAATCTAACTAATCCTAGAGATAAAAAAGTAGGTAGAAAACAAACCCGAGACGTGCTATTATACAACACAAATACTGACCTTGCAACAAAAGTACTAAGAAAACTAAATTAGAAGTTTGACTGTGGATGAATATAATAAAAAACAAACAAACAAACACACATACACACAAAATAAAAGTCATAGAAACTAGAGAAGCAAAATGAAAACAAAATAAATAAGAAAGGACAAAACAATTATTAATATCAAAAAATTAAAAAAAAATAGAAAAACATTTACAGAAACTAAGATACCAAACAAAATTGCAGAGATAAAAAAAAAATGAAATGTAGAAGGAATGCAGAACAACATAAATAACAAGGCAAATACCAAATGGTAGATACGCTATTTTAAGATTGACATATAACGCAAGTTTTGATATAGTCATAATATACCTGGCAACGAGAGGACACAAAGAAGTAATCCCAGATAAAGATATAAAGATATTACTTACAAATTTAAGACTGCCAAAGGAAATACAACTAATGCAACTGCATAAAATATTTATGAAGATAAGAGAATACACTAAAGAAAAAGTGAACAAAGACCTAAGAAAACTAGGAACGCATCACAATAGACACAATAAACAATAAATAAATTATTAAAATAAATAACACAAGGATTGAAAAAAGAAGAAAATGTAAAGCTGGATGTTAGTGCAGATAAAAAATTATACAAAAAAGCAAAGGAGACAGACAAAAAGTAGTGGCTATATAAAAAGAAGGACTTGGAACAACATGGGTGCTGCAGGTTCTGTGTGAAAATCCGCAAGGCAATAACTAGCCTACTTCAAGTTAATGCTAAATCAAGACTAGTTTGACAAGGACATTATAACAACAGGATTTACGTAGAGAAGAAAACCAAAAGATATTGCCATGTGTAAGTCATTCTTAAGAGCCACTACGTGCTAAGGCCAACATCTCACTACGTCAAAAAAAAACTACCTTACAATAAATTTATAGTATTCTAGAGTTTTTTATGTTTATAAAAAATTGAAATATTTTATTAACTTTGTTTTTTTTAATCCTATTTTTATCAGATTGTGTTAGATAGTCACAGTATTTACAAATTTGTTATCTTCATAAGTTTGATCGGAACGACTACTGACGTATTTGTTAAATGCTTTTTGCTTCATATTAACTGCCTGTTATTAAGTACAAGTACTCTTGTTTTGGTTTAATAACAAAAATGAAAAAAAATTATTGATGACATTTTAAATAGTTTTTGCGAGATTTTCTGCTGCAATATGTAAATTCTCAAAATATAAGCATTGATATATCAAAATCAAAATTATTAAGAATATGTTTTATTTTTACTATGTTCATCGGTGTTATGTACATTTAAATCTCTTAACAAAATTATTGCAGCTTTTCTATTATTGCCTTGATGAAAGTTGCCAAATCTTTCAGAAAAATTATCAAAAATGTTTGAAGCTGTTTTTTATTTGGAAAATGGTATATGAATTATAAAATATTTAGTTTAAAAAATTTGATATTATAACCAATGACCTAAGTTTTGACAGCCTACAATGTGTGTGTGTTGTTTGTGGATGTAGGCACAAATACTCTGTTGGTCAGCAAATAAATGTTCAAGATGATAATCGGAATCTACTAGATTAAAACAATTTGGATCTTTATTGTTGACTTTGGCTTTAGCCAAAAAAAAAATATAGGGTTTTCTATTTTTGAGATGCTGATGAACAAAATTTAAATTTTTTTTAGACCACAATTATTATAGGAATTAGCTTTCAAGCTACAAATTAGGTCAGTGTTTGGTTGATTAAATTGGTTAGTAAAACAAGCGCCTTGTTCCGCCAATTTAATCGTATTATTTATGTCTGAATTGTCTACAGATAAACCCTGTATTTTTGACCTTAGCTGTTCATCATTGCTTCGGTCACCTAAAGTTATTGCACATCTATTTTTTGTAGTACTCAAATAGAGTAGAATAGTTTCCATTCAGTATTTGTTCTTAACGATAAGGGTTCAAATACCGTCTGATGTTGGCCAATTTAGCAAATATATAACAAATGCATCTATTGCTCAATTATATAGTGTCAAGCACACATGCACTATTTCAAACAAGTCAGTATTACTAATAGTATTTGTTTTGTAAATCAGTATACTGTTGCCTGTGTTACTACCACTAGGAGTTACACTAGGTAATTTACCAGAAAACTACTGTACCCAATATTTAACCAGGTACAATATATAATATCTTTGACTGATTTTAAATGTCTGTCTGTATAGACACACGATTTTTAGATACGTTTTTTACAACAAATTTATCATTAACGTTTTTTTTTTTAATGAAAGATCTTTTACGTTGTCAAGCTTTGCATGTTACGTTTAAATCAATCTATTCAAACTGACCGTTTTGATTATCAACACAGTATTTTAGTGTTGTGTTAATAAGTGATAATACATAGTCAATCTTTTGCAAAGCTGAGCTTAAATTCAATAGAGAGAAAACAAAAAAAATCTTTTACACTCAATTTTGTAATGACCAAACTGTGTTTTTACTCAGTTATGAAAATAAACACTGTACAAAGTTTTTAAAGATCTAAACAAACTGAAAATTTTTACTGGTTATCAAATTAATGGTTGCGTTCAGAACGACTCATTGCTACCAATCATGCAAACCGAACGATTCTGCTGAGTCATTGTTTGCTGGCAGCGTTTGTCATTTTACTTACCATACATTTATGTACGCTTGCTTGCTGCAAATCAACTCAGAAGTCAGCAGCGGTTAATCGGCGCATATAAATTTACATATTATTAAAAAAAACCAAAGAAAGAAAGAGGGCAACATATGTAATTAATAAATATACAAAGTGTAGATTAATTGGCGGACAAACGCCAAGTAACATTGTAGACCGTGCCAAAAAAAAAACAAAAATCTTAACTTCAAAATGCTGAGAAACTCTTTGTTTGGCTTCACTAGATTGTCAAAGATTTGTTACGCTTGGCAACGTAGCAAAATTTCCATTTTTAAATTCAAACTTACAATGTAGACCACTTAACACACGCACGCCGTCTCTGTAACTTCCTAGTCTTATGCAGTCTTTGATCAATCATATCTGCATATGCAATCAAAGTAAAAGCTTATAATACGGGGCATTAGTGTGACGTCACACGACAGTAGCGCCATTGGCGCCAACGTGGATTATTACAACAACTATTTTATACATTTTATACAGGTTTTCTTATGGTAGATACTTGTTTGATTTAATTGTCTCGTTATAAGATATTTTTTTGCAATCTAATGCACTAAAATGGATTAATATTATATTAAGGCATATCTTGATGTACAATTTGTATATATTAGCTTATACAATTTTAAATAAACACATATTTAAATTCAAAAATACAACATAACCTCACACAAATTGTAAATATTTAATAAATACTTTTTGAATTTTATGTTAATTATACTGTAAAATGATCAACTGCAACAATCTATTATTAGTTTAAGTAGAAATAAATATTTAGCAAATTTTAAGACTTCATAAATTTAATACAAAAATATTAACCGATTAATTGAATATGTAAATATGTTAATCTTTAATAATAAACCATCAGTTTTATAAATTTTATAATAACATATATTTGTGTTTTTAAGTTTAATCATTATACTTTACATTTGTTAAAATCAATAAGTAAGCAATTTGAAAAAGCTTATCGGCAGAGTTTTTTCTGCTATTTAAAATATTTAATATAATATATATATACGGTTACATTATTTTACATAATAAGAATAAACATAACCAGTTAATAAAATTGTCTTAAGAATTCAATCGAGTAATAATTAATTTTGATTATCTATGTTCCAATTATGTGTAACGAAACTATGCATATATTGTTTTTGTAATTGAACTGTATTTGATAAGGTATTTGTTTGTGTATTAAAAATGAATTTTATAAAATATGTTTTATTTTACAAATATATTATAGATAATTGCTTTCGATCTGCCAATAATACAATCCGAAACTTATATAATCAAAATTTACTCGACTAAAATCTTGTTTAATTTCATGAGACGTTTAGTTGTTTATTATAATTTCATTAATAAAGTCAATAATTAAAAAAATATAAACTGTTATAAATACAAATAATTAATAAACAAATAACAAAAATATTATCTTAGATAATCGAGGCATTAAACCTAATTCTTTGAGTCAATTCTTGAGTAAAATACTACCTATTATTATAAATTAGTTTTACTGAATATACAATACTATAGATATAATAAAAAATATATTAATTTACTTAAATTAACAAATGTATTTTAAAAATTAATTAAAACATTTTGTGAGGTTATATTGTAGTGAATGTTTTAATATGTGTTAATTTAAAATTGTGTTATTAATTATCTACATATTATACATAAAATATTACCTTGCTGAACAAATGATCATTGCACAAACACTGAATTGCTGAAAAATATCTTATAACGACACAATTAAATCCAACAAGTATCTCCCATAAGAAAACCTATGTATAAAATAGTTGTTGTGATAATCCACGTTAGCACCAATGCGCCTACTGTCGTGTGACGTCACTACTAATGCCCCGTATAAATTGTTAAAATGTAATTTAAATTTTATTAAAAATTTTGCTACGTTGCCAAGCGTATTTTTAATTTAAATTTGATTTATTCTTCAAAAGTAATTTGCACATTTTTCAATGTTTTTTATTATAAATTTTCAATAAATCTCGTAATTTTTATTATACTAAAAAAGAAAGCAAATTTGTACGTAAAATACGCAATTAAAACAATATTTGTATTGACAAAATTGCTCGTCAGGTCAAACAAAAAATTTTCAACATTTTAAAATTAAAATTTTCGTTTTCTTTTGGCACGATCTATAAAGTTACCCGGCGTTTGTCCGCCAATTAATCTACATTCTGTATAGAACTACAACGTATAACGCTGTAATTGCTTGGGTGAAAGAATATAAAAAATTTATTAAGATAATTGAGTGGTATTAAATAGTATTACATATTGAGAATATATTATATTTTGTTAAATAGCGGCTTTAGTACTTATTTAAATCATTTATTTAAATTTAAAACTTTACACAACTGGCAATAGTCTAAAACAAACTCTTCAGAGATGCTCAGCGTTTATCTCTGATTGATGACTAAAATTCTCAGACAAAATATAGTTTAATACTTTCTGAATGTACTGGTGAAAAAAATTATTAATTATCAAATTATATGTGAAAATTGGAATGGCGCCAAAGTAGCTGTTTTTACTACAATACTAGAAACCAAGATAGCGGTCGGTATGCTCTTAAGGATGATAGTTAGATGTTGATATTATTAAAACATTTTATTTTACAAAGATTTATGTTGGGTTATTATATGGATTAATCTTATGGATTAATTATAATTATAAATCTGTGAGAACGCATTGCAAAAGTTTATTCAAAAAGTTAAAAATACTGACATTTCTGTGAATATTTATACAGTGTGTGCGGATGGGAGTACCCATTAAGAAAAAAATCTTTATTATTCATTTTACAACCAAAATTCATTTTTTATAAAGTGTTCGGCATAAGGAAATGAATTAACAATAAGAAAATTTTAGATTACATGTACAGGATTTTAATAAATTAAGAAATTATAAAAATGTTTTAAGGGATAAGTACTATTATTTATTATTTTTTACAAAACGTAAAGTTTGAATACAAATTTAAAATAAAAATTCCTTTTTTTTTAATTATTCTACATAGCTACTTCCCAACTTGACCCACTTTTCCGCTAACTTAATAAATCTGTTGTACACTTTACAAATGGTCATCATGTGAAAGATCATCTGAATAAACCTTTTGTTTTAAGGGACCCCACAAAAAAAAATTTAATAATGAAAGGTCAGGCAACCTAGCTGGGTAATGGTTTGGGCCAAACCTCCCTATCCACCTTGCGCCAAAATGATCATGTAACTATTGTCTGACTAAGGCTGTGCAGTGAACAAGGCAGCTTTTTTGTTGCCAAAACAAGTTATTGCGTACTTCTAGCTCTAACGTATTAAGAAATTTTAAGACAAAATGTTTCAAAATGTTCAAATACACGTGCTGGTTCAAATTTCTCTCTATAAAATGTAAGCTAATGATCCGATCATAAAAAATTCCACATCATACATGAACTTTTTTGTAAGGTCGACTTTGCTTGTTTGTTACGTAATTAGGAATCATGTAAACTCAATGACGACTATTTCGTGAAGATACGTACCCGTTTGTGCAAAATGTACATTTATCGGTAAAAAAAATCTATGAATTTTTTGGTTTTTAAGAAAATTTTTACCTATCCATAAACAAAACTCTAAACGTCTCTCTTTATCAGCAGGTTCAAATTTATAAAGCATTTTTGGCTTAAACGGTATAATTTTGTTTTCCTTAAAAATTGTCTGACATACACTTTTGCTTAAATCCAGTGATTCTGCACGCATTCTTAAAGATAATTTTAGGTTATCTAAAACTGATCCTATTGCTAATAATGTAGCTGCATCATTTTGATCGTATTTTTTCTTTAATTTCTGTACTTTTATCACCGACCCAGTTTTATTGATTTTTTTTTAATAATCTTTGCAATGCTTTTTTGACATTGGCGTATAAGAAATTTTTTATTAAAAACATCAATAGCATATTGATAAGACACATTTCCAATATCATAACATAGTATTAAATAAATACGCTCATCTTTTGTTAACATTTTTGAAAATGCCTTCACGAAATCAGAACACTGGCTTATGTAAATAAGATTTTGACGTATTATACAAAATCGGCTATCTTGTTTTTGTTTGTAAAATGCAAATAAATAAAATCCACTGTTATTATTTTGTTTCTAAAAATTTAAATTTTTATTTTAAAATTTTTATTCAGAATTTACGTTAGTTTGTAAACAACTTTGTTTTATAAAAAAATTGTAAAAAATAATATATAATGGTACTTATCCCTTGAAGCATTTTCATACTTTCCTAATTTATTAACATTCTGTACATGTGATCTAAAATTTTCTTATTGTCAATTTATTTTCTCAACAAGCAGAACTTTTTATAAAGAATGACTTTTTGTTGTAAAATAAATAATATTTTGTTTTCCCTAATAGGTAGCCCCATCCGCGGGCACACTTTGTTAGTACATGCAAGAAAAAACATTAAAGTTGTCACAACGTTAAATAAAACTATGGTAGCAATCAAGCACCTTGTCATACCCTAACCTTGTACAAATCAAATCCAACATTTAGATATTTTAGAAAACGATTTTTAGTAATCAAATCATACTACCGCATAAACGAGTACATGAGCAATCAATTTTGTCGT
The DNA here is from genome assembly GCA_963932245.1 of Tachinus rufipes. Taxonomy (NCBI): domain Eukaryota; kingdom Metazoa; phylum Arthropoda; class Insecta; order Coleoptera; family Staphylinidae; genus Tachinus; species Tachinus rufipes. Next base: position 64,634,004 of record OZ010745.1, on the reverse strand, counting down.
TGTTTTAATGTGTTTAATATGTTTTTTTTTTTTTTAATTTATTTATGTTATTTTTTGTAATTTTATCATTTTTGAATGAAAACAAAAATAAAAGTCGTCTCAATCGATCCTAAATATAAGGCATATAAAACGTGCGACCATTGAATACACAAGGTGTTTAAAAAATAATGTAAAATATTTAAGCAAGTAGTAGTACAAATAACAACAAGCAAAAAAGTCTTAATAAACATGGGTTGTCATAGCGGTTTTGAAAATATAGAACATTATTTATTTTTTTTATTTTTTTTCCTTCATTTTGATTTTGCAAAACCGTAAATTTTCTTATCATAGTTGGCTAATGTTTTGTGAAACAAACATTTAGTATTTGACAGTTGTTGTTAGTGCACAAGTTTTTATTGCTATGGCTGGTTACTCTAATGCAGAACTAGCCGACAAGCATTTTATGTATGGTCGTGCTAATGAGGTTACCACCAAAACGCGACATTTTAATGTAGTAACTTATTTAAATCGCCAGATTTCTTCATATCGTATGTTTTTTTCACTTCAAAAACAGTGCTATATTTTTGGCAGACCAAGGTCGGTATCTACTTCTAAAGCAGAACAAAAAATTATAGCACGGATAGAACATAATCCAGTGACGAGTGTGCAGAGAATATCAGCCGATGTAGGAATTGGTGCTACTCTTGTTTGGAGAAACTTTCCACTAGGCGCTGCTTTACCCATACTATGTACAACGAGTACAGGTCTTAAATTTAACTGATCATCAGGCACGTTTGGTTTTTTGTTGCTAGTTTCTACGCAAGGATGCTGAAGACCCGCAGTTTCTTGACAAAATTCTTTTTACGGATGAAGCCGGGTTTACACAAAATGAAATTGTTAATTTTAAATGAATGTGAACATCAGACACGTTTTCAGTAAACATTTGGATGGGTATTGTAGGCAAGAAGTTTCTAGGTCCTGTTGTTTTACCAAACCGATTAACAGATTTTATGATATTTTATCAATATTATTTATTATTGTAGGAAAAGCATCATTATTTAATTTATTGCCTTCTTCACTATCGAAGAAAAGTTATAAATCATTGTCCACTTGTGAACAGTCGCCGGAAAAGTTTTGAAACCAACTAGAGTTTACTCAAGTGCAAAATTGCAATTTAAACAAAAAATCAACCAAGTTTAAGTGAAGATAAAACACCTGCTAAAGATCAAGAATTTGTTAACAATCTAAAAGGTTTTGTTAAACAAAAACTAGATTTAAACAGCAATTAAACTTAAAAAAAAAAAAAGAATTTAAAAAGAATATACTTTTAAAAAATAAACAAAGTACAATTGCAAAATTAAAGAATGGAAAAGCTGTACAATTTCCAGTTTAAAAAGTTGTTAATAGTTTTAATTTTTTATCTACTTTTTCAAAAATTATAGTTAGTATAAAGTTGTTGCACAAACATTTTTTTATAAAAAAAAAGATATGTTTTTATCAGGCATAAGTGTACTTATATGTAAAGAAGTGGATTGAAAATTCAAAATTTAAATCTGGATTTAACGCCAAATTTATACAACAAATATAATTAAAATCACAGATAATGACAGAACAAGAAAAAAAAAACTACGGTATGTTTTGATGAAATAAAAATTAAATCTTTCTTAGAGTACTTTTGTGTGCTAGACTATGTTGACTTTAAGATTGAACAACATGTTTTAGTATTTATGCTGCAAGAATTGTATTTTATAAAATGCACCAGCAAAACATAAAAGTTACCTCAATTAAACCTTATGTTTTAATTGAAAACAAAAAAACTTACGTTTTGAATGCGATGTGTTTTACTTATTTAAAAATACTTGGAATAATTTGATTAAAAATGATTTGGCTGACAATACTGAAAAAAGAATTTTATTTATTGATATTAGAAATACTTTTATTATTAATCAAATGTCTAATACTTTAAAAGTATTACTGAAAATAACAAAATTACATGTTGATCTAAACACATTTAAAAAATGTCTTGTAAACAAACATTGCAAACATTTTCAAACATATTTGCTGCGTCAATAAAATACTGTGTGGGTTTAAAATTACTAAATTTGGCTACTGCTCTAAATACTGCCAATTTTTTTGATTGCTTAAATAGCATACGTAAATATGCTTCTAATCCATTTGTCAGTCAGATGAAAAACTTTTTATAAAACAAACTTTAGAGGAAAGAAAATTATTAATGGTTAGTTTAATTAAAGTAGATAGTGTAGTGAAGGCGTAAAATTGAAATAACGACCACTTTGTTTTAATAGGTTTGTGCCAACAATTAATGCCATACTAATGTTACACAAACACAATAAAAGCAGTTATCCATATATCCAAGATGAGATAGAAAATTTATTTTCTATATTTTGACAAAGAGGAGGTTATAAAAGGATTGTAATTTGACTGAAGAAGGAAAATGTCAATTTTCCGAAACGTGTCTGTAATAAAGATTGATTAAATAATTTTTTTTAAAAACTGTCCGTTTATGCCATCCAACCTACCACCACATTAATTTATTTTAATAAAAAACAAAGGTTTAAAATCAATTACCCAAACCCAATCCAACTCCAAAGCGGCCAACCAAATACAGTCAATTGTTTTGGTATTGAAATCATCGATACTTTGACTTATTTTTATTTTTGGCATAACATTTTGTTAGGTAATTAAATGCATTTATTATAAATGCACTTAAGGTGCATGCGACTTATCTTGTTCATACTTGGTGGTAAGTTTCCATACTTTACGGTTAAATGGTTCTTAAGTCAATCTTATTCCGTCTATATAGTCACATTTTTTGCATAACTTTGCGTAATGTCCGAAAATGCATTATAAATGCACTTACGGTCAATGCATCTTATATCGTTTAAACTTAGTGGCCAGAGCTTACATTTGATTGAAAAATGATCTATACGTCAAGCCTTTTCTAACTATGTTATTACGTTTTAATCATAACTTGAATAACTTGTTAAAATAATTATTGTTGCTAGTTATTAGTTTTAGTTATGTAATTAATTGTAATAAATGCACAAGAAACATGTTTCTAATGCAGAATTTAATTATCTATCGAATTTTGTTTTTCTGCGACGCAAAGTAAGCGAGTAATAACTGACTAATTCTTTTTTAATCTATTTTCAATTATCTGTAGTAGATGCACTTTTGGTGGTCAGACTAATTTTTTTTACAGATTGTTATTACTCATTAAACTAAATGTTTTCACTAAAAAAAGTTTTCTGAGAACGACCTTTTGATAATTATTGCTAATTAATTTTGCTAATTATGCAATTAATTGCAACAATTAATAATTGTTATTTGTTACACATCATTAGATAGGATATTCTTTAGGCTATCCAATGGTTTAATCACAGTTACTTTGCGATACATAATAAGCGAGAAAATGCACTTTAACCGAGCTAACGTTTATAGTTGGAGTTATGGGTAACTTCAGAGCTTTAAAAATTTAATGTGTTTGTTGTATGTTTATTTTTTGTTATCTAAATCTTGTATGTATAATAAAATGGGTTAAATTTATCGGCCCAACAAAATAATAAGATAAAAAGATTAACATTCCCAAAAAAATTTTGACAAAAAAAATGTTACTCAAAAAAAAGTATATTAAACGACAGTATAAATATATTTGAAGACATTTAAATACTTTCCACAACAGAAAAAGAAACGGTAAGAATATGAAAGCCACGACAACATATGAACGGTTAAATAGAACGAAAAGTTTTTAGAACGATAACTTTAAGTCGACAAAATTAAACAAATGCTCGACATCGTAAGATGTTTGGTTGACAGCAAATAGAATAATTTAAACTATTATTCTAATCAATAATTAAAATAATAGTCTACATTATTCTAATTATTAACTTGCTGTAGGTTAATTTGCAAAATTAGTAATTTTTTATGTTTCTGATTTTGTTTTTGCAAAATAATATGACATTGATATTTGTTACTAAATTAAATGTTTTCTTAAATTTAAAATAATAAGTTTTACTTTTGTTTATAAAGATATAAGTCACTAGCAACGTATTTATAGCCAAGCTGGTATCTACATATTAGCAAGGCTGTAAATGCATTGTCTCTTAATATACTTTTTTCTATGTTAAATATTTAATTATTTTGATATACTTTATTTAATGGTTTAACTTTTACCGTAAATAAAGAATTATTATTATTATTATAATATTAGATGTGATGGTAAAAAAGATTATTGGATGCGGGATGCATATTCAGTTTATATATTTGGTTAATATTGACGACACAGAAATAATTATGCCAGACTTATTTGTCGTGAAATATATAATTCTGACGTGGAATATATTTTTTGTCGTGCCATGTATTGTTCTGAAGTTCTACGATTATTATTTGTTGTGTAATGTATTATTTTGTCGTTAGTTTAGCCTATTACTGTGTTGATATGCAAACAAACCTTTTTTGTCGTGCCATTAATATTTTCCCAAATAAAATTAATAAAAAGTTATATTTACGCTTTATTATTGCGCAGTTATATAATATTAATATTTTAAATTGTTTTATTATTTCCTATTGGTAGCCACAAACATTTAATCTTTTTATTAAGAATTTGTTTCATAAAATTCAATTGCTAAAAACTATTTGTTTGATTTAATTATATAACCACAATGTACTTAAATTCCAGCTGAACTACATATTAGATGCTTTCCTTTCACTGTTCTGGACGGTTCCAAACAATTCTGTGCGTGACCCCCCATGTACCTTTCACAGAGAGCGCGACGCCCCAACTTGTTCAGAGTATCCTTTCCCTCTCTCCTCATGCACCACCATCGACAACGGTGCATCCATGGGTGCGTTTTTAAAGTGCTCTTGCTGTTCGAACAATTTTTGCACGAACAACTTTTTTGTTTGTTCGTGCAGGGTAATTTAAAAACAGCATATAGCACTCAAACGTCAAAAACATGTTTTCTAAGGTTATGTTGTTTGTTTTGCTTACATGCCCAGTGTTGTCAATTAATACAATTCAAATCTGCATCAAGTAAAATATTTAAAATCTTATTATTCTAGATTCACACATATTTTGTATGAGCGCATATTTCTTGTATACCTTATATTTTTATAATGTATATAAAACCGTACCCATGTTCTGATATAACCATGATAAATATATTATTTTATTTTTGCTATGTGGCAACACTGTACATGCCCGTCATGCACCACCTCTTGACTAGGTGCGTGCAAATATTGTTCGAACACTTGTTCGGGTTTTATTTAAAAACGCCCATTTTATTGTTCGAGTGCTCGAACCGCTGTTCGCGTCATTTAAAAACGCACCCAATCCCTTTTCAAGTGCCAACACCAAATAACTAAATATATCTAATATTTACTACCAACTTATTAACAAAGTTACTAGTATTTTCATTTGTCGCCAAAAATAAATTTAATTTTAAAACTTAAAATATAGAAATATTTTGTAATTTAGAATCTATATTGTGCATCATAAAAATAATGTAATAAAACGTCTTTTAATTATACAATTAATTAACAAAATGTCAAGTTGAGTAAATAATTATTTGTTGGTTATGTCGTTAGTCAACGCATCATAATTATGCCAGTAAATAATGTTCCTTTCAGAATAGTTCAGAACGGTTCTGTGCGTCAAGCCCCGGGAGCGTGTTGCTCTTGAAAGGAAAGCAGTAATTATATCATAATCCGCATCTTGCTTGATATGAACCCGACTAGTTCACCAAAGCGTAAAACTACCAAACAAAGAGGAAAGTAACATAAGGTTCCATCTATCAGGATCAGGATGCCACTGCACTAAGTACGTGCGCTTCCAAAATATTCATGGAATGAGCATTTTATAGGTGTGTTCCATTTGAGCGCTTCATACACCCGGTGCATTTTTAAATATCGCAAGCAAACGAGTCACACACCAGTGGTGACACTCCGCAATACCTATCGCATCGCAATCGAATCGCAATGACATCAATGTGACGTTTCATTCTATTCAATTCTCAATTGATAAAAAACGTATATTCCGCCTTAATTTTTATTTGTTGATCTCTTATTATGATTGAACATCTAAAATTAAATAAAACAATGTTTAATAAGAACTCATTTTACAATAATTAAAAAGAAATAGCTTTGTTATTTTAGCAAATCGAATTGAGATGACGTCAGTGATTCGATTGTGTTTAGCTTTGGTACTCCATCATGACAAAATATTCGATAGAAATCTTACTCGGGTATAATCGTAATCGCTTTTTAAAGTGAGTGCGCTATATAATGAATATATTGTGTGTGACAAGGATAGTATCAAAAATAAATGTATTTTAATTACAGTGCTGCTGATTGGCCGTAATAATAGTCAACTTAATATACACTAAAGTATTGTTTGATGCGTTGCACTTGCTTATGCCAATCTAAAGTGCTGTGTACATATTATAATATTTAGTTTACATAAGCTTTTAAACTTGCCATTAATTTTTATTTTAAATACAAATTAATGCAAGCTATTTTATGGAATTCGGAATTTCAATTAAACGTTACTTTTAGTCAAATTTCCCAAACAGAAAATTATTTTTTTTAGTATCAAAAAACGAAGATCTTGTAAATAATATCGTGCTTTTATTTCAATATATTGTAAAAATTTTGAATGATAACAATAATTTTACTATTAAATAAAAAATATGTGATAAAAAAAAAACTGAAATCAAATTCACTATTGTTAATTCAATCAAATTAACAGAAAATTTCATGGCATTAACTAATATAATAAATATAAATTTTATTATTTGTAAAGTCCAGAAATTTCAATATTCATTTTCATAATAAAACTGATACTTTAAACAAGTTTTTCAGTTTACTTAAAAAATATGATAAGTTTATTATAATTAACATTTGCACTGTTTTTACAATGAGATGCTTTAATATTTTTTACAATTATACTATATATATTTAGTTTTTCAATTATTTAATATTTCAATCAATTTTGATATGAAAAATAAAAATTTGTTGATGCTTTCTTTTCACCTTTATGTTGCAATTTGAGGTTAGAGATTAATGACGATACATAAAAATCAGTCGCTTTGAGTCGATTCGATTTGAAAAAAAATGTTTAAAAACTGACGTATTCTATGACAGAAAGCAATAACGTAGTACCGAAATTCTATCGATAAAATCGACAAATTAAATGCAACGTTGCCAAGACAACATTATTATTCGATTCACAACAAATGCCTTTATATTATAAAACCTTAATTGTATTTAATAATATAGTAATTATTTCTGAACCATAAATTTCATTAATGTGTTATTTTGTATTATTAAAACCTAAATAAAAAATATATAATAAATTTTGTATCAAATTAAATGTATACATTATTGCAATATTTTGAACGATCCTTTTCTCGCACATGCACTTATATATGTTCATCTCACTTTATTTAAATTCATTAAAGCGGTCGGTTAAATTCTCTGACGTCATTTCGATTAGATTGCGATGCGATTTGCACGGCGGAGTGTCACTACTGGACAAGCGAACTAGAAAATATTTAGCGTTTGTGGGACGTTCTATACCTTAAAAAACACATCACAAATGTAAGACGCTTTTGTCAAATAAATTCAAAAATCACTGAATGCGACTATTTTGTCAAATGGAAAACCTCTTATATATATATATATATATATATATATATATATATATACAGGGTGTCCGGAAAATACGTGTACAACGTTTGACGACAGACTCCTGACGTCAAAATAGGTCGATCTAAGCCGACTTAGTTATATCCAAAATTGTCTCGTTTAGCCGGTAGAGGGCGTCAAAAAAAACAAAAGTATAACAAAGTTGAAAGTATCTATTGTAAGAAACTAAGTAAAACAAAAACATTACTTAAGCAAATGTGTAAAATTACCGCCATCTTGCTGAATACACTTATTAACACTCTTTAAAAAATGATATTGGACCCTAGCTAATGTCTCGGGATTATTAAAATGGTTGCCTGCATTTAAAATCCGCTGCAATAAATCATCGCGTGTGTTTACCGGAGTCTTGTAAACTTCTGTTTTAATAGCGCCCCACAAAAAGAAGTCACACATATTTAACTCAGGAGAACGTGGTGGCCATTTTACTGGTGCATCATTGCCTCTTCCAATCCATCGGATGGGATATTGATAATGTAAGTATTGCCGAACGGCAACGGAAAAATGGGGCGGGGCACCATCATGCATATACCACATTTCCCTCCGAAGTAAAAGGGGCAAATTCTCCAGAAGAATTGGTAATGTGTCTTGCAAAAAATTTAAATAAATATTTCCATCTAACCTGTCTGGAATAACAATGGGACCAATAAGGTAGTGATCAATAATACCTGCCCAAATATTAATTTTAAATTGATGCTGATGATGTGCAACTTTAATGGCATGTGGATTTTCATCGGAATAAATATGTTCGTTGTGCAGATTGGTTACCCCAGATCTTGTAAAGCATGCCTCGTCAGTAAACATAATTTTTCTACAAAAATTTGGAACAAGGATTCTTTTGTTTCTAATAAATTGACAAAATGTAAGCCGCATGGGGGGATCAGTCGGTAAAAGTTCCTGGACTTTTTGTATGTGGTAAGGATGTAACAACTGTTCTCTTAAAACCTCATTGACAATCGTTTTAGGAACATTTAACTCACGTTCTAAGAGACGGGTACTGGTACTTGGTTCTTCTTCAACTCTTTCCAGAATCATCTCTTCTGTTTCCACAGTTCGAGTTGTTTGCATACGACCCCTGCCTTCAAACTTTTTCTCAAAACTGCCCGTTTCCCGAAGATGACGCTCAATATTGGCAAATGTTTGGTGGTTTGGTATTCGACGGTTAGGAAACCTCTCCATGTAAACCCTAACACTCTGACGCCCATTTCCTTGACAAAACCCGTATACCAGGAGCATGTCAACTTTCTGAGAGTTTGTATAATTTTCCATTTTTAATGGTAAAATGAACTTGTAATTCAAGAATGTTGATCGTATACTTGAGTAAATTTCATAGACTGGTGACAATTTGTCAATAATTGTCAAATTATTAAACGCCATAGCAACTAGGTCACTTAAAAAATTATTGTTACAGGTAATTTCTTTTTAATATTTACAAATTTTTGACGCCCTCTACCGGCTAAACGAGACAATTTTGGATATAACTAAGTCGGCTTAGATCGACCTATTTTGACGTCAGGAGTCTGTCGTCAAACGTTGTACACGTATTTTCCGGACACCCTGTATATATATATATATATATATATATATATATTGAATGGTGCTACTATTGATCTCCCCTCGTACATCTGTCATTCATTCGTAATTTTAAATTAATAAATTTGGTTTTATTTAGATATTATCATTGGATTGTCTGAATTGTATAATATATTTTTGTTTTTTTTTTTTAATTCTAAAATAATATGTTGTTCTATATTTTTCTATGCAGAAATAAATACTGTTTTGTTACTACACATTATGCGCCATCTATTTATTATCCATATAACTTATTGAACATTTTAATAAATATTCTAACCTAATTTTCAAACAAATATAAAAATGTCACATGTGGACTTGGGATTTAGTGAAAACTGTGAATTATGGCAATTAACCAGTCCAAATTTTCCGAGTAAAATTGGTGGAAAACCGTCGTGGCTTGACTATGAAAATCTTCCAAGCATTGCAGATTTGCAATGCGATACATGTAAGCAGCAAATGATATTTCTCTGCCAGATATATTCACCATATGAAGACTCAGAATCAAATTTTCATCGCACAATATATATATTTATCTGTAAAACTGCAACATGCTGTGTAAGAAATTCCAACAAGAATGTTAAAGCATTTAGAAATGCCATTCCTCGAAATAATAAATTTTATTCATATGAACCACCTGTAGAAGATAAACCCATTGATTTTGATCATACAAAGTGGATTAAGCTTTGTAATTTGTGTGGTTGTTTAGGAGAAAAAGCGTGTAGTAAATGTAAACAAACTGTATATTGTTCTAGAGAACATCAAGTAATTGACTGGAAAGAAAACCATAAAAACAACTGTGGAAAAACCTCAACAGAGAAGCTCATATCAAAATATTTATATCCAGAAACAGAAATTATAATAGAGGCTGAAGAAGTTGATGAAACATTGTCGGACGAAGTGAAGGAAATGCAGGAGTATGAAAAATTGGTAACTGATGGTAACATCGGCACACTATCTCATCTTGAAGAATCCGAATTAGATGAAATGGCTTGTATAGATAATGATAAAATATTTTCACATTTCCGTAAAAGGATTGCACAATTTCCAGAACAAATTTTAAGATATGAACGAGGAGGGAAACCCTTATGGATAGCTGAGAATCCACTTCCCGAGAATATACCAAACTGTGAAGCATGCAATGGCAAGAGACATTTTGAGTTCCAAATAATGCCGCAATTGTTAAGTATTATTAATGAAACCGATATTGATTTTGGTGTTTTATGTGTATATACGTGTCAGGAAAGTTGTAATAAAAATATAGGATATCAAAGAGAATATGTTTTTAAACAAGATGTTACTGAAACTGAATGACATATAAAGCTGAATATTAATAAATTTTAATGTTTGTTATTGATTTATTGATTTTTAGTTTATTTTTTTATATTGTAATTAAATATTGCTATATTATGTAACAATCATAGTCTAAATATTATTTTATCATGAGTATGAAGGTATGATAATGAGGTAGTTGCGAGTTACAGAACTTTGTTTGCTCTGACAGTACAGTTTGGTACATAATATTGTTGTGCTAGATCTAACATAGGACATCTACAAAAATAAATTGTATTCAATAACATTTTTTTTCTAAGAGGACTCCTATAATGTTATAAAAATAATAATAGTCAAAATTATGCATTTTGAAACCATTAATTCAAAACAAAACTAAAATTATTTTTGGTTTGTTGTTTTTCAATTTTAAATCGAGCATTTCTAAACGTTACATTTTAAAGATGTCTTACTTTAGAACTTGTACAGCAATAATATGTCTTATAGTGAAATATGGCTTTTCATGAAAAATCATCAAGTACGGAAAAATATTTTAAAATTCTATAATCTTACTTACTCCCGTTTGTGTATTATGAACTATCTGGTCTTGAAAAACCATATATTACAATCAGCTTACAATATTATGTATTATACAGGAGACAAAACATGTAATTTTGTTTTTATAGTTCTTACTATAATACATCTATTGTGCAATCTGTTATTGATACGGAAAAGAATGCTATTTCATAGGTGGTTTCACTGTGCGAAAGGAGAATAGTACATACGGAGTCATAAGACCTGTTTGATTGTTTGCTTGAACTGAACAGAGTTTTAAGTAAACCTAATATGACGTCACGAGTGCTACTTAGTTCATATGAACTCAAAAATGACAAAACAATAATTTTTTATTTGATTGGTTTGTTTTTGTGTGTTAAGAATAAGTTTTGAATACTTAAATATATTGATCTCCATTTGGAGTAAAAAGTTTATGTTCAGTTCATACAAACTAACAGAATGTGAACTTGTACTTAGTTTATTTAAACAAACACTAACTTGTCTCGAACAGTTCAGTTCAAACAAAAAACAGTTTGATTGAAAAGTGACATCACCTGTCAAATGTTATACCATTTAATAGATTTTTTTTGTATATGTAAATATTTCAGTTGTAAAGTGTACAGCTTGCACGTAGTTTTCATTTTTCACTTGTACGAATTTATACTTGTGGAATATTTATTTCTTTTTTATTGTAGTCATATACATAAAGTATTGTATACAACATGCACGTAATGCACATTTTGCACTTGCATTAAAATTCGAGGTAAAGGCTTGTACAGCAATGATTATACTTGTGGGAAATGGGTATCATTACGTGCTAGTTGTACAATATACTATTTAAGCATTACATTTTGTATAAAATAATATCTTTCTTTAGATTTATACTTTTAGTTTTAAAGTTTTCAAATGAGGTAATTAATACTCTTACATAATGGCTATGAATTTAATGCTTAATTTCTAAATGCATTTGATTGACAAACATGTTTTTAGTTAAATAACAAATCCTGTATATGTCGTACTCTGATCGTGATTGTTTCATTACTGTCATAGTATTATATAAACTATATTAATTTCTACAGCTGTTAGCTTATTATCACTGTTTTCCTTAGTTTTGTTTGGTAGACTAAGAAGAAATGTATTTGCAACTAACATTCAGCGAAATATTTTGCAATTTTAAATAGGCTTGATTTGTTAATTTATATAAATCATATTTATTATTTTTACAAAATCAACTAAGGTATTTATTGTATGATGTCTTAAATGGCTTACTATGTATTTTTAATTACCGCTCTAGAAAACTTTAAATTTGAATACTGTGCATAATAGTATATTGTAACAAGGAATGATACCTATTTCCCACGAGTATTAACATTGTTGCAATTTATCGGAGGTCGAAATATGCATTATGTGCAAATTGTAGAATAAGTAACAAAATTAACAGTTTATGGAAACTTTTTTCAAGTATTTTATGACTAAATTAGTTTTAATGTATACAAAAATATCGTATCACTTTTTGATGTCTTCTTTTCACACTGAATATGCGTGCATAATATAACCTATACTGTTCCATAGCTTAAGACTGAACAACCAACAAAAACTTACTAGACGCTTCACCATAGGCGGAACACATTTCTTTTTTTAAATAATTACAAATTCATTAAAATAAGTACATGGTAGATAACACAATAAATTTATTTTTGAACTTTATTAAGAAAGAAAAACAACATATTTAGTGTCTTTATAAGGTGCAGTTTTTATCATCAAACTTTTCTATAATTTGTGAATCATAAACGTTTTTTTAACATGCATACATTGGGAAAAACGCCATTCAATTTCTTTTGTCACGGCTGAAGAGATTGAAAGAGTGCAAACATCAGCAATTAACATTTAAACAGTATACAATTCAACATAACATTTACTATAAACTTAAATTAACACTAATATAATATATAAACCCCAATAAACCTAAACCTTGTTTATATTTAATTATTTATCACTTCTGTTTTCATTTTATTATTGTTACCGCTATAATCCATTTCATTCTTCTTTCAGTACTTTATTTCTTTTTTTTAGCATGTGTACTATGTTTTCTCTAGTTTTTCCACATACCCTGCACATTTTCTGTTTTCGTTTATCCAAAACTTGAACACTTTCTTCTTATTTCCATATCTAAATCTTGCAATTTTTTTTATACCTTACACTTTCTAGGTACTTTGGAAGTGCATCAGCCATAATATGTACATAATTTGCATTGTTTTATTTATCCGTGTTCATTGTTCTTGCATTTGTATATTTTTTATCATAATTTTCTTTTACATACTTCTATCTCAATTTTTCTACTTATGCATATTTACATTTTTATACATTTCTTTTCTAAATTCTCTTTTAGACATTTTTGTAATATTTTACATTTATTTCTTTCTCTTACTCTTTCTTAATACCTCATTGCAGTTTTTTTTGCTTCTACTTTTAAGACCATACCGACCGCTACCTTGATTTGTAGTATTTTAACAAAAACTGCAACTTTGGCTTCATCGTCGCTCGACCTGCCTGTTTGGCAATATCTAATTCATCTCTACTTTTTTTTCAAGTATCATGGTGTAGATAATTAGCCCTATTGTGTATGCATATTGCTAGCTAACAATATTGTCATCGAGGAAGGTTGCTAAGCAATGTTGTGTATTTATTACGTTTTTTTATTAAATTGCTACGCAACCTTGCTCGATAACGATATTGTTAGCTAGTATATTTACTTATTTTTTTTATCATTTTTTTAGTTTGTTTTTTGAATTGCCTTTCTTTCCTTGCCGTTTTTTATTTTTTCTCTTTTTAGTCCGGTCTTAGCGTTAAAATCTCTTTCTACTATTAGTTTTGTTTTTGTATTGAGTTTTCTAGGTTTGCTTTATTTTTTATTTTTCTGTTATACGGCGTGCCCATCTTGTACTTTGTTTCAGCCAGTATACAATTTTGTTGCACTATCTTCTTTATTTCTAGTTTTTCATCATATTTTTTATACTTTTTTCACAATTATTTTTAATTTAGTTTTAGCTCTTTTATTTATACCTTCATTTAAACCTTGTATAATTACATTATTTGTTTATGTTTGTTTCCTTTTTGTTTTCTAATTTCTGGACATCAGTTTGAATCTTATTCATTATTTGTAATTGTTTTAAAATTATCTCTGCTAATTGTTGGTTTATTTTACTTCCGGTTTTTGTTTGTACTAACTTTCATTGTTTTTTTTTAATTTTTATCTTGTTAGGTTGTTTTTTCAGTTATATTCCTTCTGTTAAATTATGATTTGTCGTGTGAACCCGGGTTTGGAAATATCATATATAAATATCAAAATATCGAATATATATCAACATTTTGATATTTATTTTTGTAATTTATTTTTAGTGAAAAAATTATAAAACAAAGATGCATTTTGATATTTTTTATTATTAGTTAAATAGATGAAAATAATAATTAAACAAAAAAGTTAAAAATAATCATTTATCAAATATATTAGTGAGTGCCATTAGTGTGATTAGTGGTTCATTATTGGAGTTCTTTTCTCCGTCTCTGTTGCTGCTGGTGTCTCCCAAATTTTTTGCAGCTTTTTCATTCTGCCTATTTCTCAATTTAAACAACTAATTCAAATAAAGAAAAATATCTCTACACGGCTGCTGTAGCTGTATTAACCGCCAACCACTGATCACTTAAAACCTTTTTTTTTTTTACTGGTTAGTTATTAATTATAATTGATTGTCACCACTAGGTTAGGTTAGGTTTAAGTGGCAGCTAACGCTCACATAAGCCTCAGATGGGCCCGTTGTGTTACCACAGTACTTAAAAGTACAACCCTTCTCAGGGGATTTTGTCAAACCATTTCGAGCCGTGAACCTCATGAGAGTCTGCGCATCTAGGGATGCGAGGTCAGAGAGGTTATCAAAGAAAGGTTGGCCTAAGAAGAGCAATCGTGTTGCGGACAGAGAGGGGCATTGGCATAAGAAATGCTGAACACTCTCCTTTTTCTCCTCGTCCAGGCAGCCTCTGCAGTAGTCCCAGTCTCTCAACGTGCTTGCCAATGGAACAGTGTTCTGTGATGACGCCCACTGCCATATCGTTTTTTTAGAGAGACGATGTTGGTGCTTTTTTTCGGTGAGGCCATACTTGCCTGGTTACCTCGCAGGTGTCTTCATCCCTCCACCTTTGCTCCGCTAGGTTCGAGGTTATTTCGGCTATGGTCTCTTTGCATGAGACAAATGGAATACCAACATCCTGTAATACTTCGGTTGAGTGCAGGCTTGTGTCACTCTTTGCAAGCTCATTCGCTTCTGTGTTACCTGGGATTCCGCTGTGGCTTGGTACCCACATGAGTCTCAAGTTTGTGTGTGCTGCCAGCTTGTTCAGCTTTCTCCAACAGTCAGAGACCACTGTTGAGTTGGTGCACACGCTAGTAATTGTCCTGAGAGCAGCTTGGCTATCGGTGTAAATGTGGATCTGTTCACCAGGGTTCCCATTTACCATCAGTCACTCTGCTGCCTCTTTTATAGCGGTTACCTCCGAATGTAGAACGCTGCAGTAGTCTGGCAGGCGTAGGCTGATTCTGAGGTTGAGGTCGTTGGAGAAAACTCCGCAGCCCACTTTGTCCTCCCTCCGTGAGTCGTCAGTATAGACCTGCGTGTGTCTTGCTGGTATCCATTTCTTCTCCATCCACTCCTCTTTAGAGGGTATGTGGTATGAGAATTTGTTGCCAAAAGCAGATGTTGCTAGACAGCGGTCTATGTTTTTGGGCACCTCTTTAAATTCATTGATTATTCCGGCAGGACCACGATAATCCGATGTCAACATTTGCACCGACTTTAGTCTAAGTGCTGTGGTAATGGCAAGTTGCTTGCCCATTAGATCGACCGGGGCTATGTCCAGGTTTGTTTACAAGGCTTTCGTAGGCCATTTCGTCACCATAGTAATGGTAATTTTTTTTTTAATGAGACTCACACATACATTTTTGAAATGATTTTGATTTGTTTATGAATACCATTACAAGTGGTAGAAGTTCTGGATTTATTTTATTGTTAAATTTAAATGCTTCTTTTTCTTTGCTTAAACTTTGATTAACAAATTTATTATCTAATATGTTTGCAGCATAATGAACTTCATTTAAGGCCAGCCATATTTTTTTTATAAAATGCATTTTTACCAGTTTATTCCAAATCTCTACTGCTACAGAAATTGTTGTTGAGTTTTTTATTTCACAGCCAAGTGCTATTGCAATTGGTGCAGTTCTACTTAGCAAATCAACAGTATTTATTGTAATGATATTATTGTTGACTATCCTTACGATATCATTGTCGGTTTTCATTATGTAGTCTTAGCACACTTACACAAGCATATTTCTGTTATCTAAGTATGATTTAATGAAATTATTCATGGTGTTCTACCTTACTTTTAAAGGCATTACTAGTTTCTTTCTTTCTGCTTTTTTGTAAAATGCAGAAAAAACTCAATTATTTCAAAAATACTTAATCACTTTGATTGTAGATTGAATAGTGTTGAGTTGAACAATATTTTTCAAATTAGTAGCTTTGTTAGAATTTATATCCGTGTCTACACTATTTACTAAAATAGAGTCTCTATTTGAAGTTACAATACAACAACATATTTATAATTAGTTTATTGTGAAAGTTACTCCATCTAACAGTAAGCATACCGTTTTAATTTTTAATTAATTTTTACACTCTTTTATAATTTCTTCTATGCTTAAAGGTTTGATTACTTTGTTAATTTTTAATTATAATATTTTTATTTTACACCGCTTTGTTTCTTCAATCTCCTTCTTTGATTTTATTATCTATGTACTTTTGTAAATTATACTACTTTTAAAGTAATTTGTTAAATGATAACTTTTTACTTTCTCTTTTTCTCTCTCTTTCTTTTGTTTTGAATAAACAATAATTTTTTTTTTTTTTTATTTCGTAAGTTGTTTGTAGTGTATTAATTAAGTATTAATAGTTTGCAATAGATAAGTTTGTGATCACCAATACTACAGCCATAAACAACACCACTTTTTGATATTGTGTTATCTTTGATAGTTGTTAATATTAAATCAATTAGTATGACAGATGTCTTACCAAATTTAGTTGGACTGTTTATTAATTGTTTTTAAACCAGTGTTTTTGCACAAAGTTTCTGTATTTGAAGTTGGAATCATTTAACCAATCTTTCAAGCATAAAATTTTATCTGATATGAGAATGAAAAATAACATGTAATAACGTTAATTCAAGAGCAAGTAATTATTTGACAAACTTGGTTTATAAATAATGTTTACGTTATTTTTTTATTATCAATATTAATTTAAAACCAGTGTTGCTCTATATTGGTTGATATTTTTATACGTTTATATTTAAATTTTATTTTAATATAAACACATAACCTTTAAACACGGTCTATTTGATCTTTATAAATTACATTGTATTAATTGCAACTAAGTCATCATAGAGTTGTGCGATTTGTTACGATCTATCCTCAATGCCAAAGCAATTGACTTTGGCATTGAGGTTATTAAAGTATTTGACAACTCTAGGTACGCTGCCAAAGTTGGTCTTGTACTAGGTTGTTAAAGATTATTGTGTTATTCACACACTCTCATTTGAAACATTGGTGGTGTGTGTACGCACTATGTTTAGCATGCTGTGCACTGACATTTGAAAACTAGTTAATAAAGCCTTGAGGTGGTATGCAGAGCAAAGCACAACAGTAACAAGCAGTTATATACTTGTACACGCAAGTATCTGGGAAGTTTTGTTAATTAAGTGACTGTTAAGAAAAAAAATTATAAATACTTTAGTGGTAACCATGTACTATGATAAGGATTTTGACATAACAATCTATTGGTTCTATGCTAGAGGAAGATACTATAATTACCAACTGAGCTTTTTTTTGTTTACTCAAAAAATATTTTTTATATTAATTATATTGTTTATTTATTCTAATTATACTTTTTTCTATATATTTAAAAAAAACCACAAACAAATTTTATATATTTTATTTAAAAACTGTGTAGTATATTTGTATGCACTGCAATTACAAAGACGTGTAATTAAAATTTAATAAAGCTCTATTCTCATACTACATTTTATAAAAATGTTATATACTACCAAACTTATTATTTCTTATAAATTAATATTCACATTTAAGTTGCAATAGAAACATTCAACAAGGTGTCTCAAAAGTGACGCTTGTCCTCTTGAAACCCGTCTTCTACTTGAAGGCAATTTTTAGAAGAATTTAACATTGAAACACAAACCCTCTGCTACATTCCTTAATTAACTCAACTGGTACGTAAATGCAAGTTATGACATGTTTTAAAAGAATAAATCCAAAGAAATTAAATTCCGCTGACCTAGAAGGCCATGATGTGGGTCTACTTCTTCCAATCGTTATGTTTACGGTCAGTTTTTATTATTATAATTATCTTTGCTGCAGACGGATCTCAAGGAAGTACTAGAGTTCTCTGTTGTGAGGGTCTACCGCCAGCGTTGGGTACACAATCTGACTGTAGGTTTTCTTTTTACTTGTTGCGGATTGAGTCGTTTCTTTCCGCGGTGTTTGCGGTGGACGGATCTCGTTTAGAGATGACTTGTGCAGTTTGTTTGAAATTTTAGTCCTAATACACAATCCTTAATATATCACAATCGCCAGGTTGCTAATACAACTGTTTATTCTCTCTCTTTCTTTTAGTGTTTTTAATGCTTTGCACAGATACTACTATCTTGCCATCGGGATCTTTTGATGCAATCTCACAGCCAACTTGGGTTCCTGCAAGACGCAATTTCTCTAATTTTTTTTTGATGTCTGGTTACTAGGGGTTGTTACTTACCTAGTTGTGATAGCGGATCCCTACTGGGCTGTTTGTTGTTTGTGTTAATTAGCTGGTGTTTGTTCTGGTCCTGGATAACAACAAACAAATTAATTTAAGTTATTGGGCGTAATAGTTTTTATTAACATTTATACGTATTAAGTAAGTTTTACAATATTTCATTTTGGATACATTTGCCTGCTTGGTCATAAAGTTTATAAAAACCGTCAATGAACTGAAACTGAAGAATAAATGATAATAGTTGATATATGTTTGCATATGATTATGATAACCTTTTTGTTTTGTTTAAAGCAGTACTAATGAAGAAGTTGCGCAAAAAAAACAAATTGTAGTTAGATTATGTACGTAATATCTATTATTTTATGAACAAACGTCAAGAAGATGTAGGAAAAAGTTTTATTTTGTTTTGCCTAAACTACTTATTGTTGTAAATATTACTGATCCTATTAGTATATTGAACATTCTGCCTGATGTCTATTTTGCAGTTTTTAAAAACTTAATAATTATGCATTGCACATCTGATCAGAATAAACAAAGAACGTGTGCCCGTTACACGTTACTCGTTTATTATGAAGGCCAGTATAACTAATTGAAGCATGGAAGAAGCCGACTCGGCTAATTTCTTAAGGTTGCTTTTTCTCTTAAAGTTGCCTTTTTTGAGTTTATGTTTGATTGCCGCTTGTACATTATTTTGTACGCTAAAACAATTACATTTAAAATAATTGGTTTAAAACACAACTTAAAATATTTAAAAAAAAACGACAATTTAACTATTCAAATTTTGGTATACATCGCAAAAAACTAGCATTTAACTGCTGATTTAGGCTATAAAAACGTCTATACGTTTTGTTGATAAGCTGGTAGAGATTTGAGAGTATTAAAAAGTGCACTGTGAGTTTGGCTGTAACGTACTGTGTTTTATAAACGTTCCATTGGCCAAGCTAAAGTAGCTGTACTGTACATAAATATAAATTAATGTTTCAACGTATAGAATAAATAATTTAATGAGTGATTATCGTACCTTTATAATCATAGAAAAGTTTTACAATTTGTATAAGCACTTGCCAAGTGCTGCCATCATACTTGTAAAAAATGAGCACAATTTTGTTTTTGCAAAATATACTATTATTAACTCACTCACATTATATAACCAAATATATAACAATGTACATATTGTTATTTAGTTTGGCTGACAATTACTCGTAAAGATATTTTTATGTATAAATAAATCACTTTGTAATTATGTTTCTTATTGTTTTTGATATTTTTGATATATTTGAGAATACAAATATGGCCAGAGAAGATAATGTAAGTGTTTTTTAATAATACAATACATGGTTTTTTATCATCTCTATACAGTAAGTAATTCAGTATAATAATATCATTTAAAGTTGGTCCACATTTAATAAATTAAATAGACCGATAGTGTTTACTTTTATTTAATCAAGAGTTATATTGATTTTTTTTATAATTTTAGAATTTGGTTAAAAGTTTTAATAAATTATATAAAAGAATTTGATAAAACTGTTACATAACGCATATGATTAAAATGGATTAGATCGATACCATGTTTCCCAGATAAAACTTAAGCTGTTTAATAACATATTTTGAATGAGTTTGTAGTACTGTATATCAATTTTATCTTATTATATAAACTTAATTTAAATAACCAATTATAGACAACAACACAACACTCTTTTTTCTATCAACATGACAGTTTATGTTTATTATCTTATTTATTAATGTATGAACAAAGCAAATTACGTGTTCTGCTTCAATCTAATCGGCATATTTTGTTTAGAAGTTGTTTTCCAAGAAAGTATTATTGTTATTTAACTTATGTATTTTATTTGAAAATAGTCTTTATTTTTCTTTTCTATTAACAAATTTAAATTTAGAAAAATTTATGAATGGATAACTTTTAAAGAGTTACTTTATTACTATTGATTTAATAACAAATACCATGTTTAACTTACATCTCTACTTTTTATAATTCAGTTAGTCTCTGAAAAGGTTTTGTATTAGTAATTATAAAATAATTTTGCAAAAAAATGTCTACGGTTTTATTTGTTTTGACTGTAAGCTATATTTAGTTTACAAACCATTTTTCTTTATTTCAGTACTTGGGTCTTTATCGCAAAAAGTAATGTCAAGCATTGCTTTCTCTATAGCTTTCTAAGCTACTTGTAGTTTGTTGGTAGTTTTCCTCGTTAATGTGAAAGTTTCTGCTTTATAACTGAAAATATGTGTTAGTTAAAAGCTTTACGTTTCAAACAGATTAGTATGTCCGCTGTAAACACATGCTTAAGCTTTCCGATTCTCATGCCAGACCAATTCTTTGCTGGATCAAGTTTGTCTGATTATCTCGTTCTGTTTGTATTTTGTGTTCTAGGTATTATAAGTTGTTACTTGGCTAATAGGGTTGTTGCTGGTAACGACTATCCAAAAAACTAATTAATAAATAGCTTATAAAACTAGATATTTTACACAAATGAAAATATTAATGTGATAAAACTCAAAAAAATAACTTAATTTTAGGCTGATATGCTAAAAAAATCATTTATCTATAGTTCTAACATATATTTTATCTTTTTTATTTTTTTTTCCATATTTTTTGTAAATCACATTTTATTTATTTTGTAGTTTGAAATCAAAGTTTCTATTATTAAAAACAATCCATAAAACTAAATTTTTCTAAGTTCAAGTATTTATTATTTAGCTAAAATACAAAAAAAAATTGATTTGATTGAATATTATGTATTATACACATTGTACATAATATATTCAATTGAGTAATTGATCTAATCAAGACTATCGGGATTATTAACCATTGTTCGGCATTTTTGCGATTATGATTTGAAATGTTTACAACATCCAAAGCCATTTATTATAAAAAGTGTTGAATAATAGCAATTATACACTTTTTGTTTTTATTTTATTATCTCCTGATTATACATTGCAATATTTAAAGATAATTCTATTTATAATTTTTTGCTAGTAAATATTGCCTCATTATAATGCATAGATCGTATGTGTATTTATTTTGTGTATTCGCATATTTGGTTTTATGTCTCGGTTAGTTTAGTCTAAATATTTAGTTTATGGAAATAATGTGCGTAATGCGGCAATAGAAGTTAATACCGGAAGATGAATTAACACTCGTGGGAGTGGACACCTACATATAATTACATTTTTTAATTTACATTCACATTTCATTCATTTATTCATTCCTATCTACATAATTTAGATAAAAGAGATATTTTAATAAAGTTTGTAATTTTGTATGATGGATATAAGAGAAGAAATTTCTTTGGCATAAATAATAAAAAATATTTTGTTGATAAAAAACTACTATGCAACGAAAATCATATGTTTAATTTGTTTTAGGTTGTTTTGTTCTATCATTTTTGCACGTTGTGTTTTTATGTTTAATATTACTATGTTTTTAGATATAAACTATACATGTTTTTAGAAAGTTTAGGTTATGTTTTTTAGTAAAAGATACTGTTTTATTATGTACAGACAGATTAAGACATTGCCAGTGTATAATATATTTGAGATTTCATGTCTAATATGTGTGTGACTGTGACACATAATATATTTTACAGCAAAGATAGCTAATAACGGTCTGTACAAAATAAAAACATCAGCAAATAAAAAATTATATACGTATTTTATCTAGAAAAGCCTAACTTTAACTCGACATTTGTAAAAACGTTTTGCCTTATATGATCCGCATTACATTTTTCATATATATATATTTATATTATAAGTTACAAATTATAATTAACTATTACTTAAATTAGATTAGGTGTACACAAAACATATTTTTTAACTCACTTCTTTATGTTAATTGTTACAAAACTGCCACAATAACCATTTTTATAATAAACTACAAATCGGATTCTTAGTAATTACATTATACAAGTACCATAAAAAAAATCCATACGGATTGAGAAGGTTTTGAGCTGCAACATATAATATTATTTAAAATCTACATAGATTTAGATAGATATATATACATACCTAGTCACGTCGTTTTCTTTTGAGGTAGGCAGTTACACCGTACAATAACCTACTTTGGTTTTTATCTTTCTTCGTACAATGTGTTTACACGTTTTTTCTGTCCACACACTTTCTTTGCTTTAGCAATATTAACACATCTAGCCATGCATGTTTTCTTATTCATTCTATTTTTCATTTTTCATTTTCGCACGCATTCATCTACAACATTCAACCAACTATTACGTGGTCTGACTCTGCATTTTGATCCAAATACATTTCTAACATAGATTTGTTTTGTTATTCAATAATTGCTCATTCTCTCAACATGGCCAAACCAATGTAGAATAATACGTTTGTACTGGTCTACCGGTGTTACTTTCAAATCACATACGTTCAATAGTTAATCATTTCTAACTGTGTTCATACCAGTAAGTACCCCATTCTAACCGCATTTATTTTACTTTTGTGTTTTTCTTGACATACTCATGCTTCAGAGTTGGTGTCAACACACTTTTATAAACTAACACATACTTTCAACTACTTTTTGCGATGAATTTACTTGTCTCTCAATATCTTTAATCTAAACTACTATTTTTATTAAACATTCTTTCCAGATACACAAAAACATTAACTTGCTCTAATCGTTTATTGTTTCAATCACTGTCTACATTTTACACAGATCTATTTCATTTGCTGTAACATATAGTCAGTTTAGTGCATTCTGAAAGTTATTTTTACTCATTATCCATCCGTACATCGTTAACGTTTTTACAGGCATTTTTTACATATTTATTTAGAAATATATTAAATAACTACGGGGACGTAACGCATTTCTGCCTGACATCTTGTTTTATGTCAAACTAACTGCTCATTGTATCATCCACTCTAACGCACTCTGTGCGACCTTCATATGTAGCAGCAATGGCATTTACTAAACATTTATTTACCTCATACTTTTTTAAAACGTTCCATAACATACAACTTTTATGCTACCCCTATTAGGAATAAAACTACACTGCACTCCCAAAATTTTCTCAGTTGTTATTTTACGCATTCTTTCAATTAACTATTTCAAACACTTTTCTGGACACTTAACAAACTAATTGCACAATAACTTTTAGATTTAGTCTAATAACTTAAACTCGGAATTATAAAATCCAATGTTATTAACTACATTAAATTGAAATACCCCGATATTTCAATCGACGCTGTAGATCTAACTGTACAATCTGGAAGCTACAGTAGCTTTAAAGTCTTGGTTCTAGCCGACCATGCTCGAGTTATTTTTTGCAAAAAAAAATTGGCCAGCTAACAATGCTGTCAAAAAATTTGTGAGTTATGGTCGTTCACAAAATGTTCCTGCTTTATCTCCAATGGATTTTTGGAGCCTGAATCCTGTCAACAACTTGAACCCAACTTTAGGAATGATAACGGCTTCTCCATCTACTACCAGAACGTCGGGGTTTAAAAACTAAACTCAGGAAACTCTTGCTAGCTGTAGCTGTATCAGACTACAATGTGATTGTTTTCACTAAAACCTGGTTTTCTCAAGACATCAGTGACTCTGAATTAAATCTAAAAAGCTATCATTTATTTAGGTGTGTTTGCTCGGCCCTTACAAGCCCTAAACAAAGCGGAGGTGGTGTTTTAAATGCTAACTCACCTCAAATCTGTATTACTTTACCTTACGTTTATAAGTGTTGAACATTTGTTTTTAGTTGTTAAGTTCAATCTTGTGTTTTATATAATTTGTGCGGTATATTTACTACCTCATTTAACTAGTAATAAATATCTTGACCATTGTTATTCCGTCGAATTTATTACCGACTAGTTTCCAAGCAGTAAACTAGTTTTATTGGGCGATTACAATCTACCTGCAGCGTCTTGGGTTAACGATGATTTAGGTATAGAAGTAATTTGTAATGATAGTTACCCTGCTCATTTAGTAGCTAATTTGTTTGGGTTCTTAAACTGCGTACAATGCATTTCTATTCCTAATAGTAAGGGTGTGTTTTTAGATTTATGTATTACTAACGATCGTGATATTTCTGTGATAGAAGCTGTAGATGTTTTGTTAAATTTAAGCCAACATCATACTGCGTACTTGTTAACTATAAAATGTGATACTATCTGTGATATTTTAAATTGTAATTATATTTTTAATGATTTTAAACTTGCCGACTACAAGGTAATCAATAATTATTTGTTGAATGTTGGTTGTATTGCATTATTTTATAACTGTGATATTGTGTCTTGATGTATTTTACTCTGTAATCGATTATGTTATTGATTGTTTTGTCCCTAAAAAACTGTGGCGTGGAAGCAATTTTCCTATTTGGTTCAACAAAAAATTGATATCACTTATTAAACTCAAGAAAACTGTACACAAACGTTATAGATCTTCAAAACTATTGCCGGACTATTATAAATTTCAATCTATTCGTACTACGTGCAAAAATCTCAGTGCACATCAATACAAGCAATATATTTTACAAACTGAAAGTAAAATTCAAAATAATCTAAAACATTTTTGGAGATTTGTTAATAAGAACAAAAAAACTAATGGTTTTCCACCCACAATGTTTTATAAGGGTTAAACTTGTGATAATGGGAACGACTTTGTCAATAGTTCTGCAGATTTTTTTTCTTCAATCTATAATAACAAAACCCATCCAACTCTATTGTTTAATTTTAATAATAATGTAATACATTCAAAATTTTCTATTAGTTTGTGTGATGTTTTTAAGGGAATTAAAAACCTTAAATGTAATTTAAGCGGTGGACCCGACGGCATTCCTTCTTTACTGTTGAAAAAGTGCATTTATTTTATTGCAAAGCCATTGCACTTATGTTTCAATGCTTTATTGAATGAAACTAAGTTTCCTCAAATATGGAAACAAAACTATATTACGCCTTTGTTTAAATCTGGAGCCAAAGAAGATATCACTAACTACAAAAGCATTTGCACTCAATCTTATATACCTAAATTTTTTGATAAAATTGTAACTGGTCATGTGCAAAAGCATTTTAATAAAAGAGCAGCATGGATTTTGTTATAAAAATGATATTTTAAATGCATTTGAATCTAAAGTACAAATTGACTCAATCTACACCGATTTTTCAAAGGCGTTTGATTGTGTGAGTCATAATGTTTTAATGGCCAAGCTCAGTGCTCTGGGTTTTCATCATGATGTGATTTTCTGGTTATTAAGCTTTTTGAAAAATTGCACGCAGTGTGTAAAAATTAATAACTTTTTGTCACAGCCCATTTTTGTTTTATCAGGTGTTTCTCAAGGATTGCATTGTGGACCAATTTTATTTTTGCTTTTCATTAATGATATCTCACAGTATATCAATTTATCGTCATTTCTTTTATTTGCGGATGATTTAAAAATGTATAGAAGAATATCATCTTTCAATCTCAATCTCTTATTCATTAATGCTGATAAATGTTTTTTAATAAGTTTCCATAGAACTTTAAGTACATTTTTTTAACTATATAATTGACACTAAAGTGTTCGACAAAGTCACACAAATAAAAATGTAGGCGTTATTTTTGATCATAAACTTACATTTGTTGAACATATTAACAACATGTGCAATCGTGCCATAAAAATGTTATGATTTGTATATAGAATGTCCGCTGATTTATCAGCCAGTACACTAAAACTTTTATATTGTGCTTTGGTGCGTTTGGAGTCCTGTTTATGAAATTCATAACCGTAGAATTGAACGAATTTAAAAGAAGTTTTGTGGTTTATTGTCTTATAAATCGGGCATATTATCTGTAAGTTATGATTACTGCTACATTGCTTTATTGTACAACCTACCGCCATTGAAGATTTGCCGCAAAAGAGCTGATTTGTCGTTTTTGCGTAATTTAATTAT
Organism: Tachinus rufipes; assembly: GCA_963932245.1. Taxonomy (NCBI): domain Eukaryota; kingdom Metazoa; phylum Arthropoda; class Insecta; order Coleoptera; family Staphylinidae; genus Tachinus; species Tachinus rufipes. Next base: position 64,607,149 of record OZ010745.1, on the reverse strand, counting down.
GTCTGAGAGCTACTTGGTACTCTTCTATTCCATGTAGCACCTAATAATAGACATAGCAGGCATTCTTCTTAATTCCGTGAGTCTACCCATTCTACTAATTATGGTTTCAACAATCCACTTGGTAGAATGTGTAGATTTGCAAATAATTTACCAATTGATATTAATGTATTTTGTGTCTCTAAATCTACGTTTAGAAGTCAGCTAAGTCATGCTGACTAATATTTAATATGTGCGTTTTTATGTATGTTATTTTATGTATTCTTTATTTTTGTATTGTAAAACATCATTGTTTACGTATATTTGATGTAGATGTAAATGGTAAGATTATACCGTAAATAAAGTATTATTATTATTATTGCTTTTACTTTTGTTCAAAAAAATAAGGATAGCATCTTATCAATCATTTGACACTATCGATTTTCTAAAGCACAAATGAAATAAACCAATCAGTTTATCAATAAGTGCCATGTCTCCATACTTCAACAACCCGTAATCTCATCTACACCTGCGGCTTTGCCATTTCTTAACAATTTTATAGCTTACATTACTGTTCTTTGGTTAGACTATCCGTAACTGTTTGAGTTTTTTTGCCAGCAAAAGGGTTCACACTGTTTTCATAAAATTGCTTAAAATATTCTCTTCAGCGTTCTCTAATACCGTCTTCATTCTAAACCATTTCTTTGCAAAATGTAGTTCTATTGTGTTGAGCTAGCTTGCACTATTCTAAACAAGCCAGAATTACTAATAATATTAGCGACTGTTACCTCATAGGACAGTATAAAACAATTTACCGGAACATTAGGACACACCAAAACATACACACAAAACATCTTTAAATTATCTACATTAAGTATGTAATTTTAAATACAAAGTGGCCTACACGAGCTGGAAGTTTAAAACCATATCATTCTGAAAGTTAATATAATTAATTAAAATAAAATATAACAGTAGAAACGTACTTACATGACATTTGTGTGCCTTAAAAATATTGAAGGTAAATAATTTTTTTTTTTATTGTGTCTTGAAGTCGGTTGTTTAATTTTTCACAAAACGTAACATACTAATACAATATTAGTAATTTGTTTAATGAATGTTTAATTAAAGATGGCTTGACTAAGGCATAAATGTTCATTTAGAACTTAGAATTTAGAGCATTAACACAAATATGTTATCAGTGTTTTAAACACTCTTGTTTAGTTTTTATGTTTGACATTTTTCATTAAACAGACATTTTATATAATAAATGATTTTATTTTTTAAATTTTGTGTTTGGTATTTAATAAAAAAATTAAAAAAACAACTTATAATGTTAGAACTCGATCAAACTTTCATACAAGAAGAAATATAAAATTAACTTGAAATTGCAGCCTTTATTTTATACAAAAACATCAAAAGACAATGATAAATCAAAATTAGTAAATGCCATATACAAACAGTTAGTTTAACAAAAAAAAAATCAAAACTTTTTATTGCAGTAAACTACATGATATTTTAGTTTGCTCAATTTGCATACATGACAAATTGATTTAAAAAATCTGTTTTCTCAACTACGCCAAACCATATTCAATACAATTCTTTTAGGTGAAAAAGTTTTTGGTACTTGTACTTGTATTAAATCCTGTACATTATTATCATACACATTGTATGATTGTGTTTTTTAGTTAAAATTGTCTTGTCCACGCTTTTGTTATGATTTGCAGGTTTTTTGTAGAGAACAGCAAGTAGTAATTTACTAACCGTCCAGATGATGTAGTGTACGCCTTCTTTTGGATAAAAAGAGAAACATTAGTAGCTCTTGTGTACTGCCTCAATGTTGCGTGTACGTTAAAAAACCTAATATTTTGAAGATTGGAATCTCTGAATTTGTGGCAAAATTTTTAGATGTAGTAGTTTTAACCAATGGCATCGTTAATTAGCAGTACAATTTGCAATATTTAATTTTGCAATTTTATAAAAAAAACATACTAACGCATTAAAACAATGCATTAGTTTTACTAACCCAAACTAGAAATTTAAGTAATACATAGGGAGCTATTATGTTATCTGTAAAACCAAGAAGTTAAAGCTTAAACTAAACCAAACGCTACCTTGGTTTACCATTTGATAATATATGGCACTCCAATCTTATCAAGTAGCTCCATTGTATAGGTATTAATCAAAAGTATTGTTAATAGCTTTTTTACAATAAAAAAATTATAGTATTAATTGATAGTCTAACTCCAAAATCATAAATGCTGGTGTTTTTTACGATTTTGCTTTTGCCAACTTTATTTTTGATTTACAGTTATAAACTTTATCAAATTACAACAAATTTTATTTGTAGTATATATATATATATATATATATATATATATATATATATATATATATATACTTTTAAAGGTCTATATTGATAAATATGATAAAACGTTTGGAAAGTTAGAATCTATAGTTTCAAATACCTTAAAACAATATCTGACTAAAGTACTACCAACTTCTTACTGTATCAAAATCAAAACGCAATGTATCATTAGAACCAAAATTAAACTTAACAACAAATCAATCTGTAAATCTTTTTCAATTTGTCTTCTAGGGGTTACAATGTTATATAATCTATTTTGACAACAAAATTGGCGTAGCTTTGAAAGTATACATAAAAACTAGAATTTTTTAATAGCTGCAAATGTTTTTAATTTTTATAATATTTAAAACTACATACAAGACTTATTGCCATCTAAATAAATAAGAGTACTTATTTATAGTATAGTGTATAGTATACCCATAGATATAGTGTCTTTACGACATGGCCTTAAATTATCTCAGCGGATTACTTCATTACTAATCGCTTTGGGGGATACAATTATGTTTGTATTATATTTCATAAATAACTTAACACCTCGATGTTCAAGGGTGATAATATTATATAAATATACAATATTTTAACCCTTAAAAATTACCTCTGGTTCAGGTATATAATACAATCATAATTGGTTGCTAATGAAATAATCCGTTGAAATAAATTAAGCTCATGTTGTAAAGACACTATATCTATGGGCATACTATACATAAAAGATATATCTGCTTTATTACTTTGACTTTTTAGATTAGTTTATTAGTAGTCTCTTTGTTGGTCCATTAATGAGTATTTAACAATCTCTCATCTTTTATACCTGTACTAAGGAAGTAAAACAATTTTTTCAAAAGAAAACAAAACAACAACATCTGCTTTTCAGCATTCAGGTAACATTTTAATAGTCCGTTTTGTACAAGTATAAAAAATAGGAGATTGTTAAGTACTCATTTAATGGACCTCAAAGGAGACTACTAATGAGCTAATCCGATAAGTCAAAGTAATAAAACCGATATATTTTTGGGTACACAATACAAGGCTTGCTAAGAATTTTTACAACTAACAGCTCAAAAATGTAAGACCAACACATTAAAATAAATTTGTTGGACTATTGACTTATAATTTGCAAATGTTTAAGATCAATGTTTACAGACTGTTTAAATTTTGACTTGAATGTATTTTCATTTGTTGAAATTCAAAGTATTTTCATGTTGTTGTGTTATTAAGTCATTCTTAGTGTCACATTTCAAAGTTTAAAAAAGTATTGTAACGACAACAGAACTTTGGTAATATTTGTATGTTTACATATAATTTGATAATTGATTTATTTTTTTACCAGTACATTCAGAAAAAAATAAACTATTTCTTGTTAAAGTATTTTAGTCATATTATAGTTATATATTATACAAGTAGTAACAAAGTTAATTAACAAATAATGTTCAATATGTATTTCAAAGAAATGGTAGTAGAGTGCATATGAAAATAAAAAAAAAATATAATCTATTTGATTTGCTGATGATATAATTGTGTTTGCAGAAAACACAGAAGAACTGAAGATTCTTGTTAAAAAACTTTATTTTGCTATTTGAAAATACAATTTGACTAAATAACTTTGACAAAAGATAGTTTGATTTTTTCTAAATGTACTAGTAAAAAAATAAAATGGTTATTAAATGAATTATAAAATTAGCAATATCTTCAAAGTAGCTGTTTTCTGCGTCTCAGAAAACTTTGACTATAACTTTATGAACCCATTGCATAGACTTTTGTTTTATGGCAAGATCCCAGTGGTGTACTCAGAGATCATCCTCAGTTACAATTCTATAGAAAAAGCAGTTAATTTTTTTTGCAAATTTGTCGTATACACAGTTTTTGTTTCGGAACTGAGCAGTTTTACAATCTATTATGCCGACACCTTATTCTTATGTCTCTGGCAACAACCAAAGTTTTTACTCGGCGGTCAATCAATCAAACTGTTTGCACTAATATTAACTTAAAAATAAAATGAATTATTTTTTCAATGCACTGCTAACACTCTATCACGGATATTCTTTGGGTGCCTTGTTTCAATAAACAATATATAGCGATTTTGTGTTTAAGTTGCAAATCAATTATTTTTGTCTCTTTAAAATGAAAAAAAAAATGACAAATGTTAAGCGGTTGAAACAAAACTTGCAGACGACACTATAAAATGTTACAAAAACTTAAATAAAGATTTGTGTTGTATATATTGTCCTATGATGTAAGGTCACCAATTCACCTACAAGTAGGAGAAGTGAATAGAAGTCAAAACTAAAGTATGTTATTTTAAAACAAATATTACAAAAATTATAGCCTGTTTTAGTTAAATACTGAAGCAGCCAATGCAATAAATGATATTAAGTAATATTTGATTTGATACAAACTATTTACTATTTACGTTATTTTTTTATATATTTTTTTATTAAGTTTATTTCTCTGTTTGCGTTTATTAACATTGTTGATGTTTACTTTTACAACGCAAACGTACACCAATATTTAGTACATTTGCGGTTTTGGTGATGAAAACTCAGTAGCATAGTAACATACCGGTATACTAAACTTTTGACTATCTAGACCAGCAACGTACAATAACAGAAAAACTACAACTTAACTTTTAGGAAATTGGGTAATATAAACTTGCTTATTGATAATAAGTGGTTTATTAAGAGTAATAACAGTTTTATTTTAAATAAAACAACAACGGTTTGACAAATCAATTTGGATTTTTGCTTTATCTACTGCAGTTTTGTCGACAATGTTTGCGGTTATATTCCGGCAGTAGCTTGACAAATGTCGGCACAAACTTGTTATTTGACGTAGTCTCAAAAGAAATAATTTATAGCATAGTGGCACCATCGGATCTTATTTCTTCTAAAATGAAAGAGGAAAAAATATAACTGTCAATGGCAACCGCTATAGAGCTATGTTAGGCAAATTTGTGCGGCCAGAACTTGAGAATATCAATATATTAATACGATGTGGTTTCAACAAAACGACGCTACATCTCATACAGTTAATGCCACGCTTGATTTTAATGAATAAATTATCGAAAAAGATTTAGGAATTTGCCGTTGCGGTCATGTGACTTAACAACTATGGATTATTTTCTTTGGTCTGCGTCAAAAAAACAAGTTTAAGCTGACAAACTACAAACTTTGGATCATTTAGAATCCAACATTTACTAAGGTTTTGCGGCATACAACTGCAAATGTTGGTAAGGTAATCAATAATTGTAGAAATCAAGTCCGTTGTTAATTTATTTATTATTAAAATGGTATCATTTTTAATAAAAGACTTTTTATATCAATAATTCAAATTTCATAATTAGCTCTTAAAAATGATTAGTTACAAGATAAAAACATTAAATTTTTGATTATCAAAATATTTTGTGTTTTGCTTTTATATATTCATCAAACTTTAATAATTTTGTTAAAATTAACTACAAATATTTGGTGTTTTGCTTTTCTTTGCAATGAAGTATATTAATATTTTGTATTTATTATATATTTTAAAGTACTAACAACAATTATCAATTTTCATTTAATTTACTTTACTTAATTGGTAGTTTATATTGCTATCAATGAAGTACCTAATTTAAAATCAAATTAATTTGACTCTTTAAAATTGTCCATGATTTTTTAAAATAAATTTTACTTTTTTTATGAAATATGTAAAAAACAATAATAGAATAAAATAATTGTCTATTGTAAATAGATATCTTGTGCAATTATATGTATATTATCATAATATTACAGTTTTAATCTATGTTACTTCAATTTGAAGTTAAAATTTAGCAGTAATGACAAATGTGAGATAAGCATTTTATAAGGCAAATAACAAGATAATTATTTGATAATAGTATAATAAAATTATATAAAAATGTTGTTTGTATTATTTAATTATTACATGGAATTGATAACAACACTTCATTTATTAATGAAAATATTATCTAACTAGGTTTGGTATATATAATATAAATTATTAAAAACTTGACAACGTAAATATATTTAAAAAAAAAAGCTACATAGATTGTTGAAAGGAGTGATGAAGAGTGTAAAATAAATTCAACATTTTCAAAGTATTTTGTTTAGTATAAATATGTTTAATTAAAAGCAACTGAAATTCTTATTAGTCAATTTAAGAACAAAAAAAAAAACATATAAAATAAAAGTAATGAAACAACTACAAAATGTATTTAAATTTTTTTTTTGCGTCTATGCATTTTTTTTAAATTAAAAAAAAGTTTTTTTTAACATAACATTTTATGAGTCCACAAATAATTTTGATTAAGAACTTTTTTTAAGGTATCCCTATAAAAAACGCGTCACTAATTAATTGACATGTATGCTATAATGGGATGATATTCTTTTATGTTGATATTAAGCATGTTGTTTACTTATCTATCATTTGAAGATAGGGGATAGTACAATTATCTTCTAAGCGCAATTCTAAGTGGCGGATAGGAAAACACTATTGCACGGTAGCTTTTCGCTTTGGAAACACAACCACTCTTTTTACTTTCTTTTTTCTCTGTAGACTGTCGATCCGATCTCCCTTAGTCAAACTTTTTGGTCTAATCTAGACCTTATTTTTGGCTTATATCAGGCTAAGAAACCAAAAAACATATTATTTTATCTTTTCAAAAAACCTGACAGTAAACATAAAATAATAAAAACAACAAGATATTCTAGGTGGCCAAGACTAATAGTGCAAACTTCTACACTGGCCATAAACCGAGCAGTTCTCAGATTTTAAAGAGAGCAATTATTTGACAGCAACTATAAAGTAGAGGTTTTTCTGGCAGGCAGACCAGCAAGGCTCTTCACTAGCAGAAAAGATCCAAAACCAAATTGCTAAAAAAATAACACATTACTAATCTTTGGGTGCAGTGCTAGATTACACCACTTTGCATAGAAGCACACATATCAACCCAAAATTCAGCATTAAATTTGAAAAAAATATTGCATTTACAGAAATACAAAAACTAAAAAAAAAAACTATTTACAATTTATTATAACAAAATACTAGTTAGTCAAATCGGGGCCTGTCCAAAGACAGCAAAAACAAATCACAATCTGGAGATAATGACAAACACGTTAGTTAGCTCTATAAAAGCAATCTTTAAAAACTTTCTAATCAACATGGTCTTAAAAAGTCTTTCAAAAAAGACTGGGCAGAGGTTGCTGTCATAGTGAAAAAATGCACTTTAGAACGGGGTATATTAAAATTATTTAAAACAATAGTCTACAGGTATATAAGAGGCAAAGCACTAAAAGCACCTGTACTGATATTAATATACATACCAATCAAGAAAACTCTTCAAACTGGCTATAAGTAAACTAGTTTATTTATACACTAAAAAAATGGTTTTAGGAGTTTTTTTAGATATTGAAGAGGCAGTTAACAATACTACTGTTGCATCTATTGCTGCTGCAACGGAAAACAAAAGCATATCACGTTTCGTTAGGTATTAAGTAAACTTGATGTAACAATTACTTTATACAGTAAGACTTTAAGAGCTGAAATTGCTAGTGAATATTCTCAGAATTTTATGCTATTACTTTTACCTGTTCCTTGTTATTGTGAAACGAGCTTCAGGCAGTCCTGAGGCTCGTTTCACACGTATACGGTTTCATTCGGTTTGATTTGTTTTTGCTTTGTTTCTTTTTTTTACTTCTATACATTATGATTACTAGTGAGCATGTGTACGGAAAAAACACAAAACCTAATATGAACCGTGTATGTGTGAAAAAATTTCATTCAGATTGGTTCGTTTTTGGTTGCAACCGAACGAAATGAAACCGCATACGTGTGAAACGAGCCCAATGCAGTTACTGATTAACATAGGCGTGTTTGTCTTAGGCTACAGTAATAATATTACTATCTTAATAAACAACAAGTTTGAAGTAATTGTATCTAACTTGATGCAAAATGCACTCAGCACCGTAGAAATAAAGAGGAATAAGAAGAATTATCAGTAAACCCAAACATAACAATAATTGCTTTTTTAAAAGACTACAAAATTTGAAAATGTATAAAGTTACACTGTCAATGACACATAAAATAAAGTACCTGAAATGTACGCTTGATAACTAAACTATTAAACTAACCTTTCATACTCATCTGAACAATGTAACGCAGGCCATCTAGATGTTGCTTGTTACCAAATTGATAGTTGGACAAACATAGAAACTAACACCTGATATGACTAAATGCTATTACACTGTGGTGACCATATCTATTATTGTAACTTGAAATATTTGTCTTTGTATTAAATATTGTTCTCAAGTATGGGAAAAAACATCCAAAACCACTATATCTCTTCTAAATTTATTCAAAAACAAGCTGTTTGGATTATTGCCTATTCAAAATTGACAAATGACTTAGATACTACTACAACATATGCGTAATGTTGCAGTTTTGGCATTTTTTATAAATATTTCTATGGACATTGTTTAAACAAAATACAAAACTGACCATTCTTAGATGTAGAACAAATGTTTTTAAAAGAGATGTTTTTAACCATACTATCAACACATAGAATAAACTTTCAAATTCAGTATTTCCCAACAATTTTAAGGCACAAATATTCAAGGTCAACGTTCAATGACTGATTTAAACAATCTAGTCTTTAATGTAATAGTTTCAACAAATGTGGTTTTACTTGTTGAAATTTAAAGATATTTTTATGTTGTAACATATTAATAATTTTTAAATATTACATTATAAAAAAAATAGAGAGCGTTTGTTAGAAGTGAAAAAACTACCATCAAGTGTACGGCAACCAAACTAGGTAAAGTACAGTATATAATGAGAACAATAAAAACAACTTTCACAGCAGCTATAAATACATTGTTTTTGCTACTACTACCGCACTTACTTGTGATGATAAAAACAAGACAAGCAGCGTACTGATTGCATACTTGAAAACACACTGTAAATCTTGCGGCCCCACTGGCCGAGATTAACAAATATAATACATGAAAAAAAAGACAATTGAGATTAGGTTTCATAAACTCATTGCGTACAGAACTCATTTGAGAAGCTGTTTTTCAAAGAAAAAGTCTATTAAAAAAAATAAAATAAACAGTCAATTTAAAACAATCTGTAATTGATGGGTGTTATTAAAAATAATTTTGAAGTTTTTATTTTGTAATTGTATTATAAAATTCTTACAAAAAATAGAAAATTACAAAAAAAATATTTATAATACACAACCGTTACCAGCTTTTTATTTAATGTATTAATACCGTCACAAAAAAAATGAATAAAAAATGCATGGGCACAATCAAAAACCGCATCTAGTATACAGATAGATCTAAAGATTACAATGGCATTAGATCCAAAACTGGGAAACACCTCAATCTTTTCAATAAAAATAGCTGCTACTGAATAGTGCTCTAAAAACATAATCCAATTTGAATAATATTTCAACAGACTAATAACTATCATGTCTGCCAGGCAAAAAGACATTACAGACAATACGCTTGCCAGTAATAAAATCTGAACTGCATAACTAGTTTGGAGGCATTAACCACAAACAGTACGCTTAATCTCATTTAAAAAAAGATTAAAGTGCTTTTAAAGCAGACCAACTTGCCAAAAAACAAACCACAAAAAGGTTCATTAAACTTGAATCTGTTTTTGAGATCGCATACTAGACCGGTAAACCAATGATCCGTATTAAACTTGACACGGAACAAACCAACTTGTGGAAAATCTGTCAAAAGATGAATCACAACAGGCCATTCTTACAAAAATTATCACACATTACACAAACTGTAGTAATAGCAAAATAACAATGCAAAAGCTTACATCTGCTGAGTCAGTAATGGGCTTACAATTCGCAACATAACACCTTTTTTGGCAATCAAAACCTAACCAAAAAAAGAGGTAAAAACAGTTCCTTAGCAAAAGTTTCTGAATTTTATTAAATAAACGAAACTACTAGAATAGTAACAACCAGAAGTACACAATAGGACCAAGAAATTGATTAGTAAGTTTTTCTAACTGTTCAACATTTGTCAAAAAACCTGTGTAGATAACATTCTTTAAATACCTATCAAAGACAAAATTAGATGCTTAAACATTTGTAGTTTCAAAATAGATGGTATATAGTAATATACAGGGTGTCCGGTCGATCTAAGCCGACTTAGTTATATCCAAAATTGTCTCGTTTAGCCGGTAGAAGGCGTCAAAAATTTGTAAATATTAATATATATTTAATAATTTGACAACGGGTTTTGTCAAGGAAATGGGCGTCAGAGTGTTAGGGTTTACATGGAGAGGTTTCCTAACCGTCGAATACCAAACCACCAAACATTTGCCAATTTTGAGCGTCATCTTCGGGAAACGGGCAGTTTTGAGAAAAAGTTTGAAGGCAGGGGTCGTATGCGAACAACTCGAACTGTGGAAACAGAAGAGATGATTCTGGAAAGAGTTGAAGAAGAACCAAGTACCAGTACCCGCCTCTAAGAACGTGAGTTAAATGTTCCTAAAACGATTGTCAATGAGGTTTTAAGAGAACAGTTGTTACATCCTTACCACATACAAAAAGTCCAGGAACTTTTACCGACTGATCCCTCCATGCGGCTTACATTTTGTCAATTTTTTAGAAACAAAAGAATCCTTGTTCCAAATTTTTGTAGAAAAATTATGTTTACAGACGAGGCATGCTTTACAAGATCTGGGGTAACCAATCTGCACAACGAACATATTTATTCCGATGAAAATCCACATGCCATTAAAGTTGCACATCATCAGCATCAATTTAAAATTAATATTTGGGCAGGTATTATTGATCACTACCTTATTGGTCCCATTGTTATTCCAGACAGGTAAGATGGAAATATTGATTTAAATTTTTTGCAAGACACATTACCAATTCTTCTGGAGAATTTGCCCCTTTTACTTCGGAGGGAAATGTGGTATATGCATGATGGTGCCCCGCCCCATTTTTCCGTTGCCGTTCGGCAATACTTACATCATCAATATCCCAACCAATGGATTGGAAGAGGCAATGATGCGCCAGTAAAATGGCCACCACGTTCTCCTGAGTTAAATATGTGTGACTTCTTTTTGTGGGGCGCTATTAAAACAGAAGTTTACAAGACTCCGGTAAACACACGCGATGATTTATTGCAGCGGATTTTAAATGCAGGCAACCATTTTAATAATCCCGAGACATTAGATAGGGTCCAATATCATTTTTTAAAGAGTGTTAATAAGTGTATTCAGCAAGATGGCGGTCATTTTACACATTTGCTTAAGTAATGTTTTTGTTTTACTTAGTTTCTTACAATAGATACTTTTAACTTTGTTATACTTTTGTTTTTTTTGACGCCCTCTACCGGCTAAACGAGACAATTTTGGATATAACTAAGTCGGCTTAGATCGACCTATTTTGACGTCAGGAGTCTGTCGTCAAACGTTGTACACGTATTTTCCGGACACCCTGTATATTTTTTCAAAAGATATATCAACATAGGAATTTGTATAATTTTAATATTGTTTAGGTAGATAAATTATTACATATAAAATTTTCAAATTTTGATTATATGAAAATATTTGTTAGTTCCGCGCCCAGTTTTCGATAAACGCGTGCGTTGAGGCCGGCTTTGGAAATCCCGAGGACGTAAACTGAAACTTGAGAAATACTGATTTAGTTTTTAGAATGTGTATACTCTACGTTCTAAAAACGATGAGTTCAATTTTATTTTGCGTTTCTACATTTTTGTTTGATGATTTTTTTTATAGATACATTTTTCTTAACCTGTGATTAATGCATCTTTAATTACATATGTGCACAATATAGGTAAATAGTTTTTTAAATTATAAAAGAAAAGTATTATAGATTTAGAGGCAATTTTGTAGTTATAGTTAACTGCCAAATAAAGATGCATTTCGTTCATACCTCTGTTTGTATTAATTTCTGCACTACTTTCAATATAAATTGAAACGATGCAGCGCTTATTTTGTTTTTCTAGTTTCAAATGTTGAATTTAAAAGCATATCACAAGAAACTTAGCAAAGGCCTATAACTTAGAACATTAAAGTAGTATTTGTTATATACCTACATACATATATCATCAATATCTAATGATTTAAACTAGAATTGCTATCAGTGGCAAACTTAACAAATTAATTAAATTATGCAATTTACTTTATTCAATAGATATTCAGCTAGCAATTACACTTTAAACATGCTTCTGTAAATCTTTTATACTTAATATATTTTTAAGTTGTCTATATGTGGATAAACTATATATCTACTGAATATATTCCTATGTAATAATATTTTTCTTTTATGAACGGTAATTGATTGCTAACGTTTCAGTAAAATTCAATATACGCTTCATTTTAATACTTTTGAATAATAGATATTAGATAATAAATCACAGGCAGTCATATAGTAATTATTCTATTATAATACGCAGTTCTTAACACACGCATCTTACAATGTGCATTTTATCCATTAACATTCTTTATGTAACACAAGGTTACCTAGAACACTTTTTTATATTATATTTACGTTAAAATGACATTCCCTTTAAAATCATTTTCTATTTTAAAAGATTTTATTGCATTTTTTGTATATTTATTATACGAGTATAATTTTAATAAGTACATATACTGTAATTTCATATTGAAAACAATTAATAATTTTTGTAATATAGGTTAGATGTTGCCAAGAGAAAGAAGAAAAGGAAGGTATGTGTATGTAGGTTTTTAAAATACACAAAACTGGTTTGTTGAAATGTTGCATCCATTTCTTAATGACCCATTTATTAAAGATATTTATTTATCTTTTATTAGAATGAATTTTATTTATTATTATTTGCTTATTTTATTCAATTGGTGTATTCTTGTTCTCTTATACAATTATCACATAGTCCTATTTTCACAAATTTATATTTAAAATTAGAGTAGGTAAATATACTTTCTGTGGCTCATTCTTTTGTACATTTTGAGTGTTACTTATTTTTATTATTTATTATTAATAATAGTAATAAATAATTTATTATAAACAAAATTAAATAAACTCAGTACTAAATTACCAAAGTTGTGTTGTGAAACACACATTTAATATTTTATCTAATCTGTACTATAATGTAACCATTATAGCAAAAATAAGTATATATTTCTCCAAAAGAGAATGTTGGCATTTTATTAGAGACAACCAATCATTAATATAAAACATATTCTAAACGCGATTACTGATAAATTGTTTGAATGTTTTATTAATATTGATATTAGTTGCGATATTCTCAAACCGCATTTCAGTTATTTTACTTTAGAATATCTAAAAAAGATAAACATTTATGTAGTGTCTTCTATAATAATAATACCTACAATTAAGTTGATTTTTGAAACTAAATGACGAATGATGCAACATACTTGCAAAATATTTAACAATAAATACATTTTTTTTTTCCTTATAACATAGGTAGGTGTAAAGACATTTGCAATGTTTCATTTATGAAACTTATTACTTACAACTTTAGTTATAATTATAATATTTATAATTTTAATTATTCATCATTTATTGACTACTTTTTGAACAAATTGTGCTTTATTCACCCTACAGTTGTCGTGCATAAAGTTTTCAGAGCATAATTGTGGGTTTTTATAGTAGCTTTCAAATTTTTAATAGAGGAATGTTGTAGTCTCTTTTGTCAAAAAACTGTGGCTATTACTTTTTGCATAAAAAATTGTCTTTGTAGAGAGCCCTTATAAACTCATTGCATAGACTTTTATTTTGTGCAAAAACTTCAGTGTACCCTATTATCATCACCAGTTACAATTCTATAGAAAAACTTTTCATCTTGGGATAAAACAGTCAAATTCTTTTCGCAAATTTTTTGTCTACATAGTTTTTGGGACTGAGCAGCTTGAGAATTGACCGTACCAAGACATTACTCAAAATTCAAATTATTATGTAGAGTTTTCAAAACTCTCAATTTTAATATATTTTTCTAGAATTAACTGAAACTTCTACTAGGCAGCCAATCAACACCAATCGACACCAATCCTTAAATTTTATCGATGATTTTACCTGTTTACACTATCTGAGATTTTCTATATTTTGGTTTATCATGAATAGATTCCTTGATCTATTTGAACTGCTTGCACCAATATTTAACTTGAAAATAGGACTGTTTTATCTATACACTGCCATATAATTATATATAATTCTTATAATAGAAGCAACTAACAAAACAAAAAACTTAACATACGTTTGACAAATTTGCAAATATTATAATGTCTGCAAAATTAATTGGCATACACCCAACTTATATCAACTAAGAGTTACATGCATCTATTGCACACAACAAAACACAGATGTCTTCTGAAATAGCACATATAAACAAATGTATTACAATTACAATATTAAACGCGCAAAAAGCGGCAAATAAAAAATAAAATGAAAATTGCAATTTTTCACAAAAATCTATTTGAAACATTATGAAATCACAAACCAATAAAACAACTACTCACAGTTCACTACCGATTACTTTAACAGTTGTTTGTAACCAATTCCATTAAAATTTTTAATAACATATCACTATCAATAACATTGCACAATATGTACTCAGCTCTTACAAATTTTGATATTCTGCCTGGCCAAAGTTAGACAAAAAGTTATCAATCTAATTTTCCCGTAAGACTCAATGATCTTAAAGGATACGTAATTTCGAAGATTGGCAAAGAGTATGGAACGGCTTCAAGATCAAATTGAAAGAAATAAAGCTTTTTGAGACGGCATAGAAAACGCCAGTAGAACTCAGCTCAGACATATCAACTCTTTGTATCTACTGACCAAAGACAAACAACTCGCAAGCTAAAATTGTTACGACTCTCTAACGGCAAAACAGATTTTGGAAGAATGTCAAGCTTACCTTCCCCACCGTAATTGTGGCGTCCATTTTATCAAACAAAAAGGAATTCATGGGAAAGTGCGTACAATTTTTGAAAGACGCAGGATTCCTTAAACTGGTGTAACCAAGTTTTAGTGTTGCTTCTTAACAATTTTGATGTTAATTTATTTATTTGTTTTTATTGATCAGTTTGTTCTGTTGAGTCGCTTAGAGCACCATAGTTCTTTACAACTTTGATGCAATTTGTGATATTAGGTTTAGTTAGTTTATAGGGTCTGGTATTATAACAGTTTACAACTTTGATGTCATCTGTGATATTAGGTTAGGTTGTGTTATTAGGTTTAGTTATTTTGTAGGGTCTTGCATCAAAGCATTATATAGCTTTGGTGTCAGATGTGATACTAAGTTAGGCTTAGTTAGTAGGTTTTGAGATATTAGTTTTTAGTGGTATCAGGTTTAATATTTATATAAAAATTTTAATGTGTTGTAATGTTTTCTCTGATCTCTAACTTAAGATTATTATTATTTTTGCTTAGCTAACGACCTTAGTAGTCGCCGCTACAAATAAATAAAAAAAACATTATACGATACCAAATGCTATTTTTATGAATCAACTTGATTTACGTGTCATTAGAACTAAATTGAAAAGCATAACAAGTAAAGACTGTTATAACATCAACACTGAAGGTTCAATTTTTTTTATTGTAATACTACAATTGTTTCACCACATAGTAGCTTTATCGAGTATAATCAACAATGGTAACAAAGTATAAACTAACTACTTATATTCTAAAACAAATAAAAATACCATATAATACCTAACAGGTAAGGACGGTTAACAAAGGGGGTGGGTTAGTGCAACAAACAAATATTAATTAATATTACATCATTATACAATAGGAATTAAAAAATAATAATAATTATTATACAATATTTAATGAAGGAGAATTATTTACCTATATATCTTTTTAATCATTTAACAGAAGTCCGCGTTTGTTATATTTGTTAATTTCCATAGATTCTAATAAATGTAGCATAAGTCCTTTTGAATTTTTATGTAAAACTTAATAATAATAATAATAATAATAATGTTTTTAGTTTAGAATATTTTTTCATAAATTTAATTTTTTTATGTTGTTATTGGGTTGTCCGATTGAACAAATAGTAACGAGCGCTACATATGTCGTTGTGGCATTCGTATAAATTTACCTATTTAACTAGGCTTTATTCGAAATTATTGCTTTTACAACTGTCTCATTTGAGGACATTGCGTCTCTTCTTTATATATTTTATGCTGTTTATTTCTTTTATTTTTTGTTATAATCTTTATTATTCTTTTTGTAGTTTACTTGTCTCTAATTTTGTTTTAGACTTCCAACCAACAACGGTCTAGAATATATTAATTTATTAAATCAATATACATAATATAATTAAATAAGTTAACAGTTACTATGTTATCATTTATCATGATGAAATAATAAAACAATTTACTATGTTTTAGCTTGCAATTCTCATTCTTAAGAATACATTATAATTAATGTATTTGTAATAAAAGTTATAATAAAAACAGTAAATTGTTTAATTAATATATAATTTAAATCTTATTTAAATAGAAAATACACGTTGTATAATATAATGTATACATAAACGATAAAATTATCTTTTGCCACTTTTCTTTGGTTTTATTTCCATACCCCAACTGTTTAAAGTATCGGTTAAATCGTTCCACATCGCACTATAATTTTGCCGGCTTTGAATTGTTGTAAACTTCATCGTAACAAGCTGTGGATTCGGTTGAAACCAAAATCTAATAAAATAACACATGTTGATGGTCTTTGTTAAAGCGCATTTTACTCATTTTAGTTTCATTTTGAATAGTCGGTACGTATGCGATAGCTTTACTGGTATCGTTTTCGTTTCGATGCGATTCCTAAGAAATTTAAAGAGAAGGGGCATGTTGATTTACATTGGAGCACCGGAATTCTATTCATACGGCTATCGAATCGAATACTTCGTCACGATGACGTCAGGCGATTCGATTCGATAGCGAAACGACGCACGGGAGTTTCACCACAGGTGATTTCTTGCGAGAGGTACCATAATTCTTATTGCGGGCGATCTTGCTGAAACACAGGTTGTGTAAAACGCAATGATTCTGACAAAGAAGGGTACATCTGTGTCTTTTCATACTTTGTATTGCGTGAATATCAATTTGACATGACAATTCATTTGATATCAATTATGAATCTTTTATCGCACGACAAAAACTTATCATCTTTTCCAATGACTTCTGATTTATCATTTCACTTGTCATTACGCATGTTAAAATGCTTTTAACAAACTATCTTTAAGATTACTAAATTTGCATGATAATTTGCATTTTTCAAAACTGTTGCATTATGTTTTAGTTTCTCCTGGTAATTGTTTTTGTGTAAAATGACTATGCCGTTTGAATTCTAAATTTATTTTGGAATAAATTCTTTTTCAAATTTGTTTAATAGAACAGCAATTTTATTTACTTCATCTGTTTAAATGTGAATGTGGAGCGCACTGTGTTTTTTATTCTTTTTCTACATACTCCACAGTTCTCATGTTAGTTTTCAAACCTCATACGCCAAAACCCATCCATATTTATTCACTCAATCTCAGTTACTTAATTAATTTTTCTATAACTGCACTATAACTTCTTTTACAGGCTGCGCCATGTAAAGTTAAATCATTGGATGCAATTTTAATTTTGATTTATTTTTATTTGATATAAACAACATAATATTATACAGGACACTTCCAATGTCAATTTGATATAAATAAATAAAGATATATACTATATTGATAAGACTTACAGATTTGTAATCAAGACCTAGGCAATAAAACTTGTTAATAAGATTAGAATGCTAAATGCTTTAAAAATGTCAAGAATTACTACTAAGTAGATTTCTATTTGTAACTAACATACGTTAAAAGATCTGTTGTCAAAGGTTTTGATTAAAAAACATATTAAGTATTTGAGATAAGGTTATTTTGCTTTTGTCAATCTTATTTTTTTTTAGCTTGTATTAGGTTACTCCAATGTTTACAAGCGTTGCTTTGCTTTTTCGTGCTGCGTCAAAATAATATTTTAATTAAAAGTATATCAAAATAAAATTAAAAAAAAACGTAAAACAAATTATAGTTATTATAAAAAAGGTTTGTGTGAAAAACTCGATAAAAAATTAAATCTAAATAAAATGAATTATTTCTAATTAAATTAAAGAAATCTGAGAAAAAACAAACTAAACTTAACTAAACTAACTAACTAAATCACTAAATAGAACTAATCACTACTTACAAAAACAACTTATTTAAAAAAAAACGAGTAATTGTAACAACATGGATCTGTAAAAAAGGATTGAATGAATTTGTAAACACTCAAAAATATAAAAGTAATTACAAATTATAAAAACTGAAACCAATTCTTAACTACAAAAATAAAAATTAAGCATGAAAAAATAAAACAAACAAAAATAAGTAAAGAAAACAAATAGTCACCCACCCATATAATAAAATTAATAATAAAGAATTTTTTTAAAACAGATTAAAATACAATTCATACAATGAATAATTAAAAAATAAACATATAGTGATAAAAAAGATTAAATTGTTATCATCATAACCACATGTGTATACCTTATATTATAACAACAAGCAAATTAAAAAAAAACAGCTCATTTAAAGCGCATGCATTTTATATGCATCTATTTAAGATTAAGTTCATAGACTGTTTAAATATTGTCTTTAATGTAATATTTTTAGCAAGGTGGTTTTACTTAAAATTAAAAATATGTTGTTATGGTATTTATATATCAACCAGATTAAGTAATTCCTGAATATTTTATTATGAAATTTAGAAAAATGTAGATAGATTTAATCTCTAATCCGTCACTAGATAGCACCTAGTAACTGCTCACTGGCTTTGATTACCAAGTTTGCAGAGGTTAATATCTATATTACATAACGTCACAATCACAATATCGGCAAACATGGCAGAGCGTCTTAAAATTTCTAGGTTAAAATCTAAAACATTTATAAACAAAGACCTCAAAACATTATCTGAATAGGGTACTCTTAACATAGTCAATTTTAACTCTAAACAAACTAAACAACGAATTCATATCTAAATCTTCTTTAATTTGTTTTCTGGGGTTACAATCTTACGTAATCTTCTCTGGAACGACCATGTTGTCTACATAGCTTCAAAAGTATTTGGAAAATTAGAATTTCTTAACAGATGTAAAAAAAAATTACTTTTGTTCAATTTTTGAATATACCATATACAAAACTTATATTTGTCCTTGTATTAAATATTGTTCACAAGTATGGGAAAGTGCATTGGAAACTACACTATCTCTTCTAAGTTCTATTCAACAACAACAACAACAACAAGACTTGCTACGAATTCACTGACAGTTCAGAGATGTAGGACTAAAACTTTTAAGAGATATTTCTTTAACCATTCAGTATTTTACGAGACTTATAAGCTACAAATATTTAAAGTCAATGTTCACAAACTGCTTAAATCTAATCTTTAATGTGATAGTTACAGCAACTGTGCTTTCTTTCGTTGAAATTCAAAAGTATTTTTATGTTGTTGTGGCATATTATGTAATTCCTAAACATCACATTTTGAAATAAAAAAAAAAAACAAGTGGAATACCAGGAACATTATTGCAAAGTTGATTGCCTCATATCACACGCCAAACTGTTACCTTTTTCAATTGTATATAAATAGATTTACTATTTTGAACGCAATATGTAAGAATTTTTAGAATAACAATTTTAATAAAATTATCAATCAGCTTATTCCTGTTTTGAACAAATTGCAAAGCAAATGTGTGATGGTTATTAACAATGTACCATATCACTCGGTTCAGATGAACAAGCCACCCACTACTATATAGTGACCCCTGACGTCTTTATTGACATTTTATGCATACAATTTTGCACTTTTCACACACTTTCAGTCAGATTTTGTTTTTTTTTAACAATATTTTTTCATAACTAAATTTTGCTATTTTTTATAAAATATACACGTTTCAACCGTTTTTGGCCATTTTTGATTTTTTTATAAAAAAGAATGTTGTTTTTGCAGTTTGTTGGTACATTATGACAATATTTTTGTGCTTTATGAACAGATTTTAACATTCTATTATATTAGAATTAGGCATTTTTTAACTATATTTTAAATCTTCTTTGACAATATTTTGAAATTTCATAGATAATTCCATGATAGTTCGGACAAAAGTCCCCACATCAACAATTCTAATTTTGCTCAAATTTTGTACACGTTTGGGGTTCCAAAATATGACAATTCTTAAAATTTTAGATTTTTAAGTGCAATACAGTGTAAATGCGGCCATTTAAATTTTTTAGGAATAATTTGTCTCCTTTCAGTTTTTGTGCTATAATAAGCAAAATTAAAATAAAATATTCAAATTTTAAGTCACTTGGTGTAGCGGAATTAAAGATTCCGTAAAAAATTTTGGAAAACCAAGAGTGGGATCGTGTTCTACGAAAAATTTCCCATGAGACTAAAAAGAGACAAAATATTACTAAGAAAATAAAACAGCTGCTATTTACACTGTATTGCACCTAGAAATCTAAAATTTTAGGAATTGCCATATTTTGGTACCACAAAAATGTGTACAAAATTTGAGCAAAATTGGAAATGTTGATGTTGGAACGTTTATCCGAACTATTGTGAAATTACCCAGCAAATTTTTGCTATTCTTAGAATTTTATAAAAATGATGAAAATTTTCAATTTTATGAACTGATTTTGCCATTTTTGACTTTTTATAAATAGAATTTTGCTCCAATTTTGGTTTCTTGTGACAATATTTTGATGATTTAAGACTGGATATTAATATTTTAAAGATTTTATAAAAAAGAATTTTAGTTCAAACAGTTTATAGCAGGATTTGAATGCTTTTTAACAATATTTTAATGTTATAAGATAGGATTTTGCTATTTTTAACATTTTGTGAATAAAATTTTACATCTTTAAAATGTTTAGACCAAAATTTGATGCTTTCTAATAGTATGTTTCCAATGCCGGGTTTTGCTATTTTTAACATTTTATGAGTAGAAATTTAATCTTTTTAAGTGTTTTAAATTTGGATAAATAAAAAAAATAGCTCATTTTCATATTTTATAAATGAAAATTTGAACTTTTTATTTTATAGAAAGGTTTTGCTATTTTTGAAGTTTTATAAAAATATTACACTTTACAACAGTTTATGAACGACTTCTGACAATATTTTAATGTTTTAAGACCAAATTTTGTTGTTTTTCACATTTTATATATAAAATTTTACATTTTTTAACAGATAATAACAAGATTAAAAAAAAAATGACAAAACTGTACTTTTTTAATCCGTCTAAGGAGAAGACCATTTAATATTTTGCGGTGAGACTCAAAGATCCTACTTATTCCACTAAAGACCCTATCTGCTAATTTATGGTTTGAGGCTCTTTTGGAATATACCAGGGACATTTGGCAAAATTTTTGTAACAAATGTGATTTATTGTGAAAAACTGGACTAAACATCACTTAAATTAAAAACTCAAAAACATGTTTTATTATTCATTGGCAGAAGAACTAAAATCGGATTATAAATTTAATGCACAATCTAAAAATAATATAATAAAGTTGCAATAGAGGTAATTTTAAGACAATACTTTTAACAAAATGAAAACAAAGTTTTGTTACTTTTTCTGATGTGGCATAATGAAGTTAACTAAATTAGTAATGTATATGCAGATGTTGAATCCAACAACAATAATATTTAACAATAAACAGTGAACAATTTCAATTATAAGTAACCAAAATTTTGACAATGCCTAAACTAAAAAATTGTCATTTAACGTTGTCATTTTATATACACATAAATATGTCAAATGACCATGGCCTAATAGATGTGAATGGTTTATATACACATGTGTATACTATTTATTTAATTTTGTGTTTTAAACATTTATTTATATAGCAACAATTAACAACTTCATGATGATAAACATGATACAGCCATGAAAGGAATATATTGCCTATTTCTAAACACCGCTATCAAACGTTTAACTGTAATTCCGCGTATTATCATAACTAAGTTGGCCTCAGAGATTGCACAATTGAGTATGATTTCAATACTCTCTTACGAAAAATATAAACCTTGGGTTTGCAGTACATAAATGTCTATGAAGTTCTTTGTCAACTTTCCTTTAACATTATATAATTATAATTGTTTCTTGGTCCTAAACCGTACCCGTCGCAGAGTTTTTCTTTAGAGTATAATAAAAAATAAAGTAGGAGAAGTTGTAAGATAGAATATATCTAATAAAGATTTTGGAGAATCGATAAAGGTTTCTAGATTATATTCTCTATCTGATGTGTGTTTTTTATAATTAATATAAATTTAGTTATATATATATCTTTTTTAAAGTAAAACAGACGGTGCATTAAATACATTGCTTAAAATTCTTAAATTTTTTGGTTTTAAAATTATTTTAAAACGTATGAAGTTTAGATTTGCAATAAGCTATATTGTTTTTAATACAATTTTATTAAAAAGTTTCAGTTTTAAAGTTTTTTGTATAAATTTTTAAAATAAATAATTTTTTTTAAATTTTTTAATATTTTAATTAACTAGAAAATAATCAGTTCATTATTTTTTCTATTATAAAGAGAATTGTATAGTGATATTGATTCTCAACACATCAACATTATTATTAAAATATTGTTTGCAACTAGTGTGAAAATGACATTTAATTTTCTGAAAATATATTAAGATCGGAATTTTTAATACTCGACTTATATAAGCATTTTTAGCGTAAAAAATCAATATCCAATTTTTAAATGTATAAAAATAATAAATAAATCGCAGTAGATTATATATAAATTATTCATAATAATATTAATCGACAAAATTTATAGCGGTTGACATTTTTTTGTAGTGACTATAATGTATTAGATGAGACCAGAATATGTATTATATAACAAATAATGCTCAACTAATGAATTTATTTGATATAATATAATCGCCTAACTAGTAAACCGCATTATCTTCGGATTAATGGTTATTAAAGAGCTTCTATCGATTAAAAATTACTGGTTTTTGTAGTTATATTTTACACTTTATTTGCTAGTTTCAAAAACTGACATATAATAAATTGTTTGAAATAACAAAGATCCAACATATTATATTTGAAATGTTATTAATTTTATTAAATATTTTTTATAACTATTTTTATATAATATTAATTTAAATTATTTTCTTACCAATTTGCAACAAAACGTGGCTCAATCAAAGATATTGCAAAATATAAATTAATTAAATAAATTGACATAATCAATAGCAGGCTTTACATCCGTTATAATTTCTATAATAAATAAACTTTTAACCGTAATTCATAAACAGTCTGAAGTATTTTTTAGTTATCAGCTACATACACACGATTATTAAAACATAATCCACTGGTTTTTATCACAAATTGTAATTGCTCCGTTTCTTTCAAATAAGGTGGTATAATATCGAAACATTACTGTTTATATTATTTTATTATAAATAAACAGTAATAATTCTACATCTTTTTTCTATAACCTTTTACCCAACATTGAAAGATTATATTAACAGAACATATGCTTGATTTGTTATAACCTTAATATGTCTTATTAAATAAAAATCTGCTACCTATTAATAATTAATTAGGACATTATTATTTTTATTTATAGACAAAATATAAATTGTAATAATCATTAATGACTCAATGATACACAACATAAATAAATCAATAGTGATTTTGGTGCAAATAGGATATTATTTACAATTATCAAGCAATAAAATGGAAATTAAAAATTTAAGACAAATAAAAATTTATTACTGTTTTTATTATATAGGCTAGACAGTGTGTTTTACCCATCGCCATTATATTTATAAAACCATAAAAAAAGTTGTTTAATTTCACAGTGGATTGTTTTCAGTTGCCTAATTTGCACTTTCGGTCTGGTAAGGTCATGATCAATTCCAAATATTAGAGCACGTTTTTTATTAAGTTATTCTAATTATGAGATAAATATTTGATTTAGCCGGAGCGTGAACTGACCAAGAGTGCAAAACAGGCTTTGGCAACTGCTGCATTACATTGATGATGGCAGTCTCTGGTATATTACCCCAATGATCTAAATAAATATTGCACTTAGTGATGGTTTAAGTCGTCTAGATTATTTAGAGAACTCCACTCAAGTAGCACCCCGTTTACTTCTTAAATAATTGTATTGTATAGTATGCCCATAGATAGTGTCTTTACGACGTGGTCTTAAATTATCTCAGCAGATTACTTCATTATCAATTGTGTTGAGAAGGCAATTATATTTGTATTATATACCATAAATAGCTGATAACACCTTTTTGTTCAAGGGTGAAAAATTTTCACTGAAAATATTATATAAATATACAATATTTTCACCCTTGAAAACTACCAGGTATATAATACAATCATAATTAGTTGATAATACAATAATCTGTTGAGATAAATTAAGCTCATGTCGTAAAGACACTATATCTATGGGAATACTATAGCTATATAGAAATGGGCATAAATAAATTGTTTGATTTTATTTTTTTAGTGTACGCTGTAATGCTGTTTACAAAAAAATAGTATTGTTGATTTAGATTTTTGGCATATCAGCCTTAAATGAATATTAATAATGTATAATTGCCTAAACTCAATATCACGGCTTGTCGCTAATAGCCACTTGAATGAATCGTTGTTGTTCTACTCTAGGTTATTGATGAAGTCGTCAAAAAACAAACAAATTATTGTAAATTTTTGTCTTATTAATTCTTTCTTGCAAAAATATTAAACTTTGTGCTTGTGTTCATTTCTCATAAGATCTCATACAATTTAAAATGTGTAGGATATCAATATTAAAAACAATATTTTAGCTAATTATATATACTAATATAACCTGTTAATGTCAGTTCTCTTCTGAGCGAGAGCGCTTGCTCCTGATTGGTTCCGCTTTGCAAAATTCCCAAATAACCAATAAAATGTTACCTCTGTTGATATTTTCAATGTCATTTTTTTTTTGTTATCAAATTTATATTGACGGTTTTCACAGATAAGAGAAATTTTTTGTAAACTTGTAAAATTAACTTTTCTTGTGACAGACATTTGTATCAAATATACGGAATAAACTTTTTTGTAATAGTTTAAGCACACAAAATTTGCCCTTATGACACTCACTATAATTACAACTAAAGTAATACATTTGTTAACATGGTTATACATTTTAATTATTTTGATCAATAAATAAAAAAAGTTGCATAATGTCTTTTTAAACTGAATCTTGCCAAAAACTTTTAATTACATACATTTTAAAATTAAATTTATTATTTAAATAAATAAATTAAAATTTAAAAAAAATATCGCGACAAATAAAAAAGAACAGCTATTGTAAATTTAAATTTGAAAAATTGTTACAGGTGTAGTGTTTTTATATGGCGCACACACAATAAAAAAAAACTACCAATTAAGCAAATTTTTTTTTTAAAGCAATAACACTAGATATCAGACAATCACAAGCCAGCAGAACGCGTTTTAGAATATGTTGCAGTAAATTTGGGTACCAGTACTAAAATAATTAGTTTTATAAAAGAAGTTTTTTTAATTTAAATTTTAACAATTTTATCCATATTATTTATAGAAAGTGCTATTGACTCATAAAACAAAGTGTTTGTCATTGACATTTTTATGAAGCATGGTGTTCACAGATAAAATTTGTTTTTCAAAAAATAGGATTGAATCAATAAATTACGTTCATGATGAGAAGAAAATTCACAACAATTGTTCAGTATAAATTCTTTCAACGCTTTCTGAAAGATAGATTAGCCACAGAGGTTTTACAGCAAAGCACTGACACCAATATTTCAGAGTTACAACAACTAGTAAAAATGTCTGACAATTTAGAACAATTCAGGAATATTTGATTGTGTAAGACAATTCACCTCTATTAGAAGAGTTCAGCAACTTATTGCTGTTTATGGAAATCACTTTGAGCATCTGATTTGAATAATTTCCTTTTATTTATTTATTATCTAATTATTAAACGTAGTTTTGATCTTAATAAACTAAAGATGGCTATAATAAAAAAACTAGTTATAGACTATAGTTTTTGTTTTATAATCAGTACTTTTCATTTTATTTTGTTACACGCTGTTTTAATTTATTATGATGGTATACAATATGTTAATTAATACGCTACCTGGGTTTATTTCTATTTATTAACGTTTATCTATATTTACAAAGTAGCTGTTTTTGTTTATAAAATTTTAATCAAATCAATATTACATGTTTTTTAAATACTGTTGTATGTTCTATTATATAAAGCGTTGCATAAAGTTCCGTGCAAATTCAAGCAGCATGTTCCGGGGCCATTTTAAATAAAAAATGTTGTATAAACTTGAATTAATTTTGCAACAGTTCAATATTGATATCTCCAAGGGTTTTGGCGGCTATTTGATGAATCTATTTCTGAAAATCTAATTTTCTACAAAATGTAAATGTAACCAGTTGTTAATGTTGATTTGTGTAGAGTGACTAAGGCAGACATCATTAAAAATAAAGTCTATGCATTTTCCTTAAATTATAAAAACAATTGTCATATTTTGTTAAGCTGTAAATAAAGGTTCTGGTTCAATCTTACGTCAATAAAGTAAGATCCAATAACTCCAACGTGATTACAAAAAGCACACCAAACATTTAAACTTTTGTAGTATTGTTTTCTTGTATGAATTCTAAAATTTATGTTTACAGAATTCCAGCGCCAACAGTTTTAAAATAAAATAACGTCATTTGTTGTTAATATAGATTCATCTGAAAAAAATTATAAGATTATGAAAAAAAATATTTTTTGTCATTTTTTCTTTAATGGTTAAACAAAAATCCAGCTTTTGTCCGTCAATTAATTCTTCAAGGGTATATTTAAAGCATGCTATTGTTAGTAATACCGAGGTGCAATTCCGATAAAAACTTTGCTATGTTTTAGTATTTTTTGTTCAATAAGTTTTAATTAAAAAAAAATGCAACAGAAGATGCTAAATTAATATGTAAGAATA
Source organism: Tachinus rufipes (assembly GCA_963932245.1). NCBI lineage: Eukaryota > Metazoa > Arthropoda > Insecta > Coleoptera > Staphylinidae > Tachinus > Tachinus rufipes. Next base: position 64,579,773 of record OZ010745.1, on the reverse strand, counting down.
TACATATTTAGCATGAGCAGATAACTACAAATGCTGTAAAAATTAGTGGTGAAGCGGGAACCAAATATTTAGCCGCAAAATTTATAATGACTCTTTTATTAGAAAACCTTATACTTACAAATAATGTATACGGAGTTTATTACGGAACTCTACGGGACTCTACAGGACTTTTTGCGGCATGCTACAAGACTCTATACGGGACTCTACAAGACTTAATACGGAATTTTATATGGGACTCTATATTACTAAATGAGTTTCATTTAATTTTGTTAATGTGCAATAGCGCACATTAAAAAAATTATCCAGAACTCAAGTCAAATCTTTAAGAGCATACCGACCGCTACCTTGATTTGTAGTATTTTAACAAAAACGGCAACTCTGGCTTCATTGCTGCTTCTACAAATAATTTGATAATTGAATTTTTTTTATTAGTACATTAAGAAAAGATTAAACTATGATAAACATAAATATTCAAAAACTTTGGTTTTAAGTTGATTGAGGTTTTTTATTTTTTTGAGATGGTCAACGGCCTTAATACTAAAACATTTACATTATACAACAATTTACTTGCTTTAGATGACATAGCCATTGTATTAATTACAGAAACTAGTGCAAACAATTCATTAGATAATAATGAATTATTTACACATGATTATAATGCCTATAGATGTGATCAAAACACTGGTAAAATAGGCAGTTCATCTAAACGATGATTTTTTAGACCAATTTAATGTTGACATTGTAATTGTTAAACTCTTCATAAGTAGAATTAAGTACTGTAATTTTATTGTCTTATACATACCTCCATCTTCCCTTTTAAATATATATCAAGCTATATTTTAAAAATTTGAACAATATACTCTACTAGACAATTTATTTATAATAGTTGGAGATTTTAATATTCCAATGTTTCCAATGACAAACTGCACCAAGTCTAATGCTCTACTTAACTTCATTAATTACAGTGAAGCTAAACAATTTAATTCAATACGAAATGATAATGATAGAACACTAGACTTAATTATTACATCGTCTAATATTAATACTAATGTAACACATAGTGAATTCTTACTGGTTCCTGAAGACGCTCATCACCCTGTTTTATCCATCAATTGTGAATATGTTGGACCAAACCACAATAAATGCTTTAAGTCGGATAAATTTGTTTTCAATTTCAAAAAAGCTAATCTTAGTTTAATATATGAGCTAATAGTGTCAACTGATTGGAGTAATGTATTGTTAAGTGCGGATCCGAAAATAACTGCCAAAGATTTTATGATATATTATATAAACATTTTCAACTTACTGTGCCCAAAAAAATACTTAAAAATCAAAAATACCTTAGTACTAAATTTTAAAGATTGTATAATAAAAACAAAAATTATTTTAATAAATATAGGTTCACAACCTAGCGTAATGTTGTAAAGCGTTGTATTGACATTGATTTTAAATTATATATATACAAAATATAGAAACAGATATAACCAGAAATCCAAAAAAAACGTGGTCATTTATTAATAAACGGAAAAATAAATCTAGAATACCAGGTATACTACGAAAAAATAATAAGTCTTTTGAATCCCCATAAAAAAAACCGATGCATTTGTTGAACATTTTTTATCTGTTTATGCTGTTTTACTGATGCAGTGTCTGAGGCTTTGGATAACCGCCATCAAGTTGATGTAATCTACACTAATTTTTTCAAAGCCTTTGATCAAGTACAGCATAACAATTTAATCAAAAAACTGTTTAACTTTGAATTGAATAACAATGTAATTTTCTTGATAGCTTCATATCTTTACAACAGAAAAAAACATTGTTAAATATCAGGGATATAAATCAACAATTTTTATCTCAACTAGTGGTGTACCTCAAAGATCTATCTTTGGGCCACTATTATTCTTACTGTTTGTAAATGATAAATACTAAGCTATATTCTTTGCAATATTAAACCATTTGTTGGCACTAAAGCTTTAACTCGTTTTTATTACGCTTTTATTAGAAGCAAATTAGAATATGCATCAATTATATGACATTCAAAACAAATTACGTTTATGGCAGAAATAGAAAAAATGCAAAAAAAATTTTTGAAAGCATTATGCTGTCGTGTACACAATGTATATCCCAAACGTGGTTATCCTCAATCCCAATTGTTAAATGAACATACAATCACTGAACTCTCGACGCATTATTAACCATGTATTGTTTATATACCAACTAATACATTTTAAAATAAAACTTTGCACAAACTAAACTTTGTTGTTCTAAGAATTAATAGTAGACTCAGGCACACTTTTTTTATTAATAAAACCAACACAACTCATCGTCAATCTTCACCATTGTTTTCTATGTGTGAGTACGTCAATAGATATTGATCCGAAATTGACATTTTTTATATATCCTGCTCGGAATTATGTAAAAAGTTGGATAATATTGGTATGTAAATATTATTAACTTTAAACTAAAATTGCTATTGTTATAACTCTACTATATTTATGATTGCATATAGACTACGTAGAAATATTAAATACTGTAATTGTATATATTATAACATGTAAGTTTTGTTTTTATTTTGTGTTTGGTTTATGTGAGTTAATTTTTATTGTGTATTTCACTTATAGTAGATATTTTTATTTTTTTGTATTTTGATTTGTTACAATTTAATTTGTTGCATTTTCTTTAGAATTTATTTACTTATAGTTTATTTTAACATTATCCTGTTAATAGTTTTTCAAACTATTAGATAATAAATATATTATTTTTATTATTATTATTATTATGGTTAGGTAAGTGGTTGAAACATTTCATTGCTGCGTACCATGGTCTCTTTTCACTTGCTTGAAAGCGATGGATTAGATAATTGTATGTACAATTTGCATTTTTTGTGCTGTAGTGATGGCAGATTTGGTTTTCTTCAAATAAATGTTTGTTTTTATAGTTGAAAATTAACAATTTGTACACGTACAGTCCAATAACTGTCAGTATGTTATGTGCTCTAAACACACCACTGCAACTGTCATTATACCACACATTGATCGTAAAATACGTTTTTGTGTTTTAAAAAGGTCAATAATGTGTGGATTGCTATCGTAGAAAATAAGACCATATCTAAGGTGAGATCCAAAATTGGCGTGGTAAATAGTAAATAGTGTTTTTGGGTCCACTATTAATTTTAATATTCTCATCATGTAACACTTTTTTTTTTTTAAGTTTTTTATTAACATAGTTGCAATGTGATAACCAAGTTAATTTCTTTTCTATTTGCATGCCCAGTATTTTGACAGAATGCAGACAAACTAAACTTTTATCTTTAAGTATTATTTCTTTTGGCTTTTCAGTTTTAGAGTGGTAAGGAGAAAACCCGATTATTTGTGTTTTCTCAGCATTTAAAATGAGTTTATTTTCTACAAACCATAATTTTACTTTGTTGAACGTGTTGGTTGCAAAGAAAATAGACTGTTCAATAGATTTTTTAGCTATAATAAAATTTGTATCATCTGCATAGTTTTATGTAATAACATGGTTGTTATCTATTTTGCATACTAGGTCATTTATATAAATGATAAATAACGTTGGTCCTAAAATGCTTCTTTGGGGTGCTCCTGTTTTTATGTCTAACAATTCTGATTCTACACCTTTTAATGCAACTTTTTGTTTTCTGTTACTCAAATAAGATGTTATTAATTGTAATACACCTTTGACTCCATAGATATATAATTTGTATAACAGTATTTGGTGGTTTACACTGTCAAAAGCTTTTGACAAATCTGTGCTAAAACCAAATGGGTAAATTTTTTGTTCAAAAGATTTTAAGATCAGGTTGATGTATTCAAAGTTTGCCGTTGTTGTTGATTTGTTTTATTAAAACCGTGTTGCGACGAGTTGATGATATCATATTGCTCTAAAAATTTCATAAATCTGTTATTAATTAATTTTTCAAAATTTGTTGAGAATAATGTTAGCAGACTGATAGGTCTGTAATTTGAAAAAAGGTTTAGATCACCTTTCTTGAATATAGGTTTTACCACAGCTATTTTTAGGTTGTCCGGAAACATTCCGCAATTTAAGCACAAACTAAAAAAAAAATGTGAATACATTACTTCTGCACAAGATTTTAGTAATGTTGTACTAATTTCATCAAAGCCTGTGCTATTTTTGTTCTTAAGTCTTGTAATAAATAATATTATATATTTTGCTTTCAGTAATAGGATTAAGGTATAATGTATTATTATTAAATTGTAATTCTGTTCTAATGTTTATATTTGGCATAGTCAATATTAGTTTTTGTATTAATTCAATAAAAAATACATTTATGTCATTAGCAGTACCGTTTGGTGTAACTGATGGTGCGTCGTTTTTTCTAGTATATTCGGAGATCATTTTCTAAGACATTTGATTAATGTTATTTTGTAAGTGTCATTGTAATGTCTCAAAACACATAGTACATTTAAGGTATTTTTGCAAGTTTCAATTTTAGGTGAGTTCTAAATTAGTTTGTTTTTAGATTTTTGCTGGCAAGGAATTTTGGAAAAACATTCATTAAAATGTTATAATACTATATTCATAAAAATGTTTCAATTTATGTTTATGTCATGGTACTCTTGAAATGCGGGAACCCAGTTCATTTGATGTAACTTGTCAATAAAGTGTTTTGTATTGTGCTTGCTGTATATTCAAGTATAAAATATTTGTTTTGTTTAGATTTAATGTTATTTTTTGTGCAAGGTAGTCTGTGATGGAAAGACTCAGTATGTAACTATCTACCATGTTTGTAATAACATTATCAATTAGCGTTTTGTTAGTTTTTGTTATCCGTTATCCGAATATTAACAAACTTTCTATATATATTGCAGTTTAAATCTAACGCATTAATATTGAAATCTCCTAATATAAAAAATATTTAATTTTTTATTTTCAGTCAGTTTATCTAGCAAGGAATCTAGGTATTAAAAGAATGTATTAGTATCTGACTCTGGTGTTCTATATACAACTACACATACATAATTTCTTCTTGCATGTGCCCATTCTATTGCCGCCATTTTAAAGCAATCTTTACATGATAAGATTTGTAAGTCATTGAGTGGAGTACATAACAAGTTATTTCGTACATATATAGCTGATCCGCCATATGCATCTTTAGCGTGCATTTTTTTTCTAGCACAAAACGCAATTAATTTAAAAATTTAAATTAAAAACATTTTAAAATTATCCTCAGTCTGCCAGTGTTCTGTTAACGTTAACACTTGACAGTCGGGATGGTTTTCTATCATAGCTTCACTTTTTGCAAACTGGATAGTTTTATAAATACATCCTCAGCAATTTTTGTAAGAGATGTTTTTGTCCAAAAAAATATTTTTTTATAATTGATAAAAAAAAAATTAAAAAATCTGGTTCAGTTACTCCCTACAAAGAGTTTTCATTTAAAATCTACCCTTAAACTTTTTCAAAAACATCAAAGTACTATCAAAATCAGCTATATTTAAGATCATTTTTTACCTTTTTCTAAAACGGCCAAAATAGATTTTTGGATTTTTCAACTATTTAACTATAACTTTTATTTTTATAACTTTTAGATATTTGTATAAACAAACCAATGACGGTTTTTAAAAAGTAAAAAAAAAGCGTAGCAGTGTCACGCAAAAACCTACTTCTTTCTTAGTTTTTGAGATAAAAAAAATTTGATTTTTTTTGTTGAAAAGTCAAGATTTGTGTTTTTGGTACTAAAATTAGTCAAAAATCTAATTTTTATCAAAATCGGTGGTCAAAAATACATTTTTAAATTTCGTCAATTTATATTTAAAAAAAAACCTCAACTTGTAGTAAAGACTACAAATGTCATTATTTTTAAAGTGATGCTACGTAATTATCATATTAAAAATTCAAAACATTTGTAATAATTCTAACCCATATTTTATATTGGCCGCTATTTTGACTTAAAAAAAATTATTTAATTTTTTTTTATCAATAGGCAAAAATTAATAAAAATATGTAATTTTTAAAACTTAATAAAATTGGAGAAAAAGTAAATAAAAATTACTCTTTTCCCTATCAAATTAGCCAGTTCCACAAAGACAAAAAACACTATCCATATACGACCAAAAATTTTAAAACTCTTATTCTATTTGGTAATAGTATGGATGCCACTATCTATATTTTTTATGATATGGGATCCTATTTAAAAAAAAAACTTTTGACAAAAAACCTCAGAACTGTCTTAACTATTGCACATCCAACAAAACTAAAAAAATTCTGATCTGATAAATATTTTGTACCAGAATACCAATATATTTAGATTTTAATTTTAAAGCATAATTTATAATAATTTTCTTTAAATTAATTGCAAACTTCATTTTGTAGCACAATTCATTGTGTTTCCTTAATATCAAACTTCACTTTGTAACAGAAATCATCATGTTTTCCTTAAATTAATTACTAAGTTTATTTTGTAGCATAATTCATAATATTTTTTTATAAATTAACTGCAAACTTTATTTTGTAACACAGATCATTGTGTTTTTCCTAAAATAATTACTAACTTTATTTGTAGCATAATTCACACTTTAAATTAACTACAAACTTCATTTTATAGTAACTTTATACAAAACCTTTATGAACTATTGCACATCCAACAAAACAAGGGCTTTTTGATTTGATAAATATTTTTGAACCCGGTCATCGTAAAGATGCCAATATCTTATTTTTGATTTAGACATAGAACTCTATTGTAAAACACTTAACAACTCTCAACTATTGCACATCATTCAACAATTTTACACAAAAATTATATATATATATATATATATATATATATATATTAATGGGAGCTTATGACAACCGATATGCTCTTAGATGGGAGCATGTAGCGGCCAAAAGGTAACGTCGCGGCCGGCGTCATATGACTCTCCTTCTAAGTGAGCATCTCGCAGCCACGTTTGCGTTGCCTATATTACTTTTTGTTGAGTTTCGCTGCAATATATCTGTCATCGTGCTCTATTGTAATATAATAAATGTGTTTGCTATTTCAGTTGAAAGCCTTTTCAATTCGAATTCTTTGTCCACAAATGTTTTGTTATAATAAATGCGACCTTAAGCCATTTTTATAGTAGAATAATTTTGATTAATTTAAAAACTTTGCGGTACATAATTAAATAAATGTAATAATAATAAAAATAAGTTTTGTTTATATTTTTACTCATAGAAAATTTAGTAACAATCGTAGTCGTACTATTCATAATACAATTCCAAGTAAATTTAATAGAACAGATGTAGTTTGTTAAGTTTAAAAATTATCAGCACTTAATAAAATTTTGAAAACATCAGCAATCAACAAAATTGCCAAATACGTTTAAAATTGCCAAAAAGGCTTAAATTTTAAGTATTTCTGTGGATACATTGCAAGATATCTCGGAGCGTAGTGCACGGCACATCCTAAAATTTTTAGAGTATTTTTTGCACATAATATTTATCATTATTCGTAAATAACTAACTCAAAAAATTTGAAAAAATTCACATGATCAGGATTCATGTAAAGAAAGCCATTTTTAGTAGTTTGTGCAAAACAAAATTTTTATTTTATACACTTGACTCATGCATGACAATTTTATTTTTGTTTAATTTATAATTAAGTTTTAAATAATAATTAATAAATAAGTAAAAGTTGCTCAAAAATTAATTTATAACGTAAAGAATTTTGTATATTTTTATTGTTTAAACATTGTATTACAAAGTGCATTTAAATGTACAATAATAAAAAAATAACCATTTATTTACGTAAAATTTTAAATGTAGTAGGCTTAAACATTTCAAACTATTTGTATCAATATAGATTTGCCATTATAACCTAAAATTTTAATAACATAACTAGGTAGTTTAGTAGTTTAGTAGTTTAGTAGTTTAGTAGTTTAGTAGTTTAGTAGTTTAGTAGTTTAGTAGTTTAGTAGTTTAGTAGTTTAGTAGTTTAGTAGTTTAGTAGTTTAGTAGTTTAGTAGTTTAGTAGTTTAGTAGTTTAGTAGTTTAGTAGTTTAGTAGTTTAGTAGTTTAGTAGTTTAGTAGTTTAGTAGTTTAGTAGTTTAGTAGTTTAGTAGTTTAGTAGTTTAGTAGTTTAGTAGTTTAGTAGTTTAGTAGTTTAGTAGTTTAGTAGTTTAGTAGTTTAGTAGTTTAGTAGTTTAGTAGTTTAGTAGTTTAGTAGTTTAGTAGTTTAGTAGTTTAGTAGTTTAGTAGTTTAGTAGTTTAGTAGTTTAGTAGTTTAGTAGTTTAGTAGTTTAGTAGTTTAGTAGTTTAGTAGTTTAGTAGTTTAGTAGTTTAGTAGTTTAGTAGTTTAGTAGTTTAGTAGTTTAGTAGTTTAGTAGTTTAGTAGTTTAGTAGTTTAGTAGTTTAGTAGTTTAGTAGTTTAGTAGTTTAGTAGTTTAGTAGTTTAGTAGTTTAGTAGTTTAGTAGTTTAGTAGTTTAGTAGTTTAGTAGTTTAGTAGTTTAGTAGTTTAGTAGTTTAATAGTTTAGTAGTTTAGTAGTTTAGTAGTTTAGTAGTTTAGTAGTTTAGTAGTTTAGTAGTTTAGTAGTTTAGTAGTTTAGTAGTTTAGTAGTTTAGTAGTTTAGTAGTTTAGTAGTTTAGTAGTTTAGTAGTTTAGTAGTTTAGTAGTTTAGTAGTTTAGTAGTTTAGTAGTTTAGTAGTTTAGTAGTTTAGTAGTTTAGTAGTTTAGTAGTTTAGTAGTTTAGTAGTTTAGTAGTTTAGTAGTTTAGTAGTTTAGTAGTTTAGTAGTTTAGTAGTTTAGTAGTTTAGTAGTTTAGTAGTTTAGTAGTTTAGTAGTTTAGTAAATGTTGTTTATTAGTTGGTTAGTAGTTGTCCAAAAGTTGTTAAATAGTTGATAAGTAGCTGTTTAATAATTGTTTAGTAATTGTTCAGTAGTTTTTCAGTAGTTGTTTAATAGTTGTTTAGTAGATGTTTAGTAGTTGTTTAGTAGTTGTTTAGTAGTTGTTTAGTAGATGTTTAGTAGTTGTTTAGTAGTTGTTTAGTAATTGTGCAGTAGTTTTTTAGTAGTTGTTAAGTAGTTCTTGTTTAGTAGATGTCTAGTAGTCGTTGAATAGTTGTTTAGTAGTTGCTTAATAGTTGTTTAGTAATTGTTCAATAGTTTTTTAGTAGTAGTTAAATAATTGTTTAGTTATTGTTTAGTAGTTGTTTAGTAGTTGTTTAGTAATTGTGCAGTAGTTTTTTAGTAGTTGTTTAGTAATTGTTATTTAGATGTTTAGTAGTTGTTTTGTAGTTCTTGTTCAGTAGGTATTTAGTAGTTGTTTAATAGTTGTTTAGTAGTTGCTTAATAGTTGTATAGTAGTTGTTTTGTAAGTGTTTAGTAGTTTTTTAGTAGTTGTTCAATAGCTGTTTAGTAGTTTTTTAGTAGTTGTTTAGTAAGTGTTTAGTAGTTTTTTAATAGTTGTTTAATAGCTTATCAGTAATTGTTTACTACTTGTTTAGTAGTTGTTTCGAAGTTGATCAACAGTTGTTCAACAGTTGTTTAGTAGTTGATTAGTAATTGTTTAGTAGTTGTTTAGTAGCTGTTAAGTAGTTGTTTAGTAGTTGTTTAGTAGTTGTTAAGTAGTTGTTTAATAGTTATTTAGTAGTTATTTAGTAGTTGTTTAGTAGTTGTTTAGTAGTTGTTTAGTAGTTGTTTAGTAGTTGTTTAGTAGTTGTTTAGTAGTTGTTTAGTAGTTGTTTAATAGTTGTTTTGTAGTTGTTTAGTAGTAGTTTAGTAGTTAATTAGTAGTTGATTAGTAGTTGTTTTGTAGTTGTTTAGTAGTTGTGTAGTAGTTAATTAGTAGTTGTTTAGTAGTTGTTTATTAGTTGTTTAGTAGTTGTTTAGTAGTTGTTTAGTAGTTGTTTAGTAGTTGTTTAGTAGTTGTTTAGTAGTTGTTTAGTAGTTGTTTACTAGTTGTTTAGTAGTTGTTCAGTAGTTGTTAAGTAGTTGTTTAGTTGTTGTTAAGTAGTTGTTTAGTAGTTGTTTAGTATTTGTTTAGTAGTTGTTTAGTAGTTGTTTAGTAGTTGTTTAGTAGTTGTTTAATAGTTGTTTTGTAGTTGTTTAGTAGTAGTTTAGTCGTTAATTAGTAGTTGTTTAGTAGTTGTTTTGTAGTTGTTTAGTAGTTGTTTAGTAGATGTTTAGTAGTTGTGTAGTAGTTAATTAGTAGTTGTTTAGTAGTTGTTTAGTAGTTGATTAGTAGTTGTTTAGTAGTTGTTTTGTAGTTGTTCAATAGTTGCTTAGTAGTTGTTTAGTAGCTGTTTAGTAGATGTTTAGCAGTTATTCAGTAATTGTTTAGTAGTTGTTTAATAGTTGTTCAGTTGTTTTATTAATTGTTTATTTAGTTGTTTTTTTATACAGATTAAAAAAAAAATGATACTATTAATTTAGAGTATAGTAAATGTTTAACAATTATGCAATGGTTTATATTAATTATTGATAATGATTCGAGAAAAAATGTTGTCATTTGATAAAGTATAAAAACAAACTGAAAAATAACAAGCCATATGATTGAAGATTGAACACAAATTATAATTTATAGCCCTACAATAATCTTTTTTACTTGATCTTATTAAAAAGACATTTTATTTTAATCTGATTATGTTTTCCCCACATTTTTTCTACTTTTTTAAGTCGGCTTTTGTTAGTCTAGCCAAATAGTTATCGATTACCGGATTAGTGCGGTATTCTCAGTAATGTTTAATAAAATTAATTCTTTTGTATTATATTATTGGGCACCAGTAAATTAAAACTCGATTATTCAGAAACTTCAGTCGTGTTGTACGTATTTTAGCGCTGTATGTACTTTTTGAGTTTAGTTTTTGGTTATTCTTATTATTATTATTGTTACATTTTTTTTAAGTGATATTGTTATTGTTGTTACATTTTTTGTTTTTAAAGTGATATTGTTAAGAGTTAGCAAAGTTTTGAAATTCAATGTCGTCGAGAACGAAACACCTGTTCAAACTGGCACATGCTGTGCAGAGGTAAGTTACTTTAATATTATTTGATATATGTATTTGTTTTTAATATCATAGTTTTGGATCAGTTTATGTTAAAATAAATCACTTCAATATGATTTAAAAGTACTTCTTTTGCATTTTTGTCATGTAATTAATAATGATTCGATTTATTATTATGAATAATACTACAACTTCTGTATAACCAAATATAACCATTTATTTATAACTTTTTTTAGAAATTACAGATATTTTAATTTGCTACAATAATATTGCCATCACGAATGATTTAATTTAGAGTTTTTGTGTAGTTCAGTTATATAAATTGCTCGAATAATAGCTTTAAACCTTCAATATTGTTATTTTACATATTAAAACTGAATTAAAATAAGCTTGATATGATCTGCATATATTTGATGTACAAGTATAATAACTATGTTTTTTAAAAATATACTGTAATCTGCTAATTGTTGATTTAATGTACAGACCGGTCTGTATATTTTTTAATAAACAAACTTAACTATAACTATTTATAAATAAATCAAGTACCTAATTATATTATAAACATTTTAGGTTATAATGGCAAATGTATATTGATACAAATAATTCAGTTTTAATATATAAATTAACAATATTTAAGGTTTAATGCTATTTTTAGAGCAATTTATATAACTTGAACTACACAAAAACCCTAAACATTTGTATTGGCAATATTATTGTAGCAAATTAAAATATCTGTGATTTCTAAAAACAATGTCAAAAAAGTTATAAATGAATGATTATACTTGGTTATACAGAAATTGTAATATTATCCATAATAATAAATATAAATTGAATCATTATTAATAATATGACAAAAATGCAAATCAAGTACTTTTAAATCATAATGAAGTGATTTGTTTTAACCCAAACAGATCCAAAAACATGATATTAAAAACAAATTGAAAATATATCAAAATAAATAATATTAAAATAACTTACCTCTGCACGGCATGTGCCAGTTTTACAGGTGTTTCGTTCTCGATGACATTGTCCAAAACTTTTATAACACTTAACAATGTCACTTTAAAAGCAAAACATGAAACAATAATAACAATATCACTTATCACAAAAAAAATAACAATAACAACAATAACAATAAGAATAACCAAAATCTGAACTCAAAAATTCAAAATGTGCATTCAACGCTAAAATACGTGCAACACGACTGACGCTTCTGAATAATCTAGTTTTACTTTGCTGGTGCCGAATAATATAATACAAAAAGATTAATGTTAATAAACCTTACTGAGTATTAATATTGGAACCGCTACTAATACGGTAATCGATAAGTATTTGGCTAGACTAACAAAAGCCGACTTAAGGAAGTAGAAAAAATATGGGGCAAACAGAATCAGATTAAAATAAAATGTTTAAAAAAAAAAGAATATTGTAGAGCTATAAATTATAATTTGTCTTCAATCATATGGCTTGTCATTTTTTAGTTTGTTTTTATACTTTATCAAATGACAACTTTTTTTCTCAAATATTTTATCAATAGTTAATATAAAACATTGCATATTTATTAAACATTTACTATAATGTAAATAATAAGGTTGGCTGAACATTCAACATAGAATACAAATTATCAAATAATAATTATATTTCCCCAAAAACCTGTTCAAATGGTTTTCTTTCAGAATCTAATATCTTAGTTACTTAGTACTTGGTTTTTGAGAACTCAAAAACGATATTTTTTATATCATGTTCTTAAAACTATTTATTGCTATAAATTCTAAAGTTAGATAAATAAAACAGGCTTTATAAATAACCGTAACATTTTTTTTAATTATATATAAAAAAAAAAACAACTAAATTAACAATTTTAATAAATCAACTGATCAACTACTAAACAATAACTAAACAACTACTGAAAAACAATTACTGAACAACTACTAAACAACTATGAACAACTACTTAACAACTACTAAACTACTACTAAACAACTACTAAACAACTACTAAACAACTACTAAACAACTACTAAACAACTACTAAACAACTACTAAACAACTACTAAACAACTACTAAACAACTACTAAACAACTACTAAACAACTACTAAACAACTACTAAACAACTACTAAACAACTACTAAACAACTACCAAACAACTACTAAACAACTACTAAACAACTTCTAAACAACTACTAAACAACTACTAAACAACTACTAAACAACTACTAAACAACTACTAAACAACTACTAAATAACTACTAAATAACTATTAAACAACTACTAAACAAATACTAAACAACTACTAAACAAACACTAAACAATTATTAAACACATAAACTAAACAACTACTACACATTAACTAAACAACTACTAAAAACTACTAAACAACTACTGAACAACTACTGAACAACTATTAAACAACTACTAAACAACTACTAAACAACTACTAAACAACTACTAAACAACTACTAAACAACTACTAAACAACTACTAAACAACTACTAAACAACTACTAAACAAATACTAAACAACTACTAAACAACTACTAAACAACTACTAAACAACTACCAAACAACTACTAACCAACTACTAAACAACTACTAAACAACTACTAAACAACTACTAAACAACTACTAAACAACTACTAAACAACTACTAAACAACTACTAAACAACTACTAAATAACTACTAAATAACTATTAAACAACTACTAAACAAATACTAAACAACTACTAAACAAACACTAAACAATTATTAAACACATAAACTAAACAACTACTACACATTAACTAAACAACTACTAAAAACTACTAAACAACTACTGAACAACAACTGAACAACTATTAAACAACTACTAAACAACTACTAAACAACTACTAAACAACTACTAAACAACTACTAAACAACTACTAAACAACTACTAAACAACTACTAAACAACTACTAAACAACTACTAAACAAATACTAAACAACTACTAAACAACTACTAAACAACTACTAAACAACTACCAAACAACTACTAAACAAATACTAAACAACTACTAAACAACTACTAAACAACTACTAAACAACTACTAAACAACTACTAAACAACTACTAAACAACTACTAAACAACTACTAAACAAATACTAAACAACTACTAAACAAACACTAAACAATTATTAAACACATAAACTAAACAACTACTACACATTAACTAAACAACTACTAAAAACTACTAAACAAGTACTGAACAACTACTGAACAACTATTAAACAACTACTAAACATCTATTAAACAACAATTGTTGAGTACAACAACTACTGAACATCTACTGAAAAACTACTACACAACTGTTAAACAACTACTTAACAATTACTGAGCAACTACTGAACAACTACTGAACAACCACTAAACAACTACCAAACAAATACTGAACAACTACTCAACAACTACTAAACAACTACTGAACAACTACTGAGCAACTACTAAACAACTACAATACTACTAAACAACTACTGAACAACAACTGAATAAAAACTAAACAACAACTACTAAACAACTATTAAACAACTACTGAACAACTACCAAACAACAACTAAACAACTACTAAACAACTACTCAACAACTACTGAACAACTACTGAACAACTACTGAAGAATTAGTGAACAACTACTAAACAACTACCAAACAACTACTGAACAACTACTAAACAATTACTAAACAACTACTGAAAAACTACTGAACAATTTCTAAATATCTACTAAACAACTATTAAGCAATTACAGTACAACTATTGAGCAACAACTACTAAATAACAAGTACTAAACAATTACTGAACTGCTACTGAACAACAACTACTTAGCAACTACTGAACAGCTATTGAACAACTCATAAACAATTACTGAAAAACTACTAAACATTTACTAAACAACTACTAAACAACTATTGAGCAACTACTAAACAACTACTGAACAACTTCTGAGTTACTACTACACAACTACTGAACAACTACTAAAAAACTATTGCACAATTACTAAACAACTACTATATAACTATTGAACAACTACTGAGCAACTACTGAACAACTACTACACATAAACTAAACAACTGCTACACATTAACTAAACAACTCTTACATATTAACTAAACAATCACTAAGCAACTACTGAGCAACTACTAAACAACTATTATACAACTACTAAACAACTACTGAACAACAACTGAACAACAACCACTGAACAACTATTAAACAACTACTGAACAACTATCAAACAACTAGTTAAGAATTACTCAACAACTACTCAACAACTACTAAACAACTACTGAACAACTATTGAAAAACTACTAAACAATTTCTAAACAACTATTAAATTACTACTGAACAACTACTAAACAACAAATAAACAACTACTAAATAACTAAACATTTATGCCCATATTAATAGTCAGAGATTAAAAATCTCGGATTGATCCTGGATTTATGAATCCGAAATTTATTTTGATAGTTGTTGATTGGCTCTAAGGTAATTCACGGATATTGTGACGGTGCAGAACGAGTTGAAAACTATGCAACCGTCAATATAATTCTAGACTTAAATAATCTTGGGACCACCCAAGATTATTTGCATATTGATGGTTGTATAGTTTTCAACTCGATCCAAGAATTAAGCGAGGAATACATTGGCTCAATGCAACTAAAGTTGCCGTCACAATATCCGTGTATTGGCTTAGAGCTAATCAAAGAACAGCAAAATGAATCTCGGATTTATGAATCCACTCTGACTATTAGTACGTGCATTAAACAATTAAACATGTAAACAACTACTAAACTACTAAACAACTATTGTATTCTCACGTTATTACTTATAATATTAAAACACAATTAAAGTTATTGCTATTGTCTATTAATTAGATTATTTATTCAATCAAGTTGTAAAACCCATTAATATCTCAGTTTTTGAAATAAATATTTTACTAAATAATAATTACATCTGTTAGTCTTTAAACAAGCTTCTAAAATCCATTTGTTTTTAAGAAATCTGTTATGATATGTTGCATCTAAATTTAAGTGTAACTACAAAAAAAAAATGTAGGCAAGCAATAATATTCTGTAGAACAACTACACTGTCTAGCTTGTGCTATTAAAGCATACAATAGAGACCTTTTCTTATTTATAGACCAAACTGTAAAATGCAATGAAAAATACACTAAATACAAAAATGATTTAACACACAAATAAAGTTGTTGTTGATTGATTTAATTAATCTATTAAATAAATAGAGTCAATCAATCAAGTTGGAAACAGTTATGATATTTTACTTTTTTTAAATAAAGATGTTACTAATTTTAATTATATCCGTAAGTTAATAACGAAAATCTTTAAAATTCATCTTTATAAAATGATAATTAATATTTTGACATTTAAATTTAACTGCAATCACAAACAAATTTGATTAAAGAAGAAATAATATTTTGTAAAACGAAATAATAATAAAAATAAATAATTATGTCTAGTTTGTGCCATTAAAGTAATACAATGGAGACCTTTTCTTATTTACAGACCGTAAAACCCGGCGGGCGGTCTGCCGTGTGCATGCGCCACAAGCTCCCATACAAGCCCGGCCGCGATATGCTCCCCAACAGTTAAATATATATATATATATATATATATATATATATTTACAATAGTAATAAGTTTTATTTTATTACCAACTGTTTTTTAATTGTTATTTAAGTATATAATTTATTAAGATAAAAATTAAGGAAAATAGAAAGAGTTTGTTTTTATTTAATATCATAATAATTGAGTCGTATTTTGCTAATTATAAATTATATTATTAACAATTATTGCGGATTAAGTAAGGATACTTGAAATCTAATTCAATTTTATATTCTGTCGTAATTGATGAGATTAAAATAATAAAAATTATTATTTTGGGATTTTACGGTTTTATTTTCTTTATATCTAAGTGGCTTTGAATGCAAATATGATAATACAAAGGAAAGAAATAAAATGTTTGATATTGGTATACAAAATTAAAAGTTTTTAATGCTCAATTTTAAATACAATTATGCAATGCTTGTTATTATAATAATATTTATTTGAGTCAGTTTTGCAAGGTAAAATGCTCGATAAATGTGTAATAATAGAAGTCAAATAACTTCCTGAGAAACATCATTTTTTTCATGTATGCTATCTTCCGTTCATAAGAATCTAGTGCTTATTCTTTTTGTTTAACATAATACATTCTTTAACATATTTATTTTTTCATTTATTATTATCTTTATCATTTTGTATTGTATATTCGAAAAATGTGGAAATTTTATAGCGGAAAAAGCAAGATGTACACTGAAGTTTACACATTTGCAATATCATCTATTGCACGATAAATTTATAATATGACTAATATTATATAGGTGGTTGTGCAATTTTGGCAGTTAGTTTGTTCCTAACTTTGTTAATTTATCTGATTTATGTTTTTGATAGTGTTAGAATTATCGAATAAGGCTTTTTGATCATATTTATATAATAATGTTTAAATTTTATTACAGGTATTGTTTAACAAGTTACTTTGCAATAATATTAATGTTTTATAAGAGTTCTCTATAAAAAAAATTAAATAAATCGTTTGGCTTTGGTTTTGTTAATTCTACCTTTTTCAATTTGTAGTATCCCAATTGATTGGAACAATTGTCGATAAATGTCTTAAATACGTATTGCTTTATATTAATTGCTTATGTTTGAAATGAGTACAAGTATTTTTGTTTTTGGTTTAACAATACAGAATAGTCATTCCTTTCCAATAAGCATTACATGTATTTAGTTAGTTAAGCTATTGTAAGTTAAATTTAATTAATAAATAGTAATCAATTAGTAATAAAGTGATTCCGGCTAATCGAAATATGATTAATATAACATATGCTATCAAACTTATAAAATAATATAAAAATACATGTATTTGCAATTTAACAATTAATTTTATTTCATCAATCAATATCAATATATTGTGTTTATGTTTACAAAAGCATATACTATCTATTTGTCCAGATTAATGATCAATCAATTTACAAACAATAATTTTATTTATAAAATTATTAAACTAATTATTGTAGCCCAAAACAAAGTATTCTTTAAATAAAATGATGCCAACCATTAGTCATAATAAAAAATTGACATAACTCAATTAATCAGACCAAAAAATTGAGTGTGATGTAAATAAGGCAAAATAATAAATGTATGTAAATTTATTTTTCTTACTAAAATTATAGATGTCGTAAAAAGATTGCAGCAATAAACTATTGCACACATTATTTAAGACTGACTTAGAAAAAACTCAAACACTTATCATAAAAGCTAAGAGCTTTAGTTAAGTTTAACGACCCATTAAATTACTGTATGATAAATAATTACAGATTATTATTATGTTTTTAAATTGTTAACCATTTATATTAAAATTCTACTTATTTAAATTTAAAATCTGTAATCATTTTCACAAAGTAGAACGTATCACCAACATTATGACATCTTATGACAAAAAAGAATAAGATATAAAGTATAACAGCCTTTTTTCATTTATAAAATCTAAAATAAAACAAAATCAAAATAAAGTGTTAAAGAAAAGTTACTTATCAGATTGTTGTAGAATATTTTCTAGCACCACTCACTCTATACAGTAATAAAATAGACAGATTTAAATATTAAAGAAAATTACAATTTATTAACCACTTTTGAAACATTTATAATATCCATATATTTAAAAGACACTTGTCAAGGAAATGTGATTATCACATGATTTTGATGTATAAATCAAAACAGAGATATAACATTGATGTTTAGTATATTGCTGTGTTTCGTTACGTTAAATTCTTAGTAACTTTACGTTTTAAGAATATATCTAATTAATTCATTTTTAGTTGTCTTGCCACAGTTACATCAACGGATGTTGAAGAAAGTTTCTCTATCTATATAGTATATATAAAATCTTTTATTTAATGTTTACAAATTAGAAAACATCATATTATAATTAATATTAAATATTATACTGCAAAAATATTATATCTATATACATTCTTATATCTATAAATTTTTCTTTTTTAAGTTTTTGCATATTAACAAATCTTGATTAATCTATGATTACACATTTATTTTTTATAGAAAAACTACATACATACACTAAAAGTAAATCATAATTACGGGTCGTAGAGAATATGCAAAACAACGCCAATCACAGAAAGTATGGTCTCTAATATAGATATGTCCGTTTTATTACTTTGACTTATCGGATTAGCTCATTAGTAGTGTTTTTGGGGGTCCATTAAATGAGTACTTAACAATCTCTCTTCTTTTATACCTGTACTAAGGTGGTAAAACATAACCATTCACAGAAAATGTAAGAATAATTTTAATACAACCCTTGCTTTTATAGCATTTAGGTAACATTTTAATAGCCCATTTCGTACAGGTATAAAAGATGGGAGATTGTTAAGTACTCATTTAATAGACCTCCAAGACTACTAATGAGTTAATCCAATAAGTCAAACACACCTTGCTCTTTTCATTCCCAAATTTCCGCTCATTCCATTTATTCTCATACATTCAAATTTTCTTTCACAAATTTCCTATATTTGTCACACCGCTTTATTTGCTTTTATTGTTATATTTTTTATTGTGTGTTCATTTTCATTATTGGTTATACAAAAACCATATCTTAAGTATTTAAATGTTTTTACTCTTTTAACTTCTTTCCCATCCCATTTCAAATTTTCTACTCTACGTCTTCCTCCCCCTTTCTAAAAGTCATCATTTTTGTTTTATTTACATTCACTTCCAACTCTGTTTTTCTAAAATAATTACTCAGGCATCTAATAATTTTGTTAATTTTATTTGCTTGTTTTGCTACAGTTACCATGTCGTCTGCATAAGCTAGCGACAACACTTTCTCTTTGCCCACTACCACCCCACCCATCTGCGCCTTACATAGCATTTCTTCTACATCTGCAATGTATGCCGCAAACAAACTAGGGCTGAGTGGCCATCCCTGTCTCACACCTTTTGTAGTCCAAAACTTTTCACTCATTTTGCCATTCATACGTATACTTCTTCTATTCTATTTACTAAGGACCGTTTGCACCAACATCGCTTAAATCTTAAACTACCCTTAAATCGTTAAGGAAGGCTTATTTCGTTGCACCACATATTTAAGAGAGTTTAAGTCTTTAAGGGACCCTAAACTTAAGCGGTCAATATTGGCGGCTTAGGAAAAACTTAACCTAAAAATATAATTTAACGTCAAGATTAGTTTTTTTGCAGTGGTATTTTGGCTTCATTTTCGTTACTTAGCAACAATAATAATTAAAACGTACAAATTTAATATGATCTGAGGTGCGATTCCGATAGAACGGTGCTAAAATTGTAGCAAGTTTGTTCAAATAAGCTTAAATTCAGAGAAAAAAGCGACAAAAAATGTTAAACCAATGTGTAAGAATATATACGACGATTTAGGAAGTGCGAGAGAGATGCTTTAAATCACTTTAAATGCCGTAAAAATTGGTGGTGGGGGAAGCGAAAATTTAGTCGTCAATTCATCTAAATCGTGATTTACTTTTTGATGACATTAATTATTTTTAGGTTATCTACTTGTCAAAGTGACTTTTGTGTTGTGTACCAATTAAAGTGTTGTGGATGTTGTGTTGTATCTATTGTGTTAAATGTAATGCTAGTGTTAAATGTGAATTGTGTTTGTAATACATAAATATTTTATATTAATTGTATATTTTGCTTATTTGAATATATTTATTATTAATAAGTAATCTATAGTTTATTTTTTATTACTATTTATTTAGGTTTATAATTTATTAAAAGAAAAATTAAGATAAGTAGAAAAGGTTTGTTCTTATTGTATAATATTACAATTTTAATGAAGCCCAATTTGGAAAAATTAAAATTTTGTGATGCTCGACAAACTACATATTTCAAACGCAATTAACGCTTGTTAATGTAATAATATATAATATTAGCATGTTGGAAAAATATCTGCCAGATAAATTTGAGTCAGTTTTGCAGAGTAAAGAGAGGAAAAGCTTCATAAATTTGTAATAGAAGCCAAAGCAGTTTCAAAGAAACACCAATATATTCATTGATGCTGTCTACCGTTCATAGCAACCTTGTGGTTATTCTTATTGTTTAGTTTAACATAGTACATTCTTTAATATATTTATTATAAATATTGTTATTATATTCTAGGTTTTTATTAGTGAGAAAAAAATGATTTTTTTTTAATAGTTTATTAAATATATTTATTTTGTAGCAAGAACCTATGATTTTTACCAACATTTTACTGATTTTTTATACGTTTTATGTTTTCATTTAGTTTTTGCATTTTTTATTGAACATTTACTCTTTCTATGAAACATATAAAGTATAATATGTATCAAATGTTTATAAATTTTTTTATCAAGCGTTCCCTATTTTTAAAACGCATTAACAATTACTTAGCATTTAAAATCATTTATGAACCATTTAAGACTATTAGTTTCTTTTTTGCAGGCAAACATTTTTAACTAAAATTTTATTTTAATAAGCATTTAATAATCTGCAATTACAATTTTTAATCGAAATAATGTATCGTACAAATTGATAAACATTTTGTAGCTTAAAAACAACATGAAATCTAAGAATTCAAATGTTTGTTATTTAAATGGCAAGTTATTATTTTAATAATATAGTAGAAACATAGCAGCTAGATAAATTTGCACTAGAAGCCTTAGAAACACCAATTACTTTATCGATGCTGTTTACCGTACATAGCATAGCATTCTTATTATTATTATTATTGCTTAGTTTAACATACTTTTTTAATATATTTATTATAATTATTATTACTGTTACCGATATGTTCTAGGCATTTATTAGTTAGAAAATATGAATTTATATTTTTTAATCGTTCATCCAGTATATTTATACTATTTTTGTTTTATTCATCATTTTATAGCAAGAATCTATTATTTTAGACCTTGCATTTACTAGTTTTATTAATCGATTCATATTTTTAATAAGCATTTGCACTTTTTGTTGAATTTTTACTTTTTATCGAACAATTACTTTTTTTAGCAAACGTTTATAAATTTTATCAAGCGTTTCTTATTTTTAAAACTATATTTATCCAGCGTTTGAAATAAGTTATGTCTATTTATGATTATTAGCATTTATCTTTTTTGTGCAAGTTATATTTTTATCGACCATTTTAAATTGTTATCTTGCTATCCAAACATTTAATTTGTAGGTTAAAATAAACATCAAATATATCACACATAATTATTTCAAAATCATCATATTTATAATAACAAAGAAGCTGTGTTAATATGGAGTAATTATTTATAGAGTTAATTTTTAATTAATATTTATATTTTAATTATTGTTTTGTTCTTTTTTACATTAAGTTTTGCTCAAATTCAAAATTCCCGCGTTTACAGTTTGTGGACGCCTACGCATAAATACGATGTGATTGGTTACTACTATAATAGAATGATGTGTGAACGCCACCATTAAAAAGCAAACATTTTTCGAATCGGCGGCCGGTTGACAGCTATCGGAATCCCAACTCTGGACTGACACACGCTATTAAAGGTTAGGTTTTATGTTATTTTTGCGTTTTTATTAAATAAATAGACACAAATACTAACAGTTTTTGTAAAATTACTAGAAATGTGCAATGTTCTTATGTGTAATCTATTTTGAACTTCTATTTGCTAAACTACGCTTAAAATATGTTGGTTCAATGCAATAAAAATTAAAACTACCTTTAAACTATGGTCTAATTAAGCGTAGATTTAAGCCACTATGGTGCAAACGGGCTTAAGTGCTCATATATTCTTCTTTTTCTCAAATACATCTACAATTTCTCTCTACTCACACAGTCAAATTCCGCTTTTAAGTCCAAGAATAACGCATACAACTTTGCTTTCCTTTTCGACTATATGGTGTAGTATGTATACGTTATCCATAGTCCCTCTTCTTTTTATAAACCCGTCCTGTCCGTCTGGCAATATGCTATTTATCTCTAGTTCTCCATTCAGTTTTTTTTTCTAGTAACGTTATACCTCTGTAATTTTTTGCAAGTTCTTTATTTCCTATTTTGTGTATCGGACATACAAAACCTTCTCTCCACTGACTAGGAAAACCATTTCCCTTTCATACCTCAATTATTATCTCACTCAGTCTCTCAATCAGAGCTTCTGTACCATACATCCTTGTTTTATTTTGTATTCCATCTGCATTTGGGGCTTTTTGTTTTTTTAGTCTTTTTATTTGCTTCCATATCATTTCTTTTGTTATTTCATCTACATCTTGTTTCAGTTGTTGTGTTGTCATTAGTTGTTTATTGGTTTTTTGTACGATCCTTCATACAGTTTTAAAAAGTGTATCTTTCAGTTTTCCATCAACATTTGTTTGTTTTATTGTCTTCTGCCTTTTTTTTTCTTTGTTTATGTATTTTTATGCTTTTTCTTTTAAACGTATTTCTTTTATCTCTATTTCTTCTTATTTTTATATATTGTCTTAACTTCTTTGCATTTATTCTTGTATACCTTTTTTTAGCACTCTAATATTCTTGTTCAGTCGCCTTATAATTTTTCCAACTTTGGAGTACTCTTCTAGCATTTCTTTTTTTCTGTGTGCATTCTGTGCTCCACCATTTGCTTTTTGCAAATAATTCTTCTGTTCATAAAAACGTCTTTTTTATTGTTGCGTCTGCAATTATGTTCTTTAGTTCTGCCATTTTTTGTTCTACGGCTTTTTCTCCAAGACCTTGAGAATTACACTCATTAAGTCACAACCATGTATTAAATTGGAGTTTTTACAAATTCTCCTAATAGAACAAATATCCATGCCTTACCCGGGTTTCAAACTCAGGACCTTTAGTACCGTAAACTAGTCTCTCAACCGCTACGCCACTGAGGTCAGCACCTTCAAAATGTTGTTTATATAAATTTTGTCAGTACATTTCTAAGCTCTCTTGTGTCTATACTATTTTTGTTACTATTTCTCTTTCTTTTTTTTTTTGGTTCTTCTTTTATGCTTTTGTTTATATACACTTCTAGTGACTGATGGTCCAACTCTACTTTTTCTTCAACCTTAAATGATTCTCCCTCTTCATCTCTTTTCATATTTCTGTTTCGTATATCTCACCCAATTTCTTTAATCAATTCCATAATTTCTTTTCCTTCTTTATTTTCTAGCTTTTCTTTTGACAATCCTAGCGTCAAAATCTTCTCCTACTCTTCTCCTAGTTATCTCTCTTTAATTTCTTGTATTGAGTTTTCTAACTTTGTTCTATTTTTTTTTCATCCCTTTGCTACACAACGTAGCCATCTTGTATTTTGTTCATTCCAGTATAAAATTTTGCTGCACCATCCCTTCCATTTCCAATTTTTTGTTATCTTCTTGTGGTATTTTTCTTCTTATTCCTGTTATGATAACTCCTTTTGCTCTTCACATTTTTTTCTTTAATAGTTAGTTGGCATTTCCATCTAAACTCTTTAGGCATTTGATCCATGTTTCTCTACTTTTTTCATCTATCCATGTTTTCACCATTCCAATTACATCAAATTTTCTTATGTATTTCTACAAATTTTCATTCTTATTATTTAAACCTGCTGTATTCCAAAATAATATTTTTATTCTATTGTTATTTTTAGATCATCTTTGTTAGTTTGTGATTTGTTTATCGCTCTTCTTTCACAACTTTTTCCATTACCATAATTTAGATTAACTCTTTGTTGTTTGTTCTTATTTTCCTCCTCCTATTTATTGCTGCTACTAGTTTTATGACACTTTTATTTTGCCGATTCTTTCGTTGTAACAACGTTTCTCTCCATTTACCACTATCTTCATATATCCAACAATCGCCGTCTTGACTTTTTATTTCCCGTCTTTTGCAATATTGTTTAGTTTTTTCTGCATTTCTCTTTCTTTTCTTGTGAGGTCATTATGAATAAATATTTTGCTTTTCTTTAATATGCTTTTCTTCATCATATTTTTTCGATTATCTTCCCAACTTTCTAATTGTACAAATATGCTTTCCAGTTTATTATTGTTTTTCATTTTATATGCTTTTTTTAGAACTGCACTTTCTTTTAATTTAGTTCTAGTCCAGTTTTCTTTTATTTTTTGTTTTTCTAATTTTTGTTTTAATTTTTGCGATATTATTGTGTAAGATATTTATTTTTGTTATTTCTATTACATTAATTCTATTTTTTAATTTTTCGTTTTTTTCTTTTAATTTTGCTAGCTCTTGCAGAATTATAGTTTGTCTCGTTCTTTATTTGTAATTGTTTTAAAATTGTTTCTGCTAGTTGCTGGTTTATTCCATTTCCGCTTGCTTCTATTGTAGCAATATTCATTTTTTTCTCTTCTTCTATTTTTATTGTCTTGTTCGGGTGTTCTTTCAGTGTTACTGCCTCTCTTAAATACGTTTTCATCATCTAAAGTCATTATTAATCTTATTTAAATATAGATTTATTATTTATTTAATAAAACTATTGTTCTCCGCTTGAGCCTCGATCCGCCAACTTTTGCATATACAGTTCACGGCTCTACCTACTCGGCTATCAAGCGCTCTTTTGTATAATATTTATGTATTAATTATTGTATTTAATACTTTAATCATTCCATTTTTCTTCTAATTTTATTCTTACGTACGGTATGCTTATAGGTTAGGTTGCTTTAGTACTTTCTAATTAGGATTTTAATCCTACCTTGCCTTTTCGCGGCACACCTCTTTGTTCCTCTTAATCTACTTCCTTGATTTTATCGTCTCTGCACTTGTGTATGTTATATTGTTTCTCTATTTGCTTTTAAAACTTTGTAATTTGTTTAATGTTACTCTTCACAAGTTTGAGACCAAATGGTCAGCCTAAAAGCCGCACTTAGTACAATTCCACAAATTACTAGATGTTGGTTTCGAATTATCAAATATTACATTATCAAGTTTAATAATACGACAAATGACTGTGGGTCTATCTTGTGCAATTAAATACTTAATTTCAAATTTATTCATTGCTACCATGCATCGCCGTGTCACACTGACAAAGTTCATAAAACTTAAACAACAGTTTGTGTTTGATTTTTGGTCGCTTTAATTGTTGGAATATATTATTTAAATACTTCAGAGCCCTCTATACCCCCCGGCCGGTATAGGGAATTACATGTATACGGGCGCCAAGATAACTAATGCATCAGTTAACATAATTACAATCTGAGACCGGATTTAGAAAACTTAAACATTTATTCACGATTGGACGAAAGGGATTTAAGAATAATGTTGTTATTACTTTGTTATAAAGAATAAAGCTTACATACTTTTTTAATTTTATTAAAACTTATAAGATAAAGGAAGTACGCAAGCTTCATCTATCATAACACATTAATAACAACTTTATTCTTAAAACCCCTCCATCCAATCGTAGATAAATGTTTAAGTTTTCTAAATCCGGTCTCGAATTGTAATTATGTTAACTGATGCATTAGTTATCTTGGCGCCCGTATACATGTAATTCGCTATACCGGCCGGGGGTATAGACGGCTCTTCATGTACAAATAATATTTACAATTCTAAAAAAAAACCTTTATAATGGCTAATAGTGATTATGTTATAATTGGCTGCACCAGTCAGTGGCAAAGCTAGGATTTTTGGGGCCTACCGCAAAACATTGAAAAGGGCCTACTCATAGACAATTTTGAAAAAAAAAGTACAGTTTTGTCATTTATTTAACTATTATTTTGTAAACTTTGGGTGTCCCAAGTTTTGTAATAACTTTGAAATTGCAGACCCTTGCTTACAGGTAGCTCCGCTTCTGGCACCAGCCATAAATTTGCAGAATACCTGACTTGAGTTTATAAAAAGACGCAAATTATATTACAGCGGCCATTTTGTGTGTGACTTGGTAATACAAAACAAGTATTAAAAACATCTTATATTTTATTATTTTAGTTTTGTAAACATTTAAAACATGCATTGTATGAAAGTAATTATTAAAATCTTCCGGACAACAATTGGTTAATTAAATTCAAAGGTAAGACACCTACAAACTTAAACCAAAGTTTATGTCAACATTATTACACGTATTGCTGACGTTTTACTATCTTAGTTAAACTTTGTATATGCAGTGGTACTGCTATTAAGGAAAACTTTAAAATTCTTAAAAAAAAAACCCATATAACTTTCTTACGAGAAACTATACAAAATTTGTGCCATCTAGATTGCAAATGTATTTTTTATTTGTATTTGTATGTATTTATTTGTTCTTTTGCATGTACTGGTTTATTTACAAAACAATTTTTTTGAAATTTTTATTAAACTTTAACGTTGTTACCATATAGATAATGTCCCTAAGAACAGGTAGATAACATAAAAAACTTTTTTGTATCAAGTTTTTTAACTATTATGACTTGGCTGTGCCTTTCACTCTCAATTTTTTAGGTTTTCCTGGTTTGAAAAGTAGTCTATTACAAATTTATGTATAATTTACATTCTATTTAACGTTTAAAAAATAAAATAGAAACTTGATTTTTGTATTGCCAATCATTTATCATATAATTTTAAACAACTATTAGTTTTTTATCAATAACAGTTACTTACACAGTTGATATATTCTAACTGTTTAAAAATTAATAAAAAATCAATGATTTTTTTCTTTTAACACATTGCATACACATAATATATATGACACATGTTCTTATAAGAAAATATTTATTGTGGACTATAAATATGTTATATAATTTTTGATCAACCTTTTATCATTCATAGCGCAAACTATGCTAAGTGTCATTATGTATTTAAAATGCAAACTATTAATAAAATAAAATATATTGTTACACTGTACAATAAATAGAATAGAATAGAATAATTTATTAGTCAAAATAGTCTATTTCGAGAGACAAGTCAGAGGAATATGATTTAATATAATTATTAATTATTATATAAATTAATTAATTAATATAAATTAAAATTTGCAAGATATTATTATTCCTTCATCAGTACTAAAACAATATAATAATTTAGTGTCTAATTTAAAACTAATTTAATAATTATTATGTTATTCATTATATTAAAATGATATGTGAGAGTTTTATTATATGATAGTTTTAGTCGCATAGCCTTGCTAGAAGAACAATTTAGATGTTTCGGGTTTTATGGTGCAATGATTTTATGTTTCATTGCTACTATTCTAGCTGATATGCTCATAATATACAAATTGGGCAAGGTCATGTAATAAATGGTAATTTATTTAAAAATTATTATTTATTACTGAATATGCAAAGTCTGTATGCTTGTTTGGATTTAAATTATGTTAATTGTAAAAAATGTATAAAATTTACTTTTAATTTTTATAACTTCAATAATTGCATTCAAATTTAAGCTGCAAATATTTGGGTTATTTATTTTAACTTTATTTTTGTTAAAGTAATCCAATAAAACAACAAGAACAATTATCAATTAAATACATATTTGGTATGTCAAAAAGAAGAGTTTGTGAATTATACAGGGCGATTCAAAATATATGCATATCAAATAATTAGTTTCTTTGACTATATTATTATAATTACAGAATGTTTAATAAAAAATTAAAAAAAAATCAAATAAAAATCAAATTAGCCAACCACAATACAGATAAAAGAAAATGTAAGAATAAATCACTATAAAGAAATAAAAGAAATTAGCCCAGAACAGAACAGAACATCGTATTATTTCTAACCTATGTAATTGATGACACAAAAAAAATCATGATCCAAAACTTTCTGCATATAATTTATATCTGTATTTTTAAAAATGTAGTAAAATAAAATTTAAAAAATTAAATATCGCACAGATTTTATAAATCCCGATATACATTCGATCTATAATACGCGCAGTCGCCACAGTCATAACCGCAATTTTATTAAGACCAATATCTATCATATAATATATATTATTATATAAAATTAAATTTTGACAAAATTCTTGTAATACTATATTTGTAATACCAAATTTACATAAAAATTCATAACATAAAAAACTAAATTTTTGAGATAACATGTGTAATAACATGAGTTTTTGTGAGAAAACTTTAAAATCATATTTTTTTATTATGTTTTTAAAATAACTTGTTTAATACTATATTTTGAAAAACTTGTAAATACATAAAAATATTGTTATTTGTTTATAAAGTTCTGAACAATAAATTATTTACTTGGCAGACAATATTAAACAAATGTTTAAAATCAATTACTTAAACCCAATCAAACTTCATAGCAGCCAACCAAACATAGATCATTGTTTTGGTTTTCACAAATACTCATCAGTGTATCTAGGTGATACCGCATTGCTTAATGGTGAAAGACAAATTCAAATAATTGACGTGCCACTTTACAACACATGATATAACGTTTTATATCACGGGATATATTTTATCACCACAAATCTTTCCTCATAGCCGTCCAAGTTATTTTACTCCGTCCAATTTTTTTTTAAATTAACATATTTTTTTATATTTTAAATTTTGAACATAAAATTAGACTAGACTAGAAAAATTACTAGAATTTGAGATTTAAGCATATATATATTTTTTTAATTTAGTAAATCTCTAGAATGACGTATTGTACATATTTTTTTATATTTTGTCAAATTTGTAGCATTCTGATAATGTTTTTTTAAAGTAAGGTAAGGTGTTTATTTTTAAAACTTCAAAGGCAGTGCGACACGTGTTTTTTTGTTTCTTAAAGGCTGAAATTTGACATGGGTTACTTTTTTTGCGTAAAGATCATTTTCTGAGGGTACACACAAAGAAATTCTACAAAAAAAATTAAGAACCAGTCTAATCCTGATATAACCTGATAGTAATAAAGTGGGTTCATGCAGCAAACAAGGAATAGCAACATTTTCTAAACCACAAACCGTCAAAACAATGTGTTGCTAAAACCTAACTCTTCACGCATCTTTTTAATTTTAGGATCACTTTGTCGCATATCGTCTAAGTGCTTTAATGTAACTCGGATGCGCGCAATGCCAAAATTAAAAAAAGAAAACATCTTTCAGATAGCGTAGGCAAGTGTGAGCTAAGTTAACAAAAGAGTACGTCTGCAATTATATTATTTTTACCACTTACATGCTTGTTCACAAAATCAAACTTTTGTAAAATCAGTGCTTATCTAATAGTATACTGAGATATTAGCCTACAAAAGTTTATATTGTCAATTCTTTCTTATTTGTTAAAGTATTGAAATGTAAGCTATTTTCTCAAATCCTATACTATAACTAACACCTTTTTTCACACGAGCTAAGTGTTGCTCTCAAGTGTCGTCTGAAACAGTTGAGTCCCTAAACCAATCTCGCTTTCATCAAATTGCATAAAAAAATTTTAACTAAAATCCGGATAAAATAACAAAATAAATTAGCCTATTTTATTTTTTATACTTACAAAAGCTTTTTTATGGAGTTTTTTCCAGATCCAAACTTGTTATTTTTGCTATAGTTTAGTAAGGGGTTGTACTGCCACCGGCAAATTTTCATACAATGTTCAATTATAATTACAAAACCACAAAAAACTTGTAATTGTTTAATATTTACCTGTTTTTTAAATTGTTACTTTCCACGTGATTTAGATTGAGTATCATACTTGAGGTTTTGAGGTTCATACATTAGCTTTTAATATTTTTATTTATTTTATATTGTCGATAAACCGTATCACAATGTGATAAAAAAAGTTAATACTGTTTGATTTTAAATGACTTTTTGTCTGTAACTTTTATTTTGTAAAAATACAGTTTGTTTTTTCCGGTATATTTGAAAAAGTATTTAAATGTGTTTTTAAGAGTGAGCTTTTTTTTGCTTTTTATTTGAGTTATTCAAGTCTTGAACAAAGTTGAACTTTTTATTGATTTATAATTTTTAACTGTACAGAGTTTAATCGTAGTAAATTTGTGGGGGGTAGATATTAATTTTTATTTTTTAATTCAATTATCTAATAACACTCCTTAGAAAATTTTAATTTTTTATTTTTTGTTGACAAGCTCAAAAGGTTTTCGTAATCTGTATTCCCGTTATAGGAATACTTTGGTTATTAAGAATTTTTTAGATGTGCATAAAAATCTGCCAAAATGCAAGTTACTTCTGAACCGGTATCTATAAGAACCGGAAAAATAAAATTAAAAATGCTCATCGCAACGCATGGAGAATGTGTCAAACGTATTTTTAAGTTCTCTAAAATATATGATTTTTGCAAGTCTTCTATCTATAGGAAAACCGTTTATATTGTTAACAATTTACAATTTCTCTTTACTTCAACCAATTCCTTAACTGTTACTAGCGCAACTTTACTATTACGACCAATTTTATTATAAGCCAAATTAAAAATATTTACTTGTTTATTATTATTATGATTGTTGTTTGGTCTAAAACTTATGACGCTAATTTTATTAACATAGAGGCAAAGTGCGGCAAAAAGCAATAGAAATTTACACAAAATTTGATAATAGAGGATGGAGATTTCTAGATATAGCAAAATATTTTGTAAAATAATAAACAGGATTCATACCTGCCTGGTTCAATTTACAATTTAATGTTTAAAAATGTTAGCATTAACAACCTTATGATGTCTACTATCAGTAACACCTTTAATATAATTCTCACCATATTGCTGATTTGTTATTTCGTCTAGACCCACATTCCCGTGGGTGTAAAACTATTTAGTTTGCACAGGCATGATCCTAATAATTAGGTACTGAACGCACTAGATTTTGTTTCCGTTTTGCTTATTGTTTATCTCAAAATTATTTTTTTAATTACACCTGTTCCATATTTTAATGACTAATCTGCAAACTCTGGTTCTCTGCACCTATTAAATTTCTTCTATGGTTGGCATTTGATATAACAACAAACTTTTTTGACGTTGTGTTTTCAGTTTTTGTTTCTTGTGCGTGTATTTATCAAATATAATTGCGGACACTCATTATTATTTAATTTACCGCACTGTTTCACTATTTCTTTATTTATTTTTGCTACACCACACATTTAAAAGTTTGTTGTAAAATGCTGTCCAAATTTTGTTGTATTTAGGTGTATGATATGAATAAAAAATAAAACAATCATTGATAATAAACTTTTAGATCTCAAATATGTGAAAACTGAAAAACTCAATGCAATTTTCTGACTGAAATAGAGCCATTTAAAAAATTAAATGATTAAAAATCAGTTGTAATTTAGATAAACATAAATTACACCCAAACCATTTCTCAACATTGAATGCTTTTCAAATAAATGGTACTTGGTTGAAGGCTAAGAACAACAACAAAATAAAACAGCAGATATTCCAATACGTACAAAATCCAGTTGAACACTGTGCAGCGCATGTGAAGTGGGTCTGTGCTAATTGTAAAAAAAAATATTAAAATATTTCCACATATTGCTCAAGAAAGTTATATATTACAACGGGCTTATAGTGTTCCTAATGTCCATTTAATTTTTCACTAATTATTTTTATTAATTTTTCAGATTTTTCGATAAATTATAAAAGACAAACAGGCAGGAATTTCATTAAGTGGTACAAAAAACATTAAAGATTATTTCAAAACAATAAAACAAATTTAACGTTTGCAAGAACCATCAACATACTTTCCAAAAATTGGAGGACGTAAAAATTCTACATAATTCACAAAAAGAACTTAAAATTAAATTTACTAGAAGCTTTAGAAATTTTCAAACAAAAAAGTAATGCCGCACCTTTTTTAAATGACCAAATAGATTTAATATGTTCTCCAATATTTAAAACTATTATTTAATCCTTCTTTTTTAGAATAACAACGTTTTGTAATATAATCCTTTTACCATTATTACCGCATGCTTATTACTGTAATCTTTAGAAGTCATTTTCTCTTTTAATCATCTTTGTAACGCCGCTCTCTCTCTAACTTTGTAGTTTAGATATTTATATATTATGTTGTTGTTCAATCTTTTACTTATTAAATCTGTAGAAAGCTTTAGTAGAGCCAAAACTAATAATGTATTTTGTAAGAATAAATTTGTTAAAAAAAACATAACAAACTATTATTTTAATATTTTATATGTATTAAAATTAAACTAATAATGATGATTGTCAATCGACATAGTAAGATTAACGCAAAGCTGAAAGTTCAAACAAATACAACAAGTACCCGATTTTGTTCCGAATTGTAGTCTTACAGATAAATACTTCGTATGCCATCGTTGAAAAAAATACACATTTACTAAATAAATAAATAACAAGATTCAAATATAGTCTCAATTTTCACAAATTAATAATTGACAATGTCAACAGATAAATAAGAAATGTAAACAAAATTAGTAATCGACAGGTGTAAGCACTAATTTGACACTGTAAAATTTAATAATATCAAATTTGCAGATTAAAAAAAGATTTCAAAATAAGTCAATAATTAGTCTCAATATTAAGTAAAGATTGGTCTCAAGATTAGTATGTCTTAAGTCAAAATTTGATAACAGGTTCGTAATTGATTCATATAACTGACCAAAACGCTAAATTTATGAAACTATAAAGTAAATATTGGTATATTTTTCAATAAAAGATAAAAATGCCGTTTTTTGTCAGTAAACATTTGTTCACAAGTCACAAACATAACACGTTTTCATCTTTAGTAAGAAATGTTTTTCTTTAAATGAATGTTATAAATTTAATTATTGTAATTATTTATAAGACAAAGATGATGAGAATTGAAGAGGAAAAAAAATAGACGTGTACGTAAATGAGATAAATTAAAACAAGTGAAAAGGTATAAAGTACTAAAACTACAAAAAATTTAAGATTCGAGAAAGAAATAACTATGCATAAAAAAAAGCTTTTAGAATGAAGAACAAGATTTTGAGTAACAAGTTTTACACCTAAAAAATGATTTTAAATGTTTTGTATAGAGTACAAAACGTAAAACTTACAACAATACAAAAAAAAAAAAGATAAAAACGCACAGAAGTGTTCAAAATGTGGCTGTGGAGAAGATTAATGAGCGTTAAATAATTAAAAAAGTGTTAAAAGGAACAAAAAAAGAAAGATCGTCAGTAGGTACAACCATAAAGAAAAGATGGATAAGGCATGCATTGAGAAAATATTGTTTATTAAAGAACGGAAATAATATAATAGTAAATGCAGATCTAAAAAGAAAAAAATAAAGCTACAAAATGAATAAAGTTCTTAGAAAATGAAAAATGTACTGTAAAATTAAAAAAAAAGAGCGAAAGACCAAAAAAACAAGAAGTGAGACACGCAGAACTTGAAAGAAAGAAAGCATCATGTTTTGAAATATTTTAAAACTTATTGATTCCTATTGTCTGTGTGTGTATGTGTTTTTTTGTAAATGTTATAGCAATTAACAATTGTAAGAAAATTTTAGCATGCAGATTTTTAAATTAAAGATATTGACAAGTAATGCTTTTCTAAAATCTTGAACATTATTTATTTTTAGTTTTTTAATTCATGTGAACAACAAGCAATACGCCAAAGAATAAAAGCTGTCTATAATAAATAAAATGTATTTGAACAATAAATGAAATAATAAAACTATTTTGGTAAACAAGAATTTATTGTCAGGTGCACCATTCATAAATGTTTGAATTTGTTGTAATGTTAATACTTGAGCATTTCTGCTTTAGAACCCGTCAATTTTTGTTTTTAAAATGTATAATTTATGTCTGCTCAATAGCTCTTTAAATCAAGTGTTTATTAAGCAGACTTAGATGAGTGTTTCTGTTTTAGATTGTATCAATTTATAATAAGATAATAAACTATTTTGTACAACAAACGTATTAATTACCACGGACTATTTCCAATTGACCTTCCAACAAACTTACATATTATACTCTACAAAAACATGTTGTTACACTGTTTGTCATTTCCCCAAACCATGAACTTTTTCTAGAAATATTCATATCGGTTTTCATCCAGTAAAATATTACAAGCGGAGTTTGCAGCATTGTTAGGATGCTCGGAGGTATGCCAGGTTCACTGATTTTACATTTAAAATTTTAACATTATACAGGGTGTTAGGTAAACATGCGACAAAAACTCAAGGGGTTTTCCTTGGCCTATTCTAAGAATATTTTAAACTTGGCCTATAAAGCGACTCCTAAACAACTTCCTACATACACATACATGTTGGTGGCAATTCATTATTAGCTAGACAATTGTACATTGAACGGTTTCCTCGCCGTAATATCCCTGACCAAAAATTTTCGAAAACATTTATCCGCGTCTTCGTAAAAAAAGCATATTGAAACAAAATGAAGAGCCAGGAAGATCAAATGACAGTAAGAACGGTACAAATGAAACAGAATGTGCTGAACATGACAGAGGTAGATCCAAGTAGTTCTACGCAAAAATGGCCACTATTTAGAATGTAAGTCATTGGACAGTTTAAAAAATTCTTAAGGGCAATTTGTTGTATCCATACCACATTCAGCGTGTTTAGGCACTACTACCTGCTGATTTTCCTTTACGTATTGCGTTATGTCAATGGCTTTTGCAAACATTAGTTCTAATCCCTCAATTCCTGCACATATTTGTTTCACCAATGAAGCCAGTTCCTCAAAAAAATGCAATACGGAGTTTTTATAACAATGTGTGGGCAGATAAAAATCCGCATCGGGTATGGGTAGATCGTTTTCAATATCAGTTATCCTTAAATGTTTATGGTTGGAATTGTGGGCGACTGTCTAATTGGACCAGTATTTCTACCAGAAATAGTTACCGGCAAGATGTAAAGCAACTTTTTGAAACACATGCTACCTTAATTTCTGGATGATGTACCATTGACAACACGAATTGCAATGTGGTTTATGTACGATGGTGCATCACCACATTTCAGTTTGGTTGCTCGTGATTATTTAACAGCAACTTACGGAGATCGCTGGATTAGTCGAGGTGGGCCACACGTATGGTCTGCTTAAACCTCCTGGATTATGTTTTATGAAGATATCAGAATTCATTAGTTTACGCTACTCCAGTAGAGAATTTAGACGACTTGCAAAATCAAATAATTGTTGGGTGTAACTCAATTAGAAACAACCCAGGTGTGTTTGAAAGAATTTGGCACTCAATGACGAGAAGATTGAATGCTTGTATCTAGGCTGGAGGAAGTCATTTCGAACATTTATTGTAGATTCAGCAACTTTATATGTACTTTTTGATAATAAAAGTTGTAAATGTCGCAAATTTTGTTTACCCTGTATCTTTGAAACAAATGGATTTATCAGAAACCATCATAGTACAAAATATTCTTGAAATAGGCAAAGAATATCCTTTTAAATTTTTGCCGCACGTTTACCTAGCACCCTGTATATTGAATAAAAACAAACTGCCAATATTAACAGTGCAGTTTATTTTTTTTCATGGCAACACACACATTCTTTCTATAGAGCATTTTTTACATTAAAGATTCAATCAAAAATGAAAATTAACTTTTACATGTAAATGGATTTTTTTTTAACTTTTAACTATGTATTACAATTAAAACAAGATTAGTTTATGAACATTGTCATTGAGTGAGTAGATTATAAGTTTTATATTATAAAATAATTAATTTAAAAATAAATTCAGCTTATCGATAAAATCTTAAAATATTTAGTTCTACATGTTTAAACTAACAGTATAAGTTTTTAAAATTTTAAAATATATTTGTAATTAAAAATTTATTACTTAAACAGTAAAGGAGGAAGAGTAAACTACAAACCAATTGATTTGGTAGAGTAAAGATATCGTAGGCAAGAGAAGGTGTTGTACAAAAGCCAGAAGAACTGTAACAGTAATAAATGGCAAAAATACAAAAAAACATTAACCTACAGCAACAATTTAAGTTTAAAATAAAAACATTTTTGTGTTGAGACTAAAAAAATGTAAACTACCCTAGTTAAAAAAAATCAAGAACAAGTAATGTAATGCATAAAACATACCATAAGAAAGACTAATTAAAACCTACAAACCGATATAATCAAGTGACTAATGTTAGCAAAGATTTAAATAGGAGCGCATCGAAGAAACTTTGTTTTATTCCTATTTAAGTATATGTAAATATATTAGTAAAATTTAGTATTAGCAAGACACAAAAAACATATGCAAGAAACAGAAACTGTAAAAAAAGCAATAATGAACTCCAAAAAGATGACATGAAAGAAACTATGTAAAAAACTAAACTCAAATATGTGGGGTAAAAGGTACAAAATTGTCACTAATAAAATAAGCCAATGATCCCTGCTAACACTGAAAGTTGATGCACTAATGGCTAAAGCAAGAAATTTATTTCTAAATCAACAAAAGACAATAAGGAAAGAACTAATAGTAGACGTGTCAATGATAACAAAGAATTCAGATAAAAACTGAAAACAAGCAAAACTATTTCTAATCAAGAAACCAACCAAAATGGACCAAAACAAGACATATCGACTCATTTGCCTATTAAAAAAAACTCTACAAGCACATCATCAACAAGAAAATTATAGAGACATTAGCTAGGAATAGATGCCTGAGCAAGAATCAACACTTGATGCTCTTAGGCACGCCAAGGAAGCTGCCGGTCAAATAACTGAGCACCCAACACCAAATCTTGCCGTGTTGATCACCTATTATTCAAGGAACGTTTTTAACTCGGTGTCATAGGGGAACTTAAAAGAAAACTAAAAAAAAAAGGTAATATCAACATATATCAGAAAGA
The DNA here is from genome assembly GCA_963932245.1 of Tachinus rufipes. NCBI lineage: Eukaryota > Metazoa > Arthropoda > Insecta > Coleoptera > Staphylinidae > Tachinus > Tachinus rufipes. Next base: position 64,542,105 of record OZ010745.1, on the reverse strand, counting down.
TAATATGCCAATATTTACAGGATAAAATTATAATGTACAGTTCTGAAAAAACTCTTAGTACAACTTGCGGTGTGCCACATGGCTTTGTGAAGAGCTACATCCTGTAAATCATTTATCATGTCTGCTGAAAGATGAGATGGCACATTAAATTACCACAATAACCTGTGCGGACAAAGTTGCCACAATTGTTAGAGGTTATAGCATAAGGGAAAAAGAAGAAGAAGCTAAATAGGCGTCAACACAAAAAACGGAAACCGTGGTCTTGCTGGGCAGAAGAAATAACATCATATTTGAAATCAATCTAGGGAATACAACAATCAAATTCCAATATAACATTCAAAACTTAAAAATGAAAAAGAGAAATAAACGTTAATTATTACTTAGAAATGAGGATGAGCAAAATCTGAAACATGGGACCCCACATAACAGAGATCAAATGAAAAGCAGAAAAATTAGTAATCGCTTTGGTACCAATCGTGAAAAGCCCGAGTACAAAAAAGCGTAGAGTAATTGAGGCGATGGTAAACACAGTTGCGCTTGCTGCATATGGAATAAAAGCTGTACCAGAAAAAAAAACACAGGGTAATTCAAGAAAAGGAATAAAAAATCAGAACAGCAGCCTACAGAATAGTTTCAAATAAAACTATACAAGAACAGAGAAAAGCCAATACAATATAAACAATAAAAAAATGCAACATGTTTAAAAAATGTATTAATTTTTAATGTCCATTTAGAATAATGATAAATGAGTTGCGGCTTAGGTTTAGATAAAATAAATATAAATAATAAAATAAAGGTAAACATTTTCTAAGTTGTTGTATTCTGAAAATAAATAGATATAGAACTTAGTTCTTCAAGAAGTCCAGGGTGTAGAAAATAAGTGAATTGCTGAATAAAATTATAAAGAGCAGCAAAGGTCATTGCTTAGTTGCCAAATAGTATAGTAGAAAATAAATTAGTTTAAAAAAATTTATAATTAGAGATTATTGAATTATAAGTTAAGTACTGTGAAAAATATATGTGCAACAGTTTCGGGTAACTGGTGCAATGGTGAGCAGCTGCACTTAAAAGACAGGGCTCGTTTGTAAACGACTTGACAAAGACAGGCTACACCGGTAAGAAGGACTACTTCTAGTAAAGTATATTTGAGACCGGGTGGTCTCAAATATACAACATCACAGCATTATTTTTGGACATGAATAATACAATTAAATTGGCAGAACAAGGTCTCGCCACTTCCACTAAACAAATGAATCAACCAAACATTTACTTAGTTTATAGCTCAATAGTTAATTTGCTAATATTGGTGGTTTAAAAAAGAACTTAAATTCTGTTCATCAATATCTCAAACATAAAAAACCGCATATCCTCTTTTTGATTAAAACCAAAGTAAACAATAAAGACCTAGATTGATTTAATATGGTAAATTCAGAATATCATCTTAAACATTTATTTGCTTACCAACAGAGTAAGGTGTGTGTGCTTACATCCAAACAACAAGCCTATTCTATACTAACAACGTACAAAATTTATAGCATATTTCTTCTCAATCTTTCCGATAAGACTTTGTAATAGACAAATACGGTTCTTCAAATAACAAAACTGATGACCTTTTTGAATTTTGACAAGCTTCTTTAAGATAATCATAAAAAAGCTAAAATAATTTTGTTAGAAGACTTTAATGTACATAGTACTAAATAGTTAGAGCTCTCATCTGCAACAACACTACCCAGACAACAAGCTATGATCTTATAATCTTACTTAACCTAACCTAACCTTATCATTATTCTAAAATTAACATTGTAGAAATGAAACAATTTCTTAATAATTTTGATTTTGATACTCATTGCTTATATTCTAAGAATACACATATTGCAGCAAAAAATCTCACAGAAACTATTAAAAAAATCATAACCCCTCTTCAAAATGATCAAAACAATCTAGTTACTAATCCAAAAAAAAGCAGATGTTTTTGCAAATCAGTCTAACTCTACTATTCTAAATTCTCTTGTTGTTGTACCTACAATGCCAGCTGCCAGATAGTGGTAAAATAATTCATTCATTCAGGTATCGATGAAATTCCACATTCTTCTTAAAACAATTGCAAATAAATTAGTTCCTATTCTGACTAAAATATTTGCCTCATTATACCAAAAAGAAACCTATACCTAAAAAAGAAAACAAATCTAATTCTTTGAATTATAGACCAATTCTATTATTGTCTTATCTGTTAAAAATCTGTTATTTTAAAAATATATTAGTTTTTTCATAGCACAAAATAACTTTATCTCAGATACTCGATATAGTTCGATCAAAATGTACGACAACAGATCTTCTGACTTATGTTAATGACAAATAAAATTCTAGTTTAGACAAACATGGAAAAAATCTTGCAGTAGCTCTAAACATTTTCAAAGCAATTGATAATGTATGGCATCCTAATCTTATTAACAAGCTCCATTATATAGATTTTGGTCACAAATCTGTAAACAAATCTGTAAACATCTTATCAATTGATTTCTTAAAATAAAACAATAAAAAAATTGTAGTTAGAATTGATGGTTTTAACTCTGGCCCCAAAATCATAAATGCTGGTGTTCTGCTCTATTACCAATTTTATATACATAAAAATCTTATTCATAAGCTGATAGCATCCTTCATACTTTCCAAAGACTATATCGACAAATATGTCAGAGTGTCTTAAAATTTCTAAGTTAGAATCTGAAGCATCTATAAACAAAGACCTCAAAACAATATCTAACATGAAATCCATATCTAAATCTTTTTAAATTTGTTTTGGAAACTAGAATCTCGTAATAGATGTAAACAGTTTTTTACTTCTGTTCAGCTTTTGCATAGGTATAAAACTTATATTTTTCTTTATTGAATATTGTTCCCAAGAATGAGGAAAATCATCCAAAATTAAACGATCTATTTTAAATTCTATTCAAAAACAAGCTAAGATCATTGCCTATCATAATTGGCTAATGACCTAGATACTTTACAACAGCGGCCTAATATTGCAGATCTTTGCATATAACATTGTTATATTATCATTAATGTTCTAATTAAGTGTTTTATATATAAAATATTTCAAATTACGTGACAGATTGTTGAAAAAATGGTGATTCAGTAGATGATATCGGTCTAGTTTAGTAATTAACATGCCTTAATATTGATAATAGCAATATTTGATAAGTTCAGTGACAAAGTGATTGTCCAAATCTCAAAAGTTAGTGATTCATATATTATTATGATTATTTTTTATTAAAAAATGTGTAGATTTTAGTTGAAAATTGCTATAATCTAACTTAGATAATAGTTAATACAGAGTAGTAACTAGATTGTAATTCGTAGTGAATATGTAAACACAAAATGAAAATGTCAATGAATATGAAATATAATAAATTATTCTTTCTATTTCTATTAATAAAATAAAATGTAATATACAAGTTGCAGTCGAAAAATAAATTTGACTTTAGTTAAGTGGTTATACATGATTCATTTCTAAAATATTTGTATTATCTTGATAACAAATTATAAAAAGAATTGATAAGATAGTATTAATTTGAAAATTAAATAACTACATGTTTGTTAGTTAATTTGTGTGCAAACATTAATTAAGCCTTTATGTATGTGTACTATTTACAAGATTTGGTTTATTGGGATAAAAGTAGTTATTTACATATCATTACAATGATAAGGTGATCTGTGAATGATACTATATGGAAGAAAATGTTCGACGTAGTAGTAATAAATGAGAACACAGAAAATGAATAAAATATTTATTATAAATAAAAAGAAGCATCGTATAAAAATAGAATTGGTGAAACCATTGACCTTTCCACTTTTGACACAATTTTTATATTTAAATTAATGGTTTCACCAATTAATTCACACATTAATTTTTGCAAATACAATCTTATCTTATTGTGTTATCTGTACTTATAATGCAAGATAATGAGAGCAAAATATTAAAATTGATTAATCTTATTGTAAATTTAGTAAATATAAATTTATGATTTCAAATTATTAAAGCCGCAAATGTAATTTGTTGCTATTTAAATTTAATACCATGAATTTATTTTGTATCTTATCTTTACTACAATAAATGTGATAGTGTTAATTACAGTTTGCGGATAAATGTATCACAAAATTGTTTACGTATTAAACCTTAAACCATACAAAGCTTCTTGACATTAAAAAAAATCAGACTAGTTTATTAGCTAATTTAGAAAATTGCGTTTTTATAGGTATATATAAAAGTTTCTTTTGTCTTTTGATAAAATAATAATAGTTGGCACAAAACTACAAACAGTACGGTTGATTGTTAAATAAAGAAGTTTTGTACTAAAATTGTATAAATAAAATAAATAAAATAGGAATCACGTATGTCATTAATAAATAAGCTAATAATACCCATCAATCTAGTTTTTGAATATGTACAAAAATACGGCGGATTGTGACAAGTCCTTTTTTAAAAATATTTTTATCAGTATAGGGTATTATAATAAAATCGATATCACAGTATTGGCAATTTAAGCACGAGCCTGTTGATTTTTAATAATCATTTGTTCAAATTGCATAATAAGGGATTGTGGTGTTTGAATTTCATCTTCAGTAGCGTCGCACAATTCCGCTAAAGAGCGTGCAGGTTTTAAACTAGATGGTGCTGAAACAGTTTCTTCTAAATTTTCACATGAATCGTATAGTTGTGCCATGGATTTAGTAGCACGTAATCCACCAAAACTGGGTTGATCTAATTCCATGTCTAAATCTAATATTGCTTCGAAATCCGGCTGCGATTTCCGTCTAATCGTCCTTAGTTCCTTTTCCCTATTATGTGCATCTTGAATTTCTTTACGCATCCGCTCTTCGACAGGTACGAAGCCATTTCGAATGCGTTTCCCAGGTTCTAATATTACTTTGGGTGATTGAAAGTCGGGTATAACAAATTGGTTGGGAACTGTGCGTCTTGAAATTGTATTTGCAACTGTTGCAAGTTTACCTCTTGATTTAAAAAATTTCTGCATAACCCCTTTAGCATTTGGATTGCTGGTAAATCTACGGGCACCTGTTCCATTTGATGGTTCCGGTACAATTAAAACGGAAGTGGATTGCGCCCTTGTTAAGGGTGGCCGGTCACAACCGTTCATTTTCGAGATACCATTAACTTGCGGCTCATTATTATTATTATATACATTTCTTAATTCCTTTTCGCGTTCCATCACATCCATTATTTCGCGTTGAATACGCTCCAGGGTTTTGTTTTCGGTAGACGGCATGGTAACCTGAATATTTCACAAAGAACAAAAAACAAACAATAAAAACACCTGTCCGCACTTGTATCTACTTGTATTCAAAGTAGAATTTGCAAGTTGTATATTACTTACATGTATTGTGTACTACAGTCGCGATATTGCAAATGTTCACTCACTAAATTCGATCAGAATCGCACAAACTTTATCTCCTGATTAAAATGCCTGCGCGGCAGCAACTATTTGAAACACCGTTCACCGGAGGTCAGAGACCAACTTATCTCTTAAATATCTAGAACAGTTACAGCTCAGGTAACGCACATCTGGCGGTAAAGTAATTTGAAATTCCAACAACAGGTGTTAATAATACGCCGTCGGTTATCTAGATGGCACTGCTATTATAAATTACAGTTTCCGTTTAAGATATTATGTATAATTTATTATAGAGTGCGCTGTTTCATCATAACAAAGTGATTTTGTTGACATCGACATCGCATTAGAAATGGAAAATTCACAAGAAAATCTAAACATTGCGGACAGTAATAATGCCGCGATTAAAGTTAAAGTGCCTAAAAGAGTGTTACATTTTAGTGATGGTACATTGGAAGAATTCAGTGAGGATGAAGTGGATGACACACCTATGCAAAATAAGCAAACTGCTGTTGTTGACCCAGTAAGTATTTAGTTTAACAAATATAAGACAGATGGCGACCAAATCATTAAAATTACGATTTGAGTGGGTAATATAAATTTCTGTATTGGAAACAAGAAATCTAGGATATTTAATGTATCAATAGTAATACTGTTTTATTATAGATGTCACTTTATAAAATCAATTCGAATTGTTTTCAATTCTTATATTTTATAAAAACATAAAATTCAATCAATTAGGATTATAATTAATCGGGACGACTTTTCTTGTGCTACATACTAAGTATGAATAATCATTACTATTGTATGAAACTACATATTTAATGTGCCAAGTTTGCATAATTATTAGTCTTTAGGAATCACGCGTGATTGACTTAATAATACACATTAAGGTCGTCATTTTCCACATGGTGTAACAATTGCATGTTAGTGTAAATTTACTACATACTATAATAATATATTCTATTTATTATTTTTCTTTTTAGACAACATTAAGATGGGGTCCGTGGATGTTGTATCTAATGTGGACAGCGGGTTCTTCGACACTTGCCGCCTGTGATTACGTTGGCGAATCTCTTGCATCCTTTTTTAATATCACCGGACCCAAATATTATTTTGAAATTGAAGAATTTAAGAAACGCGAGGCAGAGAAAAAACGGGCTAACGAGGAGCGACAAGGATGGGTTGAAAAGGATAACGTTGAGCTATTTACGAAAGAACCGACCACCGGGCCTGTGTCTGTATAAAAAAAATATTTTTGGCTTGAAAGGTGATAATATATTTTTTTATTAAAAATTTATATACGGTGGATGGATGATGATGATGGATGTTGCTTATTGAATATGCTTATATTGTGTCATATATTTTATAAGATAAATTGGGAGTGTTCATGATTGCTTAAACATTTATATTATTTGCATTCAGAGTATTTTTTTGTTACAGTTCTAATGTTATTGTTTTGTATTTAATTGATTATTTACTCTTCTGTAAATTTGATTATATGCAATAATCAATAATTGTTATATTAATCACGTTATATTACGTGAATTGGCAAATAAATCAGCACTTGTATATTTTAAAATACAATTTCAGAATTGCTTAAAAAAAATTATACTTAAAAATAAAAATAAAATTGCAAATTTTGCTGAGGCTTATTAAAGTAATACACAATATTTGGTAAACTGATCAGCATTAATTATTTGTTTTTCAGCGACATTGTTCGACTTAATTCCGACAATTTGTTTTTGAATATATGTACATACATTGTTCCGGTTGTAACGGAATTATCTGAACAAATATTTAGAACAATATATATTGTTTAAATATCAATTCTCATATGCACAATTTTTAGCTTAAGTTCCACTTTTGAACACAACACATATACACAGGTTATCTTCTTTTGAAGATAAAATATAATATGGACATAAACCATACCATAAATTTTTTAATGTCCAATTTTCTAATTCACGTACATTTATACGTTATTACATTTATAATTCACTTTATTTAAATGTACTGCATGAATACTTATGTATACAAGTCAATCATTTATTTATGAAACATCTCAATATAGCGTTTACACGAGTCCAATAAAATTATTCACCAATATTACTTAGTATATTTATGTATTCATAAACATAATCTTAGTTAAATTTCTTACAGCTTTTGATAGTTTCTTTAAAATATTTACTTATGCAATGCTGCTGTTATATTCATACCTTGTACTACAGCAATGGAATTCTTGAGCAGTAATAGTTTTTGTTTTGATATTTCACATTCTAATACATACTAGCAGTAAGTATTGTTTACTGATGGAAATAGCCGAAAGAAATATTCAAATTTAGAAATAAATGCATTTGTAGGTACTTTTGTATGCATTTTGCTATTTGCAGATATAATTTGACTAAAATACTTTGACAAAACATAGCTTGGTCGTTTCTCAATGTACTGGTAAAAAAATGAATTGATTATTAAATTATTAAATATGTAGAAATAGGAGTAACACTAAAGTTGTTGTTTTTGAAGGTAGCGGTTGGAATGGTCTTAATTCAGCCTGCTGCACGTTTGTATGCTTACGTAAAGGGTCTTCTAATAAGAAAACGCTAAATTTTTAATGTAAATAAAACAAGTTGTGTGTGAGATATTTACTTGTTTTTTTTTTTAATTTGAAAGATTAATTTATGGCATTAAGTATGGAATATAACATTGTTAAAATATCCGCCGCGGCTTTGCTTGGTGGCACGTATTTGGGAGGTCTAATTTTCAATGAGTTTTTTGCATAAATCTGGCTGAATTTGCTGGATTTTTTTGCATAGACCTGCGATTTAAGATAGCCTAAAAGAAGAAGTTTGAAAACCATACCATACCCTCAAATCGCTCGTGTAGAAAGTCAATTGTGGCATGCGCTGTGTGGCACTTAGCTTTGTCCTGTTGTGGCCACATGTCATTGGTATTCATATATTTCAGTTTAGGCTAGAAGAAATTTGCTTTTTATTCACTTGTATCGATTTCTGTTGACACGGTTATGGCAATGCCAATTTTGTTTTGTAAAAAGTACCGATGATTCCGCCAGACCAAAATCCACACCAATCATCGACTTTTTTGGGATGCATTTTGTGCTGATGTATCTTGTGTGGATTGGTCCAGCTCTAAATCTGACAATTTTGCTGGTTCACATATCCAATCATCCAAAAATGGGCCTTGCTGCTAAAGATGATTTTTTGGCCACATTTTGGTCAACTTCCAACTGCTTAATCTCCAATCAGCGAACACACAGCGTTGTCTATGTTTGTTTACTTTAAGTTTCTAAGACAGTTGGATTTTATTCGGGTGCTGACCCAAGTTTTGACCCAAAATTTGTTAAACTGAAATTGCAGAAAGGCTAAATTTTTGTGAACAACAAGACTGCCTTGAGTTTTTTAGTGCACTTTTACCTTTCACGCACAGCAACGATGTTTTTAGTAGACTTTGCGTTTTGGTGACTTACGGTTGTTGCCTGCTTACTAATCGAACCGGATGATTCGAATATCGAACGGAGCACTGATTTTGTTTATAAAATTTGACTCTATAATTTTCCATGGTGATTTACCATACGCTACTGAACAATTCACAACAAATTTGATAGATGTTATAATAGCATGGTTGCTATAACTTTACAAATTTTGTACGTTTTGTTGAAAGGCCTTTTATGTTCACAATTGAGAAGTAGTAGTATTAAAAAGTAGGTACATAAAACAGATAATTTTAAATGTATTGCTTGCTTTTCCAGTAGCTGAAGACGTTAACAAAATTTATATAAATTGTAGCCAGGGACAAAATAAATAATTTTTTTGTTTGAAAATGGAGTTGGCGGATTTTAAGTTTTTATGTTTTAAAGCTTATTACACCGGTCATGAACAGATAGTTAAACGTGAAAATGTTATGAATGATTACCGGCGATGGACTGACGCGGTTGTCAAATTTTAAAAGAAATGTTTTGCGCTATTTGTTTGTTTAATTTAACATATACAGAGTGATTATAAATGTTTGGGATTATATAACAATCTAATTTACGTTTGTGCCGCTTTAGTGAAAATGCGTAAACAATGTTGTCTATCTTAGGATTCAATAATAAAAATATTTTTATATGTTTATACATTGTTTACATGTTTATAATTATCAGTTGTAAACTCTCGAACACAGTCCGGAATAGAATAGAGCCATTCCTCATTAACCCTTAGCTACTGAGCATACAAATTCAAACATATTAACTGAACATGGCTCATATTGACACAATTGTTACAAAACTTGAATTAATAGTGTTCTTTATTTTTTTTTAATTTTTGAATTTTAAGTGAAAGCTTTATTAAAACATTTGACCTTCAATACCAAATACTTTTAAATCAAAATATTTTTTTATTATAGCAATACAACATAAAATTTAAATTAAAGTGGTATGTAAATAGCATTAACAAAACATTTTTTTTTTAAAATTTAAAACGAAACAAACCATTTCTAATACTTAGATATTGTAGAAAAATGTACGCTTAACTAATTAAAAAAAGAAATTGCAAAAAAAATAGTAATGTAAAAAAATCTGCACTGGGTAAACATTCATATACATTTTTTACAAATATGGGCAGTTTCTCCAGCTCTGGTTGCCGGTTTAGTTGTCTGTTTGTGCCTATTTTTGCCATAAAAATACTTTAGAGCACAACAATTATTTGTATTTTTCAAATTAGGTTTAATTTTTTTACTATTAGTGTCAATATTTTCATTTTTTTTTATTGTTCAGAATCGGTGTCATGTTCACTTTGAAGCAGATAGTTTTCATCTCTGTCGTTATCACAATCACTATCTGTTTCTTGAAACCGTTTTATTACTGTTTCTTCAAACTCACTATCACCATAGCGTACTATATTGGACGAACAAGCATTAAAAGCCATTGTGTAAAAAAAAAAACTTTAAATAAAATTATAACTTATTTTCTGATCATGGGTCTGACCCAAATGATTTTTTTTTTGAAGCGCACATATGCGTCAACGCACCGCCGAACACATATTAACTTAACAGGTTGACTAATTTGTAAATACAAAAATTCTTGTATCTCGGGGAATTACTTACAAAGAATAACGGCGACATAAAACTTTGCTCGGGTCTTTTTGACCCATGCCCAGTAACTAAGGGTTAACAAACAGCCCATTCCTAAAGTAGGATTCAATAATAAAAATATTCTCTTCATTTGTATACATTCTTATAACTTTGTTTGCTTGACATCTTTCAAAGTTAAACTGTCAAAACAAATAGTATAGTGGACAATTTTAAAATGGTGGCATATTTAAAGTGTTTACATAATCCCATTTATTTATAAACTTCCTGTATTATAATAATGAGGAAATTTATGTTTGGTTCTAAATTAGCATTCACGTTTTTAAATACAATTGACACTTGTTTAATCTAATTTTTGTTATTACATATTTTATGTATGTGGTTGAGACCTTTACGCGATTGTTAGGCTTACAATTACTTTTCAGAGGATGGTCTTTACGGCAGATTAATTTTTGGATTCTGTATGAAGTCCACTTTCTTGTTATAGAACTTTTATCAAGTTGTATTTTGTATTGGTTTACAAAGTTTTACAAATTTTTTTGATTGGCCTGCAAAATGCGAGGTTTTTCAATGAGAAATTAACTTATTGTGCCAACAGTTCCAAAAGTGTTAACAACTTCTGAGATAAACGAATCTTTGCGCACCTCTGCTATTGTTAAATTTGTGGTATTGTTTTCTACTACCTAGTTAATTATTTTATCTGTTTCCAACATATAAGTTTGAATGCGCTCATAATTTTAACAAATTTTTTAACTGCGTTTTTTGTTCGTTGGAGGCCTATATTTTATTGGGCTTGTTTCACGGTTGCAACCGAAAACGAATGAAACTTTTTCACACATACACGGTTTGTATCAGGTTTTGTGTTTTTTTTTACACAGGCTCAGTAGTAATAATAATGAAGAGAAGTTAAGTTGTTGCCATGTTGTTTCTTTATACAAAAATTAAAAAAAAAAAAACGAAGGAGTAATTTATTGGGAGCATCCTCTCGTCACTTTACGAGGGAATATTCGGTGCTTTACTGTTTCTATTAGGTACCAAATAGAAACCGAAAATAAACCAAAAACAAACCGAAAACTAACCGAAAACGAACCAAACCGAATGGTTACCGTATACGTGTGAAACGAGCCTAATTGTTACAATTTGTATATTTTATAAATTTCTGGAATTAAGTTTTATGATAAATATAATAATAATAATAATAATATTCTTTATTTATACATTATAAGTATAAAAAGGCAAAGTTCAGCTTCAAGCTGCTCTTCCACTTAACCCTACAAATTTTTACAATAAATTAATTTAGCATCACAATAATTACAACTATTCTACAATTCCTATCTTTTTAACACCGGTGTTGCTTCTGTTTATTTTATAATTTACTGTATCATTTCCAATACTCAATAATTTTATTAAATAAAAAATATGTCAATATGACATTTGATGACAAATATTATCAGTGCATATCCCTGTTAAAATAAATAGCCTTTCTAGTCTTTAACTGGAACTTTAGATTGTTAATTTTAAATTAACTTATGGTTGAATAAGTAAGTTTTAATTAGAATTTGCACCACTACTATTAGTGCTGGCTAATTTGTCTGAAGTTATATGGAAATTATCAAACATTTGGGGTATAGAAAATTTAATTAAATCATAATTTGTTATCTGGTTTTCATTGCATTTTTAGATGTTTTCCACACAAACGTGGTTGTTTGTTTTGTTTATAATTTATTGTTAAGTACATACTTATTATTATTTGGAAAACTTATGGTGTTGATTGAAATATTATAAAGATAGGCACGTTTGTATGTATTTTTTATATATAGTGTTTTCACAGGCAGTCTGACAATCTGGGTTCTCATATTTTTAAAAAACTGATGCGATAAGTCGTTTCTCCGCAATTAATTTTAAAAAATGTAGTTCTTTATTAATTTTTTACTCGTTGACTTTAAATCTTTAACTCAAAAAATGAAGACATAGAATATTGTGTGTAGTTCAACATATAAAAAGAGTGTTGACTGAAATCTTATTGTTTGGATATTGAGTTGGTTGGCGTTTTGTCTTATAAGAACCAATTTTAATCTAAAAACGAAGCTGAACGTGTTTTCTCGTATATGTGATAGGATTTAATATTTTTCTATATCAATACTACTAGCGGCACCCCAACAGGATGCGGCGACTAAACCCAATTTTCTAGCGTTAAAGTTTTTTTTTTAATTATGCTAATAGCACTCATTTCTATATTTGATGTTAGGTTATTGAACTACTTGCGCTATCTGTTGTTTTGTTTGTTTGTTTAGTTGTTGTTGATTGATAATTTACTAAAATACGCAAACCGGGATAAATGGGATATAGATGGCACTGACACAAAATTTTATAAACGTTCATAATACGTAAATTCTGTTCACAGTTGCAATCATATTATAGTAAATAATAAAGATATGTATAATTAAAATATTTATAATAATTGCAAAATGTGGAGAGCGTGGCGCAGTGGTCTAGGCATCCGATCGCTGTACCGAAGATCGTGTGTCCCACTCCCCAACCCGCCTTGCCAGCGTGGGGTTTTACGGCTAATAACCCTCTCTGAGGAGTGATGAAATCTCTCCAGTGGTTCGGAATCCACTTAAAAACTGTAGGTCCCTCGTAATGTAAGTTGCCAGCATTACGTGCAGAGTTGGAGGCCTACATCCTAGCAGGATTGAATATGGGCTAATATTATTATTATAAATATTATAATTGCAAAATAAATGCTTATACAGTTTTGTTAATAATTTGATTAATATTTTGACGTGTATGCGCCATCTACATGTCGTATGGTTGCGTATCTTATTATATTTGTCAATCAACGATATTGTGTTGAACGATGCTGTTAATCATTTCTATAATATGTCAATCGACCATGACTTTTTGATTTATTTTACGATTTGATTTTGGTTTTGATTTGTATTAAATGAAAACTCTCTGATTAAATATGAGAAAATGTGTTTGGCAGAACTCATCTTGTGTTAAACAATAACTCTAGCGTCACTTGAGACGTAACTTGACCACTAAGTTCAGCTCAGAATCAAGCCTAGCTTATGTCTAATTTGTGTTGCATTGTGCATTTAGTAATGGCGTTTTTGCAAGGATTTAGATAGTTTGATAACCGATCAATTAGTTAATAAATTTATTAGTATTTTAGAACATGCAGAGTCTATTTACCAAGAAAAATATAAAAATACTTTATAATGGACCATTAAATATAGTAGCTCATTGAACGCATAAAATAAAACTTAATTCAAACGCAAATTTTTTGTAAAAAGGTTAAGTGGAACACCAGCTTTGGTTGAATTTTTCCATTTTTTTGTAGAGTATGAAGAAATAAATACGCTGTAATTGCTTGGAAATGTCGCCTATATTTGCAATGCTGTTTTCTAATTGGCCAAAAAAAGTTCTTGTCTTAATCAATTTTTTTCTGACATTAGTTGTGTCTCATAAATATAATTTTTAAAGAAAATAATAATTAGAATATTTCAATTATACTGTAACTTATTAAATATTAAAATCAAAATTATTATACATTACAGTATACAAAGGCAAGTAGTAGTATAATTGTTTGGAGCTTAATAAAATAATATTGATGGATAAAATAATATTGATGGCAGTTATTGCAATATTAAGTTTACGTTTTGGAGCTTTGGGAGCTAGAGTTTTAATAATGGCATCTTATATTTGAACTCTGCTTGAAGCGAATGAGGTGTGATTTAGCTATGGTGCAAGGGAATAAGCTGAACTTGCGTCTTAAAACGCAGCTTAAAATCTAGTTAGGTTTTAAGACATGCTGGAGAAACCGGGTATAAGTTTTTTGACAATCTTTTTTGTAGACTTACTAACATTTTGATCAATTTTATTTATTTTATTTAGTTTTAAATCAGTAGTTCACTTTAGTTTGATTACTAAACTGTCTGAAACTTGAATGTATTATCAAATTTTTGACTACATCTACACATTATTCTGCTAAAGTAATGAAGTTTCAGAATGTTACAGTTTATTTTTATCTTGCATAATATCTTGTATATTGAATACCCTGTGTTAGTTAGTCAAAATTACCGGAACACCTAATAGTCCCTTCAAATTAGAATTTTTTTACCCACAGCTTTGCGACCTGTATACTTAGGTGTATTTGGACTGTCTGAAGACCTTTTACCTAGCGCATGCATAAAAAATGATGGTTTTGGAGTAATAGATATATTGTGACTTTATTTTCCGCTCTCTCTAACGGAAAAACTGAAAATGATAAGAAAATTCAAATGACCTATATCTATTGGAAACTTTTAATAGAAGTAATTTTTGCCCAAAATGCATAGTTTTTGCTAAAAGTTTAAAAACTCTAAAATTGATCTAATTATGTCTATTACTCCAAAACCACTGTTTTTCAACGTTCATTTTTTTGTCTAATTTGAAGGGACTATAAATAATTCTCAAACCGTATAGAATTTTAAGTTTTTGTTTAAACAAGCAATTGTTTAAATATATTTTAATTTAAAAAAATACAGAGGTTTATTCTATTATGGAAATTTGGTACATCCCTGTATATTTTAACATTTTTTAATTCTAAGAATTTTTTGTAGAATTGTTTTGTTATTTGCTTTTGATGTTGTTGTTTTTTTATATGTTTGATTAAAATAAATGTGTGAAAATATTATTAATTTGAAGTTCAGGAATTTGAATTAATTGCTTATAACTCAAAAATGGTGCAATTTATAAAAAAATATATTTACAGAAATAGAAAAATCTCTGAATTAATGTTAGAATATAAAAATATACAGGTTGTTTTAAAATGTAAAAAACTTTTGTTTGAAAAAAAAAATCTTTGAATGATTCGAGTTATTATTAAAGAAAGATTTATTATACAATAAATGTAGTTGCTTTGTAAAAAAAAATAGTTAATAATATTTACTGAATAAGACTGAATGTAAAGTAAATTAAAAATAGTTCAATTTTTTAATTACAATATTAAATCATAAATTTATTCTTAGATGAGAACAAATAATATAATTTTCTTTTTAATGTTGAATTGACTTTTTAAATAATATTTAACATCAACTGTCGAAGTTTGGAAATTGTTCAATATAAAGAATATTTTTATTTTTTTTATTTTTAAAGAAAAGGTCGTTTTTATAGTTTTTTTATTTTGAAAAGTTGTTAATAATGACGCTATTATTATTATTATTATTATTATTATTATTATCGGAATTTTGATGAATATAGTGATCAAGAAATATGAAAAATTTAAAAAAAAATTATATATATTATATAAATTTTGGAAACAAATTTTAATGTCAAATATGCGTATATGAAATTAGACCATTGTAGCTGAAAATTATATTTATCTTTATTTTTCGAGCAAAAGTAATAGACTTAATAAAACTTTGCGCAACCGTTTCAGATAATAGTTTTTTGGATTACTAAAAAAACATATTATTTTAATCTATACGTTTGTAGCATGTGTATCAAAAATAAATTTTTCTATATATTGTCTAATAGCGTTACTCGGTAGCGTTTTACGATGACTTTTTTATGAAACGAAAATAGAATAAAATATTTATTAAATACTTACATAATATAACGTAAATTGAACAGTTTCTATTTATTTGCATAATGTGACGAATCTTCAGTTAATGAACTACATATTAAAGATTATATAGAGCATATATTTTTAAGTGGCATTAAAATAATGTAGTTCTCATCATTTGTTTAAATAAGTTGCTAAATATTCGAATATAAATATTTTATTTAAAAAAATTCATTTTACGCATTGAAAGCGAAAGTATTGTACGTACGTAAGACAATTATTTTATTATATTTCAAGTTAGATAGATGTAGGTAATATACGAATGCGTATTGTTGAAATAGCTATAAGATTTAAGAGGTTTTAAATGGTTATTGATTGGTGTTCAAAGCAGAATTTCAAATTTCACGTAAAACGGTATAAGGTGTTATGTGCGAAGGGTATGGCGGCAGCATCTAGTTGTACTAGTAGGACGCTAATTAATCATTCCTCCGCATTGAGAGCGTTTCCCTGTCGGGGTTATTTATCATCTCGGAGCATTTGGGAGCATTGTGGGAGAGCCAGCGTATATGTGTGGGGGTCCAGGGTAATTACCGGGATGCTGTATGAGGCTGTGAGGCGGGGCCCGACCAATGGCAGCACGGGAAACACACCCCATATTGATTAGCGCATGCGGCACACCGGACAATGGGCAGCTGGGGTCAAGGGTTGCGGCAGGTACTTGGCACCAGGGGTCAATCCACGGTCGTCCAACACTCCCAAAAACTACCCCTTTCATATACCGACATTATAAACTTGAAATGCAGTGGAGCTGAAGTGCACGCTTAAAAAGTGTGTTGTATGTACGTTCTAGCATGATTTATTAACGCGCGGAAATCTATTCAAGAATTACCGCAAAATGTTAATTGGCATTGCAGTTATTTACATAGCTAGGACGAGATTGTTAGTTCGCAATTTAAATGTCATAAAACGGGGTGGTTGGTGTAATAATAAGTAATGGAGGAATCCCGTTGAATAATTCAAGATTTTTCGTAGTAAGATTGTAGGTTGCACCGCGAACAATAAAGAGTCTGTGACGTCAGGCGAACGATGAATCGAGGAGCGTCGTTTAAAAACTCCGCTAATTATGAATGAGACGTCTGCGTAAAGTGAGTAGTAGGGCTAGGTCAGGGTTCTTTACGGCTCTTTATTTTCTTATTCCTTTTTGAAAAAAGTTGGCTCGCGCAGCTTTTAAATTGCTGTTTAAAATTCCAACTTTGTTTTAGTGCTTTAAGAGTAGAGCAGCGCGCGCGAGAGTTGACTAAGGAAATCTCTTTTTAAAAATACACTCACTTAGCGTGCGCTCAGCTGACTGCCGGCGCACTCTTTATTTACAATGGTAATTTCTACACTGTTACTTTCATTCAGAATATATATCTACACTAGATACGAATGCTCGGTGCCTTTCTCTAGGAAACTCGTGCCAACTCGCTACGTCATCTCATTTCCCAATATATTCATATATACGCCCGACATTGTCTGCTTTAAGTGCATACATGCACTTGCCATACGTTTCCTTTCCAAATTTTCACACCAACAAAGTATTTTGCTTGTTCAACAATTCCTATACATCTTATCCGAGAGAGAAAATATAGCATTCTTACAACTAAGCATCAAAAATCAAACAAAAAACCAAACAATACATCTGCTGCATATATTAAATAGCATCATTATCTGTAATGCAGATGAGGGTTATAAAATAAATTACGTTATTCCATATGCAGCCGGGATGGGATTCTATTGGTTAGGCATTCTATTATTAGCAATAGAACATTTTGTATGTTTTATTAGTGATGTGATATGAACAACATTGCCACATGTAAGTAAAATTTAAGTTTACGAAGAATTAAAATAAATATAATATACATGGTTATCTTGATATTAATTTAGTATTTGTTCTCACCATCGATATGTGGGAATAATTTTAAATTTTATTTAAAATAATATATTGTAAAAACTTATTTACTGTATTTATCAGTAGATATAAAATATATATATATATATATAGTAATGTTGTGTACATTTACTAATCAATTCAATTATTTTCAATATAAAAATAATGCTAAATAAATGCCAATTAAATAATTCTACTTTAGATCTGCGTATTATGCTCGTTTGACACTCTATAATTATATCTTAAGTTATATATAAAACTTTAAAACATTTTCTTAAATTTTTAATCTACAATAAAATTGATGATTATTTGTGCATTTTACAGATTTTTAAAGTTTTATAAATAATTCAAGATATAATTATAGACTGTGTCAAACGTGCATTAATAATATTAAAATTATATAATAAATATTATGTATACATATTAATGTGT
The DNA here is from genome assembly GCA_963932245.1 of Tachinus rufipes. NCBI lineage: Eukaryota > Metazoa > Arthropoda > Insecta > Coleoptera > Staphylinidae > Tachinus > Tachinus rufipes. The sequence continues at coordinate 64,523,696 of OZ010745.1, read as the reverse complement.
TTAAACGGTGCAGTAAATTTATCATTCAATTGCAATTAGAGTATCTGCCTTATAATCTTTATAATTGTATTAACGAAAATGTTGGTGTCCCGGAAGGGTTGCGTTATATTGGAGGCGTGTTAAATTTTCTTACGAGTATAAATTAATTTTGAAGAAAGTTTGATTTTGCGTGTTAAGTATGAAATGATGAATATGTTGTATAGTGGTGTATAGGTAGGTGATTAAGGGTGTGTTCATGCGTGTTAGAGAGAAGTGGAAGGTATTGATCAATATGTGAAGTCATCCATCAGTGTATCCCGTGGGCCCCAGAGAGCTCCAGTGGCCCTGACATCAGCAGGATCGGAGGACTCGTGTCCTGTGTGGAAAATACAGCAGGTCCACTAGTCCACGACAAAGACGCGCCATTAGCCGCGTTTGAGAGCCGCGTTCCCGTCAAACTTGACATCGCGTCATGGCTACAGGCAAATCCGCACCCCTGGGCTATCTTCCGGCGGAAGACTGTGAATATCAGCATCACTCCAGCCACCCGACCTTTTCACAGTCTCTACTCCACTTTACCATCACCTCGACCCACCACTTCAAACACTCCAGACCGCAGCATACGAATTCGAGCTGCAACCGCCATATGCAAATGTTGTAACCAAATTATATACTCGCGCTGCGCATATATAATTCACCAGGGATCCCTTAGACGGTACCAAAACTTTACCCTGAAAGCCCTGATTGTGAGCACATTCTAGCCGTTATCTCCACTGACATCTGTGCCCGGGCTTAGCTCTAATCACAAACCCTTTTTTTGTTGATATCGGCCCAGGTATACAGCTGGATAGTATGCAAATTCTCTGCAACTGTTCCAGATTGTGCGTGCACCGGAACGATACCGTCTGTCTACCTGATATTAAACCCAAACATTTATAATAAAACTTTTTCGCGGTCGCAACAACGAAGTTCCTCCACCCGAGCGTCCTATAAATTTGTCCAGCTGAAATATCCAGGTCAAAAAATATAATCCCGACTCTCATTAAAATTCCTACACGACATATACAACATGATACATTTCATTGAAGCCATGACTCTGAATGCGTTACATTCAAATACTATATGTGCATGTATGTGATGTTCTGATTGCCAGGTTGCTTTCTGTTAGTTAATTAGCTGCCACCAGAGACTAATTAGACAGCAACATGCATGCTCACTATGATGTGCAGCATTCACTGATGCGATGTAGTAATATGTTCACCCAACCAATATCACTTACATCCTGCACAGCTTTAAAACTTTTAAAGGGTTATACTTTATAAATGCCATCGTTAATTAATATTGCACAAAAACATTATTAAAAGTTTTTTATTCATTTTTTTATTATGAATACCACATTTAGAATATGTCAGTTAACGTTACTATATTTTTTAAATTGTAAACATAAACATCATAAACTATTATAAAATAATATTTGCTTGAAATTGTTTTAACCTAACCGGTTACTTTAAACCACTTTCGGAGGCTGTTTCAAATTAATACATCAATTTGTTGTCCATCCAGAATTAACGCGAGTGAGTACACATGTACTATGAATATTATTCGCGTGTCAAACAAGTTCGTAGTGACCACAGTCCGGCCCAGCACGAGTCTATAGTAAACTAATTATACCAAGCTTAGCAATAGGACAGCGGTCAGTCATAAATCATACTTCCCTAGCTGACCACCGGCGACCCGCCCTAAGGGCTCACCCTGTTTACCCATAATATTTGCCCATGCTTCATTTAAGCACACGTAAACACTTATTTTAGGCTATTTATTTTATATTTTTCTCTTTTTATTTCAGATGGATGGGGTTCTTGTTTGTCCAATATTCTACGCGCAAATTATGCTTATTAGTGGGCCAATTAATTACCAAATATAAAGTGTTAACTTGTCTATTTTATATATTCCTATAATACATAACAAAAAAAGGCTTTATTAATATAATTTGATAAATAATAAATTTAATTAAGAATATTTATTACGCCATTGTATAATTGCATTTTCTTTGGTGAGAATAGTATTAGCATGTTAAAATACAAGTTCTAATAGTATTAAACTTTTTTTTTAATTATTGATTAAGCAAACATGATATTTTATTACCAACCGTGTTTTATGCGAATCTCATCGTAATTGTTGTAATTAAATACGAATATAATACATATTTATTATTTGTTGTTTTGTTAATTAACAGATTATGTACATTTCTTCCTTGGCTATTGTCAGGATTTTTTGATATTTTTGATAATGATTTTAGTTAATTAATATGTACTTATTAAATTAAATAATAGTTAATTTTTTATTGAACAGTAACGGAAATTAGGTAAGTAGTAATTAATTTTATCAATATAAAATATACATATATTTTCAGGTATATACAGTACCATGAATTAATTCAGTTGACAAGAGCTAAACTGGCCAAAATTTACACATTCGTGATACAGTACATAGTAAATGTGTTTTATTTATTTTATAATCAACTAAACTATCATAGTAACGGCCACTACCATTCAATCAACAATAGATAAATATTTAAATTATACATATTTAATAATATTTTTTTTATATTTGTTCAAGTGTGTTGTTAGAGTTTGAGTTTAAGTCTGGATCTTCAGAGACACATATACTACAAATATAGTTTGCCATTTACAATTCTTTTAGGGTCTGTTGAATCTACATTGTTATAAAATAAAGTTTCTGGTATGCAAGTAGAGTTCTTTTTTTTTTATTAATTAAAATTAAAATGAATTAGGAGTATTTTTTTTACGATAGGATTTCTGTTTATTTTTATTGTATATTTTCAAATAATGTTTTTTACGTAGTACGACTACTGCTTTTCTTAGTAAGTTTTGTTAATATTTGCATATACAGGGTCCAATATGAAATGCGCATTTTCTATGATTAATAGATTTATTGATGGTAATGGTACAACCGCTTAAAATTCTTCAAAATACTCTCTCCCTGCATCAATACACTTTTGGAGACGTGTCTATTACGCCTGGAAGGCACCCTGAAACTCCTCGACAAGAATGTTTTTTAATAACCTTGTAACATGCTTTTGGATGTTTTCCACGGACTCTCAATGCTTTTCTTTCAGCTTTCTTTTTAGTCGGGGAAACAAAAAAGTTGCACGGAGCCAAGTCAGAACTGATGGGGGTTGTGGGACCACCGATGTGTTGCTTCGTGCCAGGAAGTTTGTAACGATGAAGGCCGTGTGGCTGGGGGCATTGTCATGGTGGAGCTTGACCGTGTCTTTGATGTGATAATGAGCATTGTTTTGGTGCAAAACTTGTTCATTTACGCTTTCTTGGGGCGGGGGATGATTTTGTGTGTGAGTCAGTCGTACTCGAACATTTAGGTATTGTTTCCGGTTATGACAAAGTTAATAAAATCCGGTTAATTTTGAATCGAATTCTAGAGTTCTTGACAGCGCAAAATCGGGCCTTGTTACAAAGTCGAAAAACACGCTTCACGCGGAGTCACGTCTTTTTACTCAGACAATCGGAGGAAATTGGTGACAGGCTGCGTCACAATAAAATCATGCGCATTACTTTCATAATGAGAGAATAGAAGTGCCGAATAACACCGTTAGTTTTTAACCGATTTAAATGATTCAAAAACCATTTTAAATAAAATTGTTCTTAATTATGTTTTTAAATGGCATTATAAAGGGTGTCCTAAAATTAACGCAAGATTTGAATTTACCACTATTTGTGCAATAAATTGTTGGCAATCCTTAAAAAAAAACAATTTGACAGCTCTGAGTTTAGGATTAGTAAAAATGGAGCCAAGATGATGCCACATGTCATTCAGCTCATGAAACAATTTAATTACTGCATGAGACATTTTCTGGTCGTGTACTCTCTTGTTTCGTAGATCAGAATTAGCTTCCTAGATCGTGTGATTTAACACCATTAGATTTTTTATGGGGTTATTTGAAGTTAAAGGTTTATGTCGACAAGCCTTCAACCACCCGTGCATTACAGGAGGAAATTAAACGCTGCATCAACGACATTCACCAAAATTTATGCAGAATGGTCATGAAGTACGTATGTGCCAGCAAAGCTGTAGAGGCCGTTTATTCTGTAAATAACTCTATCCTATGTACTTACTTAAATTTAAAATAACCAATGTTTATTTTCTGTGTGTTTTTATGTTATTGTGCATAATATAGTAACTTAAAAATATTTAAAAAAAATAATAATTTTAAAATCGTCAACTACATTAGAGTAAAGTAAGTAGAATAAAACATTTTACTTGGTTTTTTATCACAAATTGTGGATGTATTTGAGAAAAAGAGGAAAAAATGAACACCTAGTAAAAAGAATGGAAGAAGTATACGTGGAAACAGTTAGCAGAGTTTGTATGAATGGCAAAATGAGTGAAAAGTTTTGGACTACAGAAGGTGTGAGACAAGGGTTCCCACTCAGCCTTAGTTTGTTTGCGACATACATTGCAGATGTAGAAGAAATGTATGTAAGGCGCAGACGGGTGGGGTGGTAGTGGGCAGAGAGAAAGTGGGGTCGCTGGCTTATGCAGACGACATGGTGATTGTAGCAAAACAAGCAAATGAAATAAATAAAATGATTAGTTGCCTGGATAAGTATTTTAGAAAAAGTAGAGTTGGAAGTGAATGTAAATAAAACAAAAATGATGACTTTTAGAAAGGGGGGAGGAAGATGTAGAGTAGAAAATTGGAAATGAGATGGGAAAGAAATTGAAGAAGTAAAAAGATTTAAATACCTAGGATATGTTTTTTGTAGAACCAATAATGAAAACGAACACATAAAAAATATGACAAAAAAAGCAAATAAAGTGGTATGACAAGTATGGGGAATTGGTGAAAGAAAATTTAATTGTATGAGAATAAAAGAAATGATGTTTGATAGTTTAGTAAACAGTATGTTATGAAATTTGGGGATGGAAAGAGCAAGAAAAGTTAAAGGCTATTCAAACAAAGTACTGGAGATCGGTATTAGGAGTAAACAAAGAGACTCCAGCATACATAGTAATGGAAGAAGTTAAAATAGACAAATTAAGAGTAGAAGCAGGAAAGCGTGCAATGAGGTATGAAGAAAGTGTGAGAGAAATTAATGAATGTAAGATATTACAAGAATGCCTGAAGGAGAAAATGAAGAAAAAATGCGGAAAAATGGGAACATGCAGAGAAAAATATTTTAACAGGAATGGATATGCTAGTGAGGAAGTAGAAAGATTAAAAATAGATAGAAGTATGTGAAATGAAATTATGATGAGAGATAGAGATATACAAGTGCAAGAGCGAAGAACTTGGATAAATAAATCTAGGTACAATTCAAATTATGAACTTATTATAACGGATGCACTACCAAAGTACCTAAAAAATGTAAATTATGGAAAACTGTAAAAACGAATGATTGCAAGATTTAGATGTGGAAATGAGGAGAAAGTGTGCAAATTTTGGATGGAAGTGGATAACAAAATGTGTAGGATGTATGGAGAAGTTAGGGAAAGCATAGAACTCATGCTAAAATGCAATGAGATGAAAGAAGAGCAAATGGGAAGAATTTAAGTACTGAGAGAAGATGGAAGAGGAATGAAATGGATGATGGCAGTAACAAAACGAAGAAAGAAAATCGAAACAGAATTAATAAATAATTAATTAAAACAGTGTTTAGGGTTATTAAGATTATATATATATTATATTAATAGTGAATTAAGTTATATGGTAAATGTTATGTTTTGTTAAGATGTAGAATTTGGCCGGTAGGCATTATCGTAAATGACTTCAATTTCAAATTTAATTAAAAAAACAATTTTTTTTGTTCTAAAGTAAACCAATTCTCTGAAAACTTACGACAATATCAGACTAAAAACTATAAACATTAATGTAAATTTAATTAGAAACAAAATAGAAGAATTTCAGTATGTATAACAGAGCATTGCTTAAACGATATGGAATTCAAATTAGTTAATTTTGAAGGGTATTATTTACACGATCATTTTAATAGAAGTGACTCAAGCCACGGAGGTTTGTTAATTATCGGAGCTAAAATTTAAACAAGTTGCAAATAAAGACAACGCTGAAAAATTTGTATTTGAAATATGTGGTCCTACAGAGTTGACACAGTTTAAGATAGTCATTGTTTGCATATACAGAACGCCCGTTTTAAATGTTAAATTGTTTTTAAAGAAACTAGACATCACATTTGATTTCATTTGTAGAAGATACCTACCCGGATTATCGATAAGTATACTGTCCACATTTGGATTATGTAACCCCACATATCGCAACTTATATAGATAATATAATAAAGAATAAAAGCGTAAACGTTTTAGGAAAAGAAACTCTATCAAATGGAATTTCTGATCATAAAGCACAGACGATATTGCTGCTGACAATAAAGAAATATGCAAATTAAAAAGCATATATATAAAAAACTTTAGTAAAAAATACAAATAAATTTATTGAAATGCTAACAAGTATAGATAGATTGGCATTATAATTCAAATTTAAGAGCTCAACAAAATTATAGTATTTTTACAATAAAATGCAAGAAAGTTTTGGTAAGTCTTTTAACAAATTTTTTTTTTTTTTTTTTTTTTTTTTTTTTAGGACGTAGTGAGTTGTTTGGCTCTCAACAAGTGGCCTTTAAGAATAACTTACGCATGGTAATACCTTCCGGTTTTCTCTGCGCAAATTCTGTTGTTTTAATGTCCCTGTCTAAACTAACCTACATTTGGTGCTAGTTTGAGGCGGGCTGGTTTTTGCTTCGCGGATTTTCACGCATCATCTGCGGCACGCATGCTGTCCCCGGCCCCTCTCTCCTTATAGCCCCTACCTTTGTCTGTCTCTTTTGTCATTTTGCCTTTTTTATCTGCACTGGCATCTACCTCTGCATTCTCTTCTTTCTCCCATCTTTGTGTTGTTTACTCTAATTATATAATTTGTTCTCAGATGTGCTCTTAGCTTACTAAGGTATTCGTTTACTTCTTCTTTATCATATCCCCTCTTCTTCATGAATAATTTATGCAGTTCCATCAGTTGTATTCCTTTTGGCAGTCCTAGATTTGTAAGTTTTACCTCCAGTGATATCCTTGTATCTCCATCATGAATTACTTCTTCATGTCCTCTCGTTGCCAGGTATATTCTGACTATCTGAAAGGTTGCGTTCTCAGTCATCCTCGAGATAGCATATCTACCATTTGGTATATGCCTTGTTATTTCTGTTATTCTGCTTTCCTTCAATATTTCTTTTCTCCTTCTCTTTATCTCTGCAATTTCGTTTGGTATCGTAGTCTCTGTAAATGTTCTTCTTTTTTCTTCTGTTTCTTGGTATGCACAATTGTCATATCCTTTCTTATTTTTTTCTTTTTGATCTTTTTCTCTGTTTTCTTGTTTCCATTTAGCTTCTCTTATCTCTTTCCTTTCTCTTCTATGGCTTTTAGTTTGTTTGTTTGTTTCCATTGTTTGTTTTTCTATATTCTTCTATTGTCAAACTTTTCAATTTTTTTTTTGTACACTTGTTGCAAAGTTTTTTAACGCCCTCCATTTATTTTCATCTTTTAATCTCAGTTTTTTGTGTTGCTAGTTTTAAGCCCTTACTTCTCATCCATATTTGTATCATATCAATTGCCAGCTCTAATCTTCCTTTTAGTACTTCTATTTCTACGTCTCTACCTACTACTGCTATGTCGTCCGCAAATGCTGTTATTGACACGCCTTCCGGCATCTTCATTCGAAGTAACTCGTTATAGACAAGGTTCCACAGTTTTGGTCCCAGTGCTGAGCCCTGCGGTACCCCTCTAGTAAGTTTGAATCTTCCATTTTTGGTCACTAGATTTCTGTCCTGTAAGTAGCTCCATATAATCTTGATTGTTTTTCTGTTCAGTTCTTTCTTCTTTGCCGCCTCTATGATTGCTGCCCATGATACGCTATTAAACGCGTTCTGTATGTCCAACGCTATCATTACACAGTGTTGCCTTTTCCTCTGCGTTCCGCTGTTTGCTTCTTTTGCTATTGCTTTTACTTTTTCAATAGCTCCTAAGGTTGTTTTTTCTTTTGGTAAATCCGTATTGTTCTTTTTTTTTCCCATCCTCCTTTTTCTTCTATTTCTTGTTCTATTCTCCGTACAATAACTTTTTCCATTATTTTAGCCAGTGTGTTGATTAAACATATTGGTCTGTATGATGTTGCTTTTTCTGCTTCTTTTTTTTTCAATCAGTACCAGAGTGGCTTCTTTCCAACATCCTGGGAAAGTTCCTTCTTTTAGGCACCTGTTGATTATTTGAGTTATTTCTATCTCGTTTCCGTCTAATGCTGCTTTAACAATCTCTGTTGTTATTTCGTCCGGACCTGGTGCTTTGTTGTTAGGCAATTCTTTTATGATCTCTTTGATCTCTTCCACTGTTGCCATAACTGTTGCTTCTTCTTCTTTTGTTTCTGGTTCTTCTACTGGTTGTCCCTTGGGAAATAGTTTTTTAATTATGACTTCTTCTTCTTCGTCTTCTTTTAAGCAGATTCCTTTTGTTCTTCCACCCAATTTGTCCATCACTATTTTGTTCGGTTTTCCCCAAGGATCCCCATCTATAGATTCTATCATTTCTTTCCAGCATCTTTTTCTGCTATCCCTAATTGCCTTTTTTAAAAAAATTCTGTCGTTTTTTAGTTTCTCTTCTATTTTCTCTGTGTTCTCTCCTCTTCTTCTCAGCCTTTTGATTTTCCTCGCTGTTTGTATTGTGTTTTTCCTGCATTCTTTTATTTCCTCACACCACCAGTATGGTCCTTTTCGTCCGCCTTCCCTGTACCTAGGAATTGCTTCCTCCGCCGCTTTTCTCAGTTTTTCTGAGTACTTCTCGCATCTTTTCTCAATATTTTCGTTTTCTGTCACTTCTTCTGTTTCCATGCCTCTCTTTATCTTTTCTTTGTCCATTCTTCTTACGTTCCATTTACCTTCTCTCGTGTGCTTCTGTTTTCCTTTCTCTTTTGTATTGTATTGTATATGTTTGTGTAGACTCAGTGATTCTTCTTCAGTCACGGTCCATTCATTTATTATTTTTGCCATTTCCCACGTTGCTATGGTGATGTCAATATGTGATTTTGAGCTTCCTCTTACAAACGTCGGTTTGTCTCCATTGTTGCAGATTGTAAGATTTAACTTTGCTATCATCTCTTCTAAGATTTTTCCTCTTAAATCGTTCTTGTAGCCTCCCCATCTCGGTGATTTTGCGTTGAAATCTCCTCCTACAATAATTTTTTTGTTTTTCTGTTTTCTTAAACTTCTTTTTAATTCTTCTATCCACTCTCGATAGTATTCCAGACCGCAGTTTGGGCTGATATAACAGCTGTATACTATCATGTTTTGTACTTCTGCCCACACTATTCCTTCTTTTGGTGTTCCCCATCTTTCCACCTTGTCCCTACACTTCCCCCTAGCTAAAATTGCTGCATCTGTTTCTTTGTCTCTTATCCACTTACCATTTAGTTTGTTTTTATTAGGTTCACTCACTAGCACTAGGTCTATTTCCTCTCTCTCCGCTGTTGCTATTAGTAAATCGTGAGCCTCTCTTCCCCTCCCTATGTTTATTTGTATAAACTTATACATTATGTGATACTATTTTTTCCTCCTGTTCTCTCCAGTTATCTGGGTTGTTGTCCTCCATATTCTTCTTTGTTTTCCTCATTTCTTTTTTCTTTGTAGCTGGACATCTTTTCTCTCCCGTTCTGTGTCCTAATACTTTGCATTCAATGCAGTATTCTTTGTTTCTGCATTCGGCAACCTGATGTCCCTCCTTTCCGCATTTTAGGAAAAATTAACAAAAATACTAATCAATTTAAATAAAACAAACTCAATAATACTCAAGAAACAACGAAACATTATTTAATCTTTTTTCATCATTGCCGATTATGATAGCGATGCAAAAGAGCTCTTTAAAGTATTAAAAAAAAAGAATATAAAAAAGATATCAAGAAGTCTAAACAAGCACACAATGAAATATTTATAAAACAATGCAATAATAAACAAAGTGCTATATGGACAATGATAAATAAAGAAAACAACAAAACTCAGAACACTAAATAAAATAAAATGAAATAAATGATTTTTTTTTCTACAAATAGCAATTAACATCTTAGCTGACATTGAACATGGTGGAAGTACCACAGTTTTAAATATGCTTTCTGGATTTGGCGGTTCAATAAACAACTGCATTTACATGAATTCAACAACGTCTTCTGAAATAATAAAAATAACAAACAATATAAAATTGAAAAAGTAGAGATATCTATAACTGGAAACAAAACAATAATACATACAGTTGCCAAACCTTTTACTGTCATATTTAATAAATGTCTATTAAACGGAGTTTAAAAAAAAAAACTAAACTTGGCAAAAGTGATACCGGTTCAAAAGAAAGGCGATTTAAGTAATACGAACAACTACAGGCTATTATCAAGAAATTTAAGCAAGCTTATTAGAGATATTGAAATTGCATTCAACATTTGCCGCTACTTGATAAATTAAATTATTATGGCATACGTGGCATAGGACTACAACTGCTAAGATTTTATTTTTATGAAAGAAAACAGCACGTAATCTGGAATGATCAATACTCTAACGTTGGTACCGTAGAACATGGTGTACCTCAAGGTTTCATTTTTGGCCTTCTTTTTTTTATTGTTTAAGAGAGTAATAGTTACGACCGCACTGGGGGGTCTGGGGTGGTTAATCCTCCAGTCCGACCTCCTTTGCGTGGCGGCTGCTTCACCTACATGCTTATCTGCTAGACTGGTCGTTTAAACTGAGGGTTTTTTGTCACACCGCGAGTTAGGTCTGCTGTCGTCTAGAACTCACCTATAGGTCTACACTCACTAATATAACTGAGATGGTTCTCTGTTAGCGAAGCCGCCTCCCACGACGTGACCCCCAGTTCAGGGCACGTTATGGCCGGAGAGGCGGTGGGACGAGGTTGTACTCCTTCCCATTTAAGGGTCATGCTCCCACAATCAATGGAAAAACTTGACTTTTATCTACAGCCCCTGAGAGACCAACGCCATGCAAGCAGGCACCGGCAGCCAGAACCGGTGGGGCTCCTGCTCTCTCTCTCTCTCTCTCTCTCTCTCAGTATTTTTATCAGTTCTCAAACCAAAGAACTACAGAGAAGAGTCGCCGTTCTAGGTTTCACCCTGTACCTCACTAATTCTAGGAGGTACTCCTTTTTCTTAAAAGCTTGGGATGGGGCAGCATCTACACTTCAGAGGATACGATCGTGAGGTACTTTCGCATCCCGTGGTGAGCATTCTGAGAATGCCCCCGGCAACACCGTACTAGTATTAGACAAGATATCTTGTTAACGTGAGACGAGTTGCTATTGTAGGCCCTTAACGGAACATCACTACTCTACATCATTTCTGAGGATGGCGTTCTTTGCCTCCAACTTCTAGGGTAATTTGAGTGGGAGTCACGAAAGATCGGTTTTAGGGGTAAACGCCGTGAAGTCAAACGTTTACCCGCAACAGTAATATGGTTTTATACGCAGATGATTCAACAATATTATTACATAAACCAAACGATAATGTAATTGAAACTGCAGCGACTTGGTTTACAGTTAACCTGCTTAAACTAAACACCGAAAAAACTTTACTTTAGCACTTCTGAGTGCAAATATGCTGGGTGTACATATAAGAAAAGATCTGAAATGGAACACTCATATTGAGAAACTTAAGAATAAACTATTCGTAGCCGTGTACGCTGTTAGAAAAATCAGTAACACATCATACTTTTCAAAAATTAGCATATTTTGCAAACTTTTATGCTGTAGCACAGAAATAAATACAAAAGCTAACTCAATAGTAACTAAATTAGATTTGTGGATGAATAAAAATCAGTTAATATTTAATAAAAACAAAACTATCTGTATGAGGTTTGGTTATAGAATAATAAATGAGTTAACTGTTGGTTGTGAATATACTTTTTTTAAAGAAACCATATACTACGTTTTGGTTTACTTTCATATGTCATTTAACATTTAACAGTATTATGGGAAGCCTCTCACCACGCCCATAAAGTATTTGTTTCTTAAAAAAAGAATTATACATTTAATTTTTGATTTACAATATGGGTGCTTATGCAAAAGCACATTTGTAAACAATACCTTTTTTTTTCAATTTTTATTCATAAAGCGTTGTTTCATCAAATTAAATCTGTCATTTCAAAATTTATCTCATCATCATAATTACTTTACAAGAAGCGGTAACACATTAATGCTTGATCAACATAAAACAAAGAAGTACGATGAAAATAATATATATTTAGCTAAAAAAATGTTTAATAAACTACTCGTGGAAGTTTTTTAAGCAATCAAGCATTTTAATCAATCAACGATTTTATGCAAATGGCTCATCTAATTAATACGTAAATGATAATTATTTATGTTTATGTTATATGTGTATTTAATAATAAGCATATTGTTTGTATATTTTATTTAGACGTTTGTATCAATGTAATTTAATGTTGCAAAGCGAATGAAATTACTATTTTTTTCTTTATTTATAGCGTCGACTACTAAGATCATTAGCTAATTATTTTAATTTAATAATAATAACCTTAGGTTATAAGTTTGAAGAAACAAAACAACATATTAAGTTGTTTAAATAAATAAATTTATATTTTTTTAATGTTTTTTTTTTTTTTTAATTGTTATTTATTATAATATATTTACATAATTATAGATTATATTTTATTTTGTTTTTTTTCGACTTGCTGTTCTACATCGTCTCCATATGGATGGCTGCAGAGCTTCGTATTCGGTGCACCATTTTATGTTTCAATTCTTCTTATTTGTTATTTATGTTGTTTGTATGATCTATTTTATTCATTTTTTTGTTTTGATCTTTTTAATGTATAGTGTTCTTTTATTTTTATTTTGAATTCATTATAGCTTTTTATTTTCTTAATACTTTGAGGCAGTTGATTGTACGTGATTAGTCCATTGCCTAGTACTGTTTGTTTTGCCTTTTCTGTCCTTGTTGTGTGTACATGTATATTCTTCTTCTAGTGTTATGTCTGTAAATTTCTTTGTTGGTTTTTATTTGGAGGTTGGTTTTAATTTCTTTATTTTTTATTTTGTATATTAATTTGCATTTTTCTATTTTTATTTTTTTGTTTATTTTTGTTTTGTTAATTATTTTGTATACTAAACCTAATATCACTGTTGCTAAAATTTAAAACTAATACACAGAACCTACTATCACAACTGACAACAAAATTGTAAAGTACTCTGATGCCAATACCTATACATTAACTTAATATCACAGATGACACCGTCGACACCGAAGCTCTAAAATGCTTCGATGCCAGACCCTAAAAACGAACTAAAAGTTTTATTATTATTATGGAATTCTGTTCTTGGGAGGGTTTAATTTAATAAAGGATATTTTTATTTTACAGAAAAAATCAATTTGAGCAATGCTGGGAATAAGAAATCAAAATTCCTGTAGAGATTTTTTGAAAACAACATATACTTACGCTTCCATCGCTCTACATATTATTATATGAATGTTTTAAACGTGTTCATGTAACTACATTCTAACAAAACCCATTCTTATAGCACCAGATAATGTGAGGAGTACAATTCCGTGCCATCGTCCCACCACGTGTCAACAGCGACCTCAATATTGGTCAGTGAAGGCTTACAACCATTTACCAACAGAATACAAAAGTATAACATGCACCAAATTTAAAAGTAATGCTAAAAACTTGCTAATAGAATTATTTCTATATGGTTTTAAACACTTTCTTTTTGTTAAATTTTAATTGTATAATTTGTATTGTATTTTAAACTGTAATAAATAACTTACTTAAATAAATATTATTATTATTATTAATATAATAATAGTCAACAAATAAAAAAAAAATCTAACCTAAATGAAAGAATAGATACAAAATAGTAAAAAAACATCAATACAATACAAGAAAAAACTTTAATCCAAAAAAAATCTAATCTAGACCATGTTATAACATGTATCATACAAGAAGTAAAAGATCTAACAATAATTATAAACCATCAAATATTTCCGATCATTGCAATCTAATAATCAAAAGCAAAAGTATGAGTACTTTGAACATATTTTTTTAGATCATAACAAAATAACTAACGAAATTAACAACATGAACACAAAAGTTTTGACATTTTCTTAATTCAGAAATCTCAGACAACATTGAAAGAAAAATTAAACTGCACAAAAAACATGTTAGAAATCCAAATAATGAAACAATAAAAGACTGGTAAAAATTTAAATGGGATGCGCACACAAGCAAACTTATAAAAAAATGTTTAATTAAAAAAAATTGCCATCGAAATAAAAATAGTTTCAATAGCGTTGGTTCCAAAAACTTTATAACTGAGCTACTGGTAGTATATGAATTAATAAATTAACTAGTAACGCATTAAAGCGTTTTTGAATCAAGTTTATAGTAATATATTATTCACATTTTTTATGCAATTTTGTTTTTATGGCAAATTGAGAACGTTTTGCACATAAAACAAACCAATTTCTTAGTTTTTTATATAATATTAATTTGATTGTATAGTAGTAATTTTTGAAGACCGTAACTCCGTAACTAAATTTTTCCGGACGCACGTTTATATGAACTTTTTACTGGGGTCATTAAATTATTAACTAAATATAAATTATATAAACGCAGATGATATAAACAGTAAAAATAATAGTAACTTTGTTTTGACGCATTTTACTTTATTATTTTATTATGACCATGCCCGAGTCAAGTGTACGGAACAAAAATTTGATTTTGCTCAAACCACTGAAAATGTCTTTCTCTACATGAGTCCTGATCTTGTGATTTTTTTAGGTTTTTTTAATAAGCCATTTTTGAGTAATAAACAATAAAAAATTTAAAAAATTGATTTTTTTGAATTTTTTACATTTTTTAATCGTTTGTAACTTCTCAGGATTGCATTTTTTGGAAAAAAACTAATGAACTTTTTTTTTCAAAATTTTAAAGAATCATTTTTTTACAGCCAAAATTTTTTTTTAAATTTTGAAAATTTTGCAGAATATTTTTTCTTGAAAAAAAATTACGGCTTTTTTTTTGATATCTTACAATGTATTTACAGAAATTTTTAAAAATAGCGAAAAAGGGGTTTAATTTTAATTTTTCTTTTTTTTAATTGTTTGGAACTTGGAACGAACGTTTTTCTTCAAATTTGTCTAAAGAATAAGTTTTTACAGACAAAATTTTTTTTTTCTCTGAATTTTGAAAAGTTTGCAGAACTTTGATAGTTTTAAAAAAAACTGAGTGCTTTTATATGTAAAGCACGTTTTTATCCATATTTGAAAAAAAAAATCATCTTTTAAAAAAAAAAACTGTTACTTAAAGTTTTGCAAAGTTTTCAAAATTTAAACCAAAAAAATATTTTGCTTGTGAAAACTTATTCTTTAGACAATTTTGAAGATAAAAAAATATATTTTTTTTTCAAGTTTTTCTTTAAGATACTGGGCAGTTTAAATTAAAAATTGTCCGCTGACACTATAAAAATCAGCAGACACACGTAATGAATTTACATTTAATTTAAGTTTCAAATATATAAAAGATTAGTTCATTGTGCTCAAAGCTTATCAATGCACTATTGAAAAACATAAAACTTTACTATATATTTTTCAAATTAATTTTAAAATATTTTCTTTTGTGAAACGTTAAAAAATGCTAAATAGAAATTTTTCAATTTTAACACTAAATGGTTTGTTTATTAGTTATTTTGTTTAATATTTTGAATGTGTTAAATTGATTTTAATTCTGCTATATTATAATTTTTTTTAAGTATAATGTTTAGTAGTAGTAGTAGTTTAGTAATCAAATGAAATGAATAAGTAATTATTATTATTAACTCAATATAAATTATTTCTTTGTTTTGGATAGAATTAACTTAAAATATACTTTTGCAATAATCTATCTATTGCCGAATAAATACTTGTAAAAGATTTCATTTTGCTTTAATAGCATGTACAAATGAATTATTATAGTTGTTGTTAGTTTAGTTATTAAACGAATACTTTAACACTCATCAATGACAAACATAAGAATACATATCTGAATAGGGTACGGGAAAGTTGTCATCAGTTTCAAATATGAAACTAAACAACGAATCTATATCTAATTTTTTTTTTTAATTTGTCTAGGAGTTACAGTCTCACATAATCTTTTCTGTAACGATTATGCTGTTGACATAGCTTTGAAAGTATTTATAAAACTAGGATTTCTAAATAGATGTAAACAGTTTTTTACTTCTGTACATTTTTTGCATATACAGGGTGATAGGGAGGAACGGATCAAACTTCAGAAGTGTATTGTACACGTGAAAATAATGTAAAAAACTCAAATGTTGTCCGGTTCTCTTTTGTTTTCAAGTTACAGCGTAATTAAAAATAAACAAAATTTTATATATTAACGTTTTGCTAATTATAGCTTTCTTATAATAATTGGTGCTTGTTGCTTGGATCTTGGAATGCTATTACGACCAATCCAACGCTCTGAAAAACTTCTGTCTAAATGTTGCTTGACTTGATGACACTTGATATGTGCAGGAGCTGTATCGGGATGGTAGTACATTTGCATTCTGATGTTTGAAAGGGCCAATTAAATAACTATCTACCATACCACACTGCACGTTTACCAAAATGTTTGGTTGAAAATTACTTTTGTATGTTGCGTGCGTATTTTTGTCTGACCATACATGACAGTTGTGAGTATGATTAATGTAGTCACGGGTGAATGTTATACGTTTAGAATGATTTTCCGGTTGTAAGTGCTGTATTTTCTGTATATGGTATTGATGTAAGCCTTGTGTGTTTATTACTCTTGTTTGTGGAATGTCTAATTGAATACTAATTTTTTTTAGTTGGTTGTTGCATCTTTATGTACTACATCAAAAATATTTTTACTTTTACTAAATACTCGTTCAAATGTTACTTTAATTGTACTAACGCAAAAATTAACCTTAAATTACTGTCAGAATACACTGACACATTATCAGAACAATATATGTAGTTATCAAATGTTTTTGAGGTTGAATTATTGTCACAATACAATGACACATTATCAGAACAACAAAAATATCAAATGTTTTTGAGCCTTGAACATGGTATACTAGATAAATATTTTTAATTACGCTATAACTTTAATAAAACTTACGTCCTTGTGTTGAGTATTGTTCTCAAGTATAATGAGGAAACTACACTATATCTTCTAAATTTTATTTAAAAACGAGCTATTTGAATCATTGTCAATCTAAAATTGACTAATGAAATGATAGTTTAATCAAATACTCACTTGTAGTACAAGGATTTCTAGGGATTCTAACAAATATTCACTGACAGTTTAGAAGAGACTTTTAAGAGAGATTTTTTTTAGCCGAACATGGGATAAACTTCTAAATTCAGTGTTTTCGAGGCAAATATTCAAGGTCAATGACTGCTTGTCTTCAATGTGATAGTGTTTTTATATGGTTGTGGCTTATTAACTAATTCCTAAATATCATATTTTGAAATAAAAAAAAAAAATACATATAAAATCTAAAAACTAAATTATAATGTATATGAATAAAGATAAAACTGATTAATTCAGATTAATTGATCTTGGAATTTAACACAAATTACAAATTGTAATCTATTATTTTCAACAGGAGTCATTAATACTAAAAAAATAAAAAAAATATACTTTATCATTTTAAAATGGGCTTCTGCTTATTTGTTGTTTAACAATATACAAATAATTTATTTTTAATAAAATTAATTTGAATGTGAAAATAAAATATATGTATTAACAAAAATAATAATATATGAAACATTAATAATAAAAAATGGTTGACATTGAAAAGTTTGATAGAATTGCAAAAGAAAATATTGAATGTTAATTTTATTACTATTTAATGTATATTATGAATGTTAAAAAAAAACTTACCTGCATTATTTTTATATGTTTTTTAATAATATAATTCCATAAAATACTTGGGATGAATGGTTGATTGGTCGATATAGTATAAACACATAATTTTATTTTTTGATAATATATATTTTATTATATATATATATAACATTTTTATTCACAAAAAGAAACATTAACAAAGGTATATAGCATTATTTTTACAATACAATTTCAAAAAAGAAAAGAAATCTTTTGTGAAATGGCCATCGACTGTAGTCTTTCAGCCTTATATATTTTTATTAAATTAAAATACAATACTTATAAAGGTATAATTGACTTTAAAATACTTAAAATTTCTCTATAAAATTTCATCGAAATTAGCAGTTAGGCAATTGAAAAACATTGTAATATTAATTAATTTGTTCATATTTTGATCATTATTATTTTTGAATTAAAGATTATTATATTGTATGATGTGCAAAAAATATGTACTTAATTGAATAGATAGTTTATTATATTACTGATACTGACTACATTAAAGATATTACAGGATGCAAAAGTATCGTATAAATCAACCATTATAAACAGTAAAATTTTTATTACAAAGCTTTTAGCAACCCCAATCAATAATGATATATATCCGGCAGATCAAAAGCCATAAACTTATTCGCATCTGACATTAACTCTGGTATAGATTTTCAATATCTACGTATGCCCTTTTCGAGACATCCACGAGACATGACAGAGAATGGCATTATTTATGTAGCGATACATAATCTAAATGGGCATCTTCTTCGATGGCCGGGCGTGAATCATGTCTCCTGGGGATGCTAGATATGTGTAGGGGTAGATAATGCGGGGATTATGCCGAGACTCCACCCAGTACTAGCCCGTAGGGCCCTCTCCACCCTCCATTATATGATATGGTCAACGAATTTTGCGAGGGAGGAAACACTGCAACATAAAATGGACGATTGTTATTGCACCCCGCGTATACATTAACGGTTACATTTATATTTACATTTCCATACACAACATTTTATGGATATATTCTTACGCAACAATGTGTTTCTCTAATAATGTCTTTATTAACAACATTAATTTGATATACAAATATATTTATGAACAATTTAATAATTGAGACAATTAATTATTAAGTTTTATAAAAATATAGTAATGAGTAATTTAATTGGTAATATTTATTTAACACTACTCAATGGAGGACCTATTAAGTAAATTTATTTATCATAATATGTATGTTCTTCGTAAGCT
Source organism: Tachinus rufipes (assembly GCA_963932245.1). NCBI lineage: Eukaryota > Metazoa > Arthropoda > Insecta > Coleoptera > Staphylinidae > Tachinus > Tachinus rufipes. The sequence goes on along the minus strand of OZ010745.1, from coordinate 64,504,482 downwards.
TTCTCAAATATCCATATAAAAGTATATTTTATGGTAAACATGACCAGATGTGATCTTTGATTGAAATTGCAGTTTTAAATCTTCAACATATTGACTCGACGTTGCATTTTGTAGGTTTGGGAATGCTACTTTTATAACTTTGTATAAAATTAGGCTAAATAACAATCATTTATTACGTTTATTTAATTACAAATTAAACAAATTACATGAAGTTTATGTAAAATCACATATCCATCTGGAAGGGAACAAACCTGCGCCCTTCGCTCATTTAGACAAATAAACTAGTTATTAGTTAAAAATATATCCAATTCAGTTCTAAGTTATTATAATATTAGTTATTTGTGTAGATTATAATGATGTATAATAATCTTTTTAAATGATTTCTGAATAGCAAATATGCATTGTGTAAGCACTCACTTAATATATAAAATGTTAATAAATCAGGTCAAACATATCAAATTACCTGTACAAATTGCAATATTTATCAAGATATTATTTTGAAACCATCTGTGCAAACGTAATAACTACTTGGGTATTCATAAAGGGTATAGATTATTGATACAAAAAAGTATAATAGATTTCCGTTGGGGAATATTCAAATTTTGCACGGCCTCTAATTTAAAATGCAGCCGTTAAAGGTGGCAATCCATTTAATACATATTATTATAGATTCAAATTGCAAGAGAATTTCCCTATCGATACAATATTGAACCCTTTCTTTCGCTCCTCATGCAAAAGATTAATAAAATCGTCGTGTGAAAAAAATCTGTATCGATTCATTGATTATGCATTATCCTTCTACCTGCTTATACCTGCTTATTCTTATAGTTTATTATAATATACATATGCATGAGTATTATGTAAACACGGAAGGGGTTTATAAGCAAGGGGTTGTAAAAGGAAGAAGTCTTTAAGGTGTAAGGGTAGTTATAGGGGTCGCTTATCAAAACATCACTGTGGGTTATTGACAGGCCGCCTATAATTTAATTACTTTAAAAACCCGGGATACTATAGTAATTCTTCATGCAGATAATTATGAAAATATGGTTGGCAAAAAATCGCAGAATGCACACACAATACACCACATTTCCCTCCCGAGAACATGATTTTCAATTTTACCTTAGATCCAAGTTTCTCTCTCGACTACATGTTCGCATAAAATAAAATCAATCGCCGGGTCACGTGCAGCTAACGTTTTAGGTTTGTGATATTTTACTTTGCTCCAAGCTCCTTATTATTCAGAACAAGTATCCGAGGGAGTTGTGAAGCCGAGAGAGGAGACCCAAGCCGCTTACAGCTAGTTTACTTACTCTATTTCCAAATCAATATACTTTCATGCAAAATTTACCTTGATAATAAATATAAATTATTATCGGTTCTATAATGATGCAGCACATGGAATTTTGTTTTAGTATATAAGTACAGCATTATATATTTTATGAACCTAAATTAACTCATAATGTCATGTTTTCAGAACGTAAAAAATTAACAAAAAATATTAAAAGTATTTACTAAATAAAAAAAGTAGATAAAAACCATGGTTAAACACTTTCAAATATTACATATCACTAAAATTATTCTTCATGGTTTTTTCAATCTCTTAAAACGCTTCACATATTCTTCATTTTTTTTTTAATTAGTATTTTTTAGAAAGTTTGTTCATATGACTAAATATGGTTTAATATATTTCAAACACTCAAATATGTATGTACGTTTGCATAAAATAAAACTGCCATACATTTTTCAATCTTAATGGAAGTTGAATGTGGTCGTGTACTTTATTACTAAATAATGATAAATATAGTGTTATAACGTCATATCGTCTACTCTAAGTAATCATTTATACATGTTTTGATTAATTTAATTATATTTTAACTGAATTACACTATTCTAAATACATAATTTTATGTGGTGACATAAATATAGGTATGTTAAAAAATAAACTAGTGAATAAATTATTGAATTAACGTCACAATATAGTCGCGGTCAATGTCCGACGGAGAACGGACGCGCTCGCGAATGTGCATAAAGGCGATTTAAATAATGGTGAATAATCTACGTTATTTAAAAAATTAAAAATTCTGTGAATTAGAACAAACAGTGGAAAGGTGAAAAGTTTATTGTGAAAGTTCAAAAAAGTGTAAAACTGGACACACAAAAAATAAAGGTGCGGTCGTGTTTTAAAACACACTCGTGTCGTGACGCGCGACACGTCTAGTGTTACATAATAAAACATAAACGCGGAAACAGCAATTTGATATTAATTAAAAGTGAAACTAGGCCAAGGGTCAAAAAACTTAATAAGATGGATGCATTTTTAAAAAGCGGGATGTTGCAAAGAACACCGCCGGATAAAAATAAAGATAAAGAATTAGGTCAAACGAAACAAAAAAGAGGGAGAGAAATAGATTCGCCAGGAGGTAACAACGAGGCGAAGAGAGCAAATAACCCCACAACAATCCAAATAATGGGGAAATTAATTAGAGAATTAAAAAACTTAACCAGTGAGTGTACAACCACTAAACTGGAAATTAAAAAGGTGGCGAATCAACTAGAAACAAATATGGAGAGAATGGAATTTGAAGAAATCCAAAAAAAAGAACAGGAGAATGAAAATAAAACAAAAATAGGTATAGAAATGTCGACACAGACAATGGAAACTGGAGATAATAGGGAAGAAAACCGTAAAAACCATTTCATCTCCGACGAGGAGATATTAAAAGTGGCTAATGAAGAGGATATAAAAAATATTATAAATAAAGAATGGAGAGATACAGACTATAAATATGTAAATGTGGAAAAAAAAAACCCAATAATGGGAAAGGAAATGGATACAGGACTTTTAATAAATAAAGATGAAATAGGCAAAGAAGGTGGTATCTTGCAACAAGCAAAAATAAAATACCCTGAACTAATGGAGGAAGAAGGAGAAGATGAAACGCCATATATAGAAATTGTTAAAAATCTAAGCGGAAAAAATGTGGGAAAAGTACACATCATTAAGCAGAAAATCGAAACGGCAGGGAATAAGGAGATACTAATAGCTATCGAAAAAATGCTTATCAAAACAAAAACATTACGTATTGAAGAAATAAATATACCAATACCAACGGGAATTACGGCAAGAGATGCAAAAAAAATTATGGAAATAGCAGGAAGAAGAACTAACACAAAAATAAGACTGTGCGTGCCAACACAGGGACAGGTAGCGGAGACACATAGAGAAAAAAAAACAGGTACGGAAACAGGTGCTATAGTAGTGAGCAAACAAGGTGTCACATATGCAGATTTGCTGAGACAGGCAAAAACCCAGATAAAAGGATCTACGTTCAAGGAGGTAAGAGAAACAAAAAAAGGGGAGTTGTTACTAATTACAAAGGGTAATGAGACGGAGAAAGAGATAGAAAAAATTAAAAATGGAATGGAAGGCTGCAATGTACGAAAAGCCAGCAACAAAACTACAGAACTGGTGATAATCAAAGATATTAGCCCGGAAATTAAGAGAGAAGAAATACTGGAAGAAATTATGAACAAAGTGAACACAGAAGGAAGTACAATAATTTCCATAAAGAAAGGTTATAGAGAAATACAAACCGCTATAGTCAAAATGGACAAAAAAATAGCAGAACAGATAATAGGAGAAGGAAGAATAAACATAGGACTCATAAGATGCAGAGTAGAGAAAGTTAAAGCAAATGAAAGAAAATGTTATAAATGCTGGAGGAAAGGACATGTAGCGGCAGAATGCAATGGGGAAGACAGGTCTTCGCTATGTATAAAATGCGGAAAGGAGGGACATCAGGTTGCCGAATGCAGAAACAAAGAATACTGCATTGAATGCAAAGTATTAGGACACAGAACGGGAGAGAAAAGATGTCCAGCTACAAAGAAAAAAGAAATGAGGAAAACAAAGAAGAATATGGAGGACAACAACCCAGATAACTGGAGAGAACAGGAGGAAAAAATAGTATCACATAATGTATAAGTTTATACAAATAAACATAGGGAGGGGAAGAGAGGCTCACGATTTACTAATAGCAACAGCGGAGAGAGAGGAAATAGACCTAGTGCTAGTGATTGAACCTAATAAAAACAAACTAAATGGTAAGTGGATAAGAGACAAAAGAACAGATGCAGCAATTTTAGCTAGGGGGAAGTGTAGGGACAAGGTGGAAAGATGGGGAACACCAAAAGAAGGAATAGTGTGGGCAGAAGTACAAAGCATGATAGTATACAGCTGTTATATCAGCCCAAACTGCGGTCTGGAATACTATCGAGAGTGGATAGAAGAATTAGAAAGAAGTTTAAGAAAACAGAAAAACAAAAAAATTATTGTAGGAGGAGATTTCAACGCAAAATCACCGAGATGGGGAGGCTACAAGAACGATTTAAGAGGAAAAATCTTAGAGGAGATGATAGCAGGGTTAAATCTTACAATCTGCAACAATGGAGACAAACCGACGTTTGTAAGAGGAAGCTCAAAATCGCATATTGACATCACCATAGCAACGTGGGAAATGGCAAAAATAATAAATGAATGGACCGTGACTGAAGAAGAATCACTGAGTCTACATAAACATATACAATACAATACAAAGGAGAAAGGAAAACAGGAGCACACAAGAGAAGGTAAATGGAACGTAAGAAGAATGGACAAAGAAAAGATAAAGAGAGGCATGGAAACAGAAGAAGTGACAGAAAACGAAAATATTGAGAAAAGATGCGAGAGGTACTCAGAAAAACTGAGAAAAGCGGCGGAGGAAGCAATTCCTAGGTACAGGGAAGGCGGACGAAAAGGACCATACTGGTGGTGTGAGGAAATAAAAGAATGCAGGAAAAACACAATACAAACAGCGAGGAAAATCAAAAGGCTGAGAAGAAGAGGAGAGAACACAGAGGAAATAGAAGAGAAACTAAAAAACGACAGAAAATTTTTAAAAAAGGCAATTAGGGATAGCAGAAAAAGATGCTGGAAAGAAATGATAGAATCTATAGATGGGGATCCTTGGGGAAAACCGTACAAAATAGTGATGGACAAATTGGGTGGAAGAACAAAAGGAATCTGCTTAAAAGAAGACGAAGAAGAAGAGGTCATAATTAAAAAACTATTTCCAAAGGGAGAACCAGTAGAAGAACCAGAAACAAAAGAAGAAGAAGCAACAGTTATGGCAACAGTGGAAGAGATCAAAGAGATCATAAAAGAATTGCCTAACAACAAAGCACCAGGTCCGGACAAAATAACAACAGAGATTGTTAAAGCAGCATTAGACGGAAACGAGATAGAAATAACTCAAATAATCAACAGGTGCCTAAAAGAAGGAACTTTCCCAGGATGTTGGAAAGAAGCCACTCTGGTACTGATTGAGAAAAAAAAAGAAGCAGGAAAAGCAACATCATACAGACCAATATGTTTAATCAACACACTGGCTAAAATAATGGAAAAAGTTATTGTACGGAGAATAGAACAAGATATAGAAGAAAAAGGAGGATGGGAAAAAGAACAATACGGATTTACCAAAGGAAAAACAACCTTAGGAGCTATTGAAAAAGTGAAAGCAATAGCAAAAGAAGCAAACAGCGGAACGCAGAGGAAAAAACAACACTGTGTAATGATAGCGTTGGACATACAGAACGCGTTTAATAGCGTATCATGGGCAGCAATTATAGAGGCGGCAAAGAAGAAAGAACTGAACAGAAAAACAATCAAGATTATATGGAGCTACTTACAGGACAGAAATCTAGTGACCAAAAATGGAAGATTCAAACTTACTAGAGGGGTACCGCAGGGCTCAGCACTGGGACCAAAACTGTGGAACCTTGTCTATAACGAGTTACTTCGAATGAAGATGCCGGAAGGCGTGTCAATAACAGCATTTGCGGACGACATAGCAGTAGTAGGTAGAGACGTAGAAATAGAAGTACTAAAAGGAAGATTAGAGCTGGCAATTGATATGATACAAATATGGATGAGAAGTAAGGGCTTAAAACTAGCAACACAAAAAACTGAGGCGGCATGGCTATCGACTAAGAGGAATAATAGAGGAACAGGTAAGATACAGGTGGGAGATCAAGAGATAACCATAGGGAAAAAAATCAAATACCTTGGAGTGACACTCGAAGCAAAGGGATGGAATGAACAGGTTAAGGAAGCGGTCATTGGAACAAAGGAAATTGAGAGAAAGCTTGGTAGACTTATGCCAAACAACGGAGGTCCAGGAGAAGAAAGCAGAAGGCTAATAGCAACGGCAGCAAGAAGCAAATTGCTGTACGCCGCAGAAACATGGGGAGAAGCCATGAAAACAAAGAAAAACAGAAAGGAAGTAAGAGGAGCCACAAGAGCAAGCTCGCTAAGGATTTGTAGAGCTTACAGAACAGTGTCACAAGAGGCAGTAGAGGTAATTGCGGCAACACCTCCCGCGGATATGATGGTGGAGGAAAGAATAGAAATAAAAAAACTTGTAAAAGAAGGAACGAGTAAAAAAGAAGCAAAGATAAGAGCAAGAGAGAAGACTATGGAAAGATGGCAGAGAAAATGGGATACAGGAGAAAAGGGGAAATGGACGAGAGAATTAATCCCAGACATAAAAGAATGGGTAGAGAAGAAACCCGAGACGTGTTATTATACAACACAAATACTGACCGGGCACGGAGCATTTGGAAAATTCTTGCAAAAAATTAAAAAAATAAATGAAGAAGAAAGGTGTACATTTTGTCAGGAAGAAACACACGATAACGCAGAACACACTCTAGTAGAATGCGAGGCGTGGGAGGAAGATAGAAAAAAACTAGAATATATACTAGAAAGCAAAGTGGATAAAAGAACAATCATTAACAAATGCTTAAAAGATGAAAATAAATGGAGGGCGTTAAAAAACTTTGCAACAAGTGTACAAAAAAAAAAAATTGAAGAGTTTGACAATAGAAGAATATAAAGAGACAGACAAAGGTAGGGGCTATAGGGAGAGAGGGGCCGGGGACAGCATGCGTGCCGCAGATGATGCGTGAAAATCCGCGAAGCAAAAACCAGCCCGCCTCAAACTAGCACCAAAAGTAGGTTAGTTTAGACAGGGACATTAAAACAACAGGATTTGCGCAGAGAAGAAAACCGGAAGGTATTACCATGCGTAAGTTATTCTTAAGGGCCACTTGTTGAGAGCCAAACAACTCACTACGTCCTAAAAAAAAAAAAAAAAAAAAAAAAAAAAAAAAAAAAAAAGTCACAATATCCGTAAAATACTTTAGAGCCAATCAACTATTAGCAAAATAGATCTTAGATTCATAAACCCGAGATATAATTTTTGACTGTCAGTACAGGTATAACAGATTTGGTTTTAGAAAACTTTCAAAATCCCCAATACAATATTCAAATGCTACAAATGGCAGACCTACAGAAATAAAAAGAACTCAAACTTTTTTTTTTGTGAGTGGATATCTCATAGTCTATTTGCAGCCAGGGCTTTAATACTTTATTAAAGAAAATAAAATAACAGCTTTAAAACACTATTGCTCACTTTGGAGGACATTGATCTAGAACACGTCAAAAGAATCCAATAAAAAATTAAAAAATTCTTGGAAGACTCTGACGATGACTTAATTTGTTATAAATTAATGTTAAGTTGAATGAACTAACCAGATTGCAATTTCTTGAACTTGAACGACAAGAAGTAATGACGATTTCAAACCAGAAAAAAAATATATAAACGAAATCAACATCTCTAAAAAAAGTTTATTTGAGCTGAATTTTTTACTATCATGCTCTAAAAAAGACTCGTTAGTTTAAACTTTTGTTCTCTTAAACAACCACCAGAATGGTTTGATTATCAAAATCTGGAGATTAGACAACAAGTCAAGAAAGGATATTTTCTGACTTGTCGTCTAAGCTGATATCACGATTTTTGAAGCAAAAAACCTACTTTTATTATGCCCTTTTGCTAATTGTTGTAATTGCAAAATGACTCATCGACTTTTTTTCAAAGTGGTACAGCATATTTTTTTATATGTGAGTATGGTTTTTTAATTAACTAATAAAATTGTAAAAAAATTATATTATGACAAAATTCAATTAAATGCCAGATGAAGACTAAGCATTACTGCTAACTAATACGGAAGACGATAAAAGATCAATAATAGTAATAAAAGGTGTAGCAAAGTCTATTTTAGAACCATTACTTTATTTAGTGAATCTTCCAATTCCTACTTTTTCAAATAATCTAAGAATTGCGCGTGTTGTGCCGATGTATAAAAATAGTTTAAAATAGAATTGAAAATTATTGGCCGGTATTATCAAATAGATTTTTTTAAATGTTTTGAAAAACTGTTAAGTAAACAACTATGGACTTAGAAATATGAGCAATGTTAGTAACTATAGGCCAATTTTAATTAGTGCAAGTTATTTGTATTTATATGTGGGTAATTCCACGATAGTTTGAACAATCGGCCCCACATGGATATCTTCGATTTTGCTCAAATTTTGTACACATGTTTGGGGTACCAAAATATGACAATTCTTAAAATTTTAGATCTCTAGGTGCAATACAGTGTAAATTTTAATTATTTAGGAATAATTTGTCTTTTTTTAGTTTTTGTGCTGTATAAGCAAAAAATAGTCAAAAATCATATTCAAAAAGATGTATCCTATCGACATTTGTAGAACATAGTCCCACCCATGGTTTTCCATAATTTTCTGCGGAAAATTGCCATTTTATCAAAAATATGATATCTTTGATTCCGGAGACTTGAAATTTGAATGATACTCCTGAAACATAGTACTTTTGATTCCAAAAATTAAAAACTGGATTTGCTTGCTCTAGAGGGTAGTATAACAAATAATTGCTAAAAATGGGTTACTTTGAAGAGATTTTCTTCTATTTTTCCGTAATTTTCCGGTTTTTTTAAGAGAATTAAAAAAAAACGGACATAAAGATTTTGTCTTACTTGCACAGAAACTAGCGTATATTTGTCATTTTTGAATATTGGGACCTTCTCCAAATTGTACGTTTTAATTTTTAAAAGTTATGTTTTAATGCTAGTTCTTAGTACAGAATTTTAGATTTAAAATTATGCTTCTTGGTGTATTGTGTAGGCGCTAATATTTTGCATTTATTGATAATTTAGAACACATAAGCTAGCAACTATAAAATTGACACTGGCCATGTGCTATATTTTTTGAATTCCCTATTGCTTATTTTTATAACTTTTTGTGTTTATCACCTTATAATGTGTATATAAACCAGTGCATAGTAGAATAATATAAGTATGTCTTTAATTTTATAATGTTGTCTTAGATGATAATTTAAACGTTGCGTTTTGTTTATGAATAATAATGAGTATGTTCATTGTATGTTGGAACTAGCTTAAAATATGTATCAATGTTGTTTTTACGTTTAGCATCTTACATTGTGTATATACAAATTTATTGTTGTTTTTAATACATGAAAGTATTAGTTACTTAATCTTGAAATGGCAATATATAACTTTCAGTTAAGTTTTGCTGCCACAAGGAACTTAAATGTTAGATGTTTGAGAAACCAGTTGCTTGAATATTGCAATAAATTATGTCATGTTGGGCTTTGTTGGTATGTTACTTTAAAAGAATGTTATGTGCTGTTTTTATAGTAGTTTAGAACTGGTTATTCATAAATTTTATGTTTAGCTTTTTTGCAGCGTACTTGGTTTTGCGGAAAAGAAATGAACCCAAGTTTTCTATACTGTGATCATAAACTAATTGTAATAACGAGTCATAACTTTCTAACAGAACGTATGCCGTACAACTCTATCGTGATTTTTTATACAAACAGACATCTGTCTCCAATGTTTTGAGGTAAATTTTTTTTCTACAGAGCTTGTTAGATACAAACTTTTATTAATATTAATTAATTTATAGGCATCTCCATCCGATATAACAAACTCGTTTTTTGTTTAGCGTATTATTCCAAAAAATTGAATTAATATTGGAATAGCAAAAATGTCAGTGGCATTAATTTTATTTTTGCTGAAAGCTCTGAAGACTTTATCTGTTTTACCATTTGGGCTATTTTTAATTGATAGGTTTAGGATGTTTTTGTATTTGATTAATTACATTTCTATATATTATTTGCACATCCACTTTTATATATTTATTTTTTATTTTTATTAATATTTTTTATTATTGATAACTAAAACTGTATTACATCTATTATTTATAACGCGGCTTTACTAAAGTTATATACTAGATTATATCTTTAGGATTGAGTTCTAACATGGTAATTAATAATGTGGGAACAAATTCTGTATGTGATATTACAATTTGTAGAACTTTGGCTTTGTTTTGCTTCTAAAGCTTTTTAGTTTTAAAAGTTAGTTTTGAATATATATTTTTATCTTTTCATCTATTTTAATATTATAATTATTTTCAATTTATACATTGATTTTAATTATATTTTTTCTTTTAGAGCAATGAGCTTACAGACATTTTGCTTATAAAACGGCAACGTTTGTATTAGTATCCTTATAATGAATTTAATGTTTTTTACCCAAAGTTATAAGTATAATAAATAATTTGGTTATACTAATTTTACTGTCATAAATTTACTACTAAATATTCATTTGGTTTTTTTAATAAAACAATTTTAATATTAAGTTAAGTAGCAAGTTTCTAATACGAACTGCCAATCAACTAGTCAATCTACTATTGCAGCGTATTTTAAGTTTTATTTAAATATTAGACGCTTTAAAAAAATTAACACTACTTGCTATCGCCTACTCTTAATGTGGCATACAAGCAGTTGTAGCTTTCAGCAAAAAGTAGGCAACTGCATTGTTGATGAGACTATAACTATTTTTTAGCGGTTGGTAGTTAATATGTGAATACCGTATTATACTACCAATATACAGTTGTAACGTTGATTGTTAAATTAACTAAGATAAACAACCTTGGAAAAAATACCGTTTACGTAATATAGATGGCACTGACACAATAATTTCAATTTTTTTATTACTTATTTATTTATTTATTTACTAGTCCACGGAAGCCATTTCAAAATAAGTATATATTTACAACTTAAAAAACATAAATTAAACATAAAACAACTAATACTAAAAATAAGAATAAAACTTAAATAGTTACAAAATATTAAAAAGGTCACGTATTGGTCGTGCATGTCGCAGGGTATTAAGAAAATCTTTAAAAAATTTCACTTTAACTTTGTTGAAATGCCGCAAAATACGTGTAGATGCAGAGTGCACCGCATAATCAGTACGTTTGAACGGTATATGAAATAAATAGTCATTGCGCAAAACTCAAGCTAGAACATGAATACCTATAGAGCTGAGCAAATCACGACAGTCAAAAATCCCACAAAACTTTTTAAAAACTAGTCTCACGTCAAAATTGTCAAATGTAGAAAGCAGTTCCGTGTAGCTGCCTACAATGTTGCAATTATACGCCAAAAAACGAACAAACTTTTTTTGAATATGTTGCATTTTTTCTTTACTGACGGCGGTGTATGGAGACCACACATTTGAACAATACTTAAGATGGGGGCGTACCAGAGCGTTGTAAAGGATAATTAGAGTACAAGGGTCATAAAACTCGGGTTACGCTTGATAAACTTAAGCCACGAGAGTATCGATATGTAGTGTAAATGAAAGGTTTGAATCAAACGTAATGCCTAAATCACAAATAGTGTTAACTCTTAACAACATTACAATCATGAGAGAGTTTCCATATATCACCGTAGACTGACGTCTAGAAAATGTTATCACTTTGCATTTATTTAAACTAAGTAGTAAGTTATTAGTCTGACACTAACTAGAAAAAAATAGTACTTCTTTATTAAGTAGTATAGCATCATCCAGAGACTGAATTTTTGTTTTTAAATTTATATCGTCTGCAAATAATAAACAACGCGCATTAGAAGAACTGTGTACCACATCATTGATAAAGATATTAAACAGTAGAGGTCTAAGATGTGACTCCTGTGGAACATCCGACGTAACATCAATATTACGAGAAACGCATTGACCGATGGGCACAAATTGAAACCTGTTGGATAAATATGATTGAATCCACAGTAACAAAGTGCCATTAACTTTAATACCACTTAGTTTCATAGTTAGTACCTTGTGGTCAACGGTATCAGAAGCTTATGAAAAGTCAGTGTAAATTGAATCTACTTGGAATCTGTTTTTGACCGAATCTGTTATATAAGATTTATACAACAAAAGGTTGGAAGATTTTCCAGTTTGAAAACCGTGTTGATTGAAAGCAATTTCAGATTGCAGAATGGCAGTCAATTTACAGGTAACTAACTTTTCAAAAACTTTTGGAATGTCTGATGAAATAGATATAGGTCTATAGTTTGTTAAATCGTTTTCAGCTTATGAATCGGAGTGACATTAGCTTGTTTCTAGCAAGTAGGAAAAGTACCCATGACCAGAGATAAGTTAAAAATATTTGTTGAGAAAAAAAGCAGTTAATTTATCAGGCTCTGGACAGTTGTTGGGTTTTATTACTGATAGTTTGATGAAAACATCAGATATCTTTAAGCTGCGTGAACTCATAGATGACGTCAGCGGATTGTAAACTGTCCTAAAAAAATCAGCAAAAAGATTTACAATGATTTGACGTGCCATCAAAAAACTTAAGGATTAGATTTAATCAAATTTTCCACTTTCTTAATGTGATTAAAATAACACGTATTGATCAATTGCTTACACTTATATTGTCTTGAACTAAATTTGTGGTAGTCAGCTGCTGATCTAGACAGCACATATGCTTTGTGTAACTCAAGGTTTTTTAGCTCTCTTGTGAACCATATTGGAAATTTATAGGTTTTTTTTATAAAACGTATTTAATTTGGGCACATAATGGTCAATTGTGTTAAAAACTAATGAATAAAAACGGTGACATGCTTCATTAATATTACAATCGACAAACATATTATCACACCTTGTATAGAGGAAAACATTATTTAAGGAAACGTAATCAGCATCCTTAAAATTATATTGTATCACGTTATCTTTGCCACACCATACGTTGTCAGGTGTATCCAGTAAAAAGAAGTTTTAAAACTAGATCTAAAACAGGATGTTAAAGATTGCATGGTACAATAGGAAACAGCGATTCTGTAAAGCTTAAGTTTGAAGAAACTGCCAAAGGCGCAAACAATAAATCTAGCAAAACCAAATTTATGTTTAGTATGTAGTTCAATTGATGCAAATTAGTATACCCAAACGTGTTAGCAACTAAAGTACCTTTAGGACAAGTGGATTTTGTTCTTACACCAAATTTATCATTAATCCACATCGTTTGTGGCAAGTTGTAATTGTCAATAATATAAACAATGTTTCATTCACTAATTAGTTCTACACTTTCACAGACGCTGGTAACTAGAGTAATCCAAACCAGGTGGAATAATAATTTTTACATTTTTTCATACGTTTACAACTTCATGCAGAGCTAGAACAATTGTTATTTTATAAAAATAATATACAATAAAAAGTTTCTTAAATTTGGGGTGTAATGAAGTAATACTCTTAAAGTTTTTATAAAAAATATACAATTAAATTTCAAAGTTTAAATAACAGTTGAAGGTTTTTGATTCTCATATAATTTATAACACTGAAGACTCAATTTTTCTAAAAAATCATTGCATTTTTTTTTGCAGTGTAATGAATGTTGACTTAAGCCACTTTCTAGGGATAATTTTGTTGTTAAATATTTTATTGTAAAGATCTACTTATACATTTATTTGCTTTTTTTCTTCTTTTTTATGACATGCATTAATTCTGCTTTTGTTATACTTTGGCTTTGCACTCTATTTTCTTCTCTTTAAACAAGTTTTGGATGTACTAATGTACATGCCTGAGGTTATCTATCTGTTATTTTAGTACAGTTTTGTTTTTGTTTGATTTTTTAATATACGTTAGTTTGTTTTGTCATTACGTATTGTTTGTAGTTTTTCTATTTCTACACATTTTTCTCTGTGTCACTTTTTTGGCATTTTGTATTTTTTTCATTGTGTATAATTTTATATGCGCCATTGTTTTTGTTCTGATAAGTGCTTCTTTGTTTTTTTTTTAGTTTTTTGTCGTTTTTTAACTTTAAAAATTGCAATTTTAACTAAAAAAAAAATTTACTAGTGAAATCAATTAAATTTTTTTTGTAGAATCCAAATCTGGCACCATTTTAAGTCTATACTTTGTCTATAAACCGCAAAAGTCACAAAATCATTTTTTTTTTGTTTAAAAAGGAGCATTTTTTAGATTTTTTTTTAACCGTTAAAGGTGACTTATTTTGATGATAATTAATTAGAAAATGTAAATTTGTTTTGTGTATTTGGGTTTTAGAGGTACAAAACTCAAAAAATCTGTAAAAGTAATCCTATTTTTCGACTTAAACTTTTACAATTACACATTTAGCAGCGTTCAGAGGAATTATAGACTAAATATTATTAAAAATATGAGTTTTGCAAACAATTCCTTATAGAAAATAGTCATATTTGAAAATTATCATCTAAAAACGTATGATTATTTAATATCGGTTTTAACAAAGGCAGTAGGTAAATATGTCCATAATATGTATGATAATCAAACTTTTTGTTTTAAAACTTTTACTATAATATAGGTAGATTATGGAATGGATACATTTAGTAGAACCTAGATGAGCTGTTTTTTAGTAAGCTATTGATATTAGTTTAAGACATTGATATCTGAAGTGACATTTGGAATCATTATAAACAATTCAAATATTGTTAAAATTTAACGTCCAATTTAAATCAATATATTTTTTTTATATTAGAATATTCTGCTGTTAGAATGTATTATTTATTTATTTTTATTGTTGATTTTAGGCGTGTATTAAGCAGATTTAAATACAAATTTATTATCGTATTTTTATAAATTGAATTAAATTTTATTTCCGTTTCAATTATTTAACCAGTGATGGAGATATAATTTGGATACAAATAAAATATTCTCGATACTCATTCAAATTGGGATGTTATATTCTGATGTTATTGAAATGAAAATAACCCTACTGTAAATTAATTATTTTCCCATTCCTAAATTATCGATGCGATCTCTGCCTCTTGGTATAAAGCACAATAGTGAAGCACCCTTCAACGATGTTCAGTAGCATCAATCTATTAATCCTATAATAGGTGCACCCATGTATGCATTGGTATCTATACCTGATGCAATATTGTATATAAATAAGGTTACACACTTTGGATGCAGACATAATTTCCGTGGCTTTTCATCGCGAGATCATAAAATAGATACACTTACACGAGTCTAGTTATCCGACATAATCGGATTCTCAGATACGATTTGATTTTAGACGGATATATATACTCCATGAATACGTCACTCCGAGCGCATGAGGTGATTTCATTTTAACGTAAATAAAATTTGCTAACTTGACATATATACTACGGATTTTTGATGACTTTATGTATATATGTAACGGATTTATATCTACATCAAATTCGATTTCCACAATTTATTTCAAAATTTCCTTCTCGTATAGCGGATCAATAGTATATATTTCTTTATTTGCCTATTTGTTTAATGCAGATTTATTAGTATTATTTGAATTAAGTATTTATAATAAATTTTAATTAAAGACATAAATCTTGCTGTCCATTAATGTTACATATTGGTTTAAAACAATCAATTTTGCAATATAACAAATAACTTTGTTGTGAAGGATTAATAACTTATATATATATATTATTATATATATCACAATCTTATCATGTCAGAATTACTTTTATTTGAATGATAAGTTTTAAGTGCAAAATAAACCAGTTCAGAAAAAGTTATTATAATGTAATATTATTGCAAGTTATACCTGTGTGTTGCTAAGTGAAAATTTGTAGTTATTAGTAGTAAGTGGTTAGGGAGTAAGATTTATAAAAAAACAAACTTTTATGGTCTTAAGGTGGTAGGGAGTTTGGGTACGCAAGGTCAGTAGTTTTTCAAAGTTAATTTTAGCTTCTGTAAGTAATAGAATAATTAAGATATCGGGTTGAAATTTATCTCAGGTGTATGCTACATTTAAGCATAGAATTTGATTTTGTTCATATTACCACCATCAGCACGATGACAGCAATCAATTTTTTGGAGCCAAGTTTATATCACTCTTCTACACATACCGGCTGGATCGTTAGTAATTTTGCGTTCAATATTGTTCCTAAGATTTTGTAATGTTGTTGGCTTGCTGGCATAAACCAACGACTTAACGTGACTTTATAAAAAAAATTAACAGCGTTAAATTGCATGAGCGATTACAAACTTTTCTTTTATTAGATCAATTGGTTGACCAGCTGTGTGGCATGTAGCGCCATTTTGTTGGAACCACATATTACTGATGTAAAATCCATCCAATTTTGACCAAAAATAATTTTGCAATATGGCACAACAGTAAACTCTATTGACGGTGGCATGTCAATTATTTTTATCCACAAAAAAACGATCTAATCACACCTCCGGCATGAAATTTACACTACACAGTCACTTTTTGTAGATGCAATGAAGTTTCTTAAGCACATATGGGTTTGTTTCTGTCTAATAACCCATGTTTTGTTTATTGACAAAGCCATTAAGTCAAAAATAAACTTTATTTCTAAAGATAATTTTTCGATAAAATTCAGAATATCTTCAATTTTTTGGTGACAAATCGGAAAAGTTTTGACGCTTCAATTGGTCAAAAAGTTCTTGAATTAATTCAAACTTGTAAAGGTGTAGGCAAATTTTGTGGCAACGTGATCTGATTTGGCTTATTTTGAACTGAAGCACTTACGGCTGCAAGCTTTTTGATACTTTGACCAGTGCGTTGTCTTACTGTCACAGAAACATTCAATAGCAAATGTTGACTTAAATTTATCTACTATAGCACCTAAAAATTTGCAGTGTTTTGCTGTATTTGATTGATTGTAAATTAAAATTTATACTCTAAAATCTAAGAATAGTAAAATTATAATAAATTTTCTGAAATTGTTTTTGTTTGGGCCTGAAACAAAATACCGAGTGCAACTCGAACTAAAATGCTTTTAATTTTAGTAATTTTTACTAGCTTTGCTCATTTTGGCCCTTGATGATGCAATAAACGCTTTTGTGTTGAGATTTATTACCAGTTCTAATTTTCAACTTTTGTTGAAAGGTAAACAAATATAGCAAGATATATATGCCCATATTTTTTGTTTGCTCTTCTGCTGGCACTTCTTTATTAAACTGGCTCACAATAATCAATAACTGTTGCTATTTATTCCTAATTATATCTTGTATGATAGGTTGCAGTGTTGCACTTTTTGATTACTTTTTTGATTGTATTTTTAGCTGCTAGAATCTAGTAGTTTATCCGTATAGCTGCTAATATGGCCTACTCTGTAAAATTTAACGTTGATGTTTGTTAAAATTGCTGTTAAATTTATTTTTAACCAATCAATTAACAAGTATTTTCAATATTTTCTCAGCAACGTTCTAAATATTAATTAACATTAGTGTTAAAAATATACAGAATACGGCTGCTTGCATTCCAGCATGAAGTTTTTATTTGCGCTTTTTGATAATTAGTTTGATGAAGTTGTGTTGGCTAGGTAGTATGACTATTATTTTTAATCTACCCATAGTGCTGATTTTGTAGTTTGTCTATAAGTTGTATTATTTTTTACTTGTCCAGAAATGAATTTAAGCAGAAAAGCTTACTGTGTTGTAAACATTTTATTGCTGTTTTTAAACATTTAATTAGTTTGTTAAATGATAATTTTTGACTAAACTTGATGGATGTCACTCTGGCTGTTGCGGTAGTTAATTGGACTTTTAAAATATTTTGTTTATTTTTGATGTAACCTGCGAATTTAAAAATATATAAATACCTATTGCATTCTTTAGATATTTGATTACATTTTTGTTGATATGTATGTTGTTTAATGAGTTTGCAAAACTCCAGTCATTTTGTATGTGTTTGTTGATCTACAGATTTGTTTCAGTTAATTTTTAATTTTTTTGAGAAATTTTGATGTTATCAAAGTATACTTAGATTTTTTTCAATTTTATACTTGATTAATAGAAGAAGTGCTGTCTTTAATTAAATTGAGCCATGTCATTTAAAATTAATTTGTTGTTTGAATTTCATTTTAATAAAATGGAGTGCATGAAGTTTGCCCGATTGTAATAATTTGATTATTTTATTTCTAATTGTAAATGTTTTTTTATGGTGGTGTTATCAAACTACATAAAAATCATAACATGTTATTGTTTGCTATGGGCATTTTTGTGCTTTTGTCAGCTAATTATACATTGTGTTGCCAAATATAAGGCACTAGCGGTGCCCTATGTAAGCGTATTTGATTTATAAATTTTGTATATTTTTATTGATTTTAATGATTTAATCCGTACAGGCAATTGGTTGTATAAAGGGTGGTTTATATAGTGGTCCTTTTAAAAAAAATCAAAAAAATGATTAAAAATCAATTTAAAGAGCAAATATTTTCATTATTTACAGAACACGATTTCATTCATGTGGCTACCGTGGCTGGCTTTGCAGTAGCTCATCCTGTTAACTTAGTTTTTTAAAACTTTGGTGACGGTTTCTGGCTCTATCTAACAAATGGTTTGCACAATATTCGTCTTAAGAGCCTGAATTGTCAATGGATTGTTTGCATAACATCGGTCCTTCACGGTACTCTACAAAAATGTCTAAAGGCGTCAAATCGCAGTTTTGAGGTGGCCAATTGACATTGCCAAAACGGCTGATAACATGATTACCAAACTTGACGCGCAAAAGATCGACTGTGGGCTGTGTGGTATGGCGCGCCAACCTGCTGAGACTAAAAATCGTCCAAGTTTATGTCTTTAATTTCCGGCCACAAAAAATTGTTTCCATCAGCATTTTTAAAGAAAAATGGGACAATGATGCCACCGCTCCAAAATCCGTACCAAAGTGTCACTCTCTGAAGATGCATTCGCTTCTCGACAATCAAGTGCGGGTTTTTTGATCCCCAGATGCGACAGTTTTGCTTGTTAACATAGCCGCTGAGATGAAAATGCGCTTTGTCAGAAAAGATGATTTTTCGAGCAAAATTGTTGTTCATTTTGAATTGCTCTAAGGCCCAAACTAAGAAGCATAACGAATCGGATGGTCGTGTGTCTTAATTGCTGAGTCAATTGGACCTTATAAGCAAATAATGCGAGGTTTTTGTGCAAAATTTGCATCAAGCTGGTGCTTGAAATGTTGAGTTGTTGAGATCAATGGCAAATCGATGTTCTAGGTCGCACACTCTCGATTACGGCAACCACATTCTTGTATGTACGCATTGTACGACGGCGAAGACCGTGTGTGTTGGCCACTAGCATGCCAGTAGCACGAACTTTTTGGTGGGGGCCTCATTTTAGTCAAAACTTCTTTTCAATAAACGCACTGTTTGGGTTTCACAATTTTGGAAATAAGTTTGCAATATTTTTCAACGTTCAAGCGTAAAGCAATTCATTTCATTCCGTGAAGATAAGATACTGACTTTCCTGACCTGTCACTGTCAAAATAATAAATGATTAAAAAGATACCACTAGATAGACCACCATTTACATAGCCTTTTGCACATTTAGGATATTTGGTGTACCTAGTAGTTTTGTAGGAACCTATAAAAATGTTTTGAGAAGATTGAATTGAATATTGATAAATGACCATATTCTTACTAGTGTCAAATAGATGGTTGTTTATGTATACAAACAAACATAACTTATATATAAATGTCGTTGATAACAAGACATAAATTATTTGTGATTTTTTAATCTTATTTTTTTTATTAAGCGACATCTTACTGACAAAAACTTCTTTTTTTATTGTTTTGAGCTTGGTATTTTGTATAGATTCTTACTAATTGTTTGTTTTTGTGGTCCAGCATATACAATTATTAACAATATTATATTAACAATTTAAAAGGACGCATATGCAGGAAGATAATACTTACTAACTTTTGTAATAAGTTTGTTGGCTTTTTGTTGATCCAGCATCAAGCATCGCATAGCATAATTTTTTTTTGATTTGTGTTTGAGTTATAATTTTTTTATTTTTATACCATTATTTCAAAAGGTATAACGCCATGGTACAATTTGCATTAGTGATCTCTTGAGATTTGATTGTACGTTTTGTCTTTTTACGTAAATTGGCAGCCTTGTAACTTTTACAACTTAAATAGTTCTCTATTTTGTTTTCGATCATTGTTGTAAATAGTTTAATGTAAGGTAACCATTTATTGTAGTTTTTTGTCACAGCGTGATCCTAGTTTATTAACAATAATAATAATAATAATAATAATAATAATAATTTATTGCCCAACAGGTAAAACCCTAATACAAAAGAACATATTAAAAACTACAGTAAATTCATAAAATAACAAATAAATAATTAAAAATAAAAAAAACATACTTTTTAATAAAAAAAATACGAATACACTTGAATCCGGATTAAAAATATTACATTTATTTGAAATACTATTAAAAGTTGAACACATTGAGAAAGACAGAGATTTCACCATTGTCGACGTCTTTGCAGGTAGATTGTAAAAACAGTTTGTGGTTCTGGAATTGACAAGTGGTATTAAAAAATAATACATTATATAACAGATCAGGAGAATTAATTGAGTTGTGAATAATTTTATAAATAAAAGAAAGAATTGAATTCGATCTTCTTGCTGCCAGTGGAACTACATCAAATTTCTGAAAGAGCTTGAGGTGGATAATAGTTAAAAGACTTATACCATATATAATTTAAAAAAATTTGTTGAACTGTTTCAAGAGCATTAATATCGCAGCAGTTAATTGGGTTCCATATTACTGAGCTATACTCAAGAACGCTCCTGACTAGAATGTAGTATAACACAATTGTTGCTTGAACTTAAACCTACTAGTTTATGCGTTTTTGATATTACTGTAATTTGATTAACACGCGCAATAGCTACTCCATCCGATAAATATTGGGCTGCAACTGTATTAAATTTCTTGGTGTATCTTACACATTTTTAAAATTAATATTGCACTGAAGGTTAACACAGCCTTTAACAGAATTAATTGCGGAAAAAATTATGAGATTGTCAGCAAAAAGTAAATGTTTACAAGTTAAACTATTAGGCAGGTTGTTAAAAAAAGTAATGGACCTAGATAAGATCCTTGAGGAGCGCTTGACGTCAGACAGTATTTAGAAGAGTTGAAATTATTGACATATTGACTACGATTATCTAAACATGATTTAAACAATAGTAAAAGATGATTACTAAAACCAAATTTATCAAGCTTGTGTAATACAGAGAGTTTATAAATAAATGGAATTATGTAATCACTTTAAGTATGCCGCATTTTTTAAATTGTCTACTATACTATTTGTTTTGACAGATCAACTTTGACAGCTGTCAAACAAACATATGAAAACATATGTAGTATAGTAGACAATTTTAAAAAGCGGCATAATTAAAGTGATTACATAATCCCATTTATTTATAAACTCCCTGTATAACGGAATAGTCTATTGTGTCAAATGCCTTTTTAAAATCAAAGTATATTCTTGATGTGAAGACAACAAAATTGCACAAATCAGTAGTTGTATAGCGTTTTTTCATAAAGCCATGCTGATTTGGTGATAACAAGTGTTTGACTTTAGGATAAAGGTTATAATACAAAATCATTTCAAAAACTTTTGCAAAATTAAAAATAATGGCAATAGGTCTATAATTGATAATGTCAGCGCTTGTGCCAGATTTTAAAAGATTTTCCAAACATCAGGATAACTATGATGACTGTGAATAATATTAAAAAAAAATTACAATGGAACGCAAAAGATATCAGCACAGTCTTTAATAATGAAACTGGGTATGCTGTCATGTCTGTTTGTCATAAATTTTTTTAACTTTTTAAGTGATGTCAAGACATCAGATTTGCTAAGGTTAGACAAAGTGGAATTAACCTGATTATACAAAGTAAATGGTTAAGTATAAGTACTCTTACAATATTTAGCAAAAGCGTCTACAATACTAAAAGAAGAGTCTAAGCTGTCACCATCAAGTTTAAACTAGGAATACGTATTTGACTGTTCTTTGAGCGGACAAACGACCAAAACTGTTTAAGATTTGATTTGGTATTATTTGCTGTTAACGAAATATTATTATTATATTCAACTGATATTTCTTTCTTTAGTAACAATCTAGTTTCTTTAAATTTGTTATATGATTCAGTAGATTAAACACGCTTATAGAGAGTGTAGAGCATTTTTATTTTTCAAAGTATTAATAATATTTTTAGTGGACCAAATAGGATCTTTTTTAGAAATAGGATTACAATGAAATGTTTACCAAAATAATTAAAAATTAAAGAATAAAAATAAGAAAGTGTTATGTCAGGAGCAGTAAAATTACTCCGACTAGTCATGGCTACATAAATCTTTATAAAAAAAAGGGAAGTTAGCTTTCTAAAATTGTAGAAGTTGGTTAAACTAGTTTGAAATGCAAAACTATTAATTGGGGACAAAAGCTTATCACAATATCAATAGTAGGATGTAATTTATCTTATTTAACAAACGGATTAAGATCAAATAACTTAGAAAACACCAAATCTAAAAATTTACTGTAGCATGATACTACTTTACAATAAGCATATTATAACAGATTGACATAATTGAAAAAATATTGCTGAAATTAGTTTTAATATCTTGTTTGAAACTAGGCAGAATAAAATCACCTATAATAAAATACTTATCAACATTAAAGCAAAGTTGCTGAATATCATCTAAAATGCAAGTAAGTTTTTGATTAGTGATAGGCGACATTAAATGAGTTTATTATTTTTAATACTTCTGGTAATAACAAGAAAGGCTGTCGGGTACTAAGAGTTTAAATCAGATTTTGGCAAATTATTTATGTTACTAACATTTAGAATAGGTACATCATCATTTATACGCAAAGCATTTACGTCATTTGCGTTTAGAATAAATACATTAACATTGGTAGACAAAGAGTTTAGGTTACTAGCGATTAAAATAGACGCAGTTACATTGTTAGACAAAGAAGTTGCATGACTAATGTTTAAAATAGGAGCATTAGCACATTCAGTCAAAATTTGCAAAATATTGTTACACAACTTTATTTTACCGATTTTGTTTAAGTAAAATTTATGTTGCGTATAGTCCTTTCTAAATAAGTTACAATTAAAGTTTAGTACTTTGATTCTATTGTCAATATTAAATTTATTGATAAATAATTTTAGTTCTTTGTTAAAACAATACAACAATAAAAAGTTAACAAAGTAATATTATCAAAACGACAGAGCAAAGTTGATATAAAATTAAGTTAGTGTTACGTGAGAAATCTATTAACCTGTATATTAGCTCGTCTAAGCTTTGAGTACCGCAAATAATTAAAAATTAGCCATTTAACGTCAAATTCTTAAATACAGAACTCCAACTATCAAGTGTGTCGTTCAGTTTGGCGTTAGGTTTACAAATACATTCAACAACAAAATTACAATTATAAGATAGAATTGAGGTCAAGTCTTTGCCATGGCCGTCAGAGTATAATCAAGCGTTTCCTAACAACAGAAGGTTTAGCTGTCAAAATGTTACTAGGAATTAACTTTAGGAATTTACAATAAGCGTTTGACAAACTTGAATAAGGTGCTAATGTGGTAGAATTTGAATTGAGATACTTTTAGTCGATCAAAAAATCTCTAATTTAGAATTCAAAAACTCAGTTTGATTAGTCAAATTACGGTTTACACTCAATATAGTTTTATTTTGATTAAACGAATTAATAACAAAGTTTTTTGAATTTAATTCAGATGATAACTCCCGATACATACTCGTATGGTTTTCAAACTTTTCAAGCAAATCCAAAGAATCACTATTTAATTTATCACATTTTTACGTAGTAAATTATTTTCCAAGTAAATAGTAAAATAAAAAAACAAATACTAACGGATAGTTTAAAAACGGGGAATTCATACACCTGAGGGCCGATCAATTAAAGAAAGCAAATGCATTTTGTCTTGTCAATGAAGATTTGATTACTGTTCTTTTTTTTGTCAATGATGCCTTATTCATTTAAATCTAATTAATTAATATAAGTAAAATATATGTATTGATAATACACTAGTGTGTGATGTACCGATAATATACAGCAGCACTAATCTGGTTTGAAAGACCATTTGTTAGATCTAATGAGTTATTTTATTAAGTATTATTGTGCTTAATAAATAAGACACTTGTTTGTTTTATTTTAACATGTATTTGCTTATTTCTCTAACATAAGACTATGACTTTTTGATTATTATTTTGACACAACGTTATTAATATTAATTAGCCTTTTTAAACGTATATTAATGACAGTTTGTGAAATATAAATAAGTTATTAAATCTTGGAATAATTATTACTAACTTGCATAAGTCAAAGCAAATTAAAAAAAAAACTCATATGTACTAATTTTGTTAAATGGCGAGGTTAATATTAATACTATAACAAATTGTGATGTCAAAACCATACTACAAAAAAACCCAAAGCATTTTTTTTTTCTTATTTAATTTTGTTTTTAAAACGTTTGTTATGTTGCAATTATTATCTTAGCTCATTGTAAAACACATTTACTTAATTTTAGTTTTTCTACAATGGCAAAATGTGCACTGTTCTACTTTTTATAAAACAGATACACAAATAAAGACGTTTATTGTATACACAAACCTGGTTATTTTAGCATGTGACTCTGACAATAATATCTAAATAGCTGGAGATCTGGCGACGGATTTGAAGAAGTTATTTTAATAGCCATGAAATTTTTGTAGCAAAGAGGGTTAATATTTATTTAGTACAAATTATTGATAACTACTTAACAATAAAATAACTTATATTTATTTAAATTTAAAAAAAAATTAGTTATCGGACATAATTTTGGGTATGTTAGAGTGTAGTCTCAACTCAATCATTTCTTCTGGCACATCAATCAATGGCAGTCAACTTTGCTTAGAATACCGATACTGTACTTACTTAGTTATTAGTTAAGCTGGATTGATATGTGGTGTAACTAAAACATGACTAACAACTACTAATTTATGAGATACAAATTTGTGATATTTTTTTACGAACGGTTTGTTGCAATATTAAAAATGTTTGTTGTACATCAGTGGTAAAAGCAACACTAACAATGCACATTTTTGTTTATATTAAAATAAAACAGTACTACATTTAATTTTATAATGAAGGAGTACAAATTGAGATTGTTGTGCAATCGCTATAAAGATATGACTACATCTACTTTTTTGATTATTTTAGGCTAGTTTTCCTCTTTTGTCTTGCTGGTTAAATTGTGGATGATTTTGACGTTTATAATTTTTACTTCATTTCAACTCTTTCACACTTTTTATTAAAAAGATTTTTTATAAATTAAACAATAGGTTTTGTAAACTTACCAAAGTTTACGTTTGTTGTTTAAAAAATGCTTAATAAATATTTTTGCATTATTGAAATTTATTTATTTTTTAATATAAGGTGTGAAAGATAAATAAAAAATAAGGTTTAAAAGACATATTGCGGAGTTTGAAACTTGTGCACAAAAAGCATAAGTATTTGCAAAGTCAGAGGTTGTTGGCTTTAAATAAGTTATAATGCGAGGTAGATATATAAATCTTAAACAACAATATTAAACAATCAAATAAATTAAGATTTATTTAATGCCAATAAAATGTTTTCTACATACCTAATGGAACTTAAAAGGTTTCTATAAAACCATAATTAACAGCAAGCTAATAATCGTACATAAAAAGCACATAAACAAAAATTTTTAGCAAAATTAGTCAAACCAGTTTTTTATATTGTGCTTTTTACGGCTATTTTACATTGCCACAGTAAGTCTACAATTTGTTTAAAGAAGTTTGATGAGACCAACAGCTTATTAGGTGACTTCCGAACCACCCTGGTAAATAAAGAGCAAGTTATTATTTCAGTCATATTTTGAGGATTGAACCCTACACTGCTTGCGTGATATGCAAGGGCACTACCGTTGAGTTAAATTTAAGGGTAATGGAAAAATCATAGAGTCTTTAAGGAACTCTAAAAATATGAAATTTAAACTTTATACTAAATAATGTGAAGTTGATACAACAGAACTAAAACAAAGAGAGATTAACGTAAGACATTAAATCTTTTAATTCTCTACTCGTCAAAATTTGTTTTGTATAAACTGTGAAGCACACTGACAATTAAAATTTAACACCTTATCTAATTTAAATTTTAACAAGTTTTTTAAATTTTTTTAGTTAATTTTTATCTTTATATAATTTTAATAATAAAAAAAAATAGCGGAAACAATAAGTGAAGTGCAAAACTCAATCAAATTTAAATCATTGCAATAAATATAATAAAAGTTATAATTATTGATAGTGAAAAAGATAAAATAAACTATTTTCATAAAAAATGCATGTTTCTTTTTGTGAAATTGTTAGAAAGCTAAATCAGAAACACACTACAATGTGTTTTTGATTTAGCTTTCAACTGTAGTTGATGGGATATGGCCAGCACAAACTAATTGATTGCTACATGTCAATAACAACAATGTACAGTAAAAACTTTGTCAGTCGTAGCACAATGAAATTCACTAGAAAATGAGACAGTAGCAATATTTTAATTATCAAAAATTTAGCAGGAAATAGGGGAACCACTGTAAGCAAAAAAGATTAACTAACCATAAAAAAGTTATTTTGTGGTCGTAAAATTTTGTTTCTTTTTTTGTACAATTTAAATTTAAAAAAAAACCAAAAGTGTGTATTTGATGAAGTTATTGTTTCTTCCATTCTTACATTTTTACGTCGATGATGGCCTGCTAATTTTATTTTAGTAGTAGTAAACAAATTTATTTCATTTACAATACATACAAAGTTTTTTTTAAAGAAAGTAAACATATTTAAATCAAAAGTAAAAATGAGTAATGAATATGAAAAAGGCTAACGACCAAAGTCTTTCTGCCCTTTTATTTTATTAAGCAATACTTTGCAAAATTTTAATTATTGGTTTCAAATCATCATTGATACTGCTGCACAGTTTATCGGTATTCAAATCAAACATGATTAAGAAAAATGCATTATAAGAAATATGCCAAAGTGCATACATTTAGAAGGTATTACATGAAATAATGCCAAGCTGCCAATCCGCGGAACCTAGCATGCATTTAAGTCAGTTGCAGTATTTTAAAGAAGATATAGATAACAAAATACACTATTAATTAAGTGAGCTAAGAGCATTGACAAACAGTTAAAAAAATATGAGATGATAATTGTTTGTTTGGTTTTAGTGATGCGCATTAAACTGGTAATATAAATACGCAAAAGTCTACTGTTTTGTCTTTCTGATAAGTTAAGTAAGGTGGTTAAAAAAGTGACAACAAGTTGTTACACTTTCAACAACCAAAACTGGGTATATTGCATTGTCTAATAGACCAAAATCTAATATGGGTACAACAAATAATTGGTCAATTGGGTTTAAAATGTAATACACATTGTATGTCAATAATTGACATATAAATTAACAATTAAATCAAAGTATCATTAAAGGTCAAATCATATTAGTTTTCACTTTGTGCTAGGTGTCTATGAATGTGGTGGTATAAATATAAAGTATATCAAACCTAAAAAGCAAAAAGCAGACATTTTTACAAAGCCTTTTTTAAAGCATCAATACTTACACAATGTAAATAATAAAATTCATAAAATGTATTAACTAAGCTAAACGTGTTTTTTAGTATATTTTTATTTATAAAAACTGTTGATATTGCAAGCATAGTTGGATAATATTCCAATATTAAGATCAAATTTGGCTAAGTCAAATCAAGATTAATAATAAAATGTAGAAATAAATAAGACACAACACTAGAAATAAAATTGACATAATATTAAACTTAACAAAACAAATACAAAAATGTTTTAGTCCAATTTAATGTTTTTAACAAATAATATGATATGAAATACATTGCTCTTATAGTATCAATAAAGTTGCATTTATTTAAGTTTATGCCAAATAAACCAAATTTGGATTATATTTATTTTATATGCGTGCATATGAGTACATCTGGTATTAGTTTCATAATATAAAGTTTATTTGCACTAAACAATGTAAATGAAAATATGTGATGTGAGATAAAAACGGAACGGTATTTAATATCAACCATTTTCTTTAAATTATTTCTTTACTAGAATTTCAATTTCAAGAGAATGGTTTAAGAATAATATTATTATTCTATATGAATTTGTCGAGCAAGCCTTTATTAAAAATTGTCCATGACGTACAATCGGATGTGTGAGATGGAAATGTGTGAGTGTGTGAGTGCAAAGTACATTAGAGACCCTCTTTATTCCGTCGCACGACATAAATTTTCCAATTTCAGTCGCCCTTCTCGTGAATCTCTAGTTTATTTTGGAGGGTTTGCAAACTACTTCGAAACTAAATTAAGCCTTGGAGAAGGCATCTGTGACCACACCCTGGATGTTGCGAACGAACATTTGCATGTGACGTATTTTATTGCTGCCATCAAGATAAACTCGGGCTCGTTTAGAATGTGATGGAGCAATGAGTTTTCCAGTTTACAATACAACCTTCGATTCTTACTGTTTTTTCTACGTCTTCTTTTCGTAGAAAGCGGAAAAAATCACTACCCGATTCAGGACATTTGTTCATTGCTTGATTTATTATATAAAACACTACGTTTAAAAGATTTATGTGATATAATACGATATTTATATCTGTTTACTGTCTGAAAAAAATATTCAATTGCTTTATATCAATTTTATTGAACAAATAATAAATATATGTTTCCTTTCATACATATAACCTTTTTATTGGGGTTTTATGGCATTAAAAAGTAAACCACTAATGATGGTAGCGCTACGGGTGTCAAAGCATAATAATCCATCTTGTATGTTTCTATGGGATGAGTATTTAATCCTGTCATTGTGTAACATTGCCCAGAGAAACCCTACACATATATAGCAACCCTCATATATACCGCTGTTCAATACTGCATTGACTGACTTTCATTACGTGCCCAATACCTGAGAATTTTCAAACTAATATTGTGGAATGTATTGAATAGCTCGAGTGCAGAATACAAACATGATGTATTATTAGTTTTTCAACTTAACCTTATTAAATGTAAACAATTTTCTAATGCCTTTTACTAAACTTTGATGTTCCTCGGGAACTTTTAAGTGAGTTTTCTCTTTTGCTGCATGACATATACTATTATTTCTTTCTTGTTAGTTTAATTCTTTTTATCTGTAATCGTACGTAGGGACCAAATGTACTAGAACGATATGCAAAACGAATGTAAGGAAAACGAATTCGACCATCTCCTATATTACGATAAGGGGAGAGCTTTCTTATCTATTTCGTAACTTGAATACAAAAAATGGGAAAACCTAGTAGCGTTCTATTTTATAAATTAATTCGGATAATCTTGTCTTTGCGAATAAAATGATTCAAACGGATTTAGAAGATAATTAAACTGACTGATCTAATTCACATTGGGTAACTTTTATGTCTAAGATCGATGGTTTAAATTAAAATTATCAAGGAAGCGGTATGTTAGCATATAAGGGTGGAGATTTGTGGTACATAGTGGATGTATGTTAATTGATAAC
Organism: Tachinus rufipes; assembly: GCA_963932245.1. Classification (NCBI taxonomy): domain Eukaryota; kingdom Metazoa; phylum Arthropoda; class Insecta; order Coleoptera; family Staphylinidae; genus Tachinus; species Tachinus rufipes. Next base: position 64,474,838 of record OZ010745.1, on the reverse strand, counting down.
CGAATGTTCTGCAAAGTGTGGTTTAATTAGGAAATTAGAAAGTAATTAGACGTACTTCCGAATCCGCCCGTCTCCCTTATGAATGAATTTTGCGCGTATTATAAATCTTCAAGTTCGTTATGAGTTTAAGCAATGCAAGAGGGTATGTAATTCTTATTAATTATCATGCATATATTTCTACAAATGCTGTAACTCGATTTGATTTTGAATAAAGGTGCGCCAAATATACCGGTGTGCCAAATAAAAAGAATAATGTGTTTTTTGTAACGGAAGCCGGTCGACCTAAATTCAACGTCGGTAATTTTATATATTATAATTTAATGCAAAGGTCAGGATACACACAGCATCCGAAGACGAATCTTGACACAGTTCGTTTGTTCCATTTTTTTGTATCAGACAATAATAGGTTGGTGTCATATTTTGGGGTGAAAGGGTTACGGAAACACAATAAAAAACACCCTGAAGACAGCGTTAGGGTAACACGAATACATTATTCCTGGGGTGGGAAAATAAAAGGGTTACAAAAAACTATGCAAAAAAGGGTCACATAATGTGTGATATATTGAGGTATGTATGCAAAATTGTCCCGGTCTGCGCCCTTATTTGCGAACTTTTTTTATTATAAGGGTTCGTAATTTTAATATATGGGATTCACTCTTTGTTACCATATATGAATGCTTAACTAGATGTATTCATATACACGAATGCGACTGTCATAACTGAACGATTATCAATGAAGAATTGATGGCCGATCGAAACCATTCATTCCGGATGTCTATTACTTTTCAATGACACATTAAAACATATATATCATAAAATACACATAGCAGAACTTATTGGCTTTTCTTTCTACATCGCTGCACCGAAATTAACGATTTATATATGCGAATTGGAAGCGCTGTGCATACATTGTTACTGGTTTGCGTTTTCACTTTCATCAAGCTTGCTTCATTGATACAATAAATCAAATACTTTTTGTAGTAGTATGTTTTTACATTTATATGTAATTATCTACATGAGATTAGTAAACTAATTAATAATAATAACAGTTTATTTTCTTTCCATTTGGCCACGAAAAGTATTTTACAATTTATACATTACTTGAACAAAATCAATATTTAATAAAACTTAATATATCAAAGTTTGTAACAATTTAAAGCAATCAAATAATTGCTAATATTAAATAAAGATTTAAAATTAATTTCATCAATATCTTGGCTAATCTCTGTTTTCTAATTTTGACGTTTAAAAGCGATATTACTCACTTTTTAGCAACCACTACTATTTTTTTGTCTACTCTACTTTTAATACATAATTTTTATTAATAATAAAACTTTTAAATATTGTCAATAATTATTTATTTAAAATAAAAATAAAAGTTTTTTAGTAATAATGATATAAATTTTGATTAATTTGATATACTGTAAAAAAGCTGATTTAACAACAGAAACAAACTCGTCTGATTGCATCTCTTACCAAACAATTTAGCAATATATATTTTAAGCTGGAGCAAACAATCGGGGCTATTCTCTAACCACATTGCTAGAAGTAAGCAAGATATATATTGCTAACTAATAATATGAACTGTTTTTATCAAATCTTGCTTGATAACAATATGTACTTTAACCAAATAATATTGCTCCACCACTGAAAATGCTCTACGTAAATACTAATTATGTGTTTTTTCAGATTTTTTCAGTGAGCTACTTCCTAGTAATATTCAATCAAAATTTGAAAAAATTGAGTTTTTTTGTTTTTTGATTGTTTGTAACTTTCCAGAATTGCATTTTTACGAAAAACATATAAAAAACTTTTTTTTTCAAAATTGTCCAAAAAAATAAGTTTTTAACGCCAAATTTTTATTTCTTATATTTTGAAATTTTTGCAGAACTTTAAAAGTTTTTCTTAAAAAAAGATAAAGGGTATTTTTTTTTTCAAATATGAATTAAAACGTGTTTTTATATGTGCAAAAAATGAAAATTTCAGGAAGTGATGTGCACTACGGTCCGAAATATCTTAAGAATGTATCCATTTAAAATTAAGTTTTTTTTTTTATTTTTTAATCGTTTGTAGCTTCTCAGAATTGCATTTTTAGAAAAACAATTTTGCAAAATTTTCAAAATTTAACGAAAAAATTTCTGTTTTTAAAAACTTATTCTTTAGACAATTTTGAAAAAAAAGTAATTTATAATTTATATTTTTTTTAATGCAACCTTGAAAAGTTACACACGATCAAAATATGTAAAAAACGCAAAAAACTCATTTTTTTTCAAATTTTGATTGCTTATTACTAGGATATGGCTCACTGAAAAAATCTGATTTTTTTTTATAATCAGATTTGCCAAGTTTCCTGATGTGATAAGCGTTTATATTGCTAGCAATCAAAATTTGTTAAAATGACAGTTTATATTGTTAGCAAGCAAGGTTTGTTAAAATGACATTTCATATTGTAAGCTATCAATATATATCTTGTTTACTTCTACGGATATGTGCATAGAGATTAATTTTGAATAAATGTATTTTTCTGCAACGTCATCTGCCATGTTTTTTAATACTGTTATTATTGCTAGCGTTTGCTGGTGGAGTTGCAAAAGACTGTACAATTTTTGGTAGCATTTTATTCACACTTTTTATTTCCATAAGTAAAAATAATCGCTTTCTTAGATTTATATTTTGTTAAATGTTTCTTAAAAAAAATTATTTGATGGTAACTACAAATATTAATATAGCAAAATATAGTCCTTATGAAACGTAGCAGTACTTTCCTTAGATAAAAACATTTTCTATAGGGTTTTTCAATAAAAGGTTTCATTTTGATATTTAAAAAATACGGATGTTTTTAAGACAAATCAATAAATGTTTATTTCATTGTAAAGAGAAAGGTATGCCATTGACATTTAAAAACGATATTAGTTAAATAGCCGCCACGGTTACGGTTGCAGTACCACATTCTTTTTATGAAATTTTTCATGACCAATTCGCACTTTTGCGGCTTGCGCACTTTACGAATTCTATCTTTAAGGTCTTGAATCGATTGTGGAGCATTGGCATAGACCTTATCTTTAATTCTGTTCGTAAAAAATTATTAATCATAGCTTGGTAGCGCCATCCATTCACCGTAACAGTTGCACCAGCCTCATTTTTGAAAAAAAATAGGGTCTAATCACACCGCCAGCTCAAAACAGTGACACGTTGAGAATGCAAAAACTGTTCAACAATAGTTCTTGGATTCAAATGCGACAATTCTGCTTATGAACGTAGCCTCCGAGGTGAAAATGGTCCTCATCACTAAAGATGATTTTTCAGTAAAATTCCAAATCATTTTGATTCATTTGAAGAACCTAATCAGCGAAGATATGACGTTTATAGTGATTGACCGGCTTGACTTCTTGTGTTAACTGAACTTTAAAAGCCTTAAGACTTAAGTCTTTATGCTAAATACGGTGTAACGTCGTTTGTGGGATGTCTAACTTTAAAGATCGACGAGGAATTGACAAACCTTGGTTTTCTTCAACACTACGGGCTACATTACGAGAAGGTGCTTTACGGCGACTAAAAAGTGCTGTAGTTATGCAAACTGTGACTGAAAGTTTTTTACTATTTTTGTAGTAAATTTTAATAATTTCAATGCGTTGTTGAAGCGTGTATCGTATATATTTTTAATAATGGCGTAGTTTTTACTTGTCAAATGTCAAAAGATAATAGCTTCAAAATTGACAGCTGCCCAAATACGTTGTATGTAGGCTAAAAATAATTATTTTATTCACTCATCTTGGCATAAATTTATTAATTGAAGTTTGACAAATTTTTGTTTACAATCATCTCTAAATCTAAGTCCACTTATTGCGCTAATTGGTCTTTTCAGTATTGAGAAAAGTACGTGGTTTTCAAATGTACTCATATTAAAATGCCATAGACAAGTGTACTGTGGTAGATGGCAAAGTAGTAAGCCTGTCTCAGAAAGTCAAACTTTATGTAGTCTTTTAGATTTTTTAAAACAAACACATCGTTTGTTAACATGTCATTTTAAGGCGGTGCCAATATATAAACGCGCTCGCGAATGTGCATAAAGGCGATTTAAGTAATGGTGATTAATCTGTTATTTAAAAAATTAAAAAATTCTGTGAATTAGAACAAACAGTGGAAAGGAGAAAAGTTTATTGTGAAAGTTCAAAAAAGTGTAAAACTGGACACACTAGAAAATAAAGATGCGGTCGTGTTTTAAAACACACTCGTGTCGTGACGCGCAACACGTCTAGTGTTACATAATAAAACATAAACGCGGAAACAGCAATTTGATATTTAATTAATAAGTGAAACTAGGACAAGGGTCAAATAACGTAATAAGATGGATGCATTTTTAAAAAGCGGAATGTTGCAAAGAACACCGCCGTATAAAAAAAAAGATGAAAAATTAGGTCAAACGAATCAAAAAAGAGGGAGAGAAATAGATTCGCCAAGAGGTAACAACGAGGCGAAGAGAGCAAATAACCCCACAACAATCCAAATAATGGGGAAATTAATTAGAGAGTTAAAAAACTTAACCAGTGAGTGTACAACCACTAAACTAGAAATTAAAAAGGTGGCGAATCAACTAGAAACAAATATGGAGAGAATGGAATTTGAAGAAATCCAAAAAAAAAGTACAGGACTAAGAAAATAAAATAAAAATAGGTATAGAAATGTCGACACTGACAATGGAAACTGGAGATAATAGGGAATAAAACCGTAAAAACCATTTCATCTCGGACGAGGAGATATTAGAAGTGGTTAATGAAGAAGATATAAAAAATATTATAAATAAAGAATGGAAAGATACAGACTATAAATATGTAAACGTGAACAAAAAACAGTAATGGGAAAGGAAATGGATACTGGACTTTTAATAAATAAAGATGAAATAGGCAAAGAAGGTGGTATCTTACAACAAACAAAAATAAAATACCCTGAACTAATGGAGGAAGAAGGAGAAGATGAAACGCCATATATAGAAAAAGTTAAAAATCTAAGCGGAAAAAATGTGGGAAAAGTACACATCATTAAGCAGAAAATCGAAACGGCAGGAAATAAGGAGATACTAATAGCTATCGACAAAATGCTTATCAAAACAAAAACATTAAGTATTGAAAAAATAAATATACCAATACCAACGGGAATTACGGCAAGAGATGCAAAAAAATTTATGGAAATAGCAGGAAGAAGAACTAACACAAAAATAAAACTGTGCGTGCCAACACAGGGACAGGTAGCGGAGACAAATAGAGAAAAAAATCCAGGAACGGAAACAGGTGCTATAGAAGTGCGCAAACAAGGTGTCACATATGCAGATTTGCTGAGAGAGGCAAAAACCCAGATAAAAGGATCTACGTTCAAGGAGGTAAGAGAAACAAAAAAGGGGAGTTGTTACTAATTACAAAGAGTAATGAGACGGAGAAAGAGATAGAAAAAATTAAAAATGGAATGGAAGGCTGCAATGTACGAAAAGCCAGCAACAAAACCACAGAACTGGTGATAATCAAAGATATTAGCCCGGAAATTAAAAGAGAAGAAATACTCAAAGAAATTATGAACAAAGTGAACACAGAAGAAAGTACAATAATTTCCATAAAGAAAGGTTATAGAGAAAAACAAACCGCTATAGTCAAAATGGTCAAAAAAATAGCGGAACAGATAATAGGAGAAGGAAGAATAAACATAGGACTCATAAGATGCAGAGTAGAGAAAGTTAAAGCAAATGAAAGAAAATGTTATAAATGCTGGAGGAAAGGACATGTAGCGGCAGAATGCAATGGGGAAGACAGGTCTTCGCTATGTATAAAATGCGGAAAGGAGGGACATCAGGTTGCCGAATGCAGAAACAAAGAATACTGCATTGAATGCAAAGTATTAGGACACAGAACGGGAGAGAAAGATGTCCAGCTACAAAGAAAAAAGAAATGAAGAGAACAAAGAAGAATATGGAGGACAACAACCCAGATAACTGGAGAGAACACGAGGAAAAAATAGTATCACATAATGTATAAGTTTATACAAATAAACATAATGGTAAGCGGATAAGAGACAAAGGAACAGATGCAGCAGTTTTAGCTAGGGGGAAGTGTAGGGACAAGGTGGATAGATGGGGAACACCAAAAGAAGGAATAGTGTGGGCAGAAGTACAAAACATGATAGTATACAGCTGTTATATCAGCCCAAACTTCGATCTGGAATACTATCGAGAGTGGATAGAAGAATTAGAAAGAAGTTTAAGAAACCAGAAAAACAAAAAAATTATTGTAGGAGGAGATTTCAACGCAAAATCACCGAGATGGGGAGGCTACAAGAACGATTTAAGAGGAAAAATCTTAGAGGAGATGATAGCAGGGTTAAATCTTACAATTTGCAACAAAGGAGACAAACCGACGTTTGTAAGAGGAAGCTCAAAATCACATATTGACATCACCATAGCAACGTGGGAAATGGCAAAAATAATAAATGAATGGACCGTGACTGAAGAAGAATCACTGAGTCTACACAAACATATACAATACAATACAAAGGAGAAAGGAAAACAGGAGCACACGAGAGAAGGTAAATCGAACGTAAGAAGAATGGACAAAGAAAAGATAAAGAGAGACATGGAAACAGAAGAAGTGACAGAAAACGAAAATATTGAGAAAAGCGGCGGAGGAAGCAATTCCTAGGTACAAGGAAGGCGGACGAAAAGGACCATACTGGTGGTGTGAGGAAATAAAAGAATGCAGGAAAACCACAATACAAACAGGGAAGAAAATCAAAAGGCTGAGAAGAAGAGGAGAGAACACAGAGGAAATAGAAGAGAAACTAAAAACGACAGAAAAATCTTAAAAAAGGCAATTAGGGATAGCAGAAAAAGATGCTGGAAAGAAATGATAGAATCTATAGATGGGGAAAACCGTACAAAATAGTGATGGACAAATTGGGTGGAAGAACAAAAGGAATCTGCTTAAAAGAAGACAAAGAAAAAGAAGTCATAATTAAAAAACTATTTCCCAAGGGAGAACCAGTAGAAAAACCAGAAACAAAAGAAGAAGAAACAGTTATGGCAACAGTGGAAGAGATCAAAGAGATCATAAAAGAATTGCCTAACAACAATGCACCAGGTCCGGACGAAATAACAACAGAGATTGTTAAAGCAGCTTTAGACGGAAACGAGATAAAAATAACTCAAGTAATCAACAGGTGCCTAAAAGAAGGAACTTTCAAAGGATGTTAGAAAGAAGCCACTCTGGTACTGATTGAGAAAAAAAAAGTAGGAAAAGCAACGTCATACAGACCAATAGGCTTAATCAACACACTAGCTAAAATAATAGAGAAAGTTATTGTACGGAGATTAGAACAAGAAATAGAAGAAAAAGGAGGATGGGAAAAAGAACAATACGGATTAACTAAAAAAACAACCTTAGGAGCTATTGAAAAAGTGAAAGCAATAGCAAAAGAAGCAAACAGCGGAACGCAGAGGAAATGGCAACACTGTGTAATGATAGCGTTGGACATACAGAACGCGTTTAATAGCGTATTATGGGCAGCAATCATAGAGGCGGCACAGAAGAAAGAACTGAGCAGAAAAACAATCAAGATTATATGGAGCTACTTACAGGACAGAAACCTAGTGACCAAAAAGGGAAGATTCAAACTTACCAGAGGGGTACCGCAGGGCTCAGCACTGGGACCAAAACTGTGGAACCTTGTCTATAACGAGTTACTTCGAATGAAGATGCCGGAAGGCGTGTCAATAACAGCATTTGCGGACGACATAGCAGTAGTAGGTAGAGACGTAGAAATAGAAGTACTAAAAGGAAGATTAGAGCTGGCAATTGATATGATACAAATATGGATGAGAAGTAAGGGCTTAAAACTAGCAACACAAAAAACTGAGGCAGCATGGCTATCGACTAAGAGGAATAACAGAGGAACAGGTAAGATACAGGTGGGAGATCAAGAGATAACCATAGGAAAAAAAATCAAATACCTTGACACTTGAAGCAAAGGGATGGAATGAACAGGTTAAGGAAGCGGTCATTGGAACAAATGAAATTGAGAGAAAACTTGGTAGACTTATGCCAAACAACGGAGGTCCAGGAGAAAAAAGCAGAAGGTTAATAGCAACGGCAGCAAAAAACAAATTGCTGTACGCCGCAGAAACATGGGGAAAAGCCATAAAAACAAAAAAAAACAGAAAGGAAGTAAGAAGAGCCACAAGAGCAAGCTCGCTAAGGATTTGTAGAGCTTACAGAACAGTGTCACAGGAGGCAGTAGAGGTAATTGCGGCAACACCTTCCGCAAATATGATGGTGGAGGAAAGAATAGAAATAAAAAAAACTTGTAAAAGAAGGAACGAGTAAAAAAGAAGCCAAGATAAGAGCAAGAGAGAAGACTATGGAAAGATGGCAGAGAAAATGGGATACAGGAGAAAAGGGGAAATGGACGAGAGAACTAATCCCAGACATAAAAGAATGGGTAGAGAAGAAACCCGAGACGTGCTATTATACAACACAAATACTGACCGGGCACGGAGCATTTGGAAAATTCTTGCAAAAAATTTAAAAAATAAATGAAGAAAAAAGGTGTACATTTTATCAGGAAGAAACACACGATAACGCAGAACACACTCTAGTAGAATGCGAGGCGTGGGAGGAAGATAGAAAAAAACTAGAATATATACTAGGAAGCAAAGTGGATAAAACAACAATCATTAACAAATGCTTAAAAGATGAAAATAAATGGAGGGCGCTAAAAAACAATAGAAGAATATAGAAAAACAAACAATGGAAACAAACACACAAACTAAAAGCTATAGAAGAGAAAGGAAAGAGATGAGAGAAGCTAAATGGAAACAAGAAAACAGAGAAAAGGATCAATAAGAAAAAAATAAGAAAAGACATGACAATTGTGCATACCAAGAAACAAAAGAAAAAAGAAGAACATTTTCAGAGATTACGATACCAAACGAAATTGCAGAGATTAGGAGAAGGAGAAACGAAATATTGAAGGAAAGCAGAATAACAGAAATAACAAGGCAAATACCAAATGGTAGATATGCACTCACTTTATTCATACTCAAATGATCATGCAATTATTGGCAAATTGATGTATCTAACATCCCTGACAATGCTGATAATTTTTTTAACTTTTTTCGGCGATTACTTTTGACCAATTTTTTAATAAAGACGATTAACTATTTTGTAATGAATATGGTTTCTGCCATTTATTACTTAACTCTATTTATGATGTTTTGCTGGGTCAGTTGTTTGTATTTTGTGTTCTTTACTAACAAGTTTGTTTTATTTGCGTAGCTTAATACTACGCTACCATTTTATTATTATTACTTCCGGAAGATTATTAACATAATTAAAAAATAAAATTAGGCTTAGCACACTGCTTTGTGGTAGACCTACGTTAATTGGTTGTAATAAAAATTTGGTGTAATTTATTTGTACTTTTTGTTGTCTGTTTGATAGAAAAGATTTTAATAAGCTGTTTCTTGAATGTCACTATTAAATGTCTTAGAAAATTTGAGAAAAACTCCCTTAAGAATTTCTTTCTTCTTTGTTCTGCTGTCGAAACAAAAAAGCGTGCGTTTATAGATAAAATTGCAAAATGTCCTAAAAATAAGTGGCAGAGTCTTAAAAAATTATTACTGTACAAATTCAACTCAATTTAATAATAATGAAATTTTTAATTTTAAATTGACTAAAAAAATATTATTTTGTCTAAATTCTAATTAAGTTGGATCATATGTTAAAATATAATTAATCCATGTTTAGTGCAATCAGTATTTCCCGATTTATGTAAAATTGCAAGAATTTTGAAAAAAATAAATGAACTTTTAGATCAAATAGCTAGAAAAATTTTGAAATTTTGTTTGATTGGTTTTTGACACTAAGAAACAAAGAGTAGTGATAAATGACTGCATGAGCGATTTAAGAGCTATTGTAGCAAGTAAGCATTAAGGATTTATATTAGGTTCAACTCTATTCAGCATGTATTCTTTATTTTTGACTAGAAATATTTTGAGCTTAAATACTAAGAAATTACTTTGTGACACTTAAAACAAAAGTAATTTTAACAGACGTCCACAGTACAGCATTGATGGAAAAACTAAAAAAAGATTTCAACAAATAGAAAATGTACGAGTATGTCAGAGTAGTTGTGTGTTTGATCGCTCCCATTAAAAGTGTATATTCTTATACTAATCAGTGAATAAAAGTAACATTTACAATTGTGCTTAATAAAATAGTGTCTATCAAAGTCTACAATTTAAAATGGGTCCAAAGTTACTTGATAGAGAGCCTGACCCAGAAGATGCTTACATAAGCAATGCGGTCAAAATGGCGATGCAAGAATTTTTAAGTGATGGTAAATTTATTAACAATTGTGTAAAGAATTAATGAATTAAAGAATAAACATGAACAAGAAATTAATTCACTTAAGTTCCATAACAATAAGTTAAAGCGCCATATTGATGAGCTTAAACAGTACATGCGTAGAAAAAACTTAAAATTATTTGGCTTATGTGAGACAAATGATGAAAACATAATGGATACTTTTTCAAATTGGTGGAAAAATCTGCACAAGCATTAATAATAAATTAATCTAAGTAGGAATTTCAATAATTATCTGCTATAAATAATGCGTATTAAAAAATTCCTATTCTTTTTATACTCTAAAAAATTATTAGTGTATTTCATTTGTTTTATTTATTTGATGTATTGAATGTTTTTCTTTTACATTTATTATTGTAATTTTTTTTTTGGGAAGCAAATATTCACATTGCTACTTATATTCATTTTGCTTTTATAAATTTGCTGTTCACGCACACGCACTTTTGTATACTTAATTAATTTCAGCTAATTTGATTGTTAACATATACTTGCAAGCATATAATGATATATCATTTAAAAATATTTTTTTACATATTTTTGTTTTGTTTTCGTATTTATTTTATTCAAATTTTTTATCGCTTTTCATTATTTATTTACTGTAGAATTATTCATATATTACATTTTAAAATGATTTAAAAATGAATGCTAAAGAAATAAGATTTGCACATTTGAACGTCTGGTCATTACCTTCACATTTTGTTTACATCAAAGAACTATCTTCACAGTATGAAATATTTGCAATTAGTGAAACTTAGTTAACAGGTAATATAGATTAAACTACGTTTAATATTACTGGTTACACTATAACACGCAAAGACCGCTTTGGTAGAGGTAGAGGTACTATGTAATAAATTAAAATTTCAAAAAATTAAAACCTCAATCACTATTGAACAATGTTGGATCACTGTACTAATTGAAAAGAAAAATTATGCGTTTGGGGTGTGTTATAAACCACAGTCAACTACTTACAAATATTTCATAAAAAAATACTTTATCAATTATTGTACCATTATACAAAATGGTTGTTCTTTTAAGTGATTTTAACAATGATATGCTGAGGTTAGATGCATGTAGTACACTACAGTTATTAGATATGGTTGATGGATTTAACATGAAGCAGCTTATAGATCAACCAACTAGGATAACAGAAAAATCTTCCACATTAATTGATTTAATTTTTACTAATAATCCAAACATAGTTGTTGGGGCAAATTTAGTCAGCGTAGAAAATATTGCAGATCACAAATTAATATGTTGTACACCACTATTAGCAATACTGGTAATGTTTTCTACACCTACCGATCTTACAAAAACCTAGATGTTACCTTATTTAATGCTGATCTTTATGCTATACACTTTTACTATATGATTTATATGCCTGAAATAAACAATAAACTAAATTTCTTTAATAGCAATTTATTAAATCTGGCCAATAAGCATATTCTGTTTAGTCAGTGTCGGATTACTAAGGCCATTAGAGCTATTATAAACAACTGCATAACATCACACTTCGGCAATAGGGAAAGAAAAGAAAGCTTATATAGAACATACTATTAATAACAATTCTAAAACATGTTTAATGTTTTAAAAAAAACTAACATACTATCAACAAAAACAATAAATATAACGCAAGTTTTGAAAAATGTTAATGAAATTAATAATTTTTTTTGTAAAATCTGTTCCTAATATTAATACTAATAGTAATGTACTTTCAGATTATTACAAATTTAACAAACTAATTAATCATTCTTTTTTGTTTTGCCTTGTTGACAACGTGGATATTGTAAAAATCATGTTTAATATCAAATCTCAAGCGGAAGGATCAGACGGTATTAGCATTAATCTAATAAAACTAGCCAGTCCATATGTTATTCTATATGTTGCGCATATTGCTAACACGAGTTTATTAGAGGAAACTTACTCTTCTTGTTGGAAGCATTCCATCGTAATCAATGGAATTACGATGGAATGCTTCCAACCTAAAAAATCTAATCTAATCATTATTTTGTTTTTTTGGTATTTAGAGACATATTCATTTTGTTTTAGTTTTGTTAGCATTAAACTGTAATAAATATTTTTGTTTATTTTAAATGTATTATGTATTATTTTGAGAAAATAAAATCAGTTTATTATTATTATTATTATATTTATATAACCTCTAACATTTTAATTAGTCGAAAATAATTTGCAAATTAAAATATATAGTCGTTAGACAATATTACTACAAAAAACGTCAAAATTGGTACTTAATATGCAATTCATGTTAACAAAACTATTTGCGGCTGAATATTGGTTACACATCTATTTTATTTATAAACTTTAATAATCCTACTCTCTATCTTTCTGAAATTTGACATCCAAACTTTTGATGCTGTTTTGTATAAAAAAAAAACAAACGTTAATTATTCTGCCCTAATGTGCGGCGTTAGGGTTAAGATCCGGATAAATTTCTCAATGTTGCTAGAGAATTGCCGGGTTTAGTCGCCCCGTCCTGTTGTAGTGCCACTAGTAGTATTGTTATGGAAAAATATTAAATCCTATCACATCTACGAGAATATCGGTGAATCTTTCTCTCTTGAAAAATATAGAAAAGTACAGCGCTGTTTTTAAATTAAAATTGGTTCTTATACGACAAAACGCCAACCAACTCAATATCCAAACGATAAGATTTTAGTCATCGCTCTTTTTATATGTTGAACTCCATACAATACTCTATGTCTTCATGTTTTTGGTTAAACATTTAAAGTTACATTTAAAGAGTAATATATTATTTTCTTGCTGAGTTGGATGCTGTAAACTCTTATAATAGCGCAACTATTCTCCCCCCTTAATTTTACAATGTAATAATAAAATTGTTTACTATTATCAATTTGATAACAATTTTTTTTGTTATTAATCTGACAATGGTAAACCATTTTTTTATCTATTTAAGAAGCAACCTTGCAAACTATGGCAATTAATGTAAGATTTAGTTTAGTATATCAGGTAAGAATTTTAGAAAATGTTTCAATTAAAATCTGCCGTAATCAATACAACTCCTAGTCAACACATTGATTGTTCTTGATATTTCTAATTGATTTTGTCTCATTTCATTGCATGCTTTTTAAATTTTTAAAACTTTTTTTGAGTTTTCTAAACAAAATCTAATAGGTTAAGATCTATCTAACAATGTGGATAATTTTTATTTAATTATTCTTGTGCTATTAATGTGTTGGAGCTCTATCGAATTAGAACCAGTTTCTATTTCTAAAGTAATGAGGCACGTCCGTCCGTTAATAAATTTTAAGTTATTTGTAAAAGCTTATAAAATAAAACTGCGTTTAATTTTAGAAGCAAAAAAAGCTATAAGTAGTTTTATGTGTTATACCAAGCTAAACATTAACACTAAATTTATTTTGAAAAAAACGTAGTTGTGTTTTCTGCGGATTTTCATGTGACCAAGCATCAAGATTGTGGTTATTAACTATTTCAGCATTTGTCTGTCTACAAAATTTTATGCAAAAAAATTTGGTTTAACTTCAGATTTATTTAAAAGCTATTTACAAAAAAAAACGGGTTTCTAGGATGCAAATATTTGAATAGGTTGCAAGTGAAGGTTTTTTTTTTGTAATGTACATAGTATCTTAGATGTTGTAGAGTTGCCTTTTAGGAGTTGAGTCTAGGATTTAAATTAAATAAACAAAGAATGCGGTTATTATTTATTTTTAATATTGTATTTTTATTTTTGTTTGGCTCAGTAATTCCAATTTAAACTTAATATACAAAAACGTCGGTGCACATTAATGAATACTTTGACACTTGGAAGTCTTTTATTTGAAAAAGGCTTTTTGTACTCACAAAATCTATAAATAAAATGAATGTTTGCATATTTTTTTATTAGTGAACTGTTTTGGCATAGTACAATACACGTATCAAACCATGTAATTAATGCTCACTGACTAAATGTGTATTGTTGACAGATGCGTTACTAATTTATTTGTCCACAGCTTACTTAAACAATTAAACAAAAAAATAACATTTTTCTCAAGAAGTATTTAAAAATGCATGTTAAGTTTTCCAAAAACAATTTGAATCATCATGCATATGAGCATATTTTTGTAAATCATTATCTACTTTGTTAATTTTATGTTTAAGTCAAAATTACTGCAAATAACTAATCCTATATCTAAAATTAAATTAGTTATTTATATATTTGATAGATATAATAGGTCAAAGGTATGATGTAAGTTAAAAAAGCAATTATTGTACCTACAATTTTAACACGGCGGGGCACCTCCACACAATAAGAAAAAATCTTGCAAAGCCACATCCAAATTTTAATGCAACATAGTCAGTTATTGCTTTTATAATTACTGATGTAAATCATGTTGTGAGAATATTTAAAACAACGAGACTAAGCAGCACAAATCATTATTAAGGAAGATTTGATAAAATATTGTAAATGCTCATCGTATCCTGTTTTCTACTATGCAAAGCATTTATTGACGCTTATCGCAATCTATTTGAAGACTTGTTATAAATATAATTGACTACGTAATTTTAATTACTGCTTAACAAATTAAAAAAAAAACGTTAATATTATATTTTAACTTTTGTTGTAAATTGCACTGAATAATAATATTATAAATAACGATTTTACGTGTATTTTATAATGGAATTTAATAATTTTATTATTATACTAAATTTTCAACGGCTTCCGGAATTAGCTGCAAATCAGTGGGACTGTTTATGATTTTGGACAA
This sequence comes from Tachinus rufipes, assembly GCA_963932245.1. Taxonomy (NCBI): domain Eukaryota; kingdom Metazoa; phylum Arthropoda; class Insecta; order Coleoptera; family Staphylinidae; genus Tachinus; species Tachinus rufipes. The sequence continues at coordinate 64,459,693 of OZ010745.1, read as the reverse complement.
CAATTATTCGACGGGTGTAATAAAGCAATGAAATTTAAACAAGCTCAAGGATTCCATGAAAGTTTTACATCCCAATAAAACATTTTCAGCGAGCTCCTTGTACACAATATAAAGCCCGAAAGGAAGGTATTTATATTTGCTTTCTGAAGTATCCCGGTTTTAGTCTACATGTGGGGGCGTCACATTCTAACAAGCAGCCCGAAATGTCAATGCTTATCCAGCAGTTGAGGGGGTCGTAGAGGGAAGACGAGGGGTAATGTCACCCTGGGCCTGAGGGGGACACTCCTACCTAAAAACGATCCACATTCTGGAGAGATGTCTGGCATTAATTAAGAATTTTTAATCAGCTCTTAGTATTTATCGTTCGTTTCTTTTCGATAGGAGGGTGAATTGCGAACAACCTGTTAAAAAAGCTCAACGCGAGAAGGGCTGCAAAAGAAAAATAAGTGGGGTAGGTTAATTAGAAAATTTGGGTTAGGAAGATAAATGAATTTATTTGGCCTATTTTCTTAGTAAACAGTTTTAATTTAATTGTTAGATTATTTTACAGTAGTAAATATTTTATATATTTGTATGATGATATAATTCATGTATAAAATTTATATATAGAAATGTATATTATATTAATAACTAGACGTATATTGTATTGGTGGACAACAAAACTCGGAAAATTTAATACCCTAAGGGGCTTATTTCTAAGAGCAAGCAATATAATGTTTGTCGTAGAAACGCAATAAATAATATGCAAGTCTTTGAGCCAGCCTGCATGCCTGTAGGTATCAAATAAAGATGTCCAAAGGAATATTCCCAGTTCAGCTCACATTTTCACCGATAATGTAACGTGACTTACTTGTATTGGTTGAACATATCTAAGGAAATGTTTCGGATCAAACAGAAAGCATATAGAGGGTGGTTACTGTTACATTCGAACGCGAGAATGTGAGCGGATAGAATGGGGTCCTTGTTGATAAGGTACATTCTAAGTTACGGACGAAACATTGACTTTGTATTAAAGGACTAACATGCATACTCGTTTCTTCCCCCTTAATTACCACAGTAATAAATAATTGTTAATGCTATTTAGGAATTAATTTTCTACCTGTCCAGTTGAGTCTCCTATAAAAGTTCTTTATAATATATATGTTTTCTCAGCACCAATTGGAAATTGAAAACAGTAAATTTTCCTTAATTATGAATATGCTTTGATGATAAATAGAAGTTTACTACATTATATATAATACAATTACTTAAATTATAAACTTATTTTACCGTTTACAATAATTAAAGGTGTTAATGTTAACTAAGCTGATATTATAATTCTATTAAAACAAAACTTTTATAATAATAGCGCCATTAATTTTAAATGTTAATAATAATTACAATATGTTGTAGAGTTGTTTTGTAATAAAATCACAAAATAATAACTTAAAAAATAAATGTATATTCAAAAGCGGCAGTCTTGCATTTTCAACGTCTGTATGCTAAAAGTCCTGAGATAACAAAGGAATTGCTAGGCGACGTCTTAAGGGGGAGGTCAGTGGTGCCTTGTTAGATAGGGGAGCTGAAATTTGTCGTTTTGTTTGCTTCATATGGACGGTTTATGTTTCCTGCTGAATCAGGAATACAGTTCTGCAGTCGCTTCCCACTGTTACTAAAACACACAGTAATTTGGACAAATACCTCTCCCGATAAGAAAAAGTACAAAAGACATGGCGCCATCGTGATACACATCATTTTTCAACCACCCACCACCCTCTATGATTAAAGTACCCATATTTGCTTAAGTATCTTAGGATATGCGTTTATTATAAACAGGAGTATGTAAATTAATGAAGTTTTTATTTTTGTAAAATATAAAAGAATTGAATAAATTATTTAAAATAAATATTTGTTAACTCAATACATCAATGTATTTTGAAATGTTTCATTTAAGTAGTTTTAAATTTATGTATGCAAAGCAAAGAAAATACAGAAGAAACATATATTTTAGCTTGTTAAAATAAGTCCCCAGTGATTTGGCATGCCGGATTGGCTTTTATATTCGACTGTATTAAGAATACGTCAAGCGAAAGTGTTTTAAAATTGGAATTGGTATAAAATAGGTTACAGGAGAACATGGATCAGTGGCAGCTAATGCATCTACAAACATTTTTTTGCAAAAGTAAAGTAAAAGCACTTCGATCAGAATACGATATTTATTAATAGCGGTCGTATACCAATTGAGTTACATAAAAAACTTTAACAGATTTTATTTATAAAAATATTTTTTAATTGCAATTAACAATTTTATAATTAAAACAAGTCACTAAACATAGTCATTTATTTTAAATTTAATCATAACTAATTGGATCTAGTATTTTTTTAGTTTAGATATTGGTGGGTATCTGGAAAAAATAAAATATGTTAATAAAATTACAAATTTTTTTAAGTATAAATATTTTTAACTTTATTATAATCTAAATAATTCAAATTACTTTTTTATGTAAATATAATATAATTACTAAATATACAATAAATATTTAAATTATTCATAGTTTCTTATTGTAGTTAATCTATTGGTTTTATTTAACAATATCTACATTTAAATATAATTAATTGGCACTACGTATCAATATTCATGTGAAAGAATCTCTTTATGTATATGTATATAGAATAGGATATTCTAGGATGTAGAGATGTACCTTAAGTTCGAGGCAAAGGGGGATTATGGATTTTAGATCCCCGCGCATAGGGATTAGAAAGGCTTGTGAAGGCCGGTGGTATTTGGAGCTTGCGAGGGTGGGTTGATGTAGTGAGGTGGGGGATGAGTTAGGGTTCCATCGGACGCAACTTGCCCGCGTGTTGCGACGTCTTACCTCCCCAAAGACACTCTTACACTGCTTAAAAATGTATAATGCGTCAATTTTGAACTTAAAAAAAGCGAAATACTCAAGAACATGTATATTTTTTAATACTCATACATTATAAACTATGTTATTACATATTTTATGTCACTTTTATTTTTTTTAATATTAATAATAATAATACTTTATTTTTTTTATACGTAAACACAGTTTTTATAAATTTGTTTCTAGTATTTTGATTATTAAGTTAATATAAGCAATAATATTTGTAAATGTTTTCAATTAAAACCAACGTATTAAATATATAAATTTTTGCTGAACAGCATTTCTACAAGTAAAATAATAGTTATACTCTGTATAAATAACCAAAACAACCGTTCGGTAAAGATGTATTTTTGAATCAGACTGGTGTCGTAGTTTTACAGAATTTTAAGTTTCACGCGTAGATGTCGGTAGGGCAGAATATAATTTATTTCTAGTTGTGATTTTATTTATGTTAATTATATAATTTTATATTCCGTAATTAGTCACTTAATGTGTTTTTATACATATATATGATTAATTACGTTTTTTGAAATGGTTGCAACAGATTTTATTATTTTGAGATTGAATTATGAAAATTGTGTTACAATTCTATTATTATTTTAATATATTATAACAATAATAATAAACAAGATTTTTAACAGTTGTGGAGATATTTTTGAGTTGTCAATATCAAACTTGATTTTACTATAGATATGTATACTGTTAAATATATAAAGTATTATATAATATAATAATGTACATTACAGATTTATATAAATATTATAAACGTTTATGTTAAATATATTTTGCACGAGTTTAAAGCAGACTTTGTTGAATCCTTTGTGTGCGGAATGCTGGGAATATTGAAAATGTTACTCTGTGAACGTGACTCGTGGTTACCTAGTCGTGGCACCCTATGGGGTTAGAACGGGGGTGTTAGATAGGGGGATGGGTGGCCACCCTCGCGCGTGAGGAACGACCGGGCAGAACCGATCGAAGCCGGCTTGACTGGGTGTGGCCCATGCGTAGCGGTCATCTTCCAAAATACCCCGGCGCCTCCACCATATTGAACCTCGGAACCGTCCCCTCCCGCCTAATAGTCCCATCCGCGCGCTAATACCTGTCGCGACGGTTTTTTTGCCGTCGAAGCATTCCCATTACAGGAACATAACTCAATTAAAAACGCGGGGGCAATAAATCAATGTACATTTCCTAAAACGTAATAAATAGCATAGGAGTTTATTGCAGGTCCTCATCGCGCCATACAGTAGCACCTTAGTTGAGAGTATTTACGATCATACACCACCTTAAATCTAATAGCGTATATATCATCAGTTTCATAGTCCTTCAGAGTATTATTCCCGTGTAAAAGCTTTACAACTTCGTTGGCTTATTAAATAAATAGAGAATTTCAAACCTCACATTTAATAGCTACTGTATGTCAGTATAAAACATTAAATATTAACTATATTAAGAATCTCTGAAATATCTTAAACATAAAATCACAAATGAAGGAGGCATATTTGCTCCTTTTGTTTGAAGCAATCAGATTAACTAAATACAACATGAAAGGATCTTTATACCAGAATTAAATTCATATGGTACATTAGCAGAGAAAGTAATTTCCTTTTTGTATTTTGGGATTTCTCTTGTGTGTAGGTTTTAGTAATCGACACAGAAGACTTTAAAACGCTATGTTTTTTATACTGTTGCATTTGCATAAAGATGAAAGGGCGTTAGATGATCTCAGAATATATAATAACCCCGTCATATAGGTGTAACATATATGTTGGCGTAGGTGTAACGAAACATGTCTTGTACTTCTAATACAGTAATATAAGTTAGGTATGGAGTTTCAAACACCGTCTATAATTAATATTTCAAGCAGACACATGGCCTTAACAGGTATTGATGCATGCGTTCCTGTCACGCGCAAACCTCGATGTAATATATATCTTTATATAGTTAGGCCCTTGTTATATACATGAAGTTATAAGCCGACTTGTTATGTCGTAGTTTAATATTGTTGATAAAGTAGGAGCACTCATTGTGAGGATTCCGTCTATGTTACAATCTACAGCTCCCCTACGAAGACTTATTTGAAAGGTGTCCTTTGTTTCAGTACGTCATTAATATTATTAATTGTTTACTTGGTATTCCAGTCAGCTAGGAAATGTACCCTTTATAAATTATAGGTATATATAATATATCAACTAATTGTTCTTCAAATCTAAAACCACAATACCAAATAATATTGCCTCACAAAGTTCCTACCATAAATTATTATTTGATTACTCCGTACTGATTTTACATCGTGACGTTAAATCTAGAAACTAATTTATATATTCAATGATTGTATATGTTTTTATTCTTTTAAAAATCTGGTTCAACTTTATAGATACTATTAATTATTTGACTTTATTTAATACAATATTTTTTAGTAAAAATAAATATTTATTGTATAAATAAGTAAAAATACTTTTAAACTACAAGCAAAAAACGCCGCGTATAAAATTCCACAAGTTTTATCCGCGTTGTCAATAGTAACGTATAAAAGAAATTTTATCTATACTTTTTGACAAGAAAATATCAAATTTAATCATAAGTGTAGGTAAAACATTAACTGTGTTATATAAATGTTTGTAAAAATTGCAAAATGCAATTACTTAAAAAGTTAAAACTTAATTCAAAAAGTTATCAAAGACGGAACTTTAATAGAACTGCAAGTAATTTATTTACATAAGCTAGTGCCGTTTGAAACCAATTTTTTATTTTTAGCATAAATGTATGTCTACATATCTCAAAAGCCAAATAAAATAAGTCATAAGTGCAAAAATGTATTTGGTATACTATTAATAAAATTGTGTATCAAGTCTTTACTAAACTTTTGGCTTAGTAAATAAATAAATAATTTGTTTAAAAACTACATAATTTTTTTAAATATGACATTTTCTAACGTAGTTACTCTAAAAACTTTCGTTTTTTAGTATCAGTTCTCTACACAGTTTAATAAAATAAACATTTTTTATAATACATTAAAAATAATTTTACGTTAAAAATGTCAAAATTATTTGTTTTTGTTTTAAAATTAATGTTCTTTTTTTAATAAAACCTTCTCATATCTTAAAATATATAAAATTGACTTACAATACTTTATACATGCAAAAAATGATTTTAAATCAAATTTAATAACATTTTTATTATTCCAGAGTTTGAGTTGTCAAAATAGATAGATTGAACATGCTGCAGTCTCATTAAATAGCCGTTTGGAATTTGATAGCTTTTTATTGCTGGGCTAGTCAAAATCAATTTTTATCAAACTAAAATTTTTTAAATTTAAAAAACATTATTAATTTGGAAATCATTAAGCAATATTCATAACACAGACAAAATACATATACCCTGACTTAATAAGTTAGTAGCAATAAAAATGTAATCAACTGATTGCTAAATTTAAATTTCTGCAAAATTAATTTACTTTGTAGATCAATATTATTAGATAAAAGCAATTTTGCAACATTACATTATTCAGTTCTTTTCGGTAATACAAATATTTTAAATCTTTATGTAAAAATCTTGTTGTTGCTAGATTGTTAAACGCCAGAAAGATTACTGCTTTTCTAGATGTTGACGTACACATGCTTACAGGCTGCATTTTTATCAACAGCACACAATACGACAATTTTGATGAAAAACATATAATCAACTAAATTTTTAAGCAAATTTAGTACTGAATTAAATTTTCTGTGCGGTTTTCATGTTGTTAATGTGTTTTCTGTGCAATATTTATATTAAATAAGGTATTTTTTGTGCAATTTGGAAATGTTTTAAACATATAATTTTTCTGCATTAATTTTGATCAATTTTCATTTTTTAGCATTAAATTTGCTAAGAGTTTAAGTTTATTAAAAACTTCATAGCAAATCTAATGCTAAAAAAATTGTTGGTTTTATGGTATTGAGGTAGTTTTTGTGCAATTAAAATTCTTTTTGTGCAATTTTAACTTTTTTAAACAAATCTTCAGCAATCTTTTTGCACCAATTTAAAAAATAGTAATAAACTTTTTTTTTTCAATTGTTAAAATTTTTTTTGTGTGAAATTTTCAAGCTATAAAAGTCTTTTCTGTGCAATTTTATGCTATGAAAGTCTTTTCCGTGTTATTTTTAGATTTCTAATAAAATTTTATGCCACAAATAAGTTTTCTGCACCAATTTTGATAAATTTCATGCAAAAAACTTAATTTCTGAGCAAATTTATTGCTAGAAATAACTTTTCTATTCGGTTTTTATATTATTAAGGTCTTTTCTGTTTAATTTTTATATTAAATAATACTTTCGGAGCAATATTAAATTTTTAAGCTAAACTTGTGTTTTAAGTAGGTTTTCTATTTTGATAAATGTCGTGTATAAAATTTTATTTCTTTGCAAATTTAATGATATAAATGAGTATTTAGTACAATTTTTATGTAAGTTAAATGTAGTACTAGTTTAAAACAACATTATTGTTTTTTTTATCTAGTCTAGCGGACTACCCAACTTACACACAATGCACTGAATAATCACTTTTGCAAGATGCAAAATTATATTATCTTCATAGAAAAGAATAAATTACTTAAAAATAATTGTTTTATCTATTGCTTTGCAATTACCAGTTAAGTCACAATAGGCAACCTAACCTAAGCTAATCTAAAAACGTAATATGTTGCTTTCCAATTGTTAACTATACCACAAAATGCATACTTTAATTTTTAAAATTTAAATGTCGCTTTGCAATTAGCAATTGCAATTGTATTTTACAATTGAGTTTCAGTAGTTATTTCTATTATATAACCAAGTAACGCGCATATAACATTAACAACTTATTTGTCAGTTTTTTAAGTCAACATTGACGTTTTAATAGGTTATTCAGAGTATAACAGGGGTGCAATTAACCCATTGTTTGTAAAATGTATTGAGTATTATAGGAGGTATATACTGTAAATAAATTTACTCCGGGTATAGTTATCCGACACATATCTGATAATTGAGGCGTGTAAAAGCAAAAGTCGTCTTATCCACTTTAGTCGATTCCGAGATAAATGAAAAAAACGTGTGCACGGTATATTACTAAGTAATTATTATAAATAATAGAATATTCTTGTGTAAGACATTGATAAAAATTGTCAACAGAAATTTATTTAAACAATATTGATAAGGTTTTTGATAAAAATTATAATTAAATATGAATAAGACAAGTTTTGCAACAAGAAATTTGAAATATGGAAATATATTTTTTTATTTTTTTACAAAATAAATACAAATTTCAAAACATTATAATTTGATTAAATCAAAAATCTTTTAGCATTAGAAAACCTAAAATGCCATGACAAGACGTGCTTAAAAAAATCTTTAACTCGGGTTTTCCAATCTCTCACAGAGCAATCTTTACCTAATTAATGCGTTGTTACAGTGACATGCTTTTTAAAAATTTTGAGTGTCAGTGTCGCACACAACTCAATAGCGCCCAGGAACAGCATCCTCTCATTGGCTGCGTTGATAAGACTAGTTTTGATTTGCAACCTCAGGTGGATAAGACAAGTTTTGCAACTACACATTTATTTTAAATGAGATAAATCAAGTTTTGCAGTACAATAATGTATTTAGCACATACAGAATTAAAAGATCTACACAATGACGTATGTAACTCATTTAACATCAAAAGTGGATAAGACAAGTTTTGCTTTTACACGAATCAATTGTTAAAATATAATGTATCAACTGTATCAAGTATTCAACTAAAAAATAAATCTATTTTTTTTTTAATTTTAATGGGGCCACAATAACCATGTTGCTAATATAGCCTTAAAAGTATCTAAAAAACTAGGATTTTTTAATAGATTTAAAGCTTGCTAGAAATTCTAATAATTATTTATTTTCAGTTTAAAAATGTAAGACTAAAACTTTAAAGAAAAGTTTTTTTAGCTATTATATACCATTTTTTCGGAGGATTATAATCCGCAACTATTTAAGGTTAATTTGTACCGACTGTTAATGTTTTCAATGTAATAATTTGAAGTTCAAAAATATTTTTTGTGACATATATTTAATATTCACAATTTTAATGTGCATTATTGTTTTAGAAATACTATAAAAGAAGTTTTTTATGTTATTTACTTAACTATAAAAAATATGCTATTGGAAACATTTTTTTTATAGTATTTGTTTCTGATTATTGCACAGTTTAAAATATTTGAGGTTAGGATATTTTAATAAAATTTATATATACTTTATTGTGCTGATTTAGTTGACTAACAACAACCCACTACACAATAACATAATTTTATGACGTAGATATATAGATGACATATTTTGTATATTTAGAAGGCAACCAAATTACATAAATTATTTACATTCATATATCAATAGCTTAACTATAAACATACAATTTACAATAGAAATAAAAAGTAACAAATAAATTTTCTTGATCTGACAATAATCAAAAACAATTCAAACAAACTAGACTTCAAAATTTACAGAAAACCAACAAATTCAGGCATAATAATCCTTTTCAACTCAAATCACAGTTTCAAGAACAAATTTGCAGCTTTTTGCTCCCTAATACATAAAGCACTATCACTTTTACTATCATCTACACATTTACAGCTTGAATATAATACAATATAACAGCTAGCTATAAATAATCGATTTCCTCTCAGCACCATAGACAAAATAATTAAGAAACATACACAAAAAACACTACTTGACAACATAACACTACTTACAAACAACACCAAAAACACAAACACTCAATACAGAAAGTTAACATATTACAACAACACCAGTAACAAAATACAAAAACTATTGTACAAATACTATTTGAAAGCTTCACTATCTAACTCTAACACCATCCAAAATAACATCTGCAATCAAAAACATACATCAGACAAACTGACTAAATCAGGAATATACCAAATCAATTGTCAAGATTGCACAGCTTTGTATATAAGACAAACTGGTAGAGCACTTAAATACAGACTCAAAGAACATACACACAACAATCACAAACACACTTTCAATATCAAAAACAAAATTAATATAAAACTCTTACACCAATGTAAAAACGGCTTAAAAATGACAATACTAGAATCATATGAAATAGACAAATTAAAAAACAATAAAAACTACAGATGCCTGAACGAACAAATCAATAACCCATACCAACATATCATTTAAAAAAAAAAACAATAACCACACTACACTTATTCACTCAACAACAATAACCAATTTATAATTTATGTAATATTTTTAGAACTGATGATGGCCTAACAGCCAAAACCGGTCTTAATACAAATTAAAATAACTAAATCAGCACAATAAAGTATATATAAATTTTATTAAAATATACTAACCTCAAATTTTTTTTTATCAATTTTTTGTGATATTTTGTAGTGTCATCTCTAAGTTTGGTTTCACTTGCTTAACATTTGTCATTTTTATCAGTTCAATGAGTGATTTACAACTTGAACATAGAAAGTCATGATTTTTTTTTATCTTAAGAGAGTAGTGACAGTAGATGGAGAAAATAACCCATCTTAATTTTAAGTTAACTATTTATGATGACCCAAAGAGTAAAAGACCTTTGGATCCACAAACTGACCAAATCATCAACAGAGTTAAAGATATGGTGTTAATTGACTGTCAAATAAAAGTTCCAAGTTATTGCTTGAGAAATAGGAATATCAGAAACAAATGTTTTAAAAATTGTACATGAAGATTTTTGAAAAAAGCGTTGGCATGGTAAAAAATAAAAATTGTATAGACAACAAATTTGTAAGAAAAATTTAACAGTTTTATCTTAAGTTGATCTTTTTTTTTATTGATTTGTAACTGGGTATGAGATATTGGTACACTACCGAGATTTTCGCACAAAACAAAAATCTATGTAATAGGATCATAAGGCTGGAGAATTTATGACATTTTATAGCGCTTTGTTACACCAAAAAAAACGGCTGAAAATTATTATTAAACCAAATTTTCAAACGTTATAGAAAAAGGTTTCAACTATACATTGATACTTTTTAATTTTTTTTAGACAATTAGTTTTAATGTATTACTTTTTTAAAACCTAGAAATTTGTTTGGTTTAATTATTTATTTGCAAGTTAAATATAACTTTTAATCTTTCCTCAAAAGTATTAATGTATAGACGGTTGTATGCACTATATATTAAATGAAATAACAGTTGATTGAAAATTATTGTTTAAACATGAGTTGTCAGAAAAGTTTTCTAATAAGAACCAATGTTAATTTAAAACGAGTAAGCCCGGAAATTTTCTAGCAATAAGTGCTTGCAAAAACTCAAAAACGTATTTTTTTGCGTGAAAAGTTATACCTACATTTTTTTGAGACGCAGAAGATTTTTTTAACTGGTTGTAATGAATGTATGCCAAAAGAGACTACAATAACGAAAAAAGTTTACAAATATTCCATTAAAAACTCTATAACGGCTAGATAAGATTAAAATCCCCACAATTATAATAAAAAAACTTTGTTTTTGCATTACAATTGCAGGGTACATAAAGCACAAATTATTCAAAAAGTAGTTAATGAATGCGCGTTTGAGAAATTACAATATATACCTTACTGTCCAATTAAGGCCTTCTTATTCGAATGGCGACTTGGAAAACGCTATGAAGCCACCAAAAGATTGTTTTCAAATGTTTAGCGTTAATGTGTCAGTGTTAATGGTTATTATGTTGAAAATAATATTTTGTTTGCTTTGTAACCTCTTGTTTTTTTATAGCTAGATAGATAATATAAAATAAATAAAAAACTCCGCTTGGAATTTAAGAAACACAACAAAAAATGGAACTTTCACAACAACAATTATTAACCAAAAAAAAATTGTTTGCATTTGCAAGTACTTTTGACAGTCAACAACGTCGAGTTTTAATAAAAACGTTTAGTCATTCTATTTTATATTTATTTGATACTTAAAATAGTAGATTGATGATATATATGTTATTAATATACTTTTAGCAACCATCTAAGTAAATAATAATTTATAGTTTGTGAAAACCTTCAATCTCAAAGTAATAAACTGGTAATCTGTTGCTCACACCATATTGTTACTTAAGAACCAGATAACAACTAATAACATCATTTACTATAATAGTCAATTATTACAATTGTTTTACAATTAGCAAGGTGGTGCAAAACTATAAAATATTTAAAATTGTGCAGAAATAAGATGCAATTTTTAATGGTTAACTATAGCATGCGCTTTAATATATAAATTTTACTGCGGTTCTGTTAATGAACAGCGTTAGTTTTACTTTTATAAAGTTTAAGAAATTACAGATAAATACACGTCAACTTTTCCAATTAAGAGATACCTGCAGTATAGAGGTCTGCTTTTACAACAAGGCAAAACTACAGTTTTTCGGTTTATAAGTGGTTGAGTTATTTGTTGTTTTTGTGCAATACATGTGAGACAATTTAACTCATACATTGTTGATGTTAAAATTTTAAATATATATAGGGCAAACAGAAAGAAATTTTGAAACTAGATTTTTTAGATTACGCTATTCAGATAGTACAATTGCAAACCATATTTTAGAAAAAAGTCACATTGATAAACTTAAAATCATTCACAACTGTTCTAAAGGCAAAAAATTAAATTAGAAAATCAAAACAATAATCTTTCCGTAAAGTTGCTTAATGATCAAACCGACCTGTATAAATCTTTTTTGTTTGAAATAGTTTAGTTTTTTCTCTTACTTTTTTGCAGAATGTTCTTTGTCTTAATTACATTTAAGTAAAAACCGCCATTTATCAATTGTTTAATCTGCTTTTTCCTTTTATCTTGTTTATTTATTGTATGTAATTCATAATCATTTAATCATGTAATTTTTCACCTCTTTGTACCTTTTATGTTTTACTGTCGTATATATGCTTTGTAAATTTTAATTTATATTCATTTTAACATATATGATTAATAATGTTGGTATTAATCAAATAAATTATTCTAAAATAATAATACAAGCATTTTTAAACAATTTTTAGAGGCAGCGTAAGTCAGTTGCTTAGATGCTTACCTCTTTTGTTGAGACAAACAAATTTACAAACATTAATCATCATGCCTCATTTCATCATTTACACTTGTAAGGACCTTTGGTAGAACCAAGTTGGTGAAGTCGACGCTATTTTTATATTTTTAAACAATTCAGTTAAATTTATAAAATTAGATAGAAACAAATTTTAGCACAATCCGTACGTATTTTTGCAAAACACTTGTTTTCTTATCAATAATAGTTAACATGCTATTTATTTATTATAATAATATGATTGTTGATTAAAATATTATTTGAAAGATGCATAACAGCATACATAATAGCAATCTTCATGTGTTTTGTACTATTACTTTGCAGAAACCATCAAAACCGTATAAAAAATAATATTTTAAGTAGTAATAATTATAAAAGAAATAACTACATAATTATAAAATAATATTAATACAAATTATTTAAATTTCTTTTTAGGACTTTTAAGGTATTTTCTTTTATTATTGTTTGTAAAATCTAAAACTTAATTTGTTCTTATTGTAAGACGGCATTAGCTAAGATTCATGAGTAAAATACCCTACAATTAAATTATTAATAATAAAGTGTTTACATAATTTTTTTTAATAAAAGACTTGAGCGCAATGTAATGTTTGATTACAAACTTACATTTGTTGAGCATATTAATTATATTATAAAAACGCTGTGGTTTGTTTATAGAATGTCAACTGACTTATCTCCAAGTACAATCAATATACTTTATTGTAATTTGGTGTAATTTGATTAAGAGTATGCACCATCAGTCTGAGGCCCATCTTACAAAATTTATATTTGGAATATTGAACAAATTTAAAATAAGTTTTTTGATTACTATTCTATAGATAAGTTATTTTAGTATTGACCTACAAGACAGTTGTAAGCAATAACAACAGAATTTACACATTTTAAAATTCGCTTGTTAGGATGTGTAAATTTGCAAATGGTAGTTTTAATTTGTTTTGTTTAAGGTTAAATTAAATCATATTGATTGAATTTTTGTTAACATAAATATTATATTTGTTTTAACTTGTTATGCGCTAGCTGTTATGAGCTGTGAGGTCACTATTTTACTTTTTACTTGTATGTCAAGTATTAAAGCTTGTTAAAGTTTATTTCTTTGTTTGCGCTTATTAACAGTGTTGATGTTTACATTTACAATGCAAAAGTACGCTGAAATCTAACACAGTTTCAATTTTTATTATATAAACTCCGTACCAGCTGCAAAATTAGGCCTATTTTTCAACATAAACTCTTACAATACATATTTAGCAGTTTTCAGAGAAACTAAACACCAAATATTATTGAAAATTTAAGTTTTGCAAACAATTCTACATGAAAAATCCATCTAAAAAAAATTTAGTACATTTTTTCTTTACTTAAAAAAAATATTTTTTTTTTAAGATTTATTTGGCTTATATTTTTTAAGCTTATTTTAGAAGTTTAACAAAGACATCTTTTGTCGCTTGAAACAATTTTGGGCCAAAATTTGAAAATATTATTATTTTTGGCATTCAAACATAAATCCGCTAGGGGCTTACCAAAATTTGATAAAACAAAGTTTTAAACCACACCCTAGTGTGTTTATAATATTTTTTGTGAATATGAAAAAATAATTGGCTTTTAACGCATTTTTTGCCTAAAAATTTTGCAAACATTTCTTTCTAGATGGACTTTTCTACTGCCGATGAGTACAACACTGACTATTTTCCATGTAAAATTGTCCCAAGAATTCAATTTTTTTAATAATATTTGGTGTATTGTTTCTCTGAGTGCGGCTAAACGTGTATTTGTAAGAGTTTATGATGAAGAATAAGCTTACTTTACAGATTTTTTGAGTTTTAGACCCTTAAAACCCAAATACACAAAACAAGTTTATATTTTTCAATTAATTTACATTAAAATACGTCAACTTTGACGCTCCTTTTTGTCCAGACTACTGAAAACAAAAACATAGTTTTTTAGTTTTTGCGCCTTATAGACTAAATTATTTTTTTAGTTAATTTTGCGATCTTTAAACTAAAAAATGCGATTAATTTAAAAAACAAAAAAAATGTAATTTTTTTTAGGTTTTATACCCTAATAAACCAATCAAAAGACTACTAATAAGTTATAAAAACTGAAAAAAAATAATAAAGCAAATTTTTCAATGCATCACCCCACCCCCTGCTCTGGTCTGTTTGAAATGGAATTGCCTATATATTATGGTAAAAAAAAATGATAAAAGACTTAAAATAAAAGATTTTTTATTATTTTATTATTTCTAAACGCAAGAATGTTTTGGTATTATTATTATTATTATTATTATTATAAGTTTTTATTTACCCAAAAAATTACAGATTCAATATAACAAGTATAATCAGGCAAAGCTCAGTTTTACCGCAAAAACGGTAAACCTGCTTTTCTACTTGACCTGGAAAATTAAAAATAACAATACGAATTGAATTTGACAGTAATCATTATATAAACATAAAAACACACCTAAACACTAACAGAACATTTAGATAAATTGTAAGCCAACAACACATTTTTAAAACATATATTTCTATTAGTATTCCAGAAGATAGTTTTTTAAAACTTTTTATTTTTTATTTTTATTTTGGTCGAGCTTTAATCTATTGAGGTATTGCATTATACATTATTGAAACATTATAAGAAAAAGATCTTTCATAATATGTTTTTATGAGCTGGTGGAATTATCATACTATGAAACTTTAAATTTAAGTTATGAATGTCAGATCAAAATCGTATTTCCCGGTAAAGATATTGTGGTGTTTTGAGAGTTATAATTTTATGATAAAGTGTACAACAGTAAAGTAAACGTTGATTAGCCATATTTAACCAGCCCAACTTGTTGAATTCTTTTCTTAGTTTTTTTATCAATGCATGTATTGTAGACAACATCTAAAAAGTTAAAATTACTTAACACAAGAACGTTACATAGTAATTTCTTAGTATTTATGCTTAGAATATGTCTATTAGAAAATAACAATTTTAAGAGCCTTGCTAATGCACCTGTTAATATGATTTTTAAAACTAAGATCATTATTCATAGTTACTCCTAAGTTTTGTACGCTAATGTCAATTGGTAACATATTATTATTAATCATTATCATTATTTTATTTTTAGCCTTAACTGCTTTTTTTGCCAAATAGCATAACTTTAGTCTTTATAGGAATGATTTTTAATGAATGTTTGTTTGATATTACATATTGGTTTTTTTAAGTTCTCATTGACTTTGTTATTTGCATCTTCAATTTTATTTGATTTAAAAGAGTATAGTAACTGTGTGTTGTTGGCATATAAATTTGATGAACAAAATTCCAATAAATTTGTCAAAAATATATAAATGCTAAACAAAGTAGGACCTAATATAGATCCTTGAGGCACCCCTGCTACAATAACCCTTAAATTATTCATGCAGTCATCTATTACTGTTCTTTGTTGCCTGTTTTTAATATAATTTTTCAATAAACTAAGAGAGTTTTGACCAAAACCAATGTGATAAAGAATTGCAAGCATTGTTTTGTGGCTAATAGTGTTAAAAGCTTTGCTGTAGTTGTCTAACACTAGTAAGCTTAAGATGCTTTGATCTGTGGATTCAAATATACTGCTTGTAACATTCACCAAAACAGTAAAACAACTATGCAGGTAAAATTTCAAAACTATTTAGGTGGTTTGATCTGAAAGTTGATAATTTCTTCAAAAGTTTTAGAAAAAGCAGGTAGTATATTAATTGGCATAATCTGTTCAAAACTTTCTGCGTTTTTTTGCTTTTGGCAAAGGAATAACATTTGCAATTTTTCATAAATTAGGAAATACTGACTGTTCTAAACATGCATTAATTATATGACACAAAAATTGTATTATGGGCAACATAGTTTCAACATATGAACTGTTATTCCATCAGATCTAACTGAATTACAATTTAGACTAAATAATATTTTTGAAATTTCTTTATTTGTAGTCAATTTAAAATTAAAAGTTTCATTAATATTAAATCTAATTTAATTTTTATGGTGATTAATAAGTGTATCATTGTCGTGACTTTGTATAAAATAAAATAATGTTGACTTTGTCAGCGTCTGTTAAATTATCAGGCAAGTTATTAGATTGTTTTGTTATGATAATGGTGTAGGTATGAAGATGAACTTAACAAAAACCAAAATCATAAGTATGCAGAACACCAACGTCACTATAAAAGATCAGAACATAGAAAAAGTAAACAAATACATATATTTGGGATATAAAATCAGACCAACCAGACGGCAGAAATTTCAAAAAAATTACAGCATAGTTGGGCTGCGTTTAGTAAATTGGGTTACATATTACAAAAACTGAGAAAGTCCCAATGGTTTAAAGCAACAGGTTTATAAAAAATGCATTCTCTTGGTAACAACATACGGTTTAGAAACTATGGCATTTACCGTTAAAAGTGCAAACTGATTACGCACTATGCAAAGAGCGATGGAACGGGGGCCATGTTTGGCGTAAACTTGACAGAATTTAAAACAAAGAGACCCGCAGAAGAACCCGTGTGACAGACATCATAGCGCAAATTGCAGAACTCAAATGGAGCTGGACAGGGCACGTTGGCAGATAAGACTATTGTCGATGGACGTATTGTATAACCTCCTGGCGACCAAAGGAAACAAAACTAGGAATTGGAAGACCACAAAGAAGATGGATAGACGACGTTAAAGGGGTAGCAGGACGAGCCTGGTATCGCCTGTTCAAAATAAAACATTGCGGAAAGAATTAAAGGATGCATACGTTTAGAAGTGGACAACAATGGACTAAAAAAAGAAGAAAAAAAAATGTAGTATTTTCTAAGACTTTGTCATAATATTTAGTGTAAAAAGATATGTTTACTTTGTTTTTGAAAGCAAAAGCAAATGTTTGTTACTAAAAAACATTAAAAACACAAATTGAAGATTTTATTAGCAACAGCTTAATACTAACTCTTGATGATGATAAAATTTTTGTAGCTTTATGTCATTATTGTAGAAGAGATGTGTTTTGAGCAAAAACTAATAAAAAAAAAGAATTGATTCTGTAGGTGTATCAATATTTATACCACAAAAAATGTAACAAAATTAATAGATAACTTAACGCGATTGTAAAGTTTGTAAAGTAGCGCGTAGCCAACCTATTAATAATTTAGTAATTCTCAAAATAATCAAACATTTAGTAAGTATTATAAACTAAAACAAAATGTTTTTTTAACATTTATTATTATTATTTATTTTGTTTTATTTTTTATTTTATTAAAATTGATTGCGGAGATTGCAAAATGTTTTTATCTTGTTTTTGTGTGATTGGAAGAAGAAAACTTTATAAATGTAATTTAGAGTCTCAATTCTCAAACTTGTTACACGGTTGACTTCTTCATATCAACGTAAAAAAAAAACATACAATTCTTCTTTTGCAAATGATCTTTTCTAGATTCAAACTAATCTAAATCTAAACAGTCGTAAAATTATTAAAATTGCTTCTATGCAAAAAAACAATTGACTTTAATCTAATTTCATAGCTTGTTTGATAAAGCTTACTTTATTGATTATTTAATTGCTTACAAAAAATTTGCGTTTGTTATCTTATAGGTAATAAAGTTTTTGATGAAAGCAAAATCGTTGTTTATTATACAGATCTCTACGAGTTTTTGTTAAACATATTAAAAACAAGCGACAAGATGTTTATTTAAAATTAGGCATAAATGGAAGAAGTGGATTTTTGAAAATATGTTTAGTTAGTCTAATCAACATATATTATAATTTACTAGGCCAACGATTCTACGTGCTATGCAGGTATTGCTGTAAAAAAAAGATTCTGGAATTAAAAAATATGATTACTAGCAGTCGTTTTGAATTGTCAAAAGAATGATGAAAATGTAGCTTAAATTTTCTCTGACTTGAATATAAAATTTTTGGAAAAATTGATCTCAACTGACCAAAAGTTGGCAAATATTTTAGCTAGTATGCCGCATAATAGTATAAACTCTTGCACTTGTTGTTTTGCAAAATAAAGCAAACTTGAAATATATGGGTTTTTAAAATCTACAACTAAAACTTTTTTTTAAATTTATTTGTATAGTTTTTGCAATGTACAAAATTATTATAAATATAAGTTGCCGTCGTTGCATTTTATACAATAAAGTTAATTAATGTTTCTGTAGGTATTAGTATTTTTGGTTGATGCTTTTTTATTTATATTTTAAGATTAATTAATTTTAAACTTGTTCTTGTTTTTTTTTTGTTTAGTATCATTTGTAAGGTTATTGTGTAAAATAAAACGTTTTACAATTTTTTTCTATAAAAACTAAAGATTTTGATTTGATGCTTGGTTCTGTTAATACGCATTTTTGCACATGTTGAGAAAGTTTGAAAAAACATTAAAATCACACACGGTGTTTCAGCCTTTAAAAATTCTTGCAAAAAACTTTTTGGAAACGTGGATTTTTGGGAAATAATCTTGAAAAAAATTACAAAAAGCATGTAGAATTAAAAAAAGTTACGTAGACTACTATTAGCATCACTCTGTTTCTTACGTTTAGCAATTTTACAAAAAAAAAATGACAGATTTTGGAATTGGAATCTGCACATTTTAATTTTCAATCTAGTTGAGATTTAAACAAAGTTTCTAGAAATCATTAATTTAAATTACCTACAAAATCTATACCAATATAATGCTTTACATATTTAAACAATTATTTATTCACGTATATTTAAACTTATTTATAAATATATTCATGTAGAATTTACAACATTTAATAAAAAATTAACATGTATTAACTTTTTGTACAAAAATTATGGAAGTGACCTTAAAAAGTCTCTCATAATTTTTTTTTCAATTTGTTTTATATTAATGATGAAATTATGATTTAAATTTAAAAAAACTGGAAATAGTTGTAGTTGGATGCACAATTGTTATAAAAAAGAATACAGTACAGTACAGTACGTAATTAAGATTGAGTATCTTTAATTATTTATATATATATGTATATATACATATTTATATTGGTATTAGTACTAACGTATTAATTGGTATTAGTGGGAATAAATTGTAATAAGTAGGTAATAATCCAAAAAAACATTTTTTATTATTAATCATGAACATGCAAGTAACATGATAAATATTAATTAGCAAAAGCATACAATAATGTTTTAATTTTTATAACAATATTTTTTATTGATTGAAACTGGTTTTGAATTGGCATATATATCATATATTTAACATTTATAGGTTTTAAGTATTTACCACTTCAAATAAAATGCCGTTCACACGTTCCAGTATTTTAATCACTCAAGCGTGTATGTTTACTAATGTGCTGTATTTAGTGCATAGTACATAATTACAAAGACTAAACTATTTGTATGTAAATGAATTTATGTTTTACTAAATTTATTAGACTTTGGTTTGTAAATTCGTTTTGAAACGATTATGCAAGCAAAACACCTTGGTTTTAATAATTTTATTTATTATTGTATAATGGTTTTGTTTGTAATTAACGTATTTAGTAGTGCATGTGTGTATTAGTATATTGTTTAACGCATGCAGCGTGCCATTGTTAATTGACCGAGTAAACCCTATTATAAAATTCTTTTGAGGCGCCACGGGAATCCATCAGCGAGAGAAAAATATAAACTAAACCTGCTTTGTATTAGTTCCGCAAAGCTGTCAATAAAAAGCGAACTAAACCCCGAAGAATTGACAGTTTGACTTTACATATACTATACATCCACATACATCTCTCTACATGAGGCATCTGACATTTGCGCCTTCACTTAGAATGTGCCACCACCCCGTATATTACACTTAATACATCACATTCCCAGTAAATGCGAGTATAATATCTGTCAAGTATGATAAGAAGCATTCGTGTATGTGATAATTAGTCTTGGCTGGTAGCAGTGGAACTGTGCAGTTAACATCGTGCCGCTAACCATGTCCATTCACACAGCGAATGCTATTATTTTGGGCTACTATTCGTGTTAACTGACTACACATATATTATAGGAGCATTGTTTTACTTCGCAATATATTAGTACGCGGAAGCTGTGTGTTCCCAAAACAGAAGTCCTAAACATTTTTACATAATTGTGTATTAATGTTAATTATTAATCCCATAAATAGTATTTTGCATTTTTTGCAGTTTAATATTTAATTAATTATTTTTATTAAATTAATTCAACAAACTGATAACAGTTTTGAATTTAGTATGCAGTATTCATATTACCGTCTGATTTACACCTGACTATGGTTTTGTTAGGCAAGCAAAAATAGTCGTGGTATAAATATAGATATTTACCCATTTTAATAATAACCTTATTTTTTAAAACATAAACACTGTTTTGAAAAATAATTAATATTATAAAATTAACTGTAAAAACAAAACTTTTATTTTAAAATAGTCCAACTTAATATACAATTGTCATTATTTTATTTAAAACTTAATTCATTTATTTAAAGTGAAACGCATAAATCCGTTTTGGTACTGCTTATTGAAGCAGCGTATGCCCGTCTAGTGGAGCACTCCTTGCGGTGACATTGTTTAAGTCACAGGGTGATTTGTGTAGTGCCGCCCCTGCCCTGTCCTGTCTGACTCCATATTGCTTCCAGTCAACTCAACTGACACTAAATTTTAACTTCTTGCCTTGGCAGAGACTTGCCATCTTTAGATTTAGACACGTTCTGCTGCACAAGCACCGAAGATTCCGATCGAACATAACATCGAGGGTGCCCCCGGATTTAGTCATTAATTAAAACTTAACCCACGTATATACCATTGTTCTAATTATAAAACGTTAGTTGCCAAAATTCCAACTTACACGAAACATTCGATTAGAATCATTATATTGTTTAAATAGTAAAGTAAACAAACTTAAATTAATATAAAAATATTTTATTTACAAAGATGGGAACAATATTTGTCATCTTTTAGTATAATAAATTATGTTTTATTATTCAATAACAAAAAAATATTTTTTGCATACATCCAATTTGTGTATGTAAATATAAAAAAAACAAACATCAGGATAATACAACCGTAAATTAAAGAACAAATGAAAAGTGAAACATAAAATATAAAGTCTAATAAAATCTCCCCCCTCGGTTGTTTAATATAAAAATTGAAAGCATATTACTTACTGTTAAAGAGTGTAAGTTTCAGCTAAGAGTGAAAATTAAAAATTATTCACGAGAATGAACTGCAACCTGTTGAGCGCGCCATAATTAGAAAAATAAGCAGTAAGAAGACGGAGAAGAAGGGTAAAGAAAATAAATTGAGTTGCCAGCAAACAGTTTACAGACTTGCATTTTAATAAAAACTTCCCGAGTAATTGGCGAAACCCACATTGAATCGCTAAACTATAATTTTATTTGCGTAACCATTTTATTTTCACTGATTGAATTGTTAATATATAAGATTTATGTTAATAATATTTACATATATATTTTAAATAATTTATTACAATTTACTATTGAATTAGCTGTAGTATAATATCAACAAAACTTAAAACTTTAAATGATATTCTAATTAATATACAATTAAAAAGTAATGTATTGTATTATAAGATTCTATATTATTTAACAAATTAACAGCAAGAATATTTTATACATTTAAAAACTTTGTTTAAACGAAAAGGTTTGTTTTATTTGCACTTCAAAACAATATCGTATTAAGAAAAAAAATAATAGATCTTATTACAATAAGAAATCATCGTAACTGGGATCATGTATTAAAAAAAAATTACATTAAAGTTGTTTTACTTTAATATTTAAGATGCTTATTATATTACTTGTTTTTAGTATTATAGATTATAAACCAACTTCCATTTAACACTTTTGCAACTCCAGGTTCATATTAGAGGTCCGCAATATTGGCCCAGCCCGGCCCAAAACCCGGCCCGGCCCGGCCCATCCGGGTTTTGGGCCGGGCCGGGCTTTGCATTTTAAGCCGGGTCGGGCTTTGGGCCGGGCCGGGTTTTGCATTTTGGGCCGGGTCGGGCTTTGGGCCGGGCCGGGCTTTGCATTTTGGGCCGGGTCGGGCTTTGGGCCGGGCCGGGCTTTTGTATTTCGGGCTGGGCTTCGGACCGGGCCGGGTTTTTGTATTTCGGGCCGGGCCGGGCCGGGTTGGGCTTTTGCATTTCGAGCCGTGCTTTGGGTTAGGTTTTAAAGCGTGCCAGATAATAAACGTATTTTATGTAATTATTTAGTATATACGTTATTAATACTCAAATTTTACACTATACATTATTATTTAAAAATAAGATAAAATATAATTTAATACTCACAATCCAGCGGCTTTTTAGTATAAAAACAATTACACTTTGTTTATTTATTTTAATTATAAATATGAGGAGCATTCACGCAAAAGTTAATATGTCCATTTTTCGATATTTTCAATAAGTTAATTTTATTAATGGCATCTAAATGTTTTAATAATGTTTTTGTGAATAAACTCAAAAATGTTATTATATTGAACCTATTTTTAAATGTAGAAAAGAAACCTCTTGTTGGTAGTACATTTGACAAAAGGCGAACAAGGCTTTCACTAAGTAGACTACAAAAAATAATGTATTTGACAATTAACAGTAAATAAATTCTTTTTAAATATTTTCTGCTTTTTATACTTATTAATTTTTTATTTTTTATTAATTTATACTTCAGATAGGTAAGTAATACAAAAAAATTATTTAAATCAAGGTTAACATTGCGGCTTACTGATACAAAATAACTGCAGTTTACACAAATAAGAAAAACATTATTGTGTATTATTAAATTGTTAGCAACAAACAAGGTCACGTTTAAAACGGACTTGGTAACGGTTTAGATCGAGCCGGGCCGTGTTGGGCCGGGCTGGGCCGATTTGTTCCGGGCTGGGCTTTGGGCCGGGCCGGGCCGATTAGTTCCGGGCTGGGCTTTGGGCCGGGCCGGGCCGATTTGTTTCGAGCTGGGCTTTGGGCCGGGCCGGGTTATACCGGGCTGGGCTTTGGGCCGGGCCGGGTTTTGGGCTTAAATTTTGGGCCGGGCTTCGGGCCGAGTTTGGGTTGGGCTTTGGGCCTGGGCCAGGCCGGGCTTTAAAAAAAATTAAAACGCCGACCTCTAGTTCATATATTTACCCAATGGAATTGCTTTAATTGCCTGCAACCAAACAATTTGTCAGAAAGATTACTTTAAACAAATTTAAAATCTGTTCCAAAAACTGATAGATAAAGGTGAGAAAGATTTCACAACTAAACATAAGAAAAGCATCCCATCTCAAGAGAGCGTTATGCTTTTATCAAAATACCCATGGTTTAAGAATAAAATAGGTTATTTATATTCTCGTTCACTTGATTGTACTCTAGATGCCATTAAAATTTCTGAAACAATGATAATATTTTTGACCTAGAACTTTTTTCTGATAACTATAACTTTGAAATAACTGGAATAAAATTAGGTAGAAAATTTTTACTTGAAATCCTATCTAATATAGACATTGTTGCTCAGAAATGCACATTTCTACTGTTATATTTTGGTTTTGAAAAATCTAGAGTTACTGTTTGGGGTTCTAGAACCTGTTTGTCTAAACGATTTTGATTCAAAAATAACCTCGTGTTTTAACTTTATAAATATTTTAAATCGCTAACATACGCTGACGATGTCGTAATTCTAGCAGCAACAAGTAATATCATGAAAGAGATGATGCTGTTTAGAAAAAAAGGAAGAAAAAGCAAAACAAAAGAGTTTAAAATGAATGGTCAATTGATTGAACAGGTAAAATTGTTTAAGTATTTAGGATTTATGTTTGCCAGTGGTGGGTCTAATAGAAAGCATGTACAATATGTAAGTAAGAAAGCATGGGTAGCAGCTGAAAGATTTATGATTATATAAAAAAAAAATCAAAAATTGATTTAAAATAAAAATGGTAATTTGAAATGCATGTATTAAAAGTGTTATGTTAGATGGGGCAGAACTCTGGGGTGTGAAAAAAGACCAATTAATAGAAAAGTTACAACTGAAATTTTTAAAGCAAGCGTTAGGAGTACAGACTTCAACACCTAGCTATATAGTTTTGCAAGAACCAACTGTAAGAAAGACATCTGGTGGGCTGCTGAAAAACTGCTAAAGTATGAATTAAAAGGAGCGATAAAAATTGAGTAAAAAAAAAAATAAAGTTAGTATTAATGGAAGAGAATAGAAGTGTACGTGCGACAAATTTTGGTACAAAAAGAAAGAAATTGTATGAAAGGGGTGGAATGTCAGTGAAAAAAGTAATTGAGAGTAGAAAAATAGGTAAAAATGTAGACGGAAAATTATTGAACAGACTAGAAGAGATAAAACAGCAAGACAACAGGCAAGAAAAATTGATGATAGCAGATGCAATGCCAAATACAAATGTATTCAAGAATACAATAAACTACCAGCCTATTTGCAAGAAACCCAATTCGAAGATGTTCAGCAATTGATTGCAAGGTTTAGGTGTGGCAGTGAAAGGATTGGTAATAAATATTGGATGACCAAAATAGAGTAGGAACTTGGAATCATTGGGTGAATGAGTGTAATGGATTAAAGTGGAATGATAATGAGCAAATGCAGGCAAGAAAATGGAAAGATTGTTTAAATGAAAATGGAAAAGGGGTGAAAATATTAAAAAAAATAAAAAAAATAAAAAGAGCATCCATCAGGGTAAAGTTTTAAATTTTTATTTTATGTTTTTAAGAGTTTTTGTTTTAAATCTAAAGAAGGATGTTGTTTATTTATTAGTAGAGTGTTATTACTACAGATGTATGTATGCTTATGCCAATAAAGGTCTTTATAATTATTTTAAATAAATTTGTTATACAAAACAGTCTTATAAAAATAAGTTTGAATAGATTCCTGAACTTAGTTTTTACTAATATTTTTATCTAAGAATGAAAATGATCTTTTTTAGCGGAAAATTGTTTAGTTGCTAAGTTTTTTTTAATTTTATTAGATCCAAACAAGAACCTTTACGTTTACCATGTCTGATGCATGACTCAAACTGTTGTTTGATAATCATCAAGCTATAGTTGAAGGTTTGGCTAGTTTTTTTGGTTTGGTCTATACACTACATTTACAAATTCTTTGGATGACTCTTATAATTTATTATTTGAATCAGTAGATATATTTACAATTGATTAAGATTGCATTCTTAGAAACCTCAAAAAGCTCAAACCGTCTTTGGCTGTAGGAATTGATCAGATACATTTACTTATCTTAAAAAGTTGCGTTGCTTTTTTATTTGATTTATTCAACTTATTATTGGATAATGGTTATTTATAAAATAGTTTGAAAAAGGGCAAAACTTAGTCCCGTTCATAAAAGTGGCAACTCGTCAAATATAAATAACTATTGTCTTATTTCTATTCTATCAAACTTATCAAAGATGCTTAAAAGTTGTGTATACAAATTTATTCTAAGACAACTTGATCATATAAACAGCTCTGATTAGCACTTTTTTTTAAACAGTTGATAATCATTAATCTTGTTAAATTAATCCATAATTTGGCTGTTTGTTCACTATAACGGATTTTTGTTTCAAAACTTTATTGTTACGTCAAGGGTTCCGCAAGGG
The DNA here is from genome assembly GCA_963932245.1 of Tachinus rufipes. Lineage (NCBI taxonomy): Eukaryota > Metazoa > Arthropoda > Insecta > Coleoptera > Staphylinidae > Tachinus > Tachinus rufipes. Next base: position 64,433,172 of record OZ010745.1, on the reverse strand, counting down.
TCAAATCTCTTTTATTTTTGTTATATATTAACAGTTCACTGAGTAGTATAACCTGTCCTAAACTTTTTTGTTGTTCTACTATTAAAGGCTTAAGCGTAACTTTTGATTCAAGATTAACTTTTATTCTACACATCAATCAAAAAGTAAAATTTGCTTAATAAAAAATAACAAAATCCGGTCAATCAATATTAAAAATTTTAGAAAAAAAAATTACAATCCGGCCAAAAGGGTTAAAAAGTGCAAAACGCGATTAAAAAAATATCAAAAATAACAAAATCCAGCCTTAAAACATTAAAATATTGTTAAAAAGCACCAAATCCAGCCATAAACTATAGGAACTTTTATGAAATTTTAAAAATAGCAAAATCCGGCTATAAAATATCAAAATATTGTTAAAAAACAATAAAATTAAATTTTTAAAAAATGTAAAATTTATTCATGTCAAAAAAAAAAAAATGCCATGTAATATCAAAAAATTCTTGAAAAACCCAAAAACTGGCTATAAATTGTTACAAAAGTGCAGAATTCTATTTATTAAAAAGTATAAAGCAGCAAAATCCGGCCTTGAAACATCAAAATAATGTCAAAAAACACCAAATTAAAAAAGTTACGTATAAGTAACAAGTGCACATTGCAGGATATTAAGATAATCCTTAAAACATTCACTTTAACATTGTTAATATGCCGCAAAATACGTGTAAAAGCAGAGTTCTGCGCATAGTCTGTACGTTTTCACGTTATATGAAATAAATAGTCATTGCGTAAAAGTCGAGCTGGGACATGAATACCAATTAAGCTAAGCAAGTCAAGACAATCACTTGAGCAATACTCGAGACGGGGGCGTTGAAAGGATAATTAGAGTACAAGGATCCTTAGTTACGTTAAAATCCTAAAAGCTGATAAGCGACAGTTTCGATATGTAGTGTAAATGATAAGCTTGAATCAGACAAAATACCTAAATTGATATTATTCATGAGAGAATTAACCATGCATTACTGTAGACTGACAACTAGAAAATGTCATTACTTTGCACTTATTTAAATTAAGTAGTAATTTATTAGCCTGATATCAACTAAAAAAAATTGCTTTTTTATTAAGTAGTACAACATCATCCAAAGACAAAGTTTTTATAAAGGTTTTAAAATCGTCAGCAAACAATAAACAACTCACTTTAGAAAAACAGTAAACCACGTTATTGATAAATATATTAAACAGTAGAGGTCTAAGTTGTGACCCTTGTAGAACACCTGAAGTAACATACTACTACATTTGTTAGATAAATAGAACTAAATCCACAGTAACAAGATGCCATCAACTCTAATACAATGTAATTTTATAATTAGTATCTTGTAGTTAACGGTATCAAAAGCTTTTTAAAAATCAGTGTAACCTGAATTATTCAAAATTTATACAACAAATGGTTGGAAAATGTTGAATTGCTAGTTCAAAAATGTGTTGATTGAGAGTAATTTTTATTTGCAAAATGACAATCATTAACTTTTAAAAAACTTTTGGAATGATTGATAAAATAGATATAGGTTTTTACATCATTTTTAGCACCAGACTTATAAATTGAAATGATAAAAGCTTGTTTCCAGTACCCATGACCAGAGGTAAGTTGAATAAAAACCATAAAAACCGACAGAGGGCAAACGCACATTTGTTGTGAAAAGCAGCAGTTTATCTATCAGGCCGGGGATAATTGTTGGGTTTTAATAATGATAGTTGATGTTGAGATTATCAGCAATCTTTAAAACAAGATGCAATTCATTTATAAAAAATATTGTAAGAAAGCATACAATTTTGGTCATACACTGTTAGAAATGCAAAATTCTGTTTAAAAAATAGTAAAATCCGGTCATAAAATATTAAAATATTAAAAAGAAAACATAAACTTATTTATAAATTGTCAAAAATGCAACATTTTGTTTATAAAATGTCAAAAATAGCAAAATTTGGCACCCAAGTTTTGAAATAAACGTTGTGTACCCTTCCTTACAGATAGCTACGTCACTGTTTGTAAGACTCATTTTGGAAAATCTTTTTTTGTAAAACCCCATCATTTTTTGTTTTTATTTTTAGCACCCATTACATCTACTTCAAATGAGTTTGTAACCCAAATATATTTTTTTATATAAATATTTTGTGTCTACGAGATTATTGTCATGAAGATCTTTCTTTTAAAAACGTTGCCAATTAGTGTTTTGCAATGTTTTGATGGCAATATACATTGTATTTTGTTTAAACATTGACATGATAGCATCTGAAAAAAATCAAAATTTCTTTAGTTTTGACTAATATACCTAACTAGTGCTAAAACTAACTGTTACTGATACAAGTTGTTGTATAAAAGCAAATTAAATTTAAATGCATTTGTGTAATATAGTTGGAAGAATATAGGTATTTGCTATTTTAATAAGCTTTGCAAAAAATTGTTTCAATAATAAAACTGTTTTGTTGTTGGAACAATTTAGAAATTACAAACGCTTTTTGCTACCTCAAAGAAGCGTAACATTGAAGAGAGTAACAAGAAGTGTAATCAGTATTTATACTATTATTTTTGTTTGTTGTTAAAAGTGCAAAAGGTAAAAAAAATACTCGTTTTATTACTGCAAGTTAGTTTAACATTTTTTTAAATAATGGAAGAATAATTACAAAACTTTGTTCAATCATAATTTTTACCACTAAACTTATTTGTTCAGTTTTTTAATTTAATGTATTAATAACTTTGCTGTAGGATGCGCACACATCTATGATCAAAATTCCAACAATGCACATTAGCATAATTATTTTGGTTAAACAAAAATGCAATTTTGGCTTTTTTAAACTGCATAAAAAAAGTTTTTGTTAAAATAAAATAAAAATAAAAATTATTATGATAAATTACATATGTTATAAAAAAATTGTTAAAAAAGTTGATGCAACTTATCAGACAAAATCAAATTTAGAATACTTTTAAGGAATTGTAGAATGTTGTGTTTTTTTGCAAAGTTAATCAACATAATCATTTGTTACTAACATTATGTTTTAATGTTTTGGGTAAAAATCATGTGTGTCTCTCATTCCTCTCTGCAATATAAAAAATTTTAAACTTTCAACTTTTGTTGCAGTTTTGGTAAAAACATTTTACGAAGATGGCTGTAACTTTGAAACAAATATGACAATATTTTTTGCTGAATAAAATAAATTTTTTGACATTGAATGAATCTATTTTTTGTTAAAAAATTAATTATTTTTTATGTACTTTTCAATATAGTCAACTTTATAATTTTAGAAATAATATTGTTAAGGAGTATGTTTGGATTGACAATAAAAACATATGATAAATTTGATCGTATTTTTTCTTTTGGTTTAATAGGACATGTTATACATTTTTATACAACTTGCTCAAAAGTTTTAGATTGTTTTTCTGCTGCAAGATTGTTAAAACAATTTTTAATTGTCTAAAGTCTGTTTAAATAATGATAAATGATTTGAAGTTGTGTTTTCTAGTAATTTTTTAGAACAAGTAAAATAATTAAACAAATTATAGTTTATTTGTTAAATAGTGTTCTGAAAGATAAGTGAACTATATGCTATTACGTACAAAGTTGTCTAACAGTATGATTTTAATGTCCTGTAGTTAACTTGCAAATGAAAGTTTAAGATGATAATCGGAATATTAAATTAAAATGTTTTGTGTTTTTATTGTCTGACTATCAAACCAAACCTTGTTAGCCAATTTATTTGTATTTATAACCGTCTTTGATTTTGTGGGTGGTTTGCCAACCCGTATTAGAAGGAAATATTAATGTTTGGAAATATCTAAAGCGCTTTAAAAACAAAATTAAGTAATAAATGTTATTTTGTTTAAAAAATTACCAGTAATTGAAAAATAGTTAGAGTATAAAAATACAATTTTCTCGATAATAAATTTTGAAACAAATGTGCCGTATTGGTAAAAGTATAGTATTGTATAGCTTTTTAGTAACTGCCAACAAACTAAAATAAAAATGTAAGTATATGAAAAAATATATTTTACTGATGTGAATAACTTAATAACAATAGAGACAAAAGGCCTGAACCTTTTGCGCACAACATTACATATTTACACAATTGTTTAAGAAAAGAATACATTAATTAAACTAAATTTAATTTATGCGTTTTTAAATTATGTGCTACTAAATCGATTAAAATTTGACAAATTGTAAATTTGTAATATTTTAAACATTGAATTTTATATATAGATATGATAACATTCTAGTTAATAAAATTTACATCGAACATGTTATTACAATGCAAATTTAATGTAGTGCAGTCTGGTTGTATCAGCGATGAAAGTTGTCACATTTATATTCAACTCACTCGCAGCGAACTACCTCCACTTTTTTATATAAATATTTCCAATATCAATGTTTCAATGGATCGAATCAATCCGCGTGCGGTGGTATAACTGTCTGTACACTCGAAATAAATACGTTATGCAAACATAAATAAACTCCCAACCATATTTTCAGGTAGAGAAAAAAAAAACTGAAAGGTCCTGTGATTTATATAATGTCCGGTTACGGGTTGGCAAACAAGGAGGGCTCGACCAAATTCGTTTCTAATATGCAGGGATGATGGATGGCGTGTTTATATGGCGAGTGGCGAGGGACAAAGGTCAGGGGATGGTACTGGTCAACGTAATGCAAGGAAGGGCGCGACCCCTGGGTCAATTGGCCGGCACGGACGGACATATGTTACCGGTTTTTTGGTGAGTGTGTGCGGGTATGATTAAGTTAGCGTTTGCACGACTTGCGCTATTTAAGGAACTGGTTAGGGGTTTGTAAGACATTTCACTTCCTCATAGAATAATGTACTGGCCAATTGACCCCGACACAATAACATTTTGAGTAGATTATTTTCTCATATATCATGTTCCGGTTTCTAAAGACTTCCTCAACTTTGATATTTTACTTTAATTCAGGTATATATAAATGAATATATTAGATTTATTTGAGGATATTAATTTTAGGATTGGTGTTATTATACAGAGAGATGTAACTGGTTATAGATAATAATTCAATTTCTATGCTGTTTTGAGAGAATTGTTACAATATTTTATTTGTTCAAGTTTTGCAGTCACAATATATATGTATATTTTTACAAACATGATAAAGTATTTATTATTATTAATGTGATTTTGTAAATTTTTGTCTGTAACCAGTGAGATAGTGAATACTTCAAAATACCAGTGTATGTATCTCAGTTGATATAAAATATAAGTACTTATTTAATTTTAAGAAATCAATAAATCTATTAATTAAAAGAATTGAAACATAAAGATGTTAAGTGAAATACAGATATGTTTATATTATGAATGTATGTTTATCAAACATCAAAGTTTAGTCTTTACATAATAGAAGTTAGATCAGCAAAGAAAAATAATAAAATATGATAATAAGTTGCAAAATGAACTTGGTATTTGTTTGGTATTAGAAAAAGGTTAGCAGGCCCATCTGTATTGTGTGACAAAAAATATATTTCCATTACTAAGGATATGAAAAAAACAGATATAATTTTGGGTTGACCCTGTCCGGTTCAGTTTATTTATTTTTGGGAAATTACATAAACATTTATTGCTTTTATATACTATATTATACACTTGTTAAGTTTGATGCTATTATTTTTTATATTGTTATAATTGATGAGTCTACCAGAAAATAATCTACAAATTTAGAGATTTTATATGAAGAAAGCTGGAACATATGAAGAAGGGACAGAAATTTCACAGAAAGAAACAAATTAAATAAGATTGATGAAGCGGTTCAAGAAACGGTCAACATCGTTTATCATTTTGGATATAAACATCAAAGGAATATCAAATTACAGAAAGTAATTGAATAAAGATTGTCATATGTAATTATTAATAAACAAAATTAGATACAGTCCACAATCATACAAAACAATACTTTTATATTATATAAAATTTTTATATTGTTGAAAAAATGTTTGTTAACATTTTTATTTATAAACCCTTTCAATTATAATAAACAGTAATTATAATATTAGTAATATGTAATTTGGTTGTTACTATAATACTGTTTTATTATTTACTATCTTCAGTTGTTTAAGACTGCAATTTAGATTCTAATTATTAATTTTTTTAAACATTTAAATATATTAAAATATATATTAAATAGATTGTTATACTAATGACAGCATTTTATTAAATGATTAGGGTATGAAGATTTTTGAGTTTTTTGCTTAAAGTTTTTAATTTCTTGTTTTTTGAGACTTCTTTTTCTGATTGAATTGAAACTGTTAAAATATTCACTAACTTTAGTAGAGACTTCACCTGTGTAACTGAGTGATGTATATAACTTTGAAGTAATTATTACTTTTTAATAAATAAATGAAATAATTTTTGTTTTTGTTTTTTGTCTAATAAATTTTTAATATAGAGCTTATACATTAATTAAAATTAGCAGCTACTAACGCAATGCTACAATCTAAATTTCAAAAACCATTTATAATACTTTTGGCTTTACAGATTTGGTCTCAGTGTACCTAAAAATGTCCTGGAGTTGAAATTTAGATTAGTAATATTAAATTTTTATAAAAAATATATAACGCAAAACTTAAAATTGGAAAGGGTTTTTAATATTGATAATAATGCAGGCAGTTATACTAATACTAAACTCATCATTAATCTTGCATTTTTTAAATGTAGTTATCAAATCTAAAATGGTTTTTATCAAATCATATAACAATATAATTGATAATATATGTTTATTAAATCCATAATTGTTGAAACCAAAACCAAAAACTCAATTAACAAAATTTTGAATTTGAGATAGCCCAGAATACGCCCACAAGTTTGATCAATAAACTGAAGTTAGTTATGGTAAACTTTAAAGCTCTTTTGTCAAAATATTTATGTCATACTTTAATGATTTTTTAAAAATTTCTTGTAGTATAACTATACCGCTATATAAGCAATAACTAAAAGTTTGCTTCCTTCAAAGCACAAGTTCTGTATACAGGAATTCTAACCATTGGCAACCAAGTCACAAAAAACACATTAGTTCCAAAATTATGCTTTATTCAAATATTTTATCTTTAAGTAGACGTATGGCTAATACAAAAAATAGTGACTAAAAATTCTTAACATGCGGAGTATTATATTCTTAAAAGAAATATTGCAAATTTACACATTTACATGTGTTTCTAACCTAAAAACCAACACACATATTAAAGAGAAAAGTTACCAAAACTATTATTATTAGTGGAAAATGTAAAATATAAAGGTTAGTTTTTTATTTGTTTATTATTTATATATTTAATTGTTTAAAAATAATTGTCGTTTAGAATCAATTTTAATTTTACAAGTTATTTTTTATTTTTTTTAAGTTGCAAGTTTTAGTTAAAACTCAATAACATCGAGCTTTTTTTTTAAATTTTAATTGGCTATTAATATTTTTGGTATTTTTTTTAAATTTTGTATAACTTTCGTTAATTTTTTTTTCAAACTTTTTTGATTAAATCTTAACATTTTTTTTAGTGTATTATACACATAATGAAGTAGACAACAGCAAACCAACATATCTCTTTAATTAACACCTTCAGCGATGAGATTTAGAATTGTTTTAAACTGTAGGTCTTATATATTTGTAGAAAACTATCATTGCTTAGTACAAAATATATAAGAATGAAGATTGATTTATGTTTATCAAAGTTAAAAATTAAAAAAAAAAAGTAAAAAACTTATTGTAATTCTGATGTTTTAATAAAATTAATAGTTGTGATGCTTTATTATTTTATCTAATGTTTTATGTTCTAATACAAACAAATCTGTTGAAGGAAGATTGCAGAGATATAATGGATAAAAGGTATAATAAAAAAAAAGACCAGATAATTAAAAGTGGGGTGTAGTATATTTCTAAATTTTATTTTGTGTTTATATAACTTTGAAGAAGAGTAAAATAAAATAATTGTAAAAATATAAGTGTAGCACTTTATTTTTGTATATCAGGTATATAGTTTTTTTTATTATATCACAGTTCTAATATAAACAATAAAAAAAGTGTATGAATTATTGTTAGTTGTTGGAATTATACATTTATCCTAATTGCAATTAAATTTTTTATTTGCCAACACTATTATATTAATTATATTTTGATAATTAATTTATTTTTAATAATCATTATACTTTGCACATATCAATTAATTACTTGTTATACGATGTACCAAAATGCAATTTGCGTTAGGGCTTTATGTTTTTGTGGGACTTAATGTATGTGAAGTAAGTATAGAAATACACCGCTAATTTCATATAACGAGCTCCATGCTGAAAGTTAATATATATGTTAATAAGGATATAAGACATGCATACAACACTCTTATTGGCTGCTTTATTACTTCATCATTTAATATCTCAGCTAGAGACACAAGTAATCGCGAACTTTAGTGGTTAACTCCTCCACCGGTTTATATAGCGCAACATCAAAATCTTGAGTGTAGTTTTAAAATGTATAACCCTATTTTCTCTTAGATCATATATAAAATTCTATTTCATCAGCATACTTTATTGAGTATATAAAATATAATCAGCTTAGCTAAGGATACATAATATATACAAAATAGTTTTAGCTTTTATATCACATTTCACCATCCGCGTTTTGACTAGTACATTTGAAAAAAAGTCATTACTCTGCACATACAGTGTTTACTATAGGTAAGCAAAGTAAAAAAAATAATTTAATATCATTTGTTATGTTGACGCTTTTTTTATCTATTTATGGTTAAATTTTATTATCATTTTTGAATTATAAAAACGATTTTATATATATCACGAGGTTTTACAACAATATTACTAAAAATGTAATAATATTAATAATAATTTTAAAATAAAAATATAATTTAAGTTCTCTTTGTTCTAAATTGTTTAGTTTTTAACACGTTGTAAAAGAATACATACAAAAAAACATATAAATGTTTTTTTGTTTTAGTAGTTTAATAACTATAATTAATATAATTATTGTATAAATGAAGGTCTAGAATAAATTTTAAATTTTCAGGAGCATAATAATTAATTAATTTATTATTTAAATTTAATCAATGTTGTATTTTATGTAAATTGTCTCTCCAACCAATGTGAGTCACATACACTAGTGTTTCAGGGTATGCACCCATCATCAATGTTCCTAGTATTTTACTGGTCTAAAAGATAATTTACATAAAATCACAATAACTATTATACAATTTATATATAGAAATGTGGTCGACGAAACAATTTACATAAAATGATAAATTTGTTTCGCTCATCTGATTCAAATAAAAAGCGCTAAAATGCTGTTGATTTAAAAGTACTATTTACGCAGTTTAACGACGTTTTCCAATAAATTGTTGTTATAGAGTTATTTTTGAATACAATTGTTTGGACGTTTTTATTACATTGTGAAGATGTTACGTATTTTCTACGCGTTTATATGGGGTTGAAACGTAAACTTCGAGAAGAATCACACGAACAAATTGCAAGCCTTTGAAATGTGGTACTTTGGCAGAATGTGGCATATCTCTTGGACGAAAAGAATCACAAACACTAATGTACTAAATGAAATGCAAAAAAAATGTGAAATTATTAACAACATAAAAAAAGAAAGCTTCAATATTTAGGCCACGTAATGAAAAGTTCTAGTATAAACTGATAGTACAAGAAAAGATTAGTGAATAGAAAAATATTGGTAGGTGTTGTGGCTCAAAAACTTTAGGGACTGGTTTGGTTGTAGCAACGCTGTGATGATAGCAAACCTTCGATATGGGACGCACTAAAAAAAAAAAAAAAATAACTGTTAAATATTGCTTAGACTTGCACAAATTACTAAAAAACAAACAAACCTATATAAACTTACCATATCTGAACAATTGTCATACTTAAAGATGTTTTGATTATTGGTATAATATTTATTTGATTTTTTATTATCTGGGGTTTTAAAAAGATTTTTTGCTCAGATTTTAAAATTACATTTAATATTAAATGATGCGCTCGCTACTTGGTTTGTTCTTGCATCAAAACCTACACTAACCTACTCGGCGCGCGCATCATTTAATGTAATATTAAAATTAATTTTGTGTCAGACGGCTTTTAGTCGTTTTATTAGCAGGTCGACTTAATTGTCTTATACAACTAGTGTAATGCTCAAAAATGTTTTCTTGTTTTATCTGATTGGGAATATAAGGCTATGTATTAGTCAAGTGTACAAGATAAAAATTTGTTTTTGCTTGAACCACTAAAAAAGCTTTCTTCTACATATATCCTAATTATGTGAGTTTTTCAATTTTTTTCAGTAAGCCATTTTCTAGTAATAAGCAATCAAAATTTGAAAAAAATCGAGGTTTTTGAGTTTTTTTCAATTTTTGATCATTTGTAACTTCTCAGGATTGCATTTTTAGGAAAAAATTATAAAAAACTTTTTTCATCAAAATTGTCCAAAGAATACGTTTTCATAGCCAAATTTTTTTTTTCCTTAAATTTTGAAAATTTTTCAGTTCTTTAAAAGACAGTTTTTTTTTTAAAAACAATGACGGGTTTTTTTTTCAAATATAGATAAAATTGTGCTTTTATATGTGCAAAAAATACCTTGAAAATTTCAGGAAGTGCCATGCCTTAAATTTTAAATTTACATTTTTTGATTGTGTTTGTAACTTTTCAGGATTGCATTTTTAGGAAAAAATTATAACAAATAAGTTTTTACAGACCAAAATTTGTTTCTTTAATTTTTGAAAATGTTGCGGAACTTTAAATGACAGTTTTTCTTAAGAAAAATATTATGAAACTGAAAAACTGTCATCAAATTTGCATAATCAGGGTTCAGTAGAGGAAGGCATTTTCAGTGGTTTGAGCAAAAACAAATTTTTATTCCGTACATTTGACTCATACATGGCTATAAATATTTCTATAGTTTTTGTTTAAAATAAATACCAAATTTATTGCCATCAAAATAATATTTTACATTTTTTTAAGAAAAAAACTCATTTATGCTCTTGATGTTTTGTGATTGGAATAATCTTTTAAATTTATTATTTTTATGAATTTATAACTAGCTATTATTTATTATCAATGTCTACAGACTGCTCAAATCTTGTCTTCAATATAATACTATTAGTAGACAAGTGTTTTACTTGTTTAATTTAACAGTTTTATATTTTGTTATAATATATCAATTAATTTTTAAATATTACACTTTAAAATGTTATTTTATAATTAAACTAATTTAGAAAAAGCATATTAAATTTTATACATTTGTACGTTACCTGCTTGTTTTTGTTTTGCTATACTACAATTCTTTACTTGCAGTTTTTATATTGACGTTGTTTTGGTTTCAATCGATAGCTTTTTTATGGTTGAATTTACAGCAGAATCGGTAACATATGTTAATATAAAGATTTAGAGTTTTTCAATTGTTTTACAAAAAACAAAATCAGTCTTAATTCTGAAAAAAATATAAAACCATTTGTAAGCGTTGTGAAGCGTTGAAAATAATTTTTTTAAGGTTATAATTTTTTGTAAAATAAAAAAAAAGTTTTAGAAACACTCTACGGTTAGATATTTTTAAATTGACTGTTTAAATAGATTTAAATAGATTTGCTGCGGTTTGAAAAAAGCTTTTTATATAAGCTTTATAGGTCTACAAACTGCGGTTTATGTATCTTGGCAATTTTCAATAGAATTGAAAAACTAAAAACTAGTAGGCATTTAAAAGAAAAAGTTAAATAAGATTATTATTAGAGTAAACAAATAATTTTGTTTGATTATTTTAGAAATAAATTTCTAGTGTTTTTATATTTTATGGAACAATTTTTGATGCAAAATAATAATAAGTACAATTTTGACTTGTTTTTGTTTTTATAGCTTTATGTGCTAAAGTTATATTTTTTATTGATGTTGTGGTCTGCTGAGATAGCAATATCAGTAAGGCTTACTGAATAATGTGTGTTGTATTAATTATCCAAAAAGTAGTTAATAAAATAATAAATAATAATAAAAATAAAACCATAAAGCAGCAAAGGAAAAATTAAGAAAAAAAATTGGATTCTAACAGTTTAAGTGATGTAATTAGCTACCAAAAACACTGATAATAAATTATGGAAACCAAAATAACAGAAAGATAATAATTAAAACCGTTGAAGAAAACTTACAGGAAAAACAAATTGCTCAAAATATCTTGACAAACAAAACATTAAAAATTGTCAGTCTAACGTCAATATTACAGTCAATTAATATATTAATAATAAATGTTGATGACAGATCAGAATAAAAGTGTAATAATATTCCTATTTTGTCAATTTATAGACATTTTTACACATTTTTACACATTTTTTGCAAAGCATAATGTAATATCTACATACATAAAAAAAACACACAGTTTTTATTTATACGCACTGAAACTTTAATTTTTATAAATGTATCTGCGCAGAACATATGTGCGCTGTTGAAAGCACACCAGATATTAAAGGTACTAACCTCATTTGCATTTTCAGTGATTGCTGAGTATATAACACAAAAGAACCACTCACCCTTATACATTTATTTTTTAATGCATACTGTTTCCTTATTACATGGTATAATTTATTTGATTCCCTCAAAATAATTGCATATACCAATATTAAATAAAACTAAATTGTTATATTTTATATTTAGCAAATGGTAGTAGTGCCTGAAATTACAAGAAATATGAGAAATTCCTTCTTGTTATTATTGTGTAGTACATTTATTTTAAAACAAATATACAGCAACAGGAAGCTAAATTGGAAAACAAGTAATTTTCTTTGTAGTTGTAATAGAGCGGAAGAAATGGAAAGTAGAGACAGAGAGCACAAAGGAAAATTTTTGAATGTCCAAATAAATATTGTAAAATTAAACTTGAATAACTTTCTACTATTAATTATTTCAACAGTTATTCAACACAAACTTTTCAATTTTATTAGCATCTATAAGTAGTGCTTGAAGTTTACTTACAAATGAGAGCATTTAACACTTGAACATATTCACGTTTTTTTGTAGTCTTGCCAGAGAAAATTTTATTAATTACATTCACATTCAGTTTTTTGTTTTATTGAGTTTGCGATGCTAATAATGTTCGCGCTTTATGATCTTATGCCGGCAAAGTAATTATCGTGCGGAGCATTTAAGGTTTTCAAGAGGGTTGAATTAAATATGAACTTTTAATTTCTGACTTGCGAAGCTTGTATCGACTTGGTTGTGTATACTTTATGTGCTCATGTTAAAATGTAAATTTGCTGAATGATCGTTTGAAGTTTTTTAGGGGATTAGCGGGATACGGTTGAGGAAAGAATGGTAATTTATTTGTGATTAATGGCGCTTTGGACGCAAGTGGTTCGAAACGCTTCGGATAAATGATTTCTTTTGGAAATGTATCGAGTAGCAGCAGTCCTGCATGATCGTTTGAGGCTTTTAGGGGGGTTGGCGAGAGGACGCGAGGACTGTAAGGACGAGGGTGATGGGGAGGAAGAGCGGGGGTGGAACACTGTAATCAATAAGTGTCCGCGGCTAGTGGCTAGCGGTTGCTAGGGAGAGGGCGGGTTGCTAGGCACTGTGGTCGCTAACAGCCCTCGAGGGTAGCTCTGCGATGGCGTCACGGCGGCCATGTTTACCCACCTGCTACATACGAGCTTGTTTGTTTTCAATTTCAAACTTAGTTTATACATGCTCTTATGTAGATTTAGTTTGCGAGCAGGTTATATCCACTTTGGATGGAGATCCCATTTCATCCCATACAAAACACATACCAGCCCATGGCTAAATTCTAATGCAACCAAAACACTCGCAACATTATAACAAAATCTGTCTTCTACTTTATTGAATTTATTCATAAAATAATATACATTGATTGCATACTAAATACAACAAAATTTCACATAAACTAAAATATGTTATTTAAATTATTGATTCATATTTAGTTTTTTATATGATATATTACAAAAAAAGTTTTAGCAGTAAATACATTTATTTTCTATTTATATCTATAAATTTAGTTAATATTAATTGAAATTATATGTGTGGTGTAAACCATCAATATTATTTTAAAATAGTTTATATTGTATAAATTTGTTAAAATTTTACCAATCATATTAAAGAAACAATTCATTTATGCTATCTACATTACATTGTAAATTTTATTTACATTATTTTGAAGAAAAGTTAATTATATTACAGAGATATATTAGCGTACTATAAATTAATACTAAATTAGTGTACATTTATTTGACTTGCTTATTATTAAAATAAGTTTTTATTTAAATCAATTTACAATATAAGTTATTGCCAGTGCAGTTTAGTTAGATGACAAATATTAAATGACTTTGGTAGCAAAATCAGAATTATAGTGGCATATAATATTACAAATACATATGTAGGCTATGCCTGCCAGGTTTGTTAAATAAGCATTCTGTAATTTTATATAGATATAGTAATTTACAAAATAATAGTTGTTGAAAATTATTTATATTTTTTTAAATTTATTTATTTATTTAATGTCTGCATGACTACTTCTTCAGACAAAACGACAGTAAATTTTTTTGAACATATGCAATTGAATCTTTTATGTAGATAATTTAAAAAAATAATAATATTGAATTTGTCATCACACGTTTGTATATCTTTATAAATGGCCGTATGTGTATCTAATTAGACATCACTTCTATTTTAGTATCAACTCTTAACAAAGCTGTTTTAATATTTTTTATCTTTGTAATTATTACTTTTATTTGGCACATACTTCAACTATTGGGTAAAAAAGCATATTTTTTTTATATTATTTTGATTTCAACATATTATGCCTTTTATAATTTGATTGAATAATTTTACTAAAGGCCAATACTTTAGGTCCTACGCTTGTAGTACCAATGCTTTTGAATATAAACCTATAAATAATTCACACAATATATACTACCACATCCAATGATTGAGAGAATGAAGGTGCTATAGATACAGACAAGGCCTAGTATCTGTCCACCTCCACTTTTATATTAAAACTAATTACGGTTAGTTGGACAATTATAATGTATTAGACTAATATCCTGATTTAATAAATGTTACAATTTCTTAAAATGTTCTATCGAAACTAAGGCTCAAACCTGAAAATATTAAATTATGTGTATAATATGTAAGTTGGCAATAAAAAACAAAAACTATTTTTTTTAGTTTATTTATTACTCAGGTGATTAGTTAAATATATTAATAACACATTAAAATGATTAAAAAAATACTAAAGTTGACAACAAAGTGCAAATGACTTTGATGCCAATACATAAACATAAACGTAATATAATATCACAGATGACACCAAAACTGTAAAATGCTTCAATGCCAGATCTTAAAAGCTAACTATACCTAATACCACAACCTAACCTAATATCACAGCTAACACCAAAACATTATAACTATTTTATATAAACCACAACCTTTTATATCGTTAGGTATCAAGATGTTGAGCACACCAAGTCACAGAGAAGACATGTGTATGTTTGGATGCTTATTATTATTATTCTTATTATTATATTAAGTATTTGCCATTGTTCAATAGCCAACAAATTTAAAACAAACTAAATATATAATAGTTTAAAAGATTAATTTCAATATTTTGATTGTTTTTAAGTTAAGTTTTTCAGTTTTTTATGTTTAAAACATAATACTTATATCATAATTTTTGTTGTGTTATTTTTCTCATTTATAATATTACTTATCTAGGTTATTTATAGTCATTGTCACATTCTAGAATTTTTGCCGATTTAAACTTTTAAAACGTTGACAAATTGTGTTATTGATTTTCTATAGTATATGATGCTCTTTTTACGAGTATAAACATTGCACACAAGCTTCTGCAAATAATGCAATTCATTCAAGTGGAAAATTAGTATTTTGTAAAAATTGCTTTTTCTACGACTGCAATACATTATATAAAAAAGTATTACTTGCGTACGTAATGGAAGTCTAAAATACTTTGTATAGCAATATTAGTTACACAATGGACACATTACAGTAAGGAGTAGAAAAAAGTATATTGTACAACTAGCACGTTATGATTCTTATTTCCCACGACTATAAACGATGTTGCATGAACCTTTGAAGAGTTTGACAATTTATAGAAGTGCAAAATAGTAACACTTTATGAAAAAATTATGCAAATTCTACATGTTATTTAAAACTATACTACTTATAACGTGTACAAAAAAAATTAAATATATTCTAAATATATTATGACATTTGATAACACACGTTTTACGCGTGCGCAATAAAACGTATAAAATATTATACTTTTTTGTAGCTATAACAGTTGAGTAATAGACACATTATAGTAAGGAGTAAGCCGGTTTTTGAAAAAAAAAAGTGCTATGGATAACGTATATAATCTACACCATATGTAAAAAAAATAGCAGGAAAAGGAAAAAAAGTATATGCGTTATTTCTCGATTTAAAGGCAGCATTTGAGAGTAGATAAAGAGAAACTTTAAATGTATATGAGAAAGAAAAGAATTAGTGAGCATCTAGTAAGAAAAATCGAAAAAGTGTATGAGGAGACAATAAGCAGGATGTGGGTTAACGGAAAAATTAGTGAAAAGTTTTGAACAACGAAAAAAGTGAAACAGAGCAACTTGCAACTTATATAGCAGATTAGAAAAGAAACTGAGGTTGGCTCAAGCAGTAGTAGAATGTAGAAAAAAAGTGTGGTTGGTAACATATGCCAACGACGTGGTAAAGAAAGAAAGACAATAAAAGAAACAATAAAAAAAATTAAAAAAATATTTTAGAAGAAAAAGTGAAAGGCAGAACAAAGGTGGAAGACTAGACACAGAATGGGAAAGGTATTGTGGAGAATTTTTTTTTTTTTAATATTTAGGATACGTATTTTGTACAAATAGCAAGTGAACATAATAAATTTATGGATTAAAAGGCAAATAAAGTAGTGGAACAAGTATGGAAAATAAGTAAACAAAAATTGATTGTATGAGAATAAAAAGGCTTATGTTTGATAGTTTAGTTAGGAATATGATATTGTACGAGTCAAACATATATATTACAATAGAAATGGTTATGCTAATCAAAAAAATAAAAAGACGAAAAAAACTGAGAAAAGCACAAAACTATAAAAAGAGATAGAAATACACAAGCGCAATAAAAGAAATTGTAAATAAAAGTGTGTAGGTACAACGTAAATTATGAATATATTATTAGAAGTGAACTACCAATGTACCCAGAGAGCAATAGATATAGAAAAGATAATAAAAAAATGATTGCAAGATTTAGATGTGGAATAAAAAGCAAGTGACAAAATTTTGATGAAAAAAGATTTGACAGTGTGCAGAATGTGCAAAGAGACTGAGAAAACTACAGAACTAATCTTAAACGAATGTAACAAAACGAGAGCAGATGATAAAATAATATATTAAAAGGAGAAAGAAGGATAGAATAGAAACAAACAGTTAAAAAACAAAAAAAAAGTAAACAAACAAAGAAGCAAATATTTTTAATATTGTTAATTTATGCGGACTACAATTTATTATTTTAAAGAATTATGGATATATTTGTAATTGTTGTGTACTTTTCAAGGCCAAAAAGCACAAAATAAACGTATTATTATTATAGTAAGTAGTATTTTGCATACGTATTATTTGTAATTTAGTATTATTATTTATAGAAGTACACTAAATTTGTGTAATTTAATTTAAATACTAAAAAAACCATTTTACTTTGTGTTCAAATGTCTTTAGTACTAACAATTTTCTGACACTGTTTAGTATAATAGCTTTATTATATTTGTTAAAAAAACTATTTGTTAATATTTTAAAATTTAAAAGTTTGCGATTGTTAAGTTCAATCAGTAGTTAGTTTATGTTAATGTTTTGGTCCAACATCTCCAATCAGTCTATCTTGTATTTAGATAACAATATGTCTTAATCTCTAACATTACGCCGATAAGCCGTAAAATAGAAGATTTTTATATACTTTTTAGGCTATGTCAACAACATGGTTTTTCAAAAAAGATCATTCGAGGTTCAGTTGTCAATTAATTTAACTATAAACTATAACAATAAATTATTGCAACTTAAAAAAAAAGTTTTGACGAGAAGGGTTGTTATTAAAAGATAATTGTTTCATAAAGAGTGGAAAAATTAACATCTTTTTTGCCCAAGCAGATGTAGTACATTACTTTTTGTAGGTAGATAAGCTTTCTATTTGTTTATGTGCTTCATGTTAAAATCATTATTTTTATAACCAATAAAAAGTTTTTTACTTTTTAATTTAATCTGAGATGACGAATGAAACCTTTATTACCTGAGATTAAAAAAAAAATGTAGACCGTAAAATAACGGATCTGGTATAAACAGTCTATTTATTAATTGTCATCTTGTATTTAGATGTTTGGATTGGGCCAAGGACAAACATCATAACAATCTGTTGAAGAGTAAACCAAAAAAAGTTAGGTTAGGTTAGGTTAGGTTAGGTTAGGTTAGTTTTTGTTTTCAGAATGTAAATCAGATGTTGATTAAAAAAGTCTATTAATATTTCTATTGTTGAACAACGTTTTATAATATAAAACCATAATAATCAATTTTTTTTATTGTTAAAGTTTTTTAAATTTGCATTACTTATTTACGTAAAAATACTAAAACTTGATTAAGTTTATTGTATTACAAGTGCGAAAAACCTTTATTGAACATCGAGTATAAAGTATGGAGCACAAACAAAGTAAGTGAATGGTTTTTTCCATTTTTTGCCTGTCAATATTTTTCCATCTAATGCGTGCTAATTTTCAACAGGTTATAAAATTAATGGAAAATTAAAAATTCGGATTGCATAGCTGTCGAGAACTCAGTTAATATAACTTCGGCATTGCCAGCCATCGTTAGCCACTCAATAGTAATCTGTCACCATCAGCCGGCACAACAACAACAAGTCTGCCTTTGTGTTTAGCTTGATTGCTATAAACATGAGTCTAAATTAAAAGTTTTGTCGTTTTAAAGATCTAACGTTGTAATTGAAAAGGTTATTTGAAGTTGCAATAGGCCTACAGCAAAATCTTCCAGTGGTTAAAAAGATGCTGCTGTCAAAGCATGGGTAAAAAAGATGTAGATGCTCAAGCCAAAGTAAGATTAAATGTTGACGGACAAAATAGTGCACAAAACTGCAAACTGGAATTTTGTAATGTTGTATATAAAAGAAAAACAAAACTCAAAGACAATTTTTCCGCTTTGAATACAAACTACAAAATTAGCCAAAAAAATTGCACGCAGTTGCAAGATACTCGCCAAAAATCTTTAAACTAAAGACAAAAACAAAGCTGTGTTATGTTTGTACTGCCTGGTTTAATGTTGCTGCTGCTGCCAAGATGACTATTTCCAAACTCGTCAGACGCCTACATTATTGTTGAGTGAAAAAATGTTAGAAAAAAGCGCAACGCTATTACATTTGCGCGTACTCGTGTATCGGCTATCTGCTATCTTTGAGTCTCGGTAACCTTTTTTGAAAGATTTAAAATGTCAAATAGTTAATAGCTAGTGTATAAAGAGAACAGATACATCTATAGGAAGGCGCATACACACGTACGCATAAATCTATTAGCCTTGCGTCTCTTTCTAATAATAAATTACCAACGGTATTAAATACTATTATTTTCTAAAAAATTATTAATAAATGTTTTTTAACCCTTTACTTTTTATTGTACTGGGTTGAGTATACTTTTTTAATCAATAAATTTTTTTTAAATTTTTTAATAAGTTTTCTCTTTCAATCAGTACCAAAAAGTCACATGTTTTGTTGTTTGTCAAGTGTTTATTTGTTTTTGGGTAAGCAACTGTTGTG
This sequence comes from Tachinus rufipes, assembly GCA_963932245.1. Classification (NCBI taxonomy): domain Eukaryota; kingdom Metazoa; phylum Arthropoda; class Insecta; order Coleoptera; family Staphylinidae; genus Tachinus; species Tachinus rufipes. Next base: position 64,413,326 of record OZ010745.1, on the reverse strand, counting down.
ATTTCTTTAAAAATTTAGGTTGCACTAATATATATTTTTTTACTGATTTTATAAATTGAAAAAAAAAAAAAACAACAAAATCACAAATTGATTCCATATTTACTCGGTGTACTCGACTGCGCAAATATAAGGTCAATTTGTGATTTTCTTGTTTTTAAGATTTTATTTTGCAATTGATATAAATAAAATTTTATAAAAAAACAGTTTTAACATTTACTATTATCTAAGATCTTGATAATGTGTTTATTCACAATATCTGATCTAGTGTGGTACTTGTAACGTCAGGTGATAAACAATACAATAAAAATAAAATCAGTAATAAGCATTTGATAACTTCACAATTTCCATCTGACGCGTCCGATTAATTAAAAATAAAGCTTGAACTACAAGTGAAGATTGCAATGTAATTAGTTAAACACTTGTAAAAATAAATTTTATAAAAAAAATAAAATAATCAAATATTTTTTTGTTTCGTTTAGAATTATTCTGGTCTTTAAGTGTTAGTACCTTTTACTACAAGTGAAGATTGCAATGTAATTAGTTAAACACTTGTGCAAATAAATTTTAATAATAAAATAAAATAATCAAATATTTTGTTGTTTCGTTTAGAATTATTCTGGTCTTTAAGTGTTAGTACCTTTTATTACTAATATTATCTACATCATTGCCATTTTTTTTAAAATTATAGCAAAAACTACACCCAATTAAAAATAGTTTTTTATTAAAACGTAGTATTATCTATAAATGTATTATAAAGCTATACAACGATGATTAACTTGCTGCATCTAGATTTTGTCCATAAAGTGTTATAGATAGTGTTAACATTTTTCAAAACCTAGAATCAACCAACTGATTAGTTGCATGTGCTACCAACGGCTGCAATAGATGCGTAAAAAGTATTGAATTATATTCTATATTAAATTTAAATTTATTAAAAAAAAAATAATTTGTTAAAAATCTTTTCTGTATTGTTTTTAAATTTATTTAAAATACATGCATCTGCCCAGTGTACTCAATTAATACACCCATTTTTTTTTTTGTTCAAAAGACTAAGATTAAAAAAAATATTTTTTTTTAATTTGTTTTTTTCAAAATAAAAAATATAAATAAAATGTTTTTTCAAATGTTTTTTAATTTTTAATTTTTAATTGTTTATTTATTTTTTTATATAGAATTATTCTTATTGGTGAAAATAAATCTGGAAACATTGGATTTTGGTGCAGTAGTTCCATAAAATCTATTTTGATCTGGTATTCACCAGTGTTTTAAATGCTTGCATTCTGTGTGTGTTTGCATTATCCGAAAATCAAGTTATTCGACATTTTTGTAACATTTTTAACTTTTAAGCAAATGCATGGTATAATAGGATTACGTTTTTAAACACGTATATTTGATCACCATTTTGATAATAACATAAAAAAAATATTTGTAAATAAAAAAACAAAAAAGTCTATAAATGTGAAGTATTAGATTTACTTTTAATATAATTTAGACAATGTTACAGTTATATATATATATATATATATATATATGCATATCTAATACATATACTTACAAATAACATACTGGCATACAAAGCACTTGTACGTTTTGGCAGATATTTGTTATTGTTTCTTTTTGTTTTATAGCAATTTTGTTTAGAATTGTAAGATTTTTGTTTTAGTACAGCTTTAACGACAGTTTTAAATCTAATATGTAATGTTTTACAAATAAAAAGCGACATGATTTTCAATTGGCTTTGTTATTTATTATTTTTAAGATTTTATTCCGCAGATTAAATATTGTCATCAATTTATCCTATTTCTAATTTTAAAAATGTATGGTTGTCTACTAGGTCAATATTGTCAATTTTAATATTTAACGGTTGCTGCAAATATGCAGCATATTTGTTTTGGATTATAAAACTTTTGTTTTTAATACATTAAGACATAATTTATTTGTCTCAAACCAGGAATTTGATATTTCTTTATATTATATTTGCTGCTGATATAGGTAGAAATGTCTATATATATATACAATGTCAGTAAGATAAAATTTAAAAAAAGTGGGTTTAATATAAATCATTGAAGATTATTTTTAAGTAGCAATAGATGTTATTCTAAACCATTTTACAAAAAAATAAATTAATTATCGTTTTGTAACCACTAAGATGTTGACACCGTTGTTTAGTTAGCAATACCTGACAACGTTTTTATATATTTTTTTATATTTATAACTTTGTTATAAAACAAGCTAATAAAAAAAAACATTGGTTGCCTGATTAATCATTAGTAAAGATAATTAACAACAAATTAAAATGTCAACTAAGTATATCACAAACCCACAAACAAAAGTTTTTGTGCAGTTAAAATTACTTAATTATCAAAAAAATAAATTAATCAATTAATGTACGACAATAGAAAGTAGTCATATTGGTATAAAAAAAACCCACATAGAAATGTTTAAAATCTTCAAAAATTAATTAATTAAATTTGTAGTTAAATTTTGCACATAATAAATTGATATAATACCCTTCATATTTAAACAGATATATGTAGGTGTCATTAAAAAACTGACAATAAAAAGATTCAAAATCATTTTTTGCATAAGTTAGGGGAGTTGAATTAATTAATTTAACACTAATTACATACGAAAACAAACTTTAAGTTTTGAGCATAATAAATTGATATTGCTGAGACATGTGTAGTTTAATTGAATGGTGACAATAAGAGCATTTAAAAATCATTTTTTGTATAAGGTTTATTTAATATAATAATTGGCCTTCATATTTGAGCAGACATGTGTACTATTATTGAAAAGCGACGAGTGTTATTATTATATTGCTGACAATGTTTAAGATACATCCATATAGTAGAAAATCAGCTAGAGAACAGATGTATGGTTATAATCTATAAATTAAAAAAAGAACTATTTACAATTGTTTGTAGCAGTTAACGCCATAATTAAATGCATTTTGACTAAACATTTAAAACTCATAATTTAATTATTTTAATTTTTAAACAGGTTATTAAGGTCGACAAAGAATAAAATAGGTCAATTTTTTATTTACATACGTTGGATACTATAGACATTGCACGCGTTAGGTACTGGTTGTCAGGCTAATTCTGCCAATAGGCACGTGTTACTGAAAGTTAGGGTCTCTAAACTTGTTTTCTGGATATTTGTCCACGCGTATTTTTGAAATTGAGATATGTTTTAAACTAAACTACAATCTTAATTGAAACCTTCTATAGCAAATAGAACGCAAATCAATGTAGAATTAATAGTTTATTTTGTTTTTTTTTTAATTTGTTTTATATTTCATAATATGTTAATTATTGATAGTTTTAACACTTCTAAAATCAGTTTTTGTTTAAAAAACCACTACATTAATTTTACATATTATGTTTAATATTAAAAAAATCATTTAACTACAAATTAACATTATTGATTTCAGAAACAAAGTTAACAGTTGCAAAAACAGTTTTATCCTAATAAAACTCAAAGTAACACAAATGTTAGTTTAACACAGCAATATTATAATGAGTTTTATTATGCAATTTTAATTAGTGATTTAATAAATAACTTTTGCAATAAACGGACGCATCTATATAGAGGCAATTTAATTCCTATGAGACATATAAACCGACAATTAACATGAAAATCAAACGCAAACGAGCTTAATCCCCTTATAAATAAAACCTTGAAAGAATTGAGGAACACAAACACCAATTAAACGGCACTTAATTGGATCATTAATCACATTTCTACGAGGAAAGAACTTGAGCTAATTTTTAGGACTGGGGGGATTGGAATTTCATCAAATAAATATTGCTATTGAAACACGATTAGAATGTAATTAATTATTATTTTACATATTTTAATTATTTGTTTTATGAACGGATAAATTACTTTTATATTTTAAAATAATAATTAAATTTATTGGCGCAACAGTGTTTTTATGCGCAAAATGTTTGAAATTGAATTTTATGAGAGTTAATTTTAAAATATTTTTATATTGCAAAAGAAACTTTTTTTATATAAACAATTTTATATTTTTAGTTTTTTACAAAAAAATAGAGTGGACGTTTTCATCAAAATGTATTATTTGGACAAAAAACACAGAAATTGCCGTACTGCAGTTATCTAAATCATATTTTTTTAAAGTTAACAACACTAAACATTATTTTTGGATAAACTGAAACCATTCATGAAAATATATTTTTATTAATACGTCAATGTAAAATATAATCATTAATTCTTAAAAACGTTAAATTAATTATTACAGTTATTTAGCTGAGATTTTACTAACTGACGAGTAAGATATTACAATTCAAGACACACAAATTAAATTATAGAAAAATTCTTGTTTATATTAGTGTAAAATTGACATACATTTTAGAGATTATAAATACAATTTGAGTATAACATACGGAATAAATGAAATAACAACAAATTATAAAACTAATGTAAAACTTAATTATGACTTATTTTAATATTTTATTTTAAAATGCCATACAGTTATCTTGCACATCTGTGACTACAAGAAATATTAACATGTTTGCATATAGTATAAAAACAAACAAAAATTTTAAAACATTGTTTGTCAAAGTTTTGGTGTAGTAATCTTGGGCAAAGTTTTCTAGTTTATTTCAAATAATGTTTTGTACCATTGTAAGTATATTTAATTGACATTTTACTTAAATTAATTTGTATATCTGTAGTAATTCAACAATATAGATGTGACATGAAGGCTATACTTGGTTAAGTTTCTTTGTTGACTAAGCCAAATACACTTTGATTTATTAAATGTGCAATCTCGATAAGTCAAACCTTCATTATACTAAACTTTTTAATAATCTGGCCAAACGTTTAAATTGCTTTGTGCACTATATAGTCCGGATTTCATAGTACTCGGTAATCTAGACTTGCGTTTTTAGACGTATTCCTTTGAGGGAATTTACCTAATTTCCTTAATCTTTATCTGATATTTGTAAATTTGCAGTGTGCAGTTTGTACAATGTCACTTCTTTTAGATTTCTTGGCAAATATGATTCCAGTCATAGAAATGTAAACTTGTTTATATGCATGGTTTAGTACACAAACATCAAGGCACGTCCCACTTTCGAATAAAATTTTATCTGCCAAAAAAAAATAGTTATATACCGTAACTTGTAAAAATGATAATTTTAGAGCTGGCAGAAGCTAGATTTCTAACTTAAAAAACAAGCAAAGTCTGCGTGCTTTAAAAGTGTGTGGCAAAAAACTATCTAATGATAAAAGTGCTGTCAATTTTTTTCAAACTGAATTTGCTAAAAAACAAAACAATTAAACCTACCACCAAATGAATCTGTTTTGTATTGAAAAATGTTGTCATAAAAAATGCTAATTTGTTAGAGAAAACTGCGCCAGGTCGACAAATAAAAACAATTTACATTTCTATTATGTTGCTATGTTGATGATTTACAAAAATTAAAAGTGTTAGTAGTAGAAAAGGCAAAAATCTAAAGGCATTTAAAAATGTAAACATACCTGTTGAATACAAATAATCTGTCAATTCATAGATGACTACAGCAACTTATTTAAACTGGTTTTATATTTCATTTATTTATCAAGTTTGAAGTCATTTAAGAAGTCTCAATTTCCTGAGACAAGTTCTCTAATCATCAATAACGCCGGGCAGTTTACAACATTATTTTTTCCAACAAATTGTATAGCACTTTTGTAACCTATAGATCAAAATGCTATCAGACTGACAACATTATTTTCTCGAAAAAGTCTTTTAGTCCATATTTTATTTAATAACAAAAAGAACGTTGTTAAGTAATTAAAAAACATTAATTTGAAAGACGCGTTATGTCTACTATATAATGTTTGAAAAAAAGTCTTTCTGGAAGTTTTGCTGGCACAAAATTATGGTTCAGGTGACAAATGACGACACTGAATAAGATGCTAGACAGAATTCCTCTAAAATTAACTAAAAAAAAATATAAGATAGATCAATTTGTTTCCCTTTAATAAAGAGATGACAGGTAAACAACGTACATTAGTTAAGCGCAAAATGTTTTGTTTAGTTTATTTTGTTAATCTATAAATGTTTAACAAATGTTATAGATATGCTCAATTTGTTCACTAAGCAAAATCTTACCAACGTGGAAATACGCAGTTGGCTTAAAAATGATAAACATGTGTTACAACTGGAAGACATGGATGCTATATGCAAACGTTATAATAGTAATGACAATAAAAGTTTAAAATTAAATAAAACAAACCAGAATATTAAGAATGACAAGGCAGTTAAAAGTTTCAATGTGTGCATAAAGTGAGCAAAAGAAACTAATATACCACTACATGATGTTCTTGTACTTTAAATATTAAACAAACGGCTTTATAATGAACCAGAAAAATGTTAAGCAAACAACATATACAAAATACTGTAATAGATATACCAATTTATATTTATTTTGTTCTATAAAAATCTTTTATTTTTGAGACATATTAAATCAAAGTTGAAATACAACCAAAGTTAAGAATTGAAATGCATTTAAAATTACCTAATTTGGCATTTATTTTTATATTTGGATTTTTTTGTTGCTATTTCCAACTATAATATGACTAAAATATTGTTTAATTCTTCCTAAATGTATTAATAAAAAAATAAATCGAGTATCAACTCCAAAATTGCTATTTTTGATACAATACTAAAAATCAAAGTAGCGGTTGAGATGCTCTTAAATAACCTTCTTCACTACAAACAGCAATTTTTTGAAATAAAATCTGCTAAATAGACTGAAAAACGTCAATGCCTTGTTAAGCAACTTCAAAAGCATTTTTAACTTGTTGACAAAAGAAGTAAAATCAACAACTTTGTGAAAAAAAAATCTTACATATTTAAATCTAAACTGTGCACATCATAACTTGAGACGACTGCGTCCAAGCCAAAAAACATAAATCTAACCAAGTACGCACTTGCATGTTAAAATATGAATAGGCGTCGTCGAACATGATTATGTAGTTATTTAGAAAATAAAAATAGTAAAATATCGTAAAAATGTTATAATTCACCACTAAACGGTTGGTAAAAACAAATACCTATTAACACGTCACAAAGAATAACAAATTATTAAAAGAAAAACTTGTGTTATCAACACCATTGTTAAATAAAATGTAGAATTTTTGAATGATTATTTTGGTAATTTATAATTCTATGACAAGTTTTACTTACTACTAGTTTTACTATACATTATTGAAACACATAATTTTCTTAAAAAACTGACACTTACAAAATTATGAATTTATTATTAGAGTACTCATTAATAGATTGTCATTAATATGATCTAACTTATTTTGAAATGTAGTTTGTCATTTTTTGCAATTTCCATACAAAAACCATAAAAGCATTTAAAAAAATGTAAAAAACATTGCATACTTGCAGTAGTAGCAATTATACAGCATTGTCCATAAAGCTGTACCATATCCGTGTTTTTGTTATTAGTATTCTTTATATCTTTTTGTACATTTTTTTGTGTTATAGTATACACAAAAAATTGTACAAAACATATTATTGCTTTATATATGGTTTTAACCAATGCCGTTTATCTTTATTTTGTTATATCGCAACAAGTATAAAAGTACTATCAATTTTTGTCTACATGTCTGTTACGAATATTTAATATTATGTAATTTTACTTAATACTTTAACTAATAGTTATTTTGCGTATGCTGCTTAGTTGGAACTGTATGTAATTCAATTTTTGTAAAGTAAGAACATTGTTAACAACTATGATTTAAAATTAAATTAATGCAAGTAATTTGTTTTTGTGCATTGATTACATTAAAATGAAGATTAATTAGTATAATAAATTTACCTACTTTAAATCAAAATTTTGATTTTTGTTCTAGTTCAGTCATTTATAACAATAAAAACATTTTATGGCTGTCAAAAACTTTTGAATAAAACATTAATTTTGACATACAGTTGCTTTTTATATCTAAAATATATTCATTTAATGAATGAATTTTAACCAAACTATTTTTTTTTAATTTACAGCGTCCACTACTAAGGTCATTAGCTAAATATTTTAATTTAATAATAATAATAATAATAACCTCAGGTTACAAACATTAAGAAACAAAACAACACATTAAAATAGTTAAATAAATAAATAAATACTAAACCTAATATATATCACAGTTGCTAAAATTTAAAACTGATATCACAGAACTGACACCAAAGTTGTAAAAGAGTTTGATGCCAGTACCTATACATTAACCCGGCGTTGCATAGGTGGAGTATAATAAACCAACTTTAAACACCAACTTTAATCACAACAAAATTAATAGAAAATGATTCTACACAAGGGCGTAGGCTTTAGTACATTCCTAAAATTTATGACGCTGTACATTTCCGGTGTTGATTTAATTATAATTAGACTTGCTATAAGGTATTACCTTTATCTATGTATTTTAAAGTTATACCTCAAACCCCCAGCTTATTGATTCTCAATGGCCATTGACAATTTTTTTTATACAAATATAACAACAACAATTTATCAATAAAAAGACAAAATTTTTTCTAAAAACTAGGATTGGAATTAGTTAAGCTTTTCATAAATGCCAAAGAAGAAAATTAATAAATAAATCAAGTACTAGTTGAAAAAATGAATAATGTTGCAGCTTCTTTAACTTCAACTTTTTAAAACCAAAGAAAATGTTTTGAAAGGTGTATGGAGTATCCAAGAAATAAAGATAAAAAAAATTAAATTGTAGCAAATATTATGACATTTTAATTAGCTTGACAATGACGTATTTATACGTTCAAATAATAAAGGAATGTTATTTTAATTAGCTAGTCGCAAAATAAATATTTTTGTATTGGATATAAAGGATTTTAATTTATACATAATATTTACATTACATTCCAAAGAGCAGTCTCCAGATTATTATAAATTGTAGCAAATTTGCAAATTAATATTTTTTTATAATTTTCTTATAAACTTTTTTTGTAGAATTATTTATTTTTCTATATTTTTGTTTTTTTAAAAACTTAATTTTTTAGACATTTTTTGCAAATTTTTTATACAAATTTAAATAAAACCTTACAAAAATATTTTTTAATTTGAGAATCTACCTGCAGATTTATTTAAAAACAATAAACAAATTGATTACACATTTTTTTTTTGGTTTTTAAATATATTAATTCTCAAGTTGTTCAGTTTTTTTTTGGTGAATTTTTTATACTTAACAATTTTGAAATTAATTATAAATAAATATTTGCAAAAATATTTTTTTATGTGAGTATATAAGTATAGCTTTATTAAAAAATAATTCAAAAAAAAATTATCAATCAATATTTAAAAAATTAATAAAAATAGTGTGGGGTTTATTAAATCCCATCTTTTCATACATGTCTCAAAAAACCACCTAGGCAACGCCGGGTTAACCTAACCTATTATCACAGATGACACCAACGCTGTAAAATGCTTCGATGCCAGACCCTAAAAACTAACTAAACCTAATATCACAGATGACATTGAAACTGTAAAATGCTTTGATGTCAGACCCTAAAAAATAACTAAACCTAATATCACAGATTGCACCAAAGTTGTAAAAGACTACGATGCTTTAAACAACTTAACTCTAAACTATTGTGTTTTCTTTTAAATAAGCTTAGTAGGTGACTGAAACATGTTTTAAAAATTGATATAAAAAGTATAATAGTATAATATTGTGATTTTATGTAAATTATTTCTCTTACCATTGAGATGCTAGACGCACTGATAAAAGGTGCATATCTTAAAACATATATGTGTCTCACACTAGGTGGAGAAAAAAAATACTAGAAACATTTATTAAATTTAAATATTTTTTAACTTAATTTTATAATTTATGGAATATTAGCCAAAAACTTTTAAATTTAATTTTTAATGCAAAAATTAAACATTATTAACAATTAAAAATCTAACTTTTGATACTTGTAGTAATCTAGTAAACTGCAGTAATTTACAGTTGGAAAACTTTGAGCGTTTTAAAAAGTATTCTTATTACATCACAATTTTATTTGTTTTGTAAAAATGATGCAAAATATGATTTTAATAACATATGCTGGTAAAGCATCTTGCTTAGTATGTACGACTACAATGTATAATTATAGTTAAGGTTAAAAAATAGAACACATGTTTGTTGATAAACTTGATTATGTTCTTTAGTCAAGTAAAAAATAAATACTCATAACAAATACATGTAATATTATGACTAGAAATCTGTATGCACTTAGTTTCTGTTTGGCAAACAGCTTACACAAAAATGTTGACGCCTACGAGCAATTTTGCGTCAATTTATACTCATAAAATCATAAAAAATATTGTATTTATATGTTTAATTCCATTTGCATGTATTTCACCATCATTATAGATTGATACATTAATAAATAAATGTGTCAATCGAGAGTAATTGTACGTACGTAATTCACATAATGAATAGTTAATGTATCAACTATATCTTGTTTACAAATCGCATTGAGGAGAATTGATTGATATTTGTAACTCTACCAATTAATATAGTATTATTGTTATTATATAACATATAATAGTAAACAAAATTATATCCTAATATGAGAAAAATGAAGTAGAATATTGAAAACAACCATGTAAATAGATGTAAGATTTGCTTACAATTGCATATAAATGTTCATTTGATATTTATATAATAAAGAATGTATTTTAGTAGTAGTAAACAAATTTATTTCATATACACACATACAAAGTTTTATAAAGAAAATAAACATTTAAAAGTAAAGTAGAAATGAGTATGAATATGAAAAAGGCTATCGACCAAAGTCTTTCTGCCCAAAGAATGTATTTTAATTATTAGACAATACTAGAAAGTGTTTTGAATTGCTTGAAATGCATTTTAACTTTTATGTATATAATAAGAAAATATTTTGACCGGATTATATAATTAAAATTAGAGATTACATTATTACAATATTTTATTAATTTAAATTTAATGTAAAATATTTTATCTGCTTAAAATATCTCATAAGAGTGGATTGTAGCACAAACGTATTTTTAATATTTAGTCGAGTGGTGCATCAACTCAAATGCATTTATGCAAGCATTCCTTTTATACGGCTTTTATGCTATAGAATCTTTTCGTCGGAATCATTATCTTTATGTCGTGTATTTGCAGTATAAAATTATTTATGAAGTATAGAAAAACTACTATGAAGGAATAGAAGTTTTTTTTAAATATTTTTTTGCTATCTAATTAGAATTGCTAATGCTATTGTGAACAATATATATTTTTTAAATTATATTGATAACAATGCGTTATTTATTAACTTTGTTTTGACTTTTTAAATATCTTGTTAATTGTATGGTTTACGTAATTATTATGCAAACGAATTATTTGTATTATGTATGTATATTTTATATCAACTATTTATTGAAATAGTATAATAATTCATTAAGTAATATTTGAGTATTGTAGTATTGGAAAATTAAAATTTTGTCATTTTAAACAACCACTATTTGTTATCATTAATTTAATATTAGATTATTATTATTATTAATCAATTAACTTAAAATAAAAAACTTTGAATTAAATATTATGATATTAATAATAGTAACCACTTAAAAAAAAACAAAAATAATTTAATATTTTTAACTTTTTAATATGTTTATATTAAATAAATCATTTAGATAATCAGACATTCTTTATGAAATATAGATATGGCGGGGGGTCAATTTAATAGCTGACCACTGGTCAAAATTGTCCGGTAAATTTGACGCAGCAGGGGTGCCAGGTCAACGTGCTTTCCATTGGTCAATCGACCGGGTGCGTGTACAAAATGGCGGGGTTTATCCCTTTTGTCTGGACCCAGCATCCCGACGCCTCACAGGCGCCGTTGCTAACCGTCATCCCTACGAACCCTTACCAATCCAACCAAGTATAAAACTAATAATAAAGAACACAATATTCACCTATTAATATTTTTATGAATTTCTTGAAAAGAATTTATTATTTAAAATTTTACAAATAATTTATTTTTTACAGCAATTTTAGTTTCATATAATTGTATTCCTTAATTAATTTGTTTGCAAATGTTATTATATACAACCTAAAAGTTCATCCTTTACACGTCATTTAGTATTATTAATTATGCGAATTGAATAATTGGATCGTTAGTTTTATTAACTGGATACTTCAGATTTTATTGTAGGTATACGTTTTTTATGTCGGCGGAGTTAAAAAGACGCGAAATGGCAATTTTTACAGCTGATATAATTCGTAATGAATTTTAAAGCGGCAGAGTGGCGAGCAATCCCGGACGAACGTGCCCAGAATCTTAGCTCGCCATGCCTGTACGAACTTAACTTTTAAAAAGAATACCGTCTCCTATCTCATCTAACTTCCTTTGTCTATACAATTAAATGCATATCAGGCGGGAGGGAGATGGGAGAGGACTTTATGTGGAAGTTACGTGTGGAATAGGAGGAGGTTCGCGCTTCTTCTGCTTATCTCCTTGGAACTGGAGACGATGATCAAATAAAATATTAAACTGGAACATGATTTTTATGCCCTTTTCGTGTTAAGGGTTCTAAAACGTTTTATCTCAGTTAGTAAAGCCTTTCGCTCTTTTATTTTGTTTGCATAAATTATTAATGGCGCACTTTTTTAAGGAAAATTGCACTATCACACACTGAGACTACTCCATAACTCAGAAAAGACTTACCCGAGCATCACAGAAAAGTTATTTTTAACATTGCTACACCACTGCACTATTGTATATACAGCTTCAGACTAAACCCATCGATGATGTTGATGCTACCTTTAACAATCTACTAACTAACCTAACATATGCATACGCATTGTACGAATTTATAATATATGCTATTCTATTCAATATATGCAAAAGGTTCTTCCTATAACTCTTTCCTTCTATTATAAAAGGGGTTAGCTTTGCCCTCTCTCTTTATTGCGTATAATACCTGCTGCCGTGTTTAGTATAAAAGGGTTGAAAGGGTTTACACTATTTGGGTTTCCGTATCGAAGAACTAGTTTTAAATTATAATTTTATACACCGGTGAAATTACTTTTCAATATAAACTTATTATAATACAATACATTTTAATTAACGCAGAACAAAAACAACAAAAGAAAACTACTTTCCTTAAACTAATCGGTTGAGATCACTTGAACTAATTATATAAATTTTCTTACATCTTATTAACATTTTAATGATTACAGAAACAGACAGAATCAATAATTTATTATATTAAATATAGTTTATGTTAAGTGGTAAAATCTGTTTACATTTATTTAAATTATTTGGGTTTCATTAATTGTTAATTAAAATTATTATTTTTTATATTAAAAAATACTAATTTAGTTTTTAAATTAATTATTGAGTACAAAAAAAAAACTTATTAGCACAAAAAAACTTCTAAACGAATACAAAAAGTTTAAAATTCATATATGAAACTGATATATAGAATTAATTTTTTTTTTCATGTTTTACATAAACTCTTAGTGTAAATTAGTAGTAAATTGGTTAAATATGAATGATTAAATAATACGTCTACCCGTAAATACTGAATAATTGTTCTTCTTACTTGTGCAACAAAATTATCTATAGATCAGATGTTTATTATATCAACATTTGACATGAAGACTGATTAACTGTCCCCGTTTATAAAACTGCACTCTTTCAGTGTTCTTTCAAATACTGATACAACTAAATAGCGTAACTAGTTTCGGAAAGAATTATCATAAGCATATTATCTAAATTAAACAGGTAGTAGGGTTGTGTTTGTTTATTTATTTAATTTTTTTTGTAGTTTTTTGTTATTATGTAAATTGTTGATAAAAAAACTTAATATTATTATTATTATTATTATTATTATTATTAGTACATAAAACAATTTATTGTCAAAAAATATTATTAGTAAATTCTTGTTTAGCTTAAAAATTATGTGAGAAGATATGCTGTGATTTTCAGAAAAGGGAAATAAATAAATTGCGTTTTTTGCGTTTTTATAAGAAAAGTAAAAAAATATTTGTGGCTGTCTAAACTAGTTGTAGTTAAAATACTAAACTAAACAATGTAGTTAAAGCACATGATTAGTTAGAAGATGCGAAAAGTTAATGTTAGTAAATGAACAATAGGAAAAAAGTTTTGGGTAAACACAAGTTAACGGCAATAAGACTTGCAATTTACTATAGTTTTGTTTTTGGCAAGAAAAGTCTACAACTAACGCTGTGTTAGCAGTAATTACTAAACAATTCAATAATTTTTACTTAAATTATCTGCAGGTGTATTTGTTGATTTTAACAAAGCGTTTAACTTAATATTTTTGTTAAAAAATTAGAGTTATTTGGGATAAAATCGCTTAACATTTAGAATCTGTTTTAGGTTAACTGTTATAAATTGTTTATAGTAAAGATTTTATTTTCTCAGCAGGTGGTAAATTAGTAGGTTTTGCTGGTGACACTACATTTATATATAAAAACATATATATATAGTGCAAATGAACACAAATGCGTAATGTGTGCAATTTAAGCAAAATTAAGAAAAAAAATTTATTCACTTTTTAACAAAAGAGTAAGAAAGAAGTTTAATAATGAAATATAAAGAAAAACATTACGTAAAGTTAAAAAAGCAATTACAAATAATAAAACTGACATGACAAGTATAGCTAAAATTTTAAAATCTGATGAAGATAACAAAGTTATTGTAGTAGGCAGTAGTAGTAGTAGTAGTAGTAGTTTCATCTTACTTCCAAATTTTATTAACCCAAATAAAAAACTGTAGATGTATTACAAAAACAGCTCAAATATGAAATTATCATTTATCATACATCTCGGTCTAATTTATTTCTACCATTATTTCTTGTGTTGAAAAGTTTTAATGCTACACAAATAGTTCAAATGTCCACCAATGTCTTGGAATGTTTTGACCTTTCTGGTAAATGTAATTAAATGATATTTATTTTGTGATTTAGCCTCCTCCTAAAAAAAAACTTGTTTTGATTGACTTTATTTCTTCAATAACTATTATTATTATTATTACTATTTTATAATTGCATTATCATTATTATTACAATTTTTTTTTTTTTAGTATTACTGGTAGCAGTTTATATGGCCATGTATGAGTCAAGTGTACGAAATAAAAAATTGTGTTTGCTCAAACTACTGAAAATGCTTTCCTCTACATGAATCTTGATTATGTGAATTTTTTCAGATTTTTTCAGTGAGCCATTTCTAAATAATATGCAATCAAAACTTGAAAAAAAATTGAGTTTTTTACGTTTTTTTACTTTTTTTGATCGTTTGAAACTTGTCAGTATTGCATTTTTAGAAAGAACTTATAAGGAACTTTTTTTTTTCAAAATTGTATAAAAAACTAAGTTTTTACAGCTAAAATTTTGAAATTTTTGTTGAAATTTAAAAAACAGTTTTTCTTAAAAATAATAATTTAATATGTGCAAAAAATATCCTGAAAATATCAGAAAATTTCGTGCACTACGCTCCGTGGTATCTTATAATGTATCTACAGAAAATTGTGAAATTTAAGCCTTTTTTGCTGTTTTTAAGTTTTTTTGTGGATACATTGTAAGATATTTCGGAGCGTAGCTGATAATTCTGGTATTTTTTTAATTTGTTTGAGTAATGAGCTGATAATATACAATATTTTACGTTTGTTATAGCACTTAACAGCTGCTTTTGAATATGTACCTGCAAACGTAAATATGTATTATTAAAACCGTAGTTAATAATAATATATACTGTCAAGGACTAGTATTCGGTTTATTTTATTAAATATTACATTGGGAATTATTAGGTATTGTTAGAGCATTTGTTGAAGTTTATAGAGCTGGTTATCTTGCTTTACTAGAAGTTTGTTGTGGTATCTAGATCTATTACTGGGATACTGACTGTTTTGACATGAGTTTGATTTTAGACTTTAATTTTGACTTAAACCTTAGTCTTTAAAGTCTTTAAATTATTTTATTTGTATGAGTTGTTTGCGTTTTGAGTTGTGATTTTAAGAGTTTGACCTTTTATATTATTAATAATAATAATAATATCAGTTTAACTAGATTGCCCAAACTTCCGTGTCTAAAATATTTTTATTTATTAAACTAAATCTTTACGAGTCTATTTATATAATAAAAACTCTAAATTTTGATGATTTTAACAAGCTTTATTAAGGTAATTATAGAAAAGCTCAAATAATTTTGTTAGAAGATTTTATTGTTTATAATAGTAAATTGTAAAGTCACTTATCTTCTACAAACGCTATCTTGCCAACAAGCCATTATTTATGCTGCTTCACATAATCTTATTCAACTTATTCAACAACTTATTTATTTATTTTCTGTATGATCATTATTTTAAGATAAAAATATTAAAAATAATACTTATTGCTTACTTATATTATGAAGATCCACAGCAAAAAATCTCACAAAAACCACCCAGAAAGTCATCATCACATTTGTTCCATTCTTTGTTTTTAATCCAAAACAATAGTAAATATTTTGTATAAAAAAACAAAACTTATTTCATATTGTCAACAACCACCTTGCACTAACAGACATCTCATTATTCATAACTTACAATTCCAAGATAGCTTATTTTACAAACTGTCAAATTAATTAATTTATTATTTATAAAAACTTCACTCAAAAAATATCAAATTTAAAATAATTTTATTAATAATATATATATTTGTCGTGAACTGATAAAAATTGTTTAGTGAGGTTTGATAATAATTAACATTATAATGGCTAATTACGATAGTTATTTTATAATTTCATAGTTTTATATACAAATAGTTGTAAGTATTAATTGTTAATGTCCTTTTTTGTCAGTATTGTATTTTTTTATATTTTTTAGGCCTGATAAAGTTATTATTCAATAACAAAACGTTGCTTCATATTTAAATATATAAAATATATGATTTTTGTATTTTATTAAATTTAAATTTTAAAGACTTCAACTCGTGAACATTTTTTTATCAATTTTTCTGGTTGGCAGTTTTAGAAAAAAATTATTAGAAACTTTTTTCTTCAAAATTGTCCAAAAAATAGTTTTCAATTTTTATTTTTCTTGAATTTGAAAATGTTGCATAATTTTAAAAGACAGTTTTTCTTTAAAAAAAATGGCGGGTGTTTTCTGTATAATTAAAGCTATCAAATGCTTGAGATAAGTCTAAAAATACTCCCTAAACTTAGTTATGGTAATTTATTTTGGTAAATATATTGCACAAAATCTACTTTAACAGTTTTTGAGTTTCTAGCTCTAGCTATTTTGCAGTACACTTAATCGGTTATGTTTGTTAATAAATTCAAGCTGATTTTTCTGAAAACACTAAAGAGCGCAATTGGTTTATAGTTTTTATTTCTTAAGCATTTTTTTTTTAAATATTAGTACTGCTTTAGAAAATTTTTACATATCAGGAAATTTTTCAGTTTCAATAAACAGATTAGACTATTTTTGCAAAAATTTTGAAGTAATACAGCTTTGAGGTGATTTGTTTATAAAATGATAAATAATTTACTCACTTACATACATTGGTAGTTGTTGCAAAATAAGTAGCAAAATGATTGGTTGCAAGCAAATGATTATTTGTTGTGCAATTTTCAGCTTTTACTTTAATACTTTTTGGTTTTTGTTGTTTTTTGTTGACTATTTTTTATATAAGTGTTTGTTTGTTTTTAGAATTATTATTGACAGAAGTGTAAGTTAAAACGTTTGTTATTACAAACGCAATCTTTGCCTTGTATCTATCAATATTATCTTTTTTAGAATTAGATAAAATTCCTAATAATTTGGTTGAAACAATTATTTATGAATTTGTTAAATGTTTTTTTGTTTCTAATTAATTACCTGTTTTGTCATAGTTGTAGGCAGAAAAATGTTGGGGAAATAAATATATATATAATTGAAATTAAATAAATGTAAAAGTGCAAGATAAAGTATAATATAAGTATATAATAAAGATGGTAGATTTAGTAGAAAAGATGGTAGATTTAGTAGAAAAGAAACAACATTGTAAAAATATATATATTTATATTTATAATAATTAAAGATTTTGTAAAAGTGGTGGAGTTAAGGGTTATGTGAATTATAAGAGAGTAATAAAGTATAAACATTACTGGTTTAAGCGATCATTACAGCACTACGAGACACCAACCAGATAATTCTGACACTTCTATCCTTGAACATGAACCCAATCAATTTAAAAGAAACTTTTTTGTGTTGTGCAGGTGCTAAAAATATTTAATATGTAACAACATTGTTAAAATAAGTTACTTGATAATTTATATTTTCCATCTTATAGGTATATAAGCTTTTTTTTAAATATATTATGTATGCGGGCATATAAAAAAGTAAAACTCAATCCCACAATATCATGAAATTAGCCTTTTATAAAATTTAATAAAAAACAAGTTTACCTAAAATCAGTTAGTATGTGGATTACCGTTTATTTTACTAGACATCGGGATAAATAACAACTTTTTAATCAAGTTTGAATACCAAAAGTCAAACACTCATTAAACTCGAGAATCCAGTTTTTTAACAGGAAGTAAGTAGCAAATAAAGAATACAGTAGTGACAAACTGCTTTTTGATGAAGTAGCTGCGCCGCGTGCACGGTTTTTACCTGCAATTTGGGCCGCAAAAGGTGTAAATCAGGTCCGCTCTAATAAAATATTTAGTCTGTATAGTATTATTATAACCCTTCCTTATCTTTGTATCTATTTTCATTGTGTGTACATAAAATGTATGTATGTGAATAAATATTGTACACTGTTATGCCGTATAGGGTTTATTTTATTGGGGCATGTATTGTGTAGAATTTAAATGGCGGTTGTATATGCGATTAAAGTTCTTAATTAATTATTAAAATTATAATTACGACGCTTTATTAATAAAGAAATTCATCAACATGTTGAATAACAGTAGCATACATTTTTTTAAATACATACAAAAATTACATATTAAATATCTGTGTAGTTAAGAATTGTTTTAACTTTTCAGGTTCTGATTATTACAATACTAAAGGTTAATGAAACTTTTTGTTCATATCTTTATATACACAGCTCAGTGAATATATTTGTCATTACTATCGAATTTGAAAGAAAATAAATATGCCATGAATACAATTATTATATAGTAGATAACAATGCTTTGTCGTACATTTTCTGTTTCTGTTCTTTAAGTGCAAATCATTAGCAAGGTATAATATTAGTATAACTACATCCGTTTGAAGTGCTAATATTTGTGAAGTATGTGCTGTTACAAAGTAAATATCTATTTGTAACGTTATATATCCATTTGTCTATTACGAAGAGACAAAGGCTTTTGTATACATCTTAACTATGCAGTACATAAAGCACATCAAGTGAGCTAACCCAGAATACCTGAGAACATACAAAAGCGGCAAAATTACAGAAAAAAGATATGCAACACGGAATATAACTAGCAAATTACAAGGTTGTCGCCAGATATAAAATATATATCTGAAGCATGTCAAATCGAAAAATTTTATAACATATGTAACTGAAGCGAGACCGTGATGTTGGAGAATAAAAAGGGGTTGCGATCTAAAACTTGCATTTGAATAAATAATAGTTTGTCACACCTTTGGGTACAGCAAGTCAAATAAATTTTATATCCGCATGTAGGTATAAAATGGCAATAGGGTGCATTTGTGCGGGTTTATCCATAGAAAACCTCTCATCTTATCGAGATTTGTCAAGTTGCCAAAGAGAGCACTTCTAGCTGGGCCTGTGGAGTCATCACCGAACCCATGAAGCGTAATTTAAATATAATGCTATCTTAATTGAAAATGTTACGTTAAAGTACTTCAATTTTTGAAGCGGCTGCTCATGTCGAGTGCAATATAGTTAAATTTTATCAGCGTAATTTAGGTTTTCAGCTTTAATTGTAATGAAAGGGAAAATTTACTCATACATATGTTCGTTTCTAATAATAGGTAAATTAATTATTCTATCCGCATGAAGATGGAAATTACTTAAAAGAGAATAATGTATATTTGATGTTAAGTCGGGTGTATTTAAGCATAAATATTTTGTTGTAATATATTATATTATATTATTTAAGGCGGAGAATATGGAGGAGGGTGTAAGTGAATAACATTATAGTATGTGACACGAGTGTCTTACAAGTAGTAACAGTAATTCAGTCAAAGCAGTGTAATAATGGCAACCAGCCCTTCCAATTTAGCCCAGGACTCTGGTAATTAAATACTAGCACACACACGAGATCCCAAGATGGCGTCGTGAAGTAGTTTGGACCAAAATTAATTTCAACTTCCCCGGGCTGTTCTATGGGTTCGAACCGCAACTCCTCGCGCTAGTTGAGTTTAGTTGTTGCGGCTTCTCCCGAGCCCGTATTCAGAAAACCACCCTTTCTACTTTATAAAAGGAAGGGTGTGCTATCTCTTAATATGTAGGCAACCAACTGTACCCTCACGTACCGGGGTTAGTTTTTTTTGTAGAGATGTGCGCGGCTCAATTAAATTTTGAAGACTGGAATAATGATGCGCCTAATTATTAATTAAAACGTTACGATTCTCATTATGTGTTATGATTTACTATCTAAATGTCGGATTTTATATATCAAATATTTTGTTATAAACCATGTACTAGTTACATAGATAAGCTGATGTGTACATATCATTAGTCACTTGAATATTCCAGGGCGGTATTGCCCGGGGGCCATGAGTATAAAGGGGGACTTGGGGGTTGGGTGGTTATAGAATGGGGATCACTTAGGGACCAGGAGGATTTGGGAGGCGGATGTGGGGTGGCGAACACACGTAGTGCGCACTCTGCTAGGTATAGCTAAGCCGCACTAGTTAGAAAGTTTAATTAGTTAAAGCGGAGCTTGTCGTACTATTGTAAGTTCTATAGGTTAGTATTCTCCATTCTAAATTATGTATAGATGGCGTCTATACTGCTAGCCTTGTTCATTATAAGTAACCATCTTCATCAATATACCACACATGCACTTGCATATAATTTAACTAAACTCAAATTCTGTATAGAATGCATAGTTTAATTACAACATGTCATTTAAATATCTATTACTTTCTATTGGTCTATTTAAACAAATTTTGTTTAATTGATAACAAGCAACATAAAACGCTTTGTCGATAGTGCTATTCCTATAAATTAACGTATTGTATACTTAAAAAGTAAATAAATAAATCTATTATTCAAAAACAGTATATTTAATACAGTTTTAAAATAATAAATAAAGATTTAAACTTTATTATTATATAAACAACAAAATACGACTTTGATAAGAATAAAGTAAGAAGTAAAACATAAAAGTGAACGAGTTAAAATAGACGTAAAGTTGATTATACGAAAACTGGCAAAGTTCTCGAAAGAATTTAACTTCATAATCTTATTGTGTCGCGACCTATTTTTCAAGGATGTTAATGAAAATCAGAGAAGTGAGTCAAGGCGAAGGCTGCAATTAAAAATCGATCCCCCCAGTCTACTACACTCCTCGCTTTTTTCCTCTCTTTTCTTTTCATACTCCACTTTCTCTCCTCACTTGTAAATAATGGCGCATTCAACAGATTGTTGCTCATCACCGTTTTATTATTTTAAAAATAACTTCCTTAAGGCTTTCAATTAACTTCCTTCGTTTTACATTACGTCTTATATTCATCTAGATGATGAATAAGGTCTCGTTTTATATTTACATTTTCTTGTATAATATTTATTCATCGGTTCATTATTATATTAAATATTTTAATGAATCTAATCTATATTGTTATATGACAAGATAAAAACATTGTTCAAAAATTGCTATTATTAAATTTCAATAAAGTGGGCTACTTACAAGCTAATGTCGATAATAAGTTTGATCTAAATCTTTATTAAAAATTGCTGGTATAAAAAAGATAATTAATAATTTCACAATATCTCTTATTGGCATGAAATGGTATGTTTTGTTTTACAGATTAATTTTCTAAACAATACAAATATTATTTATAATATAATGCTGTGAATTATAGTCTACATAAGTATTATTTCTTTTTACAAATACACTTATTTTTAGTGTTTGATACAAAATTGGAAATGAACCTTAATAGTTAGACAAATGCTTTTAAATTAAAAAAACCATAATATTTTTGACTTATTTAAATTGTTGTAAAACAATTAAATTCAACTGCTTAAATATAGTTTATCTAATTAGTAGAAACTATACTATTAATATATAGAGAGTCATGAAAAATTTGATATGTTAGGGGGTTGTTAAGTTGATGAAACCTTGAAAATAACATTGCTTTTTTTAATTTAATTAACTTTGTGCCACTTTACTCTAGTGTGACAATAAATTACTTTTGTAAGTTTCTTGTGCAGAATTTTAATTTGTTGATTTCCAAAATGCATAAATTGTTATATTATTTAGACTTGTATCAACAATGTAAAACCAAATTTGAATATATACTACTAAATATATGAGGCAATAAGAGCAAGAGTAGCCCAACCCACCAACACATCTAATCGAGTTATATTTAGATTTTCTTTATAATTTTTCTATTTCAGTCATCGAAAACATAAATAAAAGGTTGATATTTTTTGGCTGCTGTGACCAATCCAAAATTTTGGACACAGGGCCAGTACGAGTATCCACTCCAAAGAAATTTATAATTGATTTGTGAAACGTTAAAATCTGCTCTTGCAACAACATAATTGCAAATCAATGACAGCTTTATGTTTCGGTTTTGTCCTCCATATGGATCGGAATACATAATCAGAAATGACAAAATTTTTGACATAATGCATTAGACAAAATCAGACTTCCTGGGAGCCTCTGAAGGCAACAGACTTATTCCAAGTGTACATAAGCTCTTGATTTGTTGCAAAGTTATGAATACCAAAGCAGTAGGTTTACAGCTGCCTTTTGTAATAACTTATACCTGTTGTAAGGTTTGTCATTAGATCAAATGCAATTGCTGTAAATTTTTGATTTTGTTGTTTGGCCAATTCCCCATCATCATGCATTCCCTGCCTAGCTTTCTCTGCCTTTCTGAGATCCAACTCTTTTTGGACTTCAAATTCTTGTTTTTTTGGTTCATCAGTGCATGCATTTTATTATTAAATTTCACATATTTTACACTAGTCCAAAATGGGAAAAAGGAAATTTAATTAAAATGTTTATTAAAAATTTTCCTAAACATATTAGAAAAAAGAGGTGAAGAATCTATCATCTGCTGCTTGTACAGGTTATTTAAGATGTTTATGTTTAGGTTTGGTAAAAGATATTGCCAATTAAGGCTTTTGTGCCTTGCGTAATGGTTTTCATATTTTTGAAATCAGTCAATAAAATTTTTCAGTTTGGTAATATTATATTTTGGTGTTTTGTTCCATGATGTTTGTCGGCTTATTAACTAAGGCCTTTGAAATTTGTCCATTAGAAATTTTTAAAATTTAAAAAAAAATCTTTACAGGCCTGATGGAATTTTCCTGATGAGTCGGAAAAGTGATAGGATCTAGATTTATTTCGACGGAAGTTTATTTTTTATTTTTGTTTGACACGTAACATTTTTTGTATCAGTAACATAAATTAGTTCACATAAGTAGGCTGTTTGCAAATCAAAATTTCCTGTTTGTAAAATAAAGTAGAATCTTTCTTTAGTCATCTGTATTAAATTATTATACAGCATTTGTCGACAATTTCATTTTTTTTTTGCTTCAACTACAGCATTTTTTGAATTTATATATAATTTTCACAAGTATGGTCTAATTAAAAAGTTGACTAGCCAATTATTATTTGTTTCATTATTTATAACGGAAGAAGAACAATTACCTTCATATTCCAAATCAATCTGGACAAAATCACGTTCATCGTTATTTGCCGTTGATGGAATGCATTCAGAATCACTGCTACAATTATCAGAAGATTCACATCCCAACAAATCTGAAAATGTTTTGTTTACCAGTTATTTATAGTTTGACCAAGTAAAAGTATGTACTTATTTTTCAATTGATATTTAAATTTTGTTAATAACACTGCTACTTTCCACTTAACAGTCTATCAAGATCCATGATTGTAGACTAATAAATTAAAATTAATTCTCTGATAGATGTTTATGCCTTTCACTAATTAAAATAAAAGTTATTATAAACTGTCATTAAGTATAAGCATAATAGAAAAACAAAAAATTAAAAAAAACAACAACAAAAGATTAATACAACGCCATTCTGTACAGTTATATAAAAAATTACTGTGATATAGCAAAAAATCATGGTTTTTGGATAGGCCAAGGTGCTGCTATCTATGAATCGGTTAAACAAACAACATTCTAATATTGAAAAATGTTTAGAGAGTGCGCTTGGGATGATAGATCCACATTTATTGGTATATTTTTATGTATTTGTGGGTTAGGCTACTCTTGTCCAAAAACTATTGTCAAGTGAGAACAAACTAACCAAAAATGTATACAAAAAATTAATATAAAAACTGAAGTGAAGATAAAATAAATTGTAAAGAAGTTTAAAAACCAGTGGTAAGTTCTTTTGCTCATTCAGCAGATTAACAAAAAGATTACATTGTTTTTGTACATTTTGTCGGCTTCTAACAGATTAAACTATACTTTATTCTTGATGATTTTTTGCTTATAAGACTAAATCAACTCATTTTTGGTATGTCTTAATTTTACATTAAGCAGGATTTTATCCCCAAATGTCAATCTAAAATTCAAAAACTTTGTGTTCATTATACCTCTTGTTACATCTGTCCAGGGGCACACGGTATAATACTTTATTGCATTCAAAACATGAGTTTTTATTATTAATCAATTATTATAACATAATATCTTTATTTACGGCAATTGCCATTGCAATACGAAAATACATTCAAATGAAAATACATATGTGTATTATAAATTATCATTGCATTATAAAATAACATTATATTATTTAATTTATAATAAACATTTTTAAACCTTCTATGATTGTGATCATATAAATCTTTGAATAGATGAGAAATGGTTAACTTTCTTCATTAACCGAGGTATTGGTAAATTATGCAAATAATTGGTTCTATAGAGTTTTCACCGGAATAAAAATGAATTTCTTGTATATCATTCTTGACAAAAATTAAAGTATATTATTAACATTCATTTTTGTTAAAGGATTAATTTTATCTATAACAATAAATAATATATTTGATAATTTGTAACTTGGTCTAAACGCAATTTGTTGATTTTGGGTTTGATTAAGATGTATATCACAATTTTAAATGGCATATCCTAACATCTGACAGTAGCAACAAATTAATGTTTTTTAAAACACTTTGTTTTATTTGGACAAACAAAAAATATCAAGTAAAACTTGTGCCAAAATGTTTTAGCAGCCATTTGTTTTTAGCAGCCCTCACTAGCTTTGCTTCTTTGTGCTGCTAAAACATCGCATGCATGTTAAATGATACCAATAATCCGGACACTTAGTATTAAATTGCACTATATGAAGTCATAGTTTTTTGTTTAATTAATATTGCAACAATCTAATACAAACTGATAAAAATTAGATTGGCAGAACCAAAAGTAATCTGCTTTTCATACTTAACTTTTACAAAACTATAAATTTATTTTAATATAGTTGAAAATCTACTACATCCACTAAAAATGATCTGAAATTTTAAGTAATTAAATGCCTAAAAAAATTGCTAGATTTAAGAAAAATAATTACAAGTTGTAAACTCTAAACCGAGTCGCAAAAAAATTACATGTCTTACTTATAAACAAGGTATGTCTCAAAGAGAAAAACTTTGAACCAAAAAAAGCAAACCTTGTTGTCTCCTCAACAAAGTTTGCTCTTTCCACTAAACAAAAACAAATTCAAAAAAAAGTTTAATGTTAAATATTGTGCAGATTAATCTATATCACTGTAGCGCCTCTAGGACGTATATTGTTAAACAACATTAATATTATTTTTTTCTAAAAACTTTAAAGTTGCAAGCTGAAAATCACAGAGTATGTTTTTACTTCTATTGTGTTGCCTTATCATGGGCGACCTAGAGATATTTAACGACAAAGATGTTTTTGCCTTAGTTTCACTATCTTTGTAAACAAAATTTGAGACGTATGATTGAAAGTGCACTAAACATAGTAGAAAAATGGTGCAAGAAAATCAAACAAAATCAAAAATTTAAAAAAAACTTGTACATGTATAAAGTTACGCTCTCTGTAACAAAAAAAATGTAGCACTCTTGCTTGTTAATATACTTTTAACACAAAAATAATAAAGCTGATATATACAAAAACAAAGACCGAAAGAAGCAAATAACGCTACGACAAATATTTTCTAAACTACTGCTATCTATTAGTGTGCCAAAAACATAATCAAGTTACGACTATACATTAACAGACTAATAACTATTATATCAAAACTAGCTATGGTTTGCATAAACAGTCTGGAAGCATTAGCAACAAATAATAGAGTACGCCTGGTGTAGACATTAGAGAACCAGAGTATAAAACAAAGCTTCAAAGCAGATTGGCATTTATAAAAAAAATAACAAGGACATTTATTAAACCTGCTTTTAAAGTCCCATACAAAAAATAATAATTTGAAGCAAATTTGCTGCAAAATAAATAAGCTGTAAAAATACTGTTAGAGAATAAAATACACAATACTACCTTTAAAAAGACACAAAAAAATACATTTAAAACATTTTTGAATTTTGTGTAAAAGTTTTACAAATTTGTGGTTAATTGAAATATAAACAGTAAACATTAAACTTAAAATGCAATTATTTGTTAAGTTTAACAAATAAGAGGTTTGGGGACGGTAGTATTAAAAAAAAATGCATAAATAATAAAAAAAACTCATAATTTGTAAAAAAAGTATAAAATGACTAACGTACCTATATAATAATAATAATGTAAGCAACAAAAAAGACAATATTATTAGAAACAGTGAAAATAATAATAAAATTATTAAACATCAGTGTCAACTTATTGTCAATATACAAGTAACTTTACTAGCCATATGTGCATAAACTAAGCATGTACTCCAAAACTATTAAATAATAGTAATCCGTTAACTATCAATAAAAATACCGACAACGTCTGAAAAATAGTCACAAACCGTGGACAAACTAAACCCAAAATACACCTTAAATAATATCAGTACTACCACCAAGTAAATGGTCATAACGCATTAAAAAAAAACAACTATAAATTGATGCAATCTTAGAAGTTTGTGTCAAAACATCTATCTGATTATTTGTCATTTACGGTTTTTGTCCTATTTGAACAACTCAAGGACATAGAAGAAATAGAATTGTGGCTTAAAGAAGTGTCCTTAGATTTTTATTTCTTCCAGACCTACAGAATCATATCAAACCAATAGTATGTATATATTCTGCATTTAATAATAAAATCAGAAAGCACAAATAAAAAAATATTTTAATGTGTATAAACGCTTAAGGTGGCAATGAGAACCGTAATTCTTGAAGTTTAAATGAATTTATTATTATCATACTAATTGCATACGTTTCGGAGTCCATCTGTCCCTTTCTTCAGTGCTAAAAATCACGTACAAATTCACATAATAAAAATAACATTAAAACAACTAAACAAAAAACATTTTAAATTAGAACTTAATGACACACTTTATAAAAATTATTTTCTCACATTTACGATGATTTACGCATTATTAATTCTAATATCAAACATATAAACAATATAGAAAACTATTTTTTAAATCATTATCAACTATTATAAAATGTATAACTACATACAATTGTACAATCACTGTACCTCAAAATAAATAAATTGTATGAAAAAACATAAAGACAAACTCACTCACTCACCTTTTAAATATAATAATTGTTTAATTTCTTAAGTTCTTAATTCAGATTCATTGAGTTTATTTAAATTATAATACATCTTAATTATTATATTGGATGTGAAGTATTCAGCCGATACAAGTATAAAACGATCGCAGCGTGTTCGCGAAAGTAGAGTGAATGTCTACACATTTATAAATCTTTGCAGTGAAATATTCCACGCAAGCCGAAAAAAAAGCCTTTATATTTTCACACCAATTTTATACATACTATTGGACGTGAAAACATTTATTATGGATTTTTTTCATTATATTTGTTATATTTAAACTGTGAAATAATGTCTTAATTCAAGTCATTTTATATATATTTTAATTACCTAATAATAAATCTAGTTTGAATAAGATAATATCACAAAACAATGTATTGTTAAGTTATAAGCTAAAATCAAATTAACATCTACTAACTAACATCTTAACTCTATCTGAAGTTCCTGGACAAATTGAAAGAAACAACTAAATTAATTTAATAAAGTTGTGGTATATAGGGCTCAAATTAACACTGTCCAATTGAAAATTACAATTATTATTCGTCTTTATATGTATCATTTCACCAATCAATCTCTTGTTATAATTAGTTTTAATTTCGAAAATTTTACAGTCTTCAAATTTGAAAAAATGTCCTTCTATGTTGTGATGGCTAGATAATCCAATATTATTTTTATTGTTTCTACAATCATTTTTATGTTGTTCAATTCTATTTTTTAATTTCTGTTTTATTTGGCCTATATATTGTTTAAGACAGTTAATACATGAGATTCTATAATTTTTAGTTAATTTAGGTATTTTGTCTTTCAAATTTGTAAAAAGCTTATTGAGAATTTTGTTTGATTTCAATGTTATGATTGTATTGTCATCTCTTACGATTATTCTAAGTTTGTGTGATACTATATCGATGTTTGGCAACGAGAATCATTTTTTTATTAATTATGTTATTATTGTTAATTACAGTAACAATCAGTTTGATATTACCCATTATCAAATTATTATTATTCTAAATTGAGTTGCGTAAAAAAGTGGGGTAATTATTTAATTTTAGCTTTTTTTTTAAACTATCGATATTTCTATTTTGATATTGCCTATGACAAAGAGTCAAAATTTTGTTTTTATAAATGGTGATAATGTTAATTTTTTGAGAAAGTAAATGATTAGAATTAAAGTTCAGCAAGATTACAAGGTTTTTTGTATAAATCAATCTTAATTTTCCTATTTTCTAAGATCAAAAGTAAATCTAAAAACGGTAACTTATTATTTATAGATTCTTCTAGAGTAAAGTCCAAATTTTCATGAAAACTATTAAATTTGGTTAACAATACATTATATACCTTTGTTTTATGCAATATAGTTAAGGTATTCTCAACATATATGGAAAGTGAAAAAACATTGAAATCCAATTCACTTAATGATATTGACTCAAGTTCATTCATAACTAAACAAGCTAATATTGGACTAATAGGAGCACCCATCGTGGTCTCAAATGTTTGATTGTAAAAGTTCCCATTAAACTGTTGATAACTGTTGTTAAAGAAATGTTCAATTATTTCCAAAAATATATTTTCATTGATAGTTGTAAATGTTTTTAATTTATTTCTACGTTTTTTGATTATCTAAATTACTAACATTTTTAGTATATTTGTAAATAGTGAAACAACATCTAAAAAAAATTAAAGTGTGATCTTTGAGTATGACAATTTTTTTAACATTTTCTACAATTTGTATAGAGTCTTTGACATTATATTTCATATTATCTGTAAATTTAATTAAGATGTTTCCAATGAATTTAGATAAAGGACGGCCAGTCTTTTTATGAATTTTTGAGAGTCCATATCATTAATAAATGTAAAATGCTTAAATATATCTGTCTATTGTTTATTATTATATTTTTAAATGTTTTGTTCTGTGCTTTCAATAAAATACAAGTTTATTGACTTTTTTACTGAGTATAGTCTAGTAAGTAACTTTAATCGTCTTATCAGATTAGATAATAATGTTGATAATGTTTTTACAAACGTACATTAGAGTTTAGTATCTACGCATACTATTAATTTTTTGATCATTTTAAAGTTGAACTATTGTTTGAATATATTGCTAACACTAAAGATAAGACTTTCTTGTATTTTTTAATAAGCAACAATAGCCTACATGCCAAACATGTCACATGTTACATGTTAGAACCTTCTGACAGTGAAGCACATTTTAGTGGAATGCCAAGCAAATCTTTTCTACCCTAATTGGCTCGATAATGTGGCGTTCATTCTGTAAAGTAAAAAAGAATTTATGGAAAGGTACGTTAATTTTTACGTATGTGTGTTATTTTTTACTGATTTATGCCCGTACTAATAATCAGAGATTAAATCTTGGATTCATGAATTTAAGCAGAACGTCTATATATTGCAGTTTTATTTTTTAATAGATTCTAATTGTAAGTTGTTGTTAAGATTTTTTATTGCATATTTGTAAACTTTTGTTTATAAGGTAGTTTCCTTTTTTTGTAAGCATAAGATTTGTTAGATTAGTACATTTATTGTAGAAGAAAACGTTAGACTAGTTGTATAGTTTGGTGGTTGATGCTACAGTTATAGATTGCGTGTTGATGCTTATTGTTTTATTGTATTTTTATGTAGTTTGAGAAAAGTATATTTGTGTTAATATTTAGCGTTTAGTTGTTTGTTGAGACAGTTATATTTGATATTGTTATTCATATTACCTAATCTGTAGGCTTCGAAAATGCTTAATTTTAAGCCATTTTGGATTGATAAATAAATTTTTGAAGAATTTATAAATAATATACTGCCAAAATGCTACGCCACTTACATAGAACAAATATTCAGAGCTATGAATAAGTTAAGAAATGGTTATGTCACTCATTTTTTAAAACTATTTTTGCTGTTTCTCATAATTTTACCAAAATTTAGCAATCCACATATTTTCCTTGAATTTCTTAGTGAACTAAAGTTATTAGATTTGTATCTTGCTGCTTTATAAAATTCTGATCATTCACTTTTTACTTTGTTGTTTAAACTTTTCTTTTTATTACTACCAGACCTAAATCGCGCCTCACCTATCATTATAATAATAATAATAATAATTTATTGCCCAACAGGTAAAACCTCATTACAGAACAACATATTAAAAACTACAGTAAATACAGGTACAATAAAATTACAAATAAATAATTAAAAGTTAAAAAAAACATACTTTTCAATAAAAAAGTTCACGAATACACTTTAAAAAAACACTTGAATTAGCATTAAAAAGATCACACTTATTTGATACACTATTGAACGTTGAACACATTAAAAAAGATGGAGATTTCACCATTGCCAACGTCTTTGCAGGTGGATTATAAAAACAGTTTGAGGTCCTGGAATTGACTCGTGGTACTAAAAAATTTAAATTATATAGCAGATCAGGAGAATCAACTGAGTTGTGTATAATTTTGTGCAAAAAAGAAAGTATTGAAACCGATCTTCTTGCTGCCAATGGAACTGCATCAAATTCCTTATATATATTATACTAAAGTAACAATAAAAATAATATTTTTTTTTCATAATTTTGATTTTAATACTCAATTCTTATTTTCTAAGGATCTACATATTGCAGCAGAAAATCTCAAAAACTATTCATAATTAATGTCATCAAAAAATTTGTTCCATTTCTTGTTATTAAACTAAAACAAAAGTACTTGCTTTTTTTAATTCAGACAAATCAGGCAAATAATAAAAAAAAACATCTAAGAAATACATAAGAAAACTCGTAAACGTTGTGACAATCTCATACAATCTGAAGAAGAAAATGAACAGAAACAATACTAATTAAGTTTTTCACTTTTTTATAGACAACAATAAATTTGTTGCAAAGTAGTACAAATTTTTTTAATATTTTTTTTTTAAATAATCTGGTTACTTATCCAAAAAAAAAACAGATCTTGTTGCAATCCAATTTGCATCTAACTCTACTATTATAATTCCTCTTATTGCTGTACATTCAATACCAGCTAGTGGTAAAATAAAGAAACTAATTTATTTTAGGCAATGGTTTGTCAAAAGATGTCTTTTTAAATTAAATATCAGAAAGGCATCAGGTATAAATAAAAAAAATATTTTTAAAATGAATTGAATGAATTGAAATTTTGAATGTTTTTGGAGTTTAAGCAATTCAAATCTATTAATAATAAAGTAGATTAGAATGCTTACAAAAAAATATTTATTGACAAGCAAATGGCATATATATCACCGCTTGCCAGCTATTTGGCTTAGCAGCCGTGCTATGATCAGCTTGTATACAATTTTACTTGCACAATTATCCTCACTGTGCCATTAATTAGCACATGCCATTTTTGAGCATTCAAGCTACTTTCTAAATTTTATGGCATGTGTATTCCCGGCTTGGTTAGCGTTTATTGTATAAGCAAATTTAAGTCAAGTTAATTTGATAAATTGACACTGTTTGCCAACTGATAATTAAAACTGTATTTATTATCTTATCTTATTCACATATATATTAGAAGTTTTATATTTATTATTATGTTTTTTCTTTGTAAAATGTATAATTTGACTTACATGAATAAGTTTGTATTATTATTATTATGGTAATAACTATGAGAAAGAAGAACTTTTTTATAAAATTAATTATTTAAACACCAAACGTTTGAATAATTAATTTTGATTTTATAAAAAAGTTATCTAAAATTTGATCTGGATTCAAAATAATCTACAAATAGTTTTTCAAATAGTTTTAAATAAAATGTACTCGAGCTCACTCCGTCATTAACTGCGTTTTAGTTAATATTATGTATTTATTATATTAATTTATTTGTGTAAAACCAAAGTGTAAGTTATAATATAGGTTGCAAGCAAAGCAATCATATTGAAAAAAAAAGAGTGCGACAACTGAAAAAAGTACTATAAATTCAGTGATAATTGAACCCAAAGCAGGACCATCAAATTTACATTAAGATAATAGTTTATACAAATGTGATACAGATGTGGTAGAATAATACGGTTTTACTTAGAGCTCTTTGAAAGAACATGACGCTGTCATAAATTATAGTTTAGCTACCGAGTAGTTGAAATTCAGTATTTTTTTTAATCAGACGGTTACGTTATAAAGAAAATTAAGTGTAATAGCATGCCAAAATAAAGTTGTTGTTTAAGATACTTTGTCTACTGAAAGCACGTGTGCTCATCTCATTGTATTTTTGAGTGTACTGGATATACCTACAATAAGAAAATGTGCAAAATGTTTTTCAACATTCAAAAAGAACTTGGATTTGTAAGTATTGATTATTTTGTAAAATAATAAATCAATAATTTTAATTTTGTATTTAATATTTGTTAAATTGTAACTTTGAAAAGAATCTTTATATTTAATAATGGAAAATGCTTGAAAAGAGAAATATAAGTTAGCTATTACAAATGGACATATTCATAGTGACAAAATTCCATTTATTACTGTGCTGCTGGATGGTGGTTGGTTTGAGTGGAGTTATGGCCTTAGTTATAATGCTGCATTAAGAGTTGTATTATACAACATAAACAATACTTGAATATTTGTATTGGTTATTTAAATATTAACCGGTAAACTGGTTTGTCTGGTGCCATGGAAGCGGACATAATTGTAGAAAGATTTAACGTTAGCATCTTAATAAGCAATCTTTAAAAATTAAAGGAAGACCTAATCATCTATTTGGTAATCATACAGACTGTAGACCATACAGTTGCAATAATGTAGGAGATACTGCCAATGATAAAACAAACATTTTAAAAATTACTGGTGCACATCATTTTGTATATTATTAAAATCAAATTTGTCTATAGATAATAAAACAAAAAACAGAGCAGAACTGTTTATGAATCTTTTGGCACGGTTTAACATAGAAAAACGTTCAAACTTAGTGCAACGTGACAGTTTCTAAACAAGGTCGTATTTAACAAAAATGCAATATAATAAAGGAAATGGATGACATCAACAAGTTTTTGAAAAAATTAAGTCAAAAATGTCAAAAATTATATACAGCAACAAATTAAATCGTACAATAACCAAAAAGTATATGTATAAAAAACTCAAATCCCAAAGAAACTTAGTTTTAAAATTGTTTGCAAAACCAAAGAATATGGCTCCAATATTTCTGAAACTAAAATCAACTCTAAAACTTAAAAACAGAAGTTGAAATTTTAATACAACAACTACAAGTTTTTGTAGAGGACCATTAAACTATTTTTAACAAAACTTTTGGTCAAATTAATAACGCAAGATATGTCAAGAAGTTAAGAAGAGAAGTTTGAGATTAACGGCTTCCTATAAAACCGCTATTAAAATAAAAGATTCGACATCTTGCTATAATATAATTAAAAAAATATTATCAAATTAACCGTTGATAACATCATACAACACTATAGGTTATTGCAATTAATGAATCAGTTGCAATATCAAAATTTATAGAAATGACAAAGAAAATAGTACATCTAAGTGAGCTATTTGTAGATTTTTATACGGGATTTTTAGATGCGTTTCTTATTATTTTAGAAAAGAAATTGTGAAAGTAGAATGTCTCTACAAAGTTTGTTTGTTGGGAGTTTTACTAAAACACGAAGTATGTCAAAACTTAGTTTCTTGCCTAATTAATCAAGATGACAACATAAAAATTAATAAAAAACATGATTATTTTTATAAGGTATCTGAATTTTGTTGATATCATGTTACTATATACAAATTTTAGTTTCATAAACAAATCGCAATATTTAATGCCGATAAAGGTTTTTTTTTTATTGTCTACTCTAAACTTGTAAATGACTTGAATGTCAAAAAAATAAATAGAAATAGAGATTTTGGCAATTTAAATATGTTGCCGGAATTAGTGAAATTTTACAAAAACTGCTTGGAGCTTGAGCTAATTTTAGACAGAAAAAGCAATGGTTTAAAATGCAGAGATCCACAATACACTACAGAAACACAGAAAATCAAAAATCAAAAACACAAAAAAAAACAGATGACAGATGA
Organism: Tachinus rufipes; assembly: GCA_963932245.1. Classification (NCBI taxonomy): domain Eukaryota; kingdom Metazoa; phylum Arthropoda; class Insecta; order Coleoptera; family Staphylinidae; genus Tachinus; species Tachinus rufipes. The sequence goes on along the minus strand of OZ010745.1, from coordinate 64,378,441 downwards.
CGGATGACGGATGACGGATGACGGATGACGGATGACGGATGACGGATGACGGATGACGGATGACGGATGACGGATGACGGATGACGGATGACGGATGACGGATGACGGATGACGGATGACGGATGACGGATGACGGATGACGGATGACGGATGACGGATGACGGATGACGGATGACGGATGACGGATGACGGATGACGGATGACGGATGACGGATGACGGATGACGGATGACGGATGACGGATGACGGATGACGGATGACGGATGACGGATGACGGATGACGGATGACGGATGACGGATGACGGATGACGGATGACGGATGACGGATGACGGATGACGGATGACGGATGACGGATGACGGATGACGGATGACGGATGACGGATGACGGATGACGGATGACGGATGACGGATGACGGATGACGGATGACGGATGACGGATGACGGATGACGGATGACGGATGACGGATGACGGATGACGGATGACGGATGACGGATGACGGATGACGGATGACGGATGACGGATGACGGATGACGGATGACGGATGACGGATGACGGATGACGGATGACGGATGACGGATGACGGATGACGGATGACGGATGACGGATGACGGATGACGGATGACGGATGACGGATGACGGATGACGGATGACGGATGACGGATGACGGATGACGGATGACGGATGACGGATGACGGATGACGGATGACGGATGACGGATGACGGATGACGGATGACGGATGACGGATGACGGATGACGGATGACGGATGACGGATGACGGATGACGGATGACGGATGACGGATGACGGATGACGGATGACGGATGACGGATGACGGATGACGGATGACGGATGACGGATGACGGATGACGGATGACGGATGACGGATGACGGATGACGGATGACGGATGACGGATGACGGATGACGGATGACGGATGACGGATGACGGATGACGGATGACGGATGACGGATGACGGATGACGGATGACGGATGACGGATGACGGATGACGGATGACGGATGACGGATGACGGATGACGGATGACGGATGACGGATGACGGATGACGGATGACGGATGACGGATGACGGATGACGGATGACGGATGACGGATGACGGATGACGGATGACGGATGACGGATGACGGATGACGGATGACGGATGACGGATGACGGATGACGGATGACGGATGACGGATGACGGATGACGGATGACGGATGACGGATGACGGATGACGGATGACGGATGACGGATGACGGATGACGGATGACGGATGACGGATGACGGATGACGGATGACGGATGACGGATGACGGATGACGGATGACGGATGACGGATGACGGATGACGGATGACGGATGACGGATGACGGATGACGGATGACGGATGACGGATGACGGATGACGGATGACGGATGACGGATGACGGATGACGGATGACGGATGACGGATGACGGATGACGGATGACGGATGACGGATGACGGATGACGGATGACGGATGACAGATGACAGATGACAGATGACAGATGACAGATGACAGATGACAGATGACAGATGACAGATGACAGATGACAGATGGTACAAACAATGAGATGTTTTAATTCTATTTTATCTATTAAAATTGAAAGTAATAGCTGTAAAATAATTTATTATCAATTTTTTTTTATATGTTGCAATCTTTGTCAGTGATCATTAAAATATTAACAAGTTCTAATGTTATCGTTTTCTTAAGATGCTTGTGGGCATGGTTGGTAGAAAAACGTATATAGAAGGTTGCCTGGTTTGGCCTCTAAGGGCCGCTTTTACAACCGTCGGATAAACTAATCCACAGTTATACCTAGTTTAACACGCAAAGCATTTTACAAATGCTTAGTTAGTTTATTCTCTAGGATAACCTATTAAAACGTCAATTGTACCGTAAGTTATTCATAAGCAAATTTATATTGTCTTCTCTATAACGTAAATTTGTTTAAATCAGATAGTGACAACAAAAAGACAAAAATTGGAGCAACAAACTTTTTTCCTTATTTATTTTTACTAATATGATATGTGCGACGCTTACGAGGTTATATGCGTTATACTAGGTATAACTACTGCTTCGAGCAACGGATAAGTTAACCCCGGGTTATTCCCCTCCAAATCCTAACTATGCTTTAACTAGGTGTTGTAAAAGAGGGCCCTAAATGATATAGTGCGGGTAGTGGTGCGGAATAAAATTGTTTTTTGCCAGCCTCTACCGAAAGCATTTTTTCGGGTCAAAAAGGTGATTTTCAGCCCGCATATGCCCATTGGCCGTTTTGGCTCTTTGCGGTATTTGATTGGCTGTAAATTACAATTTCATATGTAGATGTCATGTGTGACAGTAGTGTTTATAATTAACATTGAAAATAGTGCTTTTAATTGAGGCAGGCAAAAAAATATCAAATGTAACTTGTGCCAAAAGGCTTTAGCAGCCCTTTGCTTTAGCGGCAGTCACTCGCTTTGCTCGTTTGTGCTGCTAAAAGCGGTGGGCTGCTAAAGCCTATTTTTGGCCTTTGATGCACTATATACTATTGATGACGTAGAGGGAGACCAAAGTCTCGCTTTAGATATGTTTTTTATTACAAGCCTCAGGTTCAATCCATTCTGAACAAATCAAAATTAGCTAAATCTCTTCTCTACCCAATGCTGCGACGGAACAGCGGCAAAATAAAATAAAATCCAGTTTTACACTTCGACCATCAGACCAATGATCACATACGCTTCCCCCATTTGGAGAACTAAGGCAAGTAGCCATCTAAATCGCTTAGAAGCTTTCCAAAGCAAAACTCTCCGGATGCTCTCAAGAGCTCTGTTACGTTTGAAATCTGGACATTTGAACAGACCTAGAGATTCCTGCACTTTGTCAACATTTTGAGGCTTTGGTCAAAAAATATTTCTAAAACCTCGCGGTTCATTTCAATCTCAATCTGGCAAGACTTGCCAAACCAAATCGGGAAAATTTTGTCCACAAACGACCGGTGAATTCAATAGTAGCCAAGTTACTTCTAACATAATAATAAATTACATCCAAAAATAAAACCCCAACCTGGCCTATAAGGCAACTCCTAAACAACACACACACAAACACATCTCCAAACGGAAGGTACATGAGCCAAAAAGTTTTGAAGATGGGTAGGATTTAGTTGGTAAGCACCCTTAAAAAGGTGAATCCGATACGTCCTGGGAGCGAAGTCTTTAGAAGATTCCCCACTTTTTTTTACATAAATGGTTGTTCTAAATTAAGTTAAGCTTAATAAAGCAAGCAGAATCTTTTTTTTTTGTAGTTATAAAAGTACACTACTGCCCGCTAATATCCTTTGACTTATATGAAAGTATGTGTAAAAAATAATCATTTAATTTAATTACATTTTTACATTTAAAGAACACATCTAATATTTAATAGCAATGTTTGTTTACTCTAACCAAGTAACATATTGTTCAATTGTGTAAATAGAAGACCCGTGCAAACGATTTGGCCTTTTTGCTAAAACCAAGCAACCTTCTAAATACAATTTTTTTACTAACCTTGACTTGTGGGTACCTGATTCAGACGTACAAAAACATGCACGGAAGTTAAAATGCAGATTTTACTAAGCTGAGACTATTATTGGTAATAGGAAAAAGTCTAAAAAGGGAAAAAAAGAGTCTAAAGAGCAAAAACTTAAAGAATCTTTTTTTTTTGGTTTATACTTTCATGCACTAAAATTTGGCTTAATTCTGAGAAATCGAGTTTTTGAAAATTGTACATAAGTAATGGAAGTACCCATATAAATTTTACTTGAAGATAATAGAGTCGCTTGAAAAGCGGAGTAATGTTAGATTTTTCGTAAAGGAGATTATTTGAAGGATTGTGGAGAGGGTTGTTAAAATGTCGGCATTCTGTAGTAGATCTAAAAGAAAATTTGCACAAATCTGGCATTTATTGAACTACCATTGCGTATTATCATGTAACGTTTGTAGTTGTGTAATAGACAATTGCAACGATTTGGCGTGCGATATCAATGTTGTGTCGCCGGCTTATTGAAGGATATATGAAATTGAATTAAAGTGGGTTAGATTAAGATTATGTATATCAGCACAAAGATATTGGGGTGTATTCTGTAAAAATAAATGTTAATTTTAACAGCTTGTTTAAATTAAAAGCCTGTTAAAGTCATATTTGGTATTCTGTAAAACAAAAATCTGTTAAAATTTTAACTGGCACTGTTAAAATTGCCTGTTAAGTTAAAAAAATTTAAAGGCATGTAAATACATGCCTTTAATTTTTAACTGGGTGTTAAAATTATAAAATGGCAGGTGCAATAGGTTATATTGCCATTCAAATAAATGAAAATTTGCATGAAAGAGGAAGAAGATAAGGTATTAAATGATTCTAACATGCATAAAAGAATTTTGTATTTTGAAGGAATCGGCTGAGATTATATAATTGACAGCTACGGACGGGATATGTAAAATTTATTTGAACTTCGTTTTTTTAAATTATTTTGTCTAAGTAAAATTGCAGCCCAATATTTAATTAACGCTATTACTCCATTTACATTTAGCAGTTATACGAAGAAATACTGCAACACCAAACTATTTAAAAGTGTTGTGTGCTTTGCATTTTTTATGGACATGGTAGTTACCAGTTCGATGTTGAGGCATCTGCTAATATAGCAATTAATCAACTAGCAGTTAGTAAAATTATTGACACAATTTCATCAATTACAAAATGATACACTATTAAACAAATGGATTAAATTTCTAACTCGGCAAGATCTTATTGATCAAAATAAAACATTGTATTTTCAAAAGTATGGCTTTCCAGGGACAATTGGTGCAATTGACTGCTTGCATGTAGCTATAATTGCCCCTCCCGTGCTCTTATATCATATTTAATTAATCGTGACCTGCGTCTTGTATTTGGTTTTTAAATCTGCAAACACCTAGAAGAAATAATACGTATTGCAAAATTGTGTGTTTTGAGCAGCGATATAAAGCAAGCGTAGTTATTTATTTGTTATGCTAGCATATATGTTGATTGAAATGAATTTTGCAACAAAACCAACAAAATTATAAAATTAGAATTAAAATTTAAATGAATTAATTAATTATTTATTTATTCCCATAGGACAACTTTCTGTTTTGTTCTATATATGTTATCAGGCTTTCTAATTGCCGTTTAGTCTTTCGCGTTTCGACATTTTAATTTACTTTTAAAACTTTTTTTTTAGGTTAAATCTGACGCATACTGTTTTGTGGTTTAAGAAAAGACTTGACTATTACACATAAATGTAGAGATTTGTATCTAACTTCATGACTAAAAATATGTATTATAACAGCCATGTTAATATAGCAGTTACAGAATATCAATATAACGTTATAAATTAACAAGCCTGTTATATTTATATTTTTAACAAGCTGTTAAAATATACATAAAATTTTACAGAATACACCCCATTATATGAAAAAAGCGACAGAAAAGATCTTTGCGGAACACCCTGCTGTGAGTTAAAGATTTTAGAATATAAGGAACTTATGCCTACCTTTAGTGTTCGATCTTTTACGAAAAAATGTGTAATATTTATAAGGTAATTGGGGACATTTAGAACAAAGAGTTTGAAAAGAAGATCTCTACGCTCGAATGCCTGCCTCTGAGGTGGGATGTTTGCAGACTAGATGTGAGAATGGTTAAAGATTAGTTATTTTGCTCTGCATAAATCCAAATTGAATCATAGGTATTTTATTTTGGATAAATCTGAAAAGCTTTTTTTTACAAAATATTCAAATTGTGTGCTAAAAATAGAAAGAAGAGTAATGGGGCGGTAGCTAGATCGGTAGGACAGACTAGAGTCACTTTTTGGGATTCCATTCATTTGGAAAATATTGTATTTTTATACAAAAATTTAAAAAAAATATAATAAAGTTGTAAATATTGTCACTTAACTGTCTTAAATGTCCTTATTATTTTGTCTATAAAAGTTACATACGTCTGTTTACGAACTAAATAATGCTAAATATTAATCTATTCTAAATTAGCTTAGTCAAATTTATCACAGCAAAAGCTTTTTTAAAATGTTTTTGAAAAATGTTAGCAATGTCGGTGTCTGATAAACAGCTATTGTTAGGTCTGGGTCCGTTATTGAATGTCTTTTTTTTATAGTGCCATACTCGCTACAAGTGTTCGGCGCCTTTTTCGTATGTTTGTGGTGCGCGATAATAGTTCTACACAAACATACGGACCTATGGTTTAACGTGGAATCCGAACCACACCACTAGAGGGGTTTACTAGACAAATACTTTGCTAGTTTGCCATTGCCTTGCAAAGGAGACGACCGCATCAAAATATATTCGACAAATTAGATATTGCCGCAGCCGGGAATCGAACCCGGGCTGCCTGCACAACAGTCCTCGCACTAGACCATTGTGCTACTGTCGCCATATTGAATGTATGATTGTAAAACGTTTATATTTTTTCAGTTTTTTAATTTTTTGAAAATAATTTTTTTTTCTTTTTGTTAATTTTGTTGCAAGCAGATATATATTTGTCCTGTCTGTAATAAATCACTAAAATGTGCAAATTTTTTTTGAAGTCGTTAAATTGTTTTTTTTTGTGTTTTGTCATCAGTGATTCTAAACTTGCTGTATAGCTGTCTTTTATGTCTAATAAGCCTCAAAATGAATGGGAGAAGTGAGAAATTGTAATACAATTTTTGTTTTTACGGTATAATGGAGAAATGATAAAGATAACAAACTTGAAAATGATGTGATAATGTTGGGAGATATATTTGGATGGGACTTAATAAATGAAGTAAATTCTTAGTTTATTTTCAATGTGTTGTAAAAACTTAAGTAGTTGTACTTTTTGGGGGCGGGTAAAGGTTAGATATTAATTGAAAATGTAATTGCTAAATGGTCGGAGCAAAGATAGTAGTAGGTATAACATTGACAGAGTTAATGAGGGGTTTTATGCTAGATGAACAAAGAAGAATATCAGAAGTGGTGATCTGATTATCATTCATAATGAATGTTGGTAGAGTGTATATTTTAGTAAAATTTAAATTTGATGAAAATTGTTGGAGGTGTATAAATTTCTTGAGGTTTAAGTTAAAATTATCTACGATAATGAAATGGGGATATAAGGAAGTTTTTACAAAAATGTTAAAATAAAGTCCGATTTGTGTTCTCAAATTTGTAGAAATTTGATGCAATAAATTGTTTTTCCGCAATTAGTTTTTAAAAAGTAGGGTTGTTAATTAGTTCTTTATTAATTTTTTACTCGTTAAATAAAACTTCAAATCTTTAACCAAAAACATGAAGACATAGAATATTGTATGTAGTTCAACATATAAAAAGAGTGATGTCTAAAATCTTATCGTTTGGATATTGAGTTGGTTGGCATTTTGTTCAATAAGAACCAATTTTAATTTAAAAACGGCGCTGTACGTGTCAATATTTTTCTAGAGAGAAAGGTTCACCGATAGTAGATGTGATAGGATTTATTATTTTTTTATAACAATACGAGTACTACTAGTGGCACACCTACAGAACGGGGTGACTAAACCCGGCAATTCTCTAGCGTTAATGCTCTCTTAGCATAGATTTTCTGATTCTAAGTTCATCTCTTGAGTCATAGTTGTAAAGCCACCTCTATAATTTTGATTAATACGTTGGCAGGATTTTGGATTATAAACTAGTTTTGAAACAATATTGGATTTGGGGATTCTGTTTCAACAAACAATCCACAGGAAATAATGTTAGACAAAAGATTTTTTTTTATGATGGGAGATTTTTGTGAATAGCTGTTTATGTTGAAGTAGAGGAAATTTAAACTAGACATTTTGGGTTTGAGTTATGGTGACTTGTATGCTTTCTATGAGAAAAATGGAAGAAAGCTGATCTGAATTTAGAAGGTCTAACATTACAATAAACATGCGGTTATTAGAAAAAGTAACAATCGTGTCTATGCTGTATGATTCTATAAATCTCATTTTTAGTTTGTGAATGAGCTGTTGTCTGTCAATGATTTTGCGGGAATTAATTTTGTGTACGTACGTGTCAATAATATGATTGTAAATAGTAACTGGTGAATAAGTTCTTAAAGTCTTTTTTATTTGGCTTTCAATCTTCTCTGATCTTCTATTTGCCGATTTTATTTTAATAATCGGTATTTCTTTAATTAGTGTTTTGTGGCCCTTCTCTTTGCATGAACTACATTTAGGTGAATTGGTAGTCGTACAACTGGAAATTTTGTGGTTACCTTCAGATTTGCTACATTTTGGTAATGCTGTGCATTTATCGGTAGTACGCTCAAATGACTTACATTTGCTACATGGGACAAGTATTAGTGCGGGTGCAAGGTTTTCATATACTGCAAAATACTTGCTTTTATAAATTACGCAATGTTGTAAAGTTTGATATGTTTCAACTTCAGCAGTAATTATTTGCATTTTATAAGTTGGAGCTTCTGTTAGTCTTAAAATAAATGGTTGGTTTGGAAAACTTTTCTCATTTCTTCATTAAATATTTCCTGGTTGACTGAGGTAATAACAGCCAAATACAATGCTGATAGAGTTTTGTTTGTTGTTGGCTTTGCAGATAATGTTTTTTTTTTTTAACAATTTGATAACTGTTGAACGTTTTAGTTTTTGCAACATATCCCATGTGGTTGTTTTGTTATTATTAGACTTAATAATAAAATCCGTTTTAGTAGACAAAATTATATTACTAATGTAACTGTTGTTGTTAAAATTGTTGCTGTTGTAATTGTTGTTGTTTTTAATGTATTGTAATATTTGTAATATTTGTAGAAGTAGTTGGCGTATTTACATCATTTAAAATACATTTTCTCAACTTTGCCATTTTTATTCGGCTTTGTGATTTTTTTAGGTTGCCGTATTGTGTTGAATATCCATCTGGAAACTCGCTTGGTTCTCCGCGTCGCTGATAAATTCATCGCCCGGTGGTGTTTTATCAGCCGCACTCATTGTTGTTATATTAATTATAGTTACAACCCAGTCAGGAATTAGGTATCGATTAGCTTTGATTGTTTATTTTTATATTTAAAGATACATTTATTTATATATATGTAACGTATGTTACGAATATTAATTACTGACTAAAAACTAATACATTTATGTTAATTATTTATATCAACACAATGTGCTGATATGGCACCGCTTCTGGAAAGATCCGTGTTGGAATCCTCCGCGTCACCTGCAGGTGGTGCGGCCGCGGCTTCTGGGAAAAAGGCCACGCGACTCCGTTGCATCAGCATCTCCTCAGGTAACTGCAGGTGGTGCGGCAGCGTCTTCTGGGAAGAGGTCCATGCAATTCTGTTGCATCGGCATCTCCTCAGGTAACACCTCCCCTCTAAGATTCGACTACGCAGTGAAGCGAGGTAGTTGAACATTTGGTAGTTTGATATTTTCCTCGGTTTCTCCAATCTGAGCAGGTCGCCTCATTGTTGAATATTTTTTGAAACAAAAATAAATGATTATTAGTAAGCTTATAATATATAAAAGGATTGTCCATATACTAGGAGTATGCGGGATTACACTTTCTTCGAATGTCAATTGGTCATTAATAATTTGTTCTTTAACGTTTTGAAGTTCATCAAGGGTGATGTCTTTGAGTTGAACGTTGCCTACAACCTTTTTGGGATTTTTATGAATATGGTCCAGTTGTGAAAACATTATTGCTTGGTTTTTGTTTGTTACTTCTTCTTCGTTTATAATTGTTTGTCTATTGGTGATTACTTTACAGCCATTTGGAATTTCTATCAAGTATGAACCAATTAAGTTAACAATTTCTTCTTGTTGTTGGCATCTCAGTTGAGTGATTTCTTTTTGAGGGAACGATCCAATCCATTGTGATGGTTCTTCAAGTTGTCGAATGATTGACTTTCTTATTGTGAGTTGGGTTGGTTCACAAGTGGATGTATTCTTCATCTTCAAGAGTTGTATTTTACAAGGGCTATTTTCACCAATGTTGTTGATGTTGACAGGTTTACAGACGTAGTATTGAGGCATGATTTTAGTGCAAATGTTACTTTGAAATGAACAGTGCAATTTATTTTTCAATAAGTATTTATTTTTTGGAATTATTGCCTTGAATTGACTCTGGTTAAATACCGGGATAGAATATAAGTGGTAATAATTGAACTTGTATTGGTGCATTATTGGCACTTGTAATAAATATGTTATTTTGTTATTTAAAATGAAACATTCAATCTCAATGAGTTTTTCAAATAAAATAGTATTTTTTAGGTTGATTTGAAAAGGTAGTTGTTCCGGTAATAAATTGTGCTGTAGTTTAGACAATTCGTCATATAGTTCTGTTGTTTTTATTATACTTGGGTGTAAAATTTTTAATTTGGAAAAAGCAATTGAATTTTCAATGTCTTGTAAGATAGAATTTATTATTTCGTACATATTTGTAAATTGGACTAACATATCTTTGATTAAACTTATGTTTTCTTTATTTGCTTCGCGTTCAACAATTTGTGTTATTTGTGCAAGTTTTGAGTTCAGTAACTTTTCATTATTAAATATCTGTGTGATAGTATTATTGAATTTATTGATTAATTGTATTGATAATGAATTTTGTTTTAATATTGTTGTGGTCAATTTTTTTTTATTAATTTGAATTTGGTTAATTAGTTGTTCATATCGTTCTCCGTCAGAAGCATCCAAATTTCCTGTTATTAATTTAAATAGTGATCCGAGACCATTGATTAAACCTCTTCTTGTTCTTAATTGGTGTGGAATTATTTCTATTAATTTGTTGACAACCTTTTCTTTGATTAAATTAATAACTTTGACATAATTGAAACATTCAAAAAGGTAATTTTTGTTTTTGCTAATTGTATATATGACTTTGGCTGTTTGTGCGTTTAATTTATTAATTTCATGTATTATTGGGTTTAAGTCAAAATAATGTATTAAGGTGTGGGTGTAATCTTGTACCTTTGCATATCCTAGGTTTATAGGTATTAATCCTGGATTGTTTTCCAAGTTTGTTATTTTAATTTTGTCAGGCAATACCATGACAAGAGGGAATCTGAAATAAATCAGTTGTATTAAAATTCGAAAGTTTTTTTAAGTGGACGTTTTAAATTATCCATATGTATTTTGTTTTGAGACGTACTAGCAACTGTTTTAGACTCTTTATTTACTTCAGTTATTAAAATAGGTTTGCTAAATTTATCGGCGTTCTTTTGTCTTATGTGCTTTTTGATATAAGTTTCGGTGTTAGGTTCAAATAAATTTGGATCGTCACGTTTTTTATTAGTCTTCGTTGGTAATATGACCTTTTATAACATCTATTGGTTTAAATTTGGTTGCCGAATGAATAGAGTGGTTATACGCTAGAATTGCGTAAATAATTTTTTGTTCTATAGGTGTATCTTTAAAACCTTGTGCATTAAGTAATATAATGTGTTCAATCAACGTTGAATGAAATCTTTCTATTGCTCCATTAGATTGGGCATGATTAGGTGAACAGAAGTGAACTTTAATTTTGTGCAAAGTCAATAAATCTTTCATGACAGTGTTTTTAAATTCTGTGCCGTTATCAGTAATAATTTGTTGAGGAACTCCATGATGTGAAAAAAATTGAATAAGGTTATCTACTATTTGTATAGCAACTAAAGATGTTAATTTGTATGCTTGTGCGTACTTTGAAAATGTGTCAATTATTGTTAAAAATTTTGTTTTTTCTAAGGTAAAAGTGTCCAAATGAATAATTTCAAATGGTTTAGTTGCTGTTGGAGTTACATTCATTTTAATTTTAATTGGGTTTCTCTCATATTTGTTTTGTTGACAAATTTCACATTCGTTTATAAAGGTTTGAATCGAATTTTTTAATTTAGGCCAATAATACATTTTTTTTATTTGTTGTTCCGTTTCGTCGATGCCACGATGGTTACTTTTATCTTCGTGGTAGTTAAGAATAATATCTTTGATGTCTTTTTTATTTGTTATATCAATTAATTTAAATTTACATCGTTTAAATTTTAATGAAGGCCATTTAAAATTTGTTCTTATTATTTTACAAAATGGTTCATATGCATTAGGATCTTCAAAATATAAATGGTATTGAACATTAGGGGCTATGTAATCTTTTACAAAATTTACAACATCTCTTTCAAATTCATTTTTTGAAATTTGAACATGAAAACGTTGTTTACTTTCAAAAAGAATTTTAATTTTTGGTTGAGCAGGGGAATGTAAAACTGATGTTATAATAATTTGATTTCGTCCATGATTGACTGGAGTTTCCGAAATAGGAATTTCTACAATAGGATGATGTTCGGCATTTGTGTGAATTGTTATGTCGTCATCATGTTCATCGTCCGGGATAACTTGTGTAGACATATTTTTGGTTTCATCATCAGGTTGTTTGCTAAATTGGTTAGTATTTTCAACAATATTAATTAATTCTTTAGTATGCAATTCTATCCTTGATAGTGCGTCTGCATTAGCGTTTAGTTTTTCCTTTTTGTAAGTTATCTCGTAATCAAACTCATCTAGTTTTATACGCCATCTAACTAGCTTAGAATTTGGATCCTTCAATGAAAATAACCATTGAAGTGGTTTATGGTCAGTAATGATGTTAAATTTTCTGCCAAACAGATACGGTCGGAAATATTTGGTTGCCCAAACAATAGCTAAAAGCTTTTTCTCAATTGTACTGTAATTTTGTTCCGAACTATTTAAGGTTCGTGAGGCGTAAGCCACAGGTAAATCTTTACCTATTGGCCCTTGTGATAAAACAGCACCAACAGCAACATTGCTTGCGTCTGTTGTTAGATTAAAACATTTAGAAAAATCCGGGTATTGAAGTATTGGTTGGTTGATTAATAAGTTTTTACAAGTTTCAAAACAAGATTTAAATTCGTCATCGTGAATAATTTTAGCTCCTTTTTTAAGACATTTAGTAAGTGGTTTTGTTAATTTAGCAAAATTATCAATGAATCTACGGTAATAGCCTAAAAGGCCTAGAAATCCTTTGATCTGTTTTGTAGTTGCAGGAATAGGATAATTTTTGATAGCTTTAATTTTATCAGGATTCGGTTTGACGCCGTTTGGCGTAACTATATGACCCAAATAAACCACTTCTTTGCGCAAAAACTCGGATTTATCAATTTGTATTTTAAAATTAGTGGTTCTAAGTCTTTGAAAAACGGATTTTAATCTATCCAAGTGTTCTTGTAACGACGTAGAAAAAATTATGATATCGTCCAAGTAAACAAGACACTTTTTGTTCTGGATTCCCCGAAGAATGTTATCCATTATGCGTTGAAATGTAGCTGGCGCATTTTTAAGGCCAAAGGGCATTCGGAGATACTCGTAGTGCCCGTTTTCGGTGTTAAATGCCGTTTTTGCGACATCGAATTCGTCCATTTCAATTTGATGGAATCCGCTTGCTAAGTCTAGGGTTGTAAAGTATTGACACTTACCTAGCTTATCAAGTAAATCGGTAATGTTTGGCAAGGGGTACCGATCGTCTATAGTTTTTTCATTTAGTTTGCGGTAGTCAATTACTACTCGCCATTTTGGTTTCCCGGATGCATCAACTTTTTTTGGGACTACCCATATAGGAGACGACCAGGGTGAATTGCTATGTCTAATTATGTTTTGGTCTAGCATTTTATTAATTTGTGTATTCACTTCTTGCTTGTGAATAAATGGGTACCGAAATGATTTTGAATATACTGGTGTTTCATCGCTAGTTTTTATTTGATGTTTAATTTGATTGGAGAACGTCAATGGAGTATTTTCTTGGTAAAAAATGTCTGAATATTCCTTACATGATTGTTCAATATGGTATTTCTCTTCTGAGTTTAAATGATCGGTGCGAATTTTTGATAGGTCTAAGATGTGTTTGTTAGATTCATCAAAATTGTTAAGATTAATTTCTGGAATTTTAGTTTCAATGAATGTTTCTACTGTTATAAGTTCCGAAAAATCTAAATTAATTGAGCTTGTTGTATTATTTAATATGGTGGTAATTGCTTCTCCTTGTTTAGCAATACTTATACATTCGGGAATTTCGCAATTATGAATTTTTTGATAAGGTATAATTATTTGTCCGTCAGTTATTGATGTTTTAATTTTTATTACCTGTTCTGAGCGTGGTTTAATTGTAATTAAATTCAGGTCGTTTTTAATCTGGTGATATTGAAGTTTTATTTTAGAATATGGGGTTATTAAGAGACCTTTATTAAAGTCCAAACTTGCTTGAAGATTTTTAAGGTTATCATGACCAATTAAACTATCAAATGTGTTATGAAATTTAAACAAGTAAAATTTTAATTTGTTTGGTTGTGGAAAATTAAACAATTTGGATATTGGTAATTGAACACTGTATTTGTGGGCAGATTTTTGAAAGACAGTTGACACAATAAATGGATCGTTTCTGATTAAATTTGAATAAAATTTATTAGCAATACTTGGGCTCAAAAATGATTTGGTTGAACCAGAGTCGATTAATATTTTTAAGTTATTTTCTGGAAGGGTAATATAAGGCAATTCGCTTGTATTGATGTTATTTATTGAAATTAAAGGGGGTTCTATGTTACGTTGTCCAATTGGGGGTCCACGTGAAAATTTTCATGTTGTTCATAAATTACTTCGTTATCATGGTCAATAGTTTCACTATCTTGGTTATAATGATAGTCGTATTCACCTAGTAATAGTTTGTTGTTATCGTTTGTTTCGACGTTATACAATTCTTCAGAAATAAATGTTCTTTGCGGGGCTTTAAATTGATTTGATTGAACATTTTTGCTGTTATTAAAACTTTGTCTAGTTGATACACTCATTGGGGTTGCGTTTGACAAATTTTGATTTTGATTAGGTCTAAAAACATTTTGATTATGTTGTGGTTGTTTGAAAATTTCGGAGTTTCTGAAAAATCGTTGCGGCTGATTATTTACTCTTTGTTAAATGTGAATTGGACGTGATGGAAAAGCGTTTTCGTTTCTTTGATTAAATTGTGGATTTGTTATTTTTGGTTGTTGATTATTGTATTGAGCGGGAGTTTGTTTATTTATTCTATTATTTGTGTTTTGATAATAATGAATATTTTCTTCATCTGTAATAAAATTTAATGCTTCGTGCATATCCTTGGAGCGCATACAACGAATTGTAGTGCCCAGTGGTTCTCTTAATCCAGACAAAAATGTTTTTAATGTGAGTTTATTATATAAAGAGCGTTTTAATAATTTTGCTTCATTTGTTTCCTCATGAAGATCGATATAGGAACATAATAAATTTAAAATTTGTAAGCATCTGTCAAAAAACTGCTGAGGTTTTTCATTTGGGTATTGTTTAAGTAAAACTAAGTCTCGATTTAAACAGGTTTCATCGCGCTGATCCGCAAAATTTCGTATCAGTGTCTCTTTTAATTCTTTCCAAGTGGAAATGTTTTGAATATTCGTCACTATTTTTGCGTTTCCGCTCAATTTGCTTATTATTGAATTTAATAAATAGATGTTTTGAAAACTATTTGTATTAGCTGTATCGTAAAATTTTGTAATAATACTCTCACAGATACTCAAATATCTATTTAATTCGTTAGCGTTTCCATCAAATTGTGGAACGCAATGCAAATATTCCGGCTTAAATTCTGTCATCGTAGAATTAATTGAAACAATATTATTAAGGTTTGAATTTGGATTATTTAAATTTGTATTATTAGTATTTAAATTAACATTAGTTTCTAGAACGGGTACAATATTTTCACCTGAGTCAGTTAAAGGCGATAAATTTAATTGCTCGAATAAATTTTCGAGGGACATTAATTTATAAATTGCACTTACATTAATATGATAATAATTTTTTGCATCTTTTTCTACTTCTTAATACTGTAAGGGTTCTTCCCGTTGATCGGCGATTCTGGTCCGTCGACGTTTCGAATCCTTGCGGAAGAGGACGATTTTTCTTTCCTTTTCCCGTGATCGATTTCTTCACTAATGTTCCCCCAATTCTTCTATAGATGTGTGGTGTCTTGATGTTTGAAGAGCCACGTTGTGGGACGTCAATGAATTAACTTTCACTGTTTACTATTCAATTTATGTTCGATAGTTGGTTGATCGTTAAAACAAAAGTTGAGTGTTCGATACACAAAACTCCAACTATCCTTACCGACTGCGCCAATTAGGTATCGATTAACTTCGATTGTTTATTCTTATATTTAAAGATACATTTATTTATATATATGTAACGTATGTTACGAATATTAATTACTGACTAAAAACTAATACATTTATGTTAATTATTTATATCAACACAATGTGCTGATATGGCACCGCTTCTGGGAAGATCCGTGTTAGAATCCTCCGCGTCACCTGCAGGTGGTGCGGCCGCGGCTTCTGGGAAGAAGGCCACGCGACTCCGTTGCATCAGCATCTCCTCAGGTAACTGCAGGTGGTGCGGCAGCGTCTTCTGGGAAGAGGTCGATGCAATTCTGTTGCATCGGCATCTCCTCAGGTAACACAGGGCTATAACTATTTTGTGTTTGTGGTCTTCACTTAAACTACACTTTATTAACTGGCACAGATATACAAACAATTAACAAATAACATTAATAAATAGCTGGATTTGACGGAGTCAGTTTATTTGCTAGTATACTACACTGTAGATTGTTTCGGAATGTTGATGTATTATTAAATTTGTTTTTATTTAAATATTTTTATGTATATGCATTGCTGTCAATAAAACAATTATTTATCTAAAAAATATCACGGTCTTGAAATCGACTAAGTACTACTCTTCAATATAATGAAAAACATAAGAATTGTCAAAACTAATATTCACATACAAAATACGTTTATTATTAATTATAACAAACAGGTTTTTTATGATCTATCTCGTTTGCATCTGTTTCTCTCTGTTCTGCTTCTTTTTTTAACAAACGCATTCCTAGCTCTAAAATTCAGCAAACTTCTTTCTCACTAATATTAGTTTTTTTAAACAACACAGTAAACCAGTAGTTATTATATGGCCGCACTTGCTTGACAAACATTCTCAAACTGTTGGATAATTGCAAATGTTTAATCTATTCCTAAAAAGAAAGACAAGTCTGATTCTTCAAATTATACACCAATTGCATTATTAATGTAAATTACCGCTGTGATTCGATTGACTGATTTTGAATAAACTATTAATTCATTTTTATAATTGCATTATTGTCCAATCTGTCAAAATCAAAAAAGTTTTAAAATTACACTGACGAGCAAAACATAAAGGTCACTTTAAAGTAAATTTAGTGTGCAAAATACAGTTCAATTGTTTACAATTTGCTAACATAAAATTAAAACAAAAAAATCCAAAACTAAGGGTGTAGCCACAACGGCGGTCCGACCATCAAACAGCGCTCCGACCATCGAACAGAGCTCCGACCATCAAACAGCGATCCGAGCATAGAACACTAAAATGTGTTCTAAGCTTCGACCCTCGCACACCGCTCGAGCCTTGTATTTTTATTAAACTGAAACTTATTTAGCGGTTTAAGAGTAAAATTATTACATTATATTTTTTAATTATTAAATAATTTTACTCTCACGCCGATAATAAAGTTTTAGTTCATATAAATACAAGGCTCGAGCGGTGTGCGAGGGTCCAAGCTTAGAACACATTTTAGTGTTCTATGCTCGGAGCGCTGTTCGATAGTCGGAGCGCTGTTTGATGGTCGGAGCTTCGTTGTGGCTACACCTTTAGTTTTAGATTTTTTGTTTTAACTTTATGTTTGCAAATTGTAAACAATTGTACTGTATTGTGCACACTAAATTAAAAGTATAATGTTGAATTGTAAAGCATATTTATTGTTTTTATTGCGTATTTTGAAAGTATCACAAATTTACAGTTCAGACAAAGTTTGAATTTTTGTTCTTAGGACTAATATCAAACAAAAAACATGAAAAAAAAACTTACCAGTTATCACTAATAAAAAGTATTACCCCCTCTTGCATTAATGGCTGCTTGAAGTCGACGAAGAACTCTTTGAATTAAATTAAGAATTATATTTTGGTCAATTTTATTCCATTCCTGCAATGGCAACTGTCTTAGCTCCTGAGCAGGTGTATGCTGTAGGTTACGTTTTTCCAATTCATTCCAGACATGTTTTATGGGATTTATGTCCGGGCTGAAAGCTGGCTAATTGAACCAAGAAATTCTTACTTTATCCAGATAATCTCTGACAAATCTGGCTACGTGAGATCTAGCATTATCTTGCATAAAAATCTTGCGCTTGCCCATAGTTAGTCATGAAAGGCATAACATAATTTTTGAAAACCTTTGTAATGTATATGTGAGCTGTTAGGAAGCCATTCTCTATAAAGACTAACTCTGTGCGTGCTTTGGTAGAAATTCTAGTCTAAACCATAACCAACCCACCGCCAAATGAAAGTAGCTCATCAATACAAACTAAAACGTATCTTTCTTTGCGTCTTCTGTACACTTTCAGTTCATTCACTAACATTTACATCTCTTACTTTATGGAGCTGATTTTGTAGATAACTGCAGAAGCTGTTCTGTTCCGCAAACTTGTGGACACCAAAAAACGGTCATCTGTGTGTAGTTATTTTTTTGCCTGGGTTTTGATCTTCTAGTTATTAGGCCAGTATCCAAGTAACGTTGATACACTTTTTGAACAGCACAAAGGCTTGTACCAACAATCCTTGCAGTTTTACGTTTTTCTTGCTTATCTTTAATGGACGCTATATTTCTTGCCACAACAATAGGGCTTAAAGACATTATGGTTTATGAAGTACAGTACACCGTGTAAATTACAAGTTTTGCAGAGAAAAATTAACACTAAGTAAAAAAAGTGTAAGGGGTGATGGTAAAGTACAAAAGTACATAAGACCAACCCAAATGACAACTTCTCCTGCCCGCGGTGCACCCTGTTAGAGAACCAAAGAGGCTCTGTCGACCGAACGCCTACCAGAATAAGTAGACACCACTTGCTAGCCAACAGCTTTTAGTGGAAGAGCAGGCAAGAACAAGGGCACTCTCTTGTCCTTAGGACGAAAAATCGTCCTTAAAGGCAAAAGAATCAACCAATGATCGACGGTATGAAGATGCAGAAGGCAACGGGAAACCACTGCATTAAAGATCCATATGGATATTCCTAGTTAAAATCAACATGACTCAATTCAAAATATAATATTCCGGAGCTAATAGTCCCTTGCTCGGATCTCCGAGGGGACCGTTCTGAAGAAATTGAACAGAAGAAATTCAGAAATGAGAATAGGTACTTGGAACATCAGAAGTATGCTATAGGCAGGAAAAGTTGATAATGTAATAAACAAAATGAACAGACTGCAAATCAACATATTAGGAGTTAGCAACTTGCGATGGCCGGGACCTGGAAAATACTATACAGACAAAGCAGTAATGTATTATTCAAGTACCACAGATGCACAAAATAGAAACGGTATTGCGATTATAGTAGACAAAATAACACACAAATCTATTACAAGTTTTGTCCCATATTCAGATCGTGTAATAATGATACAAATACAAACTACAATGGGCAAAGTAAACATCATGCAAGTTTATGCACCGATGAGTGATAAAACCGATGACAAAATTAAAGAATTATACAGTCAAATCGAGACAGTGCTGAAAGGTACAAATAAACACAACGCCACAATTGTTATGGGAGATTTCAATGCCAAAATTGGTAAGGGACGAGTAGAAGACTTTGTAGGCAACTATGGTCTAGGCAGCAGAAATGATAGAGGAGACAAAATGGTGGAATTCTGTCAGAATGAAAATCTAGTAGTAACAAACACGCACTATAAACTACCAGCACGCCGACTGTATACATGGACATCTCCAGCTCACACTGAGAACAAAATAGTCAGAAACCAAATCGACTACATACTAATTAGAAAACGTTGTAGAAACGGAATAACATCGGTCAAAACGTACCCAGGAGCGGATGCTTTGTCTGACCATAACCCAGTCGTAGCCAATGTTAAATTAATATTAAAAAAACTAAAATCAAAGACAAAACCAACAAGAATTGCCATAGAAAAACTTAAAGATGTGGAAATAAAAGATCAAATCAAAGCATATGTAAACGGAAATATACAGAAAGCAGCTGTAGACACACTCTAAGCAAACAACGTCAACACAAAATAGAAAATTATAAAAGGTGCGCTATGAGAAAGTAGCAAAGAACTATTAATACCAGACAAAGAAATGCCAAAAGAACAATGGATGACGAGAAAAATACTGCAACTTATGGAAGAGAGACGGAAGAACAAGAGTGACCATATGAAACACAAATAAATAATTCAAATTATCAAAAGAAAAATCCGAATAGCAAAAGAAGAGTGGCTATCTGAAAAGTGCAAAAAAATTGAAAAACTTCAAAAACAATATGACAACTTTAATTTACCTAAGAAAGTTAAAAAACTAACTGGAATAAAGAAAAAGTGTACACCTTCAATTATAAAAACCAAAGAAGGGAAAATTATAACCGAGCAATCACAAAAACTGCTGAGGTAGAAAGAACACATAGAGGAACTCTTCTACAATATCAGAGGCCCTTCAAACAGCATACAAGAAGACAGTAATTGCCAGCAAATAACAAAAGAAGAAGTACAGTACGCCATCAAAAACATGAGAGAAGGCAAAGCTGTTGGTCCAGATGAAGTACCAGTCGAGTTATTAAAACTTGTAGAGAATAAACAAAATAATGTCATAACGGATCTGTATAATACCGTATATAAAACAGGAATAATACCAAAAAAATGGCTCGACATTTATAACAATACCAAAGAAGCCAAATGCTAGAGAATGTAGTGATTACAGAACCATAAGTCTCATGAGTCATACCCTTAAAGCAATTCCAGAAATAATACACAAAAGATTTTACAATAAACTTGAAGAAGGTATTAGTAATACCCAATTTGGCTTTTGAAATGGATTGGGCACAAGTGAAGCTATTTGACATTAATGTATTGTCACAAAGATGTATAGACATGAATATCAAAGTACATGCTTGTTTTATAAATTATGAGAAAGCGTTTGATAAAGTCCAACACGAGCAACTAATAAACTTACTGAAAACAAAAAATATTGACAAAGGAGATATACGCATTATTGAAA
Source organism: Tachinus rufipes (assembly GCA_963932245.1). Taxonomy (NCBI): domain Eukaryota; kingdom Metazoa; phylum Arthropoda; class Insecta; order Coleoptera; family Staphylinidae; genus Tachinus; species Tachinus rufipes. The sequence continues at coordinate 64,357,317 of OZ010745.1, read as the reverse complement.
ATCTATACTGGAACTAAACAGCGACAGTCAGAGTGGATAGAAAATACACAGAAAACATAAATATCCAAAGAGGCGTGAGGCAAGGGTGCAACGGAGAATCAATCAACAAAAAATATGCAGACGATACGGTGATAGTAGCAGACAATATAGTTGATCTACAAAAATTGGTGAAAAAAACAAATGCTATTAGCCCGTTATATGGCTTAAAAATGAACCTGAAGAAAACCAAATATATGATCATTTCTAAAACAGTAACACCTAATGTCAACTTATTCATTAACAACACCTGTATTGAAAAGGTAACCAAGTACAAATATCTAGGTACTTGGATAACAAATAGTAACGACCAAGAAATAGAAATCAAAAGCAGAATAGAGAGCGAAAAATAGTATTGATAATATTGATTTATATTTATTTTAGATTATGAGTGTAACTTACAATGTTAAAACTAAGCTAAACTTACAATTACAAGCTGTTATATAATAAAATATATGCTGATGTTGCATAACACGTGCCACACGTGTTCATGCTCATCATTCTTGAAATTATCATAAATGTAAATTTGCATTTTAACATCTTAATTCTAAGAACATACAGATAAACCGTGTGAATTAAAATGTAGCACATATTTTATGGTCAATGTCCGATATGTAACATAAGCGCCACAACTGCTTTTTTTAAAATAAGAGATTTTTTTTGCAACCGCGATCTAAAGCTGGAACTAAGAACTAGGATGGTAAGATGCTACATGTTACCTATATTAATGTATGGCATGGAAACATGGACACTAAACCAAAAACTCAGCAACAAACTCCAGGCTTTTGAAATGTGGATGTATAGGAGAATCTTAAAAATTTTATGGAAGGACAAAATTACAAATGTCGAGGTGTTAAGAAAGATAAAATAGGAAATGGAAGTAATCCATACCATCAAATCTAGAAAACTAGAGTATTTGGGTCACACTATGCGAGGTGACAAATATAAGATACTGAAGCTAATAATGCAAGAAAAGATTGCAGGCAGTAGAAGTGCGGGAAAAAGCAGAATTTTTAGGCTAAAAAACTTTCGAGACTAGTTTCGATGTACATCAAACAATCTGTTCAGAAATGCAATATCGAAAATAAAGATTGCCATGTTGATTGCCAACCTCCAAGTAAGAGACGGCACATAAAGCAGAAGAAAAAAACCACAACAAAATGTAGGTTTTCAATTAGAGAAAAATGGATGCTGTTTCATAAAAGTCTGTAGCACGGTAACAGATAGATAACATTTGTCAAAAAATAAATTATTAAACGTTAACTTTGGTTTACAATTCGCAAATATAAAACAGCAAACATAGTTGAAGTTAAAAAGTATAAATAAATTTCCACATTGTCAAGTTCTTAGAACAAAATAATTTTATTTTTGATACTCAATATAGGTTTTAATCAACACGTTTGACAACAGATCTTCTGACTTATATTAGTCACAAATGGAATTCTACTTTAGACAAACAAAGAGAAATTCTTGCAGTAGCTTTAGACAATTCCAAAGCATTTGATAGAATATGACATCATAATCTATAATTAACAAGCTCTATTGTATAGGTCTTGATTATAAATATGTACATATTTTTGCCAACTTTATTTTTATTTACAATAATAAAAAAATCTTTAAATAGCTAAAAGTCTTATTCATAGTTTTGTAGATCATAGCACTCTTTATATTTTTTATAGACTAGATTGACTAATATGGCAGAGCGTCTTGACATTTCTAAGTTAAAATTTCTAGCACCCATAAACAAAAACCTTAAAACAATATCTGAATGTGGCACTTCTAAAATGGTAAATTTTAACTCTCAAAAAGCTTCACAGATTGCATAAATCTCTTTTTTGGTGTGATAAATTTAGCAATTCAATTTTTGAAATTCAAAAGTATTTGAATGTTTTTTTGACATATAAATTAATTCCTAAATATCACTTTTTAAAATTTAAAAAAATAGAACAAACAGACAGAGTTACAAAACACAGAATTAAAAAACAGCAAATTATTTACATATATTTAAACACAGCTTCAACGACAACAACAATCTCAAACTTATTCATCAATGCAAAAAAAGCTGAAAAATGCGTGTTTTTAAAACCTACCAAATAACAAATATAACTATCTTAACAAACACCACCAATACCAACACATATACACTTTTTAAACCACATAAAATACAATAAGATCTCTAAACACACAATATATAACTGTAGCATTAAACATCAATCTATACAACTAGTTTAACACTCCCCTCTACTTATTGCAGTACAAAATATATTTTTTCTACTCTCTTCTATATATTGTCACTTTTTTTCACGCCTAACTGAATGGATATGTATCATATATCCACTTTAGTGTGGATATGATTTGCCGTACCAACCATAAAAACAAAAAATACAAATGACAATGTTTATTTGATTACGTCGCTAAATACAAATGGATTTTTTATTTGTAAAATGTCAAAAATAGATTAAGAACGTCTTATTTATTAACTAAATTATACAATAAAGCTTAAAAACATTTTTAATTAAATATTTTTGACAGCATAATTTAACCTAAATTGTAGGTAGTTCTGAATTTGATAATTATGCAAAACGTCAGATGTCATACATAACCTAAATTTATTTTAATACAAAATAATGTTAAATGATTAATTAAAAAGTTTTAAAATAATTTTTAGTTTTTTTTCAGTCGTAGAAAAAGTAAGCTGTACAACTCGAGTGGAATGCCCATATCGCACTTAGACGTTTGGAGCACTCCGCCTGCAGCGTCATGCTCCAAATTCGTCTTCGTGCGATATGGGCATACTATCCACTCTTGTTATACAAAATACTAATAACGTTTAGGTATATTATGTAAGTTTAAAATAATTGTTCTAAAAAAAACTATACAAAAATATTGTACGTTTTATAAAATATAATCTAACCACCTATATTTATATAATATATGCAAAAAGATTATAACAATTATTTTAGGTTATGTTTTGTTTATTGTATTATTTTTAATATTAGTATTTTTTTATACATTTAAATTTTGTTTATATAGTTGTGTAGTAGAGTTGATATAATAATGCTGTCAATAAAAAATCTTAACTACCTATTCAACACACAACCTATAATTGTAACATCAACTACCAAATTATGCAACCACAATAAGTGGGAGATGTTCCTACTGCCACTTACAGTCAAATGTAAATTGTAAACATCTTGAAGATAAGTAAAACGCAAATCAAACACAATCATTAATCAATACTTTATTTATTTAGAATATATAAAATATATAGTATACATAGTAGCAATACACTGAAAATAAGCCAACCTAACCTATATAATAAAATAAATAATACAAAAAAAGGTTATTATTATATTAATCTTAAAAAATTATTGGCATACTAAATCATTTCTAAGAAAATTGTAAGAGAAGTTTTTTTTTAGTTAGTTACCATACTATTGTAAATAGTAAATATTGTTATACAGTGAAGTCCGGTTGTAACAAACCCGCTTATAACGAACTCTCGGGTATAACGTACTTAATTTGAAACAACGAAAATTTTCTCATAAACTCAACGTTATTTTTGACTGGTTATAGCGAACCCGCTTATAACGAACTTTCGGATAAAGCGAACCAAAATATATCTAAAATTGGCACATATTTCCTGTCATAACGTACTTTTCGGGGTTTAATTTCTGGAGTTTCCCGATTTATAGATTTGCGCGGTATTATTTTCTTGGAAGTATTTTATTTTCTTTACATCATTAGGGTGTCCGTTATTTTCCAAATCGCAATTTTTTTTAGAGGACTACTTAAATGTCTTCTTTTCATGATAAATAACTATTTTAATATAATGAAACTCATTGGTAATCGTATTTTTGCGTGCCTGCAAGCAAATCAAATTATCCATTTGATTAGCATGGGAAAATCGTTTTTAAACGCTCAAAGTTTTTTTTACAAATTGTAAGTCTTCATACATATATGTCAACATACCGTTTTTTTTTTGGAAAAACGATCTTTACGTTACTTTTAACATAGAATAATAAATATATAAAACAAATTGCGATATTTTTTATTACCGTTTATAACGAACTTCGGATATAATGAACTGATTTTGGTACATTTTTCGAGTTTGTTATAACCGGACTTTACTGTATAGTACTGTATATAATAATTAAATCATTTACATTTACATTTATATTATTATTATTATAAATTTACAAAATCATATTTATTTTTTTGTTTAATTTTTACATAAAATTATTATTAATTTTAAAAATTTAAATAAAAGTCTAGATGATCTAAGAAACAAACACAAGTGCATAGCATCGGGATGATGGTACTTATAGTAGTTTGATGGTATATCCAGTATAGACCAAGTAAGTGAATATACAACAATGTTGATTACGTTCTTGACATCAAAATAAAATATATTTAATATAAATTTTAATAAATTGCCAAATTAAAAATAGAGCTGTAAATTGGGTTACTTTTAACTAATAATTAATTCGGTTTAAAATTTGTTTGTTCAGAAAATAATTTATTTATGCTAAATACTTCCTATGCACATTAAATAGCCAGTTAAATATATATTTTATCTCAATGTTTCAGTACAAATAATATATTACTCCAAATAAAACAGTCTATATTATTTTAAACTACTTTATTCTATTACTTTTATACATACATGATCACTCGTGTGGCACATGTGTATTACAAGTTGCATATATGGAAATACAAAACTGCTACAATTTCATTTTATTCCTGCAGAGAATGTTTAGCATTACTAAAAAATAACTAACACTTTATTTACATAATGCGTTAATGAGCCTAAAAGAAATGGTTTATCCTTCATTTTTGTGTGGCATCTTTCCGAGCATTCTCGCAATTAGCATTCTTACGGCGTATATAAAAATTAAAAGAGTTTAAATAAACATCAAACGAATTACTGAAGAATGAGCATTTGATGTTAAGCGACGGTAAACTTGTTAAGGGAAGCTAATTTTAATTTTATTGCGCTGGTTAAGAACCGGAATAATTATAATATTAAGGCTTTTACTCAGCATTTTAATAGCGCATTCCTATTGCCTGTTACGACTGCTTTTACTTAAAATCGTATCTAAGTGATATACAGAATAATAAATCACCTAATTATATAATTAGTAATACTTAATATTTTAATTATTAGTAAAAGAATAATTACTTAATCAGATCAAAGTTTGTTGTAATTAAATATTAAGTATATTAATAAAACGTTATGCATTATTATAATAGTCAAATAAAAAACAATTCATTTTTTTTATAAAATCAGCAGAAATTAACTAAGTATAAATAGTATGTCAATAAATTAATTAGTGTGTGAGGATGACTGTGTGTATTTGTGTAGTTGTATGCGTGTGTGAATAAAGTAGCAGGTTTAATATTAAATTTGTTCTAAAACTCTGGAGTTCAGAAGCATTATATTCTCATTGATTTTTAAACTCAATTTTCTTCTGGTGTATCTTATGCCCGTGTTAAATGTGTTTATAAATGATTGATAGTAGTTTGAAAACCGCTCACAGCTCTCCCAAATTAAATATTGACGCTATGTTGAATTTTAAACATACTTCTCAAATATGCTCGCTGCGGCACGATTTCTCTCTAAAACGCCACATCCCACAAAATCTGACAAAATTAATTTTCATTTTACTTAATTTTATTTACGGGTTGTTTGCAGTATTTGTAGATTCTTTTTATTGTCGTAAATTCAGGATAAATGCGAATTCCTTTGTCTGCCCTCACAAGATCTCCCCATTGTCATTTGGTGCGTCTTTGGATATCGTGCGTTTTATCCGATGACCGCCGATCCAGTAGAAGTCGGTAGTTTCCGGGATGTGTGGGCGTATCACTTCCGGTCACTGCCATTTGCTGTCCGTCTCTCTAATAGGATCAAACTCCCCTTCGTCCTGCAATCCTGCAGGATTGTGGATCTTATAGAATCCGCCCGTAAAGAATATAACGTTATTTAGTATTAGGGTATGTGTGTAACATAGGGGTGAGGGCGTCTGATGGTTTATACAGAGTAAACAGGGTAAAGGTATTAATGGAAATTGAATTTGCTATTTTTCTATATAATAGAAAATGATTTGCTGATCCGTCGAATTTCTATAAATCGATTGAACTAGAAAGCTGAAAGAATTAAGTTTTAGCAATAAATGTGATAATTAGAATCATATTGCTTCTTATGTAAAAAATAATATAGTAAAATAATTATTTTTTATCTTAAATATCTTATAGACTTAACTTCAACAACAAAATATTTGTCATTAATATATATTTCAAAACCTGTTTACTATTAATAATATTGCATAAATTTCAGGATCGATATATGCAAATAAATAATATGTAGGTAAATATACATAGAAGTCTCACTTTCTATAAACCACGTAGCTTATTGCGAATGTTGCCTTGAACTATAAAGATGTTTGAAAGTATAAATGGGCTAGGTACATAAAAGTAGATAAGGTGGCCTATCCGCCAGGCGTTTGGATGGTTAATGTGTCTATTTCCAAAATGCGCGAACCCATTTATCCGATTGTAAAGAGAAACGGCTCCAATTAATCTCCTTACCTCTGGGAGAGATATCCCCTGTTTCCTCGGCAACCAGGGGCTCGGGGAGCAGCTTGGGAACATACAATGTCCTACGTATTTAGAATATCTTACGTGCGACAGTATCGACGTCTTTAAGCTATTCACATGCCCAAACTAAAACCACCTTTGTTGTATCCCCCGTCGACGTAACCAAATACACGCTTAAAGATTTTGTATTAAAACATTCCGTCAAATGTTACTATAAGAAAAATGTGACGTGCCTGCGGATAATACATAGTAAATATTTTTATTAAAAATTGTTTTAGGCGGAGGCAATTTTTTCTGAGAAGTGTATAGATTAAAGAATTTTCTGTAAAGATTTGAAGGAAATTTGAGATTGTTATACAATTATATTTATAATATATAAAATATTCTAATAAGATATTATCAAAGCATATTTTATTAACAACTACTATAATCAATATAGAGATCATATGTTTGAAAACTGATTTGTTTACGATGCATGCAAAAGAAAGCATTAATGTTTTTTACAAAATGTTTAGAATTTATATATTTAAAAGTATTAAATATTTTTGCTTTATAACTACGTTATTGTCGCATGATTAGAAGAAAGTAATAGATAGTAAATAGAAAATACATCAAATATGCAAGGGGAAAAATATATGTATAAGGAAAATCATTAACCACTGACGTGAAAAAAAAATGTACAATTAGTACTAACGTCCGTCTGAGAATCGTATATTATATAATAATTATTAAATCTTACTTAATAATTAATGTAAGTCAAAAAAAAAAAATTTATATAAATCTTTAACATAATATATAAAAATATTATATAATAAAGGATTATTATTATATAGTAGATAAATAAACGTAAATTAGTAAAAACTTAAGTCAAAAATTAAAAAAAAAATTAAAAAAAAAAACAGTTGGGCTTATGCCACGCTTAAAAATACACAGCCGAAAAACAATCAGAACAGAGTTAATAATAAAAAAGTAAAAATACAGAAACTCATTTTGCAAAAAAAAACTACTAAAAACTTTTTTTTTATAAACTAATAAATTTTTGTTTTAATTATTAAAAAGCAAAAGATAAAATTTAAACATTTATAGTTAACCACATTGTAATTAGGAACAACAAAAAAAAACACTTAAAAAAAATAATCAAGAAATAAAAAGTACGCAAAAAGAAGAGTAAAATTGATAATAAAAAATAAAATAATATAATATAGATTAAAGGGTGTTAAATTTTTTTTTTAATATATTTAAAAAGGTAGTAGTATAAACCAAAATTAGAAAAAAGTCTTACTACACATGAGTCTGCAAATTAAGACCTCGTTTTTTATTTTTCAAAGATTTGCACTTTTTTAACATTGTTTGTAAAGTGAACAAGTTTTTATTTGTTATGGTTGTTTACTCTAACGCAGAATTAGCCAATATGCATTTCATGTATGTATGGTTGTGCTTATAGAATTGCAACCAAAGCGCTACGTTTTTATGTTGAAGCTTATCCAAATTGCCAGATTGTGGTTTTATGTTGCTGGTATCTTTGCAATGAAGCTGAAGCCACCCGTTTTCTTGCCGATATTCTTTTTACGGATAAAGCCGGGTTCACACGAAATGAAGTTGTTAGTTTTTACAATACGCATGTTTGGGCCGACAAAAATTCTCATGCTTTAATAGAATTAGATACTAGACACGTTTTTCATTAAACATTTGGACATGTTTTTAGAGTCCTGTTGTTTTACCAAGCTAATTAACAAGCGCTGCTTACCAAATCTTTCTGCAGAACACAATGTATGATATTTTTGAGGACATTACTGTTGACCAAAGACAACAAATTTGGTTCCAGCATTATGATGCTCTAGCTCATTTTTTTTATTGCCGTTAAAAAGCATTTGCATTAAACTTTTTGACGTAGATAGGTAAGAAGAAGCAAACGTGTTTTATTGTATGCAAGATCGCCTGATTTAAACTCTTTAAATAGAGATATTTGAAAACTTTTTTTTTTTTATTTTAAAGTTAATTTTAACTTGATTTACACATAAAATATACAATATACAATACATGTAAATAAAGTAAAACGCGTTACATAATTAATATAATAAAAGGTAAAGTTATTAAATAGTGCTTTGGCAGTATAAAAGAACTCTTCTTCCATGCTGTATGATTTACTGTTTATCACAAATTGGTGTAGTTTGCGCTTGAAAGGTTTAAAGCTAGTGATGTTTTTGATAGTATCAGGTAATTGATTATATAATTTATTTGAGGTATATATTGTATTTTTTTCAGTAACATCATTTCAAACATTAGTTTATGATACTTTTGCAAATAGCCTCGAGAAGCTGCAGCTACAAATTAATCCGGTGAATTATCTTGGAGATAGTGACACGGGCAACGGTTGGCTTACAAGACAAAAGTTGTTGATATTATTAGTGCTATTAGTTTGTTTGGGATAATGTAAGTTTGCTTGACACGGTAGGACCAAGCAATGGTTGCATTTGTGGTATATTGTCTAAACTGGCTGTGGCGTAGTAATAAAAACCACTTTTAATATAAAATATATATTAATAAAATACAAAAAATTGCTATAAGTAATTTAACTGAATAATAATAATAATACTGGTAACTGATAATAATAATGAATCGCATCGTCTTCTTTTGTGCAGCTATTTTAATGTAACCTTGTGGAGTGGGGTTGCTGTTCTAGGGCTAAGTGGTAGTAACTACAACTACAGTAATTGGACAAAAATAATATATTTACCACCCACTTAGCCCTGTTGCCAAAATTCATCCGATGTCTTTAGAACCCGTACCAGATAGTGGAAATACCCTCTAATCTATTTATGACCCTAGGATAATTCCTTGGGTAATAATTGCATTGTTAACCCTCAATAAATATATTGTCTTAATGCCACATAATAAATGCATTAGGGATTGTATATTGTTGCGACTCAGGTAGAGCCGTAACATTCTCCCCCCGTTGAAATTAAGTAGTTAATTTTATAAAAATAAAATATAAAACAACAAAAAAAAATTCAAAAGTTAAAATACACATAATTTTGACATATTTCTATATACAATAAAACAAAAAACTATGTACATATTAAAAGTTTTAACATAAAAAGAAATAATTAAATTTGTTCACGAGGAAAAGCACAAAGTTTTACTGTTGGACGAACGTAACTATCACATGCTGTTTTTACTGTCGCAAAGCGCACTACACCATCACTACCAAGGTGAACTATTTCGATGCGACCTACACGCCAATGACTGGGCGGTGCATTATCCTCATGAATAAGCACAAGTTGACCTACTTCTAACGGTTGACCATTTGACTGCTTCCATTTGCGACGACCTTACAACTCTTGAAGATATTCTATGTGCCATCTGGCCCAAAAATGTTGTTGAATACGTTGCACTAGCTGCCATCGGGAAAGTCTTCCAATGTTGATTTGTTCTAAATTTTTTTCTGGCAAAGCTCTTAAATTGCCCCAACTAAGAAATGACCAGGTGTAAGGAAGGATAGGTCATTTGGGTCATTTGACAAGGGACATAAGGGTCTGGAATTTAATATAGCTTCAATCTGAACTAATAACGTCCAGAACTCTTCATACGTTAAACTTGCGTTGCTAGCAATTTTATACAAATGTTTTTTCGTTGATTTAATACCAGCTCCCCATAAGCCGCTAAAATGAGGTGCGCGTGGAGGAATAAAATGCCAGTTTATTCTATCTATAGTTAATTTAGATTTTAACTCATCTTGTTGTTCACGCAAAAATGTATACAGTTTCTTTATTTCATTGTTAGCCCCAACAAACGTAGTTGAATTATCACTATATAAGTCAGTAACTACACCGCGACGCAAAATAAATCTACGAAAAGTTGCTAAGAATGAGTCTGTTGTCAGATCACTTACTATTTCAAGGTGAACAGCTTTTGTTGACATGCAAACAAAAAGAGCTATGTATACTTTAATTAATTTTGTTGTTTTGCGTTTATTTTCCTGTTTTGCGCGATATTCTGACAGATTGCCCATAATTGGTTCTGCTGATCTAGGATTTGCCTTGAAACATATGACACATTCGCGAATAATGCGCCTAACAATATTTCTGCCTGAAATTGGCCAATATTTTGTGCGAATACACGCTAATGTTCCTTGAGGTTCAATATGAAAATTTTGATAATGGTAGTAACGAATGACTAACCTTGTTAAAATATTAGTTTTTGGTAATACTATTGGAAATTTTGAATCATACAGTAATTTAGAATATCTAAGTCTACCGCCGACTCGTATTATTCCAGAGTTGTCTAAAAATTGATTTAATTGTAAAAGATTACTATGTAAGTCTACTGGTTGATTATTCTTTGATAACTTAATTTCTTTGAAAAATGATGTCAATTGAACTTATTTTATTATCAACATTTCTGCCTTATTCAGTTTATTAGAACTGAGTTCACCAGTTGTATTGTTATTTCTATTTAAATAATTGTGTTTAAATCTTTGTATCCAAGCAGTTACACGAATTAACCTATTAAAACTTGAAAATTTATTTAGCCATGGAATATTTGGCTTTGGCTCTGAATTTGTAACAACTAATGTTCTGAATTCTGCACTGTGCTCAAATTTTGGAACAAACTGTTGAAGAGATGTATTGTGTTTTAAAAAATTAGGACCATGCCACCATAAATGATTATTAATTAGTTCTTATGGTAAACCGAGAAATAATGTCAACAGGATTATTTGCCAAACCAACATGCTGTCAATTATTAGTGTTACTTAGTCTCTAAATTTCACCAATTCGGTGTGACACAAATTGTTTGAATCTACTGGTCTCTGAATTGAGCCATGACAAAACAATAGTTGAGTCAGTGTAATAATAATATTGCGATATTTCTTCACCTAATGCGTTTCTTACACGTTCTACAAGATTAACGGTGAGGACTGCGGTACATAGTTCTAAACGAGGCAAAGTAATTGATTTAAGAAGAGCAACTCTAGATTTTGCACATAAAAGAATACAAGATGTTGAACCATCAAGTTCTAATGACTTTAAATATATTGCGGATCCATAAGCATCCATACTAGCATCCCCAAACCCATAAAGTTCTAAAGTTGCATTTGGTGATGATTTTGTTTTCGAGCAGTCATAATTGTTTGCATTGAATTTAATTCAACACGCAACTGCAACCTTGACTCTAAAATATCTTGAGGCACACACTCGTCCCATGTTAGCTGTTGTTTCCATAGTCTTTGTAGAAGCAGCTTAGCTACTATAACTACTGGACCTAACAGACCTAAAGGATCAAAATATTTTAATATTTCCGATAATATAGTTCGTTTGGTTGTGCTCTTAGAACTAAAGTTAAACAAATTGTATTCAATATGATCATTAAGTAGATTCCATTGCACACCTAGTGTTTTTATTTGTTCATCTGGAGCTAGATTCAAAACATGATTATTGATTTGTGTATTATCTAAATCGTTAACTATTTCTTTATTATTTGCTGCCCATTTACGAAATAAAAATCCACCTTTTGCAAGAGTTTCAGACAATGAGCCTCGTAACTGTCGCGCTGCCTCAATTGTTGGCGCTCCGGTTAAAACATCATCTATATAGAAATCGCGAGTAATTACTTTAGATGTTAATTCATTAGGTGCTTCCTTTGCAAGTTTTTCTAAGCATCGAACTGCTAAATACGGAGCACAAGACGTCCCGTATGTGACTGTTTAAAGTTGATATGGTTGAATTGAATGATTTGGAGATTGACGCCATAAAATCTGCTGATATTTGCAGTCTGACTCTCGTACTTTAATTTGCCGATACATCATTTGGATGTCGGCTGTTATTACATATTTGTGCATTCGAAATCTAATCAAAATGTCAAACAAATCATCTTGCAATGTAAGACCAGTAAGCAATAATTCCTAGAGTAAAACTTTGTTGTATGATTTTGCGCTTGCATCGAATACAACGCGAAGTTTTGTTGTCAAGTTTGATTATCTGTCAAAAACGACGTGCAATTCATGTGACCTAAGTTAATATATTCATTCATAAATAAAGTGTATTGATTGCGTAATTCCGGATTGCGTTGTAATTTTCTTTCTAAGTTTAATAAACAAATTTTAGCACTGCCGTATGAATTTCCTAATTTGGAAGCGTCGGTCTTCCATGGCAACGCAACAATGAATCGTCCATCTATATCCTGTTTAGCAGAGTTGCAAAAATATTCTTCGCAATGCAATTCAGCCTTTGATTTGATTGTTATTATTGGCTCTACATTTTCAATTTCCCAAAAACGTTTTATGTTTGAATTTAATTTGGACTTTCTGTTTAGTTGTGCATAAGGCACCCTGCCACTAATTATCCATTCCAAACTTGTGTTTTGCAAAATAAGTTTGTTGTCATTTATAAATATACGCTCTAATTTTAATAAATTATAAAACATCTCAACTCCTGGCAATAAATCTATATTTGCCGGTTTATAAAAATGCGGGTCTGCTAACTCTATATCGTCAGGTATATTAACTTGATTAAAGTTTAATTGTTCATTTGGAGGTTGATTAGTAATTTGTTTGATTGTATAGCAGCAAATTTTTGAAGTGAAGTTACTACATCTTTATTCGATATTAAGGTCAACATATGTCTGTGTTGCGCAACTGCTAGCGCTGATTCCAGAAAATGTTTTATTGGTATTATATGTTTGCAATTTTAATCTTTCCACAACACGCTCTGTAATTAAATTTAACTGCGAACCCGAATCTAACAAAGCTCTAATGTTTTGTTTTTTATTATCACCATCGGTAACTTCAATTACACAAGTTGACAACAAAACTGTTTCATTATTTTCATTGTTGATATGTAGCGTACTGGTAGACGGTTTTGGTTGATATTGTGGTGATGTCATATGTAACAAAGTATTGTGGCGTTTTATTACTTGTAATGCCCGAAATTTATCACAACTAAAAATTTCTTGTGATTGACTACACAATACACACAAAATTGAACTATTTATGTTTTTAAGTTTGCAATTATCAATTGAACTTCTGACTGATTCTAAAGTTTGACACTGCTTGGATAAAAATTTATACAAATCATTAAATGGTGGCATTTGTAAGTTTGTTAACTGTTTTCCCATTCTAAACGAAATGACTGTGGACAGCGAGTTAAAATTAAATAAATTAACCAATCTTCAGTAGCATCAACAGGTCGTTCTAAAGATTTAAGAGAGCGGGTATTTTGCAAAACAACATTTATTAATTCTCTTCATTCAGCTCGATTCTTTTTTAATATGTGGCATATTAAACAATGCCTGAATATGACTATTTACAATTATTCTTTTATTTTCAAAATTGTCATGCAATAATTGTAAAGCAATGTTATAATTTAAATTGGTAGTTTCTAAGTTTTGAATCGTTCTTGCTGCTTCTCCTTTAAGTGATGATTTAAGATACTGAAATTTTTGCAATTCTGAAAGATTTGCATTATCACCAATTAATGAATTAAACGTGTCTTTAAATGACAACCATTCTCGATAATTACCACTAAATGAAGGCAACTGTATGTCTGGCAACTTAACTTGAGTATTAAAATGAGGCACGTTGACTGACTGATTGCTAACGTTGTTTTGTGTTTTTAATAACTTTGACACACTTTGTTTTAACTGTGTTACCGGTTTTAAAAGACTAAAACTTAAATTAAATAGTTCAGGAAATTCTTCGTCAAAGCTATCTCTTTCTAATTTGCAAAACTCCTGCACTGAATTTAACAATAAATTTAATAATTCTAAATTTAATTCTACATCTACTGAATTTGAATTAACATCTTCTGTAATTGTGGCAATGTTTAATTCAATTGTAGCACGGTGTTTATTTAACGTACGAAGAGCTCTTTAGCTCTCTTTAGATAATTGAGGTTCTTTAGGTACAGACATATTAACAAATGTAGGGACAAGGAGAGGTTTACCTTATCAACTTTGCTGCCTGGCTCTGCGACTTGGATAGCTGACTCTGCTACACTTGTCCTATGTGATGTTGATGTGAACTGCGGGTGTCGGCGACTTCCTTCTGATGCGGCGTCGGTGTTTCCCTCAGCGACTGTTGCCTTGAACACTTGTGACCTGGAAGGCGTCAACGGCTTTGGATGCGGTGACGCAGCTTCTCCTTTAGTTGTTGCTAAATTGTTTTTGTAAACAATTTTTTATTGACTGTATCGTACACTCGACAATATGGTACAATTAAAAAAAAGTACTTTGAGTTCGGTTACGAAGAACCAAAAATGTGGCGTAATTAAGTAATAAAAACCACTTTTAATATAAAATATATTTTAATAAAATACAAGAAATTGCTATAAGTAATTTGTATAACAACTGAATAATAATAATAATACTGGTAACTGATAATGATAATGAATTGCATCGTCTTTTTCTGTGCAGCTACCTTGTGGAGTGAGGTTGATGTTCTAGGGCTAAGTGGTGGTAACGACAACTAAAGTAATTGGACAAAAATAATATATTTACCACCCACTTAACCCTGTTGCCGAAATCCATGCGATGTCTTCAAAACTCGTACCAGATGGTGGAAATACTCTCTAATCTATTTATGACCCTAGGATAATTCGTTGGATAATAATTGCATTGTTGGCCCTCAATAAATATATTGTTCATTAATGCCTCATAATAAATGCATTAGGGATTGTATATTGTTGCGACTCAGGTAGAGCTGTAACACTGGCCAACCTCGAACGGTATTTACACCTTTACCATTAGCAGCGAATACTGTATAGGGACGTGTACAGGTTAATACTTCGGTCAACTCTACTAGTACTAGTACTAGTACTACAAAAAACACATGTGCAGTAGCCTCGAGTGACCAATGAAAAAAAAATTGATAATTTTTGTGTGTGTAAAACAAAATAGAAAGGAACAGATGTGGGTACTATAAATAACGGTAGTCTAGCTTTATGGTCTGGTGTAGATGATTTGATGAATGGTAGTCAAGATGTAGACATAATTCTAAACTCTTATACTTTGCAACATGTAAGAGAGTATGAATTAGTTTTGTCTAAAATCTTATGGATACGTATAAAAATTGCTAATCTATCTATCTAAAAAAAAATTAAGTGCTAGTAAACCAACCAAAAGAATAAATTTATTAGGAGATTTGAATGATTGGGTGGGTACTCATAGAGTTAAATCAGATTGAGTTCTATTAGAAAATATAGTGACAGTAGAGTGAACTAAATTAGCAATGAATTGGTGAGTTTGTGCGTTGAAATAGGTTTAATAATATCTAACACATGTATACATGACATAGGGGTGAGTCCAAAACTATAATTGACTTTGTGGTGTCTGATTAAAGATTAAAAAGTTTAATTAGAGAAACTCGAGCGGTACGTAGAGCTAAATGTGGAAATGATCATTATTTTGATCGTAAATTTATTAGGAAAAAACAAACAAAAATGGAAAATTTTCAGTGCTGGCAAAAAATATAAAAAACTTTTGATTAGAAAATATAGAATAATAATAAGTGACAATAGTTGATTCTGCAAAAGATGTGTGTGGAGTGACCGAGGTTAAAAATCTAAAGAGAGATAGATAGTAGAACAAACAGTTAAAACTAGCACCAAATAAAAAAAAATATATACATAGTAGATTGCAGAGAAAAATGAGATGGAAAAAGTAGGTTACATGATGTGTTCAAGGAGAAGAAACTAAATGCAAAGATAGTAGTAAATAAAAGTAAATCACAAATAAGATCAAAAGAATCGGAGAAAATGCAAAATGATTTTGACAAAAATAAAAAAAAATTGACGGTATTAGATAGCGCTAAAGAGAATATTTTAAGCATTTGTATAGAGATTTACTGTAAGATTACTGTAGACAAAAGAGATACTGGGAAAATGGCGGATAGTCTAACCAAAGACAAAATGTTAAAAACTATAAAACTATCAAAAAATGGTAGTGCCGCGGGTGTAGATGGGATTACTGGTGAGATGGGAGCATATCATTGTTTGATAGACTAATTGGCTTATTTAATTTGTGCTTTAGAAAATCTACAGTGCTAAATGATTAATAGAATGCTGTGATTGTTTCTTTGTACAAAAGTAAAGGCAGAAAGACTGAATCTAAACATTATCGTGCTATTAGTTTGTTGAATAAAGTGTTTGGAAGAGTATTGATTAAAGGAGTACGTGAAATAACAACTGAGAAGATTTGAGGAGTGCAGTGTGGTTTTATGCCTAGTAGAGGCTGCATAAGTTGGAGATCCAAAAAACTAATAGGAAAACGGCTAGATAAAAAGAAAAATACACGGCGAGAAAATGGTATAAGAAAGATGATAAACACGACGGCAAACGATGTAAACAAAAGGAACAAAAATAGCAAAAGTACAAAAAAGAAAAATAAAGAAGAAAGAGTAGGAACATGGAATATAAGAGGATACATGGGAAAAGAAGCTGAATTGGTGGAAGAAATGATAAACCAAAAAATAAAAATACTAGGAATAACGGAAACAAAAAAGAAAGGGCAAGGGATAGAAAGAATACATAGAGGTTATTGGTTAATGTGGACAGGAGTGGAGGAAAAGGATAGAGCAAAAGGAGGAGTAGGAATGATAATAGCTCCGGAAAGGATAAAAGATACAATAAGAGAAAAACACATAAATGAAAGAATTATGACAGTAGAAATGAAGCTAGGAGATAACGAAACATGGACCATGATAGTAGCATACGGACCAAATGAAGACGCAAAAAAAGAAGAGAAAGACAGCTTCTATACAAAATTACAAGAAGAAATAGACGAGGGAGCAGAAAACATAATGATACTAGGAGACCTAAATGGGAGAGTAGGAAATCAAAACAACGGAATAGAAGAGGCTATGGGAAAAGAAGGAGAAGAAATTAGAAACAACAACGGAGAAAGAATTATTCAACTATGCATTGAAAACAATCTAGTAATAACAAACACTAAATTCAAACACAGGGAAGTTCACAAATACACAAGAACACAACCAACCAGAAACGAGAAATCAATAATTGACTACTACCTAGTTAACAGAAAGAACTGGAACAAGATAAAGAATGTAAAAGTAACAAGACAGGCGGAAATAGGAAGCGATCATCATTTACTACGAATGGATATGAAATGGAAAACAAAACTTAAACCAGACAAAAGAAGGAAAAAAGTTAAGATAAAAATAAAAACATACAAACTAAAAGAAGAACAAATACAAGTGGCATACCAAGAGATACTACAAAAAAAATTCAGAGAGAAAGAAAAAAGAACGTCCATAGAAGGAAAATGGGAAATTTTTAAACAAATTATTCTAGAAGCTGCAGAAGAAAGATGTGGATCTGCAAAAATAGTGAACAAAGATACTAAAAAAACTAATTGGTGGACAGAAGAAGTCAAAAAAGAGATAAGGGACAAAAAAGAAAAATGGAAAAGATACTTACAAACCAAGGAAATAGAAGATTACGAAAAATACAAAGAAAAGAGAAATAATACAAAGAAAATAATAAAAGAAGCAAAGATAAAATCATGGACAAAATTTGGAAAAGAAATGAATGAAAATTTCAACCGAAACCAAAAACTATTTTACGGAACGTTAAAACATCTAAAACAAAAAAAAAGAATACAATATGATGAACATAAAAGATAAAAACGGTAAAATAATAACGGAAGAAGATAAGATAATGGAAAGATGGAGGCAATACTTCCAAGAACTAACAGAACAAGAAGCAGAAGAAAACAAAACAATAGAAGATGAAGAATTGCTACAGGACAGAAGAACGGAAGAAATAGAAGAAATTAAAAAAGACGAAGTAATAGAAGCAATTAAAAAAATAAAAAACGGGAAGGCACCGGGAACAGATGAAATAACGCCGGAAATGATGAAATACATGGGAGATGAGGGAATTACACAAATAACGGAATTAATAAACGACATAATGAGGAATGGAAAAACCCCAAAGGAATGGAATAAAGGAATTATTCTACCCATACATAAAAAAGGCGATAAAAGGAAATGTGAAAACTATAGAGGAATCACACTAACAAGCATACCAAGCAAAATATTCACAAGAATTATTGAAAAAAGAATGAGAGACAAACTAGAAACAACAATAGAAGACAGCCAATGTGGATTTAGAAGAGGAAGAAGCACACAGGATCTAATATTTATAATTAGACAATTAAGTGAGAAAATGATTAAAAAAAATAGAGTAATGCACGTATGCTTTGTTGACCTTGAAAAAGCTTTCGACAGGATCAAGAGAGAGGACATATGGAAAGAACTAGAAGAGAGAGGAATTGAGAAGAAAATAATAAACGTAATCAAAAACATGTACACAGAAAACAAAAACATAGTCAGAATGAATAACGAAGAATCAAAAGAATTCCAAACGAAAAAAGGTGTGAAGCAAGGATGTGTGTTAAGCGCATTGCTTTTCTCAATTGTGCTAGACAGGGCAATAAAACAGGCAAAGCAAAAAATGAAAATGGTAAAAATAGGATATTGGAAAATGGAAGTAACAAAAATAGCAGAACTGCTATTTGCAGACGATATGGCAGTGATTGCTGAAACCGAAGAAGAGTTACAACACAACATGGAAATAATAGAGGAACAACTAAAGAAAATAAACATGAAAATAAATTATGAAAAAACAAAGACCATGATAATTGCAAAAGAAAAACTGAATCACGAAATAAGAATAAAAGGAAGAATAATAGAACAGGTCGAACAATACAGATACTTAGGAACAATAATACAAAGCAACGGAAAATTAGACAAAGAGATAGAGGACAAAATAGGAAAAACAGCAAAAATATATAACATGTTAAAAAATACTTTCTTTAACAAAAAAGAAATATCAAAAACAACAAAAACAGAAATTGTAAAAAAAGTAATCAGACCAACATTAACATATAGTAGCGAAACATGGACGATGACAGGAAAACAAATAGAAAGAATAAATGCTATGGAGATGAGATTTCTTAGGAAGATTGAGAACAAAACAAGAAAAGATAAAATAAGGAACGAGACATATAGGACGAATTTAAATATAAAACCAATACAAGAAAAAATTATTGAAGGTCAAATGAGATGGTATGGACATATCAGAAGAATGAGTGAAGAAAGAAATACTAAGAAAATTTATGAGACAAGAGTAACAGGAGAACAAAAAAGAGGAAGACCCAGAAAAGAATGGAACAGCGCAATAAAGGAAGAAGCTACAAGAAAAGGAAACACGTGGGAAGAAATAAAAGAGATAGCCAAGGATAGGAAGAAATGGAGAAAATATTACACAAACTAATAATGTATACGCCTGACACCGAAAGGTAAAAAAGGCAATTGAATAAATAAATAAAATAAAGAGGCTGCATAAACCAAGCTTTGTCACTTCAACAATTGATTGAAAAATGTATGGCACTGAAAAAAAATGCGTTTGTTAATCTAAGAAATGCATATAATAAAGTGAACAGATGTATGTTATAAAATGTTTTAAAAAAGTATGATGCAAATAAATGTTTAGTCAATGTCATTATTGCTATATATGATGGTAAAAAAAGTGCAAAATGAATGTGTATAAATGTAGCAAAAACCAAAATCATGGTCTACAAAAAGGATAAAGCAGGCAGTGATTGTAAAATTAGGTTAAACGATAAACGCTTAGAGCAAGTCTATGCTTTTGTGTATCTGGAAAAAATGTTTAATAAGATTGGTAATTTAGACTGAGAAACAAGTAAATGCATTGTAAAAAGTATTTGGAAGTATGTGCATGATTGCAAAGAATAAAATATTATCCAAAAAAGCAAAGATGGCAGTTTATTAAAGTGGGTTGGCACTAACTCTGCAGTATGAAGCATGGGTAGGTCAAGAAAAAAGCAAATGTTAAATAAATGTAGTTGGAAACAAAGAAAAGAAAAAAAGAAAGCTTGGTAGACTCATGCCAAACAACAGAGGTCCAGGAGAAGAAGCCAAAAGGCTAATAGCAACAGCAGCAAGAAGTAAATTGTTATACGCCGCAGAAACATAGAAAGAAGCAATGAAGACAAAAAAAAACAGAAGTAAAATAAGAAGAGCTACAAGAGCCAGTTTGTTAAGGATCTGCAAAGCTTACAGAACGGTATCACAAAAGGCAGTAAAGGTGATTGCGGCAACACCTCCTGCGGATATGATGGTGGAAGAAATGATAAAAATAAAGAAACTAATAAAATTAGAAACCAGTAAAAAAAAGCTAAGTTAAAAAAAAAACAAACAAACAATGAAAACAAACACACAAAATAAAAGCCATAGAAGAGAAAGGAGAGAAACGAGAAATGCTAAATTAAAACAACAAAACAGAGAAAAAGATCAAAAAGAAAGAAATAAGGAAGGCCAGGACAATTATGCATACCAAAAAATAGAAGAAAATAAAAGAACATTTACAGAGACTACAATACCAAACGAAATTGCAGAGATAAAAAGAAGAAAAAAAGAAATGATAAAGAAATGCAGAATAACAAAAATAACGAGGCAAATACCAAATGGTAGATTCGCTATCTTGAGGTGGACGGATAACGCAACTTTTGAAATGGTCAGAATATACCTGGCAACAAGTGGACACAATCAAGCAATCCCAGATAGAGATACAAGGATATCACTGGAGGTAAAACTAACAAATTTAGGACTGCCAAAAGGTATACAACTAATGGAACTTTATAAACTATTCATGAAAGAAAGAGGATACAATAAAAAAAATTGTGAAAGATCACAATATTAAAAAAAATCATAAATTAATAATAAAGTTAAATTGTCAAGTGCATCATTAGATGATCTTTATATTCTTTAGCAGCAACATACCAAATTAAAACTACGATACAAATCAGCAACAAAAGAACAAGCCACTTTAATGGAAAACACTAAAAAACAATTTTATCAATATCAAATAGTAAACTTTGAAAATAAGTCAAAATCTTTTTGGCGCGTCATCAACAAGTTAACAAATAGAAATCCGGTTAAGCCTAATATAACTTTAAAGTCAAATGGTCATACACAAAATGACCTTTGTGTAGTTGGTGATTTATTTAACTTTTTTTTTATGAGCCTATAAACCTAATGCAAAAATTACCAGCTGCCTCTAATTTAGTATCTCATGTAAATATTCAGCTCTAATCTATGTTTTTAGCGCCGTGTCAGTTTTTCAAAAATTAAAGAATAAGAAAACTAGTGGTTTTGATGAAGTTCCAGACTTCATACCATTTCATACTTAAAGCATCCGCGCAATCAATTGTCCAACCATTGACTTTTTAAATTAATAAGTTTTTAAAATTTGGCATTTTTCCGGACGTTTTAAAAACATTTATTATTATTCCAATATTTAAAAAGAGTGACCGATTAAACATTGAAATCTAAAATCTACCGACCAGTGACTCTAGAATCGGTGTTCTATAATTGTTTTGAACTGTGCATGTTAAATAAACTTCAAAAATACTTAGTAAAGTATACTATTTTATCAAATTCACATTGACATTTGGCATTTTATTTATTTTATAAGAATTTAATTCATTTTTAGAGAACGGTGAATATCTAATTGGAATGTTTATAGATTTGAGTCGTGCGTTTAATTGCATTGACAATAAACTTAAATGACTACGGCATTAGAGGATTTGCTAACGACTGGTTTAGATCGTACTTATCTGCCATACGCCAACATATGAAATTTGCACACATTAATGGTTATAAAACATCCACACACATATCATCAGAGCAAACTGTAGATATGGATGTGCTACAAGGCTCTATTCTTGGCCCAGTTTTATTTATATCTTATATAAATGATCTTACTAATTTTATTCATAATAATATATTTATGTACGCAGACAATACGTCAACAATTCTTAGCAATTCTTCTAACATTCTATTAGAGAGTAGTTTTGATAAAATCTTAAGTAAATTACTAAGCTGGTTTACTCAAAAAAAACTTATAACAAATTCTAAAAAATCTTACTATATAAGTTTTCATAGTAAGCAATGCAGACAGAACTTTAATTTAAACATTAATACTGACTTAATTGAGCCAGTTTTCATAATAAGCAATGCAAACAGAACTTAAATTTAAACATTAATACTGACTTAATTGAGCCAGTTACAAATACTAAGTTTTTAGGTATTTATTTTGATAAAAACCTTGGCTGGACAATGCACTGCAATAAAGTAGTAACATTATTAAACAAATTTTGTTATTGAGTTTGCGTTTTAAGAACTATTTTAACTTTAGCTCAACTTAAAGATTTTTATTTTGCAAACTTCCAGTCTAGATTATTATATGCGTTGTGCTTCTAGGGTACTTCAGTTTTTATTGCTCAAAAAAGAATAATAAGGTGCTTTGATAATGTAACTTTCACAACTTCATGCAGACCTTATTTTAAGTACTACAATATACTTCTTATACCTTGTCTTACTATATTCGAATTAAGTGTATTCACATTCAAAAATAAATCAAGTTTTATAACAATAAATATGGTAAACACACATTCCACTAGACACTGTAATAATATTTACGAACCACCATATAGGCTTAATACAACAAAAAATGCAATACTCGGACCCATATTGTTTAATAAGCTTTCGATGAATATTAAATCTTTAAAGAGTTACCATATTTTTAAAAATACTTTAAAAACATATTTTTTAAATAAAATGTATTATAGTATTCAAGATTATAGAAAAAAATTGTGATTATATATCATGTTGTACCTTACGAATCTAATATGTATTATCTGCAATTGTATATGCTTGTAATCATCTATAGACAATAAATGTTATTATTATTATTATTATTATTATTATTATTATTATTATTATTATTATTATTATTATTATTATTATTATTATTATTATTATTATTAAAAAGAAAAGGCGTGATTATGTATGTATGTATGTATGTGTGTATGTCAACATATCCGAGCTAATAAGAAAGTATTAGAAAAAGTTTGAATATCCTTTAGACTATGATGTCGTGACTGATTGAAAATAAATGAAAAACACTTTGAACGTCTATATAACTTTGTATTTTTTTTGTTGCTAGAAAAAGAATAATCTTTCTTATCTTTTACACCATTAAACCTGACAAATAAAAATGTTGTACTTTTTATTATTTTTGCTTTATAAATATGTATTTATTTCATTTTAAAATCAATCTTATAATGATTATTTAGTCATTTTTTTGTAAAAATGTTCCTAAGATAATATAATAATAAAAAAAGAAATTATAAAAATAAAATAACTTGGATAAGAGCAAAACAAAGCAACATATAATAATAAACAAAAACTGAAATATAACAAGAAGAAGTATAGAAATATTATGATATACATCACTAAAAAAAGTGGATTAAAAAACAAAACTTAAAATCATAAACATTAGATTTTGATTATAAGTCTATTTTAGTGCTGGAAACTAGGAAAATTAGAGTTCGAATAAAAATACAAGAATCTTGTCTGTTTAACACACAGCACAGTAAGAAAATTCAAAACATAAACAAAACAGTTGACAGATTTTAAACCATGTAAAGAAAAGTAAAAATAGGAAAAATAATACATTACAATACCAAAAATATATACACAATTAACAGATTAAATAAAACAATGTAGCAAAATCACTTGAGCAATACATCTATAAACAAATTTAAATAATAGATAATAAAACAAATAGTTAACATTAAAAATAGTTTTATGATGTATTCTTAAAGAAACCACTAAACAAAGTTACACATTAAAATTGTAAATATCACAAATTAAAAATTTATCATAACTATTACATGGGTTTGCAATTCATAGCAGGTATACAATAAAACATTATTTCAGTCTTATTAAATGAAGAGATGTATTACTCAGATTTCTGGTTTCAACAAAACAAAAATTGGGAGTCAAAAAAACTATCTTGTTTTTTATGTATTTTAATCATTCAAAAATTAATGAACAGTTAGTACATTTAGTTGTTTGTACTTGAGTTTACAACATTTTCTATACTTTAAAAATGTTTATTTATTGTCATTTTACGGTTATTTTACATTTTTCCAGCAAGTCTACGACGTGCTTAAAAGGAGTTCATAGGTAGTTTTTAATTAGTCATGTTAGGGATCAAACTTTGGACTGCTTGCGTAGTGTCTCCACACATTATTATAATAGAATAAATGTGACAAAGTACAAAACATATATGTTTTTAAAAAACAATTTCTTATTTCTATAATATTACACAAATTACAAAATTTAAAAAAAATCTTTTTTTTAGATTAATTAAATTTAAAATCAAGTAACTTTAGAAACTTACTATTATTAAATTTAAAATAAATCTACTGTTTTAAAAGAGTTTAAACATCAAGCCTATTACAGCACCTTGCCCACTACTTAATTTGTTTAAGTTAATGTTATTTTTAAGTAATTTTTTTGTATGAAATAAAGTAATATTATCTGCTTACATTACTACATATTGTTAACTGATTTGGAATATTATTATATAAATTATAAATAAAACGAGCACAAAGATTGAACCTTAAGAAAACTAACCATAAACAATATTAGTTATGGCCAAAATCACAACAAAACAACGCATTAAAATTATTCAAGCATGTTATGAAAATAAAATACCAAGCGTATAATTTAGAATTTGATCCAAAAGATTGAGCAAACTGGGCTTGCAACTAACGCCTAAGTACCTCAACACACTCGTAGCGGTTGCTTTGTGCAGAATATTGCCAATGTTTGTCAAAATGTACTTGCAGAAGCAGGAACTTTAATTTGTCTTTTATTGCAGCAACTGGGCGTACTCTACTACGCAACAAACTTTGAATTAGGATTTACACTTACATTTTTAGAAAATCAAAATAACACAAAAACTGAAACTTAGAGATTATTTTTAGCGTTGTGTGTCAAATGGATGCAGCGACAAAAAACAGATTTTTGCAAAAAATCTGTTTTAGTGATGAGGCGCATTTTCATCTAAGCGGCTAAGGGCTGGTATTATAAACCATTAAAATTTGTAGATTATATTTACTAACAAAGTAAATTATTTTACTTGGCTAATTTCGGTATTATAAACGTCAAATAATAAAAGTAGGTAGCTAAATCTGTGAAATAAATTAATCATCCAAAATCTAGAGATTAAAATTTAATCAATAAATAATTTGACACATGTCATGTTTCTTAGGTTATTGCTAAGGTGAACCAATTTCTGTTAAAAATCAACTTTTGATTGCTTCACGATTTTATGCAACTGTCTTTCAAAAGGAATTATAGTAATATAACAAAGGCTACAATACAACACATCAATAACTAAAAGGTTTTCCAATAAGAAGTTTCATTTTGAATAGCAAGCTATTTGGACAGCTGTCAATTTTAAAGCTATTATCTTTTGACATTTGACAAGTACTACGCCATTATTAAAAATTAAAAAATACACGCTTTAACAACGCATTGAAATGATTAAAATTCACTACAAAAATGATGAAAATTTTTCAGTCACAGTTTGCAAAACTAAAGCACTTTTTGGTCGTCGTAAAGCACATTCTCGGCCGGCAATTGTAAACTTGATGGAAAAATTTGAGCTCTTGCGACAAGTTTGTGATGTGAAAAATCAAAATCGTGTGCATCGCTCAAGAACACATGAGAATTTTGCTGATGTAGCCTGTAGAGTTGAAGAAAACCAAGGTTTGTTAATTTCTCTTTGGGATTAGACATTCTACAAACGACATTACACCGTATTTTGTTTAAAGACTTAAGTCTTAAGGCTTTTAAAGTTTAGTTAACACAAGAACTCAAGCCGGTCAATCACATTAAACGTCGTATATTTGCTGAGTCCTTTAAATGCATCAAAATGATCCGAAATTTTATCGAAAATAATCTTTAGTGATAAAGCCCATTTATACCTCGAAAGCTACGTTAGCAGAATTGTTGCATTTGAGGCTCAGAAAATCCAAGAATGATTGTTGAAAAATTTTTGCATCCATAAAATGTCACTGTTTGGTGCGGTTTTTGGGCTCGCAGTGTGATTGAACCTTACTTCTTTGAAAATGAGGCTGTTGCAACTGTTACGGTGAATGGATGGCGCTACCGAGCTATGATTAATATTTTTTTATGGCCGGAATTGGAAGATATTGATGTAGACAAGGTTTATTTTTAGCAAGACGGCGCTACGTGTCACACAAGCAACAAAACAATCGCAATTTTGCAAAAAAAGTTTTCTGACCGTGTTATTTCTCGAAGAAGTGATCACAATTAGCCACCAAAATCTTGTGATTTAACACCTTTAGACTTTTTTCTTTGGGGCCACGTAAGAGATAAGGTCTATGCCAATGCTCTACAATCGATTCAAGACCTTAAAGATAGGATTCGTAAAGTTATCAAGGACATACAGTCGCAAAAGCGAATTGGTCATGGAAAATTTTATGAAAAAAATGTGGTACTATTGAGGACATACAGCCGCAAATGATAATAGATTTTCACGAAGAAGATCAGTAATATTTAAATCTGAGTTTATTATACTTGCCGGTTTTTTTGGTCACTTAATGTAATTTGCTTTCTTCTTTTAAAAATTTTTGTTTTAAAACTTTTTTAATCTACAACCACTTAGAGCAACTTGCATGACACGGCAACTTTGTCTGTAGATAAGTATGCAATTCTTTAGTTTTGTCTATAGCTTTTGCTATAGAATAGCTACTTGAATAAATAATAACTTAAGTATTTTAGTAATTTGTTTTTGTGACATAATTATTGTATACAATGTATCTTTGTTGTTTTTAAAATTATGTTTTACTAATGATCGTAGTATATTTGTGATAGATGCTACTGATACTACTACTATTACTATTAAATATTAGTCAATATCATAACGAGGCGTTTGAAGTTAATTGGTTTTAATATGTTTTGTGTGGATTTATTTTATTCTATTATCTTCTTAATTGCTTTGTCCTTAGAAAAATTTGGTGTAAACATAAATTTTACATTTTAGTTTTTTTTGCTAAATCCCAAAACTAATCTTGCTTACTAATTTGAAAAAAAAAACTTTATATAAACAATAAAAAATGTTTTGATTTTTATAGGTTATGCTAAATTTTAATCAGTTTGCTATTTAAAAAAAAAAATTAGTGAATGTTTTTACAGTCGTTACATACCACGTACTAAGAATGACATTTAAGCTAACCCAAAGCATTGGTAAACAAGTCTAAAAAATCTAATTCTAAAGTATTATGGTAAGAAAACGTATAATAATGGAGAAAACTGTGATTTTGTTTATTATTTGCATATTCATATTGTACTTGAGTAAATTAATACTTTATAAAACACTTTCAGTAAGTTTGTAAGACGCTATTAATGTGTTTTTAAATCTTCCTAACTTGTCAGAAAATTCAATAAGTTTTTTTGTTTTAATTAAACTATTTCATTAAATTAATGCCTAATGCAGAAAGAAAACTGCATTATGCTATTGCAATATGAACCTAAAAAAACTTAAGAAACTATAGAGGTATTTGCATTCAATCTGCTATACCAAATTTTTTGATCAAATTAAGTTGATGTGCAAAAATATCTTAGTAGAAGAGCAGAATAATTTTTGTAGGAAAAAATTGACTTATTAAATGCTTTTGCAGTTTGACTCTATTTACACTGATCTTTTAAACTACTCATCTATCATTATACTAAAATAAATATAGTAAATATAAAACAATCTTTTTAATAACTAATATTGTGACAATCTAATGCAATCTGAAAAAAATAAGATTGACAAAAACAAAGCTAATCAAATTTTTTAGCTTTCATAAATAACAACAAATCTATAAAACAATAATTTAATTGCAAGTTAGTTCAAATTTTTTTTAATATTTACTGTGATTTTATGTAAATTGTCTCTTCAATCAGTGAGATGCTAAGCACACTGATGATGGGTGCATACCCTGAAACACAAGTATATGTGCCTCTTACTGGATGAAAAAGCAATTTACATAATATACATTATTTATTAATAAAAAACTTATTTAAAAAATAATTTTTTCAAGTGACAACTCAATTTACAAAATCGTATTTGTACCAAAATAAACGTATATTATACAAAATATTCTGTTTTGAACAATTGACAGGTGCAATTCAGTAACACATAACTTAAAAAAACAAAATATTTTAGAAATGAGTCAGTCTTTTGTATTTAAAACCTAAAATGCATACAATAGCTTTGCTTTTTACAACAGCTAGGTTAAAACTTAAAATCAACAGTCTGAAACCCAAGTCATAAGTTGCAATATTGACACACAAAGTTAACAATTGCCCTTACAACATAAGACCACTTGTTCCGTTCTACAACACATTGCTACTCAAATAAGACAACATTACCAGGTTTCCAAAATTTCTTATAGCATTAACAAATATTATTAGGTTTACAAACTCAATCTAGCTTGCTTTAAAAATTTGAATACCTAGTTCTAACTTAAACCGATCAATAAACTATTGAATAATAAACATAAAGCATTTACTAACATAATCAAGTAACAATCTAAACTCTAGTACAACCTATACAATAAAACTTCAATATTGCTTACAAACTGCAACATAAATCCTATCTTAATATTATTGAAAATGCAAACAAACAAACTGCAACTAAGTTTTTACAACTAAACAGTTTCGGCAATCAGAAAATTCATACAATTTTCATTTTTATCGATAATAATATAAATTTCTGCATTTTAGAAACTTTATTTGCAGCTTTCAGAATAGTCTAAAGCCCTGCAGCAACCAAATTGCTGACAAATTGCTTTAAATGTACTACATTAACAGTTTAATTTGTTTTGTAATTTATAGAAAACTAAAAAAACAAGTTTAAATGTTTGGCATATTAGCTCCAAATGACTATTGCCTAAAAACACCAAAAACTACCTTATGCATAAGATATATTTGTTTATAATTTACTTTATTTAAAAAATCTAGCAAAGCCAAGGCAAAACATATTTATCTAATACCCATGTGCAAAGCGTATTTGTAGTTTTTTTATTCACAATTTTATTTAAACTGTGTTAAAAGTGACATACTTTGAATTACAGGATTTAAAATGAATTAACCGTCTCCAAGCTAATGGGGTTTAGTTACTTGTTAATCCACATTATTTTAAACAATAAATGTTAACTGTTAAAAATTATTGGCATTAGATTTACAGCAGTGACAACACAAAGATCCTCACTCAAAGTTCTATCCATTTATCTAGACAGTTATACAACTTTATGGACATTATTAATTTTGTACATTTACTCTTTAAGTAGCCTGATTTTATATAAAGGTTTTCTGTTATTGTTTTTTTTAAGGTTTTTTAAGTTACTTATCATTCTCAGATAATCTTCTAGTTTTACAAAATTTACACATATTAATTTATTAATTTAGTGTATTCTATTAATTTGTATTCATCTTTAAAAAGTAATTAATTTATTAGAGTTTATCAATCAATTCCATTCAAACTGGTTTTATTCAGATCTATTATTATCTTGTTACAGATTGATGCACTAATTTATTATACACACAATCCACAATACGTTTTTAAAAATCTAATAATTTATTTTTTTGCCTGCCCATACCAAAATCATCTGTTTTGGCTTTAAAATGCGGGCCAAAGCAACAATTTAGATGCTCTTAAAAACTTTGCGGCATTTCATTGGCTGTAAATTACAATTTTACATGATGACGTCACACATTAAATCTAACAATAGTGACAGATAAACTTGCTTTGCTCCTTTGTGCTTTGCCGCAGGTTGCTAATGCCGCGGGCTGTTAAATCTTTGGCCTTTGATACACTATATTTTATAGATCCGATAAGTTTAATTTAGATCAATGCGCAAACACTAATTTAATTGAGTTTACATGTACTACATGTACATGCAGAAATGTCAAGTATACCTGCACAACAAAGTCCTTAAAAAATGCTAGAAAGAGAGAAACTCATGCAAAGACTATAGTAAAAAATAAAAGTAGCTAGCTTGTAAATAAGAAAAACCAGTTTTTTTTAGAAACAAACACCCAACAATGCCAAGAAAAAATAAGTTGAAAAGAGGAAATTTAAAAAAAATTGACCCAGCTTATGCGGACAACATAGAAAAACAAATAAAAAAAGTAAGATAAGGTCAAATACTTAAAGAAACTAATCGAGTTAATAACAAGTATAAAAAAAACTAAGACAAAAACTCGTTAAACTAAAATGGTTTAAAAAAGACTTTAAAAATAAAACCACAAACTTAAAAAAAAAAATAATTAGATTAAGAAGAAAAAAATCTGATCCTACGTCTAGACCAAAATATAAAAATAATAAACAAAGTAATAAGTTAAATTGCGGATAGTAATCTGCAATTGAAAAATATTGTTAAAAATAGGATAAAAAAATGCCACAGATAAAAAAAAGTGACAGAAACAAAAAAGTAAAGTCAACACGATCACTATTAAGCCAAAGGACGGCAGTGTACAGTTTTATGCTATGACGTTAAGAAATTAAAAAATAAATAAAATCACAAAAATGGGAATGAAAATATGCAAATTCTTTCAATCTAATAAAAAAAGCATAACGATAAGAGTAATTGAAAAAGAAGATGATACAAGCTTCTTTCTATACGCATCGGGGTAAAAAATATGAAAAAGGAGACATCTATTCAGCTTGCCATTAGAATTAAATTATGTATCCTGATGGATTTACATAAAGTTCTTAAAGATTATGTGATGCATTAAAAGAAGAGACAACTCCAAACAAATATGAAATAAAGATTTTGGACAGAACCAACCAAAATAAGTACAAGTATGCGGTGATAAGTCTGATCACAACTACTAAAAATTTAAAAAATTAAAAATAAAGTAGACTAAAAAAAGAATTAAAAAAATTGTTACTGCAGTAAGATGCTACAACTGTCTTTAGTTTAGACATAATTCAAAAGAAGAAAAAAATCTTGGAAATTAAAAAACAATTGGAGAGAGAGACGGATTACATAACAGAACTTTTTGATGATAAAAAAACAGCAAATTAACAGATAAGAAACTTATCAAATTATATGTAGAAACAGCAATAACGCCAAAGTTGTCGTTTTTGGTGAAATACTACAAATTGAAAAAAAAAAAATTTTTTTACTAACCCTGTATGTATGAAATAAGTAGCTATGTACTCTTTTACTACTAAACGGTATTATGTAAAGATTGCTTTGAAATGGCGGCAATATAATAGGCACATGCAAGAAAAAAATATTTATGTGTAATTGTGTATACAGTATGACTAACAAAGAGTGATGTTTTTCAATTATTTCTTGGAATTTTTTTAGTGATTTTAGTGTTTATTAGTTTCTTAACCTGTTTCTCCTGAACAAAATTATCTTAAACGTCATCAGAATAAACGTCAATTTTCAAAGACGGTTGTCACTTTTTAAGTAAGGTTAATGTTGATTAAAAATAATGTAAAAGTTAATTTATTATAATATAATGTAAATTGTGAAGTATTGAATAAATTTTAAATAGTGTGAAGTGTGTTGTGCACAAAGTGTAGTTAAACAGAAGTGTTAATTGAATATTTAAATTTAATGTTTGTTAAAAATATGTTTAGGTTACTTTAATAATAAATAATAAATTGTAAAGTGTAAGTTATGTGAATGTTTAAGTTATATGTATATTAATGTTATAGAAGAACAGAGTGCTTTTATAGTCGCAGTAGAACTATCAAAGAAGATAGCACCTGGTCGTACTCTCTTCAGTCTTCAAAATTGCTTATAAAAAAGTTTATAAAGAATTATAAATTACAAATTATGCACCTGTAAGAAGAAACCAACCGACAGGTTGTTTATTGTAATTGAAAAGATTGTTTACAGTATAAATAATGACAAAATATTGAATACAATCTTTTCACCAATGAAGCTTGGTTGTTGTTGTCAATCCCTATTAGTTACACAAAATAACTTTACATTCAATTGATATTTGGGTTGCAAATTTAAAGTATAAAATAAATAGACCTACATTTTTTGATAAAACTTTATTAAATTGATTTAGGTATAACTGAAGAGACATTCTGTTTTTGTGTATATTGTAGTGTACATATAATTTAACTGTTCAATTTACAATTTTCTACTATTATCTATTATTATTATTGTTTTGTTAAGTACTAAGTATTAATATTTTTATTAATAATTAACCAAATAAAAATAAACATTTGCTACTTTTCTGTTTTCATAATAGTAATTTTGTCAATTTAAACATTAGATTTAATTTATTTGTATATTATATGTATAATTATTAAAATTGTTTTTTTTTTAATAAAGTTTTAAAATAATTCATCATTGTTTATTATGTACTTTGTACATATTTTAATTGTTTATAATTTCATTAATGACAACAAAAACAACATTTATGTTACGCCTATGGTGATGGTCAAGAGAAGTTTAAGGCAATATTTTTTAATATTTTTTATAAGTGTATATTTCGTTGCCTACATCGTAAACCTCTGGCATTCTTGCCTACCCTGTAGAACACTAGATTTAAATACAAATACATTTTTGAAACACCTAAATAAACTGACTTCTAAAAATAAATATTTTTTGTTTTAGATGATTTTAATATTAATACGTTAGATTTAAACTGCATGTAATGCTAAACTTACTATTTGATAGTGAGCAACACAAATAACAAAAACTAGCAGAACACTAATTGATAATATTATTATAAACATGGTAAATAATTACAGTACAGCAGTTTTTCTACCACATTTAACACAAAAAATAACCTTAAATCTAAATCAAACAATTTTTTTTATATTTGCATATACAGGGTGATTTTTAACCTATGCGCATAAACTCGAAGAATTATAGTTTACAATCAATATTAATGATAAATGTTAAAAAAATGTAGTAAAAGTTAAGAATCACCCTGTAGAGCAAGCACAACACAAAACAATTTATTGACAAACAGACTGAACTCCGGTATTTTAAGAGTACCATAACATAAATATAAATTAAAAAGTTTGTATGAATATAGTAATTTTACATTTTAATAAATACTTCCCCAAAACTCCTTGCAAGCACAAATTTAAAAACAAACTAATTTTCAACTCACCTGAAATTCAAACCTGCTGATACTTGTAACAAGCTTTACAAAGAAGTTAATAACAAAAATAGACACTTACTTCAAGAAACTTGAAACATTTAAAAATGATTGGTGTAGTGGTACAGATAATGCCGAACGAGAAAAAGTTAAAAGTACTGTACAAGAGAAAATGAGCAATAACTATGAAGTTAAGATTTTTTATTTAAAAAAACCAGGTTAAAAATATGTGTAACTAGACAAAAAAAAAACAAAAAAGATATTGCTGTTAAAATAAATATTTTAAAAACTAGTGATATAAAATTTGTTCATTTTAGCAAGTACATAGTTAAGAAAAATAACAAAGAATTTACAAACTACGAAGCATTTATTAAACTTGAGAAAAACGGTTTCAAAAAAGCCATGGAAACTAAAAAGATTAACATTGGATAGGACAAATGTATAGTATATGATGCTGTAGATGTTATGAGATACTATAAATGTCTAAAATACAAGCTTTAGAATTTACAAACGCTCTAATTTGCAATAATTGTTTAGGAGCACATAAATCAGAAAATTGCAATAAAGATCCAATTATTAAATGTATTAATTGTGATATTGCAAATCTAAAATTTAAATTTAACATCAACAAAAATTACAATTCTTTTGACAGACATTATACAGTATATTTAAAGCATATAAAAGCTAATAAACAAAAAATTGATTAATAGCAATTACAGACAAATAAGACAGACAATATGGATAAAACAAAAGCAAACCCAACATATTTATTAACTGCCAGTAAACCTAAAATTAATCATGCAACAAAATTAACCTTCTAGCGCACGGGTGAGGCCTGTGAGTCCAAGCAATATATAAAAGTTGAAATAACTTTAAATAATATAATCGTAACGCTTTCAACCTCTATGTACCTCTAAAAATGTAAAAAGATATGTTTTGATGTAATTTAAAAATAAATTTAAAATTTTATTTTTGTATAAAAGCACAATATGTCCTGATAGAACTCACCCGTGCGCTGATGTTACTATCTATAAAAATAGGTTTTTGCCTGTAGGTTGTTCTAACTAACTTCAAAAATTGGTATTTCACAACATATTTATAATAACAAAACATACTTTAAATTTACTAAAGACCGCAGGTTGTTTCTAAAAGAAATTGGTCTTGGAAAATATCAAAAAAAGAGCAACTTGTCAATATTTGCCTAGAGTTATACGTAAATCGGCTAGACGCTTATTTAATAATAATAATGATAATTTGTTTATTTGTAAACTCACAAAAACTTAATGAGCAACAAAAGCAAATTTAGATCAGCTTGTATATCAGATTAAAATCTAGATCGCTAAACTAAAACTAAAAATTTCAAACCAAATTAAAATAAAAAATTTAAATAAACAAGCTTTAATTGCGTTTAGTGACAAATAGCATGATCGTAAATAAGAAACTATCTCTCCTAATTTTGTTGAGTTAATATCATATTTTTTAAACATCGTTTGAACAAAAATAAAGAAGAAAGTTTAAAATTATATTTATTATACTAGTACGTTATGTTATAGCTAAAACTTCTTTTAAACAGCTCGGTTCTATGTGATGGAATTGTCAGAGCATCTTTCAGACGAATATTTATATTATGTACATCTGTTTGGATGTTTAACTTTTCATATAGGTATGGAGAAGTTTTAGTCTGTATAATTTTATAGAACTGGTAAGCAGTGTGCACAATTCTACGATATTTTATTGTAAGCCAATTCAGTTCAGTAATTTTATAACAAATGCTTTGTCTTTTTCTTACACCCAAAATTTAACCGAGCACATGCATTTTGAATACGTTGAATTCGTGACTGATAAAGTTGATCTATGCTAAAATCATATACTAAATCACAAAGTGTAAAATTGGAAAAAACTAAAGCTTCACAAAGAATTTTTTTATTATATTTACTCAAGTTGTCTTTATTCATGTAAATAGATGTTAGTGCTATAAATGCACGTTTAGATATTGTCTCTACATGTTTTTTAAAACGTAATTTATAATCTAAGTTTAATCCTAAGTTTTTGACACAATCTGAAAACACTACACGAGTCCCATTTAAGTTAATGTTAAGAGATTGCACTATAGATTTTCGTTTTTGTTCCGAACCAAACACAATAGCTGTGGTTTTGTTTGGGTTAATGGCTAAAAAATGTAATAACAAAAATTCTGAAATTTTCATTAATTCATAATTTATTTTGTTTTCAGCATTTTTCCAATCATTTGACATAAATGACAGATATAACTGTGTATCATCAGCATATTGACCATACTGACAGTGATCTATATATGAATATAAGCTGCAAGTATAAATTAAAAATAGCAATGGCACCAGGATTAAACCTTGAGGTACACCAAAATGTTTATTGTATAAGATACAGTTTGACTACATTTAACATTTGGAATTTCAATTAATATAACCTAAATAAAAAAAGTTAGTGCAAATATTGCAAAAGAAAAAAACACGCTCGTAAATTTTGTAAAACTTTGCTGTGTATAGAACATATCTTAGCATCTTGTAAGGAGTATACCAACAGAAATTAGAGCTAACTTTTTTTTGTTTTCAGATATTTTAAAATTTAATTTTTTTTGTTTTGATTATTACTTTACTATGCCTGTTATAAAAAAATAATAAATAATTGTTTTTTTTTTGTTTAGTTGTGTATAATATGATATAAATAAAAATATTAACAAAAACAGCTTTTTAGTTTTATGAGTTCCAAAAATAGTATTTTTTTTACAAGTCCAATTATGCACAATAAAACTAAATAGATGTACTTTAAAATCATCGAAAGTAACTTACTTAAATATTTAATCAAATATTTTTTACAGTCTATTATAAAATGTTTCTGATAGGCCTCACCCGTGCTCTGGTGTAACACCAAAGCCACCCGTTTACTGAAGGGTTAGTACCCGTTATTCATTAAAATGCCCAGTTTCTATGCAACAAGATAGCTGTAATTGAAGTTCTCTTAAGCCAAACATCTGCTGTTATACTATTGATAAGTGAACATTTTCAAACCAAAGCAATCTAAAAATGTAAAAGATTTTAGGATACAAACTTGCTTCAAGTTTTTGTCGTTAAATGACTACACATGATAGAACTGCTATTTATATAAAACAAAGTCATGTATTAAAAATTGTCAGTTTAATTAAAATCACTGCAATTGAATATGTAAACACAATTTATGATTGCAATTTAAAGACCATTTTTTGGAAATATAAACAAGTAATTCTATTACTTTTCGATTAATTTAAAAAAGTCAGACCTTTTGGATTTTTCTCAAACTTTGAGGTATCAATATATGGAGTAAAAAATGAGATTTCCAAAATTTTAAATTTTAGAATATCGCTTGCTCAAAATGACACACTTTATATGTGTCAGAAATTTCACAATAAAGCGTCTTTTTTAGCTTAATTTGTATCTGAATTTTTAAACCTCTGGAAAAAGATAATAAAGTTTTCAATAGCTCAAATTATTCCTTATTACATGTACTTTAAAACCCATATTTATATATTCAATGTTAAAGCAGTCATTTTGATATATCAAGCTTTAAATTTGCAAATTTATGCTTTTTTAATCCGTTCTAACTTTGTCAAATCTTAACAAAATTTGATCTACAAAGTCTAGATTTTTTGTGTTTAATCTTTCTTTAATGTGATGACACTAGACTTAAAGAATCAATACGTATACACTATTATTTTGATGCAGGAAGTAGGAAGTTGCACATGTTTGTGCGATCTTCAAATTTTGTAATTTTCAGGTCACGAAAAAACGCTGTCATTCTATGTTGAGTTTAGTCAAAATTTCAGTAAATACTCTTTAGACCACAAGAAAAAAGATAGAAAAAATGGTATATCGGGCATTATCAAAAGATTTTTAATAGTTAAAAATTGTCAAAATTTGCGTTTTTAAAAGAAAAAAAACATATGGTTTCAAACAAACACTAAGTTGTAAAAATGTTTCTATAAGTGTGAATATACTCGTATTACTTTCTATATCCATAAGTCATACTTAGCATGTACATATTTCTGTATAAATTTAGAAAAATTGTTAAAAAAAATATTCTTATTGAATATGTTTGGAAATTTAGATAAACTTCGTAAATTGTTAGTCGTAAACTTAATAACAAAATAATTTTGGCCATTATGAGCGTTGATGCAAGCTTGACAACGCACTAAAAGAAAATAATAAACTGATTTAAAATGTTGTGTTTTGAATGTGCAATGCGGCATTCGGAATTATCTCTTGTAGCTGCTGCACGTTGTTTATTGATTTTGCTTAAACCAACTGTTTGATGTGTCCCTACACATAAAAATCCAATAGATTTAAATTAGGATATCTTGCAGGCCAGTTCACTGGATCTTTACTACCATTCCACTTATCATTAAAATTATTGTTAAGCCATTGAACTACATTAGAGATTTAAAGCAACTACTGCCAGCTCATTAAAAACCCAACACCATGCCTTACTGAAAATAAATTTTTTATTGGTAAGCTTGTACTTTAGCTGCGGACGGATTTTTTAATGACCAGTTATGCTCATTATGTATATTGTTATTGCTATATCTTGTAAACATAAATTCATCACTCCACAATATTGAACTAATAAAGTTAAGATCTTGTTGATGTCGTTTAAGAGACTATTGAGAAAATGTAAGTTATTGTGCTGCGTTGCCTGGTTGTACTGTTGTACTTTTTGATAATGATGTAGGTGAAATTTTTTTAAATAGTTGTTATCGAGCGTAATGTCACTTAACGCCGGCCCTTAGTTTATCAAGAATTGCGTCAATTATTTGTTCCTCTTCTGCCACGGTGTGCTGTGATGTGGACTTTCTCTACGGCAATTTCCAATTCCAAATTCACGGAGCCTTTAAAATGCGTCCAAAAACACGCGACGAGAAAGTTGCTTTCTGTTGGAAAATGTTAATTAATACTCACATTTCATTATTGTTACAGAACCCGTAAGCAAAAGTTAAATCTATGTATTTTCTGTTGTTGAACAGCATTTTTTACAAATTTTACTAACTGAACAAAAAAAAAACAATATTGACAAGTATCAAAAGCTTGTATCAACACACACTTGTTTAAGAATGTTGTTTTGTTTGTTTTCTTTTAAAGTTTTTTAAATATTGTGTATTTTTTTATTATCTCAAAAACAAAGCAAGATATGCAAATAAGATGTAAATAAAGATAAAGATTTTATATATAAGCGAGCTGCTTATATAGGGTTCGCCAACAGGTATTGACAAATTTTGGAGTGTTGTGGTAGAGGAACTAAAAAAATAGGGAAAAAATCAAGTGGGTAATTTGTTAAGAATATAATGCAGTTTTAGTAACTATGGGTTTGTGGCCGGTGTAGCAGCGTATTTTTTGTGTAACAGCATTTGTAAGAACCAAATCTATAATTAAAGTTTAGAAGCAATTTGTGCAACAATATAACGTTCTTTGGCGAGGTAAAATTTCCTCAAAAAACACTATATTGCAATGGCACTAATGTTTTATCTAAATTGAAACGGTCAACATGTTGATTGGTCTTTAAGAACTCCGCATTTAACTTTCTGTGATTTCTTCTTATGGGGATATTTGAAGTCGAAAGTGTACGTCGACAAACCCATTATATTAGAAGAAATAAGACAAAACATTAGACGGGAAATGAGAGCCATTAGTATGTAATTAATATATATCATGCTCAGTTCTGTGTTTCAATTAATAAGCTTAACAATCTGTCATCTGTCATCTGTCATCTGTCATCTGTCATCTGTCATCTGTCATCTGTCATCTGTCATCTGTCATCTGTCATCTGTCATCTGTCATCTGTCATCTGTCATCTGTCATCTGTCATCTGTCATCTGTCATCTGTCATCTGTCATCTGTCATCTGTCATCTGTCATCTGTCATCTGTCATCTGTCATCTGTCATCTGTCATCTGTCATCTGTCATCTGTCATCTGTCATCTGTCATCTGTCATCTGTCATCTGTCATCTGTCATCTGTCATCTGTCATCTGTCATCTGTCATCTGTCATCTGTCATCTGTCATCTGTCATCTGTCATCTGTCATCTGTCATCTGTCATCTGTCATCTGTCATCTGTCATCTGTCATCTGTCATCTGTCATCTGTCATCTGTCATCTGTCATCTGTCATCTGTCATCTTTCATCTGTCATCTGTCATCTGTCATCTGTCATCTGTCATCTGTCATCTGTCATCTGTCATCTGTCATCTGTCATCTGTCATCTGTCATCTGTCATCTGTCATCTGTCATCTGTCATCTGTCATCTGTCATCTGTCATCTGTCATCTGTCATCTGTCATCTGTCATCTGTCATCTGTCATCTGTCATCTGTCATCTGTCATCTGTCATCTGTCATCTGTCATCTGTCATCTGTCATCTGTCATCTGTCATCTGTCATCTGTCATCTGTCATCTGTCATCTGTCATCTGTCATCTGTCATCTGTCATCAGTCATCAGTCATCAGTCATCAGTCATCAGTCATCAGTCATCAGTCATCAGTCATCAGTCATCTGTCATCTGTCATCTGTCATCTGTCATCAGTCATCTGTCATCTGTCATCAGTCATCAGTCATCAGTCATCAGTCATCAGTCATCAGTCATCAGTCATCAGTCATCAGTCATCAGTCATCAGTCATCAGTCATCAGTCATCAGTCATCAGTCATCAGTCATCTGTCATCTGTCATCTGTCATCTGTCATCTGTCATCTGTCATCTGTCATCAGTCATCAGTCATCTGTCATCTGTCATCTGTCATCTGTCATCTGTCATCAGTCATCAGTCATCTGTCATCTGTCATCAGTCATCAGTCATCAGTCATCAGTCATCAGTCATCAGCCATCAGCCATCAGCCATCAGTCATCAGTCATCAGTCATCAGTCATCAGTCATCAGTCATCAGTCATCAGTCATCAGTCATCAGTCATCAGTCATCAGTCATCAGTCATCAGTCATCAGTCATCAGTCATCAGTCATCAGTCATCAGTCATCAGTCATCAGTCAACAGTCATCAGTCATCAGTCATCAGTCATCAGTCATCAGTCATCAGTCATCAGTCATCAGTCATCAGTCATCAGTCATCAGTCATCAGTCATCAGTCATCAGTCATCAGTCATCAGTCATCAGTCATCAGTCATCAGTCATCAGTCATCAGCCATCAGCCATCAGCCATCAGCCATCAGCCATCAGCCATCAGTCATCAGTCATCAGTCATCAGCCATCAGTCATCAGTCATCAGTCATCAGTCATCAGTCATCAGTCATCAGTCATCAGTCATCAGTCATCAGTCATCAGTCATCAGTCATCAGTCATCAGTCATCAGTCATCAGTCATCAGTCATCAGTCATCAGTCATCAGTCATCAGTCATCAGTCATCAGTCATCAGTCATCAGTCATCAGTCATCAGTCATCAGTCATCAGTCATCAGTCATCAGTCATCAGTCATCAGTCATCAGTCATCAGTCATCAGTCATCAGTCATCAGTCATCAGTCATCAGTCATCAGTCATCAGTCATCAGTCATCAGTCATCAGTCATCAGTCATCAGTCATCAGTCATCAGTCATCAGTCATCAGTCATCAGTCATCAGTCATCAGTCATCAGTCATCAGTCATCAGTCATCAGTCATCAGTCATCAGTCATCAGTCATCAGTCATCAGTCATCAGTCATCAGTCATCAGTCATCAGTCATCAGTCATCAGTCATCAGTCATCAGTCATCAGTCATCAGTCATCAGTCATCAGTCATCAGTCATCAGTCATCAGTCATCAGTCATCAGTCATCAGTCATCAGTCATCAGTCATCAGTCATCAGTCATCAGTCATCAGTCATCAGTCATCAGTCATCAGTCATCAGTCATCAGTCATCAGTCATCAGTCATCAGTCATCAGTCATCAGTCATCAGTCATCAGTCATCAGTCATCAGTCATCAGTCATCAGTCATCAGTCATCAGTCATCAGTCATCAGTCATCAGTCATCAGTCATCAGTCATCAGTCATCAGTCATCAGTCATCAGTCATCAGTATGTTTTGACTCTTTTGATCGCCGAAGGAGAACCCCTTGAAGCACGGACTTCCGTTTTCTCCGACAACCTACTGGGGTCAGTGGCTTCACACAAAAAAATCTGGGTCCTCATCGGCCGGCTAGAAGTATGTTAGTTTCACGCATTTAGAACTTTCAAACTGACCAAAAATTGCCATTTTTGCATAAGAAGGGGATATGTTGGGAACATCGAAACGACGATATCAAAATCATAATCAGGGCTCCAAATTACCCCAGAAAACAAAAAATTACAAACTTTTATCCACATTTGTAGATTTTACTCTGAAAAACACGAGCTTACGTACGTACTAAGCGATACAATCGATCGCCGAAGGAAAACCCTTTGACCTACGGACTTCCGGTTTGCAAGAGCATCTGCCGGGGTCTGTTGGCTTGCCACAGGAGCAACTGCGTCCCTCTCGGCCTCTTAAAACTATATTTGTTTCACACGTTTTCGTAATAGAAATACACCGAAAAACAGTTATGAACTAGAAAGTCATCAGTCATCAGTCATCAGTCATCAGTCATCAGTCATCAGTCATCAGTCATCAGTCATCAGTCATCAGTCATCAGTCATCAGTCATCAGTCATCAGTCATCAGTCATCAGTCATCAGTCATCAGTCATCAGTCATCAGTCATCAGTCATCAGTCATCAGTCATCAGTCATCAGTCATCAGTCATCAGTCATCAGTCATCAGTCATCAGTCATCAGTCATCAGTCATCAGTCATCAGTCATCAGTCATCAGTCATCAGTCATCAGTCATCAGTCATCAGTCATCAGTCATCAGTCATCAGTCATCAGTCATCAGTCATCAGTCATCAGTCATCAGTCATCAGTCATCAGTCATCAGTCATCAGTCATCAGTCATCAGTCATCAGTCATCAGTCATCAGTCATCAGTCATCAGTCATCAGTCATCAGTCATTAGTCA
The DNA here is from genome assembly GCA_963932245.1 of Tachinus rufipes. Taxonomy (NCBI): domain Eukaryota; kingdom Metazoa; phylum Arthropoda; class Insecta; order Coleoptera; family Staphylinidae; genus Tachinus; species Tachinus rufipes. The sequence goes on along the minus strand of OZ010745.1, from coordinate 64,314,625 downwards.
TCAGTCCTCAGTCCTCAGTCGTCTGTCGTCTGTCGTCTGTCGTCTGTCGTCTGTCGTCTGTCGTCTGTCGTCTGTCGTCTGTCGTCTGTCGTCTGTCGTCTGTCGTCTGTCGTCTGTCGTCTGTCGTCTGTCGTCTGTCGTCTGTCGTCTGTCGTCTGTCGTCTGTCGTCTGTCGTCTGTCGTCTGTCGTCTGTCGTCTGTCGTCTGTCGTCTGTCGTCTGTCGTCTGTCGTCTGTCGTCTGTCGTCTGTCGTCTGTCGTCTGTCGTCTGTCGTCTGTCGTCTGTCGTCTGTCGTCTGTCGTCTGTCGTCTGTCGTCTGTCGTCTGTCGTCTGTCGTCTGTCGTCTGTCGTCTGTCGTCTGTCGTCTGTCGTCTGTCGTCTGTCGTCTGTCGTCTGTCGTCTGTCGTCTGTCGTCTGTCGTCTGTCGTCTGTCGTCTGTCGTCTGTCGTCTGTCGTCTGTCGTCTGTCGTCTGTCGTCTGTCGTCTGTCGTCTGTCGTCTGTCGTCTGTCGTCTGTCGTCTGTCGTCTGTCGTCTGTCGTCTGTCGTCTGTCGTCTGTCGTCTGTCGTCTGTCGTCTGTCGTCTGTCGTCTGTCGTCTGTCGTCTGTCGTCTGTCGTCTGTCGTCTGTCGTCTGTCGTCTGTCGTCTGTCGTCTGTCGTCTGTCGTCTGTCGTCTGTCGTCTGTCGTCTGTCGTCTGTCGTCTGTCGTCTGTCGTCTGTCGTCTGTCGTCTGTCGTCTGTCGTCTGTCGTCTGTCGTCTGTCGTCTGTCGTCTGTCGTCTGTCGTCTGTCGTCTGTCGTCTGTCGTCTGTCGTCTGTCGTCTGTCGTCTGTCGTCTGTCGTCTGTCGTCTGTCGTCTGTCGTCTGTCGTCTGTCGTCTGTCGTCTGTCGTCTGTCGTCTGTCGTCTGTCGTCTGTCGTCTGTCGTCTGTCGTCTGTCGTCTGTCGTCTGTCGTCTGTCGTCTGTCGTCTGTCGTCTGTCGTCTGTCGTCTGTCGTCTGTCGTCTGTCGTCTGTCGTCTGTCGTCTGTCGTCTGTCGTCTGTCGTCTGTCGTCTGTCGTCTGTCGTCTGTCGTCTGTCGTCTGTCGTCTGTCGTCTGTCGTCTGTCGTCTGTCGTCTGTCGTCTGTCGTCTGTCGTCTGTCGTCTGTCGTCTGTCGTCTGTCGTCTGTCGTCTGTCGTCTGTCGTCTGTCGTCTGTCGTCTGTCGTCTGTCGTCTGTCGTCTGTCGTCTGTCGTCTGTCGTCTGTCGTCTGTCGTCTGTCGTCTGTCGTCTGTCGTCTGTCGTCTGTCGTCTGTCGTCTGTCGTCTGTCGTCTGTCGTCTGTCGTCTGTCGTCTGTCGTCTGTCGTCTGTCGTCTGTCGTCTGTCGTCTGTCGTCTGTCGTCTGTCGTCTGTCGTCTGTCGTCTGTCGTCTGTCGTCTGTCGTCTGTCGTCTGTCGTCTGTCGTCTGTCGTCTGTCGTCTGTCGTCTGTCGTCTGTCGTCTGTCGTGTGTCGTCTAAATTTTAAACTTACATTTTTTGATTGTTTGTAACTTCTTAAGATTGCATTTTTAGAAAAAAATTATAAAAAAAAATTTTCTTCAAAATTGTCTAAAGAATAAGTTTTTACAAACCAAATTTGATTTTTCTTTAAATTTTAAGAATTTTTCAAAACTTTATAATAGTTTTTCTTAAAAAAAAATGAAAGATTTCTTTATTTCTTCACAAATATGAATAATAAGGTGCTTTACATATAAAAGCACGTTTTTATCTGTTATTTGTTCTGCAAAATTCTCAAAATTCAAAAAAAAAGTAGCTTGTGAAAACTTATTTTTTAGACAAACTTAAAAAAAAAATTGGTTATAATTTTTTACTAAAAATGCAATTCTGAGAAGTTACAAAAAAAAAATTTTTGATTAGAGATGACTTTAATATAAATCTGCTAGTGGAATCTAAAGAAAACCAATTGTGACCTTATGTTGTCATATAATCTACATGCATTAAACAACAAACTAACTGAAATACATTATAACTCAAAATTGATTGATAATATTTTTTCTAACCTTGCCCAAGACGTAGTGTCTAATTCTTGTATTGATTCATCAATAGCTGATCACAAAGCTCAACAAGTGATTTTTAGAATAAATACATCAGTTACTGAACCGCAGTATATCTATTGTATATACTCATAACCCAGTAAACACAGTTACGTTTAAGATACGTTTATTTTTGGTCTTACACCTAAGTGTAATAATTGTTTATTTGTTAAGTATATTATTCGGAAAAATGTCCGGCGACTAAACGGATATATCTCGTATATTTAGTGTGTAATATACGTATAGGTTATATGTATTTTAAACGTGTAATTTACACGTATTATCAACGTAAAAAATGCGTTAAAATATAATTAATATAATTGTATATTTTTTCAATTGAAATACACGTATATTATAGGTTAAACTTTATCCGGCGAGTAGACATGTGTATGTTTGGATGCCTATACGAGATAACGGACTCATATTGGGAAGAATTGGGTCACCCATCCAAGTCGTGACCGAAGCGGACGTTGCTTAACTTTTGTTAACGCTGGTATTTGTGCATGCCCTCTCTGCCGTACTGCCTACTTTCTCGGATATATAATAATATAAAATATGTATATCATTTTAACATAAAATACAAAGTATTACATCTAAATAAATAAAACATTATAATATTTAACATAGATATTAAAGAACATTACAATTAAATTAAAGATTCATTTTGATTTTTCAACCAGTCTTTTGGTGACATCTGAAAAATATACTGTGTGTATTTCCACAACCTCATATGACACACATATGGTAATCTTTATTTTAAATAACTTGACTAGTTTGCTATTTGTATTTATAATACTATATATATATATAACAATAGCAATTAATAATATTAAATTTAAATTAAAAAAATAAAAATAAATTGATGAATTGATATTAATGTTACTGTAATGGCTATAAAAACAAGTTATTTAAACCAAAAATGTCATTGCATATTTTCAAACTTAGCACAAATTAGGTATTTCATATTAGTACTCCTAAACCTGCGCTTCCAGTTCAATTATACAACACTTCAGCACTGTTGTGTAACAACAAACAACTTAAAACTGTATCGGATATTGCAACTAATAGCAAGTGCACATTATGGTTGATAAAAAATTTAAAAAAAAGATGAATCATGCATCTCAACATACACTTTGCAAACTATATTCACGCGCTCGGGTAGCCTCGGACGTACGAATATCCAAGACAACATTGATCGGCAAACTAAACCCAGAAATAATAAACGTTAAATATACGTAGATATATTATGCAGGTTATTTATAGATATATTCTGATGGATAATATACGTATATTAATCAACGGTAGAAAAAAAGGAAAATATTAACGTATAATATACAGATATACATATCTTACGTGTACAAGAAATGTATATTATACGAATACACATATACCATATACGCTTTTTACACCATATATACGTGTAATAAACTTATATTATCTAAACTTGTGTTTACTGGGAACTGTCCTGATTTTGAATTAAATTTATTTATGGAAATTTTTCTATTTCACTATAATCAACGTTGTTTTTTTTTCAACTTCTTAAAATAAATGTAAGAAAAAAACGCCAAATTTTGTAGTAGCGGAATATTTCCGGATAACTTAAAAATAGCTTATATTTAAGAAAAGTGATCCAAATTTTTTTTTTTAAATAATTAATAACATACATATTAGCAAACTTCTTAGAGCAATATGAAATCATTTACTTATTGCAACACGGTTTTATTAGAAATTAATCAACAACAACAGACAATTTTGAATAAATCCACTAAATCTTAAAATTTTTGAACAAAAAATCTGCCCACTGGACATTAGCATAAATTTGTCAAACACTTTTGACAGTCTAAACCGTCAAAGATTGTTGAACAAGTTATATATCTTTTGAGTCAGAGGTGTAGAATTACAATTAATAACTTCTTACTTGAGTAACAGAAAACAAAAAGTTACATTAAAAGATGTAGAATTAGATTTGTTAAATATAAAAACAAGGGTGCCTCAAGGAAACATTCTAGAACCAACGTTATTTATTGTTTATATGATTGACCTAGTATGTATAATAGATAAAAACCATGTAATTACACAAACTATGCAAATGATACTAATTTTATTATAGCTGAAACAGTCTAATTTTTTTGCAACCAACACGTTCAACAAAGCAAAGTAATCTGGTATTTTTTACCACTACAAAACTGAAATGCCAAATAAAATAACAGTTTAATTTTTCAACATTCTGTTAAAATACTAGACACTCTTTTGTTGTTAGAGAGTGGTTGTTGTATTTGCAACACAACGTGTGTGAGGAGTTAGGTTATAAATTGTCGGTATTGGTTTATAGAAGGTTATTAATATTTTTGAGCAATGGTATTAGTTATTGTTACTGTTCGGATTATCAGTATTTTAAGTAAAAATATGTTAAAAATTATTGTTAATTTTATTAATTTGACAAATTATAATTAGATATCTTTTTATTTTATCTGTTTTGAGAGATTTTAAAATAAACATTTTTAGTTCTCGTGAGCGGTTGTGTCATAGTTTTAAATTTTGTTTGATATTGAGTTTATGATATTATATAAAATGAATGTGTTTAGAGAAATTTGAAATTTTATTTTTGTGAAGATCTTTGTTAACTCTATATTTATTATTACAGAGCCAAAAGATGACATAAATATACCAATATATGTTGCTATAAATAAAAAATAACATTAGATACTCTCAGCAGCATACTCAAATATGTTATTTATTCTAATGCCATATTCTAGAAAATATACAAACATAATCATCTGTTCGTGCAGTGTAGTAACTAGTCTTGTGTTTGCGCTCGTGCTATTAAGTCTACAAATATATTAAAAACCATGTATCTTAAAGAAACTGGTTAGTTTATTATCAGTTTATTAATAGTGCTAAAATTGAGTAAGTGTTAAAAACATTGATAAAATGCCGTTTATGCAGCCCCATCTTGCCGATATAGAAAACCTGATGCACTCCACGTGAATTTTTATTCTTAAAAGTAAAGAGTTTTTAACTCCTGAGATATATGAAGTCAAACAAAACGTAAATAAATCAAATTTTTACGAACAACTGAAGTTTTCTATTAATAAAGAAGCTATTGAAAGTGTATATTGTATTAGAAAAAAGAATAATAAAAATAATGCTAAACCTAGAATAATTCTAACCAACTTTTTTACTAAAGCAAGCCGACAAGCAATATTTAATAACAGATAAACCTAAAGGCAAGTGGTATAGTCATTAGGAAAAAATCAACAAAATTTCAATATTTAAGCTATCATAAAAAAATTCTTGGTAAAAAAATGTTTACTGAAAGAAGAGTAAAAAAAAAAGATGTACAAATAATACACACGGTAGAAAAATTGAAGTCTTTTAATTAATACTACTGCTTACAAAACAAAATTGCGTTATGTACTAACAGTACAAATAACTTTTAATAATATGTAATACCTTAAGATGATGTTGGATGGCGTCTCTTCTCCAATGAAGGTATTTGATTTCCGCTCGTATCCATGCTAGTTGGGCTGCGTGGACTGCTGACTTTGCTGCTGGCGTGGTAGATCGGGTTTTAATGTTGACATACGCTGGTACTACTGCATTTCTCAGACATTCGGAATTAAACCAAACTACACTTTAAACTACACCCCATTGAATTTGATATATTAGATGATTTTGTTCGCGAAAATGTAAGCAAAGTAATTAACAAAAAATATTTAATTCAAAAGAAAAAACTAGAAACTCTTAAAGTTAATCAAACAAAAACAACAAACGAAGTAAATACTGCACAATTAAATTCTACTCCAAAATTTATAAATTTATCAAATACCAGTTTTAATGATCCGGAAGAAGCCTTTTTATCTAATAATCCAAATTACAGTCCTTACATTCTCGTTAACCTTTTGAACGAGCAAACCGATCTAATTCAGTATAATCCACCACTTTTTAATATCCTGTAAAATTCCTTGTATTTTCCTGCCAATTCACCAATTGCTCTGTATATATATATGTATTGTTTCACTCATTTGTTCCTCACTTGATAATGACCGTAAAACGTTGAAACTTAAGTCGTGAAATGTATTTTGTAAAATTGTATATGCCTTATATATATAATTTTACAATAATAAATTAGTGGTAAAAACATAGTAGTTGTTTTATTTACTTATTAAATATGAAGTACCACATAGTAACCGTCGCAACCATCTTGATGATCAAATCAGCCTGTACGGCACAGCAGACGAAATTGTACAACAAATTAAAGAAGAAATACAAAAGTATATCCCAGGACATTTGGTTTAATTCCGAATGTCTGAGAAATGCAGTAGTACCAGCGTATGTCAACATTAAAACCCGATCTACCACGCCAGCAGCAAAGTCAGCAGTCCACGCAGCCCAACTAGCATGGATACGAGCGGAAATCAAATACCTTCATCGGAGAAGAGACGCCATCCAACATCATCTTAAGGTATTACATTCGGAACTGACCTTTAAACTACACCCCATTGAATTTGATATATTAGATGATTTTGTTCGCGAAAATGTAAGCAAAGTAATTAACAAAAAATATTTAATTCAAAAGAAAAAACTAGAAACTCTTAAAGTTAATCAAACAAAAACAACAAACGAAGTAAATACTGCACAATTAAATTCTACTCCAAAATTTATAAATTTATCAAATACCAGTTTTAATGATCCGGAAGAAGCCTTTTTATCTAATAATCTAAATTACAGTCCTTACATTAACAATAAAATAGTAAAAACAACAACTGTAATAGAATCAGAAATTGCACTTAAAAAAGTAAATGACCCCCTTATTCCAAGAGCTCATATTTCAAACGTAATAGATAGCCTATCTCAAAAACCACCATCAGATTTATCAATTATCAAATCAATTAAATCAAAAACTTTACTTAATCAATTAATAATAACAAAAGCAGATAAATCAAATTCAGTTGTTGTTTTAAATCAAAATGATTATATTAACAAAGTTAATACATTTATTCAAACTGAAAACCTTACTCTCTTAAAGAAAGACCCTACAAATATGTATCAATCTCAAATTAAAGATTTATTGGAAAATACTAAAATTATTGTAAACAACTTTGAAAAATTTCAAATATGTAATATGAATCCGTTAGCTCCCAAACTTTACGGTTTGATTAAAACCCATAAACCGGATCACCCTATTAGACCAGTAGTCTCTTATATAAATAGTCCGTCACGTACGTTAGCAATCAAATTAAATACTATCTTTAAAAAATACTCAAATTTTAGCTCAAAATACTCAGTAAAGAATTCTCTAATTTTATCTCAACACTTAAAATTAATAACTACTCCAAAAAACTCAAAACTTGTATCTTTTGACGTCACTAGTATGTTCTCTAATATACCTACAAATGATTGCCTTGAAATTATTCAAAATATTTTAGATAAAAACAATTTAAACATAATTATAAAATCAGAAATTTTTAATGCTTTTGAAACTTGCTTGAAACAAAATTATTTTCAATTTAATAATAAATTCTACAAACAAGATACTGGTTTAGCAATGGGTTCTCCATTAAGCCCCCTGTTAGCAGACATATTTATGTCACAAATTGAAAAACACATTTTTGAAAAAGAATTTACTAAAAAACACATTTCATTTTGGTATAGATATGTAGACGACATAATTGCCTGTTTTAATGGTACGGCACGTCAACTTAATCAATTTTTAAATATTATTAACAGCATACACCCAAAAATCAAATTCACTTTAGAAACTGAAGAACACAATCAAATTAACTTTTTAGATCTCACATTAATTCATAAAAATAACAAAATCGAATTTAATATATATAGAAAACCAACAAACACAAATTCTACTATTCCATTCAATTCAAATCATCCAATGTCACACAAATTAGCTGCGTTTCATTCTATGGTACATAGAGCTTTTTCAATACCATTATCATTTAATAACCTTACCATAGAATTAAACACTATTTTATCAATTGGAATAATGAATGGTTTTCCAATAAATCTTATTCAAAATTTAATAAACAAAAAACGTTATCAAAATACAATGATTCAAATTTATCCAAAATCTTCAAATATAAATAAAAATTCATTTTCAACTTTAACTTATTTTGGTAAAACCACAGACAAAATCGCTTACATTCTTCGCAAACAAAATCAACTAATCGCGTTTAGACCAAGTTGTAAATTATCAAACATCCTTTTTAATGCTAAAGATAAAGTTGACCCCTTAAAAAAGTCAGGTGTATATAAAATGTCATGTCCTGAATGTAATAGCCTATACATAGGTCAAACGGGCCGTAGTTTTGAAAAAAGATACGCTGAACATTATCGCGCTTTTCGTTTAAATAAAAATTCAAGTTCATTTTCAAATCATTTTTTCGATTGTAATCATTCATTCCCCAACATTAATCAGTTAAAAATTTTACATACCTGTACAAAAGGTACTAAGCTTAATCTTTTAGAAGCCGCCGAAATTTATAAACATTCCCATAATCCGCTCGTTAACCTTTTGAACGAGCAAACCGATCTAATTCAGTATAATCCACCACTTTTTAATATCCTGTAAAATTCCTTGTATTCTCCTGCCAATTCACCAATTGCTCTGTATATATATATATATATATATATATGTATTGTTTTACTCATTTGTTCCTCACTTGATAATGACCGTAAAACGTTGAAACTTAAGTCGTGAAATGTATTTTGTAAAATTGTATATGCCTTATATATAATTTTACAATAATAAATTAGTGGTAAAAACATAGTAGTTGTTTTATTTACTTATTAAATATGAAGTACCACATAGTAACCGTCGCAACCATCTTGATGATGAAAACACTTAAATTTAGTTGTAATTATCTTAATGGTACTTTATTTTTTTACAGGTTGTTTGTGACGCTAAGCTCAGAATAAGAGATATTGTAGCAAGATGGAGAGGCAGCACCAACGATTTTGCAATATAGAATCAGTGTCTATTAAAAAGAAAATGATGTATGTACTTACTTATTAGTGTTTTTTAATGTCTATGTGAACATTTTTAGGAAAACCAAATAAATGGCACTTTATTAGGAGACAATGGTTACCCTTTATCTAAATTTCTTTTAACAACATTTTTGAATCCTGCAAACAGGCAACAAACAGCTTATAATAGGGCACATATCTTCACTACAAATGTTGTGGAAAAATGTTTTGGGATGATAAAAAATAGATTTAGATGTTTTTTCAATGACCTAAACTTACATATCACAACAACAAAAGCTGCAATTATTGCAATTGCAATAATACACAATTGCATCATTAATGATAAATTAGAAAATGGAAGTAAACACAATTATGTTAATAAACTGCTAAATTATATACTGCTGCATTTTTTTCCAGATGTATTCGATGATGAAAATTTTGAACGCAATAATGAAGACCATGGTAATAATAAGATATTAGCAGATAATCTTTAAGCAAATGCATTTAAAAACTTATATGCCAATAGTTATTTCTAATTTATTTTAATGTGATATCAGTCAAAATAAATTGTAAGAACAGGAAAAAATGTAATAATTAATTAACAACCTAGCATCTTACTTTATATACAAATAACAAAAACACATTAATTAATTTTTTTTAATTTTTGGCATGTAACTCCTTTTCGTGCTTCGACCTTATTTTATAGAGCTGCGTTTCATTTTGCATTTTTATCATGTAAAGTTCATCGCATTGTTTCATAATTTGTCCAATTCGCTTTTTATTGAGAGCCAATAACTTTTGTTCATATAGAGTAAGCTGTTTTCCTCTACATTTTGATTTCCTTGGCTCATTCTAAAACAAAATAAATTCGAATAATATCAAATTTAATTTTTAATTAAAAAACAACATACTCTAGTTGAAGATATTTTCACAACCGGTTGTTTGTCTGCAGTCTCCATTGGTACATCACTAGGTTGGTCAATTTCGGTAATCTCACTTTCTAATTGATAGTTATCAATGCTAGGGGACTGTTGTATGTGAGTTTCCACTAAATATACAACTGTTGGGGTACGCAAGGGTGTAGCATTGCAATCAAATAGATTATTGTCTTCCACAAACTCCTGAGGAATCAAATCCTTTATTGTGAAATCAATTTCATTTGGCTCAGAAACTGGAGGCCCACCTCCTGTCAAAAGTGCCAATTGTAGATGGTTTGATATATTTATTTTTTTATTGCATTTTTATCCTCTTCCATTGTTGTTTGAGACGAATTACATCTCTCATATAACCTAATATTATAGAAAAAATTATAACACATTTTTGCAGTTATGTTAGAAAAATAGGTGATTCAATAAATAAAAACCAAGTTTAATTTAAGCATACATAATATTACTTATAATTGGTATGTTATTGTTTACCTTCAACTACTTCATCTTTTCCGAAATTTGTTTCTATGCATTATTCTTGTCTCGATTACATGTTGTTAATTTTTTTTTTGTTCTTCAAAATGTTTATTTCTTCCCGCATCAACTCTACAAAAATTGCCTTTTCTATATCATCCCAGTTCAGAGACCTTAAGCGTTTTGCCTTAAAAATGTAAACCGTCAGTACATCATTACAAATATAATTTATGAACATTTAATAATAATGGAAATCAAACTTATATTCAAATTTAAACTTTTTACTTACAGCATTAGATCGATGCGTTTCGTTATTTTCGTTTCCACTCATTTTCAAACCAAATCACTATTACAATAATACCGAACTGACAGCCACAGCCGTTGAGGTTATGTTTAGAATAAAAATAAAACCATAAACAAGGAAAAATTGATGCTAATTTTTTAGTACAGTTCTAATCTTAGAACGGTGCTAAATCAGTTTATTAATACGAAAAAAAATAATTATCGCTTAGCACGGTGTTAATTCAATGTAGTAAGCGTTTATTAATAAGGCTGTAGATCTCTATTATGCCATTTTGTAATTATTAAAAACATTGTCGTTTCAGACAAACTTGATTTATATACAGGGTGTCCTAAATTAACTAGTTATTAAATGAATGATAGAAACTACAAACAAATTGAGTAATATTGACCTAATAAAGTAGTATATTACATTTAATAAATTTGGTGTTATAGCTTTTTAAAGTTTACAGAAATTTTTGTTTTTTTTTTAATTATTAGCTCTAATTTTTAATATTTTGTAACAATTTTTTGTTTTTAGTTTATTTCTTATTTGGAAAAATAGTTTTATAAGATTCTTTAAATGTTTATTCTTCTGGAACTTTTTAATTTTTAGGTAAATCTATTTTTTTGGTTATTTCTTTTTGTGCAAAATTTAATTTGAAATCTTTTCTGTCTTTTGATAAATTTTGATCAGATACACAGTTTTTGAGACAATCAAGTAAAACCAGAGGTCATTATTTCTTAAAAATAATAAAAAATATAATAATGTTATTAGCACTGGACGTCAAATTAAATTTTATAAACGTCACAAATTATGAATTGCTACAGTGACACCAAAATGAGTAATATACATCTAGTTATTGGAATGTTTAAAAAATGCAGAAGCGGATTGTTTTGAGAATTAAATTAGTGACTCCAGAATAGTATTAGGCTGTTGCCCATTTTGTAAGATTAAATTAATAAGAATAAAAAGAAAATAAGAAATATTATGTAATCACCAACTCAAAAAACGTTTATTTTAATATTTGTTCAAAGTGCCCGCCATTTTAATTGATGTATTTTTTTATTCGTTTTTGCATTGAAGATCGCATCTTTGGAAACACTTCAGCTAAATTTTTGATTTTATTAGAATACCGTATTATTCTTTTTTCTAGTTCTTTGATTGTGTTTATAGGGGTAATACAAACTTTTTGTTTTAAATGTTCTCAACAATAAAAGTCAATTGGAATTAAGTCTGGAGAACGAGGTGGCCAAGCTACAAATGCATCATCACCCCTTCCAATCCACCTTTGGGAATAATTTATTGTTAGTCTATTTTTAACGACTCGCGCATAATGTGGCGGTGCACCATCGTAAATACTACATTTTCCTTTTTGTAGCAAGAGGTACCACTTCTAATAAAGCCGGCAAAAAGATATGTTTCTGGCTATAAAATCCTTTGGTTCTAAAAGACCTTGCACTTTTTGTAAATGGTACGGATAAAAGTTCTGTTGTTTTAAAATACAAAGCATTACTCCACGTAAAATCTTAAGTCAATGTGCAATGCGTCTAATGCTATCCGTTGTATGGTAGAATATCCAGTTTAAAATTAGTTTTTCTACTTTAGGATCTAAATTTACATGACGCCCACAGTCTATTTTATGGTGTGCAAAAAAAATACTACGTTCTTGGAGTTGCAGATCTAATGCCAAAAACAATCTGCATTCCGTTTTTGTCGCTCAGGGTACATTTTGGCGTAACGTAACGCTGCTGCAGCGACATTTTTTAAACACTATCCAAGGACTAGATGCATATCACTCATCTCCATGTTACTGTAGCAATACATTTCAAAAAAAAAAAGTTTATTTAAAAAGCACAATTACACTCAAACAAATTGTGATTTTTATGAAATTTAATTTGACGTCCACGACTAATGATTTTTTACATTTTTTATTATATTTAAGAAATATATCACTTACTACACAAACTATTAGACAGAGCAATCCAAGTTATATATGAAAGACTTTGTCAAAATTAGGTGTTACTAAAAGAGCTAATAGACACCTTAATGCACTTAACCCAAACAAAGTTAATAATCATTTTGTTTTTTTTTGTACCAGTCAACGTTTTAAACACTTTGAATTGATGCTTTTAAAATAAACAACAATATTAAATTTAATAATAAAAATAATAATACTTCTTTATTTACGATAAAAATTAAACCATTTACATCTACACTATAATATTTAAATAAACATATTACATAAACTAAAATAATATACATAAAATACAAAAAAAATACATAAAAATAAGTTTAATCTAAAATACAATTTAGGTACAAAATTTAATCAATTTGATTTAATTGTGACCTAAACTGCGATTTGGTACAATATTAATTAAAATTACTTGGCAAACAATTTGTTAACACACACATCCTAACAAGGGGATTGTTGCATCCGTAAATTGTAGAATGTGTAAATTCTCTAAACAATAGCATCTGCCTGGTACGTCGATCGCTAATAGGAATACTGAACGGTAGAGATTCAAGAAGCTTAGGACAGTCTACTTCAGACATCACTAGCTCAAGCAAAAACAAAAGATCAGCTTTTTTGCGACAAAGTTTTAGTGGTGGCAAATTGTAATGTAATTGCAATCAAAATCAACCGCTATAATCCCCGATTTATAAAAAATAATTTAGCAAACTTATTTTGAATTTGTTCAATACTTTAAATATGAATTTGGTAAGACGGGCACCAGACTGACGGAGCATATTTTAAATGAGAGCGCACCAAAAAACAATAAAGTAATTTGAAATCTGCTGACAATCTGTAAAAATAAACCAGCATTTTCATAGCCCGGTAACACATATAGTTAATATGCTCGACAAATGTGAGTTTGTGATTATAGATTAAGCCCAAGTATTTTATTTGAGAAACTTGTTTCAACGGTTAATGATTAATATCATAACCGTAAGGTAATTTATTCAGTGTTCTATTATAACTAATTAAAAAACATTTGTTAACGTTGAGAAAAAAATAATTATTATGACACCAAGCATTTACGGAATCTAAATCTCGTTGTAACATATGACAATCATTAACAGATGATATTTTACTGTAAAGCTTTAGATCATCAGCAAATAAAAAAAGACGATGAATACACTGAAAAATATTATGAAAAAAATAAATGATAAAAAACAGGAACAGAATTGGACCGCAGTATGATCTCTGGGAAACACATGAAGATACAAAAATTGGCTGTAAAAAAAAAATTATTAATTTTTACACATTGAGTACAATTTTCCAAAAAACTAGATAACCATAAAACCACAGCATGATAAAAACCTAAAACATAAAGCTTAGCTAACAAAATACTGTAGCTCACACAATCAAAAGCCTTTGAAAAATCGGTGTAAATAGAATCAATTTGTACTTTTGATTCAAAAGTCTTCAAAATATAATTTTCGTAGCACAATAAGTTAGTAAGTGTGGAGCGAGTCTCACGAAAATCATGCTGTTTACCAATTATAATACTTTTGCACATCCATTGTATTATTATTAATTTATATAAAAGCATAATGTAGCTTTGTTTCCACATATCAAAAAATTTAGATTTGCTTAAGGAAGCATTAAAAAGTAGATGTAACGGCGTAGAATTGGAATAAATGCATTCTTTCAACATTATAGAAGGAATGCCGTCTGGGCCAGTGCTAAGATTACTTTGAAGATATTTAATACCTTTAAAAACATCAAACAAACTAATTGAAAAATTTGAATGTATTACGTTGTTTTGAAACTCAAACGTTAGAGCTGTATGAACTTCAGAATCGTAAACAGATAAAAAAAATTATGCAAGTTTGTTGACATAATTATCCCCATTAGTGCAGATTAAATCTCCATAGTACATTGTAGACGGAAAACTATTAGATTTTTTGGTTTTGTTGACAAATTTCCAGAAATGCTTTGGATTTGTTTGAATATTATTCTCGGTAAGTGCAATATACTGCTTGTAAAGGCGAGCGCTAAGATTTTTACATGAAGTGCAAATAGATTCAAACTCATTATAATCAGATTGAAGTTCTGAAGATTTAAAACGTTTATGAACAACTTTTTTCAATTTGCATAGTACAAAACAGAATAAAATAAATCAACACATACATTAATATTACAGTTATAAAAAAGTAAAGACCAATCAACACTCAATATAAAACTATTGAAGCACTAAAGACCACAACGCTGCAGGTAAATTATAACCTTCCAGTAGAATAAGTTTACTACTGGGATATATAACAGTTAATGATTCAACAGAGTAGCAATGGTTGGCGTATTTATTAATAGCTGAATTTGGTGGTAAATATACCGCACTAATTAAATATGACACAAACTTAAAGTTAACAAAACACATGTTCCACGGTTGAATACGTGGGGTGCAGAAATATACCTTTTAGATAAGATCTAATTACAATTAATACACCTCCACCATCCAGTTTAGCACTAGTTAATGCGGAACGATCACCTACATAAATCGTAACCACGTAGAGTTCAGAATTGTCAATATCCTGGATGAGCCAAGTTTCGGTAAACACTATCAAGTCATAACTAGAAACCGCTACGGCCAGCATTAGTTTCTTAAGCTTAGTTTTTATGCCCCAACGTTTTGGTAGTAGAGGCCGTTGGTAAATCTACAGAAAGGTCTAGGTTGTTGGCTAAATTCAGGCTTCAAAAATCCTCACCAGAAGAAGCAGGAATGTTTTGCGCACTACCATAATTTGTAAATCTTTTGACTGGAATATTAGCAGGCCAAAACTTCTTACATAAAATGGACCGCGCATGATCAGCAGAATCAGCCAAAAGTTTTGATAAATTATCAATTAAATTTACAAAACTTTGTTGTTTAATTTTACTACCTTATATTAATTATTAATACTTGCATAAAAAGTAATATTTTATCTAACATGTGGAACGCATCTATAGTTATACCACTTGCAAAAACAAGCAATGTTAATAATATCAACAATTTCAGGCTAATTAGCATTCTGTCAGCAGTTTAAGGTTTTTGAGAAAATAATAAAATCTTAGTTAAAAATCTGGTTTCAGAAAATGGTATAGTTGCGCATCTGTTCTAGCTACTATCAGTGATACTGATGACAAATCCAATGTATAAATGGCAATAAAATCTTAATTCTAGTAATGCTCTAAGGTATTTGATACGATAATTCATGAAACTAAACGCTTGTAACTTAATCAGCAATTACATATTTAACAGAAAACAGCATGCTATAGTGCGGGGAAACGTTTCAAATGTTTTGGATTTGATAAAAGGTGTTCCATAAGGATCTATATGTACTACATTTATACTTCTAATACCCCACACTTAATAGTATAATTGACTTTATGCATCTTGAGATAAATAATACTAAAATTCCAATCAAACAGAAACCAAAAACTTTTAGTTATAACATAGATAAGAAAGGTTATAGTAAATAGAGTGTTGAATAATTGTTTAAAGTTTTATCGTAAATGATTTATTTATACAATATCTATGGATAGGACAATTACATGTTAACTAGGATCAATAAAATGTAGTAATATAACAATGTCATTAAATTATGATTCTAATGAGAATTATAAAATGTAGATTCCGGATAGCTACATCTACATTTCTTCCGCATTGAAAAATTTGTCTTTCAATTTTTAATAGTTAGTATGCAGAGTTTTGTAGCTGGTGGTTTATTTATCTTTTTTTAAATTTTTTTACCGTAGCAGTTCAAATTCTGCCATCTGTTACTGAATGCACTTCAGTAACTTTGCCTTTTAACCAATGTAATAGTAACACATTATCTTTTTTAATTAGTACTAAATCACCAATTTATAATTGTATTTCATTGTTTCCTTTTCACTTAATGCGAGTTTGAAGTTGCCGTAAATATTCTTTACTCTAAACGATTCTAGAAGTGCTGCCGGATTTGATTGAGATGTTGAAACCTTGAGAGACGGTTTTCCTTCAAGAGTAATAGAGATGGTTCTGCTAATGCGATAAGCTGGTCTCCAATTAAAAAATTATCTAGGGTTAACACTTTTTTGTCTTTTGGATCTTTCGTCATGGGTGTTAGAGGTCTTAAGTCTAGGATTTCATTAATTTGATATAATAGAGTTGTCATTTTTTTCATACGTAAATAGCGTGTTGCTTATTAATCTTTGTAAATAATACTTTGCAACAAACCTAGGTGGTATAAAATGCTATTTGATGTTTTGTCTTGTTAAATTATTCGAAATGATTGTGTGGTTCATTTCCAATTCAAATAAGTTTTTTAATTCTTGTTATTTTTGATTGGTTCCTGTAAAATTAGCTTCATTATCTAAATACAAGTTACTGATATTTTCTTGTCGCGCAATAAAACCTTTCAAAACTGCCAAAAAAATCAGTTGTTAATGTTGCTGTCAACTTCAAGTGTATAAGGCTTTGTAGTCATGCATACAAATACTGCGATGTACGCCTTTGTTGTTTTTTGCTTCTTGAAGGAACCTTTTATGTTTATAGGGCTACAATAATCAACTTTGTTGTACTCTATGACTCGGCAATATTTTCATTTTGATTTCACATATTTTTGGTTTTGCATGAAAACACGTTATACATCTTTTAATAACATTATGTATAAACCTTCTTTCTCAATCAATTGTTTTGTGGTTTGTTTAAAAACTTCTATGTCCTCAGCGCCTGTAATTAGTTTGTCTACGTAAAAATCTCTTAAGATTACCTTAGTCATTATTGGCTGTTAAACCTTAGATTTTTTTGCTACTGTTTGCAAACACTTGATAGCTAAATATAAAGCTAAATATGTGCCATACGTAACAGCGTTTTGGTTGGGATGGATAATGTCTTTATAAAATTTGGTGGTATTTTGAGTCTTTGGAATAAAGTAATATTTGTCAATACATTTTGGCAATGTCTGCAGTGTTCTTGGAACCTCAATAGAATGTCAAAAAATATATCTTATAACCGTGGACTAATCAGCAATTTATCGTTAAGTGATATTTCTAAATTGTTTTTTATTTTAACTAAACCATTAAACACAACTTTTAGTTTAGTGCTTGATTTTTATATTAAACTGTGATGTGGAAAATAAAAATGTTTGTTAGGTTCCTGATCATTGTTTTTAATCAATTTCATGTGACCCATTTCCTTTCCAAATGTTCGAATCTTTTTTCCGCTGTTAATCTTGATTTGCCAAGTATTTGAAGAGTTGATTTGAAAGGCTATTGGTATGGAGTTTTAAAATGCTCCTTACAATATTGTTCCAATGATGTAAGGTTGGTCAGATTTTGCACTTTTTCTATATTCCAGAATTTAGACATTGTTTTCTCTATTTTAAATTACAGTACGACAATGCTGGAAAATGATTGGTTTGACAACTTCTAACATTTATTCATCCAAAGTGTGTTTTTTGTGCAGCTTTAGATGTTAATTCGTCGGTACAATCTGACCGATACATAAGAGCGAGTTGAATAAATGCATTCCAATTAATAAATCGATTTCTGTTAAAATATAAAAATGCAGGTCTGCCAACATTATTTTATTTTATTTCATATCTTTGATGTTGATTGTTGTATGCGGAATTTTTGTAATTGATGGAGGTATTACTAAACAATTGATCGGTAACGATATATAAGTTTATGCGTGATTGAATGTTAGTTGTGCATTTTTTTGTAATATTTGTTGATGTTTTATTTAGTCCATAGACCGGAATATTTATTTTAAACGTATTTAGGTTCAGTCCGCATACACAACTTATTGATATAAAGTCCAAAAAAGACCGACCAGGTTGCATAAAACCTTTGCAATCTTCAAGAAGAATTATGGCAGTTGATAATAACACATGTGTTGATTTTATTGGTAGTGATACATAATGAGCATTAGTTGGTTCTTTATATTGGTTGGTTGTAATGCTTCTTGTAGTATTTTTTGCATGTTCCAGCTTTGCATTAATTTACTTTGTGGTTTATTTGAAAACAATTACTACAAAGTTTTAATCTTTCAATATCTTGAATTCGTTTTTGTTTACTAAATTGCTAGAATATTAAACATTAATAGAGGTAGTAACTTTCAAGGCATGATAGACAGCTAATTGGTTTTACTGCTGCTAAGGTATTAATAGTTCCAAGCTGATAAGTTATCTTAGGTTAAATGTGTTGTTTTAATTATGGTCTCCTTGATAATTGAATTAACTCTCACACTTGGCATTTATTGTTAAGAAACTGCTTCAATTTATCTTACGTAGGAAGCCTTGATCTAGTTAATGATTCTTCCCAGTCACGATTGGTTCCAAAATCCAGTTTTGTAGAAATTAAGTAAATTAGAATTCTATCCTACGGATTAACTGGTTATCCAAAATATTTAAGAGCACGCAAGTGCTTAATTATTTTGTCAAGAAGCTTTCAAAGTAGAAAATCGCAAGATACTAGTTGTAATTCAAAAACAAAAAACCTTGAACATAGTTTGTTCTGATGATTCGCTTATTTTTGAATGTGGTTTTTAAAAAATCTCAAGCAATTGTATAATTATGTGCTGTTTTTTTTTAAATTCTATTCAGGATCGTCTTCACTTCTTCTTTCAGTTGTAAATGAAAATAGTAGAATTTTTGAATTTTTGAAAACTTGTTGTTATCATAGACTAATGTATCTCTATATTTACCAAATAAAAATTGAAAATTAATTGGTGATAATCGGATTGGCAAATTAAGCTATTGATGCAATAGGAGATGATATTAAATTTGATGAATTGGCAAAGTTTTGTTTAATTTCTAATCTTTTTAACAATGTGTGTTGCTTTCCTCCAATATATGGAAGTAGAGATGCAAATAAAATAATTATTCGTTACTTAGTAATCGGTACCTGACGAGATCCGAAATAACGAATAACCAAATAAACAAATAATCGTTACTTTTTATAAACAGTTACTCCGTGTCCGCCGTATTCCATTCGATATATTTTACCCGCGCACGGAACCGGAGTAACTGTTTGATATTTTGTATTCGAAAGAATCGAAAGAATCGAAAGAATCGAAAGTACCTAGTACCTAAACTATCTATAGTAGTCGGAGTAGTCGGACACACGCATTAAGCTGGCAGTGCTGGCAGTGGCACATGCACCCGGCGCAGCTATATATTATGAAACACAAAACTTAAATTTATTTAGTTCTTTTTTTTTCATTCCTTGATCATTATTATATTGATTTAATTAATTAAATAATTTATATAACAATATTAACAATACATTTACTAAGTTTTAGCATTATTAATGTAAGATATAAAATTTAGTAATTGCTTCAATAAATTTTTATATCAAATAGTAATAGTCAACATCAATTACATTTAATTCTTAACACAGTAGTCAGTAGGCTAGTTAATTAAGTAGTAAGTAGTCTCTAAGAGCAGTATATGTTATTAGCATTGGTAATTATAATTATAAAACTTATATATAATAATTTATATTTTGTACTATTTGTAGTATTTTGTAGTTAGACTAGCAAATAAATAGGATATAAATTTTATTCTGTTGCGTTTTTTTATACCTGCTTATTGCTAACAAAATAAAAATGACTATAATCATTATAATGAGTTTTTGTTACATTTTTATATGATGGTTTTCTTATGTCACGATTATTACGTAATTGACGTAAAATAAACGATTACTTGTAACGAGTATTAAGTAACGAGTATTGTACCGAAAGTAACGAATAGTTACAAGTATCGAAAAGTAACGAAAACTTGCATCTCTATATGGAAGTATTTAATGAATCAAATTCAAGTTTATTAAAAACGATTGAGTCAGGATCCGTCATCATGAATGTTTCAAACTTTATTATTTATTTAATTTATTGACCATTATTATGGTTGAGCCGAATTATCAGATTAATTAATATAGATGATTCCAGATACGATCCGGTTCAAAGAACCAATGTTATCAAATGTTTTATTAATTGACTTACTCTCTAGAGAAGTACTAACGATAGCTGAATATTGCTGCTCGGAGCAACATTCAAGCTATTATTGTTTTAGTAAATTGACTGTTTTATTGTAACAGATTTATTTATACAATATCTATACTAAAATAACATGTTAACTAAGATCAATAAAATGTAGTAATATAACAATGTCATTAAATTATTATTCCAATAGGAATTATAAAATGTAGATTCCGGATAGCTACATCTACAATTGTGACACACTATGGATTCTGTTTGAAATCAGAAGATATTGCTAGAATACAAAAATTTCAAAATTCGTGTTTAAGATTAATATTTGGTATAAGAAAATATGAAAATATATCTCATAAACTAATTGACTTGTATTGAATTGTAATAAATATGATAATCTTCAAAAATGCATGCAGCAGTATTTGTTTACAAAGTTGTGCAGACTAAATTACCACCATATCTTTATTACAAAATTTTATTCAGTACAGTATGTATATCAGATCAAAAGGCTTGCTTACTAGACCTATTTATAAAATCTTAATCTATCAACAATATTTTTCATACAACTTAGCTGCATTGTACAAGTATATTCCGTATTCTATAAAAAACTAAATAATATTGGATTTATGAAAAAATTTACAAGTCAACTTTATTGTTATTAATGTTTAAGTGTGCGTGCTAGTAAATGTAAAATAAAATAAATTTATAACTATAAGTTGATGGTTAATGGCTGGAAACAACAGCAGTTTAAACAGTAATATTTAAATAAGCTGAATTTTACAGCTTTACATATTTTGTAACAAATGTACTTTAAAATAACCTAATGAAGGCGTTTATTATATTTTTTTTATTATTTATATATATGTATTAACATTAGTATTGTATCACAAAACTTTTTCATTTTCTTTAAGATACTGATCATGATTTGTAATTCTTTCACATTACATTTAGTATACTAACATAACTAAATGAACTTGCAGTTTTTTATTGAGTTATTTTTTAAATAAGTGTTATAGAATAATGTTGAGTTATATAATCATATCAATATGGCAACAAGAAACATATTAAGGACCTTGTTTAAGATATTGAATAAGAATGCTTTTAATACGCAAATCAATAAAGCATTGTGAGATTTGCCAATATTCATTCAGATCAAAATAATAATCAGAAACAGCTATATGTTTTTTATAAAAGATGCATTAAGAACCGAGTGGCTTCAAATGACAAGGCTTATGCAAAAACGCATTTAAAGCTGTAAAAATATCAACATCCAAAGCTTGTCATTTTGTGATCTTGTTTGCTTTGAATATAAAAATAAAATAAATCATGGCTATAATATGTACATATAAACTATTTTTGCATCAAAACACAATTTACGACTTCTTGATAAGGTATTGTCGGTAGCAGGTCTTATTATTTTAACTGCAAGAACCAATTTATCAAATTTCTAAATTTTCGGTTAAAGTATTTTAAAAAATAAAGTGTTACAATATTAATAAAATTGAATTTTGATTAAATCTTGTTTTATAAACAGTTCATGTATATTTTAAATTTTATATAGTAGTGAATATTGTTAATATGCATGTTTATACTGTTACATATTTGTGAATTGTTTCATTATAAAGATTATTATTGTATTATACGCAGCATTTAAATCATTAATTTGTTGTGTGTGTTTTCATAATAAAGTTTTTTATCACTTGCATTTAATATATTATGTTGCATCATTGTAATAAGAAATAAAAAACAACTAAAAGTCAATAACATGATTAAAAAATATATATAACATATTTTAAATGTACTTTTAGTATTTTTTTAAGTAATTTTTTTGTATGTGACAGAAAAAATCTTTTAATACTGATTTTTGTGTTTATAACAGAAAGCAAAACATATATAAATTTAAATATTAATTTAATCATATTTAAAAAATATTACGTTGTATTAAACAAAAGCTGAAAATGGATACAAAAAATTAAGTTATTCATTTGGGAAATTAGCTTATATGTTTATTAAATTAATATGAATTTATAAAAAAGAATCCCCTCATCAATTTTAAATATGTAAATAAACGAATATCCCGTGTAAACGTAAACAAAGTATATTGTGAGCTTAAGCATATTTTATATACAGACCCATTATCCTTAAGCAGGTTTTAAGGACTCTTTTATAAAGTAGCGGCAATTAAAAAAGGGTACATAGGTAATCTAATTAGACGCTTTAATGTTAATTAAAAATTCGTGGCTGGCTGCCTGCCGCGTAAGTGCGGCTGGGGTTGAAAGATCACCCGTTAGGTAGTGGGCTCTATTGGCGGGTAGCCAAAGTACCGACGGGGTAAAGCGGCCAACATGCACGTTCAAACGGTGTGCGTTTACGTTACGGAAAAATATGCTTGCACAGGTAGAGAAAAGGTATTATAATTAAATACATGATGGATTGTGTGGTTGCATACTAATAAAATAGTAAAATTATTTGAAAATTTTATTGAAATATTTAATAATATCTAATTAAATATTATAATAAATATTTATAATTTAAAAATTGGCTGACCAAATACATAAAGAAATGTTTGTTTTTATTGTTAACGCAAAATTCTTTATATTATATAACTTTAAATAATATGGTAATTAAAATTGTTTATTTAAAATATTCTAATTTTTTTAATAAAAACAGCTAGTAACTATTATTATTGTTACTATTAACACAATTTACTTATTGAACGCATTGGATTTACTTTATGCATTATACCAAGTGTTAATGCTAACTGGGTTGCATAACTTGATTAACAATAAATAATCTTATATATTGATATTTATCGTTAAAAGTTTTATTATTATTATTGTTATTAGATGAAATAAAATGAACATAATAAAAATAAAGTTGGATCACTTCTAATCTAGAAATTAAAACAATATGTTAGTCATATTTTGTTTACCTGATCAGTTTTGCACAGAGAAGAGTTATTGAGTAAATTAATAGATGATATATTAAAACTTTTAATTATTCAAGTCGCGTTTTGGGCATTAAGAGTTAGTTAGCGATTCAAGATTATATGATTAATATCAATCTAATGTGTTTATAAATTATAAAATCTATTTACTCTATTAGTTATGTTATTGCTGTTTACAAAAATGATATGAAATTTTTCTAATATTATAATAATCAATTGTAGCAATAAAGACAGAAAAAATTAAGTATAATACATTTATTAGAAATTTTTTGCTGTCGTAGTTTTTATACCAATTGCGAAGAATTTAATGTCGCCCTGATATTACAAATTCCGTTTATTGTGAAGCGATAGGGAAAATGTATAGAAACGAATAAATTAAATTAATTTTAAGATTTAATTATAATTTATTATTATTTTTCTATAGGTTTATTTTTTTTATCCATGCTTTATTTTTATTTTTAAACAATTTTTGTTCAGTATTATAATATTTCAGAATAATATTTTAAGATTACTTATGCTGGAATTCATGAAAGAGTTAAACTAACGGTTGATTAAATTTGACAACCGCAAAACTATTTATAGTAATGCTGCCACAAAGGCAAATTTGACACAATATATAACTATCAGAAATAAAAAGAAAATAATATTTGATACTAACGCAAAGTAAATATCAAGTATTTATATTGAATTAATACAAATAATTTTGATAGTTTATTAAATGTTGAGGTTATGTTTTTATTTATTTATTTATTTATTTATCAACGGGATATTACCCAATTACAAATTCCTTAAAATTAAAAATAACATAAATATATAAGTGGTAATGACAAAGTGATATACATACATTCACTAAATTATGTATATATACATACTTACATACATTACCTAACAGTTTAAAAAATAATAACTAATTTTATAAAAATAAAAATAAAAATTTAACAAAAGATTAATGATTTAATCAATCAACACTTCTTTGAATTAATACTTTTTTTAGATAATCAATACTGCTATCAAATATGTCAACATTTGTTTCGTATATAATATGATTTAAGTTAGTTGCCCTACGAGTGATTGTACTATGGCAGTTTGTGCGGTGAAACTGAATACGCAACAGATTATAATTTCTTGTGTTTCTGGCTAGTATATTTAAATGAAGTCTTTGTAGTAATTTGGGGGAAATGATGAGTTCATTGTTTCATACTGAGTATGTTCAGACAATATTCCCATTTTAAAAGCGGCATATCTCAAAAACCGTCTTTGGACTCTTTCCAGTTTATCAATATCTACTTGAAATTGCGGCGTCGATATTGGTGCTGCTGCGTATTCCAAATGTGGTCGCACTAAAGAAACAAAAAAATTTCTTACGGTTTTTACATTTGTAAAATCATTAGCGTGCCTTTTTATAAACCCCAGAATCCTCAAAGCTTTTCCAGATATAGCATTAACATGTTCAATAAACGTTAAACCACTGTCAAATATAATGCCTAAATCTCGGATTTGAAAAATATTATCTAAACATAAACTAGACATCTTATAATTAAATGGCAAAGGTATATGGCTTTTAGTGAATTGAATGTATTTACACTTTTCAATATTTACAGACATTTTGTTTTGTGTGTACTAGTTCTCAAAATATTTAATGTCTTTTTGCAAAAGAAACTGATCTTCAGTTGACTTGATGACTGCATATATCTTAATATCATCAACATATAATAAATATTTTGAAGATTTAAATACATTGCTAATATCATTAATAAATATTAAAAATAACAGTTGTCTTAAATGAGAGCCTTGTGGCACCCCAGATATGATGTCATCTGACATAAATGAATTTAATTTTACATTTTGCGTTCAATTTAATAAATACGAGCACAGCCATTTTAATAATGATCCACTGATTCCAGCATGTTTCAGTTTATAAATTAAAATTGTATGATCAACTTTATCAAATGTTTTAGATAAGTCGGCATATATTGAGTCTACTGTAAATCTTGATTCTAAATCATTATTGATTTCTGCAATATATTTCAATAGATTAGAATAAATCCATGTTGTTCATTACAAATAAAACTAGACAGATACTCAGACACAAAAGATTCAAATTTTTTTGCTAAGGGTGCTATTATAGAAATTGGTCTATAATTTTTAATATTGGTTTTGTTATCGCTCTTATGAATAGGTGAAATGTGTGCTTTTTTCCATTTACTAGGAGAAATGCCAACCATTAATGATTTATTACAAAGTATCCAAAGTGGTCTACTTAGTGAAAAAGCACAATTTTTCAACAACAAAAGCATTATTCTATTAAGACCAGCACTTTTACTACAATCTATTTGTTCTAACTTGTTTAAAATTTCTGATATAGTTACAGAAAAAGACTTTACACTTATACTAGTATCACAGATGTTATCACAATTACAGATGTTATCACAGTTGTTAATTATATCATAAATATCACAGTTTGGCTCTTCAGGTACATCGTAAACTGAACTAAAATGATCAGCAAATAACCTTACTATATCGTATCCACTGTTAGCAGTAACATCGTCCAAGCTCATACTAGCTGGAACATTATTGTCTTTTCTTAATGTATTGATGTATTTCCAAAAATATTTAGAATTACCATTAATAGAACTTTCAATATTGGTTTTGCACAATTTACGTAATCCTTAAAACTCAGAATACGTTTCTTTGCAATGGTTTTCTTTAAAAATTTTGTGTATTCTTTTTTTTAATGGTCATTTCCCTCAAGTTACTATCAAACCATCTTGAAAATTTATAATAATTTTTAACTTCACTCTTAGGCACGTATAACTCAATTAATTCAAACAAACATACATAAAACATTTCAATTGCTGCTTCAACATCCAAACTTTCAAATATAGAATCCCAGTGTTGATTAACTAAACTTTCGTTAATCAAATTAAAATTGGCGCGTTTAAAATCATATTTTATCTCTTTATATTCCAAAGATTGAATAGAACTTTTAACACATAAATTAAAACATAAAACAGGATGAAAGCAGCTTTTCAATAGCACGCAACACATTAAAATTACTTAAATTAGAAAAAAATTAAGTCTAACTTTACATCGTTTTTATTTTTTATCGAGTTTTGCTGATAAAAATTTAGAAAAGCAAACGTTTCCGCAACATATTTGGACGACTTGCATATATTTGTGCCGTAATACTTAAATAATTATTAGACCATGTTACCTTAGGCAAGTTATAGTCTCCTACTAATGTATAATGCGCGTCTTTGTTTTTTCAATCATGTCTTTTACAGACAGACAAAGGCTTTGATAAACATCTGAACTTGAACTAGGAGGGATGTAAACAGCACAAAATATATATTTTTCACAATTAATAGATAATTCAACCTATAATTTTTTATGACTATTATTATTAATAAATTCATCTGACATAACTATATTACAATTATATATATTTTTTACTGCTATTAGTACACCATCTCCTCTTTTGTTTCCCATAGACATGTAGTTCCTATCACATCTAAATATATTATAATAATTTAGATCTATTTTACTATCACTATAATCTGACTTTAACCAAGTTTTGCTTAAAATAATAATATCATAGGTAGTTAACTATTGATGCATTATGACTTAATGTATGGAGCTTAGTTCTTATGCCTCCGGCGTTCTGGTAATAGATTTCCAAATGATAATTTAATACTTTTTCTTGCTTTGTTTGTTTCTGTAAATTTTTTTATTATTGGCAAGTTTACGAAAAAAGAATCTACGTATTATTACTCCTTCTGGCCAAAACTTGCTATCATTCAAAATATGAAAATATTTTTTATTAATGCCGACTTTAAAAGATTTACTTCCACGGCTATTCAAATCAATGATGTCCAACTTTGCACTTTTATTTTCATTTCCCAGTTTGGTAGTTATGTATGATAATATATTATCTTTTGTTGTGCTATTATTAACACGTCCAACATATAATCACATCTTAGGCATTGCTGATTTGAAGTTATCTTCTATACAAGATTGTGCTATTCTTTTTATAATATTATTTTTATTATCAATTGATTTTGTATTAAGTGAATTGTTAACAGCACGATCAACTTGGGATAAAGTAAATGGTCCTTCATTGGATTTAGTATTAATATTATTTGGTTTTGTTTTTTACCAATAGGCCAGCGCATCAAGGGTCAACCAGCAAATACACCTAGACACAAATTTGACACATTTGCTGCTGGTAAATTGGTATTAATTTTTTCAAAACTTTTTACTATTGACTGAACAGAAGTTTGAGCTTTAGTAACAATTTTTTTTTTAATTTAATTGATATTGAGACAGACGTTCTATCTTTTTCAAGATATTCAATTTTATCTTTCAATAAAGCTATATTTTCCTGTAAAACTTCATTTTTACTTTCCATTTGCTCTATGATTATCCGTAATAAATGATTTTCATAAACAATAAGATCTTTTGTCTTCTTCAACGGCACTTTCTTCAGTAGAAATTTGTTCTATAATTGTTTTTGGACACACATGATTTTTTAAACAACCAGGGTGAGAAAGTTGCATGCACTTAGTACAATAGCTCCTTGCTTGATTTGTTTTCGACAAGTTCCAGTACGAAGTAACTGTGAATCAGCTGTACCAAGTATATCCTCCGATTGACTGATGCTTCTACTATCGTTTTCATTAGTGATATCATTATTAAGCATTTTAAACTTTAATGTAAAGTTATTATAATATCGAATATCACAAAAAAATAAATAAATATAAGAGACAAAAAAAAAAACAAAATAAACGAAATTTACACAATTACACATACTTCGCACCAATTGGTCTAGATTGATGACAACTGTGAGACAACAAAACAAGGAAGACCACGAGTAGGATGTTAATATAAAGTAGAGTGAGTTGTGTAAATACAATAATTAAATTAAATTACAATAATTTTTATTAATAAGATAAAATGAAATTGTAAATTGAATAATTAATATAAAATATACTATTAATAAATAAATGATAAAAATGCAAAAGAGACTTTAAATAAAACAATAAAATATATTTTTATAAAACAGAAATGTATAACTCAGATTTGAACCAGGAACCTTTAGTTTTTAAAGCAACGCTCTAAACCACTCGACTAGTGAGGCGAGCAATATAAATTCATATGCAATGTTAATGTAGCTAAAGATATTATAACAATTTAGCAAGTAATAAAGGTCGACTTGCAAATTTATAGGTTATAAAATATAATAAAATAAATATACTTAATTGCCTTTGTTGCTTAATGATGCCACATTTACAATTTTGTGACCGAAACACTAGATAACTTAGTATTAAGTTAAAATGCTTTCTAATATTCTAAAAAACAATAGATTAAATCACTTTTACTACACAACACGTATTGACAGTCACATTTAACGCTGATTAACGTTAATCAGCTTTCATGAATTCTACCATTAATATGTCATTATAACATAAAACTTTAAATTTCGAGTAAACGAGAAAAACCATACTTGCTTAAACTAGCACATTGAAGACAAGATTTAAATAGTTGCGGTTTATAAATCTCAAAAAAACAATGAATTTGAAAGCTTATTCTATTTTTTTCTAAAAGTTTTGGTCTTTGAAGTGTCATTAAATAATTTTTAAAATATGTTTCATATTTCTTTTTAGGCAACAACTCTCAACAGATATTCTCTTAAATTAAATACAAGGAAGGCATCAGGTATAGATAAAATTCTACCTAATATTCTTAAAACATTTGCAACTGAATTAGCTTATTTATATTTTGACTAAATGTTTGCCTTATCATACAAAAAAAGAAACATTCCTAAATTGTTGAATAATTACAAATGCTCAATCCTATGCCTAAAAAAGGAGACAATTCTGATTCTTTAAATTATAGACCAATTGCATTATTGTCCAATCTGTCAAAAAAGTTTGAAAAATATGTTAATTTTTACACTGCCAAGTTCTTAGAACAAAATAACTTTATCTCAAATATGGATTTCGATCAAAACGTTCGACAATAGATCTTTTGACTTATGTTAGTCACAATTAGAATTCTACTTTAGTCAAACATAAAAAAAATCTTGCAGTAACTCTAGACATTTCCAAAGCTTTTGATAAGGTATGGCATTTTAATCTTATCAACAAGCTTCATTGCATAGGTCTTGATCATAAATCTGTAAATCTTATCAATATCAATTAGTTTTCTTGACTTTGACAATAGAAATATTATAGTCCAAATTGATGGTTTTAACTCTGACCCCAAAATTATAAATGCTGGTGTTTCTCAAAGTTCGGCTCTTTTGCCAACTTTATTTTTGATTTACAGTAATGAACTACTTCAAATAAATAAAAGTCTTATTCATAGTTTTGCAGATAATATAAATAGCACATTTTACATTTTATACTTTCTAAAGACTATATTGACAAATATGGCAGAGCGCCTTCAATCTTTTTGAATAGAATCTGTAGCATCTATAAACAAAGAC
Source organism: Tachinus rufipes (assembly GCA_963932245.1). Classification (NCBI taxonomy): domain Eukaryota; kingdom Metazoa; phylum Arthropoda; class Insecta; order Coleoptera; family Staphylinidae; genus Tachinus; species Tachinus rufipes. The sequence goes on along the minus strand of OZ010745.1, from coordinate 64,284,503 downwards.
CTTAAAACAATATTTAAATAGGGCACGCCCAACATGGTCAATTTTAACTGTAATAAACTCAACTTTTAACTGTTCCAAAACTAAAATCTGAGGTATCATCAATAGCAAATATTAAATTAAACACCAAATTAATATTTAAATTTTTGTTTTGTTTGGAACGACTATGTTGTTGACATAACTTTAAAAGTGTCTAGATAACTAGGACTTTTTAATAAATGTATAAAGTTTTTTACTTTAGTTCTACTTCGTTTTTGTATTGAATATTGTTCACAAGTATGAGAAAAAGCATTGGAAACTACCCTACCTCTTTTAAACTCTATTCAAAAACAAGATATTTGGATTATTGCCGATAAAAAATTGACCAATGACATAGATACTTTACAACACATGCGTAATGTTGCAGATTTTTGCATTTTTTAAAGATATTTTATAGACATTCAAAAATATTGCTTCCTAAACAAATATTTACTCGTTGTACAAGGCTTGCTAAGAATTCTAACAAATATTTACGGACAGTTTAGAGATGTAGGACCAACACTTTTAAAAGAGATTTTTTTTACCGTACTATACTGACACGTGGAGTAAACTTTCAAATTCAGTTTTTTCCGAGACTTATAAGTCACAAATGTTCACAAATTTCTTAAATTTAGTCTTCAATGTGATGGTATCAGCGAGTCTGATTCCACCCGTTAAAATTTAAAGATGTTTTTAAGTTGTTGTAACATTGTAAGTAATTTGTAAATAACACACTTTTGTAACTAATTAAATAGTAATATCTATAAAAAATCTGCAATACTACGCTGATGTTGCAACGTATTTAATTCATTAGTCAATATTGGATTAGCAATAATTTAAATAACTTGTTTTTAAAAAGAATTTAGAAAGTATGTTTTAGTTTTAAATGCTTTTTTCTATATTTAAGTAAAATATTGAATACAATATATCTAAAACATACTTGATTTAAAGAAGATTATGCAATATTGTAACTCCAAAAAGGCAAATTAAAAAAGATTTAAAAGGAAACTATGAATTGAACTTCTGCAACTTAAAAAAATTTATTATTGTAATTTAAAAATATAGTCGAATATGCGCAAAACCTAGAGGAACACTAACATTAATAACTTTCAGATCAAAATTAAAATTATCAATTTTAATTCTAGTTTTTCTGTTACCAAGAAAGCAATAAGACTTACAATTTTATGATCAAGTTTTATATAATAGTTTGTTAATAAAATATGAATGCTATACTCTATCAAATAGTTTAGTAATGTCAACAGCTACTGCACAATTGTTTGTTCAAAGAAGAATTCTATTGATGATTAATATATGTCAAAATATGTGTTGTCATAAATTTTGATTAAAATCTATACTAAGTATCTAAAATAAAGTTATTGTTTTTGTTCTAAAAACTTAACAATGTGAATTAATTTATTTCTCAAAATGTTTGAAAAGATTGTACAGTAATTATAATTTGAAAAATTATACTTATCTTCTTTTTTAGGTATGGGATGCGATTAGGTTGAACGTTTACAAACGTCCAACAGTTTATAAATATTTTAAGTAAATTAGATCTATTAATTAACTACTAACTAGAATTGTAGATACAATAATACATGGTAAAATTTTAAAATTGTTTGCAAAAATTTTATATTGCAGCCTCAACCATAGTTGTTGTTAGTTTTAAAATAGATAAATAATATAGATTTAATAACCATTGTTTTAGAGAAATTTATTACAAAGAAAATAAGTAGATTAATAAAAAACTATGAGAAGCCAAAATTACAAAATTTTATACAACAACAAAAATGCGATAGCTACAGTTTGCACATAAAATATGGCAGAGCATAAAATTAGGGCCACTTTCTAATTTAATTTTTTTTTAGATTTTATTAGTTTTTACTTGTTTTGTCGGTTGTAACAATTTACTAACTGATTGCGTAAATAAAAAAAAAATTTTGTTTAAAGTTTATTGAAAGTAATGGAAACAAACAATTTTAATTTGATGAGCTAAGTAATAAAAATGATCAAGTTTACTTTCATATGCTTTTGTTGAAACAAACAACCATAGTTTTTGTTTCTGTGATAATATCTGTCTGTTGCAAACTGTATTGTTGTCATTGATAGTGTTTTGCAATGAGCATAAATCCTGTTGTTGCGGCACAAATTGTGGCGGCTTTAGAAAACGGCTGCGGTCAGCGCGAAACTGCGAGAAACGTTGTTTCTCGAGTGTGCAACGTGTATGGCAACACTACAACAGCTAGAGATGACCAACTTCTCGTTTCTAGTGCTTTGAGAAATCTAACAATCAGGGCAGTTTTCCTTCGAAATCATCTGCAAGAAGTGAGAAATGTAAACATAAGTGAGAGGACAGTTAGGATGCGACTTCATGGTGCTGGATTATTTTCTTAAACTAGAACTTCTAGACCGCCGCTTTTTGAGGTTGAATTTTGAACAATAGCCGATTGGAGTCGCGTATTGTTTTCCGATGAATTGCGGTTCTGTGTTACGTGCTCAGATAGGCGTGTAAAAGTCTGGCAACAACAAGGCAAAAAATATGCTCAAGCATGTCATTGTCAAGCGATTTTTATTTGGTGGAGGATCAGTTATGGCATGAAGAGGCATATCTTTTGACATTCTCACGGAGTTAGTTTTTATCGAGAATGAAACGTTGACTGCGCATAGGTATCTGACAGAAGTTCTAAAAGACCATGTTTTACTGTTCATGGTTATTCTTAGTGACAACGCAACACGCACGGCTCTACCCTGCTTGCATAGTTACTGAGTATCTTGTTGAGTGTAAAATTACGCAATTTGTTTGGCCTGCTTGCAGTCCAGATTTAAATTCAATTGAGCATGTTTTGGATAACATGGAAAAACGTTTACGGAGACATGTGCTAGCCCCCAGAAATTCTAAAGAGCTTTGCAACATAATGGTGCAGGAATGAGACAAGAGAAGAGAATACACGCTACTGAAGTTTTTAAACTTTTTTTTTGTTTCAACAAAAGCATATGAAAGTAAACTTGTTCATTTTTATTACTTAATTTATCAAATTGAAATTGTTCATTTTCATAACTTTTAATAAACTTTAAACAACAAATCTGCAATCAGTTAATAAACTGTTACAACCAAAAAAACACGTAATAAACTAAAAATTCTAAAAATAATCAAATTACAAAGTGACCCTAATTTTATGCTTAGAAGTGTATAAAAGAATCGAATTTAAAATTGTTTATTAAGATTTTTTACTGTGTTTAATTTTTTGTTGTAAAGTTTTTGATTAAATTTTATGAGTAGTACAGTTTGAACAATAAATAATAAAAGTTTTTAAATAAACTCTAACAAAATAGTTTTACATGTTTCCTGAAAATACGTCAAAACATAGAAGTTTGTCAATGTTTAAGTCGGGTTAGTAGTTTTTGAAAATAATTAAAAATTAATTTAACATAATAAATTGTGAATTGTAAATTTTAAATAGTGTGCAGTGTGTTTTATGTAGACTAATAATTAATAACAAAATGTTTATATTAAACTAATTATGTATTCTAATTGAATATTTTTAAACGTGTTATTCAGTTTATTATCAACTTTTTAGAATGTTTTTATTTATCCCTTTGTTATTACTAATCTAATTATCAACTTCAATAGATATTTTTATCCGTATTAAATGATTACATAAATGTTGCATTATATACAGAGTGTTAGGTAAACATGCAGCAAGCGGTTATTTCTTGGTCTAGTCTAAGAATACTTTATCTTATGTTAATTTCTGAAAAACTCCTTTGTTTTGAAGAAACAGGGTAAACAAAATTTGCAACAATTACAACATATAATTATCAAAAAGTACATATAAAGTTGCTGAATCTACAATAAATGTTTAAAATGATTTCTTCCAGCTTGGATACAAACATTCAATCTTTTTGTCATCAAGTGCCAAACTTTTTCAAATACACCAGAGTTGTTTCTAATTGAGTTACAATCAGAAATTATCAGGTTTTGCAAGTTGTCTAAATTCTCCACTAAAGTAGAGTAAACTAATGACTTCAGATAACCCCATACAAAATAATCCAGGGGGTTTAAATTAATTTAGCAATCTCCGTATGTTGCTGTTGAATAATCACAAACAACTAAACTGAAATGTGGTGGTGCACCATCGTGCATAAACCACTTTGCAATTCTTAAGTGCATTCTTGAAAACAGGATAATGCTTGCCAATTTTTAATTTTAACCATACCAGGAATGTTTGTTAATTGCTTTTCTTGTTTTTTTAATTTTCCTTGTTTTTCTACGCTGGCGTATTATTTGTAGTTTAAGTGTATGCGTCCTAGATGTAGCCATTTTGTAAAGTGTCACGGTCTTGCAAGAAGTGTTGGTTGTTTTAGACTGAGTAACGTTTAGTTTCTGCATTTAATCGTCATACGTTTTTTACAGAATCTTCAATAATTACTATATTGTGTCACTATATAAAGTGGAGAAAACTAATTAAGTTATTTCTCAGCGGTCAAAAGATTGTCTACCTTTAATAGTTTTTTGTTGATCTAAACAAGGCGTTAAACTGCATTAAACAAATTAAATTATTGTATTAGGACAGATTTTTTGGTTTTTGGTTTCTTGGAATAAACACTGGAACCCTTGTTGTCTAAACAAAGATGTGAAAACACTTGTATAGATTATTTTGCTTATTCATACAACCCTAAAATTTGCTACAGATTTTTTAGGGGTGCGGATACAAGGGCAATCCTTGCTCCAATCTTAGCATTCTACTCTTGCACATAGAGCAGCGCTCCGATTCTAGAACACTAGAATTTGTTCTAAGCTCAGACCCTTGCTCATTGCTCCGTCCCTGGTATTTATATTGAAATGAAACTTTTTTAGCAACGTGCGTATAAAATCATTAATATACACTAATTCTGTCACAAATTTATCTTGTATTCTTTACTTTTAAAATAATTTTATTTTCATGACGCTAAAAAAGTTTCAAATCAATATATAAATACAAAAATTAGAGCAATGAGCGAGGGGCTCATTGTTCTAATTTTGCTTATAAATACAAACTTCCGAGTTTAGAATAAATCTGATCCTTGATCGGAGCGGTGTTTGATGTTGGAGTGTACGATGCTATAATCAGAGCAAGGATTGCCGTTGTGTCCGTACACTAAGTGTACATCTTAATAGAAAAATATAATTAGAAAAAAACTTGTAAATATAACAACATCTTCTAAGTTTATGTGATAATAATAAATGACACATATAAACTCCTTTAAACATGTCATACATTTATTAGAACGGTGTAAAATAGTCATCAAAAACATAATAAATAAATTAAAAACAAAATGATTGCATTATATATAAGAAAACGTACTAAATTATTTAGCAAACATATGTATAACCTGCTTATGCTTATGTAAAAAACGCTTAGTAGAACGATAAATGGAATTATTTACTAAAATAAAAATTAGCAATATCTTACCGCTTAAAGCTTATATATTCTCTCAAAGCTACTATTCTATTTAGAAATATAATTTTTAACTTAGATATTCTTTGTTGTCAATATTACCTCTAAAATTGTTAATTTTTGATTTACGCAACAAAAAGAAAAACTTTTATTCTATTTTCACGCTATTTGTCTCTTATTGTGTCGCAACGGTCTTCCAAACCAATTCAGTTTTATTTTACTACAATTTCTTAAAAACACAGGTTATTTTACTATCTGCTATTCATTGCATATCCGGGAATATACTTTAGTTTCTAAGTTTAATAAATATGATTTTGTTTAGTCAATGCGCAAACCTATTATAAATTTATAAACAAAATTTTATACATATTGGTCTAAAACTTTAAAAAAAGAACAAAATAACATACTTAAACTATTTGAAATTTATTATTTTAGTTTTTATATATACCATCTTGATAAACTTGTTCATCTTGAAGTTAAGTTGAACGGAGAACGTCGGGCTGTTAACTACAAATTTTGCTGTTAAACATAACCCCTATTTATTTGTTGACATTTATTGATAATGGCTCAGAACGACTCAATGCAAACTGAACTGGCAGCGTTTGTCCTTTTACTCATCATACATTTAACAGTTAATCGGCGCATATAAATTTACATATTATTAAAAAAATTGAAAAAGAAGGCAATATTGGTAATTAATAAATATATGGGATTACAACGTACAACACTTGGGTAAAGAAGTAAATAAATATTAAAAAAATGATAAAAATAATCAAACCTAAAAACATTACAAAGTAGAATGTTTTTTTTTTTTTTTTTTTTTTTTTTTTTAGGACGTAGTGAGTTGTTTGGCTCTCAACAAGTGGCCCTTAAGAATAACTTACGCATGGTAATACCTTCCGGTTTTCTTCTCTGCGCAAATCCTGTTGTTTTAATGTCCCTGTCTAAACTAACCTACATTTGGTGCTAGTTTGAGGCGGGCTGGTTTTTGCTTCGCGGATTTTCACGCATCATCTGCGGCACGCATGCTGTCCCCGGCCCCTCTCTCCCTATAGCCCCTACCTTTGTCCGTCTCTTTTGTCATTTTGCCTTTTCTTATCTGCACTGGCATCTACCTCTGCATTCTCTTCTTTCTCCCATCTTTGTGTTATTTACTCTAATTATATAATTTGTTCTCAGATGTGCTCTTAGCTTACTAAGGTCTTCGTTCACTTCTTCTTTATCATATTCCCTCTCTTTCATGAATAATTTATGCAGTTCCATCAGTTGTATTCCTTTTGGCAGTCCTAGATTTGTAAGTTTTACCTCCAGTGATATCCTTGTATCTCCATCAGGAATTACTTCTTCATGTCCTCTCGTTGCCAGGTATATTCTGACTATCTGAAAGGTTGCGTTCTCAGTCATCCTCGAGATAGCATATCTACCATTTGGTATATGCCTTGTTATTTCTGTTATTCTGCTTTCCTTCAATATTTCTTTTCTCCTTCTCCTTATCTCTGCAATTTCGTTTGGTATCGTAGTCTCTGTAAATGTTCTTCTTTTTTCTTCTGTTTCTTGGTATGCACAATTGTCATATCCTTTCTTATTTTTTTCTTTTTGATCTTTTTCTCTGTTTTCTTGTTTCCATTTAGCTTCTCTCATCTCTTTCCTTTCTCTTCTATGGCTTTTAGTTTGTGTGTTTGTTTCCATTGTTTGTTTTTCTATATTCTTCTATTGTCAAACTCTTCAATTTTTTTTTTTGTACACTTGTTGCAAAGTTTTTTAACGCCCTCCATTTATTTTCATCTTTTAAGCATTTGTTAATGATTGTTCTTTTATCCACTTTGCTTTCTAGTATATATTCTAGTTTTTTTCTCTTTTCCTCCCACGCCTCGCATTCTACTAGAGTGTGTTCTGCGTTATCGTGTGTTTCTTCCTGACAAAATGTACACCTTTCTTCTTCATTTATTTTTTTAATTTTTTGCAAGAATTTTCCAAATGCTCCGTGCCCGGTCAGTATTTGTGTTGTATAATAACACGTCTCGGGTTTCTTCTCTACCCATTCTTTTATGTCTGGGATTAATTCTCTCGTCCATTTCCCCTTTTCTCCTGTATCCCATTTTCTCTGCCATCTTTCCATAGTCTTCTCTCTTGCTCTTATCTTTGCTTCTTTTTTACTCGTTCCTTCTTTTACAAGTTTTTTTATTTCTATTCTTTCCTCCACCATCATATCCGCGGGAGGTGTTGCCGCAATTACCTCTACTGCCTCTTGTGACACTGTTCTGTAAGCTCTACAAATCCTTAGCGAGCTTGCTCTTGTGGCTCCTCTTACTTCCTTTCTGTTTTTCTTTGTTTTCATGGCTTCTCCCCATGTTTCTACGGCGTACAGCAATTTGCTTCTTGCTGCCGTTGCTATTAGCCTTCTGCTTTCTTCTCCTGGACCTCCGTTGTTTGGCATAAGTCTACCAAGCTTTCTCTCAATTTCCTTTGTTCCAATGACCGCTTCCTTAACCTGTTCATTCCATCCCTTTGCTTCGAGTGTCACTCCAAGGTATTTGATTTTTTTCCCTATGGTTATCTCTTGATCTCCCACCTGTATCTTACCTGTTCCTCTATTATTCCTCTTAGTCGATAGCCATGCCGCCTCAGTTTTTTGTGTTGCTAGTTTTAAGCCCTTACTTCTCATCCATATTTGTATCATATCAATTGCCAGCTCTAATCTTCCTTTTAGTACTTCTATTTCTACGTCTCTACCTACTACTGCTATGTCGTCCGCAAATGCAGTTATTGACACGCCTTCCGGCATCTTCATTCGAAGTAACTCGTTATAGACAAGGTTCCACAGTTTTGGTCCCAGTGCTGAGCCCTGCGGTACCCCTCTAGTAAGTTTGAATCTTCCATTTTTGGTCACTAGATTTCTGTCCTGTAAGTAGCTCCATATAATCTTGATTGTTTTTCTGTTCAGTTCTTTCTTCTTTGCCGCCTCTATGATTGCTGCCCATGAAAGTAGAATGTTAAGTAGCGGCTTCATATACTAATTAAATTATTTATTTAAATTTAAAACTTATGAACTTTAAGTTTATGGCGTTGATAAAAGTTTACACGGTTGGCAACAGTCTAGATTGTCTAAAATATAACGTTCAGACGGGCTCAGCGCTTCTTGATTGATTGATGAGTCAGCGCTGGCAACTGATGAGTAGTTCTGAACGCAACCATTTTAACAGACTTTTACGTTGGGATATATGAAGTTAACAAATTACTTTTTGCATTCAGTTTTATCATGATATTTTTTTACCAATAATAACAAAATAGTTTCTTTAGATGCAATTTTAGTGATATTTTTTAACATTTATTTTTATTTAAAATTAATTTATTTATATATTATAATAGATTTGTCATTTTATGTTATTGTATAATAAGATTAAATAAATTTAGAAACTTATTTTATTATTTTACTTTATTACAACCAGCTTTAACATATTTATATCATTTTCAAGTAATGAATTTAATTAATTAATTTTAAGAAAGTTAATTTTAAGTATTTCCCGCATTTATAATTAATTAAACACAATTTTTTTAAACTTTAAAAAACTAAACACTTTTGCGTGACCCATCAATCTAGGAAATTCCCTTGATATTTCTAGATTCCCTGCCATCAACTTGAAAAAAATAATAACAACCTAATTTAGTTAATCGACGTAGTGTACAACCTAAGCGCCGTTAAACCAAGATCAAAGTTAACTCCCCAGTTAGTTGAACTTTCAGGTAACTACATACGGTACAATCGGCTGTAAATCTATTGTTTTTAAAGTAATTTTTAAAATAAGACTCTTAACCAAACCAATTTTTTTTCAATACAGACAAAATTGTCAAAATTAAGCTTTTATTGATTGTGTTATTAAAGCAGTAGTAGTATTTAGTTTTAAATTTAACGGTCAATTTTGTCGGTCTTAAAATTACCAAAGTAATGGTAACTTAGTTTGCATTTGTTTTTAAAATTACAACTAACATTTCTTGCATCAAGGTTACACTAATTAAAAAAAATCTTGTACATCAATGAATTAGTTTCTATTACTACTACTACTTGATATTTGTCGATTGGCTCTAAACCAATTCACGGATTCAGAGATTTTAGTCACAATCGGTCAATGTATTTTTGCCTAATTTTTGGATCGAGTTAAAAACTATGCAATCGTCAATATAATCTTAGATTCAAATAACTTTGAGATTGTATATTAGTGTGTCAGTTATTAATTTTGACATTTGGTAACAGGTTATGTTCTAATTTATAATAAATTTTAAATAAATGATGATTGAAAATGATAAATAATCAACAACAATTATAGTTGAGTTGATCTTGTGCATATATTTTATTATATAGGTTATGTGGGTGTATTAATATACTTTTATATGCTGTATAGTTGTTTATTATAGGTCTGTTCCAACATACGATTTGGACGGTTTGCAAACCGATCAAACTGTGCACACGTTATTTAAAAACGCACACATTGCCTATTAAACAGTGGCAGTAGCGTAGACAATAACACTGACAGAAAAAAAGAATAAAGAAATAAAATGCATAGAACACCGACGGAAAAGAAAAGAAAGAAAAAAAAGGTGGTAAGAAGGAGGAATGATACAATTAAGGACGTTCTAGAAATAATAAAATAAAGTAAAAAATAAACTTGAAAAAAAAAAACAGAAATAAAAAACAAAAGAAAAAAAGAAAATAAGGAATTTAAAAATAATATTATAAAGTTAATAGAAATAATCTAAACAAAAAATGTACAAAAAAGTATTGACAAATAAAAAAGAAAAAATGGAATCTGCAAACAGAGAACGAGAACAGTTATTTGCCAGTAAAAGGGCGTCATTGTTAAAAGAAAATAAAAGTTTACTGAAAAGATTAGAACTAATAAAGTCAATCAAAATAAACCAGAAAGAAAAGTCAAAAAACAATTTAATAATTAGTAAACTAAAAAAAGAAGATAAAACAGTAGATAATAGTAAAAAAAAACTAAGAGATGAATTCAAACAAAATTAGGATCAAATGTAGAATAATAGAAGTGGCGAGATTGGGAAGAGTAACAGAAGATAAAAAAAAATATTTAAAATAAAGCAAATTTAAAAGATACCGATATATTTATCAACAATGACATCACTGTAAAAAAACTATGAGTTAAAGGCAACGGTTCTAAAAATTACAAAAAGTATAAGAAGATTGAAAAACAATAGTAGATGAATGAAATAGTTAGATTGGGTAAATAAAAAAAGGACATAGACGCTTAGGCTCAATTTAAGAAGGTAAAGAATAAGTGTTAACTTATATTAGTGTAAGAAGAGCATCAGTTATTGATTATGTGATAGTAAACAAAAAAACTAAATCAACGGTGCAACAAAGTATAGAAGTAGAATAGAGAGTGGAATTTGATCACATGCCGTTACAATTGAATGTAGAAAATTGCACAAAAAATATTACAAAGCAAAACACAGATAGAAAAAAACAAGAAAAAAAATAATAACTTGGAATAAAAACGTAATAAAACAAAAAAGATAAGCTTAATAGAAAACATATCAGTATTAGAAATAAGTAAAAAAATAAAAGGAACAATAAAAAAAAATTATTAGCTTGAATTAAAACAGAACAAAAAGTTGGTTTAATAAAGTATGCAGAAATAAAAAAAAATCAAATTAAAATAAAATTAACTAAAACAAAAAAAAGTAGCGTTTCAGAATTTAATCAAAGTAAAAAAAAAGTTTAAAAAAGAGTGTAAAAAAAAGAGAAAAAAATATACGAGTTTATCTCTTATAAGTAAGTAACATAAAAAAGAAAAAAAAACTTGTAGAATTATATTAAAAGTAACAATAACAGCTAGAAAGCGACTCCTGAAAAGAAGAAAAACAACCGATTATTTTATGGCGTTAAAATAAGTTGTGAATGAAAAGTTTGAAGTAAATGGAAGAAAAATCTATGTCTTTTTTATTGATTTAAAAACATAATTCACAGAGGTATGCTTATAGAATGTTTGAATAAGACAAGTGTATCAGAGCAGGTAATAAATGCAGTAGAAGAAATATATATTACATAACACGGTGTTAAGTAAAAATGGGTAAATGTAAATGAAATGACAAGTTTAGATTAACTAGAGAGTTACGACAAGCCCTTTACTAAGCAATGTATACGGCAAAATTTTAAAGTATTTTAAAATTAACTTAAGCTGGCGCAGATGATGTAATTCTGGCACTAACAAGTAGTAGCATAAAAAAATCATTGAAAAGGTAAGAAAGTTTATTAAACAGAAGAAATTAGAAGTAAATGTTGATAAAAACAAATAAATGCTGTTTAGAAAAAAACAGAAAGAAAAAACAAAACAGAAGAGTTTAAGATAAATAATCAACTGGTTGAACAAGTAAAACTATTTAGGATTTTTGTTTGCTAGTAATGGGTTTATTAAAGAGCATGTACAATATGTAAGTAAGAAGGCATATGTAGCAGTTGAAAAATTTATAAATATATGGAAAAAAGAATTAAGAAAGTAAAAATGAAGATTTAGAAGTCTTATGTTATATAGAGCAGAAACCTGAGGTGTGAAAGAAGAGCAATTGATAGAAAAGGAACAACAACAACAACAACATTTTTAAAGAAAGAAAAAGAATAAATAAAAGTGTTGACAAATAGTTAGAAAAAGTAGAACTGCAAGATAAGCAAGGAAAAATTGATAATAGTTGATACAATGCCAAATATAAATGTATTCAATGTATAGTAAACTACTTATAAAAAAAAACAATTAAAAGATGATCAACAATTGATTGCATTTTTTAGATATAACAGTAAAGAAAATGGCAATAAATATTGGATAAAGAAGGAATATAAAAGTATTTAAAAAGTGTGAGACTTTTAAAAATAAAGTAGGTACTTCAAAAATAATAGACTAAAATGGGATGATAATAAGCAAATGCAGACAAGGAAATGGAAAAAATGTTAGAATAAGAATTGGAAACGGGTAAAAATATTTTAAAAGAATAAAGTTTAGAGGTTATTTTTAGTATTTTTTGGTTAGTCTAAAAAAGGATGTTTTTATTTATTATTTGATTATTATAATTATCAAATTATTTATGATTATGCCAATAAAAGTTTTTATTATTACAAGTAAAGTATTATAGTTTTTTTTTGGTACTTTAGCAAATAATTGTATGTGAGGATCGTATATTGTGTAACAAGCACGGAAAGATACCCATTTGTCACGAGTAAAAACGTTGCACCGAGTCTTAGAAAGTGGTGCAATTCATTTTAGTGGAATTGGCGAGTTGTGCACTATGGTTTATTATTAACTACTATTTATAAATTAATGAAACGTATGTAACAAAAAAGTTACTTAACTAATAGCTTTAGAGTAGCTAAGGTTTGTGTCTAACGTTCATACTCAAGAAAAATTAACATTAGGACTATACTATTTCTACGATTATAAAACATACAACCTATACAAAAAAAATATTTATTAATTTATCAAATGAATAGATTATTTGTTACTTTTTTGATAGCTTTGTACAAAATATATCATTTTTAACAGTTTCATAAATGACACAGTACATTACATAAATAGTGGACACACAAGTTATAAGCCTCGGTTAATATAATAATATTTAGTCAAAACTTTATTGGCTATTGGTTATTTGTAATCTTAAAAAGTATATTTGTATGTGACTTACTACTATTAATACACACTTTACTATACTCAAATACAGTTGATATTGTTAAAATAATTACTTTATTTCCATATAAAATAAATAAAATAATAGATTTGCTTTCATATAAAACGAATTATGCAATGATAAATAACATAAATTTATTCCAAGCACGTAATAAGTCTGCAGAAATCTGTCAGTATAATATACTACAATACATTTTGTTATTCTTTCTTACTTTCTATGGAAATGATGTTTACACATACAAATGTAATATATCAAACATATTATTATTATTATTGTAACACTAAAAATATTCTATAAAAAACGATTTGTTTGATCAATACGAGTGTGACCCGTGGCCATTCGCGTGCCCCAGGCGTGTTATCCGTGTACCAGCAGGTGCCAGGGGGTTGGTAATCATCCCCGACTGTCACGTGACCTCTGGCTAGTCGCGTGTGGACTCCACGGTCACTAGACAGGACCTGGTGCTGCCTAGTACCGCTGACACGGATAACATCCTCGTCCTTATAGGGCTTCCTCCCCCTCACGCTACCGTAAGTGTGATGACTTTTTGATATATTACCTCGCATGTGATATTCAAATTGAAAGCGTTTATACACGTTTAGCCACCCTTTATAGTTTCCCGTTGAAATGGTTTACGACATTAAAGGAATTATTAATACATTAACGCATTGTTTTGAAGATCTAATTGTTCAGATGTAGTAATTGATTGAAATAATATTTATGGAATTAATTTTATTACAATTTGGTTTATTTAATATTAAGCCAACGCTGGTTTTATATATAGTTTTTTTATTTCACATTAAACATTTGATAGAAATATGCGGCTTATACTATGTAATTGAGCATTTGTTTCTTACAATATAATTATTATAGTTAACTTTTTGCTGAAAATTACTGACAACTACTATCATTATAAGAAACGTATTTTTTGGTTGTTTTTTTATAACTCACAACATCCTTTTAACACTTTATATTCGGCACATCCCTTAATACAGGGTGCAGCATTAAATTAGAACCTGACTTCTGACCGCGAGAGGGTGGATGTAGATGGACAGGTTGCAAGCGGCGAAATTTTTAGGACATTATTTCACATTGATGAGGGTCTAAAATTATGTTCATGGTCAATTTTTCATAGTCGCACGATTCTATGCCTTATACATTGTAGGTATAACGTTGACCTGGCCGATTTAAGGGTAGAAAAATACACGCTGCGAACCTGTGACTTTCTTCGTATATTAAGACAGGTGGTTTTCATAGCACCGGACATGCTTCATCTATCGTAAAATTTGACTTATAAAAACCGGGGGTTAATTATTGCTAGATGAATAGAATTGTAACAGGTTGATTCGCAATCTGTCATTATAAATAAAATTTATAATGTACTATGAATCAGCTCCACATAATGAAATTAATGTGAATTATATAGATCAAACCGTGTTATTTGCGTGTGGAATATTTGGGGTTTTCGGTTCCAGGTCGTACCATGACCAGTGGTTAATATTTATTTCCCCCTTTTATATTCTTTATCTGATCTACTTTAATAAAAAAGGAGAGTGTCAATACTGAACCTAAATTATATCAACTTGCGTTAAATGTGAGAAAATACGAACACAAAACCTTTTTATATACAAGAAAAATCACATATGAACTGCAAAAAAAGATCTAGATATAATCTTAGTTTTATTTTTGTTAAAAAAGAGATGTTATTGAAAGGACGGTCGTCCAGCAATTCTATTATTCGTGTCTAGAAGGATCAAATCTCTCGGAGTTTGAATTTAATTTCTTTTATGATTTATGCCCGGGCGGTGTTTTTATATACTGAAAGCATTATAGAGAAAGGGTGGGTGGACAATAGTGACCTGGATTGCCCATCAGATTTAGAACTGCTCCTGTTCACAAAAGGTTAAACATTGAAAATGGAGTTCTTCTTAGATTACAACCTTTTTATATGAAGAATGAAAAAGGAACTCATTCACACTAAAAAATAAGCCTGGCGGATAATTTTTCTTGGTCCCGCATAAACTTTGTCTAATTTAAAATTAGACCACTGTCTACTGTTAGGGAGTTTTGAATAAAAATAGCTACTCGGGGGGTGGATGTTCTAAAGGAAATGACCTTGTCTGACCTTTCGTTTCAATTCAGTGTGAGAAAATTTTCGTCTTACAAACATATTATTTTGTATATATTTAGAACGTACGTTGAGTCACTTTTTTCGGTTATCTGATTAGAGAGGTTGGAGGTCACTTATTTATGCATGGAATAATACCTTCGCTTGGACCGAAGACGGGATTATTTTAAGTTTACGCATTTACCTATAAAGCGTACGCAGATAGCAATGTTATGCGGTATATGGTATGATCGAACTAAATGCGAATGATTGACAATTGAAAAGAAATGTTTTGATGTTTAAAAAAAAGTGCCTGCTTGGGTCAGTAAACGTTTAAATTATTTGCTAGTGCTACTTGAACGTAGTTACTATAATAGGCATTGAAACATTCTTTACATATAGTGAATGTTTAATAATTTCATATATTTTTTTGTAACAATTATTATGTTTAATGTTGAGATAAATAATTTTATTTAAACCTACATTTTATAACGTTAATAAATACAATAATATTATTATTAAAATAATATATATATATATATATATAATACAAAAATAATATAATAACAAATTTTACTATTATAAGCATTAAATATGCAATATTTTTTCAACTTAAGTTGATACGTATTTCATTGTGTATATTTATTTATTTTATTTAATAATTGCATTAAATCACATTAATCAAAAGTTAGATATGTACACAAAATTAAAATTAAAATGTTTTGCAATGAGTGCAAGTCGCTAACGTGCTTGGCTTCTATGCGGAAAGCGAATCTCAATTAGCCGTAAATTATTACTTCAATTTATATAACCGTGTTTTTAGAAATGTCAATAGAGCATAAATACGTCAACCATTTTCATACTTATTTGTTTTAACGTTATATTATATAAATTTGTCAAATCACTGTTAAGTTTGATATGATATTGACGGGTGTCTGAAAACGATTTGCAAATATTTTGCATGTGACTGGGTGTCTAAAAAATATAAACCAAATTTTTTTAAATTAAATAATACGATTGAGCGCCATAGCGCTTTTACAATTTCGAAAATAATTTAATAATAATCTTCAATATAATGTTTTTCTGTAGTTTGCTTAATTAAAGTTGTAAACCTAAGAAGATTATTTTATAAATGTTTGTTCAATTACAAGTGAGTAAACACCAAGCTAAGAACAAAAAAGTTTATAATGCTGCGTAAAATCTAAATAATTACTATATACAGGGTTAGTCAAAATGATCGGAACACCTAAATATTTCTCCATTTCAACAAAAGTTAAGTTAAAATAGATGTGTATGTTTTTTTTTAAATTTCAAAATGTGGTATTTATGACTTACATAATATGCTACAACATCATAAAAATATTTTTGAATTTCAATGAGTGAAACCACACTCACTGAAACTATCACATTGAAGACTAGATTTAAGCAGTCTGCACATTAAATACTGAATTTGGAAGTTTAATCCATTTATCGATAGTACGGTTAAATAAATCTCTCTTAAAAGTTATGGTCCTTCATTTCTGAACTGTCAATAAATGTTTGATAGAATTCCTAACAAGCCTTGTACTACGAATAAATATTTGTTTAGATATATATGACTTGTATTTTAATTGAGCAATGTTCATTAAAATACCTATAGAAAATGCAAAAATCTGCAACATTACGCCTGTGTTGTAAAGTATCTAAGTCATTAGTCAATTTTGGATTGGTTATGATCTGAATAGCTTGTTTCTTAAAAGACTTTAGAAGAGATAGTGTTGTTGACGAATATATGTTTTATATACATATATATGCAAAAGTTGAAAAAAAGTAAAAACCTTTTTACATCTATTAAGAAATTTTAGTTTTCTAGATACTTTTGAAGTTAAGTTAACAATGATCGTTCTAGTGATGCTTATGTGAGATTGTAACATCTAGAAGACACAGTAAAAAAGATTTAGATATGGATTTGTTGTTTAGTTTAATATTAGGTACTGATGATACCTTGGATTTAGATTTTGAAACAGTAAGAAGTTGAGTTTTTTTATAGTTAAAATTGACCATGTTTGAAGTGCCCCATTTAGATATTGTTTTAAGGTCTTTGTTTATAGATGCTGTAGATTTTAACCTAAAACACTGCCATATTTGTTGACATGGTCTTTAGAAAGTATGAAGTATAAAGGGTGCTATCATTTGCAAAACTATAAATAGGACTTTTAGTTATTTGAAAAAGTTCATTAATGTAAATTAAAAATAAAGTTGGCAAAAAAACGGAACACCAGCATATTTGATTTTGGGGTAAAAGTTAAAACTCTTAATTCTGACTATAATTTTTTTTATTGTTAAGAAAACTATTGATGAGATTTATAGTATTTTTATCAAGACCTTTACAATAGAGCTTGTTGACAAAAATAGAATGCCATACCCTATCAAACGCGTTTAAAATGTCTAAAGCTACTGCAAGATTTTTTTTTTGTTTGTCTAAAGTAGAATTTTATTTGTGACTTACATAAGTCAAAAGATCTGTTGTCAAATTTATTGATCAAAATCCATGTTGAGTATTTTAGATGAAGTTATTTTGCAATTTGTTTATAATTTAAAGTCAGATTTTTTTTTGGGAGTAGGTTGAACATTAACATTTTTTTAACAATTTGGGAATGTTTTATTTTTGTATGATATCTTTTGACAACCTGTTGCCTAAAATGAATCGGACCCAATATTTTTTTACTAACCGAAATTTTAGATACAGCAATGGAAGATTTATAATAGTAGAGTTAGTTGCAAATTGGTTTGCAAAAATATCTGCATTTTTTGAATAAGTAACCAGATTGTTTTGATCATATAAAAAAAAAAATTAAAGATTTTGTATTATCTTGTAATGAATTTATTGTGCTATTTTTTTTATGATTATACAAACCTAAGAAATTTGATAAGCTATGATTCCGTCTACCCTATTTTTTCAGATTGTATTAGGTTGTCACAATAATTTCAAGTTAACAAATAATTTTAGCTTTTTGTTAATTTGCTGTTTTGTCTAAACTGAAAATAAGTATTTTTGTATTGGTTTAATAACTGAGAACAGAACAAGTTTTTGATGACATTTTGAATAGTTTTTGTAAGATGTAGATCATTAAACTATAAGCAATAAGTAGTAATATAAAGAGAAGTTTTAACAAAAGTAATAAATGAATAACCAGAATTTTCTAAAATAGTCTCAACATTAGTTACTGTAATCTCTGGAATAGTTGAAAGTCACAAATCTAATCATCTTAGTTCACAAAAAGTCCGCCACAAAAAAATATGAGGGTTGCTGAGTAAATTGGGTAAGGATATAAAAAACAGCAAAATTATAGCTTGTTGTCCGGATAGTGTTGTAGAAAATGAGTGACTTAACCATTTATTATTATGTACATTAAAATCTTTTAACAAAACTATTTAGCTTTTTTTATGAATACCTTGATGAAGCTAGTCTATACTTTCGAAGAAGTCATCAAAAAAGTTTGGAGTTGCCTTATTTGGAGAACAGTATATGCCAATTACAAGAATAGTCTTATCGGGAAGATTCAGTTTAATTTTTAGTTGCTATTATAACCAATGCTTTGTTTGTGGAAAAATGTTCTTTATTTGAAGTTCAGGAGTTTGCGTATAACTCAAAAATAGTGCATTTTATAAAAAAAATGTTTTTACAAAAAATAATAAAATTAATCTTAAAATAAAAATGTAAAAATATACAAGGTGTTCTATTAAAAAAAAGTTTACCAAATTTCCACAATAATGTGTTTTTGAATGTGATGTTTTCTCTACGCAAGAAAGTAGTTTAAAAGACAATTACAACTAATGGGGACATTTTTAAAAACTTATAGTTTATCTAGAGCAAATTAAATTTATTTGACATTACAATGACTTTTGACATTATTTATTTAAAATCTTGTTAAACTTACCAGCGTGTTGCTGTGCACAATGACCTATACAACAGAAAAAGAAGATCTTATTAGTTAAAGGACTAACGCACATGTTTGGAAAGTGTTAGTTCCAACATACTATTTTCATGTCTGTTTGTGGACGTTAGCTGTTATCATTTTCACTAACTGTCGGTATGCGGATATGTCTGCTGTGTTTTAAATATTTTTTCTACAAGTAAGTTGGTCCATTTCCGTAAGTTTTTAAACTATGATGTGGTGTAGTATCTTATTTGTGGCTTTGTGTTGCTTGGAGAGATTGGACAATGAAGAATATGGATCTTATATAAATACGTTAACTTTTAAACCTATAACAAAAAATGCCTTTGTTTACAAATAAAAAATACAAATAAATTATAAGTACCTGATTGTTAAGTAGTTGGAAAATGGTTAAAGTTTTAAAAAAGTTTTTCTTATTTTGATTCATAAGTATATTTCAAACGCTGTAATTTTTTTTTTAACAATTTATTTAGCGTTAGTTTATTTCTGGAGAAATTAAGACTACCACATCTGCAAACTTTCCGCAAGTTTAGGAATTTTAACCTAAACTATTGGGTTTTTTAAAGTGCACGCAACATCAAAGCAGTACACAAAACCTACTAAAGTTTCTCTTCTTATCTGAAAGAAGGCGTACTCATCACAACACATTTTAACATAAACATAAAAACTGACCTTTCAGAGTGGGGGCTCAAACTCAAAACCTATGGTATAGCAGCCGAGTACGCCAACCACTACATCACCCGGGCGGTAAACGATGTTAATAGATCAGTAAAGTTTTGTAAACAAAATATAATAGAGTATTTTACTTACTAAAGCAAACTATAGACGTTTGCTTTAATAAGTTTACAATAACATTAAAAAAATAGTTATTACTTAAATCTAGATATTGTATTTGGAAGTAGAAGAATGTAAAAAAGAGCTTGGTTCTTTGGAAGCCATTTATTGCAAAAGCTTTTTTGGAAAAAAACTGACAAGGTGATAAATGCGTCTAAAATACTCACATTTGACTATAAAAAATTACCCAAAGAAACCTGCCCTTTTTGTGCCGTTTTTAGTGCCAACGGTTTGGACGTATTGCAATCAATGTAGAAAACACACACATGATTAATGCGTAAATTTTTTGTTTAAATTATAAAAGCAAGCAGTGGTGAATTTACTAGATTGCCTAAAAATGATGAAAGAAAAAATAATTACAAAATCAGAGAAACAAAACATTATTTTGTTGCTTTCAGCAATAATAATTACGTTGAAAATTTTTAAAAGATTGACTTAAAAAATTAACACTAAAAAACACAATATGTTGTTTTTTGTCTCTGACAAAAATGAAATGTATAACGCTCCGTTTAGTGTTTAAGGTTTTGATATGACATTATCAATAACGCACAATACTGCTTAAGCTTAAGTTTATTGAACATGTTAATGCTATATCTGGAAAAGCTTTGAGAATTTTGGGGTTTATAAAAAGGCACGCTAATAATTTTACAAATGTAAAAACCGTAAGAAATCTTTTTGTTTCTTTAGTGCGACCACATTTGGAATACGCAGCACCAATATGGACGCCGCAATATCAAGTACAAATTGATAAACTGGAAAGAGTACAAAGACGGTTTTTAAAATGGGAATATTGTCTGAACATATTCAGTATGAAACAATGTATATAGAAACTAATCTACAACAATTAATTTATCGAAGACAAAATATTGATATAATAACAATATTTAAGATATTTAATGGACTCATCATATCCCCCAAGTTACTAGAAAGACTTCATTTAGATATACCAGCCAGAAACACAAGAAATTATAATCTGTTGCGTATTCAGTTTCACCGCACAAACTATGGCACCAACCATCCAATCACTCGTATGGCAACTAACTCAAATCATATTATAAACAAAACAAATGTTGACATATTTAATTGCAGTATTGATTATCTAAAAAAAAAATACTAATTCAAAGAAGTGTTGATTAATTAAACCATTGATCTTTTGTTAAAATTTTTATTTTATATTGGCACTCAAATATAATTAACAACAACTTTACTTAACCTAACCTAATCTAACGTATTAAAGATGGTAACGCAATGCCCCCTATTAGAAGAAACATTAAACTGTTTGTATGTGAAAGAAAACTGTAATACAGTTAAATTCTACACAAACAGGCAATGATGTGTATGTGTCTCTTATTGGATATCTAGCAATTTACATAAAATACATCATTTATGAATTTTAAATAGTTAAACGTACCTAAAGTTTGTGTATGTGACAGCAACTCAAGCATACGTGCGCAACATAATTTGTTTTTATAAAGTTTTATTTTAAGCGCGACGTTTTTTATGATAGCTATTAACATCATAAGTCTGTTTATTAGACATCCGGTGAGTAGATGTATATACAAGGTAACCGCCATAAATTCTTGGTCTAACCAAGAAATTATGCACTTATGAAAAAAAATATTAATATAATCTCACTAACCTAAGATTTGTCGTCCTCTAAAACAGCAGTTTTTATCTCTATATCGTCAAGAAATTGTCTAGTCCAAAGGTTTTTGTTTTAAATTTTGAAAACAAAAAATATTTGCTAAAAACCAAGTCTGAACTGTAGAAAAAATTATATTTTTTTTAAAGCCGCATTTGTTTATAGCAATCATTGCGGTGTACGTTGTCGTGCAACAAGCCGATTCCTTTTGGTAATTTTCTTTGACGCTTTGCCCAAATATTTTCTCTCAACCTATGTGATAAGGTAGCATAATAAGCGCCAGTCATCGTTATATATATTTTTTTAAAATAATTATTAGGATGACTTTATAATTCCAAAAGATTATGGTCATGATTTTTTTGGTTGACAAGGATACTTTGGCTTTTCTTGGTGATGGTTTACCTGCACGTCTCCATTTTATGGATTTTTTTTAAACAGAAGATTATGATACAAGACTATAGTTTTATTTCACGTTACAATAGATTATAACAACTTTTTTTTGTTCCTCTTTACATGTTTTTAAAAAAGATTGAGCACAATTAACTCAATGCTGTTTTTTAATAGCAGACCGAAGTTTTGGGACTCGTCTTGCACTTACTTTATTTATACGCAAATAGTCATAGAGTATTTGGCAAATCAATGTATTTGACAGCGCTGACATTACTGATAATTTTCTTACCTAGTTAGTCGGCAATCACTTTAAATTAGTTTTTTTAATAAAAGCAATCTACTCTTCTGTGATCACTTCAACTGTTCAACCAGAACGTGAATTATCTTCTAAAGACTTCTTAAACTTTTTGGATTATTCTTTTATAACAGAATAAATAAATAAATCGTTACCGTATATGCCATCTAAACTTTGTTTAATTTGATAAGAGGTAAGACCTATTACTGTAAAAAAATTGATGACAGTTTAGTACTATTTTTTTGTAAAATCTGGCATAATTGAAATTTAATAATGTCTGTCTGGATATACAAGACTAATTAAAATATAGGGTTAAAATTGCACATGTACGTTAATAAAGCACTACTTTTTACTGACAATATTTAAAATTTGATCTAAAGTTTCTGAAAATGTAGTTAGCCAGAATTTATGGCGGTTACCTTGTATATTCATAATGTAGCTATCTATTGTGTCTAAAAAAAGATGCCAACATGCAAGCAATAGATTTACTTTTTTTTACCAACAAAACATTGTTTATCATTTCTTGTAGAAAAGGAGAAAATTTATTTCTAAAAGAGTTTATTTTCTTAGTGTTAATATTAAACAAATTCTGACTTAGCATCCTCATTTTATAAATTTGAGATTAACATGTGTTCCAAAACTACACTAAAAATTATACTGAGTAAATTAGAAAACAATACAATTTTTGCTTTGCGTTTTGCTGCTTTAAAAACTGGATAAGAGCTTTATAATAAATGACTTTGCAGCTACATTACGTATTGTAGATTCTGTACATCATACAAGGATTTATTTAACGCATTGCTAGTGGATTGTGCAAGACTGCTAAATAATCCTTTTTGTCTTTGGCGTAAAATCTTGACTGTTAGGTGCGCCGGAAAATTAAAAGCAAAAATCTTACATTCAACGTTTTATATTTTGCACAATAATAATCTTAACAATTTATTTATATTTTGCAAAAATTGCTTGTTGTACGAGATTGCAGAATAATTTAAAAATTAGATTTTTAATTTCCTAGTCTTGCTATTGTAATATTCTTTAGATGTTGCAGTATTTAATTTCAAAAGTTAATTAAAATTAAAAATAATATTAATAATAATAAGAAAAGCTTTAATTTTACCAATTAAATACTTTGTTCAATTTGCACAAAATTAAACAAAGTTTTGTAAATGCCACTTTAATGTTTACCGATAGCCTAAGAAGTAGCAAAAGAGTAGGTAATGCTTTTGTAATAGATGAATCTTACATTAGGTTTGTTAAATGTTCCGTGCAGAATTGCATGCTGTCGAGCTTTTATTTACATTTAATTAAGTACAGGTACATCTTATGTTATATGTACAAACTTGTTTAATACATTAAAAATTACAATTATTTCAAACACCTGAAACAAAATTATTGATAAAAGTTGACGTTTGAAACATTAGCTGCGTCTAGAACGACTCATCAGTTGCAAGCGCTGAGTTATCAATCAGAGATAAGTGCTGAACCTGACTAAACGGTTTATTTAGACCGGTGGCCACCATGTAAAGTTTTACCAACTACATAAAGATAAACCTACTAAGTTTTGAATTTAAACAAATTATTTAAATAGTTAATTAAACCAGTACTTAACAAAATTTAATATATTCTTAATATATAATGCTACTTAATCTCACTTTGTAATGTTTTTAGGTTTAATTGTCATAATTATTACAGAGTTATAGATTGTAATTTCATACATTTATTAATTACCTATGTTGCTCTTTTTCCCATTTTTTTTTTAATAATATGTAAACTTATATGCGTGGATTAACCGCTGGTGACTGATGAGTTGATTTGTCAGCAAGCAAGCGTATCTAAATGTATGATGAGTAAAATGACAAGCGCTGCCAGCAAACGATGACTCAGCGGTGACTGCAGCAGGGTTTAGTACGTATGATGAGTCGTTCTGAACGCATCTACAAGGAGTTTATAAATAAATGGGATTATGTAATCACTTTAAATATGCAGCCTTTTTAAAATTGTAAACTATACTATTTGTTTTGACAGTTCAACTTTGACAGCTGTCAAGCCAGCAAGGTTATAAGAATGTATACATATAGACTAGAGCGGCACAAACGTATTTTATATGGTTACATAATCCCAAACATTTATAATCACCCTGTATTAATTTAATGAAAAAAAATAAAATTTAGTTGTTAGAAACCGGTTATTAATTTTTGATTTTTTACAACAATTCTATACCACTATTTTGTCAATATTATAAGTAAAACAAATATATTTATTACAATTGTCAATGAGGTTAAGTTTACTTTAATTATAGTTATAGTAAAGGGTGTAAAAGTTTTACCTTTCGGTTTAAGATATTAGACTAGAAATTTAATTCTCTACACGTTGCAAAAAAACAATTTTAAAAAGGAGGTAAATTGCTCGTAGTTCCGTAAACCGCGTTTTTAAAATTATTTCTGCTACACTAATTGAACAGGAAAATCGCGGCCCATGGGATAATGCCCAATAAAAAAAAACATTGGTGCGGTAAAAGCTAGTGTTGATAAAAATTCAAAATTATCAGTTTGTAAACGTTTACAGCAAGTCAACATTAATATCCATATCCAGTCTGCAAAACATTTTAAAGAGTTGATACAAGAATTAAAACCAAACCATGTTAATTGGTTAAGACTCAAAATGGCAAACGTATAACAATTAAACAAAAATCATTTTTAGCAATAAAGTTTATTTTAAATTTGGTGATACATAAACAAACAATATTACAAAATGTGGGATGAGGAAGAGAACTGGAGAAATAATTGTATCTAAAAATAGTGACAGTGGTTACATAAGACAATCTTGACAGATCATTTGTAAAATAAATAGGAAGGTATATTCAGAACTTGTGCAAACAATAAATCTTTTAAAAGAGAGCTTTTCAATCAAACAATTTTTTAAAGAAATGTATTAATTCACAAATGGGTTTGTTTTTTCTTTTGGATTGTTCATCAGATTTGCAAATTTGCAACAATTTAGATGTTTTTTATATAAAAAAGCAAATATATTAGTAAAAACTATTTTATATATATAATTTAAAAATGTCAGATACAATTTTTTCTAAATCTAACGTCTTTTTGTAATTAATTTATTAAAATAAACACTTGTCTAAAATTGATTAAAACTATTATTTTATTCTATCTGGCATCAGCATTTAAGATAAGCAAATTAGTTTAAAAAAATCTGATTCTGTCAGATTGGCAACTAAGTTAAATTGTTTATTTTTTAATAAACAAAGATACAGAAAAACTTATAAATCACCATAAAAAATATTAATTTAGTTCAGCATTAAATCTTTTAGAAAAATTGTTTAGGAGACAATTGTGTAAAAATAAAAGTTACTGTTTAATAAAATCACGTTTTATTACATAAAGATACATTCTATTTTTATTACTAAGGGCCGCTTTTACAATTGTCAGATAACTTAAACCAGGAATAAATTTATCTAAATGTATAAACCTGGTATAGCATTAGTTTTGCCCTTGTTACAGTCTACATAACCTATTGAAACGTCAATAATGACTTATAAACTGACGTATAAATTATTTATACGCAAATTTGTTGTGCGCGTTACTTGGTTACTATACTAGAGAAAACTACCGCTTCAAGCACCGGATAAGTTATCCCTGGTTTATTTCTTCGAAACATACTAATAAAGTTTTATGAAATTGCTAGGACTCGGGGCCATTGTAAAATTTCAATCACCCGCACACTCGAGTAGAATCTCTATTCAATGAATCCCAAATTAAAACTAGAAACAAAGACGAACCACTTGAAGGTCCCAATGATTAGGCCAATCAAGGAAATAATGCTCGACGATTATCAATTTTCTTCTGTGCAAAAATTTTTGCAACAAATCCTACTTTAACTGTAACACGTTTATGCATTTTCTAAAAAATCATTTATCACAAAGATGGCCGTTTCTGGAACTGACTTATAAATTGACGTATACGTTGTTTATAATCTAATTTGTTGTGCGCGTTACTTAGTTACTATACCAGATATAAGTTATAAGAGATTGTAAAAGCGTATTTTTATATATTCCTTAGATAGCGCTATTCCTTGTTTAACCGACAATTGTAAAAGCGGCCCTTAGACAGTTAAGAAAATTAGTTATTTGATGCTTATCTAAATTATTTTTTTTATTATTTATATATTTATCGCTTTTAACCGACACCGCAATTTTTAGTTTTGAATAATTTTGCTATTGCTGTATGCCGATCTTAAAGTGAGTAATGGCTTTAATTTGTACGTTATTAATAGTGCATATTTGTCGATATTTTTGTAGCAGTAATATTAGTTATATCTCAATCTGAATCTAACAACTTTTTCTAATCACTACTTTGGTTATCTATGCAAAAAAAATGTATTGTTACAATGTTGATTAATAATAAATTGTAATTAATTATTAAATGTTCTATTTAATTTTTGTAGAGTAATATAAACTTTGAATAATTGCTTACTTTATAAAATGTACTGTGATAGCGGTATTATAATAATAATGATCATTATTAAAGATTTGAATTCTTGAGAATATATTATTATAAATTAAAACAATAGAATTATAAAAATATTTACACCCACATGAAAGCAATAATTTTTACATAAACATACTGTCAAATTATTTATAAGAATGCATAATCTGTATAGACATGATAAATATTACATTGTGAATGCACTTTCCAGCTGAATAATGCTGGGAATTACTTATTGTGCAAGAATATGTGCATCACAAAAGGTTGGAGTATACCCAGCTGCGTGTGCAGTCTTGCACCAAAAACTATATCGTGACCATTAGCTTAAATTCCTGGATTAACCAAAAATAGACCATCTAAAAATTTCACACAGAATTGCATTCCGAACAGTAATTGATTGGTTATTATAAAAATACTTCTTGTTATAGTTACATTATATTGACTAATCTTATCAGTATATTTATTTTACACAATCTTATTTGTTAATAGTAATTAAAATCGACAATTAACTTGTTATTTGTGAGCGAGCTAATGATTAATAACAAAATTAGTAAAGTGCAAATTGTCTAATGGTTAAAATGTTAAGTAACAGTTTCTCATTAGTTATCCGTGGAGTAAAATTAAATGCATAAATACAGACTTAATTTTTTTAAATTAAATAAATATAAATAGTAATTAATACCACCATTTAGTAAATTAAGTTGTTTTAAAGTAAAAAAGTTTTAATAAAATAATATAAATGGTTATTTGTTTGGTAATAATAAACAATAAATATAATTATGATCTACAAATTTGAATATCTACTAATTAATTATATTAACGGTCTCTGCACTTTCGCGATTGTATTTTATCAAATAATGTATAATAACTCAGATACTAACATTTACCAAATGATGAGAACATCACCTATTTTTTGATAATAATATGCAAACATTAAACGTATGATTTAATAAGAAATCAATTTTTTGTAATTGACGATAATTAATTAAAGCTGTAGTTTTAGGGCAACATAAATTAGGGGCTTTGAATTTCTTTCTGTGTTTGTATCTGAGGTCATGAGTTTATGCAAACAAGCTACAAGCTGTGGACTAGTTTTAAAATATTGGAACACAAATTAAACCTTTTTGTATACATACAGGGTAAGTTAAGACAAGAGGAAAATATTATAAAGAGGAGATTGATCAATGTAAAAAAAAACATAGGTATAATTTGCAATGGTTTTGAAGATACAACTACTTAAAGTTAAACAAGTAGTTTATGATGTTATTCTGCCTAGGAAACAAGCTATAACAACAGTTTTGTAAAAAAAATGATTGATTTTTTTATTGGGTTGTTAGTGATAATTTTTTTCTGTTAAAAAAGTTGTAAATTTCTAAAAATAACTTAAAAATAACTAAACAAAATGTATAGCAGGATCATACAATAGAGTATACTGAGTAGGTACAGTTAATGTTAAAAAAATAATAATAATAACAGTACAATGTTGTCAATGTGATGTGTCTAACGTTAGTTTAGTATTAAAGTGAACACCAAAGTCTTTAAAAGTACTTACATACTTAATTGGACGGCTACAGAAGATGCCAACCTAACGGGGAAAAGGCATTAATAAATAAATTAAACAGTATGGGCACCAGTATAGATTATTGCGGAACACCAGATGTTGGAAAATAAAAACTTGATTTATACTAATTGAAAATGACTCACAATTTTTAAGATAAGATGACATTATATAATGACATCATAATATATAAACTGCAAAGAAAATTAAGCTCAGCTAAGAAAAAATTATGTTCGCCCTTCAACATATCAGTATAAATAACGTCAATTTGTCTAAAAGTGTGAAAAGTTTTAGATATTTTGCGTGTAATAACATATAGATTTGTTACAGTTGAACGTCCGGAAACAAAAATCTGTTGATTAATGAAGATATAAAGTTTAACATGTTTGATTATTTGATTATAAAAAAATACGATCAAAAACTTTAGCAATGTGTGGTAAAAATGCAATAGGAAGGTAGTTATCAATGTGTAGATTGATATTTGTTTTAGGTATTGGACAAATAGAAGATATTTTCAGATTATTAAGAAAAGTAGAAGTTGTAATAGATGAACTAAATAAGATTGTGAAAGAATGACAAAACGCAATAGCGCAATTTTTTAATAAAAAAAGCCGGTTCAATTATGATTGCTAGTAGAATTTTAAAAATATTAACCAACATCTTCTGAAACATAAAAAAATGTAAAGTTATGTATGTAGCTGCAGTTATCAAGGTTGGAATTAGTAGATAGAAGAATGTGCACAGATTTAATAAACTTAGAAATGCCATTATAAATGTTTTTAAGATTATCTAGTTGTTCATTATCACAAACCAAAGTAGAATTTTTTTTTAGAGTTGATGTATGTTGAAAACCGTTTTAGGTTAGAAACAACTTTACTTTTAATTGAAGATATATAAATAGTATAAGCAGATTTGGTTTTATGTTTAAATAAAGCTTTAATAATAATAATGATAATAAATTTATTTTCTAAAATTATACAATCATACTAAAATAATAACAATAATATTTATGTATAAAAATATATTTGTCAATACACACTTAAAATATATATTAAAAGTACATAAAAAAACTACAATTAAATAATAAAATTATCACCTGAAAGTAAATACTAATACAAACAAATAAACTTTGAACTAAAGCATTTACAATTAAAAAAATATTTATTTACAAAATTTAAAGAATACGGCTCTAGGGTTATTAGATACTGCTTTCAATTGTTTTAACATTTTTAAATTTGTAATTTCTTGTATAAACGTAAAAAGTTTGTTAAAACATGGCATTGCTGCATACATCGGTGCTTTCTCAGTATTGAGAATGAATATAATGATTTATTTCTTGTTTTGTACTGATTTTTATTTTGATGTTTAAAAAATTTATGCTTGTTATTAAAATTAAATTAAATTATTTCGTTCACATTTAGGCCGTAGAAAGTTAGAATATTAGCTTTTTTAAAATAGCTTCAGAGTGTCTGTGTTGTAGATTAAAAAAAACACAAACAGCTTATTTTTTGACATTTAAAAATTTGTTTAGTTTGCTCAGCTCTGCCGTAGAACATAATTCCATATCTGGTTATTGATTCAAAATTAGATATGTAAATCAATTTTAACATATTGTAATTGGTTTTAATGTCCTAACATGCTATACTTAAACGACTCACTAGATTTTTGCATTCAATTTTTCAATTTAAACTGCTATCAATGTGTATCCCTAAGAACTTTACATGGTCATTTAAGTATACGTTTGACAATTTTACCAGCTTTTTATTGTCTTGAGAAATATGTTGTTTAAATATAAGTATTTTTGTTTTTTTATAGTTTAATAGTTAATAGTTATTTTTTTTTAACATCCAATTTTTTGTTAATAACATTTTTGGGGCTGGGTAGGCTTTAGTTCAAACTACTTAAAGTTAATCAAGATTTGGAGTAAAACAATCACCCCCCCAAATGTTGATATCACCTCTTATTTCTCTGACTAAAAGACTTGTAACACTTGCAAAAAGAACAAACTATCAATTTTTTGATAACAAACCACTTGAGCGGGTGGGTCTGCACTTCAATTCAAACTAAATGCTTGTAATTATGATCTGGAGTGCCACCCACCCTTCCAAGTGTTGGTCATGAAAAGATTAAATATCACCTTCTTCTCCTCTGACCAAAAGACTTCTAACACTTGCAAAAAAGAATTCAATTTTTTGATAACAAACACTAAGGCGGGTGTGTGGATACTCCAGTTTAAACTACTCTTTTGTTATTGTAATTTGGAGTGACACTCATTCACCAAAGTGTTAGTTATTAAGAGATTGGGTACTTCTTCCTCTTCTGACTAAAAGAACTCAACCACTTGCATAGAAGAGAAACTTTCAACTATTTGATAACAAACACTTGGGTGGTTGATAGTAATCATGATATGAAGTGACATATTTATCTGTGACAGTGTTGGTTATTAAGAGATTAGATATAAATTGAATAAAAAAAAAGAGTTGATCTATGTTCAAAACTGTTTTAGGTTAGAAACAACTTTATTTTTAATTGAGGATATATAAATAGTATAAGCAGATTTGGTTTCAAGTTTAATTAAAGGTTTAAACTGTTTAAACTTTGATAAAATTGTAGACAAGTTAAGCCTAAGTTTTAGTCCGACTGAAAACACATACATTAGTGTTTTAGGGTATGCACCTATCATCAGTGTGCCTAGCATCTCACTGGTCAAAAAGACAATTTACAGAAAATCACAGTAACTATTAAACAATTTATGGCTAGGAACACTGATGATAATTGCATACCGTGAAACACGAGTGTATGTGTCTCTTACTGGACGAAAAGAAATTTACCTAAATTACATTATTTATTAATTTTAAGTAAATTGAATTGCTTGTGCTTAAACTTTTTTGAAGCTTTGTATTGGAGGAGTGCTATGAGAAGGATGGTCGACATTTGGACAACATTGTGTTTAAAAAATGAAATCCGCATCTCTGTACTTTCTTAATTTAATATTAAAATTATTTCAACACTTTTTATACTGTTATTATAACGTGTTAAAAACTGAAATCTCCTCTGAGTCACCTTGTATTTATTTGTATGTCAAACAGTAAAGCACTTTAAAGTTTATTTCTTTTTTTGTTATTTTTAGAGTTTTGAGAATACACAAAATTACAGTTTCAAGTTATCAACACAGGTTTCTAGTAAAGTTTGGTGTGTAATATTGATAACACGTTTATTGTTTTATTTGTTTTTGAAAACTATTTAACAAAAGTACATTTTAGAGCAAATGATGATGCATCTTTAACAAAAGTGTAATATATAATACTCTATATAGTGCAAGTAATCATTTCATAGCAAAGATTTCCACGAGTTAAATATGATGATTTTTAAGTTGTGGACTTTTGAAGTTTTAAATTTTTCCATAATTTTTTTTATTAAAAGCAATAACATTGGCCAATTTATATAAAAATACATTTTAGTCATTTCAACATTAGTAAAAGGAAAAATATGTTTGACACATTAATTATTAACTAATTTGCATAACTCCAAATGCCACATTGAGTACACCTTTTCCTTTTCTTTTTTATTAATTTTGATAGTCAGTTATTTGACAAATAAAGATATATTGGTTATTACTATGTTGATAGAAACTCATCATATCATAAAATTGACAATATTTTAGTCTAGTTTACTTGAATTATAACCTGTAGTCGCGATTTGTAAAAAGCATTAAATAATATTCCAGTAAAAGTAATAAAATGATGTATATTTTATATTAATGTAACATTAATTTATCTAGAAACATATTTGATAAAAACAACTATGCATAATTATTTAAAAAGATAAAAAAAATTTGACTTCTAGTATTTTATAAATATAACAAGTAAATAAATGCCAAATGCAATCCACAGTAGTTAAAGTAATAAAAGTTCTCTTTAAATTCTCAATTTTCTTCGGATATTATGATTGATTGTGAATATTAACTTATAGAACTGTGAGAATATAAATAATTATTGGGTAATAAAGAAATAAATATTAATTGCTCAAATCTAGCAATACCTGTTATTACCTGATACACTCCATCAAAAACATTTTACAAATATTGTATTATAATTGTATTCGCAATAAATTCATACTTTATTGAGTGTGGACAATTAAGTTTATATTAGTAGAATATTAGAAACTTTTACACCAAATTTTTGTATTTACTTCTTTCATTATTTGTAGTTAATAACTATAGCTTGCATATGTCAATAAATAATATAGCAATAATTATGTATCTTATATAATGGTATACGTTAATAATAATTCCCTGTTATACATTGCGAGTTATTCGCGTCGCACTGACAATGAGTGTTGGCTATCAGAGATCTCTAAAATTATTAACATTTCGTGGTTAATTTCTATGGGCATTTCTTTCCTATAATCTGACAAACTCAAGTGTTTCTCACATGCAACCCGGCGTCCTAACAATCGGCACTCTCACAATTATTAACCGGAAGCCTCTGCTCTCTCCATGCTCCCAACGACAATGGACACATCTTATAATATATAAAACAATAACCCATCTAATTATACTATTTATTGTTCAGGAACGCTACCAGATATGCACCCATTATTCTCAAACAACAATTGCTGTTAATTTCGCTATTTTCGTACCTTTCGGACAATTACATACATATGAGGAAACATGAAAATAAACGTTTACGTAAACACACACATAGTAAAACCACTTGAAAAAACATCCCGCCACTTATAAAAAAAGCCGTACAATTGAAATGCCTACTACCTCAATACAGCCTGGGGCTTTCAAATCCTGCTATTATACCTATAAAGTAGTTATTAACGTCAGCTGGATAACTGACCTAACCTAAGATAACATTCTTCTAACATGTATATAAATAACTTAAAAAAACTTGTTTACTAAAGCATATAAATAACGTATGCTATAAATAGATTTTGCATTTATATTATCCATATTTATTTAACTTAATACTAATGAGTTTCCTTTGCGTAAAAATATACCCAAAAAGACATGTAGCAAATTGTGGGTGCGGTGCGGTGGGTCGAATTTTTACATAATCTCTTCTTAATGGAGGTTTCAGATTTGTGGTCTACATTTTTTTTTGAAAATTGTATTATTCCAGGGTGGTCTCGGCGCATTAGCACGTATTCGCTTTATTCAATGTGTTATAAGTACCAATATTAAAGTACTTGTGCGTAAAATGGTCCTATAGTAAGTTAAATCAGTTTGTTCATTTGTAAAATAGGGGTTTTATGATAATCTTTGAAAATATACACTAAACATGAAATAAAACCACAATTTTCTTAGAAATGTATTATAATAGTTTAGTACATACAGTATGTTTAAAATCGAAATAGAATTTCATTTCATTTGTATTATTTTAATATACTAAAAAATATAAATTATAATGAATTTAGTTTTTAACAGTAAGCTTTATGCCAAATTGAATTAGTATTAAACTTATAAAACAATAACCAGTTTATTGGTAATTTCAAGACAATCATTATATATTATTTTTTACAGAAAACAAACCTATATGCTGGATAAATTAAATTATTTCTATATAAGTACTTTTCTTTAACACCGCTAAACCGCTAACTATTAGGAATTTGTTATTTAAAATGATTTTGTTGTTTTGTTAATTAATGGTACTATTAATATATGTGCAGTTAGTGACACACTTGAACTTGTTACTGAATGAAATATGTTTTAATGGTTAAATGGTACTTGCATTATACGTATGTAAAAACTTAAAGATTTATTAATTGTCTGTGCTTAACTTTTGGCTGTTTTGAATGTAGTGTTTAGTTTGAATTAACCTTTCTATATAAACAATTACTTATAAGATATACATTTTAAAAACTATTTAAGTCTGTTGGTTAATTAATATTATCAATACACAGACAATTAATTTAAGTTTTTAAATTTAAATAAAAAAAATCTAGTTATAGATGTTGTTATCTTTTTTAAATGCTTCTTGTTTTTAACTTAGTATAGCTTTATTGCAAGAATAGATTGTCTTCTTTCATAGTATAAATAATTGACTGGTATACTTATCAAAACGGAGGAAGTTACTTAATATAGAACTCATCCTGACTAGTTTATATTGGTATTTTATTTGTTTGATTATTATATCATACTTTTTATGATGTTATAACAGCGTTCTGGCTTGGGTCTCATTCTTGACAAAATTATAGTGTAATCTGGAATCCACACCACAAACCTAGAAGTTTTTACCATACTTTGCTAATTTGTAACAAACTATCACCAAAGCGGCTTTTGCACTTAAGCCCTTACTCTACGCTTGCTTCCATAAAACTCATCAACCGCCCAGGTGGTGTAGTGGTTAGCGTAATCAACTGCTACACCATAGGTTTTGGGTTCAAGTCTCCTATCTAGAGAGTCAGTATTTGTGGTTAAAAAAAAATGTGTTGTGATGAATACCTCATCTTTCGGAAAAGATACTTTAGCTCTGTCTTGATGTTGCGTGCACATTAAATAACCCAATAATTTAGATTAGAATTCCTGAAATATTTTTCCAAAGTTTTTAAATGTGACTACTACATCTAAAAATTTGGACATCTAAGCTCGGCTATTTACCTTAAATAAGTTTATACCTTGGCAGCAAAAATAAACCAACTTTAAAAAAAGGAATTAACTAACAATTAATAAATCTTATCATTTGACAGACTGTAAATAAAATTGAGTATTTTGTCTAGTCCAGCTATTTAATGTTATGATTACTTTTATGCTTTGTTCGTAATTAAGATTTGTTTAAATACAAGTCATATCTAGTTGGGTTTAATTAAAATCAATAAACGTCATTGAAAAAATTACTCTACAAGTCATTAGTGTAATTAAATTACAATAGACTCAAATTAATAAAGATTATGGCCAGCGTGGGGTTTTACGGCTAAATACCTTCTCTGAGGAGTGATAATTCTCTCCAGTGGTTCGGAATCCACTTAAAACTGTAGGTCCCTTGTAATGTAAGTTGCCAGCATACAAGCAGAGAAGAGGCTTATGTCCTGCAGTGGACGAAAACGGCTGAAAGAAATGGCGTATTATGGCGTAATTTTGCATTGATCATAAATAAAACTGCTAATGTTTTATACAACAACATTTTTTTAATAAATTTAAATATTATATGTAACGTTTATTTTCTTTTTGATTATGCCAAAAATTTCTTATTAAAGTTATTTATTTTTAATAAATAAACAATAATTTATACATACAGCATGTATACGCAATTGGCGAATACTGTATGTATAATTAACTGGATATATATCATTTTGTATTTGATGTAAAAGATGGGAGTTAGTTTTATGGACAGTAACACTTTTAATTTTATGTTTTATAATTTACATATTATTATATACACCAAAAAGCAAAATCATAATATTAGTGTTTTTATTTAAACAATTGCAAAACAGTTTGAAAAAAAACTTAGAACTTTGTTTTTTTTTTAACAACATAAGTAATAAATGAGTAATCAGAATTTTCTAAAGCAGTCTCAACAGTAGTTGTTGTAATTTGTTTAAAGATACACATTTAATAATTTTGGATTATCAAAAAATTTATCACGAGAAAAATAGGGGAGTAGCTGAATAAATTGCGTAAGATTGTGTAAAGCAGCAAAAATCATAGTTTGTTGTCCAAATAGTGTTGTAAAAAATGGGTGAATTAACCATCAAGTGTTATTTACATTAAAAAAAATTAACAACATTATTTTAGCTTTTCTACGATTAACTTGAAGAAACCTGTCAAAACTTAAAAAAAAGTCATTAAAACGTTTAGAATTTCTTTATTTGGAGAACGTTATATGCCTATTACAAAAATAGTCTTATAAAAAAGATTTAGTTTTAGAACTATGCTGCTATAGTTATTAGTCTAAAATATGTCTGTTTGTAAATGTAGGCACACCCTCTTGGTAAGCAAATAAATGTTAAAGATAATAATCGGAATCTAAATTAGATTAAAACAATTTGAATATTTTGATGATTTTGGCTTTACTCAAAAAAAGTATATGCGGTTCTCTTAGTTTGAGATGCTGATAAACAAAAATTAATTTTTTTTTTAAACCTAAATTATTAACAAAATTAACTTTCAAGCCACAAAATAAGTCAATGTTTGGTTGAATAAATTGGTTAGTAGAACAGGCAAGACGCTCTGCCAATTTAATCGTATCAATCATGTCTGAGTTGTCTACAGATAGGACTTGTTCTTTTGACATCAGCTGCACAATATAGCTTTGGCCACTCAAGACATAAAAAACTTTTTTTGTACAATGCACACCATAACGGCGTTGTTACTGAAACAACTGATTAAGAACTTGTTTTGATTCGATCAAAGTAATTAATAGTTTTTATACTTTTTAAATAGAAAAGACAACTATCTAACAAAATAATTGGCATTAGACAAAGTAACCGTATTTGTTGAGATATTGCAGCAACAAAACGCATATATACGGATTAGAATCAAAATTCCTACATTTTTTTCTGATCCAAACAGAAGCCATCAACTTTTGCATTATGTAAATAAGACTCACAAAACATTTGCAAAACTTGGTGATTTTTAATCCAGTTTTTTTGCTTTTTATTTGAGATAAAAAAACTTTTACTACTTAAAATTTGCAAAAAAGTGACTTTATAGCATTAAAAACAATATTTGCTTAAGTTTTAGCAATTTAGTTAAATTTCTAAAAACAAAAGACTTGTTATTGTGATCTCACTTGCGTAAAATCAAATTTATCATTTAAATTTAATAAATGATGTATTTTATGTAAATTGCTTCTCCACTCAGTGTAATTTATTGTGATTTTATGTAAACTGTTTTTTTGACCAGTGAGATAATTTGAAACATTAGTTCATGTGTCTCACACTAGGTGAAGAATCAATTTATATAAAATACATCAAAGTTTTTAAAGTGTTTGTTATTTGCAAAAATCTGAATAAAACATTTAGTTAAATTAGATCATTGAAAAGATAAACGTAAAATTATAATAAAAAAAGACATATTAAAGAAAAGCAAAATATTTATCAATGATGATCTCATAAGAAAAAAAAAAGGAAAAAAATAATTATAAAATCTAAAAAATATTAAAAAGAAAAAAAAAACAAAATGTATGAAGATAGTCAAAAATAAAAAAAACGTTGTTACAATAAAACAAAGGGCAAAATAAAAAAGTAAAAAAAAATAACTAGAAAAAGGAAGTGACAAAGAACTAAGCTAAACTAAACTTTGTTAATAGAGAAAAATTGAAAATGAAAGAAATAGTGTAACAAAATTTGATACTTGGTGGAACAAAACAAGATGTTTTGCATTTGTATTGCAAAGGGATAAAAAAACTTAAAACGTAATAATAAATAAAAAAGCATGGTAATACATAAACAAATTTTAGGTTAAAGAAAAAATAAAGTTAGAGCAAATAGTAAAAATCTGTAGATGTATTTAAAAAAAAGAAGAATAAGTAAATGAAAGAATGGAAGAAGAATTTGTCGATACAGTTAGCAGACTAATAAAAATTAACACATAAAAAATATGTCAAAAAAGGCAATAGGCAAATAAACTACTAGACAGGAGTAAAGAAAAAGAGTAGTATACATTGTAATGGAAAAAGTAAATATGGATAAATTAGTAGTAAAATCAAGAAAGCGTGCAATAAAAAATCAAAAAGAGTGAGATTAAGAAATAAATGTAAAATACTACAACAGTAACTAAAAGAAAGAAATGCTAGTAAGAAAGTAGAAAAATTAAGAATAGATAGAAGAATGTACTACTAAAGCACCTA
Source organism: Tachinus rufipes (assembly GCA_963932245.1). Taxonomy (NCBI): domain Eukaryota; kingdom Metazoa; phylum Arthropoda; class Insecta; order Coleoptera; family Staphylinidae; genus Tachinus; species Tachinus rufipes. The sequence goes on along the minus strand of OZ010745.1, from coordinate 64,246,301 downwards.
AAAAGTATAAGTTATATAAAAAAAAAATGATTGCAAGAACGAGAAAAAATGTACAAATTTTAGATAGTCAAAGAAAAAACGTAGAACATTTGCTGAAAGATTCCAATAAGATAAAAAATATGTAAATAGAAAGAATAAAAGTATTTAAAAGATCATTTGTCAGGTTGGCAAGTTAACATCTAATAACTTTTGTTCTCCGTAAACTATTAAAAAAATTAAAATTATACAGAATAATAAATTTAGTAAATGATTTTGCCGTAAACTACATTATTGCTCACACAAAAATAAATTTACTTTGCTTTAAATAGTTATCGTTATTAACAGACAAGTTTGTGTTAATTTGTAAGCGTTAAATAAGTGTTGATTTGGTAGATATATTTAACGTAAAAAGTTTTAAGCTGAGTTTGTAACTATATATTTAATTAAATATAAACAAAGTCAGTAAGTAAAAGTGATAAAAAACAAAGATGTGCTAGCAAATCAAAATTAAAAAAATAGTATACTAACTAAAAAAATACAACTTTCTTTAAAATCTTAAATAAGATTAAATTACAACCTACAACTACAAATAATACAAATATAAACACGGTTAAAATACAACAACTACAAAAGCTCTTACAGCAATCGCACTTGCAGCAGCAGCAACATATACAACAACATTAAAAAACGCAACAAAAACAACTACAGCAGCAGCATCAAGAACAACAACAGGGACAACAACAAATACAATATTAGCAACCGCAACAACAACAACAATATTAACAGCAGCCGCAACAACAACAACAGCAACAACAACAACAACAGCAGCACCAACAACAACAAAATATACAGCAGAAATTGACATTAAATACAAGTAAATTTTATTTTTTTAACAATTTTAAGCAAGCATCCCATTTTGGAACAGATCAACAGATATCTCAATTATCAGACAAATGTTGTCAAAATAATAACAACAATAAAGATATTGAATAAAATGAACGCAGTATTAGAGTTAAATAATATAAACCACAGATTTTGTAAATAAATTATATTAAAAACAACAAAAAACGCTACTTTCAAAATTAAAGTTGTTACTGGAAATGTTGTGATTCATATCAATTATTTCTACAACGTGTATTCTAAAAAAAAACTATTATTTTGCAAAATACAAAACCCAATCTCAAGCACCTATACTTAAACCTTCTGACAAATGTCACTTATTTGAACACACAACATACAACTATATTTCCACCTCAAAATGTAACAAACGTTGGAAACCACAGAACATTCAGCTACACGTTATTTTAACTGCCAAAATGTACTGCGTGTAGGGCGCAAGGCATAGTCATTTAAATACAAAAAAAGGCCAACTAATCTTATTGAAAAAATTTCCAACATAAAAATCATATCATCAAGAATCCACTCAGCTATCACGGTTCATGATCTTTAACACATTATATGTATGTGACAACTGACAAACAATTGCTGATACAAAAACTAAAATAAAAATTTATTGATTCATAAAACATCGACAGAATAATATTATTCTCAAGCAACCTAATATTTAGTCATTCTCGATATACAAAATGTTTTATATACGCCAAAGGTTCCATATATAAATAATATTAACACTATCAAAGTTTAAAAGTAATAACCCATACATTAGACAGTAATCACTACAAACAACACGATTTAGTTAAAACCAACTAATTATTTATATCAGCAATTTACTCAAGGCATTCTTCAATACTTTTTCCGTGTAAAATAAGATTATAAAGATGTTTGCTTAATGGAAAATTGTTGATAGGTAATAAATAAAATAGTTTAGACTCATAAAATTTTATACATTTTTTGTGACTTTGTTAAGCGTAGGCAAATGGGATATAGGAGCTTATAATATCTAGTGCTGTATTGGTGATTTTAATTGTGTTTTCTGTAATAATTAATGATAAATAAATAAGTGCGTAACTTAACTGCATACAGAGAGAAGATAATAATAATTTTTAATAAATCGAGTTACTAATTCTCCGTTTTAAAAACTAACAAGTCTTATTATAAGAAATATAAAATAATTTATGAAAATGAATTGCAGTATAGTAAATTATTTAAAAGAAATAGGTTTCATATAGTACTGAAACGGATATCACAATTCATACAGTATACGTACCAATAAAATTTGTAAATGTTAACAAAAAATATATATGATTTGCACACAATAAAAATAAAAGTGTATATGAAAGCATAAAAACAGAACTACGAACAAAATAGTAACAAAAATAGTATGAACACAAGATAACGTAGAAATGTACAGACAAAATTTAAATAAAATACATTTTGAAGAAAAAAGCTTAGCACAAAAAATGGCAGTGTTAGAAAATATAATTGCAGACGTAACAATAAAGAAAAAGTAAATGATAAAACACATAATGCATACAAAAAAAAGTAATACTATTAATAAGATTTGGATGCTATACTTTAACAAAAGTTTTAGAAATGTCAAGAGCTACTTAAGGTTTCGTTTATGAGTGTTCACAGTAAAATTTAGTTAAGATGTTAATTTATTTATTGATCTATAATAATATTAATAATGTACTTTCTTAATACATGTTACTATAGTAGCATCCTGTATAATTATGTAGTACATATTAAGTAATTTAATGTTGTAATTTTAATATAACTTAGATTAGTTTTTTTTATCACATAAACACTCGACAATATTAAAGCATACAAATTATGTCATATATACTTATAGCTCATGACTATTTTTCAAGAAGTAATGGCGCAAATACCTTTTATTTATGTAAATGCTAAATAAATAACATCGATTTAATCCTAAACATTGATGTAAAATACCAGTCATGATTAATAGCTCTCCTGTTTTTTTGTTATGTGTTATTAAAGATTAAATAAATCCATACATTTTTAATTATCGAATATGGAATTAATTTTCAATATTGAAATGCATAGGGTTATTCAAGATGATTAAAATGAGTAGGTATCAATGGTGTATTAACATTGGATTAATTAGAAGTAGTGCGGATGGAGCCTGCGGCGTATAGGGGGGCAGTTGACCCCTGGCCATGGGGACATACATATAACGTTGTCCCGTGCAATCACAGCATCCGCTACCGGATCCATGTCAATTAAAAAACGACCACTTCTCTTATAGTGACAACGTTCGCACTCATATTAAAACATAATTTATTATTTAATTATCATAATAGTTGCTTTATTACAAAACATTTGTATAAACTAACGGTTTAATAAATTTATTAATATTATAAATTATTTATGTAAATATTTATTATTACAAAACAAAGTATAGACTATACGAGTTTATTATAAATTTTTTCATTAGATATCGAAAGCAAAAAAATAATGTAATGTATGGTCAGACAGGAAAACGTGATCTCACAACTCTATTAGGGATCGGGGCTTTAGTTGGGGTTCTTATTGAATGAAAGCTTCCATTTATTAGATTGGAATCACTGGTGACCACTGCAGCCACTTAATTAGCATACATCCATATGTCTTAGGTTGATGACAATAATTTATGTACGTTTAATTTTTTATTAGTATATCTTTAGTTTGACAACATTATTATTATCATTAACTTAAGTTTAAATTTTTTATTAACAAACATTATTTTGCTCTATTTATACTAATAATAAAAATATAATTTTTGTTGTAATAATTTATATTTTATCAATTAGTTATTATGAATCAACATATATAATATTTCAAAGCAATATTAGAAGCATTAAACAATACATTCGAACTAATACAACGGTATTTCCTATCAATATATTGCGTCAGGGTGAAGATTAGAAAAGAATAATTGTGTTGGGGGGTCGGAAGTACTTGGTGTACCGATTCGTGGCTCACGCGTGAGTTACGGTGCCATCACGTGTTGACACGTCACGACATGAACTCGGGACTTCTTCGATATCAGTGCGGTTGACATCAAACATCCTCTTCTATGCCCATGATTCTACCTACACATGTGGCTTTCTATGCAAAATATCGCAAAATAGAGAAAAAAAATTATGACCGTACATATAATCAGAATGGGCACCGTTCTCAGATAAACGATGCCGCTACCTTATGACAAGACGTTGACAATAACTGGTACTCGTTAACATTGTTTTTTTAAACAAATATTCTTACATACTCTGTAACCTTTTACGTAACTATAGTGGCATAATTGACGTAACCATGATGAAAATTTATTCTTTCGTCGTCTTCAAAATTTCATGTTCTATATGTCAGATTTAATAACAGTATCTAATAATATATTTCTGAAATTTGTATTTTATGAATTCTCGTTTATATTACCTGCAATTGCGTGTCTTCTGTTTTATAAACATTGTTTGTAAACTGTCTTAAAATATTTATTAAATTTATAATTCAGTGCACAATACATAGTTTATTATTATACTAGTATAATAAGATTAATTATTTTAACATAATAAATGCTATACTTTTATATTAACATTTTCAAACAGCTATAAATTATTAGTACATAATAAGTTTTTATAATCTTATATTAAAATTTCTTATTACATATATAAATTACAAACCTATTTTGTAAAATTTATTAATTATCGTATTGACATCAAAATTATTATTTACAAGTTTAAATTTTGTTTTCAATTATAATACAAATAAATGTCTATAAATTGATATAAATATAGAATATAGAACATAGCTTTTGGGTTTAATAAAAGTTAAGATATTAAATATTACTTTCAGAACTTTCCAAGCCATGGCGATGTGTTTGCCATTGTCAATAAAAACTACAGTTTGCATCATATATCTTCCAGTTTGACCAGACTCTAAAAAATATACAAAAGTCAAGCAGATTCCAAAGCTATAAATCCCTATCTGGTCGAGTTTACGCTTATTTTTGGTTTTCACGGAATAAATCAATTCATTCAGTTGCTTGGTAAAGAAACTTTTTGGTCAAAAAGTCAGAGTTTCTAATGTAACGTTTTTGACAATTTATATGGCATTATTAGACGGATCAGATAATGCGTTCACTGACAATATACGACAAATTTTTAAGCAAATTTGGTTTCACTTCCAGTGGTGCATAATTGTTGTTCAATCAGCTAAAAGTAATTGTTTTAAAGTCAATTAGTTAGTTAGTTGTTTCCTCTGCTTTCTAGTACAATGGAAATAATAAAAACAGCTTTCAGCAAGTTTTAACGCAAAATAATATAATTGTTTTTAAATAATTGCACGCTGTGCTACATATTAACAATAATATAATCACTTTGATCAACAAAGATGTTGCGAAAAATAGTTTTTGGCGGTGGCGTTTTTAATATCAAGGCCAGGACATACCAATGATATTCAATTTGCAAATATTGTACATTAATGTACATTTAAATCTACGGCACCCTGCCTAGATTATGTTCTATATTAACTAAGATAGCTGACTTTTTGTGTAAGAAAACGGTTGTTAAAAATAAATGATTATTGCCTTATTATTAATGCAAAGTTTTACTCGACATATCTATAAATTGGCATAACTTGCAAGGCCTAGGCTTTTTTATAAAATTGTTGCCACAGTTACTTTACACGGTTACAAAGATCCTTAATGTCAATTATTTTATTAGTAGTTTATACAAATAAAAATGTGTAAGATCGAGTGATAAAAAAAAATTGAAAAAGGCTAATTCAATCAATTAATTTATGTTAAAGAACAATTTCTTAAATGTCAAATGTTGGTAGACTAAGTAATTAAAATGTAAATAAATAGAATTTTTTTATCAAAGTTTAATATTTATCATTTTAACATTAAAAGTTAGTTAGTGTTTGTCTCCCAACACGCTTGTTTGCGCCATTATATTCTAAAATTGTATGTATTGTTATAATTAATTGATTTAATAAGAACGTGCTCTGTAAATAATTAAATATTATTAGTTGTCATAAAATAATTTGTCAAAATAAAGAATCTATTAAATCTGCATACTTGCAATATTATATTTCTTAGATTAGGTATAAACAATAATCTAAGAAATTAATTTTTTACTTGATAAGAACAATGTGGTGAAGTGGAACAATTTCTCCAGTGCTGCATTATAAAACCTCAAAGCACAAAACATTGGTCCTTCGGAACCGGATTTTACTAGAATTTGAAATATAAAGAAATTTCCGCAAATAACTGAAACATGCCTAGCAAAAACGGAAACACCACCATAAACCCAAACAAGGTTTTAAAGGAACTTTGTATCAAAAAAAAATTAATAAAATTAAAACTGATGCGTTTTATTAATTTTCTAACAAATTTGCCAAAACTGACGATACACAAGAACTCATCACTGCAAAGGTACAAATTGATTCTTGCTACGATGAATTCTGCGCAAATTATTGTGCCATTTTAATAGAAGAACCTAAGGGAGAAGATGCACTCAAAGAAGAAATGAGTTAATTTGGAGAAAATTTTGATAATGCAATAACCAAAGCAAAGAAAATCCTAAGTTGCAGAAGCCAAGCTAAAGTTTCAGTTAGATCCACATGCAATACTATAAGCAACCAAGACTCAGTATAAATTGCCTTCTACATTATTACCCAAATTCTTGGGTAATCTTGAAGATTGGTATGGATTTCAAGACATGTTTATTCAATTGGTGGACAAAACCAAAAGCATTACGGCGGACAACGGCTGCATTACTTAATTTTTTTTAAGTGGTGAGTCAGCAGAAATTATTGCTTCCTTGGATGTCACTATCTAATTAAAGAATCGCTTGGCAACTATTAAAGAATCATTACGAAAACAAGCGATTAATTGTACGTAAGCACATATTTGCTATTTTTGACATTATTGGTTCAAAACAAAAATCATTAAAAAAATTAATTAAACTTTGAAACGGCATAGCAAAGCCATAATAACCAATATTGCTATTCAAAAAATGGATCCATTTACTAAATTAAAATCGATATCACAAATCTTATCTGATAACGCCCAACAATTTAAGCATAACTACAAGCTAGTTGGAACGGTAAACCATAACTAACCATAACTAGCATAAAATCTCTAACACGTCAAAAGTGTTTTATTTGCAAAAATAAACATCCTTTATATTTTTGCAACAACTTCAAATTAATAGAAGTTCAACAAAGAATTGACGTTGTGTACCCCAAAAACGTTTATTGAAAAGAAGTTTTGGCCAAAATGAAGCCTTGCAAGTTTGTGCAAAAAGTTTGTGAGATTGGCATGCTCGTGGCCAACACACACGGTCCCCGCCATCGTACAATGCGCACTGACAAGAATGTGGCTGCCATAGCCGAGAGTGTGCAAGTCAGTCTTGGAACATCGACTCGCCATCGATCTCAACAACTCAACATTTCACGCACCAGCCTGATGCAAATTTTGCACAAAGGCCTTGCATTATTTGCTTATAAGGTCCAATTGACTTAACAATTGAAGGCAAACAACCATCCGGTTTGATATAGCTTTTCAGTTTGGTCCTTAGAGCAGCTTGAAATAGACAACAATTTTTCTCGAAAAATTATCTTTTCTGACAAAGCGCATTTTTATTTTGGCGGCTAGTTTAACAAGCAAAACTGTCGCATCTGGGGATCAGAATCAGAAAACCCGCACGTGATTGTCGAGAAACCAATGCATCCTCCGAGAGTGACAGTTTTTTTTTTATGCTGCTAAATACGCTAAATACGCTATAGAGGCATGATAAACAATTTTTTGTGGCCAAAAATTAAAGACATAGACTTGGACAATCTTTGGTTTTATACAAGATGGCGCGCCATGCCACACATCCCGTGCCACAATCAAGTTTGGTTTATGCAAACAATCTATTAACAATTTAGATCCTTAAGGCTAATATTAAGCAGCCATTCGTGAGATAAAGCCAGAAACCGAAAAAGTGGATTAACAGGATGCGCTACTGCAAAGCCAGCCGAGGTAGCTACATGAATAAAATCGTGTTTCATAAATAATGGGAATGTTTGTTCTTTTAAATAAACCAATAATATACCAAAAAAAATTGATTTTTGTTCATTTTTTTAAATTCTTAAAAAGGGACTACTAGATGGACCACCTTTTATGACAGATATTGCCTGTTTTATTTATGAGTTTACTATTATAAATTTGCAGAATATTATTATTATTTATCTTTAGTCCTTAATACCTTCTTTTTGGGTGTTGTACTGTATTATTTTATAACTCTTTTATTCTTTTTTTTACAAGCTTGTCTATCTTTTCGCTATCTTTCTTCAATCCATTCCTCTATTTTCTGCTGTTTTGTGAGTTTGTTTGGACCAACTCTTTGTTTTTGTCTTGTATGTATGTGTTCTAGCTTTCCTAGCTGTCTATTCTCTATTACTCTTTTTATAGGTTCATTTTTTATTTCCAAATTCTTTATTTTATTTTTTCTTGTTATTCTATTAATTTTTATTAGAAATATTATCTCTATTGCATTAATTTTGCTTTTATTTCTTTCTGTTGTTGTCTAAGATTTGCTCAAGTATATTAAAGGCTGGTTTTAGAACTGCCTTTTGAATGCATTGAATATTCTTCCTTCTTTTCTTTTTCAACTCTTGCATCTATTTCCATGTTTAAATTCTTTGGTTCTTCTATTATTGTACCAACGTATTAATATTATACTTGTTCAATTAATTGTCAATCTAATTCTACTACCATTGTCTTTGTTTTACTTGTGTATATTTCCATGCCTATATTCTTCTTCTTTGTATACTCTTTTGTTTTCTTATAGTTTCTCTTCTTTGTCTGTTATTAATATCATGTCATGCGCAAACATTAGAATTTGAATACTAATTTGTTTCATTTTTCTCTATCCTGTATCTGGTCTTTGACTCTTTTTTGACTTTTTTTTAGCCTTGTCTATTAATATTGCAAAGAGTATAGGGCTTAGAGTTCGCAGAATAATTAAATTATATTCTATGTTAGAATCTTTTACTCAAAAAAAAAAAAAAATCTATAGTGAGCTTAAATCTAATATATGGATAAACAATTTTATATGCGGCCCGCGGAGTTATGATGCATTTCTAAAGTGGCCCGCAAGATTATTTGGGTTGGCCACCCCTGATCTAGACAAACCTCTAACACCCAAACATTGTTATCAAACATTGATTAACATTAAAAAACCTTATTACCTACAGCCGTTGTTGATATAATGGATAAAAATGATATGCCAAACAAATGCCGAGTGTTGCTAAAATTAATTCTTCTTCTTCATTCGATAAATTAGCTGAGAATCTTCTTACAAAATCTTATAAGGGAAGAGGATTACAGGTACCTAAACAAATCAAGCTGGCCGATCCCAAATATAACCTGTGGGACTGCATCAACGCAATAATTAAAATTGCAATATTTTGGAATCTGCTAATAGTAGAACAAATACAAATTATTGATAGATTGTATTAGGTCTTTTACTTTAAAAAATTAATAAGACAACATTATCATGTCAAGCACAAGTTGACATTGATAAAAAAATGACTACATTTTGGGAGTTTGAAGAGGTTCTCCATAAATATCAATTTATTAATTATTTTCAGGCTAAAGAACACTTTGCAGCAGACACCCAAAAAAATAAATCTGGACAATTTATTGTAAAATTTCTTATAAAAAAAATGCCCCTACACTTGGCGAATCTTACAGCATAGCATTAAAACGCTTCCTAATGCTTGAGAAAAGATTATGCGCTAATATTCATCTGAAGTTAAATTACAAAGATTTCATCTACAAATACGAAAAACTAAGTCACATGAAAGAGTTAAGAAATTAAGACAAAAATCAATAATTCTATATTACTTACCTTATCATCCAGTGATGAAGGATGTCAGCTTGACAAAAATGCGAGTTGTTTTTGACGCATTATGTAAAACTTCATTAAGTGTGTCACTAAACAATACGTTGCAAATAGGACCTGCCATACAACAAGACCTATTTAGCATAATATTCCAATTCAGGACGTTTGAATTTGTGATAATGGCTGATATAAAAAAATATATTGCCAGATAAAAGTAGATAAATCACAAACTCATCTCCAAATAATTTTGATTAGAGATAATCCCAAGGAAATTAAGACATTTGAGCTGAACACAGTTACATATAGAATGGCGTCATAATTCTACCATGCCATTAGATGTCTTGATGAATTAGCAATTTTAAAAGGTGCAACGTATCCAATGGCTGCAACCATAGTTAGAAGAGACTTCTACGTAGGTGATCTCTTTACGGAAGCCAAAACGTTTGCCGAAGCCAACAACATTCGAATTCAAGTAACCGCACTCCTAGAACGAGGCGGTTTTAAACTGAATAAATGAGCATCAAATAAATCAGCTTTTCTAAAACCGATAGATTATCAAGACACTTGTGATACAAAATCCATCAAGAAAAACAAAATTTTTAAAACTCTTTTACAGTGGAACGCATCGAATGACTTACTTCATTATATTAATTCTAAATCATCTATATCAAATAAAAAGCCAACGAAGCAAAACATACTATTGACATTGTCAGTATATTTGACCCTTTGGGTCTTATTGGTTCAATAACTATAACCGCAAAGATGATAATACAGAAAATATGGAAATTAAAACTAGGATGGGATGAATTCCTGCCGATAATTATTCAAACCTTGTGGCTAGCATTTTTAAACAACTTACCACACTTAAAAAACATTACAATACCCTAAAAATTGATTAATTGGCAACAACTAAAAAGAGTGAGATGCACGCTTTCTCAGACGTCAGTGAGCAGAGATACGGCACGTGCATTTATATATGACCAATTAACAATGTTGAATGCCGAAGTTTCGAGTTATTATGTGCTAAATTTAAAGTGGCCCTACTAAAAACAATCTCTATAGCAAGACTTCAACTTTGTGCAGTAGTACTACTAGCGCTACTTGTAAATAAATTAAAAGGATTTTTGAACATAGAAATAAGTCAAATATATTGTTGGACGGATTCAACAATAGTCTTAACTAGTCAAAACTAAAAAACCTTTGTTGCCAACAGAGTTAAAAAAATTACATCACTAAACATATGATTAGAGATATTTGTAAACCCACAAGAATCCAGCAAACGTAATTTCAAGAGAACAATTTCTCGATATATTAAAGAAACAGTCTATGGTGGCATGGCTCAAAGTGGTTTGTCAAACTAAGTGAACAATGGCCTGATTTCAATTTTTCAATTAAACCTTCCACGACTTTGCTAGAGAAAAAAGCACCAAAAAAATTATGCCTGTCCAATATAAACACCAATACATTTTTTGAAAAGGTTATTGCTTGTTATTCAACTTATAATCGACTAGTAAAATTTTATTAAAAATTGTTCAAAGTTTTTCAAACGATCCGGCACTTTAAAGACCGATAAATTATTCAAATCAGAAAAGAGCTTAATTCTAAACAAACCAAAACAACATTTTGAATTGAAATGCATGATTTAATAAACGGGCAAAGGGTTATAAAAAATAGCAAATTGGCTCTCCTCAATCTATTTGTAAACCTAGATAGTCTAATACATGTAGGAAAAAGATTCTGAAGAGATCCATAAAATGCTTTAGAGCCAATCCAATAAACACAAAGCAGCAGATCATGGGAAACCTTTCAAGTTTAAAAACAAACCAATCAAGATCATTTATAGTAACCGGTATAAATTACTGTGGGCCATTTCCAATCAAGATGGGAAACAAACAACCAAGCAACACGCCATGACATATATGGCATTGTTTGTATGTATCACTACAAAAGCGGTACACATTGAAGTTGTTTCAGATCTGACCACTGAAGCATTCTAAGCATCTCTGAAACGTTTCATTGCTAGTAGAAATATGATAAGTGACATATACAGTGACAGCGGCACTAATTTTGTTAGTGCCAAAAACAAAACAAAAAAATATATCAGTTGGTGAAGCGATCTGAAGTAAGTGTAATGGAACATCTCAACACAAAAAAAATACAATGGCATTTTACATCATCACGCGCACCTAATTTTGGTGGACTTTGAGAGGCAGCAGTAAAATCCACAAAAACTTATATGAAGAAAGTATTAGAAGAAACAAACTAACGTTTGAAGAATCAACAACATTTTTGTGAAAGGTAGAAGCGGTGCTAAATTTTCGACTTTTGTTTCCGTTATCCAGCAATCCAAATAATCTTGACTGCTTGACACCAGGACATTTTATGATTGGCGATGCGTTAACAGCATTTCCTTAACCAAATCTGTCACAAGTTTCAGATAATAAGCTTTCGCGTTGACAGCATTTAGAAAAGAACCGTCAGTTTGTTTTTAAAACAATGTTTAACAGAATATTTACACACACTCTAACAACGACCGAAGTATATGTTGAAAAAACGTCTCAGCTCAGAAATAGAACAATTTGTAGTTGGACAACACAATCCTCTTACGCTTCAAGTTAGGTTGCATCACCAAAGTGTTTTCTGGCAAAGACGGCATTGTTTGAACAGCAAATATAAAAACTTCAACTGACATAATAAAACGTGCATCGAACAAAATATGTTCGCTACCTAACAAATAAATTCTTTTAAAAGGTGAACTTTTTAATGGGGCCGGCATGTTTGCGCCATTATATTCTATAATAATTGTATGTAATGTTATAATTAATTAATTTAATAAGAGCATGTTCTGAAAATAATTCAATATTATTAGTTGTCATAAAATAATTTGTCAAAATAATGAATTTATTAAATCTGCATACTTGCAATATTATAGGTTTGTTCCAACCGACACCAAACGCGGTTTGGGACCGTCAGGAACTATGCACACAAACAATTACTGTGTATAAAAGATTGCCTAAGGATGACATATATTTGTTTGTGTGCACAATTTGGACAGTTTGCAAACTGTCCAAATCGTAGGTTGGAACAGACCTATTATTTCTTAGATTATAAACAATAATCTAAAAAATTAATCGTAATACGTTTTTCAAACGTTAGGTCAAGTAGAACAATTTCTCCAGTGCTGCATTATAAAACTTCACAGCACAAATAACCTTTTTTTTACATATTTGTAGTACAGGCGGTGCTCAGCTTACAATCGGCTTGCAGAACCAATATATAAAATTGGATAAAAAAAAATTTACATTTCAACGTATCTATTGTTAATTGTTAATAAATATTTATACACTTGCGCGGCCCAAAATAGCACACAAGTTGATCCACTGCATTCTAAACACACTAAAACTAAATAATAATGCAAAGTGTTTAATCAACTCTAAACATTAAAAATTGTAAACAATTTGTGTATGCACATAACTCTCGGTTTAAAACTTTAATCGCGTTGAAGTTTCTGGTGCAAGTTGGTGTTTTAGTAAAAAAAAGTAATGCATATTAAAACAATTTTTTTAAAAACATAATACTATTGAATTTCATCAAATGAGACTACACTTGTTAAAACTACCACACTGAAAACAAAATTTAAACAATTTGTAAAAACTAACTTTAAATTCAAAATATAATACAACTAAATAATAACGCTAGGTGTTTAATCATGCTATAACCATTTTGTATGTTTTTATCCGCACATAACTTTAGGTTTAAAATTTTAGACGCGTTAGTATGAGTTGCGCTAAGTAAGTTTTTTAAACAAATTTTACACCAACTATCTGTTACAAGTTGAGTGTACCACCGCTGGTTGTCAACGATTTGTGTTTTAGTACAAAGAAAGCTTTTTTTAACTTTATTTTAAACGTATTATAGAATTACTTAATATGTCACAACCATATAAAACTATTATTTAATTTTAACAAATAAAACCACACTAGTTAAAATTATTATATTAAAAACAAGATTTTAACAATCTGTAAACATTGGCCTAGAATTGTTTTGGATTAAAAACACCAACAAAAATAATTCTTTTTCTCAGCAACTCAACCAATAGCATTGAAAGTCTTACAAGCATTGTAAGCAGACAAAGTTTTGGTTCTACATCTCTAAACTGTCAGTATTTAATAGTTGAAAAATTGACAATGTTTTATAGAAATATTTATAGAAAATGCATTGTGCTGTTTTAAGAACTATAACTGGAATTTTATTTATTTCTAATGCTTTTCTAGTATTTAATTTGCATCTACTGAATAGTTTGTTATTAATCGTAAAACGTAGCAAATAAAGTACAGACCCAAGTTTTTTGTCAGTAAAACGGTGTGCAACAAGAACTGACGGAAAATTAAAATATAATTGTTTACGTCATTTGAGGTTTAATGCTGTACTAACAAATTTTAGACAAAATTGTTGAACAAGCACGGATGACTTTAGGATAAACACAGAAGTGGCAAACGTTTTTATTGTTAAATCACAGTTTTTTTCTTATTTTTTTTAGTGTGTTTTTGGATATTTTAATAAAATAAAAAATATATAAAATTTCAAAATTCAAAATAATTATTAGAATGTTGGTATCTTTTTATAAACAAATATAACCTCTAAATTATATGTATCAAACTTCAAAAGACTTAAAAAACCGGATATCAGTGAATGCGGGAGAAACAAAAATTTAATTTATTTACAAATTAATCAAAAATTTTTATTATATTATATACTTACTTGAAAATGTTATTAAAAATAACAAAACATGTTGTATAAAATAATATACTAATTAATAAATAATGAAAAATATATGAAATAATATGAATATAATAATAAATATAAATGAATTTCATAGAGTTAATAAAAAAAGCATTGAACTATTAGTTTATTGACACAATCTATTATATTATAGGGATCAAATTGATAATAATGAAAACAACTTTATTAACAGTTTCCATGATTATTTTTTTAGTTTGTTCAAGTTTATTAATAACGTAAATCATTTACAATTTTTAATTAATATGCTTTTATTTTTTAAGGAATTGAGATCTCTAAATTCTAGACTATTAAAAGTGCATTTATTTTCAAATCATTTAATTTTCAATGTTTCTTTGAAAAGATCATCGTGGATTTTTTTTTCTAGTTTTTTTTGTTTTGAATATAATGTTTTAAACGTCGTTAAATTTAAAGTATAAGTTGAGTCTATCTATTCTAGTTTTTGAAAAAATTTTAGTCAGTGTTTTTATGATGTGTGATATGATCTTCTAATTATCTAGTTTTTTGAAAAGTTTCACCCAGTATGTAAAAATTATTCACTTTTTGTTGTAAGTAACTTATTTTTGTTTTATCAAGTGTTTTTCAAAAATATTACTTGTTTTTATTGTTATTAATAAACATTTAAAATATATTAATTTATTGTTACGTTTTAGATGGTTTCCAAACGTATAAAAAAAACATCTATTAATGATAAAAAACAAATCAATTACTTAAAATCAATTACTGAAACCCAATCTAATTCCAAAACGGCAAAGCTTGTTCAAACTTAAGAGCATACCAACCGTTACCTTGATTTTCAGTGTTGTAGTAAAAACAGCTACTTTAGCGTCATTAAAAAAAGATTAAACTATATTTTGTCCGAGTATTTTAGCTAAAATTTTTAATTATTAATTGACTAAAACACTCTGACCAAATATAATTTAATTTCAAATCTTGGCAAATAATTTGTTGCAAGTTTGAGCTCAAGCTTTGAGAAAAAAAATTAGGATATTATAGCTTTTTTTAATTTATACCGTTAGTCTAATATACAATTAATATCTTTTTAACCATAGTTACATTTAATATAAAAGTGTGGGTGGACCAGATCCTAGGTCTTGTCAGTAGCTACAGTGCCTTCGTTCTCTCAATTAACGGGTAAAATAGTATTTTCAGGTACATATTTAAAGGCAGCTTGTGTGGTAGTAACACAAGTGTAAACTTTAAAGAATCTGTATTGGTAAACATGCGGCAAAAATTATTCTAAAAATATTTTGTCCAATGATGATTTCTGAAAAACCCTTTTGTTTTGAAGATTTGCAACAACTTTATTCAATATTTGTTGAAATTATTAATGACAATAAAAGTATGACGTACGCCAATGAGTATATCAAGTACAAAAAATTAATGAGTTTATTAAGTACAAAAAATTGTTAACAATAACTTGGAATGGTTGATTTTATTTGAATACGTCATTGATCATCACATGTATTGGTTGCAGTTGGTTAGATTAAGTGACTTTTGGCTGTTTGACGTGATTATTTAACAGCAACATACGGTGATTGCTGGATTGGTCAAAGTAGGTCACACGCATGGCCTGATTAATCCCCAGATTTAAACCCTTTGGTATATTTCTTATGGGATTATCTAAAATCATTAGTTTACGCTAAACTTGCAAAATTGGATAACTGCTGGGAGTAACACAATTAGAAACAAGTCTAGTGTGTTTGAAAAAATTTGGCACTTAATAAAGAAAAGATTTAATGCTTCAATCCAGACTAAAGAAAGTTATTTCAAACATTTATTGTAGATTTCGCAACTTTACATGTACTTTTTGATAATAAAATGTTGTAATTGTCGCACATTTTGGTTACTCCGTCTTCAAATCAAGAAGAAATTATTATAAGACAAAATATTCTTAGAATAAGCTAAGAAATAACTCCTTGAATTTTTGCCACATGTTTATCTAACACCCTGTATATACAAGGTGTCAAGGTGTCAAGGCTCAATGCGCATAATTAATAGCTTATTAGCTTATTCCTTGGACAATTTTAAGTTGAAAATGCCTTATGCACTTTTATTCAAAACTCAATAGTTATAGATTTATGGGCAATTTTAAATTCAAGTGAGCGTAAAGATAAAGTAAAAGCCATATTGAATAAATGTAAAGTTTTATTATTTAAATATTTTTTTTACTCTTAATTAGTATTTTATTAAAGTTTTTATTTAAAATGTTCTCTTGCTGCCTCACAACACATTCTTGCTCTTTTAACAATTGAAGACATAACTCTTTGAATACTATCTGGGTTTTTTTTATGAATGCAGCTGCAGCCATAATATATTAAATTAGCTCATCTCTAGTTTGTGGTTTATAAGAATACACCAAATTTTTCACGTGTTCCCACAGATAATAGTCAAGAGGCGTTAGTTCTGGTGATCTAGGAGACCAGAAAACTGGAGCTCCTCTTCTAATCTACCGGTTAACAGATGTTATGTAGATATGTTCTTACATTTATACCAAAATGTGATGGTGCGCCATCCTGCTGAAACCATATATTAACTCTATTGTAAAGTGGTACATCCTTAATTATGCTGGCATCTTGTTTTGTAAAAAAATTAAATAACGTGCAGATGTTAATGTTTTTCAAATATGAATGGCCCAATAAGACGGTTATTAAAGACATTACACCAAACATTCACTGAAAAGCAATGTTGAAAATGCAATTCCGTAATTTCAAAAGGGTTTTTAATTACCCATGAATGTGAATTCTTTGTATTTATGATTCCATCTCTTATAAACGTAGCTTTGTTTGTAAACAGAATTTGTTCACATAATTGTTGGTGTTCAATCAACCAACGACAAAAGGTAATACGCGCTGCGTAATCTACTAGTTTGTAATTTTTGGACAGGTTGTATGTGATAGATAGATAGATTTATTAAAACATTTGAAAAAATTTACAAAAATAAATTTACACAAACATTCATGTCAAATATTAATACAATAATATATAAACTTAAAAATAAAACAAACATAATGACACAAAACTGTATACATTATTAATATATAGATATTTTAAAATACAAAGTTAAAAATTAAAATTTAGATTATACAATATCTCTCCTGCAGAAAGTATAGTACTCTTCAATTGAATAACAATTGCATTCTATAAGAATTTTTTTAACAACTTTTTTGAATTGCTTTTGATTATTTATCTGTTTTACTTCATTTGGTAAAGCATTGTATAATTTACATCCGGTATAGTAATACCCTTTTTCATAAAGAGTTAGGTTATGTTTTGGTAATAAAATATCATTTTTATTACGTGTTTGATAATCATGATTGACATTATGCATCATAAACGTGGACATATTATTAAATACATAACATAAAGTTGTAAAAATATAAACACCACAAAACGTTAAAATATTTTGTGTCTTAAAGACATCTCTGCAAGACACATTCCACTTTAAACCATATATAATTCTAATAGCTTTTTTTGAATAATAAAGATTCTATCTGCACTACTCGCTCTTCCCCAAAACATTATTCCATATTGCATAACTGAATAAAAGTTACCATAGTACATTGTTTTTAATATATCTTTGCTACAGTGTTTAGATAAAATTCGAAAACCATAGCAAATACTAGAAAGTTTGGAAGAGATAGTGCTAAGATGTGATTGCCATTTAAGATTATGATCTATTTCTATTCCTAAAACTTTTGTAGAATCAACAACATTCAGTAAGTCATTATTTATTGCAACTAAGTCACCAATTTGACCATTTGACTGAGCAGTTACAAACAGTACGATAGCAGTTTTATTTTTATTGATAGCTAAACAGTTTCTATCAATCCATTGTAATATGTTTTTATACACCACATTTACGTTTACAAGTATAGTATTTAAATCACCCTTCAGTAATATGTTAGAATCATCAGTATATGACACCAACATAGACTAAGTGATAATACTGGTAACACATTTATTAAAATCATTTGCAAATATTAAAATCAAGGTCGGTCTCAGTACAGATCCTTGTGGTACACCACAAGTAAGCATTTGCGTTTCTGAACAAATTTCCTCTCCATTCACTTGAGTTACTACTGCTTGGTAACGGTTTTTTAAGTACGTATTATACCAGTTGCTTGCCATACCTCTAATTCCATATTGTTCTAACTTTGCTATCAGTAAATTAAAATTGACACAGTCAAAAGCTTTGGACAAGTCAATAAAAACACCAAGTGCTAATAATTTCTTATACAAAGCTCCTAAAACATTTTCAGTGAACGTTGCCAAAGCAGTTTTTATTGACTTTCCTTGTGTAAATCCGTGTTGACTGGATGCAAATAATCTTTTAGAGTTTAAAAATGTACAATTTTATTGTTCATTAGATGTTCTAAAATCTTGGATAAGCTAGATAATATACTTATAAGACGATAATTAGCAAGTGTATTTGTATCGCCTTTTTTATGAAGAGGTATAACAGTAGCTAATTTAAACCTGTCAGGAAATATACCTGTATTAAAAGATACATTGCAAATATGTTTTATTGGAACAACTATAAAATTAATAATCTTCTTTAGTAAAAAATTTGAAATATTGTCAGAATTACTAGAGATATTATTTTTTAATTTTTTAACTATTTGAATTATGTCGTACTCATCAATATCTCGTAAAAATATTGTAGAACTACACATATCAATATCTTCATTTACAAAGTCCAGGTTACCGTTAGTGCGATTTGTAAAATTGAAAAGTAATTGTTGAAAAAAAATCATTGAATGCATTGCAGACATTTTTTGCATCATTTACGGTATTTCCAGACAATTCAGGAAATGCTCTAGTACAATCTGACTTTCCTTGAAATTTGTTTATAATTTGCCATATAGATTTATTTTTATTTGCAGCATTAAAAACAATATTATCATGGTATTTCTTTTTTGCTTCAGATATTGTTTGTTAGTATAAATTATTTGCAACAATATAATCACCTTTAAAGACTGAATTTGTTTGTGATAGATCATACAAAAAAGATACAGTTCTTTTCAGTTCTATTATATCTGCAGTTATCCATTTATAATCTTTACTTGCAGGGTTAGTTCGAAATTCTTTAAGTGGAAAGTGTTGTTCATATAAAACATTAAATATATTATAAAAAGAATCTAAAGCTTGATTAGGACAATTCTTATTAAATTCTTGATCCCAGCAAGTGTTCTCTAAGCTGATACAAAAAGAAGCAATACAATCTTCATTAATAGTACGTTTTTTAAAAGTGGATGTTTTTGGAACATTACATTCTATTAACAAAAATTAAATTCTAAAAACTGACCATAGTGATCAGATAGATTACATTTGATTACATTTGCTTTTATTTGATTGACATCACTATTTATAAATATATTGTCTATACATGTGCTTGAGTTTTTTGTTACTCTAGTTGGTTCTTCGATGGTAAAATGAAAATTATAGCTTAACAATAAATTTAAAAAATCAATTGTGAGTTTATTGTTTGTTTTAAATATGTCAATATTAAAATCACCAGTTAAAAAAATAGTTATATCTTTAGTGTGTACTTTATCTAATAACTTATGCAATTTTTCAATAAAAATAGTTGTATCGCCTTCAGGAATTCTATATACACCAATTATTAAATATTTATTCTCCATCCAGAACACCTCAACTGCACAGCACTCAAAATGATTCTGAACCGAAAAAACATTTATATCATAACGCATTTTAACACCTCCTTTAAAATCTACTGAAGAAAATAATGCAACACCTCCACGTTGATTGGGAGGACGACAGTAGCTGCTACGCAGAATATATCCTTCCAAATAAAAAAAAATCAAATAATCTTCAGATAGCCAATGTTCACTTAATATTACAAACGATGGGATTAATTCTTTTGTTAAAATTTCCAACTTTAATATTTTATTTGTAACACTTTGAATATTTAGATGAAAAATAGATAATGATTCAAAATTTTTTAATTTCCCTTTTCTGCTGGTCTCCTTGGGGTTAGAAAAAACCTATTTACTTTTACACCTACAGGCCATATCTCTGAATTTTTTAAAAACTCTAACTTAGAAATAGGAAAATTTAATTTAAAAGAAGAGTAGTATTCTGGTTGCTTAGACTGTAATTTTTCACATTTGGCATATTTAATTTCTTTAGTTTCTAGATATTCTACAATATCCTTTTCTTCTAAGTTAGGAGTTAATCCACATATATGAAGATAGCCTTGTCTTTCAATACCTATTATTTTTATAGAACCGGTGGCAGATCCAAATACTGTTTTTTTTTTTTTAATATTGTTGAAAGTTTTTTTAGGTATTATAAATTCATTTTCAATTTCAATGGTGCTACTTATTTCTTTGTTTTCTTTGGTAATTTCAGAAAATGTTTTCTTTTTTATTTTATCTTCGTGTTTTCCTTTGGTGCTATTTTTTCTCTCTCTTAAGTTTACATTGGCAATTATTTCTGGAGTATTTTCTTTTGGTTTATTAATATTGCTATCAATAGTATTTATGGCAATATAAGATGCCACGATGCCATGTGGTTGTTTCTTCAAATTAACGTTAACTGGAATAGTATTTCTGTTGGCTTCTAAGTAATTTATTTTGTCATACAACAAAACAACTTTTTCTCTTAGCTCACTAATGATGGAATTTTTATCTTCTATTATTAATTTGAGAAGCTCAGTTGTATAATTATTTTCTTCTCCATCGCAACAGATAACGCGGGACTTATCAATACTTTTTGGCTTTGTTTTATATTTATTTTGTATGCAACTTTTGTGGTATACATTTCCACAATTAATACATATTAATGTTTGACTGACTTTATCTTTGCAGCATTTAAAAAATTTATCCTCAAATAATGGATCGCCCATTTTAGTAATTATATTTATAATTTATAATTATTTGCCAATTCAATGTTACGCTACTGGTTGGCTCAGTAACTATGCGCGCAAGCTGCGACGCAACAAAACGTTAGCTTCAATACAACTAACCTCAATCATTAATCATAAGAAATAATATTAATTCTACTCACAGTTTCATCATGAATTAACAACATACATAAACTGCATTGCTTATTCACTTCATTCTATAAGAGTTATTCCATAAATAATAAATTGGTATATTAATATTGATGGTGTTTACAATGACACTTTACTAACAAACACATAGGGGTACAAACCATATTTTTTTAATGTTCTCCACATTTTCATTTAATTAACATGAGATGATTAGATATTCTTCAAACACTAGTGAAATGACAATGTTCGATCAAGTTAAGAATAGCTTCCTCTACAACAAGTTCTTGGCGTACGGAACGTTCTGCAGTAGCTTTCAAAACACTACCTTTTACTGTTAAATGACAATGCACATTAATAAACACTTTTGGGTTAGGTGTTCTTTTCAGGGAACCTTTTTTGATATTCCCGCACTGACTCTCTTGCATTTAAATTGCAGTATATATAAACAAAGTAAATATTGCCATATTTTTGATTTAAAAACTTAGCCACACTAAGTTAAACTTAAAATGACAACTTCAAATTGTTATCATCAAAACACTTGACAAAAGATTATAAAACATTTATCACGTCAAGCTCACTTAATTTTAATATTGTCTTTAACTCTATAACTATTAAGTTTTGAATAAATTTGCATAAGACATTTTTGACTTAAAATTGTCCAAGGAATATGCTATTAAGCTATGGGCATCAAGTCACGGGACACCCTGTATAATTTGCACCCTAACAAATAATTTGTAATGTTTAAATATAATCAATAAAATTGTTTTGCATAAATAAATAAATAAATATTCAAAATTAAGTTAATAATTGTAAAATTAATATTACATTTTATTTAATAACTTTAAAAATAGAATACAATACTAAATTAACATTTTAGTAATGTTAATAACAAAAATCATAGATATCAATTAATTAATAAAAAAGAACCATAATATCTTTAAATAATTATACTATTATGTATATACAGAATTATAAAAACAACTATAAATTCTCAGCAATTTGTTTCAAAAATAAACATTTAACAAGTACAAACAACTACTTTATAACTAAAATAATCAATAAACATACATACATTACAAAACTAAGACACTACACAACACTTCATACGTACATACCTAACCTAACCTAACCTAAAGCAATACATGTTAATAATTGTTTTCTAGTTATAACAAATTTATATAAAAAAAAACTCAAAAATATAACTACAAGAAATATTAAAAATATATATATAATAGGCATCTTAATATACACAAAAACATTGTTTGCTCTATTGCACTCATGCCTTTGCTCTTAACTTTCCCACTTCTTGCGTTCTCATTTGACACATTTCATTGGCCAAACTATAGTAGGACTACTGTACTTGTAAGCAAAGTTGACAAGGCTGACGCAGGAAATTTCAAATATATCTCAGCTGTTGAGGATTTATTCAAATATTCAAAACAGTTTAATTTATTTTATTGACAAACTTAAAATGCATTGTGCACCGGTGCTCTGTCATGTTGGTACATACCACATTGTACATTTGAAGGCGCATCTTCTAATCAGTTTATCAAAGTTATTAATCCGATGTGGTAATACATAAAGTCCAATTATATAATTACCTACAATACCGGTCCAAACGTTAATACTGAAGCGTTGTTAAAAACAATTATTCTTGTAGCATGATGGTTTTTGTATTCTCAGTTGCATGTGCGCATATTATTTTAGATATTAATACCATTTTGTGTAAACTGTGTTTTATTTGTCCAAAGAGAAGTTATCAATAGCGGGTTCCATGTTCTCCGGTTCTTCAAAACTGGTGACGTCATCTGTCGAAACAGCACCACATGAGCAGGCAGAGGTAACGTTCAATCCACCTAGTGGACGATAAGTAAACAAAATTTTGTCTACCTATAGGATTATGGTTAAACTATCGAGTTGCAGAACTCTGCAGGAAAGAGTTTTGCAAAGAAATGTTTTAAAAATAATTTTTGTAATTTAAAAAAAACAATAAAAAATTAAAAAAAAATGAATTGGGCCAGGCATGGAGAACAAAATACAATCCAACACAAAAAAAATTGAAGTTTATATTACTTGTTCCGCTGACAAAAAAGTTATTATTCAGTTTATAAGCACACAAAAATGCTAACAAATATTTTATCAAGATATAAAACATACATATAAAATAAAATTTAAAAAAATATAAAGCAGAATTTTGTTAGAATAAGCGATGTAAATTACTGTTATTTTTATAGTTGATTTGGTTTATATAGGCAAATCGGCCTGTATTTATAACATTGTTGCGAGCGGCTGCTTGAATATTTAATTAAACATAAATTAAAAAAAAAAAATTAAAAATAAAAAAAAAAAAATTATACTTACTTATTTGGAAGAAATACATGTTGGACATAATCTTTTTAATTTTGATTTCTTTGTTAGCAGTTGTTAAAACTGCAATTCTATTTAAATCAGGCAGTTGTGTTGCTGAAGGAATTTGAATTACTCTGTAAAAAAATGTTTTTAATTTAGAAAAAAAATATCAAAATATAATTACCGTAATTCTAAACTCTACAAACTTATATATTCTGTAGATAATCTTTTTGGTGTTTGAGTAAAACATTTAAGATTATTTACTATACTATCTGTCATTAATTAAAAAAACAATTGTTTGCTGGATCTGGTAGTATCTAATGATGAATGCAAAGTCTAGTTAGGAACATCCAACTTGTATTTATGGATGATCCTCATCCACCTCTATCTATCTCTATTTCTAAATTATATTCTTACCACAAACAATTCTCTATTAACTCATCTAGCTTTAATTATAGTTTTTGTAAAGTTAACTACCCAAGTCTATACAATCTTATGATAGCAACAAATAGGTTGTTTTTAAACAGTTTAAATGACGATAATGTAGTCTGCGAACTATTTATATAAAAATATACAAACTTTTAAATTCTACTGTACCTAAAAAGAGCACCTACTTTTTATAGTTTGACTACAATATAATTGGCGTTATCAAACAAAAACTTAATTTATTTAAATTGAACAAGAAGTACAACAACACATACATGCTGAAGGAATACAAAACAAAATTTATAATAATTATATAAATAACATTCAAAACTTTATAATAAAAGATTCTAAACAATTTTGACACTTTATAAACAAAAAAAGAAACAAGCACCTTAAAATATTATGGTAATGAAGAAGTTAAGCTAATCCGCAAAACATAGTAACGTAAATGTTTTGCAGAATATTTTATCAGTGTTCACACAAAGCAAGACAATACAGATAATTTTACAGCTAAAACTGAATTCAATTTAAACTGTGTAATAAAACCCATATTTAATAAAGATGAAACAATAGCGTCAATAAAAAAATTTAAATCTAAACTGACCAAATTGATAATCAAAGAACGGTCTTTTTTGTCCTATCTAAACCATATGTATAATTTTTAGTCATTTACTACAAATTGGTAAGTTTTTCTAGATATAAAAAACATTAAAAGTTTATCTAGTATTCAAACACAGAGATTTGCGTTTAATTAAAAACTACTGGCCTAGTTTGATTTAACCTTGATTTGCCAATGTTTTTGAGGGTCTTTTATATAATTATATTTACACCAATATTGAGTATTTGAATCTGTATTCCTTTATATTAGATATAGGTTTCTTCTAAATATAAAATGTATATTTTGTAGTAGCATTGTAGGTTTTTAATTTTTAGTTTATTAGTTAGGTCAAGTAGTAGAACAGACGCTTCATCATTACCTTGAGGATAAAGTACTAAAATTTGCTTAATTTTACTTTTAGTTTGGGCATCTATAAATATTTTTTTTTACTTTGTTATATTCTATAAATTAATCGTATAAATAAATGTGATTTATTATTATTAATATTACCCAGCACGTTATATTAATTTAACCAACATGGCTTTATCAACAAACGCTTAACTGTATCAAATTTAAGTTGTTATACTCAATATGTTTTCACATTGTTAAATAATAAACAACAAGTGAATGTAATATATACTGATCTTTCTAAGGCAATTTATAAAACTAATCCTGTTTTTTTTTTAACAATATTAGTCAGTTTGGATTACACAAAGATTTTGTCTTGTTTTTAAATCTTACTTGCACAACTGTAGTACATTTGTACAGTATAAATGGATTTAAGTCACATGCATTTTTTTCATCTTTAGGTGTGCTTCAGAGATCTAACCTTGGCTTTTTGTAGTTTAACAATTATATTATTCTTTGTACGATTTTATAGAAAAAAGTTCATTACAATTTTTTTCTAAAAATGCAACCCTAAAAAGTTACAAACGATAAAAAAATGTAAAAAAACTCAAAAAAATGTTTTTTTCAAGATTGTTTATTACTCGGAAATGGCTTACTGAAAAAATCTGAAATAATTCACATGATCAGGATTCATGTAAAGAAACGCATTTCCAGTGGTTTGAGCACTTTACTCATACATGGCTATATATACATATATATGACAAACCAGTAGTGCACCATATAGATTAAAAGAGTACACACACAAAAACCAATACTCCACTTTTTCCAAACATTTACAAATACATAAAAACACTTTCAATATTAAAAACAAAAACATTATAAAACTTTTACACCAATGTAAAACAGGCTTAAAAATGTCAAATTTAGAGTCATATAAAATATACAAAATAAAAATCAATAAAAACTACATATGCTTGAACATACAAATCAATAACAAGACTAACACACTCAACAACAATAATCACACCATACAATAATTAATCAACGTAACAATAACCACAACTTAAAACCTAAAGTTTACAATATAGGCAACCAAGTATACACTTATTGTAAATATTATAAAAATAAAATATAAAAGTTTTAAGTACAACATCTTATTTTTTTAACTTTTGCAACTTAAAAACAATAACATATATATTTTTTTATTTTTTCTCAAACCAGAACAGCGTGGCCCATAGAATATGTGAAACGTAAACGCAAATGAAAAATGAATAAAGGCATGATTGCAACAAAGAAAACATTTTGTGTAAATTAAGTTGTCTATTATAATGGCCAATCTACTTTTGGCTCGCAACAGAATAAACGTAAAAAGAACATTAAACACAACCAAAGTGACATCAACCACAAAATATAAACAAACCAAACAAACGTCGTTTATTAACCTGTTGGGCTAAGTGTTAAAAATGTAAAACATATTGTTTTTTAATTTTGTGGATTATATTTTTAGCAAAAATACTAATAAAAGTAAATAGATGTATAGAAATATGCTATACATAAACTGCATATCTACATGTCTATAATTTATTTATGTTTACATATTTGTATAACAATCTTATGTAATTTTTTTGCTGTAAGAAAAACAGTTAATAAATATTTTTTTTTATTAACCGATGTTATCAAAATAAGAATTAAAATTTCATTATAAAATGTTTTAATTGGATCTTTTGTGTCAAGATTTTTGTTGAATTTTTACAAATAATTTAATAAATAAATCTAACAAAAACTGAAGAATTTGCAAATACGGTCAATTTGTTGAGTATAATTACACCTATAATTAGCATTCTGTGTATTTGTGAGGTATTGGCAGTTGACAATATATAATTAGATTAGAATTAGATTCTATGTCTGTTAAAACAGGTCAAAAACCCTTTTGAGTTATCTTCTTCACATACTAGTTATTGACTATTCTTTGAGTCTCAAGACCGTTTCGGGGACATTTTCCCCGAGATTTAGAAATAAAAGATAGTCGATAGCTAATGTGTGAAGAAGACAGAAACATCTGTATCACTCAACGGTATTAGACTTGAAATTGAGACATTTCGTATGACAACCAATAATGCTAATGACTAGCTCACTATGCTCATACTCTAGTCAAGCATCACGTTAAATTATTTGAAAAGACCGATTAATAAGTATTAGTACGTTATAAGTCACTTAAAATCAGTGGTCACAAACACATTTTTTGTTGTTGATTTACGTATCAATATCGTATTATTCTTGATATTAATTTTTTCTAAACTATTTACAAAGCACCAATACAACAATTACAATTAATTAAAGTTTCTAATTATGTAATCATCTCTTGTGACTTAAATATGACTTGTGTTATACCGCGGATTTTAAATAGCTATTTGATAGTGCATCTAGGAGTCTTTTAGTGAACTACAGCTTTACATGAAAAACCTAAGATGTTCAATAAAATACATGCAGATAGTTACGTAAATTACCTTAGTTGTGTATTTACGTGTGTCTAATATAATTTATTTTAGCTTAACCTGACCTTGTCTATAATAATTGCATTATATAAAATAAAATATACAATAAATAATTTTATAAAAAAAGCCTAGACAGATAATTTAAGATTTGGATTATTATCTGTCGACTTGCCTAGACAATTCATTTGAAGCTTTTGTACACTATAAAACTAAGCTCTAAGAAGCTTGCCCTGTAATGTACTAGCTTTGCTACCGGCCTCAATTTTTTTATTAATGTATTGTAATTAATATAATCAACAATATTGAATTTAAATGTACAAACAGTTATTTATTATGAGCTAGTGTTGTCATTTAGTGAGGGTGAGAGAAATGCAAAATAGATATCAACCGCCAATATTTATAACGGTACCTATACCAACAATAAAAAATCAACTCTCTTAATTAAATCCATTAGTCTAAAAGAACGGTGTCGTCTAATATTTCTATACGTAGCACATGCCAAAAAAAGGGACAACGTGAAAAAAATAAATCATTTTAAAGCGTCCCGCATAGAAAGGGTTTTTTATACACACCTGGCTACTTGGGCCCTTTTTATAAAGCTAAGTATGCGGGCACAAAGGGTAGAGAAAAAAAAGAGATGCATAAAAAAATCGGGGGACACTTTTTGCTTGAGCAAATACAATTTTTTCCTTTCATTTAGTTTCCTGTGCTAACATTACACAGACTCATTTAGATGTTTCCTATTCATTATTATGCCCGGTTATCATTTGAATGAGAAAGGGACATAATTAATTAAATAAAATTTATTAGTGGGTTTGTATATAACAGTTTCAGTTATTATTATTTTTTACTGTCTATAGTAGATTAGTTCAGGATATTATAAAAACTTGTTACTGTCATATATTTTTAATTGCTATAGCTTTTGTTATCTAAAATGAATTGAAATTAAGTTTTTAATAAACTAGATTTTTGCCTATTTGCTAATTGGTTAACAGCACATTTTCATTTGTTTAGAAAGTATTTTATATTTAAATAAAATATTATATATATTTTTAAAAACAGTAATTTGTTATAATTTATTATATATGATGTGAATCATTTTTTTTCCGTTATTTCGTTTTTTAGTTTTAAAAACGTTTATTTCAAAAAACTTTAACTAAACTAAACAAATTAATATTTAATTAAACATAGAGTAATTGGTGTGGCCGACACTTTGAGACCTTGACACCTAACGGTATAAGATGTTATATATATAATTACTCAATGATTGCATTTTTAAATATTCTAAATGATATAACGTGTAATGAAGTATTGTAATATTAAATGCATCAAAAACATACGTAATAACAGTCACTATTTAAATCTTTTATAT
Organism: Tachinus rufipes; assembly: GCA_963932245.1. Classification (NCBI taxonomy): domain Eukaryota; kingdom Metazoa; phylum Arthropoda; class Insecta; order Coleoptera; family Staphylinidae; genus Tachinus; species Tachinus rufipes. Next base: position 64,217,122 of record OZ010745.1, on the reverse strand, counting down.
TAACATAGTGTTTATAAAGAAGGTTTGCATAATATAGTACGTTATATTATTACCATGCATTGATATTAATTCAACTAAACATCCTTATAACGAATTTTGGGTTTTGCATATCATAATTATTATTGATGAGTAACGATTTTTCTCTACGCTCCCTTAAAAATATACCTAAGATATATTTCAAAAGACAAACATATATGTTACCCCCGTGAGAAATATTTAAAAAAATGTGAGGGGTAAGCAGTACAATAAAAAAATCGTCTAGGTGCCGGACAGTTTTTTAACATAGCGAATTTAAATCTCTAGGATCGTTAGGGTACTACTTGTGGGAAAAAGTTACCCTCAGATTTTTTTCTCCAACTACCGACGGTTGCCTTAAAAAACTAATATGCAAATTTCACATACAGTTGTAAAAAATGATAATAAATTGTAGGTAATTTTTATATTTTTTATCTTATTTTTTGTCGGTTTGGTAACGGTTATAAAAAAAAAACCATAACAATTTTATAATTGGTGTTTAATTTAACTTAATAAAGAACCCTTCGACGAGATTGTTATCGCTTACAGTTTACATGCAAAATCTGTACTGAATGGATTTTTTATAAACGTGGGGTAAACGGTATTGTTATATAAACACCCACCCAATAAATTAATTTTTCAACAAGTTTTTTGTTGAGACGAGGCGCATTAATTCACTACACACATAAAACACATAATTTATTTACTTTACATAATAGAATAGTATTAATACTCACCAAACAAATTTAATTCTTTTCATTTGCTTAAATTAAGAATTCCCTGCTCTTCTCGATATATAAAACGTTGGAAGCTACAACCTGTTGCATGGCTTAGTGAATAAGTAAAAAATAGCTGAAAAGCATGTAAATTAATTCCCTTAACAAGAGGGAGGATTTTTTATTGCCTGTTTATGTAATTATCATTCGACTTTTGCGGGCGTAATATCCCCATGAGTTCGTACAGAAAATAAGCTTTGTGTATTAAAGTAGCTCCGGCAAAATTTATGTGCTCATGTTTTAGAATGATTTTATAAAAATCCATCACGTTTATAATGTATATAAATATATATAATACTATTAACTGTCTTATATTTTATTTATTTTGTTTGTTAATACATCTTAATTGGAATAAAATATATATTGATAGATCATTTAAAAAAAAAAAAACGTTTATTAGGCTGCGCAATTATTGTTCAATTTCTATTTTATCAAATAGAAATATCAATATGTATTTATTATAATTGCAAACATACTGGTTATTTGTAACTCCATATTTAGCAAGTATGATAATATAGTATAGTATATATCTAAGATACTGTAAAAAAGCAAAACACAATTACTTCTAATCTAATAATTACTACATTTATATTTATATTAACAGAAATTACTTGATTATACTTTATATTAAATCCTAGGCAAAAAATTTTATTGTTTACATTTTGAGAATAATTAGTCTATTTTTTTCAGATATAATTTTCTCAACTCAAAGTCAATCGTTTACAATATTTGTCATCAAATTATAAGTAAGACAAACGACAACCAAATAACTAGTTAGTTACTTTGTTATTCTATTAACGCTTCAATTCAACAGTCTATAGAGTATAGTATTGGCTTGATAACATGGTTATAAAAAGTTTTTTTTATTACTTAATTTAATTATACACATATTTATATTTATGAAAGTAATTTTATTAAAAATTTAAACAACGAATTCCTAACTTTTAGATAGGGTTTATTTGAATTATAATTTAATGCCATTTTACTAAATTAGTCTACCCATTTTACAATTAGTGATTAATTGTTTTAGGTTGGTAACACACTTTTTGGTTTCTCAGATCTTAAAAAAATCGTCTGGAATTTTATCTTAAAAAGTTTTAATTATAGTTTGCTATTGATAAGCACTTGCTGGCTGCATAGAAATTGACAAATATAGTGACAACGTGTTGAGTTTTATGTAACAATATTATTTAATAACAAAATGAAAATTTTTTTATAACATTAAGTTTTTAACTATTTTATGAATTATTGTGTAAATAAAGTTTTATATTTGTGTGTGTTTTGATTTAAAAAACAAAATATGTGTCAGCCTAACTTGCGTGTTTTCAGGTTTTATATCCGTACTGAATGTTTTATTTTACAAAATGTGTATGTACAGTTTCTCTAAGAAATAAACTATTATTATTATTTTTTTGTTTTTATTTTTGCGTCGATTACTAAAGTTATTAGCTATTTAATTTAATAATAATAACTTCAGGTTATAGATCTGAGGAGACAAAACCACACATTAAAATGGTTAAACAAATAAATAAAGGGGAAATATTAACGGCACGACAAAAAAGATTGTTTGCACGACAACTAACAACAATTTTTTTTTATTTTGCACGTCAGACTTTGCACGACAATATAGTATTAAGTAACGACAAAACAAGTGTTGCAAAAATCAATCCACGAGAAATTAATACATTACACAACAAACATAATATACGTTGCACTTCAGAATAATACATAGCACGACAAAAAATATATTCTACGACAATATATTTTACAACAAATAAGTATCGCACGAATCTTTCTGTATCGTCAATATTAACCGAATGGATAAACTGAATATGCATCTTGCATCCAATAAATTTTTTTACCATCATATGTAATATCTAATATTAAATAAACGACATCAAAATAAATAAACTCTTTCAAAATAATTAAATATTTAACATAAGAACAAGTTTATTACGAGACACGGTTTTTAGATGCATTTACAACCTTGCTAGGTACTAGCTTAGCTATAAAGCTTTGCTAGTGACTTAAATCTAAAGTAATACATAATATTTTAAATTTAAGAAAACATTTAAGTTAGCAAAAAATTATAACTGATTTTGCAAATTAATCTACATCAAATTAATATTAAAATAATGTAGACTATTATTTTAATTATTAACTAAGATAAAAGTTTAAATTATACTAATTATTAATTTGCAGTCGTTCAAACATCCTATTATGTCGGGCATTTGTTTTATTTTGTCGTGTGTTTAAGTTATCGTTCTAAAAACTTTTTTGCCGTTGATATGCTTGATTTAACTGTTTATATGTTGTCGTAGCTTTCATATTCTTATCATGCATTCTTTTTTTCCGTCTTAGAAAATAATTAAATGTCGTCAAATATATTTTATTGTCGTTCAATATACTTTTTTTCGTGTGAAATATTTTCTTGTTGTGTAATATATTTTTCTGTCGTGCAAATAATTTTTTTATACGTTTGTTTATCTTATTCTGTTGGGCCGATAAATTTAACCTATAAATAAATAATAAATCTAATAAATCTGCTAAAATTAAAAACTAACATCACAGAACCTACTATCACAACTGACAACAAAGTTGTAAAAGACTTTGATGCCAGTACCAATACATTAACCTAACCTAATGTTACAGATGACACCGAAACTGTAAAATGCTTTAATGCTAGACCCTAAAAACTAAAAATTAACTAAACCTAATATCTCAAGCTAACCTAATATCACAGATGACATCGGAGCTGTAAAATGTTTTGATGCCAAACTCTAAAAAGTAACTAAACCTAGTATCACAGATTGCACCAAAGTTGTAAAAAACTACAATGCTTTAAACAACTCAACAACACAAACAGATCAATAAAAAAATTAAATAATGTAACATCAAAATTATTACAAAACATCACAAAAACTTTTCTATTTGATAAAATAGACGCCACGTTGTTAGAAAGCTTTAGCCAATTACGGTGGGGAAAGTAGGCTCGGCATTCTTCCAAAATGTGCTTCACCGTTAGAAGGTCGTTGTATGATCTCTGCGCAAGCGACATAGGGCTACCTCATCTTTCCTATTGAGATCTACCGGCAACTTCCATGCCGTCACGGAGAGCTTGATTTCCTTTAATTTGCTTTTGAAGCCGTTCCATACTTTTTGTCAATTCTCAATGACCTTTGATATGACGTATCCTTTGAGATCATCGGGTCTTACAAGAATGTTGTCCGTAGGATCCGCGTCAACCGCCTAATATCCACATGACCAGGTGTTCAAAATAAAATGGCTTTTAGTCCAAACCCGGCCAAGCAGAATACCAAAGCTTATACGAGCTGGACTAGAGGATTGACTGAAAACATAAACTGTATACTCAGGATGGTACTCAGCAAGTCGGAACACAAGAAGAACAAACTGTGAGATGACGTTTTTATGCAATGCGTATAATTCTGCGGTGTATACGGAAGCCTCTTTAGGGACAGACCATGAATAAGCCGTACCGTCTAAAACAAAAGCACTTTCCACCCTTCAATCCCTTTTTGAACCGTCCGTATACAACCGCGGAGAGTCTTGGTATTCGGCAACGATTTCAAAAAACTTGTTTCTCAAGACGTTGGGGCAAGTTTCTCGTTTGCTCTAGAAGGTCAAATCAAGTCAAGCTAAAACTTTCGGTATTAGCCAAGGTGAAAACTAGCCAAAGCCGACGTCAAATACTATCGGGTAATTTACATTTAGACTCTCCTCTAACTCCTGCGCTCGGACGCACACCGGCCTACTGACGGTAGTCTTGAGTTTATATTTGCATTGCTGCATTTTGTTGGCAATAAATATGAGTCGGTTGTTGTGACCCGTCTTTGGTTGCATTGCCGTGGCGTACGTGAGTACAAAGCAACTACGACAAGCGGCTAGAGGCGGTACACACAACTCGCAGCAAAGACTTGGTGCAGGACGCTCTCGTGGCGTACCTAATGACTGCGTTGTGAACTGCGTCTAAAGCTTACAACGGGAATTTTCTGGCGGATGAGTATACTGCGCCTAATGTTGGCCAAGCACTTGATCACGTTTAAATTTTTTTGCCCTTTGTGACCAATTTATCAATATGTGCCCGAAAGGATAAGGTTCCCAGTAAACACTGTTAGGTTTAAGATACGTTTATTTTTGGTGTTACACCTAAGTGTGTATTTGTTTATTTGTTTATTTGTTAATTATATTATACGGAAAAATATCCGGCGACTAAACGGTTATTTCTTGTATATTTAGTGTGTAATATACGTACCCGTTATTTGTATTTTAAACGTGTAAACGTATATTCAACGTAAAAAATGTGTTAATATATAATAAAAATATCTGTAAACTCTTCAATTAAATTACTCGTGCATTATAAGTTAAACTTTATCTGGCGATTAAACGTGAAACGTGTATTTCTAGTATATATTAGCATTACCTTTTGGGACACCCATCCAAGTCGTGACTAGAGCTGCTGTTGCTTAGCTTTCGTTAGAGCTTGTAATCGTACATACTGTCTCTACTGTAATGCCGACTCTTTGGTATGTATAATGATGTAAAATATGTACCATTTAAACAAATTTTAAACGTTAAATAATTATTTTTGTATTTGTAAATTAAACTATTACATAAAATAAATATATCATTCTAACATAAAATACAAAGTATCACATATAAATAAATAAAACATTATAATATTTGTGAAAAATTTACTGTGAGTATTTCCACAGCTTCATATAAAATACATATGGTAATCTTTATTTCAAATAACTTTCCTAGTATTCTATTCGTATTTATAATACTATATATAACAATAGAAATCAATAATATTAAAATTAAATTGAATAAAAATATAATCGATAAATAGATATTAATGTTACTGTAATGGCTATAATTGCATTGTACAAAGAAAAAATAGTGCACCTGACAAGTTATTTGAAACAAAGATGTTATTGCATATTTTCAGATTTACCACTTATCACAATTTGTTTGTAACAACAAACAACTTAAATCTGTATCGGCCAACGAAGCAAATAGCACGTGCACATTATGGTTGATTAAAAATAGATAAAATGAATGAAATGATGAACGATGCATCTTAACATACATTTCGCGAACAATATTCACCCGTTTGGGTAGTCTCGGACGTACAAACATCAAAAATAGAATTGGTCGGCAAACCAAACCCAGAAATAATAAACGTTAAATATACGTAGATATATATGCAAGTTATTTATACAAGTATTTTAATGGTTAATATTCGTATATTAATTAACGGTAGAAAAACAGAAAAATATTAACGTATAATGTACAAATATACATATTTTACAAAGTACAAGAAATGTATATTATACAAATACACATATACGTTATACGCTTTTTACACCATATATACGTGCAATAAACTTATATTATCTAAACTTGTGTTTACTGGGTTCTATCAAACACGAGCTCTAAGAAACACGTGATTCTGGAATCCTGCAAGACAAACGCGGGGTTCCGGTAAGGTCTTCTTAGAGAAGCAAAAACTTCTTGCCTCTGTCTCTCTGTCCACTTTGTCTATGGTGATCTGAAGTTGACTTGTTATGGCGGGGCCATGTAGAATAAAATGTTACGCTAATTGTTGACTTTTGAGAAACACCGTTCTTTAGACATACTGTCTTTAAGTTCTTGTTTCCCACTCTTACTTTAAATGTGCAACTGCGCATAAAAGATAAAAAAAAAAGAGGCATACGGCTTCTGAATCTCCATGCGTGCAGCTTCTGCAAAATTCTATATTGCCAAGTCATGTTATACGCCTTCTCTAGGTTGAAAAACACCGCTACAAAGCGTCATAAATAGGAAGGCGTCATAAATAGATTTTTCTAGACAGATTAAATGATCAACGGTACTATGGTTTTGCCTGAAACTTGCCTGGTATTTAGCTAATAGACCGATACTTTCTAGCATACACACTAGACGGTTGATAACCATTTTTACTAAAATTTTACTAAGACAGCAGGTAAGTAAAATCGGTCTGTAGCTGTTGACGTTGTTTGGATTTTTGCTCGGCTATAAAAACAGCAGGATAATAGTCTCTTTCCAACATTTTGGGTAGACGCATTATTATTATTACTATTATTCTGACTTTGCACGTCATTTTTAACGGTAAGTAGTAAGTACATTTTTTTTAAACAAGTTGTCTACAATTATATTAACGTTTTTTTTTTAAATGTTTTAAATAAAATAACTGTTTCTTTTTTAAGCGGGATGTTGTAATTTGTATTTAATTGTAAGAAGATTTTGCCAGTTGTTAATATAACAATTGGTATTATAAATACATTTTTCTCTGCATATTTTTAGTTTTGTTAGCTAAGGGTCTATATTTAGTTAGTTTTTTGTTTCATAAAGTCTGAAGGTTGTGTGAATTAGGGATGATTATGTCTATATGTATGTCGTGTTTAAGTTCTTATCTATAAGTGTAATGTCTGGACGGTTAAAATTAATATTTTTTTTTTATATAATATTGCGGTAAATTATAAGTTGGTTAGCGTATAGTTGTAATATAATGACGTATTTGTTGTTAGTTTGGCTAACTTATACTGCTTACTTGGTCATGTCTGTGTAAATAGCTGGTAAGCGCCTGAACTTCATTACATTTTCTTCAAATATTATTGATATTTGCTATTTTAATATAAATTTACGGTAGTTTTTGGTTTTAATGACTTAATCTTGAATTGCAATTAAAAAACCTTTAGTTTTAAGAAACAAATCAGCCTGCGTCAACCACTTGTGTAATTAAAGTCATTTGGGTGTCGACTGTGAAATCTTATCTGCCCACGTTTGAGTTTTGTCTTGCTTGTAAGTTATGTTTGTAATAAGCTCAGTTTCATTATTGTGCGTGTAATAGATTCAAAAAAATATAAGACGGCAGACGGCTTTATGAACTGATGTTTCTTTGCTAAGAATGTAGCGTTATAACTCTTGAACCTGATAAAGCTTGTTTATATCTATTAGGCCACAACTTTTTTGATGTGTAATTATGTTATTCTTTTAGTTGCGGCTTTTGAATAGTGAGTTTGAAAGGAATTTTTAAAAAATAATTAGTGTGGCTTAGGTTTTAACTTCAATGTTTTTTATGTTGGTTTTTGTTCATTTAACGGTTCCAAACGTACATGTTAATGTTGGAAATGCACATTCATTTATGGCTTTAAACGTGTTCTGCCCATTCAGTTTTAATTACAAAATTTTAGGTATTTATTTGTATATTCAACTAACACAAATTTTAATTTTATTATGTTGAGTACGCCTAACTTGAAAAAGGTTAAAGTATCTATTAAGTGTCTGTGTTCATCATTGGTTCAACAGTTTTTTCATCTTTCATTTCAAAGTTATTTGCTATATAAGTTGTTGAATTTATTACCGCTGGGCCACGAAACAAACGCGCCGCTTGTAGCGTCAAGACGCTGGAAGCGTATTTTAGCAGCGTCAAAAACACGAGGCCACGAGCCTGTCAATTTTTGTTGGAGCGTTTATTTTGACATTTCTATTTAGGGTTATGATACATTTATATTTGTTTATTTAGACTTTTTAACACTTTTTTTAAATTTAAATATTTATTCTGCCAATATATTCATTAAAGATAAATTATATTAATGTTATTTTTCAAAATATACAAAATTTTAAAAATGTAAATTATTTACATAAACAAAAAATCATAGAATGCGGAAAAAAACATAAATAATCTTACCGCTTATAGCGTCTAAACACAGTAGCGTCAATTCCGTATTATGTTTGACATTTCTATTTAAGGTTATGATACCTTTATATTTGTTTATATAAAAATTTTAATATTTTTTTTAATTCAAATTTTATTCATTCTACCAATAAATCTTTTAAAGGTAAATTATATTAATCTTACTTTTCAATATAAGATGTATGTACAAAATTTTAAATATATAAATAGTATATTTACAAACAGAAAACTACAAAACGCGGGAAAACTAAATTTATTTTAAAAACTAAATTAATTAACTTTTAAAATAATTTTATTTACTTATTTTTCATTTAGAATATGACATGTAAAACCCTGTGATTTTTTTATTCAAAGCTTTCTAGCTTTGTTCTTCTAGCTTTCACGTTAATGATAAAAAATAATAGTTTTAAATTAAATTTTATTTTTTCAAATTTAATAATTAAAAACCCAAAATCTTGGCAGAATTGGCTTTGGCAAACTTAACTTGATAAAAGAATATAATCTATCAAACAATGTAGGTTTCATCCTTTCTAAAATTATGCCAGTAAATTTTGAAAACTGACAAAATGTGTTTTATATGTATAGTGCAAAACCTATACAAATATATCATAAAATTATACATTATTTTTCTTACTTAACTAATATTTTTACAAAAAAAATAATAATAATAATTTATTTAATTCAATATAGTTAAATAAGTTAAATTATAATAATGATAAAATACAATTTTTTTTATAATTAAAATCTAGACAAAATTATCAATTAAAAAGAAAACGTTCGGGCGTCTATATTTAGGAGCGTTTGAAACAATCCGATTTGTTTCAGACGCTGATGCTCAAATAATACGCTCCAAAGGTATAAACAGTCAAATTTTATTGTGTACGTACTTGATTTTTTGTATTAATTTGTTTTTAAGAGGTTTATAAGATGAGCGTCAAACGCAACGTACGCTCGTGCTTGTTTCGCTTGAAGCAAACGACGCTGCGTCTTGCAGCGCTATTTTGTGGCCTGGTACGTATAAACCCATGTATTTGAATTGGACGCCTGACGCTCCTTTTTGCAGCGCCGAGCGTTTACGCTCATAGCGTCATGGCTCGTGGCCCAGCGGTTATTGTCAACAAAATGAGTGATAAATTTTGGACTACAAAAGGTGTGAGACAGGGATGCTCACTCAGCCCTAGTTGGTTTGCGGCATACATTGCAGATATAGAAGAGATGCTATGTAGGGCGCAGATGGGTGGAGTAGTGGTGGGCAGAGAGAAAGTGTGGTTGCTGACTTATGCAGACGACATGGTGATTGTAGCAAAACAAGCAAATGAAATGAACGAAATGATTAGATGTCTGGATAAATATTTTAGAAAAAAAAAATTGGAAGTAAATCTAAATAAAACAAAAATGATGATGTTCAGAAAGGAGGGAAGAAGACAAAGAGTAGAAAACTGGAAATGAGATGGAAAAGAAATTGAAGAAGTAAAGTCATTTAAATATCTAGGATATGTTTTTTCTACGAATAATAATGAAAATGAACTCATAAAAAATATAACAAGAAAGGCTAATAAAGCGGTAGGACAAGTATGGAGAATTGGTAAAAAAAAATTTGAATTTATGAGAATAAAAAAGAATGATGTTTGAAAATTTAATAAAAAGTATGTTATTGTACGGAACGGAAAGAGCAAAATTAGAGAATATTCAAACAAAATACTGGATATGGGTATTAAGAGTAAATAAACAGACCCCAGCATACATTGTAATGGAAGAAGTTAAGATTGACAAATTAAGAGTAAAAACAGGAAAGCGAGCAATGAGGTATGAAAAAAGAGTAAAACAAAGAAATGAATGTAAAATATTACAAGAGTGCTTGAAGGAGAAAATAAAAGTATAATGCGGAAAAATGGGAACAAACAGGGAAAAATATTTTAACAGGAATGGATATACTAGTGAAGAAGTTGATAGATTGAGAATAGATAGAAGTATGTGGAATGAAATTATGATAAGAGATAGAGATATATAAGTGCAAAAGCGTATACGGATAAATGAATCTGGGTATAATTTAAATTATGTACATATTATAACGGATGCACTACCAAAGTACTTAGAAAGTGTAAAGTATAAAAGAATAAATTTAGATGTGGAAATAAAAAGAAAATGTGTAAATTTTGGATAGACGAGGAAAAGAAAATGTGTAGGATGTGTGAAGAAGCGAGGAAAAACATGAGATGAGAAAAGAGCAAATGAGGAGAAATGAAGTACTAAAAGAAGATGGAGAAGGAATAAAATGGATGATAGCGGTAACGGAAAGAAGAAAACAAATTGAAACGGAACTAATAAATAATTAATTAAAAACAGGGTTTAGGGTAATTAAGATTATATGTTATATTAGAAGTAAATTAAGTTTATATGGTAAATGTTATGTTAAGTTGTAAAATTTTTAAGGCAAAAAGACAAGAAATAAACGTTTATTATTATTATTGTCAACAAAAAGGAAATGATTAATAATATGTTTAGTTGTTATAGTCAGAGAGCTCGCGTCAAAAAATGCAAGAGTTTTTGGAAGCTTGATATTTTGAGATTAGTTCTATTTAACGCTAATTAATTTTACACCTTTCTAAGCGTTTTAGCGCTAGGTGTCCCAACGGCAAATCTGCTGACTTTAAGACTGCTTTTTATGATTAAAATAGAAATTAATCTTAAAATATCAAGCTTCCAAAAACTCTTGCATTTTTTTGACGCAAATTCTTTTACTATTAATCTATGTTTCAATTGAAACCTATATTAAATAGAAAATACAGATGATTTAAAGCTAAGCAAAACAAGAATGGGCTTAAACTATCTTTTTGAAAGATATACTTTGTAATGTTTATTGGATTAGAAATTATTTTTTGTTTATTATGATTAATTTGTAGATCTGTTTTCCATATTGATATTAACTGCCAACGCAGTGTAATTACTGTTGTTTTTATTTGTTATATATTTAACATTTTTATAAGCTGATGTGAGACATTGAGTCAAATGCTTTTTTATAATCAATAAAGGTGGTATAAATGTTTCACGCTTGCTCTATGGTGATAAAATCTATAATTAATTGTACTTTACAGCTACACTCTTTTGGTGCAACCTTTCTGTTCCTTTGCTAAAATGTAAAAAAATTTAAAGTATTTGTAAATGATACTTAAATATAATGTAAGTATTTTGTGTAGTGTACACAAACAAGTGTAGTTAGATAAAGCATTTAAGTTGTTACTTTTTGGTAACAAATCTGTCGTATCTTGAGTTACAAAGAAATTGATATGTTTGTTGGAACTTTATAGTCCAAGAGCTCGCGTCAAAAAAATGCAAGAATTTTCGGAAGCTTGATATTTTTAGATTGGGTTTTATTTCAATCATGAAAAGTTAGCCTAGAGTCAGCAGTTCTGCCGTCGGGACACCTGGCGCTGAGACGCTCGCAATAAAGTAAAATTAATTAACACCTTCAAATTAGTTTCGGAAAAACTTAAAATTCGTATATTATTAGTGAACGTAGTATAAATAAAACACGAATCCTACAGTCAGACAGCAAAATAACGGGACGTGTGGAGTCAGCGCTACACTTTACATGTCAAAAAAATTATGCTAGCGCAAATTTTTTTTCAAGGCTCAAATATTGCCAAAACATTTATTCAAAGTATAAAAATTACAAAACTAACAATTAAACTAATTTTGTTTTTGATTGCTATTCATGTTTATATTGTGTTTGTGATAATATAGAACGCACAATATCCTGATAAGCTGGACAGTTGTTATCTATTGCAAAGTATTTTACGTCTGTAGTAGTTTTTCTTTCTTTGTTAATTATTGTGCAGTTTGTTCATTTTAATACCAAAGTTTGATCTCATTAATTTAGCTTGTGATTTTTTAGCACTTAGGACATTCTAATTTATTATTACATTTATTAGCCATATGTCCAAAACCAGAACACTTAAAACATCTTAAAGTTTTATAGTATTCATTAACAAAGCATTTTCTCTATCCAACATAAAGATGACCTTGTTTAATTATTTGGTATCTTAGCTTAGTATCAGTTTTTATTTGTTTTTGCTTGTAATATTAATACGACATAAAAAAAATTAAATTACAATTCTCATTTAAGTTTTATAATATTTTTTAATAATTTATTATCATTTATTGTGACTACTAACTGTCACGTTTAGCATCAGCTCTAGACGTGCTCTGACGCAATTCAAGCAGTTATTAATATTATTGTTATTATTAAAGGTCGTACTTACATCCTACTAACAAAATATTGTACAAAGTGTTGGTACGACATAACTTGTTTAACCCTTAGCTGCACCTCTGGGATTGTTTACGAGCGCAGTCTTTGAAAAAACGATATATTTTACTGTAAATCACAAAATTATATATGTATAGCGTCATACAAAATTCGACTAGTCTACTTTGTAAACTAGCAAATAATTTGAACATCGCGCGCAGACGATGAAAAATGGTATGTGCCGTCACAGATCCCACCGGTTATATCATTCTATCTCTAGTTTTTTATCAAAATAAATTAAATATAGTTTTTAAGAGGAATCTTTTTACTTATATTATTTATCAAAACATAGTATATAATTTTCTAAAATGATCATCTTTTTGCGTTTTTGTAACTTTATAACAAAATATTAAATTTATATACTAAATATTGAATTAAATTGTTGTATCAAGTGTTGATATAAACTTTATTAAACACCATTGTACAGCTAAAATAATAAAAATTTCTAAATTTGTAATTTGTAAGCATTTGATATGGGGTCGTCAACAACCCTACAGGTGTGTCAAAGTTACAAAATAGAGGTGGTGCAGCTAAGAGTTAAAATCGGTGGTCAGATTAGTTTATTGTAAAAAAATGATGTAGACATCAATTTATTTTTTGCAAACCAATTTGCATCTAATAACTCTACTATTCTAAATTTACCTACTGTTGTATCTATAATGCCGGTTAGTGGTAAAACAATGAGTCAAATTTATTTTAGGCATTGTATTATTAAAAGATATCTTTTTAAATACCAAAAATGCATTAGATATAGATAAAATTTTATTTAATGTTCTTAAAACGTTTGCAAATAAATTAGCTATATTAACTAAAATATTTGCTTTATCAAAAAAAATTACAAAAGTTTAAAAGCTTTCTTGACAATAAAAAATTATAGTTCAAATTAATGGTTTTAACTTTAACCTTGAAATCATAAATGGTGTTATTCAAGGTTCTGCTCTTTTTCCAACTTTATTTTTGATTTACATCAATAAGCTTTTTCAAATAAACAAAATACTTATTTACAATTTTGCAGGTAATAGCATCTTTCATACTTTCCAAAGTCAATTTCCACAAATATATTAGCGCGTCTTGAAATTTATAGATTAGAATCAGTAGCATTTCAAAACCATATTTGTTGGGGTATTCTCACCTTTATCAATTTTAACACAACACAACTTTTTAGTGTTTCAAAATTAAACTAATTAACAAATCCATATGTAAACATGACATAGCTTAAAATGTATCTAGAAAACTAATATTTTTTAATAGATGTAAACAGTTATTTACTTTTGTTCAACTTTAGTTTATATATAAAACAGTGTGTCAATACAATAATTGCAATTAATTAGCTTTGCAATTAACTACTTGATTTAAAGAAAACATGTTATATATCACTTGCGCGGATTTTAATTTGCTATATTTTAGTGTATGTAGTAGTTCTCTGCGACGCACGGTTTTATTTTTTGTAATGTATATTTAAAAACAAAATAGTTATTTTGACGCAACAGTTTGCTAATTAGATCTAATTATATTGTTAATTAGACTATTTATTACATTTTTTTTATATTATATGTTATACATATATTATCGGATTCAAAATTGAAAACTCTATCGAATGGTGTATTTATTTATTTTTTTGATGATTTTTTTGAATGCATTTTTAGCCAACCTAGTTTTGTTTTGCGGGGTTTGTGTCATCACATCGTCATTATTAACAACAAAATAAATATTTGAAAATAAAAAACGTAAAAAAATTATACTTCAGCACTTTTAAAAACAGTTACAAAAAAAATTTATTACAGATGCAGCGCTAGCTTCTAAACAGTTTCTACTCAAATGAGTACTACAAGCGTTAATAGGTTAATTCCATTACTATACCCAATAGCGTTTAATAATACATTCATTATGAAAGAAACAATAAACAACTATGTGTGATTGTAAAAATATGATAATAAAAAATAAATAATATAATTCAAAATAAAGATTTTTTTAACTAGTCGTAAATCATTACAACCACTAAAAAAACTTGTTTCGGAATCAATTTCAAATTGTTAAGAAAATCATAAAGTTAAGAAATTAATGTTGACATTATTAATTTGATTTATGTCATAATGACGTACTGACGTAATGACGAAGATTTTGTTTTCACTCAAAATAAACATTAAAAAAAGCATTATGACATATAAAAAGTTAACATTTAATTAGGTACAAGATTGCAAAAAAATGATTTAATTATTTATGACATTGTAAATTGGTATAGCAATTTTAGTGATCACTTGTTCCTATTGTTTGTTTTAACCAAAAATGTTAATAGCGTACAATATACATAAATTATATTCAAGGACAGTAGTCATTCTGATTTAATAAATTATTTCTAATATTATTTATTACTATTTGTTATACATAAACAGTTCAGTTTTTATTACAACATTGCAATGATAAGGTAATATGTGGGTATAATTGCTTTGTTAATAAATTCATTATTAAAACTAGTTTTATATTTCATTAGTAACAATAAAACTCAAAACTCTAAAGACAAACAATAAAATTAAATACATATTTCAAAGCTTCTTTAATAACAACGACATCAAAGCTATTTGATCGATTATTGCATAGCAACTATGGCGTTTAAATTAATTAACCAGCTACCCAGTAAACAATCATCAAAACATATTTTCTTTAAAAAAATACTGAATGCGCATTGATAACAGCTTTGTGATAATTTATCGTGTTCATCGTATAATTAATCGGGGTATTGTTCGCCTTTGGCTAAATGAATTTTATCCTGTCCACTGTTAGTCGCGTCCACTATCTAACATATTGCGTAGGGGTAGTCAAATATCAAAAATATAATAATAGACAGTCGAACAATTGTATGCTTATCGTAGCTCAATCGAGATTGATTTATAGACGAGTTTTATACAGATGGGCCACTACTCTTGCATATGACAATTGTATTTTTTCCACGTATGAATATATTGAGATTACGCGACTAGGGGTGGACAAAAGTGATAAACAGTCATTCACAAATACAACTTATTTATATTAAAATAATTAATTAGTGTTGTATTAATAATAATTTTAAATTAATGACGCTATAAAATAAAATAATAAACTAGTTTATTCTGATTTATTTAAAACATACAGTCATGAATAATTTTACTGTATTGTGCATCCCTGGATGCAAGTGAGTCTACAGCTGTTATTCACGACGGTGGACACCACATTATGCAGAATTACATTAGGTCAATAGCTCCCCCAAAAAACAAGTCGCGTGGCCCCTTTTTGTCCGTTTTAATACGCGCGTCCACCCCAATGTCCGAATACCCCCAGCAAAGACCACGGTCGCTTTGAGCTGAACCTTTTTGTCATTTATAGCAGGAAAATATAATAGTTCATATTGTGTACTTCAAGTGGGAGATCCATAATTATTATTGATTTTATTTGTGTTATTAGTTTATTGGTTATATGATGTCATAGATACTAGTTTGGACTTGCTTCGCATAGATACGTTTAAATTAAATTAAATAAGTGATAATAATTGTATAATCAAAATAAAATTGGTTATTGATTAATATTATTGACTATTACTATGTCATAATTACATACAAATGTTAAACTTCAATGTTGTTTTTATTAATGAATGTTTTTTTTAATGGTTTATATAAATCATTATAAACAGCACACAACATATTTTTATTTAACAGAAAACAAAAAAAGCATGTCAACAAATAGTTGTACATACGGTTTTAACTCATGAACAATCCTAGTTAACATATTTACATGTTTATTCGTTGGTTTACAACGATAAACACTACAAAAATGTTGATTAATGAAATAGCTTAGTTATAATGAACACCAGCAATGTTGAGCTTACATACACGTGGTATTGTTCTCATGCGTATTTTAACGATATTTTGCATTGCGGAATTATAATAAACATAATTATGCTGATAAAGTCCAGCTCACTGTCGTAATTACATTTTGCTACGATCACACAAACGTTCGCACACATATATTACTTATACAGACACAAATTAAATATATTGTATTTTTAATGAAATATTGTAGACATAACACAAATATGAATGAATGAACGTTGGATAGAAATTAAAATAAATTGTATACAACAAAAATTATATTGCTACTTCGATTTCATTGTTAGATTGAAACATAAATATTGTAACCTTAGAAAGGAAATTTCTATAAATATATGCAGTACCGCTAGAGTAATTAATTACATAACTTAAAAACATATATTGCACCTTTTTTGAGATTTTTGTATAAACCGGATTTATTTTTATCCTCGTTGTTGCAATATTTGTAATTTGTACTTTAGACTTATTCTGTTGAAAATAGAGTACTTGTTGAAAATACAAACTGTGTAAATGTTGAATAAGTATTAATAATTATACTCAAATTTGATAAAAACACGTAAAATAATTTTATTATTAATGTTAAATTAATTATTTATCTCAATCTTCACAAAATTGCAATTACGTACAAAACTCTCAAATCAAAAAGCAGTTATCATAAATGCTTAGATGATTACAAATATTAATTTTAAAGCCACATGGTTATTAACAGACCTATAACTCAACATGGCTTATACAATTTATACAAACTAACTAAAAATGATGCTTGTAAATAGATGTGAAGGAGAAATGGAATAATTTCATAAACATATAACAAGATATACATACAGAAGCGTTTCCTCAAAGTTATCAAATTTATTCTTTACGTTTTACTTCTTGTTTGTTCAATAGTAGATTAACACATATTATACAAAATAAAGTAAACTTGCCACTTGATATAATAAACAATATTCTAATAACGTAAATAAACAGCTTATGACAATCACCAAAATTGTTATAAGCTAAAAACTAAAAAAAAACATAGAATAAGAGATATTTGGAAAATAGTAATGTATCTCAGACTGATTAATGTTTTCAGCTCTTTTTAGTATGTAATATACCACTTAATATTGTGGCTAGTATAATGCTTTTCTCAAAATTGTCTTCAAAATATATGTCTTCTGATATAAAGGGTTTTCCAATAAGAGGTTTCATTTTGATATTTAAAAAGAACGGACAGTTTTTAAGAGAAATCAATAAATGTTTACTTTATTGTAAAGAAGAAGGTATGCCATCAACATTTGAAAACAATATTAGTCAAATGGCCGCCACGGTTACGGTTGCAGTATCACATTCTTTTCATGAAATTTTTTATGACCAATTTGCACATTTGCGGCTGCATGCCCTCGATATCTTCACGAATTCCATCTTTAAGATCTTGAATTGATTGTGGAGCATTGGCATAGACCTTATTATTTACGTGGCCCCAAAGAAAAAAGTCTAAATATGTTAAATTACAAGATCTCGGTGGTCAATTGTGATCACCTCTGTAAGAAATAACGCGGTCAGGAAACTTATCTTGCAAAGTTGCTATTGTTTTGTTGCTTGTGTGACACGTAGCGCCGTCTTGCTGAAAATAAACGACGTCCACATCAATATCTTCCAATTCCGGCCATAAAAAATTATTAATCATAGCTCGGTAGCGCCATCCATTCACTGTAACAATTGCACCAGCCTCATTAAAAAAAAAAGTAGAGTCTAATCACACCGCCAGCCCAAAAACCGCACTAAACAGTGACACGTTAAGGATGCAAAAAAATTTCAACAATCATTGTTAAATTTTCTGAGCCCCAAATGCGACAATTCTGCTTATTAACGTAGCCTCCGAGGTGAAAATGAACCTCATCACTGAAGATGATTTTTTGATGAAATTCCGGATCATTTTGATGCATTTGAAGGACCCAATCAGCAAAAATACGACGTTTATGGTGATCGACCTGCTTTAGTTCTTGTGTTAACTGAACTTTAAAAGCTTTAAGACTTAAGTCTTTATGCAAAATACGGTATAATGTCGTTTGTGGAATGTCTAATTTTAAAGATAGACAAGAAATCGACAAACCTGAGTTTATATCAACACTACGGGCCACATCAGCAATATTCTCAGGTGTTTTTGAGGATGCACACGGTTTTGATTCGTCACATCACAAACTTGTTCCAACAGCTCAAATTTTTTTACCTGGTTTATTATTGCCGGCCGAGAAGATGCTTTATACGACAACCAAAAAGTGCTTCAGTTTTGCAAACTGTGACTGAAAATTTTTCACCATTTTTGTAGTAAATTTTAATAATTTCAATGCGTTGTTGAAGAGTGAATCGTTCCATTTTTAATAATGGCGTATTTATTACTTGTCAAATGTCAAAAAATAATAGCTTTAAAATTGACAGCTGCCCAAATAGCCTGCTATTTAAAATGAATCTTCTTATTGGAAAACCCTTTATAAAGGTAGATTGCCGTAAAAGATATTTATGGACTAAGTGCAAAACCAAATAAATTTATATTTGTCTCAACAAAAATTTCAGTCTGTTAAATGTACAAACATTTAACATTTTGTTATATTTGAGAACAGTAATGTAAAAACGTTGACGATTTTAAAAACAGCACGTTACACGTTGAAAAAAGTTTGATGTACATAATTGTCCGTCGCAAACCGCTAAAGTAAAATTAATTGAGTTGTTTGAACGGACGCTTTTATTGCATGATGAAAACACGTCCTAAGTTTCATCAAAAACATTGCTGCCGTAAATGTTATTGACACAGAACAACTAGACATCTTTGCACATTTTCAGTTCAATTGCAACAAGCAACATTTGTTGCTTTAGGAATAAAAAAAATCTACATACCATTTAAGATTTTTTGATGCATCCTTAACAAAATAGAAAAAAGATTATTGGAAAAAATAATGAGGATGCCTCCGTGATTTTGGCAAGAATTGAAAAGAATGAACAAAATTTACGTGTGGATTTAGCAAGATGGCGCAACCAGCCACTCCACATTCAAAACAATAGCGTTACTGCAAACAAAGTTTCTGTGTCATTTTTCGTTTTAGAAACCAAAAATAAACGCTAAAAAGTTGCAATTTATTCTCTTTGGAATTTAACACATTTGAAAAATTTAGCCAAATTTGTGCCAAACGTCTTTCAAAGTTTTGTAAAATGATACACAGCTGCAATTAAAATTACGTTATTTTTTTAAAGATTTTCTAAGATTTTAAAACCCTGGAAATTAATTCCGAGGTAAAAGCCTAGCTGGTAAATACAATATTCTTCAAAACTTTGTATTGGGTTTTAAACTTTTTTGATTTGCATTAATGGTTTACTAAATATCATATTAAAAGCCGAGTTAATATTATTTGCAGACAAGGTAGTGCACTTTCTGGCAAATTTACAATTGATACTTTATTTGTTTACCCTCTTAGGTTTAAATTCTAATAATATAATATGAAATTTTTACATTGTCCGCTTGACTATGAATTAAATGCAAATTGTGGTTTATATATAGCATATTATTATAACTAAGTAGATAACATAAAATATTCCTCTTGTAGACGTACAATTCTACAATTGTAGTATTTAAATTGTCTTATAGATTATTATAAAAATGAAAGATTGTGTGTTCTATGTAAATATTTTGGTGCTTAACATTGACCTTTCAAGCGCATAGTTTGTAATTTGATCAAAAATTTTAGTAAACTGGGTTCGTATCTAACGTCAAAGTACTTCAACATACTTGTAATTTAGCTTTGTACAAAATATTGGCAATGTTTGTAAAAATGCAACTGCAGAACCAGAATCATAAATAAAAATAAAAAGCGTACTCTATTAGAACTAAAACTTAAAGATCATTTACAGTGTTGTGTGTTTGCCAAATTGATGCAACAATAAAAAAACAAATTTTTGCATAAAACACACAAATTATATCTTTTTTATTTTGCGTTTTAGAGCTATTTTTACATCGCCCCAGAAGTCTTACGACTTGTATGAAGGGGGTTGATGGGACCAACGGCTTATTAGGTGACTTCCGAATCACCCCGGTGGATAAAGTGCAAAGTTATTATTTTAGTCATATTCGGGGATCAAACCCCGAACTGTTAGCGTGCTACGCTAACGCTCTATAACTGAGCCATCTCACCGTTATATTCAACAAAATTGAAGATATTAAATTTAAAAGTATTTGGTTTTAACAAGACGGTTCCACCAATCACACAGCAGCAGACATAATAAATTATTACGCAAAAAAATTGTAGCTTAGAATGTTTTGCTTGCTAATTATTGCATTATTTTTTTAATTATTTTTGGCAACTGATAGAAAAAAACAAACCAATTGCTTAAAAAAAATGTTGTTTTTTACATAATTGTAGTTAATTAATTAGTTATGTTTGTTTAAAATGTTTAAAGACTTACACACAACATAAATTTATTTTATTACGTACGTAAGTATTTTTAACAAATTATCTTTTAAAAACGGAATTTTGTTTTAGAAACATAATGCAAACTTTTAGTTTATAAAATATTTTAATACATTTTATAAAAAAACGCAACCCATAGAAGTTGTTGGTCAATTTTATTAAAGTTTTTACAAAATCCTTATTTTATTGAAAAATTTATACTTTTTTTGTGTTTTTGAACGTCCCGGGTGATTACAGATTGTAAAAACGCCGTTTAAAACTTTTGACTACCAAAGACTGATTTTGAACAACTCCCTCAATTGCAACAGATTAGATGGAAAGTGCAGGATACAGAACGTCAATGTCATCTATTTATTGCCAAATAAAATATTATAAATTGCATTTGTACCGTCTATTCTTAAGTTATTTTTTTATTCTACTTCACAGATAATATTATTTTATTACCATGGAAAATTGTGCAACGCGGTATTAATTTATTATATTATAAATTTATTATAAAAATATAGGGTTAAGTGGAGGAACAGCTTTATAGCTGAACTTCGCCTTTTGTACATTTTAATGACAAATAAAAAATGCAATAATAACAATATAACGCACTTTCTCATACAACAAGGGTTGCAACACATTTTTTATAAAATCTAACTTTGTTGTTTTTCTATGGCTTGCTCGGTCGCAAGATTTATCACTCATTGAGCATGTTAGGCTGACTAATTTATGACACCCACCAAACAATTTGAAGCGGGCAGCGGGTTCAAGAAACTTGATTGACAGTATTGCATAATAAGTTGTGGTGTAGCAACTTATTTAAAAAAATAATTTATGTACTATTAAGAAAAAATACTTTTTACTTTTTGGGTTGGCGTTATTTAGAATGTGTTTTTGTTTTTTACAAAACCGTTTAAATTAGCAATGACTGCTACAAAATTTGCAAAACATTTTACCTTAAAAGTTGTCTTTAGAACTAATAAATGACTTACATTTTAGAATACGTGCATATACTGATCGTTGAACTCAAATGAATCCAAATAATTTTTTTACTTAAGGAAATTTTTTTTGATGTTGATACAATTTATGATATATTTACTGTTTTCCAACAATATATAGATGCGTTTAAAATTATGAAAAAACATTAGTATTTTTTAGTATGTTATTTTAAGCAGAGTTAGTAAGAACTTGTCAATGACAAGAAGAAAATTCATCATTTTAAATTTTTTTAAATCTACGTGTTTTTATGCTATTTTGTAATAATTACGTTGTTTTTAATGTAAACAGAGCAAACAAATAATAATTACAAAAATCACTTTAAACCATGCAAAAGATGTTTTTTTAGTATTCTTTATATTCAAATTGAATAACATTCAATAGCATTAATGTTAATAATGTGAAAAACAATTTTAGACAATTGTTTGCAATTTCTGACCACTTTCTCAAGTAAATGGGGTCTTATGTTTGCAATTGTTTGAGTTAATAGTCAAAAGTTGTCAGATTATTAGCCATTTATTTAGTGATTTTATTATTTTATTGGTTGTGCAGCATGTGGCGTCGTCCTGTTAAAATCACGTTGTTTCTAGATCAATCGCAAATAAGTTTTAAATTAAATTATTATTATTTATCGATCAGTAACACTCCTTATTAAAGGCAACGCAATCTCAATCTTATTTTTAAAAAATACGTTCCAATAATGATACCGGACAATCAGCATTTTTTTTTAAACAACGGCAATTGTTGGTCTATTTTGCAAATTGATTTTATTCTAAAAATTTCAAGGTCTGTTTATTAACGCAACCATTTAGCTGAACATAAGTTTTGTTGCTAAACAAAACTTTGCCGTTAATGTTAGCAAATAATCTAAAATGTTCTAAAAAGAAACACTACAATGTCAACTTACATAAATATGTAATTTAGCTGTCAAATATTTTGGATAACTGTCAAAAAATTAGACGCTATTCTTAAATTTTCAAAGAATGTCACTTATCTGTCTAAAATGCTTTCAGATTGACAAAATAAAAAAAAAATTGCAAGCTATCCAAATTGTATAAAAAAGTATATATTGCCAAACAAAAATATTGTCAACTTTCAAAGTGACATAAAACTTGTGTTTAGTCAAAATGTTGCTGAAATATTTTCAGCTGTTTAAAAACGTCATTAAATGATTTAAAATACTCTCAAAATGCCATTAAATTGTCTAAAGTATCAAACAGTCAGAAAACAAGATGATTAAAATGCTCTCAATAAATTACTACATTGTAAAAAATAACTTTCAAGTATTAAAGTAACGTATCGACAATAGTCAAAAAACATGTTGACTGCTGTCAAAATTTATCATTAAATTTGAATACATATTAAACTGTCAAATATGTTATTATTTGATAAATACTTTCAAACTGTCAAAAGTTTGCTAACTGCTAACATATATTATTAAAATACTTGAAACGATATTGTCGGCTAGTTGCCAATTGTCAAAAAATATTTATAATTTGTTTAAAATTCTTATCAGCTTTACACGCTTTTAAAACGTATACATTATCAAATATATTTGTCTATAAAAATAACAGTAACCATGTTGCTAAAATAATGTAATTGCTGTCAAGCTGTGTTATTAAACAATGTCAACCTATATGAAATTGTTGTCAGCCGTTATAATTAAGTGTTAGTTATTTTTTCTGTACGCGTTAAATGTCTACATGTCAAAAGAGTTGATGATGACATCTAATCTTGCAATGACGGTTGGCTTTTAATTTCAAGATGGAGAATAGTAAACTTAACAATTCTATCGCTCTAAAAAATACCCAAAAAGACAATTGTTTGTCAAGTGAGTCTATATGTCATAACAAACGCCTTAGTGCAATATGTAAAATATTAAGCTAGAAAGAAAAAAGTGAATTTGTTTGTCAAATGTGTTTGTTTAAAGAAAATGTCACTTTCGATTGCAAAAACATTTTAAATTGCGTGCATAAAAATAATAGTTTAAAACGTAAAAATACGTTATTAAAATTACTAGTAAGTGAAATGAAAGATAAATATTTAATAATAAATACAAAAATTGTAAATTAAACAACAAAAATAATGTAAACATTACTTACACTGGAAGTAGTTCCAATAAATTACCAAACTTAAATCTGTCATGCGCGCTGAACTAAACCTCAGTGGCGCACAGCAATCAAACGCCGCTAATCAAAGCAAAGGCTAAGAGCCGGTTGTACCAACCAAGTTCATCTCGAGTTCATTGCTTGAACGAGTTCAACGTTAAATTTACGTTGTACCAACTTGATGAACTCGTTCATCTCAAGGTTAAGTTGAACGGACGACGTTGGGTAGTTAACTACAAATTTTGCAGTTAAACATAACCCTTATTTATTTGTTGACATTTACGAGAATTTATTTTATGTTTCATGACGCTTGATTATTATTTTAATTGACTTTTATGGCGGGATATATGAAATTGAATTAACAAATTACATTTGCATTCAATTTGATCATGGTATTTTTTCACCAATGATAATAAAATAGCTTTTTCAGATGCATTGAAGTTTAGTGATCTTTGACATCCATAATACTGTATTAATTTACAAAGTTTTAAATGAATTAAATTATAAATAAATTCAATAAATTATTTTATTATTTTAATTTATTACAACTAATTTTGATATATTTATATTTGATTAACTTAATTAAAAAAAATATATATTTTTTTTGTATTTCCCGCATTTATAATTAATACAGCACAATTTTTTTCAACTTTAGAAAACTAAACATTTGTGCGCGACCCATAAATCTAGGGAATTCCCTAGATATAACTAGATTCCATGCCATCAACTTGAAAAAAAAAAATAATAACCTAGTTTAGTTAACCGACGTATGGTACAACCCAAGCGCCGTTGAACCAAGGTCAAAGTTGACTCCCCAGTTAGTTGAACTGGCAGTTAACTACATATGGTGCAACCGGGCCTAAGAAAAACAGGACACGCCCTTTGAACCAAACAACAAAGTAGTTCCAATGCTTTAATTGTAAGTTTAAAACAAACACAAAATAAAAAAAACAAAACATTTAACAAATTAACTGAAGTAGATAACAAAGTTAATCAAAAATTTACGGAAGTTATCAAAAAGAATAAAAAAGAACGCATATAATAAGCACAGCAACAAACTTTAAAGATAAAATAAAAAGCGCTTACTCACCAAAAAAGCATGGTTTTAAGTGGCTAGTACAACAAAAGAACAACTTACTGAAAATTTAAACAAAAAATACAAGAAAAATGATTTTGTATGTAAAAAAACAGATTTTATTCATTCAAATCCAACCTATTTCAGCTTCAGATTAGGTGCTAATATAGCATTTTTAAATACACTAAATGCAGCAAAATCTTGAGGAGAATGTTTTTGTGTCAGACGGTTTAATATTTTGGCCAAACCCAGAATTTTGCTAGGTACAACGTAAATTGTCTCAATAAAAAAACAATTGTTCAACAATAGATAATGTTTTACATTTTATACATAAACGCCCAGTCAGTTAGGAATAAATTTGAAAAAATAGGAGCAATTCTTTGTGATTCGGAGAACAAATATGATGCATTAATGATAAGTAAACACTGGTTGACGTCTGAAGAAGCGGAGCAATGTTATATAAACGATTTAATGCCAACATTATATTATGCAAAAAAAAGTTTGAAACATAGTAGAGTGATAACTCTTGTAAGTTCATCAATCTCATGTTCTCATCTACTTGCTGAATCATATTTAAAGCAATATAATTTAATTATAATCACAGTCTATAGGTTGTGATTTTGATAGGTATATTAATATTTTAAATAATGTATTAGACTATTTATATAGATTATTTTTTAAAATATTTTTTGTGGTGATTTTAATACACATTTTAATTCTAATGATCCAAAAGCTCACGCACTATGTGATATGTTTAATATATATATGGTTTTTCAAAGTTTTTTAATTTTCTTACAAGACTTAACAATTGTATTGATAATGAGTTTAGTAGTTTTAATATAACAGTTAATAGGGTAGGTTTTGTAGTCGCAGAGCATGTTGGTTTATCACTTAATGTATTATTATCTACTGCAAACCCAAATAAGTACTTAGTCCAATCGCATATGCTGCGAAAATAAAGTATTTAAATTTAATGGATTCTTCTTCTTCTTAAAGTGCCCTATCCGTTCGACGAATGTTGGCGATCATGTTGGCTACTATTACTTTATCGACAGCTGCCCTGAAGAGTCCAGTTGTTGTTTGTCCGAACCACTGCCGAAGATTCTTAAGCCATGATGTTCTTCTTCTTCCTGGGCCACGCCCTCCTTCGATTTTTCCCTGCATCACTAGGTGTAAAATATTGTACTTATCTGGTTGTCTCATTACATGGCCGAAATAAGCTAGTTTTCTGATCTTCACGGTGATAACAATTTCATTCTCTTTCTTCAATCTGTTCAGTACTTCTAGATTAGTGACTCGATCTATCCAACTTATCTTTAGCATGCGTCGGTAAACCCACATCTCAAACGCCTCGAGTTTTTTCAGGGTAGCCTCAGTAAGGGTCCATGATTCGACCCCATACATGAGGACAGAGAAAATATAGCATCGGGTCATTCTCATTCTCAGTTCTATATTCAGGTTGTGTCCACAGAGAACTTTCTTCATGCGTATAAATGTGGTTCTCGCTTGTTTGATCCTCGTTTTAATCTCTACCGAGGGGTCCCAGTCCCCGCTCAGTATTTGCCCCAGGTACTTAATTTTGCTGACTCTTTCCAGCCTATTTTGCCCAACCCATAATTCTGCATCTCCGATTGGTTGCTTACTCACAGTCATGAGTTTCGTCTTCTTGAGGTTGATCTTAATCCCAAATCTCTCGCAACTTAGCACAACTCGATCCAGGAGAAGTTGAAGTCTCATTATGCTATTTGCCATCAGAACTGTGTCATCTGCGTATCGAAGATTATTGATTACCACGCCATTCACTCTTATCCCCTTATTGATGTTCTGTGTAGCTTCCTGAAAGATCGATTCGGAGTACAGATTAAAGAGAAGCGGTGACAAATTGTAGCCTTGTCTCACACCTCTTTTGATTGACATCTCCTCAGTTGTTCTGTTCCCCATTTTTAGGTTTGCTTCTTGCTGCCAGTAGAGGTTTGTAATGAAGTGTAAGTCTTTGTCATCAATGCCAGTTGTCCTTAGCACTTGGATCATTTTTTCGTGCTGTACCTTGTCAAACGCCTTCTCAAAGTCTATAAAGCACATGTAGACGTCGCAGTTCATGTCTCTGCATCGCTGTGTTAAAACCTGAATGCTGAAAAGTGCTTCTCTAGACCCTTTCTAAATCCAAATTGCGTATCCCCAATATGCTCTTCAATTTTTGGGTAGATTCTCTGGTGTATGATGCGCAGAAATAGCTTCAGAACGTGGCTCATCAGACTTACGGTGCGATGATCACTGCATTCTTTGGCTTTTGCTTTTTTGCTATTGGGATAAACGTCGATTTTAGCCAGTCCGATGGGATTCTTTCTCCTTCATATATATCATTGAATAGTTTAACTAATAATTTAATCGTATTCTCCCCTAGTATTTTTAGGATTTCAGTTGGAATTTGGTCAGGGCCAGTTGCTTTCCTTTTCTTGGCCGTCTGGGTGGCCTTTTCGACTTCATCTCTGGTGATTGGAGGTCCAGTTAGTTTCTCCTCCGCTCCGTGATTTCTATTCCGATCGTCCGTGAATAGTTCCTTTATATACTTAATGGATAATGTTAATTAATTAATTAATTAAATAAATTTAAATGATGAATTTATAACAAAATTAAGCAATAACTCTGGTGCTATGTGAAAAGTTAATAATAACAAAAGACCACACAAGCAAACTGTACAATGTTGTGACATAACTGCTGATAAACTTAACAACATTTTAAAAACAATAACTAAGAAAATAGTAAACATTCTTCTACCACAAAATACAAATCTAATATAACATATGTCAACTTTAACAGTGAACAGTAATTTTACGTTTAAAAAAGTATCATGTATTGACGTTAGAAATATTATAATCTCACTTAAAAACAAACACAGTAAAGACATATATGGCTTTGATACAATTTTAATTAAAACTATTAAAGACACAATATCTCTTTTTACTAAATTAATAAATATGTGCATTTCAGGTTGTCCCAAAGTTAAACAACTACTTCTTTATTAATTATAATTTAAAAAATAATAGAATCTTTATTAAATAGTCATATAACAAAATATTTTGAAAAAAATGAATTTTTCACTAGTGGATTAGAAAGGGAAAATTAACAATTGATGCAATTAAAAATGCACTTGACGCATTTGAAAGTAAATAGTATGTTTTATCAATTTTCTTGGATCTTACAAAAGCGTTCAACTGTGTGTCACATACAATACTCCTCCGAAAATTGTATTGATTCAACTTTTTAGCAAACTTATGTAGATTGATATTATTATATCTTAGTAATAGAAAACAATTAGTATCTTTCAATGATCAAATTTTCGGTAAACTTCTAATAGAGTATGGTATTCTGCAGGGTTTTATTTTTAGGCCATTGCTATTTTTAATATTCATTAACGATTTTGCAACTGCAATAGATAACACAGAGTAGTATTATTTGCTGATGATACTACACTGTCAAACAAAATCAACTCACTGGCGGATTTGTTAGAATGGGAAGAATATACACAACTTTTACTTTGGTTAGTGTATTGACAACAGACTATGCTTCAACCAGAAAAATACGGTAAAGCTGCTTCTTACTTTAAGAGAACATCCAAATGTAAGCACTGTACTATTTGCTAAACTTTTAAGAGTGTATTATTAATCCAGTGCTACAATGGCAAACACATGGTGACAAGATAGCCGGAAAACTTGCTAAAAATATATTTTTACTTAAAAATTTGTCACGGTGTATTTACAAAAATGGACTTTTGGCTGCTTATTATGCACTTTTTCATTTACACTTATCTTATAGACTGGTTGTTTGAGGTATTTCAGCAATTAATAGGATATTTGCACTGCAGAGAAGGGTGATTTAAGTTATAACTAGAGCTGGTTATACCAAAAATTGTAATCACTGTTTTTAGCAGCTTAAAATTCTATCTACGTATGTACTTAAATGTCTTATGTTGGTAAATCAAAACAGAGATCTATATCTAAGTAATATTTTTTTTCAAAATTATGTCCTTAAAAATATAAATATAAATACACTTATTGGTCTAAATAATCAATTTAATCTTTAGACTTAATTTCTTAGATTTAACTATGACGGACTAAAGCTAAGCTGATTGTTGTTTCTTTATATAAAACGTCAAGAAAATTTTACATTTTAATTTACGGACTGACTTATTTTTTTTATTTTAAAGGGTTTATGCAAAAATTAATTAAATAAATAAATAAATAAATAAAATAATTAAATAAAATTGAAATGCAATTGGCAACAATTAATTAGTTATCTTTAAAAAAGTACTTACATAATTGCAAAATAATAAAACTATCTTATAGATATGAGGATGCTATTTAAAAATACTTCTTGTTTTTTTACAGGTGACTTGTAAACCAATAGAGCAGTTTTTTCAATATTATCTTTATGATATTTTTGGAATTGCTTTTTTAAATTTATTTTATTTTATTGTAATTTTATTTTGTAAATTTGATTTAAGTAAGTTGTATACTATTCATTACATCATAACAGTTCCTGCGGTGTTAGAATATTTGTTATCTATGAATACTTTTTGGGTTGTCTTGTTATCTATTGACAACCTATTCTAAAGTACATTAATAATGGTTATATATTTAAATTGACGTTAAATTAAATAAATTAAATGCGTGTAATAAAGTTACATTTGACGTGTACATGAGACGGTCTCGCAGGTTATAATATTACTTACATCATATCATCTTTTCACGGAGAATTTCTCCTTTATATAATGACATTATTCCCATTAGATAAATGTTTTTAATGTGCTATATTGCAATAATTTGTTTTCATTGTGTAATCGGTCATTTATTTTAAATTTTAATACTGAATTAAAAACTTAATATATTTATTAACATTAATAATAATTTGCTGTTATTAATATATTAAGTTTATTTTAAATATTATATATAAAAATTAACTGATACGTTTTAGCTTTATGTATGTATATATGTAATTATACTTACTTTATTTTAAAGTATTATTGTAAAATGTTAATTTATTAGGTTTTTTTAATAACCAATAAATATGATAATAAAATAATAAAACAATTTATTATGTTTTTATTCTTATAAACATTAATAGTAAACGTAGTCAGTCAATTTATATGATTCTTATAATTTAACTCATTTTAAAATATCATTAAAGGAAAATAAATAATTTGATGTTTTTTTTATTATAAAACAATGTTCATAAATAGCAATTTGACAAAATTGCTACAAAAAGGTTACTAAACAGCTTATAAATAATAATTTCTTAAATTTTTCTTAATTATTATAACAGTTAATATCACAAACTTTGTTTAAAACCTGTAAAAACACAAATTGCAGTAACAACGGAGTTTTGATACATAAATTATAATATGTAAAAATGAAAATTTTTGGTATAAGTTGAGAAACATTACTGCAAAAAACACGTTTTGTACAAAACCTGATTTAATTTTTTTTAATGTATGAAAATGTAAATATTTGATGTACCATGTTTGATAGAATAAAATAATATACAAATAAAATTGTAATCGAGTATTTTTGAATTACAAAATTACTCACAAAATTGTGGTTAAAAAAGTGGTTAATAGTAATTAATGTAAACAATATAAAAAAAATTCAATTAAGGTATAAAAACATCATTAGTTCATTAAATTGTCTTGTTTATTAAATTTATTGATTTTTGTAGATTAATTTTTTACTTGTTAAATATAACTGCAAATCTTTAAACCAAAAAATAAAATCTTAGAATATTGTATGTAGTTCAACTTATAAAGTAAGTAATGACTGGCGTTTAGTTTTATAAGAATCAATGTTAATTTAAAAATGGCACTGTACGTATCATAACTTTTCTATGTATGTAATATTACTATGTATGTAATATTAAGATTAATATGTAATATTTGCTAATAATATTTTTTCATAACAACACTACTAGCGGCAACTCATCAGAACGCGACAATTAAACCCGGAAATTTTCTAGTGTTAAATTATTAGTTTGTGTAATTTATTTGTTTTTTTGCTCAATTTTTTTTTTAAGTTTATTTTTTATTATTGTTAAGGAACTGTCTTGATCTATTTTTTCTAGTTTGTGCTTGCCAAAGAAGACACTACGTTGCGTGTAGTAAGCTTTGCGTTTGCTTAACGGATGTAGCAGGGTTTTTTTTGTTTTTCAGATCTAAACGGATCCCCACTCCATGTATATATTTCTTTAGACTACAGTGCCCAATAATAAGTCTTGTAAGTTTGTGCAGTTTTGTTTTGTTTATCTACATTACTATAGCAACTAACACTTTTTCCACAAGTTTTTTTTTTGTTTTTTTTTATTAACTTAATTTATTATAATATATTTACATATTTACAACATTATATTTTTTTTTCTCCCCACTTGCTACTTTACACCGTTTCCATATATGGTAGGCTGCAAAGCTTCGTATTCGGGGCACCATTTTTATTTTCTCTTTCCATTTATCTTATTTTGTGTGTATTATCATGTTTGTTTATTTATTTGTTTGTTTTGGTCTTGTTATTATGTAGTGTTCTTTTATTTTTGTTTTAAATTCTTTATAAGTTTTCGTTTTTTTAATATTTTCAGGTAGTTCATTGTATGTGATTAGTCCATTGCTTAGTATTGTTTTTTTCGCCTTTTTTGTCCTTGTTGTGTGTACATGTATATTACTTCTTCTTCTCGTGTTATGTCCGTGAATTTTTTTGTTTAATATTATTTGAAGATTTGTTTTAATTTCTTTATTTTTAATTTTATATATTAGTTTGCATTTTTCTATTTTTATTTTTTCGTTAATGTTTGTTTTGTTGATTATTTTGTATACTTCTTCTGTTGGTGTTAGCTTTGTTAGTTTATGTATTATTTTAAGTATTTTGTTTTGTTGTCTTTGTATTTTTTGTATATTTGTTTTTGTTGTCTCACCCCATATATTTATTAATTAGTTAATTTTTGATAAATATAATGAGTAGTATATACTTATTGCAGTTTCTTTTAGTATGCATTTCCTAGCTCTATAGACAGCTCCTATTGTTGCTGCACTTTCTTTTATTATTTTGTTTATTTGTGTATCCCATGTTAGTTTCTCTGTTATTATTATTCCCAAGTATTTTGTCTGTTTAGTTCTGGTAATTGTTATGTTATTTATTTCAATTTTTATGTCAATATCTTTTGTATTTTTTTGTCTTATTACCATATACGTCGTTTTTTCTTCATTTATTGTTTGTATGTTTTCGTCGTACCATTTAGTTAATTTCTTAACGTCTTCATTTATGTTTCTTTCTATTGCTTCTTTGTTTTTTCCGTGATATATAATACATGTGTCGTCAGCATATGAATATATTTCTCCAGTCAAGTTTATCTCATATATATCATTTATGTATAATATATACAATATTGGTGCTAGTACTCCATCTTGTGGTAGCCCATATTCTGCTATTGTTGATGTACTAAGTATGTCGTTTATTCTTGTTCTTTGTGTTCTGTTTTTAATATATGTTTTTAGTAATTTTAAATTTGTGTTTCTTATTCCAAGAGTTTCCATTTTCTTGATCAATTTGTCTTTGTCGATGGTGTCAAAAGCTTTTCTCATGTCTATAAATATTGGTATTACATATTGTTTTTCATCCAGCTTTTGTGCTATGTGTTGTATTATGTCAGTTGTTATCCCATTGTGTTTGAATTTTTTTGAAATGCATATTGTCTTTTGTTTATTATGTTATGTTTGTTTATGTGTGTCATTAATCTGTTATATATTGCTTTTTCTGTTATTTTGCTTAACACTGATAGTTCAGTATTCTATGTCAAGCTTACTACGTATTAGTTTACCGGTCTTGTATAAAATTTTAAGAACAGAATTGGGTCTAATAAACGTTTTTGTTTTAGAAAGCTGGTCCACTTTAAGATTATTCTTTAATTCTTTAATATCTAAATTAGAACATACCTTATTGTTTATGGCTAGAGCCATTAAACTAGGAATGTAGTCTATCATCATTTAAATTATTATTACTGGCAAACGCATTGCTTGTAGTAGCATTTGACTGTTCAGCATAATGGTCTGTTAAAGTAATGTCCCAATTTGACAATATTTCTAGTGCATCATTCAATAAGAGATATTTCTGCTCAAAAGCTGCTTATTCTGCTTCTATTATTGCAATTAAATGCAGTAGTAGTAGCAAGAGCAGGGGTTTTTTGGCTGCTGTAAGAATTGTTGTCATTGCATCTCAAGATATGACATAAATTTTACTCCAGATAAACCTTGAAGAATATTTATGATAGGGTGTGAAAGCTCATTGTCCAGTTTTGTGACTACGTTTAGGCGCCATGCGTTTATTATTAATTTATTTATAGACGTTAACTAAGCACAAACAAGCCGAGCGGTTTGCAAAAGATATATCTGCTTTTTGCTCTATTTATTCTTCGGTTTTTTTTGCGGCAGCTCTATGCGCAATAGGTATTGGATGATGTTTTACTGTAAAAACTTTGGTCGTAACAAACTTTGTGTTGATACTTCTTTGTTGATTTTGGTTGTTAAAAATAAAACATAATTATGTTCCAAGATTTTAATAACCGTTGCGTTGTGTCGAGGTTAAAAATAGGCCATCCACAGATAAAAAATTTGTAGGGTCGGACAAGTTACTCATAAACAGCACAAAGTCAAAAGTGCAATTTAATTGGTAGTGCCAGCTTATGGGATAAGTTGATGGTGTTTGCAAGAACTACTTAATCTTGGTATAGTATTTTAATAAACCGTTTGTGAATTTCAATATTAACTTTATTCCGGTTTAAAAAATCTAATTATAAAATTGCCGGATAACTTAAATGTGGTATAGCTAAGAACTTAAACTCCGTTTAAAATTTGTTAATTGTTAAAGGATGTAAAGTTTAGTACGTCACTTTACCTGAGGTAATTGTATAGGCAGCTAATATTATCACTTAAACGGAAAAAAGTGCCTGCGACAATACAAGTTTGGTTTGTACGTGCACTTTAGAGGTTATGCAGGTTATATTGCTCCTACTATTGATTAATGCGGTCAACGTTACTAGTCCATTAAAGATATTTTTTTTGTATTTAAAATAGATAAGCCGTTTAAGTTTTAATATTAAGTAATATTTGTGCTACTCGAGGTTTATACAAATAATACATCGAATTAAAATTATATACTGGTGGAAATAGTGCTGAATTATTTTTTAATGTTTCATTATAATTTGTAATTAAATTTTTATCAAAACTGTATTGATTTGATAATGACACATTAAAAGCATCTATACTTGATCATTATAAACAGTTAATCAAGTTATGATTATTGGAATTTTTATTTTGTGAAACGAATAATTTTTTTACCGCATTAAGGCAAATACATAAAGTTGACATTACTTATTTTACTATCTTTATCAGATTTTATGCAAAACTACAACAAAAAATTGACAAGGGAACAGAAAACATAATAATACTAGGAGATCTAAATAGGAGAGTAGAAAATCAAAACAACGGAATAGAAGAGACAATGGGAATAGAACGAAAAGAAATGAAAAACAACAACGGAGAAAGAATTATACAATTATGCATCGAATACAATCTAATAGTAACAAACACTAAATTCAAACACAGAGAAATCCACAAATACACAAGAACACAGCCAACCAGAAACGAGAAATCTACTACCTAGTTAATAAAAACAATTGAAAAAAGATAAAGAATGTAAGAGTATCAAGACAGGCGGAAGTAGGAAGCGACCACCATCTACTACGAATGGACATGAAATGGAAAGCAATAACTAAACCAGACAAAAGAAGAAAAAAAGTTAAAATATAGATAAAAACATACAAATTAAAAGAAAAACAAATACATGCGGCATACCAAGAGATACTACATAACAAATTTAGAGAGAAAGAAAAAAGAACGGTCGTAGAAGGAAAATGGAAAACTTTTAAACAAATTATTCTTGAAGCTGCAAAAGAGAGCTGTGGAACAACAAAAATAGTAAACAAAGATATTAAAAAAACCAATTGGTGGACAGAGGAAGTCAAGAAAAAAACAAAAGACAAAAAAGAAAAATGGAAAAGATATCTAGAAACAAAAAAAATAAAAGATTATGAAAAATACAAAGAAAAGAGAAATAATACAAAAAGAATAATAAAAGAAGCAAAGATAAAATTATGGACTAAATTTGAAAAAGAAAAGAATAAGAACATCAACCGAAACCAAAAATTATTCTACGAAACGTTAAAACAGTTAAAACAAAAAAAAAACACAATATGATGAACAAGAAGACAAGATAATAGAAATATGGAGGGAATACTTCCAAGAACTAACGAAACAAAAAGTAGAAGAAAACAAAATAAGAAAGGATGAAAAGGTGATATAAGACAGAAGAACAAAAAAAATAATTTTTTTTTAAAAAAACAAAATAATAGAAGCAATTATAAAATTAAAGAATGGAAAGGCACCAGGAACAGATGAAATAACGCCAAAAATTATGAAATACATGGGAGAAGAGGGAATTGCACAAATAACGGAACTAATAAATGACATGATCAGAAATGGGAAAACGCCAGGGGAATGGAATAAAGGAATAATCTTACCCATACATAAAAAAGGAGATAAACGGAAATGTGAAAACTACAGAAGAATCACACTAACAAGCATACCAAGCAAGATATTAACAAAAGTTTTAGAAAAAAAGATGAGAGACAAATTAGAAACGACAATAGAGGATAGCCAATGTGGATTTAAAATAGGAAGAAGCACACAAGACTTAATCTTTATAATTAGACAGCTAAGTGAGGAGATGATAAAAATAAATAGAATAATGAAATTTGTTGACCTCGAAAAAGCATTTGACAGGATCAAAAGAGAGGATATATGGAATGAACTTAAAGAGAAAGGAATTGAGAAGGAAATAATAAACATAATTAAAAACATGTACAGATAAAATAGAAACGTAGTAAGAATGAACAACGAGGAATCGAAAGAATTCCAAACTAAGAAAAGGGTGAAGCAAGGATGCGTGCTTAGACAAGGCTATAAAACAAGCAAAAAAAAAGATGAAAATGTTATAAATAGGGTATTGGAAAATGGAAGAAATAGAAATAGCAGAACTACTATTTGCAGACAATATGGCAGTGATTGCAGAGACAGAAGAGGAGCTTCAATACAACATGGAAATATTAGAGGAACAACTAAAGAAAATAAACATAAAAATAAACTATAAAAAAACAAAAACAATGATATTTTGCGAGAAAAAAACTGAACCACAACATCAAAATAAAAGGAAAGATAATAAAACAGGTTGAACAATACAGATACCTAGGAACAATAACAAAATACGAAAAACAGAAAAAATATATAACATGTTAAAAAACACTTTCTTTACAATAAAGAAATATCAAAAACCACAAAAACAGAAATTGTAAAAAAATGTAATCAGACCAACATTAACATATAGTAGCAAAACATGGACGATGACAGGAAAACAAATAGAAAGAATTAATGCAATGGAAATGAGATTTCTTAGAAAGATTAAAAACAAAACAAGAAAAGATAAAATAAGAAACAAGACATACAGTACAAATTTTAAAATAAAACCAATACAAGAAAAAACAACGGAAGGTCAAATGAGATGGTATGGACACATCAGAAGAAGAAATAAAGAAAGAAACACTAAGAAAATTTATGAGACAAAAGTAACAGGATAAAAAAAAAGACCAGAATGATAAATAATATATATAATAAAGGAAGAGGCGACAAGAAAAGGGAATACTTGGGAAGAAATAAAGGAGATAGCCAAGGATAGGAAGAAATGGCGTGAATATTATATAAATTAATAATACGCCATACTGCCTTACACCAAAAGGTAGAAAGGCAATTGAATAAATAAATAAATAATCAGATTTGGGTTTAATCTAAATATCATCATCTTTCACATACTCGGTAGCTTCTGCAGCAGCGTTGGAATTCTTATCTCTGCAACACTTGCGCAATTATTTCTTATTTTTTACAGTTTTTCTATTTTTTTTTTGTAGATAACTGTGTTTTACATTTGTTAACTTAGGATTGCTTTTCGGAAATGTTTTAACTGGATCTTAGTTTGCATTCTATTGCGCTGCTACGTCGGCCAAACTACTAAAAAACTAAAAACGTTACATTTTGTTTGTTTTTTTTAAATTATTTTAGCGTCTTTTTAATATTTTGTTCAAAAAGTGTACTAATGCTAAGAAAACGTATCAACAAACATGCTAATCTTTGCATTTTAACTAGTTTGATTGTTGTATTTTTGAAAGTAGTTTTTTACCTCATAGAACTGCTTAGTAGGTGATGAAGCAACTGATCACTATAGTGTATAGCCATTTAACCATATAAGCTGTAAATTTTTATGTTTGTCCGACCATCAGTTTAGTTGTAAACACTAGCAGGTACTTTATTTGTCATTAAGAGAGTAGTTTACTACATTTTCAGATTTTTTGTCGTTTTGTAAAATAAACAATTATCATTTTGTTTGGGTTCACTAATAGTCCTTGTTTTTTATTTTACCTTTTTCCGGCGTATAATGCATTTTAGTATGCTCCAAACCGCTCTGTGCGCATTTGCCAACAACTTTAACTTTTTTTACCGCATAACGTTATTATTATTCAATTTTTTATTATTATCACCGGGTTGCAAAATTTTCCTTTTTAAAATGCATATCCAACTAATCGGTTTGCAACGTTTAGTGTTTGCCTTTACCTAGTTCTTTCTGTTAAGCTTTTCAAGGTTTGGTTTGGATAATAATAATAATAATACTAATTTTTGCAACTTAAAGTCTGTAAAATGTCTGCAGTAGTTCCTAATGAGAACTTTTGACTAATTCTGTGTAATTTTTTCACAATATTATTTTTATTAGACTTGTTTTTTTATAACATTGTTATATGCTGCGATAATGGTTCTGCATGAAGCCTAGTCACCGTTTATTTTAGCTTTGTTAAACAGCTTAATAGTGATTACTTTTTCTCTGTTGAGTTTCATACTCCATTAAATATTTGTTTGGTGTTATAGTTAACACTATTTATTATTTTTGAAGGAGCTTTTTTTTTTAAATTTAATAATGAATGAATTGGATGTATTTGTATTTAGACAGCAAATGCTCATATGGCACATGTCACTATTTGATCACGTTACTTTCTTTATAGTTTGCTAGTGCAATAGAATATTTTCACTCTGCGTTGCGTCTTTCAAAGCACTTATATTACTTTTATTTATAATAACTATATTATTTTTTTAAATATATTCAGAAGTTTTTTACTTCTTGAGTTGATGTTGGTGTTTAATGCAATGTAGTATACATTAACATTGCACCCAAAAACTAACAGTATGTTGTTCGTTAGCAAGAACAACATACCGATAATTAATTGTTAGCAAAATTAACTTTTGGATCTTTTTTGATATTGTAGTAAGGTATCCGCATAAAAAACATCTTTGTTTAAACAGTTTCTCTACTACAACCACATTAGTTGTCACTTGGTTTTTGCAACAAATGTCTTAAAATGATAATGATAAACTTAATGTGTTTTGCTATAATAAACGTAGTTTGGATTTGGCTAATAAAAATCATCTGTTGAAAACACCTAGTTTGTTTAATAGCCCGTATTTTTTCTATGTAAATTTAGAATTATTAGATAAGGAATTGTCTTAGTTCAGAAACTCTGTTTTATATGTACTTAATTAGAGCCGCGGAGGCTGCAGTAATGTACATTGATCTGCACAATTTTTAAAATTTTTATTTGCTTTGTGTTTTGGCACTTCTTCATCAACCATTGTTTTTTTTTCTTTTACGAAATGCGTTTCTTTTGATTTGTATTTGTGCATTTTAGTACTATTGCTAATGTAATTTTTGTAAAGATGCCTTTAAAGATTTTTATTTTAGTTTATTTTTGTTTTACTTGTTTTTTTTACCAGTTAGTTTTTGTGTTTGAAGGGATTTTTAATCCTGCCGTTGAGGTTTGCACGGTTGCTTTGCTTTTTAGGCTGCCTTTTGCATTCTCAATTTTTTTCTGATTGCTGTTAAATAATTTCTCCTTATAAAATTCTGGGTGCTGTATAGTATATGGCTCGGGTCAGATTTTGCACTGTTAGTGCTACCTACCTGGTTATTATTTTCTAATGTTTTTGTTATTTTCTATTTTATGTGTACTAGCAGGCATAAAAAATATATTTCCTAGATTTTTAGTATTGTGACCTATGCTGAACAGTGCTCAAAACCTCAATGTTTGGGATACGAATGCGGCAAGATTATAATATTGATTTTTTTTTTTTATTATTAAAAAAATGAAATATTTAGAAATTACTTAATATGTCACAACAACATAAAAATACCTTTGAATTTTAACGAGTAAAGCCACACTTCAAACTATCACATTGAAGACTAAATTTAAGCAGTATGTGAACATTGAGATTAAATATTTGCGGCTTATAAGTCTCAAGAGTTACTGAATTTGAAAGTTTATTCCATGTGTCAATAGTATGGTTACAAAAATCTCTCTGGAAAGTTTTGGTCCTACATCTCTGAACTGACGGTAAATATTTGTTATACATAATTAATTAAATAATAATTAATTCTGTATAAATAAGTAGAGTTGAAACGCCCATAAAAGCATTTTAGATATAGCATTAGATAGTGAAGTTATAAATAAAACATTATGTACAATATTTTACAATAAAATTAAAATAATTTACTGTTTATCAACATGTAAATAATATTCTATTTTTTAGCACATAATAAAAAATAAATAAGAACGCAATCTGTATGAATCCGCTTAACTCGTGTTAAAATTCATGTTTTGATTAATTGAAAACTATACTGTGAGATAAAGAACAGTAAAGATGAGAAAAAAACTATTAATGATGATCAAATTTTTAGTACTTATAAATTTTTATTTTTTAGAATATTATATTAATAGAGTGGGAATTGATTACATCTTTTTAAAGAAACCAATTAAAAATAAACAAATATCTGTCGATTTGTCTGCGAATTTTATTAAATCTACCTAAATTAGTGTACATGCATATTTGTAAGGGATAATATGTTAAATTTAATTAAATTAATAACAAACCTATATTATTTAGGAAATAGTTTATGTAGTGTTAAGCTTAGTATCTCAGTAGTTTTATTTTTGTTTTTACATAATCTCATCGTTTTCAAAGTATCGGTAGTATTTCATTTCAATGCATATGCTGGTGATACTGGTGACCAGTTTATGTGAAAGTAGCAGCTGATTAATGTATTAAATTATAGTATGAATGCAATTATATCTATGCATAATATATTAACTTAAACTTAAATATTTTTAACAGTTATAAGTTTTTTTCAGAAACTTAATAACACAATCATTTTTTTTTTAAATTAATAATTAATTCTTTTATAAAGCAAAATAACAAACAAGTTGTTTTCAAAAACTTACTTTTTTCTAATTTTTTATTTTTCTGGTTAATATAATATTTATTTAAATTAATTCTGTATTGTGATTATTGAAATATACATATAAATAATGTTTAAATTATATGACGCTATCTTAACTTACTAGAAAGTAAGTTATCAACACATTTACTAATCATAATTCATAAGTACTCAATTTATCGTATAGGTTACATTACAAGCAAAATTTCATTGTGGTTTTCAACATAATTATATTTATAACTTTATTAAACATTTAATTAATTTACTCTTCATACAAATCATAATTAAAAGTTTGTATAATTTGAAATAATTTTACGATTTATAACGACTGATATATTCAGTAATGTAAAACATGAACGTATATTTACGAGCAGTTTCCGAGCTCAGTTTTCTGTTTGTTTTACACAGGTTTACACGGTACAATGGCGGCTTATTTCAAATTAAAAGACCGGTAACTGA
The DNA here is from genome assembly GCA_963932245.1 of Tachinus rufipes. Classification (NCBI taxonomy): domain Eukaryota; kingdom Metazoa; phylum Arthropoda; class Insecta; order Coleoptera; family Staphylinidae; genus Tachinus; species Tachinus rufipes. The sequence goes on along the minus strand of OZ010745.1, from coordinate 64,175,901 downwards.
TAAGATAACACAAATGGCACGACTGTCCAAGCCAGACTGAACGCGATAACACTAAAAAAGCAAATATTGATAAGATAGGGTCACCTAAATACAAACCCACATGAACGTTTCCCTCGCATAATTTCACCGACTTGAATTATAATAATAAATAACTAAATGACCGTTAAATGAACAAATAATTATACGAGTTTTTGTTTATTTGTAAAATAATGTTTATATTATTTTTTGCTTAAATATAAGTTAGCTAAAAGTGGTTTATCCATACAAGCTATAAAAATAAATGTACCCTTATGCAAATAATGGATTTGAATGCACAATAGAGGGTGAGATGGATCTTGTGGATGGTCATTTTTGCTTTTTCGGAAATAGCAACTGTCCGGCAGGAAGGAAGTTAACCTTTAACCTCACGATCCCCTTATTTTATTGCCCCGCTGTGTTATAATAGTTGCCCATACAAACAATCATCGCAGTACAAACCTATGATTCCGTCAATAATCACATGCCCTACTGAGTTAACGCGTTAGTGGCATTTTCTATAAAAACACCCTATTTTTTTCACCACAATTGCATAAGCCCCACGTTTGTAATCCCATATCTAATGTGCACATTTGTGAACCAGTATAATTTTTCAAATATTCAATCATATTTAACGTATTATTTTTTTGCTGTTAGGAATTAACAACAACTACAAACAAAAAACAACGTTTCAGTTATAATGGTGAAACACGATATGCAAAACATCTATCAATATAAATTTTATGCAAACTAGCGTCACTAAAATCTTCTTATTAATAAAACATCCATGGGAAACCCAGTAAAAAAATGTGGGTACACATTTTATAAAAAAAACTGTTCCCTACCCCCTTGTTTTTATATTTTAATTTTGCATAAGATATACCGAGATAGGTAGCACACAATGGTTTTTATATCTAACCGAAAAAAGGGTTTCAAAAACAAATCCAACAAAAAATAGCGCGAGGTGTACTGGTTATAAGATACGGTAAATAAATTCAGTAATTAATAAATCACATGCTAGTAAATATTAATGTATTTGTATTTATATACAAAAGAAAAAAAAATTAACGATTCCTAATAAAATATGAAAAATTAAATTTGTTAATTGACTTCAAAAGTTTTTAAACAAATTTAGTTGCAGCAAATTTAAACATTTGTTTGCGGGTTTATTATTATTTTTAAAGTAATTATCTTTATGAATGAGATGAAATTTGTATATTATACTACTACTACTATTATACTATACTTTATAGAGTTGCTGACATCGTACTAGTCTGACTTTTATCAATCGCAATCAAGCACCGTCAACTCGTTTGATATTCAAATTAGATTGATGAGGATTATGTGTAAAATAATTAATTAAATTGCAACATCGATAAACAGAAAATAAACACAAATCAAGTTTTAGATTATCTTATTATAAATACTGTGAAGAAAATTTTTTGTTTCAAAATGTGATATTTAGAAATTAATATGACACAATAAATACTTTTGTATTTCAATGATAAATCATACTTGTTAAAACTACCACATTGAAGACGAAACGAGATTTATGTAGCCTGTAAATATTGAATAGTTGCAGATTAAGTCTCACAAAATAATAAATTTAAAAACATATTCAAAGTTTGATAAAAGAAAAGTTTTAATTTTACATCTCTCAACTGTCAGTAAATAATTGTTAGAATTTTTACATGTAAATATTTGTTTAGATTTCTTTTAAACAATGTCTATAAAAGTATCTATAAGAAACACAAAATTCTCCAACATTGATGCTGTTAAGTATCTAAGACATTATGACTTACTAAATGTTGTTGATTCAACAAAAGTTTTAGGAATTGATCATAATCTCAAATGGCAATCACATCTTAACAACTGTCTCTTCTAAACTTTTTAGTATTTGCTATTGTCTCCGAATTTTATCTACACACTGTAACAAAGATATATTAAAAACAATGTATGTACTATGGTAACTTTTATTTAGTTATGCAATATGGAATAATGTTTTGGGAAAGAGCGAGTGGTGCAGATGAAATCTTTATTACTCAAAAAAGGCTATTAGAATTATATATGGTTTAAAGTGGATGGTGTCTTACAAAGATGTCTTTAGGACACACAATACTTTATTGTTTTGTGGTGTTTATATTTTCACAACTTTATGTTATGTGTTTGATAATATGTCCACGTTTATAATGCATAATGATCATGATTATCAAACACGTAATAAAATGATATTTTATTACCAAAACATAACCTAATTCTTTATGACAAAGGCTATTACTATACCGGATGTAAAATATACAATGCTCTACCGAATGAAGTAAAACAGATAAATAATCAAAAGCAATTCAAAATAGTTGTTAAAAAAATTCTTATAGAATGCAATTGTTATTCAATTAAGGAATACTGTACTTTCTGCAAAAAAGATATTGTATAATCTAAATTTTAATTTTTAACTTTTAACTTTGTATTCCGTCATTTTAAAATATCTATATATTAATATTGTATACAGTTTTGTGTCATTATGTTTGTTATCTTTTTAAGTTTATATATTATTGTAATAAATAATATTTTAAATAAATGTTTGTGTAAATTTATCTTTGTAAGTTTTTTCAAATGTTTTAATAAATTTATCTATCTATCTAACTTAAAAAATGAGTATCTCCAAATTGGCTAAAAATTAAAAAGGTAATAGTATGTACATTTTTTTTTATTTTTACTTTTTTGAGTCATAATCTCAATTTTTAAGAACTTCAGAAAAACAAACAATTACATTTTTTAGGTAATTTTTTTTGCGTAGGTACATTGGAAAAAAATTAACAAAAACTTTTTTGTAATTTTAAGTACTTTAACTTGATTTTTTTAATATTTAGTCATCTTTAATTTTTGTGAACCACTAACAATTTTTAGCTTATTTTTTTTGTTTTGAATTAATTTATGAAGATTTGTAAAGTTTTTTCCGATCAAACATCTAAAACATGAGATGTTACTTCTTAAAGATTGGTATTTTGATTAAAAACACTCATATCTGTATACTGTAATTTTTTTCTATATAAATATTTTTTGTTTCTTATAAATACCTAAAAAACGAATAAAAATTTGGGTTTTAAAAATAATATGAAGTCCGAGATACAATACTTTAAAAACTTCATAAAAGTTTGTAAAAACAACGATGATATACTTGGTAACAATTACATGAGTTTTTCATATTTTCAGTTCTTGAACTTATTATTGCAGTTTTTGAATTTTTAAAAACTCAGAAAACGCCTAAAAATCACATTTTTCAATTTTTTTTTTCTCAACGTAGGAACATTAAAAAAGATTCACAAACTTTTTATATTGGTTTTTTTGTTATTTTTGTACTTTTATTTGGAAATTCTTAATTCTTTTGAGGGCCAGCTGTTATGAAACTATCCTAAACGTAATAAAATTATCTCCATATTAAAAATGCCGTAACAATGTCAAGTTTTAGCAAAATTAAGTTTAATTTGGCTTATTATTTTATTTTAAATTGTTTTTTAAAAAATTTATATTTTCCGATCAAACGTACAGATTGTGAGATATTATTTCTCAAACATTGCTATTTTGATCAAATTTGTTTTTTTTTTTTTAAATTTAATAGGTGAATAAATAACTATAAGAAATGTTTTCTGAAACCAAAAAAAGTTACAGTAGTACATGTTAAGTTAAAATACAAAAAAAAAAAAGTTTTGTAAACTTTTTTCCAATGTTTCTACGCTGAGAAAAAAATGTTAAAAACTTCAACAACATTGCTATTGCATTTGAAATATGAGATTTTATAAACATCTGAATTTTTTAAAAAGTCAATTTTATCTTTAGCATTAAATAATATATTTGATAATTTGCAACTTGGTCTAAAAGCAATTTGATGATTTTATTTTTGAAGAATGTTATACAATGTTGTACAAAATCCAATAAGCTCAATCTGTTAAAAAACGTTATGTAATTCTTTTGTTAATCTGCTGAATAAGCAAAAGGACTTATCACAATATAAATCAGCACTTTTAAATCTCATTAGACTATTAGTAATGCAATTTATTTTTTTTACATTATTATCTATATTATATAATAGCCTTTAAAAATCAAAACTCAAGTTGTAAACTTTTGTTTGTATGCATATAGATTTTTTATTAATTTAATATTTGTGGTAAAAACTTAGATATTGTTTTATTTGATTATCATTTTGAATTACCACATTGCAAAGATGTAAAAACAACGTTAATGTACTTGGTAACGATTACATAAGTTTTCCATATTTTCTAGTTCTTGAACTCATTATCTCAGTTTTTAAAGTTTCTGAAAACTCAAAAAACGCTAAAAAATCACATTTTTGAATGATTTTTTTTTAACGTAGGAACATTGAAAAAGATTTACAAACTTTTATTATTGTTTTTATGTAATTTTTGTACTTTTATTTGGCTATTTTTAATTTTTTTTTGAGGGCGTGTTGTTATGAAACTATCCTAAACGTAATAAAATCAACTCCATATTAAAAATGCCGTGACAATGTCAAGTTTTAACAAAATTAAGTTTAATTTGGCTTATTATTTTTGTTTTAAATTGTTTTTTAAAATTTTTATTTTTTTCGATTAAACGTACAGATTGTGATCATTTTTCAAAGATTGCTATTTTGGTAAAAAAAATTTTTTTTAATTTAAATGGTGAATAAATAACGATAAAGAATGTTTTCTGAAAATTACATAAAAATAATGTTTTAATCAAAAAAAGTGACAGTGGTACATGTTAAGTTAAAATACAAAAATTAAAAAAAAAAATGAGATTTTGTAAACTTTTTTTCAATGTTTCTACGCTGAGAAAAAAATGTTAAAAATTTGACCAACATATACGCTATTGCATTTGAAATATGAGATTTCATAAACACCAGAATTTTTTAAGGAGTCAATTTTATCTATAGCATTAAATAATATATTTGATAATTTGCGACTTGGTCTAAAAGCAATTTGTTGGTTTTATTTTTGAAAAATGTTATACAATGTTGTACAATAACCAATAAGCTTAATCTGTTAAAAAACGTAATGTAATTTGGTTGTTAATCTGCTGAATAAGCAAAAGGACTTATCACAATATAAATCAGCACTTTTAAATCTCATTAGACTATTAGTAATGCAATTTATTTTTTTACATTATTATCTATATTATATAACAGCCTTTAAAAGTCAAAACTCAAGTTGTAAACTTTTGTTTGTATGCATATACATTCTTTATTAATATAATATTTGTGGTAAAAACTTAGATATTGTTTTATTTGATTATTATTATGAATTACCACATTGCAAAGATCTTTTATATTAGATATAATCCATAGTACATTTTTTTTGCAAAAAATTTAGTTAAATGCGTTTTGTTACAGAAAACTAATTTTTAGTTTAAAAGTTCAGTTAATCTTTGTATTTATACTATTTATTGCAAAGATTGTGCAAATGTTAATTAGCACGATCTGGAATCCAGAGTAGAGAACCTTTATTGGTATGTGATACAGGTTTTAATATAAAACTCCGTATCAATACTACGTTAGAAGCAGTATCTATATTTTCATTATTGACCATTTACTCAATCTTTATTTTCCTAAATCAGTTTTGACAATTATTAGGTTAATCAATTACTTAAACATCTGCCATCTCCATTTTTTATTATCAGTAATTTTTATGCCCAATAACACTATTATAAACCTTTACATGAATTAGAAAATAAAAAATGTTGATTGTAATATAATTAATTATAACATTGTAAAAACCGCTATTGACAAAAATGTATTACCAACTCCATCCTACAAGCAGCACAGGAAAGTATTCTGTTGTCATTAAGTAAACTTTACAAAAAACTCAATTATTTGAACTAAAATGCGTTTCATTTTGTCATTCGCAATTTTTTTTTTGGCAAAATCTCCATGTGTACTAGTGCTAACTATTTTCAAATAATAAAATTATTACTGAACCTTTTGAGATTTTCAAAATTCTGGCTAATGTTTATTTTGACGATTCCAGCAATAATAATTACAAATTTCCTAGAAATCAAAATTAACACTGAACAACACTATGTATCACTTGGCTCTAATAAAGATAAAATATATAGTGCATCGTTTAGTTTTTGGGATTTTGACTAGGTTTTACTTAAAACACAGAATACTGCTTTAAGTGTCAATTCAATACGTAATGCTGTGCTTAAGAATTTAAGATGTTTTGTCAAAATTCTATAACTGAACAATGTCAACAAGGTATTGCCCTGAGTCGTGGAAAATTGCTGTTATAGTACCAACACTTAAACATAAGAAAGATTAAAAAGTTTTCAACAAGTTATAGACAATTTTTTTTAAGTAAAGTGCATAAGCAGCTAGCTTACGCAAGTTACTGAAAAAATGATCAATAAATGTCTTGTTCAGTTATTAGATTTAAGAGGTTTAGTTGTTGATATGTAATGTAGTTTAAGGTGTCATTGTTGTAACTAAAAAGGTTTTTTACAGAATTAACATTTAGTTGCTGCATTCTTTGACATTGCATAGGCATATGAGATTACGTAACCATACAATGTTTCACAAACACTTTATTTGGGAAGTATTTTCAGTAAGTATGGCATACTTAAAAAAAATATTTTTTTTTGTTTATTTAAGATACATGTGAGAACATCTAAGGCATACGTGCAAATAATGTTATTCTTCATGACTCTATGTTAAGCGTGACATTATATATGATAGCTATTATTGGCATAAGTTAGTTCATAAAGTATCTGGTAAGCAAATGTATGTATGTTAATGACGTAGCTGTCTATTCTGCTTTGAAAAACATGCCAACATAAAAATGTCATTTTCAAATCATTATAAACCGCAATATAAACTGAAGTAATAAAAATATTTCTTTTATTGACCAACAATCAGTTTTTGTAGAAAGCAAACTACACACTGTAATCTTTTATTATATTTTAGAGAAGAACTTATTTCTCAACATGTATTCCAGTATTAAACTTGCTTAGGTCGTTGAGTAGAAAATTATAGAGAAAAACAAAAAACAATTCTATTTTTTATCACAATTTTAGTTAAATTTAGTTAAAGTACGTAAATGCTATTTGAATTTTAACAGTTAATTATCAATTATTAATTACATCTTACATTATAAGTTTAACATACACACACAACAAAAGTTTTTATAAAACTATAAATTTTATGCAAAGTAATTTAAATTTTTTAACACTTTTTTTTTTTAATTATCAATTGATAGTTTAATTTTTAATTCTAAAACCAAAAACGATTTTTTTGCTAAGTTAATTTTTGATTTACAATAATAAACTTCTTTAAACGACTTTTGAACCCAATTCATAGTTTTGCAAATGGTTGCACCTTTTATACTTCATACTTTCTGTAAACTATATTAAATATGATAAAGCGTCTTAAAATATCAAGGTTTGTATCGTATCAAACTTGATCAATTTTAACTCTAAAAAACTTAATTTTTAGATGTTTTGAAATCAAAATCTTTTAAGGTATTATCAGTACTAAATATTACTAAACATTTATTTAGTCTTCTAGAAGTTACAAACTCACATAATTTTCTAAAAAAGAGTTATGTTGGTACTCTATATCAACAAGCTATCTGATGTTTGTGGGTGTGGATGACTACTCTTGGATAATCAAAGATAACGCAATGGCTTTACTAATAACAGATATATTGGAACACGACTGAATACAACATATGACATATCTACATATGACACTTGACATTTATATATATGTGTGTTTACATGGTGCAGGTTGCGGTGAATCCACAACACTCCCCCGGAACGCAAGCCCAGATTTCGTTCTGAAATCGGCTTGTTTCTCCTTGTTTACCGCTTTGGTTAGGTAGTCCGCTATCATGTCGTTAATAGGAAGATGAATCAATTTAACATGGTTTTCGGCAACCTTTTCCTTGACATGATGATACTTGGTGTCGATGTGTTTCGATTTCTGCTTAATTGCTTCGGATTTGGCCATGCTGATCGTTGACTTATTATCGCAGAAAACAGGTGTTAATTTCATTTCTTTCGGCATGATCTCCTTCAGTAAGAGTTTCACCCAGGTCAACTCTTCTACGGCTGCTGAGAGTGCCATGTATTCGGCCTCTGCTGTGGAAAGAGCGACTGTCTTTTGTAGACGGCTTTTCCAGCATATTGCACCGCTTTGCAGCGTCACTATGTATCCTGTCACTGATCTGCGAGTGGATGGGTCGTTTGCCCAATCAGCGTCTGAATATGCTTTTAGGTTGATATCTTCGTTTTCTCCATTTCTCTTGTAGAGTAGGTTTATCTGCGTTGTCCCCATTAGATATTTGTAGATCCTTTTGACGGCGTTTAGGTGACATTCAAGTGGTTTCTTGGCAAATTGGCTCAAGAAAGTTGTAGCGTATGATATGTCCGGTCTGGTAATACATGCGAGGTACATCAAACAACCAATCATTTCTTGGTATAGCTGAATGTCTGCTTCCTTGGTAGATGTCTCGTCAAACTGTGTTCCTACTGGCATTGGAGTCTTCACTGGATTACAATCCGATAATCCGAAACGCTGTAGGATAGTGTTTATGTAGTCAGACTGATTTAGGCTGATTGTTCCAGTCCTTGCATTCTTCATTATTGTTATGCCAAGGAATTTTTTTACTACTCCAAGATCCTTGATTTTAAATGCTTGCGTCAATTTTGACTTGCATTCTTGAATGTGATTCTCGTTTTTACAGAATATTAAAATGTCATCTACATATGTTATAATTATGACGATCTCATCTTTTGTGGTTTGGTAATAAAGACATGGGTCGGCAAAGCTTCGTTTGTAGCCCATTTTGTTTAGCTCATCATTAAGATTGATATTCCACTCACGCCCCCCTTGCTTTAAACCATAAATTGGCTTTTTGAGTTTGCATACTTTTCCCTTCTCATTTTCATTCACGAACCCTTCTGGTTGGTGCATGTATATTTCGTCGTGTAAGTTGCCTTGCAGATATGCCGTTTCGACGTCCATTTGATGAATCTTGAAGTCCATTTTTGCAGCGAGTGCAAACAATATTCGTATAGTTTCGTGTCGAATCACAGGTGAGTATGTTTCCATGTAGTTTATGCTCTGAACCTGTGAGCAACCTTTTGCTACTAGTCTTGCTTTGAACTTATCTGGCTTTTGTTTGTAAACCCATTTACAGTTCAAGATTTTAGCGTTCTTTGGCTTATCTACTAGTGTCCAAGTTTCGTTATTGTTTTGTGCTTGCATTTCATTTAGCTTTGCTTGATGCCATTCATTTTTGTTCTCCCCTTCCAATGCTTCTTTGTAGGTGAGCTGTTTTTCCGTCGATACATTACACGTGTACTCCGGCCATTTTTTTGGTCATGATTTCCTTGTTGATTTCCTTAATGCGATTTGCTTTTTATCAGCTTCCTCGCTGGAGGATTCTTCTTCACTTGGAACGAAATCGGAGTTTTCCTTTTCTTGTAATGTGTCCTCTTTAGATACTTCAATGGAGTCGTCTTGATTTACATCATTTTGCTCTTGCTCGACTTCTTCATTTATTATTATTTCTTCTTGGGACTTTACAATTTCTTCTGGGAGGAAAATGATGTCGATAACATGAGTTGGTACATCATTAGTGTCATTAATATCACCTTCACTACAATTTCCAAAATCTCCTTCTAGAAATCTGACATCTCTACTTACGACGATGCGTTTTTCTTTTATCATCCAAACGCGGTAAGCTTTGCTTTCTTCGCTATAACCAACGAATGTTCCAAGATCTGCTTTTGCTTGCAGCTTGTTTCTATTTGGACGTTTATTTAAAACGTAAGCCTTGGTGCCAAATGACCTCAGATGTGTGATGACCGGTTTCTTCCCGAACCAGATCTCGTATGGTGTCTTATTAATACTTCTTGATATGCACCTATTTCGAGTATAATTAGCTGTTGCTACAGCTTCACCCCAAAAACTTGGTTGGCATTTTGCTTCAATTAGCATGCACCTTGCTGTCTCTATCAGTGTGCGGTTTTTACGCTCCGCAGTGCCGTTTTGTTGCGGCGTATATGGTGCGCTCAGCCTTCGTTGAATGCCATGAGCTTTCAAATAATCATTTGATCGGTTATCAACGAATTCTAGGCCGTTGTCAGACTGCAGATATTTTAATTTTTGCCCGGTATGTCTCTCTGCCATTTTGTGGTAATTCACGAAAGCCTCGAAAGCGTCAGACTTTTTCTTCAGCATGTTTACAATAGTATAACGCAATTTTGTATCGGTGAACGTAATGACGTAAAGAGCTCCTCCATTCGAAGCTACTGGCATCGGCCCGCACAGTTCTGTGTGAACTATCTCTATCAATTCGTTTCCTCTGGTGTCACTTGATTTTGGGAATTTGGTTCGAGCCATTTTACCTTGTGGACATATTTCGCAGTTGATTTCAGTTTTCAAATTCTTCGGCAACGGATTCATTCCAAGTACGGAATTCTTTTGAATCATTTCACATAAGCTTTTAGCATTTAGATGACCAAGTCTAGAATGCCACAGATCAAAGACTTTATTTTCTTGCCTTGTGTAGCATAAGTTGGCTTGTTCGTTGCTTTTTGCTTGTTTGACTACATAAAGATTGTTTTCCTTGATTGCAATTGTAGTTGGAATGTTCTTTTCATTGCAAATTGTTGCTTTCTCTCGGTCGAATGTAACAGTGTAATCATTTTCGGTTATTTTTCCAACGGACATTAGGTTCAGTTCTAAGTTTGGAACGTACAATGTTTGTGATAGGTCACATCTCCTTGTATAATTCTCAACTTCAACATCTAATTTGACAGATCCTGTTCCAACAGATGGAGAATTTGTGTGGTTAGCCATGTTTACCCGTGTCTCAGATGGATTTAGGTTTGTAAATTTGTCTTTGTCATTGCACATGTGTGATGTACAACCACTATCAAGTAACTACTTGTCCTTTTTTTCTTGCGCTAGTGTGCATATTTCAGATGCAAAGTAGGATTCTTGATTATCCTTATTGAACCAGCAATCAGCTATTTGATGTCCATTACGTTTGCATATTGTGCACCTAGGCGGTTTCTTACTGTTACCTTGTGTTGGCTGTTTCTGTTTCAGCTGTTGATTGAATTGTTTCTTGAATGGTCTTTTCTGTTTCCAGGCTGCCAATGCTGCATCACTTGTGTAATGCCCTTGCCTGCCATGCCTAGATTCACTCTCTTCTAGTATTTTCACGCGTAGATTTTCCATCGTGGGAAGTTTATCTCTGCTTTCGATTGCGACGCGGAAATTGTCGTATGATTCTGGTAGACTGTAGAGAAGTATAATTGTGAGCAGGTCCTCATTAATTTCGAGTTCCATATCTCGGACTTTGTCCACAGTTTCTTCCAGCTTCTCTAGATGAGCATTGGTGTCCTGGCCTTCTTTCATCTTCGTGAAGAGTAGCTGCTTCAGTAGATTTGCCTTTTTGGCAGGACTCTTTGACTCATGGATTGTGGCTAGCTTTTGCCACACATCCCTGGAAGTTTTGCGGTATTTTACTTCACGCAACGCTGATACTTCAATTGATAGTATGAGGTCAGACTTAGCTATTTGGTCATTGTGATCCCACGACGCGGCCTCTGCTACTTCGGTAGGTTTTGCTGGGTCTGCTTCTGGTCTTCTCTTTGAGCCGTTCACATATTTCCATCCTCCGGATTTGATTAGCAATGCCTGTGCCTGAATTTTCCAGGTGTCGTAATTGGATTTGTTCAATGGCTGGATCCTCGTAGTTGCGTTCTTGCTTAATATTTGCATCTATCTGTTTATTAACTCTTCTGGGCCCATAACCTGATGTTTGTGGGTGTGGATGACTACTCTTGGATAATCAAAGATAACGCAATGGCTTTACTAATAACAGATATATTGGAATACGACTGAATACAACATATGACATATCTACATATGACACTTGACATTTATATATATATGTGTGTTTACATGGTGCAGGTTGCGGTGAATCCACAACACTATCTTTAAAAATACCTAGAGTATCATTAGTTATAAAAAAGCTAAAAAATAAACAGAAAAAGCATGTGTTTAGGATGTTTGTAATTTTTACAATGCTCTAAAAGCGCAATTACAAAGTTTTATTAACTGTTTGTCATATCCTATTGAATTATTGGCAATTCTTGGAATAAAAATCTTTAAAACAATATTACCCAGATTTTTAATTGTTTTATGTTGATACCAATCGACTGCTTAAGCAAGTAGATTAATATATAATTGTGTATCGTTAAATAAATGTTTGTTATTGTTTGTGATAGAATTTTATTATTTACTTATTTATTTTAATTTTTTAATATGCATTTTTACAGCTCGGCATTAGTATGACAAAAATCTAAACTAACTAACATCATTTTGCCTTCTCTATTGCCCATATCATTGTCAAATTACTAATCCTATTATGTCGTCTTGCTTTATTTATTATATTTTTTTAAATGTGCTTTTTCCTTTGTCAAAATACTATAACTTGGTTGTTTTTTACTTTTTTTACAAGCTATATCAAACCAATTTAGGTTTTTAATTGTACTTTCAATTTTTTATTGTTCTTTTACAGTACTTAAACTATCAACTGTTTGTATTTGTCAATTTTGTTTTACCTTACTTTTTTTTGCTAGTTTTTATATGTTTCAATAGTTTTTTTTATTCAATTTTTTTATTTTTGAAGCATACTCTATTACTAAGGCGTAATCTATCACTGATATTTTCTTCCCGCCAACACGTTTGAAATTCTATTACATAACCCAAGAAGTACTTTTATGTACTTACTTCATTTGACAATGAATACGTGTCTGTTGAAATAAATAAAAATAAATGTCCAGTAAAAATATGTAGGTATTTATTAACAATAAATGTTTTAATATAAACAAATGCAAAATTATGTTAAACTGGCTACTACAACTGTCTAGTTTTTCTACAGCTAAAATGTAGAATGCAAAACTTTTCTAATTATGTTTGGTACAACATTAATGTGTTAAAAAGTTATTTATCTGCTTTCTTGTTTTGATTTATATTTTTATTGGTAAAAATAGTAAGTAATTATAATTTGTGATAACTAATAATAACATTTATATACTTTTTTACTAAATATTAAGAATCTTAATCACCTTTGTAACAATTTAATTTATTTATTTATTGTGTTAACTCCTACAAGTATTCTTGTACTAACAGTTTTAAGTTTAAATTAGAACCTGCACCTGAACCTTTTTTTTTTAATTCTGTTGTATTTAATTCTTTAATTAGCTCTTTCTTTCTCAACAACTTTACTCATTTGTGCATTTTATGTAATTGCAAAACAACTCTTTTAAACAATTTTGCTGCGTTTGTAATAAAATTTCCGGTAAATACTGTATTTGTCTTAAAGTGAAAAAAATACTGATTGTTTTAATTTAACTGTACTATTTAAATTTGCTTGTATTAAATATTTGAACTGAGAAAATATAGTAAATATTTTATAGAATATTTAAAAAAAAATCATTTTATCATTAAATTGTGTAAAACTAAGCTACTATATTTACTCTTCCAAACATATAATTTAAAAAATATACATACAAATAAAGTGGTTTCACTTTTCTTAGCACTTTTTGTGTTCAAAGTTCAAAACACAATTTGTATAAACTTTTTTACTTCTCTATTCTATCCTCCTTACCACTTTTTAAAATATTTAACATTTACAAACAATACACCATATTTTTATTATATAAAGCTAAGAAATGAAATTTATTAATTAAAATTTTTAAATTAAAAAATATGAATATTTTCAACTAAATATTGTATAATAAAATTAAGGTTAATAAATTAATTAATTTTTCAAATTGATACTTGAGACTTGACACTCGACGGCATTTATAGAAAATATGAATTATATTCTATGTGCAATAAAATTTGTTCATATTTCCAACCAATAAAAATAAATTTCCTATTATTCCTTGGTTAACATAAGGAAACTATGATAATTAAAATCAATATTTGACCGCAAAAACTTACGTAAGGCGTCAAAGTGGACACAATGGTCGCTTTGTTTCGCTAACAAATGATGTTTGGTTACTTATCAGATTTGATAACGTACCCTAAAAGACCGCAAAACATTTATAACACCGGAAAAGCCCGCGTCATATACACTTTTTCACGATATAGAATCAGGACAAACAAAAACCAATTAAATCACAGAATGAGTAACGTAACGTATACATCATAAAATGACCAATCGACATATTAAAGTTTTATTGTTCGTTACATTAATCATTACACAGTATTTAATATGAATTATTAATTGCAAATTTATCGGTTTATGTTTTATTAGTTTCTTTTATATCTGTTTAGTGAGAACAATGAACTATTAATTTACTGGCTAAACAATAAAACTACCACCAGATAATTTGATTAGTTTGTTAAATTATGATTCAAACATAGTATGGTAAATTTAGTCATTATTTCGTGGTAGGCATGTGTTATTACTTTATAATGTTTAAATATAAATAGTATTTAATATTTGTATCATAAAGTAAATTGTCATATAAAGACTTTTTACAATATCATATCAACACAACTGCTGTATAACTCAACATTTCTAATTTAGAACTTCACATATTTTAAATTTAACACTCAATTTACAATGACTATATTTCTATATTTATTTAATTTCTATAATTAATTGTACAATATATTTTTATGTTTTTTTTGTTATAATTTTTCTTTTTTTATTTAAAATCCAAACTTATCATTTTTTTTTAATTAAAACTTGAATGATGTTATGTTTTCTCAACTTTGTTACGCAAATTTAAGGCTTGAACAATAAAACAAACTAAACTAACAAAATAAGATTTTTCATATATCGATAAATGCTGCAAACTTTTTTGATGAACCACATTTTAAATGTTACAGTACACTAAATAATGAAATATAAGTAACATTGACCATAAAAACTTGAGTAATTTAAACATATAATGAGAGAAGAAAGGTACAATATACTTATACTGATATTAAAAAAAAAAACATTTGAAAACAATATCAGTCAACTGGCCACCACGGTTACGGTTGCAGTGCCACATTCTTTTGATGAAATTTTCTATGATCAATTGGCACATTTGCAGCTGTATGTTCTCGATAACTTCACAAATTCCATCTTTAAGGTAAGGAAACTTTTCTTGCAAAGTTGCAATTGAATTGTTGCTTGTGTGGCACGTAGCGCCGTCTTACTGAAAATAAACGTCGTCCACATCAATATCTTTCAATTCCGGCCATAAAAAATTATTAATCATAGCTCGGTAGAGCCATCCATTCACCGTAACAGTTGCACCAGCTTCATTTTTAAAACGAAGTAGGGTCCAATCACACCGCCAGCCCAAAAACCGCACCAAACAGTGACACATTGAGGTTGCAAGGACTTTTCAACAATCATTCTTGGATTTTTCGAGCCCCAAATGCAACAATTCTGCTTATTAACGTAGCCGCCAAGGTAAAAATGGGCCTAATCACTTAACATTATTTTTTTATGAAATTCCAGATTATTTTGATGCATTTGAAGGACCCAATCAGCCAAGAAACAACGTTTATGGTAATCGACCGGCTTGAGTTCTTGTGTTAACTAAACTTTAAAAGCCTTAAGACTTTGGTCTTTATGCAAAATACGGTGTAATGTCGTTTATAAAATGTCTAATTCCAAAGATTGACGTGGAATTGACAAACCTGGGTTTTCTTCAACACTATGGGCTACATCAGCAATATTTTCAAGTGTTGTTGAGCAATGCACACGATTTCAATTCTTCACATTATTTGTCCCAACAGCTCAAATTTTTCTACTAGGTTTACTATTGCCGGCCGAAAAGGTGCTTTACGACGACCAAAAAGTGCTTTAGTTTTGCGAACTGTGACCGAAAATTTTCACTGTTTTTGTAATAAATTTTAATAATTTTAATGCATTGTTGAAGCGTGTATGGTTCCATTTTTAATAATGGCGTAATTTTTACTTGTCAAATGTCAAAAGATAATAGTTTCAAAATTGACAACTGCCCAAATAACCTGCTTTTCAAAATGAAACTTTTTATTGGAAAACCTTATACAAAACCAATCTTACAGCAAATAACAAAACTATAAAAAAAACAAGAGACTTTTAGAAAAGGTTCTACGCTGTCAAAACAAAGAAAACTTTAAAATGTTAACGAAAATGCATAAAAAAAACAATAGGATAAAGACAATTGCCATAGTAAAAAAAAGTATTATAACAAGAAATTTGCACGTTTAAAATATTTAAGGTATTAAAAGCCAATGAGATCTAATTCGTTACGCTATAGAAAGAGTTTGTTTCTTTTAGATAACTTTTATGCAAAATTCTTAGAACTAGCTTAACACTTTCATTGATACCAAACTACTAGAGAACATTTAAGATAATATTTATTTACATTAAGACATTAGCTTGGAGACTAACAAGAAAAAATATTGTAAAAAATTAAAAGATCTACAAGAAAACAAACTGCTATAGTCAACATGGACAAAAAATCATCTGATTAAATAATAAAAAAAAAAAAAATTACATATGACTTATAAAATGCAAAGTAGAGTAAGTAATAGCAAACAAAAATATGCTTCAAATGTTGAATTAAATAACAAGTAGCGGCAGAATGCAAACAAAAAGATATTATTGCTCTGCATAAAATGCGGAAAGAAAGGACACTAGATTTCCAAATGCAAAAACAAAGAATACTGCATAGAATGCAAAACGATAAGACACAGAACAGGAAAAAAAATGCCCAGCTACAAATAAAAAACGAGAAAAACAAAAAAAAACTGGCTAAACAATAAATGTAAAATTTAGAAAACAACAATTCCGATAACTGGTGACAACACAAATAGCAGATATTAAACCAAAAAGTATAAGTTTATACAAACAAACATAAAGAGAGAAAAAAATGCCTACAATATACTGGCAGCAACAGCAAAGAAAAAAGAAATAGACTTAGTGATAGTAAGTAAACCAAATATATTTATTAATTTTTTTACATTTAATATGAGTGTGGGTGGACCAGATAATAAACCTTGTCTCAATCCTTTTAATTATTGGGTTTGATAGTATATATTATGTAATTAATTTACAGGAACGTATTTAAAAGCAGTTGAAAGGTAGCAACATAAGCGTAAGCTCTAAAATGTTAGTTCTTGTATTAAAAAAAGATTGATAAATGTTAGCTTCCGAATAAAGTTTGTAGATTGTTGGCATAAGCTTGTTCTTTGACGTAGTCACAAGAAAAAATATTTTATGGCATAATACAATATTTACAAAACAATATATTTGATTAAAGTGAATAAAAAAACTAATCAAACTTATTTAAAAAAATGCAAAAATAATTGGAAGGTTTTTAATGAAAATTGACATTTATTACTACAATTTTCTTGCCAATACCTTCTTGTTTTATAGCTATTTGTTCTATTTTGCAACATGGACTGTAAAATAGATTAACTTTTTCTGTTTTAAATTTCTTAAACTTTTTGTCAGTACATTAAAAAAACTTTGTCAAGTTTTTTATATAAAATTATTTTTACACTTAATAGATATTTAAATTAGTTAACTATAACCCAAATAAAGAACTGAATTTTATTAATTGAGTTATAAATTGATTAAAATAAACTTGCACAATGTAAGTTAGTTTTTAGTCTGCACTAATTATCAATTCTTATTTTAAGTTCTACTGCAAAGTCTTAATGAATATATATGTATAAAATATATAAAGAAGAGACGCAATGTCCTCTAATGAGACAGTTGTAAAGCAATAATTTCGAATAAAGCTTAGTTAAATAAGTAAATTTATATGAATGCCACAACGACATATGTAGCGCTCGTTACTATTTGTTCAATCGGACAATCCAATAATAACATCAAAAATGTAAGTTACAAATCAATTATTAAGTTTAAATAAAAAAAGCCATACTGATGAGAGATAAAACCTCAAAACGCGTATATGAATGTTTTTAGTTTAGAATATTTTTTTTATAAATTTAATTTTTTAATGTCTTAATGAATAATTAAAAAATAATCTAAGCTAACTAATATTGACTACAGTTATAATTAATTTAAAAACGTTGTAACTTTATTTTTATAAATACTTTACTTTTTATATAAATTTTTATTAAGACTATTCAATTTTGAACACAAATTTTAATTATATTAATATAATTTATTTAATAAAGTCAACATAATTGTAATTGATTATAATTTATTTATTTATTTATTTTGTTATCTTAAATCACATTTTGTAGTCTATATACTAAGCAAACCACTTACCTTGCACAAATGTTTTTTCCTTAATTTATAAAATTGGGTTTTTCAGTTGAGCTTAATAACTCTATATTTCTTATTACATTATTAATAAGTGTACATATTAGATAAATTATAGTAAATTCTAAGTAAAGTATGATGATAAACGTTATGATTTATCAATTCAAGCTAGTTAATGAAACATATCTAAATCATAAATTATCAGAATTATTTATGTATATAATATTTTGAGAAATGTATAGCAAGTTTTTATATAGAATTTTATATAAAGATTAATTGATATGTATTATAATGTGAATTATAAAACAAAATAACAATAGTACTAATAAAAATTAAATTAATTGTCAAAACTTATTATAATATATAATAAATTAATACTTCCATTGTTATTAAGAATAAATGGATCGGCTTTTGTAAAAGTAGCAATCTGAACAGTACGGATTTACACGGAAGAATAAGTCTACAAAGCATGCGTTAAAAAGTAAAAACTATAGAAGTTTAAAATTAAATTGAAACTATTATACTATAAGTTATATTATTAAACATCAACTGCTAATAATAATAATAATATGCTTTTTTGCGTTTTCAAGTAAAACAAAATGTTATATTATTATAATCACTATAACATTGAAAATGGTGACATGTATTTTTTCAGATAGAAATTTTGTATATAGTAAGCGGTAAATAAATTTAAATTTCTATGAATATAACGTTTTACCAATCAAATAATTATTATTTATCTGACAAAGTATTTATCTTATTTTTTAATTTTTCATATTTAAATAATGATATTATTCAGTTCAGTTTAAGCAATTTAATTTAAAAAAATTAAAGGTAGCAATAAGTTACACTGAAAACGTCGTCAAAATAATCCAGTTTTTTCCGCAAATTTGTCTCCAAAGTTTCGATAAGTCCCCAAGCTTTAAGGTAGTCTAGTGTTGGAGTTTGAAGGTATTGGCTTAACGGGGTTGATAATTCAAACATTTTTTTGAATAAAAAGGTTGTCAGAATAGTTTCAATGCTTTTGCTTGAAATGAAACTATTGGCTCAAACTCTGTGCTCAAAGATATAGCTTTTTATCAACGCAACATATTGGGTTTTTTCCAAGATGGTGGTCAAAGCTTTGTCTTTGGCCCACTATCTTGTTTTTCTGATGTTCTGCAAACTTCTCAACTTGTTTCTACCAGTTGTTATTTTCGCAATTTTATCCACCCACACAGAATTGCGTTAGAAAGATTTGTGAATAAATACACTTGTAGACGAAAAGAAGCCAAATAACTTCTTTGCTTTAGTACAACTTGATGTGACGTCTGCCAACACATAATTCAAAACGTGTGCGTTACAATGCGTAAAAATTAATTTTGGAACCTCTTTTTTTTGTTTTGCTTGAAGACCAATATAACGGTCTATTATATTATCTGCACCATCCAAAGACACGTTGATAAGATCTTGCAATTTTAATCCGAACTGTGTTAATTGTGAGGTTACAAATGCTCGGTAAGCTTCGTCTGTTGATTTCTGGATAGGCACCATGCTGACGACCCGTTCTTGTGGAATTTTATTCTTAACATAGCAAACACAAATTACAGCCTGTTTAACAACACCAACATTTTGACAAGAATCCACATTAATGCTAAAATAGTTTGCTTCTTGGATTTCTTTAACGATCTCTTGTTTGACTTGACGTACGCATATATTTATTAATTTATATATGATGTTTTTTGACAAGAAAGTTATGAGACTATTTCTACCCTTACCTTTTCCTAAATCTTTTTTCTTACTTTCAATAATGGCCTATACTAAATATATAACTAAAATTTAAAAAAAAATTGTGGTTCTGGTTTTGGCTTTTGGCAATATCCGTCAAAGAGTACAAGGTTTCACTTTTAACACGATAAGCAATGCCTTGCTTAGATATGAATATTATTATGTAAAAATATTCAATTTTGTAAAAAAATAAAAAAATAACATAAAAACAGAATTAAAAATAAAGAGACTCAAAAATTAAGATGTACCGTCATACCGTCATAAATCCAAAATAAAATTCTCGTGTGATGAAAACAAAAGATCTCATAGTTTTTTTATATTTATTGCTTATAATCGGTTTGAGAATTCGCAACTATTTTGGTAACCAAAATAAGGAAACGGGACAAAGTATTTCTCATGCTATATATTCAACTCTCCAATTTTAACTTTCCAACACTAGAAGTAAATGTAAAGGTTAAACGTAAATTGGGCATTATCAGCAAACAAATGCAACGCCCCTACGTTTGTGTAAAATACGCAGAGTCTTATTTTACATGTCAATGTTAAAAAAATGGATAAAGATAAACTTATTTCTCCTAAATGCGCTTTATGTCAGGCAGTTTACACTGACAGTTTTGCTAATAGCAGCAAAAACAAACCGTCAGCTCAGTAAAAACTAGCCAGGAGTAAAACCAAGAAAACCCGTGTCTCATTAACAATTGACGCTTAAAAATTTCTTAGCAAGATTGATAAAAGCTTTGTATATGCTCTTAGAATAGCAACGGCACAAATCATAAAAAAAGGAACTAAACAAGTTCTTCTTTAAAAAAAATATTGATGTGATGTTACTATCCAAAATCTTCTTAGTTTCTAAAAAAGCTTACAATGTCCCAAACACTTTTACGTATTTGAAAAACACGTTTGAAGCTTAAGAACGTGGAACTGTAATCCTTGTCAAACAATCAGTTGACTACTTAAAAATCCCTACGTCTCCCAACTGTTAAATTAGGAGTTCATTCAATTGCAATATACCGGAGAATGGTTTAGTTAGGTGAAACGCTTAACTCAAATCGTAGCGCATAAATTGTTGCAGATTCAAATTCCAGCTCCGGCAGATAAATTAAAGAAGTTGTAGCATTTATTAATATAAGACATTAATCTAATGTTTGATTAGTGTTTATGTAACCATAATTACATTTAATATGAGAGTGTGGGTAGACCATATACTAGGCCTTGTTAGGATTTGAGAGCACTTTTTTACAAGGTTGTAATGTTCTTTACAAGCATTACAAATGCAATGCTAAAGATGTCACATTTTTTACAGACTTGCCGCCCAATTAGACAACCCTAAGTAAAATGGCTAAAACTATAATTTTAAATAAAATCTTGGAATACACGGCGACTGAAAAGTAGTGCCAAATTGTTAACATGGCTTCATATATGAGTTCTGCATAACTTACCTACTAAGCAGGGCAATTGATTAAACCAAAACTAGTTTTAATTTAAAACAGGCTATTGGCGTTATACTCTTTAACGTTGAAATCGTTTTTAATAAAGTCTGGCACCAAGATTTACTTTTAAATTTCAAACCTTGAAGGTTTAATCCAAAATTAATAATACTCATTGCTTCCTATCTGAAAGAAAGGATGCACATTAAAGACAGAAGTTTTTCAGAGTTCAGTATTATCTCTGATAGTTTTTAAATTGTATGTATTATACATACCATGCATCACGCCTGATGAAAACTTGCACAGTACGCCAACGACACGACACTGATGTACAAATGCAAGCAAAATTATAATTGCATTAAAGTTTTAAGAAACTTCTGAAGCACTTTAAACTTGGCTAAAATACTGAAAAATAGAAATCAACTATGAGAAGTTAGAATACATAAAAAAACTCCGCACAAAAACGTCTGTTTAAATAGCACTTCAATTTCATGGACGGGTACTGTAAAGTACCTAGAAATAGAAATTAATCAGATTAACTTTCAGATTGCACATATTGGGTACTGTCAAAATAGCAAGCAATATATTGTCTTTGTTGCTACGCAAGAACAGCAACATAAATAACAGCAACAAGTTATGACTATTCAAAACTATTTTTTCTATATTTTTGAAAGTAAATTTAACACATTAAGTTTTTTGTAAATTCTTCTTCCCAGTAAAAAAAAAACTAATTACGTGATATAAAACGTGGTATAAATATTCTTAAATTTCTTATAAAAAAACTTATAAGTTTACTAAAAACATAATTAATCAATACTTAAACAGATGAGTCTAGTCTATTAGTAACGCTTTTTTTTTATTGACATAGTTTCCTAGCAGTGCCTGCGAGAAACAATAATTTTGCTTATTACTTTTTTTTTTTTATTTGTTTATTAATAATGTTTATAAATAAATAATTCAGTTATTTTTTATTTAAAGTTTTAATTCTGCTAATTTTAACAGATTGGTGGTTTCTACTAAAAGCCATATATTATGCAACAAAATTATTTATAAGTAAAAATGAATTAAAAATAACGCTTAAACTAATTATCTTGCAATCTCATATTTATGTCATTAATGATGACAAATCTCTTCTAGAACTAACTTTTATTTAAATGCAATTTTTTTAATTAAAATATTGTAATTGTTAATTAAAATAAATAATCCAGTATAAACATTTATATTTTGTAATTAAAACAATTTTAAAATAATACTCTTAGTTTATAATATTTAAATAATACATTCGCATGAAATCAATATTAAACAATTGCACAACACTATTCATCACCCATCCTGAATAAAAAATGTGTTAATCATAATTGTGAAATTATCGGCAAAACATCATAAGCAAGCCACGCGCTATTGTATGCTAATTAAAGCACAATCGGTGAAAATAAGAAAATGCGCAAGGAGAAGGGCAATTTTTACGGCGGTGTAATAGTGTTTCCTTGAAGGACAAGCCTATCAGGAATCCGTAAATCGAATCAGTATAACGTGAGACATTTCACGACGGCCTCATGATAATCTGCAGGTTAAATCAATCCATCTACTTTGTGTATAGCAAAGCATCAGTTGACTTTCTAAATGCCTGTACTGAAGACCAATATCAAAATGGTTTCGATAAAGATAAGGTTTTTTTATATAATTGACATCCACCAATTAAGCCTCCGTACGAGACATTGATGATAATTTTTTTTTCAAATAGATACATTCAAGATTGTTCTGAATAACTCGTAAGAGCTAATTCAGTAATTAATAACGTTTAAAACGTATAGGAAGTAATTTTTTTCAATGTCTTAATATGGTAGAATTTATATGAACGTTTTATAAATACGTTTGTGATATCGAATAATGTACGTGACTACTGCATATACACCTTTTAATTAGCTACCATCTGAAATTGATGATGCATATTGAAGATATAGCTTTTAACAAATGCTAAAATAACTGTTATTTATGTTCATTACACCTCGTATATACACGATAAGACAATTTTAATTAATTAGGAAGAAGTTAGTTGTGTGGTGTGTTAAAAATGGCGTGATTTTTGATTACTGCGATTACTGCACAGTCACTGCTGCTTAGTTCGAACTGCGGCTTATATAAATGCATGCAATAGTATTATATAGATAGGTAGTAACAATACTAATGTGATTATTTTCTAACAACTTTGCGTTATTAAAATGTATAGAGATTTTTTTTTACATGTACAGTTAGTAATTGATAATATTTATTATTACATTATTTTGCAACGTCAATTATAGAGACAATTAATTAAAGTATATTAAATGGTTATTTTTTACTTAATTAATACCTTAAATGAATAATTATTAAATTAGGTATACTGACAGGAACAATTAAGAAAGACCAAAATAAAATAAAACTTTTTTTTTTATTATTATTTCAATACCAACAGTCATTATTAACCAAATGAGACGAACATTTTTGTAGGTATTATATTGCCATCCAAATAAACAAAAAACATATAGTATAATCTCATAAAATACATATGTATAATACGTATAATATATTTAGTTCAGCAAGTAGCAAATATTAATGGTTTTATAAATACAAGCAATCTAAATTAATTGTTGTAGTTGTAGTTTTTGTACCACTATTAGTTTTCGAAAATGTTAAAATTAAATAAATTATATAGGTTAAGTTATGTTTTTATATATTTTTTTGTGTATACTTTTATATGCTAAAATGTAATAATGTTTTTATAAAGACCGGTTTCGGCTATTAGGCTATCGTCGGTGTAATATATTAATCTTGATATATTACACCGACAATGATAATAAACTATCTTATAAACTATTAGGAAAATAACCTATTTTTTAGAGCAATGTATAAACAAATAGAATGTGGTAAGCAAGGAGAGTTTAACATATGCAGACATATTACAACAGGCAAAAATCCAGATGAAAGGAACGATCTTCAAAAAGATACAAAAAACAAGAAACAGAGAGTTGTTACTAGTAACTAAAAAGTCGGAGATAGAAAAAGAAATAGAAAAAGAAAAAACGGAATAGAGGGCTTTAATGTAAGAAGAGCAAATAATGACCCCAGAGCTAGTTTTGATCAAGGGTATAAACCCGGAGACAAACAGAAAGAAACTGCTTGAAGAAATCGGTAGTAGAGTATGCAACAAAGATACCACAATTATATCTATGAGTAAAGAGTACAAGGATATTCAAACGGCTATAATCAAGACAAACAAAGAGACAGCAAAAAAACGAATAAGAGAAGAAAGCATAAACATAGGGTTTATGAGACGCAGAACAAGGAGTGTAACGGATAAGGAAAGCAAATGTTATAAATGTTAGATGAAATATCACATAGCGGCAGACTGTAAAGGGGAAGACAGATCAAAATTATGCATAAAGTGCGAAGAAAAAGGACATTAGATAGCCAAATGCAGTAATAAAAAATATTGTTTAGAGTGTAAATTAACAGAACACAGAACAGGAGCAAAAAGATGTTCAGTTACATACAAAAGAGAAATGAGAAGACCAAGAAACAACGTAAAAAACAAGAACCTAGATAATTAGAGACAACACAAGACTGAGGACACAAACAAAAATGTATAACATCATCCAAACAAATATAGGCAGAAGAAGATAAGCGCAAGACGTACTGATGTCAACAGCGGTAAAAAAAAAAATAGACATAATAATAGTGAGTGAACCAAATAAAAACAAATTAAGTGAGGTGTGAATAAAAGATAAGATTCAGACGCAGCTATATTAGCAAGGGGTAAGTGTAGAGATAAAGTAATAAGATGGAAAACACCCAAGAAGGAAATAGTGTGGGCCCATATAAGAGGTTTGATAGTATACAGCTGTTACATCAGTCCAAACTGCAAAATAGAATATTATCAGGAGTGGATAGAAGAATTAGAACACATTTAAAAAAACAAAAGAGGAAACAAATTTTGATAAGAGCCGATTTCAATGCAATATTGCCAAGATTACATCAGTCCAAACTGCAAAATAGAATATTATCAGGAGTGGATAGAAGAACTAGAACACATTAAAAAAAAAAACAAAAGAGAAAACAAATTTTGATAAGAGCCAATTTCAATGCAATATCGCCAAGATGAGGAGGGACCAAGTACGGCAGGAGTGGCCAAATTCTTGAAGAGATAATAGCAGCCGTAAATCTTACAATATGCAACCAAGGAAATAAACTAACATGTGTAAGAGAAAGATTTAAATCATACATTGACATTATTATAGCAACACGGGAAACGGCTAAAATAGTAAGGAGTTGAACAGTGACAAAAGAAGAATTGCTGAGTTTACATAAGTACATACAACACAGCACAAACAAAAAGAGGCAAAAAAAAGACAAAAAGGAAAGAAAATAGAACATAAAAAAACAGAGAAAGGATAAAAAGAGTTAAAAAACTGATAAAGTAACTGAAAACAAGAAACTTAGAAAAGTTAAGAAAGGCAGCAAAAGTATCAATTGCTAAGTACAAAAAAAAAGATCAAAACCGTACTGGTGGTGCAAAGGAAACAAGGAAAGCAAGAAGAAAACAATACAAACAGCAAGTAAAGTCAAAAGACAAAAAAAGGGAGAAAAAAATCTAATAAAACTAAAAAAAAAACTGAAAAATAAAATGCTTTAGAAGCGATCAAGGACAGTAAGAAAAGATGCTGGAAAGAAATGTTAGAATCTATAAACATGAATCCCTAGGGCAATCCATACAAAATAATAATAAATAAATTACAAAAAATGAAGGCAGGGTGCTTAAAAGAAGAAGAAAATAAAGAAGTAATAATAATTAAAAAAAAAATACTGGAGGAATGGTAGAAAAACCAGCAGGCAGGGACGACGCTAGGCGGTAAGCAAGGTAAACGCCGCTTCGGGGCGCAATACGTCAAAGACGCCGTGCAGTGGCTAGCTCGCGATAGTTTACATTTGCATTATATTATTGCAATTTTTCTGTAAGTTACTGCAATTATTGCAGAGTTAAAAAAAATATTTTTATTTGCTTTTAAAAATATAAAAAATCGTAATAATACTATGACTAATAAAATATGAAATAACAATTTATTTTGTTACACAAAATTTAGCCGGAGACAATTTCTTGGATTTTTTGTGTTTTGTTGTTAAGCAGGTCTTGAGCAACTTCCTGGAGATGTGCCCTAAGTGTTCTAAGAGTTCTGTTGTGGTGGCATCTTGTTTTAATGCAACCTGGAGTTGGTTAATCGGCGGTGAGACGGCGCTAAGTCCAACCAAGTGGCCAACTCCACGGGCGGCGTCTGCAAAGCGCGTCTACGTAGTGATGTTAAAACGCTCGTTCTGGGTGAGAATGTAGCGTTTGTTGGTGTGCAAGTAGTTTTTATTCTTTTTGTTAGCCAGTCTAGAAATTGTTGTAGTAATTTTGTTTGGTTGCTGTATTGCGGACTTAATCTGTTGCTTTACAATTTAGTTTTTAGTTTTTAATTGAAACTTTACATAGCATTTCTTCTACGGAGCTGCTTTCGTGATTATAACTGACTAGTGGTTTGTTTGTCATTTTTTTTTTGCCAATCACAGGATAGTTGCTGCGTTTTCGTGTGATAACTCCGCAGGTCCACTTCAATTTTACTGAGATGCAAAGCAAGTGTTGCTTTGTTCTGTTGACATGCTAGAATATAAATGGGTTACTCTGGAAGTTGCCAATGCGACCAATATGTGCGTTAGTAATAAACTTTTCTGAACTTGGATATTATCTGGTTTGATTGATGTCTGTGTGGTGTTTTTGTTATTTTGGCTGGTGGTTTGCCTTGACTGCACCGAGTATTTATGTGGTTTGAGAAGAAAATCTTCTAAAAATTGTCTGATTCACCTTCCGAAGGAGAGTGCTTACAAACTGAACTTAGAACTTAATCCGTAAGGTTCATATACCTTTCGTTTAAAAATTGTATTTTAGAAGTAGGTTGGTAAGGACGCTCTATAGGTTTTGGGTTAAGCCACTTTAGGAAGTAATGATATTGATCGGTTTTTATAAGAGTATTTATATTTGTCTGGCTCAGCAAATCTGGCTAGATCCGGGTTGGAGTGAGCCAGAAGGTTATCAAAGTACTTTTTGGCTAATGTTATAATGTATTTGCGCAGCTGGGGAATACCAAAATTGCTATAAATTTCTATATTTTGAACATTCCATGGATCTCTAACAAACCACGGTAAAGGTTTTACAAACCCCAAAGACTTAAGTTGCGTGTTTGCAGCGGTCTTTTAAATTAAAGACTCAACAGTGATTGATAATTTTGGTGTGGTCTGACAATGGCGTACACTACCATTTTGTGGTGCAACATACCGTTGTTTTGCTAAAAAATTAAAATTATTAAGTTTTTTTCTAATCTGGCCTTATCTAGGATGAACTGTACGTGTAAATTGTACGTAAGTTCGTTAGCGAAAGTAACACCCATATACTTGACAGCATCATTCCACAATATTAGAACGTTGTTCAGAAGTTTAACACCAAAGTTTTGCGGTTTAGATATGAAGTTAACAGTTTTATAAAACACAAAGAACATTTTAATATGTACAGTTTTAAAAATAAACTTTTGTGTCAGACCTTGTCAAATGTTTTTCTTAGGCTGAAACCTGTGACAATGTGATCAATCACTCGGATTTTTTTGGTAAACTGCAGAGTAGACTGTCAAAACCTATATTGATAGGTAGGAAAAATGTTGTTAAATTCCGTGTGGTCTTTGTCCAAAAGCAAATTAAGTTTTGAGATAATTTCTCTGATTCAAAAAGTGTTTGACACACTATGTATGTCGTCAGTGTTTTCTAAAAAGTTATTGACTTTTTGGTAGACCGACTTGTTCCAGATTAGTGTTTTTATTAATTGAGAAAAAGTATTAAAGTTCTAGGTTATCAGCAAATGACTGCACAGTCTGGTGAAATTCTAATGTCTAACGTGCAGCTCTATGCAAAGGTTTAATACATGACAAAACTGTGTAACAAGCGACACAATTGCATAAAATGAAGCTGGTTATATATATAATGTTGAGTCATTATCAGTTTCTTTTGTTGATGCAAGTACTAAGTGCGTTTATAATTTTAATTAATTTTTCTATTGTAAAATGAATTTAAAAAGGTATAATTTTTTTAGTAATAATTATTTGTTTTTTAACACTTTAAAAGACGAAAAACAACATATTTAAAATTTGCAAAGGGGAGGGGGGGGGCATAGTACTTAGCGCCGCCCCTGCCAGCAAGAATAGCTAACAAAACAAAAGCAGTTCTTGCAACAATAGAGAAGATAAATCAGATTACTATCTAATAATAAAGCACCAGGTCCAGACAAGATAACAACGGAGATAGTAGAGGCAGCGCTAAAAGAAAATAAAATAGAGATAATACAAATAATTACCAAATGTCTAAAGAAAAGAGTTTTTCCGGTTTGCTAGAAGGGTGTTAACCTAGTACTAATTGAAAAAAAGAAGGAGGCATGCAAAACAACGACGTATAGATCAACATGCCTCACTAACACATTAGCAAAAATTTTAAAGTTATTGTAAGGAGAATTGGACAAGAAATAAAAGAAAAAAAAATGGGAACAGAAACAAAATGGATTTACAAAAGGAAGAACAAGTCTAGAAGCCATTGAAAAGGTAAAAGCCATAGCAAAAGAAGCAAACAGTGGATCATACAAAAAAAAACAACACTGTGTAATACTATAGCTAGATATACTAAATGCGTTTAACTGCTATAGGATGCAATTATAAAAACAGCAAAAAAAAAGAAAACTAACAAATAAAACTACCAAGATAATATACCTACCTTCAGAAGAGAAATCTACTGATCAAAAATAAAAAAATTATTCTGACTAAAAAAGTACCACAAGGTTCTGCACTAGGTCCTAAACTATAAAGTTTAGTTTATAATCAGCTACACAGGATGCGGCTACCGGAAGGAGTGACAATAACGGCATTTGCGGATGACGTAGTTCTGGTAGGAAAGGATATAAACATAGTAGTACTAAATGAAAGGTTAAAGTTGGCAAAAGACATGATAAAGATATGAATAAGAAATAAAGGATTAAATCTGGCATTGCAAAAAACCGAGGCCGCATGGCTATCAACAAAAAGGACAAACAGGGAAAATGAAAAAATACAAATAGGTAAACAAATAATAACTATAAGGAAAAAATTAAATACTTTGGAGTTACATTTGAAACAAAGCGATAGAATATACAGGTTAAGGAAACGGTGAGAGATACAACAAAAATAGAAAGAATGCTTAGTAGGCTTATGCCAAACAAGAGAGGACCAGGAGAAGGGGCAAGAATGCTGATAACAACTGTGGCTAGAAATACGCCGCAAAAACATAAATAGATGCTTTAAAAACAAACAAAAAAACAAAAAAGTAAAAAAATGAGCAAGTTCGTTAATGTTCTGCAAGGCCTACAGGTCAGTGGCACAGAAGCACTAGAAATAATTTCGGCGACACTACTCGTAGATTTGATTCTGAAAAAAAGATTATGCATAAAAAAAATCTTAAATAAATAAACTAGTAAACAAAAAAACAATCAAAAGAAAACATGATGGAAAGAGGGCAGAGACAGTGGAAAAAAAAAGAAAAGAAAGAATGGACAAAAGAACTAATACCAAAAGTAAAAGATTGGGTAGAAAAAAATCGGAGACGTGTTACTATACAACACAGCTACTCACCGGACATAAAGCCATTGGAAAGTACTTAGCAAAAATAAATAAAATAGAAAATAAAAAAAAATGTATATTTTGTCAAGAAGACACGCATGACAACGCAAAACATACTCTAGTAAAATGGGAGAAAGATTAGAAAACGCTAAAAGAGGTATTGAAAAACAATGTAGACAAATCTACAATCATTAAAATATGCTCGAGTTACAAAAACAAACGGAGAGCACTAAGGAACTATGCAACAACAGTACTGAAGAAAAAGATAAAGAAAAAGTATATCTTATTTCATTAGTAGAAGGCTTTAGTGAAACCAAAACTAGTAATGTATTTGTAAGAATAAATTTGTGATAAAAAACGTTGTAAATTGTTTTATTATTTCATTAACATGAATTATCACATAGTAGAAGTCACAACCATCAATTATATTAAAAATAGAGAAGTTTGAAGCTTTAAAATTTAATTAAACCAAAATGAAAGAAATCACACAAATTAAAAGCCACAGAAAACAAAAAAAAGGATTAACAAAAAAGTAAATGAAAGCAAAAAATACAAAAAAAAAAAGAGAAAAGAAACAAAAAAGATCAAAACAACTATGCCTGCCAAGAAATAGAAGGTAAACAGAGAGAGAAGAAATAAACATTTACTGAAACAATAATACCAACAGAAATTGCAAAAATAAGAAAGAAAAAGAAAAAAACTGCTTAAGAAATATAAATTGATAGAATTAACTAAGCAATTAATTTTTAAACGGCAGATACGCTATCTTAAAGTTGACAGAAAATGCAACTTTTGAAATGGTCAAAGTATATCTAAATTCAAAAATTAAGGTTAAACTGTTAAATGTAGAACCAATAAACGGGATTGCACTTAATGGAACTGCAGAAAATATTTATGAAAGAAAAAGAATACGACAAGGATAAAGTTGCACTTAATGGAACTGCAGAAAATATTTATGAAAGAAAAAGAATACGACAAGGATAAAGTTAATGAAAATATAAAAAACTAAAAAGATACTTAAGAACAATGCAAATATCTAGACAAAATAACATAAGAATGAGAGAAAGGAAAGTTGGATGACAGAGTAAAAAATAGGGTGTATTGAGAGATGGGTTGGGGACAGCATGTGTTGCCACAGCAGACTGCGCAAATTTTGCAATGCCAAAACCAGCCGACTTCAAATTAGTACCACATTAGAGACAATGACTAGGACAAATTAATAGCAACATTTACGCAAAGAAAAAAACCGGAAGATATTGTCGTTATTTATTTTTAAAAGCCACTTGTTGAAACCTATTTGATTGATTAAAAGTTAAAAAATTGTTAAAGGCAGCTAATAAATATACAAACTCATAATATATAACAAAATGCAACCTTTTGGGATTGACAATTGAGATGTCGGGCACAACAAGACACAGAGAACATATGTGACGGTAACGGATGCATTTGAAAAAAACGCTAAGTTATGGATTACTTTGTTGGAGACACCTATCCAACTCTAGCTCCGGCCGTTGCTTTTGTTAGCGCTGTTAATCATATATGTTATTTCTGCCGTACTGCCAATTTTAAAAGAAAACTAGTGTTAGTTTAAAAACCATTGTTTGTTAAAAAGTACGATTTAAAGATTACTGCTAATATGAATAAATTAACAAAGGTTTTAATAAGATAATTTTATTATTGTCATTGCAAGTGCGGTAAATGCAATGAATAAAAAATAAATGAATATAACAAAGTTTAAATAAAACAAATAAATTTGATATTTGATATTTTATAAAATAACAGTTATTTATGATACTAATAAAAATATGACAAATACTGAGTTTATTGACTGAGACCCTAAATAAACTACTTAAAATATACTTTTAGTTTTTTTGTTTTGTTGACAAAATGTGAAGTTATTATCATAAAAACCAAACTGTGATCAAAAGTACAAATACAACAAATTATAACTATAATATAAGAATCACTTTAAATCATCTACTGATAAGAAAATGTATATTAACTATTTCAAACTTATTAAATAAACCGCAACAACAATCTAACAAAAATTCACCAAAAATATGCTAAAAACTTAAATAGAGTTATTTGTTAAAAAGTTATAACTAAAAATTGCCAAATTTTATGCTAATATATAAATTTTAATTATCAAATTAGTTCTTTTTCAAACTTTGCTTGCTAAAACTAATAAAACACCTTTAATAACTTGACTTACAACACAATGAAAAGTTAAATGTAGAGTTTCTAATAAGAAGTCCTATTTTAAATTTTGCAGCATTTTTGATCCGAAGATTAGCAAACTTTCAGTTCACATTTGCTATTAAAGACTATATGATTTAAAAAAATGGTAAGATACACGCACCATCAATGTATAGAAAAAAATGTAAATTTATTATAGACACGGTAAAAGTTTTGCAATGACAGTTTTCAGAGCTTGTAGTGTTTTTGGTAGGTATGCATCACTTAACCACAAATCCATTGTAAAACTAATTGCAAAATTTATTCAAAATTGTTAAAATACTCATGTAAAATTGCCAGTTAAAACTCGCACTGTCAGGCCAGAGCAAAATATTGTTGTCGCTAACAGTGTCGCAGAAAACCCAGGTTTGTTTATTTTAAGACGTTTACAGCAATTAAAGATCTTACAGTTGAGCTTTTTTTGTATATCGCATAAAGTTTTTATTTCCAGCAGGATGGCGCTACAAGCCATACAAGCTGTAAAACAATTGCAGTGCAATTAAACTCCGCTAGTCTTTTTTCTTTGGAGTTTTGTATAAGAAAGAGTCTACACATATGCTGTGCAAAAGACAATATTCAAGCTGTTAGTTGCCAGAAAGAGCCTCGGTTGTGCGAAAATGTCTTGCAAAACTTCTTCAGAACAATGGCCCTTTGTAGTTTCAGTCAAAGTGGGCATTTACTAGATATTATTTTCCACAAGTAATTGCAGAATTTGTACTTTAAATTTAAATACAAAATAATCTGTACTATTTAAGAATAAATTTAATAAATGTTTTTTTTTTATAACTAAATTGTATTGAAAAATCTTATATGCCAATATCATCATTTTATGTTTGCAACGCAAGGTATTGCAAAGATATTTCACAAATCAATAATTTATAAATTAAATTATGTATAAAATTATTAACTAATTTTTAACTTAAACAATAGTTAAAACCTTTACTATATAGTAATTCATAATACTGATGAAATAAATAATAAAAATTTGACTACAAGTATTTTATTAATTAACAAGAAATTACATTTATACATAAAAATTAATATAGCAATTAAAGTGAGAGAAATATAAATTGCATTAGTGCAGATCTAAAAAAAATTCTAAAGTTGTGATTTTTATTGTGGTAAGTTCTTTTGCTTGTTCAACAGATTAACAAGAAGATTATCTTGTTTTTTATAAATTTATACGGTTTCTAACAGATTAAGCATTAGCGTAAATTTTGAAAAGAATCTGATAACAATTTATAATGATTGCAAATGAACTTGTAATGTGATTTGATCTAAACGCTTTAAAATGCTCAGTACATCATATCATTTTGTAACATAAGATTAACACCAAACTTCCTTAAAAATTAACTTTTATCTTTATAAATTTTGAGTAACTTATTCATATTTATTATAGATATATGTAGTTCAGTTTTTAATGCTCTATGTGCTATAGCATAATAAACTTTTAGCATAATGTTACATGAGTGATTAGATTTGAAAGAAATTATAAAACTAACGCTATATTGAAAATTTTCTAAATATCTTGAATATTATTTTTTTTTATTGTTGTCAATTTTTATAAAAAAATCAAAAAATAACTAGTTAATAAATTAATTTTTTTACAAATATTATGATGTATTTCTTTTCTTCCTATAATCCACAATTTCTAAAGTAGTCAAGTCAGCAACTCGCTTAGGCATGCTAGAAATCAAACTGGCCACCTCAACGTGAAGGATTAAATCCTAAGCTTCCTGAATACGGATCCGAATATTAAGTAAAGTGAGTGGAACAGTTTATTTTAACCCAGGATACTAATACAAACATAAATAGGATCACACTGCAGTGTTTTTCCTTCTACAGTAAAACGCTTTCGATGTTAAGAAGAGACATTATTGCAGTAAGATTGTTATTCAAAAAATATATTTTTTTAAATTGGAGACCATTAAATGCTAATAAAAAATGCTGAACACAAAACGTTAGGTAAATCATTTAGATTAGATTTAATATTTCTAAGTAAACTTTCCACTACAAACTAATAATTTGTTTCAAACAATAAAGTATAAAAGTTTGTAAAACAATTTTAACGTGCTGTATCACTTATTTTAATGTAAACGGCTCTTTATTGTTAGAATTAAATAATATAAGAATAATAAAAAAAAATAATTATAGATTTCAAAATGTGCTTAAATGACATCATCTTAGTTTATTTAATATAATTACATATTTAAAATATTGTATTGTAAAAAGCTTTATATTCGATACAAAATGATAAAGTAAATCTACAATTACAAAGCTAGCACACTTATGTTAAGGCAAAATTATATTTTTTTATTATGATACAATTTGAGTCCAAATCTAAGACGATAAATTTAATTCAAACATTATTAATTGTAAGCAGATATTAAGTTTCGATTTAAAATTAATTTATTATAATTTTATAAATATCTGTCTAACAAATACGTTCGTAATAATATGTAATTAATACTTAAATTTTCTTCCTGTATAGATATATTACTATTCTTTGTAATTACCATGTAGAATGTCGTTGAAATAAAATTAATCACATCTAATATGCAATGCATAAATTTTAATTAATAATGTTAATAAGGCAGCGTGAGGAAAGCAAAATCAATGTCAGAAACAAGCCGGAACGTGTAATTTTAACGATATCATAATATATCCCTGCTAATAATTGCATCAATCGGGACATATACGTGTAGTTGGATAGTTTGAAATAGGAGGTGCATTATCTTCCATTTCTGCTAGGAAAAGATTGTTGAATGGAAGTAATGATTGCAACTGCTAACGTTCGCACATCACTCCTCGCAGAGTATGTGTGTAGAAAGTTATGTCCAGCTATCAGTCTAGCGGCATAATTATACCGCTTCAAACAAACGCAATACAACAGAATACAGCTATATAGGGTCGTGAGATCTGTATGCATTATAGTATTCAAAGTGTTGCAATATTGACAGCTATGAATATTGCTAACATGAATGCCACTAATACACTTTATATGATGCATCTAACACCTTAGTAACAATGCACTCGCAATATATGGATTCCGATTAGACAGGGATACTTTAAATGATAGTTGCTTCTTTTGGTTTCAATTGCCACATTTGTGAAAAATTACGCAACCATATAATATATTACAATTGCTTGTATAATTTTATCTATTATTATATTTGCATTAAATATAATTACTATAAATGAATCTTAATATATCGCATTCGTATGTATGTACCATCGATTTAAACACTATATAAATAATTTAAATTAATTGTAATAACATATTAAAGTAAACAGTAAATTGTGTAGTAAGTCAATAAAAACCATGATCTCAAATATAAAATTGGTGTTATAAAAATATCAAACTTTGATAACATTTCTATTACACAATTATTATTAATATATGTATAATTAACATAAGCATAAATATCAAACTATAACAAACTGTTAGCATTAAGTATTTTATATAAATATATTTATTGTACATTAAATCTTCCATGTATGTACGACATAATGTACCCTACGCAATTAACCTATTGTCTGATTTATATGACTATCAAGAATGCCATTTAATATAATTTATAAAGACGCTTCTTTCCGAGAAAGCCTCTCACTTGTATCCAGCAGGCCATCAAGAAGAAATTTGTTCATTGCAAATTATTAGGTCAT
This sequence comes from Tachinus rufipes, assembly GCA_963932245.1. Classification (NCBI taxonomy): domain Eukaryota; kingdom Metazoa; phylum Arthropoda; class Insecta; order Coleoptera; family Staphylinidae; genus Tachinus; species Tachinus rufipes. The sequence continues at coordinate 64,139,781 of OZ010745.1, read as the reverse complement.
AAATACGTAAGTTTTTTTAATAATTGATATTAGTGATGTATGGAGATATGTAATTTATCTCGCGTGCTGTATTTGATAGTTAGGATGTCCGGAGTGGAAAGGTCAGGTTGTAGGGGTCAGTGGTCATCCGGGGTCCGTGGACACGACGTCGTGGGAGCTCTCGCACGGCTTCCATACTTACCCATTGTCGAGACTATGAGAATTGCGGATGCTTTTATTAACCGCTTACAACTAAAAACTATTAAAATAATATAAATACAGAGAATTATAATTTGCCTGAAATAAAAGTTTTTTTTTTAAATACAGGAAAGTCAACAAAATGTCAACATATCAACATTTCAATTAATAATATTGAAAAGTAATTCAAACTAAATTAAACAAATAATGTCTGTGGTATGTTGACTGCTAATAACTAATAAACTGAATAAATACAATAAAGCAATTACATATATAAAATTAAACGTGCATAATCATTTAAATAATAACTAGAATGAATCAAATTATTTTATATTTCACTATTGTTTTAATAACTGATGATATAAAACAAAAATCAATAAGTTAATACTATTTATAAAATAAATAAGTTGTAAGATAAATAAAAAATAATTTAATAAGATGTGTAAGTAAATGATAATGGATAAAATTAATAAAATTATGTTTAAATTAAGCTATGTTTATATCAAATACATGATTTGAACATAAGCTATTGCATTTGTATATTAAAGGCGGAAGTGAGAGATACAAGAGTGCGAGTAGATGCATGTTAATTGTAATATAGACAATTTTATAGTAGAAAGAAAGAAATATATAACATTGTATACTTATACAATGTTCAGTTATAATCATAATAAGTTAATTAATGAGCTGCCGGACTCATTTGATAGAAATAAAAAGTTTAATATATTTATGTAAATATAATAAAACTTAGCAACCAAGTCATTGTCAGATTGATTAGGTTAGGTATTTAACCAATTAGTTGTATGTTCAATAATATTATACTTTTCTACAATATGCGCCTTTTCAAAAACAACTTCTAGTAATGACAAAAAAATTTATAAGAAATTACTGTTAATAATTATAGTCCACATATAAATCCGCCAAAGATGCTATTGGCTAATCTATTCTTAAAAAGAGAGATTATAATAAGAAAAAGTAAGAGTAGAACACTTTTGCTAAGAAACATCAAATTAAAAAAATAATATATAAAGTTAAGTGCCTATCTTCATAAAAAAATCAGTTGGTTGAAGTAAGTATATCAAAGCAATATATTCAAAAATATTAGTTAGAATTATCAATACAATTTAATTTAATAACGTGATCTTTTTGAAGAAATAAAAAATGTTTTAATAAAAGTTTTACAAAAATTTTGACTGTTGATAAGAATAATAGAACAATAACCAAAGCGCAAAATTTCTATGTGGTGAGTGTGTTTTTGTTAGCTTGCGGTTATGTTAGAGGTAAATAAGTAATGAACTAGCTATAGATTGTGTAAAGTTAGCTAAGAAAAGTGTTAAGAGTTCAATTTTGGCTATCAGAAGTTGTTCACACATAGACCAAAGAAGAGTTTCAGAAGTATGTAATACAAAGTGGCAGTAAGGCCATCGAGGTACTAAAAAAGACCGTAAATTTGTAAAAGATTGTTATTCACACATTGGCATCTGATGCTTTAGGGTTATGTGATAACACTGCATCTGGCAGTAAAGTTTTATAAGTAACAGCAAAAAACATGTTGTGTGGTAGCAATTAAGACCTTGGGGTTGTACAATAATTGCAAATGATTTTTTAACTCACACAGGCCATTTAGATCTTAAGGTTGTATGCAGGGCACATTACATTAGTAAGAAGCAGTGTTGGGTTTTACAATACAAAAACATAGTAAACACAATAAATAAACTTTTATATCCATACACCTAGTCTGCTTTGCTTATCAAATTTGGACAGACACATGACATCAGCGATCTGCCTGCGTAAGACAATTGACAAACTAGATGACAAATTAGATGCAGTTTTTTGTTTCAAAAATTGCAAATAACCCCATTAAAAAATAACAAACAGTGAAAAAAAAACACTTCTAATATTACAAACTAAAGACTTTTTAGATGTCAACAACAGTAACCGATGAGCAGTCGCTTGAAAATTATGTTTTTTCTAAGCTTTGATCTGTATGACAAACTTTACGGTGTAATTGCATTTTTAAAACATTGCAGATTGTTGTATTGAATAGCAAAACTATTTCACCTGTTATCTAGGCAAAATCAATTGTGGTAGAAAACTATAAACATTTTTGCTTGTATTTTTTTTGTGACTGGAGACCCACAAAATGTAAACACATTTATTTCAGACGACTGCAGCAAAATTGAATAAAATTGCTTTAACAACTAATGATTAGAATGTGTTTTTTAATGCCCCTAAACAATACATATAACATAAAATGTGCCTGCATTTAGTTAAATGTAGAGAAAAGTCTAATAGTGTGGTGGACAATAAAAAATAGCAAAGGAATTAACTTTAACACAAGCCAAAAATGTGTGATTAGATTTTAGTAATTTTTTTATTTTAAACTTTGTTAACTTTCCAACGTTCAGCATTGTTTTTATATTTATTTTTGCAAAAAATAATTTGATATGGTTATATGGAGATATGTTACTATTTAAAAAAATCATTACAAAAAAAATAGCAAATGTTTTTGCAAAGAATAGTGTTTGTTTTGTTAGTGAGTTTAGGAAATTGGAAAAAAAAATTATCTTCAAGGCCATTTTTTTTTTGTTGATATGACACTAAACTCCAAATAATCTATCCAACTCGTTTATAGTGTATTCCAAATATGTTTATAAGTGCTAGACTAAACCAAATACTAGAACAATTTTTGTTTTGTTTAATTGTTTAGGACGGTTTTCAACTTACAGAAAGTAAATTGAATCACATTGTTGTATAAAATTAATCGTCGTAAAATAATTTTTGTTGATGTCCTCATTATAGGGTATAAAATTTTAATATTTAAAAAAATCATATTAACAAAGCGGCATCCTGAGTTAGTTGCTTAGATACTTGTTTCTTGTGCTGAGGGTCCTAAGTTCAAATCCTATTCTGCAGTATATTATTTGTGAATTTGTTCAACGCTGTAACCGCTTCCTCATTCATGAATTTAGCGACAGACAAATTTACAAACAATAAACATCTTGCTTTATTTTTATCGTTTATACTCGGAAGGACCTTTGGCTTGCTAGAACCAGAGACTAACTAACCAATCATTAATCAATAATCACAATATTTTTTTAAAATTTGATTAGTTATTAGTCAGTTTATTTACAATTACAGATTGATTATTAGTCGATTACTTGCGAGTCAAAACTACTTGTACTCGAATATTTGTTAATCATCAATTACATCGCATTTATTTGACTAATTATTTTGAAATACTTTAAGTAATCACCAATAAAAAATATATTTTTTACAAATATAGTTATAAATATAGTCATTTAAAAGTTTAAGAATATTTAAAAAAAAATTAAATAAAAAAAAAATTAAAAATAAAAAAAAAAGAAATTAATAAAAAACATTTAAAACTAAATTAAATTAATCAAAAAATTTCAAAAATTAAAATTTTAATTAAAAAAAAAACTTGTTATTAAAATTTGTGTTTTACATAACTGACGCTACAAACGCTAATTTACCTACCCACTACGTTTACGTTGTATATGAATTAACCCTAATTTATTTCAAGATTCATTTTACTGCAAAAAAGTTATCAAGACTTCTTTCTTCATCCCGTTTCGACTTATTTTTGCCACACTATGATGCGTTTGAGTTTGTTTTATTATTTTGCATCAGCATGTCACAACCAGCTATCGTTTCTATTTGGCAATCTTTTACAGTTATTGTACAATCCAGTGGCATAGCTAAAAATTTTGGGCCCCACCGCAATATATTGAAAAAAACCTCCTCAAAAACGGCCTTGGAAAAAAGCAAATTGTATACTAAACAGTCAAAAATCTACCACGTCTATCAAAAAGTTCTTAAAACAGTAAGACATGTTACAGTAATAGTTGACATAAATATAGCAAATCAGTCAGATAGTATTCTAAACTGCCAACAAAAATTTACAATTCAGACATAGTTTACAGTAATCTGTAAATGTAATAAGTAAGCCTAGGTGCTACATCTGTCAAAATCGTATTCTATCTTGTCTAAAAATGTTTGCCAAAAATGTTATGTGTTAAAAAATTACAAAAACTCATATAGGTTTTAGCAATGTAATAAGTTGGCATAAATCAGTCAAAGTGATTTTTAAATTTTCAAAAATGTTACTACATCTGTCAAAAAGTTACTAAAAACCTTAGAAAATTAAACAATTTACAGCAATGTAATAAAATGCGTACCATCTGCCTGATAAATCATATTTTATTCTAAATTATCAAAAATAGTACTACATGTGTCGCACAGTAACTAAGAACTTGAAAAAATGTTTTATCTGTCAAACAATTTACAGTAAAAAAATATGTTTTACTGTTTCAGATTGCCAAAAATATTGTCAAAAAATAATCACATTTGTCAAAAAATTTCTAAACTGTCATAAAAAGTACAACATATGTATGTCAAAAGTTAGTAAAATTGTCAACTGTTTTCAGCAATGTAATGCCGTAAAGTGTAAATATATTATAAATTAGAAGCAACTTCAACAATTAGATCTGACAAATTGTTACTAAAACTGTAATAAAGTTACAAAAACAGTTTACAGCAATATAATACGTTAAAATGTATTTTAAATTGTCAACAGTGTTAATAAAACTGTCAAAAAAACTATTGAAATTGTCCATAAGTTACTAAAATTATAATCAGTTTACAGCAATGTAATAAAACAAATACAATCTGCCAAATAGTTAAGATTTTATTCAAAATTGTCAAAAAACTAACAAAATATTAATTGCCAGTGCATAAATAATGAAAATGTTATGTATGATTACCCTCAGATGGTTTTTTATTTATTTTTTTAATATTACAAATTTTCTTAGATTTTCTAAATTATTTTGATTTTTTTTTAAATTTTTAAATTTTTTTCTGATACATTTTTTTTTATTTTCTTAAATATTTTGAAATTTTTTTTACTTAAAAAAAATTAGATTTTTTTAAATTTCGTTTTTTTTTTTAATTTTTATTTTTTTATTTCTTTTATTTTCTTAATTTCTTTTTAATTTTTTTTATCATCTTATTTTCTTATTACTAAGTAAAAATATTTTAATGTTTTAAATTATTTTTAAATTTTTTTAAATTTTCTTAAATATTATTTAAAATCTTTTAAATTTTCTTAATCAATTTTAAATTTTGTCAAGTTTTCTTAAAACAGGTTTGCTTTGCTTATTTGTTATTTGTTAGTCATTACTATGCAAATTTTGATTGATGCCCAATAAATCAGTAATCGTTTTTTACCAACTAATGACAAATTAATCATTAGTCATTAGTCACATCAAATACGGATAGTCGTTAATCAAAATAGAGCTTATTTATAAGTATTAGTTATTATTTGTTATACGTGCTGGTAATGATTTGTTAGTCAGTATCTTTTTATTGTTTAGTCAGATTACACTTTGCCCTACTCTGGGTAGAACCAGGTTGGTGAGATCGGTAGAGTATAAAAACGCTAATTTCATTTTATATTAACAAGCATATAAATACTGCACATCAACCCTAAACTTTAACAATAGTTTATATAAATCAATATAGACATCAGTTGATTTAACACCTCTGAAAGGATAGGCTGAAGCACCGGTTTTGACAATATAATAAGCCTTGTAAATTAGCAATTTTGGCACGCTAATACTATTTTTTTTGTATCTCTACTCACATTTGACCACTATTAATTTTATTTAAAAAAAACTTGTGATTATTAAAGCAAAACGCGTTGTGTATTAACAAAGACCACAACGTGTTCTGGTTGTTCAAAACGGTCACAACCCAATTATATTAACGTAGCTGAGTATAATTAAACGTACAAGTATTAAAATTAACTGCTTACATGCAACTGCTGCTTGCATGGTTTATGTGTGTAGTGTTTATATTTAGTTTAGTAACAAGTTCAACAGAATTCAAAATTTGAAGAAAACATTTAATAAAAAAATACATAATATTATTAAAAGTAGCAATGATGGTTTATATTCAACTATCAAAACCATTTAACAAAATTATTTTTTTGCATTTTTGAAGATTTTTGAATTTTTCAATATAACAATGGGAGCAAGTTTGCTAACAAAATAATTGATAGTTTATGAAATTTCTTGTGCTATATGCATGAAATACTGCATTCGTGTAGCAAATGCAGTCTTAAGATTTACTTGATGTGCGAAATTAAAAAACATTATATAGTAGTATGTAGTTGTTGCAGCAGAACTGAAGCAATTAAAGATCATCGCAAAAACCGGTTTAGAAACACAAGCAAAAATATTAGTTTTTTCCAACCAAAATTTCTCCTGTTAAAACGGGTCAATATGTTGGAGTTAAAGTTTTGAATGTTTGTAAAATTGGATACTAAAAAAAGATTAAACAAAGTTAAAATAAATTTACTTAGCCGATTCAAATTTTCTTGGCTAGCCGTATGTACCCACCACGTCATTATCTCTAAGAAACACTTTTGTTCTTTTATCTGACTTAACACAAAGATTTGTTGTATACCATTGCAAGCAGTACTAAGAAGTAATTGTCGGTCTAAAAAAGTGCTGTGCAATTCAAAATAACAGTACTTGCAAGTAAAAATATGTTTTTAAAATAAATTTAGATAAAGTAGGTTGCATTTTTAATTTATTCAAAACGCAGCGTCGCGTCGTGACCATTTCTTAAAAGCCCACAACGCGTTGTGACCGTTTCTTAACATTCAGAACGCATTGTGGCCGTTTCTGAACTGCACACAACTACCGAAAAAATATCTGATTTTGGTGTTCGGTTGTTTAACACCATCCACAACGCGTTATGGTTGTTTTTTTTTGCTCACTGAGCGTATTTGGTGTTTGAGCAACAATTATTATCACTTAATTTTAATTTTGTAATAATTAAATTTATTTATTACTACTTATTTGCTTTGCTAATATTTTAATATATTAAACAAAGAACTCTTGACAATTTGTAACAAGTTTATAATTTCAACAAAGGGATGATTTGTCAATAGTTCTCTATGGCCTTATTGCATTACTTAATTAAAAAATCTGGTAATAAATAAAACGTAAAATCAAACTCCTAAAGATAAAGTTTCTATCGAGGTTTCCATCTAGTTATTCGAAAAGACAATAACATAAACTGCTGCATGCACCAAAATCATGTTTTCTTTATTGCATTTTGCATTAAATATAATGCCGGAAACATTAGCATTAGAAACAACAAATTAAAATTAAAAAAAAAACAAACAAATTAAGCATACATTTTATGCCACTTATTTTTTTTTTTGGGAGTTAGAACCAAATGTCAAAATCATGAATGTAGAACTATTAAACTTACCATTTTTTCTACAGTTTAGCCGCTTATAGTAATGACATTTTGCAACGCCAGTTTTTTCAACTACAATGTATAACAGCTGATAATAAAAAATGACTCTATTGTGCCTTTTTGCATTTTACTGCTCTGCAATCTATCTTTAACTTTAATTAATAAAATACCATTTTTTTGCAAGAATTTAATGTGCCGTTAATAATGTTGCAAACAGGTGAATAAAGAAAAAATTTTATTAACTCTTAAGATCTATAGAAGTTTTTAATAAGAAGTTTAATTTTGATTAAAAAAGTTACAGTTATTTATTCTTAAGTAACACAATTTTTTCAACTTAAATTTAAAGTACAAATTTTGCTATTACTTATAGAAAATTATAGCTTACTTTAACTCTGCTTGCAAAAAGTAATTTTTTTTTTTAGTTTTGTTAATTATTTTTGCTCAACTCAAACTCTATTTGGCAAATAGTAATAGTATTATTTTTGAGCTCTGAAGTTGTTTAAAAAGCATTAGCGCAGGGGTGGCCAACCCGCGGCCAGCAGGCCGCATGCGGCCCACCTAGAACATTTTTGCGGCCCGCGAGATTTATAACACAAAATATATTTATTTTATAATGGGCAAAGTAGTGAATACCAATTTATTTAAAAAATACATTATTTGTGTATGTTAATTTTACATTAGTAACTTGACCATTTTGCTCAAGTTTTGCTATTTCTCTTTTTTCTGCTGCTTTGTGAGCTTGTTTGGACCAGCTGTTTGTTTTTTTCTTGTATTCTCAATTCATGTATTTTTTTGGTTATTTTGGTTCTATTCAGTCTGTGAATGAGTCCTTGCCTGCCTAGCTGCCTCTTCTCCATTACTGTTTCTATAGGTTTAATTTTTAGTTTACTTCTTACTTTCAAGCTCTTTACTTTATCTTTTCTTGTTATTCCTTTAATTTTTATTAAAAATCTCATCGCCATTGCATTAATTTTGCTTTTATTTCTTTCTGGTGTTGTCCAAGATTTGCTTGAGTATATTAGGGCTGGTTTTACTACCTTTTTTGTTTTTGTTTTTATTGTTTTTGTTATTTCTTTCTTAACCAAGAATTGTTTTTGAGTGCATTGAATATACTTCCTTCTTTTTAAACTCTTGCATCTATTTCCACGTCTATATTCTCTGTTTCTTCTATTATTGTACCAAAGTAGTTGTAATATTTTACTTGTTCAATTATTTGTCAATCTAATTTTATCTTGTGCTTTTTAAGTTTTGTCGCTACTGCCATTGTCTTTGTTTTACTTGTGTATATTTCCATGCCTATCTTCTTTAGTTCTTCTTCGTATATTTTTATGTGTCTTTGTAGTTTTTCTTCTTTGTCTACTATTATATAATACTAATTTGTTTCATTTTTTTGTATCCTATTCTTGTGTCTTTGGCTCTTTTTTGACTTTTCTTTATAACCTCGTCTATTAATGTTGCAAAGAGTATAGGGCTTAGAGTTTGCAGAATAATTAAATTATATTTTATGTTTCAATTTTTCACTTCAAAAATATGTCTATAGTGAGTCTAAATCTAATACATGGATATATAATTTTATATTCGGCCCGCGGAGTTATGATGCATTTCCAAAGTGGCCCGCAAGATCATTTAGGTTGGCCACCCCTGCATTAGCGTAAACTTTTTTTTCACGTAGTCTCAAAACTTTTGTCGTTCTCAAAAAAGTAAGGTTTCATTACTCCGCATATCCAAAAACCGCACCAAACAGTAACTTTTTAGGAATAAAAAATTTCTTGACTATTGTTCAAAGATTTTCAGAACCCTACATGCAACAGTTCTGTCTATTAACACATTCACTGAGATGCAAATGATTTTCTTTAGTTAGAAATAAAAATTCGGCGCTGTTCATAATCGGCCGGTTCTCCTGCGTCAGCTGCACTGGGTTTTCTGCAACACTGTTAACAACAACCTGGCAATTTTACATTAGTAACTTGACCATTTTGCTCAAGTTTTGCAATTTGTTTTACAATGGCTTTGCAAGAAATTAATTTATACTAACAAAAAAAAAACACAAACTTTATCTGCAAAACGTTTGCCGTATCCATAATAAATTTTTATCATTTTTTTACAATTTTAGAGCGTGTCTTATGCAATTTTTTTAAATTGTATTGTTTTTAATGACAAATGTCAAAGATTTAAGGCTTGCTGATCAAAAATGCCGCAAAATTTAAAATAAAACTTTTTATTGAAAAATCCTTTACGTAACAAATGTGCACTTTGTCATTCAATCTACCTACCTATCAAAAAGCAAGCTACATATGTTATAGTTTTGGTATTTTTTTTAAACAATTATAATAAAAACAGTTTTTTAATTTTTTTTTCTTTCACGTGTATGAGAGGTGAACTGAAATCAAAATTAAAATGTGGTAATTTTATTAAAAAAAAAAAAAAAAACAACAAATGAAGTAGTATTTGATACAAACTGTCTACGTTGCTATAAAAATATTTATATTGTTCAACATTAAAATACTTTTTTTAATTTCTCTGCTTACTGAGCGAGAATTTAATATTAATCTTGGCGCTTTTGTTTGTACTGTATCTGCACAATTTAATGTATTACAAATGCAAACTTAAAAAAAACATTTATAAGTCATGGTTTATAACCGTATTATACCCAACTTGTTTAAGTAGTTTTTTTTTATATATTTTGCTAGTCGTATAATAATTTTGCTGCAAGTTTGTACACAATTGACAAATACAAATTTTATTTACGGATAAAACAACATTTACATACATTTCTTTTGTAAATGATGCTTTATCTGGACATAAGATTTGTAGTTGTTAATTTTAAATAATTTACAAACAGAATAAACAGCCATTTTTGAGATTTGCAGAATATATACAAAATAACATTATTGGTTATACTACGCCACTGTGTGTGTGTAATGTTATTAATTTTTAACTTGTGCAGTTTTGTGTGGAATTTAGTGCCTATAATTCTAAAGTTCGTGTCATTCCGGCTGGTAATTATATTAGCAACCAGTCATCTTTACAATTTTAAAAAAATTTACTGGTTTAATTATTTTTATTATTGTAAATGTATTTAACCTAGAATTATAGTTTCCCGCTTACTGTTTTGTCGCGCTTCCCGTGGCGGTGATTTTAACTATTTGTACCAGTGGCGTAACTTCCATTTTTTAACGTGTAATTTTAAAATTTTATTATTAATTTTTATAATCCTGCTGTGTCTTGTGTAACCTTACCGTGGTCTACCTGTATTTGTTTTTAGTCAGTCACCAGTGATCGACCGCACCGGTGTAAATTGTGTCTTTGTATCAACCTTATCCTGTTTTTATTTAATTATTTATTGCTCTAGTCATTTTTGTTTTTGTAACTGCATCTGTTATTATGCACTGTAAATGCAAAACTGTTGCACAATCAGGTGTAACCTGTAGCAATTGTGGCGTTATCTTCCATAACAGTTGCGCTATTTGTTACAAGAAATGTAATTGCGGTAATTTATTTGAATTGGATGATTCCGAACTTCCTAAACTTTATAAAGAAAATATTACTCTTTACCAAGTTTTATGTGATGAGTTGAGGTCGAGCAATAAATTACTCTTAGATAAAATTACTTATCTTGAAGAGAAGATCACCGAAAATGATAAAACTATTCTTCAATACGAAGCTCGCAGTAAACAACTAACTGCTCCTACTACTGCGCCGCTCACTAATGATACGGTGCAATTGATTCAACCTGCAGTTTTTCCTTCTTTGGCAAGCTCTGTTGTTAAGGGGAAAAATAATCAAAAAACTCAGCCAAGAACTCAAACAATCTTTGGTTGTGGCCCAACCAATGACAAACTGCAGGCTTATGTGCCTACTTCTTACGTAAATGTTTCTAAACTTAGACGTGGAACTAAAACTGATATAGTAAATCATATTAAATCTAAGTTTTCCACGATATCAGTTGATGTTGTTGAGTTAAAAGTAAAATCTGAAAACTACAGCAGCTTTAAAGTTTCTGTTCCAGCTAATCATGCTCGATCTATTCTCTGCAAAGATTTTTGGCCTGCAAATATAGCGGTCAAGAAATTTTTAAATTATGGGCGAGTTAATAATGTTCCTGCTTCATCTTCGGTGGATTTTCGAAATCTGGATCCAGCCAATAATCTAAACCCGTCACCAGAAACACCAGCGGTATCTCCATCTATTGCCAGAATGTCGGGGGTATAAAAACTAAACTCAAAGAACTTATGCTGGCTGTAGCTGTATCCAACTACGATATTATTGTACTGACCGAAACCTGGCTAAATCAAGACATCAGCGATGCGGAGCTACAATTAACTGGTTACAGTTTGTTTAGATGTGATCGCTCTTCATTAACAAGCTCTAAGCTTGACGGAGGAGGTGTCTTAATTGCTACTAAAACTTGTTTTAATTGTATTTTATTACAACCTACATTTTTAAGTGTTGAACATTTGTTTGTAATTGTTAAGTTTAAGTTTGTATCATATATTATCAGTGCAGTCTACTTACCACCTAACTCGGCATGTGATAAATATTTAGATCATTGTTATTCCGTTGAATCTATCGCTGACAAATATCCAGACAGTAAACTAATTTCACTAGGCGATTATAATCTACCCGCAGCGGTATGGGTTAATGATGAGATAGGCATAAGTGTTATTTGTAATGATACTTATTCTGCTCATTTTGTTTCCAACTGTTATGGATTTCTAAACTGCGCTCAATGTATTTCTATACCTAATGATGGTGGTGTGTTCTTAGATTTATGTTTTTCTAACATCTGTAATATTTCTGTGATTAAAGCTGTGGATGTTTTGTTAAAACTTAGCCAACATCATATTGCTTATGTGATTGATGTAAAATGTGATACTAGCCGTGATATTTTAATGTGTAATTATGTTTTTAATGATTTTAAATATGCCGACTTTACCGCAATCAATAATTTTTTGTTGAATGTTGATTGGTCCGCCCTTTTTTAAAATGGTGATGTTGATAATTGCGTTAATTTATTTTACTCTGTGTTGCATTTTGCTATTGACTATTTTGTTCCCAAAAAACAATGGCGAGAAAACAATTTTCCAGTTTGGTTTAATAAAGAATTGATTTCACTTACTAGACTCAAAAAAACTGTTCATAAACGTTATAAACCTTCAAGACTATTGTCTGATTATAACGAGTTTCAATCAATTCGTACTTCGTGTAAAAATCTCAGTACACGTCTATACAAGCAATATATTATTCGAACAGAAAACAACATTCAAAGTAACCCTAAACATTTTTGGAAATTTGTTAGCAACTCTAGAAAAACTAATGATTTTCCAGCCACAATGTATTATAAACAAAAAACTTGCAGTAATGGAGATGACTATGTTAATAGTTTTGCTGAATTCTTTTCCTCTGTTTACGATACACAAACTCATCCAACTCCTTTGTTTGACTTTAAGAAAAACGTATTACATCGATTATTTTCAATTAGATTGTTAGATGTATTTAAAGGAATTGAGAACCTTAAATGTAACTTTAGCACTGGACCGGACGGTGTTCCATCTATGCTGTTAAAACAATGTATTTATTCAATTTCTATGCCATTGCACTTACTTTTTGAGGCTTCTCTTAATGAAGCCAAGTTTCCTTCAGTTTGGAAACAAAGCTACATTATGCCTTTACATAAATCTGGAGCTAAGGAGGATATTACTAATTATAGAGGTATATGCATCCAGTCTGCTATTTCTAAGTTGTTTGATCAAATTGTAACTGGTCAAATACAATGGATGTGCAAAAGCATTTTAGTGGAACAGCAACATGGGTTTTGCGAGGGTCGTTCTACTCTTACAAATCTTCTTTGTTACGAAAATGATCTTTTGAATGCCTTTCAATCAAGAGTTCAAGTAGATTCTATTTACACAGATTTTTCAAAGGCTTTTGATAGCGTTAATCATAGTATTTTGATTGCTAAGCTTCGGGCTTTGGGTTTTCATAAATCTGTTGTTGCGTGGTTGTCGAGCTTTTTGGAAAATCGTACACAGTGTGTGAAAATCAATAACTTTTTATCACAACCAATTGTTGTTCCTTCTGGGGTTCCTCAAGGATCTCATTGTGGACCAATTCTGTTTTACTCTTTATTAATGATCTTGTTTATTCTATTAATTCTTTGTCTTATCTTTTATTTGCTGACGATCTCAAAATTTATAAAAGAATATCATCTATCGAGGACTGCATTAGTTTGCAAAATGATTTAGATTCTGTTCATTCATGGTGTCTTATTAATAACTTGTTGTTTAACGCAAATAAATGTTTTTCGATAAGCTTCAACAGAACTTTAAGTAAAGTATTGTTTGACTATACTATCGATAATTAATGTTTTGGAACATGTTACACAAATAAAAGATTTGGGCGTAATTTTTGATTCAAAACTAACTTTTGTTGAGCATATAAACTATATGTGCAACCGTGCTATGAAAATGTTAGGATTTGTTTACAGAATGTCTACTGACCTATCTCCTAGCACACTCAAATTACTTTATTGCGCTTTAGTACGTTCTCATTTAGAGTACGCTCCGTCAGTTTGGTGTCCATTCTACAGCGTTCATATATGCAATATAGAACGTATTCAAAACAAATTTTTTCGTTTATTATCGTACAAATTAGGCATTTTATCCGAAAATTACGATTTCAACCTCATTGCATTGCAATATAATCTTCCGCCGCTGAAAATTCGGCGCAAAAGAGCCGATTTATCATTTTTACGTGGACTAATGATGTCTGAGATTGATTGCCAAGAGCTACTAGTAACTCTTCCATTTCAAGTCCCTAACAATAATCGCCGAACCAGACAGTCTCCATTATTTAGAGAATCTATACATTCTACCAATTATGGATTTAATAATCCAATTGGTAGAATGTGTAGAATTGCAAATAGTTTCTCTAATAATGTTGATTTATTTTGTGTTTCAAAATGTAGTTTTAAGTGTCAATTAAAATGTGTTGATGAATAATTTTATATTTTGTTTTTATTTATGTATACTTTTTTCCATGCTTTTATTTTTCAATATTCTTTTATATATTTTTGTGTAATTGTAATATTGTTTGTAATTCATCGTTATTTATGTATATAATGGTGTAGATGTAAATGGTTTTGTATATACCGTGAATAAAGTATTATTATTATTAGTGTCAAATTGTCAACATAAGTTTTTAGCAAATTTTTGGTTAGTTAGTTAGTTTAGATTTTTGGCGTATCAGCCTAATAAGACTATTAACGCCGATTCTTTTCTCTAACTATAAAAAGTGTAAAAAAATATGCTGTAAAATGGCATATTAAAAAATAAAATTAAATAAATAAATAAATAAACAACAAAGATAAAATAAACGTTCACAAACTTTAATGACTATAGCAATAGCAAGCGCATATTTTTGGTTTAAAATTATTGATATCATGCTTATCTAGATTATTGGTTCATTTGTTATTGATAACTAATTAACCGCTAACAATTATTTACATTTTTTAGAGAATCATTTAAGAAGACATTGGTTTGAAAAACTACTTAACTTGGTTAGATTATTATTTGTAAAGTTATATGAAAGATTTGTTATAATACCAAACATAATTAAAAATTTCATCTTAGGAGTCGCATTTTTTGAGGCAATAGAACTAATCTAGAATAACAATATGTTACGTAGAGCAACTGAAGTTTTTTAAAGTAGTATTTTGAGAGTAACAATGGCCATTTTGGTTTATTTTTATAGGAAATTAACTAAAATTATTTTTAATTAGTCAATAAAAATTAAACGTTCTTTATTTTGAAAACAGCTTACTTTAGAGCATAATCTTATTAGACTTTTTAACTATATTTGGTTTAACAATATGTTGTAGCACACCCTGTATATATATAAATACACTTTCACAAGGCCGTATCTGAAGGGGAATGATGCTAAACGTCATTCTCGGTAGTTTAAACCGTATAAGGTACAACACGTAAAATATTAAATTAATATTAATTTAAATATATCAATTAAAAAAAGTACCTAAGAACATTAAAAATAGATTTAAGAATATGACTTTATTTCAAATTTTAGCTTCGTATATTTTATGTTTATGTGTATACTTAAAGTATAGCCATATAATATTTATACAGAAGTATACTAAATTAAATATAAATAACAATAATGGTGATGAAGAGAATAGTATGGTGTGTTAAATTAGTTTTAAATTAAACTTGTCCACTTTTTTTTGCATAACCGAACGTCAACTAAGAATTAAAAGAAAGCAAAACAACAAGCAACCATAATAAAAATTACATGTGCTCAGAGAGCTACTTTTTGCTAAAAAGCCACAGGTTTAAGGTATAACAAAGCCTACATTTATTATTTTTAATTAATATTGTTTCACATTATGTTATAAATTAATATACAAAAGTTTTATAGCGTAAAAAAAGAAAATATTGAATAAGTATAATTGTTTCAAAAATATTCTTAACTTTATAAAATGTAAATAAAAGTTTATTTTTTCTACTTTAAAACCATTCAATATTTTTGTTTGAACAAAAATTAATAGTGACATAATTTAATTTAATTGCATAAATTGCATTGCGTCCAACGTTACCCAAAGACCTTAATGTAATAGCACACCATACTTTATCTGCTTCATATACCATTCTAAATTAGATAAGTAGTATAATGTAATTAGGTGTAGAAGAAAAACAAATCATAGCAAAAGAAAAAAAAAAGTACATTTCAGAAATAGCTAAACATTAAATTTTTTTAATAAACTTTTTAGTTGCACAAAATATATAGAAAAAAGCATAAATAATTTCTTAAACCAAACTTATTAAAAATTGTTCAAAAAGACCATTTATTCCAAATCAAATTACAAAAATTGTTCAAAATTTATAAATTGCTCATTAATTACACAAAGTTTTCCATAAAATATTTTTATTCAAAAAATGCTCTGAGAGTTCTTTTTTAAGCAAAAATAATCAAAAATTGCTCCAAAAATCTATTTATTGCATGAAATTCTACAAAAATATTTCAAATTTAATTTATAAATCACTTTTTATACACTTTTTTTATTGAGCAAAATTATAAATACCTCGGAGCGTAGTGCACGGCACATTCTGAAATTTTCAATCTTTTGCACATATAAAAGCACGCTTTTATGCATATTCTAATATATATGTATGTATGTCATTTAAAAAAAAATTGTTTCTAAAGTACTGAGAAAAGCTCTTTTTCTTAAAAAAGATGACTAGCATTTTTTATTCTAAATATAGATAAAAACGTAGTTTTATATGTGCAAAAAATAGCCTAAAAATTTTAGAAAGTGCCGTGCATCAAATAAATTAGCAAAAAAAGCTTAAATTTTAAGTATTTCTGTGAATACATTGTAAGATATTTAAGAGCGTAACTCAACGAAATTTTCTGAAATTTTCAGGGTATCTTTTGCACATATAGAAACACGTTTTTATCTATAAATGAAAAAAAAATACCTGTCATTTAAAGTTTTGGGAAATTTTAAAAATTTAAGAAAAAACATATTTGGCTGTGAAATATTATTTTATGAACAATAAAAAAAAAATTTACAACAAAATAATAATAATAATAACAATAATAATAATAAATCATTTATTTAATATTTTAAATAGTAACATAATACAAATTTAACATTAAAGAAAATATAAAAATTACATAAATAAACGTAAATTTGAGTCAATTATAATAATACAATTAGCTTGTATAGAATAAAAAAACTCTTATTTTTTTTTACTTTTCATTAAAAAGTACAAATGATAAGAAAGTGTGAAAAAACGCAAAAAAATGATTTTTTAAATTTTGATTGCTTATTACTCAAAAAAAGCTAAGTGAAAATTTTTTTTATTAAAACAAAAAAAAGTATTAAAGAATTTGCAAATGGTTTATTCAAAAATGTTTGAGCTTAGTAATAAAAAAACGATCATAATAATATGGAGCTACTTACAGGGTAAAAACTTTGTAACCAAGATTTAAACTAATCAGAGAGGTACCCCAAGGTTTAGCACTAGAACCAAAACTGTAAAACTTAGTTTATAATAAGTTACTTTGAATGAGGTTGCTAAAAGGCGTGACAATAACAGCTTTTGAAGACAACGTAGCACTAGTAGATAAAGACGGCAAAATAAAAGTATTAAAAGAAAGACTTAAGTTTGCAATAGATAAGGTACAGATATGGATGAGAGGTAACACAAAAAACAAACGGCATGGTTATTGACTAAAAGCACTAATAAAGGAACAAGTAAGATACAGGTTGAAAATCAAGTAATAACTATAGAAAAAAAAAAGAAATATTTCAAAGTGACACTCAAAGCAAAGGGATGAAACAAACAAGTTAAGGAAGCTGTCAGAAAATATAAAAAAAATTAAAAAGAGTTTGGTAGCTTTATGCCAAACAACTAAGGTCCAGGAAATGAAGTTAGAAGGCTAACAGCAACAGCAGCGAGAAGCAAAGTGTTTTATGCTAAAGAAACATAAAGAAAAACAGAAATAAAACAAGATAAAATACAAAAACAAGCTCTTTAAAGATTATATTATAAGTAATTGCACCACCTCCCAAATATATGATGATAGAAGAAAAGCTAGAAATTAAATAAAAAATATCAATAAAAAGAAAACAAAGATAAAAGCAAAAAAGAAAACAAACAAAAAATAGCAAAGACAATGAAGTATGGGAGATAAGAGTATTAAGACAAATTAATCCCGGAAATAAAAAATAGATAGAGAATAAATCGTGTTATTGTACAATTCAAATGCTGACCAAGCTCGGACGGAGCCTTTGGAAAGTTTATGCAAAAAATTAAAAAGATCAAAGAAGAAAATAAGATGTCTATTCTGATAGAAAAAAAGACAAGACAATGCAGAACATACTCTAGTAAAATGCAAGAAATATAGATAAAAACTAGAAAATGTACTGGTAAGTAAAGTGTATAAAAGAACAATTATTAAAAAATACTAGAGAGATAAAAATAAATGGAAAATCTTTGCAACATGAGTACTAAGAAAAAAAATAAAGAGTTGATAACAAAAAAATATAAAAAACAAACTATGAAAGCAAATATAGAAAATAACGCCACATAAGCAGCGTCGTAGCTAAGGCCCCACGGGCCCCACAATGCGGGAGAGCCCGACATGTTTTGGGGCCGCTAAGCCTCAAAAATTAAATAACCGAATTAATTAAATACATTGATCAGTGATTACTATCGTTATTTAATAAAAGTAATAATACAAAAATTTTATAAAATAAAAAAAATAAAGTTTAATTTAGTATAAATGTATTTCTGACGGACTGATTGTCGCCGTTGTCGTTGTTTATTCGGCTGTCTTTAGTGCTTTTGTTATGAGCACGATCCTGGTGAAAACCTTCAATAGATATTCTAGTCACTTTATCAAAAAGATTAAGACATCATTGAAGATTTGGTTTTTGATTCCTTGTCGATAAAGAAAGATATTCCCTTAATTAAACGCAAAAACCTGAAGATGACCACATGGTCAAAACCGGTTGGTAATATATTTAATTAATAAAATACAAATGTCGATTATAAAGATCTAATTTTATTTTATTAACTTAATATTTGGATTAAGGATTAAAGACTAAGAATTTATCAACACATCAATCCAATCATCGGAGTAGCTACATTTTCAGTATTTATTTTATTTTACAAAAAAAAGTTTTTTTATGAATACGTATTTGTTTAATTATAAAGTTTGTTTCACACGTATGCGGTTTGTTTTTGGTTGCAACCAAAAACGAATAAAACTTTTTCACACATACACGGTTCATATTGGGTTTTTTTCCGTACACGGGCACAGTAGTAATCATAATGAACAGAAGTCAAGTTGTTGCCATGTTGTTTCTCTATAAAAAAATTAAAAAAACGAAGAAAAAATACTAGAATTTATTGGGAGCACCCTCTCATCACTTTACGGGAGAGTATTTGGTGCTATACTGTTTTTATTAGGTACCGAATAGAAACCAAAAAAGGACCGACAACAAACCAAAAACAAACCAAAAACAAACCAAACCAAAAACGAACCAAACCAAATAGAACCCCATACGTGTGAATAGGGGGATAGGAGCCCCAAGAAAATTCTTGCGGGGGGAGGGGGGCAGAGTTTGAAGCTACGCCATTGCACATAAGAGAAAGAAGCAAAAAAACAAAATTATCGGAGTCTATTAGTGCTACGTGTTGCTGTAGTTGTCAAGAAAGTTGTAGAAATATAGATAATTTGTAGATTCCTAAATACGAGTTATGAGAGAATTGTATTTTTATTGTAGTTTTTATTAATTTAGTCTTAAAATCAACCACAAAAAATACTTCAATTATCATTTATTTGAGTGGTATCATTTCTTAGTTAGGTTGATTGGAAAAAACAAATTTGGGTTATTAAAAACATACATTATTCATAACGTTGTGAACGAAGTCTATTTGATTGGGTTTGTTATGAGTCTGGTCTGTTTCAAGTAAAAATATATTGAAAAACGCACATTCCTATTGAATGTCGCAAAAGACTCAAATCAGTATAAGTAAATTTTTAGCATATCAACTCATTGGTTTATCGAAATCATATTTTTTCCTGAAATAACAATAAGTTAAACTCTATTTACCTTCTTCTTTTTCTTCAATATGCCGTGTTCGCTGTCCTTGACGCATGCGACCACTTTGACAAATGCGTCGCTACCCTGACTTAAAAGTTTATAATTTACCTTAAACATATAAAATATTAATTTATGCAAACTCTAAACAAACGTATTGTTGAAGGGATTTTGTCCGTGTCCTATATGCTAATTAATAATATAGATCTAAATATCTTGTAGGTCCGTAAGTGAATATTTGAAAGCGGTCGAGAATTTTATTCTTGTTTATTTTTTTTTGCCAGGAAACGTATATAGGGTTTTATATGTTTAAGATATTAATGAATGGAATTTAAATACTTTTTAAATTTATTTTATTTTGAAATTAATAATGGTAAATTTATTATAAATTTTGATAGCATTGTAATTCATTATCTGTAAATAATAATACTTTATGCAGAAATGCATGTAACTTTAATGACTGCAGAAATGCATTAGATAAAGAACCATTTACTATTGAGTACCAACTTAGCATAATATGTAAAACACAATGTACTAGTTAAAACAAAATTAATTGTCCTAATCAGGTGTTTTCTATATATCAACAATTTAGTTTTAAAATTCCTTGTTTATTTTCACATCCAAGAAATTTCGTAATCATATTAATAAATCTTAACTAAATTAAAGATGTAGGCATATATTTGAAATATTATTTGTTTTTAATTAGATGTTATAAAATGAAATGAAAAGGAAGATATTACAATAACTTAGTACTACCTACGGTTGTAGTGAATTAATTAATAATGCGCCGCTTGGGTATTTCAAATTTATAATAGCGTCTAAAGCCGCTTGTTGTGTGGCATTGTCTGCGATGTAGATATTATTAATTAGTGTTTGATCTGTTCACATTTGATTTGTGCCGGAGTTAAACAATAAAAATTTAGCATTGGATAGGAATGAATCTTTCTCGTTGTCCTATTAAGAGTGTTCCGCAAGTGAGCGGCAGTTCCCATGCCCTGTTATCTGAAGAAATGCCTGCACGTGGCTTCTATCAGCTCGGCCATCTTCTAGTCGCTTCCTGGAGACCCGCGAGTCTACACCACGTCCAAGAGTGGGTGTGTGTTATTCTCCCTTAAATTTCATGTACCTACTTGTTATACCACCATGTAGATCTATTTGAGATAGCGTATTACAGTAGTAGAATAACTTATCTATCAAAAAATCTTGTGTCCGCAAACAGTTATGATGAAACTGGGTACTCGCAATAGTCCCGCAAAGTGTTCATCTTGATTACTTGCAAAAATCGTCTTATAATTATGATGGAGATTTATTTAGTTTTTTTATTCTTCAATGGATTAATGTCAAGAGACTATCCCATCCATACTTATATATCTACACAGCAGGATGTTAATCAAGCCGGTCAAATGATAAAGATCCGTGGACGATGGGCAGGACTACCACACAATGACTCTCAACATTCAGCCTCATTAGCTATTCAGAGGTGCGGACACACACGTTCAAACGACAAAAATTGAATAAAATTATTAAATACACTTATAGAAATATAATCGCTTAGCGCCTTAACGTGTAATAAACAATTTGTAAAAAGTTCATAAATCATTAGCCAAAATGTGGCACAGACGTATTTTTAGCGGACAATGCATATTTGTACACACGACCTAATGTTTCTGCCGCACCTACAAAAGGTCATCCTAAACATTACCTTTTGCAATTTTTCCAAAATAACTAAATACCATATACCCAGCAATATAAATTGCATTTTTAAGTATTTATTTTATTGGCTATAAAATCAAAAAATATGTAAATTACTTCATTATAAACTTTAATAACGTTAAATACTCAGAAAAAATAATAACATTTGATGTTTCCTACAATTATTTCTTGTTTTGTGTAGGCACGTTATTTATTCAGTCGCATTAATAATCATCAACGGACATTATTTTTCACAACATGTTAGAAAAATAAAAGTGTCCAATACCAGTTTCATTCCTTCACTCGCAATCAATCAAACTAACTCAACAACTAATGATTTGTTAATTCGTCTCCTTTTATTATTTTGAGAAATTTTGTTAGACAGTAATAAATAACTAACGGACCTCGACATGGAATTTTTAATGATAATTTAGCAGTTAAATGTGATTAGAAATAAACGGTTTTAATTTAATAAATATCATAAAATTCATAAACATCCTATAAATAACTAATTATGGATAATATATTTTGACATTATGGTCAGTGTAGTACATAACTTTGTCTATTTCATACGCGACCTTACTCTTCTCTATACTTTCAAAACACGTATAAATAATGCAATGTGTAATTATACACCACACCAATATTATCAACGTTTTAATTACAACTATAATTCTTTATGATATTGGACCATGCTTGACATTTTGCTTTAGTGGAACGCATTTAACTGTTTAAGACGGATATTATATTTTACAAATATAATGTAATTTATTACATAGGTATAAGTTGTAAGTATTTAAGTACTTCTTCACTAAATAAATATGTAAATCAACAATTAGTGTAAGCAATATTGTTGTATTTCATAATATAAATTAAAAGAAATTGTCGTATTTGAAAACAAGTAAAAAAAATCTATTTTATACAATTGAGTTATGTCAATGTTTTGCAACAAAATAGATAGTATTATGTCGTAACATAAACTATTAATCAACACCATACTTTTATATGACATTTGTAAACAAAATATGATTAGTATGGCGTTAGATTAATAAAAAAAATTATTTAATTAAATAAATGTGTTTTAAATGATTAAATATTTAGTATACAAAAAAATACATTACACGACCGTTAGCTGCATTTATGGCCTGACCAAGGGCGATATAGTGTACCCAAAGATATATCGGCTTTATTACTTTGACTTATCAGATTAGCTCATTAGTAGTCTTCTTGGGGGTCCATTAAATGAGTACTTAAAAATCTCTCATCTTTTAATCCTATACTAAGAGGGTAAAACAATTTTTAATTTTAATACAACTTTTATAGCATTCAGGTAATATTTTAATAGCCCGTTCCGTACAGGTACAAAAGATGGGAGATTGTTAAGTACTCTTTTAATGGACTCCAAGGAGAGTACTAATAAGCTAATCCGATAAGTCAAAGTAATAAAGTCAATATATCTTTAGCTACACTATACCTACTAAGGCGCCAATTTTAAAATGTTAAAAAACAAAATTATTACTAAAAAAATTATTACATTTTTAAATAGACTTTACAATAGTAAAAAAAAGTTTATATTAAAATTGTAAATGCGCGTAAAGCAATAATGGCCGTCATCAATATCGTTAATGCAATTTTCTGCACATGGCATTTTTCAAAAGTTTTGTAAGGCTTTCACGTCCTAAACATTTCAAAACCTACAGAGGGCCAAACTTTTTTTTTTAAACTACCGGTTAATCAATTTTCTATGCACTCTAAGTGAGGTCATTAATAAGGTAATCTTAGACATAACCCAAGACAATACAAAATCTAATAATCTTTTCCCCACCTGTACTCTTTTTATTAATTAGTTTTTATGTGATTTTTTATTTTAATGTATTTTATGTTATTAACTATTTTTAAATACTTTGTATTTCTATAAGAAATTTATGAAAATAAATTACTTTATCTATCTATCTATCTATCTATCTACCAACATAAGTTCTGACAAAACATTTCTGTAGTTTATCAAATATATTAAACTACTAACCACCGACCAAAATTAAACGTCAAACTGAAAAAACTACAAAAGTTGTATTTTTACCTTAATTTTTTTAATAAAGTTTGACATAAAGATTTATTTTCTATTGCACTTCACAGATAAATTTTTGTTTTTGTTTTATAAAGCTGATAGCGTCATATCTAATCCGCAAAACTTTGGCAGTTAAAATTTTGAACTATGTTTCTATTCCATTGTCCGATGCTACCAAATATCTAGGTATCACCTTTTATACAAAAGTACGTACATTGCACGTACAGTCTATCCTAGACAAAGCCAATTTGGCAAACATTTTAATTCTTTGACAAAACAGCGTCAGGTCTAAAAATCACTACAACCTGAGGAACCTTGCAAATATGCACCTTAACCGTCTTAAAGTCTTTTAAAATTTTACTTTACAGTGGCTTGCTGGAGCTCCATAGTATATTCAAAACAAAATAAATCGTAATAATTTTGGCATTTTTTTGCTGCACCAAATCATTAAAAAGTTAGCTAAAAAGAATTTTGATAACTTTGTAGTTAAACAAACCTTGATCTTATCAGACTTGCTGAGCTAAACAAAAATAAATTCTCCTATATTAGATTGATTATTATTATCATCTCACGTGTAGTGAAGTGTGTTAAGTGTGCCTCCCATTTATTGGCAGTATTGGAGTATATTATTAGAATTAATTACATTGATGTAATCTATTAGTTGGATTAGGTCTTGGCCCACACACACATTACAGGTTAGCAATTATTATACAAGAAATTAAAGGAATATCGGAGGTTTTTACAAGTTAACCTTGTTTAAAATTGAGCCATTTTATATACAGTCGTTTTTGTGTATTATCCGCGGAGGTTATTTACCTGCGACCGTGAAAATTTGCTTCAAGGCTATCGGAAATAAATCAATAATTTGCATTCCTATTTCTTTGTTTTAATGTGTTTTCCTGTCCGTCGCTCAGTTTTGTTTGTTATATTTTAGTCACCTACGAAGAGCGGAGTAGGTGTGAAATAATTGTATCCCTGTTAAATTTCCTTTTTTTTTTTTTCACTTTCCTTTTTTTTTTGTCTGTTTTATAATGGTTAAAAATTGCTATGTTTGTAATGGATACTTGTCACCTAGATCGGTTGACTTGGCTATCAAATGCAGTGGTAAATGTAATAAATGGTACCATGGCAAATGCATCGATCTTAACGACACTCGTATAAAATACTATCTGAACGAAGCAGAAAAAGACGTAAGTGATGATAAATGGTATTGTGGCGTAAAATGTAAATTTGATGTTGCTAATCAAGCCGATCATGATCATTTAGATGAAATAAAAGTATTACTCGATAATAAATTCGACGAATTTAAATTGCAAATGCGTGACTTTTTTGGTGATATTTTAAAAAAGGTTGATTTGCTAAGTGAAAAAGTATTCACGCTTGAAAAAGAGAATACTGTCTTTCGGAAGGATCTTGATTCTTTGAAAATGGAGAATACATCTAATAGTGATCAATTAAACATAAATACTATATCTGAGGAAATCGCACAACGACATAAACGAACAAATAATATTATTTTATTTAATGTCCCTGAATCAGATGATGCTCAAGATAATACGTTAGTCTGTAAAATAATTAAAGTTACCGACAACAATATTTCTGCACCTAAACATATAATTCGACTTGGGCAAAATAGATCTAATAAATCTCGCCCAATTAAAGTAGTGTTGGATTCTGAACAACAAGCTAAATCTGTATTAAAGGGGTCGGCGAACTTAAAAAAGAATGATTGTTATAAAAATATTGCAATTAAAAATGATCGTACTCCACTACAGGTTCAGCAAGAGAATATCATCAGGAGTGAATTCAAACAACGAAAGGATGCAGGTGAAGCCAATATTAAAATGAAATACATAAGGGGTGAATTGAAAATTATTTCGGAAAACTGAGTAGCTCCCAACAGACTTACAACCAACTACATATTTATTATCAGAACGTGCGTGGTTTGTTAACAAAAACAAATGAATTTTATAATAATGTTGCAGCTAGTTATTATGATATATATATGGTTAGTGAAAGTTCGCTAAGAGATGGTGTTGATGATAGGGAGGTATTTCCGGATACGTTTAGTGTTTTTAGGTGCGATAGAATTGGTCGGAAAGGTGGTGGTGTTGTGATAGCAATTCGGGATGGTTTTACATGTTCAGCTGAGGACATATCTTTAAATATTAATTGTGAAATTGTAATTGTCAAATCTGTTATTAAAGGAATTACTATTTATTTTGTATGTCTCTATATTCCACCATCTGAATCAATAGACGCATACGTAACTCTTTTCAATGAATTAGATTCTATTATTAACCAATATAAGTTTGTTGTTATCTGCGGAGATTTTAATATTCCTAATTATGTAAATTCAATTGATGGTGGCGCAGAAGATCGAAAAACGTCCGAGTTAAACAATTTTATGATTTTAAACAATTTAAGTCAACATAATAGAACACTAAATGTTAACAATCGTCTACTGGACCTAATTTTAATATCAAAAAAAATTGACTGTGTTTTTGGTGATGATTTACCTATCATTAAAGTTGATAATCACCACCCGCCCCTTGTATTCTCGCTGGAACTAATTACTGATTCAAATCATACCATACATAACAACAATCCGAAAGTAGAAAAATATATTTTTAGAAAAGCTAATTTTAATTTATTATATAGATTGATTGAGGAGTGTGATTGGTCTGATGTAATACGCAGTAATAACGTTAACACCTCTTGCGATAAATTTTATTTGTTAATTGACCAAATTTTTAAACATTGTGTGCCCAGAAACAAATGCAGTAAATCTCATAGTCGCTACCCATGTTGGTTTAGTCAGGAAGTCATTCGGTTAATTAGAACAAAAGAACACTATAGACGATTATTTAAAAGATCCAGACTTACATTCTACAATGCTCGTGTTGTTAGTTTACGCAAAGAAATTCGCACTAAAACTAACAGAGATCACAGTTCATTCATAAATAATGCAGAACGATCAATTTATAATGATCCTAAACAGATCTGGTCTTACATTAGTTCAAAAAAAGGCAGTTCTCGTATTCCTGGTTCTATGAATTATGAGGGTGATACCCTAGACTCAGCTTCTGATATTGTCAACTGTTTTTCTAAGTATTTTTCGTCTGTTTACTCCAAGAACAACACGTCATTAAACTCTGATAATACAATCTTTAGTTTAAATAGTATATTTTTTATTAACAGTATTACAGATACTGATATATTATTAGCTACAAAAAATATTAAAAGCAATTTTACGTCCGGTCCGGACAACATTCCAGCATTCTTAGTATGCGATTGTATACATGCACTTTTAAAACCGCTAATACATATTTATAACCTTATGTTAACAGAAGCATCTTTTCCTAAAATCTGGAAAGTAGCCAGAATTACGCCCATTTTTAAATCAGAAAATAAACAAGATATCATAAATTATCGCCCTATATCAATACTAAATAACTTTGCTAAGATTTTTGAATCCATTTTAGCTAACAAAATTTACTACAATGTTGAGTCTAAGATATCTACAAAACAGCACGGTTTTATGAAAAAACGTTCTACCTCGACAAATCTTCTAAACTTTACAGAATATATATCTCAGCAACTTGATCGGCGTCTTCAGGTTGATGTAATATATACCGATTTTCGTAAAGCGTTTGACTCAATAGACCATGATATACTTATTTCAAAGTTACATTGCTGGGGCTTTAGTAGTAGCTTAGTTAGCCTAGTACATAGTTACTTATCAGACAGATCTCAATACGTTGAGTATAATGGTTACCGGTCTGAAACATTTTGCCCTTCTAGTGGAGTGCCTCAGGGGTCAAACCTAGGACCTCTATTATTTTTGTTATTTGTGAATGATATAGTAACCAACATCTCTTCTCAAGTTCTTATATACGCAGATGATGTTAAAATATTTAGATCCATTAATACTACAATTGATTGTTTGGCTCTACATGAAGATTTGAGGCAAATTCAACAATGGAGCAAAATTAACTGTCTTAAACTTAATATTAGTAAATGTAAATGTATGTCTTTTCATCGTAAGCAACAACCTATTTTTTATTATTATGTTTTAGATAGCGTTAGTTTAGAGCGAGTCGCAGTTATTAAAGATCTAGGTGTGTTATTCGATCAAACATTGTCGTTTGTACCGCATTGCGATTATGTGCGTAAAGATGCAATTAAAATGTTAGGTTTTATTCGAAGAACATGTGAGCCGTTTAGTAAGACTGCTGTAATCCAAAGATTGTACGAATCATATGTTAGATCAAAGTTAGAATACGGTGCAGTGGTTTGGTTTCCATCGTATGCTGTTCACATACATAAACTTGAAAGGGTTCAAAAATATTTTATGAGATATCTGTATTATAAAACCAATGGTTGTTATCCAGATGAATCTGTAACGTATAATGACATGTTATCAATGTTTAATGCAAAATCTCTAACAACAAGGCGAAATGTCATTATACTTAAACATTTGCATCAGATAGTAAACAACAAAATTGATGATCCTAATTTGTTGACTTTAATTAATATCTACGTCCCCCGAATTACAAGTAGAACCGCAGTAACATTTTTTGTTAACCGTTGCAACACCACTCATCACTATAATTCGCCGATTAATTCAATGTGTAGACTTTATGCTAGTGTTCAATATTGCATTGATATATTTAATTGTAGCCAGTCTGTATTTGTAAATACAATTTCAGAATTACTGTAACTTGTTATTTTTTTTTCTTATTATTCTATTGTTATAATGTTAGTTTTCCAAATTTGACTAATTATTTTTTTTCTTTTTATTTGTATAGAGTGCGCACTATATGTATGTTATATATCTCTTTATTTGTCATTTATTATTTAATCTTTAATATATTATTATACATTTTCCCTGTTATTAGTATGTATGTACTGTTGGGAAATAAACTTATTATTATTATTATTATTATTATTATCACTGCCTAAAGTTGCTTACTCTATTAAAATTAAAATTTACGATTTAAAGTATAAAACCGATCAATATCATTACTTTTTAAAATAGCTATAAGGTTTTTTAAACAATCTTACTTAAAATACAATTTTTAAACAAATTAAAACAATTTTTAATTTTTTTTATTGCCAATCTACAAACAAAAAATAGTACAGTCAAGGCAGACCAGCAGAAGAAGTAGCAATAACAGCAAAAATACATTAACCAAATTAGAGTAAGGGCCAGATAATATCCGGAAGCAATAGTTATTTGTTTTACTAGGCATAAAAGCACAAGATTTAATGCCGCGGCTGGTGTTTCATAGCCGAACGTAGCGAAGCTATGAAACCAGCCAAGGCATTAAATCTGCTTTTCTGCCGTGTGAAACATATAATTTTTTCTTCAAATTTGTTTCAATTCCACGCAAAATCGACTTTTTCATATTTAAATTGCGTTTCATTATCAATTATTTATTATTTCTTAATGTCATTGTCAATTTTAATAACCAGTTTGATTTAAATTATTACTTGGTAGGTTGCCTAGCAACAAACTTTTTCTGCCTACTTTTTCTGCCTAGGCAGTAAAAGTGGACTTTTTCTGCCTAGGCATTAAAAGTACAACTTCTAAGCCTGCCAAGTGTCATTAAAAGGCCGCTTTTAATGTCATTTGGAGAAAAAAAAATTTATCACCAACGCACATATTGGTAGCATTGGCAGGCAAACTTCAGAGTAGCCGTTTTACCTGGCAGCATGCCGACAAGACTAATAAAACGGAATCGCTGCAACTATCTTCTAGCACACACAGATAGATTCAAGAGCATAGCCTAACTGGCAAAAACGAGATGACATACATCTCATTAGTTAGTCACTATTACAAAAAAAACTCCGCAGAAAAAAAAATGCAAATTTCTAATTGAAGATCAAAACTAAATTGTGAAACAAGTTGGTAACTCAGCAACAAAACTGAACCACAACAACAACTCCTGCTATAAACTGGCTTACAAAAGTAATAAAAATTACCAATTCTTACGTTACAAAAACAATTCATCGTTATCTCATAAACTACACCTGCTTGACAGCTTTATATTCTCCGCCTTTAGAGTTATAGTTTAGGCAGCCACTTGGACAGACAACGCCGTCTCAACGCCCATTTACCAAACAACAACAACAACAACGTTGCCTTAGACTTGATGGATAACAAAACACAAAAAATCAGAGAAGTTTCCGCGCGTGTATTAACGGCGGCACCATCTTTAGAGTGTTTCCTTCTTTGCGGGTTGTTTTTAGGTCCCAAGAATGGTAACAAGGTGAATTGTAATCTTAAATCTTACTAGTCATTGTAATATCATAATTCTTTATACTTTCAAAAGCAAATTAAACAATTTTTTTTTTATAATTGTATTAAGTTAAAAAAATAATTTAAAAATTGTTTTTTAATAATATAATGCAAATGTAAATTATTTTGGCCCACGGTGCCTCTGACGTATTGCGTTCCAAGTTGGTGCTAACTTTGCTTACCGCATAGCGTCATCCTTGAACTTAACAATAAATGCTTTGCTAGCAGTCTAGAATTTTAAATAGCTATTATACAATAGCAACTTACTTTGTGCATAGTTTATTTATTGTTTTATGGTGTGTTATTAATTTTAAATGTATATTTATTAAAAGCGTTTTATAAACTAAAAAATATATGCAACATGTTTATAATAGCTAATACATTGTTATTTACGTACATATAGTATTTAAGAGTGTTGGAGGTTATTTAAATGTAGATTAAAGGTTTTATGAGTGTGATAAAGTACATTGCCAATGAAGTCATTAAAATACTTTGTTACTGTCTGAGGTTATTCACACAAAAACCAAGTTCTGAATGTAGCAGCATAGGAATTATCAAGGTACTTGCCAGTTGTAGCACGTGCTAGAAACGCTGCCAGAGTTGTACTAAGTTGCAAAATTTTGTTATTTATAAATTTCAATCTAAACAAATCAGTCCCCCCCTCCTCCCCCCATTGAAAAATTTGTTTTAATTTTTTTTTTTCAGTTAGTATAATTTATTAGTAGTCTTTTGATCGGTTTATAAGGGTATGACTGAGCGCGGTTAATCGTGTATTTGTAAAAGTTTATGTTGAAGAATATGCAGATTTTTGAGTTTTAGACCCATAAAACCCAAATACACAAAACAAATTTATTTTTTCCAATTAATTTACATCAAAATACGTCAACTTTGGCTGATAAAAAAATTAAATAATGCTCCTTTTTTATGGCTTTTTCGGTTTATAGACAGGGTATAGACTTGAAATGGCGCCAGATTTAGATTTTACAGATTTTACTAGTAATTTTTTTTAAGTTGAATTTGCGATTTTTAAACTAAAAATGAGATTAAGTTAAAAACGACAAAAAAACTAAAAAACTTATTCAATTTTTTTTAAAGGTTTAACCCTTATAAACCGATCAAAAGACTACAAGTAAATTATAGAAACTAAAAAAAAAACACTTAAGCAAATTTCTCATGGCACCCCCTCTCCCCCCTTTCACTGCTCTGGTCCGTTTGAAATGAAATGGAATTGCCCAATTATCGTTTAAAGTATTAGAGCTGACGAATCAACTGTTGTAAACATGCTGTACTCTAGCATTTATGGTTTTAGAGTTGCACAACAATTGCAAAAAATTGATTAACATTGACTACCATCTTTACGCTTATAAACTTATTAAGAAACGTTAATTTGCAGAAAAACTTGATTTAGATATACATAGATTAAAAATAATAATGCAAAATAATTTTAGCTTGTTATAATAGTTTCTTTTTTGTCTTTAAGATTTAAAAAGTATTTACATATTGCAGTTTAATACATAACTTAATTTAGATTAATATTTAATAAAACTTAACATTTTTATTTGTAGAAATTCACAAATTACACAACGTAATCAACATAACATAATTCAACTCACTAACCAAATGTGTTTAAAGTTAATTTTTTACCATAAATAATATTAAATTAAATTATTTCTGTTTTCTTTTAATGACGTATCTTATCCACACTATTTTTCTATTTTTTTCCAACACGTCTTTTCTTTTAATTTGTTTTTCTCTCACTTAAATACATTTTTTTAACATACGTTTCATTGATTATTAAAATCCTCACACGTTTTGCACATTTTGCTTTTTTTATTCATTCAAAATTTACTAACTTTTTCTTTATTAGCTATTTTGGCATACTATTTTAACAGCAAATTTCTTGATGTATCCCAATTTAATCACTTTTTATTTGCATTATTTCATAAAACTTCTACAATTTGTTATTTGTTTTACTTTTTAACAATCATATCTGTTTTTGTTATAAAATTTTTGCTAAATTTTGCATGTGCTTATTCTCGCCGTTATTTGCAGTGAATATACGCGGTGCGGCAAAATGATTTCCTCATTTCAAATGAGTGCTCTGATGCGGATGTGAGTCCCAGGCGGGCGTACGTTTGACATAGAATCCTATTCTTTCAGTGGCCGTTTCTTCGTTTTAACCTAGCGCCTTCCAAAATTGCTTTAATATTGCGCTAATGAGTCTTGTCCCGGACTGAAAATCAATTTTTTTGGGTCACAACGCTCATAAAAATTGGTTTTGTGCATAAAAATAGAACTAAAAATGCACGTCCCATCTGAACACCTGAGAAGATCAAAGCAGTAAAGGTTTCAATTTTGCAATGTCCGCGGCGTTTGGCGTGCAAACATGCATTTGCTTTTAAATTAATTTGTGAAGCAAATTTTGCACAATAAACTTTACTTTTATTTGGACAAGTTGGTCATTGTGCAAAAAAAATTTAAAAACAATGTCAATAAACAAAATATGCGTTACTGAGCTGCCAACAAACCTGAACAATCCATTAGAGGTCTATACATTTACCACTTGTCACCGTTTGTTTGGTACTTAAATTTGGCAGTTGGAATTATTGGCTTTCTTAAGGAAAATGAGCAGACTGCCACAGTCAATTTAGGCTGCTATGTAAATATGCTTGCAGAGTTTTTTATTGCCACAACTTAATAAATTGGACTTAGGGAACATATGGTTTCACCCTTAATATGCCAAAAAAATTGATAAGAAACAACAAAGTTAAGTTTAATCAGTGTATTGACAATGAGGGGCGTCACTTACTCTATGATTTTTAAAACAATCTTTAAATATTTAATTATTAATAAAAAAATATTTAAAATGTATCTTTACTATTTTATATTTTATTGAATTATAAAATTATTATTATTTGAGTGATGTACTTTATTAATTGTTTGTTTCTTTTTTATTTAATCTTTTTCTTATGTTTTCTTTTTAAACATCATCAAGTTTTGTTTTATCAAAATTCACTTTTATTTGACACAATCACTAAGTCATCTAGCTCAATTAAATTGCCCCTAAGCACTTCTTCTTCTTCTTGAAGTGCCGTATCCGCTTAGCGGACGTTGGCTATCATGTTAGCTATAATAATTTTGTTGACAGCGGCGCGAAAGAGTTTGGTTGATGTTTTTCCAAACCATTGTCTTAAGTTTTTCAACCACGATGTTCGTCTCCTTCCGGGCCCTCTTTTACTATTTATTTTACCCTGCATTATTAAATGCAGGATACCGTATTTTTCGGGATGTCTCATGACGTGCCCGAAATATTGTAATTTTCTTATTATGATGTTTGGGACTACTTCTAGATCTTTGTTCATCCTTCTCATCACGTCTTCGTTACGTATGTGGTCCATCCAACTGATTTTTAGCATACGCCTGTACACCCACATTTCGAATGCTTGTAGTTTTTTGAGTGCGGCTTCCGTGAGAGTCCAGGATTCAACCCCGTAAAGAAAAACCGAAAAGACATAACAACGCACCAACCGCATTCTGAGGCTCAGGTTTAAGTCATGCCCGCACAGTATTCTCTTCATCTGATTAAACGCCGCTCTTGCTCTTTCTATGCGGCATCTGATTTCGAGAGTATGATCCCATTGTTCATCAAGCGTGTGCCCAAGGTAGGTGAATTTCTTAACGCGTTCCAGCTGTATTCCGTTGACTTGAATACCGGTATCGATTATTTGTTGTTTGCTGATAACCATGTACTTCGTCTTTTTTGTATTTAACGTTAAGCCGGAGAGTGAGCAAGCTTCAGTGACGCTATGGAGAAGTCGTATAAGTCCTTCGAGACTATCTGCCATTAGTACAGTATCATCCGCGTAACGTAGGTTGTTAAGTATTACTCCATTAATTACTATTCCTTCTTGTGCCTGCTGAACTGCCTCATCGAATATTTTTTCGGAGTATAGATTAAAAATTAATGGTGACAGAATGCATCCCTGTCTCACTCCTCTCCGGATTTCTATTTCCTCGGTTGAGCGTTCACCTACTCTGATAACTGCCTTTTGCTGCCAATATAGGTTGGCAATGATTCTTAGATCTTTGTCATCAATACCTGTTGTCTTTAAGACCTCAATCATCTTCTCATGTCGGACTCTATCGAACGCTTTTTCAAAGTCGATAAAACACAGAAATACGTCGCTATTGACGTCCCTACTTCTCTGTACCAACACTTCTATGCTAAATAGTGCTTCTCGAGTTCCCAGTCCATTTCGGAACCCAAATTGTGTATCACCGACGTGGTCTTCTATCTTATGACATATTCGTTGATGAATGATGCTCAGAAATATCTTAAGGACATGGCTCATCAAACTTATTGTTCTGTGATCACTACAATTTTTTGCGTTGGTCTTCTCCCTAAGCACTAAAAAATCATAAATTTGATAAATAATTTTTGAACAGTTTTAGGTGAAAGGCCCTCTTCCACCTAAAATTGTTCAAACATTTTCAAAAAACTTAAATGATTAGCCCCCACAGAAAAATTTTACAATTATAAATATACTATATTAATGCGCTCAATATGCGCTTTACGTGCCTCAATTTTTTTTTTTTTTTATTTGTAAATATCTTAATTTAACAGTTTTAAGTAATGCGGTGCACCAACTTCATAATTAGCCAGCTTCATTAAATTAGCAATTCCGTAAAAAAAGTTATAAATAAAAATGCGATTTAAAGAAAAACAATTTTACGTGAGAAAGGGGGCAACTTAATGGTAAACCTTTTTCTGTCAAATTTTACAATTGTAAATATACTATATTAATGAACTCAATATGCTTTCTTATGCGCCGCAAAAATAATGTATGCGCTCATTTGTAAATATGATTGATCAACAGTTTTAGGAAAACAAAAGACAACTTGGTAATTAGCCAATATCTTTAAATTAACCTCCCCTAAAAAAAATATATATATAAATTTGAAAATATCAAGTTACAACACAATGATTAGCACCCTTCCTAATAAAATTTTACAATTTTAAATATTCTATATTAATGCGCTTGTATGCACTCTTATACATAATATGATTTTTAAACAATTTTATGTATTTAGTTTTAGATTTTTGTTGTACAATCTTATGTAGTGGAAGAGGGGGGGGGGGGGTATTTAACCGGTTCTATTAAATTGGCCTTTCCGCAAAATATATAAAGTACCATATCAATACACTTACAGTGTAAATATAGCTTTTAAACTTTTTATCGGATCAGCATTTTAATAATTAACCGTATAGTTGTTATCCTCTCTTAAATAAAACCTAAAACTTTTTACAAATGATATTTACAGATAAACGTATACAAAAACTGCAGCAAATTTATAATTTTGTTGCAAAGAAACCAATTTAATGGAGCCGGCTTATAATTAAATTGCTCTCTTCCACCTAAAACTGGATTTTTTTTGCAGCGCAGAAGAACGCGCAATATTATGGTATTTTTAAATTTATAAACCAGCTAACTATCAAGTTATTCTCCCCCCTCCTCTTTTGCTGCACGTAAAACTGTATAAAAATCATATTACAGATGAACGCATAAATTTTGTGTGGTGTGCATAAAAACGTTTACATGCGAATTAATTTGGTATTTTAAGTTTGTATTTTTTTGCGGGAAGCCAATTTACTGGAGCCGTCTAATTAAAAATTATACTTACAATGAACTGTTTAAAGTTTAAAAATTTACAGATGAGCGCATAAAACCTTTTTTGCAGAGCATTTTTAGTAGAGGAACGTAAGTCATGTTATCTGCTTATGCTAGCAACCTCACTTTTTTTTTACCTGCTACAGATTCACCAGCTTGTGCTAGAAGTAGCTTTTCTTCTATAATGCAATATATGCAGCAAACCGACAAGAACTGAGTAGGCATACCTTTCTTCTATCTGTTGTTTAAAAAATTTCACTCATAAATATTATAAATTTTTCTCTCAAACATAACCACAGTTTTTATTTCTACACTATCTAAAGTCTCATTAATTATTTAAATCTAAAAACAACGCATAGTTTTTTCCTTTTTTTGTTTAGTTTTTTGTCAACAATATAAATTGCCTGCCCAACTTGCTATTTTTTTCATTTTTAATTTGCCATTCAGTCTTTTCTCAAGTGTGGTATTTTTTAAGCTGGGTTAACTATCGCGATTTTTTAATAGTTTTTAACTAACTTTTTTTAAATTTTGTTTACTGGGCAGACAAGACCCGCTTGCATGCTATCCTACCTTCTAAATATTTTTATTGTTTTTTACTTTTTTTTTAGATTTCTTCATTTTGCTTGTTACGATATTTTCTGTAAAGCTTATTTTTGTATTTTTTTTTAATTTATTTAATTCTTCTAATGGCTGGTAATCTAATTTTATTGTTGTCATAACTAAAAACACAAGTTAAAACATTAACATTACAACTTGTAGTTAAAAGCTGCTATTTGAGTGGTATATTATTAACGCAGCTACAGAATATAATATCAAATGCCTAATTTAATGATTAGTCAAAATTAACTACGTAAACAATAGGTCTGTTCCAACATACGATTTGGACAGTTTGCAAACCGTTCAAACTGTGTACACAAACAAATATTTGTCATTTTTAGGCAATCTTTTATACACAGTGATTTGTTTGTGTGCATAGTTTGAACGGTTTGCAAACTGTCCAAATTGTATGTTGGAACAGACCTAATATATATATTTATTTTGCCAAGAAGCTTAAGCTTAAGCTTCTCTTAAGGTGTCCCGGCACTGCAATTTTTGGTTCTATTGTACACCTTTTGTTGTTCTTGTAAAGGGTAATCCATTTAGAGGTAATTTTTTTTTAATTTAAAAAAAACCAAAAAATCATTTTTGTCGAGAAATCTTTATGATTGTACAAAAGAACCATTTTGTACATTTATTTTTTAAATATTCTATTTTCAAATGATGGTTTTAACTACGGCTAACATGGTCCATTCAGAAGTTTCAATTTTTGATAACGCGTTCAAGCATTTTAAGTGGTATTTGGCAAATGACGGAAGTAATGTTGGTTTCTATTTTTTCAATCGTTGTCAGCTTATCTATGTAAACTTTGGACTATACATATTCTCAAAATAAAAAATCTAGAGGTGCAATATTACATAATAAAGGCGGCCAAACCACCGGTCCAAGGCATGATATTAACTGTTCACCGAATTGTTCTTGCAATAAACCTATGGTATTACGAGCTATGTGGCAAGTAGCGCTGTTTTGTTAGAACCAAATGTTGTCAAAATACCGGTTTTAATTTTAGGCAGCAAATAGTCTGTTGTTATTGTGCGATAACGGACGCCATTTACAGCTACGTTACAACTGGCCTTATTTTTAAAGAAATGTTGCACCAACTTATAAACTACACCAAACCGTTGTTTTGTTGGAATGTGGCAGCTTTTAAATTGCTTCTAGTTGTTCTTTAGCTCAAACACGGCAATTTTGCCTATTGACGTAGCCATTAAGTAAAATAATAAGTTAAATTTTGTATACCTTTAAATCAAGGTTCTAAATACTCCAAGTTGTTGTATACGACAAGCCAAACTGTTAAGAAATCAAATCAATTCATTATGGTTATTGCGCACACTCTTGGCTACCGCCGCTATATTTTTTTCACTACGTGCTAGATATGGTCTATTTAGTTGCGTATTAGCTAATTATAAATATTAAGTTTTAAGTTTTTTAATGGTACAGCAAATTGTGCGTTCGGTAAGCCAATTATGTATGTATGTATTGCTCTAAGCATAAAAATACTTTCCTCATAGAGCGCTGATTTTTTTAATACAACTGAATAATTTGTAGAAGCTGTGTCAGGCTAATTCTTTCTATGATGAAATGTTAAACTTTACTAAACAAAAATATCATAACAGTTTGACTCAGCGCACGCTTTATCTAACATAAAACACCTACTAAAAAAAAATACCTCTAAATAAATTATAGTTTTGTTTCTGCATTAAAAGTCAGAAATTTTTCTCATAAGACTGCTTAAAGTTTTTTTGGGTTAGTTTGCTTAACAGATGTAACGGTAATTTTTTGTTCCTTATACATTTGTCGCAAATTTTTTTTTCTAAAATTCATATTCTATGCATGTGTTTGATTAGGCCACTGTGTTTAGTTTTAAGTCTTGCAAGAATTTGTAGTTTTGTTCTGTTTATCTGTATTACCAAAGTAAAGGTAATGTATAATAATCTTGTTAAAAATTACCTAGTGTGCTTCATTTCTTGGCTGTTTTCTGGTTTTGCATAAAATTCTAAAAACTTAGGTTTAATAAACGTCTTTGTGGTTTACTTTTTAGCAACTTGGTCCGCTTTACCTTCTATTTACTAATCATTTGTTATTCTGATTAGCTATTTGTGGCTAATGTCTCTAAACTGGTTATGTGGTTTATTACCTCTTTGGGTTTTATTACCGGTAAATGTATTGCTTGTAGTGTCGCTTAGAAGTCCAACATAATGATTATTGGTCTGTTAAAGTGTTGTCTCTTTTTAGTTATGTTTTTAAAGCACCATCCATTAGCAGTTATATATAATTAAAAACTAATGCATGTTTATCCTAAGATAACGTAATCAACATTTCCCGGTTTCTGCTATAATATATTCTAACTTTGGTATTAATGTAATTTTTACCTTCAAATATTGTTTTTATTGTGCAACTTAAAGGTACAATCTGTAACTTAACGCAAAAAACGCTAAAAATAATTTAAAAATGCTAACTTGAATCTATCATAACTTTTAAACATTCTATTAACAATCAAATATAAATCTGTGTTTTTTAACAAATCTTATACACACATACACATACAACGTAAAAAAAATTGTATGCCGTTTTAACAATGTCCCAATGACAATACATGAAAACAAAAGTAGTGCTCAAAATGTACAAATGTAGAATAGCTAGTATAGTTACCAAATATCCAACAAATAACGTTTGCAAATTAACTAAATTAGTTGCAACAAATGCCGTGCTAAAAGTTGTGCTGTATTGGCTACTCATTAACATTTAAAACAAAAATATAAGAGCATCATTATCACTGCGCTTAATTATTTAAAAAAAAAACATACTAAAATAAAAACAAACAAAAAATGTTTTTTTCTGTAACAAAATGCTAAAAAGCCTTTTTTATTGATAGACTTTACAGTATGTAAATATACATATGTAAATAGCAAAAGCAAACTAGGGACAAAAACAAACTCATTAAAGTCTAAACTAATGGATAAAAAACTATTAAATGCTCTGAGTCTATTATCAAGATTTAGATAATTTGATACTTATCTCTAAGGACAAATACAACTATCTAGGTCAATTACTAAAATATAAATTATATTAATAAACACTGGCGAGCAAAAAACAAAGGCCACTTTAAAATTATGACTTATATATGACATTTTTTGTTATAACTTTATGTTTGCAAATTGTAAACCAAAGTAAGCGTTTAATAATTTATTTCCTGACTAATGTTATTTATCTGTCAGTTATTATTACGGTGTTACAGACTTTTTTTTAAACAGCATTTATTTTGCTCTAATTGAAAACCTACATTTTGTTGTTGTTTTTTACCTTATGTGATTTTTCTTTGCAAAACTTGTTATTCAGACGGTGGTTTGTGCTTAACAGGTTATAATGCTTTTAACCCTTATTGTTATGACAAGAATTATAACGTCAATTAAAGATAGGCTGAGAAGAACGTAAAACTGCAAGAGTTGTTGGTAAAAGGCTTTGTGCTGTACTAAAAATATATCAGCGTTATTTGGATACTGGCCTAATAACCGGAAAATTAGGATTTGGGCAAAAAAAAGTAACCAAGAACAGAGATGACCGATTTTAGTGTCCACAAGTTTGCGGAATAGATCAGACTTTGCAGTTTATTTACAAAATTAACTCCATAATGTTAAATGTAAATGTTAGTGAATAGACAGTTAGGAAAAAGCTTTGGGCTACTAGATTGTTTTGTAAAAAGATGGTTGCAGGTTTACCTTTACAACGCCGACTTTGTGTTGAAAAATTGGCTTTTGCCCGAAATGACCGGGCATAGAATAATGAGAACTGGAGCAAAGTTTTCAAATGTGTTGCGCATTTGCCTCAATGAATCAGACAAACGTCGGAAAATCCCAAAAGTGAAGACGCGCAAAAAGATGCGCTTCAGTTTGTATTGATAAGCGACTTCTATTTGACGGTGGGTTGGTTATGGTTTGGGCAGGAATTTCTACCAAAGCAAGACAAAGTTGATCTTTATAGAAAATGTCTTCTTGATAACTCACAGATACATTATCAAAGTATTTGAAGATTATGTTATGCCGTTCATGACTATGGACAAGCAATTTTTATACAAGGTAATAGTAGACCTCACGTAGCTAGAGTTGTCAGAGATTATCTATGGCTAGCTCATGAATTCCATAGAACATGTCTGGAATGAGTTGGGACGACTTATCCAAAAGCATACATTTGCTTCAAGAACTGCTCAAGAACTAAGACAGTTGCTATTGCAGGAATGGAATAATATTGACCAAAATGTGATCTTTAATTTAATTCAAAGTATTTCTTGTCGACTTCAGTCATTAATGTAACAGAGAGTAATACTCGTTACTAATGATAAAGTTTTTTTTAATATTTTTTGTTCCATATTTGTCATAATAACAAAAATTCGAACTTTGACTGAACTGTAAATTTGTAATAATTTCAAAATACACAATAAAAACAATAAATATGCTTTACAATTCAACATTTAATTTTTAATTTACTGTGTAAAATACAGTACAATTTGCTAACATACGGTTAAAACAAAAAATTTCAAAACTAAGTCATAATTTTAAAGTGACTTCTATTTTTTGGTCGCTAGTGTATTATAAATATAAACATGAAATAAAATTACCTAGTTAAAAATTTAATTTCTAGTAGACATCAAAACAATAGTCGGCTAAGACTAATAAACTCAAGGTAATTTAAAAATTAATATTAGAATGTCATTTTGTCTTGATTTTGTTAGCTTGTGTAAAGAATATCGTTTTGATAAAGTAGGCAATACAAAAATGCTGGAGGCTTGAGGCGCGTCTTAAAGGATGTAGACTTAAACTCTAGATAGCATTTAAAATGCAAAATTTAGGAACCCGGACTCTAGACAATTAAAAATGTCAATAATTTCTTTAAACCCAAAAACAAAAAAATATTATTTGCAGCTTAAAAAAAACCTTGAAAATTATATTAAACGTTTTCAACTAATAGATTGTCTGGTTTTAATACCCCTTAATTGTTGTTCTGATTATTTCATAATGCGGATTTAGTTATATGAACAATAAAATAGTAATGACGCAAATACAACATTTAGTAATTAAAAAGTATTTCCACTAGCGTCAGTATTAATATTTAAACGTCAATAAATCCAGATGTGCATACCAGTTTTTATACATTTTTTTAAAATTTGTAACGGTATTGTTTTGTTGAAAAATAAAATCGGAATAATGTATAAATAATAGTAGATTTAAATGTAGTAAAAAGGAACCCTTTGAAACAATTATACAAATAGCAATAAGCAGCATTATGAATTGAACAGCAAACTAAAAAAATCAATAAATCATTGATAATAATGTCTAAAGATTTCCAGCATATAGCACCCAGAATAATTTAACTAAAAATTTTATAACTTGTTGATTTGTTTAATACAAACATTCTCATTGCGTTTTGTTGAATCAAGTAGTAAAAAATAAATAATTTGAATTAAAAAGATTACACATTTTATTTTATTTAAATGCAAAATGTAAGTGAACTTTGATGAGCATACTGTAAGTGAACTTTGATGAGCATACTGTAAATATTTAATCAATTACTACATCTAATTTACTACTAAAATTAGATTGTAATTAATTGCTCTAAAACTTTTTTTTAATGTAAAAAAATTTAGTTTTATATTGTAAAAAATATGAAGTTATGCGATTACTGTTTAAATTCAGATAATGTATTAATGATAATACTCTTGAACAATAAAAAACTCTACTACAAATATTTAATATAAAATATTAATTAAAACCATAACCTAATT
The DNA here is from genome assembly GCA_963932245.1 of Tachinus rufipes. NCBI lineage: Eukaryota > Metazoa > Arthropoda > Insecta > Coleoptera > Staphylinidae > Tachinus > Tachinus rufipes. The sequence goes on along the minus strand of OZ010745.1, from coordinate 64,097,574 downwards.
ATATTGCATATATATTGATTGCTATTGAATAATCATTTATTACAGATTAAAAGAATATTTTAATTAGTATAATTACTTACATACATACTTATTCACGCTTACAACACTCTAACAAGACTATTGCAGTCTTCGTGAATTAAAACATTAGAGTATGGTTGAGCGAATCTGTTTACAATACAGATTAATAAATATCACCATGAAGACGATAAAATTTCAGGGCGTGTGCATGTCTATCGCAATAACAATATGCATGCAATATCATTTCCATCGTCCAATAAATAATAATCATCATTACGCCTGCCAAAGTCATAATTTAATAACCCATTAAACATGTGCGATTTTTAATTTAATAAGTAAACAAATTATTACTTACTGACCTAACGTAGAGTCCCATGATCCAATCACCATTAATTACTTAGGTATAATTAATCTCAATCACTGCGGACTTCATACGTTCACCGATCAATGCAATCGCACGAAAACTACTACAAATCGTAGTGTGAGGATATCTATGCAAAGGTCATATGTCATATTTGTAAATATTTGAAGAAAGAAAAGCCATTATATATTTAATTGTAGTGATTGAGTGCTTTCTTAATTATATGCAAGATGATATTGGTAGTTAAAAATAATAAGATTTGCAAAGAGAAAGTACTGTTATTTATTTATGATCATACATTTAGTATTTCCATAGCCCTTTAATTACAATCTATAAATAAAATAAGATTTATGCATGTTCCTGTAAGTAAATTTTGTTGGACTACTACTGAAATACTTTCCATTTTTTGTTGATAGAATTTTGCTTATAATTTTAGTTAGTATTATTGTTTATTACATCTTATTAGTAATTGTTTTAAATGTTATTGTATTTGCATTAAGTGCATTATGCTGCAAATATAAATTTTAATAACATATAAATTATACCAGTTGCGTTCTATTATAGATATTGCGTCAACAATATTGATATTAATGTGCAAATTAAGCAGAAAAGAATGATTGCAGTATTTGGAATTTTGATTTTGTGTTGTTAATATACACATGTTAGATGTTTGCTTAATATTTACAAGCAACATAAAAAATAGTTAAATTAACCAAACCTAACCTAAAATTTAAATTATTTTTCATCTTAAACAATTTTTATTATTCTAGTTCAATGTTCACATATAGTTTATGGACTAATTATTTTTTTATAAATTCTATAATTTAATTTGGGTAAGTCCGAGGGTAAGTCTATACGAAGTGTTTTTTAAGTTAATTCTTTATTTTTAAACAGGTTATAAAACCAACAAATAAATCATTTGAGTAACTACTGTTAGCCTTAAAATAAGCCAGTTAACAAATGTAACAGTGTTAGTAGTACGGACTGTAGTTAATTGCCTAGAGAAAATATTGCCATCATTAGATTGATTAATGCGTACTGTTGCTTGACGAAGGGCATCACCTTTCTCACGTATTGTTGCACTGGCGTTTTTATGCAATTACGTAGTTTTTTAATTGTTATTATTTAATTTTGATAAACTACATTTTTCATACATATAACATTAAAAAAATTGCACGGGTAAAGATCTGGCAAAAACAGATGCCAAGAAATAGGTTTATTGCATCCAACTTATTTATTACAAAAGTTGGTATTTAAGTAATGTTGCATTTTACAAAAAAAGGAAGCAGACGCACGGTCGAGTAAAAACTATATTAATTGTCGTAGGGTTCAGTAGAGTGTTTGTGACTCTATAGCAGTTTTTTTATTAATCACTTATATTTTATTGTTCAGTATTAAAAGTGGCAAAGTTAATTTAAATATTAAATTTGTAGCAAATTTATTGTCTTTTTAGAAAAAAACCTTAGTATTTTGTTTGGAGTCTTTATCATACTCGTAAATGTTATTAAAAAGTAATTGATCAAAATTACACAAAAAAATAATTTGAAAATAATTTAATCTGTACAATGCACTGGAAAATACGTCTGATCCATGTTGAAGCTCTTTGTGATAATAAGTGACATAAAGGATACAATAAAAAATACTTAAAAAAAAAATGATATATGGTCATGTATAAGTTAAGTGTACGGAATAAAAATTTGTTTTTGTTCAAACTACTGAAAATGCCTTTCTCTACATAAATCCTCATTATGTAAATTTTTTTAGATTTTTTCAGTAAGCCATTTAATAAACAACAAAAATTTGAAAAATAGAGGTTATAGAGTTTTTTTGCACTTTTTGATCGTTTTTAAATTTAAAAAACAATTAAAAAAAAAGTTTTTAATATATTTTTCTAAAAATGTAACCCTGAGAAGTTACAAACCATCAAAAAATGTAAATTTAAAATTTAAGCTTTTTTTTGCTATTTTTAAGTATTTCTGTAGATACATTGTAAGATATCTTGGAACAAAGCACACTGCATTTCTTGAAGTTCTTAGGGTAGTTTTTGCACATATAAAAGAACGTTTTTATCCATATTAAAAAAAAAAGAAAATACCATAATCTTTAAAAAAAAACTGTAATTTAAAGTTCTGCAAAATTTGAAAATTTTAAAGAAAAACATTTTTGTTATATTGTATTCTTAAAAATGCAATCTTGAGAAGTTACAAATGATCAAAAAACGTAAAAAAACTTAAAAACCTCGATTTTTCAAAATTATGATTGCTTATTATATAGCCATTTTCAAGTAATGGCTCACTGAAAAAAACCTTAGCAAAAATTACATAATCAGAATTCATGTAGATGAAAGCTTTTTAGGTGGTTTGAGCAAAAACAAATGTTCATTCCGTACACTTGACTCATACATGGCCATATATATAACACCGCATAGTAGTGAGATAACAATATTTTTTAGCTTTTTGGAAAATAGTGTAGCAAGAAACCATTTTTTTTCTTAGTAGATTGCACTATTTTGTATTGTGACTATAAAACTTTTGCTTTTATGTACGTAGATGAGGCATCTAGAAGCAGTAGTTGATGCAACAGTTTTTATTTTTTTTTAGGTTGTTTTTTATTTGTGTGCTATAGTTAGTAAAAGTTGTTAACATCTTTTAGGACTGTTAAAGCAGCTATTCCACCCAAAACACACATTTTATTTTAAGTTGCGTAAACTAAGTTTTTGAGTTCATTGTTCTCTGATTAGTTTTTTTGTTTTGCGTCTTTTGCTTTTTCTAGGTAATTTCAGAAACATTTTTTGGAAATAATCTAGGATTGCTTCTGTAAATAAAATGCTTACTGTATTAATCAAAAAATTAAAACATTTATAATAATGGTACTTTATCATGCATTCAAATGTTTTTAATAATGTTGTAGTGCCATAAGCCAATTGCTGTTATTTTTTTAAGACAGCTTTATTCTTCGGTATGGTTATCTATCTGGTTTTGTATTAGTGCTTAACCATGGATAATTTATGCTTTACAACTTTTTAATTTCTGTCGTCTTCGGAAAACCTATCAAGCATTTTTTCTCAAAAATTGCTTTAACTGAATTTTTTGCTATTAAGTAAATGTATGTTTAAACCTCAAATTTTACAGATTCTGCAATTTAATAAGCGCATTATATTTATTTTTGTATTTTATTAATAATGCAACAAGTGCTGGATATAAAATCACAAAAATATATACTTTTATATCTTTTATTATATGTATATGTACTTTAATTTGAAGTACTAACAGTTACTTAGTTTTATGACTACGTAAGTTCAAAGCTTTGTATAAACTAACTTTTCTTGCACTTGTTTTTTAACATATTAAATCACATACCTGAGCCAATAAAATCTACAACAAAAAAATTACACACTTGTTTAGAATACAAAATCACAATCACAAGTTTAACTTAGCACACGCCAATTTGTATTGGTTTATATGTCCACTGACAGCTAACGGTGACTCTTGACTAACAAATAATTTTTGCAATCTTAGCTCGGCTCATTTTAAATGTATTTTTTTAAATTACGTTTAAAAGCACATTTTTATGTAAAACGAGTGTCCAAAAAATACAAATTATTTAATTTCATGCATTCATAAAAAACTTGTCTTAAAAATTTGATTTTTATGCAGCCTGAAAATTTTCAACTACCCATACAAGCGTTTTTTTTAAAATAGTTAATTCTATTTTGAGTAAATGTTGTTTCATCCGTAACTAATTTGCACCTAGTAAAATCGAGATTATTTTTATTTTACTATAAGAGCTACTTGCAAAACTGCATTTGCAAAAGATGATAAGTTGTTCTTCTTGCAATGTACGCTAAACGTAGTAATAGAAAACGCTATGCAATTTTTTGAGTGCTAATTGAGGCTTAGTTTTAACGGCATTATTATTTTTTTTTTTTGGTTTCTAAAATGCCAGGTTGTTTTAGTATTTTAGCATGCTCACCTTTCCAATATTTTGCGCTCTTTAAAAAACATTAAACATTGTTTGTGAGTTGTATAAATCTATTGTAGAAAACGTTTTGGGTATCTGCAGCATATAGAAAATAAAACTAGATGCTCCAAGTTTAAATTAATGTTTGTTTGTATACAACACAGACATACATCTTTAGCACTTTCAACAAATTTTGCGCAATTTTGTGCATAAAAGTCAGATTGTCATAATGCCGAGGTAACTGATAAACTAGTTTTTTATTGTTTATATGTTTTAAATAATGTTCTTTGGCGATCAGATTGTAAAGTTTTGTTTTGGTGGATTAATGTCTGAAAGTCTCTTAAGCGTAGTCATTCTGAGTGGATAAAGTAGAAAAAAAAATGATAAAGCTTGTTGTTATCTATTTTTATCATCTTTGATTACTTGAAACAACCTTGTTTATACCTTACAACATTAAACGTCTTAACAAGAGCTTCACTGTCATGTAATCTTGTGATTGCCATTACAAATGAATTAGTGACAATTTCATTGTTACATGATGTAATCTTACGCATAAATTTGTTGAGAAGATCATGGAGACTATATTAACTATTTTGTAAGATTTAGTATGGGGTAGGACTTAATGTTATGATAGTTTTTTTTAATGCAATTAATTTTTTTCTGTATTATTCCGTTGTGCATTCCAGTCTTTCAAAATACTTAACCTTATGTTTTCTAGTTGTTTTATTTTTGGTTTTTCTTGCGATGATTGATTCAAATTGTTATGCCACATGCTTTATTTAAGTTTTATTAATTGATGCATGACTTCAAAGTTACTAAGAATTTTTTTAAATTTTGGTTTGTAAATTATTAGTAGTATAAAAACATACAGATTGTATTGTATTGTATTAAACTTTATTTCTTAGATATGTTAAATATCAGAAAAGGAAGATGTTTAGCAAATTGCTGCTCTTCTTCATAACCATTAAAATTTTACAATAATTTTATTAATTTATAAATATAATTTTATTGTAGATTGTTAATAATACTTTCTGTGTCTAGTTGGAAACTGTGCTGTTACTTTTTTTTTTGTTCCAAAAAAGTTGAAAATTGTTTTGGAAGTGGTACTCACTAATAACTGTTTTAGTTGTGTGTATTTAATAAAAAAATGTTGCATTTAATACATTTAAGTCACCTAACGTGCATATACCTTAAAAAATGCATCTTATTTGTTATTTGCAGTAAAGTAACGCACATACATTTAAAATTTTGATATTGCACTTGTCGTTTCTTGATTGGCAGTTGTGTGAGAGTATGTATACCTAACCTAACTCAAAAATGTTGCATCTAAGTCTGGTGTCACACTATGCGTTAAAAACGCACCGGTGAAACCGGTGCGTTTTCACCGGATGATTTCAACGAGTCGTCTGGTGTCACACTATGCGTTAAAAACGCACCGGTGTATCCGGTGCGTTTTTACCGGATGATTTCAACGAGTCACACTATCCCGTCAAAACGCAACCGCAAGTATAATTAAATTAATAAAAATTAGTCAAATTAGAGTAAAAAAATTAATATTTTAAAATTGTATAAATTATAAAATTTTATACTTAAATATTTTTGACATTAATAATTAATATCAAATATATTTTTTATATGTTATTATACACTTATACTGATGATGCCTTAAAAGACAAAACTAGTTTATAAAATAAAAATAAAATAAAGCATATTGAAGTAATTTTTTTTTTTAATTTATACAATTTTAAAATATACAACTCTTATATGCAAAAGTAATTTACAACTAAAAAGTTAATAAATTATTTAATAAAAAATTATTCATTTTTATTAAATAATTTATTAATTGACGTTTTATATCCCGTTACAATTTTTTAGATTATTTATTTCAAGCACTTGAATAGCAATTTGGTTTGTTTTGATTTGATTTGACAATTTTAGCAATATACATGCTTCAAGCGGCAATAGCAAAACAAAACATTTTCTGCTCGCGGCTTCCTCCGACAAACAATTATAAAAAAATATTACACAACAGGTTTTTTATTTATTTTGTTTTAAACTGTTTTAAACAAAATAAAACATTAAAATTTTTTTATTTAAAATTAATAAAACGTTTTTTTTTTAAACCTTGTTTTTGCTATACATGCGGTTGTCCGGTTATCCGGCGCTGCCGCAGCAAACATGCGGTGGCGTCCGGTGGCGTCCGGTGGATGCGTTTTAAATTTACAATTATTTATTTGTTAATATTATTATTTTATAATAAGACAAATATATATATAATAAGACAAGTATATATTTATAAACATAATTTACATTTAGCATTATAATTTTTATTTATAAAGTTATTTTAAAAGTGTAAATATTTTTATTAATTATTAAATTATTATAAAAGTGTTGAATATTTCATCAGTGATACAAAATAAGAAAATTTAATTATTTCACATTCATGATTTTTTATATTTTGTGTATTTGCTGTTTTGTCCGAGCTGCGCCAGCTACATGCGGTGGCGTCCGGTGGATGCGTTGAAAACGCACATATGTGTCGCCATTCATTTAAAACAATGCTCGGTCGGCATCCTTCCCACCGGATGCGTTTTCACCGCAGCGTTTTTAACGCATAGTGTGACACCACACTAATCTATCAAAAAGCTGTTTCAGACGTCTGTGTTTTACTTACGACAAACAAAATAGGATAAAAAATTCATGGCAATTGTTAATTTTAAGAAAGTTTAGTTTAAGGTTTGATAAGATTTAATGGTTGTTTTTGCTTGTAAGTTTGCTTTTATTAAAATGTATGTTAAATAATACTTTTTTGAAAGGTATATACTACTTTCAAATTAAGTTTTTTTGTGTAAAATTTTTTAGTTATTAGAATAATAGAATCAAAATGTTTAGTACTACGCTTTGTTATCTAAATTTTTTTTTACAATTGTTGCAATGAAAGCTTATCTATTAAACCACCACACCGAGCATTTGTAACTTAATTAATTACTGCAGAACTTTTTAAGCTCTTTTTAAAAATAAGTGAGTGTCAAATATAAAATTAAATATGAGAGTTACTTGATATTAATTCAGCTGTTAAAAATGTTAAAAATAGCCTTTTATATTTCTTTACAATTAATTTACTCATTAAATTAGGTACTGCAAATAAAACATTCAAACAGTTTTTTAGATATTAAAACATACTTTAAACTATAATTATTTATTAAAATCAAGTTACCACTTTAGGCAAAATTCATCCATTACTAATAAAATCTAAAGCAGCACTTTATGAATGCGGACAAATAGTTTAAACTAGTACGGCAGGCCTACCAGACCGAGTGTTAATAATCAAAGGCTTAAATGTTTTCTTTTTGCAAACGCTAATTTTCAATAAATATAAAAAAAGGAGAATATCCAATGTACGAATAACTGAAATTAAGGCGGGTAGGCAAGGTATTACAACAAATAGTTTGAACTGGACAACTTTGCCTACTTGCCAAAATGTTTGTAAACAAGAGATTGATGTTTTTTTTTGCAAGCCGCAATTTATATTTGCAAAAAAAAAAATTACTGTGGTGCTTCATCCACCTAACAGCTTCATCTTCTTGCAAATGCTAATAGTCACTAAATTATAAAAAAAAAAACTGATATCTAATCTACTAACACTTGGGCAAGTGTTGTTTGCCGTACTTTTCTTTACTTGCTGCAAGTAAACGAAAGTTTTCTCATATTTTCTTGCTGATTTTCTGTTGCCTATTCGGTTTTACATTGAGCGTGGCTAATTTTTTATAAGTTAATTAGCCACAATGTATGGCATGCTGGCAAGTAGAATGAGTTTGTTTGCGGATACATAGTTTAAACTAGAGTACTTGCCCACCGAGTGTCTATAACCAAAAAAATAAATGTTTTTTTTGTATTACTAAGACTTAAGCGACGTATTACAATTTATAATTACAGACAAATAGTTTGAACTATAGTGCTTTACCAACCCGCCAAAATATTTAAAATAAACGGATTTCTTCCAAATGCCAACAATCACAAAATTAAAAAAGAAGGGTGACCCACAACTGAAACTTTTGTTGGAAAAAATCTACAACCCAAACATTGCCAAGTCTAATTCAGATTTGGCGCTAAAATCAGAACAGAGATTTTTATATTTTATAGTATTGCACTATGAGTAAGCTCTTTAACGTTGAAATCACATAAAAAATTAAACCAAGTTTTCTTGAAAGACAACACTTTGAACAGTGGACTTGCGGTAATAACACACAAAGATTCTCACCGCCCAACTCCCAGAACTTTTGTTGTTGGTCCGATTCTGAAACTTTTTCAAAATAAAAACAAATGTTAGTGGTTGTGTGGTACTTGCGTACTTGTACTTTATTTTAGTGCGCAAGGTTGTTCTGAGAAAATTGAGCCCGAAAGTATTTTAAAAAGGTCTGAATAATAAAATGTTGAACGACGTCTGGGGTTAACAAATAAATAGCCCAATTGAAGTGTTTTTGTTGTTTTTGGCAAGCAAAGGGTTTAGTAAAAGTAGTAGTCCAAGTTTGTAGGTGGCAGTGGCTGGTCCAGACTTTCTTTGTAACAATGCTTTTGTTGAAAATGTTGATGTTGACATTAGAGTTTAAAATACATACTGTAAAAATACAAGTTAAAATATTGTCAAAAACGGGGAACTTATACAGATTTTTTTTCAAAAAGTTTTTGTGATTGTGGAAGAGCCGTGCTTTAAATAAATTGTTTTTTATCGTAGACGCTTCTGTGCCGGTAAATTTTTTTTTATTATTTTGTTGTAAAAACAATTTAAAAACGGCTAATATTTAACCGTTGTTAGCTGTTACTTTATGTTATTGCATCATTTTACTGCGTTAGGTCTATTCACTCTTCTGCCTTTCATTTTTGCGTTACTTCAACTTGATCTAGAGCCTTTGTTTTTGGTTTCTGATGTGGTCTGGTCTCACTTAACGAGTTTGGTTGTATATTATGTAATTAATTCACAGGTAGATGATAAAAGACAGCTGTGAGGTAGTAACACAAACATAAGTCCTAAGATATTGGCACTTGTACTGAAAAAAAAAATTAAAACTAAATTTTTAACTTTGTTGATAATATTGTCTATTTGTGTTTTTAAATCATGTCTACACTTTTGGGTAATCATATTGGATTCAGTATTTTATTTGAACTGCTTGTACCAATATTTGACTTAAAAATAAGAAGCGCTTTTTTCTTTATACACTGCTACTATTCTCAAAGATATTCTTAAGGTTATTGCTTTGTTATAATAGAAATGCTATAACCTTTTGTGTTCAAATTCTAAATCACTATTTTTTTTTTACTTTAAGCTGATATGAAAATGACTTGGCGATTAGAATATACTGTTTTGCTTTTTTTGTTGTTTTTTTAATACTGTTTTTACTTAATACATTTTAAATGTTATTTTAATAATAGTTTTATAGGGTAATACATTTAATCCAAGTCTTATACTTGGATCGATTTTGATTTTGAAACTGATGTAGTTTTGTATTTGGTTTCAACTTTTTATAAAATGTTTTTTCTAATTATAAATTTTTACATTATTATAATATTTTACTTAGGATTTAATTTTTTATTTTATAGTTTGATTTTTATTTATTTATTTTATAACCACTGAAGAAGAAAATCTTTTAAAATATATGATTTTATGTTTATTTTTAATTATCATTTATATATAACGATTAAACTCCTAATATAACTCAAAATATACAAATAACTGTTGATACAAAATATAGATAATATATTTTGTATTCATAACAATATAAATTTACAATAATGTAAAACATACAATACATATTTGATAATATTGGTAAATAAAAACAATCAAGTATAATCAAAACTTATTTTATAGTATAGGGGTCTTGAAAGTTATGGATATTAGAATAACTATAAGTATTTAAAATTAATGACATGCTTAATGATTTTAGTGAACGTTAAAAATTTGTCATAAGAATTAATTTAAAAATGAGGATATTGAAATCTGAATTTCGACAGCTCCGACAAAATACGTTCCGTTTGACAAATTGTTTGCGGAAATGTATTAATTAGTATTCTACAGTAGGCAATTTGTCTTTTTCATTTCAAAGAAGTATACAGAAAATATTAAATAACAAACTGTTTTTATTTTTATAAATATCAATCATTATTATTTAAATAATGTAATAATAGACAATTATGCAATATGGAAATTAATGCATGATTAAGTAAAGATAGTCATGAAACAATCTGACCATTATCCATGATGGTAATTGGGTATAATTATTTATCCGGTACTCAATTACAAAGGGTTTGGTGTTTATAGGTGCACACCTTTCTTTGTGTTATTTTAAATATCTCTAAGATGTTCTCGTAGGCGAGACAATGGTCATCGCCGTGCGCACATATGATGCATTGATATTTGCAATAAGATAATATTTATAGGTAGAAAGTGTACTTAGGCGTCGTTCCTATAACATAACAAAAATCAGATAATAATTTTACCATCTTTCACATTAAATTATCGTGGTTGGCTGTTTGTACAGTTTTTTTAGTCGCGGAATATATTAAGATAGCGGTTGGATTTGTCGAGATGAACTTACACAATTTGCTATACGTATTCCGAAAGTATAATGCGCTCCACGAGATGAGTCCGATTCTCTAGAAACTTTAGTTTATTATACAATTTCTCCGCAAGTCTCAGAACCTTTGACCCTCGCCTACATATGTAATATATATGCGAATGGCTAAGCTACCGCGCGAATTATGTACCCGATATTTGTTCAAGTTTTATCCCCGTTGCAATTAGAATATTTAACTTTATCACGACCACACGGACTACGAGAATATTGCATAAGATATTGTCCCTCGTTAATTCAAAAGTTCCTCATAAAACCACATACGTACATGGATTATTTAATATCCTACATGATGGAAGTACATCAAATTTTATTATTCACATTTCTCATTTTAAATTTATTTATTGTCCAATGTTATAACTTGATTCCATATTCATTCAAGTAAAACTTTTTATATACATATTAATGATATTATTGTAATCTTATATTTTCAATGAAAAGTTAGCAATATTTAGTTTACACATATTAGTTAACTTAACATAAAATAATAATTAAAGTGAAATATATAATTTCAATAAATATAAATAAAAACTTTATTTGCAAATTTAAAACACTACCAAAAATTCTTTTTTTTAATTGATTATTGGATTTTAAAGTGATGTTGATTTAATTAGCTATTTTGTTAATTTTTATTAAAAAAAATTATAAGTATAACTATAAAAGTAAAACAAATTTAGTTATCTTTTTTATAGGTTTGGTTTACAATTAATCTATGTATAAGAAAAAACAAAATCAAAATGTTGCGTAGGGTGAAGTGCCACATTTTTACCATGACATATACGCCAACCAAAATATATAAAAAGTGATTCATCAAGAGGTAAACGATTAATTTTATAAATAAAATGACAATAAATAACAACAAGGTTTTTTTATTTTGTTATAGATTAAAAACATGTATATAATCTATATAATAGCACTTAAATGACCAACTTAGCTATTTTTGCAAACTTCGACTTTTTTTACTTTTTTTATTACATCTTAACAAAGATACGGTTTTATTTTTGCAATTGCGGCTTTCATGTTGGCTTATGCGTCAAATTGCATAATCTTGATGTTGCCATTTTTATTAAGCAACCTAAGAACTGTAAATTAAAGAAGTTATCTATATTCATACTCTCTATCATAAATATTATATCTGATAACTTTATCTTTATTTTTTTGTTTAAGTAAAGTAATTTTGGAATAAATATGATAAAATAACCAAAATTGCTTAGTTAAATAGAATTATGTAATAACTAATTCTCGGTTTGCACCAAAACAACTTTTAAGCTGTAGCTGAAACTTAAAACTTGTTTACATCTTAAACTCTTTTTAAAACGTTCCACAAAATTACATCTCACATGTGTCCTATGACTTATACTTTACTTTTTAGGTTTTAAAATATTAACATTAATGACATATATTATAGTGAATGTAAATAATTTATTCTAAAATAACTTTGATAGTTAAAATATATTACAGAAAGTATTTTTATTGCGTTTTAAAACTTTAAAGATAGTACTGTTGCTGTTTTGTCTACATTTATTGTTATAATATATATTATACCTAATTGAAACAAAATTTGCGCAGTTGCCGAACGTATTTTAATGCTACGGTATCACATTTAATAGATATAACAAAATCTAAAACTTAAGTTATGTTAGTACAACCGGGCTTTCATTATGTAATGGTTAAATCACAAATTTATGAATTCTGTAGAACAACAATAGGTGAAATAACTTATAAGTTAAGAGTCAACATTACTTGTAAATATTTATAAAGTTTTTTTATAGTTTAAATTAATATTTTAAAATTAAGGTTTTGCTTGATTAAAAATTGATTCATATATATATATTTGTCAGAAAAGAAACGTTTACTCAATTTTTTTAATGGTTTTTATAGTTACATACATTGTAATTAAGTTTATAGTATTTCCAATCTGATCAAAAAGTAATTAAGTTTATTTTATATATTTAAGTACTAGGCATCACAACATTGAAAGATGTGTAAACAAAAACATGAAACAAATCATGAGTTTTTCAGATTCCCTGTTTGTGATTGAAAATTAAAAAACAATCTAAAATAAAAAACTTAAAACATAAAATGCCTAGCAATATATTGTAAAATACGTCACAAAGCTTAAAATGCGACTAATTTTATATTAATTTTAGAACTTCATGCATTAGGCTGCAAAGTATGCTCTCAAAGTTGCTACTTAGCAAAATTGCTACATCATAGTTAAATCTATTACTAAATTTTATAGTAGTAATAATAATAGTACTTGAGGACAGCTATTGTCAATCACTTTCCTAACTAAATATATTGCTTACAATGACTGTTACAGTTTTTTTGTCTAGCATGTGTTTTATCTACTTACAAATTGTTAGATTAACACCATATGCCACGTCTGCTGTTTTAAGTTTATAGAAGGTGGTTCACAGAGTATTTTTTAACGTATTAGTTCTTCACTTTGTTGAAAAAATTGTATTCCCATTTTTGCTGAACACATCTCATTGTTGATAGAAGTTACTCCTTTAGATTGTCAGCTACCCTTTCTTCTGTTTTAATAAATTCTTATATTTGTATGTTTGCTTCTACCGTAATAGTTTCAATTTTCAGCCAAATGTATAGCACTTCTGTTGTCAGAGTATATTGGTAATAGCTCATTCTTTTGCTAAATCTTAGTCTCTAGTGGCTTCAACCAAAGTGCTTCCTGTGTAGCTGCTGATGGAGCCATGTATTTGGCTTTTGTTGATAAAAATACTACAGTCTTCTGACGTTGACTTCTCCATGTTATTGCACCACCATTTTTGATAAACACATAACCACTACAACAACGTCTTTCATCAATATCAGCCGCTCAATCTGCATCCGAATATCCAGTCAGTATTAATTGTGCTTTATTACTGTATTCCAGTCTTGCATTTATTGTTCCTTTTAAGTAACAAAATATTTTTTTACAGCTGTCCAATAAGCTTTTCCATAATTTTTAGTATTATTGAACTTACTGACATTATTTGTTGCAAATGCAACGTCTGTTCTGGTTCCTTGAGCTAAAAATATCAAACTTTCTACTGCTCCTTGGTAAGGAATTGTTTTAATTTCCTCAATATCTTCAATTGTTTTAGCAGACTTATCTTTTGTTAATTTTTGGTTTGTATCAAACAGTATTACTGCTTGTTTGCAGTTAGACATATTAAATTTTTCCAACATTTTCCTTACGTATTTTTGTTGATCTAGAAAAGTTTACTCTTTTCAATGTCTTGAGTATTTTAAAGACTAACACAATTACTTGCTTTTCCTTTTTTTATTTTTTATATTAAGTTGACTCATTTATTTGTTAGCAAAACTTTTTCTCAAAATAGTATTATTACTAAAAATAATTAAATTATCAACAAACACTGCTATAAACATCATTTTGTCATCTTTGACATCAAAATAAATACATAGATCAACTTCAGATTGTTTAAATTCTGCATCTATCAAAGCATCGTTTAACTTTTTATTTCATTGACAACTTGATTGCTTCAAACCTTATATAGATTTGTTGAGTTTACATACTTGTTTGGTCCTATTGTCAAATTTTTCTGGTTGATACATATAGATGTCTTCTTGCAGATCCCTTTGCAAAAATGCGGTGATTGCATCAATTTGTTTCCAGTTTTTACTATTTACAGCTGATATTGCTTCATCAACTGTGCACGAGTCAGTTTCTATTTTAACATTGATATTGCACAGATAATCACATAGTCTTTAAACTTTGTCTTATTTGCTATTTGATTTGTTTTTTTTTTCTTAGCGGTTCAACTTCAATTTCACTTTTTTTGTCTTCATCATTCGAATACGTTTTATTGGATACTTTTTCAGGTTCAGCTTCATCCAATTTTTCACGAATTATTTGATTTACTGATGTATCCTCTTTATCCATATCCTTAGAATGATCTTCTATTATATCCCTTGCTGAAACTGAGTTCAGATCTTGTTTTTGAATTATTTCAGATTGATTTGACTAAGTTTCTATAAATCTTACATCACGACTAAATATGACTTTATTTTTGTTTGGTGAAAACAAACGATGGCTTTTTGTTGCATCACTATAACCTACAAAAACTATTTTGATTAATTTAGTGTTCTATTTAGTTCGTTTTTGTTTTAGAACATGCGATTCAAAAACTCTTAAATGTTCCAAGTTTGGTTTTTTACCTGTCCAACATTCTTTTGGTGTCTTGTTGACACCCATGAGACTTGTCGTATATGAACGATTTACCAGATATACAGTTTTATTGATCGCTTTTGTTCAATTTTACATTTAATTTGGCATCTGCTATCATACACTTTTTCTTTTCAATTATTGTTCTGTTTATTCTTTTGCTAGTACCATTTTGTTTTGGAGAATATGGATTAGTTTTTGGTGTATAATTCCACTTCTTGTTAAAAATTTGTCAAATTTTCTGCTACAATATTTGGGTACCATTGTCAGTTCTGAGTATCTTGATCTTCTTTTTACATTGATTTTCTACTAAAGTTTTGAAATAACAAAATTTATTTAATGCCTCATTTTGTAGTTTTAAAAAGTAGACAAATGTTTTTCAGTTGTCAATAAACAAAATAAAACATCTGTAAGTATTGTCCCAAAGATTTAATCTCCATTGAACCGCATATATCTGAATGAATAATTTCTAAAGTAGAATTTGCACGTGAATATTTTTTTTTTTAACAAAAACCTTGTATGTTTTCTTTGGCAAAATGGTTCTTGTAATATTTTTTTTTCTTGATCACTGTATTGAATTCCATCAACTATACTAATCTTTATTTTACTAAGGCTGTTATAGTTTATATGACCCAAACGTCGATGCAACAAACTTGCATCAGCATTTGCACCCAGCAAGCATTTTATTTCACTGCTACATAATCTATACATATTATTTATCAACTCGGCTCATGTTATCACATCGTTGTTTTTATTTAATACAGAACAACCCTTTTTATCAAATTTTATTATGTTGTCATTCTGTCTTAAGCTCTGGTACACACAGAACCTCACTAATTAATACAGTGTCTATTTTTCCATTTAGCCTGGTTTGTATTTCTATGTCAGCAACACATTTTAATTGCAGCTTGTTGTCGTTAGCTATTACTATTTCTTTAATCCTGGAAGATCTCTTGTTTTGCAACCTATCTTCATGAATGCATGATGCTCTCAAATCAACATACCATTCAGTACGATTAAATTCATTGGATAGAAACGCTGCTGAATACACAGTTTTATGTGATTTGTGGTATTTTGTAGTCTTTCTACTTGTAAGCTTTTTATTTCCACTTGCATTGTCACAACAATCTTTTTTTATGTGTCTATAGCGACCACAAATAACAACGTGGACCCTTTTTATAAAAGTGATTTTTAAAACCTTTACCAGCTAAAGCATTTTCTACTTTATCAATTTTAATGTCTATTAACTTTGTTTTAATTGCATCAGCTGTTATAGAAATTTCCGAATGCTCTATAGTTATTATTCTTAAACTGAACTTGTTGGCAATCCTGCTAAATAGACAGCCAATCTACTCATCCGTTATATTAAATCCCGTGTCAGTTAATTTAAGTCTGGTGTCAATTACCTGATTGATACATAACTCCATCAAATCACAGCTTTCCATGCGTTTATTTGTCCCATACGCCTATTGCTGACGTTTCATTTCTCACATGGAGTTCTATTGTCAAAATTAACTTTGACTTAACCTTTGCATTTTTATCTGCATTTGATTTTTTGCCGCTTAGCGTTTATTCCAAATCATCTAGAATCATGCAATTTTCTATTGCAAACGCCTACTCATTGTAATTCTCTCTGCCTTTTAGTTTAGGTAGATTTATCAAAAAAATTGTCCCCATTGCTGTGTCATGTCGGATTGAATTCACTCAATTTCACTTATTAATGACTTTTTTTAACAATATTTTTTACTACTTTACGCGCCGCCTGGGCCCGTAATATGTTAGATTGACATACTTGTTTATTATATATAAACATTACAGAACTGCTAAATATGCATATGCTAAATAAAGAGTATTTTTTTAACGTATTATTTCAACAGTTACGATATGTAAAGCCAATTTTGTGAATCTTTTCTGAGTGTTTGCGTCTTGATTTTAGTGTATTGGCGCATTTCAAATTAATTTTTTGCACAATTTTTTAAGTGTTTTTAGAAAAAAAAAAACAAGTAAGATTGGCGTTTTTAAGTTTTTGGTTCCAATACAAGATTATCTTGCCTTCGCTTTAAGTTGTATAGTACCGTCAGGACCAGACACCAACTTTAGTAAGCAGGAGCCCTTGTATGCCTGTGCAAATATCACTTTTGGGTTTATTTTTAGGTCGTTGGGTATATGTTTTAAGTTAATTTGTATTCATCTAAAACCTGACATTGAGGCCAATGTAGATACCTGCCAGTTCTATGATTTTTTTTGAAATATCTATACTTGCCGATGTAATATTTATTACAGTCTGGCGGCAAGATGTAACAAACGTTGGTTTAACGTCTTGATTTAGTATTTCTAAGTTAGCATTGCATCACATTTGATGACCAAGTTTATGTTACCACATATGCAATATACTCCTCCATAACTATGTAGTGTAGAAGTAGTGCATTGTGGGCTTGGTATGCAGACTCTACAATAATGTCCGTTTGTTGTGTTACGGTACTAGGGCATAAGAAAAGCTGTTATATGCTTAAAGGTGTAAATGCACGTCCTTGGCTTACTGTTTGTAAGGTTTGCAAAAACATTTTCTTTAAGTTTGCTACAAATCTTAGATTTTACTATATGGTTCTTGATTTATGGCTATTGTATCTTGCATCACTTTTAGTTTGCACCATTATATTGCTCGGTAGTAATGTAGGTTGCATTGAGTTACGTTAATGTAACCCGGAACTTTCTTTACCAGTACATTCAGAAATATTTTAGGTACTTCTGAATGCGTTTTAATGTTTTTTGCAAATATTGTTTGGCTAAAATACTTTCATAAAACATAGTTTGATCTTTTCTGAATGTTCTGGTAAAAAATCATCAATTATGTTGTTTTTGTTATAGTACTGCAAATTAATGTAGTAGTCGGAAGAATAATTTTAAAACATTTATTAGTTTTATTACTTGTTACTCTAAAAGATACCGAATTGAGCAAATATATACACACAAATTTAGATTAGAGTAAAAATCAATTGGCAAAACATATAAGAAGTATTAATTTATAAAAGCAAATTTTAAGTTACTCAACAGTTTGGTTCATTTCATCTTTAAACTCAAAAGTCTATCCCGCTTTAGTTGATGCGACATATTACGTATTAGTGAAAATAGAAATAGCTTAAGATGCCCAATTTAAAAGTAAACTAGATACATGACCCTAAACTATCAAATTTAAAAAAATAATTAGTTTTAATGTAGAACATATTTAATTATTATATTATAATTAAGTCAAGAAAAGTTTAATCGACACATTAATTTTCTTTAAATGATTTGATTACGGTGCACTAATCTTATAATCGACAACAATGAAGATGCATCAGAACAACCATAATAAACGGAGCATTATAATAAAGTAAATCATATTTTACGTCGCGAATCGCGCTCCTTTTAAATTAATTCAAGTAGCTACTCCGTAAACTGGTTTTATACTCTCAATGTACCAGCCCAACTCATTGTTCCGTGAACATAAAAGATAAAACGTTCGATATTAACCCACTGAACAGCTATCCTCTGAAGTTATGAATGAAAAACCGTGTAATTACCACTCGATTCGTGTAACGTAAATAAAGAAAAAAATTATGCAAAGCATTTAAAATTCTATTAACTGCTTAATTATAAAATTGCTGATTTATCAGTTAACTTATTAATGTGGAAAGAACATATCAATGTGGAATACATTCAATAATTAGCAACAAGTTTCTATATAAGGATATAATTACACTGAAATTATAATAAGTATAATATTTATGGAGTTGTAGGTAGTAATGGAATATCTTACCTAAAATCTTTAATTTGTCATACTGCAAAAATATGATTTCTAATTTTAATTAAAAAACCTGTTACAGTTAATTTGTTTTTATTTAATTTACTATATTTGATTATTAAAATATATTGTTAATATTGTTATTGCTTATTTACATTTAAATAGATGAAATATAAATATACACCACTTAATAAAAGATGCATTCTTGTTATTTTATAAACAGGAAACATCTTTAGCAACAGGTACATACATTCAATACTTATCTGATATTTATTCCATCCTTCCAATGCTTAGATATAAGAGAATTTTTAGTTCCCTATTTATATATAAAAGGGAGGTTTTAAGGCTATTCTGTAAAAACATGTGTTTTTGCCGCTTCGTTCCACTATATCCGGTCAAAATCCCGGTATTTACAAATGTAATCCGATCTACCTGTACATCCATACATTCAAATACATGTAATTCTAAACTATATAACTCTTATAAGTTTGAAAATAGTACACAGTCATTTACATCCTATTGTAATATATCGTTACTTCTTCAAATTACATAATATGTGCGTCCGTTTTAACTAAACAATCAGCCTTGAAAATGCAATTATAATTAAGTTTGACCTAATTTTTTAGATAAGATAAGGAAAATTTAATTTCAAGGGTATTAAATAAATTGTTTGTGAATTATATTTTGTGAAATATAATAACATATTGTTCATTGAATTTTTGCCAACTTTAATTTTCCAAACCTGTCAAAAATAAAATCTCACGATGCCTCCGCATACCTGCTAATCAAAATGT
Organism: Tachinus rufipes; assembly: GCA_963932245.1. Taxonomy (NCBI): domain Eukaryota; kingdom Metazoa; phylum Arthropoda; class Insecta; order Coleoptera; family Staphylinidae; genus Tachinus; species Tachinus rufipes. Next base: position 64,077,839 of record OZ010745.1, on the reverse strand, counting down.
TCGGTCATCCTTGTCCCTTTTGGTCAAGAATTTTTTATGCGAGGAGACCGTGTTGTTTTTTAAGATTCTATCGCGTTTTAGGTCCATTTTACAGTTATCCAGATATTCGATACCACCCTGCGAACCTTATAATAGTATTAAGATTTTTATCAAAAGAGCCCATAGTTTTCTCGAGTATATAATGACGAGCCATACAATGCGTCTTTGTGCAGATTTTTTCTTATGATTGAACATGTGCACCTTTTTTATCGAAAACCTATTATGCGGACACTCACTGCGACTCCTTTCTATTAAAAATACATTTCTACAAACTATAAAAAGGTTGCTAAATCGGTTTTAATTAACTGTAATATACTGACGCTGCAAGACTTCATTAAGTCGTTCCTATATCCTATATTTATAAAGTGAGACTAGATGATTCGAAATGCACTAAATTGGCGCATAATTCATGTTTTAATTACCTTTATTGCGTGCGAATCTCGTACTTATATTCAAGTTGAATATGTAAAAGCATTGGTCAATGACTTGTGCATTTCTTTGGTCCAAATCTGCGAGTAAAAATAGATTTACTTATGTCTGGTCAGTGTAAGGAAGGTCTGTCGACCCTTACTTTTTGCACCATACGTGCTTTTATGTCGAGTTATATTTACCCCTGCCTTTTTCACATTTATTTTAGAAGCGTTTAAAAATATTCCTTGCTTGTCGCTTAATAAATTCGACGTACTGGACTTATGAAACTCCTTGAACTTGAAATTATATTATAAAGTCACTCAGTGGTAGTAATGGATAAGTTTCTTTTGCGCTACGTGTTAGCCATGTCCACTTTATTGTAGTTGTGTTCAAAGTTAAAAAAACTTTCAAACGATTTCTTTTATTTTGTTATCTTGTTGAATTTGCTTTAATAAACTATTTATTTACGAGAACGCTTCATTGTAACGTATCAATTAATATCATAAACTAAGGGGCATTTATATAATATGCTGTAGGGGTGTTATTATTGAAAACTAAATATATTTTTAGGGCTATGCGCTGGCTATAATTTAAGCCTCTGCATTCTAAACTTGCAGACAGTCCCTTAGCATAGGACATCTGTAAATTTATGTCAGCAAGACGACACAATATATCACGATTTCAGCGGAAGCTTAATAAATAAAATTCAAACCAAAAACAATTCATTCTAAAACCTTGTTAATTATGTCAAAGTTTTACCAACCAGTAATTGCAATGTTATTGTTTTATCAAATGCAGGTGAATGATAGTAGAGTTGACCCAACCCGTATGTATATGCCCGTATGAAAGGCCGCTTTTTGCTCTTTTATATTCATGGCACGCTCGCTGCACCGCCAACAATTTAATTCAGATCCTATCGTGCTTGTTTTCAATTAACTTCATTTCAGCGCGGGTCTTCTCTCTGTTTCACAACTTCTGAACTACCTCTTAGAACTTCCACAACTAAACTTTAAAGCTATCAGTACAAGAAAGAAACTACCAAACTACAAATTGATAAGTTTAAAAGATAATGCCATCGGAACATATAAATTAAGATGGGAAAATCTTCTGGTTACATCGCTATTTAATGTAGAATAATTAAAATCTTGATATATTAATTCAAATTTTAATGAATGTTGAATTCCATTTGATATAAAATCTGATTTAAATAATTAGTTTACATAAAATTGCATACATATTCATTTTAAGAATATATACATATATAGTTTGTATATAATTTAATTATTACTAGTTTTTGGCAACGTTTAAATAAATAATATAACACATTATTGAATAAATACCAGCTATTGATATTAAATCACAATTAATTATTATTGTTATAATGTTTTTAGTAAAGTTATAATAATATAATTAAAATTTGTATTTTCAATCTTGTTTATTTGTATTCACTTTATATACATGATAAAGTATGTATAATGGATATTTTACACGGTGATATATCAATAATTGTTTTCAAAATATACCTATTCTATCTATAATCACTTTTCAGAGAACTGAGATATAAAAAGCTGTGTCCAATCTACCATAAACTAGGAAATTGCATAATTTGATGAGAAGCATTTTCTCTTTTATTTGCATGTAGCTCTTGACAAAAATGTAATTATTTTTTTTTTTTATTACAAAGTTTTAAATTCAATTCAATCAAATATTTGAGTATGAGGCAATTTTACAATACTTAAATAAAATAAAACAGTATAAATATATTACAGTTATTTTTATTATTTAAATCTTTTTTAATTAAAAATTTTAATATAATAATTAGTTTATATTTAACTATTTGTTAGTTATTAATATCTTAAATACAAAAATATAAACAAGCCTACAAATCATCTCAACCGTGGCATTATATTTGATCACACCCGCATATGATGCCTGGGTTTTATTAACAATTTGATTACGTGTCACAACTATAACAATAATAAATAAATGTTATCACACATAAATGTCATTCTACTCGTCACTGCCAAAATTAAATTAGTGGTAATTAATAAAAAATTTCCACGACGTAAGTTTACAACTTTTGTGTACGTAATCTTAGACCAAATAAAGTTAAAGCTCTTCTGCCGTTTTTAAAAATACAAAGTGTTTAAATTATAACTAAATAATTACAATTAAAAAAAAAACAATATTTATTTTTATTTTAGTTTACTACAAGTTTAAAATGACTATTGTTACTCTAGAGAAGTTCTTTTTGGCTGCAGTCTCACTGCACCACCGCCACCAACTATCACCGTTTGCCACTAACCACCAAAATGTACTACGGTCTCACTGCAGCTACTGGTGACCACCAAATATTTAAATTTCCCACTCATTTTTATGTCAGTGATATATTTATATATTTATATTTTGGGCCTTTCATTTACTAATGTAATTAATTTATCAATGTCGGATGGTGTCCATGTTTCTCCCATGTTACCGTTTTTAAAATTCTCAAATATCAAAGCGAAAATGACAGATTATGTTTTGATTTGTAAAATATCAAGTTAGCTTGTTTCAAATGACGATCAACTGTTGCCGCGCTACCACCAACCGATTTAAAATTATGGAACGGTGGTTACCAAATGACAGATGCCGGCGAGAATAGTGAATCAGTGGGACCGTCGCCATATGATTTAACGTGTTCGAATTTTAGTTGGTGGCGGTGGGTGGTGCAGTGAGACTGCAGCCTTTACGAGAGATCTAGTTGCTATAAGTATCAGATATCATTATTAATATATTCCAAATTAGTTCTGTTGCTTAAAAAATGTGTCTTTAACAATCTCTGATGATGTATGCTATACCAGATTTTTATAAAGCCCTACAATCTACAGTTGATTTAATTTACTACATACCTTGACTGAACGCCAGAGATAGATCAACTAACAATCCTCCCAAATATTCTTTTAAAAAATTTAAGTAGCTGTTAGCGGTTAAATAGTCTTTAAAAACAAAAAGAATAATGAGCGCGTTAGTCATAATTCTACACCAAATATGCACTAAAGACTTATGTTGATAACTTATCACTGTGATTTTGTGTAGTTTCGTCAAGAATGGCTGTTTTTTCTATTTATTAATCCTTTTTTTTAAATGTTGCCTTATTCGTGAATAAAGTTTGTTGGTGTAAATTTGGACACCAAAGTTGCCGTTTTTGTTAAAATACTACAAATCAAGGTAGCGGTCGGTATGCTTTTAAACAAGCTAGATATAAAATGGATATAGACTATAACGTTTTAATTTTATCTAAACTCATATTTATGATACATTAAATTGTACAGCCATAGGACAAGTACTTGCTATATTGGACGTTCAATCGACGGTTTTCTGGAAAGTTCTGTAGTTAAGTGGTTGTGCACACGTTTAAAAACTTGTTGGTTTGATAATTGTTAGTTTAGAAATCTTAACCCATATTCTAAAGCAGTTGAACTAAGTTTTTATTACAAAAACCATAAAAATGTATGGATATTAACGTGCTCTGACGTTGTAAAAGTAAACATCAGTATTAAGTTAATAAACGCAAAAAAAATATTTTAAGTTGCTTTACTGTTTGACATACTACTAGTAATTATTTCTATATTAACAGATTGTATCAAACACCACTCAATAACATTTACTGTTGTGAATGCTTCAATATTAAAGCAAGCCATAACTTACTGACTAGTTGCCTTAGAGAAAAGGACCACGCTTTAGTTTTGATTCTTTTTTATCTCTCCTACACGTGGGTGAAAGTATATTATTTTAAAAAGCTTGATTGAACAATAATTTGCTGTGCAAAACTATATTATCTTAATAAAATAAAATATTTTATAATTTTATAAATTAATTTTTATATTTTATTATTAACAAACAATCCTTTGTTAGAACACTTTTAAAGTTTCAAGTTTTTTTTTTTATTTTTGAAAAAGCTTTTATTACACTACATTGCATCTTAAACCATTTAGTTTTATATCCAAAAGTTTAATATTGATGGCTTTTTTGTATGGTTACACGTCAAAGCATTGCAATCTGTTTTATTAATACAATATGTGTGTTCCTGGTTCTCCAAAGGGTAGTGACACTGGCTTGATTCGAATAGTGCTAACTTGTTCGGCACAATAGAACTAAGTTGCATTTTTGGTATATTGGATAAATATTTGAACTTTTGGCGTCAGCAGCTAAAAACTGTGTTAAATTTTGTTCATTAATATCTTGAACATAAAAAATCCCAATTTTTTTGTTTGACAAAAACTAAAGTAAACAATAAAAATCCAAATTGTTTTAATTTATTAGATTCAGATTATCGTCTTAACAATTTATTTGCCAACTAACAGATTGTTTGTGCTTACATCCACAAAGAACAAGCATATTCTAGACTGGATACGTACAAAACTCAAGGCATTAGTTATAATAGCATATTTCTTAAACTAAATCTTTACAATAAAACTATTTTTGTAATTTACTGTTCTCCAAATAAGGCAACTCCAAACTTTTTTGATAACCTTTCTGAAGGTCACAAGCTTATCATAGAAAAACTAAAATAATTTTGGAAGAAGATTTTAATGTACTACTAAATAGTTAAGTCACTCATCTTTTACAACACTAACCGGGCAACAATCTATGATTTTGCTGCTTTTCATAATCTTACCCAACTTATTTAACAATCCACATATTTTCCTTGAAATGGACTTTTTGGTAAACCAAGATTATTAGATTAGTATCTTTCAACTATTTTAGAGATTACAACAACTAATGTTGAGGCTGCTTTAGGACATTCTGATCATTCACTTCTGTTGTTAAAATTTGTCTTCCTACTGCTACCAAACCTAAACCGCGCCTCATCTATCATTATTCTATAATGAACATGGTAAAAATCAAAGAATTTTTAATAATTTTAATATTGCTTATATTCTAATGATCCACATATTGTAGCAAAAAAATTTACTAAAACTATTTAAAGAATCATCAAAAAATTGGTTTTGTTCTCTGTTATTAAACCAAATTAAAAGTATTTGTTTTCAATTAAGACAAAACAGGCAGTTAATAAGGAGCAAAAAGCATTTAAGAATCAACAACACATTAGTAATTGTTTCAAACATGTAAAAAAATTATAAGTTAGCTCGTAATTATTGTAACAATCTAATACAATCTGAAAAAGATAAGATTGACAAAAACATGCTAATCAAATTTCTCAGCTTTTCATAAACAACAAAAGTTTTTATAAAACAATAAATTCATTGCAAGGTAATACAAAATCTTTAATACCTTTTTTTTTAAATGATTAAAACAATCTAGTTATTAATCCAAAAAAAAACAGTTATTTTTGCGAACCAATTTGCATCTAACTCTACTAATATAAGTTTTTTTATTGCTTTACCTACAATGCTGTTTAGTGAAAAAATAATGGGTTCAATTCATTTTAGAAAACAGGTTGTCAACAGATATCTTCTTAATTAAATACCAAAAAAGCATCAGGTATAGATGAAATTTTACGTATTATTTTTAAAACATTTTCAAATGATTATACAAAAATAAAAACTCCAAATTGTCGGAAAGTTGCAAATGTTTATACTATACCTAAAAAAGGAGACAAGTCTATTTTTTATATTTATAGACTAATTGCATTATTGTCTAATCTGTTAAAAAAAATTGAAAAATATATAAATTTATAAATTTATACATTATAAAGTTTTTACTGTAAATTTTATCAATAGTTTTCTTGACAATAAAAAAACTATAGTTAAAATTGATGGTTTAAACTCTGACCTCAAAATCATAAATGCTGGTGTTCTTTAAGGTTCTGTTTTTTTGCCAACTTTGTTTTTAATTTACATTAATAAACTTTTTCAAAAAACTTAAAGTTCTATTCATAACTTTGCAGATGATAGCACTCTTCATAATTCATACTTTTCAAAATTTATATTGACAAATATGGCAAAACGTCTTGAAATTTTTAGGTTAGAATTTGTATAATTTATAGACCTCAAAACAATATCTAAATGGGGCACTACTAACATGCTCAATTTTAACTCTAAAAAACTCAACTTTTTACTGTTTCAAAATCCAAATCCAAAGTATTATCAGTACCAAATATTAAACTAAACAACAAATCCATATCTAAATCTTCTTTAATTTGTCATCTAGGTGTTACAATCGTACATAATCTTTTCTGGAACAACCATGTTGTCGACATAGCTTTGAAAGTAAATTTTTTTAATAGATGTAAAAAGTTTTTACTTCTGTTTAACTTTTGAATATATATATTAGGCTGTCCGTTATTTCCCAAATCGCAAATTTTTAAAAAGACTAGTTAAATGTCTTCTTTTCATAGTAAACAACTATTTTAAAATAAAAAAAACTCATTGGTAAGCATATTTTTGCATGCCTTTAGGCAAAACAAGATTTCCATTTGATTAACATGGGAAAATTGTCTTTAAACGCTCAAAACTTTTTTTACAAATTATAGATCTTTATATATGTCAACATATTGTGACAAAACTTTAAAAACCGTGTATTAAATACAGGGAATTTTTTTGCATTAAAAGAACCATTTCTGGCCGCAAATTTTAGGTCTGTTACACTTAAAACAAAATTAAAAAACCAAAAAAACAGATCAATAAAATTGCTCGTCATTTTGACGTAAAAAAATGTCAGAGAACACGATTTGATCATAAATTTTCCGTAAAACACAAATTTTGTACTATTTTGACGTTATTTTATAACATTTGCATTAAAAATTAGATATAGATGCATGGCAATTTTTTTTATCTGTTTTTTTGATTTTTTTATTATAACAAACTTTGCAAACAGAAATGGTTTTCTTGTTGCAAAATTATTTTTTCCTGTATTCATAACACTGTTATTTAAATTTTGCCACGGTATGTTGACATATCTGAAAACCTACAAATTGTAAAAAAAACTTGAGCGTTTTAATCAAATAAAAAATTTGCTTTGCCAAAAAGCACGTAAAAATACGGTTACCAATAAGTTTTTTAATTTCAAAATAGTTATTTACTATGAAACAAAGACATTTAACAAGTCTTTAAAAAAAATTGCAATTTGGAAAATATCGGACACCCTAATATATATATGGGTAATTCCATTACTTTTTGACCAATTTGAAAAAGTCGACCTATTTGATTTTGCTCAATATTTCAGGAATCAAAAAATGGATAAAAAAAATGAAATTTCCAAAATTTTTTACCTTAGAATATTGCCTGTTTAAAATGACACACATTTGAAAGTCAAAAATTTTACAATAAAACGTCTTTTTTAGCTTATTTTGTATCTCAGTTTTCGAGTTTCTGGAAAAAGATAAAACGGTTCACGATGGCTCAAATTATTCCTTATTATTTATTTTTATGTTTAATATTGTGGCAGTTATTTTGATATATTAAGCTTCAAAATTATTCCAAAAAAAATCGTAAATTTAGCAAAATCACAAAACTTTGTATTCTTTAAACCGTTTTAACTTTGTCAAATCTTAAAAAAATTGATTCACAAGGTCTTCTAGATTTCTTCGTGTTTAATCTCTTTTTAAAATAATCACACCAGACTTATAGAATCAATACTTATAAACCACTATTTTGTGCAGGAAGTTGCACATGTTTTTGCGATCTTCAAAGTTTGTAGCTTTTAGGTCCCAAAAAAGCTCTGTCACCCTATGTTGATTTTAGTCAAAAATGGTTATCTATATAAAAAATGGTATATCGGGCATTATCAAAAAAAATTTAATATTCAAAAATTGTCAAAATCGGCAAACCGCACATTTTTGTATCTCAATTTTTAGGCTTTTAAAAAAAGATAAGAAAGTCCACAATGGCTCAAAATATTTTTTATTACATGTACTTTAAAATCCTTATTTGTTTATTTAATATTGGGGCAGTCATTTTGATATATTATGCTTTAAACAATATTAAAAAAAAAAAATCGGAAATTTAGCAAAATTGCAAAATTTTGTTTTGTTTAAACCGTTCTAACTTTGTCAAATTTCAAAGAAATTTGATATTTGAAGTCTGGATTTTTTTGTGTTTAATCTTTTTTTATTGTGATCACACAAAAATAGCATTAATACACCACTATTTTGATGTAGGAAGTTGCACAAAAACATTCGCGATCTTTAAAACTATATCCCGAAAAAACTCTGTCACCCTATGTCGATTTTAGTAAAAATTTCAGTAAATACTCTTCAAACCACAAGAAAAAAGGTTATTTATATAAAAATTGGTATATCAAACATTATCAAGAATTTTTTAATATTCAAAAATCGTCAAAATTGGCATAGTTCTTCAGAAAATCTAAATCACTTTTTGTCTATCTTGCTTTGTTTTCGAGATAGTCAATAAATACAAAATATAAAAAAAATATATTTAGCAAAAAAACACTAACAAAACAACATTACTTTAACAAAAGTGCATTAATGCAAGATTTTGATTTTTGTCAAAACAGTTTTCTTTGGTTCAATTAGTAAAATTTGATAAAACTGCTGTTTAACAACGAAGAATACGCAGATATCATTTTTGTTTACGGATTCTGTAATAGTAACGCCTTAGCAATTGAGATTTCTCAACAGAAAGCAACTTTCTCGACGAGTTCTTTAGTGAAAATCTTCCCCATATTATTATCAAAAGTAAAACACCTTTAACCAGGCGACACAGCACAACAACTTGCATTTTCTCAATGTCTTCTTCATAATGCCCGATATTCCATTTTTCATATAAATAACCCTTTTTCTTGTGGCCTGAAGAAAATTTACTAAAATTTTGACTAAAATCGACATAGGGTGACAGCGTGTTTTCGGGACCTAAAAATTACAAGTTTTGAAGATCGCAAAAACATGTGCAACTTCCTGCATCAAAATTGTGGTGAATATGAATTAATTCTATAAATCTTTTGTGATTACTTTAAAGAAAAATTGAACAGAAAGATATCTGGACTTTGTGAATCAATTTTTTTTAAGATTTGATAAAGTTAGAACAGTTTAAACTAAGCATAATTTTGCAATTTTGCAAAATTTACTGTTTTTTTTTTTAAATAATGTTTAAAGCTTGATATATCAAAATTAATGCCCTAACATTAAATATACGAATATGGGTACATAAAATAAGGAATATTTTGAGCTATCGTGGACCTTCTTATCTTTTTCCAGAGGCCCTAAAATTGAGATACAAAAATGTGCAATTTGCCGATTTTGACAATTTCTAAATATTAAAAAATTCTTGATAATGCCTAATATACCAGTTCTCGTATAGATAACCTGCTTGCTTGTGTTCTAAAGAGTATTTACTGAAATTTTGACTAAAATCGACATAGGGTGACACAGCTTTTTCGAGACCTAAAAATTACAAGTTTTAAAGATAGCAAAAACATGTGCAACTTTGTGTGATCACTTTAAAAAGAAATTAAACACAAAGAAATTTAGACCTCGTGGATCAAATTTTGTTAAGATCTGACATAGTTAGAACGGTTTAAAGAAAACAAAATTTTGCGATTTTGCTAAATTTACGGTTTTTCTTGAAATAATGTTTGAAGCTTAATATATAAAATTGACTGGCACAGTATTAAACATAAAAATATGGGTTGTAAAGTACATGTAATAAGGAACAATTTGAGCCATCACAAACCTTTTTATCTTTTTGAACAGTTATAATTATTTTTCTTGTAATTGTATAGTTGGACATTGGTTTATTAACATTTTCTACTTATTGCAACACTACATTACCCACTTAACTTTGGACTACTTTTTGACTTACCCATATGCAAAAGATGTACAGAAAAAAAAAGTGTTATTAAAAAACCGTATTAAATTTTTTTTTTTTTATATATTAACAGTACCAATATTGTTCTAGAAAAGATTATGTAAAATTAAAGACAAAATAAAAATGATTTAGATATGGATTTATTGTTTAGTTTAATATTTGATACAGCTGATACCTTGGATTTTGATATTAAAAAAGTAAATTAATTTGTTAAATTAAAATTGCCCAAGTACCACAGCCATGTATTATTTCAAAACTTTTAGATATAGATATTACAGATTCTAAAACCTACCTAAAGTTTTAAGATTTTTCCTATTTTTTGAAAATTATAAAATATAAAAAACAATACCTGTTGGATATTTAAAGAAATTTATTAAAGTAAAATAAAAATAAAGTCGGCAGAAGAACAAAACCTTTAGGAACACAACTATTTATTATTTTAGATTCAAATTCAATTTTTACTAGTGTTTTTTTGTTGTCAAAAAAGCTGTTAATAAAAAATTTGTAATTAAAACTTATATTATTGTTAATAAGTTTAAAATGCCCCACCCAATCACATGCTCTGCCAAGAGTTTCTGCAAGTATTTTTTTGTTTGTATAATTAGAAATTAATCATTTGCTTACAGGAATAAACGCTTTGTTAATTAATATATTAATACAACTGCATTTTTTATTTTATAAAGAAACAAAAGATCTTGTTGTTACTGTAGAAAGCTTGCACAATACAGCCCATTTGTTAAATACAAGACGTAACGTCTAAACATGCTGCTTTAATTTATTGTAACTAAGGCACCAAAAAATCAAGAAGTATGTAATAATGTCCTGTTGACAGTAGATTTCTACTATATCTATGTTATTGCTTTTTTAACTGCTGGTACTTAAAATGTATTTGATATGATTATAACTTACTAGCTTAAATTGCTAATCAAACATTAATCTAAAATGTCGATCTCTACTAATATACATAATAACTTTTGAAATTTAGTTGTAAACCAGCAATGTCACATTTAACATATATTATTTTAATTTTTTTTAATTGGGTTTATAAATCTGAAATTTATTGATCCAAATTAGTAAAAACTACAATTGCACTAGCAATAACCAATTGCCTCTAAGCCTATCTATTGATATCCTGATTGCAGTTATAGTAAGTATTTAACCGCCAATAAAATCTTAGATACGTTTAGAAAAAAAGTTTACTGACATTGATAAATGTACAACGATAAATATGTTTTATAAATAAACAGGGCTTGTTGAGTAAGTATACTACATTATATTCTTTAAACTAAACATTAATCTAAATATAATAAGTCTTGAATTCTTGATGTGCAAATCTAGAATCAATCAAAGGTTTTAAATTATAATAACTTTCTTTTTTTTAATTTTAAAATGTGATGTTTAAGAATGACTTAATATAAGATAAAAATACCTTTAAATTTTAACAAGTGAAACCACACTTGCTGAAACTATCACATTGAATACTAGATTTAAGTAGTCTATAAACATTAATCTTAAATATTTGTGGCTGCATATAAGTCTTGAAAAATTTATTGTTAGACATAAATTTGTTGTTTAGTTTAATATTTGGTACTAATAATACCTTCGATTTTAAATTTAAAACAGTAGGAAGTTGAAATTAATTAAGTTATGAGTACTCTATTTAAATATTGTTTTTAGGTCTTTGTTTATAGTTGCTACAGTTTCTAACCTAGAAATTTCAAGACGTTCTGCTATATTGATGTATAGAAAGTATGAAATATAAAAGTGCTATGAATAAGACTTTTAGTTATTTGAAGAAATTTATTGATCTAAATTAAAAATGAAGTTGGCAACAAAGCAGAACTTTGAAGAACACCAGCATTTATGATTTTGAGGTCAGAGTTAACTATATTTTTTTTATTGTTAAGAAAACCATTGATAAGACTTACAGATTTGTGATAAATTATTTATAGGTAGTTTGATATAAGTGCATAATGTACATAATAAATAGTTTAAACAGTAAAGTAAGAAAAATCAATATTATCATAAAAAATACAACAGTAACGTGTAAGCCAACATAAAACTTTATTTACAATAAAAATAACATCGTTTTACTTCTAGTAGCATAATATTTTCAAAACTTAAAGAAAAAACTTTTTTTAAATTATAATTTTTTACAAAAAAAATAAAATAATTTCTGAAATATTGGCAAAGTAACAAATAACTTAAAAATATACATTCTCAGTTATTGCTTTAAACTGATTTACTAAAGATGTGAGTTTTTTTATTAATATATTAATTTTCAGATTGTCATTTTTCAGTTCAGATACTCAATTTAGATGAAATTTTACTTTAAACAAACAAGAAGAAAATTGTGCAGTAGCTGTAGACATTTCCAAAGCGTTTGATAGAGTATGGTCTATCCTAATCTTGTCAAAAAGCTTCATTGTTTAAGTTTTGATAAAAAACTGTAAATCTCATTAATGGTTTTCTTGACAATAAAAAAATTATAGTTAGAACTGATAGTTTTAACTGTAATCTCAAAATTATAAATGCTGGTGTTTCTTAAGGTTTTACTCTTTTGCTAACTTTATTTTTGATTTACATTAATAAATTTATTCAATTAATTAAAACTCATATCAATAATTTTGCAGCTAATAGCACTGTTTATACTTCATACTTTCCAACGACCATATCGACAAATATGGCAGAGCGTTTTAAAATCTAAGTTAAAATCTGTAACATCTATAAACAGAAACCTCAAAACAATATCTGAATAGAGCATTTTCAACGTAGTCCATTTTAACTAAAAAAAACTCAACTTTTTACTGTTTCAAAATCTAAATCCTAAGTATCATCAGTACTAAATATTAAACTAAACAACAAATTCATATCTAACTTTTTTTAATTTGTTTTCTAGGTGTTATAATCTTACATAATCTTCTCTAAAACGACCATGTTGTTGAGATAGCTTTGAAAGTATTTAGAAAACAAGGATTTCTTAATAGATGTAAAAAGTTTTTTACTTCTGTTTAACTTTTGCGTATTTATAAATCTTATATGTGTCCTTGTATTGAATATTAACTACATTTTCTTTTCTAAATTCTATTCAGAAACAAGTTATTTGCATTATTGCCAATCTAAAATTGACTAACGACTAAGTTACTTTATAACACTTGCTTAATGTTGCAGATCTTTTCATTTTTTATAGATATTTTAATGGACATTGTTCAAACAATATACAAAGCATTTTGCCACAAATTATTACTTGTAGTGCAAAGCTTACTAGGGATTCTAACAAATATTCACTGACAGTTTAATAGAAAAAAATAAAAAACTAAAATTAAAAAAGTATAGATGAGATACAAAATAAAACGTGGTTGTGTTGTACAAAAGAATTGATGAAAGATTAAGTAAGTTAATAAATAAAGTATAGAAGAGAGAAATTTTTTTGAGTCAATAACTGCGTTCAGAACGAATAATCGGATGCAAGCGCTGAGTCATCAATCATAGATAAGCGCTGAACCTTTCTGAACGGTATATTTCAGACTATGTAAACTTTTATCTTTACTACTAAACATAAAACTCATAAGTTTGGAATTTAAATAAATTATTTAAATAGTTTATAAAGCCGCTACTTAACAAAATTTAATTTAAATGGTATTACATATTAAAAATATAATATGTAATATCATTTAATCCTTGTTGTGATGTTTTAAAATTTGATTATCTTAATAATTTTTTTCAAGTTTTTGTAATTCTTTTACCCATGTTATTGCAGCGTTGTTCTCTGAAATCTCATATATTTATTAACTACCTATGTTACCCTTTTTTTTATTTTTATTTTTATAATATGTACATTTATATGCGCCAATTAACCGCTGGTTTCTGCTGAGTTGATATGTCAGCAAGCAATCGAACCTAAATGTATGATGAGTGCAATGACCAAACGCAGCCAGCAATCGATGACTCAGCGGTGGTCAGCGGCGGAGTTCAGTTTTCCAAAGCGGCCACTGTAGAAAAAGTCTTATATGGCATATAACAAGAGTGAATGCAAAAGTAAATAACTACAGAAGAATAGCAGTACTGTGTTCGGCATACAAGATCTAAAATTGAGGTTTTCCCAAGTAGAAAAAAACTAGTGGATAAAATAAAAAAGGAAATAAAAGAAATTATAAAAAAAATTAAAAAAATATTTTGAAAGAAAAAATTAATTAAAAATAACAAAAATTATATTGTTCAGAAAAAAAAAATGCAAGACTGGAAACGGAATTTTACAAAAATGCATAAAAATAGGTACAACTCAAATTATGAATATGTTATAGGAAGTTGAGCATTTAAAGAACAATAAATATAGTAAACTTTAAAATATTTAAATAAATGTAACAAGAAAAGAGTAGAACATATAAAAAAATTAAATATTAAAAAGAAACGGAAAATAAAATAAATGAGAGCAGTAAAAAAGTAGAGAACCTAAAAATGGGGTTGCCAATTTAGCAATTCTTTGTAGTACATTTTAATTTAAAACATTAGCAACACAAATAGGTCTGGCAGACTACATCAAGGATTTAACGCTACACCACCTCACAGTCACAGGCGCCAATTTTAGTAAGTAATCTTTTAACAACGCGGATCTAGCAATTTATAGTTAACTTCAATACTTCAATATTTCAAAACTGAATTTTGTGAAAGATTATGATTTTACTTTTATGGTCATCATTGCATGAGTAACATTTGCTGCTACAATACAAAATGTAGACCCAAAGCAACAAAAAACAATCAAACCTGCATGTTTTAGAAAAAAGTTATATAATAATAATACAGTCGTTGACAACTGACGATGTTAGTAAACAAATAATTATTAACGTTTATTTCTACGTATTCTACTTTTTTTGCTTAAAATTAAAAGAATTAATAGGTTAAATAACAGGCATTTAAACAATTATATACTGTTTTTTTTTTAATAATAAGTGCTTTTCTACAATTTCTAGAGCTCTCAGCAACTTGACTAGGCATGCTAGAAAACAAATTTTTAATTTCAACCTTTTTTATTTATTTATACAGTAAGTCTACGACTTGTTTAAAGAGGTTTGATGAGATTAAATCCTAAACTTTCTAAATACGCATCTAAATACCAGTTAAAGTGAGTGGGGGTGGCTAAAGATAGCCCAATATATTATTGTATCCCATGCGTGTTCAATAATGTGTCTAAAAATTAAAAAGAGCATACAAGTAAATCAACAATAGCTACTTCTAAAATTTTTACAATAACCCTAGTTGTATGCGGTTTTGCATTATCCTGTTAAAAAATGAGTTCTAACTTTCTTAGATAAGGCATTATTGTCGGTTCTAGAGCCGTATTAATGTAGCAATTTGCGTTGAATGTTTTTGAAATAATCATAAAAAGAGACTTATTTCCGTAAGCGATTCCTCCTCATACCATCACTTTGCTTGTAAAAGTTGTATGTCGTTCCACAAAAAACTGTAAATATGTTGCAGTTTTATATTGCACAATTCTAGACGGCATTTTTTATAGTAAGTAGTTAAGAAAAAACAAATAAATTGACACCAAATTATTGAGTTTTATGATTCTTAAAAATTGGTCTTGGAGATAAGTTAACAAGATGTATCAATATTTGTAAACACAGCAAAACCTACGTCCGGTTAATGGGTCTATACTCATGTTTGTTTTCAAAAGCTACAAACATGTTATGTACAAGATGATAGAAAAAAGAAACTTCTACAACTATAAAATAAAAAAAATTATGTTTAAGATAAAAAAAAAGATCTTTTTTGTAAATATTAGAAAACGTAACATTACTGTTTTTATTGACAAGTTACAGCTTACTTACGCTATTCTAATAACCAAAGATAATTATGATAAATTAGAAGCAAAAGACATTATCATAACAGAGACTTCAGTCTACAATTTTAACAAAGCTAAGAATCCAAAAAACAATTTATTTATGTTTGTTTGCTTCTTTAACTATTTGTAGCTAAAACTCTATGACAATTGTCATAAAAATTTATAATGTAAATATGATTTGTAAATGAATAATGTAACTATATTTGTTAATATTAATCAAACCGTAAAAACTGCTAGCAACATTTGACAGTACAGTAAATCGAATTTACTTAAGTGCACTCGGCACCCGTTTTTACAATGTTAAAAATGTTATTAAAAATACACAAATTATTATTTTTAATTAATGAATTGACATTATTTTGTTATAAATACAAAATTGTTATAAAAAAAATAGTAAAGGTTATGGGCTCAGATAATGCGCTTGAGCTACTGATACAACATTTAAAATAAATGTTTATTTTATATTTCATAGACATTATTTGGTTCGTGACTACTATTATTGAATTTAACATATACTTTTCATATAATTTATATTTGCTTCATTGCAAATAAGTTATTTAATTATCAACTATTTTGGTCATAATTATTTAAAAATTATTTTGTTAATAAATAAATAAATATAACTTAGTATTGACATATATAACATATTGACTTAATCTCTTGTATAAATGGAATTAACTTTAGATTTTTGACATTTAATGCGATTTTACATGTGGTATTTCCGTTGTACCTTTTTTTAATGTCGCATATCAGGGTAACAAGATTACCACTTATTCAACGTTTTATTCGTCTTGGTCGGGCCTCTGTGAAATAATACTGATCCTAGATTTTGCATGGTGTTTCGTCATAGTTGGGCGCTATGTGCGTGTGCAGTCGCTAAGTTGTTTACAGCAACGTTTGAGCTGTCAGATTTGCGACATTTTCCATACATTGATGCAATAACACAATACAGACGGACGGTCCATCCATCAAACAAACGCACATTGGATAATACAGGGTTACTGACCATACCTCATTCATGCAGAGCCGTATTCTATCTTAAAAGAAATTTTGGCTAAAAGATTATGATGTAAACAAAAATTATAAATTAACTAGTTATGAGTTATATTTGTTAAAATTAATATTGCAATTATTATTAAGCATATATTTGTTGAAATTATCTAAATTCATAATTTATTTCTAACGTATACACATTTAATTTCAATGATAAAAATTAGATATTTTAAATAATTATAAGAAACAATAAATCCTTATTACAATTATTAACAATTGGATTCGTTTCTTAACCACGGAATGTCACAAAGAAAAAGTGAGATTCAATCAAATGGTATTATGATTGATTTAACCTTCAATAAAGCACTTCGAATTATAATCACGTAGAGTTAAATGCCAAACTAATTAAAAAAAAACATCCGTTGCAAGTAGTTTCAGCAACAAATACAAGCGAGAATAAATGTTTTCTATAAGATACACCCTATTACAACCCTGTATTATTGTCACCATCAGTCGATGAGTTAGCAAATTGTATTATTCAGTGTTACATTTCGTTGCGATTTTGGACACTGCATAGATCTGTCACTTACGAATATTATAAATGATATAATTTTTTTGTTTGAATACAATAATATCGTTCATATTTTTAGAAATATGATACATATCTTTTAGAACTGGACAAAACTACCGTGATCATTATCTCAAAAAATATCGCACATATTTAAATGTAAAAGCTATATTGAATAGAACCTTTTTATATATTGTTGCACACACATGCACACATATTTCATGTGTAATTTGATATATTAATTTTGAAGTTCATAAATAGAAAACAAATAATAATACGTACTATTTACGATTTAATAGTTGTATGTGTATATCAACATTTTAATTAAACATTACAACATTAAAAATAAACAAAGAGATTTATTTTAGTTTGATTTTTAATGTTTTAATAATTTATTTTTAAAATTGGTTTTTATAAAATGTTTAGAGTAAAAATGTCAGTCAGTAGAGAAAAAGTATTTATAGACTATTAAGAGTTTAAAATTTGAAGTCAAATATTTTTTAACAAAACTTTTGTAAAGTTCTTTAGTTTTATTTTAATTAATTTTGTTTCAAAATATTTTACTTTGTTATTTTTTTTTTATTTTTTAAATGTATATAATATAATAACATTTAAAAAATTATAAAGTATAACTAATAAACATTACAAAAATTTTGTTAAAAAATACTTGATTTCTAAATTTTAAACTTTTTTTAACACTTATAAGTCTATAAATACTCTTTATTTGACAGCGCTTAATAAATAATTTTTCAAAAAACTTTTTGCTTATATATTTACTTTTAATTTTAAAATATATTAATGTTTATATAACGTAAATATTTAATCATAAAAAATACACAACATTTCTTCAAAGATTAAAATCTGCCCGCAGTTAAACAAAATAATAAAATTAGAGTATGTATAATTAAAAAATTGGGTATACCTACTGTATGTATAAATAGTTAATTTATTTACAGAGTAATTTACATAAAGAGGCAAAAATAAATATTTGTGTTTGAGATTGAATTTTAAGCAAAATTTGCACAAACAAATATTTCTGATTGGTTTCTTAATTATTTTTTGTCGATACATTTTAGCCTTAAAACAAGACTTATTTACATAGTTGTTGACAATTATCATATACTTTGTGTATTTTGTCAAAAATGCTGTTTGGTAATAAAAAAATATGCCTATATTATTTTTGTTTGCGGTTTTTGCAACCGCAATGTTTTAAAACAGTTTTTGGAAATATCAAAAAACCTTTCGGTGTATTTTCTAATGCATTTAAAAAAATGTGGAATTGAAAATTGTAAGTAATTGGTGCAGTGCTTGATGAACCAAGTATTGTATATAACAGAAAAAGTGCAAACTTTTCAAAACTTTGTTTGAAAAACTTTAAAAATAAAAGTGTTGCATTTTTACTATTATAAACGTGTCCATCACTTACAACTACGCGATAAAATACTGTTTTTAACCGCACTGTTTAAATAAAACATCCTACTTAAAATTTTGTCAAAACGTACTTAATCTATTGCCAAATAATATAATTTATTCAAAAATTTTTTTCAAAATATTTTTAATTAAATTTCTACTAATTCTACTAAGACTAATGCTGTAGCATCCGTTGCTTTAAGAAAAATTTAAGAACCTAGTCGAGGTATACAACAAAGTTAACGTTTTTGCCGTTTCCATCGGAGCTACTGGCTACGAAGTTACTGGAACTTCGTTCTAGTTATCATATTATTGTGCCCTTTAATCAAATGAATAAATCCGGCGTAAAACTGCAAACAATAGTACTAATACTCAATCATAATAAAAATAAAGCTAAAAATACCTTCATTCTTTAAATTGGAACATCACTGAATTGAGGACCAACTTCAGTACAATCAATAATAACAGCTCTTATTGGAGTCACCAAAACAGTAAAAAAATTAAACTAAAAAACAATTATTAATAAACATTTTTGAAATTTTAACAAATCAAACCTGTTTTGGTTTATCAAATCTGTATTGCCTTATCTGCGTATCAAGTTTTTAGTCAATTTTCTACTTGCATTGCCAAAAGTTATCTGATATCTACACAACGGTGATTGGGCAGGCGCGGTCTAGTTTAGTAGCTTGATAAGTTGCCAGATCAAAATCGACTGGGTTTTTACTTCTGGTGCCTTGTAATACAACTAGTTTATGCAAAAAATTTCACTAATAAACATTAGAAGACAATATAAGTGCTGCACTTCACAATCAAAATGAAAATTTTGATGCAGTTTATAATTTAGTGGTTTTATGTTGCCAGGCTTGCATCTCGGCTAGCTTTATCATGTGTAAGTTAAGCTAATAGTTTTTTTTTATAATTGTTAAATTGATTCAATAAATTCCAAATTACCCTGTTTATACATACAGGTACTATATCTATAAATAGACAATTATATATAATGCCGTAAAGTATAAAAAACCCATCTAGTAATTATGGCAACACAATCTGCAGATTTGATGGTAGAAGAAAATTTGGACATAAAGAAATTGGTAAATGAAGAAACTAGTAATCAAAAAACAAAAAATCAAGCAAGAAAGAATACGATAGAAAGATGACTGAGACTGTGGAAAAAAAAAGAAAATAAAGAATAAACAATAGAACTAATACCAGAAACTAAAAAAATAGATAAAAAATAAACCAGCGACGTAATACTAGACAACATAACTACTCACCAGACATGAAGCCTTTGGTAATTATTTACAAAAAATAAATAAGCTGGAGAAAGAAAAAAATATGTAAATTCAATAGAGTGCGAAGAGTGGAAAAAAGCTAGAAAAAAGTTTGAAAAGATATTGAAAAACAAAATCAAAAATCCACAATCATTAACATATGTCTGAGTAACAAAAAACAAATAAAAACACTAAAAAACTATGCAATGACAATACTAAAAAAAAAAATAAAGAAATTTAAAGTTTTAAAATTTATGAAACCAAAATAAAAAGAAACACACAGATCAAGAGCCACAAAAGACAAAAACAACTATACCTACTAAAGAATGGACGGTGAAAAGATAGACAAAAGAAGAACATTTACAAAAACAGTACCAACTAAACTTGCAGAGATAAGAAAAAAAAATTGTTTAAATACGCCATCTTAAGGTTGACAGACAATGCAACTTTTAAAATAATCAGAGTATATCTGGCAACCAAGGAACACAAAAAACTGATTTCAAAAAAGATTCTAAAATCTCACTAAAGTAAAACTGGCAAATCTACGACTACCAAAGGGAATACATTTAATGGAGTTACACAAAATAATTATTAAAAAAAACAAATACGACAAAAACAAAGTTAATGAAGATATAAAATAACTAAAAATATACAAAGCAAATATCTAAGCCAAATAACGCAAAAATAGGAGAAAAGAAATATAAATGTCAATGTAGAAAGTAGGACAAAAAAAGGTATAGGAAAAGATGAGCCGGAGACAGCATGTGTTGCCACAGCATACTGTGTGAGTTCCGTTAGGACAAAACTAGTCTATCTCAAACTAGTACCACATTAGTGACAATAACAAGACAAATTAACAGCAGCATCGACTCAAAGAAGAAAACCAAAAGTTATTGCCATGCGCTAGTCATTCTCCACTTGTTGAAGCCAACACAAAATTAAAAAAAAATTATTGATTCCAATTATAGTTTTGTACTAACCATGTTGCATAGTGTAGTTTATTTTTACAGCATTTTGCAAGTATGCTTTTATAAATATTGTCACTTTTTTCTAATATTTTTTTTTTTGTTTCTTTGCGTATCCGTTGGTTTAATTCTTTTTTAAAGGAAATTTGTCAGGACTAAAAAATTTTCTGTTTAGGAGTATGTTTGCCGCTGCTATAATTTTGACCGGACTAACGTGATGTAAACTAGCAGTAAAAACAAGACAAACAAAATTTATTTTTTAACAAAAATTTATTAACACTAACATACTTATTCCAACGGTTTTCAAATAACTCTATGCTTTAAAAATATATTTTGGTAATTTTGTGGTTTTTAAGATATTATTCGATTAAAAACAACACTTTTTCCAAAAAATCTGAGTTTTAAAAAAAGGTAATAGCCGCCGGATCAAAGTCAGAACAGTAATGTAAATATTGTAATTTTATTTAAGATTATTTCTTGAACAATTTGTGCTTTGTGCAATTTTCTGTGCCCACTTCTGAGGTTTTTTGTGTATAGCTGTTTTTAATTTTTTAATTGAATCTTTATAGACGTTTCCCGTTATTCTAGTTTTTTTTGTCAATTACTCAAAAATTAAGAGAATTTCTTCAGTATTACATAAAACTACTAAAAGGTCACAGAAACTTTACATTTTTGCAATACCATATTGTTTTTATAGCTAGGTAACGTAAAAACTCTAACTAATTTTATTTATATATTATGTCATAAAAGATGGTTGAGATCTTTTCTACGTAATACCTCATATTAATGATAAAATAAAACAAACATTTTAATTTTATTAATTATTAATAAAGTTAAAATGTTACACAACTGTACAAAAGACACTAAGTTTAATCTGGTAGAAACCATCAAAATCTATAAAAAACAATGTTAATCTGTTAAACTAGCGTAAAACCCGCGTTTTAAATCTCTTTAGATCATCAGTAATGCGATTTATATTTTCCTCACTTCAATTTCTATATTAATTTTTTGTTAGTTTGTTCTTACTTGACAAAGTCAAAACTTAAATACAAGTTGTTTTTATTAATATATATTTTTTAGTAATATATGAGTTTGTAGTAAAACCTTAGTTATTGTTTTGTTTGATTATTAGTTCATTAATATTATGATAGATATCAAATAACAAAACTACACAAAATTAATACTATTGTATACAATTTTTTAATTAATTTAATTGATAGCGGTCCACAGTTTCAAATAATGCTATCTTGTCATTTAATTTACCACTACTGTTGTTGATAGAATGCATGTTGGTAAATTTGTAAGTGCTTTTCTTGCAGTGCAAGTGCTGATGTAGCTTTTTAACAAATTGTTTTATACAACAAATAACAATAAATTCCTGTTAGGTAAGCAGAGAAAAACTGAAGTTTACTTATCAACACTAATTGGTCATTTATCATTCATTATTTAAAAAAAAAATCGAATATTTTTTATTTTATGTTTTATTAGAAAATTTATTTTTATTATTATTAATTTTTTTTTATAAAACTTTTAGTGTTTTACAATCCAAGAAACCATCAGTATGTAGAAGAAAACAACAAATGGTGCTTATCAGTTAATTTAATGAACATTAATAATAAGCAAAAACGATAATGTACGTCTACACAAAAAAATGCATTTCTGCAAAATAAACATAACTGCAATTAATAATGAAAATTTTAGTTGAATAAAATTTTTATACTTTGTATTATCTCCTTGAGCCTTAACTATTGCCTGCATACAGCGGCCAATGCTACTAATGAGCTAACAAATATTGTTTTGTAGATTATTCTGCCATTCTTCTTGAAGTGCCACACAAAGCTTGGTTACTGTGGTTAGTGCAACTGCACATCTTTTAACACGCCTCCCCAGCATGTTCCAAACATGTTTTATAAAATTTCTATCTGAGGTAGATGCAGGCTAGTTAAATTTTCTTATTCCAGCTGCAACCAAGTGTTCTGTGACTCATTTTGCAGAATGCGGTTTTGCGTAATCCGGCATGAAAATAAAGCCATCGCCAATAAATAAAGCAAATGGAATTACGTAATTTTCTAAAACCTCCTCAATATATTGCAGTGCAGTCAGCGATCCTCCATCAATGACAATAATTTTGGTGCTGGCATCCATTAATATTCTTGCCCATACCATCAAGAAACAAATTGTTTTCCCGTTTGTCTCTATACTCGTTTTTTTTTCCATCTGGCAAATGTAGGCAAAATCTAAACTTGTCAATAAACAGTACAATCTTTCATTGTGTTAATGTCTAATTCAAAAGTCTGGGTACTTGGTGACGTGGGAGTAATTTTGGTCTAGCTGCTGGTATATAAAATTTTAAGCCATTTTTTTGCAACTTTTGACAAACTGTCCACACACACCCAGTTGTAACACAAATCTTACAAAGTTGGTTTCTGGTCTCCACACAAGTCACATGACAATTTTGTAGAGTAGTGCAAACAATAAATCGTTTATCAATAGAGCATTTGTTTTTTGTTTCTTGCTAGATCCCGATTTTCAAGTAATTCTGCCGGTTTCCCTAAAGCACTCAAGTGCTTTTTAGATGGTAGAAAGATTGACATGAAAGAATCTGAACACAAACCGCTGGTTTAATTTATCTACTACAAGAACAACAGCTTTTGCACAATCTACTGCACTTAATACCAGAATCAACACACAAATCTACCTTGAGAACGATAGTTAATCAAAAACAAACAAGTCAACCCAGTAGCCACCTTGATCCTATGTGCATAATGTCGAATGAGCAATAGATAGTGATAAACGCATACCTTTAAATTTTATTTATACATATTAATATTCATTAAATAAACTGATAAGTACCATATGTTTTTTTCTACATCCTGATAGTCATTTTGATTGTAAAACACTAAAAGTTTTATAAAAAAAAACTACTTGGGTTTTTTGCAAAATATTACCTAATGACCCGTTTTTTTCCATCTGAGTGTATAAATATCTGCGGCACCATTGGCGGATATTTAAACACGAGTTACTACATTCTAAATGCTTGTCATCTTTTTTATGAGTATTTTTTGAAATATAAAATATATTCTTCATCAAATTCTAAATAAAAAATAAAAAATAACGTTTTTTTGAAATGTTGCTTTGTTTTCGAGTTATTTGAGTGTACAGATGTAAAACTAAAACAATTAATTAAAAGTAAAATAAATATATTTGTTAAAAATATAGAATGACAAAAAAAAACAAAAATATAAAAATAAATTACAAATAAACTGTTCAACGTGTCCGCTTGACAAAACTTTTAGATCAAAGTATTAAAGAGTACACTTTTTTGATTATTTGTCAAATAATCAACTGTCATTGTTATCTGCAATCTGTCATAATAATAATTTGTATCATTTTACAAATAAAGAAATTGCAAAATAGTTTTTCTATAGGGTTTTTGCAATGACAACGCATTATAGAGAAGCACATTCGGAGATTTTTTAATAAAAATAATTTATCGCCAAAGTATTTATTGGTTCTTCCAGGGAAATGTGTGCACCATTATATTGATAAAAATATAGTAGATTGTGTCATAATACTAGACAAATTTTGCTTGGTCTGGAGAACATTACAACGCAAAGAAAAGCGTTTTTTTTTATATCAATCAGTCCAGCTCTTACAACTAGGCAACCAAGGACCAATATTTTAAGGTTTTTTTTTTGTGTTACCATCTCACAGCTACCTTTGAATATGTACCTGGAATTAATCACGAGTTAGACTTATTGACTTCATAGAATAAGAAACAACCAGATTATTTGTACAACAATAAAATTTAAATAACTATCCAAAAAAGTTTTGCACAACACAAAATTATCTTACACGACAAGAAATACATTATACAAAAAAAAGTATATTAAACAACACTAAAATATATTTACTAACAATTAAATTTTTTCCACAACAAATCAACAATAACTTTAAGAAGACAAAACAAAACAAATATTTAGATAAATCAAATTTTGCAAAACATCTATTATTAAATAAACATAAACCAAATTCACAGTACAACACATATTAAAAATCAAAATTATGAAGTTATAAATGAACAATTAATGTTATACGATTCATCTTTAATGGATATTTTAATAAAATAAAAAATAAATAAAGTTTCAAAATTCAAAATAATTATTAGAATGTTGGTATCTTTTTATAAACAAATATAACCTCTATCTTATATGTATCAAACTTCAAAGGACATAAAAAATCGGATATCAGCAAATGCGGGAAAAAAAAATTTAATTTATTTATAAATCTATCAAAAAAAAAAAAAAAAAAAATTTAATATATTATATACTTGAAAAGTAGATAACAAAACATGTTGTGTAAAATAATATATTAACTAATAAATAATAAAAACATATGAAACAATATGAGTATAACAATAAATATTAATGAATAGTTATTTTTCTTATTTAATTTTTAAATAATTATTTCTGGTTGAAATCTTTGCACTCAAATTACTCGGAAACAAAACAAATAAAAATTATTTACTATGACTTTCATCACAAATTTATTCTTGCAAATACATTACTAGGCTTCTGATTTAACTTATTGCATCTGTAAGAACAAATTTGTAATAAACAGCATAGTAAATTGCTTTATTAGTTCATAAGCAAATTTTTATACATTAACATTAAGATTTTCAACAACATAGTTAGTTAACCAGACGGTTTTATTTTGTTGTAAGTAGTTTATTAATTATTATATTTAAATAGGAATATAACATAGTTGAAGTGTAAACTGGTTTTATTATGGCAATTCTTAATGCACACAAAAATAATACATATTAGTTATGATACTATATTATAAGAATATAGCGGTCACTGTAAATATCTTTCGAGTGTTAAATTTAGCAATTCAATGTGCGCCAGTGTTCGCCTTCGCTTGGATTGGCACCCTTTTACCACCCCTAGCGAAGCTCGATCTAGGGATGTTTCTATGGTATATATTGCCGCTATAGCTTACCACTACATGCTCATGGCCACACTTATTTTATTTTTATGAAATATACACTAGTATTATAATAAAAAATAATTTGTAAAATACTCATAATATAATGGAATTATAATTTTACATTGGTTAATTAAAAATATAAACTTAATTATGTTTAATATATAAATATAAGCATTATCATAAACAATATAATCATTTTGAAAGGTTATTTTTGTTTATCGTAACGCATGTTATTTTAATGTCTATCAGAATGTTGTACGTATGCTTGTTAACTTAATTTAATTAAGTGTAATTTGTCATTTTTACTATATAAAGAGATATAATAAATATTGTTGATAAATAGAGAAATGCATCTCTCAATTTTCCCCTAATAACTTATTGTCCGCGTGATTGTTGGAATGTGGGTGAAATGTAAAATGTCCCATAGTTTTTGCAATGTCGTCGAAGTTTTACAATGCGAGATCTCGGTGCAATCCATTTAAAACACGTATGTTGCAAGCAGCAGTCAGAGATAGTCGCAATGTAATTGAACGGATTTATTAGATCATGCGCGAAATGCCGACGCGCTTTCCCGCCATCTATTACCCGCTCACGGGATAATTTTTCACCATTTGCACATCTTGCGCATCTTAAGTACTTGGGAAATGTCCGCGCCGTGCCGTTTTCATAAATACGCGATGCGGAAGTTGGGCAAGATCGACAATCGTCAAGAGACAATGGTCGCTGTTCTTTTTTCATGGTTCGAACTAATTGTATTATATGTTCGTAGGTTCTTGTACTTTAAAAAGAGTCGGAAAGATCATTTAACAGTAGTTTTGAGGCAATGTCATGCAATGTAGACCACAATAGATGCAAAACTGTGACGATTTTTTCCTCTTCTTCTTGAGTTCCGCTAGGACTTGATGTCCACGCCAACTGACTGATTTCACAATGTTAACTTCCGGACTTCTATCCAGTTTTCTAATATAATTAGTACTAGCTAAAACGGTATATTTATAAACATAATTTTAATATAAATAAAAGTATTTTCTATTTTCTTACAATAAAATTATTCAATCGAATGTTACATAAATTATATAAAAAAATGATACATATGATATTTAAATTATTAAAGACATAAATAAAATTAGAAAACACTATTTAATGTAATTTATTCTAAATAATTAATAATATTATGTTTCAGTTAATAATACCCAATCAAGTTAGTTGTGTCATTGTAATTTATAAACTTCTTTGTTATATAGGACAGGTGCTTTATATAGTTGGGATATAAAAATATTATTTAGTTTAAATATAAAAAATATCTAAATGATTTTATTTTATGACCGTGATTATTGCTAACGATTGAACCATCATTACGTACAAAGATAATTTATTTTTAATATTGTAACAAATTTAAAACTCTGGAGTAAGGACGCTACCATAACGTTAGCTATAAATCATGTAAGCTTATGATAGTGATTTATTACAAACGTTTCAGTACCTTAATTGTGTTTTGATAAACAAAAAACATTAAGTAATTCTTAAACCTTAAAGGATGTTTAAAAATTCTAGTTGGTTTTAACTTTCATTAAAATACTTTTAACGGTTAATCATTATATTTATGTAAAATAGTAAGAATATTTTTCTAATAATTAATATAAAACTACATTACAATTATACAAAAATAAAAATACTAACAAAACTTTAGTTGTAATCAGAGCAAAGTAGTAAACTTGTTCAATTATATTAGTGCAAATAATAGTAGAGAAATTCAATATCAATTCAAATCAAAAAGTGTTTTAAAAAATAAAACAAAATAATTGGTTAAAACATCTGAACAAATAAAATATTCTGTATTGGAAGTGGATAATTTAAAAACGCTTTCAACTTTCTTATCTTATTCTTAGTTAAACAATTTTCATTTTGTCAATGTTTGCCCATGAGGTAAAGATAGCTCATTCATATAAATTTTGGCTGATGCTATATTACAACTTTTTTTGTTTTATTGCACTTACAGAAAACGCGGTTAAAGCTACCAAACTCAGTAACCCTTTATGATTAATTTAAACATTGCAAAACTACGTGTTAAAGTTTTTTACAGTAAAAATTGCAAACTGCAATTTAAACACATGTTTGGCTTAATATCAACAATAACCTCTATGCACCGCCTTGCCACCAATTAATACTAAATGAATGAATATTTACTACCAAATTTTTAGTTAATTCTTTCTTCTTATTGTGCCCTCTTCAATCGGAGGTTGGCAATTATCATTGCAATACTGGTTTTTGGCGCTGCAGCTCTAAATAGTTAGTTAGATCTACTATCAACCATGAACTTCTGCGACACCCTACGGATCTTCTTTCATGTATTTTTTCTTGTATAATAAATTGTAAAATCAAGTATTTTTTGCCACGCGTAATGTGTCTCAGATACTTTAGTTTTGGTTTTTTAACTGTAAAGATCAGTTTCTTTTCTTTATGCATTTTTTGTAACTTTTTCATTAGTTACTACGTCTGTTCAGGGTATCTTTAGTATGCGGCAATAAATCCACATCACAAACACCTCTAGTTTTTTGTGCTATTTTTCTTTGACGTCCATGCTTTCATCTCGTAGAAAAACGTTGAAAAAATATAGCAACGCATTATACAAACTTTCAAAGTTAAGCTGAGGTTTCTACTTATAAAAAGTTTATTTTTATTTTCACATAAGGTTTTTTAGCAATTTTTATGCGTTTGTTAACATCTGTAGTTTGATCACTGTTATCTTTGATTTGTGACTTTAAGTGTTGGTAGCTTCCTATTCTTTCAATTATGGTGTTGATTATTTCTATGGGTGTTTTCTTTAAGTCCACTCTGAAGTAATAAAATGGATAACTGTGTTTATGTCTTGTAGCATTTTTTGAAAATTGTGGATTGTTGTTGCAGTATTATCTGCGTGCCAAATGTTGTTAATAATTTGACCGTTTATAATTAATCTACCAAAATCTTCATAAATGGCTTCTTTTAATAAGCATTTAGATAGTATGCACCCTTGAAAGTCATGTTTTTCAACATTTATTAAAGCTTTCTAATTCCAGTACAAGTTTTTTATTATATGATTGTCATTATAGTCAAAGCTTTTTGTTAGTTAATAATGTTTTTTAATTTACCTTTGATCAAAATTATTCTAACCTATCAATGTAAAACTTAAAAGTTCTGTAGTGCAGTTAGTTGCAAATAGCAGTTAACACGGTGACTGCCAATTACGTCTGGCGTTTCGGTACTGCGGTATCTTGCTTCTACTGTGCATCTTTGATTGTTATTTTTTTTGTAATTCCGTTTTTTTTATAAAGATTGGAAACTAGATTAACATCATTTTTGGCTAGTTTGTGTGTGTGTTTGTGTGTGTGTTTGTGTGTGTGTGAGTGTGTTTGCCAAAGAAAAATCACCACGTTGCGTGTTGTAAGCCGTACACTTGCTCAGTAGTAGCGTAGTATGTAGCAGAGTTTCTTTTGTTTTCTAGACATCTGCTGCATGAGGAATATGTCTAAATTCTTATTTTATGCATGTAGTTGTTTAAACTACAGTGTCCAGTTATAAGCCCTGCAAATGTTTGCGCTTTTGTTCTGTTTGTAATGCAGATTTACCATAGTTTGGATAATGTGTAATGGTCTTAAAAGAAATAAACTTGTATGCTTTATCCTTTGACTGTTATTCCACAAGATAAAAATTAATTATTTGTTTACCAGTTTTGTATAAAATCTAGAAAGCATTTTTAAATCTAAAGAACATATTTGTCGTTATTTTTTTGGCAAACTGGTCTGTCTTTACTATTACTTTTTGTATTGTAGTATTTAGCTATTAATTGCTTTCAGGTATTTTTTATTTGTTTATTTTATTTATCATATTAAATAATATCTGTGTACAATAACTTTTTATAAAATCTGATCTTATTTTAAGTAATAATTGTGTTGATTTTATGCATATATGTATTTTATTAAATAGGTTAGGTTATGTT
The DNA here is from genome assembly GCA_963932245.1 of Tachinus rufipes. Classification (NCBI taxonomy): domain Eukaryota; kingdom Metazoa; phylum Arthropoda; class Insecta; order Coleoptera; family Staphylinidae; genus Tachinus; species Tachinus rufipes. The sequence continues at coordinate 64,047,599 of OZ010745.1, read as the reverse complement.
TTGTTAATATACTTTTATATGCTATATGTTTTATTATTGTTGGTGTAATATATTGTGATGTTACTTACTTATTTTAAGTGTCTCGTTTTGTTCATGTAGCACATTTGTTATTCCTGTTCTGTAAACACATAATTTAAAGTGTATTTATTTATTTATAGTTATTATGTTTTGTTTTCAACATTACAACAAATGCAGTAGTAGTAGCAAAAGCAAGGTTTTTATGGCTGCAGTGAAAGTTGACATGTTAATTTTTGTACTTTATTTAGATTAGTTGCTATACTCCTTTTTTTTGTTTTTTGCGTAGAAAAAGAAAAAATCTTCAAAAGACACTGGGCAGCCCGTACTGTCCAGTAGTGTCAGGCTGACTAAATATCCCAAAAGCGGGTTCTGGTCTAGGCAAACTTTGCAGAATGTGACCACTGCTTACAGAGTGTATATGCAGATTATAACCAGTTTAAATTTTATTACTGAAAATTGCAGGGCCTGCAATACCGCTTGACTGTTTGACATGTTATTTATCAGTCAGATTTTATTTTTTTTTTTATTATGTCCATTTTGCATCTCTGCCTCTTACATAAACTTACACTTTTTAGATAGATTTCTAAACATTAATGTAAATTCAAATGTAAAAAAAATCAATTTTGATTTATAGTAGAACTACATAAAGCACACAATAATCGAAAAACAAATACACCTAAAACCTAGCGACAAACCCAAAAACTCAACCAAACAATACTGTTATGCCAGTACTAATAGTGCGGAATTAATCTAAAACTCATAATTAATTTTTAGATTGACCAAAAATACATCTAATAGTTGATACAATCCTAGATTTATAAATCCAAGATTGCAATTTTTTTTCTCAAAGTATCTTGCCTTAGCCAAAATCTTGGATTGTTAATTTGTTTGACATTTATAACCTATAAATTGTATTTTTACACAAAGAAATATTTGTATTTAAAAACAATATTAATAAAAAAATGTATGAAATTAAACACTTTTCATATTCTGCTTCTACTACTAGCAGAAATTAACAATTGAGAGCTACCATTTACGACAAAATTTCAATTTTTAATTTGGTTACGTTATTATGTAATCAGATTTCATGTATAGTACTCGAAAAATAGTTGACAGCTCATAATAAATACAAAGTTTTTTTTTCCAATGTTGTAAAATAGTACTTACATCGACTATAAATTTTTGTTCAGGCAATGCTCAAGAACAAGGATACAATGCTTACAAAAAAGTTTAACAACAAATCTGAATACTTCTTTAACAATTATAGGTGTCTGTGTTGTATTGTAAAACATTAATTTAAAATATAATGATCAAGACATTAATGACGAACACCTTGGTTTAAATAAAAATATTTCAATTATGCAAAACAATAACATTAGATTAGCATTTAAACGACAGTTTATATAACAGCTTTTTTAAACATTTATTTTAAATCAATAAAATATTATTACACGTATATTTTATATATTCTTTCTGTTATTACAATAATCTTTTATTATTTTTTGAAATTTCCTTTTTGTATTTTTGTGTTTCTTGCTTGAATTGCTCTTAACATCTCATTTGTCCAAAGCATTTTGTTTAATCGATTTATCCAAACAAATTTAAATTGATAAATAGACAAATAAAATTAAATAAACTTACGTTTATTTTATGCATTCTGAATGTTGTTTTCAGATAAATTTTCTTTATTACTGAAAAAAACTAGAAATTAATTTACAATTTTAATTATCTCAACTGTATTTTGTTATGACTAAACTTACTTGTATTATCTGTTGGTTTAAGTGCATTTGACGTGTCTAAAGTACGAATATGTCTATATAAATTATGTAATACCATTAAATAAATAAAATAATTTTGAACTATTGTTATACAAAATGTAATTGCAATCTTACTGTTTTTACTTTTCACCTGGCTGTTAAATACTACATCTTGTGGTGTCAAATTTGAAGTGTTATCAAAATAATTAATTAACATTATGTTTATAAATGGCAAAAAATCTTCTACTAAAATTATTACAGGGTCATCGTTAACCTTTTTAGACAAACGGCCTTCTCCTGTTAACAGTGCCTAATGTCTCGCCAAAGTTAATCATTTGCGTTTGGGATGTATTTACACATCATTTCAAAATCATTTCTTATGTTTTGTTAGTTATGTGTGGACTGACTATACATATATACTTGTTCTCGGAAACATGCGACTTGTTAACAGGGACTAGTAACGCACACAATTTAAGACCACTTGCAGAGCCATAGTTAAAGTGTTTAACGTTTGTAAAATTTAAAGCCGTATTATTAATATAAACAGTAAATCATGAGTAATAATTTTAAGTTTTAAGTTGTGTTGTTGTGTTGTGTTGTGTTGTGTTGTGTTGTGTTGTGTTGTGTTGTGTTGTGTTGTGTTGTGTTGTGTTGTGTTGTGTTGTGTTGTGTTGTGTTGTGTTGTGTTGTGTTGTGTTGTGTTGTGTTTGTTATGACTTTAGTTTTAGTTTTAAAATTATAATATTTGTTATGTGTATTATATTTGAACATTTAATACATGTTTAATCATTTAGTTTAGTCATTGTCGGCAAATTTTAAACTAATTTTAAATCAGAATATTGTTATATAAATATGTTATGGCAGTCACTGAAATATAGTTGTCGGCGGATATTGATTACAGTATACTGTAATTGGTGGTTAAAGAATTGGAATTGAGCGTAGAAGAGGAGCATTTTTATTGTAATTTATGCCATAACATATAATTTGATATCAATCAAATTATATGTTTTTGTGACTTAAATTACAACAAAGTCAATGTAAAAGTATTATAAATTATAAACCACATACAATAAACAATAATTATTTTTCTAAAAATATTTAAAAAACCTTTATCTGATAATGTTCAACAAAAATATTTGTAAATAAATCTGCAACATTACTCCGACGTTGTAAAATGTCTTAATCATTAGTAATTTTGGATTGTCAATGATTTGAATGACTTGTTTTAAAATTAAATTTAAAAGAGATAGTGTAGTTTTGCTTTTCTCTATACTTGGAAACAATATCTTATATAAAAACCTGTATAAGTTTTATATATATGCAAAAGTTGTACAGAAATGAAATACTGCTTACATCTATTAAGAAATCTTAGTTTTTTAGATATTTTTAAAGCATTATCAACAACATAGTTGTTTGAGATATTATGTGTGATTGTAACTTTTTATAGAAAGAAAGACTCATTACTTATGGATTTGTTGTTTAGTTTAATATTTGGTACTAATAATACCTCTAGTTTTGATTTTGAAACAATAAAAAAAGTTTTTTTAGAGTTAATATTTACTAAGTTTAGCGTACTCTATTCAGATATTGTTATAAAGTATTTGTTTATAGATGCCACAGATTCTATCATAGACATTTCAAAACGTTTCATAATATTTATTGATATGGTCTTGAAAAGTATAAAGTATGGTAGGTGCTATCATCTGCAAAACTATGTAGAACCTTGAGGATCACTAGTATTTATGATTTTGGGGTATGAGTTAACTATTAATTCTAACTATATTTTTTCTACTGTTAAACAAGCTATTAATAAAACTTAGAGATTTGTGATCAGGACCTATACTATGAAGCTTGTTAATAAGATAAGACTGCTATATCTTATCAAATGCGGGATAATATTATATTATACAATATCCCAACATTTGAAAAACTTATTAACACATAAATTATTAATCACCATAAAAAATTGGCGCAAAAGTTGTTTTGATAACTTTATATATTTATATTTTTATAGTATGCAGTTTTATAATATTATAGAAAAAACAGTAAGTGTGCAATTTTTAAAAAATAGAACTTCAACAGTAGATATCCCATTCAAAACCGACAGTACTAAATTCTTGGGTTGCTTCATTGACTCTGAACTTAAATGGACTAACCACATAGATTATATAAATAAAAAACTGAGCATTGCATATTATGCAATTTCAAAATTAAAAAACACCCTTTCCCATTATTATCTAATGCAAATGTATTATTCTTTAGCCTATTCTCATATGGCATACAATATTATTGCCTGGGGAAAATCTCAAGAGTTAACCAGAATACAAGTCGCACAAAAACGACTGGTTAGACTAATTTACAATATGGATTATCGCAAAACTTGCAGACTAGTTTTTAAAAACCAAAAAATACTGCCATTTTATTGTATTTATATTTATAAATGTGGAACTTACGTCTACAATAACCAGTTTATGTTTGGGAAAAACTTTCAAAACTATGACCACCTAACAAGGAACTGCAACAACCTGAGAATTCCACTTCACAGAACATTAACATATAAGAAGTCACTATCTTTATCATGCATTGACATTTACAATAAAATCCCAAATAATATAAAAATGTGTAAAAGCAAGACTAATTTTAAATTTAAATTTAAGGAATACCTTTTGCAAAATTGCTTTTATACATTAGATGAATATTTTTAAATTTATTATCTATAAATACTTTATTTTATTGTTATATAACTATGCTATATTTATATTATTGTACTATATTTTAAAATTGTATTATTGTAATTTTTATTGTTTTAATATGTGTACTGACTTGACAAATGTCATAAACCTGTGATCATACTTGTCGAATAAATTATTATTATTATTATTATTATTATTATTATTATTATTATTATTATTATTATTATTATTATTATTATTATTATTATTATTATTATTATTATCTTTGTTACTAAGTGTTTTTTCGATTGCATATTAAATAATTTGCCTGTTTTTATTCAAATATTATGTTTCAATTCAACATGTTAATTTTCATATTTATAAAACAAACTTAATTTAGAAAATTCTGTTAACATGGGTGTTAAGCAAAAAAATACACCAAAAACTATATGTCTATTTATTAGTGATTTCACTGTATATTATTAATATTGATTTGCTACAACAGTTAAAAATAATATGATCAATATATTTCCGCCCACATATCAAATATTATAATTAAAATCTTTAAGCTAATACGTCTGTTTATTGACCAAATTTTTACAAAAAAATATTTAATTGTATTAATAAATTCTGGTTTGAATTGCAATAATATCATATAAATTGTTTGTATGAGTATCAAATGTGTTAAAAAGTTCTGAAACTTTAAAAAATGCATACGTATGGTATCAGGTTATTACTGGTAATAATACCATATGATTACAATAGTTGATATTCGTATTTCTTAAGAAACTAATATAATTATGTTTCCTGTCACCAGCTTAGCACATGATTTACATTAAGCATATAAATAGAAAACTACTATATTTGTGTTTAAAATAATTATAACAATTATTGAATTAATTTAAATATTTTGGTAAATAATTAAGTAATAAAGTTATTTATTAAAGTATTTACTTAAATGTGTGTAATGTTTATTTAATGTGTAATGAATTTAATTATTGTATTTACGAGGATTACCTACATTATGAAATTATATATGATTGTGTTGAATCTAGTGACAGTATAATACCTCATATGCGTGATGATTTATATGTATTTATTATTCATATAGTTACTCCATAAATAACTGAAGTTTTTTATAAAACTGAAAATAAAATTACAATATTTATGTGAGAGAAAACTATGAATAACATAATTCACTTATAAACTACATTTGAAAATGAAATCACATTACACCTAATTGAGTTTTCATGAATAGCAGAAGTTTATATAATTATTATATATGATAGTAGTAAACTAAAATAAAAATGACAATAATTTATTTAATAGTGATAATATGGTTAGCATTATTTGAAAAGATCATTAATATAATGATTTGCGATCATTTCAGTATATGCATTTTATTATTATTATTAATAATTTCTAACACATTATAAGTTGGTTTATTACCAGAAACGGCCATCAACATCACCAACATTATCGCAGTATCGATCCTACATGGCAAAATCAGCATAACTTAACGCATGCACATTTCTTATAGATTGTATATAAGTATAGACGTATGTATATGTCTTTAGATTTTATATTAAAATTATTCCCGATGTAAATACTAGCAATAAAACATACGAAATGAAACATAATATCAGTTACAATCGCGTATAAATATACAAAATAACCACCCACTGGGTCGTGGACACTGACACTAGACGAGAATCATTTACCATAAATCATATTGCGGAAGAATCGCAAGTGCAAGCTCACTGTGACGATATTTCACATATCCGAGTTTCTCCTTAGACAATAGATTACACAAACGGCAAATAACTGACCTAACAACATATTGTACACACTGCTGTCCTTTGAACTTTCCACCATCATATCCCACACCATATTTTACTGATGCCCGATGCATACTCTAGCAAACTGTTAAAAAGTTACAAGGAAATCATTTGTTATGTAATGAATATAATACATATTATTATATTAAATATTTTATTATTAAGTTGATAAGTAAATGTAAAACAAATTACACCAAGGTCATGTAAATAAGTATTAATGCAATAAAATTAGTTAGTTATAATTATATTTTTTGACTTAATTTTGTCTACAAGTATGTATACAAAGATTTTTTTTGTTGATTCAAAACATCATACACTGGGTGTCCGCTATCAAGTATCTTAAAGTTTAGAATCTTGTTCTACTCAAATAAAGCAAGTAAGAAACGCTTAAAAAAACTTATTAAATACGAAACATTTAAGTATTTTAAAAAGCTTATAAGATGGTGTACACTACAACAACTGTTACCATGATTTGTAGTATTTTAAGTAAAATGGCAACTTTGACGTCATTGCTGTTTCTATATTATAAATAAAACAAAAACCTAATAGTAAGTCATATAACAACTTTAATCAATTACTATTACTTAAATTTACAACTCATGATTGAAAAGTCCAGCGCCAGCCGCAATGCAAACCTGGCAACACAAAACTACTGAATTATAAACTGCAGCAAAATCTTGCTTCATTTCAATTTGTGCAGCGTTTATAATTCTGTTTTGTAATTGTTCTTCAGTGTAAATTTTCTTTGCATAAGCTAGTTTTTTTTACATGACCCTAAAAGAAAAAATTCAGTAGATTTAGATTTGGTAACTAAATTTTTTTGATTTAGATTAGGCTACTAAACTGGACCTCGTTTACCCATCTACCTTCCATTAAAATGATTGTGTAGCTATTCTACAACAACCATTGCAGCATGCGGTGGCTCACTATTGTATTGATACTACAATACGTTGCGCAATGCAAGTGCACATATGCTAATAACTTGTGCAAGTAATTATTCAACAATTTCAAGTAAGGCGCAGCATTTAATTGATGCGGCAAAATTTGTATTGGCAGTAAACAATCGTTAAAAATCTTACACCACGTGTTAAAAAAAAACCTTTGTGTTAAAAACAATTTCTTACTGACCATACATCCTCATTGCAACAGTTATTGATACCGACTTTGGTAAAAGTAGCTTGTTCAAACCACAAAATGTTTGGAATGAAGTTAAGATCTGTTTTGTGCTATTTAAAAAGCCCTTGCAAAAATGCCAATTTTTGTACTTGATCTGCTAATTGTAATAGACACGCTTATAATAAATAGAAAAGATACAACACTTCTCATTTTAAAGTCTTCCAAACAAAGTTTTGAGAAACTTGCACACGGGTTGCAATGCTTTTAGTACTAATATCTGGTTTGTTAAGCACGGCATCAACTTCTTTTTCATTTGCAGCGTTGTATTGTCAATTTACATTTTTTTGTCAGTACATTCAAAGAAGATCAAACTATATATCAAATTATGTTAGTCAAACTTTAGTTGGAAATAGCCAAAACAAAATAATCAAATATAAAAATAAAAGCGTTCTTAGGTACTTTTGAATGCATTTTAGCATTGTAATGCAAACATATCTTAAATTGATTTTTTTTTAATGTACTGGTAAAAAATAAATTGATTACCAAATTATATGTGGAAGCAACAATGACTCCAAAGTTACAAAATACAAGCCGTAAGTAGTTTTGTACTCTGCAGTTAGAAGAGAAAATTTTAAATATTATTACTAGAAATCCTAGAAGAAAGATTTTAAGAGTTGCTGCAGCGGATAAAGTCAATAAATGCACTATTTAGAACGTATTATCAGATGCTTTATTCATATCATATATAACATGTGCAAAATCTACAACTAAGTGATTACCAGCAAAAAAACTAATGGTTGTTGAGGATGGGTGATGTAAATCTACAATTTTTGTTTTTTGTACTATTTACAAACAAAACGGGATTTACCAAAAATGTAATATTAATTTTTTACAATACTTATCATGTCTGGGCCGACAAATTTTTTTATTGTCTAATGTAATCTTGACATCAGAACAAATTTTCTATAAATGTTTAAGCAGGCATTATCAGTGGTTTTCTAATCTAAGTCTATTTTTACCTAACAGACTGACGAGACATTTATACTTAAATTTGTGTTTCTTTATAAATAAGAATGCACATCTGTTTTACAAACAAAAGCGCTTTTCAGCATTATAGCTTGCCAATTTCTCAATTATCAATTTACTTTTGATGAAGATAATTAAAACAAATAGTTTATCAGATATCTGGTATCTGTCTTGGTAAGACAATCAATAATGCGTTGTGCTAATGCATACATAGCAGCCAAAGTGTCATTCAAACATCTATTGTAATAGAATAAATTGAAGATTAAATACAGCTTATTTTATTTTGTTCAAATAAATATTAATGTACTTTGTTACACTATTAATTTTTTTTTTCTGCGCCTAAAGACTGTTATTCAGAGTAAGCAGGAAAAAATACTTTAGTCAAACCATCAATAAACATAAACAATAACTAAAAAACAAACAAAATTTATCAGTGAAGTTTTCCTGTATAGAACTTTTTTTATAAAAAAATTATTGCATATAACAAAATATTGTTAAACTACATAGCACAGTTTACAATAAAAACTGTTTTTATATGATTGTCAGAAAAAAGTAAAAACGTTTTTAACTACTTTTGAAATTAAAAGTTTTAAGTTTAATTTTTAAACAATATTAACAAACGTCATAAAAAAAAAACAAAACAAAATTAGATAAATAGCATTACAAAAACTTAAATGCATAAGTAAATGCTTTTGATGCATTAACACATAAAGTATGTTATGTATAACCAGTATATTTAACATTCGTGGAACAGCCACAAATCACATCATTCAAGCTGCCAAACGTCTTATTTTTTACCATATTATCAACTGTGCTTCTACTACCAGTGTTGAAGATATTAAAAAGTATTTGGAACTGAATATGGGCTTAAGTAACCATTGCATGCATTCCGATCACCAAAAATAACTTATACAGTATATTAAAAATTGGTGTAGTTGCTACTGAAAATGAAACCGATAGCGATACGAATCCTATTTTGAATGCAGACAAATAACCTCATTGAGCATTTGTTCGTTTATTTACCAATTGGCGCTGCAAACATATTGCGTCAAGAACAAATAATGTTTTATTGAGAACGACAGCCAACCCTTCAACATCGCAGTAACGGCATCAACTACGAGACGTGCATCTGTTAAATACGCTAGATGTAATAAATTGAAGAACTTGGGTATTTTTTACCAGAATGTGCGCGGAATGAAGACAAAACTTACTGTACTCAATTTGACTATACCTATAAAGAGGCATGTCATTTTTATATTGACTGAAACGTGGCTAACTAGCTCAATCAATAATTTGGAATTAAGGTTTTCTAATTAAAAAGTCTACCGGTGCAATCGCGATCATATTGTAACATCTAAACTACGTGGTGGAAGTGTCCTCATTGTAGTTTCAAATAAGTACAATTCTTACAAAACATTTAATCATTGCTCTGACAATAAGGAGTCTGCGTCCGTATTGGCAGTATTAAGTTAGTTTTTGGAACAGTATATATTACTCCTGGTTAAGGCTACTCGGTTTATCAACGCCACTGTATAAGCGTTAAATCAACTAGCAAGAGCAATACCGTCATTATCGTCGGTGATTACAACTTACTACGTGTTTGTTGGATTAATGAATACGGTGTAAGAACCGAGTCCACTTGCTATAAAGCCACATTAGTTGCTAACACGTTTGGCTATAGTAATTTTCATCAGCTAAATTACGTATTAAATATCAATTTAGTACTGCTGGATTTATTATTTGCGCCTTCGTCACTTTTCTCAAACATAACCTTTTCTCAGTTTCTTATTGTACAATGCGATCCTCAACATTTTGCAATAGATCTTTTAAAACTTGACTCTACACATAATTCATCGGGCAACTCTTAGTGCAACTACGATGACGCACCTTTCTATAACTTTAAAGTTAAATTACGTTTTTTTAAATAATGCTTTTATCAATACAAGGTGGAATAAAATGTTTGTAAATTGTAACATTGATAAAGCATGTTCTTGTTTTTATTCATTTATTTTTGACATCAGTAACTGACTACTACAAATTCAGTGATAAATGTCAGAAATTGGCTGAAAAGTGTTATTCTATTCACATTAAAAAGGTAGAAGATTTAATTCTAATCCTAATGCTTTTTGGGGAGACGTCAAATCTAAACGTAGTAGCAATCAGATTGCTTCTACTTTTATGAAGAGGCTCAAGCGGTGTGCGAGGGTCCGAGCTTAAAACACATTTTATTGTTCTATGCTCGGATCGCTGTTCGATGGTCGGAAAGCTGTTCGATGGTCGGAACGCTGTTCGATGGTCGGATCGCCATTGTTACCACACACTTGTTGCCTCAAACGTCTTGTTTGCTTTTTTACCGTTGATTTAAATGTCATCATTGTCTCACTGTCATTTTGTCTAACATCATCTTCTACAGCAACGTTTTTTCTAAAAGCGTGCAAAGTAATTAAATATTTTATTCTCGTTATAATAAGAATTTGAATTAATCACACTGAGATAGAAAATGCTTAAGTGCTTGTTTAATAAAATAGTATATGCGACAAGTGCATGCAAAATGTACTAATTTGTTAATATTACAACAAAATGTGAACAAAATGTCTAAAATTACTTGTTAAAGCACATAAATAAATATATACTAAAATTAATGCTTAAACTTTTTAGTAGTACAGTTTATCTCTAAAGATGAGAATGTTTGTGTGACAAGTTATAAAGGGTGAGCCATCTAGCATTTGGAATTTGAATCTGCTATAAATAAAAACTAATAAATATTTTTTTTTAAATTATAAGTTTATTAAAACGATTAGAAATTTTTATTTAAAAATGTAACAAAATAATTTAAATGAAAATAATCCATCCGATTAACTCAATGTTTTAGTACATTTTTGATTGTTTGGGTTTCAATCGAATGAATGACAACTTTGATTTTGTGTTTTAAGGCATTAATACTCTGGATGGTTACCACTTATCACTTATCCTTAAGGTCTCCCTACAAAAAAAATTTAACTGGGTCAAATTACAGTTCCTAGGCGGCCAATTGACATCAGCATTTTGGCTGATTATTTGATTTTTAAAAACATTGCGCAAAAGATTGATGGTTACGTTGGCTGTATGGCAAGAAACCCCGTCCAGTTAATACCAAATGTCATCCATTTTATACTCTTTCATTTTTGGAAACAAATTTGTTTAGCACCGCATAATAACGTTCTTATTGACGGTAACAGCGGTTATTTGCTCATTTTTAAAGAAAAATGACCTAATAATGCCGCCGAACTAAAAAACCAAACCAAACAGTTACTGGTTGTAAGTGAATTGTCATGTGTAGATTCTGTAATCTCCAAATCCAACAATTTTGCTTATTGGCATAGCCTCTAAGATAAAAATGAGCTTCATCAGAAAACACAATTTTTTGATAAAAATGCTCATCTTTGGCCAAACAATCTTTAGTCTATTGGGCAAACTAAAAACGCATTGGATGGTCAGGGTCCTTTATTTTTTAAATTAATTAAATTTTGTAGGCCTTTAATTCGAGGTTTTTGTGCAAAATTCTTTTCAGAAAAATGCAAGAAATATTCAGTTTCTGAGAAAAATGACAAGTTGATGATGATGCATGTTCACGCACACAATAGCATCATTTTTTTTAGCTGAGCACACTGGACAAAAACGTAAACGTGATGCTTTATCCACTAACCAGTTTTGCAAACTGGTACACAAACTGCGTTGAAAGCATTTTTTTTTATCATATTTGTTTTGTAAATTTTTTACCGTTTGAATAAAAGACTCAGCTCATAAATATCATACCAATAAGTAGTTCAAATTCCAAACGTTGAATGGCTTATTTTAAAATTTTTTGTGTGCACCCTTAGAAAGTGATCTTTGTACAAAAATAGTAAGCTATGTCAAACTTCATCCATTATAAATTAAAAAAACACAAACCGCACTGCGTTTGTTTAAAGTTTTAAAAATAAACTCTTTAACTTTAAAACACTATTAGAATGCAACAAATTTGACAAAATAAAAAAATCTGTACAATACGTCATTTTAAAGGTTTTCTAAATTATAAAAAAATTATATAAGCTTAAGTCTCAAAGTTTATTAAATTTTGTTTACAAGTCTAATTTTAAGTTCAAAATTTAAAATATCATAAAAATATGTAAGTTAAAAAATAAATTAAACAAAGTATATTGATGTATAGTTTTATGTAAAATATAATTAGCAAGTAAACTGAATTGCTTTTTTGGGCACCCAGGGTATGCACCTGACTGAAATTTGAAAGCTACAATACTTATTAATTTTTGAAAATTCAAAGGTATAGCGACACGTGTTTTTTTTTTATCTTAAGGGCTGAAATTTGACATTTCTTACTTTTTTTGCATATAGATCACATTCTGAAGGAGCACACAAAAAAATTTAAAAAAAAAATTAAAGAATTAAAAGTTTTTCATTTGTCATAGTAAAATAACGTCCTCTACAAATAAACGTTTTTATTTCCAATTTTTTAATATTTCAAAGCACATATTTTACTTTTTTGTTTAAAAAAAAAATTAAATTTCCGTTTTTTTTAGAACTAAACAAACAAAAAATTACACTGCACTGCATGCAAAGTTCTTATTCTGTGGGGCCTACATATTTAAGTCTAGAAAAACACCAACAACCAAACTACAAACTATACAAAGAAGAGATAATTATAAACAAAATGATAACTTTAAACAACATATTAAAGATTATTATTATGATATATAAAATAAACAACAAAATGACAAAAAGCAATATGACGATACAGTCAAACAAAAATATAAACATTCACCAAACAAGAAAAAAAGTATTCAACTGTGTTCCACAATAATACCTTTAATGTATACCCGTTATGAACGTAGTAGTACCTCAAGGGTCAATTTTGGGGCCGTTGTTGTTTATAATTTTTGTTAATGACATTCTTTTGCACTTGCCAAGTCACACAATATTATACGCAAACGATACAAGCATTCTTGCTTCGAGCAAATCGAAATTGAAACCAAAGCTGATGAATGGTTTGTGTCTAACAAACTAGTTTTAAACCAATCCAAAACTAATCATGTTCTTTTTTCAGGTTCAAATAATAAAGAAAGCCAAAATGTTAAATTTTTGGGAGTTACTGTAGATTCTAATCTTCGTTGAGATATCCATATAAATAATGTCTGCGCTAAGTTAGGAAAAGCAATATATGCCATACAAAAAACACAGTTAATAGCTGAAGAAGATGCAGCTCGAGTAGTGTATTTCACTTTATTTCACTCGATTATGGTTTATGCTATTCAAGCTTGGAGCAACGCAAGTACAGCCAGCAGAGTTTTTATATTGAAAAAAAAAGACAGTAAAAAAAATTCTGGGATTAAATATAACTGCATCGTGCAGGAAAACGTTGTTACCTAAAACATGATCATCCTTACCAAACAAGAAATAAAGAAAAACTTTTTTACAAACTATCTAAAAGCAAAAAAAAATGATTCTTGTATCAAATTATACAACCATCTACCGGAACGCTTTAAAGCTTTGAATTTAAAATTATTTAAAAAACAAATAAAGTCAACATTCCTCAGCAAATCTTTTTACTCCATAAAGGATTTTTTTGATTGTATTTTTAAATAAGTTTTTTTTTGTATCAAATATTTATATGCAAATTATTGTATTGTATGCTTAATTTTAATATATATTTATTGACTTATTACGTATAACCTATTGTATTTGTTTTCTATACGTTGTATTATGTAATGAATAAACTATTATTATTATTATTATTATTATAAATGCAGCCAGATACAGAAACAATAAAACAATACAACAACCTACCAACATACATAAAAACTTTAAATTAAAAGAACCAAAAATGAAATATATGTTACTACATGACAAAATATAAAACAAAAACAAAAACAACAACAATCCCGAGCCTTCAATACCTATAACTTGAGATAAAAACACTCGCAACCCTGAAGATAGAGAAAAGAAATTGTTTTATTTTTATATTATATGTTAATTAATGTATGGTATATGTATGCATATCTTATTAATAAAAATATAATATTATTATTAAATTTAAAATTTAAAACTTAAATAAAATATTTTGTAATTAAAAAACTACTGTATTTGTCGTAATAAATTTTTATAAATTATTTAATTTTTTAATAATTTAATTATTGGTCAAGTAATATAAAAAAACAAACAAATTTTTATGTTAATCAATGTGAACATGTTACATCAGTTTCAGGTAGTTATAAATATAATAATGCAAACTTAAAAAAGTGGAACATTGAACAATATAAAATTAATGTTTCTAATGGTAGCACTAGTCTCATCATATTTTCTTAAATAATCTTGTATTAGATTAAAGAAAAATTATGTTAATTTATATAGTTTAAATTTAAACTAGTATGTGTTATATTTCAAAATAAACATAAAGCTACGTTTAACTTAATTACATACAAAATATATTGTATAGAAGTAAATAATTAATATTTTAGTTTATGTTGCACACAACGTTTTAAAATCACCTGTAGTATTAATGTCTTATCTTTGATGACATATAAATATTTTTTTTATTATGAACTTCCCAGGAAAAAGATATTATCGTACACACCTAATCAATATTTTAAATTAGTAATGATAACAATTTGTATAATAGCTAACATACAAAACGTTCCATGCTTTGAATATTATCGGTCAGAGTTGAAACTATTTAATAATAATATGTTCAAAAATATTTTCTACTAGAACTATAACAATAGAAATGCGACTAAATATTTTACTTCTGTTTATATTTTTTTGTTTTTGTTTTATTTGTGTTTGTTATAATTAGTCTTCTGTTGAATTAATATTATTATTTAAATATAAATTACCATTTTTATTTTAATCAATTATGCGAACATAATAATTATGTATAAAAATTAATATCATCAATATTTTGCAGCTTATGACTAAACAGCAGACGAAATACCGCAAGTATGATTGACGTAGCTTTCAAATCACATGTAAAGAGAAGTTTATGCTATATATTTAATAATCCGAATAGGAACTAAAAATGCCTCAATTATACACAACATTATTCACATCTCTTACACATCACTGTACATTTTTTATTGTAAAATTTATATATAAGTATAGAAAATAGCTGTTTTACGGTGATAATTAAAGCCATTGTCCGCCCAGTGGCCGAAAAGATACAGTTGGCTAACTTCACATGAACGACATCACAAGTGAAATTATTACGGGACCTAAGCATTTTGCCATAAATGATGAGACGTCATTTTTATGTGATAAGCATCCGTCCGAGCACTCGCATTTATTTTCGTATTTGTACGTTAATTAAACGACATTTTGCAAGAATTATAAAAAAAATTAATCGCTGCAATCACATAGACGTGTGACCGTAATTAGAAGATTATTTTATAAATAATGCAATTAATACAATTAGAATATCAAGCGTCCGCGATAGGAATATTCCACATAGGCTATAAATCGATGTTACTTAATAGCCGAAGGAAATTCAGTCACGAAGTTACTAAGCATGTCCTATGACATAATTCCACCTATAAATAATTACAGAAAAATTGTTAATTATCTGTCAATTAAAAGGTGTCAATTTATGCGTTTATATTTAATTTATATCATATTTTGTTAAAATATATGCAAAATGTTGGTAAATATGCGATAAAACCAGTCATACAAACTAGCCATTTAATTGAATTTTAATAGAACTAGTTATCATACTCAAACCTATTAGTAATACCGAGATAAAACTGTTAATAAAAAATTGAACATAAAAAAATGCGTCCGTTTTTTTACCCATGGTGTATTTTTTTCTCAAGCTTGGGGGTCAAAGGGGACCAGCCCATAGATGCGTCTCAAGAGCTGTGAGCCAGATGGCCCGTTCTAACCCTGACCGTTTTTTAAGCTCCTTTTTTTATGCATGGACTTGGGTCCCACATTTTTTATGCGTACAGGAAAGGGGGCAGATTTTTTTCTCAAGTTACCCTATGCCAGGTTCCGTTCTAGGATTAATTTAGAAAAACGTTTTTTGTGTGAGCGTATATGTGGACAATGAAGGTGCAAGATTGGTTTGCACAAAGGAATATCGCAGAAACGAAATGGGTCTATGCCCCGTGGACAAGTGTGGAACAGAGATGGACGAACTGTTAAAAAATAGTACCCTGCACATGTGGATCATATCCTCTTTCGATGGGAACTAGTGGAGGGTAAAAAAAGATACACGGAGTTACATGTGTCTTATGAACCGCTAACTTGGCATTTACAGTTTGGTCAATATTTATTTTGATGGGAACTAACTAAACAAAACGGTCAGTTTTTTATCCCATAGCATGCCGATGCTAAAATAAATTGATATGCAATATTCCCACATCCGTCATTACATTGTCAATAAAAAATTAAACATATTAATCAAAAATTTTGCACTCAACGATTAGATACGGCATTTATTAATAAAATATTGTATATACTACTTATTAGTTTAAAGGTTACAAGTCATACTAATTAATCACGAAGAAAGTTGCATTTAATAAGATGCAAACACGTTTCTATTAGCGGCTAGAGTGATATAGGCGGAAATCAATTTGTGGCTCTTAAATTTTATTCTTAGATGTAAAAGTATGCGGGGTTTAAAAGGAAGCTGTCGAGACGGATAGGGCAACGGTCAAGGTTTTATTTGAGAGGGTGTTCTACCCTCGCTTCACACAAGTGCAATCTGTTTGAGTTTTATTCGGTCTGGATATCTATGAACTGACCGCAACCATTCAAGACCTGTCACAACACCATGTTCATCCCCCTACACAAAGTATTATTGCATTATCTAATATCTATTGCAATAAAAAACATTAAATGTAAACGATTATTTGCTATTTACAGACAAACGTTTTGTTAAGTAAGCAACATAGAAACAAATTTAATTGTATAATCAAATATGTTCACACTCTATTTATCTTATTCAGTTTAGTAGTAAGCAGTCTGATATTATAAGGTAAAGGTTTAATCACAGTTTAATAGTATTGTTGACATGCGTAATTTTCCTAATAATATATATATATATATATATATATATTAAATTTTACGATAGTTAATAGTTTATTTACAATTTTTCAAAAACCATTATTTTAGTTTATACAATTACAAAAGAGCAAAACAACAAAGATTGATTGTTATATAAAATATAAATTCATTGCTGATGCATAATATTAAATGTTTTTGACGTTTATTGTCATTATTTATAATAGTATACTTTCATGATGACAATGCTCGTATCAGTAAATGCAATAAATTCAATATAAAAGTCTAATACTTATTCAAAAAATTACATCATAGTTATAACAAAAACATACTTTTTATTAACACACAAGTTTATTTTATTATCTTCATTTATTAACCATAGATCTACCGTTTAGGTAAATAGAGATATGGCAACAAAAATTTTAAACTATAGTTAACATCCTTAATTGTCAGTTGTCTTTAAAATTATAAAGCATATTATTTTTGTAAAAAATATAACGTCGGTGTAAGTGCAAGACCTCGTATTTGCATTTTTGTGGAAAAAGGTTTTATCTCATTTAAACCGGCGTTGTTCTACATATACGTGTAGATAACCTCGAATTTTTAATTTATTCTTATTATCATATTAGGATTCATAATAATTCAGAATAATAGAAAATGATACTTTTTTATCTATAAATGAAACATGAAGTTTTTATTGTTTTCCGTAAAATTTTTGAAAATGTAGATATGAGGTTTAGCACTTTTACTGACAATAAATTGTTTAATAGTTTCTTTGCAACTTTTTTTACTTTTAATTTTAATTTTTTTTTTTTTATTTAAAAATCTTATTTTTTTAAGTTACCTTGTTATGCATAATAACATAAAAACACTCAAAAAAAGAAATATTAGTTAGTTTCAATAGCAACTATTCAATTACGATAATTAAAAAAAAAAACAAACATTATGTTTTTTTTAAATTTATCAAAAAAAATTGTTATAAATGTATATTATTGTTTTACATGGTTGTATTAAGAATATTATAAAGATTAAAAAAAATAAATAAATTAAAAATGTATGTTGTCATTCAAAAAAATAAAGTTGGTTGTCATAGCAACTATACTACAAATAAAAACATATATGTGTGTACCTGAATTGACAATACTTAATAAACCATTTGAAAAAATGGCTTTTGAATTATACAAATCGGTTAAAAAATAACGGAGTTATTAAACCATACGTTTTTTGTCTAACACCTTGTATAAAAAAGAAAACACGCATTGTAAAAACTAGACCAAATTATTAAAATAAACTTTTTAATCGTTTTTTGTCCCAAAAACAATTGTTATATCTATAACAACAAACATTGAAAATGAAAGATATTTACCAAGAAATACGTAGGAATATTGAATTTTTGAATAATATATCTAAATAAAATATATTTTAGAAATGAAGTTGTTTTGCTATTGGTAATGATTCTATTATCATTAAAATTTTATGTAACAAGATTTTTTCTGATGACAATTGAAAACTTTTGTGTGCATAAAATAAATTACATGGTTGCTCATGCTTTAGAAAAACTTCGACTATGTTATATTAAAATTTCTGCTAAAGAACATAAAACTCAAGCTGTACGCCAACAGTTTTTAATATTGCACATTTTTTTGTCATTCACTACACACATTGAATCACCTAGTAGAAATACAGCAAACAATATGTGGTTTTAATTTACATTTTTTTGACATAGTAGATTGCTGGTCAGCATTGACATATGATTTAACAATATTTAATAACAGTGCAATTCAAGCTCAATTTGAAAGAAATGAATTAAAAGATAGTTAAAAACAGTGGATACCCTATAAGAGTTTTTTTTAATGCATCTTTAGTTTATTCTAGTACAATTGCTAAACATTTTATCAAACTTGTAATCAAAAGTAGAAAGATGCTACAAAGTACAGAAAAAAAAACTTTCCGTACTTGCTTAGGACATTTGCTTAAATTTAAAAAATATTGAAGCAATTATTATTGCAAAAATACTGCATAGTATTGCTTGTAATATGCACAATGTTCCAGCCAATAATAAAAATCTACTAATTATAATTGACATAACAAGGCTAAAGTTTATAAATAATTATTTTGCCTGTTATTAATATTGTTTTAACAAAAAAATGCTTTATAATAATTATGTTAAATAAAAATTAAGAAAATTTATATTTATGTTATTTTAATTAATATTTTTAATTCTAACAAAGTAATTTTTAATTAATGATCTTCTATACATTTTTTGTTCAACTTATGTATTTTTAATTTTGTTTAATTGTTTTTTTTTTAACATTTCTTCCGCTTTTTAATTAAATTAAGTTTAGCTTTACCAACTTGGTACAAAACATCTTTTAAAGTTTAACGTTTACTGGTTTTTGGTCTTTTAAAATCTGCAAAAAAAATAATAAGTATTTTTTATTTAACTTGAAGAAGTTATGAAAAAGCATTTTAAAAACACTTCATTCAGTAATTGTTTCAAACATACTAAACAGGATTATAAAAAAGTTTGTAAAAATTGTGACATCTAATACAGTTTGAAAAAGATGTGATTGACAGAAACAAAGCTAATTAATTTTTTTAGCTTTCTATAAACAACAAAAATTTTTATAAAACAAAAAAGTTATTGCAAGATAAAACAAAATTATTAATACCTATTTTTAAAAATGATTAAAACAATCTAGTTACTAACCCAAAAGAAAAAACAAAAATTTTTGCAAACCAATTTGCGTCTAACTCTACTATTATATGTCTTCTTATTGCAGTACCTACAATTCCGGCTAGTAGTAAAATAATGGGTCCAATTCATTTTAAGCAACGAGTTGTCAAAAGATATCTTTTTAAACATTTTTTACAACAAAAAACAAGTTAATTAACATTGATTGAAACCATAGAACCGTTTAAAATTTAAAGTTGTAATAAATTGCTTACAAAAAAAGCTTATTTAAAAACGCCCATTTACAAGTACATTTACAAAAAAAATGTATTTTAATTATGCTGATTACTAACTGTTATTATATGATGTGATCAACTGATTTGCTTTGTTTATTCTCAGCATTGCAAAAGTGTAACTATTTCAATCTGAAGGCGCTTCAGCTTCTTCGGTAATTTCATTGATTAGTACTGTGCTGACAACTTTCAACAACATTAACAAAACAATTTAAAAAAAAAATTATACTCTCTATGTAAATAAGATTTTTGACCAGCTATCTGTCTTCCAATTAAAAATTGTATTCATTTGTTTAACGCCGTTTATGACTAGAACTGGGAGTCCACTTCATCTACAATTTTTTTAATTTTTTTTCACTAATATTAAAACATTGCTTTTATAAGTATTCCAGACAGATATTGTTAATAAGATTTATAGTTGTTAAAAAAGTTTTTTTAGAGTTAAAATTAACCAAGTGAGATGTATTCTATTTAAATTTTGTTTTAAGATCTTTATATTTAGATTCTGACTATTCTAACCTAGATTTTTTTTAATGTTCTGCCATATTTGTAAAATTGGTTTTAAAAAAATATAACGTATAAAAGGTGCTATTATCAGTAAAACTTTGAATAATACTTTTAGTTATATTAAAAAAGTTTTAACTATAATTTTTTTTTGTCAAGAAAGCTATTGATTAAACTTACAAATTTGTGATAAAGACGTATACAATAGAATTTATTAATAAGATTAGAATACCATACCCTATCAAATGTTTCAGAAATGTCTAGAGCTACTGCATGTTTTTTTCTAAAAATGTTTGTTTAAAAGTAAAATTTTAATAGTAACATGTAAAAATTTATATTTTTTTTTAAATTTTTTTGACAGATTGTACAATTATGCAATTAGTCTATAATTTAAAGAATCAGAATTGTTTTCCTTTTTAAGTATAAGCTAATTATTTGCAATTTTTCATCAATTAGTAAATCATTTTTGTTGTAAGATTATCTTACAAAAAAAATTATTCACAAATATTTTAAAAATTAATTCATTTGCAAATGTTTTAAAAGTAATAGATAAAATATAATCTATACTTCATGCTTTTCTTATATTTAAGTTCAAAAGGTATCTTTTGACAACCTGTTGCTTAAAATAAATTTGAATTATCATTTTACCACTATCAGACAATATAGGTACAACATTAGGAAGATTTAAAGAGTAGAGTTAGACTTGATCATTTCAAAAAAAAGTATTAAAACTATTAAACTACAGTACAATAAATATATTGTTTTATATTATTTATAAAAAAAAAATATAAAATTTGATTAGCTTAGTTTCTGTCAATCCTAATAATGTTTACAAGTTTCTTTTATAGTTTTAATTAATTTGATCTTTTGATTGTATTTTTTAAAATGTTTTTCGTTTATTTTTAACCGTTTGTTTGGTTTTAATTGAGTTTGTTTTCATTTAATAAAAGAAAATATAACCATTTCTTTTATAACATTTTGAATAGTTTTTGGAACATTTTCTACTGCAATGTGTAAATCTTCAGAATATATGTATGTATAATATCTGTATCAAAACCAAAAACTTTTAACTACAGAAATAATAAGTGAATAGTCGGAATTTCCTAATATAGCTTCAACAGTAGTGATCTCTGGAGTAGTAAAAAGATACAGTTCTAATAGTCTTGGAATACATGTCATGATAGTAACTCGTATGATGAGATTACACGCAAGTAACTGACTTGGCCAGCTCGGATGCTAGCTTGAACTGTGTTAAAGTTGCTTTGCCTCAGTTTGTGAAAAAGCAACTCACGCCCAAAATAGAATTAAAAAAATAAGATCTTACCATAAGTTGTTTGGTTTTATTTGAGTTAAGAACAAACAAGCACCAAAAAGGCAATGCGTATACAGTAACAAATTTTTTGCTAATAGCTGTTTTGTTATATCTAAAAAAACATCTAAAATGCAATCATTATAAATCAGTACATAAAAGAGAAGCAATCTTCAAATACTGCGGTTTATCTCTTCAAGCAAAGTCATCTATGCTAAATAAAAAAATGTATAAATAAAAATAAAAACGCAACTAAAGCTTTATTTATTGTCAGTTTACACATAGCAAACGCTGAAAAGCTTTATACCATTATTGAGGCATTGATTAAATCTTGAGTGATGATGTTGTAAATTATTTGTTAGGTTCAGACGTTGCCAAAAAAATGTATACTGTGCAGCTACCAAATAACTCTATAAGCAAGCAAGTATACAGTATTTTAGAGTATGTGAAAAACGAAGCTTATCGTCAGTGAAAGTGCAAGATCTCGTATTTGCATTTTTGTCAAAAATTGTTTTATCTCATTTAAATCAGAGTTGTCCTAACGGGTATTTTTTTAACTATTTGTTTTTTTAGTGTAAATTTTTCTACACGGCACGTGTGATTCGTGATATGTGTCAATGCTAAAAATGCTTAGTAAGGTTTGTCATTTCATCATAAATAGACTTACAAATGAACAGCGCTTGCAAATCATTTAATTTTATTATAAAAATTTGTGGTCTGTAAAAAATGTGTTTAGCAAATTACGACCATTTTATGGTCGTCATAACCGACCCACCGAACAAGCTATTCAAACTATTGTGGCCAAATTTTGCACCAGTTTCACTTTATTAAACATTAATCCATCAACCCGTATGCGGAGAGTGCGTATCAAGAAGAAAATTGCTGATGTATTGGCCAATGTTAATGAAGATTGCGATATGTCAATTCGTCGCCGTTCTCAACAATTGGGCTTGTGTTATTTGACCACATGAAAGATTTTACTTAAGAACTTCGGTATGAAACCATACAAAATACAGCTGCTGCAAGAACTAAAGCCGGGTGACCTACCACAACGTCGTTTGTTTGCTGAATAGGCCTTAGAAAAGTTTGATAAAAATCTATTTTTTTATCAAAAAATTATCTTTATCAACAAAGCTTATTTTTGGCTCAAAGGGTATGTCAACAAACAGAGTTGCCAAGTTTGGTCTAACAAACAACCAGAAGCAGTTCAAGAGCTACCACTACACCCTAAAAAATGCACTGTTTGGTGCGGTTTGTAGTCCGGCGGCATTATTGGCCCGTACTTTTAAAAATAATGAAAATCGCAACGTTACAGTCATAGGAGTAAGGTACCGTGCAATGCTTACCGACTTTTTTTGCCCAAAATGAAAGATTTAGACTTGGTTGACATGTAGTTTCAACAAAACGGTGCCACATGCCACACGGCACACAATACCATGGACCAATTGAGAGGCGAGTTTGGTGAGCAATTAATCTCACGTTTTGGAGCCGTCTATTGGCCGCCAAGATCATGCAATCTGACCTCACTAGACAATTTTTTGTAGGGCTACGAAAAGTTTCTCGTGTACAGGGACAAGCCAGCCACAATTGCAGCACTGGAAGACAAAATTACAGCTGCCGTTGGTTAGATACCAGCCAAAATGTTGGAAAAAGTATACCAAAATTGGAGCTTACGGATAAACATTTGCATGAAATATTATTTAGAAAGTAAATAGCAGACATTAATGTATTGCCCCAAATAAATATTTCATTCATTATTAAAAATATATTATTTTTTCAAATTTTTAAAAACCAAACGTTTAAAAAATCACCATTTACATATACGTGTACAAAACCTCAAATCTTTCAGTTTATTTTAATTATCATATTGTGATTTACAATAATTCAGAAAAATAGAACATAAAATTCTTTTATCTATACTTGAAATATGAAGTTTTTATCGTTTCCTGTAGTTTTTTTTGTATATGCACATACAAGATCTTGCACTTTCAGCGACGTTATAAAAAAATTAAAAACTTGTAACTTTAGTAACTTTAGTAACTTATACAGCTTTGATGAAAGTATCTACGTTGCGGGATTTGTTGTTTTTTTGTGTTTGTAAGGTATATATTTGAAATGCAATTAAAATAAATAATTTAATGAGTGAAGTGCTTAAAACTTAAAAATTAAAAAAAAATATGTACAAAAAAATGGTGATGAATAGAGCAAATGTGTAGAGCTTTGCAGTAATTGAAAAACTAAAAAAATCGTGTTTAAGATAAAGAAAATGTATAATATTTATGTTAAAAGCCGCTCTCCAAAAATATGAGTATAGATTACTAAGATCACTTGTTACACACCAAGTGCGGTGGTTATCAAAAAAACAAATTTTATCTTGACAGTTGAAACTAAAAGATGCGTGATGAACACATTTATAGAAAGGTTTTTTAACCAACAATTAACTGATGTCAATTGGTGGCTTAAATTGAGTTATCTTTCTGATCTCTTTAAAATACTATATGAAACCATCACTTTTCTTCAAGGGAAAGAAGAAGCACGATAACAAAAAATAAAAACTTTTGCAAGCATTGTCAAAACAAATAAGATCAACCTTTAAACCAGCTTCCTCAAAATTTGCTTAAAATCAGCAAAGACATCAATTTAAAACAGAAATACTGTGAATAAAGCCAAGAAAAGTTCTGAATGCAGGTGTATTATAAAAACATTGTTATTGCGAGTTTTGTTGAGTCTGCATTCTCAACGTACGCATACATTAATTTGAAAAAAAACTTAACTAAACTTTCCATAAACACTTAGGTATTTATGAAAAGTTTATCCAAACAGTTATTCATTGCATTAAAGACAAATAAGCAATAAATTTGCACTGTTTTTCTTTTTTTCAAACTGCGTCAAAAAAAGTTTGGATAACAGAACCAAAATGTCTTCTACATAAGTTTTGTCATTGCTGTAACAGATTCATGTATTGTTTTAACTCGCGTGTTTTGTCGCTTGGCAAGATATAAAGACTAAATCATTTGCCAAGTTTAAAAAAATGTTGCTTAATAAGCATCGGTTAAAGTTAAACAAACATTGGCACAAATTAAAAAAGATTTCTAAACACACATTTGCTGTTGCGTAGTTGGTGCACATACAAACAATGCATCTTAAGAATCAGAATTTATATTTTTTTATTAATTATTTGCTTAATAATGTCACAGTGTGATGAAACTTGTCGAAGTTTATAAAATAAATCTGTTTTAATTATGTAATATCAGTTTTTTTTGCTAATTTCTAGAAAATGTAAACTTTGGTGCAATTTTTTAAATTCTTTCCTTAGATTTTAAATCATTTGGATGAAACTGTACATACCCATTCAACTATTAAAAAAAATAGAGTTAAGTTTAAAAAACAGCAGAATGCATTATACTTTGTCCAACTCGGCAATTTAACAACAATGAAGTTTGTAATTATGATAAAATATAATAATAATTTAAAAGTTAATACTTAAATTAATTTTAAAATCAGATTTAACGACTAACGACAAATTGCGTACATGATTTATTCATTCTAAAGTAATCATTGATAGAAATTAAAATAAAGCTGCAAACCTAGGTGATAATTAAATACAAAAACGTGTATAATAGTTCTATTGTATGATAAAATATAAAATAGATTTTAAGTCTCTTAATAAATGGTTTATAAACACAATAATATCCAAAATTAATTTGACCATCAGACGCTTCCGTGAGAGATCCTCCCTTAAAAGAAAACAAAAATTCCATTGTATCTTCTCAACTCTCGCCACATTTAAGAATTGTATTACATAAAGAAATATGTTATTACATTAGGTGTTCCAGAAACATGAAAACACTTTCAATGATTATATAGCAATACGATACAACACATGTTCTGGATTTTTATTTTAAATCGAATACAATTTGACCAGCGAAATATGGCTCGCTGCGGTTATTAAATGTGACATATGTTTTTTTTAAGATATGTGGCGTCTGGTGTATTCGGTGACAACCATTAATATTAAGTGGACCAAAGCGATTAGATATACGAACACATATGCATCTTTTGACCATAAGACCGATCTTCCCTCGGGCCGAGGGCGGAATGTATTGACAGATTGAAACCATCAGGCAGCCAGACATAGCACTCGCCTATGTTTAGTCTATCTATGGGGTAGTTTCTAACCCTTAAAAGTTTACTTTCTAGCTATACCACATTTTTAATATATTCTACAAAGTCTGCCAAATGTTTTATGGGCAATTAAAGGACAGGTGAAATTTCGAATATATTTTATAAAATAGAACACATGTTAAGTATGCAATGGCAACATTTGAATTTACTTTTTAAAATACATGATTAATTGTAAATAAATTGTAATAAGTAATATGTACATATTTATATAATAAGATATGTGAAGGTTCAAGTATGTCAAAGGTCCTTCATGCAGTGGGTCATATTGTCCTAACAATTATTAATTATAATTTACATTTATTTATATACCCGTCTTGTACTTTGACACAAATTTACAACATAATTAAAATGCCACAACCATTTTCGTATATTAGTCATTAGTTTAAACATCTAACCACATTTCCTATACACATTTTTTTATTAAATGCACACATTAAAATCTATTTGTAATTATATGCAATTTATAAATATGCAAAACCAAGAATTTAATGTAGTAATAGTTATTTTTTTAAATTATTAGTTGAATTATAAATATAGTTTATAATATTAGATTCTAAATAAAGAATTTAAATAAAATATGTGAGATAAAAAAGTTTTATTGTTTTGATGTTTAACATATATTATTATTACTATTAATATTTATTTAATAATTTTTAAAGTAACTGGCGTTCATTTGTATATATCAATTTGCAATATATTATATTAATTAATAAAAATAACATATGTACACATACATGCCTCTGCATATCAAACACGCATCTATTTATATTTAAAAATAAATATATTTTTTGTTACATGAGTAGAGTTACTCCGTTACAAGATTATAATTATATCTTGTAGCAAACTTTTACCTGTTGAGGTTAAGCACTTACAATTTTTCTGTTTTGCCTTCATATTTATGCAATGCACATATTTAATATAAATATAATAGATGTCGGAATTGAGCGGCACGTAAAGTGAAATTGACGCCTATTACACAAAGCCAAGTCATTAATATGAAAGCATGTATGCCTTTTTTCAGGAGTATAATCTCCTTAAAGCAAGTGCAAAGTGTAAAGTCATGATGTAAATTGTATATATCTATAGCTGATGTTGACCTGACCAATTGACAGTTAGCACGAATCTCGTGAGTAGACTTTAGCAGCGTGCAGAGACGGACAATAGTGACCCGGACAATAGTGACTCGCCTGTCTGACGTCACCACATTCAATGCTAATGTGGTCATAGCATCATCTTTAACAGTCACTCCTTTACTGTCTCAGAGACCAAGCATCATTCACAATATAGATAAACAATACAAATAGTTACGATCCGATAAGTGACAATTGAAAAAAATTTATAATATACTTTAGCTTTTTAAATTGTTTTTAATCATTTTATATTTTATTATTATTACCAAAAAACTAATTACAAATATTTAGTGTTTATTTAAATACATAGCTTAATTTAATAAAACTATAATAAAGCAGAGCTTAATAATAATGTATGTAACTGACAACATATACTTAGATAAGATAATCACGTTATGATACATGTACTGACTCACATTAGCGTAATAGTTAACCAACTACATTGAGATTTATTCTGTTCATGTAAATTAATTAATAAAATAAATATTATACAAGGTGTTAAAAAAACGTATGATTGATAAACTTTCTTATATTTTTAAATCGATTTGAACAATTTAAAAATAACTTTAAATGATACTGTAAAGTCGGGTACAGTGTAAGCTAAATAAAGTTGTTTATTTTTAAAATGCAATAAAAAATTCGTTATTATCAATCATAAAAATTAATCATAACAATTGAAAGAGGAGGCTTTAGAAATTTTTAATTTTTAAACACAACGGATATTTTGTCATCAATTTAATGTTCATGAAGTTCCAGCTTAAAATGTAATTTTGTATTAGAGCTGTCTAATACGAGACTGATTTTAATATTACATTTAATATGACATGCGGCAGCCTTAAATTTATCAACAACAATCACCCGAAGAATTCTACACAAAATAAAATTCTATCCATACAAAATTGCAATAGTTCGAATGTTAGCAGATTGTGATTAAAATATCGAACAATTTTTTACCGCTGTTTAGTTAGCAATTCCTAGCAATAAACTGTTGTTTGGTATAAAAATACTCATAACTATGTTATAAAGCAAGCTAGAAGAAAAATAAAAACAGATTTGAATAGCTGAAGAAACGCTGATTCCAAAAATGCCAAGAAAGTACCTAATTAATGATTTGTAGAACTAATTAACAGCTAATTAAAATGACAAATAATCAATTAATTAACAACTACAATTAAAAAAATATATATTTTTCTGATAGATCTTTATGAGTACATCACGAATCCGCAATCAAAAGTGTTCGCGGAGTAAACATAAAATAATTAAAAATATCTAAATATATATAAACAATTTATGGTGTAATTAGTTTTTTGTAGAAGACAACTTGACGGTTCTTTTAATTGGTCAATTTTAACTCCGCCAACTTATGCGATGGTACTTTACTGGCATTTTTGGAATCAGCGTTTCTTCAGCTATTCAAATCTGTTTTTATTTTTCTTCTAGCTTGCTTTATAACAAAGTTATGAGTATTTTTATACCGAACAACACTTTATTGCTAGGAATTGCTAACTAAACAGCGGTCAATTTTTTTTGTAAGTGGCAACGCTCAATTCACTTTTGGTATGATCATTAGGACTATACCGACCGCTACCTTGATTTGTTGCAACTTCCCCTTCATCGCTGCTTCTACAAATAATTTGATAATCGATTTATTTTTTACTAGTACATTTAGAAAGGATTAAACAATGATAGGTAAAAAAAATTTAAAAATCACAAGATTTTTTGAGTTTTTAACCATAAACCGTTATAAAAAATCGACGCACTATAACAAATATTGAATTTACTTAAATTCTTTAATAAGTCTGACAAAACCCAGTGGTTTAAACTAAAAACAAATTTTGCTCATAATTAACCATACCAAGAATACGCTTATATAAAACAATCATTTTGCGTATGCTTAAAACCTAGCGTATGAAGTTAGCAAAAAAAACTGCGTCGCAGAAAAGGGCGCTTTATATATTGGCAAGTTTAAATTTATTTAATTAAATTTATTCATTTTCTTCTTTCATGTGGTGTACTTGGTTTTCTTGACGTTGGCAATCACTTTGACAAATGCTTGCCAGCCTAGAAAGTTGTCCAGCGCTTTTAATTTTAGTTTATTGCAAATGTTCAACAAAATTATTTTTTTATGCAACCACATCTCAAATGCTTCTAGGTATGTCTATATCTTGAAGTCTTTGTCTCCAGCCAAATAATAAAATAGACCACACATAGCATTTAATCATTTTTTATTGTTAAGTTAAGGCTGTCCTTGCAGAAAAAATTGACATTTTATTTTTGGGTCCAAATAGGTTTTTATAAAGCGTCCTAAATATGTAAATTTGTTAACCATTCTATTTGTGAGCTATAGTACACCGTGCTTTATGGAATACTTGCGCCATACATTTTTTTGTCAAATATTATTGCATTCAATGCTTGCTTAAAAATTCTGTCAACGTAGCTGTATGTTAAATAAATAGAAACTTCTTTTTGTATACAGATTGTTGTTGTTGTCAAAACCACAATTCTTACTTCTGTTTGTTGACGCAAAAATATGTTTTATGTCCAGTCTAACTTCTTAAAGTAGCTTGATTAGTCAATTATGCTGAACCTTATTAAAAAATTTTTTGGTTATTGAAAAAACATGCATACTCGTCTTTTTTTCACGGCATTTTTGTAGGTGACATAAGTTTCACAAACACGCTTCATTTCCAGTTTAAATTGTTTAGGAGCGTCTTGGGCAATTGTTCTTTATATAAGACTTATAACCTTCTTGTGCATATTAAATATATCTACAGCAATTTTGCTGCATAAAACTTTTATATATTATTTTTTTCTTTTTGAGATTTTTGTTGAAAGACGTTAAGACTAAACAATGTCTTACGTGTTTCAAAGGCTTTCCTAAAGCCGAATTGTGTGTTGTTTTTTAGTTATTGACAAAGCATGCAAACACGTCTCTTTTTTAATCACGACATTTTTGTAGAAGGACGTTGAAACTAAACAGTGCTTTGAATGTTTCAAAAGTCTTCCTGAAATCAAATTGTGTGTTGTTCATGTCTATCTCACACTTCAGTCTTATTCAAACATGAATTTTTTGTAGAATAGTTTTTAACATATGACTCATAAGACTAATTAAGCAGTATTTGCTGCACTTTTTAAGATTTTGCATTTATGAAACTGCTATAAACGATTATTTTAACCATTTTTCTAATCTTTTACAAAATCTGTATATTCCATTGAACAGTTTCACCACTAAGTTGATGTTGATTTTACTTTTAAGTTTTATTATTTCTAGAAAACTATTATTTGAGCCTACAGATTTAATATAGAATATAGTACAAGTCTAATGCTAAAGTATCAGGCCTTTCCAGACTATCTTTGCATTTATTGTTCAGTTTTGATGTCATTAAAGTTGGGTGACATAACTTTACAAGCACGCTTAATTTTCTGTTCGAATCGTTCAGCGGCGTCTA
Source organism: Tachinus rufipes (assembly GCA_963932245.1). NCBI lineage: Eukaryota > Metazoa > Arthropoda > Insecta > Coleoptera > Staphylinidae > Tachinus > Tachinus rufipes. The sequence goes on along the minus strand of OZ010745.1, from coordinate 64,016,598 downwards.
TATAATACATTGAAACTTTCTGTATATATTAAATATATCTACAGCAATTTTGCTGCTCATAATCTTTTTATTTTACACTAACATTATTGATTTGATTTATAAGTTTTTATCATCTTCAGAACTTTATATTTGGTAGCGTTTGTTGTTAGAAATTTTTATTAGGTAGAATTTACCAACTACAAAATAGCAGACCTGCAACACAATTTTACTAATATCTACTAGGGTGAGGCATATAAGCTTATAACTTTTTTGGCTAACTATAATTCCGGGCAAAAATTATGTTTAAGTAAAATTGCCTAAAACTTTAAAAGTTTGAGCTTTTTTATTATATTGTTAGTTTTTATTATAATTTTGTTTTTTATTAGGTTTTATGTTTTTAAATTAATTGTCAATAACGTTCTGCTAGTTTTTTCTTTTACTTAAAATCATCATCTTTTGACGTTATTTTTCTACGCAGTCTGTAATAACAATCTATTGTCGCTTTAGGATTTTACCAGACTCAATTTAAGTTTTTTTTTTGGTATTTGAACATAATTAATTATAAACTTTTTGTGTAAAAAAAAATCAAAATCTATTACCACTATAGGAAAACCTACTTGCTATATTAACTATGTGACAGTATTGCAAACCAACGGCTTTGTCCTTACCATTTTAGTTTTTTTTTTTGTTTTGTGATATGTTTAAACATTTAGTTTTTTGCACTTGGTTACAAAATAAAATAATTACTAATCCAGGGTTTATATTTCAGGTGTTGTTTACAAATAAAGAATGCTTTGTCTAAACTGTCATAAACTTTTACAATAATCAGGTATGAGCTGAAAAAACCCACATGTTATAAGTAAAACCAATTACTAGAATTAATTTTTTGTAAATGTTTAGGTTGGAATTGCAAGCATTTTATTAATTGTGTATTATTCTCTTCCTGCTTAATAGTAACCAACATTGATAGTTTTTAGAAAACGTCCTGTTAAAATTTTTCAAAAAATTTCTATTTAAAGAAAAGCTACGGTTTTGCTTTATGTATGATATTACGTGATTGCAATTAGTTGCGCGTCAATATTTAGATCAAAATTATGCCGTTTGCTAAATCGGACACACCGGTCCACAATTTCGGCTGCTTAGGTTTTCTAATATAATATTTTTTGATTTTTTTTGTGAACTTTAATTCTTATTGTAAAAGATTTGAAAAATTGCAGGTGTTATGTGTTATAAATACAAATACTAATAATATTTTTGAACAAATCAGTCCATGCTCAGACGCAGAAACGCATGCATTGAGGTTAAAGATGGTTATTTTTAACGGTTGCTTTGATACAGCGCGCTTGGTTAACTGTTTTTATAGCAGTAAAGTGTTCAAGTTTTGTGTCTATTGCAACATAGTTAGTTATTAAATAATATTTTTTAACTGTATTTTAGAAATTTAAAACTTAAATTAAAAAAAAAAACAATTTTTGTTCAAATTTAAATTTTAAAAATTATCGCAGATAAGCAGGATTGGCATTTGAAGACAGAATTTTAACTTTAAAAAGACAGAGTTTTAGAGATTTAGGTATTTCTATTCATTCTATTTGCCAAAAAGTGAAGTCTAACTACATACCGTTACAAATCATAGTTTAACTAAAACACATTACTTATATCACAAACAACAAGCAATTTGTAGACTAACATATCGTTAATTTTAGATTTGAGTTGGAGGTTAAAACTATTATTCACTGCACATAGGCTTCAGTGGATTATTTGTACATCAATTTATGTGGTTAATGTATGCTAAGACATTTTTTAAAAAACTTATTTTTATGCTGGATATGCCAATCCACCAATTTTCTAACAGAGACATAGTACTTGTTCTGTTCTTGTTTTATATTTATAGTATGCATATATTTTCTTAATTGAAAGTGCCTTGTCAAGATTTTTGTTATTGTCTCCAGGTTTTTTCTAAACAGCCTTAAGTGGTAGTTGGCCGTTTTGGGATGTAAAGCAATCTTTACTTCTTTTGCCTGTCTACAACCCAAGTTGTTATACCATTGTGCTTTAAACGCATTGTGTATGAAACTGGCTTTTTTGTGCAAAAAAAGTAAGCTATGCCAAATGTCAGCTCTTAAAATTCAAAAGAACACGTGTCGTACTACCTTTAAACTTTTAAAAGTATATACGTAGTAAGTATCATAGCTTCCAGATTTGGGTCAGGTGTTTGGGTCAATTAAATTTTACGTAAAATTTTACATCAGTATACTCTGTTTATTTTTTTTAAATTATCATATTTTTACTATGTTTAAACTTAAAAAAAATAGAATTTTAGACTTTAGTCTATAATTTTTTTTAAACTTAGAAAACCTTTAAAATGACCTATTGCACGTATTTTTTTCATTTTGTCAAATTTGTAACATTTTAATAATGTTTTTTTAAGTAAGTAAGGAGTTTACTTTTAACTTCAAAGACAGTGTGATACGTGTTTTTATTTTTTATTTTTTAAGGGTTGAAATTAAGCATGGATTATTTTCTTTGCATAGAAATCACTTTCTAAGAGTACACCCAAAAAAATTCTAAAAACAAATTTTAAAAACCAATCTATTGTGTATATTTGCTTTTAGTATAGTGTTTAAGGCTTTTTAGTTGTAATACGGTTTAGGGTTTGGGTCCACACATCTTGAGAGATTGACGTGCAAAGAATCAGTGCGTCAATTCATCAACCTTAAATTTACTTTTTGTGTTAAAATACCTTTCCACCACCCAGCTATGAGAGTTCTATAAAATTCTAATATTAGCTATCATGTAATTTTAAGCTATTTATAGCTAAAATTGCTGCTCTGCTGATTGTCAGAATTTGCACTTTTTTACCAGATATTTCTCAAGTTATTATTTCCATCAGGGATTAGTTCTGTTGTTTTGGCTATATATGCTTAGAAAATAGTAGTATGTGCCCTAATAGTAGGGATATTGAGACGTTTGGATCTTCAAAGTAAATTTCTCCCAAAGAACCTTGAAGATTTGGTACCTGTTTGTGCTCTTAGCAAAAGTGTTGCTTTTAAAACTTTTTTAAGAAGAGCCGTTCCCTGCAGTGTACCAAAGTCCGATAGTCGCACATTGCCTGTTGCACATGCCATTTGTTGCAATTGATTTAGTTTTTTGCTGACGTTTTTGGCCACCAGACTAGTGCCCTATAGGTGAGCGTAGGTCTCATGTCAACTGTGTATAACACCAGGCAACTGACAATATTCAAAGCATTGTTTATAATACTTAGGGCCGGTTTATTCATCTGTTCTGTAAGTTATTGATTAGTTACGTGTTCAATAAACTTATAGGTCACTTATATAAAATTTGGGTGTATTCATCCCATTTTATATGACAAATAATTTTTATACGGCTAGTACAACTTAATAGAAAAAGATATCTATATACATATCTGTAAGAAAGACAGAGATAGACTTACTAAAAAGAAAACGAGTGTGGTACTACTGCGTGTTGTTATTTGTTTGTGGTTACATTCATGTGAAACAAAATGGCATAAAGTTATGTTCTTTTAGTATTTTTTTTACTAACGGGCCAAAGTGATCTATTTAATTTATCTGTCTTGTAAATTTAATATGATGACAGGTTGTCACTATTGACAGATGAATAAACATTAATTCATGGCAATCTTATCAGTAATGCTATAGAGCACTTTATAGAAAGGTGAATAAATCGGCCCTTACTCTATTACTTCTGTAAACTTTTTTAATAATTTTTTAAAAGTTTTGGTAAGTTTTTTCAAAATAAACAAAGAGTAAAGTAAAATTAAAATTATTTTATTAAGTGTTGTGATAGTTTTAGTTGTGGTTTTACTAGTTGAAATTCAATAGTATTTTTATAATGACATATTAAATAATTCTTAAGTTTTATATTTTCAAATTGAGAAAAGGTACAAATTTACGTAAGTTTAATATGACGGTGATTACAATATTTAGTATTTAAAGTATGTTTTCTCTTCACATAAAACAACCGAGCAAAGTTTCTGTGTTTAAATTATTACCAAGAAGAATTATTTTTTATACATATTCATAATATTTTGATTGAACAATCGTAATGTAATTCACAATGTACTAAATAGTAATAATGCTTACTCAAATCTGAAAAAGTTATATTTATAAGCATTTTAGTCATTAACCTATTTCAATGATCAAACAAACATAAATGATTGAGGTTTAATTTTGTATTCTATAATTGGATTTTTCAAATAATATGTATCATAGAATATAAAAACAAAACAAAGTAATCGATCAATTTCAAGCTTGTCAATTGTCCTCAACTGGCATTTGTGTAATGTTATCATTATCATTTTACAAGCAATACAACAGCATTGTAATGTCGAGCAGTTATGAATTACATACATAACAACGCAATTATAATACGTAATTAGTAGTTTTAACCCATGGTCACAAAGTTTATAAATAAATGAAAATAAAATAAAATCTGAAGTCCATTACTAGTTTTCCTGGGTTAAATATATGACTTATGTGTTTTATTATGTTTATATTTAACCAGTTGGGTATTATTTAAATAAAAGTAATTGTTTTGCAATTATAATCTCATGTTAATAAAGGAATAATACAATAGATGTAAGAAATAATTGTTTTTAGGAATATTTGTATTTGTTCAGAATATATTATTTTTTTGTTTATATAGAATGTATTATATAAATGATATCAAACGCATGTTGGCATATTTACATAGGCACAAACGAAAAGAAAATTGACGTCTTTGGTGACGCTTATGAATAATAATATTAATATTACATATCAAACAAAGAGAGTTAAATTTCATTTACTTTTATTTACTATTATTTATTTAGGTAGTTAAATAAAATTTACATATTTTTTTACACGTTCACGTAAAGAAGTTTTACATCAATTCCCATAATACTTTCATTTAATAGTATAATAGCTAGTATTATCTATATTTGAAATCATTGAAAGGTTCGATAATGAATATGTAGAAATAAAAATATTTATTATTGATACAATGTCTGAGCATAATTATGATATAAAATAGAAATTTCTTTATATAATTTAAACGCTTACGTAATGAAGTTTGATGATAGTGTGAACGCTGTTCAAAGAAACTTAAAGCATAAATTATCCGTCAGATATGGTCCTATATAAAATGATCTACCGATTCTCGGACAGCATGGGCAGTCCAGTGTGTTCCGTGGGTGTTTCTATATTGTTTATTGTTACGAAAAATTGGGAGACAATTGACAATAGATTGCATAATGATGGCAAAGGTGTGTGTACGTGTTGAAAAATACCGTGTATCTCTCCATCAACCTACAATTTACCCCTTATGTAAGAAAATTATATATATGGCGAGGGTGTTTCAAGAGTTTAAAAATATCACACAACCCTACCGTCTAGACAGACAGTGGCGGTAGATGTGTGTCCAGTACACATGGTGGAGATGCCTTGAAGATGTTCTTCACACACGTCCACATGTGTACGATCATCCAACATCCCTTGGGGTCCCCGGTTCGCCTTAACACTACTTAATATAGAGCACATTTTACTGAAACCCATTAAAACATGTGCTTGCTATATTTATACTAAGTATGTGACCAGCTCATTTTTACAGATATACAAAAACTACAACATATAAACATTCCTAACGTTATGGTTACATTAAAATGAGGGGGAAAGCGGTTGCTTTATTTTCACAAGCGGCACAGTGGTCGCGTTCTAAGATAAGTTTTCTTAGTAGACTAAATCAGTTATTAATAAATCCTCTTTCCAAGTAGAACTTAAAGAGTAAATTATTTCTTCATGTCGATTTGTACACTAACTATAACATGATAAATTCTAAGCAAACAAATCGTTTAATTCTTCAAAATACATATATTTTGTTTTCTAGTTTCTTACTAGTTTCTTTACTATCTAAATTGTTATTTATGTTAAAAGTCCTTATAAAATATTATTATATTAACATGTTATATTGAAATACATAAACTTAATATAAAAATAAATAAATTTGTAAGTTTTATTTATTTTAAATAGTCAAAGTGTTTCTTTGAGTTGTTCATGTATGCATTAGTTGCGTATGTAGCAAGTTCTTTCAATAATATAATATTTGACTAAAAACTTTACATTGGCTGATTCTTCAAATCTGTTATTACACAGTTCATATAAACACATGTCTAATCAGGCATAGATTTTAAGTTACAGGTTATTGAACACTAAATTAAAAAAAAAATGAAAATTATAGTCATATAGAATTATTATTGTTGAACATTACTTCTAACATCCATTAATATAAGCATATATCATCCGATGCATTGATTTAAATGGTATTTTAAATACCTTGGAGTTTCAAAGAATCAACAATGCAGTTATTCTATTTGTAATGGAATTACTTTTTAAGTTGTTGTGGCCATTTTATCTTAACTATTTTATATGTTAGTTTAAATCAAAAAAAATATTTTTAATATTAAAATATAGTTATTATTGTCACATAAATGCAATGTTTGTAAATGTATATATTAATCCTAACAATTATGTTGATGGCATTTAATAGAAACTTTATAAACATATTATTAATCATTTTTATATGTATGAACTTGTGTACGACGTGACATGTTAACATAGCAATATGTGCTCATTATTTGGAGAACGGTATATGTTTATTACAAAAATAACCTTATCGGAAAGATTGAGTTTAAGAAATAAGCTATTATATTAATCCACGCGCAAGGCCTTCCTGCTGGACTGTTATTTAACCAAAACAAAAGTACATGTACTCAATTTAGACAAAACAGGGGGTCAATAAAAAGCAAAAAGCATTTAATCAATACATCAGTGTTTGTTCTAAATGGTCTAAACAGGATTATAAAAAAGCTCTTAAATTTTGTGACAATTTAATACAATCTGAAATAAAGCCATTCATTACAAGGTAGAACAAAGTCTTCAATACCTCTTCTTCAAATTGATAAAAACAATAAAATTTAGTTACTAAAAAAAACAGATATTTTTGCAAACCAATAAGCTTCTAATTCTACTATTATAAATCATTCTACTGTACCTATAATTCCGATTTGTAGTAAAAAGATAGATTAAATTTATTTTAAGCAACGGGTTGTAAAAAAATATGTTTTTAAATTAAATACCAATAAAGCATCCTAATCTTACTAACAAACTTTATTATGTAGGTTTTAATCACAAATTTGTAAGTCTTATCAATAGTCTGACTCTGATCCCAAAATCATAAATGCTTATGTTTCTCTAGATTCTGCTTTTCTGGCGACTTTATTTTAAAGTTACATTAATAATTTTTTTCAATAGCACCCTTTACGTTTTATACTTTCCAAAGACCACATCTACATACATGACAAAGCGATTTTAAATTTCTAAGTTAGAATCTGTAGCGTCTATAAACAAAACCTTAGAACAATATCTAAATGAGGTACTCTCAACTTAGTCAATTGTAACTCTAAAAAACTTAAATTTTTACTGTTTCAAAATCAAAATCCAAAGTATTGTCTCTGCTAAATATTATTTATACTAAACAACAAATCCATATCTAAATCTGCTTTAATTTGTTATTTATTAACTAGTAATTTTCTTTAAATAACCAAAGTTTTTTTTTATAGTTTTGCTGATAATACACATATCATACTTTCTAAAGACTTTATTTATAAGTATGACCCTCTATCTTAAAATTTTTAGGTTAGAATCTGTAGCATTTATAAACAAAAACTATAAAACAATATCTACCAGTTTTATCAATTTTAACTTAAAAAAAACTCAATTTCTAAATGTTTCTTAAACAAAATCAAATCCATATCTAATTTGTCATCTAGAAGTTACAATCTTACATAATCTTTTTTAGAACAATTATGTTGTTAATACAGCTTTAAAAATATCTAAAAAGCTAAGATTTAATACAAGATGTAAATTATTTTTTTTACTTCTGTTCAACTTTTGCACATATACAGGGTGTAGATTAATTGGTAGACAAACGCCAGGTAACTTTGTAGACCGTGCCAAAAGAAAACAAAAATCTTAATTCTAAAATTCTGAAAAACTCTTTGTTTGGCCTCACAAGGTCCTCAAAGTTTCAATTTTGTCAGTATAAATATTGTTTTAATTGCTTATTTTATGTACCAAGTTGCTTTCTTTTTTAGTATAATAAAAGTTACAAGGTTTATTGAAAATTAATAGTAAAAAAATATTGAAAAATGTGCAAATTACTTTCCAAGAATAAATCAAATTTAAATTAAAAATACACTTGGCTACGTAGCAATTTTTTTAATAAAATTTAAATTAAAACGTAGGCTATGCAATGAATGTCAGCTAATATTTCTATTTTATTTGACTTTTACTTTGAATGAATATTCAAATTACGCCGGTGATGCTTTAAAATGTCATGAATTCGATACCGTATATTAGAAGTAAACGGTGGCCAATATGAACGTTTGTAGATTATAATAAATAATAACATTTGATGTGTGTATTAAGTTGCCTACATTATAAGTTTGAAAAAAATTTTGCTAATTTGCAAGCGTAACAAAACTTTGAAGATTTCGTGAGGCCAAACAAAGAGCTTCTCAGCATTTTGGAATTAAGATTTTTGTCTTGTTTTGGCACGGTCTACCAAGTTACCTGGCGTTTGACCGCCAATTAATCTACACCCTGTATATAAAACTTATATACGTCCTTGTTTTAAAGTATCTCCTAATATATTTAAAAATATTTGTAAGTTGTAAGTAAGTTAAAAATGAACTATTTGGATCATTGCCAATCCAAATTGACTAAAAAATTAGATACTTTACAATAATGGCGTAATGTTGTAGATCTTTTTATAGATATTTGTATTGACATTGTTTAAACAAAATACAAGACATATTGCTTATTAAACAAATACTTACTAACAATTGAGAGATGTAAAACTAAAAACTTTTAATAGAGTTTTTTAGCCGTACTACCGACACAGAATAATCTTCCAAATTTAGTATTTTTCAAAACTTATAAACCAAAAAATTTATGTTTACAAACTCTTTAAATAGTCGTTATTTGTGATAGTCTAGTCTTTGGTGTAGGTTTCCTCCTTGAAATTCAAATGTGTTTTATATTGTTGTGACATTAAATAATTCCTAATTCTGACATTTAAAAAAAAGATGGTACTCCATAATATGTTTTTTGAGCTTTATATCTTATTTATAGAACTAAATTTGGGTAGCTATATGCGTATATGGATTTAGATTCTTGAATTCAGAATCTGGGCGGCTGAATTTGGTCAGCTGAATCTGAGCATTAAGTTAACATCTAATAAAATAGCTTATTTAAATTAAATCTACAAATCAATTAACTAACTATATAACAATTTAAACATGCAATACAAGTAGTATTAAATAAGTCATTTGAAAATTATGTGTTTCGAAACACGTGTAAATAAATAATAATAAAAGTATTGTTATTATTACTAATGTTTATTTACGCATCGGCATTTACAAGGGGCACTGCTAAAGTTTGCAGAATCAAGTACTGCCTGTATTGCCAGCGTTCTGCGATTATCATATTCGTAAAATTTGACGTTCTTCACCTATAATTCAGTTGACAGTTTGATTTTAAACTGATCGGTTTTGTTTCAACAAAATTTAACAAGATTAATAATTGTATGAAAACCTGATCGAAAAAAAAGTTTTAAATATGAAAATTTTGTATTGCACTTACCTCAAGATCCAAAAAAGGTTGTTGTAATTTAAGTTTAAAAAATATATCAAATTTACTACTATTTTAATACATTTATTATTTAAATCTAAGATCACAATGTGACATAAACTTTATGATTGAAAACCGGCTTTAAGGCGTGAGAAACAATAATATTTGTATTTTGACAAACACTGCGTATCATGGTAGGACTAAATCCTTATGAAAGCTGCAGAGGACATTTTAAAACCAATGAACTTCTCACTATTCCAGCAATATACGTTTTTTAATGTTTACTATATATACATAAAAACAAAATAGATTTTAAAGAAAATATAATTAGTCATCAACAGAACACCAGGACTAACAACATAGAATACAATCTACCAAAACACCGCCTGACGATAACCTCACGCGGACCAACATATGCTGCTAAAAAAATGTTCAACTAACTGCCAGAAGCTATCAAAAAAACTGAAAATCTTAAAACATTTAAACACGAAGTAAAAACTTTACTTACAAATATGGAACCTTATTTAATACAAGATTATTTTGCTTTGTAAAATATTATATATTTTTTTGCACAATAGTTAGAAATTTATCTAATTACTTTCCAAATAAACATATATTATTATAATTATTATATTATTATTATTATTATTATTATTATTATTATTATTATTATTATTATTGTTTTTTTTTTTTTTTAAACTAACTTGTTGTCGTGTTTTATCGATATATACGCGGGCTTCCCAAGGGTATATATAACTATGTTATTTATTAAAAAATAAATTTAGTTTAAGAAAGCACGTGTTATATGTGCTGTGTCTAGCAAAACGGATTTTTGCAGATCTGCCAGTGTATCTTCAGCTCCTATTAGTTTTAATTTTTTTACCGTTTCCTTAGGTATTAATCCTGTTGCAGAAATTATAATTGGTAATATTTTTATGTTTGTTGATTTCCATATTCGTTTTATTTTATATGCTAGTTCTGTGTATTTTTGTATTTTTTCATCGGTTTTCTTTATGATATTTTCACTTGCTGGAACTGCTATGTCTATTAAATATGTTGTTTTTGTGAGTTTGTTGGTCCAAATAATATCTGGTCTGTTATGTATTATTTGTTTGTCAGTCTGTATAGAAATGTCCCATAGTATCTTATGATTGCAAAGAAACAAGGAGAAATGTAGCCGGAAAATTTATAGTAGAAAGTCATAACAATAAATATGGAAAAAGAAGAAAAGAAGTAGCCATACGATCGTTGTTCAATGAAATTCCAAATGAAATCTTAACAACAAATACAATAGAAATGTTTAAACCAAAAATAAAAATCTGGATAAAAGACCATCTCTAAAGTGACCAATTAACACATACTAATAGTGCACAATAATTGCCACTGACAAGCCAATTTGGCTTAATGGCACTAAAAAAAAATAAAACATTAAACATGAAAAGAACATCGAGGGGGTTGGTTTTTAGTGGGTACACTCTCTTCAGAACAAGAGGAGGAGTCCCACACTCCGTCCATAAATGGATTTTCCACCTCCAAGAGAAAAAAAAAAAAAAAAAAAAAAAAAATTATTATTATTATTATTATTATTTCATCTAAAAAAAATCTCATTCTTTGAATGGCTGGGATTTAGGCAAGGCGGATTGTTATCAAGCCATACCTAATTGTTATTTAGAAAACGTCTGACAATATGGCATGTATCCAGTACGATTGTCTTGCTAATTGCTGGAAGCAGGTGTTGTAATTTTAAAGCATTGAGTTTAGTAAGTAAGGTTTTCGGAACGACTCCTGTAGTTGATATAATCAATGGGAATATACGTACTCCTTTCAATCGCCACATTTGTTTTATTTCTGCAGACAGTTCTAAATATTTATTTATTTTTGTGGCATACGTTGATTGTAAGTTGTGGTTTAGTGGTACTGCAATGTCTATGATTGACACTTCCTGCTGTTCTTTGTTATATACCACTATGTCAGATCTGTTTGCTTTTATTTTAACGTCTGTTCTTATTTCGCGATCCCAGTATAGTTTATACCTATCATTTTCAAGTACATCTGTTGGTTCATATTTATAGTACGGGGTATCAGATGGGAGAAGCATAAGATCTCTGGCTAGCTGTTGATGGATAATCTTGGCCATGTTGTTGTGTCTCTGCGTGTAGTCTATATTCGCTAACATCGAGCATCCGCCAGTGATGTGTTCAATGGTTTCATTTGGGTTTTCCGCATCTTCGGCATTTATCAATTATTGATGTTTCTTTAATAATGTATTTTTGATAGTTTTTGGTTAATATAACCCTATCTTGGATGGCTCGCATAAATCCAGTTGTCTCAGCGTACAAACCTCCTTGTTTTATTATTATTATTATTATTATTATTATTATTATTATTATTATTATTTTTTTTTTTTTTTTTTTTTTTTTTTAACACAGTTTTCTGGTATTTAGACTGCCGTCGGGTACAGCGACCAAGACTGACAGCTATTTTTCTATTTATTATATAGAAAGGACTTCCCTTACAATATTTGCAGTTCTTAGCAGAGTGCTTTTTTGCATTTTCTTAAAGATGTTAAATTCTAAGTCTATTTTTTCTAGATTTTTAGCTAAGTTTAGTAGTACAACTCCAGTAGCTGATATAATCAGTGGGATGATGTGCACTGATTTTTGCCTCCACATTTCTTTTGTTTCTATTGCCAGATCGATGTACTTATTGATCTTTTCGTCGTGCTTTCTTTGCAGGTTTGAGGATTCTGGAATAGAGATATCTATCAGGTAGGTATTGCGGCTTTCCTTATCTCGTATGACGATGTCTGGTCTGTTGTGAGGGGTTCTTACATCCGTGATAATGGGTCTGTCCCAGTAGATAAGAAACCTGTTGTTTTCTTCAACTGCCTTGGGTTCGTAATTATAGTATGGGATGTCGCCTTTTGCTAGTTTACATTTCTTTAGCACTTCCTGGTGTATTATACCTGCTACTAGGTTGTGTCGTCGCGTGTATTTAGTAGCAGCAAGGGCTGGGCATCCCGATATTATATGTTCAATTGTTTCCCGATGTATATGGCATTTTCTACACAGATCTGATTGTAGATCTTCTTTAAGTATATACTTACGGTAGTTTCTCGTTTTTACTACTTGATCTTGAATGCTTATTATGCTTCCTTCGGCTTCTGTGTAGATCTCGCCTTGAACTAGCCAGTCTACTGATGCTGCTTTGTTGACGTGGTCAAATTCCAGCATACTTCGGAAACGTCCATGAAGTTGTTTGGCTCTCCATCTTTGTATCTTCATATCGTCAGTGACTAGGTTTTTAAGGGGGGCATATATGGTATCTTTTAGTTTGAGGGGTGTGAAGTTATTGTCTGATTTAGTGATTGCATCTATCAGTGGGTTGTTAATTCTCTCGTAGAAGTACTTTCGCAGCCCCTCTACTATAGAGTATTAGAGGTTAAAAATGTCTAGTATGCCACGACCTCCTTCGCGCCTAGGTAGTGTAATGCGTTCCATACAAGCTTTGGGGTGATGACCTAAATACTGAGTAAGGTACGTACAAATTTTTCGGTTTAGGTTTTCTAAATCCGTGTCCGACCATTTGATGATGCCGAAAGAATATGTAAGTATAGGTATCACGTAAGTATTTATTGCTTTACTCAAGTTTTTAGGTTTAAGCTTTGTCTTGAGAATTGTCTTTAATCTATGAGAGAATTTGGAAAGAAAATCCTTTTTTACTTCGGTATGATCTATTTTGATGTTCTGCATAATGCCCAAATATTTATACGTTTCTGTTCGCTCCATTTTTTCATCTATGAGCGCTTCATCATTTTGGAGTTTCCTTGGTCCAACCATTATCCCTTTTTCTATGGTAATTGTTCTGCATTTGTCGTATCCAAATTCCATACCAATCTCCTGGCTCATGTTACCTACTAGCCTAGTTAGCGATTCTAGTTTTCTTGGTGTACTCGCGTATAGTTTTAAGTCGTCCATATATAAAAGGTGGTTAATTTTGTGGAGGTTTTGACGGTTCTGCTTAATTGTATATCCGTATCTTGTACTTTCTAGGGTGCTAGATAAAGGATTCAAGGCCATGCAGAACCATAGTGCGCTTAGTGCATCTCCTTGGAATATTCCCCTTTTCACCATTACTTCGCTAGTAGTAATATTACCTTTTTCAGTGTTCAGGTTAATTGTTGTTCGCCAGGTTTTCATAGTGGTTGCTAGAAAGTTTATGATTATAGGGTTTATTTTATATATGTGCAGAGTGTGGATAAGCCAGGAATGAGGTACCAAATCGAACGCTTTTTTATAGTCTATGTATGCAGCATGCAGGTTTCTCTGCGTTGTACGTACTTGTCCTAGTATAACAGCGTCAATTGTAAGCTGCTCTTTACATTATTATTATTATTATTATTATTATTATTATTATTATTATTATTATTATTATTATTATTATTATTATTATTATTATTATTATTATTATTATTATTATTATTATTATTATTATTATTATTATTATTATTATTATTATTATTATTATTATTATTATTATTATTATTATTATTATTATTATTATTATTATTATTATTATTATTATTATTATTATTATTATTATTATTATTATTATTATTATTATTATTATTATTATTATTATTATTATTATTATTATTATTATTATTATTATTATTATTATTATTATTATTATTATTATTATTATTATTATTATTATTATTATTATTATTATTATTATTATTATTATTATTATTATTATTATTATTATTATTATTATTATTATTATTATTATTATTATTATTATTATTATTATTATTATTATTATTATTATTATTATTATTATTATTATTATTATTATTATTATTATTATTATTATTATTATTATTATTATTATTATTATTATTATTATTATTATTATTATTATTATTATTATTATTATTATTATTATTATTATTATTATTATTATTATTATTATTATTATTATTATTATTATTATTATTATTATTATTATTATTATTATTATTATTATTATTATTATTATTATTATTATTATTATTATTATTATTATTATTATTATTATTATTATTATTATTATTATTATTATTATTATTATTATTATTATTATTATTATTATTATTATTATTATTATTATTATTATTATTATTATTATTATTATTATTATTATTATTATTATTATTATTATTATTATTATTTTTTTTTTTTTTTTTTTTTTTTTGTTGTGTTTTAGCGTCGACTACTAAGGTCATTAGCTATTTATTTTAATAATAATAACCTCAGGTTATAGACCTGAGGAGACAAAACAACACATTAAAATGGTTAAATAAATAAATAAGTAAATAAAAACTAAATCTAATATCACAGTTGCTTAAATTAAAAAACTAATATCACAAAACTTACTATTTAACCTAACCTAATATCACAGATGACACCGTAGCTGTAAAATGCTTCGATGCCAGACCCTAAAAACTAAAGTAACTAAACCTAATATCACAACTTAACCTAATATCACAACCTAACTTAATATCACAGATGACATCGAAGCTGTAAAATGCTTCGATGCCAGACCCTAAAAACTAACTAAACCTAATATCACAGATTGCACCGAAGTTGTAAAAGACTACGATGCTTTAAACAACTCAACAACACAAACTGATCAATAGAAATAAATAAATAAGTTAACACCAAAATCATTATAAGACAACACAAAAACTTGGTTACACCTGTTTGAGGAGTCCTGCGTCTTTTAAGAATTGGACGCACCTTCCCATGGACTCTTCTCTATTTAATAAAATAGACGCCACGTTGTTAGGGAGCTCGAGCCGATTACGGTGGGGAAGGTAGGCTCGGCATTCCTCCAAAATGTGCTTCACCGTTAGAGGGTCGTGACATGTTTGGCATTCTGGTTGTTCGTCGCCGGTCAGGAGATACGAAGAGGTCAAATTGGTATGACCTATGCGCAAGCGACATAGGGCGACCTCCTCTCTCCTGTTGAGATCTACCGGCGACTTCCATGCCGTCACGGAGAGCTTGATTTCCTTTAATTTGCTCTCGAAGCCGTTCCATACTCTTTGCCAATCCTCGATGACCTTCGATATGACGTAACCTTTGAGATCATCGGGTCTTACGGGAATGTTGTCCGTAGGATCCGCGTCAGCCGCCTGACGGGCGGCTTTATCGGCCAGCTCGTTGCCCTCGATACCCACATGACCCGGTGTCCAGACAAAGATAGCTCTCTGTCCAAACCCGGCCAGGCGGAATATCGAAGTTTGTACGAGCTGGACCAGCGGATCGACCGAGTACATAGACTGTATACTCAGGATGGCACTCAGCGAGTCGGAACAAAGGAGGAACGAACTGTGAGATGACGTCTCACAGTTTAGCAGGGCTTTATGCAAAGCATGTAATTCTGCGGTGTACACGGAAGCCTCTTTAGGGAGAGACCATGAATGGGCCGTACCGTCTAAAACGAAGGCACTTCCCACTCCCCGGTCCGTTTTCGAACCGTCCGTATACAACCGCGGAGAGTCTGGGTATTCGGCAACGATTTCAAGAAACTTGCTCCTCAAGACGTCGGGGCAAGTTTCTCGTTTGCTCTTGGAGGTCAGATCAAGACGAGTTATAACCCTCGGCATCAGCCAGGGTGGAAACTCGCCAGAACCGACCTCGAATACCATCGGATAATTAACGTTGAGACTCTCCTCTAGCTCCTGCGCTCGGACGCACACCGGCCTACTGACGGTAGGCCTGAGTCTGTATTTACGTTGCTGCGTTTCGTTGGCGGTAAATATGAGTCGGTTGTTGTGACCCCTCTTTGCTCGCATCGCCGCGGCGTACGTGAGTACAAAGCGACTGCGACGAGCAGCTAGAGGGAGTACACCCGACTCGCAGCAAAGACTCGGTGCGGGACTCGTCCGGAATGCTCCCGTGGCGTATCTAATGCCTGCGTTGTGGACTGCGTCTAGGGCTTTCAACCGGGATTTTCTGGCGGATGAGTATACCGCGCAGCCGTAGTCGACCCTGGATAAAACCAGAGCTTTGTACAGCCGCAACAGTACCTCTCTCCGCGCACCCCAGTTGATGTTGGCCAAGCACTTGATCACGTTCATGGCTTTTTTGCACTTTGTGACCAATTCATCAATATGTGCCCGAAAGGATAAGGTCCTATCGAGCACGAGCCCTAAGAAACGGACTGTTTCGACGCACGTGATTCTGGAACCCCGCAAGACAAGTGTGGGGTCCCGGTGAGGTCTTCTGAGGCGGCAAAAATGCACGCACGAGGTTTTCGTCGTAGAAAAGCGAAAACCTCTCGCCTCTGCCTCTCTGTCCACTTCGTCAATGGTGATCTGGAGTTGACGTGTTATGGCAGGGATGGTATCTCCCGCCATGTAGATCACCAAATCGTCGACGTACAGGCATTGTTTTACAGGTGTAACCACAGAAGCTGCAATATCGTTTACCGCGATCGCAAAAAGGGTAACGCTAATTGTTGACCCTTGGGGAACACCGTTCTCTAGACATACTGTCTTCGAGTTAGTGGTTCCCACCCTTACTTTAAATGTGCGATCGCGCATGAAAGATTCAAGGAAAAGAGGCATACGGCCTCTGAATCCCCATGCGTGCAGCTTCTGCAAAATTCCATAACGCCAAGTCATGTCATACGCCTTCTCCAGGTCGAAAAACACCGCTACGAGGTGTTTTCTTGCTAGGAAGGCGTCTTGGATGGAATTTTCTAAACAAATTAAATGATCAACGGTACTGTGATTTCGTCTAAAACCCGCCTGGTATTTAGCTAAAAGACCGTTACTTTCTAGCATCCACACCAGACGGTTGTTGACCATTTTTTCTAAAATTTTACTGAGGCAGCAGGTAAGTGAAATCGGTCTGTAGCTGTTGACGTTGTTTGGATCCTTGCCCGGCTTCAACAACGGAAGGATTATGGCCTCTTTCCAACAATCCGGGTAGACGCCGCTTTTCCATATCAGGTTGTAGATTTCCAGCAACCGCTCCGTCATGCGGGAGGGAAGCTGCCGGATAACCTGATAAGGCACGTCGTCTGGTCCCGGTGCGGAGGAGGTACCCATACCGTTAATTGCCGTTTCCAACTCATTTGAGGTAAAGAACGAGTTGTAGGGCAGGGAATCCGGGGAAGAGAAATTTAGCTGAGTTTCTAATTGTTCTTTTTGATGCAGGAATTCTTCACTATAATTTTGAGAGCTACTGGCAGACGCAAATTGAGTTGCCAATGCGTCTGCAATGTTGGCCGCTTCGGTAACTTCGCGTCCGTCGACGATTAGGATCGGAGCCACAGACGGAAATTTCTTTCCCGACACGGCTCCCACCTTTTTCCACACTTCGCCGACCGAAGTGGTCGGCGTGATCGTCGATACGTAGCTCTCCCATGATCGTTGCTTGCTTTCAAGAATTTTGCGGCGCGCAACGGCTCGCTTCTTCTTGAAAGCGATCATGTTTTCCTGCGTCGGAGATCTTTTGAAACAATTGAAAGCTTTCTTTTTCTCTTCCACAGCTACTCGTATATCGTCGTTCCACCAAGGAACCGACGGACCGGCCAGCTGACCGCTGGACTTTGGGACAAACACATCTGCTGCTCGAACAATACAATTAGTGAAAACCTTCACGGCGGTCTCGACATCCTCACCATTTGACTCTGGTGGGACCAGACTGGCTTGGAAACCTTGCCAGTCTGCGCGGTCGAGACACCATCTACGGGGGACGGACTGTCTGACCCGTTTGACGATGGTTTTAATAACGATGGGAAAGTGATCGCTACCGTGAAGGTCTTCTAATACATTCCACGATAGACGTGTGGCTAAACGTGGGGACGATAGAGACAAATCAATTGCCGAAAAGTTTGTACCCCTACCTCCAAAGTGTGTGGCGGAACCCGTGTTGAGGAGGACAGCGTCGCTTTGATCGAGAAAATCCTCAATCAAACGACCTCGCGTGTCTTTCCTCAGGGAACCCCACAGCGGATTGTGGGCGTTAAAATCGCCCACCAGGAGGTAGGGCTGTGGAAGCTGCGAAGTAAGTTCTTGTATATCTTCCAGAGTCCAGTCGAACTCCGGAAGATACAGGTTGCATATTGTGGCTTTTATCGGGATGGTAAGCCGGATTGCGATTGCCTGGAGTCTAGTTCTGAGGGTTATTTCCGTAAACGGCAAATTTTCCCTCAGAAAAATAGCGACTCCACCTTTGGCTCGGGCACCCGGCAAAACGTCACTTCTTGTGCACGTAAAGCCCCGAAGATTGAAATTTTCTTGGGGCTTGAAGTGCGTTTCCTGTAAGCACACGCAAAAGGGCATGTGCTTTACCAGGATCATTTTCAGCTCACAATAGCTGCGTTTGCAACCGTTGCAGTTCCACTGTATTATCGTCTCCATAATTTTAGATGACTATTAAATAAATAAAATAAATTAAGAAATAAATAACACGTAATAGACGGACAGCTATTAAAATAAGTTAACACAAAACAAATAAAACACCAAAGTTGTAAAAGGACTTTGATGTTTGGACATAGACAAGGCAAAAGATACATTCTTAAAGCTAATATCACAGATGACATCGAAGTTGTAAAATACTCCAATGTCAGAACCATAAAATACATAAAACTTAAAACTAATATCACAGATGACATCGGAGTTGTAAAAGACTCCGATGCCAGAACCATAAAACAAATAAAACTTAAAACTAATATCACAGATGACATCAAAGACAAAAAAATCTTTAATGCCAGAACCGTAAAATGGAAAAGACAATACAAGTACACAAATGACACCGCAGTTGTAAAGGACTGCAGTGCCGATACATAACAACACATAATTAAAAAACTTAATAGAAGGCCTACAGCTGTTGGGAGCGTGATCTGCCCTTTTTCCAGCCAGGTTTCCTTCTTCTTCTGCCTCTGGTACTGCCAGTGTCGACAACAGAAACTTCTGATGCCGTACTGGATCCGTCGTCACCGTTGCTGGAAGAGGGGTCATCCCGCTTCCGTTTACCCGGATCAAACAGATCCATATCTATTTGTTTTGGCGTTTCTGCCAAAACAAGTTTGGTCAGGTCAGTTTCAAAACCAACCTGAGAATGTGTGGGGGGTACATCCCCCACGTTTTTGGTTAAAGAAACCGAAGTTTTCCTTAACCGTTGTTGCCCCGGAGGTTTGGGTGGGGGCATGTTTGGTTTAATGACCGGTATTAGCGGTCTATTTGCTGTAGGAAATTGATTATGCCCGCTTAATGCAGCAATAAGGGGCGGCAAAAGTTTATTTATAAGCTCGTTCACATCCACTGAGTTTTTTGATGCAGTCGCTGCTTTGGCGTATGATATTCCGGCAATTGGTGTAGAGACTAATACCAATTTGCGTGCTTCAAAATATGTTAGTTTGTTTTTCGTCATTATTTCTTTGATAGCGAATTCCTCTTTGTATTTCGGACAATTACGTGATCTTGCGGAGTGCTCTCCTCCGCAATTGACACACGTAATTGGCTGTTCGCATTCGCTACCTTCATGCAAAGGTTTACCACACGCGCAAATCTGCTCCTTGGAACAACGAGCAGCTGTGTGTCCAAACCTCTGACATTTGAAGCAACGCATTGGTGCCGGAATATATGCCCTGACTGGGAGACTATAGAAAGCCCCTTTAACTGTAGTGGGAAGTTGAGGGCGGTTGAACGTCAATATATGATTAGGGGTTTCTTCGCGTTTTCCGTCGCGCATGCTAGAAATGCGACGCGCTTCGATAACCCCCTGACCACTCATGTTCTCTACAATTTCCTCTAACGTGCAATTTAAAAAGTCTCTGCAGTAGACAATTCCCTTACAGGAATTCAATGTTTTGTGAGCTGAGACTGTCACGTTCATATCTGATATACGGTTACATTTTAGCAATTTCGATGACTGAGCGGCTGAAACTGTTTCTACAAGAAGGCCATCTCTGACCTTCTTAATAGATTTAGTATCACCGATCAGTCCGTATAAACATTTACTTATTAAGAAGGGGCTTACTTTATCAAAGTTGCCCTCTTCTCTAGTTACCAGGATGAACCGAGGGACAGGTCCCGCCTTCTCATCACTGGCACTGTTTGACAAAATAGCTTTGCCAGACTTCTTCCCTTTTGTCGAAGAAGAAGCTGGGGGGTCCGATTTGTCATCGGAAGGGGACCGGGTAGCATTATCCATTGGCACAACCCGATCAGTTGTACCAACTTCCGAACAATTGACTACTGCGCTACCGGAGCAATGTTCTCCCACTCCGGTAGTTGCCAAATCCGTGCCGATTATGAAGCCCCTGTCAGATTTAACTGACGGCACGGACTGGGGGCGTGATTTTAAATGAGACATCATTAAAAAAAAGTTGCGTTTTACCTTCCGCCAGGTTGGGAATGAAAGGAAAAGAAGGTTAAAGGGTTAAAATGTGAATGACAGGAATAGGGAAGGGTAGCCAGGAATGGCTTTAGGTACATTTGGTTTGGCTTCTGCTCATTGACCCATCCGGCATGAGTGGCCCTGCCAGGAGTTTAAACTCCCGCCGGCATAGCTCGAGCAGAAGTTACTCAGCCCCCTCACCACGACAAGGTAGTACCCACGAGGGGGATTATTATTATTATTATTATTATTATTATTATTATTATTATTATTATTATTATTATTATTATTATTATTATTATTATTATTATTATTATTATTATTATTATTATTATTATTATTATTATTATTATTATTATTATTATTATTATTATTATTATTATTATTATTATTATTATTATTATTATTATTATTATTATTATTATTATTATTATTATTATTATTATTATTATTATTATTATTATTATTATTATTATTATTATTATTATTATTATTATTATTATTATTATTATTATTATTATTATTATTATTATTATTATTATTATTATTATTATTATTATTATTATTATTATTATTATTATTATTATTATTATTATTATTATTATTATTATTATTATTATTATTATTATTATTATTATTATTATTATTATTATTATTATTATTATTATTATTATTATTATTATTATTATTATTATTATTATTATTATTATTATTATTATTATTATTATTATTATTATTATTATTATTATTATTATTATTATTATTATTATTATTATTATTATTATTATTATTATTATTATTATTATTATTATTATTATTATTATTATTATTATTATTATTATTATTATTATTATTATTATTATTATTATTATTATTATTATTATTATTATTATTATTATTATTATTATTATTATTATTATTATTATTATTATTATTATTATTATTATTATTATTATTATTATTATTATTATTATTATTATTATTATTATTATTATTATTATTATTATTATTATTATTATTATTATTATTATTATTATTATTATTATTATTATTATTATTATTATTATTATTATTATTATTATTATTATTATTATTATTATTTTTTTTTTTTTTTTTGTTGTGTTTTAGCGTCGACTACTAAGGTCATTAGCTATTTATTTTAATAATAATAACCTCAGGTTATAGACCTGAGGAGACAAAACAACACATTAAAATGGTTAAATAAATAAATAAATAAATTAAAACTAAATCTAATATCACAGTTGCTTAAATTAAAAAACTAATATCACAAAACTTACTATTTAACCTAACCTAATATCACAGATGACACCGAAGCTGTAAAATGCTTCGATGCCAGACCCTAAAAACTAAAGTAACTAAACCTAATATCACAACTTAACCTAATATCACAACCTAACTTAATATCACAGATGACATCGAAGCTGTAAAATGCTTCGATGCCAGACCCTAAAAACTAACTAAACCTAATATCACAGATTGCACCGAAGTTGTAAAAGACTACGATGCTTTAAACAACTCAACAAAACAAACTGATCAATAAAAATAAATAAATAAGTTAACACCAAAATCATTATAAGACAACACAAAAACTTGGTTACACCTGTTTGAGGAGTCCTGCGTCTTTCAAGAACTGGACGCACCTTCCCATGGACTCTTCTCTATTTGATAAAATAGACGCCACGTTGTTAGGGAGCTCGAGCCGATTACGGTGGGGAAGGTAGGCTCGGCATTCCTCCAAAATGTGCTTCACCGTTAGAGGGTCGTGACATGTTTGGCATTCTGGTTGTTCGTCGCCGGTTAGGAGATACGAAGAGGTCAAGTTGGTATGACCTATGCGCAAGCGACATAGGGCGACCTCCTCTCTCCTGTTGAGATCTACCGGCGACTTCCATGCCGTCACGGAGAGCTTGATTTCCTTTAATTTGCTCTCGAAGCCGTTCCATACTCTTTGCCAATCCTCGATGACCTTCCATATGACGTAACCTTTGAGATCATCGGGTCTTACGGGTATGTTGTCCGTAGGATCCGCGTCAGCCGCCTGACGGGCGGCTTTGTCGGCCAGCTCGTTGCCCTCGATACCCACATGACCCGGTGTCCAGACAAAGATAGCTCTCTGTCCAAACCCGGCCAGGCGGAATATCGAAGTTTGTACGAGCTGGACCAGCGGATCGACCGAGTACATAGACTGTATACTCAGGATGGCACTCAGCGAGTCGGAACAAAGGAGGAACGAACTGTGAGATGACGTCTCACAGTTTAGCAGGGCTTTATGCAAAGCATGTAATTCTGCGGTGTACACGGAAGCCTCTTTAGGGAGAGACCATGAATGGGCCGTACCGTCTAAAACGAAGGCACTTCCCACTCCCCGATCCGTTTTCGAACCGTCCGTATACAACCGCGGAGAGTCTGGGTATTCGGCAACGATTTCAAGAAACTTGCTCCTCAAGACGTCGGGGCAAGTTTCTCGTTTGCTTTTGGAGGTCAGATCAAGACGAGTTATAACCCTCGGCAACAGCCAGGGTGGAAACTCGCCAGAACCGACCTCGAATACCATCGGATAATTTACGTTGAGACTCTCCTCTAGCTCCTGCGCTCGGACGCACACCGGTCTACTGACGGTAGGCCTGAGTCTGTATTTACGTTGCTGCGTTTCGTTGGCGGTAAATATGAGTCGGTTGTTGTGACCCCTCTTTGCTCGCATCGCCGCGGCGTACGTGAGTACAAAGCGACTGCGACGAGCAGCTAGAGGGAGTACACCCGACTCGCAGCAAAGACTCGGTGCGGGACTCGTCCGGAATGCTCCCGTGGCGTATCTAATGCCTGCGTTGTGGACTGCGTCTAGGGCTTTTAACCGGGATTTTCTGGCGGATGAGTATACCGCGCAGCCGTAGTCGACCCTGGATAAAACCAGAGCTTTGTACAGCCGCAACAGTACCTCTCTCCGCGCACCCCAGTTGATGTTGGCCAAGCACTTGATCACGTTCAAGGCTTTTTTGCACTTTGTGACCAATTCATCAATATGTGCCCGAAAGGATAAGGTCCTATCGAGCACGAGCCCTAAGAAACGGACTGTTTCGACGCACGTGATTCTGGAACCCCGCAAGACAAGTGCGGGGTCCCGGTGAGGTCTTCTGAGGCGGCAAAAATGCACGCACGAGGTTTTCGTTGTAGAAAAGCGAAAACCTCTCGCCTCTGCCTCTCTGTCCACTTCGTCTATGATGATCTGGAGTTGACGTGTTATGGCTGGGATGGTATCTCCCGCCATGTAGATCACCAAGTCGTCGACGTACAGGCATTTTTGTACAGGTGTAACCACTGAAGCCGCAATATCATTAACCGCAATCGCAAAAAGGGTGACGCTGATTGTCGACCCTTGGGGAACACCGTTCTCTAGACATAATGTCTTCGAGTTAGTGCTTCCCACCCTTACTTTAAATTTGCGATCGCGCATGAAAGATTCAAGAAAAAGAGGCATACGGCCCCTGAATCCCCATGCGTGCAGCTTCTGCAAAATTCCATATTGCCAAGTCATGTCATACGCCTTCTCCAGGTCGAAAAACACCGCTACGAGGTGTTTTCTTGCTAGGAAGGCGTCTTGGATAGAATTTTCTAGACAGATTAAATGGTCAACGGTACTGTGATTTCGTCTGAAACCCGCCTGGTATTTAGCTAAAAGATTGTTACTTTCCAGCATCCACACCAGACGGTTGTTGACCATTTTTTCTAAAAGTTTACTGAGACAGCAGGTAAGTGAAATCGGTCTGTAGCTGTTGACGTTGTTTGGATCTTTGCCCGGCTTTAACAACGGCAGGATAATGGCCTCTCTCCAACATTCCGGGTAGACGCCGCTTTCTCATATCAGGTTGTAGATTTCCAGCAACCGCTCCGTCATGCGGGAGGGAAACTGCCGGATAACCTGATAAGGCACGTCGTCTGGTCCCGGTGCGGAGGAGGTACCCATACCGTTAATTGCCGTTTCCAACTCTTTTAAGGAAAATAAAGAGTTGTAGGGCAAAGAATCCGGGGAAGAGAAATTTAGCTGAGTTTCTAATTGATCTTTTTGACGCAGGAATTGCTCACTATAATTTTGAGAGCTACTGGCAGACGCAAATTGAGTTGCCAATGCGTCTGCAATGTTGGCCGCTTCGGTGACTTCGCGTCCCTCGACGATTAGGATGGGAGCCACAGAGGGAAATTTCTTTCCCGACACGGCTCCCACCTTTTTCCACACTTCGCCGACCGAAGTGGTCGGCGTGATCGTCGATACGTAGCTCTCCCATGATCGTTGCTTGCTTTCAAGAATTTTACGGCGCGCAACGGCTCGCTTCTTCTTGAAAGCGATCATGTTTTCCTGCGTCGGAGATCTTTTGAAACAATTAAAAGCTTTCTTTTTCTCTTCCACAGCTACTCGTATATCGTCGTTCCACCAAGGAACCGACGGACCGGCCAGCTGACCGCTGGACTTTGGGACAAACACATCTGCTGCTCGGACAATACAATTAGTGAAAACCTTCACGGCGGTCTCGACATCCTCACCATTTGACTCTGGTGGGACCAGACTGGCTTGGAAACCTTGCCAGTCTGCGCGGTCGAGACACCATCTACGGGGGACGGACTGTCTGACCCGTTTGACGATGGTTTTAATAACGATGGGAAAGTGATCGCTACCGTGAAGGTCTTCTAATACATTCCACGATAGACGTGTGGCTAAACGTGGGGACGATAGGGACAAATCAATTGCCGAAAAGTTTGTACCCCTACCTCCAAAGTGTGTGGCGGAACCCGTGTTGAGGAGGACAGCGTCGCTTTGATCGAGAAAATCCTCAATCAAACGACCTCGCGTGTCTTTCCTCAGAGAACCCCACAGCGGATTGTGGGCGTTAAAATCGCCCACCAGGAGGTAGGGCTGTGGAAGCTGCGAAGTAAGTTCTTGTATATCTTCCAGAGTCCAGTCGAACTCCGGAAGATACAGGTTGCATATTGTGGCTTTTATCGGGATGGTAAGCCGGATTGCGATTGCCTGGAGTCTAGTTCTGAGGGTTATTTCCGTAAACGGCAAATTTTCCCTCAGAAAAATAGCGACTCCACCTTTGGCTCGGGCACCCGGCAAAATGTCACTTCTTGTGCACGTAAAGTCCCGAAGATTGAAATTTTCTTGGGGCTTGAAGTGCGTTTCCTGTAAGCACACGCAAAAGGGCATGTGCTTTACCAGGATCATTTTCAGCTCACAATAGCTGCGTTTGCAACCGTTGCAGTTCCACTGTATTATCGTCTCCATAATTTTAGATGACTATTAAATAAATAAAATAAATTAAGAAATAAATAACACGTAATAGACGGACAGCTATTAAAATAAGTTAACACAAAACAAATAAAACACCAAAGTTGTAAAAGGACTTTGATGTTTGGACATAGACAAGGCAAAAGATACATTCTTAAAGCTAAAACCACAGGTGACATCGAAGTTGTAAAATACTCCAATGTCAGAACCATAAAATACATAAAACTTAAAACAAATATCACAGATGACATTGGAGTTGTAAAAGACTTCGATGCCAGAACCATAAAACAAATAAAACTTAAAACTAATATCACAGATGACATCAAAGACAAAAAAATCTTTAATGCCAGAACCGTAAAATGGAAAAGACAATACAAGTACACAAATGACACCGCAGTTGTAAAGGACTGCAGTGCCGATACGTAACAACTCATAATTAAAAAACTTAATAGAAGGCCTACAGCTGTTGGGAGCGTGATCTGCCCTTTTTCCAGCCAGGTTTCCTTCTTCTTCTGCCTCTGGTACTGCCAGTGTCGACAACAGAAACTTCTGATGCCGTACTGGATCCGTCGTCACCGTTGCTGGAAGAGGGGTCATCCCGCTTCCGTTTACCCGGATCAAACAGATCCATATCTATTTGTTTTGGCGTTTCTGCCAAAACAAGTTTGGTCAGGTCAGTTTCAAAACCAACCTGAGAATGTGTGGGGGGTACATCCCCCACGTTTTTGGTTAAAGAAACCGAAGTTTTCTTTAACCGTTGTTGCCCCGGAGGTTTAGGTGGGGGCATGTTTGGTTTAATGACCGGTATAAGCGGTCTTTTTGCTGCAAGAGGTTGATTGTGCCCGTTTAATGCAGCAATAAGGGGGGGCAACAGTTTACTTATAAGGTCATTTACGTCTACAGAGCTTTTAGATGTATTCGCCGCTTTGGCGTATGATATTCCGGCAATTGGTGTTTGGACTAATACCAATTTGCGTGCTTCAAAATATGATAATTTGTTCTTAGTCATTATCTCTTTGATAGCAAATTTCTCTTTGTATTTAGGACAATTACGTGATCTTGCAGAGTGTTCTCCTCCGCAATTGACACACGTAATTGGCTGTTCACATTCGCTATCGTCATGCAGAGGTTTTCCACACGCGCAAATCTGCTCCTTAGAACATCGGGCAGCTGTGTGTCCAAACCTCTGACATTTGGAGCAACGCATTGGTGCCGGAATATATGCCCTGACTAAGAGACTATAAAAAGCCCCTTTAACGGTGGTGGGCAGTTGTGGTCTGTTAAACGTCAATATATGGTTAGGGGTTTCTTCGCGTTTACCGTCTCGCATACTAGAAATGCGACGCACGTCGATTACCCCTTGACCACTCATATTTTCTGCAATTTCTTCTACCGTGCAATTTAAAAAGTTTCTGCAATAAACAATGCCTTTGCATGTATTTAAAGTTTTATGTGCAGAGACTTTGACGTTCATATCTGCCATACGAGTACATTTTAAAAGATTGGTTGACTGAGCGGCAGAAACCGTTTCCACAAGAAGGCCATCTCTGACCTTCTTGATGGATTTGGTGTCGCCAATCAGTCCATACAGGACTCTACTAATCAAGAAGGGGCTAACTTTGTCGAAGTTGCCTTCTTCTTTAGTGACCAGGATGAACCGAGGGACAGGTCCCGCCTTCTCATCACCGGCACTTTTTGACAAAATAGCTTTGCCAGACTTCTTCCCTTTTGTCGAAGAAGAAGCTGGGGGGTCCGATTTGTCATCGGAAAGGGACCGGGTAGCATTATCCATTGGCACAACCCGATCAGTTGCACCAACTTCCGAACAATTGACTACTGCGCTACCGGAGCATTGTTCTCCCACTCCGGTAGTTGCCAAACCCGTGCCGATTATGAAGCCCCTGTCAGATTCAACTGACGGCACGGACTGGGGGCGTGAATTAAGTTTTGACATAATTACAAAAAGTTTGCGTTTTACCTACCGCCAGGTTGGGAATAAAAGGAAAAAAAAGGTTAGAGGTAGAAATGGAATAGACAGGATAATTAGGGAAGGTAGCCAGGAATGGCTTTGGGTACATTTAGTTTGGCTTCTGCTTATTGACCCATCCGGCATGGGTGGCCCTGCCAAGAGTTTAAAACTCCCGCCGGCGTAGCTCAAGCAGAAGTTACTCAGCCCCCTCACCACGACAAGGTAGTACCCACGAGGGGGATTATTATTATTATTATTATTATTATTATTATTATTATTATTATTATAATTATTATTATTATTATTATTATTATTATTATTATTATTATTATTTTTATTATTATTATAGCTCAATGGTAGAGCACTTGCATATCATGCGAGCAGTCCGGGGTTCGATCCCCGAAATATGACTGAAATGATAACTTGCTCTTTATCCACCAGCGTGGTTCGGAAGTCACGTTTTAAGCTGTTGGTCCCATCAAACCACTTTAAACAAGTCGTAGACTTACTGTGGCGATGTAAAATAGCCGTAAAAAGCATAAATAAATAAATAAATTATTATTATTATTATTATTATTATTATTATTATTATTATTATTATTATTATTATTATTATTATTATTATTATTATTATTATTATTATTATTATTATTATTATTATTATTATTATTATTATTATTATTATTATTATTATTATTATTATTATTATTATTATTATTATTATTATTATTATTATTATTATTATTATTATTATTATTATTATTATTATTATTATTATTATTATTATTATTATTATTATTATTATTATTATTATTATTATTATTATTATTATTATTATTATTATTATTATTATTATTATTATTATTATTATTATTATTATTATTATTATTATTATTATTATTATTATTATTATTATTATTATTATTATTATTATTATTATTATTATTATTATTATTATTATTATTATTATTATTATTATTATTATTATTATTATTATTATTATTATTATTATTATTATTATTATTATTATTATTATTATTATTATTATTATTATTATTATTATTATTATTATTATTATTATTATTATTATTATTATTATTATTATTATTATTATTATTATTATTATTATTATTATTATTATTATTATTATTATTATTATTATTATTATTATTATTATTATTATTATTATTATTATTATTATTATTATTATTATTATTATTATTATTATTATTATTATTATTATTAATTAAGAAAAAATTCAGAAGACCAAAAATTGATAAAAAATTTTAAACAAGACACCAGCAAGATACTTGAGCAGTTTACTGATACATTTAAAAATCAAACAAAATCTCTTGCCAAACCATGTAGCAAAATACTGCATAATAAAACAGAGAAAACAAATCAAATACAAATATTGGAAATACCAGAAACGACACCTGAAAATATTGAAAAAATTATCATGTCTATGAACCCTGCCAAACCAGCAGGTCACGACGGAATTAAAACAAAAGACCTCATAGATACCGTAAAGGAAATAAAAAAGCCAATGACCAAATTTATTAATCTAACCATTAAACAAAAGAAGATACCAAATGTTTTAAAAAAGGCAATCCTGCGCCCCATCTATAAGTCAGGAAAAAGAGACAGTCCTAAAAACTACAGACCGATCTCTATACTACTAACTGTATCAAAAGTATTAGAAAGATACATTGAAAGAACATTAACAGTGTATTTGGAAAAAAATAAATTAATAGACATCAATCAATATGGATATCAGAAATCAAAAGGCACAATCCAGCTACTTGAAAAATTCACAAATACAGTTAACCAAGCATTAGATAAGAACATGCACGCTTTGTGCTTATTCGTCAACTTTTCAAAAGCATTTGATACTCTTGACCATAATACTCTAATAAATATTTCAGAAAATAATGGAATTAAAGGAGAAACTAAAAAATTGTTTAAAAACTACTTAGACAATCGAAAGTTTCAGGTTAAATTAAGTGGCAAACTGGGCGAAGAAACAATTATTGACAGGGGTGTGCCCCAAGGCAGTATTTTGGGACCAATACTCTATCTGTTGTATATAAACGACGTAGGATCATGCTTTAAAAATTCCAAATACTTTTTATACGCTGATGACACATTAATTGTATCGATCCACAAAAATGTACAACAAGCGTTGAAAAATATGCAAAGAGAATTTAAACAGTTTCAAAAATGGGCTCACGATAAAGGACTCACTATCAACAAAGAAAAAACAAAATTGGTTCATATAGTATCACCACATCAGCGAAAAAAAGAAGAACAAATCAACCTGATTTTTTATAAATCCAAATGTTTACACAAAGTCCAAATATTTGACAACTGTGATTGCAACGAGCAAATAGAAGTTGTAGAAAAGCAGAAGTATCTTGGGATATGGATAGACCAAGATCTGAGCTGGAAACCACACATCAACGATATATCGAGCACTTCCAGAATCTATAATTACGTATGGAATAACTGTGTACGGTCAAGCGTCGGATTATATTATTGAAAGACTCCAAAAAACACAAAACCGAGTAATAAAAAATCTACGCAGTTATTCAAATCAAGATACATACAAAGAGCTATTAACAATTAATCAACTTTTTAAACTCAGAAGTATAATGAACAACATAAAAGAAAAAGATACATGGACTAAAGTAAACCATTGCAAAAAAACAAGGAGAAATGTAGCAGGAAAATTTATAGTAGAAAGTCATAACAATAAATATGGAAAAAGAAGAAAAGTAGCCATACGATTGTTGTTCAATAAAATTCCAAATGAAATCTTAACAACAAATTCAATAGAAATGTTAAAGCCAAAAATAAAAATCTGGATAAAAGACCATCTCTAAAGTGACCGATTAACACATATACTAATAGTGCACAATAATTGACACTGACAAGCCAATTTAGCTTAGTGGCACTAAAAAAAAAATAAAACATTAAACATGAGAAGAACATCGAGGGGGTTGGTTTTTAGTGGGTACACTCTCTTCAGAACAAGAGGAGGAGTCCCACACTCCGTCCATAAATGGACTATTTATACAAAATTAAATTAATGCACTGTTGACGGAAAAAACTTTATAAGTAATTTGCGCGTATTTGCATGTAAACAGTGTTAAATTTAATTGTTACTTAAATTTATAAAATAAAAATATTTTGCACTTAACACCTTAAGGCTAGAGAATTGTCGGGTTTAGTCGGCCTGTCCTGTTGTAGTGCCACTAGTAGTATTGTTATGGAAAAATATTAAATCTTATCACATCTACGAAAATATCGGTAAACCTTTCTCTCTAAAAAAATATTGACACGTACAGCGCAGTTTTTAAATTAAAATTGGTTCTTATAGTACAATACGCCAACCAACTCAATATTCGAACAATAATAAAAAATCGAAACCGTGTGCATTGCTCAAGAACACATGAGAATAATGCTGATGTAGCTCGTAGTGTTGAAGAAAACCCAAGTTTGTCAATTTCTTGTCGATCTTTGAAACTAGACATTCTACAAACGGCATTACACCGTATTTTGCATAAAGACTTAAGTCTTAAGGCTTTTAAAGTTCAGTTAACACAAGAACTCAAGCCTGCCAATCACCATAAACGTTGTATCTTTGCTGATTGGGTCCTTCATCAAAAAGATCCAGAATTTTATCAAAAAATTATCTTCAGTAATGAAAGCTATTTTTACCTCGGAGGCTACGTTGATAAGCAGAATTGTCAAATTTGTTGCTCAGAAAATCCAAGAATGATTGTTTAAAAATCTTTGCATCCTCAACGTGTCACTGTTTGGTGCGGTTTTTGGGCTGGCGGTGTGATTGGACCCTACTTTTTTTGAAAATGAGGCTAGTGCAACCGTTACGGTAAATGGATGGCTCTACCGAGCTATGATTAATGATTTTTTATTACCGGAATTGAAAGATATTGATGTAGACAACGTTTATTTTCAGCAAGACGGCGCTACGTGCCACACAAGCAACAAAACAATTGCAATTTTACAAGAAAAGTTTTCTGACCGTGTTATTTCTCAAATAAATGATCACAATTAGCCACCATGATTTTGTGATTTAACATTTTTATACTTTTTTCTTTAGAGCCACGTGAAAGATAAAGCCGCAAATGTTTGAATTGTTCATGAAAAATTTTATGAATAGAATGTGGTACTGCAACCGTTACCGTGGCGGCCATTTGACTGATATTGTGTTCAAATGTTAATAGCATACTTTCCTCTTTACAATGAAATAGACATTTATTAATTTCTCTTAAAAAATACCCGTTTTTTTTATATCAAAATGAAACCTCTTATTGGAAAACCTTATATTAAAATGAAAAGTAAAAAAACACCCACTTCTCTCAAGCAAAGCCTGAAAACCAAACCTTACTCAATCTCTGGAATCTCTAAAAACCTCATTGAACCCTAACCATAGAATTAAAATTTGAATGATCCCGAACCGGTCTTAGAACGCCGTTAAATAAACAAAATTTTGGATGTTGCAGTGATTATAAAAGATTAAAAAAAAAATTAAATACATATGGCATGGTACAAATATTCAAAAAAATCCTATTAAAAATAAATATTAAAGATTAATCAACATAAATAAATGTATAGGTTATCGCGATTATGTTTTTAATTGAATTATTTATTATTTTTATGTATTGTCAAACCTGATAGTTTTGAATGTTAATCAATTAAAGAAAATTGTTAATTCTATTCTTTTTCACTATTTTAATTTAACCTTTTGACAAAAATTAAAATCTTAGCTTATGAGAGAATCATATCGTTGTCAGGAATCAAGAAAATTAATTTTAAAATTGAATTATTTTTAGTTATTAAAACTTATTTTTAGTTTGTGTTATGCAAATAAAAATATTTTTCCTAATTCTAAAATTTACACTGTTAGTTTTAAAGAGTGCCCAATGCACAAACAGGCATTGGTTTGCTTTAAGAAAACAATTCTCTCTTCCTAACCAGTCAAAAAAGCAATGTTAAAAACAACTCCTAAGTCTTAAAAGAAAAATCGTTTATCCAGGCATAGAGTTCTGGCACTAATCCACTATCTTTAGGTGGTAAAGTGGCTAATAAACTATCGATTCATCATAGATAGTGCAAAGACATAAATAGGATTATATGTGTAAAATAAGTTTAAACGGGTATATTCGTTTGGAAAATATTATTTAATAAATTCTCGTACATACTATTTTGTATCTGAAAAACTACAACCAACTTTTCAGCAAATGTATTTAACGTATATTATTAACTTAAAAAAATATTTGAATGAAAAACAAAAGTTTAAAACCAATTACTCAAACCCAATCCAACTCCAAAGCGGCTAACCAAATACATATAGACAACTGTTTCGGATTTTCAAAAATCCTCTTTAGTGCATCTTGGTGATATGGCATCGCTTGATGATGAAGAATGAATTCAAATAATTGATTTATGTGCTATCAAATAATAAAATATGTTTAAATTTTAACTAGAAAAAATAATATAAAAAAAATGCATCAGACAAATTTTATAGAAAATAAACGAGTATGTTAATTAAAATAAAATTTTATTTGAAATTTAATGTCAAGTAACTTAATATAACCAAAAACTCGATAAAATCAAGTTGAGTTTTTATTTAAAACTTTGTTGATTGCCTATAAATTGAACACAAAAAAAATAACAAGTAACAAATAATTTGTTATATATTTATCAAGATCGACATTTTATAATAAACTAGATATTAAAAAGAACATTTTTGTAAGTTTAAAACAATATTTTTCTATCAAAATAAAAACAAACTTCTAAAAAAAAAAAAATAATTTTTACTTTCAGCTATTTATAAGTATAAGGTATTATTAAAATTTATTAAACATTTAAAAAAATAATATTTAAATTTATTGTAATAATTTTCATTCTACATATTTGTTTACATTGAATTATTTGTAAAAAAGTTGTTTTTAATAAAAAATACATATTCAGTTATTATGTAGCAATTATAATTGTCTGCACATTAATGTTAACGAATGTTTATGCTTTTGTAAATTCGATATATAGTAGCAGATAATAATTACCCTCACATTGTTTATGATGTAAATGCGGTTTCTGTTAAATTTTAAACAGAAATTTACGTGCTGCTGGTACATGACCAGTAATTATTAATATTTCCAAGAGTGTTTAATTAAATTACACGTGTATGTTTATTTTGCAACGTTAATTTGTGTATGCAATAACCAATCGTTCACATAGTATTGCAAAATAAAGAGTATGCCCTAGGTATGTGACCTATGACCTGATTTCTATAGTCCCGTTCAGCCTCCAGCATAAAACTACTTTAGCACTTTGTGTGTACTACATAGTCCAATATGGAAATCCAAACGCTTCATTTATTGTATCTCTTTACATAACGATTCTGTGTGGAAATGTCAAATGGGAAAGACAATTGCCCGGTCATACGTGCCTGTATATTTATTGTGACGGATGGAAAAATTACAGGTGTTTAAGATTTATATGTAATTAAATGTTGTTGAAAAAAATTATGACGCTAGAATGACCCCGGGATGTTAAGACAAAAGGTTGACATTTATAAAATAACCCGCTACTAGAAAGCGTTATAGTATAATCAATTATAAAATAAATGTTATTAACGCATATTGTAGAAATGACCTTTTCTGCAATTAACTCATGTTCCGACTAACATGTTTAATTTTATTACGCGAAATGTATGTTATATTTTCATTTCAAAAGTAGTTTTGTATACTACTATGTTATAATTTTGTTTCATAATAACTTACTTTTTATACAAATATATCTATTTGTATAAAAAATTTAATTACATTTTAATTGATTCTACATAACAGTTAGCACTTTTACATGATGTTATGTGCATTTTGAGCATTTTAAAACAAAAATTTGCATTTTTAAAAGTAATAATAATTATGCTTTAATCAGCAACGTATAGCATCTAATATATTTACATTATCATTATTTTTTATAGCATGCATTATACATAAATTGTCAATTTGGTACAAAAATCAGTGTTTATCATAAAATATTCTTTTGATCAATAGGTTAATCAGGTCAATGATAAGTACAGTGAATGCTGACATTTTAAATTATCTTCATGAGTTTAACGTATATTTCACTATGCTTAGATTGTTAATTTTTGCATATTTACGGAGCTCGGGGCTATGAGTTGTAAATAGTTAAAATAAGTATACATTAATTTAAACTTCTGCTCATAATTATTAGAACATTGTGAAGTAATAATTTTTATCTTTAAATTTAATTTTCTTGATCTTGTAATTTAAAGTTTTTTTGTAATTTTAAAATTGTTAGATTTAGTAATTAATAAATGTATTAAAAATTTAATTAGTAATAAGTTATAAAACTAATTTTCAAGTATTAAAATTAGTAGTTGACTAATGTTGGTTAAGTTAAAAGATCACACGGTTTAAATTTAAATTGAGGTTTTCTTCGTTTCTTTCTTTCATTGACTTTGTTAAGTTTATAATTATATAAGTTAGATTTGTTATAGTAGAAAAGCTTTTGATTGAATATAAAAACAATTTTATAATATTTATTAAGTTTAGTGATCAGCAACAAATCTGGAAAATAATTAAACTTCACTGATTGTCAAATGTAATTCAAAATTTTGTAATTAACAGTTTTTAAATTTGATTGATACTTTACTTGTTATGTTGATTGTCAATTTTAGAGAATATTAGCAGATTTTATATTGAATGATTAACAGCTTACATTTAGTAATAATGTTATTAAATTTTATAGTGAACAAATATTTACTGGTGTTGATAATTGTCAAATTTAGTGATTATTTGGTATTTATCAAGTTTCGTAATTATCAAATAGTAGTGAAATTTAGTAGTAGATACCTGTAAAATTTAACAACTACAATAAGTATGTGAAAACTATTGATTGATTCTATATTTATAATTCACCGTTGTCAAATTAAGTACATAACAGCTAAACATATCAGTTCAAGTTTAGCATTTATTAATTTAGTTATTAATTTTAATTGGTTGATTGGTTGACTACTGTCAAATTATTAGTACTATTATAACTAACATTGAAACACATAATTGTGAATAGATACGAAAGCATAATTATAAATGTGGTAATAATTTTTTCAGCAAAAACATTTATTATTTAAAGTAAGCACATTTTGAACGATATACTTATGATGGGTTGCACCAACAACAGTCTAACTAACAGATCAGCATTGCATCGGCTCTCGGTCAGAACTCTTCGCACCTAAAAATTGACTGATTCAAACTGACCGATCTCTGCTAGTTATTTGAATTACGGTGTGTTGTTAACCAACCTAAAATTAGTTAATTTATTTATAGTAATAAATTCATTAAATTCAAGTTCATCTTATTTATAAGACTTAGATAATATTAATAAACGTTTTCATTTTCTTGTATTTTTAATGTATGGCATTTCCGTTATAATATCCAGTTTTAGTTAAATGTTTATAATTTGTTTTTTAGTGTATAAGATTTCATATCCGCCTTTATTTATCTTTTACGTCTTTTTGTTTTTTAATTTATACCATTTTTTTTTTAAATTATAGGTTTCAATTAATGTAGTGATTATCAATCTGTTATCAGATTATTTTTTTAAATATTTTTATACAATTTTGTTAACTATTGAATAAGCACTCTAATTAATTGTTGTAACGTTCTATCAAGCTTCTACTTTGTGTTTGCTGTGTGTGCAACTGAAAAAACTCAGACTTCGACGGACAGTTAATATAAATCAATTCAAACCAAAACTGTTTGGACGACTGGATTAGTGCAACGCTAATAGTTTTTTTTAATATTTTTTTTAAAGAGAAACGACTGCTAATTGTCAGTTTATCAATATTAGAAGACAGATTAAAAAAAAACAAAAAAAAAACATTATTATTAAAAATACTGCAATAACAGGTAAAAACTTGATCCAGTTGAAGCATTTATTAAAAATATATTAAAGCTTCAAATAGATGTAATAAAAACACAACAAGTCAACTAAAAAGATCACAAATCTATATAGAAAATGATCTGATGGTATATAACAAATGAGTTCAAGAAGAAAAGTTGCTAAAGAAAAAAAAACTAAAAAAAAGCAAGTGCGAGTGGGTTATCAAAATTTAATTATGGATGAAAAGACTTATGACTAGAAAATAATAGAAAAACACGGTTATAAACTGATAAATAAAAACAAGAAAACCA
This sequence comes from Tachinus rufipes, assembly GCA_963932245.1. NCBI lineage: Eukaryota > Metazoa > Arthropoda > Insecta > Coleoptera > Staphylinidae > Tachinus > Tachinus rufipes. The sequence goes on along the minus strand of OZ010745.1, from coordinate 63,978,997 downwards.
GAACAACATACAAAAAAAATAAAAAAAACAAACAAAAATAAAGAATGCAATAAGAATAAGTACATGAAAATAAGAATTATGATAGCAGCGCGCAGTGGGTAAAACAAGAAAAATTGCAAAACAAATAAAAAAATAAAAATTAGATGAGATTCAGAAAATTAGATGTAAAAGATATAAAACAAATTTTTAGTAATGTTTTTAGATAAAAAAGCATGTTATGTAGCTTTTATGATTTCAAACAAAATTAAAAAATATATGTTTTTCGATCTAGATGTAGCAAAAAAAGTAACCTTACATAAAACAAGTAACAGAAATAGAAATAAATTGTGTAATTTAAAAGCAGCAGCAGACCTAATAATTGAGAGCACAAAGTTTGAACACTATTAACAACACAAAATAACATGAATACCGCCGTCGCAAAGAAAATGAAGCCAAATTGACCATGCGTTAATAACATACAGGGGGGCATGCGCGGACTTAGACCATTTTCTGGTTATGGCATATAAACAAAAAGTAAAAAAAAAGAAGTGTACAAACAGAACATAAAAGAATTTTGGCAAAAAACAATTTAAAAAAGTACCATTAAAAAGCAATATGCGCAAATGCATAAAACAAAGATGACAAAAAAGTGTAAAAAGATTTAAAAACAAGTGGTAAAATAAGATAAATAAAATTACAAGAAAAAAATAATAACCTACTAAAAAAAAAAAATCAAACAAGAAAGAAAAATCGGTTAAGAAAGAAAAAGCAAAAAAATATAAAGATTTTATCAGAGAATTAAAGATCAGCAGACGCATCAATCAAAAAAAAGTAAGCAGCATAAAAACAAATCTGAAAAATTGGAAAAAAACATTTTAGAAAGCTAATAAACAAAATGCAGATAAAAACAAGAAAAAATTGATGCCCAAAAATTAAAAAAAAATATCTATAAAAATAATAAACAAATGCAAAAACAAAAAATTGCCAGAAAAAAAAAATGTTAATGTTTATTAAGACAAAAAATGCCGAAAGTACACATAAAAACAGATCAAAAAGTATGTGCAAATTATAAAAGCATAACACTTTTAAACACGGGCTACAAAAAAAAAACTTAAAACAATCGTTTAAAAATGGTTACAAAAGTGTGCAAAAAGAAGATTCTTTATCGTTTATACTGTTTAATTTAGCATTGAATTACATACTAAGAAAAATAGATAAGAAAGGACCATTAAGAACTAAAGAAACACAAATAATAACATACGCGGACGACATAACTATAACAACTAAGCAAATTCATAATTTGACAGTAATCCTAGAAAAAATAAAAAAAAAGCAAAAAAAAAATGGGTCTCAAAATTTACGTAAATAAAACCAATCTAACGGTATGTAGAATAGAAATTAAAGAACACAATGTTGAAGTGATTAATAAGTTTAAATATTTAGAAGTTACGATAACAAATACAAGAAATAGAAGTATTATATGACAATAAGAATTAACCAAAAAGTTGTGTAACAACATAGCAAATTAAAAAAACAAATACAAAACTATGATTAAGCCAATTTTGACGTACGCACCAAAAACAATAACAATGATTCTAAACGAGCAAAACATGCTGCTAGTAATAAAAAGTAATACGAACAATACAAAACAACCTATAAAAATTAACAAAAACAAATACCGAATGAAATGATATAAAAGGTAAAAACATAATTAAACACATAAAACAGCAGAGAATTCAATGTCTGGGACACGTCTGGTAAGCGGTATCTCAACAAATTAACAGTTAGAACTATGTTGGAATAGAATCTGGAAAAAAAAGATAAGAAAAGCCCAGATTTAGATAAACTGTAAAGATGTAAAGAAAGATATAAGAAAAAAGAAAAATCAGAAACTTGAAAACAAAAATAAGTGACAGGAAAAAATGAAGAGAACAAGTTTACCACCGGTGAAATTTGATAGTATTAATGAAGAGTAATCTAATCTGCAAAATGAATCATAAAACCTTCAGAAAAGAAGCAGCCAGATTTAATTTGGGATGTAGCGCTTATATATAAACAGATGAAAAAAATGTGATTTATTAATTGCATTATCACATTTTGTGTGGTAATATATATATTAATATAGGTTTATATGTGATGGGAATATATAGCTCAAAAATATGTGAATCACATATTGTCAATTTAGTACTTCATTAATTTATATAAAAATTAAAGAAGTAGTAATTTAACTTTTCAAAGTCAGTATCAGTTATAAGTTAAATTGACATTTAATTTATTCATTTGACAAGATAAAACGGGTTTATATTATTTTTGTGTGGTATTGTTAAAACATGTCAAAACAAAAATATTTCTACAAAATTGCCAAATATAATTAAGAAGCGGTTTCAATCGGAACATTTTTTTATTAAAATTGTAATCATTTATGCATTTATTAATAATATGGCACAATTTTAAAGTTTTGTATTTAATGAAAACTTAGTATTAGATGTGCTAACAGATTTGAAATTAAAATGGGTTAGCTATGTAAATTTATTATGTGCTAAAAAACTTTTATTGCTTTGAACTTCAGAACAAGATATTTATTTTCTGTAAATAGTATGCAGTGGCCACTAAAAAGATTTTAACGTATTTTTGTATTGCAAAAAAAATACATTTTGTTTTAAGTTTATAAAAAGAAGTGAAATAAATAAAAATAATATATTATATTTAAAAGTACTTATTACACTAAAATATGTTTATAACCAATTGTCAAAAAATGGTTTCTGATAGTTTAAAACTAGTAATTTTGACTAATTTTAATAAATTATTAATTTATTATTACTAAAGCAAGAAAAATAAAATATATATATTAGCCATTAGCAATCGAATTACACTAATAAACAATTTTATTTATACGTCAACCTAATAAATAATTAAAATATAAATTTATTAATAATATATATATGTACATTAATACATACATGTAGAATACAATAAATGAGATGTATAATATACAAATAATAAAACAGTTTTCTTCCTCTATCTATATTGAGAGCTCGTGGTTATTGTTGTTGTTTTTGTTTATTTTTTGTCATATAGAAAGATATGTTTAATTTTTAATTTGAATGGTACATGATTCAGTTTTTATGTATATTTATATTGTTTAATTGTTTCTGTTGTTAGTGTCTGGCTATATTTGACTGATGAATACTTTCAAGTTTTTATGTGTAATTATCTCTTGTTTAGTAATTTTGTATTATTTCTTACTTGTATTTTTGTTTTTATTGAATTACTTGTATTGCAAGACTGCGTACTCCGTTCAGAATCGAATAAAATATTATCTCAAGAAAATAAAATGTAATCTATTAGAACTGAAAATAAATCTACAAATAATAAAGTAACTTGTAGATACTAACAACAGAAAAAGCGTTATGTAAAACTTAAACCTCATATGGTTACTGGCACATCAACTGATAACGCAATAAAAAGCGCCGTGAAATTTGCACACATACACGTACACGGATTAGACCATTTATTGGAAAAAAAACTGTCTGAATATCTAATATAAAAAATAATAAGGTAATGTAAAAATTAAAAGGTTAATTTTCTGACGCTCGAATAAATCATTTTCATTCAAACCAATAAATAAATTAAATAAAGTAAAAACCCCGATATATGGTCAGTTGTGTACGTCCATCATTTTTTCTTTAAAGCAGAAAACAATCAAACTGCAATATAAACATAAATAACTCTGAAAATAAAACACAACACAACAAAAAACCAATAATAATTGAAAACCAAAATAAACAAAACATTTCTATAATACATCAAAACGCAATCAGTTGTAAATTGCGCAAATAAACTAAATTTTTTTTTTAAACGTCAGATTGACATTTTGGCTATTTTAAATTAAAGTTATTAGAAGTGTACATTGTTTACAATGAATGTTATAACAGCAGATGGTATGGAATAAGAAATGTGAGAAGATGGGGAAATTGATGCAGTTTAATTTTAGAAAATAAATTATTGTCAAAATTTAAGGTTAAGTGGAAGACGCTATTATTATTATTATTATTATTATTATTATTATTATTATTAAATATTATTACAAGATAAACCTAGTTGTTTTTTGTTTATGTGTAAAAGAACACAATCTAAAAATATAAAATTAGAGAAAGAAAATTAAATTAAAACTGGGATACCACAAGCAAGTGGTTCCGCTCGATATGGTTAATATTGTTAAAGATACTACATAGTTAATTAACGCAAATACTTATCCAGAAATAACTGAAGAATGTATTTTATTTTAATGTTGTGTATTAGTAGTTAACAACTAACAACCAAACTTTAAGTTAATCAAAAACAATTGCAATTTTATTTACAACTAAAAATTTGAGTTATAAAACTCTAAATGCAAAATTACCATGAATGAGCATTTAAGTTTGACCTATCACATAAAAAAATTTAACACAAAACTAAATTAAATATGCTAGTTTTAGAATTGTTAAACAATATGCAATATGAAACAATAGAAACTATATATTTTGCAAACTTACTTTACTTAAGTCTAAAATATTAAATTATTAATTATTATTATTAATTATCAAGAAAACAGTTCTAATATTAAAAAAAAATATTTACAGCCCAAAAACATGTATTTAGATTGATGCACAATCTAAATTACATAGACTCCTGCAGTGGAATTTTTAAATCAAACAACTTACTAACAGGCACGGGCATTCTTATACAGGGTTAGTCAAAATCACCTAAATAATTCTCCAACCGTAAAAAATGTTAAAACAAGTTTTAAACAAACAATTTTTAGTTCATATAACTATAGAAATGTAGTAAACTTATTTTTTTTCAAATAAAACACTCAGTATATTTTTCATTTTTTTTAATTCTAAGATTAATTCTTAGTACTTTTTGTAAAAATAATTCTTATATAAAATGCACCACTTTCAAATTACACTGATTATTTCTCATAACAACAAATTATTATTTATTAATTTGTTATCTAGCACCTACGCTTTTGTCATTTGTTTATTTTTAGAATATTTAATACTTAATAAATCAAATTGAAAATGTAAGAGAATAAAATAATTGTATTTATAGTTTAATTACAGAAAATAATTTTATTGTTTTATAATATATTAAGTTAATTACAAAACTAGTAGTATTTTATTATAAAATATAATCATATTTGTTTTGATATTAAAAAAATAATTTGTCAGTTTCAGCATATAAATAGTTTTACGCACCTTCTAAATACTATTAAATATAATCAATTAAATTTTCAAAATTATTTCTCAACTGTTTTTTTTATATCAAACTTTGCGGTAGTGTTGTTGTTTGTGCTATGAGATTTTCCTAGATAACATAATTCTGCGTAATCTTTAATCTAATTTAAATAAAATATTGTCTATTGACTTAGTGTGCGGATAGACCAATCACCGACTATAGCATCGCACTCTCGCTCATAAACTTTAAGAATTTGTTGCGTTTAAAATAAAGTGACATTATGGAAATGAAAACATTAATTGATTAAGTTTAATTATATAATTAGATTATTACAGTATTAAAAATTAAAATACCTTATGTTTTAATTTTTGTTAACAAATAGGGTACCCTAGCAAGCAAAAGTCCCCGTTGTATCCGTAGCCTTACAATTGAAATCAAAATGCTGCAATGATTTCATGTCCGTGGTGTTCACGACTATATTTTGGCTGCTTATTGTAAACAGAACAAAAAAATATAAATAAAAAAAATAATAATTTAAAACAAAATTAAAAAAATGTAATTTTTTTTTAATTAATTAATTTTTTAACGGGTTACAATAGATTCAAGCGGGGCAAAACATCACTTTCCGATCTAAAATACAAGCAGAAATAAGCAATCAAGGGCCAAAAATAGACTTTAGCAGCCTGCCGCTTTTAGCAGTCCGAAGACCTCTAAATTGCCGTATTGGCCCGCATTTTAGGGCCGAAACAGATGGTTTTGATAGAAAAGAACAACAATACTAGAAATGATTCTAAAATGAATTAACGTAAGTATTATGCAAATTGGTTTCCTATTACGCTAAAAATTGTTTTATCCTTGACCAAGATTTCAACTGTATATTGGAACATTTCATGTTTGCATGTAGACTTGCTAAATGTGATAAGAATAAAACTGAACCCTATGTAACATTTGAACTATACTATTTAATGCAATATTATATATCATAACATGCCAAGTTAACTGTCTTGTGCATTTTCATTTAAAATGTTTTTAAAACTTGTTGCTCGACGATTTAAAAAGGTTAGTGCGCTTTTTCTACAGTATTAGCGTAAATGGCATTTGCACGTCTATGCAAAATTACTGCCGTAACAGTTTTGTTATAAAACAAGTAACTATTGAGAAATTGTTGGGTATACATACGAGAAGCCGCTAACGCGTTTTGTTTTGCTTTTCCGTACGCTAATAATGTTTATTAACTCTCCCTATTTATTTTCATACATATATACCTACTATATTTTTTCTGTTTATATGTTTATCATATTTTTAAGTTGTTTTTTTGCATGATAAATATAATAGTCAATTATTTGCCAGAGTTTATTACAATAGTCTTTAAACTAAGTAAAAATTAATAATATAACTATTTTAAATATTAATTGGTTAAACGTCCTTCAATGATATTGTAAAATTTATTAATTTTTGTGTAAGGAACAAAAATATTTTATTTTTTGTTATCCATTCAAAAACAAATACTTATCTATTTTTTATTTGCAATATTTAAAAAAATTATTTTGTTTTTGCTGGTAAAAAAAATTGCAGATGTAAAAAAATATTTGTTTTTCTGTTAGACTTTTATTACATTTTTTAAAAGTTAACTTCTTATAGAAAAGTGTTTATTTGGTTAATTTTTACAGGCCGCAGTGAAGTTTCTTATATTTTGTATTTGTTTTTTCGACATTATCTAATATTTATCAAAACAATTACTACTATTTTATTTCATTTTAGTTTAAATTGTTTTGTACAAGCAATAGAATATTTCATAAAAAATAAAACAAAATCAATAAAAAGATTATAAAAGTGAGTTTGTATATTTCTTTTATTTGCTTTGTATAGGCGGTAACGTCCACATAGACCACTAGTAACGCTAATTTGTAACTACAAGTCTGCAAGCGCTGTGTAGTTTATATAGGCTGTATCTGGCTTAGTATATTAAAGTTTTTAATAGCATTTATTGTTCAATATTAGACATTGCAAATTTAATTACAACTTGTCAGAAATTGCAACTAATATATACATCTTTTAACAAAAGCTATAAACTATAAAACCAAACAAGAAGTATACATAAACAAATTAAACAAAAAACACTATTAAATATAGTCCAAAAATATTTGCAAATTTGCTTAGTTTTATAAGTTAAATAATTATAATAAAGATTATTAGCAAAACTTAATTTTGTTGAATTCATATCATGTCTTGTATATTAACAAAACAATAATTTGACAACGCAACATTAACCAAAAAAAAAGTGATAAAAACTAATTTTTCAATCTAATTCAAGTTAGTTAGCGATAGTTTTCAATCATTAATGCAATGTAAAGTTTGGTCAAAACATAACCATAATTACTAATAAACAAAAGCCAGTTAAGATTTTACTGCTTTAAAAATTTGCGTTTATGAATTTACGTATCAAATATATCATTACATTATTTTAAAATAATGACATAGATTTTCCTATAGAAATGTTTGAAGAACAGAGTCAACATCAGTAATACTAAATCTGTATCAAATCTAGCAAGAAATTTATACAGTTTCAAAGTAAATAATTTCAGTTATGATTTATTTTAAATAAAATAAGTAAAATGCAATTTTTTTTTTAGGTTTTTTGTTTTTTTATTTTATTCTTTTTTGTTCACATTTAAAAATTAAATTTTATTAAGAATATGCTTAGCTTAGGTTGGGCAATACATTAAAGTAACATTGTGTTGCTATGAAATGTTATTTTGAATCAACTGTTGATATATTGCTTATTAATGTGACGGGTTACATAAAGAACAAAACTTGTTTGGTTACAACAAATGGATAGTAGAAAGGGATAATCTTAATATTACTTACATTTATTTTTCATTTCAGGTAGTGTTTTTGTTAAATATTAACAAACATTGAAATTTTTTAAGTAAGAAAATGCAAAATGATAAAATTAACTTACTATTGCCAATAATAATAAATGTTTAAAAACAAAAACAATTAATTTTTTTACATTTTGTCAGTTTACATTGTATTCAAAAACATACACTATATCCGTGGCGGCAGTTTTTAGAATTTTGGTCAAAAAATTTGTTTAAAATGAGCAATAACAAAACTGGCGTAAATTATTTTAACTGAGTAATATCATATGTAGTTTTAATTAATTCAATGATGTGCAAAAATCAACATATGTACTAAATTTATAAACTTATGCAAATTAGTTTACTCTCTAGGCATTTAAAACCGCACGTATGTTTTATTAGTATGCGTGGGCAAAAGTTCTATAAGCCCCAAATATGTTAATAAAACACTACAAGATTTAAATAATAAACGTTTTATCAATATAATTATGACATTGAAAAATATATACAATTTATTTTTTTGCTAAAATATAGCACTATTGTTTAATAATACTTTGCGGAACTGTTATAAACAATATCTTTTGAAATAAGAAAAAAAAATCTATAAATTAGATTTACACTTGTAGTTTCTACAAATAAAAAGTTTGTAGTAATAAAAACTTGTTTAGATAGAAACGTTAATGTTAATACTATCAACAGCAACAATTAAAACACTTAAAAAACCTTACTTTGCTTAATTTTTAGTACTACAAATATGATACAGTAGTACATGTATGTAGCAGAAAGCATTTGTAACTTTTTATTATGAGTACAGTCTAAATCAATTTGTCTAAAATTAAATAATGTTTACAGTACTCATAAATACCATACAAAAATGTGTACAACAAAATTGTAACCACTAGGTATGAAATAGATATATACAATACAAGTGGGGGTTTGTTTGCACTATCGCACAAGTGTACAAAATTTATCTTTGCCGATCTAACATTCAATTCAATTTATATTAATTAAATAAAATTATAAAAACGTTAATGGATTAATAACAATATTATAAAATGACATATCAATGTCAAATAGAGTTGAAAAAAATATGTAATTAAAATTTAATAATTCTGTTTTAATATAGCTTTTTTATTCAATAATATTACGCAAACGATTACAGACAATATACTCCTACAAGAAAAGGAAAATGTCTAAGATTTTTTATAACATTTTGTTGTAATTTATGCAAATTAGAAAGTGTATGGTAATACAGAAGGTGTGTGAAAAGAAGCTCATACCGCACACGTTTTCTTTACACAAGTGTGCGATAAGAGACAGATGACGCATAAGCGTAAATAAACGTTTTAAGTTGTCTGAAACAACTAAAAAAAAAATATAATTTAATGATAGTTAATATTTGTAAATTGTTTACCAATGCAGCTGTCTTACAGCAATTATGCTTTTAACAAGAATTAATGTAAATAATTTATTTTATCTTTGTTTGTTAAGTTTGCTTAAAACCAGGTTGGGTAAGATCGATAAACATTTTTATTATATCTGTAAAATGATTTGTCATCACTTACTCTTTACTATAGTATATTCTGCAACAAGCACGGTTTGATGCTTATTTTCTATCAAGTATAAATATTGCAACACTTGCCTAGGCTTATCAAGTTAGTTATTGTTTTTTCACTCAAATTTGATGCAAATAAAAGAATAGTACGCATAATTCTTTTCATTTAAGAGATAGATTTTTAAGTTGTCAATTTAAGTTGTTTTTGTCGGTAATAATTAATTTGCTAAAAATATATTCGCTTCTGATTATAGATAGTCTGTTATTAATAATTTACTGTATTATATAAAACGTATTTAAGTCATAAAAGTTGCGCTTATATCTTTTGCTATTTGTTAGATTATTAAAATAGATAATAGAAAATAACTATAAACGTAGATGATAGACACATTTATAGATATTTTTTTTCAATAATATTAATTTAAGTTTTGATTTAGATTATTTGAAAAATTTATTAATCAAATAAGCACAGAAATATTTATTCAAATTTGTCTTTTGCTATTATGCAATACCAAGGTCATTAGACTGAGTTTGAATAAATTATTAATTTATTTCATAGTTTACTAATCACTTATTTAAGTATAATTAATGCCGTTCATCTCTCAGCTCAGTTAATTTGAAACAACTGCATACTCTAGTAATATGTAAACACACAAAAAAAAAATCTTTTATGTTAAATTTTTTAATAAAATAACGCAAAAAACTTAATAAAATAATAAGCCGTTACATGCTACATACGCACATGCAAAGCATTGCATGAACTCAGAACAAAAGACTGTTGTATATAGTTATAAATTCTGCGACGATTTAGATAGGTACATATAATACTGAAGTCCTTATTTTAAAAGTAATAAATTTTATTTTGCGACTAGTTTCAGTTGAAGATCATTATCAGAATAAAAAATTAATTGTTATAAGAACAAATTACTTTAATAAACAAAATTTGGTTGCTTGTCTGTACACGTTTTGTACGTTGCGACTTAAATTCATTCATTATTTATAATTAAATCTTAGACTAATATTATTAATTATTAAAAATAAATGTTTGTTTAGACATTTGTTTTGATAAATCTTTTTAACTAATTTCAAGTTCCAACTTACACTACACACGCACAAATTAAGTCTTACAACGTCTGTTTAAACTAGGTTGTACAACTTACATTATCTCATAAAAATATAAACAAATTAAAAAGCAAGATAACACAAAGGTTTATTTCAAAGATTTTTGAGTATTTCAACTGTTACAATCAATTACTATAGACTATTTTATAGTTTTTCTAAAACCGCATTAATGTATTGAAACAATTCTAACTAGAAGAAGTAATAACAAACACTTTTTTAATGTTAACAATTATAATAATTCAATCATAATTTATGTTCTAATAAATATTTATAATTGTTAAAACACTATATTATACGCAGATCGCTAAAAGACATTGTGTGAACGTGGGCGTCGCGACGCTTACAAGTGGCGCAGCTCTGTGGTGAAAAGCGTAAGCAAATATCCACCCCCGATTTTCACCCCGTCGTTTTATTGCATACACTGGCGCTGTGTACTTAAAAAGTCAGAAAGTTAATTAATTATTTTAAACGGTTTTGAATGCGCTCGTCTACGGCACGATTTCCTTATGAATGATAAAACCGAAAGTTTGTGAAAACTTCTCGGTTCATTCATTTAATTAGTCTTTGTCTAACTTTTAACAGGTGCAACGTAATATTTATTTTGTATTTAAAATGCAGAACTATTACTAATTAAGATTAAAATAATTATATTAATATTCTTAATAGTGTAATTGTTTATATTTTTTGTTGATATCTTATCTTGATATTAAGTTTTGTCGGCATGTATGTTGTAAATTAAATTAACTTATCATTTTCATGTCTGTAAAATTTATTTATTAATTAAGTCATTATAGAGATATTTTTCTGGTGATGTTAAAGATAAAGGGTTAAATGATATCTCGTGCGGTAAGGTATGATCCGGGTAGAAAGCTTTACGTGTAAGCTCCCGGAGTTTCTCCGGTCATCCTCCCCACTCCGGGTAATGCGCAGTACCATCCCTTCCTATACAGGGTAAGTACGGCCGATGGCTAGTGAGTGTCCTCCCCGATCTTAGTCGATCGTACACGATTCACACCGATACACCGGATCGTCTCCTTGTCCATGTACACACACGCGTTCAGGCCACTGGCTACTCAGCATCGTTGGTCCATAGACTCGGACTCCTGCTGATAACACGCGACTTGTACTACACACAACTGTCACGACATTTACACTGCAAGTGTTACTGAACAAGAGTCGTCATTCACAATACTGGTGCAAATACATGTTATAAACATTAATAGTGCGTTTACGTTTTATTTATTTTTAATTTTATTGTGATCATAAGTGATGATTCTCCGCTCGAAGAATAGAAGAAAAAGTTTTTGATTTTTATCAATTTATTTTAAGTTAAGTTTGCGGACTATGCTGTTATTTGTTTCTTGAGGAAAAAGGACTTTAAAAACTCACCAAGATGAGAATTAAAATGCCCGCAGTGCGGATTGCCCAAGGTAAGAGTTTTTGTTATTTATTTTAAATAATAACATTTACTTGCGATTAGAAAATACACGAGTAAATTTTTACCTGCAGAATAATACAATTGAAATACCTGTTATTATATATTAATTAATATCCAAGCACGTTTTTTCCGCTCTACTCTAAAACACGTGATCAATGTTTTTAATTATAAATCGCGGGGGTGTTTTTATAGCGCGTTAAGTGGTAGGGATAAATTGTCTGCTAATAAGAAAAAAAGTTATGATAATGATTTTTGCCGGCGCCGCTTGCGCAAGTATGTATTCATTACTGAAATTCTTTCAGTGCTGCTTACAACATTGCAGAGGCAACACTTAATATTACTTGCGCTATTGCGGGGGTGGTTCTATTCCGTCGCTTTGATTAATTCCGTTAATAAAATTAGTGCTGTATTTAACCGTTATAAACTAACAAGTACCTGAGCTAATCAAAATGTCACAACTATAAAAGGGGTGATACAGGAAGAAATTTAAATGTCATTGGTCAAGAAGTCAGTGACCACAGAAAAGAAATTACTTCTTGGGACCGTGCGAAAGGAAAAGGGCAATTTAAACCCTTCTAAAGTCGTAACCCTTTAATTATAATATGACCACTGCGTGTAATAGTTAAAAAACTAAACAGGTATAAGACGTGTGTTATCTCATCAAAGGGGGCTATTAAAAGAAGACGAGCGTGTGCTACTTATTATGCCTATAAGGGTCTAATAATTTATTACCGACACGCGTCTTTAAGGCATTCACATTTTTTGCGGTTGAACGAAATACTTACAAAACCAAAGTGCGTACACTTGTGAGTCCTGTAAAATTATAATTTCTTATCAGACTTTTCTGGTCAGACAGACCACATGATTTATTTTATTAACGGGAAGCGGAAGTCCGATGAATATGTTTAATTAATTAGATAAATATATAAATTATTAATTACTGTTAAAGTTAAATTGTTGATGACATTAAAGGGCTGTAAATTATGCATGTTAAAATTGCAGTGTGCCTTTGGGGCGTATTGTTGTGTCCAGTATCGGTCACTTGGGGTGCCCAGCGAACCGAACCGGCGACTTGATTGTGACGCGCTTAATTTTTTAAACGGCTACTTCCTCGATCATAAAATATGTATATAAGCGTCGGATTATTATTTCATAAATAACCGCGGGTAGTTACTTGCTCTACCTACCGGGAGATGTCTCCAAATATCCACCCCCAATACAAGAAGAACTTCTTAATATATCTATATAATAAGGGCGATTTTGATAATTTATTCTAAATGAGCACATCTGGTACACTTAATATTGATATAACATCTCACCCAAAGTGTTTGTTTAATGTTCTTTTTGTAACGTTAATTAATTGACCGAGTAATTACCGGTTTCTGCCTTGTAAACAGTTTGGCTTTAAGTCTTCTTCTTGTTTTTTTTTTTATTATTATTATATCTCACTTTATCGCGCGAAGTTTCTAGACGGGCTTTACTAAATAAAATAATGTTTGAGCCACTTAATGATGGATAGTCTCTGAAGGGGAGTCATTACAAACTTTATTAACAAGCATCTATTTATTAATTATTAATATGTCCCGTATTTTTAGTGCCAATAAATGTTTTACAGGCGCACTTGCATTTTACTGACCGCAACTAATCGTGGTACATGCCTAGCCACAGTTTAACATTTACGCAATCAATTTTACATATACGTTTTATTGTTTAACAATAGTTAATTTCTAGGAAACACTGCACTGATTATGACTGAAAAGATTAATAAATGATTTATGCGCCTATTTTAACATACATTATTCCTAGTCATGGATTCACCAATGGCTCTAGGAATTTGTTGACATAAAATTGTTCTTCATTTCTATTTAACCATCATATATCACCTGCTATATGCAAATACTCATTTTAACATCTAATTAATTGATGGATAATCAATGGGGGTTCTTGCTTTTACAACGCTATAAAATTTATAATCGTCAAAGTTTATAGTTTATATTTATATTGATTTAATCTTCGATAAAGATTAATTATATAGAAGGATTCTGTCGCGACTTATCTATATATTTTTTATTGACAATAAAAGGTTTGCCTTTTAACATTCTACGTTCTAGATGAGGAATGTTTTTTCCGACTGGACAGGGACTATAAAAATATACCCCTACTTGATTTCGTGCATTGCAGATTTAGCTCATCGGCAATGTGGGAGATACAGCATTTGAATAATGAAATAATTGATATGGGAAGGAATTTGTGGAAATGAAGAGTTCAATTATACCACGGAATAAGGCAGTGTTTATCTATCAATGTGTGAGGTTACATAAAGTTGAGCTTGTCCGCGGATTTGCATAACTACCTTTAAATGACATATACATGTTATTCTAGATGGGCAGGGAAAGAAATTGCTTATATTAAAATTCTATCAGATAAAGTATCTCTATGTTAAATTATATTTACTAACTTTACTTACTCTTTTTGTGAATAATATATGTACATACACATTCACTGTAAACCTTGCACATTTATATATTATACACTGCTTTAATCCTCGATTTATTTATACTTACAATTAAAATTGCATCTTTGTTATTAACTTAAAATTACATGATTTGTTTTTGTTATAAGCTTTCTTTCAGCAAATGCGATTTTTGTAATCGTATAAATAAACGATTTGGCACAATAAAATGTTATCTTCCAGACATGCTTTTTAATTATATTAATAAAACTCTACATTTTTCACTGATTATTAATACACTTGAAGTTATTTTTCATTTATGTTCCTTTGATCTAGAAATGCGCCTTACCAATTTACACATGTAATTATTATGAACTATGCACGAATATGTTCAGCTATTGTACTACTATATAGCTTTGTTTTGGGTTGGTAAATGCTATCGACATTCTATTCTCAAGCTTTTTATATTAAGTTTGATATATATTAAGGATTGATAGTTGTGAGAATGAAATATATTGCTTAACGATTCAATTGAAAACATTTATTATTAAATTGTTTATAATTAAACAAACATAATACCAATTACAGCCAGACACGAATATTGTGGCCTCTATATAGGCAACTTAGTATACACAAAAATTATGTTAAATGTAGTTAAACTAATGCCTTTGTCCGTTTTAGCACTTTTCATTTGCGCTTACATTTTAAAAGTTCCATGGGCGACGTTGTTCTGGGATTGAAAGATGTTTAAACGGGCAAAGGCATAAGTTTAACAACATTCAACATAATTTTAGTGTATACTAAGTTGCCTATACAGAGGCCACAATATTCGTGTCTGGCTGTAAATAAGTTATTAAGTCATTTTTATATTAAAATAATTTAATACAAATCAATACAACATTACTTACTAATTAGATTGTAAGATTTTTGCATGCAAACACTTATCGATACAATCTACTAAATCGTTACAAAGAGTTTTTTTTATTATGACAAGTTTTTTTTATTAGATCATGAATGACCTTTCGCTGTAATAATAACAGGGGTCACTAGCTATGGTCAAATCTCGGAGGAATTAGGGTTACGGATGGCCACGCATCGTAAAAGATTCGACCTAAGCGTAACTCCTAGCTTCATTGTCCGACAAAATTCAGTTTTACCATGAAATGTCACGCTTAAATACCTTAAAAGTAAGAAATTTTACGCCGAGAGATGTTGATTGGCGATAAAAAATATTTACATGAGTGCGAGTTTAATTTATGTATTAACTTCATGTTAACAAGTGGCTTGAAATATTTGTAAAATAAACAACATTACTCACATGCATAAATCTATAATTACATTGTAGATACATAATTAAAATCATTTTTATATCTATAAAGGTGTACTAATTAAGAAAATTAAGTTGATAAATAAGATTTTTATTATACTCCATACTTTTTAAACTCGTTACATTTATTTTTTGCATAATGAAGCAATTACGATTGGTTTATTTATGGGTCCTGTGGAGTTATTATGCATTCTACCACCAATGAAACGTGTCGATCCGGTCGCGAACTATAATTATTGAAATAGGGTCGCCATATTTTAAACATACGTGCTATTGTGATTGTCGGAAATAAAAAGTATGGCGGTATTTTAATTTTTATAGACATCTTTATTGATAACATCGATAAAATTACTTAATCAATCAAACTGCATTTTGATTAGTTATTTTATTGTCTAATTTCACAAATTGTGTAATTAAATAATGTCTAATAAGTTATAAATTATTTAGATTAATGGTATATTATATAATGATAGGAAAAGCAAAAACAAAAACATGAAAATAATAAATATTCAGTACAATAATATTATTCTCTATATAGAGTACACACATATAAAATTATGTCGTTTGAAATTAGTGTGAATATAATCTATATTTTACCGGATGTTTTATACAGTTTGTTAAGTATCCAGGTGAGGCATGTTTGCTCATGATAAGAAATGTTGGGTCATATACTGATAACGTATCGTGCAAACACGGGCGGTCACATGTTTATAATGCTCATAAATATTTTTAAGTAAATACTACTCATCCATGTTGTAACTACATACATTTTTTATTAATAAAACCTAAAAAGGAGCACACAAAAGTCTAATTGATCGGAAGAGGTGTCGCTTTACATATTTACAGACGGCAGTGGACAGTAGACAAGGTGTGTTCCTTAAAATTTTATCGATCGGCTTTCAAATTGAAAGAGTTAGGAAAACAGGTATATGAATGGCAAATCTATTTACAAACATAATAGGCCAGTTTATCGGTGTTTCCGCACAAACCAACAGGTCCGATGACCATTGTCCATGGATGAATGCATGAATGGGAACTCTGGTTTGACCCTTCTTTGCACCTCAGCGCCTCATGTAGAGCGTGGGAGAATCTTCAAAGAGCACCTTGCAGTGAGCTACCACCGTTAGGTTATCTGGCAATCAGATATCTCATAATGTACACCATTTTTTCCACACTATTGTGCTTAATCACAGACTCTCGCATCTATTTTTCTCAGAAACTAGATAAAACAATGAGCACGATTAAACTAAATTTATCAAGCCGCGTTAATAAATTATCAATTAGACAATCTCATACATGATCCTACACTTATACCGAAACTTTTCACCCTAAGGTCCATTGTTTCATATTCATTATTCATTACCCATCGATCTAATTATAATTAAAATTGCATCAACGCCCGGTGGTCATTGTTTAATTTTAAATTGCAACCTCCAGTCTAGCGAGTATTATTCACAAGAGTTTTTTTTATACATAATTTTATATGGAAGCGCAGATTCATTGAAACGCTGGCGTTTTCAATGTGTATTCAACGCCATATGTGTTTATATTCTCAATTATTTTAACCACCTTGTTTACTAAATAAAGGTATGAAATTTCCTTTAATTTATTGAATATCAGAAAACACTTCCTAGGTTTTGTAATGTAAACAATTTTATTATAATAGGTAAAATAAAAACAGACCATTATATTTTATAATATTAATGTCTTCCTTACATAGGTATAAATTCTTTATTGAATTGACCACAATGACAAATCGAACTATTTTGAAATAAACATTGACCCTATTGTGCATTTGCAAAGGGTTGCTTGGATTCCCACACTCAACCACCCACATCTGCATACTTCTGGTTATATGAGGGTTTCTTTCGACAATCTTTTGAGTACAGGGTAGTAAATAGATTGTGAATTTTGATATGGTAGGATCGGGTTATTTGATTATTTTTAGCCGATGGTAAAAATAAACGTGTCCTGCCTAATATTTTTCTTCTTGTTACTCATTATAAGCGTTCATATAAATTTAAAAATACTCGCACATATATTTTAAATTTTATTTGTCTGTGAGGGTGCACATACGGTTATAGACATAGGTCTTTAAACCTTAAAAAAAACAGATGTTGGTTTTTATAAATAGCGCTACCGTGAGACAGGCGAAATGTATCGCAAGAAATTTTATTCAAGAAACTGGGACTGGGAAATTTGCATATCAGTTTTGCAATAGCTAATGATGTCCACTACAATTGATTGAAACTGTATATTTTTAACATAAAATTTGCATGTTAGTTTTGTGTGGTCTTTTCATCCTTTCAATACATTCAACAGCTTCATTAAAAGAAATTTATATTATTTGCGCTACATTTTTTTTCTTGAGATTTATAATTTTCTCAAGTTTATTGAGCTCAGATTGTATCTATTTATACTATCTGCACATGTAAACGCTATATATTTCACATACAATACTAAACAACAATATTAACGTGGGAACACCAAGATACAATCTGTACTTTCTGGACCATGGTAAAGAAATGATGACCTGTTCAGTCCAGTTGTCAAAACCGTGTGAGATGACCATTGTGTTTTCAACACCTTGCCTACGTTCAGGTAATTTACCTCAAATACACATAAATATCTTGAAGGGTTATTCACTCCGCTTATTAATTTTATTAAATACATACTCCGCATTGTTATATTTTAAACTAATAATTTATTCTTTTATTATATTTAAATATATTCTGTAAGTAACATTTATAACCGTTTTTATGATCAGAAATAGATAATTTCAAATATCGAACATTAATATCAATTCTACTGTCTTGCTAAAATTCCTTTTGTAGGGGACCCTCTATAAATTTAAGGTCCGATCAGGGGGTTGTAAGTTATAGTTAAAGCCTCATCGACCCCCACCCTTAAAACGGACCCCTGATTTAGTTACCTGTATAAAATTTTAGATCACAGAGATCAGTCTATGATCAGCATCTGACCGGATCATACCCTATACCTTTTTTACATTGTTAAAAATTAAGTTTTATTTATTACATGTAGTGTTACGTTTATTATTTTATTATTTAGTTTATTTATTTAAATCAAAATGAAGACCGAGTTGTTGCTTAAAATGAAAATGTTTTGGAATAATTATATGGGTGAGTTTATTGATATCAATTCATTTTAGTATTCTTATTAATATTTGTAACTCGAGAGTTATTTCTTCTTATCTTTTCTTTTATTTCCGGAATAAATTGAGTATGAGAGCGCATAAAATTGGTGTCTGGTAGTTTGTGTCATGACCCGAACTTCATTTGTCACCCTAAGAGCCAATAAAATAATCTCAAGTATCGCCACTTGTATAGTTTTAGTGAATCTCTGGACCTTATATCGGCTTTAGCGGTGCAGCTTAATCAGTACGAGGGCTATTTCCAATCAAGTGTTCTGCTGCTAATAGCTATCTGTTTCGATATTTTATACAGGACAATTAAAAATATTTATTGCTACCCCTATACACTATATATCGGTTGTTATTTAAGATGTATTGATTTGCGGATTGTTTTCATGACATATGCAGTATTTTATGTTATTTTTCGTCCAGTCAACAAGCAAAACTCAATACAATAAAAGCAAGGGCGTGACTGATATGAGGGGTTGAACCCAATATGTGATAAACAGGCTTGTTTGCCACCAAAACCTTTATTGCCCGCAAATTTTACTGCGATAAATTGGCAACGGACCCTAATTCAATCGAACTTTTCTAGGCTCAGTTTTAGTTATCTAATAGAATTATTGCGACTTCGAATGCGGTCATTCGATTAGTTATGTGACAACTTTGCCTTGGGGCATTACTAAATTTGATTATTGACCACCTTTGGCACATTGAGAGAAGAGAAAAAAACAACAACTTGATTATCTTATTAGAGGCCCTGCCTCGCCGCCTAACACGATCATGATGTGACATTTCCTACGGCGTCGCGACGTTCGATCGCAAATATCTAACGGATTTACACTTTCATCTAAGTTTCTAGTTTTATTTCTCGTGGTAATATGTTTATATTAAAAAAAAGAAAACACCCTTTCTCATTTCGACAATACAATATGGAGTTTGGTCCATTATATAGCACGCTGTGTCTCTGCACCTGGATATGTTTTAATAGTATGGCGGAAGGGCTTAATTTACTGGACATTATTTGTACGTATTGTTCTGCGCATTCGACCGGTAAAAAATTAACAGCATGAATTCCCTTGTCAATGCTGCATTATTTTTCCTTGTGTTTACTACATGTAAAGGCAAACTATAGCTTTTGCGACATTATAATATAAATAGATACGTAATGGAAACCACAATAGCCTATTTCTTTATCTCTATTTTTGATTGTTTCCACCCTCACAGTAAATTGCTATCAATAACTTTTATATCGACTATCGAGCATCTCATAAAATATACATATAGATAGAATATTGAAGAAATACTGTTATTTAATTGTGGTAGGGTCAACTATTGACCATTTCCGATTGTCCAATGCGGCTTCGAGTTGATACGTTTGTAAGTATAAAGAATTCCGATTGGTTTAAAAGGGAGTGGTCAGTCCGGAGGGTAGCCAGTAACTGGACATTCGTTAGGGTAGCAAGAAGATGATATATTTACCTAAGCAAACCAGTTTTATTCAGCGCACCTCAACATGTTTTACATTTAAATATATTTGGTTTTTATTTGCAATAATATTTAATAATAACATGTGTTACTGGATTACACACTATTAAAAATTAAATTAAAAATATGGATGAGTTGAGCCGATGATTACTACAAGCAGTGGGTGGTAGATCACTAGTGGACGAAGGGGTACACAAGTGTCATTATGACACGCTGTCGCATTGGGGTCGCTTATATTTGCAGCGCAGCTGTTTATAGAAATCAATATTCTCTCACATATTTTATTTTAATCATGTAAATGTAATTATTAAATTTTTTATTTATTATTTACAGATACGGATGAGCCTGATACACATCAAGACATTCTTACTTGCGGCGTATGTCAGAAGCCCTTTGCTCTCTCAGACATTGTCCGATTTATACAGCATAAAATTGCTTCATGCAATAAAGAAAATTTAGGCAACTGTTTCACGCATAATGATCGCGAAAGGGATAACGATGATGGCACTTTTCCTTTATCGACGATAAACACACGACGACCAAGTATTTCTGCCCCTATTTCCGGTAAAAAAGCATCCGGTAGTGGCACACGAGTACATACACCACCCCCAGCATCTCCAAGACTTCCTGCACCTGGAGATTTGTGTGTGGACGGTGCAGCTTCATCCACCCCAAAACGGAGGGTTTCATCGTCACCGCTGACATCATCCGGCAGCTTAGAAGATGGTGAAGACATCAAACCGAACATTAAACAGGAGCGGATGGATACGTCTTCATCGTGCCCCGAGGAAAGTTCCTGTAAAAAATCAAGAACCGAAGTGGCGGATGCTGAATCTAATACAACCCACAGCGGTAAGTTTTATATATTCTCGCTATAAATAAAGTTGATGATTAGCTTTCAAACGCATAGTGAATTTCTTTTTCGACCTGCAAGAAAATTGTATTTCTTGAGTGTCAAATGTCTACGACCCGCGGCGTTTAAATTAACAAACTGTCATTCTTACACAACCCGGAGCATACCCTTCCAAACGTCAACGGGGATATTTAATAACTGACTATATATATATACGTATATATTCACAACAACTCTCTTATAATACTAACCAGTTGCTACATTGGCAACTCTTTGCTTTGACAGTCTTCGATATTTGATGTGGCGTCACATAATCTCTTTTCTATTAAAAAAATGTATGCACTATAAGAGATCAATACTTTACACTTCCATAAGTACATTTATAATTTTTAACTGTCTCACGGTCTGCCGGACACATACATTAAAGGTAAGGGCGTTAGAAGGGTTAAATCCATTGATGGACAATTCGCATTATTCAACAACTGTTCCAATCAACATCCCTTGGGTCGATGAATGCATAATTAATCATTAAAATAATCTAAAATAAAGTTGCATGTTTGATAATAAGGTTTGGAATAAATATCTCGTAAAATTCGCTTCGGGGCTTGTCATCCAGTTCTTTATTAAAAAGCGTATTGAAATCTGATTGATTTAGAGCCCTATCGATAACATTCGCGTCACCACAGGGAAAATTCATAATCGTGTATTGTGTTCCGGCATAAAAATCGTAATATCGGTTTTCAAATGGATACACTATCAAGACATCACATATTTTGATAATGGATTAGGGGACCTTCGTGCGCGGAATTTTAAATTTTGATTATAGATTTCTGATACAGTTACATACAAAAAATCATGTTTGTTTGACAAAGCTGTCTTTAATTAATTCTAAAGTAATCCTTTCAGATATTTTTTTTTAAGTTGTTAAACTTGTTTAAACCCCTGCACGCTTCAAACACGGGCGAGGATGTATTATTATTAAGAACAGATGAAGACCAGTAGCACACTCGTGCTTAACCCTATCTATTTATCTACGCAATACTGACATCCTTTATTTTTTGTCGGTTTTTATTACCCTCCAGCCATGTGCCTTAATATTAACGCACGTGACCAAACATAAAACCTATTTTATTTTTGTGTGTAATAAATTGATTAGCGAATAAGTTTTATGGTCGTTTCAATAATTTTAAAGCTGCATTTTGTATTCATGGGCTAAGAATGAGTAGGTGTTATACATCCGTTCATATCCTAAGTCCACTTTGGAAGCTTAGAATTTCAAGTCACGGTCAACACAGAAGGCTCTCACATTTGCATATGTTTAAAATGTGGCCGCGGCGGAGTACAAAGGACGCCACGAACTCACGATTATTTATCGCGAAAAACTGGAGAGGGTAAGGAAATCTGGAAACATCTTGTATATTCCTATCCGCAAGAAGAACGTTGCGGAACACATTTTTTATTCCGGGAAGGTAGCACGGGATACATGAATTTTATAAAAATAAGGGTGCGCACTAACTGCCCCCGTTGAATGCATGATATAGCTTTGGACAGCACACAAAGAAGCGGAGCTTAAAAATTTGAATATCGCGGTCATTTCGTTCTTATCGTCGCATTAAGGAAATAATCTATAGAAGGATTTGACGGATGGTCCTTTAGATGCTGTGAAATATTACTGTTATTTTTTAAATTTTTAATTCAAAGGTATTCCTTTCTATATATTACATTATTAATAGAAAACTTTACGCTGCATATTTGAGTTCATTGAATTTCAACTAAATCATGTTAACTATAAATTGATGGGGACGGATAATGGGACGATGCAATAAGTTTACTTGTTGGTGGTCAGAGTTGACCTGTGACCTTCCATGTCTTTTCATTAACTGATTTATGGACGCGCTGTCCTGCTATTTGCCTACAGTTGCGTTTCTAGCTTCATTAGTGCTACGGAAGATCCATAAAACACGTTTGCTAACATAAACACATTGTGATTGTAGTTAATGAAATTTTATACGCGTATTATTTTCATTTATTTTTAAATCATTAGCAAAAATTACTTTAATATAATAGTGGTACTTTATAAACGACCTTAAAATTAATTGCAGGTATATGTGTAATTATCGGATTCAATTAATTGCTTTTAAACTAAACGAGTTGTCTATTTTAAGTTATACCAATTGAACTTTAGCACATGTATGAGACAAGCACGTCGCACAGAGATCACTCCCAGCCACTAATCTCCAGTTCAAAGCGCCGATCTTAAAGATAATCTTGCAAAAATAAAAGTTACCTACAATATTTACCCATCGTAAATCTATATAATAAAAAGTACTTAACAAAAAATATCTTATTTTAAAACATAGCGGGGTCCATTTATATTACTTCAATGTAATTCATTTATGAAAAATGATAATTTTATGATTTACTTAACTGATAGAATATTTAAAATATTGTTATAATAAAATATCATAATAGATATCTGTAGATAAGCTAAATATGTGTTATCCAAGTATTAATCTTTGACGTGGTCGGATCAAATCTAGCAGCTTATACATTTCTCAGAACGTTGCTATTTATATTTTTATGCTTTGTATACATATGTTAAGTATAGTAATATATAATTATAAGTCCGTAATAAGATAGCTGACATAAATAATGAGATGCGGGCTCATCAGAGCTGTAGCAAATGAAAAGGCGCGTGCGATAATCATACAATGTTATATTTGCATAGGTTGGAGGAGTGCTGAGCTGGCCTTAGCTTCAAACTATTATAATACAAATTACGGGCTACATTCACCTATGCAAGATATGTAGCTGTTATTGTTATCAGAAGATTGTCGAGAATGCATGATATTATTTATGGAGGTTGTTTCGTGGAATTTTTATTTCTTGAAGTCAGTTGAAAAATATTTGTGTGTCGCTGGAAGCGGTGCCAAAAACCGGAAGTAGCTACCATATCCGTTTCCCAGTCGTCCGGCTAGAGCGGGACAACGTTTAAGCGAATCGATCTTTGCGAAATTACCGAGAGAACAATGGCAATCAGAAAGAACCGATTTAACTGGAAAGCCCGTGTCATTATAAGATGTTAAGTTTGACCTCGCAGCAGTGCTCAGTTATCCATGCTTCCTAACCATTGTCATCGCGTAGGATTGTGAGTCCTCTCACGTACGGCACACCCTCGTGCACATAAATGTCCGAACTATTTTTCATTCCCGATTTTTCACTTTATTATTATTTCGTCGGCGCGCCGCGGTAAGGGTGTAATGGTGCGGCCATATGTGATCGCGACCGCTGCGATATGACCATTGAAATTGCCTCACTTTACAACCATCTTTGCATTTCACCATCCTAATCTTAATATTTTGTTTCAGAACCCAGCAACTATGTGTGCTCCACATGCAAGGCTCGTTTGCACTCGGCGTGGCGTCTCGTTCAGCATGTACAACACTCGCATGGCGTGAAAATATACGTAGAAAGCTCTCCCACGAGCAGTAAAGGCAGCAATAATAATCATAGTTCGAGTAGTTCCAGCAGTACTTCATCGGGGTGTTCTTCTGGCGGTGCTCCACCACCACCAAATATGCGACATCATCTTTTACCACCTCCAGATCTCCATAACCCATTTAGTGTTGGTGGTTTATTAAGGCTACCTTTACCTCCATTAAATCACGGTCCAGTTCCTCCCGCACCCTTATTCTCAAGACCAGAGCACCATTTTCGTATGGAACAACTGGTTAGTGAACAATTCAGGCATCACGGACTTAACCTAGCCGCCGCGGCAGCAGCTGTAGCGGCCAGTGGGGGAGTGCCGCCGCCACATAGCAGTTTTCCATCACCTGCCGATAGACAACAATCTGTACAAAACGTATCACGGGAACGTAACACACCAAATCAACCTTTATCACTGGAACCGCAACTGGATTTTTACTCGCAGCGGTTGAGGCAACTCGCTGGTACAACCAGCCCGGGGGCGGCTCAGGCGAGCTCACCGTCTCCCCGGAAGCACTCACCGCCTTTCGCAAGTCCCTCGCCTTCGCTTCCAGTCAGTACCAGCAACAACACAAGTAATGCTAGCAATAATAACAATAACAACAATAATAGCAGTGGAGAAAGCAGACCGCAAAGTGTATCCCCACAAACAAAAATTGAAGATGCACCACAAGCATTAACAACGACACCTAGATCTACAGCCACTCCAGATGGAAAACCTTGCTCTCCTAGAAATTCGACAAGTGAGGCTATCCATGCCTGCGATTACTGCGGAAAGAAATTTAGATACCTGAACAATTTAGAAATACACCGACGAACGCATACGGGAGAGTTACCGTATAAATGTACCGTATGCGATCATGCATGTGCACAAAGCTCAAAACTGAAACGTCACATGAAGATTCATAGAACTCCAGAAGATCGTACTAGTAATGCAGGTTCAGTTGAAACAATAGATGGAGAGGAGAGTGAAGAAGAAGAAGATTTAGATGAGGAGGAGGATGAAGATGAAGAAATTGAAGCTGAAGAGGAAGAAGCCGAAGATTTAAGTGTTCCTAGTCAAAACCTTTCAAAAAACTGTCAGTCGGCCAGTCTTGTCGGTGAATTAATGGATAAGTTTGGCCTAAGCAATATAGCGCAATATAATGAAGCATACAAACAGGCGCTGCAAGAATCGAGTACAGCGTTAAAGTTGCAAATGTCCAACAAAGATCGTGATAATAATAACAGTACGCTTTCCAGCCAATTAAAAATACGAGAGGAATTTACAAAAAGTTTATTACCTGGACCTCCTCCTCAGCCGCTACCGTTATTCCCTCCTTTTAATGACACTTACGAAGCAACAAAACGTTTAAAATTAGATCTGGAACGTGGAGATTGGTGGTTGCCTGGTCTACCTAGGGAAAGCAAAGGTTTGCCGGGACCAAGTGCACTGCTTCCAGGGCCCTTGTTAAAAAAGGAATCTAGAAGAAATGATACTTGTGAGTTTTGCGGTAAGGTGTTCAAAAATTGTTCCAACTTAACAGTACACAGGCGATCTCATACCGGAGAAAAACCGTACAAATGTGAATTGTGCTCATACGCGTGTGCGCAGAGTTCCAAATTAACCCGTCACATGAAAACACACGGACGTATAGGTAAAGATGTCTATAGGTGTCGGTTCTGTGAAATGCCATTCTCAGTTCCTTCCACGTTAGAAAAACACATGAGAAAGTGTGTCGTGAATCAAGGAAAAGGTCATCTACTCTCAACAATGCCCTTGCTATCGGGAGATGAAGATTCTTCCACTAGCATCGCCTCCAAAGAGGCCACATGACTCTTCCCATGGGGTGGGATGCGTTTGCCCCCACCCCCACCAAGTCTCACGTACTAGTCGCACAGACAATTAGCGAATTGTGTATTAAATTAAGAGTGTTTTAAATATGACATTTAAACACGGATTCAGTTCCGGGATGATGCGATATTCCAATATTTAAAGTTAGAAAACAATTTTATATATATATTATTATATTGTACGTAATATGTTTTAAGTTTTTTATTATTCAAATAGTATTTATTTTCTATCTAGCTTGAAATATTTGAATGTGATTTTTGTACATAAGATGTCATCCCTTAGTTATTCTTATTGATGAACTTATTATTATTAATCGTTGTAACTGATACCAAAGCAATGTTTAAAACTTTTCGTAACTATTAATTATTGATTTTATACATGTATATTTGTACACCTAATTAGTTCTAAGTTGTTGTGTTGAGACTGAGGGGCCCTAGAGTACTTGCCGTCGGGTTGTTCCTCTGCTATGTAGCGTAGCAGAGGAATGACCCGAAATGCCGTAGTAGGACCTCACTGTACATTCCTGGATCATATCATTGGCCAGTATAGCCTGACTGTAAATACCAGTATTTATTGCCGTAAATGTAGACCTCTGTACAAATTAAATTATTTCCAGAATAAATGTTTAGTTTGCATAGATTCATGTTTTTCGAGTTTAAAATTTAATGTTGGTGTTAAAGCGAGTTATCCTGTTCGCACAGGATGCAACTAGAACTTTTAACAATAAACACGAAAATATTCCAACAAATAAGCATGAGATGTTACTAAAATTTTAACCTCTCATACTTATTTACTGGGTGAATTTAGCGAATATATTGTTCAGGGTCGAATAAAATTAGTTTTCTCAACGATGCTAGCATATCTATTATACCCAGTAATAAGAAACAAATTATTCCTATACAACCGAAATGAAAACATTTTATTAATGCAATATATAGTATTAAACGAGGACCAGGGTTTCATAAACGCCTCAATTGGTGCAAGTTTGATATATTTGCGGGCAGCCAATATATCACTCTCCATTTAATGTATTTGTAATTATTGAATGTTAAAGAATCATGTTATTTCGAATATTTTTATTTATTTTGAGCAAATGGCTGTAGCACGTTCTTATGGGCAACTAAAAACAATTGTATTTGTGTTCCTATACAGAACGCCCCATTCAGTGTGTATTAAATTAAATCTATTACAATCCTACATTTGAAGTATTTTATTTCATCTCGTTATCCCTTTAGCTAGTTTTCCATTATAATCTCTTTATTTTAACGACTTCAGAAAACTTTATTGCTGCTACTATTAAATCCAATCATATTAACTGTTATTGATTTTATAGTCAATTATATAATCTTGCTTTATTCCAAAATATTTATATTTTTAACTTACAGCCGATGTGTTTGAAGTAATATTGGCAAGTTGTAAAAATGTTATAATTTATTACGAGCTCTATTGTTTTGTTTACTTTTATACATAAAAGTAAAGGATAACTTTAAAAAAATTAAACAGTTTTATTTTTATTTTACTTTCAATTACACAAAAACTATGTTCATGTGTATTGATTTATTTTGATTATTAAGTTTATGTTTTACTTATTCCAATAACATTTCCCAATAATAAAATTTCAATTTTTTAATGTAATAATACATTTTTAGTATAAAGCAAGCTCTAGTTATTTTTTAATTGAATAGTACAATATATTTGTGAGGATCGGGGTTCAATCATCTATTAAAACCTTAAATATAATCAGTAACAACTTCTTATTATTGCCTATAAACATACTGGTACAATACTATTGAAAGTATGTAATCTATTTCTTATAATATGCACGCTGATGGTCGCGTTTTTCATTATAGTAGGACACTAATTTATGTAAAACATTTTTTATATAATAAAATTGTCCCGCTAGTCCAAATATGAACAACAGTAACGCGATTTGCCAATTAGCAGGTGGTTAAATGGTGACATCTAGTATATAACTAAAAAGTTTTAAAAGCAATACCCGACTAGTAGCGACATACAATAATAGATCGGTGCACGCCAAACGTAAATTGGTTATTTTATATTATTTGTCTTTTATTCCACAAATTTATTAACCAGAATCTTCAAACTCTGTCAACTTTCTATCATATGTACATTATCTTATTGATTGTAACTTGTACCTGGTAATTGAGTTTGTTTTAGATATTATTATTAACCAGTATAGAGTTATTATTGACGTTATATTGGCATATATTAATTAACATGTAAAAAAATTCAAACACAATAGTGATTTTAGAATATTGTAATTTAAAATAGTGAAATAACATTTTTGACATTTGTAGGTTTTTGGATTTGCATATAATTCATAATTATGTCAAAATAGAACGGCGCATTTACACGAATATGCATATAATTTGAATATGCGCTGAAGAGTAGATTGTTTGCAGAATTTCGTAGTAATATCAGCCAGATCAAATAAATAAATAGAGAATCAATCCGTAATAAAATAATAAAGTATCAATGCAATTTAAATTGTATTTAATAGTATAATATATTATAATAAAAACAAACGGTAAGCAGCCATGGTTCTCACTCAAACTCAAGTGAATAATATCGATCGGTAAGGTATTATTACAATTGCGTTAAAAATTGAAGTTGTAATACAGTTATTATCATATTATTTTGTGCAGAATGATATAAAGTTTAATGACGATAGATACATTTGAACAGAATACTTGAAAAAACAACTTACGGGTTTTTGGTGTAAAAAAGATGAAAATTGTATTAAAGCTATAATGAACATTTTTAGCAGCAAAATTAATGTGCGCATGAAAAAATTGCATCTCGAAAAGGCATATAGAACAGAAAAAAAGTGATCAAGTCTTTATGCCGCTTACTGTAAAATTGAATAACTACAACACCAGAAATGACATATTTTAATTATTTTACTCAGAATGAAAACTTAAAGAATCATCATCAGGGAAGATGAGAAGAACAGAGAAAGGTGAAATTGAAGTAAAAGAAGCAATTGCAAAATATATACGAACAAATGTTATGAAGAAGGTTTTAAACGTAAAGTAATGCCGTAAAATTAAGCGTAATTGTTTACCTACTCCAGTTAAGTATATTTATTATTATAATTATCTGTTAAAACTTATATTTGAGTATTTAAACAATTATTTTAAATTTGCAAATAGTATGTTATTGCATTTTATACATTATTTGTCTGTTTATTATAAATATTATGTATTAGTTTTCATACTACGCGGAAAAAAGCTAAAAAAATAGTTTGGATTATTATTTTTTGTAACTCATTTTTATTCTTACTTGGTCTGCGTGCAATATTTCTTATTATTATTATTATTTTTGCGTCCGTATCAAATATCAATATGAAAAATAACGAACTCAAACTGTATCATTGGAACGTGGAATCCATTTTAATTAACTTTGCAGATATTAAGGAATTTATTATAGATGTTGCTGATATATTTTCGGTTACTGACATAAATGCTAATATAAGGTATACAACTTGAAAAATTATGTATTAAAATCAACATTATTAAACTATTTAGCAATATCAATAGTTTTTACACGTTTTTAGAGTACTCTCAACGAAGAAAATTACTATGTCATATCGATTATATTGTTTAGAAAATTTTAATATTGTCTTACTGACTCTTTTTTACCAACCGCACGATTAGTAATCTAAAAAATTATAAAATTTGCGTGTATTGTTTTGTTATATAATAAGTCGTAAGTGTCAACTACGCCCATACTTTTTATTTTCTTCAAGTGAGATCAAATCAATTAAGGTTGTATAATTGATTTGATCTCACTTGAAGAAAATAAAAAGTATGGGCGTAGTTGACACTTACGACTTATTATATAACAAAACAATACACGCGAATTTTATAACTTTTTGGATTACAAATCGTAGGGTTGGTAAAAAAGAGCACGTTTCCAGACCAAAAAAAAAATAGTAGTTTAAATGCAGCAGTTAATTATATTATGTGCGTGATATAGGTTAAGATGTGAGGAGGACATATTTTTTATTTTTTTAATATTATCCAAACTATGAGATGTATATTTTATATTTATATTTAGTTTGGATACTTCAGCGATAAGCACTGTGCTAAGTTGTTAAGTCTTATTATAGTAGTAAAGTTTTTTAAGTTGTTGTAGTAAGCAAAATGATCAGCTTCTTAATAATAATAATAATAATAATAAAAATAAATAGTAATTTTTACAAGTCTTCTAAGGTGTCAAATAACTGTATCAGGTTTTTATTTACAATTTTTAGATTGTCATCTTATTCCTAAAAAAATTTAAAATTATAAAATGTTAAATGTTAAATAAAAATGTAAAAATGTAAAAATGTAAAAACGAAAAATTGTAAATATGTATGTAAATAGGAAAAAAATAAAATGATTAATACAAACTCTGTTATAAAACATACATAATGTTTTCTATTTCAGTTAAACTCTTACTTGTATTTACTTGCATTACTTTATTACTTAAGAGGTTTCTATACCACTGGCTAGGGGAGCCAGTATAGAGAATTACATGCATACATAAAAAATTATTTACGATTGAATTGAAAGGTTTTAAGAATAATATTGTTATTAATTTGTTATATTGGATAAAGCTTCAATACTTTTTTTATTTTATAAATTTTATTTGAAATATTTTTACGTCAGCTTTATTGCATGTATCTAGAATTAACGCTTCTAGTAAACAAAGTAGTTTTGTCTGTACGAAATAATTGTTTGTTTCATAAGTTAATCCGTGCGCGCAAAATACACGATTATCACGCATTACATTTTTAAAGAACGCTTACAAAAAATTTGGTAGACTTTTTTGACAGGTGAGGCGTTGTTGTTTTGCATATTGCACGGATACTAAAAATTGCGTTAAGAATCAAAAGAACACTGTCGCATTGCCTTTGAAGTTTTAGAAGTAAACACATTACCATACTTAAAAAAACATTATTAGAGTGTTACTAATTAGACGAAATTAAAAAAATACGTACTATACGTCATTTTAAAGATTTTCTAAATTAAAAAAAAAAAATTATAGACCTAAGCCTCAAATTCTAATAACTTTTGTTTACGAGTCTAATTTTATGTTAAAAATTCAAAATATAATAAAAATATGTTAATTTAAAAATAAAATAAACAGAGTATATTGATGTAAAGTTTCATGTGGAACCTAATTAGCAAATACTCATTGCTTTTTTGTGGACCCAGAGTATGCATCTGATTCATATCTGGAAGCTATTAAGCTATTATTAAGTATATTAATTTTGAAAATTTAAAGGTAGTGCAACACGTGTTCTTTTCAATCTTAAGGGCTGAAATTTGGCATGGCTTATTTTTTTTGCATAAAGATTACTTTCTGAGGGTGTACACTCAAAAACTGCTGAATTTTTTTAAGAATTATTCTAATGATCATACAAACTTTTTTAATTTGAATCTCTAAAAGCACCAATTAAAATTTAAGTCAAGGAAAATTTTAATTATAAAAAAATATACTAAATTTAAGTCTTAGAATTTATTACAAAACACATACTAAAAGTACGTCCATGTATGAGTAGTGCAAAAATAATTTAAACCGCGACGTCTTTATGTAGAAGTTTATTAAAATTGCCAGATTCCTTCACATTGTATGTTTGGAAGAATTCACCAGAGATTGAGAGAGACTGGTTCACTTCAAAATTAGTGCTATCTTTCCGGCAGACCAAGGTCGGTATCTACTTCTAGGGCAGAACAAGAAATTATAGCACGGATAGAGTATAATCTAGAGACAAGTGTGCTGAGAATATTAACTAAGGTAGGAATTGGTGCTACTCTTGTTTGGAGAACCTTTTACCAGCAACTGCTTTGTCTATACCATGACAACGAATACAGAACTTAAAATTTACTGATCAACAGGTACTTTGATTTCATTCCTTTGACCCACAGGCAACAAATGTGGTTTCAGCATAATGATGCTTCAGCTCATTTTTTGATTGCCGTTAGAGAGCATTTAGACCAAACTTTTCCACATTAGTGGGTAGGAAGAGGTGGACCAGTTTTGTGGCCAGCAAGATTGCCTGATTTAAACCCTCTTGATTTTTTTTTGGGAGATATTTGAAATCATTAGTGAATGCTACTTAACTTAAGTTTCTTTTTTAATAGTGTAACAAAATGTTTTTGTAGGGTATAATACGTAGGTTTGTTGGAAGGTCAGTTATTATATTATTAAAAGTTGACACAATCTAAGTTTAATAAACACTTGATTTAAGGAGTTATTAAAGCCGCACAATCTCATACTATGTGAATGCCGTCAGGTACCGTGGCTTTACGCAGTCGCAAAAAAACTCCGGGCTGGTAGACAAAAACATGGCATAAAAACTCACGTACTTGTTTTAGAGAAATTCCATCTTACGGTTTGTTTTATTATAACTGCCCTTATCACTTAGATCAGGAAACAAGGGGTTGACGTGGCGAAATAATGTTTAAGATGGGGTGCATGAAATCTATGTTTTAGTGAAAATAGCTTTCTTGATTTTATAAAGGTCTTTAAAAAACAGAAATAATTTGTTGGTCTTTTCTAGTAACGTCATTATACACCATACAATACGCGCTGAAAGTAGACAAATGCTTGGTGGTCCAACAAAAGGGCAACCTAGAAAAAAACATACAGAGTATTGCCGCTCTTGATCTTGTTTTTTGGTAAAATAATTGATGGTATGTCTTTAGCCATCTGCTAGTGATAAAATATTGCACCAATACTGACATGGCATGGCAAAGTCTTTAGCAAAAGCAAAGTCATAATTGACCAAACTCAAAATGGCTTGCAATTGATTAACGTTGGCTGAGATATGAAAACTTCAAATAGATTGAATTTTTTTTAGATTGGTTTAAAAGTATTTACTAATTTACTATTTAACACAGCTTAAAATGCTAAATTGTTTACAAAAAAAATGCATATCTGAGTGTTGAGCGTAAAACCAGCGTGATATAGTTTTTTAAAGATAAAATTTAAATGTTCAAGATGCTGTCAGAGATAATTAATAAGTTATCCACGTACACGTTAACAAAGGATCTAAACCAGGTTCCTAACATCTGGTCCATATCTTTAACCCAAATAATATTACGTTAAATTGATGCAAAAACAATGTGAAAGAAGTTTGACAGTATAAGCACTTAAAGTCAAGATATGACATACATTTTACGCCATTTATTTGCGCTCAGGCAACATGCGTCTTATTTATTTATTTATTTAATGTTTAAGCACAAACAAACCGAGCGATTGTGCAAAAGAAGTATCTTTTTGAGTAACGCCCATTGATCTATTTATTCTACAGTTTTTTTTACTGCACCGTAAAAGCTTTGTTGTAACATATTTTGTGTTGATACTTCCTTGTTGATTCCGGTCGTTAAAAATAAAACACGATTATGTTCCAATAGATTTCAAAAACCGTTGCGTTGTGTTGTAGGGTTGGACAAAGTACATCCAACGGGTTTAGGAAGTTACTCATAAACAGCACAAAGTCAATTTTTTTGTCATTTTTTTATGAGCGCCAGGCAGAATTATGTTCAAATACAAAAAAAAAATGCATTGTCATAATTTGGTGCTAGTTGATTAAGTCTAAATAGTGACGTAACCGCAAAAATTACCAAACAAGAAGTAAAATTGGTTAAAGTGACAAAAGAACTTTTAAAATGAGTTTTTTTATTATACGATGTGTTTATCTATTAGATTTTATTTCAAATTGAATGTTACCATCTAGAAAGTCATACAATGTGCAAAAAAAAGTTATGTTAGCAATCTTATAAACTAATCAAATTTAGAAAAAAATCTATTTAATATTTTAGAAAAAATAAACTTGGATGATTTTTTGCACAAAATTTACAACATAAATTAATATTGTTACTTAAAATTTCAATGATCACAGGTTTAAAAAATGAGTAATTTTTTATCACATTTTTTTTGAAATTATTTGACTCATATCTTATTTTCTGTGTATTGTATAAACTTCTAATTGATGACAATTAATATGAAAACATAAATACTAGCAGAAAACAACACGTATAACAAAAAAGCCCATTTCAAAAGTTTGGCGTCAATTTTACCATTTGGACTCAATCTATTGGCACCAAAATTTAACAATATTTTTTTTTTGGTATTCAAACATTATTTTCCTTGGCGCTCATAAAAGTTTGACAACAAAAATGCTGTGGTGAGTTGATTCAAATTTTGTAGGAAGATAATTTTGTGATGTGTTAAAATATTCCTCAAGATTCTGATGTTTGATTGAAATACGTATGCTTACTTGTAGCCGCAGTTGCGCTTATTAAATTATTTTTAAAATTATATTTTGAAATACACTTAATAAATAATTATCATGTGGGTGATTAATAAAAAAACCATCACATGTTTAACATAACATTCGTTTAGTACTCAAGCTTCCTCAAACCGGGCTTGACTCATCTCAAGTTTATCTCAAGGTTGATCTGCTCAGCATTTATGTGCAAATAAACTTGAAGAGATATTTTCACATCCTGGTAGAACTTAGTATGACAATTCCATAAGATGGTGGATTTTTGCTATAGTCAATCTTTTCAGATAAATTGTGCTAGCTTAGATATGATGAGTAACAATGTTTGTGCGTTATAATTTAATTTAATTACTTATTTTTTTACAATTTGGATTGTTTTCGGTTTTGCGTTTTAAAAAATCTTCTTACACTGCCAGTCGCACCAAATGACTGTCACAAATGTTATGTGATGTATGTAATAGTAAACTAAACTAGTCAAAGACCGACTAATATTGTTACCATTGGTACCACAAATTTAATATAATATTTTTAGTGTGACAATTTTACACAATTAATTGTGTGAAAAAAACAAGCTTAGATTAATTTGAAGCGGCTTATTAAATATTATATGATGTCTAACATTTTTGGGTGTTGATCAAATTTTTTTTGTTTTTTGACATCATTAAGAGACTTGGCAGTTGTTGTGTTGTATTTATCGGTCAATAGCGTGGGAGATGATCAAAGAGTTTTAATTAATTTCTCCGATGGCGTTGGCAAATTGAGAGAACTTGACAATTATTAAATTTGTTTGATTGGGCAATGTGTGAGAAAACTATTTTAAATTTTAATTAATTGAGAACGTCTTTCATCCGGGTGGCAACTTTTTTGTAATAATTTTGTTTGTTATTAAACTATCAAGGAGTTCAACTATTATATCAATTATTCAGAACATAGAAGAAGGACGTCTGCGTATGCAATTATGTCATGGGTGAAAAAGTTTTAAATATTTGGTTCCACATTAATCTTAAAACAAAGTCTCTAAAAAAAAAACATGAAGCACATTTTTATTTAAATTGATATGTAAATAAACAAAATAGTTGACATTAAAATAATAAAAAACGTAGTCTGAAAGCTACAATGTGGTGTGCACTTTTATTATCTGGCATTTTTTACAGCTATAAAGAAAACGCCACAACTGTTAATGCAAACCGCTACGCACACATAGCCAAAACATTTTTAATGCAACAGCTCTCTAGGTTTTTAGAAAAAAAATCAGCAGAACAGGACTACAAGTTATACTGTTTGTGTGGTCATGGTTGCTTCAAGAAAACTCTTTTGAACAAACTCATATCCAAACATAACAACATCTTGTGACCTGCAAAATTCTTAGATTTGTCAGCATGTTACTTTTTTAGGACTTTTGAAGAGCAGAGTGTACATTGATAGCCCGCAAACTATACTAAAATTAAAAACAAATATTAGACAAGAAATTACACGGATTCAACCTAAGCTGCTTTGTCAAGTAATGGAAAATTGTTAGTCAAGAATAGAAGAATGTTTACATAAAAATGGCTCTTACTTGGTGATTTGATAATCAGATATCAATATGTAACATGACAAAATTTAAAACTTGTATTGACAAACGGCTTAATTAAAAAAAAAATAGCTAAACAAATCTTTTTAGGGAGCTAATTAGAATAATCCGGATTATTATTGCAATCAAGATTTTGTACATAATACTAAATAACAAACTTACTCATCTTTTATAACACTAATACAGCCTACAAGGTAATATGATTTTTACTGCTTCTTATTGTTTTACTCAACTTATTCAAAAACTTACTTATTTTTTGTGGTCGACTTTTTAGTACGCTATTATTATTAAATCTGTATCTTTTAATATTATAAAGATTACAACAATACTGTTAACGCTGCTGTGCTCTTTGCGTCTATTTGCTCCCAATAAAAAAAATAATGTTTATATTTCAATTGTTATTTGAATTTTATTAAATTGTTATCAATGCAAGTTTGATAAAATATAATTTTGTAAACGTTAAATAAATTTGTTACACTTGTGTTTGAATGCTATAATTTGCATGTTTTTTTTTTTACTACTGTTGTAAAGTTATTCAGGTAATAAAATGCACATCAGCATAAAACTCGAAAAAAAATGCAATTATAAATATAATTTTAGTGTTTAACAAAATTTACTTGCTGCTAATACTAATAATATTAATAAAATACTGGTTGTGATTATAACATACAGATTATAAGTAGATTAAATTAATAATCGTAACTACTTTCATAAATTCCTGGAAATCAGATTATTATTATTCTTATCTTAAAAAATTATTGAATTTCTATTAGTATAGTATTATATTAAATTATTTCAAAAAAATGCTATTTTAATTGATAAATATTAACATACAATTATTTTATCATTTACAATTATATTATTATTGTAAATTTACAAAATAATATTTTTGCTTTACAACTTTTTTTATCTGCTTAATTTTATATTTATGCAAGTTTAAGTTAGTTTTTTTTTATTATATTTTTTATTTTTTGTAATAATCAATAGTTATATTTAGGGTGTCTATACGTCCCGGTTTAAATTTCTGGTCCCGGTGTCCCGAACATTTTTTATTTTTTTAATAAAATAAATAAAATAAAATAAAATTTATGACATATTCTACCTATGAAAATAAAAACATTTTAAGTAATTGCAAACAATTAATTTCAAAAACAAAATTTTGATTGTGAAAACTTATTTAGACAAGTGGATTGAACTAAGTTATTGACATGTTTAAAATCATTAAAGAATGTAATTTCTCTCACTAAAAAAAAATAACTTTTTATGTTTTTTTTTTGGTATTTGGTTTTATGTCCCGGTTGGGTTCTGTAAAAATACGATGGTTATATTCAATGTTTGATATATAAAATTATTGTTAATTTAAAAAAATTAAATTTAAATAATTGTTTTAAGTACAATAAAAGTTGATTAGAGAAACACATTTTATAGTGGTGGAGAGAACAGCAAGTTTAAGGCTGCTTTAGAAAAATCCAATCATCCACTTGTTACTCTTCTGTACAGAATCCAAAGTTTAACTCTTGAGACTAATCCAGATATTGCAGTAAAAATATTTACTAAAATTATTCAAAAAGTTATTTATGTTATTAAACCAATACAAAAATACTTTTACTCAACTCAGACAAAACAAGCTGTTAATAAAAAAAAATGTTTTTAAAAAATTTATTAGTGAACCTTCCATTTAAACTGATTAGGATTATAAAAAAAAAATGTAAACATTGCAACAATCTAATACAAGCTAAAAAAGATAAGATTGTGAAAAACAAAAGTAATAATTTTTTTAGATTTTTTTGTAAATAACAACTTCTATAAAACAACAAATTTGTTGCAAGGTAGTTTTCAAAATGATCAAAACAAATTAGTAACTAATTCAAACAGTTATATTAAAATATTAAAAAAAAAAAAAAAATGAAAACTTTTTTTTAATATGTTTACTATACTATTTTAATTGATAATTATTAACATACAATAGTGTTATAATTTACAGTTATATTTTTTCATCTGCTTAATTTTATATTTATGCAAGTTTAAATTAGTTTTTTTATTATAATTTTTAAAATTAATTTAAAAAATTACATTGTTTTAGGTACAATAAAAATTGTCCAGAAAAACACAAATATATAATAGTGGAAAGAACAGCAAGTTTAAGGCTGCTTTAGAAAAGTCCGATTATCTACTTATTACTCCTCTGTACAGAATCCAAAGCACAACTCTTGAGACAGATCCAGGTATTGCATTAAAAAAATTCACAATTTTTTTTCAAAAAGTTATTTATGTTATTAAATTAAAAAACAATACTTTTACTCAACTCAGACAAAACAAGCAGTTAATAAACAGAGAAAATAATTTAAGAAATTTATCAGTAATTAAACTGATAAAAATTATTAAAAAAAAATTGTAAACATTGCAACAATCTACTACAAATTGAAAAAGATAAGATTGTCAAAAAGATAACAATTTTTTTTAATTTTTGAAAAATAACAATTTTTATGAAACAACAAATTTGTTTCAAGGTTCAAAATCTTAATTTTTTTAAAATGATCAAAACAAATTAGTATCTAATCCAAACGAAAAAATAATAAGTTATGTAAATCAATCTGCATCAAATCTACCTTAACTACTCTAAATCAATCTAACCGCCTAGGTGGTGTAGTAGTTAGCGTACTCAACTGCTACACTAGGGATTTTGAATTTGAGTCTTCTATCTGGTGTGTTGTAATAAGTACGCTTTTTGGATAAGAAAAAATACTTTAGTAAGTCCCGTGTACTGCCCAATAATTTAGGTTAGAACTTCTAAAATTGCAGCAAAACTCCTAAATGTGGTATTCGTGGCGTCAGTTATTAGTCTTGGCAGCAGACATAAACTGACGTTAAATTAATAAATTAACTAACTAACTAATCGAAATTAATAATTGTTGTAATTGTTTTCTTATTAAACAAACAAACGTTCCTAAATTGTTGGAAAATTGCGAATCTTAAACTTATACATAAAAAAAAGCCAAGTCAGTTTCTTCATTATATAGATTAAATGCATTTACTGCTTTAACTTTTAAAAAGTATATTGATTTATATTGTCAAGTTTAAAAAAAAAAAACTTTGAGTGTATAAAATATATTCAATGTAGATTTTGAGTAAAACGTTTGACAACAGATTTGGTAACACATTTAGAATTACAGTTTAAGACAAACATAAAAAAATCTTGCAATAGCTGTAAACATTTTTAAAGCATTTCATAGAATTTTACAAAAAACTAGAAATCATATTTGACTAGAGTACTGTCAATTTGGTCAACGTTGACTCTAAACAACCAAATTTTTCTTTGTTTTATAATCAAAATCCATGGTATTAGCTGTATCAAATATTAAAATAAACATCAAATTTATATTTAGTTTTTTTAAATTTATTTTCTTGTAGTTACTTTCTCACATTATCTTTTCTGATTTTTTGGCATATACCGTGTGTTAGATGTAATAAAATTTTCGAGTTTTAGAATGGCATTTGGGGATGAAACCCTGCTTAATGTTAAACTAAAACATATCAAAAATGAGTTGATTCAGTCTTATACAGGTTGTTTTATTAGCAATTTTGTAAAAATCATCAAAAATGAAATTCCTTTATTTTTTAATATACAAAACAATTTTACTAAGAAAAAATGTAATTTTATACCACCATACCAAATTTTAGAAATATCAACAACAATATAATACTTTATCAATAAATTAAAAAGATTTTTTTATTTAGAAGCGACAAAAGGGATATGGAAACAATAATGGGCAGACACCACAATGAGCGCACTCTTAGAAAAAACTGAAACATTAATAACTGTCAAATGTGATCAATATTGAATAAGTTTGAAACAAAAGTATTAAAACAAGCAGAACAAATGGTACTAACACTGCGGGAAAAAGTTTATATTGTACAAGGTTATGACATTGGCGGAGAATATTCACTAAGGGAAGTAATAAGGCAATGTAATAAAAAATTTCTAGACACTGTTATGTCGCGTACTACGGCTT
Organism: Tachinus rufipes; assembly: GCA_963932245.1. Classification (NCBI taxonomy): domain Eukaryota; kingdom Metazoa; phylum Arthropoda; class Insecta; order Coleoptera; family Staphylinidae; genus Tachinus; species Tachinus rufipes. The sequence goes on along the minus strand of OZ010745.1, from coordinate 63,938,346 downwards.
ATAGACCAATTAAAAAGTTTTTGACTACTGGCAATGTTCTTAACATAAAAAAAAAGATAAAGATGATGCTGTGGTTATTATAGCGCGTGACTCAGTTACAGAAGATCTAAAAATGCCACTACGAGAGAGATAAGGTATCACTAACATTAGCAAGTCTGAACTTTAGAAAGTTTATAAAGCAAAAAAAATTAAGGCATATAAAGCAAATTTTACACATACCCTTAAAATAGGAGATGACGGACATAGGTTGAATTTTTGTTTAACTATTTGTAACTATTGGAGAAAAAATAATTTAAGACTGATTTTTTAAGAAGTTGATAATTTTTTCTGATAAATCCTAATTTTTTTAGCTCAGAATTGTCGGTATTTGGCTTCTGAAAACCCAAACTTTACAATTCGTAATAGAAGACAATAAGAATACAAAAAAGTAAATGTGTGGTGTACCGTTTCTTATCACTTTGGAATTATTAGACCTTATTGTATTGAGGAAAGATTAAACCACCACACTTATTTTACAGCTTCTTTAAAGATTTTATGACAAATATTTTGATATATTAAGAGAAATGCTTACATTGTATTTTCAACATGATAGCTGCCCTAGCCACTTTACACAAATCGTTAATAAATAGTTAAATTTACATTTTGGAAAAAAATGGATTGCCAGAAATAGACCCATCATGTGGCTGCCAAAATCTTCGGATTATCAACATTAGACTTTTTATGGGGTTGGGTCAAGCAGTTTGTTTACGCTGAACCATTTACAAACAATGCAGAAATATTAAAACTGAATTAAAACTTATAAATGCTATAAACTTCATACCATTACAATACATTTGAAACAGTTTTAGGGAATTTAAGCAAAGGATTAAAAGATGTGCAGATATAGGTTGTAATTACATCAAATAAATACTTAATTTAAAAAAAATGTGTTGGTTATTGTTTTTGTTGTAACGTTCTAAATAAAATACAATTTATTTAATTAAATGAAAGATTGGCGTTTTTAATTACTATTGATTTCAGAGATTGTCAAATTGCATGCAAGTTGTCTTTTTCCGACTAACTGTGTACAAACGTACTGATGAGGGTTTTAAGTCTAGAAACAACTGTCTACCTTCACTGGTTAGAAAGAACAGTTTGCATTTATTATCAATTTATTTTAGTACAATTTTATTCTTAATTGTTTTTATTCTTTTTTTTTGTAAATTTTTTTTTGTATATTAAAAAATAGTAATATAGATACTTTATTCTTGATAATTTTTACAAAATTGCTAAATAAACACATGATATAAAATGTTCATATTTCTAGTGTTATACTCATGAAGAGTTGAGTGCTGTTTGAGTAATGTAAAGTATAGTAAACATTAAAAGTAAAGTAAAGTAACAATATTAAGATATTTGAACTGTTTTCTACAATCTTTTTGATAATCTATATCTATATCTATAAGTTTAAACACTACTATTACAAGGGGCACTACCAAAGTTTGCGAAAAATGTAAAGCAAAATAATATGTTGAAATAGAAAGAAGTCATTGGGCAATAAATCAGGCAATTAGACAATGAGTCATTAACTAAATGTCTGGTCAAAAACTCTACAGTTTGTTGTGCTGTGTGAGCGCTTGCATTGTCATGATAAACAATGACTTGCCGGTTTATGTTGTTCCTTCTGATTTCAGCAATAACTTCCGGCAAACAAATTGAAGTATATCAGTCAGCATTAACTGTCCTTTGATCAACGAATGCAACAGTTGCAACATGACCCGTTTTTCCAAAGAAAGCAATCATTCTTTTCAAAACGCTTTGGGAACGCAGCACTTTTGTGGGTTTAGATTCATTTTGAAGCACCCATACAGCCGATTGCTGTTTAGTTTTAGGCTCATACGAATATATCCAAGATTCGTCACCTGTTACGATGTTATATACCAATTTTGAACGACCCCCTTCGAATTGCTTACTACTTGACACGTGCCGGTTTTTGTTCTTCTTTCAAGTTGTGTGGGATCCAACGACTGCAAAGCTTCCTGACATGCAAATAATTGTGCAAAATCGTATGTATTTGTTTTGCTGCAATGCCTAAAGATGCCTCTATTTTACTATAGGTCACATGCTAATCTGACAAAATTATTTCACGCACAGCATCAATATTTTTTGCGACAACAGAGGTGCATAGACAACCTTCGCAAAGATCGTCATCAAGCGTTGGTATTTCACGCTTGCAAACCATTTGTAAACCATAGTTTTAGATGGTGCTTTATCCTCAAATAACAAACTAAGTTTTTCCACACATTGCTGCGGTGTTAAACCGTATTACTTTTGTTAAATTTTGTTGAAACAAAACCGAGCAGTTTAAAATCGAACTGTCAACTGAATTGTAGGTGAAAAACGGCAAATTTTACAAATATGACAATCATAAAACGCTAGCAATACAGGCAGTACTTGATTCCGCAAACTCTAGCAGTGCCCCTTGTATGTTAGAATAGCTTTAAACTAGAAGATTGTAAGATAGGTTATGACATAAAAAATAATCAGTTTTTAGTACAGTTTTAGATACAGCACAACTGAAGTTTTTAAGCAGAAATATGTTATTGGTTAAGAGCATATTGACCGCTACCTTGATTTCTAATATTGTAGTAAAAACAGCTTCTTTAGCGCCACTTTTTTACATATATCAAATTATATGTGAAAAAATATGAAAAATATTTGTTTATTTTTTTACTAATACATTTAGAAAAGTTTATTAACGCCACAACAACGTGCATACAAGCTACTACATCTTTAAGATTCAGAACAGGTTTGCGGTAAACTTGTTCTTTCAAATAGCTCAAGAAAAAGTAATTTAACAAATTCAGATCCGGAGATCTAGCAAACTATGTCATTGCCCTTTATTTTTGTTTATTTATTTTTTTTAATCTATCTTCTGGGAATTTTTTATTCAGGGTATTTTTCACTTGTATTCCATAATGCGCTCATGCACCATCATGTTGAAACCAACAGTTTAATCTACCTACTAATGAAACTTTATCAAGTAATATAAGTAGTAATTTTTCATTTAAAAATTGTAGATACAAGGCTAAATAAAGCTGTTTTGGTATAATTCGTAGACCAATTGGTCATTATTATTCAATAATCCAGCCCAAATGTTAATTGACCGACGTCTTTAATGAGGTTTTTGGCGTATTAAGTGAGGGTTTTTATTTATCTGTTTCAATAAATGTAGACTTATTTTTCCACAATTTTTTTTTAATAAAATGTGGTTTATTGTTAAAGCCATGCAACAACCTTTTACAAAAATTTACTCAAAGTTTCCTATCCCCGTCATGCAAAACTTGAACTTGTTGAAACCTAAATAGATGCAAACCATTTTTTCTCTATAATCTGTAAATAGTGTTTTTTTCATATGAGATGATACAATTCAAACGCTTGTACTTCCAAATCAACAAATTCAAGAATTTGCTCTTTTTGATAAACGCTTAGTGTAAGTTGACGTTTTGTCTGATTTTTGCAAAAAAATTAAATTACCTGTTTCTAGTAATCATTGTTCTATCCGTATTTTTGATTTTGCATTAGGAAATCTTTCCGCATAAGTCCCAGCCGCAGTAGTGGCATTGGCATTATAATATTCTAATACTTTCAACATATCGACATAATCTTGATTACACGATACTAGTTCTATTTTAAACCTGCAAACCCAAAATACTTACAATCAATTTGACAAAACGATTCATAAACTTTAATTACCATTTAGTTGTGTAAATTATGTTACTCAACTAAATGTCAATAAATTAAAATTGTGTTTTGAGTAGTGGTCGTAGAAAAAGTTATTATTTACATTTTTATTAATAACTCTATAACGAGGGTTAATAGAAAATTGTCTACTCTTAATTTTCAACTCAGTCAAATCCCCAAAGTACTGGCGTCAATTTTGAGACACCCTGTATGTTAGGATCTTCTGTTTGTGTGTAAAGATTCAAGATGAAACTTAGATACTTCTTATGCTACGTGAAGTATCATTAAACCATAAAATGTGTTGTTCTTTATAATTATTTTTTACGTACTTTATTTAGTAGAATCATTTAAATCTCACATAGTATTTCTCAATAAATCGTAAAAAAATAGTTTACTTTGTTGCAAGTTTCATTATTGTTTAACACGTATGCTTTATATGAGGAATATTGAAGCAAGCATTGATTCCTATATAATTTGACATGCCACTATTTAAAAGTAACATTGTATAATTTGTGTATCAATACAGTTGTTTAGACGCGTTGATACAGGTCGTTGAAATAAAACTTTCTAGTATCATTATCAATGAACTTAACATTAAAATCATTTGCTAGAATTGAGTTTTAGTTTTAAAATTAAGATAATTCAACATAAAACAAACTAAAGTTGCCAATGGGCAAACAATACACGATAAGGAGTTTACCAGTTATATATTTAGTAAGATTTATACCCCAATGTTTTTCTTGTGAGATTTTCTTAACACCATTTAATCAATGGTTACGTTCGTGAATTATTATTGAATAATATTTTTTTTAACCGAACTATTGACAAGTGAAAAAAGCTTGAAATTTTTTTTTTTAGACTTATAACTAACACTATTTAATGACAATGTTCATTTGTTGAATTTAAAAATATTTTTATATTTTTATGAGATATTAAGTAACATTTAAATAATAAATTTTGAAATTAAAAAATAATTAAAGACTTTATTGTGAACTTAAAATAGTATATTAAAAACACACTTTTATGCATGCGTTAAAGCTTAAAAAACAAAGTCAAAAGAAAGTTCAAAACAATACTTGACTAACAAAATTTCGTGTTTTATCAAGTTTTATGTCGGTACCTAGTAGCGTTTCTAACGCAAAATAGAAAAAATAAATAATTATAACCTATTTACTAATATTGGTATTTTTTATTCTATTCTTCTTCACTATAATATAAGTTAGTATAAAATATAGAGTTTAATTAATTAATTAAAACTTTTTGTTTGTCTTTAATATTGATGTTTTCAAATTGTTGTAGTTTATCTATTTAAAAAAGTGCTATCTCAATTGTTATTTACATGTAAGTTTATATAACTTTAATAAGCAATTTAATTTTTACAATATTTTGCATTTGTTATTTTTAGTATTTGATATTATAATAAACAATAGTTGCATTAAATTATAGAAACTCTAACTCCTATAATACCAAGACTAAACCTTTATTAACTATTATGGTATACTGCGTTACTAATAATACCTAACAATTTAATAAAACACTGAGTTTTGTAAAATAGTTATTGTTACTTATTTAAAATTACCTATATAATTAAAAGAACATAGTTAGATTTAATTAGATGCTTATTTATGTCATTACAAATATTAAACAATTTTATAGATACACATTTTATATTTGCCCAAACTAATTACTTAAAATATTAATTATCTGTAGTTAAATTTTAAGATTTATTTTATATTAATTAGATGCGTTTCTATTTTAAAATTAATAATAATTATTTATTAATTTCATAAATTATATTTATTAATTAATTAAATTAAATTACATAATCATTTACATTCAATTATAAATCAGATAGATTATTGATTTCATTGAATTATATATGAATATATGCAACTCTATAGTCATTTTTATGGACATAATTCTCATTAGAGTTTTCCCTATTCAACGCTAGAGTTCTCCCTTGTTGGTTCTCAACCATACTATTCAGCTACACATTTAAAATTAGGGGTGTACAACTTTGTTATTTCATGGGGTTTGTATGGTCTCGCAGGTAACATCCGTCCCCTGAGAACCACATTAAAGGTGATACAAATATGTATTACTGGTTGCATTTTTACTATTTTAGCATTAATGTTATGTTTCTATTGTTGATTAAACTCTTTATATTAGTAATGTAAGTTTTATAAATTAAAAATAACTCTATACTTTGCTGAAATAAAAATTAAACTAGGAAAAAAGTTTTAATATTAGTAAAACGGTCTTATTAGATTGAATAAAAAGTAATTATAATAAATCGTAAAAAAATGATATTAATAATAAGGCGGGATTGTATTTATGTTAAAGTTGTATCACTTTTTAAATATATTAATTTATTACCTTTATGATATAATTTTCAATTTATTATTGAAATAAAATATTAATTAAAATAAAAACGTGCTAATTTAGTTTTAAATAACAATGACTAATTTATTTTTTATTATTATTTTTAAATATGTAAAAATACTAATTCAGGCTGATACAATCTAATATAGGTAACAATATTATCAATTCTCTACATCTTAACCAATACATTATTAATCTTTAATTAGTTAACTTGCGTAGTTTTTTTACAAACCTCTGATTGTTTATGGGTTTTATTAATTTGTTAAGTTTTTAGCAGTACTTCTTTTAAATGTTTACATTTTATCGTTAATTATTATAAAAGCATTTAATATGAAAACTATATAAGCTTTGAAGTCTGCACATTTTTCTAGAACTTCTTCCTATTGTTAAGTTGCTTTAAATAGTTTAAGTAATATTCAACTCCAAATAAAGCACATAATAAACTATTAGCTGAATAACCTAACTTTTTTAAAATGTAATTTGATTTATTTTATTAACACTTTTAGGTTATTCAGCTAATAGTTTATTATTAGGAGTTGGATATTACGGTTCTAATTGTTGATGAATTTTAATGACTTAATTATTTTGAAACGAAAATATTTGGTGGTGCAAGATAGTTGTAGCTCTATCATCATATCATATTATACTCATCCATCAGTTTAGGTTTATATATATTATATATCACTAATATAGTAAATTTTTTTTATTTCTTAAAATTCTTTTATAAATAGATAATCAGCTCAATTCTCTATATATATTGCTAGATAGAAATATTTTTATCGAGCTATATTGCTAAGCAGTTTAGTAAAAACGATTAAAAGAACTTGAAATTGATTAACAAGTTTGATCAATAGCAATATTTTAGCTACATGGCTAAATAATTAGGCAAAACATGTAATTTTTTTTAAATTATATTTAATTAAGATGTTTTAATTTTAATAACTAAAATGAATCAATACATTAACAAATGTAAATAGACATTTTAATCTGTCATAGTAGTCAAACTCAGTTTTTAAAAGATATTTTATTATAAACAGAATATTATTGACAAATTGCAAAATATAAACTTAAAAACACAAACGTGACACAAGCAAGCTATTCTTGTAGTTATAATTTAAACTATAAAATATAAAAAAATTGCAATAAATTTATATCTAATAACCATAAATATATTTCTTTATTGCGTTTTTTTAATTGATTGAAACTTGATTTTTTTTAATATTTGCTATTTCAAATTAAAAAATAATGAAACACATAAATTTATTATTTAACTATTTTATGAATGAAAAAAATGTAAACACATACGAACATATTTATTGATATCAAACAAACAAAAAACAAAAATTTTGACATTTATAATATATTTTTTATCTGTTTTAATCTTGCTCCAATACAAATTTAAATTAAACTATTTTTGTATATTTTTTATATTGCTAATGGTAACTTATTATATTACAATAAATAGTTGCACAGTTATACATTGTTTACAACTATTATTTATTTTATCTAAACCAATAAAACCAATGTTCTTGCGTGATATTAATGATTGACAGATTTTTGTCAACTAATATTATTCTTTAATAAAATATGTGCATTTAGGGAACGGAACCGTTAGCAACTTTTTAATAGTTGTTAAACGAATACGTTGAATAAATTTTGACCGCCAACAGTTGGCCATTTCGGTAAGCAGTAAAACTTTAAGTTAGTGTAAGTGAATGATTTTTCTACTGTTGACAGTAATCAATTTGCCTCATCGGTTGTGTTTCCTAAACTCGCCCATTTTTAACTGTTTTGTGTATAAGATTGTATTTCAGTTAATTTATTAAGATAAAGTTTGACCAATACAAAGAAGCGTGTAAATAACCTCTTTCCTAAGCTTTAACCAGCATGATAAACTCCCCGGTGTAATGATGCTTTTTATACATTGCAGCTTGTTGTTTTGACTAGCAAATCACTCCGTCTGCCAAACATCATCAATTCTTGTACAAATTAAAAATATCACAAGCTTTGTCTATAATTTTTTTTTGCGCCAGTTATTGCAAACTTTGCAAGAGTATCAGTTTTATTATTACCATTAATACGAAGGGTAAACAACTTGCGTAATCAGTGTACAAAATAAAAATAATCATTACAGAATTAAATAATAATTACGTAATATTCGTAATCATTATATAATCAAGTAATCATTACATAATCACGTAATAATTTTATAATCACGTAATCATTACATAATCTTGTAATAAATAGTGTAATTAATATATTTAAACACGCGTATTCAAATAATCAAATGTTGAATACCCATATACACATAATCAAATATTGGTTTTATGGAATCATATATATTCGCATGGTAAATTCAGTCGTGTCCAATCTGTATCTAATTGTGCCGTTTCTCACAGACTATTTCACAGGTGTTTTTATACAACACTTGGCATGTGTGTGTGTGTGTGTGCAGTTATTTATTTAATATATTAAAATCATACCTACTTCAGTCGAATATAATTTTCACTGATACAAATTTTATATGTATGTATTGTTATTATTTTTGTTGAAAAGATTTTTATATGCTTATTTTTTAATATAATAAATCACATTTTTATTTTTTGTGGTGGATTTTTTTCTAATCTACTTAAAACATTACTAAACATCGAGATAGGTATATTTTTAGTTTATGTTTCTTATTATCTAAAAGAAGTTGTAGTAAGTACTTTATTGAAGATTATTATAAAACATAAGTATTATAATAATATATTAATATTAAGCATTATCAAAATAATTTATGATTGGTATAAAATAATTAATGCATTATTGAATAATCATGTAATCATTACATAATCACATAATGATTTTCATAATCACGTATTCATTGAATAATCATGTAACTATTACATAACACATAATCATTTTTATAATCACGTATTCATTAAATAATCACGTAATCATTGCGTTTTCATTAAATAATCACGTAACCATTGTGTATTCATATAATAATCACGTAATCATTGCATAATCATAATCATAATCATGTAATCATTACATAATCACGTAATCATTACATAATCACGTAATTATTACATAATCACGTAATTATTACATAATCACGTAATCATTCCACAATCACGTAATAATTACGCGTATTCATAATCAGGTGTACATTTTTTTACTTAATTGTTAAACCCTCGCATTAATACTAAAGTGTCTGGTGTCTATAGACCATGATGTTTAATAAACTCGACAAATCTGTACATATAATATAAGATGTACTTGCACTTAGTTGGATGTAGAAAAGAGCCTGATAGACTGCATACAGTTCTGCAGTACAAACACTGCTAAAACTTGTCAAATCAAATGTAAACTACAGCTCATATACTTAAAAAGCAAAAAAGAAAAATAAAAAGTTAAAATTTAGTTGTCAAAGTATATAGCAATTTCTTACAACGTCAAAACCATTATTATGCACGACAAAATGAATGTAAGCAAGCGTAAACCAAGTAATGGTTTAACTACCTCGTCCAATCACTAGCAATCGGGATAGTACGGAATGCGCCAGATCCATAATACCTAATGTAGATGAAGCTATAAAAGCAAAAATTACAGAGCCATAATTCAGTTTTTAATCTGCTTTTCATGGTTTTCTTAATTTAAAGTTTAATAAACAAGACATGCCAAGTCAAAACACAATCAAATGTGACAGAAAAATGAAACACTTTTCTGTATAGAAATGTTTTTTCTAAAATATAGTGAAAAGTTACCGTGTAGAGTTTGCTTTCTAAAAAAATGAATAAGCAAAGTTTTGCTGGTAGAATAGATTCCATTGTTATTAGCCCAGTTCATACTGCAGTTGATAGTTATTTGAAGCTGGTGTTTCAGTGTTGGCATGTTTCTCAAAGCACAATAAATTTTATCAACATACATACATCCATTCACCAAAAGCTCGATGAACTGAGTTATGCCGTTAATAGTTATTATAGATAGTGTCACGTTTAAAATAGATTCTTAAATAATATTATTCTGTTGCAAACATATGCTCAAGATGCTATCACAAGTACATACGTACTACAAATGATCTTAAAGCAAACATCTCAATGAATGAAGCGTTTGTTCATTAAATCTTCAAGTCATGTCATATGCTTTTGCAATGTCAACGACAATAACATGTTTATTTTGTATAAAAAAATATTTAATTGTTGTGTTCAGCCAAACAAGGTGATCTGTTATAGAACGCTTTGACCAACATTGTGTATCAACAATTAAATGTTTTGAATTTAATAACCAATTAATGCGATTATTGATTATTCTTTTTTAGTAACTTACATAAGCATCTAGTTAAGAAAATCGGTCTGTATAGTTTATCAGTAGCTTTTTATTTTTACCAGTTTTAAATACTGGTACTATGACAGCAAGTTTTTACAACTCAAAGCAATACCATACCCTGCTGACTATGTCTGATTATAGAGTGCCATTAGTTAAAGTTTAAAAAAGCAATTTAAATGCTTAAGTTTTAGATAATGCCAAGTCAAATTTCTAAACACTAAACGGTGCGGTTTTATATTTTATTTTTGTCACAGACAAATGACAGGTGGTGTTTCTTATTGTTAATTTCTATTATCATCACTAGAAGTGTCAAATAAACATTGGCCAAAATATTTAAAATTTAAGATTTAGGATTTAACTGTATTGCAGCTCTCTTTCACATACAAACAGTTCAACGTTTCTCTTAATAGGGAACATTGCGTTACAGCTTTTGACACATTACTAAACTTAATAGGTACTGTGATTTTATGATAGTTGTCTCATTGACCGGTAAGATGTTAGGCACACTGATGATAGGTGCAAACCCTGAAACAGGAATGTATGTGTCTCTTACTGAATAAAAAGGAAATTTACATAAAAAAATATATTATTTATTAATTTTAAATACAATAAAAGTAAGTATTAAAAATAAATGTAATTGAATTATAGTGCTGCTGTGAAGTAAGTATTTATTTTACATAACCTGTAAACTTGGCATTGATTTTTATTTTAAATTTAAATTAATGCAAGCTATTTTATGGAATTTGGAATTTCAAAAAAACTTTATTTTTAGTCAAATATCGTAATTTTATTTCAATGTATTGTAATAATTTTTAATGTTAACATTAATTTTAAATATGAATATAGTTAATAATAAAAAATATGAGATGAAAAAAACTGTATCATATTCACTATTGTTAATTCAATTAAATTATCAATATAAATTTTATTATTTGTAACTAATAAAGATTTCAATATTTATTTTCATAATGAAACCGATACTAGTTTTTCAATTTACTAAAAAAATATAATATCAATAAGTTTAATTTAATTTATATTTGTACTGTTTGTGTAATGAAATGCTTTTATATTCTTCATAATTATAGTAGATATTTAGTTTCACATTTATTTATTATCTCAATAAATTTTAATAAAAAATATAAATTTGTCGATGCTTTCTATTCACCTTCATGTAGCAATTTGAGGGAAGCGATTAATGGCAATACGTAAAAATCAGTCGGTTTGAGTCAACTTGATTTGAAACAAAATGTTTAAAAAATGATGTATTCTATGTTAAAAAGCAATGACTGAGTACCAAAATTTTATCAATAAAATTGACACTAAAATGCAACGTTGCTAAGACAACATTTTGATTTGATCCACAACAATGGTTTTATATAATAAAAGCTTAAATGTATATAATAGTATAGTAATTATTTTTTACTAAAATATTTGCCTTATCATACAAAAATTAATCATTTCTAAATTGTTGGAAAATTGCAAATTTTCAACCTATAATAATTGGGTTATTGTCCAATCTGTCAATTTTTTTTGTAGTATATTAATTTTTACATTGTTAAGGTCTTAGAACAAAATAACTTCATCTCAGATACTCAATATGGATTTTGATCAAAATGTTTGACAACAGAACCTCTGACTTATGTTAGTCACAAATGGAATTTTACTTTAGATAAACAAGGAAAAAATCTTGCAGTAGCACTAAATATTTTTAAAGCGTTTCATCAATAGTTTTCTTGACAATACAAAAATTATAGTAAAAATTGATGGTTTCAACTCTGACTCCAACATCATAAATGCAGGTGTTTCTCAAGGTTTTGGTCTTTTCCTAACTTTATTTTTTATTTACATTAATAAACTTCTTCAAATAACTAAAAAAATTTTTAATAGTTCTGCAATTATAGCACTTTTCTTATTTCATACTTTTCAAAGATGATCTTTTGACAAAAATAGCAAATTGTCTTAAAATTTTTAGGTTAGAATCTGTAGCATCTATATACAAAGACCTTCAAACAATATCTGAATAGGATACTTTCCACATGGTCAGATTAAACTCAAAAATTCAATTTTTTACTGTTTTAAAATTTAAATCCGAAGTATCATCAAATACCAAATATTAAACTAAACAACGAATCCATATCTAAATCTGTTTTAACCTTTGGATGCATGAATGTAGTCTAATGGACCCTTTGCTGTGTTCATTGTTATGCCATTTTTATATTGCGTTTAATTTAATTATTTCCGTCAAAGAATGCTTTATTTAAACATACTAGAAGCAATTTATTGTTATAAAACATTTAAAAAAAAAATTATAGAAATAAATAAAAGCAATTTTATAGACCTACCACATCTATGCATACGTCGTGCCTGGAAGATCCTCGTATAGTTTATTTGTTATTTGTTGATAAATAGAGTCACAACATCATTATTTACAGTACATACAAGTTTAAAGTATATATTTGCTGGTTTTGGTCATTTTTGTATTTTTTTACATTTGCAAAAAAAAGTCATGTTTGCTCATGTAAATTTGCCAAATGTATTAAAAAAAACTTGGAATGATCATATTAAAGTTTTTTGTAAAAATTGTTTTGTATAATATAAAATGTATAAAGAGTCCGACGAACCCGTCCTATGTATAGTTGTATAAAAAATTGTGGATGCATCCTAAGGTTAATTTATCTTCTAGGTGTTACAATCTTACATAACCTTCTCAGGAACAACCATGTTGTTGATATAGTTTTAAAAGTATGCAGAAAACTAAGATTTCTTAACAGATGTAAAAAGTTTTTTTTACTTCTGTTCAACTTTTGCATATATAAAAAACTTATAATCGTTTTTGTTTTAAATATTCTTTCTAAGTATAAAGAAACTAAATTATTTCTTCTAAACTCTATTCAGAAAAAAGCAGTTTGGATTATTGTCAATCCTAAAATGACTATTAACTTGGATACTTTACAACACAGGCGTAATGTTCAAATTTTTGTAGATATTTTAATAAACAATGTTTAAACAAAATACAAGACATTTTACCATATAAACAAATATTTACAAGTACAAGACTTGCTAGTAATTCTAAAAAATATTCACTAACAGTTCAGAGATGTAAGACCGAAACTTTTAACAGAAACTTTTTATAACCGTTCTGTTGACAAATGGAATATACTTCCAAATTCAGTATTTCCCAAGACTTATTTACTTATTATTTTTAATTACTTATCATATATATAGCAAGAGTAATTAAACCAGTAGTATCTTGATTCTTCATAGTCGTTTAAACTCTACAATGTCAATGTTATTGATATTATTATTAAATAATAAAGTCAAACTGCTGTTGATTTTAAATTTTATTATAACATTTCTAATGTCTCATCAACAAATTTATTGTTGAAAGTGTTTCGTACGTTATGACGTTTTATAATGGTAAGTTGATCTAGGTATCAACCTTCTATTTCAAAAGTCAAGTATCTTTACAAACAAAAAAATTATGATTTAAGTTGATTCAGACATTAACCTCTTACTTTTTATGATGTTAAAACATTTAATACGTCACGTATCTCTCAGCAAAAGAAATTATTGAAATAGGTGGTTTAAAAAAATCTAAAAATAGAAAATTGAACATTTTATAAGTCACGTATCTCTTACCAACAAACTTATTGTTTAAAATGTTAGTACGTCAAAACTTGTTCAAAATTGATAGCCAGAAAAGTTTTATCATAAAAACTTGGTCTAGGCATCAATCTTGGAATTGGAAATTAAGATTTGCGTTTTCTTTAGGCACGGTCTACAAATGTGTATCGCGCTCTATATCTATTGTGTATGTGTAATTACAGTTGCACTAAAATATTGTTTAAGTGATAGTAAAGTGTAAATAAATGTTAATGTTATATAATAAACTAATAAGCAAGTACGTAATTTATTGTTTTATACAATAAACTAGATCTAAACATGTAACATTAAAATATAACCTAAAATATGTGTGTGGAAATCATTGCTTGTTGCAATTTTTATTTTATATTTATGAATTTCAAGTTTAAAATATTTTAAACAAACTAGTGTAGGTAGTATAGTCGAGTTGTAAACTGCCCGAGATGTAACTTAATATTGGATTTTCGCCGCGGTTTGAATCTAGCCAGTAGTGGGACTTTTTTAAGAATACATATTTTATTAATAATAATAAGTCGCTACAAAAGACTCTGTTATAGTTAAAATTTAAGATTACAAAAATGAACAAAAAGGACGTTACAGTAAGATCAAGTCAAAGAATAGCTAAAACGATAAGTAAACCATGTGCAAAAATGAAGTTTGCAATAAAAAGTCTAACGTAATTAATATTAGCAATATTAGTATAATTTCTGATAATGACAACAATGGTAATGAATATAATGACATGTTGTCAGATTTGAGAAATAAACTAGCTGACAAAGATAATGATAACCACAGCTTACAAGAATCAAATGATATGATGTCTAATAGAATTAAAGAACTATTGTGTAAAAATAAAATAATAGAAACGCTTACAGACACTATAAAAAAAATTCAAAGTAGACATGTAATACATGTAGGTTCACAAACTGAGCAAATTACAATAAAAACATGCAACGTAGACAACATAGAAAATACTGTCAAATACGAAGCAAAACAAACGCAAACAATATTAAAAAAAATATCTTCGATACTTACGCAAACTGATAATTTAGATGAAATAATGAATAGTGAAATATGCAATATAGACAGAATTGAAAGTACTTTTAAAGATGATGCATCACAAACCAAAACAATAATAAAAAAATCTTCGATTTTCACACAGACTGAATTCAGATAAAAACATTGAAATAATAAATAATAAAGTAAGAAACAAAAATGTGCTTAAAAATAAAAACACAATTAAATTCAATACAAAAAAATTAAAAACGTACAAATTGTTGAAAATAACTATGCTAAACATATAGCATCACTTTTATTAAACGTTCTTCCTGAAGAAAAATACACAGTTAGTGGATTTGTAAAACCGGGGGCAAACTTCTGCGAAATTATGAAATGCATCCCTATAAACAAAAAAAGCAATTCATCATCAGATAAATGCATAGTTCTAATGGCAGGATCAAATGATGTACTCCACTGCTATAACTCGGAAAACATCTCTAAATTTATAAATAGTATTAGAAATAACGTAGTAACACTGTCAAATGTACCAATGATAATTACATCTATTTCATTGCGATATGATAAACCAATGTACAACAGTATAATAAAACATATTAATAACTATATTAAGCATATTTCCGAAGAAAGACCTAATATATTATATGCTGATGTCAATAAAATTTTAAGTAAACGGCACTTTAATTGGAAAAATGGAAATAACTTAAATAATTTTGGGAAAACAAAATTATCAGATTTTATAAAATCAATAATCAATCCTAACTGTGAAAAAGATTGTGCATTGTGTAACATAAATATACCCGGTACATCGAACAGAAACTGTACATATTACACAAATTTTAAAATTAATTGTTCATTAATTAATCAGGAATATGTACCACTTTTATCTAAACATCATACTAAATTACTTAACTCACAAATACAACAATATAATAAGATACAAACACAACCATATAATAAGACGGCTAAAATTAAAAACATACAAGTAAAGCAAAATTTTCGGTTATCCCCAATGCTACACAAATATCGCCTGACATAACATTCCATAGAACTAGTAGACAACTTCATAATACAAAACAAAACGAAAAATCTAATAAAGGATTAAGAATTTTTCATCAAAATGTTCAATGTATAAGTAATAAAATATGTGACCTGGAAGTATTCCTAAATGATAAAAAATGTGACGTTTTTTGTGTATCAGAACATGGATTGAAAAAACACCAAATGGACGCAATTGCTTTAAGTGGATATTATATAGCTAATTTTTATGGTAGACAAAATTTGAAAAATGGTGGTGTTTTAATAGTTGTAGCTAATCAATTTAATACAAAGAAAATAGACTTTGGTATAAATTGTATAGAACAAGATTTTGAATGTGTTGTGGTTCAATTACAATGTAAGAGTTTCAACGTATTTATAATAACGGTGTATAGAAGTCCAGATGGTGCATGACACCTTGTTTAACTTAAGTAATAAAACAAACATACCTATAATATTGTTGGGCGATTTTAATATTAACTTTTTACAGCCCACAAATAAAACAAAAGAATTGATTGATTTATTAAATACATTTAATTTGACTCCAAAAATACATTCTCCTACGAGATATAAAAACTGCATAGATAATATTTGTGTAAGCCAAGGAATAGATTGTGTTGGTGATGTAGTTTTAAATGGATTGTCTGATCATAATTTACAGCGACTTGTAATAACTGAAAATATAATATCAACCTCATCAAGTAAAATAGAAATAAGAAAGCTTAAAAATGCCGAATATATTGCAAATTTTTGTGATAAAATAAAAAATGAGAATTGGCAAGATGTAATAGAAAAGGATAATATCAATCAAAATTTTGTACAGTTTCATAATATATTATATTATCACTTTGATACCTCATTTCCAAAAATTAAAATATATGATAGTAATAATAAAAACAGAAGACAACCATGGATAACTACAGAAATTCTAAAATCATCCCAAAATTTAAAAGATTTGTATAAATTATAGTTAAACGGGAATCATTTATTGAAAGAATATTATAAAAAGTATAAAAATGTGTACAGAACCGTTCTAAAAAATGCAAAACAATTGCATAATAATTTAACAATAAATCGTTCAGCAAATATTACAAAAGCGGCTTGGACAATAATTAATAAAAATACTAATCAAAATAGTTTTCAAAGAAAAAATAAAGATATGCAATTAAATATTGGAGATACAATTACAACTAATTTATCAAATATAGTAGTGCATTTCAATAAATATTTTAATGAGATAGCAAATAAAATAATAAATTTTGATTTAACTTTGGGTGACTTTGATATAAAAAAAAATAAATCAACATTTTTTTTCAAACCAGTTACGGATACTGAAGTATACAATACAATAAACCATTTAAAAATGACCAATTCCTCAGGATATGATGAAATTACTGCAAATATTTTAAAATCATGCGCAGTGTGTATAGCAGGTCCATTTGCTTCACTAATTAACAAGTCTTTGAATCAAGGGACATTCCCAAATATTTTAAAACTTTCGAAGATTATACCGATATTTAAGAAGACAGGGTCAGAAAATGATTGCATCGAGTATAGACCTCTTTACATATGCAGCTCATATTCAAAGGTAATAGAAAAAAATTTTGCTGAAAGAATTATAGCATTTTTTAATAAGTTTGATTTATTTAACAAAAAACAATTTGGTTTCCGTGAAGGAAAATCAACAGCATCGGCAATAAATGAATTTTTAAATTGCTTATATACAAGTACAGATATCGGAAATCAAAGCCTAGGAATATTTCTTGACCTTACAAAGGCTTTTGATTTGGTCAATCATAATAGACTTATTTTAAAATTAAACAAATATGGAATTGGAGGAGTTATATCTGACTGGATCAAAAGTTACTTAACAGGGAGACAACACTATGTTGAGCTAAACAGTATTAAATCAGGTGTTCTTGTAATGACTAAAGGTATCCCGCAAGGATCAGTTTTAGGTCCTCTTCTTCTTTTTATTATATATACTAATGATATTCCCAGTGATAACACATTTCTGTTTGCTGATGATACTTTACTATTAATTAGTGACAGACACAAACCTAAACTAGTACACAAAACAAATGAACATCTGAATAGTATATGTCACTGGTTTAAAAATAACGGGCTTGTTTTAAATACTTTTAAATCAGCAGCAATACGATTTAATATGAACAATAAAAAGTTGAACGATTCTTTATTAATAAAATGTAATAAAGCTTGTATAAAGGAATGTGACTATACAAAATTTTTAGGATTATCTATTGACATGTATGACAAATGGGATGTACATATAGACGGCATGTGTTAAAAAGTAGCTTTATATTGTTATATAATTAAAAAATTAAAACCTATTGTAAATTTATATGTATTAAAAACATTCTATTACGCAAAAATACATATAATATCATATGCCATATTAGCGCGGGGGTTATCTGGAAACTCTATTAGGTTATTTAGGCTACAAAAACGTGCTGTCCGTTATATTCTAACCAAACCTAGCCAAACACATTGTGCAGAACTGTTTAGGCAACTAGAAATTCTTACCTTGACTTCGCTTTATATTTACACGGCTCTAATATACGCAAAACAAAACTATTCTGATATTAAAACGTTGAATAGCACACATTCATATAATACACGACATGGATTTAAGTTAGAGACTCCAATACACAAATTAACGTTATTTAAAAAAAGTCCTTTATATGTAGCTATTCAATGCTTTAACAAATTGCCCGAAAAAATTAGAAACCTAAACATGAAATTTTTTTAAAAAACTGTAAAATCAATTTTAAATTGTAAATGTTATTATACATACAGTGAATTTTTAGAAGATAAGTGGTAAAAATGCTATTTTTTAATTGTTAATTTTTAATTGTAAATTATTTTTAATGTGTTTTTAAATAACTTTTTAGTAATTAGATTTGAACTATTTTTATATTATTTTATATATATATTAATTAAGTTTTCTATGTGACGATACCAATATCTGTAAGATCCAAACGAATAAATAAATTATTATATTATTATTATTATCTCTTTTCCTACTTTCCATCACGGTAAAACTTTTTAAATGTCATGATATCTCCTATAACTTTTGTGAATAGATCAAGCTGCAAGTAAACTTTTTTTTAAGATTTCTTAACCCTGCTTTCCATCACGTTAAAACATATCACAGATTTTAGTGCTGAAAAGTTGATTTAAACATTAACCCTTTTTTCTCTATTATCTTATAACATTTTAGAAGTCACGTATATCTTACTAACAAATATATCGTTTAAAGTATTGGTGCGTTATATCTTTTTCAAAATTAGAAGTTAGAGATTTTTTAAATTTTTTGTGCATATTTAAGTTTTTGTTTATAGGTATAAAAAGTTTTTATTTAATAATAATAATAATAATAATAATAATAATAATAATAATAATAATTTTAATAATATATTTGTGGATTTTTTTGTGTGCACCCTCAAGAAGTGATCTATATGCAAAACAAGTAACCCATGTTAAATTTTATAAAAGATTTGAAATGATAAAGTATTAATCATAAAAAGAAAGAAAAAATGAAAGCGCATTGAGAAAAGATTGTTTATTAAAAGACGTGACCAGAGGAATTGTATATGCAAATCCAAAAACAGAACACATAAGATGAAAGATAACAAGTTCTAACAAAATGAAATAAAATACAATAAAATGAAGAAAAAGTTTATTTTAAAATTTTTTTATAAAGTTTGATATTAATAGATTTATGTGTTTTGTTATGTTAAGTTAATCTAAAACCTCAAGCAGCAGGTCATGTCACTGACAACATACTGTATCAAACGCTAAGTCGATAAATAAAATAGATGTGCCGTTTTTAGCATAAAATTATTACAAAGTTTACTACTGCAGCATCTGCATTGTCATTTTTATGAAGTCATACTGGGTCTAATCAAATAACAGTATTAATAGTTTTACGTGTTTTTCAAGGGTTATTAGCGTAATTTATTTGCGTGGATATACATAAATACAAGGTGGAGTATTGAATCTCTCTGTACAAATTGCGGATCAATAAATTACAATTTCCACACAAAAATGCAAATATGGAAATACCTTTTTAAGTATTTTATACGTTTTAACTATTTTCAACCATTCGACTAAATTTACTATGTTGGGATAAAACGTGCGTTTCTTTTGAAGTAAGGTAAGCCAAGATAAGCCAAAATACTCTCTTAACCTCAGAAATATTTCTTCTTTTTTAATTAAAATTCACGTTTTGTTGTTTTTTATACATTTTTAAATGATTTTAAAATATTACTTAACTAGTTTTTATCTTGTGATAAAATTTTTACTTTGGTTTACTTGCTATTTTACAAATGGAACGGTGTATTAAGTAAGATAAAGTAAGGTGAAGTAAGAATAACTGAGAACAGTGGCAAAAAGAAAGCACCTAATATAGGCCACTTATTATGCAGTCTGAGATGTTCAATTATATTAAAATATACCTACGCAAAGTATTTTTACCTGGCAGGAAAGTAAATTTTTTCTGATAACAAATCTTAAAAAATGTGTCCTTGCTTGATCTTTTTGCAGCAAATCCGTTTATATGAGTACATATTTGTGAATGTCTGCGGCTTTCTAGGCATTTTTACAGGGTTAAATGAAATCCTGCCAAATACCTGCGTAGTAAGTCGTAACATTGATTATTTATAATGTATTATTTTTTATCAAATTGTATTTTTATCTGATAAGAGATTTGTTACTGATATTATTATTATCACCTTGCGGGATAAAATACGTGTTTAATTATTAATTAGTTTATTTTAGATTCAATTTGCTAAACTTAATACTAATAATGTTATAGCTTATAGTTTAATTTATATTGCCTAAATAGTTAAAGACACGGAGTTAACCCGGAATTAACATTTGTTTATTAATTGTTTTATTATTTTATTAACATAAATTATTACATACAACTATCAATGATATAAAATATATTGATTTTAATATTTTCATTATTTTTTGCATACCACACATTCATCAAAGTTAACACTGCAATTATAAGAGTAATTTATTAATTCACAACTGTAATTGCAACAAGTTATTTATTTGCTTTTTTTTTAATTTTATGAATTACTTCATACACCACAACATAAAAATACCTTTAAATTTTAACAAGAAAAACCACTCGTTAAGATTATCACATTATAACGATATTTAAGCAGTCTGTGAATATTGATTTTGAATATTTGCAAATTATAACTAGCAAGTTATTATGCATTTGAAAATTTATTTTAATTGTAAATAATCCAGTAAAACAAATCTAAAACTTTTAGTTTTTGAATTGTCAGTCATTATTTGTTAGAATTTTTAGCAAATCTTGTACTACTAGTAACTATTTGTTTAGATGGCAATATGTGTTTTAAAGTATTTATTACTCAATTTTAGATCGGCAATGTTTCAAATACTCTGCATTTGAATAAAAATTGGAAGAGATATTGCAGTTTTAGATGTTTTTTCTCACACTACGAAATATTCAATAAAAGGGCGTTTTTTATGTGTACAAAAGTTGTACGAAAGTAAAAAACTGTTTACAACTATTAAAAAATCCTAGTGTTCTAATCATTTTCAATGATATATCAATAACATGATTGACTATGTAAAATTGTAAATCTTAAAAAACAAATTTAAACAGATTCAGATATAGATTTAATAGTTTAACATTTATTATAACTAATATTTTAAATTTTGATTTTCAAAAAATAGAAAATACAAATGACAGATTTTACACGATTTTATTATCAGTACTAACTTAAAAATATTAAACCGAGGCATTAAACCGACTTTCGTAATAGATATTAAATTGGCAAGCATAGGAAAATTATGTAAAATCTAGAATTGGCATGTATCTACGTCGGACTCAATGTCATACGATTAGAGATAAATAAAATATAACTTAGAACATAAACATTATACACAAAATAAAACATAGGTCTTGCTAAAACCCAAGGCTGACTCATAGTTTTTTTTTTTAGGTTTTTTAAGACAACCTACTGCAGTGTTTAAGTGCTTATAAAGTTTTATGTAAACTTAAAGTTTTCAAGAAATTGAAAACTACAGGTAAGCTAGAAAACTTTTTATCACAGGCATACAAGGACGTCTGCACATTAAAGTCTAGTTCTGACAGTACTCTAGTACTGACAAACTCGAACAATTCAAAGCGGCCGCAAGAAAATCCTTTAATAGAACATAAAAAACTTAAAACGTTAATTAAGATGAATGTCTTATACAGACAAAAAATATTACTAAAACTTTATTTGTCAACGACAAAGAGAAACATAAAAAATTTATTGCAAAGATGTTGAGAACACCTCCAATGTTGCTAGGCTAAAAAAAGATCTTAACAAAATTCAATTGCTTAAAACCTATCAAAAGCAACCAAGAAACTTATAGAAACTTACTTCCCAACTCAACTTTCAATGCGAGTAAGAAAATTATTCTAGCCTACTTGGTGGGAATTTATAGAGCATGTGTACGCTGTAATACAACATAGCCAAACTCTACCGTCTAATAAGTTTTAAGTTTTTTTTTTTTTTTAAAGACACATAAAAGACTGTGCCAATGCACACAATCCAACACGCGTAACACATTGATAGAAAAGATTATTACAGGACAAGATGTTGACCATAAGAATATTAATAGAAATAAAACTGCATTTGACAAAATTACTTGTCATAAAATTAAAACAACACCCTCACATGATGTTAATCTAACAATCAGTGGATAAATAAAACGCATGTTAGAGAAAAAAGTCGTAACAGTCACTGTAAGCAACACAATAATCAGAAAGTGGTTGATTTTTGAGTGGGGTACTATTACTACTACTATAAAATACAGTAGTGGACAGTTTAATTTAACAACTCAATGACCGTCGTTTCTACATAACTGGCTATACAAATGGTATAATAATTCTGTTAAATAGCAAACTTATAGGCATACTATGCAGACTAATGCAAAAAACATTAAAAGTAATAGAAAATTGTTACAAAGTCCAGGTTTTTATGGTTAACCTCCAAAAAACCAATTTGATTCTAGTTATAGTATAATCATAAACACCACATAACTTATACAATTTGGTTCTCTTTAGAAAAAAAAATTGAAAAATTAAATTTACCAAAACTCCTAAACACTCCCTTAACGCTATCAACTAAAGAAGAATACCTAAATAAAGTGTGATTTTTGACAACAAGTTCACATAGAGACTACATCTAAACATATGATGTAAAAATGTGTTTATGTTGTTCTGGCATTGTAGACGGGCTGTTTGCAAAATGTAGAGACTATCTTTAGAAATAGTACTAAGATAATATATTATTAAAACTGTCACAAAACTTATGCTCACCTATAATACATTAGTCTGATGACCAAGAATCAAACAAGAAACGTCAGCAAATCAACTAAATAACATGTCAAAGTGCAACAGGCGGTATGCAAACAAACGTGTCTGCAGCAATAGAAGCAATGCTGTAACATCTACGTCAAAGAAGTAGCATTAGCAGCGTTGCGCCTAAATGCAACCGGATTTTCTCACAGAAAAAGCCGGCAAACACTGTTTCCTTTTGGAAAAAACTATAAAATAACACTTCTACTAAAAACGCAAACAGATATCATATCACTCAATTTTTATTTAAAAAAAAATTGTAGTGTAAATACACATAAACAAGATGAACAAATAGTGGGTAATGACAAACTTCTTTAACACGATGTTATAATACCCGGGTTTTAGACAGGCAAAAGAAGCAATTATTGCTCCAATCCCAAAACAGCCAATTACTAATTGAGACTGTCTATAAAAACTTGCAAATTGTAATAAGAATTTTAACAAAGCAATCTCAATTAAGGAAACACTACTAGGCATTGTAAGCAGCCTAATATGTTAAAAATGAAAAATAGAAAACGAGACGACTGAGACGTACTATGTACCTGATAATGTAATTTTTTACTTGACATGACCTTTTCAAAC
Organism: Tachinus rufipes; assembly: GCA_963932245.1. NCBI lineage: Eukaryota > Metazoa > Arthropoda > Insecta > Coleoptera > Staphylinidae > Tachinus > Tachinus rufipes. The sequence continues at coordinate 63,914,234 of OZ010745.1, read as the reverse complement.
GATGTTGTAACATACATCGACTACATAGATTAGTTGTGTGTTGGGACAAAGAAATAAGGTTTACCACTCAAAGAGGTACAAAGAGCTTAATGAGGCCTATGTGCAGTAAAATTAATTTTCCTTTTCCACATTCAAATTTAGAATCTAGAATATTGATTTATTGACATTTTTGTTGTTTGTAGAAAGCTGCGATATTGTATTAGTTTTTTTCTTGATAATTCTATTCTTTAGATTGTATTAGTTTGTCACAATAACCACAAGTTTTTTATAATTTTGATTTTACTGATAAAATTGATAAATGTCTTTTGATTCTTATTATTAAATTGAATACAAGTACTTTTGTTTTGCTTTTTCAACAGAAAATGAGACAAATTCTTTGATAAGTTTATCAATGTTTTCTGCTATTAAAAAATAGATAAAAGATACAGATTGATTAACTTTAGTTTATCAAAAAGTAGGTAAGCTGCTGACTAATTTGAGTAATATTATGAAAAGCAGCATATCTTTTTTAGCTGTATAGTGTTATAAAACATAAAAAATTTAGCCATTCAGTATTATGTACATGAAATCTATTTAAAATATATTCAAAATTTGTTTGAATTTTTGAAAAAAAATAATTAAAACTTTCAAAAAAATCATAAATAAAGTTGCTTTATTTGAAAAGAAGTATATTAAATAATATTATATTATAATATTATTGTATCATTATTCTATTATAACCAGTTTTAAAATTTGTTAGTCTAGAATATGCTTATCGTTTGTGGATGTAGCCACAAACACCTTATTGGTCAACAATGAATGTTTGAGATAATAATATACAATGTGAACAACAACAAATAAAGTTTTTCAAATATTTTTGTAGTATTTTTAATGTTTACCGGTTTTTTAAACTGTTTTTCCTGAACAAGATAACCTTAAAAGTCACCAGAATAAATGTCAAGTAGTGTGAAGTGTGTTATGCACAAACTTTAATTAAACATAATTGTTAGTTTAATATTTAAATTATATAATGGTTATTGTCATTTTTTATTTAAGGTTAATGTTTATTAAAAATATGTTTAAGTCAATTTAAAAATAATTTATATATTGTAAAGTGCTATGTAAATTTGAAATAGTGTGAATTATATGTCATGCAAACTGCAGAATTGGATGTTTATGTACAATAATGTTTGTATAAGAACAGAATGTGTTTATAATAAAGGTTTATTATTGCAATGCAATCGTCAATAAAAATGACTTGGCCGTATTGTCTTCAGACTTCAGAATTTCTTATAAAACGGTTTTGATCACAAACAACAAATTATGCACCTGTAAGAAGAAACCACATAACAAGCCATTTATTGTAACTGAAGAGGTTGTTTAAGGTATAAATAATAATAAAATATTGGATAAAACTTTTTTACTGATAAAACTTGGTGGTTATTGTCAATCTCCTATAACTTACAGAAAACAACTTTACACTCAATTGGTACTTTAGTTGCAATTTTAAGGCAAAGAATAAATAGACAGTTACACAAAGATAAATTTCACGCTTGTTATTTTCAGCAAGAAAGTTGTATCTAATATTTTATTATTATTTAATTGTTTTTTTAACTAGTTGCAATATGCTTTTTCACAATCAAGTAGAAGTAATTTAACTGATGATTCTTTATATGGGTGCAAAGGCAAAAGATTTTTTGCAACTTTTATATGAAACTCCAGTTTAAGCAAATAGTTTTTACATTGGTTTTTGTGGACTTTGCTTCAGTTGATGCTATATATCTTGAATAACCTCTTCAGTTAAAACAAATAGCTTGCAAAGTGGTTTCTTCTACAAGTGCAGTTTCTTCCTTTAAATAGTTCAATAAATTGTGATTTACAAACGTTTTATTAAAAACTCTTGTATTGAAAAAAGTTTTATTAAATTGATTTAATCACAATTAAATGTGTCATCTTTATTGATTAAATGCGATAATGAGTTTTTACTATAAAAACATTTCGTTCTTGTGTAAACACTAATGTATATATAATTTAATTGTTCAATTTACAAACTTCTACAACTGCTTATTATTAATATTATTATGTTAAATACTGAGTTTTAATATTTTTATTAATGATTAATTGTCTAAAAACATACATTTGCTGGTTTTTATAATTTTGTCAATTAAAACATAGAAACATTTAATTGAGTTTATTTATTTATTCATATATTATATTTATAATCATTGAAATTGTTGTTTTTTTTTTAATGAAGTTCTAGAACAAATCATGTATTATGTACTCAAGGCCGTATCTGAGAGGGGGTTTTGGGGGTTCAAACCCCATCCGAAAAAATGCAAAACGTCATTCTCGATAATTTCAACCGCATACAGTACTACACGTAAAATTTTAAATTAATATTAATTTAAATATATCAATTAAAAAATACTTAAAAATTGCAACATTAAAAATAGGTATCAAAATATAACTTTATTTCAAGTTTTACGCGCTTTTAATTTTTAATAAAATTTTGGTCTAGTTATAGTTTTGTCGGTGAAACAACTTTCAGCCAAAAAATGCGTTTTTTTACTACGACCTTATTAATTAACAAGCAGAGAAGAGCTAAAAAAATAGACAGCGACTAGCATTTCACATCTGCATTGGATCTATCCACCTAAACTAACTACAAAAAAACAGTGGTGTGCATACGAGTAAAAAGTCTACACTTTATCTATTGACTTAGATCGAGTGCAAATGTCCAAATCGAGAAGCAATTATTGAAAGCTTTACTAGCAAAAATAGCGTTTTTTTCGACTTAACACTGGTTTAAAATGTTTACAAATTTGGAGAAAAAAAAAACTTGAGTCACAATTAATTCCGCGTGCAAAAATTGAATTCTTGGTCACATGTTGGCAAAATTTCAATTTTTAATGTTGAACTACTGAAAAATTACAAGAGAGAAAGTGGAAACAAAAAACCTTTTGTTAAAGCCTATGTGCCTTTCCGCAAGAATTCAAATTTATTAAAAATCGATATGAAAGTGTTTTAGAATTGTATTATGATGTGAACACAGTTTTATTTTGAGCTTCTGATTACAATTTTTTTACGAATTTGTCAGAATGTCTGTTATCGTCTTTTGGAGAGAAAGAAACATATTAAGATAAACATTTTGACACATCTTCGGTGGTCTAAAGTGACAAAATTACAAGTTTTGTTTATAAGGTTTTGGATTGGATCCGATAGCAAACGCCCAAATCCAAAACTGGCTTATCTTAAACATTGTTTTGAAGTCTGGCAGTCTAAATGATCAAAGTTACGTATTTTATTCAAAATTGTAATTTATGGAACCAAAATCTAAAAATTTACCGGCGCGAAGAAGACGTATGTTAAAATACCATGAACCTATGCAATTTTGCACATATAAAAGCACCTTTTTATCCATATTTAAGAAGAAAAAAAGAAATAACCCGTCATCTTTTTTTTTTTTAATTTGTTTCTTAGAGTTCTGGGAAATTTTTAAAATTTAAGGAAAAAAAATTTTAGCTGTGAAATATTTTTTTTTAACAACATTAAAGAAAAATAATTCTTACAACTTTTGACTAAAAATGCATTCCTGAAAAGTTACAATCGATAACAAATTGTAAAAAATCGCAAAAAAAAGTTTTATCAAATTTTGATTGCTTATTACTCAAAAATTGCCAAATAAATAAATCTGAAAAAATCCACACGATCAGGATTCATATAAAGAAAGGCAAAATTGTATTCCGTACACTTGACTCATACATGGCCATTTATAAATATTTATTTGTAAACTCTCCCTAAACTTTTCATCTAGATTCGGCCTTATATGTACTTAGTATTTATTTTAATTGTTTACGTTAATTTTTACAAAAAAATTTGTTCTTGTGTAAACATCATTGTACAAATAATTTAATCATTCAATTTACAATCTAGTACCTGTAATTATAATAATAGTAATAATTATTATTATTATTATGTTAAATACTGAGAAAAATATATTTGTGTTACGCTTATGGTGATGGCCAAGGACAGTCTAAAATTTATTTTTTAATATTTACCATAAGTGTATATTTAGTTCTCTACATTGTAAACCTCAGATTTTTTGCTTGCACTGTACTAATATAAAGCAATTTGGATCTTTATTGTTTACTTTAGTTTCAGTCAAAAAAGCTTTTGTATGTTTAAACAAAAAATTTGTAGTTATTTAATTAACTGTACGCAATGTGGAACTTTTTTAATGGTTTGTATTGTAGAGTTTAGTAAGTAACTTTGTATCAGCACTGACTTATCTTTATTAAAGATAACAATACCTATTTTTAGTGTCAATAGATTACTGTTTATATGTTGACCACTTTCCAATACTTGTTTGCGTGATTGGTTATAAAATTTATAAAAGCTGTCATCAAAACTAGAAAATAAAAGATGTTAATTCAGATATGTTTTTGAAATATTTAATTATGCTAACAGTGTTTAAACGAAAATTGATAAAAATGTTGATATTTATACCGGTTTTATTATACAAGATGCACAAGCAAGTATTTTGCTGTTTTTAAATATACTAAACTCAATGGACGTCGTACTTATCAAAAGTTTAACTACTTTGCAACTGAATTACAAGTAGTACAAATACAAGTACAAAGTTATTGCTCAAAGAATTTTGCACCTACTAGCAAGCTATTGTCAAATGAACAAACTATTAGTAAACATGCCAATGTTTTTCTAATTCAACGGTCCTTAATTGCTGATTTATAATGTTAGCGTTATTGTTCTAAAATTGATCACTTTGGTCTGCTGTACACATTATTTAAAAATGTTTTTTATAGAATTAACTTTTTGTCGCTGTATTCTTTGACAATGCAAAAGCATATAACATGACAAAAAAGTACAATGTTTTATAAACGCTTTTTACTTGTAGAATGTTTGCAAAAATATGACAATATTTATGGAAAGTTATCTAGATTTTTTGTTCATTTATGTTATGGATAAGTGCGTATAAAAATTTAAAAACTTTATTTTAAACGTTATTTATAGTAACTATTAACGACATAACTTAGTTTACCAAGCATCCGATAAGCGGATGTATGTTGATAAAGTATTGTGCCTTAAGAAACATACATTAGAATTTCTACTTTAAGTAACTATCAACATTATTAGAAGTTAAGCTAATAGCAATAGATTTACTTTTATAAGCAAAACATTAGCTATCTATTTTTGTAGAAAGTAAATTTCACAAAATAACCTATTTTAGGTTTATTAAATTGGGACGATTTAATAAACCTTAGATCAAAATATGTTTTTTGTTGTGCATATTAATGGTCTTTACAGTTTTCGGTTACGGTTTCATAAACCGCTTGCGGTACAAAAATCCAGTATGTTTAAGAAATACATTTTTAATTTTTTGATGTCTACTAATTATTTTACTGTAATGATGTTTTTAGATGTTTTAACACGTTTGAGATACTGACAATAAGCTCTTATCAGCGCTATACTCTAATCTAATGGCAACATGTTCTAAATTGATGGTACAATTTATTTGCGTGTAACTGATAAAATTTCTTATAATAATAACTACCTTTAATTTTAATTTTGCAATTACTAAAATATTCACATCTAATCTTGCAAAGAATTTTATCAGTTTGCCAACTATTAATTTTATGCTATTAGCATTCTAATCAAAGATGTTCAGTATATTAGCTATCTAATTTAGATAAAACATGAATTATATTATTGCTTTACCATACTTTTTGACCTACGTATTTCCAAAAAAAACAATACAAATATAGTTGTCAAGTTTATAAACATAATTAAAAAAATAGAGACTGGTTGTTTTTGCTACAAAAATGACTTTACTCGCTGTTTAAGCTGGTTTGTTACTACAGTGTTTTTTTCTTGGTTTAGTGTTCTACAAGAATAAACAAAGAATTAACTTTATTAATTGATTATAAAATTAAATTTGCAAACATTCAAACAAGACTCAAATGCTACCGAAAACTCAAGAAGTAGCAAAGTTGTACTTTTGTAGTAGATAAGCCGCAGTTTATATTTGGTTAACAATGTTTATACTTCACAGGATAATTCTTCATTGGTTAAAGTTGATTTATATCATCCCTCTCTTGTAATAAATATATCATTACATTCTAGACATTTGCCAAAATGTTCAGTAAATGTTAAAAATAACATGTTTAATTTTAGAAAAGCTAATTTTCCAGAATTATATCAATCATAATGTGACGTAGACTGGTCTATTTTAAAAAAGTATTTGACGTGAACCTAGCATGTACTATTCTAAAGCAACAAACAAAAATATTCTCACTAGTATAGAAAAGATATTATCAATTATAATAAACTAAAAAAACACTATCGTAGGAAATATAAAATTTTTAATGATGATTTTAACTTGCATCATTTTTGTAAAATCAGATCATTGTTAAAATCTAAAGTTTAAGAAGCGTATAAAGAATATTTAAAAGAAGTTGAATGCAATATAATTAATAACCTTAATCAGTTTTGAACGCATATTAACTCTATAAAAAAGGCACATTTAGAATTTCAAGAGTTATGAATACTCATGGTGTTACATATGACAATCCACAATCTATAGTTGACAAATTTGCGGAATACTTTGGCTCTGTTTACTTACCAGCACGGCATGCACAGTTGCAGCAAGCTGAACCTACTAACAAACTTTTGTGCATCCATAATAACGTAATAGATGAATCAATTATTGTAGATTCTATTTGTAAACTCAAACCAAAACTAACGGTAGGACATTACCATATTCCAAGTTCTTTTGTGAAAAATTGTTGTAATGTATTTTCTAAAATACTACATATAATTTTTAATTTGTTATTAAAGTCATCTATATTTTTTGATATGTTGAAATTATACCGCGTGTGTCCTGTGTTGAAAAATAGAGATTCATCCAACAACAAAAATTACCGATCAATTGCTATACTCTGTAATTTTGCAAAAGTTTTTGAAGCATCCGTTTATAGTACTATATACCCGCAAGTTAAAAGCAACATTACACTACATCAACATAGATTTATGGCAAAATAGTCAACCGTTACCAACTTAGCCAGCTTCACACAATATCTCTCTGGTGCCTTAAATAATCAAGGACAAGTAAACGTAGTCTACACCAACTTTTTAAGACATTTGATTGTATTGACCATTAAATTTTGTTATAAATGAATAAGATTATGTAATCACAATAAATATGCCGCTTTTTTTGAATTGTTCACAACACTATTTGTTTTTTAACAGTTCAACTTTGACAGCTGTCAAGCAAGCAAGGTTGTAAGAATGTATACAAATGAAAAAAATAATTTTATTATTGAATCCTACTCTAGGAATGGGCGGATTGATAATGGGGAATGGTTCTATTCTATTCCGAATTGTGTTGGAAAGTTTCCAACTGATAGTTATAAACATATAAACAATGTAAACATATAAAAATATTTTTATTATCGAATCCTAAGATAGGCAACTTTATTTACGCATTTCACTAGAGCGGCACAAATGTACATTAGATGGTTACATAATCCCAAACTTTAATAATCACTCTGTATAAGCTCAAGACATTTGAATTTAATTTTATATTAATTGATTTCTTTGCAATTTATTTAGTTAACATGTTACAATGTGTTGTCTATAATGGCTATAAATCACACGCAATTATACCATGCTCAAAAATTTCACAAAAGTTTATTTTGGGCCCCTTTCTGTTTACATTATTTGGTAATGACATTGCAACAGTTATTAGTTATGAAAAGCTCTTGTTTGCTGATGATTTAAAAATATACAACGTTGTCCAAAATCAAGAAAACTGCACATTTCTTCAATATTAACTAAATAACATTTCAAACTGGAGTTAAATAAATTTGTTACAATTGAATGCATGCTTCTAAGTGCAAAGTTGTAAGCTATACTTTAAAGAAGAACAAAATAATGAACACTAATTCAATAAATATTATTACATTAGCTAGGAGCAATTAAATGTAAAATTTAGGAGTAATATTTGATAACAAATTATTGTTTCTTAAACATATAAATGCTATTACATTATCTGCCAAAAAAAAATGTTGGGGTTTGTGTTTAGAAACTGTAAACAGTTCTTTGGCTTAAAAGTAGTTTTAATCTATATTATTCACTGGTTAGGTCGAAACTAGAATATAAATCAATTGTTTAGTTCCTATTTATGAATCCCACATAGATTTGCTAGAGAATGTAAAAAAAAATTTGATTATATTTTTTATTCAGAATATATAGTATCAGAAATGCTCGCACTAATGTTGCGCCAAAATCGCCAATTAATATTATGTGTAAAAACTTTAACAAGATAGCTCCTTTAGGTGACCTAACAAACTATATTTTTAATCAAGTTAATTTCCAACTAAGTTTAATTATGTAACTTTTAAATTTTCTAAAATTATAGTAGTTGTTTACATTTGCATATTCATTTTCTACATATTAAAATGTAGTTAACAAGCTTGCTAAGTTGGTGATAACTAATGCCAAACATGTTACAGACAAAACTTGTGTTTAGTAAGTATGTAGATTTCTACAACAATTGACTTCGATTAGCTGAAGTAGTTTGCTATTCAAAATAACAAGCTGCAGAAAGTGTAGGTACACCATACGGTTTGTCATGCAGGCCAAAGCAAAATAAGATTTTCCTTCTTTGTGTTCACGAAATTTTTAGTTTGTGATATTTGTAATGTTATATGTTTTAAGCAATCAATTTGCAAATATTGGTTGTTTGCTTTAATTGGTGTAAAAAGGCAACCTTGGTGTATAAATATAAAAGTTTTATTATTGTGTTTAATATGTACAACCATGCGCGCGCAGAAAGTTTTTCAAACATAATGTTAAAATTAACTAATAGTTAAAATTTCTATAAATCTTAAAGTGATCTTAAACCAATAGGTAATTAGCGGATGTAATGCAAGTGCGGTAATTGATGTTGTTAATAATAAAAACAATAAGATAAAAGTGGAAATTAGGCAGCCAATGAATTAAAACCTTAATAGCATGCATGGACAAAGTTGCTTTTGAAGTTGAAGATTGTAAAATAAAAGAAAAATTATAACATTGTATGATCTAAAAAATCATTCTGTAAAAATGTAGCTGAGCAAATTTAAAAAGATGAAAAAGCTGTATCAACCAATTTAGAACCTATTGGAAAGTTACTACTACTTGCAAAAATTATAAGGGTTGGTAATACATCTTCAAAACTACGCCCGCAAAAGATAATGATTAATAATTATAAAAATTGCAACTGACAAATCAAAGTTTCTAATAGAGAAGTACAAAAGTTTGCGCAAAAAATTGGTAAACAACGTAAATTTTTTTTGTAAAAAACAATATTTTAGGCCTTACGTTTATGCTGCTACCACACAAATTGCCTTTAAATATATGTACCTAAAAACACAAACATATACTATCTCACTCGTTAATTGAGTAAATAGATACTGACAAGGCATAGTATCTGGTCTACCCACACTCTCATATTAAATGTAATTATAGTTAATTAGACACTAATCATATATTTTACTAACGTTCTAAATTAATGAATGCCATAATTAAAAACTCAAAAAAATTATTAATTTATTATTAAAATGTGGGCAGTATGAAGACAAAGCAGCAGGACTTTTATTTAAATGTTATATGCAGTAATTTTAAAGTTATTATCATTATTATCATATCAAAAAATTGATGATGCCAAATTAAAGATACCAAACTATTCTTTATTTTAAATAGATCGATCATCTAGTTTTAGTAATAAAATCAGAGGTTGTTCAGCAATTACTCATTTCTATACATCTTCAGACTTAAGCAAATATATTGCTTACTGTAAGACATTAGATACTATTTCTAAATAAACTTGATTCGATGTTTCATAATATGCGATGACTTCAATTTACCGGAGGCATTATAGATTACTGGTGATATGGGCGCAAACTGGGTTTTAATTTAAGTGAAGTTGCATAAACAATATGCGAGTTGTATGGATACCTAAACTTATTACAAGTTAATGTTAATCTTAACTCCAGAAGTGTTTTTTTGGATTTAAACATTGAATAAATATATTTGTGTCAACATCATTGAGTCTGCTATTAAATACCAGTGTACATTATAAAGCTTATTTGATGAATAAAATATCAATATATTAAAAAAATTATAAGTACACTTTAGATTACAAAAAAGCAAATTACATAAAAATAAATAATTACAGAAGCTATAATTGGAATAAATTATACAGTATAGCAGTAACAATTTTTATAATATAGATGTTCTTGTTCAATCTTTTTATATTGTTTTATATGAATTAATAAATATGTATGTACCAACAAAGATAATTAGAAATAGAACATTTCTAAACTGGTATAATGAAAATTTAACTAGGTTAATAAAATTTAAAAAAAAGTTTATTTTTGTTTCTGGTCATATTGACAATTACAATCAATTCAATCAATTTTGTAACAAATGTAAAACTATTAGTAGAAACTTATATAATAATTACGCACTTCAATCAAGCCAAAACAATCATTAAAAATATGTTTTCAATTTTGTTAATGATAAAGAAAACTGATAGTTAATGCAGGATAGTTAGACCTTGTGACTGTGATTTTGGTTTTAAGTAGATAAGTACAATTTTTGAGGTGCACCACGCCTTGCGTAAACAAACTTCTTAATCTGTGTCCAAATTACTTTGTTTAATTTTTTTAGAATTTTGGTAATGATAAAGAAATCTGACAGTTAACGCAGGATAGTTGGACCTTGTGACTGAAATTTTGGTTTTGAGTAGATAGGTACAACTTTTAAAGTGCACTACGCCTCGCGTAACCAAACTTTTTAATCTGTGTATAAATTACCTTGTTCCTTATTATATTTTTTTATTTATGTTATCTTTTCTCTTACTCTTTAGTATAGAACTCCGTTGACGACAACTTGTCAGAATAAGTATAAAATGGAAAAAAACTAATTTTATGGAATATTATGGAATAATATGATAGACAAACAAACAAACAAAAACGTTTACAGAACAAAGAAAGGATTCTCTTGTTCCAGTCGAGAGCAGTGGCAATATGGTAAGCCTTGCTCGACCATGACAATAGATGCTTTGACTGAGTCTAATGTGTAAAAAACTTAGTCTATTGTAGATTGTAGAGCAATCTACGGGGCAAACTGCTAACAACGTCAAACATAACTTGTGATACAAGTAAATTGGCAAAACAAAGCATAGTCACTTCCACTAAAAAATGTAATCAACTCAACCCTGATTTAGTTTGTAGCTTAAAAGTAATTTTTCTAATATTTGTAGTCTAAAAATAAATTTAAATTTTGTTCATTAACATCATGAACAGAAAACCCCATATTCTCTTTTTGGCTAAAATCAAAGTAAATAATAAAGATTTACATTGCTTTAATCTAGTAGATTTTGATTAACATTTTAAACATTTATTTGCTGACCAACAAGGTGTTTGTGCTTACATCCACAAACAACAAACATATTCTAGACTAATAACGTATAAAACTCAAAGCATTAGTTATGGCAGCATATTTTTTATACTAAATTTGTTTGGACAAACGTCTCCACATCGACATCTCCAATTTCAATCACATACACATTTTTGAAGTACCAAAATATGACAATTCGTAAAATTTTAGATCTCTAAGTGCAATACAGTGTAAAGCGACCATTTAAATTTTGAAGGAATATTTAGTCTTTTTTTAGTTTTTATAGTATTTATTGAAAATTTTATATTTTTGATTTTGCTACACCTGGAGACTTTAAAGTTGAATATGATACTCCTGAAACATAGTACTTTTGATCGCAAAAATAAAAAAACTAGATTTGCTTGTCCTAGAGTAAAATTAAACACATAATTACTAAAAATAGATTACTTTTAAGAAATTTTCTTTAAATTTTTTGTAATTTTACTAATTTTCCGTTTTTTTTTTTTGCTACAAAATTTTTTTTTTTTATTACATTAACAGTATTTTTTTACTTTTTTTTGCAATATTATAAAAAACAAAGAAATATTTATTTCTTATCATAATTTTTTTTATATAGTATTACATGTATGTATATGACCATGAATGAGTCAAGTGTACGGAACAAAATTTTTGTTTTGCTCAATCTACTGAAAATGCTTTTTTTACATGAATCTTGATTATGTAATTTTTTTACTTTTTAAGTTAGCCATTTCCAAATAATAAGCAATCAAAATTTGATAAAATCAATTTTTTTGGATTTTTTCACAGTTTTTAATCGTTTGGATGTAGCATTTTTGTGAAAAAATTGTAAGAAACTTTTTTTTTTAGAATTGTTCAAAGAATAGTATTTTACAGCCAAAAGTTTCCCAAAACTTTAAAAAACAGTTTTTCTTAAAAAAAATGTTTGGTTTCTTTTTTTAATTTTCAAATATGAATAAAAACGTGCTTTTCTATGTGCAAAAAATACCCTGAAAATTTTAGATGCGCACTACGTTTTTAGATATCTTAAGAAAAACTGATTTTTAAAGTTTTGAAAAAAAACAGTTTTTCTTAAGAAAAAGCTTAAATTTCAAGTATTTCTGTGGATACATTGTAAGATATCTCGGAGCGTAGTGCACGGCACATTCTAAACTTTTCTGGGTATTATTTGCACATATAAAAGTACGTTTTTATCAAAGTTTGAGGAAAAAAAACTTCCCGTCTTTTTTAAAGAAAAACTATTTTTAAAGTTCTGCAAAGTTTTCAAAATTTAAGCAAAAAAAAAATTGTTTGTAAAATATTATTTTTAGAACAATTTTAAAGAAAAAAGTTTGATACAATATTTTTTAAAAACTGCAACCCTAAAAAGTTACAAACAATCAAAAATTGTGAAAAAACTCAAAAAATTGATTTTATCAATTTTTATTGCTTATTACTCGGAAAATTTGATAAATAATGATAAAAAACAATTATTTATTTGTCATTCGTAATTTCAAAAAAAAGATTAAAAAAAAAATTGAATTAATGTATTCAAAAGGAAATTTCTTATAGAACGCAATCATTAAGTTTGATTTTTAAATTCTTCTAAAAAATTGGAAAATTAGTAAAATTACAAAAAATCCGAAAAAAATGCTTAATAGTAACCTATTTTTAGCAATTATGTGTTATATTTACGCTAAGGCAAGCAAATCCTGTTTTTTTCAACTTTTGCAATCTAAAGTACTGTTTCAAGAGTATTATATTCAAATTTCAAGTCTCCAATCCCAACTAGCACAATTAATCGCGGGAACGTAGCACGTAATAGGAACGTTCCAATTACGTGTGTGGGAAATATTTTGTCGGTGACTACAACGTAACGACAACTTTGAACTTGTACGGCTACGTTCCAGAGACGTAGCAGTTACGTAGCGGCGGCGTCGCAGCGTGGTAGCCTTGTTGAGCATAAAACCTCCCTCCTACTTTTTAAAACTTTTAATAGTGCTTGTTTTGTCTTGTTACAAACTTTGTTATTCTTTTGTTTCACTCCTACACAATCCTTGTCTAGTTTACTTAAACACTGAGAAACAAAATGAAATACTTAGCTTTTACTAAGTATTTCATTTTGTTTGTAATAATATCCGAAACAACTTGCACTCTAATTCCCGATGGTCTAAATTACAAAATTAAAACGAATACTACTTTACTGATAAACATAAAGGTGCCAAGTTGAAATCAAACATTGCGCCATTTAAAACTGTATGTTTATATTAAAATATTGTTTTTAAAATATTTAATGTCATGAAAAAATATGGCACGTAGATACTAAAAACATTTTAAAATAATTATTTGGCAATTACACGCATTCACTTGTAATATTTTGTGCAGAATTTATAACAAATTAACTATTTTTCAGTCATTGTGACATATTTTGAAATAATTTTGTCACAGGTGTTGTCCATAAAGATGGCGAATTTTTGAAAAAGTAACTTTAAAGTGGTTATTATTAAAAAAAGCAACTTCAAAGTAATTGTCACTTAGCAATAGTGAACCGGAACTATGAATGTGTAACTTTAAAGTAATAATTACTATAAAGTGCCAAATGGAACTGCAATGCCACTTTAAAGTTTCCTGTGGGTCCTCACAGTACCATCTAGGACTCAAAACTTGAACTGGGTGGTTTTAACATTACATGGCTTTCTCAACAGGTGTCAAGTACAACCACAACCTAATGTTGAATTAAATTAATCCCGTTAACCCATCACATAAACATCGGAAAAAATAAATTTTGTGTTATACACTGCACTTAACAATAATGCTGCACTCAGCAGAAATTTTTAGGTTAACTTTTTTAATTTTATAATATTATGCACCGCTCCTCAATATTTGCATATTGGCAACTGTGTAGTGAAATCTACTTTATGGTGATTTTGAGAGGTGACACGGAATTTGTAGTTGCCTACAGCACAATTACATTCAACTCTGCAGGTAACGACAACGTTATTGACACTAATATATACTACTTATAAGTTCCAGGCAGTTAAAGTTTTGCAGACGTCCCAAAATTGCTACTATTGTTTGCCATCGTTAAGTTCTAAAAACTTTAAAGTTGTCCCACTAGTAACTACGACGTCTCAACTACCGGGGAAGTTACTTAGAAGTAACGTAACTATAAAGTAGCCATTCCTGGTAAAAACTACGTAGCAGCGACTATAAATTTGTTAAATAAAGTTATTTATTCACCAAAGTCGCAAACTTAGTGACAGTTACGTAGCAGTTACTGGTTTAAAGTTTCCATCTTAGTTGCGGCTACTTTGGTGTTAGTTGGGAGTGTATTGAAGATATCAAAGTTTCAATAAAATGGTTTTTTTTGCGGTAAATATAAAAAAACCAAGAATGGGATCGTGTTCTACAAAAAATTTCCTATAAGATACACCCTTTTGAATATGATTTTTGATTATTTTTTGCTTATTTACAGCACAAAAACTGAAAGGAGACAAAATATTCCGCCATTTACATGTATTGCATCTAGAGATCTGAAATTTTAGGAATCGTCATATTTTGGTACCCCAAATATTTTGGGAACGTTTGTCCAAACTATCTTGAAATTTAAATGACTTCAAACTATTTTGATAACCCTTCTAAAAGTGTTGACAAGTTTCTTCAAGATGGTTAAGTCATTCATTTTCTACAATACTATCTGAACAACAAACTAAACTTATTCAGCAGCCCACATACTTTACTTGTGATGTTTCATTTTTGTATGATAAGATAAGGTGTACCTAGCACTTTTCTTAAACATTGCATCTACTACTCAATCACAAAACCGCTTTACTATATTTTTGAAAGATTATTAAAAACTGAAGTTTTTCCTACTTATTGGAAGAAAAGTTTTATTGTGGCCATTCATAAATCAAGTAACAAAAATAAAAAAAAAAAAAAAAAACTGATAGACTTAATTTTTGCTTTCCAACTAAAATGGCTAGCATCAAAAAGTTTAAATAACAAACAGCATAGATTTGTGGGAGGAAAATCTAAAATTACAAACCTCATAACTCAGACATTTTTAACGTTTTTAAAATAAAATTATATACACGGATTTTAGTAAGGCATTTTATCAAGAAAATTATACAATTCTGGTATCTCTACAGTTTTCTTGTTGGTAGGACTTAATTTGTAAAGTTAAAAACACTTTATTTTAAAGCCTGTTTAAGTTATATTGGAGATGCCACAAAAATTTTACTGTAGACAAATTCTATTATTGTTTTTATTAATCATTTAAATGACACCTTAACTTATTGAATGCGGACAAAAAAATACTGTCTATTAATTTGTTAGATGATTGTTTGTTGCTTTAAAATAATGTAGACAGGATAAATACGTGGTGTAACAATTATTATTTATTTCTAAATATCAGTAAATGTAATTCAATACATTTTGTAAAGTGCAAGATCTTATAAAAAAAATACATTATTCATAATACCCCAATAAAATCTGTGAGCAAAATTATAGATCTGGGTCTTGTATTTGAATCAAAACTAACATTTTGTTTTTACTGTGATTTTATGTGCTGAAAAATTAGAAAAACTGCTTGAATTTATTACAAGAATATGCAAAGACAACAGTGTAGATGCCTATATAGTGTAATACTATTTTTTTGCAAGGTCAATATTAGAGTATGGGTGTATAATATGTTTGCCTGTCTACTAAATTACACATTAAAAACTAAAAAAATTCAAAATAAATTTTTAAGATTATTTTTCATCTATTACACTTTCGTGCTTAAGAAAAATTATTTAAAGAGATCATAACAAGTTTAAAAATATGGAAATATTAGATTAAACTTTATGAATAAGTTAATTAATGGCCACATTAATTGCATAAAACTGTTAATTAATTTCAATTTTTGCAAAGCCAGATGCACATCTGTTTGTAGTTCCATATAAAACAAATTATGAATATTTGTCTTTTTGCTCGGATAATACGTTAAACATTTTACAAAACTTTTTTTATTTTAATTTAATTGTTATATTACATAACTTTCCTAAAAAAAATTGTAAATACAGATTGAAATTGTATTTTGACTTAGTAATGTAAGTAATGTTTTTGTTACTATTCAGTATGCCGTTAACAAATCTATTATTATGTGTTTTTGTATTGCTAAATCAAACACTATCTAGAATCTTTTACACCTTAGACACAATATTGAAACATCTAGTCATTATTTGTTATAGTTTGGGGTATTTTACAGTTTAAGCAAAAAATGCCAAAAATTTAAACTTCAATAGTTAAGCACAGGGTTTTATGCGTACAATAAACTTTTAAGATAATCCTATACGTTTAGTTAGCTGTACAAACTTATTAGTTGTTATTCATTTATTATTAATATGTTTCTAATTTTATTTGATCTATAAATAATAGGAAAGTTTTAAAATATATGTATTTTGTAAATACCCCAGATAAAATATAATGTAAATTGAAGTAATAAGTATGATATTATCATAGCAACAATAGTGTAAAACTATTGTTATTGCAAAACTTTTTTAATTAATTTCAGACTAAAATTTGAAATGTGTTTTGTATAATAGGCGTTATGATGTATATTAGTCGTTGCTTTGTGCTTCTTAAACATTGGCATTCGTAATTTTCACAGAATTTTGAGTTCTGAACGTATAAGTGGATAATAACAAAAGTTTCAAATATAAATTTACACACTTTTCTCATTATGATTCATCTTTTATCTACACTCTGGCTGACTCAACAAAACAATAAAAAATCAATTATTTATTTTTGAATTTTGCTTCTGTATATTATTTAATAATATATTAATAAAATCCATAATATTAGTTTCTTTAATTTATTTATTTAATAAACAATATAATGACTCATAATAATGAAACTTAATGATATAGCTTAATGTGCAAATGAAATTGAAAATATAAATATAAATGCTTATAATTATAATTGAAATGATATGACAGCTATAAAAACTAAAAAATTAAATTTATAAGAAAAGTTTAATAAATGATTAGCTCAACTGTAGTTCTAGTAAAATAATTAATGGTCGTTAAGATTTAGTTAAAACTGATAACAATAAAAATGAATAACTAAAATACTAAAACACTATATTTGTATTTTTTATCATCTATTCTTATTATGTTATATAAGTAAGGAAGTTAATAATTAATGTGAGCAATTATTATAATTAACAATTGTGACTGCATCTCAAATATTTGGTTTATAATACTGAAAAGCCAGTTTAGAATAGGTTTAAATCCTTAGTTGTAAACGCGGAATATGTCTTGATGGTGTACATATTGTACTTTAACACACGTATAACACGTACTTGACGTAAGTAATGAGCAGACTTGGCTCTGCACATGTTCAATCATTCACAGTCTCTCCGCTCTGCTCTACTCGAACTGATCAACAAACAAAGCGAGAACAATCAAACAAGAGACGCGAATCCATCTCTTTAGTCTACATAATAGCGAGGTGTTTTTACACGACTGCGGCCGACAGGTTCAGATTGAGTACCCTATCCTCAGCCACCCCCTGACTTGCACACCCGCCCTTGGTTCGACCCCCTGTTTCTGGCATCTTACGCGTGTTACTTACCAGGCCCCATAGCTTGCTATTATTTTAAAGGGCGGTAAAATGGAATATAGGGTAGGTACATACACACACTCCAAACTCATTATGTCTTATATTATTCCGGTCTTCGACAATGTTTATTTAGAATAATCAAAATGAGTATACTTTATTTTCTATTTGGAACAAATGCTAGTAAGTCAAATAAGTTACTATTCTTCTCTATACAACCCGTTTATTTGTTATTAATAATAAATTAATACAAACTTATTATATTATGACAAACAAAAAAATAAAGTAAAATCAAATATTTGTTGGTGAAATAAATCAGTAAAAATGCATTTTTTAAAATTTAATACTATTATTTATGCCGTTTATTATATATTTATAGAAAAAATAAGAATATTCAATAATGCGTGATAAAAAAAATTGTTTATACAATCATTACAGTTTAAACTAAATAAATGATTGCAATCATGCGCATATAAAGTCGTAATTGTAAATCGAAATAATTTAAAATTTAATTATATTTACTAACATAATTAATAATTAACAAATCCTTTTAAGTTTATGTAGAGGTTTAAATGCTCGTTCTGTAGACTTCATTTAATTTTTCCAGTGTGAGTGAGTTAGGCTCTCGCGCTGGGATATCAGAAATTTTCGTAATTAATCTTAATTTTGAGCGTTGTACGGATTTAGTGAGTGTACAAACCACACGATATGCCAGTCAAGTAGACTAGGCTATTGTGCGCCATTCATCTAATTAGCTGACTGTGTGGGGCATTCACATGCAAGACTTATCGCTCTTACACTCATTAGCAGCAGATTAATCCATCAAGAAAGCACTAGATCAGAGTTTAAATCGGAACTTAGACTGTGAAAGTGTTAACACATATTCTTGCCAACAATCAAACTTTATTTGAATTTCTTCTTAGTAGTTTAATGTAGAATTACACTCCAAAATCTGCTCATGGTAATTATAATTTAATTGTATAATACATTAAATTAAAATATTTTTGTTAATAGTGCCTGGCGCATTCACCATAATTATAGGTAGTTCATAAGAATGAACCACGAGTCTTCAAACATTAAGTGACAACTGTGTTTTAAACTATAATATCAAATATTAATTATAGATCACAAATATGTAATAAATATAAAATAAAATGATGTTATTATTAAGGAGTATAGATGGGTAGCTTGTAAATAAAAAGCGTAACATATTTTTTTATTTAAAATAATTATCTAAAAAAACTAAAAACAAAATAAAATATATCAAATAGAAGGCTTTAATAATATTTTAAATGTTGAGGGCGGATGCATGTATAAAGTTACAGCAAGTACGCTTGGCAACGCTGCACCTATATATTGCAACCCTTTGTAAGCTGACGCTGTAACGGACAAGGGTCAGATATCTTACCCCTTATTTCAGCACCCCTACTTGCTAAGGGTGGGAGTGACCAAAGAAAATAAGCTTTTCTCATTGGCCACGCAACTGCCCATCGGTCACTATATATAATCCTCGTCATATGTATAGTAAAAAACTTATATACTTCCGTCGAGTCCTTTTATTCGTTTGATTTCATTCACACGAATTTCCGTGATTAAGATTTATGTGCTGCGAGGTCGCGCGCAAAATTAAAACTGAAGCAGTACGCCGTAGAATTTTCTTCTTATATCTCGGAATTTTTCCTCTACACCTCGAGCTATTAGCATAAAACGACTTCTCTCCTGCTTGCTTTTACAGTTTTTTATGCAACTCATTTATTTCTATATCATAAAAGAAGCAGCGTTGAGAGCTCCAATTAAAATATTTCTCATTATAAGCTTTTACATCATTTGCAAATAATGTAATTTGCGATTTCTGACAATACTCTCTTTTCAGAACAATTAAAATTAATATAAAAATAAGCTTCATATTATTGGAACTGCATTACTTGTCTAGTGTATAAATCTGAAACAAAAATAATTGTCAATTATATTGCAAAAATAGACAACATTTAATAAAGTTATGAAGCTTTATATTAACACAATCTGATTTAAAAATGATTTCCATTTAACATAATTTATTAATTTTTTAAATATTATTATTTCTAAGTTTAGTTATTTATTCTTATTCAATCAAATTGTAATAATAATAATAAATATTAGTGTTCAAGATCTGTTAAGCAGTATCATTTATAATATATAGCTATTATAACTGATTAATAAAAAGAAGAACCGTAATTTAGTAATAGTAAATCTATTACTAAATCATAGAGAAAGAATTGATCAGGCATGGAATAGCAAATATCAATTTTATTTTATGTGATAGTAACTATAACATTACATAAAATAAAATTGAAGAAAAGAAGAAAAATAAAAATTAGAACATTATTAGACTCAATTGATAAATTTAAAACAAATCATGGAACTGATGCTTTTATCAAAATTTATTAAAATACTGCAAATACACAAATAAATTGTGAGTTTAAATATTTTAACCACAAACAATACTCACAACTAATTAACCCAAACAAATTCTAAAATAATATGCTTCATTAAAGTCAACCTTTACACAAACAATACTAATCCCAATTTAAGTATTATCTATAACGTTACAACAGTATAGCAAGAATACATTAATATAAAAATCTGATTAAGTTAAATAAAACATCAAAACAAAGTACCCAAATATATAGAAATAAACATGCTGAATATTTTGTTTGACTGTTAATCAATATACCACACAACAATCATGAAGTAACATGAATGATAAAATTAAGTGGACATTTTGTTTCAAATAGCAACCGTATACATTTTGAACTACTAATAAATAGATTGTGTTAATTGCTAATGAAATTACTGAAAGTATATTGTATAATTTTATATATTGTAGATTTTAGTGTAACCAATTTTAAATATACATAAAATATAAATAGCATATTAAGTTATACAATTTATATTTATTTTGTGAAAAAATTCTTAACATAATCTATGAAAATAGAAATTTAAATAAAAATACACCCACCATGGCGTGTTTTTGGTAATGTATCTATTAAGGATACCTAGATAGATTCTTATTAAAAGGATGTCTATCTAGAAATTCTTAATAATTACTTCACTACCCTTGGTGGGTGTATTTTTATTTTTTAACCTAAATGTTTCAATAAAACCATCTAATTTTTGCAAACTATTTTATCAAGTTTTTAGCTTAAAGATGATTATATGGACAAAACCGGCAAAGCAATTTTAAAATATAAATGTGATTTATTACAAAATCTAATTTTATTTTAACTCACAAAAAAATAGATGAAGGATTATAATTAATCAATATATTAACATATAGTAACTTAGTTTAGATTGATAGTAGAATATAACGTCTTAATAGCCTTAATATTTATAAAATCTGAAATATTTTGTTTCAAAAATTGTAGCAAGCAAAAAATAGACATTATTTTCTTATTGGTCTGTAGAATTAAAGTTAATTTGGATTCAAGTTAAGCATACGTCTTTAATAGTTGAACAGCGATAAATTGAAACTTTTTCAATGTTATAGTCATACGTTAAAAGTTGTTTTTTGTATATTTCATATACTTTTATTAAATTTAATTGTATTTAAAGTAAGACAATTTTGATTTAATGTTAATTCAAAAATTATTATTTGTAAATTGTTTTGCAAAAAGATAACAATGTCATTAACATTGATATATATTTTTAAGTTGTATTAATTTAGGGCTTGCTACTTACTAAATTATTAATATAAAATTAAAATACAAAAAAGCTTAAATTTAACTCACTTGACACATACTTGACATAGAAATAAAGTTTTTATATAAAAATCTGTTATAGTGAACAAATAGGCATCTATTATTAAGAAACGACAATAAGATTGTAATGAAGTTGTTATCAAAATTTAAATTTTTCAATTATTTAAGGTAGTATTCATAAACAAATCTTTGTCTCAGACTCAAGAGATCTCACAAAAGTACGCGTGCAGATAATCTTAGTTTTGTATTAGCATCTTTTGGCTAATAAAAAAAAATTATGCCGTCTTTGCTAAAAGATAAGTTTTGGTTCTACACTTACATCTTTTTTCCTTTTAGTAACGGAGAAAATCAATATAATGTTAAAAAATAAATTTATATTATCTTGCAAAGTACGTATGCTGATTAAAATTGTATATATGATCTAAATTTTATTTATAATAGAATTGTATAGACAACTTTCAAAAATGTTTGATAAGTTTGATAGAATGAAAATAAGAGAGGAGTTATTATAATTGAATAGTCACCACTTTTAAATAAAGGTATCTGATTAATTTTTGCAATAGAAATATCTACTGACCTAAGTAGTAAATTATAAAAATCATCTAAAGAATGTGTTTTATAGACCAAACAAAAAAAAACAAACAAATCTATCAACGATCAAGAAATGTATCTAAAGCGTAAACTAAATAATAAGCGTGACCACCTTTCATTTCAGTAAGATTTTATTTCAAATTTAATAAAAAATGATGATTTGTCTCAAATTTGTCATCTATCGACTGATCTTAATTTTCCTGTGATTTTTTGTTAAATTTTCTTAATGATTTTGAAGGTAAACAAACCAAGAAGAATAAGAGTTATTTTTTTTTTATACATAATAATAAATTTATCAAATGTGCCATATAAAGTATTATAGATATAATTGACAAAATTGTTAGTATAATTGCAAAAATTGTCTAATAAAAACCAATCTGCATTAGGGATAGACGGATATAAACCATAAAAATTAGCTTTTTTAAAATTATATCTTTTTTAAACTTCAAGATAGAAATTTTTATTTTGACGGCATAAACAAAAAATTTAAATGTTACCGCCAGGTAGTATAGATCTTTTGTTGAGAGATCATTTTCATGTGTTATTTGGATAAGCATATTAGTATATTATGTGTAAAGACCAGCGGCAACAATTTGCAAAAAAAACTATGTTTACAATAAATAATGTTAAATAACTGTAGCAGAACCAAAATGTTGCACTAAAATTTAAAAAAACAAATTAATACACAATAAAATGTATGCTAAGTTTGCAGTACAACAAAATAGTACTGTTAAAGTTTAGACTAAAACTTAAAAAAAATTATTTTCATTTATTTTATGTTATTGGAATTTTATTTTTACACGTTGCAAAAATCCGAGTTAAGTTATTTTTAACAACAAATCAAAATTCAACGTATGTGAATGTGTGTAATTACCGTAAATGCGTAATGCACTAAACATAAAGCTTTTCACAAAGATATATTTGCAAACCAATTTGCATCTAACTCTACTACTCAAAATCCTCTTATTATTGTATCTACAATGTCGGCTAGTGGTAAAGTAATAAGCCCAATTTATTTAGAACAATTGCATTATTATCCAATCTGTCAAAAATAAATAAAAAATATATTAATTTCCACAATTTCATGTTTTTAGAACAAAATAGCTTCTATTTTGGATATTCAATAGCATTCTTTTGATTTATGTTAGTCACAAATAGAATTCTATTTTAAACAAACATATAGCAAGTTTTGCAGTAGCGTTAGATACTTTTACTTAATAGAGTATGGCATCCTAATTTTATCAACAAGTTCGGCTGTATAGGTCTTGGTCACAAATCTGTAAGTCTTATTAATAGTTTTTTAACAATATAAAAATTATAGTTAAAATTAATGGTTTTGATCATAAATACTGTTGTTTGCTCAAAACATTGCAGTTGATACAGAATACCTAGGTTTGTCTATCTCAAAATATTTACACAAATAAAAGATCTTGCAGTTTTTTATTTATCGCTCACTGCATAAAGATCTTAGCCTACATGTTTATAAAGTGCAGTTGACACAAGAATTAAATACTGCTAATCACAAACAACGCCAAACTTAAATACTAATTTTCTTAAAAAAAAACTAAGCCCTTTTCTATCTTAATGGGTTTGGCAATAAACAATACTTCCGCATCTGAGGTTCCCAAAATTCTAGAACAATAGTCGAGAAACCTCTTGATCCCCAACGAGTACTGTTTGGAGCGGCTTTTGGGTCGGTAAAGACATGAGACCTTTTTTAAGAACAACAACTATTTTCTTTGGCCTATATTAGACAATTTAAACAAAGACATTTTTTATTTCTAGCAGGATAGCGTTACAAGCCACACAAGCCGTAAAACAATTGCAGTGCTGCACAAAAAATTTCTTGAAAGCATTGTTTTGCAAAACTTAAGCTCCAAATTGTGCAATTTAACTTTGCTAAACTTTTTTTTGAGACTACGTAAAGGAAAGAGTCGTTAACGCCCCGCAAACAATTCTAGCCCATTATGACAATATTTGAGATGTTATTCACTAGATAGAGCAACAATTGTGCAAAAATGTCTTGCAAAACTTCCTTAAAAGAATGAATCTTTGCAAACAGAGTCAAGGCGAACATTTACTGAATAATAGTTTCCACAAGTAATTGCAATGTTTATACTTTAAATAAACATATTTTTTGTTAATTAAAAGGTTGAATAAAACAATAACTTTTTGTGTTGCTAATTTTTCCTAATTGTTGTTAATTAACTAATTACACAGTATTAATTTATTAAAAAGATTACCTATATAGAATATAAAGTATTAATTTTGTAACATTGCAAAAGTGGATTATTATTATTGACAATGGTATAGAGGTAATTTAATAACCACATACACGTGTTCTTTTAAAGCATTATTATCATCATCACAAAAAATATATAAAAATTAAATAATTGCGCAAAGATAAAAAAACTAAGATTATCTATAACAAACTACACTGGCAAGCAAAAAATAGAGGTCACTTTAAAATTATTATTATTTTTATGAGTTTTAGAATTTCTTGTTTTAACCTTATGTTAGCAAATCGTAAACAATTGTACTAAATTATTATGAATGTAAAATCGTAAAGAATATAAATTGTTTTTATTGCGTATTTTCGAAATATGACAAATTTACAGTTCAGACAAAGTTCGAGTTTTTGTTCCTAAGACTAATATGAAACAAAAACTACAAAAAAAATTATCGTTAATAACGAGTATTATCCCTTCTTGCATTAACTGCTTAAAGTCGACAAAAAAAACTTTATTTAAATTAATTAGGGATCACATTTTGGTCGATTTTATTTCATTCCTGTAATAGCAACTGTTTTAGCTCCTGAGCAGTTCTTGGAACAGGTGTGTGCTTTTGGATACGTCAGCCCAACTCATCTCAGACTCGTTCTATGGGATTCATGTCCGGGCTGAAAGCTGGCCAATCAAACTGCAAAATTTCCACTTTATCCAGATAATGTTTGAACAACTCTGGCTACTTGAGGTCTAGCATTTTCTTGCATAAAAATGCCGAGCTTGCCTATAGTTGTTATAAAAATTATAACATGACCTTTGAAAACTTCCATAATAAACCTGTGATGTCAGGGAATCATTCTTTATAAAGACCAACTTTGTGCGTGCTTCGGTCAAAATTGCTGCCCAAACCATAACCGACCCACCGCCAAATGGAACTCATCTGAAAACAATACCCTGCTCCAGTCCTCATTATTTCATGCCCGATGATTTTGGGCAAAAACCAATTTTGCAACACAATATCGGCATTGTCAAGGAGGACCTGTAACCATCTTTCTTCAAGACAATCCAGCAGCCTGAATTTCCTAACAGTTCATTTACTAACATTTACACCTCTAACTTTATAGAGTTAATTTTGTAGATAAACTGCAAAAGCTGTTTTATTCCGCAAACTTGTGGACATCAAAAAACAGTTATTTCTGATTGTGGTGACTTTTTTTGGCCCGGATCCTAATCTTCTGGTTATCGGGCCAGTATCCAGTAACGCTGATACACCTTTTGTGCAGCACAAAGGCTTTTACCAACAATCTTTGCAGTTTTACGTTTTCTACGCCAATCTTCAATCAACGCTATAATTTTTGCTACAACAATAAGACTTAAAAGCATTATAACCTGTTAAGTACAGTACACAGTGTAAATTTTGCAGAGAAAAATCAACACTAAGTAAAAAAAACAACAACAAAATGTAGTTTTTCAATTAGAGCAAAATAGATGCTATTTTATAAAAATCTGTAACACGGTGATAATAATTGACAGATAGATAACATTTGTCAGAAAATGAGTTATTAAACGCCTACTTTGGTTTACAATTTGCAAACATAAAGCTTGCCAGTGTATTATTTTTTTTTAAATTTATTGTTTCTACCTACACTAGAAATTGAATAATAGTTAATCAACAAATTTTATATGTATATTTTTTGTTTGTTTTTCAATATTAGTACGGTTATTTTGCCTTTTTGAAATGCAACTGTTTCTCCCTTTTTTAGTTCCAGTTTCTTAAAAACTTATTTTCTTGTCTATCAAGCTGGAGTGAGTTGTCCATTGTAAGACAGTACAAGGGATTCAGAAGTGTATATGTATATATGGTGTGATAGCTCAATAGTAGAGCACTTGCATATTATGCGAGCAGTCCGGGGTTTGATCCCCGAAATATGACTGAAATGATAACTTGCTCTTTATCCACCAGAGTGGTTCGGAAGTCACGTATTAAGCTGTTGGTCCCATCAAACCACTTTAAACAAGTCGTAGACTTACTGTGGCGATGTAAAATAGCCGTAAAAAGCATAAAAGCAAGCATTATTTGTAAGTGTCAACTAAATAAAACCGCAAGACTTTCATATTGTTGATCAAGATTTGTCATCTTACCAGTGTATCTAATAAAGTTCCAAACAGGTTACTTATGGATTAACAGAGTAAGTGGATCTTATTTCTAAACCTTGCTTTTTTCAGAAAAATATGATGAATCTAACAAAATCTTTTTTATACAATCAAAGATTATTTCATATATAGTTATATGCTTCTTAAAGCTACATGTATTACTATTTTTTTTCTAATTTATTATAGACAAATCATATTTTGTTTAGTTTTGAATTAAGGTGTGTTTTTTCATTATACTTTTTGTTGTTTGAAAAATTAAAGTTCTGATAAATTGCGTTAAATCTATTATTTGGCAAAAGTAGAAAATTTTAAACTAATGTTCATCAACTTTCTTTCACAAACGAGAACGCATGTGCTCCGCATAAAATTGTGTGTTTTAATAGTTTCTGAATCGTAAAAATTAGTAAAAGTAAGCGTAGTTCATGTGAAATATATGTGCTACCTATTGGTGTTCATTGTTTGAACAGAACATATCTACAAAGTAGTTAAAATAATTAAACAAAACTTTTATTGGATTTTAACTTTAATGTCCGTGTACATAAAGACTATATAAAACAAAGACGTTCAAGTGGATTATTTATTTATTTATTGAAGACAACAAAAATAATATTTGAAACATCAAAGAAAAAATACACAAAATATAAATAAAATAATATAAAATTGAATAGTGCGTATTGCGATAGAAATGGAATCTTCTTCTAAACCAAAAAAACTTGTTGAATTAAAAGTAACTGAACTGAAACTGGAACTTAAAAATAGAAATATTTCGACTACTGGAAATAAAACCGAATTAGTGAGTAAACTGAAAAAAACTCTAAACTCAAGTTTTATACGAGAAATATCTAATGATGAAAATTTTACGGCAATAAGGAATGAAAAGAGATTAAGTTTTAGAAATAAATCATTTTTTAGACTTTCAAATAAAATATCAACGTTACACAAAAAAATGCATTTTTTGGAAGTACAACTTACTAAACTACGTAAAGAATTAAAAATATCGAATAATCAATGTTTTGTTAAAAATAAATTTAACCAAAAGACAGTCATTAACAATGCTTCTGATGTAAAAGATATAGCTCCAACAAAAAATACGGAACAACCTGAGGATAAGAAACGTGAATTTATAAAAAATAAAGACGACAAAAAGAAGAATAAAATTCTTATTCTAGGAGATACGTATGCAAGAGGAATGCAGCAGATTATAAGTGATTTTGTTTGTAATAATAAGTATGATATTATAAATATATTTAAACCTAGTGCACGTTTTGAAGATATTACCGAAGACATTAACAACCTTAGTAAAGATTTTACAAAATCTGATTTTGTTATAATTATGGGAGGATCAGTGAATTGCGCAAAAGGACAGGTGATTAAACAAGGAACAATTTCTAATTTGAAAAAATGCATATTAGCAACAAATTTGATATTTATTTCCGTACCTTTTTCAAAATATCGCAAAGTTTTAAATAATTTTATATTTAGTTTTAATAATTTTTTATATAATCAGTGTATTGTAGGTAATAAAAATGAAGTTTATTTTATTGATATTAATCAAATTTTTAATCAAAGTACTTTCTCAAATAATGTAGATATCATTGATTTTAACAAGAAATTTAAGTTAGCAGATCATATTAACAATATTGTTAAATGTAATGAAAACAAAATGTTAAATAATAAAATTGTAACTAACGCTAATTTAATTTACATCAATCCTTGCGGTTCAGATAGTACTGTAATACCCAAGTGTAATAAATTTCAATCAATAGTATCATCAATAAATATAAATAAAAACCAAAATAAATTTAATTTTGAAAATAATAAAGCCTCTTCTTGCAATCAATTGCAATCGGAAATAGAATTACCAATAAATGAAAGTATGGTTGATAAAAGTATAGAAAATTTAGAAGTATGTAAAAATAAATCTGTAAACTATGATAAAACTGCAACAATAAAATATTGTAATCAATTACAAACCGAAATTGAATCAACAGCAACTAACAATTTAGTTGATAAGGGTACTGAGTTTATAGCAGGCTGCGAAATTCAAAATAATTTTTTAGAAGAGCTAAAACATTAAATAATATTTTATACTTAAACTGTCAAAGTTTTTTAGCAAATAAAGACGAAATAATAAGTTTAATTGTTTGTGAATCACCTTTAGTGTTGTGTTTATCGGAAACCAGAGTAACAGATGAAATATACGATCACGAATTAAACATTTTTAATTATACTAAATTTTGTTGTAACTCACAAAGTAGACATACCGGAGGAGTATTAATATATGTAAGAAATGATTTGGTTGTTAGTAAAACAAATATATATGAAGTAGAAAAAAATTATTGGATTTTAAGTGTTTATGTAACTATAATAAATAGGAATTTTATAATAGCATGTTTATACCATTCACCAAATGCTGATCATTCTTCTTTTTTGGATAACTTCGACGAATACTTGGAATTATTATTAGATAATAAAAAAGATTTAATAATAATCGGCGATTTTAACATTAACTTGTTAAATAAAACAAATAATCATACAAAAAAATTAATTAACATTCTTAGATGTGCAGGAATGAAGCAACTGATAACCACTCCAACCCGTGTGACAAATACTTCTTCTACTTTAATCGATCTTGTAATTACCAATCATGATAATCTTATTGCTAAAATATATGAACATATAAAAATAACAGACCACGAAATAATTGAAGTAATTTTTAATAGTAAGAAAACATGTAAACCTCATAAAACAAATACAAATATAACTCTGATTAATGATTCTCATTTAGAACTTATTGAAGAAAGATTATTAGCTTGTGATTGGCAAGGAGAAAATACAAACATAAATAGCATTTATTCAGTTTTTGAAAATAATATTTTAGAAATAATACAGGACGTTTGTCCATCTAAAAAAATAACATTGCAAAATAATAATACCCCTTGGGTTAATAATATTGTCAAAAACGCTCAGCAGGATAGAGATAAAGTATATAAACAATTTAAAATTTCTAATAGCACTGAAGATTGGGAAAATTATAAAACTAAAAGAAATTTTGCCGTTTCAACATTAAGAACTGAAAAGATATTATATTGTGAGAGAAACATAGACCTTAATAAAAATCAGCCTAAAAAAATGTATAAAACATTAAATTTATTTTTAAAATGCAATAAAAATTCAAAATTAAACGATGTAAAATTTGAAACTAACACAAGTATAAATAACGCTGAATTGTTTAATCAGTACTTTGTTAACAGTATAAATAGCCTTATACTAGAACACAAATCAGATCATGTGGGAGTTATGCTACCAATTGAAGTAAATAGTAAATTTAGTAAATTTGAAACAATAAACATTGCTGAGTTAAAAAATATTGTATTTAGTTTAAAAAATGAATCTTCTGCAAATTTAATAAATATAAAACTTATCAAAAGAATGTTTCATATAATAGGATATCCCATTTTAAAAATAATAAACTTGTCGTTAAAAACTAGCATAGTTCCTGCAAAACTAAAACTTAGTACTATAGTTCCAATACAAAAAGTAAAAGGTACAACTAAACCGGATGAATATAGAGCCATTAATATGTTGCCAGTAATTGATAAATTATTAGAAGTATCAGTGTATAATCAACTTATTGAATACATTGAAACAAATAATATCTTATTTATAAGACAATCGGGATTTCGACGAAAGCACAGCTGTGAAACCGCTCTTCAACTTGTCATCAATGATTGGTTACATGCACTTGATGAGGGGCATTATGTTGTTTTGGTTTTTATTGATTTTAAGCGTTTTGAAACTATAAATAGAGAACTTTTATTAAATAAACTAAAATCTTTCGGTGTAACGGGTGAAGTACTAGATTGGTTTACAAACTATCTAAATGATAGACATCAAACTACAAAGTTTAATGACAGTACTTCTAATAAGTTAGAAAATAAACACAGTGTTCCACAAGGCAGTGTACTAGGGCCCCTATTATTTATTATTTATGTGAACGACATTAGTAAGTACTTTTATAACTGTTAAATAAAACTGTTTGCAGATGACACTTTAGTATATTTAAGTGGTCCTAATGTAAATAATATAATATCTAATATTAACGAAGCTTTCAACAATGTTTTACCATGGCTGAACTATAATCAGTTATTTTTAAACACAAACAAGACAAAAGCAATGATTATTTCGAACAAAAAGCATGTAAGTTGTGAACAAAATATTAATATCAATAATATAGATATCCAATGGGTCTATGAAATAAAATATCTAGGCATTCAAATAGATAACAGATTAACATTTTCTTCATACTTTGATGTTATTCTAAAAAAAATTAATAAAAGAATTGGATTACTACGACGAATTTCTCAGTTTATTTCCCTTGCAAGCAAAATAACTGTTTACAATACTACAATACGGCCAATATATCAATATTGTTGTACTATTTTATTTTCATTAAATCTTAGCCAAAAAAAGAAATTACAAACGTTGCAAAATAAAGCAATGAGAATCATTCTAAAATGTAATCGATACACGCCAACAAAACTTATGTTAGATGTGTTGGAGTGGTTATCTATTGTTGAATTAATTGATTTTTATACATTAATATTTATATTTAAAATTAAAAAAGGTGACGCGCCAGCTTATTTTACACTAGAAAAAAACGACAAATTCCATGGATATGCAACAAGGAAGATTGATCATTATAGATTGCACAAATGCAAAAAAGAAAAAACCAAACAAAAATCAATTTTGATTGATGGCGTTAAGCTATTCAATAACTTACCATTAAAAATCAAACAATCAAAAAACATTTTTACTTTTAAAAAATCATACTTGCAACATATTCGGGAATTAAAATCCAATCCGTGATAGTATATTTATATATTTAATTATTTATAGTATTTTATTTACATGTATTGTGTACTTGACTTTTATGTATGTATATATGTATATATTTGTATATTTTATTTTTAATATGTTATTTGTATTTACTTAATGCTTCTATTTTTAACAATATATTTTTTATTCTATGTCCATTATGTATGCAAAGTAGCTATATTGGCTAATTAAAGACTATTATTATTATTATTAATGTTGTCGTAGCTCTTTTTTTTTATAAAACTTCTTGTAGCAACCGTAACACAATGGTTTAGTGTAAAAACTGTTGAACAGGCAGCCCGGGTTCAATTCCTAGCAGTGGCATTACAGGTACAATGGCGCCTCCTTGCAAGTTTCAAAAATGTTGCCTCTGTCTTTTAAAATGTAAATAAAATTTATTTGTATTTTAATATTACTAAAAATATTATATCTTATTGCATTCATTTTACAATAGTAAAAAAAAAATATTAAAATTGTAAATGCATTCGCATCAGAAAAAAAATCGAAAAAAGAGTCGAAATTATATATAAATTAGCCGGCTTTACTCTATGTATTAGACCTAGGTATAGGGCTGCACGTTGGACATTGGACAATTTTATCAGTATGTGCAATCATTTGCTAATAGCATAGAACTTCAATGCTACTCCTCAATGACCACCGAGAAGTCAATGATTTCTTAGAGAACACTGACGATAACACTCTTAGACATAATCAAAGACTACATGAAATCTAACAATTTTCTCCCCAACTACCAGTATAGGTTTTGGCAAGACTACACTGTAATCTACCAAAATACTAAGTTATACATTTTTCACAAGTTTTAGACTAAAAAAAAGCTTTGAAAAAGTCTGACACAAAAGTTCACTTTTAAAACTGCATTTATTAAAATTTTCCTGGGTTTTATAAAGATGATAGCTGCAAACGCGCACTTTAATTGTCTCTGGATTTTCCAAAACTTTACTTTACGGTGGTTCATTGAAACCCCATGGTATGTTCAAAACAAAGAAATTTGTAATAATTTCAGTATCTCCCAGCTGCGCCAACACATCATAACGTTGACTAAAAAGTACTTTAATAACCTCGTAGTTTACCCCAACCCAGATCTAGCCAGACTTTCTGAAGCAGACAAAAATAAATACTCCTATAAGAAACTTATCAATGTCATTACGTCTTAAAGTAGCTTATCCTGCATGATCCGAGAGAAGTTTAGTCTGTAGGCTATCTCCTTCAGAAGGTGAATTAGGCTGTTTTTAGAAGATTATTTTTTAAAACCACAAAAAAATGATGCAGTTGAGGGAGACCACCAGCCAACAGATCAACCAAACCAGAGCGAGAACCAGATAATATCTATGTTCAGAAAAATCCATCACCAATGCACATATTAGTTGCATCGGCAAGCAATCTCCAGAGTAACCCTATTACCTGCCAAGACCCAGCAACATCTGCCTTGCAGCCCAGTAAAATCAAAGTGTACTTGCGGAGTTATCACACGAAAACACCGCAACTGCCTTCTAGCGCACACAGAAGAATCCAGGAGTATGGCTTAGATTAAGCCTGCAATACAAAATCCAAATAGAATCACAACAATGACCCCTGGACAGGCTAACAAGAGAAATACAGTCTACAGGCACACCAACAAACGCTCTACTCACACGCCAAATAAGCGTTTTACCACCGTCTCAATGCCGATTCACCAACCACAGGTTGCATCTGAAAGTACTTAAAACAATGAGCTACCACAACAGCCCCAAGGCTTTTTTACACCTAGAGGACATCTCCAGAAAGTTGTTGCCCAAGAGCTGGTAGACAACAAAACACAAAAAATCCGAGTTTCCGCGCATATAAACTGGGACCTATCATTCGAATTTAGTGTAACAAAGTAAATCGCTATAAAGCAAATTAAACTTTTTTTTGCAATAATAGCATTAAGTTACAAAAAATAATTATAAATTTTTTTTTACAATAATATAATGCAAATGTAAATTGCAAACTACGGCGCCCCTGACGTAATGCGCCCCAAAGCGGCGCTTACCTTGCTTACCGCCTAGCGCCGTCCCTGGGCGATATTGTCTACTTTGTTAAATATATTTTGAAGCAAAAAAATGGCAAACCAGCAAAGTATTTGCCTAGTAATCTTCTCTAGTGATGTGGTTCTAGATTCCACGTTAAATTGTAGGTCCCGCATGTTTGTGTAGAACTATTATTGCACACAAGTTTTGCACTTGTCAACTTTAAAACTCAGTATATACATTAGATTACAATTATTATTTATAAAGATTTAACACAATGTAAACTTAAACACAACATGTGTGTCTTAATTGTCAAATATACTTTTTTGAAGTGTAAAAGTGTAAAACATTTTTTTCTTTGTTGTGTAATTATTTATAATATTACTAACAATTTTTTATTTTGCAAAAACCTTCTTATCCATCCAACTAATCAAACCATTTATAAAAGTAGACAGAAAAATATGGGTAATTTTATAGTTTTTTTTAACATGTTTAACACATTGCTACACAAGGGTTTTAAATATAATATATTGAAAATATTTAAAAAAATGGTTGTATTTTATTGATCACATTTTGCTTATTGCATTATATAGTTTACAATATAGATCAGACATCTATTTGAAAACTCAAACTAGCTTATTGCTCATTGGAACGAAAGCGTCTTGATATGTGAAACTTATGCATCAGCTAACACCGGAGATTTTATCAAATAAATAAGATACAATTTGCTTTAAGATGTTGGAAATGTTACAAATAACTGATATTGCTATTGTTACATAGATATGTTCCCCATTCATATTTAAATGTAGGCAGCAGATATCAAACGTTTTCACGCCGTATCATTTTTAAAGGGGTATTCAAATCCCAGACGTTCCGTCATATAAAACGCGTACGTACAGGAAAGCAGAATTTAAATTTAAAACAAAATCACTTACATTTATGTCTATTATTTTGCAGTGTTTGTCCTTACTTGATTTTTTCAAGTTTATACAATGATAATAGTACCAATGTGTCTTCATGGTGTACTGCACTCTGAACGCTTGGGTCGTTTTCCTTTGATAATAGCAATTGAAACAGTAACTTGGACCTGAGCTGTAACAGGTCCATCGGTCCGAACACAATAATGTTACAGGCGCTTACTTTCTATATAAGGTATATCTATATTTATATCGTATAATTCTGCTCGCAACATTTATATCAAAGCAATTTTATAATTAAATTATAATTTGGATATATACACAATGAAATCACTGAACAATATTTGTTATATTATTTAAATATAATAATTAAAATATTACGTTAAAATATTGTTCTACAGATTATATTATTATTATTATTTGACTGAGTAAAATAATATATTAATGTATATATAATTTATAGATGCTAAAAATTAAATTATATTATTACTATCGTAATTCAATTATTTATAGATTAAGGCGCGGACAATATTAAAGAACGAGGTTAAAAAAAAAAGCTAAAGACAAGTTTTTTAAAGGACTGATAATTTATTAAATATCGACTGGAATTTCAATATCTTTAAAAATATTTAGTTTAAATATCAAATCAAACAGCAATTCATCCAAATTGACAACCACTTAGAGCCATGATATCTACTTCTAATACAATACCTAATAAACTATTAGCAGAATAACCTAACTTTCAATTTAATTTATTTTTCTAAAACCTATAGATAGCCAATTAAATATATGCTTAACATACACGTTTATAACAAATAAAAACATTAAACTAAAAGTTTCGGTTGTTTGGTTTGGGCTTTGGGTTTGGTGCAAGGTCTGCCTGATCAAGTTATTCAGCTAATAATTTATTGTATACTTTATTAAGAGTTGAATATCACGGTTTTTAGTGTATAATTTTGCAAGAAAATTAGTTCACAAATATCCAATTAAAATAATTCTAATAAAAAAATAAAACATTGTTCTAACAAAAAAAAAACGGTACAAATTAAAAAAAAAATCAATTAATAAAGTTAATGCACATATCAAAAAATGTGCAGCAAATGTTAATTTAGTATCATATTATACCAAGATCTCTAACGTCGCTTTTTTAAATTTTAAAATGTATTATTTAGGAATTACTAATTTCACAAAAATATAAAAAGATCTGGCTTAACTATTGAAACAATACTTGTTGAAACTATCATATTGAAAACAAGATTTAAGCAGTCTGTGAGCATTGACTGACTTTAAATATTTGCAAATTATAAGTCTTGAAAGATAATGAATTTGAAAGTTTATTCCATTTGTCAATAGTAAAAAATTTCTCCTAATAGTTTTGGCTTTACACCACTGAACTATCAGTAAATATTTGTTAGAGTTTTTAGCAAGCTTTGTACTACGAGTAATATTTGTTGAGACAATAATATATCTTGTATTTCTTTTAAACAATGTCCATCAATATATTGTTGTAATATATCAATAGTATTGGTTGGTTTTGAATTTTTTTTTCTCTTTGTCAGCCATTCATACGCCACTGCTGGCGTCTTAGCTTCTTCTCTGCTTGTTATGCTGGCAACTTACATTACAAGAGACCTACAGTATTAAGTGGATTTCAAACCGCTGAAGAAAATTCATCACTCCATCAGAGAAGGTTTTATCCGTAAAACCCCACGCTGGCAAGGCGGCTTGGAGAGTAAGAGAACGTATAGAAAATAAAAAGTACCACGATCTTCGGTACAGCGGCCGGATGACTAGACCACTGCGACACGCTTTCTTTTTTGAATTAGCAATGATGTAATAAGCTCGTTTTTAAATCAAATTTAGAAAAGATAGTGTAGTATCCTAGTTTTCTAGATAGTTTTGAAGTTATACAAGCAACATAGTTGCTCTAGAAAATATTGTATAAAATTGTAATCCCTAAAAAGAAATAAATAAAATTGAAAACAGCAAAGATTTAACTATAGATTTGTAGTTACGGTAAGTATTGTATTGTAGGTACGGCTAATACCTCAGATTTTGATTTTGTTAGTAAAAATACCAAAACAACCAAATTAGAAAAATATTGTTTTGATGTATTTATAGATGATTGACAAATGACAAATTTTAACTTGCAAATTTTCAAAAAGCTTTGCCATATCATCAAGATGGTCTTTTTGCAAACGATTCAAACAAATCAGTCAAGTGAACAAATTGATCCGGATCAGTCAAATGTTGGAAAACAGGTCATTTCGTTTGCACCGGTTTTATTTTTTGTCGGCTTTTATACTTTCTCCAAATCAGATTGAACCGCAAGATCTATTAAATAAATGTTATTTGACTGGTTTAATTTGATTGTTTGGTCACTCTTTGGCTCTCGGGTCGCGCAAAATAAAAATTTGTAATTGAACCATATTTAACAGTTTTGTTTTCAAATACGCTTACCACGTATTTAGATATTTTAGATCTATATTTTCAAACTAGATTGAACTTTTTTTTGTTGTAAATTAAATTGAATCAGATATAGGGCATAATTAATATGCAACAAGAATCAGTGTAATAAATAATTGTAAAAAAAAATATAAATTATATTAATGCAAAAGTCATTATTTGTTCCAGTTTGGGTAAAGTAGTGCCATATTTTACTTCGTTTACGTTCACGCGGCATTGCAATGCGTTAATAATAACGTACATTTACACAAAACGTTATGTAAAGGGTGGGCCATGTAACGTTTAGAGTTTGAACTACCGTTTATTTTGTTAAGGTATAATGACATTTATGAGTTGACAAAAAATTAATTTTACGTTTGACATTTACAAAATGGGACTCTTCACATTTGAACAAAGTTGAGAAATAATAAAAACTTACTGCCAAAGTGGTGAGTCTTCTACTCAAACGGTAAGAAATTTAAAAAATAACTTTGATATAACAGAAGTGCCTTCAACGCAGTATGTGATCCAATTTGTTAAGTTAGTTTGCAAAACTAAATTGTTAGTAGATAAAACAATACGTTCACGTCCAGTGCGCTCAACCAAAAAAATTAATGATGTTGCTCAAAGTGAACATGCATCAACATCAACTCGTCATAGTTTTCAGGAGAAATTTTGCATAAAAACTTTAGTTTAAAGGTCTTTAAAGTTCAATTAATCCAAGAAATAAAGCCTTATGACCATCCAATGCGTTTTCAGTTTGCCCAATGGAATTTAGCCCCAAGCCCATATTGGCATTTTTATCGAAAAATTGTGTTTTCCGATAAAGCTCATTTTCATCTTGGAGGCTATGTCAATTAGCAAAATTGTTGCATTTGGGAATCATAAAATCCACACATCACTATTGAACAGCCTATGCATCCACAACAAGTAACCGTTTGGTGAGGTTTTTGGTCCGTCGGCATTATTGGGTAATTTTTCTTTAAAAATGAGCAAGAAGTCGGCGTTATCTTCAGTCGCACAGACATGTGCCATGCTAAACAAATTTTTGTTTTCAAAAATTAAATTGTATGAAATGGATAATATTTGGTTACAACAAGGGGGGCGGGAAAAAGCACCTACCATACAGACGACGTAACCATCGATATTTTGCGCACTGATTTTGAAAATTGAATAATCAGCCAAAGTGCTGATGTCAATTGGTCGCTTAGGAGCTGTGATTTGACTCCGTTGGATTTTTTTTTGTCGAAAGACCTTAGTAATAAGTGTTACGCTAACCATCTAAAGACAATTGATGCTTTGAAATACAAAATCGAAGTTGTCATTCATGCGATTAGAGCCCAAACAATGAAAAATGTACTAAAAAATTAGGATAATTAGATGGGTCACTGTCAAGCCAGCCATGGCAGTCATTTGAATGATGTGTTTCATTTTTAAACAAAAATATCCAATCTTTCTAATAAAAAAATAATTTAAAAAAAATCATTATTTTTTTATTTATAACCGAATAAAATTCTAAAAGTTAGATGGCTCACCCTTTAGTATGTAATTTTTACACACAAATTGTATAGTATTGCTGCCACCGATACAAACTAGCACTTAGAATTATGCATGAGCAAATACTATTAAATGTCACTGATAAATTTTATATCTACTAGACTTAACAATTTTATATATGACGTAACAAACGACTCAATTCATACGGGTAAAATTGAACGAATCATTTCAGTAATCCGGATCGAATGAACCGGATCGTCATGACAAACAAATCACTATTTAAAAAGTGTAAAGTATGAAAGATGCTATCATCAACAAAACAATAAATAAGATTTTTGTTTTATTTGAACAAGTTTATTAATGTAAATTAAAAATTTAGTTGGCAAAAGAACAGAACTTGAAGCACACCATATGTATAATAAATTTATTATGAAATGTGGTGCATAACTACTTTTTCAACATCATTATTTTATTATATATTGCAGAATATAACTTGAAAAACTATTTCCTATGCATTTAATTAAAAAAATGCAAGATGCGCTTAGGAACAGTATTTAATCTAATTAAAAAAAATACTATATAAAAAAATTGAATATATAGATAAACAAAAACAAAAAAAATATTAAGAAAACAAGAGGAACACAAAAATAAAATAAATTTGTTAGACTTATAGAAATAAAATTAAAAGAAATAAAGTTTATTTATTATTATTATAGTTTATTGAAATGTTTATTAATTATTAATTAAGTTAGGTGAGTTTTGATTCATTTTAAGTGCACCATCATTTTCTATACCGTTTTCATCATCATTTTCAATTATACATATTTCATTCTTTGTGTATATCTTTTTTTTTACATATTTTTTTATATATTATTTTTATTGTCTTTTGACAGTGTTCCTAGTTTTTATTAATTATTTATTGTATAAATTTTTAGCATGTGTATTAGTATTTTGTAATTTAGTCATTAGATATGGTTTTTGTTGGTATCCACTATTTCCCACAACATAAATTTGCCATATTGTCCTTCATATTTTTGTTTAATAGACTATTATTAAAAATAGTCTGGTTGTGCGTAGAACCAGGCCATCTTGCCACAATGTCTCTAATGTACATATTTGTATCATAAACTGTATGCACATTTGTACCAAAAAACTTGTTTTTGGGGTTTGTAAATTACAGTTCATCTCTATCAGATGGCTGAACTTTTATTAACGTGCATTTGATTGACCTAATTACACGCAAAAATCTTGTTATTTGGTACATTTTTTTGCGTTTTTTTATATTTTTAAGCAATAGCACTTAAAACCTATCAAATTATTCTTCATGCAGATGATATTTAGAACTTAAACAATCTGAAACTAATTGCATACATCCACATGCATAAAATCAAAATATTAAAAGTAATTGGGTCTCTGGTTGTATACTGCCACCTCTAATTTAAAACTTAAAGATAGAAAACTTAACTACTGGTTAAAGTTTTAATTTAATTTTCAATATTTGTTAGAAGTGAAGATTTCTTTAAAAATTCAAAAAAAGTCTATTTTATCAAACTTTTCCCAATAATTTGTTTTTATTTGATATTATGTAGGTCGTCTTTGTTAATATTATTTATTATCTAATAATGAAAATGATGATAAACTGCTCATATTTATTATACTTTATACTTATCACAAATTGTGGTTGCAAAGTGAATTATACAAAGAATTAAGTTATTTTACATTTAATAGTACCATTAACATCATTAATGAGACAAATATAAAACATTAAAATGAATTCTCCATTAGTTGCTAATGTTACATTATTATTTTTTATAAAATCAATTTTTTATTAATTATTCTATTATATTTTAATGCAGCATTAAGTTTGATTATAAAATCAGGCCTAAGTAATTGGCAATGTAAAATTTAACATATTTCTTGTAAAATTAGAGCAGATTGGATAGTAATGCAACTGGTCTATAATTTAAAGAATCAGATTTGTTCCCTTATTTAGGTATAAGTTGATAAAACTGAGATTTTAGTCAAAATAGATGCTAATAGAATGATCTAAAATAGTAGAATTAAGAGTGGATAATAGATGCGTTATTATAGAGTTTACAGAATTAAACTCAGCAAGAAAGCTAATATAAATGAAATCAAGTTAACTCGTTAAATGTAACTGCAAAGTTTTAACCCAAAGAATGAAAGCATAAAGTATTGTGGATAGTTTACCATATAAAATAAGTGATGACTAAAATTTTATCGTTTAGATATTAAGTTGGTAATCGTTTTGTCCCAAAAGAAACAATGTTAATTTAAAAGGAGTGCTGTGCGTGTCAACATTTTGTAAGAGGAAACGATTCACCAATATTCTCGTAGATGAGTGTTTTTTCCATATTATATTATTTTTTGTTTTAATACTTTTATCGTCATCTAAGCACTTTAAGTTGGCCAAACATAGAAATTCTCCAGCGTTAAGTGTAAATTGGTTTGTAAAAATATCTGTTTTTTATTAGTAACTAAAATATTTAGATCATTTTGAAAAGAAGATATTAAAAGCTACATTGCAATGTATTTATTGTTTAAGTTTGATTGGCTTTGTTTCTGACAATCCCGTTGTTTAAGATTATATTAGGTTGTCATATTTACATGTTTTATATAATTTTGTATAACAATTTGTATAACAAATTTTTTAAATAATTTTGCTTCTTATTAACTGTTTCTTTAATCTAGTACAAGTAGTACTAAATCTTGTTTGGCATAACAAAAAATAAAACAATTTGTTTGATGAGTTTTTGTGAGATTTTCTGTTGCAATGTGTGAATTTTTGATATTTAAGCAATAATTTTTTATTTTTACTATGTAAACAATGATAGATGAAGCGCGGTTTAAGTTTGGTAATAATACAATAATAAGTTTTAAAACAGAAGTTTAACAGCAGTTTTTGTAATCTTTGAAATAGTTGAAAATGCAGATCTAACAACGTTAGTTTACCAAAATGTTTATTAATAACTAAAATAAGTTAGCTGTGAGTTGCCAAATAATAAGTTTAATAAGTTTATGAAAAGCAATAAAAATCATAACTTGTTGACCTGATAGTGTGGTAAAAGTTGTATGACTTAATTATTCAATATTATGTACATTAAAATTTCTTAACAAAATATTTTTAGTTTGTCTATGATTACCTTAAAAAAGTTTGTCAAAACTTTCAAAAAAGTTTGGAGATGTTTTATTTGGAGATTGGTATATGGGTATTACAAAAATAGTCTTATCAAAAAGATTTAAACTAAGAAATGCTATTATATTAATAACTAATATAATAAATTTTAGTAATTTGTAAGATGTCTAGAATATGATTGTTGTTTCTGGACGTAGGCACAAACACTGCTGGTCAGCAATTAAATGTTCGAGATATTAATCGGTGTGTCTACTGGATTAAAGTAATTTATCTTACTGACTTCAATAAATTTATAAAGTAATAAAATTTTGTTGAATATAAATAACTATCACTACTTTATATAATAATCCTATTTAAATTATGTTGAAATAAGCTATAATTATTTATCATTTTAAATCGCCAACGTACTCCGATTTTTCGGTACACCAGATGTAACTTTGATAAACTTAAATTTGTATTTGTTTATTTTTACATAAAAACTATATATCTATTCTGTTGTATTGTCTATAAATCCCATTACACTTTAGTTTAAACATTAGAATTTTGTAATTGAACAAATAAAATAGCTTTGCAAAGTTTGTGTAAGTAGCATCTACTTGAATTTTTCCTTAAAAAACTTCAATAATGTTTAATAAATATATCATGACGTTTGTAGTTGTAGAGTTTTCTTTCTTAAAACGTTGCTTATTGCTAACGAGCAATAATTGAATCAAATAGTTTTGGAATGACATATTGCTTTTATTGCCAATATTGTTTTAAGTTCCTGATTTATAGACACTATAAAACGAATCCTTTATCTTTTAGTAGCGTATACATCACCAAAAACCTTTTTACTGTTTATTGTCTATAAACTTGAATATTCTTTTTACTAATTACTGTAACTTGTTGATATACATTATTCTTTAACAAAATAGTTTTTAATTTGAAGAATACTGCTTTGAAAATTATACTTCTGCGTATATTATTTTATTCTGTGCGTACTCAAAGCAATGTATTTTGTTTTAAAAATCAATAAATTTATTATTAAATCTATTATTATATGCACATTCCAAAAAATAAACAAAAATGCAACTCTAATATATTTAGTTAGTATATTACATAAAACTGCATGATTGTATAAATTGTTTAACTAAAACTTGTAACAAATAGTTTTTGCATAATGCATTTAACCTTCGTTACACTGAGCAGGTCCAAAGCAAATTTTTGTTTAAGTTTTATATATTTCTTTATTTTCATGTTTTGTTTTTTTAATTTTATTATTTTTTTATATATGCAACTAAAAAAATCATTGTTTTAGTTTTTAGTTGTTATTATGTTTGTTATTAATTAATTAAATTATTGTCATATGCTTGTAAGTAACTTGTGTTGTAATCGTTTATTAATTTATTTTAATAGTTAGGTATATTTTTTGTTGGTAGGACTTATCAACTTACACTTAAAAACTGAATTGTCATTCACTCAACTGCCAAATGTCTAAATTTTGTTTAGACAAAGTTATCTATAATGTGTTGTCAATTTTGAAATAAAGAATAAGTATAAAAATCACATTCTGTCATATAAATTTTAACTTATATAACATAATAATAATAACAATAATAAATCTCTAATAATCAATTATGACTACAGATTAAATATTATAAATAAATCCATAGCCCGTATTATCATAGAGTCTACTTGGACCACTGTTATGCCATGATTTTTTTCAATGATAATATTACAATGGTTAAGTGAACACTAAAACAATCAATAAATTTAAAATAATATTAAGTAAATTTTTTGCACTGCAAATTAATGTGTGAGCATTAATAGTTTTGTTACAACCCAATTTTGTTCTGTCAAGTTTCTTAGGGCTCTCACTGCGGACCAATACACTTTTTCATATTCATTCATAATTTTTTTCACTTTTTTTTAATTTGCAGATGATCTTAAAAATTGTCAAGTTTTTTTAATAGTGGTTATTTTTTAATAATATATATTTATATCAATAAAGTATTTGTAATAAAAAAAACTTAGTTTTCGTTTCATTGCATCATTATTATGGATTACTACATAATAAAAACTATTCTTTATATTAAATTAGACAACTGTTTCATAAGTAATACCTAACACTTTTACCTTTCAACGACTTATAGTTATTATTTTGGCTATTCATATGGATAACTACTATCAAAT
This sequence comes from Tachinus rufipes, assembly GCA_963932245.1. Classification (NCBI taxonomy): domain Eukaryota; kingdom Metazoa; phylum Arthropoda; class Insecta; order Coleoptera; family Staphylinidae; genus Tachinus; species Tachinus rufipes. The sequence continues at coordinate 63,870,413 of OZ010745.1, read as the reverse complement.
TATTCAATTTTGTTTAACATTTTTATTCGTTTTATTAATACATAAACAATATAAAGTAATAAATCACACGTTAGTTATTTACGTTTCAAAATTATTTAAAAATTGAATCAATTAAACATAAAATATTATTAAATGTAACATTATTTAATAGTATTATAACCTTTATTTTTAGATTAATTAATAATCTTAAACATGTTAAAGAAACACAGTGTCACAGTCAATCCATTCTACTGACCAACCTTTTCTTTACATTATTAAACCATCTGAAAAGCACATATTTTTCACAATTGTAAGTAACTTTTGCACTATTAGTAGGTTAACTATTATGTATAAAAACATGCTGCTAGATACAAAAACTAAAACCTAAAAATCTTAAAAATTTCACTATAATATAAAATTTGCCTGATACCACAACAAAAATTATATTCAAACAACAAACCGTAAACAAAATATATAATATTAAATTTCAGTTTTATTCTGGATCTATGTATCTAAGATTCATTTATTTGGATTAATGTTGTGGACCTTGTTTGTATTTGTAATTGTAAAACATAATTGCAATTAATGATTTATTAATTTCAGTATTCTAAATAAGTATTATTTTCTTAAATTTTAAATTAGCAAGTTGTTTAATTTTTAATAATGCCAGTATATAAATTTATTGTACACAGTGCATAAAATATAAATCAATATAATTTTTTTAATTTTAATAATAATAATAATAAAGTTGTTCTTGTTGTTATTGAGACCGTATATGTTTATTGTGTTTTTTATTTTTTATTTAAATACAGTATTTTTTTCATATTTTTAAAATAAATTAAATGTAGAAATGATGTTTTTTATTCAAATTTTATACATAATGAATTAATTTGCCCAAAATGATCTAATGTTTCAGATTAATTATACTAGATAATTTTGTTGTGAGTGCAGATGTATGACATATAGACAATATTATTTCTGTATATAAGAATATTTTAATTTTGTTGAATGTAAACATTAATTGTTTTTATTTTATGAATAACTTACATACTTAAACATGCATATAAAAAATACTTTACTTAATGTATCATCATCACATATCATAAATATTTTTAAAATAATAAAACACAAGTTTATATTTTACATGTTTCAATACAATTGACAGGAGTAGAAATATATTCTTTATTTCCAACTGTTCGTATTTTTGATCAATATAAAAAAAATATAAATCGATGTTACAACTATTTAATAAGAGCCCATGTTAGCTTCTTGGCTCCACTTAGTCTCTTTGTGCAATAACAATATCCCTACTGAAAAATGTCAATAATTTAATAACTAGGAAGAATGTGTATATAATTTCTATATTCTAATATTGTATCATTCGGGAGATATTTTAAGTCCCAGCGGACGAGCAGAACTGTCGCCGCGTTTATTTAAAACACTAATGGAGAGTACTGGTCGCGATTTATATGAGCGACTTATTTGATATGCAGATGTGAAGGATGAGGGAGTTCGTATCCCGGCAACACGGGCCTTTGTGACGTCACCCAGGTAACGAGACTCCCGGTAAGCCCGACATTGTCAGCAAATTTTTATTCGCTCTTTTTATTTGCTGGCTATATGGCTGGATAATTGTACAAAAATATATGATATATGTATGCAACTTCCAATGTGATGTAGCTCGTGAAGTTCTGATCTAGAGGCATAGACGCAAGATATGTATGAAATGAAACCTGGAATAAAGTAAATGATGCATACAGTCGTGCATAAATATAAATATAGTCAACATATTCTATAAGAAATGTATATTTTATTTCATATTTGTCTCACACAAAGCAGACATTGAGTTATTATCATATTAAAAATGATTTTAATTTAGTTTTTCTAATCTAATTTAAGTAAAAAAAAAGAAAATTTAAAGTGAGTTTATAAGATTAAAATTAGGTGTATTATTGGTAATAAAATTATTCTTTACATGTAAGATTTATTAAAATTCATCAAATTATAATACTTTTGTTACCAAAACCATACTTGTCATATAAACCAAACAAAAAGCAAAGCACTAACTTTTTATTTATGTGTTCACAGCAGCCAATATAACATTGTCACTTATTAATACAACGCTAATAGAATAAACATATATTATTTAAAAAAAAAATTACAAAATTCAAATTCTCTAGTTTCTTTAGCTCAGAAAAGAGCATAAAAATGTGTTTAACACATTTGCTCAAATTATTTTTATATAATAGTAATTCATGTAACAAAAAAAGAAAAGATTGTCAATCTTATTTGACACACTGTTTGCATACCGTTTATTCTGTTTTGATAAAATTACAAATTATTAGGTTAAGTTATGTTAGGTTAGGTTTAACACGTATAAAATTTTGACACATTAAAAACTATTTGTAAGTTACTCTAAAATGCGCAAAAAAATAAATTTAGAGCAATTTTTTATTTATTATTACTTTGTTTAAATGGATATTAATGTTGGCAAAACTGAATGCATATAATAAAACTTTACTAAGTGTTTGTTGTATTTATTATGACGTCGATATGTTGTAAATGTTAACATTTGAGACAAGCGGTTGTGCAAAAAAAAATTTGTACAATCATGTTTTATACTTTGTTGATAAAAAAATAGAAAATACACAAATTATACTATTGTAATAAAAAAAAATCACTCAAATAAAGAGATAACATTTTCTGTTTTATTAACGTGAATATAATTGTGAAATTACTGTTGTTGTTAAAAATTAGCAAACTTCAGTTACTGAACATGTATTGTAATATACAAATTGTATAATATTTTTTTTAAATTTATATTACTTGAGTTATTTGAAAATAACTAAAAGAAAAAATGACTACAAGAAAAGTTTCATCTAGTTTACTTAGAAAATCTATTTGATAATATATATTACTGAAATAATACAATTTTTTTTTTTAATTTTTAATAAAAGGTCATTTGATTATTGTAATGATTATAAGAATTTAACTTTAACTTTAACTTCTGTCGTTAATTTTTTTTTTTAAACGTTCAATGCAGATGTTAAATATTAGGTCTGTTCTAACCTACAGTTTAGACAGTTTGCAAACCGCTTAAAATATGCACACAAACAAATTACTGTGTACAAAAGATTGCCTAAGGATGACAAATATTTGTTTGTGTGCACAGTTTGAACGGTTTGCAAACTGTCCAAACCGTAGATTGAAACAGACCTATAACTAATTAAAATAATTGTCCTGTAATAATCTTAAAAAAAAAAACTATCTCGATATTTACAAAAGAAGTGAAATCTACATATATTTAACCTAAAATATTTCATAAAGATATTTGCATAGTTTATGAATAAATGTCGAGTTTATTTGGTTTTTCTTTGTTACTTTTGCTTTAAAATGCTTGTTTCGGTATTAACTATATCTAAAAGACTCAGGCGACAGTAAATTATGAATTTCTTATATGATTATGCTAAAAACCCAGTGGACATTTGTTTTAAAATAAATTAATAGTTTATTCAAACTCAATCTAACAAACACACCGGCCAAAAGTCAATTCTTTCGGTTCTACAAACCTCGTCAGTATGCCTTCTATGACCACAGCATTGCATGATAGCAAAAGACAAATTTGAATAAATTTTTCTATCCTTATAAATACAATTGATGATGTCTAGTCAGCCAAAAAATGTATTGTAATTCTGTTATTTTTTAAATTAAATTACTTATTTTTTTGTTAATTTGACTTTTTTCTCTTAGTCTTTGCATCTAGTATCACCAATTAATGGTTTATCAACCCAATACTATTGTTAAGTTAAATTAATGAATATTTAAGTGCTTTTCTCAAAAGTTTTGAAGTAGTCAATTTTTTGACAGTATTTAATATAAATGGGCGTTATTGTAAAGTTAATATTAAACAAGATATTACAATAATTAAGTGATATATTTATTAATGACTTATTTTGACATTAGCAATACAACTTGTAATTTTCAATGAAATTCAAGTCGTTTCTTACATTGCACTTGATAATATTGAATAATTAATTAATTTGTGTGTTATAAATAATCAAACAAAAGACTGGTATTGCTATCTAGTTTCATAATTTGTATATTGTTATTGTCATTTTTATTTTATGTAACAATCAAGTGTATTTTTTATGAAAAGAAATTACTTGTGATCAATCAGTAATAAAATTACATACTGTAAAATGAAATTCAAAAGATAATATTTACTACTCTTACAAATAATTACATTAACATTGTATCAAAAATGTTATAAAAACGTTGTTTAAAAATAAAAATAATATAGTTTTATACAAAAGTGCGCTAAATCATTTTTAGATATTGAATATATATTTTACCACACAGTGACATCATCAGGCAGATAAGTTATTAAAAAAACTACAAATAATAAGTTTATATACAAACATATTTTATTAAACAAAAAGGTGGAGGTGGTTTTAAAATAAAATTGCAGTAATAGAGATTAGAAAACATATTGTTAACAGTAGTTTTTGTTAGAATTATTCATAATAGATAATGTACTATAAAAGTCATTGAAGTACTGTAGCATGCTTGGAGGACTGTGAAAGATTGTTATTGGCACACTAGCAGCTGAGGCCTTGTATGAGAAAAAATTCTATGTTTGCTAATTTTACAGAATATATTAGTGATTGTGTGCAGGTTCAATTAAAAAAAACAAGAACAATAGCAAGTCGTAGCGCCCAGAAGACAATGTAAATGTAGTAGTTCAAGATTGGAACAAAAAAAGATGGACCAGTAACTTTTGCGCAGTAAAAAGATGGATGCGGTTAAATAATTTGATGGTAATGGACGTTCCTTAAATAAATTTGTGTTAAGTTAATTAAAATACGACGTTAAAGCACGGTGCAGTGGTTGAGAGATTTAGCGTGCGTTGCGTTAATTATATTTAAAAAAATAAATTGTATAACTGAGCATAACATTATTTAAAAAAGAAAAAAAATAATTCAAGTTTAGGGAAGATTATACAAATAATAAAAATTTGACAAAATTACTAATAAGTTATAAATACATTAAATATTAACTAAAGGTGATTTATTAACATCTGTCTTGTTATTTGATACAATGCCTTGTTTATTGAATGTATTGATTTCCATTAATTTTAAGAAATTAAGCTTAAGGCCTTAATTACATTTATGTAACATTTTAAATTAACTGTTAAAGATATTCTTCTCAAAACTGTTCTTGTGGTTATTTATTCTCTTGTTAAAGTATCTTTCTTTGTCCCACATATACCTTTAGGCAATCACCAAAAGTCAACAAATACATATTAGCCACATGATCGTTTTTTTGTTTACAGTGCGTTTGAAATAGTATCAAATCAAAACTAAAAAAGGAAAAATGTAAATTAGATGTTGCTAAACATGCCAACTATAAAAAAAAATAAAATATTACTTAATAATAATTTCAACAAATTTAAAAAATTGTAAAAGTTGCAACAACAAAAGTAAATAAACTGTTTACATCTATTAAAAAAATCTTAGTTTTCTAAATACTTTCAAAGCTCATGTCAACAACATGGTCATTCCAAAAAAACTTATGTGGGATTGTAACTCTAAAAAAACACATAGAAGAGATTTTAATATAGTTTTGTTGTTTAGTTTAATATTTTGTACAGGTAATACTTTGAATTTTAATTTTGAAACAGTAAGAAATTGAGTTTTTAGAGTTAAAATGTACCAAGTTAGAAGTACCCATTCAGATATTGTTTTAAAGTTTTTGATTATTGATGCGACAAATTCTAACTTAAAAATTTCAAAACGCTCTGCTGTCGATGTAATCTTTGAAAAGTATAAAATATAAAAAGTTTTATCATCTGCAAAATTATAAATAGAACTTTTCATTATTTTAAAAAAATCAATAATATAAATCAAAAATAAAACTGGCAAAAGAGCAGAACTTTGAGAAACGCCATACATTTATGATTTTGGGGTCAGAGTTAAAACCGTCAATTCTATCTATAATTTTTCTATTGTCAAGAAAATTACTGATAAGACTTGTAGGTTAATGATCAAAACCTATACAATAAAACTTGTTATTAGATTAGGATGCCATACTCTATCAAATGTTTTGTCAATGTATAAAGCAACTACAATTTGCTTCATGTTTGTCTAAAGTTAAATTCTATTTGTGACTAACATAAGTCAAAAGATCTATTGTCAAACATTTTGATCAAAATCTATACTGAATATCTGAGATAAGGTTATTTTGTTTTAAAAACTTGACAATGTAAAAATTAAATATGCAATTGGTCTATAATTTAAAAAATCAAACTGTTTTCCTTTTTAGGTATAGGTCAAATTTAAAAATGTTTTATTGTTGTATGATTAGACAAATATTGGAGTCAAAATAGAAGTTAATTCTTATGTAAATAATCTTAAAAAAATAAGTAAATTTTATTACTACCAGATGCTTTTCTGGTATTTAATTAAAAAAAAAAATTTTGATAATATGTTGCTTAAAATAAATTGGACCCATTATTTTACCAGAAACTGACATTGTAGGTACAGTACTAAGAAGATTTATATTAGTAGAGTAAGATGCAAATTGATTGATTGATTGATTAGTAAGTTAAGATTGTTTTGATCATTTTAAAAAAGAGGTATTAAAGATTTTGTACTACCTTGCAATGAATTTATTGTTTTATACACATTTTGTTGTTTATGAAAAGCTAAAATACTGTTTCTGCAATCTTATCTTTTCAGATTGTATTGAACTGTCACAATGTTTACGAGTTTTTTGTAATCTTGTTTAGTCTGTTTGGAACAATTACGGATGTGTTTTTTGAATGCTTTTTGCTTTTTATTATGCCCTTTTTGTCTAAATTGAAAACAAGTATTTTTGTTTTAGTTTAATAACAGAGAATGTGACACATTTTTAGATATTTTGAATAGTCTTTGTAAGATTTTCTGCTGCAATATGTGGATCTTTAGAATATAAGCAATAAGTATCGAAATCAAAATTATTATTTTTTTTTAATTTTTACTATGTTTATGTTTATTTTAAAATAATGAGGCGCAATTTAGGTTTGGTGTTAATAGTAAGAAAAGTTTTAGCAACACAAACAATAAGTAAATGATCAAAACTTTCTAAAACGCCTCAACATTAACTGTTGTAATCTCTGGAATAGTTTCTGAATAAGTTGAGTAAGATTATGAGAAGCAGCAAAAATCATAGTTTGTTATCTAGATAGTGTTGTAGAAGATGAGTGACCCATTTAGTAATATGTACATTAAAATTTCTTAACAAAATTATTTTAGCTTTTCTGTAATTAAACTTGAAGTGGTTTTTCATGTTCAGCTAAAGACATTTTTCCAAATATTAATTGTAAAATTGTAATTGTCGAATTTATTTTTACAGAAATTACTATTTGTTCTGTATGTATATTATACCATCTAAATCAATAGACGCATATGTAACTCTCTTCAGTGAATTAGATTCCGTTTTTAACCAATATAAATTTGTTGTTATTTGAAAAAAAAATCTTAATGATAATGAAGCCAGAGCTAATCAATTTAATAATTTTAACAATTTAAATGTTAAAGTGTTTTTTAATAATCAATAATGCTAATCACTTACCGTTCTTTGAATTTTTGTTAGAACTAATCACTGATTTAAATCATACCATTTACAATAATCCAACTTTAGAAATTATATTTTTAGAAAAGCTAATTTTAATTTATTATTATTCATGTTGATTTAGTCAGGAAGTCATAAAAGAAGATAATAGACTATTATTTAAAATATCTAATCTTACATTCTATAACGTTTGTTCTATCAGTATACGCAAAACAAAAATTGAATAAAAACTAACAAAAATCACAGATCACTTATAATGCAAAAAATCAATTTACAACAATCCTAATCAAATGTGGTCCTACTTCTGTTAAAAAAATAGTTCTTGTATTTTTGGTTCTATAAATTATAATGGTTTTTCTAAATACTTTTTGTCTGTATATTCTAAAAGTAACCCGTCATTAAACTCTGATAATACAATTTTTGGTTTAAATAATACATTTTAAATTAACAGAAAAGAAATAACAAACGCGCAAAAAATTACAGAAATTGCCACGTTACTAAATGCATCATACTAATTCTTCGCCATGGTACTAGAAAAAAAACTGAATGAAAATCTAGAGATGAATCAGATATTGTCAGACGGACAGACTGAGTTTAGAAAAGAAAGAGGGGCCATAAATAACGTATACATACTACACCATGTAGTAGAACAGGAAATAGCACAAAAAGGAAGAAAGTTATATAAGTTATTCTTTGACCTAAAATCGGCATTTAACAGTCTAAATAGAGAGAAATTGTAGATATATTTAAGGAAAAAAAAATTAGCACTTAGTAAAAAAATTAAAAAAGCATGTCTGTTTGAATGACAAAACGTGTAATAAGTTTTGGACTAAGAAAAATGTAAGGCTTGGATGCCACTCAACCGCAGACGGGTGGGATAGAAGTGGAAGAAATATGAGAAAGTGTGGTCGTTGATTTATGCAAATTCAATTAACAAAATTAGATGCCTAAAAAGATATTAAAAAAAAATCGGTAGAAAAATATATTAAAAAAAAACTGAAACAAAGACGTTCAATAAAGAGAAAGACGTAGTTTAGAATGTTGAAAATGAGATAGAAAAGAAATTGAAGAAGTAAAAACATTTAAATATCTGGAATACGATTTTTGTACAAAAAATAATGAAAATATACACACAAAAAAAAACAAATAAAGCAGCAGGACATGTATGGAGATGTTAATGTACAAATAAAAAATTTGAGAGTTAAATTAACAAAAAAAAAAATAGAAGCTATTTAATTGAAATACTAAATAAGTATTAGAGGTGAACAAAAAAACTTTGGAAAAAGTTTTAAATGGATAAATTAAGAACAAAAACAGGAAAACGTGCATAAATATTACAAAACTGCTTAAAGGAGAAGATAAAAAAAAATATGGAAGTATTATAACAAAAATGGATATGCTAATAAAGAAGTAGAAAAAATTAGAATAGAAAAAAGTAGGTAGAAGGTTATTATGATGAAAGATATACAAGTGCAAGAGCAACAAACACGAATAAATGTATCTAGATACAATGCAAATTATGTATATATGATAGCTGATACACTACCGTGGTACCTAGAAAGTGTAAGATATGGAAAAATTAAAAAAAAATGTCAGATTTAGATGTGGAAAAGAAAAAAAAGCTTGTAAATTTTGGGTAAACAAGTAAAAGAAAATGTGTAGGAGGTTTGGAGAAACTAGAGAAAACATAAAATACATACTTATAAATGCAATAAGGTAAGACAAGAGGAAATAAAAAAAATAAAATACTAAAAGAAAGTGGATGAGGAATGAAAGGATAATAGCGGTAATAAAAAGAAGAAAAAAAAAACTAAAGCAAAACTGAGTATAAAATTAATTTACAAAGGTAAATGTTATGTTAAGTTGTATTATTTTGAGTCGAGTTATTTGAAGTTAAAGAGTGGCCAATAAGATATTGCATTGCAACATAGTTTTATAAGTGACAAAACTTATTTTACTTTAAGAAAGTGACTGTTTGGTGTAGTATACCATCATTATGAGTTAACAACCCGTATATTTTTAATTGTAAAACAGCCATAGTCAATTCTTAACGGTATATACATATGCTTCAAACATTTTATATTCCGCAACTCCAAGAAAAAAAAAGAAACTACTTTTTCCAACAAGACAATATCACTTGTCATAAACACACATTACTAAACAGACTTGTTTTTTAAAATGATAATTTGTGGTGAACCGCAAGATCTTTTGACATTACTGTTTTTAATTTTTATTTTTTGGAGTTGCTTTGAAGTTTGTTTGGACAAAGTCCATAGAAATACCTCAAGCATTAAACATTGCAACAGTGTTGTAAAGTATCTAAATCTTAAGTCAATTTTAGATTGGCAATGATTTAAATCACTTGTTTTTAAAGAGTATCTAGAAGAGATAGTGTAGTTTCAGATGCTTTTTTTTATACTTGAAAACAATATTCATTACAAAGAAGTTTAAAGTTAAAAAAAACTGTTTACACCTAATAATAAATCTTAGTTTGCTAGATAGTTTTAAAAGCTATATTAACAACATGGTTGTTCTAAGAAACATTATGTGAGATTGTAAACCCTACAAAATTAAATTAAAAAAGATTTTTTTGTTTTTGTCAAATTTTCTTAAAAAGTATTGTTCATAACAAATTCAAAAATAAAAATTTAGTTATAAAAATAAACAATGAAAAGCATGAATATGTTATTTTTAAAAAAAAAATTATTTAAAATTTTATATTTATTGTTTTTTTTTTGTGAATAAATTTACTATAAAAATTTATTTTGGTTTTATGCTATAGAAAACAATTACTTGAGTGTTAATTCCTAAATTTAAATCTGTATGTTGATAATTATTGAAGTTATTTGCCAAATAAAATATTAATTAAAATTGGATGCGCGCGTCAAAATTTAGTTCAACGCGTCGCTCATATGTAGCGTTCCGGCAAATTTCAGCAAAACCCAAAGAAGACGGCCACGTGTGAATATATTCGGGACGTGTTTTTGTGTTTGCATGGGCAAAGCATTGTTATAATTATAGTAAATAATAATATTATTCGGGGCTATTCTCTATGCACTTTGCTAGAAGTAAGCAAGATATATGGGCAATTCCATTTCAAACGGACCAGAGCTGGGGGGGGGGGGGGGGGGGGTGAATTGAGAAACTTGTTTATGTATTTTTTTTAGTTTTTATAACTTATTAGTAGTCCTTTGATCAGTATATGAGGGTATGAAACTCAAAAAAAAAAATTACGATTTTTTTTAGTTTTTTTGTCGTTTTTTAACTTAAGCGCATTTTTTGTTTAAAACCCGCAATTTTAACTAAAAAAAAAAAAAATTTACTAATGATATCAACCAAACATTTTTTGTAGAATCCAAATATGGCGCCATTTCAAGTCTATACCCTGTCAATAGCCGCAAAACCATGTTTTTGTTCTCAGTGGGCTGTGCAAAAAGGAGCATTTTTAATTTTTTTTTAATTGCCAAAGTTAAAACGTAAAAAATTTAAAAGATGCTTTTTGCCCAGCCCACTGAGAACAAAAACATGGTTTTATGGCTTTTGCGGCTTATAGACAGGGTATAGATTTGAAATGACGCCAAATTTGGATTCTACGGAAAACTTCTGATTGATTTAATTGGTAATTTTATTTTTTTAAGTTAAAATTGCGGTTTTTAAACAAAAAATAAAATTAAGTTAAAAACAACAAAAAAACTAAAAAAAAATTGTAGAATTTTTTTTAATGGGTTTTATACCCTCATATACCAATCAAAGGACTACTAATAAGTTATAAAAACTAAAAAAAAGAACACATAAACAAGTTTCTCAATGCACCCCCCCTCCCCCACTCCATGCTCAGGTTTGTTTAAAATGGAATTGCTCATATACTGCTAGTTAAAAAAAATTGTGTTACTTTACTTTACAAGATTTTTATTATATGTATACGTTTTTTACAAATATTGCTAGCAAGCAAAGGCACTAAAATCTATTGCAGCTCTCTAAGAAAAAATATAATTTTTCAAAAGTATATATTTTTTTTTAATTTAAAAAATTCAAAAAAAAAATTCAAAATAAAAAAAATGTTAAAAATTATAACATGTCAAAATTTTCAAACTTAAAAAAAAAATTGATTAAAAAAAAAACAATCAAAAATTTTCTACAAATTTTTTTTCAAAATTTAAAATTTGTCGTTCTTGTTACATATCTTGCTTGATAACAAAATTACTATATAGCAATATCCATAGAGAATTGGACAAAATATCTAATAAATTAAATTATAAGATTACTTATTTCTTATTCAAATTAAATAGTTTATTAAAATTAATAATTATTTTTATTTTTATATAATGTTAAATTAAGTAGTAGTAACAGAAACAGAACAAACACTACAAAACATGCATCCAAATGCAATATTAGAACATGCTAATGCAACCACTTTTGTGTACTATAAAACCCCTCTTATTGTTCGTTTGTTTTCTCTTCAGACGGATGTCTGACAAGCGCTCGCTAGATTTTGCTTCCAGCATTAAGCTTAATGAGACTTACAGATTTGTGATCAAGACCTATACAATAGATCTTTTTAATAAAATTAAGATGCCTTGCCCTATCAAATGCTTTGGAAATGTCTAAAGTTACTGCAAAATTTTCTATATATTAGTCTAAAGTAGAATTGCATTTGTGACAAATGTCAGAAGATCTGTTGTCAAACAGTTTGATTAAAACCCATATTAAGTATTTGAGATAAATAAAATAATTCTAAGAATTTTACAAGAAAAAAATTAATATATTTTTCAAAAAAGTTTGACAAATTGGCTAGTAAAGCAAATGGTCTATATGCTATAGAATTTGAAGATTTGAACATTTACAATTTTTCAACAGTTTGTAAATGTTTTTTTTGTATGATAAAGCAAATATTTTGATTAGAATAAAAACAATTTTTTTGCAAATGATTTAAGAATGTTGGGTAAAATTTCTTCTATATCTGATGTCATTCTAATATTTAATTTTGTAAGATTATTTTATAAAACTGTTGTCTAAAATAAATTTAACTCATCATTTTACCACTACCGGCATTGTGAGTGCAACAGTAGAAGTTATTAAATTAGTAATTGGTTTGCAAAACCAATTGCTTTTTTCTTTAGATTAGTAATTAAATTGTTTTGATCATTTCGAAAAGAAAATACTAAAGATTTAAAACTATTTGCAAAAAATTAATTGTTTAATTAAAATTACTGTTTTTTATAGAAAGCTAAGAAATTTGATTAGCTTTGTTTTTGTCAATACTATCTTTTATAGATTGTATTAGATTGTCACAATGTTTACAAGCTTTCTTATAATCTTGTTTAATATGTTTGAATCGATTACTGATGTATTTGTTATTTGCCGCTTCATAAATTAACTACAAGCACTTTTGTTTTGATTTAATAATAAAGAATCAAACAATTTTTTTGATGGTGTTTTTCAAATTTTTGTGAGTGTGACAGAAGATGAGTGACTTAACTATTCAGTATTATGTACATTACAATCTCTTTAAAAAATATTGTTTATAAAAAAATTTAGCATGTGGTTTGTTCTGTAGTCACAGTCCATCAAATATTTTAAAAATTTACTAATATTTTTCAAGTCTAATAACTTAGTAGCTTCGTTTTATTAAAGTTTTTTTTTTTTGTTTAAAAAAAAAAATTATTTGTCTTATCAAATTAATTATTTTTTTGAGTTGTAATTAATTTGTAATGCACGTTTTAATGTTTAAAATCTTAAAATTATGAGACATTGTAAACTATAAAAACTTGATTAGTATTTGCAGTGGTAATAAGTTTCTTCTAACTGACACCACTTTAGGCGTTAGTAACCAAGTTTCTGACAACTTTAAAGTTTATTGTTCTGTTTGGTAAACTGAAAATTCTACGTTAGTGTCGCCGTTGCTGTTATTAATCATAAATTATATATTAACCATATTATTTTTAAATAAACTGTTTACTTAGTTATCAAAAAAACTAATATTTTAATTTTAATTTGTATTTGATTTTTTATAGCACCTAAATTAAATTTTGTTTCACAATTTGTTACTTGCTTGTATAATATATACCTTAGCTCTGACAGAACGTTTTAAGAAATGTTGTCATTTATTAATTCAAGACATATGATTAGTGTCCATGTAACCATAGTTAGCCTTGTTATACAATCTGTTCTAATTTCTTGGGTGAAAGCTTGCTAATTATTTGAAAATTTGGCGCGCAAAATAATTTGATTGACTTGAAACTGAAATCAGTCTTGTGCCAACGACTGCAAGTTATTTTTTAAACCATATTCATAATATTTTTGATTTTTGGTGTTATATTGGTAAAACCATATTAATTTAAAAATAAAGTTTTTTTTTTATTTGTGTGAATTTATTATAGATTTTATAGTCAATTACACATAACAAACTAATAATGTTTTTAGCAATTTATAAATAAATTGCAGACACTATTGTAAGTATTATTAAGAATTGTGTTTAACTTATACAGGGTTAGTCAAAATTACTTAAATAATTTTCCAACCGTAAAAAAAAATCAAAAATAATTTTAAATTTATACAAACTATTGTTTAAATATATTTTTAATATACAGCGTGCTTATTTAATTGTAAAAATTTGGTATACTATTTTTTTAATAGAACACCCTGTGTATTTTCACATTTTTTTATTCTAAGATTTCTTTTGAGTATTTTATGTAAAAAAAATTTTAATAATATTTTTTCATCACCATATTTGAGTTATAAGCAAACTTTTAAACTTCAAATAAAGAACATTTTTCTAGATACATACTCAATTATTTTAACCAAACGGATAAAAAAAACAATAACATCAAAAACAAATAATAAACACTGAATAAATCATTAAAAAATGTAAAAACATACAAGGTTCTGCCTGATTTAATTAATTTAAAAAAAATAATTTTTTAATAACTGTTAAAAAATCTCTACTTAGATAATCACTTAAAATAAGTTTTTGGAAGCGGTACTGTTATTTATTCTACTTTAAATACGGCTAGTCTACGTATGTACTATATCTGCTGCGCTGTGATATTTTATATTACGTCATATTTGTAAATATAATTATATAAATTTTATTACTTTTTAGAATTAGAGAAAAATAATCAATCTTAAGCTTATAATCTAAAGCCCAATAATTTGCATTTTTCAAACATTCAAACCAGCAAAGAATCTATCTAATTAACTCCTCTAGTTGTGTGGTTTAGATTCCAGGTTAAATTCTAAGTCTAGCATGTTTGTATAAAATAATTTTTGTTTGCGCTATACTATAAGAAAAAACTTAAAAAAAAAAAAAATTTAAAAAGTTTGTATAGCTCAGATCGTATGACAAACTAGAAAGCAATAAAAAGAGTGTGTTAGATGAAGTAAAGAATGATATTGTAAAGACAATGGAACACTTTTCAGAATCAGAGGAGAAAGTTTATTATCTTGAAGAAAACAAAACAAGCAAAAATGCAAACTTGTTTCCATAATAAAACGTAATGAGTTAGTTAGAATAGACTGCGACAAACATCTTTATTGAACAAATTTAAAATAAATTTTCCAGAAATTGGGATGCAAAGTTAACAAACAAAAATATTTAAGTTTTTGTTGAAATTTTGTTATTTGCCTTAAAAACTCTAGAAAAAATCAACACAAAGTTTGGGATCATTTTAAAGACAACAGAATCAAATCCTTGCAATGAGTAAAAGCGTTTTCAATTCTTTATAAAATGTGTACGGTTTGACAATATAAGAACTCAAAATTAAAGAGTCATTTGAAACAATTATTGCTAATTTCCAAAATAACTTTATTCCGAGTGAGTTCTATAGATAAACAATTGCTGGCTTTTAGAGAACGCTGCTTATTTAATCAATAGATTTATTATTTATAAAACAAACTACTAAAAAAAAGATTTTATTATCAAGTTTGCGTGGGAGTTGATAAAACTTCTAATAAAGTTTAGGACAATAATAACATCTTTACCCAAAGATTAAAATGTAGAGAGCACGCGTTTTTCGAGAACCCACCCCCACTCAACAAAAGACCAGAAAATTATGTTGGACGCTGCAATATATGCCCTAGAAGCCCTAATAAATATACTAGTATGTGTACAATGAGACAAGTATGCATGCAAGGAGCACATGAGAGATATGTGTACTAAATGTTTGCAGAATATAAAATTAATGAATTTTGTATGTTAATATCTGTGTCGTATTGAAATATTTTGGAAAAAAAAATTGTATGTCTTTATTAAAGTATGAAATGTCCGCGCTACGTATAGTCAAAATAAAACAATAATAATAACAATACTACTAATGTTTAATTTATAACAAATGTCATTATACACATTGTTGATATTTGTTAAATTATAACAGCGTGTTTCATATATGAAGACAAAATGTAAAACTTATTCACATAAAAAATAAAGATTGTTTCTGCAAAATCAATTTATAGAAATATTATCATTTAATTGTACTCCCTATAAAAATATTTTCTCATTTCTATACGTACATACTATAATGACATGCGTATTTGCTTGAATTAGAGATCCCCATTTGTGTATATTTAAACAGTAAATAAGTCGTTTCGTCCCTAGAGAGTTTGTGAGGCTGCATGGACCCGTAAAGGTCGTAGGTTAATCAGGTCGTGTGCATATAATATTCCTGTAAATATCATCATATTACAGCCCTTTAAATGTCGGGGCAAAGGTCGTACTTGTTTGTAATGATACATGGATTGGGATGTTGAAGGGATGGACCATACAGGTTGGGCATATCTGGTCAGACGAGAATTGTTAGTTTCATTATGATTTAATGCTATTATATAAATGTTTTGTTATGGTATTTACCTTTGATCTCTGGGGCGGATTATTTATTAGTTTGTTGACAAGTGCAATAAAGAGCATAAAAAATAATTAATTAATTAACTTTTTATGTATTGATGTTGCGATAAAAATGTTTATGTAAACAAGTGCAGGATACTAGTCAGTCAGCACTCTGTTTAATTAGGATCAAGAGTGAACAAGAGAGCATTACCAACTTTACCTGGAATACAAATACAAATGCAGTGGATGAACAATTAGCAAATGAATAATAACTCATATATACATCTACCCAGAGGAAGCAGGACCAAGCGTGGCAAAAGAGAAGGAAACAACCGCTATTGGTCACCAGTTCTATGGATTATTCCGTCTTTTGTTTCGGCCTGACAAGGATAGTGTTAGGGGGCTGTAGGGAAAGGGGTATGAAAGGGGTCCAGTATGGCCGCTGCTTGTAATGACACTTGGACGGACTAAGTTGCCCGAGTTCACCCTCTCCACACTCTCCGCTCTTGAACACCCCCAACTCTCACTATATATACCCCCTTTTAGAGATGCTGACAAACACAGGGCCATAGAATAGAACTTGCCATGTTGAATGCGCATTGTCAAATGTTTAATGATTTCTGTTGTGGTATTTGCTAACGTTTTTTATTACCTCTGTTATCATAAATTTCTATCAATCATAACAAACTCGCTGAATTTGACTCTCAGGAGACATGTACATTCTTTGTTTATTTATAATATTATTACTAAATATGATGTTGGTACTATCCTAATTGACACAATTCTTGAAAAAATAAATAAATTATTATTATTTAATTAAATAACTTCATATGTTAAATTTATTAACTGAGTTTGTTATTTAAGTATTTATTTAATTAATATTAACATAAAAAATGTTATAAATAATATTAAAATTATTATTGTTTATCAATTATAAGTTTTTTAGTACAACTGATAATTATTTATACAAATATAAATTTTGTTTAAAACTATGTTGTTAATGAGTACAATCTAGCATTTCATTATACCATATCACAGACATAAATTTTATTGCCTATAAATTAATTTAACTAAAACACTACATAGAGAATGATATGTTATAATTATTTTATAAATAGACATAATTAACTATTTTCTAATTTATATTTTTATTGAATTCATATTTCAAATTACAAAAGGTTTCCTAGATTGTTAAATAGTTTTTAAAATTTATTTTTTTAATTATTTAACAAGTTTAATTAATCGATTTATTTATTTAGAGAATATATAAAATGTATTTACCTTCATTTAACTGATGCACAAAGCAAATAGAGAGTATGACTATTTAATACAGTCGAGAGTGATTCTATTGCATGTAGTCTACGTCGACCACTGGTTTAAACTAATTCATTCCGAAGCTTTCGTTGCACTACATTATTTATTATTTGTGTGAGCATATTATATAAAGGTAACTTTATTTAACCTTTGGGTTGAATGCAAGTCCATTCAGTATAACATTTGTTGGCAAATTGTACCGCGAGCCAAACCAGCCAAACTGGTAATGGGACAGCGTGCATGGGGTGGTCACCTGGTCACCGAGTTCAGGGGTCACATATGTACAAGGGAGTGAGCATGCCACAAAACCCATAATAGTAGTTAACTGTCAACACACAACAAGATATTAATCATAACGAGTTGAATTATATTTTTAACATAATTATTGAAACTTTTGCTTAAAAACCATTTTTTATATAACTTTAAAAACTATATTAATTTTAAAATATAGATTATATATGTTTTATTATATTTATATAAGGGTACTAGGTCCATTCAGTTCCCTTTTTTGCAGGAAGGATCGTCTACCTGAAAAAGGGACAAAACGAATTGATTTAACAAACCCAAATCACAATTAAACCGTTAGGATACGGACATTGTCCAGTTGCGTCCAGCTGAGTGTACGTTATAAAATAATATGCATATTATATGTCATAGAACATAGTTCCTGTTAGCTTTATATGGATAGTGATCTGAATTAGGAATGGCGTAACGGTTGCTACACTCGGGGGTGGACTAAAGGAACCCTTAGGGTTGAGTCAATAGCAAAGTCTCCCTTGATTGCACTGACCACATGTAAGTAATGGCATCTCCTACCCGAGGTCTTCCAAACTTCCGCGCATATATCCCGTCCATTAAATTTTAAACGTAATTGTAACTTTACATCTAATTTTATTCGTAAATTATATAGATAGATAGATGTAAAATTTTGTAGATGTATAATAAAATTGGTCTACTATATTGAATTTAGTTGATTAAATTAATAATTAATCAATTTAATGAGATTTTTACCAAAATTATGATCATTTTTTAACTGCATACACATTAATAATAGATTATAATAACAGTTTAAATTAACCTAATAAAAATGAGTGTGTTAATAAAATAGCCAATAGTATACATATTTTTTTTGCTCAATATAAGTAAGTATGGATATTTACCCACTTGAGTTATTGATTCTTTTAATTAAAACAATACTAAAAAAAAACTTGTTAAAAAAGATCAAATGGATATTTAATTATAAACAGAAAGTTGACTGATCTGTCATTTGCGTAGTTACAAATAAAAACTATTAGCGCATGGCACAACTATCAATTGCAAACCGAATTATAATAATACTTTTTTTTTTTGTCATTGAAAAATGTTTACATATTCAACATAATATTTACATACCTTAACTTAAATTAATTCAATTCATAAAAATTCACTCAGTCCACTACCAAAATACAACTTAATATTAAATATGTTGTTCTGTAATAAGGTTTTACTTGTTGAACAATAAATTATTATTATTATTATTATTAAACCAACATAATATAATATAATACAATTTATTCTATTACTACTACTACTACTACTAAGTAATAATTAAAAAAACACTATCTACATTAATACTTTTGCATATAATGATTTTATAATAAGTAGAGATTTCTTGTTTGATTTTGATTTATCTATTCTCATTGTTTTATTTTGCATTTCTATATTTCTATCTTGCACAATTTTTTTTTTGTTCAAAATACTTATTCAATTTTTTCAGTTTTTTAGATTATATTTCTTTTCATAATAATAATTTTTCTGTTGAATCATATTTTGTCAAATTTTTTATTTATCTTTCTTTCAAACATTTTTGCTGAATTTCACTATTTATTTTTATCAATTTCTTTTTCATATCTTACCGCTCTTTTTCTTGCTTTGACTTCTATTTTCCTTTTTAATCTCTGTAGTGCCAATGTATGCTAGAATTAGAACTTTTCTAATTAAATTATACTTCTATTTTTCATTTTTCTTTATTTTAATGTGCGTTTTCTATTCCATATTGGTCTCTGGTCATTTGTATAAATATTGATTTTTTTAACCAGTAATTCTTATAAATCTTAATGTCGTATAGTTTATGGCTCAAACCTATAATATTTAAGCGAGTTTCTCTCTACAGTATTTGCGATTTCTACTTTTTTTAATATTAGGTTAGGTTAGGTTAGGTTAGGTTAGGTTAGGTTAGGTTAGGTTAGGTTAGGTAACCAGTAATTCTTTTAAATCTTAATGTCGTATAGTTTATGGCTCAAACCTATAATATTTAAGAGAGTTTCTCTCTACAGTATTTGCGATTTCTACTTTTTTTAATATTAGGTTAGGTTAGGTTTTTCTGTTCTTGTATTAGTAGGGTGTCGTGAACTAAAGTCAATTGTATTATAGTTATTCTTTTTCACTCAGACTAAGCATAACTTATTTACTGCTTTATCTTTTTTTATTTTCATTTTTGTTTTCAGTGACATCAGTTACTGGCAAAACAACAAATAAAATATTTCTAGCCATATAACACAAAAAAAATATATACACGTATAATAAAAGGTGGTCCATTAAGAGGTACTTTTTTAAAAATTAAAAAAAAAAACAAAAAATAATTTTTATTTGGTAATCTTTATGATCATACAGAAGAACCATTTTGGACATTTATTTTTTAAAGATTTTTTTTTTCAAATGTTTGCTGTAACTACGAGTAACATGGTCCATTCAAAATTTCCAATTTTCGATGACTCGTTTAAGCATGTCAGTGGTATTTGGCAAATGACGGAAGTAATGTTGATCTTCACTTTTCCAATTAAAGTTGGCTTATCGATGTAGATTTTAGACTATACGTAATCCCAAAAAAAAAGTCTAAAAGTGCAATATTACATAATGACAACAGGCGGCTAACTCACAGGTCCGAGGCAAGAAATTAACTGTTCACCAAAATCGTTCTCGCAATAAAGCCATAATTTCACAGCCTGTGGTAAGCAATTTTTAATAAATTATGAAATTTTTGCGCAATTTTTGATTAATTTTATGAAGTAAGTAAGGTTTCTTGAGCGATTTTAACTTTTTTGGGAAATTTGTCTAGCCATAAAAAGCTTTTAGGTGCAATTTTCTAACAATTATGTACAGTAAGCAGTTTTTGTGTAAAAATTTAGTTTTTTACGCAATTTTTGAGACAAATAAAATTTTATGGAAATTTCATATTATAAATTAAATAAATTGTGCAATTTTAACTTTTTTTGGCATAAGTTGATATGCTATTTATTTTTTATGTAATTTCTTAAAAAAACTGGGTATCTTTAACCAATCACTAATTTAAAGTACACAAAGTTTTAAACTTAGTTCAAAGTGAGTGATTTGAACTTGTATTCCCGCCCACCCACCCAAGAGTTTATGATCTAATTTTTTTATCACAAACTTTTGAATGGGTAGGCGAGAACACAAAATCAAACCACACGCCTGCTATATTTAAACTCAGTTCCTGCCCACGCACTTAAATGTTTGTTATCAAAAGATTTAAACATAAGCGCTTAGGCAAGTGGGCAAAAACACCAATCTAAACCACACGCTTACAAGTTTTAACCTTATTTTAAATTTTGTAAGTGTGTGATTTAAACTTGTGTTCCCGCCCACCCACCCAAGTGTTTGTAATCCATTTTTTTTATCACAAACATTTGGGTGGGCGACGGAAAACTAAATTTAAACTATGTAGGAGTATGCTTTAAATTGTTGTTTTGCACCCAAGTATTTATGATGAAAAAATTGGATCACAAACACTTAGGTAGGTCGGCAAAAACACAAGTTCAACTAACACGCCCACAAAATTTAAACTAAATTTATAATTTGTGGTTAAGATTTAGAGATAACGCCCACTCTCCCAAGTATTTATGTTTAAGTCTTTTGATCACAAACACTTGGGTAAGTGGGCAAAAACACAAGTTCAAGTTATTGGCCCACAACATTTAAAACTAGTTTTCCGTCGCCCACTCTAGTGATTATTATAAAGAAATTGGATTACAAATCACAGGCTCTCACTAAGTTTGAACTTAATTGTGTTATTTGGTCGCGTATTATCTAATAATGAATATTGAATTTCAAATTTTTTAATAGTACAGCAAATTGTGCGTTTGGTAGGCCGATTATGTAAACCATGTTGCTTTAAGCGTACAAAACACTTTCCTTATAGAACGCTGATTTTCGTATTAAAGCTGAATAATTTGTAGAAGCTAGAAATAATTCTTTCTATGATGAAATGTCAAATATTACTGAATAAAAATAACACAACAGTTTGACTCAGCTAACGTTTTATCTAACATAAAACTTTTATTGAAAAAAGTATCTCCAAATGAATCACCCATAGTAATAGCGGACAACTATTACTAATATACTTAGCTATAGTATAACAAATGTTTTACAGTTTACCTTTTTATCTAAATCAATATATAATTAACATATAATAAAATTTAAAAACTAAATTTGCACTTTGTTTTTATTTATAATTTTCAATTTATTAATGACGCAATTTATATTATTTTTTTATCATTTTTCTGCAGCACGATTTTTCTTTTTATTTGATTTTTCTATTTTTTGACACATTTTTTCAACATATGGTTAGAATTAGATCTACATACAACATCACATTGAAGACAAGATTTAAGCTTGTAACCATTGACTTTAAATATTTGTGACTAATAAATACTAAAAGTTTACTCCATGTGTCAATAGTACAATTAAAAAAACTTTTTTAAAAGTTTTGGTCTTGCTTTTGTAAACTGTCAGTGAATATGTGTTATCATTCCTAGCAAGCTTTGTACTACAAGTAAGTATTTATTTAGATGGCAATATGTTTTGATTAAACAATGTTTATGGAAATATTTGTAAATGCAAAGATCTGCTACATTATGCCGATGTTGTAAAGTATTTAGACATTCTTTTTTAATACCTTAAAATCAGTCAACAAATAAAAATTGACACCAGATTTTAAATTAAAAATATCTCTAACCTTTATTAAACAAATTTGAGCAAAAAAGATTAAACAAAACATAGCTTTTTTGTATGCTTCTATATTTAATTTCATTTTCTCCATTGCAATAAGTGCTGGAGTTTTTTTAAATTTATTTTGCTTGTATTGCTTCTAACCTTTTTGTACCTTCCACATCCAAAGTTTTGTTTTTTATGTATATTTTTACTAGAGTACCATACATTGTTTTTGATATTTTTAGTTGTGCTCATTTTTAAATTTATACTTACTTTTTGCAAACAAGTTTTTTTTTTAATTTAATTTATTTATTGTCGGTCTATTTTTGCTGCTAAGGCTAATCACCGATGCCAGAGAGACTTCTATACACCTACAAATTTTGCCGCAAATTCAAGAATTTCACGTGCACGCAACATTATTTAATCTTCTAAATAAGAGAGTACTTATGCTTACTATTTGTTTACTCTTTAGCATGTGTTGACTTTCTAAATTTTGTTCTGCAGTAAGCAGCAATGTCGCTTTACGTTATAGTTTTTCTCTATAGTGGGGTGAATTATCTATATCAAAATTTATCAACATTATTATTTTGTATTTTATAACTACTTTTTGAGGTGTTGTATTAATTCAAATCTCAAGCAATAATATAATATACAAATTCAATCTAAAATGTTGACATTAACTATTATTATTAAAAAGTGATTAAAAGATGTCACAAATTGTCAACTTTTTTTTAATTCACTTATAAATAACAACAAATTAATTTTTTTAAATATATACTGTTACCAATTTATTTGTATAAATATCAAATCAACCTTTTGCTTGAACGTATCATAGAGCCCTTATGCTCACTATAATAAATCCATCTATAATCATAAATTACTTCCTGTATATGATTTCGAAATTTTTACAGGTACAAGTATTTTGTTCAAAATGTTATTGTAGTATAATTAATTATAAAAATATTTTCAAAAACAGCAAAATGCATTGCAATCATTGTATATTTAAGATATTTACTTTATTTCTTATTTACTATTTAAAAGAAATTAGTAGGTATGGCAATAGTTCCAAATCTTATCCCTAGACTTTATTGTGTGAAAAGTTTAAAGCAAAAAGTATACAACACACACAAATTTTTAGTAGTAATTTTTAAATTCATTTAAAAAAAATCCGAAAGTTACTCTTAGACCATACACACTTATGAGAAAAAACTTCGTATTAAATGCGTGTATAGAAACACATTTTTACGCATTTAATCTACCAAAATGGCAATGAATTTTGTTAAATAAACAGCATTATTTAGTTTACATAAATAATAAATAAATAATGAAGTGTGCCAATTTACAATTTAAAAAAAAAATCACTTTTAACTATTGATATTTATTACTACAAAAGATTAATTAAATAATTAAACATTTTCATTTATTAGTCAAAAACAGTTTCATTTATGTGAATCATATAAAAATCATAAGTATTTTGTAAAATCGATTTATTGCGTGACGTCAGTTGTGGCTATAGAAAGTTGTTATAATGGCTTCACTATGCGTCAATCAAAAAGTAGCATATGTATAAACGTATATAGTTTAAATTTTTAAATAAATGAAATGTTGTAAAAATTGTTTTTTTTGTATTTGGTTTGTCATACACGGAAACATACATTTTACATAAAGTCAACATTTTATAATGACTTTAAAGTTAACCTTGTTTTAAGTGTTTCTAACATTGTATTCATATACTGTAACCAGTTACTATCGTTGGTTAATAGTATCTTATATTTTTAAAACCTTCTGGTCACAGCTTATGCTGCATATTATAATCTCTAAATCTTACTTGATTTAAATATGAAATCAGATTTTGAGCATAAAATATGCGTATTATGTCGATCAAATCTACTGTATACTAATTATGCTATACCCAAAAATAATAGCCAAGTTAACCCTAATCTAAATATGATGTTGGATTTTTGAATACAATTGTGCATTATAAATGTATTTAAGCTTGAAACGTCATATCTCGTATAAAGTAGCAGTTTATTAGTTATGCTATACCTTAATTTATATTTATTTTAAATCTATTAATTTATTACATTTTGATTAAATATCCCTTAAATCCTTGAAAAAAATTAACAAAAACTCCCAGTGTTATAAATGTCAAACAAAAAAAAAGTTCTTGCCATCGTTAAAGTAGATAGCCGATGACAGTGCTATCAATAATCCACATTTTATTGAAAGTATTTTGTAGAGTGATAAATTCATTTTTACAGAAGTAGTTATCATCAATACATCTATCTAGAACATTGCAGGAGTTCTAATTGATCGTTGTTCTTCTATTAAAGACTTAGATGTAACTTTTGATTCTAAATTAACTTTTATTTCACATATCAATCAGAAAGTGAAATATGCTTTTTGCTCACTAGGACTTCTTAAAAAAAATTCTACCAATTTTACTAACATTAAGGCTATTAAGGAGTTATATTCTACTATAGTCAGATCTATAATACTGTAGCTTAGTATAGTTTCCCATTTATAATGTACACCTTAATCTTTAGAAATGCTACACAAAAGATTTTTAAAGTACCTATCTTTTAAAAGCACATCTATCTACCATTTCACTGTTATTACAGCATTATTGAACATGAGTTTGATATACATTCAATCAGTATTCAACACTCAGTTTAGAGTATCAAATTTTTATTTCAACAATTAACAACTAGATAGACAGTTGTAATCTGCTTGAAAATGTGCGTTTCTATATCATTCCCAGCCGGGCAATTCCACGTCAAGTGAGCAGTCCATTTCACGCGACCCTCTTCGATTTAGCTCAAATTTTGTACACTTATATAGACTTCATGCCAAATTTTAGATCTCTAGGTCACATAGTTCGCCTCGTAGAGCCAATTAAATTTTACGGCAATTTTTAAGTTCAACTTTATTTATCTTAATTGCATTTCAGCCTGGAAAAATTTTAGAATAGTCATAATCGATGGGAAATTTTCCAAGGAATCGAATGCAGTAGTCAGATTTTTGTTAACTTGTCCCGAACGCGCAGAAAAAGCAAAAAAACAGTTTTTTTTTCAAAAATTCATTTCTCAAAAGTTGCCACCGATTAAGACTCCAAATTTTGGGCAAAGGCAGCTAAAAGTATATACTTTAAGATGCTTAAATAAAAATTTTCCACACTAATGGTAGTTTTTGCTCTAGAGCCTTTTGAACGCACAAAACTATTTTTTAATCAAAATTTTTGATATTAGACTTGTTTTTAAATTTATTTGTAAATTTTTTTTGTGTGCACCCTCAGAAAGTGATCTTTATACAAAAAAAGTATGCCATGAGAAATTTCAGACCTTATGATTCAAAAGAACACGTGTCGAACTAAAAAAGAAAATGAAAGCAAATGAGTACTTGGTAATTCGGTTTTTTAAATTATAATATTTTTATTATATTTTAAATTTTGAACATAAAATTAGACTCTTAAACTAAAATTATTAGAATTTAATAAGGCTTAGGCCTATAATTTTTTTTTTATTTAAAAAACTTTTAAAATGACGTATTGTATATAGTTTATTTACTCTGTCAAATTTGTAACATTCTATTAATGTTTTTTTAAGTAAGGTTAAAAAATGTTCTCCTTGAAGTTTTTTTTTTAATAGCACACAATCGGTAGGAGCTACATTAAAACATGTTATTAGGTGAAAAATGCGCAATTGAATGGCTTTTAATTTCAAAATTCAATTTTTTTTTAAATTTTTGACTTAACATAATTTTTAACAAAAATAAAACAAAAATTAAAAAATCCTTCTTTAATTTATGACATAAGTACGGTTAAAGATAAATCCAGATATGCTGTTCAAAAAAGATGGACAATTTAATTGCCTATAATTTTTATATTCTATTGTTTTTTTTTTATTTAGACTTTTAAGAGAGATATTTCGAATATTGTATAAAAAAAAACAAAAAATTTTGACGTGCAGCTTCTAGGGTGAAAATGTTTGTCTATAAGTTTATGATTAAAAAGTGTCTCAAATGAACCCCCTTACCCACCCTAAAAGTTTGTTACCCCTATTCATTAACACCCTGTATATTAATCAATATGTGCTAAAATTTTGATTAAAAAATAGTTTTGTGCGTTCAAGAGACTCTAGAGCAAAAACTACCACTAGTGTGGGAAATTTTTATTTAAGCATCTTAAAGTGCATACATTTGGCTATCTTTGCCCAAAATTTGGAGTTTTAATCGGTGGCAACTTTTGAGATATGAATTTTTGAAAAAAAAATTGGTTTATTGCATTTTCGGCGCGTGCGCGACAAGATCAAAATTCTGACCCCTGCATTCGATTCCTTGGGAAATTTCTTATCAATTATGATTATTCTAAAAATTTTCCAGATTAAAATGCACTTAAGATAAATAAAATTAAAAAAAATTAAAGTTGAACTTAAAAAATTGCCGTAAAAATCAATTGGCTCTACAAGGCAAACTCTGTGACCTAAAGGTCTGAAATTTGGCATCAAGTCATATTTTGGTTACTCAAAGCTAAATTGGAGAGGGTCGCGTGAAATGGACTGCTCACTTGACGTGGAATTGACCAGCTTTTAAAATTACTTTTTCTCTTACAAATATTCTAAAAACCTCTCCTATTTTAATTGTGAAACTCATCTTTAATTCCCTTCCTTCTCATTTAGATGTGCATCACAATGATATTAATACTATTATAAATTCATTACCTAATTTAATTTAGATTATTATTTGTTGAATTATTGTTATTTTTATTTTCTGTAACTATTATTTTTAATTTTATTTTATTCTTATTCTGATTTTTATAATTTGGCGAATATATTTATTACTTTATAACGTTGATCTGTAAATGGATTTTTTTTTTGTTGATCAATAAATATTATTACTATTAAATATTATTATGATTATACTCATAACCTGCATGAAGAGAAGAAAACTCTTATAGAATTTGTAGACAATCATATTAACAAGATAGTCAATAAACATTTGGTGTGGGTTATTAAATAATTGTGTAATTGGTCTACAACTTTTACCTAATAAACTTTATTCAACGTTGTACTTTTAGTTTTTAACAGAAAAGTTACCACCACCACTGCTCGATGAAGTGCCCTTAGCAGACAGAATAAATGTTTGGTACATAAAGAAACATAAACATAATAGCGCACCGTCACATTATGATATACAAATATGAAATTTACTAAATAAAAACTATCTATATGTGAATTGGAAAAAATAGACATATTTTGTAAAGCTATTTGAAAGAAGAATTTACCACAAACCTGTTGTTGGACTTAAAAATGTAATAGCTCGCATTCATGCAGCAACTTTGTTAATTGACAACAACATGCTGCAGAGGGTTTATGCTTCAATGTTAATTTGTGCTAATAGTTGCCTTTAAGTAAAAGGCAATCTAATTGAAAGCATTTTGTATAAAAATGTATTAACCATATATAATTTTTTATAAAAAATAAATAAGTAATGAGGTTTTAAACTGATTTATCTAGATTATGCGGAATAATGTTAAGACATTTATGTGTTAGGATATTTAAAATCATACTCGTGACGTCAAACAATACTAATTAAGAATTTTTGAAGCACAAACTATATAAATCAGTACTTTTAAAATTCTTTTTGTTCATCAGTAATGCAACTTATATTTATCTCATTTTTTTTTTGTATAAGATAGTTTTTTGTAAATTTTGTTATCAGTGTTATCACAAGACTTATTCTTGCTCAACAAGTTAGAATTTTTTGATCAATCAGCATTATTGGTATTCTGCTTTTTGAAAGTCCTACGTGCCTCCCCTCTAGTTTTATTCTTTATTTTAACATATGTTTTTTTTATTTTTGTTAGAACATAAATCAACTTGTATCATTTCATCTTTTTGGATTTCATTCCTTCGATAAACAATATTTTCTTAATGGATGCTTTATCCATCCTTTCTTTTTTTATGATTGCACTTGCTAGCGCTTATTTTTCGTCTGCTCTTCTAAACACTTCTTTATGTTGTATCTTGTCTGACCACTTAATCTCCTTCAGAGCCACATTTTGAATGCTTCTAGGCGTTTTCCATTTTTTATTATTGTCCAAGTATCACACTCCATACAAAACATTTCACATTTTTTTGCAGGTTTATATCTAACTTTATCAACACTAAAATAAAAATTAATTGATTTAAACATTACAATTGACGCAATCATTTGAAAGTTTAGGTACTACTTATCTGAACACTATAAATAACCAAAATACTTTCAAAAATCACCAAGATTACTAAAAACTAATTAGTAGTTACTATTAATAAAACAATTGGTCATCTTTGCAATTAACATTTGAGAGAACAATAAAGTTACAACCTAACTCTTTATATTTCAAATGTATTCCTATTCCTAAATCATTTACATCAAAAAACTTGCTAATAAACATATTGTATCTACTAACAACAAATCTCAGATTGTATTATGTATTCATTATATAGTGTCATCAATAATATTTATGATCATTAAAAGCTAATTAGAGTTAAAATACATAGTTGCATGTATCGTCATCGTATAATATGACATTTATGTATATAATTTTACTATAATTAGATGAAATTTTATTATATATATAGAAACTTATCTAATTGCGCATTAACTTTACTTTAACGTTTCTAATTTGAAGATAAGTTCGTCCGCAATCCTTGTAAATTGTAAAGTTTAGATTTATATTATGTATGAAGAGGGTCTTGCGGAAATCTCTTTCGCCTGTAGTCTGTGCAGCGCTTCGCTCCGTGGACTGGCGATTATTAGCCCGATATATAATGGAATTCCATTACGGAAAGTTGTGAATAATAAATTACGAGGGCGAGTCGTCCGGTGGTGCGAGAAGGGTTAGCAGCCATTGCTGGTCCGGCGACGCGGACTCGGGGCATCGCCTCCAGTTTCATTCCGGGCTTTTGATTAACGATTCATGTCGTCCGGTCTTTCTCTCCTAAGTCTTCCATCTTGCCTATATATAATCCTTTGAATTTCAAACCGCAATAATAATATTTTCTAATTAAACTAAATTTGTAAGTAGCATTTAAACACGTCATCATTAGACAACGTGAATTGTTCTTTTTGAACATATGATCATTTCGTATTTGTTCACAGATCAAAAACAGTTTAATTGATCTTAAAAATATTATGACAAAGCAAAAGAAGTAATAATGAATAAACACAATGTTACTTCTAAATTATTATGTGTATTAGTATCAAATATTATTAATTAGATTTTGTTATTGTCTTTAGTTGAATAAATTTGCAAAGTATATTACAAAATTGCAATCATATTTATTTAATCAAAAAATGTTATAAATTAAGTTAATTAAATGAGGAAAATATTATGATATAATATTAGATGAGGACAGATTAAAAGTAACAAATGATAGTTATAAAAGTTTTAATTGTAATTGCAATGCTTGAAAGGGTCTAACTCTGGAAATGTTTTTTTCACCATTTATAATTGTGTAATATTAGTAGCCTAGTCGTGTAGCATCATCCCTCACCGGTCTCTAGAGGTCAGACTAGCTTGCAATTATTTAGCTGGGGAAGATGAGAGTGCGGTAGCTAGGGGTGAAAGGGTTGTGCAAATTCTCCATACTTTCCACTTTAATACTCTTTGTTGTTTCGCGTAGGAGCAAATTGCAGGCACGCCAGTATACATCATCTTTTGCAAATCCAAATGTTAAAATTTAGCCGGTCTGGTAATCCGGTTTTAGTATTTTGACGTGTGCCGCTTGAACATGTCTGTAGACGGTGTAATCTAACGGGGTGTCCACAGATGTAAATTAGTGCTCACGCCGGTCGAATTAATTGCAATTGGAGATCTAGCACTGGCCTTACCTCTCTCTTACTTTACACGCTACACTTGCCACCCTCGCCTTCGCCTTCCATGCACGTTTAAACGTCCTCCTAACAGTCTTTTATAATTACATACCCTTTCTTCTCGCTGCACACCAATTACACAACTCTATTACAAACTAAATACCCCAAAAATCATAGCACAGAATCCCATGTAAATGGTTTCAATGTTACACAAGTACTGTTGAAATAAAAATAAATATATTTTTAAGCATTTTACTACAAATTATACACTTGATATACTCACTATCAGATATTGAAATACAAAACATCTTATTTCATTTTTAGTTTTGCATAATAACTGTTTATATTGTCAAACTTTCTAGATGGATATATTTTAATACTTTATTAAGTTTTAACGTCTGCAGCTCAATTAGCAATCAATGACTTCTATTTTAGCAGTCCTATGCTTGACTTCCGGCAGTGCAATGTTTGTGGACTTGTTCACAATTGTCACTGCGTTATTAAACTAAAATCACATTTATTAATTTTTTAGAATCAATTTATAAGATCTTGTTATTCCTTAAAACCAGGCCATTTAATATTGTAGTAGGTATGTATAGGTATGAAGTATTGTTTTTAAAAACTTTTTGAGTAATAATAACATTACCAACCTTTATTGTTATATATTATAATAAATTGACCATTGAGTTTTTCTTTATGTGTCTATTTTTATATTATTTATTCAACAAGGTTTAAGTAAAAAAACGAAATTTAAATTGCGGGTCTCAATTTTCCTGTGGTAATAAAAAAACATGCAGTTGTTACATAAATTCGAAAATTTTCAAAATATACTTAAATAAATGTTTTGACTGTCACATAAATTTAAAATTTAATAAAACAAAACATCCTCAGCAATTTAAATATAGACAGTCTATGATATTAACGCTTCATTAACATTTCTTCTAAAGCTTAGTATGCTTAGTTGGATTGATTAAACAATTTACATTAAGTTTATGTTTTATTTTTTTTTGCAAAAATGGTTATTTTAAAATGTCTATTATAACATTTTTTTAAATTTTAGAATGTAACATTTAGGAATTACTTAATATGACACAACAACATCAAAATACCTTTGAATATCAACAAGTAAAACCACACTTGCTGAAACTATCACATTATTGACAAGATTTAAGCAGTCTGTAAAAATTGACCTTGAATATTTGCTACATCATTTTTTTGAAAATACTGAATTTAAAAGTTTATTCCATGTGTCCGTTAAAAAAACTTTATTACGCGGAACCAAATAGCTTGGAAATCCTAGTTTTCTAGATACGTACAATTTGGTTGTTTCAAAAAAGATTAAATAATTTGTTAGCTTTAGAAGACAAATTAAAAAAGAGTTATATATAGATTTGTTGTTTAGCTTATTATTTGATACTAACAATGTCTTGGATTTTGACTTTGAAACAGTAAGAAATAATTTTTTTTAGAGTTAACACTGACTAGGTTAGGCGTACCCCATTTCGATATTGTTTTAAGATGTTTATAGATGGTCTATATTCTAAACTAAAAATTTCAAGACGCTCGATAATATTATAAAACAATAAAAAAGCATTTTGGTTATTTGAAGCTGAAGTTATTTGAAGTTCACAACAATAACAAAATATAATTCAAAATATTTATAGAACCAACTAGCGCCAATTTCACAGTTTTCTTAAATCTAACTATCTTGTGTCACCTATGGTATATAAAGCATTTTTAATTCTTATATCAAATCATAATCTTAATTTAGAATAAAATAAAATTATATCTATAGAAATTAGTGATCCGGTAAATTGCTTTATTTCTTAGTAGATGAGATGAAATGGCTTACAAAGAAAAAATTGCTAATATTATATTAGGAATACTAGCTTGTTTGGAATAATGCAAGCTTGCTCGACACGATAGAATTGAGCAATAAATGTATTTGTAGTATACTGGCTAAATTTTGCCAACAACAGACGGTATTTCACCATTACCGTTAGCAAAGAATACTTTATAAGAGTAGGTACAATTAAGCTAGTACTTTGGTTTTGGTGAAACGTAAAAAGAATGGACAAAGAAAAAATAAAAAGAGACATGGAAACAGAAGAAGTGACAGAAAACAAAAATATTGAGAAAATGTGCAAGAGGTACTCAAAAAAAGTAAAAAAAGCGGCGGAAGAAGCAATTCCTAGGTACAGGGAAGGGGGATAAAAAGGATCATACTGGTGGTGTGAGGATATAAACAAATGCAGAAAAAACACAATACAAACAGGAAAGAAAGTCAAAAGGCAGAGAAGAAGAGAAGAAAACACAGAGAAAATGGAAAAAAAAACTAAAAAACGACAGAAAAATCTTAAAAAAAGCAATTAAGAAAAGCAAAAAAAGATGCTAAAAAGAATCAATAGAATCTATAGACGGGGATCTTTGGGGAAAGCCGTACAAAATAGTGATAGACAAATTGGGTGTATGAGCAAAATAAATCAGCTTAAAAGAAGACGAAGAAGAAGAAGTCATAATTAAAAAAACTATTGCCCAAGGGAGAAACAGTAGGAGAACCAGAAACAAAAGAAGAAGAAACATTTATGGCAACAGTGGAAGAGATAAAAGAGATCATAAAAGAATTGCCTAACAACAAAGCACCAAGTCCGGACAAAATAACAACAGAGATTGTTTAAGCAGCTCTAGACAAAAACAAAGTAAAAATAACTTAAATAATCAACAAGTACCTAAAAGAAAAAACTCCCAAGATGATGGAAAGAGGCCACTCTGGCACTAATTGAAAAAAAAAAGAAGTATGAGAAGCAACGTCATACAGACCAATATTCTTAATCAACACACTGGCTAAAATATTGGAGAAAGTTATTGTACGGAGAATAGAACAAGAAATAGAAGAAACGAGAAGATGAAAAAAAAAAACAATACGGATTTACCAAAGAAAAAACAACTTTAGGAGCTATAGAAAAAGTGAAAGCAATAGCAAAAGAAACAAACAGCGGAACGTAGAGGAAAAAGCAACACTGTGTAAGGATAGCGTTAGACATACAGAACGCGTTTAATAGCGTATCATGGGCAGCAATCATAGAAACGGCAAAAAAGAAAGAACTAAACAAAAAAACAATTAAGATCATATGGAGCTACTTACAGGACAGAAAATGACCAAAAAGAAAAGATTCAAACTTACTAGAATGGTTCCGCAGGGCACAGCACTGGTACCAAAACTGTGGAACCTTGTCTATAACGAGTTACTTTGAATGAAGATGCCGGAAGGCGTGTCAATAACAGCATTTGCGGACAATATAGCAGTAGTAGGTAGAGACGTAGAAATAGAAGTACTAAAAGGAAGATTAGAGCTGGCAATTAATATGATACAAATATGAATAAAAAGTAAAGGTTTAAAACTAGCAACACAAAAAACTGAGGCGGCATGGCTATTGACTAAAAAGAATAATAGAAAAACAGGTAAGATACAGGTGGGAGATCCAGAGATAACCATAAGAAAAAAAATCAAATACCTTGGAGTGACACTCGAAGCAAAGAGATGGAATGAACAGGTCATTGGAACATAGGAAATGGAGAGAAAGCTTGGTAGACTTATGCCAAACAACGGAGGTCCAGAAGAAGAAAGCAGAAGGCTAATAGCAACGGCAGCAAGAAGCAAATTGCTGTATGCCGCAGAAACATGAGGAAAGCCATGAAAACAGAAATAAAGTAAGAAGAGCCAGAAGAGCAAACTCGCTAAGAATTAGTAGAGTTTACAGAACAGTGTCACAAGAGGCAGTAGAGGTAATTGCGGCAACACCAACCGCGGATATGATGGTGGAGGAATGAATAGAAATAAAAAAAAATGTAAAAGAAGGAACAAGTAAAAAAAAGAAAAAGAAAAGAGCAAGAGAAAAAACTATGGAAAGATGGCAGAGAAAATGGGATACTGGAGAAAAGGTAAAATGGAAAAAATTAATCCCAGAAATAAAAGAATGAGTTGAAAAGAAACCCGAGACGCGTTATTATACAACACAAATACTGACCGGACACGGAGCATTTGAATTTTTTTTGCAAAAATTAAAAAAAAATGAAGAAAGAAGAAAGAAGAAAGAAGAAAAATGAACATTTTGTCAAGAAAAAACACACAATAAAGCAAAACACTTTCTAGTAGAATGCAAGGCGTGGGAGGAAAATAGAAAATAACTAGAATATATACTAGAAAGCAAAGTGGATAAAACAACAATCATTAACAAATGCTTAAAAGATGAAAATAAATGGAAGGCGCTAAGAAACTTTTCAACAAGTATAATAAAAAAAAATTAAAGAGTTTGACAATAAAAGAATATAGAAAAACAAACAATGGAAACAAACACACAATCCAAAAGTCATAGAAGAGAAAGGAAAGAGATGAGAAAAGAAACAAGAAAACAGAGAAAAAGATCAAAAAGATGGAAATAAGAAAAGACAGGACAATTATGCACACCAAGAAACAGAAGAAAAAAGAAAAAAAGAAAAATATTTACAGAGACTACGATACCAAACAAAATTGCAGAGATAAGAAGAAAGAGAAAAAAAATATTAAAGGAAAGCAGACTAACAGAAATAACAAGGCAAATACCAAATGGTAGATATGTTATCTCGAGAATGACTGAGATCGCAACTTTTCAGATAATCAGAATATACCTGGCAACAAATGGACAAAAAAAGATATTCCTGATGGAGATACAAGGATATCTCTGGAAGTAAAATTTACAAATCTAGGACTGCCAAAAGAAATACAATTAATAGAACTGCATAATCTATTCATGGAGGAGAGAGGATACAATAAAAAAGAAGTAAACGAAGTCCTTAGTACGCTAAAAGCTTATCTGAGAACAAATTATATAATTAGAGTAAATAACACACGGATGGGAAAAAGAAGAGAGTGCAGAGGTAGATGCAAATGCAGATAAGAAAAGGCAAAATGACAAAAAAGACAAAAGTAGGGGCTATAGGGAAAGAGGAGCCGGGAACAGCATGCCTGCCGCAGATGATGCGTAAAAAATCGCTAGGCAAAAACCAGCCAACCTCAAACTGGCGCCAAATGAAGGTTAGTTTAGACAGGGACATTATAACAACAGGATTTGCGCAGAGAAAAAAACCGGAAGGTATTAACATGCGTTAGTTATTCTTAAGAACCACTTGTTGAGAGCCAACACCTCACTACGCCCTAATGAATGATTGTAGAAAAAAATATAAAATAAAAACAATACTAGAAAAAAAAAATTAAGCAATTGTATGAGGACATTGAAAATCATAAAACAGACAAAAGAATAGTCTAACCAAAGACAAAGTAATAAAATCTAAAAAATTGTTACAAAATTGTAAAGTCGCGGGTGAAATGTAGTAGAAAAGTATTGACTGAAAGAGTGCGTAAAATATCAACTAAGAAAATTTGGGGAGTGCAGCGTAGTTTCATGCAGACAGGAGCTGCATGGACTAAATTTTTGCACTTCAACAAATGATTTAGAAATTTTAACATCAAAAAAGAACAGGTACTTGCGTTTGTTGATTTAGAGTAAACGTAATGTTATGTATGAAGTAAATAAATGTATACTAAATGCCATCATTGCTGTAGCATAGAACAAGGTGTCAGACAAAGATGCGTTATGTTTTTGTGGTTGTTTAATATATTTATAGATAAATACTTAAGACAAAAACGTAATAACTTTAACGGTGTACGGATGAATAATGTAAATATAAAAGGGCTGTATGGGAAAATTAAAATTAAAAATTTAGAGAAGAGTAAATGCATTAGAGAAAGTAATCAAAAATATGATTGCAAAAAAATAGTATTGTTTAAGAAAGCAAAGATGGCAATTAATATAAGTGTTTTAACACTAACTCTATTGTATGAATTAAAAGCATAAATTTGTAAAAAAAAAAACACAAAAGTAAAATAAATGATAAATTGATTTTATTTTAGCAAAAATTACAACTTTGGCGTTATTGCTGTTTCTACATGTAATTTGATAATTGATTTATTTCTTTACCAGTACATTGCTTAAAGATCAATTGTGTTATGACAAAGTATTTTTGTCAAATAGTAGTTAAGAAATAGCCAAAAAAACTTAAAAATATAAAAATAAATGCATTTTTATGTATTTTTGAATGCATTTTGTTGCAATTTGCAAATATATTTTTTTTAATCCTATCAGAATGTACTGATAAAAAATATATCGATTTTCAAATAATATATAGAAACTGGAATGACGTCAAAGTTGCCATTTTCGCTAAAATACAACAAATCAAGGTAGCGGTTGGTATGATCTTAATGCATTAAATTGATGCGGCAAATACTTGTTGAAACTCCATATTAGATTAATAACTACAACAAACGTTGCATTTGATTCAAAGACTTAGTTAATAAACTGAAATGTTTAACTATACAGTGGTATTATCTAGCAAACAATAAATCAAAAAAATACAAATTATAAGTTTATATACTAAAAATTAAAATTTAAATAGGTAGAGGAGTTATTATACAAAAACGTTGAGATTTAACAAAACAAGACTTTTATCTGAGGTTTATAATTTAGAAAACATAATATTAATTAACATTAAATAATTGGTTTGTTAAAACACACAACTTAGTTGGTTTGCAAATTCAATCGTAAGAGATTGTAAATTGTAGCAAAAAATATATTAATTACATGCAATTTTTTTATTATTGTTAATTTAATTATTTAATTATTTATTTATACTTTTATCATAAAAACACCAATTTAGTGTAAATTACTAAAATGGTAATATCATATTTTACGAGAGAACTAATAGTATGTTGTATAACAAGAGTGGATAGTATGCCCATATCGCACGAAGACGAATTTGGAGCACGACGCTGCAGGCGGAGTGCTCCAAACGTCTAAGTGCGATATGGGCATTCCACTCAAGTTGTACAGCTTACTTTTTCTACGACTGATAAAAATATAAAAATTATTTTAAAACTTTTCAATTAATCATTTAACATTATTTTATATTAAAATAAATTCAGGTTATGTTTGACATCTGACGTTTCGCATAATTGTCAAATTCAGAACTACCTATAATTTTGGATAAATTATGCTGTTAAAATATTTAATTAAAAACGTTTTTAAGCTTTATTGTATAATAACAGTTAATAAATAAGACGTTCTTAATCTATTTTTGACATTTTACAAATAAAATAACCATTTGTATTTAGCGACGTAATCAAATAAACATTGTGATTTGTATTTTTTGTTTCTATGGTTGGTACGGCATATCATATCCACACTAGAGTGGATATATGATACATATCCATTCAGTTAGGCGTGAATAAAAGTGACAATATATAGAAGGGAGTAGAAAAAGGTTTATTCTAATTCCTACTCAGTTTAAGTCATTTACACAGACAATATAGTGTATAGTAAAAATTGCCTTCACAAGTACGAACAAGTTTTGAAATACATATAGTCAGCGTAGGTAACTTTGATTAAACTAAAGGAAATTACGTTACAATAGCATCAATAACTCAATGTGAACTTTTACTCAAAAAATTTAAGAAATTGAAAAAAACAAGTTAAGCACAAATATGCAAATTAGAAAAAAACAAAGTTTAAAACCTGTGTTTAAAAATAAAATAAAAATACAAAAATAATAGTAGTCAATGCTTTTCGTAAGCAACTGTAAAAACATAGATTCCGTAATAAAAAAAAAAAAACTTTACAACAAAGTTAAGAAGAAACGGGAAATTACAATTTCTGTGTCAAATCCTAAAAGTATCAATGTAGTTTAAATATAATATTATAAGACCAATGAATCAATTATTAAACTCAGCAAAAACAAATATCTAAAACACTAAAGATTTCATATAACTTACAATTAAAAAAAAAAACAATTAGCGAAATGAATCCACAAAAAAAAGGTAGAATTATTGCGTTCAATCTGTTTTTTTTTTGAAAAAAAATTTGATTTTTTAAGTTGTATTGTTACCGTAGTTGAAACTTGGTTACACTTCTCCAACCCAACCCATCAACAAAACAACAATTTAGAGAGATAATCTGGAAAAGTTTTAACCTCAATTTTTGGGAAGTAATTAAGACTGATTATCTTAATAAAAAAACTATACACGGTAGAACTGAGCAACAAACATAACACACAACATTATAATAAAATGAAAACTAGTTTAAAGAATAAATCACATCACCCAAAAGCTAACACAGATAAGCTCACTCTACAAAAAAAACACGGAAAAAAAGGTCTTACCAACTGCATTGCATTATAAGTATTGTTGAAACAGTTATTTTATTTTATGTAAGTTTCATCCCTTTTGTATAAAGCTATAATTTTGGGCTAAACATTACACACCTCACTAAAGCTGCAAGATATACATATAGATCATTCATTGCACATTTCTACAGATCTATCTATAAAACATAAATAAGTTTAATAACCTTTACTCCAAGTAACATTGTCATGGTTTACAACAATTTTATGTTGAGAAAAAAGCGTAACTTACTCATGCCAGTATTATTTCTGCAACTGA
This sequence comes from Tachinus rufipes, assembly GCA_963932245.1. NCBI lineage: Eukaryota > Metazoa > Arthropoda > Insecta > Coleoptera > Staphylinidae > Tachinus > Tachinus rufipes. The sequence continues at coordinate 63,831,315 of OZ010745.1, read as the reverse complement.
AGAGTTTATGTTAGCAATTGATGATCAGATCATCAATACAAAAAACGATAAACATATACAGAATAAGTCGGAAAGAACAAACCAAACTCCATGTAAAAATAATGTTGTTTTCAATTTTTATTAAAGGCAGCAATGTGCAAACTGATTAATGTAGGCAATGTCATATGCAGTCAAAGACTAAAGCATACAACATCAAGTAGAAACTATTATTGTAAAATGATTTTTTTTTATAAAATTACAATTATAAAAAAAGCAACAAATTAAAACAAAATTTATAAAGGCTACAATGAAACCATTCAAAATGCCAAACAAATATTTTATAGTAACATAATAATTAATGCCAGCAAACGTGAAACATATATAAACATCAATGGCAAATTGTTTGGCAATTATTTTATTTAGCATTAGTCAAATACACATACTATCTGAAATTTTTAAAGTATCTTTTGCACATATAAAAACACGTTTTTATCCATATTAAAAAAAAATACTTGTCATTTTTTTATAAGAAAAAATGATTTTTAAAGTTTTGCAAAATTTTTAAAATTTAAAAAAAAAAAAAAATTCTTTAAAAACCGTTCTTTGATCAATTTTGAAAGAAAAAATTCATTCCAGTTTTTTCTTAAAAATGCAACTCTGAGAAATTACAAGAATCAAAAAATGCAAGTTCAAACCTTGTGTAGAGAAAGACATTTTCAGTGGTTTGAGCAAAATCAATTTTTTGATTCGTACACTTGACTCAGACATGGCCATATATATATTGCATTGCGTCTTATGAGACGAGAGGTAAAAAAACATCATAATGCTGTGTTCATTATTTTAAGAAAACAACAAATATTTAGGATTTAGACATAGGTCAAATAGAGTATAACCAAATCTTTTCCAAAATATCTTAAGGTTACGCATAAAAGTGTGCAAAGAGTAAATTGTTGATATCTTATATGAAAAATCCAAATATTTGATCCGTACGCTTTTTTAATATGAATAAAATATTAGAAAATGTAAACATTTATCGGATGTTTATAACATCAAATCCTATATGGAAAACTTTGTCATGGTTTAAAAATGTTTCTATAGATGTAAATTCTATTTAAAAGTAGGTGAAAGAGTATGTATATAAAATGATTTTCAAAGACTGCAAACAGTAAGCTAACATTTACACACTTAAGTAAATAACAGTTTTTTTATGCCCCATCTTTCAACCTGCAACGTAACAGCTAAAAAGATCTTAGCCACTGGACTAAAAATAAACACCATTGAAGAGTCTAATCAACAATATATTACCTCCAATCAGAGCTATAGAAAAATTGGTAAAGTATTGCAAGTATCAACATATACCTTGTTATTGGATGTAATGCAAACTCCCATCACATTGTATGGGAAAACAAAAACACAAATGACAAAGGTAAGCTTTTATACAATTTTATTATCAGCACTAACCTAGATATATTAAATCAAGGTATTAAACCGACACGTTTGTTAAATTTTGCTGCCAGACTGTAATAAATATTACTCTGACAAGTATAAGTGTTTTAAGCAAAATCTAGAACTGACATGTATCTATGTCGATCTCAATGGCAGATTGCAGATGGATACAATTTAATTTAGAGCATACACACAAAATAAAACATTATACCGAAACTCGAGATTACTATGGCTGCTTTTCGAGAAAACCTATTGCAACGTTTTAGTGGCCATAGAATTTTATATCAACCCAAAAGTGTTAAAAAATAAAAAAAAATGGAAAACTCTTTAGCACAAACTTACAAAGACTCCTGCTTACTAAAATTGGTGTCTGATTTTGGCAGTACTATACCTGATGGTTTTGCTTTTCATGCTATACCATCCGAAACAAGATTGGTGTAACGCTGCAACCTTTGATTAAGATTCTGCACACTATCTTTTAGAAGATACGCGTATAAGCTGGGTAACCAGAAATTTTTGGTCATACAAGACACCATGACTTAACAGATTTGTTTGCCTTTTATGCAATACAACAAAGATACCAATCTAGCTCACCTGGTAAAAATATATGGAACATGTATTGCTTTCCGCTACATTTCCATAGTATAAAGAGAAAAAAACAGTTGTATTTATGGGCAATTCCACGTCAAGTGAGCAGTCCATTTCACGCGACCCTCTCCGATTTAGCTCAAATTTTGTACACTTATTTGAGTACCCAAAATATGACTTCATGCCAAATTTCAGATCTGTAGGTCACATAGTTCTTCGTAGAGTCAATTGAATTTTACGGCAATTTTTAAGTTCAACTTTTAACTTTATGTATCTTATTTGCTTTTCAGCCTGGAACATTTTTAGAATAGTCATAACCAATGGAAAATTTCCCAACGAATCGAATGCAGCGGTCAGATTTTTGTTACCTTGTCCCGCACGCGCAGAAAACGCAAAAAATAGTTTTTTTTTTCAAAAATTCATTTCTCAAAAGTTGCCACTGATTAAGACTTCAATTTTTGGGCAAAGACAGCCAAAAGTATGTACTTTAAGATGATTAAATAAAAATTTTCCACACTAATGGTGGTTTTTGCTCTAGAGTCTCTTGAACGCACAAAACCATTTTTCAATCAAAATTTTAGCACATATTGATTAATATACAGGGTGTTAATGAATAAGGGTAACAAACTTTTAGGGTGGGTAGGGGAGTTTATTTGAGACACTTTTTAAATATACTCTTATAGGCAAACATGTTTACCCTAGAAGCTGCACGTCAAAATTTTTTGTTTTTTTTTTATACAATATTTGAAATATCTCTCTTAAAAGTCTAAATAAAAAAAACAATAAAAAATAAAAATTATAGGCAAATAAATTGTCCATCTTTTTTGAACAGCATATCTGGTTCTATCTCTAACCGTACTTATGTCATAAATTAAAGAATGATTTTTAAACTTTATTTTTGTTATTTTTGTTTTAAATTATGTTTAAAAGTCAATAATTTAAAAAAAAAATTAAATTCGAAATTGAAGGCCATTCAATTGCGCATTTTTCACTTAATAACATGTTTTAATGTAGCTCCTACCGATTGGGTGCTATTAAAGAAAACTTCAAGCATTTTTTAACCTTACTTAAAAAAACATTAATAGAATGTTGCAAATTTGGCAAAATAAAAAAAATTTGTACAAAACGTCATTTTTAAAGTTTTTTAAATTAAAAAAAAAATTATAGGCCTAAGCCTTATTAAATTCTAATTATTTTAGTTTACGAGTCTTATTTTATGTTCAAAATTTGAAATATAATAAAAATATTATAGTTTAATAAATATATATACAGAGTATATTGATGTAAAGTTTTATGTGGAACCTAATTAACAAGTACTCATTTGCTTTTTTGGGGACCCAGAGTATGCATCTGACTCAAATCTGGAAGCAAATGATACTTATTAAGTATATTAATTTTAAAAATTCAATGGTAGTGCGACACGTGTTCTTTTGAATCTTAAGGTCTGAAATTTCTCATAGCATACTTTTTTTGTATAAAAATCCATTTTTGAGGGTGCACACAAAGAAATTCCAAAAAAAAATTTAAAAACCAGTCTAATATCAAAAATTTTGATTAAAAAATGGTTTTGTGCGTTCAAGAGGCTGTAGAGCAAAAACTACCACTAGTGTGGGAAAATTTTATTTAAGCATCTTTCAAGGCTGAAATGCAATTAAGATAAATAAAGTTAAAAGTTGAACTTAAAAATTGCCGTAAAATTCAATTGGCTCTACGAGGCGAACTATGTGACCTAGAAGTCTGAAACTTGGCATAATGTCATATTTTAGGTATTCAAATAAGTGTACAAAATTTGAGCTAAATCAAAGAGGGTCGCGTGAAATGGACTGCTCACTTGACGTGGAATTGCCCTTATACCAAAGCCAAGGTGTTCCTATCACCCAATAAGTCTTTTTTTCTAGAAACACTTGAGAGAGTGCAAATGATTAAATAATTTTTAAAATTTATTACTACGCCAATAGACTTGATTTATGATTTAGGGCACATCAGCCTAAAAAAACTATTAATGGCCAATACACGTGAACCAACAAGGCAAAGTGTTCACTCTACAAGTATACATAGACATTAATGAAATATTTGACAAAACCACTTATTATAAAATTAAAATAGCATTTTCAACAATTAGTGGATATATAAAATATATAAAGAAGAGACGCAATGTCCTCAAATGAGACAGTTGTATGCAATAGTTTCGAATAAAGCCTAGTTAAATAGGTAAATTTATACGAATGCCACAACGACATATGTGGTGAACAATGTTGACGAAGTAAGTTAAATATCAATTATTAAGTTTAAATAAATAAAGCCATACTGATGAGAGGTAAACCTCGAAACGCGTCTATGGATGATTTTAGTTTAGAATATTTTTTCATAAATTTAATTTTTTAAATTAGTGGATAGAACACTTGTTAAAAAAAAGAGCTATAAGCAACACAACAGTCGGAAAAGTGATTGACAGAGAGTACTATTACCACTACTATAAAATATAGTAATAAAAAGCCTAACTCAACGACTTAATGACCGTGGTTTCTACACAATTGGCTACTCAGATGATATATTAATTCTGTTAAGTAGCATACTTTGCAGCTTGATGCAAGAAACCCTAAACGTAATAGAAAAGTGGTGCAATGACCAAGTTTGTACGGATAACCTTCAAAATACCAAATACACCCGCCCATTACCGCTATCAACTAGTCTAGTGCCCAAAAACCAAGCAGAAATGGTCAACAATAAACCAAGAATATTACTCCAAATTATATTATACATAATTTAAAAGACAACAATCAAATACTTAACAAATAATGATAAATTTAAAATGTTAGTTCTTTTTATTGTTATTTTTTAGCTAAAATTATGTTTAATATAACACTAAATGACGCAGAGTGATGTTTTCTCTTATTACATTCCAACTTGAATGAAGAATCAATGACTCCAAAATTTGATAAATTGAAAATTTGACAAATTTTTTTCAGGCTTGGGTTCATTTAGCCCTGATTATTGCCTGCAACAAGTTTTGACAAAATACTTTCAATATAGAATCAATAGTTAATTGTATCTGTTCAATAATAAATGTTTTTACGTTATAGTGTATAGCATATAGAAACTAAAATATTGTTTTTATAGTAGAGCAACAAATGTCAATAGAATATTAATATTGCAACAACAAATAGTACTATTGTTTGGTCTACAGATTTGTGTAAACCATATTTTAATTAGAACTGACGTATAAAAGTGAAAAACTTTATGCTAACAATACAAGAAAAAGTTGAAAATAGATGCACATAAATCTTTTTTCTTACCACGTTACAATAGCGTTTTTTATACATTCAACAGCCAAATAATTAAAAAAAAACTTGTCAAACATTATTTAAAACTGAGACAATTTTATTAGCCCTATTCTGTATGCATATTGCTAGCTAACAATATCGTTATCGATTTTTAAAATAATATATATATGTTATTTTATTTTTAAACTGTTATAAAATAACTTCAATGTTATTAATTATTTTAATAATGTTTAAACTGTCAATTGCACCAACTGCACGGATTCTGTTCGTTTAACGTTTCAGTTCAATTTGAATTGATGACTGACGAAATTGCTTAAAATAATGTAAAAAGCGAGTCAATCTTAACTTTGCGTCTTACATAACAATTGTTTTTATGTATGTAGTTTAAACATTGTATGACGTTAAGAATTTTATTATGTAATAGGTACAATGAAATAAAAAAAACGTTTGATTTCTTTTATAGTGAATAATAACGTATGTTTAATTTACAATTATTAATTCTATTAAGTAAACTAATTCCTTCGTAATAGTTAACGCTTTAATAATAATGATTTAATTAATTGAGATACTTGCAGATTATAGCCGTAATTAAATTATGCTATATTCACATGACTAAAGGGTGAAATTATTACACCATACAATTCGTATACATACTAGGGCGACGATTGGACAGGGTGCTTTGACAATGGTTTGACCAATAGATGCACATTTGCTGAACAGCTAACACAAGAATTTTACATGTAGTTTTTAAATGCGAGCATTGCATATTAATTTTTATTGCAGTGATACATTTTAAAGTCTATATTAATAAAAAAAATACGGAATGTATATTCTCGAGAACAAAAGACTGAGATGATTTGATGCGTGAGATGAAATAAAAGGTAAAGGTACATTAAATTAAAATTAAATTCTCTTTCAAATATTTTTCTTCTTGTAGTTGATATTCATTAAATATAATGAGCAACAAAATGTTTTTACAAACATATTATTTGATATAATAGAAAGCATTACATGAGAAACATTCCTGGAAATGTAGGTAGAATTGCTTCATTTTATTGAAAGCATAATTAAAATATTTTCGGGTGGTTTGTTTGGAGTGATAATAGAAGCACAAACAAAGGCATTAATATATTACTGTAGGTGAATGTTTAGCCAAGGAGAAGGTAACTTATAGAGAATGGCGAGCCCGGGGGCGGCAAAGTTGCTATAACTTGGTTGTCCAGACCAACATTCAAAGTAATTGCGATGCGAGAAACAATGGAAAGTAAATTGTGCGCACATAAACAACGAACCCTAGACCACACTTAAGAACATCTTAAGACAATGCTTGAAATTCACTCGAAATACTTTGCTGAATGGGGGCCAAACTGGACGCTTCATCAAGGGAACTATTCGCCGAATTACCCGCTGGCATTTATACTATTTGCATTCCATTCCGCACCGTGTTTCTACTTATACACATAAAAGCCTTACGATTATTATTTCGTGAAAATGATTTATAACGTCTTATTGTTAATTAAATTTAATTTTAATTGCTTTCATGAAACGCCGTTCTACAATATATTCATTGCTTATTTTCATAGTTATTACATGAACAATTGTTTTCTTATGCGTTCATCCGCATATATTAAACACATAAAACGTGTTCCTAAGTTACATTCGTATTTCTTTATTTTTTCAATTATTATCAGAAGTATAAACAAAACATTCAATTAACAAATAATTAAGGCAATATTGAGTAAATTGAATCAAACCATAGCAACACTAATATCGTCCTAGCAATAATTATTGACTCGTAGTGTACCAAATAGAAAAACATTTTCAATGAGATACTTTCAACAACTGTAAGGTAATATTAGATGCTATATATTCGCTATATTTTAATATAAATTATGAATTAGTGGGTACATATTTCAGTCAACAAAAAGTATTATTAATAGTTCATTGTTAACCAGGGCATATAGCAAATAAAATTAAAGATTTTTTTAATAATTTTTTTAACTCTGCCTTATCTTAAAATATTAAATACAACCGTTAAAATATTGATATTTCTAGTGTCAGAAAATGAATACATTTTACAAATTATATAAGTAAATTATAAAAATAAATAATTACTAAATAATTTTTTTTTAGTTAAACAATTTTTTTATTTTTTTTAATTATTAATTTTTAACATATTCTGCAAAAACAAAACAATGTAAAATTTGTTATAGTGTGCATTAGAATAGTAAATAATTTTAAAAGTTCATAATAAATTGATGAAGTAAAAGCCGTGTATGTTGTTGTTTCTATCGAGAATGGCACCAGTACTCGACAAGTTGCAAAGATTTTCAAATCTAGTTCAGAACAACTCATAACGACCAAAAAAACTTATGCAAAAACCTGTACTCTGTACCACATAAAGTATTTTATACATTTTGCTTGTAAACATGTCGCATGACAACTTTGACAGTGGAAAACAGTACTCTTTACAGACTTTGTCACAATTTTGTTTAACTTGTGGAAATGTATAATTACGTGTATACCGACGTTCATTTAAACGCCATTCTGCTCAAACCATATAAAAAGTTAAAAAATATAGTGGTGAATCTGTGATGATTTGGGGCGGAAATAGTTTTAATAAAAAAGCAACGTGAGTTTCAAAAAGATTAAACGCTAAATGGTACATCAATCTAGACTTAGAAGATCATGTTATACTAGCCGCTTATAGTAAAGACGCCATAAACTTCAACCTTGTTATCTTAAAAGTAATAAGTACAATTTGTTTTGTTTTTGCAAATTTATTCGGACAAAATCTGAATCTTTAAATTAAACGTTATTAGATTTGCAAATTGAAAAAAAAAATATTAAAACCTAAATATGTGTTTTTCTAATTATTTTGAGCAGTGTAGTATATTAGTGGTCTACAAGACAATTATTGCAAAAATGTTTTAGATAGTAAAATACCAATGAATAAGTATAAATTTACAAAGTTTTGTAAACTTTTATTTGTAAAAACAGTTTTTGTGAGTAAACATTTAACTAAAAAGTAATAATCTGTAAATATATTTAACTAACTAATACTATAAACACAAAACAATATTAAAAAAAAAATAAGAATCATAAAAATAAAATTGCAAAAACAGTGTAAAGTAAAAAAACATTTTTTTAATTGCATATTAAGCAATTTTAAATTATCATATAAGTTAATCAAATCATTTTGTAACATTTTTAAAATTTAAAAAAAAAACTTAAAAGTTGGCAAATTTTTGCAGTAGCAAAATATTATACTCTGCATAACTATTTTGTAAAAAAAATTTGTTACACGCAATTTTGAAAACAGTGCACAAAATAAAAGATCAATTACCAGAAGAAGAAGAAGAAAGCAATAAATATAAAAAAAAAAACGATAATACTCCGTTGCCGTAAGTAATTCAAATCATACCATATACATAAACTTTTCAACAAATTTCTGATAAAGCTGAAACAATTAAAAAATTTAAATTAAGTTAAAAAGCAAATTTCTACAGACTAATGTGCTTATTACATTTTTGTAGTAAATTATTTGAACAAATAATAAAATCGATGAAAATAATCAACATTGTAACAGAGACAACCAAATTACAAAACAATATATAGCACTGGTTACATTAGACGTTAAAATTAATTTTAATGCAGCTTGATAAACTTGATGGTTAAACTCAAATACAGAAACATATTACCTTATTATTAACAAAAAAGTTTAAAACTATTTGCAGGATTGAAAGATATTAGTAGTTGAGGTTGTTAAAACAGCAACAACTTGTAAATCTCTAAAATTTTAACATTAAAAAATTAAATTTATGAAAAAATTATCCTAAACTAAAAAATCCACACGCGTTTCCAGGTTTACCTCTCATCAGTATGGTTTTATTTATTTAAACTTAATAATTAATTTCTAACTTACTTTGTCAACATCGTTCATCACTTCATCACTTCATCACTTCTTTATATATTTTATCTCTAAAATTTTGTACTTTGGTCCGACTTTATGGTACGTTTTACGTAACGGAATAATAAAGATAAGCTGCAAACAAAAAAAATACAATAAAAAGATTTTAATAATATTAATATAATATAATAATATAATTAAATAAAATTGATTAAAAATAATTATTGATTAAAAATAATTTTCAGTAACGGAACAAATGCTGCTGAGACGTACAAAGCCCAAAAACCGTTCTCCAGCTTTAAAAGAAAAAAAAAACGTAAAAAAAAAGGATCATTTTGTGACCAAGAACAGGTGCCAATCCCGGTTCAACATCCTGTCGCACCAGATCCAGGAGCTCAAGAAACAAATAAAAACAACGACTGCTTGCCTTTGCGAGTAAATTATTGAACAAAACGCCACCATCCAAGCACACTCAACGTGACAATAGCCTCACCTCCGCCTTCCTAGCAGCTTCCAACGCCAACGCTTCACTAACCTTTTTAAAAGATTTAAAAAAAAGATATAAAAAAAACTGATTAAAAAAACTGATAAAAAAAACTAAAGCATTCAGCTTCAACCCTCTCAAGCATTCAGCCACGCAAGACTCTCTCGAAAAAAAAAAGCAAAACCTTTACCACCCACCTCTCGTAGAAGACAACACTACTACCGCTGCTACGGACCTCTCCGTCTTAAAAAAAGCAATTAAATTTCCTTGCTAACGCCGCTATAAAAAACCCTTAGTCTAGTGTCACACTATACGTTGAAAAGGGTTTGGTGAAAACGCATTGGTTTAGAAAAATTCCAACCAAACAAGGTATTAAATGACTGGCGACACATATTTGCGTTTTCAACAAATCAACCGGACGCCACCTAAAACCATGTTTGATTGACAACTATTAATACAGATGCGTTTTTACCAGACCGTTTCTAACGCATAGTGTGACCCCGGACTAAAGGCACCAAAAGTTTTCAAACTGTGCCAAAAAGCGGAAAAATACACAGGATGAGTACCACCTATAAAACTAATTAAAAATTCTTTTGCCACCCCCAGTTGTCTCTAGCAACAATAGATCAACAGCCATCAACGGTTAACTTTGCTTGCTTTTCACACCATAAAGCTTACTAAAAAAAAAACGCCGCTCCTGCCGCTTTAAATCCCAACCCCAAAAGTGTCGTAGCTGATCTGATAACTTTTAAATCTCGCTCCCTGGCAATAGTGCCAAGAGACAAGCACAAATTTCCAAAACTTTAAAAAAAATTTAACGATATGACTGCTTATTTTATTACGCAAAACAACCGCAAGAGTAACTTAGTATTCTGGCTACAAGTGGTAACCACAAAAAGGCAACGGCTTTCCTCATATCAAGAGAGGCTAGTTGCTATACGTGATCGACTGCCAAAGAACGCTGCATTAACATTTTACAACGCCAAATGTGACAGCAATAGAAACACACCGCCAAGTAATGCAACTCATTTCTAATCTGCCGCATCTGCTTGGAGCCGCTCAGATCCACATTTTGCTAACTTTAAACAATTCAACGCATACATAAAGATGATGGCCTTAAATATTTTTTAGATACAAATTTTGGCATCTCTTTTAGCTCCTTAAATAATAGATAACACACCTAAAGTATTACTCCGTGTTTACTTCTAAAACGCTCACGGCATTACAAAAAATGTTAGTGTCTTAGTTGCAGCACAAACTCACTCACTGTTAAGACTCTCAAACAATTACACGTATTTAAAAACTTCAGCGTGGAACTCTAATCTTTGCAAAAAAGTTTTTGGACAACTACCAAGAGGACGGTCTTGACTTAAACACGCCAATTTTCAAGCCGAGGTTTTGACAGTCAACGGCTTTAGCTCAGATTACAACCCAGTACTACTGGAGTTCTATGGAAAGAAATCAACTGGAGAGGGAAAATTGTTACCCAAACTTTCCTTTCACAATCCTTAGAAAAGAACATTGGCAGTAACCGCAGTAAGAACGGTTGCTGACATCAAAAGAACCGTTACACTATTTACTAATCAAATTTGACAAGTTTCAAAAAAAGCTTCTAAAACCTATCATGTTGGCGTTGATCATTCTCTAAGATCAGTTAGTCTTTTTTGACGTCAAAAAAGTCTTTGACAAAGTCTGGCCTAAAAACTTTCATCTAAAACTAATCTTTCTTCTACGTCTTATAAAGATGATAGCTTTGTATCTATCCGCAAAAATCTGGCAGTAAAGTTTAGAAACCACTACAAAAAGCCTCTATCAATCTAGGAGATTGACAAGTCAGAGTGAATCCAGAAAAAAGCTAAACTGTTCTCTTTACACGGCTACAAAACATTTTTATCTGAGAGCGTCTATTTAAACAACATTTCTATACCGTGCTGCTAAGTATCTGTAGGTAGCCTTTGACAAAGGATTTACGTACAAGTTTCACGAACAGTCCAGGCAGAACAGGGGCATGTTGTTTTGGAACAACTCCTGGCTCAACACTTCTACCATCAGATCAATGATTATATATGCGTCTCTTATTTGAAAAACTGCAGCAAACTGGCAGTTTAATTGTCTTAAAGTACGACTTTGTGGATGCTCTTCAGAGCTTTAAGGTATGTTCAAATCAAGAAAACGACCTCGGAGTTCTCTCAATACGACAACACATCAAAGCTTTTGCCAAAAAGTATTTGATAATTTCTGAGATTACTGATCTGGTTTGTCTTGCCTAGCCAATCAAAAAAGCTTCTATATACAAACAACCGGTAAATCCAAGGACCCATCTAAAAACTAAAAGTGGATAAAACTGCAACCCATATCACAGCTTATAGCCTTCTTTAACAACTTCCTCAAATCCTTACTTTCAAACAAAAGATTTTGAAATTAAAATTTATTGTTTTTTAAGTATTCTTATTATATTCCATACACTTTTGCATGCGCTTGAACCAATTTTTAAAAACTTTTTCCATTTTATCTAAAAGATGCAATTTGAATGCATCAACTGCTTCTTGAAGTGTCAAAAACTATTCATCAATGTTATAGGTGCTCAAAAACATTATTTGTTTGAACCTATGTGTAAGCTTGCATTGTTGTGGTAGATAATAAAAACTTTTAGCAAACAAATAGTTGTGTACTATTTAGAATTGACCGTTTTACATTGAACTAATTTTACGATTGCAACATAATCAGTTATTTTTAAACAAAAGCGACTATTTGTTTTAAAGTGTCTTATGAGCCAACAACTTTTGTTGGATTTCTTTTATTTTATAAAAACTTACACAGTCAACTGCTGTTTATTGTTCAGCTTATTTGCGTAGTTCTATAATTTGTCACCTGTCACGATGTCTTAAACATGTTTTGAAGCACAGCAATCATATTTTTGATTACATTTTTAGATTTGCGATTAAAAATTGAGTTACTGACTGAAAACATAAAATGTTATAATAATATTGCATTTATTCTTACTTCACGATTGCTAGTAATAACACAATGTTATAATAAATAACTTAAAAAATAGTGATTGGTCAGTATTTGTAAGCTGTAAATTAATTTTGCGTTTATTTACGGTTTTATTTTTAATGATATTAATAAAATTGTTTCATTTATAAATCTACAAAGTTTAATTTTGTTAGACACCAAATTAAAAATGTTTGACTAACAATGTTTTTATTAATTTATTTACATTATGTATTTTAAAACTAACTATAAACAAATCAAGAACTTATTTTAATTCTTTAAAAATACTGCATTTTCTAATAAAAATTAAAAAAAAAATTGATTATAACAGTTGATCAATATAATTGACACTAATTAATATATAACTAACCAAATGTGTTTTTAAATTTCTACATCGTGAAAGCAGCATTAATGGGTGAATCAAAACTAATAATATAAACTATAACAGAATTATCAAAGAACATGTAGAAACTCGGAACGAAATAGATTTGAAAGGCCGCACAGCAGAATTAAATTATCAAGTTCCACACGCCTCTGGTATTGGCTGCATTATATTCCATCTTCCCAATATGCATGTATTATTGCAATTTGTATAATAATTTGAATGGAATTGCAATCCAGCTCTGAATGATTTCTGTTGCATAACGATGTTTATAAATACATTACGTCTTAATTAAATTAATATATTGGTTTACATATTTTACTTATTATCAATATAATAAATATAATTTTGAATTTTCTGATGATTCATGGTAAAATACGTTAGTGTTACCACTTGCTGTTTAATTGAAATATCCACAACCCCATGAATAGCATTGAATAGTGTGAGGTTGTTATATATTAAATAACGCGACATTTTCTTTCATAATCAGTTCGTTAACAATCCCTATCTAGATTTAAAGGGTTATATCATCCCTTTGGCTAACGCCAATGGCATAGTGAAGCGATTTGACGCCCTCTCACTATGTTATCTACCCTTGGGACAACTTCCATCATGAATTCAACCCTTCCGAATAGAATATTCCTACCATAATTATAGATAATTGATAAAACTTTATAGCAAAAGCATCTATGACGAATACCTCTTTTCCACATATGCGGTGGGCGAGTTTGAATATATGTAGATTTCAAAATCATTTCCTAACCCGAAATATCCTTAAATTTAATTTAAATTACATTCACCACACCCCGGATATGTATGTTCACGCATTTCCATTTCCTGTAGGCGAAATTTTGGCATTCGAAATTATTGAATACATAATGAACTTTCCTTGTCAACTTCTATTACTATTTTATTAAATTTATTTGTAATAAACAATTTAACATAGTTTATTTGGTTACCAACAAATATAAGTACCTGTGCATATTATCAAAGTAAATTAAGCATTTGAGTAACACTTTTCATTGTAATCATTTGCGGGTGTAAATATACAAGACGTGTTTTAATTATTTTAAGTAATTCAAAAGGCAGCCGGAGAGTCTTCCTTTGCAGGACATTTCCTTTGTAACTGTCTTGGTCCTGTGAGTTGTGTTTCTTCCTTCCTGTGCCTCTCTGTTTTCTTAGAATTAAATTTACAGGATTATATAATTAGTCCTTTGTCTTCTGCCAAGAATAATACATTAATATTTAGCCTTTAAATATACATGGGTTGATGCCTAAAAACGACTAATAGGGAATAACATCCCCTTTTTTAATTCGCATTAATTACACAAATTATTTAAGTGTTTATTAATTAATGAAACTCCTTGTTCTTTACAGATAAGCAATAAATTAAAAGAATAGTTAATAATAAATTTATTTAATAAAAAAAAATGTTAACAATCATATTTTAAAACAACACAACACCGATAAATAGCTCCTTTAAAAAAATGTTTATTATTATATACGATTACGCAACTCGCTTGGTCCAAATAAAGCTATGATGACACAACCTTGATATAGTTGAAGCACCGCAAACAATTTTCACCAGACAATTACTTCGGTTAAAAAAATATATTATTCAGCTGGCGCGTACAAGTTACGAGGTGAGCCCGACGCAATGAGATTGTGACTAAGTACTGTAGAGAATACAGTATAGCGGAATATAATGCTTTCTACTGTCCAGGGTTACAGGAAAAGTCCACTTCGACATTGAACATAGCATCTAATCCAGAATAAGTAGCTATTAACAGCGTCTGACTTAAAATAATCTCCGGGTGAATAACTCCTCTTTTAGATGGATCCGTGAGGATTGAGAAGTAGTATACCAAACCATATAGAAATGCAAACATAAAACATATAAGTTTGGAAGAAAAATATCAAAAAAATAGTACACAATTTTAATAAACCAAAAATGGGCATACTAATAAAACAAAGAAGTAAAGAAACCGTACAGAAATGATTAACGACGTTATTGTAAACTAAAACTAGAAGAAAGTTGAACAAAAACATAAAATGCAAAAAAAACTATACCTTAACTACTTAAACACAAAACAGCACAAACTCTAAATTAGAATAAGAAAAAAAAAAGGACAAAACGGAAAGTACAAAAGAAAAACAAACACAAACTAAAAACAAACATGTCAAAACCTGGAGATTAGTTAATTATGTTAAACTCGAAATCATACCAAATAAGAGATCAGTTCAAATTGCATAGCTTTTTATAATAA
Source organism: Tachinus rufipes (assembly GCA_963932245.1). Lineage (NCBI taxonomy): Eukaryota > Metazoa > Arthropoda > Insecta > Coleoptera > Staphylinidae > Tachinus > Tachinus rufipes. Next base: position 63,815,981 of record OZ010745.1, on the reverse strand, counting down.
AACACTAATGTTTTATAAAAGCTTAAATTGAAATACATCAACTGTTTTAATATTTAGTGGTTTTATCAGATAATAATGAACAATACTTTATTAGTTACATACTACTATCAAAAATAAAATAAAATAACTAGAAAGGTTGGGTAAACTAGTGAAATGCTAAATAAGTAAAACAAACAAATTGCAATTGATTATTATAATATTAGTAACAAAGAAGATTTTTTAATCATTTAACAAAAATCTGCGTTTAATGTATTTGTTGATATCCATAGATTCTATAATTTAATAGTTTTTATGTAAAATTTTAAAATTAATTACTAAATAGCCGTGTTTTAAATGTTCAGCGTATGTAAATTTTACTTCATTATTACCAAAAACAGCTTTATATTCCTTTACTCTAAAGGGTTTTCCAATAAATTTTTTTATTTTGAATAGCAGGGTATTTGACCAGCTGTCAATTTTAAAGCTATTATCTTTTGACACACGCTTCAACAACGCATTTAAATTATTAAAATTCACTACAAAAATGGTGAAAATTTTTCAGTCACAGTTGGCAAAACTAAAGCATTTTTTGGTCGTCGTAAAGAAGCTTTTCGGCCGGCAATAGTAAACCTGGATTAAATTTGAGCTGTTGGAACAAGTTTGTGATGTAAAGAATCGAAACCGTGTGCATCGTTCAAGAACACATGTGGATATTGCTGATGTAGCCCGTAGTGCTGAAAAAAACCCAGGTTTGTCAATTCTTCGTCGATCTCTGGAAATAGACACTCCACAAACGACATTACACCGTATTTTGCATAAAGACTTAAGTCTTAAAGTTTTTAAAGTTCGGTTAACACGAGAACTCAAGCCGGTCCATTATCATACACGTCGTATCTTCACTGATTGGTTCCATCAAATGCATCAAAATTATCCGGAGTTTCATCGAAAAATCATCTTAAGTGATAAGGCCCATTTTTACCTTGGAAGCAACGTTTATAAGCAGAATTGTCGCATTATGGCTCAGAAAATCCAAGAATGATTGTTGAAAAGTCTTTGCATCCTCAACGTGTCACTGTTTGTGATTGGACTCTACTTTTTTAAAAATGGGGCTAGTGCAACTGTTACGGTGAATGGATAGCGCTACCAAGCTATGATTAATGATTTTTCATGGCCGGAACTGAAAGGAATTAATGTAGACGACGTGTATTTTCAACAAGACGGCGCTACGTGCCACACAAGCAACGAAACAATCGCAATTTTGCAAAAAAAGTTTTCTGACCGTGTTATTTCTCAAAGAGGTGATAACAATTGGCCATCGAGATCTTGTGATTTGACACCTTTAGACTTTTTTTTTGGGCCACGTGAAAGATAAGGTCTATGCCAATGCTCCACAATCAATTTAAAACCTTAAAGATAGAATTCATAAAGTTATCGAGAACATACAGCCGCAAATGTGCAAATTGATCATAAACAATTTCATGAAAAGAATGTGGTGCTGCAACCGTAACCGTGGCGGCCATTTGACTGATATCGTTTTCAAATGTTAATGGCATATCTTTCTCTTTACAATGAATCAAATATTCATTGATTTCTCTTAAAAAATACCCTTTTTTTAAATATCAAAATGAAACCTCTTATTGGAAAACCTTATATGTTCAAACCTTCTGCTTCAACATATAGTTCAGAACAATTTCTACATTTTAGTAAATAAATGCCTAATTCATTACTTCTATCCTACCTGTTAAATCTTTAAAATAATTAATAAGGTTTTACAATAAGCTAGTTTTGAAAAACGTAGTAAGGTTAAAATGATTTAAAACGTTATCATTTTTAACTGATATTTATAGTACAATACAAGATGAGTTACAACAACAAAAATTATTAAATATTTGTGATTAAAATTACATTATAAACAAAAATGTAAAATATCTTTTTTATAGGCTTTTGTTTAAGAGATATTAAAGTTTAAACTGAAGTTAAAAAAAAAACAAATAGTAAACCATATAATATTTTATGTTCAATAAGTCCACAATCAGCCACGATGGCTTGGTAACGCAAAACCACTAAATTTTAAACAGCAGAAAAATTTTGCATATTTTGGATGTAAAGTGCAGAATTGATAATTTTATGTTGTATTTGCATTTTATTGTTAATTTCTTTTGCATAAACAGTTGTTGTTTTACTTGGCCACAAAAGTGAAAAGATTTAGATCTGGTGACAATGCTAGGCTATTGAACTAAACCACACTTACCCATTTCCATTTTATTAAAATAGTTGTCTTGTTATTCTACAACAACCCTTGCAGCATGCGGTAGCACACTATGGTAATACCACATTACGTTGCGCAATGCAAGTAAAACATCTTCTATAACTTGTGGAAATAATTATCTTTCAAATAGGTCGAAAAATTTAAACAATGCGGCAAAATTTATATTAGCAGTAGACAACAGTTGAAAATTCCACACTGCGTGTTAATAAAAAAAATCTGTGTTAAAAACAATGTTTTCTAAATCGCACGCATTAATAAAAATAGCTATGTACGACTACAAAATAAATCAAATAAAGTTAAGATCTTTCTTGTGCTGTTTGAGAAACCATCAAAACTACCAAAAAATTGGTGCGCGTGCCCCATTGACAAAATCCATAGGGGCAGCGCCCCCTTTGGAATATTTGCTTATATGCATAAAAAATGACTGGCCATCTATTTATAAATATGAATAACAAATGTGTTTTTTGCAAAAGGACAAAATGATATGTCCTGACCCATTCTACTTTCCGTACTCAATAAGCAATTGCGCCAACCATAACACAAAATAGTACAAGTTCTGCTCTTGTTTTTTGTTGTCATACGTTGTCATGCGCATTTTAAGAAATGGATAAATATTTAATTAAAATAAATAAAAACCGGAAGGACCCAGTTCCATCGACATCTAAAAATGTACAAGAAGGTACTATTTTACCTACATCTCCAGCAATACAATCATTAGTGAAGTTGGAGGACAACCGTAGTAGTGAAACAAATCGGCCAGAAAGACAATTTTGCAGAGAATGGTTAAAAAAGTTTTCATGGATTATACACAAACATGAAAAAGTGTTTTGTGTCATTTGTGTGAAAGGTTTAAAGAAAATTAAAGTTCCAACGTCTAAATTATGTACATCAGAATTAAAATTGATCAACGCTTTTATTAATAAAGGTTTTGAAAACTTAAAAAAGACAATAGAACAATTTTGTATACACAAGAGAAATAAAATATTTGACACAACAAGGCAATGCAATGCAAGAACACACAAATTAAAATCTTGGTTTGGGAAAACAAAATATAAATGGTTGTTCCATAATGTACTGAATGAAACTGTATCCATTATTATTTATTATAATAGTTCAATTCTTATCATTTTGTAAACATTTTCATTTAATAAAACGTTTTTCACAATGGTGACTATATACTTGACTCTATCCCATAAACAGATAGTAAAATAGAAGTATTTGTAAATTACTGTATTCTATTAGTAGTTTCGAATGTTATGCACATCTATTAGATAAAACTTTTTATTGTATGTTTACTTTTTTTATTTAGTATTAAAAATTATTATATTAATTATGGTCCAAAAGTTCTGCTCCCATTGACATTTTCAAAAGTCGGCGCCCATTTTCTGAACATAAAAAAAAACTAACAAACAACTTTAAAACAGCTAAAGAACTTTTACAAAACTGCTCTATATTACCAATACTATTTAAAATATTCGCTATCACTAAAACTGTAGAAATAAACACAGTAAACTTTGCAGACAAGCAGGTAATAAATGCCTAAGACAAAGATGGTCTTAGCTTTATAATGCGGATATTAGAGAAAAGTTTACAGAACATAAACTAAAGATAAACTTTTATTAGACAGTGTTTCACATCAACCAAAAAGTTTAAAGATTCATCATTTCAAAAAATTACGGTAGACATTATCAAATACAAGATAAAACAAACCAGTACATCTATAAAACACTAAACCCACTGTTGTGAGACAAAGATAAAGAAAACAAAAAACCAAAATATACAACACACATAGTATAGTGCATAATAAAAAATACAAAAAAGATGGAGTTGCAGAGACAAAAAAGAAACATAAAAGCTGAGATCTGATTTTATAAATAACTATTATATACAAAAGTTATTTGATATTATTGATAATGTTGCAAAACAAGTAGACAAATAAAAAATGGCCAGACATATTAAAAAAAAAACGATCCAGTATGGCTAAAAAATAAATGATACCTAAAATGAAATATATTAAGGCTACAAAGTAAATGGTACTTGAGCTGAAGCCAAAAAAAGTTGATGGATACTCTAGATAAGCAAACATGCCTAATTTTTCTAAAGAATTAGCTGCTATTGAAATATGTGCTAAACTATAATTGAGTCAGGACAACCAGCGTGCCCGACAGCCAAGCGGCACTATAACACATATTTATATTATCCAATTTATGTATTAAACACTAATTGTAATATAATCAGTTTTTGTAAAAAGAGATGGGAACAGTGCAATGTACAAGGTAAAACTTTGCTTTTTTGAAAATCAAATAAAAATTATAAAACTTTAAAAATATAAGTTTATTTAATTTTTCTCATTTAGCACAATAAGGAAAATTTTAAATTATTTTATTTTAAAAAGCGTGTCTGGCAAATGCCGTCATTTATTGCGCACACACTGGAAAAGTCGTCTTCTAAAATTTTTATTCACTCTTTGAAGCATCTCTACGGGTATAGTGGCGGGTTCAGCCCAAATATTGTCGTGTAAGATTTCTACGGTTCAGAGACAATTGCCGTACACTTTTGATTTCAAAAAACCTTAAAATAAATTACATGAGGCTAAACTAGGAGAGCGTGCAAGCCAGTTGAAATCCGCTCTGAGAAAGATGAGACGTCCAGAAAAAAATTGTCTTAAAAAGTTCATCAAAACTCTTGATGTATGCGCTGTGACACCTTCTTGTTAAAACCAGGTATCTTCTAACTGCATTGCTTTAAGAACAGGCTAAACAAACTCCTGAAACATGATCAAATCATACACAACCGTTATGCTTTAAAAAAATACAAGCTAATAATGCCTACACTTAGAATGACGCACCACAGAGTGACCCGAACCAAGTAAAGAGGATTCTTGTGAAGTTTCCTGGGATTTGTGTTGTGTTGTGTTGTTCAATACCGCATATTTTGTTTGTTGACGCAACTACTAAAGTAAAAATGTGCGTCATCAGATGTTTTTACAACATGTTTGTCGCGTTACATAATCCTGTGCAGTTGTTGGACCATAACCATTTTATACGGATGCAAATAAAGTACATTAAGCATAATCCGGTAAAAAAACGTCGTAAATGCCAAAAGCAAGGTCGTTTCAAAGATTTCTTTACTGCTGCTCGAACTCGGTTGGCGTTTTCCGGTATTGTCACTTTTCTGTTAACACATTCCCTGTTGTTCTAAATGCCCAATTTTAAATTTATTGCCGTCTAGATACACAACCACAAGGGGGAACTGCAAACCGTGCACGGAAAGCACGCTGTACCGCAATAATTAAGTAGGCGTTTAAAAAACAAGCCATCTACCGACCACTGCATTGTTTTGACTAGGCGGAACAGGAACAAATTTTTTTTATTTTACCCTATCCAAAGAGGCCGCCTTTCATTTTTTCCGACTATGTAGGCCACAGCACTCTTCTCAAAATAGCAAAGTGCCGAGGTCCACCCTGTATGTGCAGAAGATGCAGTTTAATCGTGAAAAAAATGTTAGATTAAAAAGAAAAAGTAACTAACACAAAAACAATAAGTGACAAGCGCTAAACAAACTAATAAAACAATACGTAGGTTTGAACCCTGTCTATATTTTTTTTGTAAAAAAAATGATCGATTTCAAAAAAATCAATATTTATACAAATTACATGACAATAGAATAGACATGAAAACAATCCAATAGTACAGTATTTTAAAAGATTCTTTTTAGCAATTCTTAAAAAAAAATTTAGAGGAAAGAGAATTAACCAAGATGAAAACAAAACTAAATTTAGATAAATTAGAAAAAAAGGGAAAAACAAAAAACAAAAAACAAAACAGAAAAAAAAAGATAAAAACTTGATGGAAAGAATATTTAAACTAAAAAAACAAATAAAATTTAAAAAACAAAAACAATAAAAACATAAAAATAATGTTGTAATAAGCAAAATGATAAAGAATCTTAAAAAAAACCTAAAAATTAATTTGAGAGTGAAAAAAGTATTCAGATTGATGGAAAGAAATGAACGGCCACGAAGGTAAAAACACAACAAAAACAACAATGGCAGATACAAAACTAAACAGTAAAAAAATTAATTATAATAAAGAGTTTGACGAAATTGGAATAATTACGTGGTAGTAAATAAAAAAGTGTGGAAAGAAGTAAAAAAATTAACGTAAAAAAAAAGTGAAATCAGATCACTAGTTATTGGAAGTATATTTATCAGATAATACAATAAAAAAACTAAATTAAAAAAAATACATCAAAAGTGACATGGTTGGAAGAAAGCAAAAAACTTTATAAAAAAATCTAAAAAATAATCTTTGCAAAAAACAACAAAAAAAGAATTTAAAAAAAATGAAAGAAACGACAGTAAAAAATTATATGTAGGTACACTAAACAGGATCTTAAATTTTTCTTTGTAAATTTTGTGTGCACTCACCGAAAGTGTTCTTCATTCAAAAAAAGTAAGTAACAATACGTGTCGCACTGCCTTTGAAAATATAACCACTAAAAAAAATACTATTAGAATTTTACTAATTTGACAAAATAAAAACAATACGTACAAAACGTCAATTTTTTTTTTGAATTAACAAAAATAGTTTAATTTTTATTTAAAAATATAAAATTTGATAAAAAACTAAAAAAATAAATAAACAAAAGTATATTGATGTAAAGTTTTACATAGAATCTAATTGGTGATTAGCAACTGCTTCTTTAGAAACTCATTAAGTATATTTTCTTTTAAATATGCATAATGATTGCTTATTGATGTTGCCCACAAAAAAATTTCACAAAAAAAAAATTCTAAGAACCAGTCTAATGTACACACACAAAAACTAACTAAAAGTAAATGTTAAAATAAGAAATGCATGCAAAAAAATGAGAAGCAAGGAAGATGTTACCCAAATAACAAAACAACCAGCAGGAAAAAGAAATTATTAAAACAAAAAACACCAAGAGAATAAAAATAATTTACAATAAAAAAACAATACAAAAATGAATTAAAAAAACTAAACCAAATAAAGATACCAGGTGTACAGATAGAGTACAGAATGGAACATGGGTGTATAAAACGGTGAAGCTATAAACAGATTATTGAAGAAAAAATAATTCCTTAACAAAAATAAAGTTAGTTTTGTATACTTAGTATACAAAAAAAACTAGTTGAAAACTATCAAAAAATCACATTAATTAATGCAACATACAAGATAAACGTTATGTCGCTATATAAAAAACTAAACGAGCAATTAAAATAAGATGAAAGAAATACTGTTAGACAAACAAGCAATGTTTAAAAAGTAAAAAATATCATAGACAACGTATATACCGTGTGTCACAGAATAGATGTAACAAGAAGTATAATAAACACATTTTTTTTTAAATTTTGGAATAGCATTTGGGAATGAATTCATTCTTAATAAAAAACAAAGACATTGATATTTCTGAAATTTGGCATGGTGCTATAAAATTACATTCTAAACATCTTTTCTTTGTTAACATGTTTTGTATATTAAAAAATAAAGGTACTTTATTCTCAATGATTTTTACAAAATTGCTTACAAAACACCCTGTATAAAAGTGAATCAACTCATTTTTGGTATGTCTTAGTTTTACATTAAGCAGGACGTAAACCCTATATGCCATTCCAAAATTCAATTATTTTGTGTTTATTATACTGCTTGTTACATCTATCCTAGAGCACACGGTATAGTAAAAAATATAATATAAAAAAATGGTTGTTTGATAGTGTGGATAGAAAGAAAAAAAGGTATAAGAAAGGTAAAAAAATAGAAAATGTATATAAATAAGTAAACATTTTTGAACAACAAAAGATGTGAGACAAGAATGCCTACTTAGTTCTATTCTGTTTGTTGCATATATTGAAAACATAAAAAACAATCTGTCAAAAGTAGGTGATCTGTATATAGAAAAAAAAAGTGAGGTTGCTAGCATATGCAAATGATATGGTGATTATGACAAAAGAAATGAGTAGACGTTTAGAAACATATTAAAAAAAAAGAGAAATTGTTAATCAAACAAAAAAAGTTTTAAAAAAGCAAAAGAAACATAATAAAAAAAATTGAAAATAAAAGGAACAAACAAGTAAAGTAAAATCATTCAAATATCTGAAGTACGTGTTCAATGCAAATAGTGGTAAAAATAAACACATAAAATATTTAGTAAAATAAACAAACAAGCACAGAAAATGATAGAATAAGTGTGCGGAATAGATAAAACAAAATTTGAAAGCATTAAAATTAAAGAGACAACTTTTGATAGCTTATATAGAAGCATAATGTTCTATGAAGTGTTAGAGAAAGTAAAGAAAAACAAAAATAGAAGTAAATGCTAGAAAAAAAAAATAAGTTAAGCAAACATGTTTAAAAAAAATGCAAGATATAAAAAAATAAAGTAAACAAAAAAGAAATTATAATAGAAAAGGATATGATTAAAAAGTAGAAACAATGTAAAATAGTACAAGAGAGAAAAACAAGAGTCAATAAATTAAGTTACAACAAGAAATATGCACTTATTAGAGAACAAAATATGCCAAAATATAATTATATAATTATACCTTGATAATTAAGAAAAAAAAAATACTAACAAAACTTAGATGTAAAGATAAAAAAAATTAAATACGCTTTACCGGGGAGCGTATTTAATTTTTTTTATAAACAATATAAACAATTCAAACTAAATAACTTTATACTAAATAATCAAGATATAAAAAACCATTTAAAGCAAACTAATTTGCTAAAAATAAAACCACTGAGACGTTTAATCGACTTGGGCATACTTTTAAGATCCCATGTAAAATTAGTTAACAATCCGTAGTAAACAAACATTGAAATACATCATACTGTAGAAAAACTGTCAGACAATCTGCCCAATTCTCTACGCATATTGCTAGGTAGTAATTTTGTTATCTAGCAAGATTTCTAAGCGTAGCAAGATATGTAAAATATTTCAAAAGTTTATTAGAATTTTTTTCTAAATTTTTTTAACATGTTTACGTAAAAAATATAAATAACAAAAAAAAATTGCTAAGTAACACAAAAATGTTTAGCTAGAAATATATAACTTGCATACTTTTTACAATGTGCATAGAGATCAGCCCCGAAAAAAACACATTTCTAATAGAACTATTAAACACTACCCAAACCGTAGTAATGCAGATAAGCTAAACCAAACTGCAAAGACTTACAAGACTGATAACTGAACGTGAATAGAATGCCGCAAATGTTTGTAAAATAAAAAACACCGTAAAACTTTCTTTGGCAACCACAAACTAACCAAAAAAAACTTAAACTATCTCTTCTCAAAAACTTTAAATTTTTTTAAAGAAACAAAACTGAGAAATAATAATATTAATAATAACTAACATTGTATATATATTTTTTTTTTTATTTTAAAATGTGATATTTAATATTTACTTAGTAGTTCACCATTACCTTTAAATTTCAACATTGTTTTGCGGATTATTAGCTTATAATAAATAATAAATTTAAAAGTTTATTTCAATTATTAATAATTTAGTAACATTTTTATCTGCTGATCTGCAGCATTGTATCAATGTTTCAATGTTGTAAAGTTCTTTAGATAGTAAAATGTTGAAATTGAAAATGCCCCAAATTTGAACCTAGAAATTTTAATACATTTTACCATATTTGTCATTATGGTCTTAAGAAAGTATAGAAATAACATTATTTTAATTATAATTTTTCTGTTGTTAGACAAGACATTACAGATTTATAATCAAGACTTATGCGATAAATATTGATAATAACATTAAAATCCCTATCAAATGCTTTAAAAATCTCTAAAGTTACTGCAAGATTTTCTTCATGTTGTCTAAAATGAAATTCCATTAGTAACTAACATATGTTAAAAAATCTGTTATCAAAAGTTTTAAACAAAACCCATAATTGAGTATCTGAGATAAAGTTATTTTGTCCTAAGAACTTATCAATGTAAAAACTAATATATTTTATTTAAACTTTAGACAAATTGAACTGTAATGCAATTAGTTTATAATATCAAAAAAAAACCTGTTTTCTTTTTTAGGGATAGGTTAAACATTTGTAATTTTCCAACAGTTTAGAAATGTTTCTTCAGACAGAACAAAAGCTAATTTATTTGCAAAAGCAAAATAGGTAAAATTTCATCTATACCTGATGCCTTGCTAGTGTTTACATTAAAAATATATCTCCATTTAGCCATTGCTTAAAGTAAATTGGCAAATTGTATGAACAACAAAAAGGAAACTTAGTTAGATCCCAAAAAATCTGCATATCTGCATCTTTTTTAATTAATAACTAAATTGTTTTGGTTAATTTAAAGAATAAATATTATAGATTTTAAACTTTCTTGCAATAAATTTATCGTTTTATAAAAGTTTTGTTGTTTATAGAAAGTTGAGAAATTTGATTAGCTTTCATTCTGCCAGTCCTGTTTTTTTAGATTGTATTAGATTGTTTGCAATGTTTACAAACTTTTTTATAATTATTATTACTAAATACTGATGATTTTTGATTCTTAGTGTTTGTTTTGTCTAAAGTACAAGTACTTTTGTTTTAAAAATAAATTTTAAAATCTAAATTTAAAAAAAATAATTTTTGTTATGTTTATTTTAAAATAATAGTAGATAAAGCGCGATTTAGGTTTAGTAGTAATAGAAAGATAAGTTTTAACAACAAAAGTAATATGTAATAATAATGTATGATTGGATTTTTTTAAATCATATCTAATAACTTTGGTTTGCCAAAAAATCGATCACAAAGAAATTGGATAAAATGCTCAATAAGTTGAGTAATATTGGTTTCAAAAACTATAAGTTGTTGGCCGGATACTGTGGAAGAAAAACATAAGATAATTATTCAGTATTATTATTTATTAACAGTAAAATTGCCAAAATAATTTTAGTTTTTCAAGCCTAACAAGAAGACAGTAAACAGGTAAATCAATAAAAAACAAGCTTCAAATATGTATTAATTATAAGAAGAAATAAGCTCAATCATATTTTTATTTAATTTTAATCCATAAAGAGAGTAATAGAAAAGGAAAAAAATGCAAGTTTCTTACTCAATCCAATAGTTTTTTTTTATTGTGCTAACTTTTTGAGCACTAATTGGGTGTTTCATTATAGCAGTTTAAAAACAGTTAGAAACTTTACTAAAAAGTTTGTAATGTTCATAGTATACAACATATTCTAGATTTATTAAGTTTAAAATGGTAATTATAGTTTTTTTTTTTTAGAATATATTATCTTCTTTTTATTACTCATTCTAATTATTCACAATACCAATTAATTCTTTCTTAAAAAATAAGATTAAAAAAATTATAACTATAATTATAAAAAATAAATAAATATGCAATGTGCTGCAAAAATATTAAGTCAATAGTGCAATATTGAGAAACCCTTAATGATTGTTGAAAAATTATTTTTTTATTTATATTCCAAGATACAAAAGATTTATAATTGCTTTTTAATGTAAAAGTCAAATCACGGCACAAAATTAATAAAATTATTTTAAAAATACTGTTTATTTATAAATAATTTTTAAATAATAATAACTACAAAAACAAATTATTTAAATATATTATTTTAAAAGCACATCTTAGAAAATATAAACAAAAATATTTCAACTATTTTTCCAATTCTTACTGAAGGTACTAATAAATTAATGCGTAATTTGTAGCACCTTGTATATTTATTTATTCTTTCAATCTTCCTTAATGTATATGATATAATACAAATAAAAATATAGATAAAGTAAAAATTGAATTTTTATATTTTTTGTGTATTGTTTAGTTTTGAAAATCTTTTTTTCTTAAAAAAAATAGACTGCGTCAAACATACAAAAATCACTTTAGATTAGATTAGGTTAGGTAAATACATCATATTCCACAAAGTTTGCAAAGTTAAATTTAATTATTCTATATATATATATATATATATATATATTATTCTATATATCGATTTAAATAATTAGCGTTTTCCACAGCATTACTTCATACCGCATTTTAATTGATGATTCACATAATTTTTATTTTAAAATACAGAAGCACATCATTTCAATTTTGAAGCAAAGAAAATATTGAACAATGAACACAATTACAAAAAAAAGCCGATATCTGAGATGTTACACATTAGGTCTGTTTCAACATACGATTTGGACAGTCTGCAAACAGTCCAAACTGTGCACACAAACAAATATTTGTCAACCTTATGCAATCTTTTATACACAGTAATTTGTTTGTGTGCATAGTTTGAACGGTTTGCAAACTGTCCAAATCGTATGTTAGAACAAACCTATTAATTCTCATTTTACTTGCAACTTCAATAAAGATACTGACAATCTGAGTTCTATCTAATTAAAAAGGAAGCAAGTTAAGTCATTTTTAGTAAAATTTCATTTAATAAATAATAATATTAACTAGAACTTGTTGTTAGTATATATAATAATAATTTTAAAATATTCAATTTTTATTTCTATAACAATGTAAAAATTCCACGTAAATTATCTTGTTCACAATACTCAAAAGTTACATCTAGATATTTGTTTCGCATACCCTGGAACATTCGACAAATACTAATAGTCCGTTTTCACATTCCATCGAGCCGTACAGCATGCGGTTGTTTCCAAATACATAATTAACTAACAAATATAAAAAAAAAATTAATCATATCAAGATATGTATATACCAAGCATGTAATATATAACATAAAATTTTATAACAAAAAAGATTACAATTAGATAATTTAATTAAATTTAAAACAAAAAAATAGGTGATTTGTTACAAGATAATTACATTAATTTATTTATTATAGAGATATTTTAACCTTTTATTGATTTATATGTGTATGTGTTCATATTATTTATATTTTTTTATATTTTTATAACTTATCTCAATTATATGTCTTTGTTCTTTGTAAATGTTAAAATTATTGTAGCGCTAACTTTCAAACGTTTGTTTAATTTAATTAAATTATGATTTCAATTTTTAATGTGAATAACTACTACTTAGTCCTAATTACCATCCAGCCAATCCACCAATATCAACTTTTTTTGTTTATTGGTATTATAAACCTGAAAATTACTGAACAAATATTAATGTTGTCAACAACTTTGTTCTATACATATGTTATTAATATTTTTTATTATTTAGATTTTTGTTCCTTTTCTAAATAAAACAATATTAACTTTATTATTATTACGTCCACTCGGAAACAGTCGGCAATGGTCTAGCACTGTATTACATAGAGTTCCAATCAAAAGATTTAGGTTTGAATCGCTTTTACTCTGTATCAGTTATTATTGAAAATAGAATTACTAAACAATTCAACTTCCTAATCAATCAATAGTTTGTTTTTTTTTTTTAATATTTCTTCACACTTTCGATTAAAATAATAGTATCTTGCAAGTCCATCAAGTTCAACAAGTGCGCTTTCAACGTGTAGGACAAAAAATTGCTAAACTTGGCAAGTTTCCAATTCATCTTAAATTTTATTATTTGTATAAAATGATATTGAATTCGTTTATATTGAAGTTTCATTTCAATGGAATATATAATTTATTGAATACGATAAAAATTGTCTGTTTCGTGACAATGTTTATAATATATGAACACATTGCAGCAACCAGGATTATAATTTACAAACAAGTAGGTAAAATACACAATTAAATAATAATTAAAAAAACACGGTTATAATTATTTTTTTAAGATAATTAATTAATTTATGCAATGAATATCAAAAAGAAAGAATTTTTTTTTACTATTTAAAAATATTCTTTAATAACCGCAGCAAACATTCAAAACTTCTGTAAAAAAGTTAAGAAAACAATTAAATTGTGTTGTCTATTGCACATTCTCTACGTATTTGGTTGTTTGTGGATGCATGTATTATTTTGGATAAAAGTGCGTTGAGAGTAATTAGCACATGGTTTTTAGAAAAATTTAAGTATTATTTAAATACGACTCAGACAATTGGCACTAATATTACTTAACTCAATGTTATGCTGACCATAAGTTTAGTTGAGTTATTTTTGCGATTTATTGTATACTTGACCATGCGAGGGAGCATTATTGCAGTTATTGTACCACTTACATCCTGTCGCGTTAAATTGCCGTCAACATGCTGAATGCCGCGTTGCAATTATCGCTGTCTATGGTGGATTGAGCAGTCACCACTCTGCATATGTAGTTTTATGTATAAAAAAGTGGTAAAATAGAAAATTTAAGTCTTTTTAGATTGAACCCTTCTATTAATGTTAATGTATAAAAACAGTTGTTGAGTAGACATTTTTTGAACATCCGTTTGAATTAGTAGCGTGGCGTTCGTCGTAGACACACGTGTTTCTAAAGTGATTATAAAATAAAACAATATTAACAAAATTCCATAAAAATGGTTTTGACAAAAAATCAGCAAGCTGATACAGTTGATCTAATTAATAAAGTAATTAGTGAACAATTGACCAATCTACAAAACACTTTACGAGAACTACGTGATGAAGTACGCTGTACTAAAAGCAAAGTGGTTATTCTAAAAGAAACTAATATCCAATTAATTCACATGCTGTCTTCAACCAATGCAGATATAACAAAATCCGTAAAAGAAAATACAGATTTTATTTTAAACAATTCGATGGAATCCAGTAACACAAACAGTTCATGCGGTACCATTATCGCCGGATCCAATGTCGTCAAAAAAGAAAAAAGTGACTTTATTCTAGTGCAAAAGAAAAATAAAATAAATAATAAACAAAAACAAAATAAATACACGCATAATTAAAATTCGTTATCGGCTACAAAAATAAACAATAAAATAAAAGGAACATCTGAGTCTATTAATACGGAAGGGTTTGAAGGTGCCGCAATTAAAAAAAGAGAGTGTGGGTATATGTTGGCAATTGCAAACAAGATACTACAAAGGAAGGATTAAAAAAATTTCTTGTTAAAAAATGTTCTGAAGGAAATTTTTCAGTTGAAAAACTCGATACAAAAAACGATTATAATGCTTCTTTTAAAGGAGGAGCCGATTTTAATCTATTAGATACTCTCTACAATCCAAACTTCTGGCCTGTCGATATAACAGTTAAAAGATTTCATTTTTTTCGATCCAACTACTAAAAGAAGCATTCAAGATACAAACCTAAAAACAACTAACAACCATATTAACATAGTTCACTTAAATATTCAAAGTCTAAGGAACCATACGAAGATCTGGAAATATATTCTAAATTAAAAAATATTGATGTCTTAATCGTAAGTAAACATTGGCTAAAAATAGGGGAAGCAGAAAATACAGCAATACACAATTTTTCAATGGCAGCTCATTTTACACGAAGACTGCATATACGTGGTGAAGTAATAATATACATCAAAAATCATTTAAAGTATGTAACAATTGAAGATATATGCACATTACCAAATGAGATGCATATTGAATTAGCCGCAGTAAAACTAGTAGACGCAAATTGTGTTATAGTTTCAGTCTACAGACCCACATCAGGTAATTTTAACATATTCTTTGATGTAATAAATAGTGTGTTTAGTAAATTAAAATTTGTTACTAATATTGTTGTCTTATGTGGAGATTTCAACATAAAATTCCATACGTCAAAACCAACTGCAGTTTATATTTCAAATTTATTAACCTCTTTTGGTCTTAAAACAATTATTAATAAAAACACAAAATTAAATAATTGTCTTGACAATATAATTTTACAATATGGGGTGACGTATAAGTGTTATGTTGAAAATACGTTTCTCTCAGATCACTCTTAACATTGCTAAATATAAAAATATTACTACTAAACTAGTGAGATCAATTGCAGATATAGGTTTATTCAAACTGTATAATTTGATGTAGAAAGAAAATTTTGATCTTATTTATCGAAATAATATTGACTTAAACTCTAGAGTCACTATGTTAATCAATACATTAACTAAGTTCATGTGTTCTGTATTTCCACTTAAAGAATATTTTGTAAGAGATAACTCAAAAGTAAGTTAGTACAATCATAAATTATATACACTAAGAAATGAAATTCAGTTAGCTTAGTTAATGTATAAACGTTATCAAACTGATTTTAATTAAAAACGGTGGTAAATAGCAAAAAAAGTATATATAAGTCTGAAATAAATAAAGCAAAAAAAGAAGCAAATGATGCGTTCATTAAACGTGCCCAAAATAGTCCAGATGCAATAGGGGATGTCATCAATGATGCGAGACTGGTAAATTTGCAGGAAATAAATGTAGCACAATCAATTATTGATAGTCTTCCAGATATGACGGGTATTCAAAGTACAGATTATTTGAATAATAAGCAGCTACAACAGACACCGTATCCTATGCAGTTTAAAGAGATTACCTTTAATCAAATGCGTAACATAATCAATGACATAAAATCAGGGCGTTCTATAGATTACTATGAGCTAAATAGTCAAATAATTAAGATTTTAAAAGATATCCTTATTGTACCGATCACTAAACTTCTAAATGAATGCATTAAAATGAGATGTTTTCTAGATCCTCTAAAAATATCAAACTTTTACCAATTTTAAAAAAAGGATCCTCAAAAGAAATGACTAACTATCGGCCAATATCGTTAATATCAATTCTCGGAAAAATCTTTAAAATGGCATTAAAAATTAAATATGTAAATATCTTGAATTAAATAAATTAATTATCAAGTGCCAGTTTGGTTTTAGAGCAATAAAAAATACATCTATGGCTATTCAAGAATTAATTATCCATATCGTTGATGGTTTTGAAAACGGAGCCTATGGGAGTTCAGTTTTTTGAGATCTTTCTAAGGCATTCAAATGCGTGTCCCACGCCTTACTTAAAAACAAACTAAAATTTTACAACTTTTCCAACGACAGTTGTGATTTAATCAAGTGTTATCTTAGTAACCTGAAACAAATAGTATCTTTTCAAAACAATAGTTCAGAAATTATGGATGTAAAGCATGGGGTCCCACAAGGATCAGTAGTGAGGCCAATTTTATTTCTAATCTACATAAATGAACTTCCATCTTCTTTACCTGATTTGCATACTGCTTTCTTTGCTGACAATACTACTGTAATAAATTTTAGTAAAACATGATGTAGTACTTAGAAGTATGGAGAATTCTCAGTCGAATGCTTTAAATTGTTAAACAGTTAAAGTTTTATTTAGCTTACGTAACATATCATACAACAATCCTCCATATGTTAAATTCTTGGGAGTATGCTTAAGTCCATCACTGTCTTGGGAATGCCATATAAACTATGTTCTAAATAAGCTTGCTAAAATTTTATACCTCATTAGAAATCTTAAAAGATCGGTTAGTAACGAAGTCATTTTAACAGCATATTATAGCTTTCTTCAATTTCAATTAAACTACGTTATTTTCAATTGGGGGCATTCCTCACATTGCTTTCGACTATTTGGACTACAGCGCAAAGTCTTACGCATAATTTCTGGTTTAAGTTTTAGAGATGATGTAAAGCAAAAATTTATTGAGTTCCAGATATTAACTCTTCCCTCTTTATATATTTTTAACTGCGTTGTTCATATTAAGGAAAATTTACATTCTTACTGTCAACACCAGCACTATCATAGTCATGATACAAGAATAAAACTTAATCTAAGAAACTCTTACCTCAGGTTAAACACTAGTAGAAATGCTACAAACTACTATGCACCAATATTTTATAATAAAATTGCGGATAAATACAAAAATATGTCTTTTAAACTTTTTAAATGTAAATTTAAAACTTTTCTAGTATCACACGCTTTTTATACATTCGATGACTTTTTAAATTTTAAATTTTAATTTGTATGTATAGTTTTATCTATTTCTGTACTATTTTTATTGTGACCTGTGTAAAGTATTATACTATACTATTAACATTAATAAATGATTTGATTTGATTTGAATATATTCTTGCTGATTGTTTAGGGATTTTATGAATAAATTTTACACATAACATGTATGGCAATTTTTTGTATGTTGCTGTTCTATTCTTTTTGTTGATTAAAAAGCTGGCGATAGTTTAGAAAAAGTAATTTTATCAGTCATAATATTGTAATTTTATTAATTTCTATCTTTCAAATCTGAATTAATTTAATTCAAGAATAATTAGATTTTTATTAATAACTTTATTTATTATATTATTAAATCCATTTATGAATATTTTTATAATAATTCATATAAAAAAATTATAAATAAAATTTATTGGTAGTAAGTAAACAAAAATTATTGGAATTAAAAAAGTAATAATATTGCATTTTTATAGAAAATACAAATTTGTTATTTTTTGTGTTACTTAGAGAGTAGTGTGAAACAACAAAAAAAACATTCGTCATTTATTCGCATTTTTTGACAAAATATTTATTGACAGCGGACGGGATGTGAAAGTAACATAAGCTTTTTATCCACATTACTCGCAACTTAAAAAGAATTACTTTGCAAGTCACAAATAATGTGGTGCTGCGTTTAAAATGTTTAATAATCATCTAAACTTTTAAGACATTCGAAACTTTTAAGACATTCGAAACTTTTTAACATTTTTAATTTTGTTTTATATATTTGGCACAATTATATTTTTTTAATTGTTTGACCGCCTTATTTATTATAACAGCATTCTAATTATAATCAAAAACTTTTAAAAATAAGTGAAACTTTTTATAAAAATTACGTTCACACAAAAATTAAAAATTAAAAAAAGTTATATTACTATAAAGTGTGCAAAGGTATTTTAAAATTATATACGTCACTAAAGTAAATAAACTATTTAACAATTTGCAAATTATAACATTATTAAAATTTTGGAGTGTATTTGTTCATTTGGGGTGATTGTCTAAAGGTTTAGGACAAACAGATAGAAGCTTCAACAAGAAAATAAATTAGCACAAAAGAGTTTTGAGCAGAAAACCGAAAACTGCATACCATTAATAATATATTTAAATATTACATAAATGTAATAAAGGACTAATGTACTAGATGGAAATCAGTAAATTCGGTAAACGATTAAATAATCAGATAAATCCCCTCTACGTAATATTTATTGTATTAATGATGTTTTTAAACTCCTATTTGTAATGATTTGTTATACCCCTATTTGTAATGTTCATTTTTTAATCTTTTTTAATTCCCCCTTTTTGAACAATATTTTAATCCTTGTCTGAATATTGTTTACACTAATCACTAATGATCACTTTATAAATTTGTTGTTAAACATGTAGCAGTTTATTAAAATAAATCTTTCAAACACAAACGATGTTTGTTTTAATTGTTACATTTTACTCATTTTTGCATTTTTGCTTTTGTAAGTATTGTCAGTATTGCTTAGTAGGTTACTTTGCAGCAATTCTTAAACCAACTTGAATTAATATAACTGATAGTTGTGACCTCTTCTACGTGATAATACGTTACTAGTTTAGGCTCTACCAGAGTGTTCTACAAAAGAAATAAGTTATTGAATACTTGAATTATTTAAAAATTCTGTTAAATAGTTTTTTAAGTACAGGGAGTTTATAAATGAATGAAATTATGTAATCACTTTAAGTATGCCGCCTTTTTAAAATTGTTTACTATATTATTTGTTTTGACAGATCAACTTTGACAGCTGTTAAGCAAACATATGAAAACATATGTAGTATAGTGGACAATTTAAAAAAAACGGCATATTTAAAGTGATTACATAATTCCATTCATTCTCTCCCTGTACTATGAAAGCAGTTATTTACATTTATACTGTTGTTTTTATTATACATGCAATGCAAATCAACTTTAATATTTTTAATTACAACATTATTTTTTTAATTTTTTTTATACATTTTATTTATAATATCAATATTTTGCTAAAAATCTAATAAACATGTAATTTATTTTTTAAAACTGTTGTACTTAAGTAGTCTGCAGTAAATAAAAACTAGTTTTTGATATTTGACATATTTATGTTGTAATGTCGTTGTCAATCACACAAATCACAATGTATAAAATTTAAATATTAAAACTACTGCAATTTTATCCATGTTTCTCTAAAATAGAATTCTATTTGTAACAAACATATGTCAAAAGATTTGTTGTCAAACTTAATTCAAGTCTATTTTTTGTATCTGAGATAAATAGTATATAGTGTATCAAAGGCCGAAAAGAAGCTTTAGCAGCTGCCGCTTTTAGCAGCACAAACGAGTAAAGCGGGTGAGGGCTGCTAAAGCAAAGAGCTGCTAAAGCTTTTTGGCACAAGTTACACTCGATATTTTTTTGCCTGCCTCAATTAAAAACATTATTTTCAATGTTTATTATAATTTGTCACTACTGTCAGATTTTAAAGTATATGAAATTATGATTCACAGCCAATCAAATACCGCAAATACTTCAGAGCATATGCGAGCCAAAAATCGCCCCATTTTTAGTACTGTTAAATTTTTTTCTTAAAAGTTGTAGTTTTACATCTCTGATCAGTGAATATTTGTTAAAATTCCTAGCAAGCCTTGTCTACAAGTAACTATTTGTTTAGATAGCAATAGTCTTTAGTCTTCATAAAAATATCTATAAAAATGCAAAGATATGCAAGATTACACCTGTGTTGTAAAGTATCTTAGTGATTAGTCCATTTTGGGTCAGCAATGATTCAAATCTCTCGTTTTTGAATAAAATTTAAGAGAGATAGTATACTTTTAGATGTTTTTCCACATACTTAAAAACAATAATCAATACAAAGGCAAACTTTAATTTTATATATGCAAAAGCTAAACAGAAATAAAAAACTCTTTACTATCTATTAGAAAATCTTTTTTTTCTAAATACTTTCGTAGCTATTTCAACAACATAGTTATTCCAAAGAAGATCATATGAGATTGTAACCCCTAGAAAACAAATTGGAAAAGATTTAGATATGAATTTGTTGTACAGTTTAATATTTAGTAAAGGTGATACTTTAAACTTTGGTTTTACAACAGTAAAAAGTTGAGTTTTTTTAGAGATAAAATTGACCATGTTGGAAATACCTGGTTTAGATATTGTTTAAAGTCTTTGTTTATATGATGATATATTATGAACTACTAAGGGTGCTATCACCTGCAAAACTATAAATAAGATTTTTAATTTATTTAAAGAAAATCAATAATGTAAATTTAAAAAAAAAAAGCAAAAAAGAAAACCTTGAAGAACACCAGCGTTTATAATTTTGTAGTCAGAGTTAAAACCATTAATTTTACCTATAATTTCAAATTTATGATCAAGACTTATACAGTAAAGCTTGTTGATAAGATTAAAATGCTATCAAATGCTTTGGAAATGTCTAGAACTACTGCAAGATTTTCTCCATGTTTGATTAAATTAGCATTCCATTTGTAACTAACGTAAGTTAGAAGATCTGCTGTCAATCTTTTTGATCAAAATCTATATTGAGTATCGGAGATGATGTTATTTTGTTGTAAGTACTTGACAATGTCCAAACTAATATATTTTCAATAAAATTTGACAGATGGACTATAATAATGCAATTGGTTTATAATTTAATGATTAATGTTTTTTTTATATAATAAAGCAAATATTTTAGTCAAAATGGAAACTAATTTATTAGCAAATATTTGAAGATAGGTGAAATTTTATCTACACTTGATTTTCTAATATTTAATTTAATAAGATATTTTTAACAACCTGTTGCCTAAAATAATTTGGTCCCATCATTTTATCACTAGCCGGCATTGTATGTTCAAAAGTAAGATAATTTAAAATTGTAAAACTAGATGCAAATTGATTTGCAAAAATGTCTGCTTTTCTTTTTAGATCAATATCTACATTGTTTTGATTATTTCGAAAAAAGCTTTTATTGAAGATTTATTTATAGAAAGCTGAAAAATTTGATTAGTCTAGTTTTTGTAAATCCTATTTTTTTTTCAGATTGCAATAGATTGTCACAATGTTTACAAGTTTTTTTATAATTTTGATAAGTCTGATCGGAATAATTACTGGCGTAATTGTGAAACAGTTTTGCTTCTTATTAATGATTTTGGTTTAATAACAGAAAATAGAACAAATTTGTTGATGACATTTTGAATAGTTTTTGTGAGATTTTCTGCTGCAATATGTGGCTTATTAGATTATAAGCAATAGTATATTTTGATAATATGCCAAAAGTATTGCAAAAATAACAAAATATGATAATCTTAGAATAATGATAGATGAGACGTGGTTTGGGTTTGGTAGTAATAAAGAGAGATGTTTTAACAACAGAAGTTATATATAAATGTGCAAAATTTCCTGAAAGCAGCTTTAACATTTGTTGTTGTATTCTTTAGAATAGCTGAAAAAATAGAAATCTAATAATCTTGGTTCACCATAAAGTCCATCACAAGAAAAATATGACTTAACCATTCAGTATTATGTACATTAAAATCTCTTAACAAATTATTTCAGCTTTTCTATGATTACATTGAAAAAGTTTGTCAAAAGTTTCAAAAAGGCTATCAAGTAAGTTTAGTGTTGCTTTATTTGATAAACGGTATATGCTTATTACAAAAATTGTTTCTATTGTAACCAACGCTCCTGAATTTTGTACGTCTTCAGTCTAGAATATGCTTGCTTTTTGTGAATGTAGGCACCAGCACCCAGTTAGTCAGCAAATAAATGTTTAAGGTAATAATCGGAGTCTATTTGATTAAAGCGATCTGGATCTGTATTGTTTACTTTGGTTATCAAAAAAAGAGATTTTTATGTTTGAGATGCTAATAAATTGAGTTTAAATTCTTTTTTAAAAATAATTTTAAAAAATAACTTTTTAAACCACAAACTAAGTCAATGTTTGATTGATTTGATTGATTAGTGGAAAAAAAAAGACTTTGTTCCGCCAATTTAATCATATTTTTTATTCATGTCCAAAAATAGTCGTTCTGTTCTTTCAACCTCAGTTACCCTCCATTGATTTGGCCACTCGAAGCTATTGTAGTACTCAACCAATAGATTAGAATAAGGAACTAACCTGATCGTACCAGCTCCATGTAGTATTTGCTGCTAACGATAAAGGTTCAAATACCGTCCAATGTTTGCCAATTTACTCAATATACCATAAATCCAATCATTGCTTAGTCCTATTCAAATACCGTCCAATGTTTGCCAATTTACTCAATATACCATAAATCCAATCATTGCTTAGTCCTATTGTGACAAGCAAGCATTCCTATTCCAAACAAGCCAGTATTCCTAATAATATTAGCGACTTTTCCTTTGTAGTTCAGTATACCGTTGCCCGTGTCACTACCATTAAAACGTAAAACAATTCACCAAAACACTAGGACATGGTTTGTTAAATGTTTTTTGCTTCTTATTAACTGCGTGTTTTTTTACAAGTACTTTTGTTTTGATTAAATTAGAAAATAAAACAAATGTTTTGATAACATTTTGAATGGTTTTTGTGAGATTTTCTGCTTCAATATGTAGATTATTAGAATATATGCAATAGTATATTTTGATAATATACCAAAAGTATGGCAAAAATACAGTATACAAAAATATCAACTTGCTTTCATAGTACATATAAATTGTAAATTTTCCTGTAAAAAAATTAATAAACCTTGTGTCCGGCTGCTTTTGGTAATATAATATACGAGCAACAATATGATTTGGTCATAATATTGTTTGATTTGATTGGTTGAGTGTTTTGATAAACTCTATCTGGTATAAACTAGAAGTCTGTTTATAAACTGTAGCAATTTTAATAATAGAAAACTGGGATGTATCAACAACTTGTTAAGTGGCTAAATTGGAATTGTACACAAACTAGATTAATGTGCAAATTGTTTAAAAAAATCTACATGTTCAAGTTCTTAGAACCAAATTACTTTACCTCAATATAAATAATAATCAAAAAGTTTGACTACAGATCTTTTGCCATTTGTCAGTTACAAATAGACAAACATAAAAAAAAATCTTACGTTAGTTCTTAAATATCTAAAACATTTGGTAGGGTATAGCACACACATCTTATTTTAAGTCAAATATCGATGCAAACAGTTCAAATAAGGCGAGAAATCTATTTATAATAACCAAAAGTGGGAAAGAAAGTTTGAAAACACAAACTAATAAAATCATTAACCCAGTTAAAAGTTTGGTTTTAATTGACCCCGAGAACAAAATGTCAGCTATTTCCATAAAAATAATTTAAAATTTTACATAAAGACTTGAAAATGAGTAAAGTGTTGGCACGATGGATTTCCAAACACAGTTTTGAAATTGCATAGACAGTTTGACTGCTTTATTCCAAGAACCAAACTTTTTCTATAAATTTGTAACTGAAAATGAGTAGACCACTAAAATCCCATTAAACAAGAATCCATGCAACAGGTTTATAAAGATTTTTCGGCTTTAAGAAATTACAACATCCACTTTACAGTTCCAATCTCGCCTCTTGTAACTATTATCTCTTTCCAAAATTCTAAATACACTTGAAAGGGCGTTACTTTTTATTAATTGACAACTTAGAAAGCGCTGTGGAGTCGTATTTTGCAAAAACACTTACAAAAACGTTACTAAAAATTGTCAAATTAAGTGTTTTAATAGTTAAAAAATAAAAATAACTCTTTAGTTTCATATTTAGGTAGATAACATAAAATAAATTCTCTTGCATAATACTTATCAAAAGTATAAAATAAGATTTTTTTTATATTATCTTTTAAAAAAATGTTTTACGTAAATTTGTTTATTAATAACAATTCCTAACTACTAAAATTGAAAATAAACAGAATAAAACTATATAACTTTAATGTAATGTTTTTTTTAACAAGATTTTTTATCAGGTGTCAAATCTGTATAAAAGTATCCCAATCTTATATAGAAACATAAATTATTCAATGTTTTCAAAGTGTATATGTACATAGTATAATAATATTGAATAATTTTTAATTTTTATTTATTCACATATTTAACTTTAATTGTACTATTCATTTTAGAATGTAATATTTTCAATATTTTATCAAACGTGTTGTTATAATCTATATGTTCATGTATGTTTTTATTAGCAGAATTAGCATCTAACAAACAAGAAATATATCTGATTTTAATACTTTATTTAATCAAATACTTTTTTATATATAAACTGAATGTAATGTGGCATGATTAAGTAATTGAGTAGTAATTTTATACTTCATGTATAGCTTTTAAGTTTTACACAATATGACTAAGTCGAAGTCGAAGTCAAAGCTATGTCGACAACATAATCGTTCCAGAGAAGATTATGTGAATTTGTGACACCTAGAAAAAAAATTGAAAAGATTTAGATATGTATTCCTTGTTTAGTTTAATATTCGGTCCTGATGATACAACGGATTTAGATTTTGAAACAGTAAGAAGAAAACTATGAATTGGATTTTTAGTTATTTCAAGAAATACAATAACGTAAATCAAAAATAGTTGGGAAACAAACAGAAGCTTGAGGAACAATAACATTTATGATTATGAGGTCAGAGTTAAAACCATCAGTTCTAACTACATTTTTCCTATTGTCAAGAAAACAATTAATGAAATTTACAGTTTTTTTATCAAGATCTATACAATGAAGCTTGTTGACAAGATTAGGATGCCATACCCTATCAACCGCTTTGGAAATGTCTAAAGCTACTGCAAAATTTTCTTCTTGTTTACCTAAAATAGAATTCCATTTGTGACTAATACAAGTCAGAAGATCTGTCAAACGTTTTGATCAAAATCCATATTGAGTATGTGAGATGAAGTTATTTTGTTCTAAGAACTTCTATGTGATAGTTTCAGCGATTGTGGTTTTACTGTTTGATATTGAAAAGTATTGTTTTTTGTTGTTGTGACATATTAAGTAATTCCTATATATCACACTTTTAAATTTAAAAAAAAAACTTATTATGTTTTTTAAGTCAAGTGATTTTAATTAAATGTGTTATACTTCTATTGGCTACATCAGCCAAATATCACTTAAAATTGATAAAATTTTAAATGTCTTTAATTTCACTATGTCATTCAAAACCAATAATTCAAAAAATTGAATAGATAGAAAAAGTAAAGCGTTTATTTACTAAAATGTTGGCGTTCTAAAGTATATGCTCGAAAAAAATGTTGTAGTTCTTTTTTTGCGCGTTTTACAGCTATTTTACATTGCCCCAGAAGTCTTACGACTTGTTTTGAAAGTAGAATCAAGACATAAGACTAGTTTTTGTGAATGAAGTAAAATCTACATACGCTGAACATTTAATAGAACGTATTCATTCATTGGACTATAGTTTTAAAATTTTACAGAAAAAATTTGGAACTTAACTAAAATGATCAACAAGAAGTTTTTTCTTGTTAAACATTGTATAATAATTTTCTATTCTTATTGTATGTAATAAATGATTGCCATTTGTTTGTTCCAACAATCTACCTCTTCTATTTAACCAATCCCATTTTATTTCATTTTTGTTATTTTTGTGCAGCTTATAGGTATATATGTACTATAATTTTGTTGATATAAAAAATAGTTTTAATATTATCAGAAACTTCCGATGCGTGTCGGCACTTTTAAATAGCTAATCTAATTGCAAATTGTATTAAAACAATTTTTTTTCAGAAATTTAAAACAACATATATTTTATTACTAAACTACAAAAAATATATATTTAGATGTAACGATATATTTTATAAATATTAACATTGGATTTATTCTGTAGCCCATGTAAAGCAACCAAACTTTTAAAATAAGTTTGATTGTCAATGTAGGTGTAAAAGTAATTATTTTATCATTATTATGCACAATTACTATAAATATCTCATATAAAATAAAACAGAAAAATGATTATGTACTAGTATACAAGTCAAACATTATTAAACTATTGTTTTAATATACATTAATATTCAATCAAAATTTAGTAAAAGTTGCTAAGGCTGTTAGACAAAAAACGTACGGCTGAATAACTCCGTTATATTTTAACCGATTTATATGATTTAAAAACCATTTTAAATGGTATTATAAAAACAGGTACGCACATTATTGTTTTTATTTTTATTATAGTTGCTATGGCAACCAACTTATTTTTTTTTAAATAACAACATACATTTTTTTATTTATTTTTTAGAATCTATATAATATTCTCAATACAAACATGTAAAATAATATACTTTTATAACAAAAAATTTTGGTAAATACAAAAAACATAATATTTGTTTTTTATTTAAAATGATCGTAATTGAATAGTTAGAATTGAAAATAATGAATGATAATTTTTAGTGTTTTATGTCATTATGCATAATATAGTAATTTGAAAAATTATTTTTTTTTTTTAGTTATAAATACGTCAATTTTTTGTTATTATATTATGTATAACAACGTAAAAACACCCCAAAAAATAAAAACTATTTATTTTCAACGCCAACTATTCAATTACGATCATTTTAAATAAAAAACAAATAATACGTTTTTTAAATTTATCAAAAATTTTTGTTATATAAGTATATTATTATTTTATATAGTTGTATTAAGAATATTATAAAAATTCCAAATATAAAACAAAAAATGTGTGTTGCTACTTAAAAAAATAAAGTTGGTTGCCATAGCAGCTATACTAAAAATAAAAAAAATATATGTGTATCTGCTTTTATAATTAAAAACTTAAAAAACCATTTAAAATGGTTTTTGAATCGTATAAATCGGTTAAAAAATAACAGAGTTATTCAGGCGTACGTTTTTTGTCTAACACCCTGTATAAGCATTGATAATAATATTTATAATATTTTATATTTTTCTACAGCAAATATTTAAAAATTAAATACTTACTTTTAGAAGAAGCGTTAATTACAAAATTCTGATACGGGCCGGTTGATGCAAAGATTTATAGTTAATTACAGAATTGTTTTTGCTCGCAAGATATGTAAGGGATAGCTTTATATGGCAGCAGGAGCATTTACATTCATGATACGTGCAAATAAAATGCATGATTTTTGCGTGTTTGAAACCAATTTCTCTATATCTTCTCTTCATACATAGAACATTTAATAATTATTATAATATTTATATATTTAATAGGAGTGCTTAATATTTTGTTTAATGTAAAAGTTTTAAAACTAGTCAAATTATTTTGTTCATTACCTAAATGAACTGTTTAGGATTGATTTATATTGCAATTTGAACTATAACTTGATGTATTTGATGGTGCTATGTGGATCAGCTGTTGGTTTTAATGTTGTCTTAAAGGATTTAGTCGTAAGGGAACGTCAACAATTTCTTGATAATCCATCGCATAAAGCATGCACGTAATGAGTGTACACGGTTGACTCAAAGTGCTGGAGCACTAAAATTTAAGCTTCCATTTACTGAAATTACCATACAATTAAGTCCGCATAGAGCTCGGCTAGTGGTCAAAAGACGTATTCGCAATGGCCGACTGCGCATACTCAAGTAACCACAACTTTGCATGTGACAGCCCCAACCGTACTACAGACTGTGCTTACAAATTTAATTAACATCCGAATTGTAGTCACAGTCTAACTGGCACACCCAACAAAGGGTATAAAGAAGAGACGCCAAATTGCAAAGTTCGTTTGCTTGCCGCTGTCCCTCCGACCAACATTTGCCGTCCTTTCATCTACAACTCCTCGACCAATTCTGATCCCAAGCTTGTACGTGTACACTTGTAATTAATGTTAAGAATTGACTAGTTTTAGTTCTCGAACACTCGCGCCGAATAATAATTACGAGTGGTGTGACATTTTAACTCATTTCCAACAACCTTACATAAACACTATACTCTAGTCCTATATTAAATAGGACATTCAAATTATTCCATATTCATATTATAACCTACTAAAGTGATTTACTTGTATCCCAAATTTCCTTAAACTATAATTTTGAACGAGTTATAATGCTAATATAATAATTTCATAATGACACTTAAATCTTAATTAATTGAATACAATTATTTATTTTAATAATATATGTAAACTAAATTATTCAATTATATTTATTTAATTTTCATCATTTAATTAATAATAATTTTAAAAAATACAATATTTAATTGTGTCACTGATATATTATTTATAAATAACATTAATAAATATTTATATCTAAGCAAATTATGCAAAATAATATCGGTTACTTGAAAGCATTATGTTGAAAGTGGAGAATATTAGTAGTATTACAATAGTTATTTTCGTAATTAGTTATAAAAAGTGCGATATTGTTTGACAAGTGCAATACTTATACAATAAGTTAAATAATATCACATACTTCATGACGTATGACGTAATAAACGTTATTTAATTCCGCCAGAATAATGTCTCTACTTTTTTAATAAGAACGTTTTATACTACATCAAAAAATAGATAAGCGTATACCTACTTTTCTAAAGTTACATGATTGCACTGAAGTAAATAAATTTGTCAACAAGCTAAAATAATTTACAAATTTAATAATATTTCTTAAAGTAATAAATTAGATAATATAAAATGTGCGATATTTGTTGACGAGTTCAATAATTCTTTCAATAGAAAGATAACTAGTTTTTATAACTGTATGTGACAGTTATGAAATTTTTTATATTTTATTACGTCAGAAATTGATGTAAATATTCAATTAAATAAAATACGTGTTTTAATATTAAAGTTATAAAACAAACTTACAATAGAATTATAATGATTTTTATTAAATAAAAATAAAATTGCTAATCACATTGACTTCATGGTGTTTATTGTATGTAGCCAGTAAATAATTATTCATAAAATATATATTATTTGTGCTAAACCAAACATTCTATGCAAATGTTATATGTATATATTTAAAGTAAAGGGTTTACTTTTTATTCCAAGACCGACTAGGGTAGTTTCATGTGGTCATATGTCCAAAGGGTATTGTGTAGGAGGGGACCCAGTGCTTTCCACAAGACGTGGGTTAAGTCCTCGGTTAGTCCTTCGCTGTTTGCCTTGCTCCGTTCCTTCCATATTTACACAAAAACTTATACACGCAATTGAAGCAGACTCTAAAACACATTTAAAATATCGTTTAATAATATAACATATATTTTCATAATGGTATAATCTTTCAATAGAATTAAACAAAGATATCAACTATATATTATACAATTACTACATTATGCTCTATGAATTTGTTATCTACTCGTATTGACTTTTTCATTTATTGTCAGAGGTAACAGCATACACATGAAATACATAATTATGCTTGTAATTTAATTTATAATATAAGATTCAGTGTACTACAATATATATGTCATAATAACACATTAGTTACAATGTACAGTGCACATTAGCATACATTAAAAGATTGCACAAAAACAATATCATCTAAGAACATGTGGCAGAATACCACAGGCCACCTGCAAACCTAGTCTGTCCATTAATTTATTAATTTATTTGGTATTGACCGAACTCAATCAAAACTAACTAAACTACAACAAAATACTGTCGTAATATTTAATTTAAAAAAAAAAAATTACGGACAAAATATATACTTTAATTAGTTTAATGCAAATTAAATAATATAAATTTTGCATTATTTTATTTAAAAGCTCAGGTAATTTCTGATAGAGAACTAACATTATTAGATCTGCATCTTAAAAGTATCACATGTACACAAATAATTTTTTAAATTTTATTAAATCATTACATTTTTATTTGTGTGATCCTTTTTGTAGTTAGATATAGTATTTTTTACACAAATCGAAGTCATTTATCAATAATTCCAAAGAAACTAAATAACATAGCTCGTAAAAATACAATACAATAATACAAAACGAAATAATAAATAGGATTAAAAAAATCGGTCACACGGTCATATTGACTGCAAATTCTTTTCCCCTTCTTTAGTTTTCCAGTTTTTACAAACCAGATTTGTTGCAACTTCAAATTACATTCAGCACGATCTTTCGTTAAACACATTTTTTATATTTTATGTTTAAACATTCTTGTTAAACTGAATATTGCATAGATGCACAAGCACTTCATTCATAAAACAGACAAACAGAGAGAACGCATGTAAGCAGTTAAACCTAAATACTTGTACATTCAATTTTAATCATTTTTTTTAAATTTTTCTATTATGTAAATAGTATTTGGTATGTATGTTACTGTTGCTTATGACAAAAAATACAATTGAAGCGTTAAATGGAAAAACAACGTTAACTAAAAAATTAAGTGTTTATATATCCAAAAAAAAAGAAAAATTACTGCAAATGAATCAAAGGTTTCAATTTTTTTTATATTATGTAGAAAAGCTTAAACTGAAATTGTTGACCAAGACTTCCTATGAACTTTCTCCGTCATCTTGATAAAAACAAATAAAACCAATTTTTGCGGCTTCGTGTATTGTTTTGCGTTTATAATAAAGTCCTGAAATATTTCTACAATACGTCCTAGCTTTCATTGAAAGGGGGTATGTTGTCATTGCGTATAATAACCATATTGCCTAATTGCATGGCTTTATCAAGATTTTTTGTAAACTGCTTCCATTTGGTTCTGATTTGTAATTCAAATAAGTACTCATTAAACCACATTTTCCAAAAATGCTATTGCATTTCCCCAATGAGAAAAAGTCTTGGTGTTAAGAAATAAAGATCATTTGGATCATCCGACATTGGTGTAAAAAAATGATATTTAAACCTTTACTTTTGATATAAAGGTCCATTTGATGCCTTCTCTTGACATGATATTTGTTATACGCTCTTGTTTTTCATTCATAAAAGATAAAAGTCTACGCAGCTCCTTGTTGGCGCCTACAAAATTAGTAGCATTGTCAGACATCATTTCTCAAGGTTCTTCTTTTTGCGCTACGAATCTTCTTAACGCTGCAATAAATGATTTTGTAGTGAAATCTGTCACCAATTCTATGTGCATAGCTTTTATTGAAAGGCAACCAAATATTGCAACATATGCCTTTATTTTTCTTTTGCGCTTCTGCTGACCTACTTTCATCAAAAATGGCCCACAATAATCAACCAATGGCGTGATGTAATTCTATTTTTAGGCATCCGATGAATTGCACTGTTCTTGGTTTGTGTCTGTATTATGTTATGCACTTTCTTGTTATTCCCTTTATTGTGTTTCTGGCTGGTAGAATTTGTATTTTCCTCTTATAGATGCTAATTCCAGCATGTATTTGCAATTTGTGTTCTTGTTCAATCACTAGTTTAGTAAAATTGTGTTGGCTGGGTAACACAGGGAGTTTAAAAATGAATGGGATTATGTAATCACTTTAAATGTGCCGCTTTTTTTAAATTGTTCACTAAACTATTTGTTTTGACAGATCAACTTTGACAGCTGTCAAGCAAATATGAAAACATATGTAGTATAGTGAACAATTTTAAAAAGGCGGCATATTTAAAGTGATTACATAATCCCATTCATTTATAAACTCCCTGTATAATTTGGTGTTTTTGATCTATCGACAATGTTGATTTTTGTAATCTACCTCCAACTTGTATTATTCCTTTTTCGTCCAAAAATGGCTTAGGTAGATGAATTTGCTTTGTCGTGGTAGTTCCATTATTGTCTTTAAGCAATTAATTTTCTTGCTAAAAACTTATTTTTGTACCAATGCAACTAACACCTTTGCCACTGATACAATCGTTTTTGTGAGCGTTATTTAAAAAACGTATGCTGTAACTCAAAGTAGTTTATTTGCAAATAGTATCTTGAGAATAGTTTACACTCGAGAAGCTTTATTGTAGGCATGGCCTTTAAGTCTGGTATCATCTCCAATTCTAAGCTTTCAGGTTATTTTGGATGTTGCTTATTAAGTATCCATTTTAAAGTATCCAATTAACTAGGTTTCAATCGTATGGAGCATAGATCTGCTGCGTCTTTGTGTATTTGCACATGCTACCATTGATTTGGATTAGATACGAAATGTATTTCTCCAACTCTATTAGCCACAAACGTTTTTTATTTTCTGTTCTCGGACTTCTATCTATCTAATTTAACGTAATAGTTGAATTGGAAAAAAGATGTATATTGTTTATCCTTACATTTATAGCTGTTAATATTTTATTAGCAAGCTTGGCGAGCATTACTACTGCACACAACTCTAATCTTGGCAGTGATACTTGCTTGATAGACGCTACTCTGACTCTGGCAGCATAAAGTTGGACGTGTAGAAATTTGTGACCGTTTTTTATGTACACGACAGCGCCATATGCAAATTCACTGGCATCCAAAAATCTATAAATTTCTGTTGATTCTTTTAGATCTTAGATAACATTTCTGTTGATTTGTATGCCTAATCATTTTAATTCTTTGCAATACAGTTGCCATTTGGTGTCCGTTTGTAGATCTACGGATTCGTCCCAGTTAATGTATAATTCCCCAAATCCTTGATTCATAATTCTTGCGGTTATGGTTACAGGTATATCAAATAATTTTGCGACCTCTAATAATATACTCTTTTTTGGCTTTTAATACATGGTAAGAGCTTTATACTTACAAAAAAAAATCTGTGGAGTATAGGGAGAAAATTAATAAACAGAGCAAATCCTCAGCAAACATTAGTGACTTTCCACATTAAATTGCAAGTTGTTTAAAAAGCACTAACACAAATATATCTAAACCACAAAATCTCAAAACAAAAAAAAGTGCATATACAAAAAGTTGGCTAACGCTTTATTAGTTTAAAAAAATCTTCTGTTCATTTTTTTTTCAAACTTAATAAGTTGTTACGTATTGATGTCTACCAAAAAAAATTTCTGACAAATTTTGGTTAAACAAATCACATTTCTTTTTGATGTTGCAGTTTTCATATTACTAAACCCACTTGGTGTTTTGGTATAAAAGAATTCAGCAAAGTTGATTAAAATTTTATGCTAATCTTTATTAGACACATTTTTGCACAAGTTTGATAAAATAGCATCAAACATGTCGGTCAATAATATGAAGTCGGTTTCACCACCCGATTTAGAAAGTTTGCAAACAATACAACAATATAGCATATCCGCCAATATCATAAATGTTTTTATGCACAGTAAATTATTTGTGTGCATAGTTTAAACGGTTTTCAAACCGTAAAAATGATGTGTTATAAAGTCTGTTTTACAAACCTATTGATTGAATATGCAAGATGATTGACGGCGTAAATACCAGAAAATTTTGGAACAATGGTTATTGTATATTATTAGCAAAAAAGTAATAAATTAACACAATTAGATAATATATAAAATTTATTTTTAATTAAAAGGCTAATTTTTAAATTATTTTAATGTAAAAATCCAACTACCCAACCGTATCAAGTATTACAGTAAACAACAAACCAGTACCTGTACTTTAGTTTAACTTTTTGGAGTTACCATCTTGAATCATCTTTGAGAAGTGGTATTTTACAATTTAGATGTTTGATCGGAAGAAACTTTGCAAAACTTTAAAAAACAATTCTAAACAAAAAATTTAAGCTAAACCAAATTTTGTT
Source organism: Tachinus rufipes (assembly GCA_963932245.1). Taxonomy (NCBI): domain Eukaryota; kingdom Metazoa; phylum Arthropoda; class Insecta; order Coleoptera; family Staphylinidae; genus Tachinus; species Tachinus rufipes. The sequence goes on along the minus strand of OZ010745.1, from coordinate 63,781,339 downwards.
AAAATTTGTTATTGTCACGCCATTTTCAATGAGATTATATGCTATTTTCTAAAGGTCTACGTTTGCAAAAATTAAAAATGCCTAAGTAAAAAAAAAAACAGTTAAAGAAATTGTTGAAAATTACTTAAAAATCTAAAAATTTTGAAAACTTGTTTTTTTGGTATATTTAATTATGAGCCAATTTGAAAATACTCAGTTTTTAAGTATGGTTGAATAGTAATAGAATTATCTATATATAAAACTTAAGTATGCGAAGAAGCATTTGAAACTACACTTTTCAAATTTTATTCAAAAACAAACTGTTCAAATCATTCCCGATCCAAAAATGAGTAATGACTTTATATACTTTACAACATTGGTATGTTGAACATTTTAAACAGTAATTTTTAGGGATAGGTTTTTTTTATATGATGAAGCAAATATTTTAGTTAAAATGTGAGCTACTAACTAGCATTGTAAGTACAACAATAGAAAAATTTATAATAATAAAGTCAGATGCAAAATGGTTTGCAAAAGTAACTGTTTTTTTTTATTCGTTAAAAACTATACTATTTATTTTAAATGGCCTGTTTACTGTGCAACAATGCTGTCTACATACTCTTTAATGTGATTTTGTATTATTACTAATTAAAATTCAATTATAAAATGTCTTAATTACTTACACTTACCTATGTCAACAAGTTCATGTTGGTAATTATTATTTTAGTAATAAAAAAAAAATGATTGTGTATCATACACATTCAATAGAAGAATGTGTGCAAGGGTGTGTGAGAAAACATCATTAACAGTAAAAAAATATTTATATCAAAAACAACTTTTTATATTGTAAAGGAATATATAAAATAAAATGTGTACACAACTACAGGACCGTATTAAGGTTTTTTTGAACTATTACTACTTAACAAATTAATTTCAATAATATCCTTTATAGGTTCCATGCTGATTGAATAAATATAATTACAAACACAATAAAATATAAACAAAAAGATTACAAGCAGATGAAACAATTTTGTTAACAAATATGGCAAACTCATTTAAACTTTGAGTAAAGTGTGTTAATCTTGAAAAATAAAAAAGCATAAAACTATATATTAAATGTTAATAGTCTACGGAGATAAGTAGATAAGTAACTGACTGACTTAAAGTTGATGAGTCACTGATTTAATTGACCGCCCCCTCAAATTGGAGTAATGAATATTCGAACTAACCCAACAACAAATGATAAATGTTACGGTAACCAAATATTATTTTAAAATATCCCTAAACAGCTTTTTTATTAAAAAAGAAGTATGAAGAACATGTTTAAGAAATTTAGAATTTAATATGATCCTAATGGTAATTCAAACGTTTTCTTAATTTTTTAGTTGTTTTCCACACATTTTTTTTTGGTATTTGATATTTTTTGATATTTTGTTGTTCTTGTTTTGTTTAGACATTGAGTGCTTTTAAAATTTTTTTAATGTTATTGATTCAAACAAACTGTATTTATAACATTAGTTGTTGAATCTACAGAATCTGTCAGTGCAGCGGAAAATTTTAAAAGTCTAATTGTTTACTTTCTGCTTTCAAAGCAGTTTAGAAGTTTTGGTTTACTGTTTGACATTTGTTGCCATTCGTTAGACATGGTTTAGTCTACAATGTAACTGTGTGACTTTTGTACAATAATTGTTCCGTAATCAATTCAATACTCCACAACATAGAGTGCCGACCGTCCAATTATGTTGGTTTTACGATAACCTTAAAGCATAGAAGAGCAACAACTGACAAAAACATTTAAAAAAATTAAGTAGCATTGGCACGTAGTTTTCTTGAGATTATTTAATTTATATCTTTTTTTCTGTGCATTATATAACTTTCTAGTTGATGACAATGTTAAACAAAAAACTCATTCTAAAAGTTGATGTCAATTTTGAAAGATTTACCTCTTCTTTAGTAATTTTTACTATCAAAATTTAACAATGTTTTTTTTTGGTTTTCAAACATAATTCAACCCGGCGCTCATAAAAATTTGACAAAAAAGAAGTTAACCCCCACCCTAGAGTACATATACCACAAACCATACCAGAATTAAAAAATATCAGATAATAAAATACATGGATTCAACTTGACCTGTTTGTCAAGTAATAGAAAATTGTTAGTTAAGATTAGAAAAATATTTTCACAGAAATGGTTCTTACTTTAGCGGCGTTATTTTTAAAAAGTTTGTAAACAATTCTGATAATAAAAGTTTCATAAAAAACTGGGTACTTTTAATTTTCCCGCTTTATGGCAGACCCTGTATAAATTTATTATGTAATAGGCAATACATAACCAAATATTCGGGGCTATTCTCTATGTATATTGCTAGAATGTAAGCAAGATATATTGCTAGATAACAATATGAAATGTCATTTTAACAAATCTTGCTTGCTAACAATATAAACGGTTATCACATCAGGAGGCGTGGCAAATCTCTAGATAAAATAATAATAATATATACTTAAAATGACAGTTTATATTGTCATTATGATTTGTTAAATAGTAGGTCATCAGCGGCATTCTGTTTTTATTTGCGAGTAAATCATAGTTTTAGAATTAGCAAAAACAACAAAGAACTCAATAAATTATAAATTTATTTTTCAAGAAGAAAATGACCAAAAGTCATTTTTGTTAAATTACACAAATTTAATTACTAATAATTTTGTTGAAAGAATTATTGTCCTATGATACGCATTTTTATAAAACCTGAATTTCTATGGTATTTTTTACAAACGTTTTGATTGTAAAAAGTGTTTCTGTTTGCATAGAGTTTTTCAACTCTTTCATTCAATGTACGTGTAAACAATAGCATTTTAAGTAAACAACAAAATGGTAGTCCTAATGGTCTATTCTAACTAAGTGTAGCATTAGTGTATAGTACATAAAAAGTATATCATATCTTTACTATATTTTAGTAATAAAGCATATTACTGTACAAACAAAAATTGATCGTCGTTCATTGACACAATATTTTTTTTGTTTTTGATGTCATTGTTATTTTTATCCGTTTGGTTAAAATAAATGTGTATGTTTGTGGAAAAATGTTATTAATTTGAAGTTCAGCAGTTAGAATTAATTGATTATAACTCAAAAATGATAAATTTTATAAAATAATTTTTACAAAAAAATATTGTTCCATTTGAAAAAAATAAGTTTACCAAATTTTTACATTGGAATTTCTAAATTGTATAATCAAATCCTAGGTAATTTCTTTTTATTTTCCAAGTTAAACACACCGAACAACAATTTGTCCTAATATTCAATGTGTAAAGTTAATGTTCAAGAAATATTGCAAAAGTAAAATAGTAAGACTACAAAAAGTCGAAATTCAAAACTTTTTTGTATAGTTGATTTTTGTGGTTGTATGTTTATTTATCAACATTCACATAACTTTTGGAAAAGGTTTTCTTATCAAACGATCATTAAGCTTGACTATAAATAATAAGTTAAAAAAGAAAATAGCTATTAATACTCTATAGACCTTACATCAGACAAAAATGAGCCAAAATGATGTATTTTTTTTACTGATAAACAATCATCACAACAATTCACGTCTGAATTAAAATCGGTGTACAATAGGTTAATTGTAAAATAATAAATAATTTAAAATTAACATAATATAAAGTTTACAGAAAGTTTTAAACATTTTGTTATTTATAGTCTCAATTAAATATAATTTCATACTGCTCAAAAAGATTCAATAAAATGCAATTTTATTTTTCATTTGAAGAAAAGCTCAAACACGTGTCAGGGTGAAAAGAAAAATATTACTGAATATTTGTTATATAAAATAAATTTTAAGTATACATAACAGTAAGAATATCTATTTTTGTATATTTTGTAGTAATTGACATTATTTCTGGCGGCATCCTCTTTCCATTTATTTTCTATACTCGCCTAACCTTGAGTTGTCAAATTGCAGATTACGTAGAATATGTTTCAATTATAATATGCAATTGCATACATCTCAGCTAGTGTCATTCATATTTTGAAGAACCTTCCGTTTGCCTAACTCGGTATAGTATTATTACTTCCTGGCTATATATTTTTCTTTATGTAATATTAAATCTATTATATTTTTCTTGATATATGCTACGTTTACAATGTTTGTTAGACAAGCTTGTTTATTACTCAATATAAAATAAGAAAGAATTATAAAACATGTTAGATGAGATGACTACACACACATCAACTACAGTTATTTTTTTTTTGTGACGTTTGATGTTATTTAAGCATTATTTTACTTTTTTAATAATTGTATTTGTATCTGACAATAATATTAATTGTATAATGATTGTATAGGATGTTAATAATTAAATTTTACTAAACCATGGGTAATTATTATAATTAAATTCAAATAATTACTAATTTACCAACTCATAAATATAAACGGATATTCTTTAGTACAGAATTTAACCATCTGCTTTAATGCTATAGTATCATTCACAAATATTCCCAGTTGCACTATTAGTTGTCAGATGGCGCTGCATCCATTTAGAGGGGAATACAAAACATTTTAACTAAGGAGAAACCCTTCCTCAAACTTTTCTGTAGGGGCTGGTATCCACTCATCCCTACCTATGCACCTATTATTGTGTTATTTACCTGAAATTCAAACTGTATATAAGGGTAGCTTTTTATTATATACTAAAAAATGCATACTGGACGTGCGTTATCTGGGATCAGGGTATATTTTATAATAGCATTAAACGTGAGTATAGACGCAACTTCAAAACAGAAAGAATAATATATGTAATTTAATATTAAATATGATGATGAAACTAAATATTAAATATATTAAATATAATGCACAGCGTAAGCAGTTGAGATTTTTAAATGCATTTAAACTATTATGTTTAATTTATTTTAAAAGTTTTTATAATTTCAGGTTGCTTGAAATGTATAAATAAAATCATGTTGAAAATTAACGATCATAAACACAAACAATTGTACAACTATTTTTTTATATAGTATTTTATATATATTTAAAAAAATACGTATGTTTCAAATTTTAATTTAGAAAATATTTTTTTTGCTTTTCAATATTATTGTATCAAACATTTTATGTTTTGTAATATATATAAAAGTATTGAAATCATAAGTTCTAATATAATTAGCGCATATATGCATATTTTAGGTATAGTTATTATTTACTAGAAATAATTTGTAAAGAACTGAAAAGAATTACACATATTCAGTTTATGCATATTTCTTAGAAATGTATAAGGCAATTATATACTGTATACTGGCTCTACAAAATATAATACTAGTTGAAAATAGTGATGTTGTTATGTGTAAATAGACATTAAAAAAAATTACTAAATAGATGTTAATTTATGAAAAAAAATTTAATGTCCTAAATATACAGTGTTAGAATTACATTAAATAAAAGAATAAAAATGACACAAACAATAAAACAAAATAAAATAAAATTTACATTAGGTATACAGATACATTTGTGATGCTTAGTGATGATTTGATGTTAATAAAAAACAGTTGATGTTGTATATAATGATAAGTTAATATTTACATTATTATATTATAACGAATATATTTATCTAATATTATATTTGAAAGTAAAAATCAACATAAAAATATATGAAACTATAAAAATAAAAAACTATATGTATCGACCATCAAAGTCACTTATTATTTTATGTCTACAGATTATAATCAATGATATAATAATAATAATAATAATGTTTATTGGTGTCTGAAACATTCAATGTTTTACACAAAACATACGACTATATAAAAATAATACATAGCAATATATGTTAATATTAATATATTAAAAATTCAAGTATTTATCCCAAAAATAAAATCCATTTTAAATTACAAATTTTATTTTTTGTATAATTTGATAATTTATTTATTTTTTTACCAGTACATTCAGAATTGGTTATTTTAGTTAAATTATATTTGCGAATTGCATTAAAACTACAATACAGGAAATCAAGGTAGCGATCGGTTTTCTTTTAAATCTTTTAATTCAAGACTTTTAATACAGGTTTAAAAAAAATACTACATAATAGTTCTGGCCTGTTTTTGACCGCATAAAACTTAATATATGTCCAACTATATTAAGTTTTCTTCTTGTAGTTTGTGTTATAAATATGAATGCTAATATATGAATGAAATTTATCAAGATTTTTTATATAATGTAGAGAGAAGATAACCTAAGTATTTTAAAACAAATAAAATGAGGACGTCAATCTCTTCTATATTCACATACAAAAGTATTCTAACTGTTTTGTTGTTGTAAAACAAAAATGCGATGTCTTATAGCTTAGTGACTCTATGAACAAACCATATGTAAATGTACGTATGTTCCGATACATAGTATACCAGATTTTTTAACACATTAGTGTTTTTGACAGTATGTTAGTTAGTGTGTAACCATGTTTTGACAAATACAGTCAAAAGATTTACTGGGGTTAAAAAAAGTAGATATTGAGTAAAATTCTTTTTCAAAACAATTAATTGTATCTCTAATAAAAGATAAGATAACATCTGTGATTGATCGTTCTTTTGTAGAGACAAAATGCAAACTTAAAAAGATGTTATAGTGTTTAATATAGTTTGTAATCTGATTTTTAAATATAGTTTTAAGTATTTTTGAAAATATTGGAAAAAGATAAATAGGTCAATAGATTGTGTATTGGTATAAAAAATATATAATCAAAGCTATTTTTAAGTTCTAATTTTCTAATCATTCTAATGCAGTGATTAAAAAGATTTGTTAAAAGCAGTAAAATGTGATTAATTGCTATTTTTAATATTTCTACATTTAAACCGTATATGTGTATTATTTTCATTCTTTTTGATTGTTTCCCTAACAACACAGAAAAATACTTATAAACAGGACAAACAGTATTACACATTACAATTAATAGGATCAATGGTCAGGATGAAACAAGGAATTAATAATTTTATCAATCAGTATCACAAGGAGTATACGAAATTATTTAAAAATCGTTAACATTGCTTTAGATTTGTTCTTAGATTGTTGAATATGATTATCGTTAGTATTTACTTTGTAACGTTTTTTTGCAATAATTATTTCTTTTCACATTCTGAATTTTTGAGCTTCTGGTTTGTTTGTTTTACCAATATACACACGATATAGATTATTTCATGTTTTTTTTAATACAACAATCACTGTACAAATTAATATAATAAATAAAGAAATTGTGTTTTTCTCATTTTATTTTTCTTTCTCATGTAATTAACATTTTAAATTATTGATTGTACATTTATTTGTATCACAAAGAACATCGAAAACAAATTTTAATATTTTTTTCCTAACCTAACCTAACCTAACCTACAATACATACAATTTTACAGAATAGGTAAAAAATGTTTAATCATACTTGTTTAAGATTGGAAGACATAATAAGTTTAGGGCCAAAATCAGCGTTTATAGTTTTATAAAAGAAAAAAGTATCATTTACTTTTATCGAACACTGCCTGCGTATTAAATAATAATGTACAAGTTTTATCAAGTATTATGAGTAATGTGGTGTAATGGATCAGTCTGTCCATACTCGATCAAAAACTTTGTTGACGTCAAGCAAAACCACGACAGTCACGTTAGTCTTTGTTGTAGTTAATTTGAATGTTGTTTACTATTCATGCAATTTGTTGAAGCTTTTAATGCCAAACTGGTTATCTATCGTCAGTTTGTTTTCCTATTAGAAAGTATCTAGTCGTTTTATTATATTTTTCTCCGTCATCTTACTTAATGTCTTGAAAGAATATTGAACAATATGAGTCGGGCAAAATAAGTAACTGTTTTATGAATGGGTATCACTAGAAATATTTTCTACAATTTTAGAAAATAACCCAACGTAATTATCTCATTTATTACGTAATGTAGTTGTACTATTGTTTTTTTGTGATGTGTTATAATCTAATCTTTTGTATATCGTCATGTTTCGTTCGGTGCAGCAGTCGGTTGCCTAGACTACTGCACCATGCAAATTTGATTTTTCTTGATATTACATGCAAAAAACATATAAAAAATTTGAATGTATACAAAACCTGCAATGGTAACAAAGCTCTATACTTGATATTCTAAATTCTTAAAAAATCAAATGTACCTTTAGCTGTAATTAGCCGATAGATATTGTATAATGTTTTATATAATAGTAAATATACTACTTTTAATAAACTGAACTGTAAAAGATTGATGAATAACATTTGTATCTAAACAATTTTCAAATCAAGTTCGAAAAAAATTGTTACATTAAGTCCGTCTGCCGCATAGTACAGCAGAATAAATATTTGGTTGCAAAAAAATCTGAAACTTATAAAAATAGTACAAATTAAAGTTGTGATTATGAAATAGAAACCTATAATAAACTGAAGTAGCTTTTAGCAAATGAAAGTAGAAATGGCTTAGTAAAATTCTATAACAGTAAATTTGTATCGACTATGATCTTCATATTAAAAAAAAATGGTGAAAAAATTCTTTTAGATTTTAGAGTAAAAGGGTAGTTTTTAGGGTAGCAAAAACTAAAAAAAAAACATGATTAAATCTGACAACATTTTGGTTTTATGAGCTTAGTGCGCTCATTACTTTTTTCTAAAAAAATCTACTTCCTTCATGTTTTAAGCAAATTACTGTTGTTCATAACAAATTTAGCTTTTGATCTTTTTACATTTATTAATCTTGACTTAAATTTAGATTTACAGTGGCATATTTTGATACTTAGATTGTTTATTACTTAGCAGAAAACATTTCTTAAATTTGATTTAATTTTGTCCAGAACTTCTCAAAACATCAGGTTTTTTTTTGAATTTTGAACTTGCCGTGTATGCCGGAAGAAAAATAATAATTAGTAAAATTTACTCATTCAAAAAAAAAACCGCCATATACTATATGTATAACGATTAAAACTAAAATTGCAAAATTAAAAAATGTTTTAATTTTACTATGACTACACATTTTACACAAAAATGCTCAATATAGTTCACTACACAACTAAAAGTTAGCTATTTCTGCAAATACACTATTTTGCAAAATAATGTACAACGATGATATCTAAACGTTTTTATTTAAGTGTTTCTTTATTTTTTTACAGAATAAACGTTACTGAAAATTTAATACATATTTGAGGTTGACAGCTCCATTAAGTTAACTCAGAGCATTTGTAGTACCAATGTAATAAACAACTTCTACCATACACTATGTTTAGTTTTTTGCTTTTTTCATATTGCAAAACGTGATGACATTAGTTTCTATAACAGTAAAATATATTTATCCTTGTGATGTTACAGTTTTAAGCGTTATTGATTGATCAGATTAGATCAGATCAGATGGTATAAAATTGCTTTGATATAAAATGTTTTTAATTTAATTTTTTGATGGTTTAACTTTAATTTGTGGATTTATTAGTTGCAAGGTACTGAAAATTTTAGCCTTAATTGCTTAATAACCTAACATAAATATTAAGCTTTGTTAGGTCAATCTGACTAATTATATATTTTTTAATACTTGGTGTTACTCTTGCACTAATAATTACGCAAGGCATAGGTAAAATAACATTAATTGGTATTACAGGCACAGCGCGTAAAATTAAATTCAATTGACTAGAAACATAAAATTAAGCAAAAATTAAGTTCTTCAAGAAAAATAGCAAACCGCAAATGTTAATGCTTCCAGCTATGCTGAAATACTACCGCCTATGATAATTGCAAATACAAAAAAATTGCTGCAAAATTATTAGTGTCAACAAGATATTAAAACTGACTAAAATAATTATCGACATTTTACAAAATAAGTTTCTATTTGGAATCAGTCTATTTAAACTAATATGTCTATTTTAAGCCATCAACATTACTTGCCATCCATCATCACTCAATATTTCTGATTTAGGTATATTTTTATCAGATTGTTTAAAAAATATGATGTTTGCAAATAAATCTAAAGTTTTATTAGAAAAAAAAACAAACATTAATAAAGCATGGTTAACTAATCCATCTATGTTTTCAAGTCGTTATTTTGTTATGAGTCTTAATGACTTAATAGTATATTAGTAAAATTTCTAGTAACTTTGCAAAATTATTGCGTTAATTGTTAATTGGGAGTTAAAACATTAGAGGTGCGTATACATATAAAAAAAAACAAAAAGTCATATAACACTTTTCAACACCTTTGGTTGAATACTACAAACTTAAATGTTAATTACTATTACGATAAGTTATCATAATTTGTGATATGGGTAAAAGTGTAAAATAGCAATTCGGTCATGATTATAGTTCTTTATAATTCAATGACATGTTTAACATATTTTATTTAATCATGTGTGTGTCTTTATTATTTAATATTCATAATTAAATTAATATTTTAGTTAGTTTTTTATTATGTTGGCTATATTAATAATGTATAAAAAACCAATATATTACACATTGTTAGTATATGAAATTATAATCAGTACTGTATTCAATTTTAAATTAAGGTTAACATAAAAATATTAACTAACATTTATAACAAATAATGATACTGTATTTTATTTTTGTACAAATATTCATTGTTATAACATAAAATTATTTTTTATAAAATATAGTTGCAAAAAATACGTCCATTTTGTTCACTATATCTGTTTTGTAAGAGCAGGGGTTTGCACTGACCAGTTGTCCGAATAACATCATGATATTGGGGGAGAGCACACCCGCCCTAAAACACTTCAGTGTGTACGGGGGTGAAGCATATTGCACGCATTGAATAAACGAGTTGCATGTAATATGGCCCATAGAATAGTTAAATATATTAATGTTAAATTAATATTTACTGCAAACACTTTTTTTGATTATAAAAATAAGTATTAATTATATACATGTTTTTGATAAAAATAATAATTTATGCTATTAATAGAATAAATATAAACAAGAATAATCATAATTGTTTTGTAGATATATATTGTGGCCCAAACTTAGTTCATTTTAAGAAATTTATTAGCATACAGCTCAGATTTTTATAATTATTTATTGCTTTATTTACAAAAATATGATATATGCAATTATTATTTTGCATGCACTGTACATAATTGATTTTTAAAAAGACAATAAGAGAGGCCGAGAATAAAGTTTGTTTAGTTTAGTATCTAAAATTTCATAGATAATTAATACTTGTAATAGTAAAAATTGTCAATATTAAATTTGTGCTTCATTAAACAACCTCAAATTAAGTTAAATGTATGCGTATATATGCGTTATTTAGAACGTTTTATCTTTAACTTGTTTAACTGTTTCAGTTACCAAAATATTTAAAAAAATAACTAGTTAAATTTATTTTGTAAAGAGAATATTAATATGATTCATTTTTATGCTCCTTATAGAGTAATTTAGTTTAGTTATAAATCAATTTAAATATTTAATCAATTAATAATATTTGTAATAATAATATAATCATATAACTTTTGCCATTCATTACATTTCAATAGCTGTATTTTATAACCCAGCAATTTATCTTAGTTTTACGATGTTTCTATTATTCTTTTTAACCGCTTGAATCCGCGCTAGGCGCGGTAGAATCTATCAACTTTCTATTGGTTTATTAGGCTGCAGCCTCAGTTCTCGCCAACGTCATTAACGTCATTAACTACCACCGTTTGCTACCAACCACCAAAATGTAGTATATTTTAGTATTGCTACAGCCAATGGAGACTCCAAATACTTAAATTTTGTGACAGGTCACAAACTCCAGCAGTGATCCGTCACCATATGATTTAACGTGTTCGTACTTTAGTACCAACCAAATCACCAGATAATAGTAAGACTGCAGCCTTTAGAGACTGTTCACTAGAATCTAGCACTTAATTTAGAAACGAATTTGCTAGATATGTGCTGTATGCGCAAGCTAGAACTAGCCCTAAATTTAGAAACTTGCCCATGCGTATTTTATTACCAATCTCTTTTTATTGTTTCAATTAGTACAGCATACTCAATTTTTTGCTATAATTTTTTTTCTATTAGTCTTAGTTTTTTTTTTCAGTTAAATTCTTGTAAATAACAGTTTGATTAATTAATATGGTTTTGTATGTACAATAATTTTGAGTACTTGTCTACTTTTTGTTCAAATAATTGATACTTATATAGTAAATCCTGATGTAAAATTTTAGCAACAGCAAACTTAATTTGTACTTGTTACTAGAAAATTGTACATGTAAAAATCTTTGGCTTTAAAAAATATATCAATCTTTGTTTGGCTGCCACTGTTATTGTCTTTTTTTAATTAAATACTTACAACTCGTATTACAGTTAACAAGGACAGCATCAAGGTTGTAAATAAATTAGTTAAAACTTTAAAGCTAAAATAACAATAAAGATATCATCATTTTTTAAATAAAAACAATCTTTTGTTCAAATTGGTCCAAACAATATTCAAGCCGGATTGGCATTATTATTATTAATTTACTTTTTTAACAAGTTCAATGTTTTATAAATCATTAGTACAATCTTGCAAGTTTTAAAGATCTACAAAGGTCTATTTAATTGTGTATTATTCTAATCTAAAAGTGTTCAATGTTTTTAATTAAAGAAATTATACTATTTTTGTTAATAATAATTATTGAGTTATTTGTATTTTGTGTTACAGTTTGGGCTTGATAGAAAGGCAATATCTATGAGATAATGATGGCCATATCTGGATAAAATTGGGTTATTGATTTATCGGTAAGTATAGTACTATCCCAATATAATTTAAAGCTTTATTTTTTAAATGGTTTATGGGTTAGAATAGTTTTGTAAATAAGTTTGTATTTAAGTGCAACTTCTTGTTAAACAATTTTAGATCTAGAGTTGTGTTGTTCAGTGTAATATTTAGTTAATGTTCTAACATTTTTGCTTCCGCATTACATCTTTGTTATAGCTAATGGATGAATCTTTAAATATATGTTTATTTTTTTTATACGGTTAGTTAATTAAAATGCGCATTAAAAACTATACACATATACGCCACTTCATTCTGTACCACTTTGATTAAGAGTAGAAAACCGCAGATCTTTTTGGCGGAAGAACGATCAGTAAAAAATCATGACAAGAGTGATTTGCTTGTTTAAAATATGGTGATGCCAGCTTAGACGACAAGTCAAGAAAAGGACAATTTTTGGATTTTGATGACCAAGCCCTTCTGGCGGCTACGAAGAGAACAAAAGTTATACCACAAGGATACTAGCAAAAAATGTTGACACCAATTAGTTTACAATTGTTCTTTATTTTAGAAAACTTGGCAAGCTATGAAAACTGTTCAAAAAAGACTCTCATAAGTTTTCAAACAACCAAAGCTATCCAAGTTACATTTTTTACCAATTTGTTTTAGAAAAATGAGCAAAACCCAAAAACATCAAATAATTATGCCTCAACTTAGTATTTAACATCATCATTAAAATCAGTACATGACTCTTAATCATTTCAAATAAATGTGATAAAATAGATACTGCATATGTATTTATTGCTTTAATTAGTTTAAGTTAGTACGTATAAGTCGTTTGAAGGTATTTTATCCGTAGCAGATATAACTAGAAATATTATTTAAACAGTATTTTATTTCCAGAGTTTTTGTATTTGGTTTGACAGTTCTTAAATTTGTAGCTTATGATTTTACATGTCTAAACGTCTATAAGTATTTCTTTTTAAAATTCATGCAAGAGCAGGTATTTTTTGCAATACTTTTTTGTCAGTCTGTGTTCCAAAGTATTTTTTGCTTGTTATTTTCAGTTATTATTTGTGAAAAATATTTATAATATAAAAATTTTCTCACTAATAACTTTCATTTAAAAAGTATCCTCTAGTACACAATACCGACTACGTTAATAAATTGCGTATTGGCCAGCAAAAAGCATCATAAGATGTAAGTCGTAGTTTCAGATTCGCTTATACATTTTCTAGAAGAAAACAAATTGTGCAAGTGGCAATATTTTAGAGCTTACGCTTGTGTTACTACTTCACAGCTGCATTTGAATATGTACCTGGAATTAAACACAAATATATACTATCAAACCCGCTAATTGAGATAATGAAAGAACTGCAGATACTGACGAGGCATAGTATCTGGTTCTCATATTAAATGTAATGATGGTTACTACTCTTTTTTGAATCAGATGATTTTTATTGGCACTTTTAGTCAACCAAATTTTAGTTCAAAAACGGTTACCACCTCAATAGTTATTTCACTGCAAAGTTTATTGTTATTTTAGATTATATTTGTACATTAATTTAATAAAATTGCTTACTATATTCCACATGCAGCTTTATATTTTAGTAAAAGTTACTTTTAACACTGTAACATTGATTACTTTATAACACAATTATTATCTTAGAATAAACTTTTTATGTTTTAACACATAAGTTTTAATATAGTAAATATTTTGTTAGTATAAAACAATAAAATAGTTAATAAGCTTATAGTTTTATTAAAAATATATAAATTGTTTCATTATTTTGCAATAACATTCTACCTAATTCTAATAAATAATTTTATTTATATACTTTTTGTTAGCAACTAACTATATATAGACTAGATTGCTATTTAAATTCTTTAAACAAACATCTTAATTAACTAATTGATAATTGGTTTTATAAATCAAATATTTTAATAAAATAAATGATTAAAAACTGCAATACATTAATAACGATAATACTATTATGCTGTGTTGTGAAAGAATATGTTATAAATATATTATTGGTCCGCAATATGCAATTTTAAAAAGTGCGTGGTATGTATTTAAATGTTGTTATAAATATTGAAGGCAGGAGATCGGGGGTCGGCAATAGCACATGTGATTTATGCAGTTTGGGGTCTGCAGCAGAAGCGTCGGCAGTGGCATCGCCTAATCTGGCGGAGAAGATTAGTTTTTGCGGGCGAAACGCAAGAACCTTGTAGACCATTGTCCGGCTGCCAAGGGTTGCGATAAGACATATTAGGGGAAAAAACTTGACGTTTACAAATGTAATCTAGGGTGAAGTTACAACCAGAAAACTGGCTCTATTTCCTTTCAGTGAAACCATTTGAAGTTTTTCCAATGCGAGTATATAAAAATTTCGTTATCATATTTTCAAACAAGGGCAGTCGCCGCAGCAATCGCGCAGAGAAGTTTATTGTTGAGCGGTGAAAATATTTTGAGTTTTCTACGGATATGATAAATCGTAATACAATTGGAATTGGGTTGTGCAAACACGAAGATGAATTATCTTAAGTTATTGACTTTGAAGTTTTCGAAGTGGGATGAGTTGTGTTTGCGTAGAATTCGCGTGAGCTGAGCGAGCGGACACTTGTGTTTAAGTTACAGGACTCGCCATATCCCTTAATTAAACAGTTCTGTTTGAACAGGCAGATTAAATGTGACATAGAACTGTAATCGCGCTTATTGTGGTGGTGGCCCTGGTCGGGTCATAAGGTGGCCTGAGTCGGGGATCCGATCCTCTCACTAAGACCGTCTTTAGAACTTTTAGTTACTACGAAATATTACTGCTAATTCCTCTGTTTGATTACGGAACACCCTGGCCTGCTATCAATTACAGTGAATTAATTATTGCTGTACAGCCTCCGGGACTAATCCGGGACATCCCCTCCCACATGCTTCTTCATTCCGCTATCGATCTCCGATGACCATATTCATTTTTATTATGCATAGGACACATATGTGCATTTTAAATTTTGCAATACGTATAAAATTTTATATAAGACAGAGGAGAGGGCCAGTGAGAGCAAGATATGTAGCGTAAAAAATGTAAGGGGTAGCATGTGCTGAGTCAGGCTCCCCGATATCGAACTCAGGAAGAGTAAAAACTAGCAATGACTGGTGTATTTTTCTTCGCCGGTCGCATAGATTGATGGAACTTTTTTTGCGTCGGACTGCAAGAAACTGGTATAAATAAATATAAGCGTTCAAAAGGATCGACTAAAAACGTTTTTCTTATGATAAATGCTCTCCTCTGTTCGGGGTTTCTTTTTGTGATTCTTTGATTAACGTATTTGGTTTTTATATCCAACCCACGGAGAAATGATGCGAAAATGTTTATGTAAAAATCCTTCTTTCAATCAGGACTGAAACACATTAATAAAAAAATATAAAAAATATCACTTTTCAAAAATCGTATGTATGAATATAAATTACGCACACAACAAATTTCTTTCATGGTACACTTTTTATTTGTAAACCAATAATAATTTTCAATTGAAGAAATTTAATACATATATAATACTTATACATATACTATTTATGGACAAATATTCTACTAACAATTAAATATAAAAATATAGCGCCTATCTTTTTGTATTTAATTGCGCCATTCACCAGAAAAACACACTAGATTGTAGTATCTTTAAACAATATGTTACAATATATAGATCTAACTTTTTACAATTATAATTTATTGTTTATTGTCAATGAAACACACTTTAGCTCGTAAAGTTGTTTAAAATGTATACTTATTTTCTTATAAAACAGTGCATTTAATAGTTATGATAACAAGACGATTATAATAATTAACATAAATTATATGCCATTTCATTTAAATAAATTAATGTGTTTAATAAATAAAATATTTAGTTAATAATAATTTTAATTAATTCAGTACCATTATATCGCTTTTTATAATATTAAAACAAACTTACTGCATGATAATATAACGAAGTTGTATATATTAATGCCTACTAAAATATTTGTGTAGGTCCCCCGCACAAGTCTGCAATTTCTATGCGAGCCGGGAGTTTAAGGGATATCATATTACCCAAGATGACCACGTTCTCTACTTTAGTATGTGTCAAAAATTTAAAAGAATCCCAGTGGACGCATTGAAATTTGGAAAGTGTCCGAGGGACGCGTCCCATGATGCTCGTGACGCTCCGTTCTTAGCTCCAACCTACGCTCCAAGTTTCAAACTATCACCGAACACGTTCCTACACAAAAAAATATATCAAAGTAAAATTAATATTAAAAAAAATATTAAAATTTGCTGATAGATACTAATTTATAATATTATTCATGGCTTGCCATCGATTAATTTGAAATATAATTAAAAATTTAAATCACGTTTAAGTTTTATATATTGAAAGCAAATTTTATAATATTTTATGTGATGTAAGTATTAAATAACATGTATAAATATTAATAATTTAATTATTTATTTTAAAGAAATTTGGTTTTTATAGATTGTGACATTACAATAATATAACTGTCTATAATAATACTATAAACTACATGTAAAATTTGTTTTTTAATATTTTTATGGTCAGTACTTATGTAGTTAATGTCAGTTTAATATTGAAACTAAAATATCATAAAAGACTAGATAGGTACTTTTAAAAGTCCGAAGATGTTATCCAACTTTCATTCTAATATTCAAAGAGTGGAACAAAAGTTTACAAGGGTTCCAATTCCATTCAATAGCATTTCATTATTTAAAGGAAATCGAAGAAAATGTCGTTTAAACTTGAGATTGTACGGCAATTATTAAATGTATTGTTTATCAAATATCACTTTATTTCCATCGTCAGTTGATACAAATGTATATATGTGTGAGAAAAAGAATATCGATGAGATGACGTGTGCCAATAAATTCGATTGAAGAGTTGCCCAGAGCGTACGCACGAATTCCCCATCGGAAAGTAAAAATTCGAGAAAATTAAAATAAGTGGACCGTATCGGGTTACACATGCGGGAAAAGCGAAGCGATCGGGAAACGGTCAGAGAGGACGCCCGCTTTTAGCCTCCCGTCAATATTTTAAAATAAATAACTTTAAAAGGAATCTATGGGCCGTGGGGTCGAAATTACCGGCCTAATCCTTATTTATAACATGGCCGTGCGTCTGACAGGGAATAGCCGTCAGATCTAGTTACGACCTACGACATAAAACAGTGTTTTTCAATTTTATATCCTTACGTAATGCCTATTTTATGTCTAGTAAAAGAAAAAGGGTACGCATAAACTTAATTTAAATTATTATAGAACTAATGTATAATATATAATATATATGATCCACTAACACCTTGCAGGCTATACTAATAGTATAATTATGATAAATTAAATTAAATTTTGATCATTTACATTCCAAATAATAAGTACAAATATGTATTTATATTATGATTTCAGGGTTCTGAACGATATTATATCCCAGCATTCCACAAAAAGTAAATTATGTTAAAACTTTCCTATCCTAAAACAGTGCCAGCTATTGAATCGTGCTGTTAATGTAGTATAATATCTTTATTTGCAACAATCGCTATTACAATAATATAAATGAAAATAATAACAAAATACAAATAACTAAAAATACAAGATGTCTTAAAACGATCCAACTATTTCAGTTGAAAATAAAAAAACTTAAAACTGATTGCAATTATTAATTTTTGTACCAATATAAAGAGAATTAAAATTAAACTACTTTTTAAAAATAATATTGTTTAAATGACCAAAATAATTTTCGTCGGCGGGCACTTCTCAAACCTGTGTATTGTGACTTCTACTTCCAAATTTAAATGTAATAATAAAATAAAACACAAACTAAGTTTTTTACCACAAATAAATAAGTATTTGTGTTTTATTTTATTATCATTATGGATTACCACATAGTACAAGTCTCAACCATTAATAATGTAAGTTTAATATTCTAATTGCACAATTAAGCCTGTATTAATTGTTTTTATGATCATTTTTTCAAATTTTATAATTACTTATTACAATGTTTATATTTACTTTTCGTGCATTGTACAAAAAGTTTTTTTTTAACAAACAATTAAAAAATTTGGTTGGTAAATATAATACATCGTTATGTATAGAAAAAGTAATTTGTGAATTAAGTCGATATTTTTCAAGAGTCAACACAAACCAAAAATTTTTTTTTTTATAAAGTTCAAATAAATTAATGTCTAAATATGGTATATATAGCTTAGTACGAGAGTAGTCTCATAAGTACCTGACCTGACGTATAGAAGAATTACTATGGTAAAAACTACCAACCTTATAAAAGTTTGACAACGTTACGTTGTTTACTAATTTTTTTGGCAGCTATAATAGAGAACGAATCAGTGAATTTGTAAATATGGAAAAAAATGATCATTGTTCCGTCCAACTAATATCAAAGAGGAGTACTCTGTGGGAGTCTTCTACTTCATTTACAACAGTAAAGTAATGGGTGGCACAAATTAAACTAGGCCGTACATGCTGCCAAACTTTGCAGTGGTCGACCAAATGAGGTAACCATGCCAGAAATGGTGAACAACGTCCAGAAAATAATATTGTATGACCCTTGACTTTAAGTGCTATACATATGTGCATTTTAACATAAAAAAACTTTGCGCAAGATGTGTGCCGCGATTACTTACAATGGAACAAAAACAGCGTTGTGAAGATATTTTAAAAGTTTTTGGCAAAGTTTCACACCAATAACGCCAAGTTTTTGCATCAATTCAGCTCCAAGACAGTCTCATCTGCAGGCAAGGTTTTGGCGCTAACGTAGCGTTGTCAAAGTTCAAACTTAAGCTTTATACTAACTACCATAGTTATTACTTTCAAACAACAATTGCAATCTACATGTCAGAGCGGGTACTTCTGTAACTACCATGTTATTTTACAAATATATTATTCAATCAACTAAAAACTAATATTCAACTAATTTAAAAAGTGAATCAATTGTATGTGACCATTCACAATTTAGGGCCGAATAAATGTTGGTTGTAAAGAATTCGAGTTCAACGCAGCACAAAAAAAAATATAACAAAATTGGTTTTGCAGATGTTTTGTGAACCTTTAATTTTTAATTTTGCAAACCTGTCTTGGTGGTGCAAGTTTAAATTAAATGTTTTGTTTTTTTTTTGTTTTTTTATTAATGACATTTGAGTTATAGTAATTACATAAATAAAAATTGGTGTGTTTAATGTCACTTTGTGCTTGTTAGATATGTAACAATATGCACACTTTATTTACTTATTCTATATGTCGCTTTGCAATTGACTGCGGAGTTCCTTTATGTATAGTTAACTTTTATAATTCTATCCGCCGTTTTACGTAGTACAACTAACAGATTAAATGCGTTACCATTTCTGTTATTGGTGCTAACTATTGCTGTGATGCCGTGGCAAAAATATGAAAACTTTTCCCTAGAGCGATGTTAATTTTTTCTTTATAGTAATTTTAAAATTATCAAAAAAATTTAATTTTTTCTAAACCTGAAATACACTTAAACAAAATACCGGTTTTTGTAGACCGGTAACGTACAGGAGTAATAATTACGCGGTGCCAGTCTTCAAAGACTGGCACAACAGTAGGACCAAGACAAGCGTAATTGGCGCGCAAATTCTATTAGAACAGTAAACGCAATAGAGCAGATAGTGTTTTTTGCAACATTTATTCATTCTAAGCAAATTGGTTATGATTTTTTAAAGTGCCTATTTTTATTTTATTTGGGTTTCTGTTTCAAAACTATTTTGAACAGAAAATAATTTACTATAGCACACTAAGATCAAAACGAAAAGCCATACCTAAAAATTTGCTAAAGAATTTGTTGTTGAAAGTTGTATTTGAAGTCTGCATTGTAGTTGAATTATTTTCAATAAAATCAGTCTTTCTAAATTGTTCATAAACAATTTGCGCAAGAATTGATTTTATCTACAATTTTTTGGGAAGCTATTACTTTAAAAAAAGTGACATACATTTATAAAACCAAATATTTGGGTTTCTGTTTCAAAACTATTTTGAACAGAAAATAATTTACTATAGCACACTAAGATCAAAACGAAAAGCCATACCTAAAAATTTGCTAAAGAATTTGTTGTTGAAAGTTGTATTTGAAGTCTGCATTGTAGTTGAATTATTTTCAATAAAATCAGTCTTTCTAAATTGTTCATAAACAATTTGCGCAAGAATTGATTTTATCTACAATTTTTTGGGAAGCTATTACTTTAAAAAAAGTGACATACATTTATAAAACCAAATATTTGGGTTTCTGTTTCAAAACTATTTTGAACAGAAAATAATTTACTATAGCACACTAAGATCAAAACGAAAAGCCATACCTAAAAATTTGCTAAAGAATTTGTTGTTAAAAGTTGTATTTGAAGTCTGCATTGTAGTTGAATTATTTTCAATAAAATCAGTCTTTCTAAATTGTTCATAAACAATTTGCGCAAGAATTGATTTTATCTACAATTTTTTGGGAAGCTATTACTTTAAAAAAAGTGACATACATTTATAAAACCAAATGTCATTGCTGCTATAATAAGTTACAACCAAATCATGTCAGCAAAAAAGCAAGTAACTCGGTAACAAAATTGTAGGGTTATTCAATTAAAAGCACGATTATAAAATTTTAAAACTTGTAACGCACAGGAGCAAAAGACAAATTTATTATGAAATTTTATCTGTTGAGTTGTAGTTGAGCAAATAGTCTGTTGATTTGCAATCATAGTCTGCTAAGAAATGGATAAAACCGTCTTAAATGTCATAAACTCTGTTTGTCACTAATTAAAAAAAACGTGTTGCTTAAGCGTAGGCATACTTTTAGTTTTTAAATTTAATATCATTTTTTTTTTAAATTTTTAATTAGTCAAATAATAAAATAATAATTTTTAATTGTAATATTGAAAATGCAATTTAAAGTATGTTAGTATTGTCAGTGATGATTGTACTGGTACTAGGTTGATCTAGTCCTAGTCTATAGATTTCGATTGCAGTATATTTTTTTTTTTAAGAATCCTCAATATACCCACATTGCTAAATTTTCAACCACCATTTTAGATATATGAGGTCACCGTCAGCATATACTAAAAACATGGCAGAAGTTTGTGGTTCTGCAAAGCTTGTTTGGCAAAGATTTACATGTTTCCTATGAATATTTAAATAGCTGTCTCCCATTAGAGTAAATAATTTAACCTTATTAGTTTTAGTCTCAGACATTTTAATCAGTACAGCTGATTTAAGATTATCAATATAATTTTTAAATGTGCATTACAAATTGCTTTCACCATTAAATATTGCGCCCAAAGGATAAAATCCTTTATTTTACTAAACAACTCGAAAAAGTATACTATAGTATAGTATAGTAGTTTTTCTATACAAATTTATAAATCTGTTATAGGCAATTTCTTTAAAATTTCTGTTTGGGTATCAATTTCATTATCATTATTTTCGTATTCAAAACATTTTTGATGAAAATTAGTTTTGAAAAAGTACTGTAAATACGTTCTCATTTGATTTACTTGTCTGTTTGGTAAAATAAATAAAATTAATACAAAACTAGTGTTTTCTAGTTTTTTTTTCTAGTTTTAATTTTGTTATTTTGAGTTTGGTTCATTCGATTGTAGAAAACTCAACAACGCGTTTTTTATGTTAAGTCGTTTTACCGCTCAGAGTCTATAATAGCAGTGAAAAGATAATTGCTGATACTGGTCTAACAAACAACCTGAAAATTTTGCACTACTTAACTAACTTTGTGATGTGATATAACTGCATTTAGAATACAGTGACTATAGTTTTTTAAATAAAATCAATGTTAATTTGCCGTTGAAATCACTAGACTTGACTAACCTTAATGTTTTCATATAGAGATATGTAAAGTCTAAAGTGTATGTAAACAAATCCATCATAATATTTTGTTTAGATTTAAAAAAAAAACCTGTTGTTACTTTTTACAATTTTAATTCTAAGATTAGTTCTAAATTTTTTTTATAAAAAACGTTTTTTTTCATTAAAATTAAATTAAAATAAAATTTTAAACTGAGTTTGCTTGACAACGAACAACCTCTCAACAACTTTATGAAACATTTATATATTCATACAAAAAATACTCAAAATTTATCTTAAAACCAAAAAATGTACAGGGTGTGCTATTTGAGAAAAGTACCAAATTATCAAAATAAAATTAACACTTTGTATATTAAAAAAAAAAACAATAGTTTGTTTAAAATCAAATTTTTTTTGTTAAAACACTTTTTTTGAAATTTCTTACACTTAAGAAGAAGAGTTTTTTAAGTGTTTCTGTAATTTTAACTAACACTATACAAGGTGTTTCCTAACTAAAGGCAAAAAATAAAACTTTAGGTACATTTTTCAATTTCAAACAAAAAATCTAAATAACTTTTTTTCTACCTTGCTTTGTTTTTGAGATAATCGAAAAACACACATTATTAAGAAAACTTTTTATTTAGCAAAATTTAAGTAAAAAACATTTGTAACAATGGTAACAACAAACAAAACAATATTACTTTAATAAGTTTTCAAAATGACTACCATGAGCGTTGGCGCAAACTTGACAACGCACTAAAAAATAATGATAAACTGCTTTAAAATCTGGTGTGTTTTGAATGTGCAATGCAACATTTGCAAGAGATAACTCTTGTAGCTGCTCCTCGTTGTTTATTGGTTCCGCATAAACCAATTGTGTGTCCCTACACGTAAAAGTCCAATAGATTTAGATCAGGAAATCTTGCAGGCCAGTTCACTAGACCTCTTCTACTAATCCACCTACCATTAAAATTATTGTTAAGCTATCAAACTACATACCGTCCAACATAGGGCGGTGCTCTATCGTGCTGGTACTACATTCTGTTACGTAAGGCAAGATGGATTTTGTTATCTAGCAAACTGTCCATTTAATTTTAGAGAAGTAAACCAGTATTTATACGAGGCAGGGCCGGGTTTAGACTTAATAAGGCCCTAAGCTATTTGTGATATGGGGCTGTTTATAAGCATGCCTAGAGAGTTAATCTAAAATACAACTAAGAAGTATATAGACACTAAAATAATAAATCTTTAACTTAAAATCATGTTTATTTATAACAAACTTAAAAATGTAAACTTTGGTAAAAAGAAACAAAAGTTTTTTTTAAAGCACAATTTACAAAGACTTATTATCTAATCTTTAAAAACACGCTATAAAGATAAAAAAAAAAAATTAATCTAAAATATTTTTTTCTTGCCTTTACCAGAACAAAGTCACTGTTGACATCATCAAATGATAAACTGCGTTGTTTGTCACTTTTGATGCACATGAGACTAAGGGAACATAATTTATTTTGAGTCATTGTTGTTCTAAATTTATTTTTTATACTCTTCAGCTGAGAAAAAAAATTTTCTCCACAGCAATTTGCAATTGTCATACTAAGAAACAATCCCAAAATTCCTTCTATATTAGAGAATGCTGATTAAACAAGATTGTTAAATATTATCCTATACAGATCCTGATGTGTCAAACTATCCGCTGAACCATAAGGTTGACTATGTTTAATATACTGATAAAAATGCTTGACTTCTCCTACAAGATTCAGGTCCACATTTTCATCATTTTGCCAAAAAGTACTAATTTTTTCACAATTCTCTGTTTTTGTAGCTTTTAATTTTGTTTAAAAAAAATTAAAAAATTTGCAGCATCATTGTATGCTGAGGCTCTCTGTGTCAGACTTGTCTCTAATGCATCCATCACAGGTATAAATGTTTTGATTCTGAACTTGTTTCTTGGCACAAAGTTCTCTAAAGCATTATTTTCATCATTATTGAAATGCCTTCTTCTATATCTGCTTATTTGTAATTAACATGAGGCAATTTTTTCTTAGCTTTATTTTTAATAATCGAACAAATCCTTGAAACTTTTAACAAAATTCGAAAGTTAAGTATACAATTTTCTACATACTTTTAAAATAATTTGGGGGTTTTGCACTGATTGACTAGTCTTGTGGAATTCACCCAGCAAGTAACTCCACAAATATAACATGACCATAAATTCCAACTTCTCTATTTTATTCAAAATATTTATGGCTTAATTTCTTGTTTTGCCTTTCTGTGTAGTATCAATATACATGCAATGCATAAATTATTGCATCATAACTATCAAGTATTGCACTTGTGGCCATTAAATGTACTTCTCATCTGAATGCCAGCAGTACTGGAAGAAAAGAAATTATATATTTCTTGAACAATTCTAAAAAGTTTACTGCATCTAAACAGCCAACAAACAAGGTTCAAGAAATGACCAGCACATGGAATATACCTAGCATACTTGTTAATGTTCAATATTTTGCATTTGTACGGTAGTTGTGCACCATCTTAGCCATACCTTTCCCTGTGTAGATACCCATTTTTAGGAAAGTTAGAAAACGTTCAATCGTTTAGTAAAACATACCTCACAATAACAGTGAGCTGATCAATATGGTACCGAACCTGCAGTTCTTAAATCATCCAAAATTAAGTTTCTTATTTTATGTGCCATAATTTGGCTAAATTTAACACGTAAGATAAGATGTGACACCTAATCTTTTATTTCTAGTTTTTTATATATGGCTTGCTAAAAAAAGTTTAAATTTTGCTATAAGTTCAAGTAATTCAAGGAAATTTCTATTGTAAGGAAAACCAAAGGTTTCCTTGTCTCCTCCAAAAAGGTAAACCACGCTTTGCCATAGTAATTATGACTGACACAACACGTTTAAGAACATTTTTCCAGTACTGCCGTTTATTATTTTTCTGTTCTGCTTCTGGCAATCAATTGTTGAACCACGTATTTTTGCAGGATATGTTACCAGAGCTGTTCTATGGACTACAGAATTTTTATAACTTTGAACTAGATAGGTGTTGCGCCTATTTCAAAATCCATCAAATGTATTACACGTATCGTGTAGAAGAAGAATTTGAAAAGAATTTACACACAAAATAGTTTTGGTACACAACCAGTTGTTGCCAAATATACTAACTATTCTCTGCAAAAAAATTTACCATTAACCCGTTTGGGATAGAACAAGCTTTTTGAGCAAAATCTGTATGTGTTGGTTTGCAAAAAGCTTCTTTGATTTTTCAAATGAGCCATTTGTGTGCTGACATTTTGACAGACCTTTTTCTACCCAGTATAAATCTAATCTTTACTTAATTTTTTTTTTTGAGCCACCAAGAAAGTGCGGGCCCTAAGCTATAGCTTGTGTAGCTTATACGTAAATCCTGCACTGAAACGAGGTGGTAAGATTTGAGTTGGCAGTAGTTGCCCATTAAAAACCTCACACCATGTGTTAACTGCAAATCTTTGTTGGTAAACTAGTACCCTAACTGCGTACGGATTTCCTAATGACCAGATATGCGCATTATGTATATTGTTAATGCTATCAATCTCGTGAACATAGATTTATCGCTCCACAATATTGAACTAAAAAAGTTTGGATTTTTTTTATGTTGTTCAAGAAGCCATTGAGAAAATGCAAGTCGTTGTGCTGCGTCGCCTAGTTGTAGGTATTGTAATTTTTGATAATGATATGGGTGAAAAATTTTCTTATTTAAGGTTTCCCAGACAAAGTTTTTAGTTAGTTGTAAACGGGCAAAAAGTAGCCTAACGCTAACCCCTGGTTTATCAAAAACTGCGTCAATTATTTGTTCCTCTTCTGCTATGGTGTGCTGTTGATGTGGACCTCCACTACGGCAATTTCCTATTTCAAATTCACAAATCCTTCGAAATGCGTCCGAAAATAGGCGGTTGCTTTCTGTCGGGAAATCTTAATTGATACTTGCGACATGCAGCTAGGACATTGCCATTACAGAATTCGTAAGCAAAAATGATATCTTTGTTGTTAAACAGCATTTTTATCAAATTTGATGATCAAATCCGTTTATCATTTCTGAAATTTGTTTTTTTATAAACATACACAAAATATTACTGCATTTTGTAATTAACGCAATACTGCTATCTTGCAGAGTTTTGAATGTTACTAAAAGCTTACACTCTAGAATAATAAAAAATACAATTTACTGCTAAGTAAGTTCGTCAAGGATCTCAGTGAGTTGACTTAGTTGTGTATCACAGAGTACGGTATATTTAATGCAAATATTAAATGTCAAATTATACTTAATTTTTAGATTATTAATGTAGTTAACATAACATTATAAAATGTTTTTAACTTTGTTAGGTAATATTAAGTAAAATGGCTTAATTATTCTTGTTATATAAAGCGACGACAATCTAAAGTACGGATCGCCAACTTTAGATTGTTGGCTGAGCAACAAAATGCAATTACGTTCTAAACATAATAATTTGTTAAATAAATAAAATAATTTTAAATTTAATTTATAAAAAATCTCATAGATTGTATAATATTATAAATGTCTTAATTAATTTTTGAGACTAACTTAGAAACAATTATAAAATTAAAATAATTTCGTATATATTAAACGTATAAAGTTTTGAAATTAATAGTAATTTGTAAAAGTACTAAAACCAGGTTGAATATCAATTACTAGCATGGTTGCTCATCCATATGAATGCAAATTTCGTCCAGTTCTGAGGATAATTCAAAGTTTCGGTGCATCACATATTGATATTGATTTTAACCGACCAACTTGAATTTAGAATAATAGATTTATAGTTCCTCATTGTTTGAAACAATTTTACTCAAACTATATGTGATAGCTATTGCCGTTGTTAGTATTTTAATAAAGGGTTCGTCCTTCTTTTGTGAAGTGTCATATGTGCTTAGCACACGCGTGCCTAATAAATTCAATTTAACAATACCACGCATGAAGCTTGACTGACCAGTTAAAAAGAACGCCCAAACGGCCCGCACGGGGATACTGCATTTTTTATTTAGAAACCCGTTTGAACATAAAATTTAATAAAAAATGAGTGTGCATATGTGGGCAATTTTTCAATATTAAATGTATTTTAAGTTTTATAAATTTGAAACGTATTGAATGTACCCAGATATTAGTCAATATAAATTTGTAACGGTTCTAAAGTGTGAAATATTGATTAATAGCTTTTAAATATAATTTATTTCTATTTTCTATTGTATTATCATTTCTTTAACGCATCAGTTGTGTTATGCGGTTAGTACTAAAAACACGATCAGGGGATTACAAGTTGGGGACATTTTTTTCAATAAATTGTCATTGACTTACAATAATATGGGATTTTTTTTGGTATTATATTTATATATGAAAGCGTCCTTTTCTATGAGGCCCCTTCAGTGCTTAATGTAGGACTAAATGAGTTACCTAAAATCCAGGTAGATTTTTTTATAAATAAAAAAGGGGTTCGCAAAAAACCTTTTATCTGGACCATTTTTTGCCAATACAAATATAATGGCATTTGTACAAATCGGCAAAGTCACAAGTGCCGTTCAAGGGGTAACATATTTAACTTGTTGGGTTTATTTCTCACGAGATGATCAATATTTTACCTTTTTTCTGTTTGTTTAGTGTCAAAGGGTCATATTTTGAATGACAGTTTTAGAAAATTACGTTCAGTCGGGGTAACATTTAATTTTCTGCAATCCATAATTCTATTTACACGTTTGTATAAATATTATATATTATTGATATATCTTTTTATTAACCAAATTATTGGTTGTTAATTATTGTAACTATTGATCATATAATCACTTTAAGATAATAACACCATATTATTATTTTTTAAATATTAAATGTTAGACATTATATTTTGTGCAATAAAGTACACTGTATTATACCTTTTTTTACAAGTATGAACGTTGCACAAAAGACTTGGTAAGTGGTGCAAATCATACAAGTGGAAAATAGTCAGTAAGCTGCAGATTAAGCTTTATTATAATTATATAAAATAGCTATATAATATATTTTAGTTGTAGAAAAAGTATATTGTTTAACTTGCACGTAATGCTCATTTTGCACTCATTTGAGTTTTTTTCACACATTGTGATATTTCATTACGCACATGTAATGTGTGATATAACATACTTTTCCTTGGCAACAATAGTTTCGTAATGGATACATTACAAGCAAGAATTAAAGCAAATATATTACGTGACAAATATATAGATTTTGATATAACATAGATAGATATTAATTATTAAATATTAAACACGCTATAGACGTGCGCATTGAAACGTTTGAAATAGCATAAGTTTTTTTTGCAATAACAGTTTTATAAATAACACAGTAAAAAGTAAAAAAAAACTTCAAATATTATTGTTTCGTTTTTATTAATTAAAAAACTTTTACAGATTATTCTTTTTTAAAACTTTACAATCTTTTTGCAAATATGTTTTAATAGAATTATCTTAATTATCTTAAACATTAAAAAATATTAAAGAAATTAAAAATATAATCATAGCAAATTATTCTAAAATAGGTGGGACCATTAATAAACAACATTAGAGAAATAGAATAGCACATATGTAAAAGTCTAAAACATTTCAACAAAACAGTAACATTGTCGATAACAATCAGTTCAAGCTTTGTAACAAATGTAAAACCCTCAGTAGAAACTTATATAATGAGTACAAACTTCAATCAAGCCAAATGCAATAATTCCGATAATTCTAAACAAGCGCAAAAACTACCAAAGAAGAGGTAAAATTGCCCAAAATTGAGTAAAATTTTTGAAATGAGTTTTTTTGTTATACAATGCTGTTTTCTACTAGATTTTTCCAAATCAATTGTCATCAACAAGAATATACAACGCACAAAAAAAGTTGTAAGTTTAATAATACCAAGAAAAAAATGTTTTTTTGTTTATTTTATTGTGGAAATTTGGTAAACTTTTTTTTTTCAAATAAAGCACCCTGTATATTTTTACATTTTTTATTCTAAGACTAGTTTTGAGTATTTTCTGTAAAAATATTTTATTTTATAAAATGCACTAGTTTTGAGTTAAAAGCAAACTACTGATCTAATTTTAAAGTAAGTGTAATTCTATCTATATCTGTTTTTGCCTGCCCGTACCAAAAGACTTAAAACTAACATTTAGTGCTCACTGTAATATATTGTGTTCAAAAACTAGAAAAATGCTTAGGTGCATCACAATCTTTAGCCATAAGTGTAGATGCCTATATAATTTTATACCGTTTGTGAGATCAGTATATTTACATAGTTATATAATATAGTTCCCTTATCAACCCACACATTAAAAATTGAGAAAATTTAAAACAAATTCTAAAGATCATTAGTAGAGCCAAAACTAGTATTTGTAAGAATAAATTTGTAATAAAAAACATAGTAAATTGCTTTATTATTTCATGAACATGATTTATCATGTAGTAGAGGTTACAACAATTAATTATTTTTTTATTTTTTAATACACTTCTGCGGCCAAATGAATTTATATAAAGAAATCTTAGCAAGCTTAAAAGATATGAAAATTATAATTGATCTAAAGTTAATTAATGGCTACATTATTTGCTTAAATTGTTGAGCAAAACAAACTTTAATTTTTGCAAAACCAAGTATAATAGGCATTCACATCCTTTCATAGTCTTGAAAAAGTGACAGTCAATCTATATAC
Source organism: Tachinus rufipes (assembly GCA_963932245.1). Taxonomy (NCBI): domain Eukaryota; kingdom Metazoa; phylum Arthropoda; class Insecta; order Coleoptera; family Staphylinidae; genus Tachinus; species Tachinus rufipes. Next base: position 63,751,089 of record OZ010745.1, on the reverse strand, counting down.
AAGTCAAATTATTAATACATTAGTCTTATAGTCGTAGAAAAAATATATTGTGCAACTAAGTATTCATTTTCCACTTGTATGAGTTGCACTATATTTTTAACAAATTGTATTTTTTTATTTATTTTTATTGTAAAATAAATGATCGTACAACAATTTAATAAAATATATAACAGAATTTGCTTATTTTGTTTATTTTACATTAAAATAATGATTATTATTTCCTCTTTTTATTTATATAAGATTAATATACGTCAATATAAAGTAAAAATTGCATATATAGTGAGCCAAATTTAACGCTCCTATTAATAGTAAATTAAGTAACAAGGACAGAAAAGCTATGTTTGCAGCACGCCGATGTTTAGCCGCACAAACCAAGCAACTATTGTTTACCAGCATATAGTAAATAAGTGAAAAAAAACTGACAAAATCAAAAAAAAAGGTTTTTTTTCATCAAACAAAGTAAAAAATCAGTTTTTTTTTAGCGGGTTACAATGTATTTGATAGCCTAAAAACGCTGCTTATATTTTTTCTGTCCTTTAGAGTAGACAGGCCAAAAAATCTATTTTTACTAATATTGTTTTCAGATAAATGCGCTACTTGCACTCATTGTAACTTTGTACATTATATAATTATGTAGCAGCAGTACCAAACTGTTAAAAAAATTAATACAAGCAAAAATTTTAAATTTTACATTTCATTATACAGGGTTCATTATAAAAGTAATGCGTATTATCTATGAAAAATAGATTTATTGATCGTACTGGTACAAACGCTTAAAATTCTTTAAAATACTCTCCTCGTGCATTAATACACTTTCGAAGACGTGTCTGCTACGCCTGAAAGGCACCCAGAAACTCCTCAACAGGAATGTCTTTTAATAACCCTGTAACATTGTTTTGGATGTTTTCCACGAACTCGCAGTGCTTTTCTTTCAGCTCTCTCTTTAGTTGGAAAAACAAAAAAAAGTTGCACGGAGCTAAGTCGGGACTGTAGGGGAGCTGGGGGATCACTGAGGTGTTGCTTTGAGCCAAGAAGTTGGTAACGATGACGGCCGTTTGACCCCAGGCATTGTCATGGTGGAGCTTGACCGTGACTTTGATGCCGGTCCTAATTTTTTGAGCACCTTGAGGTAAAAGGTTGAGTTGACAGTTTCTCTTTGCGGTACAAACTCAAAATGGACAATTCCTCGGACGTCAAAGAAGATAATGAACATCGTTTTGATGCAAAACTTGCTCATTTGCGTTTTCTTGAGGCGCGGAGATGACTTTTTGTGCCTTTTTGATTCTGGGTCGTACTCGAACATCTAGGATTCGTCTCTGTTTACGACAGAGTTGAGAAAATCCTGCTCATTTTGAATCAAATCCAAAAGTTCTTGACAACGCAAAATTGCGCTACAAAATCGTGTTACAAAGTCAAAAAACACTTATCGCGCGGAGACAAGTCTTCTCTGCTCAGACAGTTGAAGCAAATTGGTGACCGGCTGCGTTGGAAACGCAGATCCTTCTCCACATTTCCCGACCGGTTTTACCGGGCTGAGATGGATAGTCGCGCCACAATAAAATCATGCGCATTTCATAATGGACCTTGTACATTCACAACTACTAGCAAAACTATATTAATTGTTATTTAAAAAAAAAAACTAAATTTGATGTTCAATGAACTATGACTCTTAAAGTTTAAGCAAACGTTTTGACAAAATAATTAAATGTTTTATGACACTTTTTAAACCGCGCTCTGAAATTTGTTAACTTTACAAATATCGTTAATTCTCAAAAAATATAAAACCAGTAAATAATTTAAAGTTTAAAAACGTTTAATTATTAGATTGTTTTCCAATCCTATTTTACACTATTTATTTGTCATTATTATTATCATAATGACATTTACTAGTATTGAAATAGAGTAAAAAGATGACTTTTTCACTACATTTCAACACTGGTAATTAAAAGTATGTAATTATAACATTGATTAGTTTAATAATTTTTTAATGTATTTCTTAATTTAACATTTTGAAATATGTTTTTTGTTTCAAAATAAAGATGCTTTTAGTTGTAAGTAATGAACAATTACGGCGATATTGCATAAATAACTATTAAATAATTAAATTTTTCCAAAAAGATTTGATGAAATATTTTTATTTGGTCTGATTTGAAAGAAAAAGTCATTGAAATTTGATTTTTACAATTTTTTTGGATATATCTCATCAACTTATAAAGTATAAAATCAAAAAAAATATTTTGTAAAAATCATCCATTGATGAAGTGTTGTATTTTTGCATATTCTTTATATTAATCAGTTTGCGTAGCATTCTTATTGTCGACGTCAGATAATTGGTAGTACTGTTTTTCTTATGAGGAAAGTTTTTTATATTATCTAGCTAGCTATGAAAATAATATGCTATTGCAATAGTTTTCTAATGTCAAGTTTCTGTGACATTTTATAGTATCACCTCCAAGTTATGTTCAACAAAAATGAGTAATTTGTAACTAGAACATAGAAGCGCCATAAATTTTTTACCCAAAAAATATTTATGAAAGCATGGTGGCAGTGTATAATAAAAATAATCTGTCAATTCATTCATGATGACCTCAGAAAACATAAACATCAACAAAATTGAAGATTTAGTGTTGATTGATAGCCAAGTAGTAGTTTCAGCTGTAGCTAGAAAAATAAGAATATCAAAAACAAATGTTTTTAAAATTCTACATGATTTAAATGTTCTATAAAATTTGCCTCCAACGAATAAGCTGGGCGGTATACTTTTGTGCATTACAAAACTACCGCAATTAAGTTTAGTTCCAAATCTGTATTTAACCCAAGTTATTTTTTTTTTGGCTAACTGTTTAGAAATTTATACAACAAACCTAACTTAACCTAACTATAGTTTGTTAGTAAAGTTTTTAAAGTCAATAAATAATTAAATGTTTTAATTATTAATAGTATATTTTTATCTTATTAAAACTGATGCAATGTATACAATAGTTTGTAATATTTATTTGTATAATTTAATTGTCTCCGATTTATAATATTAGATAGAAACGCTTTATTATGGATGAATAATAAATATATGTTTTGACTCTTGACAAAACTTCCAATAACCTAAATTATTAATAGTTAATTAATAATATAAATTTATTCAAAATTATTGATAATATTTTATTCTACAATAATATATTATCCTGATAGAAATTGAACAATGATATTTTTTGTTGAGCCAAAGCGATGCAGCTGAGCAAAACACCAAACGCACGTTGTACTCCAAAGGGCTTATACTATTTGTTTTTCAAGCATATAAGGAAAAATTAAATAATATTTAAACAAGGTGCGTTCAATAAATAATAATAAATGTAAAATTAATTATATTTACCGATGTCAATAATAACCTATTTAAAAGTGACAACGGCAAATTAATGTGAATGTTAAAAGTACAGCGTCAAAAAACAATATTGTTTTATTTGCTGTGTATAGTATCACAATGTGGAAATTATAGTTCTTTTAAGAATAACATGTTTTTTTTTTATTTAGTAAATAAATAAAAAGTTTACACAAATCCGTTGTTTGTAATTTTTATAATTTATATTTATTCATATTTGATAACTTAGAAGAACAAAGCGCTGTTTTACAAAAAGTGTATAGCTTTGGTAGAAATAATTTAAAGTTTAAAAACGTTTAAAAAAATTATATTGTTTCGCAATCCTATATTGACATGTCAATATTTTATTTGTCATTATTATTGTCATAATAAAATGCTTTCATTTACTAGTATTGAAATAGATCTTATTATCTTCATAATTTATATTTATCCATATTCGATAACTTAGAAAAAAGCGTTGTTTTACAAAAAGCTTATAGCTTTGATAGTTCTTAAAATAATAGTTAATAAATTATTATGTATATTATTATATTAGTCATAAAACATAAAGCAAAAAATATAGTAATAAAATAACATTTTTTTCTTACAAAATAATAAAATAAAGTTATAATTATATTTACTTTATAAATAGTTGGGAGTTTTAATTATTAGTTAAGTAACACGTTAGCAAAGTCAATGGCAACCATGCAATAATGAATATTTCCTAGAATAGAATAAATGATATTGCTATTAGTTATGGACACGTTTTCTGTAGGGGATATATTTTACTAATACGTGATGGCAATTCCGGGCAAAAGTCATTAACTGTATCCGTTTTATTGCGGTGTTAAGGGAGCCAATACGCGATAACTGGACGCAGTAATGTCACGTCTGATAGCAGCCCAGAGGTCGTTAGGGTCGTTATCAGCTACTACCCGAGATGACCCGTCCGCTAGCCGCAAACATCATTACACTCAATGGTTATGTCTTCCAAACACAACACTCTGCATTATAAGCTTTATTATATATGCACACATTTCATAGCTTCAAGCTTCAATCTAATTTACAAACAAGAACACAATTTCATCCCAGAAGTAATTAAAATTGAAGGGAAAGCAAAAGCGTGCGAATTGTTTGTCTTCGGAGTTAAAAAAAAATAAAAGATGAATGTGTAGTGAATAAAATGGGGGACCCTTATCTTGACCGCTAGGGGTGGTCATTCAAGCAGACCGCTCCCTGTTGACCATCCCTCGCATTTCATCCCTCTTATACAATTTCTTTTGACCAAAACCACCCTAGGCACGCGTCTTGAAACTCAATAAGAGTCGTGAATAGCTTTAGTAGTTGTAAGAATTTCACACATACGGGGCAACCTTTGACTCCACGAATAGGGTCATCTCATACATTTTAAGTTGGTACATGCTGCGTTTTATTTCAAATCGTCTAAAAGGCCATAAATAAAATTACACGATAAATCAGCCTGGCCCCATTGCCATGATTAAACTTTAAATTAAACAGATTTTAAATTTTTATATGGCTAAATTTCCGGTACATAAAGCCGTTACCAATTTCTATAAAAATAATCAATCAATAATTGAAAATATAAGTGTAGCGGAAATTGTATCCGTTAATTCCCGGATCTTCACACGCAACCCTTTTCAAACATAAAAAAGAGTAGCAACCCTTTTTGCGCCTTTTTGCAACTCTCCGTTTACCTGGATACATCAGGTAGATAGGGAAGCAAGGGTTACATATACATACAGCATATATTTCACATGCCTAGTTACAATAGATTATATATTTAGGTAACTGTAAAATTAACGGTTGACTAGACGTATGTGTTTCTGGGTCAGTATTAAATATAATAGGTAAAAGTGTAAGGGACTGACAGTTGTTTATTTATTTATTTCTATAATGTTCCCATGTACTTTGATCAGAAAATGTGTAATACCAGTGGATTTTACTGTTGCGTTTCTAGATGGGGACGGACTACATCAAGCCATGTACAAACAGAATCCCCGCTATTAGCAGTAAAAAGCATCGGATTTCTTTGTTTTGTATTAACAGGAGATCTGCTCCTGCAGGGGACTCCACAAAGAAGCCTCTCATTAATATAAAGTAGGTAGAATTGATTTACTTAGATCTACCTAGAGTCTCCACCCCCTCTGTAAAACACAGAGCCGGACAATGCGCGCGCATCTGACCGCTGGACACTGATCAATAATAAGAAGATTGCAAAGTAAGCAAAAGTTGCGTCCGTTATAGCCACAAAACAAGGTTCTTCTCCCCACCACTGAACTAGCACTAGGAGCTTTCCTAAGTATTAGTGAGTCAGCTTTTCACCAGACTTCCTTGCGACGATGTCCATTACCATTGTCTGCATAATATCTTATATACAGTGGGATGATGTATGCAAACTATTTTATTATTAGAATAATTACACGTGCGTTTTATAGCCTTCTCTGCCATGCGTTTCATGATTTATATTAATAAATATAAAATACATTAATTGAACGTGTGCGCTATAGGCACGCTCAATTTTTATCTTGTTCCTTCGGTTTGTTATACAAATTTTCTATTCGTAGGCAGGGATGCCAATAAATTCTTGGCGCATGAAAATTCAAAACTATATTCAAATCTAAGCTGGTAAAAGAAACGATGCATCAAAAATCTCTCTTACAAATGTTGGCGATGATACGTCATCCTAAAATCTGTAATATGTCAGTGTCTGGACCGGGGCTCCGGCCAATATTTCACTGGTCCACAAGAATATAAGATTCCCCACATATGTTTATTTGCATATATACTTTCTTTTGAGAAAAATATACCCGGCAAGCTTTTACGCAAGCAGCTTTTGCCATACATCAGGTTATATTGATGGTCGCGAAAGCGTCTGTCAAAATCCGAACACCGTATAATATATAAATTTGTATTATTTACAAAGTGCCCCCCAACCACTAACGAAAAACCCACTTTAGCGTATACAAATGCAAACATTTTTACACGCTACAAAATATTCATATTAATAATTATTATACATAAACTTATATTTATTTAATAAATAGATTAATAAAAATATTAACAATAAACTTACAAAATGGCTAGTTATGCTTACTTAGTCTGTGAATAATGAAATCGGTCCATTATATCAAACACTATAAAAAAGTAGCTGTCGCGTTTTCAGGTTGGGGTGGGCATCCCCTCGGACAATAATTAGTCATAGGGGGTGGGTTGACGGCCATCTTGTTTATTATGCAGTTGCTTTGTGGAGATTTCTTTCACGATTGACGTTTTCGATTCACACAATGGACAGATTCAGAGACGGACTAAATAAAATACGCCTAAAAGTTTAACTCGAACCCTTTTGCTTATATATTTACGAATAATATTCAGACGTATAAGAGTTTACTGTTTACTATAATGTAATTAAATAAACAGTATTCTAATTTAATTTTTTTATTAATAATTATAATTTTATATTAATCATTGATAAAGTAATTTAAAAAAAAATATAATTTAATTGATTGTTTTATTAAATTATAATATTTTGTAAACAAGTTGATGTAGAATCAATTAATAACTATTATAATTCAACTAATACCAAGTTGAATACATTTTAGTGACTTAAGTGCAATGTATATTTGAAGTAACATCAGTAAAATAAATTAATTATAAATCATTTACTTTACTTTTGGGTAAAATTCTTAAACAATTTTAGAATTAAAAAAAAATTTAAATACCAGTATTTGTATAGTTTTCATTTGAGTCAGTTTAATCATTTTTGTTCGTGGTGTTTATTATAAATTATATTTTATTATGCTATCTATGCTTATTATGAAACAAAAATTCTTATAAAAATTAGTCAAAATTAAATTTAAGAACAAACATAATTAAGTAAGTGGATCTATATTTTATATATGTATTAATATTATTATACAGTATTGTATTATTTATTTTAGGTTATAGTTTGATAAGTGAAGTGATACTAGTATAATTTTTATTTTTACCAAACTTGCCCTGTAATGCCATCGACTGTGTTGTTTATACAGCTGACCATAAAGATATATTTTATGAAATTTAATAAAATGTTATTGTAAAATTGAATTTTAATTTGCGTTACCGTAATAGTCTAACATTTTTTAATAAATAAAATTAAAAACAATTATAGCATACTTGTTTTACTCGATACTACACTTGTTCTTTAATAAACTCGTTTCAGCGTTTTTTTTTAACTTGAACTTCAACACGTGCAATAATAGATATTTTAATATATTTGAGGTAGAAACATTATTAACATACGTATACGTGGTTTGTGAGAACAAATCAGTAAGACAAGTTTTGTTATCAAATAATTGTGTTACCACACAACTATATTTTATCAGCCAATTCAAAATTTAATACATAAATTCTAAAACTTGACTTTCTAATATTTTTATTAAAAATCGTGATTTCAACGTAAAAACATATCATTTAAACAGTATAACACTTTTGTTTAATAGAATTACGCAAAATTGAAAATTTGTCATTTTAAGACCAATTTCATAAGTTATACGACGTTAATTAATTAATGTGACAATTAATTTATTGGTAGATTTGAGGCTAATTTAAAGCAGGCAGTTTCATAATACTATTTTGACTATTAATGCTTCGTTAAATAAGAACGATTAGATTGGCGTTATGAAAAAGTTTTAAGAATGGATAGTAATTTTATCAATAATCAATAGAACATAGATATTAAATAATATTATTAATTTTTTAAATTGCAAAAGCTTTTGTATTATTATATGATCATTATAATATTTGCAATTTGATATTGAAGCATTTTTAGCAAAATTTGACAGTTTCTTTTATATAATAGCACCATTAACGTCTTGTGTTGAAAAAACATGACACATTAAAATTATTATTTCATTAGTTTTTTTTTGTTGATAATTTTATTCAATTTTAACATAGCATTAGGCTGATGAAATAGGAACTTAAGCACATCTTTTTAGTTGTAATATTCGGTAACAAAAAGTGTTTGATAATAAAAATAAAGTTTGGAAAAAACTTATAATGCACACTTTTCTCTAAAAAGTATGTGGTAAAAGATAGGTTTGCACAACCATGTTTTTTACGTTGCTTACAGACGTTTTTATGATAACACAAATTTTATCCAAGACTGTAATCCAAAAAACACATGTGCGGTAAGTAAGTAACTGTATGCAAAAAAGTAACTTAAATCACACACTCAACGCAACTAGAAAAACACAATATTTAACAGAATAAAACACGCCATACAGCTTGATTACTAATGTTTCATTACATGCACTTTCTTCTAGTGTATCTACAATATCACCAGTTAAAAAATACACAAAAATATAGTTTCAATTTAATTATTGATGTATTTTATGTAAATTGCCTCTCTATCCAGTGTGCAGGGTTTCGGGGTATGCACCCACCATCAGTGTGCCTAGCATTGCACTGGTTAAAAAGAAAATGACATATAATCACAATAACTATCATACATTTTATGTATAGACATATGTAAGAGGTAGTGACGCAATGCTTGTGAAAAGAAGGTTGTAGTACAGTTAAATCCTTACACGGGCAAGCAATGGCATTTTTGGCGCGTTTTATTTAAATCAGATGACCGCAAAAAAAGTATCATTTAAATTTAATAAATGATATATTTTATGTAAATTGCCTCTGCACCTAGTGTCATAGAAATGCACACATCAATCGAAAAGGCAATTGTGGAGCAGAAGTAACAAAGATCTAAGTGCCAAAATTGTCAAACAGAAAAATTAAAACAAAAAACCTTCACATACCAAAACAAAAGGTTTTTTATTTTCAAATAATTATCTATTTGTCTGATTATTTACGGAATTTAATGTCCTAGTACTTTACCGTCTGATAGGCTATAGTCGATGGCACATAAAACCTATCTTTAGAAAATATTTCAAGTTTTAGCAAATTTACATTTAGTCCCTTTGTTACTTCTGCTCTTCAATTGATAACTAAAGAAAAAATAATGTTTACTTGATGACGCATATCGATGGTTTTCAAGAAAGGACACAGTAAAAAAAACTAGTTTTGAGAAAACCACTTTTAAAATTAAGTGAACAGAATATATAGGTTTCTCATCATCGTAATGAGTATGGAAGATTCTGCGAGTAGATTGATTTAAATAATTTAAAAATCAATTTTGGTAATGATATTTTATAAAGTACTCTAAAAATAAGCTCTTTGTCTACTCATAATGCGGTAATATCGTTTATCTTTATAAGCGCACTCTCTTAGTAAAACTTAAAAGACTTTTTTTTATAAAAATATACACAATTTGTAGTTGTAGATGAAAATTACAAACTGTTATGTGCAATGCACTATAATAAGTTCTTTATTTCAATAAAATATTATTTTTTTGCATTTTCTCATTATACGTACAAATTACTTGTTTAAAGTAGGTGGTAGTAGATAATGCAATTATCAAAACTATGATTCAGTTTGAAACATATAACACATATTACTTGTTGTTTTGATTTATTTACTATTAGTTTTTTATAATATATAATATATAATATGTATATTTGACTTTTAATATTACATAATTCTTCATGTTTTGTATTCAGCAGTTGTATATGTCAAAATGGCTTGAACTATTGTCTTTTGTCAATAAAATTTTACAACACGGAATATACATATGTTCTACTTATTATTAAGATAGTGATAAAATTAAAAATATTTGTTGTTATGTGTTATTGTCTAGTAGTGATAGAATTAATTGGTGTAAGATTTTAGCTGGTTTCTAATTATGAATAGTGTGTAGAGTATATGATATTTTTTTAGGTTAGTACCTATTTTATATATAGTTTACTGTACTGTTGTTAGATAGATTTAGTGTTTTTAGTGTATTTAGTATAGTTAGACGTTTTAGAGTTTAAGTGGTACATTGAACTATTAAGGTTGTTTGACCACATATAGGTTATTTTAGTAAATAAATTTAATTTTTTATTTGAATCTTGTGTTTACTTAGTTATATATTCAAAAGTAGCTGTAAAGTGACAAATGCTACTTAGCATATCAAAAACTTAAAAAGGCTAAGTTTAATAATTTGCATTAAAAAAACACGTCTGATTCTTTTTAAGGAATGCAATAAATTGACAGTAAATTTACAAATTTATCATTTTTTTATTAATAGCTCCATTTTTTTAATCGACATAAAACACCTATTTAAGTTATCAAATATTCAGTATTTCTAACCCAAATCAAAAGTACCTTTCCAAGTTGTAAGCGGTTAAGGTTTTTTTATTAAGTTAATTGTTATCATGAAAATTTTTAGAATGATGACCAATTTTACGTAGGTTTACTTTGTACCACCTATATCACCAAAGTAATAAGAACAACAACCTGATTACATTTTTGGATCCCAATATGTCAAAAATGTAATTAAACTAATTCAATTTTGGATTGTATAAACTATCTCGTTAAATTATCAATAAAAAAGTACATTATCTGCATTATTGGTTGCATACTAAACTTGCTCCAAGTATAAAATATTTTATTTATTTATTTATTTATTCAATTGCCTTTTTTACCTTTCGGTGTCAGGCGTCCAAGTATAAAATAACGGGGACCTAATCTAACTTAACCTAACTCAACAAGAGTAATGAGGTTAGTAATAGAAATTTGACAAATCTGGTTCAGTGATGAAGCACATTCAATCTTTCTGGATATGTAAGCAAATAAAACTGCAACAGCTCAAAACATCTCTAAAGAATAATTATTAATTTCATCAAACGGATGACTGTTATTAAATAAACATTTTGAAATTTGCTTCGGTTTAGTCTGATTTATTGCATTTAAAAAAATGCGTCTTATCTGAAACATTTTTTACAAACCTTTACCAAAAATGTTGACCGTGTTTTTTAAAGGTTTTTAACCAAATTTTATCTTCTGCAATATGACTATCAGGTAATGTGCGGATTCAAGAATCTCTTTAGAAGTTAAACTGGCAAATATAGGACTACCAAAAGGGATGCATTTAATGGAGCTGCACAAAATATTTCTGAAAGAAAAACTAAGAAGATACCTAAGGACAATGCAAATACCTAGGCTGAATAACACAAGAATGGGAAAAAAGAGAGGAGAATGCCAATGTAGAAAGTAGGACAGAAAAATAGGGTATAGGGAGAGATGGGCCGGGGACAGAATGTGTTGCCGCAGCAGACTGCGTGACTTAAGCAGAGAAGAAAACCGAAAGGTATTGCCATGCGTTAGTTATTCTCAAGGGCCACTTGTTGAGACCAACACCTCAATACGTCCTTAAAAAAAAAAAAAAAAAAATGTGCGGCCCGCGTTTCTAAATGATGTGGGGTTTGAATGCGTTTGTACAATTGATTTTGAGATGTCAATGTACCAATTGCAAATGAAGATTTTAAAATTAATTCAACGTTATAGTGTTTTGATTTGTCTTATCTGATACGTGAATTAAAATGTTCAAATAAACTCGCTCAAACGCCAAATTATTGTCATTAATAATTTTCATGTTTTACATTTTGTTTATTATCAATGCTATACATAAAATCACAATAACTATTGTACATTTTATGTATAAAAATATATTCTATTAGAAGAAACGTTGATTTAACTGTGTTTTTTTCCACACACAACAATTCAACAATTCTCGTAATAGGAGGCATTGCGTTGCCAACTCTTACAAAAATATAGATCTGAAAATATGTTTGGACAATAGAAAAACTAATTATAATTTTTTTTTTTTAATAACATTAAAGATGTTGAAACTATGTTTTATTTAAGCACATAACACTATCAAAAAGTGTGAAAAAATGTATTAGCGCTAGTGTTTGCGTAACTTCCAATAGATACAATAGCATACACTTGAACAACTTTCCAATAATTAGCATGATGTTATTGTAAACTATATTGCAAAGTTCAAAAAAGTTGTGAATATTATATTTTACTACAACTTACGGACACATAGAAGATTCAAACTAATCTTACGTGTAAATTTAATAAATAATGTATTTTATGTAAATTGCCTGTCCACAGTGTAAGATATATCCACTAGTGTTTCAGGGTATGCACCCTTCATCCGTGTGTTGAGCATCTTATTGAGAAACAATTTAAATAAAATCACAATAAATCTTTTACCTTTTATACGTGAGCAATTGTAACACAACATTTTCTTTTCATTTCGCAATAGAGAGCGTTGTAATACCACCTCTCAAATGTTACGTATATTAACAAGACATAACAATAAAAATCAAAAAGTATTGCATTGTAACCACAATCGCAAATACACCAAATACTTTTCATTTAATAATTACTCTAGTATAACCTCAAATATTAAAAAATAACCAAAAGTCAAAACCAAAACAAAAATCAGATCAAGAAATTGGAGATGTAGTATACAATTAGTTTCCAGTTCCCAACTTCACTAAGGTATTATATATTTACAATAAAAAAATTAGCACTGATTCCTACTAATGCAACTGTTATAGAAAAAATAATAATAATAAAGCCTATTATTGTTTTTTTTATAACTTCAAATACCAAAGTCATTAGCTAACTATTTAATAATAAAAACTTCAGGTTAGAGACAATGAAGGAACAATGCAACACATTAAAATGTTTAAATACATAAATACTAAATCTAATATCACAGTTATCAAAATTAGAAATTAATATTAGAAAACCTAATAACTACACCTAACCTACCATCACAGCTGACAACAAAGTTGTAAATGACTTCGATAGTAGTCCTTAAACATAAACATAACCTAATATCACAGATAACACCAAATTTGTAAAATGCTTTGATGCCAGACCCTAAAAACTAACTAAAATAATAACTAAGATTGCACTGAAGTTGTAAAGGACTACGATGCTTTAAACGACTCAACATATTGTTATTATTATTAAATTATGAAAAAAAAAGTCTAAATTTTAATAAATAAATATTTAATTTATATTAAATTATATTGAGTACAATTGATTAGATATTTTTAACTTTGGCTTATATTAATATCCATAAATTTAAATACACTTGTATTTGATTAAAGGTTAAAAAACATAGATGTTTTAAAGTAACAAGAAAAAATAATGTTTTTTATTAACCACAAAATAAAACTGCTACTTTGAAGAAAATTCCAGTCAGTTTTTTTATAACTTGTTTACCTTAGTAAAACAAGTGAATAAATAAATATAATAACATAGATATATTTAAATAAAACGTTACTAGTATATAAGAGTTATATCTGCGCTGCTATCAGGCATTTGTGTGAAATCAAGTCCGTCCCTGATAGACAGATCGACACAAATAGACTAATGGCTAGTATACGGATGTAATTTATTACCGCCACTTCCTAGCAGTCAATGCTAAGAATGTCCTGCTACGCGTCCTTTTCTCTCGCGAGCTTGATAAATTAGAATCCATTTGAAACTTGCATGCTAGTTCATTCAATCGAACCGGAAGAAAGAAATCGCATAATAACGGAAATTACAAAAATAATACTGCTTACCTTAATCGATGAAACACACTTCACACATCACGTGTGTTGTTGATGCAATGTCTGAACTTAAACTAAAGCCCAATTTCAATATTAATATGTGTAAAGTTATTTTCATCTACCTGCGAGACCTAACAGTTCCTTCCGGCATCCCAAATTAAAAAAAAGGGTTGTCCCATTTAACACAATAAAGAATTATATAACCCTTGTACGGGAGCACATATACCTGTCTCCATGTGACGCATACATTATAGGAAGTAGGTAGAATTCTGCACATGGGTCCTTTTATTCCGAATCTAACTGTGAGTGTATCAGATGGTTAGATATCGGCATCAGTGAATCGTATCAAGATGAACATATTAGTTTAGTATTATCTGAGTGTTTCATAAAAGCAATGAGTTAAGAGTACTTTTAGTTGATTTATTAAGAGCTCTCGAACAAATTATGTTAACGATTTTATCAGATTCTGATGTTTGGGTAGTTATATTTACCGCTATTGAATTATAAGCAATGACGGTGTCGGTATGGTATGTATACTAATATAGCCAGGCCATTAGTCAAACTTATAATCAATTTTATTTATAAAAAAGTTTTCTAAAAATTTATAGAAAAATACAAAGTTTATAATAAAATAAATAGGTATTTGGTAAAACTAGTTTTTATTTATAAAACTAGTTTTTATTTATAAAAATTAGTTTTAGTTTAAAGCAAAGAAAATCTCAATGTTTTAGTCTAATGAATATTTTTATTCATATAAAATGCTTCAATAATTTACTTCCAGTATGCGTATGAGCGACGGTGGAAGGGGATCCTCAATTGCTGCTATATCTACTCTGAATGTCCGGAGGCTTGTTTTGATACAGAGATTGATTTGCCGGAAGGATGTTATTTTTACTAAAACTGAACAAACAAATTATTATTAGCCAATTTTAATTTCTCAGAATTTTGATAATTGAATAATTAAATACAGATTTTTTTTAATAAGATTACACCGATGTTTTGAAGAGATTTATGACCAGAAATGATGCTATATTTGCTATTATAATTAACATCATATATCCTATACAAACACAATCAATTACACAATGTATACATTAAGATTATTTATCAACGGTTTGTTGTTTCAAGAAGAAGTTAATTAACATAAACTTATCTGATTTTTTTAAAATACATAGTACATATTTTTGTTATTTTACTAATTCTCTTACAGATATTATAATCCATGCATCAATCCGTTATATTATAAATTTGTACATCTGCTTTTTATGCTCTTAAAAATCAATACCCCAGGTAATAGCATATGGCATATGTATCATACGATATTATTATAATGTACTCAAAATTATGCAAAATGTACCGTTGGATTTGAGCTACCTGAAAAAAAGGTATATTGCATAAGGGCGCACAATATGAGTGTGCCAAAAAAGGATTAAGTATCGCATATATTTAATAGTATAGTCCATTCAAATTTCGTACGTAGATTAAATAACAGAGGGCATATTATTCAGTTTGTCAGTTGTAGGTAGATGTGACATTTGAATATGCATCATTCGGGACAATGCGCATTATACATACGTGCAGCATATGGACAATCAATTTGTGAGCGCAGCTGATTCATTAATTTTCTAAATTAAATTAAATATTTTCTTTAAATTGGTACACATTTAAGTAAATGGTAATAAAATATAATAATGAAATTGTAGTTGACACCCCTGTAATTCATCCCTTTGTATATATTTTTTGGGTATTTTATGTAAACACCCCGCCTAGTGATTTTACACAAAACGCATGTTTTCAACAAAAAATAGAACCAACAATAGAAAATTTACGGAAGCTTAAAATCTATTTTGGGGTAAAATCAGATATAATTAGGGTTTAGATTTCAGTACTTGTAACACCCTATTGTGAATTGTTGTATAGAGTTTAACAAGTGCATAATACTTTAACATGCTGTCAAAATATATTAATTAATATATTTCAAACGCGTATTAAAAACTTTTTTGTTACAAAATAATTAGATTTAAACTAAATATTTATCTAAATTGTTTTCAAATAACTATACAATTTATCAATGTGTTGTCATTCTAACATATATATTATAATATGACAATTTTCAGCAATCATTTATTTACGTTTACGTTTTACAATTTAAATAATACTGAGCATATAGTTTTTTTAATTAAAACGCTTTGTTTATATTTTTTCGTAAACGAATTTGTCATAATTTTATTTTTATCATTATTTATACATAGCTTACAGAACATTTTATGGTTTAACATCAGTTCTATGAATTAATTAAATTTATAAATAGTACATTTTTTGCTAAACTTGAAAAGATAATAAATTGTGGTATAAAGTGATTGTAGCTTCATAACCAATTAACTATTTGTAAACGTTAACATTACTTATAAACTAAATAGGAACGCCTAAAGAGCAAATTAAATATAATTTAATAAAAACGTTTAAAGTTAATTACTCAAACTCAATCCAATTCCTAGAAAGAAACCAAATACAGACTTTTTTTCACAAATCATATCGCTTATTGCAAAACACATAATTAAATACTAATTGATCTCCAATCCCAAATAATTAGTAAACCAAAGTGGTTGTATGTTTTAATATTAAAAAAAAAATTATCTTAATTTTTAATAAATTATATTTATTTCCAATTTTGTTTAATGTAATTGAAAAACTAAAACATCAACTGTATTAACAGAATGAAATGCTTCTCAAAAAATTGCAATAATATACAACATTCAATGTAATTTTATACAAATCATTTGCCGAGATGCTATATTTTCTATTCCATATTACAAGAATCTTTTTTGTTTGTCAAATCATATTTTGACGTCATATTTAATACCTTCTTAGAATATAGAACAATTTCTAATAGTTAGAAATAAATAAATGGAGTCTACAATAACTTGTGCATATCTTATTTAAAACACGTACTAATTAATTTTGAATTGCTCTCTTTGTTTATCAACATTATTATTGAACAAAAAAAGGCTTGTTACTTTTTTTCTTGTCTGGAATCATACGTATCCAGTTCTTTATTCAACTTATGAATAGCATTCTTTCTATTGACTTGAAACCTTATTTTCCTTCTATATTTCATTTATTAACTAACTCAAACTCTCAAAAAATTCTTCCGTACCATACAACCATGTTTCATTCTGTATTGCATCTATACGTGGCGGTTATCTTTTTTTTATTTTTTCCAATTTTTTTATTTTGTTTTTTTTTTGTTTATTGGATTGACGGACCAGAGCAAGGGGGGGAGGAGGTGTATTGAGAAGTTTGCTTTAGTATTTTTTTTAGTTTCTATATCTTATTAGTAGTTTTTTTATCGGTTTATGACGGTATAAAACCCTTAAAGAAATTCTACGATTTTTTTTTGTTTTTTTGTTTTATTGCAAATTTAATTAAAAAAAAATACTAGTGGCGCCATTTCAAGTCTAAACCCTGCCTATAAGCCGCAAAAACCATAAAACTATGTTTTTGTTCTTAATGGGCTGGGCAAAAAAAAAATTTTTTATTTTTTTTTAACCGTCAAAGTTGACGTATTTTCTTGTAAATTAATTGGAAAATATAAATTTGTTCTGTGTATTTGGGTTTTAAGGGTCTAAAACTCAAAAAATCTTTAAAGTAGGCCTATTTTTTAACATAATTTCTTAAAATACACGTTTAGCCGCGCTCAGAGGAACAATACACCAAATATTAAAAATTTGAATTCTGGGGATAATTTTACATAAAAAATAATTAGTGTTGTACTCATCGGCTGTAGAAAAGTCTATCTAGAAACAAATGTTAACATTTTCAAGCAAAAAATGCGTTAAAAATTAATTATTTTTTTATATTGACAAAAAATATTATAAACACACTAGAGTGTAGTTTAAAACTTTTTTTTATCAAGTTTTAATAAACGCCGGGCAAATTTATGTTTAAATGTCAAAAATAATAATATTCTCAAATTTTGGCTCGACTTTAAATTTGTGCCGCAAGCGCAAAAACTATTAAACAAAGAATAAAATAGCCCAAAACTGGTTCAAGCAATAAAAGATGTGTTTGTTAAATTTCGGAAATGAGCTTAAAAAAATACAAGCCAAATAAACTAAAAAAAAATAAAAAATAAAAAATTAAGTAAAAAAAAAATGTGGGCTTTTCTTTGCCAGATAAGCACGACACTAACTATTTTCCATGTAGAATTGATTGCAAAACTCAAATGAAATGGAATTGCCCATATCTCATTTTATAAAAATTGACACTTTATTTATTAGTTAGTGTTTGTTTTTATTTTTGTACGTTAGTAATTTAATTTTTTTTAATATAACATTCTGTATAATATACAATAGTCTATGTATTGCATAATTTCTATTTCTACATTTGTTAAAATTATTACATTGAAGGCAAGGTTTAAGTAGTCTGTAAACATTAACGTTGAATAGTTACGGATTATAGGTTTCGGGAAATAATGAAATTAGAAACTAAAAACTCCAACTGGGCTAGTTAAAAAATCTCTCTTAGAAGCTTTAATCCTACATTTTTACAAATGTTAGTAACGTTATTTTATAACTATAAATTAGGTCAATGTTTGATTGGTTAAACTGTTTAGAAAACCTACTAGGACTTGTTTTGTCAATTTAATCATAATCACGATAGACTTTGATTTTGACTTATAGAGTTTTGTGTTTCTTAAATTCAGTCCAAATATTTAATGAAACTTGTAATCTTTTGATGGGTTTGTTCCGAATTGGCCTCTGTTCGTTTATTTAAATGAATCGCAGATTTAAACAAGGAATTAATGTATTTAGAGCAAGCTATAATAATATAATGTTATTGCGTTTTATGCCTGCCGCCAGGTTGGGATTAGTTGTTGTTAGAGAGTAAGTTTGATAATGAACAAAGTATTATGATCCTTTGGGTACAAAATTTCACTAGTCCTTAACTTCCTACGCTTAAAATAAATTAGAAAAAGATATTTGGTTTGTATATGTTACCGTAAAAGCCTGAAAAGCTGTAAATTCTAAATTTTAAGAGTTAATTTTTGGATTAATCAAAATAATTTTGAACTTTTGTCACGTCATAGCGGTTAATTTTACAATTTTGTATTTTATGTTAGTAAACCTCTGTGCAAGCATGTTGTATTAAAAACAACTGATGCAAAACGTTTTTATAATTAAATATGCAAAACGTTTTTATAATTAAATATAATATACAGGGTTAGTTATTAATTATAATTACCGGAACACCTAAATAATTTTCCAACCGTAAAACATTAAAAAAAAACCAAGTGATTAAAAATATTTTTAATATACAAGGTAGAAATTTGGTAAGCATTTTTTTTTTAAATTGAACACCCTGTGTATTTTTATATATTTTTTTTTAATTAATTCTGAGTATTTTTGGATTTTTTTTTTTATAAAATGGATAATTTTTGAGTTATAAGCAAACTCCTGAACTTAAAATTATAAATATTTTCTCACAAACATACACAATTATTTCAACTAAACAAATAAAAAAAAAAACAATAACATCAAAAACCAATAACAAAACAATTATTAAATTGTTAAAAATGTAGAAATATACAAGATGTTCTATTTAAAAAAAACCTAAATTTTATAATAAAATAAACACCCAGTATATTTTAAAATTTTTCTAAATTTTAAGATAAGTTTTAAGAATAATTCTAAGTATTCAAAAATGAAAAAATATAAGGGTGTTTATTTTTTTATAATTTTTTTTTAATGAAACACCCTGTATATTTTTACATTTATAATGATTTAATGATTTTTTTGTTATTTGTTTTTAATGTTATTGTTTTTTTATTTGTTTTGTTACATTCAATGTCTATGTTTGTGAGAAAATGTTTTTTATTGTAAGTTCAGGAGTTTGCGTAAAACTCAAAAATGATGCATTAATAAAAAGAAAAATTTTACAAAAAATACTCAAAATTAATCTTAAAATCAAAAATTGTTAAAAATATTATTAATGAATAATTTGTTTAAAGCCAAACAACTTTTGATTGAAATTTTATTTTTGAAATTTTTTACGGTTGAAGAATTATTTGTGTTCCGGTAATTTTGACTAACCCCGTATAGTAAACTATATTTGTAAAGTAGCTTATTTGTAAAACTTGTAAAATGAAATGTAAAAAACCGGTTTATTATAGATTAAATCGGTTTGATATTTTGAGTACTACTGGTAAGGATACGCTTATTGGATCGTGTTTACTAGAATGTGGAGATATACTGTATTTTGTAACTTGTAAGACTTATTTACGGCAATACACAAAGCAGATTTTATCCATACTACTCACAAAAATGATTTCAAGATACCATCAAGTCAATTTTATCATCATACAATCAAACCTTGCAAATGATTATAAATTTGTAATGGTTTATCAGGATCATTTTTCCAAACTTATTGTAATGCGCACTCTTTTTAGCAAACACGCCAAAAAAATTGCCTACAATTTTTTAGACACGTTTACACTTTTGGGCTTTTAACTGTGCAAAAATTGTGCATAAAAAACTGCGTTACATCTCAACACAGTCACTAAGCTTACCAGGTATTAAAAAAGCAAGCAAGTAATGTTAGTATATTTGATTGGGAAACAGTAAAGTCAAAATTCCTGAAGTATATTGATGTAAAATATACCAAAAGACTCGGTTATTATAACAGATATTCAAGATCAAGACTTTTATTGTTTTAGATCAAATAGAGAAATTCTTGCGCAGTTATTTACTGAAAATAAATTTACCATATGGTTAATTTGCCGCTGTTGTTCATGCTCTTAAATAAATAAGAGATGCAATGTAAAAAAATCGTTCATTTGGCGTCCAAAAGTTTCAAAGATGTAAATGTACTCAAAAATATTCTACCAAAAGATGTTTATGTAGATAATCTGACTAATATATACATAAAATAATATGTAGAATAAATAAACATTTGTATTTTTATAATAAACATTTTTAGTGCATTTTGGTGAGTTTGTGTTTTTTAATCTTTAATAATACATTTATTATGGATGCTTTTAGTAATTTGAATTAGTAAATCTTGATATTGATATCTTTGGCTTGGTATAAGCTCAACATTAAATAATTTACATCTTTTTTTCTACATTTATTTATTTTCCAATTATTGAGCTTTTGCAGCAACATATATACAGCTTATCTTATATTTAGTTAAAAGATATGGTTTAACATACTTTGCACAATTTTTTTTAGAATGTATTTGTTAACAATAGTTTGTTATAATATTATTATTATTTTTCTATTTTTGCATATAATCAATAAGAATTTATTTTCATATTGTTTAGTTTATTTGTTTTAATCTTTTTATGTCAAAAAATTTGTATCTCGAGTTTTCCAGTTGCTGTTGCTGGTTACTTTTGCTTAAATTTGTTATTTTATTATCTATTTTATTTTTATATAGAAAATCATTTATTTTACTTTACTTCAATGTTTATATGTAAACAGTTATTTACAAATTTTGCACTATTTTTGTTTAATCACTAAATCATTATTTTGTCGATTTTTTAACAGTTACACTTTGAAAGGTATTTACTTACGTTTGTTATGCACTATCATTAATTTACAATCATTATATATTGGTTTATTTTAATTTTTTCTACGGATGACATTTCACACAATTTTAAAAAGATTCAATAACAGGGTTATAATACTAAAATTAAAACTTTAACATTAATAAATCCAAATTCAAATATATAATTATAAACATTAGTATTATGATATACATTATTACTTAGACTTTAATATGTGTCATGGCGGCTATGGTGTCTACTAAAAGGTACTTACATTTCATACAATAACTCGTGCAGTTTTTGCAAAACTACACAGTTCTTCATGTCACTCTGTCACTTCCTACACTAGTTGTTACAGATTTTGAAAACAATAATTATAAAGTATGTTATTTGGCAGTAAATTGTTTGTAACGTTACGTTATGTCGGCTTTTGACAAGAAACCATTAGTCAGCAATTATTCTGGTAATGTTTGATGTCAGTTTTCTTGTTTTAAACACCGGTGTTGGAGTTTATTTATTAGTGTTTGGTTGTTTAACACCATCCACAACGCGTTGTTGCTGTTTTTTTTGCTTACTGAGCGTTTTTGGTGTTTGGGCGTAACAAATAGAAAAATGAATACCAAATTTTTAATTATTTAATTTAATTTCCATCATATCACTAAACAATTTACAAATTTTGGAATAAACATGTCAATACCTTCAACGTATTTTAAAGTCAGTTAGTATATTATAAGCAAGTAAATGCAGTAGAAGTGATATATTTACAAAATGAATGATTTTTTGCAATTAATGACAACAAGATTTTATTTCAATTGGATAATCTCTAAGCTATCTATGTGTTTGTAATACATATGTTTACTTTATTAATAACTAATATTTTAGTTATTTTTTCTATATTATTGTCTTTTACATTTGTAGAGACCAATATTAAATAATGTTGCAGGTATCTTCAGTATCTGGGCCATTTTGGATTTTAAAATTATAATCGAATTTGAAAGTTTATGAAAAACACACGACTTGATCGCGTCCATATTATATATTTACGTAGAAAAATAAACCGAGTTGCATGATGTTCCTGTGGTGGTTGTAAAGTGGGTTTTGAAATGGTGGTAAGAGTTGCGGGTGGTTCTCCTTGCAAGGACTAAGGTAGAAAGGACTTATATGTCCTTTGCATTCACGTAAGCTGCGGACTCGTTCGCATCAGAGCTCACGACAGATTGGCTACACCTAATCCCATGCAAAATATTATATATTTTCCTTCTTGAACTGGATTTGCATTCACAATTTTCTTTATAAAGGAGATGTTCCTGTATGAATATACAATTTTCCATCCTCAATATTAAAAATATTAATATCGCTTACATTTTATTTGCAATTTTATTTTGTAAAGCGTATATTAATTTAATCATGCGTTTCCTTCAGACTCAAGTTTATTGATTAAATTGTTTGGCATCAATACACTTGTTGACTTATAAGAATATAAACGTATATATTATAAAATAATAGATGGGATAAAATAAAAGTTTTCTTTTGTGCAAACAGTAATTTTATAAATTTATGAGAATAGGTGGATAAGAAATAAGTTTATATTTTATGCATAGATGGACACATATGGACAGGATCAAGTGCTCATTTCATTTTATATGACTCTATACTAAAACTGTCGTTTCGTGTTTTCAGTAATATCTTTTTATCCCATAAAAGTTTGCCTTTAAAATAATTGATTGCTGTTTAATTTTTGATACTAAAAACAAGATACGCTTATATAAGCTTTAATACCAATTCAAACAAATTTTTGCTAATATTTACAAAAACATTCCAGATTTTAAAAATTAAAATCGATTTAGTTTAAAATACAGAATATTTAATTAAAGTTGATTAAATAATTAAAACTTTAGAAAAAACTTATTTTTATTTTAGTTTAAATTTACTATAAAGATTATTCAAAATGACCACTGTTGCTCTTGAGGCACATTCTGACTCTTCTTCAGAGAGATCTGGTTGCCTAACGTAACATATTATTGTTATACTAAATTAGTTCTTATGTCTCAAAAATGCGTGTCTTAAAATTTTCAACAGTTTTTAATGGTGTTTGGTATACCAAATTTTTTATATGGTTTCATAAATATTAATCTAAAGAAGTAGAGTCCGGAGATTTCAAGGGCCAGGAGTGCTGTTCTTCTCTACCAACTACACGTTCTCCAAATTGTTAATTTAAATTTTTTTTACTTGCAATGCAAAATGCAAGAGGGTACCATTGTGTTGGTACCACATACCATGCTGATTATCAGAGGGACATCATCTAACAATTTTTCACAAATAATATTCTACAAAATTTAAATTGCTGTAGGCGTTAAATGGTTTTTGAAAACAAATAAACTAATAAGCAAGTTATCAAAAAACTGAAAACATATGTTGATAATTTGACATTGTAATTTTTTGTGAATTCTCTAAATTCCGCGCATGTTTTTTTTTCTATTAATCAATTCTATGTAAATGTTGTCTTAATCGTGAATAAAATTTGTAGATGTCTATTTTAAATGATTTGATGTTTTTCAAACTTTTGTGGTAGGTACATTATATTGTATCGATACATGACAAATATAATTTTTTGCATTATGTAGTTTTCATTGTCTAGTACTTGCTGTAGGTGATGTGCACTAGTTAGAAAAGTTATCGGTTTAGTATTTGCCGATTAAAAAATCTTAAACAATATTACCGATTAACTAGTAATAAATCTCTATCACAAAAACCGCAGATGTAATAAATATTGGCGTTCTCTCGTTTGTATTAAATAATAATAATAATAATAATAATAATAATAATAATAATAATAATAATAATAATAATAATAATAATAATAATAATGATATACTTCCTGAGTGTAAAAAAAGAATCCACAGCACAATTTTTATCAAAATTTTAGATAATAAATTTTTGATCTATTTATTTTGGAGTATAAAAATTAAAAAAATGTTATTGCTAATTTTTTTTTTATTTTATTGTGCAAATCAGATCTATATTTAAATGAAAATATGCCCCGACTTGTCAACGTCTTGTTTTTTTTAATAATTAAGCAATTTTAAACGCGATAGAGTAATCGGGCTCGGGTTTGTCAATTTGTGATATTGCATTAACAAGTTGGTAGAAATATCAATACAATAGCTTGATGTTGGTGTAGATGGATCAAAAGACAAGTACAGCGGTAGAGATTACAACCTGAATGTTCTAGAAACACTACAAAACGTAAAGACTGGGTTCTTTGGCTTGTTGCTCTCCAGGACTGATTTTTAACAACAACAGCAAATTAGAGATGTTTGGGTCATTTGATTTCAAGTTCTACCGCTTTTTCTATTATTTGCCCTTAACTATTTACTATAAAAAGTGCAATGAAAATGGGATGATTTATAAGAGCAAATTATCTTAAGCATAAATCTAGATTTTGTTTGTATGCCCACAACGTTTGTAAGCTGAAATTGTAAATTGAAATGATATTCAGATCTTACACCCGGGATAGTGGTACGGAAAAAAATTGCTTATGAAACTAAAGCTTTGTTTATTCCAAGAACATTAAACGTAAGTTGCTACTTTAACACAATTCTAGAAACAAAATTAATGCTTTATCTGAGAAGGTTAGAAACCCCGATTTTTCAACAGAATAATGCAAAGCCGCATACACCTAGAGTAGCTGTAGTTTAATTTATTAAGTGGAACTAAAACTAAGAATTGGATGCGGTTGTGTTAGAAATACACATGTATCGAAAAATTGCGATACCTGCTGTGTTAGCGCAACAGGGCAGTGACCGGGACAATTAAATTTGCCGAATAGTGATAAAGTGGATTGCGTTAGCGTTTTGTATTTGAAATAAAAAAATAGAAAAATAGAGCATTTGCCACCTACAAATAGAAAGAAACAAAACATGGTGAAACAAACCAAGGAGGAGGAGGAGGAGAGTAACAGTACCAAAAGGGGAAGAAAAATTGATTCCCCAAGAAGAAATAATGAGACTACAAAAACAAACGCTTCAACAACGCTAATGACAATGGGAGTTTTGAGTTGAGTTAAGAGATCAAACATAATTTTATAAATAAAATGATAGAAATTGCTACAAATAAAAATCTGCAATTAATAAAGAATAGAGAAAAACAGATTTTAAATACGTAACAATAGAAAAGAAAAACCCGATGATGGGATACTGCAATTCCAATAAATATAGAAAAAGTTAGAAAGGAATTGGGTATTCTAAAACAGGCTAAAGATAAATACCCAGAACTAACGGAGAAAGAAGAGGAGGATGAAACGCCATACGTGGTAATAATTTAAAAAAATAAATGGAAAAAAAATTGGACGAATACACATTATCAAACAGAAGTTTGAAACATGAGAGAAAAAAATTCTAGACACATTAGAAAAAGTATAAAACAAAGCAAAACATCTTGGTATAGATTTAATTGATATACCCATACCGACAGGAACTGCACCAAAAGAAGCAAAAAAATTATGTAGGTAGCTGGAACGCGTACACAAATAAAGATGACATTGTGTGCCCCGTTACAACTGCAAACAACACTAAACAGAGAAAGAAAACCTCAAACAGGAGCGATTGTGTTAAGCAAGGAGGGTGCACCTACTAAAACAGGCAAAAATCCAGTTGAAAGGAACGATCTTTAAAGAGATAAAAAAAACTAGAAAAGAAGATCTGTTACTAGTAACAAAAGGGTCAGAAACGGAAAAAGAAATAAAAAAAGTAAGAGACTGAATTGAAGGTTTTAATATAAGAAGAGCAAATAATGACTCCACAAAGAAAACTAATTTTGATCAAAGGTATAAGCCCGGAGAAATTGGTGGTAGAGTAGGCAACAAAGTTTTTAGTGCAATCTGTAAACTTCAACATTTTATTATTAATAACTATTTTGATTTGCTGTTTAACTAAGTTTTTTGATTTGACTGATTCAAAAACTATAGCTGTTGAAACATTAATTTGTAATGAATGGAGCGTTAAATATTTGATTAATTTTCTAATGTCACTATTAATTCTTCTGCATCACGTAAATTGTTTACATCAAATGATAGATTTAATTGTGTGTCGTCCGCGTATAGACGGTAATTGCAGTTGCGAATTACTCTCTGCAAGTCATTAGTGTATATAGTGACCTAAAATAGAACCCTATGGTTCACCCAATTTTACATCAACTAAAGTAGAATTTCTGTTTTCTATACGCACTGTTTGTTTGCGATCACTTAGATACAAAATAATTTAATCACGCACAGAAAAATCCAAACTAATTGCTATTAGAGTAGTGTAACAAATTGTATTGAATGCTTTATTGTAATCCAATAGCACCATGTTACTTTTTTATCAATATTTGTTTTAAAAATGTAACCCTGCCAAAACCCTAATTGTACATTCTGCAAGATATTATATTGCTCATGTTCACGCATTTCTAACATTTTTTCAAATATCTACAACATATGAGCAACAGACTTTAAGTCGATAAATGTTAATTTATTACGAGTTTTGGCTATTGGAATGACAATGGCATTTTTTCAGCACTAAGGAACTTTAAATGTAGAATGCAAGAATTAATTATGTAAGTGATGAAATTATCACTAATAACTTGTCTGAGCAAATGTTTAACATTTTTAAGTTGATGATAAAAAGTTTTGTTTGGAATTGTTGTTGTGATATTCTAGTATATCATCATTTGGATGAGTAACTACAGAGTTTAGAAACTATTTGGTATAACAGAATGTTTTTTTGCATAGATTAGGTTTATTAATACTGTTATTTGACACTCAAATTTGAAATAAGTTTTTTGTTCTACTCAATAATTTTTGTAGTCAAATTTTGCATTTTTTTATAGAAATTAATATGTTCAACTAATTAGCCGAAACATTTTTAATTTTCATCATTTCTTTAGTGTTATACATTAGCCAAAAAGCTGGAAGTTGAACTAAATTACGATTAAAAAAATCAAAATGATCAACTACATTATTTATATTATATATTAGATACCACAAAACACAGTAAAGATCAGATATAAATTTATTATGAAAATTAAAAAAATAATAATAAAATAACTGAAAGAAATCATGTGATGATATCAATTTTTAAAACAGATAATAAAAAAGAGAACACATAGTTACACAGTGGACGCTTAATCTATGGATACTCTATACTTTTGATTTGGTTACAGTTTCTAGATCATTAAAAATAACCAAGTCTAGAAGAGTAGCCGTAGTTTCAGTGATTCTTGTGAGTTCAAAAATAATTTGGTATAAGCCAAGTAAATCTAAAACAATATAAAATTTTTGATAATGCAGTTTTAATAAATTATTATTAAAATCTCTTATACAAATTAAAAGACCATCTTGCATATTAAAATTATAAGCAACTCTTTCAAAACTGTATCTAAATGATTAAAAGTTACTTCTGGGTTGCCGGTAAACTACTCCCACACATACAGACTTATTTGCTAATTTTAACTCAATCCATATCTGACGTAAAATTTTTATTAAGCGGCTTGAGTAGTTTATAGTATTAATAGAGCATTAGAATCATTTTAAAGAAATTTAATGCAAAAGTCAACAAATCTTTTTTTGTATTGCCAATTAAATATTTTTTCTATTAAAAATTGTTTTTTTTTGTTTTTTTTTTATATTAATATTTTAGCTCAAATGAATATGTTGTATGTATATTGAGGATTTATTTAATTTTTTTCTTTAGTTTTCTCTGAAAAAGTTATCTATTACTTAAAAGTTTTGTTGTTATAATGTAAATGCCAACTAAAACTACTATAATCTGATATCTAACTCAAAACTTACAACTGCATAAAATGTCCTGAGTCAAAATAAAGTGACACAACTCGAAATACTACAATTTTAAATTATGGTAAACACAATCACTCACAACAACGTTTATGACATTTTATCCAGTTGTTTTAAGCATTTCAGAGCGATCGAACGTATTTCAAAACAAATCTATTGTAAAAATAGGCGATTGTTTAAATTGCAAAAAAAACTTTAAATAAAATACTAACGTGGCCAGAAAAAGCGCAAAAAAAAAGCCTGAGGAACATCAGCTGGTTTTAGAAACTGTTAATTAAGTGAGTATAACCAGAAGGACAACCGCAGTTTAGGCTAGTTTTGGATTTAAAAAATATATGTTTGTTTTCTGAAGAAGTAATTACTAATCAATTTAACTTTTTTAACTTTTTCAAAACTGTAACGTATTTAGTTATAATTGTTGCCGCAGGAACTTAACTCAGCCATCAAGAATACAATTTGCTTAAACAGACACTATCTTCTAAAAGAACTAAGAAAACACAACCTATCTGGAACAAAGTAGACGACGCCGCGGAGGAAATTAATCTTTTTTAACGAAGTATTGCAATGAGTATCATCAATTTTTTCTAAATGATTTAAAACAATAAATACAAAAAAAATTGTTACTGACATTAAAACCATAAAAAAATGCAACAAAATTACGGACATGACATAAATAATTATCAATAAACTGGGACTTTGTTATTTGCTTTTAGAATACTACTAGATTTTTTTTTAAGAAATGTTACAAAAAAAAAATTATAACCCTTAAGGAAATCATTTGCAAAGCTGCGACAGTTATTTGCATAAACGTTTTTTACAAAAAAAATTAACCTTTATTGGATGAATTATAAAAGATGTCAAAACCGCTACTCTTGAGACTTTGAAAGTTTTCTTTTTTGCAATCATTACAAAAAACAGACTGATACATAAAAAAATTATAAGAGAAAATGAACATTAATAGTTCAAGTAATAATAACTGCATCAACATTTTATTGACTATGAGATTCTGTTCAGCGTACAAAAAATAGCAATTATTGAAAACTTGTGTATATATCAAACTCAATATGTTGGATTTTTTTACTTAACTTGTGTTTGACAATGCAGACAATGTTAATATCATTGAGGGTCATAGAACATTTTACACAATAGGAAGAATACATTGATTGACTCCAAACACTACCTTCAAGCATTCCGTTCCGCATATTTTCAAACCAAAATGGGCCTTAGAAGTTGCACAATTTAGAACAATTCCAATATTTTTTTGTCAATTTTAACGCAGCATTATACATATAATTCCGTCATTTAGCTTGGCTTTACGGAAAACAAAGTTGCTCTGTTTAAATCTAGGATGGAATAGTTTTATAGAAAAAGTAACAGCCGATATGCAATACCACAGCTAAAAAGTTGTACAATTTTTACTTCAGGTTTTGAAGCTACCAAGAAATGCAAGCGTTGGTATTAAAAACTTTCTTTGTTATTTTGTACTAGAAAGCACGCGACATCCACTAACTCAACATCAGATTTTTAGGAACGTTATTGTAAAACTCGTATTCCATCTAAAGATGTTGTTTATAGGAACAATAAATATGGTCATGTTATGTAGTGGGATTGAAGTAAATCTACGCAAAAAATTGTGTAAACAATATTTTGTCATGCGTATGCAAGAGTTTTTTGTGCTCACATTTTGTCACACGTCTTATTAAAAAAACGTGACTTAAACTTATAACTTTTCAATGGTGGTGTGAAAAAGTGTTTTTTTTACAACTAAAAAAGATATAGCTATATACGCTTTTTGCTTATTTCAAGATGGCAAAGAAAGCTTATAGAAAGTTTTGATTGACAACCTAAGGTTAAGCTTTTAACACAATATAAAAAAAAGGTTTTTGATACATTTACATTTTCAAATGTACATAGTGACTGGATTAGTAACAATTAGAAAAAGCACTTTTGTTGATCAAAATTGCAAGATACGGTTAAGCTTTTTTCTAATGCTATAACAAGTAATGTACACATACAAAAAAATTGGCAATAAATTGACTAAATGTTTGAGCCAACTTTAGTTTTATATTTGGTCATCAATCCTGAGACACACTGACAGCTGTATATAAGACAATTTAATTTAATGTCAATTTATATTATTAAAAATATTTATTAACAGTGAAACTTTAAAATAATAAAATAGTGCTAAATTAAAATGATCATTGACCAATAAAGTCTAAAATCACAAAAATAGTGGAATCGTATTGATCAAAAAACTCAGAATGAAATCTAGCAATGCAACATTATATACCCACTACCTATTTTATTTAATGCCAGCATCTTTCTATTTCGGATCCCTGAAAAATACCCAGCCACGATCCTCTTATATCCTAATATTCAAAGTGAATATTTTCCAAGAGATAAAATGATGGAATATTCTTACGGTCCGCAAGGTAGCCGGTGATCCGGGGATTTAAGGGATGGAAATAAGGACCAAGTGCGGGGGGTTTTGTGGGGATCGAGGGAGGCTGACGGACTGCGACCCTCCGTTATCAGCGGCCGTCCAGCCTTGCAAGATATTACCATACAGACGCGGGAATAGCCTGGGTATCAAGCCAATACCCTGCCACAAAAATATATATGAGGATATAAAAACATCGAATAAAAAATTACATTCGATTAATTGCGCCATAAAAAAGCTGATACATTGAAATGTCATTTTTAACTTGAATTTTTAGTAATAATTACAATAAGATATATTATACAATTTTACATTTGCATACATTTTAAACAAAATTTAGATTTCAATGTTATGTTTTTATTAATTAATTCAAATTGTTTAAATTCTGAATACATTTTAGTAAAAAATATGATTGGTACACTTGTTCAGCTAAATTAATTCCAGTAGAAAGATTAAATCATTAATTTTATAGTAATACAAAATATTGTATTTATGTTTTCTGCCAAATGCATGTACCAGATTTGTTATAATATGATTATTTGACATGGGTATCGAAACACATAAATCTCATTTAATAAAATAACGCACATAAAAACGAACCCTAAATCTAAAACTTATTATTCCACTTGACATAAAATAAAATATAGGAAACACGAACAAACTAACCGAACAAAAATCTATATTGCTGGAAAATATTGTTACTGGCTCAATGCCTTAGGGGTGAATCAGTATGTCTACACATGCAGGTAATAATAAATGCAACAAAAAGTTCAAATTATACGGAAATAAATATAAGAAGGGTTATCGATGTATTGTAAACGTTCGATAATGTAAAATAAAAATCGTGAGAACTTTATAACTCGAAGAACTTTGCCTCTTTTGTCATTTTATTTGAACAAATAATAATTGGTTATTAAAACTAGCTTCATAAAATTTGGAAAACAATTACTGTATTAAACTTTGATAGGTTCTATTAAAAAAGTAATTTAAGAGTTTAATTGTTTATCAATCAATTATAAACATTAACATTAAAACTAATTGTAAATAAATAAAATAAACTAAATTTATTTGAAAAGTGTGAAACAAATATAATAAATATATAATATAAAGTTTTACAGAATAAACAAAGAAAATGTAGAATAATTAAAATTAATTAAATGATTACTAAAGTGTAATAAATATCGCATTTGTCACGTACATTCTATGCAATTTTTAAATTGAGTGTACCTTTTTTTAACTAATATATCTTAATGTAAGTCTCTAAAATATCCAAATCATTGCATCCTTTTCATCGATGATGATTAGAAAAAAATTCAGTGTGATTTTTCATACACAAACCACCCCTTTGAGGGGTAAAATTTGTATAAAAAATAATCGGATCGTAGAGGGGTTTTGTGGCTGAATAGAGTGTCTGGGATATATTTACAGGAGCATCCCTGCATAAAGGGTTATGCAGGGTAAGGGGCAATTTACCTATAAGCCTAATATGTGTGCAGATGTCACATGCGATGCAGTTCTGTTCGGAACATACACCGTGTCACTTTAAATTCTTTAATGGTGTGCATTTATTTATGTTACAAATGTGCCATTTGTATGTGAAATTGATGCCTGAACATTACACTGGATGGATGGTTTTGAAATAATATTAAAAAATGTGTGTGTCTAGGAAAAAATGAATCACCTCCCTAAGTACATAATTTCACACAAGTAGCTCCTTTTTCATCTCTCGTAACAAGGATAAAATGTTTTCGTTTGGTGTTTGATACGATATAATTTTTTTGCGCCCTCTAATGTCCACCTACCCTCAAACTATACAGTGTGAGGGTGGGTTTTCTATACATAATGGCCACTCCCAAAGTCCACTACACAATCGTTTCGTTCATTGAGTGAATAGACTCCATGCAGCTCCCCCAAAAACACATTCATAACCAGGGATCATAGCAGTCAAAAATGTAAATTCAGAATCAGAACCATATTGGTTATGCGGGGATTTTATATGGTAAATTATAGACAACGCGTTTTCTCCTATTTCCCTTTCGTGGATATATTGAGGCTATTTACAACTTATATATACTCAAACATATACGGTGAATTTAGGTTTTGATCACTAGGATTTGCGAAAAAAAAAATATATTTATTCCTTAAACCTATACGGCGATATATAAAAGTATAAAACGCATTACCTACTTTCCACGTAATAAAAATGTATAATCGTCTTATATTATATTATGTATGATAAGCTAATGAATATAAATTGATAAGACGTATTTAGTGGAATCGTTATATATACTAAGAAGGTTTAAAGCTCGAGGAATAATCCAGGGTCAGCTTTACGTTTGGACCCTAAGGAAGCAGTAAGAGGATGTGGCGTAGTCCCTGACATCTGATGTATGTTAGGGCCGAACTATTCTAGATATTTATAGTGTACTTAAGTAGAACGGGCCGACTCGACCGCCACTTTGTTTCAAACACCATTATTTCACACTAACAAACTGCCACTGAAAGAAAATGCCACATAATAAACAAGATACTAATGAAATGGACGCGTTAATCGAATTAATGGACATTTGTTCGTGAATGTATATCCAGAGCAGGCTGCAAACATATTTTTTGCTTTTCTTTTGTTTATGATTCTCTCATTTAAATTGAATGTGACTTTTTCTACTGAAGTGGGGGCACCTTCTGGTTGAATTAGAGGACACTGACATATAGAGTTTGGTTGGGTGACAAAAACCAAATCCCATTCCCCGGAGGCGGCCTACACTCCGGACTCGGGGCTTATTTAAATCACGACCCTGTCCTGGAGACGCGCCTGATAGCTTCTGACGCCAAGATATTACACTGCCCCCTACATAAATATTACACATTGGATATTATATTCAGATGCAGAATCGCTTTCTTTCAGATAACAGAATATGATCCTATTTTTATACACACCCTATATGAAATTTAATAGAAAAAAATAAATAAAGATGTAGATAAAAGTTTAAATTTATAGCCGTCCTATATCTTTTATTTAAATAGACATTTTTATTGTTAATTAACAACTATGGAATAGGATATATAATATTATATTATACAAATATGTAGCAACTTTTTAACTAAAAAAAATAGGTTGTTTACATTTTGTTTTCTACTATGCGTTTATAATTATGTCATCGCGACATGCTGTTTAGTATCGCCATTCATTACCATTCCCTTCTTGTGACAAGTGAAATAACAAATTTATATAACGTTTGTATTTTGATTTTAATAAATAAAAATGCGAAATAGAAAAAATAGTATAAAAAACTTGCCATTAGCTTGGTTTATAAAACTTGGATGCATATAATAATATGTTTTTGTTCTCTAATATTATATTATTTTTTAAAATTTATTTTATACTATTCAAATATGAGGTATTAATAGTGCTACATTTTTACTATATTTATTATACATGGATTATCAAATAACATTATAGTATACATAATCATTTAATGTTACTTCAATCTTAACTAATAGAATAGCATATTAATCAATTGTTTACTACTTTCATTTTTATTTAATATTAACACTAAATTGACTATTACAAACTCATAATTTAAAGCTACATCAATTTATTGTTTAATTTTAACGTCAAATTGTATCCGAAAAATTTACATTAACTTTACAACAATTTATTGCGGATGAAAATCAGATTACCCACTCAATTCATTTGTCAATATTTAATACTTTCGACTGTTATTATTTGTTTTGATGTCACAAATAAGTACATTACAGTGCAATAATAATAATAATAATAATAACAATAATAATAATAATAATAATGACAAAATAAAATACAAAACTAACTATTAACACTGCTAATAATATTGATATTAAAAAAGTTTATGTACTTCTACATAAACGCAACTAGAAAATCTTTTCTACCTTAAAGAAATTTTGTCATTAGATATTGACCGTCTAGAGAGGAAAATACAAATTTTAATAGCAAAAACTAGTATGTACACTTAAAATTTACAATAAAAAAATAAAACTACGCCAAAAACTTGGTAAACGAAAAATAACTGACATTAAGTTACTTTTGAGACAAAACGCTGTTAATCCGGACTAGACAAGTCAATTTTATTTTATTTATTTCGCAACGTGATCTTGGCAAAAAATATATTTACAAAATAATATATCTTTTATACGGGTTAAAACTGTAATAAATTCTTTAAACCATAGCATCTGTTGTCCCAGAATAGGTCTAAAATTGTGCTTGATAGATTTTACTCCTGCTTCCCACAATTCTTCTAAGTTTGGAGCATATGGTGGATTTAATAATTCTATTTGCCAAGTAATAAACAATAATTTAATTAAATTTATTCAAAAATTAAAAATCTTAAAAAAAAATTCTAGCGGCTCTTTGAAAACTACTTCCTTGGTTTAAATATACGGTATGAAATATACATCGTCTAGCAACAAAACTATCAAAAGCAGCCAAACAACTCTCTGATGTCAAACTCATAACAAATTCTAAATGTATTGCTTTGATGCTTTTGTGACCAAACAAACAAACAATGCCAAATAACATTTAATTGTATGACTTGTTTTTAATAATGAGGTTTTTAAAATAGTCCTAACAAAATCTATTCGTGTAAAAAAATCAAGATGGTTGTACTGAAAATGATGAAAGATCAACCACCTGTGGCTGTATTAGTTTTGCTGTATAACGGTAACATATTTGACAACAAAAAACTTAATATTTAATCAAATTTCTAGCTGATGGTATCTAATACATACAATGTAATTTAGATTAAACTAATTGTGGGCCACCATGTGTACAATACAAATATAAATAATCCACTAATAAAGTAGCAAAACGACTTTTAAATAGGATCAAACTAAGATGTTGATTATTCAAAGCCAAAAAAAATGTTGCAATCAAACCCTACAATGACAAAACCTTGACTATTAATAAAAGGTAAACGTTTACAATACTGCTTTAGGCATAAATGTGAAAAATATTAATACTCAAATATTGTGCTAGAGTAAACTTAAAAATTAAGCTTATTGCATTTTAATACTCGAAATTTAATAATGGCCCAAATATTGTATAAACATAACTAAAATTTACCTTTGACTTTAAAATTCAAACGTTACGTAAAATAAAGGGTTTTTCAATAAAAAGTTTTATTTTGAATAACAGGCAATTTGAGCAGCTGTCAATTTTAAAGCTATTATCTTTTGACATTTGTCAAATAAAAACTACGCTATTATTAAAAATAAAACGATACACGCTACAACAACGCATTGAAATTATTAAAATTTACTACAAAAATGGTGAAAATTACAGTTTGCAAAACTAAAGCACTTTTTGGTCGTCGTAAAGCACTTTCTCGGCCGGCAATAGTAAACCTGGTAAACAAATTTGTGATGTAAAGAATCGAAACCGTGTGCATTGCTCAAGAACTCATGAGAGTATTGCTGATGTAGCCGCTAGTGTTGTAGAAAACCTAGGCTTGTCAATTCTTTGTCGATCTTTGGAATTAGACATTCTACAAACGATATTTACACCGCATTTTGCATAAAGATTTAAGTCTTAAGGATTTTAAAGTTCAGTTACCACAAGAACTCAAATTGGTTGATCACCATAAACGTCGTATCTTTGGTGATTGGATCCTTTAAATGCATCAAAATGATCCGAAATTTCATCGAAAAATCATCTTCAATAATGAAACCCATTTTCACTTTGGAGGCTACGTTAATAAGCAGAATTGTTGCATTTGGGGCTCAGAAAATCCAAGAATGATTTTTGAAAAGTCTTTGCATCTTTATCGTGTCACTGTTTGGTGCGGTTTTTGGGCTGGCGGTGTGATTGGGTCCTACTTTTTTAAAAATAAGGCTGGTGCAACTGTTACGGTGAATGGATGGCGCTACCGAGCTATGATTAATGATTTTTTATGGCTGGAATTGAAAGACATTGATGTGGACGAAGTTTATTTTCAGCAAGACGGCGCTACGTGCCACACAAACAACAAAACAATTGCAATTTTGCAAGAAAAGTTTTCTGACAGTGTTATTTCTCGAAGAGGTGATCACAATTGGCCACCAAGATCTTGTAATTTAACACCTTTAGATTTATTTCTTTGGGGGCACGTGAAAGGTAAAGTTTATGATGAAATTTGTGAAGTTATCGAAGACATACAGCCGCAAATGTGCAAATTCGTTATGGAAAATTTCATGAAAAGAATGTGGTACTGCAACCGTAACCGTAGCGACATTTGACTGATATCGTTTTTAAATGTTAAGGATATATCTTCCTCTTTACAATGACATAAATATTTATTGATTTCTCTTAAAAAATACCCGTTTTTTTTTTTAAATATCAAAAAGAAACTTTTTATTGGTAAACATTATACAATAATTTTCCTGTACTACAAAAAGAAGAAAATTTCTTACTGTTACATAAAGTGGTTTTCCAATCTTACCAGTTTGCCAACGTTATATCGCTTGGGTTCTCAAGCATTATGCCGACAAGAGCTGTACGGTTGTATTTGATAGTTATTTAGCGGCATCATCCAGTACAAAAAGAACTAAACACAATTAAAAGTACAAGCTAAAAAGATCAGTTGACATAAACTTTGAACACAAAACACAAATGACAGTCTGACAGAATTTTTTTTTTCTAATGAACACAATAAATCCAGATTTATTTCATTTCTTTTTATCTTCTCTTTACGACCATGGAATTACAACAGAACTTGCATATTGTGATGCTGATACATTGATTATGCGAACAGGACTCATGGAATCCTTAACTAGTTACAAAATAACAATAGTTTGCAAAAACGTTGACCTTACTGTCCTTGTCATAGCTTTAACACCATCTAAAAGGCAAATATTATTTGTTAAACCAAGTTACGGCAAAGTAGAAATGAAAGTATATTTGAGTCAGCAGTTGCAAACTATGGGAATAAAAGGACTGCATACTTCTTGTGCATGCATTCAGTGGACGTGATACGACTTCCGTTGCATATCAAAATGGAAAACTTGTTTGTTTCAATTTGTTTTAAAAGCAAACTACATTGCAAAGTATTACAGATGTATTTAACAGCCCAAGTTTATCCCATGGGGCTGTGGCTGAAGCTGGAAACAAAATATTCCTGGCGTTGTACAATGCACCTCACAAGTAAACCTCTTTTAACATGCATTGTTACAATGGTTTTACCATGCCGCCCACAGAAGAAGCAGCAATGCATCATGTTTTTTGTGTATACCACCAAATCCAAAAATTTTGCCAGGGATAGAACTTTTTCCAGAACAGTAGGGTTGATAACGGCCGGCTGATTCCAGTAACTACAAAAGACGCAACAGCACCTGAGGCCGTCCTCAACCTCATTTTTTGCAAAAACTTTAGCATTTTTAATAAATTACATATTGTGCCGTGCTAACTTTTTTAAAACAATTTTTAGCTTTCTATAACTCTGTAACCGCTGGAAATACAAGAAAAATATGTATGGTCATTTTTATTGGAAGTTTTATCAGCTTTCATTATGTATATTAATTTTAGCTCCGACCAAAAGTTCACGAAATATTTAAAAAAATAAACAAAAAAGTACTCTGTTTTTGGTGGTTGCCGATAGAGCTCGTGTTATATTTGTCAGGACTTTTAATAATATATCCTTCACTAAGTACCTATAAATCAGTGTAAAAAGTTTCACATTTTTTAGATTTTTTTGGAAGTGAAAAGCTAATTTCAGTTTTAATTTTTTAAATTAAAATTTAGCATATTTTTCTTTTTTTATTTTATTGATAGCGTTGACTACTAAGGTCATTAATTAACTATTTTAACTTCCAAGACCGCTTAAATCTATAACCACTACATAAATCTAACAATTAATAATGAAACCGAATAATGTCTGTTATGCATTTATGAACCCTTTTGAGCATGCTATAAGATGCATTCTAAAGCAGCTTGTCCCAGACTATTTGAACCTGGTAACGCAGTTGTTTAACTTGATTTTTTTTAATTTTATTTTTTTTTTGAATGGTTATGTTATTGATATAACATCAAAAGTATTTGGAATTTACTTTTATACAACTTTTGTATATAAAACTGGTTTACAGATTTTTTCATTTTTGTATTGAATTTTATTGTCAAGTATGTAGAGGAGTATATAAAACTACAATTTTTTTTTTTATTTGTATTTAAAAACAAACTATTTGAATTATTGCTGATCCAAAATTGACTAATAATTTAGATACTTTACAACAGCCGCGAAATGTTGCAGATTTCTGCATATTCCATTGACACTGGACATTTAAAAAAAAAACTAAAACATATTGCTATCTAAGCAAATTTTTGCTAGTAGTATGGCTAAATTCTAAAAATTATTTACAATTTAGAAATGAAAATCCAAAGTAAAAAAAAAAAATTGTTTTAATCAGATTATTGACAAATAGAATAAATTTTCAAATTTATTATTTTTTAGGACTTATAAACCAAGAATATTTAAGGTTATTGTTAACAGAATACTAACTAAATTTTAATGAGATAGTAGTTTTACTTTTTGCAATTTTAACGTGTTATGTTTTTGTGACATTTTAAATATCAAGTTTTAAAATGTTAAAAATAATGATTATAATTATTGCGCGGCATTGTCCATCACATGTGGTGACGTGCTTAATTGGTATCTCTGCGGTTACAGAAGCACTTCATACGTTGCAAACTAGCAACTATGCGACAAGTGAAAATTTAATATATATACACCGTAGTTTAATGCACATCGAGCAAACGTTTAGCAACATAATTATAAGTTTTCCTAGAAACAACATAGTTTACAGAATTTTTATAAACTTGGCAACAATAATCAAATCGGAAACCACCACAATCTTAAATTCAACTCTCGACAAAACCATAATATTGCAAGCGTAAGTCTAGATGATTGCCAAGTATCAAAAAACAACTATCACATGACTTAAAAGATAGATGTTTATTTCTAAAGAGATACATAGAATAGCTCGTCATAAACTTTAAATATACATAGTAAAAATATTTAAATTAACATATTACAAATATTTGTATACAATAAAATACAAACAAATTAGTTAAATATTTACAAAAATTATTTTTTTTTTAAGATTGAAGCTGTTAAAGTTTTGGAATGTATATGTTTTAAATTCTTTGTTTTTTAATTATGAACTGGTTTCTGACAACAGATAATATTTTATTGTTGCAAAATATATCACGGCATAATTTGCTCGTATATTGTAAATAATGAGTAAAATATGTTTTTGCATAACAAATATTTTAACTTTGTTTTTTGACATAATTATATAGAATTTGATTATTTTTAAGGTTTTGATTAAGCATTAGATAAAAAACAAGACAATTTTAAGAAATTCTAATACGCAAGTGCTTACGTAATTTATATAAAACGTAATTGATCCAAGGTTTCAATTCAATTAAATCTGCAATTACTTTAATTTATTACTACTTTTTATAGTTTTTTAAATTTTATATCAATATATTATGTATACTAAAACACAAAAAACTTGATTTGAAAGTATACTTACTGTTTTTTTAAGTCTGTTGTGTTTTGCCATCTTTTAAACAGCACAATCGTAATTTAACTTAGGTTTACTGATAACGTTTTCTTTTTGTACCACTTTTCTATAGTATTTAGTGCACTCTGTATTATGTTTGAAGCGGTTGCTTTTAACTTCTTATATGCAAGAATAGTGAGATCTTCTGCGTTGCCTGTAGCAAAAATACTCATGTTGTTGAGTATCTGTAGTAACTTATCTATGACTAAGCACTACAGTAAGGGTAAAAATACATCCTTTAATTTTTTTTATATAATATTATAGCTGCAGTCCGGTTCTTAAGCATAAAACTGACCCATTATTAGACAAGAAGGTCTATTCCTCGGCTCTCTATTGCCTTTGCAATAAATTTGATTTGTTGTATGTTTCCTCAATATCTAAAAATTGCACCCAAAGCTATTTTTTTGCATTAAATAGTATTTTTGCACTAGTTGACTAACTGGTGTGTAGCTAGTTTGCAAGATTTTTCTGTTTAGTAGGCATAGTGTGTACCTGTTGACTATTTATTTTAATAGTTTTTGCATAAAGAATGTCAAGCTAATTGATCTGTAAGTTTTAGCCAAGGCATACGTGTGTTTTCCCGATTTTGGTATAACTATCATCTTGGCCGTTTTTCTCCTGATAAGTATTTGTGAAAGTGCTAAGCTTGTTCTAAAGATTTTGCATAGACCTTCTTTTAGCACTGCAAACTTTTTCTGTAGAATGATGGGATACATTGGCTCTTGGTGACTTGAATTGTTCGAATGTGTTAATCCCTATTTTAGGTTGCTTTGATTAATTATGGTTTTTGCTTTTTCTTACTCTTTTTGTTTGCCTTTTTGTTTGGATATTCTAAGTTTTATTGATTAGGAGCTTTTGTAACGTTTTTGCTGCTTTTAGAAAAACCCGATTTGGCTAACTACTATTTTGTTGTATAGATCTCAATTATTTTTTTTTGGGGTTTTTGTATTCCAAAAAAAGCGTTTATTTAAATTTAATATTAAACTGAATGCATGATTATACAATGAAAGCTCGTTCAACACGTAACTTTTTTTAGTTACATTACTTGCTGCTTGTCAGCTGTAGTAATTCTGCAAATGGTGAAAATCTCTGCTAGTTATAAGAAAGCTGTCTAGATTCAAGATTTTTTTTTTTTTTGTTTTTTTTTCTACAATTATTTTGTTCGACAGCTTTCTCAAAACTTTTTGTTTTTTTTTGGTTTGTTTTAGTTTTTTTAGAGGGAACCATAGTAAAAAAATCTAGAAAAAATTTACTCTTTAAATTAGTCATCTTCTCCCAAGCGTCTTTATCTATGAGCTGGACGGGTAAGTCTCCTTGGGTTCTGGTTTTG
Organism: Tachinus rufipes; assembly: GCA_963932245.1. Taxonomy (NCBI): domain Eukaryota; kingdom Metazoa; phylum Arthropoda; class Insecta; order Coleoptera; family Staphylinidae; genus Tachinus; species Tachinus rufipes. The sequence goes on along the minus strand of OZ010745.1, from coordinate 63,709,511 downwards.
AGTTAACCACTTGGTAGATATCGGTGTTTAAAGTGTTTAGAGACCGTTAACTTTTTTAAGAAAGTTGCTGATTTGTTTTGGTCATTGCACTTTTAGGTTCAAATACGTTTTTTAAATCCATAACCAGAATTTTTTTTTCCTTTAATAAGTTTTTTTTGGCTAATGTACTGAGGAACCACTACTTGGTTGACATACATTTGATTTTCAAGAATACCTGTTTAAAGAAGTTTTTTTTAAACAGAGTGATGCCTGCTCTTTTTCAATTTTGTTGATCCTACATAGAATAGTTGACTATACTGTTTTTGCTTCTTTAAGGTATGAAGTAACAGCCAAAAAACATTTTTAGGATTATTGTTAGTTCAATATTCTTAACAGTGTCCTTTTTGTCGTTTTTGTTTTTTTTTTACGGTTGTTTGTTTGATTCCGACGTGCTGTTGCTATATAAGTCTTGCATCTTCTGCGTCTCTTATAAACCAGGAGTGTTTGGTGCAAGTAATGTAGAGTATTGTTGCTGTGTTTCTGTTGCATTACAGAATGCTATAGTTGGTTTAGTTGCCTAAACTTCCTGTGCATCTCTTTGTCTATGAAGCTTACGCCTGGCCGCTTTGACATTTTGTTAAACTTTTTGTTTTTGTTTGCCGAGTTTGGATTTTCTAAAAGTTTCCAATTGTTTTTATGTTTGTTGTTGTCAAATTTTTGTCTATAGTTATTGGTTTGCTCCCCCAGAATCTAAAGAACTTTTAAATGTAATGAAAGGTACACTAAGAGTAGTTTTTGAGCACTTAGCAACTTGCCTAGGCATCTTAGAAATTAAACTATCAATTCAGCCTGAGGCATTTAGAACCGTGTTAATGTAGTAATTTGCATTTAATGTCTTTGGAATGAACATTTAAAGAGACAGTAAACTGTAACTTTTTTGTTTTTTTTAGCAACGTTTAAACATATTACGACTATCAAGGGCATAGAAACAAAATTTCTATTTGTTGCTAAAGATAACTTGCTTTTATTGATCGACCCATTCCAGAATGCACCTCTTATAGAAAGAAGTTAAGGGCAAACAAAAAAAAGCGGTATGACTTGAGACCAAAGGATTAAATTTTTCGGAAAAAATATTAAATATTTCTTGCTTAGTTAAGCTTTTTCAGACATATCAAATTGCTCTTGTTGTTAAAAATTGGTCCTTGGCAATAAGTCAAAGAGCTTGATCTTCACGTTCTGTAGAGTTACTTAGGCGTTCAGGTCGTAATCTCTGCCGTTGTTTCTGTCTCTCGATCTATCAACGCCAACATCAAGTTATTGAACTTCTGCCAATGTCTTGGTCAATATTACAAATTGACAAACTTCTTTCTTTGAGCCCAATTACTTTACCGTAATGGTATACATATTTTACATCTAATATTGCTTTGCAATTGATAATAATAAATCAGTGTATTTTTAGATAACTCAGCCTAAGAAGCCAGCATCTTACTTGCACAAATTGCTTACTGTTTCTTTTTTTGCTGCTATATATTTTATTTTACTATATTGCTTTTATTATTTAATCAATATAAATAATAAGATCTCTTTTAAAACAATCGTACAATTATTGCACAATTTTTTTCAAAGTAAAATTTTGCAAAAAGATTTAGTAGTCATTGTGTAACTCGGTTTTGAATAAATAAAATACTCCGCAGATTAACTATATAACAAAATCTGTTGTGTTGTGATTATGATTTTATCTTTGTTAAAAATAAATTATTATTTATTCAATTAATATTTTCTGTATTGATTTAAATTTTATAATAACTAAAAAATATATTAATATGTGATAGCGGTAGTAAATATATTTATTGTGTTTTTTAGTAAATTTATATACATTATGTAGTATCATAATTAAAAAAAAAAACGTTGATATGAGTGTAACTTTTTGACCAAACTGTTTCTGTCTTAGTATGTATTATAATGGTTGAAATGGATTTTTATTGTAAATATTAAATCTCTAATGATACGCTTCATCTCCATCGATACTAGAATCCCGCAAAAGTCAATGTCAGTACATAAATATAAAAGTCCGCATTTAAATTTAAATAGCTGCATATACATAGTTACAAAGTCTACACCCTCTCGAATAAGATATAAAAAAAATTTATAGTGACAGGGCATAAACTCGGAGACAAAATTGTTGTCTGCACATATATAGTTATGTAAGAGTATAATATATTATGCTTCTAAATACAATAATTAAAATAATGATAAAAGTTTCAGTAAACGCAATATGTTTAATATACACATATAAAAATTCAGATATTACATTACTGCAGTTGATATTATATCAAGTATTATTTTGTAAAACGTCTACGAAGTTAACATATAATTTGGACGGATTTTTCATGTAGAAAATGCAGTTGTCTGGAATAATTTTGCTTTTCCCGTTTTGAGCGGTACATCTAATGTTCTTATATACATGTAATTTTAGAAGTATGTGACTACACGGATAATATTATTTCAGAGGAGACAAGCAGCAAGGAGTACGGTAGAGAAGTATAAAATGTCAGGACATTAGTAGCATCCTGCTCCGCTCTTGTCATTCCTGGCACGGAACGATGGTTGGCCATTACCCGGTCCAGCCATCGATTCCTATCCCTTGCCGACATGTGTTCGGAATACCGGACGTTACTTTTCTACATGGACAAGCCATTTCCCAAATATCATCATATCCACATCTCATATCATGCACCGGTGTTCACTTTGACAACCATTATAATATCAACGCATTTTAGCATATAAATAAACGTTCTAATATAAACTAGAGTACGTAACTTTTTTTTAATAAAATAATAACTTTAGTATGAACAAATATTTTATTACAACGGCAACGACTAATTACATGTAAATTAATATTTAGGTGTTTTATTTGAAATAAATACTAACAAACTTGCAAATATGTACTCAGATAGGTTAGGATAACTTAAACTTAAATATTATATTAGAGATGTTTACCTTTTAAAGCAATGCAAATATCCGTTGCACGTACAAGTACTGTTGTAAGTATAAACTATTAATCTCAAATTATCATATTCTGGTCGATCAAAAAAATATAATTATTTAAAGTAGTTAAATCTATATTGTTATATTTTTTTATAAATAGCAAAACTAAAAATGTTACAGGAAAAATAAATTTTATATTGCTTAGATGTCAATAAACAACGACATTTTAACACATAACTTGCAATAATAATATATTTTGTGAGACATAATCACGGAGTCTAAGAAACTCATAAAAAATATAGCATAATGCGTAATAAATAAATAGAAATACTAGAAAGAAGAGTAAAAACTAATAATAAAGCCTAGAAAACAGTATACAATAATTAAAGGTTTAAGTGATAATATATAACAAAGTAAAAAGATAGTTTCATAGACAATTAAGAGAATAAAAAAATGATCTACAGACAAAGTTGTGACTAAACAAAATATGTTGAATGAGTTGGAAAGCACTACTTAGACATTCTTAATGAGATCATTTATAAAGATGCAGAATACGTTAAATAACCCAAAGTAAATTTTGTTATTTTGATCTCATATATATGTAACGTAGAATTGAGATTTTTTGTAAAATCTTAAGTTATTATCGAACTCACAAAAAATTATTTAGGTTTTATTATCATCAATAAAATAATGTAAAGAAAAAAAAAATTGTTTTGTCTGTTATTTTACTCTTATGTGCAAAACTGCAATTTGTTTCCATAACAATGATAAATTGGTTGTTTTTATTTTAAAATCAAATTCAATTTAAATTAATTTATTATATTTGTATAGTTTTATATAAAATATAGACATTTATATTTTCAAAAATTATTTTGTAATGTTAAAAATCATTCAACAATTTTGTATGGGCAATACAAAAAGCAGCGAAGACATTTTAACAGACATGGCATACGTTTATGTGTATTTTTTGCTTATTTAATCTTTTTATCAATTTTTAAAGTTTAAAGGGTAATATGTTAATTGATTTGTATAACACAGTTTAAACATTTTATTAAAAAAATAACAAAAAATAATTATAATAAAATTTTTGTTTTTTTTTTAAATTCTATGATTAAAAAAAAAACTAAAAATTATTGGAATGACAAAAACAAAACCAGTCAAATTTCTCAGCTTTTTATAAATAACAACAAAACCTAGAAAACAATAAATTCATTGCAAGTTAATTTAAAATCTTTGATCAAAATGATCAAAACATTTAAATAGTAATCTAAAAAAAAGCAAATATTTTTGCAAACCAGTTGTAGATGTATCTAACTCTACTAATTTAAATCATTTTATTGTTGTACTTACAATGACCGTTAATGGTAAAATGATGGGTCCAATTCACTTCAGGCAAGTTTCCATCCTTTTCCATCTTTTTAAATAGTTGGAAAATTGCAAACTTATACATAAAAAGGAAGACAAGTTTTGTTCAAAAAATTTAAAAATTATAATTTCTTAGAACAATTTTTTTTTTCAAATTCTCATACAAAATTTGATCAAATCGTTTGAATTCTACTTTAAACAAACATGGAGAAAATTACAGTAGTTTAAGATATGTATAAAGCATTAGATAGAGTATGGCATCTTAATATTATTAACAAGTCTCATTGAATAAGTTTTAATTACAAATTTTTAAAACTTAGTTTTCTTGACAATAGAAAAATTGTAGTTAGAATTGATAATTTTAACTTTGACCTCAAAATCATAAATGCTGGTGTTCTTCAATGTTTTGTTTTATTTCAGATTCTATTTTTTCTTTACGTTAATAAACTTTTATTCGAATATTTTCCAATCTAAATTTAACTAAATACTACAACTAAAGAACATTATCGTAATGTTGCAGATTTTTTTGATTTTTTATCAATATTTTTATATACATTGTTTAAACCAACTACAAGACATTATGTCATCTAAACATATGTATATTTACTTGTAGTACAAAAAGTTTGCTTTAACAAATGTTCACTGACAGTTCAAATATGTATGATAAAAACTTATAAAAAGGATTTTTTAACCTTGGAATAAATTTTTAAATTTATAGGTTTCTAATATTTATAAACCGCAAATAATCAAAGTCAATAAGCACAGACTTTTTAAATCATTCAAAGTAATAGTTTAGATTGTCTAATCTATCTCATGTTAAAATTCAAAGGTATTTATTTTTAAGTTGTGATATATTAAGTAATTCATAAGTATAACATTTGGAAATATACATACATGAAATAATAATAAACCAAATTAATAAATATTTATTTTATAAAAAAAAATTGAATGGTGGTGGCAGTTACTATATTATAGTTTGTTTTAACGCTAAAGAATTGCCGGGTTTAGTCGCCCCGTCCTATTGTGGTGCCACTAGTAGTAATGTTATGGAAAAATATTAAATCCTGTTACATCTACGAGAGTATTGGTGAACCTTTCTTTCTACAAAAATATTGACACGTACAGCGCCGTTTTTAAATTAAAATTGGTTCTTATGAGCAAAACGCCTACCAACTCAATATCCAAACGATAAGATTTTAGTAATCACTCATTTTATATGTTGAACTACATACAATATTCTATGTCTTTATGTTTTTGGTTAAAGATTTGAAGTTATATTTAACGAGTAAAAAATTAACAAAGAACTCATTAAAAACGTCACTTTCTAAAAATTAATTGCGCAGAAACGATTTAATGCATCAAATTTCTACAAATTTGAGGACACAGATTTTCTTCTACTATGTGTGAAAATTTTATTCAATTATATTCAGTCGTTTTCTTGCTGAGTTTGATGCTGTGAACCCTTATAATAGAGCAATTATTCTCCCTCTTTAAGATAAATAAAATACATGTATTATATAGGCAAATCTATTTCAAACAAACCAAAGCAGGGGCGGGAGTGTCGAAAAATTTGCTTTAGTTTTTTTTTATATACTCAAAAAAAAAATCTACATTTTTTCCAAGTTTTATTGTTGTTTTTTAACTTAAAAATTGCAATTTTAACGCAAAACAATAATTTTACTAGTAAAATCAATCAGAAATTTTTGGTACAACCCAGTTCTAAAGTTATTTTAAGTCCACAGCTTTTTTATAAGCCGCAAAACCAAAATTTTGGTCTGTGATCTGAGCAAAAAGGAGCATTTTGGTATATTTTAACCGCCAAAGTTGACGTATTTTGATGTAAATTAGTTAAAAAATTCAAAAAAGTAGACCTATTTTTCTACATAAACTTTTACAAATACACGTTTAACCGCGCTCAGAGAAACAATAGACCAAATATTATTAAAAATTTGAATTTTGGGGACAATTCTACAAAAATAGTCAGTGTAGTGCTTATCGGCCGTAGAAAAGTCCACCTAGAAAAAAAAATTAAAAAATTTTTATACAAAAAATGCGATAAAAATTAATATTATTTTCATATTCACAAAAAATATTATAAACACAGTAAGGTGTGGAATAAAACTTATTTTTGTCAAATTTTGATGAGCGCCGGGCGGATTTATGTTCAAATGCCAAAAATAATAATTTTTTCAAATGTTTGCGCCGATGGATCAAGCCTAAAACTATCAAACAAAAAGTAAAATTGCCTAACATTGGTTTAAACGTTAAAAGATGTCTTTGTTAATTTGTTAAACTTCTGAAATAAACATAAAAAATATAAACCAAATAATAATAATCATATTTTTTAAGTAAAAAAAAAATGTTGTCAAGTTTTGTTGTTTTCTAGATGGGTTTTTCTACGCCTGTAAGCACGACACTGACTATTTTCTATGTAGAATTGTTTGCAAAACTCAAATTTTTAATAATATTTGGTGTATAGTTCCTATGAATACTGCTAAATGTGTATTTGTAAAAGTTTATATTGAAAAATAGGCATATTTTTGCAGTTTTTTTGAGCTTTAGATCCCAAAAACCCAAATTCACAACACAAATTTATATATTTTAACTAATTTACATCAAAATACGTCAACTTTAGCTAATAAAAAAATCTAAAAAATGTTCTTCTTTGCCCAGACCACTGAAAACAAAAAAAAAGTTGTTTGGCTTTTGCGGCATATAGACAGGGTATAGACTTGAAATAGCGCCAGATTTTGACTCTACGAAAAATTTCTGATCGATTTTACTAGTAAAATTTTTTTTTTTGGTGAAATTGCAACTTTTAAACAAAAAATGCAATTTTACAAAGTTAAAGATAAAAAACGACAAAAAAACTAAAAAGAAAATCATAAGTTTTTATACTCTTATAAACCAATCTAAAAACTACTAGTAAGTTATAGAAACAAAAAAATACTAAAGCAAATTTCTTGATGCACACACTCTCCTCCTGCTCAGGTCCGTTTAAAATAGAATTGCTTTTGTACTATATAACAAATACATTAAAAAAATGTAGATTACCGTCTGATGATGGCCTTATAGAAGGTTGTAACATGTTACAGTTTTTTTTAATATATTTGTAATATAGTAAGAGTAAATGTGTTTTATTTATCTTAACTATTTTTTTTTTTTTTTTTTAGATGAAACATTTATTATTTTTAAATTTAATAAGATTTAGTTTATAATTTGTTTCTTCAATAACTTTTTAACATTGCCATTAACAGTAATTTTTTTTTTTTACTTTGCTTTCTTTATTATTTTTAAATATCTTTATTTTTTCTATATTCTCATTCAATTATTTACTTGATATCAAAGTTTTGATTTCATTTTTATAAATCTCACATTTGTACTTTTCATTGTTTCTTGCCTTTATTGCAGTTCTATTTCGTTTGGTTTGTTTACTAACTTTTTTTTACTTTTTTTTTTTACTTTGTTAATTCTTGACAGACCATCTCTCTTCTACAATTTCATTGTTTTATTCCAAAATTGATCAAACACATTTTTCTTTTCTTTTTTTCTTACTACTACAGAAATACCATTAAAAACCAAATTTTAAAAGTTTTGTAGCTCTCTAACCAGCTGATTTTTATACAATTCTTTTTGGAAAACTATGTAGCCAGGTATTGAAGGCTTTACTTCTAATGCCCGTTTTAAAAATTTTAGCTTGTTTTCTTTATCATTTGCTTCTTTTTTACTTTTGAAAACTTCTATTTTATATAACATAACAACTTTTTTTCAATCATTTTTTTAATGATATTTTTTGTTGGTACCAGAATTACATCATTGGCATATGCCAGACAAAACGTTTCTGTTGCCCAATTAATACCTCGCTAGATGCCTACATCAAACTTAAGACATGAGTAAAAGTTTACTTGAAACATTAATATTTGTCAATTCAAAAGCGTTTGTTTAAAACTAAATAATGTGATGACGCAACAAAGTAAATAAAGTAATCTTCTCCTATCACACACTAAAATCTAAAGTAATTTTTGACGGGTAAACTATTATTTTTTAAGAAACCTGATGCAGTGATAAAATATAAATGTTAAAAATTTATCAAAAATACACTGTATTTACGTATTCACCGTTTTTATCAATGAATATGGATCATGTGTTTCTTATATTTGATACATTCTAAACTTATTTTTATTTTTTTGTTTTGCATTTGTTAATAATACTTTTCTCCTGAATTTTTAAGCAAATCCATACTACCGAGAAATTTTATGCTTGCATTATAATTTATAACGCCCGTTTATAATGCTTTTATTTCATAGCAGATTTGTTTATATACTTTGTATTCAGATTATAATGTTTGACTTTAATAAAACATTAATACAAACATGATATATACTATAATGTGTTATAGTATCATTTATTTTGAGCAAAAAACATGTGACTAATTTGTAATGGTAAATGAAATACAGCTGCCGTAAAACAAATTGTTATTTATTATTAGTTGACAAACATTATTAAATAGTTCACGTGTTTATTTAATTTCTTAATACATTTTTAGTTGCACCAAACACGCTGATATAGTATTTTGTTGCGGGTTTTGCAATGGCATGGCACGTGCTGCCCGCAGAAAGTATAATTCCTACTCAAGTGGTACAAGATTTAAGACCATTTACTCAAACATTCAGCTGCAAGTTGTTGTTTTTGTTTTGAACGTGCAGTTAAGCAAAGTTTAAATAAAATAGACGACATTTTTTAATCAGTCGAACATAGTCCAGCTACAAGCACCAGAAAACTTTTTTACACGTATTGTTATTTTTTATAAAAGCAAGACAAACATTGCACAAGCAAAGCTTGTATTCATATCATGTTTTACAAGTGCACTTCAAACTAAGAAACCATACTAGCAAAATAGAGTTTTGTGAATACATAAATAATGTTGTACACTGCTAGTGTAGAATCAAACTTTGAAGTGATTCCTCTAGGTTAATTTTTTATCATTGTGTGTTTTTAAGATTTTTTTGTTTTTGAACAAATCTTTTTTTTTAAATTTGCATGTGAATAATTAGATTTGCTTTTTATAAATCCATGTTGATTTTCATCAAACGTATTATACAAGATGTTAATTAATGCCGGGGAGATATTATACAAAAAGATTTTTTGTCTAATTCTAACACGAAAAGTTTTTATAAAGTTATGGTCTAAAATGCAAGGTAATTTTTTGTTTCCACAATTTAAAATGTACTGGATTAAAATTTAATGCGCTGTATAACAACAATTTGTTTAAACTAAAAATTAATTCGTAATAGCGCAATAATGTGATCCTCCTGCTCAAATAGACGCATCAATTCTTCTTTTCATAGATTGACGAACCCTTTGGAATATTTCTGAGGTGTTTTGAATAGTCTGGAATAAAACTACGATTTTATGTTTTAGTTTTTTTTTTGTTTATTGGAGTGTTGTAAATTAAACATTTTAGGTGTCCCCAAAAGAAGAAATCCATATTATCTTTTCTTTATTTATTTTTTATTTTTTTGCTTTTTTATAATTTCCCCAGTTAAGCTCAGTTTTAAAAGCTAATTTTATAATTCTACTCTTATTTTTACTTTAAATTTGTCTATCTCTTCCCAAGCCCTCTCATTTACAACTGCGTAGTCTATTACTGATTGCCCTTTTGTTTCTATGTAAGTATTAATTTCTCCTCTTCATCTTCTATGAAGTTTTTATTTAAAATGTCACAACCGCTTTCTTTTATCATTTCTATCAGTTTTACATGTGGTCACCTTGTTTAATTTTGTCTCCCTTCTTTTCAATTCTTGCATTGATTAAAGTTTTCTCTTTATAATCAATATTTTTTCTTCAGTTTTTTGTATTAGCTTTTCTAACTTTTGCTCACAAAAAGCTTTGTTCTTGTATTCCTTCATTTTCCATAATTCTATCTTGTTCTTGACTTATTTTTTTATTTTTTACCGGTAATTATGCTTTCTTTGGCACTTCCTTTTTAAAGCTAGTTGACATTTCCTTCAACTTTTCCTATTTCTTTGTCATCTATCCACGTATCTACCATTCCAATTAAATCAAAAGTTTTTATATACTCCCAGAACTCATGATCTTTGTTATCGATTGCAGCCACGTTTCAAAACAAAATTCTGTTTGTCTTTTTTTTTCATTGCCTTTATTTTTTGCTATTTTTGGTTTTTTTTAAATGGTATCTAAATCATGTCCTTGATCCTTGCACGCTTTGTCTACTTCTTTTGTGTCTTGATTACTCCAGTTGTATACCTCTCCATCTGTTTCCAATTTTCTGTACTTCTTCTGCGTTTTGATTTCTTGTTCCTTGATATATCTTTTAATTCCTTCTGAACATTTCTTTTTTCCAACGTCAAGTTATTTTTTATGAATATGCTTGTGCTTTTCAGTTTGGTTTTGTTTTTTATAAAATCCTGATTTTGTGCTTATGGCCCTGTTTCTGCTATTATTGTTTGTTTTTTTTTTTCTTTCCTACTGAGTATGCAGAAATTATTTCAGCCTCTATTTTTAAGTTTTTTGCATTAATTTTTTAAGGATTCTTTTTCTTTTCTATGTATGTGCCTTTATTTCTCTTACTACAAACTTTTTTTTTCTCTTTTTTTTATTTTCAGCTTCAATTGCTCTATTTTACTTTTTAGTTCTTTTTTCTTTATTTTCCATTTTTCTTCTCTTTTTAGCATCTCTTTCTTCATATTTTTTATTTTTATTTTTATTTCTTCTGTGTTTTTCTGGCATGTTAGTGTTTACTTTTCTTCTCATTTCTTTGCTCCGGTGATTGCTTCTTTGAAATATTTATGGTTTTTAAGCACTTTCTCTATTTTTTTCCTTTTTTAGCTGTTTAATTTGTTTGTATTAAATTAAATAATTAAATTAAAAACCATATTAGAGTATATAGTTACTGTTTTTCTTTCAAGAGCAACGCGCTCTAGAGCTTGATATTATCGACCTTTTTTCAATTTGCCTATGACCAAGTTTTCTTATTTTATTTAGGCGCACAACTTTTCTACTTTTATATTTTAATTATTGAGGTTAATTTTATCACTGGCAACAACAATATCAGAAAACACTAGTAACTTTGTTTCTTTCCGTATGTGATAATGGGTCTAACCAGCACCGTAAATAACTATCTGGTCATATTATATGTTAATACCCACCCAAATTGCTTTTGTTGTTGAATTAACTTTTGCTTAGGTTTACTAATAACCTTACTTTTTGCACGATTTTCCGACTGTATTGTTGCATATTGTATCATGTTTGACACGGTTGCTCAAAACTTTTTGTATGCAAAAATAGTGAAATCATCTGAATAGCCTAGAGCAAAGATACCCATGTCGTAAATACCCCAGTAGGGGTAAAAGTAAGCTTTCTTGTGGACACACGCTAGCGACGTTGCCTCTTACAATTAAAGTTTTTTTATACAATGTTATGGTTACATTCCGGTTTTTGAGCATAGAGTTGGTTCATTGTTAGACAAAAGGGTGTATTCTTTGGTCCATTGTCCTTGGAATAGAATGAAAAAAGTATTTTCAAATGCCCATTCAAAGTTTTGAAAAACACCCAAAGTTATTTCTTTGCATTGGATAGTATTTTTGCACTTGCTGACTAGTTGCTGTATTGCTAATTAGCAGGATTATTCCATTTGAAAAGCATACTGATGCCGGTGCAGTGGTCGGGTTTTTTAATAGTTTCTGCATACAAGATGTCAAGCTAATTATTCTGTAGGATTTACTAGGGCATACGAAGGTCTTCCTGGATTTGGTATAAATACCACTTTGACCGCTTTCCAGCTAATTGGTATTTGTAAAAGTGCCAAGCTCAATCTGAAGACTTTGTATAAAGGCTCTTTCAACACTTTCTGTAGCATGATGAGTTAACTTCTATCAACTTCTTGTGACTTGAATGGTTTAAATGTATGGATTTCCCATTTCAAGTTGCTTTGATTAATTATGGTCTTTGCTTTTTCCCAATATCTATTGTTTGGCAATTCCAGGTTTAAAAAAAGCTCCCGTTAGCATAGAACCCATAAAATGTATTTGCAACAGCTTTTGCAGAGTGCCCTCGACCGTCTCTGTGTTATTTTTGTTTTTGGTTTTTAGTTATTTACAGTTTACGTCAGCTTTAGATAAATTTATTAAATTTTGTAAACTAATAATTTTTAGAAAAAAGTGTGACAAAATCCATTTAAATACCATGCATCTATTAATCATTTTCTTACTACTAATTAACAGGTTAAAAATGCAACAACTTAGGATTACTTAATTAATACTAAACTAAAGTTTAAGTCACACGGTAATGTTTTGCAACCTAAAACAATTATATTTTTGCAAGCACATGTTGCTCTCATATTTGAAACACTAATCCTTTTGGGTTATGCAACGTTTATCAATGTGCCTTGATTCTTTTTAAAAGAAAAGATTGTTTGCATAAAATTGCATTGGCTTGCAAACAATTGTATTAATTGATAACACTTAATAAAAATTTTCTACAAAAGTTGTTTATTGTCGTCTAACACAAACCTTAAAAAAATTATTAATTATTTATTTATTCAAATAGGCTTTACAAAAATGACGCTGAATACAAACATACAACCAATTCTTTTGTTGGTTAACCGCCGAGAACAGGAACTTAACGGATAGAATGTGAAGCAATCGAGATGGTAAAAGACAATAAAGTTGCGACCCAAACTGTGCACTAAATGGCTAATAAAAATAGAACCATTTTGATGCCAAAATAGATATTAGTCTGGTTACTTATTAGTCTAATTTCACATTAACTAATCTTGATTGTTTGTATTGATGACATTTGGCGGTGGGTCGGTCATGGTTTGGGCAGGAATTTTTACCAAAGCACGCACAGAGTTGGTCTGGAGTATGGCATTATGAAAGTTTTTAAAAATTATGTTATGCACTTTATGACAACTATGGGCAAGCGCGGCATTTTCATGCAAGATAATGCTAGACCTCACGTAGTCAGAGTTGTCAGAAATTATCTGGATAAAGTGGGAGTTCAATTGGCCAATTTTCAGCTTGGACATAAATCTCATAGAACATGTCTGGGATGAGTTGAGACGACGTATCAGAAAGCATACACCTGCTCCAAGAACTGTTCAGGAGCTAAGACAGTTGTTATTGCTGGAATAGAATAATATCGACCAAACTCTGATCCTTAATTTAATTCAAAGTGTTCCTCGTCGACTTTAAGCAGTGATTAATGCAAGAAAGGGTAATACTCGTTATTAGTGATAAGTTTTTTTTAATATTTTTGTTTTGTATTAGTCCTAGGAACAAAAATTCGAACTTTGTCTGAACTGTAAATTTGTAATATTTTCAAAATACGCAATAAAAACAATTAATATGCTTTACAATTCAACATAGAATTTTTAATTTACAGTACAATTGTTTACAATTTGCTAACATAAGGTTAGAACAAAAAATTTCAAAATTAAGTTATAGTATTAAAGTGACATCTATTTTTTTTTTCTCGCGTGTGTATTTTGAAATAAACTAAGTAACTAAAAATATTCAAAAAATGTAAAAATTTAAAAATCCAAAAAAATAAACTCTTACATTTCACACTTAAAATTTGTAGAATATTGTAATTGCATTTATGATTGCAGACTTAAAATATGTAGTTTTATAAATAAAAGAAACTATTATTTGCCCCAATTTTTTTTTTATTGTAATAACTAAATTAAATATTGGTTTATGTATTCTTTTGGTCTTTTGTGTATTTATACTCTTTGTTGTTAATATTTTAGAATACTAATGTTACTAAGCAAGTATTTATTAAACTAAAACAAATTTATTTAATGAAAATTTCATTATGGGATGTAACCAAGGATAATAGTTTTACACGTCTACAGAGTGTATACCTCTACATATAAAGTTAACAGTGTTGTCTGTTCTATATCGGATATCGGTGTCGTATAGGGAGTTCTGCTCCTTGTTAGTCCCTTCTTTCAAGTTTGATCTGGTCTCGTGGGTAACAGAGTTGGACGCCCGGGTCAAAGACGACCGTAATGAGTTTCCGATTCCTACGGGATTTACCCTATACCCGTGTCCATATTGTGACTTATGCCGGCTACTTTCACCTACCGAAAAATATAACGTATTCTCTTATCTTATATATTATATTTTCATTCAGTTGTGTAGTAGAATATTATTGTAACATATTGCAAAATAATAATCAAGATTTTTATAATATGAATAGTAAAATGCGTCATGTAAACGTTTAAATATTATTCTAATATTTTGTATTATGAAGTTCCATGATATATAAAACTAGCTTGTAGGAAGAATGCCTAAAGTTAGATAATGTAGGTAGGAGAATTTAGACGTGAAAGTAAGTTGGAAATAAATAACCTATTTAAAAACATATATCGCAGAGTCGGGAACGGCAAGTTTGAGAAAGTTTTATCGTCGTATTGGTTCAGCATATAAATCAGAGTGAGCAAGGTCCACTGACATAACAAATGTACGTAACTTGAGTAAAGTTCGCCGCTCTGGACTCTCTATAGTAAATGGAAGGGGGGTTTTTAGGGTTTTGCCACCCCCGAAGCCCCCCGACTTCCTTATTGGCTGCGCTACAAAACTTCTGGACATAAAAGTCGTATGGACTATTTTTCGTTATTTTCTTCTAACGAAATGGGATTTTACTCATATAACCCACCCTCGCTTTTATCTGTACGTCGAGGATAATGTAAAACAAGATAAAATGCCTTTTTTACAAACTTTTATAGTTAATTTACGATGGCAATAAGGACACATTATTTTACAATTGTTTTCTCATACATAACATATTTTAGTTATTTGCAACAAATTTCAATAAGTTTAAATTACTGTTACTATAACCCTGCATACTTCTAGATATTTTAAACAACTCTATTTAGACTAATTTATTCATAGTTCTGTTGTATACTCAAACTATGTAAGTTTTTTTTATATATATATATATATATATATATATTATATATATATATATATATATATATATAGATGTAAGAAGTGTATTCGTCCTACAATTTTTATATATAATCGTATGTGTTCTCGTCCTACATTTGAATGTAGGAGCATTACACTTTATATCTTAACACACAAAAATCAGCCTGCGGGCTTATAGATACGTATAGATACCGCCTGCTGTGAGGGTCGAGCAAGTAACATGGAATAAGAAAGTTATTTAAATCTTATCAAGATGTTTGTTTAGGACGTGGAATTTATTCTTTTCAACTGATAATATGTATATTGTGTGTTACCTTATTCTAACGGACATTGCAATAATTATGCCAATTTTAAAATTAAAATAATGTGCAAAATATATTGAACCATATCATTTATTTTCAATTGTTTTATAATTACTATCAGGTTAGTAAATGTAGCTCTACAAAATCTTATTAGTCAACAGCTGCACATTTATTACAATTAAAACGACGACAAAAACTAGATAAACAAAGCATCCATTTTAATAAAATTAACATGTGGGTGATATAATATATATTATACAAGTGTTATTACTAAAATGTAAATTAGAAAAACTGTAATATAAGATTGCAAGTACATAACCACTGCATAACATCTTATTTAGTTGCTTTGATATAAATATTATTGCCAATTTTCTTTTTTTTCTTAATTCAAAAGCATTTTTTACTTTTCTAATGTAATGCTACTTACTAGAAAAGTATTGTTTTTATGTCAAAATGATATTATATAATGTATGTACGTATGGGTGTCTGTGAACACAATTTCACAATTGCACCAGTGTATGAAAATGTGATCCGTAAGAGTAGTAAAAGTAGTAAAAGTAGTGAGAATAATGATAATGTGAAAGTAGTGACATTGTGAGAGTAGTGAGTATAGTGAAATCGCTAAAGTAGTGAAAATGTAAGAATAGTAAAATTGTGAGAATGTGAAAGTAGTAAAAATGTGAGAAAAATGAGATTGTCTGAGTAGTAAGAATGTAAGAGTAGTGAGAATATAAGAGTAGTGAGAACTTTTACATTCTCAATCACTTTCAGTCAGTGTAGGGAATATGTGAAAATATTGAAAATAGTGACAATGTGAGATTAGTAAGAATGTGATAGTAGAAAGTTTTTGAGAATAGTAAGAATATAAGAGTAGTAAAAATGTGAGTTTAATGAGATTGTGAGAATAGTGAGAGTGTGAGAATAATGAGAATAGTGAGAATATGAAAATAGTGAGATTGTGAGAATAATGAAAATGTGAAAATACTGACAATGTGAGAGTAGTGAAAATGTAAAAATAGAGAAAATGTAAGAATAGTAAAAATGGGAGAGTGGTAACTAGTGAGAACGTAAGAAAAGTAAGAACAAAAGAGTAGTGAGAATAATAAGAATGTAAGAGTAACTAACATGTGAGAATAATGAGAATTTGAGAGTAGTCTAAATGTGAAATTCGTGAGAATGTGAGAGTAGTGAGAATATGAGAGAAGTGAGAATGTAAGTGTAGAAAGAATGTAAAATAGATAAAATGTGAGAACGTGAGAATAATAAGAATGTGAATGTAGTGAGAACGAGAGTAAGGAGAATGTGAGAATAGTGACAATGTGAGAGTTGTGAAATTGTAAAAGTAGTGAGAATGTGAAACATGAGAAATTGTAGGAAATGTAAAAATGTGAGAGTATTAAGAATGTGAGAGTAGTGAGAATATAAAAATAGTGAGAATGTGAGAGTAATAAGAATGTGAGAATAGTTAAAATGTGAGAGTAGTAAAAATTGAAAAGTTGTGGAAATGTGAATGTAATTAGAATTTTAGACTAGTGAGAATATGAGAGTAGTGAATGTAAAAGTAGTGAGAATGTAAAAACAGTAAAAATGTAAAAGTAATGACAATGTGAGAATGTGAAAGTATTATACATGTAAAAGTAGCAAGTATGTGAAATTAGTGAAAATGTGAGAGTAGTAAGAGTGTTAAAGTAAAAAAAGTGTGCGAGTATTGAAATATGAGAATACTGTAAATAGTGATAATGTGATAGTGAGAATGTAAAAATAGAAAGAATGTGAGAATAGTAAGATGGTGATAGTAATAAAAATGTGAGAGTAGTGAAAATGTAAGATTTGTAAAAATAGTGAAAATGTAAAAGTTGTGAAAGTAGTGAGAATTTGAGAGTAGAGAGAATATAATTATACTAAAAATGTGAGAGTAGTGAAAAAAAGTAGTGAGAATGTGAGAATAGTGAGAATCTGAAAATATTGTGAATATGACAGTAGGGAAAATGTGAGAATAGTGATAATGTGGGAGTAGTGAAAGTAAAACGATAATCAGAATAGTAAGAATGTAAGTGTAGTAAAACTAGTGAAATTGAAAAAAAAATTAAAACGTAAAAGTAGTGAAAATAATGAGAATGTAAGAGTAACTAAAATGTGACAGTAATGAGAATATAAAAGTAAATAGAATTTGAGATTAGTGATAAAGTATGCTAGTAAAATAAAAAAAACTTTAACAAAAGAATAAATGAATACAAAACTGAAATAAACTTGCATATTCATTTCAAAATTTCTTAAATTTTTCTATAGGTTGTTCAAGCTTTTATTACGTTCACGCGGCACGTATTTATTACATGCAATAGACACATAAAAAATAGATATACATAAAGAATATGTGCTACATACCTATCTAGGCCACAAAACATGGCAACACTGCTGGGTCTAAAACCGTCAGTTCTACTGTCTGGGACTAACAGAGATTGCCAGACATCACACACTTTTTGTTTCTTAATAATTGTTTAGCCCTCTTTCATTGATAGTAATAAAAATGTGAGAGTAGTGAAAATGTAAGATTTGTAAAAATAGTGAAAATGTAAAAGTTGTGAAAGTAGTGAGAATGTGAGAGTAGAGAGAATATAATTACACTAAAAATGTGAGAGTAGTGAAAAAAAGTAGTGAGAATGTGAGAATAGTGAGAATCTGAAAATATTGTGAATATGATAGTAAGGAAAATGTGAGAATAGTGATAATGTGAGAGTAGTGAAAGTAAAACGATAATCAGAATAGTAAGAATGTAAGTGTAGTAAAACTAGTAAAATTGAAAATAAATTTAAAACGTAAAAGTAGTGAAAATAATGAGAATGTAAGAGTAACTAAAATGTGAAAGTAATGAGAATATAAAAGTAAATAGAATTTGAGATTAGTGAGATGTGAGAGCAGTGAGAATGTGAGAGAAGTAAAAATGTAAGTGTAGAGAAAATGTAAAAATTAAAAAAATGTGAGAATAGTAAAAGTGTGATAGTAGTGAGAATGTGAGAGTAGGAAAAGTTTAAGAATTAATAGTGATAATGTGAGTGTAGTGAAGGTAGTGAAAATGTGAAAGTTGTGGAAGTAGTAAGAATTTGAGAGTAGGGAGAATGTGAAAGTAGTTTGAATATGAGACTAGTAAAAATATGAGAAAAGTGAGAATAGTAAAAGTAGTAAAATTGTAAGAGCAAAAACAGTTGTAAAATTGTAAGTGTAGTAAGAGTATGAGAATTGGGAAAATGTGAGAGTAGTTATTAGTAAAAGTAAAAGTAAGAGTATTGATAATATGAGTGGAGAGAGAATGTAAGAACAGTAAGAATGTAAAAATAGTAAAATTGTAAGAATATTGAGAATGTGAAAGTAGTGAGAATAGTAAGAATGTAAGAGTATGAAAAGTAGTAAAAATGTAAGAGTAATGAAAATGAGAATATGAGAGTGAAAATGTGAGAGTGAAAATGTAAGAGTGCGAATGTGAGATTGAGAATGTAAGAGAAAAATGTGAGAGTTAGTATGTGAGAGTGAAAATGTAACAGTAAGAATGAAAATGTAAGAGTGAGAATGTGAGATTGATAATGTGAGAATGTGAGTGTGAGAATGTGAGAGTAAGAATGTAAGAATGAGAATGTGAAAGAAAGTATGTAAGAGTGAAATGTAAGAGTAAGAATGAAAATGTAAGAGTGAGAATGTGAGAGCAATAATGTGAGAATGTGAGTGTGAGAATGAGAGAGCAAAAATGTAAGAATGAGAATGTGAGAGTAAGAATGTAAGAATGAGAATGTGAGAGTGACTATGTAAAAGTGAAATGTAACAGTAAGAATGAAAATGTAAGAGTGAGACTGTGAGAGTGACAATGTAAAAATGTATGAGTAAGAATGTGGGAGTGATAATGTAAAAATGTAAGAGTGAGAATGTGAGAGTAAAAATGTAACAGTAAGAATGAAAATGTAAGAGTAAAAATGTAGCAGTAAGATGAAAATGTAAGATTGCAAATGTGAGAGTGATAATGTGAGTGTAAGAATGTAAGAGTGAGAATGTAAGAGTGAGAATGTGAGAGTGAGTATGTAACAGTGAAAATGTAACAGTAAGAATAAAAATGTAAGAGTAAGAATGTGAGAGTGATAATGTGAGAGTGATAATGTGAGAGTAAAATAGAGAAAGTAAAAATGTGAAAAAAATAATGTAGATTGTAAGAGTGAGATTGTGAGAGTGAGAATGTGAGAGTGAGAATGTGATAGTAAGAAAGTGACAGTGAGAACATGAGAGTGAGAATGTATGAGTGAGAATGAGAATGTGAGAATGTAAAAGTAAGAATTTGCAAGTGAGAATGTAAGAGTGAAAATTTAACAGTAAGAATGAAAATGTAAGAGTAATATTGTGAGAGTGATAATGTGAAAATGATAATGTGAGAGTGAAATAGAGAAAGTAAAAATGTGAAAAAAATAATGTAGATTGTAAGAGTGAGATTGTGAGCGTGAGAATGTGAGAGTGAGAATGTGATAGTAAGAAAGTGACAGTGAACATATGAGAGTGAGAATGTAAGAGTGAGAATGAGAATGTGAGAATGTAAAAGTAAGAATTTGAGAGTAGAATGTAAGAGTAAAAATTTAACAGTAAGGATGAAAATGTAAGAGTGAGATTGTGAGAGTGATAATGTGAGAATGTGAGATTGAGAATGTAAGAGTGAAAATGTAACAGTAAGTAAAAATGTAAGAGTGAGAATGTGAGAGTGATAATGTGAGAGTGAGAACAAGAAAGTAAAAATGTAAAAAAAATAATGTAGATTGTAAGAGTGAGATTGTGAGAGTGTGAATGTGAGAGTGAGAATGTGATAGTAAGAAAGTGACAGTGAGAATATAAAAGTGAGAATGTAAAAGTAAAAAATTGAGAGTAAGAATGAGAATATGAGAGTGAGGATGTGAGAGTGAGAATGTAAGAGTGAGAATGTAAGAGTGAGAATGTGAGAGTAAGAATGTGAGAGTGATAGTGAGAATAAAAGTGTTAGAACGAGAATGTGAGAGTGAGATGGTAAGAGTAAAAATGCGAAAGTGAAAATGTGAAGTAAGAATGCAAATGTAAAAATAAAGTGAGTTTGAGAATGTAAAGGTGAGAATGTGTGAGTGATAATGTAAAAATGTAAGAGTAAGAATGTAAAAGTGACAGTGTGAGAGTGAAAATGTGAGAGTGAGAATGTGAGAGTAAGAATATGAAAGTGAGAATGTGAAAGCAAGAATGTAAAAGTAAGAATGTGAGAGTGAGAATGTGAGCGTGAAAATGTAAGAGTGAGAATGAAAACGTGATAATGTAAACGTAAGAATTTGAGAGTGAGAATGTAAGAGTGAAACTTTAACAGTAAGAATAAAAATGTAAGAGTGAGTAAGTTTGAGAATGTGGTGATGAGAACATAAAAGTAAAATTGTGAAAGTGAGAATGTAATAGTAAGAATAAAAATGTAAAAATGAGAATGTGAGAGTGATAATGTAAGAATGTGAGAATGAGAATACAAATTTTAAAATAAAAATGTGAAAATAAAAATGTAGACTGAGAAGAGTGAGAATGTATAAGTAAAATATTTTAGTGACCCATAATAATTGATTATCTGTACAAGTCAGAAAGTTTTTTATAGTATGGTTTTACTTGTAGAAGTAAAGTAGTAAAGTAAATTTTAGCACCAAAATAGCAATATTAAGCTATTAATCACAAGTTTTTTTTTTCAACTACATATCACTGGATTTGCTATTTTTAAATCTATCAATTGATGTATTTGGCAAGCAAACGCGTTTTTATGTATTCTAGTTTTGATGCTAGTGGTTACTAGTGCTTTTCGTTGGCATTTTATTATAGTATTTAATAGAGACAACTCAGAAAAATATTACTATAACCGGCATTTTATTTGTCATATATTTTATTTTGCTTTTTTATAAAAAATCGTACAATCGCCTTATAACTGAAGATTATCGGTCTAATCTTAATGCTTTCAAAATATACTGTATAAATTTTAGTTTAATCTTTAACTGTTATTTGAGTTTGTAAAAATTAAATTTAATAAATAAATTGCAAGTATTGCAAAGATAATAAATTTGTATCTTTAAATTAAAATAAGTGGGCTCTGCCCGAAGGGTTAACAACTTTCGTAATCAGTGTACAAAATAAAAGTAATATTTACAGAATCAAATAATAATTACGTAATATTTGTAATCATTACATAATCAAGTAATCATTATATAATCACGTAATAATTATATAATCACGTAATCATTACATAATCTTGTAATAAATAGTATAATCAAATATTAAAACACGCGTATTCAAATAATCAAATATTGATTACTCGTATTCAAATAATCAAATGTTGAGTACGCGTATTCAAATAATCAAATATTGATTACGCGTATTCAAATAATCAAATGTTGAGTACGCATATTCACATAATCAAATATTAGTTTTAATGAATCATTTATATTCGCATGGTAAATTCAGTCGTGTCCAATCCGTATCGTGTTTTTATACAACCCTTGGCATGTGTGTGTGTGTGCAGATATTTATTTATTATATTAAAATAAAAACCTACTTCAGTCGAATATAATTATTCAGTGGTACAAATTTTATTATGTATTGTTATTATTTTTGTTGAAAAGATTTTTATATGTTTTTTTTTTAATGTAATAAATCACATTTTTATTCTTGGTGGTGGATTTTTTCTAATCTACATATATATAGTATATTTTTAGTTTATGTTTCTATAAGAAATTGCAGTAAGTACTTTATTGAAGATTATTATAAAACATAAGTATTATAATAATATATTAATATTAAACATTATCAAAATAATTTTATGATCGGTATAAAATAATTAATTTAATCTTAGAAAATAACGAAGAGATAGCGGCATGTAATGAATATAAATACCTGGGCACAATATTTGACAATACCGGATCTGACGAAAAGGATAAAAAAGCTAAAATAACACAAGCCAAAAAAACAATAGGATGTCTGAACGGAATTCTCTGGAGTGAAGATATCACAAATAAAAACAAATACAACATATATGATACCATGATAAAAAACCAGCTACTATATGGATCAGAAACATGGAGAGTTACAGATAGATATAAAATGAAAATAGAAGCCGTAGAGATGGACGCCTTAAGAAGATCGACAAGAATAT
The DNA here is from genome assembly GCA_963932245.1 of Tachinus rufipes. Lineage (NCBI taxonomy): Eukaryota > Metazoa > Arthropoda > Insecta > Coleoptera > Staphylinidae > Tachinus > Tachinus rufipes. Next base: position 63,686,751 of record OZ010745.1, on the reverse strand, counting down.
CAAGAATAGAGAGAATTAGGAATGAGATTATTAAACAGCGTATGGGAATAGAAGGGAGTGTCTATGATGATTTAGAAAAACGACAATTAATATGGTACGGACATGTTAAAAGAATGAACTTAAATAGACTTCCTAGGCAAGCAATGGAATGGGTGCCACAACAAAGAAGAAAAAAAGGAAAGCCAAAGAAAAGGTGGATTCAGGGAATTAAATCGGCAATGACTGCAAAAAACCTAGTAGAAGGACAGTGGGATAATAAAAAAGAGTGGCAAACGGGCATCGGACAACGTCAAAAGACGTTCTAAACCGATTATTATATATATATAAAATAATTAATGCATGCAGATTTAATAGATTTAATAGATTATAAGATCTTAAAAAATTGTGTATTTATTGAATAATCATGTAATTATTATATAATCACATAATCATTTTCATAATCACGTATTCATTGAATAATCATGTATTCATTACATGATCATATAATCATTACGCTTTCATTAAATAATCACGTAATCATTGCGTATTCATTAAATAATCACGTAATCATTGAGTATTCATTAAATAATCACATAATCAAGGCATAATCATAATCATGTAATCATTACATAATCACGTAATTATTACATAATCGCGTAATCAGTACATAATCACGTAATAATTACGCGTATTCATAATCAGGTGTACATTTTTTTACTTAGTTGTTAACCCCTCGGCTCTGCCAATAAAAAGAAACTTATTAATTACTGACAAATTCAGAAAATTTAAAATGAAAACTGGCATTTATTTATAACCGGCAAAATAATAATTTCAAATTGTCAAATTAAATAAGTTGATAAATAATTAATATATAACAAATATAATTAATGAATTATTGTTATTACAATGACAAACAGATAAAAAAAATTGAAATAAGTTTTGTTTTTAATAATCATCAGGTCTAAATTAGAATTTAATAAAAAACTCCATTCTGTGCTGAAATGATTGTGAATACACGTACGTGATTAACTAATAATTTTTATGCATCATAGTTGGCGGTATTAAGAAATCCGTCGCATTACTTACTTAATTCAGTAATAACCGCCAAAAAATAGAGCGATGGTACTAATTTGAAAAGAACAAGGTCACTTGATAAATAATTAAAGAATAACAAATCTGGTTATTGCATTGCAATTATGATAATAACTGGCGCCAGACATTCTAAGATATACTTATTGCAACAATTAAGATTTGAAATAATTCAATTATTTATTGTTTTAAAATGATTTAAAGATTGACTTTGTATCCAATAGTTTTTATTATTTGTGTCAATAATTTTGATATTTCAGCGAATTATTTATTCTTGAAGAGTATAAAAAAGTCTTGATTATGTGGGGGTATTCAGATAACAAGAACTAAATAGTAAGTTATTTGCTTATATTTTTAAACTATAACTGAAAATAAGCTAAACATTGCTACACATGATCCTTCACTTGTTGATAATTATTTTTAAAACTGCATGTTGCTACCTGTAAGCTGCTAAAATTGTAAATTGTTTTGCCAAATATATAAACAAAATTATAATTGATTTGTTTATAATTATGCAGTTAGTTGCAAACTGTTATTAGATTTTTTATCAAAATTTTATCAGATTTTTTAATGGCTAGGAAACGACTAAATGAAAATATAAATGTTGCAAACGTTATTTTTTATTGAAAGATAAAAATTGATAAAATTATGTATCTCACACTCTTACAATATCAACCAAACTTACAAAATAACAATTTCTAGTTAAGTTAAAATGTCAGTATAAAAATATATTATATGCCGTATAAATACATATTGATTATTCAGATTAAATAAATTATTAAAACTAATAATAATAACTAACTCAACGAACCAACGCGCAGCGCAATAAGAAACTGCAAAAAGGCACAGAGTGCACAAGAGCCTTGTGCAATATTAAAACATGCTCACCGACGGATAAAGATGCTTCACCCGTCTGTCTTCCGCACTTTATCTGCGGTATTGTTAATGTCAGGATATTTGCAGTTATTAAATACTACTATGGCAATGTTATCTTAGTAATACTACTATTATCAATAATTACTTGACAATAATTAGTTTGTAATACATAGTTAATAATTTGCTATATTAAATTATTTGTAAATAATAAATAATCAAATGTATGCATTACATAATAAATAGTAGAGATGTTATAAAGAAATTTCTATTTCTAAACCATTCAATTATAAAATTGTATAAAAAATAACAATAAAATTTCAACAACAGCTTACTTTGTAAAAATAACATGAACGAGCATTTGAAATTTATTGCACAAACAAAACGCAACGGGACATAAAAATTTGCCGCGGGGCAGACGTTAGTCCTACACAAACACAAAGTTTGCTTCCGTCGGATCTCTGAAAAATGTAGCACAAAACCACTTTAAACGCAAAACGTTACTCCTACGTAGGAGTAGCGCACCGTGTAGGACTACAACGCTTTATTCACTCGAAATGTAGGACGAATACACTTAAAACAAACCTATATATATATAAATATATACAAATATATTATAAAAGAAAATTAATCAACGCCGCACTTTTGTAATATGACATCCTCTTCACGCAAAAAAAATCTCATAGTGTACTTCACAAAAGAAGACGCTTCCGCTATACAGCCCACATGGCGACCACCGATCTATTATTCTAATTTTCATGGGTATTAAATAACCCGTTAACACCACCACCTGGTATTAAATTTCAACACAATTTTTTCTTCGTGTTATAGACACCATTAATCAATCTATTGTTTAATAGACGGGAGGAAATTATATTAAATGAATTAAAAACCGCAAACATAATATTCAAACTATTCAAACAAAATATATTTTTTATAAGAAAAATGGAAATATTGATAAATGCGCGAACATAATCTTATGACATTCCAGACAAAAGGAAGAGCCAAGGTTTTACAACCCCCAATTTAAAAAATTCTCAAGAGTGTAATTTTAATTGTGACAATTTTATTAAGATTGGTGATCGACTATTTTAAATAATCTGTTGTTGAGTTTATATCTTATATTATTCAGGCATTATTATTATTATATTATTGTATTGTATACAATTTACTTCTCTAATTTAAATAACACAGGAAATAATTTCCATAATATATATAAAAGCCACCTTGCTCAGTGTTGTGCTGTACCTGTCCAGTTATACAAACAGCATCCCTTGTATAACCTTTGACCAAAATCCTCCCAACCTGCTCTTTTATGAAAACTTGATCTAATTTTACACTTATATTAGGGGATAAATCCCAGGCGCCCTCCGAGGTTCGTGCCAGCATCCCTTTAATCTTTGACCTCTGACCGGTCAAGTTAACCACAGTCAATCTGCTATATTCTTATAATTTATAAACAAGATATTTAACATGAATATTGTTACAACAGTAATTTACTTGCATAATTATAAAAATTTTTTTTTATTTACTTGCAATATTACTGATATTTGACTTTTAATTCCATCAATTGAGAGTTTAGAACTGGTTTATATAAGGTCAAAACTAGAGCAGAATTGATGTTAAAGGTTAGAGGTTAAAGAGATGCTGAGTGTGTTTAACTAGGGGTGATAAAATTATTAAAAATACTAGATATTTTACTAACAACAGGTTCTTTAGATATAACTTATGCTGTTTTATGTTTATATTTAAAACTATTGTTCATGTTTACGCATTTTTAATAAATATATCGGTTTAGTGTATTTTAGAAAAACCAAAATTAATTAAATAAATTAGAATCAATATATTAAAGAGAGTGGAACAAGGAAGATAAATAAAAATACACATCGCCAAATGAAGAACTTGATAAAATTGCAGGAGGAACAATTAACATTAACTTTGCCATTTTCTTATTGTATTAATTGGAAATAAACACAAATAAATAAATAAAAATTTATTTTTTTATTAAACAAATAATCTTACATACCATAATTAAATTATATATATTTAACTTGTACTTATTATACATACTTACTATAATTATGCATAATATAACATAATACATAAATATCTGTTAATTGTGGCAATAACACGTTTAATCTCCGATTTCGTAAAATGTAGTAATGCTGGTAAAAAATTATTTCTTGATTTTACATCTAAATTTTTACTCTCTGATAAGCACATACGACTTTTGTTAATTTCTTAGTGCCAATAGAAGAAATCAATTCAAGAAGACTCACATTTAAAAATGGTCATCTTTTGTAGAAAACATATAAGCATTTTTCTAATGTGTTTTACAACAATTTGAATAAGAATTGGTTAACAAATTCATGTGATCAAGCAACTTTCTTAAAATAATATGCATATGCCCTATACAAATTACTTACGATTATGCAACGATGTTATTAGTTAAATTTCATCAAAAAAGCAAGAGCAGGCAAACTCTTGATGCTATATAACTTGATTTTCTTAAAAACCGTGAATCTGATCAAAATTTATCAAGAGGCAGACAAGTTTTCAAATTATTAAAAATAACCAGAAAAAATAGATTTACCTAAAAGTTAAAAAGTTCCAGAAGGTTAAACATCTAAAGAATCTTAATCTTCCCAAAGATTCAAACCTTAAGAGTTTGTGTAAATAAGAAAAAAACTAATTTAAACAAAATATTAAAAATTAAAGCTGATAATTAAAAAAAAAAAAAAAAATTCTGTAAACTTTAAAAAGCTATAACTCCAAATTTATTAAATACAATATACTACTTTATTAGGTCAATATTACTCAATTTGCTTGTAGTTTTTGGCATACTTATATTTGGACATCGATAAAATTTTATTAATGATATAACTGATAGCTTCAGTAAAAATATTACAAATAATTTTATAAAAATATTTTACTTGTTTCGCATTACAACTAGTTAGAAGTGAAACTGATATTTTAACAACATTTCATAACCCTATCAATGCATAAAATATGTACTAGGTATTCATATTATAAATATTTAAAATAAGATACAATGGATCTACCTAGCTACAAAACCAATAAACAATAACAAAAACAAAATTATGTCAAGTTTTTTTCATATTAGAAATCATGAAATTTTTATTGAAAGAAAGCAGTAAGTTGCAGAATATCTATAAAAGAATGATGACAATGTATGAACAAAAATAATTTGTTTTATTTTTACGTCAAATAAAATCCATTCATGATGACCCAAAGTGGAAGCACAAACTGACTGCTAATTAACCGTCAAGTAAAAGTTTCAGTTATTGTTAGAAAATAAAAACAACAGAAAACTGCTCAGTGCCAAACAAAAACTGCGTAGGCGCCAAATTTGCTATAAAAATTTGACTGCCTTATCTTAAGATAAAAACTTTTTTTATAGAATTGAAACTAAGAATAAGACCAGGGTATATTATGAAATCGTTCTACAAAACAAAAGTCTATGCAATGGGTTTATAAGGACTCTTTACTACTCAAAAATTTTCTGCGCAAGAAAGTGATAGCTACAGATTTTGAAGACGCTGAATTAGATACTTTTAATTAAAAGTAACTACAATATCAAAAAATATTTACAAAAACCTAATTAAAACCTTAAAAAGATCTATACACAAAAAAAACTTTACATAAACATAAACAAAGATTGGATAGCGTATAAGGTAAAGATTCACCTTCTTACTCCGACGTAAAAGAATGGGTCAAAAGGTTTATGATGGGCTATGAATTTTTAGAAGATGACTCACGTTTTAGTCAACTAGTTGAAATTATCACAAAATATTGCTTTTATTGAAATACTGATCTAAAGTGATTGCTAACTAAAAGTGAATGAATTATCAGGGCTGTCAGATACATCAATTTGCTAAATATTCCATGGCCATTTGGGTATGAATAAAGTGAGTGCAAGATGAGTTTCAAAACTTCTGTTTGCTGTTCAAAAACAGCATCGAGTTGATTGTGCTCAATCTTTTTTAAAGCTCTGTTAGAAGGGACAAAAAAAAGTTCTGCAATCTATTGTTACGAAAAAATAAAATTATGACGGCGTGCAGATAAACCACTACCAAGAAAAAACCATAGCCAAAATCTTTTGGTATTGGAAGAGTAATTTGATGATTGACTTTAAAGAAAAAAATACTACGGTAAATGGCGTTTATTATGCTATCTTATTACATAAGTTAAGGGAAAACATTTGGGCAAACAAAAAGAGACAAGATGTCGCACGGCGACGTATTTGTGCAACTGATGTTGCTCAACTTGCCATAAGAAATTGCGGTTTTAAAAAAATCGATTATCTTTCTTACAGCTCCTAGCAACTACTTCTTGTTTTTAAAATTTAAAAAAAAAACATTTAGAGTAAACAATTTTTTAACAACAAAATAATGAAAACTGTTGTTTTGAATCATTTTGACAACAAATCTTAAAAATATTTTTATGAGAGGATAGAATTACTAATTAAGCAATGTAAGAAATATATTATATATAAAATAATAAAATATCTTTTTCATAAGTGCATCAGTTTTTAGTTAATAATAATAGTTGATATTCTTGCCATTTGGCCTTGAAAAGTATTTACATTTTACAATTTATACATCACTTAAACAAAATCAATATTCAATAAAACTTAACATATCATAATTTATAACTATCTACATTTACACTACACAATCAACAACATAATATAATTACAATTTACATTCTACCATCCTTTCAATTTCTTGAATTATTTTAATGACGATTTTTATCTTTACCATTTTTCTTTTATCTTTTTTTAACACATCTTTCCTGCCATTTCTTTTTCTCTCATGTCAACACATTTTTTTATTATATGTTCTACTGTTTCATTGGCTACAAAATTTACAAACTTTTTTATTTCTACATCTAAATCTTGCTGGTATCTTTTTTTCTGGCGGTTAATTTGTATATGATTAAAAAACTTTACACAGCAGCTGAAGAGTGCATAAACTACATATTATTTAAGAATGCGGCTTTAAAAAGTTGACTATTATCATTTTTTAAAACTTATAAAACGCTTAAGCCTTACTTTTGACTTGAAAATGCTGATAAGTTGTATTTTGCTTAATTATCAAAAGATATTTTTAGGCATTTTTTCTATATGCTGCTTTTATTTTTTTGTAGGTATTTTTATTGCTTCCTGTCAACAAAACTCTTCAATAATATTGTTGTTTAAGTTTCGGTAATATTTTTCTTTATTTATTGCGTCAACAACTAATACTCTTATCACAAAACCTACTATCACAACTGACATCAAAGTTGTAAAAGACTTTGATGCTAGTACCTGTACATTAACCTATCCTAATATCACAAATGACATCGAAGCTGTAAAATGCTTCGATGTCAGACCCTAAAAACTAACTAAACCTTATATCACAAATTGCACCAAAGTTGTAAAAGACTACGATGCTCAACAACACAAACTGATAAATAAAAATAAATAAATCAACATCAAAATTATTACAAGACAACAGATAACTTGGTTACACTTGTTTGAGGAGTCATGCGTCTTTCAAAAACTAGACGCACCTTTCCATGGACTTTCTATTTGATAAAATAGACCACGTTGTTAGGGAGCTCAAGCCGATTACGATTGGGAAGGTAGGCTCGGCATTTGTCTAAAATGTGCTTCACCGTTAGAAAATTGTGACATGTTTGGCATGCGGGTTGTTTGTCGCCGATCAAAAAATAGGAAAAAGTCAAGTTGGTATGACCTATGCTCAAGCGACATAGAGCAAACTCCTCTTTCCTGTTGAGATTTACCGGCAACTTTTATGCAGTCACGGATAGCTTGATTTCCTTTAATTTGTTTTTGAAACGGTTCCATACTCTTTGCCAATCCTCGATGACTTTTGATCATCTTTGAGATTAACTGGTCTTACGGGAATGTTGTTTGTAGGATCCGCGTCAGCCGTCTAACGGGCGGTTTTATCGGCCAGCTTGTTGCTCTTGATACTTACATGACCCGGTGTCTAGACAAAGATAACTCTCTATCCAAACCGGCCAGGTAGAATATCAAAACTTGTACAAGCTGGACGAGCGGATCGACCAAGTCGCAACAATGAGAAATAAACTGTGAAAGTTTAAATCTGCGGAGGCCTCATTAGGGAAAGACCATAAAATACCGTCTAAAACAAAGGCACTTCCCACCTCCCGATCTATTTTTGAATCGTCCGTATACAACAGCGGAAAGTCTGAGTATTTGGCAACAATTTCAAGAAACTTGCTTTTTAAGACGTCGGGGCAAGTTTCTTGTTTGCTCTGAGAGGTCAGATCAAGACAAGCTTTAACCTTTGGCATCAGCCAGGGTATAAACTTGCCAAAACCGACCTCAAATACCATTGGATAATTAATTGAGACTCTCCTCTAGCTCCTGCGGGTCTGAGTTTGTGTTTACGTTGCTGCGTTTTGTTGACTTTAAATATAAATCTTTTGTTGTGACCCCTTTTTGCTTGCATTGCTGCGGCGTGCGTGAGTACAAAGCGACTACAACAAACGTCTAAAGGAGACACAACCGACTTGCAGCAGACTTGAAGCAGGACTTGTCCGAAATGCTCCCGTGGCGTATCTTATGCCTGCTTTATAGACTGCGTTTAGAGCTTTCAACCGGGATTTTCTGGCCGATGAGTATACCGTGCAGCCGTAGTCAATCCTGGCCAAAACCACAAGCCACAACAATACTTTTTTCCCCGCAGTTTGGTTGATGTTGGCCAAGCACTTGATCACGTTCAACGCTTTTTTGCACTTTGTAACGAATTTATCAATATGTGCCCAAAAATAAAGGGTTTTATCAAGCACAAACCCTAAAAAACAAATTGTTTTAACAAACGTTATTCTGGAACTTACAGGCACTTTTCTACAGGTGGAACCACCAAAGCCGCAATATCATTAACTGCGGTCGCAAAAAGGTGCTGATTGTCGACTCTTAAGCAACCCCGTTTTCTAAACATACTGTCTTCAAGCTAGTGGTGCCCATCTTTACTTTAATATTTGCAATCGCGCAGGAAATATTTAAGAAAGAGAAGCATACGGCCTCTAAATTCCCATGCGTGCAGCTTCTGCAAAATTCCATGTTGCCAAGTCATATCATACGCCTTCTCCAGGCCAAAAAACACCTCTACGGGGTGTTTTCTTGCTAGGAAAGCGTCTTAGATAGAATTTTCTAAACAGATTAAATGATCAACGGTACTGTGATTTTGTCTGAAACCCGTATTTAGCTAAAAAAAACGTTACTTTCCAGCATATACACCAGACAGTTGTTGATCATTTTCTCTAAAATCTTACTAAGACAGCTGGTAAGTTAAACCGGTCTGTAGCTGTTGACTTTGTTTGGATCTTTGCCTGGCTTCAGCAACGTCAATATAATAGTCTCTCTTTAACATTCCGGTAGTTGCCAAATCCTTGCCGATTATGAAACCCCTGTCAGATTTAACTGACGGTACAAACTGGGGGCGTGAATTATTTTTGGACATTATTACAAAAAATAAAATTTAGCTACTGCTAGGTTGGAAATGAAAGAAAAAGAAGGTTAGGAGTAAAAATGTAAATAACCAGAAAAATAGGGAAGGTAGCCAGAAATAGCTTTGGGTACATTTGGTTTAGCTTCTGCTCATTGACCCATCTGGCGTGGGTAGACCTGCAATAAGTTTAAAGTCCTGCCGGCATATCTTGAGCAGAAGTTACTCAGCCCCCTCACCACAACAAGATAGTACACATAACAAACAGCAGCATAAGTTGTGAATTTTTTTTCCAAGAATGACACGCATACTCCAAAATTGTTAACGTTGAAGTGTTACGTTGCTAATAGAAGTAACAATCTCAAACCCGTCTGTAAAAAAATATTAATAAAAATACTACACATAACAAAGCATAGATTCCAGTTCGTTGTCAAAAATTATGCAGTCTCCAAGAAAATGGCGAGGAAAAGATTGCAGCATTCACATGTATAGAGCTAATAGAGAATTAGTTGTGGAGAAAAGTAAGTGTTTTGTAGCACATTACACAAGATTATATTAAAGAATTAAAAATACATCAGCCGGTTTATAACAGAAAAAACGTAATATCTTAAAAAAAAAAAAAAAATTTAAATTTTTGATTATTAGAAGAATCAAGTGTTTTTAAAAGTTTTAGATCAATTTGCTTATTACAGCAGGCAAGGTTCATCTGAAGAGAAGCATACTAAAGGTAAGAGTTTTATGTACAGAACAGAAAACAAACATAACAACAATACTTTGACCAGCTTGTGATGAAGTTAGGGGATAAAATAAAAATTGTAACCTGTGCCAAATGGTTTCTAAATGCTTCACAAACAATTAAAATTAATTGAACTAACTTATGCAGTTACAGGACAATTTTATTTGTTTAAAAAAAAAAACAAGAAGAAATAACAAACCCAGAAAAGTATTTCAGAGTTTGAAATGAATGAAATAGGTAAAGGTTTATAAGTTTATGACTGCTCTTTAGCACTACAAATTTAAAATTAACAAGCGGCTTATCCTCACAAGAAAAAAAACGTGTTTGTGAAAACATTGTTCTAACGTGAGAGCAGCTAAGAATAAAACTAGAATGAACGTAGGAATAATTAATCCAGATCAAATTTAAAAAAATGTTAAAATTAACGCTTTAAAATTACAAGACGTTAACAAATTATTGGTAATAAACTCACAGTTTTATATAAATTAAAAACCGTCAGCAAACAAATGATAATAAGGCAGCGAAAAAGAAAATGTGTATAGAACGTTAACATAATTTATTTATTTATGAAAATATTTTAATTACAATATTTATTATTTTATTTAAATATCTAATCAAATATAATGTAAAATGTCAAAAACTAAAAAAAATAATTTAAAATCTAATTTCTTTATTTCTAAGTTTTACATTTTTAAATAATTTATAAATGTCATTTTCAAACTTAAAACATAACCAACATCCAATCTAAATGTACCCCATCATTAAGTAAGATAAAATTTTTAGTGATTAATATGCCGCCAAAGAAAAGAAAGAAAGAAGGCAACATTTTTATTTTGGTTTACACACATATATACACATACATACATTATTATCTGATCATGCATGATCTCTTATTCTTCTTACTTTTAATTTTGTGCACACATTTATCCACAACATTCAACCAACTTTTACATAGTCTACTATTTCTGCATTTTGATCATTACATTAATAATTTGTTTTGTTATTCTCTCAACATGTTATGTTACTTTTAAATCACATTTGTTCTTTATCTACTAATTTCCAACTTTGTCTATTCACGTTTTTCTACACACACTTCTTACCTCATTTATTTTACTTTTGTGTTTCTTTTAACATACCCATGCTTCAGTTGCATACAGCAGAGTTGGTGTTATCACACTTTTATAAACTGCCATCTTTTCCTCCTTGAATAATATTTCATTTTTTGCAATTGTACACATACTTTCAACTACTTTTTGTGATACATTTATTTGTCTTTTAATTTTTCCATCTAAATTACTATTTTTAGGAACCAAAACTCAGAATAAAAATAACTTTCTAGTCTCATGTTACAATAATAATAGTTTTTTATTTGATATTTTTCGTAAATCAACCTATATAGACTCAATTATTCCGTTTGACTCTGTACACCACTGTCACAAACTTGCAGCATACCATTTAATGGTTCACTGATCTTTCAGCCTTACCATTAACACCAAATTCTTTGCAAAAAGAGTTTAATAAAATCATATCATTAGGTCATAACAATATATTTCCAAAAAAACAGAATTAATAATATTATTACTAAGAAAGAATATAGCTTTACTATACAGTTACTTTATTTTAAGATAAAAGCCATAAAACCCTTAAAATACATTTCAATAACATATTTTGGTAACATATTTGAAAAAATAGAAAATATTCTCAGTAAATTTAATAATAAAGTAGCGTTTAAAAATCAAAATAAGTTATCAAACATTTTATAAGATTAATTGTTCCACAAGTAATAGGTTATTAGGATTATATATAAGTATATATATATATATATATATATATATATATATTATTAGTAGCAAATTAAGTTATATGATAAATGTTATGTTAAGTTGTAGAATTTTCAAAGCCGAAAGGCAAGAAATAATCAATTATATATTTGTAATGCACAATATATAGAGCAAACAGGAAGAAATTTTGAAACTAGATTTAAAGAACATTACCGCTCTTTCAGATTACGCCATTCAGATAGTACTTTTGCAAATCATATTTTAGAAAATAGTCACATATTCCCAGATATTGATAAACTTAAAATCATATACAACTGCTTTAAATACAGAAAATTAAATTTGTTAGAAGCTCTTAAAGTTACTAAATAAAAAAATAATTCTGTCGTAAACTTGCTTAATGTATAAATCTTCTTTGTTTGAAATAATTTAATCTTCTCCCCCTTTTTGCGATTTTTGTTTTGTCTTAATTACCTTTAAGTATTAATCTTTTCTCTACCTGCTTACTCTGTTTTCTTTTTTTTGTTTTATTGAATGTAATTCATAATCATTTTATGTAATTTTCCACCTCTCTGTACATTTTATGTTTTACTGTCATATGTATATATGCTTTGTATTTTTTTAAATATTTATACTTGTTTGTATCGCCGTCTGATAATGGTCTTGTAATGGTTGAAACATGTTACGGATTTTTAAATATATTTGTAATATAGTAAATATGTTTTATTTATCTTAAAATGAACTACCACATAGTAACGACCACCACTACTCAATTTTTTTTAATTTTTTTTATATGTATGCCCAATTCTAAAGAATCTAAGAACTGTTATTATGTGCAAGATTATAATTATCTAAAATTTAATTATTCAAAACTATTACAACAAAGAGTATTGTCACAAATTCTATTTATATAAATAATAATTTTGTTAATTATTATTAAATCGCAAATATTATTCATTCAATTTGATATGATTATTAAAAAATACTCAATATTTAGCTATACAGTTAGTATTATTCAAATAACATATTTAGATGCGGATTGGTTTATTTCATGATGGATTGGGGTAGTAGCATAGGGAGAATGAAACAATAACCCAGAACGGGTATTTGCATTAAACCAGTTCTATGCACTTTTATTCAGGTAGGTCCTAATATCATATTCGTTCACATTGTGTTTTAGTGTCTAGTGTCTACTAACAGCTTGTTCTTCCAAGTTTAAAATTAATATAAAATAACTTATAGTTAAATAAAAAAAATTTAATCAGTATTTTAAAATTTAAATCAACATGATATTATATTACAGTTATTAAAATTCCGTTATAACAATGATGAGATAAAACAAATATGTGTCAATTAAATTATATATGATAATTTATTACGGTATCATTCGGAATCAGGAGTTTTGCGCTACTTTCTTAGATATATCAATTGGTACTAGCCACATCATTGATTTTATAACTACAATGTGTGTTGTTTGCATACTATCAATAACAATTAGGTTATTGGAAGATTTTTTTTTTATTTGCAAATATTTTCTTTTGGTTCTTGGCCACCACATGAACATAAGTGTTATAGCAGTTGTTTTGTCCACAGTACTATTTAGAAGCCTCTTAAGTGTTACTTACAATCCGTTTGTATGCATCCTAGGGTTAAAATTAACTAACATACATAACTAGCGACTAGAGGTTGAGTAAGTGGAACAGAAACTTTTATATTATGGTTGTTGATTATACAAGTAATATATGTTGTAAGGTAATAATCTAATATTGCAGTATATTGTATATTTTTGTTTGGTGACTATAATACTGTATACTATAATTAGTTAGTAGTATAATAATAACAAAATTAATAATAATAATAATAATATTTTATATCCATAGGCAGCATATACATACATTTTGTGATTATCCACATTTTCAAAATTGGTCCATAATGTTTCATATATGAGGATGTAGTGAGAAATATTATTTTTAGTTTTGAGTTCATAATTTTTAAATTATAGAAGTAGTAGTTGATTAATTAAAAAAATTATTTAAGTATTTAATGATAGGACATTCTTAATCTAAATAAATTATCTAGTTTCTCTAAAAATGAAAAAAAAATTAAATAGTATATATTGATACAATAAGAATTTACTACATTTTTATTATTTTAATTTTGGCATGGCACACCGATTTTTTTCAAGTAATAAATTTTAATTTTCCAAATAATTTATAATTCATTATCTCGCTTATTATAAAACTTTTACTACATTTTTTAACATTTATCAATAATATTGATTGTAAACTATAATTCTTCGAGTTTATGCGCATAGGTTAAGAATCACCCTGTATGTAACTGGTTCAGAGCAAAACTTAAAAGATGACCTTGATCTTGGTGGTCATGACTTACATTTGAAATACAGGCGTATTCATGTTCATTGACTTTGTGTATTAGTGTAGTTATGACCTTGAAGTCATGTGGCTATAATCTTAAAAATGTGTGTTCATAAAAAATAAATGTGGAATTGACCTTAAAAAAAGTGGTGTAGCTATGACATTAAAGTCATGTGGCCATAAACTGGACGTGGGAGCACACCCATTCTTCTACTAGGCATCACCGTAAACTGACGTTTAAAAAATGTCATTAAACCCTAAATGCCGAAGCAATAAAGCGTTGAACAAATTCACAAATAATATACGGCGGAATAAAATTTGAACTCGGAACCCCCCGCATGAGAGGCAAGCATCTAAGCAACTAACCCAAGCTGCCGCTTTAAAGACTGAATTTTTATAAATATTTTTATATTTTCAGCAAACAATAAACAACGCACATTATAAAACAGTGTACCACATAATAAAGATATTGAACAGTAGAGGTATATAATGTAATATCAATATTACAAAAAACGCATTGAACGATGCGCATATTAAGTATAACATGCAATGCAACCGACAGATTTTGAAGACATCAAAGGTGATCAAAATCTACATTTTTGTCTTTTGTTTATATTCAAAAGATTTACCAAAAATGGAGTGTATAATTTCTACCAATACATGTCTGAACCAACGAGAACCCTTATTTTATAATACAATCTAGATTTGAACACAAATTCTTTATAAATGTTTGGGCGGGCATAAATTGTCTAACCAATCTAACGAGATCTTTATACAAAAACTTTTTGAAAATTTGTTTAAAAATTACTAAAGAAAAATTCTTTAGAGATAATATTGCACATGTAAATTATGCATGCCGGCGCTTCACCACATTTCAACATCAGCGTCTATAACGAGCAATTCTTTGAATTTTCATTTATCTAAAACAACTGCTTTATGCTTTTTTTTAAATAATGTTAAAGAATTGCAAAAAAAAGTTTGAAATGCTTGCCAAACCATACAAAACAATGCAGATATTTTTGAACAAGTAAAAAATTAATAAAACGTCGTGTATTATTTTGAATAATGAGACTTAAAAGACATGTTAGCTAGCAGATACTCTGTATTCTATATTATTATATATAATCATTACCAATTAGAGAAAATAGCTAAAAATAAACTTATACAAAAGAGAAAAGAAAGCAAACAACCACCAAAAAGCAGAAGACAAGATGACAAAAGTCAGAAAAAGAAGTCGCAGAAATGAAAAGACTATATAATCGCACCAAAACAAAGAGCCTCCTACGCGGACATAATTGAGCATATGAATGCACATGTTAACACGAAGGAAGTTAAAGTTGCAAAGATAAAAGGAAAAGCGTTTGCTAGACCTGACGCCTTACTGAAAGGTGAATTCCTGGGATTTGGAAACAACACAAACATAGATGGGGCCAAACATGCTTTCGTAAAGGAATATGAAGGCGTAAGACTGACCATAAAAAGGAGAAACAAACTTGCTTTCCATAAAGCGCTTACTAAAACCAAAAAAGAAATGGAACTAAACATGCGTTTGTAAAGGTCCACAAAAGCACGGCCATCTTGCTTAGAGCAAAGAAAAAGAGAAAACTAGAAACCCTACAGAAATGCTACAAATGCCACCGTGTTACATGTGTGGAAAAGAAAGTCACAAGCTAACAGACTGCTCCAACCTCAAAATTGCTATCACTGCAACGAAGAGGTGCATAAGACCGAAACGATGCGCTGTCTTGCATAAAGAGCCTTTGTCAAAGCACAGAAGAAGGAAAAGAGGGAGAAGCCAGTCAAATAAAATGCCCACAAAACCTTAGTAGAAGTAGGAAAGATTGAAAGAAGAAAATGCTGCTTTTGCACTAATCTCAAAGCCAACACAAAGCATAGCAAAGACCAGAACGTAATGGTTGACAGACCAAAACGCAGACGCGGTTATCTACGTGCCACATATTCACACCAAGGATTACAAGATGGGCAGTAAAAAAAAATACGCATGGGTGGAGAGGATAAATATCGTTTTTTACTCAATAAGACAACTTTTGTAGCATCCTTGTAGCTCTTAGCAAGGATCTTAAAAAGCACTCAAAAGCAATCTTGATTGAAGGCAACTTTAATGCAAAGTCCCATAGCAGGTGCTTGCCAACCAAAAACCGCAAAGGTAGCAAGCTTGCAGAGTGAACCGACACACACCACCTGATTGTCTTAAATAAAAGCAACAAAAGACCTTTGAAAAAGCAGGCGGCACATTCTACATCGACGTAACCTTGTGAACAGCAATTTTATCCAAATTTGTACAAAAATGGAAAGTGAGCAAGGAAGAAAACCTTAGTTTCTACAAAACAATTAATATAGAAGTCAAAACTCACACAAAAGCAATAAAAAAATGTTTTACCAGTAAAAAAAGCTAATATTTCAAACCGGATAAGCTAGTAAGCAATTTTGCTAAAGCAAACAAACAGGAATCTTTTACACAGACAGTGCCTGACCTGCTAGCGGCCTAAAAACCTATAACAGCGTCCTTGCCAAGAAAAAAACAAAAAAAACAAACAAGCAGTCCACTGGTAGATCAACAATACCACCACTCTAAGGAACAAATGCGTAGAAGCTAGGCAAGATCTCACACGCGAACGCAGAAAAAACAGCTTAGAGCAGGATAGGATAGATTCGTTTACAAAAACCTACTAACAAAGTCGTAGAGAGTTAAAGACGGCAATTGCAAATGTCAAAAAAGTGCATGGGATATACTGTGCAAAGATGTGGATAATGACCTCTGGGGTAGAAGAATTGTAACCGGCAAAACCAGAATGTGCTTGCCGGTAAGCTTGACGGATGAGGAACAAGTGAAGGTAGCAAAACAAATTTTCCCCAGCACCCAAAAGTTGCGTGGCCGTGCATCGCATGCAAGCTTGAGGAGATTCACAACATCATCAAAGAAAAGATTAGGTAAGCGGGTCGTAAAGTCAAAACGAATAAAGCGGCGGGGCCGGATGATATCCTTCCTGAAGTCATCAAGGTGTTAGCCAAAAGGTGCCCAAAAGCTTTACAAACTACGTTAAACACTTTTCTAAAAAACTGTGGTTTTTCAATAGAATAGAAAACAGGTAGGTTAACTGTAATAGAAAAACCCTCAAAGAAAACAATCTTGGCAATTTGTACAAGCCGTTAAGTATCTTCAACGCAATCGGAAAGTTTTACGCACAATTATTAAACAAGAGACTACTGGATAAACTTGAGAAGAAAGACGGCCTGTCAGGCATGCAGTACGGCTTCAAAAAGAGGCGTTCTATTATCGACGCAGTGCAGAAGGTCCAAGAACAGACAAACAAATGTAAAGCGGATAGGAAATTTGTGCTGCTTGTGACTTTTGACATCAAAAATGCGTTCAACTACGCACGCTGCGGCAACATAGTAGAATTACTGCAGGGTTTTGAAATATCAAACTAGTTGATAAAGATTAACTGTAGCTACTTGAAAAACCGCATTCTCCTAATAAGAGATAATCATAAAATAAAAGTAACCGCTGGGGTCTCACAAGGGTCAGTCAAAGGCTGAACCCTTTGGAACGTTAATTATAACAAGGTGTTAAGGCTAAAAATCCTTAGTAACATCTGGCTTATAGGCTACGCGGATGATGTGACAATGGTTGTAGCTGGTGATAGCGCAGAGGAGTTGGTAGAGAATGCTATATGGGCCGCCAAAAAACTAATAAGATGGCTGGACAAAACAAAGCTCAAACTTGCAGCCCAAAAAACCAAAGCTGTTATACTTGCTAGCAAAAGAAGCCTAAAAACCATCTCCCTTAGAGTCGACGGCGCTAGAATAACAAACCAGACCTCCATAAAATACGTGAGCAATACTTTTGCACATAATATAAGCATGGGCCCTCACATTGCAATGACTGCGGACAAAACGGCTGCAGACAAAACGGCTGCTTCTTTAGATAGGCTGATGCCCAACATAGACGGACCTAAAAAAGATTAAAAGTAGGCGCTAAACAGCGTTGTTTTTTCTATAGTTTTGTATAAGGCACCAGCATAAAGCCAGTGGGTCTAAAAAAAAGTATTGCAAGATTCTAGAGCGCTCTAAAAAAAAAGTGGTCATATGGATAGCGTCCGCGTACAGAACCGTCTTAACAACGCAATACAACTTATTGATATAACTATCCCGTTGCATCTGTTGGCTGTACAACGTTCATACTAATCCTGTCGCGCAGAGCAGAAAAAAATGGCAAAAAGCGGTACTGCAAACTGGACAAAAACTTTTATTAATAACGTAACACCATGAGTCACCAGAAAAAACGGAAGCGTAGATTATTACCTCATCTAATTTTTAAACGGGCACGGATGCTTCTTATTATATCTATTCAGGTTTAAGCTGCGTAATAACAAAGACTCATATTGCGGCACTACTAATACACCGGAACACACGGTGCTTGGGGCAGATGAAGTTACCAAACACAACATTACTAAGCACATGCTAGGCAGCAAAACAAAATAGATGTGCGTCAAAACCGTGATAGGCAACATATTTAAAATAAAAAAAAATAAAAAAGAACTGAGTGCAAAATAAATTAGTTGATGCAACATAGAAATGACACTAATAAAGCAATGCCGCAAGGTTTATCCATTGGTGATTATGTAAAAACAAAAAATGGTTTTAGTGGGTAAAGCTTCTTGTAAAAAAGGTGTTCACTTTTACACTGCCATGTAGAAAAAAAAATGTTTTTGTTCTGTGTTTGTGTTTGTTAAAACCACAAAGTGCTGTTATAAATTTTGTAAGTTTTTGCAGTTTTCTCAAACAGTTTATCCACAAATTGTTCTATTTACTATAAATTATTTGTTACCGGTCTTGTATAGGGTTTCAAAAACAGGTTTAAGTCCAATAAAAATCTTGATCGTTTGGTAAATATATCATATGAAACCTTGTAATTTATGGTTAATGTTTCCAAACTAATTATGCAGTCTATTACCAGTTTAGATTTTAATACTGGCAAGCAAATTGCCCGTATCGCTTGGCTGTGCTACATAATTATTTTAACTCTTTAGTGTTTTGTTGTCTTGTAAAAAAACGATTGTCGTTATGTTTGGGTTTACCAATTTTCTTTCTTTTTGCACCTTTCTACAGTTTTTGGTGCATTCAACATAAAGTAAGATATAGTTTATTCAAAAACGCCCTAGTTAAACAGTAACTACAAGCACCACAGCATAGATAATAATACACTACTCTGTAGGCATCTGAAAGCAACTTTAGCTTCTACTGTCTTACTGTATAATGTAACTGTTATTGTTACATTTTGAAGATAGTTATTAATTCAAAAACAAAAACAAATATTTTTGCAATCCATTTTGCATCTAGCTCTATTATTTTAAATCTACTTATCGTTGTACCTACAATGGGTGCTAGTGGTACACTAATGAGTCCAATTTATTTTAGCCAACGGGTTGTATACAGATTTCTTTTTAAGTACTAGAAAGACATAAGGTAAAGATGTTACTAAGTAATCTTAAAACATTTGCAAATGAATAAGTTTCCATTCTGATTAAAATATTTGCTTTATTGTACAAAAAAAACATTTTCAAATTGTAAAAAAATGCAAATTATAGACTAATTGGACTACTGTCCAATATCCTTTTTGCATTGAATATTGTTCCAAAGTAAATTATTTTAAATTCTATTCTAAAACAAATTATTCATTTCATTGCCAATCCAAAATTGACTAATGACTTAAATAATTTTGTTAGGAGATTGTAATGTACATAATACTAAACAGTTAAATCACTTATCTTCTATTCTACAACACTATCCGGACAAGCTATAATTTTTCTGCTTTTTATAATCTTACCCAACTTATTCAACAACTCACATATTTTCCTTAAAATTTTTTTAGTAAACCAAGACTATACAAATCTTGTATCTTTCAACTTTTCCAGAGATTACAAAGCTACTGTTGATGCTGTTTTAAAAAAATCTGACCTTTCAATTATTACTTCTGTTGTTAAAACTTCTCTTTCTAATACTATCAACCATTTATCATTATTCTAAAATACTTATACAAATGCTTGTAATCTAAAAATCTCACAAAAATGATTTATAATTTTATCAACAAATTTGCCTCATTCTCTGTTATTAAGCCAAACAAAAATATTTGTTTTAAGTTCAATCAAAACAAGCAGTTAATAAGAAAGCTTGTAAACATTTTGACAATCTAATACAGCCTGAAAAAGAATCAAAGCTAATCAAATTTCTCAGATTTCTATAAACAACAAAGATTTTTATAAAACAATAAATTCATTGCAAAGTAGTACTCAACCTGTAATACATTTTCTTTAAAATAATCAAAACAATCTAGTTAGTAATACAAAAGAAAAAATATATATTTTTGCAAACCAATATTCATCTAACTTTACTATTACAAATCCTTCTATTGGTGTACTTACAACGCCAGCTAGTGGTAAAATAATGTGTCCAACTCATTTTAGGCAACAATTTGTTAAAAAATATTTTTTTAAATTAAATACCAGAAAGGCAACAGGTATAAATAATATTCCACCTATTATTCTTAAAACATTTGCAAATAAATTAACTTCTATTTTGACTAAAATGTTTGCTTTATCATACAAAAATTAAACATTTTTAAATTGTTGGAAGTTTGTTAAAGTTCAACTCATACATAAATAGAAAACAAGTCTAATTCTTTAAATTAAAGACTAATTTTATTATTCTTGAAGTAGCTCTATTCATTTCCAAAATAATTATTTTATTTTATCAATATGCTTCATAGTATAGTTCTTAATTATAAATCTGTAAATCTTATTAGTAGTTTTCTTGACAAAAAAATAATAGTTAAAATTGATAGTTTAACTCTCACCCCAAAATCGTAAATGCTAGTGTTCTTCAAGGTTCTGCTTTTTTGCTAACTTTATTTTTGATTTACATTAATTAAACTTTTTCAAGTAACTAAAAGTCCTATTCATAGTTTTACAGCTGAACTTTGCCATCTTCTTTGTATTTAAACAAAAAATAAAAACATACTATTACTATTATTACTTCATACTTTCAAAAAACATATCAACAAATATGGCCAAGCGTCTTACAATTTTTAGGTTAAAACCTGTAGCATTAATAAACAAAAACATCAATTTGGTCAATTTTAAATTACTCTGTTTCAAAATCAAAAAGTATTATTAATACCAAATTTTAACCAACAAATCCATAGTTAATTTTTTTCAATTTTGTTTTCTTAGAGTTAAAATCTTACGTATACTTTTTTAGAACGACCATGTTGTTTTCTTAATAGATGTAAACAGTTTTTTACTTCTGTTTAGCTTTTGCATATAAATTAAAAAGCTTTGTATGAACAATGCCATGCTTCCGCAAATATCCCACAAATGAAACGTTCGAAGAACATTGTATTTCCACGTCATGTCATATGCTTTTGCAATGTCAATTAATACAGCGACAAGATGTTGATTTTGCACAAAAGCATTTTTAATTGCTGTATCCAGCCGAACAAGGTGATCAGTCGTAGAACAATGACGCCTGGAACCACATTGTATATCAGCAATTAGACCTCTTGAGTCTAATAACCAAATAAAACGCTTATTAATCATTCTCTCTAATAACTTGCATAAGCAGCTAGTTAGAGAGATAATCTTATAACTTGTCGAGAGCTTTATATCTTTACCAGGTTTAAGTACTGGTACGATGATAGCCAGTTTTCATGACTCAGGGCAGTACCCTGCTGACCATGCACGGTTATAAACTGCCAAAAGCTGAAGTTTGGCAGAGCGACTTAAATGCTTAGGCATAGCTTTGTGTATCAAATCGGCACCTGGAGCAGTATTGTGCGCTTTAGATAATGCCTAGTCAAATTCCCAAACACTAAAAGGTGCATTATATATTTCATCATCGTCGAAAACAAATGACAGATGTTTTTTCTCTATGTTAATTTTAATCTCTTGAAAATTTTCATTGTAATTATCATCACTGGAAGCGTCAAAATAAACATCGGCCAGAATATTCAAGATATTGAGAGAATCGGTAATAATTTGATCACTTGACAATAACCCACTAACAGGTACAGAAACTTTTTCCTACACCTTCCCGATGGGGGTTCTCGAATTTATAGAAATAACGTATTCTGACCATGATTCTCTTTTAGCCTTTCTGCAAGTTCTTCGCGCAACAGCTTTATACTTTAAACAAGCTAACAGGTTTTCTTCAGTTGGAGAGTGATTAAACCGTTGAAAAGAACGGTGTTTGTTTAATTTAGCTTGTTCACAATCAAAATTCCACCAAGAAACGGGCTTGTTGCAAGGTTTCCCTGAAGACAGAGGAATACTGGCATGAGCTGTTTGTATGATAGAATCGGTGAAAGTTTCAACATCTTCGTCAATAGTGGCCTGGACACTGTCATCATAATCAAATACTTGAACAAAACTATCCCAATCAGCATCTTTTATTCTCCAATTCCGATGACGGTTTTTATGGATTTTATGACCAAACACGTGAATGAGTATTGGAAAGTGAAAGCTTGTTCACAATCAAAATTCCACCAAGAAACGGGCTTGTTGCAAGGTTTCCCTGAAGACAGAGGAATACTGGCATGAGCTGTTTGTATGATAGAATCAGTGAAAGTTTCAACATCTTCGTCAATAGTGGCCTGGACACTGTCATCATAATCAAATACTTGAACAAAACTATCCCAATCAGCATCTTTTATTCTCCAATTCCGATGACGGTTTTTATGGATTTTATGACCAAACACGTGAATGAGTATTGGAAAGTGGTCACTATCATAAAGATGTTCCAAGACTTCCCAATCCAGCAATGCTGCAATACTTGGAGAACAAATAGTAAGGTCAATAGCCAAGAACGATCCATTGGCCACGGAAAAGTAGGTATTGTTACCTTTATTTAAGATAACTAAATCCGTTTTTAAAAATAGATTGGCCAAGTTACGACCATTAACATCGGTTCGACTTGAGCCCCACATAGTGTTATGAGCATTAAAACTACCCATAAGGAGGAATGGGGACGGAAGTTGTATAAGTAAACGATCAATCAAACGAATGTCCAATCTGACTTTCTGCAAAATATAGATTGAGCAAACGGTCAGTGGGAAAGGGAGTTGTAATTGAACGGCTACTGTTTTTAATAAAGTGTTGACACGGAGTTTTTTGCTTCTTTGCTGAAAACCGTATCACAAACCACTAATGCCGCTCCACCCTGAGCACGGTCAACATTTATACGATCTTTCCAATAAATAGTATAACCACAAAGATTAACTGAACTTCTAACCTTAAAATTAGTTTCCTGTAAGAAAACGCAGATAGGTGAAATTTCAGCTAGTAAAATTTTAAAAGATTCGTAATGTGCATTATATCCATTGCAGTTCCATTGTATAATAGTTGAAACTATTTTTAAAACTACGTTGAAAACGTAATTTTAACTCTTTGCTTATTAGCGTTTTTTGGTTTTTCTTCTGAATTATTATCTGGGGGAGTAGAAGAACTCCTACTATTTGACATCCATCAACTCCGACGACTTGTCAATATTAGGGTCTGTAGATTGCTAGAAACCTGCATCTCAAGGGGCGGTAGCCTGGATTGAGCTGCCGTCTTTGCAAGCTTTGACTCAGACTGAGTCTTAGCCTGTTTAAGCTTTGACTTGGAAGTCGCCACCTTAGTTGGTTTTGACCCGATACGAGCCAATACTTTAGATTGTTTAGGCTTTAAATGAGCCCCCATTTTGAGCGATTTTGGTTGAAGTCTCACTCGTTGTAACTTTGGTCACGTTTAACTTTGAGCCTGATGGGCCCGCAACCGGTTTTTGACCCTTCACATTAGAGTTATAGTTCTTACATAAAGAAGTTTCTGCAATAGCAGTAAATGTCATAATCTGTGTCTGTTGAACAATAGGTGTTTCAGCAACTAAAGCAAACGATCTAGAAAAGGTAGGAGCCGTAATTGCTCTATACTTCTTTTGAGCATCAAAGTAAGAGAGTTTGTCTGTTACTTTGATCTCGGCTGTCTTCCTTTCCTCTTTTATTTTTGGGCAATCTCAGGAATAAACGGGATGCTTACCTTTGCAATTCACACATAAAAGTGGTCTGTTGCATGGATCAAGGTCATGTTTTTTCTTACTGCATTTTGCACATGTTGCAACACCTGGACACCTAACTGCAGTGTGTCCAAAACGTTAATATTAGAAACACCTCATTGGGTTAGAAATAAACGGGCAAACCGGGCAAGTAACATATGCCACCATAACTTCATTTGGGAGCCGTTCAGAATCAAATGTTAAAATCATAGATGTTGTATCTCTGACTTCACCATCCTTTCTACGGGTTAGATTTTTAATATCGATAACGCCTTGCGACGCCAGTTCTTGTTTGCATTTGTCAACAGTTGTGTATAACAACTCATGCCATAAAATTACTCCCTTTGAAATATTTAAAGATTTATGCGGCTCAACTGTCACCGCAATATTACCTAACGACGTGCATTCCTGCAAATTACTGCTCTGCAATTTATCTTTTACTTCAATAAGCAAAGTACCGTCTCTCAACTTCTTACATGAATTTAAAGTTCCATTAATAATATTGGAAATGGTCCTATGAATTAAGAAAGGAGAAACCTCTTTTAAACTCTGGCCATTTTCAGAACAATTAACAATCAAATATCTAACAAAGTTTCTACTTGTACTATTTCTATCTTCATTGGCTCTCTCGTCCGTAAACGGGCGAGATCGTTTGATTAGAGGTTTAGAATCTACCATAATAAACTCCGTCAACGTCATCGCTCAATCTCCCCACCCACCACGGAGCCACATATGGGACGCAACATCACAAACTGATGCAGTCGCCAAGGCTAATCGAGCAATATATGTTTCATAAATGTAAATGAAAGATTTCCGCAAACACGAAGAATACTATCGAGCTTCAACCGTAGCACGTTGTGAACCTTTCATTGATCACCACATAAATAATTCCTCACCCTTAAGTTAAATAACGAGCCAATTGGTTAAACTGGGTTAGGTTTAACCTCCCGTTTTACCAGAAGCTAGGGCCAAAGCAGTGTGTTGGAACTAATACTTTTTTTAAACCTGAGTATTAGCCCCTCAACTACCAGGATCCCCTTTTCCTGACTTTCAGGTCACCGCGCACGGCAAACACGCAGGTGAGTTACACAAGGTTATGTGAAAATTGTCAAAAATAAACTCACAATTAAGTTTGACTTGTCCCTGACGAACTGGGAGTTTTTTAACGAGGTTTTCTCCTCGCCTATTGGTCGCCTTTTACGACCAGCAATGGGGCTAGCAAAAGTATTCTATTGCACCACCCCCTCTTGCAGGGGGGTAGAACAAGCTTTCAAATTCATTATTTCTTATAAGCCATAAATGTTTAAGATCAAGCTATTTTGTGACATGAGGGGATATATCTCGTCAACTTCCGGTAACTTAAAATTGTTCAAACGTTTCAATTCCCTATTTTAGGGTATCTTTGTTCACAATGAGTTTTACTTCTTCCCGGTTATTTTTCTTGTTTTTTTGTTGGGCATTTCAAAGTCTTTTTGTTCATTATTACAATAAATTGTAAAAAATATTTTCCAAAAAAAAAGCAATGAAAGCCAACATGTTACCACTTTAGCTGTTGGCGATAAAAACACATATAAAACTAAAGAAAACAAAAAAACGTTAAAAAGCAAACATTCATGCAAAGAAACACAAAAAACAGCACAAAAAATGTATAGCAAAAATGAAGCTATAAATTACACGTAGTATAAGATGCAGATCAATGCAATATAAATTAAGCACACCGTATTAAAACGTAAGCCTTAAAAACTGAAAAGATTGAAAAGTTAACGATTATTCTATAATCGTTAACATTGCATTCTTCTCAGATACATAATAAAATAGTTTTAGATGAAACAGTAATTTAGATCATAAAATCAAAAGTGAAAAAAAAGCTTAAATAATACATTGTGCATGCATTCAAAATAAAAAACGAATAAACTGAAAAAAGATTGCACTGTGGATTTATGGTAACCAAATCTCACATTTTGTATGTGTTTTAGATTTAGTACGCTATGATTCCATATTTTAGATTATAAATTGTATTTTAATCAATAATTATGAAAATGCTCAGTAACTTTAATGAATATGAATAATGACCAATACAATCACATTGTCAATAACAATACAAACAAAAATATTTTATTTGATTTTCCGTACTTTTTATAGAATAACAAACGTAAATAAATATAATCAAGATAAGCAAAATACATCTTTACAATTTTGGTACGAGAAAAACATAAAAAATGTACAATAATAATTAAATTTCAATGGCATATTTTATATTTGAAAAGCACACTTTCTACTTCAAGTAGATATTTAGTGTAAATGATTGTCTTCATTAGTTTTTATTACCAATAATATTTGAGACGGCCCTTATTCGTAGTTGGTATATTATCATACTTATGTTAGATTTCGTTTATTGTTTTCATTTTTCCTGTGGAAATGGCATCATTGTTAACACGTCTTTATGCACGTTCTTATGTCCATAATAAAGAGGGGAAGTTGTTGTATATTTATTTTTAAAACACACATTCCACTGCATGATAACAAAGCTATTCGGTTTTATAGTAGAGCGCACACACACACATGCACACGATCGTAATGTGAAAGGAATATGTTAGCGAACAGACAAATCCGTGCTGTTGCGAATTTTATAGGACATCTGCGATTCCATAAGAATAAACCAACTTGGTGGCGAATATAAGGACCCAACGACCAATGGATGTCGAATGCGAAATCCTTTTCCGATTCTACGACCCGCACATTACCTAACTAAAACACGCTGTATCTCCTGTGTAATACACATCTACTCAACATCTCCGCGACCAACGAAAATAACCAATAAATAATTCACAGCGTCAACTATACTCGCACATATTTTTATTATTAGATACGATAAACCGAACACGTCTATAACCATATAGTTAGGGAATAATATTTTATAGTAAACACTACTAAAGTATAATTGGATAAGTCTACATATGCATTTTATAGCAACTTTAAAATAGTTAATATTTTCTTTTATGTGCTTTTACAAATCTTAAATTAAATTAATTTGAAATAAAATATGTGTATTAATATTTGTCATAAATTTTAATGTTTAAAATTATATATTCACTATTTTATGCATAGAAAAGTATTCTGTGAAAATATAAATATCCCATGATACTTCATATGATGCAACCATAACATCGAGAGTTGAAAACACGCCTCAAACATTTCGTTATAATGTTATATTCTGATCAAGCTATAAAATAGTATATCGCATCATTGTGTGCGCCCGTAGCATTTGAATTAGGGTGTTACATCTTTTGATTTCTGTATCCTCCCCCATCAAAATCTTTACTTATTCGTATACTGACCCTACTATGAATTATTTATCAGTATTTTTATATTATTCCAAAAATATGTTTTTTGTTCTCTATAAATATGTCTCAAGCATTTAATTGACAGACGGAAAAAATAAATAGAGCTATATTTGTTTGTAAGAAAATGTGTGCCATTTAAATGATTTTCCGTGGGAAACTCTGTTGTCCGCAACATCTGTATTTAGACCTTGGCTGTTCTGAGGGGATCCTGGGGTTGAGAAAAGATGGAACGTCCATTTACTAATGCATCTCGTCAATCTTAAGTGCCCCCTTAGACCACAACATAAGTAAATAACTTTCAGTGGTCCAGAAATTTATTGCTTCTATGCAAATTACTTTTATTAACGATAGTATCGCTTATTCAGCTATAAATACACCAAGCAGAAAATATTATTTTTATAACTATCACATGCAAAAATATAATATAAAACACGATCTAGACTTAGATATTTTGAAATATATTAATAAAACATAAATTACGTTTGCATACTTAATTAATAATTACATCGTGGATTAATTTATATACAGTTTTATTTGTAAAATTTCTACATCAGCATTAACACTAGTTTAATTATTTAACTTTTTTTTCAATTTCAATATGTGATATTATTTAAGAATTACTTAATATGTCAGAATGGCATAAACATACCTTTGAATTTCAACGAGTAACACCACACATTTAAGACAAAAGTTACGTAGTTTGCAGATTATAAGTTTTGAAAAATATAGACTTTGAAAGATTATTCCATTTGTTCATAGTCAAGTTAAATAACCTCTTTTAAAAGATTTAGTCTTCTATCTCTAAACTATCAGTTAGTATTTGTTAGAATTATTAGCAAGTTTATAAAAGGTGTTTTTTATAAGCGGACTTTAAATTGAAATAAAACACAGAAAAATGTTTTTAATATCTAAAAAATTGGCTTTATTTGACAGATAATTTTATGGCATTAATGTTTAAATATAATTTCTGACATGTGATCGCCGCGGCTAGAACATACATGGCGTAATGTGGAGGTTTTATTTTCACACATTGTTTGCAGTAACTGCTGTATTTCGGCAATAATGCGTCGTTGGCTTCCAAGTGCTCAATTGTTTCTGGTTTATTGGTGTAGACATGGGACTTTACATATCCCCAGAGAAAATAATCTAATGGCGTCAAACCGCACGAACGAGGTGGCCAGTTAACAGGTTTTTTTAGTGAAATTAATAGTTTGTGTTTCGTTTGGGTTTCTTTCAATAAATTAATTGTATCGCGCGCTGTGTGGCATGTGGCGCCGTTCTGCTAAATCTACATGTCTGCAACATTAATGCTGTCCAATTAAGGCACAAAAAAGTTGGCAATCATGTTTCTATACCGCTTGTAACGTTCCGACTATCACTATGTTTGAAGACATAAACCAATGATTCCACCAGCTCAAAAAGCGCACCAAAAATTAATTTTTTCTGGATGTAATGGTGTTCGGACAATGGCTGATAGATTATTATCGCTAAAAAATACGACAATTTTGTTTATTGACATTTAAGCAAAAATGTGCTTTATCACTGAACAAAATTTTCAAATAAAATTGTGGATCAATAGCAATGTTTTCCTCGGCTCATTTACTAAACGTACGGCGCAAACAATGATCGTGTGGCTTTAATTCCTATACAAGTTAAACTTTGTAAGCTCGTAAACCAAGATTTAAAAAAAAAAAAAATTATAAAGTGATGAACACAAGTTTATTTGTTCAGCACGATGACAAATTGACACATTTGGAACATCATTACCACGTTGCACACTATTAATTGCATCTTGTGTGCGCACTGTACGACGTTGTACTGGATGCTTATTATCGTTTAGATTAAACGTATTGCAAAAACGGTGCACAGTTTCTCAAATTAACCGCTCTGATGGACGATTATGAGCACCATACAATGCACGTAATTCCTGATGAGTTTTTCAAACTGAACCATGTTTTTCAAAATAAATTTGAAGAATTTGCAAACGTTGCTCCAGCGTGAGTTTATTCATCATACATTGCCAAACCAAACAACTTTAAAACAATTGATAACTGTCAAATCAACTGCCACAGATAAAACTGTGCAAATTTAAAGTTTGTCGTTTCTAAAAAAAAAAAAAAATTAAACTATGTGTATACAAATATCCTAAAACGTTTAAAGATCTGCAACATTACCCTAAAGTTGTAAAGTATATAAGACATTAGTAAATTTTAGATCAACAATAGTTTGTTAAATTTGTTTTTGATTAAAGTCTTAAAGAAACGTCTAGTCATATTTGGAAATAATATTTAAGTTTAATAAACACAAAGTGTTCTATAACAAGTAAACAATAAAAACTAAATATCATATCTTACATTAAAATCTAAACAAAACAAAAAATAAATTGAAATTTTGCTTAGTGCCTGTGTAATTTGAGTGTAAAAAATAAAAACTAAAATAATTAATCAAAAGTAAAATAATAAAATAATTATTCACTTTGAAATTTTTGTCAATATGGTCTTTGGAATGTGTAAGAGATACTATTATTTGCAAAACCATAAATAGAATTTTGGTTATTTGAAAAGTTTATTAATGTAAATTAACAATAGAGTCGACAGAACAAAACTTTGAGAAACACTAGCACTTATTATATAGGATATCATAGCATTAAAAAAAAATTGATTGAAAATGCTTTAAAAATGTTTAAAGTTACTAAGATTTTTTTTTATATTTGTCATAAGTGGAATTGTATTTGTAACTTATATATGTCAAAAGATCTGTATTCAAACGTTTTGATCAAAATTCATATTGGTTATCTGAGTTAAAGTTACTTTGTTCAAAAATTTTGACCATGTGGAATTTAAAATAGTTTTCAAATATTTTGATCAGATTTGACAGTAATGAATGCAATTGGTCTATAACTTCTATAAATCAGATTAATGTTCCTTTTTAGGTATAAGTTTCACACAGCAAACTATCCAAGTATTTGCAAATGTTTTTTTTTTATATAATATTTATGAATTTATTTGCAAATGTTTTAAGAATAATAGGTAAATTTTTTTTTTAAATTTATCTTTGACAACCCTATGTTTAAATTGAATTGAACTCGTTATTACTACTAACCGACATTGTAGAAAAATGTTTTGCAAAAATATCTACTTTCTTTATTGGATTATCGATTAAATTGTTTTAATTATTGTGAAAAGACAGAATTAAAGATTTTAAAGTAGATTCAATTTTTTTTTTGTAATATACAATTTTTTTTGCTTGTGCAATTTTGGTCCAGTTTTCTTGCTGTCAATTGTAACTATATTTTCAAGCGTGTTAACAAATACAAAATTATTATAAACAGCAAATATGGCTGTTGTATGCGGTGTCAAAACCAAATTTTTAGTAAAGTTTCAAAAACCGTTCAGGACGCAGAGAGTTTACAAAAAGTTTTTCTAAGAAATTCTAGATGTAGTTCAAAATAGTTTTTATGAAGTCAAAATACTATTGACAAAAACATAGTTTCTTATTAGGTTATGCCAAAGCAATACTTAAATTTTTAAGTTTTTAAATTTTTAGACTTTACACTACTTCTGCCATCAACATTTTAAAATTATTTTTACTCAAAATTTGTTTGTGCATTTTTTTTTAATAAAATTACTTAGAATTTGAAACATTTACCAAATCTATGACAAATGTTTTGTAAAGTTTTCTTTTAATTATTTTAAAGGCCTAAATAGACTAGGTACTTTTATTTGATATTTAATAGTAGCTTAAGGTTATAACAGTATATAGATGGCGGTACTGCTGGAATATTACAAAATATTTTATTTTTTTTAATAAAATAAAATGAATGTACAAATGTATGTATATTATGTATAAATAAATGTATTAAATTTAAAAAAAAAAAAAAAAAAAAAAACTGTCAAAAATAATTTTTGAAATGTGATAATGCAAAAATTAAAACCATCTCATTTTGTCAACAAGAACACAAAATTTTTTTTTTATGGGTAGTAGTGTTGGTGTTACTTGTAAAATATTGTTTTGAATAATTGTTTTAAAATATTTTGATTTTTTTATTAATTTAGTTAAAGCAAACCACACGCATGAACTTCAATAAAAAAAATATATTTTACTGTAAAAACATGGAGTAAATATAAGGGTAAAAGAAGTAAAATTTTACATTGAAAATTGCTGTCATGTGTAAAAATATATAGTTGCGTGTTATACAAACATTTTCAAAGCAAGCGAAACGTTTATAATCAATTGGTTCCGATTTTACAAATTTTGACATTACTTAAAAATACATATTGCATACTAATTATTTTTTTTTGTTTAACTCTCCTCCTTAAGGCAAAAAATGTATACAAATCTCCACGGCGCACAGTGAGACCTAGTGGCCTAGTGTAGCCAAAATGCGCGTGTCTTAGAACCGATAACGCCTTTCTTGGTCCTTGTCAAAATCAAAAACAATAAGTTTTGAATGTCGAGCTCAGCGTCGTAATTATTACAATTTGTCAAGTAAATTTTAAATACTGTTTTTTGTTTCCTAACTAGTTTTAAATTAAATTTTTTTGTTATGTATATGTATTATATTTTTATTTTGTTAAAAAGTAGTTACACTTGAATAAAAACGTTTAAAAACTGTCATAGTAAATGATTCTGCAAAACAGTGTGTTTGCAGAGATAGGTAAAACTTTTAGTTGTGTATGCACTTTTGTTTACATGGTTAAAATGCGCGTCGTGATAGAATTAAGACACATTTTAAAATTTTGCAATTTTTTGCAATTTTAGTTTTAATTTAATTTAATTAACTATATGACAATCTTTTTTGAATGAAACATTTAACTAATTATTATTTTTTTAAATCTGGACACAATTAAATCAAATATCAGTTTATTTATTTAACAAACTAAACTTAAGAAATGTGTTTTTTAAGTTTAAATTTAAGTCAAGATCAAAAAATATCAAAAGCTAGATTTGCTATAAAATATAGTATACAAGTATGACTAAAAACATAAAATGAAAATGTGGCTTTTTAAAGAGTAATCAGCGTATCAACGCCTTACAAACAAAATTTTGTAAGATTTTTATCATGGTTTTTGGTTTTTACCACTTTAAAAATTACCACCTAAGAAATTTTTTGACTATTTTTTAGTTAATTTGTAGGTCAAAGTTTATACAAATTTAAAGTTTTATAATTTTACGAGGTTATTTCTACTTACATTCCTTAAAAACTCCCCAAATTTAATAATAATTTTTTGTTTGTTTTTTTTTTAATAAATACAAGTTTAATTTGAACTGTAGTGATAAACACAACGAGAAATATGAAGAATCTAATATTGAGGATGTTTATTCTGATACCAAAGCTAAAATACAAATTAAAAATAAGAATGATAGTGATGTGGACTGCAGTGACAACAACATTAATGATGTTGTGTAAAATCTATGTGGAAAAGATGGCACTATTTAAAAAGCTGACGTTCCCGTACAAGTATTGCAAACATATGAACACAATATTATACTACAAGTACTTTTGTTTTGGTTTAATAAGACATACATATATAATAGTACAACTTTTTTATGATTTTGTAAATAGTTTTTGAGTTTTTTGCTTCAATAAAATTATTAAAAAATTGTTTCATTTTTGCTATGTTTATTTTAGAATAATAATAGATAAAGCAAGATTTAGGTTTGGTAATTAGAAGAGATGTTTTAACAACAAAAGTGACAAGTAAATAAAATTGTGTAAAACTACCTCAACAATAAATGTTTTAATTTTTAAAATAGTTTAAAAGTTACAGATCTTATAACTTTAGTTCAACAAGAAGTTTATCAAAAAAAATTGGTGGGTTGTTGAATAAGTTGCGTAAGATTATGAGAAATAGCAAAAAAGTTTAAAGTTGCTTTATTTGGATAGCAATATATGCTTGCAAATAAATGTTTGAGATGATTATCGGAATCTACAAGATCAAAACAATTTTGATTTTTATAAATTACCTCAGCTTTAGTCAAAAATAAAATAAACAAAATTTAATTGTTTTTAGACCACAAATTAATTTTTATGCTATAATTTAGGTTTAAAATATAATATATAAACAAACCTTAAACGTTATTTGAGTGCATAGTCTTAAAAATTCTGTTTAAATTCTACCTTAAACTACACCAAATTAAAATTATTTGATAGTCTAAAAATATGTAAGCAAACAATTTAGTTGATTATAAATATGTTAAACATATAAAATTCATAAATAAAACTGTATGCTTTCATTATGCTTGAAATCTGCCTTTTTTATCTAATAAATACTTACTCAAGAAATTGTTCACTTCATCATATTTTCTTCAATCAATTAATTCCTATTTTTTTAACTTTTACTCACATTTTGTAATTATTTAAATTACTCTACTAGCTGCCGTGGTCAGTCTGTAGCATGATAATGTATTCAGAAGTCATTCTCTTATTCATTGCTTTTTTATGTATTTTTTTTTTACATATTTTTTATTTTGTAATAATTGAGTACTTTTTGCTTTTTGGTCTTGAAACCATTTAAATTTACAGTGTACACTTTTTAATTTAAATTTTATCCTTTTTTTTTAAATTAACATAAAATTTTCATAAAAATAACATAAAACTAATTATAATAGTTTTACTATTACGATATAGTTTTATTGAAACCAAATAATTATGGTTTTGTAATATTTAATCAAAACAACTGAGTAAGTAAGTGAAAAATAGCTTTTATTTATTTTAACTACATGCAAGTTCAAGTAAAATTAACATTTATTTGGTTGAAATTTATTTTTTTTTGCTCTTAAAAAACTTTTAATGAGTTTTAATACATTGTGGTTTATTGTTACTTATAGATGCAAAAGAAAAATGAGAATTGGCGTGATTGTTGAGATTGTGTAACTGTTCAAACAACAATTGCAGTCCAATAATATTCACAACACAGTGTGGTTTTAAACGTATATTGCAGGTTAAACAGTAATATAAACGTAAAGCTTATAAGTAGAACAAATTAATTCTAATTTCAAATGTCAAAACTGACTTTTCTAAAAACATTGCCTCCTAATCAGTCGACGTTACGTTTATTGCTTCAACTGGCTTCAACACCTCCCTTTAGGACGGCACTGTACGTTGCTTTTAGATTTCTATAATATTGAAACATTTGCGAACAAAAAACAATAACCGGTAAACGATTTTCTGTCCGTTGAGTCACTTCCCAAACCTTTTACTTCTGTAATTGCTGAACTATAGCAGAAACTAATGTCGGCGGTACTTTTTAGGTATTGCATGACACGTTTTGAAGCTAGCCAATGTTCCTTTTTTTAACAGTGACTAAACTGCCCCAGGTAGCCTGACAGCATGATAAATATCAGGTCTCGTTGATGTAGATAGGTAAATCAGCGCACCAACCAGTTCACGAAATCTATATTTTGATTCTTGATCTGCTAAAGCGTTTTCGTCTTTTGTCAGCTTTGTTGTGGGTCAAGTGGTTTTAGTAGTTCTGTCACAAACCCTTGTTGATTTAGTTGTATTCGATTGCCTTCTTTGGTGAAATTGATTTCTAGACAATACTTGACTTCAAATTCCGTGTGCAACATATGTAGTAGCTGCGTTGCCGTTTTATTGCTTCTTGACGCTATGAGAATGTCATCCAAGTAGATAACTATATAAACTGCAATATCCTCCATTTGCTTTAGTAAGTAGATGCATGGATCTGCATGTGTCGGTTCAGCTTCTATTTGGCACAAAGTAGTGTTCATTTTTTTGTACCACTGTTTGCCGGCTTGTTTTAGGCCGTACGATTCTCTGTTTAAGAGATAGACACAGCTGCTTTTCTTAAGCTTGTATAACATTTCTTTAACTGTTGTACTTAGGTCAGTTTTTTCTTCTACTATAATTTGTAGTACTTTGGCTAAATTTTTAGAAACTTCCATAAAAAATTATTATATATTAAGGTTCTCGTTTAAATATGCGGTTGACACGTCAAATTGACAATTTTTTTATTTCTGTTATGCTTTTAATGCGTCAACGATTCTTATAGAGCCGATTCTAGCAACTGAAGCAAAAGTTTTATTGAAATGCACACCTGGTGTCTGGGAGAAACCTTGAGCATCCAAGCGGGCTTTTTTTCCAGATATTATGGCGGAGAATTGATTTCATCTTGTTTACTATTGCCTCATTTCATTCTGTTGCTGACGACATTGTGATTTTGATTGGGAGTTTGGCTAAATGGCAAAATTCAGTCTTCTCACAGTTTGCTTTATTATAGAAATCATGTTGTAAACTTTTCTCAGTGGGTTTCTGTTTCTTTGTTCTAGTTTTAGTCTGCCGGGACCTCTTCTATTTGAGTTGACCTTTATTCTTATTTTTGACCGCCGGTTCCACTAAATTGTCAATTTCCATTTTGATAATAATTTCTATCAAGTTCTGGTCGTTTTTTGATGTTGACTCGTTATTGGTTTTCCACGGAATTCTGTCTTTATTTTACACAAATTTTACGTCCAATTTATTTTCCTTTACGAGCCATATTTGGAAGCCTTTCTGATTTTTGAGATAACCAAAAAAAAAATCTAGGTTTTCCACAAATGTCTAACTTGTCTCTCTTTGGGTTTTGATATAGGCAATATATCTGGGCCCATAACCTGTTCAAACAACAATTGCAGTCCAATAACATTACACGACACAGTGTATTAGTTTTAAACGTATATTGCAGGTTAAACAGTGATATAAACGTAAAACTAATAAGTAGAATCGCCTGCCTGCTAATCAGTCGACGTAACGTTTATTGCTTCAACAGTAACTTTTTACAAAATTAGATGTTATTTTGCTCGTTGTCACGAACCAATTAATTTACGCATTTGTTTTGACAAAATCTTTCAAATGTGAAAATTTTTGAACAAAGATTAACATACTTTTTAAAGTTTTTTAAAAAATATCTTTTTTTACTTGTCTTTTTTTAATAGTAAACATTTGGGGGAGAGGAGTATTTAGTTTTGTGTTGATTAAATTAATAATTATCATTTCTCTTTCTAATATTTTTTTTTTCTCTACGGCAGGCCCCAACAATCTCAATTATTATTACGACCAAAAAATAATTGCTTATAGACTTTAACCATGATTAGCAAATATACCTCATCACAGGGTTCTTTTAAAAATCTCTTTATTTCATTATTTGTAACAACAGCCAAATTACAACCTCTAAGTTTTTCTTTTTAAAAAATTTTTGTTTTAAAAATATTTATTCTCTAGTTTAAATTAATTATGGTCTTTAGCATACATTTTTTTTACTATAAATTTTCAGGGGATTTTAATGTTGCACTGCGAACAAGAATATATGGCAGTAGGTTTTTATTGTTAATTAGAACGCCTTTTTCATTTAATTATTATACAAAATGTATACAGCAACTTGATAATTTTGAACAAATTTTAAAATGCTTTTCTGTTACAACTATATGAAAACAATTGCTCAAAAAACAGTGCAATACTCAGATTGTTAAATGCTTCAACCTTGTATTGCAATATTATACTATTATAAAATAAATAAATATTTGCCATTACTGATGTTAGAAATATTTAAAGAGAATGATCCAAGTAGGATTCTATCAATCTCTTATACAGGGTCTCTATATTTGGGATTATGTAATCACTTTAAATGTGCTGTTTTTTTTAAATGTTCACCAAACTATTTATTTTGTTTTGACAGTTGAACTTTAACTGTGAACTATTTCACTAAAGCGGCACAAACGTACATTAGATGGCTACATAATCCCAAACTTTTATAATGACTCTGTACTCTACAGCAATGCTCCAAAAACTAAATCATTGGGGCATATGGTTCATCTAGACACTTCACACTTAGTTTCTAAATTATTAATTTAAAAATATGTTTACATTTTTTCATATATTTTTATTGCTGCAACCCATGTTTCATACAATTTGAACATTGTATCCAAAAGTTAAAATTTTGTTTTTATTTTGCTAGTTCAATAAATTAATCTAACAAGTTTGAGATGATATATACGGCACAATAGACTAAAATAATTTATTAATTAAGAACAAGTAAATTTGCAAATACTTAATAAACCGTTAGTCTCATAAAACTATAGTAGAAAACAAACTAAATAAAAACTAAAAGTTAAATTTTATCAAAAAAAGTCTAAATATTGTATATGTTTTACAATACTCTGTCTTGTGTAAGTAACCTATATGCATTAATATAAAATGATTAGCAACAAGATTTAGTGTGGCCTACAATTTTTGTGTTACATATGTTGTATAAGTAAAACCAAAATGCATCACTAAAACAAAAAGTCTAGTAAGGTTTGTGTTTTCAAGTTTTTCAAAGGATTTGTTACTTTTTAAATAAAGTATTTTATTTATTAATTTATTTAACATTGGTAGTAGTTTAAACTACTATTTACAAATTTTGCTGCAAACTCAGGAATTTCAACTTAAAATATTTGATTCATTACATTATAAATTTTAAATTGGACTATATATTATATGTCAGAAATTTGCATTAAATTATGATTCTTTTGCAGGAAATTTAATGCTTACGATAAAAGCTATTTGACTAGTGACAGTGTGTTAAAGTAATTATTTTTAGCAAATTTTTACTAAATACATTTCTTTTCTACTTCACCTTTTGTTAGGTAGATGTCTCAATCAGTGTATTAAACAAAATTCAATAAGCCAGTTTTGACACATAACAGTAATTTAACAGTTGATTTTTGTATAACCTGTTGAAGTTTTGTAGATTTAATAAAAATAACTTTATTACAATTTATTATATTTTAAATATTGCAAATTGATTTAGTTTTATAAAAGTGTGCCTAATTTAACGGCTTGTGTTTTTTCTGAAATTCTTAAAAAGAAAGTTTTACGTCAACAATTAAACAACAATTGCAATGATTAAAAACAATTAAATTGCTAAAATAATAAAGATAATGTGTAAAAATGTTTAAAAAAATTTATTAGCATAAAGACGTTGGTGTTGGTAACATTACATGAATAAATGTTATAAACTAAATAATCAATAAATTTAAAAACCAAATTAAAAAAAAGATTTTTTTTAGCATTGGTTTATAACGTAATATTCACTTTCACAACTGTATTGTTAGTTAACTTTAGTTTAATATTTTTTCAAATAATAACAGTTTTTACAACAGTTCTACAGCAATTACACTTTCATGCGGACTCAAAACAACATCTTCAATACTGAGGGATTCTCTGTAAATAAATAAAAACAATTAATATTTTAAAATAATTACCAAACATCCAAAAACATACCTATTTGTATTTGATACCAAAGGAACCAAATTCTTTAAGTTAGGGAATGTTGAATTTAAATTTACGTTTTGTTCATTATCTCCCATATTAAATAACAGTATAATACTAGGATTATTTTCTACAAATCTTTGAACTAAAATAACACTATCTGCAACGGCTTCAATTTTCATATCACCAGCTTCTAGTACTTTCCATTCTTTTCTTATTTCAACATTTTTTTTATAAATGTTATAGTGACTATTTTTATCTTTCAATTGTTGAGCTAAATTATTTTCTAAATATTTTTCACTAACTGGCAGCCATGTTGTATTCCCATCAGTAAATCCAGCATTTTTACTGTCATCCCAATGAAAAGGTGTTCTTTCAAAATCTCTACTTGTTGAGTTAAAATTTTCTGGTGATCCATTACAAGCACTTGGATCTTGTCCATCTTCCCAACTGACATAACCATTTTCCATGCCAATTTCTTCGCCATTGTACGTTACTGCCACTCCAGGTAGCACCGAAACTAACATATTAAATCCATCTACATTACCGCTACCCATTTTAGAAGCTACTCTATCTCTATCATGGTTGCCAATCTAAAAATTAATTAAACATGTAGTAAAATGTAGCATGTAAATTACTTCATAAACTTACAACCCAATTTGGTGTATATTGCTTAGGCATAACAGACATCCACTCTTTAATCAAATTTACAATTTCCTCAGCAGTGGTTGTCATGTCTATTGGGATCAATTGAAAATTAAAAGTAAACTGAGCACCTAATCTTTCTCCATCACCGTAATATCGCATTGTATTTGTTATATTAGTATAAGCTTCTGTCATCATAATGCTAAAAAAAATAATTGTTTACTTATAAAAAGTTACCAAATAAGAATGTAAATAATATTTTTTTTATGTTGTAGAATACATTTATATAATTCAATTTTGTTAAATAAATAATTTTACTAATATGTTTTATTATAAATTATTTATAATAAAATTAGATCAAAATACTATTAAAACTTGTTTGCATAATAATTTATATTAAAATATGTAACCAGAATGAATTTAATATAAATCAAAAATGCAATGTTTTTATTCTTAAAAATAAAAGTGCTATAACATACCGTTCGTCGCCTGGATGTTTTGAATTATAAACATCAATAAATTCTCTAAATTGATAAATCATATCAAAAGTTTCATCTTGATCCATTGTATAAATATGGTTTAGATAATCATATTCTTCTTCTGTAACATTTGGATTTCCAGATAATGGTTCATCTTCCAAACCAGTTTCAAATAAGTATGGCACAGCGTCAATACGAAAACCTTGAACTCCTCTGTCCATCCAAAATCTTAAAACATCCTAAAATTCAAATTACATTAATAAATTTATTTACAATTATTATAACACACCTACCTTCATTTCAGCAACCAATTTAGGATCTCTATAATTTAAATCTGGTTGTTCGGGTGCAAATTGATGGAAATACCATTGTTTGCGAATTGGACTATATTTCCATGCTGAATATTTCCAAATACTTAACTAAAATTAAAATTTTATAAAATCATATAAAAAAATTCTAATACTGAGTTAACTTTTAATTACCCAATTATTTGGTGGAGTTTTATCGTCGTTATTTTTGCCATCAGCCCAAATATAAAAATCTTCGTAACCTTCTTCTCTATTTTCAGATTTAATAAACCATTCATGTTTGTTACTGGAATGATTTGGTACAAAATCCATAATAATTTTTATACCTAACTCGTTAGCTTTTTCTATAAGTTGATCAAAATCGTCCATTGTTCCAAACTCTTCATGTATATCTTTGTAATCTGATATATCATACCCAGCATCAACTTGTGGACTTTTACATATAGGAGACAACCAAGCAGATGTAATTCCAGCATCTTTTAAATGGTCCATTTTACTTATTATTCCTTGCAGATCACCGACACCATCTCCATTGCTGTCTTTGAATGACCTGGGATAAATTTGATAAAATACCGCGTGCTTCCACCAGTCAACATTTTCTTTTTGTATTTGGGGTTTAGCCACAGTTGACACAAGAAGTGCCGATATCGCAAATAACAACAATGTTATTTTGGTAGTCATTTTGCTACTAAATTGTTTCTGTAGGTTAATCCGTATTTATATCAAATTTTAAGATTAGATATGATAAATGCTAGTGTAACACATACTTCTTAACAAGATATTATCAACTTATTGTTCCTGA
Source organism: Tachinus rufipes (assembly GCA_963932245.1). Classification (NCBI taxonomy): domain Eukaryota; kingdom Metazoa; phylum Arthropoda; class Insecta; order Coleoptera; family Staphylinidae; genus Tachinus; species Tachinus rufipes. Next base: position 63,645,480 of record OZ010745.1, on the reverse strand, counting down.
ATGTTCTATATAATCTACAAAATATTGTTATGTTGGTTTACTTTTTTATCAGTTGTTACAACATTTAAATAATACAAGTATTGTATTTAGTTATTGAATAAAAAAACAAATTTATATTTAAAAAAAATATTTTTGATTTAAAATTGCGTATTACTTTTTTTCTTTATATGAAATAAATAAAATCAATGTATTAAATGGCAAATGAAATCAATATTACTTTACTTTTTATATGTATATTGCTATTATTTAAATGCAGTCAAAAGTTATGCAATTTAGTTTTAAACTTTGCTATTGAAAAAGATATTTTTACAATGTTAAAAATTAATTAGAAAACATTGTTAAAGCTATATTGTGTTATTTTAAATTTGTTATTAAAATAATAATAATTTGAAAAATGGTTTGTTTAGTTAATATACAGGTCATTCTATCTAAATTTTTAAACAAAAAAGTTAAAAAGCTAATATAGTTTTTTTCTACCAATTACACGTCCTACAAACCGTTGAATTAAATTTTTTTTTACTAGTAACGCTACATTCGGAGAAGCACCAATATAATAATAATATGATACTGTAATTTTGTGGGTATTGATTGATTGGTTGAACGTGCACAATTTTGTTTACCACAAATGAACGTTAGGAAACCATTAAAACGCCATGGTTTATATCTAATTTATTTAAGCCTTTTTATCTATAGGTTTTACTATTCTAAAATTTTGTTGCATTTACGACATTTTTAAGAACAAACCAATGACACCTGTTCTAACAAGTGCTTGAATGACTGTAGTATGGGAATGTGTACTACTGAAATATTATATTAAAAACTAACGTTTTTACTTTCATACTTTTTTTGGTTCTGGATTTTTGGACTATTACATCAAATATAAATTACAATAGAAAAACATTAATAAAAATAGATTTGTTAAAATTATAATCAAATAAGGTTAAAACGAACAATCTTGAGATAGATTGCAAAAGTAAACAATTTTACATAAAGAAAAAATTAAACAAACAGTAAAAAGCGTTAACAGCAAAATAATCAATTTTATTAAGGTGTTGGTCTTAACAAGTGGTTCTTGAGAATGACGCATGGAAATACTTTCCGGTTTTCTTTTTTGCATAAATCCTGTTGTTATACTGTTTGTGTTCATTTAATCTAGATTTGGGTCTAGTTTGAGGTAAGCCGGTTATGGCTTTGTGGGTTTGCGGCACGCATGTAATTCCAGGCTTCTTTCTTCTTATAGCTCCTACCTTTGTCTGTTTCTTTTGTTTTTTTGTATTCTTTTATTTTTCTATATTTTTAAATGTCAAACTTACCAATTTTATTTTTTAGTATTTTTGTTGCATTTTGTTATTTTACTTTGCTTTCCTGTATATTTTCTAGTTTTTTATCTTTCTCTTACGCTTTGAACTTTATTAGAATGTGTTTTGAATTATGGTGGGTTCCTTAAAAAACTTTTTAAAAACCAGTACCAGTACCAGTACATTATTTGTGTTATATAATATCTCATCCATTTACCTTTTTCTTTTTTATATATTTTTTTTTTCTTTTTTGCTCTACTGTCTGCCGTTTATCAATTGTCTTCTTTTTTCCTTTTATCTTTGGTTTTGTTATTGGTTTTTTTCTTTACTAGTTTTTAGCTTTTTTTACGCAAAACGTGTTGCTGCGCTGTTCTGTAGGACTTGCTGATCCTTAAAAAACTTGTTTTTGCAACTTTTTTAATTTTATTTTTAAGTTTTTTTTTTTGTCATATTAGTTTTTTTCTAAAGTGCGGCATATAACGTTCTTGCTGTCGTTGCTATTAGCCTTCTGCCTTCTTTGCTTCTTTAACCAGTTTGTTCTATGAGAAAAGATGCAAAAAATACTCAAATATAGAAAAGCGGCTGAAGAAACAATTCCAACTGGTAGTGCAAAAAAATAATAAAATGCAGAAAAATAACAATACAAACAAAGAAAAGATAAAAAAAATTAAAAAGAAGAAATCACAAAGAAAATAAAAATAAACTAAAAAACGGCAAGAATATATTTTAAAGGGCAATTAGGGATAACAGGAAAAGATGATGAAAAAAATGATAGACTTTATAGACAAAAATAATTGGAAAAAGCCGTACTAAATAGTGATGAACAAATTGGGAAAAAAGCTACTAGTAGAAAAACCAGAAACAAGAAAGTAGAAGAATAAAAAACTTTTCCAAAATGCTGAAAAAACGCCACTTTAGTACTGATTGAAAAAATAGAAGCAAAAAAAAATCAACGTTAAACAGTCTAATGTGTTTAATTAACATACTAGCTAAAATAATAGAAAAACAAACAATACGGAATTACTAATAGAAGCACAACCTTAGAAAATGCAGAAAAAGTGATAGCAAATAAAGCAAACAGAAGAATGCAAAAAAATACCGCATTTTGTCATTATAGGGTAAAACATACAAAACGTGTTTAACAGCGAGCTATAGGAAGCAATTATATGGACTTCAAATAGAAAACTAGCAAACAATCAACATAGTATAAAAATACTTACAGGATAGAAACTTAGTAACCAAAAAGAAATTAAATTGGCTAAAATAGTACTCCAGCAGTAGAAGCAAAACTGTGGATCTTTGTTGTGTTACTTTAGATAAAGTGCCGGAAGACGTGACATAACGACATAGCAATAGTAGGTAGAGAAGTAGACATAAAAGTATTTAAAAAAAAACTAGAGCTGGCAATAGATATGATAAAGATATGGATAAAAAATATAAGTTTGAAATTAAGAACACAGAAAACAGAGACACCATCGCTATCCACTAGTAAAATAGATAAAATACAAATAAAAGATTAAGTTGATAACATTAAAAAAAATAAATAAATATCCTGGAGTGACACTTAAAACAAAAGAATAGAACAAACAGGTTAAAGAAGCAATAAAAACAAATAAACAAAAATAAAAAAAACTTAGTTGACTTATGCCAAACAAAAAAGATTTAAAAAAAAAACAAAAAAGCAACGGCAGCAAGAATAAAGAATAAGCCATTATTTAGACTGCAGTCTCACTGCACCACCGTCACCAACTATCACCGTTTGCCACTATTCACCAAAATGTACTACAGTCTCAATGCAGTCACAGAAGACCACCAAGTATTTAAATTTTTCATACATTTTTTTGTTAGTAAAAGAATGCTGCCAACATAATTGTTAATTTTTTTAAATAATCTTCTTAAAATAAATTACTGCTTTTATAAAAATTTACGTAAATATAATTATCAATATAATCAACATCCACAAATCTGTCATTTTAGTTAATTTATAACAAACATAATATATAAAATAGGTTAAGATTTATATTATATAATTTTATAATATTACAATGTTGGTATGTTTCAAACACCAATCAGCTGTTTCTAAGCACTTCTGCCATGCCGGCCACCGCCGTAGAAATTCAAAATTATAAAACCATGGTTACCAAGTCACAAAGTAATGGTGAATCAGTCGGACCGTCGCCATATGATTAGCTAGCCATAGACGGACACATTTCTTGGCACGTCTATGGCTAGCTATATAACGTGTTTAAATTTTAGTTGGTGGCGGTGGGTAGTGCAGTAAAACTGCAGCCAACCGTAATCAAAACTTTATTAAAAAAACTAAACAATGCTATTGCTTTTTTTAATTATTTTTTTTACCAGACAATACCGTGAGTTGTTTAAACAATTTAAAAGTCAACAATAAAAAAAAGGATTACGCTGAAATATTTTTAACAGATAAAGAAAACTTTGAAAATCCAATAAATAAATAAAAAAAAGCAGAATCAGTTACATATAATAATCAGATGTCTCAATTCTTCAAATATAATCATAAGCCTTATCAAACTGATAACAATAAACTTGCCTTTAAAAAGCAAACCAAACTAAACTAACTTAGGCAATTTATACCTTTAGAACTTCTAAATTTTTTCTATAAAAATACTAGAATTATATCAGAATCAGTTATTATTTGCTATGTTCATTATAAACAACAAGTCAACAAACAAAAGTTAGTAGACACCGTGTTCCAGCATATGCGTGCTTTAAAATTGCTTTGCTGTTCAGTGGATTCATGAGATAAATTAATTGTGTCATATGCACAATTAATCTACAAAACTAGACAAAATTGAGAAAAACCTATAAAACACCTTAAGCTTCCGACTATAAAAAAATTTAAGCCGTTTTTGTCGGTACGATAACCTGAGCATCAATAGATCAAAACCTTGTAGAATAATGTTTGTAGAATCAGCAAATCACTGCTGTTATAAATGCAAAAGTTTTCTTTGGTTTAAAGTTAATAACAAAATTATAAAGTCAAAAGTAGTTCATAAACTGTTTACAGTCCAATTATTAGGTAACAATTTGCAAATTAAGTAGATGTAAGAAATTTTGTAAAAAGCACAATACCTTATTGTATTTACCAAACAAAAAGGTCAGCCAGACAAAAGTGGTTATTTACAATAATAGTAACCACGTTAGAATTAGTAATCAACATGACAATATTTTAAATCATGTTTTGCAAGTATTATAAGGCTTGTTCTCTATTAAACAGTGCTCCTTAAGTCAATATTATTACCGTAAATCTGAATTGTTAATTGGGGTTGCCTAAATTCAAGGAAACGACAATACTTACTAGAATAAATACACAGATGTAATAGGTACTACATCAACAAGAATTTGACCAACGGCTATGATAAACCACCTAATAATATCGAAGCATATTACGGCGCATTTAACTGGACAAAATGTTTAAAATATCCGATTTTGGCAAATTGGCAAATTCTCAGTTTAATCAAAAGAAAGAAATAAGTGGTTAATTAGAGCAGAATTATAATTTGAATTGCTGTGTATAGTCTAAATTACAAATGGTTAGATATTGTATAAAATCTTTCTACTACAAAACACAAAATGATAATGCCATCTAGACAATAAACAGCGTAGAAAAAAAAGTTGCGTATACAATAAAAAAAACAAAACTGCAAAAAATTAATTAAATACACACTTAGAAAGGATCATCAATATAAATATTTTTTCCTAAGCTAACTATATAAGAGGCATTTGAAAGAGTTAAAAAAATTGCATAAAATGGCATAGCAACGTCACTATAGTATTAACAAAAACTTTTTCCTGAAAAAACATTATTACAAATTTATATGTGGGCCCAGTTAATCAAAGACTTTTTTGCGTATTATTAAGATCAGATACATAACAGCATATATTTTTCAAAAAAACTAACTAAATTATTTGATTTATTGGCATAAATAGTACCTGTAACCATAACCGCAAAGAATTTTAGAACTTTGGAATTTTTGATTCAATTAACTGCGACAAATTTGTAGATCAACAAACACTTACAAAATATTTCAAATAACTAAAATCATTAGAACAAATCAACAGAAATGTAATTAAATATCAAAAAATAAATAATAGAAAATTATAAAGTTTTAAATTATTTAATGAAAAATTAGAGCTGGGATGTTATGATAAAAACATAAAGTCGCTTTCAGACTCAACTTTTACATTAAATTGAATAAAATTAAAAAGGAGAAAATGGAAACGTTTGTAGCTAATAAAATTAAAAAAAAAAACATTTTTGGTTTTATTCTAATTACTAGTGGCAATATAACAAATCTAAAAAAAATATTTATTATATTATTTATATATATTATTATTATAATCAACATTCCGACCAACCTTAGAGTTAAACAGTTAAAGCCATGTCTACAATAGAGATACTCGGGCGTAAATTATAAGCAAAATATTCTTGTACAAATAAACTAATTTAAGTCACCGTATGGAGAATATTTTACGAGAATATTTTATTGTAATATTATAACAAATTGTAATATAAAATATGACACTATTAATGTAATTCATAGTAATATATATACTTTTTGATCTGAGTACTTCCAAATTTTTTTTAGCAAGTTTGACCAAAACCTCAATTTTTGAAAAGTGGTAGCTCACGATTTAGATCTTCCTTAAAGATTTTTATGTGGATAAACTTATTACTGAAACAGACTTATCAGGGATGTAAGAGATGACGGCAATGCCAATCAAACTGACAACAACAAACACTTGCACGTGGTGCACCCTGCTGATAACTAACAAACAATTAAAAAATAAATTTAAGCAAAATTTATTAAAATTTGACATTGTCACAGCATTTACAATGTAGGTATGTTTTTAAGATTTTAGGCTGTTTTCAAAACGGCCTACAGTTACAAAAATTAAAAATGGTTAAATAAAAAAAAAGTGAAAATAAATGTTAATAATTACCTAAAAGCTTCCAAAAATAGAAATCGTGACTTAAAAAGCTAAAAATTTAAGAAACATGTTTTTTTGGTACTTATTATCACATATTTAATTTTTAACCAGTTTGAAAATACTTAGTTTTTAAGTATAGTCAAAAAATAATGGAATTATACTGAAAACAATTTAGCAGTAAAACTGAATATAATTTTTTTTTAAATTAGTCAAAAAACAGAAAAAAAAATACAATAAAGTTCATAAAATTTATCAAAAAATCTAATTAGTTGTTTTATTAACATAGTATTTAAATTTGAAACACATATACAATTTAATTAATTTAACTATTAGTTAAATTATAAAAGTTCTACCGCAATTATGCTTTCATGAGGACTAAGCACAATATCTTCACTTTGTAAGTATTCTCTAAAATTTATAAAAACATTTAGTATTTAATTAATGAATATATATTCTTAATACATACCTTCCTGTATTTGATATTAATGTATATAAATTTTTAGATAACTCAGGAAATGTTGATAACAAGTTTATAGGTTGTTCAGAAGTTCCCATATTGAATATTAATAGCATACTTGGATTTTTGTCTAAAAACCTTCGCACTAATATAACACTATCAACGGCTTCAATTTCCATTTCACCAACATTAAGAATAGGCCATTCTTTTCTTAAGTCAATAATCAATTTATAAATGCTGTAATGACTATTTGGATCATATGTTTGTTGAGCTAGATTATTTTCAAGATATTTTTCACTAACTGGAAGCCATGTAGAATCACCATCACTAAACCCGGCGTTTTTACTATCATCCCAGTGGAAAGGAGTCCTTTCAAAATCTCTGCTAGTAATATTAAAATCTTGAGGCAAACCATTGCACGCACTAGGGTCTTGCCCATCTTCCCAGCTTACATATCCATCTTCCATGCCAATTTCTTCACCATTGTATGTAACTGCTACGCCAGGCAACATAGATACAAGCATGTTGAATCCATCCGTGTTTTTAACACCGACTCTAGTAGCTATTCTATTATTATCATGATTACCAACCTGAATATTTAAATATATTTAATGTTTTATTTTTTTTTGATTGATCATTAAATACTTACAACCCAATTAGCTACATATTCAGTTGGCATATAAAACATCCATTCTTTAATTAAATTTACAATTTCCATAGCAGTAGTATCAATATTAATTGGAATCAGTTGGAAATTAAAAGTAAAATGAGCTCCTAATCGATCACCATTGCCATAATACAACATAGTATTAGTTATATTTGTATAAGCTTCCGTCATCATTACTCTAAAATAATTTTAAACAATAATAATTTTAAAATGAATTAATTACTGTACCGTTCGTCTTCGCCTTGATGTTCTGCATTGTAAGCATCAATAAATTCCCTAAATTGATAAATCATATCAAAAGTTTCTTCTTGATCTTTTGTGTAAATATGATCAAGATAATCATAATCATGTTCGGGAATGTTGGGAATACCTGATAATGGTTCATCTTCCATACCTGTTTCAAATAAATACGGTACGGCATCAATTCGAAAACCATATACACCTTTGTCCATCCAAAATCTTAATACATCCTAAAAAATAAATATGTATAATATAAAAGTTAATTTAAAATTGCACATTAATCTTTTTGGAACTTGTTATTTATGTAAAAATAAAAAAAATCTTATAATGTATTGTTACATAAATATTCATTGTTAAATATTTTGCAAATATTATAAGTGGGATTGTCCGCTATTTTGTTTAAAACATAAATTTGCCTTGGTTTATTATTATAGAAGACATAGTCCTTTGAAAAAATATCATGCGCATGCTGTAAATATATTGTAAAGTAAATAAAAACGACCTAAATAAGCTGTGTTATTTTTTATGTAGATAACCGCATATCTGGTGTTTTTGTAGTAAATAGCCATAACCACCTTAATTTAAAAAAAAATTATGCACGCTGCAATATAGTTGTGAAGTTTTTAATAAATCTGGATAGCAAACATTTTGAGATATGTTAATATAATCTTCTCTTCATATTTTAACTCAACCAACAAGTCTACAAAATTATCCTGTAATTTTGAACCACTTTTTATAACGTAAACTTTTTTACCTTCATTTCTGCAACAAGCGCTGGATCTCTATAATTTAAATCTGGTTGTTCAGGAGCAAATTGATGATAAAACCATTGATTACGAACATAGCTGTATTTCCAAGCAGAATATTTAAAAATACTCAACTAAAAGATATATTTTTTTTATATAATTTAATTAATTATGTTATATTCTATTTACCCAATTATTTGGTGGTGTTTGATCGTCGTTATTTTTACCGTCAGCCCAAATATAAAAATCTTCATAACCTTTTTCTCTGTTTTCCGATTTGATAAACCAATCATGCTGATCACTAGAATGGTTTGGTACAAAATCCATAACAATTTTTATACCCAATTCGTTGGCCTTTTCAATTAATTGCTCAAAATCATCCATAGTTCCATATTCTTCATGAATATCCTTATAGTCTGAAATGTCGTAACCAGCATCAACTTGTGGACTTTTATAGATAGGAGATAACCATGCAGAAGTAACTCCGGAATCTTTAACATGATCTAACTTGCTTATGATTCCTTGAATATCACCAACTCCATCTCCGTTGCTATCTTTGAATGACCTTGGGTAAATTTGATAGAATACTGCATGCTTCCACCAATCAACGTTTTCTTTTTGTGTATGAGGTTTAGAAACTACACAAATAAACAGTGCCGCTGTTGCTAACAATAATAGTGCTCTTTTTGCTATCATTTTAAGAATTATTTCATTTTAGTACGGTACCTTTATTTATATGTAACTAATAGATTAGATATAATTTTTTATAGAAAAATGGATGTATATATCAAACATATTATGTAATAAATGAATCCAATTTAATCTCTCATTTGCAATGCTATTGATTTTTATGCATAAAAACAAAAACAACTTCAAGAAATTAATACTACCTTATTTATTATTATTAATAATTTTCTGTAAATATACAAAACTGCATGATTTCAATACTACTAGTTAATATTTCAAATAAGAATGAAATCAAACTTATACCTAAATATAATAGAATATTTAAGAATGCTGTTTTACTAGAAATTGTGTACTAAAACATGTTAACTAATAAACATTGTTATATAAAAGACATATTATTATTATAAATATGATAAAAGTGTTAAAATAAATAACTGACAATTAACTCTTTCAAAGTTTTCTATCATAAAAACACTGTTCTTATAAAAGTCATATTGTTAGATGATCAAATTATTACCAAACCTCCTAACTAAATAGCTGTTATATAAATATTGTTAAGTAACAACATCATTACGGAAAAACTATAATATTCAGTATTCCTGTTCACTAAGATCAAAATCATTAAATTTCTATAACAATTATCCTTACATGACCTACTTCGTATTCGATCATTGTTTTGCAAGCATGTGTGTGATTCGTGCAAGCATCTATTGCATTTCAACGTGAAAACAAAGACATGTAAAATAATCTGTTTTTATTTTTATTATGTAAATATGTTCTGTTGATGTGATAAATAAATGATTTATTATTATTATTATTAATGTTTTGAATTTTCATAAAAACATCGAACCAAATCAATTAAATATAAAATTTCTACAGAAATTAAACGAGAAAGCATCTATTGGTTTAAAAAATCTATTAATTTTATTGTTGTAATAAAGTTATTAAATTAATAACAAATTATTTTACCTAATTGGATTAAAAATATTGTTTTTATCACGTAATGCAACTTAAATAAATATTGAACAAAATATATTTAAATTAAAAACCAAAGCTAATTTAAAAAAAATATATACTAATTGATGGCTATGTACAAAATAATAAGAACGTTTTGTTGGTATTAAATTTCATTTGTTCATCCACGTTAGGAATATTAGGATGAAATAAATAAATTTTGAACCCATTGTGTTGTTTCAAATGTGGGACGTCTGTTTATACAACTATTTAAATAGGCTTGCAACTCAATCCGTTTTTTTTTCTTTTATCAAGATACCCTTTTACAAATGATTTTTTAAGAACCCTCGAGTAGCAGGACACTTTCTTTTAATTTCAAAGAATTGATGAAGTTCTAAAGGGATTGCCTTGCTTTGTAAATTGATTTTGCCTCTTTTGTGAACACGTACGGCTGTTTTCCCAGTAATAAGAAATAACTAAAAATCAATCATTTATCTAATTTATTCTATTAATAAAGTAAATATTTACTATTGTGCAAACATGCATTAAGTACGTGAAATTATCAATCACGCACGTGTCTGTAAATTATATTTATCAGAATTTGCGGTCATTTGATATCATTGAAAATACTACAAGTATGGGTTATTAAATTAACACGAGAAATCTGCAAGGTATTCGATTCACAGTTTGAAATGAAGCCATTAATTTAATGGAGCCACATGATCTCGGTATAATAAAACTGGTAGTGATTGGCTGTTGGAGTAATCGATGATGACCAGTGTGGGACGAAGGACGAAGGACAGCGGTCGAGCAGGACATGAATAATGCATACCGCAGATGTGGAATACGTGTAACCCCGACCCTTTTGCCGTACCCTATATACCCCCACTGGCTAACTTACCCCTTGTCAACCGTAGGCTACTCCGAGAACCAGCACGTATTACAATCACGGAATATTCAGGGTCGGTTTATAAACAGACATTCAATAACGAAGGTTTGTAAATGGTAGATTAGAAATGGCATATTGGATATTTACATTTTAACTTGATTACATTATAAATAATAAATATCCAGATAACTAATAATTACTGTAACCGTTTAATTTTATATTTACTTTAAAATTAGTTTAATTTTTATTGCAATTTTTTAATTAATTATAATTATTATTAATATGTTCAATTCAATTACCATTCCAATCACAAGATAAAAAGTAAAATGAGTATAAATATTTTTAGTAGTGAATTTAGTTATCTTAAATTTTGAAACTTTATTATTTGTCGCGAGACTCTATATTGGCAAAAATCGATTTTTGAGCGACTCTTCGGCAAAATAAATGGTGTTCTGGGAGGTGAAGATAAATGAGGCCTACGATAAACCGATTCCAATAGTTAATTTTTTTTTTATTTAAAATGACGTTAATCTTCTTTGCGACTAGCCTTTAAGAAAGATGCTATTTTATTTTTGAATACTTTTTTTTAAATCCTGCAACTTAAAAAGTAAAAAAAGTTAAATAGTTAAAAAATTGCAAAATAATACACATAATAAAATGATGGAAGACTTTTTGCAATAAAATTATTTATCTAACTTTTTCTCACTGATTACTCAAAATGAAATTATAATTATTAAGTTGTCACTCATTTGTTTTCATATTTAATCATGTTTAATTACAAAAATCTACTCTTGGTCATTACGATTGTTTTGATAACCGTACATGGTTTTAATTAACTATGAGCAAGTGTAAGTGTGATCAAACTTCACTCAAGTGCCCACTTCATGTAGAAAATTTCACAAACATAATTTATCTGTATCAAAATATAACATCAATTGAAAAAATGTACGAAAAATATATTTTTAAGCAACCGTATGTGATGTATTAAATACTACGCCCGACATACCTAACAATTATTTCAAATTTGCATAGCAGTACATGACATATCAAAACTTGCAATTTTTTTGTTAATACAAATATTACATTTAATTTCATTCTTTTGTATAGCTGGACCGCAAAATGTATTTTTAGCGTTAGACTTTGTCTTGGCTAAACAATACTCTAAATTCAATCACTAGTGATATCAACTTGTGTTTTGAAAACCAAACTCAGATTTTAATATCATTTGTCATCAAATGTTTACAGCTCTTACTTTGGTACTGTTATAATGTATGCCTTTAATGTAATACATTTTTTAATAGGTTTTGAGAACGGCAATGTTAATGGCAATGATCAAGCATTTGAGTATAAACTAACCTTTTATATATTGTGATTGCCAATAACATACGATTAGGCTATCAACCAGTAAAAGTCAAGCTATATTTACAGATTATAATGTATTACTCTAACTTCAAAAGTTAATTAAGACCAATTTAGATTTTGGTTGATAAAAAATGTTCATTAATGTAAATCACAAATAAAATTTAAAATTGGGGATTTTACAAAATTTTAAAAACTACATTATTTGTGTTTTTGTTAAAAAAAAATTTCAAGAACTACAGCAAATTTATTGTTATGTTTCTCCAAAGTCAATTTTTTCTGTGATTAATATTGTATGACAAAAGTAGAAAAACACCAGAGCCCGCAACCCAATATTTATCAAAATTTTAGGTAATTATTAAATTATTCACAATAAAATATGATAAAAATTTTTCTTAGTGTTTTTTTTTTTTACTTTTTGCGGCCAGTATACTATACTATACTATATGACTCAAAAGTGACGCCCATGCTTTTAAAATCCGATTCAGTAAGCCAATCAAAAATTAAGAGTAATTTAACTAAAATAATGTTTTTGTCAATTAACCCGACCGCTGCGTGAATGCAAACAAGCTATGACATTTTTAAATCCAACAACATATTTGTGGTAACTATTTTTTTTTTCAAATAGTTCCAAAACTTTTAAAAAATAAGTTTGGCTTGTAATACACTTCAACAATGTCAAAAACTTCCTTTTTTTGTTTCACTTTTAGAACATTAGGATGCCTCGAGGATTTATGTCACCAATTTCCAATAATTGTTGCTAACTCATTTTATTTTTACCTTTGCGTGTATGCCCTAGCCGCTGTACTAACATTGTCATATTTTCTGCATACCTTGATTACTGTAAAATCGTTCCATTTTAAACATAAAAATGAAAAAAAGCAAACTATATTATTTTAATTTAATGGCTAATGACTTATAGTATTAGTTACTACTAACTCAATAGCTTTTATTATAATATTTTGTACGTTTTTGCATTGTATTGTTCTAAAGTTTGTGTTTTCTCGTTTTTTTTTTACTATATAACCCGTATGACACTGTCCATAATTATGTCTTGAATTATATATATAACTATAGATTAGAATAATTACGTGTGTAAAACGCACAAACTATCAAGATCACAATTATATCTTGAAAAATTAGAATGTTTTATTTTCCCATCTATAATCGACGCAAACGTAATGTCTTAATTTTTTTTTCAATTTTACCACTGCAGCTCCACATATAGCAATTGCTACTACTTTTGTAATTTGTTCTGCTTCCATTTTTAATTATTTTCATTAATTGTATAACTAACTGTAGCAATAATCAATTCAAAACAAATGACATAACTTGCAAAGTGTAGTAAACATTAAAACTTGATTTGAAAGAACATAGATAAAGCGCAAGCGTGCTTTTATAATTATATAAAGAATTATATATAGAGTCATACAGGATATAATTTTTATATATAGAATTATTGCACAAATTCTAATAAAAATTATATATGTAATTCAAGACATAATTATAGACAGTGTCAAACAGGTTTTAGTAGTAGTTGTATTATTATTTATTGTTAAACAGAACGTTGTATAATATATATTTTAAAACTAACTTAATTAATAAATAATACAATTAAGTGAATATCAAGTCATTGCAATAAAATATTCACATTATACAGGGTGAGTCGGGAAGAACGGACTAAACTCTAGGAGTGTATTCTACACGTGAAAATAATGTAAAAAAACTCAAATGTTGTTATCCAATTTTTATTTGTTTTCAAGTTATAGCATAATTAATTTGTTTTATCTAGTATGCCATATTCGACGTTCTATAACAATTGATAGCTTTTTTGTTCTGTTAATGTGTCAGTGTGACAGTAATTTAAAGTTTATTTTGTTTGTACGATTAAAGTGTTACAAAATGCCACACACTTTTTTCAGATTTAGGATATGCAAATATGGTGTTTGTTTATGGTTTTTGTAATGGGAATTCTACAGCTGCTGTTGAAAAATATCGTCAATGGTTTCCACATCAAAGACATCTTAATAAAAATGTATTTATCAGAGTTTTCAACAAACTGTGCGAGACCTAAAAGCCAGTGTTAACATAACATCTGAACAAGCTACTCGGCAAGATTTAGAAGAGGTAAAAGATGTTCTGGATGTAGTAGCATAAGATGCAACGACCAGCTCACAAAGAATTAGTATTCAATTAAGTATTCCACAAACAAGAGTAATAAACACACTCTACGAGCAAGGCTTACATCCATACCATGTTCAAAGAGTACAGCATCTACAACCGGAAGATTATCCTAAACGTATGGAATTTTGTAGGTGAATAAATAATAGTCTTGGTGTTGTATTGCGCATACTTTTTACAGATGAAACAACATTCACCCGTGACGGCATAAATAATACTCACAACTGTCATGTATGGACAAAAATCCCCACGCAACAGTCAAAAGTAATTTTCAACATAAGTTTTTGGTAAACGTGTGGTGTGGTTTGATTGATGGTTATTTAATTGGCCCTTTCATTTTGGAGAATCGCTTCACAGGAGCCAACTACAAACATTTTTACAAAAGTAATTACACTGACTCCTAGAGGATGTTCGTTTAAACATCAGAATGCAAATGTACTACCAGCACGATGGAGCTCGTCAGGTCAAGCAACATTTGGAGAAAAGATTTCCAGAGCGTTGGATTAGTTGCGGTGGTCCTATTAGTTGGCCTCTAAGATCTCCAGAAATCACAGCATTAGATTATTGTTTATGGGACTGGTTCAAAGATGAAGTGTACAAAGTAAAAGTGGACACTCGGGATGGACTAATTCTACGTATTAGAAATGCTGCAGCCGATCTTAAACAAGGACTAGATCAGGAGAACAACAGGCGCCCTTTGTAGACAAAGCAGAAAATGTTTAGAGGTAAATGGCGGTATTTTTGAACATTTATTATAAGAACGCTATGATAACCAAAACGTTATTGTATGAAATTTTGTTAATTTTTAATTACGCTGTAACTTGAAAAAAAAATAAAAACCAAATTACAATATTTGAGTTTTTTTACATTATTTTCACGTGTAGAATGCACTCCTATGAGCAATTCTGTTTAAAATGAACCAGAGCGGGGAGGGGGAAGGAAAATTTGCTTTAGTGGTTTTTTTTTTTAGTTTTTATAACTTATTAGTTTTCTTTGATCGGTTCATGAAAATATAAAATCTTTTAAAAAAAAATAAGCAAATAATCTTTGAAAAAAATTAAAAAGTAAAGAAAAAATGTTGAACAAAATTTTTTTTTAGATGGGTTTTTCTACGCCAGATAAGCACAACACTAGCTATTTTTTATGTAGATTTATTTGCAAAACTAAAATTTTTAATAATATTTAGTGTATAGTTTCTATAAAAACTGCTAAATGTGTATTTCTAAAAGTTTATTTTGAAAAATAATCTTATTTTTTGAGCTCTAGATTCCTAAGATCTAAATACACAAAACAAATTTATATTTTCCATAATTTACTTTAAAATACGTCAACTTTGGCGGTTAAAAAAAAATTAAAAATGCTCCTTTTTCTCAGCCCGCTGAAAACAAAAACATTGTTTTATGGTTTTTGCGGCTTATAAACAGGGTGTAGACTTGAATTGGCGCCAGATTTGGATCAAAGGAAAATTTTTGATTGGTTTTACTAGTAAATTTTTTTTTTTTTTATTAAATTTTTGATTTTTAAACAAAAAATGCGATTAAGTTAAAAAACGACAAAAAATCTAAACAAAATCGTAGATTTTTTAAGGGTTTTATACCCTCATAAACCAATAAAAATACTTCTAATAAGTTATAGAAACTGAAAAAAAAATACTAAAGCAAATTTCTCAATGCACCTCCTCCTGCTCTGGTCCGTTTGAAATGGAATTTCCCATATATGAAATAATAATTAATTATATAACTTAAAACTAAAAAAAATATGGTGTAATTAAAAACTCATTGTTGCTATAAAAAAATTTTAACTTGTAAATTATAATTAGCATTTTTTCTAAATTTATGATTTTTCATTTTTAAAACTGCTCTTATAATGTTTAAATTTTGGACAAATTGACTTCTGTTTAAAAAAGTATTTAAACCATAAAAAGAAAAAACTTATAAAACCATAAAATTCAAGTTTTTGAAAAAGTATATTGTGATCCAATCAATTGCTTTGGCCAAATTTCAGAACACTTCTAAAACAAAGTTGCCATTATTATGTTCTTCATAAAATTGAGTAAGCAAATTAAGTATAGCATTTGCTGTACTTTTATTTTTGATAAATTCAAATTGATTATAAGAGATACCGCAATTTTTCCTAAAAATGACAATAATCTGTCTAACTATTTTTTTAATTATTTTGCTAAACATAAAATTAATGCAATTGGCTAGTAATGACTACAAACATCTTTAGCCCCTTTTTTATGCAATGAAAAAATACAAGCTGATTTTAATTCAGATAGAAAGAAACCTTTTTAAAAAATAATAAAAAATTTCTATGCGATGTCTATAAAAATAGACTAGCACTTAATAACATTTCTACAAATCTTGTGGTATTTATTTGAAAATAATTTAAGAAAGATGCTAAAGTAGTAAACTTTTTGTTTAAAAATTAAATAATTTTAGCACTCTGATGAGAGCTATTGTCCAATATTTGAAAACACCTGTTTTTTATTTGATCATTTTAATTTGTTTGACGGTTGAATGTGCATCTAGTTTTCAGCTAGGGAAGACCAATACTCTATTCATATTTATTTGCATTAATAAATATATTTTCTTCAGTATTTTTTTTTCTCGTGTATTTATCACAAACTTTATACACGGTATCATTATTAGTTATCAACTAAATCAAAACTAGATTAAACAAAGTTATCGGCGTCATCTTCATTAGTAGAATAGTAACTTCAAAGTCTGGATTGCATAAACGCACTATACTTGTTTTATTAGTAGAAGCCATAATTCTAACATTTATTTTATTTATTACAGCAGATATTACTTTAGTTTTGTAATCAAAATTCATTATCATCAATGTTTAAACAAATATAATCTATTAAAGTCGCTGTCGTTGTAGTAATATTAGTAAATAAGTCAACACGAAAAAATTTAGAAATAGTTTGGTAGGTTTTGATATCGATTTTTTCATATTGTTTTAACCAAGTCTCAGTAAGAACAAACTGTCTACTTTATAGCGTAGTAAACAAATGTAAAAAAAATATTTTGTTTGTTATGTCTAAGAGTGGTATTCATAGACAAAACTCTCTTCGACTCGGCGCAATATCAAAAAAATACTCTTACAAATAAACTTAAA
The DNA here is from genome assembly GCA_963932245.1 of Tachinus rufipes. Lineage (NCBI taxonomy): Eukaryota > Metazoa > Arthropoda > Insecta > Coleoptera > Staphylinidae > Tachinus > Tachinus rufipes. Next base: position 63,627,914 of record OZ010745.1, on the reverse strand, counting down.
TTTTTTATTACTATCTTTTGGTTAATACAAAAAAATCATACGTCTAACTCATATGTTTTTTTAAAGCCTTTGCTAAGATCTAAATTTTGATTCTATACCTACATCTTTCCTTCCTTTAATAACGGAGAAAATCAATACAATGTAAAAAAATAAATCTTTATTTTCTTGCAAAGTACATATAAGATCATTTTGAAATTCTTACAGCATATAGACAAATCCAATCGCAGAAGATTCACAGTTCTAGAATATTAAGTTGTCGCTTTTGTTTTGGATATATAACCAACTTCGCAAATTGTGTGTTTGCAAAAATGCCGCAAATTAATTTTACTATAACTTTTTTATCACCGTGTCGATTTTAAGCAGACAAAAATTTTATACACCAACCTCAAAAAAAATGTCCAATGCTTTAATTTTGATCTAGTAGCGTGGGAGTGAAGTTACTTAACATTACGGCAAATTGCAAATAATTGCTCCACTGTTATTTAAAAGAAAATTTGTTATTTTAATATCACAATCTCCTACTTTCAATAATAACAAAATTGTTGTGTACAAAAACTTTTAAATCCAAGTCTGGTTGAAGTAGAATATTGTGTTTAGTTTTAAAATATACGTATTTAGATAGATAATAATTTAAAAAAATTAAAAATATATATTTTTAGTTAAACCAATCATAATATAATGTTTTTGAGTACGGTTAAGAATAAAAAGTTGTTGTAATTAAGGGTTACAATTTTAACAGATGATTTCAAATAAAATAATGAAAACCAAAAATAGCTGCGACTCCTGTGTTAAATTTGTCGAATTAATCAAAACAGACAAAAAAATAGACTATTTTCATTACAGAAAGTTTATTTACCGGTCAATATTACCGAAAAAAATTTGTCATCTTGCTCATTGCAAGTAGAATTATGACATAAAAACAAAATTAATTTTTTTTTTTTTAATAACAGTGGAGCAATTAGTTCCATTTTGCCGGAATGTTAATTAACTTCACTCCCACGCTACTAGATCAAAATTAATGCATTGAATAATTTTTTTGAGGTTGGTGTATAAAATTTTTATGTTTTCTGATAGAAATCGTGTGTGTCCGCTTAAAATCGACACGGTAGTAAAAAAGTTATAGTAAAATAAATTTGTGGCGTTTTTTGCAAACACACAATTTGCGAAGATAGTTATATTTTCAAAACAAAAACAACAACTTAATATTCTGAGTTTCAAGATGATCTTATATGTACTTTGCAAGATAATGAAGATTTTTTTTTTAATATTTTATTAATTTTCTCCGTTATTAAAGGGTGAGTATGGAACCAAAATTTACATTTTAACAAGGGATTTGAAAAAACATATGAGTTAGACGTATAACTTTTTTATAGTACCCAAAGGCATTCATAAAAAAAATAAGATTATCTGTACGCAAACTTATCAAAGATTGCGTCGGAGATTGAGTTTTGTCTATGAATAATACCCTAAGAAATATCGCTATCAGAACTGTTAGAACTTTGAACATTATATATAAGCTGTGCAAAGAATACATCACACTGTATGAAGTATTAGATAAAGTTTACTTTTTTTATCTCTCAGTACTTCTACCACTACTAGTAGTACACAATTAATTAAACCTAGAGTACATCACAAATTTTCAACAATTGTTGGCTGTGGTCTAACCAATGACCAGCTACTTACGTTCTCCCATCATACATATATGTGTCAAAACTTAATCGTAAATTAAATTAATTATATCAAAGCTAAACTACCATCTATCTTGATTGATGTTGTTGAGGTGATCGTAAGATCTAGAAGATGTAGCAGTTTTAAAGTTTTCATTTCAGTTGATCAAGTTGATGTTGTTTTTTTGGCCAGCAAAAATTTTATTATTTATAGCCAACCACAAAATTTACTAGCTACATCTTAAATTTGCTCAACAGTTTTCACCCATCTCCAAGAACTCTAACGGCTTTTCAATTTACTACCAGAACGTGGAAAGTATGAAAACTAAACTAATTAAACTTTTATCAGCTCTAGTTTTGATAAATTATGACATTATTGTATTAACAAAAACCTTATTTTGAATTAAACAAACTAGCTATAATTTATTTAAATGTAATCGGTCTAGTTTAACTAGCTCTAAATTAGGTAGAAACAGCGCATTAATTGAAATTTAAATACATCTAAAATGTACATTACTACAGCATATTTAAATGTTAAGCATGTGTTTATAATTGTCAACCTTTTGTGTTGAATATAATTGATGCAGTTAGTTCATTGTTTGGTTTCACTGCTACTTTGTCAAATCTTTTGCTGATGTTTGTCCTAATAATAATTTAATTCTACTAAAAGATTACATTTTACCAGAAACATTGTGGCTAAATGATTAATCTGAAATTAAAATTACTTATAACGAAATGTACCATACACAGTAGCTAACTTGTTTGGATTTTTAAATTGCATTCAATGTATTACCACACTAAATAGTAAAGATTTTTGAATTTATGTTTTGTTAGATATAGTCAATATCATAATTCTTATATGATAGACGTTAAATGTGATAGTTCTTGTGATATTTTAAATACGTTTTTTATAATTTTAAATGAGTAAATTTTAGCGCAATCGATCATTTTTTTGTTAAACGTTGATTGGTCTGTTTTCTTTATAACTGTGTTATTACTGAATGAGTTAATTTATTTTATTTTAGTATGAAATCAAAGTGTCAAATCAATGAAAGTTTTATTATGCATTGCAAAAATCAGATGCTAATAAATTATAGAGATATTTGCAATAATTTTGCTGTCTCTACATTATTTGATCAAATTATATAACTGGGCAAATAAATACATTAGATGTTCAAAAGTGTTTAAGTAGATAAACAGCATAGGTTTTGAGAGAGTCGTTCCACAATTACCAATCTTCTATGTTACAAAAATGATATTTTAGATGTCTTTAAATCCAGAGCTCAAATTGACTCTATCTACACCAACTTTTCAAAGACTTTTGATAATGTGAGCCGTGCCTTATGTTTCTCGGTTAACTTTTTTTTAATAACATTCTTTTACAACCAGTTTTAGTTCAAGTGTTTCTAAAGAATATCATTGCAAACCAATTTAATTTCTGCTTTTTATCATTAATCTTTCTAAATGTATTAGTTTATTACCATTTCTACTATTTGCTGATCTAAACATGTATAGAATTTTTTTATTTATTGTCAATTGTAATTTAACAATCTTTTGTTTAATGTTAATTAACGTTTTGCAATCAGTTTTAATATAACGTTAAGCAAAATATGTGTTAGTAAATGACGTACCAGCCATTCGTCATTATTTAGAGAATTTACATATTCTACTAAATATGGATTCCTCAGCCCAATTGATAAAATTTGTAAATTTGCAAATTGTTTGCCAAACAATTTTAATTTGTTTCGTTCTAAATCAATGTTTAAAATACAAAAGTCATATTAAATAAATGATGTTTGTTTTCTATTAAGTAAAGAGTTATAGGATATAGTCAACTAACATTCTAATGTTCTTGTCTTTTCAAAAATGTTGTGCATTAGTTTTATTTTTAATGTAACAAATTATTGCTATTGTAGACTGGGTTTTTCAATATCCATAACTGACTGTGTTGCAAATTTATTTTTCAAATATCAAATTATTTTAGTCTAAAAGACTTAAAATGTTTAAGACTCATTCTAAAAATGAGAGCACACATATGATGTTGTAAATATATTTTTTAATTTTTTATTAGGTGGTTTGTGTATTTAGAAATAAATTATTATATAGGTAGCTGTTGCAACACTGAACAAAAATAATTGCAGCGTAGTTTTCAACTACTATACCATAAACAATAAATTATTGAAATTCTCTACGATATAAAACTTAATAAAACCACATTATTTTATTTATATTTTGTATGTTTTTATCACATGACACAATAAAAACAAAAAAAGCTTAAATAAACAAGTTTAATTCCCAGTACTAAATCTAATGTGTACATGCACTCAACGTCCTTGTATTAATAGATAAAATAAATTGATTATTATGTAAAATATTACTCATACAATTTATATTATTTAATATAAAATTAATAAGTTATTGTAAGCATGATCTTACTCAAACTAAATTAGAACAATGATTAGTTATTTTAGTAGAATATTTTATTATTATAATTAAATTGTTCTTATTTGATAAAAGTTATAAAAATAAACAGTTTTGAAAATAAACTATTGTTCCAAAGTGCGTCCATGTTAACAAAAAAAAACTTTTTATTAAAAAAATATTATAAAACAAATCTATTTAATCGTATTTTTACCATAACAATAAAGTGCATTTATTGTTATCAACAAAATTATTTGACAAATAAATTTAAAATTCACTATAATACTAGTTTATTATTAAAAATTACTTAATAACATTATCTATCATTACTAAAAATTAGGAATCTTGTGTGAAACGCTGCATATTTATACTTATTTATTTCCAGATGCAATCAAGGCTTCATCTGGCTTTAATAAAATATTCACTGAATCCAAATCACCTCTAAAAAATAAAAACATGTTATAATTTTTTTATAGAACAGATAAAATTTGCTTACTTTCTGTCAATAGAAGATACTAATATTTCGAGTTTGTATGGCATATATTTAAACAGTTCGTTTAAATTTATATTTTCATCTTCAGTTCCTAAATTGAATACAAATATATAATTTCTTCCCACTTCAAATCTACGGACTGCAATTACATTATTTATATAATTAATATCCAAATCGCCTCTTTCAATTGTACCCTCGTTTTTTTTTAATTTTATAAGTTGTTGATAAATTTTATAATGACTATTATTTTGTATTTTTTGTAATGCTAAATTGTTATTAACATATTTTTCAGAAACGGGAAGCCATGTTTTATAAGCATCAGAAAATCCTGCATTTTTAGTTGCATCCCAATGATATGGAGTTCTTTCAAAATCTCTACTTATATCATTGAAAGTGTCAAGTACTCTAGCATTCGGATCTTGACCTTCCTCAAAAGTAACATTGCCATTTTCCATGCCAATTTCTTCTCCGTTATAAGTAACAGCTACCCCAGGCAACATAGCTACTAACATATTAAAGCCATCCACTCTACTCGCACCAACCCTGGTTGCAATTCTGTGAGTATCGTGATTACCAATCTAAAATTATGAATGTTTTAAAAAGGTAATTATAAAAAAATCCTACACATACCACCCAATTTGATATACATCCAGAAGGTAAATGTCCTATCCAATCAAGAACTAGATGAACAATGTCACCAGCAGTAGTAGATGCATTGATTGAAATTAATTGAAAATTAAACGCAAAATGAGCACCCATTCGTTTACCATTTGTGTAGTATTTCATTGTGTTTGTAATACTTGAATACGCTTCTGTCATTAAAATTCTAAAAAATATTTTATAGAAGTAAATTATTGATTGCAATATCTACCTTACCTGACATCTTGATCGCTATGTTCTATATTATAGCTATCAATGTAATCTCTAAATTCATAAATTAAATCAAAAGTTTCTGGTTGATCTTTAGTATAAATATGATCCAAATAATCATATTCATATTTGTTTGCATTTGATTTTTCATTAAGTGGTTCATCTAACATTCCATTTTCAAAAAGATGTGGAACTGCATCAATTCTAAATCCATATACACCTTTGTTCATCCAAAAACTCAAAATTTCCTAATATATACACACAATAAAATATCAATTTGAAATATTCTTAATTATACTTAAATACCTTCATTTCATCTACTACTTTGTTATTCTTAAAGTTTAGGTCCGGTTGTTCTTGCGTAAATTGATGTAAATACCACTGTTTTCGGATTGAACTATATTGCCAAGCCGAATATTTGAATACACTAATCTATTATTATAAACAATTTTATTAATAATATATTTTATATCTATTTTACATACCCAATTGTTTGGCGGTGTTTTGTCATCGTTATTTGGTCCATCTGCCCATACATAATAATCTTCATAACCAGGTTCCCTGTTTTCAGACTTAATAAACCATTCATGCAAGTTGCTTGTATGATTTGGTACAAAATCCATTATAATTTTTATACCCATAGTATTTGCTTTTTTTATCAACTCTTCAAAGTCAGCCATTGTACCATATTCTTCATGAATATCTCTATAATCTGAAATATCATAGCCACCATCAACTTGTGGACTTTTGTAGATTGGTGATAACCAAGCAGCGGTTATTCCAGCATCTTGTAAGTGTTCTAGTTTATTTATAATTCCTTGCAGGTCTCCAACACCATCACCATTACTATCCTTAAATGATCTGGGATATATCTGATAAATAACACAATGCTTCCACCAATCATTATTAGGCGCAAATGCATAAACCATTGTAGAAATTGTAAACAAATATATCAACAGAAATGTTTTAGAAGTCATATTGAACTGAAAAATATAATAAATATTTTAAGCCTAAATTATGATATATAACAAAATTAATATATTAATAAATTTAAAAACAAGAGCTAATAAATTATATTTTGTTAATCATTGTATAAGGAATGCCAATTGTAATACGCGCTGAAGGATAAATGTGGTTATTTGAAGGAAGGTCCGTTAGTAGTTAAGATCCGGCTGTCCGACGTCGGTCCTCTGACGGATCCAATCTGAATTAGTGAAATTTGCATCAAATGTTTCGCAACATTATGTGACCGGCTTGTGGAGATTGTTAGGCAATGATAAATATGCATCAGATTGCTAATTTAACAATTACCATCAGCAATTTCATCCCCCCCGCATGAATGTAGCATGTAACTTCTGAATAAGATTCTCTTTCTATTCCCGTTTATAATTATATACTGTTTATGAGTTGATAACAATCCACTGTTATTGTGAATACTTAATGTAAGATAAATTTGTAGATATCTTATAATTCAAATATACTATACAGACATATTGTCTAACGGTTTGTAAAATTAATGAAGAATATGTTGTTTTTAATTAAAAAATTAATTCAGGAACTGTATCACTATTTTGTGTAAGACTTGAGTCACAATTAATAAAATATAACTATTTGTTATTTCGTTATAAAACAATACTATTATGTTGTTTTATTATTATTTGTTTTAGTACGTATTTTTATACAGTTTTATACATTGATTAATATGTCATTATACAGGATTAGTCAAAATTATCGGAACCTAAATAATTCTTCAACCATAAAAAAAATCCAATTGGTGCATGGTACATTTTATAAAAATAATATTTCTACAAAAAATACTCAACATTAATTTTAGAATCAAAAAATGTAAAAATATACCAATTTTACCCAATAGAAACCAAGTTTCAACCTAATTATTCAAGGTCTATGTTATTTGTTGTATTTTTACGTTTCTATAACGTTTCAAGTAATCACTAAATATTACATGTTGTTTGTTTATCAACTTTTGATTTATTATTAAGCATGCATTTGTTTTTTAAGATAATGTATCTAACTATTATATTATGTTTCTCAATTAATTTATCTCGAATTTTATAAATATGGAATAGTTTTAGTATATTCAAGTACAATGACATTTAATATTCAAGTGCATCCAATATTTATTATTGCTTGATTAGTAAAGATAATAACTAAATAATCCATATTTACTAAATTTTGTATAAAATACTATCTACTAAAACTGATGCTATTGACTAAGTTTTGTAATTAAAACTATACTTAAGCAGCATTAAAAATGAGAGATTGTGGTAATCACTAAAACAATATTGAATTTACTGAGGAATTAAAAGTAATTGTTGTCAAGGTCTTTCAAATACACTAGTCTAAGACTTAAAAAAAATGTGTTCTATTTTTTTTGTGTGCACATTCAGAAAACTGATCTTTATGCAAAAAAAGTAAGTCATATTAAATCAGCCCCCTTAAGATTTAAAAACACGCTCTGTCTTTAAAGTTACAAAGATATTATACTTAGTAAATATCATTTCTTCCAGATTGGGTCAGGTGCATACCCTGAAACTCCAAAGAAGCAATTTAGATTCTATGGGAAGCTATTCATCAATATACTCTAATTAAAGTTTATTTTTTATTTTATATTTTGAGCCTAAAACTAAACTTGAAAACAAAAATCATTAGGTTTTGAAGCTTAAGTCTATATTTTTTTTTTTTAATTAGACAAAAACCTTTAAAATGGCTTACTCTATTTGTAGTAAAACACGTGTCCTTTTAAATTTTAATGGCTGACAATTGGCATACTTTACTTTTGTTTGTATACGCACACAATTTTTTTTTCAACAGTCAAATGTACACATTTCCAAATACTATACATGTATTTTTATAAAGTTTTTTAAAATTAAGTAAATCAAAATAAATATTAATTTTTAGTACAGAAATTGAAAAAGCATACAATAATTATATTTTTTTTCAAATTGCATAATATGTTTGTTACATACCTATATGATTTAATAAATTAAATAAAAAGTTCAACAATACATTAGATTACATATCACATACGTATATGAATGATATTTTTATTTAATAATCTTATTGCTACTGACAATGCATAATATTGAGCATGCACTTGTAGTTCAAGATGACTTATCTAACTAGTATTATTTGTCCACTAAATTATCTAAAGAGGTTGAATATTCTAGATTGATAATTTCACTCAAGTGATTTTATTTTAGAATATGAAGTATGAGCTATTTTGTGTTTACTGATAACTGCAACAAAAATAATATACTTTTTAATTAAAAAGAAAATGGTTTACATAAGTAGAGAATAAATAAGTATGGCCAAGTTTTAGTAGTAAACAAAAAAATGTAAATAAAAGTTTTTTCATGTTATAAATAAAACAAAGTAAAAACATTTTTATGTAGTATACAGGTGATTTGTTAGAAAGTTAATCAATTACAAAAAAATAATTAATTAACTGCTTGAAATAGCTTAGTACAATCTAGAAACAGATTGTAAGATACAGTTGAGAACAGGTTTAGAACATTTTAGAATAATGTGGAATTAATACATTAAAAAAGTTTAAAATTAGTTTGAAATAGCTCACTGAAAACTGGTTAAATACACTTAAAATACCTAGAATCAACTTAAACTGAAATGCAAAAAAGTGTAGATAGGAATAGTTAAAGTGCAACTAGATTAAAGCAACTCAAGGTGTACACTGTACATGAGAAGAACGCGCTGATATCAACCAATTTTATATTATTGCCATGACTCCAAGAAAACTTTTGGTAAATATATTATTATATAAAAATTAATTAATTATGTCAATCAACGGTAATATCGTTGATATCTTTCAATCAACGGTAACATTAAACAACAAACTGCAGTATGTAAAAAAGGTCTCTTTGCTTAGCAACCAATGCTAAAATTAAAAGTTGATTTTTTATTTGTATAAAATGGCTTTGGCATCAACCACCCCTCAGATTGTGTTAATGAGTAGAGACCTTTCTGCAGAAGTATTTTAGTGTTTACATTAATTTGTCACTTTTAAAAACTTTGAATGTGTTTTAAACTAAATTTTACTTTTAAAAGTAAAACGTACATTGTGTTTTGTGCAACTTGTTTGTTGTCTTACCGGCAACCATCTAGAGTAGCAGTTCTTAACCATTTTTTCATACAATACAAAAAATTAAGTTTTGTTTATTTATTTTTTAAATTTAATTTTTACTTAAGATTTTGGCAAGATCAAGTTTAAAGAGACATTATGCAACCTGTAATTTGATTTATTTTGATAACTTATTGATCAAATTAATTTAAATTTATAACAATGTTAACAAATGTTTTGTAAATAACTCAAAACGCACAGAAATCAGTTTTAAGAATTACTTTAGTTGCGACAGTTTTTTGAAGTTTTTAAAAAACTGATTACGGTGGAGATTGTACTTTTTGAAACTAGTCCTCTCACTTGTAGGTAAGGTATACAATTTAAGCTAACAAACTTTAAATTCATTCACATCATCATTACTTCATAATTAACCTGGTGCTGTATCTTTAAGAAAACTTATTTATTATAACAACAAAACAGGAAAATCATGTTTTACCTAAATAAGTAGTTGGAAATGTCATCAGTGCTTTTCAGATAGTTCTGCTCAAAATTTCGTAAACAATGGCATAGCTACAATCTTTTTTTGCTTATAAAAAGTTAAAAATAACAAAACCAGGTCATAGAATATTAAAATACTATCAGAAAGATCCAAAATACGGCCAAAATGTAAAATTTTATTTATAAAATGTTATTAAATAGCAAAATCCAAACATGAAATATCAAAACATTGTTGAAAAAACAAAACCTGGCCATAAAAAGTTTAAAATTCTATAAATAGAATCAAAAATAATAAAATCCAGTGATAAAATTTAAGTATTGTCAGAAAGCACAAATATCGGGCCATAAACCGTTGAAAAGTAAAAACAAATTATCTTAAATGTCAAAAGTAATAAAAACAAGTCATAAAACGTCAAAATATTGTCAAAAAGTACCAATAGCTAAGCTGTTCAAAACTGTAAAAAAAAATTTATAAAATGTTATAATATTAAAATTATGTAACATAGTTGAAACAAAAATTGGTTGTCAAAAAACATCAAAATGCGGATAAAAACTGTTAAAAACTGTTAAAAAGTGCAAAGACAAAAATAGCAATATTTGGTTTCAAAATTGTTAAAATGCTAATTTTTATTCATAAAAACTCAAAAATAACTAAATCCGGTCATAACACAAAACTTTGCTAGTTTTGTGTTATGACCGGAATAAAATTTTGTCAAAAATAGCATAATTTAGTAATACAACTGTTTAAAAGTGCAAAAACCTGTTTATAAAAAAATAAAAATAGCAATATTCAGTTATAACATATTACAATATTTTTAGTAAAGACTAAAATTCAGCTATAAACTATTAAAAATTAAAAGTTTTAATTAAACAATGTAAAAAAAAAATTTGCTTATTAAAAATATAAATCAGATCATAAATTTTTAAAAAATGTATTTCTTTTTTATAAAATCCTAAAATAACAAAATCTAGCTTTAAAATGTCAAAAATATTGTTAGACATTTGGCATCAACTGTTAAATAGTGCAAAAGTTTGATTATAAAATTTTAAATAATTGTTAGGCAGTACCCAAACTATTAAAAAGTGTAAAAATCTTTATAAAATTGCAGAAGTAGCAAAATCTAGCTATAAAGTATAAAAAATGTTGTATAAAAAATCATAAACCATAAACTGACAAAAAATGATAAATTTTATTCACGGAATGTCAAAAATATAAATTAGCAAACTCTGCTTTTCAAGTTTTGAAATAGATATCGAAAGAGCTCTGTATGCTTGTAGATCCTTCCGCATCACTGTTTGTAAACTCATTCTAGCAAATTTGTTTTTAATACTCTTATCACCTTGCGTTTTGGGCAAATTTTCTTTTTTTTCTATTTCAAATGGGTTTCTAACTCAAATATATTTTTTAATATAAACGTTTTGTAAAATATTGTTCCATTTTATTATCAAAATTTTTCAAATATTCTAAAAAATAAGCATGGTTTTTAAGTTATTTGAAGTTTTTTCGCGAATACACCCAAATACTTTCGGAAACCAAATTTAGCAATCGGAGTTAAGAATTACTGTTCTAGACTCAACAAAAATGTCCAACAGCACAATATGTTATTTTTACACACACTTATTGGTTGGATTAATTGTTGATACATAATAGAAACTTGAAAAATAATATTTTAAAATTTAATTTACTATTATTAGAAAATTATTTCGAAATGCAGCAATTGCGTTTAATAATTTATTATTCAAACATGTACTATAAAATACTTATCATTATTATTCTAGTAATTGTATTTTATAGATCAGAGTTGGCCAACTTCTTTATACATATGACTATTTTTCATAAAAATGATCTTGCGACTAAATCTTGAAATTTAACATTTTAAACGTGCGGCTGTTGTACTAATGAGGAAGAAGGTATTAAACCAACATGATATTTTATTGAAACTTTCAATATCAAAGCACAATATCTTTAACATTTTTAAAACCTTCAAAGTCTATATTTTATATACCTTTTTATATGTTATAATTAAAATTTTTATATTTTGTAGGTTATTATTATATTACATTTTTTTTTTTTTCTTTTTTCAAATTTTGTCTTTTGTCGGCTATGATTAACCAAAAATTGCTTTGCGATCGACCTGTGGCCGCCCCTGCTGTACCACAAATAATACAGGGTGATTATAAATGTTTGGGATTATGTAACCATCTAATGTACGTTTGTGCCGCTCTAGTCTATTTGTATACATTCTTATAACCTTGCTTGCTTGTCAGCTGTCAAAGTTGAACTGTCAAAACAAATAGTATAGTGGACAATTTTAAAAAGGCGGCATATTTAAAGTGATTACATAATCCCATTCATTTATAAACTCCCTGTAGATTGGATAAATATTTCTTAATAAAATATTAACAAAAAAAAACGGACATAGTTTACATTTCATTTATATTTTAGTAATATGATTTTAATTATAAATAAATTATTCAACTGTTTAAGCAGTTGTAGATGATTATTAGCTTATATAACAATCTTTTTATCGCCAATTAATTGAAAATAATTAAACAATCATTTTATGTTCATAAGCGTTATTGCTAAAATCCATATTTTAAAAACACACAAGTTGCAATTTTATTAATAAACAAATTTTGAACAATTTATTTATAAAAATTCTATGTACAGTTACAAATTATTGTTTGATTGCTCTAGTACCATTCAACTCGAGTTCACTTTCTTGAGCACATGCAACTACTCAATTAATAAACGTGACAACCGCGTATTCACCATTAATATTGGTATTACGATTTTAGTAACAATACTATTCAATCTCAAGTAAACTTACTTACGGAGTACTTTGATTAATTCAGATTACATAATAATGTGATTTAGAGTCAATTTATACCAACAACTAAAAAATAATATAAATTAGATACCATTATATTGAAGCACCTTAAATAATCTAAAAAATAATTCTAATAAAATTGTCAAATGTAGCGATCATTCAATATATATTTGGTATCATAAATTTTAATGTTGCTCTCAAATTAAAAATAAATATCCTAATAAAATTGTTATATATTTTTTAAATCAAATCAAATGATTAAATTAATTAAGGTAAATAATACGTTTAAATAACTTTATTGAGTTCATTATTTTATAACTATTTATCTATTTTAATTTATATTTTATATGATATAAGTGTGAGTAAAATAAATAATACATTTACTTACATGGAATGTCACATAAAATATGAAGAGTACCAAGCAAAGTATTTCACTCCACTCTTTTATATACAACCGATTATTTATGACCTTCAAGCAACGCATCAACAAATTAAGATTATTAGTTAAAATAATTTTAATCGGTACCAATACTATGCTTAACTACTAAACAACTTTAGAAATAGTCAACAGGGCAGTTTGTTTATTTATAATAGCATAAGTTATAAATAATTGAATCACATGTTTCTAATCTTCTTTTCAATTTAAATTATATTTACACGTTATAGTGTATGTCCTTCACTGCATTATACTATATTGAAATAATTTCATAACAATAATAGTTTGTTTTATTATTGTTTACAGTTTAATTAATTAATTTTATAAATTACAGTTAATGTTTAGATATATGTATATTTATTTATTTATTTTTTTCAAATAAAACAATATTCGAGAATTATTTGAATATTTGTTTGTGTTGCGTTATGTAAGTAAAGTTCGAAGGCGAACGTAGTTCAGAATTCCTGCATGGTAGCATGCGAGCCTGCAGGATAACATTGGTGTCCTGTTCTAGTGCCCGCAGGGACGACAGGTGGGGAGACTTGGAAGAATGTAATTTTGCCAGGACTAGTCCCTCGGGATATGCGGTCTTCCCTCCTCTGCCCAAACAGTCCGGTGGACTCAAGAATACTTACAAATACAAACCGCCTGCCTCCCTACGAAAAAAATATATGGAAGGTTGTTGAAGAGTCATCTTACTATATTAGCTTTAATCAAAAACAAACATGAATGATTTCTTGTACGTGATATCGAATGAAATGTGTAATATAAAAGTTCTCATTTCTATTTTTGTCTTATAATGTTGTGTGTATTATTTTCTGTAATTTATTTCATTACCATACCATACAAACATAGTAAAGTGGTTATTGCCATAATTTTAAAGTAATGTCTCAAAATAATCAATAAATAACATCGAAAATTTATTTCTTTTTCTTGTTTGATTAATTAAAAAAATATATATATTCTATAACATATAAGAAGGTTTTGGCATACTTAAGAACAGGTTGTATAAAGTCTAACATAAACACAAGTGTTAATAATATTAAAAAGAATATTATGTAACCAAATTTTTAAGTAGCCACTCGATTTAAGTTACATACTCACTATGTTTCATATAATTCATTTAGTATATATAGTGATCGCATAAATAACAGTTTACTAAAAAGCATTCAAAAAATGTAACAACTTAAATGTGTTTTATTGTTATATAAATATATATTTAAAACTATTTTATTTTAAAAGATTAATATGCTTATATATTTTACTCAAATTGTTTTCTGGTTTCATACAAGCGTTTTCGACATTGAAATCTATTGTGATGTTACTATTCAAATTAAACTTTTGTTGTTTTTTGCAACAAATTTAAGCATATACGATAAAATTACAATTCAATAGTCTCCCTCAAAATAACTTTGTTAGGAAGCCACACATTGCTGGAGACGGTTTTTCCAATGTTCATAGCAGTTCTGGAACTCTGATAGTGTCCTAAAATAACGCCGCTTAATTTTTAATCTCGCAAAAAGAAAAAGTCACGAGCACTCAACAACTCAAGTCAGTCAATTAAGAAAACTGAGAAACCACAAGAATGTTTTCACTAGCCAGAAACCGTTTATTGAAATTGCTGTGTGACAAGGTACATTGTTGTGATGCAACACTAGCTGCTTTTGATGTTTAGTCTCACACGCATAACTTTTTTTTTTAAGTTTTTTAACCTCTCGGTAAAAGTTTGACTTTGAGACACAAACTCTTTGTAGACTTTGTAGATTGTCTATCTATTGAAAAAACAAACCAGCATGCATT
Source organism: Tachinus rufipes (assembly GCA_963932245.1). Lineage (NCBI taxonomy): Eukaryota > Metazoa > Arthropoda > Insecta > Coleoptera > Staphylinidae > Tachinus > Tachinus rufipes. The sequence goes on along the minus strand of OZ010745.1, from coordinate 63,612,802 downwards.
TGATCTTTGATTTGATCATTCTTACTTTTTTTAACTTTAGAGAGTTTAAAGTATGCCATTCCACGCTCTGAAGTTTGGTTTTCAAGTCTTACTAGAACACCCAAAACTTATTTTGTAATCACTCGTTACAGAAAATGTGGATCATTTTTAGTCAATTCAGAAAAGTCAAACTACCTTTCTTGAAACTATTTTTGCGAATTTTCTCATCCCCGAAAACGTTGGTCAAATTCTGATATTAACAGTGTAACGGACAACCAAATAACGAGTTTAAATTTGTACTGAATCCGTATAGCATGTTCACCAGTCGCCCCTCTAATTCTTTTGACCTAATATACACACCTATAATAAATTTCAAATTTTTCGTTTTTAGTTCTAGTAAATTTATGTTTTTGTATTTTTTTCAATTGCAAAATGTAATTAGTCGATTAAAATAATATGTTTTTTTTTTAGTTTCTGTCCTACATCTCTGAACTGTCAGTGAATATTTGTTAGAATTCTTTGTTTTACAAGTAAATATTTGTTAAGAAGGCAATATGTCTTATATATTTTTTAACAATTTCTATAAAAATATCTATTAAAAAGCAAAGCCAACAGACAACTTTCCAAAAAATTTAAAAAAAAAAATGTAGTTTTAGATTCTTTTATAGAACCGGTGAGCACTACTCAATACAAAAGATTATATAGTTTTATATACATATATAAATACAGGAGAATTTTTTTATATAGCTATGAAAACAAATAAAATTTTAATTTTCAATACACTATTTCAACGTTTTCCTAGTATCAAATTGCTTTAAAAAAAATTTGGTGGATTTGCAAAATACAACTTCACGGCGTTTTTCAAAAAAAGATAATAATCACAGCAGGAGAAGTCTAGACTCTAAGTAGACGCTGTAATTTTTTAAAACCACATTTATTGACTACTTCTTGAGCAATTTGTGTTTTATGCACCCTGCAGTTGTTGTGCAGAAGCAAATTTCTCTAAGCATAATTGCGGGACATTTTTTTGTATATTTCTTCCTTTAAGCTTTCAATTGTGTTTTTGTAGACATTCCCCGTTACTCTCTTTATAAACCCATTTCATAGATTTGTAGATCTCAGTAGTGTACCCAAGTTTCATTCTCAGTTACAAATACATAGAAAAAGTTTTCATTTTAGGATAAAACAGTCAAATGTTTCTTGCAAATTTGTTGTCTACACTGTTGTTGTTCGGGACTGAGCAGTTTGGAAATCCATCGTGACTTTACGCATTTCCAAATTGTTTTTTTTTTTTTTTTTCTATTTCTCTATCAATAACTAAAATTTTTACTCAACTTCTACTTTGTTAATGATTTCTTCAGTTCGAGTTTCCAGAGGTCTTTTACATTTTGCTTCACAAATAAATTTCTTTTTTCATTTAAACTGTTTGCATCAATGTTTGATTATTCTTTAAGCTATTGCTTTCTTCCAATAAAAATTTTAGACGCTTCTATGTTCAAGTTACAAATTACTCATTTTTACCTTTTTAAATTGATATGAAATTGTTAAGCGATTAGAACTAAACTTAGAAATAAAAACTTTGGCTCACGAATAGATTCCTTGTCCCATTTGAACTATTTGCATCAATATTTGACTTGAAAATAAAACGAGCAAATTTCAATATATACTGGCACCATTTTCTAATTTCTTTGAGCTACTGCTTTCTTGATTTCATGACGCTTCTATGTTTAAGTTGCAAATCATACATTACTTTCGCTTCTGTCGATATGCCATAAATCTAAACTAACTATTAAGCGAGGCAGTACCTCTACGATGCACCGATAAAGATTTGTAAAAACTTAAACAACTGCCTATATTCGGTTGGCCGCTTTAGGGTTACATTGATTAATTAATTTTAAAATTTTGTTATTCATTAAATTGTATGTGATTGTCAATAGATAAATTATTATATTTAGATGTTGCAATTTAGTTGCCAGTTGTTATTCTAAAATATATCGATGGCATTTCGTTCTTTTTCGTCGCACAACAAGATAAAGCTACAATCACTTTAAAATTCAAAACCATAAAACAGTTAAAAAGTTTTTTAAGACATACAATATTTAAAAAATAGAGTTGTTGATCAGAAAAAATTACAATAAACTAAAATTACAAATTTAATTAGAAAATCTAACCAAAATTACTTTACAACTTTACAAAAGTTAAAGTACAATATAAAGAAAACTTGAAGCGCAATAAATAAGGCACTAAGAAAAAAAAAAGAGTTTGCACCATGAATAAATTATGTAAATTATTTAAAAATAGCAAACAAAATATTGCAAACAACTTTGCCGCAGTTTTTTCAGAGCAAATAATAGACATAGTGCATGCATGCAATAATATCTTTTTTTTTGTAAACACTCCGATACTACAATTTTATTTTATTTTATTAATCTACTTCTAGCCACACCAAATAAAAGCAGATTGTAAAGACATTCTTCTTCTTCATGTGCCGTCTCCATTCCGGAGGTTGGCTATCATCATTACTACTTTGATTTTGGAAACTGCCGCCCTAAACAGATCAGCTGACGTGACCTTAAACCATTTTCTCACATTACTAAGCCAAGACATTCTTCTCGCTCCGATAGATCTGTTTCCCACGATTTTTCCTTAGATTATGAGTCGGAGAATGTCATATTTTACACCTCTCATGATGTAGCCGAGATATTGCAGTTTTCTTTTTTTCACTTCTAGTAGAATCTCTCTGTATTTCTCCATTTTTCTCAGAACCTCCACGTTGGTCGCATGTTCTGTCCATGATATTCTCAACATCCTACGGTAGGCCCACATCTCAAAGGCTTCTAATGTCCTCTCACAATACACGTTGAGGTTTCAAGCTACTACACCATATAAAAAGACTGGAAATACGTAAGATTTGAGCATCCGAGTTCTGAGTTCCAGGCTCAAGTCGCGACTACAGAGCAGTTTTTTAATCTTCACAAAGGATGCACGGGCTTTCTCAATGCGAATCCTTATTTCTGCGCAGTAGTCCACGCGTCGTCAACGTTTGTACCTAAATAGTTATACCTCTCGACTTTTTCCAGCTTTTTGCCTTCCACATACAGATGTTCATTTGGTGCTTCAGTTTTGGTGAAAATCATGTATTTGGTCTTTTTAACATTGAGTGTCAGCCCATATTCTCGACTAACTATGACAACGTTATTCAGCATATTTTGAAGGTCTTGCATGTTTTCGGCGAGAAGTACTGTATCGTCAGCGTAACGCAAGTTGTTCAGTGGGGTGCCGTTAACACGTATTCCGCCGTCCTCTCTTTTGAGGGCCTCGGTGAAGATTTCTTCTGAATAGATGTTAAAGAGGAGTGGAGAGAGAACACACCCTTGTCTGACTCCTTTCTTGATCTCAACGGCTTTTGTTAATTTGGATTGGACGCGAACGGACGCACTTTGGTTTGGGTACAGTTTTACTATTATTTGTATATCTCTTGTGTCGAGGTTTTTTCGTTCAAGTGCTTCTATTAGTTGTTTGTGTCTCACTTTATCAAATGCTTTATTATAATCTGTAAAACAGGCGTAGGCAAACAAAACATTCCTTGTTCCAACTCATTTTCTAATGCCAAACTGGGTATCTCCTATTCCTTCTTCCCGGTTTTTGTAAATTCTACGGTAGATGACTTTGAGAAAGATCTTTAGAGTGTGGCTCATTAAGCTAATCGTACGGTGTTCTTTGCATTTTTTTTGGCATTATGTTTCTTAGGAATTGTGACAAACGTTGACTGAAGCCATTCTTGTGGTATTATTCCTGTTTCATAAATTTTATCAAATAGGGAGGTTAAAACATTTAAATGTTGCTCTTCAATTATCTTAAGCGCATCTGCAGGCAGATCTTCAGGGCCTGGAGCTTTTCCATCTTTGGCTGATTTTATTGCTGCTTGTACTTCTTCTTTTAAAATAGGTGATCCAGTGTCATTCATACTGTTGGTAGTTATCTCTTCTCTTTGATCATTGAAAAGGGATTTGACGTAATCTTCCCACAGTGTCAGTTGATCTTCAATATCCAGCACAATGTTTCCTTCCTCATTTGTAAGGATGTATGATCTTTGTTTCCGACCAATTACAGTAAATTCTTTTATTTTCTTATGCATGTTATGAGAGTCGTGCAGTTTCTGCAGATTTTCTATTTCAGTACATTTCTCTTTCAACCACTCTTCCTTAGTTTGTCGACATTTATATTTGATCTCCTTCTGTACTTCTTTATACTTTTGTGTGTCTGAATTCTTTAGGTTTCTCCTTTCTTCCAAAAGCCCTAATATTTCGTTGGTCATCTAATTTTTTCGGTTTGTTCTTTTCTCAGCTTTCAGATGTTTCTTACAAGGTTCTATGATAGCTGACTTTAAATTTTGCCACATGTCTTCAGATTGATTCTGAGTTGTCGAACTGGTGTTTATTAATTTATTTAGGTTTTCATTTATCTTCTGATGCACCTTTGCTTTCACGTTATTATTTCTTAATAGGCTGGTATCAATAGGTCTTTGGTTTGACGAGACTTTCAGTTTCTTGAGTTTTACCATAACCTCCACAACAAGAAGATTATGATCTGAGCCTATATCTGCTCCTGGGTATGTTTTGGCATTTTTCACTCCATTTCTGTATCTCTGATTGACATTAAGCTTAGATAAATCTCCCGGTATTGACAAAATTCCTTGTAAAAGGTGATTTTTCTTATATTTGTTTTTTCAGTGTAATTTTTTTACACGGCACGCGTAATTTGTGACATGTCTCAATGTTAAAAATGCTTAATAAGGTTTGCCATTTCACCATGAATAAACTAACAAACAAACAGCGCTTATAAATAAATCATTGAATTTTTTTATAAAAATTTGTGTTTTGTAAAAAATTTGTTTCGCAAATTACGTCTATTTAATGGTCGTCATAACCGACCCACCAAACAGGCTATTCAAGCTATTGTAACCAAATTTTGCACCAGTTTCACTTTATTGAACATTAATCCATCAACCCGTATGCGGAGAGTGCGTACCGAGGAGAAAATTGCTGATGTATCGGCCAGTGCTAATGAAAATCGCGATATGTCAATTCGTCGCCGTTTTTAACAATTGGGCTTGTGTTATTCGACCACTTAGAAAATATTACGTAAGGACCTTGGTATGAAACCATACAAAATACAGCTGCTGCAAGAACTGAAGCCGGGTGATCTACCACAACGTCGTTTGTTTGCTGAATGAGCCTTAGAAAAGTTGGATGAAGCTCCACTTTTTTATCAAAAAATTATCTTCCGCGACAAAACTCATTTTTGGCTCAAAGGGTACGTCAACAAACAGAATTGCCTAATTTGATCTAACGAGCAATCAGAAGCAGTTCAAAAGCTGCCAATGCACCCTGAAACATGCACTATTTGGTGCGGTTTGTGGGCCGGCGGCATCATTAGCCCGTAGTTTTTCAAAAATAATGATAAGTAAGGTACCCTGCAATGCTTACCGACTTTTTTTGCCTAAAATGAAAAAATTGGACTTGGTTGACATGTGGTTTTAACAAGACGGTGCCACATACCACATGGCACGCGATACCATGGACAAATTGAGAGGCGAGTTTAGTGAGCAAATAATCTCACGTTTTGGGGCAGTCCATTGGCCGCCAAGATCATGCGATCTGACCCTACTAGACTATTTTTTGTAAAGCTACGTGAAGCTCTTGTGTACAAGGACAAGCCAGCCACAATTGCACCCCTGTAAGACAACATTACAGCTGCCATTGATGAGATACCAGCCGAAATGCTGGAAAAAGTATGCCAAAATTGGAGCTTACGGATGGACCACCTCAAGCGTAGCCGCGGGCAACATTTACATAAAATATTATTATTAAAAAATTTCTGATTTTTTTATAAACCAAACGCTTAAAAAATCACATTTTATTAATAAAATCATGAAAATATATATTAAATCTAAGCTACTAATGCCCGTTTGCACCACTTCCACTTATCTCGGCTAATTTACTGAGTTCCACTTAAGTGGACCTTAAAGTTTTAAACGGTTTGCACGCTACACTAAGTAATACTTAAGTATTACCCAAGTTAAGGCTTAGAATTGTAAGGCGTAAGGTGCACATAATCATAATCTATTATGAAACGTCAGTTTATCAAATGCAAAAGATGAATTTTGTCTTTGATTTTTATAATGATATAGATCTGACTACATTAGAATTAATGGAATATTATTATTGAATTCCTCGTCAAATTGAAATTTTAAACACTTATTTTAGAAACTTGTAATATTCAAAACAAATATTAAAGTCAATAATCTACATTCAAATTAAATTTATTCAAAACCTTTTATTAATATTTTATTCTAGATATTATTATTTTTTATAGCTTTCAGCGTCTCTTTTTTTAATATCCAATTCTGCTTCCATAATATAATGCAGATCATAATAAAAACTATAAATAAGGGTAAAGTTAGACACATATACCATCTAATCAAAAATAGTTGTTTTTTTTTCTGAAACCACATCGTAGCTAAGAAAGCAAAACTGTTTACACATGCAAACCAATTTAAGATAAAGTAAACCTTAAACTTAAGTTTAACCAACGAAAGGGTAAGATAAGCAGAACGGTAAAAACGAGCATAAGCAACTTAAATTTAAAAAACATCTTTGATCCCAATCAATATGAATTTGTAAAAAAAAAAGGTTTTTTTGAAAAATATTCAGAAAAGTCAACAACTAACTAAATAAAGTAATGCATGTTTTTTGTGCGTTTATTGATGTCTCTAAAGCCTTTTAATCAAGTTCAACTTATCGACGTATTAAAGAATACGGGATTTGAGAAATAGTTTTAGATTGGTTTGCCAGTTATTTGACTGGTAGAAAATATAAAGTAAATGTTGAAAAATGCTACACTAGTTTAAGCAATGTAAAAACCGGTGTTCTACAAGGTAGTGTACTTGGCCCTCTTTTATACATACTATACGTAAATAACATTAAATGCTGTTTTAAACAATGCGAATACTTTGTGTATGCAGACAATCCCATAATACTTTCTACATATAAATACCCAAATGTTGAATTAAGTAAGCTAACAATAAAATTTAAGAAACTTTAAAAGTAAAATGATGCACATTAAATAACCTCACAATAAAGAAAAACAACTTTGAAACTGCTGTATCATTCTCATTATTACATAATAAATTGTATATGCATTAATAAAATTAAACAGGTAATCCAAATAAAATACTTGAAAATTATTATTGACCATACTTATTTATGAAATAACAAACGTCGGCACTAATCAACAAACTTCGACATTTTTTACCAACCAAAGTACTTCAAACTATATACGTTGCGCCGCTAAATTAATATTAAGTTATGAAATAACAGTGCGTCAAAATATGTAATATACACATTAGAAAGAAACCAAAAAAATGATAAAAAACATAGACCTTAATCAATCTCAATTTAAGCTAGTCGAGACTTTGTTCCAGTACAAATTACCTAAAATAATTAAGTATTATTTTAAAACTAACTAATTTAGCAAAGAAAATCACTTCTACAATACCCAAAGACATAGACAACATAACCTACAAAAAAGTAACGGTACTAACAAATACGGAGACAGAACAAAAAATACAAGTATTCCAAAATTATTTAATAGTTTGCCCAAACTCACTAAAATTTCAAAAACATTACATAACGCTATAAAGACAAATTAAAGAATTTGATCTTATCAAAAGTTAAAACAAAAACATAACATAATATATATTAGTATTTTAATTGAATGAAGTCAAGGAATAAAAATGTATGCTACTGACAAGCTTTGAAAGCTTAGTGGCTTATTATGAAACTTAGAGAGGTGGTTTAGTAAATAAGACTTCTTTTGAAAAAGACATAGATTCCCACAAGGCGTCCGTAAAGTGATTCCATCTTAAAAAAAAATATTATTCATACTTGAGAGCGCACTAATACTAATTTTATGGACTTACAATTAATATTAAAATGATATATAATTGTGCGTTTATTAATTTCTCTAAAGCCCATACAATAGATCATGCCCAACTTATCGACGTTTTAAAAAGATACAAGATTTGAGACTGGTTAAAAATATAAAGTAAATGTTGGGAAACGCTACAGTAGTAGTTCAAGCAATGTAAAAACCTTTGTTCCACAAGAAAGTGTACTTAGTCCTTTTCTATACATATTATATGTGAATAACATTAAATGCTGTTTTAAACAATGCGAATACTTTTAGTATGCAGACAATACCGTAATATGTTCTACATATAAATACCCAAATGTTGAATTAAGTAGGCTAACAATAAAATTTTAAATGTGGAATGATTCACATTAAATAACCTCACAATAAAGAAAAACCACTTTGAAACTGCTGTATCATTCTCATTACTGTCTAAAAACAGACATAATAAATTGTATATGCATTAATAAAACCAAACAGGTAACCCAAATAAAATAATTAGAAATTATTATTGACCATACTTATTATAGAAAAAATAAACGTCGGCACTAATCAACAAACTCTGACATTTTACTGAAAGATTTTACTACCTTACACATTTTTTACCAATCGAAGTACTTGAAACTTTATACGTTGCAATGTTAAATCAGTATTAAGTTATTTAAATTTTAACTTTTCAATATTAAAAAAAAACAAAACAAAATTATAAAAAACAGACCTTAATCAATCTCAATTTAAGCAAGTCAAAACTTTGTTCTAGTACAAAGTACCTATTAAATATTATTTTAAAACTAACCAGATTAACAAAGAAAGTCACGTCTACAATACCCAAAGACATAGACAACATATATAACGGAATATATCCTAGCCGCGCCGCTACTGCCGCGGCACGCGTCTCTTCGGCTTATTTATTATCGTGCCGTCTCGCTACGCTCCGCGATCTCGTGACTGTGACGTAGGGGTTTCGCGGCCCGGTCTGCTGGGATGAAGAGACTGCAAGAGCCTCACTTGTATTTGCGATTTTTACCGCTGCCGCCATTAGAAACTTTCGCGGTATAATAGCTAAGTGGCGTACTGGCGAACATACTCAACTTAATTCAAGTGGATGCGTCTGCCCTTAGGTGAGTCTAATATTCTTTTATTCCTTTCTTAATTATATATATATATATATATTTTACATAATAATTATATTACCGATTTTTTTTTTTGTTCATTATAATTTATATAATAATGTGCTCATATTTGCCTTAGATATTTATAAAATAAAAACCTATCAACCGTACAATTAGAAGTTACCATTTATCCTGAAGCAACTTCCCGGCAATTACAACAATCCACCCCCGACAAAACACGTGGCAGTCAGCCGCTTTGTCACAACTTGGCGTCCAACGGGCACCCAGGGCTCATTATCAAACTGGGAATAAGCCGGCAGTTAATACATGGAAAAAATGGTTCTTGAACGGTCACCTCCGAAAAGAAAATTTTACAATCTCCGAGATTAATATTAAAGAGTTGCATCATAACAATTGTGTTAAATCAACAGGATTTAATTTTTCTTTGCCATCAGCAAAAAATAATTCAAATTTATCAAATAAAAATGTAATTTTTTTTGAACCAAACAATCAGTTGTCGAGTCAATTAGCAATAGATACTGCATCAGGGGCAATACCAAAACATAAAAATTCCATTAAAAGTCCAAATTTGAAACTGTCTGGTGTAAATTACGTTGATAAAATGAATAAAACATTAGACGACTTGGACGAATCGATGGAACGAATGAACTTGCATGTCTTGAAAACTGCTGATCCAATGGTGTTTAACAATAAACAAACTACTGATTTTTGTGTTAGTAGCCCTTTACCAAACATAAATATAAGCCGTAACTTTCAATTAGGCGCGGTAGTAAATAGAAATGCTAACAATGGTAATCAATGGGGTCACAAATCAACACATGTAGATACTGAGGATCAAAGGGGCTCGACACATGCAGGTTTTAAAGAATATCGACCAACAGATGTAAATCAACCAACTAATTATGACAGACAAGATTTACACAGGCAGCAGTACGATACAAATTTGAGACCTCATTTTTATACTAATCAACTGCCAATGCAAGTTGAAGGTGATAGTAAAGATAATTTTAAGTATATACCACCAAATGTAAATGATTATCCACCTATGTATCCAACTATGTATCCACCTATGTATCAACCTTCAGCAATACCTTTAAATTTAAACAACTATGCACCTATGTATCAGCCATCAGCAATACCACCACAATGTAATTTTGAATATACACCCTATTTTGAAAACCATAGATTGCCGCAGGTACATCTAAATTCAAATCAAATGTCAAATGAAAGAATAGTAAATCCATTTAAGGGACAGACAAGTTTTGATGGCAAACTGCCGCATCCTATTACTTTTTTAAAAACACTTGAACGCATGGTTGCCACTTGTAATTTAAATTTTGAACATTTTACGCTATGGGGGCATACTTTATTTATTAAAGACGTAAATATTTGGTATTCTGTAATTATTGATATGTGTCATACGTTTGAAGACTTTAAACAACTTTTTCTAGAACAATTTTGGGGATTAGATAAACAGTTAGAAGCACGTGCTTTAATTGAAACGGGACAATACCATCCTTCCGAAGGATCTTTTACGGTATATTTTCTAAAACTGTATGCGCAATCTCAGTTTCTTCATCCAAAGTACGACGACTATCAAATGATGCAAATTCTTGCACGCCATTTTGCACCAAATGTAGCAACTTGCCTTATAGGTGCAAACTCCTTATCGGAAGCTATTTCGCGATTACGGGCCGCAGAGTTTATAACTAGAAAAAAACATTACCAACCTATGCATTCAGCGCACAATAGTCAGCGAAACGGCCATAACCCGTCGCACTCTAATCCACCCGCAACCAACCAACAGTTTAGGTACGGAAACCAAAACAAAGAAAATCCAAAAATAGCACAAATAACGCTAGATCAACTAGAACCCCAATCCGAAACAGGTTATCTAGCAGTCACAGAACAACAAAGTGTTGTAGCTGAAACTCCACTAAATTTTCATTCGGAAAACGAGTTGAAACCCACTTATTAGATCCGAAAGTGGGTAGCTTACAAAGGATCGACAATTTTATAAATCAAAACCCAATGGAGTCTTTATTAAAAGATGACTGTGATTTTATCCATTGTTCGCCCAACAACTGTACTCCTACTGTTCTTGTTAAAATAGCCGAGTTTGAATTTCCAGCATTGGTAGACACTGGTAGTGACATAACTTGTCTAAATACTACCACTTTTGAACAGATCAAATCAGTGTTACCAGGACTGCCGTTGTTTCCAGTTCAGGGAATTCGAATTACCGGTGCTTACCGTTCCAGACCAGGAAAAGTCAGTCACCAAGTACTTCTACCTTTTTCTTTAAAACAATTTCAAGGAGATTTTGAATTTTTAGTAGTACCGGACCTATGTTATCCTATAATATTAGGTTCTGATTTCATATCCGCTTTTATGATTACTGTTATTATACATGAGCAGCGAATTGAATTGTCCTATGAAAATACTGTAATTGCACTAGTCCACGATTTTAAACCGCCAACATCAGCCGCACTGCGTATTTGCAGTATAAACACCCAACCAGATATTTTGCCGCCATGCATTGAAAAAAACTGTTTTTCTTACCAATTTATTAACGATCTTCCATTATCAGAAATAGAAAAAACAAAATTTGAAATCCTTCTTAAAAGTCATAGAGAAATTTTTAGAGACAAACCTGGTCTAACAGATTGGTATGAACATGAGATACATTTACTTGACACGCAACCTTTTGTAGTCAAACAGTACCCTATCCCTATAGCACACCGGGTAGCAGTACAACGCGAAATAGAAAAGATGGAAACTTGGGGGATTATCCAACGATCTGATACTCCATTTTCTAGCCCGCTTATGACCGTGGTTAAACGGGACGGGTCCGTGAGACTATGTTTGGACGCGCGGCGTTTAAACTCCGTTACTCAGTCGGATACAGAGCTGCCTAGGACTATTGAAGACATTTTGCGCAACTTATCGGGTGTTCAATACATGTCTTCTTTAGATTTACGATGTTCGTACTGGCAGGTACCTATAAAGCCAGAACATCGTAAATATACTGGATTCCGGGTCGGTTCACGTGCATATCAATTTAATGTCCTGCCATTTGGCCTCAAGACTGCGGTATCAAGTTTTACCAAGTGTATGGATAGGGTATTAGGCCCTGCCTTTGAGCAATTTGTCCATGCTTATGTCGATGATTTGCTCATAACTTCTAACACGTTTGAAGAACACCTTGGTCACATTGATGCGGTCTTATCGCGGTTACGTGATGCCGGCCTTACATTAAAGTTAGAAAAATGCCAATTCTTTTGTAAACAGATGAATTTTCTGGGTTATGTGTTATCTCCAGGTGGCATCAGTCCCAACCCAGACAGGGTTCAAGCTCTCTACGATTTTCCTACACCTAAAAACACGACCCAAGTTCAAGCATTTTTAGGACTCGCCAATTTTGACCGCGGATTTATTGAACATTTTTCTTCATTAGCAGCTCCGCTTACTCAGTTACTCCGGAAAAACTGTAAATGGTCTTGGGGGCAAGCTCAAGCTGACGCTTTTCTTTTATTAAAAAACACCTTAGCTAATGAGGTATTATTACATCACCCCCGTTCTGACACTCCGTACGTCGTGCAATGCGACGCCAGTGATGTCGGAATTGGAGCAGTTCTGTATCAAGTGGTTAATGGAACACGACAAGTAGTTAGCTATTTTAGCAAACTATTGCTAGATTGTGAAACGCGCTACTCTGTACCTGAAAAAGAACTCCTCAGTGTAGTGGCCGCGCTTCGCAGATGGCGGGTTTTTCTCTTAGGGCGACCATTTGATGTGTACACCGATCATCGTGCTCTTGTGTATCTGAATAGATGTAGATTGCTTTCTTCCCGCATAGCAAGATGGGTGCTTGCGTTGCAGGAGTATGAGTTTACTATCCATTACGTTCCGGGAAAAAACAATCTTATTGCAGATGTACTATCTAGAAACCCTCCCATTCGTTTACATACTCCATTAAACCGCACGTTCCGTGTAATGACTTGCGTTGCGGATATTCGTGCTAAACCTTTACTAGCCAAACTCCCTAAAGCCCAATTGACAGATCCTCGGCTTGCCAAAATAATAAATAATTGCCTACTTGAGCCAGCTTCTCGTTTTCTGTTTCATGATAACTTGTTGTATTTACGTCACGATAACGAAACACCACTGCTACTTTGTATTCCTGAAACACTTGTCGGCGAGTTTATAAAACTATACCATGAATACTATGCTCATTTTGGCATTTATAAAACATGGTGCGCAATACGACGAGATTTATGGTGGCCCGCTATGTTTCGAACAATTAAAAACGTGTTAAAAAGTTGCGACGTATGCCAACGCAACAAAGTATCTCGTCTACCAAAGCCTATTTTTGAGCCCATAATACCTGAGGCTCCAAATGACCTCGTTGCAGCAGACATCTATGGTCCCCTTCCCCGTTCAATTGGAGGAGTAGCTTATCTCTTTGTGACTATTGATGTTTTCACTAAGTTAGTAGCCCTCTACCCATTAAAAAATGCTACAGCTCCGGCTATAGTAAATAGATTAAAAAAACACTATTTTTCCGAAATTGCCATACCTGCTCGTATCCTGACAGATCATGGAACGCAGTTCACGTCAAAATGTTGGAAACAATTTTTAAAAGATCATTTGGTTTCCCCGGTGTATTCGTCCGTGCGACACCCTCAAGGCAATCCTGCAGAACGGGTAATGCGGGAACTTGGAAGACTTTTTCGAACCTACTCGTCCAATAACCAAAAAGGATGGGCTAAAGAGATTCCATTTTTTGTCAAAATACTCAACAACGTCACTCACGAGTCTACTGGCTATTCTGCAACCGAACTTCATTTTGGTATTTGCCCTGTTTTACCACTGCGGTCTCTGTTATCATTGCCCGAAAACCCAGTATACGACTCCCATGTAAAAATTTACTTTGCGCGTGAAAATTTACAAAAACGCGCAAATCGCCGCATACAAAACGGCCCGTCAATGGCCTACAAACCATTTGACGTTGGTGATTTAGTCCTTCTGCGAGTAAATCCAACCTCGTCTGCGTTATGTCAAGAGACTAAAAAAATGTTACCCTTGTTCGAAGGGCCGTATTTAATAAGTAAACGCGTCGCTACCAAAACGTTTATTCTTGTGGTGCCCGGAACAAAAACCGAACGTGGCATGTTTCATTCCTCACACCTAAAAATGTATTTTATGGAAAGTAAGCTCAATATCCTCAGTAGTAGTAATAGTAAATAATCATTTCAATACTAACTGAGATGGGGGCAGATATAACGGAATATATCCTAGCCGCGCCGCTACTGCCGCGGCACGCGTCTCTTCGGCTTATTTATTATCGTGCCGTCTCGCTACGCTCCGCGATCTCGTGACTGTGACGTAGGGGTTTCGCGGCCCGGTCTGCTGGGATGAAGAGACTGCAAGAGCCTCACTTGTATTTGCGATTTTTACCGCTGCCGCCATTAGAAACTTTCGCGGTATAATAGCTAAGTGGCGTACTGGCGAACATACTCAACTTAATTCAAGTGGATGCGTCTGCCCTTAGGTGAGTCTAATATTCTTTTATTCCTTTCTTAATTATATATATATATATATATATTTTACATAATAATTATATTACCGATTTTTTTTTCTGTTCATTATAATTTATATAATAATGTGCTCATATTTGCCTTAGATATTTATAAAATAAAAACCTATCAACCGTACAATTAGAAGTTACCATTTATCCTGAAGCAACTTCCCGGCAATTACAACAATCCACCCCCGACAAAACACGTGGCAGTCAGCCGCTTTGTCACACATAACCTACAAAAAAATAACGGTACTAACAAATACGGAGACAGAACAAAAAATATAAGTATTCCAAAATTATTTAATAGTTTGCCCAAACTCACCTAAATTTCAAAAACATTACATAAAGCTATAAAGAGAAATTAAAGAATTTGATCTTATCAAAAGTTAAAACAAAAACATAACATAATACATTTTATTATTTTAATTGAATGATGCCAAAGAATAAAAATGTATGCCACTGACAAGCTTTATAAGCTTAGTGGCTTATTAAGAAGCTTAGAGGGGTCGTTTAGTAAGTGGGGTTTCATTTGAAAAAAACAAATACCCACACGGCATTAATCGGCCTAATTAAACTTTGTAAGAGACAAAATCTGCTATAGAAATCTTGCCAATAAGTCTCACAATTTTAATTTATCATAGGTATTTTACACCATGGCAAATGTGCAAATAGTTTTCTAACTCACACCATTATGCTCTGGGTTACTTTAATCAGTATCCAAACTTTAGATTTAAATTTTGGTATTAGAATTTTTTAAACAAAACTTACCCATTGCATGTGCTTTTGTATAAAATGATCAACTCCAAACCAGGATACTGCATTAAACCACTATCCCAGCCAATCCTACCTCCAAACACGGACATAAATAGATATAGTCTTTGTGCATTCTATAAGTAGCAAGTAGCAATTTGAAACCCATTCATTACTTGAAAGTAAACATAGGTATGTTTTTGGCGTGTCGCGGAATTATTCATTCTTTCTAATTGTATTGGTGACCGGGTTAACATCTATAAATTTAAGAGTAGCCTTAATGGTTATACGGTGGATCATTATTAATCATGCCTGGACCTGGTGCTTTAGGTAAGTTTAAAATTGTATTTAATATTACTTTATTTTATTATATGCGTAATGAATATGTATTTCTTTCTTATTTCTATTGTTTTCACTTTTATTAAACTCCATGTTATTTTTTTACCGTCACATGTTACAATCTTTTTTTTTAGATTTATTTTGTTATCAATTTGTCGACGGAAAAATTGTTTAAGCAATAAAATTAATTATTGGAAACACTAATTCATTTAATTTATTGAAGAACGTTTCCTGGCGCCCAGAAAAAAAATATCGTTAGCAGCATCACTATACAGTAGGTTGCGACGCACGGTCTTAATTTCAATAACCAATAAATATAATATGTTACATTGCACTACCCGCATTTGTTTAATGTGTTGCATCGATTCAAGTATAAACTCCAGCAAATTGGCATTACATTAGCCAAAGTATTGAGCTTGCGTATTTAATCTAAACTTCAATTCATTGGAAAATAAATATAATCTTTTAATATTTATTTCAATTGAAAACACTGTTAAAATAGAAATGGTACCCAAGCACATTCATTTTATTTTTGACAATCGCCACCGCCATTTTATAAATAACAGCTCAAGAAAAAATTAGTATTTGTTTTTAATGAGCTACAAAAAAGCAACGTTTTGGATTATACATAGGGGTATCATATACACTAGCGCTATATAGTACATATGCTAATAAAACAGCATATTAAGTATTTAGGAGTAAACTAGATTTAATTACTAGCAATAATGCAACAACTTTTTTTTTTTATTATAAAATTGTTACATATATATTTTTATTCTCCCCACTTGCTGCTCTACACCGTTTCCATGTGGATGGCTGCAGAGCTTTGTATTCGGGGCACCATTTTATGTTTCCATTTATCTTCTTCTATTTTTTTTAACTAGATCTTGTTAATATATAGTGTTTTTTAATTTTGAATTCTTTATAATTCTTTGTTTTTTTTATACTTTCAGGCAGTTGGTTGTACGTGGCAAATCCATTGCCTAGTATTGTTTGTTTTGCTTTTTCTGTCTTTGTTGTGTGTACATGTATATTGCTTCTTCTTCTTGTGTTATGTCCATGAATTTCTTTGTTGCATATTATTTGGAGGTTGGTTTTCTTTATTTTTAATTTTGTATATTAGTTTGCATTTTTCTATTTTTATTTTTTCGTTTATTTTTGTTTTGATAATTATTTTGTATACTTCTTCTGTTGGTGTTAGTTTTGGTAGTTTGTGTATTATTTTTAGAATTTTGTTCTGTTGTCTTTGTATTTTTTGAATGTTTGTTTTTGTTGTTTCTTCCAATATGTTTATTAAATAATTAATGTTTGCTAACAATAGTGAATGGTAGATACTTAATGCAGTTTCTTTTGTAATGCATTCCCTAGCTCTATACACAGCTCCTATAGTTGCTGCGCTTTCTTTTAATAATTTGTTATTATGTGTATTAAGTATTTTGTCTGATTTGTTCTAGTAATTGGTATGTTATTTATTTCAATTTTTATGTTAATATCTTTTGTGTTTTTTTGCCTTATTATCATATACGTTGTTTTTTCTTCATTTATTGTTTGTATGTTTTCGTCGTTACCATTTATTTATATTATATATATAAACTAAGACTAAAATTTCTATAAACTTAAACAGAAATTTGTATATTTGTATTTTAATTAAAATAAGATTTAACTAAAAAAAATGGCTCTCTTGCTCTTTTCAACCTCCACTTAGACTCTTAAGATCTTATCTAGTAAGTTGTATTATGTAAGAATGTAAAAAAAACATTGTTTTTTTTTAATCTATTAGCCCAGTACATATTACAAATGAATTAATGAATGTTGTTGCAATATAGAGTTGAAAGTTAACGAAATAATTGAAAACATGTTAACTCGTATAAACATTTATAGTTTAATCTGATCTAAGTTTAAACGAACATTAAATAATCCATCCAAAGTTATAAAACACCATTTACATAAATTTAACAAAGACGTTGATAAGAATTTGCAGGACTTAAACAAGTTTATACATGAGTGATACATACACATACATACATACACTGGTGAGACAAAAATAATAAGATTACAATAGTATTAGTAAATAATGATTAATATCAATGAACAAACCTATCCCCATTTCTGTCAAAATATATACGTTAAATAAATAATATATATAATTTAATCTTGGAGAGTCGATTCGTTTGAAGTGTTTGAAATGATCTAGTTGTATATGCAGGACTGTTGCTTTGTCGATTTCTGATATTATAGGAGACAAATAGCTGTGGTCCCTGCGTCCCAGTACAATATCTAGTCCTGTATCGGGCGGCCCATTCAATTACAACTCCTGCTTGCTGCTCCCAATGCTCCCTGCTACCTATTCCTGCTTATCAATATGCTTTATTGTTTCTTCTGTCGGGGAATACATTTCAATACGTCTTCGCCGGGTTTGTTTTTATTGTGCTCGTCAGAACTATAATATAACTAGCTCAACGATATCAAAACTATATTAAGCATATAAAATTTCATGCAATGTCATTTATATAATAATATATGTACAAGAATATACGTCTTCATAAATTATATTACTTTAGACGCTTTATGGCTAGCCATAGAAAAGTCTGAATGAAAACAAAAATATCATCAGTGCCGAAACACTCCAGCAATATTTATTTATTAAGTAATGTTTTCTTTGCAATAAAAATCATATATCATTTGATAAAATGCTATCTAGGAAACATATTTTTATTTTCATAGCCAGTAGTAATTAATTAAAAGCAATATCTTCTGGAGCATTACACTTTAGTAAGTTCCGCAAACTACAGTTTACCTTATATAAATGTGGAAAAGGGGGAAAACCCCCGAGTTTTGCTATCATTTATTTTAAGTTTGTCTCAGGTGCGGCCAGTGGAAAATGTCTTTCTTAGCCCTTGCTCTGGCTAGTCCTATACCAGTTGCAAAGACTTTATATCCCCCCCTGGGATACATAAGGTTTCTTCACAACCCTATTTGCAAACACTTTCTTTATCCTTTCCACACCCTCTGAATTCTAACGAATATAGAAATTACTTCTCTCATTTGTAATGACGTTTAATGTCTATCTTAAATTACAAATCGAAACACACATAATATTCCTTTAATAATTACACAAGTAATAGCATACATTGATTACTTTGTATTCTCATAACAAGAGTAATATTTTAGTAAATCTACGTTATGACAAATGATTTAAAATACTAAATAAATGAGTTGATATTACAAATTCTATATTACGTAAGTTATGTGAATATTTAAATCAATAAATCGTTTTTAAACATATAAATAAATTAATAGTGTTGACAATAATTACCAGTAGATTCTAATAAATGTTAATAAAATCTAAAAATAAATTAAAGCGTGAGAATATATAATAAAATAAAATATAAAAGATACAATATTCATAAACAAAACTAACTACATATAGAGTGCATTAACAAACTAAATTAAATTGTCAAAATGTTTATTGCTATTTTGCGTCATGTGTCAAATTGGCAATTTGCTTAATAAAGTTGTTCGTGCAGACTTAACAAAAAAAAAGTTAAAGTACCGTGATGCTAACCGTGGTACATGAAACTGTATTTTAGCAATTCGGAACAATCAATTTCATTATGAATCAACTTATATAGAAATGTTGCACTACATATATCTCTACAATCTAAAAAATAAAAATGTTGCATTTCAAGTAGTCCACTATAACCACAATATCTGACGGGATATATTCCTTGAACTTAAGTATTTAAGGAAGCGCTTCTGAACTGTTTCTATTGCAAAAGAAAGTTTTGCATAGAAGGGATACCAGATGGTTGATGCGTACTCAAGTTTCCTGCAAATCAAATTTTTCAGTTAATCGTATTAGAAATCGTAGCATCTTTAAAGCAGACGACACAATTGTATTTGTATGGTTCAAAAACGTAGTAAGTTGGTAGTCAAATAATACTCCAAGATCCCTCATAAAGATTATCGCTTTAAAGAATCAATCATAATTTATTGAAATAGGAATACAGTTTAGTATTATTTCCACAGTTAATAGCTTTATATATTTTCAATTCGTCAGTATATGCCATAACAGGACATAATAATGTTGTAATCAAATAATTTTTATTTATTTATTTATTCAAATGCCTTTCTACCTTTCGGTGTAAGGCTGTATGGCGTATTATTAATTTATATAATATACATATTTACGCCATTTTTTCCTATCCCTTTATTTCTTCCCAAGTGTTTCCTTTTTGTGTTGCCTCTTCTTTTATTGCGCTGTTCTATTCTTTTCTAGGTCTTCCTTTTTTTGTTTTCCTGTTACTCTTGTCTCATATATTTTCTTGGTGTTTCTTTCTTCACTCATTCTTCTGATATGTCCATACCATCTCATTTGGCTTTAAATTTTTTTTTCTTTAATTGGTTTAATCCTGTATGTCTCGTTCCTTATTTTGTCTTTTCTTGTTTTGTTTTCGATCTTCCTAAAAAATCTCATTTCCATTGCATTTATTCTTTCTATTTGTTTTCTTGTCATGGTCCATGTTTCGCTACTATATGTTATTGTTGGTCTAATTACTTTTTTAACTATTTCTATTTTTGTAGTTCTTGTTATTTCCTTTCTGTTGAAGAAAGTGTTTTTTAGCATGTTATATATTTTTGCTGTTTTTCCTATTTTGTCATCTATCTCTTTGTCGAATTTTCCGTTGCTCTGTATTATTGTTCCTAAGTATCTGTATTGTTCAACCTGTTCTATTATTCTTCCTTTTATTTTTATTTTGTGTTTTAGTTTTTCTCTTGCAATTATCATAGTAATCAAATAATGAGTCTATAAATAGAACAAATAGCAGAAGCTAGGTTTGAATCTTGCAATACACCAGAACAAAACATAAAACTCTACGAGTTGAAAGCATTGTAAAAAACTTTATTAGTTCTATTATCAAGATAAGAGGAGATCAAAATTCAAAAATTTTGATGCAATTCCAAAAGTACTAAGCTATATGCACGCAAAAAAATGGTGTAAATCACATTTGTTTGCATATTGTTACACATGTTTTTGCACAAATATCGTGTTAAAACTGTTAAATTATTTATTGTAGAGCGCCCGAGTAAGAAGATATTTTTGCACATGTTTGTAGATAAAGTCACAAATAATATGCTCAAATATTAAAAAAAAAAATGTGGCAAACTTGCAATAGGCTCAACTAACTAACAATAACAAGTCACTTTTTTTTTTTTTTAATAGCAATTTTAAATACTCCAGTTTGAAGCAACAAATTAAATATTATAGAAAGCAGCTTTGCCCAACTAGTGTTTCAATTTTTAACCAGCAAACTAATAATAATAGTCGACACCAAAGGTAAATACATTTTCTAATGTTTGGCACCTACAATAACATCAGGTTCACTAGTAAAGAGTGTTTTTTTAGAGGCGGAGAACTTTAAATTAAACTAACACAGGCAAATGTTTTTAATATCCATAAAATTGGCTTTATTTGACAAATAATTTTATGCCATTAATGTTTGAATATGATTTCGGGCATGTGACCGCCGCGGCTGGAAATCCAATTTTCACATACTGTTTGCAGTAATTCAGGCTGTATTGCAGCAATAATGCGCTGTATGTTGACTTCCAAGTGCTCAACTGTTTGTGGTTTATTGGTGTAGACATGAGATTTTACATATTCCCAGAGAACATAATCTAATGACGTCAAATCGCACAAACGAGATGGCCAGTTAACTGGTCCATTTCATGAAATTAATCGTTCGTAAAATGTTTCTTTCAGTAAATTAATTGTATCGCGCGCTGTGTGGCATGTCACAAAGTCCTGCTAAAACCACATGTCTGCAACATTAATGCTGTTGAGGCACGAAAAAGTTGGCAATCATGTCTCTGTACCGCTCACCGTTGACTGTAACGTTCCAACGATTGCCATTTTTGAAGACATATGGACCGGACCAATGATCCACCGCCCATAAAGCTCACCTAACAGTAATTTTTTCTGGATATAAGGGTGTTTCAACAATGGCTTGTGGATTATTATAGCGCCAAATGCGACAATTTTGTTTGTTGACATAGCCATTTAACTAAAATGTGTTTCATCACTGAACAAAATTTTCAAATAAAATTGTACGGCGCAAGCAATGATCGTGTGGCTTCAATTTTTTTTGCAAAATTTTACATAAACTAGATGGAAACAAGTTTAATTATTGAGCACAATAACAAATTGACACATTTAGATCATCATTAACACTACGCTGCACACTATCAATTGCTTCTTGTGTGCGCACTGTACAACGTCGTACTGGATGCTTATTATGGTTTAGATTAAAAGTATTGCAAAAACAATGCACAGTTTCTCGAATTAATCGCTCTGATGGACAATTATAAGCACCATACAATGTACGTAATACCCAATGAGTTTCTCGATCTGAACCATGTATTTCAAAATAAATTTGAACAATTTGCAAACGTTGCTCCAGCGTAAGTTTATTCATGATAAATTGCCAAACTAACCTCAAAACAACCAAAAACTGTAAAATCAGCTGTCACAGATAAAAGTGTTGCCAATTTAAAGTTCGTCGTCTCTATAAAAAAACACCCTTTACATGGAATGTACAACAGCAGTCAATTAAAATGCAAATCTCGGATAGTCAAGAAACTTTTTGGTAAATAAATTTAAAAAAACGTGTCAGTAAAAGCATCTACTATACTTTAAAGAAAACAAAATTCAGACTTACCATCACTCATTATACCACAAGTGTTAAAACGTATATAGTTCAAAAGATTTTTTTGGATTGCTTTTAATATTGGTCTGGATTTCTTGTAAGTGTTGTAAGCTTTTTATATTGTAACTTAGTTACAACTACCATTATCTAAAATTTGTTTTGGTATAGAAGAGATAAAGTAGATTTCCACTTAAATGATAATGCAGCTTAAGTTTAATATTGTTTTTAATTCATAAGTAAACTAGTGTAATTACTTTTAGAACATTTATAAAAAAGAATGCACATATCAAAACTAAAATATATTGATTTGTAAAACTTATCAACACCATAATTAACATTTTTAATCAGTTAGAGCAATATCATTATAGGTATAGATTAACGTAATTAGCTTTCCAAAAATTGTATTGTATATGGTGCTCTATTTCTAATAACCCAGACAGAACCGGATGATGTATTCACAATCCAAAGAAAAAGAACCACTTTGTAATTGTACAAAACTAAATGCAGTAGCCTATTATTATAGTTTCTAATAGTATATTATTATTATTATTATTATTATATGTCTTTATTTACCCAAAAAAAACAAAATAATAATACAAATTCAATATAACAATATAATCAGGCGAAGTTCAGTTTTACCGCAGAAACGGCAAACCTGCTCTTCCACTTAACCTGGAAAATTAAAAATAACAATACATATTTGAAATTAACAATAATCATTAAATAAACATAAAAACACACTTAAACACTAACAAAACTGATGTTAAAACGTATGCCAACAACACATTTTCAAAACATATATATCTATTGGTTTTCTAGAAGATATTTTTTTAAAACTTTCTTAAATTTCATAAAATGTTGTTTTATGAGCTGGTGGAATTATCATACTATGAAACCTTAAATTTAAGTTATAAATGTCAGTTCTAAATCGAATTTTGCGGTAAAGATATTGAAGCGTTTTGAGAGTTATAATTTTATGATAAAGTGTACAACAATGAAGTGAACGTCGATTAGCCATATTTAACCAGCACAGCTTGTACATTCCTTCAGAAGTTCTGCATGATCTACGTAAGCCAAATATAAATCTAATACACGAGTTTTGTATTCGTTAAATTCTTTTCTTGGTTTTTCCATTAATGTACGTATTGTAGACAACGTCTGCGAAATTAAAATTACTTAACACAAAAGCCTCACAAAGTAATTTCTTAGTATTTATACTCAAAATATGTCTATTAGAAAATAACAATTTTAAGGCACCAAAAGCCTTGCTAATGCATCTGTTAATATGATCTTCAAAACGAAGATCAATATCCATAGTTACTCCCAAGTTCCGAGCGCTAATGTCAATTGGTAATATATTATTATCAATCATTATCATTATTTCATTTTAGCCTTAACTACTGCTTTTTTTTGCCAAATAGCATAACTTTAGTTTTTATAGGATTAATTTTTAATGAGTGTTTGTTTGATATTACATATAAGTTTTTTAAGTCCTTATTGACTTTGTTGTTTGCATCTTCAATTTCATTTAATTTAAAAGTAAAGTAACTGTGTGTCATCGGCATATAAATTTTATGAACAAAATTGTAATGAATTTGTCAAAAATGAGGAATAAATGCTAAATAAGGTAGGACCTAATATAGATCCTTGAGGCACCCCTGCTACAATAGCTCTTAAATCACTAATGCAGTCATCTATCACTACTCTTTGTTGCCTGTTTTCAATATAATTTTTTATTAAACTAAGAGAATTTTGACCAAAACCAATGTGATGAAGAATTGCAAGCAATGTTTTGTGGCTAATAGTGTCAAAAGCTTTGCTGAAGTCGACTAACACTAGTAAGCTTAAGAGACCTCAATCTGTGGATTCAAATATACTGTCTGTAACACTCAGCAAAGCAGTTGAACAACTATGATTAGCTCTAAAACCAGATTGCGTTGCAGGTAAAACTTCAAAATTATTTAGGTGTTGTTTAATCTGAAAGTTCAAAAATTTTTCAAAAATATTAGAAAGAGCAGGTAATATACTAATTGGCCTAAGCTGTTCAAAACTTTCTGGATTTTTTTACTTTTGGCAAAGGAATAACATTTGCAATTTTCCATAAATCAGGAAATACTGACTGAAATTGTATTATATAAGGGCAGCATAGTTTCAACATATGAACTGTTATTCCATCAAATCCAACTGAATTAAAATTTAGACTAAATAATATTTTTTAAAATTTCCTCATTTGTAGTCAATTTAAAATTAAAAGTTTCATTAATATTAGATTTAATTGAATTTGTATAGTGATCAATAAGTGCATCATTGTCGTGACTTTATATAGAGTTTTTAAAAAAATTGTTGATCTTGTCAGCATCAGTTAAATTATCAGGCAACTTATTATATTGTTTTGGTGTGATAATGTTATATTTTCTAAGATTTTGCCACATATTTTTGGGATTACTTTTTGCAATTTCATCCATAAATGCACGTTTCTCTCTTTTGACAGCAGAATTTACTATATTACGCATGCATTTATATAAGTTCCAGTCAGCAAGTAATTTTGAACATTTATATGCATTGTACATGTTATCTCTAGTAGACATCATGTCTTTAAGCGTAGGTGTTAACCAAGGAGCTGGTTTTTTAGTCATTCTAATTTGTTTAAGAGGTGCGTGCTTATCAAAAAGGGTTAAAATACAGTTGTTAAGATATGATAACTTAGCAGGTATGTCTGGTTCATATATGATATTTATAAAAGGTGTATTAACAAGGTCCTGATGGAAGTCAGTAGAAGAAAAATTAGAAAAGCTTCGATATGTTTTATATATACAACTAGTCTTTTTAAAATTACATTTAATCTCACAAAAAAATAAGTCGTGATCAGCAACATCGTGTATTCTTAGTACACCATGAGAAATAACATTGATATTGTTTGAAGTAATTAAAATGTCAATTAGAGTAGAAGACTTAAAAGTTATTCTAGTAGGTTCACTAATCCATTGTTTAAGTTGGTAGCACTCAAAAATATCTACAAGCTGAGCTGAGCTGCAATGGTTCAGATTTAGTAAAATTATATTTAAATCGCCGGCTAATATTAATTTATCATGATTGGTTTTTAAAATGCATAGTAAATCTTCAAAATAGTCTAATAATGATTTGTAATTAGAAATAGAAGATCTATATAATACTCCAAAGCAGTAACAATCATCATCAAAAGTACATTTAATAAATAAACATTCGATAAGGTTACTATCAACTAAATCTAAAAATAAAATTTCATATTTGATATTTGATTTTATATAAAAAGCCACACCTCCTCCTCGTTCAATTCTATCTTTACGAATAAGATTATAATTTGTTATTTTAAGTGAGTCATTAGGAATTAATGGAGTCAAACGTGTTTCACTTTCAAGATTTTCTAAATAAAACTTAATATTTTGAAAATGTGCTGTTAATGAGCAAACATTAAGATGAGCATACTTTAAATTCATTTTTTATGTTATTGTTAAATTAAATTAAATGATTTGCCCCATGAAATGTTAACATTTGAAAAATTTACATCGAGTATAAATAAAATATGTCATTGTTTTAACAAATAAAAAATAAAAGTAATAATAAGAAACAACAAATAAAATTATTTCTAATAAAAACGGCATGAATGAAATAAAAATGTACTTTATAAAATATCATATCTAAGCAATAGACAAAAACTAATATTAATATTGAAAAGAAATAATAATAGTTATGTATAACAAATATTAATTTAAATTATAATAAACGTTAAATATATTATAATTTAACAATTTTATTTGAACAATACCAGATCGTTGATATCCTTGATTCGCTCTTTCATTTCATTCCCATGTATGTCCTTTACTTTTGCGAAGATTGTACCATTAATAGTCCATACATTCATTTTTCCAACTTTATCTCTTGCGGCTTTCCATAATTGATGTTTTTGAGGAATGAGATCTTCAGTAATGATGATACCAGATTTTTTCAGATTTGATCGTTGTTTTAAGATTTTGTTGCGTACCGCAATATCACTGAATTTTACTATAATTGGTTTAATAACAGACTTACTATTAGTTAGCTGGTAACATTGTTTAATATTATCAAGATTAAATTTTAATTTTAATTTATCTTTGCACAGCATTTTAACTTTTTTGCATAGATTATCCAATGTTGCTTCCAATCCTAATATACGCAGTTGTTTTCTTCTGGCATATTGCTCGGTATCATTTAACCTTGATTTTAAAACAGAATTCTCTGTTTCTAAGATTTCTATCTTTTCTTTGTATATCAAAACTTCATTATTAATTAGATCTTTAACGGTACATACCATATTGTTTATAATACCACCCACATCTTCTTTGAAAATTTCCACTAAAGTTACCTTTATCATTTCTTTGATATCAACAATTTGATCCCTTGTCAATGGCATTTTGTGATAATTATTAATAACCACTTTGTATTATTTGCAATAATAAATATATAAAATAAATTTTATACTCAAACGTTTTGTGTATATTAAAATAAAATTCACGGAGCGAATGAAAACACGTGCTACATATACACGTACATGAAGCCGAATGAAAATTAATATAGATTTGATAAATCCATGAAACTAAAAATAGAAGACAACCTTAGCTCATTTAAAACAAACTTATCACCAAAAAAAAAGCATTTTTTTAATATTTTTTAATTGCCAAAGTTGACGTATTTTGATGTAAATTAATTGAAAAATATAAATTTGTTTGCGTATTTAGGTTTTAGGGGTCTACAACTCAAAAAAACTGAAAAAATATTGTAAAAATGCTTATTTTTTAACATGAACTCTTACAAATACACGTTTATCAGCGCTCAGAGAAACTATACACCAAATATTATTAAAAAACTGAATTCTGCGGACAATTCTACATGGAAATAGTCGGTGTCGTGCTTATCGTCCATCTAGGACAAAAATACAAAAATTCTCGTTTATTTAAAAAAAATATTTTTTTAATTCTTTTATAAGATTGTTTAGCTTATTATCTTTGTTAAACACATTTCAGAAATTTGACAAAAACATCTTGGCACCATAATCTGTCGGCGCCAAAATTTAAAAATATTATTTTATTTGGCATTCAAACATAGTGTAAAATTTTTGTAAAAAATAGACTTGAATTCTACGGAAAATTTCTGATCAATTTCTCTAAAAATTTTTGCGTTTAAATTGCGATCAATAAAAGTATTTGTATACTGACTTGCTCAGAAGAGAGCTGCATCTCATCCTTTTGCTGAGAAAAAAACTGCAACTCATCTTCTTGCTGAACAAGAAACTGCAACTCACCCATTTAATGAGAAAAAGCTCAAAAAGTCTCTTCTCATCATTTTACTGCAACGAAGGTTGCAACTTAAAAAGTATCCCGATTGCCACCTTAATTTCCAGTATTGTGACAAAAATAGCAACTTTATTCCTTCACATTCCTATTCTTACATATAAAAAAACAAAAATATCAAAAACAAATGTTTTTAAAATTCTAAATAAAGATTTAGAAATGAACAACGTGTAGGCACGATGGATTCCCAAGCTGCTTAGTCCTAAACATAAACTTTGTAGATGTCGAATTTACGAGGAAAATTTTACTGTTTTATACCAATAAATTTATAAAGTTTTCTGGAACGCTGAAACAATTCTTTTAACTCAGTATAACCCAAAAAAGACTACACTAACAAAAAATATCTACAAAGACACAATTAAGAAATTGAACAAGCACAAATTGTTCAAGAAATAGTCAATAAATGCGGTTTTAAGGAATTACAACCTACAGCCTCGGCATTGCCCTTGATCCAAAACTTAAAAAAATACTTGAAAAAGCATCGCATTGTGCAGAATTTCCAAAAGATTTTTTTTTAGTAAGCTTAGCAATACTAGAAAAAACGTTGAAATAAGTGTTTTAAGTGTTAATGGTTCTTATGTTAAAAATAAAACTTTGTTTGTCATGTAACTTATCGTTTTCATTGCTAAATAGATAACATAAAAAACTCCCTTCATATTATTGTATGGTTCACTTGACTTGATTCTAAAAACAACTTTAATTGTTCTCTTTAAAAAAATTGAAGTAAAATAAACTGCTTATGGTCTAGTATAAATTAAACATTTTCTATTCCTCAAAAATGCTTATTAAACTTAAACTTATTTTTGAGATCCCATACGTAATCAAAAAGAAATAATCCAAAGCAAACTTGCAGTGAAACATAGGCAACCTTTAAAAAAACTGTTAAGAAATAGAACACAAATGTGTATTCCCAACAAGACTTTTACAAAATAGTAAAGTTACAAAGTATGCAACTACAAAGGCTTGTAGGACTAGCATCTAGAAACTGTGGCTTGAATAAACGCATGCATAGAATGGAAATAAAAACGGAATTACATCTGCTGAGTGAAACATGCATATGCAACAAGCAAAGCACAAACAAACTAAAGAAGAGCTGACAACCCGTTAGCAATCCTGGCATTTATTGAATACACATAACTGTTGAAGGAGTAAGACGTAGAGATGCACAATCATGCCCACAGTGCAAAAACGCTAAGCGAATCACCTCACAAAAGAAAAACAAATTTAATAAAATAACACTTGAATTTGTTTTCACGTGTACACCTACTATATTTAACACTTTGGTCGTATTCCTGTACTGTTCTCGTTCTCTGGGGTGTCGTTCATAAATTGAGATAAAAAAATTATATCTCTACATACCTTACAAAACACAGACCTACATTTTGTAAATTATTTAACAAAGCTCAAATTAAAATATTCACAATATTTTATTCCATAAAATAGAAAGTTGAGTACACTAACGTAGGTAAACTAACTAAGCTACTACCAATTAGAGATTAATTAATAATTATCACAAAATATTTTTATTTTGTTAAAATACATTTTTTATATACTTAAAATTCATATCTACCTAGTAACATACTTTATAGATAACAAACTAGAAGTTTATAAATTATTTATCTCCACTTTTCATCAGAAATGATTTAACCAGTTAACTCAAGTTTATAGCTCTACGTATGTTGATAAGATTTTCAACATTACTAGTTGTTCTTATTGCCAGTCAAACATTCGTCAATTACGCATTCTCTTGCTATTTTCTCTACTGGTTTACATAGTCTTCACTTCATGTTTAGTTGTATATTGTTTTTGTGTTCTACTGTTTTGAAAGTATTATTATTTTATGTCTTTGAAACTCTGCCATTTTACAACTATTTTTTATAAATTACGTCTAATTATGTTTTCCAGACATTCTAATTCTCCGTAGTAAATTTTAACATATCTTCCGGATTACCCGTTTTGTAAACTGTAACGTGTAAGGCTTTCAACCGGAATGAGCGGATGAATAAATTGTGCAGCAGTAGTCTATGCTATCAAAACGAAAACGTCCTATCAAGCACGAGCCCTAACAAAACGGACTGCTTTGCAGGTGATTCTGAATCCTTGCAAGACTAATGCGGCACGGGAGGCATTTGTTGAAAACTTTAATATTGTTTTGCCAAGAGGAGCGACTTTCCGGCATCCACACCAGACGGTTGTTAATCATCTTTTCTAAAATTATCCTGAGAAGCAATATAGGTCTGTAGCTGTTGACGTTATTTGGTTCTTTGCCTCCGGCTTCAGCAACTTCAAGATAATAGTCTCTCTCCAACATTCCAGGAGAAAAAGAAAGGTACGACTTGAGACCAAATAATAAATTCTTCGGTAAACTGATCTTACAAAGATTCCTTAGTTAGTTAAGCCTCTCCAGACATCTCCAATTGCTGTTGTTGTTAAAAATCAATCCCGGAGAGCAGAAACCTGAAGAGCTCGATCAGTTGTTCATGTCCATCGGTCCATCTACGTCAACATTAAGCTATTGTACGGACTCTTTTGCCAATTTGCTGGGCAATACCAAAAATTGTCTGATCCCAATTACTCTATAGCGTTGGAAGTCGCTTAATTGTTAAAAAAACGTCGCAATGACAAACTTGGGCATCAACTGGAATGCACAATAAAATTGTAATGTCACTACACTGTTAATCTAGAAAAAATTCAATAACATTATTTTTATTTTTATACATAAGATAAATTAATCAAAAACTTGAAATGATTTTTTGTTAAAATTTGTATCATTTTTTAGTGTAATTAATTTACATTATCTGAAATTTTAATAAAAAAATAAGCTTTTGGCGGGTAGTTTGGTAGACATGCTAGCCTGTCAACTTCACCTAGTTTGTTCGCCGTAAAAAATATGTTTTGTTAGTTAAGGATCCTTTTTAAGAAGCAAATAAATTGTGAATGGTAGCATCAGTGATAGAAAGTACAGGGAGTTTATAAATGAATGGGATTATGTAATCACTTTAAATGTGCCGCTTTTGTTAAATTGTTCACCAAACTATTTGTTTTGACAGTTCAACTTTGACAGATGTCAAGCAAACATATGTAGTATAGTGGACGATTTTAAAAAGGCGGCATATTTAA
Organism: Tachinus rufipes; assembly: GCA_963932245.1. NCBI lineage: Eukaryota > Metazoa > Arthropoda > Insecta > Coleoptera > Staphylinidae > Tachinus > Tachinus rufipes. The sequence continues at coordinate 63,581,850 of OZ010745.1, read as the reverse complement.
AGTGATTACATAATCCCATTCATTTATAAACTCCCTGTATTTTGTATATACAGAGTGAGTCGGGAGAAACGGACCAAACTCCAGTAGTGTATTCTACACGTGAAAATAATGTAAAAAAACTCAAATGTTGTTATCCAATTTTTATTTGTTTTAAAGTTAAAGCATAATTATTTTTTTATCTGGTATGCCATGTTCGATGTTCTAAAACATTTGATAGTTTTTTTGTTCTGATAATGTGTCAGTTACGGTAATTTAACGCTTATTTTGTTTGTACGATTAAAGTGTTACAAAATGCCACACACTTATTCAAATTTAGAATATGCAAATATGGTGTTTGTTTATGGTTTTTGTAATGGGAATGCTACAGCTGCTGTTGAAGAATATCGTCAACGGTTTCCACATGAGAGACATCCTAATAAAAATGTATTTATCAGAGTTTTCAACAAACTGTGCGAGACCGGAAAGCTTCCCAGTGTTAACATAACATCTGAACGAGCTACTCGACAAGATTTAGAAGAGGTAGAAGATATTCTGAATGTAGTAGCAGAAGATGCAACGACCAGCTCACAAAGAATTAGTATTCAATTAGGTATTCCACAAACAAGAGTAATAAACACACTCCACGAGCAAAGCTTACATTCATGCCATCTACAGAGAGTACAGCACCTACAACCGGAAGATTATCCTAAACGTATGAAATTTTGTCGGTGGATAAATAATAATCCTCGTGTTGTATCGCGCATACTTTTTACAGATGAAGCAACATTCACCCGTGATGACATTAATAATACTCACAACTGTCATGTATGGTCAGACAAAAATCCCCACGCAACAGTCAAAAGTAATTTTCAACATAAGTTTTCGATAAACGTGTGGTGTGGTATGGTCGATGGTTATTTAACTGGCCCATTCAGTTTGGAGAATCGCCTCACAAGAACCAACTACTTAATTTTTTTACAAAATTAATAACACGGACTACTAGAGAATGCTCCTTTAAACATCAGAATGCAAATGTACTACCAGCACGATGAAGCTCATGCTTTTGTTCGTCAGGTCAAGCAACATTTGGACGAAAGGTTTCCAGGGCGTTGGATTGGTCGCGGTGGTCCTATTAGTTGGCCTTCAAGATCTCCAAACCTCACAGCATTAGATTATTGTTTATGGGACTGGTTCAAAGATGAAGTAAAAGTGGACACTCGGGATGGACTAATTCTACGTATTAGAAATGCTGCAGCCGATTAAACTAAAACATAACTCCATCAGGAGAGCAACAGGCGCCCTTCGTAGACAAAGCAGATAATGTTTAGAGGTAAATGGCGGTATTTTTAAACATTTATTATAAGAACGCTATAATAACCAAAACGTTAATGTATGAAATTTTGTTTATTTTTAATTACACTATTACTTGAAAAAAAATAAAAATCAAATAAAAACATTTGAGTTTTTTACATTATTTTCAAGTGTAGAATACACTCCTGGAGTTTGGTCCGTTCCTCCCGACTCACCCTGTATATTTTTAATATACACTGTCACAAAATTATCTTGTATTCTTTACTTTTAAAAGAATGTTATTATTACGACGCTAAAAAAGTATCAGTTTATACATACATATTATGTAATAAGGAGATCAAGCGGTACTTTAAATCTGAGGAGATATCGTTATAAGAACTCCGAAGATATAAATGTAGCTTGATCTAAGAATTGCATATATATTTTTATTTCATTTCGTATTTCTAATCTAATTTATCATGTTTGAAATTCGTTTGTATTTAAATTTATAAATAAGTAAAGTTACTTTGTGAATCGTAACCATGGAGACTTGTTTACAATTTTTCAATTGACAAAAAGTGTTCGCAGCAGTTGACAACGAAGATAAAAAATAACTTTACGTATCCGTCGACAACGGAGATACAGTGATACTTTATCTACTATATTTAGTTATATACGAGTTTAAAATACGAAATGAAATAAATATATAAATATGAAAATCGGAGCAATAAGCGAGGGTCCGAGCTTAGAACAAATTCTAGTGTTTCAGAGTCGGAGCGCAGTTCTAGAGCCCAAAGAGTTGTAGAGGAAAAACCTAGGTGCAGTTTATCCCCCCGAGTTTACAACCTTCTCCCAAAAATGTCGAGTGCAGAAAGTGTGGAGTATCGCTGTTGTGTCCTCGCAATATAATAATAATAATAATTTGTTTATTTGTAAACTCATACAAAACACTACTTATACTTAAACCAATACACAAAAACTTAATGAGTAACAAAATCGAATCTAGATCAGCTTGTATATCAGATTTAAATCTGATAAAGCTGTTACTTCCTCTAGATCGCTAAACTAAAACTAAAAATTTCAAATCAAATTAAATTTTTTTTTTTTTTAATAAACAGGCTTTAATTGCATTTAGTGACAAATAGCATGATCGTAAATAAGAAATTATCTCTCCTGATTTTGTTGAGTAATAACGTATTTTTTTAAATATCGTTTGAACAAAAATAAAGGTATGTGTTCACCGTCTTATCCATATTAAGCACGGTGTGATAGCTCAGTTATAGAGCGTTAGCGTAGCACGTTAACAGTCCGGAGTTCAATCCCCAAAATAATGAATTGTTCTTTGGCAACGGGATGATTCGGAAGTCATCTTATAAGTAGTTAGTCCCATCAACCCCCTTCAAACAAGTCATAATATTTTTGGGGCAATATATAATAGCTGTAAAACTCACAATAAAAAAGAAACTCTAAATAATGTCCTTCATCGCAACTCCAGTCCGGCCAGTTTTTGTTTTACGCCTGGTAGTTTATTTCACCGGTTCCCGCCGGCAAGATTTTCCCACGGGACGCACCCATAGAGGAACTGTCAAACCCCAGTGGTTCAAACTCGTATCAGGCTCCGACGTATTCCAAGCAAATTGATGTATTAGCAAAACCAAGTTAATTATTAAATTTACTGCTTTTCTTTCAAAAGTAATAAGCCGTTAACGCACAAATCTATTCAGTACTATTCTGAAGTAATAACTTTTATAATAAATTTGTGTGTAAATGTTAGTTGAAATTTATTATTTGATGAGGAGATTGAAAACAAACTTGAAAGCCCAACGTCAAAGTTATTGCATGAAGGGAGAGCATCAAGCAGATAATATCTCAGAATCGCCCAGAACAGTGAAATAAAAGCATCCTATGCTCCAAACAAGCAAGTCAAACTTGTTTCATTAGTTTTTACGCATTTTGGGTATTGCCAGTTAACCCATGCACCAGGTTTACCAAAAGTGTACGTGGCAAAGTAATAGATACATTACATACTTCGTTGAAGATATTTTTAAAATAATTTTACTGTATTTTTTCAGAAATAATTTTCGAGTACTTTCATCAAAACCAAGATCAAGAAAAAGACATGTAAGAAAGGTTAGATGACAGAAAAACTAGAATATATATATGAAGAATCTTCAACTAACCTAACCTTCTTTTAAGGTGTTTAATCACCCCTTAAAATTAAAATCACATTACCGTAAAGACCCTGTATAAAGTAAAATTGGTAATTTAAGAAGTTGAAGTGAAAACAGTATAAAAGTTCAATAATGAAGAAACGAAACACCCAACTATTTCGTTAGATAAACACTTGTCTGTTTAGGGTAAACCCAGCTAGTTGTAATAAGATGCTAGCGCACATCATTCAGTTTCATGTAATTATGTAAAGTAAATGTTTTGAAAATAAAAAAATAGCTAAAAGAGAAACAAAATTAAATGGCAAAATAAAAATGATTCTCTATAAAAAAAAATCATTGATTGAAAATTGATAATTTAGGAAAGATGAAAGAATGATTTTATAAAATGTAGCAAAGTTAAAAACAGTATACAAGTTGGATAATCATGAAACAGTCAACTATATTATAAAATAAAAGCGCAAATGCAAATGTAATGTAAAATAAATGTTCTGGAAGTAAAGAATATAAAAGTGTAAGAATGACTAAGGACAGAACTAGAAAACTAAATACGAGAAAAGTAAAATAATGAAAAAAAAATGCTTTACGAGATAGATATTACTACAAATTACTACAAATGATACATATTAAAAACAAAACAACTAAATACTAAATCATTTATTATAAATATTTATATAAGTATATATCAAAATTAATATTAAAAATATTTGTTATATAAACTATTACAAAAAAGAAATTAATATAATATATATCATTATAATATATGTATAATGCGTCAGGGTTGTTCCTAAAATATTTGAAAAACTACCAATCCTAGCTATGATATATCTGTAACTGCAAAGAGTAATAGTACTGTTTTTAATTAAGTATTAACAATAAACAAGATTAAGTTTCGAGTTTGTTTTTCTGGTTATGAAAAAATAATGTCTTAAAAGAAAAACTTTAGGACGATGTAGTGTCTAAATGTTGCTTGCATGTTAAAAACCCAATATCTAAGTTGGAATCCAATCTACAAAAAGATTATTAAATGTGATAGACCACTAAATAATTAACTTTCATTAATTCAATAAAACTATCAATGCTATATTTTAATAGACAAAAATAACAAAGAATAGTTATTTAACAATATGTACAGGAAACGTCCAGAACAGAAAGATAACACAAAAAACACTTCTCATCATTTCCTAGATTTTCATCATCACCAAATAGTATATTCTTCCCATGGTTCATGATAATAATTAATTGCTAAATTGCTTATTCACAATACAGATATACTGGACTATTCTCTATGCATATTGTTAGAAGTAAGAAAGATATATATTGCTAGCTAACAATATGAACTGTCATTTTAACAAATCTCGTTTCTCCGGAATCAATATAATTTTTTCAACTATTCATACATAATTTAAAACTATATCATTTAAGTATCTAAAACAATCTGGAGCAACAGTTATTTTGCAAAACAGAACGTGCATCATCTTCCAAAAAAAAGTTTCCAAAAATTGCTATTTATTTCTTAATATATACATTGTTTTTTGTATACAAATATCCACAGTTTGTCTGATTTAGTTGTCGCTCAAGAAATCTAAATAAGATACTTTTTTATAGAAAAACTAGAAATGGACATTGGAAAATACAAAAATATTTGATACAATATTGATGCTAAACACTCACTTAAATACTCGATGTATACATTTTGTTTTATAACTCATATCTTTTAATAAATCGTTAAGCTTTTTGGAATCATTTTATTGATGCCTGGAATATGAACTTCAAAATGACAATAATATTGAGAAAACAATATTGCACTTCAACAGGTTATCATAGTATAACATATTGCATTGTTTTGCAAAAATTGAAAAAAAGTAACAAAATTAACGGAGTTAACTCAAGTAATTCAATTGTTTTTTTCTTGATTTTATCATTATGAAAACTGATCATTTTTACGACAACTTCTAAGAATCAAGTAGTATCCAAATAATATATTTCAGTGTAAATTATTAGTATGTGCAAAGAAGGTCCTTTTGCTCATGCTATTTCCTAAAGAGTAGGTTGTAGTTTTTTTCGGTCAATGTTATTCTGTTAAAATATTTCCATAAATATTTGTTGATGATTTTTGCAGTGCAGTATAATAAATATTAATTATAACTTAAAATGGAAACATACTCATTGTAGATTCTGGCTCCTATTCAGATCTGTTATTAAAAGTTACTTTATTAAAAAAATGTATAATATTTAATGAAGATATTATTGGCACCTTTTTAATACCAATTTAAATGATTTGTAAAAAGTCTACCATAAAACCTTAAAGTACTAATAAAGCTTTACAAAAACAAATTGTAACAAAATACACATATAGTGCTCTTGGCATACCCAATAACCATATTTTGTGTCGTGTGGAATACTGCAATTTAATTGTAGCAATTGTTAGGCTGTTCAATTTTAGGCTAATAATGTATCCATGCTAATAACAATAACAAAGCTGAAAATAGAAGCCATTAAGTTTAATTATACAAGTAGAATTGATACAACAAAATATTTATTCAAGTATCCTTATTGTTCTATTACAAACTTCTTTCTATATGCTGTTTGTTTTATGTGATATTGCCTATTACTATTCAGAGACCATTTGGTCATTAATTTAAATGGTGTAACTACACTTCAATTTTTTGCTATAGATTAGTCCACAGATTTATAGGTATAAATGTTTTTTTGCAACATACTATTAGTTGATTTTATAAGACATAAATGTAGTGTGACCTTTCTACATAATGCTATAAAAATCAGTTTCTCACCTTCAAGACTGTATCTCAAACTCAAATAGAGTTCAAAATGTTATTTATGAATACATGAATTTATTACTCTGTTTCTCTTCAAAAGCTTGTATGAAAAGTTATAAAATAAAAATATTATTAACATCACAAAAGCAATTATTTCATTGGACTTGTCAGTTGCATGCAAAAATCTTGCTATTTGCCACCGTTCATGATTTATGTCTATTTAATGCTACAAAATCTTGATATGTAAATTCCTAGTACTGAACAGTACAAAAACCTGTAATAGAGGTGCTTTATTCACCTCACCTTAATCTAATAGTTTTGATTGTAGAAAAGTTTGAAGCATTAAATAGAGATTTGTGAGATGCGACAACATTGTTACAATCAATTTTAAGTAAGGAGTTACACCATTTTAGTGTTAAATCATGGAGTTAATTTTGTCGTATTAATCAAATCTAAATCTTTTTATAACATTTATACTTAAGTATGTTTCAAAATTAAGCTTCATCATCGTTGTTCTTGCAGAAGTTTCAGTAGAAGAGTTTGAAGTAAATTTTACCTGTTTACAATGTTATAAATAACCTAGTAAAATGTGGATGCTTTAATATAAAGTACGTAAACAAAAATTGAGCAATTTATTTATGCCAGCCTATAGTTTTTCAAGTTGTTAGCGTAATGGTGGCTGAAATTACAAGTAGATCATGATCACTCATACTACCTATCTTCTATACTACATAATGATATAGTACAGACATTTTATTTATTATTTCATAATATCAAACTCCTAATAAACTAATGGCAAAATAATCTAACTTTTAATTTAATTTAAATAAGTTTAATATTAAGCATATATTTAATTAGCTGTCCACAAGTTTTAATAAAAGTTAAATTAAGAGTTAGGTTCTTCTTCTAATAGTTTATTAGGTGACTTATTAGGAGTTGGACATTACAGCCCTAAATATCATTCATGTCAAAAAAACCAATTTTAAAATCTATGTAAAAAGAGTAAAAACGCCAAAAATTTAGTTTAGTGACTTTTGCAACAACAACGATATATTAAAACAGTCCCACAACTATATGTTTATATGTACCATTATATTATAAAACATCCCCATACTAAATAAATGATTTTATTAATACTATAAGAATAATAAATGAAACTTTATGTTTAACTTAACTTAAAAACAAAAGCTAATTAATTTACTTTTAATAATCAACTAACGACTTTCCAGAACCTTTTTCTTTTCTTTCCCTATCCCTGTAACTATCCTTTCTACGTTCATCCCTGTAATGACGATCTCTATCATCCTCTCTTTTTTCATCATATCTTGATTTTGGAGACCTTCTGTATCTATCATTTCTATCCCTGCTATTAGGACGATAACGTCGCTTGTAATCTGCATCTCTTTCATTTCTATATTTTAAATCTCGTTCTTTTGATTTGGATTCACTTTCCTTGTGATATTCTTTTGGTTTCGGAGAAGGTGTTCTACTTTTTTTGTTCTCACAAGTAGAAGTATTTGGTTTAGAATCAGAATTAGAAGATGATTCAGAACTTTCACTGTCATAAGCATGTCGTCTTTCTCTCTGCCTGAAAATAATATCAGAATTAATAAAACTATAATAATAAGCAAACACATAAACTAAAATTTTTAACTAATAAAATCATTACCATATTGTGATATTTAGAGAAACATAGAAGAAGCTCTTTTTCAATAAACAACCGATATAAGATTGGGGAACAAATAACATATTGTGGATGCAACTTCATATAAACAGCTGATTTTGAAATCTTTCATACTATGCCATGGCAATAATTTTCAGAATATGTGAATTTGTATGAGCTCCAACCAAACTTGTTAAAAAGGAGAATTTCATCTATATACAGGGTGTCAATAATCTACATGTGTTCTATGAGTAACTTTGTTATTTCAAATGTTACAGAGGTTAAATTAGCAAAGTTGGGCAGAATATCTACAAAAACGTAATGCCATTTTAAAACTTGACATAGCTTCAACTTTTTTAATTATTACAAAATAGTCTAAAAATAGTCGATTTTTCAAATTTAAATAACTTTTGGCTCTAGAGCAAATCCTAAAAAATGCATTGTGTAGATATTTTTGTGCAGAATTCAAATAAGTTACCAAAAAAGACATGGCACTTTTGATTTTTAAGATAAACCAAACTGGCCTTTATTTAAATGGCAACACTAGTTTGCTATAAGTTCATTAAAATTTCAAAAATGTATAGATTGTTATATCTAATTTAATTAGTTTTTCAGAATTTGCAAATACATATACATAATAAACAAATTATTACTATATATTATAAGAGTGCCTTGAAGTTAAAAATGAAATAGATCTAAATAATTTTTTATTTATTCATATTGTCAAATTTAGTTGTTTCCATTAATTCAAAGAGAACGCATTAATTTAAACAACATTTGAATTTAATACTACAAACGTGATCAAATTAGTTACCGTGTTTATAAATAATAATAAAGTTATCGTTACTTCAGATACCTCAGTAACTATAAAATTATTCGTCAAGAAAAAAATAATGTTATTCTCTTACAATTTTCTAATCGTGATACGTGATAAACGCAGCACCTAAATTGTATACATACATGTAAAAAAGACAGCAAAGTAAAAAATTGTTAGCAAAACTGAAAAAAAATTTAAAAGAATGTGGATCACTTGGTAAACCAAAAAATGTCAAAATTAATTTTAATGAAGATACAGTGTTTTTGCATACAATAATTTTAAACCAACCGCATCTGTACAAAAAATTTAACGTGATGAGTGTAACATAACAAAGACAAAAAAATTTTACAAAATAATTTTAGCCTTATAATCATCATATTGGAAACACATTGTACCAAACAGATCTTGAAAGAAGATTAAACTATGGTTTATTGAAGTCAAAGATCAAAGACAAACTATTTTCTCATTCAATTCTATTTACTGACCAGACAATAATAACTAATGAATTATTAAAAAAATATATATACAGTAAAGCTCCGCTAATCCGATTCGCTGTAATCCGGATGTTCTTGTAGTTCGGACAAAATTAATAAATATAAATTTTAAATTATGTACCATGTAATCCGGACCGATTTAACCCGAACCAGCGGACCGGCCAGGGTTCCCCTATCACACCGGGGATCTCTCGAACAACAAAAAAGAACAAGGTAAATCCCAGAATTTTTAGTTTTTTTCAACATGACATCAAAACGGCTATACAAAACATTAACTCTAGTCAAAAAACAAGAAATAATACAAGTTGCGCAATTGAGGTTAAGCAAAGTTGCATTTGCCAGACTAAATTATCAGTTTTTCTTAAGAGGTTTCATTTTTTCTTAAAATTTTGTTTTATTGTCATTATAATAAAAGCTTTATTATATATTGTGGCTTTTGTTTAATTATTTTATTATTGTTCCAGTAATCCGGATTGTTCAATAATTCGGATAAAGCCATGTTTTAATTGATCCAGATTAGCAGAGCTTTACTGTATATTTACTAGAGAAAAACCACACTTAACAATTGAAAATCAATATCAACATACATTCTCTATTAATGTCTGGTGTGGCATTCTTAGTACAAAAATATTGGATCCGTATTTTTAAAGAAAATTTGAACTCTATTTTTACAAAAAATGAATTAGAAGAAATACTGGATGATCTTCCACTGAACTTGATTTAAAGTATTTTCACCATTTGTGAGAAACATTTCCTAATTGGATAGGTAGTAGAGGTCCAATTGCATGGTCTGGACTTTACACCTATTGATTTTTTGTGTGGGAAAAAAATAAAGTTTATAAAAAAAAACCACATAATATCGATTATCTGAAAACCAAAATCAGAAGAGCTCTAACAGAAATTGATCATAATCTGTTGATTGATAAATTTACTAAGATACGCAACCTGGAATAAAATACCGTTCACAAATAAATTTGTATGTAAACCAGGCAATGCTTTGATTTTAATTTTGAATACGAATAAAAATAAGCTAAGAAAGTAAAATTATAAACATTTTAATTATTTTATATAATCAATATTGTGTGAAATAAATAATATTGTTAATTACAGATCAATTAATTAGTTATTATAGAACTCATCAACATTCCAATTTCAATAATTAAATAAGTCATTATTATTATATATATTATATATTATTACGTCATCTTGTTGGGTACGCCCCACAGGGCTGCAGCTTTAAATTAGAAACCATCTGCACACAGAAAGCGCTAATAAAAATTTAAAGCATCTAAAATTAATAAAGGAGCTTAGAGATTTAACCAGTGAGTGTTCAAACTCAATAAATCAAGATGGACAAAAAAGCAGCGAAACAGATAATAAGAGAAGGAAAAATAAACAAAGGACCCATAAGATGCAGAGTAGAGAAAATAACAGCAAACGAGAGAAAATGTTACAAATGCTGGATGAAAGGACACGTAGTGGCAGAATGCAATGGAGAAGATAGATCATTGTTATGCATAAAATGCGGAAAGAAGGGACATCAGGTTGCAGAATGCATGAACAGAGAATATTGCATAGAATACAGAACGATAGGACACAGAACAAAAAGTAGAAGATGTCCGACTACAAAGAAAAAAAAAATTTACGATTATATCTAAGCCACATTTCTCACTTCAAACTTGTATTCAGCCAACTCAAGTAATCCACTTCAAATTCATTATTAAAAGACCTCAAGATGTTTCAAGTCATCAAATCCCGAGTCATATTTAAATCTCAAGTCATTAATGATTAGGCAAATAATGAAACGTATGTATCATTGAAATTCGTAACCAAGAGGTTTAGTAATCTATTAATATAAATTATCAACATCAATGTTTATATTATTGCTACATTCTTTAATCAAGCCAAAACAAGCAATTAAAAGAAATATTTTGTTATCGATATTTAGAGTGTAAACAAAAACATTAAAAATAAAAACCTACATGGTTAAGTAGTGAGTAATGTTTTTGTAATATTGTTTTGTATTCATTTACCACTCATTTATGATAAATAAATACTAAAATGATAATTCATATTACGCAAATTCTGTCGCCCACTATTAATACGAGAATATAATAAAATTCACATTTTTATGAAATAATAAAACAATTTACTATGCTTTTTATCACAAATTTGTTCTTACAAATACATTACTAGTTTCGGCTCTACTACAGCCTTCTACATATTTAATAAGTTAAATTAGTTACATCTGTAGAAGGCTCTAGAAGAAGCAAAACTAGTAATGTATTCGTAAGAATAAATTTGTAATAAAAAATATAGTAAATTTTTTTAATTATTTCATAAACATAAATTGTCGCGTAGTAGAGGTCACAACCATCAATTATATTGATTAACATTTACTTAAATTAGGCTGGTGACACACGTTAGTTTCCCTGATATTAAAACCTCATATGGAATTTTACTTCTGATAAACGGTGCGTTTTATAAACTATTACAGTAAAGCTCCGCTAATCCGGATCAATTAAAACATGGCTTGATCCAAATTATTGAAGTATCCGGATTACTGGAACAATAATAAAATAATTAAGCAAAAGCCACATTAAACAATAAAGTTTTTATTATAATGACAATAGAACAAATTTTCAAGAAAAATTAAACCTTTTAAGAAAAACTCCGATTTTTTAGTCTGGCAAATGCAACCTTGCTTAACCTCCACTGCGCAACTTTTGTATTATTTCTTGTTTTTCAACTAGAGTTAATGTTTTGTGTGGCCGTTGTGGTGCCATGTTGAAATAAACTAAAAATTCTGAGATTTTTCTTTTTTGTTGGTTGAGAGAATATACCCAGCATCGTATCCGACGGTCCGGATTAAATCGGTCCGCATTACAAGATACATAATGTAAAAAAATGTTAATTAACATCGCTGTAAAAAATGTTCAGAATACGGCTATTTACTTGTTATAGATAAGCAATACAAAGAGGTTCGATTTAACACCAACAAATTACACGCGTTAACGATCGCCCGGAATTCTGAATTAGTGTGGCGCTAATATAAGAGTTTTGTATTTAATAGAATTCCAAGGAAACGTAGAAAACCGTAATGTGTGTCACCAGCCAACGCCGAGATCAACACAGACTTGAGCGATTTACTTTTAGCAACGCTCGCATACAACTAATGACTCAAGCAATTTATACAAGACCGAGAACGTCGAAAAAAACAAAACAAGAGTTTTAAAATAATCAATTCAGATATTATTTCATTACCAATCGCCTTGGGGAGACAATTATGTTTGTATTATATACCCTAAATAGCTCCTCAGTATTCAAGAGTAAAAATATTATCTAAATATACAACCTTGAATACTACCTCGAGTTCCAGGTATATAATACTAATATAATTGGTTGGTAATAAAATAATCTGATGAGATAATTTAAGCACATATGGTAAAAACACTATATCTGAGTATACTATACAAGACTCGGCACTCGTATAAGGCTGCAGTCTCACTGCACCACCCACCATCACAAACCAAAAGCCGGTGATTTATTTAATAAAAATTATTAATTAAACATAAACATAACATATGCCACAACCAAATAAAAATTAAATTGGCACTCTTTTAGTAACAGAAAAATTTAAATATTTGGTAGTTCCCAGTGGCTGCATTGAGACCGTACTGCATTTTAGTGGTTAGTGGCAAATGGTGATAGTTGATGAAAGTGGTGCAGTAAGATTGCAGCCTATGTCGCATATAAAAAATAAATAGAGCAGATCACATTTAATAATCATTTAAATTTGTGATCCTGGGCATGAGACTCGCATGGCAAATCTCGCATTCCATTCATAAAAGATTGCTTTTACCGATTTAAAATCAATAATTTTGCGTTTGATTTGTATAATTTTTTTAATATAATTTTTAACAGTTATAATAAATTATTTGATTTTAACTAATTAATTAATTTTAAGTTTTAATGATTTATAAATATAAATATTTGAATCTCATAAAACAAGCGATTATTCAAATAATCAAAAATGTAGTATGTATGTATAATAATTTTATCTATAAAAGACGTTAACTTGACAATATGCAGAAGCCAGTACGACAACTGCTTGTTGTAAAAGCAATGCACCCGAGTTGTTTTTGCGCAAATGTAATAACTTTCAATGAAGAAGATCAATTAATAAAATTATAAATTTTTTATTATCACGTTTAAAATGACTATTATTTTGTCATTTATTTTAACAACATCCTATTTCATAGTTTATAAACATATTGTAAAGCAATGATACAAATGAACATAATTCAAGTAGATAGGATAGCAAATTAGAAAAGCTAAATTGCTTCAACCAGATTTTGTGATTATAGCATAGATTCATGTAAAATCTGTTCTGAATACATGTTTTATTTTTATGCAACATTTAAATAACACATTTCAAAGTATCAAACATATTAAATACAAGATGTACAGCTAAATAGCTCCGTTATTTTTAACCTATTTGAATGATTTAAAAACAATTTTGAATGGTTTTTAGAGTATTATAAAGGCAAGTATACAAGTATACACATGTACATATATTATGTTTTTATTTTTAGTATGACAACCAACTTTAATTTTTAAATTTTTTTTTTGGAAAATACAACCATGTACATGTTTAATTTCTGGGGTGTTTTTATGTAATGCAATATAGCAACAAAATTAAAAAAAAAAAAATTATATTGTTGCCAAATTTACAAACTAGCATTGAAGGTCTATTTTATATATAATATACCTTTTTATTAATTATACAAGAGCAATTATTACTATCAAATGTTTTATAGCAGGAGTAACAGTTTTTTAAATCAAACCAGTCAGTGAGCCGATTCGAATAAACCAGATCACTATGGCAAACAATCCCATCATTATTCCACACATCTACAAGGATCTGGACCAAGAAGCCTAGCCTCTAGCAAACAACCAATCGCATGCAGAGATTAATGTGTTCAAGTGCTTTTGTTTACATGCCGTCACTATAGTGTAGTTTTGAAAAGAATTTAGAATTTTTAGTAATGCTTATGATGTATAGTAACCCAAGAACAGAATGGCCTGTATAATAAGCAACTTTTGACCCACCAACAATAAATTGATAATGTCAGCTTATGATTATTTTTTTATATTATAATAATTTATAAATTTTGTATTGCATAACTTACTTTCTACGAAGTTTTAACGCCATTTCTCTTAACTCATCTTCTCTATTTTGCTGTTCCTGCTTCTCCCGTTCAGTTTTCATTTGTTCAGCAATTTTATCAGCTTTAACTATGGAAAAATATATCAATTAACATGAGCAATATTAAAAAACATACAAATTTACATTGTTTATTCAAAAGAGCCTGTCTCTTCCTTCTAAGGCGTTCCTGAAGAAATGAACTTATTGTAGAAGATGACATCTGAAATTATTAAATGTTCTCTTTATGTTATATAAAAATTATCAGTATCATTATATTTTAGATTAAAATAATGAATTTAGAATGGTATTAAAATGGTATTTTAGTAAATACGAATCAGCATAATCATGGAATTTGTTTCACAAATATTGAGAGGTTCTTACTGACTTTGGTTGATGTGCTCGAGTTACCAGTCTTGATGTCTTTAGTATTTTGTGTGCTCCTAGAAACTAAAACATTAGAATACAGTTAATTATCTACATATTTGCAACTTACAATGTATCTTCAATTCTGTTGATTCCACCAGTAGCGGAATCACTTGATTCACTTAGCTCTGATGAACTTTGGTCACTTTTTTTTCTGCCATAATACCTGGGTAATGGTTTAGGAGGAGATTCAGCCTTAGGTAAACTACGACTTCTGGATCTAGATGAACTTGAATATGATTTTCTAGAAAGACTTCTGGATCTACTCTTTGACAAGCTTTTTGATCTCGATTTACTCCTCTTTACTGATCTTGATCTACTTCTAGATGAACTTTTAAGTGATCTAGAAGAACTTCTATCCCTCGGTTTTAATTCTGTTTTTGGTCGACTCCTTGATCGACTTCTTCTTGTCAACGATCTACTTCTTCTTGGCAATGAACTACTTCTTGATTTTGATATTGACCTTCGATTCCTAACATTAAATCTAGTTTTCGATCTGGACCTACTTCTTCTTCTAGACCTTGATCTACTTTTTGTATTTGAATTGATTCTACCTAATCGTAAAGGACTTCTTCTATTTATTCTTGATTGTGATTTACTAGACCTGCTAGGAGAAGGTGATGAAGAACTACTAGACCTACGTGTTCTTAATCGCTTTGATCTTGATCTAGATCTCCTAAATCTATCCCTCGATACATTATTTTGCCACTTTCTGAAACCAACTCGTTCTTTGCTATTGCTTCTTTTATAAACACTTGTATCTCTAAAAACAATACGTTCTTCACTTGCTTCCCGCAATTTCTTAAATCTGTTGCCAAACTTGACTTTATCAGCATAAGTAGGTTTTGCAGGCATTGGGGACTCTTCTTCTCCTCCAAAAGATGTTATAAATGTTATTTTGCCAGTATTCTCAGGTGTAGGTGATCTGGATTCAGATTTATCATGTAAATCTAATTTTAAAGTAGGTGACTCTCTAGCTGCATAACTTGGAGGACTAATTTTTCGATTTGCCAACCTCTTTTCACGATGTGCTCTTCTCTCTCTTCTAGACTTCCTACCTGAGAATAAAGCTTTCTCATGTTCTTCTTCTTTTGCTTGACGAAAAGTTTCTGCTTCTTCCAAGTCATGTGTTAAAAATGAATAAAAATCATTAGAACTCATTCCAAAATTACGTCCGTGGCGGTTCATCTCATGAGCTTGTATCTGATCTAACTTGGACACATTTATTGACAAATCCACATCTAAATCACTATCAGAATTATCTTCAGAGTTGTCTTCTTCCATCGGTACCTGTACAGACTGACTAGTTCCAGTTCCTTCCTCATAATTAAAACCGATAGCAGCTCCACCAGTTTTTTTCTTTTTAGGTTCATTCTCTGTGTAACCAAACTGTTCCTCTAAATGTAGCTGTTTTAAAAACTTCTCTTCCGTTATAGTTAAAAATGAATTTTGTGCTATAATGCGATATCGTTCATAATTTATTTGACGTTCTTCATAATTGGGATCATCTTCTTCGTCAGTTTTAACAACAGGAATATAATCTAAATGTGCTCTTACATCAAAACGATCAATTAAATTATCGTTATGACCTTGCCATGGCATCCTACAATGTATATAATGCTCACATTTCTTTAAATGCTGTAATTTGTAATACAACTTACATAGTAGCCGGTCCATCCGCAGCTGCAGCAATAACTGGGTCCAAATGAATTTTGCATTGTCTACCATGTACTTGCAAAAACTGAGTTGGATCTGCTTTCTAAAAATGATTTCTATCATAGTCAACTTTTCTTTGATTAATGATTGTTATTGGGATTTTTATGAATTATATTTTACCTGTTATATTATGTTTTACAGTCATACAATAAAGGAATACTTTTAATTAAAATAATTTATATTTACATACAATTTTTTCATAAAAATCACGTCTTCTTTCTGCTCTTTTTCTATAATCTACCAACATTCCTCGTATTTTACGTTCCTGTTTTCTTGCCTCGTGCCACATGATTGTTTTTTTAATCACCGTTAAATGAATGAATTGTTCTGATATATAATATAAAAGCTTATCTTAAAAAGCATTATTACAGTCAAATTATAGACATAGACATCGTAGATACGCGTTGCTAGCTTCATTGAAGTATAACAATCGGCGTGTCCATAGTTGCCAAACTGGACGATCAATTATTATTAAGCAGAATTGCCAACAATAGCAAATAAAGTGAAGTGACTGACGCCCATTCATAAAACAGTGGCGTAGTAATCGGTGATTCATTTAGAGGTACTTTTTTCAGTAATGCCGGTATGACACTATCTATAATTTTTTATAGAATTATATATATAATTATGGATGAAACTTTAACCATTAATTAATTGGTGATATATTTAATAATTTACTGACAACATCAATAATCTGATCAAAAGGTGGGCGATTTTAATAATAAGTATGTGAATTGCGCGTTTCCATAGTTTTTATCACCCACCTGACGTCATGCGCAAACTGGATCAAAATGCGTTCTCGAGACGGACAGACACACCATAATGCCCGTATTACACTGTCAATAAATATATCTTGAATTATATATATAAAAATATTTAAATCTCTAAAAGTCTGTAAAATGCACAAAATATCATCAATCTTATTGTAGATTGAAATTTTAAGAATATTTTTAGGTTTTCTTTATAATACATAACACATAAAATAAGAGAAATAGCATTTATAATATAACCTATTTTTTTTAAACTGTTAATTCGTACATTTTTTGTGTCAATTACAAAGAAAAATTAAAAGTATTTTTAAAACTTCAATCTGCAATAAAATTGATGATTATTTGTGCATTTTACAGACTTTTTAAAGTTTCATCCACAATTATATATATAATTCTATAAAGAATTATAGATAGTGTCATACGAGCATAAGTGAGTATTATACCACGGTGAGGAGAGTATGATAGTGAGCGTTCGGATAAAATAGGAAGGCGGAGTGGGGGCCTTAGAAAATATATTTTTATTAATCTTGGGGTATGTTTATCTCCATTATTAATGCAAATTAAAAAAAAAACAAAAAAATATATTTGTTTTCCTAATTTTTTTCTCTATATAGTGACATAAATTCAAAATCGGTAAAAAAATAATTTTATTTCATAAATTATTGCGTAAAAAAATAAACAAAATATGTTAACTTATAAACAATTATATCATTAACAATTCTTGAAAATTTCACATTTCTGCGTTCAGTAGTTCTCCTAATAAACATGCCCTCAGTTTATGTTTAAATATCATTTGAACTATTTATTTTATCAATTAAATTTTTAAAATTGCCTTCAATCATGTTTAGTGGCAGAACTAAGATTTTTGGACCTCACCGCAAAATATTGAGAAGAGCTCCCTCAGAGACGGATTTGGTAAAAAAACGTACAATTTTGTAATTTTTTAAAAGTTTATATCTTGTTTTTGTGCTTGTGGGTTTTTGTGCATTGCAAATCCTTGCTTTCAGGTAATTTTTTTACTGAATATGAGTCGTCTATTCAAGAGAAGATGCTTATTATAATATATTCAATCACGTGGACAATTTTATCGCATGTGGTAGTTCTTCCATTAAATATAAGTATTCTATTTAAGTAAAAATGCTCACTACGATATATTTAATTGCGAGGAAACTACTTCTTTATGTGAGGTACTTCTTTGTCAATGCTCTATCTTAGTACAGGGAGTTTATAAATGAATGGGATTATGTAATCACTTTAAATATGCCGCCTCTTTAAAACTGTTTACTATACTACATATGTTTTCATATGTTTGCTTGACAGCTGTCAAAGTTGATCTGTCAAAACAAATAGTATAGTAAACAATTTAAAAAAGCGGCACATTTAAAGTGATTACATAATCCCATTCATTTATAAACTCCCTGTATTTAATATACTAGTTATACCTTTCTTTTCCATGAAAGAAAAGGTTAGAGAACCTACATACAGTTTTCTGAAACAAGCAATTTAATTAGCATGACTACCGTACATCCATTAGACAGAAACAATCTTCCTGTGTATGGGCTCTTAAAACTTTCATTCATTATTGGATAACTTACAAAAATGACATAAAAACCGTTTCATTGACAACGTTGAACAAAAAAAAAACACTTACCGATTTGGAGTCTTACAAGAATTTTGCCGGGTATTTACTATAGTTTGTCCGCTTTAAGACTGCAGTGATGGGAGTGGTTTATAAAGTCAGTGTCACACAACTGTAATTGCAACATGTCTTCGTTGGTATTATAATACAGCTAACTTTGTTACTTTGTTTATTATATTATAATAAAATGATTTTAAATTATTTAAAAACTTTAAAGCAGAAACAATATAGTTTATTGCTTAGTAATTCAATATTAATATGTTTAATAATGTATATTAGTCACTTTTAATACTAAAATTTATTAAAAACAGTTCCTAGAATTGCATGACGTTTATTGCTTTGTAATTAAATATTAATATGTTTAATAGAAATGTATATTAGTCACTTTTAATACTAGAATTGCATGACGTTTTTACATTTTTATTGATTTATTAATCGGGTGGCTGGCGGGTGATCTTAGTTGATTCTCGGTTTCGGCCTTTGACTGCAACTACTCTTGACGACTCACAATTTTAACTAATAACTTTAACAATTACGACTGATAACTCATAACTCACTAATAACTAACAACTACTGACTGCTAGTCACACCATCTTCTCTTTTTATGATATCGGTCTTAACCATAAGTGACCTTATCTGACCGCTTCCGTCCTGTCTATCATTTAGACAGGTGACCACTCAAAGTGGAAACCAACATCCTTAAGACTTTTTTGTTTGTTAATCTCTTAACCGCGATGCGTAATTATACTGCTTTCATTTGTGCGTAACCGGGACTCGCCTATAAATAATATCCTAAATAAATATTATTCAAGTGCTTTATCTACATAGGTGCAATATTAATTTATAAATACAAAATATAATTTTGTGACAATATGTCTAATAGTAACAAATTAAGCAGTAATCAATTATAGTATGTATCCACAACTTTCTTCAACACATTGTTTTTTTGGTGGCTGACTTATATAAACTGACGTTTGATACGACTCAAGTGGCAAACAAGAAACTTGTCCGAGTATTTCTATCAAAGAAGATATCAAAAACAATTTTCCTAATATAGCATAGGTTTGATAACTACATAAAAATGTTTTTGCACAATCTACCGTAACGAGCCGATACTTTTGACTGCATGTTATAACAACGAGTAAAATTTTTTGCAATGACATCGATTGCAATAATGTATATTCTTACAATAGTCAATGAACCTGAAACAAGGCAAATTCACGTTGACATGCCAAGATCGTGAAAAGTATTATTACGTGAAACCGAGACAGAACAATTGGCCTTAGGCTATACATGGGCTTAATTACAGGATACTTGTTGTTACCCAAACCAAATGCCAAAAAATAAAACTGTCCACTTATCAAACTCTTTTTGGTGCATATGGCAAATACATTAAGAAAAACGTACCAAGATGCAACACTGACTTAAGAAATCATAATATGTACCAGCAATGATTTTTATAGTTGAATTAAATTTCCATCTACCGACTGCTCTTTCTATGTGATTTTTTTAAAATTAAATAAACATATCTTTGCGCAATATTGTCTACTACGAGTACCTAACCAAACCGTAGCTAAATGTGCTACAACTTAAAAAAAAAACATCAATTTAAACTTTTGACATATTAACTTAAAAAACTATTAATGCCAACAATATGAAACCAAGAAGAAAAATGTTGTGTAAAGCGGAGCAAGCAAAAAATAACATTAGCAATATTTTGAGATACCAACTATCTATACTACAAGAACAATGGCTAACATAACTTAATCACACATACAAATGACAACATCTTTATCAACAGACGCAACCTTTTTTCCAAGAAAACCACAATAAAGTAAAAAAAAACAGTTTGTAAGTCAAACGCAAACGTTGCAGGCTTTCTTAGGCACATGTTCCTTTGAAAAATATTGTACAACACGGCTAATTTCAAATTCGTAGTGTTGTTGTTTTTGGTATGATAATTTTTATACTATAAAGACAGATGTATGCTTTTGTTTCTAGTAAACTTGCAATGATAACCAACTTTAGTTTTTTAAATAGCATATGTTCTTTTTTTTCAAACACAACAGTATACATGTAAAAATATTTAAAATTGTTCAAATCAGTTTAAAAATAACAAAGTTATTTAGCCGAGCGTTTATTATGTAACACCTGTATATTGTTTATTAAAAAAATAAACCATTTAATTGTTGATTTTTTTGTCGTTTTACGGTTAATAGTTATGTCATGCACTTAACCTAAAAATCTTACATTTAATTTGATGCTTTGCAATTGTTAATTGTAATATGCATAGTTTAATTTTGTTGTCATTTGATCTGTTATTCCGATTGTTAGTTGTGTTACGTACATCATAATGTTTTAGATATTATGTTTGATATTTTGCATTTGACAGTTGTTTACTGTAAACCTAACCTAATAAATATTGGATACAATCTGTCACTTGCAATTGACAGTTTTAGTAAACACATTTCCTTGCATTTTATCTTTGTTTGAAGATGACAGTTGTTTTACAATACAATTAGTTTTGCAATTGACAATTGGGTCACTAATGATCTGCTTAGCAGTTAATTAAGTTTAAATAATGCCTACTCAAACTAAACTAAAACTGTTTGTAACTGATTTAAAAATCTTAGTTGTCGTTTGACTTTGATAGTTTTGTAACAAATTCTTAAACTTTGGGCAACAAATTAAAACCAGAAAACCTCTATCCACCACTATAAAAAAATAAAATATACTACACAAAATTCAATACTTTATACTTTTATTTAAAAATATTTTGTGGTTTGTAGTTATGTACTATGTATGTGTGCTAGTTATGTATTTTAAACATACAATTTTTTGCATTATTTTTTGAACTTAGTTAAAGGGGTCCTCTGTTGGTTTAAGTTTGCAACTGCCAACTGCAATTATCTAATAAGTATTAATAGTTTATTAATAATAAAAAAAATAAACATGATTATATCATAAAAATATATTTATTGCTTTTCATAACAACTTGATTGATTATCATATAAAATATACAAAAATTAATATTTACATTATAAAAATTATTTAATATAATTTACTTGTTCAATAAATAACAATTGAAATTACTTAATTTTTAACTCATTTCTAAGAATCTTTCCATTAGGATTACGAGGAATTACGTCAATAAACTTAATGCCACCAGCTATTCTCTTGTAGTGGGTGACTTTTGGATTTACGTATAGCAAAATGTCTTCTTCGGTTAAGTTTGAACCTTCTTTTTTTACAATAAATGCTTTTGGAACTTCCCCAGCTAAGGTATCTGGAATGCCAACAACTGCAACATCAGCAACACCACTTACTTCCAATATGAGACTTTCTAGCTCAGTTGGAGAAACCTGTAAAAATAAATTTAAAATTAAATATTATATTTTTTTATTGACAGTTTATTATTTAAAATAATGTAATTTTTTAGTACTTTTTTTATTCTCATTCTAGCAATAGACTAAGTGGTGTAGGAAATGAAAAACATTTTCTTACGCAGACAACTTAGTAAAATATGCAAGTCATAAGAATCTTGTTCAAACATCAATTTAAACAAACGCTTGCACGGCCAGGGAAGAAATGTAAAGTCATACAGTCCAAACATCTGCTTTAACTACAGCAGATTAGAAGTAGTAGATTTGTACTGATATCTTGGAATTTGAATAGTCAGAAAAATGTATTAAAATAAGCAAGTTTATTAATTAAGGTAAATGCATGTTCCCAAGTGCTGAATATGTGATAAAGTTATTTGGGAGAACAGTTTAGGGAAGCACCCCGGTAAACAGTATTCTATAAAGCATTTATTAGATCCATGTTATGGTACATTTTATTTATTCCATCATTTTGCAGCAGCTAAGCTAGACAGAATTCAGTACACAGTAGAAGTAGAAGTGTAATAGCACTTAATAAGATCAACTCCAACTCACGTTCTTGAGAAAAGTTAATTGACATCTTTACAGCAACAGAAAATATGTCAATAAAAAGTCAATTTAACAAAATAATGACCCGGAAAGTAGCTCAGTTAGACCTACTTCAAATATTACTTGTCACAGGTTTGAGCCTTAGCTCTGGCAAAAAAACTTTAACACCCTTATGCATAGTCATATTTAGTAGCTACTAAGGTGCTACTAGCTGAATATTATTGTTGATTGTATGCATAATGATATTTAAAACGCTACTAAGCCTAATTGTCGACTAAAACGTTAGTAGCCAGATTGTCTTGTTTTGCATGTGATCAAATACATTTTAATATAACCTACTACTGTCAGTTGTAAATATTGAGATATTTACTACCATTTAATGACAAATTGCTTTATTTATTGCAATGTATGGTAATATTTAAATATTAGTTCCAAAATGTAGTGGTTGTGTTAAGTATAATTTATGAAATAAATTAATGTTAAGTATTTATTTTAATATTAAATTAGTTTAGTGTTTTTCTGTAAGATGACAGCACATCTAAAATTGAATTATAAAAATTATTATGGCAGCAGCAAACACACCTGATTTTGTGCATTTTGACTCTAAAACTTACTCTGACTAAACATAATAGTTGTTTATTAATTTTAATAATATTATAAAATAATTATAGCTTAAATGTAATTAATTGTGTAGCCTTAGTTTTTCAAACTCTTCAATTGCAATAAATGCATAATTTATTTTAGATATCAATAAATTACATTTTAAAACAAAATAAAAGTATGTATTTACATTTGCATAATTTTTTTAAATCAATTTTGTTAATTAGGTTTTTATTTACAACTTCTACAATAATTATTGAGTCTTTATTTTTGTGCAAAACCTTTTCATTATTTGTTTTTAACGCGCAAAAATGAGACATGAAACAAACTTCATGTTGCATAATGCTGTGTTGCCAAAGCATAATTTTATAGTTAATAGCTACTAACGAAATTATACTAAAAATCAACTATGCATATGCCATATTTAGTATGGTGTAAGTAGCTACTAGTTAGTAACGTGCTAGTAACATACTAACCAAACAACTATGCATAAGGCTGTAAAAGTTTTAGCATTTATTAATTTAGGACGTTAGTCTAATATATAATTAGTGGCTGTTTAACCATGATTACATTTAATATGAGAGTGTGGGTGGATCAGATTCTAGGCCTCGTCAGTATCTATAGGACCTCCATTATATTTGTGTTTTTAAGTACATATTCAATGACAATTTGTGTGGTAATATCATAAGCCTTAAAATATCGGCCCATAAATTGTTTCTTAGGAATCATAAAACTTTTGTTAGATGCTATAACTGTCATTATATATTTGTGAACTGCTATATTCGTCGTAAAATGAGTAGAAACTATCATAAATGTTATAATATGTTTGTGAACTGTTATAAAAGTTATAAAATGTTTGAAATTGAGATGTAATTAATTGTTTCTAAACTTTTACAAATGTCATATAAAATGTTTTTAAGCTAACATAAACGTCATAAAATGTTTTTGAGGGGTCATACAATGTTTTTAAACTGTCATTAATTGTTTTGAAACTATTATGAAAGGCATAAAATGTTTATGAGTTTGTAAATATAGGGTTTCTGAGCATAAGATATTTGTGAAATATCATAACTGTCATAAAATGTTTGCGAGCTATTATAAACGTCATAAAATGTTCCCGAACGGGCATAAAATGTTTGTAAACTGTCATTATTTGTTTTAGAACTTTCATAAACGTTATAAAATGTTTATGAACTGTCATTAACGTTATAAAATGTGTGTGAGCAGTTAATAATTGTTTCTGAGCTGTCATAAATATCATAAATTGTTCTTAAACTGTCATAAAATGTTTGAAAGATGTCATAAACGTCATAAAATATTCGTGAGCTGTCATAAATGTTATAAAATGTTTTTGTGCTGTCGTAAACGTTATAAAATGATTGTAGGTAAATGTGGTAAATTGATTCTAAGTATAAAATGTTTGTGAACTGTCATAACTTTATAAAATGTTTGTGAGCTGTCAAATGCGTCATAAAATATTAGTAAACTGTTATAAACGTATATAAAATGTTTATAAAATATCATAAATATTTGTAAATAGTCATGTAAAATGTTTCTAAATTGTCATAAAATGTTTGTTCATCAGTTTCTCTACCAAAGTTTAAAAATCAAGTATAAGATACAACAAAAACATTTTATAATTTTCATTAGAAATAAGCTCAGAACCTAGAATATAGTTTAGTTGGTTAAGGTAAAAGTCGTAATATGTTATGGTGATTATATTATAGGAATCTGTAGGTAGTAAAATAAACTACAAAAAAATATTAAATTTGAGTGTGTAGGGAGCAATCAAAAGTTTAGTTGTTACTGGAATCACAATCAATAAACAGTTTAAACATCACTTTTTTTACATTTAAACCATACACTTTATTTCTAATATGTCAGTGAAGGCTATATTAAAGACATGTTTTATTCTCAAGACGATCGCAACTCCAAGGTTGCAAAACGCTCTCCGAAACTGCAAAAAGAGTGTTAGTCACAATTGTTTATAAATCAAACTTATTTTAAATTAAAAAAACATTTTAAAACTTGTCATTGCCTAAATCTAACAAAATTTATAAAAAAATTCAAATGCAAAGCATATTGATCATGTAAGTTAAGTAACATTTACGATACGACACATATCATAATATATTAAAATTTCAGCACCAATATACATACTTTAAAAGTAAATTTAAAAAATTCATTGTTGTTTCTGAAGAAATTATACATTAAAAAAATCTTATTATAGTAACAAGTTGATTTTAGTTTAGTTTGTAATTTCTTCAATATATTCCATTATTAATTTGTACACACCACAAAAACTATAGAGTTGCGTAGAATTTGTATGTAAGGCGGCTGCGTAAAACTGTTGTTGCTATTCTTTGTTTAAATATTGAGCTATTAGTTCAAAATCAGTGCCTAAAATCATTTAACAAAAACACTTCACCTACATCCATTAATTTTCTAACATAAATTAGTAAGTATAATGTGCAAATCTATAAGTGTACGTAAATATAGAAAAACTATAGAATACTAGATAAGACCGAGACAAGGTCAGGAAAAAGCAGCAACTGCCAAAGATTACTGGATTTTGCATTAGATAACTATTGATTAGATAATTTAAAAATGGTACACATAAATTTGTTAAAAAGCATGAACAATGGAATATTAATGATTGGAGTAAATGATAAGTCTAGATACTATTTATATTTATTAGTTAGTTGTTAACGACCACGTTGCGTGTTATAGATTAATCAACAAGATATCTAGACATGAATCCAGTAGAACATGTATGGTGCTATTGAACTAATTTTACAAAATTGCCAAGTTTCAGCAAACATGCTTGAAAAGATAAAAGCAGCAATTAACAAAAAATGATTTCTAATAAACTAAAATTGTAGTTATTAGAAATCTAATCGAGTCAAAAACTATACGAATGCAAGCTATTTATTATTGCTAAAGACACTATTTTTTTAATCCTTAATTTATTTTTTCAAGTTATTGTTTGACGTGTATATCATAATTGTGGCATGTTTTTTTGATATACCATCTCTTTTTCAACCTGATATAAGTAAAAATGAATATAATAATATATTAAATAAAGAGATGTTATAAAATTTATAAATAAATAATAAAAAATATGTATTATAATTGCAAAAAGAAGTCCGTTAGAATCAATTACAAAAAAAAGGAAGGAAATACTAGCTTAATTTAAATAAATTCTCATCAAATTCCATCCGATTGAGTGCTATCATAAAACTATCGTATTTAATTTTTTTGTCATCTCTTATTAATGTTTTACGACCTTGCTTAAATATTCTTACGACAAACTAATTTTTAACAAAAATGTGTAAGTTATAAGTCCACATGATATTACGTTAATTTTACTTCTCTACGCCACTGTTGCATTGTTTAATTGATCATAATTGTTTCTTTAACTTAATTATTATGAAACGTTTTAAATTAACTAATTTAAAATAAAAAGTAATTCATTTAGTTAACTATAAAATTATAACTATTAAAAAAAAATTGAAAATATTAAAATAAAACTGGTTGAATGTCAAATAATTCAAATGTGGCGGGAATATTAGTAACCTTGGTAGATAGGTTGGTTGGTAGTTGGTAGCCCTGATTGTCAAAACAGTTTGACGCATTATAAGGTCGTTTTTATCTTTGTGTGTTTATTAGATCAAAGTTCGTTAAATCTGTAGAAATAACATTAAAATAAGAAAAACAATGGAAAATCCCGAAGAAATTCTTCACAGTTTAGAAGAATTTGCAAAGTTAAAACCGAAAGACATTCCAAGAGAGCTAGAAGAGTATCTTTGTTTTGTAGCAAAAACTGGTGACCCTGTTTATCAGTGGTCTTTAATTAAGAGTCTATTCCGCGAAAAGTTAATTAATGTTATTACCGAATTTTATGAGTCTTGTCCATCTGTGGATATTCCGCCATGTCCAAATGTGGATTTATTCAATTACGATACTATGAAAAGTTTCATACTTGAAAAGCTTGACACATTTGTAGCGGCCCCATTTACTGTACAGAGAATTTGTGAATTGTTAACAACCCCTCGCAAAGAATACAATCGGATAGATAAATATATGCGTGCGTTGGAAAAGAACATATTAGTAGTAAGTACAACAGAACCAGGAAATCATAGGACTCCTGAAAATGGTGATGGATTTGTAAATGGGGTAGAATCTGATCATATTCAAGATGGTACGAATGACATAAATATAGAAGAAATGGATGATACACCAGTCTGGCCATTAAAAGCTAGTCCCGAGTCAATTTCCCTACAAAGTACATCTAAAAACGATATGGTTATTGATCCATTTACAAGTGAAAGTAATCCAGAGCCAGTAAATTCAAATGTAGAAACAGTCATCACTTGTTGCCCCACAGAGGAACAGAGCTACGTATCTATAGAACCAGTTAATACCGATGCAACAAGAGAGGAGAATGCTGCTCAAGATTCCGATGTTAGTGTTACGATAACGGCAATACCAGCTGCTGTGCAAAAGAGACGAGATAGTATTGAACCTCCGAATGAACAATTAAATATAGAACCTCCTGCAGAAACTGTGAGTATTGTTCAGTATTACATAATTATAAAACTAAAAGTATTTATTTAGGTTGTCGAATCCACAAGTACGGAAAGTAAAGAAATCGAAGAAATAAATGTATGTAACAAATCTTCTCCTGTTGAACCTATAGTTACTGAACCTAGTGAGAGTGTGACTGAAGCAAGTGAATTGCCAAGTGAAGAAGCAAAAGAACCAGTATTATCAACAAATATAATCCAAGAACCAAATATTAATGAACCAACACCGAAAATATCTGAAGAACCTGAGATGCCTACATTAGAAGAAAAACAGCCTGAAATTGAAGAATCTAAAGAAAAAATAGAAGAGCCAGATAAAATTGAAATAGTTCCTGATATCAGTACAGACTTAATAGCTACTACTTCCGAAATAAGCCAAACTACAGAAATTACAGAAGAAACTAAAATAAGTGAAACTGTGCCAGTAGAAGAAGCATCTGCACCTGAAAAAATTGAACCAGTTCCACCTACACCAGAAGAAGAGGTTATTGTTGAGCCTAAAATGTCTGAGTCAATTGAAACTAAATTAGATGAACCTATAGTGACTGAACCAAAAGAAGCTGAACCTGCTTCAACGACTGAAGTTGCCACTGCAGCTCCTGAAATTATACCTACCATCCCTGACACTCCTGAAGTTTCAGAAACCCCTATGGAAGTGGATGTATCAGAAACAAGTACAGAAACTGCCGAAACTAGTACTGTTCCAACAGAAAATCAATAGTTTCTCATTTTGTACAACATATATAATCATCAAGTATCTACATTATAATTTGTTTTGTAGTTATTCAGGGTTTTATAACAAAATACATTAAATTATTCTCAGTTAATCTTCCTTTTGTACGATATATTACTCAATGTTTTATCGAATTAATAATTAGTCTTAGCAAGTAATGTTTCTTTTTTTATATATAAACAAATGTAAGTGCCTACTTTTATTTTATTTTTACTTAATATTCCTTTCTCAGTATTTATTGTATTTTGTAATTTTCAACTAAACAAATTATCAGCAATAAATTTCATTTAACAATAAAACTGTAAATCAATACAAAACTGTTACAATTAATGTATTTATTATAATGAAGAATGGAGCATTTATTTTTTATATTACGGGATTTATGTACTGCTGCGTTTTATTTAGACTGATGTCCAATAAAATTATTTATATTTGAAAATATATAGACAAAGTGTGGGAACAAACTTTGGAATACGTATTTGCAAATGATGATTTATATAAATTTGTGATTTCATTATAAATTTATCACCCCATATGTTCAATTTATTCTAGATATCAAAAGATAATCATTGGAAAACAAATATATAAATTTTATTTAAAATAACTCATTTTAATAAATTCATAGACTGGATACCGCTTTGTTACAATACTACAAATCCAAATAGCGGCCGGAATGATATCAAAGCAATACATACACTCGACACAAAGATTTAGTTAATATAAAACCAAACATAAATACTAAAAAGTAGGTAAATCTGTTGGTACAAAGATTTGAAATTTACAGCAGTAGTTGAACAACGCGGCTAGCTTTTTGGTTTGGAAGTAGCATGTTAATGACACTTGGGTTTATGTTGCTCCAGAAAGTAAAACTAAGATCTGCCAAGCAGGATTGTCGCGAGTGATGCTGCTGCTGTGTGTTAAACATAAATATTCCGTGTTTATAGTATATAAAGTGAATAGCTTATGCGTGTTGCAAAGATAATTCAAAATTACACCAAAAAATTAGGAACCAAAATATGGACTGGTATAAATTTTGTTGAATGCGAAGTGTACTGACAGATTTATCTCTTCTTTGATTTTTATTTTGGGTTGCTTTGATCCGAGTAACCAGGAACTTATGTTTAAGCTTACGAATAATGTAAATATTTGTAATACCATGAAAATGCAACCTTGTAATAATAATGCTTTATAGTCCAGGAGTTTTGGCAGATCAGACTGTATTTTGGCCATAGAACACTTCTGTAGAGTCAGCACATCAGGTGTTGGGACACCTGGCGCCGGTATGCTAAGAAAGGTGTAATTTTAATTTGTAATCAAAAATCGTTTTGAAAAAGCTGAAAATTCAACTGCCGATAGTCGATGCATTATAAAACTTTAATCAAGCAGTATGACAGCTTAATAATCGAACGCTCGGCGTCAGCTGCATACATGTTGCAAGAACTAACTAAATGCAAATGATTTGATGATATTTTCTCTACGTGGCACGTCTGAACAGAACGAGTGATTTTATCAAACTGATGCAGTGACGTATTTGTGGCAACTATGACGCATTGGTTGACTACGCTGCATTTGCTGCTTAGTTCTACCAATGAATGATTTTTTTTTTTTACCTGCACCTTATTACGACTTCAATTGGGTGCTGACTGATTGGGTTCTATAAAAACTATGTCTGACTGACCGCTGTTTAGTTAGCAATTCCTAGCAATAAAGTGTTGTTCGGTATAAAAATACTCATAACTTTGTTATAAAGCAAGCTAAAAGAAAAGTATTTTGAATAGCTGAAGAAATGCTGATTCCAAAAATGCCAAGAATGAAAGTACCTAATTATTTGTAGAACTAATTAGCAGTTAATTAAAATGCCAAATAATCAATTAATTAACAACAACAATTAAAAAAAAATATTTATTTTTTTTGATAGATCTTTATGAGTACATTACGAATCCGCAATCAAAAGTTTTCGCGGAGTTAACATAAAATAATTAAAAATATCTAAATACAAAAAACAAAAATTAATTAGTCATTGTAACTTTGTTATAGAGCAAGCTAAAAAAAACAATAACAGATATGAATAGCTCAGAAAAAAGTGATTCAAAAAATGCCAAGAAAGTACCTAATTAATAAATTGTGGAGATAATTAGCAATTAATTAAAATAGCAAATAATCAACTAATTAACAACAACATTTTAAAAACAATTATTTTTCTGATAGATCTTTATGAGTACATCAGAAATCTGCAATCAAAAGTTTTAGCGGAGTTGAAATAAATTAATAAAAATAAAAAAAATAAAATTACTAATTACACAATAATTCGATATTGCTAGCATTACGATTTTAGTTTGAACAAACTTATGTGGTATTATTGGAAAGCTGACAATGAGAGGATTCTAAAAAGCTCATCGCATGAGTTAGCGGAGTTAAAACTAACCAATTAAAAGGATCGTCAAGTTGTCTTCTACAAAAAAATAATTTCACTATAAATTAATATTGCTAGCATTACGATTTAAGTTTGAATAAACTTGTGTGGTATCATTGGAAAGCTGACAATGAGAGGATTCTAAAAAGCTCATCGCATAAGTTAGTGGAGTTTAAACTGACCAATTTAAAGAAGTGTCAAGTTGTCCTCTAGAAAAAGCTAATAACACTATAAATTGTTATTGCTAGCATTACGATTTAAGTTTGAACAAACTTGTGTGGTATCATTGGAAAACTGACAATGAAAGGATATATATTTTTTTAATTGTTGTTGTTAATTAATTGATTATTTGGCATTTTAATTAACTGCTAATTAGTTTTACAAATCATTAATTAAGTACCTTATTGGCATTTTTGGAATTAGCGTTTTATCAGTTATTCAAATCTGTTTTTATTTTTCTTCTAGCTTGCTTTATAACAAAGTTATGAGTATTTTTATACCGAACAATACTTTATTGCTAGGAATTGCTAACTAAACAGCGGTGTCTGACTGTTTGTTTCATGAATTTAATAACATAATTTGATATATTCCCAAATTTCAGCTTTTTTAAATCATTTGCATTGAGTTAGTTCTTGTAGCATGTACGCAGCTGTGCTAACGCCGTGCGTTTGATTATTACTGTCTGACTGCTTGATTAAGGTTTTGTAATGCATCGACTATCTGCCGATGATTTTTTAGCTTTTCCAAAACAATTTTTGAGTAATAATTAAAATTACACAATTAGCGTGCCATTTTCAGGTGTTTCGACACTTGGGGTGTTGATTTTACAGAGACGTTCTATGACCAATATACAGTCCGATCTGAAAGTATCAGACTTACAAAAATATTTGCACTTTTTTGTTACCAGCTGGACTACTACTGTTGGTTTGTTTATTTACAAATATGTATAAGCATCGATTGATGGTTGGAGTAAAAATTCCTCATTTGGTATTAAAAGTTTTACCAGATTTCTGCATTTTAGGAGTTGTTGTTTGTAAGAATATTTCTGGAATAAAATAACTTCCAACAAGCTGCTTACCTTAAAATAATAAATTTCTATGTCTTTATGTGAGTAATTCCATCTGTCCCTAGGGACACTCTTTCAATTTTTTGTAGTCTCTAATGTAACAAAGGGATATGTTGTTCCTTAATGCATACCATATCGTTCCTTTTAAGCGATGTGGTGTGAGATGATGTTCATTTGCTTTGTTCTTGCAACTGGTTCAGATACTTTTTGTTTGATTT
This sequence comes from Tachinus rufipes, assembly GCA_963932245.1. NCBI lineage: Eukaryota > Metazoa > Arthropoda > Insecta > Coleoptera > Staphylinidae > Tachinus > Tachinus rufipes. The sequence continues at coordinate 63,549,357 of OZ010745.1, read as the reverse complement.
TGGTTATATGCTGCCAGCAAAATAATCGATTGATAGACAACCTTTAGATGTTTAATTCTGGCAGATCTGTTAATCACCCGATTAAAAAATATCCTAGAGTTTGCGGCTCCAAGTCTTCAGAATTGTTAAATAATGGCCTTAAATTGAGACATGGTAAGTCAGTAATATCTCAAATTTTTTGTAGCTGAAGGTATTGTTGCTACTTCTGCCGTCAAAGTGTAGGAATTTGAATGGAATAAATTTTTCCTTGGGTTATTTGGGTTTCAAAACTTATTTGATCATTCTTCAGCAGTTTATTATTTCTTCCGACAAAATTCGTTCCATTGTTGAAATATATAATAATATATATTTATTAATAAAATTTATATAATACAAAACAATACTGAATGTATAATAAATAATAAAAATAAAAATAGATTCTTCCCTCTATCATCACTTGAGGTTTGAGGGTTTAATCCCATCTCAAGTTATCGGTATTGAGGGCTCGTGGTTGTTGTTGTTTTTGTTTATTTTTTATATTTTGTCATGTAATAACGTATGTTTTATTTTTAATTTAAATGGTACATAATTTAAAGTTTTTATGTATGTTGGTAGGCTGTTATATTGTTTTATTGTTTCTGTTGTTAGTATCTGGTTGCACTTGACTGTCGAATACTTTGTTGTTCTTATGTGTGATTTTCTTCTTGTTTGGTGATTGTGTATTTCTTTGTTGGACTGTAACGTTATATTGCTTTTTATCATTTTGTTGTTTATTTTATATATCATTAATATGTTGTTTAAAGTTATCATTTTGTTAATATTTAGCATTTCTTTGTATAGTTCGGTTGTTGGTGTTCTTCTATCCATTGTGTATAAAATTTTGATAAGTTTGTTTTGTTGTCTTTGTAGTTTATTAATGTTTTTTTGCTTGTGTTTCCCCATATATGGTTTAAATATGTATTATATGATGTAAATAATGCATGGTATATAGATATTTTTAATTGTTTTGGGAGATAATTTTTTATTTTCCATACTGCTGCTATAGTTGCTGAATTTCGTTTAACAAGTTTATTTATGTGAGTATCCCATTTTAAGTTATCTTGGATTGTTAATCCTAGATAGTTAACTTCTTTAATTTGTTTAATCTTTTTGTTATTTATTTTTATTGTGATTGGAATTTCTTCTTGTTTGTTATTAAAGATCATAAATTCTGTTTTTGTTTCGTTAATAGTGAGTAGGTTATTATAATACCATGTTTCTAATTTTATTATGTCTTCTTCGATAAGTTTTTCTATTTTTTTGTTTTCTTTTCCTGAGTATATAATCGTCGGCATATATGTAAGGTGTACCGTGTAGTTTTAGTTCTAATATGTCATTTGTATATAGTATGTATAATGTCAGCGGTAGGATTCCTCCTTGTGGAATTCCGTATTCAGCTTGCATCGGTTCGCTTTCTATAGAGTTTATTTTTGTTTTTTGTGGTCTGTCTTTGAGGTATGTGTTTATTAGGTTCAGTTCGTTGCCTTTTATTCCTATCGCGTCTAGTTTTTCTATAAGCTTTGATTTTGATACAGTATCAAAAGCTTTTTTCATGTCGATGAAAATTGCTACTACGGTTTCTTTTTGATCTAGTTTGTTTTTTATGTGATCTACAAGATCATAGGCTGCTGTTGTTGTTCCCGAGTATTGTAGAAAAGCATATTGTTGTTTGTATATTATACTATTTTGATTTATATGTTCTGTTAGTCTAATATGGATTACTTTTTCTAATATTTTATTTAATGTTGATAGCAGAGAAATTGGTCGATAGTTTTCTGGTTTTGTTTTATCTTCTTTTTTATGTATAGGCACTATTATTGTTTTCTTCATGTAGTTTGGATATATACCTGTGTCAATGACTTTATTTATTATGTGTACTAAAACTGGTGTTAGTGTTGTTTTATTTTGTTTTATTATGTTGTTTGTAATTTTGTCAAAGTCGGGTGTTTTGTTTTCTTTTAGTTTTATTATTATTTTGTGGATTTCTTCTTGTGATGTGTGTTCAAAATGTAAGTCGGTTATTTTCTTTTTTATTGTGGTTGTATGTGTATTGTTGCTCGTTCTTGTAATTTGTTTTTCTGCTAGAGTTTTTCCAATATTTGTAAAGTATTCATTTATTTCGTTTGCTATTTCTATCGGTTCTTTAGTTCTTGTTCCATTTTGTTTTACTATTTCTTCAATGTTGTTTTGTTTTGGAGTTTGTGTGTTAAGCTGTTTATTTATTATTTCCCATATTTTTGTGGGGTTATTTTTATTAGTTAGAAATTTTTTTTTATAGTATAACATTTTAGTATTCTTTATGATGTTTGTAGTTTTTTTCTTCTGTTTGTAATATTCATTTTTTGTTGTTTCATTATTTGGATATTTAAGGTGATTTTTTTGTAGTTTGTTTCTTTTTTCAATATTGTTCAACACTTCTTTGTTGATCCATGGGCTTTTTTCTGTTCGTTTGATTCTTATTTTGGTTTGGTTGTTTTCTATAATTACTTGCAGTTTTTTTGATAGTTCTTGAAAATTATTTATATCTTTTGTGTACATGTTATTGATATCTTTTGTTATTTTTTTGTAATCTGTGAGTGTGTGCTCAAAGTACTGGTATATTTGTTTGGTTTTTTGTTTTCTTTTTATTTTGGTTATTAATTCACAATGATCTGATATGTTTGAAGGTAATATTTTTAAATCTTCTATTTCCTGTTTGTTGTTTGTAATAATATGATCTAATATGGAATTTTTTCCATTTGGATCTGGATTCTTTCTTGTGTAGTATTTTATAGATGTTTTATTTATTATTTTATATCCATTTTCTAATGTTCTTGTATTCTTTTGTTGTATTATCATTTTCTGCAATGTTGACGTTTAAATCGCCTATTATTATTTGTGGTTTCTTTCTGTTGATTATATTGTTTTTTAATGTAGTTTTAAGATCTTTAAAGTTTATTCTAGGTGGTTTGTATATTAGAGTTATTGCAGTATTTTCCTTTTTTAATTGTATAGTTAATATTTGTATGTCTTTGATTGTTTTACTAGTTATTAATTTATATTCTGTACCTTTTTTAATGTACATTGCAATTCCTGTTCCTTTTGTGTTTCTAGAGTTGTATTCTACATTGTAATTTTCTAAAGTATACAGTTCTTGGTTATATGGTTTAAGCCAAGTTTCAGTTATAGCAATTATTGTAGGATTATTATGTATGGTAGATATAAGTTCAATTTCGTGATATTTGTTTTTTACACTTCTTGCGTTGTGCAGATATATAGTATACATTTCAGATTTGTGTTTATTTATTTTGTTTACAATTGGTTTTTTTTTTGTTTTTATTCTAAACTTTCTATATCGGAAAGATTTTTAATTTTAATTTTTATACTTGCTTCTGTTTTTCTTATGTATATGTTTCCATCTCGAGTCCATAGGTATTTATATTTAAGCTCCTTTCTTTGTTCTCTTGCTTTGTAAAACAGCATATTTGTTTGTGCTGTTACATAGAATGGAATTTTCTCGTTTGTAACTATAATTTTTTCAAACAATTTAAAAATGTTTCTATTGTCAGACTGGTCACCATTTCAAGATGCACCGCTTTTATAAAAAAAAAAATAATTTAAGTACTGATATATCTGCACTTATAATCCGTTGGTTCGATAAGGTTTAATGTTTGTTCAGGTTCTGGTTTAGCACAACATACATTCTTGCGTGACCTTTTTTTACTGTTGGTCTTCTACTAATGATAAAAACTTAGATCGCAAAGTATTTAATAGTAGATTTACCCCGCCGCCATGTAGTTGCTTGCGATGCTCATGGTTTATTATTATTTTGGTCATGGTGTTGGTTTTAAGCAACACTATTGGATGTTGTTCATTGTAAGGAAGTTTTGAATATAAGAGTCGTGCTCTAACTTGTACGATGTCATGCATGTTGAGAATCGGATTTAATCTTCTCATATTGCTTGATTCTCTTACGTTTTTTTTGACATTTTAAAACATTGATAACTTTCAAAAATTTGGTTTGTTATACCAGCCTTATAATTCTGGTAAGTTTAGTTTTATTTAGGTATAATGACTGTTGCCTTGGTCTTAATTTTTTATTAAAAAACTTTTTCATGCCACCATAAAGAGAGCAAAATTAAAGCTAGGTTGATTCCTCATAAGATTATGTCAACTGTATTGTTTAATAATAATACATGATGCCAGTGATTGTTTGAAAATAAGAAAAATAAAAATTGTATTTTGCTAATCATGTTTGTAATAAAGATTTTTTATAGTTTTGATTGGGATTTGATCGTCGAGTTTGTCCAATAATATTTCCGTGCGATGTGTTTGTTTATTGCTTTTTTTTGTTGTTGTTGCCGTTAGCTGGACTAGCAACCAGGCACCGCATAACTCGAGACAAACAACAGATTTTAGTAGAGTTACTTTTGGTTTTAAACAAAGTAAGTGTATTTTTTTACTCGCCATTTTTTTACTTAAATCTAACGTAAATACTCTAAATGCTCTTTCTGAAACGTCACAAAAACCATGTACTTAATGTCTTGATCATTTTTTTCCAATCTTGACTTGGTCCAGTCACTCCAATTGATCTTCATATGTTGCCCACCTAAAATGAAGATTCTTAGGGATGGATTTGTCCCAATTAAGCTTTAACTCTCACAAATTTTGCATTATAATTTTAGCTGCATTTGTGACTAGTGCAAGTAATCTTAGCAGATCTAATATATAGGCTTATTTAGACATGTTTGCTGGAGTTCTTGATGAAAAGTGAATTCAAGTTTGTTTTCTTTACTATTCATAAAAACACTAAGGTTTAATGTTGATTCATAATCAAACAGTAGGTATTTTATTAGCTTGTATGTGCTTATTGGCTCGGGTTTCTTAAATTGCCATAAAATTTTCTTGACCACGTGTGTGCATTTTAATTTATTATATTATTTTGTTTTGTTTTTGGTTAGTATCGATGCTTTCAAAGTTTGCTAACAAATTGTCTTGTATGGTTGGTCCAACGCAGAGAGCGTTATTTAATAATAACCCGGTGGAAGTTTTGGTTGAACCATCAAATAAAATTTTAATCTTTGTTGTAATACTATCTGCCAGATATAGATAGTATCCGCTTTTCGTATCACTTTTCATTTTTATCTGTGTTTTATGTCTTCAGCGTTTTTGGATCACTTTGGTTTAATTCCCAAAATTCTTGCAACTTTTTGTTAATTTGCAATGTGAGCATTTTGTTTATTTGCAAAAATATAAATGCACAAACATTGACTGATGTGTAATAAAAACTGACTAAACATTACAATATGGATTGTTTATATACTAAAAATGGTTAAGGTAAAATACCTCATTTGGTATACAACCCACCTTTGGGGCTATATTTCTCTGGTAACTAATTTTAGACGTCCCCAGTTTGTTCTATGGCAGATGCAAAACCAGAGAAATAAATATTTAGTCTCTTAACTATGGAAAACAAAAATTTTAAAAACAATTTATCAGGTGAATCTATAGATACTTTGAAAACCACAGACTTGGTAAGTGTGTACAAATACTTTATCAACGGCCAAAATTGTTGTTTTTGAACCCGCCAAAAGAGGTAAGATCCAAAACCTTTGAGCAAAAAGACATTACTTCCAAAACCGAGAGCACCAAAAAAGAGGATTTGCTCCTGTACGTCTGTGCCCTCACCTAAACAATCTAGAAAGAAAGAAAAAACACAGGAGAAAAACCCAAGATCCCCTAAAAAAAAAGAGGGGGCCCAGCTACAAAAAAGTGCACCTTTGTGTGACTCACCCCCTGGGTAAAACAAAACCAAAAGTGAGTAGACTAAATTAATAAAGAAAGTTTTTACCCGAAAGCTAGATACTTTATTCACCCCAGGCAAAACACCTCTCACTTTCAGTGAGCTAACACACACACAGGAGAATTTTTTAAGATCAATTGTGATGATGTCGCTTTACTAGGGTGGCTTCAAATTTGTTTGGACTACAACCTTTGTAGCTTCCTGGAGGAGGCTGTGCAATGTACATACCCGGCCCTCTCATACGATAGAGAGAAAATGTTGGTGAGCTGCTCGCTTGACATGGCCAGTATATGAGAGACCCCTACAAGCGTTGCACATGCATACATCAGGCCACATAGGGTGGTTGAATGTCAAAACAACGGAATAAGGTCATCACTAGAAGAGGTACAACTAGCCTAATAAAGCCTATGTGCAGTAGAGTTTGGTTTACCTTCCAAATTTTAATCCAAAACCTCATTTAGTATTAAGGGTTTACCAAACTACTGTTATCCAGGAATTGTTGAATCGTTTTGCATTTCATAATATTTTAAATTGTTTTATCTGCAATGACCTAAGTCAATAAGCTAATAAAATTATTTCTAGAAAAAAATAACTTTTATGGTTAATTGCTCCATACAATTAATTAAAAAATAACGCACAGAAAACCAAATTATAGCCTAAAAAATTATTAAAATTGCACCAAAAAATTATTGGTTATGTAAACTAACAATTATAAGACGTTTTTGTTTATAAAACTTTGTATAAAAGAAGAATTTTATGTAATAAGTGTATAACATTATTCATCAAAAATTACAAAAAAAACTATTTTTTTGTTTACGTTTGCAAATATATTTTAGAGAACACATTTATTGTACAAAACTTTGCTGCATGAATTAACAATTGGCCAGAATACTTATTTTTTTTTTAGTAAAATTGGTCAATAAATTTGCTAAAAACTTATTCATGGCTACTAAAAACCTATTAAATGCATAAACAATTGTTGAAAATAACCCAATACATCAAAAACAATATTTTGACAGTTTTATCAAAACTGCAAATTGTTTTACATACGAATAATTGGTTTAGCTAGAAATTTGATTTAAAAATCAAAAAGCAAAAAATTGCCAGCGTGGACAGAAACCTTATTGACGTACTGTGAATACAATCCTCTTGCAGTTTGCAGGTTTATTAATTTTGTTTATTTTTTTATAAATAACCCTACCACTATATTTATTTCAAATGCATTTTTGATTGTCGCACACACCGCACACGACGGCTTTGCTGTCAAGTTAACAGCAGTCTTAAAATTATCTGTTAACTGAGTTTACTCTAACAAGTTATTGTGTATCAAAATGTGATAAAAGTACGTAAATATTCTTGGCTATGAATTTTAGTGTCGTGGAGCGGCTCAAAATGCCCCAGATCTGTTAGCAACAATCAAGTCCGCACAACAAATTAGCAATACGCTCACCGATAGAGAGAGGAAATTTGACAATTTGCTCGAGGTAACTTTATTCAGAGGTTGATACCGCAGATTATTTATATATAGTATTTTTAAGTGGTTCTCCAAAGAAACAATAACAGTTCCATCACGTAAATAATGGTCTACTTTAAGAATAACCATTTTATGTACAAATCTTAATAGTTTTTTTGTCATTCTATAGTAAGATTGAGCCATGTAACGTTTGGAGTTTGAACTACCGTTTTTATTTGATTTCAATAGTATAATAACATTTATGAGTTGACAGTAAATTAGTTTGATGTTTGACATTTACAAAATGGGACGCTTTACACTTGAAAAAAGTTGGGAAATAATAAATACTTACTTCCAAAGTGGCGAGTCTTCTACTCAAACGGTAAGAAATTTACAAAACAAATTTGATAAAAAAGAAGTGACTTCAACGCAGTTTGTGTACCAATTTGTAAAACAAGTTTGCAAAACTAGATCGTTACTAGATAAAACAACACGTTCACGTTCTCGTCCAGTGCACTTAGCCAAAAAAATTAATGCTGTTGCTCAAAGTGTGCGTGAACATGCATCAACATCAACTCGTTATCGTTCTCGGGAGCTGAACATTTCTCGCACTTCTTTTGAGAAGAATTTTGCGTAAAGACCTTAGTTTGAAGGCCTACAAAGTTCAATTAGTCTAATAAATGAAGCCTCATGACCATTCGATGCGTTTTCAGTTTGCCCAATGGGCTAAAAATCGTTTGGCCAAAGATGAGCTTATTTTTATCTCGGAGGCTAGCCAATATGCAAAATTGTCTCATTTTGAGATCAGAAAATCTAAAGACCTTAACGATAAGTGTTACGCTAACCATTCAGAGCCTTGAAACACAAAATCAAAGTTGCCATTTATGCGATTGAAGCGCAAACAATTAAAAATGTACTAAAAAATAGGTTAATCGGATGCGTTATTGCCAAGCCAGCCGGGGCAGTAATTTAAATGATGTTGTGTTTAATTCTTAAATAAAAATGTCCGATCTTACTAATAGACTCATAATTAAAAAAAAAATTAATTAGTTTTTTAATTTATAACTGATTCAAATTCGAAAAGTTAGATAACCCACTCTTTATTTTATTTTATTATCCAGAGACGTGTATAAAGCAAATTGTTTAATGTCGGGGTGTCAATGTCTAAAACCTAAAAAGAAACTTTAAAGTGGACTATAGTAACCCAAGAACAGATAGACCGGTATAATTGGCAACTTAAAATACACAAAAAATATGTTTGCTCTGTTACACTCATGATTTTGCACGAGGCTATTCTTAGCAGAACTATCATACACTACCAAAACTATGGTAATGCAAATAAACCAAACAAAACTGCAAAATCTTACGGGACAGATAACTGAACACTTTGGCTTAAATAAACACATAGAATAGAAATCCAAAAGATGTCTACAGAATGAAAAAACTTTACTACATCTGTTGAGCAAGTGCGTATACAATGAGAAACGCAGAATTTTTTTTTAAACAGAAACTAACTAAAAAATGTTTTTCATAAAAAAAAAACAAACTACTAGAAAAGCAACAACCACAATAGGACCAAGAGACTACAGTGCAAGGACGTTGAACAAAAGAAAAAAAAGTGAGTTGTAACTACCCATGGCTTTGTTCAACGGGATTTGTTGTTTGTGAACACAATTGTCAAAAAAAAGAGAAATGTTTATCTTTGTTTTAGACGGATACAACTGCAGAGGTTTTTTCTAAAAACAACTTTAAATACTTTAATTTAGTAGTAAATAGTTATAGTTAACGCACCTTGTTAACTAAAGCGTCCAAAATGTTTACTGCTATAAGCCATATCGACAGCATTATTTTCAAAATTGCACACTTTAACTGGTACCTGCGTGTACCGGGTTTAACGGCCCTAGATTTTTATGAAATGAAAAAAAGTTCCAACTATAATTTGCCTAAAATATTTTGACAAAATAAAGTCTAATCCTATTTAAATGTATAAGTAAAAAATTAAACAATTATAAAAAAAAAATTATTTACATTAGCCGTACTTGCGCCACTACAGGTTAGCTTCTTCTTTACCCGTAATGCTGGCAACTTACATAACGGGTGGGACTAGAGTTTTAAGTGGATTGACCACTAATAGAGCGGGTTGGGGAGTGTGAAAGTTTATAAACGTTGTAAGATTCAAATTCACAACTTTTGGTGCAGCAGTAAGATACCTAGATTACTGCCACGTTTCCTCCCTTCCTCCCAGTGCAAAAATATCTCAACCAGCTACAAATGTTTTTCAATTATCATAAATACTAAAAAACAAACAACTTTTCCATTTTTCTAATTTGCTAACCGGGAATTAACTAAAATGTATACTTAATAACAAATTTAAGCAGTCTATGGCTTTCCTCTACAACAAATAAATAAATTGTATCGCTGCACCTAACAGCTTTTTCTCTTGCATCTTTTTATAAATTTGCTGTATCATTAAAAAAAGTATTTATCATATTACTTTACACACCTGGCATTTATTAAGCGACATTTTTAATTTTTACGCAAATATTTCTAAATATAATTTATTGGAAGCAACCTCAAAAACAAATTTGTAATTTTTTTTAGTAGTCCCATTACGTTTTATATTCATTTCTCTATTGTTTTGAAAGTGATTGAATACCCAAAACATTTTTTAGTTCTTTCTTCAGCCACTCATGCACCTTGTCAGAATCATTTTACTATTACTCTTAAACTTTTTCCCACTTAATGCATCTTTAAGTGAACCAAACACATAATTGTTTGAGACAAGTAAAATGTGATAAACAAGCATTAACACGTTGTTATTTTAATTCTAGAATTAATTGTTTATTGAGCTATAAATGATTATTCAAAAATAATAATAAATTATTTCAAGAATTTTTTTATGGGTCTCAGGTTTGAGTCCTCCTTATCTTTAGAAAAAAATGTGTTGTGATAAGTACACTTTATTTCTAATAAAATGAAAAAAAAAGTAAGTTCCGTGTACTGTTTTAATGTTGCCTACATGTTAAAAAAGTCAATAATTTAGAGTGAAATTCCTGAATCTGCGGCAAAACTCCCAGATTTAATAGATTTCAAATCTAGTGTCGGTAATTACCTTCGTAGTAGAAATAGGCCAACGTTAAATAAATTTATTAAAGAAAAAACTAATGCTCATACCATTAGCGTCCGACACTTTTAATTAATAGAAACTACAACATTAACACATTATATTTTTTCGTAAAGCAGTAATTTTTATGTTTTTTTGAGATATAATTAGTCTGCTAAAGTTTTCCAAAAGTAAAACACATCTGAGATTTTTGTTTGTTATAAATAAGTTATTTTTTTGTTTGCTAATAATGTTAATAACTCTAAATTTTCATAAATGTACTTACTTGATTTCCTTTTACTTTGATTAGTTCTTTGCATCTGTCAACAATGTAAAAATAGCTATCTTCATCAAAGTAAGCAACATCACCGGTATGAAGCCAACCATCTTCGTCTATAGTTTCATGGGTAGCTTTTTCATTATTTAAATATCCTGCCATGACCTAAAATAATTTATTTATTAAAGATATGTATGAGATTGTTAGTTTTTTTGTATTACTTGAGGTCCTTTAACAAGTAATTCTCCAGGCTGATGTGTACCTAAAGCTTCACCTGTAACTAAACTGACAATTTTGGCTTCAGTTCCTGGATACAAAACACCAACAGTTCCAATTTTAGAACGTGGAGTCATGAGTGGCATGAATAATGTTACTGGAGAACTTTCAGTCATACCATAACCTAAAAAAAAATAATATAGTTATTTAATTTCAATTGCAATTTTTTTAAATAATTTGTTATTAGTTAGTAGTTATTCTTGAAATTTATCTAGTATATTGCATTTTGTAGATATAATTAACAACTTTTTACTAATAATTTGTTTTGTTTGATTTATTAAAATAACTATTCTGAAATTACCTTGTCTAATAATTACATTATCTCTTCCTAATTTTTCTTTAAACTTTTGTATTAATCCTTCTGTAGCAGGGGCAGCTCCAGACGTTACACTTTTTAATGAAGACAGATGATCTTTTGTTACAGCTGGGTGTGACGCCAAAAATAATAGCAGTGATGGAACAACAAATAGATATGTAGGCCTATGTTCAATAAGTGCCTTGATGTATTCTTCTGGTGTAAATTTGGGCAATGTTATTAAATGTAATCCTTCTTTAATTGAAACATTCATGATACCGTTGAATCCGTATATGTGGAAAAATGGCAGAACGGTTAGTACTTTTTCTTGATTTTCTGTAAGGTATAAAAAAGTAAATTACAACATCCAAACATTATAATTATTTTAAAATATAAACTTATTTTGTAGAAAATATATTTATAATAGTAATAATTAATTTAGTTAACATATATCAACATAAAAATTAAGTACATTGTATCTAACAAAATGTAAATTTTACAGGAGACATAAAAAGATTATTTAAAGTTTAACAAATTGCATCTGTATATAAATATAAACAAGTTACAATAATAACGTTAAAAGTACATTGGATTGCAGTACAAGTTACAAATACAGGGCATCAAAGTGCAAACATCAATCATATCTATTTTCTTTACAAATATCGCATTATGGTTTTATAATATCAAATCGTTTTGCACAAAGATACCTATCACCAGATCAGAAACGGTCTTGCCGATCATAGTTATTGTTAAAATTTGCTGAAATGTTTTGAAATGCTCTGTACTAATGCACTACTATTATGTAAAACAGCAAAAAAATATTTATTTAGTGAATTGATACAGAATTTATGCAAGTTAGTGCAGTTGACGGTTTACACATTATATTCTTAAAATAATAAATCATAGGTGTGATCGCTTCATGCACCCGTTGCGTTAGGGGTCGAGAGCGACTATTTTCGATCAAGTCACACTTGACAAACGCACCACCAGAAAATATTTGGCGTTTATGGGAGGATGTTTTATAAAATATCATTGTTAGTCTTGCAAGTACAATACTTTTTTTTTAATTTGTAATATACATAATCTTTAAATATCTTTTTAGCCCTGAGGAAGATAACAAAGTTATCGAAACGTCGGCATTAAATTTTTAGCATAAGCTAGTTTTTTATTTTAAAATATCCTACATCCAAATCATATTAATTAAAACTTATCTAAAGGATATAACCAAAAAAGTCAAAATATACATAATAAAATGTTCATTGTAATAAATAAATCAGTAGATTGCTTTATTAAAATTAAAGCAAAACTGGCAAATACAGTTTTTAATGGTAAATTTTTATAAAAAATATTTGAATACAAAAGTAAAGATTATAAAATTATACACCACCGTGCAAAAGAAGTTGTTTTAAATCTTATGTCCAATAAATCTAAAGAAGTATAGGAAAGTGTCTACAATAAATTTTTAAATTAGTGTGACATGAAAAACGTAATTCGTACACGCAAAGCGTAACAGGTAATGTAAAGAAATAAGATGATAAAAAAATTAAATTAAATTTTTTTATTTATCAACCAAGAAATTGAGATTTTTTTTAGTAGTTAGTGCTTCAACTAATACTTGTGTTTTGATTTATAAACAAAATATTTATAATAATTACATTTGAACGTTTGTAGATTGTATTAATTTTGGGTGTTGTGATATCAAAGATCTTAAATTGGCCTTACGGAGTAAAGTACCAAATACTAAAACTAATAAGGCTAAATTATTATGTGACCCTACGCCCAACAAACTTAACAGAACAACGTTTTTTTTTTTTGTAAAATACCTAAAAGGAATATGTCATCAAGTAGTACTTCATAAGATTAGCTGTGTTCCGCAAAAAGTGGCTAATTTTTTAAAATTAAACGATACTTTGCAAAGAAAATATTAAAACTAGATCAACTTATCACCAGTACAATCATTACTAACAATATTAGCACAATTAATTACAATGACATGGAAAAAGTTACAAAAACACTTCCTGGGGCAGAAACAACAAAAAAGTTTTTAAAAAACAATTAAAACTGTAATAGTAGATGTTTAAAGTGATCTTAATAATTCTAAAAAAGTGAAAATTGATATCAGCAAGTTTATTCAATTTTCAAAAATACTCAAATTGCAAATTTAATGTTTTATTTAGAAATTAATTTATATTTACAATTTTTGTATTATACTTGTTGTTAGTCAGAGGCTTATGATTTTTTTCTGATATTTAATTTTGCAATCTATTTAACTATTTTTTAAGATATTTGTAGCGTTTTTTTAAATAAATAACTAAAACGCCAACTGACTGAATTTGGTAATAGGGTGTCTAAAAAAAAAATGTTTTTCTTAATTTTCGGCATATGCTTTGCTCAGCAATTTTATAAAAGGGTAGTTTCATTTCACCAGAGCAGAATGAGGGGTGTTGATAAACTTGCTTTAGTATTTTGTTTTTGTTTCTATAACTTTTTAGTAGTCTTTTGATCAATTCATAAAGGTATAAAACCCTTAAAAAAAATTTTATTTAGTTTTTTGGCGTTTTTTTTACTTTGACTTTAAAAGCCGCATTTTTTGGATATAAATCGCATTTTTTATTTTTTTTTTATTGCTGAAGTTGACGTATTTTGATGTAAATTAGTTAGAAAATATAAATTTGTTCTGTGTATTTGGGTTTTAGGGGTCTAAAACTCAAAAATCTGCAAAAATAAGCCTATTCTTCAAAATAAACTTTAACAATACACCAAATATTATTAAAAATTTAAATTCTGGCAACAATTCTACATAGAAAATAGTGAGTGTAGTGCTCATAAACCGTAACAAAATTCTTTAAGAAAGAAATTTTGCTAAAATTTTCAGGCAAAAAATGCGTTAAAAATTAATTATTTTTTCATATTCACAAAAAATGTTATAAACACACTAGGGTGTAGTTTAAAACTTTGTTTATCAAATTTTGATAAGCGCCGAACAGATTATGTTTGAATGCCAAAAATAAAAATATTCTTAAATTTTGGCGCCAATAGATCATAAATTTGTGCCGCAAGCGCAAAAACTATCAAACAAAAAGTAAAATCGCCCAAAATTGATTCAAACAACAAAAGATGTCTTTGTAAAACTATAAGCCAAATAATTTTTTTTTTAAATTAAAAAAAAAATTGTAAGGGCCAATATTACAATAGTGGTTTAAACTGCAAGTTTACTAACTGCTAGTTAAAATTTAAATCGCTAGTTAGTGGAATCGCGTATTACAATTGTCTCTATATTTTATGTCAACAAAGTATTTAAAATCTTAACCTATAAATTGAAGCGTCAAAAAATTGACATTAAAATTTTATTTAATAAATATATTGAATATCTAACAACAACAAAAATGCAAATTAATAAATATGGATAACTCCTTATAAACAATAATAAGTTTCCAGTAATCACTATTAATATAATACACCCATTTCTTATAAGTAATAACTCACATAATTTAAGGTTATTTAAACTGCTAGTTAAATCGTTAATCGCTTATTTCCGCCAGTTAGCTATCCAGATATTTTAATCCACAGTTAGCATTTATCCACGTATGTGTGAGTTAAACCACTATTGTAATTTCGGTCCTTAGTAAAGAAAAAATGATAAACGACACTGACTATTTTCTATGTAAAATTGAAAACTCAAATTTTTAATAACATTTGGTGTTTCTCTAAACGCTGCTAAATATGTATTTGTAAAAGCTTATGTTTTTTTAGTTTTAGACCTCTAAAACCCAAATACACAAAACAAATTTTTATTTTCCAACTAATTTAATCAAAGTACGTCGACTTTGGCGGTTAAAAAATCTAAAAAATGTAGGGTATAGAATTGAAATGATGATTTGGATTGTACGAAAAATTTCTGATTAATTTCACTAGTAAATTTTTTTTTTAGTTAAATTTGCAATTTTTAAACAAAATGTTATAAAACAACAAAAAAACTAAAAAAAAAATCAAATTTTTCAATGCACTTCTTCTCTGCTCTGGTCCGTTTAAAATGAAATTGCTCACAAATTAAGTATAAAAAATAAAGAGTTAATAATGATTTTATGTAGCATTGTTTATAATAACTAACGCACTTATACATTATTACGTAGAGACAGAGTATTTGAGAGTGTGTTGAGATTATTCACAATTAGCCCAAAAAGATCTTCGAATTGTGTAAAACAAAGTGCATTGGCATAAGGTCATTGAGATATTTGACAGCTGTGGCCATGCAAGGTACGCTGCCAAAGTTAGAGTTATACTTAGCTGTAAAATTTTTTTATTCATGTGAAGTTTTAGGCATTTTAAAAAACCAAAAATTACACATTAAATTTTTTTACTAAATTTGCATAAAATCGATAAAATTCATCAAATGTAATACTATTTTTTATACTAAATTTGTATTAAATTACTTACAAAATTAATTGTTGCATAAAAGGTCATATTTCCTTATAAAATTCATCAAAACTAATTTGTATACTAAACTTGCATAAAATTTCTCATAAAAGTTAATTGTTGCATAAAATTTGCATAAAAAACATATTTTGATAATAAAATTTATCAAAATATATATTACACAAAAATGTCATTTTTCATACTAAACTCGTATAAAATCGCTCATAAAACCTAACTGTTACATAAAATTTATCAAAAATTACACAACATTTCTTACTAAATTTGTATAAAATTGCTTGCAAAACATAACTGTTACATAAAATTTGCACAAAAAACATACTTTCTTAGAAAATTTATGAAAATTGACATTTTTTATGCTATTATTATTATTTATATAAAAACGCTCAGAAAAACTAATTTTTGCATAAAATCTGCACAAAAAAACATATTTTTGTTTAAATTTCAATAAAATACCGTTTTAATACTAAACTTGAATAAAATTGCTCAAAAAAGCTTAGATATGCATAAAATTTGCACAAAAACATATTTTCTTACAAAATTTATTAAAAGTTCGCATTTTCTTATATTAAATTTGTATAAAATCGCCTAAAAAAATAATTTTTGCATTAAATTTGTACAAAAAACATACTTTCTTACAACATTAATTAAAAATTCTCATTTTTTATACTAAATTTGCGCATAAAAGTTTATTTTTGCATAAATAAATAAACCATATTTTCTCTGAAATTTAATAAAAATTACTGTTATTATACCAAATTTGAATAAAATTGCTAAGCAAAAATTACACAAAATTACCATTTTCATACTAAATTTATATAAAATCGCCCATAAAAGCTAACTGTTACATAAAATGTGCACTAAAAACAAACTATTTTAGAAATTTATTAAAAATTTACATTTTTTTATACAAAATTTGTTTAAAATTTTTCAGAAAAACTAATTTTTGCATAAAATTTGCAGAAAAAAAACATTTTATTTTTTTGATATTTATTAAAAAAGAACCGTTTATATACAAAATTGCTTAAAAAATTAATTGTTGCATAAAATTTGCGCAAAAAACAGTTTCTTATAAAATGTATACATATAATGACAGTTTTTTTAGACTAAAATCTCTCAGAAAACTTAATTGTTGCACAAAATTGTTTTAAAATGACGCAAACCCATTTTTTCATAAAATTTATCAAAAATTACATAAAATAACCATAAAAAATAAAAACTAAACTTATCCTTTGATATAGTACTCCGATGACGACTACCTGTCAAAGTAATAAAAGTTTAAAAGCTTCTCAGAAGGTTTCAAGAAAATATTTGAATTTTTGTCAGCTTTGATTTTGTCACTTTCTGAATAATCCGATCGACAAAATCATGCAAAAATCAAAGTAGAATCAATGCCTTATTACTACAAAATACAATCCGTTACGACTATTTTAAGACCAGCACCGTTCTTTTGAGTCTCTCAACTATTAAAAACCAGCCTTTTTAAGACTTTTTATGCAAATTTACCTAAAAAAGAATCATCAAACACCAAATTTAAAAACTGTAGTTACAATTATTTATGCTCTGTAGAGGTTAAAAAACGTGTGTTGACATTTTATGTTTATGAACATAATTTCTACGTAATGATACTTAACGATAATAATTATCCAAAAACCTACAAAGCTCAAATTTAAATGAAAATCAAAGAAAAAAGAGTCATACTCAAATATAAATAATTGACCCTTGGCCGCTGTGATTCGATTGACTGATTTTGAATAAATTATTAATTCATTTCATACTCAAATATGTCAAAAAAAAATGAATAAAACATTTTTTGAGAAACCTTAATACTTATAAGTATTTATTTTAATAATTATATAGAGTGTAAATAAGAAAATCTTCCATACTTTGATAGGTGATTAATATATAGTACGTCTACGAACTGAGTTACAAAGAGTATCTTAAAAAAAAAAATATAGACAAATAATATTTATTTTTTGGCATAAGTTAATTTTGTATTTTTATAAGATCATAAATAAAAATGTTATTAACAAATTGTTGCCGTCCGAACATTAAGTTGTTGTTAGTGCTCGTATATTTGTTTTTTTTTGCATTGCAATAAATTACTAATCTACGCTATGAGTATTAAGTTTCAAAACTGTATTATTGTATCCAAAATGGTAATTTGAATTTGTGTAATAAATTGCTAAAGAAAATACTTACCATACATTGTAATATAAAACTAGAAAATGAAATGATACTTTTAAAGATAAATGCAACTAAATGTTAAAATAATACATAATATGTTTTCAATACAAGGATATATTATTTAATTATATCTCATTGCCAAATTCTTTTCTTCTTTATCATTATTGTCATTTATTAATTTAAAAAAGACATATTATCAAAAGGGTAATGGGTCATCTAGTTACGATAACAAGATCCAAATATGTTGTACAAATCTATGTATACAGTACTATTCAGTTAATTTTATATTTAAATATCAATACGAGAGCTATAATCAAATTCATAAATTTATTAAATCATAAAATTAATTATTATTTTTTAAACTTATTTATAATATAAATAAATCTCAAAATGTAGTTTTATAACATTATTTGATCATTCTGTAAAGTGTAAATGATGTATAACATTGTTTGTATTTAATAACTAAAATATTTATAAACATATTAAAATTGTTTTGACTGGTGTATATTTGCTAAGATTGCTTAATGGATTTTATATTCGTTTCCTTTGATGTTTGTTTTAAATTTTTGTTGTTTACGAAGCTAAAGTATAATTTAACAAAAAAAACTAGTAAAAGATTTAAACTAATAAAATAAAACTAATTGGAATATATTGATATTGAGAGCCTAACTACTAATTTTTGGTTACAACTAATAGTTTTTGTTTACAGCGTCTATAGTTACAAATAGACACATATTCAAAATTTGTTTGCGTGAAATATGCAGGGGCTCATCCTACAGATCAGTGATCAACCTGTTTTGTTTGGAATTGTATCTCAAGTCACTCAGTATTTTTATTTTATTATTAATTAAGACATTCTGATTCGTATCTGTTTTTGGAATGGCAACGGCATAAATCATAAGATAGATAAACTAGAAGCGTTTATCTTTGATAATAAAATTAATATGATGATATTATCTAATACCTTCTTAGCTCTTGGAAACGATTATAATATTCCAAACAGTTTTAAGTATTTGGAAAACACGTTTGTAGCACAAAGACTTAGAAATGTTACCGTTGTGAAACAATCAGCCGACCATTGTTGAATTGAACGCGCATTTGATGCAATTTAATGTTTTTGGCCTGGGACTGATAAAGTTGATTTAACAACTGTTGCAGAAAACTTTTACTCAAAGCACCTAGCTTGGCAAAACACACTAATAAATGTTAAAGGCAAAATACTGTTAAAGTATGCTCAGTGTAAAGACTATGCGGTACTAAAGCTAGATATGCCAACTTATTACAATTACTGAGGGTTTCCTGAGGATGTACTTAACATTGCGTTACGCATTGCAGTTCAAACTGCTATTTTGGTCATTACGGACCTCAGCTCAGACTCATAGCTCAGTAGTTTTACATCGTTCTACCAGACTTTCGCATATCCTAAAAGAGAACAGGCAAAAATCCAGATGAAAGGAACGATCTTTAAAAAGATAAGAAAAACTAGAAAAGGAGAGCTGTTACTAGTAACAAAAGGGTCGGAGACAGAAAAAGAATTAGAAAAAGTAAGAGACGGAATGGAGGGTTTTAATGTAAGAAAAGCAAATAATGACCCCATAGAAAAACTAGTTTTGATCTAAGGTATAAGCCCAGAGACAAACAGAAAAAAAATGATTGAAAAAATCGGTAGTAGAGTAGGCAACGAAGATTTCAAATTATATCTATGAGGAAAGGGTACAAGGATATACAAACGGCTATAATTAGGACAAACAAGATGACAGCAGGAAAACTAATAAGACAGAGAAGAATAAATATAGGGCTTATGAGATGCAGAACAGGGAGTGTAACGGATAAGAAAAGCAAAGTTATAAATGCTGGATGAAAGGCCATATAGCGTCGGATTGTACAAAGGAAGACAGATCAAAATTATACATTAGATGCAGAGAAAAAGAGCATCAGATAGCCAAATGCAGTAATAAGGAATATTGTATAGAGTGTAAAGTAACAGGACACAGAACAGGAGCAAAAAGATGCCCTCTCACATACAAAAGAGAATTGAGAAAGAGCGTAGAAG
This sequence comes from Tachinus rufipes, assembly GCA_963932245.1. Taxonomy (NCBI): domain Eukaryota; kingdom Metazoa; phylum Arthropoda; class Insecta; order Coleoptera; family Staphylinidae; genus Tachinus; species Tachinus rufipes. Next base: position 63,529,479 of record OZ010745.1, on the reverse strand, counting down.
ACAAGAATCCAAATAATTGGAGACAACACAAGAATGAGGAATCAAACAAAAATGTATAACATCATCTAAACAAATATAGGCAGAGGAAGAGAGGCGCAAGACCTATTAATGTTATCAGCGGTAAGAGGAAAAATAAACATAGTAATAGTGAGTAAACCAAATAAAAACAAACTAAGGGGAGAGTAGATAAAAGATAAGAATGCAGACGCAGCTATTCTAGCAAGGAGTAAGTGTAAAAATAAAGTAGAAAGATGGGGAACACCTAAGGAGGATATAGTGTGGGCCAATATAGGTCTGATAGTATACAGTTGTTACATCAGTCCAAACTGCAATATGGAATATTATCAAGAGTGGATAGAAAAACTAGTACACAGCTTAAGGAAACAAAAAAGCAAACAAATTTTGATAAGAGGAAATTTCAACGCAAAATAGCCAAGATGGGAAGGGACCAAATGGACAATATGCAACCAAGGAGATAAACCAACGTTTGTAAGAAGAAGATCCAAATCATACATTGACATTACCACAGCAACATAGGAAACGGCTGGAGTAGTAAGGGGCTGGACAGTGACAGAAGAAGAATTGCTGAGTTTACATAAGTACATACAATACAGCACAAACGGAAAAAGAGAAAAAAAAAAGACAAAAGAGAAGGAAAATGGAACATAAGAAAGATGAACAGAGAAAGAATAAATAGAGCTATGAAAGCAGAGAAAGTGACTGAAAACGAGATCATAAAGAACAGATGCAAAAGGTACTCGAAATGGTTGAGGAAAGCAGCGAAAGCATCAATTTCCAGATACAGAAAAGGAGAAAGAAGAAAACCGTACTGTGGTGAAAGCAATGCAAACAACAAGCAAGAAAAGTCAAAAGACAAAAAAAGAGAAGAAGATTCTGATAAAACTGAAAAAGAACTGAAAAATGAAAAAATAGAAAGCAGGCAAAACAACGACGTATAGACCGATATGCCTGATCAACACATTAGCGAAAATTATGGGAAAAGTTATTGTGAGGAGAATTGAACAAGAAATAAAAGAAAAAAGAGAATGGGAACAGGAACAATATGAATTTACAAAGAAAAGAACGACTATAAGAATTATTAAAAAGGTTAAAAGCCATAGCAAAAGAAGCAAACAGTAGACCATACAGAAAAAAAACAACACTGTGTCATAATAGCTCTAGATATACAAAATGCGTTCAACAGCATACTATGAGAAGCAATTAACGAAACAGCAAAAAAAAAGAAAATTAACAAATAAAACTACCAAGATAATATGAAATTACCTTCAGGAGAGAAATCTATTGATATAAAATGGAAAATTTAGGCAGACAAGAGAAGTTCCACAGAGTTCTAGACTAGGACCTAAACTATGGAATTTAGTTTATAATCAGCTACTCAAAATGCGACTGCCGGAAGGAGTAACAATAACGGCATTTACGAATGGCGTGGCTCTGGTAGGTAGGGACATAGACATAGAAATACTAAATGAAAGGTTAAAGTTGGCAATAAAGATGATAAAGAGATGGGTAAAAAAAAAAGATTAGATCTGGCTTCGCAGAAAACAGAGGCGGCATGGCTATCGACAAAGAGAACAAACAGGAGAAATAGAAAAATACAGGTAGGTGAAAAAATAATAACCACAAGGAAAAAAATTAAATACCTTGGAGTTACACTTGAAGCAAAGGGATGGAATGAACACGTTAAGAAAGCGGTAAGAGAAACAAACAAAAATGAAAAGAATGCTTAGTAGACTTATGCCAAACAAGAGAGGACCAGGAGAAGGGACAAGAAGGCTAATAGCAACTGCGGCTAGAAGTAAACTATTGTATGCCACATAAACATGGGAAAAAGCTGTAAAAAAAAAAAAAATAAGAGGAGCTATGAAAGCAAGTTTGTTAAGAATCTGCAGGGCCTACAGGACGGTGTTGCAGGAGGCACTAGAAGTAATTGCGGCAACACTACCCGCAAATTTGTTGGTAAAAAAAAGATTAGGTATAAAGAAAATGGTAAATAAAAAAACTAGTAAACAAAAAGCAAAGAAACAAGCGAGAGAGAATATGATGGAAAGATGGCAAACCCAGTGGAAAAAAAGAATAAGGAGAGAATGGACAAGGAAACCAATACCAGAAATAAAAGAATAGGTAAAGAAAAAACCGGAAACATGTTATTATACAACACAACTACTTACCGGACATAGAGCTTTTAGAAAGTACTTACAAAAAATAAATAAGATGGAGAAAGAATGTATAATTTGTCAAGAAAACACGCATGACGACGCAGAACATACGCTAGTAAAGTGCGAAGCGGAAAATAGGAAAACGCTAGAAAAAGTATTAGAAAACAAAATAGACAAATCTACAGTCATTAAAATATGCCTGAGTGACAAAAACAAATGGAGAACACTAAAAAACTATGCAACGACAGTACTGAAAAAAAAGATAAAAGATTTTTGAGATTTAGGTAAACCAAAATGAAAGAAAACACACAAATTAAAACCACAGAAGACAAAGAAAGCTAAATAGAAGCAAAAGAATATGGAAAAAAAGCAATAAAAGAGAAAGAAACAAAAAAGGTCAAAACAACTATGTCTGCCAAGCAATGAAAAGAAAAAAAAAACATTTACTAAAACATTAATACCAACAAAAATTGCAAAAATAAGAAAGAAAAGGAGAAAACTGCTCAAGGAAAATAAATTGACAAAATTGACTAAACGATTTCCAAACGGAAGATTAATGAAGATATAGAAAAACTAAAAAGATACTTAAAAACAATGCAAATATTTAGGCTGAATAACACAAGAATGGGAGAAAGGGGAAGAATGTTAATGTAGGAAATAGGGTAGAAAAAATAGGGTATAAGAAGAGATAGACTGGGGACAGCATGTGTTTCCGCAGCAGACTGCGTAAATTCCGCGAGGCCAAAACCAGCCCACCTTAAACTTGTACCACATTAGAGACAATGACTAAGACAAATTAACAGCAGGACTTACGCAAAGAAGAAAACTAAAAAATATTGCCATGCGTTAGTTATTCTCAAGGGCCCCTTGTGGAGGCCAACACTTCACTACGGGAAAAAAAATTCTAGAAGAGAGCATCAGATTAACATTAATTAACAACGCGGTCGTTGACTATACTAGCCTCACGCTAGCAATAAAAAGTCTACTAAGGTTTTGTCAAAAAATGAATCAAATCGATTGGGTCTTGACAGAGAGAGCAGAAATCTCATCTGATTTTAAAATAAACAAATGGCAAAAGTTACATGACCCAACTGACTAAACTGAGATAAACCAGTTCAATGATGAGGCAATTAGGGAACTTATTAAAATTAGTGTTAAACATCCGCTGCAAACATAGATGATATAATTTTAACCTAAACTATTGGGCCAACATCAAGGCAGTACACAAGACCTACTAAAGTTTTTCTTCTTATCTAAAAAAAAGCGTACTAAGCACCTGGGCGGTTTTACGACAAAAAGTTAGACTTGGACCATGTATAAAAGGTCTATAAAAAAGCAATAGAGTAACTGCAGTATACTGACACTCGTTTCAAATACAAATAAGTACCATATACGGATTGCATTTTCTTAGAAAGCTGTAATGTTCTTCACAAACATTACAAAAGCAATGTTAATGACTTAAGTAAGGTAGCAAAAATTATAATCTTAGATAGAATCCGGAATAACACGTCGGCTGAAAACTTGTTGCCAAATCATTAATATGGCTTCAGATATAGGTTTTCCACAACTTATTAAGTAACCAAAGTTACAAATCCAAACCAAACTGGTGTTTGTACTAAACAGGCCACTGGTGTTATATTTTTTTGTGTTGAAAAGATCTTTAATAAGGTGTATTAAGTTTAATTCAAAATTAATAAAACTTGATTGATTCCTATCTGAATGGAAAGACATTGACCGTAAAGTTTTATAAGCACTTGTCTACGCCTCGCACAATCAAAACATAAGTTTCTCAAGATTCAGTACTATCTCTAATGCTCTGTACTTGTATGTATCAGACATACATACCATCACGCCTCAAAGTTGCCCAATACGCTAACAATATTGCACTGTTTTTACACTCCAAGACCAACAATAGGTACTTGAAAGTTGGCTAAAGTACTGGCAGGTAAAAATCAACTCTAAAAAGTGCATAACCTCTAGATATTATTTGCTAACTTGCCATTATTTCCGTTATCTAAACAGTGCTACAAGTTTATTGATGAGTATTGCAAAGTACTTAAAAATAGAGTTAAATAAAGGATTCAATTTCAAATTACACATAGCGGCCATTCTGGGTAATGCCAAGATGGCAAGCATTCTTTTAACTCCACTGCTGCGCAGGAATATATAGATAGATGAGTATAAGCAACAAGTTGCAATTATTCAAATCAATCATTTGCCTAAGCGCATGTCTACCTAAAATATGGCTGCTTCTTATTCCTGAATAAACAAAGTAGAACCATTTCAAAGTAAGACTCAACTAAGAGCTGATACAAGATTTAACCCTATCAGAGATTACATGTTAGTCTTAGTATTTGTTAGTATGCATTTTCTTCAACCCCAAAAAAAATTCAACTTCAGTTTACTAGTACATATATATCTCGGTTCCAAAGTATTGCCTTGTAATTTTGATTCGTTCTAAATTCCAACACAAATAAGCTATTCACTTTATGTAATACTATAAAAGACGGCATATTTATATTTTGCTCATAGGCCTCACTTCCTGTTGTCCATAACTCTTGGCTTGCACGGAAACCACAAGCTTGCACCCTCTGCCGTAGGTTCTCTCTCGATCACTGAAAACCAAAACTAAAACCACACACAATTGACCGCCTACTGACTACGGTTATTACTACATGCGAACACCGACGACTGCTTTGAGACCGTAGACTCACGGCATTGCACACACCACTGTGAGTCACTTCCCAACTCCTGCCAAAAACAACTACAGAACAAATTATGACTTCCACTAAAAAACCTCCCTTCTGCTGCGAGTATGTCCCTAACCAAGTTAGCCCTAATCCCTGTAGGCTACAAGTACACATACGCTTGTTTGGTATTATCAACCTATGGGGAACTGTTTCTCCAAGATGCCTACTGGCACTAGCTAAACTCCAAGTGGCATCATAACGTCTTTTAGTACTCCAAAAGAAGTTTAATTACGGTATTTGCTACCTGCGCACGCAAACACTCAGAGGGAATGTTATAATTGTATGATAATGCCAATTTTTTTTACAACTGTCGACCCCACCCTTTTTTTTATGCAGAATGGGAAATGCCAATATGATTTTACGTGATTAAAACTTTAGTTTATTTGACTCACACACCAGTTTTATATTAAATGAATGACTTTCGACCTATCATTACTGTGATATGTATATTTTGTTGTATGTTAATATTTTAATTTTTATCTTTGTTTGTTTATATTTTTATAGTATCATCATTTTTATTAATTTTATTATTGTTTTAGTTTCTACATTATAATGGCAACTATATCTGTGTATATTAATTTTAATCTGTGTGACATATTTTACAAGTGCACATTTTTTTAAATCGATTTATTTTACAATATTATGTCTGTCACACGCATAAAATATACATACATACAAAAAATTAAAAACTGACCAAAACACTTTTTTTAATCATCAAAGACTATGTATAAGATGTTTTTACTTTTTACATAGTTAATTTAATTTTAAATAAACTCTGCCTTCAAAATATTGAACTTATTCGCAGTTAAATTAGTGTAATATGTAGGTATATACTTTCTATTATCCTGCAGTATTGTGTTTTAGTTTCTTGTGTGAGTCACATGAACATCTTAGTCCTTTAGCAAAGAGATATTAGTCAAAAACACTCAAACAATATTAAAAAAAAAAAATCAATTATATAAGAAACTTTGCTAATTTAACCACTCATTAACTTTAAAAATAATGTTACCCATAGAACACATTAGACGCATATAAAATTATTGCTTTTAATTTTTTTTTTCATGCGTGCATTAAAAGCAGATTGCATTACTTAATTTTTTAAATAATATTTATGTCATTTACAAAATAGGTTAACCAAATATAAATCAACTACAATCTTTTATGTACAATATGAGACACATTTTGTTGCTATATTATTTGCATAAATTATTATATAATTTAATTCATTAATACCTTGATCGACTTTTTCCATAATTGCAGGATTATCTCCTTGTACTAAATTTGCAATTAAATTATGATGCGACAGCATAACGCCTTTCGGTAAACCAGTCGTACCACTTGAGTATGGAAGTAGGCAAGTCTCCATGGGATTGATACCCGGAAGATCAGCTTCGTAACCTGCCGTTAGAAGACTTTGAAGACCGTGTACATTGACTGTTTCGTCGTCTTCGCCTCCTACACATATCGTAGTGCGATAACCTTGCAATTGGGACCCTACAGTTGTTGCAATTTCAATAAGTAACGGAATGGTAACAATTGTTTTTACACCAGCATTTTCAAATTGACGTTTTATTTCATCTGGAAATAATAATTGATTATAATATAGGAAATAAAATCTTAAGTTATGTATATACCTGGTGTATACAGAGGATTTACAAATGTCACTACAAGTCCAGCTTCGAATGCACCGTGACACACTATTAAGTATTCTGGAATATTTGGTAATAAAAGCCCAATTACTTCGCCGGGTTTCAATCCGCAATGGCCCAGTAAAGCTTGAGCGCATCTATTGATTAACATTCTCATCATTCCATACGTATAACTTCTTCCAGATACGGCACATGTCTGTAACAAATGTTTATTTTAATATACTCATACAATTATAACAAAAATAATAGTTACATTTCAATCTTTTTTTTTGATCAGCAGAAATGCTTTAATATTGGAAGATAACATTCGATATTCAAATTTGCATAAATAATAGTCAAATTTTTACGTGTATTGTTTATTACTTATTACATAAAATATTATACATACCCAAATGCCTTATAAAATTTAATACTTCAATTGTTAAAATAAAACGCTCGTGTCCAGTACATGTTTTAATCTACAACACAGCTGAAACTAACCAAACCTAACTTGTTCATGGTAAATTGCTTTATACATTACAACGACGTATTGGATGACAATAGGTATGTACTCATTGTACCATTTAGACCTGTCAGTTTATCTAAATCGAACATTTTGTTATAAACTGAATGTGACGTTACTATCAAATAAACTCAGCAACGACGTACGAACAAAATACTTGTAAGCAGTTGATAGATCGCACATTATGTTTTTGAAATAATTATTGAAGTTATTTTATGACAACGTAAAAATAAAATAACTTCAATATTATTGTTATAAATATTACACTATTACAATAATATTAATACATTTAGAACTTTAGACGTCATACCTGCTTGCTTCAAACTGTTTAGTTAAGACAAACAAACATCCTATTAGGTTTAATTAACAATGTATTATTTATTTTGTTTAGCTCTAAATAAAATAATGTAATAGTAGTAAGTAGTGTCTTTGGAAAACATTTGTTATTTTATTTATAAAATAATATTAAATTAAATAAATACTAACACCTTTATGCATAGTTATATTTAGTAGCTACTAAGGTGCTACTAGCACTGTTGACCGTATGCATAATAATATTTAAAATGCTATTAAGCTTAGTTGTCAACTAAAACGTTAGTAGCCAGTTGTCTTGTTTGCATCTTGTGTGCATAAAGCAATTGCTTTATTTATTGCAATAGATAGTAATATTTAAATATAGCAACAAAATGTAGTGGTTGCGTCGAGCATAATTAATAAAATAAATTGTGCTATTCACTTTAATAATTAAATTAGTTTAGTGTTTTTCTGTAAGATAGCAGCACATCCAAAATTAAGTTATAAAAATTAATATGGCTAGTTAGTAACGTTTTAGTAGCATACTAATCAAACAACTACGCATAAAACTGAAATTAATCTTTTTATAAAATAATAATCATAATTAGTATATTGTGCAACAAGCAAAGTGTGATATGCATTTTCTAAAGTATAAATGTTGCAAGAAAATCAAATTCTTTTGTTTTATTTTTATTTTGCGTTATTACTTAATGCGTATCATTGTGCACAAGCACTTTACAACTCAAACTGGCCATTTTTTGTTTTAATAAATAAAAAACAAAAATAAAAATTTAATATAAAAAAAAAATTGTTTTATAAGATATTTAAAAATATTGATATCAATTAAAAACAACTGAATAAGTAGATATAATGTTCAAAAATGTTTTGTTTATTTTTAGGTATATTCTAAGAATTAAAGTAACACTACTTAATAAACTATACATTTATCATTATATTTTCAATTAAAAAATTAGCATTTGGCTTAGTTTTAATTTTTTTAATAAATACAAGGCATTTTCAATGGTGTGCAATTTTGTTTTCTTCTTCTTTATGTGCCGTCTCCTCTAAGAAGTTTGGACACTATCATGGCTATTTTTAAAATATTTAACCAGGAAATGCGCCGTCTTCCGATACACTTCTTTTACTTTGTATCTTTCCCTGTATAATCGTTTGTAGAAGTGTATATCTCTTTCCTCTCTTCACGTAACTTAGGTATTGTAGCTTTCTGATTTTAATTGTATTTATGATTTCTTTCTCTTTTTTTATTCTCCTTAAAACTTTCTTATTTGTTATTCTGCTCACCCAACTTATTCTGAGGGTTTTCCAGTAAGCCCACATTTCAAATGCTTCCAGGCGATCCATAATGTTTTTCTTGAGTGTCCAAGCTTCCATTCCGTATAATAATACAGGAAACACATAGCATCTGAGCATTCTGATTTTAAGTTGTATGCTGAGATAGTTACTGCATAGTACATTCTTTATTTTGTTGAATGTGTTTCTAGCTTGTCCAATTCTTGATCTTATTTCTGCTGTATATTTGTTGTTTTCGTTAACTATTGTTCCCCAATTTTTATTTGCTGACCTTTTTCACTATTTCTTCTTTTATCCATATGGTGTCTTTTTGTTGTTGTTGTGATTTTGGGATTGTCATCTATTTTGTCTTCTTGGTGTTCAATGTGAGTCCATTTTTCTCGCTGCATTGTACTATTTGATGGTATCGTTCGCATATCTGATGTTGTTGATTGGCTTTCCCATTAACTTTGATTCCGATTGTTGCTTGTTTCGCTATTGCTTCTTGTATTATGTCTTCTGAATATAAGTTGAAAAGCAAAGGAGAGAGCACGCATCCTTGTCTTACTCTTCGTTTTATATAAACTTCTTCTGAAAGTTTATTTTTTACGCAAACATTAGCGGTCTGGTTGAAGTACAGGTATGTTATTAGCCTAATGTTTTTTTATCTATTTGTTTTTCTCTGAGTAGTTTTATGAAACGATTATAGCGGATTTTGTCAAAAGCCTTGTTGTAATCTAGAAAGCACACATATATTGGTAGGTTGGCATTCATGCATCTTTGGATCAGCACGTTAAATGCAAACAATGCCTCTCTCGTTCCCAGTGCGTTCCAAAATTTAAGTTGAGTTTTACTTAGGTCTTGTTTAATCTTTTTATATATTCTCTGATGTACTATCTTTAAGAGTACTTTGAGAGTGTGGCTCATTAGGCTGATTGTCCGGTGGTTATTGCATTCCTTAGCGTTCTATTTCTTTGGTATTGTAACAAATGTAGACTTAAGCCATTCTTTAAGAATGATTCCGGTGTCATATACTGTGTTGTAAAGGTCTACCAATACCCCTATTTGTTCTTCTTCAATTAATTTGATAATTTTAGTCCGAGTTTTGTCAGGCCCTGGTGCTTTGTTAATTTTTGATGTTTTCACTGCGTGTATAACTTCTTCTTTTGTTATATTTGGCGCTATACTATTCATCAAAACACAGACGATTTTATGGTTTTGCTAGTCTCTTGTCTTCAAACATTTCCCAAATGTACTCATTCCACCTTGCTAGTTTTTCCTTGGTGTCTGGGATTATCTTACCATGTTTTGTCGAGTAGTATGTTGTTTTTTTTTACTTTTTATACCCGCTAGTTTTTTAATTTTTTTGTGTAGGTTAAAGGCATCATGTTTTGTTTGTATGTCTTTTATTTCTGCGCATTTTCATTGGTGCATTTATTTTTATTTTTTAATCTTTATTCTTATTTCTTTGTTTTGATTTTTGTATGCGTTGTCGATTCTGTTTTTGTACGATTTTCGGTTTTCCATTAATTGGAGTATTTCATCGGTCATTCATGATTTGTTTTTGTTAAGGTTAATACTCTTGTCTGTTTCTAGCAGTTCATTTGTCGGCACCATTATCTTTGTTTTCATTACTTTTCATTTTGTGTCTACATCTTTATTTGAGTTTAAATCAATTTTGGTTAGTTCTTCATTTATTTTTTTGTTAGTTGTTCTTTATTATTGGATCCTTTAGTTTTAAGATTTGCAGTTGCTTTTTCTTATGTTTGTATGTTGTCTGCTTGAGCCGAGCTTTCAGTTTGACTACCACTGTATTGTGGTCTGATCCAGCATCTGGCTTATTTGTTAGCATTCCGATATTGTTTGTTTATTAATACATAATCTATCTATATATTTTGCTTAATATTATTATATTTATCTACTTGTGATCTTCATGTATATAATCTTCATCTGCCATGTCTTGTTCTTGGCTGAACTGCTCTAATCTATATTCCCTTTTATTCCTTGTTTCCAGTCTAAAATCTCCTATAATATCTTCCACTTTTCCATTTCCTAGTTTAGCGTTAAAATCGCCCATGATATTGTAATGTTTCTGTGATTTGTGGTATTTAGAGTCTGTTTGATGTCTTTGTAAAACTGTTCTATTTCTTTTTTTTTTCTTATTGGCCGTAGAGGCGTATACTTGAATTATGTTAATTATTTCTTGCTTTGTTATTGCTTTTATCATAATTACTCTGTCTGAGATAGAGATGCAGTTGGTTATTGTATGTTTAAAATTTTTTTGTACAATTATCGCTACTCCGTTTCTGTGTTGTGTGTCATTATTACCCGAGTAGTAAATTTTTGCTTCACTGATTTGCATTTTACCTGAGTCTGGCCATCTGTCTCTGTTTCACTCAGTCCCATTATGTTTATTTCGAGTCTTCGCATTTCTTGTAGTACATTGTGAATTTTGCCTGATTTGTATAGATATATTACATTCCATGTTCCTCTTTTTATTTCTGATATCTTTTTTGCTATTTTTTTAAAACCATCCTCCACGGAGATCCGATTGGGGCGCTTGAAATTTTGGTGTATTTTGTTTTGGAAGCCGCCATGTTGGTTGCTTTCTGTATCTTCATGCTGTTGATCCTTTCGAATTCGTCCGCTTTTAGTTACGATTTCTCGTCTCTCGGGTAAAAAGATATTCTTTCTCTTGTTAGTTTCTCCACCAAAAGCTGTTGGCTGACAAGAGGTGTCTATTTATCCCGGTAGACGTTTGGTCAGCAGAGCCGCCCAATCTGGGTTAGACGCTGTGGAGGTGTCAGTTTTTGTTTCACGCCGGATATTTTATTTCCCCGGTTCCCTCCGGCAAGCCGGCGATATTCTTATAAACTTAAAATTCTGTTTTATTACTTGCATAATGCATTATAAATGAATGATATTTTGTTTTTAAATTAGAAATCTCTAAAAAAAAAATACTAAACTTTGTAAATAAATTGAAGCAAAGTAAATTATGTTTTAATCCAATATTATAATCTGGCTAAAAATTGGTCAATAAGTTGACAGATGTAAAGTGACAATTTAATCTGATTAGAACACCAAGATCAGTAAGTACTTAAAATTGTAAAGAGTATAAGAAGTTTTATTTTGAATAGCAAGCTATTTGGGCAGCTGTCAAATTTAAAGCTATTATCTTTTAACATTTGACAAGCCTACACCATTATTAAAAATAGAACGATACACGCTTCAACAACGCATTGAAATTATTCAAATTCACTACAAAAATGGTAAAAAAAATTCAGTCACAGTTCGCAAAACTAAAGCAATTTTTGGTCGTCGTAGAGCACCGTCTCGGCCGGCAATAGTAAACCTGGTAAAAAAATTTGAGCTGTTGGGACAAGTTTGTGATGTAAAGAATCAAAACCGTGTCCATCGCTCAAGAACACATGAGAATATTGCTGATGTAACCCGTAGTGTTGAAGAAAACTCAGGTTTGTCGATTCCTCGTCGATCTTTAGAATAAGACCTTCCGCAAGCGACATTACACCGTATTTTGCATAAAGACTTAAGTCTTAAAGCTTTTAAAATTTAGTTAACACAAGAATTCAAGCCGGTTGATTACCATAAATGTCGTATCCATCCAAATTGATCTAATTCCGTTAATAATACTACTTCATTTGGAATTAAATCTATATTATCCGATAAAGTTGTGCAAGTTTCTAAACGTCTAAAAGCAAAATACATGTCAAGTGGTCAAGTCATAATTGCATTCCTTCTACCTTAATCAAAGACTGCGCTACTGTTTTAACAGATCCACTACATTATTTGTTTACCTTAATATTAAAAACTTTTCCACGTGTTGATGTGATAACAAAATTTTGATATTTAACGTTGGTACAACATTTTATTTAAATAGCTGTTAAAAATTTGTTTTGGAAGTATAATCATTTTCATGAATTAAAACTTTTGCAAATTAAAAAAAAAAGTAAATGACCGTAACTTTTTTACGACTGTGTCAATTTCAACAAAACAAGTACTATTGGCGACGTATACGCAAGTACTTTTAAATGTGCAGATTGGAAGCCAGTGAAGTGAAAGTTTATTAAAAATAAAACCAGTAAAACGCAAAACAACATCTGCAGTTCTTTTTTGGACAAATTTAAATTTAATTTTTTTTGTTAATCAGTCGGTAATCAAAGTTGCTGTAAATTATCTCAGCAACTTCCGGTTGTCACCACTTTAAAATACTTTAAAATTGCCACCCAGATGGTAAATTATTTCATTCATTTATTTCAACAACTACTTACCCCTTTACCACTCCAAGTGCAAGTATAGGTTTTTTGTTTGTCATTTGTTGAATAAATTTCAAATTTTAATTGCACTTTTTTTGACAAAAAACCAACTGTATTGTTATCAGAACCGCAGGATTTTTTAGAGGATTACTTGACACATTTTCATAATTTTTTATAAGAGAAGGTTGCGGTTTAAACCAAATTATTTAGATTTGAACCGACATTATTTTCTTTCTCATAGGTATCAAAATACTCTAGTGGCGTCACCAAAATATTTCAAAAAAATAAAATCAAATGTTTTTTAATAATGCCAAATTGGGAAAGATACTATCAACTTTTATTTTAAGTAAATAAAATGTGCGCAACTTTTCCTAAAAAAAAATCATTTGCAAAACCCGATTTATGGTCCTTTAAAGTTGAACAATATTTTTTTTACAAATTTTTAAATGTTCGTGTTCCTGGCATTCAAAATTAGTCAGTAAACTGATTTTCATCAAAATCGGCAAGGGTCAAAAACACCACCTATTGCCGTTTAATTTTAATTAATTTTAACTGAAATTTACATTGTTAGCTGTCATTTCTAAACTGTATAACTTTTTTTTTTTTTTTTAGATTGGGTTCACCAATAGCATTTCAACGATGTATAATAAAGCAGTCTTGCAAGTCATTATACATTATAAATATTTACTACTAATTTATAAGCATAAACTAATAATTTTTTTTTTAAATTTGATAAAAATAGATACAAATCAATATAACACGTAAAAATGTTTTATAGAAGAAATTTTTAGTATTCTAAGGTATGCAACCCAAAATTTAAAAACACTCTAAAAACTCAACCCCCTTCAACAAACCAGCCCCACAGTAATTGAAAAACTTTTGACAGAAAACCCAAAAATTGTCTCAACGATTGCGCATCTAATAAAACGAGAATTTTTCTGTCTCCATATTAATTTCTAGACCCGGTAATAGTATGGATACAAACATTTATATTTTTAGTTTAGACATAGTAATAATAGTAACAATAGTAATAATGTAATAATGTTTATTTGTGTAAATAAACAGATAAAATACATCTTAACACATGTCAATATACATAACATAAAAACAATTTAAAATTACAAAATACAATTTAAAATTACAAAACTTAGTTTAAAATTACAAAATACAGTTTAAAATTACAAAATACAGTTTAAAAAGATTGTTGAACCACATTTAAGTTGAATTAACATTTAAAAAACATTATCAGAAGCATTTAAAAATGATTCTATTGTATAAAACGTTTTATTTAACAAATATTCTTTCAATTTTAATTTAAATATATTTAGTGGTAGTTCTTTAATATGCGTTTCTACTTTTATTCATCCTACAGTATGGAGTACAGATGAGGTTTTTACTTCTGGTGTTGTGTTGGTTTAAATCTTGCATGGTGTTAAATTCTGTTCTGTGTATTTTCATATATGTTAAAGAGTTTAATATATAGATACATGGTAGAGTTAATATCTTCAAGTTTACAAATGCATTTAAACAGTCTTCACAATACTTTAATCCACTGATTAATCTGATAGCTCTTATTTGTAGTTTAAACAATCTGACAGCTGATGGGCTATGTCCCCAACATAATATAGCATACTGTAGATGTAATTGAATTAATGCATAATAAGCTATTTTTAGTGTTTCCATTGATACCCACTTTGATAGACTACGTAGTAAAAATAAGTTAATGTTTAGTTTGTTGGCTATAAAAGACTTATGTTTGTCCCATTTTAATAAAGGGTCAATGTAAACCTCTAAACATTTTATAGGCTCCTTATGGTCAAAATCATTTGTTTTTAAAGTTAAAATAATGTGCTCAGTATTTTCTTTGTTCAGTACTAGGTGATTCATTTTAGTCCATTGTTTAATCAGATCTATCATAATGTTGTCATCGTTGTGCAATTTGTTTACATCCTTGGAATTTAAGAATATTGCTATGTTGTCAGCAAATAAGCGTATTTTAGAAGGTACGTTGCAGTTGTTAAATACATGTGACAGAAGATCATTAATGTATATCAAAAATAATAATGGGCCAAGTACAGATCTTTGAAAAATTGGTAAGGTGTCTGAAAACTTGTTATTTATTTTGACAAATTGATTTCTGTTTAGTAAATACAATTTAATTAAATTACAGCTCAAGTTGTTTACTTTATATAATTTTAATTTATTAATAAACTATGTGAGACACAATCAAATGCTTTGTTCATATCTAAGCAGGTGCTCCAGCAATATTCTGCATCTTCGAAGCATGTTGTTATAAAATTTGTAAAATGAATTATAACATCTACGGTTGATCATTTTTTTTTAAATCCAAATTGTTCTGAAGCAAATAGATTATTGTTTTCAAAATGTTCGTATAGCTGGGACTGAGTAATTTCTCAAATAATTTTGAAATTATTGGGACAACTAAAATTGGTCTAACTGACTGCAAAAATCTTTAGAACGTCTGGATAAATGCCATTCAAGATACATAAATTTAAGTTTTTGGTTAAAGGAATATAAATAATATGTTTTACGGTTTTTAATATTTCACTGTTTAATCCATGAGCATCCCGAGATAAAGAATTACTTAGTGATGAGCTATTAAAAACATTTGGTTTAATCAAATAGTAGTTAGTTTCTTGTTTGTTAGCATTTCTATGCATATCAACAAACCACATAGCATTTTTATTGTTTGTATGCTTTGTTATATATTTATTATATGAATCATAGGATCATGTATCAAAGCGCACAATTAATTGTTTTCTCTAAAATAATTAACTTCATTTTGTAGCACATTAATTCCCATTAAATTAACTGCAAACTTTATTTTATATCACAATTTATTGTTTCCCCTAAAATAATTAATAACTTCATTTTGTATTACTATTATTTATATATAATTTATTGTGTTTTTCTTAAACAATTACTAACCTTATTTTGTAGCATACATTTTTTTTGTATATCCAACAAAACAAGAGCATGTCTGATTCAACAAATATTTTTGTACCCGGTTATAAATACCAACATCTAATTGTTCATTTAGAAACAGGAATCTCTAAACCCTTGACAGAAATCTCAAAAACTGTCTCAACTATCGCACATTCAATAAAAAAAGGTTTTTGTACCGATAAATATTCTTGTACCCGGTCATAGTATGTAAACCAAAATCTATATTTAATTAAAAAACACTTGACAAAAAACACCAAAACTGTTTCAACTATTACATGCACATCCAACAAAACAAAAACTTTTCTGATTATTTTTCTTTTGTCTTTATATTTTTTTTTACTTATAAAAAAGGTTTTCCAATAAGAAGTTTCATTTTGAATAGCAGACTATTTGGGCAGCTATCAATTTTGAAGCTATTATTTTTTGACATTTGACAAGTAAAAACTACGGCATTATTAAAAATGGAACAATATACGCTTCAACGACGCATTGAAATTATTAAAATTCACTATGAAAATGATGAAAATTTTTCAGTCACAGTTTGCAAAACTAAAGCATTTTTTGGTCGTCGTAAAGCACCTTCTTGGCCGGCAATACCTGGTAAAAAAATTTGAGCTGTTGGGACAAGTTTGTAATGTGAAAAATCAAAACCGTGTGCATCGCTCAAGAACACATGAGAATATTGCTGATGTAGCCCGTAGTGTTGAAAAAAACTCAGGTTTGTCGATTCCTCGTCGATCTTTGGAATTAGACATTCTACAAACGACATTACATTGTATTTTGCATAAAAACTTAAGTCTTAATGCTTTTGTAGTTTAGTTAACACAAGAACTCAAGCCGGTTGATTACTATAAACATTGTATCTTCGCTGATTGGGTTTTTCAAATGCATCAAAATGATTCGAAATTTCATCAAAAACTCATTTTCAGTGATTAAGCCCATTTTTACCTCAGAGGCTATCTTAATAAACAGAATTGTCGCATTTGGGGCTCAAAAAATCCAAAAATGATTGTTGAAAAGTCTTTGCATCCTTAACGTGTCACTGTTTGGTGCGGTTTTTTGGGCTGGCAGTGTGATTGAAACCTACTTTTTCGAAAATGAGGCTGGTGCAACTGTTACGGTAAATGGAAGGCGCTACCAAGCTATGATTTATAATTTTTACTGCCGGAATTGGAAGATATTAATGTAAACGACGTTTATTTTCAGCAAGACGGCGCTACGTGCTACAAGCAGCAAAACAATCGCAATTTTGCAAGAAAAGTTTCCTGACCGTGTTATTTATCAAAGAGGTAATTACAATTGGCCACCAAGATCTTGTGATTTAACATCTTTAGACTTTTTTCTTTGGGGATAAGTGAAAGATAAGGTTTATGCCAATGCTCCAAAGTTAATTCAAGACGTTAAAGACGGAATTCGTAAAGTTATCGAGGACATACAGCCGCAAATGTGCAAACTGGTCATGGAAAATTTTATGAAAAAAATGTGGTACTGCAACCGTAATCGTGGCGGCCATTTGACTAATATCGTTTTCAAATGTTAATGGCATACCTTCCTCTTTACAATGAAATAAACATTTATTGATTTTTCTTGAAAAATACCCGTTTTTTTTTAATATCAAAATGAAACCTCTTATTGGAAAACCTTATATTATAAAATTAATTATTTTGAATATAGGATAAAGGTAATTCCACGATTGTTCGGACAATCGGCACCACATTGATATCTCTGACTTTGCTCAAATTTTGTACACATGTTTGGAGTACCAAAATATGACTGTTTGGTATTAGAAAAGGGTTAGTAAGCAAATTTGTTTTGTGTGACAAATAAAAAAATTTTTTTCCGTTACTGTAGAAATGTATAAACTTCGGTATAAACAGATTTTTTTTTAATTAATCTTGTCCGGTTAAGTATACATTTTAAAAATGTAAAATACTTAAACATTTATTGAATTTTCAATTTTACAATTGTTAAGTTTAATCCTATTTTTTATATTATTATACCTGATGGAATTCACGGAAGAATAGCCTATCAATAGGAGTTATTATATGAAAATGGCGAGAACCTACGGAGGAAGATTATCAGAAATCTCACAGAACACCAATTGAATCAAGGAGTTAAAGAAACAGTTGTAGAAACAGTCAGCTACATTAATCAATTTGGATAAAAACAACCACACCAGTCATTTGTAATTGAAAATAAATTAAATTATACTTTCCGCAATCACCCCAAACAAATTGGTTCGACTGAAAATCCTGTGTATTTTATAGGTAAATTTGAAAACTACGTTTACAAAGATTAGTTTATTTGATAAAATATTTAAATGTCATTTTAACATTTAATATAATTTATTGAATTATTTTTTCTTCAATTAATATTAACGGGTACGGTTTTTTCTTATTTTTTTTTTCTTTCAATTTAAATCTAACATTTTTTTATGGCTGAACCGACAATCTCCTAAAGGAAGAAATTTTTGGCTCTCATTAATAAGAGAGACCGGCTAGAGGCAAAACTTTAATCATGTATGAACATGATTGGAGGGCTGCCAGTTGGTTGGAATATCTTTAAGGTGAAAGCCAAAGATTTATTAAGTTTAGAACTCCATGAGAATTTGTTGGATCAATTATCCTTATTGATTTTTAATCATGAGGAGTTTAATGTTGAACTTGATAAACTGGCAACTAAATTTGAGTCTGGTTATTATTTGATGAAGTCAGAATTGATGGCTTCTCTGTCAATTCAGAATTCTTCAAATACAAATGTGGTAATTTACAAAAAAATACGTTTACCAAAAATTAAGTTGGCCAGGTTTGATGGTTTTTATGAAAAGTTTTTTTTTATAGCTTTATTTAATAACATGATTCATAGTGCAGACCTTACTGACATTGAAAAGTTTTCTCACTTGTTAGGTAATTTGGAAGGTTTTAAACTAATTAAAACTGTTGCCTTTGTGCCAGATAATTATCATTAGCATATGATCTGTTGATAAAACAATATACAAATAAAAGAATAATTGCAAATCATTACCTTACAAATACAGGGAGTTTATAAATGAATGGGATTATGTAATTACTTTAAATGTGCCGTTTTATTTAAATTGTTTACTATACTATTTGTTTTGACAGATCAACTTTGACAGCTGTCAAGCAAATATATGAAAACATATGTAGTATAGTGGACAATTTAAAAAAAACGGCAAATTTAAAGTGATTACATAATCCCATTCATTTATAAACTCCCTGTATATTGCAATTAAGTCCCGTAGAATTTGATAATCTTAAAGGGGTCAGGAATCTTTTGAATGTGATACAAGTCAATGTAAACTTTTTAAAAACTTTAAGATTGACTGATCTTTCACAATACATTTTGTTAGAACTTTTTTTAAGATTATTACATTCTAAAATGAAAAAAAAATTGAATTTCAACATTTAGATTTTAAGATTCATTCTTTTAAAAATTTTATAGATTTTTTAACAGACAATTGTTGTTGACTTGGTTTTGAAAACTTTTTTACTTCTAACAAAATTTAATTTATCTTATTCTCGTCCAAAAGAGTTTTCAAAAAGAGTTCACAGGGGTCGAAAAGATCAAATCCAATACATTTTCATTTGAGTGTATTTTGTGTAAGACCAACCATCAATTAATAAACTTTTTTGTGTTCTTAGCGAGAATCTCAAGTTTCAGATATGAAATAGCCAAAGCTCATAAACGTTGTTTGGCTTGTTTGAGTTTTCATCATTTTTCAAGATGTATTTCAAAGTTTTTGTGCAAAACTTGTGGTCGAAAAGATCACAACATTTTGTTGCATTTTGACCGGATATCTAACAAGATGCAATGATTAATAGGAAAGAAGAACCTGCCAAGGCAATTAATGAGTCTCTTTTAAATAATGTGTCTTTAAATTCTGAATTAATCACAAATTTTGTAGCTTTTTTAGGGACAGCACAAGCAAAAATCTGCAGCATTGTTTCTGTCAATCACAAAAATTCAATCAATTTTCTATTGTCTTGTTTCAACAAGGCCTCCGACATCAACTTTTAATTTTTTCAGATGCAAAAGAGTACGTTGTTAGTGACTTGATTTGTTTCAACAAAGCTTCTGACATAATTTATCCCTCTTTTTTGGATGCAGAGAAGTACGTTGTTAGTGACTCGTCTTGTTTCAACAAAGTCTAGGGCATCAACCTTTCATTTTTTTTTAGATGCAGAGGAGTTGTTAGTGACTCGTCTTGGTACACCCTAAGATTTCAAATTTCACATTTTATCAAACATTCACAACTACGAGCAGAACTATTAGAATTGTTATTTTTAAAAAACAACTTATAGCACAATAAAAAGTTAAATTTAATGTTCAATAAAGAACAACATTTAAAGTTTAAACAAATATTTTGACAAATAAATTTCAATTTAATTTCTATGAGTAATAATTATGTGTTTAGATGGCAATATGTCTTGTTTTTTGTTTAAACAATGTCTACATATTCACTTCATTATCTACCACCAACAACAACATATCTGCTTCAAAAATAATCAAACCACGCTACTACTACTGAAAAAGCTTCTAAGTCATAAAATTGTTAAAACAATGTCATTAACATTAGACATTTTTTAAATTAATTTTGAAAACATTTCAAAACATATTTATTTATTTATTTACTTTCTTTTACAGATCATAAATACATGCAACCAAGAACATTTAAACTCAAAATAAAAAATATACCTAAAACTATGGCATCACTTTGGTTCTAAAAATTGACTAAAACATTCATATTTTAAACAAATATTTTAGGTTTTAAAAAAAAAATTGTGTATTGCAGATAAAAACTATGCACTCTAAAGTTACTTTGTATTTCAGAAAGATTCTAACAAACAATGATGCACATAATTCTAGTTTGAATTTTTTAAATACATAAATCAAAACTTGAAACTAACGCTTTAATGCTCGTACTATCAATTTACAGATCGATTCTAGATTTATGAATCCAAAATTTATTGATTTAGATTAACAAAAACTACAACTGGGTAAGCGCTAATTATTAATAAATTTTGAGCCAACTCTCGGATTATGTAATGGCAATTGCGTAATGTGTTTCATACTTAGTTCTCGGGTTGAGTTGATAACTATGCACTATACAATTTTAAATTCAAATAATTTTGGGACTACAATCCTAGATTAATTATTAGTGCGTCAGTTATCGATTATGATATTTGTAAATAGGTTATGTTCTAGTTTATAATGAATTTAGAATAAATATTTACTACAACTGATAAATAATTATCGATAATTATGTTTTACAAGTACAAACATGGTTCATTGAGTATAAGTATACAATATATATTTGACAAACGTTGTCCTGTTGTTCTCTGACAGGGCATGTAATTTTTACCCTTACAATGGCCAGAAATTAATTCACAGATTAATTCTATATTCATAAATTCAACATTTATTTATTTAGATTAGCAAAGACTACAATTGAGTAAGCGTAACCTGTTGATTGGCTTTGAGCCAATCTACAAATATTGTGATGGCAATTGTGGTTGCAATTGCGTAATATCTTGCTTAATTTTTAAATCAAGTTATAAACTATGCAACCGTCAATATAGTCTTATAGTTGGTCTAAGTTAAAACTGCAGATATGGCAACTAAAAAATAATTGGCTTAGAGACCTTCCCAATTTATAATAGTATATAAGCCATTAAATCAGAGTTATTCGATTTTATTCAAATATGTTCATTAACCTTTTGGTAACTATGTTATCTTTTTTGTAAATGATTTGAATTTTAAATTACAAATTGTTATCATACGTATAAATAATTTCAGACTAAACGTCATGCGATTCTAAAGATTATTTTAATGAATTTTATAGCGTATTTGGATTATTTTTGATTTATTATTTTAAAGTTCATTTTTTCATGATTTAAGTTTAAATTGTCATAAAATGTATATTTTGCAACTATTGAATCACAACACACAATGCAGATAGTAATTTGAAAACTCTATTAACATAGCTAAAACAAAAACTTTATTTTAACATAATTTATAATAAATTTAAAAAACATGTTTATTTAAGTTGATAAATGATTAATGACAATAATAGTATGTAGTATAGTGGACAATTTCAAAAAAGCGGCATATTTAACATAAT
The DNA here is from genome assembly GCA_963932245.1 of Tachinus rufipes. Lineage (NCBI taxonomy): Eukaryota > Metazoa > Arthropoda > Insecta > Coleoptera > Staphylinidae > Tachinus > Tachinus rufipes. The sequence goes on along the minus strand of OZ010745.1, from coordinate 63,507,434 downwards.
CCCATTCATTTATAAACTCCCTGTATATTGCAATTACGTCCCGTAGAATTTGATAATCCTAAAGGGGTCAGGAATCTTTTGAATGTGATACAAGTCAATGTAAACTCTTTAAAAACTTTAAGTTTGATTGATCTTTCACAATACATTTTGTTAAAACTTTTTTTAAGATTATTAGATTCTAAAATGAGAAAAAAAATTTAATTTCAACATTTAGATTTTAAGATTCATTCTTTTAAAAAATTTATAGATTTTTTAACAGACAACTGTTGTTGACTTGGTTTTGAAAACTTTTCTACTTCTAACAAAATTTAATTTATCTTATTCTCGTCCAAAAGAGTTTTCAAAAAGAGTTCACAAGGGTCGAAAAGATCAAATCCAATACATTTTCTTTTGAGTGTCCTTTGTGTAAGATCAACCATCAATTAATAAACTTTTTTGTGTTCTTAGCGGGAATCTCAAGTTTCAGATATGAAATAGCCAACTCATAAACGTTGTTTGGCTTGTTTGAGTTTTCATCATTCTCCAAGATGTATTTCAAAGTTTTTGTGCAAAACTTGTGGTCGAAAAGATCACAACATTTTGTTGCATTTTGACCGGATATCTATCAAGATGCAATGATTAATAGGAAAGAAGAACCTGCCAAGGCAATTAATGAGTCTCTTTTAAATTATGTGTCTTTGAATTCTCAATTAATCACAAATTTTGTAGCTTTTTTAGAGACAGCACAAGCAAGAATCTGCAGCATTGTTTCTGTCAATCACAAAAATTCAATCAATTTTCTATCGGATGCAGAGGATTACGTCTTTAGTGACTCGTATTGTTTCAACAAGGCTTCCAACATCAACTTTTCATTTTTGTCAAATGCAAAAGAGTACGTTGTTAGTGACTCGTGTTGTTTCAACAAGGCCTAGGGCATCAACTTTTCATTTATTTCAGATGCAGAAGAGTACGTCGTTAGTGACTCGTCTTGGTACATCCTAGGATTTAAAATTCCACATTTTATCAAACATTCACAACTACGAGCAGAAATATAACAATTGTTATTTTTAAAAAACAATTTATAGCACAATAAAAAGTTAAATTTAATGTTCAATGAAGTACAACATTTAAAGTTTAAACAAATATTTTGACCAAAAAATTACAATTTAATTTCTATGAGTAATAATTATGTGTTTAGATGGCAATATGTCTTGTTTTTTGTTTAAAGAATGTCTACATGTCCACTTCATTGTCTACCACCAACAACAACATATCTGCTTCAAAAATAATCAAACCACGCTATCCCATTATCATTTTACATTGCTCTGGTAATTACTGAAAAAGCTTTTAAGTCATAAAATTGTTAAAACAATGTCATTAACATTAGACATTTTTTAAATTAATTTCAAAAACATTTTAAAACATATTTATTTATTTACTTTCTTTTACATATCATAAATACATGCAACCAAGAACATTTAAACTCAAAATAAAAAATATACCTAAAACTATGGCATCATTTTGGTTCTAAAGTTGACCAAAACATTCGTATTACAAACATATATTTTAGGTTTTTAGAAAGATTTTGTGTATTGCAGATAAAAACTATGCATTCTAAAGTTTACTTTGCATTTCAGAAAGATTCTAACAAACAATGATGCACATAATTATAGTTTGAATTTTTTAAATACATAAATCAAAACTTAAAACTAACGCTTTAACGCTCGTTCTATCAATTCACGGATCGATTCTAGATTTATGAATCCAAAATTTATTGATTTAGATTAACAAAAACTACAACCGGGTAAGCGCTAATTACTAATTAATTTTGAGCCAACCCACGGATATTGTGATGGCAATTGCGTAATGTGTTTCATACTTAGTTCTCGGTTTGAGTTGAAAACTATGCACTATACAATCTTAAATTCAAATAATTTTGAGACTACAATCCTTGATTAATTATAAGTGCGTCAGTTATCGATTATGATATTTGATAATAGGTTATGTTTTAATTTATAATGAATTTAGAATAAATATTTATTAAAATTGATAAATAATCAACGATAATTATGTTTTACAAGTACAAACATGGTTCATTGAGTATAAGTATACAATATATACTCGACAAACGTTGTCCTGTTGATCTCTGACAGGGCATGTAATTTTTACCCTTACAATGGCCAGAAATCAATTCACAGATTGATTGATTTCTATTCATAAATTCAAAATTTATTTATTTAGATTAGCAAAGACTACAATTGAGTAAGCGTAACCTGTTGATTGGCTTTGAGCCAATCTACAAATATTGTGATGGCAATTGTGGTTGCAATTGCGTAATATCTTGCTTAATTTTTAAATCAAGTTATAAACTATGCAACCGTCAATATAGTCTTATAGTTGGTCTAAGTTAAAACTGCAGTTATGGCAACTAAAAAATAATTGGCTTAGAGACCTTCCCAATTTATAATAGTATATAAGCCATTAAATCAGAGTTATTCGATTTTATTCAAATATGTTCATTAACCTTTTGGTAACTATGTTATCTTTTTTGTAAATGATTTGAATTTTAAATTACAAATTGTTATCATACGTATAAATAATTTCAGACTAAACGTCATGCGATTCTAAAGATTATTTTAATGAATTTTATAGCGTATTTGGATTATTTTTGATTTATTATTTTAAAGTTCATTTTTTCATGATTTAAGTTTAAATTGTCATAAAATGTATATTTCGCAACTATTGAATCACAACACACAATGCAGATAGTAATTTGAAAACTCTATTAACATAGCTAAAACAAAAACTTTATTTTAACATAATTTATAATAAATTTAAAAAAATGTTTATTTAAGTTGATAAATGATCAATGACAATAAAAGCGGCATATTTAAAGTGATTACATAATCCCATTCATTTATAAACTTTCTGTATATTGCAATTAAGTCCCGTAGAATTTGATAATCCTAAAGGGGTCAGGAATCTTTTGAATGTGATACAAGTCAATGTAAACTCTTTAAAAACTTTAAGTTTGATTGATCTTTCACAATACATTTCGTTAAAACTTTTTTTAAGATTATTAGATTCTAAAATGAGAAAAAAATTTGAATTTCAACATTTAGATTTTAAGATTCATTCTTTTAAAAATTTTATAGATTTTTTAACAGACAACTGTTGTTGACTTGGTTTTGAAAACTTTTCTACTTCTAACAAAATTTAATTTATCTTATTCTCGTCCAAAAGAGTTTTCAAAAAGAGATCACAAGGGTCGAAAAGATCAAATCCAATACATTTTCTTTTGAGTGTCCTTTGTGTAAGATCAACCATCAATCAATAAACTTTTTTGTTTTCTTAGCGGGAATCTCAAGTTTCAGATATGAAATAGCCAAAGCTCATAAACGTTGTTTGGCTTGTTTGAGTTTTTATCATTCTTCAAGATGTATTTCAAAGTTTTTGTGCAAAACTTGTGGTCGAAAAGATCACAACATTTTGTTGCATTTTGACCGGATATCTATCAAGATGCAATGATTAATAGGAAAGAAGAACATGCCAAGGCAATTAATGAGTCTCTTTTAAATAATGTGTCTTTGAATTCTCAATTAATCACAAATTTTGTAGCTTTTTTAGGGACAGCACAAGCGAGAATCTGCAGCATTGTTTCTGTCAATCACAAAAATTTAATCAATTTTCTATTTTCTTGTTTCAACAAGGCCTCCGACATCAACTTTTAATTTTTTCAGATGCAAAAGAGTACGTTGTTAGTGACTTGATTTGTTTCAACAAAGCTTCTGACATAATTTATCCCTCTTTTTTGGATGCAGAGAAGTACGTTGTTAGTGACTCGTCTTGTTTCAACAAGGTCTAGGGCATCAACCTTTTATTTTTTTTAGATGCAGAGGAGTCGTTAGTGACTCGTCTTGGTACACACTAGGATTTCAAATTTCACATTTTATCAAACATTCACAACTACGAGCAGAACTATTACAATTGTTATTTTTAAAAAACAACTTATAGCACAATAAAAAGTTAAATTTAATGTTCAATAAAGAACAACATTTAAAGTTTAAACAAATATTTTGACAAATAAATTTCAATTTAATTTCTATGAGTAATAATTATGTGTTTAGATGGCAATATGTATTGTTTTTTGTTTAAACAATGTCTACATGATCACTTCATTATCTACCACCAACAACAACATATCTGCTTCAAAAATAATCAAACCACGCTACTACTACTGAAAAAGCATAAAATTGTTAAAACAATGTCATTAACATTAGACATTTTTTAAATTAATTTTAAAAACATTTCAAAACATATTTATTTATTTATTTACTTTCTTTTACAGATCATAAATACATGGAACCAAAAACATTTAAACTCAAAATAAAAAATATACCTAAAACTATGGCATCACTTTGGTTCTAAAAATTGACTAAAACATTCATATTTTAAACAAATATTTTAGGTTTTAAAAAAAAAATTGTGTATTTCAGATAAAAACTATGCACTCTAAAGTTACTTTGTATTTCAGAAAGATTCTAACAAACAATGATGCACATAATTGTAGTTTGAATTTTTCAAATACATAAATCAAAACTTGAAACTAACGCTTTAAACTATCAATTCACGGATCGATTCTAGATTTATGAATCCAAAATTTATTGATTTAGATTAACAAAAACTACAACTGGGTAAGCGCTAATTATTAATTAATTTTGAGCAAACCCACGGATTATGTGATGGCAATTGAGTAATGTGTTTCATACTTAGTTCTCGGGTTGAGTTGAAAACTATGCACTATACAATTTTAAATTCAAATAATTTTGGGACTACAATCCTTGATTAATTATTAGTGCGTCAGTTATCGATTATGATATTTGATAATAGGTTATGTTCTAATTTATAATGAATTTAGAATAAATATTTACTAAAATTGATAAATAATCAACGATAATTATCTTTTACAAGTACAAACATGGTTCATTGAGTATAAGTATACAATATATACTCAACAAACGTTGACCTCTTGATCTTTGACAAGACACATGTAATTTTTACCCTTACAATGGCCAGAAATCAATGTAGAGATTGATTTTAGATTCATAAATCCAAAATATATTTATTCAAATTAGCAAGGACTACAATTGGGTAAGCGTAACCTGTTGATTGGCTTTGAGCCAATCTACAAATATTGTGGTGGCAATTGTGGTTGCAATTGCGTAATATTTCGCTTAATTCTTGAATCAAATTAAAAACTATGCAACCGTCAATATAGTTTTATAGTTGGTCTAAGTTAAAACTGCAGTTATGGCAACTGAAAAATAATTGGCTTAGAGACCTTCCCAATTTATAATAGTATATATGCCATTAAATCAGAGTTATTTGATTTCATTCGAATAAGTTCATTAACCTTTTGGTAACTAGGTTATATTTTTTGTAAATAGTTTGAATTTTAAATTACAATTTGTTATCATACGTATAAATAATTTCAGACTAAACGTCATGCGATTCTAAAGATTATTTTAATAAATTTTATAGCGTTTTCGAATTATTTTAAAATTACATTTTTGAAGTTCATTTTTTCTTGATTCATGATTAAATTGTCATAAAATGTATATTTATCAACTATTCAATCACAACACACAATGCAGATAGTAATTTGAAAACTCTATTAACATAGCAAAAACCAAAAAAATTAAACTTATGGGCAATTCTATTTGTTTTATTTTTTTTTCCATTTCTATAACTTATTTAGTAGTCTATTTATCTGTTCATAAAAATATAAAACTCTCAACAAAATTGTACAATCTTTTTTGGCGTTTTATAACTCGACTTTTTTGTTGTGTATTTGGGTGCAAGGACTTTTTGTTTCTTTTCACTTCAGACTCACACGTGTTAATCTGATTACATTAATAAAACTTAAAAAAATATGAAACTTAATTCTAAAGCTTTTTGGTGGTACTTCAAACCTAAACGTAATTGTAATAAAATACTTTACAAATGATGATTTTTAAATTGACACTACTGGTGGCATCGTAGCAGACTTTAACCTTGTTTTCCAAATTTACAAGTTTACATAGCACATATTTTTCATTGCCTGTTCATACTCACATAAATAAATTGCATTTTATTTTAAAGATATCTGATGTACTAAACAAATAAAACCTGATAAATTAACTGTGTTTCACACGTATGCGGTTCAGTTTGGTTGAATTTGGTTCGGTTCTGTTTCGGTTCGTTTTTGGTTTCTATTTTGTTTCTATTTGGTTTCTATTCGGTACCTAATAAACTATAGGCTTATATTAGTTTTATTAGTTATTCAATTTTTTTTAATATGTTGTTACCTGTTAACTGACTACTATTTTGCAATCAGAAATTGCGTTCAATTAACACGGTATTTTAACTAGCAAATAAATATTTTCCAACCTTTTATTGTATTAATCTTATATAACATACGCGCTCAGACAAATTTCAAGTAAATTCAGTTTACATTAACTTTTTAAAAGCTTTTGATACTGTTGACCACAAGATCTAATTATAAAACAACATTGTATTAAAATTAATAGCAACTTGTTAATCTTAAATATCTGACAGATTTGTGCGCATTGGTCAGTTTTCTTGTAATATTGATGTTACGTAGTGTCCTACAAGAATCCCATCTAGGATTTTTGCTATTTAACATCTTTATTAACAATGTGGTGCACTATTTTTTGAATACGCCTAGTCTATTGTTTGCAAACAATATATATATATATATATATATATATATATATATATATATATATATATATATATATAACCTTTGTTGTAAGTGTGTGTATATTAAGTAATTTTGATTTATTAATTAAGAACTTTAAGAGCAGTGAAAGAGGGGTAAACAATTAATAAGAAAACAAGAAGTTGATGTCTGGCAATCTCTGTTAGTCCCAGACAGTAGAACCGACTGTTTTAGACCCAGCAATGTTGCTATGTTTTGTGGCCTAGATAGGTATGTAGCACATATTCTTTGTGTATGTTTATTTTTATGTGTCTATTGCATGTGATAAATACGTGCCGTGAACGTAATAAAAGCCTGAACAACCTCTAGACTAATTTAAGAAATTTTGAAATGTATATGCATGTTTATTTCAATTTTGTGTTTATTTATTCTCTTGTTAAAGTTTTTTTCTTTTTTACTAGCATACTTTAATTTTTAATTACTGCTAGTCAACAAACCAAAAAATATGCAAAATATTAAAACATTTACATAATATATGTTTTGTCATTTAATAGAGTCAAACATTGATAAAATTAAAAAAATTATATAAATGAAAAACAAAAGTTAATAAATTTAATAAACTTTTCATTGTCAGATCAGACAGATTTAAATAAATTGCCGTTAATTAATATTTAATAATTTATTGACTTATTTTTATTATACACGTTTTAAACCATTTTAACTTATTAGTTTTTGAGCTTTTTTATTGGTTATCTGCTGCCTAATGCTGACACTGTACAGTAAAACATGTTGCAATTTGTCAAATACAACTTTTAAACTTGAACTACTTGTTTTTTTTATTTACTAAAAAGTTATAGGCGTTTCAACAAGTATATTATTAATAAAATATATAATAACAGTTTCTAATAAGCATATAAATAAAAATTAAAATTAAACAAATGTTTTAAAAGTTTTAAATAATAATAATATTAATATTTATTAGTGTTTTATATGCAAAGTCACACGTCAAAAATAGGAATAATACAAGTTATTATTAGAAATACATAGATTATTCAACTATTTCAAAATTATAATGAAAAAAATCAGCAAAGGTATAGAAAGCATTACTTATCAGCATATTTTTGATAGATATTTTAAACTTATTCAACTCTAAAGTTTTGGTATGTGGAGGTAGCTTGTTGTAAAATTTGATCGCATACTAAATGAATCCATCTCTACTTTTAAGCAAACTTAAACGTTTGCAAACCTTAAATTATTGTTTTGCGTTGTGGCAGAATCATGCAAAAAACTCTGTGTGGTATATTGGTTAATATTGTTCTTAATATAAAGAAGACATTCGTAAATGTAAACACAGGATACCGTTAAAATACCCAACGCAATAAAACTGAACTTACAATCATCTCTATACCCTAGACCATTTATAATTCTGATTGCTCTTCTCTGGTTCTTAAAAAACGTTTGCTAAGGTAGGTGCATGACCCCAGTTTAGTATTCCGTATTTTACAACTGAATAAATTGTGAGCAATAGTTTTTGTGAAGTAATATTTTTTAATTTTCTCAATAGATAAATATACTTAGAAATTTTATAGCTTACATAGGTGGTATGAGCTATCCAAGTAAGTCTATAATCTAGCATTAATCCTAAAAACATAACTGCTTAAGTGTTGGTGTTAATTTGTCTTAGTGAGAAAATTAGATGCTCAGTCTTACAGTCGTTAATATAGATAACTTGTTTGATAAAAACCAATCATTTACAATCGACTGTATATTACACCCATCTACTTTTAGTTCTACTATATTTTTATTAGATCTTACAATGGTTGTATCATCTGCAAATAGTGTAAAATGAGCTTGGGTGTCACAATATGGCAAATCATTAATATAGATTAAGAATGAAATTGACCTTAAAACAAATCCTTGTGGAACATCCATGCTTACATTTCGCGTTTCTGAATTTATAGAGTTTACTGTTACATACTGCAAAAGGTCATTCAAATATGATGACATAAAATCAATACTAGATTTACTAAAGTTGTTATGTTTTAGTTTGCTAATTAAAATATGATGTGATACACAATTGAAAGCCTTACTCAAGTCGCAAAACAGAGCATAAGTATGGCTACCAAATCATATTGATTTTCACATAAAATATTATTTACTTCCAAATGTTGGGTTAGTTAGTTAGTACTACAAACAATTTCACCTTTTTTGAATACTGGAATAACTTTTTCCAGTTTTAAAACACTTGATTTGACATAATTGATTCATTAATAAGTTTTGTTAGAGGAATCAAAATAATATTTAAAATTGATTTTATTATTTTGCTATTAATATTGTAGCAATCCATGCAACTAGAATTTTTTTAATTTGATACGATATCACGTAGTTCAATAAAGGTAACTTCTCTAAAATTAAATTGATTTGAAGGTTGCGGTGATTTGCTGGCGTAATAAAACTGGTAGAACTTGCAGACAAATTATTAGAAATAGTCGGAGCTATGTCAACAAAATAATTAAAATGAATTAATAATTTATTCAAAATCAGTCAATCGAATCACAGCGGCCAAGGGTCAAGCATAGACAATTGTTTCGGTTCTACAAACCTCGTCAGTATGCCTTGTACGACCACGGCATCGCATGATAGCGAAGACAATTTTGAATAAATATTTCTGTTCTTATGAACACAATTGATATTATAAATAATCAAACGAAAGACTGGTTTGCCATCTAGTTGCAAAAAAAAAAAAAAAAAAAAAAAAAAAAAAAAAAAATTGCAACTAGATGGCAAACCAGTCTTTCGTTTGATTATTTATAACAAAATAATTATTAAACAGATTTGGTGTGAAAGATTTATTATTGTTAATGCTATGACTACTGCTTTGCAACTTGATTACCTGCTATATAGCCCTTTGAGAATTATTTGATTTATAAATAAAGTCATTATGTGCTTTTTTTTTTGCTAATCGTATTGCAACCTGGTAGTCTTTTCTGAGTAGTTTTAATAGAGTAGCTATAAGATCAGAATGAACATGCTTATATAAGTTATTTAGATCTTGAATTTTTTGTCTCATGCTCAATTTATTTAATATCTTGATTTTCTCTAGACTAGACTCAAGCATAGCACATGCAACAGTATTTATAAATACGTCAAATTTTGATTCTATAGTTAAATTGCAATTGGCAACAAAACTCTAGTCTACAGTATCCATTATGTTGTACAATATTAACAGTCCTTCGTCTGTAATAGGTCTGTAATTAATGCGTTCATTAGTTTTTTTTTTAATTATGACAAAAGTTAAGTACTAAATGTAATAAGTAAATGATCTAAAATACCTAGATTAATGGTTTTAATATTGTATTCTGATTTGCTTATGTTGGTAAATATATGATCTATAGTATTATTTTGTACTTTCATTTAGTTTTGAATACATAAATACAATATAAACATCTAAGGAACAGTTATCGCTTAAAAATAAATCAAAAGTTGCTATGACAAAATAAAAAATGCAAAAACCAAAACTATTGAAACAGGAACAATATTTTCTATACAATCACAGATGTCCCTTGTTTGATCGAATATTTAGGCACCAATGCAACGCATGTGTTCTATTAAAGAAATGTAGCATATTAGCAACAATTAAATTGAGTAAGAAATATTATGTACGGTACAGGAAACAAACTATAGCCTTGCTTCCTTGTCACTCGGAATACTATAGCCGCGTTAGGATAAAGAAATAATAAATTTAAAGTTTGTAGATTGCATATAATGATATAATATAAAAAGCATCAGTGTTGTTAATTTTATAAGACCTGATCCTACCCAAAATCAGCCGAATGTCAAACTTAAAATCTGGGCCCGGCTCAAATCCCAACACGGGAAGCCCAAAACCAAGTAGGTATATTATTATTAAAATATATAATAACTATTAATAACAGTTTCTAATAAACATATAGATAAAACTGAAAAACAAATTCTTATTTTAAAATTATATTATAAGTAATAGACATCTAAAGGAATAAAGTTGGCCGCTACTACGTGATAATTCATAATAAAAAATTAAATAAAACACAGTAATTGTTTTATTTAATTTTCTACCTAAACGAATAGTTATTGCATAAAAGAAAATTAAAAGCGGCTATGACCTATAATAAAAAACGCAAAAACCAGCACTATTACAAAAAAAAAACAATATATTCAATCACAGGTATCCCGTGTTTGATCAGATATATAGACACTAATGCAGCGCATTTGTTTTATTAAAGAAATTAAAAAAAGCATATCATCAACAGTTAAATCAAGTAAATAATTAGATGCACGGTACGCAAATTTTAAAAAAAAGTTTACGGACCCGGGACACCCGGGTTGCAGTGTGAGCGGGTCACATGTTTTGTTCCTATCCGCGCCAGCCCGCAGGTTTCATTGCAATGTGTGCTGTTTTTTAAGTTTTGTTGCGTGCCCAAAACTCTGGCCGGGCACAAAGCCAAGTCAGCTGCGAGGTATATTATAGCTTATTACAACGTTGCCAATGTTTGGTTTGGAAACGTCGGTATGGCATGGCTGGTCTGATAACGTCTTGCAGTGTGTATACAAATACGACGAGCGCGCCCTCATCTGCCATATTCAGTGAACTAAATTTGTATGTGTTGACATACTTGATATACGTTTTGAGTCCCAAAATAATTTTGGAGTTGTTTTGTCTACTGCTATATTATGCCAAAAAATAACAAAAAACACATGAAAACGTTGTCAGACCCAAGGCCGGGCCTGAGAACGTCGGATTTGGTCTGGGAACGTCGGTAGTGTATAGCAAATTGGGTCTGTATAGGCGGTTTAACAAATCTATATATATATATATATATATATATATATATGGGTCATTCCATAACTTTTCGACCAATTTGAAAAAGTCGACCTTTTTGATTTTGCTCAAATTTTCAGGCATCAACATATAGATGAAAAAAATGAGATTTCCAAGTTTTGGACCATAGAATATTGCCTGTTCAAAATGACACACATTTGAAGGTCAGAAATTTTACAATAAAACGTCATTTTTAGCTTAATTTGTATCTCAATTTTTGGGCTTCTGGAAAATGATAGAAAGGTCTACGACAGCTCAAATTATTCCTTATTACATGTACTTTAAAACCCATATTATTATGTTTAATATTGTCGCAGTCATTTTGATATATTAAGCTTTAAACAGTATTCCAAAAAAAACCGTAAATTTAGCAAAATTGCAAAACTTTGGTTTGTTTAAACCGTTCTAACTTTGTCAAATCTTAACAAAATTTGATTTGCATGGTCTAGATTTCCTCGTGTTTAATTTCTTTTTGAAGTGATCACACAATACTTATAGAATCAATACGTATACACCATTATTTTGATGCAGGAAGTTGGACATGTTATTGCGATTTTCAAAACTTGTAATTTTCAGGTCCCGAAAAAGCGCTGTCACCCTATGTCGATTTTAGTCAAAATTTCAGTAAATACTCTTTAGAACACAAGAAAAAAGGTTATTCATATGAGAAATGGTATATCGGGCATTATCAAGAAATATTTAATATTCAAAAATTGGCAAAATTGGCAAACCGCACATTTTAGTATCTCAATTTTGAGGCCTCTGGAAAAAGATAAGAAGGTCTACGTTGGCTTAAAATATTCCTTATTGCATGTACTTTAAAACCCATATTTGTATATTTAATGTTGGGGCAGTCATTTCGATATATCAAGCTTTAACCATTAATTAAAAAAAAACGTAAATTTTGAAAAATTGCTAAATTATGCTTTGTTTAAACCGTTCTAACTTTGTCAAATCTTAAAGAAAATTGATCCACAAGGTCTAGATTTCTTTGTGTTCAATCTTCCTTTAAAGTTATTACACTAGACTTATAGAATCAATTTATATTCACCACTATTTTAATGCAGGAAGTTGCACATGTTTTCGCTATTTTCAAAACTTGTAATTTTCAGGTCCCAAAAAAACGCTGTCGCCCTAGTTTTAGTCAAATTTTCAGTAAATACTCTTCAGACTACAAGAAAAAGGTTATTTATATGAAAAATGGTATATTGGGTATTATCAAGAAACCATTGAAAAAATGCAAGTCGTTGTGCTGCGTCGCCTGGTTGTAGGTGTTTTACTTTTGATAATAATATGGGTGAACATTTTTACTAAAAAACGCGCCAAAAAAGTTGTTTTCTGTCAGGAAATCTCAATTGCTAGGGCATTACCATTACAGAGTTCGTAAACAAAAATAATATTTGCGTATTCTCTATGTTGAACAGCATTTTTATCAAATTTCACTAACCGAACCAAAGAAAACTGTTTTAACAAGTATCAAAAGCTTGCATCAATGCACACTTGTTAAAGTATTGTTGTTTTGTTTGTGTTTTTTTGCTAAATAAAAAGTTTTATAAATATTTTGTATTTGTTGACTATCTCAAAAACAAAGCAAGATAGACAAAAAGTGATTTAGATTTTTTGAATTTTGACGATTTTTAAATATAATTTTTTTTTTTGATAATGCCCAATATACCATTTTTCATATAAATAACGTTTTATTTGTGGTCTGAAAAATATTTACTGAAATTTTGACTGAAATCGACATAAGGTGACAGCGGTTTTTCGAGACCTAAAAATTACAAGTTTTGAAGATCGCAAAATCATGTGCAACTTCCTGCATCAAATTAGTGTTAAATATGTATACATTTTATAAGTCTTATGTAATCATTTTAAAGAAAGATTTTAAACACAAAGAAATATGGACCTCGTGGATCAAATTTTTTTAAAACTTAACAAAGTTAGAACGGTTTGAAAAAGCATAATTTTGCAGTTTTGCTTAATTTACGGTTTTTTTTTGGAATAATGTTTGAAGCTTGATATATCAAAATGACTGCCCTAACATTAAATAGACAAATATGGATTATTTTGTGCCATCGTAGACCTTCTTATCTTTTTCTAAAGGCCCAAAAACTGAGATACAAAAATGTGCGGTTTGCCAATTTTGACCATTTTTGAATATTAAATTTTTTTTGATAATGCCCGATATACCATTTCTCATATAGATACCCTTTTTTTTGTGCTCCAAAGAGTATTTACTGAAATTTTGACTAAAATCGACATAGGGTGACAGCGCTTTTTTGGGACCTGAAAATTACAAGTTTTGAAGATCGCAAAAATATGTGCAACTTCCTGCATCAAAATAGTGGTGTATACGTATTGATTCTATAAGTCTTGTGTGATCAATTTAAAAAGAGATTAAACACGAAGAAATGTAGACCTTGTGGATTAAGTTTTGTAAAGATTTGACAAAGTTAGAACGGTTTAAAGAAAGAAAAGATTTGCAATTCTGCTTAATTTACGGGTTTTTTTTGGAATAATGTTTGAAGTTTAATATATTAAAATTACTGCCACGATATTAAACATAAATATATGGGTTTTAAAGTACATGTAATAAGAAATAATTTGAGACATCGTGGACCGTTTTATTTTTTTCCAGAAGCCCAAAAATTGAGATACAAAATAAGCTAAAAAAGACGTATTATTGTAAAATGTTTGACCTGTAAATGTGTCATTTTGAACAGGCATTATTCTAAGATCCAAAAGTTTGGGAATCTCATTTTATTCATCTATATTTTGATCCCTGAAAATTTGAGCAAAATCAAAGAGGTCGACTTTTTCAAATTGGTTGAAAAGTAATGGAATTACCCATATATATATATATATATATTTTTTATTTTGCTGTATTATTAAGTTAAGTAATACAGTCATAAATAAACAATAATGTGTGTAACCATTTGATTTTTTTGGGAAAACCGCCCTAAGGCCTACTGCCGCAACGCATCACTTTTCGATACATAAAAGAAGCGGAAAAACAGTTTTTCAAAGTAGCAAGACAAACAATTTTAATATTGACAAAACAATATTGACAAAATAAATATTATTATAACAAAAAAATACAATACAAGTTACTAAAAAGCACAATTTAATTAAACAAAAACAACTAAAAATTAATAAAAATGATAAAGCAAACTAGTACAAAGTAATATCATTTTCTAGAAGTCAATCTACGGTGATGTATAATTATTCTCTAATAAATAAACTGTCGTTGAGAGTTAACACTATCCATGATTTAAGCATTACGTTTGATTCAAGCCTATTATTATTATTATTATTGTGCATTTTACGGCTTTTTTGCATCTTACGACTTGTTATTGCAAGTTATTATTTTAGTCATGTTTTGAAAATCAAATTCCGGATTGTTAGCGTGCTACTCTAACGCTCTATAACTGATCTCATCGTATTAGCTTTTAGAATTTGTCAAGCGTAACTCTTAAAAGTAACACTCGTACTTTAAATATTCCTTACAACGCTTTATTACACCACTCAAATGTGTGATTTCTATACCACCGTCAGTAAAGAAAAAAATGGACTCAAACAAAAATTGTTTGTTTTTTAGCATATAAATGCATCATTGCTAGCTACACGGAATTTAATATAATTAGTCTTAAAAAAAAGTTTCTTTTTTGATGTGACACTAGTTTTTAAAGAGCTTCGTGAAATTATTGATCGCCATGACTTGCTCAGTTCAATTGGTATTCATGTCCCAGCTCGAGTTTTACGTAATAACTATTTATTTCACATACCGTATTAACGTACAGATTATACGCAACACTCAAGCTTGTCAGGCGTACGCGACTATTTTAGTGATTATTTATTATTATTATTTATTTTAGTTTTATTCTTATTTTTTGTTAAATTAATATATTTTTTGTTGCAGATAAACATTTATTTTATAATGACTTTTGTTGATTTGTTTAATAAATAAATAAATTAAAAAAAATAAACGCTTTCAAATTGTTGAAACAGCAAATATTAATCTTATATTTCTTAAAAATCTTAAAAAAGGCAAATGTACATTACAATCTTTTATTATATTTTTAATAGCATCATTACTATAATAGTTATTCTAACAACAACAAAATATATACTACTTAACAAATGAACTGAACCAGTTGCATATATTAGTGTAATTTTTCAAATAATTAAACATTTCTTAAAAAAACAATTATGATACTTTTAGAATTCTTTGAAGATTGTGTAACTATAGCAACCATTTGTTTTTATTGTTTTTTTGCAATAAAACTAAGCCATTAACAATACTACTACATACTTAATAATTAATTATTAAGTAGCGTTGCGTTCTGTTCAAGTGTTAATTATGCCTTTAAGAAAACTCAGTGTAGCTGAAATAAATAAAACAATTAGTTAGTTGAAAATAGAAATATCGCTTTGTTCTGTCGGTTTAAGACAAATGATAAATGTATCACATACTATAATAGAGAGGGCCTGGCAGAGATATTTAAAAAATGGTACACTAAATTATGAACATAGGGGAGGCGCAAGAAGAAAAACTTCAGCAAATCAAGATAGGTTTTTAAGTTTACTTGCTCGTCGAAATAGGTTCAATAATATGACTCAGCTAAGAAATAGCTTTCAAAATGCTACAGGTGTTAAAATCTCAACGTAAACAGTTTGGATAAGATTGCGCAAAAATAATTTGAAGCCCCAAAAAACCAACACAATTTCTAAAATTATCAATTTTGCAAAAAAAGAAATTGTATTAGATGGGTTCAAGAACATAGAAATTAAAATGATAAGTAGGTTACTTGCTTATTTACAGGTAAATCAAAATTTACAGTATTTTCTACAGATGGACGTATGCAAGTATAGCGTAAATTTGAACAACGTTACAGAAAAGAATTTATGGTTTCTGCCTTTAGAAAAGGTTTGATAACCGCGGACGACGGAGTTGTAAATGGCTTATAAGAAAAGCAAGTAGCAGAAATGAAGTTTAGAAAGCATATATAAGATTATAATGGAACGCAACTTAGGTATTGCTTAAACCCACTACACACTTTAGAGATGCTGAAAGATGCATTCCAAGAAGAGTGAAACATTAATCCTCAAATATTAATAGCAAAGTGCATATAAAGTATGCCAAATTGTTGCCAGAATTTTTTAAACGCTAGAAAAGACCCAAGACGCTATTAATTTACGTTTCCTTTGTGTTTTTCTCTTGTTTCTGTTAAATATAAACAAATTTTTCATGTTAACTTCAAAAATTAAAAAATACACCAACTTAAGCAACTGGTCTAGTTTATTTGTTGAGCAGTATGGTTAAAATAGATAAAATTATATAAACAAATTAAACCAGAAATTAAAATAAGACAATTAAGTTATCCTATAAACTAAATAAAATTTTACATCAAGAGTGATAATACCAGCTTAACCAAGTCAAAAAGAAGTCGATTTTTGAATTTTGATAACCAGGCTCTTCTAGCAGCTGTAAAAAAGACAAAAGTTGCACCACCACTGACTGAGAACAACACCGATTAGTCTATAATTTTTCAACATTTCAGAAAACTCGGCAAAGTGTAAAAATAATTCAAATGTGTTCCTCGTAAGTTTTTAGACAACCACAAACTACTCAAGTCCAAGTTTTTACAGATTTGTTTTAAAGAAATAAGCAAAACCCAAAAACGGAATTATGCATTAACCAATACTACTAGACATAGCAAAATTTACATTTAAATTGCCACAATATTGCTATTTTGTTATTTATCATACTAGACTCAGAATCAAACCACTTTTTCAAAAAATATAATGTTACTACAACGTGATCGATATATTATATTCACAAAATACTATATTCAAGTTCTTGTTTTCGTTTATAGAAATGTCATGTTGACATATTTTTTGTAAGAGCATGAAAATGTTTAGTTAAAAAGAGTGAAACAAAGAAGATAAATAGAATACGGTACGCACGCAACGAGTGAAAAGTGAAGAGTATAATGAATTTGAAGAACAATTAACATAAAATTTGATTGTAAAAATGTAATGGTTAAGTGGTAGATCAGCAATATGCTGAATTTCGCCATTTTCTTATTGTAATAATAGGAAATAAAGACAAATAAATAAATAAATAAATATAGAAGTTTTAGGTAAAATTTAATTTAGTAGGCCAAAACAAATCAAAAATTAATGGTAAATATTTTTCCGATTATTACTTGTTAAGGGCAGCGTCAACGCGCGAAACCAAGCAAATTAAAATTTGTCCGACATGTGCTGGCTCCAGGTGCTAAATAGTTGAACTAAGATTGTGCGCTAACTCGCGCAGAATAACATAACTTACTCAAGCTAGTGCGCATCATAGCCGGTTAGATATTTATTTATAGACTACATCTCCGCACCTCTCTAGGGTACGAAAACAATTCGTACTTTTACAAAATTATATTATGTATTTACGTTTTTATATAGATTTGCATCAGGGGCGCGCTTAAAATATATATTACGAAACCGCATAGTAAATTAATAATATAATATTTTATGAACTTTTTAATCTATTTTATAGACTATTAAACTATACCCTGCTCTGTAAATAAAATCAACTTAAACCCGTATGACACTGTTCATAATTGTCTTGAATTATATATACAGGGTGAGTCGGGAGGAACGGACCAAACTTCAGGAGTGTATTGTATACATGAAAATATTATAAAAAAAACTTAAATGTTGTTATCCGATTTTTATTTGTTTTTGAGTTTTGGTAATCATTGCCTTTTTATAATAAATGTTCAAAAACACCGTCATTTACCTCACATTTTCTGTTTTGTCTACAAAAGGCGTCTCTTGCACTCCTGATTGAGTTATGTCTTTGTTTAAGATCGGCTGCAACATTTTTAATGCGTTCTATTAGTGCATCCCGAGTGTTTGCTTTTACTTTGTACACTTCATCTTTAAACCCGCCCCCATAAACAATAATTTAGTGCTAAGAGATCTGGAGACATCTAATAAGACCACCACAACCAATTATAACGCCCTGGAATGCTTTTGTGGCATACTAGAACAACATTTTTAGTTACGCTATAACTTAAAAACAAATGAAAATCGGATAACAACATTTGAGTTTTTTTATATTATTTTCACGTGTACAATACACTCTTAAAGTTTGGCCTGTTCTTCCCGACTCACCTGTATAGTTATAGATCAGATTATTCACGTGTGTAAAACACACAAATTATCAAGATCACAATTATATCTTGAAAAGCTAGAACATGTTCAATTTTCCCATCTATAATCGACGCAAACGTCTATTGCGCATTACATTTGGTTTTTACTTATTTTTGTTCAATTGTACCACTGCAGCTCCACATATAGCAATTGCTATCGTGTGCGTTCATACATGCTTTATTTATGGAATGCTTTTTGACGTCCCTCACCTTACTTGCACATGGCATGCCAAAAAATCAAATTCTTTTTAATTTGGTGCAATCGACTTGCATGCCAGCAAAAAGCATGCCATTTGACAGAATACACGAGCTAGTAGCTGGTATGAAATTGTGCAACTAACAGGCTTAAGATGACGCAAATTATGTATACTATATGTAATGCCAATATGTTACTGACAAAAATCACATCTTGAATTACATATATACATATGGCCATGTATGAGTCAAGTGTACAAAATAATTTTTTTCTTGCCCCTAACTACTGAAAATGCCTTCTTTTACATGAATCTTGATTATGTGAATTTTATCATATTTTTTCATTTTCAGTGAACCATTTCCAAGTAATAAGCAATCAAAATTTGAAAAAATTTGTTTTTTTGCGCATTTTTACATTTTTTGATCGATTGTAACTCAAGAATGCATTTTTAGGAAAAAATTGTAAGGAACTGCCTGTGTTCAAAGAATAATTTTTCACAGCCAAAAATGTTTTTGAATGGTATTTGAAAATTTACTAGAACTTTAAAGAACAGTTTTTTTTAAATACTTAAAATTTAAGCCTTTTTGCTATTTTTAAGTAGTTCTGTGGATACATTGTAAGATGTCTCGGAGCGTAGTACACGGCATTCACTGAAATTTTTAGGGTATCTTTTGCACATATAAAAGCACGTTTTTATTCCGTACACTTGACTCATACATGGCCATATATAACTATAGTTAAAACTATAAATAATGCCAATGCCAATTAATGCCACAGTGAGGATACATGTACTGCTAAGACAAACAGCAGAAAAAAGACGACACATATGCCATTTATTTGTCAATCTTTTTTTAGTTACATAAGCATATTTTAAAAGTGTTACAAGTTTTCACAACTGGCAAAAACATAGGAAGAATTTGAATTGAAATAAATAGTGTTATATTGTTACTTGCAACAGATTGTTCGTAACATAATTTGACGGAACAAAAAAAAGAAAACGTATTTGGGTAAAAGATTGAATCAACACAAGAAACAATTATGGAACGAACAGTTGTTTGTTTAAATAAATAGGGTAAGAAGATATAAGTGGTTATAGAAACCATTTAAGAATGCTTCCAGATTTTTTTTACTGTCTACTAGCATGCCAGTACTTGTTGTGTGTGTTTATACATGCTTTATGGCATGCCTTTGCCATCCAAAAAATCAAATCTTTTTGATTTGGTGCCATCGAGAAGCATGCCTTTTGATAGAATACACGTGAGCTGGCATGTACAAGAAGCTGGTATGAAATTGTGCAAGTAGCTGGCATGTGTATTCCCGGCTTATAAGTTTTTAAAATGCACAAATAATTATCAGTTTTATTGTAGATTAAAATGTTAAGTACATTTTTAATTTTTCTTTACAAATAAAAATGTGAGAAGTAGCATTTATAATATAACCCAACTATTTTGTTGGAACTGTTAATGCGTAATTTTTTTGCGTCGTTTATAAAGAAAAACTTAAACATGTTTTTAAATTTCAATCTACAATAATACTTGTGATTTTTTCTGTATTTTAGAAACTTTTAAAGTTTTATCTAACGTTTGTTTATTTTTTTTACTTGGTCCTTTAACTTTAATTGCTCTTTACGCGTTCGGAAATTTTAGGCGTTCGGATATGATAGAGTAGAGTATACGAAGTTTACTCCACATGCACAAACTCGAGATAGCACGGAGACGGAGTAAACAAAAAGACCATATTTGAATTTTATTACATTTATTTAAAGGTGAAAGGCCTTATTTTATTATATTATATGTCGCAAAAATGTAAAAACCCAATTAGTTTATAAATGCATGTTAATTATATTATTAATTTTTAATGTAATAAAACACCGTTACACAAATTTTAAATTTCCATTAAATTCAGTTTTATTATGGTTTTGTAAAGTGACTAGAGTTTTTTAGCAAAAATAGTAAGCTTTGGTTAGTTTTTTAGTTACACCTTACTCGTATTTTGGCAACCTTACTCAAGTATGCTTTGGTAACATAAAAATATGTTACTAAAGCTTACGGAGATCTGGGCCCCCGTATGTAAATTGTTGATTTATTTTTACATTTGCGTTAAAATAATTTAATTTAATACAATGCAACATTGCACATGTATTTATATAGACAAAAACTAGTTATAAGATTCTTTTCTGTAAGATCATAAAATAGATTTAAAAAATGATGTTGGATAAAAGTGTCATTTGTAATTGTGAACAAAGCAGTCGTTACATTTTGTTTTCTAGCAAACTTGGCTTTACTAAACATCCATTTACCCTATACTTTTTTAAAACGTTCCACAACATACGTCTTTAGAAAAGATTAAATGAAAGCAATTAGATGTTTCTAATACCCACTTCTTGAAACTGTTTTTGGGCTGTAATATTTTCAGTGTTGAGAGTGAGATACTGTTTTGTCATATTTTACTATACTCAAAAGTATTGCAATAAGGTGTCTTAAATGATATTTTACATATCAGCGGTGACTCAAACAACCAGTTTTGTTCTAAAATTTTGTTTACTAAATTGTAAGTTTAGAGTTTGGATAGGTACCCCTTCAACGAGGCCCACTAGTAAGATTATCATATTCCGTACGTAGAAACGCAGCATCAATAAGTTTTAAGCTAATGTTGGCCTTGCTTAGTGCCACTAAAATACCCCTAATAAAATTTATATCAACAAAAACACCAAACAGAAACATAATCATTTGCAACCAAAATACTCCTGGTAATATAAAAAAAAAACATTTTTCTGCGGAATAAATATTCAGTCCAACGCCACTGGCGTACAAAGAATCTATGTAATCAAAAACCCAATTACACCACATGAATGGTTTAAGTTTTGTATGCTTAACGTATCTTGCAACAAACTAGCATAAAAGTGTAAATCAAAAATTTACAGAATTTGACATTGTTTAATTATTATTAGTGATTATAAAAAAAAAACAGTTTTAGTCTTATGGTTTTTGAATCATACACTGTTGTGTCCCAACCCGATTTTATGACTGTAAAAACCCAATCACGTTTATGTCTAACATCCTGTATATTGTATTTTTAATTATAATAAATATACAGCAATATAAATAAATGTTCCTGTATATTTATTATAATTAACAATACAATAATATTATTCTATATTTTCAACTCAATTTATTGTATGCAGGAAATATATGGTAAAATACAATAATATTTATCAAAATAAAATTGTATTTACTGGTTTAATATTTTTAAACAAATTGTTCGTATTTATTTTTAATAAAATATCAATTTAAAATTAAACTACTTTTATTTCTACGTCTCTGTATATTGTTATCAATTGTCATCAAGTATGTGGCCGAATGTGCCCGAACCGTGTCTTTCGTTAGCGATGCATTGAAATTATTGGAAAGAACGGTCCAGGGGGAGTTTGTAATAAAGGTAAATATCAATCTAACAAACACATGAGACAACTTGCCATCTATGACCAAGAGCCCAAACTGCCGGCTGTCGTTTGCATAAGAAGTAGCCTAAAAATACAATTATTTTATAATAAAAATGATTGAAAACTTGTTTTCAGGTTTATTTAAAAAATACAAGTTATATTTTTGTAAAACTGGTTTTAAATGAAAGATATGTCACTGACATCGGGTCTTATATTAGTTTAGTTATCATAAATCAACCAAGAAATGTGTTAACGACGTTATTTAGTCGAAAATAAGTACAATAGTTTATAATAATTAATATAAAAATCTGTAGTAAACTTAAAAAATTGAAAACTTAATTAAAACATGCGCAAATGTTCAACCTTTTAAAGTATGCATAGCACGATATGATCGGTTGTGTAGTTTGCTTGTGAGTGTGAAAAAGGTTACTATGAATCTTTTCCATTTACGGCGCATCAAAATACCCGAACCTTAACAAGCAACTGAAATAAACAAAAAATATTTAACTTTAAAATGAAGGAGTTTGTGGTTGCATTATTATGAGACATATTAAAAATAGTTGCATTTTTACAGGTTTGTTAGAGATTATTACGTCGACTAAAAGCTGTTCTTTGTGATACTCTAAATTACATTTGTTGGTCGGTTAGTCTTCATTATGGTTTGATTAATTATTTTTAAAAACTGTATCCAGTGGGACTTGTTTTATTAGATGGGGTATTAATCAACACTACTAATACTTGTTTCAATGCACAATTTGCAAGATGTTTTAAAATATGTTTATTGTGGTAATTCAGATTAGTATTTGTATCAAGATATTTTAAACTGTTTTTAGATTTAGATATATTTTTTACTATATTACTAACAGCGTTGTTGATATTATATATAAAACTATTTAAATAGAAGCAATGTTAATAATAAGGCCTAAAATTTGTATTGGTATTTGTAAACAAGAAACAATAAAGATTTTTAAATATTCTTGTAAAATGTTTTAGAGGTTTTCGTGTTTATCGGTTTTTTAACCTCTTTCTCCTAAACAAAATAATCATAAACGTCACCAAAATTAAAAGGTGAGTTTAATATAATAAAATGTACTTTGTAAAGTTCTAAATAGCGTAAAATGTGTTATGCACAAACTGTGAATTGAACAAAATTGGATATTTAATTTATATAATGGTGGTTACATTATTGTTCTTGTGACGCAAAAGATTAATTGATGCATAAAATTGTATTTTTGCCTGCTCATTCTGAAAACAGTTTTTCTGCTCGTATTTTAGATCGAAAAGTGATGGTTTGCGGCACAGGGCGGGTATAGTATAAAGTGTCAAAAAGCCGCTTTTAGCAACATAAAGAAGCAAAGCGAGTAAGATAGTTTAATAAATTCTAAAGAAACAAAAACTGTTAATGACATTTTGTATTTCGGACCACAAAAGCATTAATTTATAGTCTATCTACTAAAAACTACAAACTACAACAAGAATTGTATATAGAAAAAAAACATTCAATTGCAATAACTTCTTAGCTTTTACTTACTGTTTTAAAAAGTATTGTAATATAACATCAAATTCAACTAACGTTGACAAATATTTAAACTTTAAACTTATTTTTAATAGTGCTTATCTAAAACCAAAAACAAAACCTAATACGTTTAAAATTACATTTAAAACAGCAATACAATAATTTAAGGTTTCTAACCTAACCTAACCTAACCTAACCTAACCTAACCTAACCTAACCTAACTTTTTATTTAATTTATTTTATTAAAACCTATAGACAGCCAATTAAATATATGCTTAACATGTACATTTATAACAAATAAAAATTGAGCATATAATGTACTAGCTGCTCAGAAGTGTTAAAAAAAACAAATAAAATATTTAATTAAATTAAAAGTTAGGTTATGTAGCTAATAATTTATTAGGTACTTTATTAGGAGGTGGATATTACGGCTCTAAATCAATAAAATCAATACTAAAATTGAAAAAGTTCTTAATAGATGGTTGTTTTTATAGGCTTTAAAACGTTTATAAAATCTGTGTTTAAATTAGTAATATTATGTATAGTACTATTGTTTGTTTACAAGGTCATTATAAAAGTTTGGGATGATGTAACCATCTAATATATTGAAGATAGTGAATTCAAGTTCGGTGTGCGTAAATAAAGTTGCTTATCTTAGAATTCAATAATAAAAATATTGTTTTTATACGTTTTCATTGTTTAAAGCTGTCGAAATAGAACTATTCCTTATTATCATTTATAAAGACGCTGTATTATTATCAGTGAAGTTTTTAGTCTTGACGTAGTCGGTAAAGTTTTTGATGGCAATAAACTAAAGTAATACAAAATTTGTAAGATTATACATTGCTAAATCTTGCAAATAAGATGTGCTCATTGATATAATTTGTCTAAAACAATAATTGCATACTGTTACATTATCAAACTACTACTTAGGAGGCCGGTAGTAGATCTTTTTATTTTAAAATAATCTTTTTATTTTGCAAAATACAGTTTTTTTGATATATAGCATATTAGCATGAGGTCTGTCCTCAAAAGTTAAACAAATATTTAGAAAACAAAATAGAACTTTTTCAAAATATTGTAAACAAATCAAGTGAATACTCTGCCATCACTTTTCATATATAAACCTTTAATATACGCCAAATAACTAACAAAATATAAAAAAGTTCTAAATATGCAGCTATATAATGCTTATAAAGGATTATTAAACTTTTTAAAAATAGCATGAAATCCATAAAATCTACATTATTATAAATATGTTACATGTATAGTAACACTTTTATAATAATTTATAACAATGGTTTTTTAAATGATATAGTATTTTTTTAAATGATGTAGTAATAAAGTAATTATATTTTAGTTTATATATACTATTAGTATTATAATTACCATATTAATTTTATGTAATTTGTAATTAGTAATTTTTTTTGTTTTAATTTTAATTTAATAGTTTTTTTGTTTTTAATTGTTAATTAATTTTAAATTTCTCTGGTTCTAAAACCATAAATGTCTTTTAAAATTGTTTTTTATCTCCGATTCTATTCTACATTTGCAATAATAAACTTTTACTAATAACTAAAAACCCGATTTGAAATTTTGCAATGTAATTTACATTTTCTGTACTTTAAATTTATAAGCTCAATTTATAAGCTATATGAAAACTACTCAACCTCAGTTGATTAATTTTTTTATAATCATGTTTATGCATAACATTTATCATTTTCACCAGTAGCTTTGCAAATATTCTAGAGTAAGCTTAACATACAGTGTTGAACAAATGTGTGAAAACACCCGATTAATACGAAAATGCGTCGCTATATAGATTAAAAAATTTACAAAAACTTTTATTATAATATATATATATATAAGTTATTTTTGAAATAAACTGCAGCTAAAATTCAGGTATTTTCACACATTTGCTCAACACTATATAAGGTGTAACAGGTACGCATAGACAGATTTGTACCCTGCGCGGTCTTTCAGTTATTATTAGATAGTTGTGGAAAATCTGCAAGTGTTTGTAAATTTTTTTTGCACCATAAAAATGTACTATTTAGTCAAATACATTTGCAAAAAATGTTAAGGAACTTGATATTTGCAAACATAATCAATTTAATGTTGAATTAATTTTTATAAAATTTCTATTTTAGATAAAAAATTAAATATTTTTGTTTGGATTTAATAACTTGTTGATTTAATAATATAATTAAACGTGTTTGCAAAGTATTTGACATTCCATTTTATTGAATTGAAAATGATCAATAAACGCATAAAGTAGATTATTACTCCGCACGATTAGATTTCAGTTAGCGTTAGCGGGTTAATATTTCTAGGTTAAAATTTGTAGCATCTATAAACAGGGCCATCGCGTGGGATACGCGTGCAAAACATAAAATATATGCTGCCTTTTGTAGCATATAAAATAACGCTTTCAATTCATCAAAAAATAATGCGTAGAAAACCAATTTATAGCTTAAAGTGTTTTATCAAGCACAATAAAAAAGTTAATTTGTGATAAGAATGAACCAATACGTCATAAAACATTTTACCTTAAAAACTTGCTAAACAATATTTACTGCGTAAAATTCTTAAAATTTTACACTTTATCAATCAATAAGTGCATAAAATTGCATATAAAACTGATGGCTTACATTTGCAAATATACCTCATAAAATTTGTGAAAACTTATTTTATTACATAACATTATTGCAAAAAAACTCTTAGATATCCTATTTGTTAAACAAAACTTATAAAAATCCCAAAAAGAGCCATTTGCATTGCACAAAAAAACATTTTTATAGCATAAAATTATTAGAAAATGCGCAAACATCCTAGTTTTGCATAGATTTTATTAAAAAGTACAGTGGCAAAGATAGGATTTTTAGGCTCCACTGCAAAACATGGAGAAATGCTTTCTTAGACTCCGCCACTGACCCAACTAGCACCAAAGTGGCCGCAACTGAGATGGGAACCTTGAACCAGTAACTGCGCAGTTACCAGTGGGACAACTTTAAAGTTTTCGAAACTTAACGGTGGCAAACAATAGTAGCAACGACTACCTAATGCTGTTAAAATGCAACTTTAAAATTTTAATTACTTTTAAGTAGCATTGATAGTTCCCGCGACGAATTCAAGGCGCAACTTTAACTGGCTGGAACTAATATATATATATTAATGTTAATAACGTTGTCGTTACCTGCAGAGCTCAATGTAACCGTGCTGTAAGCTACTACAAAGTCCGTGTCACCTCTCAAAATCACCATAAAGTAGATTTCACCATACAGTTCCCAATATACCAATATTGAGGAGCGGTGCATAATATTATAAAATTAAAAAAGTTAACCTAAAAATTTGTGCTGAGTGCAGCATTATTGTTAAGTGCAGTGTGTAGCACAAAACTTATGTTTTCCGATGTTTATGTGATAGATTAACGGGATTAATTTAATTCAACATTAGGTTGTGGTTGTACTTGACACTTGTTGAGAAAGCCATAAAAAGTTAAAACCACCCAGTTTGAGTTTGAGTCCCAGATGGTACTGTAAAAACCCACAGAAAACTTTAAAGTGGCATTGCAGTTCCATTTGGCACTTTGTAGTAATTATTACTTTAAAGTTACACATTTACAGTTCCGGTCCACTATTGTTAAATAACGATTACTTTGAAGTAATAACCACTTTAAAGTTACTTTTTCAAAAATTCGCCATCTTTATGAACAACACCTGTGACGATATTATTTCAAAATAAATGACTGAAAAATAGTTAATTTGTTATAATTTCTGCACAAAATATAACAAATAAATGCATGTAATTGCAAAATAAATATTTTAAAATGTTTTTAGTATCTACGTGCCATATTTTCACATGACATTAAATATTTTAAAGACAATATTTTAATATAAACATACAATTTTGAATGGCGCGTTGTTTGATTTCAACTTGGCACCTTCATGTTTATCAGTAAAGTAGCATTCGTTTTAATTTTGTAATTCAAACCATCGGGAATTTGCACTCTAATTCCCGATGGTTTGAATTAGTTGTTTCGGATATTATTATTTTTTCCTAAGAATTCCCCATAGCTAGTGGCAAAGCACTTTAAAGTTCCTACAACAGTTGCCACTACGTTCCCGCGACTAATTGTGCTAGTTGGGGAGTATGAGTATTCTGAGAAGATGTTCAATATAGTCTATTTAATTTGGCAATAATCACGTAGACAACTTCATTGCTGCATTATTTTTTCACTTTTATACTGTTATACACTATACATTTTTAAGATTTTCAAGTTCTCATAGAGTGAGCCTAAAAATAAAACTCTAGATAAAATTCTTGATTCAGATCTATACTCTACATCAAATTCTGAGATTAATTCTAACTCTTCTTCAACAAATTTAAAAGATGAAGTAGAGAAGAAAGAAGAGTAAGGACAGTATATTTAATTTTAAAATAAAACACTAAATAAAAAAGTACAGTATAATATTAAAAATATAAAATAAATAAAAAAATACTTGAGATTTATAACCTCATGTACTTCTTTATCAGTGCACTATCTTAGATTTGAATATACTATCTATACTTCCCTCTTCTTAAAGATTTATAACTTTATGAACTTCTTACTATCTATGTACAAAATTTTAAAAATTTCAAATAAAATCCAAAAAAAAAAATTAAAGTGTAAAAAAACATCATTTTAATTCTCGAGTTTTGCATAACCTACTAGAGAAAATCGAGATCCTGACAATATATGTTACAATAACAGGTAAAGGTACTTGATGCTCATTTCACATTTGTTGGGAAAATGTGTAAGATTTAAATTAACAAAGATTAGAAAACTTACATACAGTTTTCTAAAACAAGCAGTTTAATCAGCATGACTATTAGACTAAAACAATCTTTTTGTGTATGCGGATACACTAGCACTATGTGTCCCTACCAACAGATAAGACTCTTACTTATTATTGCTTAATACTACTGTCATTAACTTTTATTTAACTTACAAAAATGACATAAAAGCAACATCTAGCGACTGCACCAATTTGGTGTCTTACAAGAACTTGACAGATACTTATTTTTTAGAAGACAACAGCTTAACGTACCAGGATGCAACATTGTGTCAGTATCGGTTAAGAATGTGTCCATTTGAATAATTCCATCGAGCCACCGTTGAACCAAATCTGCTCCCAACGTTCAATTACTTAACATCAAACAAGAAACAAAGTCTAATCACTATTAAACCAAGTTAATTAGTTTAAATTTTTGACTTTGCTAATTTTTTAATAAACTATTTTAACTCAATATTCAATGCAAACTCATTTTTTGCCGCTTCATTTATATAACCGCGCACACAACACACAATTTTTGTCTTTTAAAATATCTAAAAAAACTTATATAAACTTCTAACTTCTATTCAAAAACAAACAATTCAAATTATTGATAATTCAAAGGCAATAATAAAAACTTTGCAGATCTTTGCATTTTCCGTAGTTATTTTATGATCATAGTTATACTGAAATACAAGATGTATTGCTATAAGCATATTAAACATATTATAAGACTTGCTAGAAATTTAGTAATAATGTTAATAACATTTATTATTATATTGTTCAGAATGTAAGACCAAATCTATTTAAAAGAGATTTTTTAAAGTAACTATCAATAAATATAATTTTTAATTGATTATTATCAAGCAACTGTCGAGGTCAAGTCTACAGACTACAATTTTCAATGTGATTGTTTCTTCAAGTTAAAATTTAAGGTAGTTTTTATGTTTCTAAATTTTTAAGTGTTGTTTTGAAATGAGATAGCACTTTTACTCTCTGTAATAATGGTTATTGACTAGAAATCGTATTATATTTAAAAATAAATATCTACATTTGGCAACACTCCGAGTGTATAATTTATTTTATCAATAACATACGTAAGTAAACAATCTGATTATTTTTTAATAAAAATTATTGGTTAAGTAATTACTTTGTTTATCTTTAAGTAATAAACGACACATAACAAACAAAAGAATTGATCAATAATTAAATAATGTATTAAATTTAATTTATTGTCAGAATAAATGCATATATTTCTTCACGATTAATAAGCCTCTGGCAATATTATTAATAAATAAATATTACTCAATGGGTAAAAAGCTAAAAAATAAACTTATGCCACAAGCCAAAGTGTGAAAACTTTCATAATTTTTTTTTTATTTGATAAATAAAAAACACATTTTATTTATATAGTCATATACAATAAAAATCGCATACAAGTAAAAAATGAAAAAAATAATAATTGTTGACAAAACAGATACTATTTATAACAATGTTTGTACCAAATCTACTAATAAACATAATCTCTATTAACAATATTATGTTACGTAAATAATATAAGTATGCAATTTATATATTAACAAATTACCCTGTATAAGTAAAAATGTAAAGTTATTTTATTTATTATATAACCACAAAAACTTTCTTTTTTGGTTGTTATTGAAACACACTGTACGTTTTGTTTTTTTTACTTTATGGACAGTATTTTAGCTTATAGTAGTTATACAAACGGTATTGTTGAATGTATTAATGCAGCAGAAGATGCATTTAAAAAAATATAATTTCTCAAAATGACTTTGATATTAATCTTGTTTGTTAGTTTAGTTTTAATTTGATGTTAAATAGCAAGTAACTTTAAAACTATGTTTTAGATATTGAACTTATAATAATAAACTTTTGTGACTGTAATTATTTCAAGAATTGGCCCCATGAGTAGAAATAGAGAAATTAATTTATAACACTTATTTAAATAAAATCATATTATAAGAATAAAAATAAATTAACCTAAATAAATACTCTAGAAATACTTTTTTTGTGCAATATTTATTATTAAATTAGGTTACTTTAGGTTAGTTGAAATAACTATGCGGTTATTTAATATGTTGTTACTAAAAACTAGTTATTTTTCGGAATTTTCTTACCAATACAATAATATATTCTAGCGCTATTGATTAACATACTTATCAGACAGATGTAGACAACTATTGTATTATACACCTATATAATATAAAATATAATTTTATATATTTTTTGTAATAATATTATTTTTTATAACCATGATACTTAGCAAAACTTTTGCATTTTTATATAATAATATTTCATTTTTGCAGTAATATAAACTTATGTAATTAAATATTATAAAGCATACTAATCAAATGTGTATAAGCAAAAATTATATAAAATATATCTTACCGCAGCTGGTTTTTCTAACCAATTTTCCGACTTGTGCCATATATATTCAACTAAATTTACATTAGGAATTTTCACATTTCCAAATGGAGATGTAACGATGTCGCTCGCAAATCGTACAGTCTGTCTGTTCACGTTATTTGACACTTTTTTATGATTAAAATCACCATGCCCGCAATGCAAACTATAATTTCTGGATAAAATTGATGCACATGCTGATTTTTGTAGAAAATCCAATAGTGCCGGCTTGGAACGTATTAATTTGGACATCATGATTTGTATATATCACAGATCCTAAAACACTTGCAATATGCAGCGTAAGCTATTAATTTAACACAATTAACTTCAATATAATGTTTACATGCAGAGTGATGTAGGAATGTATTCGAAGCATACTTATTTACTTATATATAACGTTTATTTATAACAAAGCAATATAAAAAGATAATTATTTTATCATATAAGGTATTCTATATCGGCAGACATTTGACTAATCATTGAGTTATTTTTAAGATTTTAAAGAAAGAACTCGTTATAATTGTTTTTTAAGTTAAAAATACGATAAGAATTTCGCATAGCAAGTAATTAATCTTTAATGTAAATATTGATAAGTTAAATTGGTAATGTTTGCACCATCACATTTAAAATATTCGTTTGAACTTTGGTAGGTCCAAGAGTCCAACCAATTGCTAAAAAAAGTAAGTACATTTTTATTAATTTATATTCTTCTTCCGCGTTTCTTAAAGTAAATGGATAAATTAAGTATACTTAAAACGTACATCCTTTAAATTTATAATTAGAGTAAATACCTTTCCCGAGCGGTTTGTTTGTTGATATTGTTTCACTTTAATTATTTACTATAACAGACAGTAGAGTAACACCCCCGGGATTTTGAAATTATTTACACATGTGCGCGCGCGAGTATCAGACCACGTTTGCTGCACACCTTCTGAAACTATATTTTAACTTAGATTAAAATAAATTTCTAAAGTCCACAGCGTTTCGTTTAGTTACAAAGTTCAACTTATCTACTCGCGTCTTTCACTCTTTCTATTCGTACTAAAATATAACTATGGTGTCTCCGACAAATGCACTATAATGCATTTATAAGAATATATGCATTTATGGCCATAAAACCAGTTTTTTAAGACGATTGATAATTAAAAAATGTACTGTAGATTAAATAATATGTTTTAATATGTGCATAATAAATTACAAAATTACATAAAAGAAACCTGCTACATAATGCAATGAACTCTCATAACGAGTTTTGCCTATCATCGATAAATCAATAGATAAGTTTGTTTTTATTTTTTATATACTATAATACGCATAATTATTTTATTGTTTATTATTTATTTACAAGTGCATGTTATTATATTGTTATTTAATTATAAATAAACCAAAATGTTTTGTTAATATTTATATAACTTGTAGGTTTTTTATTTTAAACTTGTACGTACTTCTCTTCGTTATTGACATATTTTATTGCAAGATAACATTATATATGTAAAATGGAGTATGCAATGAACTTAACCCACATATGTATAAATACATATCCAACCGATAAATGTTCCGCAATTTTATAATAGCTCAAGTACATTTACATAATATGTTATATATATTATTATTGAAAAAAAAAAGCAAGTTCAAAATACAAATAATTAAAAAAGTAACTTCCGGTCTTTCAAAATATCTGCCCGTAGAAAGAAGTTAACTGAAAAATATTTGTATGTAATTATTTGATAATAAATGCTACATAACTAATAGCATAATAAACTATTTGCTACAAAGCTCTAAAGCAGCGGTTCTTAACCTTTGCGCCTGGCGACCCACAGTACAAATATACTTAAAGCCCACAACCCTATTTGTTTTATTTTATAGTATAAAAAAAGGTATGTAGGGTATACAATTTATATTAACAAAATTTATATCCATAACGTGTTATTAAAAACAAAAACACTTTTGTTTTAGTATGAACACAACTTTTTCATTTAAAATTTAATTATCAACTGCATCACAGCATCATTAATCTTTGGGATATCCAAATATTGTTGAAAAAATCAAAATCTGACTATAAACTGCTAAAAAATCATGAAGTTTCAAACTGTTATAAAAATATACCAAAATCTCTCAATAAAACTGTTGAATATGTAAAATTCTACTCATAAAATGTCAAAATTAAGAAAATCCGGCTTTTAATATCAAAATATTGAAAATCAGCAACGTTTGATTATAAACTGTTAAAAAGTATAAAATGTCAAAAATAACTAAATTATAAAGTATTTTAATTATGTCAGAAAAAAACAAAACCTGACCAAAAACAGTTAAAAAGTGCCAAATTCTAATAATAAAAAACCAAAAATATTTTGTCAGAAAGTACCAAAATTCAGTCATAAACTGTTAAAAAGTGCAAAATTCTATTTATAAAATGACAAAAAAACAAAACTCGGTTTTGAAATATCAAAATTTTGTCTGAACTAAATCTGGTCATAAAACATTAAATTATTTTCAGATAGTATAAAAAAATGTCAAAGCTAGCAAAACTTGGCCAAAAAAATATCAAAATATTGTTAGAACTATAAAAGTTTAGTGAAAAAGTGTTTAAACATGCAAATTTTTATTTACACTAACTGATAAATAGCAATTTTCAGTTATAAAATTGTTAGAAGGACCTAAATCCAGCTATAAACTGTTAAAAAATTTAAAATTTTATTTATGAAATAGCAATTTTTTCAGTTATAAAATATTATAAAACTGTTAGAAAAAACCTAAATTCAGCTGTCAAACTGTTAAA
This sequence comes from Tachinus rufipes, assembly GCA_963932245.1. Classification (NCBI taxonomy): domain Eukaryota; kingdom Metazoa; phylum Arthropoda; class Insecta; order Coleoptera; family Staphylinidae; genus Tachinus; species Tachinus rufipes. The sequence goes on along the minus strand of OZ010745.1, from coordinate 63,473,491 downwards.
AAACGCAAAATCCGGCTAAAAACAATTAAAAAGTGCAAAATTCTATTTATAAAAATCAAAACCAGCAAAATCAAATTTTGAAATATCAAAAATATTGTTAGAAAAAAACAAAATAAGGCATAAACTGTCAAAAAGTGTAAAGATCTTTATAAAATTTTAAAAGTAGCAAAATATAGCTATAAAATATAATAAACATTGTTAAAAAAAACCAAGACCATTTTCAAAAACTGCTAAATTTTATTTACAAAACGTTCAAATGGTAAAATTTATCTTTTGAAATATACGTTAAAAAGGCCAGATATTTTTGTCCTTTCACATTGCAAACTTTTGCTTACAAATAGCTACGCTATTGACATTTTGTAAAATATATCTTTCAATTTAGTTTTTTAAGTATTTTAAAAAATAGACATGGTTACCACAAAAATATTGTTGTTATTAAAATCTTCTAAAACAAGTTTATTATTAAATTTTGTTCTTGCTTATCTCGACTACAGTTCAGTTTTGATCTTGCATTATTGTGTTCAAATTTTGCTATTCACTTGTCATTGAAGCGATTAACACATTTGTGTTTTTATCTGCCAACAATATTTCTATATTTGTTTTAAGAGAAACTGCCACTAACAAGTAGTGTTAAGACAATACTAGTGAATACTTATCAATTAAAATTATATTATCAATTATATTAAAAATGCGGGTTTTCCGCGGCTTACCTGAATAAATCCCGCAACCTAAATTTAAGAAACACTCTCTACAGAGTAAGTCAGAATAAACATAAAATGCAGTATTTTTTTATAATAACTTAACATTTAAGCATACACAAACACTAAAAAAATTATATATGAGATTTGTATATCTTGTATTGTAATAGTATAAATCTTCCATTGTGTTGAATTCTGCCCACACTGCGCTGTCTATGTATCCATATGTCCCAGGGTCAGGATTGGCTTAACAAAAAATAAATCTTTTTATATTTATATTAAAAAAAAACACTGTTTATAAGTCTTGCTTGTTGAAACAACATTGGGATAGTTGGCATCAAACATACAAGAAGTCCAAATATGTAAATTGGTGTAAAATAACCTTAAAATAATTTAGCTAAACCAGATAAACACAGCTCGACTTTAAAAATAACTTTAAAAAATTTCGTTATAAAATTGTACATAAATTTAAAAACACATACAAATATTAACAACAATACTACCAAGTTTTAAAGTTTGAAATTCTTTGCATTATGAAGTAAAGAGTTTTCCAATTAAAAATTTCATTTTAAATTTTGTACCGTTTTTGATCTGTTAAATAGAAAGCTTTCAATTTTTGACATTTGTTACTAAAAACTATACAATTTAAGAAAATGGTACAATACACTTTCCAACAACCTATTAAAATAATACAAAATTATTATAGACACAGTGAAAAAAATTCCGAGACAGTTAGCAGAGTTTGTGGTGTTTCTAGTCTAGCATGAATCATCTTCCCACAAAGCCATTGTAAAGCTAATCGTATCTAAGGTTTCAAAAATTCACAAGCAATAGCCAAAAAACTTTTTTATCTCTAAAGAGTTACTGTTTGGTGCAGTTTTTGGGTCGGTAGAACAAAAGCATCTTACTTTTTCAAAAACAAAAGGTGCTGCAATTGCAGTCAATACGGATTGCTACCGTAAATTGCTAACTGCTTCTTTGGCTTATATTAGACAATTTGGGCATAGACAATTTTTATTTTTAGCAGGATGGCGCTTGCTTCACAAGAAATTGTTTCTACCCCAGATTGTGCAATTTAACTTTGTTAGACTTTTTTCTTTTAGGGCTACGTAAAGAAAGGAGTCTACGTTAATGCTCCGCAAATTCTAACAAAAATGTTTTGGAAAACTTCTTCCTAAAAAGATTTGAAGGCAGAATGGGCATTTATTGGATATTATTTTCCATAAAAAATTACAGCGATTGTTTAAAATTAAATTTAAAAAATTGTATTACTTAAGAATAAATGTTTCTTTTATAATAACATTGATTGGGACCTTTTAGTGAAAAACCTTATATGATAACACATATTTTTTATCTGCACAGAATATTGTTGACAACTTTAGCTATATGTTTTGTAAAAATTAATATAACCATAAATATTATTATTTAAACAACACAAATTATGATATTTTTGGTAACTTTATAATAAATAATAACAAATTTCTAAAAAGATTTTAACAAATCATAAAACATTTTAGAACTAGACTATAATTATAGATTTTTAAAGTAAATACAAAAACTATTTTTTTTTTAATTTTGTTAAGATATCAAAAACAAATAAAAAAATGTTTTTAAAAAGTACACTCTTGTGTATAATAAAACTGTAAGCTATTTTTTTAAGTTTTTTAAATAAGGAAATACTAAAGAACAATGACTGTTCCCAAGGGCGGCGCTAAGTACTATGGCGCCCCCGCAAATTTCTAATATGTTGCCCCACGTCTTTTAAAGTGTTAAAAACAAATAATTATTACTAAAAAAAATATACCTTTTTAAATTCATTTTACAATAGTATAAAAAAATTATTATAAAATATAATATAAAATTAGTACTTGCATCAGCAAAAGAAACAAAAAATGAGTCAAGATTACATATATAACCGGCTTCATTCTATGCAATTGTGTCCTTTGTTATGCAGTTTTGTCATGTATTAAACCTATGTATAGGGCTGCACGTTAGACATTAGAATTTTACCAGTCTGTGCAGTCTTTTGCTGATAGCTTAGAACTTAAACACTCCTCTTAAATTACTAAAAACATTAGTCTAGAGCAAGACGGTTCACCGAGAAGTCAATGACTTTTTAGAAGACACTGACGACACCGTTACATAGTGTCTCAAATCAGAAAATAATCTCAAAATTAAAAACTTAATCTGCTTTTGTACATAATTCAAGACCAAACGGAATTTACAATATTCTCCTCTCTCTTTAATATAAGTTTTGACAAGACTACTCTGCAGTCCACCAAAAAACCGAGTGATTGACCATATTGTCACAGGTTTCAGCCTGAGAAAAACCTTTGACAAGGTTTGACACAAAAGTTTGTTTTTAAAACTGCATATACTAATTTTTTTTTTTTAGTTTTGTATCTAAACCGCAAAACTTTAGTGTTAAACTTCTGAACAACGTTTCTACACCGTAACCCAAGGCTGTCATGTATCTGAGTATTACCTTCAATAAAGAACTTACGTACAAATTACACGTATGGTCCATCCTAGACAGAGCCAGATTTGCAGAAAACTTACTAATTTCATTTATTTAGCAAAACAGCGGCATGTCGCTTTATAACAAAATCTGGATGTACACTATCATCGTCGGACCAAACCAAAACTATCAACCACTTTTGAGTCTTTAATTTAGAGAACAGCTGCAAACACACATCTCAATTGTCTCTGGGTTTTCCAGAGCCTTATTTTACGGTGGTTTGTTGAAGCCCCATGGTATGTTCAAAACAAAAAAATTGTAACAATCTCGGTATTTCCCAGCTGCGTCAACACATCATAACATTATTTAAAAAGTACTTAGATAACTTTGTAGTTCACCCCAACCCGGAACTAGCCAGACTTTCTGAACCAGACAAATATGAATACTTCTATAAAAAATCAATCAATATCATTACTTCTTAAAATGGCTTAGCCTACAGCTTATAGGGCGTCCTAACCAACCTTTTAAAATACAATTTTCAAACGAAAGGTTTATGAGCTTTACAGTCTCAAACTTCTAAGCATGACCCGGAAAAAGTTTAATCTGTAGGCATTTATCTTTGGATGGTGAATCAGGCAGTCTGTAGAAGATTTTCTTTCCAAACCACAAAAAAACTACGTGCAGTCAAGACAGACCACCAGCCAACAAAAACACAACACACACATCAATCAAACCAGAAAATATACAGATTCAAAAAAGTCTATCACCAATGAACATATTCCTCGCATTGACAAGCAAACTCCAGAGTAGCCCTTTTACCTGCTAACATTCCAACAAGACTAAGCAACATCTACCTTGCATCCCAGTAAAATTGAAGTAAGTTATCACACGGAAACGCAGACACTACCCTTAAGCGCACATAGACGGATTCAGGCTTATGGCCTAGTGCAAGTAGCAAAAACGAGAAGACAAACAGATCATTAACCAGTCAAAATAACTAAAGCTACGTAGAAAAACCTAAGTAAAGTTTCAATTGAACATTAAGACTAAAACAAAGGATTAAGTCCGCAACACAACAACCAAACAAAATCACAACAATGACTTCTAGACTGGCTAACAAAAAAAATAAAAAGTACTTGCACACTAACAAACGCCACACTCTCACGCCGAGTGAGCGTTTTAACATCACCACGTAGACGATTTGCAGACGCCGCCAATGCACCAACCCCAGGTTGCATTAAAACAAGACGCTACTACAACAGCCTCGAGGACACCTAAAGAACATCTTCAGGAAGTTGCTCAAGACCTGCTGCACGACAAAACACAAAAAATCCAAAAAGGTTACCACGCATAAAAACTGAGACTTATCGGTCAAATTTAGTGTAACAAAGTAAATTGTTATTTTATATCTTATTAGTCATAGTGATATTATGATTCTTTATATTTTTAAAAGCAAATTAAAAATACTTTTTTTAACTCTATAATTGCTGTAAGTTACAGAAAATTATTAAAAAAACTACAATAATATAATGCAAATGTAAACTATCGCGAGCCAAGCACGGCGCCCCTGACGTATTGCGTCCCAAAGCAACGGTTCCTTGCTTACCGCTTAGCGCCGTTCCTGACTATTCCACAAAAATAGGAATATTACACAAAACTGCTTGAATGATAATTGCAACATGAAACGTTTGCAACTTGCACCAAACAGGCAAATTAGAAAACAAAGTTATAGAAATGTTCAATGGCAATGGTCTGAAATACGCTCTATTAACACAGCATGATATATTACGCTAGAAAAAATAATATAAAAACGAGATACGGAGTAGCAATAATGGTCGATAATCAATTTCAGTTCATTCTCTGATAGAGTAGTGATGTTACAATTCAGACTTATCGGTCAAATTTAGTGTAACAAAGTAAATTGTTATTTTATATCTTATTAGTCATAGTGATATTATGATTCTTTATATTTTTAAAAGCAAATTAAAAATACTTTTTTTAACTCTATAATTGCTGTAAGTTACAGAAAATTATTAAAAAAACTACAATAATATAATGCAAATGTAAACTATCGCGAGCCAAGCACGGCGCCCCTGACGTATTGCGTCCCAAAGCAACGGTTCCTTGCTTACCGCTTAGCGCCGTTCCTGACTATTCCACAAAAATAGGAATATTACACAAAACTGCTTGAATGATAATTGCAACATGAAACGTTTGCAACTTGCACCAAACAGGCAAATTAGAAAACAAAGTTATAGAAATGTTCAATGGCAATGGTCTGAAATACGCTCTATTAACACAGCATGATATATTACGCTAGAAAAAATAATATAAAAACGAGATACGGAGTAGCAATAATGGTCGATAATCAATTTCAGTTCATTCTCTGATAGAGTAGTGATGTTACAATTCAATATCACCATAGGCGAGAATCATTTTATGAATAACTAAAATCAGTCCTTAGTACAGCAAAGGAACAGAAAGTTACAGTTATAATAAGACATCTCAAAATAAAAAAAGAAAAAATAAATGAATGCACTAGCAAGTATAGACTTAAACAAAGAATTCCAAAAGTACAACAAACTACAAGATTAGTGAGAAGAAAGATAAAAATCACAACAAAAAAATGGTTGGATAAAAATATACGGAAATAAAAACATACCAAAATAAGCATGACAGTTTTAACATGCACAAAAAAAAGAAATGACTAGAACGGGTAGAAGAATAAAAGATGGCAAATAAGAATATCAGGAAACATCAGGATGGTAAACTAATACTTGATGTACAGAAGAAGATAGAAAGATAAACAAAATACATCCAAAAACTATTCCAAAACAACTAAAAATCACTGTTAACTAATAAACACAAAAAACACAGGACAGATCATACTAAAAAAAAAGTACTACACGCTATTAAACAAACCAAGAAGAGCAAATCAACTGAACTAAATAATTATTTTATTAAATTACTCAAACTTTTAGATAAAGATGCAATTAATATGTTATTACAAATTCTCAACACTATATAAACCACTGGCTTTATACTAAGAATGACTGCTTTCAACTGTTATAACCATACCAAAAAAGAAAAAATCTTACTAAAAATTATCCACAATAGAATCTATAAAAGACTAGAAAAACATAAGAAACACTCAGTTTGGGTACAGAAATGAGTTCGAAACAAAAGAAGCTTTATACGGGATAAATGTATTGATGATGTAGATTTGTCTAGATATAAATGTTAACCTACACAAATGTTTTAAAAATGAAAAAAAAAGTTTGATAAAATCCGCCATCACAAACTACTGAAACATTAAAAAAAACTAAAATAAAATTATTATGTATATAAAAGATACAAAAGAATGAACGCACATTTATATTAACAACAACCCTACCAAAGTTTTAAAATTTCAAATTTCTGGCATTAGGAAGTAAAAAGTTATTCAATAAGAAGTTTTATTTTAAAGTTTGCGCCATTTTTGATCTGTTGTATACAAAGCATCTAATCCTTGACATTTGTCACAAAAAAACTATACGATTTAAAAAATGGTAATGGTTCAGAAATGAGTTTAACAGTACAAAAGCTTTATATAGGATAAATGTATTGATCCAGAGATGTTTAGATATAAATGTTGACCTATACATAAGCTTTATAGATTTTGAAAAAAACGTTTAATAAAGTCCGCCATCAAAACTACTCATGCTTTAACACGAACATTAAAAGAGTAGACACTTATAAATACCTCAGCACTTATTATTATTAATAAGTAGCGATACAGACCTAATTATAGCAAGAAATACTTTTACACAAATGAATACATTTTTCAATAACAGGGATCTTTTTTTAAATCTCAGAGAAAAAAAGAGAAGAATGCTTTGTTGGACACTAAAACAAGCTTACATCCTGGGCTGATCATGTGACAAACATTGAAGTGCTAAGAAGTATAGATGAAATGTTCTCTTCTTAAATACGACCAGATCACAGATCTTTAAAAAAATAATTTATAGTTAAAATACCTTGTAAAAATAAAGCATTTATCTCAACATAATATTATCATAATATGCTTTGTAAACATCTTGAACCATTTTTATAAAATTTGTACATATTTTATTTGTAATGGAGTATGCTGTGTTTGAGGTAATATTTTTATTTATTTAATAACTACCTATTAGGCATTTTATGAATTTAATATAAGTTTAAAAATAAAATGATTTATACAAAGTTTCAGATATATTAGACGTTGTAATCAATTAAGCCACCAGCTGGTAATTACACCAACAAATCTCTGATAGTAATTTATAGATTTCACAAGTCTTCTTCTTTTAATGCTTTAACATAAATGATATATTTAGATCTTACGTGTGAGGTATATACAATTTTAAGATTTTAATTTGTTCTTGACTGTAATAAGTACACCTATGTTTATTTTTAAAATTAACCAATAATAGTGTGGTATTATTAGTTTTTGATGCAATGTTAAATTATATTTATGTTTATGCTTAATATTATAATATTCAAATACTATATAAATACATTTTTACTATGCACTGACGGTTTTTAATTTATTTCAATAATATATTTGTAGTTTTTTAATATTATTTAGTTTTGGCTTTGCTGTTTTTATGTTTAAAATGCCATTCTCTGTTATAAGGAAATTTATAGCAAAGCTGAGATCATTTAATTTAGCGTGATAACTCACTGGTAGAGGATGGCATATCATGCAAGCAGTCCGAAGTTTAATCTCTGACGTGGCTAATTAAGAAATTAAAAACTTGCTTTTTATCCGCCAGGTTTGAAAGCCACATCTTAAAACTAGTCGTAGATTTACTGTGGATAAAAAAAAATTAAATAAAACTTACATTTTAGACAAAGTTCTATTAAACATTTTGCTCACTTATTATTTATTGTACTTATATATACTTGACATAATATATTTAAACAAACACAAAAATTATTAATAACTTTATTGTTATATAAATAACTATTACAATATAAAAATAGTAAATCTTAAATTATTGAAAAAAAATACAAACCAAGCTTTTCTAAATTTCTATTCATGTTTTTTACAGTTTTTCAAAATGTTGATGACAATGCTAGTAGATCAAACATAAAAATTCATTTAAATGTTACTTCAAAAGCAATAATTTCTTTCTTCGTCACAATTGTTTTTTATTCATTTTATAGCAGATACCATAAATACCTGCAATGATAAGAATAATTAACATAAATTATTTTTAATTATTAAAGTTTGCATGACTATTAAGTTTCCACATTTTAGCCAGTTTTCAAAAGCATGGCAGTATTTCGGATAAGTGATATCAGTCAATATTGTGCGTAATATACATACATAAACATATATAGGTTTAATTATTTCTCGCCTTGAAAATAACTAAGTAGCAATTTTAATTGGGTGTAAAATTGTTTTGTGTAAGTTATGGGGTTTGACAGCATCCCAAGCTCGATAATTTTAATTGTTTACATATTTTAATAAATAAAACCAAGCTTCATTGGTAAAAAAGATTATATTTGATCATTATTTAAATGTTTGTTAAAATAATATATGCTACTTGTTCATAAGTGAATGTAATTCTTAAACTAACGATACCTTATATGGGTGCAAATGCTTTCTTTGTAGTTTTTTTGCAAATTCTATATAAAACTTTAATTTTGGCAGATAGTTTATTTGTCAACAATCTCTCCAGATAAGAGAGCAATATTTTGAGTGTGTCATCAAACTTTAGCACAACTCTGCAGTTTAACTCTTTTTTTTTAAATGAAATTTCCAGTGTCATAAAATACAGGGTGTTTCAAAACATGTATCGGAAATAAAGAGTGAGATTTCTTGGCTAATTATAAGAAAAAAAGTTTCTATTAACATGGTTCCGCAAACGCACAGTTTTTGAGATACAGGGTGCAAAAAAAATATTATTCTTTTTTTTTGACAACATCTCTGGAACGGAAAGAAAAAGTAGCAACATGATCACAAAACCTTTATTTTACAAAACTAAGCTATAACATAAAAAACAAGAAAAATCACAAAAATTGTTAAAAATGACCTCCTCCTACGGTAACGCAGGCTTCCAACCTACGTCTTAGTGACTGACGTACCCGTTCAAAAATGCCTGGAGTGTTTTGTATTGTATTGCAGGATGCAATAATGCAATTTCTTAATTCTTTATCAGTATTAACTCATGTAGTGTAAACTAAACTTTATAAGTGACCCCACAAAAAAAAATCCAAAACATTTAGATCTGAAAACCGATGAAACCAAGCCTGTAGGCCTCCTCGACCTATCCAACGGTTCCTATACTGTTTATTTAAGAATTGACGCGCAACTAAACTAAAATGTGCAAGAACACCATCGTGCATGAACCACATTATGTTTCTTAATTGAATCGGAATGTCTTTTAAAAGTCTTGGCAGCTCTTCTTCAAGAAAATTACGACATGATTGACCATTTAGCCTAAACGGCAAAAAATATGGACCTATTAAATGGTCTCTTACAACACCTGCTCAAACATTAACGGAAAATCTTTGCTGATGATGGCCTTCCATTATGGCATGTGGATTTTTGTCGGCCAATACATGATTATTATGAAAGTTCATAAACGCATCGCGAGAAAAATTTGCTTTGTCCTAAATAAAACTTGTTTTAAGAATCGAGGATTTTGCGCAATTCTTTCATGAAACCATGGACGCATAGCCAATCTTTGCGGAAAATCCGCTGGTGAAAGGGCTTGTACTCGCTGTATGTGATATCAATATAACATCTTAAAAAAAGGTTATTTAACAACTAAACGACAATTGTCAATAACTCAAATGCAAGCTTTTGACTAGGAGTACCTTTTTTGTGTAGAAAATACTGTTGGTTCTCAATGTGTTTTTAGAATGCCAATTTCCGAAGTGTCATAGAAATTAGAGCCATAAAAACCTCACGTAACCCTAAAATCTCCGTCAATAGCACATGAAAAAAACTAAATAAGTAGCTAATATTAATGCTAAGATGTGTACAAAAACTGAGTTTTGTATCTCAAACGGTTTCTGAGATATAGTAAAAAAATTAAAAAATAATAATTTTTTTACACCCTGTATCTTGAAAACGGTGCGTTTGCGGAATGACCAACAATTTGTATCAAATGCTCTAGTGTGCGCCGCCTCTAAAGTTGACACTTTGCAAATTTTAACTAACCTCAACAGTTGACATTTATAAAATATTGACAAATTGATAAATGATATAAATACAACAAACGCATAGACGCATAGTCTAGTTGGCTATGATATCGTATTGTCAGGTTGGCGTTCAGTACAACTCATCAGTTGCCAGCGCTGACTCATCAATTGGAGATAAGCAATAATTTATTTTTTTTAAATATATTTGCCGGTTAAACGCTGGTGGTTAATAAGTTGCTTTGTCAGCATAAAAGCGTACCTAAATGTATGATGAGTCAAATAACAAGCGCTGCCAGCAAACGATGATTCCCGCCTCCCGTTCAGTTTGAATGATTGACGGCGATGAGTCGTCCTGAACGCAGCCAATGTTACTACTTTTTGTTGACAATGTTGTTAAACGTTCCATAAGAAAATATTGTATTAGTTCAACAATTTAAACTAAATATTAAAATTAAACATAAAGAGTTTTCCAATAAGAAGTTTCATTTTAAATAGCAAATTATTTAGCCAGCTGTCAATTTTAAAGCTATTATCTTTTGACATTTGACAAGTAAAAACTACGCCATTATAGAAACTTAATGACAAAAAAGAAAAGATATAAACTGACCAGAGAGATACTTCAAGGTTCAGCATTAGAACCAAAGCTGTGGAACCTAGTTTATAATAAGCTACTTTGAATGAGAAGGCGTAACAATAACGGCATTTGCAAACGACATAGCACTAGTAGATAGAGTAGAAATGGAAGTAATAAAAAAAAGAGTAAAAAGCTAACAATAGATATGATACAGATATTGATGAGAAGTAAGGGTTTAAAATTAACATCACAAAAACAGAGTCGGCATGGCTATAGACTAAGAGGACTAATGTAGAGAAATATAATTAAAGATATAAGTAGAAGATCAAGTGAAAAAAATCAATACTTGGGAGTTATACTGCGTACACACTTGCAACAATCTGCCGTACCGCAACACCGTCGCGTAACATCTTCGCGCAACATTTCCTCGCAACATGGGACTTTTCTAGCGTCCCATCGCTTGTCGGTTTTATGCCGTCAGATCAAAGGAACGTTGCGCAACAATACGGCAATGGAACGGCATTGTGTTGCGGAAGTATGTTACGCGATGTTGCGGTTCGCAGTTGTGTTGCGGAGTGATGGTACGCGACGATGATACGCGACGGTGTTGCGATACGGCAGATTGTTGCAAGTGTGTACGCAGTATAACAGTCGAAGCAAAGAGATAAAGCGATCATTAAAATTGAAGGCAAAACAACAAAACAAAACTTATATTCAAGCATATAGTTCATATACTAGAGTAATCTTTTGGTAATCGCACTTTTACTAGAAAATAACCTTTTTTAAAAATTACAAATAACCTAAATTCAAATTGCCTTAATTTGTCATTTAATATACACCAAGTGAAATATTTAAAATGACAAGAAAGTGCAAATAATAGATTATTTTCATGATATGTATTGATGATGTTAACTTTGTAATTATTCTAAAGAAAGCAATAACAGATAAAAAGTAGTTGTTCTGAATTTGTTTTGTGACTTTCTAACGCATTTTAGCGTAATTTAAAGAACCAATTAAAAATATTATTAAGAATTAAATTCATATGTGTTTATCAAATTTATCAAAATAATATGAATAAGTTGCAGTCGTGCAATGTATGCAACTGGTGCGTGTCAAATAAATTTTATGGGAATTGTTCTTTTTGGTTTCGTGACTCGCCTTTAACTCATTATGAAACTTGCAAACTCATGCCATAAAACATATTTTTATACACTTGATTATAATTGTATTATTAACTTAAATCAACAGTGTTATAATAAGCTTAATAAAAGATAAAAATAAAAATCATTTGTTTTTACTACATATGTCTTATAAAACATAATTTGTAAGTAAGAATCTATTACAGTTACTTGTTAATTTTACTAGGGGTGTGTTAACAAAGTTGAAGTGATCAGATTTATCTCTTGCAAGTTGCAGCATATCTTGCAGACTGCATTGTAATTTTGTTCTAGCTAAGCTGATACAAATATTAGTCAGTTTCTAGTACAATATAATGTAATGTATAACACTACTTTAAAGATTACAATTTAATTAAATTATGTAAATATTATTATATCTGTACAACAATGGGTTTTTGATTAATATAAGTTAATATAACAGATAAATAAGCCAACAAAATTTATTTAGTATAACTGTTAGCTTGTTTCAAGTGTGAAGAATTATTAGTTAACTACTAATCAATTAATATGAAATAAAGAAAACTTAGTTATGTTAATATTCATAATTCTTTTTCAAATGTGGTAACGTCTAAAAAAGATTAAATACCTACCAAAACCGGTAAGTCTACTTGTGCGTGAAGATATATCGTTTATTTATTAATTTTATCCATATGTGACATAGGCAATAAATATATTGAAATGTTAAATTGGTTGCGCTTAGTAAAATTATGCATGAAAAATTGCATAATGCAAGTGCATGACATTTGTAAACAAAACATCTAAAATTTTATCAGTCACTGACAGTGACGTCAGTGACGATGACAGGTGACAGTTCAGAACATTTTTTTCATGACTATTTTGCTTGATTATAGGATTTACCATCAACATATATAATGCACTTATTAATTTCATAACATTATATAAATTCATTATTTTTATTGATTTTTATACATTTCTACATGACAATGTTCATCTCTTCATATATTCTAAATAAACATAACCTGAAATATGCCTTCAAACATTTCAACAATGCAAGATTTAACTTGACAAACAACAGTTTTAAACAGAATTTCTCCCATATGACTCAACAACTTAAGAAAAGCAATTCATACGTGTCGATACATGTGGAAAATGTACAAAAAGGACCAAAACAGATTCGTACTTACATATTTAATCGGGGCAAGGCAACTACTGCTCCGAAAAAGGCTGACACTTCTAAAAAATCAGAAATATTTAGATTATTTTCTTTAGCAAAACCAGAGAAATGGAAATTAAGTGGTAAATATTATATTAGTTATTGTTTTTTTGGTGTTTACGTTAATTTTATGTAATACTTTTAGGTGCTGTTTGTTTGTTGTTTATATCTAGTGCTGTATCTATGGCCGTTCCTTTTAGTTTAGGAAAAGTATTGGATATCATTTATGATAGTACTGGAGATGCGGAGGCAGCAAAAGAACGATTAAATAAATTATGTGGTATATTAGTTGCTGTTTTTTTCATCGGGGCTTTGTGCAATTTTGGTAGAGTCTATATAATGTCGACTGCAGGTAAATATTTATAATTCAATAAATTAATATTAATATAAACATTTTTCATCATGAAAAGTATACAATTTGATTGAAAATCCATTACGTAATATAAATTGTGATGGCCAAATATTATTTATTTTTATTCTATTGCTACAAATTGGTCTAATGCCAATTTTCATGTCGCTTTAATTAATTATTTTGAATTACATGCAATGTGATCACGAATATGTTTCTCAATAAAACATGATGTAGACTAAGCGAATTAAAATAAATTACATTGCCTGAATCATGCAATTTTCAATATGAATCTAAATTATTAGAGAAAAAAACTAAATGGAAATGAATGGGATAAAGAAATGGAAAATATTATATAAAATATGTTAATTTACTTTTAGGATACAGAATGACCCAACGATTACGGTTAAAAGTATTTTCGTCTATATTAAAGCAAGAACAAGCATTTTTTGATAATAGATCCACCGGAGAATTAGTGAACAGGTTATCTGCTGATACACAAATAGTGGGACAAGCCTTATCTACAAATATATCGGATGGGTTAAGATCTACTATTATGGTTTGTGCTGGCAGTGGAATGATGGTAATTTTATTTTACTTTTTGCATGTCATTTATAAAATGCATACTCATAATTTTAAATTATAATTAGAATTTCTACTTTACCTACTTAAACAATGATATTGTCTATTTCTGGCCAAGGATAAATTTATATACAAATTAAATATTTGTTGAAAAAAATAACTAGAAAAAACTTATGTTTTTTATTTTTTAGATAAATGGTCATTTTCCATTAACATTTTCTGCTGTTATCAAAGAAATGACTAAACAAAAAATTGTATCAAAAACCAGTTATTTTAGATAAAATTAAAAAATGTTAATATAAGTTCATGAAACTTTTAATCATATTAACTTATACTACTTACAATAAAATGCAACCTCTTTATATTATGCATTAAATCAATCAAGAAAACTTTAAAAAAATATTATTACAAAAATTCACAATGTATCTAATGGCAAAAGTAAAATATGTAATTCTTCGGCGGTGTGTTCATAAATAAAATTAAATATTATCTTGCTAACAAACAATGAATGATTTTTGCTGCTTCTCATAATCAACATATTCAGCAATTCATTATTTTGGATCTATATTTTTCATATGTATTTAATACTAATTTAATCAATATCAGGCTGACCAGGCATACTCTTTTTTTTTTATTAACATATACTCTTTTTGAAATTAGAAAACTCTACTCTTTTTAATTTAAAATAACAAAAAGTATACTTTTTTAGTTGAGTCTTAATAATCCCAATTGTTTGAACAAAAATATTTAGTTAACTTTATATAATAAAAACTAACATAAAAGCCATATCCAAAAACCGCAAGTCAATTCAACCTTCCGTTCACCCCGCCAGTTTTTTTTTTTTAATTCTTTGCCCGTGGTGTCCGCAGCGCCCATCTGTGTGTTGCTGCACTACTGTAAGTCCGGTTTTGTAATTGAGCTTTCAAAAATAAAAATCCAGCTATCAACGTGGCAAACTGTTAATCTGGCTGCTAAATTATAAACTGTAAATCCGACTTTTTAAAGTGTAAAGTATAAATCCGGCATTTAATTTTTAAATTAGAAATTTGGTTAAGTTTTGCTACCAAATTGTTAATTTGGCATCAAAATTATAATTGTAAAATCCAAATCCAAATTATAACTCCAGCCTTTAAAACTGCAAATCCGGCTTATAAAACTTAAAATCTAGCTTTTTAAAGTGTTAATCCAGTTTTCAAAAAGTTAAATTTAATTCTCAAATTATAAATCCTGTTTTTAAAATTGTCTGGTTTTTAAAAGTTTAAATCCGGTCTTTAAAATTTTTATTAGGTTTTTAAAATATCAAATTTTAATGCTAAATTGTTAATCCGGCATTTAAAACTGTAAAGCCGTATAGATCCGGTCATTAAAATGTTAAATTTAACTGGCAAACTGTAGTTCTTCTATACAAACTATAAACTTGGTCTTTAAAGTGTTAAATTTAACAGCTAAATTATAAATTCAGCATTTAAATCTGTAAATGGTGTCTTAAAAAAATAATATCTGGCTACCAACGTGTTTAATCTACTGCCAAACTGTTAATATGGCCTCTACATTGTTGTGTCCAGTTGATTATAGTGTCATTAGTTGACACCGTATTCAGGTTTTGCATAGTGTTTTTGTCTGTCTTTGTGGGGTTTGTTTGTTAGATCGAAAAAGTGACGCGTCCGGCGAAAGTCTATGATCGCAAAGGAATAGTGTTTTTTGACTATCCCTGTAGGACAAGTTTGTTCCGCTACCTATTTCAGCTTAAAAAAAAAACGTACACAATTTTGTCATTCTTTTATCCTGTCATTAACTGTAGAAAAGTTCAAAATTCTATTAATAAAAAGTTAAAAATAACACAGTGCGGTCATAAAAGATTAAAATATTTTTAGAAAGAACTAAAATCTGGCCAAAAACGGTTGAAATGTGTAAAATTCTTCTTATAAAATGTTAAAAATAACAAAATTCGTTCTTGAAACATCAAAATATTGTCAAAAAGCACCAACATTTTGCTGTTAAAATTTTTAAAAATCTACAAACTGAAAAATTCGACTATGAAATATCAATATATGCCATAAACTGTTGAAAACTGTAAAATTTTATTTGTTAAATTTCAAAAATAATAAAATTCAGTCTTGAAACATGAAAATATTGTAAGAAAGTAACAAAATCCAACTGTTAAGAAGTGCAACATTTTTTTTTTTACATATTTTTAGATAAAATCCAAATCCCGTCACAAAAACGGTTAAAAAGTCTAAAATTATATTCATAAAATGTCAATAATAGCCAGTTTTGGTCATAAAACATCAAAGTATTGTTGGAAACCACAAAATTTCGGCGATAAGCTGTTGGAAAAGTGTAAAACAAATAATAAAGTTTCAAAAATATAAACTGTCGAAAAGTACAAAACTCTATTAATGCAATGTCGGAAATAGCAAAATTCAGCAAAAAAGTATATGCATATTGTCAAAAGTACTAGAATGTGCTATTGTTAGAAAAAATCATATTCCGGTATAAACTGTCTTTTAATAAAATTTAGTTATCAACTGTTAAAAAGTGCAAAACTCTGTAATAAAAAATTAACGTTAACATTTTTTTAAGTAGAATAAAAATCCGGTCAAAAACAATAAAAAAATTCAAAATTTTATTCTTAAATTGTCAAAAATAGCAAAATCTAGCTACAATCTGTCAATAATAGGTTAACTTGCATAATAGGCAACTTAATATACACAAAAGTTATGTTTTCTTTTTTGCACTCATGCCTTTGCCCGTTTTAGCATCTTTCGTTCGCGCTTACATTTCACATATTTTATTTGCCACGCTATTCTGGGATTACTGTATAAAATATAAAAATATTGTGAGAAAACACCAAAATTCACCATGAACAGTTTAAAACTGCAAAATTCTATTTATGAAAAGTCAAAAATGGCAAAATTAATGCCAACGACGTTTTTTGAGAAATATCTACTTTATTAGTTGGCTTATAAATTTTTTTTATCAACTTCTAGATAGCTAGATAATGAGGTTTTTTAAATATTTTATTTAAAAAATTATATTTATTACTTTTATAGTTTAGCCTCTAGATCTTTTATAGTTTGCCGAAGTTTCATTTTCATATAACATGAAAATCACTTTCAGCGTCCCGACTTGCTACGCCGCACGGAGAAGTAAGCCATACATTTGTTTTTTATGTAATAACTCACTTTTTGCTCACTCAGCTTCTAATAGCCAAACTTGTGCTTCAGACTTATTATCTTATTTTAAATCAAAATTACTCTCAGTAGGCAAGTATACTTGTGATAAAGCATCTGACAATTCTTGACTGGTTTGTAATAAATGGAAAAGTCATACTTTTGGAATTGAAGAAGCATTTATTGTAACCTGTACCCTGCCAGTATTTGGTTTTGTATGAAAGTCCACGTTGCCATGCTCCTTGACCCCTTTTTCTATCTATACATTCCTTCTCCTCTACCATTGTATCTTCTGCTTCTTTTTTTCATTGCCCTGCTACTACATAAAGTGCCTTGTTGGATACAGTTCTGTAGGCATTGCATAACCATAATAACACTTTTCTTTGTGCCCGTTGCACCATGTGCCTGTATTTGTGCATTTTCATGGTCTTCTATATAAGTGCTTCGTACAGTAAAATTAAATTTATCTTGATTTCCAGTTGTTCTTATTCTTGCCTGTCGCTATTACTGTGAGATCGTCCGCATAACTGATCAGGGTTACTCCGTTGGTCACTTTAAGATTAAGCACTGGGTCATAAAAAATATTTCACAGGAGTGGTTCAAGGACCGATCTCTGTGGGACACCACATGTTATCTCTATTGTTTGCTTAAGTTGCTGAAATATTATTCTGATCAAATATGGTAACATCTATTTCTAGCCACGGGACCTAGATAGTGTGACCATAATATTGCAATGATATTTGCTTTACTAGGCGCGTTGCGTCTGTGGTTGATCTTTCTTTCCGGAACCCGTATTGTTTATCGGACAGCTTTTCCGTTCTTTTCTCGTCTGTGAAGGATTGTGGTTCATTTGCTTGTCATATTTGTGCTGTTGGCCATTTTATGATTAGGTATTTGCCTGGTTTAGCATTTCTTCATCAGTTAACATGATCTTTGGTTGTAAGGAGCTTTTTTTTTACTATGTTATTACCGAGTCCCTATACATGTTTCCATGCTCTTTTTTTGGCTCGATTATTTTCTGTCATCAATTTATTTTTGCTATTGGCATACTCTTTTCTCTGTTTCAATTTTTCTTTCTCTAGTTTTTGCATCTTTATGAGCTTTGATCTTCTTCTTCTTCTTGAAGTGCCGTATCCGCTTAGCGGACGTTGGCTATCATGTTAGCTATAATAATTTTGTTGACAGCGGCGCGAAAGAGTTCGGTTGATGTTTTTCCAAACCATTGTCTTAAGTTTTTCAACCACGATGTTCGTCTCCTTCCGGGCCCTCTTTTACTATTTATTTTACCCTGCATTATTAAATGCAGGGTACCGTATTTTTCGGGATGTCTCATGACGTGCCCGAAATATTGTAATTTTCTTATTTTGATGTTTGGGACTACTTCTAGATCTTTGTTCATCCTTCTCATCACGTCTTCATTACGTACGTGGTCCATCCAGCTGATTTTTAGCATACGCCTGTACACCCACATTTCGAATGCTTGTAGTTTTTTGAGTGCGGCTTCCGTGAGAGTCCAGGATTCAACCCCGTAAAGAAGAACCGAAAAGACATAACAACGCACCAACCGCATTCTGAGGCTCAGGTTTAAGTCATGCCCGCACAGTATTCTCTTCATCTGATTGAACGCCGCTCTTGCTCTTTCTATGCGGCATCTGATTTCGAGAGTATGATCCCATTGTTCATCAAGCGTGTGCCCAAGGTAGGTGAATTTCTTAACGCGTTCCAGCTGTATTCCGTTGACTTGAATACCGGTATCGATTATTTGTTGTTTGCTGATAACCATGTACTTCGTCTTTTTTGTATTTAACGTTAAGCCGGAGAGTGAGCAAGCTTCAGTGACGCTATGGAGAAGTCGTATAAGTCCTTCGTGACTATCTGCCATTAGTACAGTATCATCCGCGTAACGTAGGTTGTTAAGTGTTACTCCATTAATTACTATTCCTTCTTGTGCCTGCTGAACTGCCTCATCGAATATTTTTTCGGAGTATCGATTAAAAATTAATGGTGACAGAGTGCATCCCTGTCTCACTCCTCTCCGGATTTCTATTTCTTCGGTTGAGCGTTCACCTACTCTGATAACTGCCTTTTGCTGCCAATATAGGTTGGCAATGATTCTTAGATCTTTGTCATCAATACCTGTTGTCTTTAAGACCTCAATTATCTTCTCATGTCGGACTCTATCGAACGCTTTTTCAAAGTCGATAAAACACAGAAATACGTCGCTATTGACGTCCCTACTTCTCTGTACCAACACTTCTATGCTAAATAGTGCTTCTCGGGTTCCCAGTCCTTTTCGGAACCCAAATTGTGTATCACCGACGTGGTCTTCTATCTTATGATATATTCGTTGATGAATGATGCTCAGAAATATCTTAAGGACATGGCTTATCAAACTTATTGTTCTGTGATTACTACAATTTTTTGCGTTGGTCTTCTTTGGTATTGTGATGAATGTCGACTGCAGCCAATCGTTCGGAATAATTCCAGTGTTATAGATTGCATTAAAGAGTTGCAACAGTAGTTTCTTTCCCTTTCCTTCTAATAGTTTTAACATCTCTGTTGGGATTTCATCTGGTCCGGTAGCTTTCCTATTCTTTGCATTTGCTTTGATCATAACTTTCTTTTTCTGGGTGCACATTTTTTTGGCCTCTGTCACTTCTTTTGTGCAACAGTATATAGCAGCTCTTGTATTTTTGTAGGTACTTTTTAGGAAAACACGGTCAGCAGTTTGAGCTAGCATTCTCATGCAGTCTTCCGCCACTGTCTCCCCCTTGCAGTTTGGTATAGCCTTTCCCATTTTTTTAATGCATTTGTTTTTGACACAATTTTTATCCAACATTTGGGACTGGTTGATTTCTCCGGTACTTTCTTGCGTCTTTGTCATTCCGGGTTATTACGCTGAATTTTATATTTGAGGTCACTCGTCTTTCATAACTTCCTATATTGCGATTTGTTTTATGACGTTTGTTGTACAGATTGTTATATCTATCATTGATTTTGAGTTTTTTTGTTTAAAAGTAGTTCTTTTCATCATTTTTTATGTGCAAATATTGTTCTTTCTGTAAGCCATTTCTTCAATATATCTTTCCTTATGTCTCCCATTGTTGAATCCCATGAAGGCGATTTGGAGAGAAGTTTCCTCCTTCTATAATCGGCTGTCCACCTTGCCGTTTAAGACTCTGAGCTTGCAAAGTATTTCTTCATATTCTACTATACTTATGTTGGGTGAAATGTAACATCCGTATATAACTATTTGCCCCGTCTCAATCCATACGTATTAATTACTTTTTCTCTATGCTCTGATTGTAGTATTTGTTCCAGATGTTTTTGTTGCAATGTTGCAGTCGTCATCAAAAAACCATGTTCGGTTACGATACCAGCACTGTATGTTATGTTTTGGTATTTAGAACTAGATTTCTGTAACATCACATGCCATGGTTACAGCCTGTGGTTTAACAGTAATCTTTAAATGTATTTCTTTAAAAGAAATGAAAGAGATAAATAAACACAGAAATATGTTTTATATGAATTATTCTGGAACTTTATTTATCGTACATATTGTCGTTATTGCTTGTCATTAGTTTTCGAAAAAAAAAATGCTAAGTTTAGCGGAAGCCCTTTTGGGATTGATCTTTAAAATATTATATTTTTATAATAATAATCGTCTTTATTTGTACATTACTCACATACTAAAGGGAAAAGTTCAGCTTATAGCTGTTCTTATACCCAATTTTTCAAGAAATTTTTACATTAAATTCCGTATTAGTAGTATTAGTATTGACAGCTTCTCCATAATTATTTACATTAACACTTTTTTGGGGACCAGCCTTGGCAATACTCCATAACTCAGTATTAAAGTCGAGTTTTATAAGACACACTGAAAATAGATGGATCTACATATATTGAGTGTGTGATCTGAAATAAATATCAACTTCTATATATTACTGTCACATTTTAAATAACAGTTTTAAATTTTTGGTTTTTAATTTCGAAGTAATTTGATAATATATTTATCTAATTATGCGTTGTTTGATCTTTTCTTTTCAGTTTTACATGTCGCCCCAGTTAGCTTTAGTCGGATTAGCAATAGTTCCACCAATCGCTGGGTGTGCTGTAATGTATGGGAGATTTGTAAGAAAAATATCGAAAAAGGTTCAAGATTCACTAGCAGATGCAACAAAAGTTGCTGAAGAAAAAATATCGAATGTTAGAACAGTAAGAACATTTGGACAGGAAGAACGAGAAGTGGAAAGTTACAAATCTAGAGTCAGCAGTGTTTTAAATCTTGGTTATAGGGAATCAACTGCAAGAGCAATTTTTTATGGAATGGTGAATATACATAAATTTACAATATATGAATTTTAAAATAAAAATTTCAGACAGGCTTGAGTGGAAATATAATTATTATTTCTGTTCTGTACTATGGAGGCGTTATGGTATCATCAGAAGCTATAACAGTTGGAAATTTATCATCATTCTTACTTTATGCTGCCTATATTGGAGTTTCTGTTGGTGGTTTATCTAGTTTTTATTCGGAATTAAATAAATCTGTTGGTGCTGCAAGTAGATTGTGGGAATTAACAGATAGAGAGCCAGCAATTCCAATTACAGGTATAATTTATTGAAACTTTGAGAACTGCTGATTATTATATATGATTTTACATAAAACCTTAAAATGTTGATATTGTGTTTTTATATGTTATTCTATATTTTTGAGATACAATACATTTAGTTCATAATTCAAATATACATCATTATTATTTTTACAGAACTCAAACT
Source organism: Tachinus rufipes (assembly GCA_963932245.1). Taxonomy (NCBI): domain Eukaryota; kingdom Metazoa; phylum Arthropoda; class Insecta; order Coleoptera; family Staphylinidae; genus Tachinus; species Tachinus rufipes. Next base: position 63,451,356 of record OZ010745.1, on the reverse strand, counting down.
GATTTTTTTATGTTTTAGGTGGAATAATACCTATGTCATTACCAGAAGGTCACATTGAATTTAAGAATATCAAATTTTCATATCCCTGCAGGACTGAAATTCCGATATTTCAAAACTTAAATTTATTAATTCAACCTGGTTCGACAGTGGCTGTGGTTGGTCCTAGTGGATCAGGAAAGAGTACATTAGCAGCACTTTTATTGAGATTATATGATCCCAATGAAGGAATTGTTTATTTAGATGGGATGGACATTAAGACGTTAGATCCAAATTGGCTTAGAAAATTTATTGGTACTGTCAGTCAGGTATGTTTATTTAATTATCATAACATAAATTTACTAGATAAAAGATGCAAGAATATTCTAAAAGATCGTTGTTAACCAATTAATAAGTTGGAAAGGTGTTATAATTAGAATTTGACTATTACAATCTAGTATTTTCCTCCAATCACTATTAGCTTTGCTCTATATTCTGAAAGTGTCAAGAATTCATTTCCCGCTTTAAAGTTTTTCAAAAAAAGCTTTTTTTATTATTAATAAAGATGATTATTATTATTGTTGGGTTGATGCATAATTATCTGTCGTTTTCTGGTTTGTTGTGTTTTTGGGATTATGCACAATTGTGGACTTTTTAATGTTGGAAGTTTTTGGTCAACGTTCTATTGGTGCAACTTTTGTCTTCTTCCAACGATAACAGGAGGGCCTAGCCAACAAAATTACCGACTTCACTTGTATCTGCATTGCCAGCTTTGAAGCGAATAAACAACTCTTGGTATGCTTATTTGCTAATCATTCTTTTGTCAAGAAGTTTGTGTAGATTGCACATTGATAGATTTTATATGGCTTTTTATCATTTTTTCAAGTGGTTTTAATTTTTTGTCTTATTAAAGAATTAAATGATAACAAATGAATCAAAGGTTAAATTCAAGCAACTGCATGACGCAAAAATCGGCAGATAATTATGCATCACCTAATATGTTGAAAACTTGCTTCATTAAATGAACATTTGTTGTTGAATTTTAAATATCAAACTCAAATAAATAAAATAAAGTTTATTGTTGAGTTTTGACAAAAAAGCTTCTTAAAGAAAAAGTCCTGCATTTCCAACCAGAATTAGCAATATAAAAGTCAGTTTTTTTTTATTTAGAGAAAAAAGGAAAAACGTTTGAATATATATTTTATATACATTTTAAACAAAATGAACATACAGATACCAACATAATTCAAACCACCGGAACAAAATTCATAAACTGAGTGCCCGCTCAAGTGTTAGTTATCATCAAACAATTGGTTTTGTCACCTCCTTCTTCTAACTTAAAGACCTCTAGCAATCAGTCTTATATGTCTTTGCAAAATCTAATTTATGTATGACAAACACTTAGCCGGGTGGGCAGAAACTCATTTTTAAACCATCAACCCAAAATTCATAAACTGAGTGCCCACTTAGCTTGGGCGTATGGTTACCAAAAAGATGGTTTTGTCACGTTTTTCTTTTAACTTAATAAAATCTGTCAATCATGCTTTTATGTTTGTTAACTGCAAGAACACGGCAGGTGGTTGTAACATATAATTCTTTATGATAAACACTTGGACGGGTGGCGGAGAACACATCAAATCATCGCCCCAAAGTTCATAAACTAAGGGAACACATTTTTAAACCACTGGCCCAAAATGTACGAAGGGACCAACCACTTGCCCTAGTTTGGTTATCAAAAATAAAATTGATTTGTCACTTCCCGGTTCTAACTTTATGACATCTGTTAGTCACTCTTTCATGTTTGTTAACTGCAGAAATAAGATAGGTGGTAGTAACATCTAGTTTATTTATGACAAACATTTGGGCGGGAACTCTTTTTCTAACCACCGTACCAAAATTTATAAACTGAGTGCTGGCACACTCGCCCAAGTGTTGGTTATCAAACTTAATGACATCGGTCAAACATTTTCTCTTATTTGTTACCTGACAGGCGGAAGTAACATCCAACTCTTTAATTACATATGCTTGGACCAATTATGCGATTTTACTAAAATTTGCTATTTAATATCTCAAGATGCTAGCAAACAATTAAAAATTATGAAACATTTCAGTATGTTGTAAAACAAAAGGAAATTATAAAAATAAAGAGTTTTTTAACGTTTTTAATTTGAAACCCGAAAAAAATATGCGTGCATAGGTCATAAAACAAAAACTAATCAGGCAATTTTGATGAAATTTCCTATTTATTATCACAAGATGTTAGCAAATTTTTAATTTTATTTTTAATAAAGTTATGTTTGCTAAAAACTCACTTGAAATTTTGAACAAATAAAGTTAGCGGCATAACTTGCTAATAAATATTGTATTACTGTAAAATTGAGCTATAAAGGAAAGGATAATTTTATAAATTTTACATGCTTTGATTAATAAGCTTTCTTGCTAAAATCCTTACAAGACATCGTGTTTGTCATACATTTTTATTGATCAACTTGAGTTTTCGAACTGAGCGCGGGACTTTTTATCGGTCAGGCTTTTTTGCTTTGGTGTTGTCCTGGCATTATAATTACTATTTCACATCTTTCTTGTTTATCAACTTGCAAGCAAATAACAATGTCTATAATGATAAAAATCTATTTCTGCTAGTCAAATTTGACAAACAAAATTAATTTTTTATTTGATTGTGTGAAGTAACATTTATTCGAATTTTTTCTCCGATTAATTAAAATATAGCCGCCTTTCTCACTTCAAACATCACTAGCAGTTACAATAAAGTTTTTTTTGCTTACCTCTACCGAAACCATCTGGTTCGGCACTAAAATGCGGGCCGAAATGACGATTTAGAAGCCCTCGGGCCTCTAAATCATATGCGGTGTTTAATTGGCGGTATATCATAATTTAATATGATCACGTCATACCTTAAAATCTGACAGTAGTGACAGATTATAATAAACTTTGAAATGTTCGGAAACACTGGTTTTACCCAAGGTAGCCAAATAAATATCGAGTATAACTTGTAACAAAATACTTCAGCAGCCCTTTGCAGCACAATGAAGCGAAGTGAGTGTATTTTTGGCTTTTGATACACTAAATACTAATATGTATAGGAGCTCAAATAAAATCTGTAAAGTGATCATTATAACAGATATAATATTAGACCGTGCATTAAACTAAAATTTGAATTAAAACTATGGCGACTATGTATTTATTATTACATCATTACATTTTCATTTAAAAATGAAACACAACATTCAAATGACGGCTGGCTTGACAGTAACCCATTCGATTAACCCAAATTTTTAGTACAGTTTTGATTGTTTGGGCTCCAATCGCATGAATGGCAACTTCGATTTCGTGTTGCAAGGCATCAATCGTTTCTTGATGGTTAGCGTAACACTTATCCTTAAGGTCTCCTCACAAAACAAATCTAACGGGGTCAAATCACAGCTCATAGGCAGCCAATTCACATCAGCATTTTGGCTGATTATTCGATTTCCAAAAACAGTGCGCAAAAGATCCGTCCTGTTGAAACCAAATGTCATCTATTTCATACTGAATTTTTGGAAACAAAAGTTTGTTTGGCATGGCACAGTAACGTTAGCTATTGACGGTAACGGCGGCTCTTTGCTCATTTTCGAAGAAAAATGGCCCAACAATGCCGCCGGACCAAAAACCACACCAAACGGTTACTCGTTGTGGATGCATAGGCTGTTCAATACTCATGTGTGGATTCTCTGATCTCTTAATGCGACAATTTTGCTTATTGACATAGCATTCGAGATGAAAATCAGCTTCATCGGAAAACACGACTTTTCGATAAAAATGCTCATATTCGGCCAAACGATCTTTAGCCCATTGGGCAAACTGAAAACGCATTGGATGGTAATGAGGGTTCATTTCTTGGACTAATTCAACTTTGTAGACCTTCAAACCGAGGTCTTTATGCAAAATTCTCCTCAGAGAAGTGCGAGAAATGTTCAGTACCTGAGAACGATGACGAGTTGATGTTCACGCACACTCAGAGCAACAGCATTATTTTTTTTTGGCTGAGCGCAATGGACGAGAACGTGAACGTGTTGTTTTATCCACTAACGAACCAGTTTCGCGAACTCGTTTCACAAATTGGTCCACAAACTGCGTTTAAGACACTTCTTTTCTATAAAATTTGTTTCGTAAATTTCTTACCATTTGAGTAGAAGACTCACCACTTTGGAAGTAAGTTTTCATTATTTCCCAACTTAGTTAAATGTCATTATACTTTTGAAAAACAAAATAAACTGTAGTTCAAATTCCAAACGTTACATGGCCCACCCTTTACCTTCCTTATGGTGTTTTAAAAAACGTCTAAAGTCCCTATGGATATAGGCCACCGTTGCGTGATATTACTTACATACATAAAAAATAACCATATTTATTGTAGATCTAGCTTGAAGAAAGTAGGGATTGAATAATAATAGCATTTATTTCTATTTTCAATGTTTATTTGCGAAAACCAGTTTTTGTGACCTTGGATATCTTTTAACGCTGGCACAATATCGATTATGACTTTTTTTGCAGATTGGTTTTTATGTCTAAAATTACTGGACTATGTGTATATTAAATTAAAACACTGGCCTTTATTTACATCGTCATTAACCAATATTCGTTTAATACCACATCACATTTTAATAGTGGTAAATGCATTTTGCAAATTGTCTGGGGTTCACTGTTGTTTGTTTACCCACTAAAACCCTGAACCTCTATATTCTTCTGGATTTGCGGAATCACAGTTGTGATGTTATTTTACTGGTCTAAGACAGTTTCTATTTTTCGCTCTATTCTCTTAGCTTTTCTTTGTTCTTTCAGTTGTTTTCCTTATACTATTAACTATGGCAAGATCGCCTGCATAGGCTATTGGGGCAATTCCGTGTGGCATCTGTACTCTCAGCAGACCATCATAGTAAATATTCCACAGGTTGGGGCCCTGTTCCAACAAGTGTGGTTTTACTCGTTGAAATTCAAAGATAATTTTATGTTCTTATGACCTATTAGCTGCTTTCTTATTACTAGGGTTACTAACCCAGGGCATCTTACCCCAGCGCGCGTCAGTGCAAGTTACACTCGAGCGTCTTGCACCTTTATGGGAACATGTTTCTGTAGCGTTTGTGCATATGTCAAATGTAAGATTTTTTTTAAATATTTAGTAATCACTTACATTTATGATTATTATTTAATTTGTTTCGTTGTCTTTAATTTTTAATTTTTTGTTTGTAATTTCTTCCGTTGACTGTTTCTGATATATATTTCAATATTAACGGCGGATGTCGGATGTAATTTTTAAATCGGCCAATCAAATGAGCAAGTGCAATTCGCCCCGCTTGAAAAGTTGGGGTTAGAAGAGGAAGGGGAAGAACGACTTTGTGCAAGTTACCCCACTTCATAAAATATAACTAATAAGTATTGAAATTTTTCAAAAATGTGCGATTTATATTCCACATTTAATTAGTGCATCTTGATTTGTTTTTCAAAAAATTTACACACTACATTTGTTATTTTAATTAGATGCGACGTTTTTGAAACATTTGACTCATTCTATTAATTTTTCTTTTTGTACTGTAATAATAATAATAATAATAATAAATTTATTTTCAGTGTTTGTACAGTAATACACATAATATACATACAGCACGCACATGAAAAATAGTCAGAATAAAAAAACATAAAGAAAGAAAATACAAAATAAACAATAATAGCAATAATCTTAAAATCAATTAATTGATTCCTTAAAATTATAAAATTCAATTAGATTATAAGGTTCGCAGGAGTTTAAAAAACGTATCAATTTTCTCTTCATAATATTATATGTACTTGCTTCTTTAATTGATTTAGGCAAGTGATTAAACAACTTTATGCAGCTGTAATGTGCATTCTTTTCAAACAGTTTTAGATTATGAGAAGGAATTCGGTATTCCTGACCATGTCTTGTGTTGTAATTACTTGACAATAACTCATTAGCAAATTTATTCCTATGTTTCCATATAAATTTGATACATTCTAATATATAAACTGCAGTAATTGTTAAAATATTATTTTTTTTAAATATTCCTCTACAACTATCGCGTTGTTTCATTTGATAAATAATTCTTATAGCTCTTTTTTGAATAATAAAAACTGCATCTATATGCGAGCTATTACCCCAAAACATGACACCAAATTTAAGTAACGAATAAAAGTTTGAATAGTAAAACATGTTGACAATGTTACGGTTAGTATTTTTTGATAAAATTCTTAGTCCATAACAAACAGTACTTAGTTTTTTAGAAACATATTCAATGTGATCATTGAAAACTAATTTATCATCTATGATAATGCCTAAAAATTTTGCACTACAATTAAATTGATAGGTTGTATTATTTAAAAGAATATTTTGTGGTAATTCGAAATAACTACCTGTTTTAAATAAAACACAACTCGTTTTTCCAGAATTTAATATCATTTTGTAACAACGTAGGCACTTAAGCAGCTTTGCAAACATGTGAATCTAGGCTAGGATCAATTCTAATCTAATTCAAAAACTATTTTCAAGATTTTATATTCCAAAACCAACCTATTTCCTTTTATTTTATACTTTACTATCAACCAGATTCCATTTCCATCTTAGATCTTATTTTAGTAATGATATTTTTACAGGAACCAATATTGTTTTCGGCAAGTATAAAGGAAAATATTTTATATGGCGCTGAACATCCGGAACAAATTACTGACGAACAATTTAAGCAAGTAGTTCATGAAGCTAATGTTCATGAATTTGTACAAAAGTTACCAAATAAATTTGACACACTTGTTGGAGAAAGAGGTGTTATGTTAAGTGGTGGTCAAAAACAAAGGGTAGCAATTGCAAGAGCATTGATAAAAAATCCAAAAATATTACTGCTTGATGAAGCAACGAGGTTACAAATCTATTGTTACATACATTAATTTTTAAATTAATATTCATTTCTTTTCAGTGCTTTGGATGGCCAATCTGAATATTTAGTAAGGGAAGCATTGGAGCGTGTAATGAAAGGTCGAACAGTTCTTACAATAGCACACAGATTATCTACAATCCAAAATGCCGATGTAATTGCTGTACTAGAAGAAGGTGAAATTGTAGAGATAGGATCATACAGTGTTTTAACAAATCTAGATGGCCGATTTAAGAAATTAATTAAACATCAAACTTTCCAAGACATTACAATTAGTTCAAATGAAAATGTAGCAACTGCTACTTAATTTATTTATAATATATTGTTTTATATACATTGTTAAAAATATTTATGAAAATAAATTGTTGTGTGGAGTATACAACTTCATAATAAAATCATTTAGACCAATTGATAAAATTCATTTTTCGTTATAAAATATATAGATGTAAAAAATATAAAAAGACCTTAAAAACTATTTTTGTGTTGCTTCATATTGCTGCTTTAATTCTCGTCTTAAAATTTTCCCTGAGGCATTTTTTGGAATTTGGTCCATAATGGCAACACCTCCTCTAATTTTTTTATATTCAGCTACTTTGCTTGCAACATATTCATTTATTTTTTCAGAGTTCAGTTTTGTGTTAGGTTTACCAACAACATACGCTCTGGGTACTTCACCATATATGTCATGGGGAATTCCAATAACTGCTGCATCAGCAACTCCAGGATAATCTCTTATAATTTCTTCCAATTCTGCTGGCGGTACTTGGAAACCTTTTACTTTGATTAATTCTTTAATTCTGTCGGTAACAAATAAAGATTGTTTTTCATCATAGTAGACCATATCTCCAGTTCTTAGCCAACCATCCTGTAATGTGGCAGCAGTTTCTTTAGGTCGGTTATGATACCCCATCATAATTTGTGGACCTTTTGCTAATAGTTCACCTGTCTGATTAGGTCCAAGTGCTTCTCCATTTGGATCATCTACTGGCATTATTTTTAGGATTGTATTGGGAACTACATTTCCAATAGAACCTGGGATATGTTTTTTTCTGAAGGAACTCATTGCAATCACAGGTGATGCTTCAGATAAACCATAGCCTATAAATAAATTAAAAACATTTAGTAAGTTATTATTGAATAGCTTATTTTTAAAACAAAAAGTCACTCTGAGATGTTAACAATAACAGAATTTTGCGTCATTTGATTAGTCTTGTCACAAATGGTATGTTTGTAAAGTATTTCATCATTTTCATTTTTACACTAATTAAATATGAACATATTGTTTATTTGAGATTATGTTGATATATAAATTAATTTGTGTGTTATCGAAAATGATGTTATTTATTTTAATTTTAAATGCTTACAAAAAACTACGAAATTACAAAAAGAATTATTTCCGATAAGATACACAATCGATACAAATGTTTAAATATTGACTTTTTAAATTGTCTGATGATATAAATGTTAAATATCAAACAAATCATGAACTGTCGGCAGAGTTGTCCTTATCTACCGATCACATCGAATCGAATTAATCGCTTTGTAACGATTACTAAAAGTTTGATTTTGAAAATCGCTTTCGTAACTAGAATCGTAATTGATAGTTCCAAACGATTATATTTTGTTCCGAACGATTATAATTACGGAACGAATCGTACCATAACGATGTTTAATAAAACAGATAAGCATAAATGTAATTTTTGATTGAAATAATTTTTATCGTGATCGTAGATTTTTATAAGGATGAAAAAATAAATTTGATTGTGAATAATAAATGTTTAGATACTTATCAGCAAGTGTTATTCAGTAATAAATTCCTCAAAAATACGGATATTTCAACCAATAGAGAAACAGTTGTCTATAATAGGTTAGCGATCGGAATTAATTCAGTTCCATTGCAATTTCAGCGTATTATGGAAGAATTGTTAGGACAGTTTGATATGGGTATGGATAATTCGTGACGATATTCTGATTACGAGAAAAGACAAGAACGAACACTTAATTAGAGTTAATATCGTATTCAAAATATTGGTTTTTCTATATTTATTTTTATGAGTTAACAATTTATTTATAAAGAAGATTATTATTTAAAGAATAGTTAGCAGAATTTGTATTATATATTGAAAATTAATAAAATATTATTTTCAAAATTTATTATTTGGGGATACAGGGTAACTATTTTAATGACAAAGCGAGAATTGATTTTAAAGGAATTGCATAATTCTCACTAAGGAACTGTCAAAACTAACTTGAACATTCATACGTGTGGTGCAGAATACTATATTGTACAACTAGCACGTAATCATACACATTTCTCACGGGTATAAACATTGTTGTACGAGCCTTTGGCAATTTATACGAGAGCAAAATCGATATTAAGTACACTATACTATTTTACGACTACAGCAAAAAATTTTGTTGTCAATTTTGTGCAAGTTGTACACGGTTTTTATGACTAAAATTCTTAAAATGTATATAAAAAGAATTAAGTTATTTATTAATCATATAATATTCAACAGGTGATGACCGCGTGCGTAATGTTTACTTTTTATACGCAATGTACAGTTGGACAATAGACAGATAAGGAGTAGAAAAAGAAACATTGCAATTCTTGTGAAGTTTGTAAAATGTACAGAACTACAGTAAATAAATCACAATTGTGATCATAGCCATTATTATCTGATAACGGAGCTCAATTCAAATCAACAGAATTTATTACTTCATTTAAACCCTGCATCAAACGGAGCAGCGAAAACAGCGTGAAGGACAATTATTTAATATCACATGAAAATACCTTAAAATTTCAAGTTAAAATTAAAGACGAGATTTAAGCAGTCTGTGAACACTGACCTTGATTATTTACGGCTTTTAAGTTTCGGGAAACATTGAATTTGTTAGTAAATTACTTCCATACATATATAATATTAAATAATAAAAAAATCAAATCTACAATGTGATGGCTCAGTTATAGAACGTTAGCTTAGCACGCTAATGGGTGTATTCCCTACGAATCAGTTAAAAAATAGCGGTCGTTATTTTTTTTAGCAACCGCTTAAATGCTATTCGTATTCCGTACGGCAATTTCCGTTAAATTTTTAGCGACAAGAGTTAAAATCATCCGTTAGTTTGATTATTTTTAGCGGATAAAAATAGCTGCCGTTCATTTTTAAACGGAAGTTTATTATTTTATAAGTTTACTTTTAATTAATAAATATTAGCAATTTCAAGAAAATATATGTTTACGAGTGCATATTACTGTACTTTATTAACCTAAAATCATAATACTTTCACATATTTTATTGAATTTACGAATACAACATAGAAACTCACGTGATATAAGCAATACTTATTTGATGCCAAATTATACTTTTTTATTATTGTGTGGAAATGGAGTCATTTTAACATCATCAGAACATTAATTCTAGCCTATAACACCTTATTATTTATAACATAATGGACTGTTCTAAATATGAATGCAACAATTCTTAGCTTCTAACAAACGCAAATTACCGATAACATGGAACAGCAAATAATGTAATAAAAAGAATGTGTTTAAAGAACTCTTGTGTTGCTTAAACATTACTACTTTAAATCACTTTTGTAAAAAAACATTATTTAAATTTACATTTGCGGTGTATTACATAACACAGTATTTTAATAATAAAAATCTTAATTTGAAACATTCAAAAGTAATGTCTAGGATATAAAAAGGCAAAATAGAAGTAAGAAACGTACGTAATGTTATTGTTTACTTTTAATAATAATTATGTAAAAATATTTTTGACATTAAACGTCAGTTTTTGAGGTCATATAAATAAGGAAAATAATAAGCATTTTGCCGTGAGATACCGTTGACGTTGTGGTATGAAATGGTTTTAAACCGTTGCGTTGTCGCGAGTTACCGGTTATTTACTTTTGACTCCGAATGTACCAACCAGCGAGGTGAATTTAAAACCCTTGTTGGAAGCAGTTTAATAAGTCCGGTATGTCAAATTTAAATATGATAACCTATAAATGAGATGAATCAAGAATGATTATGAAAATAATTAGTAAAAATTGCTATTAAGTATAAATAAAATGAATATTCTTTGTAAGTAAATGTATATATAGCAAATATTTTACTAAATTAATAATAATCATAAAAAAATTAATGACAGGTGTAACCGTTTACAACCAGTACGTTTTCGTGAGATTTCCGCGATCACCCAAAAATAGAGAGAGATGGAAATAAAACCGCTGTTTGATCGCTGGTATGTACGGTTTCTCACGGCAAAACGCCTAATGAAGATAAAGATGTAGATTTGAATAATAGTAACAATATAGAAATTTCAACTGAAGATCGGAGAAGCGCGAAGAATCTTATGTGCGCAAATCAACCGAATAATGCCCCAGCGATCAGCGAAGAAATACAGGATAAAGAAGATAATACTTTTTTAATGTAACACACACGACGTCATTTTTTAAACACAAAAACCTAATTAATTTAAATATATTGCATCAAAATGTGCAGTCATTAACAAATAAAGGTAATCAATTAGAGATTTTTTTAGATAATCAAAAATGTCATATATTTTGTGTGTCTGAACACTATGTTAAAAAGAAAAATATAAACTACGTTCATCTGGCAAATTATTATGTAGGTGCTTATTATGCAAGATCAATGTTTAAAAATGGTGGAAGTTTAATTTATATTCATAATGATTTAAAAACAATAAACATAATTGAAGTTAGTCAAATATCAATTGAGAAAGTATTTGAATGCGCAGCAATAGCAATTCAATCCGACTCAAAAGAACTTAATAATATTGTTATTGTTTCTTTATATAGAATTCCAGATGCAGATGTTACGTTATTTTTTGAATGCTTTGAAAATTTAATTAAACTACTCTATAAAAAATCGTATAAAAAAATTGTTATTTGCGGTGATTTCAACATCAATTTTATTGTTAAAAGCAATATATTAACTACTCTCTTGGATTTATTAAGTGCATTTTGTCTTACACCAACTATAAATGTACCTACGCGCAATAATAATTGTATTGACAATATATTAGTTAGTCAAACATTCACAGATATTGTAGGTATAGTTATTAAAAATGGCATATCAGACCATACGGCGCAATCCATAAGTTTACAAATGAATTTTATTAATACAACTACTGACAAAATTCAATATCGTGATATACATAACATAAATAATATCAATCATTTTATGACGGTATTAAATGAATATGATTGGACACAACTTGACACTAAAGATAATGTAAACCACACTTTTAATAAATTTCAAAATATTGTGAATATTTGTTTTGAATCTGCATTTCCATTAAAAACAAAAAATGCTATACAATCTCAGAAAAATAATAAATGGATAACTCAAGGTATACGAGTATCCTCTCAAAAGTTAAAACTTTTATACGGGTTGACTCTTGTTGGTAGTGAACCTATTAAAAAATATTACAATGCCTATAAAAAAGTATATAAAAATGTGATTAATTTAGCTAAACGTCTACATAATATGAATATATAATAAATTCGTCTAATAGGGCAAAATCAGCATGGTCAATAATAAATAAAAATATTGGTAAACTGAAAATACAAAAACGCGAAGAACTAATTATTAATGGCAAATTATGTGGTGAAGCCAAATCTATTGCCAATCATTTCAATGTACATTTTAATAACATATCAAATGTTTTAATAAATAATACTTCGCAAAACATACTCAATAATATAGATATGAATAATAATTCATTTTACTTCACTCCCATCACTGGATATGAAGTACGAGAATGCGTAGCTAATCTTAAAAACACAAATTCTGCTGGAAAGGACCATTTAAGCCCTAATTTATTAAAACAATGCATAACATCACTTTACGAACCTCTAACATTTATTGCAAATGAATCACTTAGTCAAGGAATATTCCCAGATATGTTAAAAATTGCCAAAACTGTACCTTTGTTAAAAAAGGGTGCTGCATGTGATGTACAAAACTACCGGCCAATTTCAGTCTTAAATACTTTTGCAAAGATCATTGAAACTTTGGTTGCAAAAAGACTAACGTGTTTTTTTAATCATTTCAATTTATTTAATCCAAATCAATTTGGTTTTAGAAATGGTCGTTCAACATCACATGCAGTTGTAAGTTTCTTGAGATATGTATTAAATAACTTAGAGCTAGGTAATCATTGCTTGGGAGTATTTCTTGACTTAAGCAAAGCATTTGACTTAGTAAATCATGATATTTTGTTACAAAAACTGGAGAGGTATGGCATACGTGGAATAGCACTAAATTGGTTGCAGAGTTACCTTCAGAGTAGATATCATTATGTTAAAATAGGAAACTTTGATTCATCTCCATTAAATATGAAGAGAGGTGTACCACAAGGTTCTGTACTTGGGCCACTTCTCTTTATTATATATACAAATGATTTTAACTTTAAAAATTCTATAATGAATGCAGATGATACCTCTTTCCTGGTGACTTCCAACCAAGGTATACAACATCTGGTATCATCGGCAAACAACACATTACTTGAAATGAAACAATGGTTTGAAAAAAATAATCTTGTATTAAATACTAATAAGACCGTTTGTCTTAGATTCTTTGCTAATAATTTGCAACATGATCATAGCTTGTTTATAAAATGTGATCGTCAATCAGTAGTAGAAGCTAACCACATTTCCTTTCTGGGAATTAAAATAGATTCAAATTGTAATTTTAATTTTCATGTTGACTATCTTTGTAATAAACTATCGTCTTATTGTTTTGTAATGTGCAACTTAAGACATCAGGTAAATCGAGACTTATTAATTTTATTTTATAACAGCCATGTGCAATCAATACTATCATATGGTATAATTATTTGGGGAACTTCTAGCCAGTTAAATAGAGTATTCATATTGCAAAAAAGAATCGTACGATCAATGCTAGGACTACATCCTCGCATATCATGCAGACAATCATTTCAAAAACTAAATATTTTAACGGTACCTTCTTTGTTTATATTTCAAGTATTGATATATGTTAAAAATAATATTCATCAATTCACTTTTTTAAGTAGTTATCATAATTACAACACAAGAAATCAGAACATATTAGAAATTCCTAAGTGTAAATTAAAAATTACAAAAAGAAGCATAGACACAGTAGATGTCAAATGGTTTAATCATCTACCCGAAGTTATCAAGAAGTGTTCAATAAATATTTACAAACAAAAGATAAAAAAGCTTCTTGTTAAAAAAGCTTATTATTCAATACATGAGTATGAAAATGAAATGTGGCAATAGCATCAGTATCTAGTTGAGTCTAATTCTGTTTTTTAATTTGTTTTTTTTTATCAGTCATATATATAATTTTCTTTTTACATATAGTTTTATACTTTTAAATGTTTATATTGTTCTATATTTTAATATGTTTTTGTAATTTTATTTATTGTATTTTATACCTGTGTGTGTTTAAACTATTATTTGACTTTTCATATCCTTTTTGTATATTTGGCTACATGAATAAACGTATTATTATTATTATTATTATTAAAATTGTTCAAAGACAAACGTTTTATGCTTATTTTTAACGGGGTCGCTAAATTTTCTTAAATTAACGGGTTGCTAAAAAAATGTGTTACAGAATAAGCAACAACGCTAAAATATTTAACAGGCTGCTAAAATCACACTTTTTTAGCGGCAGTTAAAATTAACCAAGTTGATAGAGAATAGACCCATAATAGAGTTTGATACTAGAAATAGGACAATAAAAATTTGCCCTTTATCCACCAGGATGATAAGAAAGTCTCGTAATAAGCTGTTGCTCCCATCAACCCCGACTTGTTTAGATATAAAATAGCCGTCAAATGCACAAAAAAATTGAATTGAAATGAGCACCGAACAAGAGGACTGACCGATTGTGAATAATATAAATTTATACATGTTTTGTACGGACAGTTGGTTTTATACACTCCAAAAACTATAGTTAAAAATATGAGTTGAATAAAATAAATTTTATTATTAATTTGATTATTTGCAAAAATGAAATATTATTAAGAATTTGAAAATGATTTGCTTATGACAACAGATCACATACGTAAGTAGTAAAAATAACTCTTTCATATTTAAAGATTTTTTTAATTTACCTTGTAAAGTGTGTACTGGCCGGCCAACTTTTTCTAAAAATTTCTGTTCATCTAAAGCTCCCAATGGTGCTGCTCCACACATCAATACACGAACGCTTTCCAACAAGTCTCTTGTTACAGCAGGATGTGAATAAATAAATAATACTAAAAAATAAGTATTAACATAACAAATGGAAAATAAATTTTATATATTACCTATAGGTGGTACTACATATAACACTGTAGGTTTGTGGACTGTTAAAACATTTATGTATGATTCTGGAGTAAATTTAGGTAATGTTACAATTTTAGCTCCTGCAAGCATTGATGCTAAACAAATAGAAGTAAATCCATAAATATGAAACATGGGTAGAAGGGCCGGTACTATATCTTGGAAATTATCTAAAAATATAAATTTATTAAAACTACTTAAATAAAATTAATGTCACAACTGTACCTGTTGCATATTCCATCATCATAAGATCCGGGCTTCTAAACTGTTGAATGTTTGAAATGATATTTGTGTGTGACAAAAGTACACCTTTTGGAAGACCTGTAGTTCCACTTGAGTATGGCATCACAGCTACATTGTTTCCATTATCAATATGGACATCACTTATATCTAACTCATTCTCAGTAAATTCATTAAAACTAATTGCTCCTGGATAGAGTGCAGTATTTGGCTATAAAATTTAAAAAAAAATCAATTAGACTACGGGTTCTAACAAAATTTACTTTTTACTAAATAAAGTAAATAAGACTAAGCACTGTATAGTAATAAAAAACCAAAGAAGTGATCTTTTAAAATAATTTGTAATAATATGAATTTGTATTTATTTTGTTTGTGTTAACTTATTTTTATTATTAAAACAATATCTTAGTTAGTTCTATGCGGAAATGTATTAACGTACAGTGTGAGGGATAAGGTTTTTCAAATATTTATGGTATTACTACAAGTGCATATTTGTTTGCAATTTTTTTTCTGGACATCGCCCAATAGTTGCATGCATATACAACAATAAAATCTACACACCTTACATATTGTTCCAGATTAAGAACCTCCAAAACTACACTATCCTTTTTTAAATTTAAAGAAGAGAGTCATTGTCAATTTAAACTTGAATAATAACATGTTTTATACCAAAAATCGCCTTTTCGGGCATTGTGCCACTAAACTATTTGCGGTATTTTATTGGCTGTGAATCACAATTTAATATTATTTTTTATTGCGCGTTTTGCAGCTATTTTACATCGCCTCAGAAGTCTTACGACTTGTTGGGGTGGGGGTTGATGAGACCAACGGCTTATTAGGTGACTTCCAAATCACTTCGGTGGATAAAGAGCAAGTTATTATTTTAGTCATATTTGGGGATCAAACCCCGGACTGTCAGCGAGCTACGCTAATGCTTTATAACTGAGCTATCTCACCGTCGATATGTAGACGTCATAGCTTAAAATCTGACAGTAGTGACAAATTATAAAATAAACATTGAAAATATGTTTTAATTAAGACGGGCAAAAATATATTAAAAAGATACATAAACACAAAAAAAAACACTATAAAGAGTACAAAATTAAAGAAAAGAAAGTAAATAAAGTTCGGGAAGCTAAAGAACAATCACAAATTTAAATCGTTAAAAAAATGGCTGGAAGCTATAGAGATAACCAAAATCTATTTTATGGAACACTAAAACAGATGAAAAAAGAAAGAATATAATATGATCACAGAAAAAATAAAATAATGGGAAGATAGAGACAATATTTCGAAGAGCTGACAGAAGCAAAAAAACTAAACCTGGAGAAACAAAAAGAGGAAAATCCAAAAAATAGAGGAAATTAAGAAAGAAGAAGTGATACAAGCCATGAAAAAGCTGAAAATAAGAAAAAAGCCTAGCATAAACGACATAAGACAGGAAATGATAAAATATATATGGGTAAGGAGAGAGAAAAACTCACAGAACTACTAAATTACATAGCTAAAAGTACTAAAACACCAGCAGAATGGAACATAGGAATATTACTACCCATGTTCAAAAAAGAACAAAGGAAACAATAATTATAAGAAAACAACGATCAGCAGCGTACCTGGAAAGATTGTAGCAAGAATTATAGAAGAAAACAAAAACAAGAGACAAGATCGAAGATACAATAAAAAACAAACAATGCGGATTCAGAAGAAAAGCACCCAAGACCTCAACTTTATAAACTTTATATTAAGATAAATACAATGAAAAATCGAGATAACTGAAAACAAAGATCGGGCTGTAACAAGGATGTTCTGTGTTCTGAGTCCAATACTGACTCCAAAAATAAGACATTACTCAGAAAAAAGGTTAAACAGGTGGAAAGCTTTAAATACTTACGGACGATAATTGAAAACAAAAGAAAGATAAACGAGAGATTGAGAAGCAGGGGAAAAATATTTAACATAATAAAGAAAAAAAATTGAAAGCAAAGAAATATTGAAACAGATAGTAAGAAGGTAATAAAACCAACAATGATGTACTCCAACAAAACATTAACATCATCAGAAAAACATAAAACGAGAATAAATGTTAAGGAAAAATAAAAATAAAACAAGAAGTGACAGAATAAAAAACACAAACAAAACCTACAGATAGAACCCACAAATAAAAAAATAATAGAGGGATAACTGAGATGGTTCGGACATGTGTGCCAAGTAAAAGATATTCGAATAACAAAAAGAGTATTTGGAACGAGAGGAACGAGAAAAAACCACCGAGGAAGACCGAGAAGAAGCTGGAGTGACTACGTAAAAGAAGATAGTTTAGTTTCGATTTATCAATCAGGCCTATTCTGTAACTTTTCTAGTTAAAGATATTGTTTAGTAAGAAACATCGTTATGGTGAAACTCTTAACGATTTTCTTAACAATAATGTTCAGTATTTCTATTCACTAAAGACAACATCGTTAAATATTTCCGTAACAATTTATCTTTATATAAACTACATGAAGTTAACATTCGATCACTGTTTACCAATTCCCAACGTATTCCTAACCTTATAAAAATACCAGCTGAATATAAACATTATTCATATAGAAATTAAATGGGAAACTACATATGTTATTGGTGTTATAGATTTTATTTAAAAAAAAAGATGAAATGTATAATAAAAATACTTAAAAGTTACAGACGCTGATACATTAGTGAATTAAAATTGTTGTAATAAAATTATTAAATTAGTAACAAATGTAGAAATGATTTTACATAAAATACTCAAATACATGATATAATTAAACTTGTAATATAATTATTTAATAAGTATGTTTATATTAATTTAATAATTATATTACTAATTTAATTATATCATATACAAATTTTATTAGATTTGATTTAAAATATTTATTTTATTGCATAATATTTTTTTACTGATTTACAACAAATATATGTTTCCTACTTAAAATATATTATAATAATTCTTATTTTAAATATAATAATATAAAAACAAGAGACATACACCGAAAGGCAGAATAGTTTATGATTAAATAAATAAATAAATAAATAAATGTTTAAATAAATAAATACTCCTATATTTTTATGCACGCGTCCAAGTTTAAAATTCAAAGCCGAATGCAAAACATAATCTTTAGATTATAGTTATATAATAAATATGACATATTTGATTGATTTAGTTATCAACTTTTAAATAAATCGTATTACGATACGGGGTAAATAATAAATTTTGTTTTTGAAGAAGCTCTATCTATGACGATACTAACTAGCCTGTCATTGACATGATTATAAAAGCAAAATTTAAAAAAAAGTAATTTACTAAAAAAATCTTATATTGGATAGCATTTTGGTAACAATTAATGAACATATTAAATTAAATTAAATAAATAAATTTAGCACAAAACCGTTTATAATTTTTTTTATTAATTAGATACATAATATAATTTTAATTATGCACACAAATAAGATCTTGTGTTGCTAATAAAACAGGATGCTTGAATGATGAATATACATATGATATATTGCTGTTATGACTTGCAATCGATTGAAGGTCACTTCGTTAATATTATTAATTACAGTGATTTTAAAACTATTAATAGTCGAATGAATTAAAGCAGTTTTAATTTATTAATGTTGAATAAAAAAAAAGTACATACACTTATAAAAGTTACTTTATTATCAATATCTAAATTTTTCATGAACATTTAAAAAGGCCAAACTAACGTGAAATCATACAATATGTTTACTTATATACGATTTTTGGTTGAATTATATAATCTTAGCATCTGCTCTAGCTACAATTAAAACGTAATTAAAAATACCAATTAGCGTTTCATGTTAATTAACTAACAGTATACTTACTCAATTTTCAAAGTATAGGTATGAAATGAAACAAGATCAACAATTTTGAATTGGTTTTTAGTATATTAGCAAGGCAGTTCCATAGAGAATTATGGCTGAGTGGTAATTGAAACCAGTGAGGGAATACGGACAGTGTATTAATATTAGATTTAGTTTTAATAAAGTATTAATTTAATACCATTACTTTATATTTAGTTCAGCGTTAAGCAGTTAAGTGTGTATATAAATATTATTGCATAGCATAAATATTTTATAACATTAACTAAAATTGTACTAACAAGATAAAATTTATCTTCTCATACTATCACTACTACTGTTCCTTGAACTGTATATAAGTTTACAAACTATTGTTGTTTTTCATGTATTATAAAGTATATACTAAGATTTTTAAAACTATCAATAAAATTTAGTGTAATATTCTAAAAACATGTAGTTCACAACATAGATCACACTAAAATATATAACCTATTTTTAAAATCAGTGGCGTAGCTAGGATTTGTAGCCCCCCCCCCGGAAAATATTGAAAAGGGGCCCCCTAGAGTTAAAAATAGCTTGTACTTTATACTTTTTTTTTAACCACACATTTAATGTTTTTACATAATTGAATAGTGAAAGCAAGCTTTTTATTAATCATTTGAAACAGTTAAACATTTTAAGCTAAAACTTAATTTAATGTTTTTACATAATTGAATAGTTGAAAGTCTGCACCATAGATGCTTTCCTTATGCCACGTGAGGTAAGCCAAAACACTCGCATTATCTCACAAATATTTGTTCTTTTTTGAATTAAAATTTACTTGTTGTCATTGGTTACAATTTTATATATTTTTAAATGATTTTAAAATATCACTTTATTAATTTTCATCCCGTAATAGACCGCCAGAGTAAGGGGAAAGGTAAAATTCTTAATTTGTCTTACTTGTTATTTTACAAATGGAACGGTCTATTAAGTAAGGTGAGGTAAGAATAACTGAGAATAGTGGTAAAAGGAATGCAAAGCACCTCATATAATCTTCTAATAAAATAAAAACCTCTTGTAAGTTAACAGATCAGTGTTTTTATATGTTAATCTATCCTGAAAAATATTGTAAATTACTTTAATCATAATTGGTCACTATAAGGCAACATAATATATGCATCTTTTTTCTCGCGCTCACATTTTATTTCTTTCTCCAGTAAAATTTACTTGTTTCTGTACATTAGAGAGCTATCCCGTAACAACTTCGAATACGGTATTGATAACCAGATGTAGTTATTGAGATGCCCTTTGAATGGCGAATATAAAAACGAAAAGCATTTATGATTAATTATCATAAAAACACCTTCTAAACTCCAACAAGTGAAGCCACTCTCACTTAAACTATCACATTAAAAACTAGATTTAAGCAGTCTGTTGATATAGACCTTAAATAGTTACGGATTATAATTTTCGGGAAATAATAAATTTAAACAATTATTCAAAATTCTTACAAGCTCTGTACTACGATTAAATATTTATTTATATGTCTTGTAGTTTTTTTGATCAATCTCGATAGTCATATCTATAGACAATGCAAAAATCTGCAACATAATGCCAATGATTCAAATTATCTAAGTCATCTGTCAATTTTGGATCAGCCATGATTAAAATATCTCGGTTTTGAATAGAATTTAGCAGATATAATGTAGTTCCAGATGCTTCATTTTATAGATATAGTTGATAATAAAAAAGAAACCGCATACAAAATTTAATAATTAATGATAATATATATTTATGCTTCTTGTAACGTAAAATATATTAAGATAAGATAGGGTAATCGATAGAGCCTTTTTTACCTCAAAACTAGTTTTTATTTAATTGATCTGTACGCGTTTCGTATTATTACATCGTCAGCAGATCCATTACAAGGTCAACTTATCAAACAAACAAATATGTAAAAATCTAACATCATAAAAGGATAACATACACCAAAACACCATTTTCTAATATAAAAAGCACTGATGTTCAAGGATTAAATTTAAATTAACACTTTAAAAAACAAACATACAGGAAATTTAATCCGTGAGCATCAGTGCTTTTTATATTAGAAAATGGTGTTTTAGTGTATGTTATCCTTTTATGATGATAGATTTTTACATATTTCTTTGTATTTACTTGATAAGTTGACCTTGTAATGGATCTGCGGACGATGTAATAATACGAAACGCGTACAGATCAATTAAATAAAAATTAATTTTGAGGTAATAAAAAGCTCTATCGATTACCCTACCTTAAGTTATTAAGATGCCTCATCAAAATGGATTTAGATCTTCAGTAAAATATATTAATTATATAAGATTTATAAGATGGTAAGTTTTCATCCACAACAATATTTAAGACAAATAAGCAAGATTTATTATATAAAAATATATCTTACAAACAAAAAATAACAAAATAAAAACTAAAAACTGTGCTAAAAACATTGTCAACATTATTAAATTTATTGAAAGTAAATATTTTTTATTTGCTTTGATTTTTATAACATAATATAATAAAACTTCTTCACAAAATATGTGATATAACATTTTATTTAACTGTTGGAGAAGATTCAACTATTGTTAGTTTTCTTGGTATTGAATACACTGAAACCACTGAAAGTGTTAGGATGAATAAAATGTGAAATTTAAAATTCCCGAGTGTATTATATTTTTCTAACAGTTTGGTGCTGCTGCTCATGTTCATTATTTTGGCTTTAAAGTTTAAATTTGATACTAAATAATTCTTTATTTTTTGTTCTTATTGTACTCTGCGGGTGAAAATAATGCCGTTTGCTATATGTGTACCTTAAAATCAGTCGTGTATTCTTGGCTTTACTTTATGATGGTGAATAGTAGTTATCCTTTTTGGTAAACACTGGCACAATGCACACTTTATATGTAAATTATTATGTTTACATAATTAAGTAGTGTAGCAAATAAGTTTTATTTACGCCACTAAACTAATCTAAAATTAAAGCACATATCAAAAAGTATCAAAATACTCGGTTTAATTGATTTAACAGTGCTGTTGCTTCCGAGTCCTAAGAATGTACTTGTTTTCAGAATTTCAAACAAAACTTGCTTATTTGGATTTGAAAATATTGTTGTTTATTAAATTTTAAAATTAAATTAAGAAAAAATTATGTGTAAAATATATAATGAAGTTGATTTTACCACAATTTATATAAAATTGTTTTATTCTAAATTGACTGATTTGCCATCATATTTGAATATAATACATATACTAAATTAATAAAACATTTATAATATTGTTTAAAAATAATAACGAAATAGGTCAATAGCATATGATTTAAGTAAGAAAATGAATGTACATGTTTGATGTTAAGCCATTTAATTAAGAGTTTGTATATTTTAATTGACAATCATCTATTCAAATTGTTACTTATGCTGCCTGTATTTAAGTTACCAAGGACATTCCGTTGATTTTATATTACAGAAAGCAAAACGTAATGTATTTGCAAAATAATTTATATATATATTTATTATTATAACTCACCTGATTATGAATAGTTATTATGGGCATTTGCGTTTTGTCTAATGCTGTTTTGGCTGCTGGGAACAATTCTGTCAATGTAATCAACGCTTTGGCACCTGAGTCATTTAATTGTCTTCGGATTTCCTCTGAAAATAATCATACTGTCAGCAATTTTAATTACAAAATTTGTTATTTTTATGTCATTTTTAATAAATAATAATACAGAATTAGAATCTATAAATATCACACAAACAAAAGTTGAAATTAACATAATAGTTGATGTTGGTATTGTTGTCCTCGTTTGTGTTTGTTTTTTTTTTGATAAATTGTAAAATAGGAACTACTTGAATACCGTTCAATATTTGTATATTTTGATAAATACAAAATTTAAAACAAAAAATTTACAGAACAGTTAACGCCAAGAAAATGCAATACTTTGCACCAGCCAATTACTTATTAGTAAAGAAACTCCATTAATAATAATCATAATAATAAAGATATTTATTTGCATAGAGCACTACAATGAATGATTTATGGTTTTGGTTATTTAAAATAATTTCAGTTTCCATAGATCTGCTTCGACTTGTTTTAAAAAATAAGCATTTCGTTTTTTCCGAATTAAATATCAGTCTATTATTTGTAAACCATTTTTCCACTGCAGAAGTAATGTTATTTCCTTCTTCTATTATCAATAAACGTTTTTGAAAAAGTTTATTAAACGTTTGTACATCACTAACTTAAATATTTTAGAAAACGTACTGCATAATTTAAACCGCCGGGTCAGATGCCCGTTTCTAATGTATTTAAAATGTTGCACACAGTTGCAAAATGTTTTCCAAAACACCTTAAGTAAAGGGTGTTTTTTTAGAAGCGGAGAACTCTTTAAATTGGCAACACTCTTACCTGTAACAGCTGATTTGTCAGTTCTCGGTTGTTTTGAGGTTAGTTTGGTTTGGCAATTTATCATAAATAAACTCACGCCGGAGCAACGTTTGCAAATTGTTCAAATTTATTTTGAAAAACGTGGTTCAGTTCGAGAAACTCATCGAGCATTACGTGCATTGTGTGGTGCTCATAATCGTCCATCAGAGCAGTGTGCAGCGTAGCGTTAATGATGATTCAAAAGTGTCAATTCGTCATCGTGCTCAACAATTAAACTTGTGTTCATCGACTTTATAAAAAAAATTATGGGCCGGTGGAATCATTAGTCTATATGTTTTCAAAAATGGTGATGGTCGGAACGTTACAGTCAAAAGAGACATAATTGCCAACTTGTTTGTGCCTCAATTAGACAGCATACATGTTGAAGACATGTGGTTTCAGCAAGACGGCGTCACATGCCACACAGCGCACGATACAATTAATTTACTGAAAGAAACATTTCACAAACGATTAATTTCACGAAATAGACATGTTAACCGGCCACTTCGTTCCTGTAATTTGACGCCATTAGATTATGTTCTCTTGGAGATATGTCTACACCGATAAACGAAAAACAATTGAGCACTTGGAAACCAACATTCGACGCATTATTGCCAAAATACAGCATGAATTACTGCAAACAGTGTGTAAAAATTGGATTACGCCATGTAGGCTCCAGCCCGAAATCATATTCAAACATTAATGCCATAAAATTATTTGTCAAATAAAGCTAATTTCATGAATATTACAAACATTTTTCTGTGTTTGATTTCAATTTAAAGTTCTTCGCCTCTAAAAAAAACACCCTTTATTTAGTAAAAATTGAGGTTAACTGTAGATAATATTAAAGAGTGTTTAGAAAAAGTTAAGCAAAATATTAAAAAAAAAAGTATGACTATTATAAGGCAGAAGTGTCGCAATAGTGACAGATGATAAGAAAACAAAAAGAATATGATATGTATGAAAATGGCAAAAGGCTAATTGGGCAATAATTGCTGAGAAGTTCGCAATCTCTTTTTTAATACACAGGTATAATTACTGCATAATTTAAACTATCGGGGTAGATGCTTGTTTTTAATGATGTATTGATAATGTTGCATAAAGTTGCAAAATGTTTTTCAAAATATCTTAAGTATGTTTATAAATGCAGCGTACTTTTGATTTAAAACATTTGATTCATTAAAAAAATTTCTTTACAAGTTTATTTATTTTTAAACCTACATTCCAAGCCACCGATTTGGCAGTGTGATCAGAAATTCCTGTTATTTGAGCATTTACTCCACAATTTTTAAAATTATTTGTTATAATATTGTTAAGATAAGTGCTCGACTTATTTGTAATGCAGCCATCAGGAGATTTATACACGCATATCACTAATATGACTTTGTTATTTTCTGTGAGAAGTTCTACGACACCACATTTAAAAACATTTATTTGTGACAGTAAGTTTAACTTTGTTATTGATAAAGGCACTAACGGAAACGCAACAAAAACACACACAGATAGAAAAAAAAAACTTGTAGCAATATGCTATACTAATAAGTATATTTAAAAAACCACTAAATGATTGTCCCGCAAGACCACAAAAAATGATGTTATCTTTACTAAAAGTATCAAATAAATTTAGTATTTAAACCAAGAAAAAACTTAATAATTGCAGACACACATATCGTAATGCATAAATTTATAACTCAAAATTTACACCATCCCAAATACTTATGTCCAGAACATTTAAAAATAATATACCAAGACAGAACAAAAAACTTTATCTAAAATTGGTAAAAAAAAAAAAAATAAACAACATGTTAGAAACTAAACAAGTAAATTCAAAATATTACTATGATTAAAAAGGTACAAAAAATAGACCTGATTTCAAATCAAATGACAAAATATAGTAACAAGAAATGCCAAAAAACATATGGAAAATTGATAATATAGTAAAAAGTACAGAATATGGATCATACAAAATTGTAAAAGAATATGGAAGGTGTCTAATAAGAAACAAAACTTATTTAAAGAAACATAAAGAGTCAAATCTTCCATGTTCTTATAGTAGCTATGTTCATGTACCATAATACCAATTACATATTGTTTGTAATAAATATTTCAAATAATAGAAATTCTGTACCAGTTACACAAAAATTAAATGTACAAAAAAACTAGAGTACCTCCTAAAAGATTTAATGATTATGTAATAAAACAACTAATATTGTAAACATTGTTACATCAGTATAAAACCGCGAGACGTGAATATAGCCTATCTTCCCAGATACTTTAATAGTGGCGTTGTTTATGTTTGCGTAAATTGTATTTAAATCACGCTTCTTTTTTCTTCTTCCCTTAACAGTTTGAAATTCATCCGAATCAACTTCTTGTATCGGTATCAGGATGTTGTTGAATTATTTTATTTTCTTTTTCAATTTTTTTATCGAGCATTTGTTGGTTTTAGAAAGGAGGAGCTACAGTTCATATATCACACGATTTAGTCTAAAACATTGCATTCCTAGTAATCATTTAGGAACTGACAAACTTCAAAGAAATATAGAGAGAGTAGAAGAGAAATGCAATACGTTGCACCAGACAATTACTTATTAGTAAAGAAATTCGATTAAGAATAGGCTACAGTTCAAATATTACGCAATTCAGTCAAAAACATCGCATTCCTGGTAATCATTTAAGAACTGACAAATATCAAAGAGAGACAGAGAGAGAGAGAGAGAGAGAGAGAGAGAGAGAGAGAGAGAGAGAGAGAGAGAGAGAGAGAGAGAGAGAGAGAGAGAGAGAGAGAGAGAGAGAGAGAGAGAGAGAATAGAAAAAAAATTATTAAAAGGGATGCCAAAACCATAATGCTATGAAATATATAGTCACAAATTTAAAAAGAGATGCAGCAGAAATGGTAGGTCAGTTCTCTAACACATAACTGAACTGAACTGAAAAGAAATAATATTAATGAAAAAGAGGCTATTCTACATCACCTTGTATATGTTTGAAGATGGCGGCCGTTTACGGAACATCTTTCATATGTCATAAAACTAATGTGGATTTCTTAATTAAGTATTTTGAGCAGTTTAAGTAAATAAACTGATGATGTTTAAAATTATTGATGCATTTTGCTAAACGTTTTAGTGAATTTTAACTCTTAAAACATTTTTATTACACTTACAACTTAAGTTACCTGTATATGTATACAAAATAAACACCAAAAGCAACTATTATTAATAAATAATATTATTTTAGTTATAAATGTTTTCTAAAAAAATGTGAAATGTGAATAAATAAGCAATAGAATATTCAATTAATAGTTAAAATTTATACACATTTTTAGAAATAATCGTTATTTCAGTTATGTCATCTGTAGTTCTAATTCGGTAAGTAACTTTATCTTTATCACCTACATTTATAGTTTAAATTTTAATAGCGATGATAAAAATAAAAGCAGTTATATTAAATAATTTATGAATTCAATTGAATTTTGATATCGCAACTATCTTGTTAAATAAAATATTTATTAAATCATAAAATTAATACCACTGGTTTATTACTTTACTGTTGCTAGTTACAATATGAAGTTTCAATTGCCAACGTGGATTATGGTGTTTTCATGTGTATTCATAAAAGCCGGTTACATATATTTAACAGCTAATTACATCAACGATCTAGCAAATCTAAAAATTTCAATTAATATATTTTAATAGTAATTAAATTAAATGAGAAAATTTGTTTCGTTAAATAACATATACATTTGACGTCAGGTTTAATCAATTTCTTTAAATCCAGGATAAAGACTTTTTCTTTTTAAAATTTTATCAATCTTATGTTTTCTCAACTGTTGATAGATATATAATCTATAATATTGCACACGTTATGCTTAAAAACAATAATGCAATTTCAAAATATTGATGCTTCCAAATCTATTTTTGAGGTTTCTTTACACAGAAAACTATCTTTAACAATGTCAAAAATGAATTAATAATTAGCAAAAAAATTATGAACATTTCAAATAATATTTTTTGCTTTAGAAATCGATAGATTATTTTTTAATTTACTAGTTTCTGAATTATTTATAGTTTAATAATAAAAATAGTATTTTATTCATGGCACGTACTAAATATAATGATAACATGTAATGATAAGAAAGAAAATAACTACTAAAATTTAACTAAAAAAATAAGTATTTTGTTTCTGCGTATAACGGCTAAATATATTTTCTGATTTTGGCTTTAATACAAATTACAGTTTAAAAGTTTAAAAAAAATAAATGTTTAATGATAATAACATTTATGATTGCATTCCTGACCTTTGGAGATGCAGTTGAATACCCTTTTAATTAATTTCCTCGGACAAACCATGCAGCTTATTTGCATGATATTTTTATATTCCATAAACATATTGTTTAATGTGTATAACACATAAAAACATGAAATTTATTGCAGAATTTATAATTGATTTTTTTTTTCATTGTAAAATTTGAATAATAACATATTTTTTTTTATTGGTGTAAAATTTATAACTAAAACAAATAGCACTTGCAATTTTATGGTTAATAGAAAAATATTGATCATTTGAAGTTAATAATCATGTAATAGCTCGTGATGCGAGTATCCACCATTTTTTTTACTTAGTAAATCATAAATCAATATAGATTTTAATATTTCGTTTAAAAGTCAAACAGATTCGATAATATCTAACATCAGTTTTGTTAAAAATACTCAAATAATAATTACGATTTCTTTACTTTTGTTATAAATGTTATAATTTTCAAGATATTAAATTAAAAATTGTAATCATAGTAGTAGCTATTTCCTCTTTATAGATTTCTGCCAATGTTATTCCCAAATTCATGTTTAAAGATTGAATATAATTTTTAATCCATATAAATTAAAAGAAACAAAAATAAAAAATAAAGATTAGTATTATTTACACTTGTAGTATAATTCAGCCCCAAAGTCTAAAGTCTAAAAACCATAAAAAAGTTTAATAAACACGATAGTCAATACAAGTTTAGTATTGTACTAAAAATCCATACAGTAATTTGGCAAAGTTCAAGTGGCCCTTATCACAAATATCAATATTTTCTAATAGAGATAACTGTGGAATTTACGCTATTAGTACTTAATGAGTACACTTTGATTATAGTAATAACCCTTCACAATAACACTTAACGCCTAATTGTTTTTTTTTATGTGTTAATAAACCGAATAATATGAGTATATAAATATCTATCTATTTATATGAATTATGCAATTAATAAACAATTTGTAAAAATATTTACAAACCAATTAGTTAATTTGTATATCGTGATTTTTACCTGGTGTATAAATGGGATTCAGTGTTGTTACTCTTAGTCCAGCCAATAAAATACCCATAATTGCAATTGGAAATTCGGGTACGTTTGGTAAAAGAACTGCAACCACATCCTCTTTTTGTAATTTTAATTTTTTTCTAAGTGCTCGATTAAGGTTCCTTGATTTTACTCTTATTTGATCGTATGTATATTTTCTTCCAGTAAACCCACATTCCTGCAATTGTAAAAAAATACTGTCAAATAAATGAATACAAAAATCAAAAATAGTTTTGTTGGAATTATGGTTTAGCCTCAATTATGTGTGAGAAATGAAAAGAACTAGTCGATAGCCCTTTTTAAATTCATCCTCACTATTTTAAATATGTATCATTTAAAATATAACAAATCAACAGTTTAAGATTTATTTTTATTCATATTGATTAATAGCTATTACATACTTATGTAAAATAAATCAAAAATACCTTTTAACATCAAAAAATTAAATTTTCGAACATATCACTAACTAATAACTTTTTCTTTAAATGTGGTCACACTATATATGATTATCACAACACACGTGTAAAACAGCGGGTAACAAAGAGTGATAATAATATTATTGTAAAAAGATTATAATCTATTATTATACCTAGTATCAATAATACTTATTATTGTTATTATTAATCGATATTACAAGTACATATTTTAACAAATACTACCTTTGGTTAGTAACTCAAAGTATAAAGGTGATAAATTCTTATTGAATTTCATATTTTTATATCAATATAATAAAAGCAGATTAGCTATATTTATAGTATATAAGTGTTTTTGAACACAAGTAAGCTTCCGGGAAGCTATTAATATCAATTATTTATCTCACATCAAAACACACTTTTTTATAATTATGTTTATTAACTAAAGGAGTCTTAAAATTTGCAAAATAAACAAACCAAATGGCAATTTAGTAAACAAAAGAACTAATTGTCTGTCATAGTATACCAACCTTCAAATGCATTTATACCCATCCGTGTTCAAGAAAAGTATGTGGTTAAAGGAAAATAAACCATAGCAATTGATAATTCAAAATAAAATTAATTTTTAGTGGACCAACTACTATACTCATGACAACGTAAATATTATAATAAACCTCATCAATGGTTGATTGTGGCATCGTAATAAATAATAAATAAATGATTGTAATAATTTTATTATAACATTTGCACTGATTACAATGTTTCACAACAATATTATCATTGACATTTAAATAAAATGTGGACTTTCAACAATATATAATATAAATTAATTAAAAATTATAACCAGAAATAATTAATAATATTTATTGTTTTATTATGTCGAAATACTTTTATGATAAAATTATATAGACAAAAATAATGATTAATCAGTTTAATTATCTATGAATTCAATGATGAAGCAAAATATAGACTTGTGTCTGTATACTAATGAATATTTACCATGAAAGTGTACACAAAGGTTAAAAAAATTATTCAAAACTTTCATTGAGCAATGTGTACTTTCAAGAAGATAGCGCTATATTACCCACAGACAATCAATTAATGTAGACTTTGGAAGAAATTAAAAAGCTTGTTTCATTTTATTGACTATTAAAATAAATGCGAGATAAGCAAATCATTCTCCAAGAAATCGATAATTTTATAAATAAAATATTAAATACTGATCGACATTGCTTTAATAAGAGTGTAGCTTCTTAGTGCAGCACGTAATTAGAAATTGACGAGATTGTAAGAATTAAGTAAACATGTTATTTAAAAAAATATTATTTTTTCTTAATTATTTCTAAAATTAACTTATTAGATTACAAGATTTTTTTGTGCAAAGTAATGTAAGCAATGTAAGTAATATATATATATAAAATTACATTTTAGTGAACTAATTAAAATTATAAAAATATTTAATTCAAATCACAATTTAAGTAGCAATAAGTTTTAATTAAACTTAATTATTTAACTTATTTTTATGCAAATCGACGCAGACTAATGTATGTCATAACATTACATACACATAGTCAGTAGTTTTTCGTTATATGTAAAAAATTTAACCCAACTTCAATGTTTGAAGATACCATATTTCTAAAAGCTTCTCTTTGTACACATGCAATAATCATCGACAACTTTATTAATAATTTAGCAAAAACCCTAGGAGACTGGTTAGAGCCACTGAAACCAGAGTGACCAGATTTGTTTTATAAGTAAAAAAAAGTATGATATGTTTTTGTTAAACACTCCCCCATCCATAAAAAATATATTTAACAAATTCCGAATTTATTTTGTCCAAGAGTCTGCCGGAACGGCTTCTTTGGGGGTTTTGAAGTCAAGTGTTGCATAGCGTGGGTCATAGCTTAACAATTACTGCATGATGTTTCTTTTACAACATATTAGCACAATCGGGGGATGTAAAATTTGTATAAATTTAAATCAAACCCTTTAGAACTCGTGGAGGTGGAAGAAAACCCACTTTGTGCAAACTAAATGTATTGCCAAGAGATTGGAAGTTACTTTTTCTGCAAACGTTAGAAGTTTTTAAGTTAAAAAAAGAGGAGGTAATATTCCATCACTCGATTCTGGACACTTGGGCGTGTGGGCCCCCAACCACCAGCTCCCGAACATTATATATTAGTTTAAACTGTTGTTTTAAATTTTATTTTTTTTTTTGTCAAATAAATCATTTTTTCATATAAAATGTTTTTAGAATACAATTCTACATACGAATACACTTGGTATTGTCAAAATAATCAATTTAATATATAGAATGCTAATTTCTTGGATTTAACAGAAGTACGAAGTAATGTTGCTTCAAATTCAATTTTCTCAAAATTTCTTTAAATCAAACAATTTTTTTTAAGTCTTTAGAAAACAGTTCCACATATGAGTTTCCGGGCGACAAAGCGCATTCGCTCGGGACCGAAGCATTTTTTTGCCGCGATCGGCCCCACCGTCGTACCGCGTACGTTCGTCCCGAAGGATGCAAAAAGCTTGGAAAATCGCTGGTGGCAAACGGAGGGTCGGCAGACCCCTCTCCGGAAAAACGCAAATTGATGCTTCATGTTTTTTACATAAATTTAAAAAAACTTAAATAAAGTACTTTTTGTTCAAACAATTGAAATTATTAGTTCTCTTAAAAAAATAGAATATTTTCTATTATTTTGAATTAAACGAGTAAAGAGTATTCTAATTTCAAAAAGAGTATATGTTACTGAAAAAGAGTATGTCTAGTCAGCCTGCTGAAACTGATAGACACGATAGCCGGTACTGCACGTGCTCTTAAATATTTTTTTATGTTTGAGAAAAGAATAAATATAAATATTTAATAATACAACATTCATATAAACGTTACGCTTCACGCTATACTTGTTAGAATTTAATTTTAATACGTTTTATTTTGTTTTTATTATTAAGTTGTTAATTTTTTGTATTATTTTAAAAAAATTATATTTAAATAAAATGTGTTGTCATATGTATTTTATTTTTAAACGTTTGTTCTCAGAGCTACCGCTCTTTTCAATACATAAAATATAACTCACTTAAAACTATTCTTCTCGCATATTTATATTGGTAGATAGGGATGAAACCGACCATTGACCATAAACAGATGGTTTATAATCTTAATGGGTTTTACAGTCATAAAATCGGGTTGGGACACAACACGTTTTATTAATTGAGTTTAATTATTAAAATATGTGTGTTATATTTATTCACTCTACAAACATAAAAAAATATCCAAGAACACGTGCAATATTCTGGCGTGTGGCATGTAGGTAAAGAACATACACACTCACACACATACACTTCGCGTAACGAAAACGGATGCACGCGCGAATTTTACCAGTGGCACTATTCATAAAGAGGGATTCTCTATATATGTTGGAAATTTTACTAAAACTTAAAATGGTGATTATTGCATAATATAATTTAGAATTTAAAATGAATGTAATATTATATAAAAAGAAAGTATACAAAGATATCCAAGATTTTTTCAGAAAAGAAGTAAAATTGCAATAACAATTACGTATTAACATCACCATTGATTAATAAAGAAACATATTATATATTTTTCCGATTCAGTAAAATTAATATTTCTGTTAAGTCACTATAAAACGACTGCAGTTAATTGTCATGTCATGTGTCTAGTATATATTTATATTATAATTATTTTACTACGACTATGGAAATAAGGTTCTGAACAAGCACCATATACTTGCTACTTCATACATGGTTATACAACAGCGCGTAACAGCATTCCATATGATAGTCTCAAAACAATAGTTATATAGTAAGCTTAGTATTATAAATTTTATAAATATTTATTTCTGAGATTTTATAATTTTTTTATATTTATATGTAGGCCGGATAGTAATCGAAAAAAAATAAAATATTTAAAGAAAAATCAAAATTGATATACTCTGAAACATGATTTTAATTTCCTTGAATAATTATAATATATTCACTATTGTCTAACTTCTTTTGACACACATTTCAGCCATCGTAGATATTTACAATAGGATTAAACTAGATTAGCGATGGTTAGCAAACACACCAGACAATTACGAGAAGATTAAGTGAGAATTAACAGGACACAGTAATAGAATACGTCATTTTTATACTGAAAACATTTTGTTTTCATTAGTAATAAAATAATGATAAAATTTATATATATATATATATATATATATATATATATATATAAAAAAAATAATTGCCTTAAAATATAAAATTAAAAAAAAATGTTGTGTAATTGTGTTATAGCATATGCAATAAATTTGTCTCTTTTTAAACTATTAACTGACTTTGAACTTAGTCTAAAAGACAGATAGTAATAATAATAAAACTCTTATTATTATAAAAATTTGATTTTTTGTTTACAGGAATTGATTTGTGAATAATAATTAAATGTAAATGTACTACGAATCCAAAAACTTATTGATTTTAAAATACTGAATATTTTAACCAAATTTTTAATTATTTTTATTCTTGGCATGACAACTTTTTGTATTTTTTCGGCTGTATTTTAGGCTTTTTTGTATATAGTTAATATGTAAGAAGTGAAGTCCTATATTCCTTTGCTGTATACAGAGACTTCTGGTTTTGGCAAACTACTGCAAGTTGTACCTATTATATTGACAAAAGTATTCACAGAAATTCTTAACCATTAAAGTCACATAAAGAATAAAATGACAGGTAGCCCCTTGGCGCAGGTATAATACCCGTTGTAACTAACTCCACTTCATTGGTTATGGATCACCGTAAAATGCTACGAATGAAAGTGGCATTATATTTGCTGTGATTCGATTGACTGATTTTGAATAAATTATTAATGCATTTCATTATTTTTGTTGATATTTAAACTTTTTTGGTTTTGTTGCCGAACTAAACCGGGCTAAATTTTGGAAATTTTGCATTTGTTAAGCACTCCGCCTCTGTAGCATACACACACAATATTGCTTGAGATAAAAAAACACTACTCAAATTTCAGTAATTTTTGAGGGCAAATTTTCAACAAAAATGTTGAAATATATAAGTAATGATACTCAAAATAATACACCTTCAAAAATTTTAAACTGTGCAAAAGAAGTTGTTGCATATCTTCTGCTCAATAAATCTAAAAACGTATACAAATGTGCCTGCAATAGATTTTAAAATTGACGTAAAGCGGACGGAAAGCGTACTAAATAAAGTCTTCTGCTCTTTGGGCGTAATATTCAACATGTAATAAATGAGGTAAACATCGAGACATTTTTGGATCAATTATTGAAGTGTACTCATGATAAGCAATACTTGGTAATGAAAGTGTGTTTTAGTTTTAAAATCAAATATTTGACAATAATTACATTTTGACGTTTGTTGCAGGCGGCAAGTTAATAAATGATATTGAAAATCTTAAATATTTATAAGAAATGTGTAACTCTTCGCTCGACAAACTTTGCAGAACTACGTTTTCTTAAATACTAAAATAAAATATGTCATCGAGTAGTAGTAGAACTTCATATCGTCGGTGAAAGTGCAAGACCTCGTATTTGCATTTTTGAGAAAAATGGTTTTATCTTTTTCAAACCGAGGTTGTTCTACATAAACGTGTACAAAACCTTGAATATTTCAGTTTATTCTAATTATCATATTAGGATTCATACTAATTCAGAAAGATAAAACATAAAACTCTTTTATCTATACTTAAAAAATGAAGTTTTATCATCTCCTGTAAAATTTTTGTAAAATGCACCTACGAGGTTTTGCACCCTCACTGATGATATGTTCCGCAAAAAGTCAGTAGTTTTTATCTTAAGATGAACTGCCACGTTTCTAGTAAAGCTTACATGTCTTAAAAGACAACAAACGGGTTTGTTGAAGATTTTATTAAAACAGAAGCAATGAAAATTAGGACTGGATCACCACTTAGCACCAGTACAATCAATACTGACAATACTAACATAATTAATTACAATGTGACATGGAAAAAGTTACAGAAACTGAAACAATAATGACATAAAGAAGTCCTGAAAAACAAATAAGTATTTAAAATTATCTTAATAATTCTGAAAAGATCAGGATTGTTGATAGTGCAGTTTTATTTAATAATGCTCAAACTGCACTTTTAATGTTAAAATTAGAAATTAATATATGGTTATAATTTTTGTTGTTATTTAATTCGCAATTTATTTGACTATTTGTTTAAAATAATTGTAAATTTTTCATAAATATATATTATTCATAAAATAAATTTTAACCAAAAATGTTAAAAGTAAAAAACCTTTGGATTAAAAGTGCTTTTAATTCTAGGAACTAAAAGTGTGCCTAAATAACACATACTTTTTTATCAGTCAGAAAAACTTGTCATTGAAGCCAATTCGCAATTAATTTTTAAAAAATGACGTTTTAAATCAGTTCTTTATTATTTTTTTACTCGTTAAATGTAACTTTAAATCTTTAACCAAAAACATGAAGACATAGAAGATTGTATGTAGTTCAACATATAAAAAGATTGATGACTAAAATCTTATCGTTTGGATTATTGAGTTGGTTGGCGTTTTGTCGTATAAGAACCAATTTTAATTTAAAAACGGCACTGTACTTGTCAATTTTTTTCTAGAAAGAAAGGTTCACCAATATTCACGTAGATGTGATAGGATTTAATATTTTTAAAAACAATCATACTAATGGCACCACAACAGGACGGGGCGACTAAACAATTTTCTAGCGCTAAGATGTTTGCAATAAAATTAATTAATATAAATAGTTTTTAAGTAAACCGTAAAAACTATTAAATAATATTAATTATAAATATGTAACCTTCTCCTAGCAATTTTTTTTAAATTTCGGTTTGCATAGTCCACTGAGGAAGTATCCCATCGTGAAG
Organism: Tachinus rufipes; assembly: GCA_963932245.1. Taxonomy (NCBI): domain Eukaryota; kingdom Metazoa; phylum Arthropoda; class Insecta; order Coleoptera; family Staphylinidae; genus Tachinus; species Tachinus rufipes. The sequence goes on along the minus strand of OZ010745.1, from coordinate 63,414,909 downwards.
GTCTACTTTGTATTACAATAATTAACTTTTCTGTAAATCATAAGTCAAATTAAAGTGAGTTAAAAATTATTTTTTTTTTATATTACTTCTCATTGGTATAGAGTAAAAACATGACCGTGCAAAAAATATTATAAATAATTAATATTATTTAACATATTTGAATATCGTATAAATTGTTAGGTTTTAATAACAATAACATGTTTGTGCAAAAAGTTGTTTTTTTTATAAATACTACAGGTTTATAAAATTATGTCTTCGTTTTGCTCGATTATTTTTTCAACCTATAATAATTTACTTACTGAATACATATTATAATATGTATACTATTTTTCATTTACACTACATGTGTAATAATAAATAATTTTATAATAAATGTAAAATATATTAATTTTGTCACAAATCGAGTACAAGAATAGAATAGAAGAATATAAAACTGCAAACTACAATTTATACAAATATATTTATTCAGAATCAAGTAATAATTATACACCAGTGGAATAAAATAACTTTATTGCACCATTAGAAAAACACAAAAATCAGTCCTATTTATTAAATTACTTATTAATATTTACATGTATTTTTATACTGTATGCGTTCAATGAGAAAGTTGTAATTATTATGTAATCATTGTAAACATTGATTTAACTTTGTATTGGTATTGCTATTAAAATAATTTATTAGTGTGTTTCATTAAGTAGTAAACAATTTCTTTTTTTGAACAAAATGACTAAAGGTTGTATTCTGTTGTACCTAATAAACTATTAGCTGAATAACCTAACTTTTAATTTAATTTATTTTACTAAAACTTATGGACAGCCAATTAAATATATGCTTACCATATACATTTATAACAAATAAAAACATTAAGAATATAATTTATTAACCTCTCAGAGGGTAACAAAAATAAATCAAATTAAAGTTTAAAAAAAGTTAGGTTATTCAGCTAATAGTTTATTAGGTGCCTTATTAGGAGTTAGATATTACAAGATACAGTCCTTAGTCATTTTGTTCAAAAAAGAAATTAGGGTTGGATATTACGGCACAAAAAATAACAAAATGTTTTTATTCCGATATAGACTAGAAACAAGTACATTATTTGTAAAATAATAAATAGCCGCTTACGCCATTCTAACAATTTCTTCAAACTTGTTATGACGTTTCAAAAATATTGTCCTATTCCGCAGTAACAGCTTCGTTGATAGATTTGAAAACGTAAATTGGCTTTTTTGGATTATGATAGACTAATAATTCTTTGAATTTTCTGAAAAAAATCTTCCAAATGATGTTGTCATTTCTCAAAATTAAGCAAATAAGGAGTTTAGGTTAAAGTAATGTGATTGTTCCATGTATATGACATGTGACATCTTAGCTTAAACCGTTTCGGCATTGTTTTTAAAGATGTACTGCCAAATGACAACACCCTATCAACATCCGCATCAAAATGTCACAAGTTCCGGAAATATTGACTTCTCCTGAATTATACAAGAGATTACAGAGCCCCATCTATGAGATTTTTTCTTATTACTTTTTTTTGCAAAAATATTTAGTTTTGATAATAAATTACACTGATTTATATAATATGTTCTGCAAATGTGTAGTGAACCATTCTACTAAGTTATAGATTACACCTTCAAATAAAAAGTTCAAAAAGTTTGACATGAAAATACTCGTAATTCAAATTGTTTCTTTTAATCAATATTTTTATAATAAATTAATAATAATACTCATAGTTATATCAAAGCTTCTGTTTGTAGTTTTCCAAATAAATTTGAAATATAATTAAATAGAAGTAGAATCTATATGATTCATTTACCTTATAAAATTTATTATTTATAACTTCCTACTTTTATTATAGAATTCATTTGAACTGACTACTGAACAATATAGTGCAATGCAAGCATGACGTGTTTTTATCTTACAAAACACTAAGTATGAATGATTAACTATTATGTTAAAAGTCTTGATCATTACTGAGTAATTATTGGTTATTATTTTAGTAATCTATCAAAATAAAATATATGTCTATGCTTTCTATGACGTTATGTGAACTAATGCTATCTATTCTATTAAATAATAAATACATTAAACTTTGTACCCTAGTTTTTGTTCATATAGTAATTTAATTAACATTAATATTCAATAAACTTGATCATTTGGTTGAGAATATATAACTATGTAAATGATGTATAAGTTAGTTACAAAAATAACATTTTTAATAAGACAATAGAACACTGCCACTTTACCCTAATAACGCAAGGAAGGAAGTTCAATTGTAGAAATCGCTGGTAGAGGTCATATTATTAAAATGTATTTTAATTGATAGAGTAGCAGTAATATTGGTTGCATTTATAATTTAGAAGAGTCTACCATTTTTTAACAAAATAAGTGTCAGCAGGTTTGAAAACAAAATAATGCAATATAATATCCGGTTGCACTTAAATATTTAAATATGTATATGCTATGCATTTTGAAAATAAAATTTCTATTCTAAGATAACTTAAAATTAAGCTATAATTTGATTTCTACTAATTATAATTCTATTTAATTTTTCTGTATGTATTATAGTTTAGTAATTTAGTATTAATTTTGTAAACATAGGTTTGTTTGTCAACATTTCATTATATTTGTGTGATGCATCTTGTAAGTGGTTTATTATTCCGCCAATACATTTTCAGGTCGCAAATCTCACTCTCAAGTTCAGACATTAATAAGCAAGCTCCAGTTTGTTTAATTATTGAATAATGTTGAAACTTATCTTTGCAGCCAACTTGCTGCTTAAATTGAGAACCGATCTGAGGTCAAGAATTAAAGGTAAACAACGGTTTGCCACTTAATTTTCTGATATATTATGCCGATGTGGCCAAACATATGTTGTATATTTAATCGAATATCTACTTTAATACTCAATAAATTATGCACAAAAGTAACAGCATATCGTTCATATAGTGACTAAAATAAGTTATATTTTATTGTATCGAGTTCAAAACTGAAATTTAATAATTAATTTGTTTTCAAACAGTTCAATTTATTAATAGTTAATATTCACAACGTTTCTATTGTCACTTAACCCAATACACATGTTTATTAGAGGTCAATAAAACCTAAATTGACTGTTATTGATTTGTATTATCACGCTTTCAATATTTTAGATTAAATGATACCGTATTTCATAATACACACATCTCTCGACAAGGTTTACGTTAGATTCCATTCCTTCTATTTTTGTACTGTATGCATATAAATAGAAATATGAAAATACAAATATAGTATGTATTAATATTTCAATCGGTTAAAACTATATTAGTGTCAATGAAATTGATTTTTTTGCAAAAAAATGTGAATTGAAAATTTTGATTATCTCACAAGATGATAAATAATAATTTATATATATTTTTTTAAATATTGGTTTCAGTAAAATGTGACTATGTCAATATCAATAAAATTTTATTATTTCATATCAAATACAAATAAGTAATATTTTTTGCAGTAGATTATTTGTAATTTTTATTGTTATAAAATATTTGAACGTAATTATAACAATAGTATATATATATATATATATATATATATATATAAAAAATTAATAATACATGTAAAAAAGTACTTACAAATGCAATCTTATTCGAATATTCTTTAGTTCCTTCGAATATATATTCCGGCAATGTGATATTTGGTATCTCAACATCTGGGTATGGAGATTTAATAATATTTGCATTAGATAATTGTCTACTAATGATCCCCAATGTACGTCTATATGCAAGTTTTTGCACGGAATGTCGAATCACAGAACATGCCATCGCGAAATACGTTAATACAGAATCGCGGCTATGAAACAACTGATGTCTACTTTTATTTATTATAAAGTTCAAGTCCCAACGTTTACGTGTGTGTCTGCGCGAACTACTTATTTATGTTTCAGTGAAACACATGTATTTATACCGTATTTGCAAATAATCTAATCTATTGATAATTTTATTAGGTCATTATGATAAGTCGGTACATTTAATAATAAATAATTACTTAATCAATTACGGTGATAATGCAGATTTTTATTATATACTCAAGATCAGGGTTAGAATAGTAATTTAGAACCGTTCACTACCTGTTGCACTAGCTTGTCAATAATAATTAGTTTTAAAATACATATTTCAAATTTAGTTACAAAGTTAAGTTATATGGTGAAACCAGAAACGAAAGTGAAACATTCAGCTGCTCCCAAAGGTACAAAGGTGAACCCCGGCCCTGAAAGTTAATTTATAAAACAAAAATGTTGTTTTCTTTTATAAAAGCTATTTAATTGCAGCCCTTTCTAAAAAGATGTGGCATAAAACAAAGTGTCTACGAAAATATGCTCCTCACAGATGCTATAAAATATTAAAATATTACTTTGAGAGAATAATTACAGCTCAGGAAATAATTGCTAAAAACTGCAGATATTGGAATCACATTTTTTTAAACAGTTTTTATCCATTTATTTAACGACAATTTTGGGCTACAAGGCTAATTACTAACGCCAGAGGTTAAGGTGCACACTATATCGAGATAGTGCATTGAGGGGAATCTACTTAAATTTCTCTCAGAAAGAACACTCTTAAATATAGAACTTAAACTTGAGACCCATGGTAATATTGACAAAGTTCATGATATGATCAAACAATGAATAAAGCTCTTCTTACTTTAGTTGTTAATTTGTTTTCTTCTTATTACTACCAAACTCAAAATCCATAATAGACAGATACTTTACAACACAGGCGTAATGTTGCAGGTCTTTCCATTTTCTATAAATATTTTGATAGACACTGTTCAATCGAAATACAAGACATATTGATCTAAACAAATATTTACTCAGTTCAGAGATGTATATGTACATGCGACTAATTTTCCAAATTCAGTATTTCCCGAGACTTATAAGTAGAGTGCGGATAAAAGGCATTATTTTTATGATATAAGCGCTTATAATAAGCATTAAAAATGTTAAAAAAAGTTGCAAAATGCAAAAAAGCAGGAAAAAAGTTTGTTTGATAACATATCAAACAAACCTATATTATAAATTAAAAGTTTTGATAACATATCAAACAAACTTATATTATAAATTAAAAGTTTTAAACTTTACAAAAAAGTATTACATATACTAAGAAAAAAATAAATTGTATGAATATTAAACATTACAAACTATAAGGTAAAGAAAACTAAACATCATTATTATTTATTACATAAGATATTAATAAATATTTTATTCTAATCCTAAGTTGCTAAAGCAAGCAACAATAATATATTTTTCCAAATTTGTAGTTATAAAATTTTATTTTTAGTCTAACAAAATGTTTTTATAAATAGATAATACGCTTCTCTCAACATCTACTGAAGTAATAATTAAAATATGTTCTTTTTACACAAACATAAAAAACAAAACATAGTGCAAAACATTATGTATAATACAAAGATTTATAATTAAATCAATTTAAAAAAAAAATAACAAAAAAGTACAAAAAACCATAAAAAACAAAAAAAGACAAAAAAAGCACGAAACAACTCCAAAAAAAGCAAGAACTAAGCATTTAAAGCACGTATGTCAAAATAAAGCAAAATAAACAAAATAAGTGTAGTGTCTAACTGTTGCATTTTTTATGAAACGTATATATCCAAAGAATTTTGTTTTGCATTTAATATTAACAAATAAGCAAATGCCATAAATCCGCACTCTAACTATAAGCAAATATAACATATAACACAGACTGCTTAAATCTGGTCATTAATGTTATAGTTTTAGCACATTTTAAAATTTAAAAAGAAAAAAACAGCAAGAGATTGTCATCATCATTTCATTTCATAACCTTTTTAATTTTGACGCTCACACAACTAACAATCTTACTAAAATCGTTCAAAAAATTATATTAAACTCTATATCATTCTTTATTATTAAACCAAAATAAAAACACTTGTTCCTAATTCAGATTAATCAAGCAATTCATTTGGAGCATAAAGCATTTAACAAACTCACCGGTAATCGATCTGATCAAAGTATCAATTTTATAATCAAGATTATAAAAAAATTTAAAAAAAAATCTAGATCAACCTGGAATTAACAAATTCAAAAGTCAATTGAATTTTTCAGTTTGCGATAAATAAAAGTTTTTATATGTAAAACAATAAAAACAATGCAAGGTTATGCAAAATTTTCTTTTTAAAACGTTTATAAAAAAATTTAGTTATCAATCTTAAAATTTGCAAATTAATTTGCTGTTATTTTGACTAAACTATTTGGCAAATTGCAGTTTTTACAATAAAGTCAAGACGGATTTTTAAATTTAAAGGTCAACTGCATTACTATCAAGTTCTTAAAAAAATAGTAAGTTTCTCACAGATACTTAAAATGGATCAATACATTTGACAACATATATTAGTCACAAATAAAATTCTATTTTGGAGAGAGATGATGCTTTGCGTTTACCATCTACTTGGAAAACAGCATTGGCAACAACTAAATTAAATTCAAAAAAACCACTAACAGCTTCTTTACCAACAACAACTAATTTAATTACAGCACCCAAATCACAACCAGTTCCTTTACAAGTTTTGACTGTAGAAAGATCAATTAATCAACCAATAACCAGAAGTCAAACAAAGAAACTTTACCCACAATAAAGTTTCTTGTAAGTTAGCTTTGACAACAAAATTAGTTTTATATATCAATGTCATATTGATGTATATTATATTATATCAAAAATAGATATAATAAATCTCTCATGATGATGGCAGATGAGATTCAGCCGAAACGTCGAGTCCAACTCAAAGAAAAAACGCGGGATAATCCGAAAATAAATTTAAATAAAAAAAAATATATATATATATATATATATATATACATATACAAAAACATGTAGTTGGTTTATTCATTGAGTTAGAGATGATAACATTGATACTATAATAATAATAATATTTATTCGTACTAGATCTACAAAAATGTACACACGCCTATATATATATATATATATATATATATATATATAGTATTAATCTATGATAAGATTCCATAGTACAAACATTTTAAAATAACTAGACATAATTTTTTATTAACTGAGACTACTAATAAATTAAATTGTTTTAAAATTGATGAATATAATAAAAAATACAATCTATAAATGACTAGACTAATTATACATATCAACAAGCATATTTTAATATTTTAATCTGCAACTATTCAAGAAAAAAGCACATAAACTGCATAAATTTCATCTTCAATGTGATAGTTTTAGCAAATGTGGTTTTACTAGACTACCGGAGACGACAAAAAGATTATAGTACAACGTTTTTAAAACAAACAATTAGTTACACTTTTTGGTTTATGATTTTATATAGTAAAAGAACTTCACAATCTGGGTATGACTTGATCTAAATAATTATAAAAGGTGTTTTCCATTTTTTATGTATTTTAATTTAGATTTTAATTAATAGTGGTATATTAAAGTATAAGTGGATATATATGTAGGCTGGCGCCGTCATGCTTGCAAACTTGCGCCTGCTTTAAACACAGATATTTTTTATTGATGCATTTTAAGACCATAAATAGAGCTAGAAAATTTGAAATTTTGCGCAGGTTTTAAATTAGCTACGTAATCGTTGTAGCTTTGGTTGCCACGTTGTAATTAGTACACAATCTATCATTTGTATTTGTCATTAGATTATATAAAACGCAATCTAAAATTGATAAATTAAATGCTAAAGCTGAGAACAGCTTAATTCTGCAGAAGTAAGAAGAAGCACATAAAAAAAAATACAACCGATTTATTAAATGGATAGAAGAAGAAAAAACGGCAAGTGTAACCAAACAAGTATGGTTGCATATTTGCAGAAATTGTCAGAGAAATACAAGTCATTGACAATGTAGGCCATACATTTAAAATTACAAAGCATATTACGATTACATAAAGACGTGGATATTGCATTTATGACAGCAAACAGCAAGAATGACAAAACAAAAATAACCTATATTTTTACAAAAGAAGATTTAAGAGAGTTTTTTTGAATGTGTGAATTCACACCACCCGCAACACACAAAAACAAATTTTTATTAAAATACCCTAACCTCAATTATTTTAAACTGTGCAATAATCAGAAACAAATACTATAATAATTATTACCATCCGCACGTCCAAGGAAGAAAGGACTCGACATTTTACTGTCTCTGACAGTAATAAACCCTACGTAAAAATTATTCGTTGTTGCGTCCTCAAAATGTGAGTACAGACCGTGTTATCTAGCATTTTGATAAGATAAAATGTACTAAGCAGACAAACATATGAAGTACACAAACTATGCATTAAGGCGTACGTTCGCAACCATTATGGCCAACTGTGAGATGTCTATAAATAAAATACAGTGGCAAGTTGGTTGGAAGTCGGCATTTGTAGGTAAATGATATGTCAACAATAAAAATAATGTTTTTAATGTTATTGTTGGAAAAACAAATGAATGTTCTGGAAATACATCAGTTAACAATGTTCATGTGAGCAATGTCGCCCCCGAGTTAAAGAAAAACGGAAATGTTAATTCTTCAAAATGAAAAATTTGTATTTTATATTGATTTTTAGTTAAATAAATAGTTAATTAAATATTAATAGAAATAATTGACATTTAACCTAACTTTACCTAACCTAGAAATTTCAAGACGATTTGCTATATTTGTCGATATGGTGTTTAGAAAGTATGAAGTACGATAGGAGCTATTATCTGCAAAACTATAAGTATTTTTTTAAATTTATTTGAAAAAGTTTATTAATGTAAATATAATATAATAAAGATCTATACATTGGAGTTTGTTGATATGATTCGGATACCACACACTATCAAATGCTTTAGAAATATCTAGAGCTACTGTAAGATTTTCTCAGAAGATATATTTTGTGTTTTCCAAATTTAACCGATGCAGATTTGGTAGTTTGTGACTTACTGAATCTCTTCTGCAAATTCTAAATATAAATTACACAGACAGCAATTTTGAATATGCTGTAATCTTTTGACGTCGTTTTAGTAATACAGGCGCTATACAATGTAACACAAAAATGAGGTGTAATAACACTAACAACTGACATAACAAGGTTTTCAGGTTTTAATTTAAATCAAATCAATTTCCATATAAAAATTTTAAATTTGCAAAAGATCTTCATTATTTTATTTACATGTGCATTAAATCTGAGTTCAAAATTTACTACTATTCCTAATTCTTTAACAAAGTCTACTATTGGTAATAACTCGCCGTTTAGTTTTAATAAAATGCTATTTTTTATTGCTTGATCTTTTAATCCTTTTGACTCAAATATTATATAAATACGCTTTCACAAATTGTGCAGCTTGAATGCCAAAGCCGTTTTATATACTGTGCAATATCAATATGTAAATAAAGATTTAATAAATAAATAAATAAATTGATTTTAAAATAATAAATAAGAGATTCTGATTAATAGAATCAAATGCCTTTAAATAATCAATTAATACAAGGACAAATATTTTTGTCATCAATACATTGTGGCATATCATTTCTAATATCAGACATAGTTGTACAACTATGAGCTGGTCTAAATCCAGACTCAGTTGGTGGTCAAATATGTTGCCTATTTAAATGTGTGCGTATTTGTTTTTACTACTTTTTCGACTATTTTTGAAAACACTAAACAAACAAATTGGACTTAAATCTTTATATTTAATAGGGTTAGAAAAAATATACGTGATTCTTTCCAGCACTTGGGGAATACAGAAAAACAAAAATAGCAATTTACTATATGGTTAATATAAAAGATTAAAAAAAGAAATGATGATTGATGTCATCAACGATATCCATGTGTTGTAGAAGTTATGCCAAATAAATATAGAATTTGATGTTCTGAACGTAAAGTCTAAAAACGTTTTTCTTTCTTTTCTTTTATTACAAAATGTTATTAAATTGCGTAACTAATAATAATTCCAGTGTTTTTACCTTACGTCTAAATCGTTTTAAATCATTGACTCATCATAAATTTGATATGATCAGTATGTATATTTTTGTTAAAAAAATCAACTTTATTGTTAATATTGGAGATAAAATACATGTTATGCCAAGGAATTGATTGAAGATGCGGATAAAAGATATTATGATTCATATTTTCAAAATTCTTATATTAAATAATTTGGAATAATTGTTTTAAGCTTTTTAAACCTGCTCTATTTATAAGCCTTGTTTTCTGCGCTTGCGCTGCATAAACTATAGACCTTGTCTATTAAAGATTTTATTATGTACTTATTACATAAATAGCTATTTTACTTCTTTAATAATATTATTTTATTTAAGTATTATGTTTAAAGAAATTAATAAACCGTGCTTATCACCTCAAAAATAAATAGCAATCGACTGTAAGAGGTTTTCAAGATGAGCTAAATCTGTATGTTGTAACAGTACCATTAGTGCGTAAAATGGTCAATTTTAAATAGTACACAATTGTTTGTTTGTCAGAAGTTTTTGGATAAATAAAGAAATCCAACCACCAAAAACAAATTATTTTCCACTACGACAATCTAATTTGGCCCCAATGACTTTTATTTCCGCACATCAAAAATAAATTGAGAAATCTTCGTTTTTCAACACCCAAAAAAGCGTTCAAAATGCATCTTTTAGAAGTATGCAAAAGTGTATTGATCTTTATGTAAAATATTTTGAAAAACAATAATGCTATTTTTAATAATAAACATCTGACTGTTTACAATTACAAAAAATGCACTAGCAGTAAAGTCTAAATATTTTAAATATCGACATGGCGTACCTAACTGTTACTGACTTACTAATACAATTAATAGTGCGTTCCGTATATCAACCGAAGCGGCCAAAATCCCGGTTATCCTGAAACAGGTTTATATACGGAACACAGTTACCTGAAAAAGGTTACAAGGGTTGCGACCGCAATCACCATAAACTACCGTCGGTGAATTACTATAAATCGTGGTTATTCATGGCAGTAAATTTGAAATGCAAATAAAAGTAAACAAAAGCTTCACATGTTACTCGTCTAGCGTTTAGTGTTCTGAGTGTCTAGTAGTTGGGACGTTGTGAATTAAAAGATAAATAAACTTTTCATAAGCTTAAAGGCTTTAATGTTAGCTGAGAAGTGTTAATAAAATAAAACAAATTAAATTAAATTAAAAATTAGGTTATTCTGCCATATTATAAGTTTCATATTACGGCCCTAAATACAAAAAAATAATATAATAAATTATTTTTGCATAGTTTATTAAAATGTGGACATTGTCAAGTTGTTTTGGGAAAATATGAGTACAACAGAGAGCAAACATTATTATTGTGTATAGTTGCCTGTTATACCAGCCAACCTGTACTGGGATTACTGTACAAGCAGGTAGATAAATACATACATAATCATCTAGAATTAAGCACTGAAATTAAAAAAATATAACTAACGCTAATGACAAAGGTTAAACGATAAATTATAATAAATAAATTCATGAGGTTTGAGTCCATAATATGTTAACAGTTCAGTTTTGAATTTTGTCGTTATTATAACCGTTGTCGTTTCATAAATCTACCAAGATTTTCAGCAACCGATCATAGCCGTAACCTAACCGCCGGTCACTTCGGTTGATATACGGAACGCACTATAAGTTTGTAGATGGTTCATCATTGTTGTGTTGTGTCTTTTTTGATTTAAAAATTTTTTCTACTTATTATTGACTTATTTTGTTGAAAGGATATCAATCAAGTTAGAAAAAAATAATAGAAAAACTAATACCAAAAACTTATTTTTATTCAAAAAATAAATAAGCGCAAACTACAGCATAATTTTTAAAGAAAATTGATCCAATAATGTTACAAACGTATAAACCGCACCAAACTTTGCATTTTTCTAAATGATATAAAATTTAGGGGATCTACTCTGGATTAGCTTTTCTCTATATACGGCAATTTTGTCTAAAAATATATTTATTCAGCCTAAAATGTATTTCGTCGTTTAACACAATTTTGCCATAAATTAATTTAGTGTCAATTAAAGTGATTAACGACGAATTGATAAATCTTTTTGCACATTTTTGTTCACAGCAATTTTCTCTTTAGTAAGCAAATGTTTTTAACAAATTGGTATTTTTACAACATTTAGAGTGTATGTGGTACAAAATCTATCTACAGTTTGACAAGTCATCTATGAGTTGCTCAAATCAACATCTGATTTTTAAAGTAAATTTGAATAATTTGGAAGCGTTATTCAAGCCTGAGTTTATTCATAATAATTTGTTAGATTTAACTGATTAAAGCTCAGTTGCTGACAACTAGTTTTACTACCAACTTTATACCTCGTTAGCCAGTTTATATTTTGTATAACTTATTACTAATATTATTTTATATTGTTAATCCAAAATACTACGTATAGTCAAAATAAACAATTTGTATAAACTCAAATTAATTTTGTAAAGTTTTAAAAATGCTTTATGAATATATTATAATTTGTCTAGAAAGTTTACAAAATTTTAAATTTTAGTAAAATTATTTATAATAACGTCTTAAAAGCATATTATTTCATTATTTCATTATCGATATTAAAGTCATGCAAACGATCAATTTGCAATTATTATGTTTAAAAAACAAAATTTTTAGAAATCTTAAATTTCTACTAGCTATAAACAAAATAAGCTTTAGTCAATTTCAAAAAAATCTCTAATAAATTGAATGCTCTAGTTTCCATAAGAAAAAAAAATTGCATCTAGGTTTTTAAAAATTAACATACAATAAATCAAGAAAATAAAAAAAATTTGTAAGAACAATCCAAATACATAAACCAATATTTAGATGATTTAATTTTGTTAAAAATGTTTTTAATTAAACAAAGATTACATAATATACAAATTATATAAATTATTATTTTAAGTAATAAGAAATATATTGAAAACTATTATGGTGTTTACTTGTTTACCGGAAACTGTCTAGACGGAAATATATGTGTACGTTATGTTTTGCTAATAAATCCATTGCAAAAGTTTCCCAAAGACCTAAGTACTTGCTATGTACACTTTCAGTGACTTCCAAAAACCAAAGTGATTGTATGGCTATTTATGTTATAGAAATCACCACAAATTTGTTTACATTTAGAAATTACAAAAATGCTGACTGATACTAACAATCTCTTACAGATAAGCAATTGTCTTATAAAAATTGACAAATATAGTAACAATGAGCCGAGATTTATCTAACAATATACCTATTCGGAAGTTTTTTGTGTTCTTTCTTAACCCCATATTTCTGCCTCATACAACATTATGCTGTTTAATAAGCTATCAAACATCAGTTTTTGTACACGTTCTTTCACTTATTCCCATACTTGCCTTACTACATTATTTACTTTTTACGCAAAATATAGAAATAGTCAAATGTTTTGTCAGTATCTACAGCGTCTCTATTCTCTCAATTTAAACCTAAAATAATATTCCTAATGGTGATAAAAAACATATTGTCGCAATCCATGTTGTTACATACATCATTCATATACAAAATAAAAAGTAGTGGGTCTAGCTAAATTGGAACTTTGATGGCCCACTTACTGCTTTGTCTAGAACGGATTTGTTATTTTCATAGACCGCATACTGTTTACTGTTCAATAAATAAGAGCCAATAACAAATACTAGGTTGAAATATTATACTTTTGTAGGCATTTAATCAGCAACTGATGTGGAATGCAATCAAATGCCTTTGATAAATCAGTGTATATAACATCGGTTTGGATATTATTGTCAAGGTAAGAAAAGATTAATTAGGTCACATTTAGCAAATTTTTCATAGTTTATTTTTTCTTCTTCATAAATTCATGCTAATATGGAGTAACATTGTGCGCACATTGTTATATATTTGCTCAGTCAATATTCAATCAAATATTTTCGAAAAAACTACCTTAAACTAATATAGACCTGTAAATGACAATATCTAATTGAATCGGCTTTGGAAAGTATGAAGTATAAAGAATGCAAATCATCAGCAAAACTATAAATAGGACTTTTGGTTATTTGAAGACGTTCATTAATGTAAATCAAAATAAAAGTCGTCAAAAGAGCAGACCATTAAGGAACACTAGCATATATGATTTTAGGGTCAGAATTAAAACCACCATCAATTTTAACAATAATTTTTCTTTTGACATAAAAAGATGTGAATAAAACTTACAGATTTGAGATCAAAACTTATACAATATAGCTTGTTAAGATAAAGTAAGATTTGGATGCCATACTCTATCAACTGCTTTAGAAATGTCAAGAGCTACTGCAAGAGTTTCTCCATGTTTGTCAAAAGTAGAATTCTATTTGTGACTAACATAAGTCAGAAGATCTGTTGTCAAACGTTCTGATCAAAATCCATATTGGGTATCTAAGATAAAGTTTTTTTTTCTAAGAACTTGACAATGTAGAAAAAGATTAATTTTTCAAAATTGTTTGACAGATTAGCCATTAATGCAGTTAGTCTATAATATGAAAAACCAAACTTCTTTCCTTTTTTAGGTATATGTTGAAAATTACCAGTCTTCCAACAATTTGGAAATGTTTTTTTTGTTGTATGATAAGGCAAATATTTTAGTCAAAATGTGAGCTAATTCATTTGCAAATGTTTTAAAAATAATAGGTAAAATTTCATCTATACCTAATGATGGTATTTAATTCAAGATATCAACAACCCGTTTCCTAAAATGAACTTGGCTCATTATTTTATCACTAGTCGACACTGTAGGGTATATATGTATACAATAGTAGAAAAACTTAATAGTATAATTAGGTGCAAATTAGTAAAAAATAAAAGCTTTTTCCTTTAGGTTAGTAACTAAATTGTTTTGATCATATACAGATCTAATAATACATCACAAAGAAAATATGTGGGTTGCTAAATAAGTTGAGTAAAATTATGAGAAGTAGCCTGTTGACCGGATAGTGTCGTAGAAGACGAGTGTCTTGACTAGGGAATGCAATACCGGGATACCGGGATCCCGAAACACCGGGATCCCGCATGCAATATGCGGGACTAATCTCGATTGCAAATTTGGCGGGATCCTCGGGATTTGCGGGGAAAAACCAAGTTCATATGTTTTAAGGTGCGCGTGGTTGCGCGCAACCAGCTGATGAAACCGAAACAATTTGATGTGATGTGATTCATGTTATTCCTCGCCTGAAGTCGAATTATTTGCCTGTTTGAACTTGCAATTATAACGCAAGTAACGCATCGCAACGAATTGTGCATCGAGTTTTATTTATTTAAATTAACTGAACTTTTTAAACATTGTGTTCAATTGAAATAGTGATAATTATGTCGGA
The DNA here is from genome assembly GCA_963932245.1 of Tachinus rufipes. Lineage (NCBI taxonomy): Eukaryota > Metazoa > Arthropoda > Insecta > Coleoptera > Staphylinidae > Tachinus > Tachinus rufipes. The sequence goes on along the minus strand of OZ010745.1, from coordinate 63,399,585 downwards.
AACTGTGTATAAAAACTTTTCTAGTATTGTTGCTGTTTGGAAATACTTTTTGAAGGCGGAAGATTCACAGACAGCAAAATGCCAGTTGTGTAAATCAATAATTAAAACGACAGGACGATCTACTAAAGGTTTGCACGTGCATTTAAAATCGAAACATAAAATTGATACCAAATTAAAGGATTCGGAGAGTTCGTCAAGGTCACTAAATAATGCTGCCGCTTTGATAACTACATCAGCGTCCGATTCCTCCGTATCAGCTGCTTTGGTAAAGAAACGTAAAATCACTGATCACTTTTCAAGAGAAGACAATACCGTAGAAAAGAGAGTATCACGCATGGTGTCAAAGGATGGTTTACCTTTCCGAGTTTTTTGCTCATCGTCGGATTTGCGAGATCTTTTTAAAGCTCTGGGAGTAATATTACCAACTTCTCCTAATTCTATTAAATCAATGGTTATGAATTATGGGACGACAATAAAAATGACCGTTATTAAAGATCTTTTAAAGCTAAAAGACAACAACCATAGATTTACCCTGACATTCGATGAATGGACTTCTACCAGAAACAGGCGCTATATAAATGTAAATATTCACGCATTTGCTCAGGAACAACCTATTTTCTGGAATTTAGGTCTGGTGCGCATTTATGGAAGTTTGCCTGCAGAAACCTGTATCACGATTTTAAAAAATAAACTGTCAGAATATGACTTATCTCTAGATAAGGATGTAATCTGTATTACCACAGACGGTGCCAAAGTCATGGTAAAAATAGGTAGGCTCATCAAGCCCAATCAGCAGCTTTGTTATGCCCATGGTATACAATTGGCTGTTGTAGATGTCATTTATAATAAAAAATATTTTTCACTTGAAGCACACAATGAAGATGAAGAACTGTCTGCGCAAAATGAGGCAATCGATGAAGGAACAGATGAAAATCAAGAGGATAACCTAGCAAATGAGGATCTCGATAATGAAGAAGATGGCTTTGATGTATCTTTTCCTACAAGCGAAATAAACCTGGCTATGGAGTATGCAGAAATTATAAAGAAAGTAAGAAAAGTAGTTGCTGGATTGCAAAACAAGATGGTCGAGCCTATCTGAAATGATAACAATATTCATTAAAGTAAGATTGTGCATTTCTAAAGCTCTGGTTGATTTAGGGTTCAGTGCAAATCCAGATTACTTATTCACGGAACAGGAATATGATGTGCTAATGGATCTAGAACAAATATTACAACCTGTCAAGCTAGCTGTCGAAGTTTTATGTAGGCGAGACTCTAATTTGATTACTGCCGAAAATACTTTGAGGTTCGTTATTCGTAAATTGATAAATATTAATAAACCATTAGCTCAAGAACTTGTTATCTCACTGAGGAAACGGATAGCAGAGCGGCGAAGTCACTTGACTGCGACTTTATTGTACTTACATGATCCGTTTAAGTACGAAAAAGACAGGACAGAATTTATGCACGATGAAACATTTAACCTACCTTCAAATAATGTAATACGCAAAGAAATTAAAACTATCATAGAAAGGTAAGAGTTCAGGGAAAACAACGTAAAAGCTACCGCTACTGCTGATGATTGTGAAAACGAAGACGAAGTACCTCTAGCGACTCTCGCCAATCAGGAGTCAGATTCAGCAACATCAACAGCACCAATGTCACTTCAAGAGGAACTCGAACTGACCTTGACCAGTTTAAAGACTTCTGTAACACCCCAACCTAGATCTGGCAATAGCAATCTTGAGGTTTTGATAAGGAAGGAGATGAATTATTTTGAGTCGGGTGGATTAAAAGACACATACCTCCAATTTGCCTTCAACTCATTAATGACGGTTGTTCCTACTAGCGTAGAAGCAGAACGAGCTTTTTCCGCTGCTGGCTACCTAGTCTGCAAGGTCAGGAGCCGTTTAGCCGATGAAACAATTAACACTTTAACTTTTTTGCGCAGTTATTATCAAAATAATATTTAATTTCTTATAATAATAATGTATAATTCTTTTTGAAGAATATTAATAAAGAATTTGATACTTATAATTTGTGTTATTTTAATAAAAACTTTGCAAATGTGGTACTAGTTTATGATTTGATTGCAAAATCTTACACTACCCTGCAGGATCCCGCAAATACCTGGATTCCGCGGGATTGAGAGTTTTCAATCCCGCAAATACCGGGATCAAAATTATCTTACGGGATTGCATCCCCTAGTCTTGACCATTCAGTATTATGAACATTAAAATCTCCTAACAAAACTATTTCAGTTTTTTTTTAATAACAACCTTAAATTGAATTTAAGAAATATGCTATTATAACCTACATTCATAAACAAAAAGCAGTTTCTGAATGTAGGCACAAACAATGTTATTTTATTCTAAGAATTTAAAAATGCAAAAAATAATATATGTATTTCTTAAATTTTAAATAGATGGAACAAAATGCATAATTGGCCTATAATTTGAAGAATCGTACTTGTCTCTCTTTTTTACAAATAAATATTTTGGTCAAAATGAAAGCTAATTTATTTTCAAATGTTTTAATAACGATAGTTGAATTTTCATTTATACTTGATGCCTTTCTAGTATTTAAGTTAATAAGATATATTTTTATAAACTATTGCTTAAAGTGAATTAGACCTATTCTTTTACTATTATTGTTTTATGTAAACAATAGGAGAACTTAAGATAATTTGCAAACTGGTTTGCAAAACCATCCGTATTTTCCTTTAGATTAGTAATTAGATTATTTTGAATATTTCTAAGAAATAGTATTGAAAATTTTGAATTATCTTGCAATAAATTTATTGTTTTATAAACATTGTTGTTATTTATGAAAAGCTGAAAAATTCTATATTTTTTAGTTTGTATTAGATTGTCGCAATGTTATGTTTTATAATCCTGATTAGTTTGATTGGAACGATTACAGATAAATTTATTAAATGCCTTTTGCTTTTTATTAATTATCTGTTTTGTCTGAATTGAGTACAAATATTTTTGTTTTGGTTTAATAGTAGATAATGATACACATTTTTTGCAAATGTATGAGTTTAGTTTTACCACTTTTTGCATGTTTATAATAGTGCATCTTTGTGGTGTAATGTACGCTAAGTACTCGGTTGCAACACCAGGAGTTTTGAGATCTAATTTTCTATTTTTCTGGTTAAGAAAAAATATGGGTTAATATTAGTGATGCCGCCGGATCCACTTTTTGGCCGGAACCGGATACCGTCTACAAAAAAACCGGAACCGAATCCAAGACCGGATCCAACCGGATCCATAAAAATATAAAAAATAATCAATAAAAATCAAATAAAAAAAAAAAGGAATTGACTGATTGCAATTCATAGAAACAAATAAATATTCCTACATTATAATTTAAGTATTAATGATAATATTGATAAATGTAATATTTTAATTATTATTTAGTAATATTATTATATTATATTTATTTTTATTAATATTATTTTTATATTTTATTATTTTTCTGTTTACATTTCATTAATAAGTTTTTCTTGTTTTTTTTACATTTTTATTCTACTTTTATTAGATTCATTTATTTAAAAAAATTGGATCCGGACGGATCCAACCAAATCCGACCGGATAGTTATCAAGATCCGGCCGGAACCAAATCTTTCAAATACTGGCCGGATTCGCTGGATACCGGAAATGGATCCGGTTCCGGCGGCATCACTAGTTGAGATGAGTAAGCTTTCTTTTAGATACTGCCTCGATGTTGAGTGTACGTTAAATAACCTATTAATTAAATTAACAGTAAATTTTGCTGATTAAACCAATACTACCATAAAATTATAGTCGTATTTTTGAGAAAAATATTTTAGAAAACAGATTCATAGATTTATATGGAATTTAATTAAAACAGGCCAAAAGAAACAGACAATTTGCATAGCAGAAAGTTTATTAACGGTCTATTTTAAGAAAAATAAACGACTCACTCATTCTAAGTAGAATAATAACATAAAATTTAAATTAGAAAATTTTATTTGGATAACAGTGAAGCAATCATTAGCGAATTGCCGTAACGTTGTATAATTTTATTCCTAAGCTACTAAATTAAAATTAATGCATTAGATAGTTTTTTAGGTTGGTATGTATGCTGTACTCAATTGCCGAATTCGTTCAGTGACCGAAATTTATTCTAACAACGCGTTCTGGCGTTGTGCGTAAATTTGTCAATACCCACTACACGATTTAACAACAAAAACAAACATATACAAAATGCATCAATTTAATGGTAAAATAACCATAAAATCTACAATATTTTTAAATAGAAGAACATTGAATTGAACACTAGACCAGTACCCCCGGGGCCGGTTTTTTTCTGATTATTATAACTACTCTTAAAAAATAATTATTGAAAACATGAGACAGTGTCTTCTGAATCCCGTAGTAATAATTGTTTTATCAATTTATTTTTGGTTTTTGCAAAGAAAAAAAATTAGCTTTTTAATAAACTCGTAGCAAACAAAAATTGCAATTAAAAAAAAAAGGCAAGTTTGGTTTATATCTCAAAAATAATCAAAAAAGCCATTACTTTTTTGTTAATAATATTTAAATTCTACACAACAATAAATACCAAATGCATTTTTTATTTTTGCTCTAAAGTAAATAAACGAAAAGTTATTTAAATTTGAAAAAAAAATAACGGTTTTTAGTTTTTTTAGAATATTTTAAAAGTTGAAGACCTATGTCAAACTTAAAAATGACTGCGTTTTTCTAAAAACTCTGCTCAACTTTGCTAACTTAATCAACTCTGTAACATTTAAAATAACAAAGTTACCCATAGAACACATGTAAATTATTGACACCCTGTATAGGTGTTTTTTTTAAACTCCATCAGAAGTTTATTTTGGCCGACGCCAGAACCACTATAGCTAACACAATGATTCAGCGGTCCAGTGCAGCATCCAGCATTCCCCTGAGATTTTCTCTCTACCTATACTGCATCTTGCAAGATTCGCATCTTCGCAGAGGGTCTAGCACAACATTCCGGAGATTTCTCTCAAAACTAGCACCCTGAGAAAAAGTCTATTGCAGCATCTTCCAAAAATGTCAGAAGATTCCAGCGTATGTATGAATGCTTGCAACACAAAATAAAGTTTTCAAATTACTTACAACGCAAAGCCACTTAACATTAAAACTCTTTCATAATAATAATAATTATTTATTTTGACTAATCATCATCATTATCAATACACAATTTTAAAAACTATAAACTTTCTAACTACTTAAACACTTTCCTCATTAGTAATTAAATAATACCTAATTATATATAAGTGCAAATCCATTAAAGGTAAAATATTTATTATATGAAACATCGAATGCTATAATTATAATAATATATCTTTATTCAAATGCTGTACAGTACAATAAATACATAAATGAAAAGTCAATTAAAAAATATTTCAAAATAAGTTATGAAATATATAATCACATCATAATTTGTTGTTTTTACAAATTAAAAATATTATTTTTCTTATACATCTTATAAACTAATATTAATAATGTAATTACATAATGTAGTCTAAAGGTCGATTTCATAAAGTATACATTAATGTAAAAAATATTTTTTTCTACTCCCTTCTATATATTGTCACTTTTATTCACGCCTAACTGAATGGATATGTATTATATATTCACTCTAGTGTGGATATGATATGCCGTACCAACCATAAAAACAAAAAATACAAATCACAATATTTATTTGATTACGTCGCTGAATACAAATGGTTTTTTAATTTGTAAAATTTAATAGAATTATTAACAAAAACACTGATTTTTAATAAAAATTAGCAACTAATGGAGGAATAATTTTAATGTACCAGTAAGTGTAAACACAACGCCTGCAGCGTCGTGCTTCAAATTCATCTTCGTGCGATGGGCATACTATCCACTCTTGTTATACAAAATACCATATTGTGAGATTGAAAAGCTTTTTTTTTAGATTGTGTTTTTTTATAACCTTAAAACATCAAATTTGTCGCAAGTTTGAAGTTTTAAAAATGGATATAGATTTACCAATAATCAATTCAACATGTAATTAAATAAAATATTATTATTTTTTTAAATTGCAAAAAGTTTGTAGTATTAATTAATTATTATAGTAATTCAATAACAATTACATGAACAGTGTAATTAATAATATCATTATAAATCATAAATTGCAATTTCGTATTCATTTCTAACAAAATTTCAAGGTTTTATAATGAAAATAACTAATTAAAACAATAAACTAGGTTGTGTTTACACTTACTGGTACATTAAAATTATTCCTCCATTAGTTGCTAATTTTTATTAAAAATCAGTGTTTTTGTTAATAATTCTATACGGGAATTTAATTGCAAGGATAGCAGTTGGACATTATACCAAGACAGGTTGGAACAATGTTATTTAGCCAACGATATCAAAGAAGATAGTTTAAAACGCGCATTGTTAATTAACGCGTGCAGCAATCAGTTATTGTGTTATTTATGTGTATGTCCCTATTGTTTATTTAATAATAAACATTTCTCGCCGAAAAGAACCGTCATGCTGCACCACACGGTGAAATCAAAATCTGAAAACATCATGGAGTAGGCAGCTAGAGTGAAAAATTTAGCAATGAAATGTAATTTCGGAAACAAATTGCAAGTCTTTCTAAAATATCGTTTCATCATGAGATTAGGAGATGGCAAAATCTTGGACCGTTTGTTGGAGGAAGAAATTACCGGACAATTCACCCTAGACCGAGTTTTTTTTTATGATGATGTACTTGTGACAGGAAGTAATAAAGAAGAGCATACCTATAAGTTAATTAAAACTCTAGAAAAATTTCAATCGTATGGGCTTACAATTAGGAAAGATAAATGCGAGTTTTTTAAACAAATATTTAGGTTATATAATTGATAGAAATGGACTCCACACATCCGAAGATAAAATCAATGCAATAAAACAGACACCAATTCCAAAGAGTACCACACAACTTAAATCATTTTTAGGGTTAGTACATTATTATAATAAATTTATAAAAAATGCATCAACTGTATTAAAACCATTATACGAATTGTTGCAAAAAAATGTTAAATATGAATGGTCTGAAATCTGCCAAGCAGCTTTCAATGAGGTTGAAAACATTTTGATATCAACAGATGTTTTAGTACAGGGAGTTTATAAATGAATTAGATTATGTAATCACTTTAAATATGCCGCCTTTTTAAAATCGTTCACTATACTACATATGTTTTCATATGTTTGCTTGACAGCTGTCAAAGTTGATCTAGTTTAGTGAACAATTTAACAAAAGCGGCACATTTAAAGTGATTACATAATCCCATTAATTTATAAACTCCCTGTACATTATAATCCAAGGTTACCAATTAGATAATCGGCAGATGCATCTGATTACAACAATATTAATTTATTAATCAATCGATTTCTAATAGAAAATCGTAATACTACACATTGTACCACTGGGAAGAGTCCAGCTATATTAATGTTTGGTAAAAATTTGCTAAAACCAGAACTTAATTCAACGGATACGGAAACATTAACTAAAGTTAACAAAAAGCAAAAGCAACAGATACAAAATTTTAAAGGTAAAGCAAAAAAACATTTTATTGTACATGCACATACATACATTTTAAATAAAGGGTATAATAAATAAAATTTTAAAGTCACGTACTTTTCTTGTATTTATAACGGAATTGCAAAAAACGTGGAAAAGACATATAAATCAAATAGTTTTTTTCCACGGAACTGGTCTAGAAAACTACATAAAAGAAACCGAAATCATTGAAATTAACAATGACAACATGTTACGAAGAAGTAACCGAGTGAGAAACCCTCCAAATAGGCTAATCGAAGAATTGCAAAATTAACTTGTATATATACTTTGTATTGATTGTGTTAAAGATTGTTATTTTATTATTTATAGAAATGTATTTTTTGTTTAAATAGATATAGTGTAAAAGAACGAGTTTTGTGTTTCTGGCGCTTTTTCTATGCTGAACATACGTGGCTGAACTTAGCTACGGCTACGGATTCGTTTAAGAAGCGTATTTGTGAATCCGCGCTCTCAACCAAGCATCGCCCAGCTAAATCATCAACATGCGTACCAGCATTGGAATTTAGCGGCGCTTTTATATTTGTTTTAAATCAATAACTTTATTTATTTAAACAAATTGCTCTGTTATTTAACTTAATGGAATTATTTAGCAATAATTAAATAAATAATAAATTTAATACAACTGCAATGTCAACAAAAGATTTAGATATAAATTGGTGTTATTAAATTATAAATATAATATTAAAACGGCGTTAAATATTTTTACATGAATAATAATTGGTAAATTTCAAATGTTTTTACAAAGAATTGTTTCTTATTATTTAACAAATAGAAATAAACTTTTAAATTTCTGGAAATCAATAAAAAAACTTTTTATTGCGTTTAGAGATCTAAATAATTTTGCTAATAATTTAATTTAAGGTTGCATAGTCAATGTTTAAGCTAAGACATACTTAATTAAACAATAATAATAAAATTTTAAAATTCTAGATATCCGAATAGATTGGTTCAAAACGGAAAATGTCAAATACAGCTAAACTGGTTGGTTAAGTTTCTTGGCTAACGAAATCTTATTTAAGAACTTGATCCGCAATGTCTTAGCTAATAAATGTTTCTATTTAACTAGCAAATGAAAATAAAATTTCAAACTTTTTGATATCTTACTGGAAAATGACTCAAAAACGAAAAATGTGAAAACAGCTAAACTGGTTGATTGAATGTCTCGGCTAACACAATCTTCTTTAAGAACTTGATCCGCAAGGTCTTAGCTGATACATGTTTTTAATGAACTAGCAAATGGAAATTAAAAAAAAAACTTTCGGATATCTTACCGGAAAATGGCTCAAAAACGGAAAACGTATAAACAGCTAAACTAGAGTTTCTTGGCTAACACAATCTTATTTACGAACATGATCCGCAAAGTCTTAGCTGATACATGTTTTTAATGAACTAGCAAATAGAAATAAAAAATCAAACTTTCAGATATCTTACCGGAAAATGGCCCAAAAACAGAAAATGTAAAAACAGTTCAACTGGTTGATTGAGTTTCTCAAGTCACACAATTTTATTTAAGAACTTGATCCCCAATATCTTAGCTAATAAATGTTTCTATTTAATTAGCAAATGAAAATAAAATTTCAAACTTACGGATTACTTACCGGAAAATGACTCAAAAACGAAAAATATGAAAACAGCTAAACTGGTTGATTGAATGTGTCGGTTAACGCAATCTTCTTTAAGAACTTGATCCCCAATATTTTAGCTGATAAATGTTTCAATTTAACTAGCAAATAAAAATAAAATTTCAAACTTTTCGATATCTTACCGGAAAATGACTGAAAAACGTAAAATGTAAAAACAGCTAAATTAGTTGATTGAATGTCTCTGCTAACACAATCTTCTTTAAGAACTTGATCCCTAACATCTTAGCTGAAAAATATTTCTATTTAATTAGCAAATGGAAATAAATAGTCAAACTTCCGGATATCTTACCGGAAAATGGCCCAAAATCAAAAAATGTAAAAACAGCTATACAGCCTGATTGAGTTTCTCGGGTAACACAATCTTATTTAAAAACATGATCCGCAATGTCTTAGCTGATAAAGGTTTTTAATTAACTAGCAAAAGTAAATAAAAATCTAAACTTCAGGATATCTTACCGAAAAATGGCTCAAAAACGGAAAATGTAAAAACAGCTAAATAGGTTGTATGAATGTCTCGGCTAACACAATCTTATTTAAGAACTTGATCGCCAATATCTTAGCTAATAAATGTTTCTATTTAGCTAGCAAATGAAAATAAAATTTCAAACTTCAGGAAATCTTACCGGAAAATGGCCCAAAAACGTAAAATGTAAAATCAGCTAAATTGGTTGATTGAATGTCTCGGCTAACACAATCTTTTTTAAGAACTTGATCCCCAATATCTTAGCTGATAAATGTTTCAATTTAACTAGCAAATGAAAATAAAATTTCAAACTTTTCGACATCTTTCCGGAAAATGATTCAAAAACAAAAAATGTGAAAACAGCTAAATTGGTTGATTGAATGTCTCGGCTAACACAATCTTATTTAAGAACTTGATCCCCATTGTCTTAGCTAAAAAATGTTTCTATTTAACTAACAAATGAAAATAAAATTTCAAACTTTCGGATATTTTACCTGAAAATTACTCAAAAACGAAAAATGTGAAAACAGCTAAATTGGTTGATTGAGTTTGTTGGCTAACACAATCTTATTTAAAAACTAGATCCCCAATATCCTAACTAATAAATGTTCTTAGTTAACTAGTAAATAAAAAAAAAAAAAACTCAAAAACGGAATATGTAAAAACAGCTCAACTAGTTGATTGAGTTTATTGGCTAACACAATCTTATTTAAGAACTTGATCCGCAATGTCTTAGCTGATAAATTTCTTTATTTAATTAGCAAATAAAAATAAAAATTCAAACTTATCAATATCATACCGGAAAATGATTCAAAAGCAAAATATGTAAAAACAGCTAATATGGTTGATTGAGTTTCTCGGCTAACACATTTTTATTTTAGAATTTGATCCCCAACATCTTGGCTGCAAAATGATCCTATTTAAATAGCAAATGAAAATAAAATTTCAAACTTTTTGATATCTTACCGGAAAATGACTCAAAAACAAAAAATGTGAAAACAGCTAAACTGGTTGATTGAATGTCTCGGCTAACACAATCTTCTTTAAGAACTTGATCCGCAAGGTCTTAGCTGATACATGTTTTTACTGAACTAGCAAATGGAAATAAAAAATCAAACTTTCGAATATCTTACCGTAAAATGGTTCAAAAACAGAAAATGTAAAAACTGCTCAACTGGTTGATTAAGTTTCTCGAGTCACACAATTTTATTTAAGAACTTAATCCCCAATATCTTAGTTGATAAATGTTTCTATTTAACTAGCAAATGAAAATAAAATATCAAACTTTTGGATATCTTACCGGAAAATGACTCAAAAACGTAAAATGTGAAAACAGCTAAATTGGTTGATTGAATGTCTCAGCTAACACAATTTTCTTTAAGAACTTGATCCCCAATATCTTAGCTGATAAATGTTTCAATTTAACTAGCAAATAAAAATAAAATTTCAAACTTTTCGATATCTTACCGGAAAATGGCTCAAAAACTGAAAATGTAAAAAAAGCTATACTGCCGGATTGAGTTTCTCGGGTAACACAATCTCATTTAAAAACTTGATCCGCACTGTCTTAGCTGATCATCCGGAAGTTTGAACTTTTATTTCTATTTGCTAGTTAAATAGGAATATTTTTCATTCAAGATAATAGGGATCAAGTTCTTAAATAAAAAATTGTGTTAGTCAAAAAACTTAATTAACCAATTTAGCTGTTTTTCCTTTTTTTGTTTTTGAGTCATTTTCCGGTAGGATAACCGAAAGTTTAAATTTTTATTTTTATTTGCTGGGTAAATAGAAACATTTATTAGCTAAGACATTGCAGACCAGGTACTTAAATAAAATTGTGTTAGCCAAGAAACCTCAGTTTAGCTGTATTTTACATTTTCCATTTTTGATCTATTTTCCGGGAAGATATCTGGAAGTTTGAAATTTTATTTCCATTTGCTAGTTAAATAGGATCATTTTGCAGCCAAGATATTGCGGATAAAATTCTAAAATAAGATTGTGTTAGCCGAGAAACTCAATTAGCTATATTAGCTGTTTTTACATTTTTCGTTTTTGAGTCATTTTCCGGTATGATATTGATAAGTTGGAAATTTTATTTTCATTTGCTAGTTAAAATAAAAACATTTATCAGCTAAGACCTTGCGGATCAAGTTCTAAAAGAAGATTGTGTTAGCCGAGACATTCAATCAACCAGTTTAGCTGTTTTCACATTTTTCGTTTTTGAGTCATTTTCCGGTAAGATATCGAAAAGTTTGAAAATTTATCTTCATTTGCTAGTTAAATAGGATCAATTTGCAGCCAAGATGTTGGGGATCAAATTCTAAAATAAGATTGTGTTATCCGAGAAACTCAATCCTGCAGTTTTGCTCTTTTTACATTTTTAGTTTTTGAACCATTTTCCGGTAAGATAACCAAAAGTTTGAATTTTTATTTCTATTTGCTAGTTAAAAAGAAACATATTTCAGCTAAGACATTGCGGATCAAATTCTTAAATAAGATTGTGTTAGCCAAGAAACTCAATCATCTAGTTGAGCTGTTTTTACATTTTCCGTTTTTGAGCTATTTTCCGGTAAGATATCCGGAAGTTTGAAATTTTATTTTCATTTGCTAGTTAAATAGAAACATTTATCAGTTAAGATATTGGGGATGAAGTTCTTAAAAAAGATAGTGTTAGCAGAGACATTCAATCAACTAATTTAGCTGTTTTCACTTTTTACGTTTTTGAGTCATTTTCCGGTAAGATATCCGAAAGTTTGAATTTTTATTTCCAATTGCTAGTTAAAAAGAAACATTTTTCAGCTAAGACATTGCGGATTAAGTTCTTAAATAAGATTGTGTTAGCCAAGAAACTCAATCATCTAGTTGAGCTGTTTTTACATTTTCCGTTTTTGAGCTATTTTCCGGTAAGATATAGGGAAGTTTGAAGTTTTGTTTTCATTTGCTAGCTAAATAGAAACATTTATTAGCTAAGATATTGGGGATCAAGTTCTTAAAGAAGATTGTGTTAGCCGAGACATTCATACAACCTATTTAGCTGTTTTTACATTTTCCGTTTTTGAGCCATTTTCCGGTAAGATATCCTGAAGTTTAGATTTTTATTTACTTTTGCTAGTTAATTAGAAACCTTTATCAGCTAAGACATTGCGGATCAAGTTCTTAAAGAAGATTGTGTTAGCCGAGACATTCAATCAACCAATTTAGCTGTTTTTACATTTTACGTTTTTGAGTCATTTTCCGGTAAGATATCCAAAAGTTTGAAATTTTATTTTCATTTGCTAGTTAAATTGAAACATTTATCAGCTAAAATATTGGGGATCAAGTTCTTAAAGAAGATTGTGTTAGCCGAGACATTCAATCAACCAATTTAGCTGATTTTACATTTTCCGTTTTTGGGCCATTTTCCGGTAAGATATCCTGAAGTTTGAAATTTTATTTTCATTTGCTAGCTAAATAGAAACATTTATTAGCTAAGATATTGGCGATCAAGTTCTTAAATAAGATTGTGTTAGCCGAGACATTCATACAACCTATTTAGCTGTTTTTACATTTTCCGTTTTTGAGCCATTTTCCGGAAAGATATCCTAAAGTTTAGATTTTTATTTACTTTTGCTAGTTAATTAGAAACCTTTATCAGCTAAGACATTGCGGATCATGTTCTTAAATAAGATTTCGTTAGCCAAGAAACTTAACCAACCAGTTTAGCTGTATTTGACATTTTCCGTTTTTGAACAAATCTATTCGGATATCTAGAATTTTAAAATTTTATTATTATTGTTTAATTAAATATGTCTTAGCTTAAACATTGACTATGCAACCTTAAATTAAATTATTAGCAAAATTATTTAGATCTCTCATAAATAAGCGCAATAAAAAGTTTTTTTATTGATTTCCAGAAATTTAAAAGTTTATTTCTATTTGTTAAATAATAAGAAACAATTCTTTGTAAAAACATTTGAAATTTACCAATTATTATTCATGTACAAATATTTAACGCCGTTTTAATATTATATTTATAATTTAATAACACCCATTTATATCTAAATCTTTTGTTGACATTGCAGTTGTATTAAATTTATTATTTATTTAATTATTGCTAAATAATACAATTAAGTTAAATAACAGAGCAATTTGTTTAAATAAATAAAGTTATTGATCTAAAACAAATATAAAAGCGCCGCTAAATTCCAATGCTGGTACGCATGTTGATGATTTAGCTGGGCGATGCTTGGTTGAGAGCGCGGATTCACAAATACGCTTCTTAAACGAATCCGTAGCCGTAGCTAAGTTCAGCCACGTGCTGAACATCCATGGCGTTTTATGTGAATTGAATAAAAAGTTTATTCAACAGTGGTGTATATTTAATACTATAAACTTTACATAATCCAAACAAAATTGGTGGTTTGAACCGGATAATTTTCATTATTTTTAAATTAATGTAGTATTATTTGAGAAAAAATTGATTAATTATTTGTCTGTCAAAATTTTAACTAATTATTAAAAAAAATTATTAGTTAATTATTAGTTAACAGCGTGGTATTAAACATTTTTAAATTTATTTCTTAGTAGTTGTTGAAGTGTCTGAACCAACCAGTTCTGACAAAAATAAGCTGGCAAATCTCAACAATAAGAGGAAGCGTTTACTGGGCAGGTTGCAATCGTGTGATTGAAACTGCCCGTCTTTAAGGTGAGAGCCGAAGACGTACTTTTGGCTATTCATTTTAAACTAATATTACAAGGTCAAACTATTTTCCAGAAATCAGCACTCAAATTTAATGGTAATTTAAAAAAAAATCCTTAGAATCATATAAATAACATGTAAAAGTATCGCATTGTCACTCAATTTTCACTCACTTTTTCCAAACAAGTGCTAAACACTTTGTTCTTAATCTCGTATACTCATCACAACTAATTTTATAATTAGTAATAAAAATAGTATTTTTTATAATAAATCCGTCGCACCAAACCAATCAAATCGTACAACTCTAAGTAAGTCATCAAAACAATCAAAACATTGGAAAAAAGAAAATAGATTAAATGCTGTTACATTAGAAAGATATCAGTTAATTAATGGTAGAACTGAATTTACCCGTGGCGGAGAAGCAATTTTTGTAAAACCTAACCAACATTATGAAAATATGTATAATAATGTTAAGACTTTGTGTATTGACATGGATTTTGAGTGTGCTGTAATTGAAATAAGTAAAATTGTAATTATAGGTATATACTTATTAATTAAATTTAAAAATATTTTTTGAATGCCTTGAAAATGTATTATAAATATTTAAAAATTAACGTATTATACGGAGACTTTAATATAAATTTTATTAATCATAGTAAATCCTTAAATAAACTATTGGATAATTTTAAGTGGTACATTATAACACATGTAATCAAAAGAACTGACATGTATTAATACTTGTCTTGATAACATCTGTATTTGTGTAATTATAATTATAAGTTCAAATTGGTAAAAAATGCTATATCTGATCATCGTTATTCACTTAGATGATGAGCTGAGCTTACGTACATGTTTTACCATTACTAGAAACTGTAAATTAGAATTAAATGAATGATTGCAATAAAATTATTAAAAAATATACTTCATTTTAGAATACAGTTTCATATTAACTACTTTGATAAAGCATTTCTAATTTGCGCAAAAAAAAAAACACAAAAATCCACCAACAAGTGGATCACTAGAGGAATAAGAATATCTTCTTAGCGCCTTAAAGACTTGTAACTTGTAATAACTAAGTACGATTAGAAGTGTTAAAATCAAACAGTATTGCAAGACATACACAATTATTTATCAAAAAGTAATAAAAACTGCTAAACGTTTTGACTTTGATATAATGATTCATTAAACAATAATGTCTAAAAATTAAAAAACTAAAAAAATAGTAGGATTGGATAGATTCTTCAATCATAAACTATAGTTTTAGCTAAGGAATATTTTCTATTAAACTAAAAAAATATTCCAATTAAAAAAAGCGAAAATGTAAAAGATGTCACAAACTATAGGCCTATATCAATATTAAAAAAGCAATGACCAAAAGTTTTGTAAAATGTAAATTATTCAAAATGGGCCATTCAAAACATGTGTCGGAAAATAAAGAGTGGGATTTCTTGGTTAATTATAAAAAAAAGTTCCTATTAACATGGTTCCGCAAACCGCACCGTTTTTGAGATAATAGGGTGTAAACAAAAAAATGTTTTTTCTTAATTTTTTTACGACATCTCAGGAACAAAAAGAAAAAGTAGCAACATGACCACAAAACCTTTATTTTACAAAACTAAGTAATAACATAAAAAACAAGAAAAATCACAAAAATGTTTGAAATTGACCTCCTTCTACGGTAACGCAGGCTTCCAACCTACGTCTTAGTGACTGACGTACCCGTTCGAAAATGCCTGGAGTGTTTCGTATCATATTGCAGAAAGCAATAATGCGATTTCTTAGTTCTTCATCAGTATTAACTGATGTAGTGTAAACTAAATTTTTTAAGTGACCCCACAAAAAAAATCCAAAACATTTAGATCTGGAAACCGAGAAGAACAAGTCTGTGAGCCTCCTCGACCTATCCAACGGTTCTTATACTGTTCATTTAAAAATTGACGCGCAACTAAACTAAAATGTACAGGAGCACCAAAGTGCATGAACCACATTTCGTTTCTTAATTGAACCAGAACGTTCTCTAAAAGTCCTGGCAGCTCTTCTTCAAGAAAATTACGATATGATTGACCATTTAGCCTAAAATGTTTGCTGATGATGGCCTTCCATTATGTGATTTTTTGTCGGCCCATACATGATTATTATGGAAGTTTATAAACGCATCGCGAGAAAAATTTGCTTCGTCCTTAAATAAAACTTGTTCTAAGAATCGAGGATTTTGCGCAATTCTTTCTTCAAATCATTGACACATAGCCAAT
Organism: Tachinus rufipes; assembly: GCA_963932245.1. NCBI lineage: Eukaryota > Metazoa > Arthropoda > Insecta > Coleoptera > Staphylinidae > Tachinus > Tachinus rufipes. Next base: position 63,382,932 of record OZ010745.1, on the reverse strand, counting down.
CTTTGCGGAAAATCCGCTGGAAAAGAGCTTGTACTCCGCTGTATGTGATTAACATCTGGCTTTTTATTATCCTCCACACTGTAACGTGACTAAGGTTTAGGTTTAAAGCTATTCTTCTAGTGCTAGTTGATGGATCGTCTTCGATTTCATGAAGAACATCTTCTTCAATTTGCGGAGGTAGCAGGCAAGGTCTCCCATTTCCTGCAGCTCTTTTATGTTCACATTTAGTTTGATGTAGACGTTCGTAAATACAAATGAATGTTCTTTCATTTGGTACCTGTTGGTTTGGAAACCTTTCTTGATAAATTCGACGAGCTTTTGCTGCATTTCCATCGGCAACGCTATAAACAAAATGCATATCGCAAATCTCGCTATCACTGTAATTATTCATTTTGCAATTACCACCAAGCAAAATACTAGGAATGGGCAAATTAATAGGGTAATAAAGATAATAAGTTCCCGCGATATTGACTCCTTTTGAAAAAAGGTTATTTAACAACTAAACGACAATTTTCAATAACTCAAATACATGAACGCTGACGACTAGATCAAAAACAAATGTTTTTATCAACAACAAAACATGTTGCTACTTTTTTTGACTAAAAGTACCTTTTTTGTATAGATAATATTGGTGGTTCACAATGTGCTTTCAGAATGCCAATTTCCAAAGTCTCATAGAAATTAGAGTTGTAAAAACCACACGCAACCCTAAAATCTCCGTCAATGGCACATAAAAAAAATTGAATAAGTGCTTAAAAAGTAGCTAATATTAATGCTAAGATGTGTACAAAAGCTGAGTTTTGTATCTCAAACGGTTCCTGAGATATCGTCAAAAAATAAAAATAAAATATTTTTTTTACACCCTGTATCTTGAAGACGGTGCGTTTGCGGAACCATGTTAATATGAACGTTTTTTTTTAATAATTAGCCAACCAATCCCACCCTTTATTTTCCTACACATGTGTTGAAACACCCTGTATAATATGATGAATGTTGATTCTAGAACACATTGCCAACATTTATTCAAACAATTCAATATACAACTCATTTATCAAGTATTGATATATCTTAGAAAAGAACTTAACTTATTTTTACAGCTTAACATGCATCATAATTATTTTATCAGATTTCGACTTGCATTGCTAGAAGTACCAAAAGATAAACTAGAATTCTATAAAAAAAGTCCCTTATTACATCTGCATTAATATCTACAACAAACTACCACAAACGTTTAAACATGTTATTACAAAAGTGTTATTATTCCTACAGTAAGTATATGCTAGATAAAATGTAGAATACTGTTAAATAACTTTACTTCTCAATTTCTTTTTAAGTAGTTTTAGCTTTATGTAATAGTTTTTATAATTGTGTTGTAATTAATTGTATTTTTTTTCTTAATTTGTTTTTAAATATTTTTTTAGACTGGGCACCAGAAAACAATTCTTTTTGTTATGCACAATGCATCTATATTGCAAGACCCAATTTGTCAAAATAATATAAATAAAACAATTACTAAGTTCTTTTTTAATTTTAAATACGTTAATAGAACCTTTTAAAAAAGTTACATATTCAATTAATTAATAAAATGAGCAATAAATAACTTGAAATTAAAGGTAACTGCTGCAAAAATTTAAAACAAAAGTAACTAATAAAGATTAATTAAGATATTAACGGGTTTCTCTTTTTATGTTTATAAATTTTCAGTAATTTAAATAAATTTAATTCTATTCTGTTCGTTACTTTGTGGAGTATTTTTATATCTTCTGGTTTTTGGAATGTATGTCTATGTATCTTCTGGTGGGTGCATCTAAATAAACATAATTAGCAACCATAATAACTCTGTTTGATGTTTTTACACCTACTGCTAAAAAATAAGAATTACTACTGTAGGCACTGTTTTAGTTGCTATAACCCTGATTAATATGTTTTTAAATTAATATTACATTTTTCTGAGAAATAAATATAAACAGTTATACGGGTAAGGTAAGGCTTAAAAATTATTATCTTTGATAGTAATTATTATTTTGTTTATTTTCAAAATTTGTGACTGAAAATATTTACTAAAGCTATAAAATATATTTATATAACTATGTATTTAGTATTGCCTTAGATTAAAGTTTTTTTTTAAATTCGTGATTGTTATGGCCAGTCCGACTCTGGCTATGGAAAACATAAGTAATAACCTGACCTCCATAGTTGTGAGCCGTTGTGTGAACTGTGAAATCATATTGAATGCTAAACCGGCATGTCCAGTTTTCAGAGTCCATCTATTTATAGACACTTGCTTTCAGTCAAGTAGTAAATATGCACAGACTCTCAAATCAGGTGATTGATATGTATTATAATTTATTACATCACAATGATTTATATAATTTTAATAAATTATAAAAATTAATCTAAAAAACTAATTTATAAAAATAATTATGACTAAAAATCTTAAGTAGTTTTAATATAATGAAAAGTAAACTAGTAATCTAAAGTAGGAGCTATAAAACAAAAATTTTAAATCCGCAATAATTAAAGCAAACAGAGATAAATGTGACAAAAGATAAGACACTATTTCTCTTAAAATTGAAGTAAAAAACTTAATTTGCGGACAGCGTCTGGCTCTGACAAAATTAGCATATAAAATCTTTTAACTAGGCATGTATCTTTTAACTATATTATTATTAATCCAGTATTACTGTAACTGATAAACAGTGTATTTGAAAACAAAGTAGGTAAACGAACTAATATTGTAAAGTAAACACTTCTATAAAAAAAGTTTGTTTTTGTTTTCATTTATTATTATAACTCCCCGCGGTCCGACAAATTCCGAATTTTGTCCAAACTGTACCAGAACGTCTTCTTCGGGAATTTTGGGGACATGTTTTGTATACACCGGTTTTTTCTTCTACGCACCGTTTTTAAGATATTGTCGTTTTCCGGATTGCCAAAAAACCAAATCGGGCCCCTAACGACAGTGCCTTCTTTAAGCCTCAGCTTAACCCCTGCCAACCGATCAAGTCAGGACCAGCAACGTATAGACCAAAAATTGGCAAAACCCAAATTTAGTCTCCAAATCGTAATCCAACCTCGCGACTGAAAACCACTGGGCGCGCAAGCCAAAATTCTCCAGTGAATGGGCGACGCATGTGTTATTAAGATAGTTGTCATCTTTGCAATTGGTGTTAGTCAATATGTTAAAAAAGGTAATGGTGATATCCAATCCCTTGTGAACAAACGTTTGAGCGGGTGGGCTTACTCCAGAACATGAGTACGTGCGAATGGTTTAAATTAAATTTTCCTCCAACCAGCATAAGTGTTAGTTATCAAAAAAATAAAAGTTTCTCTTCTCTGCAAGCGATAAAAGTCTCTATATCTAAGAAGGTAATAGTGACATCCAATCAATTAATGCTGCCAAACACTTGATGAATGACCGGGACGCTCCAGAGCATGATTAAAGACAAGTAGTTTAAACGGGGGTTTCCGCCCATCCACCCAAACATTTGTCATCAAGGCATTGGAAGTTATAAGAGGCAATAATAATACTAATTTCCTGACGACTCACTTCGGTGGATGGGTAGGACACTTCAATTCATAAACCCACTCACCCGACCAAGTGTTTGTTATGAAGAGATTAAAAATTTCTCCTTTCTTTCCAATTCATGATTACCATCTAGTATTTTATTCTAGAGTAACTTTCCACCCGCCCAAGTGATTGTCATCGAGAGAAATTTAATCTCCAGAATGACAAATTCTTGTATTTAACAAAAATTCAAACTAAAACTGATTCATATCAAATTTTCTCAACATTTCTTCAAATAAACTATTTTTTTTTTTTAATAAAATAACTTTTGAAGACAATTCTATATATAAATCCACTTATTGTATTGTCTAAATAATTAATTAATATAACATCCAGAATGCTAATTTCTTGGATACAAGTACAAAGTAATGTTGTTTCCAATCTAATTTTCTCAAAAATTCTTCAAATAAATCATTTTTATTTCCTCACATAAAACGTCTTTAAAAGACTGTTCTAAATATAAATTTACTACCTATTGGCAATGTATAAATAATCAATTTAACCTTCTTAATTTCTTGGATTTAAAAAAGACGGAATAAAACTGTTACAAATCTAAATATTTGCGGTACTCACCGTAATCAGTGTGATAATTGATTGAATAGTTATAATATGTATATTTTTGTTGTTTACTTTGCAAATAAGAGTAATTAATAAATAATTTTATATAAACCCGTACTGAATTGTATATTAATAAAAATATGGATCAAAAGATGCAATTAATAAAAAATATTCTATTAATAAATGGTCCCATAAATAATAGATTAACAAAAAAAAAATGATTAATATAATGATCTCAGATCGATCCAACTATTTCAGTTGAAAATAAAAGAAATTAACACTGATTGTAATTATTAATTTTTGGTACTACAAAGATAATGAAAGAATTTTTACTTTTAAAAAATAAGATTGTTTAAATGACGGCCATCTCTTTGGTTATCCAACATTTAATTCTACGTTCATTTCTAATTAGATTACAGAAATAAAACAATATTACCAAATTCAGTTGATGGTTGTTTAAAGTATTTTATATTATATTTTATCAATATATTGTTAGAAAGCACCAAAATCCGGCCATAAACAGTTAAAATAAACTTATCTGGTTTTGGTTGTAAGCCAACAATATAATTTATAAAAAAAAAATATTGTTAAGAAGAACCAGAATTTGATATAAACTGTTGAAGAGTGCAAAACTTTACATAAAAACGTGAGGAGGCCATGTATCCTTTTGGGCCTTTCTGCAATGACCCTTGCTTACAACTAACTACGCCACTGATTTGGAGATTTATAATAGAAAAAAAAAAACGCTTTATGTTTTTCATTATTTGTCCAATTAGTTCGTGGAACTTGAAAACAAACAGTTACTAAAGACAAGTGTTTTGCGGTTGATGACTTTTGTTGCATAGAGAACATGTCTCGGGCTAATAATTTTATTTTTTAGACATAAACAGTAATTCTTGCATCTAATTTTATCGTGTTTTAATTTCAATTTTGATATTTTTTGGAATGAAGACTTGGTATATTTACAATATTAATAATATCTGTTACAGGTAGGCGGCATTCGCTCCAAATTAATTTTTTAGAAGCCTTATGATATTTGAACGAGAAAAATGCTTTTACATTTTTTTTTTCTAAAAAAAATGGAAGTTGTAATTTATTATTTACTGCCACAAACGATCATTCACAATTTTAAATGTAATTGGTTAAACGTCCTTCCTGAGGTTAGGTATACAGATGATTAATTTTGTATAAAACAAAATACGCCAATAGGACTCAATATAATTTTATTAGTTAAAACATTCTAAAGATACGTGAACGTTTCAACAACTTCTGTTGTCTTCTTCAGCACTACAATACAAGATAATTTATTTTTTTAATTACACAATGAAAATATTAACATTAAGCTAGTCGAATAAAAAAAAAAAACATAAAAAATATTAAAATACATGAGGAATTTTACACATTAAAAACAATTTAATCTAAATAGCAAAAATAGCATACAAATACAACATATTAAAAAAAAAAACATATAACTTATGTAAATTATCTATTATTTACTCACCATATTTCTTTTAGTGTATAATCTGAATTTGATTATTAAATTTAGCAACTAAAGTGCCATAATTCTTAAAAACTCTGTTACACCTATATAGATGGTATCTGCACAGGAAGAAATGAATATTATTCATTCAAGTTTGTAACAATGCTATTATTAATACAACCTGTAATTTAGAACACAGAAACGATTTTTGAGACAAAATATTAGCAAACCACTTTTTTTTCACATATTAGTCGACAAATAAAATAAATTGTCTCATTTTAAATCAAATCGACTGTAGTTATTACTTTAAAATTTATGACAAATACATACGTAAAACCAATTAACAACAATTATAGAAGTTTGTCATTTATAAAATGGATATTTTTGATAATTAGGTATGGAAGTATATAAAAAAATCTTCATCATCATCATTGTCCAGCCGTTTGCGTCCACTGCAGGACATAAGCCTCCTCTAACTCTTTCCAGGCATCACGATGTTGTGCTTTGTTCATCCAGTTTTGTGACACCCTCTTGATGTCGTCCATCGAGTTGGTGGTCTACCTCTACTTCGTTTATCGGCACGGGGTCTCCATTCCAAAAGCCGTTTAGTCCAACGGCCATCCCTAAATCTGGCAACGTGGCCTGCCCATCTCCATTTCAAGTTAGAGATGCGTGTTATAATGTCCCTGTCTCGCAAGGAAATGCCTAGCATGGCCCGTTCCATTGACCTCTGTGTTACCTGCAGTTTTGCTGCGGAACGCTTTGTTAGTGTTAAAGTCTCTGACCCATACGTCATTAAAAAAATCTTATATTATTTTATTTTGTAATTATATAATTTCTACTAATTCAAATAAATACTGATTTAGCATAAACTGTTGATAGAAAACTATATAAAGCAATATATTTATTGATACTGCGTAAATATAGTAAGCACCCCAACATCTCGTTTACTTGCGGTGATACAAATTTCACCTACTCGTACGGTACGAACATGTAGAAAGCAAGTTGTAAGTTGCAACTAGCAAGCTGCGATATAATCGACTTTAAGCTAGAGTAAATGTTGTCATACATTGAAATGAACCCGAACACTTAGAAAGATTGTTGCAACTTACAAGTCGCGCTTTCAGCTTTCTACGTGTTCACGTCCATGCTTGTCAGCGCTTATAATAAGCAACTTATATTATAACTAATAATCGCGCTTATTTGTCAGCTTTCTACGTGTTGGTACCCATATAGTATTTTATTTAGCCACATGGCAATACTATACGGTTTCCAACTAGTAATGTCTGGAAAGGAGAACAATATATCTGCTTTACTTCCTCCCATTGAGTGTGGTGTGAAAATGTTACAAACGATCTTAAATGATGCCATCGACCAACTTCAATTGAATCGGTGAGTCTAAGAACAGTACAAGTCACAAAATAGCGTTCTTTATTTGATATAACCAAAATACATAAAATTCGTTCTCTCATTTAATGAGCGCAAGAACAGTACGTTAAGAGCTATCGTTAGAGCACTATGCACGTTCTATATGTATAGTTGTTTTTTTATTAGTTTTTATTGATGATCTCAAAACTGTCTCAAAAATGTTTCATGTATCCAATTGGTCTTTGAATGTTTTGAAAGAGTTCTTCCGGGTTGTCTAATATCTTTGCGTAGCTGATCTCTACGCAAACGTTATTAAATGATGCCATCGACCAACTTCAATTGAATCGGTGAGTCCAAAAACAGTATGAGTCACAAAATAGCGTTCTTTATTTGATATAACTAAAATACATAAAATTCGTTCTCTCATTTAATGAGCGCAAGAACAGTACGTTAAGAGCTATCATTAAGGCACTATGCACGTTCTATATGTATAGTTGTTTTTTTATTAGTTTTTATTCTATTCAGTTTTTGATTATCTCAAAATTGTCTCAAAAATGTTTCATGCATCCAACTGGTCTATGGATGTTTTGAAAGTGTTCTTCCGGGTTGTCTAATATCTTTGCGTAGAGATCAGATGTAGACTCTTCGCTCTTCGGCTATTTTTTTGTGAGAGCATGTTAAATATAAAGTGTATAAAGAATCTACCTGAAACATGGGCGCCGACTTTTGAAAATGGGGCAGAACTTTTGGACCATAAAATGGTTTTCAGGGTTACTTGTGCGCAGATATTTCAGCTGCATGACTGTGATTTTTTTGTGAATTGCACTTTTGATACTAAATTCAAGAATGTTTTATGCATTTAAGCAAATATTTCAATGGGGGCGCTGCCCCCATGGAATATGTCAATGGGGGCACGCGCCCCGATGCCGCCATGTACTCGGCGCCAATGACCTGAAACACTAAAAAACTTAAAGCGTAACATTCGACAAGTAATAGCAGAAATGTGTCACCGTGTAATGCACTCATTGTTGCATCGTTCTTAGTTACGCTTCAAACAGAACGAAAATCATCTAATCAAAATAATTTTTAAATTTAAATTTATATTTTAAAAATAAATTTAAAATTTATTATAAAACTAAACAATTCATTATTTAATAGGCAATAAAAATTGTGAGCCAACCATATTTAGTCACACTTTAGATTATAAGCCTTGTTGGTTATTCTCTGTCATTGATAGGCAAGAAAAACTCAAGTTTGATATCTGGAATTAATGATCGGCAAGATTTATCTCAAAAAACAAAAAAATCAGATGTTTATACCATACCACAAACAAGAAAACGTACAAAAACAAAAACCGTACTTTTTGGTCAAAAGTTTTAGAGAGATTTAGCAAAATATCAGTAAAATTAGCAAAAAATTCTAATGCTTTTTGTGGTCACCAAAATACCATGTCAATAACGAAAAAAAAAAAATTTTATTCGATATTTGCCAAATGACGCAGTTAAATAATTGAGTACCTACACAAATGCAAAATAAACTTGTCACCATATATCAATAATTACATAAGAGTTAAATCAGGTAGATCAAATGAGTTTTATCTATAGATATGTGAAAACCAAAAGTGTTCCTTTAGAAACAAAAACGGTTACAAAAAGTTGGGATGTAAAAGAATAATTTATAAGAAAGAATTTGAAATCCACAAACCGTTTTTTTTGTGAACCTCAATGAAAAAGAACAGCTTAAGTTCTTTAGCTTAACTAGCTACAGTAGCAGAAAAGACAGCCAACGACAGCAATGCAACTTTGGGCAAAATAAGTTAGATTGTACTTACAGTTTCAATCTTGCCACTTCATTTTAAAACTTAAAAACCACTTAAGTAGGTGTAGTTGCCAAACGATTTCAAAAACTTGGCGTTATAATAAAAACATTAGAATAGAAATTTCTATGTTAACAATGAAACTTTCTTCTATATTTAACTTTTCTTGGATCAAGTTATTTCTTAATATTATGTATTAAATATTAATTATAAATGTCCAAATGCACTTTGGTAGCGGAAACACCAGGTTTACCAAAATAATAATTATAGATATATTAATGAAATTACAAGAATTAAAAAAACATTTAACAAAACATATAATTATTACTGGAATATTACTAACAAATAACAAGAATTAACAAATCAGTTTTGAAAAATAACTAATATGTATAAATATTAGAAAAAATACTGTAGGACATAAAACTAAAAGTAGAATAGTTATTTAGTGCTTTTCTTTAACCAACCATCTAATGTGGAACTCTTCCTTCTAAAATGAAATATGAATATTAGTAATAAAAAATTCATTATTAAAAAAAAAATACAATGACATTCTTTACTTACTTCACAGTCATTCTTTGCATACATCTAGCTTCATTACAAGAAGTATTATTCACAATTTTATTCACTGCATAGTATTTTAATTTAAATTTTTCTTCAAATTGGGAATATAAGGGAAGTTTTTTTAATGCTTCCGAATAGTTAAATTCTTTGTAATTTAGCCAATTTTGTATATCATCATCAGTATTTAAAATGACCGGCATTCTATGATGCATCCATGATAGCGAACTATCTGATTCCGTTGTTAAAACCGTGCATGTCGGTTTAACACCCTAAAAAAATAATATGTATGATATACTACAAAAGGTTTTCAAAACTTACTTTATCGTCGCTTATAATGTTAAACAATCCAGCAAATTTAATAAGATATTTCTCACTAGAGTCCTTAGTATACTCTTCCGGCTTGAAAAGAAAATGTTACATTATTAAACTATGATTTATTTAAAATATTTCTTATTTACCGTCTGATAAATATAATAAGGTTGTTTATTGTTTTCTCCTTGTGTTGTTTGCCATTCATAATATCCTTCTGCTAAAATAACACATCTTTTTCCTGTCGTAAGACTGGGTTTATACAAAGTAGAATTTAACAAATTTTCTAACCTAGCATTATGAGTATGAAAATTTCCTGTAGTATCCGTTTTCTAAATTCAAATAAATATGCAATCATTTTAGAATTATGTATTAGCAAAAAAAACTTACATAAGTTGGTAACATTCCCCATCTCATTGCAACTATACAATAATCTGGATAATTTTCAGTTTTATCTGGAAAATGATATCTGTTTAGAAGCACAGGAACAACTGTACTTGGAGGACCATTGTATACAGGTTTATACTCATACTGAGAATCAATCCACTTAGGTTGCTCTATATCATTTTGTTTATTTTGGTATTTGCAATTTTTAGTAATATCATCTGAGCACAAAGTACTAAAATAAGAAAATATGTTAACTCGATTATTTGGAAACTAGAAGAAGTTTTGAAAACGGATTAACTGATTTTTATTTTTTATTAATTTTGGCAACAAGTAAACCCTAACCGAATCCGGTAAATAAATTTGTTCGTCCATTAAGTTAACACACTTAACCGTAACAAATGTTGCTAATTCCAAATATTCATTTTTGCAATTTTTATGACAGACATTTTAAGACAATTCGTGAAATGTTTAACAAAAGTTGAAATTAAACATCGTGAAAAAAAGGTATAATAAATCTAAAAAATGTGTGGTTCAGCGTTTAAAACACGTAAAATATTAAAACAACTATACAATTTAACTATATGCTAAACGATATGCTGTTAATTTTAAATATTTAGTATGCATTAGAATAATAAGTGTCCAGATTGAACAAGTATATTCTAATACAGGACGTACTAAAGACAATTACAATGTTTTAATGTCTTTACGGAAAATGGCTTATTAAACATATAACATAGATGTAGTGTATATATTTTTAATATGTTTAGAAAATGTAAGACTGCTGTTAAAAACTACCCCTAAGTCTTTCAAAACTGATCTAAAAAAGTTTTCTTTAAACATTATTTTACGTCGATACAATTTTGTACAATATTAAACAATTTTATATCATCAGCAAACAACAGAAATTTACAAAAGTTTAACTTTATTCCAATATTATTTATGAATAATAAAAATAATATAGTCCACAATGCAACCCAAAAGATGGTACCCCAAAAGATACATCTATAGCACAGGATATAGTTTTTTTTACATGTTGCTTTTTATCAGTTAAAAGATATGAGAGTCACTTTAATGTTAAGTTTCCAAATTCTAAAGACTTTAATTTGTTAATTAAATTAAAGTGCTTACCAGATTTCATTGCGTTAAGAATGAATGTTTTGTACATCAATAGGTTGGTAAGACTCAAATTTCCTTCAGAAAACCCATGCTGTTCCTCAATGATGATATTGTCGCAACAACACAGTTAATCTGTTTGTTTGTGTATTACAATTCATAAATAAGAGTGTGATGTTACAATGCTTTCAAACAAAAATACAATAGTCAAACAAAAAATAAATAAAAAAACGCAAAACAAAATATGATTTTCGCTCGCAGACAAGAAATATTATAAAAACAAGAATAGATAAACTAAGCAAATGTGTAAGCAAGAAGACGCAGACACTCACCAATAATATTAGTTCCAAAAAAAACGACAAATGGGAACAAAAAATAGAGGTTAATAATTAACTACAGACAAGTCAATAAAAAACTAATAGGTTACATTACCACTACTAAGAATCGACCATATCCTAGATCAGTTAGCAAGAGCAGAATGGTTCTCTGTACTAGATCTTGTTTCGGGTTTCCACAAAATAAGAAATATCACCTAACAAGAGCAAATTTGACACAATCATTAACTATCCACAGCCTAGAGATGCTAAATCTGTTAAAAGTTTTGTAGCTTTCTGTAATTACCATAGAAGATTTATAGAAAACTTTGCAGAATTAACGAGTTGTCTGAACAAACTAACTAAAAAAGAAGCAATTTTAAATTGGACAGACGAGTGTATAGTCTCTCCAATTATTAAAAAAGACTTTAACAAAACCACCTATATCCGCAATTTGACAAAACATTCATATTAGCAACAGATGCATCAAAGAATTCAAGCAAAGCAATTCTAAGCCAAGAGATTTAACAATATCATATGCATCGAGAACATTCACAGCAGATGAATTGAATAAATAAACGATTGCAAAAGTGCTGGCAGCAATTCATTAGGCATAAAAACATTATAGATCATACTTAATTGGTCAAAAATCTTCTAGATAAAAAAACCCATAATCAAAACTCTGAAAACGTCGGAGCCGAAGCACAAATAAATATTAATGAGTCAAAAAAACTAGCAGAAATCAGAGCAGTAATAACCCAACCCATATCAAAAAAAGAATAACATAATCACTAGTACAAGTATAAGTAAAAATAAAAACAATATAAAAGTTTACAAAGTAATAGATAACTTTGAAACAAATTATGCATCAAATTTAATAATAAGAAACAATAATAATACATTATTACGTCGTAGTCGTAGAAAAAAAATAAGCCAAATATATAATTATATGGAATAATCTCTAAAGACAAATTTGACTTAAGGCAGATATTGTCTAGGCTTGACCACCATCGGTTTTTAAGAATTTGCTAATAAAAGTCTGATTATCGTGCAAATTTTACTAACACAATCATTAATACAAATTAAAAACAAAAAAAATAAAATAAAGTATTTTCACAATGGTCCAATCCAAGTAATAACTAGGCGGATATTGTAGAAGAAATAAATAACTTACAAAACTAAAAAATCTATTATTCATAGAAAAACATAAACAGAGAAGTGTCAACATATGTAAAGAGTTGTCACTTCTGCCAAATAAACAAGACACACAAAAAGAATAAAATTCGTGATCATAGACGATCAGTCCCTTCAATAAAACTACCAACGGCAATTTATATGCTGTTACCATAGAATATGAATTACCCAAGTACGTGCTAACAGTATCCATTCCTAATAAAAAAGCTAAGACAGTATCACATGCAAGTTTTAACAATTTTGTTCTAGTATACGGTCCCATAAAGAAAATAAGAACCAATGTAGGAACAAAATAGTTGCATAATTATCGAATATGTTACATTAATTCAGCAAATGACGACTGGAATGTATTGCTACAATACACCCCATCCACAGTACATTATTACTGTCCTTTCAAACTAATATTCGCTAATAAACCTAATTGATCATGTATGGGCAATTCCATTTCAAACGGACCAGAGCTAGGGGGAGGTGCATTGAGAAACTTGTTTATGTATTTTTTTTAGTTTCTGTAACTTATTAGTAGTCCTTTGATCGGTATATGAGGGTATGAAACCCTTAAAAAAAAATCTACGATTTTTTTAAGTTTTTTTGACGTTTTTTAACTTAATCGCATTTATTGTTTAAAAACCGCATTTTAACTAAAAAAAAAATAAATTTACAAATGAAATCAATCAGATATTTTCCGTAGAATCCAAATCTGGCGCCATTTTAAGTCTATACCCTGTCTATAAGCCGCAAAAGCCATAAAACCATGTTTTTGTTCTCAGTATTTAAAAAAAAAAATTAACCGCCAAAGTTGACGTATTTTGATGTAAATTAATTGGAAAATATAAATTTGTTTTGTGTATTTGGGTTTTAAGAATCTAAAACACAAAAAATCTGCAAAGTGGGCTATTCTTCAACATAAACTCTTACAAATGCACGTTTAGCCGCGCTCAAAGAAACAATACACCAAATACACCAAATATTATTAAAATTGCAGTTTTTAAACAAAAAATGCGATTAAGTTAAAAAAACAAAAAAAACTTTATAAAATCGTAGAATTTTTTTAAGTTTTCATAAAACCAATAAAATAATTATAAAATGAATAGAAAATAAACGACTTAGTCTTAATAATAACTATCAATACAATACAAAACGAAACAAAATTCAATCAGTCATTATATAAAGAACCATGGTCATAAAAATTGCTATAAATATAATATGTAAATGAATTTTTAAGAAAAGTATAATGTTGAATTTAAGTTTAAAAAAAAGTGTAAATTTTCATATCATCTTCCACAAATTATGCAAAGCACTATTGCATTAATAAAGATATATTTTCAAACATATACAAGAGGGTGTGTTGGGAAGAACGGACCAAACTCCAAGAGTGTATTGTACACGTAAAAATAATGTAAAAAAACTTAAATGTGGTTATCCGATTTCCATTTGTTTTTAATTTATAGCGTAATAAAAAATGATTATCTAGTACGCCACAAAAGGTTTCCAGTGCGTTGGAGTGGTTGCGCTGATCCTATTACTTGGTCTCCAATATCTCTAAACTTCTTAGCACTAAATTATTGTTTATGGGGTTGATTCAATTCAAAGATGAAGTGTACAATGTAAAAGTGGACACTCGAGATGCACTAATTCAACGCATTAGAAATGTTGCAGCCGATCTTAAACAAAGACATAATTCAATCTGGGGAGCACCTGTTGCCCTTTGTAGACAAAGCAAAAAATGTTAAAATAAATTCCGGTATTTTTGAACATTTATTATAAGAAGGCTATAATTTCTAAATCGTTAATGTAGAAATTTTATTTATTTTAATTACGCTCTAACTTAAAAACAAATAAAAATCGCATAACAACATTTAAGTTTTTTTTACATTTTACAATGTTTCAAAATAAATATGTTAATACATTGCTCAAAATAATTAGAGAAACACATATTTAGGTCTTAATATATTTTTTTTTATTTTTAACAATATGCAAATCTAATAACGCTTAATTCAAAGACTCACATTTTGTCCGAATAAATTTGCTAAAACAAAACTAATTTTACACATCACTTTTAAGATAACAATAACAATTCAAAAAAACTACAAGATTTAAAGTGAAGCAAGCAAGTATCCTGTCTACATAAGTTGTTAAGAAGATTTGGTTCATTAACAACGTGTGTGTTTTGCATTAGCACGAATTACTGTTTGACATCTTCAAAGCATGCTTCGTACAAGTACGACGGATGTTTTCTTGTGGTATTTTCTCCAATTCTTCGATTAGGGCATTTGTTAGCTGCTGAACGATCTAAAGTGAATCAACCATGGTGATGGCCGCAGTATGAGGCCTTGCGTTGTCTTGCATAAACACAAAATTATTTTAAAGAAAAAAAAAAACGGTAAGTGAGTACATTGTCTTCATATATTTTTGTACAAAACAAAACATTTATTGCAAAAAAAACTGATAAATTCCAAATTTAACATACTATGCTATTATAGCTTGTTAAATTACCCCTAAAACTTTTAGGGGTAATTTAACAAGCGGCTCGCCAAGTTTCAAAAACTTTAACAACCGGCTCGCTCCAGCCCACACCTGCCTATATCATAAGCGGCTGGTATAACATGATCCTCCAAAACAAGATTAATGTACCGTTCAGCGTTTAATTTTCCTAGAACTAGCACAAGCTAACTTCTTTCATCAAGACTAATTCCGCCCCAAAACATCACAGATCCACGACCATATTTTTCGACTTCTTGTATGGTTTGAGCTAAATAGCGTTCATAGAGACGTCGGTATACACGTACTTGACCATCACAACAAGTTAAACAAAATCGTGACTAAAACTAAAACTATGTTCATTTGTGTGAATATCACGTACAAATTATGCTTTACGTTGAGCTACCTAGCCATAAAAACAAGAATTTACAAGTCAAACAAAAATATTTTTCAACGTAAGAACCATTAAGACTAACATACTTGTTCTAATGTTTTTCTAGTAACGCTATACCTTAAAACAAACAAATCTTTTAATAATTCTGCAAAATACAACTTCACTTTTTTTGATTTTTAGAAAGAGATAATAGCCACAGGGTACAACGTTGGGACTGTAAAGTAGATGTTAATTCCTTAAACCGGCATTCATTGCAAAAGCAGAGTTTTTTAAGCACAACTGTGGGGTCTTTTTTTGTGTTTAACCACTTTCATGTTTTTAATTGTGTCTTTGTAAACATTCCCCGTTAGTGTAGTCCCTTTTGACATATACTCAATAAGAGAATCTCTTCGGCGTCCAAGAAAATTGTAACTATCGCTTTTCACGCAAAAAATTGAGTCTGAGCTACCATGAATAGATTCCCTGTCTCATTTGAACTGCCAACACCAATGACTTGAAAATATGACAAGCAATTTTTGGCTCATAGGCTACCGACTTCTTTTAATAAAAACTTTCGCTTCTGTGTTAAATTGCAAATCAATCATTTTTGCGTCTTTAAACTAAAAGACACTATAAAAGTTAAATTATCTTAGTGGATTGTTTTATTACCAATTGCCTTGGGGAAGCAATTATGTTTGAATTGTACACCCTAATCAGCTTATAACACCTCTATATTCAAGGGTAAAAATATTAAATAAATGTACAATATTTTCACCTTTCAATACTACCTCAATCATAATTGGTTGGTAATGAAATAATCCGTTGAGATAACTTAAGCCCATGTCGTAAAGACACTAGGTATATCTATGAGCATACTATAACACCCTTTAATATTCATATGTTTAGATACTTTATGTTAGTATATTTTAAACGTAAATCTGTAATTCCATAAATAGTTTTCTTAAAGACAAAACATAAACTAAATAATAATCTGAAAAGATAAACATTGATATGTTTGGAAACATATTGTCTATCTAATATCGTAATAACATTTATTGCAGTAGTGTTAAGCAAGTCATGAGCAAACATTTATTAATCAATTTCATATCAATTTATATTTGACTCAACACAATTATTGATTTAAGAAATAATTTAAGTAATTTTCGGCAGATTCATACACTCAAAACTAATTATCTGAACAAATTATTATCTTTACATGTCATGTAAAGTGTGGTTACTTTTTTATAAATATTATTATTAAATTATCAAAGGTCAAGATGATTGCTTTTTAATAATATATTTACGGAACAATAAAAAAATATTGTTCTGTGCCCTATATCATAAAACCAATCATTTTGACCTTTAACATGCACTTATTAATTTATAAAAAAGTCAAATAAAATAAGATTACGCCTATAATTCAATATTTTAAGGTGTTATAAATAGAACTGTATGGCCAAACTGTTCAAAGTAAGGCGGGCAGCTTGTTTTTGGACTAAGTAGCTATGTAGCTATATGCGTCATATTCACATTCAAAACCTTCACTTGAAAATTATTATTTTTTATTTTAATTATTTAATTGCGGCAATTGTAGTTTTAATAAAATTAAATTTACTGTTGTAGAAGATAATTTTAGATTCATTTTCATTTATTTTACAATTTAACAGAAAACTGAAATATTTTGCTATTATTTAAAAACTAAATAAATAATTAGAATAATTAATTATGCACCAAGTGCATTAGGATGATAATAATTGACGGAAAAGATTGTTAATTAACATGCAATATTTAAAAATAAACATTTAATAAAAAAATCAGTTAGTTTTAAAGTATAATAATATTTTTTTATCATAATTGTAGTATAATGCTTTTATACAGGCTCGAATAAATGTGGGAACACCCAATATCTGACTGCATTTTTAACTTATTTAAAAAAAAAATGTCTACGACTTACAGTTTTTGAAATATTTATTAAAATAATAAAACAAAATGTAGTAAGTTTTTAATGATTTATAGTAATAATAATAATCATATTTAATTGTAGTTGACATTTTGCTTTAAATATTCACTTATGTTTACGTTTTTTTTTATTTGTATTGAGAATAACATAAAAATAATAATTGTTTTTACTTGTTGCTAAGGTAATTGGAACATAATCTACTACATTTTGTTTTATTATTTTAATAAAAATTTCAAAACCTTAAGTCGTAATAAAACCTTATATCATTGTAATTGTTGAAAAATTATTTTTCTAAAAATAATAGAAAATACAGGTTGTTCCATTTAAAAAAACTGACGATGACGCCATATCTCGTAAAACAAAACTTTTATTAAAAACCAAAATACTTCACTATATAGATTAAAATTTCTAAAAAACTTTTATTATGGTCATTTTTTACATAAACTAAAAATGCAGCATATAATTTACCCAACATGTATATTGAATTATATATACATGGTCAATCGAGAGAAACGGACCAAACTTTAGAAATAAAAATCGGATAACAATATTTGACATTTTTACATTATTTTCAAGTGGAAAATACACTCCTGGAGTTTGAAAGTCCGTTCCTCCCGACCCTGTATAAGTATAGATAAAACTTTAAATATGTAAAACAAGAATGTTCATCATTTTTTCTTAAACAGATGGTTTCAATAAAAAAGTATCAAAATGCAAACAGTTTAGAGACATATAAGTTATATTTATTAAAAAATAAAAATTCATTTTGAGTAATTTATATTAACAATACAATTATAACAATTATTCGTATGAATATTTAGATGTACAACTTGCTCAACCACTTGATTCTGATTAGAATTTTCAGCTCCCATAGTTACGCACGTTGTGTTAACGACATTTTTTCTAACAATGACACCTCGGGCTTAAAATCATGTCTAACGCAAGAAAAGCTTTTTTCTTCTGAAGTACTGCAATAAAGCATAAAAATGGCCTGCTTAGACTTAAAACTGTTTCTTATTATGTTAACTTTAAAAAATAATTTGAATCGATATTATAAAACTTATCGTGGGATAAACAAATTAATGAAAAATATCCAAAAACAAGAATTTCCCATGTGGCCGCCCAAAATTAGTGAACAAAATTTGTAGAAATACCTTACTTAGTAATAGAACTAAAATTTCAGAAACATTTATTCAAAAATATAAAAAAAAATAATTAGTTTTGACAAACTTTAGAATTAGGTTTGAATTTTTGTTTGTGAATTAGCGATCAAATTTGATCATACAAAAATGTTCACAAAAGAATTATATTTTCTGATATATCAACATTTTCTTCTTATGAAATAGTTGCTCTCATCATTTCCAAACATGGATGTCATGTGATTATAGGATTCTTCTCCGCCCGTAATGCTGGCAACTTACATTACACTATCATTTAATCGTTCGTGATTAATTAAACAAAAAACTTGGTTTATTTAAAGAAATTGTTTTTTGTTTAATTAAACCTTTTGTAGATTGCTAAACAAAATACTTGCATAAAAGTAAAATATTTTTGAATCTTTGAATAAATTGCAAAAAACGTTGCTAGACGACGTTATGCCGTAGTTAGTATAATAAAGTTACTTTAAGTAAACACAGAATAGCAGAAGAAGATGCTGGAAAGAAATTATGAAATATAGAGGGTGATCCTTGGGGAAAACAGTACAAAATAGTGATGAACAAACTGGGAGAAACGACAAAGAGAGTCTACCTAAAAGAAGACAAAGAAGAAGAAGTCATAATTAAGAAATTGTTTCCCAAGGGAGAACCGGTAGAAGAACCAAAAAAAGAAGAAGAAGCAACAGTAGAATAGATAAAGGAGATCATACAAAAATTGACTAACAACAAAGCACCAAAATAACAACGGACAAACGGACAACAACAACAGAGATTGTTAAAGCAGCTCTAGACGGGAACGGGGTAGAAATAACTCAAATAATCAGCAGATGCATGAAAGACAGAATTTTTCCAGAATGTTGAAAAAATACCACCCTAGTACTGAATGAGAAAAAAAAAAAAAGAAGTAAAAAAAGCAATGTCATACAGACCAATATGCTTATTATACACACTAGCTAAAATAATAGAAAAATAGAACAATAATAGAAGAAAAATGAAGATGGGAATAGAAACAATACGGATTTACCAAAGGAAGAACAACCTTAGGAGCTATAGACAAAGTAAAAGTAATAACAAAAGAAGCAAACAGCAAAACGTAACACTGTGTAATGATAGCGTTGGACATACAGAACGCGTTTAACAGCGTGCTATAGAAAGCAACTATAAAACAATCGAGACCATAAGGAGCTACTTAAAGGGTAAAAACCTAGTAACCAAGAAAGGAAGATTCAAACTTACGAAAGGGGTACCACAAGACTCAGCACTAGGACCAAAACTATAGAACCTTGTTTATAATGAGTTACTTCAAATGAGGTTGCCGGAAGGCGTGACAATAACGGCATTTGCAGACAACGTAGCACTAATAGGTAGGGACGCAGAAATGGAAGTACTAAATGGAAGACTAGAGCTAGAGCAATAGATATGATACAGTTATGGATAAAAAATAAGGGTTTGAAATTAGCAACACAAAAAACAGAAACGGCTTGGCGACTTAGAGAACTAATAGAAGAACAGGGTAGATACAGGTAGGAGACCCAAGTGATAACCACAAGAAAAAAAATCAAATACCTCGGAGTGACACTTAAAGCAGAAGGATGGAATAAACAGGTTAAGAACAAAGAAAACGGTCATGGGAACAAAAGAAATAGAAAGAAAGCTCCGGTAGACTCATGCCAAACAACGAAAGTCAAAGAAAAGAAGCCAGAAGGCAGCAAGAAGCAAATTGTTATATGCCGCAGAAACATGGGAAGAAGCCATGAAGACAAAAAACAAACAGGAAAGAAATAAGAGAAGCTACAAGAGCCAGTTCGTCACGGATCAGCGGCGCTTACAGAACGGTGTCACAAGTGGCAGTAGAAATAATTGCGGCAACACCTCCCGTAGATATAATGATGGAAAAAAGATTAGAAATAAAAAAACAAATAAAAGAAGAAACCAGTAAAAAGGAAGCTAAGTTAAAAGCAAGAGAGAAAACAATAGAAGATGGCAGAGACAGTGGAATAGAGAAGAAAAGAGAAAATAGACAAGAAAACTAATCCCGGAGATAAAAGAAAGGGTAGAGAACAAACCCAAGAATTGCTATTATACAACACAAACAATGACCGGACATGAAAAGTTGTTGCAAAAAATTAAAAAAATTAAGGCAAGCAAAAGATGTATATTCTGTCAGAAAGAAACACACGATAATGCAAAATGCAAAGCCTGAGATGAATATAGAAAAGAACTAGAAAAAACACTGAAAAGCAAAGTAGATAAAACAACAATCATTAAGAAATGCTTAAGAGATGAAAATAAATGGAAGGCGCTAAGAAACTTTGCAACAAGAGTACTAAGAAATAAAATGAAAAGTATGACAATGAAAAAATATAGAAAAAAAAACAAACAATGGAAACAAACACACAAAATAAAAGCCATAGAAGAGAAAAGAGAGAAACGAGAGAAGCAAAATGGAAACAACAAACCAAAGAAAAAGATCAAAAAGAAAGAAATAAGGAAGAACAGGACAATTATACATACCAAGAAATAGAAGAGAAACTACGATGCCAAACAAAATTGCAGAGATAAGAAGAAAGAGAAAAGAAATATTGAAGGAATGCAGAATAACAGAAATAACAAGGCAAATACCAAATGGTAGATACGCCATCTCGAAGTTGACGGATAACGCAACTTTTGAGATGATCAGAAGATATCTAGCAACGAAAGGACACAAAAAAGTAATCCCAGATGGAAATACAAGGATATCACTGAAAGTAAGACTAACAAATTTAGGATTGCCAGAAGGAATACAACTAATGAAACTGCATAAACTATTCATGAAGAAAAGAAGACACAATAAAGAAGAAGTAAACAAAGACCTAAGAAAACTAAAAACGCATCTGAGAAGCAACCAAATAACTAGAATAAATAACAAACGGATTGAAGAAAGAAGAGAATTGTAAAGATGGATATCAGTGCAATAAAAAAAATATAGAATAGAATACTTTTTTTATCTACCACCAAGAACTTCTTTAATTTTAAAGAATCAAATATACTTATAATTAGATACAAGTCAAGCAATATATAATCCCCAAATATGTTATTTATTTTTTTAATTATTTTGTCAATCATACAAAAATTGTGAACATATTGTATATATTTTTATATCTTCTCTCTCATCCGCCATCATTTAAAGTGTGGCATATGTATTATATTTTATAAATATTATGCATAATCTACTTCAATATTGACATTAATTTAGATCCAACTAATTTTATTTTCAATCTAACTAAAACTTATTGAGTGTAAAGGTTCTTAGTTTGACTCCTGGTTGTTAGTCAAGTGATTGATTCAACTACCAAAATTTGTAAAAAAATTGATTTGATTTTGCCGCTGCATTTAACTTGATGTTGTCATTAATTCTGTCAAAATTTACAATTGGCCTCTAAATTATATTAACTCAAATCTATTTTCAACAAGATAGATGCCCAGCTCACTGTCTCATAAAACATTACAATACAGTTGATTCCGCTTAATCAGACCACTTCGGGACCCTTTGAACTGATTAAGCGCGGCCGGTCCGATTATGCAAAATTAACAACAACAACAAAACTTGTATTTGTTGTGTTTGTTGGCTGATTTTTAACTTGAGTTTTCAGTACCTCAACTTTATTTAAATGTGTTGAACCGTTCCTCGGATTTTCAATTTTAACGTGTCTACACAAACGCATGTGCGACAAACAAAATTGAAAGACTGAATGTATGTGTTATTTCTTTCCGATAATTCCCGCATCGTGTTCACAAAAAAGTTCCTATTCAGTTTACGAGCACAAAAAATGTAAAAAAAATAATATTTTATAAAGGAATTTTGTCCCAAATAAGCAATGTAAATTACAGTTATTTCTATAGTTTTGTTTTTGTTCCTGAAGTTTTGGTGCATATAGGCGGCTGGACCAATAAACCAATGATCTGATAAAGCGGAATCGATTGTGTATACGTATGGTGATTCATTAACCTCCAAATCATTTTTTTTTCTTGAAATCGCGTATATAAACTTTCTATAATAAAAAAAAACACCTATTATTTCTTAAGTCACAGCAAGTTTCATTAGGTTGTTACCAAATAAAAGTTTTATTGGTCAGTCACGGCAAGACAAAAATGATTCTTTGCAGTGGTATAGTATTACTTTAAATATTTTTTGCAACATGCTTTTATTACATATTTACATTACGTTTGTTATTTGTTACATTACAGTTGTAAAGTTATTTTATTTTTAATTTTTTTTACTTATTTGCTGCTCTACCTACTCGCCGCCATTTGTTCTTTTACCTTTCTTATTTTGTTGTGTTTTTGTTTAGTTGATGTTATTAGTTTGTTCCATGTTTATCTTTATATCATTCAACTTGGTTTATTTATTATTGTTATGTAGCGTATTTTTTTAATTAATTTTTTTTTCTACGTTTCAGTTTTCTTAACGTTTTTAGTAGTTAGTTGTAAGTGACTACTTCGTTGCCTAGTATCGTTTTCTTTGCCTTTCTATTCTTGATGTGTGTACATGTATATTGCTTCTTCTTCTAGTGCTATGTCCGTAAATTCCTTCCTTTGTTTTTATTTCTTTGCATTTTTCTATTTTTATATCTTCTATATGCATTCTGTTGGTATTAGCATTGGTAGTTTATGTATTATTTTTAATATTTTGTTTTGTTGTCTTTGTATTTTTTCTGTATTTGTTTTTGTTGATTCATAATAAATATATGTTATTAAATAATTAATTTTAGCTCTTCACAAAACTCCTATTATTGGTGCACTTCCTTTTATTATTTTATTGATATTTGTATCTCGTATTAGCTTCTCTATTTTGTCTGGTTTGTTCTAGTAATTAGTATACTATTTATTTCAATTTTATGTCAATATTTTTTTTGTTTTTTGTCGTCTTAACGTTCTTTTTATTCTTTCTTTCTTTCTTCCGTGATATATAATACTCTTATCATCTGCATAAGTGTATATTTTTTCACGGCATTCTTAAAAGTCTGACTTACAAACTGTGGCCTCTACCCATCGGGTACAGAAATCCATCATCATTAACGCCAATTTATTCCCCCTGTGGCTCTTCTAAAGTGTGGCTAAGTTTTCTCCTTCAAGTAAGTTTATATAAGCTTTTTTCTGATGTGAGAAATTTGAATCAGCCATCCATTAGATAAGACAAGTTAAAGTAGGTTGGGTAACCTCTTTGATTAAAAATTATACTTCCTTGCCTCATACAGCAAGTATGAAATTCCTACGGTATATTTTACAGGTAAATCAAATTCATAGAGTAGCAGAGACCACTTTGTGAATTTTACTTCGTCTGCAGATGTCAAAATACATTTAACAATGTTTAATCGTCCACACAACGGCTAGCCATTCTTGCGCTCGTTCGTGTGGGATTTGATCAATTTAGAGCTTCGGTATAAAATTTAGTAGTTTGTAACCTTCTTCTTAGTAAAGTACAGCCCTTTGCAGGTATCGGTTTCAAAGATGATCCATATAGTTAATGTTTGGCAAGCCTTGGTCATGGAGGTCATAACTGCTTCAAACGCTTGGTTTTTTACCTCTGTCCACATGAATGGCCCGTGGCTTCCAATTCGAAAAAACTTCAGAACATATTCCCTCAATCAAATCCAAAACTTCAAGAAGCTTAGATATAATCGCTCAGTAGTCAACGCTCCACCAACCAACCTTATAAACTGTCGGTTCGGCGTATTGTTGGGCCTTGCTCTTGGTATTATTTTAAATTAGATAAGGTTCTAAATTCTATTCTCATAAAAGTTCAAACTTTGCTTCACCTTTGTTGGATAAAGATTTATTGCCATCAGCCGTTAGTATTTTGTTCGTACTGAAGTGTTGTCCCAAACAACGGAATTTGTAGGATTGTCATATAGCTTACTTTTAAAGTTTAGTTAATAATAGAAAACCAGAGTATTTATTAATTGCATAAACTTCATATTTTGTTCCTTATTGATCGCGAGTGCTAAGACAATCAGACTGGAACAGTTCCCAAGTAACTTTTCCTAGTCTGATTTACATTCTCCTCTCTTCTTCCACAATTATCACTTTTTTTAATTATCCCGTTTTTTTTTTCTTTTCATTAATTTCTCATATCCGTATTCTGTCCCTCTCTTCTCCTCTTCGCCTATCTTCTTTCCCATCCATTTCGTTGTAATGGTAAAAGTTGATATGTCCTGTAGGGGCATAATAGCACAAGTACTGTTTGTACTTTTCGTCACATTAAAATTTATTGTTTTTATTATTGTTGTTTGCAATCGCATGTAGTCGCTGATTCAATTCAAACAATAATTCATTAAGTATACAAAGTGTTCTATTTAAAAAAAAGTTTAAAAAAATTCCACAATAAAATGAACACCCTGTATACTGAAAATATTTTTAGTCGATGGTTGCGTTCAGTACAACTCATCAGTTGCCAGAGCTGACTCATCAATTGGAGATAAGCAATAATATTTTTTTTTATATATTTGCCGATTAAACGCTGGTGGCTAATAAGTTGCTTTGTCAGCATAAAAGCGTACCTAAATGTATGATGAGTCAAATGACAAGCGCTGCCAGCAAACGATGATTCCCGCCGCCCGTTCAGTTTGAATGATTGACAGCGATGAGTCGTCCTGAACGCAGCCAATAGTTTGTTTAAAACCAAACAACTTTTGTTTCAAATTTTTTTTGAAATTTTGTAGGGTTGGAGAATTATTTAGGTGTTCCGGTAATTTTGACTAACCCTGTATATGCCAATTCTGACAACCACTGACAATTCGAACATAACAGAAATGCACGTTAATATTGCAAATCAATTTTTTTTATTTGAATAATATGCACTGTGATCCAAAAACGTCATTAGTTAACATTGATTTTAACAAATGCGGTAAATACAAACTAGAATTAATAACAATAACACTCATTTCAGACTGCAATTAATATAATTAACTTCAAATACATTTTAAACCATTAATATATTTTTCTTATTTCAATATTATTTATCCAAATGTTGCAATAAAATAACAGTCAACAATAATTACAACATAACGCAGATTGTTTGAGTGAATTGTCTGCTTTTAGCAGTCGTTTGTTCCCGCTCAACTAAATATAACCTATAATGAGATTGTTTTGAAACAATTGTCGTATTATCAATTACAGACGGTATCAATATTTGATAGGTATAATAATAAATACATATACAATTTTATAATCTCACCATGCTATTCGACCACACATGATAACGTTTGTTTATTTTATAGCGGAACTTCTCACATTTGTTTACCACATCATATGCGAAACAGAACTAGAAACATGTGACGAATTATCGATTAACAGTTAGTTACATATGCAACTTCATCTGCAAATGTGAGTTTGCTTTTATCAAGTTTAAAAGTTGTAATTGAGTCTGAGTCTAACTAGTCTAGTTTTTAACAATGATTTGAGAAATTATCTTCCAGTTGTCATTCATTTGATTTATAAATGAAATATTGCTGAAATCTAGTACATATTTTGTGTATTTAGGGTGTGACCTTATTGAAATAAAGCAACACTTTCTTATTTATATTGAAAAAGTTTTACACATAGTTTTTCAGAACAATTACTAAAAATATAAATACTACATATTACAATTTGAATTATACAGGGTGTTAGACAAAAAACGTACGGCTGAATATCTCCGTTATTTTTTAACCGATTTATATGATTCAAAAACCATTTTAAATGGTTTTTTGAATATTATAAAGGCAGGTACACACATATTTGTTTTTATTTTTAATATAGTTGCTATGGCAACCAACTTAATTTTTTTAAATGGCAACATAATTTTTTTATTTTATTTTTTAAATCTTTATAATATTCTTAGTATAACCATGTAAAATAAAAATATACTTTTATAACAAAATTTTTTGATTGACTACTATGTCAAACATAAAACTAAATTTCTACAAAATAAACTGTAGCTCAAATTCCAAACGTTATATGGCCCACTCTTTATATCAAAATTATGCCAATATAGTTTCAGATTTAATAAACCCTCCTGAATCCAGAGAGTTCTAAGAACTATCTGCATGTAACAATAATAAAATTGTAAAAAAATATGTAATAAGGAGAAACAGCTGTTTATTTTGTTGTTTATTTATACATGTTGTTTCCAAAGTAATCTGAAATATTGTTGTCAGTCATCATAATTATGACAAAAAAAGCTTAAAAACTACGATTATGTTCTGTTGTTATTAAGATGCAAAGTGTTGAGTTTATTTATTATTGCAATAATCAATATGTTTTTATTGGTCAAACCAGTGGCTATCAAAATTAATAAAATGGTACATGTTTACTCAATGTAAGTTTTGACAATTAGTTATTATTTATACATACATATTTTTTTGCTTTCAATTGTGTTTAATAAAAACTTTTATGGCGTTTTTGGATGTGACATTTAAGGTCGCTCTGCGGCGACCCAAGTTTTGGCGTAAGAGCAATATCAACTTTTTACATATCCATCTATCCTATAATATAGTAGTTTAAAAAAGAACGATGTCAGCCGAACACAAAAATTTATCCATGATGGAGCTATAATTACTTTGCATCACCAATTGTTATCTAACTGATTTACGTGCTCATAGCACGTAAATCAGTTATTTGAATTTATCTTTTACTATCAAGCGATGTCGTACCACCAAGATGCACTGATAAAGATTTGTGAAAAAGAATTGTCTGTATTTGGTTGGCAGCTTTGAAGTTGGATTGGGTTTGAGTAATTGATTTTAAACTTTTGTTTTTCATTCATCTATATTTGATTGTCTACTTCTTTAGACATTGCAATTTCGTTGCCAGTTGTGATACTAAAATTGTATTGATGGTATTCGGTTTCTTTTGTTGAAGCAACATGATGGAGCTACAACTACTTTGCACCACCAACTTCATATTAGTTGAAAAAATGTTTATATGTTTTTCTAAATGTTTTATTGCGTTTATTTGGTTTTTTTCATACAGTTTTGTAGACCAGATTTTGCAATATTGCAATAACCTTTGTCACATTTAATAATATTACTATAAATGTTGGCAATCTCTTTTTGTATTACGACACCATCTAGTAATGTTAACTCAATAACAAACTTTAATTTGTTTTTACATTTGATTGTATTTTGTTTTTCATGTTTGAATTTGATTTTGCATATGATATTATGAAGTTTTCAAGTGTTGGTACGGTTTATTTTTACGTAAATTTTACTAAATTAAAAAATTCAAATATTTGTATATTATCTTCTTACAAGTGTATAATTGTGCATTTGTCTAGACCAAATTTTATAATAACTTTTCTATGTGGGTTGATTCTTTTCGAAACGGTGGCAAAGCAATTTTCAAGCTGCTTCAAGACTTTAAGTTAGAGTAAATGTTACTATACATTCAAATAAACTCGAACACGTAGCAAGCTTGTTGCAACTTACAAGTCGCGCTTATAAGCAGCAAATATATTTAAAACATTATTTTTCTTCTCTTGTACGACTTTCGTTTGCGGAGTAAGTATGTGTGTTCAATCTGTTTCACTAAATACTATCTATTTATTTTTGTTAATATTTTTTTGAATAATTTTTTGTTTGTTTTTGCAAAAGTTTTCAAAGTTTTTTTATTTTTATTTAACTGTTTAAAAAAAAATTAAAATGTTGCCTGTGCGTTCAACCATCGGCGTGCTGCAAACGGTGCTTGCTTGTTCTCGATACTTAACATACAATTGTAATGTCTTCTACTTCATTATTGAATCAAAATAACAAACAATGCAATACACTTGGAAAATGATAAACAATAAATATCTCAATAACAATCTATTTTATAATACAGAGTGATTTAGGGAAACCGCATGGTTTTTTAACACGCAGTACACTGCAAGTAAAAAATGGTGGAAACCGGTATAGTATCATTCAATTTTGCACGCTAAGCAACTTTAGTGACTATGACGCAGTCGAATGAGCAGCATTGTACGTTTGTGTAATTATGTTAAAAGTGGGAAATCTTTTATTCAAACATAGCGTCTTTTTCGTCGACATTTTAATATAAAAGTAAATAAAATTGCTATTGTGCATAAATAATCTACAAGTTGTGACGGTTTGGTGTGATGATGCAGAATTTGGCGTAATTGGCTCAGATTGCTACATTTAAATGATCACCAACTACAACTACAGCAACAGAGAATAAATATTGGAATGTTTAATTTTAGCAGGATAGAGCCAAGGCCCACATACAGCAAGAGCCTCAATAAGTGAGATTTTTCAGGAACAAATTGTTGTGCCCTAGTCACTTTGTTCTGCTGACCTAACGGCTTGTGGTTTTTCTTATGAGGTTTTCTAAAAACTCGTGCCTATAAAAATTAGCTCCAAATATTTAAAAAATTGAAAAATGCTATTTGCCACAAATTGCAGAAAATTAATCGAGAACTGTTGAAAAATGTTATGAACGTTTAAAGTTTCAAACAAATTTGCATTCAAAGAAGATGTTGCTTTTAAATTATGTTATTTTTCAACAAAAATATAGAGAATTAAAAACAAAATGAATAAGAAATGTAGATTAGCAAAATCAAAAGTAAATAAACAACAAATGTAAAAAATTGAATATAAAATTAAAAAAAGAAAAAAAATATATATAAAAGAGTGAAAATAAATTTTAGAAAAACACAAACAAAAAGCAATATAATAATAATAATAATACGTTCATTTTGTGTTTATTTTTGGTTTCAAAAATCACATAACATTTACAAATATATTTATAACTTTTTTAAACAATAAACCACAATTTTTAGAAACTAACACAATTAAGAAATTTGTATTTTTGTTTATCTATTTTGTTTTTGTTTTTTAACTCTTTTTAATATCTTATTTTTTTTCTTTCATTATGTTCCAAAGTTTTTTTAGTCTCTCCGCACATTCTGCACATTTTCAAATTCTTTTTCAACTAAAATTTTGTCACTTGCTCTTTATTTTATTTCATCATTTTTACTATATCTACCGATCTCTAGGTACATTGGCTTTTTATTTTCAATAGTATGCTTATAATTTGCTCTCTCTATATTTTTTCATAACTTTGTGCCATGTAACTTTTTTTACTTTCTAAAGCTCATTATATACTAATGTTTTTCTATTTAAACCCAGCACTAATCTCTAATATTTTGCATGTATTGCTTCTAATTTTTCTTGTTTCATTTTCATATGTTTGACTTGTACATTATCATACTCTAACATATGCTTTTTTATTCTCATGCAATCAAATTTTTTTTCACTTATTTTCTTTGTCCCACTATTTTATTTGCCATTTTTTTATATTATTGTTTTTGTTTGTCAATTTTATTTTTAATTTTCTACTTTTTTTTTATTTCTCTTTTTAAACACCATCATGTTTGTTTTTTTATACATTTCCTTTCAATCTTTTTCAAAATATTTTTTTAAACTCATAATTTCTTTCATTTTCTTTCTTTTTTTGCAACTATCACCATGTCGTTGGCATACGCTAGCGACTATACTTTTTTTTAAACTACTACTATTTTTTTTGCTTGAGCCAACCTCAGTATTTTTTTTACATCTGCTATGTAAGTCGCAAACAAAGTGGGACTCAATGAGCAGCCCTGTCTCATTCTTTTAGTTGTCTAAAACCTTTTACTAATTTTTTTGTTAATTCACACTCTGTCTTTTCCCATTAAAACTTTATCCACTTGCTCTAATTTGCAATTGTACCAAAGGCAGGCTGTAGTTTAAACTGTGTCTGTAAAAAAGTTGGTTTGCATTGTTGTATTAATACAAAGTTGTATACAACACAAATCAGCAATAACATAAACATAAATTTACATAGTTTTTAAGAAAAATTAGACTTTTGCCAAAATTCAAACGTTATCAAAGTAGAAGTAAAAAAAAGATATTATAAATTTTACAAATTTTGAACAAGTGCAGAATATACCTACTGGGAAACCAAAATGAAAATGTGCCTGATACTCTACTTCCGGGTGATGCAAAAAAGAGTACAGATGAGTTACAAGTTTGATCCGGTTACATTTCCAAAAAAAGTAATAGAATTTTTACATAAAAGCATTAATTTACTAAATGTTTGCAAAAACTGTATATGTGACCTGTTGTAAATAAAACAATTAACTTGTTCGGATTCTATCTACAGATAAAATCTAAGTTAGGCTATTTTGGAAGATAATGAAAACAAATTAAAAAGATATTAAATGATATGCAAAAAGTCAAACAGTTATAACTTAAAATCAAATAAAAATAAAACAAAATACAATAAAAGCGAGCTTGACATTAAATATAGGATAGTTCAAAGTAGAAAAGCATTTACAAATAAAAGAAATTTATGTTTTATATTGTCTTGAGAATTAACAAAAAAAACTATTAAATATATACGTGTAAAGCGTTTAAAATAGTAAGACACATGGAGGAATTGATCAACTAGTTATAAAAGAAACATTGGACAGTACGAGACAGATAAAAAAATATGTAGAAACTATAAAAAATGCAAATATTAGCTCAGAATAAGACATAATAGCATGCAAACAAAACTGTGTGATTGATGACTCAAAAAACAATTCATTTTAGAATTATATATGTAATTTTCTATTATCTGTCTATCTAAGTGATCGCATCTTGTTGAATTCAATTAACATAAAGCGATTAAAGCAATTAAATATAAGAATATTAAACAATAATGTGAATACATTATATTTAATTGTCAGTTGTCTGAGTGGAATATACCTACTAACTACAATTAAAAAACAAATAATCAATATTAGTTACTAATCAAACTAAAAAATAAAATTAAAAATTGTTAAAAATTTTTTGCTTTGATTTATTTTCCTATAAAATCCATATAGGAATAAAGAAAAGCAAATCTAATTTAATGATTGCAATTAATAAAATTATTACTAAACAATCTGATTTGTCATAAAGTGTCTCTGGACTCTGAATTGTGTATCTTATCTAAATAACATGTTTATTTATTGATAGTCCCAAAAATATTTTATGACAAATTATAGTCTAGTAAAATTTGATTGCACTTTTGCACTTTTCACTTTAATTTTTTATAAATTAAAATGGCGATATAATAAATTAATAACAAACATACACTTAATGATAGATTAGATAAAACAATAATAATAACGTTTTTATTTCATTTTATTATTACTTTTTTATTATACAGTTACTAACATATTTTATAATAAATAAACAATAGTAGGTTAGTCAATGTGTTATAATTAAAAACACATTTGCTGTGTAATATTTTTTATACTGAGTTGACCACAGCATTTATTTTTTGTTTTATTCTCCTGTTTTTTTTTTAACTAACTAAATGTTCAACAGTACCACTATAGTACTGCCTTGTCTGAAACCCTTTTATTGTTTAACTAAACATAGATTGTTTGCACAAGGCGGTTGTCGGTTGTCTTTTCTAAAACAAAAGCAGCAGGTAAAATAAATTTGTCTACATATGTTGATGCTATTGATGTTATTTGGATCTTTTATTAACGACAAGGTATACATTGACCATTTAGTAACACCAATTTATCCATACGAATTATAGTAAAAAAAGATTGTAAAAAGTACTGTTTATTTTAGTAACTAGAATGAACCAAATGACAAATCTAGTTTTTAAACTCTTGGTGCTAGTACTTGGCTAAATAATATTTTGATAGTTTTTTAATCACAATGGGTTAGCAGTATTTACTGGTACTGCTTAGCTGCTTCATCTCCAATAGATTTTCGGAGCCTGAATCCTGTCAACAGCTTTGACCCATTTTAGGAATAACAAATGGTTTAAAAACTAAACTCAGAAAATTCTTGCTAGCTGTAGCCGTATCAGACTACGATGTGATTGTTTCCACTGAAGCCTGGCTTTCTCCGGACATCAGTGACTATGAATTAAATTTAAAAAGCTATCATTTATTTAAGTGTGATCGTTTTGCCCTAACAAGCTCTAAACAAGGCGGAGGTGGTGTTTTAATTGCTATCAAAACTCACCTCAAATCTGAATTACTTTACCCTACGTTTATTAGTGTTGAACATTTGTTTGTAGTTGTTAAGTTTAATTTTATATAATTTGTTCGGTATATTTACCACCCAATTTAACTAGTGATAAATATCTTGACCATTGTTGTTCCGTCGAATCTATTGCCGACGAGTTTCCAAGCAGTGAACTAGTTACATTACAATATACCTGCAGCGTCTTTAGTTAACGATGATTTATAGGAGTATAGGAGTAATTTGTAATGATAGTTACCCTGCTCATTTAGTTGCTAATTTGTTTGGGTTCTTAAACTGCGTACAATGCATTTCTATTTCAAATAGTGAGGGTGTGTTTTTAAATTTATGTTTTACCAACGATTATGATATTTCTGTGATAGAAGCTGTAGATGTTTTGTTAAATATAAGCCAACACCATACTGCGTACTTCTTAACTATAAAATGTGATACTATCTGTGATGATTTTAAACTTGCCGACTACAACGCAATCAATAATTATTTGTTGAATGTTGATATGTGTCTTGATGTATTTTATTCTGTAATCAGTTATGTTATTAATTGTTTTGTCTCTAAAAAACTGTGGTGTGAAAGCAATTTTTCTATTTGGTTCAACAAAGAATTGATACAAGCAATATATTTTACAAACTGAAAGTAAAATTCAAAATAATCCAAAACATTGTTGGAGATTTGTTAATGAGACCAAAAAACTAATGGTTTTTCAACCACAATGTATTATAAGGATCAAACCTGTAATAATGGGAACGACTTTGTCAATAGTTTTGCACATTTTTTTTCTTTAGTCTATGATAACAAAACTCTATTATTAAATTTTAATAATAACGTAATTTATTCAAATTTTTCTATAAGTTTGTGTGATGTTTTTAAAGGAATTGTAATCCTTAAATGTAATTTTAGCGTTGGACCCGACAACATTTCTTCTTTACTGTTAAAAAAGTGCATATATTCTATTGCAAAGCTATTGCACTTACTTTTTAATGCTTCTTTGAATGAAACTAAATTTCCTCAAATATGAAAACAAAGCTATATTACGCCTTTGTTTAAATCTGGAACCAAAGAGAATATCATTAACTATAGAGGTATGTGCATTCAATCTGCCATCCCTAAATTGTTTGATAAAATTGTAACTGATCAGTTACAATAGATGTGCAAAAGCATCTTACTGGAAGAGCAGCACGGATTTTGTGGGGGCTTTCCACACTTACTAATTTATTTTTTTATGAAAATGATATTTTAAATTCAAGTTGATTCTATCAATACCGATTTTTCAAAGGCGTTTGATCGTGTAAGCCACAATATTTTAATTGCTAAGCTCAGGGCTCTGGGTTTTCAGCATGATGTGATTTCCTGGTTATTTATCTTTTTGAAAAATTGCACGCAGTGTGTTAAAATTAATAATTTTTTTGTCTCAGCTCATTTGTGTTTTATCAGGTGTTTCTCAAAGATTTCATTGTGGACCAATTTTATTTTTGCTTTTCATTAATGATCTTCCACAGTATATTAATTCATCGTCATTCTTTTATGTGCGGATGATTTAAAAATTTACAGAAGAATGTTTTTTCTTAATGACTGCCATCTTTTACAACTGAACTTAGACTATATAAACAATTAGTGTTTTATTAATAAATTGTTCTTTAATGCTAATAAATGTTTTTCAATAAGTTTTCATAGAACTTTGAGTAAAATTTCTTATAACTATGTAATTGATACTAAAGTATTGAACAAATTCACACAAATAAAAGATTTAGGCATAATTTTTGATCATAAACTTACATTTGTTGAACATATTAACATCATGTGCAATCGTGCCATAAAAATGTTAAGATTTACAACGGATTTATCACTCAGAACACTAAAATTTTTATATTGTGCGTTGGTGCGTTTGCATTTAGAGTACGCTCAGTCAGTTTGGAGCCCTGCTTATGATATTCATAACTTTAATATTAAACGACTTCAAAATAAATTTTGTCGTTTATTGTCCTATAAATTGGGTATATTATCTGTAAATTATAATTACAGTTACATTGCCTCACTCTATAATCTACCGTCCTTGAAGCTTTGTCAAAAAAAAGCCAATTTGTTATTCTTGTATAATTTAATTATGTCAGAGATTGATTGTCCGGAGCTACTTGGTACTCTTCTATTCTATATAGCATTCTTCCTTATTCCGTGAGTTTACCCATTCTACTAATTATGGTTTTAATAATCCCCTGAGTAGAATGTGTAGATTTGCAAATACTTTACCAATTAACTTTAATTTATTTCGTGTCTCTAAGTCTACGTTTAGAAGTCAGCTGACTAATGTTAATATGTGCAATTTTTTGTATATGTTATTTTTGTATGTTTTATTTTTATTATTTTTGTAAAACATTATTAATTATGTATATTTGATGTAGATGTAAATGGTAAGTTTTTTTACCGTAAATAAAGAATTATTATTACTTTCAAACAACTAGTTTCATTGCTGCCGTTAGTAATTTTTGGCAAGTAAAATATATTATATTAAAACAAAAAAAAAACCAAAGGAGCATTAGCCTAATAAACAGCACTTTAAAGTTACTAACGGCAATAACAAAAAACAAACTAAAAGTACAAATAATTATTACAAAAAAACAAAAAGGTTTTAGAAGGAATTGCAGTTTCACAAATGCAACATTCATAGTCAAACAAACAGTAAAAAAATCAGTGTAATACAACAATCCCTTTGCTTTGTGGACCTACAAAATGCGTTTAATTAAATAAAACACAAATACATACTGAAGCTGATAGAAACTGAAGGCGTAACCCAAAACTAATCAAAGATATCAATAAGAGCAACCAAACCATAATCAAAATGACAAAAGGCAAAACACAGATAACACTCATAAAAGGAAGAATACGTCAACGGGTCTCACTCAGCCCTAGGCTGTTTAACATGGTCACAGATAAAATAATATGTAATGTAAAAAAACAAAAAAGCTATAAAATGGGAACAAAATCACCATTATATGCTTTTCCAATGACGCATAGCCTACAACAAAGAAAATCTGCAAAAGCAACTCTACACATTCAACACAACAAGAATGACAAAAAATACAACAAAAGACAACTGAAAATACCAAAGAAGAGGTGGTTAGATATCTACTAACTACAAAAACAACAACAGAGACAGAATGAGAGGATGACAAACAGGAGTATTCTTAGTCAATAGAAAAAGAAGCAAAAGATGATTTGATAATACTCTAGACGTCAGAAACCAAATTGACTACATTCTTCTAAATCAAAAACACAGAAACAGTTTTACTAGAGTAAAAACTTATCCAGGCGCAGATATACATTTATAACATAACCCAATAATAGGAAAAATAAACATTAAAAATAAATAAAATATGTACATAAAAAAATTGAAGAAAGCAATAGACCGTAGAAAAAAAAATTATGACGGTGGAAAAAGTTTAAAAAAGCCTCTGTCAGATTTAATTTATTTATATAATAATAAATAGATCTGTTCCAACCTACTACAGTTGTCATCTTTATGCAATTGTTTATACTAAGTAATTTGTTTGTGTGCATAGTTTGAGCGGTTTGCAAACTGTTAGCAATTGTAGGTTGGACCTAATAATAGTTTAATATTTGATAATTGTTACAAAGCATTTACAATCAAAGAGGATGACAAATGGATGTACTCTCTTTAGTCGTTCACTAATTTCTTCTAGCCGATTATGAACAACAAGAAGCAATAACTAGTTTAACAAATATTTAAATAATAAAGTACTGTATAAAACTTTTTACCAATATAATATGTATATAATTTTAATTCTAAAAATATGGCATCAATATACTTTTTTTCTGATACATCTTCAATCTTCAAGATTTTATAAACCAGATTTTTCATAAATAGTTTACATATGCAGATGACATATGTATTATACAGGTATAAATAAAATAATAGAGCTTTTCAAATATTTCTAGAATTTTTTTTAATAACTATTGAACACACATGGGGTTCCGAAATTGTATGTTATTGTTAATTTGATCTTTTAGAGTAAACAAGAAACTTGATCCAACGTCTTGAAGAGCAAGTTTTGTAATATTGTTGCAAAATACTCCATCTTTTGGCGGTTGTAAACAGACTATTTGAGAAAGGATCGGAAGTGAGAACCTTAGAATTATATGCAATACATAAAACCTTGTTACACTGTGTTATCTTACAGTTTCTTCTTTTTATGTTCAAAATTGTTGAGTGCTATTTTGAGTATAATGTTGGTATTTGGTAGTTTGGACAAAAAACTATCTTTGTCTGGCCAACAACTATGAAACAGCTTTAAAAGCAAAATGAAAAAAAATTAAGTTTCTGTGACGGCATGAAAGTTGTTGTTAGATCTCAGCAGGAGAGAGAAAATTGTGCTATGCCGCGTGCGCAAAGTACATAATAATAATATACAATGTGGCGTCCGCTCTGTCAATTAGATTAGCATATGGAAAGGTGCATTAATTTTTTACGTAGCGCTGGATTCTTTAAAATTGTATTCATTAATAATTTATGTTTTCAAAAATAAGCATCAATTTGTTTCCTATGCAGCTATATTTTCTGGTTAAGTAAAGCAGGGGGCTTCACTTATTTGGGTTGTTGATCCATTCAAAAATTTCAAATAAAAATCCTTTAAAAATTCCAATTCTCGTTTTCTTCTTTTGTAGTAAATAATTATTCATAAAAAACAACTTATGACTTCATTTTCTTGAAGTTTTGTTGTAATTGTAAATAAAGGATACTATTAAAATATTTATAATATTTAAATAAATTAAAACATGGTTAAAATAACTTGAGATTAAAATATGGATGGGTATATGTCAACGATTAAAAAAATAAATAAATAATATTTATCCCATTTCCACAGTAACAGACTTTTTTATTCAAAATAAATACATTTTGTCATAAAAACACAAATTGGCTTACTAATTAAATTCTAAAACCAAAAATACCTCCAACAAAATGAACAGTTTTGAAATTATTGTATACCGCCTGGCAAAGGTAACGTATAAATTTTGTTAACCGGTCTAATAAACTCACAAGTAGTAAACTTGATCTAAACCACTCGTGATACACCGTCCGCGCTCGGAAACAAATCAATAATCCGTTCTTTTGGCCATTCTGAAGATGGCAGACCAGGACTAAACTAAAACATCAAATCACCCTTTTTAAGTGAAAAATTATTCGTTTTAACATTTGAACGCAAAATCTGAGTATGAATATACTCACGACTAACGTTTTCAAAAAGATTGCAATAAATGATTAGACAATTTTCATTGTTTGACTAGATTTATATTAACAGCTAATAAGTTTTCTTTTAACCTTGACAAAATAAGACCTCCCACTATAAAATGTCCAAGAGTTAAATAATTAAATCCATCTTGAGGATTATTTGAGAGTTTATACAAAAGCCGCAAATTTAAGATAGCTTCAACTTTAATAATTATGGTGTTAAATTCCTTATAAGATAAAAGCTGTTGTCCAACTACTCTTCGAAAATAATATTTGAATGATTTTACTCTAGTCTCCCAAAATTTCTTCAAAATTAGAAGCATAAGGAGGTTAAAATATCCATTCAATTTTTTGAACGGCAATATAATCAGACAAGACTCTATTGTTAACAGGTATAATTTTAAACTTCATTGATAAACTTTTTTGACTTGAAAATCTATCAAAAGCTCTCAACCATGCTTTAGATGAAAGACTGGCAACACATTCTAAACGTATTGCTTTAGTAACCATGCAAACAAGCAACACCAAATATTATTTAATTGAAAACGGATTCGCATAATCGATACCAACATGACTAAAAGTCCTTGCCGGTTCTAATTGATATGCTGGTAACTCTGCCATAATTGGCTGTATAGTCTTTGCTTTTAAACAATAACAAATTAAACATTGAAAGATCTAATGACAAATTAAAAATAAACCTTTATAATATTTTGAGATCTGTACACCTTTTTTCAATTGATTCCTTTCCCTATTTAACATTATTTTTTTAGTTTTTTTCTATTAATTTTATAGCATTTTTATATTTTTGATAAGCAATTGATCTAGCAACCTCACTCTTTGCAATCTTCTTATGTGAAATATTAATAAAACACAGCATAAATGCAATAATTCTTTGCGATTTTAATAAAAAAGACATCTTGTTAAATAAATTTATAAATTCAGAAAAGTCTCGATTTGCCACAATAGAAAACAACTGATTTATTTTTAATTTAGGTAAATCTTGTATTATTAAATCTGGTTCTTCTAAAGGCCAAGCTACCATTAGATCCCGAATAAAATCTCGACCTTTTCACCAAAGCAAACATTTAATAAGATTAGAAGCAAACAAACCCCGACTAGCCGGATCTGCGAGATTTTGAGTTCCTGGAACATGCTTCCAAATTGCTCTTAGATTCAACTCTTGAATTTGCGCAACGCAATTTGCAACAAAGTTCTTTAACAAATAAGAAGAAGTGCGAATCCATGCTAAAACCGTAATTGAATCTACAAAACAAAAAGGATTTTCTATTGAATAACGCTCAAAAGTGACAGAAACCGT
This sequence comes from Tachinus rufipes, assembly GCA_963932245.1. Taxonomy (NCBI): domain Eukaryota; kingdom Metazoa; phylum Arthropoda; class Insecta; order Coleoptera; family Staphylinidae; genus Tachinus; species Tachinus rufipes. Next base: position 63,343,709 of record OZ010745.1, on the reverse strand, counting down.
AAGAAACAACAACCATGCAGCTCCTAAGTCCAAACGGGGTACGGTTCAAGTATTAGAGAAACTACACGAAATTTAGCCATCAAATTAATTTCAACATAATCTAAAGTTTCAATACGCAAATAAATTAATGCTCTCAATAATTAAAATTAAAAATAAAATTATATTCAATAAAAATATTATTTTTTTAACTAGCGTTATTTATGTAAAACCCTTAACGAAAGACAAAGGATTTTACCTTCCTAAAGAGGGAAAGCTCACAATTCTCTCCTCAATATACGGGCAAAAACACTGTTTTTCAGCGTGGACATGAAAAAAAAATACATTTTGTTATAAAAACAAAAATTGGCCTACTAACCAAACTCTAAAACGAAACTTACTTAATTTGCGTTGTTTTTGTGTTGTCTTCTATTTTCTTTTCTTTTATTATCTTTGTTATTATTTATTTTATGACATCTCAATAATCTTTTTTTTTTAAGCATTACATTAATTTTATTATATTATCTGGTCCTACCTCAGTTTCAATCAGTTTTTTTGTTACTGTGGAACATTGTGTGCACTTTCAGCTTCTTTACAAAAGCACGCGTTTGTCATTTTTTGCCAATTCTTTTTGTTTACTTTTTGAAAGCACCAGTTAGAAACTAAGTTATGTGGTTGTTGGTCCGTGTTTTTGTTTGACCAAGCTTGAAATGTCCGGGATTAGTCGTTTTGTTCATTGTCCTTTTTCTTTGTTGTTTAACTATTTTTTTTGTCATTCTAAAATTGTTTGGTTTCTATTTTTTTTCTTGTTCTGTTTTTCTATTGTTTTTTTCTTTTTCAACCACTAAGAATAATATAAGTATTGTTATGGCGACAACTATAAAGCTTTCTGTAAAAATTGAGCCTATGTTTTTATGAGTTTTATTCTTGTAAGTTTTTGCATTTTTTGTGTATATTTAAAGCGTTCCTCCAAATTTTTGCTTCATATGATATCACCAACACCGTTCAGTTTTAGGATAATTCTTAGCAGTAGTAACTGCTTTGGCAAGCAATTTTTGTGGTTTTATTTCATTCTCTTTTTGTATAAAGCTAACGTCATTAACTTTTTTTTTTTCTCTGTTTTAGTTTGTTTTGTTTTAACTATTTGCTGTTTTTTTGCAAAATTTTATTTGTTTTCTTAAAAAACCTTTTTTGGTTTTATCTAGCACAATAATGACCAGATTGTCTGCGTAGGCTATCAGTTCTATTCTTATATCTGTTTGAATATCCAGGAACAAGTACCAATCGTTTTGAAGCCTACAAATCATTTTCATTTTTTATTGTCTTTGTCTAATATGCTTCTTTTAGAGAGGTATAGTATGTCCATAGATATAGTGTCTTTACGACATGGTTTTAAAATTATCTCAGCGGATTATTTAATTACCAACCAAATATGTTTGTATTATATACCTGGAACCAAAGGTAGTTTTGAAGCGTAAAAATATTGTATATTTATATTATATTTTCACCCATGAACGTAGAGGTGTTATAAGCTATTTATGGTATATAATACAATCATAATTGTTTCCTTAAGACGATTAATAATGAAATAATTTGTTGAGATTGTTTAAGCCCATGTCGTAATGACACTATATCTATGGGTATACTATAGCTGCTCACCAGTCTTCATAGATAAGGTTCTAATTTTATTTTTCAGCTTTATTAGTATTAGCTCTCAGAACGCGCTGTTAAACACATTTTTAACGTTTATTGTTATTAGCGCCGCTACTCTCTTTCTTTTGTTGCTTTTTTCTTTTTTGTTTGTAGCAATTTATTTTTTTAATTGCTCTTATGGTTAAACTTCCTTTTCTGAAGTTATATTAATTTGTAGTTTACAGTTGCTTTTTTCTTCTATTTTGTTTTAATGCTGTCCGACTATAATTTGTTACAGTAGCTCTCCTAGAATGTTAAAAAAACACATTGGTTACATGCGCTAGATTTGTTGTCCGGTTTATTAAGTTTTTTGATTAACACTAGCTTTCTTTTTTTTTCAAATATTAGGAATTTTTTCTTTTTTTTAGATTTTGTTTATTAAGCCTGTAACTACTTTTAGTTTTTCATTGACAATTAATTTTATAATTTTGAGTGAGATGTTGTTTAGCCCTGGTGTTTTCTTGTTTTTCATTTTTTTTTTTAAATTTTTAAATTGAGATTTTTCTTAACTTGTTTTTTGTCTATTTTTTTCTCCGTCCAGTTATTTTGTTATAAGGGAATAAGATTTTTATTGCCTTTTTTGCGGGTATTTTTAAGGTTGTTGGTTTGATTTTTTTTACAATTTAATAACCTTTTTCTTACATGTTTTCTTTTACTTTGCTACATAGCTTCTTCCAGGCGTTGTCTTTGCTTTTAGCTATCATCGTTTTAAGGTTTTTTTTTCTTGTTTGAACGTTGTTTCTTTGAAATCTATTTTGTCTTGTTTTATTTTTTGTTTTCTGCTCATGGTTAATGCTCTTTTTAGCTTTGTGCATTTTCTTTGTTGTTAACTATTTTCTTATTCTACCAGGTTTTTTGTTTCCTTTCACTGGCATTGTTTTGTTACAGGATTTACTTATGCTGGTAGTTAATTTGCTTGCCGTTATATTTCTGGTAAATCTTTGAGTTTAGTTTCACTTTCTAAATTCAAAATACGTATTGGTAAGGGCTTAGCGTCTTTTTATCTAGTATCTCCTATTTGGAAATATTATTAACACATGTTTCCGAGCTAAAGGTAAGGTTGATTATTGACAATTGCTCTTTTCTTACAAAAACCAACTTTTTTTTTAATTTTGTATACCTGGTTATTGTTTGAGAGCCATTCTGTAATTAACTTTAACTTTTTTCTCAGATTTTTTGAGTAATGTTTTTATTGTAATTTTGAATTGAACTCTCTTGCAATTATTAAATTTTTAGTGGTCGATTTCAAGTTTTTTCCTAGTATTTTTTAAATATTTTGTGCACTCTTCAATTTTTATGTTTGGAGAGATGTAGCACAAGTAAATCCTGAGATTTTCAATTTCCAGCTACACATACAACCCTGTTTGACGTTGCCGGTTTGGATACTTTTACTTGTTAATTTTATTGTCGTATCCAGTTTCTTGTCTGTTATTTAACTTCCTTCCTTGTTTACGTATTTTTTATTTTTTTGCATTTGGTACAATATATTTTTTTTTTACAATTTTTGGACAGGTCTTCCTGTTCCAGGCACTTAATGAGTTTTTCTAATTATGTTTTTGTTCTTTATAAGTTCCCAACAAATGTTTATATTTTAGACAGTTATTGCATCATTTTAGTTCTATTTTTTTTTATTGTCCTCTTGTAGATCATGCAAAGCTTTTTATAGTGCTGTATTTTCTTTTGCGTGTGCATTTTCTATCTTCCACATACCTGGTCTCGTCCAAGTTTATTATTATATTTTTTTACCTTTTAATCTCTTGTTTTATTGTTGTTCATGTGTTGCTTTATTTTGTTTATCGTTTCTTTCACAAAAGTTTCTGGTATCTTTGGGAGAAAACTTTTTAAATCTTTCATCATCATCTTTTTTAAATTTAACTTTTGTGTTTTGATTAACGTCTTTTGTCAGGTTTCATTTCTTTTTGTTTGTATTTTTTGCAAAACAAGCATTTATTTTTTAAATCAAAAACAAGTTTTGGATTTTTAGGTTTTTCTGGTTCAGATTTATTTGAGATGCAAACGAAGTTTTTATTTCTATATTTTTGTAAAACTATAAACACTTCTTGAACAAAAAAAAGTTCTTAATACGTGCTTTTTCATTGAAATTTCAGGAAGCGTTCTAATATAGAGCAACACGCACGTATAGCATGAGATACGTTACACCAAAGTGAAGCAAAGTACACACTAAAAGAAATTATTTTATTTATTCTAAAAGTTTATAAGTTTGGCAATTTGCGTAATATATATTACAAGTAATAAAAACGCAGAAAAAACACGATTTTAATCTTTTTGGTTCAATATCTCGACAAAAATTGAGAGTACGTAAAAACTTATACAACGTAAACTGTAGAGTAAAAATGTAATAAAAAATTATGACGTCGCATTTTTTGTTCTCGAAGAGGAGCCGAGTTATTGTTTTTAAACTTATAGAAAATCTTGATCAACAATTTGAGATTAGGCTATTTTAACCCATTCTTACACAGTATAAACAAAATTGGCATTGGATAAAGAACAACAGAAGATAAAAATAGTACATCGAATAATATTTTTTTTTAATATTTAATCGCGGTCGATAAAAAGTATTTTATGAAATTAATATAATATTTGTCTATTGCCAAATAACCTCAATATAATTCTCAACGAAAAAGAAACACCGCAGTTAAATATTCAGGTATTTTAAATCACCCTGTATCAAACGTTTAGAGTGACCCAATTGGCTCTTTTCAAATTGCTAACAAGTGTCAAACTGACATTAACATAACCTTAACATAATGTTTGTATTCATTTTTTAAATGTGTGTAGTGTAATGCATGTAATGTTTATCAATTTTTACCATTTATTATGTTTGATGTGTGTATATGTATTTTAATGTAATATTAAGTTTTAAAAATGGAACAACGATATGTGAATGTCTGTAAACAATTAATTGATTTAGGATATAAATATACTCTACAACCAGAATCTCTGCTTTTGGTAGAGAAACTTCTTGGAGATTTGATAGAAACTACTGAAAACTTGAGAAAATACATGAAAATAGCTCAGGATGCTGTTGAAGTATAATACATCTTCCTTGGCCATGTTCATATGTGACATATTGATTGTTTTAGGAGAGAGATAATTTAAAATTTGGCGCTGAACCCTATAAATGTGACAATGCAAGACTTATTAAAGAATGCAATGAACTTCATCTAGCTTTCTTACAAGTAAAAGAACAAAATGAGAAACAACAAAAAGAACTAAGACAGCAAATAATTAAATTAGAAAGAGAAAAACAGGAATTTATAGAAAGCCATAAGAAGCTTCGAGATAGATTAAGGGAATTAGAGTTAGATGCAGTACGTAAAACAGATCGTTTTCTTAGCCGTCAATCAGGAAATAAAGTAAAGAGCAGTTCAACTTCGGTTTTACTGCATACACAAAAAGATAAGTCTAATAATTTTCAAATTAATTCAGCAATGGCTTTAGCTGATCAAAAAATTGCAAATTTAATGAAAGAAATTACGAAACTTAAAGATCATCAATTACAATTAGCTGAAGTTAATAATGAAATGAAAAATAAAGTGAGTAAACTAAATTTGTTTTGAAAAAAACATTAATTAATAATTATTTAGTTAATTTCTAGAGAAAAGGAGATACAGAGGTTGGGGGGTTTGTTAGAAGGAGGAAGACCCACCAATGCATTAAATGCTGATTGCTGTTATCAAAATATAAATACAAAGTTGGAAGGTAAAGATAATGAAATTTGTTATCTACAGAAAATGAAAACTGATCTTGAAAATAAGCTGAAAGGTACCTTTTTAACAAAATTTTTTATTGATTTAAAAATTAAATTTTGATATATTACAGATGCAAGGTGTAAACAACATGAAGCAATGAAAAATGCTTTGCATTTAGCTGATCGTAATAACCAGTTAGAAAAAGAGCTACGAGACATTGACCAGATGGCATTGGCTGTAGAAGAAGAATGTAATAGCACTGTAAAATGTAACAGTAAAAAAGTTAAAAGGTGATCAATGTCTTGTTTTAGTAATTTTATGTAATTTATTGAAGTTATTACAGACTTCAAGACCGACTGCATACATCAATAGTTGAATTACAACAATTAGAAAAGCGTGCAGCAGATTTGAAAAGGGAAAAACAATCTTTACAAGCTGATTTGGAAGCTGTTAAAATCGAGAAGAGGCATTTGCAAACAGTTTTAGAAACTGCATTGGAAGATAAGAAAAGGCTTACTGATAGAATTAACAAATTTACAGTTATTGGTAATAAGCATTTATTATTATATTATACAATTGGGTTTGTATTGAATATAATATTGTATAAATTTATTTTATCTATAACTATTATTATATAATGGTTTATTATCTAATTTATTAAAATCAAAGCATAATTGTATTGATATCAGTGAATAATGGCATGCTGCTGCAATACTTCATTAATATCTGTTTGATATTGATGGAGTGTGAATTATAGTGACGCTACACCAATCAAATTTAGTTATATATTAGCAATATGCATTGCGTAATTGAGTCATTTATTCTTTTAATTTGTCAGTGTTTTAAAATTTATATTAGTATTTGTTGAAATCTTTCGACTTCACATATGAAATAGTTGTAGATAAAGTATGTAGTATTTTATTTATTTACTTGAGTGCTTACGACTCATGTTGCAAACTACTCTCCTGAATAATTATTACTATTGCCACCTTATTGAACATCATATTATTGAAAAATGAAACATTAAAGGAAGAATATGTTTTTTTTCAGAAAAGGATTTGAATAAAGAGATAGATTCATTAGTTCGCACATCAACAGAACAGAAGAGATTGATTGCAGAATTAAAAGGAAGAGCTTTAGCTCAAAACTTTCACTGTAAATTTAAGGATAATAGCATAGATGTGGTAAGTTTTTTTTTAAGTTTTTGTGATATTTTATAGAGTCATCTCTAAATTTGGTTTCAATTGCTTAACATTTGTTATTTTTATAACCCTTAAGTTGTCGCTACTACGCACTCAGTGCTCTGGCGTCCAATATTGCAACACCATTCTCACAAAAAAAGTTTTTCTTATTTTTGTCTTGCTTTTTGTGATTATTATCTCTTTCTAAAACACTTGAGAAGGCGTCGCTTTTTATTACATTGACTGTGGTGTCGTATTATGTAGAATAAGTAAAAGATTTTTTTTGTAGGTATAGCGTTGCTAGAAAATGTTGGAATAAGTGTGTTAGTGTTAATGGTTTTTAGAATGAATAATAAGTTTTGTTTACCCTGTAATTCCTTGTTTTCGTAGCTAGGTTAAAAATAAATATAAAAAGTTAACAGTTTGACTTAAAATAATAATATTTATTTTTATTTTGTATTGAGTACAACCAATCTACATGAGTCATTTGAAAAAAAAAATTATGTAAAATTGGTTTTTCTTGTTTAAATATAATGGCTTAAGAAAATAAAAAAAAAAAAAACTGGGACTTATAATTTAGTTATGTATAATTAAGTTTTATGCCCATATGACACTGTCTTATAATTATATTTTGAATTATTTATAATTGTAGATAAAACTTTAAAAGTCTGTAAAATGCACAAATGATCATCAATTTTGTTGTAGATTGAAATTTTACGAACATGTTTAAGTTTTTCTGTATAATTGGCGCAAAAATTCGTTATAATTATAAAGGAAAACAAAAAAAAATAAAAACTGCAAGCAAATACTATCATACACATTGAAAAAACAATAAGTTGTACTTGTATGATCAATGTATCTGTCCTGCTCATAGTACCTATAGTACCTTTTTTTTACATTTTTTGCTGCAATTTAATTTTTTTTTAAATTATATTATTAGATTTTATAAAATATGTAATTGATCATATTACTCTTATATGAAGACTGTAATTTTGTAGCTAAGGTTAGTCAGTATTGTCTCTGTGAGCAGGACAGATACAATTTATACATGAACTATTAATTCACGCAATGAGACTATAATTTATCTACAACTAGAATAAATTTAATTTTAATCAAATGTGATGTATGATAATAAATGATCAGCACTTGCTTAATTTAAAGTTTAAAAAAATACTATAACAATAATAATTAATTATTGATGTTTATAAAAATGTAAAAATAAATAAAATAAATTGATACATATATTATAATTTTGTTAGTTGCATATGAAAAGCCAGTGAGAAACTAGCAATAAACTTTGTCATGAGGATACATAAGAACAGTTTTTATATAGATAGTCTTTATGCAATCAATATTTAAAAAAAATTGCAAAAACAGTTTTTCTAATTCTGTTCTAATGAATCTACTTTTAGTAAACCTATTATATTTCTATTTAATCAGTTTAATAATTAAGAAGAATGTGTAACTTAATAATGAACCCAAGAATTTCTTAAAAACTAATTGTTAAATTTGGATTTTAAACTGCGTATTTAGGAATAAATTCTTTAAGGTAAAAATTAATTATAAAAACAATAAATAAATATCAGAACACCAAGAACTTGTAGCCCAATTTTTTAACAGTTAAGTGATTTTGATAGAGTTTAAGTAATTGGGCTTAGAGAAGGAGGTTACGACCTCGACGCCCTAGAAACACTACAGAACGTGAACATTGTGCTCTTTGGCTCATCGCTCTCCGGGATCAGTTTTTACAAACAAGAGCAATTGGAGATATCTGGGGAGGCTTAACTAACCAAGGAACTACTACTTTTTCTTTTGTTTGCCTTTTAACTTCTCAATATAAGAGGTGCTATCTGAAATGGTTCAATGGAACAAGTTATCTTTAGCGACAAATTGAGATTTTGTTTGTTTGTCCACGATGGTCGTAAGATGGTTAGACGTTGCCGAGAAGAACGAAGAAATTTTTCGTTTGCTGTGGAAAGTTTTTACACGCGGGGTGGTATGTAGTATGGGGATTGCTTATGGAAGTAAGTCTGTTCTAGTGTTCATTCTAGGAACAAACGTAAATCGTTACATTAACACGGTTCTAGAACTAAGAAGTGGAAGGTTGTAGTTAGGGTTACTATGGAATTCCCGGAACTAACTAATGTGGATTTACTCCCATGGCTTTCTTGTTCTCCAGACCTATTATTGATAAAGGACTGGGTTATCTTCAGCTTCCACTCACTTTACCTGATAGATGCGTATTCAGGAAACTGGTGATTTAATCTCTCAGGCTGAGATTGACAATTTGTTTTCTAGCTTGCCTAAGCAAGTTGCTGAGTATTCCAGAAATCGTGGAGGGCAACTCATTATTGAAATAAAAGAAAAATTTCTATATTATCTGAAATTTTTATAAAAATTGAGCTACATGTTCTAGGTGTTTTTTTTTAATTTTGGGGGCCAGTATAGTTTAAAGTCTAATAGTTATTTGTGGCTAGCTTTCTAAATGCAACAGATTTTGATACTGAATCGTTTTTATTGTTTATTTGATACTGAATATTCTTTTTTCAATAGTTTTGATAATTTAAAAGCTGCAGCATGCTTTCTAAAGTCAATAGAAAATTTTGATACTTGTTAAGTATTTATTGCTACAATTCTAAAGGCTTAAAATTAAATCATTTACTGTGTTTATAGACAGACGTTTAATGAGTAAATTTTTTAATTGTTTTTATAATTATTAGGTTAGGTTAATTGTTTTTATAATTATTGCCATATTATCTACTGTTAGGTTTGAAGACATTTTTGTTTTAATACTAAGTTATAAATTGTCAATATCAACTAATAAACTATTTATATTGATTAAAAAAAAAATATTTAAATGTAAATCTAAATTTGAATAATATAATTTTTTATTAATTTGTATAAATGAAATTAATGGTATTTATGTTGGTAATACACAATCGCAAATATTTTATATTAATAATTAGGGACCGGATTATATGCAAATGCATATTTGCATATGCATTTGCATATTTTGACTATAATTAGGCTTTGTTGCATATTTTATCCATATTTGGTTTTTATGCATATTTAACCAGTTGTTAGAAAAAAATATTAAAAAACGTCATTTTTTAAGTTACTATATTACCCATATTAACATAAAAATATCCCAAAAATTAAACATTAGTTATTTTTACTGCCAACTATTCAATTACAATCATTTTAAATAGAAACTAAACAAAATATTTTTTTTTTTAATTTTAGGAGTTTTTAAGGTTATAATTAAAATATCTTGAAGATAAAAAAAAAAAATACGTGTTTTTTTTTTTAAAACTAAAATTGGTTGTTATTGCAAGTATACGAAAAATTAAAACATACATGTACCTGTCTTTATGGTACTCAAAAAACCATTGAATATAAAGATATTTAGCCGTACGTTTTTTGTCTAACACCCTGTACATATGAAGTTGTATATTTTTACTCTTTTTACCTATATAACTTTATTAAAAATTTAAAAAATAGAATTTGTTATATAAATTGTTTTTTTGATAAAATGATTATATATATTTGTTTATATTATGTTGCATATTTTTGCTATTTTTATGCATATTTTGAGCTTTTTTATTGCATATTTGCATGCATATTTTAGCCTTTTTAAGTTGCATATAATCCGGTGTCTATTAATAATTAACTAGCATTTGATTTTTTTAGTGGCAGCATTATGCATATGTTTACATCTTCTTGTCACTGAGTCATTTATGTGTGCACCATGTTATTTTTAAAATGTATTAAAACTGTTTTTGTAATGCCGTAACTGTATTTCCAGTATCGTTTTTTTTTTACTTGTTTCATATTTATTGTTTTTTATATTCTTTTTGTATTCTGCAATCTTTATGAAATAAATAAAATTATCTATCTATCTATCTACCAAATTTAATAGAAACATAATAGCAGAAATGAGATGCATTATAAATGTATAAACTTTTATCTACTTACTAATCTTGAAATACTGAGAAAACTATGAGTAATATTTAAAAACGATTTAGGCGCCGTACACTAATAAAGCAAACACTACTTTATTCAAATTTTGTTTTATTATGTTAGAAACTGTTTTTCCTATCGTTTTATACAAGTTAGACAAAAAATGAACGGCCGAAAAACTCCGTTGTGTTTATACCAATTTGAATGTTGAACAACTACTTTAGTTTTTAATAGGTTTGTTCCAACCAAGTTCCAACCGACACCAAACGCGGTTTGGAACCGTGAGTGCTGTGCGCAGTTGAACTTTCGCGTTCCAACCGTACACAAACCATGACTCTGACTAGAAGTCGGGCGTTCCAACCTGACCCCCAAATCGTCCACAACCAAGTTGTGGACCGTCAGAAACAGTCAGCGATCAGAAGCATGTACTAAAAATCCGGAACCGTCCCAGTCATGCGCAAAGAGTAAATATGTTGCCGCTATTGAATTGAAATTTAAATACCTCCTGCCGCATCTACCGCAATTTATTTAATTAGTAGAATTTAAATTTAATGATAATAACAGTAATTTATTTATCTGAAACTTAATTATAGTTTTAGTGAAAAATAAAGGAATAAAGTTCATTGTAAAATAGTTTTTTAAAGATGAGTAACTGTTTAATTATATATTTATTTGTATAAAAATAGTAATAGAATAATGTGATACACAACGTCAGGTGTGATATGTTAAACGTTTTTAAAATTTGTTTACATTACATAACCTCACTTTTTAAAATTGAATTTAATATAATTGATGGTTGTGACTTCATTAACTCATGTTAATGAAATAATAAAACAATTGGATACGTTTTTTATCACAAATTTGTGATAAAAAACGTAGTAAATTGTTTTATTATTTCATGTTTGAATTTAGTCAAAAACTTGGTTGCGGCGCGTTCCAACCGACAAGCAATTTGTATTCAGTCCGGGACCAGTACAAAGTCGGCGCTTGCTCAAAAATAATCTATGTATTAGTCGCAACCAGTTTGCAAACTGCCGAGCGATGTCGGTTGGAACAAACCTATTTTGATAACCAATTTTAGTTTTTTTAAATGGCAACAAATATTTTTTATTATATTTTTTAGAATCTTTGTGATATTATGAATCTATGTAAAATTATTATATTGGGATTCCTTTTTAAGCTGTTAGCGCTACTGTGTTTGAAATCATAACTATTGTATGTGCCGCAACGCTATTTATCTTTTAGTGCGTTCGTTTAAAGAAAGTAGAGTTGGAGTAGAATAGACTGGAGTGGTGTGGATTGTTGTTAGAGTAAATACATATATCCGAACGCAATGTTGTAATTTGATTTGACGTCATTTAGAAATTATAACCTCAAACCTTAAAGCTGACATTTAGATAAACATACTAATTTAATTGATGGTTGTGACCTCTACTACGTGATAATTCAATTTAATATGTTATTTCTTATAAGAACTATCAATTCTATTTCTATAAAAATTTAAAACACTTGATTATATTACAACGGTAATTTTATATTGTCACCTATTAATGAAGTGAAATTTAATGAAACTCAAAATTTTAATTGTTTGAAGGCCTTGTATTACATTAAATTTTAAATATATAATGTACATTTATTTATAATCAAATTAGGTTTTTTACCCTTTTGCGACATTCTTTTTGTTTATCAATATTTACAAAAATATAAGTGTAATAAAATTCAAATACGGCGGTCACTCTGTCTCACACGCTTTCTCGAGGTTGTGCATGTGGAGTGAACACCATCAACTCCACTCCATCATATCCGAACGCTTTAGAACGTGCTCTTTTTGTTCTGTTTGACATTACCGAACGCGTAAAGAGCAATTAGAGTTAAAGGAGCACTTGAAGTACAGGGAGTTTATAAATGAATGGGATTATGTAATCACTTTAAATATGCCGCCTCTTTAAAACTGTTTACTATTAGTGCGTTCCGTATATCAACCGAAGCGACCGAAATCCCGGTTATCCTGAAACAGGTTATATACGAAACGCGGTTACCTGAAAAAGGTTACAAAGGTTGCGACCGCACTCACCATGAACTAACGTCGGTGAATTTCTATTAATCGTGGTTATACATGGCGGTAAATTTGAAATACAATCAAAAGTGAACAAAAACGTCAAATGTTGCTCGTGTATTTTATTAAATTATTAATTATAAGTTATAATGTATATGTATGTTCCTGTCAACTCTAAAACGGGCAAAAGCATGAGTGCAACAGAGCAAACATTATTATTGTGTATAGTTGCCTGTTATACCACTTATACCTGCCAACCTCTACTGGGGTCTGGGATTACTGTATTAGCAGGTAGATAAATACATACAATCATCTAAGATTAAGCACTGAAATTTAAAAAAATATAACACTAAAGCTAATAATAAATAAATTCATGAAGTTTGAACCTATAATATTTCAGTTTTGTATTTTGACGTTTCTATAACCGCTGTCGTTCCGTAAATCAACCAAGATTTTCAGCAACCGATCAAAGGCGTAACCTAACCGCCGGTTACTTCGGTTGATATACGGAACGCACTATATACTACATATGTTTTCATATGTTTGCTTGACATCTGTCAAAGTTGATCTGTCAAAACAAATAGTATAGTAAACAATTTAAAAAAAGCGGCACATTTAAAGTGATTACATAATCCCATTCATTTATAAACTCCCTGTAGAATAAACGAACGCACCATTTACTGTCACGCATGCCATCAAAGAGTTCTATAACTTGAGATTCCAAGCCAGCGTTTTGCCGTAGAATTCGGTATCTCTGTTCTTGTCGCACAACACTATACCCTCTCCCTCTCTCTACTAATGATCGGGCGGCTATACGTTGTAGTTGATAGAGAAACGTCATGGTGCGACAAAGACGGAGATACCGAATTATACGGCAAAACGCTGGCTTGGAATCTCTAGTTATAGAACTCTTTGCATGCCATACCTTTGTTACCGTCCTATATCAGCTGGGAAAAATCGCAGTCGACCGAATTTAAAATCGTCTGTTTCTAAATTTTGGAGATATTTTTTTCACTTATCCATTAATTTTTGCTTTTGTATTTCTGACAGATCCTTTAAATCTTCTTCATGCAAATGGTTCATTAATGACAATAATGAAATAAATGGTTTTCTTACATTATTCGCCAATTTAAATACTAATGCTATAATTCATGAATGTCAGTTACAGTAACGGTTGATTAAATTTGACAACGACAAGTTTGACACAATATATAACTATCAGAAATAAAAAGAAAGTAATATTCGATACTATTACAAAGTAAATATCAACTATATATATATTGAATTTATAAAAATAAATTCCATCGGTTAAATGTTATAACAGATTACTAATATAATTGTCTTTATTCTGATACTCAGTTCTCATTTATATTGTAGTTTATGTTTTTAGAAGTTTTATCTTTGACAGCTTATACCCTATCCTAAACTCGTTCGAACTCGTTCATAAAATGTATTTCCTGTTTGATCATGTGACATCACTCTTGCCAAGGTATCTCTCTATTCTCATCCCGTGTGTTTCTTATTAAAAAACACTGTTCAAAAAATGCATTCTTTTATAAAATTGCAGCAAACATTACAACAGAAAAAAATATTGTAAAGTATGAAAACCTTTAATAAATGTTGTTTCTACAGTCGAAATTTATTAGGTAGCCGTGAACTTATTTAGATAGTAAACCAACAATACTGCGACCGGTCACTCCTGAGACAAAAGAGGGTTGAGTGCGTTAATCTACATTATTAGTAAGATGGGTACATTCGCATGAAAAGCCGGCGCTGTAAAAGGTGTTTTTTAGAGGCGGAAAGCTTTAAATTGAAATAAAACACAGAAAAATGTTTTTAATATCCATGAAATTGGCTTTATTTAACAGATAATTTTATGGCATTAATGTCTGAATATGATTTCAGGCATGTGGCTGCCGCGGCTGTTTCTGGAGGTCTAATTTTCACACACTGTTTGCAGTAAATGAGGCTATATTTCGGCAATAATTTGCCGAATGTTGGCTTCCAAGTGCTTGTTTTTGGTTTATCGGTGTTGACATGGGACTTTCCATATCCCCATAGAAAATAATCTAATGGCGTCAAATCGCACTAACGAGGTGGTCAGTTAATAGGTCCGTTTAGTGAAAATAATCGTTCGTGAAATTTTTTTTATTGCGCGCTGTGTAGCATGTGGCGCCATCCTGAAACTAAATGTCTGCAACATTAATGCCGTCCAAATGGGGCACGAAAAAGTTGGCAGTCATGTCTCTGTACCGCTCACCAAGACATATGGACCAACGATTTTACCGGCTCATAAAACGCACCAAACGGTGTTTTTTTTTATGTAATGATGTTTTGACAATGGCTTGTGGGTTATTATTGCTCCAAATGCGACAATTTTGTATGTTGACTTAGCCATTTAACCAAAAGTGTGTTTCAACACTGAACAAAATTTTTAAATCAAATTGTGGATCAATAACATTGTTTTTTTCGGCTCATTCACCAAATCTACGGCGCGAACGATGATCGTGTGGTTCAATTCCTGTACAAGTTGAATCTTGTCAGTTTGTAAACCAAGATGTTTTTGCAAATTGCACAAGTTTAATTGTTGAACACGATGAAGAATTGACACATTTTGATCATCATTAACACTACGCTGCACACTATCACGCTTCTTGTTTGCGCACTGTACGGTGTTTTACTGGATGCTTATTATTGTTTAGATTAAACGTATTGCAAAAACGATCCATAGTTTTTCGAATTAATTGCTTTGATGGACGATTTTGAGAACTATACAATGCACGTAATACCCGATGAGTCTCGAATCGAACCATGTTTTTCAAAATAATTGCCGAACCAAATCAACCGAGAACTGTCACTGATAACAGTGTTGCCAATTTAAAGTTTTCCGCTTCTGATTAACAGCGCTAACGAAAGTTGGAACGGTCACGAGTTGGATGGGTAGGGTGTTCCCAACAAAGTGAAGCAGAACGTAGAGTTTTTTTCAAATGGATCTGTTACATTATTAAATCATACACATGTCTTAGATTACTCTAAATAATAATCAATACTTAAAACTTCAAAATATTGATTTTGTGTGTTTTAAAAACTGCTTCTATGTAATTTTTACGGCTTGCTAGCCTTTACGGACAGTTTCTCACCTGCCATTGGCAAGATGTACAATGCGAGAGAGTAAGCTATGAGACTATATTGTTTGTTTATAGATATCAATCACTTCCTGTATTTGATCAAAACAGATAACCTGTTTAGTATTTTAAGGGCTAGTATTTCAATCATAGTTTAATCCTCTGTTTAAGTCAAATATAATTATATAATATTTTTATTCATATATAAACAATTTTATAGTTATACCGAAGTTGGTTTAATAACCAAAACAGTCTATATATTTAAAAAAAAAAATGCATATACAAGTATATTAATATTCATAAACATAATTTTAACCTATATATATATATATATATATGCAGCAATAATTCACAATTATTATATATTAGATTAATACAAGGAGCGACTCAAATTTTTTTTGGTGTAACTTTTTATTAGTAATTGTTAATTCAGTTTTTCTTTTGTAAAGACAAAACAAAAAAGATTTTAATAAAAATAACAAATGTCACAATTGTTAAGATATAAACAATACAAAATGCATTGCTACACGCGCCCGTTTTACTGCCTCCATGCATTGTGGCATTGACTCTATCAAGTTTGTTATTGTTTCATTTTTGAGAAGATCCCATTCTTGTGAAGAACAGGAAATAACCCGACTAGGTTGAATACGAACATGTCCTCAACGTCAGCAAGGTATTCATGGCGATGTGTGGTTTTGGTTAAGCATTATTGTGATGATCTTCAATATACCTATGTGCGTTAATAGCCTCCCTTTTAACCAACAGAAGGTCCATAAATGCGTTTGCAGAAATACTACCCTTTACCATCATTGAACCGCCATTGAATGATAACCTGAATTGTTAGCCAATTTTTTTCTAAACTCATTGACAAGCATCTGAAGTTTGTAAGCAAAAGCGGGAATGTACTTGGTTCTATTGCTCTATAGTTCAATAAATAGGTTTAGGTCTGTTGTTGTTGTTGTTGTCAGGGTAAGAACATTGTTGTCTTGGGTTCTTGTACATCTTTGGAGACTTGTTGCAGGCTGTCAACTGCAAGATCCAGTTTCCAAATAGCGACTCTATATTCTGACACTAAACTAGTTAATTGTAATAATAACGACTTAACAATTAACGAAAATTGATAAAATTAAATCTTTACAAAATATTAATAGAACAAAATTTGAGAAAACCAACTACAGACAGAATATAGATAATGACACAGAGTTTTTCAATTTTCTATTTAAACAACATGGTGACTACAATTATTTAATTAAAAATATTCTAATTTAACGGTTAACAAAAAAAAAATGGAGACAAATACATTTTCAGATGATTTATTTATAAAATATATAGTAAATTGCCGACTGGCAATGTAGAAACCAAATGATCAGATTTTTTAAAATACAAAATTAATCGTTTAAGAGTACATCTGAGGGCTATCATTTTGTAATTCTACAGAGCTCCTTTTTTATAATATGAGTTTTTACAATATAAACTTTGTCGTTGTCAATCAGATATGGCCAGGAAAATGTTGGAATACTGTCTTAAAATGGAGGAATTTAAAATGACTATCCATGGCAAAAGGAAACCAATGCGGGGAAGAAAAAATGATATGCCAAAAAAGCGCAGGGATAGACAGATGGACACGATTCTAATTAAACCAAAAGAGGGCTGCAGCTATGCAGAAGTAATGAAATGCATGAAGAATGAGGTGAACACGGGCGAGATTATCATCGCAGGGGTAAATAAGACGAAAAATGGCAACATTAAAGTTGTGGTCAAAAATAATAAGGAAGAAGTAAGGAAGGAGTTCAGGAAAACACTCGATGAGAAAATCAGCAAGGTAGCCAACATTGAATTAAATGAAAGAAAAAAGACAATACGGCTGCTAGACGTGGACGGGGACCTCAATGAAGATGATGTGAAGGAAGACATTAACAGGGAGACTACCTGAGCGCCAAGTTAGATTTGGTGAAACTATCAGAAAAGGTCAACCAGAATGGAGTAAGATATGCTTTTGTGAACATGCAGGAAAAGGCAGCAGAGCACTTTATAATGAAAAGGAAAATGGGCTCGGGCTGGAATAGATGGAGGGTGATGGAGGTATTTGCTCCTCTAAAATGCTACAAATGCCATAGAATAGGTTACAAGACAATGGACTGTAAAAGTACGGTTGGCGAGCCCTGCCTGAACTGTGGGGTGACTGGAAATAATGTGAAAGATTGCACCAATAAACAGAAGTGCTATTTATGCAATATAGAGAGTCACAAAACGGAGAGCATGAGATGCCCGGCATTTAGGAAACTGGTGCAAGCACAAAAGGAGAAAGAAAGGGCCGGAAGGGCTACAAAATGAAGGTTATACAGGTTAACCTAAACAGATGTAGAGCGGCTATGGACCTACTAGAATAGAACTGTCAAAAAACAGGAGCAGATTATGCTCTAGTCTCGGAACCAAATAAGAAGCTAGCAGCAAACATGAAGACGCGGCAATATACATCTGTGACAATACAAAATCTTAGGCATTAAAATTAGGAAGTGGGGTAGGCTACACTTGGGTGGAGGACCGGGACACAGTTATGTACGCCTACTACTTCTCCTCAAATGAAAGCACCGAACATTTCGAAAAGTGGCTAACAGAACTAAGTAAGGACAAAAAAAAACACAAGAAAGATAAGATTATTGGCGGGGATTTCAACGCCAAGTCAGGCATATGGGGTTCTCCCAAAGACGACCGGAAAGGTGACATGTTGGCGGAATGGGCAAACGAAAACGAACTCTGCGTCCTGAATAGGGGAGAGAACCTACGTTTCAAAAAAACGGAGCAAAATCCTTTATAGATGTGACCCTGTGCTCCTCTAAGATGGTAACAAAAATAAGCAACTGGCATGTGGGCGAGGAAGAGAATTTGAGCGATCACATGAACATACATTTTGAAATCAAGTCTAGGAAAGTAAAGACATGGGAGAGGACAAGAGAAATCATCGGATGGTCCTTCCGCAATGAGCAAGAGGCGAAATTCCTCTCAAACCTAAACCTAAGCACGAGGGGATTGGAACACACCGCTGAGAAGCTAAAGGAATCCATAATAAAAATCTGCAAAAAGACCTTAAACAAAAAAGGGGGCAGGGTAAACTACAAATCAATGTATTGGTGGAGTGATGATATTGCAAACATGAGATGTATAAAAACTAAAAGGGTTGTGACAAGATTAAACGGCAACAGCCCAAGGGACATATACCTTCTGCAGCAAGCACAAGAGTCATACGCAGGTGAGAGAAAAGCCCTTAAGAAGGCAATAATGGACTTCCAGAAGATGGCCTGGAAGAAACTGTGTGAGGAACTAAACGGTGATATATGGGACAAAGGATATAAAATTGTCACAAATAAAATAGTCCAAAGATCTAAAATAACACTGTTAGGAGAGGAGGTAACTGCTGAAGCGAGGAAATTCTTTCTGGACCTGGGTAGAACAACGTGGATAGAGATAAGAACAGATACGGATATGATACCGGAATGTACAGAAGAAGAAATACTTAAGGCATGTGGCAAAATTAATAGAAAAAAGGCTCACGGGACAGACATGATACCGCCGAAGGTGATCAGGGCGATAGCAACAAAAATACCTCAATTCTGCGCGAGGGTCTTTGACAAACTCATCAAGCAACGCACCTTCCCCAAGGACTGGAAACGGGCAAAATTAGTACAAATCAAACGAAGACAAGGCATATCGACCCATATGTCTACTGAACCCACTGGGAAAGCTGTATGAGCACGTACTCAACACGAGGCTTACACATGAACTAGACAGGAATGGAGGCCTGAGTCAAAACCAACACGGGTTCAGAGGAGGCCACTCTACACTGGATGCACTTAGACATGTTAGGGAAGCAGTGGGGCAGGCACCTTTGATGTAAAGAACGCGTTCAACTCGGTGCCCTGGAGGGGACTAATGGAAGAACTAGAGAGAAGGGGAGTTTTAACATACCTCAGAAAAATCCTATGCCACTATTTACAGGATAGAATCATAGAATGCAGATCCGGAGCAAGACTTGCGGGGTGCTTCAGAGGTCTGTCCTGGGTTCCACCCTGTGGAATATATATTATGATGGTCTGCTGAGGGAACAGATGACACATGAAATTACTACAATAGCATATGCTGATGATCTAGCTATGGTTGTCAGGGGTAACAAAAAAATGGGTCCAGAACTGGCAACTCATAAAACGGAAGCTGTCGTCCTGGTGGGTAGAAGGAAGGACTTCACAGTTGAAATCAACCTAGGGGATACAACAATCACATCCCAAGGCATCAAATACCTAGGGATGAGGATAGGTAAAAACTGGAATAATGTCCCTCATATATCAGAAGTGAAGCAAAAAGCAGAGAAACGTGTAATGGCCCTGTCACGAATCATGTCTAACGTAGGGGTCCAAGGGCGGAGAAACGTAAAGTAATGGATGCAACGGTGGACTCAATACTGTTGTACGCCGTACCCATCTGGATAGAAAGCTGCGAAAAAAAAAAACAATAATACTAGAGCGGGCCAGGAGAAAATGGCAATTAGAATAGCCAGTGCTTACAGAACTGTTTTGTCCAAGGCTATACAAGCAATAATGGGTACAATACCATAAACCTTCTCGCCCAAGAGCGGGTCGATTGTAAAGGGAAACAACCGAAGGGGCACAGGAAAAACAAGAGAGTGGAGACGATGAAAAAATGGGATGCAGAATGGCAGTCGCCAGATGGACACAGACCCTCATACCCTAGGTGACAACGTCGGTAAACAGAGAACATGGTAACCTGAACTAACACCTCACACAGATTGTAACAGGCCATGGATGTTTTGGGTCATATCTAAAAAGAATGTGCCTAGCAGAACAGGACGAATGCTCCTACTGTGGAGAGAAAGATACCCCTGAACACACACTGGTGAAGTGCTCTCGCTGGAGAAGCACCAGAGAAGAGATGCAACTTAAAGTCGGTAAAGAGATAACCGTAAACAACCTGACCTCATTTATGCTTGAAAGTACATACAACTGGAGGACCATTGATGAAGGCATACTGAGAATAATGGCAGCAAATGAGGAAGAGGAGAAAGCAAGAGCAGGAAGTCGAGGATAGTAGGATGAATAGAAGGTGTCCAGATGTTGTGAAGTAATACTACAACGGTAATCTTGCAAGGCCTGGAGGGTTTAGAGGTTCTAGGGTTTTTGTGGGTATACGGGTAACCGGGAGCCTCACACAAAGTGCGTAAGGCATTTTTTCCCCTCAATAAAAAAAAATTAACACCTTATTCGTACAATATTTGAAAAAAAAAACTAATAAAAAGTGTAAAAAACGAAAAATTATGAAAATATAAAGATTTTCAAAACAATTTTGTTTTTAGAGTTTAAATATGTAATAGTGAATTTTGGCATTTTTAGCACTTCACTGTAAAATTTTGCAACAAGTAATTACATATTTGAAGTTAAATTATGTTGCTATGTTGTTTGTCTGTTTGGTGTAGGTTTTGGACATATTTCTTGGGACTGAAGTTTTATTGTTTGTATAGGATTATTTTATAATTTTTTTTTGGGTTTTCAGAAATAAATCGTACAAAAATCTTACTGAATTGGATTCAGTTTAAATAAACTATTAACTTATAAAGAATGTTTTTTATTAATTTCATACTTATTTTATACTCAACTTATGTTAAACATCAATCTTCACGACCAAGTGGTTGAGTAACTTCTGAATCAGAACCTATGCATGTTTAAATGTCCTGCAGTATGGTGAGCATAAATTTATTTTGATGTTTTGAGACTGCGTTTTTACTCAACGTATGCAGTACTCTATGTTCATCATCAACATAGTAAGTACAGAATCCAATGCATCTTGTGGACTGTTTAAATTTCTAATTGTAATCTATTTTTATTTCAAGTTTGGTAGGTTGCTCAATTTAAGGTTGGTCATTAGTCTTTTCTATAAGCTCAGAATACTTAACTATAACACTTTTCAAACATTCACCAAATATATCAAATGCTTAAAGCATATTAAGTTATTTTAAAAATTGTGTTTTTGATTGTGAACATTGTGCAATATAATCTATTGAATGTAGGTTTTATCCATCATTATAAAATTACTTGGAATTTGTGACTTATTTATGGACTATATAGATTCTGTAAATCGTCATTCAGTAACTAGTGTTAGTTATATTTGGTATTAAAAATCATTGTTAATTTATGGAACATTAGTTAAACTGTAATGAAAGATCATGAATCATATATATTTATAAAGTTGTTCCTAATTTCTGATACTAATGAGAGTGAAAGCAGTGAATATATATGTTTTTATGTTACTAGTAACGGATAAACAATCTTTAAGCAACCGCGATTTATTAAAAATGATTTTTTAAATTTTTTATTTGTTTGTTTGCAAACACTAACCAATTTCAGAAAATTGCATTTTGTATATTCACATATTTCAGCAATGCGTTGATTACTGAAAGGATAACCAGTTTTCTGTTTACTTAAGTTGATTTCATAAACAGAACACACTTATTTATATGGTTGATACGAAATTATTTTGTCATACTACTTATAATTAAGAAATAGTCTGTTGTAGTTTTTTCTATTGGTACCAATAATTATACACACATGTATAACACAACATTATTGTCAGTCAATGTAATACTTATATTTTTAGGATGAAAGAAGATCACCTAAGAAAACTGTGAAATCATCAAAGCCCACAAAGAAACATTTATCAAAAATATCTACATCACCTAAAAAAAAAGAACAGAAAACCTCACATAAAATAGCTGATATATATTATTGGAATATGGATCCTTGTTCAGAACAAGATGTTCCCTGCAATACTCCAGCTGGAGTAATAAACTGTACAGAAACAAACGAATATTCAACAATTCAACAACAACAATGTTGTAATACTTATGAATCCAATTTGTCTGTGCAACAGATTAAAGAAATTGTCGATGATGAAATATCAAAAAGGGTTCCACAGCAAACAAATTCTCTGGATAGAATTAAAAATGAAAGAGATTTTTATATTAAAGAATATCAACATTTGTTAGAACAGTTCAGAAATGTTCAAATAAGACATGAAGAAAACGACCAGGTATTTATTTTTATATAATCATTACATTGCAATTTTTAAATGTTATTTTTAGGATTCAACTCTTATTAAAATATTACATGAGAAAGAAGAACTAATTGTGTGTTTACAACATGAAAATCAAACATTATCAAAGGAGAAGCATAATTTAATGAGCCGCTTAGAAAATATTAGGGATTATTCAGATAATAATGATTATCTTACAATAAAGGTAATAAATGTTAATTATTTAGTTTTGTATAATAATAATATTTTTTTCAATTATTTAAGAATTGATTTAATATTTTGACTAATTTATATTTTATTATCCATATTTTTTAGTCTTCATTGAAGAGATTAGAAAGAGAAAGGGATTTATTAAAAACTGATGTAGATCGTTTAGAAGAAGAGAGGGACTCAATAAAGCATAGAATAAAGGTAACTAAATGTAGAAATTGTAGTAGATTTATCTTCATAATAACTACAATATTAATTAATATAGCATGATGCATGAAAATCATTCTTAAAAGCAAGTGCAATTGATAAACTATTTATCTATTTTTGAATCTCAAATTTATTTTTTTGCCTGCTTTGTCATTAAAATGCGGGCCGAAACGACGATTTAGAAGCCGTCTGGCCTCTGCACTATATAGTGTATCAAGGGCCGAAAATAGGCTTTAGTAGTCCGCGGCTTTTAGCAGCACGAAGAAGAGAAGCGAGTGAAGTCTGCTAAAAGATTTGATTGGCTGTAAATTAAAACAGTAGTGACAGATTATAATAATCTTTGAAAATTCCTGAAACAATGTTTTTATTTGGGGCAGGCGAAAAATATTGGGTGTAACTCATGCTAAATCAACACTTTTTTGATAGGAATTTACGTTGTATGATGTTTGACTCCTTATTAATATCAAAAATGATTTTATATTTGTATTCACCTTATAAGAAATGTTATGTTATTTTTTATCAAGAATTAACCTAAACTGAGTGTGAAAACCATTGAGTACGTCATTCAATCTCACATACGCCATACCCACTCATCTATGGGAATGGTAAATGCCAGATTTTAAATATTTAATTGTATAAGACATATTAGTATTCTTTCTATTTGTGAGAAAACTTACTGAACTGGCAATTTGCTATTTATTGTAGTTAAATTCTTATCTCATGTGAGCTAAGTTTTTATTGAACTAGTATTAATAATATTAATTTGTGAATTCTAGAATAAAATATAAAACAATTAATTCGATAAAATTAATAAAAACTATATTCTCAGGTATCAACTGATTTACATGCAGCGGAAATAGAAAGATATCAACAAATGATAACTGATAATGAAACACAAATTCGTAAGCTGGAACAAGAGAGGCATGATATGACACAGAATCAAGGATCAAGAAGAGCAACTATAACAAATTTGGAAGATCAATGCGAAACATTAAAAGATCAACTGAAGAGAACACAGGATGAACTATCCCATCAAAGAACTGTTTATTCACAGTTAAAGTAAGTTTAAATTTTAATTAATCTAGTCTTGCAAAGGGAATTAAATAAAAATAAAGGTTTGATCAACTTAGTCATGTTTAGGTTTTTTTATTATACACACAATAGTGTTTTCTAGTATCACTAAAATGGATTGAAACGTTTTGATCGGATCAGTTTGTATTTCTTTGTTACAAAAACAAATCAGTATTATATTTGAATCATGGTCAGAATTAAGAAACAAAGAACACGACTAATATGAATTAGAGATTAAAAAAAAATCACTATTTTTTTAATTTAAACTCTTCAATTATGAAGAAATATATTAAAATGAACTTTTATAGGATATTGCATGAGCAAACTGATAAAGCACTTGCCGACTCACAAGGACAGCTCATGCAAGTTGAAAAAGAGCTTTCCTGTTATCAAGACAAGCACAATACTTTTGATAATAATACAGCTGTTTTAAATCAAGAAATAGCAGCATTAAGAAAAGATATTGCAATTTTAAAACAAAGCCTCAATGATATGGATCAAGAAAAGGACAATATTTTGGTAAGTGCTTCAAATGTATATCTACTTTATATCAAGTAAGTTGAGTTGTGGTTTTGATTTTACATTTTTTCCTAACAAATAATTCTAAAAATCTATGGGGTGGTTAAAGTACTTTTAAGTTTCCTGAGGCGATAGAGGGGCTTGAAATAAGTATAGAAAATCTTACGATTTCTAAATAAACTGTAAATAATTTTTTTAATTTGAAATTTAATTTGGAATGAAAGCTGTTTTTGTAAAAAAAAAGTTACTATAAGTGAAGTTGCTGTGAAGAAAATGCATTGCAACATAATTTATGCAAAAAAATATGAAACACTGGGAAATTAAACTGTTAAGTTAAGTTGCTAGAATTGTAGTTCACAACAACATAATCAGGTCAGCTAAAGGTATTGCTTTGATTTTATTACGTTGTATTTTTTTACTGATTTACAATAGGGGCAATTCCATTTCAAACGGACCAGAGCAGGGGGTGTCGAGAAACTTGCTTTAGTATTTTTTTCCGTTTTTATAACTTATTAGTAGTCTTTTCATCGGTTCATGAGGGTATAAAACCCTTAAAAAACTACTTTTTTTAGTTTTTTTTGTTCTTTAACTTTGACTTTGAAAAATTGCATTTTTTGTTTAAAAGTCGCAATTTTAACTCAAAACAAAAAATTTACTAGGCAATCATTTCAAGTCTATACCCTGTCTATAAGCCGTAAAAGTTGTAAAACCAATTTTTTGTTCTCAGTGGGGTGGGCAAAAAGAAGCATTTTTTAGATTTTTTTTATGTTGACGTAAATTAGTTAGAACATATAAATTTGTTCTGTGTATTGGGTTTTATTCTTCAACATAAACTCTTACAAATACAC
Source organism: Tachinus rufipes (assembly GCA_963932245.1). NCBI lineage: Eukaryota > Metazoa > Arthropoda > Insecta > Coleoptera > Staphylinidae > Tachinus > Tachinus rufipes. The sequence continues at coordinate 63,318,053 of OZ010745.1, read as the reverse complement.
ATTTAGCAGTTTCAGAGGATCAATATACAAAATAATATTAATAATTTGAGTTCTGGGGACAATTTACATGGAAAATAGTCAGTGTAGTGCTCATAGGCCTTAGAAAAGTCCATCTAGAAAGAAGTTTTTACAAACATTTTAAGTCAAAAAATGCGTTAAAAATTAATTATTTTTTCATATTCACAAAAAATATTATGAACACACTAGGGTGTGGTTTAAAACTTTTTTATCAAATTTTGATGAGCTTCGGGCGGGTTAATGTTTGAATGCCAAAAATAATAATATTCTCAAATTTGGCGCCAATAGATCGAGTCTAAAATTGTGCTGCAAGCGCAAAAACTATCAAACAAAGAGTAAAATGGCCCAAAATTAGTTCAAGCGACAAAAGACGTTTTTGTTAAACTTCTGAAATAAGAATTAAAAAAATATAAGCTAAAATCTTAAAAAAAAAAAATTTAATATTTTTTAAGTAAAGGAAAATGTTGTAATTTTTTTGTTTTTTAGATGGGCTTTTCTACGACTGATAAGCACGACTAACTATTTTTTATGTAGAATTGTTTGCAAAACTCAAATGTTTAATAATATTTGGTGAACAGTTCCTCTAAACGCTGCCTAAATTTGTCTTTGTAAGACTTTATGTTCAAAAATGGGTCTATTTTTGCAGTTTTTGCAAGTTTTAGACCCCAAATACACAAAACAAATTTATATTTTCCAAATAATTTAGATCAAAATACGTCAATTTTGGCGGTTAAAAACCTACCTAGCCCACTGAAAAAAAAAATGGTTTTATGGCTTTTGCGGCTTATAGACAGGGTACAGACTTGAAATGGCGCCAGACTTAGATTTGGAAAATTTCTGATGGATTACATTAGTAACATTTTTTTTTTTTTAGTTAAATTTGCGATTTTTAAACTACAAATGCGATTTTTCAATGTCAAAGTTAAAAAAACAACAATAAAACTATAAAAAATTGTAGAATTTTTTTAAGGGTTTTGTACTTGTCATGAATCGATCAAAAGACTAATAATAAGTTATAGAAAGGGAATAAAAATATACTAAAGCAAATTTCTCAATGCACCCCCTCCTCCTGCTCTGGGGGGTTATTCTGGCATGTATCGCATATCGCTTATCGCAATTAATGGAGGGGAAGTGTGACATTTAAATCATAAATTTGTAATTAATAATACATATTGACAATAAAAAATACAATTAACATGAAGCTTGGTATTTAAATACATATCGATGTTTAAAAATACAATTAACATGAAGCCTGGTATTGAGTTTATATTACTAGATGGTCCTGTAGTACGAAAAGAGATCACCGGCAGATTTTTTTAATTAATGATGACATCATTAATTGCGATAAGCGATATGCCATACATGCCAGAATAACCCCCCTGGTCTAGTTTGAAATGGAATTGCCCATAGTAGCAAACTTAAGATATATTATAATAATACTTTTTTGAACATTCATAGGAGTAAATTATTAAGTTAAGGATATCTGTAAGGGTTAATAACCACAGTGAGCATGATTGTTAACTTAAAGATTATTTATAACCACAAATCTTTATGTTGACAATCAAAATATTTAGCGGATGCATTACTGAATATGGATTTTTTTTTATTGAGGGGGGAAAATGCCGGGACACCATCTATTCATCTTATTATTGTTGACTTCCTGCTCTTGCTTTTTCTTCTTTTTTTTTTGTTGCCATTATTTTCCGTATGCCTTCATTACTGGCCTTCCAGTTGTATGCACTTTCAAGCATAAGTGAGGTCAGGTTGTTTACGGTTATCTCTTTAGTGACTTTAAGCTGCATCTCGTCTCTGGTGCTTCTCCAGCGAGAGCACTTCACCAGTGTGTGTTTCGGGGTATCTTTCTCTCCACAGTAGGGGCATTTGTCCTGTTCTGCTAGGCACATTCTTTTTAGATATGACCCAAAACATCCATGGCCTGTTAGGATCTGTGTGAGGTGGTAGTTTAGGTTACCATGTTCTCTGTTTACCTACGGTGTCACCAAGGGTATGAGGGTCTGTGTCCATCTGGAGACGTCACCCTTGCACTGCCATTCTGCTTCCCATTTTTTCATCGTTTCCACTCTCTTGTCTTTTCTGTGTCTCTTCGGTTGTTCCCTTTTCCTTCGGCCCGCTCTTGGCCGAGGAGATGTATGGGGATTTTATCTGTTATTGCTTGTATAGCCTTGGAAGAAACTGTTCTGTAGGCACTGGTTATTCTAATTGCCATTTTTCTCCTGGTCCGTTCTAGTATTATTCTGTTTTTTTTTTCTCGCAGTTTTCTATCCAGATGGGTACGGCGTACAACAGTATTGAGTTCATCGTTGCATGATTCGTGCTAGTGTCATTGCAAGTTTCTTTGCTTTTTGCTTTACTTCTGTTATATGAGGGCCCATATTCCAATTTTCCTTATTATTTATTTATTTACCTATTCTCATCCCTAGGTATTTGATGCTGCCTTGGGATGTGATTGTTGTATCCTCTAGGTTGATTTCAACTGTGATGTCTTTCCTTCTACCCACCAGGATGACAGCTTTCGTTTTATGGGTTGCCAGTTCTAGAATCATTTCTTTAATCCACTTTCTTATCTCATAGGACGCCCACTCTGCCTCCACTTCTATTTCTCTTATACTGTTACCCTTGACAACCATAGCTTAATCATCAGCATATAGCATATGCTATTGTGGCAATTCCTTGTGTCATCTGTTCTTTCAGCAGACCATCATAATATATATTCCACCCTGTTGAATATATATCATGATGGTCTGCTGTGACTTGTGTTGAGAACGTGCTCATACAGCTTTCTCAGTGGGTTCAGTAGACATATGGGTCGATATGCTTTGTCTTTGTTCTTTTTGGTAGGTTTCTCGATTAGTACTAATTGTGCCCGTTTCCAGTCCTTGGGGAAGGTGCTTTGCTTGATGAGTTTGTCAAGGACCCTTGCGCATACTTGAGGTTTTTTTGTTGCTATTGATCTGATCACCTCCGGCGGTATCATGTCTGTCCCGTGAGCCTTTTCGCTTTTAATTTTGCCACCTGCCTTGAGTATTTCTTCTTCTGTACATTCCGGTATCATATCCGTATCTGTTCTTAACTACATCCACGTTGTTCTACCCAGGTCCGGAAAGAGTTTCCTCGCTTCAGCAGTTACCTCCTCTATTGACAGTGTTATTGGGGATTTTGGCCTATTTTATTCGTGACAATTTTATATCCTTTGCCCCATATATCCCCGTTTAGTTCCTCACACAGTTTCTTCCAGGCCATCTTCTTGGAGTCCATTATTGCCTTCTTAAGGGCTTTTCTCTCACCTGCGTATGACTCTTGTGCTTGCTGCAGAAGGTATATGTCCCTTGTTCTTTTGCCGTTTAATCTTGTCACAGTCCTTTTAGTTTTTATACATCTCATGTTTGCAATATCATCACTCCACCAATACATTGATTTGTAGTTTACCCTGCCCCCTTTTTTGTTTAAGGTCTTTTTGCAGGTTTTTATTATGGATTCCTTCAGTTTTTTAGCGGTGTGTTCCATTCCCCTTGTGTTTATGTCTAGGTTTGAGAGCAATTTCGTCTCTTGCTCATTGCGGAAGGACCATTTTTGTTACCATCTTAGAGGAGCACAGGGTCACATCTATGAAGGATTTTGCTCCGTTTTTCTGGAACATAGGTACTCCTCCCCTATTCAGGACGCACAGTTTGTTTTTGTTTGTCCAGTTTGTCAACATGTTGTCTTTCCGGCCGTCTTTGGGAGAACCCCATATGCCTGACTTGGCGTTGAAATCCCCGCCAATAATCTTATCTTTCTTGTTCTTTCTTTCTACCTTGGCACTTAGGTTGTCTCTCAGGAGTTCCCCGTTGATGTCTTCCTTCACATCATCTTCATTAAGGTCTCCGTCCACGTCTAGCAGCCGTATTTTCTTTTTTCTTTCATTTAGTTCAATGTTGGCTACTTTGCTGATTTTCTCATCGAGTGTTTTCCTGAACTTCTTCCTTACTTCTTCCTTATTATTTTTGACCACAAGTTTAATGTTACCATCTTTCGTCTTATTTATCCCTGCGATGATAATCTCGCCCGAATACGGATTATTGTCGATGTTATTAACGTCCCTGAGTTAACAATTTTAAACATCGTTAACTCTTAAAGACATTTTGAAATTGTGAAACTGACTGAAGTTGATCTTTTATTGTTACTTGTGTAGATTACACAATTGATCTGATTCGGCACATGATGAGACAGTTCTTATGTGTCAAAATAAATTTAGTTTAATAAATTAAATAGCATCTCACGTAAAAGTAGCGATTAGGTCATTGAGCAAATAAACCTTAAAAATTCTTTAAATTACACATTTGTTAGCATTGGAAAAATTAAGTAGAATTGAAATTTTTTATTTGTTCTTAACAATATTATAAACTTTTTAAGGAGGTAAGGGGGTAAGACCTTCAAAACTAGTGGACATTTTTAGCGTTTTTTAATTACGATTTCACTAATACATTTAAACCAATCTCTTTAGTTAGCTTATTTAAAACCAAAAATCTTTTAATTGTTTTTTTATGGTTGTAGAATTATTTAGGTGTTCCGGTAATTTTGACTAACCCTGTATAAATAGATTTTATCAGTTATGCTCATTTGACTCTGTCTATAATTATATCTTGATTTATATATGGCCATGTATGAGTCAAGTGTACGGAATGAATTTTTTTTTTTCAAATTTTGATTTCTTATTATTCGGAAATAGCTCACTGAAAAAATCTGAAAAAAGTTACATAATCAGGATTCATGTAGAGGAAGGCATTTTCAGTGGTTTTCAGTGGTCAATTATAGATAAAACTGCAAAATGTGCATAAAAGGCTACGCCCCCACGGAAGATGCTCTAGAACAGGGGCGCTCAAACAATCGATCGAGAGGTTTTTAAGTCGATCGCCTTTAATAAAATATTTTTAAAATTTCTGACATTTATTGTATAAAACTACACTAAATATTTATTTTTTAACAATTGTTTTTCACTTAATCACTAGAACCTAGTGACCTAGTCGATCGCTTGCCTCATAATACTGTTATGGTAGATCGCAGATGTTCTAAGTCTGAGCGCCCCTGCTCTAGAAGATAAATAGAGCAATTCTGTTACGATATACAGGGGACATGCGAAAAAGTACCTAGGTATGATTGCCTTATACTACTAGGAGACTACAATGCGAAAATAGGACGAGAAGATAACATAGGAGATGTTGCTGGAAAACACAACTTACACAAGACAACAAGTAGGAATGGGGAAAGATTGTGCAACCTCGCAAGAGGTTTAAATCTGGTTATAAGCAGCACATATTTCCCACATAAATACATACATAATGGCACGTGGCAAATGTCGGGAGGTAGAGTAGTAAACCAGATCGACCACTTGCTAATCAACAAAAGACGAACTACAATAATAAAAAATGTGAGAGCATATAGCGGAATAATTTATATTAACATTTTTAAATAAATTATAACTACCACCATATGTTTGACTGCTTTCAAGTTGTACGTAGAGAAAGACAAATGCATTTGTCAATACATATGGGCAAACATTTATCATTTACTTTGACATGTAAAATATTAGTGAAATGTCCATAAACATGTCTAATAAACACACTGTGATGGGTGACACTATTTGGCTAATGCCACATGTTGGCATACATACGTCAAATAGTCTGTAGAAGTTTTGGCAGTATACGGGGCATTAGTAGTGACGTCACACGACAGTGGCTCCATTGGCGCCAATGTGGATTATCAAAAAACTATTTTATTCATAGGTAGAAATACTTGTTGGATTTAATTGTGGCCTTATAAGATATTTTTCAGCAACTCAGTGTTTGTGCAGTGATTATTTGTTCAACAAGGTAATATTTTATGTATAATATGTAAATAATTAATGACACAATTTTAAATTAACACATATTAAAACATTCACTACAATATAACCTCACAAAATGTTTTAATTAAATTTTAAAATACATTTGTTAAATTTAAATTAATTAATATATTTTTTATTATATTTATAGTATTGTACATTCAGTAAAACTAATTTATGATAATAGGCAGTATTTTACTCAAGAATTGACTCAAAGAATTGCCTCTATTATCCAAGATGATATTTTTGTTATTTGTTTATTAATTAATTGTATATGTAACAGTTTATATATTTTTAGTTCTTGACTTTATTAATGAAATTAAAATAAACAGCTAAACTTTTTATCAAATCAAATAAGATTTTAGTCGAGTAAATTTTGATTATTTAAGTTTCGGATTGTATTATTGGCAGATCAAAAGCAATTATCTATAATATATTTGTAAAATAAAACATATTTTATAAAATTCATTGTTAATACACAAACAAAAGCATTTTCAAATAAAATATAATTGCAAAAACAATATATGCATAGTTTTGTTACACATAATCGGAACATAGATAATCAAAATTAATTATTACTCGATTAAATTCTTAAGACAATTTAATTAATTGATTATGTTTGTTTTAATTATGTAAAATAATATAATTGTGTATATATTATATACATATACATATATATATATTAAATATTTTAAATAGCAAAAAAATCTCTGCCGATAAGCTTTTTTAAATCGCTTACTTATTGATTTTAACAAATGTAACGTATAATGATTAAATTTGAAAACATAAATATATGTTATTATAAAATTATAAAAACTGTTTGATGGTTCATTATTTAATATTATGTTTAATATTAACATATTTACATATTTACATATTTAGTTACTTAGTTAATAATTTTTCTAAAATTATCAAATATTAAAAATTGATAAATAAATATTTAAACTTAAACTTTAATAATAATTTGTTGCAGTTGATCAAATTTACTGTATAATTAACATTAAATTCAAAAAGTATTTATTAAATATTTACAATGTTTGTGAGGTTATGTTGTATTTCCGAATTTCAATATGTGTTTATTTAAAATTGTATCATCTAATATATACAAATTGTACATCAAAATATGTCTTAATATAATATTAATCCTTTTTGGTGCATTAGATTGCAAAACAATATCTTATAACGACACAATTAAATCCAACAAGTATTTCTACCTATGTATAAAATAGATGTTTTGATAATCCGCGTTGGCGCCAATAGCGCCACTGTCGTGTGACGTCACACTAATGCCCCGTATTGTATTTGATGTGGACTGAACTTTAACATCTTGATAACTAAGGGAGCTTGCTAGTTTTTAACACTATAAGTGATTACAATTAACAACAATTAACCCGGCGTTGCATAGGTGGGGTATAATAAACCCCACCAACTTTTAACTATTCGTTTAATTAAAAAAAATAGCGTAGGCTTCAGTACCTTCCTAAAATTTATCACGTTGTACATTTCCGGTGTTGCTTTAATTATAATTAGATTTGCAGTAAAATAGCATATGAGTATATAAGTGTTTGTGACAGTGCTCAAACCCCACCTTAGTACTTATGTATTTTATTTTTACAGCTAAAACCCCACCTTAGTATCTATGTATTTTAAAGTTATACTTCAAACTCCCAGCTTAAATGTCAATGACTATGTTTTTTTTCTTTTTTTAAATAATTTGCAAATAAATTTCCAAAGTATATACAAATATAACAACAACAATTTTTCAATAAAATTAAGAAAATTTCTCTAAAAGCTAGGATTGGAATTAGTTCAGCTTTTTATAAATGCCAGAAAAGAAAATCAACTAATAAATTAAGTACTAGTTGAAAAAAATGAATAATTTTGCGGCTTCTTTAACTTCAACTTTCTTAAAATCGAAGAAAATGTCTTGATAGATGTATAGAGTATCCAAGAATTAAAGATAAAAACTAAATTGTAGCAAATTTGCAAATTACTATTTTTTTATACTTTTCTTATAAACATTTTTTGTTTATATAAATTACATTATTGTTATGTTAAAAAAAATGTGACATTTTTTTTAATTATAGAATTATTTATTTATATTTTAGTTTTTTTGAAAACTAAGTTTTTTAGGCATCTTTTGCAAATTTTTTATACAAATTTAAATAAAATCTTACAAAATTATTTTTTATTTTGAGAATCTACCTGCAGATTTATTTAAAACAAATTAATTACACATTTTTTTGTTATTTTTTTTTAATTTATTAATTCTTAAAATTTACCAAAGTTGAGAAGCTAAAGTTTTTTTCAAGTTTATTTATAAAAAAATTTTGTTGATTTTATTCGATTTTTTTAAATGTTTAGAAGAAAATGTGATCATTTGTTTTAGTTATTAGAATTATTTGTTTATTTATAGTTCAGTTTGAAAAAAAAGTTTTTTTTTGGTAATTTTTTTATACTTTAGCATTTTTTGAAATAAATGATGAATAAATATTTACGAAAATATTTTTTTATGTGAGTATATAACTATAGCTTAATTTAAAAATAATTTAAAAAAATATATCAAAAAACATTAAAAAATAAATAAAAATAGTGGGGTTTATTAAACCCCACCTTATCACACATTTCTCAAAAAAACACCTAGGCAACGCCGGGTTAATGTGGAGAATAATGAATGCAATCGAAAACATTTAAAATGCTGATTATCACTATATACTATTTTATGTGAATAATCTAGAGCAAAAATGCGAATTCTTTAATTATACAAGCAAAGATTATTGGGAGTTGTTAACATCAATTATTGAATTTTAAAAATATGTATACTTACATGTTACTTTGTTTTCAGTTAAAAGTGGATGATAAGACTGAAAGAATCGCTATATTGGAGCAAGAGGTTATTTTCAAGGATGGTAAAATAAATCAATTGGAGAGCAATCTAAGTGAATTAAGGGGCAAAATAAGGTAAGATTTGTTTTTAATCTTAAATCAGTACATTATTTTTATACAATCTAATAATATCAAAATAAAATCACAATATGTGAACATTTTTACATTTATATTGTTTTTACCAATTTTATCTCCTCTTAAATAAATGAACACATTTTATACTAATATTGGTAAAATCATTACTGCTTAATAGAATTTCCAAATGCTACAGTTAACTAATTTGATATTGGTTTATTAACTTATTGTAAAATTGGAAACTCTACTTTTCATTTTAAACCAATTATCATAAAATGGCTTGTACTATATTTACATCTTATATAAAATAAATAAGAAACTATAAAATTATTGCACTTGGCCATCTGCTGTATGGCTATAGGAGAAAAAGTTTTTATTTAAATAATCCGCAAGTAAAACTGTTGGAGATAAACATTCAGCTATAATTCTGTTATTGGAAGTTCTAATCATTTTTGTATACCCAGGCATACATTCACAATAACCTTCACGTCTCCTATTTTCACTCCAAATAAGTTCTTTTTTTCGACGTTTTGGTATAAGCCATGCTCCTCTAGAACACGGCCCTTGAGTATAAAGTTTGTAGCACTTATTTCTAAAAAACACCATATTGGTCTCTGTGTCACATGATATTATAGATGTTGATTCGCTACAATTTGATTTTGGACCTTTCTGACAACCGCACAATCCATTGTATGAGATGCCATCAATTGATGGCCGAGTATCAAAATCAAAAGTTACTACTTCACCAATAGGACATGGACCCTGTGTTCCTATTCTATAACACCTTTGTTGATCAGGAAAGTACAAATGACTACGTTCACAGGGCTGTGGTAAGCAGGTAGTTGTATTGACTAGAAACTGCCCCAATTGACATGGACCTTGTGTATATGGCCTGTAGCATGTATCATTCTCTTCGTATCTTAAGTAACCTCTTTTGCATGAACATGTTCCTTTTTGTCGTGTCGAATCCAATTGAAAATATTCACCTAGATTACATGGACCAATGGTTCCTAGAACAAGTTATCATTACAAGATTATTATTTACAGTTTACTGTATTTATTTAATTATAATAGTACCAATACCTATTTCAAAACAGAGATTGGTATCTTCATGGTAATGAGGAAGAAACTTATGGCACCCACAGCTTTTATCTGGTAGAAATAAATGGCCTTTTTCTTTGCATGGACCTTTGGTAAAATGTTGGAAACATCCATGACGATTACCATAAAAATAATCACTTAATTCCTGTTTATTATTGCATTTACACATTGCAACTTTATTTGGACCTACGGTAAGTAATTGACCTTTTGGGCAGGGTCCTCTTGTCAGTCTTTCATAACATTGGCCATTTTGTGGCCAAAATACCTCATTAATATTAGTACATTTGGTTACCTGCTTACATGTACCCCATTGTCGTTTAGTCCTAAAATTATATTGTAAAGAAAACAACAAAAACTATTTCTATTGTTTATAAAACTCCTTATGCTGTCATATAAAATCCAGGTCATGTACTTACGTAGAATTTGTTATATATTGTGTATCTGGTGCAAAATAATATCCTTTATCACAGGATCCTGCAGTGAATAATTCATAGCACCTACCGTCTCTTGCAGATTGAGCAGTTTTTGGGGGACATTTGCATTCTGCTGATAATTCTTGATTTTTTCCTGATCCTGTAGCCGCTGGGCTTAATTCCATGTCATCTGGGCAAGGGTGACCCATCTAAAATAAAATAGAAATGCCCTTTTTAATTTAAAATTGAACATATTGAAAATCTCTTCATTAAGAGTTTTATTAATTAAAAATACTTTAGCCATTTAGAAGACAAATATAATAATAAGATTTAGATTTCAAATATATACATACAGGATGTTTACGAATAAATTTTGCAGACATACTTGGTTTTTTGAAACTTAAATGATGACAAATTAGTTTCTATTCAAGCATGGCTATCTGAAAACTTTATATTTAACTATAATAAACATATCAGTCAAAACATTGTTTGAAGACGAAGATTGGCCATAAAACTGATATCGTAGTAATAACAAGAGATGCGTTTTATTGATGAGGTGTTTCAAATATGTGGACTATGTACAAAATTTTAATCGTTATGCAGAAAATGCCTGCTTATGTTGCCAGAGTTGTAACGACAATTGCCAAGGTTTGCAATCTTTTGTTACATATAGCGCGGTTTATACTATGTATTTTACTTCGGGTAACACTAACTGCCCGCAGCTTGCCGCGATGTAGTTTGGTGCCCTGTTTCCGACTACCATTTTAAAGGGCAGGAGTTTTTACATAGAGACCTGTTCATCTTATTGAAGAACATTTGGATGTCTATAGGAATAAGTCTACAACTTGTTTGAAGTGGGTTGAATGAGCCAAGGGCTTATTAGGTGACTTTAGAATCACTTTGTTGGAAGAAGAGCAAGTTGTTATTTAGTCGAGGATCGGTATTGTGATTTGTGACTAGATCTACTTTCTGAAATCGAAACTATTTTAAATTACGCTCTGGCTACTCTGTAACCTAGCATAATGGTTGCTTGCTTTCGACTTATCCATAATAAAACAATACAACTAGAACGTTGATGTTATGACATAAGGCATTATAGATACTATCAAACAAAATAACCGGTATTCAGTTCCGTTTTGAAATATTTAGTCAACCAAAATCGATCTGATGGCGGAATATGAAAGATTCCAATACGGGGGAAAATAGCTGTTTATTTACTTTTGAGGTTATATATTACCAATATTATAAGCCTTTTTTTTTTATCGTGAGATACCGTTGATGTTATGGCATCAAATGGTTTTAAACAGTTGCGTTGTTGCTACTTTCCGGTTATTAATTTTGACTTTGAATGCACCAACTAGGGATGTGAATTTAAAACCGCTGTTGAAAGCAGTTCATTTTATCCGGTATGTAAAATTTAATTATGATTTAGCAACCTAATGTCCGTACTAATAGTCAGAGATTAATTTCCGGATTCATGAATCTGAGATTCATTTTGCTAATCGTTGATTGGCTCTAAGCCAATTCACGGATATTGTGATGGTGAATATAGTTGCGATCGGCCAATGTATTTTATTGTCAAATGTCAGAATTAATATATGACACAGTAATAAACAATCTTGGGTGGACCCAAGATTATTTGAATCTAGGATTATATTGACAGTTGCATAGTTTTCAACTCGATCCGAGAATTAAGCGAACAATGCATTGGTCGATCGCGACTAATGATATCCGTGAATTGACTTAGAGCCAATCAACAATTAGCAAATGAATCTCGGATTCATGAATCTGGGATCAATCCGAGATTAATGCCCGTACTAATAGTTGGAGATTAAATCTCGGATTGATCCTAGATTCATGAATCCGAGATTCATTTTGCTAATTATTGATTGGTTCTAAGTCAATTCACGGATATCATGCGTCGCGATCGACCAATGCATTCTTTGCTTAATTCTCGGATCGAGTTGAAAACTATGCAACCGTCAATATAATCCTAGATACAAATAATCTTGGGTCCACCCAAGATCGTTTATATATGGTGTCATAATTAATTCTGACGTTTGGTAATAAATTACATTGGCCGATCGCAATTATATTCACCATCACGGTATCCGTGAATTTGATTAGAGCCAATCAACGATTAACAAAATGAATCTCGGATTCATGAATCCAAGATTTAATCTCTGACTATTGGTACGGGCATTAATCTCTAACTATTAGTACAGGCATAAGAATAGATTGGCCGGTACAATAGGCAACTTAATATACACAAAAGTTATGTTTTCTCTGTCGCACTCATGACTTTTTTCGTTTTAGCATCTTTCATTTGCTCTTACATTTCACATATCCTATGGGTGATGAGATCAATTTGTCAAGAATGATTATGAAAATTATGAATTATTTTACTAAATTAATAATAATAATGAAAAAATTAATGACATGTGTAACTGTTAACAGGCGGTACTTTTTCGAGAGATTTTCGCGATCAACTAAAAAATAATAATAATAATAATAAATTAATAAAACAAGAAACAAAAACAAATTTCAATCTAATACTAATGTAAAGCTCCGCTAATCCGGATCAATTAAAACATGCCTTCATCCAAATTATTGAGCAATCCGGATTACTGGAACAATAATAAAATAATTAAGCAAAAGCCACTGTGATGCTTGGTCTGATCTAGACGATTGCTTCGACGCACTTGATCAGATGCGTATTAATTATCGATATGCTAATTCGATTTTAGCACTTTTGTAGATGAGGATTTGAAAGTAAAATACTTGTTGTCGACTCGGAATTGTTCTTAACACTGGTTTTATTTATTAAAATACAGCTATATATATATATATATATATATATATATATATATATATATATATGTATACAATGCGAGATACATATTTACATAAAATTAAAATGCTACAAATTTCTAAGAATTACAATTTGTATAATATTGGGATAATCTGGTTATACCTGAACCGTAATAAAAGGGTTTAGTGAACATGGCTTAATCTTGTAAATTTCGTTTTTTTTTATACTTATGCCGGCGGACGTAATTAAGAGTTTAATGCCATCTGTTTAACATCTTATTAATTTACAACCATCGGAAAGTCTGCTTGTTAAGCCCTTAACATTCTGCCAGCCTTGAAAGATTGCTTTTAAAGTTATTCGTCGATTGGTAGTATGCATAATTTTGAGGCAGGTCTCCTCACTTGTTTTCCATTTATTTGTATAGAGGCTGTTCTGACTACGCCGTCTGATCCTGGATGGACTTCAAGCACCCGACCGGTGATCCACTGAGCTGGTGGTACATTATCTTCTTTGATGATGACTAAGTGGCCAATCTTTAATTGGACAGGTTTGTTACTCTTCCATTTTGTCCGAGTTTGTAGTTGTCCTAAGTATTCCCTGGACCATCTTTTTCAGAAATGTTGTCGTAATTGTTCGATGTATTGAAACTTCGATAATATATTTTGAGCTAGTGACATTAAGTTAGGTTCTACATATGTAAGTAGATTATCTCCGATTAAGAAATGTCCAGGTGTTAATGTTGTTTTGTCATTCGGATCTTTGGAGATTTGGGTTAATGGTCCTTCGAACCGGATCAATCCGGATCAATAATCAACACATTTAGATTAACAATTTAATCTGCTAACAATGACAACGCCAGAAAAATTATGTAAACAGCGGGCTACAATCAAGGCAAAGTTGACAAGATTATCAACTTTCGTAAAAAATGCTACAAATTGCGAGGAATTACAAACTCGCATCGAAGGCGCTTTATTATGGCCAGAAGAGTTGAAAACAGTCTATGAAGAATTGGGTGATGACGAGTCGTTAGAAGAATATTTAGACTTTGAAGAAACATATTATTCCGTCATCGCACACCTTTGTGCTTTAAACAATTTGGGAGTTCCCGTCAATCAATGGGATGCGATATTAATATACGTCATCGCAACCAAATTAGACCTTACTACAAGACGTGATTGGGAAAAACAACTAGTATGCAACACGATACCTACATTCCAGATATTCGAAGCATTTCTATCGAATAAGTGCCAAGTACTAGAAACAATGCAACTAACGAGAAAACTGAACTCTAATCCGAACATACCAAGGGTACAAACACACAGACCAGCGACAAATGTTTTTGTTACGACAAAAAGAATGTGTCCCATATGTTCAAACAATCACTACATCAATCAATGTGACGAATTCCTCAAATTAAACCCGAACGAAAGAAAAGAAAAGGTATCTCAACACAAACTATGCCACAATTGCCTTGGATTCCACAAAATACAATATTGTAAGGCTGGTAATTGTAAAACTTGTCAACAAAGGCATCATTCTCTATTACACACACCAGACGTAGAAACACACGCAACGGCAGTCCACTATTCCCAGGAAAAGTCTCATGTCTTCTTATCTACAGCAACAGTGTTTATAGAAGATAATCAGAAAATGCTGCATTCATGTCGAGTGCTACTGGATTCTGGAGCACAATCAAATTTGATGACGGAAGATTGTGCAAGACGACTAAAACTATCCATCGAGCGAGTAAACATACCGGTATATGGTGTCAATCAACTGTCTACTACTATTAAGGAATCTTGTCAAACAAAAATGAAATCACGATTGAATTCATTTACGGCCAATTTAAAGTTTTTGCTACTTCCGTCTATTACAACCCTGCCAGGAGTGAAATTAAATCCATCTACGTTAACATTACCACGAAACATATCGCTTGCAGATCCTTATTACTTTAAATCTACAGCCATAGACGCAATTATTGGAGCACAGCTATTTTACGAAATGCTATGTATCGGACAAATTAAACCTACAATGCAACATCCTTGTTTACAAAAAACACATTTAGGATGGGTTCTCTCCGGAAATTGCATATCGACACCAACAACATCGGCCAGAACACAATGCACTTTAACATTAAACGAGAGTGTTGCAAGATTTTGGTCTCTTGAAGAAGTAGCCAATAAAACTATACAATCACCAATCGACCAAATTTGTGAGGAACAATTCACTCAAGATACCTTCCGAACTGAACAAGGCCGCTTCGTAGTAAAATTGCCACT
Organism: Tachinus rufipes; assembly: GCA_963932245.1. Taxonomy (NCBI): domain Eukaryota; kingdom Metazoa; phylum Arthropoda; class Insecta; order Coleoptera; family Staphylinidae; genus Tachinus; species Tachinus rufipes. The sequence continues at coordinate 63,302,588 of OZ010745.1, read as the reverse complement.
CAAACCAAATCCAGTAGTTTTAGGGAATTCCATAATATCAGCCAAAAATCGATTTCATAATTTGAAAGTAAAATTCTCCAAGCAAAAGGAATTTCACCAAGACTACGTGAATTTTATGCAAGAGTACCTAGAATTGGGCCACATGAAGTTAGTCCAAGATACAAATCTTGAACAAGAACACTGCTATTTACCACATCATGGGGTCACAAAGAACACCAGTACGACAACAAAACTACGAGTTGTGTTTGATGGTTCAGCAAAGACAACAACCGAGCATCATTAAACGATATGCTACTAATTGGCCCACGACTACAAGATGAACTGTTTGCTATATTACTGCGTTTTCGAGAACAGGCAAATACTATTGCATCCCGAAGATATGAAATATCATCGTATCTTATGGCGACAAAAACCCACGGATTCATTACAAACGTATGAGTTACAAACTGTCACGTATGGTACATCATCAGCACCATATCTAGCCATAAAATGTTTAAGAACACTAGCTGAGAGAACAAATGATCACAATCTGGGACGAGTAGCTATATTACGAGATTTTTACGTTGATGATCTGCTATCTGGAGCCGACACGTTAGAAGAAGCTATGCAGATAAAAGACGAAGTCACAACGATACTGTCAGCCGCAGGTTTTAACTTAAGAAAATAGACAACTAATGCTCCTGAACTACAGATCAGTGAACAAAATACTAACTCGGAGTGGATGACAATTGACGATGATACTGTAAGAACCCTTGGAGTGCAATGGTCAACTAAACAAGACAAATTTAGATTTTGCATATCACCAACAACTCCAAAAGAGAAAGTAAGCAAACGTACGATATTATCCCAAATTGCAAAAATATTCGACCCACTCGGATTAATTGGACCCGTCATAACCTCTGCGAAGATTATAATGCAGCAATTATGGCAATTACAACTAGCATGGGATGAATCGGTTCCGACACACATATACTCTACTTGGGTACAATTTAAACACGAACTACAATACTTAAAGGAACTCAGTAGACATCCAAGATGTATATTTGAAGACCAATACACAAAGTTTGAGATTCACGGATTTGCTGACGCAAGCAATCTTGCATACGGAGCCTGTGTTTATGTCAAGTCATATCAATCAAATGATGTGAGTGTCCGCCTCGTATGTTCCAAATCCAGAGTGGCTCCTTTAAAACCAACGACGACACCACGACTGGAATTATGTGCAGCGTTGTTATTAGTCTGATGGGTGAAGTAAAAACAAATATGATACACAAAGCAAACAAAACATATTACTGGACAGACTCAACAATTGTGCTTGCCTGGATAAAAGCCGACGACAAGATCTTAAAGAGTTTTGTAGCAAATCGCACTGCCGAAATTCGAGAACATACAAACATCAAAGAGTGGAGACATATATCCGGTACCGATAATCCAGCTGATATCATATCTCGAGGTATGACACCACGACAATTAATGGATCAAACACTATGGTGGAACGGTCCAAAATGTTTAGAAGACACAAAAAACTATTGGCCGGTAGTCAATTACATTTAAGTGCCAGAGTTACCCGAAGTAAAACCTATCAAATCATTTACAATCACACTCCAACAATTAACACCGATTTTCAATAGAGTATCAACATTACCAAAGTTAGAACGATTAATGGCTTATTGTTATCGATTCATTAACAGCTGCAAGACAAGACAAGGAAACAGACAAATAAGACAAATCACAATCAATGAGATGAACACTTCGCAAAGAAGTATAGTGAAATTGGTGCAACAATCCGCATTTGAACAGGAGCTCAAGGACATTCAGCAAACAAACCAAGTACAAAGAAAAAGCCTATTATTTACGTTAGATCCATTTATTGACGAATATGGAATAATACGAGTCGGAGGGCGATTAAACAAAGCAATTGTGCCTTACAACCAAAAACATCCTGTGGTTATACCACGTTCACATGAGCTTGCAAAATTAATAATTCGTGATCGACACAACAGCGTCTTTCATGCTGGAGCTCAAGCTACGCTGGCAGCTATTCGATGTCAATTCTGGATCATAGAAGGTCGAAGAGTAGTAGTTGAAACTCTAAAAAAATGTGTAATCTGTTTTAAGGCAACTACCAACAAACCGCAAAAGATGGCTACGCTACCTAGTCATAGAACAGTGCCAGCGCGGCTATTCATTAATACAGGCGTTGACTTCTGTGGACCCATTTTAATTAAACAAGGATCATCAAGAAGCAAATTAACCTACAAGGCATACATCTCCGTATTTGTATGTATGGCCACAAAGGCAGTGCATTTAGAGTTAGTGACGAGTCTATCCACAGAAGCATTTTTGGCAAAATTTAAACGCTTTATAGCACGCCGAGGACATGTAAGTCACCTATACTCTGACAATGGAACAAACTTTGTAGGCGCCAATAATGAAATAAAGAAAGTACAAACAATATGTGAAGCAAAAAACGAAACAAATAATTTAAGAAGTTATCTTGCGCAGAAACAAATCACTTGGCACTTCATTCCTCCTAGGGCACCTCATTTTGGAGGTTTATGGGAGGCTGCAGTGAAGTCAATGAAATATCATTTACGTCGAATATTAGGAAATACATCTCTCAACTATGAGGAGATGTCAACATTGCTGTGTCAAATAGAAGCTATTCTCAACTCTAGACCAATAACCCAAATCTCCGAAGATCCGAATGACGAAACAACATTAACACCTGGACATTTCTTGATCGGAGATAATCTACTGACATATGTAGAACCTAACTTAATGTCACTAGCCCAAAATAGATTATCGAAGTTTCAATACATCGAACAATTACCTAAAAATTCTGGGATTTCCTTTTTTCTTTTTCGTTGGTTGGGAGATTCCTGGCATGCTAGGTAGGGGAACCGTGGTCGGTTTGGCAATCCGGATTACAAGGTACATAATGTAAAATTTATTTTTTTTAATTTTGTCCGAACTACAAGGACATCCGGATTAAAGCGGTTTGGGTTAGCGGAGCTTTACTGTATCTAAAATAATTTGTTGACATTTATTGAATTCGGTATATCAACCAGACTAACCGGTAGTTAGGTTACAACTATAATCGATTGCTGAAAATCTTGATTGATTTATGGAATGCATCAACCTATAATGAAAAACATCGTCCGTCGACTCAGTTAAACTCATAATGAATAATAAAACACAATAACTTGAGTAATTTTTAATTGTATCATAAATAAACTAAATTTTTTAACAATGTCTATAACAGGCGTAAATAAACATGGTTGTACAAAAATACATTTATTCGCGCATGTCAGATTAAAATCCACCTAGCTCTAGACTTGGTTAGATATTGCTCTCTCGGTGCTATGCATTCTTACTGTGAACGCTTTGTTGTGTCACTCCCAAAGTATCACTACTACTTTTTGAACAACAAAAAGTGCACATTGATCATTGAATAAAGCTCTATCTATTTGCTAAATGTCTCAATTATGGTTTTTGTTATTATTTTTTTACTTAAAAATCGTTTAGTTAGTATTCTCCCAAGTTATGCTAATATCGGTAATAGCTAAGGCCCCGCGGCGCGGGTAGGTACCAAAACACAGTGCGAGCTAGTATCCGAGCTGACCTAGTTGCGGCAGTAAAGCTACTCGCACAGTTTGACCGCATCATACGATAATGGCGAGCGACAGTAACTCGTATGATGCGGTCACACGGTGTGAGTAGCTGCACTTTAAGCAAATGGCAAATACAGACTAGTTTTGATTTGATAATGTTTACAACAAAGGAAAATAAGTATATAATTTTTAAATTGCTCTGAATATAAAAAGTTTATACAAATGTAATGTATATAAATCTCTAAACCTCGACGAAAGATTACCATTAAAATTTGTAATATAAACGTGTCCATGACATTTTTTAAGTAAATATATTTATTCATCTGTAAATATCCATGAAATTGTTATTTAAATGTCATCACAGGCATTTAAAACAAAAATTTCGAAATTATCTCAAGTTTGACCAGCACTTTTTGTATCACTCCCATACGTTTGAGAATTGATGTTTGGTGTACTTATGTGCACACACTGATTTTTTGAAGGCTGTTCTCCGACCATTTAAACAATATGTGCTTGTTTTGCAATATTACTTAATTGTTATCACTTGACGATCAAATATCAGTATATTTATGTATACAATGCTGCAGTTAAAAAACTACAAATTTTATTTAAGTGGAATTTGTTTATCATAACTATACTTTATTTAATTACTTCTGGATTTAAAGGGCAAACCAAAGTTTGGACATGACGGTTATCTGGTTTCTTCGATGCATCATGCATTGTTGTTTGTACCGTCAAATATCGTTGAATTGATTTTTTGCAATAATAAATCTATCCTTCCTACTTTCAGAATATTGTATGACAAATATTTTTATTTATTATTAGCTTTAAATGGCTTTATCTAACTTTCAACAATGTCTAGCATAACATCTGTAACTACTCAGTATACTCCTGCCATACATTTTATGGTTTGTTAATTAATTTTCAGTAAAATTTCAGCTTTCATATTTTGAAAATAGATAAAATAATCACTAATAACCTAATAAAAAAATAAATCATTTTTTTTCCAAAACTGTAGTTACGGATTTTTTCTAGGAACTGCAGATGTGCGTTTGGTTGTGTGATATTATTACTTAATAATAATCAATATCAGTAAAATTGTGCGTTCGGGGCGCCATATCACTTGTCACTTGGATTACATCAATTACTTCGATCACGTTGCAACAACAGATGTGTTCGTTTGACTGAAGTAAACAAATTACCAGTGATGTCGCAACTGTACTACTTCTAAACCAAATTCATGTGTTTGCCTTTGATAAAACAAGTGACAAATTTAATATTTGTATAAAAACCAATAAAAGTTAATTCAAAAGCCAATAAAGTATATTTTTCAGGTAACAAGAAATTACTTATAGTTAATTGAATCACAGAAGTTAAATTTAATATTAGTTTTTTTTTTTCTGATAAACATATAATATATTTATATACTAGACTGGTTGTTAATTTTTTTGTGGAATTTCTTTGTGTGCACCCATGCCAAATTTCAGCGCTTAAGAATCAAAAGAACACGTGTCGCACTGCCTTTTAGTTTTAAAAGTAAACCCCTTACATTACTTAAAAAAACATTATTAGAATGCTTCAAGTTTGACAAAATTAAAAAAATACGTACGTCATTAGGTTTTTTAAATTAAAAAAATATTTAGATCTAAGCCTCAAATTCTAATAATTTTTGTTTAGGAGTCTAATTTTATGTTCAGATTGTTCAAAATAAAATATGTTAATTAAAAAAATTAAACAGTATATTGAGTCGAAGGTTTTAACGCAATGCCCCCTATTAGGAGAAACGTTGAACTGTTTGAGTGTGAAGGAGAGCTGTAAAATTTAAAATTAATAAATGATGTATTTTATGTAAATTGCCTTTTCATAATAAATACATCATTTATTAATTTTAAACGATAAATTTGTTTCGGTCATCTGATTCAAATAAAATGCGCCAAAAATGTCGTTTTCTGTCTGTGTAGGATTTAACTGTATTACAGCTCTCCTTCACACACAAACAGTTCAACGTTTCTCCTAATAGGAAGCATTGCGTTAACACCTTTGACACATTACTAAACATAAACTGTTTAATAGTTACTGTGATTTTATGTAAATTGTCTCTTTGACCAGTGAGATGCTAGGCACACTGATGATGGGTGCATGTCCTGAAACACGAGTGTATGTGTCTCTTACTGGATGAAAAGGCAATTTACATAAAATACATCATTTATTAATTTTAAGAGTATATTGATGTAAAGTTTCATGTGGAAGCTATGATACTTATTAAGTAAATTTAACGATAGTGCGGCACGTGTTCTTTTGAATCTTAAGTGCTGAAATTTGGCATGGCTTACTATTTTTGCATAAAGATTACTTTCTGAGGGTGCACACAAAAAAAAATAAGAGCCAGTCTAATATATACATTATTAATTCCGATCTCAACACAGATGCATCATTCGTCACAATAGTTTTTTGTACGGCGGATGTATGTTCTAGATTGAGAAAGTTTTTTTAAGATAGTATACAATTTCAAATTTACAGTTATTAATTATGGCAAAATATGCAAAACGATTCCATATTTACATCTTATAAACGTTTTTTTTTAATACATGAGCCAGAACAACAATTAATTTAATCAAAACTAATCGCTATTAAAAAAGAACTGCAGCTTGGTTTTTAAATGACCGATTTCTTGAATTGGGCTTCTAATCTTATTGTAAACGTTTTTTTTTTAATTGAGTTTGTTTTATAATAAGACTGGTTATATTTATCTGTTAGGTAAATGACTCCGCCGAAGTCTAAATAATTAAATAAATAAAGTACCGGTTTATACTATTGCTTGGTTGAACCACATTTAAAATAAAATAAACACTGGTTTGTATTCCTATACATAAAAAGGGAACATTGACGACGTAAACAACTATCGTCCAATCTCGCTTACCAGTATTTTCTAAAATATTAGAGAAAATATTTTACAACTAAATTGTGCAGTAATACTTTAATGAAAATGGGCTTTTTACAAATACGCAGTTTGTATTTAGAAAAGGACGAACTAATAAATCTAATATTAGATGGTTTTGAAAAAGTCAAGTCAAAAGCCTCATAATTTCCTATTAAGCAAACTTAGATAATACATTTTTTTTTCTAATAGTAGTTATACTATAATGCAACCTTATCTGTTCAATCGTTACCAATATGTTCTATTTAATGGTAATGTTTCTAGTAAACATTGTAAAACAAGGTTCTGTACTTGGCCCATTGTTGTTTTTCATTTTTATTAGTGACTACTTGCCTCAGTATATTGCAGAATCCAATATTATATTATTTGCAGACGACTTTACTCTTATACAAAAAAATCATCGTGCAAATCTACAGAACATAGCAAAAATTTGTATTAATACAAATAAATTATTATGTCTTAATCCATCCAAGGTTGCTAATATATGTTTTTCATTAACAAAATTGCCAATTCATCACAGTTCAACAACTCTGTGAAATTTCTTGGGCTTACCCTTGATAGTTTTCTTTTGTGGTGCGATAATGATAATGAATAAATATCTGGCTAACAAACTGGGCAGAAACATATATTGTCTGCGTCTGCTCTCAAATTGTGCTTTGCTAAGTACGTTGCGTACTGCATACTTTGGTATTTGTCATTCTCTTTTAAGCTATGGCATTCTATCATGGGATTACAATACATCGCGTCACCGAATATTTGGTTTACTACGTCGTGCTATCCGCATCATATCTAATATTCGGTACAGGGATGATACATTCAATTATTTTAAAGAGTTGAATATATTAAATTTGCCTTGTTTGTTTGTACTTGAATATTTAAAACATGTGAAACTTTATTTATTCAGTTATACTGGTTACGTAGACATACACAACTATAGGGTTTTTCAATAAGAGGTTTCATTTTGATTTTAACAAAAACGAGTATTTTTTAAGAGAAACCAACGTGGCCCCAAAGAAATCACAAGATCTCGGTGGCCAATTGTGATCACCTCTTTGAGAAATAACACGGTCAGGAAACTTTTCGCGCCGTCTTGTTGAAAATAAACGTCGTCCACATCAATATCTTCCAATTCCGGCCATAAAAAATCATTAATCATAGCTCGGTAGCGCCATCCATTCACCGTAATAGTTGCACCAGCCTCATTTTTGAAATTGTCATTGTTTAGAGATTGCCACACCTATATACTCACACCACGGCCTCCGAGGTGAAAATAGGCCTCATCATTGAACATGATTTTTCGATGAAATTCCGGATCATTTTGATGCATTTGAAGGACCCAATCAGCAAAGATACGACGTTTATTGTGATCGACCGGCTTGAGTTCTTGTGTTAACTGAACTTTAAAAGCCTTAAGACTTAAGTCTGTATGCAAAATACGGTGTAATGTCGTTTGTAGAATGTCTAATTCCAAAGATCGACGAGGAATCGACAAACCTGGGTTTTCTTCAACATTACGGGCTACATCAGCAATATTGTCATGTGTTCTTGAGCGATGCACACGGTTTCGATTCTTCACATCAGAAACCTGTCCCAACAGCTCAAATTTTTTCACCAGGTTTACTATTGCCGGCCGAGAAGGTGCTTTACGACGACCAAATAGTGCTTTAGTTTTGCGAACTGTAACTGAATCAATAATTCAAGGCGTGTATCGCTCTATTTTTAATAATGGTGTAGTTTTTACTTGTCAAATGTCAGAAGATAATAGCTTCAAAATTGACAGCTGCCCAAATAGTCTGATATTCAAAATGAAACTTATTATTAGAAAACTTTTTATAACACAAGAAATACAGAAAATCTTGTTAACAATTACTCTAGACTCAAAAGGTCGCAAAATGGATCGACTTACGAAGGAGTAAATTTTTAATGTTTTTCCAGCGGCGGTGAAAGATCTTCCTTTTAAAACATTTATAAACGATAATCGATTTATTTTTCACCAATACATTCAGAATGGACCAAACTGTGATATGTCGGAGTATTTTAGTTAAATAATAGTTAGGAAATAGCCGAAAAAACTAATCAAATATAGAAATAAATGCGTTTTTATGTATTTACCAATAATAAAAATATTTATTTTTTTAAATAACGTATAATGTGTTAAATATTTACTGTCCACAAACGCCAATATTTGTGTATACTCGTAGTTGTGATACACGTGTGTCGCAATGTTGGCGCCTTAACAGAATTAAATGCCAATGTATAATATAATTGGTACAATTGTCTAAAATAATTTAATGTTTGTATGGAATAACATAAAAGAACGTTATAATTTCATTCTATATGTTTTTTTTTTAAGTTTAATTACTTATATAGCTTAATTTATATCAACTTCTAAGCTTTGTTAATTACTTTCTAGTTGCTATGTTTTTATTATTTCACGCCAATGAGTAAAACATATCTAATAAAGCCAACTAATTAGATTTAATTATAGGCAATATATTTAACAAACCTTATTCATCTATTATGTTCACTATTTATATGTATATACATATGTACAATATACGTATATATTGTACATAATGAAACTTTCTTACACCAATAATAGTATATTTTTCTTGGTAAAATGAATGCATGTATTATATTTAAATTGAATGCTAAAATACGCATTATTTGTTAACGACTTGCGATTATACATGGTTATTGATATACAACATTAAAAAATTTGTTGCATTTAATCTAAATAATACACAATAATATGTTTCTCAGTAGTCGTAAAATTTAGGTTTTGGAATGTAGTAGAATATTAAATAACGAGTTTCATAAAGCACATTTTATCGACCGCGTTCAAGTTAAAATAACGAATCTGAAGGCGGACTTATAAAAGAAGTCAATAAAAATTAAGATTATGAAAAATCAACATTATAAATTGTAGTATTCGAATTAGAAAACAAAATCAGTCGTGTAATGATATGAGATGAATGCCGTTTAATAGGCTCTATTACTATTATTTTCATTTTGTTAATATATTTAGTACAATTTTGTTATTTTTAAATATTAATGTGCTGAATGTAGTATTAAACATAAAAATATGGGTTTTAAAGTACATGTAATAAGGAATAATTTGAGCTATCGTGAACCTTTTTATCTTTTTCCAGAAGCCCAAAAACTGAGATACAAAATAAGCTAAAAAAGACGTTTTATTGTAAAATTTCTGACCTTCAAATGTGTGCCATTTTAAACAGGCGATACTCTAAGGTCCAAAATTTTGGAAATCTTATTTTTTCATCCATATTTTGATCCCTGAAAATTTGAGCAAAATCAAAGAGGTCAACTTTTTCAAATTGGTCGAAAAGTAATGGAATTATCTATATATATATGGGTAATTCCATTACTTTTCGACCAATTTGAAAAAGTCGACTTCTTTGATTTTGCTCAAATTTTCAGGAATCAAAATATAGATGAAAAAAATGAGATTTCCAAAATTTTGGACCTTAGAATATTGCCTGTTCAAAATGACACACATTTGAAGGTCAAAAATTTTACAATAAATCGTAATTTTTAGCTTAATTTGTATCTCAATTTTTGGGCTTCTGGAAAATGATAAAAAGGTCTACGATAGCTCAAATTATTCCTTATTACATGTACTTTAAAACCCATATTATTATGTTTAATATCGTGGCAGTCATTTTGATATTAAGCTTTAAACATTATTCCAAAAAAACTCGTAAATTTAGCAAAATCGCAAAACTTTGCTTTCTTTAAACCGTTCTAACTTTGTCAAATCTTAACAAAATTTGATTTGCAAGGTCTAGATTTCCTTGTGTTTAATCTCTTTTTGAAGTGATCACACAATACTTATAGAATCAATACGTATACACCATTATTTTGATGCAGGAAGTTGCACATGTTTTCGCGATCTTCAAAACTTGTAATTTTCAGATCCTGAAAAAGCGCTGTCACCTTGTGTCGATTTTAGTCAAAATTTCAGTAAATACTCTTTAGAACACAAGAAAAAAGGTAATTCATATGAGAAATGGTATATCGGGCATTATCAAGAAATTTTTAATATTCAAAAATTGTCAAAATCATCAAACCGCACATTTTTGTATCTCAATTTTTGGGCCTCTGGAAAAAGATAAGAAGGTCTACGTTGGCTGAAAATATTCCTTATTGCATGTACTTTACAACCCATATTCGTATATTTAATGTTGGGGCAGTCATTTTGATATATCAAGCTTGAACTATTAATTAAAAAAAAAACGTAAATTTTGAAAAATTGCTAAGTTATGCTTTGTTTAAACCGTTCTAACTTTGTCAAATCTTGAAGAAAATTGATCCACAAGGTCTAGATTTCTTTGTGTTCAATCTTTCTTTAAAGTAATTACACTAGACTTATAGAATCAATATATATTCACCACTATTTTGATGCAGGAAGTTGCACATGTTTTCGCTATTTTCAAAACTTGTAATTTTCAGGTCCCGAAAAAACGCTGTCACTCTATGTCGATTTTAGTCAAAATTTCAGTAAATACACTTCAGACTACAGGAAAAAAGGTTATTTATATGAAAAATGGTATATTGGGAATTATCAAGAAGCCATTGAGAAAATGCAAGTCGTTGTGCTACGTCGCCTGGTTGTAGGTGTTTTACTTTTGATAATAATATGGGTGAACATTTTCACTAAAAAACGCGTCAAAAAAGTTGTTTTCTGTCAGGAAATCTTAATTGCTAGGGCATTACCATTACAGAGTCCGTAAACAAAAATGATATTTGCGTCTTCTCTATGTTAAACAGCATTTTTATCAAATTTCACTAACCGAACCAAAAAAACTTTTAACAAGTATCAAAAGCTTGCATCAATGCACACTTGTTATAGTAATGTTGTTTTGTTTGTGTTTTTTTGCTAAATAAAAAGTTTTTTAAATATTTTGTATTTGTTGACTATCTCAAAAACAAAGCAAGATAGACAAAAAGTGATTTAGATTTTCTGAATTTTGACGATTTTTGAATATAAAAAAACTCTTGATAATGCCTAATATACCATTTTTCATATAAATAACCTTTTATTTGTGGTCTTAAGAGTATTTACTGAAATTTTGACTGAAATCGACATAAGGTGACAGCAGTTTTTCGATACCTAAAAATTACAAGTTTTGAAGATCGCAAAAACATGTGCAACTTCCTGCATCAAATTAGTGGTGAATATGTATAGATTTTATAAGTCTTATGTAATCATTTTAAATATAGATTGAACACAAAGAAATATAAACCTGGTGGATCAAATTTCTTTAAAATTTAACAAAGTTAGAACGGTTTAAACAAAGCATAATTTTGCAGTTTTGCTAAATTTACGGTTTTTTTTAGAATAATGTTTGAAGCTTGATGTATCAAAATGACTGCCCTAACATTAAATAGACAAATATGGGATTTAAAGTACATGTAATAAGGAATATTTTGAGCCATCGTGGACCTTCTTATCTTTTTCTAAAGGCCCAAAAACTGAGATACAAAAATGTGCGGTTTGCCAATTTTGACAATTTTTGAATATTAAAAAATTCTTGATAATGCCCGATATACCATTTCTCATATAGATACCCTTTTTTCTTTTGCTCCAAAGAGTATTTACTGAAATTTTGACTAAAATCGACATAGGGTGACAGCGCTTTTTTGGGACCTGAAAATTACAAGTTTTGAAGATCGCGAAAATATGTGCAACTTCCTGCATCAAAATAGTGGTGTATACGTATTGATTCTATAAGTCTTGTGTGATCACTTTAAAAAGAGATTAAACACGAAGAAATCTAGACCTTGTGGATTAAATTTTGTAAAGATTTGACAAAGTTAGAACGGTTTAAAGATAGCAAAGTTTTGCGATTCTGCTAAATTTACGGATTTTTTTGGAATAACGTTTGAAGCTTAATATATCAAAATGACTGCCACAATATTAAACATAAAAATATAGGTTTTGAAGTACATGTAATAAGAAATAATTTGAGACATCGTGGACCTTTTTATCTTTTTCCAGAAGCTCAAAAATTGAGATACAAAATAAGCTAAAAAAGACGTTTTATTGTAAAATTTCTGACCTTCAAATGTGTGTCATTTTGAACAGGCATTATTCTAAGGTCCAAAATTTTGGGAATCTCATTTTTTGCATCAATATTTTGATCCCTGAAAATTTGAGCAAAATCAAAGAGGTCAACTTTTTCAAATTGGTCGAAAAGTAATGGAATTACCCATATATATATAATTTTTATTAGAATTTCTGCAATAATTCCATATATTAATTTTTTATCCTGTATGACACTGTATATAATTCTTTATATAATTATAAAACCACGCATGTGCCTTATCTATGCTTTGTCAAATCAAGTTTCAATGTTTACTACACTTTGCAGGTTATGTCATTTGTTTTAAATTGATTAATGCTGCAGTTAGTTATACAATTAATGAAAATAATGAAAAATGGAAGCAAAACAAATTAAAAAAGTGGTAGATTGCTATATGTGGAACTACAGTGGTAAAATTGAAAAGAAATAAGTAAAAACCAAATGTAATGCGCAATAGACGTTTGCGTCGATTATAGATGGGAAAATAGAACATGTTCTAATTTTTCAAGATATAATTGTGTCTGATCTATAATTATTTATATATAATTCAAGGCATAATTATGGACATTGTCATACGGGTTTTTAAAAGTCTTTCGTAAAACTCCAATCAAATATTTATTATTATTTATAGATTATCCAATACATTTTTTTCGATTTATATAACTTTCATTAATAAATATATTCAATTTCAAACGAAATAAGTATTTTTTTTCTGATTTACGTCTTTAGATGATAACGACTTGTAAGACATAAATTATTTGATATTAGTAATAAAATAACAATAAAATATTACCTTGAAATGCAGTAAATGTAATAAGATGATCAGGTAGATTTATTACCATCAGTTACCAGTATTTTATAACATTGCTTTTTAAAATACTAGTTCTTTCTCTATAGTATATTGTGCAACAAGCACGGTTTGGTATTATACCCGCCGAGTGGTGCAATAGCAATTCATACAAGTACAAAATGGGCACTTGTGCGAGTTTACACTATGCTTTTCTCACGACTGCAGTACTTATAACGTATTCAAAAAGAATCAAACTATTTATTAAATGTCATAATGTGATAGAGGTATTGGTTATTTGTCACTATTCTGATGGCTCCGTGCGCAATAGGCACCATTCGCACGCATTATGAGTACGGAATGAAATAACTTTTCTTTAGCAATAATCACATTACATTAAGAAGTATAAAAATACATTTATGCATAAATGATGAGTAATAATTTATATATGACTTTATCCTTGAAATTATAATTATGAAATTCTCTTACACTACTAATTACTTACTCGTTTATTACTTCAATTATTATGCGTACATATTAAATAGTGACTTGTATAAGGAAGTTCTTATATAACAATTATAATATTTCATAATAGAGCAATTGTTTTCAATTAACTTTTATATAATGCATGCCATGAGCAAATAAACCTGTTTTTATGATTATCAATTTTTCATTATCTTTATCGTTAACGACTTGAACGTGTATTAATTTCTTTTTAAATATAAAAAATATAATTAGCTTGTAATACTTATATAATGTATAGAGGAAGTTCGGCAACTATAGAAGTTAACATAAATCAAACGTTATAATAATCATGAATATTATAATATATTTTTACTAATAATATTTAGATTAAAAACTTTATTTTAAAATACTAAATTTAAAATTGTTTGATTTAATTCAGTATAAACGCCGATTATGTTATTATAATGAAAAAAAAAATAAATTAAGAATTATGTCACGAATTTTCTTTCGGCTGCATAGTTATTTCAAGTTCTTAAAACTGTTCTAAAATTCAAAAGTAGATGTAGTCTAATTAGCCTTTTAGCGATTATTTTGATTTTTGGGTAGAATACTCAGTAAATAAACCAATTAAGGGATGCGGTCATTTTTTTTAATTGATAACACTTTGTTTTTAAAATAGTTTTTTTATAATATTCAGAGTTGCTATTGTATGAAGTCGGCAAATTTTTATTTTGCTTTATTCTAGGAGAAATTTTATTTTCTTCCAATGCAATTTCAATATTCTATTTTAAATATTGAGAATAATCGAATTCTCGTATTACACCAGATGCAGTAACAAAAAAACGTTCTTTTGTGAATGCGGTGCAAATTTATTTGTGCGCTACTAATTTATGCTAGTATGGATACATACGTTTACGTCAGATACAACACAACGTAAGCTTTTACTGATATGGTTTATAACAGTATGAAACAAGCTTAAAAAGATCGAGAACATAATTTTCAAGGATTTTTTTGTTTGTTTTGTTTTTAAGTTCTATCGTTGATTGATTGGTAAATTTACTAAGATACGCAGCCCGAAATAATATTATGTTCATGACATGAAGATGGCGTATACACGTCAAAATATTAATCAACTTATTAACAAAACCATTTGAATATATATAATTTATATATATATATATATTTTACTTATACATATCTGCATCATTCACTATTATATCATTGCAATTGTGAACAGAATTTTCGTAATATAAACGTTTATAAATTTTTGTGTCAGTGCCATCTCTATATCTTGTGAACGGTACTTTATCCCAGATTGCGTACCTTAGTAAATTTATCAATCAACGGTACTATCGTTCAATTTTATTTTTAATATACGGCGGTGTTCATTTAATTATTAAAAAAATATGTTTTTTATAAATAGAACACCTTGTATATTTTTACATTTATTAATCAATTTTAAGAATTTTTTGTAAGAATTATTTTTTTGTGAAATGTATCATTTTTGAGTTAAGTATAAGCAATTAGCGCCGTTTTTACAATTGTCAGATAACTTATACTAAGAATAAATTTATGTACAGTATATACCAGGTATAGCATTAGTTAAGCCCTTGTTACAGTTACAGATAATCTATTCAAACGTCAATGATGACTTATAAACTGAAGTATAAATCATTTATACGCAAATTTGTTGTGCGCGTTACTTGGTTACTATACTAGAGATAACTACTGCTCCAAGCACCGTATAAGTTATCCCTGGTTTATTCTCCTCGAAACATACAATTAAAATTTTATAAAATTGTTAGGACTAGTGATCGGGGCCATTGTAAAATTTCAATCACCTACATGCTCGAGTAGAATCTCTATTCAATGAATCTCAAATTAGAACTAGAAATAAAGACGAACCACCTGAAGATTCCAGTGATTAGGTCAATCAAAGAAATAATGCTCGACGATTATCAATTTTTTTCTGTGCAAATATGTAAGCAACAAATCCTACTTTAGATGTAACCCGTTTTATCATTTTCTAAAATCATTTATCACTAAGATGGCCGTTTCTGGAACTGACTTATAAATTGACTCAGAGATGGCATTTGCTTTAATTGTTTTTTTGTCCGTTTGGTTCAAATAAATATACATGTTTGTGAGAAAATATTTTTAGTTTGATGCTTAGATTTGATTAGCTTAGATTAATTGTCTATAACTCAAAAAATAAATATTTTATAAAAAAGGATGTTCATAAAAAAAATCTTAGAATCCACCTTAGAATTAAAAAAATGTAAAAATATACAAGGTGTTCTATTTGAGAAAGAAAAGCTTATCAAATTTTCTTAATAAAATAAACACCTTGTATATTAAAAATATATTTAAACGATAGCTTGTTTAATACAAACATTATTTTATCTGACACATTTGGTTTTATATTTTTCTTTGTGAAGCACAAGCTATTCTTAGATTTTTTTGCAAATTTACTCACTGTTTACTATCAATTTATTAAACGTCTAGCAAATACTGCTAGATAGAGAGATATTTAAGTTAGGAAAATATACGTATAAACTGTGATTGAAATCGGAGTTACCTATTATTAGTTTATTATCAAATTATATGTAGAAATAGGAATGATGCCAGAGTTGCTGTTTTTATTATACTAGAAATCAAGATAGCGGTTGGAAAGTCCAAAAGCAGTACTTAGCAATTTAATTAGGGCTTAATTTTTAAGGCGTGTTAAATTTAATTAAACCCTAACAAACATTAGCATAGAAGATGTACAGTTAAATTAAAAATGTTGAAATGTGTCGAAACGAAGATTATTGTTTCATCAGAAACAAAGATAGTATTAGTTTTATGTCTTGCAACCAGATGAATGGAGTACTCACTTAAGAAGGAACGTGAGAATGTTTCCAATCAATCGTAACATCCTCTGATGATTCCGTAGAAAATTTATCGGAGTGGATGCCTTTAGGCGCTACACATCACACGCTCGTCGCAGATTCTAATGAATGAACGTTGTTATTATGAATATTGCAGGGTTATTTTTATGATGATTATCAATGATGCACAAATTAATCTGCTTATAATATTATAATTATTTAATATATAACGACCTTTAAATAAAATGATATGTCACAACCAAACCGTCCAATTGTTGACTTTCGATGAAAAAACAAACAATTCAAGTTCGAACCGAGGACATCAAGATCATAGAAGGTTAATTGCAGTCATTGAGTTTTTTGCAATTTATATTATTAAACACATGTTCAGTACTTTATCATTAAATTTAAATTATTTATTTTATATTAGAGAATTAACTCCAGCTATAATACAACATATTTATTTTTATACCAATTAGGAAACAATCAAAATCAAAGAAATATAAAAATGCTTATTGTAAGTGAACTAAATTGTAACATATAACTAACAATTTGCTGTGTTCAATTTAATTAATATTTACTTTCTATTCAATCTGTAGATCTTCTGTTTGTTTTATTGTTTGAATTAACATCTTTTTCTCATATAATTAAGATATTGCTTATGTTAGTGCATAAAATGTAGTTAGTGATAATAGGCTGTCATGATAATGAACTCAAAACTAGACCAACGATTACAAAAACTACATTTAAAATTCGCTAAAAATCTTAAAAACCATGAAATTCTAAATATCTTAATAATACCTAGAAATCCAGCAGTTGTATCCAAATCTAAAATCCCATCCCAATCACTTTACCAAAATATCCGATCATTCTTAACTAATGACATGTAAGGCTGACGTTTCACTTATTCATTCATACCCCATCGTTTTTTTAACTAATTGTATCAATTATGTATTGTATAAGACCTAGGCTGAAAAACTACGGTCGATGGCCATTTCACAAAAGATTTCTTTTTTTTTTTCATAATTGTATTGTAAAAATAATGCTATATACCTCCTGTAATGTATCTTTTTGTGAATAAATTATATATGAACTCAAAAATAGTCGCAAATGAGTTTTTTAAAACTTGGTTGCTCAAAATATATATATATATATATATATATATATATACAGGGTGTTAGACTAAAAAACGTACGGCTGAATAATTTCTTAATTTTTAAACCGGTTTGAATGAATAAAAAATCATTTTAAATAGTTTTTGGATACTATAAATGTATTTAGTATAATTACTAATACAACCAAATTTAGTTTTTTAAATGGCAATATATATTTATTTTTACTTTTTTTTTAATTTCTATTATATTTTGTATTTAACTATGTAAAATAATTACATATGTACTTCCATAACAATATTACAAAAGTCAAAATTACCGGAACTCCTAAATAATTTTCAAACCGTAAAAAAATTTCAAACAAAAGTTTTTTGGTTTTATGAACTATTTTATAAAAATATTTTTAATGTACAGGGTGTTCATTTAGTTTTTTTTTTTTTAATGGAACACGCTGTATATTTTTTTATTCCGAGATTAATTTTGAGTATTTTTGTAAACATTTTTTTTATAAAACGCACCATTTTTGAATTACATACAAGGAGTTTTTTGAGTATTATAAAGGCAGGTACACACATGTATGTTTTTACTTTTAGTATAGTTGCTATGAATACTAACTTTAATTTTTTAAATGTTTGGAATCTATATAATGTTCTAAATACAACCATGTAAAAATATAATATATTTTTATAACAATATTTTATGATAAATTTAAAAAATATGTTATTTGTTTTCTATTTAAAATTGTGTATGAGTGAGTAACTATGCAAATGAAAAGGTACTTACTTATAACATACTTTGACAACTTATGCACTACTTATAACCCTTCATCTTTCTGGGCCTTTTATTCAATGAGACGTACAATGATATCTATTAAAATAAATATCGATATCAGCAAATATACAAATTTTCTTTTAAAGAACGCTACTAGTTCCTTAAAAAAAATCTAAAGGATATTGATAAAAAAAGTCAAGGGTGTTAAAGAGAATCGGTATTGTTAAATTTCTTCTAGAAGTAGATGAAAAAAAAAATAAGAGTGGTTGATTGTTCGATTTGTAGGAATTAACAAAAATATTGTTAAATAATTTCAAAGACGAAGGGCAGTGTTTCCATTTTTCTTACCGAACACATTTTTTTGTTACTTCAAGGAATATTGAAGGAATGGTCCAAATGGTTTGAATGTACATTAATCTTTGCCCAAGTAACATCGATCATGGCAGGGTTTTTGTTCAATTTTGAAATGGTACGTGTGTAAAGTAATTGGTAGGCATTAAACCTCGCCAAAAAACGCAACCATTTTAATAATCCCGAGACATTAGATAGGGTCCAATATCATTTTTTAAAGAGTGTTAATAAGTGTATTCAGCAAGATGGCGGTCATTTTACATATAACGACCTTTAATTTGCTTAAGTAATGTTTTTGTTTTACTTAGTTTCTTACAATAGATACTTTCAACTTTGTTATACTGTTGTTTTTTTTGACGCCCTCTACCGGCTAAACGAGACAATTTTGGATATAACTAAGTCGGCTTAGATCGGCCTATTTTGACGTCAGGAGTCTGTCGTCAAACGTTGTACACGTATTTTCCGGACACCCTGTATAATCAAAATTGTAATGTATTGGTAATAATTCGGCAAATGTCGCTGTTTTTTTCAGAAATTTATTTAAAAGATTGCAAAGATTGTACTATTAACATTTATAATAAATAAATTTCTCTGATTTATGTTTTTAATAAAATATTTTTAAAATACCATTTGGAATAATAATATTAAAAAAAATAAAAATCAACATATAGAAACATATTAACAAATTTACTTAATAAAACTAGAATGTAAAATTAAACACTACAATAAAAAATACATGTTATAAAGTGTACACACACATACGGTATGCTGCTAATTTTATATATTTGTTTTGAACTCTTTCCAATTGTGCAATTGCATTAGAATAATAAGTTGTCCAGATTGGACAAGCGTACTCTAATGCAGAACGAACTAAAGATAAATACAATGTTTAAATGTCCATATGGAAAATGGTTTACTGAACCGGCTAATAAATCATAAAATAGACATAGATTTAGCGCATATTTTATTAATATGTTTAGCAAACGTACCCCTAAGTCTTTCACTTCTGATTTAAAAACAAGTTTATGTTCATTAAGATAATAGTTTCTTTGGACAATCCTACATCTGCTAAACGATATTGAAACAAATTTGCCAAGATTTAGATCAAGCCGATTAATTTTACACCACTTCATCAGAACTTTTAAGTCTGCTTGAAAATTATTTTGTACAATATTAAACAGTATACTATGAAACAACAAAAAAATACAAAAATTTAACTTTGTAGCAATATCATTTTTAAACAATATAAATAATATAGGACCACAATGCGAACCATGTGGTACCCCAGAAGTAACATTTATAGCACAAAATACAAAATATTTTTACATATTGTGTTTTCTATCAGTTAAAAACTTGAGAGCCACTTTAATGTTAAATTTCCAAATCCTATGGACTTTAATTTGTTAATTACAGTTAGATGCTCAACTCGGTCAAAGGCTTTAGAGAAGTATGTGAACACGGCATCTACTTGCTTGCCAGATTTGTTATTTATTTAATATTAAAAAGGGGTGTTGTAATGGAAAGAAGCTCTTAACTCAAGCAAAGTCAGTTAGTTAAGAGTTTCTTAATTCAACGGAGTAGAAAAAAAATATTTGTTGCCATTTAAAAAACTAGTTTTTTTTTAATTTAAAAGAGTTTTTGAATTGTTAATATTGTTTGAAAAATAACAAAGTTATACCGTCGTAAGTTTTTTATTTGACACCCATGTATAAATGAGACCATTACAAGTTTTTTTATCATTATTGTCTGGTCTCACGAAGATTTTTTAATTTATGTTTGAGAATAGTAAAATATGTGGGAGTTTAAATTAAAATAATACTGTGCTGTGATTATTGCCCATTAAAAGTGATATTATAGAGATATCTTGAAATGTCACTTTTTATTAATTTAAAATCAATATTTATGAATATCCGCTTCAATTTATTTTATTATTTATTAAAATATCTAAATTAAATGTTAAAGTTTATTAAACTTGTATCAATTAAGTGAAATATTTTTATTTAGTTCTTTAGTAATAGGTTCTATACAGGGTTGGGTAAATGTATGGAAACACCGGATTATTGGCTGCATTTTTGGTTTATGTAAAAATGACCTTAATAAAAGTTTTTGTAGAAATTTTAATCTACATAGCAATCTATTTTAATTTTTAATACAAGCCCTGTTTCAAGAGATATGACGTCATCATAAGTTTTTTTTTTTTAAATAGAACACCCTGTATTTTCTTTTATTTTTAGAAAGAGAATTTTTCAACAATTACAATCATATAAAGTTTGATGGGTAATATTCTCATGTGTTCTTGAGCGATGCACACGGTTTCGATTCTTCACATCACAAACTTGTCCCAACAGCTCAAATTTTTCTACCAGGTTTACTATCAAAAATTGCTTTAGTTTTGCGAACTGTGACTGAAAAAATTTCATCATTTTTGTAGTGAATTTTAATAATTTCAATGCGGTGTTGAAACGTGTATCGTTCCATTTTTAAAAATGGCGCAGATTTTACTTGTCAAAGGTCAAAAGATAAGTGCTTCAAAATTGACAGCTGCCCAAATAGCCTGCTATTCAAAATGAAACTTCTTATTGGAAAACAATGTACAATACATATTGACAAAAAATAAAGTTTCAAAATCAGTATTTGCCGAGACTTATAAGCCGCAAATATTCAAGGTTAATGTTTACAGACTGCTTAAATCTTGTCAAATTCAAAGGTATTTTTATGTTGTAGTAACATATTAAGTAATTCTAAACACACATTTTGAAATTAAAAAAGACAATTGTAAGAAATTCTGTTTATATCTTGTTTATATGTTTTTTTTTTTTTCAACTTCACTTTTTTTATATTATGTTTTTATTGTGAGCCAAAAGTAAATTATTATCTCGGTAGCTTTTTTTTTAAATGATCATAGTACACTTTGACTCTCATGTAGCGATATCTTGTTGAATTAAATGCTCAATATAATATGGTTAAATGCTTTCCAATTTTTATCGTGTTACCAGTGAAAATAAGGTGGAATGTCCGAGTATATTTTATAATAATGTATCATTTGACTTCTAGCCGTTAATATTTACGAGAGAGATGCAAGAGTATTCTAAATCTAAAACAACTTCTTTTGTGCAGACAATAGTTTTAATTAAACGTTGTTAAATTATTATTATATGAAACTTTAAAATAATGATATCAATTTATAAATGGTATCTACAAGAGAAAATATAGAAACATTTATTATCCTATAACAATCATATTTGTTATTATGCAATAATATTACACAATACGCATAAACTTTCAATAAATTAATAATTACCTATACAAATTCAATATTCATAAAACAGACCATAATTTTTTTATATTATATAATGTTTTGCATATATGCAATTTATATGAATTTATATTAAACTATTATATTTATGTTGTAGTGTTTTTAGATACTTATGTGCTGTTTTATATATTTTTTAAGTTACTTAAATTTTAAAAATATAATATTCTTGGCGGTGAGGCTACTTGCTTGACAACGATGAAATTAAATGAATATAAAACAGCACAGCACATAATAAGTATTTTTTTTAAACTACTACATAACATTATGTGAAAAATGAATAATTAAAGCAATATTATATCTTTTAAATGCCATTATATTAACATTAATACTAATATAAGTGCATATTTGCATTGCAACTATATGTCAATGTCAACAAAAAATAGAATATTGCTTTTGAGCAAATTTACTGCACACTTTATCCAATATACATATATACAATTTATTGAGCATAAATTTATTAATTTTATATTTTAGATATGAGAGATTTCTCTAGAATAGAATTAGAGATGTTCTGTATTTTTTGTTTGCATTTTTTTTTTATGCTAAACTTTTTTCAAAATTTAAAACGTAATACATAAGTCTAATTTTGGAGGTATTTTTGTTTTGGTACACCAATTTTGAAAAATTATTCTAAGTTTTGGGATGTGATATCATTATTGCATAAATTAAGCAATTCTTCTTTGAAGTTGCTTCTTTTTACTTCACTTCAAAGAAGATATTTTTTTAGTGGTACCTTTACATCTTGCTTAGTTCATATGAACCATGACAAAATGTGACGTAGTTTCTTCTGAGAAATCTTTAATTTCTAAATAATATTATAGTAATACTTACTTTAAAAAAAATCTGAAACTAAAATAATTAATACAACTGAACTGTCCTACTACTAGCAGTCTGCTAAATTGGTGTACTGTATACATTAGGTTTGGCTCTACTAGAGCCTTCTACAGATGAATCCGAAACTACTAATGTATTTGTAAGAATAAATTTGTGATAAAAAAACATGGTAAATTAGTATTACTATTAGTATTAGTATGTCTTTATTTCATTAAATTGTTATAATAAATGAAAAAGACGAAGTTCAGTACAATTTCTGCTCTTCCACTTGACCTTAATTTTACATATAAATTTAGTCACTTAAAAAAATTCAAAATTTTTGCAGAAGTTGCAGCATAACATTATTCTTCTTTATTTTTTTAAACCAAATCTTGTCATTTTTTGCTTTATTTTCTTAATTATTCACCTCTCCATTAACTTGTAATTTTATAGAGTAAAATATTTGTCGATCTGACATTTACATATTATTTTGATTTTCACTTTTTATTTTGTTATTTCATAAACATGAGTTATCACGTAGTAGAGGTCACAACCATCAATTGTATTAAATGTTATACGTCTGCTTTTTTTGTGATTTAAGTAAGGCTTTTGATTTAGTGTCCCATGGTATCTTGAAAGAAAAATTAAAAGTTTAGTCATCGATGGACCCGTTATTTACGGTAACAGGTTCATTGATGAGTTCACAAATTTCAGATATTTAAAAAATAAGCTTGGGTCTTCCACGAGGTTTGGTTTTAGGACCGTTATTATTCTTAATCTACATCAACGACATACCGTATTGTGACATTGAAGTTCAATTTACACTATTTGCTGATGATACTACGGCTTTAAAATCTAATAAACAACTTGATGTTTTAGTTCAAGATATTCAAGAAACACAGTCCAAAACTTACTAATGGTTTTTAGCAAACAAACTTAGTCTTAATACAAACAAGACTTAACGTATACTTTTTTTATTAAAACCTGGAGATAATTTGGATTGCATTTAGATCCTAAACTTACGTGAGAAGTACATACAACTTATCTAAGCTACAAGCTTTCAAAATATTATTTGTTTTTGCGGAGATGAGCAGAAGTTGCGTCTCAGTCACTAATGCTATCTTTCTATTATGCAAATATACATTTCTCAATTAATTATTTGGACAGTTTCCAAACCGTTCAAACTATGCACACAAACAAATTACTGTGTCCGAACCGTAGGTTGGAACATACCTATTGTATTCTCTAGATCTTGATCACAAATCAGTAATCAATAGCTTTCTTGACGACATAGAATTATATTATGTATTAGAATTGAAAGTTTTAACTCTGACCCCAAAACCATAAATGCTGGTGTTCCTCTAGGTTCTGGTATATCGCCGACTCAATTTTTGATTCACATTAATGAACTTCTTTAAATAACCAAAAGTCCTATTCATAGTTTTGCAGATGATACAATAATCTCAGTACAGCTAGACTGCTATAATAGGCAATTTAATCTGCACGAAAATATTGTTTGCTCTGTTGCCTTTGCCCGTTTTAGTATATTTTTTTAGCGCTCACATTTTACACATTCCATTGGCGAATCTGTACTGGGATTACTGTAGCACCCTTTATGCTTCATACTTTCTAACCATATCGACTAATATGGCAGATCGTCTTGAAATTTCTATGTTAAAATCTGAGCTGTTGTATCAGCCGTAAATATTAAACTAAACATCGAATCTATATCTAAATCTTCAATTTGTCTTCGAAGGGTTACAATCTCTGGTTAGGTTAGTTCATTTATTTAACGTCGTCGTTCTATTTCTGCTGCCAGGGCTAATCACCGACGCTAGAGGTTAAGACTACCACATCTGGGAATTTTGCCGCAAATTCAGGAATTCCAACCTAAATTATTGGGTTCTTTAACGTGAACGCATCATCGAGGCAGCACATAGGACTTACTAAAGTTTTTCTTTTTATCCTAAAGAAGGCGTACTCATCACATTTTTTCTTAACCAGTAAAACTGGCCATCTGGAAAACTAGAATTTCTTAATAGATGTAAACAGATTTATTTACTTCTGAAAAAGAAACGTACGGTTAAATAACTTTGTTAGTTTTTTAACCGATTTGAATGATTCAAAAAAGGTTTTAATCTTATGTAAAGGTGGGGGGGGGGGGGGGATAAAAACTTTCATGAATTTCAATTCATGCCGGCGCATTCACCATATATTATTTAATATAAGTAGTACGAATACAATCCCCTTGGTATCTCACGAAACTGTGGCCATTATGTTTTACGCAGAAACCATTGCATGGACTTTTGTTTTGTGGGAGTCATCTACTTAAGTCCCACCGTTAGTTATAATTCTGTAGAAGAAGTCTTCATCTTGGGATAAATCAGTCAAACACTTCTCGCAATTTTGTTGTCTACACAGTTTTTGTTTGGAACTGAGCTTTGAATGTATTGTGTCGATACTCGAACACAGTGTTTGAACAAGATTTATGCAAACACATAACCTATATGATTAACTCATTGTTTTAACGTAAAATGTTAAATGTTTAAATTACAGCGTTTGGTCAAGTGGTTAGAATGAACAAAAGTTTGTTCGGAATAAAAACTGCAGGGTGCGTCATTTGGCTTCTATAAAATGCCGTTTTCTAATTTTTAATATATTGCTTACAATAGTGGCACAACTCAAATTTTTGTAAATATTGTACAGCCAGACACGAATAGTGTGGCCCCTATAATAGGCAACTTAGTATACACAAAAATGATGTTGAATGTGGTTAAACTTATGCCTTTGCCCGTTTTAGCATCTTTCAACCCCAGAACAACGTCGCCCATGGAATGTTTAAAATGTTAGCGCAAATGAAAAATAGTAATATAGTATACATATTCAAATTTGAATTTTTATACTGTAATAGAATATTTACAAATTTTGTATTGTGTTCAACATAAACTACTTAATTTGGCATGGCATAAAGATCGACAAAAAAATTCCACAAAAAAAATTTAAGAACCAGTCTAATGTGTATATAATATAAGGGCTTCTGCTGGTGCAATGGCTGAAGTACGATATCGTGATTTATTTGGTAAATTTCTGGAACGCGAATTAGAAATTGTATATACAGGTATAAGCATTTGGTTTTGACAAAACGGAATAGTGGCATGAGCCATGTTTAAAGATTATTAATAGCACATTACCAATATGAAAATAATCGAAAATAAGCTTTGATATGATCAGTAGGAGTATATCGATAGTCAGAAGGTATTACCTTTTATTCTAACTATCGAATAATTGTTGGTACCTGGCAGCTTAACTTCATATTTTTAGAAATACTATTTTTTAACAATGGGCAGAAATTTTGGGAACGTTTATTCACGTATTAAATTTAATCTAATTAAAATACAATAATGAAATTGCTTCATTTGATACCTTGGTTTTGTTTTGTTCTGTGACACCTTGTGGAGTATGAGGTTTTAAAATAAGAAACCACAATAAATATTGCTTATACACAACTATGAAAAATAAATATTCTAATAATTTTCTTTATAATTTGTTATTTCACAAAACTTTATAAAAATATTAAGGAATAACATTTGAATTAGATAAAACTGAAACATCACATAAAAATATATTTATTATATCATTCAAGTAAAACTATAAACGGTTTATTTACACTCTAAAAATATGTATAATAAATGTTGTAATTTCTTGTTTTAATTATTGTGTAATGAGAAACCAGTAGGGTAACAAATTTCTGGATAAAGTGAAACTCGCAGAAACAGTAGCGCATACATATCTTTAGTGCGTAATAGCGATTTGCAATTATTTATTTATATTTGGTATAATCTTGTCAACATCAACTTCCTGTTGTAGAATCTTGAGAATTGCATAATTGCATAATCATTTCGATTTATTATTTTACTTTGCATGACAAAGGGAAAGTAAGAAGGATGGTGGAGTGATTATTTTATATTAAAATATAAATATAATACACTGCAGAAAATGTATTATTAATTAGTATTGATTACAATGTAGCAAAATATAAATCGATGACAGAGAAAAAATTAAAATATTATTAAAATAAAACGTAGAATCAATCAACGAGTTGCGTGATATTTACTTGAAGTATTTCACATTATTTTGACAACAGATGGAATTGGTTGGCTAAATATATCATACTTCTCTAACAATTATTCAGGTGCCAATTTCCAAAAAATAATTAATTAATAACATGGATTAGTTGGAAATAGTATCAGATTTAAATTATTGAAGTTGTGCAAAATATAATGATTAAAATATTGTACTCAATTCCGAATTTACTCGAAATTTTACATAAAATTAATTTGCAAGCTTTGTGGATAAATTAATTATACCCACTACACGATTTAACGAATAAAATCGAATCTTCCTATGATTTTTCAATTTTCTAATTGTCACTTGTTAACGAGTATATATTTTTTTACAAATCATGTTGAAATAGATTGCCTTCTGTTTGAAGGCAAGCATTGGTACGATTTAACATTGAAGCACGAACACTCTGCAGCATATCTTTGTCAATTAACGGAACTGGTGCGTGAATACGAGCCATAACATTTTCAGGTCTGACAACAGGTTTGTGGTAAACTTTTTTTTCAAATAGCCCCAAAAGAAGAAATCCAAAGGATTCAGGTCCGGTGATCTAGGAAGCCATTCCAATCCACATGTGACGGTGCGACATTCTATTAGTACTAAACATTTATTCTGTCTGCTAACGGAATTTCATCAAACAGTGGTAGTGGTTTTACAGAGTTTCTCGGACTCTACTACAGTGGGACGTTGGTTTCTCTCCGCATTCTTGAGATAACTATCTAATAATCTAATACTCTTATTTATTTGACTTGATCAGTTATTAGGTTTTTACATCCTGGATTTGGATGTTTGGATTGCACAAACGCTTATTTTCTACTCGTGAACAGAAGGGTGTTTCTTGATTGCTCAAGTATTTTGGCATGTAGATATAATAAACGATATACAGGGTGATTCAATTAAGTCAAAATAAGAAGAAAAGTGTATATTAACATGTCTTTAATGTATGGTACCTTATGTATTCATTGTTAAACATTTTGCAAATATCTATTCAAGATACAATACATAGTTTTACAAGATTAACATACCACAGTGAAAAAAACAACAAACGATGCGAAGATGTTTAACCAATTCGAAGGAAGTCATTAAGACTGCTTCTGGATTTGTTTATAGAAATTGTGTATAGATCTTCTTTCTATGGCGACAATTAATTTACGCAGTAAACACCTAAAGTAATGATGAGAACGGGGTGTTTTGCCTCAAAGACAAGATGTTCGACATGGTAGACAGCAGTGCGATGGTTTCTGGACCACTATTAACTCCCATAAACAGGTGTTGGTTTACGGTAATATCGATATGCATCCGGATTTGAAATGGCTGATGTGGCTGAGACAGCTGGTACGTCACGCAATGGGGCTCTCTTGATAGTGGAAGATCTGTACCTTTGTGAAAATTTTTTTTTTTAAATGTGTTTAGTAATTTCATGGTTTGCAAACAATTTTGTAGTTTATTGAAAAGTAGTGCTTGTGGTTGATTATGATGATTGTCGCGGAACACAGTTTGGGAACACTGGATTAAATAATTATAATTTTAAGAAAGCCAATATATATTTTTATTTTAGTTTAAATTTACTATAAATATTGTTTAAAGTAACCAACATTGGTCTCGAGGCACATTTTGGCTCTTATTAATGCCTCAACATAACGTCATTCCGAATTAGTTTTGCTGCCACCTAAGATCTTCAACAGTCTTTGATGGTGTTTGGTATACCAAATCTTTTATATAGCCCCATGAATAATAATCTAAACAAGTTAAGTCCGGAGATCTTAGGGCCAGGGCTGTTATATCATCTACCACGTCTTTCAGACTGTTGAATCAAAAACTGTCTTACACGTAGACGTAACAAAAGGTTCGAAGGGCATAATTGTGCAGGTAGCTACATACCATGTCTGAACGAAAGAGAGACTTCATCTAACAATTCTTCAAAATGATTTAAAAAAAATTGGAAGTTGATAATTAGACACTGTGTGGATTCTAGAAATCCCAAAAATGGCTGTTATTTCGGTACATTAATTTATTCCTTGTAAATGTCGTCTCATCCGTGAATAAAATTTGTAGGTGTCGATTTTGGCAAAATTGCATAGGACTAGTGAACTCTTTAAGTAAGAGGGCTTAAACAAGTTGGATATTAAATGGATATAAACCATGACGTTTTAATGTTTTAAAATCTCGCATTCGTGGTACATTAAATTGTGCAGATACAAAGACGAATTATCTAATACTTACTGTATTGGACGCTCAGTTGTACAGTCATTGGAAACCTTGACGGTAACTGATTTTCTCTAGCATCTGCTGCTGAGTATTTACAGTAAATGTAATGGATATCGGCATACTCTTGCGTTGTAAAATAAAACATCAACACTGTTAATAAGCGCAAACAGAGAAAACTTTAAGGTGCTTTACTTTTTGATATACAACTTAATATTTCTATAGTAACATAGACAGTTTGTATCAAATACCACTTAAGAGGGCGGTTTTTTGAGTGTTATAAAACTGAGCAGAATTCCTTTTTAAAATTGGTTTTTTGCAAAGTGTAGAGAATGAAATTTTCAATGTAATGAAATATATGAAAATCCAAAACCTTCAATTGTTAATTTTGAAATTAAATTGTAATTTTTTTGTCGAAATATTTGCTTTAACTTTAAGAGTCATACTTTATTGAACATCAAATTTAATAGACTTTTTATTTATTATTCTTCTAAAATAACAATTGTTATATTATATAAAATATACAGTATTAATTTTTCTAACAATTTGATACTACAGTAATTAAAATCATAATAACCGATTTTAAGAGTTATATTGAGTGATATTTACTCGAAGTTTTATGACACTCCAAAAACCGCGCCCTTAATATTATTTATTGTTTGCCTGCTTCAGTATTTAACTAAATCAGGCCATAACTTCTTTAATAGTTGCTTTGAGAAAATGACCATACATTATGGGACACCCTATATAATAATTGCGTCGTCCGTCATATTGTTTTAAGATTCAAGTTGGCGGTGGTTATTATTATTATCATGAAAGACACTACAATGTGTTTATATTTAAGATGACATAGACATGCTATAAAATAAAAATGGACATGAAATACTTTGAGAATAATTATTTATGTTAATATACTTTTCTTCTCATTTTGACCCATTTAACAAACTTTGTGAATCACTGGTTTATACAACCTCGCTGTTTACAAATAAATAATCGGATCTTCAAAACACAATTAGTGGTTTTGCACATGATTATAGTTTGTATTATAGTTATAATGGTAGTAATAATTACAAGCAATGTGAAACGGCTATTATAGTTGGAGACAGTTATTATAAGTCTATCTCGAGGTCTATCTATACTTTTAATTAATGGCTCATTTATATTATCAAAATCAATTGAATATTGTCTATTAATATTGAAATTACTGAATAATAATATAATAATAATGCTTTGGCGGTAAATGATAGTAATCAAAATTTGGAAAGAACATATTAACAAAATAATCATGCATCTTACATGCACCCTGTCCTGAAACAGAAAATTTGTACCTGAGTATATTCCTATTACTTAATAGGGGCTTACAGTTTAAGAGTATAGAAAACGAAAAGCACCTATTATACCTATAAATTATTATTATTATTATGTCCAAACGATTATTATTAATATTTTACGGTTACACAATTATTAACACTCCAATCGAATAAACTAAAGCATTAGATGCTTTTTTTTTATTTAAATAGTTACGATTTATATGCTTTCTAAATCGTTTTATTTTTATTAATTTTATATATTATAATCTAATTAACGATTTAGTAAAGAACAGGTTATTTTGTAATAATTATAAAAAACATATATTCATATTCAAATCATGTACATATAAACTATATTTTTCATGTACTTATATATTTTACTTTTTATTCTTATACGGTACATAAGATAAGAAATATAAAAAATAATTGTTCACGGTCAGTGATGTAAGAAATAAGCAGCGTGATACTTTTCTAGTATTTTTTATGTCTGTCGGCAATATCTAGACAATTTAATCTTGTAAATTTTGATCACACACACCAAACTGTCGCCTTTAATAGCTGCAAACTTTCTCTTTAATTCATCGACACTTAATCTATTGTTCAAAATTAATTAGATAAATATGCTGGTTAGCGAATACAATGCTAGGAAGAGCAGACTGGAATGGTGATGCGTTATTTAAGCGGAGATGACTGCATTATGCAAAAAAGTCCCGTGTGCATGTCTTAGCATATTTCCACGTATTTCCTGGAATAAAGTGCTATACACAAATGTATATACTTCTGTAATTAAAATTGCCAATAACCTTTTACAGTCCTGCTGGTCTTGCGTCATGTTTAGATTATTGATTCGCGAAAGTTTTTATTTATTTACAGATTTGGAACTATATTTACCTGAAATATTTTGTAGCATTTGCCATCCGGCGGCCAATAAAGTAATTGCCATCCTCTGGGTTGACTGGCACATGGATTTAATTTTGGGTTGGCCCATGGCGGTGGGACAACAGCACCATTTATAATCAAGCTACAATCAAGTAATACCAATATCCATAATATCTAAAAATGAAGAAATACGTGTTACACAAATCTTATGTGAATATATTAATAAATTTGTTAATGTTTTGTACGGTTATAGCCTGCACTATATATTTTATTAGAACTTTCTTTATACTTTCATAATTTAGTAATGTTTTTATTTATTCCGGAAGGTTGAATAACGCCAATGAACTTGAAAAGATATATTTTAAACTACATATTTACTATTATTTAAAATTTATTTTAAATACAATAAATCAAATTTATTATAGTTATACAGGGTGCTGCAAAAATATCGTATTAACTCAATGGTGGTGCGGTTTATTTTCTAAGATATGCGGGTTTTTAAAATAATATGTCTGGCAACATTTTTTAACATTGTTTCAATAAAAATGTCTAGATTTTTGTAGTAGTTTTTTTGCTACAGTTGCTTAGAATAATATCCTTAATTGTGTAGTGATTGAATATTTGATACTTACATAAAAAAAATTTATACTGAATGTTCAACTATCAGAATCTATAGTATTATTTTATTATTATTATCAATTAAATAAGAAAATTATTTTAGCAAATGTTCAAATTGAAATCATCTTATTGCACGCCTCTTTAATCTTTAAACTAATTGGCCTCTTATATACTTTATCTTTTAGAGTTCTCCATACATAAAAATCCAATGGATTAAGATCTCGCGATCTTGGAGATCAGACCACGTCCTGTCCTGCACGACCAATCCAACTCTGTAGATAATTTGTATTTATCCATTCTTGAACTATTAATTCAAAATGTGCCGGAGCACTATTGAGTTTAAACCAGTTTTTATTTCTAAAGTAAAGAGGCACTTGTAAATCTTCCAAATTGTTTAAAAAATTAAAAAAAAAAATGAAATAAAACAGCGTTTAATCTCGGAGAAAGGGCCACAAGTAGTATTATATCAATCCAAACATTAACACTAAATTTATTTTGAAAAGAAGGTGGTCGTGTTTTGTGCGGGTTTTTATGTAACTTAGGAAGCATTTAAAGATACATGTTTATAGAAATTTAAAAATAAATACATGGGTGAAGTTATAACCAGACACAAAACTCTAGCTTGCTTAGGTGTTTATATTGTTAATGTTTGCGAATAAGCGATTGGAGCATTCCGAAAATCATTAATGCCATTTGGAGCACCTCTGTAGGTTTGCATATTCTACTGTGCATCTTAAAATCTTACTCAACGGCAACATACTTAAAAAGGTGTTGTTTTATTAAAGGAATTCATGACTATTAAAATTTCTTATACCAAACTAACAAAAATTTGAACTATGTAATCTTCTATTAATTGATTTTTGCATTTTTAAATTTCTAGAAGAAAATAACTCTTGCTGTAGTTTTTGAAATTTCCAAAATATTTTGGTATGGCATTAATTTTAATTCCATAGTTTACGTTTTCATAAGAACAGCAAAATTATAGCCAGAAAAGATAGATGCCTGTAACTCTGAAAACAAAATCATAAATGTTAGAGTTTTTTTAACAAATTTCTTTGGAAATCTATTCGGATGATGGCACCCTCAATCAATTTAATACAGTTTTGGTTGTTCT
Source organism: Tachinus rufipes (assembly GCA_963932245.1). Classification (NCBI taxonomy): domain Eukaryota; kingdom Metazoa; phylum Arthropoda; class Insecta; order Coleoptera; family Staphylinidae; genus Tachinus; species Tachinus rufipes. The sequence continues at coordinate 63,269,196 of OZ010745.1, read as the reverse complement.
AATTTGAACTTTATTCAATGAGAAAAAAAAAAGGAAGTGAATTTTAAATTTTTTAGTTGTAAGATATACATTTTCCTGGAAAATCTTACCCCAAATAAAGCGTTCTGATTTGTTATTAATGTATTGTTTTTTATAAATCATTTTTCTTTGCATTTCTTGGTCTCAGGATTATGATCTCAAACTGCTTTTCTGAAGAAAAAAGATATACATACATATTGTATCGAATTATATTTTCTTCGATCAGTTTACACTTTTTTACATGTTGTACAAAACTTGCTACGAATTTATGATTCACTGACTTCGAGATGAAGGACCGAAAGGTTTAAGCCAGATTTTTATAGTCGACAAATTCCAAATTCATTATTACATGCAAACTTGTGCATACAATTTTGGAGAACATCATTAATCCTATTTTGAGTGAATGTTGTCTCATACGTAACTAACAGGCATCTTGTAGAGTTCAGGTTATTTTCATTTTGCTGTAAGAGTCACTGGCCAAACTGCATTTGCAGGGGATGATCTCTAGGCATTAAAGCTTGTACTCTTTGCACGCGATATGGTTTATACATATTTGATCTTCTCACAATGTATGCCAAAACTTATAATGGGAAACGTTAACTTGTTTAGAAATTTCACAGCTGCTAATTGAGGTTTAATTTTTAACGGCATTTATGATTTTTTCTTTGGTCTCTACTATGTTAGGTTGTCTACCATTTTTAGGTTTTGACCCAGATTGAGTCTTAACTTATTGAGGCTTTGATTTGGGATGAGTTACCGCTATAGTTAGTTATGGACCGATAAAAGCCAACACCTTTGATGGTTTTTGCTTGGGATGAGCCACCACAGTTGACTTTGGTTATCAGCCTTATGAGCTTGCAACTGATTTTTGACCGAATCTCTTAATACTTTTACTTATTAAGAAAATTCTCTACGTTAGCTGTAAATTTGCTGGTTTGTACGACTGATTTAGAGAAGATAGAAGCCATAACAGCCTTATATTTTTTCTGATAATAAAGTTTTAGTTACTTTGATTTTGACATCTTCCTTTTTTCTTTAATTATGAGACAATCTCGTGAATAAAGTGGGTGTGCCCAGGCTTATATTTTTTGACAGCATGTTGCAATGTCTGGATATCTAACAGCAGCATGTCTAAAACGATATTGGCATTTTAAACACTTCACTGGATTTGGTATAAACGGTTGAACCATTTATTTATACTATTAATAATTCTGGAAATGGCACTGCGTATAACGAATGGAGAAACATTAAAAAATGTATAAATCGGTTGGACGATTTTGTCGCTCAATTTTCCTACCCTAGTCGGAACTCACATAGGGGATGCTACATTGCAAATTAATGCAGTCGCCAGGGTTAATCAAGTGTTTCATTAATGCGATGAAAGATTTTGCTGCACAGTGCATTTCGGGTCACTACGCAATTGAGTTTCACAAGAGTCTACTCACAAATAAATTTCTCTTATGGGTTTTTTAACAAGGTTATTTCCGCGTCTATGGGTTGTCTTTACGGCTATGAGATAATGGGGCCAGAAGGAGTGTTTTTTTAAACCATCTCCGTCTGCAGGTAGTCTTTTACATCTGTAGTTTTTCTTCTTTGCATATATATTATTGTGTTGCTTTTTGTACTTGCTCTTGTTGAAATGGATTGAAAAGTTATTTTTTTTTACTCATTTTATCAACACAAGTAATATAAGTATTTTATTATGACATAAATCAAATTAATAATTTTTGAATATTAAAATGTCACAGAATTGCAAAAAAAATTTGTATTCAATTTGGTTCATAATGAAATATAAAATTATTTTGACCTATTGCATAAATAACTCTGTTGTGCAGTAATCCAACTTATCTATTCTAATGGTAATAAAAATAAGTTTTGTATGATAAATTAATGTCTGTAATCTCTAGCTAATACAATAGCGTTTACAGAATTTTACTTGTCGTTTCTAAACAATTGTCAAAAGAAATTTTCAGTGGAAATTTTCAGTGGCACTCAAAATATAACTATAATTCTTACATTTTATTCTCTAAAATTGCTATAACAATATTAACATATCTTTTCTTTTTGTTTCAGGTAAACAACATTTATTTTATTGGGGAATCCTATTCATTATTTGGTAAGAATACGACCGGTTATGAATAAATTTTGTAATTAGTTGATTATTTTGCAACGTTCCCTGAAAGTTAAGACTTGAGAAGTTATACAACTTTCTTGACTCACGGAAAACAACTTACTGAGAAAACGGTTATGAAATATTTTTTTGTCGGGTTAAAGAAAAAGTTGTCATGCAACCCAAAATAATTTCTGTGTAATAACTGGATTTTATTAAATTAATAACATTCAAAAAATCTTTTCATAATATTCAGCCATATTGCCAGGATGTTAGCACAAATCTCCATGAAAATACGGTAAAAGGGAGCTCATACATGCTACCGATTCGTGTCGCTTCGGGCAATAATGTAAATTTGTTGAATTCTTTTCGCCAAGACGTAATTATATCATATTTAAGAATGAAAGGAATTAAATTAAAAAAATGAATGTCAACAATTAATGGATATTTTGGTTGTAACATCAATCATCAATATCGTTAACATAAACACAAGGTCACGTCATAAGTAAATACCAATCTAATATACTATACACTCACGAACAAGTATTAAAAATATATCTTGTTTGGTATTTATTTTCCCAACATTGCATAGTTACCACAGTAAGTTTATTAGTCACCTAAAATCTTTTTTGCAGTCTTGTATTGAAATGTCATGTTATGATGACATACTTTTTTTTACTAGAGTTTTTGTTTTATTTTGCATTCATCTTGAGATGGTATTTGCATTTAATTTTTAATTTGTAAGTAAATTTAATCGCTTTTTAAAAATTAAAAAAGAAAATTTGTAGCTGCTATTTAAAAAATACAATAAGGGTGGTTTTTAAGGAAAGACGGAAGTTTTTTATATTTTTTTAATGGGTTTAACTTTTCATTACAATGTTTATTTTGATTAAACTTGTATCTATAAAAATGAAAAAGTTGAGGACTGCAACGTTGAACATTAGTAGAGAAATCAGTATTATCTGACGGCTTTTAAGCTGGCGTTCGTTACTTATTAGTACAGGTCAACCAGAGTTAGTCGACTGCTCATTAAAAGCATGGTGCAAATTGCAACTGGCGCTGGAAGAATGAACATGGTAAGCTAGTTACAGTTTAACTGGGACGGCGTTAAGCGAGGTAAGGCGATTTGTGCTATAAGTCAGGGGCGCCCTATTATTGTAAAACAATTTTTTTAAGTTATTTTCTGTAACTGCAATTATTGCAGAGTTAAAAAAGATGTTTATTTTGTTTTTGAAAATATAAAGAATCATAATATTACCTATGACTAATAAGATATATACTTTGTTACCGTCTTCGTGACCTGAAAACGGCTCGCTAAGGGTGAAACCCGGAGGCTTCTAAGATTTTTTGTGTTTTGTCACCTTCTTGTCCTCCAGGTGTGGAAAAACCTTAGGGATGTTGTGGTGGTTTCTTGTTTCAGGAACATTCAGATGCTTGGTGAATTAGCGTTGAAGCGGCGCTAGGTACGTCCAAGTGGCCGCCTGAATTACAACTCTAAGGGCTGTGTGTGCATTGCCAAGAGTAGGGCGTTTGTTGGTGTGCAGGTAGATTCGATTACTCTGGATAGCCGGTCTATTGCATGGGTTGTTGTTGTGATTTTTCCGGTTGCTGTGTTGCGAACTTGGTTTGTTGCTTTACAATTTAGTCTTGATTTTCATTTGAAACTTTGTTTAGAATTTCTTCCGCGGACCTGCTTCCGTGATTGTGATTGACTAGTAATCTGTCTCTTATCCTGTTATCCCGTTTTTGCCATCTGCACTACGCTATGCTCCTTGATTTATCTGTGTGCGCTGGAGGGTAATTGCGGGGTTTTCGTGTGATATTTCCGTAGGTACATCTACCGATGCGACCAATATGTGCATTGGTGATAGATTTTTCTGGACCCAGATATTATCTATTCCTCACTCTGGTTTGGTTGATGTATGTTTTGTGTTGTTGTTACCTCGACTGGTGGTCTGCCTCAACTGTACCGATTTCTTTTTGTAGTTTGGGAAAAGAATTTTCTAAAGACTGTTTCATTCGCACTCTGAAGAAGAATGCTTACAGACTAAACTTCTCCGGATCATGCCTGGAAGTTTGTTTTGATTGTACTATAGGACTTCGATGAGCCACTGTATAGAAAGACTTTAGAAGGCCTTTTGACGATTGAGGTGCGTGTTTGCTGCGGTTCCTCAGATTGAAAACTCAAAAGTGATTTGCGTTCTGATGATGGTGGTGTATATTCGGATTTTGTTCCGGAGTGAGATTTGGAAGTAGCAGGTTTTTTGACAATCTGGCTTTGTCTAGGAAGGACTGTACGTGCAGTTTGTAAGTAAGTCCTTAATCTAAAGTGATACCCAGATTAGACCATGAAATAGGAACGTCGTTTAGAAGTTTAACTACCAGAGGTCTGCGGTTTGGAAATGAAGCTATCAGTTTTATAAGACGCAGAGGAAATTTTAGTCTGCAGGTTTAAAAGTAGACCTTTGTGCCAGACTTTGTCGAAGTTTTTTTTAGGGTGCGTAGAAGACTGATTGGCCGGTAGTTTTGCGGAAACGTTTGGTCCTTTTCAGGTTTTGGAATATTTATTTTATAACATATTTGAAATTTGCAGGGGGCATAGTTTGTAGCGCCGCCCTTGAGTAGGTAGTCGACTAGCGCTGGTTAACTGGTACTACTAACTAACATAATCTCAATGCCGCGCCGCGCCGTCGAATACTGAAACTGATAAATGGCTGAACAAAAAAAAACATTTTTTTTTATCTCAAAAATAATTTTCTTTTTTGTTGCTCCCTATAATTGGGAATAAACGCGTTCATTACTAATAGAAAATAACGCATCTTATGCACATATTGTTTGTGTTTATTGTACTTTTTTTAATTATATTGAAATCAAGTATAGTACCTAGCTGCCTGTAACACGATTACTATAGTTTTTGTAAATAAGAATAAATAAACAACGTCATCGAAATTACATACGGTTGTTGCGTATCTTTCGTATCGTATTTGAATCAACGCTATATCTATACTATTATAATTGATTTATAAAAACGCTTTATTTATAACTTATTATTATTAACTATATTACTACAAACCGAAATGGTTAAATTTATGTATTTACATATTCTCATTTAAAATACCATACTAATTTTAATATATACATTAAGTCAGTACTACACGCTTTCGCATTCGATTATAAATTTATTGCAACTCATAAATTGAAACTAAAACAATAATTCGCAGCATCAATTAATATTTCATTAAAATGTTACTCAAATTTTCATAACTGCTGTCCAATATTATTGTCTTCAATTACTTATTTAAGATAACAATTTCAGGCATTGTCTAAATATTTATAATACTACTTTTTACGAACATAATATATGTTATTTGTATCTCAAAACAAATTTATTTAAAAAATTGAGCATACCTGTAAAATAAACATTATAAAACTCATAAAATATTTTTACAATCATTTTAAACATGACAATTGGTAACTTATAAAATATTTATATTAATAAGAACAAATATTTTACGTACCAATTTAAAAATGCTCAAAAATGTATTTTGGTATTTTAAAATTTGCAAAAATCGTTGTTGAAAAAAGTTTTTTATCACAAATTTATTCTTACGAATACATGACTAGTTTTGACTCTATCAGGGCCTTCTACGGATGTAATAAGTTAACTGAGGACAACTATGCAAATATTATGGGGCAAATATAATTCTGTATTTAATAATAATATTGCTGCAAGCAGGGCCGTATCTAGAAGAAAATTTCGGGATGGGTTTACAGATAAATACTTATATATGGCCATGTATTAGTTAAGTGTACGGAATGTATTTTTTGTTGTTGAATCCACTGAAATTGCCTTTCTTTATATGAATCTTGATCGTGTGATTTTTTTCAGATTTTTTCAGTTAGCCATTTCCGATAATAAGCAATCAAAATTAAAAAAAAAAAACGATTTTTTGCGTTTTTTTATCGTTTGTAACTTTTCAGGAAACTTTTAGGAAAAAGTTGTAAGAATCTTTTTTCTTTAAAATTGTTCAAAAAATAATACTTCACAGCTAAAAATTTTTTTCCTTGAATTTTGAAAATTTCCCAGAACTAAAAAATAGTTTTTCTTAAAAAAAGATGGCGAGTATTTTCTTTTTTTTTTTTTTCTCATATATGGATAAAAACGTGCTTTTATGTGTGCAAAATTGCATTGGTTGGTAAATTTTTAGATTTTAGTTTCAAAAATTATAATTTTTAATAAAATCCGTAACTTTGGTAATTTAGACTAACAGTCAGACTCCAACACATAGATAGTTTAAGATTAGCCAGTTTTTTTGTCAAATATAGATAAAAACGTGCTTTTATATGTGCAAAATTGCATTGGTTCACGGTTTTTTAACACACGTCTTCTTCGCGCCGGTAAATTTTTAGATTTTGGTTCGGAAAATTAGAATTTTTAATAAAACTTTGGTAATTTAGACTGCCAGACTTCAAAACAGTGTTTAAGATAAGCCAGTTTTGGATTTGGGCGTTTGCTATCGATCCAATCCAAAACCTTTTAAACAAAATTCGTAGTTTTTGTCACTTTAGACTACCGGAGATGCGTCAAAATGTTTATCTTAATACGTTCCTTTCTCTCCAGAAGACAGACATTCTGACAAATTTGTAAAAAATTGTGACCAAAATAAAATAAAACTGTGTCCATACCATAATACGATTCCAAACCAGTGCTATTTGGCACTTTCACATCGATTTTTAATAAATTTGAATTTTTGGAGAAGGCGCTCCTATTCTCCCAGAACGGCACATAGGCTCCAACAAAAGGTTTTTTGTTTGCACTTTCTCTCTTGTGATTTTGCAGTAGTTCAACATTGACAATTGAAATTTAGCCAGCATGTGACCAAGAGCTCAATTTTTGCACGCGAAATTACTTGTGACTCAAGTTTTTTTTTTTTTTTTCAAATTTGTAAACATTTTAAACCGTTAAGTCGAGGAAAACGCAAATTTTGCCAATAAAGCTTTCAATAATTGCTTCTCGATTTGGACACTCGCGCTTGTTCTAAGTCAATAGATAAAGTGCAGACTTTTTACCCGTATGCACGCCACTGTTGGCTAAAAATATTGTTATTTTTAGTCTGGGTGGATAGACCCAATGCAGATGTGAGATGCTAGTTGCTGTCTCTTTCTTTAGCTGTATGCACGCCACTGCTGACGTATAGCCTCTTCTCTGCTTGCTGAAAGTTGTTTCACCGACAAAATTATTACTAGACCAAAATTTTATTGAAAATTAAAAGCGCGTAAAACTTGAAATAAAGTTATATTCTTAAACTTATTTTTAATGTTGCATTTTTTAGGTATTTTTTTAATTGATATATTTAAATTAATATAAATTTAATTTGTCGTGTTGTACCGTATACGGTTGAAACCACCGAGAATGACGTTTTGCATAATTTCGGAGGGGTTTGAACCCTCAAAACCCCTACAAATACGGCCTTGGCTGCAAGAACAGATGCAGTTTTCATTGAAGGAAACAGCACAGTGTATTCATTTGTAACTATTATTATGTTCAGCTTTTTTAAGTCACGGACGACTACATTTACTGATTGGTATGGCAGATCATGTACAATTATAAGTATGCTTTCAAATGAAATATCTTTAAAAATTGTATTATATGTCACATAATAAGTAGGTATGCCTAATAATATAGTGAACTTGAAATTGATAATTTGTACTTATATTAATATTAAAATTATAGTTATAATTGTAGTAATAACGGCTTTGGGCTGAAGAGTTGATGTACAAATTTGAAATTCATTGGAAATAGTGTATGTTGATATAAAATTGATAAGGTTTTTATAGAAAAATATTAACATTTCGCAAGAAAAAATAATAATACGTTACATCTCCGCCTGCATTTATCAATTCTTCTGGGAATGCTAGATGGTCGAATGCATCTCGAGGTGGCCGGTTTCAGGCTATCTGAAACTGGTGATGCAGTTCATCTAAAGTGTTTGGAGGATGCGTTAAACGGCGTTATGTTTTGTTCATCATATCCCATGTTGTATAGGGTGCAAGTCGGGTAATTTTGTTGGCCACGACAAACGATTAATGTTGTTTTGTTCTTCGAAGTTTATAGTTACTTAAAACGGTTTCCAACACTCAAAAAAATCAATGTAACGGCGCGCCTTTAATGTACCGAAATGAATATTAAAGGGGACCTTTCTCCGTAGCATATGGCCTTCTAAGCCATTACACCAATTAATGCCGTGTGGCAATGTTGATCAAATTGTTAACTTTGTTTTTGGCTTTTAGGTCGTCTAACCCTTAAACGTTCAACACTGCTGAACACAATTTCTGTCTATTTGTGAACTAAGGCTTGTTTGTTATGGCACTACTGCAGCCTGTTGGTCTTATGCTGAATTGTTAACGGGAGACAAAAATTAAGACGATAAAAGCGCAGTCTAAAAGAGCACATTCGGCTATAAATAGAGCCCTATGATCAATTGCTTTTGCCCGATTTTTGCAATCACTTGTGCTGGTTCTGCCGGATCTTATTGCACTTTTCTTTAAGAGTTGATCTTTCCTTACGAGTTGATCTTCACATTTGGACCACTGTTTCTTTTTTCACGCCAATTTCTTTAAATTCAACTTACACAAGCGTGTGGTTGACCAACACGTCTGTCAATTTCACGGAATCATAAATGCATTGCGATAATTTGTTCAAATTGGTGCAATTTGGTGAAAATTTGCTCGTCTTTGCACTTGCGGCATTTTTAAGGCACTGACAATTAGATCAAAAAAGAAAAGGCTGCAAACCAATGCTATAAATAAGTTTAATGAAAATAAACTCTCAGAAGATATGAATGAGATTAATTCTTTTAGAAGAAACATATGGCCTTCAAATTCAATCAATTGTAAATCAACATAACAACATGGAATAAGTTAGATTTGATAAGGTAATATAAATAAAAGAAGAAAGTTACAAATGAAAGTTTGATGTATTTGATGATAATGGGCAGTTTTTATAATGCGGGAGGGATGATAGGAGATGTACAAAACAGGAGTTCAAGAAATGTTTTCAATTATATTGATGAATTTGGTGAAAGAGATCGAAGAAAAGATCATAATTCCAGAAGTATAGAAAGAGGAACCAATGAGCAAATTGTGTCTGATATATGTATTTGTAGTATTGGGGAGAAGGAGCTGGAAATTTATTGGGTTTTTGTCAACTTTGAGGCAATGTCTTATACGGTTAATTTGGAAATGTTGCATGGGGACCTTAAGAATATCTTGAGAGATGCTGTGAGAAGGATTTATAAGGAGCTCTGGTGTAGAGCAACAATCACTCACTGATGGTCAGTACAAGTGAAAAGTTTAAGATAAGTAGAGGTTTAAGACAGAATTACCCGTTAGGTCGTGTACTTCTCAAACACTAGAAAATATTCTACGAAATTGTTAAACTTAATAATGAATGGGAAAAATGTGGTCGTTGGCGTACGCAAATGATGTGGTTATTTTAGTAAAGTAAAGTAAAGATAAATAGTGACTGTAATGAAAATTATTGAGAGTGAAAAAGTATTTTGGACGAACACAGTTAGAAACTCGTAATAAATTATAGAAATGAGTTGTATTGTAATAAATTAATTACGTTTCCACGCCGGCTTGCAGTCTTACTAGAAGGTGCTCACCTATCGACAGATTTATATGCAGAAGTTTTGAACAATAGGAAGAAGGAGTTAGTTAGTTTAGAGTTTTGGCGTATCAGCCTAAGAAAACTATTAACGCCGACAGGAAGAAGGAGCGAATCCATGCCTGAAAATGGAAATTGAACAAAGCAGGATACACCACAAGCGATTGATAATGTGGGATTTACGTTTACCTGTTAAAAATATGAAAAGGTGCTTACTATGCAGTGGATGAATTTTGTTTTTAATTTTAAAATATGAGTATGGAGAGGAGAAACTACACTTTCTTAATTAAATTCCAAACAAAAACAAACTATTCAAATCGTTGTCAATCTAAAATTGACTAATGACCTAGATACTTCGGAGTAGTAATTATTTTATGTTCAAATTATCATATTGAAGGCGAGATTTAAGCAGTCGGTCAACATTGACTTTGAATTGTTGCGGATTATAATTCTTGGGAAATGAGTTTGGAAGTTTATTCTATTTTTGTGCTACATCTATGAACTTGTTTTTTATGTTTATGAATATATCCGATGTTGCAAATTATCTATGTTATTAATCAATTTTGGATTCACAATGATTTGAATATTTGTTTTTGAATAGAATTTAATTGCAATAGTGTAATTTCAGATGCTCCTGTCCATACTTGGGAATAATATTTAATACAATCTCTGGATTTTCGATTAAAATCAATGTCTACAAAGCTTTGATCAAACTGCAATTAGATTAAGAACTTACCAAATTATCCTGTTGTAAGGTTATGAGATTGTTTAAATAATGTATGTGAATTACTCGTTATACAGTAATACAGGAACTTTTGCCAATGTATAAATTATATATTATCTATTCGTGATCATTTCGCAGATATAAAATGGAAGCCAATTTTCAAATTTTGTAAAGATGATGTCGAAAGCCTTGTTTCGTTCATTGTGAGCTTGATTAATCTTTGATTTATCTATGGACGCATTTTTTTGCGGTTTCCTTATTTTTATATATTAATTAAATAGTATTGAATTTGTGAAAATAAATGTTATAATAAAAAACACTAAATTCTATTAGTATTACTTTGCGCTGTATCGATTGCTTACAGTGAGCGGTATTAATTAACTTGCATTTTCGTAACAAATGTGCAAATATTTGCGACACATTTATTCACGTAACACGTACTGGTGATGCGTATACCGCCAACCATGTCAAATTAATTGTCTTTTAATAAAAAAAAAAGTGAAATGCATTTTATCATAAAACCATTTTATTGCATATTTACTGTTATTTAATTGAATTTGTAACAAATTCACAATTCCAATTTACCAATACATTGAATTCTTGATTGGGTACTTTATGTAATATCTGACATTTACCGTTCATCAGTTTAAATAGTGTTAATACAATTTAATCATCGAACGTGTACAACATCTTAACATTTATGTAATATTTTTCTCGAATGTTGCTTTTTTTAACAAAGGTCTAAATCGTCTATGTAATAATATATTTTATTAACACATCAGCTTAAACTGTTTGCTAATGGTTACATGAGTCAAGAAAATATTTATCGCATCTCAATCGACCTTCTGGTAATCGCGGTGGCCTTATATAATTTCCGTATTTATGTTTGTTACTCCAGATATTTTTTTATAATAGGATCAGTTCCTATGTTTGCCTACGCACGCCTAAACACAGAAACAATGCAGGGGCGTGATTAAAATTACACCATATAGTTTATAGGTCTTTATTACTTTCTCCAGGCTGCATCAATTTCATCACTGTCTGTGTAATCGGATGTATTCTTGGTAGATCCCACCTTATGTAATCGAATACACTCTCGTTTTCGAAACAGAACCGGAACGGGACCCTAAAAACGGTACTTTATTCGTGCTTAGTGCATTGCACTCGTGCAGCCTTCAACTTTAAATGCTTGTTTAAACAAATTCTTGAACTTGGAGGTATTATTGATTCTACTTTTAACATGATATTGAGCAATGGGTTTTGTAATAGGAATTTCTTGTTATTCATACACATGTGTCCAACAAAGCGTTTGATTTTCAACATTTAAATGCCCGGATGCCCGGTAGCTACTAAAATAAGCCATTATCAGTTCCATCGTGAGTATTAATTTAAGTGTATTGTCTTTCACGACTCACTGCATCTTAAACAATAGCACATGCTTTGTTGAGTAAGATAATATTTCAGTTACAACGATTGCACTCTTCGCTCACTCTTAAATTACAACTTTGCCCTATTAACTTGCACAAGGCTATACTGCACGCCGTAAAGCTCGACAGCCTCACGGATCTGTGCTAAATTTTTAGTCATGTTTGTCTGCAAACTACAATACATTTAAATATCAGGGACAAATTATAATTCAATAACTTTCTTGTCGATAACAGCTATACAATACAATTAAATACATTTATAAATGTAGTAGTATACATGTAGGTCCATTATGTACGTACATACTCATTATGATTGTAACAACACCTACATATAGCGGAAGTATTTACTATTGCAGAGAGTACTGCAAAAAGCATTGCAGACTCACCAAAAGCTATTCAAGAAAATATTAAATTATTTCAGTGCAATTGTTTATTAGTATAATTATGTGCAACCATGACCGTGTATAAGTGCACCATAATATTCTACTCAGTAATACACGGTAAAGAATAAGAAATATCTAAACAGTATAGATAAATAAAGATTATAAATACAACTAATCACAAAGATATTGATTTCTAATTATTATATCTACAAGTACACGATTACTGTTTCAGGACAGGGGTGGGTATATGTATAAATGTTTTTTTAAATATATTTTTATTAATCTATAGACTCATTTATTTACAAATCTGTAAAACTATATTAATAAATCAATATTTTAAGATAAAATATTTATACATATAATTTCTTAACTATGGCCATAAATCCTTTAGCTTCCTTCTGTCTACATCCTCATTACTTAATTGGGATTTATATTTTATTAGTTTGTTGTATCTTAAAAAACACTACATATTATTTTTGATATTGCCTAATAATATCATTTGTTTGCAAAACTAAAAAACACGATATTTGATATAACAATTCCGCAGCAGGAAGTATTTTGTAATGGTTAATGTTAATGTAAGTTTTTATACCTTTACGTAATTATAAAATACAATACCAACATATTTGTTATGTTATACGGAAACATACATTTCTCTTTATTGGGGTAGATATGCGTGTATAATTTACACGACAAACGCGACAGCGTAAAATTACATTAGTAATAAAAAAAACTACCAAAAGTATCATATACGTGTATTTTTGTTATATATTTTTTATGAAAGTGTGACGTGAAAGCTCCTTTAAAGTTCTATTATCTTGTTCAACACGGCACCTAATTCATTATGATATAGAGAAATTTGTATTTCATATCAAGATTTTATATTAAGATAAAAATTGTTTCATATTCGCTGTAATGGTCATGTTTGTTTCACACTAATTGTTAATGTGATTATAAAGGAGCTAAATATTATATAATTTGCATTATTTTTTTTCTAGTTTAGAGCGCAATATATTCTCGACAGTTTCTCACGGAATTCAACGATGATATAATTTTTAACCAGATACAATCGTTATCAAGATGTACTGCCTATTCTTTTATTGTGTGAGAGAAATGAATCTGCGAATTAAATGACCTAGTTAATAAGTAGAAATTATGAATTATGAAGCTGACATAACTTAATGTAACAAAAATGGGACCTTTCCTTCGCACTTTGGCAATCATATTATATTTGAATTATTTATGAAAATTGTGCCACGGCCTTCTTCATTTATTTAAATTTGTTGTCTACTAATTGACTACATTGGAAAAACTTCCTGAATCATTATAATAATATTGGTTTTTTTTTTAGTTTCATTGGAATATAAATTAAATTTACATATTTGGAAATATTATTAAGCATAATACATCTATGTATTACGTAAAATACATTTGTACTGTATTGTATTAGGATTGGTTTGCATAATTTTTATTCATATATGGATTAATTATGTAGAAAAAATCTGTTTCTATGCTTCAATTAAGGCTAACCTAAAACGTCTAAAACGCTTACAAGAGATTTATAATTATAATAATATTACAATCCTTATTGTTAACAAATCAACAATGGTCTTCCTGCCATCTGTTTACAATTTACATATACAGGGTGGTTCAAAATTACCTTTCAATTTTTTTTGGAAACAATGAACTATTGATTTCAAATTATTAGGGGCAGAACTGTCAACAAACCCAAGCCTTGTTATGCCACTATGTGCGAATGATACTAATAAATATTAGAATCTGCTTTTAATTTAAAAAATGGAATTTTTGTTTTTGATTGTACGATTTCCGATTGCATATTATTAGAAGGAATTAAAACAGAAGAATGCTTTGAGTTTAAGTTCAGTTGGATCAACGGATGTCGTTGCAATGACAATATTTCTGGAATGGAATAAAAACAAGCCATAGCAATTTGTACATTAATATTAAACTAGAGCTTAGAAGTGAATTTTAAAGTAACAAATGATAGGACATCAATAGCAATACCACGTATTCATAGTTTCTACCTAAAGTTTTTGCTTTGTCGAACGTGTCGTTAATTTTGGTTTCTGCATTATTACACTCACCAGCAGTAAAAAGCGTGCTGTGATTTTGTTCATGCAAGTAGAAGCACGCTATGCCACTCAGATTCATCGTTGAAGGTTTTGTATATGGTGATATCAAAGTATTCTTGCACTACAACACGCAAACTCATACTTTTGTTCGGAAAACAACTTTACTCGGGCAGTTTAGGTACGAGAGTTTTGACTACCCTACTTGCACAGCTGAGTAATTACCATTTTTTACGAAGATAAAAATTACACTGTTTTTGTTTTGATTTACTAGCCAATTGGGTGTTGGTATCTAACTTATATTTTCATTAAATTAATATTTGAGATGAACCTAATCATGCACATGATTATGAAAAATTGTATCAACGTCTTATAATTTTACAATTAGTTAAATTTTATCAAATTAATATAATATTTTGTCTACGCTTATTTATTTTTTACTACTAAATTTGGCTAATTGCCATCATCAGAACTACGCAGTGTAGTTTTTTGCATTGAAAATTAATAATTTTTATTGTTTAAATTGGTAGTATAAATATGATTATTTATAATCTTATGCACCAAGTGAGACGATGATGCTCAGAGAGCTACGATGTTCTATTCTAGTATCCATGAGAGAATGATGGCAGTGGATTAACAAAATAGCTCATCTTATTTTTAAGTTAAATGAAGATGTAAATAGTTCAAATGGGACATGGAATGCATATGCAATAACCACAAGATATCATAACAATAGTTGAAGATTAGGTGGAATATCAGGTACAAGTATTTTTAAGATTCTATATGCAGATTTGGGCATGAGCAAATTGTCCGTTTGGTAGATGCTTAAGCTTCAAAGAGCCTCCTCTCTGCGCAAGTCAAAAACGCGTTATGTGTTAGGTTAGGTTAGGTATCTTTACATGATAATCACGGTAAGTATATAGGGAAACAAGTTTATTATTGAGTTATTTGCTTTGTATTCATTTTTTTGTGATGGTTTAAAAATGAGATTGGTTTTTAGATATAGACTAAATTATACCAATTTTATAATAAACTATATTTCAAACCAGATAAAACATACTAGAACATATAGATATCCAATAAGTGGAGAGTGAAAGCCAAGTTTAAGTAGTTAAAAACGTTTAGATAAAAAATCTTGATTTCAAAACAACGTTAACACATTTTTTGGCAATTTTTTTTTTAAGTTATATTTTTTATAAAATTGTTCGTTTTGCAACGAATCGTTTCCAATAAACAGAACCTCTACTAAATATACTAAAAGCTTACGATTTGACATTTAATGTTACTAATAGTTAACCTAGTATAGAAAATTGAAGGGTAGGCCGTAACAAAGTTGTATGTAATAATATACCTTGTTCGAAGACAAATTATACTATAAAATTTAAAGGTCTAGGACTTTTTTTTCGGAAGAAACCATGTAACAAAGTCGTATTTTCGTGTTATTTACAACCTTGTTACACGCTTATTATTTACGCAATGATAGAAACACTTAAATTGGCAGTTTTAGTGCGTTTATAAAGCAAAACTTAGTATACATTAACATAATTTAGTCGAAAATTAATATATTTGAAACATAAATTTGCCAGTTAAAGTTAAAATTTGCTGATTACAACGTAACATAAAGGGAAACAAAAAAAAAACATTCTTTAAAATATTGGACGAAATTTTTGATGATTTTATTGCCAAAATGTCTTATAAGTATATCCAAAAATATTACCAAGTAATCTTAAAATAAAGGAATAATAATTAATAGCTCTAATATAGTAATCAATATTACATTTAATTATAACTTATGTATTTAACATAACATTTAATTGATGCATGAATAAGTGACATTTTATAAACAAGTAAATGTAATGTTTAATAAATGTAATATATATTTTTCTTGTTATCATGGACATCCAAAGGTTGGTAATAAAATAATTGTATTCAAGCAACATATTATATTAAGTAAATTTCTTCCTGATTGGTATTGATGAAGAAATAATAATTTAAAATTGCAATTATTATCTAAGTACTTATTATAAGCTAGGGAATTACAAGGTTGCAATAAGAAACGTGATTAATTTGTAATATCAAAATCATCAAAAAGAATAATAACTCGAAACGTGATTCATATATAAATCATGAAAGGTAGTCGAAAAAAAATTGAAAGTATTTTGAAATAGGAAATAATTGACCTTGTGTTCTTACCTGATTTATCTTAGTTGATTTGCACATCCCTTTGTCAAATTTAAAATCACTAATTCATAACTCACTAATTTCACTAAACTCGACTTATAACACGTTTAGTATATTCGTATTTATTCATTTTAATCTAAGACAATGTGATATTTGATTCGAAGTTCGCGTCCGCGCGCTTTGGTTATACCGTGACCACATTGGCCGATTGTTTGTTAATAGCGGGTGGTTTGGCGTGCACAACAACACCGGCAGTTAAACCGGTCATTCATTTGTACCACGTGGTGGTGGATCTGGTGGGATTTTTCAATGTCAAAACGTAAAGTTCATACCATATTCAAGTACTTTCACTAGTGTCGATATGCACGAGGTCGTGTCTCATCTTGTGTCGCATTATACTTCAACGAAAGTGAATCTGAGAAGTTAAATAGAGTGCACATCATATTTAATTGGCGCCACAGGGTACCTCCTAGTAACGGTCATTTAGTTATGTAATTCGTTTAGAAAATTACTGTAACCATTCAATACATCTTCATATACATATATTGAAGACGAATAATTTTACTTATTAGGTCAGAACAGTATAAATATATCAAATTTTATTCAATGCTTGATTTCGTACTGCTCCGGTTATAAAACATTGTACTTACTCTCTCCGAGACCAAATTGTTTTTTAGACCATAAAATAGACACTTTGACATGTAAATCCGGTGTTGGTTTAAAAGTCAATGCACTCTCAAAACCTTTATTAGATTTATTGCATTTTATGAGTATGTAGATTAACAGCTACAACGTGCCGGGTGGTACCGGCACGAACAACCCCTAAAAAGTAACCCGATCTTACTGAATAAGTTATCGGATAATTGTAGTTATAGCAGAGATACAATTAAAAAAAATTAACAGATTTACTTATATTTTTTATATAACCATATATAGGGTGTTTGACAAAAAACATACGGCTGAATATCTCCGTTATTTTTTAACCGATTTATATGATTCAAAAACCATTTTAAATGGTTTTTTGAGTATTATAAAGGCAGGTACACACATATTTGTTTCTATTTTTAATATAGTTGCTATGGCAACCAACTTAATTTTTTTAAATAGCAACATACATTTTTTATTTTATTTTTTGAATCTTTATGGTATTCTTAATGCAACCATGTAAAATAAAAATATACTTTTATAACAAAAATTTTTGATAAATTTAAAAAACATAATATTTGTTTTTTATTTAAAATGATCGTAAATGAATGGTTGGCATTGAAATTAATGAATGTTAATTTTTTTGAGTGTTTTCATGTTATTATGCATAATATAGTATCTAAAAAAAAATACTTTTTTAAAATTAAAAAAAAAATATATATTTTTTTAGTTTTTTAAATATGTCAATTTTTTGTTTCTATATTATGCTTAACAGCGTAAATACACCCCAAAAAATAAACAATGCTTTTATTTTCAACGCCAACTATTTATTTACGATCATTTTAAATAAAAAACAAATATTACGTTTTTCAAATTTATCAAAAAATTTTGTTATAAAAGTATATTATTATTTTACATAGTTGTATTAAGAATACCATAAAGATTAAATAAATAAAAAATGTATGCTGCCATTTAAAAAAACAAAGTTGGTTGCTATAGCAACTATACTAGAAATAAAAACAAATATGTGTGTACCTGCGTTTATAATACTCAAAAAACCATTTAAAATGGTTTTTGAATCATATAAATTGGTTAAAAAATAACGAAGTTATTCAGCCGTACGTTTTTTGTCTAACACCCTCTATAATACCATTTGAACTATTTATTTTATTGATTAAATTAAATTTAAACATTTACCCGAAATCTTGTTATCTAGGACAATATAGCAAAAACAACGACACTACCGATTTCAACTTTAAAAGGTAGTGGAGGTATTAATGCGATATATTAAGAAGGAACATGATTGAGGGATAATCTTACAAATTTAATTGATAAAATAAATAGTTCGAATGGTATTCAGAACTTATTAATGCATAAAACTTATTAACTGACAGCCCACGTTGACAAATTTATTTTTATAAATACTGGAAATAAAAGTGAATATTGTTCTACTAGCACAATATTCAGTGTTAATTTATTGCTATTGGCTAATATTTGAATTTTGCTTGCTTTCAATTGGTTTTATGAATGAATTTTAACAGAGAACTGAACAACTACAAAAAACCAAAGTCTAACTGTCAAAGGAATACAAGATTAAATTAAACTAAATGAACACATAATGTGTACTGTATACCTAATCACGCCGCTTCTTTTTGGGGTAGGCAACTGAGGTGTCGGGCATACTGAGCCACAGAGAAGACATGTGTATGTTTAGATGAGTTAACGATTCATTTGGAAAGAACGCTGCGCTCTGCATCACTTTGTTGGGGACATCTCGTGCCGCTCCGGCGGTTGCTTAACTTTCAGACATGGATGATTAATAAATAATTAAACATAAAAATAATTACAACGGAACAAAAGAAGATACAACTAAAAATATTTAACTAAAAAATTTGAAATCTCAAAGAAATTTTAAATACCAGCCTTCTCGAATGTTTCTACAGATGGATGACGGCACTGCTTGAATAATTAATTCATAATAAAACAAAATATTGTAAATATATATATATAATAAATAATTAAAAAAAAATCAAAATGATCAAACATTTTGAATAAATTAAAATGATTTGATAAGAAAAGGAAAACATCAATAGGTTTTATTTATAAATTTAGGTCTTAATTTTATAAACTATTGAATAAAACATATTTTAACTAATAATATGTTTGAATCAAAATACACCTGACCTTAATAATTTATAAGAGCAGCTTATAATGTTATCTAATAAGTAAATAAAACAACTACTACGTTTTTACCATTAATTTATTGTTGTAAAATTATATATAAGGCATATACAATTTTACAAAATACATTTCACGACTTAAGTTTCAACGTTTTACGGTCATTATCGATGTTATCGATGCATTGAAGATCTGTTTATACAAATGCTTTAGTAATAACTAAAATAAATAATATTAATTGCTTTCTCTGGCTAAGCAAACAAATAATTACTTTTATTAACTTTTTATTATGTGTGAATTTAAAACTATTTGTAAATGTTGCGAGTTATGGAAAGTGATTATTTTTTAGTAATTTTAATTCTAGACTATTACAAAAAAAATTATGATGTTTTAATATTGACTTTTCTCAATCTGTGTTTGTTGTGGTTTAAAGAACTATTAAGGACAAATGCAATAAAAAAATTAAAAAAAATAATTTAAAACTTCTTTAATATACTATTTTGTTAATTGACTGCCGTTCATGATTTATATTAATCACGTTTCTAGTTATTATTCTTTTTGATTATTTTGATATTACAAATTAATCACGTTTCTTATTGCAACCTTGTAATTTCTAAGCTAATAATAAGTACATAGATAATAATGCCAATCAGGAAGAAATTTACTTAGTAGCACAGGACAAATGGAATAAAAATCTTTGAAAAAGTCTCTAAAACTTGATTGAAATAATTTAGTTTATACATGAAACATTTTTGAAATAACTTTATAAATAAAATTTAAATAAAACTTGGTATAAACAATATCAGATCAACGGTCAATTTGAACTTAAATAATATGAATCTCTTATCTTATCATATTTTTATCCACTCTGGCGATTTATAAAAAAGTTACACACACAATTCTATTTTTTCTCGTCACAATAGATTATATTTAAGTTTAACTACAAAATAACATACGTTTCTATTTGACTAAGTGCAATTGACTTTGTATTTGGTACCATCCATGGTTTATTGGTATTTCTAATTTTTTTTTTTTTTTATTAAAGAATCCTAATTGAATAAAAATATCCACATGGCAGTTCATTCATTTTTGAATTTCGAATGGTTATCTTTTATTCTATGTTGCATTGCTTCCACGAATATTAGTTTTTTATTTAAGATATTTTTAACTAAATTTTTGCAGCTTGTATAGTTTTGTCTTATACTCCAAAATGTGTTGATTGATTTATGTTTTTTGTACATAAACCATTTTTAGTTTGTTGTCGTTTGTAGTCGTAGTAGTAGTTGTTATAACAACTGGAAAACAATTCTCTGATAGGCTTAGGGATCCTTCCAATTTACAATAGAATATCTACTGGGTTAAGACAAAGCTGTTTGAATGCATTCGAATAAATGCAGGTAACATTTTCTAATATTTATAAAATATTAAATTTTTGCGTTATTGTAAGAGCAATTATATATTTTTAATTTTTTAAATACAAATTTCTGCCGTAGTATAAGATTTGGATATATGAGATTATACGTCATGCGATTCTACGAAACTGTTTTGTGAATTTGATGCCCATATTCACGAGTTACGGTAACTTTGAGTTATATACGTATAACCTGCACAAATGTTGAATTTCGGTTGTATCATTCTGTAACCCAGGGTTATTTCCGATTTAACTTACTAGGGGTTTTAATTTATGAAGTAATAAGACAATTAACAATGTTTTTTATCACAATTTTTTTCTTACGAACATTATTAGTTTTGGCTCTACTAGAGCCTTCTACAGATGAAATAAGTTATATGAGTTATAGAATGAACATTATATATAATATATCTAAACTACAAATTTAGGTGTGTGAAATTACTAAGGTGATTAATAGCGAAAATGACTATTAAAGATTACAGTAATAAGCACGGGGTACTAATTGTAAAAAGATTATATACAAAACAGATTAAAAAAAACTTGTTTTTGAAAACAGTGTTAAGTAAAAGCATCTAACCCACAACATTTTTAAGCAACAAAACCTATTATTACCAATTTTAACAACATTTATTTTAAATTTAAATTAGCCGCTTTTCTCTGCACTCATAAAGCACAGCCTATTTACAAACATTGGCTGCGTTCTGAACGATTCATCATGCAAACTGAACGCGCTTGATGACTACCGCTTAGTCATCGTTTGCCGGCAGCGCTTGTCATTTTACTCATCATTTAGGTTTGTTTGCTTGCTGACAAATCAACTCAGCAGTTAATCGGCACTTATAGATTTAGATATTATAAAAAAAAATAGAGAAAGAAGGCACTATAGGTAATTAATAAATATGGGATTACAACGTACATCACTTGGGTGAAGGAATGAATAAATATAAAAAAAATATAAAAATAATCAAACCTAAAAACATTACAAAGAGGGTTTAAATGACATTACATATTGAGAATAAATTATATCTTGTTAAGTAGCGGCTTTATATACTAATTAAATCATTTATTTAAATTCAAAACTTATGAGCTTTATGTTTATGTTGTTGATAAAAGTTTACACGGTTGGCAACAGTCTAAAATATACCGTTCATGAGTCAGCGTTGGCAACTAATGAGTCGTTCTAAACGCAACCAATGTTTGGCAAATGAACTCACATAGTAACAGCCACTACCATTAATTTTTTATAACCTTTTCTAATTTCCTGTTGCATTAAAATTAAAATAATAGTAAAAAAATAAAGGTAACTAATGTAAAATAACTCAAATAATTTATTATACATATTAATATTTAAGTAACATGCAACTAACTGTATTCTTCCCGCATTATTAAAGTTTTTAAACTATTTAAAACCATTTTTGCCAAGTTTCTACTACGTCACTTGATCAAGCTCGGCTCAGAATTAAGCCCAGTTTGAGTTGCACCATGCATTTAGAAAGGGCGTCTTTGCTAGAATCCGAATAGATTTGGTAATGTCGCCAATATTTACAATGCTGTTTTCTTCATTGGTAAAAAAACCATCTTGTCTTAATCAGTTTTTAATGACATTAGTTTATTATAAAATATGAATGTCAAAAATCAGGGTTATCTGTGCGTCACATAAACATAATATTTAAAGAAAACAATAATTAGAATATTTTAAAGCCAATTACACTGTAATTTATTAAATATTATAATTAAAATTAATATGCACTACAGTACACAAAGGCAAGTGATAATAAATAATTTTTTCAAGCGTAATAATATATCATTACAATATTATGGTTACGTTTCGCAGCTTGAGCTCTTAAAAACGGCATCTTTTATTTGAGCTCTGCTTGACGCAAATAAGGTGACATTTTCCTTTGGTGCAACGAAATAAGCTCAGCTTGCGGCTTAAGGAGACATGCTGGAGAAACCGGGCGCTAGTTTTTTTTTATCTACTTTATACCCATTTGAGTCCTTTAAATATCTAAAAAAAAAAACAAAAATTTTATTTTCCAACGCATTTTTAATATATTTGATAATATAGTTTTAATCAATAGGTATGACAATTTACTAGTATTGTCTTATCACTAAAATATGACAGTTTGCAAGTTTATGGGAATTTCTCTTAAAATAGAAATAGAAATATTTTTAACAAATAAAGACACAAATGTGTTGATCACTTAAATGACAACAAGTGGATGGAAAAATTGTCATACATATTTTGGTGATATTTTCTACCACTTAAATCAGTTGAACACAGAAATCCAAGATTAAAACCGTACTGAAGTAAACATAAGCAAGCAAAAATTGCGAGACATTGATTGGCAGCGTTTTTAATATTGAACTTGTTTTTAGAGGATCATAATAAAAACAATATTTTTATAGTGACTCTATGCATATTTTTAGAATATTTGAAAAAAAATGAAATTGAACTTTAAAGATATATTTTACAAAATGTTAGTGGCGTAGCTGTCTGTTAGCAAGAGTCTGCATGCGGAACCATACAGGGCCACGTCTATTTAAAAACCTGAGAGGTCAGATTTTGCTATTTTTCATATTCCGTGAATAAATTTTTTTGATAATTTGTTGCCGAACTGTTATTTATATTTTTCATAGTTTATAGCTAGATAAAAAAATACATTTTTTAAGAGATTGTATCCGGATTTTGGTGCTTTTTGACAATTGTTTTAAATTTTAAGGCCGGATTTTGCTGTTTTGACGTTTTGTGAACAAAATTTTGCAGATTTTTTTTTATATTCTATGACTGGATTTATGACTTTTTGAAACTAGAGTATTAGATTTTTTACAGTTTATGACCAAATTTAGATATGCTTTTTTTGATTTTTTTTACATTATTCAACAGATTATACCGCGTTTTGCTGCTTTCTGAAGTTTTTATGTTTCAAAGATTTATTTAGATAATTTTTACTTTTTATAAATAGAATTTTGACTTTTTAATTGTTTTTGTACGGATTTTGGTTCTTTCTGGCCTAATTATGATATTATTTTGTTATTTTTGACATTTTAAGACTATCAATAATATTAAACAATCTATTGCACAATATATTGGTAAGACCACATATACACGTTGCAATATAACTGCCCAAACTTTTGGTTAGTTACTGACAAATCTCCAGTCAACATGTGGAATAAAATAAATCAAGTTGTGTGACCATTACTTTAGTTATAGCTTTAAAAAAAGAGAAAAAAGCAGATGAAGGAATGGTTTTAAAAAGAAATAAATACTTTTAGATCAGATTGTACAATAAAAATCAAACTTTTTCTGACTGTGCAATCTTTCAATGTGATCTACGGTCAATATTATTATTATCAATGATTGTACAATATATTAACTATAATACTGAACGTCTAGTGGCCGCTTTATAGAATAGAATTTTGCATTTTTTAACAGATTTTGGCTTTTTCTGAAAATTAATAATATTTTATGACCGGGTTTTGTTATTTTTGAAATTTCAAGACCTTCTGTCATAGTAAACTATTGATAAGATTTACAGATTTATCATCAGTACTAATACAATGGAGCTTTATAATAAGATCTCTCAAATGCTTCGGAATTTTTTAGAGATGTCTAGATATTTAGAATATTATAGAGCTACGGCAATGTCAGAGCTACTTCAAGATTTTCTCTATAATAAATAAAATAAAGTTAGGTTAGCTTAGGTTGCAATTACCACTGTGTGACTTGGTATGTTATTGGTTGGTGGTTTCCTAGAATAAATACATTAAAATAAGGTTTTTATTTATTTACTATCAAACTTGTTAAATTAAT
This sequence comes from Tachinus rufipes, assembly GCA_963932245.1. Taxonomy (NCBI): domain Eukaryota; kingdom Metazoa; phylum Arthropoda; class Insecta; order Coleoptera; family Staphylinidae; genus Tachinus; species Tachinus rufipes. The sequence goes on along the minus strand of OZ010745.1, from coordinate 63,244,546 downwards.
TAAATGGTTTACAAACATTGGTCTGCTTGTTAACTATAGTTGGTTTGCGTTAAGACTGCAGTGACGGGAGTGGTTTATTAAGTCAGTGTCACACAGCTATAATTGCAACAGCGACAAGTTGTTTATTCTTACTGGTATTATAATATTCTTACTTAATACGTTGTTTTTCATATTATAAAATTGACGAAAAGTAAAAAAAAAATGAAATTGCATCATTTAAAAATTTAAGAGCAGTTCTTTGCTTTTTAATTAAATATTAATATGTTTAATAGAGATGTATGTGTTTGAGTTAATTTATACAAGTTACTTTTATTTTTTTGCTTATATTAATAATAATAACAATATTTATTCATTTTAATATACATATGTACATACATATATGTATATTAGGGTGTCCGTTATTTATTCCGATTTAGATATTCTAAATTTTTGTTGCTAATTTGATTCTTTGGTACTAAAAAGTACTACATGAATTTTTTCAGATTTTTCAGATGTCCGGAAAGCGTGCCTGTAGACCGTTTTTAACCTCATTTAAATAACATGGAAAAATGTAATTTTATCTTGTTGTTTTCAATACTATAAATAAAAATTGGAAATATTTAACATATCATAATCAATGTAAAATTTTATTTTTGTGGTCACAAAACGACAAAAACTGTAAAAAAATATCAAAAATACGTGATTTAATGCAATTTACTCTAAATATTTTGCATTTTTTTCTGATTAGACATTTGTATATCAAACTATCATTATCAAAATCATATTCTACGGAAAATTTACTGTCAAAAACAAATATCGCAATACAAAAATCAATTTTTAGCTGTTTTTAAAATTAGTAATAAATTAAATAAATCTTTATTTCTTTAAACTTTAAGCATTTTGTATTTGATGGTATTATTTAAACTTATTCTTAAAGTTGATAGATTTTTCAACAAAAATTCCTTGATTGTTTTGTTAAACAAAGTAAAGCTAAATACTGACAAATAATAAAAGTTTTTGATATCGCATGCGTAATTGATAAATAACATTTTGAAATATTGCGCGCGTAATTTCATGTTGCACTCCATCACGTGACGTGACCGTATATTAAAAATAAAATCATATATGTCTGCCAACCTTACGACAACCTACAAAAAAATAAAACAAACGCATAAATCACAAGTGTCAAAGAAAAAGTTATAAGTTTAATATGTCCGAGTCACAAAATAATATTTATTTAATTAATGAATTGCCAATTTTTTCTACTTCTAAATTACCGAATAATCGTGAAATATTAAAATATTTTTTTTTATAATACGAGAGAATAAATAAAAATAAAAATGTGACAAAAAAATTGACAATTGCAGAAATTTGTAATATTTGGAAAAAAAGTTGATATTCCGACAATAACTCAAATTAACTAAATGAAAAAAATGAAGGCCATCCATTTATTGAGCAGAAGAAACAAAATTTTATTTGCAATTTAAACTCTTTATTTGACATTTCTACGTCACTATTTAGAAAAACATTAAGTGAATGCGACAGAAAAAAACATTATGAATCGAGATTTTTGTTAAAGTACAAAACATCGAATTTAAATGGTAAATATTACACAATGTTTTTTAACCTATATTACATAATTTTTTCCAATATTTTTAAATGATATTTAAGCCATTCCATCTACGAGTAAAATTGATATTGTATCTAATAATCAAGAAGTTCATTTAGAAAACGATGTAATTACCAACATAGACAATGAGAGCAATACACTAACGTTAGAAGATTTTGGTAGGAAAATGAAAACACATTTATATCAATAATTTAGTAAAAAATTATTTGAAATAAATTTCACATTTTAGATAGTAGTGCAGTAGAATCTTCAGAAGCTAATACAAGAAGATTGTATAAACAACCTGAACGTTTTGGTGAATTTGTTCGAAATATATCTGGTAATTATAAAATAATATTTGTTCAAGTAATAATAATATCACATTTTTGAGTTATCAAATAGAAATAACTAATTTTCAATTTATAAAATTAAAAGAAGAATTTTTCTGAATTCGTAAACTTAAAAAGTGTGTTTTTAATTTCTCTTTATATATTAGAATATGCATCATTTCATACTAAAAATATTAAAAATATTCTACACTTATTTAGCTTAAAAAGTTTATTGATCAACTGAGATTATTCAAATGATACTTTTTAAAAATTGCTTCCTGTCCTAATACAAATAATATCTACTTTTTGTTTCTTCTTTGTTAAGGTGAATTAGAAAATCTTTCCGGTAGTTACACAACCGGTAATTCTCAAAAGTCTGATTATTCCAATTTCTATCTTACTGGTAAGAAGTATACAAATCAAAATATACGAGGAAACGTAAATATTTTCACTGAAAGAGTTGTTGGGGCCTTAGATAAAGCAAAAGTTTCATATAGAAACTCTATTCATATTGCAGCAGCTATAGCTGAATCCTTAGGTTATGATTTAAATAATTTAATTCTTAATAAATCATCTTTCAACTATATAAGAAAGAAATATAGATCTAAGATTGCTGACGATAGTAAAAAGAAAATCTTGAAGTTAAGGAATTCAGTGGCTCAGTATTGCACTGGGATGGAAAACTTATATCCGATAGGATTATGTGCAAGCAGATAGATAGATTACCTATAATTATTTTAAGACAAGGTAAAGAAAAGTTGTTAAATGTTCCAGCTTTGTAGAATAGTAAAGGTATAACCCAAGCTAATTCTATTTTTGACACTCTTGTAGACTAGGAACTAATTAATGACATTGAAGCTTTATGCTGTGATACGACTGCTTCAAATTTAGGACAATATAATGGAGCTGCAGTCTTATTGGAACAACGTCTAGGTAAAGACTTATTATATCTACCTTGTCGCCAATGAAATTGACTATTTTACAAAAGATCAGTTAGTTAATAATGTTCAGTATAGAGACAATTATAGAGAATTATTAATATTAAGTAGAATTTTCTTGGGTCTTGTACCTCGAGAGGATATTAAATTTTATAAACCAGGTGCATTTCACCACGCCAGATGGATGAGCAAAGCCATTTATGTTATAAACATTTATTTGTTTAGAGACTGTTTTGAAATTGATGGCCAAAAAAAAGCTTTATTCGACATTTCGATTTTTGTGATATTTGTTTATATTCAAAGTTGGTACACCGCGCCATTAGCAATTTATGCAGCTAATAACGATCTTAAATTTATCAAGAGACTTGCGGAGTTTAAAAATGTAGATGCTACAGCTGCTGATGCAGCATTAAATAAATTCCACAATCATTTATGGTATCTATCTGCTGAAAGTTGCAGAATTGCTTTTTTTGATGAATCGATTGCCAACGATATAAAAAAAAGATGGTAGTCAATTTGAATATTGATCATGGAGACTCTTTAAAACGTTATTACGTCAACAATTTTAGTGATATGAAAAATTTTAAAGGTAAAGACATCGATTACTTTATAAATTGTAATTCAAAAAAGTTTTTTGATCAATTTAAAATCAATACAGAATTTTTAACTGTTGACGTAGAGAAGTGGTCAAATGAAGAATCGAATCTACAAGGAAAAAAATAATTTGAAATCTTAAAGTTGTGAACGATATAGCTGAAAGAGCAGTGCACTTAACTCAAGAATACGTAAATATATTAACTATTGATGAAATACAAAAGCAATATTTACTCCAAGTGATCAAAGAATACACGACTAAATTTCCGAATGTTGATAAACAAACAATGTTACATAAAAAAACAAGAATATAAGTCCATACTATTAATATTAGATTTAGATAAAAATAATAAAAATAATTAACCTTCAATAATTTCAATATCAATGTTAATAAAATGAACAAAAAAGTTTTCATTTTTTATTCAGATTTATAAATTTGTTTGATTTTGTAATAATGTATTATTTATATTTATTTAATTAGTGTCTGATTAAAAATAAATAAATATTAATGATGTGGTGCTCAAATGTTTCGATGCATTAAAAATTTATATTTGAACATAATAAATAAAAACATTTTTAATTTATTTATTTAAAATTTGTAAGAACGATTTTTCAGGTCAAAATTTGGTAAGTGATGTATGAATTTGATAAGAAATTTTTCATAGATTACGATTCTGATGTTAATACTTTGATATTCAAATGTCTAATTAGAAAAAAATGTAGAGCAAATTGCACTGGTCTATACTTAAATCACGTATTTTCGATATTTTTTTACATATTTTGTCGTTCAGACAGCGTTTTGTGACCACAAAAATCATAAACGTGTAATTTATGGGAAATTTTACATCAATTATGATAGTACTATTAATTTTTTTTATTTATCGTAATGAAAAAAAAAGAAAAAAAATCTTTTTCTATGTTATTTAAATGAGGGTAAAAACCGTCTACAGGCACGCTTTCCGGACATCTAAAAAATCTGAAAAAATTCATGTAGTACTTTTTAGTACCAAAGAATCAAATTAACAACAAACATTTAGAATATCTAAATCGGAATAAATAACGGACACCCTAATGTATATATATGGCCATGTCTGAGTCAAGTGTACGGAACAAAAATTTGATTTTGCTCAAACCACTGAAAATGTCTTTTCTACATGAGTCCTGATCTTGTGAGTTTTTTTAGATTTTTTTATTAAGCCATTTTCGAGTAATAAACAATGAAAATTTACAAAATTGCATTTTTTACATTTTTTGATTGTAACCCTGAGAAGTTACAAAACTTCTCAGGGTTGCATTTTTAAGAAAAAACTGTAATGAACTTTTTATTTAAATTGTTTAAAGAATCATTTTTTACGGCCAAAATTTTCTTTAAAAAACATTTCTTCTTAAAAAAAGATTACGGTTATTTTTTTTTTAATATGGATAAAAACATTTTCAGAATTCAAAGAAAAAAAAATTGGCCGTGAAAACTTATTCTTTAGACAAATTTGAAAAAAAAGTTTGTTATAATTTTGTCCTAAAAATGCAATCCTGAGATGTTACAAACGATCAACAAATGCAAATTTAAAATTTAAGCTTTTTTTGCTATTTTTAAGTATTTTTGTTGACATTGTAAGATATCACGGAACGTAGTAAACGGCATTTCTTGAAATTTTCAGGGTATTTTTTGCACATATAAAAGCACGTTTTTATCTATATTTAATAAAAAAATACTCGTCATTTTTTATCTTATATTTTTTTTTAAAGTTCTGTAAAATTTACAAAATTTTTGGATGTAAAAAATGATTCTTTGAACAGTTTTGAAAAAAAAAAAGAAATTCATTACAGTTTTTTTTTTTCTAAAAATCAACCCTGAGAAGTTACAAACGATCAAAAAATGTAAAAAAAGCAAAAAAATCGATTTTTTCAAATTTTGATTGCTTATTATTCAAAAATGGCTTATTGAAATTTTTTTAAAAAATCATTAAATCAGGACTCGAGTAGAGAAAGGCATTTTAGTGGTTTGGGGAAAATCAAATTTTTGTTCCTTACACTTGACTCAGACATGATATGGCTATACATAAAAAATGTGTGAAACACGTCAAAAAAGTATAAACGTAAATACATACATGGTTTTATCATAATTTAGATATTCTATTAAGTTATACGGTTCAGTTAAACAAATAATGTTATAACATAACAATTTAAATCTTTCAAAGTTGCAGAGTTCTGCTTTAATGTCACTTGGCAGTTTATTATAGAAAGTCAAACATCTATACTCTATACTCACAACCACGTTCCGCCAATGTTAGACGATTTGTTTAGTCTTATATATCCAAGTTATTTAAGTTATACTGTACGTCAGCGAAACAATTTGTATTTTAAAATTTAAATACAATTATTTACAAATATAATAACTCACTCACTTAAGTTACAAATAGTATATAGTAAAATACGTTAACTCTTCGAATGCATTCAAATAGTAAATTTGTATATTCTATTGTTGCTATAACAACTACAAATGCAGTCTTTACTTATTGTCATGGAAATTAAAAAAATATATTTATTTATTCTGAAAGTTTAATTCATATTATGTTTTTTTTTTAATTTATGTAATTAATAATAATATATATATATATATATATATGTTAAAAAAGTTAACGGGTTGAAAGTCTTTTAAAATTTTAAATATAATAAAATACAAAAAATAATTATATATTTTATATATTTAAATAAGTGGCGACGTTTCGTTATTAGGTTAATAACTTCATCAGGCCTAAAAAAATACATAACTAACAAAAAATGTATATGGACATTAAAAATAAATACTTACAACTATTTGTATATAAAATTATAATATTATAAAGTAATTATCATAATTAGCCATTATAATTAAACCTCACCAAACAATTCTTTATCTGGACAATATATATATATATATATATATATATATATTATTAGTAAAATTATTTTATTTTAAATTTTGATATTTTTGAGTGATGTTTTTTTTATAAATAATAAATTAATTAATTTGACAATTTGTCAAATAAGCCATCTTGGAATTGTAAGTTATGATGTCTGTTAGTAGAAGGTGGTTGTTGTTGGGGAAATAAATATATATATAATTAAAATTAAATAAATATAAAAGTGCAAGATAAAGTATAAAATAAGTATATAATAAAGATGGTAGATTTAATTGAAAAGATGGTAGATGATAGATTTAGTAGAAAAGGAACAACATTGTAAAATATATTTTATTATATTTATAATAAATAAAGATTTTGTAAAATTGGTGGAGTTAAGAGTTATATGAATTATAAGAGAGTAATAAAGTATAAATATTACTAAGTCCAATTACGTCTTTTTTAAAATTTAACACATTATTGTTAGATTGTATGTGACACATTTCTAAAAAGTTTCTTTTAATTTGATTTGGTTCATGTTCAAGGATAGAAGTGTCAGAATAATTTGGTTGGTGTCCGGTAGTGCTGTAATGAACGCTTAAACCAGTAATGTTAGGCTTTAGTTTGGTATCACTTTTGTGTAATGCCATTCTCTTACTAAGTTTTTGTGAAGTCTGGCCTATGTATACTTTATTACAATCTTTACAAGGAATTTTGTAGATAATGTTAAACTGAGAGGAGGTGGATGTGGGATCTTTTAATTTAGAAAATAATGAATTAATGCTTTTACTTACACAATTAGCAATAAATAAATTAGGGTTGTTTTTTTTTAAAAGTCTAATTAAGTTATGAGAGAGACCTTCAACATATTGTAATTTTTTGTAAGTTATTTTATCATTAGGTAATAAAGGAAGTACTTGGTTTGAAGACACACGAGGTAGAGTAATGTTATTGTTAACAGTGTTGTAATATAAAAGTTGTTTTAAAAGTGGACGTGGGTAACCATTATTTGTAAGTGTGTCAAACAAGATGGATAAGTTTTTTTTATGAAAAGTATGATGTGAAATTTTTAAAATACGATTTTTTAAAGCTAATACGGTATTAATTTTTTGTTTGAAAGGGTGGTTAGAAGAAAAAGGTATGTAACGACCTGAGCTCGAAAGTTTGACATACCAATCAAGGGTAATAATATTTTCATTTCCACGAACTAACAATGTGTCAAGAAAAGGAACGCTACGTTGTGTTTCTTCTTCTACAGTAAATTGAAGATGTGGATTAAAAGAATTAAAGATAGATAAAGTGTATTGGGTCAAGTTATAAGGAATTGCGGTAATAATATCATCTACATATTGATAAATAAAAGGAAAAGTGAAAGGGACTGTAGAGCAACAAAAATTAAGCAAAGAATTCATTACAATTTCAGCAATAACTGGGCTGATAGAGCCGCCCATTGGACAACCATTAATTTGTTTATAAAACTGATTGTTGTAGGAAAAATAAGTAGAGTTGAAAATGAACTTAAAAACTTCTACAAACAATTCAAGATTTATAGAAGTATGTGATTCAATAAGGTTAAAATTAGTGGTAATAATGTCTAGTACTAAGTCCAGAGGGATGTTGGTAAATAAAGATATTACGTCAAAAGATACAATTACAAAATCTTCTGGTAGTTGAAAATTATTAATGTTGTTAGCAAAAACAAAACTGTCTTTGATACGAAATCTGTTAAACTCCTCAAAAGAATTAACTAATATTTTAGAGATAAAAATTTCTAGTTGTTTAGTTGGGCTATTGATAGCTGAAATAATAGGTCTTAGGGGTATATTCTGTTTATGTATTTTTGGTAAACCGTAGTATTTAGGGGACGAGCCTCTGTAAGATTTGAGTGATTTTGCAAGATTTTTATCAATGTGGTTAAGATCTTTTAGTTTATCTATTAGAGAATTAGTACGACGTTCAATACTTGGTGTTGGATCACGTGAAACTAATTGGTAAGTTGAGGTGTCATTGAGAAGTTCAAGAGATTTAGACTCATAAGAAGATTTACTAATAATTACGGTGACGTTACTTTTATCTGACTTAGTAACTAACAAATTAGGGTTATTTTTTAAAAAAATACGGGTGTTAATTACCCATTTTTTAATTTTAATTTGATTTGAAGATGTATCAGGAAGATGAATAAAATTTGTTATTAAATTGGTAGCTTTAGCACGGGTAAGATCTCTTTCATTTTCTGGAAAACATTGAATAATGTCTTCTACTTCGGATAAAATTTTGAATATATTAAGTGTATTAGGAGAACTGTTAATGTTGAATTTAGGACCTAATGATAAACAGTTTCTAACATCTGGAGGTAATATAGTAGTGGTTGTATTGATTAACCATTTAGTGTTGTCAATATCATTAAGAATAGGATGTAATAATTTGTTGAGTTTGGCAATGTTATTATTTTTGATTGAATTAAAAATAGTATTAAAACGTTTATTTTGTGAAATAAAAAATTTTGATAATAATTCGTTTGGTAAGGTATTATTAATAATTGCTGTTAAGTTATCAAGTGAGGCTAGTAAAATTCTGATTTCTAAATTACATTCATTAATTGTTATGTTAAGATAGCTTTTCATTACTTTTTTGTTGGTGTTATTAATTTTTGTAATGTTTTTTTTGCTCAATGATTTGTGTAGAATGAGCTTGGTGAAAGAGTTTTTGATAAAAGTTGGAAAAACCTTGTTACGTTTGCATTCTAGAAGGAATATCAAATTGTTTTTTTTTCTTGCTAACTTAGAGTTGTTTCGCATAAATGATTTAATGTCCAAAACTATCTTCTGTCCATATGACGTACGGATTGTATTGATGAAAGTACCCATTTCTATTAATATTATTGAAGTTTAACGACTTTTCTTTAATATTTGTTAAAAAAGTTAACGGGTTGAAAGTCTTAAAATTTTAAATATAATAAAATACAAAAAATAATTATATATTTTATATATTTAAATAAGTGGCGACGTTTCGTTATTAGGTTAATAACTTCATCAGGCCTAAAAAAATACATAACTAACAAAAAATGTATATGGACATAATATTATGATTTTATATACAAATAGTTGTAAGTATTTATTTTTAATGTCCATATACATTTTTTTGTTAGTTATGTATTTTTTTAGGCCTGATGAAGTTATTAACCTAATAAGGAAACGTCGCCACTTATTTAAATATATAAAATATATAATTATTTTTTGTATTTTATTATATTTAAAATTTTAAAAGACTTTCAACCCGTTAACTTTTTTAACAAATATTAAAGAAAAGTCGTTAAACTTCAATAATATATATATATATATATATATATATATATATATATATATATATATATATATATATATATATATATATATATATATATATATATATATATATATATATATATATATATATATATATAATAACCTCTTAATACCGTTAGGTGTCGAGGTGTCGGACTCACCGAGCCACAGAGAAGACATGTATGGATGCTTATATGAGGTAACGGACCCATATTGGGAAGAACGCTACGCTCGGCATCACTTTGGGTTCACCCATCCTAGTAGTAACCCGAGCGGCCGTTGCTTAACTTTTGTTAGCGCTGGTATTTGTACATGTCCTCTCTGCCGTACTACCGACGTTATTATTTGTAATAAACAAATAAATGTAATACATTTAAATTGGCATTCTTCTCGATGAGACTATTTTGTAATTGACACATACCGTTCTCTAAATAAGGCAACTTCAAACTTTTTTATGACTTTTCTGAAAGTTTTGACAAGCTTCTTTAAGGTAATCATAGAAAAGCTGAAATATTTTTTTTATGAGATTTTAATTTACATAATAATGAATGGTTGAGTCACTCATTTTCTACAACACCACTATCCGGACAACAAGCTTTGTTTTTTGCTGCTTCTCATAATCTTACCCAACTTATTCATCCCATATATTTTAAGGTTTGTATCTTTTAACTATTCTAGAGTATACAACTACTACTGTTGGGGCTACTTTAGGAAATTCTTGTCATTCATTCATTACTTCTGTTGTTAAAACTTCTCTTCCTATACCAAACCTAAATCGCTCCTCAGCTAGAAGAATTTCTTAATAATTTTGATTTCGATATTTATTGCTTATATTCTAATGATCCACTTTTTCTGTTATTAAACTAAAACAAAAGTACTTGTTTTCAAGTCAGACAAAACAGGCATTCAATAGGAAAACATTTAAGAAACACATCAGTAATCGTTCCGAACAGACTAAACAGGATTATAAGAAAGCTCTTACCGATATTTTTAACTGCTTTGTACTTGTTAATTGTTGTTGCAAGGCACAAGTAGTCCAAAAAACATATTATTATTTTTATTTGGTGCTCATTACATATTTGCTTTTTAGTACTCATTTCTAAATATGTATTCCCATTAGGGTGTAGCATCCAATTACTCATTACATTTTTATAAATATTTTGCAATTTTCTTTTGCCTGTTTTTTACAAAACATAATTTTTTGTTTAACTAAATTGATAGCAATATAATTGAAATACCTTGTTCGAAGATAGATTGCCATAATATTTTATAAAGTTTATCTTATTTGCTTAATAAAATGTGTCTAAAATTGAAAAATACTAAACATTTTTATCGTGTGTAACTGAAATAAATAGTTGTTAATACAACACCAAAAATCAAATTGATTGATTTGATAAAAGTTATCGCTAAAATCGAATACGTACTGACAATGCAATAATTCATGCGCCGTAATTCCTTTTACTTTTAAATAAGTATCAGCGTCCTTCCTTGGACACCAACCTTATTGTAATAAACGATGATTAAAATGAAAGTATTTGACATTTCCGCAAAATTGATTATATTTCCCAAGAACATTTTATAAATTATAGATTTTTTATAGAATATTAGTTTTATTCTGTGATAATATATTAAAACAATAAATTTAGTTATGTTGCGATAATAACTATGTATATAATATCCTGTTTTAAGTCTGCGATATGTCTATGCTTAGATTTATTATATAATAAATGTTTTATAATCATTGATCATTTCTTCCTAATATTTACAATTCTTTACCAACCTTGACATTAATAAATACATAATGAATAGAAAAAGTGTTAATAAATTTATCGTTTTTTGCATAATGAAGTGTTACACGAGTTTTTTGTTTTAATATTATTAATCATTCATCATGGATCAACGAATACGAAGAATACGTAAACTGCAAATCATTTAGATCACTTTCAATTTAAAAAAATACAAATATGCTGTACTAAAAAGCAGAATTTTTGGAAATCGCATTCTATACAAATGATCAAATATCTAGCATGATCCGTGCAAAAATAACATTAAATGAAATACGTTTAGTTTTTTATTACATTCAATTAACATTGCTATAGTTTGTTAAACGTTTTAAATTTTATGCTTTTTCAAATTTATTATATTGGTATTTTTGTTATTATGGTTCTTGTTATGGAATTTTTATCATACATTTATTAATTTAAATTTTTATACGGATAAATGTAATAAGAATTTTTTTTATTTATAAATTAAAAAATATGTGTTCTTAAATTAATTGATGTATTAATCGTTGAAATGGATATGTAAATCTATAGTTGCATATAATCATCACGCGATATAATAAAATTGACTAATACTACTACTAACTTCATGATTTACTAGTTCATTCATTCTGACTTTTCCAAAGGCATTCGATCGGTTAAATGATGAAATATTAATTATTGAAGTCTGATATCAATAGCATTTGGTAGATATATAGTAAATTGGTTAATTGGTCGAACTTACTTACGAATACATTTTTTTTTTGTACATGTCACGTCGTATGATTCTCAACGTGTTAGTGATTGTTACTTGCGTCTACCTACGTAATTGTCTTTTTGTCAATTTTAAAATAATTTTGAGTTATATCCGCATTCAATGTGCTTCAAAAGTACAACTTGTATTTGTCAACCAAAATGTTACATTATGTAGATTAAAGACCGATATATTCACCTTTCAGTAAAGTGCTTAGTAGCGTTGCTAATATATTGCCATGAGTAAACATCTAATCATCTGTCAGTGATGACAATGTTTTATTAAATCAAATTTGCAAAACAAAACAAAAAAAAATTACACAGATCAGTTTGACTCGCTATTAAGAAAATAACGAGAGGAACATAACTTCAACCGGTTTTGTTTGACATGAATACAATCACAAACAAATAACAACAAGCAATAGTGCCACAATCGTATTATTAAAAAGTCAATATAAGCGTTCAGTAATTACTGAATATATAACTAATCAATCGAGACCACGTGATTTTGTCAGATGGGTTTGGGGGTGTGCAGGGGGGTTTGCTTACTTCCTGACGCCCCACCAAAGCCAAACATACCCAAGCCAATTTAGTGTTTAAATTGACGTATAATTTGATGGGGGCGCTACTGTATTACTCTCTAAATAAACTAATTGATAACTTATATAGCTACGTTAATATTTACTAAAAAGCTTTGATGAATATAAAACAATAGTTAAAGAATTTAATTTAAGATTAAATTATAGTATCACAATTTCTTATTTTTTTTAATTTTAAATTTTATTATTAATAGAATCGGAAAATCAAAATTTTAAAACTATACCTACATTGAAAGTTTATTATTTTTAAGAATTATTTTTTATATACCTTTTTACATTTAATGTTATAATAAAGTCAGCAAACCGGGCAAAATATTTGATTAAAATGTAGGCAACCCAACTAACTGGAGAAGGCTCTTAAGGCCGTGGAAGAAATCAGATCTGAAATTGGTTTTTCAGAAAAATTATGCATTTTTATGTAACCAACACCAACATTGTACAGATCTTTGAATAGATCTATAGTACAATATGGTTCTATTTGTCCTCCTTATCAGAATGTATTATTGTAAACACTTATAGTAAAGGGTGTCAACAAGAGCGGAATATTTAAATTTAAATTTTAAATAAAACTGTTATTTAGAAATTACCGAAGTTATGATTTAATCATAAAGTATGGATTATGTATGGAACAACACATTTTATAAATGCCTTTCTCGGCTTTGTTGGCATATTTGCGATCTTTTGACAAAGTTTTTAATTTTGGTTTAGCATAACTGTAATATTAGAACCACATGTGTTCGAGATCTATACCATCCATTTGAGGCACCAATACTGGTTTATTATTCCCTGATACTGTTTGCCATTGACTGCAACGTTTTTGAATTAAATAAAATGTTTCATTGATCTATCACTTTACATGCATCAGTTTTTGTTTGTTTACGAAGTTATCAACATGATTTTGATGATTTTGTTTGAAAAACTCATCGTTCACTTGTTGTTGTTTAATAATAAAAAATTACATATAACATATGAATAAAAACAAACATATACCTACTAGTACAACTAACATATTTTAAAATAGCATTATCCGTTATAGTTTCTCTTAAACGTCTCATATGGAATGCTTGGAAGGAAAATCAAGATAGTTCAAAACATTATTAGCAAGTTCCGCAATTCGAGAACTAGGCTGTGCATGGCGTAGTTAGTTGCTATATGGGACGTGCAATAGGGTATAATTCCCAACTACACTTGGTGCCTTTATGGATACCAAGTATTCGATCACAACAAATTAACCCATTGAAAATTTTAAATACAGTACAGTACATTCAGATAATAGTAAATACCTGTTTAACTTAGAGTGAATGCAACAAATTTGAAAAATTTATATCTCTTAAGAAATTCAAGTATTTTATTAGCTTTATTGATCAATATGTGATTGAATGATGATTTGGAGTTAATCTATACTGTTGAGCTACGAATTGAATCAACTTTTTGTAAGCAAGTATTGTTTAGAATATAATAAAACTTTATAGGCGATCTTTTTTTTTGGAAAATACAATAAACTGACATATAATCATTTATTGCAAAAATGTTTTTTTGTATTTCCAAACAATTGTCAAGTGTATTAATTTTATAAAAAGATTTAACATTATCTGCAAATAACATATGGGCACAGTTTAATACATTAGATATATGTATTATTGATAAAAATAAAAAACAAAATAGGTGTCAGATGAGTAATTTATTGAATCTGTTCTCTTAAATAAGAAGTTAACAATTTCTTAATTAATAAAGTACAATTAACAGAATCAAACGTTTTACTGAAGTCTATATCGACCTCAGCTCCACTTTCCAAACCTTTGATTATGTAATTAATAAAAATGAACTAATTGACGAACTCTCTTTGCTGTATATGGTACAACAGCTTGAGTTCTAATAGATAGGTAAATCTGTTGTCAGAATACGCTGTTTTTTATATCTTTATTTTTTAAGCACCATGCCAAATGGATGGACTTTGGTCACATTCTGGAAAACAGCCGTGATGTTTTCTGCTAAGGATGTTTGGTGCGGTTTTTATTGCTGTGATTTTATAGAAATGTTAGCGAATTGATACAAATTAGCTACTTAGATTTAATTGACATGACGTAATTTATATGACAAAATTTACCGATAACAAAAGTCACCGCTATTAGAATCGACCATATGCAGGGCGGGGCGTCAATATGACGTTGTTGCTTTTCCGTTTATATACAAGCATATTTAAATTTTTATCATTTTTTAAAGTATAATGTATAACAATAAGACGATGTTTTGTGGAATAGCGATTCATTTTTAATAATGGTCATTGTACTGTCGACGAAGAAAAATAACGATACGGTTAAGTTGGCGGAACAAGGCTTTGCCTCTTCCACTAACCAAGTTAATCAACAAAACTTAGTTTAGACTTAGTTTGTAGCTTCAAAGTAATTTTTTCTAATATTTGTATACTAAAAAAGAATTTAAATTTGGTTTATCAGCATCTTGAACATAGAAAACCCTATATCTTCTTTTTGACTGAAACCAATGTAAATAATAAAGATTCAGATCACTTTAGTCTAATAGATTCCGATTATCATCTTGAACATTCATTTGCTTAATTAACATGCTGTGATGCTTGGTCTGATCTAGACGATTGCTTTGTCGCACTTGATCAGATGCGTATTAATTATCGATATGCTAATTCGATTTTAGCACTTTTGTAGATGAGGATTTGAAAGTAAAATACTTGTTGTCGACTCTGGTTTTATTTATTAAAATACAGATATATATACAATGCGAGATACATATTTACATAAAATTAAAATGCTACAAATTTCTAGGAATTACAATTTGTATAATATTGGGATAATCTGGTTATACCTGAACCGTTATAAAAGGGTTTAGTGAACATGGCTTAATCTTGTAAATTCCGTTTTTTTTTATACTTATGCCGGCAGGCATAATAAAGAGTTTAATGCCATCTGTTTAACATCTTATTAATTTACAACCATCGAAAAGTCCGCTTGTTAAGCCCTTAACATTCTGCCAGCCTTGAAAGATTGCTTTTAAAGTTATTCGTCGATTGGTAGTATGCATAATTTTGAGGCAGGTCTCCTCACTTGTTTTCCATTTATTTGTATAGAGGCTGTTCTGACTACGCCGTCTGATCCTGGATGGACTTCAAGCACCCGACCGGTGATCCACTGAGCTGGTGGTACATTATCTTCTTTGACGATGACTAAGTGACCAATCTTTAATTGGACAGGGTTGTTACTCTTTCATTTTGTCCGAGTTTGTAGTTGTCCTGAGTATTCCCTGGACCATCTTTTCCAGAAATGTTGTCGTAATTGTTCGATGTATTGAAACTTCGATAATCTATTTTGGGCTAGTGACATTAAGTTAGGTTCTACATATGTCAGTAGATTATCTCCAATCAAGAAATGTCCAGGTGTTAATGTTGTTTTGTCATTCGGATCTTCGGAGATTTGGGTTAATGGTCTAGAGTTGAGAATAGCTTCATTTGACACAGCAATGTTGACATCTTCTCATAGTTGAGAACTAACTCTAAATGCACTGCCTTTGTGGCCATACATACAAACACGGAGATGTATGCCTTGTAGGTTAATTTGCATCTTGATGATCCTTGTTTAATTAAAATGGGTCCGCAGAAGTCAACGCTTGTATTAATGAATGGCCGCGCTGGCACTGTTCTATGACTAGGTAGCGTAGCCATCTTTTGCGGTTTGTTGGTAGGTCTTGCCTTAAAACAGATTACACATTTTTTTAGAGTTTCAACTACTACTCTTTGACCTCCTATGATCCAGAATTGACATCGAATAGCTGCCAGCGTAGCTTGAGCTCTAGCATGAAAGACGCTGTTGTGTCGATCACGAATTATTAATTTTGCAAGCTCATGTGAACGTGGTACAACCACAGGATGTTTTTGGTTGTAAGGCACAATTGCTTTGTTTAATCGCCCTCCGACTCGTATTATTCCATATTCGTCAATAAATGGATCTAACGCAAATAATTGGCTTTTTCTTTGTACTTGGTTTGTTTGCTGAATGTCCTTGAGCTCCTGTTCAAATGCGGATTGTTGCACCAATTTCACTATACTTCTTTGCGAAGTGTTCACCTCATTGATTGTGATTTGTCCTATTTGTCTGTTTCCTTGTCTTGTCTTGCAGTTGTTAATGAATCGATAACAATAAGCCATTATTTGTTCTAACTTTGGTAATATTGATACTCTATTGAAAATCGGTGTTAATTGTTGGAGTGTGATTGTAAATGATTTGATAAGTTTTACTTCGGGTAACTCTGGCACTTCCATGTAATTGACTACCGGCCAATAGTTTTTTGGGTTTTCTAAACATTTTGGACCGTTCCACCATAATATTTGATCCATTAATTGTCGTGGTGTCATACCTCAAGATACGATATCAGCTGGATTATCGGTACCGGATATATGTCTCCACTCTTTGATGTTTGTATGTTCTCGAATTTTGGCAGTGCGATTTGCTACAAAACTCTTTAAGATTTTGTCGTCGGCTTTTATCCAGGCAAGCACTATTGTTGAGTCTGTCCAGTAAATGTTTTGTTTGCTTTGTGTATCATATTTTTTTTTACTTCACCCATCAGTCGGACTTATAACAGCGCTGCACATAATTCCAGTCGTGGTGTTGTCGTTGGTTTTAAAGGAGCCACTCTGGATTTGGAACATAAGATGCGGAGACTCATTTAATTGATATGACTTGACATAAACACAGGCTCCGTATGCAAGATTGCTTGCGTCAGAAAATCTGTGAATCTCAAACTTTGTGTATTGGTCTTCAAATATACATCTTGGAATACTGAGTTCCTTTAAGTATTGTAGTTCGTGTTTAAATTGTACCCAAGTAGAGTATATGTGTGTCGGAACCGATTCATCTCATGCTAGTTGTAATTGCCATAATTGCTGCATTATAATCTTCGCAGAGGTTATGACGGGTCCAATTAATCCGAGTGGGTCGAATATTTTTGCAATTTTGAGATAATATCGTACGTTTGCTTACTTTCTCATTTGGAGTTGTTGGTGGTATGCAAAATCTTAATTTGTCTTGTTTGGTTGACCATTGCACTCCAAGGGTTCTTACAGTATCATCGTCAATTGTCATCCACTCCGAGTTAGTATTTTGTTCACTGAACTGTAGTTCAGGAGCATTAGTTGTCCATTTTCTTAAGTTAAAACCTGCGGCTGACAGTATCGTTGTGACTTCGTCTTTTATCTGCATAGCTTCTTCTAACGTGTCGGCTCCAGATAGCAGATTATCAACGTAAAAATCGTATCTTGAGTGAATTGTTCCTCACAAATTTGGTTGATTGGTGATTGTATAGTTTTAATTGCTACTTCTTCAAGAGACCAAAATTTTGCAACATTTTTGTTTAATGTTAAAGTGCATTGTGTTCTGGCCGATGTTGTTGGTGTCGATATGCAATTTTCGGAGAGAACCCATTTTAAATGTGTTTTTTGTAAACAAGGATGTTGCATTGTAGGTTTAATTTGTCCGATACATAGTATTTCGTAAAATAGCTGTGCTCCAATAATTGCGTCTATGGCTGTTGATTTAAAGTATTAAGGATTTGCAAGCGATATGTTTCGTGGTAATGTTAACGTAGATGGATTTAATTTCACTCCTGGCAGGGTTGTAATAGACGGAAGTAGCAAAAACTTTAAATTGGCCGTAAATGAATTCAATCGTGATTTCATTTTTGTTTGACAAGATTCCTTAATAGTAGTAGACAGTTGATTGACACCATATACCGGTATGTTTACTCGCTCGATGGATAGTTTTAGTCGTCTTGCACATTCTTCCGTCATAAAATTTGATTGTACTCCAGAATCCAGTAGCACTCGACATGAATTCAGCATTTTCTGATTATCTTCTATAAACACTGTTGCTGTAGATAAGAAGACATGAGATTTTACCTGGGAATAGTGGACTGCCGTTGCGTGTGTTTCTACGTCTGGGCCTGGCCTTTGTTGACAGGTTTTACAATTACCAGCCTTACAGTATTGTGTTTTGTGGAATCTAAGGCAATTGTGGCATAGTTTGTGTTGAGATACCCTTTCTTTTCTTTTCCTCGGGTTTAATTTGAGGAATTCGTCACATTGATTGATGTAGTGATTGTTTGAACATATGGGACACATTCTTTTTGTCGTAACAAAAACATTTGTCGCTGGTCTGTGTGTTTGTACCCTTGGTATCTTCGGATTAGAGTTCAGTTTTCTCGTTAGTTGCATTGCTTCTAGCACTTATTCGATAGAAATGCTTCGAATATCTGGAATGTAGGTATCGTGTTGCATATTAGTTGTTCTTCCCAATCACGTCTTGTAGTAAGGTCTAATTTGGTTGCGATGACGTATATTAATATCGCATCCCATTGATTGACGGGAACTCCCAAATTGTTTAAAGCACGAAGGTGTTTTCTAACTTTTTCAAGTAGATGGCGTACTGCTGTTGCGGATTTGCGGTTTATTGTTGGGATGTCAAATAATCCTTTTATATGATTATTAATCACTAAACGCTTATTTTGGTATCGTGCTTGCAATAAATCCCAGGCTATAATATAGTTAGTGGTTGTTTTTTTTATTCCATTTAATAAATACTTTGCTTCTCCTTGTAATGACAGGTGCAAGTAATGGAATTTTTGAATGTCTGACAATTGTACGTTTTCATGTACAAGAGATTTAAACGAATCAAAAAAGGGCATCCAATCTTCATATTTCCCGGAAAATTGAGGTAGATTTATGACAGGCAGTCGTATTGGTATATCGATCGGTATGGACGAGTTTGTTGACGTTGTGGAATCTCTATTTTGATGAGCATTCATTTGTTTAATCAGCGTTTTGGCGGCACCGATGACGGAGTAATATGTTTCTTCGAAGTTTAAATATTTTTCTAATGACTCGTCATTACCCAATTCTTCATAGATTGTTTGAAACTCTTCTGGTCATGATGATGCGCCTTCAATGCGAGTGTGTAATTCTTTGCAATTTGTAGCATTTTTTACGAAAGTTGATAATCTTGTCAACTTTGCCTTGATCGTAGCCCACTGTTTACGTAATTTTTCTGGCGTTGTCATTGTTAGCAGATTAAATTGTTAATCCAAATATGTTGATTATTGATCCGGATTGATCCAGTTCGAAGGACCATGTGATGCTTGGTCTGGTCTAGACGATTGCTTTGTCGCACTTGATCAGATGCGTATTAATTATCGATATGCTAATTTGATTTTAGCACTTTTGTAGATGAGGATTTGAAAGTAAAATACTTGTTGTCGACTCGGAATTGTTCTTAACACTGGTTTTATTTATTAAAATACAGCTATATATATACAATGCGAGATACATATTTCATAAAATTAAAATGCTACAAATTTCTAGGAATTACAATTTGTATAATATTGAGATAATCTGGTTATACCTGAACCGTAATAAAAGGGTTTAGTGAACATGGCTTAATCTTGTAAATTCCGTTTTTTTATACTTATGATGGCAGACGTAATAAAGAGTTTAATGCCATCTGTTTAACATCTTATTAATTTACAACCATCGGAAAGTCCGCTTGTTAAGCCCTTAACACATGCTCTGCCTACATTCACAAACAACAAGCATATTCAAGACTGACGGACGTACTTACGAAATTCAAGGCATTGGCTATAATGCTGTAGTCAATGAAAAAGAAACATCTTTTTACTCATAAGAAAGAAGATTTCATATTCACGCGCTTATTTTTTATCTAACATGCATTTTTTTTTTTATCGGGAGGTATAACATTGCATTGACACGATCATTAAGGTGCTATATGAGCATCTACGTGACCGATAAAGAATGCAATGTTATTATCGATTGACGTGTGTATAACATTCTAATTCCGTGTATATGTGATGTGCGTATGCACACTTTGTATACTAGGAATGAGAGAAATAATTTTGTTAGGACATTTTAATGTACATAATACTGATTGATTAAGTCACTCATCTTTTACAACACTATTCAGACAACAAGCTAAGATTTTTGCTGGTTCTCATAATCCTACCCAACTTATTCAACAACCCACCTATTTTCCGCGTAATGGACTTCTTGGTGAATCAAGATTATTAGATTTGTATCTTTTAACTATTCCAGAGATTACAACAACTACTGTTGTTGTTTTCGGAAATTCTGAAGATTCACTTATAACTTCGGTTGTTAAATCTTCCTATTACTATCAAACCTAAACTGCGCTTTATCTATCATTGTTCTAAGATGAACATAACACAAATAAAAGATTTTTTTAATCATTTTGGTTTTGATACTCATTGTTTATTTACTAAGAATCCACATACTGCAGCAGAAAATCTCACAAAAACTATTCAGAATGTCAATGTAATTTTTTTTTTGTTCTCTAATATTAAACCAAAACATAATTACTTGTTTTCAATTTAGGCAAAACAAGCAGTTAATAATAATAAGAAGCAAAAAGCATTTAGGAAACAAGTCAGTAATTGTTCTGAACAGACTAAACAGGATTATAAGAAAGCTCGTAAACATTGTGACAATCTTATACAATCTGAAAAAGATAGAATTGACAGAAACAAAGCTTTCTATAAACAAAACAAATTTATTGAAAGGTACTAATCTTCAATATCCTCTCTTCGAAATGGTCAAAACAATCTAGTTACTAATATAAAAGAAAAAGCAGATATTTTTGCAAATCAAATTACATCTAAGTCTACTATTAAAAATCCTCCTACTGCTGTACATTGTACATTGCCGTCTAGGTCTAAAATAATGGGTCCGATTCATTTTAGGCAACGGGTTGTCAAAAGATATCTTCTTAAATTAAATACCAGAGAGCCATCGGGTATAAATGAAATTCCACCTATTATTTTTAAAACATTTGCAAATGAATTAGCTCCCATTTTGACTAACATATATGCCTTATCATACAAAAAAGAAACATTCTCAAATTGTTGGAAAATTGCAAATGTTTAACCTATACCTAAAAAGGGGAACAAGGCTGATTCTTCAAATTATAGACCAATAGCATTATTGTCGAATTTGTCAAAAAAATTATAAAATATGTTAATTTTCACATTGTCAAGTTCTTAGAACAAAATAACTTTATCTCAGATACTCAATATGGATTTTAATCAAACCGTTTGTCAACAGATTTTCTGACTTATGTTAGTCACAAATGGAATTCCACTTTAGACAAACATGGAGAAAATCTTGCAGTAGCTCTAGACATTACCAAAGCTTTTGATAGGGTATGGCATCCTAATATTATCAACAAGCTCCAGTGGATAGGTCTTGATCATCAGTCTGTTAATCTTATTAATAGTTTTCTTGACAATAGAGAAATTATAGGTAGAATTGATGGTTTTAACTCTGACCCCAAAATTATAAATGGTGTTTTTCCAGGTTTTGATCTTTCACCAACTTTATTTTTGATTTACATTAATGAACTTCTTGAAATAACTAAAAGTCCTATTTATAGTTTTGCAGAGGTTAGCACCTTTCATACTTCATACTTTCCAAAGCGTCTTGAATCTTCTAGGTTAGAATCTGTAGTATTTATAAATAATACAATCTCTGGAACGACCATGTTATTAACATAGCTTTGAAAGTATCTAGAAAACTAGGATTTCTTAATAGATGTAAAACGTTAATTACTTCTATTCAACTTTTGCATATATATATAGAAACTTATATTTGTCTTTGTATTGAATGTTGTTCCCAAGTATGGGGAGGAGCATTGGAAACTTCACTATCTCTTCTAAACTCTATTCAAAAACGAGCTATTTGGATTATTGCCAATTCAAAATTGACTAATGAATTAGACACAGGCGTAATGTTGCAGATCTTTGCATTTTTTATAAATATTTTCATGGACGTTGTTCAAACGAAATAACAGACATATTGTCATCTAAACAAATATTTACTCGTAGTACAAGGCTTGTTAAGAATTTTTACAAATATTCACTGACAGTTCAGAAACTTTTAAGAGATATTTTTTAACCGTACTATCGACACATGGAATAAACTTCCTAATTTAGTATTTCACGAGACTTATAAGCCACAAATGTTTAAAGTCAATGTTAATAGACTGCTTAAATCTAGTCTTCAATGTGATAGTTTTAACGAGTGTGGTGGTATGATTATGATTTATGATTTGATTTTTTATAATTTATGATTGTCATATTTTAATTTGTCTGTACATGACTTATTTACCAAGTGTTCGAATTGTTGGTATTGGCATTTATGCATTTGTCAATTTTTTCACTGGTTTTGAACGAATCTAAAACGTCAATTAATTCATTTAAATTAAAAAATTTATATAAAATTAATCCAACGTACAAAGCGACTAAATATCAAACATAGGAAATTATTGTGTATTGATGGAATAATCCAATTGCCACTATTTTATTAATTGTTGTAGAAAATACTAGTATTTTACTCGCGTGTAATGTATTATTCATTTTTGTAGCTACAGAACTTGCCTGTGGCTTGGGCTGGAAACCCTTTTTAATAATAAATATCATTGCTTACTCGTTGAACAATATTTTTCAAATTTATCAGTGATAAATAAATAAATAGTAAACAGTAGTAGTATAATATGTTAGCAAGACAATAATCTATTTACTGTTCTGGAAAGAAATACTTAATTATATTAATGTAATTACACTCAAACTTCTCTATTATTATTTATGGCATTAACGTAATATATTGTATACTTAACGTAACTAAATAAGAAAACAATGACAAAATTTTAAGTACATTCTATAAAATGTAAATAGATGGTAATAAATGTTTTGATCATTATGCATGATTGCAAATGGCTTCCTAATAAACATTCCTTTAGGAAGTAAATAACTTAACAATGCCTTATTGAATGATAATAGCTAGTTAATTTAGCGCACATATTTGTTTCACACAGTAGTTAATTTAATTATAACTAAATTTATGCGACAACTATAAAATTATAAAGATTATAATTTAATTTGTTTCATATTAATGTCAACTTTCATAGCCAGCAACAATAGTAATCATGCCGTACGCGTATTTTTCTATATAACAGAGAACTACTAATTTATCAACTTTAATTATTAAATCCAATTTGCTCAAATTAATAATGAAGACTTTCTTTGCTGGCTTATGTTTGTGACGTATTAGTTAGAATAAAATAATAATACCTTATGGTTCTCTATATGCAGAGAAATTAATTAATTATGATAACCTAATTGGACAGTTGTTTCATTGCAGTGGTATGAAAATGTACAGTTGGGGACCATTCTTTTAAGCAATCAATTCAACCACACATCTTGCATTATTTCCGTGATCGTTAAATAATATTTTATTTTATTATCACTAAACGGTGCAGCATTTTAACAACAATGATTTTACTGCATATTGTATACTTACCCCATAATAGATTTGCAGCAATAAACGTTTGTCAAATGCAAGACCAAAGATTTATGCTTGGTATTCACCTTTAAATGGCAATACATATTTTCTTTTTGTCATGTAATTTTTGTAATATGTAATATTTTATTATGGATCATAAACATATTGCTATGAATATGTGATTTACATTATAAAGAAACAAATTTAGGAAAATACCATATATTGCTAACTAGTTTCATCCTTGAACACATCCTTTTTCTATTCAATACTAATAAAAAATCAGATTTATTGGATCATATAACTGGCGTTAATTATAATTGAAATTCGAGTATTTATACTCTATCGACCTTACACCTGAACTGTTTTACTTATGTGATGATTTGTAAATAAATGGTGTAATGGTGTTATAGAAGTAAATAAATCTACAAATAATTTACGACTGGGTGGGATTTGAAGGCACGGAACTAAGCCAATAAGCCATATATTTACGACTAGTGAAACAAATCCACAAATAACTGTTATTAGAACCATTCTTTACAATTAAAAGTTGTTTTTTACTTCTTTTTACATTTCTCTAAACTTTATTTAATAATTCCGGGTAGCTTTAGGCAATCTTCATAAGCGGCGTATTTTGTATTTGTTCACGTTTACAGCCACCATACGACAGGATTCTGGTACTCATTTCGATATCGCGCCACGTCATAGATTTTCCCTAACGAAGGGGAAAATTAATTTATAATTAATAATACATATTGACGTTTAAAAATGCAATTAACTTAGAAGTTATTGTATTGAGTTTATACTATTAGATGGTCCTGTAGTACGAAAAAAGATCATCAGCAGATTTTTCGAACTAATGATGACGTTATTAAAAGCGATCAGATATTTTATTGTATTAACTGTAAATAAATTTACAACTTTTTTAACTTAACTTAACCTAACCTAATTATAGCATTATTTAGGTTCTGAATCTGTAATATTGTAGCTTGTTACTGTTGACTTTTATAATAAATGATGCATACAAACAAGAGTGACAATTTTCTGGGATATATTTTTTTTACTCGGTGAACAAACCAGAATACATGTATTAAGCATTGTAAGAAACTCATAATATTGAAATGAAATATTTATATATAACTTTGGCAATGAAACTAATTAATGGAGAAAGTATGAACATACAGGGTGGTTGAGTAATGAAATGAGGCAAAATTGAATAGAAATATCAAGCGTAATTGATACGTTGATTTGGCGTTTAAGTTTCCCAAAAATAATCTGAACCACCCTGTATATTGCAAACAAAATAAAAAGTTGTCTGAAATGTTTAACAACATTGTTATTCAAAATTTAAAAAGAATTTTAAAATGTTAAAAATATCTTTGGTTTGATTACATTTGATGGTTAAGCTTGCATAAAGAGAAGAATTAGCAAAAGATAGTAAGTTGAGTGCAGATTTTTTATCTTTATTGAATTTTTAATGTGTTGAACTTAAAAACGTATATGTAAAAGGCTGAAAGACAAGAATTAAACGATTATTATAATAGTTTAAAGCAATCTTTACCCATACATACCTGTACATACATACATACATACATACATACATACATACATACATACATACATACATACATACATACATACACACATACATACATACATACATACATACATACATACATACATACATACATACATACATACATACATACATACATACATACATACATACATACATACATACATACATACATACATACATACATACATACATACATACATACATACATACATACATATGTACATAAATACCTAGTCACGCCGTTCCCTTTTGGGGTAGGCAGTAACACTGTACAATAGCCTACTTTGGTTCTTAAGGGGGCAGTTGGATGAGTGTTATAAAACTACGAGCAGAACTCAAGCAATTTAACTCCTTTTTAAAATGAATCATAAATTAATTTCAAAATTTAATAAACAATTGAAGGTTTTGGATTTTTATATATTTCATTAGATTGGAAATTTTATTCTCTACACGTTGCTAAAAACCGAGTTAAAATACATAAGTTCTGCTCGTAGTTTTATGACACTTATCAAACTGCCCCCTTAAACCTTACTTAGTACAATTTGTCTCTACGTTTTTTTTTTTTCTGTTCTTACACACTTCTTTTGCTTCAGCAATATCTATGCATCTGGTCATGCATGTTCTCTTATTTTTTCCAGTTTTCAGGTATGTCACTTCACTAGTATTGTCTTATCACTAGTATTTATTGACAGTTTGCAAGTTCAGAAATATTTTTGACTTATTTTTGGCGTTTGTTATCTGCGATCCAAGATAGTAAAATTTTATTACTTGTTCTATGAATTCATTGTCCTCTATTAGTATACACCGGATATGATTTTTTAAAATTGACTTGGTTTTTTCAGTTGATATAATAAAATATTCCTGTTTCTTTTTTCTGTTGCTGTCTTGAATCTATACAGAAGTCGTTGCAGATTATCTCTATTTTTTCCAGTTAGTGGAGCGTCGTTTTTAAATAGTTTGGTTAACAGAATATTGAAGAGTGCTGGGCTTAGACTATTTCCGTATTTGATCAGATGCTTGAATTAAGTCTCTCATGGATTTTGGTGCTTTCTGACAATATTTAAATTTTATACCCGGATTTTACTATTTTTGCTTATAGAATGTTTGAGAATGAAAGGTAATAGAAGCAATTAAAGATATATATAAAGAAACTTGGTGTCGAGTAAAAATGGGTGAATGTAGAAGTGAAAGGTTTAGAGTTTTAGAGTGACTAGAGGGTTACGACAGGGATGTCCGTTGAGTTCTTTACTATTTAATATTTATGCGGCAAGTTTAGAAAGGGTATTAGAAATGTGCCAGGCTGGCGGAGTAGTAATTGGGCAAAAAAAAGTGTGATCACTAGCATACGCTGACGATGTCGTAATTCTAGCACCAACAAGTAGTAGCATAAAAGGGATGATTGAAAGAGTAAGAACATTTTTTGAACGAAGGAAATTGGAAGTAAATCTCGATAAAACCAAATGAATACTGCTTAGAAAAAAAGGAAGAAAAAGCAAAACAGAAGAGTTTAAGATGAATGGTCAATTGATTGAACATATGAAAGTGTTTAAGTATTTAGGATTTATGTTTGCCAGTGATTGGTCTAATAGAGAGCATGTACGATATGTAAATAAGAAAGCATGAGTAGCAGCTGAAAGATTTATGATTATATTCAAGAATTGTTTTAAAGTGAAAATGGTAATTTGGAATGCATGTATTAGAAGTGTTATATGGAGCAGAAGTCTGGGGTGTGAAAGAAGAGCAATTGATAGAAATGGTACAACTGAAATTTTTAAAGCGATCGTTAGGAGTACAACCTTTAACACCTGGCTATATAGTTTTGCAGGAAACCTATTGTAAGAAAGTTAGCTAGTGGGCTGCAGCAAAACTGCTAAAGTATGAATGAAAAGTTTTTTTTTTTTAAGGAGCGATGAAAGTTTAGGAAATAATAAAGTTAGTAGGAATGGAAGAGAACGGAATTGTACGTGCGATAAACTTTGGTATAGAAAAAAAGAAATTGTATGAGAGAGATGGAATGTCAGTGAAAACAGTAATTGAGAGTA
Organism: Tachinus rufipes; assembly: GCA_963932245.1. Taxonomy (NCBI): domain Eukaryota; kingdom Metazoa; phylum Arthropoda; class Insecta; order Coleoptera; family Staphylinidae; genus Tachinus; species Tachinus rufipes. The sequence goes on along the minus strand of OZ010745.1, from coordinate 63,216,776 downwards.
GAAGAATGGGTAAAAATGCAGATGAAGAATTATTGAACAGGCTAGAAGAGGTAGAATAGGAAGATAGGCAAGTAAAAGTTGATGGTAGCAGATACAATGCCAACTACAGATGTATTCAAGAATACAATAAACTACCAGGTTTAGATGTGTCAGTGAAGAGAATGGCAATAAATTTTGGATGACTGAAGAATATAAAAAGTGTGAGATTTGTATAAATGGAGTAGGGACTTGGAATCATTGGGTGAATGAGTGTAATGGGCTAAAGTGGGATGATAATGAGCAAATGCAGGCAAGAAAATTGAAAGAATGTTTAAATGAGAATGGGAAAGAGGTGAAAATATTTAAAAAAAATAAAGAAGGCAAAGTGAATCTAGTAGGGCAAAGTTTTAAATTTTTATTTTATGTTTTTAAGAGGTTTTTTTTTTTTGTTTAATCTCAGGAAGGATGTTGTTTATTTATTATTTGAGTGTTATTACTATTGATGTATGTATGATTATGCCAATAAAGGTTTTTATTATATACTATTTTTGACGTTTTATAAATAAAATTTTAAATTTTTGATCAGTTTATTGCCAGATTTTAGTTTTTTCCAACAATATTTTAATATTTTATCGCCGCTATTTGCTATTTTTAGCATTATATGAATAGAATTTTACATTTTTCAACAGTTTTATGGCTGGATTTTGGTTTTTCTTAACACTATTTTGATATTTTATAGCCGGATTTTGCTATTTAATACAAGTTTTACACTTTTCAACAACTTATGACGAGACTTTGAGGGGGCTTTCTCAATAGTTTGCGGTGAGACACAAAATCCTACTTATTTGTGTGTAGCAGGATTTTTTTGTTTTGCTGTTATGATGAATAAGTATAGGAATAAACTGAATTTTTTGCATGGCGTGTGATACTTACAGACATTGTTTATAGAAACAGTAAGTTAATTTTATTATTATGCTTTTATTGCAAAAGAAAATACACAAACTATATTCAAGACTGTAATGTTATAAAAAGCCAGTGTGCTGTAAGTAATTATATACAAGAAAGTATAACTTAAATCACACACTTAATGCGATTATAAAGATACTATCTATTTGTAAGTTAATAAAATAAATCAAAATGTGAAAATCATCTTGAAATGAATGTTTAAACTGTAATAAGTTATTTTTCTTATTTGCAAATTAAATTTATTGGACATTACGTTAACAAATGACTAATTAATAATACATTAAAATGTTAATTGATATGTTTTCTGTTTTATCAACAATAATATGTATACGATACTATACTTATTCAGTAAATACTACAGGTCTCAAAAATGAGCAAATCTTGGGCCTGTAGCCCTCGTTTTGCTGTATTGAGCTGTAAAATGTACTAACTGAATTTTCTTGTGGCTTATACGTTTACCATATATCTTGGCCAATTTATAAATAAATTATTGATGAATAGTAAGTTTTGTGTAGATTTTTTATTACATGCATATTAGACTGGTACTTACATTTTTTTTAGAATAGATCTTTATACCAAAAAGTAGGTTATGTCAAATTTCAGCACTTAAGATTCAAAGGAACACGTGTGGTTTCCAGTTTTGAGTCAGGCGCATACCTTGGGTCCCCAAGGAAGAAAACCTATAGTCTATTTACATGCTTATGTAGATTATAGAAACCTAATAAATACAATAAAACTTGATAAGTAACAAAGTAATTAATGCTTTGCCTGACTTACAGTCTAAAATCTTTTGAAAGTGTAAAATAACGCATGATAATTTAGGTGTTGATTATAATAGGTGCATTGTAATTACAATTACAATTAATAAACAAAATTTATTAGTTAATTGAATCAAATCTATATAAAATAGTTTTGTAATCGTATTTAAAAATATATTATATTAATATTGTAAGATTATTATTAGTATAATTTTTATCGGTCTAAGAAACCAAAGAATAAATCAAGGATTTGTGCTTGCTTTACTATTATTATTATTATTATTATTATTATTACTATTATGACGTCCAGTTCGCATTATTAAGCAAGGTTTTCATTTACTCAATCACTTGTAAAATAACCGATTAATCACTTCAATTTCGTGCGTGCTTGGCTTGGTATCTCTGCCAAAACGAGTTTCGATATTTTATTCTCCTTTCAAAGAATATTACATCATGTCGTTTATTATTTATTCTTGTGCACTGTACTTAGCCGTATTGATTGCGAAATAATATTGCAGGCCTAATTTTTAAAAATTTGGGTCAGACGATTGCCCAGTTTTATTTTGTTATCTCGTCAGGTTTCCAATGTGAAAACGTTTAAGAAATTGTATGTACATGACCAATGTTGCAGTATATGGAAATGATAATGTTATTTAGGACGCATTGTATTGAATTGAAGAAATATTTTTCGTATGAATGAACGTTGCATATTAAAATTGTACGTTTTACTGTGTTTCAACTGTTTGTGAAAATATATTCATTAATTCGATTAGAATATTGCATAAAAACAATAAATAATTAAGTAGTGACATCATATCTGTCTGACTCCTGCACTTTCTTAATTTACTCAATTATGTTCATTATTAAAAATCAATATTTATGAATTTATTTCTTATTATACTTGCTCTTGATAGCTAGATGTTGTTATTAAAAAATATATGTATATTAATAATTATACAGTCTATCAATATTTATGACATTTTCTCCTTTATATTAGTTCTGGAAAATTACTATATAGGAAAACGCAGTAATTTAACATACCTATTTTGTAACAAGTGACTTTGCTCTTATTTCATTATCGATTATACACTTGAAAACAGATGTGTGGAGAAAGTCTCAATTTTCCACGATTCAATACATACGACCTTTGACATCGGGATTGGCATTTGAGACAAAAGATTTATACGAATTGTCTTTGTCAATCGTATTATTAGTTCAAAATAATCATTTTTGCACATAAACCCGTGGGATACATTATTATGTTATTGTATTAACTTGTTCCCAACGATTTTGTAGTCTAAACACATAAATTAATACATTGTTGGGAATATGCAATTAATCGCGTTTAATAAATTAATCATAACAATTTTACGTAATATTGCGGAACAAAGAGTTACAGAGAAACTCTCGTGTAGGTTCACGTGGGTCCTTCTATAAATAATGTGTATAAAATTGTTACATAATACATGTATCTTATTACGTGTGATGGAATTGTTATTAAAAAATATTATTTTAATGGGGGCTTCTTAACGTATTAATTTGTTGTTGCAGTTCTACCTTAGATGATAGGAATAGTAAGGATTATCAACTGAGAACCACTTCATCTGAAATGACAAACTTAAAATCAGAACTACAAACAGCTACAAGGGCCAAGGAAGCAGCTTTTCAAGAAAATCGGTAAGTAAGAATTAACAATATTATATATAAATCTTTAGAGATAAACAACGTACTTACTATATTTAATTAAAGTATTTTAAATACTATTTACTTTTATTTTTTTCAAAAATATTCAACTAAACTGATATAATAATAAAAAGGGGTATTTTCTTCTGTATTTAGTATATACATAGTGCCAATAATCTACTTGTGTTTTATGGGCTAGTTTGTCATTTTAAAAGTTATAGAGATTAAATCACCAAAATTTGCTGGAGTTTCAAGTGCTTACTTAAACTAATTTCAATTTGTCATAAATTTTTCTGAAATTTTGAAAAACTGTCGATTTTTTCAAATTTAAGTTACTTTACGCCAATTTATTGCAGAGTATGTTTTGGGTGGAATTTGTTTTTTGTACTCTTTGAAATTCTGCCAAACTTTCCTGATTTAGCAGACTCTGTAACTTTTAATATACCGTTAGTTATTTCTAAAATACAGGTAGATTAGTGACACCATGTACATATATAATATACAGGTTGATTATAAAGAAATGGTTATTTATACTCTATTGACCTTATTGGATTTAATTAAGCAGGAATATGATTATTTTTGAAGTGAGATGATTAATTAATATTAATTTAAAATTGTAACACTAATATATGGCCGGTCAGTTAAGTATCGTTTTATATTGGCATATTTTTTCAATAATAGTAATAAGGATTACAATAAAAAAAATTTACAACAGAGAATACTCAAACCATATCTAATACCGTAATGTTTACTTATTGCACATGTGTAGTAAGTAAGTGTAAGCAACTAGAAAGATACAATGGTTAATAAAAATAAACAAATTTGGAAAACAAAGGTAAAAAATATTAAGAAATAGATGTAGTTATTTTTATTTATAATTAATTTTACATAATAAAACAATTTAATGAGCATTGAACTGGAAAAGGAAGGTGACGGTCAAAATTGTCTGATTTTCAATCTTTTTAAAAGTTGGAAATAAAATATTATATTTTAATGGCAGGATTTGTTGTTAATATTTTTAATCTTGAATTGTTAAACCGGATCTTAATGGTTTTATTTTTATTTTATAACTTTTTCTTTGTCAGTTTTTTTGCATAATAACTCCAAAAAAAAAACTATTATTTTTATCTTTTCAATCATCAAATGAGTACCTTAGAATGTAGACACAGTAACTGCAAATTAATGGTGTCAGTTAAAAAAATTATTCATATTACGTACTAGGTTGAAAACCAGTGGCCTAACTCATAGATGCTACGCTAAAGTGATAATTTGTCTTGCTTTTTTTGTTTATTCTTTAGCATTATTATATGTCGTTGCAAAAGTCCCACATTTTGCTCATTGTTGGGAGTGCATGGAGCACTCCCAACAATGAGCAAAATGTTAGACGTTCTACACGTATACGAACATAATAATTTAGGTTGAAATCCATTAGTTTGGGCTAATATCACACAATTGCTGTAGGTCTGAATCTACTGGCGAAACAACTAATTAATGTTAACATGACAACCTTAAATTTGTTAAAAATATTAAAAAAATACTTACTATATAAATTATATCAATTATTAAGCATATTAAAATAATTGACCACAGTAGTTATAACAGTCTAAGAGCTCGGAGCTAAACAATTCTATGAAAGTATAAACGCTAGATTTTTAATTTATCATTTTATTACTGGTGCACATTATCATACTACGGTTAGTCAAGCTCTTGTTTGGGACAGGTGTCATTACACCGTCCTCAAAGATGTGAATGCCGGTGTAGTAAAATGTTTAGAATTATAATTGGAAACTACTAGATTAAAGCAATCTGAATCGTTATTGTTTACTTTAGTTTTAGTTAAAATTATCCTATGTTCAAGATGGTGAAAATAAAATTTAAATCTTTTGAGACTTCAAATATTAGCGAAATTAATAGCAAAAACAGTCCATCCTTAAGCTTATTATTGCAGTAGAAGAAGAGTGGCATAACATCTCGCAAGAAACAATGCCAAGCTTGATTAGGTCTATGCCTAATTGTATGCGAGATGTTATTAGGACAATAGGTGGTCATACTCATTTTTATTATTTAGAACATTTTAAGCGTCTAGATTTTTATATTTGGGCAATTTGGCTTTTCTGAAAATTGCATCGTGGTTATTTAATTTTATTACTTGTGTTGAATAGTAGAAAGCGGAAAATTATTAAGTTTGACATGGCAGAAATACGGTAAGTGCGGGTTTATTTTGAAATTATTCTAAAATATATTATTATTATTATTATTATTATTATTATTATTATTATTAAATGTTAAAACGAAAGATTGTAACCTCGTCTATTATACAAGCTGATTCTAAATTAATATTTAAGTTTTAAAATGTTTTGTTATCGAGATATTTAATGGTAAACATTTTACAAGTATATTTAAACAAAATGGAAAATGTGGACTGTGATATCCACCTTTTAATAAAGTTCCTAATAAACTATTAGCTGAATAGCCTAACTTTTAATTTAATTTATTTTATTAAAACTTATGGACAGCCAATTAAATATATGCTTAACATATACATTTATAACAAATAAAAACGGCTCTAAGTTAACGTAATATTTTTTGTTGTTGTGGACATTTGTGTGCATGTTTCCATTGTTACCTCACATTCTACAATTGCCGTTATTTGGTGGCTGAAGTTTGGGCGAATGTAGATAGCTTAAGTTTTGTTGTGCATTAATCATAGGTGTTAAGTGTTTGTATGAGATTGTAGGTGTGTATACAGGGTGTTTTCACGTTTTAACAAGTGGTAGTAGAGATCAAAACAAACAAAAAATCGTTAATCCAGCTTTAATGATTTATTTAATATATAGGGTTTTCCATTTTGATATTTAAAAAAAACGGGTATTTTTTAAGAGAAATCAATAAATATTTATTTTATTGTAAAGAGGAAAGTATGCCATTAACATTTGAAAACGATATCAATCAAATGGCCGCCACGGTTACGGTTGCAGTACCATATTCTTTTCATGAAATTTTCAATGACCAATTTGCACATTTGAGGCTTTATGTCTTTGATAACTTCACGAATTTCATCTTTAAGGTCTTGATTCGATTGTGGAGCATTGGCATAGACCTTATCTTTCACGTGGCCCTAGAGAAAAAAGTCTAAAGGTGTTAAATCACAAGATCTCGGTAGCCAATTGTGATCACCTCTTCGAGAAATAACACGGTCAGGAAATTTTTCTTGCAAAATTGCGACGTAGCGCCGTCTTGCTGAAAATAAACGTCGTCCACATTAATATCTTCCAATTCCGGCCATAAAAAATCATTAATCATAGCTCGGTAGCGCCATTCATTCACCGTAACAATTGCACCAGCCTTATTTTTAAAAAAGTATGGTGCAATCACACCGCCAGCCCAAAAACCGCACCAAACAGTGACACGTTGAGGATGCAAAGACTTTTCAACAATCATTCTTGGATTTTCTGAGCTCCAAATGCGACAATTCTGCTTATTAACGTAGCTTCCGAGGTGAAAATGGGCCTCATCACTGAAGATGTTTTTTTTTATGAAATTTCGGATCATTTTAATGCATTTGAAGGACTCAATCAGCGAAGATACAACGTTTATGGTGATCGACCGGTTTGAGTTTTTGTGTTATCTGAACTTTAAAAGTCTTAAGACTTAAGTTTTTATGCAAAATACGGTGTAATGTTGTTTGTGGAATGTCTAATTCTAAAGATCGACGAGGAATCGACAAACCTCGGTTTTCTTCAACACTACGGGCTACATCAGCAATATTCTCATGTGTTCTTGAGCGATGCACACGGTTTTGATTCTTCACATCACAACCTTGTCCCAACAGATTAAGTTTTTTTTACCAGGTTTAAAGTGCTTTAGTTTTGCGAACTGTGACTGAAATTTTTTTACCATTTTTGTAGAGAGTTTTAATAATTTCAATGCGTTGTTGAAGCGTGTTTCGTTCCATTGTTAATAATGGCGTAGTTTTTACTTGTCAAATGTCAAAAGATAATAGCTTCAAAATTGCCAGCTGCCCCAACAGCCTGCTATTCAAAATGAAACTTTTTATTGGAAAACCCTTTATAATTATAAAGTGTGTATGAAAGGATAAACAAAAATCAAATTTTACAAGTATATTACGGTTTTGTTTCGAAATTTAAAATGGTATGTGCTATTAGGTCAGTTTTAACTTACTGTTTGTACAGTTTAGACAGTTTGCAAACCGACCAAACTGTGCACACAAATATTTGACATCATTAGGCTGTCTTTTATACGCATTAATTTGTTTCTATGCATAGTTTGAACGGGTCTAAATTATAGGTTGGAACAGACCTTTATTAATATGGAAGACACAACACACGTGTTCATTTATAATTAATGCATACAACCATGCACCATTAAAAGCATGCAAAATTTAAATATTGGTCAATAGCAATCGAATTACGTATAAAATGCTACTTTTAGAGTTTTGATAATACATGAAATTAAGAATGTTACAGAGCAAGATCATTGGATTTATAATTTAATTACAGAACAACAATTTTATTTATTGTTTTCTAAATAAATAGTATTGAGCTTTGATAATTTAAAATTATTGTTAATTGCGCTATGATATTTTCGTAACCTTGTAAATCATTTAATCGAAAAAATGATTGTTGTGTCTCAGTTTGCTAAGTATGTTCCATGTGCTTTATTGCAATCTAGTAAGATTATCAGATCCGATCATGGGAGTCTCTCTTCCAGGAGGGAGTGGTTATAAGCCAAATTTATTTGTAAATTTACTTTTGACATAATTCGCTGAACGTCATGTGACCCGAAAATCCGGAAAAGGGGTAATTGAGGGATTAACACTCATGTTTGGAAGAGTGTTAGTTCCAACACACTGCTTTGGCTCTGGTAAAACGGGAGGTTAACCCTAACTTCATTTTAACCAATTTGTTATGTTTAACTTGGTTGAAGAATTATTTATGCGGTGATAATTGAATGGTTCATACTGGGCTACGGCTAAAGCTCGATAGTATTCTTTGTGTCTCATTTACATTTATGAAACCTGTATCATTCGATTAGCCCTGGCGACTGCATCAGTTTGTGATGTAGCGACCTATATGTAGTTTTGTGGTGGGTGGGGATATAGAGCAATGAAGTTGACGGAGTTTATTGTAATAGATTTTAAACCTTCAACCAAAAGAGTTAATGATGGTGGTAGTGCAAGAAGAAAGTTTGTATGGTATTTCATAGTTAAATGTTTGGAAAGTCGCCAAAGTCTAAAGGAAGTTTTTTCTTTCTTAATTCACAGGATCATTTCTAACATTATTAATGGAACAAATTGAAGTTACGAATAGAAAGCGGAGCAGTAAAACGCAATAAAGCACGTCTTGTTGAAAGTTGAGCCGCATAAGGCTTTAAATATTTCCAAAGGAGTTATTTTATGGTATCAGTTGTTATACTCAACTATTGAAGAACGCAAACAAGAATTGGCGTCGCAAGGTGCCATCGATGTCAAAAAGTTGACCCGCAGAAAGAATTGGTGAGGTTAGGATTACAATATTCAGGATTTTTGCATTCGATTCTGAACAGCACCCAGATAAAGTTAAGATTTTTGAAGATAATGAGAGATTGTCCCAACATGAAAGGAAGATAATTATGACATTTACTGTTGTTTCAGTATTTTTTTTTTAAAGGTATTGTAATGTAACGTGTCAAAAATCGGTTGCGATATCATAAGGTTTAACACAAAAACTGACTGCGGTCCAATCTGGAGCAAGGTCACAACGAGTGGGACCAAAACCACTCAAGATGGGGTATAATCTTAAGCTAAAACTATCTAAGGTGTTGGCTGGTATTGGGCCAAAAGCAACCAAGGCTGCGACTTCTAATAAGTCTCTCTTGCGCTACGTACTTTGGCAGATGAAATGATGCCAAATAGTGAGAGTTCTACTCTCCTAGATGATAAGTTAGAAGAAAAAAACAGAAAAAAGCTAATAGACAAAATGTTAAAATTAAGCTCTAAAAATAGTTTCAATCATTATACAATGGAACTGCAACGGATATAATTTACACTACGATATTTTATTTTTTTATTTTATTAGCCGAAGTGATACGGATTTCAATAAAGAACTCTGTATTGACACTGCATTAGAAGCAGTAGTCGTTCAAGTACATCTACCTTTCTCACTGATCGTTTGTTTAATTTATATTTTGCCGAATGTTAGTTTGGACATTTGCTTTGATTGATCAATTACTCGAACAATTTTTGTTCTCATTCCTGTTTATGGGTGATTTTAGTGCTTGTAACACTATGTGGGGGCTTAAGTCGAACTGATGTGTGAGGTCGAAACTTGACTAACCTATTTTCAGAAATGGATTTAGTTATCTAATAAAGGTAACAATATTTTTTTGCCAGGCACGGCGCATTCCTGCCTATCGCCAACAAGGATGGGAAATATCCACAAACTAGTCAACCTAAAATGCCTTTTTGAAAACGTTGCTATCTCTCGTACTATGCTTGTATTTAAATCGCTCTGCCAAAGTTCAAGCTTTTGCAAGTTACTCGAGATGATCAATAAACGTCTTAGTTATTAGATTGAACAGGTTTAGGACAATGTGGTTTACGGCATCATCGTTCTACGACTGATCACCTTGTTCGGTTTATTAAAAGCGCATTTTTACAAAATCTTGTCACGGTATTTTTTGACATTGAACAAACGTTTCATTTGTGATGCATTTCCGGAAGTATGGCATTGTTCATAGAAAGTTTTTTTTTTAACTTTCCGTTCATTTAAGGTACGTGTAGGTTATACGTTAGCAACATAATGGTATTCCTTAAGGGTGCATTTTAAGTGTGACGCTATTTATGATAGCTATTAACGGCAATTTAGTTTATCAAGCATCATCAACATTGAAGCGTCAACTTCAACTATTAAGTAACTATTAACCGCATTTTGAACTGACTAATGGATTTACTTTTTCTACCAGTAAAACGTTGTTTATTCATTTTTGTAGAAGGCGAACCTCACACGGTGATCATGCATTATATTTTGGAAGAGAACCTATTTTTGTACAGAGAAGTGTTTGATTTTTGGGTGTAATATTTGACCATGCTTTGACTTGGCGTCCCCATTTAATAAATCCGAGATCATGATGTGTTTTGGCACTAAACTTGCTCAGGTTGAGTGGAAAGTTATGCGGAGAGGGATTGAAAAACAATGCTACTTTTGCAAACTAAAAGCTAAAGGCATGCATTCGATGTTTTTTCCTTGGACCTGTCAACGTCCGGGGTTAAATACTGAATTAACGAGAATGAGCAAAGCATCATCTTTACCAGTATACATATATGAATATTGAACTGAATTTGCAAAATTCAAACAAGGCACGTAAATGCTACCGATGATGGCTCAAAAAGTAGCGACGGTGTGAGTTGTGCTTTTTGGCAGATAAATTACTGCATTACTGTTTATACTGCAGAATTGTATGCTATCTACCAGGCTCTTCTCTACATCCAACTAATCACAGGTACAAATGATGCTTTATGCACATACTTGTTGAGTGCATTAAACGCCATAGATGACCATTACTTGCTAAGGTAAATTTATTCAATTTTGCTTTAGGTGTCTGAGATAAATGTCACTATTTACTTAGTCCGAATCTCCAGCCACGTAGGTATTAGTGGAAATGAAAAAGCTGGTGCGCTTGCTAAGACGGCAATAAGTAACGCTAAATAAATCATAGCTAAAGCTTGTGCTAGGGATATTATTTACATCAAATGCTGTTGTTTGGCAAACTGAATGGTTTGCTATTTAAGACAACAAACTGCAATGTACAAAAATCGTTATAACACTGTGGAGTTATTCACGTAGGCCGAAGCGTGGCTCTGCATTGGTTACTGTTGATGGACTCGCAGGCATTTGTTGGCATCTGAGGTGCCTCCATTATCACTCAGTTTGTCGATTGTCTTTGGCGATCAGATTGCTGATGTTGATCGTCTGCTCGAATTTCTTTGACAGATCAATGTTTGTGTATTGTAAAATCCAAGGACCTTATTTAGTATAATTGATGGTTGTGACTTCTACTACGTGATTCATGAAATAAGTTATATGAGTTAAAGAATCGAAAACGGTTTTTTATTTCTTTGGAGAGTACGGTTTGTTTATCAAAGTTGATGTTTTTGGATTGTTTAAGAAATGTCTACTATGTTCAACAAACTTGTCAAACTAATAGATAAATCAACTTTTAATTACATATTACAAATGAAATTTTCTTGTACAAAATGTAGAAAATCTTGCTGCAGTCTTTGACATTTCAAATGCATTTGATATACATACTATATGCCATTTTAATGTCATCAACAAGTTAAAATAGAATATGGTTTTAACATTGTTCTCAAAATTATAAATGTTGGTGTTTTTTAAGGTCCTCTATTATTTTTGATTTACTTAAATTAATAAACTTGAGATAGTATTATTTATAGTATGCAGATAAGCAAATACGCACTTCATATTTTATTTTTCAAAAATTGTATAAACAAGTTTAGCAGAACATGGAATTTCTATGTTTGAGTAGCATCTATAAAAATTGATCCATTCTCAACATGGTCAAGTATAATTCTAATAAAACTTTTTTATGGTTAAATCTAAAGTATGTCTCTGTAGTTCTAGATTAGAATGTACTTACAATTTGTTTAAATAAAAGTAAATTTGAAAATATATCTAAGCACTGGACATCTTAATCTATAAGAAAACCACTGATTTTATAATAAAATGTAGCGACTACATTTTTTGTTCTTTATATCTAATAGGCAATTTATTGTTAATAATGCATATAATTAATGGTATTATATAATATATTTTAGATCACTTAATGATATGGATGGAAATTATAAACAAAGTAAGTGTTAATTAAATAAATAAAGTAAATTATACATAGATAAATCATTTTGCAGGAATTTTTGAAACAACAGATAAATTTGAAAAGATTCAAATCAAATCTAGTCATGTTTATCATTCTTCCGAACAGAGTAAGTTAGTTTTAAATTAATAAAATAAATACATTTTTAGTTTTGAGTTTGTTTTCTACTGACATTTTATTTCAGATGCAAAAATACTTGAATGTGATGTGTTGGATTCTATCGATGAAAATGTTCCAGAATCATCAGGACTATCAGTACTGAGTGAGTTTGTTGATTGTTTTCAATCCGGGTCGTAAGACAAAATAATAGAATCAGCAGACTTAAATTGGAAATGATTAATCTACGATACAGTATAATATTTATGGTTAATGAGGATTGGTTCTTTTGGTTGTGTAGATCTGCTTGCGCTGGTACTGACTTAAAAAGTGGTTGACGTGGATGATTAGTTTGTTTGCTTGTTAATATTAATTTATTGTGGCGAATAGATATTAAATGGTTATCTATTGCTATAATCTGGTGCAGCTATGGAAAAAAAGGATTCGCGATTGAATGGCTGTGGATTGGATTCATCAGTGAATATTTTACTGCAGAATCAATCTACGCTATAGCGATTGCGTATATATTTTTTGCTTAAATCAATGTTGATAAATTGATCGTAGATAAGTAGAGAAATATATTCCGTCATTGTATGCTTCAGTTTGTTAATTATATACTTAAACATACAAGTATATTTTTTTAACGTTTTCTTTTTTACTGCGATGATTGAGAGAGACTTTGCCTAAATGACTTGTATTTGTGTAAAAACTAAGTTTTTGGTCCGTTAGTTTATTTGCGTTATCCACGACAACGCTTTGGTTTATATTGTCTATATCTACATTTGTTGGTAGTGTAAATTGTCTACCATTAGCAGTCAACATCTTTGGACTCCAGATAGATGCAAATATTGCGATATTTGTTATATGTTTCAACTTATGTGTATTTTATTGTATTTTACTATGTGATATTGACTTTTCCTATGTATAATGTATATATCGACTGGAATAAATGAATTATTATTATTATTATATTTAGTATAGATAATAAAGTGAATATTGAAGACCAAATGCTGCCAATAATGCATATTTTGAATCTAGTATATTTGTGGAAGCTCATTATTTTGTCTTTTTATGTCCTTTTGAAAAGCTTTTTTCGAATACAGTTATTTTATTGGTTGCTGCAAATATTCTCATCTAGTATTCACGTTGTTGTTAATTATGTGGATAATATTATATATCTTGTAAATACAACTTTGTGGACGAGTCTGGCATTTTTGCATATTCTGAAATAGATCTCGATCGATCCATCTATGGCGCCTATGTGCCATCTTGTATCTAACATTCTATATATAGGAATATTAGAAACTATCTGCTGGCGTTTTTTTGACTTATTTTTTGTGGTTTTAGAAGGGGGAATCTTCTAAAGACTTAAAGCCTCGAAATGCTGGCGCAACAGAGGGATACCGAAGTTGTTACGAGTTTCTTTGTTTCTGACGTGCCAAGACGCAGAGAAAATTTAAGTCTGTGCAGTTTTAGTAGTAGAGCTTTGTACTAGATCTTATCGAAACCTTTTTTTGAAAAAGACTACCTTTGCATTTTTTTTCAGTCTAAAACTTTAAATAATATGATCCGTCACGCGGTTTAACTGATATACAACAGAGTATTCACGTTGGAACTTGGAATGTTGATGGGCGAGTAGAAAAGAGTTTACTTACGCGTGGAGTATTAATGCCCACTCTAGCCATGAATGATTGAAATGGGGACTCCACATTAGATTTTATCTTCTGTGGTTGATTTCAAAGTTTTTTTGCAATCACTGATTTTTGTGCAACCTTATGGCCGTTCTAACTTTCTTATGAAGTGCGTTAAGAATCTCACGATATCTAGGGCTGCGATGCCTTTGCCATTGATGTTTGGCGGCATTTTTTTGGCGAATTAATGCCCAAATATATTAACGTGTTGGGATTTTCAGCGCATGTCTGGGTCTGGGGTTCGACTTACACACTAGTATAAAAAAAAAAGAAAACTTCTCTACTTTGCCCATTTTGTCTGGAATGCTGTTCGCATTCTAGAAGCAGACTTTTAATAATACATCTGGTGTATTACCCATTGTTTTGGATAGTTAAGAGCATTGACATAATTTTCTTTGAAAATTATTTGCATTTGCCGTTGTTGGTGCGGGTGGAGCGACTATGCTAGCAAAAGATTTGTTTGCTGATATGGTTTTGTGGTAATCGGAGAATATTCTCATGGGTATTGCGAGAGGATAAAATTGCGATATTTTTATTGCAGCAGTATTTGGAAAAGCTTGGGAATTTGTTTTTGTTGGACAAGACAAATGCCACAGGGCGGGATTTTGAAGACTCGGTTGGAGGTTGGGTGGTGTTGAAGGCGTCGTTGTCAACGGCGGGGTTGACCTTGGTGAATGCTCTTTTGGCGTTCCCCTTTTTTTAGGGGCGGAAGGCTCTTGTGCGTTTTGGCCTGAAGGTGCGGCAAGATTAGCCGCTGATGTTTGTCCAAGTTTGTCGATATCTCGGACATCTGACCGTTTAATATTTTTGGACCTGGTTTGATACTGCTTCCACCCGGGAGTTAGGATCGGTCTTTTTTCTTCTTTATTTACGGGATCGTTGTTTACTTGGTTGTTGAGCTGTTGCTCTGTCTGCGCCATTGCATTTTGTGCTGCAAAAAGTAATAATAATTATTAATACCAATTAGCATTAATAGTTATTAATATTGGTCTGCAATTAAAATTGTATGTTTTATTGCTTTGTTGCTGGCTGGTAGATGGCTTCTGAGCTGTTTTTCCTTTTGATTGAGTTTAATTTATAGAAGTATTTTCAACTATTAATCTTACTTTGGTGAGGAATCTATTGACAGATTTTTGTTTGCGATTTAATCAGTGTGCCTTGCAGAGGTTATTAAAGTACGTTTTCTTCCAATGAAGTAGTGCAGAGAACGATGGCATAGCGTCTGCTAATGCTCAATGACATTTTAATTTCAATAGTCTTATAAAGTTATGGAAGATTATTTTGTAAATTAAAGGTAAAGTATGCTTGATCATACATAGACGCTATGCCATCGTTATCTGCAGAACGTCATGGTAAGAACTTTATTATTGCAGTTTGTTTAAAATTGCCGAAAAACTCATATGTAAGTTGTGTTTTTAATAATCAATGTTGCTAAATATATCATTATAATTTTCTGTAAATATACCACGATTTTCTTATGGTTTTAATGAATTTACTTTATTAGATTCTAGTGAAGAAGCTGTACCAGGGACATTGAAAAACGGTTAGTTTATTAAAACTAATATTAGTTTTGATTTATGATTTTTTTTATTTATGTAGAAATGAAATACTTGAGTAATAAATACTCAAATGAGGTGATTAAATCGGAAGAGGTGCATCAAGGTTTAAAGATGTTGGAAAACAAAACTTCTTGCAACAGTTTATTTGCAAATTATTATAACACGCAAACAGCTAGTGATGATCAATTGGTGGGCATTCAAATATTGGAGGATAATATAGCAGATACTTCCTGCACGGTCATTCACGAATTAGCGACAAAGCATGTTTCAAACATGTCAATACCAAATGATATTTTGCCTCTTCAAAAGGGCAAATTTGAAAGGAAACGAAATAAATATGTGTGCATTTTTTGTCATAAGGAACAAATGAATTTGTCCCGACATTTACTACTAATGCACCAAGAAGAGGATGAATTAAAAGAAATAATATCATTGCAGAAAAAGAGTCCAGAAAGAAATAAACTTTTGGCTATACTAAGAAAAAAATGCATGTATCAACAAAACATCAATAATACTAAAAACAAAATTGTTATAAGAAAATCAAAAAACGCAAATATTGAATATTTTCCTTGTCCGAGCTGCCGCGGATATTATAGTAAAATATATCTTGCAAGACATCAAAGGAAATGCATAAATCGTGCACCTAACAGGCCTAGAGTAATAATCGAGTCAAAGAATATGTTGGCATCCAACTTAAATATAAGCAAACGTATTCAACAAAAACTATTTATGGATATTCGAGACGATGAAATAGGACTAGCAGTAAAACAGGACAAAACAATAAAATTATTAGCATTGAGAATGTCAGAAAAACACATGCATGAACGTCATTTGTCCAACTATATGCGACAAAAACTGCGCCAACTTGGACGACTTTTACTGGTTCTACGAGAAGTTGATCCAACAATAACAAGTCTAGAAAGTAGTTTTGTACCTTCTAAATACAATAATTTTAAAGAAGCAATATATCGATTAGGTAACTTGAATGAAGATGAATATAAATACAATAATCCATATCTTGCTGCGCAAATGGGTACAATAATAACGGAATGCGTAAATGTTTTACTAGTACAAAACATAAAAGATAGTTTAGATACTACAGAGATTCAACAAGATTTAAATAGGTTCCTTACTGTACATAAAGCAGAATACGGACAACAAATTGCAAAAAGCGCCTTGTCCGACATGAAGCAACTTCAATGGAATAAGAAAATTGACATTCCATCCGTCGAAGACCTGAATAAATTACAATTATATTTAAAAATGCAAGCAGAACAGAATTTTAATACTTTGCAGACAAAAGGTTTTAATTATCATCAATGGTATATTTTATTAAGATGTACAATGGTATTGTTGTTAACATTTAATCGAAGAAGAACTGGTGAAATGTCACAAATTTTAATAAAAAATTATAATGATAAACAAAAAATTACGGGAGATTCATTAAGAACATTTAATCGATTGGAAAAAATATTGGCAAATAATTTACACCGGATGGAAATACGAGGAAAATTTAACAGGCGTGTCCCTGTGTTATTATTGCCAATACACAATAAGTATATAGATACAATTTTGAAATTTCGACGTGTAGCAGGTACTAAATTTAAAACTAGGTATGTTACGGAAAGTACAGATGTTTTTTTTTGTAGGAGTAAATGATTCCAATCATTATTTATTTGGAACATGCCACAAGATTGGATACATCCATTGTTCAAAAATTCTTGCTGAATTTTCAGATAAGTGCGGAGCATCGAATCCCAAATCGTTGAGAGGTACCAAAATGAGAAAACAAGTGGCTACTATGTCACAACTTTTAAATTTAAATGAAAACGAAATTCAACAATTAGCTGATTTTATGGGTCATGATATTGGAATTCATCGTTTGCACTATCGCATACCTGAAATTACTCAACAAATAACAAAGTTATCGAGATTTTTTATGGCAGCTAACGACGAAGATTTAAATAAATTTAAGGATAAATCACTTAAAGAGCTGGAAACTCTTGATCCTTCAATTATGATAGTAGACGATATTAGTGATGAGGACAATGATGATGACTCATCATTTCCTAATGAAGACTTCATCTTGTCTGCATCTAGTGTTAATGATAATTTCTTACAAGACATTGAAGTTAGTATTTCTGAGGAAAAAGGAAAAACAGGTAATAGAATGCATTTAAACAATTAGAGAATTCAAAGGTTATAAAGTATATTTATATAAACTTATATTCCAGAAGGAGTGTTTGTGTATTTTAAATCTTTTTTAATTTAAATCTATTATGTTTTTTTAGATTTTGGTCTTAGTAATGTGTTTACATCTCCAAAGAAGAGAGTATTTCGAAAAAGAAATGCATGGAAATTATGTGAAATCAAGATATTAAGAAAGGAAATGGCAAAATATTTTGAAACTAAAACTTTTCCTAGTGGAAAGGAATGCATGGAATTACTACGAAAGTACACGGAACTGAAACACCGGACTACCGCACAAATTAAAGCTTTTTTACAATATCAACATAAAAATATTCAAGTTGTTAGTAAATCTATATAAAAACTGAAGAATATTCATATGAATCCATCTCCTAAGATACATCTTGAAGTTTTTAGTTTCTGTCGTATTTCGGTTCATTTAGCTAAAATGGTTCCGAGTAAAATAACAAAATATGCTGCTAGGAGTAGAACAATGTCAAATTTGTTAAGCCTAATTCATATCCGGTTGCAGCCTATGCAATTGAACAAAACGCAGGTTATACTTTATATTTAAATATTAAAAATGTACATTGACAAATTAATTTAAATTTCTTTATACTAATGTATTTTGTTACAAGTAGCCAGAGTATGTACATTTTTATACTAAGAATGAAATGAATTTGTTCTATTCTAAAATTAATTGGTTATTGCAATGTTTTATACTAATTATTTAAGTTATATGATCTCATGTATGAAAGTACTTTACTATTTATATCATTTTATTTACTTTTGGATTTAAGACAAATTATAGACCAAAAATCTAAAGTTAACACTAGTACTATAATATATTTTTTGTCAATATTATTACATTAGAAGTTTAAGTTTTATACATATTATATTAAATTTATCTATAATAAAGTTATTATGTTACTTGCTAAATGTGTTTTGAAAATTAATTAATAAATAAAGAATATTTTTACAAACCTGACTATAACCTATGACTTATTAATATATTACCTAACTTAACTCAACCAACAAGACTTGCCTAACCTAAGGAGTAATGTATGTACATACTAACATGGACTTGCTAAGAATTTAAACAATTATTTACTATCTGTTCATAGATGTAGGTAGGACCGTTTGTCGAATTCAGTCGGACTATGAACAAATGCAATATGCAATTCTTTATTCATTACTTTTATTTATTTTGGTTGCTAAATTAACAGTTTTAGCAACAGCGTTGTAAATTGGATAAAAAGCTACTTGAATAAAAGAACACAATGTGTAAAAATTAATAACTACTTATCCAATAAAATATCTGTTACTTCCAGTGTTCCTCAAGGGTCACATTGTGGGCCCCTTTTATTTAACCTTTTTGTTAACGATATGGCAACTTCATTCGTAAATTCTAAGTTTTTATTATTTGCTGATGATCTTAAGTTATTTAGAAATGTAAAGAATACTGAAGACTGTAAATTAATTCAAAATGACTTAAATCAATTAACAACATGGTGCACTAATAATAATTTACATTTAAATGTGACTAAATGCAAGTCAATTACATTTTGCAGAACAAAAACTATACTAAATCAAACATACAACTTGAATAATTTGAACCTATGTGCAGTGAATGAATTGTCTGATTTTGGCATTTTACTGGACAGCCAACTTACGTTTAACAACCACGTTTAATACATCTCAAACAGAGCACGTAAAATGTTGGGATTTGTTATAAGATCCTCTTTTCAATTACAACCAAAAACTATTGTAGCGTTATATAGGTCATTAGTAAGGTCACTAGTAGAATATGGTCAGTTATATGGTCCCCATATTAAAAAGGGTCATCAATTAGCATTGAAACCATTCAATATAAGTTTTAAAAAATTTTAAGATATAAAACTAGATCTTTATTACCAACTGATCAGCTATTGATACAATTTAATTTATGTCCACTTAAAGATCGGAGAATTGTTAGCGACTTATGTTTTATGCATAAATTAGTAAATGGCTACATTAACTGTTCAGAATTGTTGTTAAAACTCAATTTTAATTTTAGCCCACTACGAATGACCCGCAATACCTTACTTTTTAAGCAAAAAGTTCATAGGACTAATTATAGCTATCATAGTCCCCTCAGATTAACAAGACAATGTAATTTATTTAAAGATAATGTGCATTTTAATTTATTTGTTGTGCCAACATAATCTTTTAAATGTCATTGTAGCCATATTAATTTTGATATGTACAATTTGTAAGCGTGTTTGTATTTTTGTATTTGTTTTGAGTCTTATACTTATTTTTAATTTTAAGTTATATATTATTTAAAGGATATTATTTCCGTAAATAAAGGATTATTATTATTATTATTATTTTTTAAGTAAGAACTATTTAAGGTCAATGAGCATATTATACACAATTTGGCTTGTTGATAATTAATTTTTTTTTTATTTCAAAATGATATGAAATGAATTAATAATTTATTCAAAATCAGTCAATCGAATCACAGCGGCCAAGGGTCAAGCATAGACAATTGTTTCGGTTCTACAAACCTCGTCAGTATGCCTTGTACGACCACGGCATCGCATGATAGCGAAGACAATTTTGAATAAATATTTCTGTTCTTATGAACGTTTGATTATTTATAATATCAAAATGATATATTTAGGAATTACTTAATATATCACATAAAACATAAAAATACCTTTAAATTTTAACGAGTAAAATCACATTTGTTGAAATTATCACATTGAAGACTAGATTTAAGCAGTCTGTGAACATTGATTAGAATATTTGTGGCTTATAAGTTTCAGGAAATACTGAATTTTGAAGTATATAGTACAATTAAAAATATTTTTCTTAAAAGTTTCGGTCCTACATTTCTGAGCTGTCAGTGAATATTTGTTAGAATTTATAGCAAGCTTTGTACTACGAGTAAATATTTGTTTAGATGGAAATATGTCTTTTATTTTGTTCAAACAATGTCCATGGAAATCATTTAGTCAATTTTGAGTCGGAATTGATACGATTAGCTTGCTTTTGAATAGAATTTAGAAGATATAATGTAGCTTCGAATGCTTCTCCTCATACTTAAGAACAATATTTAATACAAGGACGGAAATAAGTTTTAAATATATGCTGAACAGTAAAAACACACAAAAAACTGTTTACATCTATTAATAAGAAATCCTAGTTTTCTAGATACTTTTGGAGCTATGTCAACAAAATAGTCGTTCCAGAGAAGATCATGTGAGATTGTAACCCTTAGTCAAATTGAAGAAGATTTAGATATGGATTAGTTGTTTAGTTTAATATTTGGTACTGATGATACCTCTGATTTTGATTTTGAAACAGTAAGAAGTTGAGAGTTTTTTAGAGTTAAAATTGACCTTGTTGAAAGTACTTTATTTAGATATTGTTTTGAGGTCTTTGGTTAGAGATGCTATAGATTCTAACCTAGAAATTTGATGACGTTCTGCTGCCATATTTGTCGAAATGGTTTTTGGAAAGTATGAAGTATGAAGGGTTTAAGAAGTTTATTAATGTAAATAAAATTCTTTGGGATGATAAATTAATAAAAGTTTAGCGTATACTATTGATTTATTGCTCTTGTTTTGGTACCTGCTTTTATCAGAGCTAAAGACGAAAGAGTAATTACAAAGTTAATTATTACACGAAAACACAATTCAAAATTTGGCTTAAACAATTATTTATCAAAATGTTAGCACTATTATTTTTTTTAGCCAGTTATCAAATTTTTACTATGTCAACATTTAAATTGTTAATTATAATAAAATGTACAAAATACGGCTGGTAACCTCGAATGTAAATGAACAAAATAGAAATTTAAATGTTTTATATTGTTAATCAATCATTCAAAAATATTCTAAAGAGTTTAATGAAAATGGTGTAGAATAAAAAATCTTCTATTATTTTGTTCTTTAATTTCAAGAGAGTTTAATATTAGTCCAAACTGTCAACAAAAATGTTAATGTCCGAAATTTAAAAAGTTTGAAAGTTAGACATTATAACAGTTAAGTTTCAGACCGGTTAAAGTGATTTTTTAATTATATAATGTTAAGTATCATCTTACAAATATTTTCTCTTGATATTTGTCAAAATTATTTATATTATACTTTTATTGCATAAATTAATTTGCAAGTAATTTATCTGTACTGAACCTCAATTTATTGAGTGAAATGTGTCAAAAACTAAGCAGAAAACTAATTTTCTGATGAATCATTTACCCAATAAACCGTATTAGTATTTGAGCAGACATTCTATATATTACACAAAATTTGTGAAAATTGTTAGAAACTTATTTGTTGTATAAAATTTATTAAAAATTGTATAAAAAAGGTATTTATCACGAATTATGATATAATTTCTATAAAAATTGCGGTGCAAAATAATATATCAAGTGCCGAAAGTAGGCTTTAGCAAACTGAAGGAGTGAAGATTTTAGGATATGACATTGTGATTTACAGCTTAGAACTTGAGCAGCAAAATTGTTGTTTTGGTACGCATTTTGGCAACCCTAAGTTTAGATGTATTTTAAAAATCAAGGACCTATTCTGGATACGACTCGCATCCATAATGAGGCTGGGCCCAATTACGTTACGGCGGACATTTTGTGTAATATCTTTATATATTACAATTATTTAAAAAATCTTAGAATTTTATATTTTTATTTTAAAATATTGAAACAAACATTTTATAGTGAGTATAAAGTAAAAATAAACACAGAAGTAAAATTATTGCTGTGACAAATGGACTGTTACTAACTTATGCATCAGTGAATGGTATATAAATTGTAATGTTAGACGTTTATTTAAAACTGCTATACCATTACACATAAAAAAGTTATTTAAGTTTAGAGTTTATAAGTTTTTAAACTAATGTATTGTGAAAATTTTCTGTGGTGTCCTTTGATTCTTTGTTTCTCGTGTGGTCATCTTATTTGATTCTTTTTCCCTTCTTTCCAATTTTTGCGCTGATTTTCTATCTTTAGTTTCTGCTATATTCTGTTATTACTTTATATTTTTCTCCTCCCCTCGAAAAGTTTCTTTCTTGTATTCCCTCGTTTTTCCATGACCCTATTCTTTTCTTGATTCATTTTCTGTTTTATACCATGCCTTCTTTGGCTCTTTATCTCAAAAAACTTTTATAGCTGGTTGCCATTTCCAAATGTATTTGGCCGGCATGGCATTTTGAGTTTCAACTTTTTCCATTTCTTGTCATTTATCTTTATCTAAACTTAATAGTACCATTAACGTCACTGATGGGACAAACATGACACATGCTAGACCATAGATACAAAATAAGCTAAAAAAAAACGTTTTATTGTGAAATTTTTGACCTTCAAATGTGTGTCATTTTGAACAGGCAATATTCTAAGGTCCAAAATTTTGGGAATCTCTTTTTTTTCATTCATATTTTGATTCCTAAAAATTTGAGCAAAATCAAAGAGGTCGACTTTTTCAAATTAGTCGAAAAGTAATGGAATTACCCATATATATACATACATATATTAGACTAGTTCTTAAATATTTTTTTTTATTTTCTTTGTGTGCACCTTTAGAAAGTGATCTTTTTTAAAAAAAAAATAAGCCTTGCCAATTTTCAGCTCTTTAAATTCAAAAGAACACGTGTCGCACTACCTTTGATTTTTCAAAAATAATGTTTTAAAAAGTATCAAAGCTTCCAGATTTGAGTCACGTGCATACCCTGGGTCTTTAAGAAAGCAATTGAGTACTTGCTAATTAGATTCTACCTGAAATTTTACATCAATATACTCAGTTTATTTTTTTTTAAATTAACATATTTTTTTTATATTTTAAATTTTGAACATATAATTAGACTTGTGAACAAAAATTATTAAAATTTGAAGATTAGGTTAGTAATATTTTTTTTAATTTAATAAAGATTCAGATTGCTTTAATCTAGTAGATTCCGATTATTATCTTGAACGTTCATTTGCTGACGAACAGGGTGTTTGCACATCTACAAACAACAAGCATATTCTAGACTAACGACATACAAAATTCAATGCATTGGTTATAATAATATATTTCTTAAACTAAATCTTCCCGATAAAATTATTTTTGTAATTGGCATATACAAATAAGACAACTCCAAACTTTTTTGATGACCTTTCCGATAATATTGACAAGTTTCTTTAAGGTAATCATAGAAAAGCTGAAATAATTTTAAATAATAAAACGAAAGACTGGTATCGCCATCTAGTTGCAATTTAAAACTAAACAATTGTCTATGCTTGACCTTTGGTCGCTGTGATTTGAATGACTGATTTTTGAATAAATTATTAATTTATTTCATGAAATAATTTTGTTAGGAGATTTTAATGTATTTAATACTGAATGGTTAAGCCACTCGTCTTCTACAACACTATCTGGACAAGCTATGGTTTTTGCTGCTTCTCATAATGTTACCCAACTTATTCAGCAACCCACATATTTTCCTTGTGATGGACTTCTTGGTGAACCAAGATGATTAGATTTGTATCTTTCAACTATTCCAGAGTTTAACAACTACTGCTGAAGCTGCTTTAGGAAATTCTGATTATTCACTTATTTCTTCTGTTGTTAAAACTTCTCTTCCTATTACTACGAAACCAAAACCGCGCCTCATCTATCATTATTCTAAGATGAACATAATAAAAATGAAAGAATTTTTAAAAGTACTTGTTTTCAATTTAGAAAAAACAGGCAGTTAATAAGAAGCAAAAAGAATTTAAGAAACACATCAGTAATTGTTCCGAACAGACTAAATTATTGTGACTATTTCTCTCCCGTCATCCGTCCGTCAAAGCAACCAATCACATTTAGCAAATATCAGAAATTCGACCAATCACGTACGTATTTAGCTACAATTTTTGTTATTGTGGTATTGTCAGTAATGACGTAAAAAATGTCGCTGTAATTTGTTCAATGCAAAATTGCCGATATAATTGTTACGTTGTCATTGACAACATAATAAAATAATATATTTATATTCTCGATAGAATACGTACCAAAACGTTTGCTTGACATTTAAAAAAAAATGTTTAATTTTTTTGCATAATTGTTTATATGTTGCTATGACAATAAATGAACATAACAATGGACATAAGCATACGCGATTTGAATTTTATATTTTTTTAATATTAAAATGTCATTCTGAAAGATGTATTGTCGCTCAGGAAATAGTCTTATTAAATATCCCTCGTGCATAGAATATTGCTTTATAATTTATTGGAATATCACTCATGCATTTTTGCGGACGGCAATCGGCACGAGCCGCAGGCGAGTGCCGATTGCCTATTGCCTATTCGTGAGATTCCAATAAATTATCGGCAATATTCTATGCACTAGGGATATTACATATGACAATCTAATACAATCTGAAAAAGATATTATTGACAGAAACAAAGCTAATTAAATTCTTTTTTAGATAAACAAGGAGATAATGGCAGTAGCTTTAGACATTTCCATAGCGTTTGATAGGGTATGGCATTCTAATCTTGTCAACAAGCTATACAATGGGTATAGGTCTTGATAAAAATACTGTAAATCTCATCAATAGTTTTTTTGACAATAGAAATATTATAGTTAGAATTGATGGTTTTAACTCTGACCCCAAAATTATAAAAGCTGGTGTTCCTCAAGATTCTGCTTTTTTGAAAAGTTTATTTTTGATTTACATTAATGAACTTCTTCAAATAACTAAAAGTCCTATTCATATAATTTGTATTAACACTAAACGTCCTTATATTTCTAAGTTTATGTTTCTTCTGTAGAAGTGGCAATTTAGGACTAAACATTTTTTTATTTATTTTTTATTTCATCTTTGTTTAAAATTATTTAAAAACATTTAAAATTGCGGACGCTTCGATTGTGCACTGCAATCTTCTTTAAGCGCCAAAATGGTAAATATTTATAGATTAGGTTAAAATTAATATTAAAAAAAAAAGACAAGAAAAAATCTAAAAGTTATACAATAACTCACTTAAAAATTTGTTGGTCTTAAATTGCTACTTCTACAGAAGAAACATAAACTTGGTCCTATTCATAGTTTTGCAGATGATAGCACCGTTCATACTTCATACTTTCCAAAGATTATATCGACAAATATGGCAAAGCGTCTTGAAATTTCTAAGTTGGAATCTGTAGCATCTATAAACAAAGACCTCAAAACAATATCTGAATTTGGTATTCTTAACATGGTAAATTTTAACTCTAAAGAAACTCAACTTACTTGTTTCAAAATCCAAATCCGAGGTATCATCAGTACCAAATATCAAACTAAACAACGAATCCATAACTAAATCTATATTTGTCTTTGTATTGAATATTGTTCTCAAGTATGGGGAGGAGCATCGGAAACTACATTTTTTCTTCTAAACTCTATTCAGACTCTACCAGCTATTCGGATCATTGCCGATTCAAAATTGACTAATGGCTTAGATACTATTCAACATAGGCGTAATGTTACAAATCTTTGCATTTTCTGTAGATATTTTAATGAACATTGTTCAAACGAAATACAAGACATTTTGCCATCTAAACAGATATTTACTCGTAGTACAAGACTTGCTAGGAATTCTAACAAATATTCACTGACAGTTTAGATATGTAGGACCGAAACTTTTAAGAGAAATTTCTTTAACCGTACTACCGACAAATGGAATATTTTCAAATTCAGTATTTCCTGAGACCTATAAGCCACAAATATTCAAAGTCAATGTCCACAGACTGCTTAGTCTAGTCTTATTTGTGATAGTTTCAGTGAGAGTGGTTTAATTCCTAAATATGACATTTTAATATTAAAAAAAAATGATTATGATTCAGCAGACCGTTCTTAAGTTATGATATATTTTATCTTTCCAATATTCCTTTCAGTTTTTTTTATTTTTAGATTAGTTAGTATTATTTAATTCGTTGCGTTCATAAATGTCACAGTGGTAAGAGGTTTTAAACATACAAAGACTATATCGTTTTTAGGCTATTTGAATTGTCCTGGTTAAGGGCAAATAGATTAATTTATTTATTAATAATAAAATTTCCTTGTGTATTATAAATATCATTATATTTGTAGTCATATAATCAGTTGTTTCTTAATTAAGATTGGTTGTTTGTAAAACATAATAATAAACACAAAAGTTTTTCCAAAACTAATAGCAGATTGAATTTGAATTATAAGCGTATTTAATTTTTTCAGGGTTTCTCCAATTGTTTCAACAACAACAACAACAATTGGATAAATAATTGATGGCAGGCTTTTAAATACAGTAAATAGTTTAATAATTGTTTATTGCTAGCTTTCTAAAACTGTTTATTTTTCTAAAGGTTTCAGAGAGTTTGATACTGCCGAAATTTTTATTGTTAAGTTTTTGAAAGCAAAAAAAATGTTTAGCCTTCTTGTCTGTTTTTTTTACACTAACAATTTATTTTTTAGTTTTGTAAAGGCGACATCGAGGCAACAAAAAATTAGGGTCAAATCATCATATCATATCAAAATACACCTTATTTTATTTTTAGTTTTCTATAGGCAACAGGGAATTTTTATAACTAATCATAGCTAGCTTTCTAAATGCAGCAGTTTTTATATTCCATAAAATTTTATATTTAGCCATCTAGAGGCAACAAGGAATTTTGATGATACACCATACATTTTTATTGCTAGCTTTCTAAAAGCAGCAGGGAATTTTATTTTAAACTTTATGAAAGCACTAGAAGTTTTGAGGTTTTATAAAAAAAAATTGCTAGCTTTCTAAAAGCTACAAAAACTTTTGATATCTTATAAGTTTTTATTTTTAATTATTTAACACAATCGTTGCATACGCAACAATGGGTTTTAATACTCTATATTTTTTTATTGCTATCATTTTAAAAGCAACAAAGAGTTTTGATCTATTATAAAATTTTATTTTTAGTCTTCTTAAGGCAACACAGAGTTTTGATACTGCATAAATTTTTATGTTAGCCACAAAATGTTATGTCTAGCTTTGTAAAGGCAAGAAAAGGTTTCGATACTTGTTTTGAAAAACAACAGAGAATTTTGATACTTTATAAAATCTTATTTTTTCTAATAGCAACAGTGAGGGGAGTTTTAATATTGCAAACATTTTTATTGCTAGCTTTCTAAAAGCAACAAGTATCAAACTTATTGTTGTTTTTAATCTACCAATAAAGTTGTTAAATTTTAAACTATTTACAATATATTTACGAAATAATTTGTAGAACCGAAACAATTGTCTGTGTTTGACCCTTGGTCTTTAGATTGAGTTTGAATAAATTATTAATTCATTTTATTTATGGAATAGTTTTTGTAAGTATTGGAGAAACCCCGGAGAAATTAAATAAAGTTCAAATTTGTTTATTAGTTTTTGAAAAGTTTTTGTTTTCATTATTAAGTATTTACAAGTTGTGCATCTTAATTAGTCAACTAATTATATAACTTTATATGTTGTAATACACAAATGGCAATTTTATTTCAATAAATAAATTTATTTCTAATTTTGTGGGAACAAAAGAAATATTGGAAATATTGAATATCATAACTTAAGAAAGGTCTGCTGAATTGTAATCAATAGTTAAAACTTTAAAATATTAATTGTTTATGGGCTATTTAAACTAAGAACTGCTCCTATGTATTCTTATGAGAAGTCTCTTGGCTAGCTTTTATGGCTATATATTGTATAATAAATAAATAAAGCAATCGATTTATCAATTGGTTTTCAAACTAGAAAAATAGTTTCACATATTTTTGTACAAATAAATATATATTTGTATTCTTATCTTTGAAAGAAATGTTTTAAATTTTGACTTAATTTACATATGAAAACGTTTGCAACATAATAATGGGTGGTTTTGGGGTTGAAACAATCATACTTTTTAGGATGTAGGATTTACAAGATACTTTAAAACGTAAAACATTAAATGATGAGCTCTTCAGTGTTTATACTATATCGATTTGAAATTTAACGTTTTATTTTTTATTTTGTATCATTATGGGCTTAAATGCATTTTGTATAAGAAAGCAAATTGTTTGAAATTAGTAATCAAAACGGAGACGTCAATTCCTAAATTAAATTTTACGCAATTTTTATTTGTTAAAAATGTTTATAAATTTTATAAATACAAACTGATTAAAATAGTAGCAAATAAGCTTTTAAAAAATGTTTTTTGGGGTTGTATGCGAATCGCTTAGGAATTATTTTTTAGTTTGCAATTAGATGTAATGTAACATAAATAATCTTTATTATTAATTATTTTTAGGAGACTTCAAGATGATTTAGCATCTTGTACTGCAAACTCAAGAAGATGTCAAAATGAATTAGAAATAGCTAAAAGGCAAATTGATGATATGAAAACACAGTTGCAGCATTATGTTGCAGAAGTTAAACGCATTGAAGATCTTATGGCACACAAGGTATTTGGTTTGTACAAAGTAGGTATCAATTAACCATTTATACTTTTTTGTATTTTATAGGAAATTGAAAGGAGTGAAATGCTAGATCATTTTAGAAGTTTATCACACGAAGCAACTGTCTTAGAAACCAACAATCATAGTTTGGAAACGGAAGCATCTCAAACCAAAGTACAACTTTCTGTAGCATTAGATCATTCTAATGATTTAGAAAGAATGTTGGATGAACAAAAAGTTATGATTAGAGGTTATGAAAGAGAGGTAACTTAATCTACTACAATACTGTTTAAATAAATTGCATTAATGAAACTTAAATATTGCAGATAACAGAACTCACATCTCAGGTAGCAAGCTTGGAAATACAAGTAAAGCACTATCATATTCAATTTGAAAGAGCTGAAAGTGATTTAAAGTCTTCACAAGACCTTTGTGTTAAATTAGATAAGCAGAAAGATGAGTTTCAAAGGCAATTAAGAGAGCAAGAACTAGAGAAAACGCAAGTAAGTTGTTATTTGTTATATGTTTTTTTTTATTATTTTTTCTTTAAATTCTTTTTTATTGTATTCAGATTGAAAGAAACATTACCCGTATGAGAAATGAATCAGAATCGATTCAAAGGACGTTGGAAAAAGATCAAAGTACAGTGGACCGATTAGAAAGTCTATTAGCTGATAACAGACAAGAATCAGTTGAACAAAGATTATTAAATCAAGAACTTCAATCGGAAGTAGTTCGACTGAAACATCAAATAGAAGAAATGGGCAGTAATCTGTAAGAAATTTTCTGTTTATTATTTGCACAATTATTATTTTGTTTTTATTTTTATTTGTTATTAATGGTTTCAGTTTAAGTACCACAGAAAGGTTAGATATTTATCAAGAAAAAGCACTAGATTATAGCCAACAAAATAAGCAACTTCGAAGAGAAATAACTAATGAAAGATTTTCACAATGGAAAGATGATCAATCTTCAAAAAAATATCCATCATTATAAATCTTTCATTAATTACTTAATTTTAAGCAGCAATTCATACTGTATATAGTTTTTTCTCATAGCCATGACATTCAAGATATATTGAAAGGTGGTAATATAAATATGATGCATACTACTACAATAAGCGAAATTCAGCTTTCCAACTCGGCTAACCAGCAATATGATATTGGTCAAACTTGCAATACCCATGCTAAACAATCTAGTGGAATTTTAAAAGGAGAATCTTCTAGTAAATCTGAGAAGAAAAATGTGAGTAAATTATGCTTCAAGGACGACCATACTTTATATGGAATACCATTTGAGACTCCAAATAAGAATGCTAAAACTAATACTGAACTAATCTTCTCAAATACATCTCAAGGTATTTGTAAACCTGATTCGGTTGGATCGACAAATAAAGAAAATGAACCTGAAATAACGCCAAATTTCTCAATGTGTACTAAATCAACACTTCAAAAAAGTTGTACTAATCCAAATTATAAATTGAGTTTTCCTGTTTGTCAGTTACCACCATGTCATAAGTTATCGCCACGTCATAAGTTATCACCACGTCATAAGTTATCACCAAGTACTCTAAATTATGACAAATCAGAATGTGATTGTGAAGATTCAAATTAAATGTGTTCATAATAATTTAATTTTTGTATCTTATTTCATGTATTTTTGTAATTTATTCATTTTAAAAATAAACATTTTAATTAAAGCAATGCTTCAATTATTTTTTTAGGATCTATATAGGCCGAGTGTTTTTGTAATTCAAAATCAGTAATAGATCTGTCTGAACTGGTTGTTATTTAGTACTTAAAATTTTGGACTACATTTTTTTTAAATAAAGAGCTTTGTAGTGTCTAAACATTTTAATTCATAGTTTTGATTATTAGTTACAATGGATTCATTAAGTTAAATTATTAAATTTAAAAAAATGTATTTGACTATCATCCGTTCGAATTTACCACGCTGCAGAAATTTAAGTTTATAAAAGTTGCGGTTGATAAATCTATGTACTTGTAGTGTCAAATTAGGTCTATTTGTATTGTCCAATTAGGTCTACTTGTAGTGTCAAATTAGATCTGTTTTAATCAGCCCTTTTCTGTGCGTGGGTCATAGTAATTTGTTATTGCTATTGGGTAAGTAGAATATACTACGATACTCAACAACAGATATTTACTATATTAGACCGGTAGCAAAGCGTTATAGCAGAGATAGTACATAACGGCGTGACACACGTGAACTAGCGAGGCCATAAATGTAGCTAACCGTTATGTTGTATGCTAACAAAATAATGTATTTAATAATCAAACGTCACATCTATTATAAACATAAAATGTAAAAAAACTTACTCGATAACCTATAAACTTTCTATCTTTGATTGATTTAGTATTTTGTCGTTCCTATCTGCATAGTTCAATTGATTAGACTTTGCAATATTTCCCAGAATAAGGGTTGTGTCATTTTTATTATATGTATGGGTAATTCCATTACTTTTCGACCAAACTTAAAAACTGAGTATCACCAAACTGACTCAAAATTAAATATGTGATAGTAAGTACCAAAAAAAACATATTTCCCAAATTTTCAACATGTTGAGTCATGGTCTTAATTTTTGGGAGTCTCTCAAAGTTCAGAAAAACGCCTAAAAATCACAATTTTTCGGTAATTTTCAACATTTTTTTTCTCAGCGTAGAAACATTGAAAAAAGCTCTACAAGGTCTGATTCTTTTGTAATTTCTTGTACTTTAACTTGTTTTTTTTTTTTAATGTAGCCATTCCCTATTTCTTTTAGGGTAGACCGTTGTGAAAATAGTCTAAAATTACAAAACCAGTCCCACATTAAAAATGCCGTAACAAAGTCAAATTTTAATCACATGAGGTCTAGTTTAGCTTAATTTGTTTGTTTTGAATTGCTCTTAAAAATTTTGCAAAGTTTTTTCCGATCGAACCAGTATATCGTGAGATATCACTTTTCAAAGATTTGTAATTTGGTCAAAAATGCTCATTTTTGTATAGATTAAAACCGTTGTAACTTTTTTCTATCTAATTTTTTTTTGCTGAAATTTTCAGTAAACCTTTCTCATATATACCTAAAACACCTCTTAAAGTTTGGTTCTTGGGAATGAAAATGGGCCCAAGCTACAGAACTTTCAATATTTGTAAAAAACAACGTTTTATACGTTAATAACCTGGTAATAATTTTTACTTATGCTTTTATTTATTGTACCTGTAAGACAATACATAATTTTTGCTAAAATAATATTATGAATGATTTTTGATTCTCTGTGGTTGATTCTAAAGTTTTTTGTCGGCATTGATTTTTGTGCAAACTTCTGACTTCTTTATGGAGAGCATCAAGGATCTCGCGATCTTTAGGGTTGCGATGTCTTTGCCATTGATGTTTGACGTCATTTTTCAAAGGTATAATGACATTTTGAGTAAAATTTAGTTTTATGTTTAACATTTACGAAATGGAACGCTTAAACACTTGAAAAAAGTTGTGAAATAATGAAAACTTACTTCCAAAGTATTCACCACTTTCTAAATTTTATGACAAAGCACGCCAAAAAATACACAGGGTGTTTCCTAACTGTAGGCGAAAAATAAAACTTTCGGTCCTTTTTTTAATTTCAAACAGAAAATCTAAATATATTTTTTGTCTACCTCGCTATGTTTTCGAGATAATTGAAAAATACACATTATTAAAAAAAACATTTGTAACAATGGTAATAACAAACAGAACAATATTATATATTTTAATAAGTGAACTTACGATGTCTGAGATTGATTGCCAAGAGCTACTTGTAACTCTTCCGTTTCAGATATCCAACAATAATCGTCAAACTAGACAGTCTCCATTATTTAGAGAATCTATACATTCTACCATCTATGGATTCAATAATCTATTGGAAGAATGTGTAGAACTGCAAATAGCTTTTCTAATAACATTGATTTATTTGCGTTTCCAAATGTACATTTAAGAACCAATTAAAGTGTGTTAATGAATAATTTTATATTTTGTTTTTATATGTATACAGTTTATGTGTTTATTTTGTATTTTTAAATATTACACATTGTTTGTATTAATCATCATTATTTATGTGCAGAATGATATAGATGTAGAAGGTTTTTTGTATATGCCGTTAGTAAAGAATTATTAAAGTTCTCAAAATAACTACCATGAGCGTTGCTGCAAGCTTGTTTTTTAGCAAAAAGAAACAAACAAAACACTCGCGCAGAGTTGAGGTCTTTTTGTTGCTATCGCTCGGATCACCTCCGACGGTATCATGTCTGTCCCGTGAGCCTTTTTTATTTTAATTTTGCCACCTGCCTTAAGTATTTCTTCTTCTGTACATTCCGGTATCATATTTGTATCTGTTCTTATCTCCATCCACGATGTTCTACCCAGGTCCGGAAAAAGTTTCCTTGCTTCAGCAGTTACCTTCTCCCCTGACAGTGTTATTGGGGATCTTAGGCCTATTTTATTTGTGACAATTTTATATCCTTTGCCCCATATATCCCCATGTATTTCCTCACAAAGCACAGGGTCACATCTATGAAGGATTTTGCTTAGTACCCCCCCCCCCCCCACTATTCAGAACTCAGAGTTCGTTTTCGTTTGCCCATTCCGCCAACATGTCACCTTTCCAGTCCTCTTTGGGATAACCCCATATGCCTGACTTGGCGTTGAAATCCCCGCCAATGACCTTATCTTTTTTGTGCTTTTGTTGGTCCTTACTTAGTTCTGTTAGCCTCTTTTCGAAATGTTTGGTGCTTTCATTTGGGGAGAAATAGCAGGCATACATAACCACAGATCATACAATAGAAGATAAGTCAATTCCCTATAAATATTTTGCCACGAGTTTTAGCGCCTCTTCGCTCCTGGGAAGAAACATAAGTTTGTAAAACGGACGCCTAGCGGCGCTGAATTACGTTTGCGTCAATAAAAGGCGCTATTTTTAAAACTTGCCATTTTCCCTCTTTATTTTCGGGCTGGGAACTGACAACGGCAGAGTTAAAAATGGCAAATCAACACAGAATTTGCAAATAAATAAAAATTCTATTAAAATAAATAATAATACATATTATAGTCCTATAACTGCTATCAGTTATAGAACTATAATATATATATTATTACAAAATGACACTTTTCATTTATATTTGCAAATACCTGGTAGTGCCATTTTAAAGCCTTTGGGGCAATCCTTAAATTTAAACTACAAAACTAATAATAATAACTAAAAACATGGAAACATCGAAGTGAACGCGAATAGGTTATGCCCAATGAAGTAGAGTAGGGTAGAAGGGGCATTCAGCTGCGCGAACTATTCACACATGAACGCTGCCATTTTAGCTCATAAAAACGCTTTGTTTACATTTGGTATCACGAATTAGGCAACTAACAATACTCGGTTCATAGCACGACATCTATCATTGCATTTAATTTAAAAATAAAGGAGCGCTATATTTAAATTAAAACTTTAAAAGTGATTGAATGATATAAGTTTATGCAATTTTTGTCTAGTTTATATTCGTTATTTTTTAGTAAAATTTAATTTACGTTTATATAAGTTTACAATTATAATTTTGCAATATAAATCACAGTATTTTTATATAAAAAAACACATTTGACAGTGTTCCTGCTTTATTATAGTTTTCTAATTTAAGAAACAATCTATAATAATTTTATTGTAGATTGTAGATTACTTAAACAACACAGGTATATTTTATTAATTATATAGTAAACGCATTACACATAATTACAGATAATATTCTACTAATTGGATTACTTGGAAATTCCAAAGATTTACGCCCTTGATTATGTTATAATCTTTTTGAAATGTACCTGCATAATTATTTTCTACTCGCAGACTAATATATAAGCAAGTTTGTTGTAAATAATTATCATTTATCTCTAGTTAGTCTGTGAGTAATATACGTAAACGTTTCGTAAATATATTATTATAAATTTGTGGTTGTGGTAGTGAATGGTTTAATTTGTTCAATATGCCGATTACATGTGCAGCATTAGGTTGTAACAACATATCAAACAGAATAGCGGGAATATCTTTGCATACGTAAAGATATGCAAACGAACAGAGATGCTAATACGACAAGTAATGATGGTCACAAATAACAAAATGCCACCAGAAAAAGATTTTTTGCAAACAATTATTGTTTCTATATTAAATAAATTTGTACACCATTCCATGTTATTTCCCGAATTAGAAAATCATTATTATGAAGCATAATTTGAATCAAATCATATCTTCCTTTTGATTAAAATAATTTCTGCTTCATATTGCAAAATTAGATTTTTTAACTTATCTAAATTACATACTGAAAAAATTACAGATGGAAATATTCGCCAAAAACTACATAAACTTATATTATTTAACCACCAATAAAAATTTTACTTAAATATGCCGTTCTTTTATTTCTACGCCCTTAATTATTTTATAATCTCTTTGAAATGTACCTGCATAGATATTTTCTACTCGCAGACTAATATATAAGCAAGTTTATTGTAAATAATTATCATTTATCTCTAGTTAGTCTATGAGTAATATAAAATTTTACTTAAATACGCCGCGCTTTTATTTTTATAGTTAGGTAACCCTCTTAAATTACATGCAAAGATAAAAGTCGTACCTGTGTACCGAGTATTGTTAGTTGCCTAATTCGTGATACCAAATGTAAACAAACGAGTTTTTATGAACTAAAATGGCAGTAACCAAACGCGGATCGAGGTTTAGGGTGCGCAGTCGTCGTTGCCCCTTCTACCTTACTCTACTTCATTGGTTATGCCGGCATTCATGGCATGATGCGCATGAAATTGTGCGTCTAAATAAACAGCTGATTGACCTTGACGGAAATAAAATAAAATAATTATTCGAGCCACTGCTTGGCTCCTGGGTCAGTGCAGTTCGTGAATTATACGTGTGGCCATATCCGCTATACCTATTGATACCCCCATACATAACTGTGTCCCGGTCCTCCACCCAGGTGTAGCCTACCCCACTTCCTGATTTTAATGCCCGAGATTTAGTATTGTCAGGGATGTATATTACCGCGTCTTCATGTTTATCCATAATCAATATCTTCCTGTTTGCTGCTAGCTTCTTATTTGGTCCCGAGACTAGGGCATAATCTGCTCGTTTTTTGACAGTTCCATTCTAGTAGATCCATAGCCGCTCTACATCTGTTTAGGTTAACCTGTATAACCTTCATTTTTTAGCCCTTCTATATTGCATAAATAGCACTTCTGTTTATTGGTGCAATCTTTCACTTTATGTCCAGTCTCCCACAGTTCCGGCAAGGCTCGCCTTCCGTACTTTTACAGTCCATTGCTTTGTGACCTATTCTATAGCATTTGTAGCATTTTGGAGGAGCAAATAGCTCCATCACCCTCCATCTATTCCAGCCTGAGCCTATTTTCCTTTTCATTCAACTTGAGTTAAGCTGAGCAGCATTTATAGCTTGTGGCCCATGTTGCTACATGCCCTGCGAGATCACAGTTTAGTGCGCGACAAGATCTCTCGACTGGTTGCGTTCTGGGACAACTGAACATAAAACATAAGAAAAGGTTTTTTATCCCTTCCCATACGTTTGATGGAGAATGGAGCGTAGTCTAGAGCGATCCGCTCTTTTTGCATCTCATCAGCCTCGATGCATTAGGGTACGTTACGGATTTTTCAGACCCTAACTTGGACGTGTATGCCACGTCATTGCAGCGCAATAAGCGATAGGTGCTCGAAAACCCGTATGCAATCGACCACGTTTATGGCGCAGTTGATGGTTACATTCATGTTTTTGAATGTAGCCGACAACCGGATTTGTCCCGTGGAGGGCTTAGGAAGCTGTTGGTTGCCATGGCCTTAGCAGCCGGCCTGGTCGAGAACCCTTTGGCCTTATTGGCTGATAGCGCTGAAGGCATGGGCTAGCTGATGGCCTATTAGCTTTAGAAACTGAAAAGGACTCGACTCATCCGCGTCCTTCTTCGCCTTCTTGTTCACCGCCACGGTGAATCGCTCCTCTGAAGGCGGGGCTTAAGTTTTTAGCATGTCACGTGATTTTTTTAATGTAGATTTCACTTTTGTTAAATTCAAACTCAATCAAACGATCACAGGTATATTCATCTTTTCGGTGGTAAGGTATTGATTAGTTGTGTTTAGTAAACTTATTGGTCTCTTTGTGCAGTTTACAGACTTTTTATCTTTAATTGTATATACTCGTATATATAATTATGTATAAACAGTGTCAAATGGGCATAAGAAAGAAAGAATAAATTGTAGTAATATGGTTGTGGTACTTTTCTAGTTGTTATTTGTTGTGATTTTACATTCATGTCAAACAAAACCGTTATGGATCAAAGAGATGTCCAACTTATCTGTGGTACATTTGATATGATGAAAGGTCACTACGGAGATGAATGCACGTTTACTGATCGTTTTTTTGTAAGTCCCAATTAAATTATAAACTGTAAAAAAATGGTCTTAACTAAATAAAAAAAAAATCAGTTTCTTTACACCTGTAAAATGACAAATAAAACAAATTACATAATAATTTAATAACATTCGTTATTGTAGATTATATAATATAAAGTATACAAAAGCATTTTATAAATATCCATTACCAAGATAAATAATCTAGATAATATAATTAAAAATTAGACATGTGCCTTAAATAAAAAAGTAAATAAAATAAAATATGAATATATTATATGAGTAGTACTTAATGACAGAGTTTGGGTTTTTGTAAACCCTAGTAAAAATTTTAGAAAAATATTTAACTGCCAGCTCTGATCTAAAAGTAGCAAATGCTAGCCTGTATCATCATTTTTATCGTTTACAATTTGTTGCTAATAATAGCAAAAGCCTCAGTGCATTCCTCTTCCAATTCCTTGCCCGTTTTTTCAATCATTTGTTTTGAGAAATCATCTACATCTAAACCTTGAACAATAGACCATTTACCATTTGCAATCGATACTGGGAATGAAAATATGACATCCTTTGGAGCACCATAGCTTCCATTGCTCATTACACCCATTGATACAAATTTACCTGGTGCAGTACCCATGAACCAATCCTTCATATGATCACCAGCAGCTTTAGCAGCAGACATAGCTGAAGACATTTTCCTGGCTGCAATAACAGACGCTCCTCGTTTTTGAACAGTTTCAAGGAATGTTCCCCTGAACCAATCATCATCTTTAACTTCATCCAATACCTTATTTTCTGAACCACCTTTGTTTACCAGTGCATGGGAGGCATCAGGATATTGTGTAGATGAGTGATTACCCCAAATGATTATATTTGACACAGTACCAACAGGTACTCCTAGTTTAGCTGCTACTTGAGCTTGTGCTCTATTTTGATCTAAACGAGTCATAGCTGAAAAATTTTCTTTTGGAATGGTAGGAGCAAATTTCGCACAAACTAGTGCATTTGTATTGGCTGGATTACCAACAACTAATACTTTAACATCTTTTTTAGCATGTTTGTTAAGAGCTTCTCCTTGAACTTCAAAAATCTTAACATTTGCAGCTAATAAATCTTTTCTTTCCATGCCTTGTTTGCGAGGCATGGCACCAACCAAAAACGCAGCAGATACATCATTAAAAGCCACATCAGGATCGGCAGTTGGTACAACTGCTCTTAAAAGTGGCAATGCACAATCCATCATTTCCATTACAACACCTTCAAGAACTCCCATCATTGGAGGGATGTCCAAAAGATGAAGAATAAGTGGCTGATTTGGTCCAAACACATCTCCTTTTCCAATAAGATACAGTAGAGAATAAGCGATTTGTCCAGCAGCTCCGGTAACAACAACTTTGATTGGTTCAGCCTGAAATAATTAAAATATATGATTAACTTATATTGAAAATAAAGAACGTTGTGCTAATTGTAATACAAATTTTGAATATTAATTAGACTGATATAAAAATCATTTAAATTTATTTTATAAATTAATCAGTTATTTCTTAATGAATCAGAGTAGATAGTGTATGTTGAGTCTATACTTCTGATAATTATAGTCATTTCAATTGAAAGTTATCAATTGTGGTTTATCATTCTTATAACATCAACAACAAAAATTAATTTAATCTAGCAATTTAATTAAATCCATCATTGTTTTATAATATGTTACAAAATCCATGTGTTTACAGATAAGTGTAAAAGGAATTTTTTTTGAGTTTTGCATAAAGTAATAATCGTGTTGAATAAAGCTTAGTTGAATTTTCTGAAAGTCAACTTTCAATATACTTATACAATTCAGAAAATTATAAAAATTTAAAAAAACTAAAATACTGTTATATAGACTTAATTGTACGTAAATTTTGTAATAGAAAACATTTCAAATCAAAAAATTATACAGAGTTTGCTTTATTAAGCTCAGAATGAGAACTACTGTACTACAGAGTCTTAGTAATAAGCAAAATACGTTTTAGAGCCGTCTGACACAAGACTGATTTTAATAATAAATTATCTATACCTGATGCCTTTCTGGTATTTAATTTAAGATATCTTTTGACAACTGTTTGCCTAAAATGAATTGGACCCATTATTTTACCACTAGCCGGCATTGTAGGTACAGCAATATTAGAATTTATAATGGTAGAGTTAGGTGCAAATTGGTTTGCAAAAATATCTGCTTTTTCTTTTGGATTAGTAACTAAATTGTTTTGAACATTGTTTTATAGAAATTTTTAATGTTTATGGAAAGCTAAGAAATTCGATAAAATATTTTTTGTAATCCTATCTTTTTCAGATTGTAATAGAGCTTCTTATAATCCTGTTTTGTCTGTTCGGAACAATTACTGATGTGTTTCTTAAATGCTTTTTGCTTCTTATTAACTGCTTGTTTTGTCTGAATTAAAAACAAGTACTTTTGCTTTGGCTTAATATCAGAGAATGGGACAAATTTTTTGATGATTTCTGTTTGTAAAATTTATGTCATCATAGTAACCCTAGCACTAATGCATACCGAACATAAATTAGGATAGAAATAAAATTACTCTCAATCCATATTACACAATTTCTATTGCATCAACATTAAAATTTACGGTGTAATAAGTCATAAATTTCAGACAAATAATGTTATACAAATTTCACATTTTAATTTCAAAACAATTAAAATGAAATTAATTGTCAACACAAAAGGACAAATTTTAAAATAACTTAAAATGCACAAGTTTGACTTGAAGTTTGAAGATAGCTTTCCTTGCTCTTAATAAAATTGGATCATTTGAATTATAGTATAAAATTTTATATTGTTTAGGTTGATTTTGAAGAAGAAATTGTAGGAGTTAAAAATACTCAAAGCTTATACTAGTTTTTCAGTTGTTTGTTAAAGAAATACACATATTTAGGTAGCTAGTTTTATACATTGATGACAATTAAATAAAACAATATTAAAATATTGAATTAATAATTCTGAAGAATTTAAGCCAATACTTTTTTTATTATTCTATGATGATTAGTATAAACGTAATTATTTTTAAAAAACCTAGAATTTTTGTTTGTTTAACTATTTATTTGCAAATTAACTTTTAATCTTTACTCGAAAATATTAATGTATAGGCAAAAAAGGTTCACTGATATTCTCGTAATGTAATTATGTGCAATTTTTATCTGTATATCATGTATAAAATAAATAAGGTTTAAAAAGAAATTTGAGAGAGGTAGGTTGTTTGGATTATAGACATTTGTGTTACCATGACTATATTATTTTAATTTAATTTAATATGTAACAATATATTTTTAATAGCGTAAATTAATTCCATATTTTATCTAAGATAAATTTGATATACTGAAACTATTACTACACTCAAATAGTGAATTCGCCTTACCACCTTCTACGCCTCATATTACAAATATATTTAAACTATTTAGAGCAATCCAGCATAAGTTAATAATAGTCTATAATATTATTCTGGGATATAAATTTAAAATGTTCCTACTATTTACATAATTTAATTTACTAAGCAAATAGGAACAGTAGCATGTGACAATAACTAATTAATTTATTAAATATGGAACATGTCAATTAAACTAGCCAATTATAAATATGTATGTATATTAAGTTAAGATGATCATAGCAATTATATCTTATTATTATTAAACTAATTAGAACAAATGTCTGGCACTTTTAGAACTTAACATAACCTAATATGAAAATACTAATGAAAAGGTTTTATATCAAAACGTATAATTTTTATAACGTGTTCTAGAATGACATAACATCAGATTATACAGATTTTCGAATATTATAAATATAACATGATAAAATTTCATTACACCGGTTACTTACCATTTTTCTGTCAATAATTCCACTTATCTGTTACTTTAAGTTGATGTAAATTAGGAGCGGTGTATGCAGCGTATGTGGACAATTCTGACTGAGCCGAGTGCCCTCTAAACTTTCAAGGTGGTCCCGTATATCAAGAATTATCCGCTATCACCCAATATTCACATGTATGCGATGACGTCCTTTGAACTTAACATTTTTGTTTCTGATTGGTTGGTGCAAGCGCGGCAAATTCCTTTCAACCTATCACTTTTCTCACTTCAAGTACTAGGACATTCTAGTCACGTCACTTGTTTGTCTATTTGGAATTGATTGAAATATGATTTTTTTCTCTATTTATCATTATCTGCTACTGGCATTATTATGAGATAACAGATTTCTATTACTATAATCTAATTTGTTTTGAAAACAAATACCCAGCTACAAATATTTTTCAAATGCGCATATCATTCCAATTATGCTG
Organism: Tachinus rufipes; assembly: GCA_963932245.1. Taxonomy (NCBI): domain Eukaryota; kingdom Metazoa; phylum Arthropoda; class Insecta; order Coleoptera; family Staphylinidae; genus Tachinus; species Tachinus rufipes. The sequence continues at coordinate 63,174,778 of OZ010745.1, read as the reverse complement.
TGGAAAATTTCTTCAATCGACGTCTTGGATTGTTATCTCTATAAATAAAAGTTTGATACAAAAAAATTCCACACAGAAATAGAACTAGGCAGTTTATAGTAATAAGTATAGAAAATTCAGATTTTTATGAGTTAAATTAAAAAATTTAATTAAAATAAGCAAATGCGTTTACTATAAAATTGCAGTTATGATTTTTTTAACCTATTTAGTTATTCTGCAGGCTTTCATTTATAAATAATTGTAATTTATAATAATTTGATAAAAGTATCTAAATTTTAATTTTATATCAGAAATATATATATATTCCATCACAGAATTTAAACAAGTCCTCGGTAGTATATTGTCGTTTATTGAATATAGAATGAATACAGATATATTATACATACACATTCATCAATAAAATATTTGATAATAATTAACATAGTATAAAGAGTTAGTCAAGTTGAACATCACAGTTAAAATTGGTTTATAGTGCAGGCACTGAGGTCAATCACATTGAATATTACAGTCATAAAATAAATCTTAATTGCTGCATGTGATCGGTTAGGTAGTAGATGCTGAATCTCGGTAATATTAGCGGCCGTCAAGCGTGGATTCGGCTTCGTGATGTATTGCCGGATAACCTCAATTTCGTCGTGCTTCCACGTGCTCATGATTTCGGATAGGTATTAAATAATTAACTAACAAAACACACTGTTATTCACTATTATCAACCAAACACCTTTGTAACTTGTTAGCGATAAGACATGTTGTTACATTGGTGATTGTATAATTAATCTTGTTCACGGATATGCTTGTGTATAAATTCACTGGGCAGATCCGATGACATGATTATCCTGGGGAAGTGTTGTGTAGTGGTTTCCCGTTGCCTTCTACACCGCTGTACAAACGCCGTTTTCGTGGTTGCCACTGCGCCGTTTGCTGTCCAGATACCAACCATTCTGATCTCCATGATCTCAGCTTGATATCCGGTACTGGATTGCCAGCTGCCGCTTTCCAGTGAGAATACATTAGTTGGTGGTAGCAGACATTCGGTCGAAAGAGCCATTTAATTATCACAAATATTATTTTAATAGTAAAATTTTTTTTTTGTTGTCAAATTTGACAATTTGGTTAGAAAATTAATTAAATCTTTTTTGTAGTATATTGTCGTTTATTGAATATAGAATGAATACAGATATATTATACATACACATTCATCAATAAAATATTTGATAATAATTAACATAGTATAAAGAGTTAGTCAAGTTGAACATCACAGTTAAAATTGGTTTATAGTGCAGGCACTGAGGTCAATCACATTGAATATTACAGTCATAAAATAAATCTTAATTGCTGCATGTGATCGGTTAGGTAGTAGATGCTGAATCTCGGTAATATTAGCGGCCGTCAAGCGTGGATTCGGCTTCGTGATGTATTGCCGGATAACCTCAATTTCGTCGTGCTTCCACGTGCTCATGATTTCGGATAGGTATTAAATAATTAACTAACAAAACACACTGTTATTCACTATTATCAACCAAACACCTTTGTAACTTGTTAGCGATAAGACATGTTGTTACATTGGTGATTGTATAATTAATCTTGTTCACGGATATGCTTGTGTATAAATTCACTGGGCAGATCCGATGACATGATTATCCTGGGGAAGTGTTGTGTAGTGGTTTCCCGTTGCCTTTGTAGTATAGTGGTAAGTATCCCCGCCTGTCACGCGGGAGACCGGGGTTCGATTCCCCGCCGGGGAGGATTTTTTTTTAAATAAAAATTTCATTTTTATATTATTAATTATTTGTTAAAAGGTTGAGAGCGTATAATAAAAAATTTGGCCAAACAGGCCATATACCCATATACTGGGTGTTTCAAAACATGTGTCGGAAAATAAAGGGTGGGATTGGTTGGCTAATTATAAGAAAAAAAGTTCCTATTAACATGGTTCCACAAACGCACCGTTTTCAAGATACAGGGTGTACATTTATTTTTTGAAAATATTTCAGGAACTGTTTAAGATACAAAACTCAGCTTTTGTACACATGTTAGCATTAATATTAGCTACTTTTTAAACGCTTATTCAATTTTTTTCATGTGCCATTGACGGAAATTTTAAGGTTGCGTGAAGTTTTTATGGCTCCAATTTCTATGACACTTGGGAAATTGGCATTCTGAAAGCACATTGTGAACCACCAACATTTTCCACACAAAAAAGATACTTCTAGTCAAAAGCTCTAACTTAAACTGTTTTAGAGAAATACTACATATTATTTATCTAGAAAACATGAAAAAAGTAGCAACATGTTTTGTTGTTGATAAAAACATTTGCCCATTCTTAGTATTTTGCTTGCGTGGTAATAGCAAAATGAATAATTACAGTGATAGCGAGATGTGCGATATGCATTTTGATTATGGCGTTGCCGATAGAAATGCAGCAAAAGCTCGTCGAATTTATCAAGAAAGGTTTCCAAACTGACAAGGTACCAAATGAAAGAACATTCATTTGTATTCACAAACGTCTACATCAAACTGGAAGTGTACATAAAAAAGCTGCAGAAAATAAAAGACTTCGCTTGCTACCTTTGCAAATTAAAGAAGATGTTCTTCAAGAAATCAAAGTAAATTCATCAACTAGCACTAGAAGAATAGCTTTAAACCTAAACCTTAGTCACGTTACAGTGTGAAGGATAATAAAAGACCAGATGTTATATCCATCCTTATCACATACAGCAAGTACAATCCCTTTTACCAGCGGATTTTTCGCAAAGATTGGCTATGTGTCAATGGTTTCAAGAAAGAATTGCGCAAAATCCTCGATTTTTAGAACAAATTTTATTTACGGACGAAGCAAATTTTTCTTACGGTGCGATTATGAACTTCCATAATAATCATGCATGGGCCGACGAAAATCTATATACCATAATGGAAGGCCATCATCAGCAAACATTTTCCGTAAATGTTTAGGCAGGTGTTGTAGGAGACCATTTAATAGGTCCATATTTTTTTTCCGTTCCTGAGATATCGTCCAAAAATTAAAAAAATATATTTTTTTTTTCACCCTGTATCTCGAAAAAGGTGCATTTGCTGAACCATGTTAATAGGAATTTTTTTTTCTTATAATTAGCCAAGAAATCCCACCCTTTATTTTCTGAAACATGTTTTGAAATTGAAACACCCTGTATATTTTTGAACTAACTAACTGAAAAACCCAAACATTCCCGGGCTAGGGCTATAGCGGTGAGACATATAATATATGATACCACAGCACAAAATAAGACAGTTCACAGTGAGGCACAGCATGTGTGGCACACGCAAGGTGGCTGAAGTTAGCTTCAGCTTCGGCTTTGGTTCAGCTTCGTTTTTTATAAAAGTACGTGCGCACGCACGCTTGGTACAGTTGTCCAGCAAATTCGACACCAAGTTTTAAGAAATGCTTTCTTTTCGGTTCCGTTGGCAAAATAAAATTAATGTCTTTTTTATAAAAACTATAATTACACATAAAATTGTCATGTTTTCAATTATAAAATATATTAAATAATGCTTAGTACTTATTAGACATTTACACAGAGAAGTTTTCAAAGCAGTAAATAAAGAAATCGGGATGCTCGTAGATAAGTAATTAATACACCATAAATAAAAAATATTTTTTGTGTTTAATTAAATAAATTATCATTTATTTAATAACACGTTATTAAACTAAATCAAAATTGACAAAAAAAGTTTTGAGTCAACAATTCTAATTAAATTGCCGCGCTTGCGGAAAATTGAATTATTTCATTTATAAATAGCATATGCTCTATTTTTATTTTAGTATATTGTTACTAATCTAATAACAAATTGCTCGATGTATTTACATTTTTAAAAATAGGTCGGAAAATGACAATTAAAACACGTTTAATTGAACTTAGACGCTCGGGGAAAGTTGAATTATCTCAGTTATAATTAACAGATGCTCTATTTTTATTTTACTTTTTTGTTACTAATCTAGGAACAAATTGTTGAATGTAATTACATTTTCCAAAACAGGTTGGAAAATATTAATTAAAACACGTTTAATTGAACTTAGACGCTCGCGGAAAGTTGAATTATCTCAGTTATAATTAAAAGATGCTCTATTTTTATTTTAATTTGTTGTTACTAATCTAATAACAAATTGCTGGATGTAATTACATTTTCAAAAATAGGTCAAGAAATAACAATTAAAACAAGTTTAATTGAACTTAGACGCTCGCGGAAAGTTGAATTATCTCAGTTGTAATTAACAGATGCTCTATTTTTATTTTAGTTTATTGTTACTAATCTAATAACAAATTGCTGGATGTATTTACATTTTTCAAAATAGGTCGAGAAATAATAATTAAAACACTTTTAATTGAACTTAAAAGCTCGCGGAAATGACAATTAAAACACGTTTAATTGAACTTAGACACTCGCGGAAAGTTGAATTATCTCAGTTGTAATTAACAAATGCTCTATTTTTATTTTAGTTTATTGTTACTAATCTAATAACAAATTGCTGGATGTATTTACATTTTCCAGAATAGGTCGGGAAATGATAATTAAAACACGTTTAATTGACCTTAGACGCTTGCGAAAAGTTGAATTATCTCAGTTATAATTAACAGATGCTCTATTTTTATTTTAGTTTGTTGTTATTAATCTAATAACAAATTGCTTCTTAAAACATGGTGTCGACTTTGCTGGACAACTGTACCTAGCATGCGTGCGCACGTACTTTTATAAAAAACGAAGCTGAACCGAAGCCGAAGCCAAAGCTAACTTCAGCCACCTTACTTTATTTACTACTTTGAAAATTTCTCTGTGTAAATTTCTAATAAGTACTAAGCATTATTTAATATATATTATAATTGAAAACATGACAATTTTATGTGTAATTATAGTTTTTATAAAATTGACATTAATTTTATTTTGCCGACGGAACCGAAAAGAAAGCGTTTCTTAAATCATGGTGTCGAATTTGATGGACAACTGTACCAAGCGTGCGTGCGCACGTACTTTTATAAAAAACGAAGCTGAACCAAAGCCGAAGCCGAAGCTAACTTCAGCCTCCTGCACGCGCATTATGTCTCATGGCGCCCAACGTGTATTATTTTATTCAAAATCAGTTCTATAAAAGCGGCCTTGTTAAAATAATTTATAAGACAATGAATAAAGCGATCATAAAAAAGATAATAAGTAAAGCGCACAAGAATGGTTCAAAAAAAGCTGCGAAGACTCAAAGAAAGAAATTATAGAAAGTTCAAAAAGACCAAGACGATCAGAATAAGATAAAAACTAAAGAAATATGCTAAAAAAGCGAACAAGACCAACAACAGAAAAGTTTAATAAATTGAAAAAGCTACCATCTGAATAGTTTTCGGAAAGTTGGAGAACATGAAATATAATTCCTATATTATAAAAAATAAGCTTAGTTAGTTTAGATTTATGGCATATCAGCTTAAAAGGATTATTAAAATTACCTTATTGATTTATAAAATTTATACCAAACTATCAGAAGAGGTGAAAAAAGACATTCATTTAAAAAGTTTAATCTGGCTTTCAAAATTTTTTTTACAGTACAGATGAGAAAAGCAATAAAAATAAAAAAATAAAAACTTGGTAAAGTGTAAGTAAGTAAAATGTTGAAGGTGACGAAAGGTTTAAGATAAGGATGTCCGGTAAGTCTCTTCCTATTTAATGTTTATACATCTTCTCTGAAAAATGTGTTGCTAAAGATGCAAGCGGGTGATTTATAGAAGAAAATATGGTTTTTTGCGTAAGCAGATGATGTAGTATAGTTTAAAGTGGTAAAAAAAAGCGGAAAAGTTTAAAATAAATGAGGAAATGAAAAGTTTAAATATTGTTTGGGTTTACTAGTGATGAATCTAACAGAGAGCATGTTAGGTATGTAAGTAAGAAAACATAAGTAGCAGCTAAAAAAAATGAAGAAAATGGTCAATTTAGCAACGGTATAAAATAAAAACGGTAATTTGTAAGGTGTGTATTAAAAGTATTATGCTGTATGAGGTTGAAATATGGGAAATAGAAAGATAAAAAAAAATCATTAGTAGTAGAGCCATTAACAGCAAGCTACATAATTTTGCAAGAAACTAAGAGTATAAAGGTAACTTAAAAATTTAAAGAAAAGTAAATGGAAATGAAATCATTAAGAAAAGATTACAACAGAATTGTACAGAAAACAAAGTATGGAAATGGAAGAATCAACTTAATGCAAAAATAGAACAAGCTATTAATGAGAAAATTAAAAGCATACAATGGAAGATAAGAAATCGGCTATTAGGCTGCAAAAAAGACAAAGCAAAATAGATAGTTCTATAAAAAACTGCCGTTTTACTTGTAGAAAAGTTTTTCAGATGGTGCGAAGTAATTAAAAGCCTAAAATGTCTAAAATGAAATTATTTGAAATTGAGAATTGTAACCAAGAAGTAGAATAAAGTTAGTTTTGTATTAAGTAAGAATAATTTAAAGATAAAAAAAAATTGTAAATTAATCAACGTCAATACCAATCACTAAAATAATTGATGTCATTGAACGCACAACAACAACGCTCTTTAACTTTACAATCATATAACTTAGTTATTGACTATCTTCCGGAAAAAGTTACTCTAGTTGCAATGGAATTGAGAAAACCTATAGCATTTCAATATTATTGAACCGGAATGCGACACTGAAGTACCAAATATATTTCAAAATGTATCGAATGATAAAGGTACAACTAGTAATTTAAAACCAGCAAGATTATTACAAACTCTTGTACCGGCACGACGTTTTGAAGTATTTATTGATATGTTTGAGCCTTTCTCAAAAGCAAAACATAAACTAAAATGGGTAAAATTGTTACTACTCGAAATAGCCACAACAAAAGCCTGCGCAAATTTTTTTAATCAATAAAACTATATACACCTCAAAGAATAATTAGCGACAATAAACCACAATTTGTTAAAAATGTGACAAAGTGGCACACGTATTTGGATTCCAACAAAATCTTATACTCGCTTATCATCCACAAGCAAATCCAGTATAAAGAAAAAACAGGACTTGAAAACACAATTAGCTATACTATCCGAGAAAGAATATACAACATGGCACAAGTTTTTAACGACCATAATATTTGCTATGAACACCATAAAATGCGATTCTACAAGATTTGCTCCAGCTTTTCTAACGTTTGAAAAATAAATAAGGACTCTTGAAGATGAACATCAAGATTGGTGACTGGTCATTTAGAAAAAAAGCAAGAATAGCAGTCATAAAAAGAAGAAAAGTATTACTATTTGGACCAGGAGGTTTAATACTGGTAAATACACACACCAGAAGCAAAGCAGCAAACGGCTACGCATCTAAGTTTGCTCTAAAACAAGATTATATATGTCCTATATAATAAAACGACTTATAATTCCAACAACATATGAAGTTGCAAAAATCCAGCCGTTTCTTTGGAAACTTATTACACAAATGCACTGACTTTATTTAAAAAGGATAATACACCTATGCCAACGCCTGTAAAACCAATTTGAAAAAAAAGTCGGTCAAAAAAACAATAAAAGAAATTACACGTTTCATAGTATTAACAAGCCCAAATGAGTTAATCTGGATATTTTCTTTAATGGACTAACAATAATTACAATAATCTGAATATTTTTAAGTATTTCCAAATATGTTAATCTGATTTTTTTTTAATTGTTAGCGGCCTTAAGAACCACTAATCATTTTAGGTAAAAATTTAATACCAACTGATTAAAAATCTTCGACGTTTTACATCCGGTAAACCAAACACATTTTTAAGTTGACTATGACTAGCTGACACATCTTAATAAAAACGGTTAATCGTTTTTCAAATGTGAGCTGTTTACTGCTTTATACTTGTCCAATTGGCAACTAATAAAAAAAAACTAACTAATTAAACTACCAAATTTTAAAACTGCACTTTGACAACTGGCTAACCGGAGGTGGTTCAAAAACTATATTGGTGTGTAAGTTCCAAAATTTTGTACACTCGCATTTGTACCGCTATTATTTAAAAGTTATTAAACTCAAAAGTTTGCACTAACACATCTACCACATCTCGAAACTGATTCGATAGGTTTTTGTAATGTGATGCTTCTAATTTTTCTTGTTTTTTTTATCCCCATATTTCTGACTCATACAATACTCTTAACTAAACTATCAAAGATTAACCTTTTTATTCTTATACTATTAAGTTTTCACTTATGTGCTTGCTTTCGCTGTTGTTTGTACAAAATACAAATTCTAAATATTTAAAAGATTCTCTAAATCCTTGCTCATTCCATTTCCAGTCTAAATATCAAACAATATTTTGGCGTAACGAACCCAACGATAGACTACTCGAATATGAATTACAAACGGTCACATATGGAACCACGCCCGCATCATTCTTAGCAATCCGATGCTTGCACAAATTAGCCGAAGAAGAGCAAGTTAACTACCTCCAAGCGTGCAAAATAATAAAACGCGATTTTTATGTTTTATGATCTCCTTACCGGTACAGATTGTTAGAATGAATTACAGATTGTTAGAATGAATTAATTAATATTAGAGATAATATCGTTGAGGTTTTAAAGAAAGGTGGTTTCCAACTTAATAAGTGGAACTCTAATAATGAAACAATTTTAAATAACATTCCACATGATAAAAATGACACATTGATTCTATTAGATAATGATGACAGTTCAAAAATATTAGGTCTTCAATGGGATTCAACTTCAGACCATTTCACATTCCATGTATGTAAAGCAAATGAAGCCCGTATTACAAAACGGACAATACTTTCGGAAACAGCTCAATTATTCGATCCTTTATGTTTAATAAATTCGGTAATTGTGACAGCAAAATTAATAATTCAACAATTATGGAAAGCTCAATTGAATTGGGACGAAAGTGTACCCTTAAATATATATACTGCTTAGAAAACATTTAGAAACAATTTAGAAGTAATTAATAAAGTAAAAATTGCACGCCACATTAATTGTAAAGCGAACGACTTCGAAATTCATGGTTTTTGTGATGCGAGCGAAGCTGCATATGGAGCTTGTGTATATACGCGTTTCAAAAACGATGAAGGAGATCGGTGTGTGCGATTAATAGCGTCAAAATCACGTGTCGCTCCTTTAAAAACACAAACATTACCTAGATTGGAGTTATGTGGAGCCTTATTGCTTTCCCGTTTAATCAATACAATAGATGCATCATTATCTTCAAAAGGGTTATATCAAAAGGGGGTAATAAAACTCTGTGGTGCGATTCAACCATTGTTATATTCTGGATAAGATCTGAATATTTAAAATTTAAAACATTTGTGTCAAATCGAGTAGCGGAAATTCGCGAATTAACAGAGTCAACCGCTTGGACACATATCTCAAGCGAAGATAATCCTGCGGACATATTATCGCGAGGCATAATGCCACATCAAATATTAAATATGGACCAAGATGGACCACTCCATGGTCCATCTTGGCTTGTCAAAAATAAGTCGTCATGGCCCGAATCAAAATTTAAATTAACCAAAGATCTTTCTGAAATTCGCAATGCTTCGATTGCTAATATTGTTCAAAATAATTGGAACATTTGGGAAAAGTTCTCTAGTTTGTCTAAATTAATAAGAGTGACTGCATATTGCTTACGATTTATTAATAATTGCAAACTTAAATATAAACGTAAATTTAATTCACTTTCAGTGGTAGAACTGGACAAGGCAAATATAACATTAGTTCAAAGAGTACAAATGCAGTCATTTCCAGATGAATTTAAAAAACTCAAGGCAAATCAAGCCATTGACAAAAATAGCAAACTATTAACGTTAAGTCCATTTTTTTATGACACTGACCAAATCATTAGAGTTGGAGGTAGATTAAAAAATGCGTGCATTTCATTTGGTAAAAAGCATCCTATAATATTGCCGGGAAAACATGCTTTAACTAAATTAATAATCAATTATGAACATATAAAAAATTTACATTCCGGTGTAAACTTTACACTCGCTAACATAAAATCTAGATATTGGCCATTGGCCGCTAAAAATAACATTAAAGGGATTATTAGAAAATGCGTTACCTGCTTTAGGGTAAAACCAATATTTACTAACCCAATGATGGGCAAATTGCCAGAATCAAAAGTAACGGTACAAAAACCTTTTAATTCAACCGGAATTGATTTTTGCGGGCCGTTTCTCATAAAAGAAGGAATCAGAAAACAAGTTTTCCGAAAGGCACATGGTTGCATATTTGTTTGTTTTGCCACTAAGGCCATTCATTTAGAAGTAGTTAGCGATTTGTCAACCAAAGCTTTTATCGCTGCTTTACGTCGATTTATTTCTCGACGCGGAAAAATATCACATATTTACTGCGACAATGCCACGAATTTTACGGGTGCTAGTAATGAATTGAGGAATCTTAATGAATTTTTAAAAATTGAATTGTCAAAAAATGAATTGGCTAATACATTTTCCTTAGATGGAATTTGTTGGCATTTTATACCACCTAGAGCTCCACATTTTGGGGGGCTATGGGAATCTGGAGTTAAAAGCCTTAAATATCACCTTTATAGAGTTACGAGAGATTGCAAATTAAGTTTTGAAGAATTATATACATTGTTTACTCAAATTGAGGCCATCCTGAATTCCCGACCTTTATTTTCCATGTCTAATGATCCAAACGATCCTAGTTACGTTACTCCCGGACATTTCCTTGTCGGAGATTCTCTTGTATCATTAGCAGATCCCAATGTATCAGATATCCAGATTAATCGTTTGTCAAGATGGCAACATATCCAGTCGATGAGGCAACACTTCTGGAAGAGGTGGATAAGGGAATATCTACCTACATATCTTTCACGTTCCAAATGGACAACTCCTACACGACACCTTGAAATTGGAGATATGGTAATTGTGAAAAAGGACAATATACCTCCTATGAAATGGATCGTTAGACGTGTAATTGAACTTCACCCTGGAAAGGATGGAATACCTCGAGTAGCCTCCGTAAAGACCCCATCAAATGAAATAAAAAGAGCAGTAACCCGTCTAGCAGTCTTGCCAATTAATTAATTTGAAGAGACTTTGTCCCTTCAAGAAGCGCCGACATGTTCGGATTTAACTAAAATTTGTATATAATTAAAATTATAGTAGGATTACCAAAAGGGTGCATGATTAGAGAGGATTAGGAAATACCCAAAATACAGCTGTTATTATTAAATTTAAGTGCATCTATAAAGGGATTACTGTAATTCCGCAAAGATGATAATGACTATATTTTCCCAGATAATAAATCTATGTAAATTCCCCCACTTTTTACCTCTCGTTATTTGTAAATATCTTTTTAGTTTTAAGTCAAACATTTTATATATATATATATATATATATTAAAGTCGTTTTTTATTCTGTCGATAACATTCATTTACTATTGGTCGTAACAACCAAGTTTCTTTACGCGAAACAAATAGTATAGCCAATTATCAAGACTAAGATACAAAATTATTCAACACCAGAAAGTGGACAATACGTCTAGTAAAATGGCGGCCACGACTAACAAAACAGAGCATTGGAAGACCCCAAAAGAGATGGCTCGAAGACATGAAACAGTCTGTGGGCCGAAACTGGCACCAACTTGCTCTAGATAGAATTTATATAGATTTTTTTTTTCGTTAACCCACACCTAGTTATTTTCTTCCGTACACTTCCAAAATTTCTCTCTATCCACACTATCAAATGCCGCTTTTAGGTCTAGGAATAACGCATATACTTTTCCTCCTTTCTTTGCTATTTATGTTTACTATATGGTGTACAATATATACATTATTTATGGTATCTTTTATTAAAACGTGGTCTTTGGTATTGGTATTAGTATTACACATAGAGAAGATAATTTTAATACCTCTACTTACTAAAAATTAAATAGTTTACCGCACGCAATAGAACATTTACCGCGGGAACAGCAAATTAAGCGCAAAACTAGGCCATGACGGAAAGGTCAAAAAACGCGCTATGGATGCATTTTTTAAAAGCGGTAAATTGCAAAGAACACTGCCGGAGATTAAAAAAATTATGAATCCGAGTCAAACCACAAAAAGAAGAAGAGATGTAAACTTGCCAGGCAATACCAATGAGGCGAATAGAGTAAATAACACTACAACAATTGAAATAATGGGGAATTTAATAAGGGAACTTAGAGATTTAACCAGTGAGTGTTCAAACACTAAAGTAGAGATAAAAAAAGGTAGCAAATCTCCTAGAAATTAATATGGAGTGACTGGAGTTTGAAGAAATTCAGAAAACAGAACAAGAGACAAAAAATAAAATAAAAATAAAGAAAGAAATGTCGACACAAACAGTAGAGACTGGAGATAATAAGGAAGAAAATATTCAAACCCATTTCATCTTGGACTAAAAGATAATAGAAATAGTTAATGAAAACAACATCATCAAATTATTAACAAAGAATGGAGAGAAACGGATTACAAATTTGTAATAGTAGAAAAAAATAATCCAATAATGAGAAAAGAGAGTCATACTGAAGTATTAATAAACGATGATGAATTAGGAAAAGAATCGGGTATTCTACTACAAGCCAAAGTAAAATACCTAGAATTAATGGAGGAAGATGGATGATGGAGAGGAAAAAACTCCATATGTAGAAATTTTAAGAAATTTAAGCGGGAAAAACGTGGGAAATGTACACATTATAAAACAGAGAGTTGAAACAGCAGGAAAAGGGAAGATAAATATTCTAATGGCTATCGAAAAAATTCTCAACAAAGCAAAAGTATTGAATATCAATGAAATATGTATACCAATACCAACTGGAATAGCACCAAGAGAAGCAAAAAAAATTATGGCAGGAAGAACTCATACAAAAGTAAGACTCTGCGTGCCAACACAGGTACAGGTATTAGAATCAAATAGAGAAAGAAGACCAGGAATAGAAACAGGAGCTATAATAGTGAGCAAACAGGGCGTAACATTTTATTTATTTATTTACTTACTTATTTATTTATTTATTTATTTATTTATTTATTTATTTATTTATTTATTTATTTATTTATTTATTTATTTATTTATTTATTTATTTATTTATTTATTTATTTATTTATTTATTTATTTATTTATTTATTTATTTATTTATTTATTTATTTATTTATTTATTTATTTATTTATTTATTTATTTATTTATTTATTTATTTATTTATTTATTTATTTATTTATTTATTTATTTATTTATTTATTTATTTATTTATTTATTTATTTATTTATTTATTTATTTATTTATTTATTTATTTATTTATTTATTTATTTATTTATTTATTTATTTATTTATTTATTTATTTATTTATTTATTTATTTATTTATTTATTTATTTATTTATTTGATTTAAATCTTTTGAATATTTTAAATAAGTATAAAAAAACTAATCATCATTTATAAAATAATTTAAATCACAAGTCTTAAGTCATCATTAAAAAAAATGATTTAAATCAAAAGATTTAAGTCAACAAAATGATTTAAATCAAAAAAATGATTTAAGCATTTTGAATCCTTACAGCTCTGGCAGTTGATTTGCCTTTAACAAAGCCATGTTGCTCAGGTATTAAAAAGTTTTTAAACATGAGAATAAACGTATTTAAAAAACATAATTTCAAAATTTTTTGCAAAGTTTGAGATAATTGCAATTGGTCTGTAGTTTTTAATATTTTTGACATCATCACTTTTAAAAATTGGAGTTAGTTTAGTTTGTTTCCAAATGTTCTGAAATATAGAGCATTTCAATATCAAGTTAAATATATGAAGAAGGGGTTCGGCAAGGCCATAATGACAATCTTTAAAAATATTAACAGTAAAGTTTTTTTTGATTGATTTGACCGCATCACGATAATCAGATAGTGTAAAAAAGTTAATACTTAATAAAACAGAGTTATTATAAATAATGGTGTCACTAAGTTGCAAGTTAGTTTTAGTGAATACTGTTGAAAAATACTGGACAAAACTATTAACTATAGACTGAGAACAATCAAACGTCAATTTTTCCAGTGACATATCATCTGGAATTTTTGTTTGTCCTTTTCGTTCTTTTATAGATGACCATAGATGTTTAGGTTCGGCTTAAACTGACTCTTCAATATTTGAAATGTAACAACAAAAATCTACATCGATGCAATGTTTAACTTTACGTCGATACTTAGAAAGCATTAATTTGTAATAGTACGTGAGGTACGTTTTTTATATAACGCACAAAAATGCATTTTTAATTTAATATTGCTCTAGTTTCTTTGCTAAACCAGTGGGGAAATTTTGGCTTTTTATTTACTTGTAAAGGTACCGTTAATTTAATGTAATTATCAAGTATATTGTACAACTCAAAACAAGCTTTATTTGGTTCTATAGTCTGAACTACAGAGTGCCAGTCGGTAGAGGCAATCATACTATACAAAGATATAAAATTAGTTTTCTTGAAGTTATAAATAGGAATATTTGAGTAAAATGATTTGTGTATTGTGTTTTCTCGTGAAAAACTGAAACTAAGAGCTGGATGGTATTTATCTTCACGAACTACAGGGCAGTCTATACGAGTGACTTCACAATCAATCTCTTCGGAACAAATAATTAAATCAAGAAATTTATGTTGAAAGTTTGGAATATTATTGTGTTGATCCTGACGTAAAACTTATAAAATTGTTAATACGATTAGATTTTAAACAAGACACAGATGGAAACTCGCGGGCATTAAAATCTCCAGCAATTATAATATATAAACATTTGGTTTATTAGTACGGATTCTAATTTACTAAGTATGCATTCATATGAGGTTAAATATGTTTTTGGTGGAATGTATAGACAAACTAAATAACAATTTATACTTTTATATTTAACACGCAAACAGAGAATATCGACATTAGAGTCAACTTCATTATTAGAAACGGGAACTAATTCAGCATAGTAACTAGACTGAAGCGCTATTAAAACACCGCCACCACGACTGCCCCTATCCTGCCTAAACACATTGTAATTGGATGGGAATAGTTCTGAATTAAAAACAGAACTAGTGGCCTACGTTTCACTTATCATAAAAACATCGATGTCATCATTAACTAATACATTCTTGTAAAACTCAAACATTTTTGTGTTTAACCCATTGACATTTTGGTAACAATAATTTATTAAAGACTGTAACATATGCAGACTTGCTGAGACAGGCAAAACTACAGATAAAAGAATCTACATTCAAGAAGATAAGAGAAACAAAAAAGGGGAGTTGTTACTAATAACAAAGGGAAATGAGACCGAAAAAGAGATGGAAAAAATAAGAAATGGAGTGGAGGGCTACAATGTAAAAAAAGCTAACGACGTACTCACAGAACTAGTGATTATCAAAGATATTAGTCCGGAGACTACCAGAGGAGAAATATTGAAAGAAATTATGAATAAAGCAAATACAGAAGAAAGTACGATAATATCCATAAAGAATGGGTATAGAGAAAAACAAACAGCTATAGTCAAGATGGGCAAAAAAGCAAGGGAACAGACAATAAGAAAAGGAAGAATAAACATAGAACTCATAAGATGCAGAGTAGAGAAAGTAAGTAGCAAACGAAAAAAATGTTACAAATGCTGGATGAAAGGACATGTAGCGGCGGAATGCAAAGGAGAAGATAGGTCATCGCTATGCATAAAATGCGGAAAGGAGAGACAGGTCGCTGAATGCAAAAACGGAGAATATTTTATAGAATGCAGAACGATAGGACACAGAACGGGAGATAGAAGATGTCCGGCTATAAAGAAAAAAAAACAAAAAAAAACGAAGAAGAATATAGAAGACAACGACCCAGGTCACTGGAGACAACACGAAGAGCAGATCATAAATCAAAATGTATAAGTTTATACAAACAAACATAGGAAGGGGAAGAGAGGCGCACGATATACTGATAGCAACAGCAGATAAAGAAGAAATAAACCTAGTGATAGTGAGTGAACTAAATAAAAACAAACTAAATGCTAAATGATAAGAGACAATAAAACAGATGCTGCTATCTTAGCTAGGGGAAAGTGTAGGGAACGCCAAAAGAGGGAATAGTGTGGGCTGAAGTAGAAAGTATGATAGTATGCAGCTGTTATATCAGTCCAAACTGCGGAATAGAATACTATCGGGAGTGGATAGAAGAATTATAAAACAGTTTAAGAAAACAAAAAAGCAAAAAAATCATAGTAGAGATTTCAATGCAAATCCACCAAAATGGGGAGGATACAAAAGGGATTTAAAAAGAAAAAATTTAGAGAAGATGATAGCTGGGTTAAACCTTACCATTTGCAACAAAGGAGACAAACCTACGTTAGTAAGAGGAAGCTCAAAATCACATATTGACATTACCATAGCAACATGGGAAATTGCAGGTTTAGTAAATGTATGAAACGTGACAGAAGAGGAATCACTGAGTTTACACAAACATATACAATATAATACAAACGAGAAAGAAAAACAAGAGTAGACAAGAGAAGGTAGATGGAACGTAAGAAGAATGAACAAAGAGAAGATAGAGAGAGCCATAGAAACAGAAAATGTTACAGAAAACAAAAACATAGAGAAGAGATGCGAAAGATACTCAGAAAAGCTAAGAAAAGCGGCGGATGAAGCAATTTCCAGGTACAGAGGAAATAAAAAATGCAGAAAAAAACAATACAAACAGGGAGGAAAGTCAAAATACAAAGAAAAAGAGGAGAAAATACAGAGGAAACGAAGGAGGAACTAAAAAAATAACAGAAAAATCTTAAAAAGGCAAGATGCTGGAAAGAAATGATGAAATCTATAGACAATGATCCTTGGGGAAAACCTTACAAAATAAAAGAAGACGAAGGAAAAAAAGTCATAATTAAAAAATTGTTTTCCAAGGGAAAACCGGTAGAAGAACCAGAAAATGAAGAAGAAGAAACAGTTATGGCAACAGTGGAAGAGATAAAGGAGATTATAAAAAAACTGCCTAACAACAAAGCACCAGTTCTGAACAAAATAACAACAGAGATTGTTAAAGCAGCTCTAGACGGAAATGAAGTAGAAATAACTCAAATAATCAATAGATGCCTAATAGACGGAATTTTTTCAGAATGTTAAAAAGAAGCCACTCTAGTACTTGATTGAGAAAAAGAATGAAGTAGGAAAAGCAACATCTTACAGGCCAATATGCTTAATAAACACACTAGCTAAAATAATGGAAAAAGTTATTGTACGGAGAATTGAACAAAAAATAGAAGAAAAAAAAGAATGGAAAAAAGAACAATACGGATTTACCAAAGGAAGAACAACTTTAGGAGCTATAGACAAAGTAAAAGCAATAGCAAAAGAAGCAAACAGCGGAACGCAGAGAAAAAGACAACACTGTGTAATGATAGCGTTAGACATACAGAATGCATTTAGCAGCGTGTTATGGGAAGCAATTATAGAGGCGGCAAAGAAAAGAAAACTAAACAAGAAAACAATCAAGATCATATAGAGTTACTTACAGGGTAGAAACCTAGTGACCAAGAACGGAAGATTTAAACTTACGAGAGTGGTACCACAAGGTTCAGCTTTAGGACCAAAACAATGGAACCTTGTTTATAATGAGTTACTTATATACTAAAAGGAAGATTAGAGCTGGCAATAGATATGATACAGTTATGGATAAAAAGTAAGGGTTTAAAATTAACAACACAAAAAACAAAAGCAGCTTGGTTATTGACTAAGAAGACTAATAAAGAAACAGGTAAGATACAGGTAGGAGACCAAGTGATAACCATAGTGAAAAAAACCAAATACCTCGGGGTAACACTTGAAGCAAAGGGATAGAATAAACAGGTCAAGGAAGCGGTCATGAGAACAAAGGAAATGGAAAGAAAGTTTGGTAGACTCATGCCAAACAACGGAGGTCTAAGAGAAGAAACCAGAAGGCTAATAGTAGCAAAAACCAAATTGTTATACGCCGCAGAAACATGGGGAGAAGCCATGAAGACAAAAAAAAACAGAAATAAAATAAGAGGAGCTACAAGAGCCGGTTTGTTAAGGATCTGCAGGGCTTACAGAACGGTGTCACAAAAGGCAGTAGAAGTGATTGCGGCAACACCTCCCGCGAATATAATGGTAAAAGAAATTATAGAAATAAAAAAAGTAATAAAAAAAGAAAACCAATAAAAAGGAAGCTAAGTTAAGAGCAAGAGAGAAAACAATAGAAAGATGGCAGAGACATTGGAATAGAGGAGAAAATAGAAAATGGACAAGAAAACTAATCCCGGAGATAAAAGAGTGGGTAGAGAACAATCGCGAGACGTGCTATTATACAACACAAATACTGACCGTACATGAAGCCTTTGGAAAGTTCTTGCAAAAAAATCAAAAAAATCAAGAAAGACTAAAGATTATATTCTGTCAGGAAGAGACACACGATAATGCAGAACACACTCTAGTAGAATGCAAAGCGTGAAAAGAAAATAGAAGAGAACTAGAAAAAATACTGGAAAGCAAAGTAGATAAAACAACAATCATTAAGAAATGCCTAAGAGATGAAAATAAATAGAGGGCGCTAAGACACTTTGCAACAAGAGTACTAAAAAAAAAAATGAGGAGAAACAAGAAAAGCAAAATGGAAACAACAAATCAAAAAGAAAGAAATAAAGAAAGTCAGGACAATCATGCATACCAAGAAGTAAAAGAAAATAGAAGAATATTTACAGAGACTACGATACCAAACAAAATTGCAGAGATAAGGAGAAAGAAAAAAGAAATGTTGAAATAATGCAGAATAACAGAAATAACGAGGCAAATACCAAATGGTAGATACGCTATGGTCAGAATACACCTGGCAACGAGAAGACACAAAGAAGTAATCCCAGATGGAAATACAAGGATATCATTGGAGGTAAAACTAACAAATTTAGGACTGCCAAAAAGAATACAGCTAATGGAACTGCATAATCTATTCATAAAGGAAAGAGGATACAATAAAAAAGAAGCAAACGAAAACCTAAAAAAACTAAGAACGCATCTGAGGACAAACCAAATAATTAGAATAAATGACACACGGATTGGAGAAAGAAAAAAATGTAAAGCTGGATGTTAGTGCAGATAAAAAAAAAATTAAAAAAAACATAAGAGACAAAAAAGGTAAGGGCTATAGGGAGAGAGGGGCCTGATACAGCATGACTATTTGTTTTTTGATGTAATATTCTATTTTCTTATAGAAATTTTTTGAAATAATCTTTTTCATTTTTTCCTCACTTGTCTGTTTATAAAATTTTAATATTTTTGTCGTTTTGTTATTGATCATATTTTTTAAAATCTTAAACTTAATCTATGGTTTATCTTTGATTTTTATAAAATATATAAAGCATATTCTGCTATAATCAACAATAAATGTGACAAAGTATTTTGAGTCAATTTATTTAGATACTTTGCATTTATATGTTCCAATCGTCTATGCCAGAGATTTCTGGATACTGTTATTAATCTCATATTCTCCTTTTTTAGAATTAGTTTATTTACATTGTTTGCTAGCTTAGCCATTCCAACAAGAATACAGTTTTTGTTATAAATACTGCAACCTTCTTCATCAAATTCTACTTTGTTGTTGCTGATGATTAGCTGACCAACAGGTAGTAGATTCATAGTTATATCCAAAACAAACTACACATTGGTTAAAATAATATTTAAATTTTATTGTTTATTACTGCAAATATTGGAGTTTTTATTTCATCGACAATAATTTCCGATAGTTTTAGTGCTCTTTCATTTATTAGACTTTTAGCTGTTAAATAAAAACTTGCTTCACTATCTACGTACTAATGTGTGTTTTTAAAATTGCCGTTTTCAAACACTGCACTTAAAGCATATGTTTACTTATTCAAACAATTTGAGATGAAATGTTCCGTTTGTTTATATTTAAACAAATGACATTACTTTTGTTTTTGTTCCTTTTGTCTGTTATCTTTCCAGCATTTTTGTCTCTATCGCTATCTGTCAATTTTTTTCTAAATGTTTTTGTTTTGCAGCAAACGTTCCGGTCTCTTTGCTAGCGCTATCTTCTTGCATATTCAGCAGCTTTGTTTTAATAGAGTCTGATGTAACCTTGATTCCAGAATGTTACACCGCCGTTATCATAGGTGCAAATTTTACATGCAATTCTGCTAGGAGTATTGAGGTGTTCATGGGTCAAAAATTAAAACTAATTTTGCTTTAGCTTTTGTCAACACATTTGTGTCCGTTTCAGCATTTTGTTAACCTTTCCAGAATGAAAACGTTTTTGATGACAAACAACCAGTCTTTATAACTTTCTTTCAAGTTAGCTTAGGCACACTATTTAAAATTTTCACAGCCATATTTACTATTTATCAATTTTACTAAAACGTACTATTAACTTTTTTGCGGCAACCCCTGGACTAACTTTATTTATAGTATACATAACCGTACATAGTTTATAGTATAATTTTAACACCTCTTCGCTTTATGATGCCGGCTTGTCTGTCTGGAATTATCTCATTCATACCCAGTTCTTCATTCAACTTTTCTTCTGTTTAGTACTGGACTCTGTATTATGTCTGCTCTATATTAACATTAAGCATTGTGGCCTTTCTGCTAAATATGTTTTGGCGTTTTTGGTTGAGTTATTTTTGATGCACTGGGGTGCGTGCCCTCGGTGCATATTTTTGTGTTTGGCTGACAACGCTCTTTTTAAACGCCATATTGTAAGATAGACGGATATGCACCGGCAAAGAGCAACATCCTCTACGTCAAACAGATGATTTTGTTCTATTATATCAAAAAAACAACACAAACTAAGTACACTAATTAACAACGACGTAATAAAATTTTATAACTAGTTAATTTAAAACAAACTATCAATGATCACCAATAAGACTGAATACTTAATATGTGTAAATAAATAAACATAACTTTAATATAGACCTACAGTACAGTAATTCAACAACCTATTAAAAGAACCAAACAAAATACTTAGGATTATTAATTGATGACAAACTTAACTAGCTATATCACATCAACAACATTAAAAAATGTATTGTTTATTTTATGCACACACAAGATGCAATAATAGGTCTATCAATGTATCAAATCACCTGTTGTTTTCTGTATCTTATATGATTACTGTTTGGTGCTCATCTTTGCAAATACAATTAAACTCTATGCAGCGTTTACTAAAGAAATGTTTAAAGATACTGTTTGATTTACCATACTTGCTCTCACTTTAGATTGAAACTTGAGAAATATAAGTTAATCTTTAAAATAAAACATAAACTATTCAAGACCAATATCAACATTACTATTAATAATCAGATTCATAATTACTTGACAAATATAAAAGAACATAAAAATAATAACAAAAATTTTTTTTTTGTAAATTATGTAATTATTAAAAAATAGTTAATAATGTTTCGAAATGTGTGTAATGTTCCAAAATGAATGTAAATGCATGATTCGTCTTTAAACAAGCTGCAGATGCTTTTTGACATATAAGAGAATTTGTATGTGTTTAAAAAAAATGAAGAACATATAAAACTTTATCAACTATAGCACATCCAACAAAACAGGACCTTCTGTGATTTGATACATATTTTGTGCTTGGTTATAGTATAGATGTTAACATCTATATTTTTAGTTTTGATATAAGACCCTACATTTTTCAACAATTTTATAAAAAACAAATTTTTTTTTACAATTTTAAAGACTTATTATTACACAAGCATAATGTAATGAGTATTTTTAATTTAATTTTTTTTTTATTTCAATACATACTACTGTTAATTTTGTTTTTGTTGTTATATCCTTTTTAATTTATTTAAGATTAATTAATTTGGGAATAGGATAGTTAATTATTTCTTAACTATCCTATTCCCAAATTAATTAATCTTAAACTACTGTTAATGTAAACTAAAATATACGTGCACATAACCTGAAATTGCATACTAGTTCTTTTATACTACTTTAGTTTTCAGTACTATGAATATTAAAAAAAAAAACAAAATTTATTATTTTTACCTAAATTAGGCTACAAAGAAAGATATTAAATATCATATAAAAATTATTTGCAGTTTGCTGATATGTATATTAAAGAAAAAGTATAAAAACTAAAAATTAACATAAAGGATTTCTTAGGTTTTGAAATATTAAATAAGTCACTACAAAGTGTTAAATTGTATTGTAGCACTTATTCTAGTCTTGTTTTGACAAAACATAAATGTGGCAACTTTTCTGAATTCTGTATAAACTAAATATATTTTTATTTTACAAATTAAATAATCAAAAATTATTTGAACAAAATTGGCACAGGCAAGTATTTCAATAAAAAATGTATAATTGAAAATTATTGATTCATATATTTTATGTCAATGAACATTTTGTTTTCTATACAAAAATCTAGTTCAAGTTTTGAATCCTTTAAACTTCACTGTCCTTAAAATACATATTGTAGATTGTGAATGATTTACTAACACCCTGTATATACAAATAGGTATTGCGAGTAGGGTAGGGTATTTCCTTATGCCATTGTTGGTAGCAATGGCTACATTGGCAGCACTGCAAGCCACGCTACAACTGCGGCCTTGGTTGTTTCTCAACGCAGTAAATTTTTCTCTTTCCGTTTCGTTCGTGATAGTGAACACACGTCGGCGACATGACGTAAGTAAATCTTTGAATATCTTTGTAATCTTACTTTTAATATTTCACAATTTAAAATAAATCGTTGTTTTAAATGTTCCTTTTTATTATTTTATATATATTTTTATGAAGGAACGATTTATTTTCAATTTTTAACCATGTTAGGTTATGTACATAAAAATATCTAATATTTTAGGTCAAAAGTATCCCGTGATACATTCTATGAATGTGTCAATGCAGTTTTGGACACATCCAAAGAAAAGAAGAGAAATTTCTTGGAAACTGTGGAAATACAAATTGGTCTGAAGAATTATGATCCCCAGAAGGACAAGCGTTTCAGTGGCACCGTCAAGTATGTAAACCTGATCTGAAACATTTATAGGTGAAAATTGAAAAGCATTATACCTAAAAATGGTTCAGTTAGTCAGGATGCTGAGGGCAACCCGGCGGACCTGCACCCAGGGTCATAAAATAACTGGGGAGATAGTGGTAACATTATCGAACAATTCTTTTTTTAAACACAGGTTAAAGGAAGCCCTTGGTAAGTTCGGTTAGATGTGTTCGTTTTTATAATATTTAAAGGAATTTTTATATTTTCTGAAATGGTTAACTTGTTGCATTGTATATCATGTGGTCGATATTGTAAGATTAGATTGAACAAGTCTATCCTTCTGAACTATTATCACTATCTACAATGCTTTTTCTTAAGTGAAAATATAAGAATTCTTGTCTGTATTTGTAATTTTTCGATTATCAATTTAACGTTTGGAGAGGAATTTATCCTAATCACTTAAAATTTTTAATTGGCATTATTGTTATATTAAAAACTGCAATAAAATATATTAAAGCTGCAGGCAGCACAGCTAGGGTGTTTTTGCGAGAGAATTGGGGTGAAAAATAATGGAATCTGATAGTACTAACATATCTCAAAAATTGGATGATGACGAAAGTCTTGTTTATACTAAATAAGAAATGGTGCTAAATTCAAACTGCTTTACTTTCTAAGGCTGCCAATCTGATCATATCCCAATTTGCCAAATTTAAAGTTTTTTTTTTGTTAAGTTATGTATTTAAAATTAAGTTTATCATCCGGTATGGGGGGTTCTTAGTGTAGATATTATATGAAGTTCTACACCATGGATGTTAAATTTGATTATTTGCATATTATATGACTTAATTTGATATTAAATTAAAATCTATTTTTTTGTTTATTGCTTCACACTATTGCAATACTGTTAAATCGGATAGCGACTGTTTCTATCATAATTCGATGATCAGCAATAAAACAATGAGCAACTGCTAACAACCAAATTATAATTAAACTTCACATCTGACATTTAAAATTGAGAAGCAGAAAACTTCAACCTCAAAGTTAATGCTAATATCAATTCAAATATAATATAGTTATAGAACTGTATTCCGCATGGTTATACAATACTTGTGCGAGAAATACCCTGACATACAGTTGCATCATTACGCAAGCTTGTTCCATCACTAGTTTTGGCTAGATGTAAACATTATCTCGGAAGTGTCAAACTTATCTGACTCGTTGGTTTCAATCCACAGTAATTCTGAAAGGGCTTTATAATGATTTAAATAAATAAACGTAAATTAGTTTATCTCTGTGGAAAAACCTAAATCATTATTAAAATTAATATTACTTATAGGCTAAAGCACATTCCCCGTCCAAAAATGCAAGTATGTATTTTGGGAGATCAACAGCATTGTGACGAAGCCAAGGCTAATAATGTTCCATTCATGGATGTTGAAGCTTTAAAGAAATTGAATAAGAACAAGAAACTTGTTAAGAAATTGGCAAAGAAATATGATGCTTTCCTTGCATCTGAAGCTTTAATCAAACAAATTCCTCGTCTGCTTGGACCCGGTCTTAACAAAGCTGGTAAATTCCCTGGTCTTCTCTCACATCAAGAATCAATGACGCAAAAGATTGATGAAGTTAAAGCTACCATCAAATTCCAAATGAAGAAGGTAATTTATTTAAAAAATAGTTTACATAAATTATATGAATTAATATTAATTGCATGATCAAGCCAACAAATTGATGTAATCCAAAACAATTTGTATGGAAGATTGATGCAAAAGTAAATTGCTAATTTCTGTATTACTTTGTATTCGCTCTATAGTGTTTATAATTTATAGAAAAGCAGACAATTAATTTTAATTAAGTCATTTAATAAATTTTATTATATTTCTAATTTTTTATTTTCTTCTATTGTAGGTGTTGTGTTTATCTGTAGCTGTTGGACATGTCGATATGACTCCTGATGAATTGGTGCAAAATGTGCATCTTTCAATCAATTTCTTGGTGTCTTTGCTCAAGAAGCACTGGCAAAATGTCAGGTCTCTTCATGTTAAATCATCGATGGGACCCCCACAACGTCTTTATTAAATAGTACATAAATTATATGTATTTAAAATAAATACTTTGTAAAATATTTTTGTTTTGTTTACATATATTCTTTTTAAATTGTCAAAATATTTATATATATGTAAAGTTCATTTCAGCTAAACTAACACTTTAGAAAGCAAGTTAATTTAAACAATATCTAATAAGTGTTTGTTTTTTACCCAGATTGTAGCAATTCTATAAAGGTAATGCCAGAATTACAAGGCATTTTTTGATGAATCTTCAAAAAAATTGTGAATGGCTTAAAATTTGTGTAACAAAATTGCCAAGTGAAAATTTGTATAAAAAAAGAATTTTATGCGATAATTGCATAAAATTGTTCAAACATTTATTGTACAAAAATGCACAAATGATCAATTTTATTATAGATTGAAATTTTAAGAACATGATTAAGCTTTTCGACGCAAAAAATTACGCATTAGCAGTTTTAACAAAATGGTTGCTTATATTATAAATGCTATTGTTAATTATAAAGAAAAACTAAAAATTTACTTCTTAAAATTTCAATCTACAATATAATAGATCATCATTTGTGCATTTTACAAATGATCATAAATTTTATTGTGGATTGAAATTTTAAGTACAAGTTTTTGCTTCTATTTGACTGTCAAATCATTAATCTTAATTGAGATATTGGACGCCAACTAGTTGCTCCGGAGCCACGGCTTCGGAAGCAGTGTGTAATAAGTAGAACGGCATGTCTGACGTGTTTCAAGATTCGCATTCTTTACCTGAAATGGGTAATTTACCTCAGGATAATCAATACTAGTTTTTACACTTTTTTTTATTTTTTCATATACCCTCCGCAATTACAATTTTAATAAAATAAATGTTATTATTGGGGCAATTCCATTTCAAACGGACCAGAGCTAAGGGGGGGGGGGGGTTGCGTTGAGAAACTTGCTTATGTATTTTTTTTTAGTTTCTATAACTTATTAGTAGTCTTTTGATCGATATATGAGAGTATGAAACCTATTAAAAAAAATTCTACGATTTTTTTAAGTTTTTTTGACGTTTTTTAACTTAATCTCATTTTTTATTTAAAAACCGCAACTTTAACTCAAAAAAATAAATTTACTAATGAAATCAATCAGAAATTTTCCGTAGAATCCAAATCTGGCGCCATTTCAAGTTTATACCCTGTCTATAAGCCGCAAAAGCCATAAAACCATGTTTTTGTTCTTAGTGGGCTGTGCAAAAAGGAGCATTTTTTAAATTTTTTTTATCGCCATAGTTGACGTATTTTGATGTAAATTAATTAAAAAATATAAATTTGTTCTGTGTATTTGGGTTTTAAGCGTCTAAAACTCAAAAAATCTGCAAAGTAGGCCTATTCTTCAACATAAACTCTTACAAATGCACGTTTAGCCGCGCTCAGAGGAACAATACACCAAATATTATTAAAAATTTGAATTCTGGGGACAATTTTACATAGAAAATTGTCAGTGTTGTACTCATTGTGTATAGAAAAGTCCATCTAGAAAAAAATGTTTACAAAATTTTTATGCAAAAAATGCGTTAAAAATTAATTATTTTTTTTTATTTAAAAAAAATATTATAAACACACTAGGGTGTGGTTTAAAACTTTTTTTTAACAAATTTTAACAAGCGACAGGCAGATTTATGTTTGAATGCCAAAAATAATAATATTTTTAAATTTTTGCGCCGATAGATCGAGTCTAAATTTGTGCCGCATGCGCAAAAACTATCAAACAAAGAGTAAAATGGCCAAAAATTGGTTTAAGTGACAAAAAAGTCTTTGTTAAACTTTTGAAATCAACTTAAAAAAATATAATCTAAATAATCTTTAAAAAAAAAAAATGTTAAGAAAATTTTGAACAAATTTTTTTTCTAGATGGATTTTTCTTTGCCAGATAAGCACGACACTGACTATTTTCTATGTAGAATTGTTTGCAAAACTAAATTTTTTAATAATATTTGGTGTATAGTTTCTCTGAAAACTGTTAAATGTGCATTTGTAAAAGTTTATGTTGAAAAATAGGCTTATTTTTGCAGTTTTTTTGAGTTTTAGACGCTTAAAACCCAAATACACAGAACAAATTTATATTTTCTAATTAATTTACATCAAAACACGTCAACTTTAGCGGTTAAATTTTTTTTAAAAAATGCTCCTTTTTGCCCAGCCCACTGAGAACAAAAACATGGTTTTATGGCTTTTGCGGCTTATAGACAGGGTATAAACTTAAAATGGCGCCAGATTTGGATTCTACGGAAAATTTTTGATTGATTTCATTAGTAAATTTATTTTTTTGAGTTAAAATTGCGGTTTTTAAACAAAAAATGCGATTAAGTCAAAAAACGTCAAAAAAACTTAAAAAAATCGTAGAATTTTTTTTTATAGTTTCATACTTTCATATATCAATCAAAGGACTACTAATAAGTTATAGAAACTAAAAAAAAATACATAAGCAAGTTTCTCAACGCACCCCCCCCCCTAGCTCTGGTCCGTTTGAAATGGAATTGC
This sequence comes from Tachinus rufipes, assembly GCA_963932245.1. Classification (NCBI taxonomy): domain Eukaryota; kingdom Metazoa; phylum Arthropoda; class Insecta; order Coleoptera; family Staphylinidae; genus Tachinus; species Tachinus rufipes. The sequence goes on along the minus strand of OZ010745.1, from coordinate 63,147,216 downwards.
CCATTGTTTAACTATTGAAAAAAAATTCCATGGTTTAACGTTTCTTATCTATGGTAGGATTATCTTTAACCAATAATTAGTTTTTTTTTAATTTGCTACAATTAAATTAATATATTGAATTGTTGAGGCTGATACATTTGAACTCCATTAACATTAATAATAAAACAATGTGTTCATTATACCTGATGAAGCCACTGTGTGGCGAAACAATTGTTGTATACAATAAACTTTTTTTGAACTATTACACTATTTGTGTTTTATTATTAAATTAATAGATAATAGTAATTTATTGCAAATTTAATTTTTTTAATTAGAGATTGATTAAAATAATGATTGGGTATTTGTAAATTAATTTGATTAATAGCTAATAAAAAAGGGAGTTTGATTTGTAGTGCAAAAAACGCTAGTTTTTTAATGTATCATTTTAGTAGTGGTAGGTACACTCTAACATGTGAATATCGGGGTAGTTAAAATAAGTTGTAAAACCTGTTTCTTTTAGAAGAAATAATGAGTTTTTTCAAATATTTCTTGGAAATAGTGATTTTAATGTTTACCGGTTTTTTAATCTGTTTCCCCTGAACAAAATAATCCAATAAGTCACCAGAGTAAGTTTTCATAGACGTTTGTCACTTTTTAAGTAAAGTTAATGTTTATTGTAAACATGTAAAGATTAATTTAATATAATAAAATGTGAAATGTAAACTATTGAATAAATTTTAAATAGTGTGAAGTGTGTTATACACAAACTATGAATTAAACAGAATTGTTAATTGGATATTTAACGGTATTTACACAAAAACAAAATGCTTTTATAGTAAAGACTCATTATCGCATTGGAACTACCAATAAGGATGGTACCTGGTCGTACTCTTCAGTCGTGTCTGAATTAGTTTAATAAATCTTTTCCCATTACAGGAGTTTGTTATGAAATGTTTGTGAATCACAAACTATGTAATTGCCATCCATTGTAACTGAAGAGGTTGTTTACAATATACATAATAATGAAATAATGAATAAGATCTTTTTATTGAAGCTTGGTTGTTGTCGATTCTCATAACTTACACAAAATAACTTTACACTCAATTGAAATTAGTATTTGAGTTGGAAATATAAGGCAAAAAATAAATGGATCTATATTTTTTTATGAAACAATGCACTATAATTTTTGATGGATTTCTTCAACAATTGCGCGACAATGAATTGCAGACTGGTTATTTTCAGCAAGACGGAGTTAGGAAAGGAGACACGTCAACGTGAATAGCTATCGTCCAGTTGCAGTTCTAAACACTTTTTCTAAAGTATTTGAAAAAATTATAGCAGAACGCATCTGGAAAAGTACAAAATACTATGCGATAACGAGCATGGATTTTGAACAAACATGTCTACGGAAAGTCAGTAAAAATGTAAGTGCAGGCCTGTGCTCCGCATTTCTTTTTTATGATTTTTCAAGAGCTTTTGACATAGTGGCTGTATGCCATAGAAATGCGTGGTAATGTACTTGATTTAATAGTGTTATTTTTTCAGACCGTCAATTGTACATTGGAATAGATCGGACTATCTCCGATACATACAACATTACAAAAGGTGTCAAGCAAGATTCTACATTAAAATCACTTTTGTTTTTCTTATTTATTAACGATCTCCAAAAATGTGTAAATAGAGGTCACAATCAATTTTGCAGAAGTGCAATAAAATGAATCTTATTTTAAATGCCGACAAAACAGCAATTATATAGAAGACCCAATCGTTAATGTTTCCGCATGTACAAAATTTTCGGGTAGCTATGTTGGTGATAAATTTTCATGGGAAAAGCAAATTGATTATGTGTGCTCCAAACTTAACAGCGCATTGTATGCAATTCTTAAATTAAAAAATAAATTTTCCAAAAATGCTTTAAAAAATGTTTGTTATGCTTTAGCTTATTATCATTTAGCGTATAATATATTAGCATGAGCCACCTTGTCAGATATATCTAAAATTTTTATTGTTTAAAAACGAGACTAATTTTTAATCTTAATCAAATGGACATATGCACATTAGTTTAAAAATAATAAAAAATTTAACCCTTCCTTCTGTATATATATATTTAAATGTGCCTTACATGTGCATCAATGACCAGCACAATTTTTTAATGAATGGCTCATATCACGGATACAAAAGTAGAAATTGCTTTAATATAAGAGTACCTTCTCACAATACCTCATACTTTAAAAGAACAGCGATATACTTATGTATTAGACATAATTATATACAATAAATTGCCAGCTAACATCACTGTGCTAATATAAATTATTTAAAAAAACCTTTTAAGCAATTCTTAGAGAATAAATGTGTCTAGTGTGCTCTATTGAGCCTGTTGTACATCTATGCTGTTCTACTCCTTTAGCAGCTCTGTCTTTTCAATAAAGTCCAGTACCATTAGCAAATGGGTTGTATTTAGCATATCTGCGGTTGGGTTATGTTTGCCAAAGATGGCTGTGCGTAGCTGTTTGAAAGCCTTGCATTCATTCAGTAAGTGTATTAGCGTCTCGTCTTCTTCCATACATCCTTTTCAATTTTTATTCTATCCAAGTGCTTGTTGAGTCTACAGTGTCTTGTTATCAGTCCTGTGAGCCTTGGCAGTCTGATGCAACTATTTGTGTTGCCACTGTTTTAATATTATGCGATGGTCCTTTTAAAAATATTCTTGAATCTGTCAATCTCTTACAGTCCTTCCACAAGTTGCTATGTTTCGCCTAAAGTCTGCTGCGGATTATTTCTTTTCCGGTCTTGTATGGAATTTCAAAAGCAGGCTCTAGTCCAGTGAATGTTATTTTGCTTTTTTTTGGCAAGCTGATTTACCATGAGGTTTTCTTTTGTTCCCTGGTCTTTTGATATCCATACCAGGCGAATTTTGCAGGTTGTTGCCACTGCTTCCAGATTGTATATGCAGGTCATAGCCAGTTTGAGTTTTATTACTGGCGATTGCAATGCCGCTTGACTGGTTTTAGTCCCTTCTCGATTATGTCCCTAGCGCACCATTCAATAGCAGCTACCTCTGCCTAAAAAATTGAGGCATGTTTACCCAGAAGTAGTAAAGTTTGCTTTTCTTGGTGTATCTTTTTGTAGATTTCAGCCCCTGGAACCCAGTTGGTCTTTGGATCCATCTGTGTACCAAATAGTTCTTTTAATTGTTCTCAGGTATCTATTGTTTATCCATTGTTGTTACATCAAATTTCTTACTGATGCAGTGGCCCATCATGAAGTCCGACCTCATCATTAGAGTTTTTTCTTCATGCAACACATTTGTTATGTTAGGTCTGTAGGTCTCAAGGTTTACATTGTGTTCATTTATCTGCAGCCTGTATGCTGCTTGTCTAGTTTTCGCCATTACCATCAGCTGAAGTGGCGGTAACGATAGTAGTACTTTCATAACTACCGTGGGCGTCGTTCTCATTGCTCCCGTTATCAGCAGACATGCTAGCCTCTACTTTTTTGGTCGTATATTTGAGAGTGGTTTTTTCTCCCTACTTAATTGCTGTGTATGTGATAATGAGTTTTACCACCACCGTTTATAACTATCTGGTCATATTAAGTGTTAATCTCTATGTACGTCCGACTATCATATTGGTTGCAAAAAGTACCTGAATAGCTTTTGTTGTTATACTTGTCAGGTGTGTGTTGGAAGTTTAGCCTAGTGTCAAGTCCATACATTCTCAGATAGAACTTACTTACTCACTTACTTATTGCTAAAGGTTGTATTCAATATTACATATGCGACTCGTTCATAATCAAGTAGAAGTCAATTCCTTATACGGGTGCAAATGCAAAGTTTTCTTTACATTTTCATATAAAACTCCAGTTTAGGCAGATAGTTTTTTCATTAATTTTTGTAGATTTGTCAATGCTGTATGTCGTGAACAACCTCTTTAGTTAAAATGGATGACCTGCTAGGTAGTTTCTTCTACAAGTGCAGTTCTTTCTTTTAAACCGTTCAATAATTAGTGATTCAAAACTTTTATTAAATTCAGGCACGATTGACTAAAGGCACAGGCCGTTGCCATCAAATAATTAATTGATTAAATTGCGATAATGAGTCTTTACTATAAAAACAGTATGTTTTTGTGTACACTACACACTATTATGCGTATCTTTATCTAAACAATGACGAGTATCTATGACAAACTCTTGTCTTGTTGAAACAAGCTTGTTTTTAATTCAATTCACAATCCTGTACAATTACCTGTTATTATTATTATTATATTAAATACTGAGTATTAAACATATTTTCAATCATAAGTAACCGTATATAAACATACATTTGCTATTTTTCATAATTGCCAATTAACAAATAGAAACATTTTGTTAAGTTTATTAATTTATCCATATACTGACGTTCATAAAAAACGCAACACAAGTCATTTGGTAAATTAGTCAGACTTTTATGTCCCAAACATGCCCAATGGATAGGGTGACAATATATTATTCTTATAATTATTGAAATTATTGTTTTTTGTTAAAAAGTTTTTAAATAATTCATCATTGTTTTTATTTAATTCTTTATAATTATATTTATTAGCACAAACAAAATTGTGTTATGCCTTAAGAATTTTTTTCAATCTTTAAAATATTTAGTTGCCTAAATTGTAAACCTCGAATTTTTTTGTTCACACTGTAGGTAATATATTTTACAACACACAAAAAAATAGACAGGTTCGTCGGTTAGTAAAAAAAGTAAAAATATCAGCTCGGCAGCCTTCACTCTTGGCTTTGTTAGTTTTCAACAACCTGTATTTTTTTAACCGAGTATTATATAATAACATCTTTATTACAAAACTATTGTTTAGAATGTATTATATTTTTTTAATTTTAAATATTTTACAATTAAAAAAATAAATAAATTATAATTTTGTAAATAAACTCTTGATTTATAAGGCAAAGACAGCTAGAGTCAGGAACAATAGAAATGTTATTAATAAAAGAAATATACGCAATAATCATAGTTATTTTCTGAATCACTGAATTCGCTTTAATCGCTCTAGTGATCTAAAACGGTAAGCTCCGAAGTTTCAGATTAAGCATCTAAAAATACATCATGTTATCATACATAATCATATAAATATTTTTTTACATTTATTACATACCTGAATTTGTACGCCTGGAGAGTACATGATCTATGACCAAAACTTTTGAACGAATCAAGTTTAAAATGATCATCTATCTCTTTCCATCCACAATCGATTAGGAAAAGTTCAGTTAACATTTTTTTTTTTAATTTCTTTTTACTTATTTACGATTGGCATGCAAAAAATAATCATAAGCACCACGGACAATAAAGCATTTGCAGCACTTTGATGTCTGTCGCCTACGTTTCACTCGTGCGGCCAAACATCGGCGTGCTGCAAACATTACTTTTCTGCCCTTGATACTTGATAAACTATCAAGTATGCATTGCGCCAAATACTTGTGGTGAAGCACGCCTTAAAAAAATGTTCTATTAATTCGAACTTGCACGGTGGCAAACTTGATGCGTTATTTTTAAATTGTTTATTAATATTAACAAATTTGCACCTCCGTCAAGAAAATTTGAAACCGTGCTTTGTTAATTTAGTTTAACTTTTTCAAAACGTATAAATTTACAAACAAATTGTTCAATTTTTTTCAAATACTTCACTTCTGTTGTCTTTGCTTATTTTAGCAAGATCAATAAATGCGTTTTGAAAATCTATATTTTGCTAAATCAATTGCTTATTGGTTTCTTTTTTTTGAAGAACTCAAGATTAAAGCGCATTCAATAAAAGCGTGTGGTCCTGGCATTGCAAATGTAATTTTCCAACTCTTTAAGTAACTTTGTTGGTTATTTGTTGATGGTTACCAGCACTAACTTTAATCTAAATTTTTGATCAGCTAAATTTTCAATATTTCAACGTAATAATTAGAATGTCAGTTTTTTTTTTTTTTTTTATTTATTACTAAATTTATTATAATATATTTACATATGTATTTACATTTTTTTTTAATTTCATTTTTTTTTCTCCCCACTTGCTGCTTTGCACTGTTTCCATATATGGTAGGCTGCAGAGCTTCGTATTCGGGGCACCATTTTTATTTTCTCTTTCCATTATCTGAGCATTAAATCAAATCATTTACAATAATATGATATTATTTTAGCTTCTTTGCGTGATGTGCATGTAAAGACTTCTTCAACAGTCTTTAGCACTTTTCAATCGTTGACTTTATATTGATAATGTCGCTATTTCATCATTAACACAGTGCTTAATGAGAAATTTAAGTTTTATTAGATGCTTGTACTGAGTCTGTACAAAATTCAGTCTAACGTGGATTGTAGAGCAAGTGGCACTAACTCACGAGGCAACCCGCTCACAAGGTCTCGCCAGTTTCACTAACCAATTTAGTCAACCAAACATTGACTTACTTTGTGACTTAAAAGTTAATTTCTCTAATATTTGAGGTCTTAAAACGAATTTAAATTCTGTTCATCGGCATCTTGAACATAGAAACCCCATATCCTCTTTTTAACTTAGACCAAAGTAAACAATAAAGATCCAGTTTGCTTTAAGCTTCCCAACATAATGTTTAAGCTTATATCCATATAAACAACAAGCATATTCTAGACTCAACCGCTCAATAGCGGGATTTTTTGGTGGGCGGTAATGGTTTTGTCCAATGCTGGTTACTTTCGGTTTTTTCCAATTTAATTAATGTTTTAAAACATTAAAATAAAAAAAAAATTAAGTATTATTTTAAAAAATTTCATATCATTATTAAAAAACATTTTCATTAAGTTTTCATAAAAATCTTTATTGTTTAAAGTTAAATTTCTGAAAATATATAATTTTATAGTGGTTTTAGCAGCTAAATTTTGCAAAAGTGCGACATTAAGTATTTAGTAAGATATTATTATTATTATACAGCAGGTGGGCAGTATGAATTTTTTTCTACCAATAGAGATGTTAAAGTGGGCGGTAGGTATGAAAAGGTTGAGTACCCCTGTTCTAGACTGACAACGTACAAAGTTCAGGGCATTGGTTATAGTAGCATAAACTAAACCTTCCCAATAAGATAATTTTTGTAATAGGCATATACCGTTTTGACAAACTTTTTCAAGGCAATCATAGAAAACTAACATAATTTTATTAAAAGGTTTTAATACCAAATGGTTAAGTCACTCATATTCTACAACACTGTCTGGTCAAAAAGCTATGATTTTTGCTGTTTCTCATAATCTTACTCAACTTATTCGACAACCCACATATATTTCTAGTAATGGATTTTTGGTAAAGCAAAATTATTAGATATGTATTTTTCAACTATTCTAGAGATTACAAACAATTACTGTTGAGGCTGCTTTAGAAAATTCGGATCATTCACTTATTACTTTTGTTGTTAAAACTTCTCTTCCTATTACTAGGCAAATATTAACCGCGTCTCATCTATCATTATTCTTAAATAAACTTAGTAACAATTAAATAATTTCTTTATCATTTTGATTTTAATACTCATTGCTTATATTATGAGAATCCAGATATGGCAGAAAAGAATTAAAAAAAATAAATAAAATCAGAATGTAAAACAAAAGTAGTTGTACTCAATTCAGACAAAAAAAGCAGTTAATAAGAAGCAAAAAGCACTAAACAAATATATCAGTAATTGTTCCGATCAAAATAATCAAGATTATAAAAAAACTTGTGAGCACTGTAACAATCTAATACAATCTGAAGAAGATAAGATTGATAGAAACAGAGCTCATCAAATTTTTCGCCTTTCCATAAACAACAAACATTTTTATAAAACAATAAGTGGAAGAACATCAATGTGATGAACTTCGCCTTTTTTGTAGTTTTGCAAAATAAAGATGATTATTATTATATTATTATTATTATAAATTTATGGCATTGAATATTCTGAACAACCTAATCTTAAAATACAATTTGCATCTAACTTTACTATTTTAAATCCTCCGATTGTTGTACCTACAATGCCGATTAAACAATATCTTCTTAAATTAAATAACAAATAGTTATTAGGTACAAATAAAATAGAATGAAATCTATTATTCTTAAAGCACTTACAAATAAATTAGTTTCTATTCTGACTAAATTATTTGCCTTATTATATAAAAAAAAATATTCTAAAATTGTTGGAAATGTTCAATCTATACCTAAAAAAGAGACTAGTTTGATTCTTCAAATTATAGACCAACTTCATTACTATCAAATCTGTTTTAATTTTTACAATGTCAAGTTCTACAAAATAACTTTATCTCAAATTCCCAATATAAATTTTGCTTAAAACTTTAATTTACTGACTATTGGCATTTGCAAACATCTAATTCTTTGAGTACAAACACTCAGGCAAGCAGTTGGACGCGCGAGATACTTCAGTTCAAACTATATGTTTGCGATAATAAACTGCAGTACCTTGTTTATTCACGAAAGTGTTAGTCAGTGAAATGTATAACTGGGACGCGCACGCAAGTGAAAGATTGCGTTAAAATTTGGTCTTGATTTAGAACGGCAAAGTGTACACGCCGCAACATCTGTCCTTTTCTAACGCACGAGTTAAAAAGAATCATCATACACGCCGGAACCTCTTCTCTTTTCAACAAGCAAGACCGACATTCATATATGGGCCAGTTGTTATGGATTTTACTGGTGTTAGTAGACCGTACATTAAATGTCACTATTTTCTTTTTTTTTATTTATTGATTATTGGCATTTGCAAAAAAAATTAACATTCCTTGATTACAAATATTTGGGCGGTAGATTAAATGTCATCCACTTCTTTTTTAGTTTAGTGATTATTGACTTTTGCAAGAAGGAACATTCTTGCAATCTTAAACTGGAGTACCTTGCTTACTTGCCTAAGGGTTAGTGATCTGTACATTCGTATCTCTTTTAATTTAGTGATTATTAGAGTTTGCAAAAAGAAAAAACATGCAACCCTTTGATTACAAATACTCGGGCAGATAAACAGACCACTCCAAATCAAACTATTTGTTCGTAACCATGAACTGTAGTACCACAAAAACTACATAAGTGTTAGTAGTCCGTACATTTACGACAATTTTTTCATTTTTTAATTTAGTTATTATTAACGTTTGCAAGGAAAAGAAACTTTGAATCTTTAGACTACAAACAGTCGAGCTGTTGAGTTTTTAAATTAGATAAGCTTACCTACCCGGCTAAGTGTTAATGATCTGACATTGGATGTCATCCTCTTCTCATTTAATTTGGTATTTGTTGGCTTTTGCAAAAAAGTAAACATCCAATCTCTTAATTACATACAGTTAGGCGGATGGGCAAAGCAATTTAGATCAAACTATTTGTCTGCACTCATGTTACCACCCACTCACCCAAGTGTAAGTTTTTTTTTAATTTAATTTTTTTAAATTTCAAAATGTGATATTTAGGAATTACATAATATGCCACAACATACAAATACCTTTAAATTTTAATGAATAAAACCACTTTTGCTAAAATTATTACATTGAAGACTAGATTTAAGCAGTCTTTGAACATTGACTTTGAGTATTTGTGGCTTATAAGCAAAGAGTTCTATAACTAAAAATTCCAAGCGACCGTTTAAACAATGTATGAAAATACTAAAAGTGTACGTCTTGTACACTCTTAGTATTTTCGTCTTTGTCGCACCATGACGTTTTTCACACACATACAGCGTAACGCAGTACGAAAAGAAGGGGAAAAATAGCCGCTCAATTACTAGTACAGAGAGGAAAGGGGTAGAGTGTTGATTGTACGGCAAAACGATGGCTTGGAATCTCTAGTTATAAAACTTTTTGCTTATAAGTCTCAAGAAATACTGAATTTGAAAGTTTATTCTATTTGTCAATAATACGGTTAAACAAATCTTTCTTAAAAGTTTTGGTTCTACATCTCCGAACTGTCAGTGAATATTTGTTAGAATTCCTAGCAAGCTTCGTACTACGAGTAAATATTTATTTAGATGACAAAATGTCTTGTATTTTGTTTGAACAATGTTCATTAAAATATCTATAAAAAATGCAAAGATCTGCAACATTATGTCTGTGTTGTAAAGTATCTAAGTCATTAGTTAATTTTGAATTGGCAATGATCCGAATAACTCGTTTCTGAATAGACTTTAGAAGAGATAGTATAGTTTCAGATGCTCCTCCCCATACTTGAGAACAATATTTAATACAAGGACAAATATAATATGTGAGATTGTAACACTTAGAAAACAATTTGAAGAAGATTTAGATATGAATTTGTTGTTTAGTTTAATATTTAGTACTGATGATATTTTGGATTTAGATTTTGAAACAGTAAAAAGTTAAATTTTTTTAGAGTTAAAATTTATCATGTTGGGAGTGCCCTATTCAGATTCTAACCTAGAAATTTTAAGACGCTTTGCCATATTTGTTGATATGGTCTTTAGAAAACATAAAGTATGAAAAGTGCTATCATCTGCAAAACTTATTTATTTGAAGAAGTTTATTAATGTATATCAAAAATAAAGTTAGCGAAAGAGCAGAACCCTGATTAACACAAGCATATAATTTTGAGGTCAAAGTTAAAACCATCAATTCTAACTACCGGGTCATTATAAAAGTTTGGAATTATGTAACCATCTAATGTACTTTTGTGCCACTCTAGTGCAATAGTGAATTCATATTTATAACCTTGTTTAACAGATAAAGTTGAACTGTCAAAACAAAGTAAATAGTATGGTGAACAATTTTAAAAGGGCGGCATATTTAAAGTTACATAATCCCAGAAATTTATAGAAAGAAGAAAACTATTAATGAGATTTAAAGTTTCTTTATCAAGACGTGTACAATGGAACTTGTTGACAATATTAGGATGCCATACCTTGGCAAACGCTTTGGAAACGTCTAGATATTCTCCATGTTTGTCTAAAGTAGAATTCTATTTGTGACTAGCATAAGTCAGAAGATCTGTTGCCGAACGTTTTGATCGTAATCTATATTGAGTATTTGAGATGAAGTTATTTTGTTCTAAGAACTCGACAATGTAAAAATTTATATATTATTCAAACTTTGTCAAAAAAATTATTTGACAATAATGCAATCCGTCTATAATTTGAAGAATCAGACTTGTCTCTCTTTTTAGGAATAGGTTGAACATTTGCAATTTTCCAACAATTTGGAAATGTTTCATTTTTGTAAAATAAGGCAAATATTTTAGTCAAAATGAAAGCTAATTCATTTGAAAATGTTTTAAGAATAATAGGTAGAATTTCATCTATACCTGATGCCTTTCTGGTATTTAATTTAAAAAGATATTTTTGAACAACTCGTTGTTGTAGGTACAGCAATAGGAGCAATTATAATAGTATAGTTAGATGCAAATTGGTTTGCAAAAATATCTGCTTTTTCTTTTAGATTGTTTTGATCATTTCAAAGAAGGGTTGGTATTGAAGATTTTGTAATACCTTGCAATGAATTTATTGTTATATAAGTTTTTTGTTGTTTATGGAAAGCTGATAAATTCGATTAGCTATGTTACTGTTAATCTTATCTTTTTCAGATTGCATTAGATTGTCACAATAATTTTGAGTTAATTTATAATTTTTTTAGTCTGTTTGAAACGATTACTGATGTGTTTCTTAAGTGCTTTTTGCTTTTTATTTACTGCCTGTTTTGTTTAAATTGAAAACAAGTACTTTTGTTTTGGTTTGATAACAGAGAACGGAACAAATTTTTTGATGACATTTTAAATAGTTTTTGTGAAATTTTCTGCTGCAATATATGGAACATTAGAATATACACAATGAGTATCAAAATCAAAATGATTAAGAAATTCTTTCATTTTAACTATGTTCATCTTAGAATAATAATAGATAAAGCGCGGTTTAGGTTTGGGTTTGGTAGTAATAGGAAGAGAAGTTTTAACAACAGAAGTAATAAGTAAATTATCAGAATTTCTTAAAGCATCTTCAACGTTAGTTGTTGTAATCTCTGGAATGGTTGAAAGATGCAAATCTAATAATTTGGGTTCACCAAGAAGTCAATTACGAAGAAAATATGTGGGTTGTTGAATAAGTTGGCTAAGATTATGAAAATTATAGCTTGTTGTCCGGATAGTTTTGTAGAAGATGAGTGATTTAACCATTCAGTATTATGTATATTAAAATCTCCTTACAAAATTATTTTAGCTTTCTTCTTTATTTCGCGTTTTACAGAAGTTTTAAGACTTGTATGAAGGGGATTGATAAGACCAACGGCTTATTAGGTGACTTCCGAATCACTCCGGTGGATAAAGAACAAAGTTATTATTTTAGTCATACTCGAGGATTAAACCCCAAACTGTTAGCGTGCTACGCTAACGCTCTATAACTGAGCTATCTCACCGTTTTTCTATTATTACCTTAAAAAAGCCTGCCAATACTTTCAGAAAAGTCATCAAAATATGCTATTATAATCAATGCCTTGAATTTTGTACGTTGCCAGTCTAGAATATCTTGTTATTTGTGGGTGTAGGCAGAAACACTCTGTTATTCAGCAAATAAATGTTCAAGGTGAATTGGAGTATACTACATTAAAGCGATCTGAATCTTTATTGTTTACTTTTGTTTTTGTCAAAAAAAGAATATTATGGGTTTTCTATGCTCAAGATGTTGATGAATAGAATTTAAATTCTTTTTTAGACATCAAATATTAGAAAAATTAACTTTTAAGCCACAAACTAAGTGAATGTCAACGTTAATGTTTGGTTTATTAAATTGGTTAGTAGAACAGGCAAGGCCTTGTTGCGCAAATTCAACCGTATCAACAGTCCATGTTTTTGCCAAGTCATTACCAGATAAGCGCTGAAAATGTAGCCTCAGCTGCCCATCATTACATCGGCCATCTGAGGCCATAGATCTGTAGATTGGATGTAATTTTTTTATAATTTAAAGACTAACAATTGAGAGTATGGATTTTGAACTTCAGTTTAAACTATTTGTCCGCAATAATAGAAAAGACAGAAGTAACCACACCTACTCACCCAAGAGTTTCATCCGTTTATTGGATGTCATTCCTTTCTCATATAATTTAGTGACAATTTAGTTATGCTAGAAGTAGTGAGATCCAATTTTTTGATTACAAATACTCAAACAGGTCAAGTTTAAACTATTTGTTCTGAACCATAAGAACACAATAAGTTTGTGGAATCAAAGTTTTATGAATAAGTTTATTGCAAAGAAATGTAAGCAGTTATATCTAAAACCTAAATTCTATTTGACGTTCATATAGTTCACATGAAAAACCCTGTGATAGGGTATGACATCTTAACCTTATTAGCAAGTTCCATTGTATAAATCTTGATCACAAAAAAGATATATCATATCCATAGCTTTCATGACAACACAAAAATTAATTGTTTTGCTATAATCATAAATGATGGTGTTCCTCAAAGTTATGCTCTTTTACCAACTCTATTTTTTATTTACGTTAATAAACTTTTTGAAAACCAAAAACCATATCGACAAATATGGCAGAGCATTTTGACCGAGGTACTCTCAATTTGTTCAATTATAACTCTAAAAAACAACTTCTTACTAATAATAAAATAAAACACTAACTAAGTTTTTTAGCACAAATACTATTAAACTTCTTACTCAAAGCCAAAATATTAAGATATCAGCCGTAATATACTTTGTAAAAACCATATTGTCAAATATGGCAGAGCGTTTTGACTGAAGTACTCTCAATTATAACTCTAAAAAATAACTTCTTACTGTTTTAGTCAAAATATCGAAGTATCAGCCTTACCAAATATTAAACTAAACAATAAATCTATAACTATCTTTTTCAATTTGTTTATAATCTCACATAATCTTCTTTAGAACAACATATTGTTAATATGACTATAAAAGTATTAAAAAAACTAGTATTTCATAATAGATGTAAACAATTTTTTACGTCTGTGCAACTTTTGTATAAAACCTATACTTATGTATTGAATATTGTTCACAAATATGGGAAAGAGCATTTGTAACTACACTATTTTTATCTCAATTTTATTAAAAAACAAGCTATTCAAATCATTGCCAATCTAAAGTTGACTAATAACTTAGTTGCTTTACAACATTAGCGCAATGTTGCAGGTTTTCTATAGATATTTCCATAAATATTGTTCAAAAGAAATAACATAATAAAAACATATTGCTATCTAAACAAACATTTATTACTACGTACAAGATTTGTTAAGAGTTTTAAGAAATATTCACAAACAGTTTAGAGATATAGATATAAATATTTGAATAATATTATTACAGTTGAAGTGTAACTACTAGAGAATAAAATAAGCACCATGATAGTAGCAACTATAAAAAAATACAACGAGAAATAGACGAAGGAACATAAAACATAATGATACTGCAATGGCAAACCTAAATGATAGAGTAGAAAGCCAAATCAACGAAAGCAAATGTTAAACCAGACAAAAGAAGGAAACAAGTTAAGATAAAGATAAAAACAAATACAAGCGTCATACCAAGAGATAATATTAAAAAAAAAACTCTAACAGAAAGATAAAGAACGTGCATAGACGGAAAATGAAAAACTTTTAAAAGGATCATTCTAGAAGGTGCAAAGGAAAACTGTAGAACAACAAAAATAGTAAACAAAGGTATAAAAAAACCAGTTGGTGGACAGAGAAAGCCAAAAAGAAGATAAAAGAAAAAAAAAAGATACCAACAAACTAAAAAAAAAAACTACAAATAATACAAAGAAAAGAAAAAAAAAATCATGGACAAAATTCAGAAAAAAAAAAAAATAGAACTTCAACCAACACCAACAACTATTTTACGGAACGTTAAAACATCTAAAACAAAAGAACATAAAAGATAAAAATGAAAAGATAATATTGGTAGAAGAAAAGATAATGGGAAGATAGAGGCAATGCTTCCAAAAACTAACAGAACAAGAAGTAAAAGAAAACAAAACAAGAGAAGGTGAAGAGAGTGCTACAGGACAGAATAACGGAAGATATAAAAGAAATTAAAAAAGACAAAATAATAGATGCAATTAAAAAATTAAAGAACGGGAAGGTTTCAGGACTAGATGAAATAACGCCCAAAATGATAAAATTCATTGGAAAAGAAAGAATTGCACAAATAACAAAACTAATAAATGACATAATCAGAAACGGAAAAACGCCAAGGGAATGAAATAGTGGAATAATCTTACCCATACTAAGACAGGAGATAGAAGAAAATGTGAAAACTACAGAGGAATCACACTAACAAGGATACTAAGCAAGATATTAACAAGGATGAGAAACAAATTAGATACGACAATTGAAGACTGCAAATGTAGATTTAAAAGAGGAAGAAGTATGCAAGACCTAATATTTATAATTAAAAAAACAGAATAATTGCGAGAGAAAAACTGAATCACAAAATAAGATTAAAAAAAAAAGAATAATAGAACAGGTTGAACAATACAAATACAGTAAAGCTCCGCTAATCCGGATGTCCTTGTAGTTCGGACAAAATTAAAAAAATGTAAATTTTACATTATGTACCTTGTAATCCGGACCAGCGAACCGACCATGGTTTCCCTACCTAGTACGCCGAGGATCTCCCGACCAACGAAAAAGAAAAAGATAAATTCCAGAATTTTTAGTTTATTTTAACATGGCACTAAAACGGCCACACAAAACATTAAAAGAGGTTGCATTTGCCAGACTAATTTATCAATTATCAGAGTTTTTCTTGATAGCTTTCATTTTTTTTTAAAATTTTGTTCTATTGTCATTATAATAAAAGCTTTATCATATATTGTGGCTTTTGTTTAATTATTTTATTGTTGTTTCAGCAATCCGGATTGTTCAATAATTCGGATCAAGCCATGTTTTAATTGATCCGAATTAGCGGAGCTTTACTGTACCTAGGAACAATAATACAAAGCAACGGAAAATTTGACAAAAAGATAGACGACAAAATAGGAAAAACAGCAAAACTGTATAACATTTAAAAAAACACTTTCTTTAAGGAAATATCAAAAACCACAAAAACAAAAGTAGTTAAAAAAGTAATCAGACCAACTTTAACATATAGTAACAAAACATGGATAATGACATGAAAACAAATAGAAAGAAAAAATGCATGATGAGGTTTTTTAGGAAAATCAAAAACAAAACAAGGAACGAGACATACCTGATGTATTTACAAATAAAACCAGTTAAAAAAAACTACAAAAGGCTAAATGAGATGATATAGACACTACACTAATAAAATAAATTATAAAAAATAGTTTTTTAGAGGCTTTTTTGGTTTCAAGCTTATTGTCTAAAATAGTAGCAGTAAATGTTTAGTGGTAGATGACATTATTTTTCAAAATTTATCACAAGAACGCTATAATTAAAACAATGTTATGGTAGGAAATTTTGTAATCACTATATATCTTTGAAACAAATAAAAAATTGGATAACAATATTTGAGTTTTTTTTCTTGTGTACAATACACTCTTAAGGCAATACCTCATACCATGTGCTCCATATAACTTAATACATTTTGCTAGTGTCGAAACCTGTCTTGTTACGTCATCAGTTAAAACTTTACAAAGCATTACTGGCTGTTTGGTAGCGCAACCGGCAGGCACTAAGTAAGGTATGCAAATGTGCATTCGGGCTGGTGTCCCGATGAAGTATGGGTCTTAGAGTTTAGTGCTTTCCTTGGGCTCATCCTGTATACAACGTCTATTTCAAATGATACCAAAAATGTTACTTACATTTGCTAGTGCCTACCGTTAATTTATTCTCCATAAGAAATATTTATTAAGAAATTTGACATACATTTTTGTCCAGAAGATAATCCATTGAAGTGGCTAATTTCTCGTGTTTTTACAAATATGAAAGCAAATTGTAAATAATTTCACAAACTTTATTTTATTGTAAATATATTTTTGTTGTAAAAATAATAAAACAAAAGTGCATATGGAGATTTGATCCTCTTCCGGTTTAGAGCAATTTTCCTCTAGTTGTTAATGCCCATCTATTGGAAGTCTTCTTCTACTGCAGAAATCCATTTTCTGCAATGCCTCTCTCTGGGTCTCGCCTCCATTGGTCTTCATTCTGTTATTACTTTCCTTCATCCATTCTGATGACGTGTTCTAACCAACGAATCCTTTGGGCTTTGATGAACCTAACAATATCTGCTTTGTTGATTAGATGTGCCAACTCGTAATTTGCTTTTATGCGCCAGCTTCTATCTTCGTTCTGCGTTGGCCCAAAAAATGTTTGCAGAATTTTTTTTTTTAAAGATCCTGAGGGAGTTTTCCTCTTTTTGATTTAGCGTCTAGGTTTTGCTAGCGTAAGTGACCACAGTCCTAATGAGTGTCTTGTAGATTTTAAGCTTGCACGTTCTGCTCAGGATCTTTGAGTTTAGTAGGGATCTGTTGGCAAAATAACACCGCGTGCCTTTCATGATCCTTATCTTATATATTATATATAGTTGCATCCCCAGGTATGTAAAATTGAAGACACCTGCAAACTAAGCTGCTGCTAGTTCTGATCATTTCTAGTAAAGTTCATAACTTTGGTCCTGTTTTCATTTATTCAAAACCCTGTTTTTATGGTCTCGCAATTCAGTTCTTGAAACGTCTTGGCAAGTGTATTTTCAGACCTTTTTATAATTACTATGTCGACGACGACGGCATACTTGCCGTAGTTTTGTGTTTATTGCTCCTTTGCAGTTGACCTTTACTATTACAGAGTGTAGTACAAGATTAAATAGTAGGGACGATAGTGCGTCCCCTTGACGCACTCCGGCGTTTATCTCAAAATATTTAGATTGACTTTCTTGTACTATCACCGCCGACTTAGTTTTGTCTAGCGTCGACTAGATTGGCTAATTTTTGTTTACTTTATCAAAGATTTGTTTAAAATCAATAGATCGGTTAGGACGGAAGCCACAATGATAGTCCTTTAATATGTCTTCAGAGTATACTAAGATTCTGTTGTATATGAGATCGATAGTATTTTATACGCTACGTTCAGAAGCGTAATCCCCCTGAACTTATCACAGATAGTTTTCTTGCCCTTCTTATGTATTGGGTGGATCAATACTTGATTCCATTTGTCGGGCATTTCATCTTTTTGCCAAATCATTACGATGAGGCTGTACAATTTTTCATCTACACCCTTCTAAGAGTTCTGCTGTGATTGTATTGGCGTAAGTTCTTTCCTTTACAATTTTAGCATTAAAATTGCCTACTGCTATAATCAAGTCATGGTGTGGTATTTTCTCAATTTGCTCATTTAATGTATTGTAAAATGTATCCTTAATAATGTCTTTATCGTCTTCGGTAGGTGCATAGATGCTTATAAATGTTGTATTGTAGAATTTTTCTTTCATTCAAATCTTGCACATACGGTCATTTATTGGGGTGAATCCTAGAACTGCTTTTTGAGCTTTTCCTTTTACTATAAATCCAGTTCTTTTTTGCTCTTGTGTTTAAGCCCCGCTGAAGTACATGGTATATTTGGGGTTTGTTATACTGCCTTGCCCTTTCCATCTGACTTCTTGCAAAGCAGTAATATCTATTTTATATTTTTCCATTTTCGGCAATTGTCTGCATTTTTACTGTTTGTAACATGGTTTGCGTGTTCTATGTTCCAAATTTTACGTTCATAGTCGGGTCCTTCTTCCATAGCTTGTGTTGTCGTTGTTGTTTCCGTCCGTTGTCCAAGGATTTGTCGTTGGGTTGCGTAACAGTAAGTTTTTATGTTGTAAGGTTGTTAGCCTTGCAAACAACCTCCATATCGGAAAGCCATTTCTCCCGCTCTTGTTTGCCCTGACCGTGCCATTCCTACGGGTTGGTTACCACATCTTTGGCAGGGTTGCTCAGGTTTTCAGGGTTCACCCCGTGGAGGTAAGAGTCGGAATTAGGTACGAGAAGCTATGCAACAAGTCTCTTGCTGTACGTATGTTGTGCGGTACGCATGCACTACCCCATTTGAACCCCGAAGAATTGATCCTAGAAATACATAAATACGAGAATCGGAGCAATGCATAAGGGTACCAACATAAGATTGAAGTTTTAGTGTTCTAAGGTCACAGTACTGAGCAATGAGCAAAGATACAATGCAATGATCAGAGCAAGAGCAAAACAATAAGTGTATTCAAACGATGACATAGAACGTCACAATCGAAACTACCAGACAAAATTTCTCTTTTAAATTAGTTTTTTTTTTTCAAAAATTAAAAAGTAAATTTTGTGTCTTGAACATTATTTTATTGAGTGAAAATCCATTACATAATAAACCAATCCAAAGTTTGACAAATATTTTATGAACTTTCTACCATCAATGAAAATAATTCACATGTAGTTTAATAGTTTTTGTTATAGTTGTACAAAAACAAATAATGCTATCCGTGGTATTGTATCGTCAGCAGAGAACACTGAGATAGTACGAATTTCAGACATTACTGATAAGATTGCCATAAATAAATGTTTATTCATCTGTCAATAGTGACATTCTGTCATCAAATAAAATTTACAAGACAGATAAATTATATCTGTCTTTCTTACAAAAATATACAGGGTGCTAGACAAAAAACGTACGGCTGAATAACTCGTAGTTTTTTAACCAATTTATATAATTCAAAAACCATTTTAAAATGGTTTTTTGAGTATTATAAAGACAGGTACACACATATACGTTTTTATTTTTAGTATAGTTGCTATGGCAACTAACTTAAATGACAACATAAGGTTTAAATTTTTGGAATATTAATTATATTCTTAATACAACCATGTAAAATAATAATATACCTTTATAACAAAATTTTCTAATAAATTTAAAAAATATAATATTTGTTTTCTTTAAAATGATCGTTATTGAATAGTTGGCATTGAAAATATACAACATACATTTTTTATTTTACTTTTTAAATCTTTATGATATTCTTAATACAACCATGTAAAATAAAAATATATTTTTATAACAATAATTTTTGATAAATTTAAAAAACATATTATTTGATTTTTATTTAAAATGATCGTAATTGAATAGTTGGCGTTGAAAATAAATATTGTTTATTTTTTGGGGTGTTTTTTACGTTGTTATGCATAATATAGTAAGAAAATATTGACGTATTTAAAATTTAAAAAAAAAAATTTTAAAAAATATTTTTTTTATTTTTAAAAACATAACTTTTGGTAGTGCAAAGTAGTTGTAACTCCATCATGTTGCTTCAACCAAAGAATCGAAATCATCGATAAAACTTCAGTATCATAACTGGCAACCAAATTGCAATGTCTAAAGAGGTAGACAATCAAATATAGTTTAATGAAAAACAAAGATTTAAAATCAATTACCCAAAACCAATCCAACTCCAAAGCGGCCAACCAAATACAGACAATTGTTTCGGTTTTCTCAAATTCTCATCAGTACAACTGAAATACAGACAATTGTTTTTTGTATATAGATATCTTTTTCTATTAAGTTGCATTACGTGTCATATAAAATGAAATAAATACACCCAAATTTTATATAAGAGACCTATAAGTTTATTGAACACGTAACAAATTAATCAAACTTACAGAACAGATGAATAAACCAGCCCTAAGTGTATCAACCTAAAAATTAGCTACCTTCTTTACAAAACAAATATTTTCTACGCGCTCAAATTTTTGTTAAAAACACCAGAAATAAATAAATAGCAAAATTTATATTGATAGTTTATGCAATGTAATTTTTTTTTATCTACATGCAAGATATTGCCTAAAAACGCAGCAGGTAATTTCTTGTCCAAAATGAAAGCTTTCTTTACAAAAAAAGAAAAAGTTTAATTATGTATTTGTTTCAAATTTGGAAAAAATAATTTGTAACCACTCATTCTATTATATATTTTTATTAAAAAAGGACTTGGCAATTGTCTATTTAAAAATGTTAATTAAAAAACATAGTTTATTTAGATTAATGTCTCTTTTGTCATAAGGTTAAGCAACAATTTATAAAAACATAACGCGTGCGAAACAATACAATTTTTATTTCAAGTTGAAGAAAAAAAATTATATCCAACAAGTACTCAACGATTTCCATGAGCACTACACACATTTTTCTAAAAGCTCAATAAATGTTTTAACTTCTTTGTTTGAAAGAAGATGGCATTTTTTCAGAAGGGGACCTTCTTAAAATACTATTTCACAAACTTTGGCTAAAAAAATACCCCGTATAAATTTAACACGTACGCACGTAGAAAATAGTTAAACAATCATTAATTTTGCACGTCTGGATTTACAATAGTCTCAAAACCCATCTTGGAGAATAAATACGGCCCAATTCCTAAAGAAAACAGGACTCTGGTCAGCTCCTATCGTTTTATTATCTTTCTTCTGGATTTTTGTTTTGGCTGTCTACAAGATGCACATATAAATGTGATGGCACCAAATAAATTAAATTTAACAATTTGATGATTATTCAATTGATACTTTTTTATAATTTTAAATGATCGCCCCTCGTATATGTAAGTATGTACTAATAAATAATTGGGGTTGCCTTGTGCTTTACCCCCTATTATGGTCTTATGTTATAATTGAATATTGAGCTATAGGAGGTTGGAACAAACTTATTGTTTTCTTTTTTAATGATGTATTATTATAGATAATTATAATAATTGGCAATTCAATTAATAACAATGCTGATTAAACTGATAACTAGTATTCTATTTACCGAATATACATATTTATTGTAGTCGAAACAAATAAAATTATATCAATCAAATTGACAACTTAAATCCGAATTTAAACCGTTAAAGTAAAAAGATTTATTTTAAATATATAAATAAAGTACATTGATAATGTATACATAAATACAATAAATTTTATCTGATAAGACATGCCACATCACACGTTAAATGAAATGATGAAATATTCCGGTGGGTCCGAATACAAGAAAGATTTGCACCTATTTTTAACGTGTATATTATATATAGTATATTTTCGTAAAGGCAGATGCAAATCTTCTGAAAGAAGCCATACATCCAGATGTTTTCTTTACAATTTTAAATAGGCAAAGGGTCCATAAGGTCCAAAGGGGGGTGTTATTGAGGAGCAGGTATATTTTCGCCACCGAAATATCTCTAGTTCGTCAAGTGTTATTATCAAAATCGTACACGCTCACAACCAGTAGAAAACTTAATGGTGTTAATATAGTCATTGAAACAATTATAATGTGTGTGTTTATGTGAATAACACCATATGTGATATTATTATTTTCATTTAAACTAAAATTTCTATTTATAGTTCTTCAACTCTTAGGGGATATGAATACTGACAACAGTTAAAACAATATTTGTACGCACAATATGAATCGCGTTCGTAATTTATCGCGTATGAGTGTCCGCTTTAAAAAATGTATTATAATACGAGATAGTGGAAGATTTTTCTCTGTATAATAATCTAATCATAAAATTTGATATCGCTGTATTTATATTGTTTTATAAAGATCCCACACTGTGCTCCCGATATTAGTTTGCAAAAATTATTCGATCGATTCATCAAAAAAAAAATAATATCGTTAATTTATAAATAGTAGTGTATGTTGAAGCATGTCATAAACTTAAACAATGATTTTATTTTTTATCAAATAACATCCTGTATTTTAATCTCTATCATATCCTTCTTACAAATGCATAGATATATTTGCATTCGCGGGTGATTTGTTTTAAGCTACAGACAATGCTACTATTATTTAAGTTGGTGATTATTGTGTGTGTATTAATTAATTGTTCGGAAAGTGATGACCTCACAGAAAGCACTTTCATTGCAACTGATATCAACACGGAAAATGAAAACGATTATGCCAGCACTTTATATGAAAACATAATTAACAGTACACTCTGGGATAAAAATAACAGTAAGTTTTTAAATTTATATAAACATTTTTTTGCAAATTAAACGTTAAGAGCATAGTTATTAGAACTTTAACCCAAAGTAATAAAATTGTAAGATAGCAACTTTACTATTTATTTATGTTTAATTTAATGTTAATTTGTTTATTATATAAACCAGTTTTTGAAGAATACAAGCAAAATTTAGCATTTCTGTGCTTTTTAAATAATAGATGGTTATATTTGTCAAAACTAAAACGTATGTTGAGATATCTAACTGAATAATAGTAAAATTTATTAATTATTTTATGTAGTAAAATATGATAACGTTTATCTAATCCAATCTCATTTCTGCATATATTATATATTATTGACAACCATAAGCAAAAACAAAATACGGTATCATTTAATGCGTTTTAATTTATTTATAATAAGCCAATAAGTAATGACGTAATTGAGAATTTTTAGCAATAGGACTATTTTTATTTTAATAATTTATTTAAATAATTTTATTTATAACTACAGCAATAAAGTAGCTCACATTATTGCTCACTAAATATTTACCCTATCACAGAAAACATATGTATCTAACAAAATTCCAAGTCAATACTCTTCATATATAATTTATGAGAAATCTAGCGTTGGCAGTCTTGCATTGAAAGTTTGAAAGTCCCAAATGTACTTATTGCACATAAATCGTCTTCATTAATCACCTCCCTGGGAGTATTATTGTCATATACGACTTCAAAACAAACAAATTTCTGCACTGATCAACAGTTACATGTTTATTGTTTTAATTTTAAAGTGTGATATTTAGGAATTGCTTAACAAATTGTCACAACAACATAAATATACCTATGAATTTTAACGAGTAAAACCACACTTGTTGAAACACAATGAAGACGAGATTTAAGCAGTCTGTGAACATTAAATATTTGCGGATTTGGGAAATAATGAATTTGGAAGCTTATTCCATGTGTCGATAGCCCGGTTAAAAAATCTCTGTTAAAAGTTTTGATCCTACATCTCTGAACTGTTAGTGAATATTTGTTAGAATTCCCAGCAAGCTTTGTTTACGAGTAAATATTTGTTTAGATGGCAATATGTCTTGTATTTTGTTTGAACAATGTCCATTGAAATATCTATAGAAAATACAGAGATAACATTATGCCAACGTGTTGTAAGGTATCGAAGTCATTAGTCAATTGACGCTATTGTGCCTATTGTACAACATTTTTGTTTTGCCAATCATTTGAGCAATATCACTGTAAAATCATCCACCATTGAACTGGTTATGTTAATTTTTAAAACTTGTATTCACTAACAGTTTAATTACCATATACAGATATTTTTGCACAATCATTTACAAAAATTTAAAATTATTTTTTTATAGATTAGCCTTTTTACATGCACTTATTGGTAAACGTACAAACATATTCGAGCTAAAATTTTAATATTTGTTCAAAATAATAATTAATAAAAAAATCATCAAATTTGATAAAATGGAGTGAAAAACTACTTTTTTTAATCCATTTTAATACTAATGAAATAAAACATTAAATATAAGTAATAAACAACTTTCTTACTCCAATTAACACATTTTAAAAAAGTATATCATTTTGACATAAGTCAAAACGTTTTTTGATATTTTTACAGATTGCAAAAATTTTAAATGCAGTTTGTTTGAGTTTTTTCAACTTGTTGTAATTGTTTAACTTGCTAGCGCCTGTTGAATATTTTCTACTAGTAAAAAAAACAAATTTCTGTTTTGTACTCTGAATCTGTAGCATCTATCTACCAGGTAAGCAACTTCAAACATCACTCAATTGTGATTTTTGACGTTTAGTTATTGAATAAATTATTTTAATTCGCTGCCTCGGCGGACACAGGTGTCCGCTAGC
The DNA here is from genome assembly GCA_963932245.1 of Tachinus rufipes. Lineage (NCBI taxonomy): Eukaryota > Metazoa > Arthropoda > Insecta > Coleoptera > Staphylinidae > Tachinus > Tachinus rufipes. The sequence continues at coordinate 63,122,485 of OZ010745.1, read as the reverse complement.
GACCCTACTGCCAAGCCGCGGCGGACATGGGTGCAATGGTTTTCTTACAACTACGCTAAGAGGACATCTTATTCCTACATATACTTTCTTTGGTGTCTGCCGTTGCCTGTGCTTTTATGCTGCATAAAGTGGTTTATCAATTGGCGAAAGTTTACATGTATAAAATGAGTGTCTGCTATTTGTGTCCGCTCTGGCGACTTGTAGACACAAATTATGAAATCTATAGTACCGTGCCACAGCGAACACCAAATATAGAATGTGTAGGTGCAATATAGAATATAGTCAAAAAACAGTTTTATTGCGGACAAATGTATTTTATTAATTTTTATTTTAAAAATTACGGCCAACAAAATAATACATAATCAAATATAGCAAAAAAGTATGATAAACTATTATAAATAAAAGAAACAAAAATATAACAATCAGCTTTTTCATATTGCGTGCAAGTTGTAAATTTTGCGACTTCTTTCACCCTTTGCGTATAGCTACGATGTTCACAAAACATTAAACCCTATAATGCATATCGAAGACTTAAGCGATTGCAGTCATAAATCTTTTTTTTTGTTAAGCTGCATGACTCCATCTTTACATAGCCCTTTATGTAAACATTTTATTTATCGTCCTTACACAGCAATTAGTTGAAAAAAACGTGTCCGCTGACTTTTTTGTCCGTTTTTATTATTTGTTAATAACTTTAACAAAAATCAATTAATTGAAAACTAGATATTAAAATTAAAAAACATGCTTAAGAAGCCACCATATATGAGGCTATGATAGCAACAGTGGCCTAACCCACTAGCATATGTAATGGAGCTAAATGGTATTTTTTAGAAGTTAATTTTTATTTTTGTTATCTACAAAATGTTTAAAATATTTATAATTTATAATAATTTAATTAGTTGTTGTCTAATCTTAGAAAACTTTAACATTTTACTGCAAAAATATTAGTTTCCCTATTTTAAAGTTTTTGTGGGTTAGGCCACTATTGCTCTCATATCCTCATATGGCCCTGTGTGACAATTTTCAAAATCTGCCTTGGCAGCGAATGTGTTAAATAAATACTTTCTAAATGCCACTAAATGGTTAAATGTTACATACAACAAAATATAATATGACAACTGACCAAAAGCTGCATTTATGGCCTTACTAGATCAAGTGTCTCGTCCTAACGGCTTGGGCCATAATCGAATTGCTATTTACTATTTGTCAAATATCATAAATAGCTATTGTAAATTTGTATTGCTTTAATGCAATTTTCTAAATCGTTATTGTTAAGCATACAAAATATAATACGGCATACAGTCTTTTACTGGTTTTAGCTCGGTCATAAATCTTATACTCCGAATTCCGATTAATAATGTAAATAACTAATAATTACTTCCCACACTATGTGTTTGTTTTTAACATTACGTTCTTGAATACTGATTGTGTATAAAATAACAATCGAGTTGTATTACTGTTTCTGCCCTTGAAACCTTGTAAGCGATAAACATTGTAAAATTGTACACTGTTCAGCGGTTAATGATATCCGCAAAAATTAATAATAATTTTGTAATCAAACTGTAGAAAATAAAAAATTGTGAAGGTGTGGTCCTTTTTTCAATGTTTTCTGAATATATGTGAATTACCAAGTAAAACTCTACTGCATAATAAACTCGTTTCTAATGGAAAAATGATATGTAGGATGTATACAGAATGTTAATACTAAGTCAGTACAACCGAAAATTGCAATTTGAACTAGAGCTTTCATAAATATTTCGATGGGGTGGTTATGAAAATCTTGTTTTGAAGTAATATTTGGTTTAAAGGTTGTTTGACCGTGTAGCGTACCGGGTCGGGGCGCTGAAAATGATAGATAATATTAAAACATTTTTATAAGCCAACTAATAAGGTAAATAAATGACAAAATAATTGATGAAAATAGAATTTAAAAGTGAATTTTATAATTTAAATGCTTTTATTCTATTTTTTTTAATACATTAGTATTAAATAATATGCAAAATTATGCACTATAGAATCATGAGTAGCACCGCAAACAAAAGAAGGAAAAAGTTATTTGTCTTTGTCGGTAGGTTGTCTCGGACATTTTCGGAAGAAACAACGCGTACTGCAGCAGTAAATTTTATAATCTAGAAAATAATATTAAAATATCAAAATCAATTTAAATTTTTTAAGAACTTATAATAATTATATAATTTGATAGTGTTAATTGATAAACATGATAAAGTAGTTTTGCTTTTTATATTTTAAGTGAATACAAAAAACACCATAAATATTTTAAGCTTATTTTAAAACTATTCATTGTACAAATACAAAAATAAAAACTAAACTGCTAAATATCTACAAAAACTAAATAAGAACTTATTTATTTAATTTATTATTTATATTCTTGTGCGTATATTAAAAAAAAATGACTTTTAAATAGCAACTTGTTCAAGGCACGATAATCTTGTTGTCTTTTAAGAACTGCTGGAAATTTTATTCTTTTCTGTAACTTATTTTTCCTGTCACTTTAAAATTTGCTTAGAACCCCGTATCTTTAAATTGGAATTCTGTCAAAGTAAGTTCAAATATAAAAACAATAAAATAATATTTTTAACACCTTTTCTTAGGGGCATTTTATTTTAACAATGCTATAATATTTTATCAAATTATCTGGAGTAGCACCTAAGTACGAGATTTTATGGTCTAAACACATTTTGCATAGCTCATTTACAACTCCTTGCAAGCTTGACAATTCTGTAACTGCTGAAGACTCGTTTTTCATTTCATTGTATTTTTTTGAAGGCTTATTTGTTCAATATTTAGAAAATGGTTTATTTGAGTTATGTGAAACAATTTGAACATCTTGCACCCTAAGAATCTTTTAGGCACTTCATACTAGTAAAAATAAAAACTTATTGGTTTTACTTTGTTAGAAACTGTTTTTTAATCTTTTTATATACTTCAAATAAAAAAAAACATGTTAAATCATAATAAATTGTTTTATTGTGATTTTAAGCTGTTACTTTATTTTACTAGTTTACAATTTTTTTTTTAAATAAAACGTTTTTAAAAACACGGTAACAAACGTTTTTGTAGATTAGTACACGGCTGTATCACTACACAACTGTGAATACATCTACAAACATACGGTAATATTTTCTTCATTTAAATACAAATTGCCAAGTAAATAAACTGTCACAATGCCACACATACTGATAATACAAAAACGTTTTGTTATATATCCAAATAAAATATTTGTTTAATTTACATTTAATATAAAATAAAACCTTTCCCTTAAAAAATAAAATTTTTGTTTATAGGTGTGTTTTAAACTGTTTTGATTAACAAAACTAAACTAAATACTTCCTCCGTTTCAAAATAAGTCTCCGATTTTAGCTTTTTAATAGATTAATGTAAAAGTTTGACATTTGTCAAAATAGTTTTTGAAGTGAACAGGTAAGATTTTGTAATATTTCTTAGGGCCGGTTTATTCATCTGTTCTGTAAGTTATTGATTAGTTACGTGTTCAATAAACTTATAGGTCACTTATATAAAATTTGGGAGTATTCATCCCATTTTGTATGACAAGTAATTACTGCACGCTTATAATGTTTTTATACGGCTAGTACAACTTAATAGAAAAAGATATCTATATACATATCTATAAGATAGACAGAGATAGACTTACTAAAAAGAAAACGATTGTGGTACTACTGCTTGTTGTTATTTGTTTGTGGTTACATTCATGTAAAACAAAACGGCATAAGGTTATGTTTTTTTAGTTTTTTTTTACTGACGGGCCAAAGTAATCTATATAATTTATCTGTCTTGTAAATTTAATTTGATGACAGGTTGTCACTATTGACAGATGAATAAACATTTTATCATGGCAATCTTATCAGTAATGCTACAGAGCACTTTATAGAAAGGTGAATAAATCGGCCCTTAGTTTGGTTTTTTATTTGCTTACAAGGTTAATTATTACGGTTGCATGGTAAAATCTTTTCTGAAATCCTTCCATAACGGCAAATATGGTGCCATTAAGCGCATCATTGCGGATTTTCACGTTTTCTCAAAAACTATTAATTGTATTTGAAATACAGCAATTATGATTTCGGATCTTTAGTAGCTAATGTGGACTTGAAAAAAAAAAAGAAATTCTGAACATCATACAAATCGAGAATTAATCTTTAATAAAGTGCAAGAAATTCTTCTATCACAAAGATTAACACTTTATGATCTGTGTACCAATGTTGGCGAATTGCAAATAACTATGCATCGCGTCTTAAAAGAAAACGTTGTAAAAAAAGTTTCAGTACCTTAAAATCTTTCTTTATTTTCTTCTTTCTTTTTCCGTTAATGTTCGAAAATTATTTTTTTAAAGCTGTTTTTACATTTGTCAATTTATTGTTCAATTTTAATGACTTATTTATCTCATTAATTGCCATCAATTTTACAGCAATTTATTGCGATTTGTTTCACTTTACATGCGCCAACTTATTGTTCAATTTTCAATACTGCCAACTGTATAATAATTGTTTAATCAGCTGATTGCTAATTTTGAATTATAGCCATTGCCATTATAGGTTTTTTTTTGTATGTATGCATGTGTGTACTTATCAGCACAAAACACAGATTACACTACACTGGATTAACAAAATACACTTAACATTATTGTTAAATAAATAGAGGTTATGTTAGTTGACAACACTTAACTTCTCAATAAAATGAAGCAAAATAGGTTATGTTCAAATTTGATATTTTAATCAGACTAGAATTTGGTCAATAAATGACAGATGACAGATGTAAAGTGACAATTTAATCTGATTAGGACTTCAAGGTCAGTAAGTCCTTAAAATTGAACAATAAATTGACAAATGTAAAAACAGCTTAATTTAGATAGTTAGAAAGATTACAATCGCGCTAGTAATATGTTGGTTGGATTCGAGTCAATTCACGGCAATTGTAATTGTGGTTGCAATCGAGTTAAAAAGTATGCAACCATCAATATAACCTTAGATTCAAATAATCTTATGACCACCTAAGATCAATCTCAGATTATTTATTAATGTGTGTGTGTGTAATTTATAATGAATGTCATTTGTGAAATTAGGTTAATTAGAACCACTAATTTAAAAGATATATCAAAAAATATTATTTTTTCAACAAAACAAATACAGGCATATAACAAACAAAAGCCAATCGGACACATGTTCATGTAAAAAAATCTTTATACTTTTGGAAAAAGAATGTGATGTTTAATTTTGAGCCAACTTTTTGTAACACCTTGTATGTGTATTACAAACCAACTTTAATTAATTTTAAATTGCACTAATTTTGCTTCTAAAATAAAATATATTTAATATTATTTGTTTTCTAACATTTATTTATTGTCTACAAACAAATTATAAGTGTGTATGTGTGTAAAAAACAAATTTAATATTATATTATTCAAAATAAATTTGACATTTAATAATTGAATAAAATTCTCTTTCTATAATTCTTACATTTTTATATAAGCATATTATGCAGGTATTGGTCCGTGCGACAACTCGCATTGACTTGAGAAAAATTTATTTAATATAGATTAAAGTAGTCCAATAAAAATAATTACTCAACTTCATATGTTTCTAAACCAATGTAAAGTTCTGATTTTTTTTACAAAGCGCAACAAGCTCATTAATATAACATTTTTACGTCGTATTTATGTTTTAGAATATGTTCTAATTTCTTGGACGAAGCAAGTAGAGACGCATCATTTAATTCTAAATATAATATTATTATTAGTTAGAGTAGGTTTTGGTGCAAGAATATAGAACATGTTCTTATTTCTTGGACAAACCATGCAGAGGGCGCAATATTTAATATTAAATGTTAAAATCAGTCTCGTGTCAAACGGCTCTTACACTATAAATAATATATCTTTAACTTCTGCAAATGGCATTAATATTGATGTCTAGGTATATAAAACTGGAATGACGGTTCGTAAAGATGAAAATACAGATTTTCTAATTTTAATATCCTAGCACATGCTAAAAATTAAATTAAATAATTACTAAATTTGTGGTAAAAATGTCTTTATTATTTCATTCAATGTTTATTATGTTTTTGTATTAAAACTGTAAATTTGGCATAAGTTTTCTGAACATCTTTTTTCAAATTAAAAAATTGCTTCTTTTTTTACAAAATTTAAGTCCACACTTTTTGTACAGTTTTTTTAGTTAAATGTAGTTTATAATAATAATAATAATAATAATAATCTTATTAAACATTAAAAATGATGATATAAAAGTACAAATAAAATGGTACAAACTACAATAAATTAAAATTAAGTACATTCCAATACAAGGGGAATGCAATACCGGGACAAAATTTAGCCAGTATACAATACCGGTATTAAACATAAAAATACCGGTTTTTTGGTATTATTTTTTTTATTGATGGGTTGGCATTGGCAAATTTATTTTAGAGAATTTCAACAGTCGTTGAGGTGGGATGAGTGAGATTTTTTTTTCCAGCTGCTTCTCAGATCAGCACTAAAATAAAATCTAAACTAATGACAAAACACAGGATTAATTTGTCATTTAAAATCATATTTTACTTATTCAGTATTTTTTATATTAAAAAAGCAACCTCCAATTTGATTAGTTAAAGCTGTTAATATACCAAACCCCAAAGGTTTTTTTTTTAATTTTGAAAACAGTAGAAGGGCAGGATAATCGATTTTGATTTTTTGAAAACTGCATTTTCTTCTGGCAAGTCGAGCAACCTCAGCGGTGTGGTGTGCACAAGTGCGTTGTCGTGCAACAACCTCACTCCTTTTGCTAATTTTAATAAGGTAGTAATAATAATCGCCACTCACCGTGGTATTTCTTTCTCTAAAATCAATTATCAAAATGCCTTCACAATCCCAAAAGATTGTGACCATGATATTTTTGGTTGATGGAGATATCTTGTTTTTTTCTTAGTGGTTCACCTGCACGCCGCCATTTCATGAATTCTTTTTTGGACAAAGGATCATGATACAAGAACATAGTTTCATCCCCCGAACAATATATTGCAGAAATTCTTCTTGTCCCTTTTCACAAAGTTTCAAAAATGATCGAGCACAATCAACTCGGTGTTGTTTTTGAACAGCAGATAGTTTTTGGACCCATCTTGCACTCACTTTATTTATACTCAAATAATCATGGAGTATTTGACGAATCGATGTATCTGACAGACCTGACATTGCTCGTAATTTTCTCCTTTTAGTAGGAGATTACTTAGAACCAGTTTTTTAATAAAGGCAATCGACTCAATAAGAAGGTCAATCTTTACCGTATATCTTCCAATGTGAACTTGATGACCGATCGGTATTCAATTTTTTGCAAATCTGGCATAGTTGAAACTTAACAATGTCAAGACTAATTAAAGTAGAGTGTTGAAATTGCACATGTACCTTAATAAAGCATCACACTTTGCTGATAATATTTGACATTTGGTTTTTAGAAATGTAGTAGGCCAGGAGTTTATGGCGGTTACCTCGTACATTTGATTCACCGTTGCCTATATTTACAAACGTTTTTCTTTGTGATAAAAACGACACGACTAACTTTAATCTACATTTTAGATGTTTATAAAATAGTCAAGAAAACAACCATTTTCAATAAAGCTCGTCGGCTACAAATGTTTTTTATTGATTATTTAAAACTTGATAAATGAACTTATTGCTGTTTAAAAAAAGATCTTCATTTGTTTTAAAAAACTGCCATTTTTGGGTGTAACGACTTAGAATTAACACCCGGTATATTAGCATACATTTCTTAAGTAATTAGTAATGAATGATAATTTATGGTAAGAGTTTAATTTAGAAAAGAAATATACTCCTAATATTCCTTTCTCTACAATAGTTATTTTTACTATATTAGACCGATAGCAAAGCGTTTATGGCCGAGATAGAATATCTTGCCATTCAAATAAGTGGGCGCTTTGTGCGAGTTACACACTATTCTTTTTCTACGACTATAATACTTATAATGTATACAAAAGAAAGAAATCATTTATTAAATGTCATAATATGACAGATTTATAGATTATCATTTTGAATAAAATATATATTGGGGGATTTATTTACAGGAACTTTTTTTAGTAAGGAATTTATGACAGATCAAGCATGCGCCAAGTCAAGCTGTCATGATATTTTTTTTCAGTATTGTTTGACACTTAGAGCAGCTTATGGTCACATAATCGGCCTACCGAACGCACAAGTTGAAACCCAATTTTTCATTATTGGATAATACGCATCTAAATAGACCACATCCACGAAGTTAAGAAAATATAGCGGCGATGGCTGAGTCGTACGCAATGATCGTGATGAATTAATGCGGCGCCTCAACAGCTTGGTTTGTCGTTTAAAAAGAAACAAAATTTAATTTGTGCAAGAATTGAAGCCAACCGACTTTCCGAATTGTTACTGTTTCAGTCTTTGGGCTCTTAAAAAAGATGCACTGTTGTCTGGCTTAATGGCTAGCTCAATAGACAAAACTGCCGTATTTGCGATGAAGAACAATTAGAAGAGGTTCAAGAACTGCCATTACATCCAGACAAAACAACGGTTTGGGATGATGGTGGAATCATCAATTCATATTTCTTCAAAAAGCCTCATCCGGAACGTAAGTGGGAATGTGAATGACTATCTACAGTTTGAAATTGAAGCCAGTAATCTTGATGACGTCTGGTTAGAGACAAAATGGTGTTACTTGCCACACAACCCATGAATCCATGGCTTTATTGCAAAAAACGATTTAGCGAACGGTGCATTGGCCGCCTAGATCATGTGATATCACACTTCTAAACTTCCTTTGGGGCTACCTAAAGTTCAAAATCAACATCAATAGCCGGCTACGATTGAGGAATTAAAAGCCAAGATGATTGAAAATTAGAACTTGTATGCGATCTAAAAAATGTTTAACGTTTATATTTCAACTGCATTGATAAGTATTTAAACCATCACAATATTTTATATAAAAATTTAAAATTAGACAAAAGATGACCTGCAATATTACGGCATTCAAAATGAATTACCAGGAATATTTGCCATCAAGCAATGTGGTAATTCTATCATTTGCAATTGTATTTTTTTGATTAAATTAAATGAATGGGGCAAATCCAAAAAGAATCAATTTCTATGGGGATTCAGTAAGTTCCGTAAGTGAGTCGACATTTAAATCACCACATAATACGACATATTTTGGATTGAGATAAATACTTACTGCAAGTGATAGGTTTTTAACAAACAAGTCAAATTCGCCTTATACTGCAAGAATATTGAATTTAATACGACCAATTCGTAGTGTTAACTGTTACTACACAATCTAATATTCAATTTGCTGTAATAATTTTCAAATAAATAACAATATAATGATACTAATCCTATGAATAAATTTAAAAAAATACTTTTTATTCGTTGCGTACTATTCAACAGTTCTATCAAGATTTTAGATTTTGATTACATTCTATTAAAGATAATATAATCCGGAATAAGGTAGCTGATAATAAATTATGTATAGCATATACATAACAAAGATTAAATACTTTATGGTTAAGATAAATTAATAATTTCTCTAAATAATAAACAAGTAAACTAACTATATTATAAATTCTATCGTAATAAACACATTTTGCATAATGCGTGCGTAATGAAACGTATAAAATAGACATTGTTTCCCAAACAATATTTTTTTTATAATTGACACATAATAAAAAGTAAAAAAATAATTTACTATCACTGATATTATTTGACCACTTTATGTGCTTTGTTTTAAGGTCTCAATATTATTTTATAGAGCTTCGGCTCAAGAGCTCTTAAAATATTAGCAAAGTCTATATCTGGAATCCAAAAGTGTTCATTATAGCCCAACACTATTTTTATTTTAAAAATCAATTGTGAAATTGAAAGAAAGATTTTGTTTTAGTCAGTATTAAAATAAAACAAGTCTTTGTCCTATGCTTTTACATGAGAGCAGTATTTTGTTTTGATATAACTTTTATTTTAATATAACCCTTTATTTCTTGCCTTTTAACATTAACATAAACATTTCACAATTACTACATTTTACCCTCTTTCAAAATTAACATATACACATACAGGGTGAGTCAAAAGGTATGGTCCAACATTATAGATTGAGTGGGATGCTGCAATAAGCAAAAAATGTTAGTAAACGGAAGTCTACAATTGTTTTTTAATTATATCAACATTTATTATTCAAAAAAGTAAAAGTAATAACTGTACAAAATGTACACCTTGTACTTGTATGCAAAATTGACAACACCAACCTACAGTTGGGTCAGTTGGGCCTATAAAAGTTCTATTTATAGTTTTGCAGATGATAGCACCCTTCATACTTTATACTTTCTAAAGACCATATTGACCATGGCAACAAATGTATAAGTTTAACAAAAAACATTGTTAAAATTATTTCAGATAACTAATCAATTTCATGGAAATTTGAAAATTGCATTAATTCAGGTGATGTACTTAAAAATATATTTAGCGCGTTAAAACAGCACTCATCACTAATTAACACAAATAACTCTAGCAAAAAAAACCAATTTTGAAACTAAACCTGAATTATGCTATTTCTGATACAACATTTGCACCTGCATGTGCTAGTTGTCGTCCTTCCTTTGCTAATACATTGAAAAACTATGCAAACGCCACTTTGACCCCTGGAGTAGGTTCAAAGTTAGCCAAACAAAAAACACAATTAATTATTGGAACTTTGGCGTCTGATATATGTTATGCCTGGAACTAAAGATGTTGATATTTTCAAATATTTGAAAGATTTTCTTGGCATCAATAATGCTAAATGTTTTTTACTTACCACAAATAATGATACTTCATTTTTGTAAGTCGAAACATAAAACGCCTTATCCATCAGAACAACATTTGCCAAAAAGCACAACAAGTATAGAAAATTAAAATTCATAAGCACTCTTACAATGTACTATCAAAATGTGAGAGGATTACACACTAATGGATTAATGGATTTTTTCTGTTCTTGTTTGACGGAAAATTTTCATGTACTGGCTCTTACTGAAACCGGGATTCATTCTTTGATATTTGATAGCAAATTTATTGATGACCGATACATTGTTTATTCAATGGACAGGACTAAAAACACCAGTTTTAAATGCAGTGGCGGTGGAGTTTTAATTGCTGGTAAGAAAAACTTAAAATTGATTGTTTTACCTTCAAAACATAATCATGAAATGGCCAAAATAAATGTTAGATTAATTTAATTGTATGCTATAGTTATATACCTCCCATGTCATCTATGGATTTATATGCTGGTCATGTTGAAGCACTTGAAGGTACCATCTTGATGTTTCCAGGTAGTGGTTACTAGAAATTTTAATCTGCCCAATATCAAGAAGATACCTGATAAAAACTCAGCTGACTTAACACTATTTAACGTTTTATCTATGGTAGAAATATTTTCTTGTGATAGTGTCTAAATTTCTATTAGCTTTGTCATCGAAGAATATGATGTTCTTAACAATGGTACTTACTTAACGCATGATTATAAGCGTACTAACTACGTAAAAATTTATATTTTTTTAGCGCGTTTTGATTAGTCTATTCTTACTATTTGTGAATTTGTAAATCCTGCAGTTGATATCTAAAGAGTTTTCCAATAAGAAGTTTCATTTTAAATAGCAGGCTATTTAGGCAGCTGTCAATTTTGAAGCTATTATCTTTTGACATTTGACAAGTAAAAACTACGTCATTATTAAAAACGGAACGATACACGCTTTAACAACGCATTGAAATTATTAAAATTCACTACAAAAATGGTAAAAAAAATCAGTCACAGTTCGTAAATTAAAACACTTTTTGGTCGTCGTAAAGCACCTTCTTGGCCGGCAATAGTAAACCTGGTGGAAAAATTTGAGCTGTTGGGACAAGTTTGTAATGTGAAGAATCGAAACCATGTGCATCACTCAAAAACACATGAGAATATTGCTGATGTAGCCCGTAGTGTTGAAGAAAACCTAGGTTTGTCGATTCCTCGTCGATCTTTGGAATTAGACATTCCACAAACAACATTACACAGTATTTTGCATAAAGACTTAAGTCTTAAGGTTTTTAAAGTTCAGTTAACACAAGAACTTAAACCGGTCGATCACCATAAACGTCGTATCTTTGCTGATTAGGTTCTTCAAATGCATCATAAAATATCATCTTTAGTGATGAGGCCCATTTTCACCTTGGAGGCTAAGTTAATAAGCAGAATTGTCGCATTTGGGGCTCAGAAAATCCAAGAATGATTGTTGAAAAGTTTTTGCATCCTCAGCGTGTTACTGTTTGGTGCGGTTTTTGGACTGGCGGTGTGATTGGATTCTACTTTTTCGAAAATGAGGCTGGTGCAACTGTTACGGTGAATGGGTGGCGTTACCGAGCTATAATTAATGATTTTTTATGGCCGGAATTGGAAGATATTGATGTGGACGATGTTTATTTTCAGCAAGACGGCGCTACGTGTTACACAATCAACGAAACAATCGCAATTTTGCAAGAAAAGTTTCCTGACCATGTTATTTCTCGAAGAGGCAATCACAATTGGCCACCGAGATTTTGTGATTTAACACCTTTAGACTTTTTTCTCTGAGGCCACGTGAAAGATAAGGTTTATGCCAATGCTCCACAATCAATTTAAGACATTAAAAATGAAATTTGTGAAGTTATCGAGGACACACAGCCGCAAATGTCGAATTCGTCATGGGAAATTTCAAGAAAAGAATGTGATACTGCAACTGTAACCGTGGCGGCCATATGACTGATATTGTTTTCAAATGTTAATGACATACCTTCCTCTTTACAATGAAATTACCCGTTTTTTTAAATATCAAAATAAAACCTTTTATTAAAAAACTCTATATTATAATATTGTAAATTTTGTAATTGATTTATATGTACCAAAAAAGACAGTCATTAAACGTCGCTGCATTCCACTTTGGTTTTCCAGATAATTAATTGATTTAATTTGATCAAAAAAAGTAGCTCAATGGAAATGGAAACAACACTGCAGGCTTCGGACTATGTTGTCTTCATACATAAAATTGAGCATGGGCGCCGAGTACATGGGGGCACCGGGGCGCGTGCCCCCATTGACATATTCTATGGGGGCAGCGCCCCCATTGGAATATTGGCTTATATGCATAAAAAATAAAAATTTTGATTTAATATTTTCAATTTGCATAAAGAGACTGACCATCCGTTCATAAATAAGTATATATATAAGAAATGTGGCCATCTGAGCACAAGTAACCCTGCCCCCATTGACATTTTCAAAAATCGGCGCCCATGAACTTGAGGTCTACTTGTGTCTGAGACATTGTTATGTTATAGAATCTATTTGGGCAATATTGAACTTTCATTACCCCTGATTCTGGTCTTCTCTTCAATTTGTCTTCTAGGGGTTACAATCTCACATATTCTTCTCTGGAACGACCATGTTGTTGACATAGTTTTAAAAATATCTAGAAAACTAGGATTTCTTAATAGATGTAAACAGTTTTTTTTTCTTCTGTTCAGCTTTTGCATATACAGGGTGTCCGGAAAATACGTGTACAACGTTTGACGACAGACTTTGTTATACTTTTGTTTTTTTTTTTGACGCCCTCTACCGGCTAAACGAGACAATTTTGGATATAACTAAGTCGGCTTAGATCGACCTATTTTGACGTCAGGAGTCTGTCGTCAAACGTTGTACACGTATTTTCCGGACACCCTGTATAACCTATATAATTTGAAATTTTATTTAAAAACGAGCTGTTTGGATCATTGCCGACCTAAAATTGACTAATGACTTATAAGGTTGGGTAACACCCAATTTCTGACTGCATTTTTAATTTATTTCAAAAAGTGATATGGAATAAAGTGTGTCACCAGGTTTTTCACGTCTTGCAGTGTATGCAATTTTTTAAATATATAATGACAAACCATGATACAAATATAACTTTGAAAGATTTTGGAAAACAGGTTTTTTTTTAGTAACTTTTGAATACATAAAGCTAAAATACGTCTTTGTATTAAATATTGCTTGCAAGTTTGAAGAGAAGTATCCAAAACTAAACTGCTGTTCTAAATCCAAACAAAATCATTGTAGATTTAAAACTGATTAATAAATATAGATAGTTTGCAATATCGACGTAATATTGCAGTTCTTGAGTTTGTTATTCCAAATATTTCCATAGTGGTTGCTCAGAAGAAACACAATATTTACTAGTAGTACAAGATTTGCTAAGAATTCTAACAAATATTCAGACAGTTCAGAGATGTAGAACTAAAACTTTTAAGAGAGATCTTTTTACCGTATTACTACTTACTTACTTCCAAATAAATAAACTTCCAAATTCAGTATTTTTCGAGACTTATAAGCGGCAAATATTTAGGTCAATGTTCACAGACTGCTTAAATGTAGTCTTGATAATTTAATAGTTTCAGCAAGTGTATTTTCACTCGTTGAAATTCAATTTTATTTGTTATCACATTTTGAAATTTAAAAAAAAATATGATAAAATTATCATCACATCAAGTGGAATATTCACATATTATAACAACAATGCAATAAAAAAAGATCAATAACTACGTTTATCTCATCTTCCGATTGCAATCTCAGTCAAATTAATAAATGTCGGTTGATTCCGAAAAAAACACAAGGCAAATCTAAATTTAAGTCGATAGGAATTCTAAAGTAAACCAACTGAAAATCTAGGTTGGACATCTAAATTGAATAAAAAAAAATATTGGAATTAATTGACTGTTATAGCTAGCTTTATGGTGTTTACGTTTAAAAATATTTTCTGTTGGTTGCATTCCGTTATTCTTAAAGCATGACCTTGCTCGAGTTATAAACGCCGCAAACCCTAAGTTATTTACACAGGCTATAACGTTTGTTTACTCATTCATTTAGAGAACTATTTATATTATTGATTAAATTAAAACATTTGATGAACATGCAAAAATATCATTGCGGGATCAAAGATACTACCCATTTCGAAAGCAAAGCTTGACAATTTTAAATAGTAGTGAAGGTGTATGCGCTTACGTTATTTGCCGAAGGAACACGATTGAGGGACAGACAATCTCGCAAATTTAATAAGGGCCTTGATATCCACCTCCTAATAAAGTACCTAATAAACTATTAGCAGAATAAGCTAACTTTTTATTTAATTTATTTTATTAAAACCTATGAACAGCCAATTAAATATATGCTTAACATATACATTTATAACAAATAAAAACATTGAGCATATAATGTACTAGCTGCTCAGAAGTGTTAAAATGATTAATGCGTAAAACTAATTATGTGACAACTTACGCTGACAAATTTTCACAAATACGGAAATAAAAAGTTTGTGTTATTGGCACAATTTTCAGTGTTAATCAATTGCTATTGTTTAATCTTTGAATTTTCAATTGGTTATAGGCGTCGTACTGGAAAGGGGCATTTTTTGTAAAAAGATACCTTATAACAAATAAAAACGATCTACGCAATTTTTTTTTTAACTACACATGTTATATATCACCGGATCAGAAATTTCAAGAGCTATCGAATGGTGTATTTATTTATTTTATTTTTTATCATTAATAACCGAGCAAATGCATTTTTAGTCAACCTAGTTTTGTTGGTGGGGTTTGTTGGTGTCTTCACATCGGTCCAAAAGTAAACTAATTCGAAAATATTCTTTACGGCAATTTTAGTCTAATTAAAATAAAAAAAAAAATTTTTATTATTTATTAAACAAACAAATTTAAGGTTACAAACTTGACAGTTATTCATTTTCCGCCATATCTTTTAATTTACCATACCGCAATAACCGACGTGACGTCATACATTTTCAGTACCAAAAGTCCCACTCCCGAGTGTTTATACCACGGATCATTAAACAGATAACAGACAAGATAAATGTAGTCACTAGATTTATCTCTTCATGTAATTCCGATTAAGATTTCGGTTGAACTAATAAATCAGTTTAAAGTCAACCAAACTGAAATTCTAGCTTAAACATCTAAATCAAATTAAAATATGTACACCAAATAAACGAGATTGATTGACTTTTGCACCTAGCTTTATAGTGTTTATGGTGTTAACGTTTAAAATTTTTTCGTTAATTTTTATCCCTTTATAAGTTAGTTATTTCACATTCCATCTGTTGTTATGTATCGTTATCCTTTTTGTTTTCTAATCTTTTCTAATCAAAACAAAAATCTTGAAATTCCAGTTAAATCCCGAGCGTTTCGTCACCAAACATTAAGCGGATTAAATTTCAATAGGAATTAAGCGCCGAGATAAACGTAGTCTATACGAGACGTGCCTCTAATGTTTTTTTAAGCAAATTGTCTAGCCTGGAGAATTTTCGATTGTTGTAAACACAAACATGTATTTTTGGGTTGTTCACAATTTCGCACGTCATAATATTTTAGCACGTCATAATATTGTTGAAACTTTCGTTTTCAGTGTTTGGCGGTTTACTATTGTGTATTATATATATTATTTCCGAAACGTTCCATTTGATAAACAATAACTTTTTCAACCACATAGTTTTTGATACTTGACATTTTTATTTTTTATTTTATATGATGCGGTGAATTATTATAGTAAAGCTATGCCATTTTATGGTGTTTTTGGCTGTGGGGTGCACTCTGTGCATATTTTTGTGTTCGGCTGATAACGCGCTTTTTCAAAACCGATAGACGGATATGCACCGGCAAAGTTGAACGTCAAAACAGAGCGACCTCAAAAACGCTTAACTAAACATAAATACTCAAATACATATATGTAGTAAACTATGGAATTTTACAGTATCTGTCGGCAATGCATGAGTTGCATGTAAAGCTTTATTACACTATAAGTTTACAACATATATATTGGTTATACGAAATCTATAACCGGTATAGTTACCGTAATAACCATAATAACCTGATGAATAATATAGTCTTTCAAATTAATAATTTTCCAAAAATTATAACCTACAATTACGATCTCAGATTAATAACAATAACGTTATTAACAAATCAAAATATATTAACATTAGAACAAATGTCCATTAACACATGACACAAGTGATTAAATATTAATTATAATAATTTCGTTTTTCAAGATTAATACAAAATATATTAACAATAAATGCTGAAAACCAGATGAAACAGGGAGATCTAAAAATCTGTATCTTCATAATAGAGACGTATACAGTTTTATTTGTTAATATTTAATAGTCCAACGTTTCTAGCACTTTTTGCATTAAATGATAGCGAAAAAAATCCCTGGTAGATGATATTATGTGATTAACATTTATAATATGCACTCGATAGTATTAAAAATAAATCTATATAAACATAGATTAATCAATGTTTATCAACGCGATCAAGGTAGATACTGTTTTTCGTTGTCATACACACGTTTTTGAAATGTGACTACTTGAAACGATGACAAACAACAGTTTATTTTTGTATATTAATAAATAAAACAACTACTATGTTTTTAACACTAATTTATTTTTGTAAAATTATACATAAAGTACACATACTTTTACAAACTACATTTCACGACTAAAGTTTCAACTTTTTACAGTCATAATCAAGTGAGAAACCAATAAATGAAACAATACATTTGTAAAAAGTTGAAACTTAAGTCGTGAAATGTAGTTTGTAAAAGTATAATACCTTATGTATAATTTTACAAAAATAAATTAGTGGTAAAAACATAGTAGTTGTTTTATTTACTTATTAAATATGGAGTACCACATAGTAACCGTCGCAATCATCTTGATGATTTTGTATATTAATTTATATATACATATTTTCTACACCCCAATAAATTTTTACTAAAAATTTTGTCGCAAGGGTCCAAATTGAATATTTGTAATTTTTACTACTGCAACTAATGTAATAAATAAATAAATAATTATTATAAATAATATAATATTAGATGGGTGTAATTTAAACATTTTCTCATTTTTCCGATGACTCCGTGCGTAATAAGCACATTTTGATTTAACCAACTAAGATATATCGTATTAATTATTGCCCATTAACGCATCCAAGAGCAGAAACTTAGAAAATTATCAATAGTACACAAGCTTAACAACAAATTAAAAGAAAAAATGTCGCAAGTAAGTAATTAAATCTTTTTAAAATATTAGTTATTGTGACATTATTAAATCATTCTTAAACTATAATACATATGTAGAAAGCAAAGAACTGAGTATCAAGAAATCTGGATTAATAAATGTAGCAGATTAAACATAACAAATCAAAATATCTAAGGTCTAACAAACAAATCTACTTGTTGATGTTTTTTAAGTAGCCAGGAAATTAATGTTGATCAAAAACACCAATGAAAACGTTACCAAATGTATTTGTCTGTAGTAGTAGATCCATTTTAAAAAAAATTATCCATGCGTCGTTGTCTAGAGCAGTCTAGAGTGCATTCTCATCACAATTAAAGATTGCCACAACACTTCCTATTTAAAAAATGTATGAAAGTCAACTTTAAAAACTATGAAACAATAATATCCACTCTTTGAACCTTTTCTAATATAATCAAAAATTTGATGGCAATTAGACTAGTAAAGTAAAAATATATAATATCTCAGCTTTAGATAAATATCATAAATTCCTATAAAACAATATATTCATTGCAAGGTAGTTCAAAATCCTCAATACCTCCTTTTCTAAGTTATCAAAACAATTTAGTTTCTATTATAAAGGAAAGAAACAGATATTTTTGCAAACCAATTTGCATCTAACTGTACTATTTTAAACCCTCCTACCAAAAGATATCTTCTTAATTTCAATACTAAAAAAGCATCAGGTTTAGATGAAATTCTAACTGTTATTCATAAAACATATGTGCATATGAATTAACTCCTATTGTGACTAAAATATTTGACTTATTCTACAGGGTGTTAGACAAAAAACGTACGGCTGAATAACTCCGTTATTTTTTAACCGATTTATATGATTAAAAAAAAACGTAATTTTTTTGTATTAAGAATATCATAAAGATTTCAAAAATAAAATAAAAAATGTATAATACCATTTAAAAAAATAAAGTTGGTTGTCATAACAACTATACCGACTAACAACTATACTAAAAATAAAAACATACATGTGCACCTGCCTTTATAATATTCAAAAAACTATTTAAAATGGTTTTTGAATTATATAAATCGGTTAAAAAATAACGGGGTAATTCAGCCGTACGTTTTTTGTCTAACACTATAAAAAGAAACATTCCCGAATTGTTGGAAAACTGCAAATGTACAACCTATACCTAAAAAGAGAGACAACTTTGATTCTTCAAATTATAGACCAATTGCATTACTGCCCGATTTGTCAAAATCTTTTGAAAATTATATTAATTCAGATACTCAATATAGATTTTGATCAAAACGTTTGACAACAGATCTTCTGAAATATGTTACTCGAATATAGAATTTAACTTCAGACAAAAATCTTGCAGTAGCTCTAGACATTTCCAAAGCATTTGACAGGGTAGGGCATTCTAATCATATTAATAAGCTCCATTAAGGTCATTGACACGAACAATTTGTCTAACAGTTTTGGACGTATACGCCAAACACGTAAGAATAAACTGTGTGTGTAAATGTGCACATAACGTTTAGTGCCCGATTTTCGTACACGCCTAAATAAAACTTTTCGCCAAGCGACACGCTAAATTCCTTTTACTAACCGGCAACGCTTCAACCATAGTGGCCGACGTGTTTGGCGTGTTGACCATTTTTGCAACACGCGCCAGAAGTGGCACTCTACCCAGAATGTCGGGGTCAACAACAACAACAATGTACAACAATTTGCAGATTTGGTAAAAGTGTCAAGATAACATTTTGATATTTTTAACAGATTTTTCTGCAATTTTTTTAATCAATTTTACACAAAAATAATTATGTTTTAGTATAAATTAACAATGATCATAATAATAATTTATTAGTGGCAACTACAAAAAGTTTTATTTTTGGCCCTTGATACACTACACTACATACTATGGAAGCCCGAAGGCATCTAAATTGTCGTTTTGGCCCGCGTTTTAGTGCCGAAACAAATGGTTTCGATAGAAGTACTACTAACAAAATCATTAATCGAATAAAAAGGCCATTTTTATTGTCTGCAATACATTGATTTTATGTACTTTTTGATAAAATTTAAGCAAAAAGTGGGTGTTATGCAAATTTTCTATAGATTTTTTGCTATGCATATTTTTTGGACTATTCACAGTGGCTTTTTTGTGGCTTTCTAAACGTTTTTTAATAATAACAATTTTTGGTTAATTTTGCAATAAATTATGTATTGAAATAAGTCTTGACAAATTTCATGAACTAACGCCCGGTTTCTCCAACGTCATTTGAGACGTAACTTGACCAAGCTCAGCTCAGAATCAAGTTTGACTTGCACCATGCATTTAGAAAGGGAGTCTTTGCTACGATCCGAATAGATTTGGTAATGTCGCTAATATTTGCAATACTGTTTTCTAATTGGTAAAAAAACCATCTTGTCTTAATCAGTTTTTCATTAACATTAGTTTATTATATAAAATATGAATGTCAAATATTGTTGCACATAAATATAATTTTTAAAGAAAACAATAATAAAAATATTTTATAGCCAATTACACTGTAATTTACTAAAAATTAAAATTAATATGCATTACAGTACACAAAGGCAAGTGATAGTAATTAATTTTTTCAAGCTTAATAAAATATCATTGCAACATTAAGGTTACGTTTTGGAGCTTGAACTCTCAAAAACGGCATCTTTTATTTGAGCTTTGTTTGGCGCAAATAAGGTGAGATTTTGCTTTGGTGTAACGAAACAAGCTCAGCTTGCGGCTTAAGGCGTAGCTTAAGGTCTGGTTAGAGCTTGAGACATGCTGGAAAAACCAGGCGTTATTGAATTTTTATAGAAGCAGTCGGCAGTACGGCAGAGAGGTCATGTATGATTAACAGCGCTAACAAAAGTTAAGCAACGGCCGGAGCCGTCACGAGTTGAATGGGTGCCCCTAACAAAGTGATGCAGAGCGTAGCGTTCTTTCCAAATGGATCAGTTACTTCATATAAGCATCCAAACACACACGTGTCTGAATATACCATTATAGAAGCAAGAACATAAAACTAGTAGTCTTATTGGACAATTATTATTAAAAATTACCTCCGACAGAAGACATGTTAATATCATCCAATACATTTATTGACAAACTTAAAAAAAGAAAAATGACACAATTATTATTGAAAGATATTTTTCAAGTTTTATCTTGTAACTTTTAAACGAAAGTATTTTACAACTTATAAGCTCAGTAAAAATAAAAGACCATAGATTTACTAATGAATAATATTATTATACATGATATTATTGTACGTAAAGTAACAACAAAATTTGGTAGTTCCGACTCGAATTTATTCTGAAAAGTTTCCTCAAAGTTATCATCCGGGTTGGGAAGCCTTTCTACGTGTGGTGCATAGAGGTAAAGAAACTGGTAATTTGCAAGATGTTATATCAGCACCAGCTAAACCTAAACTTTATATAAAAATGTTAGTAACGGGTGAGGCAATTTCACCCGCAACGGTGTTTATAATTTTTATAGCATACGTTATGGGGTCATTAAAAATCTACATATCACTCATAGAACCAACTTTCAACGATTTTTGGTTAATTAATAGACACTTTGAGCAACAACATTTGAAGAACATGTGTCCAGGACGGTAGAACAGTTGCACTTGTACTTTAAACTTGCATAATTTAAAATCCGAAGAAAAAAATAATGTGAGAATAAATGCTTTTTGGTTAGCTAGGTCAAAAACTGGCACAAGCTACTTACTGTTTAATTTTTTTACATTTATTAAATATAATATATGTACAAACTGCATAAATAAGTTTAGTTTAAAACTCAATTAAAACAAGCAACGTTATTACAGAAAAAAATATACGTTGTCTAAATGTAAACCATTATGTGTAGAATACTCTTCTAAACTATTGTTAAAGTTATTTTATAAATACGTAACTAATTAAAATAAAAGCTCAAAGCAAACGTGTGAGCAACTTTGTGTAAAAATATTAAAGATCACAAATTTGGTGTTATTAACTTTATATGGCTTTTAAGAAATAAAACAATCTGCTGATCCTAAGTACATAGAATAGATTATTGGTCTCGACAACGCTGTGTTTTATAAGAAACAAATAACATTGCTGAATGAACAGATATATCGTCATCTTGCAGAATCCATTTTGTTATAGGTCATTTGGCAGTTTTTTAAATTAGTAATTTCTCAGATTTTTATTCCTACACTCCAAAGTAATGCTATTTATAAATGTTACGACAAAGTACAATCATAAACAAAAACAATGTTTCTTAATTGTTAATATAAGAAACTTTATTTTATATTAATAGCAACGTTTTTTTTTCAGATTTAAACACAGATACTACGGTTTCATCATCCCAAATTGATACAACTCACACATCAATAATAACTTCCACTGAATTATCTACCAGCGTTACGTTAGATGACATTGAATCTGATTTTTCTTACAATGAAATACAGAGTAATGAAAAGTGTAAGGTTAACAATGCTATTACATGTATTAAATAAATACCATATTTGTATTTTAGATTCTAATTTCGTTGACAGTAGTACAGAAGAAGGATCCGTTTTTAGCAGTACTAGCAGTTTTGAATCTGGTGAACTTTATTTAAATAGCAAAGAATCTGCAGAAAATAATGAAACACCTTGGACTAATAAAACTTGTACAAAATGCCAAAATCGTAAGTTTTGCACTTTTTATAAAATAGGAAAATAATATTAACTTGTTAAAGTTACTGCATTTAAAACATAACTATTTTCAGCTAATCCTATTATAAAAAATTTTGCTTATGATGAAAAAAGTCATGTCATAACATGGGATCCAATTGTTGAAACTCTAGACGAATGTAAATATGAATATAAAATTAATCGAACATCACAATCAATAATACCTTATTTTCGTGTAGAAGCAAATAATTCTCATAAACTTGACAACTTAAAAATGTGTGAAAAATATGATTTGGTTATTCAAACCCATAATATATGTGGTTACAACGATACATTAAACACTTCGTTTTATACAGGTAAACATTATATACATTTTCGAAAATATTGTAAATAAGTCATATTGATATTTTAGAAGCAGTGCCAGTATATGGATTAAAATTGCAATTTAATGGCAAGACACAAATCACATGGGATAATGCTTTTGGTAGTTACTGTTCTCGTTATAGAATCCATATTAATGACGATACTTTTGATACAAACATTAATTACTTCGAAGCAGATGGAAATTTATATTGTGTCAAAATTGGTGTACAAACAGTTCGAGATGACAATAAATCAGGTGAAATTAGTACCAAGCAAGGTAAGTTATTTATAATTATTTTAATTCTAATCGGTTCTATCTTTTTACTGAAGAATACACTACACCTCTTAGAATGTTTTGTATATTAAAAACTTTATTTATTTCTGATACTATTGTGAGAGATTTTGCTAACTATTTTTACAGATTTGTGATTAATATTTCAAAACAGAATTTAGACAATATTGCAAACATTTGAAACTTAAAAAAAAACACAAAAAATAGCCCTTCCAAAAGATCCAGAATACTTACAAGTTCTGCTTAATACTTCCAAAGCCGTTCTAAAACCTGATATGTTCTACTAGGTGTTCCAAAATTCTTCTAAATAATCTTCTTTATTCTTTACTCTAAATGCCTCCGCCAAAGCTCTTCTATAACCTTTCCTTTAATGTTAATTAGGCTGTTCTATGCTCACCAAAGTAAAGGGTTTTCCAATAAGAAGTCCCATTTTAATTATAAATGAAACATTTATTTATTTTTAAGTAGTTCAATTTTTTTAATTCAAATACTATTTCTGCGATTACTTATGGAAAATGATATCTAGTAAAAGCACACCTCGACTTTGTCTGCAAAGGGTCATTCTTTTGAAGAAGTTTTGAAGGACATTTTGACTATCTAGCAAATAATAGCTCAAATATTGTCTTTGAAGGTTTGTTTGAGGGGTATCAGTGTAGACTTTTCTTTACGTAGAAAAAAGTTTAGCGGAGTTAAATCCTACAATCTGAGGGCCAATTTATGTCAGATTTTTGCAACACGGCTTGTGTGGCTCGTAGCGCCATCTTGCTAGAAATAATTGCAATCCGCATTATTTGTAATCGAAGCACCTTTGTCGTTTTTGAAAAAGTAAGGTTCCATGGCTCTTCCTACGAAGATGATTTTTTTTTTTAAAGTGAGGATTCCCTGCCTGCATTTCCAGCACCCAAGAAAGGAAAGTTTGGCGTTATTCATGATCAGCCGGCTTCAATTCCTACGTCAGCTGCACTTTATAAACATGTAGGCTAAGATCTTTATGCAGTATGCAATAAAAGCTGGACTGTGACATTTATAATTGCTGTAAACGTCTTAGGATAGATAAATTTTCATTGTGTATATAACAAATGTTCATTATTTCTATACGTTGTTGGTTTTAATGAAAAATATCAAGGATTTCAAAGCTTCAACAGATCGAAAATGCCGCCAAATACCCTATATATATATATATATATATATATATATATATATATATATATATATATATATATATATATTAAGTTAATGTACGAGTTACTGCGAGTTTCTTTTTAAAAATGGTTATTTATTTTATTATAAAGATTATAAACTTATTTCTATAATACGGTTACAATGGTTACAGGTCTGAATATACTTAATAACTAACTCATAAATGTTTATCACGCGTATTTATATTCGGTGATTCTGCAACGCTGTAGTCTATCGCACAGGTGTCCGGCGATGTGGGTGTCCGGCGAACAACACTTCCACGAAGTGATAAGTCAGCTGCAACTCAGCATAATTCCGCACGATAACTTATATATACATATATATGGGCAATTCCATTTCAAACGGACCAGAGCTGGGCGGCATTGAGAAACTTGCATACGTATTTTTTTTTTTAGTTTCTATAACTTATTAGTAGTCCTTTGATCGGTATATGAGGGAATGAAACCCTTAAAAAAATTCTACGATTTTTTTAGTTTTGTTGAGGTTTTTTAACTTAATCTCATTTTTTTAAACCGCAATTTTAACTAAAAAAAAATTTACTAATGAAATCAATCAGAAATTTTCCGTAGAATTCAAATCTGGCGCCATTTCAAGTCTATACCCTGTTTCATACCTCAAAGGACTACTAATAAGTTATAGAAACTAAAAAAAATACATAAGCAAGTTTCTCAATGCACCCCCCCCCCCCCAGCTCTGGTCCGTTTGAAATGGAATTGCCCATATATGTATATATAACGCCAGTGGATTCTGGCTACTAGTCCTCAGGACATCTACAAACTCTTACCAAAAGCTCCAAATAGCTGTAGTAGACACAACGTCTATACCCCAATAAACTGCTTTGATCAGCAGGCTAAACCTGGTAGAGAAGAGGGGTCAGTAGATTTGGTGGCCAAAAAAGTGTGGCGCCTCCCACACAGTGTACAAAGACTAGAGCAACATGAAAAACAAGCAAAGTCGATAGGCATCAGCACAAGGAGGATATGACGTGGTTTTTGACAATAAGCTCACATGGGGACCACATCTAAATATGAGATGCAAAAAAGTTTATGTTTTTTAGGCAATGCAGACGAGCTGTGGAGAAAACATGAGGACTGTCTCCAAAAATAGTGCTATGGCTGTACACAGCCGTCATAAGACCTATGATCACATACGGGGCACTAACATGGAGGCCAAAAGCTAGACAAAAAACGAACGTCGGCAAGCAAACTGAATCAGTTGCAACAAATGACATGCCTAAGTGCAACATAACAGGTGACATGCGGACAACACCAACTGCAGCTCTTCAACATTTACGTCGAGGAGATAGCGACAATGGCAGCTTTGCGTCTGAATGCAGCTGAACTTTGGCACACAGCAGGGAGAGCTGGAAAACACTGTACTCTCCTGGAAGAAGTTGTTAAGAAAACACCTCTGTTAAAAGCGCAAACAGATGACATGTCACCCTTCTTTGTGTTTCAAAGACTCTACAACTTGCTCACACATGAACAAGAGGAGCAGAACGTGGTCAATGATTTGATTAGAATCTACACGGATGGCTCAAAAACCAATAAAGGTTCTGGAGCGGGAATCTTCTCGCAAGACTTGGACCTCAAAATATCATTACCACTAAGAGTTCACACGACTATCTTAAAAGTAGAAGTAGTCGGGATAACTTATGGGGTTATGGAAATTGTAAACCGCAAAATATCTGGCAAGAATGTCCAAATTCTAACGGATAGTAGAGCGGCTCTAATTGCTATAAACGAGCGTAGAATCACATCAAAGCTAATTTTTGAATGTCATCGTGCCCTTACTTTAGCAGTCTGTGGAAACAGCATCAAGCTGCTCTGGGTAAAAGGAAACTCAAACAAAGTAGATAACATTGAGGCGGACAAGCTGGCGCGTAAAGGGTCAACTCTCATGGCGTGTAGTCCTGAACCCTGGACCGCGTTAACACTCAAAAGCTTAAATAATTTACTAAAAATTAACACACACAATGCAATGACACTCCGAGCTGCAGACAGGAGGCAATAACTGCTCCTAACGCTAAGACAACCGATTACTACTTGCGACTGTCCAGAAAGAACTTATGACAGGAATCTTGACAGGACACTGCCAACTAAAGAAACACATGCACACGATTGATATTAGAGACAATCCAACGTGTAGAGGATGTGAAATAAACGACGAGACAATCGAGCACATGCCCGGCCCTTCCATACAATAGATAGCCCATGTTGGGGAGCTGCTGGCTTGACATGGCCAGTATAAAGGAGACCTCTCCAAGCGCTGTACTTGCATACATTAGCCACATAGGGTGGTTGAATGCCAAGAC
Organism: Tachinus rufipes; assembly: GCA_963932245.1. NCBI lineage: Eukaryota > Metazoa > Arthropoda > Insecta > Coleoptera > Staphylinidae > Tachinus > Tachinus rufipes. The sequence continues at coordinate 63,095,519 of OZ010745.1, read as the reverse complement.
AACGGAGTGAAGTCACCACTAGAGGAGGTAAGGCTTACGTGCAGTAGACTTTGGTTTACCCTCCAACTTTCAATCCAGAATCCAGAATGGAGAACATGATGTAATAGAAGAGCACAAGTCAAATGCTTACATAGCGCAAATAGAGACCAAACGTGTTTTCAGCCAGAGGCTACATGCAAAAGTTGTTCCAGTCGATACTTACTATGGTCTAGGCAGATATCTGTACAGAAGCGGTCATGGGAGAGTGGTTGCTTAGGCATTACTGAGGTAAAAATGCTCGGCAGCACCCATGTCGACAAAACAGCCTTACTTAGGAACGCGTCAGAGGAGTGAGTGACTATAAAAGGTGCCCTAAAAAAATCATATCTCAACCTTCAAGCAAGTGGCAACCACGGTCTTTTGTGAATCTCTTTCTTACGTGGTCAGATAAACACAAAACAAAACCAAGAACACCTTCTTCAAACTTATGTTTAAAATTAATGCCTGGAATATGCATACGCACATTACAGGACAATACAAAAATTGCATGTCCAGAGCAAAAGACAACTATAATGGCACGGGAATTAGGACAACATTGGTATCGTTGCATTGAGTGAAACAAGATTAGCGGACAAGGACCATCTAATAGAAAAACATAGAGTTAAGTACCCTTCTACAGGAAAAAGCGTCGTAGTAATGAAAAAACATTGAACAGAGTTGCTTTTGCAATAAAAAATAGCATAAAGATTTTACTTGTGTTTATACTGGTATATCAGACCGTCTAATTACCATTCTCAATCGGCAAAGGTTATTATAAGTGTCTATGCGCCCACTATAGACAATGATGAAAACATCAAAGACAAGTTCTACGAAGACCTAGACATCTAGGTACCAAATTATTATCTATTATGATTCCAATGCCTGTATTAGATCAGAAAATAATACCTCGCCTACGATAATTGGTAGACCGACATTAGACGTAATAATTCAAACGGTCTACGACTGCTGACATTATGTTTGCAATATAATCTCTGCATCACAAACACATTGTTTAAGCAGTGGCACATTATTGACTATATTATCACCCGCCAGCAAGATATTGCTGATGTACGTCTCACAAGAGTAAGAAGAGGAGAAAAATGTTGGGCCAATCACAGTTTTGTTGTATCCAAAATGCAGCTTCTCATCACTAAACCCTGAATCGCGTTCCGCTTTTAAGAAAAATGTTAAAAACTTGTGACACTCATTTAAGAAGTAAGGCTTACAGATATAAAAACATATTCTGGAACTCTGGTTAAAGCACTATAATGTGCTTTTAAATACCGATAGCATAGCAAATATAGATTTTATCAATTCACTGCCTAAAAGAAAAACACTTGTTGAGCTACACATCATGCCAACAATTGACCAGGTAAAACAAGATATATCTTAACTCAAAAACAAAAAAAAACATCCGATAGCGACGGAATCCCACCTGAAATATTTAAGGAAGGAAGTAGCTTAACTTTCTTTGTAAAATGTGGCAAATAAAGTGTCGGTGTCAGTTAAATTGTCTACTATATGTACCCTCTACAAAAGCAAAGGAAACACTGCAGACTGTAACTCCTATAGAGAAATATCAGTGCTGGATACAGCTGGAAAAATCTTAGCAAAGGTGGATTTCAGGCAAAACGTGGCACAGCCAATGCAATTTTTGCCATACGCCAGCTGCAAGAAAAAAATCTGAAACAGTACTAACATTTATACATGTGCTTCGTGTATCTAGAAAAAGCGTTCGATTGCGTACCCCGGGGCGCTCTCTAAATAGTTCTAATAAAACTAGGCCTAAATTCCTGACCATTATTCAACCACTTCACAATGACATGATATACAGAGTTCAAGTAGATCACCATCTACTTATCGAAATAACAGTGAGATAGCTAATAAGCCGTTAGTCCCATCAACCCCCTTCATACACGTCGTAAGACTTTTGGGGCGATGTAAAATAGCTGTAAAACGCAAAATTTAAAAAATTTAAAAAAAAATAATTCAACGTCACTGGAGGAGTGAAGCAGGGATGTGTGCTGGCTCCAAAATTATTTGCACTCTACTTCTCAGTAGTCAAAAAGCAACCCTCCCAAGACATGTTTGATTAATCATTGCATTTAGTATATCTGTATCAAAGAGGTCTGTATAATCTACCCAGATTGAGATGACTAAACAAGACCCTATTGGCAAAAATTATAGAAATCTTGTTTGCGGATAATGTATACCTGATGGATAATTCTGCGGAAGCGCTACAAAAAGCTATTACTAGACTAGAGGACTCTTGCACAAAATTTAGTCTAAAAATAAACTGTCAGAATACTGTAGTTATGCCGCTGAATATGTATATTGTAGTGTACAACAGACTACAAGAAGTTGACAACTTTAAACACCTTAGAAGCACACAATCTCAGTAACTAGCAAAGTCGATGTTGAGATCAAATGTCAAATTGCGCAGAATTGTTGAGCTATTAGGAGATTACACAAACAATTATTTGAATCTCATGACGTTACCATACGGACAAAAATAAAAGTTTATCAAGCTGTGGCAATATATACACTTATATCAAAACCTGGTGTATCTATAGGCGCCACATCTTCAAGCTTGATCAATTTCATATGAAGTGCTTAAAATCGATCATGCACATAAGATGAAATGAGAAACACGGAAGTTCTCCGTACAGCAGAAGTGTTTGAAATAAACTAAAGCTCAACTCCGCTGGACTAACTATAAAATCAGAATGGGCGAACAAGGACTCCCCAAACAGGTCATGTATTCGGAGCTACTCTATGGTAATCGCAAAAGGGGTGGGGCACATTTTGAGGTGCAAGATCTACATATAAACAAATCTATCAAGCTGTAAAATATCACTTTACACGTGGGAGGAAACTACGCAGGATTGCACTCTTAAGAGACAACGTGTTAAAAATTAAGTAGAGTCTTTGAGTTTTAATGATCTATATGTTAAAAATGATGTACTAAACAGAAAGCAACAAGGGTTACATACTGTCTACATAAATAACGAGAATACAGATGCCGAAGTGCACCAGAACAAAAACAAGGTAGGGTACAACAGCTACCAGAGGATGCAATACGAGCCCAAAATAATACATGATTAACAAGACAATGATCGCTGTAGCCGTATAGGCAAGAAAATCATCATCTTCATCATCATTATCTCAATACCCAAACTTTCTTAGGCCTACCAATCCATAGCATTTATATGCCATCACATACTCTCCTGACTTCAACAAACCTCTCGTAAGCAGTCTAAAGGTGTTTTCAAAGCTCTCCCACCCAAGGTTTACCACCTAATGGCCTATATGTTCTTCTAGATTACCCTAGGCTCATTAAAGCTCCACAAGACACTTGTAAACATCCTTAAACCGTTAATAAGCTATACTGGAATCTCTTCAAATTCATGTTAAGTTTCTTTTGAGCTTTTTTTCCGTAGACATTCTTCTTCATTTAATTAACATTAACGGTAAAAATTGCCTTTTGTGCTATAACGAACATGTTATTCTGATAAAGCCACTTTGCCAAAGAGCCAAGTGCCTCCAAACACTTTCAGAGTTCTCTCGATGTTCTTCAAATTCTATACAATTATATTTGTTTGTCACTTTGTACACTCCACCAAAGAGTTCAGTTCTAGAGCTTTCAAACCACACCTACAAACAGATTCCATGATAGAAAAAATGTGTTCTACAAATGCGTTACTAACTAGCCATTACTTTAGAAAGATGTTTTGGTGCAGTTGGGATAATTTGGTAACTCGGGATATATTACGTTTTTGTATCATAAACTTCTCTACCTTCTATAATAAACTTACTCTGGTCGTTTGGCTAATTCCAAAAAAAATTCTTCTTTCCTACAATTTAATTATTTTTCTTTATGTTTGGTACTTGTTCACTATCAGACATTTTAGCTAAAAGCTCTTTGTATATTATGCAATATACACCAGTTTGCTATTTCCATTTTGCTTTTTCCATTTTGAATCTTATTTCAGTTCCACTGATATTTTTAACAAAACTACTTGTACTACAAGTAACTTATTTTCTATATATCTTGTATTGTACTTTTTAATATGTGATTTTTATACTTAGCTGAACATCAGAACCAAAAAAAAAATTGTAATATATTTATAGAGAGTCGTGAAGGGGTATATTCAAAAGAAATGAGCTATTAACCGTACCTGCATATATATATATATATATATCTTCTAGAGTCATTATTATTTATTTTTAAAAACAAACATCTATTTCAACAATACCTTTCAATGCACAATATAGGTACCAGAAATGTATCGACACTGTATGTTTATCCAATACATAAGTTAGAAATGGTTAAAAAAGCTCCACACTATGCATGTTTAAAACTTTTTAACAAATTACCCACTAAAATTAAGCAACTAAACTCTTTAAACATTTTTAAAAAGGAAATAAAGAAAATATTATTTCAACTAGAGCCTTACAGTATCCATCAATTTACCAATCTGTAACAATGATATTTATTTTGTATTTTGACAAATTTTCTATTATGTGCAACTATGTTTTGTTTTAGTATAAGCTGTGTATGTACATCTTGTGAAAATAAAGATATTTTTATTATTATTATTATATTATTTACATTTTCAGTTCCTGGCTTAGTACAAAATTTAAAGATCGAAGAAATGGAAACAGCTTTAACTGTATCATGGGAACCTCCTGAAAATTCCGAGTGTGTGAGTGGTTATAAAATAAAATTTAATGAACAATTTTTTGAAACAGAAAATGTAGAATACACATTTGAGAGTTTAGATTCTTGTACCAATTTTATTATCGAAGTAGCCGCAACAAGTATTACTCGAGATGATGGAGAATATAGTCAAATTTCTGGAACCACAAAAACACCAGGTATGTAAACTATTTCAATACAAGCAAATTAAATTATATAACAATTAATTTTTTACGTTTACAGAACGTGTAAAAATGGTTCAAAATCCAAAATTTCAATATGAAGAAGGTAACAATTTACTTCTAGCAACTTGGAATCCTCCAGAATTACAAAAAAACTGTATAACTAATTATGTATTAGTTGTATGGTCTGCTGATGGTTCTATTACCTTAACAGATAACACTATTGAAACACAGTATAAATATGAAAAGATTATAGGTTGTATGGAATATAATTTAATTATTAAAGCACAAATTACTGCAGCTAATGAAATGCCTACAGATCCGTTACTTGAAATAATTCCAGCTAAATGTAAGTGTATAAAAACAAATTAATTTATTTTGAAGAAACTTCTATCAATATTTTTTTTTAGTATCAGAACCACCAACATATTCAAAATATGTTATTGGACAAACCAGTGCTAACATAACATTTAAAATGCATCCAAAAACTGAAAATAAATGTTTTTTAAAATCATTAATTGTTGAATGTAATGCACTACCAGAAGAAAATGAAGGAGAATGGATTATTAAAGAAGTAGTTCAAGAAAAAGACATAAATGATGATCGCAAAGATGTTACGATAGAACTGTTAGAGAAGTTGTCACCTTATACAAATTACACTTGCATTGGAAAATTAACTAATGATGCCGGTACATCTGACCCTAGCCTTGAATTTAAAATGCAAACTAAGGAAGATGGTAATATACCAAGCTGGTTATGCAACTATTTTTATTATCTTGTTTTCTTAATGTCTAGTACCTTCCAAACCTCAAGATTTTAAATCTGAAAATGTGGATGAAAGAAGTTACGATTTAACCTGGAAGAAACCAGCAATAATTCCAGGAGAATTAACCGAGTACGAAATATCTGTTGAACAAGTAAAACCATTACATTATATACCTAACGGTTGTACCACCAATGAACTATCATCTAAAAAAAATGTAAATTCAGATATATTTGATTTAAACTGTGAAGCATTACCACATTTTGAATACAACTGTAAAATTAGAGCAAAAACATATGATTTTGGTGAAGAAACTGCAATAACAGTTCAAACATTAATAAGCAGTAATTTTTACATATTTAAAAAAATTGTGTTTTTTGTTAATACTTTCATTTTCAGAACCTGAAGAGCCCAGAGATTTTAATGCCACTATTGAAATTAATAATGCAATTGGTGAAGAATATAAAGTTTCATTCATTATGTCATGGCTTTATCCTTGTCATTCTAATGGAAATGTAAAACACTTTACTTTAAAAATGATTGAGACACAGGAACTGGTAAAGACAGAACAAGACTTTATTGTTGAAGTTAATGACAATTTAGAAATCATTGATTATGCTTATAATATTGATAATATAAAACCTGAAATGAAATATATATTTCAACTTCAGACAGTGGTAGATAATTTAAAAAGTGATTATGCAGAATTAACTTTGTTGTCTCCAGATGGATGTAAGTATATAGTAAATATTTATTATTCATTTTCGCCACACTTGTTACTTTGTATGTATTCTTCTACATATATAGTCAAACTTTCTTGCATGCACACTTCATTCGTTCTTATTAAAAAAATTTAAAATCCCAATTAGTAGTTGTTACAGTTCAACTATTCAATGTCTATTTTATATTTTATACAGGGTGTTTCAAAACATGTGTCGGAAAATAAAGGGTGGGATTGGTTGGCTAATTATAAGAAAAAAAGTTCCCATTAACATGGTTCCGCACCGTTTTCAAGATACAGGGTGTAAAAAAAATATTTTTTTTTTATTTTTTGACGATATCTCAGGAACCGTTTGAGATACAAAACTCAGCTTTTGTACACATTTTAGCATTAATATTAGCTACTTTTTAAGCGCTTATTCAATTTTTTTCATGTGCCATTGACGGAGATTTTAGGGTTGCGTGAGGTTTTTATGGCTCTAATTTCTATGACACTTGGGAAATTGTCATTCTGAAAGCACATTGTGAACCACCAATATTTTCTATACAAAAAAGGTACTCTTAGTCAAAAGCTCTAATGTAAACCGTTTTAGAGAAATACGGCATTTTATGATAGAAAACATAAAAAAAAAGTAGCAACATGTTTTGTTGTTGATAAAAACATTTGCACACTCGAGACACTTACATCAACGTTTCTCGCAGTTTTGCGATGGCCCTCTTCTAAAGCCGCCACAATTCGTGCCGCAACAACAGGATTTATGCTCATTGCAAAACACTATCAATGACAACAATACACAAACAATTTGCACCAGACATATCATTACAGAAACAAAAACTATGCTTGTTTGTTTCAACAAAAGCATATGAAAGTAAACTTGATCATTTTCATTACTTAGCACATCAAATTGAAATTGTTTGTTTTCATTACTTTCAATAAACTTTAAACAACAAAAACTTTTTTGTCAATCAATCAGTTAGTGAACTGTTATAACCAAAAAAACACGTAAAAAACTGAAAATTTCTAAAAAAAAAAAAAATTACAAAGTGACCTTAATTTTATGCTCGGCAGTGTATATGCGTCATCTGTCGGATTTTAATATTTTTACCTTTTATAGCCAATTTTATTTCTTTTACAGTTTTTTTACCAACATTTTATTATTTTATGTTACCTTTTTCTAGCCGGGTTTTGGTATTTTATTCTCAAGTTTTGTGGCAAATTTTAGAGTTTATGGCCGGACTTTGTACTTTATTACAATTTTTGAATTTATTGATCGGATTTTTGATATTTTATTATAAGGTGTTGGCATTTTATGGCTAAATTTTAATATTTTTTTCGTTTTATAGCCGGATTTTATTATTTTTTTTATTTTTATTTTTTTTGCTGAATTTTTACGTATTTCTTAAAATTATTGGCCGAATTTGAATCATTTTGACACTTGTGCCTGGATTTTAGTATTGTTTGCTATTTTATGGCCTGATTTGCATTGTTGACACTTAATGAATAGATTTTGGTACTTTAAATTAGAAATTTGATAGTTTTTATAGATTTACCGCTACTACGCGATAATTCATATTTATAAAATATGTAATAAAGCAAATTATTATGTTTTTTATCGCAAATTTATTCTTACAAATACAAATCTGGCTCTACTAACTACTAATTTAACTTATTACATCTGTAGAAGGCTCTAATAAAGCCAAAACTAGTAATGCACTCGTAAGAATAAATTTGTGATCAAAAACATAGTAACTTGCTTTATTATTTCATTTAGATATTTAATTTGTTTGACAGGAATTTAATACAATCGTGCCCGTATTCATAAAAGTCAGTTACAGTAACGGATCGTTAAATTTGACAACCGCAAAATTATTTATACTTATTCTACCATAAAAAGAAGTTTGGCATAATAAATAACTATCAGAAAGGAAGGAAAAATAATATTTAATAATAACGCAAAATAAATAACATGTATTTCTATCAAATTTATAAAAATAGTTTTGACGTTTTATCGAATTGTGAGGTTATGTTGCATTGGATTTTTATGGCCATTTTTTGCTATACAGGCGGTAACTGGCAACAATGTACGTAAACGTACGTGCCAAGTGACAACAACAACAGATTTTGCTATTTTTTACATAAACCTAAAGTTTTGTGGCTGGATATTAATATTTTTAACATTTAATGGTTGAATTTTAGTACTGTTTGCTATTTTATGGCCGGATTTTTTTTTATTGTTGACATGTAATAAACGGATTTCAGTACGTTAAATTGGAATGTTAATATTTTTGTTACTTGCTGGCCGGATTTTTTTTTTTTTTTATATTTTTTATTTTCCGAATTCTGGAATTTTTTACCTAAATTTTAAGTTTTGTGGTCAGATTATAATTTTTTTTAAATTTAATTGCCAGATTTTAGTATTATTTAACATTTTATGGCCAGAACGAGTGTTTTTTCAGTTGCACCAACACTAGTACGATGTTTCGTTAAGCTGGAAAAAACAAATGAAGGAGTTAAGAAAAGTTTTGTTACTCATACATCTGAGCTATTTTTTAAACTAGTGCCCAAAGACATTGATGCATTTATCGTAACGGGACACCAGCTTTTCTATACCCGCATCATACCACGTTGCCGCTTGGATTGTCAGCCAATGTTGTACACGCGTTTTTAGCTCCTCGATACTGTATTGAACCGCAGATTTCCCAATCATATTTTCATCTTGGTGAACAAATGCAAGTCGCTTAGTGCTAAGTCCCATCTAAAATTCTTGAGCAGTTCCTTCGTTGTCTTTACTGTATGAGGTCGTGCGTTATCATGAAAAAAAACAATGCCTGTTGGATATTCGGATTAACGTAATCAAACACTTGTGTGAATTAATAGTATATTGTTGGAGCAAAGGAAAAACACGTCTGTTACGTACAGCGTCACAAACAAGAAGTGGGACGCTTAAGAGAGCGTCACTTAAGCTTCCCTAGTGTTAACATCACTAGATGGCGCATAAGTCAGATATTACAAATTTTAACACCCCCACTAGATCTGATAATTGCGCTACATTTAACATTTATTGAGTGAGTCCCATCTCTCTCACGAACTTATTGTGCTTTTCTGTACACAATGCCTTTGTAAGCACATCCGAGGGCATCTCATGTGTGGACAAATACTTTACTTCCACATGTTTCGCGTTTACAGCGTCTCTTACAAAGTGGTGTCTTACATCTATGTGCTTTGAACGCTTATGAAACACCGGGTTTGCTGACAACTTAATAGCACTTTGGTTATCACTGTAAACAGTCACGCATTTATCTTCATCCACGAGTTCACTGATTAGATTTCTCAAATAAATGGCCTCTTTAGTGGCTTCAGATAAAGCCATATACTCTGCTTCAGTGCTACTTAATGCAACGGTAGTTTGCTTTCTACTTTCCCACGATATTGTGGCGCCTGATAGCTTGAAGCAAAACCCTGTGACTGATTTGCGATCAGCTGGGTTTCCCGCCCAATCGGCATCCGTAAAACCCTCCAAAGTTTCTTTACCTTGTACATATTTCAGTTTTAAGCCTTTGGTTAGTTTTAGGTATCTAAGCACTCTCTTTGCCCAAGACCAATGGGTTGAATTATAACAATTATTAAATTGGCTTAAAAAACTTACAGAATAAGATATATCAGGCCTCGTCAATACCGCTAAATACATCAAGCTTCCAACTAACTGTTGGTATGGCACATCAACTTCTTTGGCTAGCTCTACGGCGTTATCTCGTGACATAGGAGTCTTTATAGTCTTACAATCTTCCATTGAGAACTTAGTTAACAATTGCTCTATGTACTTTTCTTGACTCAAAGTAATTTCTCCATTTCCTGACTCGACATCCATTCCGAGACAGTGCCTTAGCTCACCAAGATCTTTGATCTTAAACTTATTTATAAGTACATTTTTCAAGCATTTGATTTCTTCTACACAATTTGAAAAAACAAAGAAATCATCTACGTATAATGCCACTATAGTCAAACGATCACCATTCTTCTTGGTGTACAAGCAAGGTTCATGTTTAGAATTCTGGTAGTTCAATTTATTCATGACAACATTCACCTTCTTATTCCATGCCCGAGATGCCTGCTTTAAACCATAAATGGCTTTGTTCAATTTAAGTACCTTGTTAACATTGTCTTGCACATTGAAACCTTCAGGCATCATCATAAAAACTTCCTCATCTAAATCCCCATTCAAAAAAGCAGTTGGTACATCTAAATGATACATTTTTAACTTTAACCTTACTGATAGAGCAAACAACAATCTTAAGGTCGAGTGACGTACAACAGGCGCAAATATTTCGTTATAATCTACTCCTGGCTGTTGACTGAATCCCTTAGCCACCAAACGCGCACGATACCGCACTTCAAGACCGTCACACTTGCGCTTGAAAACCCACTTGCACTTCACAATCGTCCCTTTCGTTGGGACGTCGACGATTTCCCACGCACGGTTCTTCTCAAAACAGCTGAGCTCGTGGTCCATCGCGCATCTCCATTTCTCGTGGTCTGGACGAGCCAACGCCTGTTCCACACTGGAGGGGTCTTCTTGCACGTCGATGTCATTGTCAATTCCCGCGTAGGTTGCATAAGTCACATAATCGTGAAGTATCTTCGGCTTCGGAGTTCTGGATGACTTTCTTACTTCTTGTTCGATGTAGTCACCATGTCCCTCGCTGCCTGATGCGCTGCAGTCATCTGGGACATATGAGTCTCCACTGCTGTTGACTATTTCCGACGGTGCAATGGACTCATCCGATGACACTGGAGTCTCTTCACCATCGTCTTCACTTGCTGCCCCCACTGAATCAGTTGCCTCAACACCAATGTGTTGATCTTCATCCAGGCTGTGATCTACATTAATGGTCAACAAGTCATCTTCTTCAAGGATTATGACGTCTCGGCTCACGATTATTTTGCTCTCTGCAGGATCATATAGCCTATACCCCTTTGTATTGTCACTAAAGCCGACAAAAATCATTTGTTTGGCTTTCTTGTCGAATTTCAGCCGCTTCTCCTTTGGCACATGCACCATTGCCTTGCTGCCAAAGATGCAAAGATGGCTCACATCTGGCTTACGGCCTGTCCAAATTTCAGTCGGTGTTTTTTCACCCCTTCCTGCTACCGGAAGTCTATTTCTCAAATAGATAGCGTGATTAACGGCTTCAGCCCAAAAACGTTTGTCCAGTTTTGCATCAAACATGAGACATTTAGCCTTTTCCACCACCGTCCTGTTCATCCGCTCAGCTGAGCCATTCTGCTCGGGCGTGTAAGGAGTGGTCATCTGGTGAATGATGCCTTTTTGACTCATAAAAGCTTTAAACTGCTTATTACAAAATTCACCACCGTTGTCTGATCTCACTATCTTTATGGAACAATTTGTTTGATTCTCCGCCATTGCAGCAAACTGTTTAAACTGGTTGAAAACTTCATCTTTCGTTTTCAGGAAATAACCAAAAGCCATCTTACTGTAGTCATCAACTATTATGAGGAAATACCTAGAGCCACCAAACGATTTCGTTTCGATTGGCCCACACACATCCATGTGAATGAGCTCCAAAATGCTCTCTGCTCTATTTCCTTTCTTAGGAAACTGTGCTCGAGTCTGTTTTCCTTCACAACATACCATACAGCTTCTTTTGGATTCAACGACTTCTCCATCCATTTTCATACCAATGACACTTTCTTTCTTCGACATTTGATTTAGTGTTGAACTGTTTGCATGACCAAACTTTCTATGCCATGTGTTAGTTGCAAGCAAACATGCTTCATCATCAGCTGTGTTTAACTTGTAAACATTGTTCGTCTGTGTAGCTGTTCCCACTAGTTGATTATCTTGCGTGTAGATAGAGCAACCATCCTCATCAAATTTCACTTTATTCCCTGCCTTTATCATCTGGCTAACTGAAAGTAAATTTGTGGATAACTTGGGTACACAAAATACATCTCTGATGGTGACGTCATTCACCGCATTGTTCACACGCGTATGAAGCTTGACGATACCCTTGCACGACACAGTCATTGTTTCTTTGTTTGCAGCGATAATTTCTTTAACAAATTCACTATTGGACGTGCTCTGCAGCCACTTTTCGTCAGCAACGAAGTGAGCACTGGCACCTGAATCAACGTACCAATCATCTTTGTTAAATTCACCCGATAGGAACACGGCACTTAGTCCAAAGTTCTTCCGTGCACTTCCATTTCTGTTATCGCTGTCTTTCTGCTGTGGGCACTTGTTCTTGTAGTGACCAAACTGTTTACAATGGTAGCATTTGACGTTTGACAATTGCTTCTTCTTGTCCTTGTCAGTGACCTCACTGGCACCCCGGACGCCTTTCCCATTACAGTTGCCTGCCTGTCCACGCCATCTAGCGCTAAATGCGCTACCTGCACTGTCAGTATCTTCCATGTCGAGCAGCTTCGATTTGATGTTGTCGGCCGTTATGGCGATTCCACTATGCTCAATCGCCATTATCATCGGCGAATATTTCTCCGGCAAACCTGCCAGTAGGAGAGATCCAACCCATTCATCGGAAATTTCGAAACCTGTGCTCTTCAGCCGTTGGGCCGTTTCCACAATCTGTCTAACATACGCCAGCATGCTATCACAGTTATCTAATCTTGTGGAAATTAATGTTCGCAGCAGTGTTATTTTCCTTGTCGACCCTTTGTCATCAAACATTCCTTTCAAGCATTTCCACAACTCTTTTGCTGTCTTTGCATTCTTGATGTGGACATATAACGAAGTATCGATCGTTAATATCAATTTGGCTTTGCACTCAGCCACCTTAGCTTCAGTTTGTCTGCCAGCTTCGTCTTCTATGATGCATCCATGAAGTCCTTCGAGAACCAAGAAATTCTCCACCGCGAAGGCCCAATCATCATAGTTTTCACGACCCTTCAGCCTCGGCACATTCACTAAGTAACTTCCCGACATCTTTAACCTCACACCAAACACGTGGTTGTTCGCGACGATCGACCGGTAAAAGTCTTAAGATCTCGATTACTAAACCGCACTACTAATTAACACGCGCACTGGGTTCCCATAACCTGTTGGATATTCGGATTAACGTAATCAAACACTTGTGTGAATTAATAGTATATTGTTGGAGCAAAGGAAAAACACGTCTGTTACGTACAGCGTCACAAACAAGAAGTGGGACGCTTAAGAGAGCGTCACTTAAGCTTCCCTAGTGTTAACATCACTAGATGGCGCATAAGTCAGATATTACAAATTTTAACAATGCCTGATGAGAAAATGCCTCTTTTTTTTGTTTTGCATTGCTTTTCGTAAACGTTTAAACCCACAGTAGATCGCTGCAGTAATTGTTGTCCCACAGATCAAATCTTGCATTTGGCTAGAGCTTCAATTGTAGTGGCCATAATAAAATAACGCTCACATAAAAACTACGTTAAGTAATGGCCGACCAAGTTAGGATGTACCATTGAACTACAATATACAAGTAACTGGAAGGGAGTCTGCTTATGTGTATGGCGTCTAGTGAAGATAGTATCTGCCACACTCCAAAATTATTAAAAAATGTTCTTAATTTTCACATTGATTATTATAAAAATAATTTTAAACAAGATGAATTTAAAAATATAAATTAACAAATGCTGAATTAAATAATTTAATTTAGTTTTTTTTTTTCAAATTTATATAAGGTCTGTTCCAACATACGATTTGGACAGTTTGCAAACTGCACACAAACAAATTACTTTGTATAAAAGATTGCATAAAAATGACAAATATTTGTTTGAGTGCACAATTTGGACAGTTTGCAAACCGTCCAAGTTTGCAAACTGTCCAAATTGTATGTTGGAACAGACCTATACATAATACATGTAGTCTTAAAATTAAAAAAAAAACATAATATTATTGATACAGCTCAAATATAATACGTCTAAATTTTTATAATTGATATAATTAAAGGTCCCATAAGAGTGTGTGAGTGGAATAAAGAAAGTAGCCTACAACAGAGGTCCTTTAATAGTGCGCACTTTTTCTGCTTCGCCGGGGGGCGTGTTGACCCCCCCCCTCCAGTTACTATAGTATATAATTCAATGGAAAGTACATATTGCTAAACACTATTGCGCAAGCTCCACTTCAATATTAACAGCTGAGTATCCATAGCCAACCTAACGGAACTTGAAAAAAAAAATAGCCGTATAATTATGGAACCGATAATAATTGAAATTTAACCTTAAAGGGCGACAATTTAGTGAGGCTGAAAAATATTGTTTATTCAATATTTGTTCAAAATATAAAAATATTATTGAAAACAAAATAACGGATGTTGTAACTAACAAACACAAAATAAAAGCTTGAAAAAACGTTACATCTTAATTTATTTCAATTAGTTTGGAGTTCAACAGTTGATAAACTTATATGAAAAAACAAATTAAAGTTTAAGAAAAAAATATTAATACCACTACACAACGGAAACAAACTGCTTGTTTTAAACTAAAATTGGAACTCATAATTTAAAAAATAAAATAAAAATAAAAAAAAAAAGTTGCGTCTGCCCGGAGATAAAAAAAAACTATTATACATAAAAATAAATACAAGAAATAGAACAAAAAAACTAAAGAAAACGTTTATTAATATCATCTCAATGCTCTAAAAATGATAAACTTAAACTTGATGAATGTATTAACACAAATAAACAAAATTAATATTTTGAGGTTGGAAACACACCGTAATTTAAATAACCGGCAAAAATCGGTCGGTTCGATCAGTCGATTTTTAGGTGCTAAATAACGTAAGGTTCCGACGGTTGTTAGTGCAACCCTCCTATATATATTATTTATGTGTAATATATACAGTATTGTCGCTAGGACTCCACCTTATGGTAGTCCATATTCTGCTTCTATCGTTTCACTAAGTAAGTCGTTGATTCTTGTTTGTTGTGTTCTGCTTTTAGTATGTTTTGAACAGTTTTAGGTTTGTGTTTCTTATCCCTATAATTTTCATTTTTTTAATCAAATTGTTTTTGTAGATGGCGTCAAAAGCTTTCCTCATGTCCACAAATATTAGTATAACACACTGTTCCTCATCCATCTTTCCTGCTTTATGTGGTAATCATTCGTTATGCAAATTGTGTTTGATTTTTTTTAAATGCGTATTGTTTTTTATTTATTATATTGTATGTTTGTTTATGTGTGTATTAGTTTTTTATATGTTGCCTTTTCTGATTTTCATTCCCATGTAACATTTTATCTAATAGTCTTTTTCAGAATTGGTGCTACTTCATTTATTATTAACTTTTATCACTTCATAGGTTATTTGATCTCCTGGCGTGCTTCTTATTTTTAGGGCCGTAATATCCAACTCCTAATAGCGTGCCTAATAAACTATTAGCTGAATTTTTGAATATTACATGCCTTAGTTGTTTAATTATATCGTTTCGTTAAAAATAGCTGCTTCTACTATTCTTACGGTTGTTATTGTTTCCCTGTCATCATTCTTTTTAATTTTTTTATTTCAGTATTATTTTCTGTTCTACGTTTTTGTATTATTGTTCCTATTCTGTTTTTATGTATATTGCAATGTTATTACATGTTTTGTTTATTACTATAATGTCTGCATCAATTTTTTTTTGTATACTTCTCGCGTTGTATAACTATATTTAAAACAACTACTATGTTTTTACCACTAATTTAAATTAGTGGTAAAAACATAGTAGTTGTTTTATTTACTTATTAAATATGGAGTACCACATAGTAACCGTCGCAACCATCTTGATGATATATTTTATTTTGTTCTTTTCAGTTATATCTATATATATTTTTTTTGTTTTTTCTGTTTTTATTGTTCTTCTTTGCTTAATAGTTCCTTTTTTCTTTTTTTTGTGAACATAGTGAGGTGTTGGCCTCAACAAGTGGCTCCTTAATAGTTCCTTGACATGTTCAATTATGTTCATGTTCACGTATAACTATTGGTTGGCTTGTTTTCTTCTGTTTTCCTTGAGAGTTTCTTCCTTCTTTATACCACCATATTCATAAAATATACTGTTCTTTTCATACGTAATCTGTTCTGTACATGTACATATATCTTATTTTTTCTTTTTAGTCCACATTCATCGGCTTTGATTGAACCTTTTTCTTTTTTTTCTGATTTGAATTTAACCAGTATTGGTTCCGGTTGGCATCCGGATTCTTATTACTTATTCTATAAGGTTCTATTTGTTGCAATTTCAGTATTTATATTTGTGTATAATAGTTTTGTTACTTACCTTTATGTTTTGGAATCCCTGCAATCACAATATTATTTTTTATTTTAAGTTGTTACATAAATTCCTGGCTTTTTTAGTCTTTCCATGCTTGCCTTCGTTCGTTATTATTTTAATTTTTTGTTTGTTTTTTATTTATAAATTTTTAATTATTTTCTGTTAATATTTATTATTTAATTAATATTATAAATAAGGATAAGGAATTTTATTTTTCAAAGTTTCGCTCCTGCATTTGGGTGTCGCAGTATACTACCTGCCATGGCAGCTCGAAGAATGTGCGCCACAGAGGTCTTAGTTTTGCAGAATTCTCATATTACTCAATAATTTTATTATGTCTTTTGTTTTCCTTGATGATTTTGGGGTTATGTTTTATAACACTTATTTTATTTTTCAATGTGGGTTAAAGGTGCCTTTAACCCACATTGAAAATTAAATACCAAGGACACTACAAAGAAAGAAAAAATAAACTTATTTTATTATTTTTTTTCACTATTTTTTTCTGTATCTTTTCTCTTCCGTTGTGATTTATTTTATGTAGTGTATTGATTCACAGTTTATTTTTTATCAATACAACCTCATTATCTACTGGGTGAAAATGCTTGGTTTGGAAGAGTTGATTTAATGGTTCTCCAAAAAATAATTACAGTAGCGCTAAGTATCTTGGGTTTAATTTTTTCCTATGTAGAAAAGTTTCCTGCCACTATGGAGAACAGCGGGTACTTAAATTAAGAAAAAAAACAATTCAGCTACAATTTTCAAGGGCAACTTCGACAAGAAGAATACTATCACTTACACCTTTTAAATCTCCAAATGTTGTCCTGTTTTTTATGAGTAATTATTAAGTTACATGTAGAACTACTCATTCATAATTCATAATTAACCACAATAATCCCCATCCAATGATACTTTTTTTAAGCTAAGTATCTTGGGTTTAATTTTTTCCTATGTAGAAAAGTTTCCTGCCACTATGGAGAACAGCGGGTACTTAAATTAAGAAAAAAAACAATTCAGCTACAATTTTCAAGGGCAACTTCGACAAGAAGAATACTATCACTTACACCTTTTAAATCTCCAAATGTTGTCCTGTTTTTTATGAGTAATTATTAAGTTACATGTAGAACTACTCATTCATAATTCATAATTAACCACAATAATCCCCATCCAATGATACTTTTTTGAAAGAACATTTCTTTAATCCATCGTAGTTCCTATTTTATCTATTAAAGTTAAAATGTTTTTAATAAATCCCATCATTGTCTTGGGTAGCCATTAGACCTTCTTTTTTCAATACTACTCTGCTCTGTATATATTTTTTTATATCATCTCGACTCTGATATATTATTTTCCTCTTTTTTCCATTTCACATATCCATCATTTCTTTAATTTTAAATTGTTATTTGATCTTTTTGTAATATCCAAGACCTAATCAATTCGTAACATTAATCATTTCATTTATCTTTCACATTCGGAACAACACTTTTAACATTCATTGAGAAGATTGACGTACTCACAAATTAATAAAGTGTTAGTCTCAATAAATGTTTCCTTTTTTCTTGTACATGTACATGTTTACTATTCCATGGTGGATACACACATCATCATTAACAAAAGATACATACATTAATTACAATAAAACAACTTTACAAATTATTAATTTCAGATCCAGGTCCACCTATAATAAAAATTGTTACAGTCGAGTCCGATAATTCAATCTCAATAGAATGGGATGAACCAGCTGAAAAAAATGGTAAAATAGAAGAGTATAAAATATTTATTACTAAAGAAGCATTGCATGACATTCCTGATGATGAAGATTGTAAATACGATGATGATAAAATAGAAATACCTGTTGATGGGACTAAAACGAATTATCTTTTTACAAATACATTAGCTAATCACAAATATTATATAATCATAAAAGCAAAAACTTCTCTTGATTATGGAGAGCCAAGTAATGAAATAGATGTTGTTACCCAAGAGTCTGATTCTGAATCTGTACGTGATATTTCCGCTATTATTAAGAATTCACAGGATAGTGATGAATATATTGCAAATGTGTCAATATCATTTAAAAAACCTTGCAATACGAACAGTGTTTTAAAATACTATTCTCTTAAGTTAAGTGGATATCGACATGAAAACAATATAACAGTTGAAAATGTTAATATTACTGATGAAACTCAAGAAATAATTTACAATTTATTTCCTGACTATAACTACACTGTTAGTGTTGAAGTATTCACAGATTTTGGTTCTGGTGCAATCAACAGCACAGAATTTACATCTCCCGCAGGAGGTAAAATCAATTAATTTAATTAATATAATTTATTAATGTTATTTTAAATTCAGTTCCAACTTCCACAAGTGAAACCACAACTATCAAAGATGTTTCAACGAAAACAGTTATTGTAGCATTTACCACAAATATGTTTGATGATTCAAATGGAAACATAAAATACTATGCCATTATAATTAAGAGTACAGAATCATATAATAATTCTCAATATGGTTATTGGAATGGAGCAGATTGGCCAGATACTGGAAAATGGAGTATTGATGGAATTGATGATTATCAAACTACAGAAATGTTCTGGAATCCATTTTCAGGTAAATTTATACATTTAATTTGACTTTTTTAAGAAAGTCTGCAATATTTTAAACAAGACACGAAATTATGATAAATTATTTATAAAGTTATTCTTCAACTTAATGGCGTTTTCGGCTGTGACATTTGAGGTTGCCCTGGGGCGCCTGAAATTTGACGTAAGAGGATATTGTTCTTTGCCGGTGCATATACGTCTATCCTATAATATGGCGTTCTGAAAAAGAGCGTTGTCAGCCGAAAAATATGCACCGAGGGCACCCTAGTGCATAAAAAGTGACACAGCCGAAAACGCCATAAGTAAACTATTAAAACATTTTAAAAAGTATTAAAAAAACTAATTCTGTGTATTTGTAATGTAATTTTGTTTCACCTATAATAATAGTTCATTGTAGCTTTATAGTTATAGCATTTCAATTATTACAATGAAAAGCACAAGCTTGGCATGTTTTGTATCGTTAGATTAAGATTTTTGTGTATCACATGATCTGTTCTTTGAACCATGTCTTATGATATTAAAGACAAGTAAAATTATTTACTCAGACAGTAATGTATTTACATTAGTGCAGTTTATTTTTTTTATATTGCACATACAAATTAAAAGAAATATTTTATTTATCATTTTCATAGTTGCAGGACTTTGCACTTATCTGCATTTGATCAAAATGAACATGCAATGTTTTGCAGTTTCAGCGGCAATGTCAATCAATAAAAACAATATTATTCATTTCAGATTCGGAAGAAACTACAATTTTTACGATTGGTGAAGAAAATTGCACAAATGCAAATAGCAACTATTGCAATGGTCCTCTAAAACCAAATACTAAATATTCAGTAGTAATTAGAGCATTTACAAAGAATGGGTTTAGAGACTCGGAAGAAGTAAATTTTGTTACAGAAAATTTGGAAAAAGCTTTAAATACATTAGAAATAATTGGTATTTGTGTAGGAATTTTAGCCATATTACTTATTTGTGGGATTATTGGATATCTTTGGTGGAGAAAACGCAGAGCAACTGTCTTTGAAAAAATTATACAAGATGAAGTAAAGTCTACACTTGTTCCAATAAAAGAATTTCCACAATATTATCAGAACCTTTCTGAAAATTTTCATATATTAAAACAAGACTTTACAACATTAAATACAATTAGTGCAGAAGCTGCCCTTCCCACCACTATTGCAGCAGCACAAGAAAATAGAAAAAAAAATAGATATACAAATATTTTACCATGTAAATATATTAAATTAACATTTTTAATTAAGTATCAAATAATGATAATATTTTAGATGACGACACTCGTGTAATACTTCAAAATGATAGCAATGACTATATCAACGCATCCTATATTAATGTATGTATTCATATCGGATATTGAATTATTATAGTTTTGACCTATATATCATATTGTAGGGGTACTCAGAGAAAGTGGAGTATATTGCAACACAAGGGCCATTAGAATGCACCACAACAGATTTTTGGAACATGGTAATAAATGAGAATGTATCCATCATAGTAATGGTTGCGCAATTTGTAGAACAAAGAAAAGTGAGTATTTGATAACTATATTTATAAACTATGTTCATATTACAATGATTTTTATATTATTTTCTAATTCAGGAAAAATGTTATAAATATATACCCAATAAGCAAGAACAAATTGAGCTAGATGATGGAATTCAAATTAGGTGTGCAGTAGAACTGGACTTTGATTATTATTGTGAACGGCAGATTATTCTTCAAAAGGTATTTTATAATTTATATGCTAATATAAAAGAATCATTATAATAATGGTATTTATATTGTTGATAATCAATTTTTAAAAGGGTATTAGTGCATCATTCAAAAAAGAGATAGGAACAGTCAAGTAGGCAAAAAGTCATTCTGACAACCCTCATGAATTGAATACACTTACAAGTAAAATTAGAATTTTTTTGATTAAATTGGTCCTAATATGCTTCTTTGATTAAAATTCTATTCTTATTGAATCAAAAAAAGTTAAGAAATTAAAAATACATAATTAATTTGCTCAAATTGTTAATTTCTAAAACTATTAATGATTGACTGCATTCAGACAACTGCACTAGCCACTATTTATGATTTATAATATTAATGTACATTTTCTTGTGTTCAGATTGTCAACATAAACAAGATAATGCAAAATAATATTGTAAGGGCCGGTATTATAAACGTTAATTTAATTATCAATTAACTAATCGAGAAATAAATTTATTTGTCAGTTAAATAGACAGATAACCTTTAAATATTATGCATATAAACGTCAATTTAATTTTAAAAGCATGATTTTAAAGATAAAATATGATTATTATTCCAAGCATTATTACACATTTTTTATGTAAGACAAAAACCAATGTTTGCACGATTGAAACAATCCTGTTGCTTATCATCATTGTTAGTTAATTTACTTGGTTGATTTAATGTTTGATTAATTGATGTTTATAATACCGAAATCAGCCAAGTAAAATAATTTACTTGATTAGTAAATAAAATAAAATCAACTTTATTTAAATAAATCATTTTTGATTTTGACTTCATACTCATATACTCTCTGAATCATACACACCCTTATATATTTATCTCCAAAAATTACTTTCTTTCTTAATTACCAATCCAAATATAAATGATTTAATACATATATTTTTTCGTATTCCAATAATTTTATTGTTCTTTAGATTTATTTTTAAATTCAAGCAAATTACTCAGCATACATTTTTTTTTTTCAATTTCATAATGTGATATTTAGGAATTACTTATTATATCACAACGGTATTATATAATGGTGGATCATACATACATGTTGTTAAATATTACACTCCTCCCCCATAAGTACACCACACTGGGACAGCTTTGATCGTATGGCACTCTAGCATTTGTTCAGTATTCCTATGAAGCCGTCGCTTTCACAATCTATTGTATTTGCCTTTACGACGATCAGACAACATGTGCTCAGTTGTCGTTGTCCTTTTGTAAACTCTTATTAAGTTGATGCATAATTATCCGCCGTTTTTAGCGAAAGGGCATGCCAAGAGTGGTTTTTCCCTTCAAAGATGGTGATACCAGCTTAGACAAGTCAGGAAGGGGTTGATCTTTAGATTTTGATGACCAGACCCTGGCTGAGAACTTCAACACTAATCAGTTTACGATTGTTCGTCATCTCAGAAAACTCAGCAAGGTGTGGAAATTGTCCAAATGTGTCCCTCATGAGTTTACAGACAACCACAAGACCATCAAAGTCCAAATTTTTACCAACTTGTTTCAGAGAATTGAGCAAACCCCAAAAACTGCGGATAATTATGCATCATTCTAATATTTTGCAAACAATATTGGATTTTAATTTGCAAATTCTATTTTATAGGTGTGCTAAAATATAATTTTGTACCAAGGCACCTCATAGTTAAAGCAACCCTGTTGATGATAATGTAAAATTATTACAAAAGCGTATAACTTTGATTGATAATCACAATTTTCACATATACATTAATAAAACTATTTGGTTCTATTATAGGATGATAAACAACATAAAATCACGCATTTGCAATTCCTCAATTGGCCAGATTTTGGATGTCCTAAAGGAACAGAGAACATGTTAAACTTTTGTCTATTTTTAAGAGAGCAAATTGATGCAGCTTATGGAAAAGTGGTGGTACATTGCAGGTAAAATAAATAATTTGTTAATTTAAAAGCATATATTATATAGCAAAATAAATCACAATATTTTTTAATTAATATAAATGTTTTAAATAAATTAAAATAAAAAAATATAAAATATTTATTCTGAAATGTATCAACAGAAGTTGCAAAAATCTAATCTAAACAAAGAAGACAATTGGGAAATCAAACACAAAACGTATCACAAATATAATGTCAAATGCAACAAAATTTCAAATCGGAACTTACTGTAATATAGAATAAAAATCAAAATTACATGATATAAATAACATGGCATGTTAACAAGCAATCGTAAAATGGTAAAATATGTGCATATTAAATGTTTTTACTTATTATTATTAATTGTTTAAATATAATTATGAATATAAATTGTATGATGCATACTCAGTCAATTGTAATGTAAAAATACGCACTTTGTTATTTCTATCATGTTAGTATTTAAAAACACATTTAATTTAATCTTAAATTATAGTAATACTGGCATTTAATACTGATACAGATAGCTCCCTCTTTAACAATATTTAAAAAAAACTAAAAAAATATTTTCTAGCTTATTTAGAATTATAAAATATTTTGTGATCAAAAAATGTATTCTCTAAAATAAGGTAAACTTTGAGATCAAGAAAAGCTTTTTCTTTCTTTAGTTATGTAATGTAACAGAGGTAGTTATTCCAAATTCACTATAAAATCATTTTTTATTATCAATTGTAAAAACAATTTTCAATTTCACAGCGCGGGAGTAGGTAGAACTGGTACACTTATTGCCATTGACATACTTCTTCAAACTATTAAAGATGGTGGAGATATTGATGTATACAATACAGTAGCTAATCTGCGCAAACAAAGAAAAAATATGGTACAAACAGAGGTAAAGTATATTTTAGTATCTACGTAAAAAATATAATAAATTCATATCAACACAAATAATTTATGTTTTAGTCCCAATACATGTATATACACAATTGTATTAATGACGCTATTTTGGATCCACCTGAATTAAAAGGTAATTTGTAAGTGTAGTATCATTCCAACTTTTTTAAAACACAAATTATTTTAGAAATTAAAGCCACAGAACCAATTTACGAAAACATCAAAGACAATATAGAATTGAAAGGTAGTATTACATTAGTTTTAAATGAATTATATATTAATTAATCTTATTTTTCAGTGATTAAAAGTGATGATAATGAAAATATAGAATCTGAAGGTTAATAAAATAAAATATAATATATAAGCTGCAATATCTAGTCAAAAATATGGAATGATTATGACTGAATATTCCAAACTAAATGCAGCTTCCCATTATGTACATACTATGTTATACCATATCTCATTCCATTAAATTATTTTTAATTATTAAATTTTGTTTTATTTCTCGTAATATTGTTACTGTAAAATATTTTAAAATGAATATTTATACAGCATAAATAATAAACAATGTAGCCAAAAGTTGATATGTTGATACATTGTAACCACACTTATTTAAATAATAATTATGGTAGTTTTAAGGATACCTTTAACACATTTGGTGTTACGCAGATTGTATGTACCTTTGGAAATAATTACATGACTAATATAGTGGTATCAATTTGTGTGATGTCACATATTATTGTGCACATACTATTTATTTTATGGCCAGCCGAGTATATTTGAGGGGAGTAGTTTCAAAAGGCACAATATACACTTTTTGAAATTATTGAGTTAGTGATGCCATCTTGTAGCAAATTACGCACTCTACAACGTGATACTAAAATTGTTTTTCATACAATACAATAAAATTGAGTTTTGTTTATTTATATTTTTAATTTAGTATTTACTTAAGAGCCTGACACAAGACTGATTTTAATACAAGTGTCAGTACAATAATTTTTCAAATATTTAGCAAGCTTTTAAGCAAGGAATTAGAACAGGTTCTAATTTCTTGGATGAAATCTTACTAAATAACTGACACATACATCTATCAATGTATATATATATGTCGCCAAGAACACTGGATAATAAAATTAAATTTTTAAATAATTGGCGGGCAAAATTATTGTACTCACACTTGTATTAAAATCAGTCTCGTGTCAGGCGGCTCTAAGAAAAGATTTTGGCAAGATTCAGTTTTAAAAGACATTATGCAACCTGTAATTTGATATATTTTGATAATTTATTGATCAAATTAATTTAAATTTATAACAACTTTAACTAATGTTTTGTAAATAACTCAAAACGCACAGAAATCATTTATAAGAATGAATTTAGTTGTGACAGTTTTTAAGTTTAAATTTACTTTACTACTTTACATTATTTTAGAAAAATCAATTTGTTTATATAATTTTCTTACGTGTAGAATGCTCTACTTTACTGAGTATTTAGTTTCGAGAAAATCGCAAAATCTATCGTTTGTGCCCGCAAATACCATTGAATTGAATTTTTTTTTTGTAATAATAAATCTATTATTAACTACTCAGTACACTACTGCCATACATTTTATGGTATTTAAATATTTTGAAAATAGATAAAAATAATCACTACCAACCCAATAAAAAAATAAACCAAATTTTTACCAAAACTATAGTACGGCTTTTTTCCTAAGGACAGCAATGTAGGTAGCCGCCTAAACGCTAGTGCGGGCGTTTTGTTCGCAAAGAGAACTAGCATATAAATAAAAACAAGCTTTAGTGCTGTTGGGCATCAAAATGTTTTGCCAGCTCGCAGACTATATGTTAATTAAAGGCCTGTATTTTTTATTCCCTTAATTCTTAATACAAACTATACTAGAAGTCATTATATATGTACGACAAATAAATTAACATATCCCGATAAAAATAGCATTAACTAGAAGTTGATATTAGTTTATAAACGTCACTTTTTGCTTACCAAACCCCACGCATGTTATGCTATTTTTCAAATTAGCAGAGCCAATTAAAAAACTCCACATTATATTTGACAGTTCACAGCACCACTTGCTAATGATTTCAATTAATTAACATTTATGTCCTTATTCATAAAAGCTGATTAAATTTAATGACTATTAAATGTGACAACATAACCTCATAATTCGATAAAACGTCAAAACTATTTTTATATATTTGATAGAAATACATGTTATTTATTTTGCGTTATTATTAAATATTATTTTTCATTTATTTCTGATAGTTATTTATTATGCCAAACTTGTTTTTATGGTAGAATATAAATAATTTTGCGGTTGTCAAATTTAACGATCCGTTACTGTAACTGACTTTTATGAATACGGAGATTAGTATTTAATTGCACTAGATTAAAATTGTTTCATTATACTATTTTTAAGTTGTAACCTTAAAGCATAATAATAAATATAACAAAAGATTACGTTGCGCACCTAGTGTCCTAGAATTGCCAAACATTTGCTTGGAAATGATTATATTACTATATAGTTCTGAGGAAGGAAGTTTAACTTTCAAAAGTCCGACGATTATTTAAATAAATAACACACATAGTTTCAAAAAAACATTGAAGGAAGTCTTGAATAAATTTAATAATAATTTAACATTCTGCGAGAAAATTCAGTCAAAATACCCAAGCCAATATTCTTCATTTAAAATATCTGCTCCAGTGAACAATATTGAAAAACTACTTTGGCCAAAAGTATGAGTATAATTCCTACTGGAAAATGACAATTAAATAATTAGATCAAATTAGTCCAACATAATTTGAGCACTTGTATTAAAGAATTAGAAATGTTTATTAAGGGCACAGTTTTTAAGTTTCATAAAACTTCAAGCTTAACAAGCGCGATTTAACTATTTTTTAAAACCGTTTTTTTGCAACGTGTAGAGAATGAAATTTCCAGTGTCATGAAATATATACGAGTCTAAAATCTTTAATTGTTTATTAAATTGTAAATTTTTTGTCAAAATATTTGCTTAAATTTTAAGAATATTACTTCATTATACCCCAAACTTTGTACTTTATATTGTGCTATAAGTTATTTATCTAAAATAACAATTGTTATAGTTCTGCTCAAAGTTGTGAATGCATGATAATACAGTGGCGGTTTCAAGGGGGGGTAATCGGGTAATTACCCCCCTAAGAATTTTTTGCTTATCAATTTTTATTGTTAAAAATTACTGATATTCTATATTCCAAACAAATAACATAACCAGTAAATTACAAAAAAAATAAACATTGATAACATTTTTTTGTTTTATTTGACAAACATATTAGTAAATAAATATGATTTAATAGTAAAAATCCTAATTTTAAAATTTAAATTTGTTTGTGTAGAGTTTTGTTCTTGAGTATATGAAACCCCACAACACTAACTATGTAACTTTTTTCCACCACACTAAGGGCCGGTATTATAAAGACAAAATAAATCACCAAATAACAAATCTCAAATTAAATAAATTCGACGAATAAACGTATTTCGGTATTATAAATCTAAATTAACTATTCGTAAAATAAGAAATTGCAACGCCGCATTACATGTTATTTTAATATTGTAGTTATTGATGTGTTATATTGTAGCCTTTGTTATATTACAATAATCCCCTACAACATTTTTAAAGTCAGTTGCATAACATCGTAGAGCAATCAAAAGCTGATTTTCAACAGAAATTGCTCCACATTAAAAATAACCTAAGAAACATGACATATGTCAAGTTATTCATTGAATAAATTTTAATCCCTAGATTTTGGATGATTAATTTATTCCATAGATTTATGCCCGTATTCATAGAAGTCAGTTACTGTAACGGATCGTTAAATTTGACAACTGCAAAATTATTTATACTCATGCCCGTATTCATAAAACGTCATTAAATATATAATGATTTGTTAAAAATATAACGAAACGTTTAATCGAGTTTTCGTATTCATAAACACTCATTAGCAATAATGTTCATTAAATTATTCATTAAATTTAACGCACTATTTTTGGTCCATTAAAACAAAACGTATCATTAAATTGACACATCTGTTTGATTTGAAAATGTCTAACTATTTGTATTAATTCATAGTATTTGAGGTTATATTGTATAGGTTAACATATTAATAACTTATAAAAAACAAAAGTCACTAAAAAGTTACTAAATAATTTAATTAATGACAATTTATTTATGAATATCATTATATTTTTAATGTTCATTAAATTATAATGATTCGTTTGATAATGAATCGTTACAAAAATGTTTTATGAATACGGGCATTATTCTACTATAAAAACAAGTTTGGCATAATAAATAACTATCAGAAATGAATGAAAAATAATATTTAATAATAACGCAAAATAAATAACATGTATTTCTATCAAATTTATAAAAATAGTTTTGACGTTTTATCAAATTGTGAGGTTATGTTGTCACATTTAATAGTCATTAAATTTAATCAGCTTTTATGAATACGGGCATTAGTTACCTACTTTTATTATTTGACGTTTATAATACCGAAATCAGCCAATTAAAATAATAAAATCTACAGATTTTAATGGTTTATAATACCGGCCCTAACAAAAGGTTAAATAAGCTTAGTGATCTATAAGATATTTTATTCAGGAAAATGTATTCTAATTAATTGCAGGAGATTTTAATATTGATATACTTTAGCAATGGATCTACAACTAAAAATTTCATGAATTTATTAAATAATTTTAAGGCAAAATTAGTTATAAACAAGCCAAGTAGAATTTCAAATATAAAATAGTCATGTCTGGATAACATTATTAAGTATTATTAAAAATTATAAGACAGAAATTATGTTTTCGTGGAGTTTCCCAAACACACAGCACAGATCATAAACACACAGCACAGATCATGCAATCTAGAAAAAAGCAATTTTTAGATTTTTATACTGATCTATCCAGCAAAAAATAGGAGCAAATTTATAATAATTATATTAATGTTAATACAAAATATAACTGAAATTTTTAAAGCAAGCTTTATGGGTGCAGCCTTCAACACCTGGCTATATAGTTTTGCAGGAAACCAACTGTAAGAAAGTTAACTGGTGGGCTACAGCAAAACTGCTAAAGTATGAATCAAAAGTTTTTTTTATAGAGCAATGAAAGTTTAGTAAAGGAAATAATAAAGTTAGTAGGAATGGAAGAAAATGGAAGTGTACGTGCAAAAAATTTTGGTATAGAAAGAAAGAAATTGTATGAAAAAAGTGGAATGTCAGTGAAAAAAGTAATTGAGAGTAGAAGAATGGGTAAAAATGTAGAAGGAGAATTATTGAACAGACTAGATAGGTAGGATAGGTAGACAGCAAGATAGGCAAGTAAAAATTGATGGTAGAAGATACAATGTCAAATACAAAGTATTCAAGAATACAATAAACAGGAAAACCAATTAGAAGATGTTCAGCAATTGATTGCAAGGTTTAGGTGTGGCAGTAAATAGAATGGTAATAAAGATTGGATGACTGAAGAATATAAAAAGTGTGAGATTTGTAAAAATGAAGTAGGAACTTGGAATCATTGGGTGAATGAGTGAAATGGACTAAAGTGGGATGATAATGAGTAATGAGCAAATGCAGACAAGAAAAAGGAAAGAATGTTTAAATGAGAATGGGAAAAAGTGAAAATATTTAAAAAAATTAACGAAGGCAAAGTGAATCCATCAGGGTAAAGTTTTAAATTTTTATTTTATGTTTTTAAGAGGTTTGTTTTTTTTTTTGTTTAATCTAAAGAAGGATGTTGTTTATTTATTATTTGAGTGTTATTACTATGGATGTATGTATGATTATGCCAATAAAGGTCTTTATTATTACAAAATATAATAACTTCTTAACAAAAATATCAAATAGTTTTTAATTTTCCAAAAATAAAAAATAAAATTACAGATATGTATATATAGGTATATATATAATCTACAACCTCTTATACCATTAGGTGTCAAGGTGTCAGTCACATCAAGCCACAAAGAAGACATGTGCAAGTTTAGATGCCTATATAAATAATGTAACAAATCCTTTTGGAAATGACGCTAAGCTCTGCATCGCTTTGCAGCCACAACTTGGATGAATGACTAACCCATCCAAGTCGTGGCCGCAGCTGCCGTTGCTTAACTTTCGATAATCATACATGTCCTCTCTGCCGTACTGACTGACAAAAATTACAAATAACAAAGCAAAATTTTCTAGTCCTCCAAAACTAAAAGATTGTCATGATATGATGTTTTTGCATCAAATAATTTCGTCATATATAAGTAGTTATAAACCAATTTATAATATGTAAAGAGTTGAATATAATACCTTGACCTTATTAGCAATTATTATCTAACTTGTGTATAACAGCACATAAATCAATTAAATATATCGTCTGCAAAGTCGTGTCGTGAGGTGTCATACCGAAATAAATAAATTATTAGTGTTATCTCTCTAAATACAGTGCAGTAGATATAACAAACAGAACCTCAGGCTCCTGGACAGTCCGTAAGGATAGCTTGAAGGGGGCATTGGGTGAGCAAATTAATAAATTAAAATAAACAAATTAATATAGGTTAGAATCTCTACTCTACATAAACAATATAGATATTCAATCATCTTCTCTTCGCTGAAGCAGAGCACATTATAACTGACGATCAAATCGCTAAGTCCGTAGTAGCTCAATGCAAAGTACCGCTTGGAACGCGCAAAGTTTTAAAACAAATTGCGAGTTCGAGTCCCGGCATTTATTATTATTTATATTGTCTATTTAATAATAAAATAAATAAAACAAATTAGAAAATGGCAAATACACGCCAAACAGCAAAAAATAAAGAAAAAGAATATACAATTGAAGGACTGGCCGAGACGATAAATGAATCAATTGAATTTATGTCCACGAAATTCGACGATTTAATGAAACAAAATAAAGAAATTAAAGATGAATTAAAAAATGTAAAACAAGATAATCAAAAACTGAAAAATAAAATATCAACAATGGAAATCAAAATAAATGATATAGAACAAGAAAAAATCAAAAACAATCTAATATTTAAAGGAATTGATATACAAGATAAAAATGAAGATGCTATGGAAATAATAACTAAAATAACATATGGAATGGGAATGAAAATTAATAAAAATGATATAAAAAATTGCTACCGAAAACTAAACGATAAACAGCCTGGAGATATCGTTGTTGAGATGAAAACTGAAGATCTAAAAAAACAAATTATAAAAAAAAGAAAAGAAATTAAAACCATCAAAATTGAAGATTGTGAACTAAAAGGAAAGAAAAATAATAACATTTACATAAATGAACAACTTACTAACTACAACAGCAAAGTATATTACGAATGTAGACAATTAAAAACAACAAAAGCATACAAATACATATGGACAGAAAATGGAAAAATCTTTGTTAGAAAATCTGAAAATGATAAGATCTTACAAATTCATTGTCTAGAAGATATAAAAAAACTAAAACAATAAAAACCAAAATAAATAATATACATTACGCTATATAAACAATCACCCATCCAAAATGAACTCTTTAACATTATATTTTCACAATATTAGAAGCGTTAAACAAAAACTAAACGAACTAGAAATTATCCCAAAGTTATATAATGAACCATCAATAATATTGATAGCAGAAACATGGCTATACTCATATAGATCAGGAAGACTACTATGAATTAAAAAACTACAACAGCGTACAAAACTCAAGAAAAACGAAAGGAGGAGGTGTAAACATGTATATTAAAAAAAATATAAAATAATAACTAACAAAACAATTAACTTTGTAGAATTAATTACAATATTTCTAACAGAGCTAAACATATACATAACATCAATCTATAAGCCACCAGAAATAACAAATACAGAACTACTAAATGTTCTTGAAAACAATATACTTAACACAAAAAAAACACACATTATTATAGGAGATATGAATATAAATCTAGCAGAAAACTCAAATAAAACCAACACATATAAAATGATGATAACAGAACAAAGATATCAATTAATGAATACGGCTGATAGTACAAGAACAAGCAAAAATAACAAAATATCAATAATAGACCATATAATAACAAATAAACCTGTACTAATGGAAAGTTTTGAAATAAAATATGCTCCATACTCTGACCACCATGCAATAATGACCACATGGAACATCAAAGAGATAAAAAATGAATATAAAATAACAAAAAAATATAAAATAAATTACGTTAATATTAAAGAAACATTTGCTAAACATATTAGAGAAAAACAAATTGAAACTTTTGAAACATTAATTGATATAATGACAAAACTAATAGAAAATAACACCAGAGAAGTAAAACTTATAAACAAGGAAATGATTGGATTAATACCGAAATACTAAACGACATTAAGAAGAGAAATGATTTATATAAAAGATATAAACAAAATCAAACAAACGCTATAATCAAACAAAACTACATTACAATGAAAAATTACGTTGATAAAAAGATAAATGAAAAGAAAAAAATGTACGATCAGAATAGAATAGAACGTGTACAAGATAATCCAAAAAAACATGGAATTAAATAAATCAAATTATAAAAAATAAAAAAAGACTCAAAGATATATCAACAATCACCGACGAAAATGGAACAATACTCACAAATCCTGAAGACATATCCAATACAATTAATATATATTTTGCAAACATTGGAAAAAACCTTGCAAACAAAAAACCAAATAATTCCACATCACTCAAAACAATTACAAAAGAATATAGACTCAAACGTAACATTTAACCCAACGACAGACGTAGAAATTGAAAACATTATAAACAAACTTAAAGATGGAAAAGCACCTGGAAAAGATATGATAACATCAGAAGTTATTAAAACTGTAAAAAATGAGTTGATACTGCTACTAACTAAATTAATCAACAAAACAATATTACAAGGTATATATCCAGAGTGTCTAAAACCAACTGTTATTATACCTATATTTAAAAAAGAAAACAAACATCCACCGGAAAACTATAGGCCTATTGCATTACTCTCTATTGTAGCCAAGATAGTCGATAAAATAATTTATAAACAAATATTAAAACATGTAGAATCACATAATATTATAAACACTCGGCAATACGCATTCCAAAAACAAACCGGTATAGGCTCTGCACTTACTGACATAATGCACAACGTCAACAATGCACTTGATGTAAGAAAAGAATGTCTTACAGTATTTATAGACATGAAGAAAGCGTTTGATACCGTATGTAAACAAAAACTAATTAAAAAACTAGAAAAAATGGGAATTCGGAAAAAAGAACTAAATCTAATTCAAACTTATTTAAAACAAAGAACCTTACAAACAAAAATTAAAAAAACACTGAGTGCAGTAAAATATAGTGATTACGGTATACCACAAGGTGGTGTGCTTGCACCACTTCTATATATTTTATATATTAACGACATATTTGAGTTAAAGCTAAACAGAAAACTATATATATACGCAGACGACACAACTCTAGTACATACAGAAATAAACAAAACAAAACTGCAACACGAAGTACAAGAAGACTTAAATAAAATTAATGACTGGTATAATAAAAACCTGTTAACAATTAATGAACATAAAACAAATTTTATGTTAATATCACGAAAATAAAGAAATAACAACATCTTGCTATCTATAAATAACAAACAATTATGCGAAGTCTCACATACAAAATATCTTGGAATTACAATTACCAATAATTTAAAGTGGGACAAGCACATACAAAACCTTATAAGAAAAAACACAATAGCTATAGGAGCCCTATACAAACTGAGCAACCTAACTACACAAAGAACAAGAAACATTATCTATAATGCTATCTTTAGCTCACAAACTAATTACATGATGACCGTATGGTCACAAACCAACATAAGAAACATAGACAAGCTACAACGACAACAAAACAAGGCAATAAAAACACTATATCATATGGACAAACACCTACAAATGAAATTCACAAAAAAACAAACCAACAACAAACAATAAAAAACTAAATCTCACAACAATGTATTATCTTAATAAAAAAGATACAACTTGGTCTAACTAAAACAGAATTAAAACTAACAACTAGAAAAGAAATTCATACACACAACACACAAAGAAAAGGACACTTAAACATGGAAGTAAACCAAACAACATCAAAAAACCAAAGTATAACTGTCAAAGGCATTAAAGAATTCAATAATATACCAGAAGAAATTAAAAATATATGCAACATAAATAATTTTAAAATGAAACTAAAAGAATATCTGATGAAAAAACAAATATAAAAGTTAAAACTACTAACACACATCATAACACAACACAATTAAAAAAAAAAAAAAATAATAATTTCCAATACCAGGCCCCAGGATTCCTTACGGATGGATGGCGGTACTGCAGGAATGTTATATTTATATGAAAACCTTTTTTTTTAACAATTTTGTATATATATATATATATATGTATGTATAAATAATTTTAATAAATGTATTAAAAAAAAAAAAAAAAAAAATTATTCGAATACATTCGTCACCATCAAGCGATGCGGTACCACCAAGATGCACTGATGAGGATTTGAGAAAACTGAAACAATTGTCTGTATTTGGTTGGCTGCTTTGGAGTTGGATTGAGTTTGGGTAATTGATTTTAAACCTTTGTTATTCATTAAACTATATTTGATTGTCTACCTCTTTAGACATTGCAATTTGGTTGCCAGTTGTGATACTAAAGTTTTATCGATGATTTCGATTCTTTGGTTGAAGCAACATGATGGAGCTACTTTGCACCACCAATTAATAATATATATATATATATGGTTATATTTACAAGTTTACAAAATAATAAAATAAAAATGTTACTTATTAATTAAAAAAACTAATCGGTATAAAAATCATTTTCATCACTTGATTCAGCTCCTGTG
Organism: Tachinus rufipes; assembly: GCA_963932245.1. NCBI lineage: Eukaryota > Metazoa > Arthropoda > Insecta > Coleoptera > Staphylinidae > Tachinus > Tachinus rufipes. The sequence goes on along the minus strand of OZ010745.1, from coordinate 63,060,757 downwards.
TATTATAAGTGGATCTACCAATTTTTTTCTGTAATTGTTTTCCTTTTTAATTACATGCTTCACACAGTTTTTCCGCGGTGAAATATTTCGTACTTCAGTACGTATTAATTCAACAGTTTCACTGCTAAATTTTGGATTCCTATTATTTCGCCTTATTTTTCCTATAAGTTGCCATATCATCTCGACAGTGTTAATGACGCAATAATATGGAAGCAGTCTTACAACTTGATGTCCACGTTTATGAGCCATTTTATTAATTTTATACTGTATTGTGATTTCAGTTGTTTTTAAACTCTTTTTTTTATCATAATTTATTTCAAAATATAAATCATTATCTTGAAGAAACTCTTGAATTTTTTTATTTAATTGTGCCCCTTGGTAAAATGGTAGATCTACTTATAACATCTTATGTAGGTGCTGAATCAAGCAATGATAGTGATTTTTATACCAATTAGTTTTTTAATTAATAAATAACATTTTTATTTTATTAGTTTGTAAATATAACCATATATAAATTATTATTAATAATAAATACATAACTTATTTAATACCCAGGTAGATAATTCGAAAATAATTTTCCCCCACAGCGAACGGTAATGATATAATCCCTACAAACCATTTAAGCCGATGTCTTAAAGACGCTATATCTATAGGCATACTATACATAAAACTGAAATTTTTAACTTTTTATGTGAAATGAAGTTATTCTACTTAACATAGTTTTATGACTATATCAATACCATAACTAATTGTATTCAGTATCTTCTTTTGTGATCAATTGAAAATAAATTTGATTATTAATATTATTATTATCTTTCTAAAACTCTAAAAACACTTAGAATGCATAATTTTTTATTGAATTACAAAATTGTGGAGAAAGAGATTTGATTAATAAAATTCATGTTCATTGAGATTAAAAACTCATATAACAATCAACTGGATTATTGTAACATTTCTTGATATTCAAATTGTCTAGATTTGCAAATGTCTAAACCATCTTTATGTGTTTCGCACTACTTATGAATATTATGATTATATTTTAGAAGTGATTATAAATAGCCCAAAAATATAAAAATCAAATTATTTTATTGAGTAATTATAACAAAAACAAAATAAAAAATTTGACATGCCACATGAAATATTGAAGGTAAGTTAAACTTGTTTAAAAGTAAGTTAAACTTACAACAAATACTTTTGTAGCCGTCATTGGACAACAGCCTCAAAATGTTTACATCTGCATAAAACTAAAATCAGTTGATTAATGAGATCACTTTTTCACAAAATACTGTCTCTTTTTCCAAAATATATAGAATTAGCAGTCTTATAAATTGACACAAGTTTGTAGTTTTTGATTTTTAATAGATAATTTGTTAAAAACCATAAATAACTGAATTTTTTGTGGTTGTTTTTATAGCTCTCTCTATTCTAAAATCTTCTTTCATTCTAGTTGAATATGAATAAACTTATTAGATTTAAGTAGCTTGGCTGAGTATTGTTTCCCGAATAGACAGCCAGTTGTGAGTTTTAAGCAAAGAGTTCTATAACTAGAGATTCCAAGCCAGCATTTTGCCGTACAATATCAGTATCTTGTCGCACAATACTATACCCTCTCCCTTTCTCAACTAGTGATCGAGTGGCTATAAATTGTAGGTGATAGAGAAACGTCATGGTGCGACAAAGACGGAGATAACGAGAGTGTACGCTGCATATACATTGTTTAAACAACAGCTTAGAATCTCTAGTTATAGAACTCTTTGGTTTTAAGCAATAAACATGTATATATATATAATTTTTAGGATTGCACACATAGCTTCATTCTGTAGTATTTGTAATGAAGCATTGGTATTGGTACAATTAATATCTTTTAAGCCAAATTTTAGGTCAACATTATTAAACATATTACTGACGTTTTACTATCTTGGTCAAAGAAGAAAAATCGGCAACAATAGTGAACTATGACAAAACATAAGCCATTTACGTAAAGCGTTTTTTATTTGTATACATCATGTGCAAGTCATCTGAAGTGCAAGTAATTTTTTGTGTATAAAAAATAAATTACAATAGAAGAATTAATTCCATTCTACTAGTAAAATAAGTTTTAACGTTGTATACATTATATGCATTATGATTGTTGCCAATTTTTGTACAATTACTCGAAAAAAAAGTTGAGCGGGATTACTTTTTTAGTTTTTTGTTTTTAATTACTGTACTGCACAATTCGATACTTATACAAAGTTTGACTAAGATAATAAAAGGCTTAAGTTGCTAAGTCTGTTTAAAAGATATCAATTGTTTATTAAAAACACATTTTTAGTCTACTTTGAATCCAATTAAACCAATTGTCTGGATCATTTTAATGATTTATTTAAAATGTTAATAACATACAATGCATTTTATTAATATTTAAAAACTTAAAATAATTAAATATAAGATGTTTTTAATATTTGTTTTGTATTACGAAGTCACAAACAAAATAAGGAGTCAGGTATCCCATTATATATATATCCATGCATTTTATATATTATAAGCGCACAACTTTGTTAGAATTTAAAAACCCTCAAAAAGTATCAGATCTTCAATTGAATTGACCATTTCATCAATATTTTTACCTGATAAATATACCAATGTAATTAATATAAATATTAAACAATAATGAACCCAATACACTTCTTTAAGAAACAAAAGTTTTCTAAATAATGTGTATTTTTTTATTATGTCGGTAAGAAAGCGAGATAGACAAAAAAAGTTATTTAGATTTTCTGTTTGAAATTAAAAAATGTACCCAATGTTTCATTTTTTGCCTTCAGTTAGGAAACACCCTGCATATGCCGATGATATAAAACTGTACAAACCTATTATAACATTAAATGTAAACACTATAGTTTTAAACTTTAAACTTTTTGACTAATATAAAGCGTGTTAGTGAATTCAAAGATTTTGGCATAATTTTTGAAAATAAACTTACTTTTAACTGCCACATAACAGACATAGTGAAACAATGTATGAAAACAATGGGTTTTATACTTAGAACTACAAAAGATTTTACAAGCATTTCACCCATTTTACTATTGTATAATTCTTTTATATATATTTTTTAAGAGGTTATTGAATATATATATATATATATATATATATGGGTAATTCCATTACTTTTCGACCAATTTGAAAAAGTCGACCTCTTTGATTTTGCTCAAATTTTCAGGGATCAAAATATAGATGAAAAAAATGAAATTTCCAAAATTTTGGACCTTCGAATATTGCCTGTACAAAATGACACACATTTGAAGGTCAACAATTTTACAATAAAACGTCATTTTTAGCTTAATTTGTATCTCAATTTTTAGGCTTCTGGAAAATGATAAAAAGGTCTACGATAGCTCAAATTATTCCTTATTACATGTACTTTAAAACACATATCATTATGTTTAATATCGTGGCAGTCATTTTGATATATTAAGCTTTAAACATTATTACAAGAAAAACCGTAAATTTAGCAAAATCGCAAAACTTTGCTTTCTTTAAACCGTTCTAACTTTGTCAAATCTTAACAAAATTTGATTTGCAAGGTCTAGATTTCCTCGTGTTTAATCTCTTTTTGAAGTGATCACACAATACTTACAGAATCATTACGTATACACCATTATTTTGATGCAGGAAGTTGCACATGTTTTTGCGATCTTCAAAACTTGTAATTTTCAGGTCCCGAAAAAGCGCTGTCACCCTATGTCGATTTTAGTCAAAATTTAAGTATATACTCTTTAGAACACAAGAAAAAAGGTTATTCATATGAGAAATGGTATATCGGGCATTATCAAGAAATTTTTAATATTCAAAAATTGTCAAAATCGGCAAACCGCACATTTTTGTATCTCAATTTTTGGGCCTCTAGAAAAAGATAAGAAGGTCTACGTTAGATTAAAATATTCCTTATTACATGTACTTTAAAACCCATATTCGTATATTTAATGTTGGGGCTGTCATTTTGATATATCAAGCTTTAACCATTAATTAAAAAAAAACGTAAATTTTGAAAAATTGCTAAATTATGCTTTGTTTAAACCGTTCAAACTTTGTCAAATCTTAAAGAAAATTGATCCACGAGGTCTAGATTTCTTCGTGTTCAATTTTTCTTTAAAGTAATTACACTAGACTTATAGAATGAATTTATATTCACCACTATTTTGATGCAGGAAGTTGCACATGTTTTCGCTATTTTCAAAACTTGTAATTTTCAAGTCCCGAAAAAACGCTGTCACCTTATGTCGATTTTAGTCAAAATTTCAGTAAATACTCTTCAGACTACAAGAAAAAAGGTTAATTATATGAAAAATGGTATAATAGGTATTATCAAGAAGCCATTGAGAAAACGCAAGTCGTTGTGCTGCGTCGCCTGGTTGTAGGTGTTTTATTTTTGATAATAATATGGGTGAACATTTTCACTAAAAAACGCGTCAAAAAAGTTGTTTTCTGTCAGGAAATTTCAATTCCTAGGGCATTACCATTACAGAGTCCGTAAACAAAAATGATATTTGCGTATTCTCTATGTTGAACAGCATTTTTATCAAATTTCACTAACCGAACCAAAGAAAACTGTTTTAACAAGTATCAAAAGCTTGCATCAATGCATACTTGTTAAAGTAATGTTGTTTTGTTTGTATTTTTTTGCTAAATAAAAAGTTTTTTAAATACTTTGTATTTGTTGACTATCTCAAAAACAAAGCAAGATAGACAAAAAGTGATTTAGATTTTCTGAATTTTGACGATTTTTGAATATATAAAAACTCTTGATAATGCCCAATATACCATTTTTCATATAAATAACCTGTTATTTGTGGTCTGAAGAGTATTTACTGAAATTTTGACTGAAATCGACATAAGGTGACAGCGGTTTTTCGAGACCTAAAAATTACAAGTTTTGAAGATCACAAAAACATGTGCAACTTCCTGCATCAAATTAGTGGTGAATATGTATAGATTTTATAAGTCTTATGTAATCATTTTAAAGAAAGATCGAACACAAAGAAATATAGACGTCGTGGATCAAATTTCTTTAAAATTTAACAAAGTTAGAACGGTTTAAACAAAGCATAATTTGGCAGTTTTGCTTAATTAACGGTTTTTTTTGGAATAATGTTTGAAGCTAGATGTATCAAAATGTCTGCCCTAATATTAAATAAACAAATATGGGTTTTAAAGTACATGTAATAAGAAATATTTTGAGCCATCGTGGACCTTCTTATCTTTTTCTAAAGGCCCAAAAACTGAGATACAAAAATGTGCGGTTTGCCAACTTTGCTAATTTTTGAATATTAAAAAATTCTTGATAATGCCCAATATGCCATTTCTCATATAGATACCCTTTTTTCTTGTGCTTCAAAGAGTATTTACTGAAATTTTGACTAAAATCGACATAGAGTGACAGCGCTTTTTTGGGACCTGAAAATTACAAGTTTTGAAGATCGCGAAAATATGAGCAACTTCCTGCATCAAAATAGTGGTGTATACGTATTGATTCTATAAGTCTTGTGTAATCACTTTAAAAAGAGATTAAACACAAAGAAATCTAGACCTTGTGGATTGAATTTTGTAAAGATTTGACAAAGTTAGAACGGTTTAAAGAAAGCAAAGTTTTGCGATTCTGCTAAATTTACAGGTTTTTTTGGAATAATGTTTGAAGCTTAATATATGAAAATGACTGCCACGATATTAAACATAAAAATATGGGTTTTAAAGTACATGTAATAAGAAATAATTTGAGACATCGTGGACCTTTTTATCTTTTTTTAGAAGCCCAAAAATTGAGATACAAAATAAGCTAAAAATGACGTTTTATTGTAAAATTTCCGACCTTCAAATGTGTGTCATTTTGAACAGGCATTATTCTAAGGTCCAAAATTTTAGGAATCTCATTTTTTTCATCTATATTTTGATCCCTGAAAATTTGAGCAAAATCAAAGAGGTCGACTTTTTCAAATTGGTCGAATAGTAATGGAATTACCCATATATATATATATATATATAATTCTTTTATTATGAGTAGACTTATGTATTGTGCACCTGTACAGGTACCCTCTAACCAACTCTATATAATGCAACTTAAAAATGTACAGCAAAAGTTTTTAAAACATCTTCATTAACAAACTTGTCATTATCTAGAGAGAAGTTATCCATACCAATTATTATTAGATGAATTTAATATACCATCAATAGTCAATAATCATCAAATTAATATGATTCATTCATTACATGAAACAGTTCATTATTACCTGCTACCAATCTTCGCAACTATTAACATTTTTATATGTCACTCCTAGAACATGTCATCAATAACTCACCCATAACTAAAAGCACCACATACACTCCACAGATATTTTTGCAACACCATTCTCACAATTTAAATTATCAGTTGCTAATTGTTTAGCTGCTTTACAGAGTGATTCTTGTAGTACACTGACAATAATTCTCTATTGAATTATATCTATATTAATATAGATAAAACTTTAAAAGTCTGTAAAATGCACATGATCATCAATTTTATTGTAGATTGAAATTTTAAAAATATTTTTAGTTTTTGTTTATAATTGACTTAAAAAAATAGTTGGGTTATATTATAAAGGCTATTTCTCACATTTTGTGTTAATTATAAAGAAAGACTAATGTACTTAAAATTTCAATCAACAATAAAATTGATAATCATTTGTGCATTTTACAGACTTTTAAAGTTTCATCCATAATTACTCACTAGAGAATTATCGTCAGTGTCATACGGGCATTAGACTGTCTTGTTTTGTTTATGTTCTTTTATATTTTTCATATGATTTTTATGTCTTTTACATGTACTACTAGTATATTTTATTTAATATCTATTTTGTGTGTTGGGAAATAAAATATTATGATTATTATTATTACATTAAATATTATATTAGCAAAACATTTTTCTTTTCTTTTACTTTTGCAATTTTTAATTCATCTGACAATAGCCTCTGATTAAGCAATAAATAATATGGCTAACAATACCTAAAATAGATTTTATCAATTTTGCATGAACTTCTATTCGATTTATTAGGCTCATCACAATTTGTTTTATGTTGGTTACTGTTATGAAGTTTCAAAATTAATTTTAACTACAAATAAATTCCGTGTTGACCATATACATATCATACATACATCATTCTTATAATGTTTCAAAGGTTTTCTATATTTTCTTATCAATTTTACTTTCAAAATATTGTTCTAATCATAGCTACTATTTGATTTCTTTTACATTTTTAACTATTGCAATTGTCAATTAGTTTAGTTTCTTTAAACATATTATATTATTAAAGTTGCAAAAAACCCATTAAAAATAAACATACAATGTGGAATGATGTGAAGATTTGACTAAAGTGCAATACTATGTCGATGGATGCTAAACCAATAGTAATTTTAATGTTAATTTAAAATACAATTTTTTGCCAGTCAGTTTTCCTTCACCACATTTGTGGTCTTACAATGTACGAAAATATGAAAACTCACCATATTTAGTCGGTGATTTCAGTTATTATTATTTCTGGATCTGAATGTGGAAGCATCCATGTTTGTTGCAGTTGAGGTGGTGGCGGATGTAGTGGTGGCATTCTTTTAACCATTGATCGATGATTTGTCTGCAAATGGCTAATATGACCATGATTTTCATTTCGATGATTCATATGCATCGGAACTAAATATTGGCTATGAGCATTGTAATGGTTCATAATGGGTATATTAGAACAATTACTAGGAACAATTTGATGATTTATGGCTTCAACTTTTGGTACATTATTATTCTGAACTTGGATATCACAGGGATGAATTGGTGTTTTTTCATCCTTCTTTAGATTCTTATTGATATTTTTTCTAGGTATATTATCTTTATTAACAACACCATTTTTTTCGACTAATATAGATTTATTACCATTTTTCTCATAGTAAAAACCCATATCAAATAGTAACCTTCGTAATGTCATAATAGAAAAGTTTGGTATTTGTGCATTGGCTTTGACATGTTTTAATATCATACTCAATGATGGCACTATATTTTTGTATTTTAAATCATAAATAATATTTCTTAATGCTTGACGTACATTATTATCATATTTTACATGTCTACTATTTATATTAACATTTTTCCGTATCTTAATTTTTGATGGTTCTTTAAAACCACCAGCACTAGCTTCTTCTTTTCGAAATTGAAAAATGCTCTTTTCACTGCAGCCTGTAGCTTTTGAGGTTCTTCGTACAATTTCTGTTACACATTTGTCTGGATGTTCCATTCGAAAATATTTAAAGACATTCAATATTATAGTCTTTTCTTTACAAGAGTATGACATACCTTGTTTCATTTTTTTAACCTCTTGTGTTACCTTGCTTTTCTCCATAATTCTAAATTATATGTTTAGTGTTGAATCAAAAAATTAGTGTATTAAAATTTTATAGGTATTATTCACATTCCACTGCAGAATACATAATATTCTTGATATAAATGATACTCAAACTCGGCCTATGCTGTAAACATTCAGATAAATTGTCAGGATTCAGCTACAGGATTTGTAAAAATTGTAAACAAAGCAGTAAAAGCACCAACGAAGTGGCACGAATCCCAAAACGAGCACGAAGTTGACGAACAGCACACTATCGAGTTTAATATACAGAGTGTCTTAGAATATCTGTTCTCAAATGGAAATGAAAAAAATGCTTTTCTGTTAATATCAGAAAGTTGATAATAATGTCTATACCTTACTTCATTATAATAATTAATAATAATAATAATGTTTATTTGTGTAAATAGATAGATAAAAATACATCTTAACACATGTCAGTATATACAAAAGAATTAAATTAAAAGTTTTTTTTTTAAACGTGCCATTTGTGATTTATGAAAATTAACGAATGAGTTATTCTGAGACAACGCTCAATTAGTAGGTAGTAGGTGGGAACGCTCTTTTCTGAGCGAGAGCGCTAGCTCCTAATTAGTTCCGCTTTTGCTCAGAAAAGAGAGGTGACATTTTATTGTTTATTTCCGGAATTTTGCAAAGCGGAACTAATCAGGAGCAAACGTTCTCCCTCAGAAAAAAAACGTTCCCACCCATTGAGTGCGTACATGAACGTAGAAACGATCTTTTCTGAGCGAGAGCGCTTGCTCCTGGTAAGTTTCTCTTTACAAAATTTCGAAAATAAACAATAAAATGTCACCTCTCTGCAGCCGATTTGCAAAGCGGAACTAATCAAGAGCAAGCACTCCTACTCGGAGTGGGCAAAAACTAAGCCATATTGAGTAGCATCTTTGCCAGACCTACCATCGGTTCCAACTTGACAACTCTAAAAAATATTTGTTTTGTCCTAATATCTTGTATTGACATGCGATTTTAAACCTTTTTTAATTGAAATAATCTAAAAAAAAATTCATGGTTTAAAACAAATTTAAGAACAGGTAGTACTCGGTTAAATAAATTTATTTTTGCAGGTATATTTCTAACTGAACACTCATTTTATAAAGTTTATCAATATATTTAATTAAATAAAAAAGTTATGATGTAATAATACTTACACTACGATAGAGATCAGCGTTTTAAAATTTGTTTTGTGCCGGCCAAAGCACAAATCCCGGCCCAAACCCAAAACCCGGCCCGCCTAAAGCCCAACCCGGTCCGTTTTAAACGTTTGTTGTTAACAACAAACAATTCAATACACAATAATGTTTCTTTTATTTGTGTCCAGTTATTTTGTTTCTTTAAGCCGCAACATTAACCTGATTTTAAATAATTATTTTTTTAGTTAAATTTTTATGTACTTTATCTGAAGTTTGAAGCTGAAAATGATAGAGTATCAATTATGTATAACAAAATATAAACAAACATTAAATATTTTAAAAACAAATTATTTATTATTAATTTTTATAGTAAGTATCAAGAGCAGGAAAGCATTGTTTGCAGCACGCTAATGTTTGGCCGCACGAGCAAAGCAAGCAGTGCTTTCTTGTCTGTAATTTTTATGACTATTTTTTTTAATAGTATGAAAAAACATAATTTTAGCTGGCTGACATATACAACAACATACGAGCCGCTTCAAATAATTTTCCTGCCCGACGGCAGCAATTTATCAGGCAGATGAATAATCATTTGCCTGATGATGCCACTGTGTAGTAAAACAAGTCGTAGTTTTTCATATAAATCTTTGAAACCCAAAACTAGATGTGTTTAAAAAATTTATTGTAATTTTTCTGAAATATCTGTGCAGTAACAAGTAACAGTACAAGTTTATCGTGCAATCAATTGTATAGTTTCTTATTTAGATCAAAATATGCCAGCAGTTTTAAACGGGGTAAAGTAATCGAGCTCAGGGATAAAGGTTTGTCTGTTTGTAGTATTGCCAAACAAATTGGAAGAAGTGTTAGTACTATAGATCGAGTTGACGTAGATGGAAAGACAAAAACAACGGCATAGATTACGATCTGGATGCCCTAGAAACATTACAGAACGTAAAGATCGCGCTATCCAAAACCGATTTTCAACAACAAGATCAAATGGAGATTTCTGGATAGGCTTAACTAACCAAAAAAATTCCGTTCGGTCAATTTACCAAAAAAATTATTTAATTTTAAGTCATTCCACCTGTTTCTTTGTTTGTTGTTTACTCCTCACCATAAGAAGTGCCGTCTGAAATGGTGCAATGAAGGACTATAATGGGTCGATCAAGTTATCTTAGCAACAAATTAAAATTTTGTTTGTATGCCCTCAAAGGTCGTAAGATGGTTAGACGTCGCCAAAGAGAACAAAAAAATATATATTTTGCTGTGGAGCGACATACAGCTCTTTCAGGCAGGATAATACAAAGCCGCATACAGCTAGTGTTGCTATAAAATTCCTAACATTAGTTAATGTTGATTTAATTCTATGGCCTTCTTGTTCTCCAGACCTAATTTAATCCTTCAGGCTGAGATTGACAATTTGATTTCTAACATGCTTAAACAAGTTGCAGAGTGCTCCAGAAATTGTGGATATAAACTTATCGTGATTTTATGTTGACATTTTATTCATTTTTTAGTGTGAATAATTTATATATTATCTGAAATTTTCATAAAACTTGAGCTATAGGTTCTTGGTGTTCTTTCTAGCGGCCAGTATATAATAAACAATTTAAATTTAAACAAATTTTAACATTTAATCTTGTTTTTCCAACTTCTCAAAGGTCGAAACATGGATGTTCTACTATACATTTCAGAAAAAGTTTAAGTAAAAATTAATTAATTAATTAAATTAATTTTAACGTCATATCTCACTCTGATTATATTTCTTTTGTAGTATTTTTTTCTAATAAAGATTTTACTTTCTTTTAATACAATATTTTCTTTTGTAGTATTTTTACCGTACCTAATATTATTGATCCAATATTGTGTGTCTTGTTTCATTACTACAAAATTACTAAGTTTTAAAAATTTACAAAAACTGCCACCGTTTTTAAAGCAAAGCTCATCTAGACAGACTGAGTAGTTGCACGGCACCGCATAAACCTTTTCCTTCATCGCACTCCATACAAAAAAGTCCAAAAGAGTAATTGCCGGAGAGTGCAGAGGTCAAATGCAATCTCGGCCACAACCAATCCATCTTTCTGGAAAATTGTCGTGTAATTATTGTTGGACTGGTAGATTGTAAAAGACTAAATCTATCTAATTAGAACCATTTGAACAAATAACCTATGTTTAAGTCGTACGATCTCATAATAAAATTGATATTGATAATGGCTATCTCGTACGGCATGAAGATTTTTGTTTTCTTAAATGTGAACGTTGTATATGCTGATTAAAAATACCAAATCACCATTCCAAAGAAAAAAGTATTTTCAAGGCTGCTACAAAAAGTTGAAGAAAGCTGGATACATACTATAACTGATCACTGCTCAATTTAGGTTTGTCGGGTGTCTTCGAACGCCGCAGTTGTTACTGACATACCTTAATGTTGGTACTGTCAATATAATTATTGACTATTGCGCAGTTTAGGTTTGTCCGAGAACATATCCGTAGGTGGGTAGTCTCTCGATTGCCGTTGTTCAATTCAACTTTGAGTGAAAATCTACTTGGATTCTGTGACGAATGTCTTTAAAAAATATATACATATATCCGGTAAATACTTATAAGACATAAAATTGGCGCAGTCGATAAGTAATGCTTTCGTTCAATTCAGAGGTTGACGGCATTGTCAAAAAAACTGTTAATTTCTGTAAGTTAAATAAAGGACACATTTTGGTGGCATTGTTAATACGGTAATCAGAGATTTTTTTTTTTTCAAAAACACAAACACTTGTTTTTATTATTATTGAGGTTTTATTTTGTTTAAAACAACGCGTTCATAAATGCAGGACGTTCGTCCGAAAATGTAATGTCCAAGCCGTAAATACAGGAGAAAGACGACCGGGTAAAAATAGTTTACCCGTCTCTCGAAGATGGGTAAAGAAAGACGGTTTTTCTTAAAAGTGTATTATGAAGTAATATTATTATGTAAAACTATAAAAATTATGTTTTTTATATTAACTAAAATACTATAATAAAAAATAAATTTATTTTAACCCTTCATTTCATGATTTTTAAAATATCAAAATTAAAAATTATTTTACTGATTTTTTAGGAACCTAAGGTCAAAATAAAATATGTTTTCAAGAAAAAAAAAATTTATTACAACTTACAAAAAAAATACAGTATGTTGCAAATGTGCAACATTATGTAACTAAACCTAAACAGAGATTAATTTAAATGAAATCTATAAAAACAGTTCTTATCCTTTGTTAGACAAAGATGAACACTACATTTTTCACATTTGAAATGCGTATATCCTTTGCAACCTGGCAGTTTGCATCTTTGTCTTGTTTCATCGTACTGAGTCCAATGTGCTACTTGGTCCATTCGGACATTTTTAGGAGGAGCGTACACTGCAGGCCCTTTGCATCGTTTAGCATTTATTGCTAACTCAATCTCATTACTTGGTCTACCTCGTTTTTTGCTTTCTTGAGTATCAATAAGACACAAAGTTTCTGCAAGTTCCAAGCGATATTGCCATAAAGTTAGCTCATTAGCAAGAATATTTTTCTGTCTTTTTGTTCTTTTAGATAAGAGCCATGAATTGATTACTGCAACATCCAGCAAATGGTAAAATAACCTCATGTACCATTTTTTAGATTTTATACATATCTTGTGACGCCCAACATGACTGTCAAGCATATCCACACCCCCCATATGTATATTGTACTGCCGGATTACGTTAGGACAGTCAATTATAATTTTCTTTTTTTCTTTTCTATCATACCTGTTGACAGGATGATGTGGCAATTTGCCAAAACAAGACGATAACAATGTTACTACTTTGTTGTCATTCCAACCTACAACACTGAGGTCAACGCCATCAATATTACTAACAAATTCTTCCGATGTTCCTCTTGGAGTTTTTTTGAATTTTTTCTCGTTGGTTAGTTTATTACATGGAATTCTATTTCGTCGTATAGTTCCTAACATATGTATTCCTTGGTTTGACAAATAAGAAAACAAAGGTATTGATGAATAATAGTTGTCACAATACAACTGGTAGTTCATATGTCTTGGTATTATTCTTGCTAAGCGAACTACAACGTTAGCACTGGCACCTAAATCTGATTCATCTGCATTTACTTGGGTAAAATGATTAGATGCACCACTATAAATCTCAAAACAGTAGGAAAATCCAAAAGTATCACACATCATAAAATCCTTGAAACCCCATTTATGAGGTTTCATCGGGTTGTATTGCTTCAAGTGATGCCTCGTTTTTGTGGAACAAATTTGTTCATCTACAGATAATTTAGACTCCATGGGTATTGTAGAAAATCGTTGATTGAGATGAGTCAACAGTGGTCTAATTTTATGAAGATTGTCATAACGAGGGTTTTCTTTTTCAAGCATTTTATTGTTGTCATTGAAATGAATTATGCTTTTCATTCGCTCAAACTCATTTATACTCATTGCATTTCTGATGTTTAAAATGCCTATGTCCGACCTCCAATAACAACGATTTCTTGGCAATTTTGATACAGACATATATATACAAATTCCCATAAATTTTTCTATATCTTTTGCGTTTATATGAGCTGGACGGTTTGGACACTATATAAATTAGTTTCGTTTACTATTATTGTAATCAGCTCGTCAGTAAAGAAGTATTTGAAAAAATTATATGGAGTATCTATGTCTAAAATGTTATTTGGAAGAACTGCATTACCTTTGAACCTTATAGCATCATTGTCAATTATCAAATTTTTTTTGTGCCATAAAATATTTTCTTTGACTTTTTTCTTACTTGATGTAGATGCTCTAGATGTAATTTCTTCAACTGGATCTTCTGGCTGCTCTCTATTGGCTTCTTCATTTTCTATCAAATTATTTTCAAATGGAAGTTCAATATCACTACCTTCGAATTCAGAAGCAGGTTCAAAAGTTGGATCTGTTATACTATCGGTATCTGAGAAATCGACAAAATCATCCTCACTCTCACTATTCCAATCTTTCCAAATATTTGTTAATTCTTGGTCTGTAAGTGGTTCTTTAGGACCTTTTTTTCGGTAAGACATTTTCTATAAAAATTATAATATTTATACGTTATGTTCATAATGTCGCAAATTTGCAACATAGTTCTAATGTCAGTTTATACAATATCGAACAAACAAAATATTTCAATTTTTGTGTAAAAATACATTTATACATACCTTTTATGTGCCTTTTATAAAACAAGAAAACCATGCAAATGTTTTACTACAAAAGTATTTTGGTTTATTTGGCATGTAATTGCAATGCCTATATTGGTTATAAACGTCAAGCTTAATTTAACCCCTAAATCTCAATAAATGCGACATCTTTTGAACACAAATAATACTAAATTTTAATAGTAAGGTATGTTGCATACATGCAATGTCACGTAACCACGCCTCATTCAAATCAAACTTTTAAAATACAGTGTCATATATCTATGTTGCAAATTTGCAACCGTATGAAATGAAGGGTTAATAGTTATTTTAAATTCAAGTTTATAAAGTCAAAATATAAGTTTGTTGTTGTTTTATGCAGTGGCAGCTCCGTTGTGACGTTAAAACTTATAAAATAAAAGAAGTACGCAAGCTTCATCCATCATAACAAATTAATAACAACTTTATTCTTAAAACCCCTCCATCTAATCGTAGATAAATGTTTAAGTTTTCTAAATCCGGTCTCGGATTGTAATTATGTTAACTGATGCATTAGTTATTTTGGCGCCCGTATACATGTAATTCCCTATACCGGCCGGGGGTATAGACAGCTCTTAAGTATATATTAAAAAGTATAGGACTCAACGGACTGCCTTGGGGCAAGCCTTGCAAAGATGTTCTAAGGTTGTTTTCTGCTCCAGAAATATAAAGTTTTTTAAGGCCGCACAGGTTAATAACAATATTGATAAACGCGGGCGGGAGGTTTAAACTAATCAAGATCGACTTCAACGTCGCAATGCAGACATTGTCGTAGGCTCCCTTGATGTCCAGGAAGCAGACGCAGGTTGTCTGACTGCGGGACCATGCTGAAATAACCTCACAGTATAGTGATAATAAATTATCACTAATACTGTGACCCTTTCGAAAACCAGTTATAGAATGAGGGAATACGTTTTCCTTTTCGCACCACTGCTCTAGTCGGTGTTTCAGAGTGTTTTCGAATGTTTTCCGAACGCAGGATGAGATAGCTATCGGTCTGAAGCTATTACATTTTAGGGACAGTTTTTTCGGAATAGGGACAATTTTAATTTCCATTCTTCTGGGGTTTCTCCTTGAACTAGAATGGTGTTGAATAGCTTCTGAAGAATGATTTTCAGCTGACTAGGCAACTGTTGGATCATTGAGTATAAAATGTTATCATGACCTACCGCAGAATCTTTTCTGCCTGCATTGGCTAGCACAATTTCATCTAATGAAATTTGGTTTGTAAGGGAATGGGGAGTTTGAGGGAGTTGATTGATAGAAAAGACTATGGATGGATGTAGTGTAGATAGAAGAGTTAATTTACACAAAAACTCTTCTTTCCAGTCTTTATCCTCAAGTAGCAGGGAGCGAGACCGGAAGGTTTAAAAAAAAACGTTTTATGGTAGACCAGATGTAAGAAGAGGATAAAGTCCTGCTAAGGGTGCCGCAGAATGCCTTAAAACTGTCGCGTTTTTTGTGCAGTAAAAGTTTCCTGGCTTCCGCCACTGCCTTACTTGCTGCTATCAGATGAGCTATTTTGCCCGTACAAAAATAAATTTTTTGGAGACGACGACGTTTATTAACGGCATCGGAACACTCTTTGTCCCACCACGGGCACGGAAAATGTTTCGATTGTGGTTTTTTGGGAGATGAAGAGGCTTTGATGGCAGAAGAGACTAGAAAATTAACTACTTGACAGTAGTTTGGAGATGACTGACTTACGTTTAACGAGTTAAGTTCTTCTCTGTAAACGTTCCAGTCAATTTTTTTAGAGTTTATTAACCGGGGAGATCTAAAGTCTGGGCTAGGGGTAAAGACATTATTTATTTCCGTAACTATGGGAAAATAAATGCTACCGCACGTATCCTGGAGAGTAGTTGAATTGCATCTGAACGCAATGTCAGGAGATGCAATAACTAAGTCAATAACATTTTTATAGATGTTAGTTGGAGAACCATCATTCAAGATTACCAACCCCAACTGGTCGATAACAGCTTCTAGTTCTAAGCCATTGCGGTTATGATTGTGGTGACCCCAAGCCGGGTGGTGAGCATTAAAATCGCCTATTAAGATAAAAGGATGGAGCATAGAGTTGAAGATGTCCAGCCATTGCTTCCTATTAATAGATCGATTGGGTAGGCAGTAACCCTACAAAAAGGAGATATTAGCAATAGACGAGATTACAAATTGTACATGAGGGGAGACGTTAAAGGACGGTATTTTAGATTTGGTTCTGAGGGAGTAATGAAAGAAGGAAGAGACTCCACCGTACCCATCATCTCTGTTATTGTGAAAAGAGCTAAAGCAAGAAATAGAAAAGTATTTATTAGGGCAAAACCAAGTTTCACTAAGAAAAATAGCATTAATTTGGTGTTGTTGGACTAGGTGGCACAGATCTGGTTGTTTACCACAGCCAGATTGTATGTTCCAGCTAATTAGCCAAATCGACCCCTGAGCCATTGATAGATTCAGATAAGTTGTGAAGGTCGGATAAAAAATTATTCATGTGAGCAGAGCTATATACTGGATTAAAAGCTGAGAATTGTTATATTGCCTTAATAAGAGTATCTACTAGTTTGTGTATAAAGTTAGCGTCACAGAGATTATCTGGTTTATCAACAAGGAAAGCTAAAGGAGTATAAGAAACAGAAATAGAAAAATTGGTTTGAGAACAGGAGGCTTTAAAAATTTTGCGAGAGAGAAGAGATTTAAAGGACCTTCTTCTGCGTTTTGGGGATTGAACCAGCGTCGAGTTAAAATCAGAAACATCGCTCAACGAGCTGGCTAAGTTGCTCTTAGCGTTAGCTTTGGAAGGTAGGCGATTCGGGGAGAGGGGTTTCTGTTTAGACACCATTGTGGAAAATAAGTTGCGATTAAGAGTGCGAGGCGGTTCTACTTCCGGTAAGGTAGAAGGGAAGTCCCTAGATAACTGTGTCGGGTTTGTATTTGTTGAAAATAATTTATTGGCCTCGTGATATGAATAACCATGGAATGCCATGGCTTCTTTAATTTTTGATTGTCTGATATACTCTGGGCAGATTCTGTTTGCAAGGGAGATTTTATTTTCATTACTAAAATGTTTACCTTTACAAAAGATACAGGTAGGTGAATCTTTAGTAAGACAATCTTCGAGTTTATGATTAGCCGCGCATGCCGGACACCTGGAGGTGTTGCTTCTACAAATTTTAGAGGTGTGACGATATCGCAGACAGTTAAAGCACTGTATCACTTTTGACACAAATAGTTTAACTGGCTTGAATTGAGGTTATAGTAAAAAGTTTGCGGGAGAACGTGTCCCCTGAATGTGACTAAAATAGTGTTTGAAGGTTCATATTGAAAACCCGAACCATCAACTGATTTGATTTTCCTATTTAGTCTTTCCACTTTTAGGATGTCAGTTCGCGACGAATTGCTTGCGTTCGTTTTTATGTCCTCTACCTTAAATTCCTTATCAACTCCGCGTACAATGCCCTTGCATTATTATTTGTATTTAAAAAATTGCCACTTAAAAAGTCGTTGGCTTGATCTGATCATATTTTTGAAAAAAATTACTACACGATTTCGACCTCTAGAATCAACCTTATCCACCGTGTTAATGTTAGCCGAAATGGTTTTATTACCAATTCCCATTGACGTAATATTCCCAATAGTGATATCAATTGGTTCAATATAAATTTGATATGGGCCGATGTCTGTGTTAATAAACTTGTCCACGAGGTGTGGTTTGGATGGATTATCTCCTTCCATTGACACCTGCATATTTCCCCCTTTGAACTCGCCGGTTCACCCATTACGGGGGCCTGTCCGAGACAAGCACACCCAGGGTTAGTATAATTACCAGCAAAAAAAAAAAAATAAAAAATAAAAAACTCACCCATCCTGGTTAGTTAGGGGGGTTAATCAGGACGGGAGAATTGGGTCCGAGAAAAAATAGGCACTGATCGCGTATCACCTACACAACTGTATCATTTAAACGACCTTGATTGAAGTAATAATTAAACAGTTAATTACCTTTTCCAGTTCCAATGCTCTTTTTTCCTTTCGTTTTTTCCCTGCGGAAGGATCCTAGAAGACTTTATTTTTTGTTTTATTTCAAACACTTCTAATTTTAAATTACTTGCAATTATATCCCACGCGTCAACTTTCTTATTTCTAGAAAATGAAATTGATGTTTAGGATCCCATAAAATAGAATGTTTTTCATATTCGTCAATTAGTTGCAGAGCCAATTCATTGTTCTATTCCATGGTCGATCAATTGTCAAATGTTATTCACGCGCACGGTCTAATCGTTGCTAAAACGCGTCCAAACTGAGCACACAAGTTCTTTGATGGATTCCTAAGTACCGACAAGCGACGGATAGCGTTCGTGCGTGTCGCAGCGTACGCGTACATTTGTCATTCAACTGTTTTGATGTAATTTTTATTTTTTAAAACTGGTTTCTAACCAATAATAATAGAAGCTTTATCCGTAGGGTAAGGACGCATACACAGAAAGATCGTTACAGTCTAATGAATGTACAGTAGACATGCTAATTGAACTGCTAGTCCCAGAAAACTGTATGTAGGTGGTATGTAGGTTCTCTAACCTTTTCTTTTATGAGAAAGAAGAGAGGGGAATATAACTTGTAGCATTGACAAAGAAGTACATGATTATGACCCCCCAACATACGATAGAATTGTCCACGTGATTGAATATATTATAGTGAGCATCTTCTCTTGAATAGATAGAATACTCATATTCTTTGGAGGAACTTCCTGAAAGCAAGGGTCTGCAACAATATTTTACTGAGAATAGACAATTGTCTTTTTAGTAATTTTTATTTCCATGCCTAGTGTAGATTAAAAAATGCAAGGCAAAAATAAATTTATACTCAGCGTAAATATTTTTCGGTATTTGGTAAGTTTTTGTAAAAACACTCTTGCGGATGATTCTTATATCTTTGAAACAAAAATTGTGAATTGTATTGAAATTAAATTCTCTATCTTCTGTAATATTTTTTATCAAAGTTTCACCTATCCGAGATTGGCAACTTGCCCTCCAATTTTTGTTGTTAACCACCGCTTGTGGCTCAGAAATTGGAATTATAATATGCAAATATAGAGTATATCAAAATCACGTGATCAACTTTATCATTGTATAATATATTGTAAATAACACAATAGGTTTTTTTAATTAATATTAATTTTGTTTTAATAAATGATTTATGCGGTGTTATTGTATTTTAATTAATAAATAACTACTCAAAGTGTGTGTATAAACCAACTGTTTTGTTGGACCAGTGCAACCCACCAAAAGTATTTTATCAAATTTTATAAAAATTGCAACAAGCTATAATATTTCTGGAAGTTATTGAAATTTGTTGTCAACAATTAGCAAAAAAAGAAAATTATTATTACAGTTCCATCAGACATGGTTTCATTGGTAGAGTTTAAAATTGTTTTTTCTAATATCTATAGAACATATTTAGCTTTTACTTTATGGTATTGAAAGTATATTAATCAATTCTAAAAGTTCTTCCCATTGTACACAAAACTATTGTTTTTATTTATCTTATCCACAATCACTTACTTACCTTTGAATCAAGTAAATAAATATAGCCCAGCCCAGTAATTAGACTTCTATATATTATAGGTCTGTTCCGACATATGATTTGAACAGTTTGCAAACCGTCGAAACTGTGCACACAAACAAATATTAGTCATACTTAGGCAATATTTTATACACAGTAATTTGTTAGTGTGCATAGTTTGAATGGTTTGCAAACTGTCCAAATCGTATGTTGGAACAGACCTTATATATCCTATTCACATACTGCATGGGTAGGGTACACTTTAACTTAACAACTTAAGAGTATAATAAAATCACATTATTATTTAATAAATTTATTTAAAAACCTTATCAGCATAAACTAATTATTTGATGTTTCCATTAATGTAAAAATACATTATATTCAACTTTTATATTACACACAGCCAGACAAACATGTCATTTAAATTTGAAATTACAAATCACACATTATATAAATTTTGTGTTAAAAAGTACCAAATGTAAAAATATATAATATACTCAATTAATTAAGGCATGTTGGTGTTTCATATTAAAAAATTAAATTAAAATTATTCATTCAATAAATTGTCTATATCTTTCAATATATCCTCCTCAGCTTGTAAACTAATTGAGACACTTTCAAAATCATCTTCTTCTAATAGAAAATCGTCCAGTTTAAGTTGTGTATTTGCACTGCTATCCAGATTTTCCTGTGCATCATTTAACTGCATAACTTTTTTCTTGTCAGTAATTTCAACAGAATTAATTTCTTCTTTCTCTGTATCATATTTATTATGTAAAGAATTATGTTGCTGTGGCCTTTGGACAGGAGTAACAACACAGTGTGCCTTATTTTGTTCATCACAGATTACATCAAGTATAGATGTACTTGATACTTCAGTTTCTGAACTGGTAACTTCTGAATCATCAGTTTTTAGTAGTTTAATATTTTCTGGTTCTAAGGTATCCTCTAATTTTCTTTTAACTTGTGTTGAAAATCTTTTAGCTCTTTCAGCTTTAATTTCATCTAATGTTTTAATTTTTATTTCAGTTAAATCTTCTTGATTTCTATTCATACTTAATGAAATTTTTTGTTTTTTTAACTTTGGTTCAGATTTCTCAACAATACTACTTTCTGCATTATTTATTTTGTGTTTTCTTTTTCTAATTTGGTCTAGTGTAAGTACTTCTATATTTTGTAAATCTATATTAGAAACTTCAGGTTTTGTGTTCATCCGTCTAATAATTCTGTTTCTTAAACTTTCAACTTCACTAGCATCTTGTTGAAACGGTTTTTCAGGTCCTAAGATAAATAATTATTTATAATATAATGCAATCGATATATTGATATAACGTACCTGGAAATGAATAATAAGCTGCAGATTCTGCTTGTATCCTTTCTAACTTAATTTCCTCTAAAGTTTTAACTTTAACAACTCGTTGTGTTTTAATGGGAGATTGTGTAGGACCGGACTCATTATCAGATTCTGCAAGAATACACGCCTCAGTTATTAAGAAAATTAATTGAAAAACTAAATATATAAAAAAATTTAAAATAATAACCTGTAGTGCATTCTTGCAGATTGAGAACATCACACAAGATAACTTAGTACAAAAATTTTTAATTCAAATTTGCATACAAAGTTATATATAACAAATATTTCAACATATTAATACTGTAATAATATTTCAAAAATAATACATTTGTATAACTACATACAAAATGCAAAAAAAAACAAATATTATTACAAACCCCCACTTACATTATTTGAAAATAAGAATCATTGCTTAATATTAATTACAAATATAATTATAGTCTACACTGTATACGTGCATTTTGTTTTTCCACTTTTTCATATCATACAACTAAAAATATTTGAGGAAAACACATTGCCATATAAACAGTAACAATTTAATTACATTACTAATAATAAATACTACAAATATTCGATAGTCATGTGCTAGCGATATCAATATTAAATCAAGAATGCACTGTATAAATAAAAATAAAATTCTAAATAAAGTAAAACAAAATTCCTTTATATCACAAAGAAGTAGATTTTTCCACCATTAAAGGAACTTAGTAAATATTTTTAATATAGTTTAATAACATTTAACAAAAAATAAACAAATCTTAAATAATAATCTCCTATTAGTATAGGTATTCATAAATAAAATATGAAAACAATATAAACTCTTACAGGCAAATACAACAAAAATATTGAAAACTATGCAAATAAAAATTATTGCCACTGTTAACACTTGTTATTCGGATATTCAATTACAAAGACTCATACCTTCTTCAAAATTAACAACCAAGGGATCCACAACAGGACTTCCAAAATTATCAACTTGGCTGACCTTTTTATTACAAATGTCTGTAACATAAAATAAAAACATTTATTTGAATATATACTTGAAATATTATATTTGAAAACTACCTGAATCTTTACTATCTCCTGATTTAATATCACTGCATTCTCCATCTTCCATAGATTTTGCTGATGCATGTAAGAAAGGGCAATGAGGTTTTTTACAGCCACCAGGTTGTGCTTCCCAATAACATGGTATCGATTTTCTATTTTTCTGAAACAATATAAATATTGTTATTATTTGTTTGTTTATCGACTGTTATGTTATTAATATTATTTAATAAATTTTCTTAAATCTAAATATATCAATTTATTAATCAAAATAGACATTTTATTTATTGAATTTTAAACTATTTTATTTTATTTAATGACTTCTACCCTTTTGAGGGAAAAACAGCATACATTTTAGATTTTTCTTTTTGAAGCCGCTTCATTATGAGTCTTAAAAAAACTTTTTACATTTTATTATATGTGTCTTTGACTACTAATTTTTTTTTTTAATTTATATTAAGCTTTGTCTCTTGTCGGGAGAGGGCGCCAAAGTCGGCCTGTCGGTTTTGGTCCTGTTTTGCGGTGCCCCGCATTCAGCCCGTCCAGGATGTCTGAAAGCAAAAATGCCAATGACATTCTGAATTCAATGTCCAAATCCTTCCGGCCATCTATGGATTTTCCAAAATTTAACTTTTTGGCAAAGTTACAGGTCAAAAACTGGTCAAAAAATGACTTTTTGAAAAAAAAAATTGAAATGTCCGCCATTTTGTTACTTTTGCAAATTTCCGGTTTTCCATAGATGGCCGGAAGGATTTGGACATTGATTTCAGAATGCCATTAGAATTTTTGTTTTCAGACATCCTGGACGGGCTGAATGCAGAGCACCGCAATCAAGACAAAAAACGACAGGCCAACTTTGAGCTCTCTCTCCCGGCAAGAGTCAAAGCTTAATATAAATTTAAAAAAATAATGTAGTAGTCAAAAACACATATAAAAATATGTAAAAAGTTTTTTTAAGACTTATAATAAAGAGGCTTAAAAAAAAAACTCCAAAATGTTTTTCACTCAAAAGGGTAAAAGTCCCCCTTAATCGTAAGTATTTTATCTTTTTACCTTTAATATTTTATATTAAACTTCAAAATATATGATTTAATTTTTATTTAATGATTTTTATTTTATAAGACTGTTTACTCGCAAGAATTAAATAAATAATATTAATATGAATTATTAAAGATAAATTACATTCTAGTAAAATCGAGCCAACAAGTCAGATGTATATTATCAATTTCTAAATTTAATTTTAAAATATATTCTATTCTCAGTTTGCTTCACACTAATTAATTCTATTGTTTTAGATCTGTTCAAGATTTGGATGATCTGCAAACCTTTGAAAACCATACACACAAAAAAAACTTGTCAAACTAAGCCAATCTGTTATGCAGTTTGAAAGGTTTACAAACTGTACAAATTGTGTAATGAAATAGACCTGACAGCAAAGGGTGTTTTCTACTCAGCTTTTGTACAGGGTGGGCGAGAATGACCGAGGATTACGATGTAGGCAACCAAATATACACTTATTGTAAATATTAAAAAAACATATCCCTAGACTGCCCTTGATCATTACCATAGGCGTAACACAAATTTTGTTCTTGTGGTAATTAATGTTATTATAAACAATTAAAATATGTATATACAAAGCACATAATAAACAATGATGAATTATTTTAAAACTTTAAATAAAAATTTCAATGATTAAAAATAATATTTGATTAATTAAATACACTTAAAATAAAACGTTTCTATTTTTTAATTGGCAACTTAACCATTATGATTAACAAATGTATATTTTTATAGGGTTAATTATTATTGAAAAACTAATACTCAGTATAAACATAATAAGAATAATAACATCAGGTAACTGTACTAGATTATGAATTAAATTATATGTATAATGGTGTTACGCAAGGACACAAATTTTATTTGTGACAACGCTAACAATTAAAATAAATACATAATGCACAACGAGGAACTATTTTAAAACTTTATTTAAAAAAAAACAACAATTTCAATGATTATACAAATAAATAATAAAATGTTTCTATGTTTTAATTAACAAAATTGCTATTATGAAAAGTAGCAAATGTTTATTTTTATTTGGTTAATTATTAATAAAAAAATATTAATATATTTTAACATAATAATAATAATAGGTAATTGTAGAAAATTGTGAAATGAACTATTAAATTATATGTACACTACAGTATACACAAAAACAGAATGTTTCTATAGTAAAGATTTATTATCCTAGTAGAACAATCAATAAATATGGCACAGGTAGTACTCTCTTCAATCGTACCTGAATCAATTTAATAAAGTTTTATAAAAAAAATATAGGTTTATTTATTCTTTACCTTAAAATTGCAACCCAAATACCAATTGAGTGTAAAGTTGTTTTGTGTAACTAATAGGGATTGAAAACAACAGCTTCATTGGTAAAAAAATCTAATTCAATATTTCATCATTATTTATATTGTAAACAACCTCTTCAATTACAATAAACAGCCTGTCAGGTGGTTTCTTCTAACAGGTGCATAATTTTTAATTTGTAATTCACAACTTTTTTATAAGAAATTCTGGAGACCGAAGAGAGTATGACCAGGTGTCATCCTTATTGATAGTTCCACTGCGACCATAAAATCACTCTATTCTTGTATAAACATTATTGTACATATAACTTAAATATCCAATTCATAGTATGCATAACACATAATTCACATTATTTCAAATTTACACTGCACTTTCAATTTATAATTTATTATTAAATTGACTCATATTTTTAATAAACATTAACCTTAAACAATGACTATTATATAATTTAAATATTCAATTAACACTTCTGTTCAGTCACAGTTTGTGCATAACACTCTTCACACTATTTAAAATTCATTCGATACTTCACAATTCACATTTTATAATAGTAAATTAACCTTTACATTATTTTTAATAAATATAAAAAATGACGAACGTCTATGAAAATTGACGTTTATTCTGGTGACTTTTAGGATTATTTTGTTCAAGGGCAACAGGTTGACAAATTGGTACACACTAAAATCACTAAAAAATTTCCCAGGAATATTTGAAAATCCTCGGTCATTCTCGCCCACCCTGTATAACTATTTATGTTATGTATCAAACATAACCACAAATATCAGAAACGTCAAATTTGATATTTATAGTGATAACAAAAAGCTTTTTCAAGTCGTACCATTTTGAGATACCAGAGACACCAAAAGCAAACCAATCCTATTCTAGTGGAAAATAATGACGTCATCTTAATCAAACGCCAACAACCAGAGGCACACAGAGCTAGTTGGTATCTCTGTATCTTTTTAATTTTTGTTTCTAACAAATCAACTTGATTGCAATACCAAATTGCAAATTATTTGTATTTTTTTTTAATCAATTAAACTCCACTAGAGCAATGCAATAGGATGGAACAGTGTTGTTATTCATTTTTTTGGAGTGAAAACCATTTATATTCATCTTATAATGAAAGCTGTAATATGGAATAAATTTCAGCAGTTGGAGCCTTAGTGAAAGAAAATCTCTCTCTTATAATTGAAGATAATAGAATATGGAACTATGAACATACTCATTAGACTTTTGTTTAAAAAAATTCATTGTAAAACACATGTTAAAAAGATGATTTAAAATATAAAGATGTTTTAGAAGCATTAGATCTCAATTGAATTAATTGTGTTTTTATTTTTAAAACAGAATAGTACACTCATATAGAAATAAGTTGGCCACAGTAAGAATAGCCAACTCAATAAAACCTTCTGTACAGTATTGTAATCTTTTCAAGCTATTAATAATACAGATAGCCTTTTTCTGTTGCAACAATATTTCAGTAAGGTGTGTGCTGTTTCCCCAAAAAATAATATATCTTATTATGGACTCAAAATAAGAAAAATAAACTGTTTTTAAAGTTTCTGTGGTGTCTAAGTATGAAATTAGCATTTAAATTAAGCTTAATATAGTCAATATGAGCTGGTCAGTTTAAATTAGATTTAATATAGAATCCCAAAATTTTACTGCGTTCACAGAAATTAAAAATAACACATTGATTTCCAAACTAAACTATCTGAGTTTTGTCATTATTTAATTTTAGTTTATTACAAACACATCATTTATTAATTTAGTTTGTGCAACTATTAATTGGAGAGTTACTGATAATGCAAGCACTTATGACATCAGAGTAAATTGTTAAAGGATATTATATATAATCCGTTAAATCATTAATATAAACTAAAAAGAGCAAGTGTCCCAAATTGGACCCTTGAAGTACACCTATGTTAGTAGTTATACTACTAGAAATTTAACTTTTTCTTGACATGTCGTAGTTAACACTTGCTGAAATTTTTTTATCATTAATATTATTATAGATGTTGGCTAAGATGTTGTGTGAAGCAGTTGTAGTTGACTTAGCCTTTCTGAACCCATACTGGACCAAAGATAGACTATTATTCATATTTAGAATATATTGCAAACGTGTAAATAATAACTTTTCAAATATTTTTGCTAATGAGTTGATTTTAAAGATATTGGTCTATAGTTTATAACATTTTTTTGCAGTACACACAACTTTCTCGGATATTCAAGGTCTTCCTCCAAAACAGTGAATGAAGTGCATAGAACGTAATGTAGACTACATCAACAAACAACACTCCTTCAATAAAATTTATTAACATCACTTTTTAAGGTTTTCATTTGATTCCGCCTCATACTTCTCAATCGTTTTATATATTGCAACCAGCAAATATCTGCAGTTTTGGCTCAAAAAAGTTTTAAACCAAAGCAACTGTTTCCAGTCAAGCCACAACCTGGATTATCATAATAAAAACCCAAACCAATTATGGCATGACAGCTTAAATCTGTTCATCGATTAACATTTCATTTTTTGTTAAAAATTTCGTAGCTCACCCCTTCCTGCAAGTCCTATATATACAAAATATATAATATATCTATATAATTTCTTTTCAACAATGTCCATGAAAATATGTATACAAAATTTATAGATCTAGAACATTTTGTAGATGAGCTTATATTTTTAAGTAAGCATTTGATTTTCATGAATTGTTATTATAATGAAAATTAATTAATTAAATTGATTAACTTAAATCAATGTATGACTTAAAGAAAATACTTAATTATTAATTTAACAAAATGTTACTATTATAGAGACAACTTAACATGTATCTTAAAGGTGTAATTTTATCAGCGTATTTTAATGTTATTGTATTGTTTTATTTTATAGCTATACTGATAAGATATTTATGTTGCCCATACTTAAAAAGAATGAAAGCTTTAATTTTAACTGTTTTATTAATTAAGTATTAATAATTTCTGTTTAAATTTCCCTAAAAAAATTATCTCCAATACATTAATTTTTTTTTAATTTATGTTAAAATTGCTACCAATAAGAAATAATTATTCATGCTACCAACTAATAAATTATTTAAACAAAATAAGCAAATCCGGTCCTCTATTTCTTATCTACGCAAAACATCCAGAACAGATTGTTCAGTTATCAAAGTTATATAAAAATCAACAAGTCATGCAATCTTTAGGTAAACAGATACCATTGGATTTGCTAACTTTCAATGTGGTCGGGCAAAATATGTATATATTTAAATAAAATGTTTTTGTCTCATTACTCAGCATGCTCTTTAAGTCCCGATAGTCTGTACATTATAGAAATAATAAGAAATAATTTATTTAAGAAAAAAAAACTTACTCTTAATTCCATATGTCTGAAATTGC
Source organism: Tachinus rufipes (assembly GCA_963932245.1). Taxonomy (NCBI): domain Eukaryota; kingdom Metazoa; phylum Arthropoda; class Insecta; order Coleoptera; family Staphylinidae; genus Tachinus; species Tachinus rufipes. Next base: position 63,032,280 of record OZ010745.1, on the reverse strand, counting down.
AGTGGACGTTTATACATTTTCCTTCTTTCCAAAATGAACATGTTGTTTCACAACCTAATGCGGATGGTTCATGTCTAAATGTACAACTATCTCCCTGCAATAAAAGATATGACAATATGGTTGGAATTAATCCAATTTAAATTAATACATACCTTTGTACATGTTGAATAGTAATAAAAATAGCAGTCATTATTCTTCCTAGGTGACTCTAAATCAGTCATTTTAGAGAAGAAATTGTCCAAGCTAAAAAGACAATTCCAAATTAAAATGCTTCAAATTATAGGTTAGGTTAAAAATAGAATTTCGTAAGTTTGAAGGTGACGTTTTTTTAAGGGAATTAGCAATTCAAATTTTAATATATTAATACAATGTCATTATTACAATAATCACAAGGGCTTCTATTAACTAAAGTTCTACATTACCAATAATAATTTTCAGGCATGTTGTATTTTATGTAAAATCTATTTAATTCAGTTACTGTCGTACTGGATATTATATCAAAGTTCTGAATTTAATAAATCTAAAAAAGATGAAAAACTATATTGACACTTACCCCAAAAAAATTTGACCTTTTATTCACTCTTATCGTTGTCTTTTATGTTCGAACTGGGAACGAACAACCAGACCAGATGAAATGTCTATAGTTTAACTTGTTAAGAATTTCCAAATAACCTGTTTGAGATTTTTAGTTTGAATATTGACATAAAGCACAACGATGTGGCTATGTCATTATTATATAATATCTATTGTTAAAGTTATATAAATCAGCATAGACCATAAGATTTATAAACTACAAAGTTGACTTATATTTTATAAATGGGGTATATCATCTACAGGCAATTCTTGGAAGAAAATCGAATAGATGCCAGTGCCGTAGACATGGGGGAATAAGTTATTATTATTATTTACTTCTATGTACTGATACTACTGATACGGATAAGCCACCCGAGATAATATATACAGGGAGTTTATAAATGAATGGGATTATGTAATCACTTTAAATATGCCGGCTTTTTAAAATCGTCCACTATACTACATATGTTTGCTTGACAGCTGTCAAAGTTGATCTGTCAAAACAAATAGTTTAGTGAACAATTTAAAAAAAGCGGCACATTTAAAGTGATTACATAATCCCATTCATTTATAAACTCCCTGTATATATATATATACATACCGTTCATGACATGTAGTCGGCACTAACGAAAAGACATAAACGTTTAAATTAAATTAATAATTAATTAGCTCTATTCACAATCGCAATAATATAGTGAATAATGCAGATATGAACAAGTAAACTGTTTATAATAATGTCATGAACAGCATATGGGTAGATATTATGGATATTATCTCGGGTTGCGTATATCGGTATATTTTTCAATCAAGCTTCTATCCTTCTGTGTGATAAAAAAAATGTTTATAATTAAGATTGCGCATTGTATCCGTATTTTGTTTTAGACAAAAGTATCTGACCAGGACCACGGTGCTTAAGGGTGCGGACACAACCCTAATGCAGCCCATACACGCACGAACTTATGTTAGCGCTTGGCGTATGAAGAGGTCTGAGCATGCGCACTGGCGGAAGAAAACTTTGAGTCGGACACACATGCTCGAGGTAAAGTGAATCAAGCAATGTTTGATTTTTCGTGCACGGGCTGCACGGGCCAACGATTCAAGCGTGTGCAATGACAACTTCTGATGTACGGAATGAGCCAATAAATCAACTGTTATATAGATTTTTATTAAATAAAACCTTAATAATCAAATTAAATATTTTGTAAATTTTTAAAAATAATATTTATTTATTTTATCATTCGGAGACGACGTTTAATATAAAAACATAAATAAATACTAAAATATCTAAAAGTTATACATATAATGAAATACTATACTATTTTAATAATCAATTAATCCATTTGATTCAATCCAATTTAAATATTAAAACTGTATTGAAATTATTTAATTTATTATGATTTTTAAATAATATTAATAAACTAAAACAAATCATGTTTCTTTGTCCATTAATCTTAATTAATCGTACAACTTTTTAACCAGTGCGTTGTTTATTTATATACAAAGTTTATTCTTAATTAAAAATGTTATTTTATTTTAATTAATAATTAATTAAATCAAAATAAATTTAATAAAGACACAATTTCTAGTAACAGTAAGTAATACACATTGGTAAAGCATTGTTTTTTATGACTTTCGTTTTTTTATTATTTTACAAAATGCAATAACGAAACAAAGTATTTTTGATCATTCTTAAATTGTTACATAAATTAATATGCAAAAATTAGAACATCTTTGCAACCATAATTTTATCCATAACATGCGTCAATTAAACTCATTTGTGAAGAGATACATGTTAACGCTACAAAGAAACAGGGCAAGCAAACTGAAGGCGCGTTGTAAGTGACGAACTGTACGTGTATGGACAATTCGCTCATTTCTCTACGTAGCGCTCTTGCCTCAACGAGCAAATTCATGAGCAAATTCGTGCGTGTATGGGCTGCATAGAACACTAAAGTTTGTTCTAAGCTCGGACACTCGCTTATTGCTCCGATCCTGGTATTTATATTGAAGTGAAACTTTTTTAGCAACTTGTTAAAATCATTAATATACACTAATTCTGTGACAAATTTATCTTGTGTTCTTTACTTTTAAAATTATTTTATTACGTCGCTAAAAAAGTTTCAAATTAATATATAAATACGAAAATTAGAGCAATGAGCGAGGGCCCGAGCTTAGAACAAATTCTAGTGTTCCTGGATCGCAGCACTGTTTGATGTGCGAGGGTACGATGCTATGATCGGAGCGAAGATCGCCGTTGTGCACACTCTAGCAATAAGTTTGTTCAAAAAAGCGGGAGCAGATCGCTACCGATCTAGCGGAGACAGTAAATGTAGCGGTTTTCTCTTGCTTTCCAAGGCGCACCTAGAAGCTAATAAAGATGTTATATACCCTGGATTGGCAACTAAAGTATATTAATGGCTAAAAGTAAAGTATCAAAATAAGCAATTTGCCGTTGTGCCATCTTTCCATCTTTAATTGTAAAATAATAATAATAATTTATATTTGTATATCAACTTTGCTAAATATTGTAAATAATATTACTAATATTATTGATTAAAAAATAATAATATAATCGTGTTTTGATTAATCATTTTTTGCATACTTGAAAATATAGTTGGTTTTAATAATAATTAATACTCTAGTATGCTTTGTGGTTTTATTAATGCAACATGTTTCGACAATGAGAAGTTGTCTTCTTCAAGCTATTAATACATTATTTATAGACGCTTGTGGCGCTGCGGCGTGTTGAGAGATTCTAGTAGTTCCTCTATACAACAGTGAAGTAGGTAGTTTTATTTATAACATTTTCCATATCTAAGCCAAATTTGTCAGGCACTTGAAGAAATAAAAACTTATCACCTTTTTGTCTTAAATACGATACAGCAAGCTTACTTCCGTTTACCGTTTCTACAAGCGCAACAAAATGTAGCATTTTTTTTATAAAACTTAACCAAAATATAGTCTCTAATGTTTATTGCCCTGCAACAAATATCTCCATTCAAAAAATTACCTTTCTTTGCAAGATCTTCTAATGGTTTGTTTTTAAGATCAATCTCATCGTAGCACATATAAGTTAAACAAATACAATATAATATAACACATTACAATAACTGCGTCTCATTTTAACCCCATATATTGCCTCATATTTACTCCAACAGCCGTCTCAAATTCGTAGCACAAAGTCAACACGCGTTTACTTGTTTACATTTAAAAGTAAGCGTGCGCATTCCATCATAAAATGGTTTTTATAAATACGTCATTACAAGGCGACCTTAGCCGAACACTCCCAATATCTTAAAACAATAAAAGTTTACAGTTTAGTTTTAAAAGTTTTAAGCGCGTAAAATAGAATTTGATGAAAAGAATCAATGATATTAGTTACTTAAACATTTTTTTTTATATAAATTTGAATTCCAAATACATTTAAATTTTTTTATAAAATTAATAAATTCAACCCTTTTTTATCTCCCAATTAACTCAATTTGAAAATAAAATGTAAAAATAAAAGTACAAATTGTGACTTTTGTGTCAGCTTGTTAGCTACTGTCTACTGGCATGCCAGTATCTAGAGATGAGTGTTTATACATGCCTTATGGCATGCTTTTTGCCGTTTCTCACTACTTTACTTGCACATAGCATGTCAAAAAACCAATTTTTTTTGATTTAATACAATCGATTGCATGCCAGCGAGAAGCATGTCATTTGACAGAATACTGCTGACATGTGCAAGGAGCTGGTATAAAATTGTGAAAATAGCAGACACGTGTATTCCCGGCTTATAGCCTTTACAGTAGTAAGTATCTACTTTTTCTATTACAAGTTTACTGATATATGTATATTAGGTGCTTTCCATTTGCCACTATTCTCACTTATTTTTTTTTCACTTCACTTTATTTCTCTTAATAGAGCGTTCTATTTACCACATTACAAATAAGTCAAAGTAAGAATTTTATCTCTTTGGCGGCCAATGACGGTATCAAGCTTGATATTGGGGGTATATTTACGTGAAAAAATAAATATTGTATTACCAATGTTTTTATAAAAGTATGTTATGCTTATTTATTTACTTGAACTGTAAATGACAACAAGTGAATTTGAATTTGAATTAAAAAAAAAACTATTTTGAATATTTGTAGGTTAAGTGAGTATTTTTGCTTACTTCACTGGCAAAAGGAACGTACCTATAGATTGTGAGATAAAGTAAGTATTTTGGCTTACTTTGGCTTACCTCACTTGGCAAAAGAAAAGCCCTTAATATATTATACATAATATAATCCTCAGCCGTTTTCTATTCTTATTGGATATATGCCTTCATCTCTGCACGTAATGCTAGCAATTTACATTACGAAGGACACTACAGTTTTAAGTGCATTCCGAACCACTGGAGAGATTTTATCACTTCATCAGAAAGGGTTATTAGCCGTAAAACCCTACGATGGCAAGGCGGGTTGGGGAGTGGGAGAGCGTATAAACATGTGAAAAGTGTGTCACGGTATGTGGGAATCGAACCCACAATCTTCGGTACAGCGATCGGATGCCTAGACTAGTGCCTCACGCGCTAGATTTTATAAAATAAAGTAAAGTACATACAGTTTGATTTAAAAAATATAATGAAGGTAATTACATTTATTAATCTGTATTGATAATACAATCTTGCCAAACTAACGTTTTTTTAATGAAAAAAACAACATAAGTATTTCAAACAAAGACTGCTTTTCTAGATAAATAATTAATTGTTACGAGTTGCTGGTAAATTTTGCAATCTATATTGAAATTGATCTTGCTATAAGTTTTATATTGTATTACCTACCTGAAAACATTCTTTATAATCTATATATCTTTGAGTAATATATTATTAACGGTGAGATAGCTTAGTTATAAAACGTTAGCGTAGCACACACAGTCCGGGATTTGATCTTCAAAATATGACTAAAATAGTAATTTGCTCGTTATCCGCCGAAATGATTTGGAAGTTACGTAATAAGTCGTTAATCCTATCAACCCCCTTCAAACAAGTTGTAAAACTTCTGGAGCAATGTAAAATAACTGTAAAACGCACAACAAAAACACAGTTTTTTATAACTAGATGTGCCGCTAAAAAGATCAACTTTTTTTTGGAAAAAAGGCTATAATTGCTTTTGAGATTTTAAATTTTTAACAAGGATACCAAACGCATTTTTGACTATTTTCTTAGTCTTTGATAACCGATAATTAAAGACTTTTTTTTAAGTTGTCAAATAGTTCTATGAGATATTTTTTAATAAAAAAGCTGCATTTTCTACTATAACAAAATAATCAGGAAAATTTGTCCTAAGCTTGATCTTTTGAATATTTTTTTTTGTTGCATTCTATATCAACAAAAAACACTAATTATTATTTACCAATGCCAAAAGAATACTTCTACAATAATACTATTTTTTTATAATTAAAATAATTTAAAGTGTCGTTGGGACCAATTATATTTATATGTTTGCTCTTACACAGCTTTGACAATTCTATTTAGTTCAAAAGCCATGTTTTATCTGCTCTCATTCTTGTCTCATAGAAATATGAAAAACAAAATATCTGTTGTACATACATATAATATGCATTACATCTGTTTTTTGTTTGTGTTATAAATACAACAGTCATTCTCTAAAACAATTGTAGAAACACTCGAGCAACTACAGTTTGCTTTTAAATTAAGTACAGCACTAGAAAAGGCGTTTTTTCAAACAAGTACTGAAATACTCGAACAACCACAATCAGCATTAATTTCAAATAAGCAAACTCAAGCGGTTAAAAAAACGATTAGAATACTTCAACGTCTAAAAAATATGAACGCTGCAGTTAATAATCTAAGATCCATTGAAAACAATTCTATTATTTATTTATTCCAACCCAGTTAAGATCATTACCATAAAAAAATGCACTAGAGATACAAACAAAAGTTTAAATGTTAATGTATTTACTATACCAACATGGATCAACTTCTATTTCATATTCTTAGTTTTTTTCTCCGTATTCTTAGATTTCTACTTTGTATTTTTAGACTTTTATGCATAATTCTAAAGATTCTTTTAACATCATATGATATTCAACTTCTCTGACGCACTACATAACACACTTATAACAATTTTGGCTGTGAGATTTTGAGATCACCCATTTTTTTTTTTGTAAGGTGGGAATGTGTTACGTTCATTTCGTGCTGCTTCCGATTGCCCGTATAACCAATAAAACCCTGAACTTTTATATCCTCTTAGATTTGCGAAATCACTGTTGTGGTATTACATTAGATTGCACTTTTTATCATAAGTGGGATCATATTGCTGTTGATAATCTTATTTTTGGGCCTTCTACGTTTGGCATAATTTGTGCCACAGTCATTATTATTGCTTTTTGTTTGACTTCAATTATGTAGACTTTTATGTTCCAGTTTTTTCTTATCCTTTTCTCTAGGTACTTAATGCTATCTTAGCTCCTTCTATGGCACCGAGTTAAATGCGTTTTTTATATTATAGATAATCAGTACGGCGTATTTTTGTAAAGAATGCGTAGTTACTAGACCGGCGGCTTCCTTGACATGCTTAAGAGTGTAAAGTGACATCTTCTGAACACGTGTTGGTTTTTGCTGAGACTTTTATTCCTATCTAGTTCTTTTACGAGTTTCTTGTTGAGGATGTGCTCATAAAGCTTTCCTATCGTGTTTTTCCAGTCCGTGGAAAAAATGCTTTGCTTAATAAATTTATAAAATACTTTCACACAAAGCTGCAATCTTCTTTTTGTCGCTGTTATTCCTTTTAATTTTGTCACTTGCCGTGTGTATTTTTTTCTGTAAATTTCTGTATTATAGACACTCTACCTTTAGCGCTTTGGCCATTACTTCATCTCCTGTCAGTATTAGCGGAAGTTTTTGGTTTATTTTATAAGTGACAATTTTGTACTTTTTGCTCTACATGTGCAAGTTTAGTTTTAGCACAGTTTCTTTTATGCCATCCTTTTGGAGTCTATTATTGCCTTTTTAGAGTTTTTTTTTCTCTTACATATGCATTTTATGCCTGTTTTTTTTTTCTTACATATGCTTTTTGTGCCTGTTGTAGTAGGTTAGCGTCTTTTGTTTTTTGTCACAGTCTTTTTGGTTTTTATACAACATCTATTCTTGCTTGCGATATCTTCACTCTACCAATGCATTGGTTTGTAATTTACTCTTCCTCTTTTATTGTTTAGTATTCTTCTACAGGTTTTAATTATAAGTTTCTTTAGATTGTCAGCGGTGTGAATCGTTTCTTTTGTGTTTTGGTAGAGTTTCTTTTCTTGGCCACTGCGGAAGACCAAGAATGTGTTTTTTTTCTTTTTTGGACTCAATTTTTATGTGTATGTTTATGTGGTCATTCAGATTCTTTTCCTCTCTTACGTGCCAGTTTCTAATTTTTGTTACTATCTTTGTCAAGCACAAAGTGAGTGTCTATGTAAAATTCCATCCCGTTTTTTTGAGTACATAACTACATCTTGTGACTTTACCCAGGTGAATTCTTTACTACTTTTTGATTTTGTTGCTTGATGTATTGTGTTGTTTTGGATGTATATTGCCGCATCTTTCTGTTTGTCTATGATCCATTCTTTCTGCTAACTGCCATTTTTATATTTGGTTCCGAGATTAAAGCAAAATATGCTCCTGTTTTTTGGCAAATCTATTTTAGTAGGTCTATTGCCACTCTACTTCTATTTAAGTTAACCTGGATTTGCTTTATTGTCTGGCTCTGGCAGTTTTTTCTTTTATTTTTTTAGCTTGCACTAGTTTTCTACAAACAGGACATTTTATGCTTTTTGTTTTATAACCCTTTACCTTGCACAAGTAGCATTATTGTTTTCTAGTGCATTTTTTTAATTTATGCCCAGTACCTCCACAATTTTTGCAAAGTTTACTATTTGTTTTCTAGCACTTTGTTGCCCTGTGACCTATTATATGGCATCTGGAACATTTTGGCGGAGAAAAGACCTCTATCACTCTCCGTCTGTTCCAGCCTGAGTCTATTCTTCTTTTTGCTGTGAGGTGTTTTGCTGCCTTTTTTGCATGTTTATTTTAGTTAGCTTTTTCTGCTAATTTCACCGTGTCTATCTTGAAACTGAGATAGTCTCTCAGGAGTACCTTGTTGATGTCTTTTCTTATTTTGTCTTTGTTGAGGTCTTCCTCTACGCCTAGAAGCCTTATTGTTTTTTTTTTGTTGAGTTTGGTAACGACTACTTCATCCAGTATTTTTTTAAATCTTTTGTTGCTTTTTCTTTTTGACCAGTTTAATGTTGCCATCCTTTGTCTTGTTTGTTTCTACAATGATGATTTCTACTGTGTCCACCTTGTTTTTTATTCATTTTATTACTTCTGCATAGCTGCAACCATTATTTAGTTTAATTAAGATTGTGTCTTTTTGTCTGTTTTTTGCTTCTTTGGCATTATTTTTTTTACTTGTACTCTTTTTATTTTGCAATATATTGTAATTTTAAAATCTTTTTTGTTGAGGCAGTATTTCAGCATTTTCCTGATCATTCTTGTTTCTGCATTCGTATCACAGGCTAGTCTTGATTTTTCTTACCGAGTTGCCATTTTCTTTATTTCTTGCATTGCCCTAGTTATTTCCTTGAGCTTTTGAGTGGTTTTTACTACATAAGTGTGTTTTTTTTTTTTTTTGGTTTTTTGTTTTGAGCAATGATGGAGTTTTTTGTGACCTCACATCATTATTTAGTAGTTTCTTGTTGTTGTTCTGTCATAGTGGTTATCAATTCCGGTTGTCTTTCCGTTATTATTTTTGCTAGGAAGCCTTTTGTGTTTTTTTTTTACTATTTTGACTACGTCTTCTTTACTGTCTGTCCTAAAGGTAGCGTTTGTCTGTTTGCATTTTGTGAATAGATTTTTTAGCCAGTTAATGTCTACCAGTGTTTGTGTTTTCTCAACATCTTTTTTGTGTGTTAGGCATTCTTTGATCTTGTCTTTGAGTTGTTTTTCCTCTTCTGTTTCAGTTGACTCCGTTTGCTCCGCTTTATTCGAAAAGCTACACTTGGGGAGATGGTCTACGTTAGAACCTTGCTTTTCTTGTCTTTCTACAAAGTTTGTATATCCTTTTATCGGTCCACAGCATTGATGTGTAGCTAAACAGCCAGTGAGCTAAATTTTTCTTTCTAACTTTTGGTTTTATTCTACCGCTAAGTTTCTTAAGCTTCTGCACTTTACTGTTATTCTCCGTAGCAGCTCCTTCATAAGCCTAATTTATTCAAAGTTTTGCATCTTTTTTTGGAGGTGTGTTGGTCATTCTTATTTTTTTGTTTCTTTGTGATTAAAGTGTCTCAGCATTTTTATCTGCCTTCTCCTTAGATGATGTAGCAGGATCATCACTTTGTTTCACCTTAGATTCAGGTTTTTTTTTGTTCTTTGCTTGCTTGCTTGAATTTTTTCAGATTTTTTTATTAAGAAATTTACTAGTAATAAGCAATCAAAATTTAAAAAAATCAATTTTGTTGTGTTTTTCGTTAGTAACTTCTCAAGATTGCATTTTTAGAAAAAAATTGTTTAAAAAATATTTTTTTACAACCAAAAATGTTTTTTTTTTTAATTTTAAAAATTTCCCAGAACTTTAGAAATCAGTTTTTCTTTAAAAAAATGACGCTTCGAAATATCTTACAATGTATCCACAGAAATACTTAAAACTTAAGCCTTTTTTAATTTTTAAGTAATTCTGTAGATAGTAGTGCACGGCACTTTCTAAAAATTTTATCACAATTACAACATTAAATCACTGATAAATGATAAACGACTTTTTAAACTGGAAGAAGAAAAGATTAGATGAGATATAATAGGACTATCAGAAGTAATAAGAAAAGTCAAACGCGCCACAGTTAGTATCAAAAAAAACTTTTTACCATATGTAGTACAAACTAAACAGTACCGGAAGAGTAAGGTTTTTAATCAACAAAGAACTAGCCACATGCGTAACAATATACAACCCATAATAATAGCGTGGTAGAAATCTTTTATGAGGAAAACAATAGACAAAAACTCAAACTAGGACTAAAACCAAACAAAACCAAATAAGAAATAAGCAAGAAAACACACTGTACAACTTCTTAAAACAGCAAGAACTAATTGCAATAAATACATTCTTAAAAAAAAAACAAAGGAAATGGACGTAGATTAGCCCAAATTGAAATATGTACCAAAAATGAAGTAGATTACATCATACATCAACAACTTTATGACAGGGAGTGACCACAGATTAATAAGACCCAAAATAACACTAAATCATAAATTAAAAAATGAATAACGTCAGGACCACCTAAAACTTATATTCAAAAAGAAATACCTAGAATGCAATACAGAAAAAAACTAATAAAATACTTATACACAATGAACGGCGTAATAACAATTGTAATTACAAATTTAAGTAATACATAGATTATTAAAGAAAGATGATTAACAAACAACAATAAAAAACAGCACTTACCAAAATTTACAAAAAAACTTCAAAGCAATAAAGAAGACAATAAAACAAAACGGGATAGCTAACGAAGAAAACCAAATAAAGCAAATAATATTAAACATTATAAATATGAGATCAGTAAACAAGCAATTGGTAAATTTAAATTAATATCTATTAACAAGAAAAATGGTTCGAGTTACAAGACAAAATCCTGATTTTTGGACCTGTTTGATAAAAAAATAATAATAATATGATACAAAAAAACTCATAATACAACAGTCCCATAAACTTCTGTTTGCAACTTTGTTTTTTAAGTCAAGAAGTTTTTTAAACATCAATTGACAATTATTACCTATACAGATTCTCAATAGCTTGTTTCATCAGGAACTCAGAGGTCATTAGAATTAACAATTTACAATTATACAGTTTCTTAATAGCTTTTTTGATTAAGAACTCATAGGCTATTAGAACATACTCACTACTGTCATTGACGCAACTGCTTATGTGCAGCTACCAAAATGTGTTCCAACTTTTTGAAGACTCGAAAGTGTTGTGTTGCTTCAACAATGGCCAGAGTTTCCAAATCATAGGAATGATATTTTGCTTTAGCAGTAGTTGTTTTTTTACTAAAATACGCAACTGGGCGCAGTAGTCCATTTTTGCGCTGCATCAATGCTGCGCCCAACCCAACACTAGTGACATCAGTATGTAACTCTGTTTGAAGATCTAAGTTAATAAAATTTAAAACAGGTTGGCTTACTATCTTTTCAATTAATTCTAGACAAATTTTTTTGCATTCAGGTGATCAGTTGAACTCTGCGATGTGATAGGTGCAGCTATGAACGCAAAATTACGGATGTACAAAAGTAACCAGTCAAACCTATTGACGGACGCCCTTGACATCTTTAGGTGGTTTAAAATTTACCAGAGTTTCAATCTTATAAGAACTGCATGTTATTTTACCATTATTTATTATGACTTCTAAATATTCAATTTGTTTTTTTTAAAAAAACGACATTTGTCATAATTCAACTTGAAACCAGCTTCTAACACTTTTTCTAAATTAACAAATCTTTCTTTGATAGACCCGGAAATAATCAACACATCATTCAAATAAACAAATGCAATAGAGCCCTTAAGATAGGTCGGAGTACAATCAATTGATTTTTGATAAGTGGCCGGTGCATTAATAAACCCAAATGGCATGCAATTAAATTCAAAATGTTTATCCGGTGTGACAAACGCAGTTATGTGCTTTGATGCTTTGTTAATTGGCACTTGGTGAAATCTTGCCTTCATATCTAGTATCGTAAAATATTTTGCGTTACGCAAAATTTAGTCAGAGATTAATGGCAATGGATAACAGACCTTTTCCACACGTTTATTTAAGTCTCTATAGTCTATACACAGTCGCATTTTTCTATTTCTTTTCTTAACAAGTACAATTGGACTTGCATACAAAGGTTCACTTGGACGAATAATTTTCTCTTGTAACATTTTATTGACAATTTTCTTAAGTAAGACAATCTCCGCGGTCGATATGCTACTAGGGTGTCATCTTTCAATTTAATTATTAACTTGCCAGTGTTAACGACATTTGGCGTAAGCTTCTGATATTTTCTTAGCATTCCTTTCAATCACTTTTGTTGCTCCATATCAGCCACACAAATCTGCGGCAAGTTACTGCAGTTTTAAATCATGTTTGTCCACTTTTGTCTGCAAATCCTTTTGGCTAATAATGTCCTATCTAATTAGAACATCTACGTCAGAGCTAGGTATTGTATTATTTGGTACAATAAAAGACTTCACTTCCACCGACACATGAGTTAAAACCACCAATACAACGCACGTTGCTGTGCTAATTAGCATTTAGCATTAATACTAACTAATAATTTCTCTATTGTATTCTGCTTTACGTTTAATTGTTTGACAGCACTTTTGTGCAGAATCGATACTTCTGCGCCACTATCAATTATATAACAAAGTTTTAGCATTTTTGTCATTTTTAAGTTTTCCAACTGCTGATACTAGCATACCCCTTTTTTATGAAAAAATATCAGAGTAGCTGAGCAACCGTGTTTTTTCCAGCATTGTTTTTTGTTGTGTCCTTTTCGGTTACAATGAATACAACTTATTAGATGTCGTTTAATTTATTTCTGGAAAGTGTAATTGCTTGTCGACAGTCGACGGAACGATGTTATATTTTTTTACATTTAAAACATGCACCGGTAAACGTACGTGGTACGGAATGCCCAGTATATTAAGGTCTTTTTGGTTTAATTAATGAGACAAGAGCTAGACTTGGTTTTCTGTCTGGCTCAAAATATACTAGCGCTTGTAATAATTCTATTTGAGTTTTAGGGTTTCTTGCATGCACCAGTACTCGTATGGGACCGCTGGTAATATTGCTTTATACCCAGCTGACTATAGTTTCCCAGGGCAATTTATCATCAAAAGCTCTGATGTGTTTAATTTTATCGAAACCGTACTTACGCAAAGTTTTATACTGAGAGCTTTTTATTGTTACCGCTAACATTAGTTGTTGGTAAGGAGTGCACTCATCTGGGAACTCCGCTTGCAAATCACGAACAAAGGTGTCCCAAGTTTTTACAGATGGCTTCAATTTATTGTAAAATTTTCTAGCGCTGCTTTTCATTGCGTCTCCGGCTTTTACCAGTATCCAAGCATCATTAATGCCCAATTCTGTTTTTGTTTTTGTGGCGTCTTTGCATCACTCTTTTACCAAATAGTGTCTATGCTCGGGGTTCAATTTCATCAAGCAAAAATGTGTATTTATGTTTGCATTAACACTACTTGTCGACGCCTGATTTGCAAGCGTCATCAACATTATTTGCATTCATCGGTCAATATCTTCTCTCAAGTGTTGATTATTTGGAGTAGCAGACGCTGCGCCATCGGGTAAGAGTACATTTTATTCAGCACGCCGGCAGAAATGCTACACCTAAATCACCTTTTTAACACAAGTTTGGATCCCACTTTTGATGTTAACTAACTAGTTAAATTAAAACACAATATCCAAATGTAACTTATTTATTATTATTTTACTATGACTACTTGCTACAAAATCAAGCGTGGTGTACGTCTTAACGTTTTACCATGTACTGCCCTGCGGCCGATGCTTCTCTTCTCTACTGACTTAAGCTTATTATTATCGGATGGGTACGGCAGTCAGCGACAAAGACAACGCTTTAGTAATTGCTAACATATTTATTAATATTTTAGATAAATGTATTGTTCAATGCATATTTTCTTGGCCGTTCTTATAATAACAATTTTATTTATGTTTTTTTATTAATTTTATGATATATTAAACAATTTTAGTTTTTACTATTTGTTTACACCAGACAACCTTACCTTTTAAAACTGTTCGGACTGTCAAAAACTCGGTTGTGGCGCATTCCAAGCGACAAGCGGTTTGTATGCAGCCAGAGAGTAGTATAAAGTCGGCGCTTGCGCTTGCACACAAACAAATTACTGTGTATAAATATTGCTTAAGAATAACAAATATTTGTTTGTCTGCACAGTTTAGACGGTTTACAAACTGTCCAAATCGTAGGTTGGAACAGACCTAATGTTGCTTATTATAGCGGCAAACTTATGTTTGGAATAGTACAACCAGACACAAATATTGTGGCTTCTATAATAGGCAACTTAGTATACACAAAAATTATGTTAAATGTAGTTAAACTAATGCCTTTGTCCGTTTTAGCACTTTTCATTTGCGCTTACATTTTAAACATTCCATGGGCGAAGTTGTTTTGGGATTGAAAGATGTTAAAACGGGCAAAGGCATAAGTTTAACCACATTCAACATAATTTTTGTGTATACTAAGTTGCCTATTATAAAGGCCACACTATTCGTGTCTGGCTGTAGTACATTAAAACTTTAAAGTACAACTTTTGTTCCAACCGACATCACTCGGCAGTTTGCAAACCTAATATACACGAAAATGTTGTTTGCTCTGTTGCACTTATGCTTTTATTATACACATTCATGAGTCGACTAAAGTGGGTTTACTGTAACCCAACATTTATACAGGGAGTTTATAAATGAATGGGATTATGTAATCACTTTAAATGTGCCGCTTTTTTTAAATTGTTCACTAAACTATTTGTTTTGACAGATCAACTTTGACATCTGTCAAGCAAACATATGAAAACATATGTAGTATAGTGGACGATTTTAAAGAGGCGGCATATTTAAAGTGATTACATAATCCCATTCATTTATAAACTCCCTGTATATATATATATATATATATATATATATATATATATATATATGTATATGTATATAAGCGGGCGTTATTTCTTGTATTCTTTGCTTATAATGCATTAGTTGTTAAAAGGTATTATTAACAAATAATAAGTAATTATAATATATATATATATATATTTATTTATTTTACAGTTATATGTTCAAAATAGAATTCTAAAAACTTAGGTCTTATTTTATTTAGTTTTTGACTGGGTACGCCTATGCAACATGTCTGAACATCGTAACATATTGGAGCCACAGCCACAGCCACATGCCATGTCAAGACAGTGATTTAAGGAGGGAGATGAGAAATTTATCATTTATGAAAATGGTAAATGAAATGTTATAACTTATAACATAACTTATAAACATGCGAACAAATTGGTGCATGATGTAGTTATGGTGGGCACTAATCTGAATTTTAATTTATTAACACGTGGTTACTTTTAACATGTGCTTTTAGTAATTTTTGTCAATGTCATGGTGGCAACATTTTATTTTACCAGTTGGCAAATCTGTAATTAACGGTGACATTAAGAGGGAGGCGTCATCTTTGTGTAGTGTTTTTATGTATTATGTGGTGTAAATAATAAATTAAAACAACAATTTCGGTTATATTATTATATACTGGTGCGTCCCAACCAAAATATGAAACACAAATGATAAAATGAAGCTTGGGGTACTTTATAGGTCAATGATCTAGAAAATCCAGTGACCATTAATCAACAAGTATAGTAATGGCAAAAATATAAATTAGTTTAAAAATGGCTGAGCAAAGCTTATTAAGTAATGAAAACTTTCTACAAGAGTTTGAAAATGTTGAAAACGTGCTACCAGATGTAAAGCCAAGTATAGATAACTTGAATATCAACCTTTCCAGTGACATTTCCCTTGGAGAGTTAAATGACACTTTGCACCAAGGTAAAGAAGTTGAAAACACCAATGCCAGTGGAACTGAAGCACAAGAGAATGTTGAAAGTCCAACAACTGGTGAAGAAACTTTTGTGTTTAAATGTGTTTTCTGTGAACAAGTATTAACTGGAAAAGATGATCCGAAAATTCTTGAATGCTTACATAATGCCTGCGGGAATTGTGTGCAGCAGAAAATATTTGAACAAAATGCTGAAAATAATACTCAAAGTTGTATGGTTGCCACAAATAAAGGTAAATTAGTTTGTAGAATACTCTGTTCATACTATTTCAATAAAGTATAATATTGGTATTATAAAGATATGGTTTTCAATAACGTAAGACTTTTAAAGAAAATCAGCTTTGCATTACGACCTTGATTTTTTATCACAACGAGTTTGTTCATAAAGGGTTACACAGTCCTTGTTGATGTATCAATTAAATTTTGATCTCTAGGACAGATAGTGATTAGATAAACTTGTATTATGTTTTTGGTGATTATCTTATAGCGTTTTTAGTTCATATATTTGACGGTTTCTTGAGTGTTGACTTAAAAAAAATAGATTTAGTTTTAATTAATCAATATTTGTTATTATTTATTTGTGACATTTAACAGTAAATTAATTTAATTATATGTTCATAAATATAAGATGATTACTATTGCTGGACAATAGATTGCGTGAGGTTGTAAGAGTAGCTCAAGTCATTTCTAAAAATGTCATTTTCTATATGGTCAGAAAAGTGCTTTCCCATCTCCAATTCAGTGATTATTTGATTTTTAGTTATGTAGTATTAGATGGCTACTCTACCTACTTCCATGTGTTGTTATCGTTACTAAGTGCAGTGCTATTTGCGTTGTATCATCTGGATGAACTCATTCATCTAGAGGTTAAGTTTAACAGAAGTCATCAGACAGTTAAGGGGGCAGTTTTTTGAGTGTCATAAAACTTCGAGCACAACTCTTGCAATTTAACTCCTTTTTAAAATCGGTTTTTTGCAACGTGTAGAGAATGCAATTTCCAGTGTTACGAAATATATAAGAATCTAAAATCTTCAATTTTTTATTAAAGTTTGAAATTAAATCGTGAATTTTTTGTCCAAATATTTTCTTAAACTTTAAGATTATTACTTTATTACCTCACAAATTTAGTAGACTTTTTATTGTGCTATAAGTTTTTTTTCTAAAATAACAATTGTTATAGTTTTGCTGTTTTGTTGTGAATGTATAATAAAATGTGAAATTTAAAATTCCTGTGTGTGTTTTTCTAACAGTTTGTTACTTCTGCTAAATTAATTAAAATCATAATGAATGAATGTATAGTTGTATTATAAATTGACAGATTATGAGGGCGGTATCTTAATAATATTGTAAATTAAATAAAAACAAATGGTATTTTATTTCCCAGATCCTTATAAATTAAATTCTAGTTGTTTAAAAGTCATTCTAATAACAATCGGGTAAATAATGACAACTAGTATATTATACAGGGTGTTCCGAATTTACTAGTCATAAAATGAATGCCAGAAACTACAAGCAAATTGAGTAATATTGACCTAATAAAGTACATTATTTTAATAAATTCGGAGTTATAGCTTTTTAAAGTTTACAGACATTTTTGATTTTTTTAGTTAACAGCTTTATTTTTAATATTTTGTAACAATTTTTTGTTTCCATTAGTTTATTTCTTATTTACACAAACTAAAGTTTTCAGGAAGATAGTTTTTTAAGATTTTTTAGATGTTTAACCTTCTCTAACTTTTTAATTTTTAGGTAAATTTTTTTTTTCTTATTTTTTTGTGGAAAATTTAATTTGAAAACTTTTCTGTCTCTTGATAAATTTTGATCAGACACGGTTTTTGAGAAAATCAAGTAAAACCAGAGGTCATTATTTCTTAAAAATAATAAAAAATGTAAAAACGGCTAATGATAAGCCGTGGGCGTCAAATTAAATTTCATAAAAGTCACAAATTGTTTGAGAGCAATTGTGCTTTCTTAATTAACTTGGGCAACAGCCTAATACTATTCTGGAGTCACTAATTTAATTTCAAAAACAATCTGCTGCTGCATTTTTTAAACACTTCAAGGACTAGATGCATATCACTCATCTTTGTGTTACTGTACTGATACATTTCAATAATTATCATTTACAGCCAATTAAATACCGCGTATAGTTTAGTGGCCCAATAGTCGAAAAGGTGATTTTTGGCTTGCATATGTGGACCGAAAAAGATGCTTTTGGTAGAGGCAGGCAAAAAACACTTTTATTTTCTTAATCTCTATCTTTTGTTGCAATTATTCAGACATAAGAAGTCTTTAGCAATAGCTCTCCAGTTGCTTGCACTTTCTACCATAATTGGGGTCAGATTGCTGAAGGTTATACCTTTCTCAACTTTATTCTGAAATTAGAATGGAGATTTTCTTTCAGATAGAGTACTTCGCCAGTGGGTTATGTTTTACAAGACACATTTTCTTAAGGTATTACCCAAAGCATCCATGTCCTGTAAGGATCTGTCTAAGATGGTAGTTTAGAATTTCATGTTTCCTGTTTACTATAGTGTCACCAAGGGTATAAGAGTGCATCTCTCTTCATCTGTTGTCAATTTGCTCTTTGACAAGGATGAGGATTGTTCTTGTTATTGCCTGTATAGTTTTAGTCGAGACTGTTCTGTAGGCACTTCTCTCTTCTCTCAGGCTATTCTGATTTTGAACAGTGTTGAGTTCACTGTTGCTTCTATTACTCTACTCTTCTCTGCTCTTGGGCCTCTCACGTTTGGCCAGACCCATTACAAGTTTTTGTGCTTTTTGTTTGATCTCAGTTATGTGGGGTTCTATGTTCCAGTTTTTATCTAAGTATTTAATGCTATCTTGGGATTTGATTGTAGTATCCTCTAGATTGATCTCGACTATGATGTCTTTCTTTCTGCTCACTGCCCACTAGGAGTATGGTTTCCGTTCTTTGATTTTCCAGCTGTAATTTCATCTTCTTGATTTATTTCCTATTCATATAGGATTCCCATTTTGTTGTGCTTCTATTTTTCTTATGCTATTACCACTGACAATTATGGCAAGAGATTGTCAGCATAGACTATTGTGGTAATTCCTCATGGCATTTGTACCTTCAGCAGAATGTTATAGTAATTGTTTCACATGGTAGGCTTAACACAGTGCCCTGTGGCACGTCACAAATCATATCCAGAGTTTCTTTGGAACTGCAGACTATAATGCCTTGCTTGATAAGTTTGAATTTCTTCACACAGAGCTGCGGTCTTTGAGTTGATCATATCTATCCTGCAGGCTTTCTTTCTTTTAATTTTGTCAGTGTTATCCTTGGCTTATTTTGTTAGTGACAATTTTGTACATTTTGCTCCACATGTTCGAGTTTAGTTCTTTGCATAGTTTCTTCCATGCCACCTTTTTGTAGTTCATTTTTGCTTTTTTTAGAGTTTTTTTCTCTCTTGCATATGCCTGTTGTAGCAGGTTGATGTCTCTTGTTTTTTTGCTATTTATTTTTGTTAGTCCTTTTGTTTTTTATACAGCACCTTCTCTTACTGCGATATCTTTACTCACACCTATACATTGGTTTTGTAGTTTACCCCTCTTCCTTTCTTGTTTAGTGTTTTTTTTTGTGGTTTTAATTATAGTTTCCTTCAGATTGTCTACAGTATGAATTGTTCCTTTCCTAGTGTGTTTTGGTCCAAGTTTGTCAGGAATTCTTTCTCTTGGTCACTGCGGAAGACCCAGCCTTTGTTTTCTTTTTTTTGTATTTCCTTTGCTGGACTTTATTTCTATGTGTATGTTTATGTCACTCAGATTCTCTTCAAGACATTTTCTTCCCTCAACAAAAAAAAAAAAATAGATTCTCTTCCTAGCCCACGTGCCCGCGTTTCTAATTTTTTTTTGTTACTAGTTCAGCACAAGTATGTATAATATCATTTGAGGAGAAGTAACAGGAGTACATAACTGCATTCCATGACTCCACCCCGGTGGTGACACTTCTTGATTTTGTTGCCTGAAATTTTATATTGTCTGGGATGTATATTGCCGTGTCTTTCTGCTTATCCATGATTCATCTCTTCCTGCTAGCTGCCATGTTCTTATTTGGTTCCGAGACTAAGGCAAAGTCTGCTCCTGTTTTTTGGCAATTTCATTCTAAATGCAAGGCATTTTACGCTTTCTGTTTTGTGACACTCTACCTTGCACAAGTAGCACTCCTGATTTTCAATTTATGCTCAGTACCTCCACAGTTTCTGTGGTATTTGCCATTTGGTATCTTTAAACTTCATTGCCTTTGATTATAGATAATTGAAATTTTAAACTTTGATAAGTTTTTTATGTATATTGGTACAATTTACGGCAACCATCACAAAACATGCATCATTTATGTGGTGTAGTTGTGTTTTTGATTACGAAGGTTCTTCACATGCAAAAAAACTCAACTTTTTAATGTTTCAAAACCAAAATTATCAGTACCAAATGAGGTATCATCAGTACCAAATATTAAACTAATTTTCAAATTTAACTATAATATTTTGCAAATTTATATTTAAAAAATAAAGTTATGTTAATGTATACTAAGTTCTGCTTTATAATACAATAAAACTGCTAATATATAGTGTTTATCATATATAATAAGCATGAAACAATGATCTTTGTTTTTTTTTTTTTGTTGATATGGGCAATTCCATTTCAAACTGACCAGAGCAGGGGGGGTGCATTGAGAAACTTGCTTATGTATTTTTATTCAGTTTCTATAACTTATTAGTAGATCGATATTTGAGGGTATGAAACCCTTAAAAAAAAATCTACGATTTTTAAAATTTTTTTTGTCGTTTTTTAACTTAATTGCATTTTTTGTTTAAAAATCACCATTTCAAATCTATACCCTGTCTATATGCCTCAAAAGCCACAAATCCATGTTTTTGTTCTCAGTGGGCTGTGCAAAAAGGAGCATTTTTAAAATGTCAAAGTTGACGTATTTTGAGGGTCTAAAACTCGAAAAATCTGCAATGTAAGCCTATTCTCCAACATTAACTCTTACAAATGCACGTTTGGTTGTGCTCAGAGGAATAATACACCAAATATTATTAAAAATTAGAATTATGGGGATCTAGAAAGAAATGTTTTTCAAGCAAAAAATGTGTTAAAAATTATTTTTTTTTTATATTTACAAAATATATTATAAACATCCTAGGGTGTGGTTTAAAACTTTTATTTATATTTGAATGTCAAAAATAATAATATTCTAGTCTAAATTTGTGCCGCAAGCGCAAAAACTATCAAACAAAGAGTAAAATGGCCAAAAATTGGTTTAAGTGACAAAAGATCTTCTGAAATGAGCTTAAAAAAATATAATCTAAATAATCTTTAAAAAAAAATTAAAAAGATATTTTTCAAGTAAATGTTGAACAAATTTTTTTTTTACTAGATGGGCTTTTCTTTGCCAGATAAGCACGACACTGACTATTTTTTATGTAGATTGTTTGCAAAACTCAATTTTGTAATAATATTTGGTGTATAGTTCCTCTGAAAACTGCTAAATGTGTATTTGTAAAAATTCATGTTAAAAATGCAGTTTCTTCGAGTTTTATACCTTTAAAACCCAAATAAACAAAACAAATTTATATTTGCCAATTAATTTACACCAAAATACGTCTACTTTGGCGGTTCAAAAAAAATTAAAAAATGCTCCTTTTTGCCTAGCCCACTGAGAACAAAAACATGGTTTTATGGCTTTTGCGGCTTATAGACAGGGTATAGACTTGAAATGGCGCCAGATTTGGATCCTACGGAAAATTTCTGATTGATTTCATTAGTAAATTTATTTGCGATTTTCAAACAAAAAGTCGATCAAAAGAGTTATAAAAACTATAGAAACTAAAAAAAATACTAAAGCAGATGATTTCTCAATGCACCCCCCCTCCCCCTTCTGCTCTGGTTTGTTTGAAATAGAATTGCCTATATACTACTTTTAAAGTGTAGTAAAAGCGTTTTGTTTTACGCAGCTTAATGTGTTTGTTACATAAAACCTTGTTTATTGAAATACACTTTTTTGTCTTAACTTTCAATTAACCAATTGTAGTCTGGATTATTTTAATTGTTTTCTTGCATTATTGTTTTTAGATTATATTTTCACATAATTTATATTTATACATTATTTTTTTATTGATTTTATTTATTTTTAGATTAAATTTTCACCTAATTTATATTTATACATTATTTTTTTATTGATTTTACTCTAAAGAAGTATGTAGCATACGAAATGCTCTTTATTATTAAATTAATTAATTATAAAAATTCTTTATATAGGTATATTAAATTAACCAAAAAAAAGTTTTTTGGTTTTAAATAAACTATTTCATAAAAATATATATATTTATTTTATCGTGAAAATTTAGTATGCAATTAATTCAAACTTTAACTAAAGAACATTTTCCCACACACATTCACATTTTAACCAAACGAATAAAAAGAACAATAACATTAAAAACAAATAACAAAACATTTATCATGTGTGTGTGTGTTTTATTTAAAAAATCCAAAATTTTATAATAAAATAAACATCCTGTATATATATTTTTATGTGTATGTTTGTGAGAAAATGTTTTTTATTTGAAGTTCAGAAGTTTGAATTGGTGAATGTAAAAATATACAATGTTCTATTTTAAAAAAAAGTTTACCAAATTTCCACAACACCTTAAAATAAATATTAAAAATATTTTTATAAAATAGTCTATTCAACCAAACCAAAGAATTATTTAGGTGTTTCGGTAATTTTGACTAACCCTGTGTTTTTGATTTTTGATTTGATTTGTAAATTTCAAATATTTTAATGCATTATGATAAATTTCAAATTAACCACTTAAAATTTAGCACTAGTGAAATTCGTTCAGATATCACAAACAGAGTTTTAGCAGAGGTAAAATTCTTACTTGCTATTTTACAAATGGAACCATCTATTAAGTAAGGTGAAGTAATAATAACTGAGAATAGTGGCAAAAGGAAAGCACATAACATGTGTTTGTTTTCTATGGGAAATATATTATTATAATAAAAGCTTTAGGAGCCGTGGAAATACTTCTTATGTGTTAAAATAATAATTTGATAAGAGAGCACAAAAACTATATGCTTAATAAAGTTTATAACTAATATTTTCAATATTTTTAAGCCAAAAAAAATATTTAGTTGCATTTTAAGTTAAGAGGATTCGACCGGTGCGCAAAAATTATCCATAACAGAGCTCAGGGTTTCAAAGATTACTTACATATTTAAAAAGATATTTAATTGAAATTACAGCGGGTAGATAAAGAATATATCTTTGAATCTGTCAATTTATTTTTTTGATTTTTGATTTTTTTTAGAGAATATTGTTTTATGAATATTGCACATCTTATGATAATTACTAAAGTATTTGTATTGTATTTAGAAAATAATTAACTGCACAGATTTGTTTGTTTATCTTTTATCTGTGACTACAGCAAGTTTCAAATCAAAATATTAATTTATAACTGAGTAATCGATGTAATTCTGAGGCTGTATTTACAGCTTTATTTAGCATTTATTGCTATGATTTCAGCGCTATAAGGTGAGTAAGTGCAGAACTATTATCGTGTTGGTGTTGGTACAGTACGACGTAAAAGTAAGCACACATTCAGGAGAGAGCATGCCGATGTATAGAGAAGTAAATATGTTCTAAATGAATATGTCTGGTTTATTTTCTTATTGACTAATATGTTATAATAGTAAAAATATATTTATTTACGGTATTCACCTTTTTTTACAGATATAATACATTTAAAAATCACCATAATTGGGAACACATTGATTAATTTATCTAGAATGAAACATAAAAATAAAAATATATCTATGTTATAAGTACAAAAACAACAAAATGTAACATATCACATGGTTAAATCTATTGTCCTTAAATGACGAATAATGAATAGGATTGCATAAATATTTTTATATTGTAATGAGCAGACAAATGGTTGTAATACCGCATAAACCTACATAAATGAGCATGGAATATTTTTATATGGGACACTGAAAACAAATAAAATTTAATAATTTTAAATAATATAAATATAATATATTAAAAATAGCCAAATGATATATTTTTATGTATGTATCAATATAATATATCAAAGAACTAAACAACCGTTGGCACAAGGCCCTAAATGAAGAATGAAATAAATTATAAATACATAATAAATACAATAACATCATTAAAACAATAGAAATAATTAACAATACACACACATATATATATATAGATGTAAAACAACTAATACTCCTCCAAAATATATACACGCTGATCGTACTGGCCTCCAGAACGGAGGCAGGTACGAAAAACTGGAGGCAAATACGTTTTGGTGTGTATATCAATTTATTTCAACATAATACTTTACTAGAAGTCGTTCTACAAAATTTTGTTCGGTGACCATTTCGACTCATATACATATACAGTTATACATTGTAGTACATTAAAGTCAACACTACGTGGCGCCATGCTTTTATACTGATATACATATTTTGTTGCGGGTCAGTAGAATAAGCCTCCTCATAAGTTAACGTTCGAATACGCCTCTTACAATTGGCAACATAGCAAATACAATTTATAAAAATAATTATATACTTTTAATATATCTAAACGGTTCACGTTGTTTATTAGTTTTGTATAGAAAATATGTAAAAATAAAACAGAAAATATTACTCAACTTTACGTCCAATGAAACAAATAAATAACATTTTTTATAATATATTAAAAATATTTTTTAAATTATTCTATTGAGGTATTGTGCTATGTAGAATGAATTTTAAAAATATTATAAAATTGCAGATATAATACTATTTAATATTTCTTTAATAATAAATTTTTAATTTGTGCAACCAAAAAAAAACAAATTTTTTTTAATATAATTTTTTAAATAAATTAAATAACAATAATATTGTTTATATTAGTTTTAAAATTTATGAAAAATTCTAATTTTAGTCTTGTTTAGTAAACTTGACATTATTTGCATGTTAAATTAAAATTCCCCCCTGCGGGAGGGGGTGGCGCAAAAGAATACTTCCGCTAGTCCCTTTGCTGGTCGTAAAAGGCGACCAATAGGCGAGGAGATAACCTCGTTAAAAAACCCACAGTTCGTCTGGGACAAGTCAAACTTATTTGTGAGTTTATTTTTGACAATTTTCACATAACACCTTGTGTAACTCACCTGCGTGTTTGCCGTGCGCGGTGACCCGAAAGTCAGGAAAAGGGGATCCTGGTAGTTGAGGGGCTAATACTCAGGTTTAAAAGAGTATTAGTTCCAACACACTGCTTTGGCCCTAGCTTCTGGTAAAACGGGAGGTTAAACCTAACCCAGTTTCAACCAATCGGCTCGTTATCTAACTTAAGGGTGAGGAATTATTTATGTGGTGATCGATGAAAGGTTCACAATGTGCTACGGTTGGTTCCCGATAGTATTCTTTGTGTTCGCGGAAGTCTTTCATTTACATCTATGAAACCTATATCGCTTGATTAGCCCTGGCGACTGCATTAGTTTGTGATGTAGCGTCCCATATGTGGCTCCGTGGTGGGTGGGGAGATTGAGCGATGAAGTTGACGGAGTTTATTATGGTAGATTCTAAACCTCCAACCAAACGATCTCGCCCGTTTACGGACGAGAGAGCTAATGAAGATAGAAATAGTACAAGCAGAAAGTTTGTTAGATATTTGATTGTTAAATGTTCTGAAAATGGCCAGAGTCTAAAGGAGGTTTCTCCCTTCTTAATTCATAGGACCATTTCCAATATTATTAATGGAACTTTAAATTCATGTAAGAAGTTAAGAGACGGTACCTTGCTTATTGAAGTAAAAGATAAATTGCAGAGCAGTAAAATGCAGGAATGCACGTCGTTAGGTAACATTGCGGTGACAGTTGAACCGCATAAATCCTTAAATATTTCGAAGGGAGTAATTTCATGGTATGAGTTGTTATACACAACTGTAGACGAATGCAAACAGGAACTGGCGTCGCAAGGCGTTATCGATATTAAAAAACTAACCCGTAGAAAGGATGGTGAAGTCAGAGATACAACATCTATGATTTTAACATTCGATTCTGAACGGCTCCCAAATGAAGTTAAGGTGGCATATGTTACTCGCCCGGTTCGCCCGTTTATTCCTAACCCAATGAGGTGTTTCCAATGCCAACGTTTTGGACACACTGCAGTTAGGTGTCCAGGTGTTGCAACATGTGCAAAATGCAGTAAGGAGAAACATGACCCTGATCCATGCAACAGTTCACCTTTATGTGTGAATTGCAAAGGTAAGCATCCCGTTTATTCCCGAGACTGCCCAAAAATGAAAGAGGAAAGGAAGATAGCCGAGATCAGAGTAACAGACAAACTCTCTTACTTTGATGCTCAAAAGAAGTATAGAGCAATTACGGCTCCTACCTTTTCTAGATCGTTTGCTTCAGTTGCTGAAACACCTATTATTCAACAAACACCGATTATGACATTTACTGCTATTTCAGAAACTTCTTTAAATAAAGACAAGGACTCTAATGTGAAGGGTCAAAAACCGGTTGCGGGCCCATCAGGCTCAAAACCAAAACCGACTACGGCCCAATCCGGTCCAAGGTCACAACGAGTGGGACTTCAAGCAAAACCACTCAAGATGGGGGCTTATTTAAAGCCTAAACCATCTAAGGTATTGGCTCGTATCGGGCCAAAACCAACTAAGGTTGCGACTTCCAAGTCAAAGCCTAAACAGGCAAAGGCTCAGTCCGAGTCAAAGCCTGCAAAGACGGCAGCCCAATCTAGGCTACCGCCACCTGAGGTGCAGGTTTCTAGCGATCCTGCGCCCACAGACCCCAATATTAACGTGTCGTTAGAGTCGATGGATGTGGAAGTTCTTTCCGCGCCATCTACTCTGACAGATGAAATTATGCCAATTAGTGGGAGTTCTACTCCCCCAGACGATAATTTTGAAGTTAAACAAAAAAACGCTAATAAACAAAGAGTTAAAATTACGTTCGCAACATAACATCAAAAATGGTTTCAACCATTATACAATGGAACTGCAACGGATATAATTCACACTACGAATCCTTTAAAATATTATTATCCGAAAATTTACCTATCTGCGTTTCCTTACAGGAAACAAATTTTAAGGTTGAATGTTTTGTTAATCTTCGTGGTTATACTATTTATAGAAAAGATCGTGCAAATGTTGATCGTGCTCAGGGTGGAACGGCTTTATTGGTCCGTGATACGGTTTTCAGTAAAGAACTCCGTGTCAACACTGCATTAGAAGCAGTAGCCGTTCAACTACATATCCCTTTTGCACTGACCATTTGCTCAATTTATATTCCGCCAAATGTCAGTTTGGACATTCGTTTGATTGATCAATTACTTGAACAACTTCCGTCCCCATTCCTGCTAATGGGCGATTTTAATGCTCATAACACCATGTGGGGCTCAAATCGAACTGATGTGCGAGGTCGTAACTTGGCCAATCTTTTTTCAGAAACGGATTTAGTTATCTTAAATAAAGGTAACAATACCTACTTTTCCGTGGCCAATAGATCATTCTCGGCTATTGACCTTACCATTTGTTCTCCAAGTATCGCAGCATTGCTGGATTGGGAAGTCTCGGAATATCTTTATGATAGTGACCACTTTCCCATATTCATTCGCGTGCTTGGTCATGTAATTAATGAAAACCGTCATCGAAATTGGAGAATAAAAGATGCCGATTGGAATACGTTTGTTCAAGTGTTTAATTACGATGACAGTGTCCAAGCCACTATCGACGAAGATATTGAAACTTATACCGATTCTATCATACAGGCAGCACATGCGAGTATACCGTTATCTTCCGGAAAACCTCGCAGAGAGCCTGTTCCTTGGTGGAATTTTGATTGTGAGCAAGCTAAACTAAACAAACGCCGTTCTTTTCGTAAATTTAACCACTTTCCAACAGAAGAGAACCTATTACTTTATTTGAGGTACAAAGCTGTTGCTCGAAGAACATGCAGAAAAGCTAAAAGAGAATCATGGTCAGAATATGTTACTTCTATTAATTCGAGAACCCCCGTCGGGAAGGTGTGGGAAAAAGTCAGAAAAATTTCTGGCCGAACCGCATCATTACCTATTAGTGGGTTATTGTCGGGTGATCAAATTATTACCAATCCCCTTGACATTTCGAATATTCTGGCCGATGTTTATTTTGACGCTTCCAGCGATAATAATTACGATGAAAATTTCCGAGATATTAAAATTAACATGGAGAAAAACGTTCTGTCATTTATCTCTGCTGAAGATGAATTATATAACGCACCGTTTAGTGTTTGGGAATTTGACTCGGCATTATCTGAAGCACACAATACTGCTCCAGGTGTCGATTTGATACACAATGCTATGCTCAAGCAATTAAGTCGCTCTGCCAAACTTCAATTGTTGGCACTCTATAACCGGATATGGTCAGCAGGGTATTGTCCTGAGTCGTGGAAACTTGCTATCATAGTACCAGTACTTAAACCTGGTAAAGATAAAAAGCTCCCGACAAGTTATAGGCCTATCTCTCTAACTAGCTGCTTATGCAAGTTACTAGAAAGAATGATCAATAAGCGTCTTACTTGGTTATTAGATTCAAGAGGTTTAATTGCTGACATACAATGTGGTTCAAGGCGTCACCGTTCTACGACTGATCACCTTGTTCGGTTGGATACAGCAATTAAAAATGCTTTTGTACAGAATCAACATCTTGTCGCTGTATTCTTTGACATTGCGAAAGCATATGACATGACGTGGAAGTACAATGTTCTACGAACGCTTCATTCATGGGGTATTCGCGGAAGCATGGCATTGTTTATACAAAGCTTTTTAACTTCCCGTTCATTTAAGGTACGTGTAGGTGACAACATCTCGGGCATACGTCAGCAACAGAATGGTATTCCTCAGGGGTCTATTCTAAGCGTGACACTATTTATGATAGCGATTAACGGCATAAGTCAGTTCATCAAGCATCCGGTAAACGGATGTATGTATGTTGACGACGTAGCTATATATTGTGCCTCGAGAAACATGGCAACATTGGAACGTCAACTTCAGTTAACAATCAATCACGTTTTGAACTGGGCTAATAAAAATGGATTCACTTTTTCTACTAGTAAAACGTTGCTTATCCATTTTTGTAGAAGACGAACCCCACACGGTGACCCTTTATTATATCTTGGGGGAGAACCTATTCCTGTACAGGATAGAGTTCGATTTCTCGGTGTCACATTTGACCGTGCGCTGACTTGGCGTCCTCATTTAATAAATCTGAGATCAAGATGTGTCCCGGCACTAAACTTGCTCAGGTCGTTGAGTGGAAAGTCATGGGGAGCGGATCGGAAAACAATGCTACTTCTGCATCGCGCTTTGGTGCGCTCAAAACTAGATTATGGTTCCATAATCTATGCTTCCGCAGCTCCATCCACATTACGTATTGTTGATCCTGCTCACCATACTGGAATTCGTTTAGCAACTGGCGCATTTCGCACTAGCCCTATTGCTAGTGTTTTGTGTGAGGCAGCTGAACCATCACTTTATCTTCGGCGTAAAATTTTGACAATTAGGTACGCCGCGAAACTAAAAGCTAAACGCTTGCATCCGACGTTTCCTGTCGTGTACAATAATGGTCTCGACGATCTATACAACATCAGGATACGGTCCCAAAAACCGGTTGCTATAAGAAATTGCAGTATACTTCGGGAACTGGATTTCCAACTCCCTGATGTATATCAACTGTCTTACTGTCGCGATCCTCCTTGGACTTTTCAACGTCCAAGGTTAAATACTGCATTATCGAGAATGAGCAAAGCTTCAACTTTACCAGTTGAATATCGAACTGAATTTGCAAAAATTCAAGCAATGAATGTAAATGCCACTTGGATTTATACCGATGGCTCAAAAAGTAACGACGGTGTGGGTTGTGCTTTTCTGGTAGATGAGCTGCAATTTACATTTGGCTTGCCAAGTGTTAGCAGCGTGTATACTGCAGAACTGTATGCTATCTATCAGGCTCTTCTCTACATCCAACTAAGCGCAGGTACAAATTATGTTATATGTACAGACTCGTTGAGTGCATTAAACGCCATAGATGACCAATATCCTGATCATTACTTGCTGAGGCAAATTCATTCAATTTTGCTTCAGGTGTCTCAGATAAATGTCACTGTTAACTTTGTCTGGATCCCCAGTCACGTAGGTATCAGTGGCAATGAAAAAGCTGATGCGCTTGCCAAATTGGCAATAACTAGCGCTGAATATGTTTCATTTAAAGTTTGCGTTAGGGATATTTGTAATTTTCTACATCAAAAGCTGCTGTCTAGCTGGCAAACTGAGTGGTTTGCTATTCAAGACAACAAGCTGCGATGCACTAAAAGCGTTATTACACCGTGGAGTTCGTCATGCAGGCCGAAGCGTAGGGAAGAGGTTATCCTCACGCGACTTCGCATCGGTCACTGTCGATGGACTCACAGGCATTTGTTGGCATCTGAGGTGCCGCCAGTTTGTGATACTTGTAATGTCCCATTGACTGTTCGTCATATCTTATTGGATTGTCGGCAGTTTTCGGAACAAAGAGTTACGTCTGAATTATCACCCAGTTTGTCGATTGTCTTGGGCGATCAGATCGTTGAAGTCGATCGTCTGTTTGAATTTATTCGACAGAGCAAATTGGGTGTATGGATATAATTGTTAATTTATTATGATTAATGTTTGTGTATCGTAAAATCCAGCAGTGTTTAGGACTTTTTACACCCTAGACACTGTTGGAACTATCTAGTCATTATTGCTATAGTCATTAAAGTTTGTGAACGTTTATTTTATCTTTGTTGTTTATTTATTTATTTATTTAATTTTATTCTTTAATATGCCATTTTACAGCATATTATTTTACATTTCTTATAGTTAGAGAAAAGAATCGGCGTTAATAGTCTTATTAGGCTGATACGCCAAAAATCTAAACTAACCTAACCTTAAATTAAAATTAATTCTTTTCAGTTTAAAGCTAGAGAATTGCCAGGTATAGTCGCACTGTCCTGAGGGGGTGCTACTAGTAGTATTGTTATGGAAAAATATTAAATCCTATCACATCAACAAAAATATCTGCAAACCTTTTTCTCTAGAAAAATATTGACACGTATAGCGCCGTTTTTAAATTAAAATTGGTACTTATGGGACAAAACGCCAACCAACTCAATATTCAAACGATACGATTTTAATCATCACTCTTTTATATGTTGAATATTCTATGTTTTCATGTTATTGTTAAAAGATTTGAAGTTATAATTAACGAGTAAAAAATTAATAAAGAACTAATTAAAAATGCCACTTTTAAAAAATTAATTGCGGAGAAACGACTTATTGCATCAAATTTTTACAAATTTAATGACACAGAGTGGACTTTCTTCTACAATGTGTGAAAATTTTATTCTATTATATTCATGCGTTTTCTTGCTGAGTTTGATTCTGTAAAGCCTTATAATAGCACAACTATTCTTCCCTCTTAATTAAAGTTATCATTATTTTTTTATCAATTTGAATAAATTGTTAGATCATTAATTACGGAGATAAATTTAACTATCCCATATTTACATAATTAAAATTATGATACAAAAAAGGTTTTTTATGTTATCTAACTAGCTATAACAATAATATAATATTGCAAAAAAAATATTTATAGTGACATCTTCAAGTTTAGTTTCAACTGATTAACACTTGAACACAAAAAACGCAGTAATTTTTTTTTTTACAAAAGGCTGTAAAGTTTTTTTTAATATAAACCTAATAGCGTGCGGTTGAAGATCTACATTAAGGTTCTAACTAATTTAACTAGGTAACTCATTGATTACTTGTAGTGACATATTAAAAAAGGTTGACAGCGTACGTGTTGTTATGATGTTCAAACCAAGATAAGTAATTGCTACTAGCGTTCTTGGAGTCGTGTAGCACATTAGAGATGTTCAGATTTTTGTAGAGAGATTTATTGGTGATAAATATTGAACTGTTTGTAATTGAAATATCTTCAGCTTCAGAATGTTATCCCATAGTTAAGAACAGTTGGTCAATACAGGTTTTAAAATTTATTTTAAGGTACTTTGCATTGGTAGATTGTAATAATTGTTTGCCGGAGAGTGAAGGTAACATGCTGAAATTTACTTTGATTGGCCCTAATTTTCAAGGATTTAAGCTATTTTTGAATGTTTTTAAAAAAAATCTGAAGTTTCTCAGAGACAAAACTTGGAATTTTACTAACTGTTAGAATGACAAACGTAACTCTTGAAGGTTTTCTGTAAAAAGTAGATATAGCACCGGTCCAAGAATACCTTCCTGTGGTACCGCTGATTTGATGAGGTGTAAATTAATTACTTTATCTTGATGTTTAACCATAAAAATATTTCGGTTAGGTATCATTATAATACATGAAATGTGTAATGGGCAATTGCGTTTTCAATTTGCTTAAAAATCTCCGGTGTCAGACTTTTATTAAAGGCGTGTTGGGTGTTGTCCAGAAAAGCAGCCAAACAATATTTGTTTTTTTTTAAGTGTTGTTAGTTTGCTTTATTACTCTGTAAACCTGCTCTGTAGTTATGTGTTAGTTTAAAAAACCAAATTGGTGATTTGGAATTAGATGAAATGCTTTTAATTTCAGTCTTTTCAGAAACATATTTTCAAAGATACATTTTAAATAAACTTATTAAGCAACAGAAAAATGTTTCTGTCACAGGTTTATCAGAATGATTTGTGCCACTTTTTATTGAGATTGAAAATATTCAGATCTAAGCAGTATAGCATTGAAAATATGTGTGAGTGCTTTTTGCACATTTTTTGGAAACTAATTTTAATTGCTGTATTTTTTTTTTCATAGAAATATGGAGATCATAGCTTTGTTTTAATCACGTGTTTGACTCACATGGTATGATGGCGTAATAAACAATGTCATTGATAAAGGTATTTTAAAACTAATGACTGCTTTTTGTCTGCTTGTAGTAATGGTGGTTTCTTTAGAAATTTTTTGATTTTTTAGTTTTTTCTCTAAGAGTAAGCTTTTAGCGGGTTGTTGTATTTAGTTTTGTTTTGTAGATTTCTAGTAGACTTCCATATTCTTCTATTTATTAGTAGTGCTTTTTTAGTTACTTTTAAATCATTTTGTAACTTGCTTGTAGTGTTTGTGGGTTCCAAAACTGTTTAATGCTTAAATGTTGTTTTAAGCAAGACATTTGGGTGTATTTCTTTTTCTAATATGTTTTAAAACTGGTTCCAGTTATTTTATTGGTTAAATAATCTGGTTTTTGTTAATGGTGTATGTATGAGCTTAAGTAGGACAGGGAAATAGTCTAAAAAGATATAATTTTTTTTTTACTTGCAGATAATTTAAGGGATAACTTTTGTATACAAAAAAATAGAGGACATTTGTTTTTAATGTCACATGGCCAGTGTGTAGTTGCTTTGGGATGGCCAAGATCTAGGTCTTAGCGCTGGAAATTATGTTTGTTATGTTACAGTTAGCACATTGAGGCATGACTTTTGTTTTTTTAACTGATTTTATTATGCATTTGTAGTGTTAAAGGTATTGCAATACATAGATGATTAACTTGTTGTTACTTTGTGGTTTGAATGATAGAAAGAACGTTTTTTAACATTACATAAAAACTGCGTTTTTGGTTTAAATAAAAGATGTAGTATTGCACATCACGATTTTTTGGTTCTTGAACAGCTGCTTGATATTTTAGCACATCTGTTGTC
Organism: Tachinus rufipes; assembly: GCA_963932245.1. Lineage (NCBI taxonomy): Eukaryota > Metazoa > Arthropoda > Insecta > Coleoptera > Staphylinidae > Tachinus > Tachinus rufipes. Next base: position 62,998,286 of record OZ010745.1, on the reverse strand, counting down.
GACAATTTGATTATTATTTATTTTAAGATTAAATTTTTGTTTATTATCCTGATTGTTGTTTAGCATATCAGTAAATTATTTAATGTTTGCTACTGCTGGGATGTATATCGGTGGAGGTTTTATGTAATTAAGTAGTTCTTTTGGTGGAGTACTCTTGTTTTTGAGTTTATTACATGTTTGTAATAATCTATTAATAGCCGTTGTTTAACATTCCATGGTTTGGTTTCTGAAGAGTTTTTACGTTTAAACGTATATTAAATAAAAAATAATAACAAAATAAATTAAATAGATTAAAATAAAATAAATATCAGTTAAACTGAGGCAGGGAATCCATTCATGAACCGGTAACAAACAGTACAGTGTAGTATTTATTAATAGTGGTTAATTGTTTTGCAACATATTTTTTTAACAATGAGAGTTAAAATACCACAGCAGTAAGTCACCGCTTAAAAAACGCTATAATGTAATAACAATTAATCACCGGCAGCATACTATAGTTGTTGTAATGTACACCACTAAAAAAATTAAAATCAAAACAACTTCAAATAACTGTTCGTACCTACATTCGATAATTTTTGAAAATAACTATTTATTGTAGACTGTGTTACGGTTTCAATATTTTTATAATCTTATATACACAAAAAACAACTAAACTAAACCACCGCCTGAATAAAACAAATAAATGCCTATTAATAATAGAAGTTTACAAAATACGATATATTGATAGTGGCAACATTGGCAGAGGCGTATTCGACATTTTCACATATATATTTTATACAACTGGAGCCTAAAACGATGCTTTGGCATTTGGAGTTCTACTGGTATTATTAATATACCAATTTTTTTGTATATAATTAATGTTATATTTCTTTACCCCTCTTTGTGCGTCCTAATAAAGAATATTTTAAATAACTAAATGCAAAAAAATACACAGTTAAAACTATTAGATTTAGGGTGGAGGCCAGGTCGCCTTATGTGTGTACGGAGGCGAGTAAGATAGCTATGCATATATATATATATACATATATATATATATATATATATATATATATAAATAATAAAATTGCAAGCACTATAAATCTTTACTGGCTAACATACCCATTCTCAGTTTTGTTTATTGAACATACATAATATCCAAGCATTTTTATGTTGTCATTAAATTATTTGAACAAACAAAATATGATTTTAAGTTTGTTTTAGGTACATACAAAATTAAATATTATATACATATCTATATTTGTAGTTTTAGTGTGAGTAGTCGATCATGTTTTTTGTTCGATAAAATTATTATTTTATCTTTTATTTAATTTACGGTATTTTTACGTATTTGTAATAGAGCTGAAATCATATATATAATAACGACAAAATATTTATAAATTACCTCCAGGCTGTACCTGAGGGGGGGTTTTGGTTCAAACCCTTCTCAAAATTATGCTAACCGTCATTCTAGGTGGTTTTAATCGTATCCGGTACAACACGTAATATTCTAAATTAATATTAATTTAAATATATCAGAAAATAAATAAAACACAATTATTATGTACTATATCACAAATATATTTAAACCTTGACTAGTTTCAACCTTTTTATAAGGCCATCATCTGACGGTGATACAAAACTTGTTTGTATTACAAGGTTGAAACTAGTCACGGTTTAAAAATATTTGTGGTATAGTGACTGATTGAAAGCTTTAGTGGCAAAAATTGCGTTTACCTCAACTTAACTCTGTTTTAAAATGTTTACAAATTTGAAAAAAAAAAAAACTTGAGTCACAAGTAATTCCGCACGCAAAAATTGGGCTTTTGGTCACATGCTGGCTAAATTTCAATATCCAGTGACAAAACTACGAATTTTGTTTAAAAGGTTTTGGATTTGATTGATAGCAAACGCTCAAATCCAAAATTGGCTTACCTTAAACACTGGTTTGGAGTTTTTTTTACCAAAGTTACAGATTTTATTAAAATATGTAATTTTTGGAACCAAAATCTAAAAATTTACTGGCAAGAAGAAGACGTATGTTAAAAAACCGTAAACCAATGCAATTTTGCACATATAAAAACACGTTTTTATCTATATTTGAAAATGAAAACACCCGACATCTAATTTTAAGAAGAACAGTTTTTAAACTTTTGGAAAATTTACAAAAGTTAAGAAAAAAATGTGAAATTTATTTTTTTGAAAATTTAAAAAAAAAAGATTCTTACAACTTTTTCTTAAAAATGCAATCCTGAAAAGTTACAAACAATAAAAAAATGTGAAGAAACGCAAAACAACATTTATTGACAGAAATTAAAAGTCAAAAAGTTTATGTATAGTTTATGTCCGCTTCTTTAATTGTAATTTATGTTGAATGGCATCTACAATATATTGGGGATCACGAATTTGCATACTTCTAGTATGTCTCGAGTCTACTAGTTCTGGCAAAATGCAGTCCATATAAAAATTTATTAATTTTATTTTCATTTTTGATTCCCAAAAGTTGGGTTCTCTTTGTATCCGTACAGTTTTAACTGGAAATTCATTGCCAGTCCACATCGCAAATAAACATTTATTCCTATTCGTAATATGGAGTTAACCTTGAATTTGGTAAAACCATTCGCATTCTTTATTGATGACTAAAGTGTCGACATCAAAACTTAATAATTTTATTTTTCCAGCACGAATAGCCTCATCAGGATTTATTTTATGTACTGAGAAAGGACACTTGACTTCTAATAGTGAATCAAAATTCAATAAACCATCTGGCGTTGCACCAAGAAAAATAAACTCCTCATCTATAAATAACCCGGCAGATTTTACTTATATATTTTGCTCAACTTCTAATTGTGCAATTGCAATAGATTCATTGCGCCTACCATGCAATAAAGCTGGGGCACGTGTATTCAAAGAAGAATATAATAGTGTTTCCACGAGTTTTACACAACTTGTTGTTTGTCTTCGCTTGCAAATTTTGTAAAAATTTGAAGCAGTTAGAAGTTTTCGTTGATGTTCCATCCAGATGCTACTTCCTGCTTGCAAAACTGTATCTTGTTGAAGTTTAATTCTGTCTTCAATAGTCAATTTTTAAGAATTTAAAAAGATCGATTTTTTAAAACTGTATGTATCAAAGTCCATGTCTGGTCGTTGACAATTTTCTCCATAGTCTGGGTCAGGTTGTTGTCTGCGTTTTAATACGATTTACCGGTATGTGCAATGATTTCTTTAAACGACTTTGCTGCGTGCACCGTAAACATTTCCTCAACCGATTAGCTTCCAATGTTGCGATGTATCTATTTGGAGCTTTGCCATATATTTGTTTGTGCAAACTAGACACTGCCATTTTGGTATTAAAAGACACAACCTCGAAATGAATAATTAATTCTCTTTCCACCTACAAACTTTGCAATAATGCTATTAAATTGTTCGACAATATTGCTATCCACATCTTGAATTAAACTTCGCGAATTTGACGAAAGACAATTTACACAATCACGAAGTTTTATAAGCATAGCAGGACACAATTCCATTTGTATTAAATTGTCAACTTCATTTGTAGATTTTCTATTGCAATAATTGCTATCACATTTTGTGTGCCTACCTAAGACATGATCCAAGCTATTTTCCAGATCAATTTTTAAATTAGTGATGGCTTCATCTTCTTCTTTTTTCTATAGCGCACAGCCCCGACAGCAGCCCGTCTGAGTCTCATAATAGTGTTTGCGTTTATTAGTTTTCTTAGATGGTGTGGAAACTGGGTGTTTTTACTAATTAATTTTAACTTGTTGCAGAAGTTACGCAACAAGTGATTCCTGCACTCAACTTTTTCAACTGTTAAATCGGAGTATGGCCGAGCTTCTAAAATTTTTTTATACTTACTGCTGTCTCCATCGGCAATCATTTTTCCATATTTGATATTATAAGTTGGTATACTATCCTTAAATTCGTCGACTAAAATGGCAGCCTCCATACCTGTGGAACCACCTGTGTACTTCATGAAACAAGTACATATGTGCGGATGGTTCCGTATTTTTTGCCACTGCTCTTGCGCATACTGTACAGAATTTATTTTTTACTCCTATATATAGAACCTTGCTGGTTTTTTTCCAACTATTGCAGCTACTCCAGAGAATGTCGAATAATTAGTCCGGTACGATCTTTTTGACCAGCAACCGTCACATATAACACTAATTATGGGTGTTCCATTTGGGTCAACCTAATAATAATCTATTTGTAAACAATTTTAAACACAATTAAATAAATGTTCATACCTCTGATGCTTCTATAGCTAATTGAGCTTCTTCCATTATAAGTTTCATGTTGCACAATATCCTCTGCAAAACATTGTTCATTGGTTTGACGGCTATCTTCATATTCCGCGTTAATGTTAGTAGTATTATGATGCACTTCTATAAATGGTATCCTAATGTTTTCACGAAATCTCTGAAAATTACGTTTTCAATAATGTATGACAAAATCGTCACCAAGCTGATTTTATAGTCTTATTTATGCATATTACAATATTAGTAGTTATTGAATGTTGGGTGGGGATATTTGCACGTACTTATAAATAATTAGCTATTTGCACCTTAAAAATCAAATAAACCAACTGCTTTTAAAAGTTACAAAAAACCTTACCTTACTTAAAAAACACTATTAAAATGTTTAACTACAAATTTGATCGAAATGAGAAGTATAATACGTTATTTCAAAGTTTTTGTCTGAATTTTCATAAAAGTTAGGTCTTTTCTGAAAATTCAGACCTCCAAATCTAATGATTTTTGTCCACAAACTTAGTTATAAAATTTAAAATATAACAAAACAACATTAAATTTAATTTAAGTGATTTACAAGCTTGAAAAACCCGAAAAATTTATTTGAAATTTTTAAATTTTGCAATAAAAAATTAAAAACTTATTCTTTTCAACATATTATGTTTGAAAGTAACCCCTTACCTTTGCAACTGCAAAGGCGGTGCAACACGTGTTTTAATTGAATTTTAAGGGCTGAAATTTGGCATGATCACACACACACAAGTCAACATTTATTTATACATATTTTGTAGCGGCATTTTTTATATTTAGTTCTACAAATTATGAATTACTATATAATTTCGAATATTTTTCCTCATCGTCAGTGTAGTCAATGTAGGCTTGTAAATATTATCTCTAAAAATTTAGCTTGGACACAAATATCAATTTATAAAAACCATAACTTGATTGGCTTAGAAAGGGCGGCAAATTGGAGACCGCTCCGGGCGGCAAAAGTTCTAGATACGCCACTGGCCTTCCATACAAACTTATTCCAAACGGGCTAGCACTGCCAGCAGTATGTAAAGATAAAACGGGGAACCCCAACGACTGTGAATTTGACATAATGATTCGCAATAAATATAATTTAGAAAACTTGAGAGAAAAGTAATAAATAATAATACTAATGTGATTAAAACAAAATAAATAATACACGAGAATAGATTTAGGTGCAATTATTACACAATCGATTATATTACGATTAATAGAAAATAATAAACCAAACTATTTCTAGAATTTTATTTTGTATTATAAAATAATTTTACTTACGGGATGCCAGTTTAAGTTTTGAATATTATATTTGCGCTTTCCAAGCCTATTTTTCACTTTTTTCATGTTTCGTGAAATTTACATGAACAAAGAAACAATAAAACAATAATAATCACACTAATGGTAATCTACTATATCGAAAAAATTGCCGAGTTTCCAAGAATATAAAACTAGATCAGAGTGAGCAAACGCAGCCAGAAAGAGATATAAATATGAGTTTCATACGTTGAGTGTACTTTAATGGCACGCCCATTGTACTCGGTGCTGAACACCCTCGTACACCCAACCCCGCTGCCAGAAAAGACAGCGCGACGGCCGAATACTCTTAATAATAGGTCTGTTCCAACCTATGGTTTAGACAGTTTTCAAACCATCCAAACTATGCACACAAACAAATATTTGTCATCCTTAGGCAATCTTTTATACACAGTAATTTGTTTGTGTGCATAGTTTAAACGGTTTGCAAACTGTCCAAATTGTAGGTTGGAACAGACCTATAGCAAACCCTTCTGGGTACATATTTAGCACTAAAATGCATTTGGCAATGGGTAAAAACACTAATATATTAACATACAAGACATTTACAGCCTTATGCATAGTTGTTTGTTTAGGATGCCACTAAAACGTTACTAACTAATAGGTACTTACACCATACTAAATGTGTCATATGCATAGTTGATGTTTAGTATAATTTAGTTAGTAGCTAATAACATTATGGCAAAACTGCATTATCAAACTTCGTGTCACATTTTGCACAGTAAAAACAAAAAATAAGCCTACACCGAAAGGTAATAAGGCGTACCGATAATATATATATAAAAACAAAAAATAAGTTTTAAAAGAGTGAAATGCACAGCATCAGATATGTTTGCTGCTACCATATTAATTTTTATAACTCGATTTTGGTTGTGCTGCTATCTGACAGAAAAACACTACACTAATTGAATTATTAAATCAAATAACATAAAATTATTTACTGATAGTTGTAGGTCATATTTAAATGTATTTAATCACATGCAAAACAAGGTAATCTGTCTACTAACATTTTAGTTGACAACTAAGCTTAGTAGAGTTTTATGTCACTATGCATACGGTCAAAAGTAATATCTAGCTAGTAGCACCTTAGTAGCTTCTAAATATGGCTATACATAAGGGTGTTAATATTTATCATTTTATATAATTTCAGTGTATTGTGCTATATCTTATTTATTAAACTATGCATAAACTTTTAAATTGGTTTTTGAGCTACATGGGCATTTCTTCAACTATGACGATATATTATAAGACAATGGTATGATAGTGTATTTCAAATCATTATCATTTTGATGCAAAAAAACTAATTACTTGAACTGATTTTTCAGCAATAGTTTTTTTTAACTAGTAAATTTTTATTAAGGTTAATACAACTGATGAAAGATAAAGTTTTATCATGGCAAACAATGCTTATAACTAATATAAATTTTTTAAGGTTTTTTCTGGTGAACGATTTTGAATAATTAGAAGTAATGGCGGAGTTCAAGTTTTGGAGTAGAGTAATTCTACAAACCATTTAACTTGTATATAAATGAAAACTAAATTAGTTACTAACTAATGGGTCTTTTCTGAACATGAGCTTTTAAAATATTACATATATTTTAATGTTATTATCATTGCTGTGATAAAATGTTCAGAATAACCATAAATATGTAATAAACAATTTATCACAAACTTTAAATGATTAACTAACAAGTAAAATAAAACCACAATGAATCAAATATTCAGACTACAAGCATAAAAATTACAAACAGATGACGAAGGGGAGTACATACTTGTATTTTATAGCACTATAAAAATGTGAATCATAAAAGCATTGCATAAATAAATTTAGTTAAAACATAAAAGAAAAACTTATAAAATAGAGACGTCTATCATTAAGATTAATATAACATTGGTTGATGACATATTGAATAATACATCTTAAGTAATATTAGGTATGATTTTGTACTATTAATTGAAACAGTCTTAGGGAGATATACAATCAACGTAACATTATTAATTCATCAATCAATCAATTTTAAGGAATAATGCCTCTTTGCACCGCTTTCACTTATCTCGGATCAACTATTGAGTTCCACTTAAGCGGACTTTCAAGTTTTAAACTGTTTGCACGACACACAAAGTAATACTTAAGTATTACCCAAGTTAAGGCTTTAGGTGCACATAAATAAACATAACCTATTATGAAATGTCAGTTTAACAAATTCAAAAGATGGATTTTATCTTTGATTTTTATAATGATATAGATGTGGCTGCAGAATGACATTTATTGTCAAACTGAAATTTTAAACAATTAATTTTGAAACCTGTAATTTTTAAAACAAATATTTAAGTCAATCAATAATCTTTATCTTTATTATTTTTTTATACTACATATTATTTTTTATAGCTTTCAGCGTTTCCTTTTTAATAACCAATTCTGCTTCTATTATATAATGCAGATAATAATGAAACTATAAACAAGCGTGAAGTTAGACACATCTAATTGAAAACAGTTGTTTCTTTTTTCTAAATTACACGTGCAAACCAATTTAAGATAAGGTAAACCTTAAACTTAAGTGTAACCTACGAAAAGGTAAGATAAGCAACAGAACAGTACAAACGGGCATTACTGATCTTAAAGTTTCAATGAGAATAAATTGTCACTTTGACAATTGACAGATGCAATTTATTCACCACTTTCTAGTCAGATTAATAGCAATATTTAAAAAACTCGTTATTGGTTAAAAATCAATTTCTACAGCGATGTTAGCTAAAAAAAAATGAATGTCAGTTTGACAACTAGTTTGATCTATAAATTTAAGAGCATTTTAAAGCATGCAGAGTCCAGTTCCTGTACCAAGAAAAAATAAAACAACTTTATAATGGACTACACAAGATAGCAGCTAAGTGATTATATAAAATTAAATTAATTTAACACCAAATTTTTGTAATTTGTTCAAAAGTTGTTAAGTGGAAGACCAGCCTTAGGCTGAACTTCGCCATTTTCATGTAATAATTACAGAGAAATAAAGACGCTATTATTATTATTAACATCGATGTTAAAATATGTTCAGAATAGACCCATAAAACACTTACTTTACTTCAATTTATTGACTAAGTTTAGTATTTTTTTAGGGATTTTTGTGATGCTACATCATAACCTAAAGAATAATTTATAAATATTGATATTTAATATAAATAATAGTATATTTAAGAAAATATCTGATTTAAAAACAAAATATCATTAATTTACAATGCAACATGCAGTTATTAAAACAGAATTAACATAAACAATAACAGTTGACAATGTTGAAAATTGAACAATAAATTTTCAAGTGTAAAGGGTGATACAAATCTGCAAGAAATTGCCGTCAAATTGACTTCAATTAATCTGATTAAATAAGTCATTAAAATTGAACAATAAGTTTACAAATGTAAAAACATCTTTACCTATGGGATTTAAGCAAGCAGGCTGATAGTCTTTCTATGAGGATGAAATTAAGCAAGATTGTATTATGTATGTGAATTTGCTTTTTGTTGAACTTGTAACAATATGGTGGTTAAAATGTTGAACAAGCCTACAAATTTCAGTATTGAGTGGGAATAATAATTTGGACTTAGCGTTGCTGAAAGTCATTTATCACTGATATTTATTAAGTGCCATTTGCATTTACAATATATTATACGTATTCTTATAATTATACATTGAAATAATATGAACTAAAGTGAGAATAAAACATGTAAATAACATTTATAATTATATAATAATTTAATATTTATTTTTAGGATTTGAATGTCCTGTATGTGGATACTTTATGGACTCACAACATCTAATAGAAAATCAATTTTTAATAGAGCTACAAAGTAATGATGAAGTGATTAATCGATTAGCAGAATTAAAGTGTAGTAGTTGTAGTGATGATGCATTGGCTAGTAGTTGGTGTGTAGATTGTGCAGACTTTATTTGTGATAATTGTGTCCAAGCACATCAACGTCTGAAAATAACCAAGGATCATACAATCAAATCAAAAGAAGAGGGAGTTAATGAAAGTCAAACTTTTGCAAGTTCAGGGCCAACACAACTTATATGTTCAGTACATCCAAATGAGAAGTTATCTTTATTTTGTGAAAATTGTGATAAACTAACATGTCGTGACTGTCAATTGACCGAACATAGAGATCACAAATACAAATTTACTCATGAAATTGCTTCAGATGCTAGGAAGATGATACAAACTATGTTAACAGATATAAAGTAAGTCTAAAATATAATCATTAATATTATAATTAACAATTTTTTCTTCAGTTATAAGAGGGTACTACTAAATAGCGCAATGAAAGTAATTGACGATCGGCAAGCATTAATTAGTGAGAAGAAGCAGTCTTTGGTTCAAGAAATTACAAATTTGGTTGTCAGGTAATTTAGTTTACTACATGTGAACATATAAATTGATTATCTATTTCTAGGTTAACAAATACCATAAATGTTAGAGGAAAGCAACTTGTCACAAGATTAAACGAAGTTTGTGATAACAAACAGAAAACATTGGATGAGAAAAAAATAGCGCTTAATCATCTTTCCAAAATAACTGATCATTGTATCCAGTTTACGCAGAATGCATTAGATAATGGTAGTGATAATGCTCTCTTGTTTTCTAAGAAACATGTCACCAATCACCTACAGAGAATCAAATCTCGAAGAGCAGACATTCCTAATCCAGAAATTCCAGTTCGTATACATTTAGCATTAGATAAAGTTCCTGACCTCATTAAAGGTAAGTTTGTATCTCATTTAATTAATTTATGATTTTTGCTTATAAATTATTTCTTACCAAGTGGTCAGTTGCAGTGCCGTCTAATGCGTGACATGCGCCTTGAGCTTAATACTTAAAAATACAATATTTATGTGTTAATGCCTTGGTTCCTATTTTTATTGAAATGAATTGTACTCTGTTTGCACAATATTTTTAAAATTATTGATAAATTTTAAAAAATAAGAAACATTAATATATAAAATGTAGTGTACTTAAGCATGACTATTTTCTGGTAAGAACATGCTCTGTGTAGAATGAGTTAGCAGCAAAGTTAGAGCAAGCTAAGCTAGTCACCTATAGATGTAGCAACTGCCGCATGACTATTGATGATTTAACAATTCTTGTATTTACTGTACTTGTCTACTGCTTTGAGTACCAGTATTTGTGTCTTTGATTTTTTGTTGTGTTGGTTTCTATTCTAAGTCTTGCAATTATCATTCTATCTTTTTTACTTGTATTTTTCAGGTACTTTGGTAGGTCTTCAATAATGTTTTCATAATTTATAATAGGGGTTTTGCCATGGTTACTGTTGATGTTTTGGTAGTAAATGGTTTCTAAACATTGTGTTGTTGTGACTCACCGATTAGTTACTGTTTACTCTGAATGTACCAACTGAAGAGGTCAATTTGGAAGTTGTTTAGTTTGTTTGGTATGTCAAATTCAAATATGATGACGTATAATGACAGAAACATTCTTCTGCAAATTTTAAATCACTTCTTTCTCTTAGTTTTTCTTGGTGTATTGTTTATTTTCTATTATCTCATCTTTTATTACTTCTTCTAGTGCTATGTATGGGGTGTTTCTCTATTTAACCCTTTCGCTACGGAGTGCGAATTTCATATGGGTGCCCCGTGTACCGGGCCAGATAGTACTATACGTGTACGTACGTCTTTCGCACCGCAAGCACATACCGGCGTATATTTACGTTCTTCGTTCTTCAATTTGATGAATTTGTAAGATTTTTTGTAAGTGGATAAGGGAAATATATACTGATAACATATAAAGCAAAGTATTTTATTTAGAAAATACGTAATACAAAATAATTACACGTCGCAAATAACTTACAAACTTACAAATGCCCACAAGTAAGGGCGCGCTTTTTCTGTTTTTATGAAAAACTATCCCCTTAAAAGTTTACAATATGTTTGAGGGCCACACACAAAATTTCAATCTCTTAACAAAATTTCTTCTATGTTTTTTGTCTCCCATGTTTTTACTATTTTGATTAGTCAAAATCTATTACTTAATCCCAAAAATGTTTGATCTTGGCTTTCAGATCTGCTACATTCTAAAATACTAATCAAGTTTATTCTGTCAGTTCTCATTAACTTTTAGTCCTATTTGATATTTTTGTTAGCTTCTATTTTTTCATTCTTTTTTATCTCTAGTTATGTAGTTATCAAGTCTTTGTATTTTGTTATCTCTCTCTTCTTTCAAGATATTTTTGTTTTATTTTTATAGTAGATTATACATTCTTAGCCTGATAGTCAATTATATATATAATACTCACAATCTATAGCAAACTACAATACAATGGTTAATTAAATTAATATATTAATGTTGATTAATGACAACTATTTTTCTTCAATTTCAAATTATAAGCTATGCACATAATAGCAACCTTTGCATTAAGACACATGTTTTAGCTAATGTATTGGTTTTATTCATATTTTTGTCTACAATATTCAATATATTGTAACCATTATAATATAATAAAATAATATTGATTTCGTTTGAATTGAAATTAATTTATTTTGTTGCATGTCTTCCTGTGTTCAGGATTAAATAATGGTAAGAATATTTTGGTGTTGCTACCCAGTATTAATAAATGTACACAAAGTTTTTTAAACTATTTAATGTTTTAGTGATATCAAGCATTGGACAAATTATTGTCGATGGAAGAATATACCCTTCGCAGACTCCATCTCCAAATGCGATGCCCCCGCAAAATTCTCCGAGCCCTAGCCACATGCAACAGGGGCAAGCACAGCAGCCACAACAACAACAGCAACAACAACAACAACCACCAAGTTATCAACAAAATAGAATGTTAACACCATATGGGCAACAGTATGCCACCAATATGAATCAAAATATACGACCAACTTTGAATCAAATGTCAATTCAACAAAATAGGCCAAACATGCCTCCTCAATCAATGAATCATCAAAGTATGCAAAATGTACAAAATATGAATCAAAGTGTACAAAATTTAAACCAAAATACTCAAAATATGAGTCAAATGGGTAAAGTTACAATTACTTTACAAATTGATAATTATTTACAGAATTTTGTTTGTTAGGAAATATGGGACCAAATATGGGACAAACTTCAATGGGTGGAATATCACCTATGACTTTAGCACAACAATTAAATACAAATCTTCAGGGAAATTTGCAACGCATGCAGATGCATAGACCTGGTATGAGGTATCCTCATAGTATGCATCCTAGAATGGCAAATAGTGGAATGACTAACCAACAACAGGTAAGTCGAGACTATTGTTGTTAATACATGTACTAACTCCTTTTCTCAATAGTGTTTAATTATGTTCTCAATTATGAATATAATGGATAGTTTAGTTGCTTGTGGTTGAATGTGCATTACGAGTATACAATAATTTGCTCATTATTCATAATTTTGGTTAACATTATAAGTAAATTATTATATGCACGTTATGCAGTTTTAACATGAATTTCTATTATTGCAGTATTTTAAATAAACAAATAATATACTATATAAGTTTGGTATTAATACAATTTTGTTAATAATAACACATGTGAAAATTAACTTTGAAATCATTAGATATAATTTTATTATCACAAATACTGAATAGCGTTATGTTTTTATTTTAAATACTTGAATTATAATCGATTTTATTTAGGATCAATAATACTGTTTTTATATTAATAGAATCTTCTTATATTTAAAATATTCTGTTGAGAAATAAGTTTACACACTTAGCTAGCACAAGATATAAAATATTCAAATACTATAAAAAAATACTTATTATAATTTAGTTCATTTCTAATTAAAAAGATAGTTTATGTATGATACTGGGTGCGCCATCTGTTGCGATAGCATTTGAAACTTGAATAGTTCCGCCAGTTTTTGACGTATTGATATAGTGCCTTGTTCGACGCGTCATTTCAGTCTATTTTGTGCCATGAATCAACTAACACCGATACAACGAGCAGAAATCGTAAAATTGCATTTTGAAAGTGGGTCTTCCATTGTCAAACGGAACGTGCCTACAAACGTTTATATCCGCCTGAAACACGGCTTTCACACACCACAATTCGCAATTTGGTGCAAAAATTTATGGCCACCGGCAGTTGTGCGACCAATTGTCAACCCAGAAGACCGAGACCAAGGCGCTCAAACGAAAATATCGCTGCCGTAGAAGCCGATGTTCGTGAAAACCCAAACACATCGTATCGACGCCGTGCATTACAGTTGGGCTTGGCTGCAACGACATTGCGGCACATTTTGAAGGACGACTTGCATCTTTTTCCTTACAAAGTGCAAATTACACAACGTTTGTTGCCGCAAGACAAGCCGCGACGTATTGCGTACGCTCATTTCGTCGAAAACATGCTCCATGGTGACGGTGAGTTTTGGTTCAAAATCATCATGAGCGATGAAGCCCATTTCACATTCAATGGCGCGGTTAATAGGCAAAACTGCTGCTTTTGGGCCGACGAAAATCCTTGTGAGATATTCGAGGACCCTCCCCATGATCAAAAAGTGACCGTTTGGTGCGGCGTATTGGCCAAAAAGATCATCGGGCCGTATTTTTTCGAGAACGAGGCTGGCAACGCCGTTACGATCAATGGCGAGCGCTACAGAGCGATGCTGCGTGACTTTGTGTTTCCGGAAATGACTGAAAATGACATGGCTCACTTCTGGTTCCAACAGGACGGAGCCACACCACACACTAGCCGCGATTCAATGACGCTACTCCGCACGATGTTCGACCGACGCGTCATATCGAAAAACGGCGATTTCGACTGGCCGCCGCGCTCACCTGATTTGACGCCGCCGGACTTCTTTTTGTGGGGGTATTTGAAGAGCAAAGTTTACATCGACAAGCCGCAGACCATACCTCAGCTCAAAGCCAATATTCGCCGGGAAATATCGCTTATTACCACCGAGACGCTGGAATATGTGATGCAAAATGCACGAAAAAGGGCATTGTTTTGTATAAAAAATAAAGGCGGTCATTTGTTGGATATTATATTCAAAACATGATGGAAATAAAATAGAAAGGAACAAATAAAGTTTGTGTAAAAAAAAAAAAAAAAAAAAAAAGTTGTCCACATCAAAAGTTATTCAAGTTTCAAATGCTATCGCAACAAATGGCGCACCTGTTATGATAGGAGAGTTCTTACATTTGGATAGAGATTTTTTTTTGGCGTTTTTGGAATGCCAATATCTTAGCAAAGAGTTAGTATATACATGATTTGGTAAAAAATACATCATTAAATAGATAATAGATAAGTAGGTTCTATTATGCAACATTTTTAAATTTATATATCATTTGAGAAATATTTTTTTTTATTAGAGCGTTAAATTCATTATAAAAATGTTTTCAAGGGCATACTTAAATCAAAATCATTAAGATGTGAGAGTCAATTATATTTCCATGTTTCTACGTAGATATCTATAAAGAAACATTTTGATATTATGTCTGCAGGTGCATGCAAATTTTTAAGCTGATAATATCATCAATTTTATTTTTTTTTTATATAAATTGATCATTATTTATCAGAGAGAGTAAACTGGATATGACATCACCAGTTAAAAATTAACTCAATAGGAGTGTCATTCTATGTTCAGACATGAAATTGAAAATTGAATCTGAAAGTTTTTTTTTACTTCTTTATTCTAATAAATTTATATTGGGGATTGCAGCTAAGGAATACGCTATCTGGTGGCAGATTTATTCATTTCATTGTCGCTTTTGATACTATACAAGCCAGGCAGCCTTGTGAGCTGCAGTTAATGGAAGCCTTCAATGGTTGGTATGAATGAAAACTAAAAATAGAATTTTTTCTGCAATTCAACACGTGGCGATCATGAGCTCTTGTCCAGTCCAGAACAATGGACCTTGTTGTGTGAAACTTATCTTATGTGGCCATCTGTCTAAAGAGTTGATCTTTATGAATATTGCAGCTTCAAAGATGCCTTCAGGCTGAAAGATGTTGCAGTATATCTTTTCCAGTCCAAGCTTACTGTATTCTAGATTTCACCAAGAGACAGGTCTGTTTTTTTATGCTGATAATTTGACTCTTGAGCACGGGTGGTGCATTTCATTTAAAACTGAGTATTACAATAGAAATATATAGATAAAATATCAACTTTTAAACTAACATTGTCATTAGTTTTCTGCTTCTTTTGTTTACTTTGTATACTTTTTATAGATCTAGAACATCAGTAATCTTATATCTTCTTCTTTTGAAATACTCTGCTACCGTTTTTACAGCATACATATTGAACAATGTTGGAGATAAATCTTTATTATTTGTCTCAAACCATTCACTTCTTTTTTCGTGTAACCTGATTGCTACTTTTTCTCCCATATACAATTACCAGTCGGTCTTATCCATACCTTTTTTTTTTTTGAAGTTGTATTTAATTTTAGTATTTCAATTTTGATCTTACGTTATGACATTAGAAACAACTTTATAATATTTTAAATTTTGTACTTTGTACTTTATTTTTAACCTAATTTTCTTACTTTTTTAAAACATTGTATATTATATCAACATTCTGATTATGGTTAACAAGTTTTTATAAAGAATAGGAAATTAAAATATATATCTAATAAAAAACTTAATGAATTGTTTAAATTTGGTTTTACCGTCAATATTGTTAACAATTAATTTTTTTTTAAAGTAAATAATTATAAGTTATTAATAATCTACTTGGACAAAAAATAAGTACAAATTAAAGAGTACTAATATCTCAAAAAGAAAAATGTTTTGTAATAAACTATTGGAGCACTCAGTTACTTGAAACGTTCAAAAAGTACTGCATATCATTGTTGCTGGGAAATATCTCTTAAATAGCTCAGGCACTGAATTTAATTTCTAGTTTCTGCATGCATAGTTCAATATATTAGACTTTGATTCATTTACTGAAATTACATACAGTAATTTTTGAAAAATAATAAAAACAAAACCTTTTTTAGCTAAATATGTTGAAGGATTTACTATATTGACTTTATAGTCAGGATAGCACTGAAGGATTTACTATATTGACTTTATAGTCAGGATAGCACTGAAGGATTTACTATATTGACTTTATAGTCAGGATAGCACTGTTTGCAGCATGCAGATGTTTGGCGAACGAAGTAAGGGCGGCAGACATTGAAGTAACACTAAAACACTAACTTACTGAATACGTGTCATAATATAATATCTATATTTTAAAAACAAGGATTTAAGAGTTTTCATGCACTAGGTCCACAAAGCATCATGATACTTACTGTCAAATCTAGGAGGTATTTTCTTGACAATGAAGATATGAATATACTATAATGCAGGAAATAATATTAAAACAAAAATTCAGTTTACGTATATAAATTTATTAAAATAATCTTATAGTATTTGTCTTATATCTTGTTAGCTGAAAAATTGAGTTAAAGGGTTAATAATATTTGTATATAAAAGTTATTTCTAACTAGACACAATGTACTAATGTTGTGATGTTTTAGGGTTTTCATGCTCCGTTTTGGTATGAGAACACCTATTTTCAAAACAGATAATTTTCTCAATCAAGTCCATCAACCATCAAAAATCTACGATATTAAAGTAGCTCGTATCATTGGTGAATGAATTATTAAATTAACTCACATTTGTTGTAAATATTATTAGTATAAAAATAGTGTTATTGAGAGTATCATTTCATATAAAGAAAATAAAGTATTATTATTAAAATATATTTGGTCTTCATTTAACCGTCATTAATTAATATTTGTTAAACAAATATTAAATAAAATATTTTTCGTAGGTAACCTCTTCAACACATCCTCAAGGTATGATGCATGAACGCAATAATTTGCGTGGTCTATTACAACCTAACGGCAATGCAGTTTATGTACAAACAGGGCCAGGGCAATATCAAGCAGTTCAACCACAATTTGCACAGCAATTTGCAAATAGATTCCAGAGTCTTCAATATAGGCCGCAGTCACCAATGTTACCTCCAAGTCATCAACCACACAACAGCAATAACAGACTTCCTGCGATCGCACCTAGGCCTCATAGTCAAGGTTTCCAATCTCCACCATTACAAAGACAGTTAACACCACAAAGTACTTCAAAATGGCATATACCACAACAACAAGGATCTGAGGCTAATGTAACTTATAACCACTCAAAAACAAGTGGAATGCCAACATTAAATAATAATTTTAAAATAATGTTAAAATCTCAAAATCAAGAAGGGAAAAATCCTTTATCGGGAGCTGTTACATCAACAATTCCAAAAACTCCGAGCCCAAATCACATGCAAGGTTCTACTGAAAAAAATCTTGATAAGTTTTGTGAAGATTCAGTTAATGATTTAATGGCCACAATTGCAAAATTAGATTCTAATGGTGTGCAAGTGTTGGCCGAAAACCGTCCTAAAACAGGTAGTTCACCACATGTGGATAGTTCGACAGGTGATGCAATTGCCGGTTCAACAGAAAAATCTAAAAGTGATAATATGGAAATGAGCAAAGATGATCCAAATGAGGATTGGTGTGCTGTTTGTATGGATGGTGGAGAATTAGTGTGTTGTGACAAGTGTCCAAAGGTTTTTCATCAATTTTGCCATATACCCAATTTAAGTGTAGAGTAAGTTAAACGTTTTTTTATTTTATAATACCTACAAATTATTGTAGGGCAATCAATGCTGAACCTTTAAGGTACATTTCCTATGATGCGTTTGACTTGTGTATTTATTTATGGAAGATTTTACATTTACGCAGGAACAACTATATATTACTTTTAATTAACCCTTAATAATCTAATATAATAATCTGTATTCAAACCAGATATTTGATATTTTTTAACAGTGCAATACAAAAATTAAATCTCTATTACATATTATATACATATAATAAGATATGTATTAATAAATAATAACACTTTTTATTTTGATTCATTCTGAATGTGTTTTGTCTGAGTTTGCACTAAATGGTATTGAAGTATTGTTGGTTTTTTTAGAATTGGTGATTTTTTCAAATTGTTGCTATGTTTATTGTTTATATGATGTGGTTTGGTATCTCTTTATCATAAAATTAAATTAATTCATGTTTTATATATTTGCAAAAATTATTAATTAAAAAGAAATATACAATTTACTTCACTAGCAGCTGGATTAGATTTTTTTACTGTGTTTATAATGTGATGATAAAGTTGGTTGTGAAAAGAATTATACATTAGTAAAGCTCCGTTAATCCGAATCGCTTAATCTGAATGTCCTTGTAGTTTGGACAAAACTAAAAAATGTAAATTTTACATTATGTACCTCATTCGCCAGACTAAAATATATCGGAGTTTCTCTTAAGATTTTTTCTTGAAAATTTGTTCTATTCTCATTATAATAAAAGCTTTATTATTTAATGTGGCTTTTGCTTAATTATTTTATGTTCCAGTAATCCGGATTGATTAATAATTCGGATCAAGCCATGTTTTAATGGATCCGGATTAGCGGAGCTTTACTGTAGTTAAAAAAAGAGAGCACTACCAACACTTTTCTGTAACAATAATAATTGAGTGAGTTTTGCTATTGATAATTTTACAAAAAATTATTTTATAAAAAATGACTTTACATACAGATTACATGCAAATCAGTATTTACAATAAATTAAATGAGTTTAAGTTATAAATTTTTAAAATAATAATTTAATTTGATTTTAATGTATAAAATAATCCCAAACTTTAATAATGACCCTGTATAAATTTTGGAGGTTTTGTTTACAACACATCACATCACAATACGCACGTCACCCTCAGCATAGGAAATACACCTTAAGAATGAGTAACATTTTTTAAACATTAATTCATTCATATTTAGAAGGTTGCCTGGTTTTAGCAAAAGGTTGGAGTTGTTTGCTCAGGTCTCCTATTTACACAATCAAACAATATGTTACTTGGTTACAGTAAACAAGCATTGCTATTAAATATTATGTCTTCTTTAAATATAAAAATGTAGTTAAATTAATTAATTATTTTTTACACATAATTCATCTATTAAGTTAGCGGATATTAACGAGCAGTGGTGTAATTCTATAACCACAAAAGTATTACGTGCTTTCTTAAACTTAACCTAATTTAAAACCACTAAATATGTAAAAAGATCGCATCTAAAGCAAGATATTGGTCTCCCTCTAGGTCATCAAACAATTTTACTCCGCACTCCTCCTATATCATTTAGAGGCAAAACCAGGCAACCTTTGATATACGTTTATCTACCAACGTTGGTGTTCCACTCTTTGTACATATAAGGCACAGCTGATACAAAGGGCAAACTCGAAGGGGAACATTTTTTTATTTTTGGCTTCTAATAAGTGTAAAAATATTGTGGTGGGGTTTTATGATTGCTTTACAAAATATAAAAAAAAAAAATTAAGGTTGAAAAAAAGAGCATGCTTCTAAGAGCAGCAGATTGATAAATTCAACATTATTGCCAATGCTGTGCACCTATAGTTCTTGCAATAATTTTTATTACGCTAGGTGATTGCAATAATTGTGATTATAAAAAAGAACTTTGCCTTTTGTATACACAATGCCTTGTATCAACAAGATGTATGGTTGGTATGCAATTACATCATACTATATAGATCTCTGAAACATATATTATTGTACTTTTGGTATTGTCAATATCCTTATGGGATTTATAGTTTTAATTTTCTAAGTATATATGTATTTCAAAATATTAATACGAAATAACAAATTTCAAATTAACAATGCGAGACGAATTATGTTATTATTAATGTTTAGAGATATTACAAGAATGATTATGAGTTGTTAAGAATGTGCTTAAATTAAATAGTTATAATATAATTATTTTATACAGGGTGTTAGGTAAACATTTGGCAAAAGTTTAAAGGGTTATTCTTTGGCCTATTCTAAGAATATTTTGTCCTATGAAGATTTCTGAAAAACCCTTTTGTTTTGAAGATACAGAATGAATAAAATTTGCGACAGTTACAACATTTTATTATCAAACAAAAAGTACATGTAAAGTTGCTGAATCTACAATAAATCTTTGAATGTTGACAAGTTATCATTAACAATTTTTTGTAGTTGATAAACTCATTGGTGTATACTTTTATTTACATTAATGATTTCAACAAATATCGAATATGGTTGTCGCAAACCTAATACCCTGTATAACTAATTATAAAATAAACATACAGTTTGTTTTATAAACATTTTGATTTCAGAGAGAGTGATACTTGGCAATGTTTGTTATGTATGAATTTTGCTGATGTTCCGAATACAACAGGCCTGATGGAAAACGAATTAACAAGTCGCCAGAAAAAAGTTTGTGAACGAATTGTACTTGAATTATACTGTCAGTATGAACCAAGTTTACCATTTAGAGAAATCATCGGACAAGAGGTAATATTTCTATATTTATTTATTGTTTGTTTTCTTTTCCTTTATAAATATATTTAGTTCTATGTATCATTGTGAAATTTAGTATATTAATAAATGGCTAACATTGTAATAAAAATACTTAACACGTTCACTGCGGTTCATACTCCCGGGGGCTAGTATCGCATATAAGTCATGTGAGCCAGTAATATTCTCAAAAGTGCTGCAATTTACGATTGCTATAGAATATAGACTTTTGTACTAATTTAAAAGTAACATGTTGCATGTAGAAACTTTCAAACTATCTGGCCCTTAAGGGTTTTTTTGAGTGTCATAAAACTTCGAGCACAACTTGCAATTTAACACTTTTTTTTTTAATTTTTTTTTTGCAACATTTAGAGAACGAAGTTTCCAATGTAATGAAATAAATGACAATCCAAAATCTTCAATTGTTTATTAACCCTTAAGTAGTGCTACATCTTTCATAACTTAAGTTGTCGCTAGGAGCACTTTATGCTCCTCTTTATATTTGTTATAAATAAAAAGATAATAAATAAAAATTGTTATAAAAAAGTTTATTTATATATCTGATACAAATAAAACTTATTTATATTTATTTTTACATTTTAAAAGTTAAAACTATTTGGTTATCAAAAAAATAGTATGCACATCTTTCACATCTAATGGTGGTTTTATTTCTTTTTGCGGGTGGACACAATACATTTACCACATCTCTTTTGAGCAATTTTTTCTCTGCGGGTTTTTAAATTTTAAAAGAAACAATTTTATATGTAACGGTAACTTTTTAAGTACTAGAAATAATATAACAAAATAATTAAAAGAAATATTTCTGTTTCTTGTCGCTATGAGCACTTTATGCTCTCAGATGAAACAAAACATTTAAACACGTGTAACTTTGTAACGCACTGTTCCTCAAATAACATATTTACACAAACACTGAATTATATCATTCCCATAGACTCACAAAAGTAAGAATTATTTTTTGACAGAATGATGTTGCAATATTTGACGCTTAAGCACTGAGTGCGTCGTAGCGACCACTTAAGGGTTAAGTTTTCAAATTAAATTGAAATTTTTTTGTCGAAATATTAGTTTACTAACTTTAAATTTAGTAGACTTTTTATTGAGCTTTAAAGTTATTTTTCTAAAATAACAATTGTTATAGTAGCAATTTTTTAATATTGAGATAATCGTCAATTTACTTGTGAATAGCAATGACAATTTCGGAAAACTGCTTACCTAAAAAATAATTTTAAATTTTTAAATGGAACATCAAAAAAGTGCGTTTTTTTTGAGTGTCATAAAACTTCGAGCACAACTTGTGCAAATTAACTCTTTTCTTTGAAATTGGTTTTTTGCAAGGTGTAGAGAATGAAATTTACAGTGTTATGAAATATATGAGAATTCAAAATCTTCAATTGTTTATTAAAGTTTGAAATTAAATCGTGAATTTTTTGTCCAAATATTTGCTTACCACACAAATTTGTAGACTTTTTATTGTGCTGTAAGTTCTCTTTCTAAAATAACAATTAATCTATAATAAAATGTGAAATTTGAACTTGCCGCGTGAAAAGTAAAAGTATTTTGAACTTAGTGATATTTACTTCTCACTAGGATGCATTATAAACAAAATTTGCACTTTCTGAGTTTTTAATTTCATAGAACATTAAAAAATTGTAAGGTGAGTATGTTTAAATCATTTTTCAACAAAACTACTTAATCACTTTTACCTTTAAACCACCGACGGTATGATAAAATGTGAAATTTGAAATTTCCAAAAGTATTAATTTTTTAAAATTTGGTACTGCAGCTACATTAATTAAAATGATAATGAATATAAAAAGCATTTTGTTGTGAGATACTGTTGATGTTGTGATATCAAATGGTTTTAAACCGTTGTTTTGTCGTGACTTACCGCTTATTTACTTTTGACTTCAAATGTACCAACTAGCGAGGTGAATTAAAAATCGATGAAAACAAATAATTAGAGTTGAAATAGTTCTGAATTTTTTTTTCAAATTGACGTTTTGCAACGGTATTGTAGTAAAGAGAATTTTATTATTGTCTTTATTTTTAATTCTTTTAATATGGACTACATATAAGCTTACACTTTTCATATTCAATGTTTAAAATTGATACATTGGGTAAATGTATTAATATTATTATTAATAATAATGAAAAAAGGATAAAAAAAACTATATCGTAGCGACTTAATCCTATCATAATGATTATCGAATTGTAACAAGATCGTTATGAGTTATAAAATAGACCAGTAAATGTACCTACTTTTTACAATAATTTTTGTTTTTAATTCATAAGTTTATAAAAATAAATTATAATACTAAAATATTTAAATTTTGAGCCATATTTGTTTTGCTCTGTAGCGATGATGTAGTGATAAAAAGACTACTCTGAATCAGGTTGACAAATTTAATCTGCTGAACATGAAAAGGAGAGCCTAGCGCAACTAGTGGCACAGACACCGAAAACTTTTTTAAAGATATATACAGTTTTCCAAAGCGTTTTTTGAATTATTAATTGGTAAAGTTGAAGAAATGTTAAAATATCGTGTTTTCTGATCTTTAACCTGTAAAGGTGCGAGAAGAAAGCTTGATATAACAAAAATCATAATGAGTTTGGCATACTGATTTTCTACGAAATACTTGTGGCATAGCTGTCTATGCTATGAACATGTGTTAATTCAGATTGAAAATAAAAAAATGAGTTTTTTGGTTAGTCGGTGGGTGTGAACCGACTATTTTTTCTAGTATTGACAGTTTTCTGTTGCACCATATCCGTCTGTAGGAACCCTCCTGTAACACTTAAAAATTGACTGATTTGAACTGATCGATTTCTGTCCGTTATTTGAAAATAATGAATTTGTGGTACCGGATTCATCAAAGTACATCTTTTTCAGAGGTTTTAAATGATATTAATGAACGTTTAGTGGTGTATTGGATATCATACTTGCCTAACACGCTAAAGAGGTTTTTACTGGGCAAAAATAACTAAAATTTATTTAATTTTTTTAATTATTTATAATTATAGGTTCCAGCTTTAGTCTAACATGAGCATCTTGTTTTCTTGTTGTAGTGGTTATTAATCTGTTAACAGATTTTTTTTTTAATAATTTTTATATAAGTTTTTTGGACTCAGTTCTAACGTTTTTCCAAGCTTAATTATTAATGGTTCCATAATTATACAGGGTGTCAATAATCTACGTGTGTTCTATGGTTAACCTTGTTATTTTAAATGTTTCAGAGTTGGTTAAATTAGCAAAGTTGGGCAGAATTTCCAGAAAAAGGTAATGCCATTTTTAAATTTGTCATAGGTCTTCAACTTTTTTAAATATTCCAAAAAAACTAAAAACGGTTGTTTTTTTAAAACTTAAATAACTTTTTGTCTATTTACTCTAGAGCAAAAATAAAAAAATGTATTCTGTAGATATTTTTGTGTAGAATTCAAAGAAATTAAGAAAAAAGTCATGGCATTTTTGATTTTTGAGATATAAACCAAACTTGCCTTTTTTTAAATGGCAACCTTAGTTGGCTATGAGTTTATTGAAAAGCTTATAACTTATAAATCTGTAACATTTAAAATAACGAAGTTACCCATACAACACACGTTGATTATTGACACGCTGTATATATTCTTACTTTATCTCACTTAATAGACCATTCCGTTTATCATATGTATATATTTATTCTAATTAAGAATTTATTATTTTTATTACTTTTATCATTTATATTATTTGTCATTGTATTTTATTTTATTATCTGTGTATGTATTTCTATTGTACATTGAAAGGAACAAAGAATTCAGTTTATAAATATTATTTGGAGTTTATACATCGTCACACCATTTGTACAATAGCAAGTAAGCCAAAATAAGAATTAATTAAGTAATATTTTAAAATGTATAAAATTGTAAACAACGACAACAATTGCATTTAAATTAAAAAAAGAACAAATATTTGTGAGGTAAAGTGAGTATTTTGGTTTATCTCACTTGGAAAAAGGAAAGCACTTAGTATGATAAACTTGTCAATTGTTTTTATTTATTTTGTCAAGTAAATTTGAAACTAATCAGGGCGGCGTTCTTCAATCTCTTCGTCGAAAAATATTGGAATTGTGTCATTGCAATTGAAAAACAACCGATCGTAACTTTCCGGTAAAACAAATCGATCCAAACCAACCGTTTCGACAATCCAGCAGGAATAATTACAAAATTAATGAATTATTATTATTGGTTAAGTAATATTTCTATATAAGTTAATTTTGCTATATTAGCCATTCAAACTAATGCGAACAAGAACTGAACGAATTTGTTTGTTTGTTTGTTCCGATTTAAATGTACCTTAACATACTGTTTTTTTGTGTATTTCTAGACTGATCTACTTTGAATTTATTCAGTGTATATGATTATTTTCAGAATACAAGTTATCACGAAATTATAACGAATCCTATAGCATTGGATACAATTAGACATAAATTGGATTGGACATCATCAGGCAGATATACTTCTCTTGAACATCTAGTTAAAGATGTACGACTGATGTTTAAAAATGCTTATACATTTAATCCAGTAAGTTTATTTTTCATATATTTATAATTACCAATTATAAAGATATATAATTTTATTACAGATTGATAGTCAAATCTATGTTGATGCAAAAACACTAGAAAAGTTTTTTGATGAACAATTAGTAAAATGGTTACCTGAATATGCCTATGAAATGTTTGAAGATGATGAAATTCAACCTCCAATTAAGAAATATAAACGAATCATTAATGATGACGAGTAGTTACATAAATATAATTGGCAGTTAGCCATGTAATGTTCAATGTGTTTGAAAAAGCAATTGTACCAATGATCCTATATTATTGGCCGTAATATTTTTTGTTAAAGTATAATGTTTTTATTTATATTGAAAGTTTATGTAATGAAATATAATTTGTTATAAATTTGGATGTATAATAATAAAACGCAAGAAATAGTGACATGATGCTATAAATTCTGTAGAGATCAATACATATCGCAAGCATGTATATGTACATGATGCATCCATATTTATTTGATTTTTTTTTTATTACTTTATTTTAAGTTGTAGTAAATCCCATAATTTTAATTGCATTAAATAAGTAAATATGATGGTGTTCAAAAACAATAGGATCCTATGTACAGCTTTGTAAAACTGAATCTGATTTAAATCTCATTTAAGTTAATGAATGTAAAATATAATTTAATTTTTATTCCATTTTAAAAAGACATTTATATTTTATCATCAACTATATAAAAGTACTACAATATAAACAATTTTAGTTCTTCCAATATATTTTTGTAGTATCGTATGTAACTTAAAATGTTATAAAACTGTAACTACAGTGAGACACAATCTGTGTAGATATTTTTGTATTAGTAATTACAGGGTTAATGCACACCTTGTTCTAAGAATTAAATATTTTTTTGGTTAATTATTGTTAAAATTTTATTTAGTAGTTATGTGGTAGAGTTTAGTATCTTGTCTATTTTCAACAATAGCATTGGTTGACATTACTTATATCTTTTATAGTATTTACATCTGTTTATTATCTATAAATAAGTTCAAAAGTGTGTTGTTTTATTTAACTACTTTTATAACATTAACTGTGCAAATATATTTCTATTGACTATTTCTTTCTATTTTATTTAGTTTTTAACGATACGCTAAATATGATGATGTCTTTATGTTGTCAGTAGTTAAGACATTTTTGTGAAATGAATGAAAATCGACTTTCATGGGTAGTAGACCGTGTCTGGTTTTTTTTTTATTATAACGAACTTTTAGGGAATTTGCCTCAGGAGTTTCCTGAATTATGAATTTTTTTGGCAGCATTGTTTACGACGTATAACCTTAACTAAACCCTCAAAAGTTTGTCCTGTTTACAGTTGAAGTTTTAAATATTATAGTTTTAATTTGACCTATTCTGAAATTAATTAATAATCGTTTGTGAATGAAATTCGGGATGTGAACACTGTAAACCAGACTGCTTCAGTCATTTTGATTGTAGACCACCGACTTGGACTCTGATATATGTAACATATACAGGGAGTTTATAAATGAATGGGATTATGTAATAACTTTAAATGTGCCGCTTTTTTTAAATTGTTTACTATACTATTTGTTTTGACAGATCAACTTTGACAGCTGTCAAGCAAACATATGAAAACATATGTAGTATAATGCGCGTTCGTTTCGCCAATATCACTGAAATTTTGATCACTTGGTGATGATAAATTAAACGAGTTTGGTGACATAAATTTAAAAATATGGCGAGTAATGAATAAAACAATTTGAGATAAGGTGAAATTGGTTATTCTTTGTTATGTATCATGTTAAACAATAAGTAAGTAATATTTTAGGTCATCACCAAGTGATCAAAATTTCAGTGATATTGGCGAAACGAACACGCCTATAGTAAACAATTTTAAAGAGGCGGCATATTTAAAGTGATTACATAATCCCATTCATTTATAAACTCCCTGTAGATTATGTCTGTTTGTTGCTCTGTCTTATAAACAATTACAAAACTTGCATTTTTATGATACAAATACGCAACTGAAAGTAAATTAATTTTGTCAATTAGTAAAAACAATTTAACTCAAGGTATTTTAAATTTTATAGTTTGAATGTGAATCTCTTTATTTTTATATTTACTTGAGATATTTGATTTGACCACTGGAAACAACTAGAGATTTTTTAATGACTTGTGTTTGCTTATAACAGGTTTATTGTCAACTACACTATTTTATTTTGTTTTCTAATGCTTGCCAAATGCGACAAGTATACGAAACGGAATAATTATTTATTTAAAACATTTAGCGTATGCTAATGATTTATTGCTAATTAATTATTAGCATACACTAGATATTTTAAATTTAAATATTAAACGTAAAAATACACAGTTACGAGGCCTCAAAGTAAATAGTTAACTGTTTACAAAAAAAGCTAGTAATTTATAATACATTATTTGTTAATTAATTTTGTACAGAATTAGAAAAAAAAATAATTTGGCATGTTTCACTCACTCTGCATATACAGGATTAGGGTGAGCACTTAGCATGGATGACATGCATAATGTACCACATTTTATGATATATTTAAAAAAAAAATATATTATTTTAATAAGTGATTTTTATTGTCAATTAAATAATTTTACTTGGTAAAATTTGAAAACTATTTATAACCTAATAATAACAATATTTTGAAAAATGTAGTCTAAAGTGGTATACTTGAAAAACAAAATGAATTTATTAGACTCGGAAACAGATATACAGAGTGAAAATAAGAAAACTTGAAACTGTGTTAAGAGTAATATAGCATTATAAGCGACAAAATTAAAAATATTGGAAAAAGTTGATTTGAATTTTTAATGCAAGTTCTGGGGATCAATTCTGATCTGGGTGACTTGTCATTGTTGCGTTTTTCCATAAAAATTATGTGAAATCTAAGTAGTATTTTGTCTCATTTCACTGACAAAAATAACAGCTATGAGTATTGCACAATATGAATACACTATCTGGCTCCAAATTTCTCAATAATTCTAAATTCTAAGAGAGCGCATATCGAACATGATCAAAAATATAATATAAGTACAAATGTTGATTTGTTTCTAATTTTTATATAATTATAAATACATTAAAAATTACTGGGCAAAAATAATTTTAATACAAGTAATTTATGTGTACAAGTTAGTGTGTGTGTGGTAAATATGAATTGTACTTGTAACACCTACATATTTTGATCATTGTATATAATGCTTTATTATTATTTCTTTTGTTTTTACAATTTATTTAAAGAAAAATGACAGTACTATGAAGTATTTGTTTAAATTGCATTTAATGTCGTAAGACTTCTGGGGAGATGTAAAATGCACAACAAAGAAAAATATAAATCAAAAGTTTTTGACCTTGGAACTGCTTTTAGCTAAATACAGTTACTATGTAGACACAGATCACCTTATACTACTAGAGTAGATAAAAATTATTATTCCTTACTTGAAAGGTAATTAAATTTTATATTCTGAAGTAAGATGCACAACAATTTTGGACATGGAGAGTAAAAAAATATACGATAAATATCCTATCCGTTGCAATATTGGTTTCACACTCAACGAGTTTAGAAGTACGGTTAAGAACGTACGTTGCTTACCGTTGCAATTTTGTCTTAAATCATAAATAATTGATCTTCTATTCCAAGGACAACTCTAGATTGTACCAGATAAATTAACAAATCGTTATTGAAAAGATTACAAAATTGTTTTAACTTATTTATTTACATTTAAATAATAGCCATGACGTTTTCCGACAAGCTTTATTATATATTTATTACACATAAATACACAAATAGGGTAGCTTATGGAATTTTCCGCCGCTTCATGAACTACATACTACTAGGTTTTTTTGCGATACTTAGTATATTTAACATTTTATCCAGCAACCACCAAGGTGCTAAGAATTTAAGAAATCCCAATTATAATAAATTTAAGAAAGATGGCAATTTTTCAAATATTTACAAATAATGTTGATCAAAATATATCCTAATTTTAGAGTAAATAAATTCATTGTTCTATAATGTGTAAGAATGTAAAAAAATGGAAAATATCAACTTTGGTTAAAATAAGCGTAATTTTTGTTCAAATTTTATAACATACAATTACATTAGGAACACTTTTTCCTATTTTTAATTTTGTCGCCAATATCCGGTACTGAGATTATAATTTGGTGGAGATAATTTTATGCAAAGTAAATTTTTACCCTTTTGGTAATGTCATGGAATGTCGTTTTAAACAAAAAAGTTTATATGAACACGATTTCTAATTTTATTTTTAATATATTTTAAACAGATAGCAAAAATTATCAAATGTTTTAGCATTATTAGTGCCAATAATGGATTCTTGTTAACAGTGAAAATACGAAATATTCTTTTGCCCACCTTGACCAAAAGTGCTGCAGCATAATTTTTGATACCTACTTGATTAGCTTATTTTTCTTTGTACCTTGAAGTCCGGAAAAGTGTAATGGCCGAATGACACTGCCTATAATTATATCTTGAATTATATTATAGATAAGGTTTTTGCAAGATTTTATTAATTTCATGGTCAGATAAAGACCAATGTGTAATTTACATAACGCACACAACACAAGGTTAAGTGGAAGAACAGTAATAAATTGAACTTGCCTTATTCATGTACATAGTTGAAATACAGACAATCGGGGCTATTCTCTATGCACATTGCTAGAAGTAAGCAAGATATATATCGCTAGCTAGAGTTTTTTATATTATTTACATTTTTTACGTATATTGGCGCAAGGGCGCTAACAAAATATAATTCAAAATAAAAAAAATATTAATTCATTAGAAAAATAAATTTAAAATTTCCAAATTATTTTTCAGAAAAAAGTTGAATTTTTATTTTGTTTGACTTAAAAAAAATTTTATACAAAGAAAATAAAAGTCTTGTTGCCTGTATATTTTTACATTTTTTAATGATTGCTTTGATGTTATTTTTCTTTTTATCCGTTTGGTTAAAATAAGCGTAATTTTTTTGATGTACACAAATTAATTTTTTATATTTATAATTAAATGAGGTTTATAATGTATAATTTTTGACAATTTCATTTCTATACATATATTGGTATGCTGCAGTTTCTATAAATTTAGATCAACTACGGTATATCGAACTACATTGAAAAAATGAAATGAGTTTTAAGAGAAGACTATTTTAGGTGAACAAATCGATGCTGCCAAGCCAAAAAAATCCGTTTTTAACACCTTTGTATAGAATTTTTTGTACTGCATCTTGTCCTATGATAAATGTTTTATATGGCTTCCTGAAAATACTGAGCATGTTTAAAATTAAATTTTAAGCACAAAAATGGCAAGTAATTTTCAGAGACTGATCCTAGGATACAGCAGAACTAATTTGGAATATCAATATGTACGGCAACCAGATCTCTTTTATTAACTATATTTGTACAATGAAAATGCTCTTATAAATTTGTTCCAATTTCTAAATCCTGCATATTTATCTATTCTTGTATAAAAACCAAAAGGCAAATTAAAATAATAAATTTGTAGTATACAGCACTAGAATATAATATATTTATAACAAAATTGCATTCGGTATTATTTAAACACAATAAATATTTTATAAATATATTTTATTATATATTATATTGCATATAATTTATAAAAGTGTATATATTATTTTTTTTCCTTGTCCTCTTCTTTTTCGGAAGCTTCATCCGATTCTGAATCACTCTCATCATAGTCTTCATCAGAATCATCTTCATCTTCATCATCATCTTCATAATTACCATATGTATATGATGAATCGCCACACCCATAGTCTTCTTCGTCGTCATCAAACGTAGCTTGTCCCTGTCTTCCAAACTTATGGCTCC
This sequence comes from Tachinus rufipes, assembly GCA_963932245.1. Classification (NCBI taxonomy): domain Eukaryota; kingdom Metazoa; phylum Arthropoda; class Insecta; order Coleoptera; family Staphylinidae; genus Tachinus; species Tachinus rufipes. The sequence continues at coordinate 62,966,837 of OZ010745.1, read as the reverse complement.
TTGCTAAAATGACATGTTTATTATATTGTATACAAAACATGGATTTACACATGAATACTTACTGGACATACTAAGATCCTTAGTTTGAGATGTTTCATATCCACATTTAGGACATGGGATTCCTTTATTTTTTTCATATTTAAAGCCTTTCCTACGTACATGATCTTCGCAATAGCATGTTTTGCATCGTAAACATGAATATTGTCCTAGCTTATTACATGATTGACCTATAATTTGAAAATTGCTAGTTATGCATTATAATGATTATAAAATTTCAAACATTTACATTTATAGTTCTCAGATTCAAGAACTTGACATGAAGCTTGATGTTCAAATTGGTCATCTTCACACAGGAAACTATCGCAAAATGAACATTTGAACAAACGTCCACCATGGTCCCATACACCACGTTCACACTCCGCACATATTGCTTCTTGCAGAGGACATGTACATGCATGGCTTTGTAAACATTTTCGGCCATGACATACCCATGCTTCACAGAAGTCACAAATGGCACCCTAGAAAAAAGTATATATAAGCTTAAAGATGGAAAGATTAAAACCAAATCTAATAAATGTCAATTATTAAAAATTTTAACAATTCCTAAGGAAGACCAGAGAGTAAATGATTATATTTAACCCACCTGATTAGGTACCCTATTGTTGAATGTATTTTTATATTAAATTATGTGTATGAATAAGAAATCGACAATAAAAAGCAATTATTATTATTTAATAATAATAATAATTTAAAACAATTAAATAATGTGTTTATTATTCTTAACTTATAATTATATTTTAATTGTTTGTTATTAACATTTTATGTTAAAATGGCAAATATAACACACATCCGCTAATCCAGATCAATTAAAACATGGCTTGATCCGAATTATTGAACAATCCGGATTACTGGAACAATAATAAAATAATTAAACAAAAGCCACAATACATAATAAAGCTTTTATTATAATGACAATAGAACAAAATTTTAAGAAAAAATGAAACCTCTTAAGAAAAATTCCGATAATTTAGTCTGGCGAATGCAACCTTGCTTAACCTTAGTTTATGTCTCATGACCTTTTAAAATTTATTAAACTCTCGGGTCTTTCATTTTTCGCTTATGACCGTATGACACTTACAATAATTATATCTTGAATTATATATATATATATATATATAATTATCTTAGACCATTTATACATATAGACACGCCTTCTGTTGATACAGCGTACCCAACAACATCGGGGAGCGTGATGTAACGCGTGGGTAAAATATTGAAAGCGTGAATGAAATAACTTATTTAATCATTCTAATTGAAATATTGATAAATCCTTTAATTAACTATAACTTACTAATTACTCTGTAATTAATTAATATTGTTTATTTTACACAATATTAATTATTTGATAAACAAATTAAATATAATTTTACTTTCTTACCTTATTCTTGATTCTATTCAAAAATAAAATTAAAGCATTACATACAAATTTATTCTATCAAAATAAATAATTATTTAAAAAATTATAAATAATTTTATTAATTTATAAATTTAACATAATATATATTACATATAAAGCTTCAACTAGGTTACGTGGTAAAATAAATATTTAACAAATATTGTTCGTATAACACAATATTACAGTTTGTGTATCAAATAAAAATACTTCCAGTAAAAATCAGATAATAATTTTGACAGACATATTTATTGTTCACGAAACAAAATTGTTTTTGTTACTCCTTACTTTGTTCGAATTTTTATACTGTTATAATACTATATAATATTTGTTGCTTTTATTTTTGCTTCAAGTTAATTGATTATTGGTTATTCTTCAAAAAATCACTGTGATACGAAATATTTATTGACTGATGATTATGATTAAAAAAATTAATTGTGTCAATTAAAATAACTTGATGTTACGATTTAAAGAATGTCTAATTTATTATCTTATGCCCAACATTATTTATATCATAACAATCAATAAAAATATAAAGACAAACAATAATGAATAACATCAAAATATAAATTTATGGTTGATCGTATCAAAGTTATCTTATAATTGCTTTAATTAATAGCAAAATAAATATGTACTTACAAGTGAAATGACACATCAGACCGATCTTTCTAAACAATTATATGCACAGCATGATTGCATGGTTAAAAATTGTAAAATTAAACGGCTAGATTTAAAATTCAAACCTTATTGTACCCGTTACGGCATTCTCATTCTGCTAGTCATTCCCACGCTACACGTCATGCACTTGCTTGGTGTTGACTTCCCTTCTATGCAAGCGAGATATACTACAGGGCGTGTCTATAAGTGTTTATGGTCTAAGATAATTATAGATCATCAATTTTATTTTAGATTAAAATATTAAAAATATTTTTAAATTTTCTTTATAATCAAAGCAAAAAATATACACATTAGTAGTTTTAAAAAAGTTAGGATATATTTTAAATGCTATTTATCTTAATTATAAAGAAGAACTAAAAATGTGCCTTAAATCTGCAATAAAATGTATGACCATTTGTGCTTTTTACAGACTTTTAAAGTTTGATCTATAATGATATATAATAATTCAAGATATAATTATCGTAAGTGTCATACGGACATAAAGCTTAGATTTGAGTTTAAGCTTGGTTCAAATCAGTTTTGTGTATTTTAATTAAAACATTGTCAATGTAATCTATCATAATTCATTATTTGTATCTAGCTCTAAAGCAGGAAAAAGTGAGACATTTTACACATTAGTAAAATTGTGACAATAATATGTTGTTTTGTCATTTTGCAGAGAAAAATTAAAATGTCATAAATAAAAAAAAATCAGAGATTTTCACTACCAACTTAAAATACATTTATTATTTTAATCTGAGATCACGTGTGAAATAATCTCAGTTAAACATAAGATTAAGCTAAGATTGAAATACCAGCCCTTACAGTTTATTAAAGTTTTACAATTCTATTGTTTTATGTATATCATGCCTTTACACTTACAGTATCCTTCTGAAATCTAAGCAGACTTACTGAAACTTACAGACTACATTTATCTCATCATCTAATTTCGTAATAAGAACATTGAAGTGAAAACTTTAATTTTGAAAAACCTGTCATATAAACTGTAAACTTCCAATTTGATAAAACAACTGCCAACTACTTCACAAATCTGGTCTATAAACTATCAACAAACAATGCAAATTTAATAAAAAACTATCAAATCAATCTATTATATGAGCCGTCTTTTGTCAGATGTATTGTCATCTATTCTCGACAAATCTGTCATTTAAACTGGCAACAGATAATTTAACAAAACAACTGTTAAGTGTCACACACACACATCTGTTGTATGAATCATATATCATATAAACTGTTCAATCTATCAATGTTTTTACAAATCTGTCATATAAACTGTTCATTCAACATGTCAATATGAAAATACAACTGTCTTCTGTTTTACAATCTTAACATATAAACTATCAATTCGATTTATGACAAACTTGCAGTAACATATGTCAATTTAATAAAAAAATGTCAACTCAACTGTCTCATAAATCCTTCATATGGACTGGTAATTTCACAAAACAACTGTCAACTGTTTCACAAACTTTTTAGATCAAATGTCAACTGTTAATATATATATACAGTAAAGCTCCGCTAATCCGTATCGCTTTAAACCAGATGTCCTTGTAGTTCAGACAAAATTAAAAAATGTAACTTTTACATTATGTACCTTGTAATCCGGACCGATTTAATCCGGATCGGCGGACCGACAATGGTTTCCCTACCTATCATGCCGAGAATCTTCCGACCAACGAAAAAGAAAAATGAAAATTCCAGAATTTTTAGTTTATTTCTACATAACACTAAAACGGCCACACAAAATATTAACTCTAGTCAAAAAATAAGAAACAATACAAAATTTGCTCAATGGAGGTTAAGCAAGGTTGCATTCGCCAGACTAAAATATCGGAGTTTTTCTTAAAAATTTTAATTTTTTCTTGAAACTTTGTTCTATTGTCATTATAATAAAAGCTTTATTACTTAATTTATTATTGTTCCAGTAATCCGGATTGTCCAATAATTAGGATCAAGCTATGTTTTAATTGATCCGGATTAGCGGAGCTTTATTGTATATATATGTACATATATATGAACTGCCTTAGAAATAATCAATTTCCTTCTACATAAATCTGTTATATGAACTGTCAACTAACAGATAAATTGCCTCACATATAAACTGTGAACTGTTTCCACAAATCTGTTTGCATAAACTTTTTACCGTCAGTTTGAAATATAAACTGTCAACATTCTTAAGCAAATCAACCTTTATATTTGAATAGTGAACTTTTTTTGCACCTTATTCGATATGCCATATATTAATTTTTGACATTAACTTAAACAACAGTTGACAGTATTGAAAATTGAACAATAAATTGCTGAAAAAGAGTTTCAATTTATTGTCAATAAATTGTTTAGTATTTTTTTAAGGATTTTTGTATTGCCACATCATACTACATAACATTGATATTTATTATACTATTTAAGAAAGTATCTAACTTAAAATCACAGTATCATCATGTAAATGTATTAAAATAGAATTCATGGATTCATTTCTGACATTAAACATTTTACCGTGAGATACCGTTGACGTTGTGGTATGAAATGGTTTTAAACCGCTGTGTTGTTGCGTGTTACCACTTATTTACTTTTGACTCAGAATGTACCAACCAGCAAGGTGAATTTGTTGTTGTTGAAAGCAGTTTAATAAGTCCGGTATGTCAAATTTAAATATGATAACCTATAATGAGAAATAAAATAAATAAATATTGCTATTAAGTATAAAAAAAATGAATCATCTTTGTAAGTAAATGTATATATAGCAAATATTTTACTAAATTAATAATAATCATAAGACAATTAATGACAGGTGTAACCGTTTATAACCAGTACGTTTTCATGAGATTTCCGCAATCACCCAAAAATGGAGAAAGATGGAAATAAAGCCGCTGTTTGATCGCAGGTATGTACGGTTTCTCACGGCAAAACGCCTATTAACATAAACAGTTGGCAGCATTGAAAATTGAACAATAAACTGCCATGTGTAAAGGTGATACAAATCCGCCCTAAAATTTACGTCAATTAAAACTGAACAATAAATTGACAAATTGTAGAATACTCACATGCATGTATGTAATTTTATAATTCAAAGTATGTAATTCACTTTAACGACATATGATGTAAAATCATGCATGTATACTCAGATATCAAATGTTTTGTTTACGTTGCTAGGCAATAAGTGTGCGATGATAACGTATTATTTATATAAGAAAACATAAATTTCTCTCACAAAACGTACAATTGATGATTTGAATGTTATATCTTAGGCTATTTGATCATACCACTCAAATCTATCATTAGAGTGAAGGCACAGTGTATTAATTTGTTCTTAAAAACTTACCACCATGCCCAATCCTGTTGTATATACTCCTGGATGCCTAACAACACAATCTCCAGTTTTCAACATGCACTTAATTTTGCCACACTGAGCACAAATCGGCAATCTCTGTACACTCTGACAGAAATAGCAAAAAGCACGACTCTTTTGCTTTCTAAAATAAATAAGAATAAATATAATGTCTGTTAGTAAATTAAAGCTAGAATGATTTGATTATAAGGAAATAAACACCTTTGACACTTTTCACATTCCATAGAAGCATTGCAAGGATGGGAAGCCAATGGTACATTTTCTCTGGCCGTTCGAATTTCCTTTTGCCGAGCCCGTTGTTTTTCGGCTTTTTTTCTTTGTCCCGTTTTCTTCTTAGGCATATTTATAACAAAACTAAATAAATTAAATTAAATTTAGGTTATGTTAATGACAGGTGGATTTTTCTAATGTATTAAAACTTTACCCAACATGGTAGATGTCACTCAAAGCGAAGCCAACCGGGAAATTTTAAAATCAACAAAAATTGCCTACTGGGATAATTTTAAATAATAAATCAAATGTATTGTTTTTCTTGTAGATGTTTTAACAAAATTCCAATTGAAAATTAAATATTGTAATAATTACAATTATGCAAAAACAAAACAATCGTTAATTTATCACGTATAAAAATTACAAACTAAATAATTTTAAGTTTTTAAGTTTATACAGGGCGAGAAAAACGTTTTTTTTATACACTGCAAGCAAATAATAGTGGTCACTTTAAAACAATAGTTATAAAGTAATAATTTTTTAACGATTTTTTTGATTAAAATTAATTTAATAAAATTAAATTTGACTTTATAAGAAAATGTTTTAAATAAAAGTGAAAATGCAATTTACAATCGATTTTATTATACAGATAATTTTTTTGATTTTTTTTAAACTAGTTTTTTCGAGTAAAATTATTTAAAAAAATTAATTATTTATTTGGTTGGTTTTGACTTTATAAAAAAATGTTTCAAATAAAAGTGATTTAAAATGCAATTTAGAATGGATTTTATTATACAGACACTTTATTTGAATATTTTTTAACGATTTTTTTTGAGTAAAATAAAATAAAATTTTTATTTGGTTGGTTTTGACTTTATAAAAAAAAATTCTAAATAAAAGTGATTTAAATGCAATTTGAAATCGATTTTATTATACAGATAATTTTTTTGAATTTTTTTAAACAAGTTTTTTTGAGTTAAAAAAAGTATTTTAAAAAATTAATTATTTATTTGGTTGGGTTTGACTTTATAAAAAAATTGTTTCAAATAAAAGTGATTTAAAATGCAATTTAGAATGGATTTTATTATACAGATAATTTTCTTGAATTTTTTTTAACAAGTTTTTTGAGTAAAAATAATTTAATAAAATTAAATTTTTATTTGGTTGGTTTTGACTTTATAAGAAAATGTTCTAAATAAAAGTGATTTAAAATGCCATTTAAAATCGATTTTATTTTACAGATAATTTAATTGAATTTTTTTTAACGATTTTTTTTGAGTAAATTAAATACTGAACGCGCTCGCTGACTACCGCTGAGTGTTCGTTTGCTGACAGCGCTTGTCTTTTACTCATCATACATTGTTGCTGATCAAGTAACTCATCAATCAGTGATTGATTGATTGATGAGTCAGCGCTGGCAACTGATGAGTCGTTCTGAACGCAACCAATGACTTAGTTTTGGATTTTTTTGTTTTAACCTTGTTAGCAAATTGTAAACAATTGTACTGTATTTTGCACACTAAATTAAAAACTCAATGTTGAATCGTAAAGCATATTTATTGTTTTTATTGCGTATTTTGGAAATATCACAAATTTGCAGTTCATACGAATTGCGAATTTTTCTTCCTAGGACTAACATAAAACAAAAAATATGAAAAAATACTTATCATTAATAACGAGTATTACCCCCTCTTACATTAATGACTGCTTGAAGTCGCCTAGGAACACACAACTAAGGATCACATTTTGGTCGATATTATTCCATTCCTGCAATAGCAACTGTCTTATCTTCTGAGCAGTTCTTCGAGCAGATTTATGCTTTCGGATACGTCGTCCCAACTCATCCCAGACATGTTCTATGGGATTCATGTCCGGGCTGAGAGCTGGCCAATCGAACCGCAAAATTCCCACTTCATCCAGATAATCTCTGACAACTCTGGCTACGTGAGGTCTAGCATTATCTTGCATAAAAATGCCGTGCTCGCCCATAGTTGATCAAAAACCTCCATAATGTATCTGAGAGCTGGCGGCAGATTTGTTAACCATATATGTTCTATGTTGTTAACGAGCCGTTGTTGACACTTTGCTATGTTCACATCTGTTTACATACATATCAGCTGTGTTCAGCTGTAACAAATCATTTTTAAAAAGATTTAAATCATAAGTTATAAATCATTTTTTGTGTAAAAATGATTTAAATCAAGTCAGAAGCTTTAGTTTAAGTCAAACTTAACTTTGAAATAGAAATGATTTAAGTTTTAATTCTTTTTTCAATGATTTAAATCTTAAGTTTTAAGTTTTTTTTATAATTTGTTTCTTTAAAAAAATTCAGAGTCTCGCATTTAGAATCTGGGCGGCTGAATCTACGTATGAAAGGGGCCTTATTGTTTACATATACAATAATAATAATTATTATTAATTTTAAATACTTATTTAATTTAAATATTTAATAAGAATAATATTGCATATAATATATTATTAGCTACTTGTTCGTAGAGATAAACTAAATAAAAAGTTGCGTATTATACTGGCCATACTATTCGTGTGTAGATGTAAGTAAATAAACAGGCATCGCAATTGCGGGCGGGCGCGCGGAGTGTACCAGAACCTGTCACAACATCGGAACATGCCGCCCGCACTTGCTTTGCCACAACTAACTCGACTCGACTCGATTCAAGGGTAATTAAAAAAAAATAATTATATATATATTTTATAGTGCAAAAAACAACATAAAAAAGACCGTTTCTAATGTTTTAAAGCGTTGGAAAAATTTACTGGTTAATGGTTATGTTATTTGTTTCGAATATGGAATATCGGTAATTTTTAACAATAAAAATTGATAAGCAAAAAATTTTTAGGGCGGTAAATACCCGATTACTCCCGCCACTGACTCGACTGTCTAGTCTATTTCTTGACTTTATTTGATTTAAATCATTTTAATTGATTTAAATCATTTTAATTGATCATTATTTTTGATTTAAATCATTATTTTTGATTTAAATCATTGATATTTTTGATTTTATATTGATATTATAGAATTAAATCATTATTTTTGATTTAAGTCTTTTGAATATTTTAATAAGTATAAAAAAAACAAATCATCATTTATAAAATAATGTAAATTACAAGTCTTAAGTCCAGTGCCGTAACTAGGGCGGTGCCGTCGGTGCCCCCGCACCGGGCGCAGGTCGGTGGGGGGCGCAGATAACACCTCAAAAACATGATTTTAGAAATTTTAAACATAAAAGAAAAAAATTAAGAATTTGCTAGCAATAAAATTAAAGGAAAGCGCAACTTCCTCTGAACAGAGACCCGTGGAAAAAATCTAAGTTTTTTGTCACTTTAAATAATAAAAAAAAAATTACAAAAAAATTAGCTAACGGGCTAACGGGACCAAACATGGTTAATTTATAGACAAAATCAGAAAACAATATTTTGCTTTCCTTGACTTCTTTTTAATAAAAATCAAGCATTTAATAACATAATATAGCTCATCTTTAGTTAATCCAAAATAGGTGTTTAGTGATGGCAACATTTAAGTCCGCAGGTACCCTATCATGAAAAATCATGATCTCACTCTTAGAAAACGTCATAAAGTAAAAAAAAATACAAAATAAGTGTATACTCATCTATCCAAAATGCAAATGAAAAAGAAAAGTGCCATATTTTGAAAGTTCAATATTAGTGTAATATTGTTTTGTGCAGAAAATAATTTAGCACTTAGAAGAAGTTGCAAAAAATAGGTTAGTCTCATTCCGGCAGGTTTTAGGGGCAATTGATATATTTAAGTATAATCCAGAATTAAGGTCGCACATCAAATCTCATAAAAAAAGAAAGTTTCGTATTTTTTCCACTTATACAAAATGAAATATTTGAGTTATTAGGAAATGCACATATTGTTAAAATAGTGAAGACAGCTAAGTACCTTTCTACTTTGTTTGACTGCACCCTCAATGTATCACATTATGAGCAAATGTTTTAAATTTTCTTTACTTTATTTACTCACACAAAAAACTGGTGCGGGATTAGCCAAAAAAATTGAAATTTTTTTTATTTGCTGGGAAATATGAAGCACCTTAAAATTAGTTTGAAATGCTATTCAGATACCCGATGGTTATTAAAGGCAAAACAGTTACTGTTTTATATGCACAAATTGTGGATAGTGTGAATGTTTTGACTGATTTGACATCACCATCTTTTAATGCTGAAACAATTTACAATAAAATAATATTACAATAGATATAGCAGCAAAAAAGATTATGTAAGCAAATACAAGCAAGTCTTTGGAACAAAGATTTTCAAATGTTTGAAACTGAGTGATAAGATAAGAATGGAAAGCATTTTTTACAAAAAATAAAAAAGACGGATTAAAAGACAAGACATGGATGAAAGCTTTGTGGCAAGTTTTAATATGACTAAAAAAATAAGATGTTTCAAGTTATAGATACATCATTCATTTATTTAAAAAATAAGTTTGAGAAGCTAAACAGGATTGCTGAAGATTTTGATATTGATGAAGGTTTTTTGACAATTACTAGTTTAAAGAAAATTAATACAGCAGATTTGAAGAAGGAAGCTGTTTCGTGCCAAGGCGTTCTTTTCAACGTCTCGACAGTGGAAATGTTGCGTCGCCTAATCAAGTGGTCGTAAATCACTTGTTTCCTATTAAGCGATGTAATTTGAATTGGTAAAGGAACGTAAGTAAAAATCGAATGTACGATGTTGCTATTTTGCTTGTCGAAGCTAGACTAACTCTTTATTTTTTTTTTTTTTTTTTTTTGGGTTGGGGCGGCAAAATCTTCAAAAGACTAACACAAAGTGTCGGATTCACCTCATATGAAGCGCCTACCGACTAAAATCCGCCCCGTTGAACATACCCGGGAGTGCGGCACATAACAGTAGTGTAAAAAACATTTGTGCATAACCTTCCCATCGAAATATGAATGAACGCACCGTAAAATATGTATCGTATTGCGTCTTACGACGCCAACCATATAGGCGTTACTTTAGATATGGCTCACGTTTGCCATCTTCCTCTCACTTTTTATCGTGCGAGGGTTCTTACAGCCGACAATAAAGTCGCTTGAGAGGCAGTCATCTGTTTGAAGAACTCTGCCATGTCGGAATTAATATATTTCGGAGCGGATTGCAAACGGGTTTTATTCCGCTGCTTAGCTTGCTGTGCCCGTAATTTCTTACGAACATTACAGCCAGCGAATGATGCCGTGTGTTCCCCAGCGCATAAAGCGCATTTGGGCGGCGCGTTCACGTCTTTCGTGCATTCCGCAGAATAGTGCGGACCGGCGCATTTTACACAAACGGGGTTACCGTAGCACCTAGATGCCGTGTGCCCGTAGCACTGGCATGTATGGCACTGGCTGATTTCGCCCGTGCGACGCTTTGCCACAACCTTAATGGTCAGCGTAAAAAGCTCTTTGAGGTTGAAAATCTCTTGGCTTTTACCGGAATTTTCGAGCTGCACGTACAGCATCGGATATTCGACATCGAGGAGTTTATTCCCCAGCCGAGTTACAGAAAGGACGTTGAATCCCAGCGATTCAAGTTCTTTCTTAACATCTTCCTCAGAGTGAGTCTCTTTGGGGATGTTTTTTACAATCGCTTTGACGGATTTTTCGTCTCGCGTTTGAAACGTATAATAATTGGCTTTACCTGAAGCTTTCAGGAGAGCCGTCGCCGTACGGAAATCTTCCATAGCGTTCAAAGTAAAGCGGATGCCGTCGCTGATGTTAATAGCGCTGACAACTTTCACGCCGCTGTCTTTAAACGTCTTGCTCCACTTGTTAAATTCGCGTTTATCGCGAAGAACAAGAGGTGGAGGCTTTTCAACAGAACTCGAAGAGGGCGTTGAGGACGCATTATTTTTAACCGCCGGCTTTGCAGATGGTTTGCGTGCCGTAACAACAGGAGTTGCGGTTTGACGGGCTGCAGAAGTTGATGGTTTCTGCGGGGATTGGGAAAGGGTTTCGGAATGATTCTTACTCTTAATATTCTTTTCCATTCGTCTTTTCTTCAGAGTCGATTTCGATTCGACGAGCTGGAATGGCTGTTCCTGCACTACGGGCTGCTGAACGTCCATCTGCGATGTCTCAACAGATACGTCGCGGGCATCAGTCCCGGAGGGTTGGTCCGTTTTCAATGCGTCGTCGTCGTCTGATGAGTTGTCGGATTCAGTTAGGGCGGCTTGCCTCTTGGTTGCTTGCTGCAGCGGTGGCTCCTGCTCCATCTGCAACATTTCAACTAGATTAGAATTATTAGTATCAATTGCCGCCTTAATAGGCTCGCAATTGATACTAATTGACGTATCCTTGATGAGCATCTTCATAAGCTGCTCTATCGTGCCTCGCATCTGCGTGATGGTCTCTTCCAGTCCGTGGATTTTCTCGGCATGCGAAGACTGCATAGAGCGGAAGGTTACTTCTAGTCCCTGCAGTCTCGGCGTGACGAGGTCCATAGTCGAGGCCGTGAGGGCTTCCAGCACGCTTCTCGAGGAAAATCCATCGATCACTTTGTGGATGCCCTCAATAGCCCCGGCGAGCGTATCTTCTAAGGTCGATATTCTTTTGTCAAACTTGACAAAAGCGGCCTCTCTGCTTCACTTTTACATCCATTTCGGGATGTTGTGGATCTGAAAAATAAAATATTGTTAATTAAATGTGATAAATCACAAATAATTAACAATAGTTAGCGGTGCGAATTGCAATAAAAATTGCATTTATCCGTAGACGTCGCTTGCTGGCTAATTGCTGGCGGGCTCTCTCTACGATGTGGACTGGTCGGCTGCTGGCAGTCGAATAGTCTGTTCACTAACTCTTTATTTTAAGATCACACTATTTATATACAGATGTACAATATTTACAATGTTATTAAGGGGATAATCGGGATTAACAAAAACGACCCTTTCCGGCGAGGTTTTCCCTGATTACACAGATGGTCCAGGTGCGGCCCGGCTTGTTCTTTGAAAAATTAATAATCCTGTAGCCTACTTAATATAATATAATAAAAATCTCGTTATTGTCTAGACACAAACACATATTAATTACAAGAAAATAATATTTACAATAATTTATAACTATAGAATTCAACAGAAGCTTTGAACTTTAAAATATAAAAATGATATAAATGTAGTATTTTTTTTTTAAATAGTGTTTGAAGTTTTATATTAGTTAATTTTTCTATATCTAATTCAAGCATTACTTGATTTTTGATTAGAAGATTTTTTTTTATGTTGTGGTTGTGGTTGCTCTTAAAAAAAATTAACGTTGCCGCTTACAACTGCATCATGCAAAAGAAGTTTTACAAAGTTGAAATAATTAAAAATATTTAAAGTTGACAATGAGTCAAAAAAAGTGCTCATAACTGACGAGTTTGCCTTAACCAAGGAAATAAAGGTTAATTTTTCAAAAACGTTTTGTATGTGTTTTTTAGTTACTATATATTTTGAGTTACGCTTTAGAGTTATTGATGCAATTATTTTTAAATTTATATTTATTGTTGTTTGTACCATTATATAAATAAAAAATAATTTACTGTTTAATTTTTGTTTTAATGGGGAGAGGGGGGCGCAAAAAGATTTCCTCGCACCGGGCGCATCAAAAGCTAGTTACGGCACTGCTTAAGTCATCATTAAAAATAATGATTTAAATCAAAAGATTTAAGTCAATAAAATGATTTAAATAAAAAAAATATGATTTAAGCATTTTGAATCCTTACAGCTCTGGCTGTGTTCCATTTGACGAAAACCCCAATATTTAAAACCATTTATTAATTATTTTTTAGATAATTACCACTTTTTTTAATCTGAGTTTTAGATTCTTATCAAAACGTACAGCAATAGATTTTCTAATATACATTAGTCACACAAATAATTTTACACAATCTGGTTTTTGCTGCGTAGTTAAGGAAAATATAGTTTTCTTGATTTAAAAAGAACATAAATAATAATAGTTCTATATATGTAGTTTAATTAAATAAATAGGTTGAATTAATGTTTTAAGTGCACTAGATGAAACCACAACTATTTTTTTTAGATTTATATCATTTTATCGGTTTATAAGCACAGAAGTATTGTATCAGCTTGCTACTTTACTCTATTCCAGGTGCTTGTGGCTACTACATTTTTTACATTTTTAAATATCGCGACCATGAGCTTCCCACATTTGACAAACAAACTAGAAAGTATATACGTTGTGGGACGTTCTCTATCTTAAAAAACACATAAAAATCAAAAATTACTAAATTACTGCCACCAAGTGCGACTATTTTGTCAAATGGAAAACCTCTAGTATGACGACAATTATGTATGAATTAATGAATATTTAAAATATTTAAAATAAATATTTGTTTTATTTATATATTATATAAAATACTGCTTAAATATTTAAAAAGTACAAGTTTTACTATTTTTAAATATTTTAGTGCAGGCTTATTTTTATAATGAATTTTATTATACTCGACTTTAATTTGAATATTATGCATACATATTTAAATTTTCTGTTCATTATTTTGCTTTAAATTTTCCGCGAATCATTCTGTTACTGGCGACGGTGCCGCTCCAGCTCCAATCGTCACCTGCAACTACTACTACTACCGAAAGTCAAGTGGTATCAGTTCAAACCAATGACTTTGAAGTAGTACTTCATTGGTTCAAACCTATGGTTCAAAGTTCTGTGGTTCAAACTTCGAACAAAATACGAGTCGCGCATATTTGTACTATTATATGTAGCCACCTGTGGAAGTATTATATAGGTTATGTGTATGTTTGTTGTTTACTAATGAAATAAAAATATGACTTCAGAATGTGATGAAGTTAGTGTCATGTACTTTTACAAAAAAAATTATGAAAAAAAAAGAAAAGTAAGGGTTTGTGAAATTTGCCTCCATAGGGAACAGTTGTGTGAATTTCATCAGTTAGTTCCACAACTTATAAATGATGAGGACAAATTTTATAGCTATTATAGGATGAATAAACAAAGTTATTATTTATTGGTGTCGAAGGTGAAACCTTTATTTTTATGTGGTAACACAAACTGTTGTGTAAAGATTAGTTTTGAGGAGCGATTAACTGTAACGTTAAGGTACATTTATAATACATATTACCACATAATATATAATTTATTACATTTTAGGTATTTAGCTACTGGTGACTCATATCATTCTGCTTCATTTCGATTTCGAATAAGTCATAACCGAATTTCTTTTATAGTGGATGAAATGCTTTGTCTAATTTATGAAGCTTTGATAAAAATATATTTACAGTTTCCTGATGAAAATAAATTTAAAGCAATTGGAGTTGAGTTTTTTATTAAAAAATTGCCTTGGTGTAATTGATGGAAAACACATACGAGTTCAAAAATCATTTAATTGTGGATACAATCACAAATTATATCACTCGTTTGTTTTACTTGCTATTGTTGATGCTAATTATAAATTTCTTATGATTGTTGTTGGCAGTTATGGTGTGATGGTGGTATAGTAGAACGTTCAGATTTTGGGAAATTGCTTATTCAAATAAATTAGATTTACCAGATAACAATATTATTGATGAAAACACAAATGAAGCATTGCCTTTTGTTTTTGTTGGTGTATCCGAGCGCCTAATCCAACACGTGATTTGGATCTTAATAAAAAAGGTATAATTATTGCATATCTTATGCATGACAGGCTGTTGAATTTACATTTGGCATATTGGTAGCTAAATTCAGAATATTTGAAACGGGCATTGCTACTACCCTGACAAAGTAGACAAAATCATAAAAACTGCTTGTGTTTTGCATAATTTCATAAGAACAAAAGAAAATTATGCAACTGAAAATATATCTCGACATACTAAAGAAACTGGAGCATTTCAAAGAATTGAAAATGCAGGGATAACGAAAACAAACCAATCGACTCGTACATCTAGGGAAATTAGAAAGCTACACAATGTGTAGTATGAATACATTTTTGTCAAAATATCTTTATCTTGTGAAATATACCCTTGAAAGTAAGAATATTTTACAAGAACCATTATTGCAATATTTAGTATGTTAATTGAATAAAAAAGGTAATTAATAATCAAAAATATTAAACAAAACAAAAATGGTTATGATTTCCATAGATTTTATTATATTATATTTTAGCATATGCAGTGCGAGAGAAGAACTGAGGTTTACAATGTAGACAACCATATAAACTAATTGTAAATATTCAAAAAATTCCTAGACGTTTCACTATAGGCGTAATACATTTTTTTGTTTTTTGTAAATAATGTAATTATAAACAATTAAAATAAATACAAAAGTACATAATACAAAATGAAATTATTTTAGAACTTTATTAAGAAAAAACAGTTTCAATGGATTATACATATAAAAAATAAACATGTTTCTATTTTTTAATTGACAAAATAAACATGAAAAATATTAAATGTTTTATACAGTTAATTATTATTGAAAATATTAATATAAAAAAACAAAATGCTTTTACAGTGAATGCTCATTATATACTTTTAGATACATATCTTCATCAAGTTTACAACAATAAATTGCAGAAAAGCTATTTTTAAGAAGACGAAGTTTGTCATTTAGATAACGTTAATGTGTATTAAAAATATTTTAAGGTAGCTCAAAAAAATAACCCCTTATGTGCGACATGTTTAGTAAATAGCCTGTATAATAAACATGTAACAAGGTTGTAACATGGAAATATTGAACATACAAGGTTATTATTTTCGGTGAAAGAAATTATCCTGCACTTATAAAATTGATTATACAATCTTTTTAATGTTATGTATTATATTTACTTACTTATTTTAAAATGTATTATATGAAAGCAATTATTTAAAGGTAGGTCTTTTAAGACGATATTTTTTGTTTGAGGCCATTCAATGTTTTTGATATATACATATATATATATATATATATATAACGTTGCTTGCGGAAGCTACGGTGGTGCATTTCCTGATAACATAGCAAATAATAATTTAGGAATAAATATACATTCAATTTTAATAATTGTGTTTACTATAAAACAACTATAGTAGTTTTGGGTAAGTATGCGTTGTACTTAATTAAAATAAAGACGTGTCTAATAGTTTACAATTACTAGTTCTAAATTTATGTTTTAAAATGTTTTTTGCAATTCTGAACTATAATATTGACTTTTCAGTTGCCATTTTCGATGTTATAACTACTTACTTTTTTCACTAGTGAAAAAAAGTAAGCACTTTTTTTCACTACTAATAAAATTTAATTATTTTTAAAATAGCAAATGATATGTTTTTTTATTATTTTTTATCAACAAATTAAGCGAATATTAAATATATAAAAATGAACAATTATTTATTTAATATAAATATGAACGGTACAATTTGTTAAATCATTCAACTGAACAGAACCTAATGAACCGGTTGTACTACTATTATTAACTTCTCTTGAGGTTGCAGTACAATTAACAACTGATAAATTATTTTCTCCGCAGTCTTTTAAAATCGTAGGTTCTCCTAAAATTTTTGCCGCAATTTGTTTTTTATTCTCAAGCGAGTTCTCCACATAACCTTCAGCAACGCTGCTAGATTTCCATCCTCCGTGGCGTTTGAGAATTGACGTATCTACCCCGGAATCAGCTAACAAAGAAGCTGAAGATCTTCTGAAAGCGTGACCAGTATACTGATCACTATTGGGCAAAGCAAGAAAATTAGCAATTATTTTTGGAAAGCTTCCCATTGTGTTTATTCCTACTGGTTGAGTGATGCATTTCCCGTTTCGTAACCCAACAAAAAAGCGGTTGATAGATTGTGGTCGTAGGTTTATATATTTCCTAACTATTTCAAGCAAGTTGACGCCTTGGATTTTTCCCTCTGTTACAACAAACTGTCTTGAAACTTTTGTTTTACTATCTGGCACAGAAACTTTTATGCATCCTCCAATATCTTCAATATCTGATACAGTCATCTTAGTTAGTTCATCTCGGCGACATGCACCAAATATACCCATAATTAAAGCCACCTAAGAAATATAATCAAAAAATTAAATTTAATTGAAAACATGTTAATATATTTTTACCTTCACTAGTAGATATGTTTCGTCATTCGCTTGCTTCAAAAATGCATCAATTTGATTTTTCGTAAATATTTTGGATTTTTTAGGTTTATATCCTTCTGACTTTCGTTTCAAAAAAGCTATTACATTAGTAAATTTGCTGATATCTATGTGCTTTTTCATATTCAACGTAGCTCTTAACATTGAATACTGGGTCCAAGTTGTTGAAGCTTTTTGATTCGTCATTTTTTGTGCAAAATAAGCAAGTATTACCTTCTCCGTGATTATTTTAATATTTTTCAGTATGCACCATTTCTCAAATTTCTTGTATGCGGCTTCATATAAATGTTTTGATTTTGTTGGCAGCAAGGTTGATATAGCAGCTTGTGCAGCTGCTTCTATATCTGCAGGTATATCGTCGTCGGATTCACTCATATTTAATAATTGTTAATTCACAATGGGGTTGACAGCATCCACTATACTTTTTTATCGGTTTGTTTATGTGTGTATGGCAACGCAAAATAAAGTACGCTCAAAACTTGACGCAATATGTTAACTAGATTGTAATAACATCCATAAAAAAAACAATAATTATCAGAAACTTGCGGATTATACTCCAAAATTGCAAAAAATAGTGTATGTTACACGTGTAAAATGCGTGTTTTTTTACTCGTCGCATTATAGATCTCGTTCTTCGAACTCGATCTATAATTTGCGACTCGTTAAAAAAACACTATCATTTTACAACTTGTAACATAAATAACTATATTGTGATTGCTTGCAATTTTGCACACTTCTATGTATAATTTAATAAATATTATACTATTTAATTTTTTACTAAACTAATTTTGAATTGCAATAACACAATCAAGTAGATAGCGATTGTAGAAATGCTCTAAAATTAATATAAGTATTATTTAATAGCATTAATATGTAATACATTACTACTTACTGATGTTACCAAAACTCGATTTACAACAGTGTATCCTTGCAGAGAAACCTTAGGTGGATTCATTTTTATGGCCATTAAAAACATTTCAATCTAAAAATATGAATATTTTAATAATGTTTTATGGTCTGTATCCACTTACTTCTGCAATAGCATCTTTATCGACTATAGACAGATCAATATTCATTAATGATTCTTGTATCCTTTTTGCAATATTTTGTGATGCACTTTGAGAACATTCACAAAATATATAATATAGTGCCATGCAATAACCAGCATCTATAATTAAACCAATTTCTTTGAATGTGAATCTAAATCCATGATCAACGATCTCAGAAGTAAATCCATATACCTATAAAATAATCAATAGTTTAATATATTTTTTTAAATAATTTAAGGATTTTAAAACTTACACCCACTGTTATATTTGTTATAATAAATAATATATTAGCCGAGTAAGTTCGAGCATAGCCGTTTCCAAGTGTTTGTAAGATTTCACTAAGTTGGAGCCAAAGTACTCGGTAATGGCCTATAATATGCGCAGCACAGTAATCTTTAATATCCTAAAACACAATGAAAGATAAATTAAGTTTCAATGTTATTTATATAAATGAAAGTAAAATTTAAAATATCAGCAATACTGTTTAATGCAAAGCCGTGTCTTACGCTATTATAACACAAAAACTTATTTATTACGATTTTGAACTAATACGAGTTTAGAACAGTGGTTTGCAAACTTAATCAGTATAGATTCTTTATAATGTTTATTCAACATTTTGAAAATAAATAATATAAAATAGTATAAAATGTTGCAATAAACAAATGTATAATATAATATTTCAAAGTTGATAAAGAAAACGTCATTAAGAGGCAGGACTTGAAAATTAAAATATAAAAGCAAAAATTAAATTAATTGAAAGGTAAATGTTTTTTTTTTATCCAAACTACATTAAACAATTAATGGATAATTCAAATTTAATTAAAATACCTGAATTAACAAATTTTTTTTAGATGTAAAATGTATTTTAAAATTAAAAATAAGAAACAAATATTAAAGAAGCTAAAATATGGAAATAAAAGTTAAATTTATAAAATTAGAATGTTTTATCTAAATTAATACATTGTTCTATTTATTAGTATCTAAACTATTTAAATAATATTCAAATCATAATAAAACTACTGCAATATATATAATCAATTCTCAAAGTGACAATTAAAACTCTGTGACGTCATGCTCAAGGCAAATTAAAACGTGTCTACCGTACGTATCATGGTGTTGAATAAGTCTGAGAGCCACTGATCTAATTTATGTGCTTGTAGACTACTTCATAATTTTAGTTTTTGTTAATTTATTTGATCAGAACATAGTTTATATTCATAAAGATTTTATTTTTAATCTAATGATGTAGAGATATTAAAAAAAAATTAACGACCAATAAATTAGAAATAGAAAATTAGAATAGAAATATACATATAAAGTATTATCAAGTTTAACTGACCTCGTATCATAATAATTGATTTATAGGTCAGTGTTAACAAAACATTTTATATTGTTCTTCATTTGCACGTAATCGATGACCTACGTGAAATGTAAACATTATAAATATTTAATTATGGACTTCTTTCACCTTATACTCATGAGTCATTATTTAATTAAACCAATTAATTATGTTGTTTATTGATTATTATTTTGATAAATTAAATTGTATAATAGGTATGTTTTATTAATATATGCTATATAATACAATAAATATAAACAAAACTCTAAATTTGAATTGCTAAATTTAGTGCAAAATATTCAAATTCTCAGCACAAAATATGGCAATCGATCAGGATTTTCATCAATAACCATTACGTCCATTACACACAGAAATTTATTGTTTACTTCCAAATCTACAATATAGTACAATTCTTGTTAGTACTTATAAACTGCTTAATAAATGAGTGATACTTTATTTACAAATTATTTGTTAGGCTATGATGTGGCAACACTAAAATCCTTAAAAATGTTCTAAATAATATACTATTAGCTGAATAACTTAATTTTTTTTAATCTTTAATTTGATTTATTTCTGTTACACCTCTGAGCGGCTTATAAATTATATGCTTAATCTTTTTATATATTGTTATAAATGTATATGTTAAGCATATATTTAATTGGCTATTCCTAGTTTTTAATAAAATGAATAAAATTAGTCTATAGAGATTTTCCATTTGACAAAACAGTCGCACTTGGTGGCACTAATTCATTGATTTTTGAATTTATTTGTCAAACGCTTTTTACATTTTTTATGTGTTTTTCAAGATAGAGAACGTCCCACAAACGCTAAATATTTTCTTTGCGTTTGTTAAGTGTGAGACGCTGTTGCTTGCAATATTGAAAAATGTAAAAATGCACCGGGTGTATAAAGTGCGCAAATGGAACACACCTATTAAGTCCTTAAAATTAAACAATAAATTGACAAATGTAAAAACAGCTTTACAGTACCAAATCGATTTTTCAGCTTTTGATAAATCATAAATACATCGACTCTAACTCTTTAAAGCAATCAAATAATTTTTATAACTTAGTAGAAGATTTTTAGAATTTCGGTTGTTGATGAGATCATTGCCAATAGTTCAAAACCACGCGACAAAAAGTTGTGCTGTATAAAAAAACAACTAAAAAACATTGAAAATTGAATCCCCGTCTAAAACAGCTCAAATTTGAAGACATTTTAACATCCGGTTTGAATAATGTAATCAGTTATATCAACCGAGGCCGCTGGCGGCAGAGCAAAACATTAATCAAACATTAGGCGTTTTGCCGTGAGAAACCGTACATACCAGTGATCAAACAGCGGTTTTATTTCTATCCCTCTCTATTTTTGGGTGATCGCGGAAATCGCACGAAAACTGGTTGTAAACGGTTACACCTGTCATTAATTTTCTTATGATTATTATTAATTTAGTAAAATATTTGCTATATATTATTTATTTATACTTAATAGCAATTTTTACTAATTATTTTCATAATCATTCTTGACATTTCATCTCATTATAGGTTATCATATTTAAATTTGACATACCGGACTTATTAATAGTGCGTTCCATATATTAACCGAAGTAACCGGCGGTTAGGTTACGGCTATAATCGGTTGCTGAAAATTTGGTTGATTTATAGAACGACAGAGGTTATAATAACAACAAAATTCAAAACTAAAATGTTAACATATTATGGACTCAAACCTCATGAATTTATTTATTATAATTTATGGTTTAATCTTTGTCATTAGCGTTAGTTATATATTTTTAATTTCAGAGCTTAATCTTAGATGATTGTATGTATTTATCTACCTGCTTGTACAGTAATCGCAGTACATGTTAGCCGGTATAACAGGCAACTATACACAATAATAATATTTGCTCTGTTGCACTCATCTCTTCCCAAAAAAATTTGGCAAAGTCCACATTCTAATAAACCCTACAAAAATAATTTATTATAATATTTTCTTGAATTTATTGCCGTAATATCCAACTCATAATATGGCAGAATAACCTAACTTTTAATTTAATTTAATTTGTTTTATTTTATTAACACCTCTCAGCAGCTAAGATTAAGGCTTAAGCTTATGAAAAGTTTAATTATTTTTTGATTCAAAATGCGCACAACGTCCCAACTACTAGACACACAAAACACTAGACGTTAGACGAGTAACATGTGAAGCTTTTGTTCACTTTTATTTGCATTTCAACTTTAAGCATTTTGCCATGAATAACCACGATTTATAGAAATTCACCGACGTTCGTTTATGGAGTGCGGTCGCAACCCTTGCGATCTTTTTCAGGTAACCGCGTTTCGTATATAAACCTGTTTCAGGATAACCGGGATTTCGGTCGCTTCGGTTGATATACGGAACGCACTATTCACTGCTTCCAACAAGGGTTTTAAATTCACCTCGCTTGGTTGGTACATTCGGAGTCAAAACTAAATAACCGGTAACTCGCGACAACGCAACGGTTTAAAACCATTTTATACCACAACGTCAACGGTATCTCACGGCAAAATGCTTATTATTATTGACAAATATAATTAACTATAAATTCAAATATTTGGCGCGCCTCAGGGGAGTTTTTAATGTTATCTAGCTCAGTAAAGTTTCTGTGACTTTTATAGTGTCCTCTCAAAGTTTGGTTACAATCGTTTAAAATTTGTAATTTTTTTTTAATTCAATTATTTAACGTGGGTATATTTCTGTTGCCAAGGCTAATCACCGACGCAAGAGGTTAAGACTACCACATCTGGAAATTTTGCCGCAAATTCAAGAATTCAAACCTAAATTATTAGGTTCTTTAACATGCACGCAACATGAAGGCAGTACACGGGACCTACTAAAGTTTCTGTTTTTATCCGAAAGAAAGCTTACTCATCACAGTACTGTACAAAAGCGTCATGATTTTGTTGTCAAAAGAAAGTAGTAGCCCAGAGAACATTCATGAGAGAATGGTGGTAGTGTATAAAAAATAACCCATCCTATTATTAAGCAGTTTAAATCGGACGTTCCTGTCCACCCATTCATGATAACCCAAAGTGTGGAAAACTTTGTCTCCAAGTAAAAGTTACTGATATTCCTCGAAAAATAAAAATATAAGACACACAAGAGTCCTTGCTATAAGTTTAAAAAGGCTTTCTACCACCCAAGAAAGGAAATGCGTAATTTTTTGTACAAAAGTAATGGCCACAGATTACTGGAACGCTGAGCTATGCTAATAGAGACTACAATAACGAGGAAAGTCTACAAAAGCCCAATTAAAAACTTGAA
The DNA here is from genome assembly GCA_963932245.1 of Tachinus rufipes. Taxonomy (NCBI): domain Eukaryota; kingdom Metazoa; phylum Arthropoda; class Insecta; order Coleoptera; family Staphylinidae; genus Tachinus; species Tachinus rufipes. Next base: position 62,943,358 of record OZ010745.1, on the reverse strand, counting down.
AGCATATAAAACTGACCCTACAACAATTGCAGGGTGCATAAAGTATAACATGTTCAAAAAGTATCGAATGAATGCGGCTGTGTCAATTTTGGATTGGCAATGATCCAAATAGCTCGTTTTTAAATATAGTTTAGAAAAGATAGTATAGTTTCCTATGCTCCTCCATTTTTATCTATTAAGAAATCTTAGTTTTCTAGATACTTTCGAAGTATGTCAACAACATGGTCTTTCCAGAAAATATTATGTAAGATTGTATCACTTAGGGCCGCTTTTACAATCGTCCGTTAAACAAGGAATAGCGCTATCTAAGGAATATATAAAAATGCGCTTTTACAATCTCTTATAACTTATTTCTAGTATAGTAACTAAGTAACGCGCACAACAAAATATTGTATAAACAACGTATACGTCAATTTATAAGTCAGTTCCAGAAACGGCCATCTTCGTGATAAATGATTTTTTAGAAAATGCATAAACGTGTTAAATTAAAGTATGATTTGTTGCTAAAATTTTTGCACAGAAGAAAATTGATAATTGTTGAGCATTATTTCTTTGATTGACCTAATCATTGAGATCTTCAGATGGTTTGTCTTTATTTCTAGTTCTAATTTGGGATTCATTGAATAGAGATTCTACTCGAATGTGCGGGTGATTGAGATTTTACAATGGCCCCGATTACTTTAGGGGTCTTAGCAGTTTCATAAAACTTTACTTGTATGTTTCGAGGAGAATAAACCAGGGATACCTTATCCGGTGCTTGAAGCAGTAGTTTTCTCTAGTATAGTAACCAAGTAACGCGCACAACAAATTTGCGTATAAATGATTTATACGTCAGTTTATAAGTCATTATTGACGTTTCAATCGGTTATCTAGACTGTAACAAGGGCAAAACTAATGCTATACCAGGTATATACATTTAGATAAATTTATTCCTGGTATAAGTTATCTGACAATTGTAAAAGCGGCCCTTAGAAGACAAATTGAAGAAGATTTAGATATAGATTCGTTGTTTACTTTAATATTTGGTTCTGATAATACCTCGGATTTAGATTTTGAAACAGTAAGAAGTTGAGTTTTTTTAGAGTTGAAATTGACCATGTTGGGAATGCCCCATTCAAATATTGTTTTGAGGTCTTTGTTTATAGATGCTACAGATTCTAACCTAGAAATTTCAAGACGCTCTGCCATATTTGTTAATATGGTCTTTGGATAGTATAAAGTATGAAGGGTGCTATCATCTGCTAAACTATGAATAGAATTTTTGGTTACTTGAAGAAGTTTATTTATGTTAATCAAAAATAAAGTTGGTGAAAAAGCAAAACCTTGAGAAATACCGGAATTTTTGGGGTCAGAGTTAAAGCCATCAATTCTAACTATAATTTTTCTATTATCAAGAAAACTATAAGATTTACAGTTTTATGATCGTGACCTATACAATGAAGCTTGTTAATAAGATTAGGATACTGCAACATTTTCTTCATGTTTGTCTAAAGTAGAATTCCATTTGTGACTAACATAAATCAGAAGATCTGTTGTCGGACGTTTTAATCAAAATCTATATTAAATATCTAAAATAAAGTTATTTTGTTCTAAGTACTTGACAAATTGTAGAAATTATATTTTTCAAATTTTTTTGACAGATTGGACAATAATACAGTAAGTCTATAATTTGAAAAGTCAGATTTGTCTCCCTTTTTAGGTATAGGTTGAACATTCTTCCAATAGTTCGAGAATGTTTCTTTTTTGCATGACAAAGCAAATATTTTAGTCAGAATGGGAGCTAATTCTATTGCAAATGTTTTAAGAATAATACGTGGAATTTCATCTATACCTGATGTCTTTGTGGTATTTAATTTCATAATTTATTTATCATTTTACCACTAGCCGGCATTGTAGGAACAACAGTAGGAGGATTTGGAATAGTAGAATTAGATGCCAATTGCAAAAATATCTGCTTTTTCTTTTGGGTCAGTAACTAGATTGTTTTGATCATTTCGAAAAGGGGGTCTTACAGATTTTAAACTATCTTGCAAAGAATTTATGGTTTTATAAAAATCTTTATTTATGAAAAACTGAAAAATTTGATTAGCTTTGTTTTTGTTAATCCTATCCTTTTCAGATTGTCACAATGTTTACAATATTTTTATAATCTTGATAAGTTTGAACGGAACGACTACTGGCGTATTTGTTAAATGCTTTTTAGTAGTTGTTGTAATCTCTGGAATAGTTGAAAGATACAGATATAATAATGTTGGTTCACCAAGAAGTCCATCGTCGTTGAGTAAGATTGAGTGAAGCAGTTAAAATCATAGCTTGTTGTCCAAATAGTGTTGTAGAAGATGAGTGACTTAACAATTCAGTATTATGTATATTAAAATGTCCTAATAAAATTATATTTCAGTTTTTCTATGATTACCTTGAAGAAACTTATCAACACTTTCAGAAAAATAATCAAAAAAGTTTGGAGTTTCCTTATTTGGAGAGCGGTATACGCCAGATCCCGAAACATCTGAATCTGTATTAACTGAATTACTGGACATTGGACTTAAATATCATAGAAAAAAATCAAAAGTTTCTCAAACTAATTTGATACGCGGTCGGCGCTAATAGACACGCAACACCTTCAAATACATTATTTGATAAATATATAAAACACTCTAATCTTTTTCTAACTAGAAAAATACTCAATACTACAACTATTACTGCAAAACTTAAAAAAACCATGACATAATATAACAACCATGATGAAACTGTTCAGAGCGGCAGTCAAATTTGAGAACAAAAAATTGAATATTATTTTTTACTTTCTAAGTAAAAAAAAATTAATATTATCGTCAACAATTTTGACAAAATGTGAATAATAATAAAAACAAAATACTGTAAATGGGTGTTAGGGTTAAATAGGAAGAATACAGCATACATTGTGCTGGAGGAAGTAAAAATAGATAAAATAAAAGTAGAAGCAGGAAAAAAAAGACTAAGAAAAGAATTAGGACTAAAAATGCAAAACTTTGCATGGATGCCTGAAAAAACTAATGAATAAAAAAGCCAAGGTTCTATTGTAATAATAGAAAGGATGTAGAAAGAATGAGAGAGTGGGAGTCCTTGAAAAGTATTAATGGAAAGAAATGTTGATGAGTGATAGGAATATAGAAATACCGCATGTTTTCAAGGTAGAATTATGCACTTATTATAGAAAACAAACTGCCAAAATACCTAGAATGAGAGTTACAGACGTTACAGTAAACTAAAAAAAGATTAAGGTAAAGTTTATACATAAAAATTCTGGATGGAATAGGATAGCAAAAATTGCATGAAAGTAAAGAGAAGAAAATCAAATAGAAACAAAAGATGTGTTGAACAAATAGAATTAAAATAGATGTAAGGCCTTATAAAATAATATAAAAAATAAGTTAATTAACGAAAATTGTGCAACATTTGTAAAATGAAGGTAATAAAAAAAAACAAATTTATAAAATGCAAATTAATTGGAAAAACATTTAACGGTTCCTAAGGAAGACCAGAGAGTAAATTATGTTTAACCCATCTGATAAAAAAATATTAAAGAATTGTATTTTGAGGAAAGTACCTTTATTTTTTATTTTCTATTTTTCATATTAAATATAATGAAAATATGTTTGAACTATAATATTATTACTACAATTATAAATAAAAAATCAATGTCGATTATTGAGGAAAATTAGAACGTGTTATAGATATTTCATAATATAATTGCGATTTTAAATTTTTTACACGCAATTATAATTTGTATTATAATTAGTGATGCTGCCGGATCCACTTTTTGGCCGGAACCGGATACCGGAACCATCACCTACAAATAACTGGAACCGGATCCGGCCGGACCCATAAAAATATTTAAAAATTATCAATATTAGAAAATAATAGTAATAATAATTCATTAAATTTAAATATTATTGATAATATTGATTAATATAATACTTTAATAATTATGAAATTAATAATTTATTCAAAATCAGTCAATCGAATCACAGCGGCCAACGGTCAAGCATTGAAAATTGTTTCGGTTTTACAAAACTCGTCAGTATGCCTTGTACGACCACGGCATTTTAGTATTAAATTGCAACTAGGTGGCGATACCAGTCTTTCGTTTCATTATTTATATTTTAATGATTATTTATTAGTATTATTATATTATATTTATTTTTATTATTAGTAGTAAATATATTTATTTCATATTATATACAGACAAATGAATTTATATATTAATATATAGTGAAAATGGTTGGTTGAATATAAAAAGGGCTATCGACCGAGGTCTTTCAGCCCAAAATAATTTTTATTTTTATATTTTATTATTTTTTTGTTTACGTTTTATTAATAAATGATACTTGTTTTTTTTACATTTTTACTCTACTTACTTTCATTTATTTAAAAAAAAAAAATGGATCCGGCTATATCTGGCCGAATCCAACCGGATAGTTATCAAGACCCGGCCGGAACCGAATCTTTCAAAAATTGGTCAAATCCGCCGGATACCGGATCTGCATCCGGGCATCACTAATTATAATATAATATTATTAAAATTTAATAAAAAAATAATCATAATAAACAAAAATACACTATTTAAAATTAAAAAGTAATTTTTGACATTAAGAAAATATAAAATCCAAGGTTTTGTTTCAGATAAAAACAACAAACTGCTAAAAAAAATAAAAAAGTTTTTTGCATCCATCATAATACGAAATTATTGAGAAATGCAACAACTTATATTATTGTTCTTGTTATTTAAATATATAACTAAATGTTGCAATTTTCTATATTTCGATTATTTTTATTTAGAAAAGCTTGTAAGTGTTGAGCAATTTTTTTTTTAATTTTCAATGGGTTCATAGGTTCGTATCTGTTTTCCACTTGTTTGCATCTGTAGTGAATAAATTATTACATGCGAGTAGAATACTGTACTCTATCTAGGACTATTTTATACTTTAATAATTCAAATGGAAAACATTAACGACGTTACAAAACTCGGGAACACTGATAAATTATACATGAATGTAAACGTTGTTGGTATAGCGTCATTATGTCATTATAATTTTGTTTGTATTAAATTAATTACTGTTAATTATTAATTTGTTACTACTTACCGCATCAAAGCTGTCAGCAACGGACTTGCTAGCATTGCCAATTGCCCTGCAATTAATATACCACAAAGCATAATTCATATTAATCATGGTTATGATATGGATATACGCAGTAGTATGATATAAAGTAAAGCCTTCTAGTAGAACGCTAAGAGCTAGTAGGAAAACAATTGCTAATATCAAACATCCAGAACTGATGATGACAATTAATGTGCTCAAATATGGAAATTCCAAACTTTTTCCTGAAGCAATATAATGAATAGTAATAATAGTAAAAAAATATAGTTTTAAACAAACCTGTTATTTTGTAAAAATCTAGTTGAAAATATCCCCATGAATTTTTATATACGCAAACATCTCTAGCAACACCCCACCCTACATAAGGTATCCAAAAATGCGGCACCAAATAAATAAGAAAGATAATTGAATAAATATATTCATCAAATTTGCTACTTTTAGTTGTTAATACGAGTAATCTCTCATAACCAACAAAAAATACAAGTACAGTTGTTACTCCATAAAAACAATATGCATAGATAGAAGCAGAGCTCAACCAACTAAATACAATCCTGCCATTTCTTCGTTGCACTGGCATCACTGCTAAAACCTATAAATTTATCTTATAAATTAATTAATATCAACTTGTAAAACTCACTCTAAATAATGTAAGTAACAATTTATGATCTCTGTAAAATTGGTCATGAGTATCAATAATACTTCCATCTTCCTTATCCAATTTTGATCTCTTACGAATTTCATCTGCTCTAGCACTGTACTTGAAATTTTTTAAACACTGTCGTATTTTAAATTCATCTGGGAAATAAAGTTCTTCATCATCAAAATCCTCCATTTCTGAAGCGTGTTCGATTATTGAATAAAGGAAAATTAAACTTGGACATAGGTAATTGGGTATTGGTTTAATAAAGTTCCAATTAAGCCATCCATCAAGAAAATTACATAATTATAGGTTCAAGAATATACTTTATTTAGTAATACTTAATACAGTTTAATTAGGAGTTATTAAAATAAATACAATTACAATTTTCTTGTATTTCTTGTTATTGATTGGATAAAAAAATCACTTTTATAAATTAAAATATTTTGCAGCTAAGCTACATCAGTATAAAAACATCAAAGTTACACTTGTTTAACAAACATAAATTATTGAATACTTTTTATATACACAAAATTATAATTACCTTCTTCAAATTTTAATTAATTTTATTATTTGTAAAATTCAAAGAGATATAAGTAAAATGAAAACTGTTTCACCAACTGATAATGGAAATGACTAGTATCATCAGTTGGAATGTTGTCTTGGCCATGCTATTTTTGCATCGATTCTCTTATAGGCCAACATCACATGTTTTCCTTCATTCATAAAATCTTGAGGACATTCGTTATCTGCTAACATTGTTTCTAAAAAGCAAAGTTGTTAAATGATGGAATTTAAATTTATTGCTATATATTACCTTCGCCATCTACTAAACGATATAGGGCAAAATCTTGTGGATTTGTTATTCTTGCTTTATGAGCAATAATTTTACACACCTCTTTTGTTGTCATGTGTGGTCTGGCTGGCAAAGTTTTTGTAAGAATTGAGCCATGTAATTCATCAGGAACGACCACTTTTAGAACAGACTAAAATAAAATATGATTAATTCGATTCAATAAATATTAATATTATGCTTACATCTGTTTTAGGACTACTTTTAAAGTTCTCTTCGTTGCTTTCTTTAAAGTTTTTAAGTACATGAACTGCAGAAGATAATGTGGTTAGATAATAGCCTCCTTCTCCTGATAATAATGATGGATGCAACAAACCTGAAATAAAACTAATTAGATATTTTTGAAATTTTATAAATAGATACGCATATTCAATAACAATCTATTATTTTAATATTAAAATCAGTGAAGTATTTTTAATATAAAACACTTGATAAAAAATCGAAACAACAAATTAATCTTCAAATTGAAATGATAAAAGTTCTAATAATAAATAAAGATTTAGTTAATATTTGTAGAAACAAACTTTATACAAAAAAAAACTTTTCCAGATGGTTGGAAAACTACTAATATACGTGATAATTTGGTAACATCACGATGGTATAAATATAACCTTTGATGATTAGGCATGCGTTGCTTATGCAAGTTGGGTCTAGTAAGTTGTCTCATCTGGCAAAATTATTTGACCTTTGCAAATTAAGAGACTTTACTAGTACGATTTTTGTAATATTATCTTCTACGTTTTTGTGAGCATTGTCGTTATTTTTCTTATAACCGTCCAAGTTAGATTTTTGTTAGTAGCATTCGTTGTTGGTTACAAAAAAATATAGTAGCATAAACATCAAAATTTGCAATTTTATAAACATGACCTATGTATTACCTCTATTGCGCTATAAGCTGCTCACTTATTTCATTTAATATGTTTATGAAACTCTCAATACTTGTGGCAACGATTATACTATCGTAAACTATCATATTTCTCGACGCATAATATGTAGATTATAAATATTTTAAAACTAACTGGATTACTAGCTTATACAGCTTTAGCGTTTACAGTGTTTGCTGGATCTTGTAGTATAAACGATTTTTGTTCATTTGAATCATTTCAAACAAAACATTTTACTAAAAAACTTTCGAAAGACGTAATATTGCTGACTAAAATGAATAAGACAGTAAAAGTAGCATGAATATAAAATTATCAGATCAGGAAAAAAGTTCAAGTGTGTTTCATGTATATCTTGTAAAACTTTTGATTGTGCTCTGTGGAAGAAACTCGTATATATGTATTAAAAAAAAGGAGTAATAAAATTGTAATAGCAACATAGTTTGCCAAAATATTGGAAGATGTTATTTTAACAACTAACATAAATGTTATTAATTAGATGTAAACGTTACATTGGTAACTATATTAAATGTCTATATACAGTTTGTCCATGGATTGAGCTACAAATACGTAAAAACAATTATATTAAATTTTTCAAAAAAATTGTTGATAAAGTTTTCTTTACCTAAGCACTTATCACTGTTTTTACTTTAACTGTAAGTTGGTCGCTTCAAGTGTCAAAATTATTCAGTAATTATTCAAGATAGTCTGGCAAATTATCACAAAACGTTTAATATCAGAGCAACGTTTTCAAATTGTAGAAATTTATTATCAATAACAGTGTTCTGTGCGCAAAACTTATAGAGCGCTTTGCAAATTTTATAGTGCGCATAACCGCCCAACCGAATTTCGCGCTGCTCTATATTAAAACAAAAACGAGACAACAAACTGTGCCAAGTAAATATCGATTGTATAGAAGTGTTAATAAAGACCCAAGTTTATCAACTCAAAGTTCCCAGAAAGTTAAGCTTTGTTATTCGACTACGTGAAAAATATGGAGAACGCTTTACCGTTAAAAGGGATCGTTACAGCTTTGAATTATTATTTAATTTGAATGATATTGATGAGGAAACAATGTAATTCCAAAAGGACGAGACCACATGTTATACAGCCAACGAAACTATAGAATTATTGAGAGAACAATTTGGTAAAATAGTTACTTCGAGGAACAAACCTGTTTTTTGACTGTGCCGATAAACCAGCAAATATTAGGGTCTTCCAAACAAACATAACTCATACAATTGCAAACGTAAGACTATTGGTTGGAAAAGGTGGTAGGAAATTGAATTGACAGAATGCGTTTTGTCAATTATTTTCAAACATTAATGTCATTGAATTTAATGTTCGGACGCACTAACAAAATCACACTTTACAATAGTATATAGTGTACCAAAGTCCAAAAATAGGCTTTATTAGCCCACCGCTGCTAAATACAAAAGGCTGCTATAGTATATAGTGCGTGCAGAACAAAGGAGCAAATCAAGTGACGGCTGCTAAAAGCAAAACAGATGGTTTCGTTAGAAGCTGGCAAAAAAGCATTTTGGCATAAGTACTCAATATTTATTTGCCTGTCCCAAATAAAAGCAACGGTTCAGTAAATTTCTAAGTTTATCAAATACCGCAAAAATCTTTTCAAGGCAGACAAAAAAATGTATTTAAGAAATTTATAAATATCAGATTATACATAGAATTCGGTTAATTTATTCTTATTATGTTAAATTTAAATAAGAAAATATATTTGATTTAATGTTATGATACTGGTGATCCTTGCTGTCATGAGGTGAACAAATTTAATTTAAAAAATTGTGTAAACTTAACGTAGAAACGTAACCAGTGCTAAATGTTTACACAAAAATGATCCAACATAAGATTTAGTTCTTCATTCAGTTCAAAAAATCCTTAAAACTTCACTTAAAAATAGAGCTGTACAAATCATAATCATACCTCTTTGTAACTTAACCGGTGGATGTAAAAAAATGCTGAAAAAATAGGAAAGAAAAGAACGGTAATAGTACAATGATTGAAAAAAGGGTAAACTAAAACAAGAAAGAAAATAAGCAAGATGACTAATGCTTTTAGAGAAGAGCAGCAACTGATGATGATTACATTGCGAATCCATTTTGTTTGGGTTAGAACTATTTTTGTGTTCGCAAAAAAATACAGTTACCTAAATAAGAAGACAATTCCTAAAATCATGGTAAGACCAGATAAAATATCTGACAAACTTGATCATCAACAAGGCTATCGGAGATGCGGAACACATGAATCAATAGCGCAAGTAGTTTGTGCATTGTGGTGCTCCTACATATTTCAGTGTTGTTTGTGGTGATTATTTGACCAAGTTCGCCAAATCAATATGCCATCAAATTTTCTTTTAGGAACTTGAAGATGGCAGGGTATTAAAGGTTGCAATGTATTCTGACTTTCTGATATTTTCAAGCAAGATTGACAGTCGATGTAACGGCGCTCTGAAGATTGTATTATCATTTAAGGTAATTTGTAACTTGCAACTAGTCAAGGCGCTATTTTGAAAACGTTTGTTTACATGTATGAGAGTAGAATTTTCCACATAATCACATTCATACAAAAAGCTGATTGAGACCTAATGTTGAAAATAAATTCGTTTTATTTCTTATTTAAAAAACACCTATATGTTCACACAGTTACTCTACGAATATCAATAACAATTTACAGGTTATTTTATAAGAACTTGTATTTTATTCAATTCCTTATAACCAAGTTTTAGTATTGTTGTATTATTGACTTAATGCCTTAGACAAATAGTTTAAGATCAACATAAATTTAAATTAAATGTTACTAGCACTTCTGATAGAACACAAAATACTAAACAATATTTTTGAAATATCATTGCAATAATTAGTATGATAGCTAATATACATATATATTTTAATATTATTGTAAATTGCTGTACCTTCTCAACTCAAATAAAGGTATTAGTTCAGGTAACTTTTTAACCAAAGTAGTATTTACGACATACAAAAAAATACAAGCAATAAATCTGAAAATCCTAGCTCTAAGCATACTAAAATAAAATAAAATAATGTCAATAGTACTTTATTAATTTTATTAATTATAAGTTGCTAACATTTCTAAAGGCGTCGAATAAAAACATAAGTTTATGCCAAACTTTTTATATTCAGATAATAGAGTTGCAAATCTTTTTTAATTCATGTTTACTAGTTCTAGTAATAGTAGTGCTTCACGTCTTATTATATAAAATAAATTTTAAATTAAAGACTTATTGAATTTCATTACATACCCCACATATATTCAGCTTCAATTTCAGCGGCCACAAACTTTGTCTTCACCAAAACCCATACAAACAATGGCAAGAAATCGTCGGCGCCCAATGTTACTGTTCTCCCAGAACCTGTTAATTGACTTGTTTTCACCTATAAATAATTAATATAATATTATTATTGCCATTCTTGAAACACATTTAATTTACACTCACAGAATTAAAAATGGTCGCAATAGCTGCTAAAAGGTACTCCAATTTTTCCAAAGGTGAATCAGCACTTTGCAGTCTTGACAGATATTCTTCTATTGTTTTTAATGCAGATTCTGATGGCAGCGTAATTTTTGGCTATAAATTAGATACATAAATATCCATAAAAATTAATATTACTGTATAAGTAGTTAACTTACTTTTATGGCTAGTTCTGATATTGGTCTTGTACTTGCATATTGTATATTATCTGATAAAAGTTTAATAGCTCCAGTCTTTGTGTAATGGTCAACAAACAATTTATGTAAATGACTTTTTAAAGGTCTTACAACTAAACGATGCAATACTCCTTCCAAAATTGCATCTAGATTCAAGAATTCAGTAGATTTTAACTGAAATAATATATTTATAAATAACAAAATTCAAAATAATATGACAGTATTTATACCTTATTTCGTTCCCTTTCTACTTCCTTATCAAATCCTTTTTCTCCATGTTTTACTAAATAGTTTTTCATCCCAGACATAAATTGGCGCATATTTCTCATAACAATTTGTGGATTCATTTCTTTTGATTCACATGTACACGCTATGAAGTTATCTATGTTTTGAGCAAATGTCGTAGATTTATCCTGAGCCAAGTCTAATGCATAATTACGTATTGAGGCACCAACTGTAGTTTTCGAATCACCATCCCTATTTCTTAACGCGTTCAGTCTTGGAGCAGCTATAAATTATTTAATTTTTATTTAATTTAATTATACTATCACAATATATTTTTATTTACTTTTAAACACTTTACAAAATCGTTTAGTTTTATCTCTTAAAAATCTTGCAATACTTGAAACAGACTTCTTACAATAACTGATCGCGCATACAAAGCATTTTTTAAAATTGTTCTTACAATTCACTTCATTTTTATTGTATTGACACATTTTCGCGGCAAATCACTATGAACGTTATAGAATAAAATGCGTTTATGGAATTTGTTCGGTCGTGTATGCAATGCTTGTTTGAATAATTATTAGATAATCGAAGAATGTTAGGTACTACGTATTTGACGTATTTGATACTTACATAAAAGTGGATCTAACCGGTCCTTGAAACTTTTAGACCTATTTATCGAAGCTAATTTTTGTGGAGGGTGAAAATTTTCCGAGAAACTATCTTCCGTCTGTAAGAAGAAATGGGCAATTAGCGTTGAAATTAAGTGGGATCTTAGTGATATTTAACTAGACAATATTTAATGAGATTATTTTGCATTGTATTTCTAATTAAGCTGTAATAGGATTACATAATTATCAGTATCAGGGCTGTTGGGTTACTTGAACTGAGCTATTGATATTGATATTTCACATGATCGTTAAAATACAGAAAATAAATTAAATTTTTATCCGCCGCTATAATTATTTACAATGAATGTTTCACACTTTTTCAAGATATTTTAATATTTATTATATTATAATAAGTTTTGTTTTATTTTTAACATTATTTACAATTATTGCATGAGAAATTAAAGCTTAAAAATATTAACTTGAATACTTGTGTAAAAAATGAATAAATTTGCTTGCATTAAAAAAATTAAATTAAAACTTTATATGCAGTAAACCTAAGATCTATTTTGAAAAAAAAGTAAAGATTTGATTAATGGTAAACCAAACACCACCCTATATCATTATCATATGATATATGTACATAGTGTATCCGTGGAATACATTATACCTATAAACTTATAGTTTATGGGCGCAATATTTTGAGTGTCATAAAACGTAAAACTAGTGTAGAGAATGAAATTTGCAGAGACATGAAATATATAAGAATTCAAAATTTTCAATTGTTATTAAATTTTGAAATTAAATTGTAAATTTTTGGTTGAAATTTTTGTCTGAACTTTAAGAGTATTACTTCATTACACCGCAAATTTAGTATAAATTTTATTGTTAATTTTCTAAAATAACAATTGTTATTGTTCTGCTTTGTTGTCTTAAATATCTGGTACTTGAGTCTCGAATCTATTTTACGATTTTTTTTATATATATACAAGGTATATATTACAATGACAATCTCGCTAAAAAAATGAGTATAATTAATATCGCCTTTAGTATAATTAATGAGAAAAGACCAGGGTCCAAAAAGAATGTTATCTACATAGATAATATCTGCATAAAAGCATTATTATTAGATTTATATAGCCATCAAAAGTTATCTGCAAGCCATGTTTAATTTCTCAAATCATATTAACTGCTTCAGAGGTTATTCATTACATGACTGCACGTATAATGTTATAACTCCAATTTCTTCTTGTAGAGCAGCAATTGTAGTTGTTTTTAAAGTATACTATATCCTTTGAGGCTCCACACAGCTTTCAGCATATTTTTTTTGTGCACAGAACGTAGTGATATAAATTACTTAAGTATACAACTCAATTGCGCATAGGCACGTTGTTTGTTAGTTCTTTTTCAGACTCATTTCGTCATTGTTGTACTTTACAAATATTCTCAAACTTTCAAAACCACTTGATGGGAGTATACTTTGTTTTCGACTGCTTTGTATAATGACAGCAAATGTATGTGACAATAAAACACTAGTTTTCATATAAAAAATTGTGCAAGATTTTGCATTACAAAATAAAATAAAAAGACGCGTCCTAATACTCAGATTATTATTAACTAAACGTGCACACATTACAAAAGTACTTAATTACTGCTTATATATGTGGAATAACGGTGACGCAAAATATCTTCCGGCACTGAGCTTCATAAAAATTGTTTTTTTTTTCGTGATGTGTTTCTGCTGTAATGTGTGTAGCTTATTTACAATCGCGATCAATGAATACCGATCAAACTGCCATAAAAATCTTATTAGGAAAAAGCACTGAACCGTTTTGCCCTGATCGTTATATTTATATACAAACCTGTTTTAATTACAATAATAAAAAATACTTTAATTAAATAGCTAATTATTTCTTTGTATTATTATGCGTTTTACATATATATTTAAGAATGAATTTTTTAAATATTTTAATCTTACCATAATAAAAAGATTATCACAGCAATAGTTTTAAGAAATAAGATGATGACATAGAAATAAAAAACAGCGATGAGTGAATGAATATTACAATGAGGCGCAAGGCTAATACACATGTGCGTACTCGTGTATGTCGCTCCTATAGATAATGTGTCTTCCTCACACACTAGTTATCAACTACAACTATCCGCTATCTTCAAAACTCAGGAAAATCTCGGGGACGGATTTTTTGTTTTGTATGTCGGTTTAATTGTTCTTTATTATCTAATCTGGACCTTCTATCTCCATACAATCCATAAAAAAGGTGTTAATTTATTTACCATTTTTTTCTTTACCAAATAAATTATTTTCTCAAAGTTTACCTCAATAGTTAAGTCCATCTTCTGATGTGTATTCTGCGGTAAATGTTTTTAGTATTATAAAACTTATGACCTCGCTTATGACTAAATTTTGACAAGTCTATTTTTCCTACAAATTAACAACTTTTGGCACGTATTTTGCTGTGTTATTTGTTTTTAATTTTATGTCTGTCGGTCTTCAAATTGTTTAAAAATTCAGTTTTGTGCTTGTCCATCTCTTTAGAATTAATATCCGGTTTGTTGCATTTTTTTTGTTATTTCTACATATTTTAGTTATAATCTGTTAAAATACTTTCTAGAACTTTGTTTTATGTGCACAGTACATATTTTTTTGACAATTGTATAAAAATTTTGTAGTTTTCTTCATTTTTTAGTGATAGCTTCTCAAAATCTAAAGTTTTTTTCGTAATTTTAAAGGGTCGTTCTCTTAGTTTATTAATATTTTGATGCAAAAGGTGGTTTCTGCATTCCACTTTTTGAATGTTTACTTCACATTTTCAGAATGGATTATGATATGTGCAAAATGCTTTATGCAAATCATCCAGAATTGCTAGAAGATAATACTTTGTCATTGTTATAACGTTTGTGATCTCATCATTTCCATTTAATTCCGCATGCTTACATATAAAGCAAAACTTATTTTGGACTCCAAAAAATATTTTTTAGTTTCTGGCTGTATTAAGAAAATTCATTGACTCAACAACTCTTTCTTGCCAAGCATTACAAATATTATCATAAACTTTTTATATTTAGAATTTGGGGTTGCCGGCATATCTAATAAGGCACATAATTGTAAATATATGTTCATGATTCCAATAAGAGTGTTGTATAATTGCAAAAGTTACAAGTAACCAATAATTTTGAACATAATCTATTTCTAACCTAATTTTTCAATATTATATTATTTACACTGTATCCTATTTTTTCCTCGTGTAAATTTTGTTGGATTTCCAGAAATGGTCAATATCAACCACTCTTCTTCTATGTATTTCTAAATTTGCTGCCAATGATTCCTTTTTTATAGTTACATCTTCTACATTACTTGCCCTTTCATGTATTTCTATATTTATTGCAAATGTATTCTTGTCTTTACTTAAATCTTTTATGTAATTTTTACTTTCATAAACTATATATTCTGATACATCAGGCAAATCCAAAAAGTAAAGTTTTACATACAAAATTTGTTTATATGTGTAATATATTATCAAGGTCTTTTGATGTGCTGGGTTCAGTTGATAATATATCAGTCTTACTGCATAATGCATAATGATTTGATGCATTTAGTTTCTAAAGTAGTAATAAAAGAAATATTGATAAAGTTATGTATAGTTTATTTTTTATTAGGTTGACTTTTACACTCATTTCAAAATGAATATCAAAATATTTAGCGTTTTCACCACACAATTCAAATATACAAGGTTGCTACACAAGTAATAGATACTGTATTGTATAAAATAAAAATTATTCGTGATATATATTGTAAAAGTTTTGATAGTACAGTAAGTATGCATATTCTACGAAGTAATCAAGTAAGCAATCAGTAACTGTTCTCCAACATAATTTTTAAAAACGTTTTGGAAACCACCACCTCCTGGACAGTTGATCTACGATTGTTAAGTTTGAAACATCAGAGTATTTATGTAAAAGAAAAAGTCCGGAAAAACCTCGTGTTACACAATCCCTGCCTAAACCACGCAGCCTTTTTATTACTGACTTGGAAACCAAAACCCATTTCCTGATTGACACGCTAGCGCTGATGTTTCCATATAGCCCTGGTCCAAAACGATATACAAACTATACGAAGCAAATAATACAATTATATCAACTTATTGTTTCGACAAAATTAATATAAATCTGGGATTGCGTAGAGTACACACCTGGCAATTCAAACGCCTGCAATTATGAAACAAACCCACAATTGGAGTGGATTTCCTGAATAATTTTCATTTACTCGTAGACATCAGTAATCAACAACTATTGGAAGCTAACACGACTTACTTTCGCAGACCAATTATTGTATTCCGATTTTACAAGCATTCGGACCATCTCCGGGACATATCATGACTTGCTGAAGAAATTTATCAAAATTACAAAGCCAATTAGCTCACCACCAACCCCTAAACCTGTTACGTGCCACCACATAAGAACGACAGGGAGTCAAGCAGCACACAGTAAACCACGCGATTAGCACAAGTTGTTATTAACTAAAAATAGAACTCCACACCATAGTTCACCTAAGATTAGCTCGACCATCCGAAAGTAATTGAGCTTCCACTCTCCACATGGTTCCCAAACAAGTTGATAAATGATGACCATACGGAGACTACCGTGCTTTGGACAAAAAAACCATACCCGACCGCTTTCCGGTTCCACATATCAAAGATTTTTCTCAAACATTACTCGGAAAAACTATTTTTACCACAATCGACCTTGTAAAAGCTTATAACCAAGAAGACATCATAAAAACAGATCACCATTTGAATTGTTCTAATTTCCGTATATGGCATTTAAGTTGCGTAACGCAGGACAGATATATATATATATATATACAGGGAGTTTATAAATGAATGGGATTATGTAATCACTTTAAATATGCCGCCTTTTTAAAATCGTCCACCATACTACATATGTTTTCATATGTTTGCTTGACAGCTGTCAAAGTTGATCTGTCAAAACAAATAGTTTAGTGAACAATTTAAAAAAAAGCGGCACATTTAAAGTGATTACATAATCCCATTCATTTATAAACTCCCTGTATATATATATACATATATACATATATATACAGGGAGTTTATAAATGAATATATATACATATATACATATATATACAGGGAGTTTATAAATGAATGGGATTATGTAATCACTTTAAATGTGCCGCTTTTTTTTAATTGTTCACTAAACTATTTGTTTTGACAGATCAACTTTGACAGCTGTCAAGCAAACATATGTATAGAGAACGATTTTAAAAAGGCGGCATATTTAAAGTGATTACATAATCCCATTCATTTATAAACTCCCTGTATATATGTACATATCAATGACATCTTCACTTCATCATCTCAAAAAGAACACATGAAACATATTGAGCAATTTTTGCACCACAAAGTGAGTACGGCATCCTGATCAACCAAGCAAAAGGTGTATTTGAAGCACCTTCTGTCAAGTTTTTGGTTTATTATGTTTCAGAGGGAGGAACTCAACCATTGCCAGAAAAAGTCGGAACTACCTACATCGTAACACTGTTAACAATTTATTACAAGGGAATGTTAAAAGCAAAATACCCATCAACTGGACGACAGAAACACGGGCAGCTTTTGACGCCTGCTACGAAAGTCTGGCCCATGCAACATCAATTCCACAACGCGATGCATCGCTTGCCATTGTATGTGATGCATCCAATTTCGCTGTAGGTGCAATGCTACAACAACGCATCGGCAACAACAATGCTTTGTCCAGAATAAATGAAATCATTTTTATCATCGATGTCAATGCACTCGCTACATCCCGGTCAGCAGACAAAAAACTTAAGAAGTACCTAATCGTCGGATCCGTTTGACAACTAAAACAAATACAGATGCTAGACATAAACATACGTGTGTTTTGCGACGTCTTTACTGCAACAGCACGATCTTTCGAAACAGCAGTTTTTCGAAAGACTATTTTTAACACTATGCATCAACTTTCCCATCCAGGAATAAAAGCATCAGTTAAACTTATCACACAGAGGTATGTTTGGCCGTTTATCTATCAAATCCGACTGTTAGAAGTGGGCAAAGTTGCTTACAATGCCAACAAGCAAAAATCACAAGACTCTCTCCGCTCTAATTAAGATTTTCATAGCACCCTCTTCGAAGTTCGATCACGTGCACATTGATTTACTACGACCATTGCTGAGTTTAAAACGATTCCGTTACTGCCTAACTTGTGTCGACCGTTTTTCAAGATGGCCCCAAGCCATCCCAGTGAAGGATATAGAGGCAGCCACAGTTGCAAATGCATTGTACAAGAACGGGAAGACCTGAAACTTACGGCAGCGGAACTAGTCTACGGCCAACGCAAGAAGGATTTTACAAAGGATCCATGGACAACATCTACTCATGTTTTCATTCGCTACAACGCCTCAAAAGCCCCGCTGCAAAAACCATATAAAAGCCCCTTTGAAGTCATTAAAGGACATACTAAAACGTTTACCATAAATAAAGAAAAGAAGCATGTAACTGTCTTTGTGAATCGTCTTAAGCCAGCTTACATATTAGTCAACAATGATGAAACGATAGTTATTTTTCCCACAGCTAGCCAAAGAACACATCGACAATCAATTTCAACACCAAACAAGAAGTTTCCCCACCACAACCAAAAGTTACTAGTTCAGGAAGATGTGTGCGATTCCAATACCTGGTATCGCCCGGTCGCATCTGCATCAGCTTATAAGATTATTATATTGCACATTTTATGATACAAAGATTTTACCCAACTTGTAGTAATACAGAACTAATTATATTATAATAATCAATGTTTTTCCACTAACCTCTTACATTCGTTCCAAGAACAACTAAGAAATTAGGTTTCATTTTGATATTTAAAAAAAAGGATATTTTTTAAGAAAAACATAAATGTTTATTTCATTGTAAAGAGGAAGGTATGTCATTAACATTTGAAAACAATATCAGTCAAATGGCCGCCACGGTTACGGTTGCAGTACCACATTCTTCAAATGAATAAAATTTTCCATGACCAATTCGCACATTTGCGGCTGTATGTCCTCGATAACTTCACAAATTCCATCTTTAATGTCTTGAATCGATTGTGGAGCATTGGCATAGACATTATCTTTCACGTGGCCCAAAGAAAAAAGTCTAAAGGTGTTAAATCACAAGATGTGACATGTAGTGCCGTCTTGCTTAAAAAAAACGTCGTCCACATCAATATCTTCCAATTCCGGCCATAAAAAATTATTAATCATAGCTCGGTAGCGCCATCCATTCACTGTAACTGTTGCATCAGCCTCATTTTCGAAAAATAGAGTCCAATCACACCGCCAGCCCAAAAACCGCACAAAACAGTGACACGTTGAGGATGCAAAGACTTTTCAACAATCATTCTTGGATTTTCTGAGCGAGGTGAAAATTGGCCTCATCACCGAAGATGATTTTTCGATGAAATTCCGGATCATTTTGATGCATTTGAAGGACCCAATCAGCGAAGATACGACGTTTATGGTGATCGAGCGGCTTGAGTTCTTTTGTTAACTGAACTTTAAAAGCCTTAAGACTTAAGTCTTTATGCAAAATACGGTGTAATGTCGTTTGTGGAATGTCTAATTCCAAAGATCGACAAAACTGGGTTTTCTACATCAGCAATATTCTCATGTGTTCTTGAGCGATGCACACGGTTTTGATTCTTCACATCACAAACTTGTCCCAACAGCTCAAATTTTTCCACCAGGTTTACTATTGCCGGCCGAGAAGGTGCTTTACGACGACCAAAAAGTGCTTCAGTATTGCGAACTGCGACTGAAAAATTTTCACCATTTTTGTAGTGAATTTTAATAATTTCAATGCGTTGTTGAAGCGTTTATCGTTCCATTTTTAATAATGGCTTAGTTTTACTTGTCAAATGTCAAACGATAATAGCTTTAAAATTGACAGCTGCCTAAAATAGCCTGCTATTCAAAATGAAACTTCTTATTGGAAATACCTTTATAAAAGTAAAATAGTGACTTAATAAAGTACTCTACAACTCTACAATAGTTTAGTAAGAAGTATGTTATTATACGGAGCGAAAACTTGGGGATAGAAAGAGCAAGCAAAATTAGAGGCTATTCAAACAAAATACTAGAGATGGGTATTAGGGGTAAACAAAGAGACTCCAGCATACATTGTAATAGAAAAAAGTTAAAATGAATAAATTAAGAGTAGAAGCAGAAAAGCGTGCAATGAGATATAAAGAAACAGTGAGAGAAAAAAATAATAATGTAAAATACTACAAAAGTGCCCGAAGAAGAAGATAAACAAAAAAGGTGGAAAAACAGAAACATGCAAAGAAAATAATTTTAACAGGAATGAATATGCTTTACAGTAAGGATAGAAAGATTGAGAATGGATAGAAGCATGTGAAAAGAAATTATGATGAGATATAGAGATATACAAGTGCAAGAGCAAAGGACACAGGTAAATAAATAAATAAATCTAGGTACAATGCAAATTTTGTACATATCATAGCTGACAACCAAAGTACCTAAAAAGGGTAAGTTATAAAAAATGGAAAAAACAGAATGATGTAAGATTCAGATGTGGAAATGAGAAGAAAGTGTGTAAATTTTAGATAAACAAAAAAAAGAAAATGTGTAGGAAAAGCTAGGAAAACATGATGAAAGAATGCAATGAGATAAGAAAAAAGCAACTTAAAAAAATGAGATCCTGAAAGAAGATAAAAGAAGAATGAAATTGATGATGGCGATGACAAAGTGAAGAAATAAAATTGAAACAGAACTGATAAATAATTAATTTAAAGAATGGTTTAGGGTTATTAAGGTTATGTATTATATTAGTGCTGAATTAAGTTACAAGGTAAATGTTATGTTAAGTTGTATGATTCAAAAATTGTAGATTTTAAATAGAATAAAATAAATTTGTCTACAACTCACCACCGTATTATTGTTCTTTATTTGAAGTTCAGGAGATTGAATTAATTGCTTATAACTCAAAAATGGTGCATTTTACAAAAAAAAATTTTTACTAAAAATACTCAAAAATTAATCTTAGCATCAATTCCATTTGAACAAAAAAAAGTTTACCACAATAAAATAAACACCCTGTATATTAAAATATATTTAAACAAAAGTTTGTTTAAAATCAAAAAAACTTTAGTTTAAAACATTTTTTGAATTTTTTTACGGTTGGATAATTATTAGGTGTTCTCTTAATTTTGAATAACCCTATATAAAATGAATTAATAATTTATTCAAACTGAACCTAACGATCACAGCGGCTAAGACAATCATAGACAATTGTTTCGGTTCTACAAACCTCGTGAGTATGACTTGCATGACCACGGCATCGCATGATAGCAAAAGACAAATTTGAATAAATACTTCTGTGCACAATTGATGATGTAAATAATCAACCAAACAACTATATTGTTTTTCAAATGTAAACATAGCATTGAGAATCCAATGTCGGTACAACGCGCTAACCCGAACTTAACTCTGGCTTAAATTTTAAGATGTGTTTGGTGAGATTTGCCATAAATGAGATGGGACTATTTGGCTTAATGCAAGAATTGTTTACTGGTGACATTCAGTGTTTTAGTCCATGGGACAACAAAATCCGTAAGTCGAGTCAATACTTATCAAAAAGAAATACAGAATGAAATGCTATGAACGCAAATCAACAAACTTTTAAAGGTTGGCAAAAAAATAGGTATTAAGTATCATATATTTATAGTCCTGATGATGAAGTAACAACCTACTCAAAACCGGTCGATCTATAAAAAGGCACGTAAGAATTATGATTAATAAATATAACCTTAAACATAATTATTTTTTGTTGAATTTACTTTAGTTAATAAAAACTTTAGCTCAGAATCACTCATATATTGTTAAATTATAAACTAGCATTCTATAGAAACTTAAGTTTTAAACATATGAGTTAGTGCAATCTTAAACCCATCTATAATAAATGAGCAGAGAATTAAAAAAAAATACATATTTTATCTTACAATAAAAATAAGTAAAGATAAAATAAACTTGACTATGAATACTAATGCATAATAATCAAAATCAAATAAAAGCTTTAAACAATGTTATATGGTGTTATGAGAAAGTCCCAGTCTCGATTATACAAAAGACATACAATATGAATATTTTAAGTTTTATTAAGTTAAAAATATGAATGAAGTATAATATTACCTCCGTAGCACCCCCGTGACTAACTTCATTCCAAGGATCTGAAAATTCAGTAAGCTCGCTTATTTCCGAGGGAGGCGCCCTGGGAATCCTTTTATCATCTACGTTGTCATACGCAGACGTTCGGCACACTTCATCATCTGTGGAGATGTCAGTAGACTGCCTAAGATCGGGAAATCTGAGAATAAGTATTTTATAAAACTCAACTATGCGTTAAATATAAAAAGGGAATATAAAAATACCTTTTTGAGATCAATTCTTGAATGGTCAGTCTATTTTCGTTGTCTCCAGGTGAAAAAGGTATTATCGGAAGGTTTGGTATCGTCGCTGGCCAATCGGAATCGTAATCTGCATCACTGGAATCCATATTGACATCACATTCATTCCCTTAAAACAGAATAGGATAAATTAATTTTGTTTAATTAAAATATTATTTCAGTTATAGCCACAATTCTCAAAACCTAAGTATATATTTATATTAGTATCTGTGTTGTATTTCTTAGAAGATAATTAGAAAAGTAGAATTGGTTGAACGCAAGGGACCAAAACTAATGCAACTTGTCTGTTCTAAGTTAAAAAAATGAAACTTGGATGCGAAAAAGTATTACGGTATATTACTCACAAAGGAAAGTTGGGTTACATTGAATTAGTTCCAAGCGGTAGATACAGACTTTGTATGATATTTTTTTTTGTCATAATATGCCAGCTTATTTTAATATACAATTTCTTTTTAAAATAATTATTTTAAAACATTTATATATAAAAGAAAATTTTGAATATTTATATTATCGGTTATTATAATAAATTATGTTAACTATTATTATACTCTCAATAATTGGACAGTGCGCGTCTTCCAATTATTATTTATTGAATGAAGGTTGACATTTGCTTAGACGTTAGTTGCCCCCTGGACACTCACTCCTTGCAACGCCGTCACGTTATAATACAGTTTACAGCAAATTGTTATGAGGGGCTATGATGATTACGAGATAAGATGAAGGGACAAAAGGTAGTAAGTTCAACTCCCCTGGCTTTTAAATTTACCGTTACTTTGGAATGTGGCATTAAAAAATATTATAATGATACATTAAAATCGCATGTTTAATAATAATAATACACAAAGAGTGCAGTTAGGAATATATAGATTTGATTGTATATCCTACCCATAAATTTCCATCCATTGTCGAGCTGCCAAGTGTCGTTTAATCTGGGCGGCATGACAACTTTAACTTCAGGTCTCCTAAGCGCAGTGATGCGTTGTTTAGGACTCAAATTATCAACGGAAGACGAAATATCTGTATAAACAAACTATAAAATATTTACTAGATGCAATGGAGGTGTCGTTTACCGTTAAATTCCGGCGATTCTATCCGTTCAAGCCCTGGGCTCAAACCAGTATGAGAATGTAAAGCAGGCGGATTTGAATGCCTCTGCTGGATAGCGACTGTAGTCCTGTTGAATAATCTCCTAGGGACAGCCTGAGCTAGTGAATCAGCGGGTTCCGCGTAAAACGGACTGCCCTGTTTAGGCGATTGAGAATCGGGTAATAGTGGAGTTTTCGCCAGCTCGCCGAGTGGCGATTGTATTGTGTTTTGATTTAAACTAGTCTGGCTTTGATGGTTGTTCGGTAAGGGTGTGCTGCACATACTATTCTGCGAATTACTGAAAGACTCCGTTGGACTAAGCACATTATTGTTAACGGAAATTACGTGTTGCAGGAGATCTGGCGATGCAAAGTTATTGTTGCTTTTAGGTTTAAATGTGTTATTCTCGTTCGTCCAGACATCTTCATAATCACTAACTTTATCACCGACGGCGCTTCTATAATAAACGGTAGGTGAGTCAAGTATATCAGATTCTTGATAATGTTTTGATACTTTATGTTTTCTTCTACTTTGCCTCGCAGCTTTTGATACAGATAGTGGAGATAATGTATCAGGTGATAATATGCTACTCGGATCGGAATTAGGAGATAAAATCGATCCGCTTGGCGATAAAATTTGATCAGGCGTTCTTCTCAAACTTCCCTTTGAAGACATTGTTGATGTTTGTCCTTCTGGTGACATCCTTTTCGGATCACATATTATTTCCACTTGAGGTGCTGCTTCTGATTTAGGGCTACTTTGATTATTAACAGAGAACGTAAATGTAGTGGTGACAGTGATATTATTTTGAGGAGTAGTCGGTTTAGACCATCTTGGTGGTGGTGGAGGTGGCTGCTTTGACATGAATTCATTTTTAAACGAATTATTACTTCGCAATTCCGCCTTACTGTCGTTTTTAATGGGGTCTATTTTGTTAAGTAGGTTTAAGGTATTAGGTCGTGCTGGTTTTATGTCTTTGTTAACAGGTGTTGATGGCTCCGCCGTTTTAAATGTACTCATCAGAGGATTAAGATTAAGAACTAAATCAGCATCCGGACTTGATGCGGTCGATGGCGGGGGACTATATCGCCAGAATTCTTGACCTAGGAGTGCTAATGATGATAACTGCTGTCTACTTTTTGCGTCCCTTATGGCCTTTGGAAGCACCAGCTGCACGGGCAATTCATCACAACAGTTAGCGTAATGAGCTATCAGTGCGGGCATATTGTCGAAACGATTCTCGCTAGTTTCCAAGCCCAGCCGTCCTTCTGACGATTGAATGAGATAATGTTCTATGTATGGTCCCTTGTCAGGTGGAAGTCTTACTGAAAGTGCCATCGTTTCGGATTGAGATGATTGCCTGACTACAAAGCAACCGTCTTCTTTGCCTTGAAGTAAATGAAATGCTCCTGCACGTTGTATTCCCGGCAGAAACCATATTGGGTGAGAGCGAATTAATCTTTCTACTAAACCGATATCACATGCCGCTCCATACCCTATAATATGAAATTAATTTACAATATATATATATATATGTGATTAATCATTCTATATAATATTTTAATAGACTATTTAATTATTAATTTGATTTCTATTTGATGTAGTCTTAAAATAAGAATGTTTATTCTTATTATGATTACATACAGCTGTATTTATATTATAAATAATACAAAGCTTTTAAATATATTTATAATAATAATAATAACAATAATCAAAGAAATAAATAAATTATATAAGGAAGTATATATTTACCAGTATCTCCACTATCCTCACTTCCTGCATCAGATCCACCATTTGAAGAAACTAAAGATTCCCGTGAAGGTGAACGTGATGGTGGATTGGGTAAATGAAATGGGTTCCTACATTCGAATGGAGTCGGTGATGGAGCTCCGATGCCGGGGCTTTGGCGATCAGTAAATCCTTGAAAATACGGTTCCAGGAATTGATCACTTCTGCAATTAAAGTATAAATTAGTATAATTTATATTCACTCATTTTAATAATGAAAATAATTTTATTACTTGAAAGATGAGCACGAAGAAAATTAGTTTTAAAGATATAAAGGGGTAATATAGAACTTGTTGCAAAGTGCCAATCACATCGTAAAACCACATCGTTATAAATTTAATGAGTTTCGTCACAGCCCCTCCATTCCTAATTACTATCTGTCAAGTGCATCTAACAGTACGTGTGATGTTTATATATTTACAAATGTAGGGTACATTATTATATATTCAAAATATAATTTAAATAAAAATGTATATAAACCATTGTGATTTAAACGTAATTTGTCTTATGATCCTTAGAAGTATAAAAAAATAGGCGCATGATCGAAATGTATGTAACTTCGGATTTAACATTCATGCAGAATGCGGTTACAAGTGTCAGCCAATGCAGTGTAGTAACTCGATGTAAATGATATATGTATATTGACTTGTTCATCTAATCGGTAGATACACATGTACGAAGATGCACAATAATTCGCACATTTAATACTATGAAGTACACCATATACAATAAAATAATTATTTATGTAAAAATAAGCTATATGGCATGAATTTTGTGGTTGGCCAATTTAACGAGTCTCTACTTTTTATATTAACATTGGGTGCGTTCAGGAAGGCAATAGCAGA
Organism: Tachinus rufipes; assembly: GCA_963932245.1. NCBI lineage: Eukaryota > Metazoa > Arthropoda > Insecta > Coleoptera > Staphylinidae > Tachinus > Tachinus rufipes. The sequence continues at coordinate 62,917,088 of OZ010745.1, read as the reverse complement.
CCATTTGGGTACTGCTAATCTGTTGCTACTAGAAATAAGCAATGAAATATTATCTCATCACTACTGATTTGAAAAAGAAAAGAAAAAAAAACTCAAATTAAAACAAAAATCAATTTGTTACTAACTGAAAAAAATAATAGTAATTAAGAAACGATATTGTTTTTATTAACATTAAAATAATATTATAAGATGCGTTATACGAATCGCTTACTCGAGAGGACATTAAACCAAATGTATTATTAAATGAAAACCGCTCCGACCATTTGTTTCGCTCTAGCGGCACCTGAGAAGCGAAAGTCTGTTCGAGCAATTTGTTGATCTCGGCGTTTTCGCCTCACGCGTGCTCGATTCTTGACCACAATCTGAACTGGAGATGCCAGTGTTTGTGTGCGTACCCTAATCGATTATTTTATTTATTTTAAAATTGAACCGCTCGAGTCATTTGTTGGTCTCGGCGTTCCCGCCTCTCGGTGCTAGCTCTTGGGACGCAATGCAAGTGATTCCATGCAAGTCCCGTACCATATCGATTAAATTTAACTAAAAGTTAACCACTCAAGTCATTTGTTATTCTCGCACTCTGAATTAGACGGTGAAGTTATTAGTTAAATATGAATTATTATTATATTGTTTATTTATTATAAATGCGCTCCGTGACGTTTGAATTGAGTGAAAATTTTTGTTTTTTTATAGAAAGAAATAAATTAAATTGTTATGAGATTCATTATTAATAAAACAATATCTATAAAGTAAGAATTCCCAAGACAAAAATAATGCAAAACTAAAAAAAAAACTGGGTGTCGACTATCCAGCTTGTACCAGTTAAACTGCTTATGTTGAAAGGGTATTTGAATTGTCAGTATTTGGTACTATTTGGTTGAAAACTGCAAGCATTAAAATGTAGCGGTTTAGATAAAGATGGACGCACTATTCAATTCTTTCTTGCTGTTTTGAATATTTACAAAAGTATCGTCCAAGTCGCAGGCCAGGATCAAGCACCAAAAACTGGCAAGAAAACCGATTTATGGTAGCTACACTACACTATCGTGATTTATAATCAACAATTGCGTATCGCCAAGTGGAAGATGTTAATGGTACTGCAATTTCTGCACAAACCGTTCGCCTAAGATTGAAGGAACACGGATTAATGTCAATAAAACCTGCTACTGCACTATTGTGTTGAGAAAGTACGATTTGCCCGTAAACTTAAAGATTGAACAATAGAACGATAGTTCAAGGATAAGTCATTTTTGTGTGCGTTCACCAGATAGACAAGAAAGTATGTGAAAAAAACCTGGTGAACAATTTCAGCGTGTTTATCTCCAAAAATGGTATTTGGGGAAGGCGGAATAATGATGTGCGCTGGTATTCCACTGTACACAAAAAGTGAGCTTGTTCTCATTAAAAACGGTACCATGACGGCTGTTAGGTACATTAACACCATTCTTAGTGAGAAGCTTACTGTGATTGAGCAATATTAAGATAAGGATACTTAAATCTATTCAAAAATCTCTAAGATTCTTCAACGGCATTCAAAGTTTACCACACCGTATGGCAAAAATCATTAAAGTTTGTGGAGGTAGTGTAGTATTAACTGCTTAAATTGTATGATGACGTAAAACGACAATGTACTGTTTCGTGACGTTTTCTTATTAAATAAAATGTTTAATACCTTTTTTATTTTCCATTCTTACTTTCTGGATAATGTTTCAAGTCAAATTGTAAAAAAATCAAGTCAAAATCTTTCAACTTTCGATGTCGATAATGGCTCGAGGCATAATAATAAACTAAATCCTAGAAATATCTCTAGTCTAGTCCTCAACATACTTATTATATCGCGTAATTAATAATTTTATCCCTCATAAAAATATTCTGAAGATTTGTCGTAAAAAAAACACATTTTCATTGTCAAAAAATCGTCTACCCCAAAATTATTTTTTTAAATTTTAAAAACAGGAAGTTGTCGCTAGTGGCCAAGTTTGTAGAAAAAATGATCAATTTATTGAATATTTTCCCTGAACCTACGTAATAAGGTTCACCGTGGTATTTGTTTCTTTAAAATCAATTATCAAGATGCCGTCACAATCCCTAAATATTGCGACCACAATCTTTTTGGTTGACGGGGATACCCTGGCTTTTCTTGGTAGTGGTTCAACTGAACAGAAGATCATAATACAAGATCATAGTTTCATCTCCCGTAACAATTGACTTCTTGTAGAAAAGCCTTCCAGAGCTTCAAAAAAGATTGAGCACAATCAAATCGATGCTTTTTCAAACAGCAGACAGAAGTTTTGGGACCCATTCCGCACTCACTTTATTCATACCCAAATAGCCATGAAGTATTCGGCAAATCGATGAATCTGACAGACCTGACATTGCTGGCAATTCCCTCACTTTTAGTCGGCAATCACTTTGAAACAGTTCTTCAATAAAGAATAAAAAGATAAACTCTTCTGGGTTCACAACTGGTCGACCAAAACGTGAGTCATTTTCTAAAGACTCATAACTCATCTTAAACCTTCTGGCTCATTCTTTCACGGTGGAATAAGAAAATGAATCTTCACCGTATACGTCATCCCATCTTTGTTTAATTTAATGAGAAGCAGTGAAAAATTTGATGACCGCTCGGTACTCAATTTTTCTAAAATCTGACATAGTTGAAATTTAACGATGTCTGTGTGGATATCACTACAAGACTAATTAAAATAGAAAATTGAAACTGCACATGCACGTTAATAAAGCATTTCACTTTACTGACAATATTTGACATTTGGTCTGAAGTTTTTAGAAATGTAGTAGTCCAGTAATTTATGGCGGTAACCTCGTACTATAACGTTCCCCAAACACAATTTCTGGCAAACTCGTTAATGATAGTTTACAAATTTTAAAATCAACCTATAAAAAATATGTCATTGTGCGACGGTCAATGGTATTATAAAAAAAAAAACAAAATTGACGACATTTAAAGCTAAGCTTTGCTTCTGCAAAATGCCGTTTTGCATTTTTTTTTGCTTCATACAAGCAGCCAATTCAAATCCTATCTTTGAATTGCTGTTTTTAAATTTTTCAATATACTCAAATAATTTGAAGTCTGCAAAAATATTACAATCATTACCGTACATAAAAGTTACAGTAAAAACTTTTATAACATACGTCATTTTATTTTTTTAGCTATTTGATAACTGCTTTTACACTTTGGAAATGGTACAAATGTGCCATCTTCTAACATATTGTTAGTCTAGTGCTGATTATCAAGAACTAAGTATGCTATATTTATCTGTTCTACTGTCCTACAACAACATCTTATAACTTCAGGATATTATTATTGGGACAATTGGACAAAATGTTACATATTATAACATAAAATTTATTCTCAACTATTAAGACCATATTCTAGTGTCCTCCTCCAATCAAATCCAAAGTTCACTAGAACCTATCGTATGCGCTCATGAATATCCCTAAAAAAAATCTTAACAAAAAAAATGTAAAAACATACCTCCGTGGTACTTTACCAACAAGAAAATGTGTCTATTAGAGCGCAATACAATTAAAACAATTCCTTCCATCTGCAAAAGAATGCAAAAAACTTCTTTATCAGATACAAAGACGCTTCAACTATATACAGACCTATCCCCAAACAACGCACTTTTAGAAACTAGATACTTAGAACTAGGACAAAGATCGCGTTAGCATTTGGGTACAATTTGAAACTACCATCTCGGTACATTACTAATTTGAATCAGTTTCTTATTCCAAGGTAGATTGACAAAGAACTAATAAAAATTGAAAAAAAATTGAAACAATAAAGAAAAGTTTAAAGGGAATAATTAAATAAAAATTCCAAAAAAATAGTATGTATTTCCTGCATGGCAATAGTATTATAAAACTAATTAAGAAATTAAATTTTGGTAGTACGGGTAAAAAGGAAGATACATACTTGACCAACCAAACACAACCATTACTATCAAGTAGAAGTTATTATGATTAAAAAACATTAAAAATCAGTAACTTTTTTTAATTTAATTAATAATAACCGTCGCATATTTAATTAATTAAAATTAATTTTACTATTAGCCCTCAAAATAATTTGCACTTTTACGGACTAAGTTTACACATAAATTGTAGCTTTTTTAGTTAAAATCATATACATACTTGTATGTTTAGTGCAGTAATATAAATATGTTTCTTTTATTTATACAACTCGCACATGTATCAATAAAATGTAATTAATGACTCAACATTAAATTTGACGGAATACATCTTTAGTAAAGATTTGTGTTTACAAAATAAACATGTTTTGTTGTGGATGCGTGTGAGGGCGAATATATTCATCAATGCACATAAAAGTGGAATCCGTCAGATCAGAACATGAATAAAGGAAATCCAGCAGAGAGGAAACCGTGAATTGTTGAACCGTAATTCCTTGAAGCCCCCCTCACACAAAATATCTTATCTCACGCATTGATTTTATGCAAATGTCTTGTTTCCGATAAATATTTAATCTACTAAACACCTGTTGTAGTTCCCAAAAATGCTAAAAAAAAATCACAATTCACTAAAACGTCCCGCGATACTATCTGCTGAAGCATTAACCCAAACCGATGCAGATGACGCATACTTCCTCATTCCCCCTTTCTCGCTTTCTTTCTTGGACTGTTTAGGGCAGTCACTCTATTCCCATAATGCAGGATGATTCAGGGACAATAGAGCATTCGGGAGCCGCCATGGCAACCCCAATAAATCCGCTCGCAGACAAAAAGAGATAGCAATATACAAACACCCTGATATTTCCTCAATTCCGTCTCGTTTTAATGGACCAAATAAGGGGTAGTACACTCCAAGTGCTAATTATGCCATGAAATTGAATTATACACCTGAGTTATTTCAAACCAAAATATTAAACGACTTTATCTCTTTTATAGTTTCTTTTTCGTTTTCTTTTCTTTTTGTTAGAGTTTCTCCGATCCGCATTAACGTTTATTTTTATAGTGGGTGCAATCTTATCTTTCCATGTAATTACGCAATAAATTTCACAGTGATCTTGCTCAACAAAGCAATAGAATTCCAATATTTCATATAAAACTGCTCTATTGATTTTATTCAGCATGCAATAAAATTCTATTAATAACAGTTCTTAATCAGCATTTTTTATTTCATATTATACTACTATTTAATCATCTAATTAAACCAAATATAATGATACATATTATACGTAATGCCAATACATTGTTTTATAAAATTCAAACAATAAGCAGACAATAAAATAAAATACCTATGCTAAATTTGATGTATATGGTTTCCCAAACCAGATCAAAGCGTTGACGATTTACGGATTTTAAAGGGCACTTTTGAACCCCTTATTATTGTAAAGGGACTGCAGTGGCAAACAACTTTTCGCGCTTCTGTAAAAAGTGTGCTGAACTTTTCTTATTGTAGTTCGGATAGTTATAAATGTCTCAGCGGTCTTGGGACCGGAAAAAGGAACATCCTTTGTTTTTAGCTTACTGCAGCTCGATCCGGACTGCCCGTTCTAACTTTAATAGAATTAAAATGTTCACAGTTCAATACACTTTATTTTACTTAATGGATGGCTCATATTGAGAACTTGATTAAATTAAATTTGTTATATGCCGAATTGTAAAAAGCATTTTAATTCATTCTGGAGCTTTAAATGTAAAAAGAGTTACAAATAAAAAGCAAAACAAAAGAACAATATCAAAGCTAATATATTATTTTATTAAATATACGTAATATATAATGTAGTATAACTCCCGTAGGCTGATGAAACCTTTTTATGGAGGTCTTTACGAAGATGAAACGTTTATTTTTACCTTGTTTTTTTTAACATTACATAACATAAAGGTCAATTATGTTGTCTAAATATTATAGGCATAGCATATAAACTTATTCAATTTTTATTATTTAATGTACGCACTTTTAAACGCAAATTATACAGCATGTTTTATAATTGACATAAAAAAAAGTATTAACTACAAAAATATAATAAAATAATGATAGGTTTTGCTACATAGACACGTACATATTAAAGTAGTCTAAGAAGAATCCGTTTGATATTTGAGTTGTTAAGACCATACCGACCGCTGCCTTGATTTCCCGTATTGTAGTGAAAACAGATACTTTGGCGTCATTCCTATTTTCACATATAATTTGATAATTAATTTATGCATTCAGAAAGGATCAAACCATATTTTCCCAGAATATTTTAGTAAAATCATATTTGCAAATAGCATTAAAATGTATTTAAAAGTACCTAAAAACGCATTTATTTCAGTATTTGGATTCAATTTTCGGTTATTTCAAATTATTATTTGACTAAAATATTCTGACCAAATATAATTTAATCCTTTCTGAATGTACTAGTAAAAAAATAATTAATTATCAAATTATATGTGAAAATAGCAATAAAGCCAAAAGTAGATAATTTCACTAAAATACTGGTAGCGGTTGGGTATGCTCTTACTAGCATTACTTTTAACGGTTGTCTCTATTACATTTTAAAATTACCTCATTATTTTCGTTTTCATTTAACATATACAATATTGTGCAACAATATTAAAAGTGCGGCCTAATTACGGTATTATATACGTTTATTCTACTGAATATTGACACTAATTTAGAAAGTCTTCTAATCTCATTTTTACTAATTTTGGCGACTTAAGTTTCAAAATGTTTATTAAAACTCAGATTTTCGTTAATTTTAAGTCATAGATGTTAAATTTCTGTAACCTATTCTAATTCTTGATTGTAAATCTTTATTAATCTGCTATCTTTCATTTTGTTTTTCGTAGTAATAATCATTGCTTTTGTTTTCGTAACATTAAGTTATAGATTGTTGCTACTAATTCATTTTTTCCTCCTGAGATAGTTCGTCTAATATCCTTGCAAACATAATTGTCCCATTGTACATCTCTGACGTTTTACTACTTTAGCAGTTCTGTTTATTCAATAAAGTCCAAAAGATTTTACCAAGAGATTGTCTCCAGCTCTTCTTTAGTTAGCTTGTGCTTACTAAATAATAACAATAATAATAATTATTATTATTTATTTAATCCAGTTAATCCAAAGCACGGATATAGAACAAGTCTTACAACTTCAGGCCACAGTGTCCGGTTATCAGTCCTATAAGCCTATGTAGTTTGATTCAACTCATATGTAAAACAATTTTTTTTTTCACAGATTGTTAATGTTCCGTTGCTTTTTAGTTTGCTTGGAATTATTTCTTTTCCGGTCTCGTATAGAATTCCAAAAAAATATTCAGGTCTAATAAATGCCCGTGTTCTTTCCTTTTTAGTAAGCTGATCCGTATTAAGGTTTCCCACTATACCCTGGTCGTTTGGTAACCAGGGTGTACTGTGTTATTTGTTACAAATGCTTCCAAACTGTCTCCTGACTCAATCATGTTTCTGGCACACCAATCAATGGCGGCCACCTCTGCTTGGGATACCGAGACAAGTTTAATATTTGGCCTCATCTGTATACCAGATAGTTCATTTTACTATGCCCTGGTATCTTTTCATTGTCTCGCTGCGGTATTGTCACATCAAATCTTTTTTTGATGCAACCACCTTTCACGAAGTCTGACTTCGTCATTAAAGCTTTTTCTTCATGCAAAACATTTGTTGTAATTAATACTTAAAATGCCTCCGTTAATAAACTCTGCAAAAATATATCAAATCTATCAAATAATACTTTAAAATCTCTCTAAAATGAATCAAATTTGTCAAAAAAATAACAAAAACCGTAAGAAATACTAGATTTGTCAAATTTATTCTAAACATACAAAAAAGTGACTTCATCTGTTAAGTCTTAGTGACTTAGTAACTGTTGACAAAATACAAAATCTTTCAAATAGATCACAATAATGTGTATAAGCATTGTAAGTTGGATAAAATTTATCAAAACTGTTAATAAAAGTTAACGTTTGTTGAAAAGTTACCAAAATTCCCAAACAATGTGTAAAAATATTTTAAGTTATCGCAAAAAAGTTACTACATTTAGCCATAAGTTACTAAAACTCTCAAGAAATGTATTTTATCGTATTTTATATTATGTTACTTAAAAATAACTTAAAACTTTCTAAGACTGTAAAAATGAACATTCGTAAAACATTTCAAAATGTTTTGTGTAAAAAAAATAACAATCATGTTATGAACTGAACTGTCAAATATGTTCAAAATCTGTAAAAATAATTGTCTCTGTACAATGTACAAGTTTTAAATGTGAAAATTGGTTGCTTATTTTCTTCTTATTATATTGTGTTACTATATAACTGTTAAAAGTTGTCAAAACTGTCAGATTATATACTGTCGGAAATTTACTAAAATAACAAAAACCTGCAATAATATTTAAGTTAGAATAAATAACCAAAATCTGTCAAAGTCTACTCTGTCAAAGTCTACTCTGTCAAAAAAGTAATACTAAAACTGGTAAAAGTTTACAGTAATGCATCTGTTTACTAAAATTTCTAATCTAAATCTAATAAAAGTTACTAAAATTATCAACAAATAAACCAGAATTGTTAGAAAAACTAAATTGGAAATATTATCTAGCTTCAAATTACGTTTGATAAAATTACATCCAATTATAATTTGTATTTCTGAGGAGGTCACTAACGTTTTTCTACAAATTACATCCAGGTTTTAGGTAAAATCAAACCTCCCAGCTCTGAGTAAAGTTTAGTGGTGATTATATAAATTTTATTGTAATCATGAAGTTGCCACAGGAGTGTGAAAATTTTTAATATTCTAAATATATTTTCTGTACAAAGTTAAATTTTAATTAAATAAACTAATATTTCTTGTATGTAACGCATTTTTGTAAGGCCCAAAACATAAACAGATTACAAATTGATTAAAAAAATTTGGTAATAGTGTTAAAAAATAACATTTGTTAAAGCAATAAATAACCAATTGTCAAAACATAAGAAAACTAAAATAATTAAGTCAAACATAGACACAACTGTCAAACAAAGACGCAACTAACAAATGATGACACAGTAGACATAAGATAACATAACTGTTAAAAGATACCATACCTGGCAAATAATAACGTAATTTTGTACCATTTTGTCCCCCTTCCAATTTATGAAACAAATGTCAGGAGTTCCCTGAGCTAGTGGGCCCTTCCGCAAGGCAACCTTTTGATTACAGGTAGCTCCGCCCCGAACGCATATCGATATCTTTTAAAAAACCAAAAATCTATATCTATATCTCTGAACTGCTTCAAATAACGGTTACAAATTTACTTGACCAGTTGTTTACTTGTCCAGTTGTACATTCGGAATTAAACGTTATTAACACTAAATGGTTAAGACCATTTCGACCGCTACTTTGATTTGCAGTATTACTACGAAAACAGCAATTTTGCGACATTGCTAGTTCTATCTGCAAAATATTAGTAGTAAGTTTTTCATACAATAATAATTATTAGATAAAATTTAAAACTATTAAAATCTTTAATTTTTTATGTTAAATTTGTATACCATAAACTAAACAATAAATAAACCGCGTATTTAATTCTTTTTTATTAACTGCTAAAAATGTAGAAGATTGTATACACATTTTAAGTTGCAAGTCAGTTCTGACGTTATTCGGCTCTCAAACGTTCGAGAACTAATTATTTGTGTCGTCACGTGACATACACACTTATAGTACATTCCATATATAAATCAAAGCGAAAAAAATCCACTAGGTACTCCAAAGTTTCGAATGCCCTCCACTTTTTATTCTCTTATATCTATATATCTGGTCGCAATAACTCAACGGTTCAAGACCATTCGATACTACAACACCAACGTAAGGAAAAAACGTAAGGAAAATAATTGAAACATGTTTAGAAGTCTAGACCTAAAAGTAGAATATGAAAGATTGTGAAATAGGATCCAAGAAACAAAAAATGAAATACTCAAGAACAACATAGCAAAAACAAGTAAAAAAACTTGCATAAAGTTGGAATAACAACATAAAAAAGAACGGTTGGTAGACAAAAGTGAAGGGAAATAGTACAGAATTAAAACTTACAATGACACAATTGAGAAACAAAACTCACCTAACCCAAAAATTAGGCCGTAAAGAATTCGTTCTGTCACCTAAATAACTTAAATAACGGCAGTACATATTTAAATATTTAGAAAACTTCCTTAAAAATATTTCAACTTGCGCATTATTATGAGGTTGTATATGAAAAAATCTTTCAAAATCGGATTTTGTTGAATAACAAAGTAGAATTACTTTGTTTGAACACACCTCTAGTTACTTAATTTGGATTGCCGTAGATATTTAAATTGTGAAAAATAGGCAAAATTAGTACGCAAAATAGGTTTCATAATAATCACTTGCACAAATTTTAAAATAAATGTCAACTTATTTTTTTTTCATTTTTTTCATAAGTCTAAACAGGTTTTCTAGTCAAGAAAATGTATATCAGTTTTTGTGTAAACAACTTTCCATTTCCATTTTGCCACCATATAAAATTTAGTTAGTTAAATTAGAATATAGACGTTTTCGAGTAGCAAAGATAACAAAACACTTCAAGGATATTAAAAGCAGACCAATCTTATCCAAATGAAAATTGAAAATGACGTTGTGTTAACCAAACATGGAAAACGGCAAAGTTGGTTCTCAATGTCTCCAATCATTTCTTTCTATTAACGAACCAACTTTTTTGTTTTCTAATTGTTTGAATGTTTTTAAAATAGAACGTCCAGTGTATAAATTTGAAATTCATTGAAAAATATAAACAAACAAATTTTAAGATTGCAAACATGAAATTTAGTTTATGTAACGTCATAAACCAAAAAAGTACAAAAATACTCACATAAAAACGTTAATATCAGAAAAAGAAATGTCAAGGAACCGGTGCATGAATTATCAAATAGCATTATAATTTACTAGAAATTGGACAACATTTTCTTGTCTACCATTAAAACAATTTTTTTTATTCAGATCGATAAAAAATAAGGGATTAGCTTTGGGTAAATTAAAAATGTTGGAATTCTTTAAAACTGCGTTAATGTTAATGTAACTAATTGATTAATACCAATACTTTAAATTTTTAACACTTCTTCAGCAGCGTTTTTAACTTTGCAAATCTGGCATGCTTGTCCCTAATAGTAACATGGGTAGACCTAGAAAATGTCATATGGTTCAAATAAAAAAAAACAAATTTTGGATGCTGTTCATAAATATCCTACTTCCAGCACTAGATAAATAGCCCGGGATTCATTTCATCTAACAAAAATGCAACCACTATATCGAAATGATAACGTACACATATTAGTTTATTCTGATATAATTTTAAGCCAAAATCACAAAGAACCGTACTTTTTATTGCGCTTTCTAACAGCTATAACTGCGCACCAAACAGTAAACGTGGTGAATGCAAAGACCTCTAATGGAGTTCTAAGGGTTGTTGGCAACCCAGCAGCACATATTTTGCCAGTCAAGTTAAAATGAGCTTCATAACTGACAGAAAAACACAAGCGCGTCTTGGAGGAAGTATTCAAGAAGTGATTCACATGCATTTCTTCAAGCATTAAAGTCGCAATCGGAAAATTCTTGCACAATAAGTTCATCGTGCAGAATTCGCCTCCCAGAACGATTGGAATTCCCACGGAAATCGCTGAATTGAAACCCTTACTGCTTCGAAGTTCTCAGGTGTTCTGACGGGACGTGCTTCTCCAGTTCTTCTTTTCTGCACAAAATCAGTTTCCCTGAACCTGTGGACCACAAAAGAATTGATTTCTGGTCCGGGACAAGACTCAATGGCGCAATATTATATCAATTTCGAAAATCGCGCTATTCCAACACATGATGACGACTGAAACACAAGTTAACAAAACTTTAGGATCCCCTATCTTAAACAAGACCACGTACACCCGCCTAGAATTCCCAGCTACTGAGCGTTCATTTCAAATAAGGAAGTTATCTTGCCGCACCGTGTACGAGGGAGGAACCAAAAGGAACGGGAATTGCGCTGTGGCGAGGAGAGAGAGTGGGGAAACCCATTGTTAAATGCGGTGTCCGTTAGGGACACGTCTCCTGAGTTAATGTGCAAAGTGTATCAGTTCGTCTGCGGGTTTTTTTTTAGTGAAACAAATTTTCCATTTCGCCAAAAACGTGATGCCCATTGTCGAGAGCAACGCGAATCTGTGAAATTTTGTTTCCTGTTGGGGAAATCGGCCGCGGAAACTATTGTAAATCTTAAGACTACTTATGGAAATGCTGCCCCAAGCAAAACCAGAGTCTACAAGTGGTTTTCACATTTTAAAAATGAAAAATGTCAATTGAAGACAAACCCCGTTCCGGACGCCCCTCAACGTCAAGAAGTGACAAAAACGTCGACAAAATCAATGCTCTCGTTCGTGAAGATCATCGCCAAACCATTGATCAACTCTGTGAGATGTCTGGAATATCATTCAGAGGATTTTATCCAAAGATTTCCATCATGACAAGGACCGACCCACACCGCTCTCTCCGTAAAGCTGTTTCTGACCAAAAACGGCACAACACCAATTGTCCCCCCCCCCCCATACTCATCGGATCTAGCCCCCTGTGATTTTTTTTGTTCCCCAGACTCAAAAAGAACATAAGAGGAAAGCGTTGCCACTGCAAAGGAGGTAAAACAAAAATTGCTGGAAGGCATAAAGAACATTTTTTGAGGTGCGTTGTAGCCAAGAGAGAATACTTTGAAAGTGATCAAAATTTGATGTAAAAATATTAAGAAATAAAGAAGTTATGACGAAATTTTTTTTGGTTAGACAAAAACTTTCCGAATAGAAATATGGTTAAGCAAAATTCACCAATATCATGGCCAGCAAGATCTCTAGATATAAATCCTCTCAACTTTAAAAGATAAATACCCAACGACTCCAGCTAACAAACAGAAAGTAATTAATATAATAAACGCTAAAGTTCAATTAATTACTCCCAAAATGTTGCAACGCATCTCTTCTTCAATGGCTATAGCTCGGTCTGAAAACTAATAGATACCAGTTTATACATTTGCATTCATTTTCGCATGTGTTTAAAAATTAATTTTAATTTTGTAATTAATAAATTAAATGTTGACATAACATTCCTATTGATTTGTATAGTTCCCTATTAACTAAAAAGAACACTTGTTTGATTCGGTGTTGCCAAATCTACACTTCTTTTAAGCAGTGAGGCTAACCGAAGGACCGTACAACTTTTTTGCATTAGGATTGCCTACTCCAAAATAATCAAAAAATTACCTAAAGCTTATCCGCCATTTTCTAACCAGCTCGGAAATGACTTAGGGCCGCTTTTACAATCGTTGGATAAACTAATCTACAGTTATACCTGGTATAGCACGCAATGGATTTTACAAATTAGTTAGATTATTCTCTAGGATAACCTATTGAAACGTCAAAGTTGTTTATAACTAAATTTAGATTGTCTTCTCTATAATATTACAAAACGTAAATGTGTTTAAATCTGTAGTGACATCAAAAAGACAAAAATTGGAGCAACAAACCCAACTTTTTTCCTTATTTATTTTTACGAATATGATATGTGAGGCGCTTACGAGGTTATGTGCGTTATACTAAGTATAACTACTGCTCCGAGCATCGGATAAGTTAACCCCGGTTTATCTCCCTCCAAACCGTAACTATGCTTTAACTGGAGATTGTAAAAGCGGCCCTTAGACGATCAAGTTTTATCTTTTACTTTTAAAAGTAGAACTTGTTTCGCACTAACAGAATAGCACCAATTTAGAATCCATAGATATGGGCTACAAACACTAAACTTCAAATACTTTTAGTTAACATTAGAAAATCAAATTTGCGTTTAATTAATATATTGTTTATATATATATATTTTATATGTCGTAGTTTTACAGCATAATACGGCTTTTCATGTAAAGCCTAGCCAATGTCTATCAAATCTTGTTTAGCGAACCCTGGCCTTACCTAACCTAGTATAACTATAATAATTCGTCAAATTCGTAAGATTACGACATATGTAATATAAAGTAGCGTATGCCAAGTATAAAGCTGTTAAGTGAAAATATTGTTTAAATGAATCGCTTTAAATTATGTGTAATTATTTAAAAAGGAGTGTTCCCCATTATACTTAATGAATACGTGTGAGAGATGTTTTACAAAGAACAAAAAGATTATAGTTACAAAATGTGCGCGCATAGAATATAAATGTGTATTTAATAATACCATCATCGTGGTTTGAAACAACATGAGGTACAGTGTTGAATTGTAAGATTTTAAATAAAATTTTCATATAACATGTGAATAGTTTAATAAGACCTTCCCTAGTCCAATTTGCACAACATGCTAACTGCAGCATTACATGTAAATAGTTTCGTCATTTCTATGCTGAACGTGTCTAGCGTTCGTCTTGAATTACATAGTCCCATAGTGAAATTCCGCGTCTATTTCTGACTCTATCTTGTAATTTCCCATTTGTTTGTTTTCTGGCTAGCGATTCGTGTCACTTAAATTACCCGGCATATATTTCGGTTTCAGGAACTAGCATTGAATTCCTCTACATATTTCTCTTGGCGTCTTCATTAACTGAGAGATTGTCTTTTCTTTACACAATTTATTCTCATTGGACTTTTTTGTCCCACATTTGTAATCTTATTGGAGCACGCATTATTTAAATGTATTTATCATAGTTAAGCTTAATTAATTGCGCACTTTAAATGGATTATTTACTAAGAATAACAAATGTTTCCAACTTGAGTGAGAGTTTATTGCAGTAATGAAATAAAAATTCGTATAATAAATATACTCAGGAATGTCAATAGCTAAAAGTTTTGTGTAATAATATTTAAGAAACACATATTATTAAATAACAAATCTAAATAGCAGTTATAAAAATTAAAAATATGTATTGTATACATATATTATAAAACAAAATATGTTGTTATGTTCCATTTTGACTCATGTTTTAAATAGCTTAATTATAATAAGACATCCAAACACGGGCCATTAGCCTACTTTAACAAGACTGGTAAATATTTATATTTTATGTGACACAAAATACGTTAGAATATAATAAATTTATTTTAAGCACTCAATACTATGATCTATGTTTTATTACTTCGTTGCATAGCCTCGCAGTAATAAATTAAATTTATTAATTATAATAATATATACTTTTAAATAACAATATATCATTGGTCATACTTTTATTGAACAATTAAGTTTAAATGCAATTAAAATGATCTATTTATTTATACGAGTGTATACATATTTAACTAGTAAGAAAATGTTGCATTAGCTCACACCAACGATCTAAATTAATGGTTGTGTAAATGTCAAACTGTCAATGGAGCTCACCTTGAGTAAATTCACTTGAAAAAGTTAAATCAAATCCACAATTACACTAATTATTGTATTGTTGTTGTTTTATAAGTAGAATTTTAATTATTTTATTAGCAAATTTAATTATCGCATACTGAGATGAGATACTGTTAATTATAGAGCAAGCTATACGTAAAAACAAAAAAAAAATAAACTAGAATCGTCTACTGGACAAAAGAAATACTATCCTCGCCTGAACTTATTCTATTGTTTAGTTATTCGAAGACTTGTTATACGTCTGTAGATTTTACTTGTAGGTCATCAATAGTTTTTATTAATATTTATTTACTGTATAGCTTTGTAAGATGTTTGATCTATGTTTTGTTTGTTTTCGGTTAGTTCGTAGATCTATTTCCTTTGCGATTTAATAAGCCACCACATTTTAAGCTACCGTGCTAATATTAATGTTTCGTTGCGTATTGTTTTGTACTACACTTATGATTTAACCCCCAAACGGTATCTCAAATAGCCTTTTCTTCTCATTTCCATTTTACCTCTTTGCACAACCATAGTGTTCTATATATCCGTTTGTTATATGCAGGATTAGGATAGCAAGGAACAAATCTTCGTCAAAAAGTAGAAACAAAAGAAGTCCAAGGAAAATATGAAGAAACAACATCGCCATCGACGGAGGCAAAAAGTCTTGTGCTTTTAGCCTCCGACAAAGAGAAAACAAGCAACATGTCTAAACCAAGAAATAAAAAAATTACTTAAACACCAAAGGCACAAAAGTAAGTGACTTGTTTTGTAAAATGTGTTCATAATGTGTATGAATTAAGACTCTAAAAACATAAAAATCATCTTTAAGTTTTGAGAAAGTAGTCAAAGCATTTTAAATTATCAGAGAAAAATCTTAATTTTTGGCTTAAAAAAATAGTTTGATAGTAGAACAAAATAAGACATAAAACGTAGGCAGAAGGTTTAACAAATGGGTTTTCCATTAGCTGCTAGCATTTCATAAACTGCCAAAACATGTAAAAACCAAGAAATGCAAATATCAGAAAAACATTGCAAGATGTAAAAAGGCTATTCACTAACAAGGTACTAAAATTCGAAAACAAAATAAAATCAACTTGTTCGTGAATAAATAAAACATTGAGTAAATTAAGGCAACAGAGTTACATCATATTCCATAAGAACAATCTGGAAATATTACATCAAATGATTTCCTTGATTTTATATTATATTAATTAAGTTAAAATTCATTCATACGTATTTTATTAGTCTTTTTAATGCTGAAATTACACCAACCATTAAAAAAGATGATATATATGATGATGAACTATACACCAATTTCAGTACTATTTAGAATATCAAAAGTTTTTAAAAGAGTTATATGGGCAATTCCATTTCGAAGAGGGGAAGATAAGTCAAGAAACTTGCTTACAATTTTTTCTCCCGATTCTATCTTAAAAAATTCGTGTATAGATCGCAATTTT
The DNA here is from genome assembly GCA_963932245.1 of Tachinus rufipes. NCBI lineage: Eukaryota > Metazoa > Arthropoda > Insecta > Coleoptera > Staphylinidae > Tachinus > Tachinus rufipes. Next base: position 62,900,288 of record OZ010745.1, on the reverse strand, counting down.
AACGCAAAACAAAAATTTTACTAGTTTAGAAATTTTCCGTAGAATCCAATTATGGCGTCATTTTAAGACCATAACCTGTCTATACAACTCAATTTGTTTTGTGTATTTGGGTTTGTAAAAATGTCTTTCTAGATGAAATTTTTACGGCCGATGAACCACGACACCAACTATTTTCCATGTAGAATTGTTCGCAAAATTCAAATTTTTAATAATATTATTTTGTAAAAGTTTTTGTTGTAAAATAGACATTTTTAGCCTATTTTTCAGATTTTCGAGTTTTAGACCCCTAAAACCCAAATACACTAAATAAAATTATATTTTCAAACTAATTTACATCAAAATACGTCGGCAGTTTAAAAAAAATACAAAAATTCTTCTTTTTGCATAGACCACTGAGACCTAAAAACGGTTTTTTGATTTTTGTAGCGTATATCAGTATATATTTACTGCTTTCCTTTCATCAGCAACATGCTTGACGTCGTACAGAACTGTTCTTATGAGGAGAGAGGGGAAGGAAACTCGGAACAAGTTTGGATGTCGCGCTCTCTGTGAAAGGTACATGGGGCGTCAAGCACAGAATTGTTCGAAACCGTCCAGAACAGTGAAGGATAAGCATCTATTACGCGACGATCTTTAAGTCAAAATTAAAAAACGACAAAAAATCGCATTTTTTTTTTAATGTTTTATACCCTTATGAACCGATAGAAAGACTACTAATGAGTTATAGAAACGGAAAAAAATACTAAAGCAAGTTTCTCGACGCACCCCCCCCCCCACTCTGGTCTATTTGAAATGGAATTAAGGGGGCAGTTTGATGAGTGTTATATTTAAGTTTTTTTTTAAATTGGTTTTTGCAACGTGTAGAGAATGTAATGTCCAATCTAATGAAATATATAAAAACTTAAAATCTTCAATTGTTTATTAAATTTTGAAATTAATTTGTAATTTGTTGTTGAAATATTTGCTTAAACTTAAGAGTTATACTTCATTGAACATTAAACTTAGTAGTCTTTTTATTGTGCTAAAAGTTATTTTTCTTAAATAACAATTGTTACAGTTCTGCTCGTAGTTGTGAATGTATGATAAAATGTGAAATTTGAAATTCCCGCGTGTATTAATTTTTCTAACAGATTGGTACTGCTGCCACAATAATTAAAATCATAATGAATGAACATAGTCATATTAAAAATTAACAGATTATGGCGGACGGTATCTTGATAATATTGTAATCACAATTGTATTATATTATCAAACCACCACCTGCTAGTAAGCAATTCTTTAATTAATTCTGAACTAACAATCTTAATCCAAAAACCTTGTACTGTTATTTAGCCTCACGAGGCCATCAAAGTTGAAACTGTAGAACTAGAGCTTAGAACTAAGCATAATTTTTGAATTATTTTATTGAAAATGGCAAACGCACGTTCACAAGATAAGCCATAATTTCCATTTTTGGGCGGACAAAAATCCAAGAGCAAAATTTTAAATCTTCATGTTGTTAGACCAATATTTCTTCCTAATCGACTAAATGAAATTAATTATTTAAATGTCAAAAAAATTTATCGGGTAATTTTAATTACCATACGGAAGAATCATTTATTATATTTATTTTTTAAAGATTGTTTCATTCAAATGTTGGCCAAATGACGCAAATAATATTGGCTTCCAATTCCTCAATCGTAGCAAGCTTATCGATGTAGATTTACGCAGCCCCAAAGGAAAAAAATATAAAGGTGTGATATATAATATAGGCGGCCAATTCACCGATCCAAGGCGTAACATTAACTGTTAATCGTTCTCGCAACAAAATCATGGTTTCACGTGCAGTGTGGCAAGTAGCGCCGTCTTGTTGGAACCAAATTTCGTCAAGATTACTGGCTTCAATGTCAGGCAGCAAATAGTCCGTTATCATAGCGCAATAACGAGCGCCATGCATAGTTACGTTCAGGCCGGTCTCATTTTTTAAGAAATATGAACAGATGATTACACAACACTCAAAACAATGTTTTGGTGTGGTTTACACACCAAAACATTGTTTTGTCTAGATTATCCAATAATGAAAATTGGGTTTTCAAATTTTTCGATGGCAAAGCAAATTGTGCGTTCTTCATGCTAATTATGTGAACCATAAGTTGATCTAAGCGCACAAAACACATTTTTCACACAGCACCGATTTTTGTATAACAGCTGAATAATTTGATAAAGCTGTTCCGGGCAAAGTCTTTTCATAATGAAATGTCAAACACTACTGAACAAAAATACCATGACAGTTTGATTTGACGCACCCTTGATCTGTCATAAAATCCCAACTAAAAAAGGTACTTCTAAATGTGTCAACTAATACATGCATTATAGTGCATCTGCTCACTATGCCTGAATTTCAAGAGATTAGTTAGACAAAAACTTTGCAAATAGGTGAAATCTAAGAGCATTGCTAGCAAGGTCTAGCATTCCTATTGATTTGCATTATTACCTGTTGATCAAAAATAACTCTTATTTTATTCGATGTTCCCAAATCTACCGACAAAAAATATCTGCAATAATAATAATGTGTTTTAAGATATGTATAAGAAAAAAAAATGTAGAGCGCGCATTGCTTTCATTGTAGTTCAATATATAACAAAGAAGCAAATATTGATTAAAAAATATCAATATCATTAATTAGTTGATCAGCGCATACATGATATAATAAAAAACAAAGTGACCTAAATTGCATGTCCAGTCAGAAACTAGATAAGACAGGATAAGTGAAGGTTTTATTCAGTAACTTTAAAATTGTGTCTTGAGAATATGAAAAAAAAGGAATATTACGCAATATAATTCTTTTATTATATGTTAAGTATAATAGTGGTAAGAAAAACATAGAATACAACATGCATTTCCATTTTCCACTTGTATTAATTCATACACATTGTCAAATATGAGTATCATACCGTGCTTGTTGTATAATATACTATTAATAAATAGTTAATTTTTCGTTTATTAATTATAGTCGTAGAAAAACTATAGTGTACAATCCACACATAATCCCCATTTGTAAGAAATGCTCATGTAGCATTGTTTAGACTCATAGGAAACGGGCATTATTACGTACTAGTACAATATACTATTTTGAAATAATCTAATAATTTGTTTAGTATCAGATTCCAAAACAGATTTCTATCATTTTGAATTTCTCTGTATCAAAATAAATTTTGTATGGTAATTAAAAGTCATTTAGTAGTTATGGATTTCATATATAAAAAAACTCTAGCTTAAAAAAATCGACTGAAGAAGTTTTATGTGGCACATTATATAGATGCAGAAATGTAATTCCATAAGCGATTTTCCAATAAAATAACTAATTAGTACTAAACGTTATTTTATTACTTAATGATTCTTATAAATAGTGGCTGTATCGATACACATTAGTGCAATACGTGCACAGGAAATGCAACACAAAACAAGATTTACTCATTTAATAATGCCACTAAGCACCCGCACAATAAAATTGTAGGACCAATTAAAATGGCTACTTAATTTATATTGTTTAATTAAATCGGATAAAAAACAAGCTGCACATTTCGTTGGCACCCTGAATACAAACGTCTGGATCATGGCTGCATTCGCATATAAAACGTTGTATTATATCATTATGCAGCCATAATTAAATCGTGTATTTAGATGCATAAGGGGGGACGCAAATTTTCGATGGTTTTACATCGATTACTTTCGGGTAATCAGTTTTACAAAGGCATTTAACAAACATTCGTAACCAAATTGCAGTAAACAGTGAGTTCGTGGAATTTTTAACGAGGCGTAATGTTGTGCGCTCATTCAAATTGTATTATATTGTTGTGGGATTGTGATTGTGCAGTGTCTGGTTGTGGATTACATTTTTAAGGATGTTTTTTTTTATGTTATAAATGCAAACAATGCAATCAGTAAATGGTATGAAAATCTGATTAAAAGGGGGGATTGATGTAGACTAATTTGTGTGTAATATGGTTTATTATTCACTGGTTTGGACAAACAAGAACAGCTAGCTGTCAATATTATGTTAAACTGAAAATATAAAATTAGCCAAGTGCGTAATAATTTAAGTTTGCAAACATCATATTTTTTTAATCTTACTTTACTTTAACAACTTCATCAAATATTTAAATTATGATTAAATTTTTTCTTTAATCAGTCATTGTAAACATAAAACTCTTTATTTATTCCAAAATTAATTCAAATGGTAATAAGTTATTTAAGAATTGCATTTATAATACAGTATATAATAAAATATAAAGAATAATGCAAATATTCTTAATACCCTGATATACAGTTATAAAGTCTGCAAATTTAATTCGTGAATGCTACCGTCTTTATTTAACTTGAATTGAAAATCGAGTTGGAAGAAGAGCACGCGAGAATAGTGTGCATCGGCAATGTCAGACGTTTTGGCAATTCTCTCGAGCTTTGGCATCAGTCCAACACTGTTCGGTGGTTTTCTCCAAAAAGCAGACTGTCTGAAACAGACTACCCCAAATACCACTTAAGTACTAAACAAATGAAACGCAATCACTTCAGGCTATTAGTTGAAGTGTTGATGCTACTACAATTTTATTGTTTCCTTTGTAATTATACAAACCACCAACTCGTAAATTTATAAATAAATTGATCGTTAATGAGGAGTGAAGAATTTATGGCTTTATCTTATTACGATGGACAATATGAGTTCTTCCTATTATATAAGTATATATCTTAAACATTAAAAAATAAAACTTTTACTATTTACGTCTATGCTAATTAATAGACACACACAACCAGTATATATTGCTGCGTTATCACATAATAACAATATATATGTATATATTTTGCACATATCGTCTAATAAAACACGCACATGTGTGAATGTAGCACAATAAGAAAATACTTAATATATAGCGGCTTAGTTATTTTAATGAGTTTTAATTAGGTGACATTATTGTTAAATTGATACAAATGTTGTCTAGTCGCTTTCTACATAACACATGTTCATTTGTGATGCGTACGTAATTATTTAACTAAAAAAGCCGCCACTAAAAATTGCGACGCTGCGTATATCATATTTCACTATCCAAATATGCTCCCTTTTATAGCGGGGACTTTTTGTCGCCTTTTATTTATCTGTGCGAAATGGAATTTCTTGGTGCTTCAATCCATACGGAGTTCAACGGAAAATTTAAATTTATATATGGAAGGCTTTAAATTTATATTGATCCTTTTAGAGTACTGCGTGCATATATAAAACGTTTACTTCATTTTTCCTGGAAATAAATAGAATTTCTGCATTGCAGATACGGCGAGCAAGACAAAATTGGTCGGCATCTGTCGAACTTTCCTAATTAGTACAAGAGTCGGGGCCTTGGATGACAAAAACTTATCTGATTAAGGCTTTTTGTTTGCCTAAAGATCCCCTAAATTTGAGAGGAGTACACAAACTAGGTAAATTACTTAGTGTTAGAGGACCATTAAAATCTCGCTTTGTAATAATTACATTGTAAAATTAATTTAAGCGACCATTAATGTAATAAATTTTAAACGTACATTTTTGTTATTTGTTGAAATTACAAAACTTAGTGAATATTTTCCAAGAAAAAGGTAATGTGTCAATAAGAAATATACATTTACAGTTATACATTTTCGGAAGGGTTCGTTGTAAATAAATCAAGTTACTTCCGTTTCGATGGCCTCAGGATTACAAAGTTCCGGTACACGCGTTCTCTAATATGTTTTATGGCTGGATAAAAGCATTGTTATGTTCTATTACTATACTCTGGTTGCGTATCCCCCGGCTTAACATCTCTTTCCGAACATATTCGGTGCGTATTTTCCCATAGCTCACATTAAAATGCAATATAAATTGCAATAACATAACCATTTCAATAATTGATTTACGTTTATTAATCTGAGTAGAAATAAATTAATACGGTATAGTGATTAAATGTGTGTAGAGTGAAATTAGCTCATAGAAATAATTATCAAAAAAAATGTATAGAAATGTATAAATGCATTTTTCTTAACAACTACATAACATTAAATAAAACTATTGCTAAATAATTAATTAATTTATAGATATTAAGTGGTTACTTTATCAAATATGTAATAGTGTAGAACTTTCGTTTTCTTCCATTCATAATAGTTGGATTATAGTAGAGAAATATTCTACTATTTACTACATTACATACAACAACAAAGAGTGAAATTTTTCAAAGTAGTTCATTCTCAATCGCAAAACATTGGTACACAGCTTGTTATTTGCAATTGCTTGATTGCGTAATATTGTGGTTTGCTCATTGTGTGGGTTTTTAATAAACTGTCATTCCAAGAAATGCGTTTCATTGACCACAATAAAATAAATACTACCAATATTGTTCGGTTTCAATCAGCTATTCTAATCTTTCACTAACAAATCGTTAAAAGTTGTTTAATAGAGTTTCAACAATAAGCAGCTTAATTGGAGCCATGATGTAGTTGCAATAAAATGGCAATTGTAATACTATTGCATGTTTTATATTTCAAATGTAAGCTATTTTGACTATATTTATTATTGCACATTAATAGTAAATTTTTATTTATTTTAATAGGGTTTAGATGATGCAGAATATTAAGTGCCATGAGCCTGTGTGTAGAAATTCAACTGATAATATACTACTCGCCAAAAGTAAAAAAATACCAAGAACTCGTAGCCCAATATTATCAAAAAACTTCAGATAATATGTAAATTATCACACTAAAAAATAATTAAAATTTCAACAAAAGATCGGGATATGTTTTTGATACCTTGAAGTATAAAAACAAAATAAATTTTATTGTTATTTTTCTAGATTAACAGTGCAGTGACATTAATAGTATCGTGCAAATCAGTTGATTAGTTCATCATTTAAATAAAAATATTCATCGAGTTCGTCAGCGTGACGTTTTTCAACAATTAAGAGATTTCGAACGCGATAGAGTAATCGGACTCAGAGAAAGAAATTTGTCATCTCGTGATATTGCCAGCTATTGCTCGATGTTGACGTAAATAAATCACAGGAATAACGCAAAAATAATAACATAACATCTGGAGAGGCTTAACCAACCAAGGAATCTCCGTTCGATAAACTTACCGGAGAATAAATCATTTGGATCAAGTCGTACCGCTCTTTCCATTGTTTGCCCTCAGCTGCTCACCATAAAAAGTGCTGTCTGGAATGGTAAAATTAGAGACTACAATGGGTCGATCAATGGAAGCAAGTTATCTTTAGCAACAAATCAAAATTTTGTTTGTATGCTCACAACTATCGTAAGATGGTTAGACTTCGCCAAAAAAAAAACAATGAAGTTTGCTAAAGAACAACAACAACAACAGCAAGTTCTTGGTGTACTTTTAGTTTTGGCAAGCAGTATATTAGAATATAATCTAGCTAACGATGAATTCTGCAAATAATTATCATAAAAAAGTCGTTTGTAGAGTTTGTATGTAAAAGATAGTAGATTGTTTAGTTTCATCAAATAACACGGATCTTCTTCTACATAATTAAACAATTAGTCTCCGTGGTTATAACTATGGTCATTAAAATAAATATCATGTCTTTTAGGCATAAAATATTAACAAATTTTAATTCATATTATTAACATAAAATAGTTTGTTTAACAAAAAGTGTGCTTTAGTAGATCTAACTGTTGTTGGCAGAATTAACCATAAAAACATCTATAGCAAAGCTTTAATTTTGCCACAACGTCATAAAATAATTGGATTTCACAGTTCATTCACTTTACTTTACTACCCCAACCTTGTATATGAACAAAATATATAACCAAGAAAGCTTAGTATAAAAAAAAAATTAAACCAAATCACTTGTCTTAGCTAATTGGTGCTGACAACGGTGTGTACCCGTGTCACCAAATTTCAATTATGTGTGACAATTGGAATTTAAAACCGTGTAATCTACTTTTTTATCATACAATAAATAATTAGTTATAAAATAATATTGAGAAATAAAGTTGATAGACCTTTTCGGGGGGGTTATTCTGGCACTCATTGCGATCTCGCATCACGTCATAGATTTCCCCTACCGGAGGGGAAGTGTGACGTTTAAATCATAAATTTGTAATTAATAATACATATTGACGTTTAAAAATGCAAATAACTTGAAGCTTGGTATTGAATTTATATTACTAGATAGTCCTGTAGTACGAAAAGAGATCACCAGCAGATTTTTTTAATTAATGATGACGTCATTAAATGCGATAAGCGATACGAGATACATGCCAGAATAACCCCCCGGGTTTGCTATTTATACCTAAATATGCGTGCGGTAGGATCTATTATAAATCATATGTGTCGATAATTCGGCAACATTATTCATTTTAGTGAATGAATATTAGTATGAGCAGCCAGACGTTCTAGTGAATTCAAGTGCAAATTTGTTTTATTCACCAAGCTAGGTTGTCGGTCCGTCTTTGCATACACAAGTACCCCTCAATAAAACTAATTTTATAAGATGCAAACTTAAAGTTGTCCAAGTTGTTAATCCAAATCACCGTCCAAGGAAAAAAGCATCATCTCGGTCATTTTTAATTCTAAAAACAGAATTGTATGTCACTCATCACCCGTGGAAGAGCACCCGGAAAACCTATCGGAAATTTATCAGTACCGAATAGATGAAACAAGCCCCGTTTTATTTCCAAATAAATTTCGAATAGGTGTAGCGTATTATTTTTAAATAAAAGTGTTAAGTTTTTAATAGAATCCCATGCCGGAATTCCAAAAAACCAAAACGTAAATTATTTAATTTGAACGTTCTCCTACATAATTCCTTAAATTTTTATTATATTAATCTTATTTTCTTCTGGATTATGAATGCCGATTCAATAGTTACGCATCTTCACCAGAATATAATTCCGTATATGAACAAAATATCGTAATGGACTACAGTTTGTGGTGCTGTTTAATTTGTTACATGATTGTTCCATTTGGGCAGTTAAGATAGCTGGCGTTTCAAACTAAGATTCAAAGTAACAAAGAAATTACAAGTATTAGGAAAATATTTAAAAGATTTTTAGTAATTTTTGATTAATTTCAGAAAATAAGTGTTTTTTTTGTTTTAAATAGCAACTGATATTGATATTATAAGTTAATTTAGATGTTGAAGTTTTGTACTTAAATTCTTTAGCAATTTAGTATTTTCAAACCAATTTTTGATAAATATTATGGAAAACGTATGTACCAAAAAAAATTGACACAAAATCCTGTGCCAAATACACAAACTATTTATTAACACCCACGCAGGGCCTTGTGAAACAGGCAGTTTTAAAAAATCTAACTAACACCATAGAAAGACTTACAATAATAAGAACAGTTCAGATGGAGGAAACTGAAATTAATAAAATCGAAAGAAATCCTGATACAAGTACTAGAAAAATTGCACTCCTACTAAACATAAACCATATAACAGTAGCAAAGTTTTGAAAACCAGCAGCTTTACCCTACCGTTTGTGTACTAGTTCGTTTGCCTAGAGATATGCTCAGCTTTTTCGCTTGGTTATAAAACAAAATAGCAACAAATCCCAGATATTGTATACGAACAAAGAAAGTTCTTCTCAAAATGCAATCATAAACCTTTAATGGAAGACGTTCTACCTATACTCTTAAAAATGTCCCACTTAGAAAAAATCTACTGCTATGGTTAATGTATGATTCGACCAAAATCGTTATAAATGTGAACGAGTCCGTCAGTCGATGCTAAGACGCACAAACGCATGCATTAGGCTGCAGTCTCACTGCACCACCCACTGCCACCAACTAAAATTCGAACACGTTAAATCATATGGCAACGGTCCGACTGATTCACTATTCTCGCCGGCATCTGTCATTTGGTAACCACCGTTTCATAATTTCAAATCGGTTGGTGGTAGCGCGGCAACAGTTGATCGTCATTTGAAACATACTAACTTGATATTTCACAAATCAAAACATAATCTGTCATTTTCGCTTTGATATTTGAGAATTATAAAAACGGTAACATGGAAGAAACATGGACACCATCCAACATTGTTAAACTAATTACATTAGTAAATGAAAGGCCCAAAATATAAATATATAATTATAGCACTCTTCTACTGACATAGAAATGAGTGGGAAATTTAAATATTTGGTGGTCACCAGTGGCTGCAGTGAGACCGTAGTACATTTTGGTGGTTAGTAGCAAACGGTGATAGTTGGTGGCGGTGGTGCAATGAGACTGCAGCCTTAGAGTCGGATGTGTGAGACAATGTGCTTTTGTTAATTATTTCTATAGCAGTAGGGTATTAAGATTGGTATCTATAGTAAGACTTCTTTAATCTGTATTTTGAAAATAAAACTCCATGTTTGTATAAACTTTTTATATTATAATTGATTAAAGAATAATAATAATATGAATAACAATTGGTTTTTATTGTCAACTTAACATATAATTACAAATAATTTAATATAAAAAGATATTCTTTTGTTTGTCTACATACTTAATTAATATTTGAAGGCTATATTATAGTGATTGTAGAAAAAAAGCTATCAATCTAAGACTTTCTGCCCTTATACACTTAAATTAACGAATTAACAAGATGAAAACTACTAAACCCATCCAGGATTTTATTAGCTACAAGTGCTGTAATGTCGTAGAAACAGTTACAGATACTTTTTTATAGACACTCGAAAAGCAGTGTTTACTTATATTGTTGAATAAAGCTTAAGAAAAGCATCAAAGGAAACATTTAATATAGATTTACTCAGTATATTCTTCGTTCGTTGTTTAGAAATATTGTGAATAACGGAAGGAACTTGTCATAATCCAAATCGCTATGAATTCTATTTTTATATATTTCTAGATTATTAATATTCATTTATAAATCATTCAATATTGGTTTGTGACATAATTTAAATATGTACTGATAAACTTCTAAAATAAATACATAAATGAATAAATTTTATAGGGTACATATTTATCTTCACTTACTGGATATGTCTGGGCAACACCAAACATGTGTTATGTAAATATTTCCAAAAATCAGCGACTTACCTGAAAAAAAAAAAGAAATAAAACATTAGAACCATAAAAAATTAAATAAATCTAAATAATTAATTAATTTATTCAATGTCAATCTAACGATTACAGCGGCCAAAAGTTGAGAAGACGCATTTGATTCGGGTTTACAAAATTGTTAGTGTGTCTTAAATAACTAAATTCGTTTAATTATAATTAAAAATTGAAATTAAAATATACATAAATGATATACAAATAACATATTAAGTTGATACAACAAAAGCGAAAATAATGGTAACAGGGTAGCATGATTATAATAATATTCCACATAAATATAGATTTGCAATTTGTTAACATAACGTGTAAGCCACAATATGATAATTTGGCATTCAATAACACATTATCCGTTGATTAAATTAAAAAGAAACCGGTTAAATCATAATTTGCAGTTTAAATCAAGTATCATTATAATTTGTATCCATTTAATTTACTCTGCATTATATAATATTTAATGTAAATTGAAATTCATTTTCATAATATTATGAGATAATTGAATTGCTATTACAAGAAGTAATTGAATCACCGTGTTTAGTATACAATAAATACTAATCAACGGTAAAAGAATCGAGAACATTGATTGTGTAAACACATTTTGGTTGTGTTACAGATTAGGTGGATGCATTGAATAATTAATAATAATAAATGTTTAAACAGGTCTGCAAACAGCGTTGGGTATTTTTAATTTAAGCTCCATAAAGCATACAATAGTAGATGCGTGTAAAATAAAATTGCAGATGCACCAGAGCGGGGTGTACATTTTAAATATTAACCAGACTGCAGATGAGAACAGGATCAGTAAATATTAATTCCCCCTTACAGGGTTTGATTATACTAGGGTTTCACGTATTAAAGAGTAGAATTACTGCGGAGGATTTTGTTGCCACCAGACAGACACTAAGCCAATTTATTATGAAAGTGCACGTTCCTGGCCCTCAATAATCCAAAACTACTTTAATAATAATCAATAATTTTTTATGTTCTATGGTTTATATACGTGCATGAATTGTATTTGTATGTAATCAAAATAAATATTTAAACATTTACTTAGTGAAATATCTTTTTAGACGTTTTAAAAAGAAATGATGTTGAAGGATGAATTTTATTGATAATGACATATATTATAACAAATACTACCCTAGAGATTTCACTGAGATTTATTTACTTTAAGGTGCATTTTTCATGAGGAATAAAGGAGAAATATAGGTTGAAAACTGGATCAAAACAAATAAGGGCTCAGTCATACGTGATTGGTCAAATTTATCATTTTTATAGCGGACGACATGATATATGAAAGTAGTACGAAGCTGCACACACAGAACAGAGGAAAGAATGGGGAGGCATAAAAGACCATGCATTTTGTGTGACTATTCTATATGTCACCCCACGCACTAAAGGTTACGTACCTCGGCCGCACAAAATAAATGACATGCCATTTTACTATATGAATAAAAAACCATCCTCAGAATGTTTCATAAATTATTTATTATTGTTTTGATTGTTATGTGTAAATGTTCCAAGGATATCTTTGTCTGATGTAGATCTTTGTTTCTATTGCTCATATGTGAGAGTACATACTATGTATGTATATGAATTGATGAAATATTTTTTACAAGAACACACAACTCGGTGTCAAGCATTCATGTTTAATTCCTATATTATGATTATAATAAATGTACTAAAAATAACAATTTGGTATAATTAAAATTAATTTGAATGTAAAATTATCAACGCCATTTAGAAAATTTGCGGTATTAAATAAAGCACTAAAAAACTAATAAGAATATTAAAGTAGAAGTAATTAAATGTAAAATCTTCTTTTTAAGATAATATAACCAAGATCTTATAGAAATATTGCTTATGTCGATTCTTTATATTTAAAAATGTTAGACCGAACAAAAGCAGTTTAATAAAGTCTAGTCGAATCACAAATAAAATATTGATTTGAAATTCATAACGATGATGAGTATGATGATCAATCAATACAACGCACTCCCAAAATGATAAACGTGCCAGTTCTAATTTATTTGGTATATTAGAAACTGGATAGTTTTGTCTATACTTTGATTTCTTATTATAATTCATTTAAACCAACAACTGTTGTCAACTGCAATAAAATACAAGATTATATTAAGTAAATTTCCTAACCATACAACATTTTAAATTAATAATAATTCAAAATACAATGGCTCTTGATACTACTTTCGACTAGAGACTATATAATTTAATTTATAAATTATAGTTGTTGTTTCATAAAACAAACTTGTTGAGTTAAAACTGATATATATGTAAGAAGTAAGTTGAGACAAAATAGTATGTCTTAAGATAAATAAACAGTAAACAGTTTCAATGCTATTTAGAAACTACCAAAACAACAGAACTATTTATTTTTTTGGCGTAATAAACTATTTATATAACAAATAAAAATATTGAAGAATACTAATCGTCGACGTTAATCTAAAAACTTGATTTAATTGATTATCAATAGTAAATGTTTCAAATCACGTAACCAACTGATTTGTGAAATGCTGTTATTTCATTATGAACGTGATACCCAATTTTATTTGACTAGAATACAAGCACTATAGTCTATTCAATTGCAAAATACAATACAAAAAAACAGAAATATGCATTTTTTAGTAATAATATTAGTATGTCTTTATTTCATCATATAATTACAATAAATGAAAAAGCAAAGTTCAGCACAATTGCTGCTTTTCCACTTAACCTTAATTCTACATATTAACTTAGTAGTCATTTAAAAATAATCAAAATTTTTGTAGAAATTGCCGCAAATCATTCTTCTATATTTTCTTAAACCAAATCTTTCTTATTTAATTACGTACTCTCCTTTAACTTGTAATTGTCACAGAGTAAAATACTCGTATTTGTCAATCTGACAGTTTAAAAAAATTTTATAATATATTTTTTATACAAATAGCTACAGCAATGATGTAGTATTTAACATCCGTGCAATACTATATGTGCTCGTAATCAGCAAGTGTAGCAGATCCCATGCCATAGTTTGTTTTTTTTTGCGCACCATTTTGAAATTGAATATAGTATAGCATAAATCTCAAGACACTCAAACTAGTAATGCATTTGTGACATAAGAAGGGAAAAAGAAACCCATAATATACTGATAGCAACAGCGGAGATAGAAAGAGAGGAAATAGATTTAGTAATAGTGAACCAAATAAAAATTAAATGGTAAGTGAATAAAAGATCAGATGAGGCTATTTTAGCTAAGGGAAAGTGTAGAGACAAGGTAAAAGATGGTAAACAGCTATTATATCAGCCCAAACTGCGGACTGGAATACTATCCGGAGCGTATAGAAGAATTAGAGCAGTTTAAGAAAATAAAAAAGTAAAAAAAATCATAGTAGGAGAAGATTTCAATGCAAACTCACCGAGATGGGGAAGATACAAAAGCGATTTAAGAGAAAAACCTTAGAGAAGATGGTAGCGGGGTTAAACCTTACAATTTGCAACAAAAGTGACAAACCAACGTTCGTAAAAAGAAGCTCAAAATCACATATTGACATTACTTTAGCAACGTGGAAAATGGCAAGAATAGAGAATGCATAGACCGTGACAGAAAAAAATCACTGAGCTTACAAACATAATATTACAATACAAAGGAAGATAAACAAATTGGGAGGAAGAGCAAAGGAAGTCTACTTAAAAGAAGAAGTCATGACTAAGAAACAACAAAGCACCAAGTCCGGACGAAATAACAACAGAGATTAATTGCGCCAATAAATGACTTACATCTTTGCAATTTTTTTAATTAAAGTTTATTTAATTATATATAAAACGTATAATATACAAACAATTTAAAACATACAATCGGTGTTTTGCATTATTTTTGTAAAGCATACAATAGGTCTAATAATCATATAAATTCTATAACATATTAGTCATAATTTGTTCTGCTCAATTGCTAAGAAAGAATGTCAAATGAAATTTAAAACGATACCCTAAAAGTGATAAACATATGGTTGAATGAGCGGTATACGGCTCATATTTCGGGTGTTTCTAGACACAATTATTTTTCTTTGTAAAAGTAGTTACAATAGCTTTGTTATAAGCCATGCAATAATTAATATGCCTTTCAAGTAAGTTTTACTATGCCAAATTAATATTATTAAAACCATTAAATTTATTAACTATAATTATTAAATTAATTTATAATTTAAATGATCATTATGTAAATTGGATTCAACCCAATTAAATTAAAAGAAATGTTGAAATTATTTTATGTCCAAATCATATTTATTCTACTCCAAGAGATAATTGGAAACTCCTAAGTTGACGAGCGGACTGGAACTAGAAAGATAAGTGAGGAGACTTTTTTCCATCTTAAAGATTAACCAGCCCTTCTCGCATCCGTTTGATGGTCTTTATCGTTCTATTTGTCGTTTCTTTTTTCATCCATCTGCAAATGGAAACTGAGAAGTAATAACAGTAAAAGCATAATTATTAGATAAAAATGTTTTAGCAAATACTTCATCATATGAATCAATGCAATGTATCTATAAAAAATATTTACATTAAATTCAACACTTGCTGGCATATGAATTGACGATAAATTATGATCCCATTAATAAAAATAAATAACTGTTTGCACTACATGGAAATCGAGTAGAAACAACATATATTGCATGGCAGGTCGTTACTCTACTTGAAAAGGTGCCTTGTTTAAAAAAGGGTGCAATTTTCGTGATGTATTGAAATTTTCAACTTGAAGGCAACACATAGAATGTATTTTCAGCAAACATGTACTGCATTTTTAACGCTCCGTGAAACTACTTTCATTTAGTTGTATGTTTTACACGACGTCTAAAAGCTTTAACTCTAACTTCAGTTGACATTTAGAAGGCAATGTTTTATATAAGAAACACAAAACTACGTCGTAGACAACAATCTACTAAGTAGAATTATGTTATGGCATTTAAATTAAAACAAAGATGATAGAGGCACGATGCACAAAGTTAAAATATTCAGTGCTTTTTAATATACCAGATGAAAATAATAAATAGTCTACAAGATGAAACCTTAAATACAATTAAAAATAAGAAAGTTATTATCCTTTATATTTATATATTGTATACAGTAATATTTCGATGGCATAAATCTGCATTCATTTAAATCGGCTTGCTAAAATCATTACATTTACAGTATTCTCTTCAATATCGATTTGTATAAAAACAACAAGATTTTTTCTACAAATATATAAAAATGCAATGATTAATGTAATATATTATGTACTATACAACATTAATATAGACTGATTGCATTTATATAGATAATATATATGTTAAGTTGTAAACCCAATTTCACACAATAAAAGCACAACTTAATTGTATTTTTATATTCGGCACTACCGCAACAGAATTTTAATTATAAATAGATTAAAAATTGTATTTTAAGTGTTAAACCGAAAATTACCTGGGTTGTATCATAAAGTCTATATAAAACAACTCATAACCGTTTTTGTGAGTACAGTTGGGAGAGGGTTAAAATGAAATTGATTCCCTCGAGGTATAATAAAGCAACATAATTTGTTTAGCGGTCGTATTTTGATTGAAGCGCTGAACGAGTTAAATAGCTCGAGTGTCATTTACTCTGGGCCGCTTTCGACTGTCACTGACACTGTGGCAAATGAAAGCGAGACAAACACAAAACACAATCAACGAGAAAACGCCGACTGAACGAACATCTCTGCCAGCAAAAACAACATAAAAAGCACAGTGTCCTTAAACTCTAAATTCAATGCAATTTTGTTGGCATTATTAAGTTTAGGAGGGGTCGTATTGTCAGTCAACGCTGTTGCATTGTTTCGAATAATAGCTTTACTAATCCGTTACTGCATTATTTATCTCGTATATGGCCAATCAATAATGAAATATTTCACAATATTTGCAGACCTTTCAAACTAAAATTCCAACGTTCTTGTTTACTCATAATAACTTTGTAACGGAATATTTTTAATAGCTTCATGTGTTTCTGTTGTATTATGGTATTTACTGTAAATGTGGGCAAGCAAACAAAACTAAACAAAACTCGTATGAAACTTAATAGCAATGTAGAGATCATTACTAAAATTTAGTTTAATACGTACTACATGCAACATAATATGTAAAATATAACAAATTTAATGATTAAATTTAAAATGTCTGAAAATATAACTTTTATGAAGTATAATAAATATGAATTTCAGACCAATTACTTTTTGTGTTGAATTGACCGGCTAACAATAGAACCTGGAATTATCCGTCGGGTTTATACTAACATATTTCATAGATTCCGGCGAATAAACAAAAATGTTATTGTTGGAAGCAATATTCATTCATTCATTCACATGATAATACCGAAGTTTCTATTCTTATAGAAATGTATTAGGAGTATCTAATAATACAATTTATTATATAAAACGTTATCATATTCGATAATATGGAAAGATTCAACAAATACGGTAACACAAATCAAGTTTAAATCTAATACTTTTATATTATTATAATGTATGTACCTAAACATAAATATTTCAGTTGTTCAGCAGGACATTTATGATGCTTTTGGTATATGATGTATTCGGAGCATTAGAATACGCATATTCCGTTTATTAGTAACAATATGAAACTAATATTGGTTATTAAATAATAATTATTGCATTTCATTTGATCCATTAATAAGCATATATTTAATTTCATAAATGTATGTGTTATATGTCTTTTTATTATTTTATATAACTTTTTTGAATCAATTATCATTTATAGAACTTTATTTATTTGCCATTCTTGTACCTTGTAGTAGTTTATGTCTCACAGCAGTCAAAATTGCCAAAAAATAATTTTATCTACTCTTATAACTTAGACGTCACATACGCCCAAAGACTATTAATGTTACAATACGCTAAATGCCATTTTAGGCATACCTTGACAAATTATCTAGTTTTATAATGCCAACAATGCGCAAAGACTGTTTTGTTCAACAAACAAATATTTTCGACCAAGGACGGCGTAAAACTAAAGTATGTAGCTAGAAAAGTACCGCACACAAGACAGTTTTCTAGCTACACATTTCAGTTTTGCATCTTTTCGGATCAAATTTCTTCGTTGAACAAAACTGTCCAGTTTTTAGCAACCTATGAGCAATTTCCATAGATAAATCATTTTTGCTTGAAAAGTTTTGATAGCTTCGCTCGTGCCTATTAAACTCCACAGTATATGCTTGGCAAAACAACCGCTCGATTAGTAACATAATAGTAATTTTGTATTTCAAAATCTCAATATTAACTTGCATGTCTGTGCCATACACTATAAGCTTAACCCCACAGAAAATAAAAAATTAGGTCTGGAGACCGAGCTGGCCAGTGTATCGGTCCACTGCAACCCATACAATTTGAAAAATGTTCAAAGCCAATTTGTAACAATTAAAGCACTATGCGCTAAGTATTCATTAAGATTTTCCAAATAATAATTTGCAATCAGTCTTCATTCCAGAAAAAATAGACCAATTACTTTATTGTAGTTTAACGCACACCATACGTTAACTTTCTTAAATTTCTGACTGTACAAATACTAGTGTGGATTTTTTCTTTTTCCCAAAAAAGACAATTTTAACTAGAGGATATCCCATTTATTATGAACGTAGATTCGTCACTGAATATGATATGATAGTAAAAATTACGATGTTCACCCATTAATAAAGAGAATTCTAGCCGGTATGAATCATCGCCTTTTTGAAGTTGATAAATTAAGGTTTATTTGAATGCGTAAAATTTATTTATGAACAGAATATTACATGACTTTAAGATATACCACCCAGCTGATTTGCTCTTCCTCTCAAAGGAAGTCAGTAATTATTGCTAACTGATTTTATTTTTAATATCAAATATAACTCCCTAACAATAAATCCCATAAAAAAATTTTAGCATGTCGATATCTCTTTCGAAGCTCTTTCTTACAACACTTAAAAAATTTGAAATTACAAAATTTTAATTTTTCAATATTGCATTTTCATATTTTTTAAGCAGGTTGTACAACAAAATCGGAGTCTCTCAACGTAGTTCGTATTATTATGACAAGCAGAAGCATTATAAAAAATGACGAAAAAGTTCAATAAAAATGTTTACACGTAACATTAAGTCCATCCGAGGACACACTGTATATTCAACTGCTTCGATTAATGCCGATGCCGCCCAAAACCCGCTTTTTTAAATTTTAAAATACTGCTTTACTCTAATGTCTAAAGAGCCAACAGTATAAACATAGATAGTTTATCAAAGCTTAAAATTACGACCAATTATATCATCTCAGATTTGACATCTTATGATGTTATTATTAACAATAAACATTTCTTATTTAGTACTATTTTATCATTAATAAACACTGAAAATATATAACAAACCAATTAAATTCATTTTACAGGTAACGTTGATAAATGCCAATCCATGCTAACTAGATTTTTTGTTTACATAGCTACAATATTGTACAATTTTATTGTATCAAAAATTATTTCCATTTAAAACACACTTAATAATAATTTTGTGGGTTTACGGGCAAAATATGATACCCCAGACAGTTTCTGCTTACTAAATACTCTTGTACTCGATTTTATTAATTTTTATAATATATTTTATGGTTTTTCGGAATGTATACCAATATAACAAGAGTCAACTTAAAATATACTACAGTTGCCAAAAGATGAAACATACTACGTTGTCAAAAGAGCAAGAGATTATTTTAAGTAAACTTAGTGTTTGCTGTAGAAATTTAATGCGCGTTTCCGCAATCAGTTGACATGAGCAAACCACAAACTCAAACATCGTCAATAAGCTCCCATAAAACTACTTTATTCGTATATGTCATACAAAATAGATGTTGTCTGATTATAAAACTCAATTTACGCCATCCCCAGAATACTTAGTTAGTCCCGTTTTTGTTCCGATGCAAAACTCTATGCATTATGCGTGAATTTACTAGTATAAATTATTTAAAGTCTAAAAGCTGATCCAAGTAAATTTCATTTTTTACAAAACGTCTCAACATCCATCTAACTTAACGCGGCATGATTAAAATTATGAACTCACAGACGGTTTTGATTGGAATGAAACGACAGTTTTCACGTCAAATGCGACCGTCTAGAGCAGTAGTACTTTTGGTGGGAGGAAGGGGTTTTGTCCAATGCTGGCTACTTTCCGTTTTTTTTTTCAATTTAATTAACGTTTTAAAACATTTATTTTATTATTTAAAAAAAACTTGATATCATTATTAAAAAACATTTTCATTAAGTTTTCATAAAATTCTTTATTGTTTATAGTTAAATTTCTGAAAATATATAATTTTATAGAAATTTTTGCAGCTAAACTTTGCGAAAGTGCGACATTAAGTTATTATTATTATTATACAACAAGTAGACGGTTGAAATTTTTTCTACCAATAGTGGGCGGTAGGTATAAAAATGTTGAGTACCCCTGGTCTAGAGCTAGCCATAATAAAAGTTTACCATGAGTTTACAAAGTTAAAACAACGTGCTCAGCAAAGTATTATCAACTAAGTACGGCGCAATTTCAACCGTTTGCTAAAAAAGAATCTTATTTATTATTACGGGCAAGCCAAAAAAATTGTGTTTTTATTTAACCAGTATCAAATCAAAAAATGACACTAAAACCTGTATGACACTGTCTATAATTATGTCTTGAATTATATATATAATTATAGATCGACCATTTCCGTGTGTAAAACACACAAATTATCAAGGTCACAATTATATCTTGAAAAATTTAGAACATGTTCTATTTTTCCATCTATAATCGACGCGAAAGTTATGTGCGCATATTATTTTGTATTTTTTTTTTCAATTTTACCACTGCAGCTCTACATATAGCAATTGGTACCACTTTTTTAATTTGTTCTGCTTCCATTTTCTATTATTTTCATTAATTGTTTAACTAACTGTAGCAATAATCAATTCAAAACAAATGACATAACCTGCAAAGTGTAGTAAATATTGAAACTTGATTTGACAGATCATAGATAAGGCGCAGGCGTGGTTTTATAATTATATAAAGAATTATTTACAGTGTCATACAGGATATAAATTTTATATATATGGAATTATGGCACAAATTCTAATAAAAATTAAATATATAATTCAAGACATAATTATAGACAGTGTCAAACGGGTTTAAGACGTGGATATATTGGAAATTTCAAAAGCAAGTATTGAGCAGTGCGTGCTACATATATAGCTTCTTCTCACTTCTTTTAGGATTTAAAGGATCAGAATAGTTTGTGAGTAAAGAATGTATAAACCGTATCGGCAAGTTTAATGCAACGTTTTTTCTGTATTAGTAAGTACTTTTTAAGTTTAAGCCAATAATTATAACTTACAGTTGTTTTGTGCGTCAATATTTTGTATATGTAGACTTTTTCCTTCACGAAATAACATTAATTTATATTGCCAACTAGATATTAAATTAATAAATTGCATATTTTTTCTATTTCAGATTGTACGATTTAATGAAATATGTATTTTTGTTAGTCATCACATTTATTTACTTCTATATATTCCCGCTTTACCTTCAAATGAATCCACATAACAAATCCACAAAGATATTTAGTTACAAAACGACATATAATCGATTTCGTATTTTACCCTATACGTGCATTGTATACTATTAATTCTTTATCATCAGGTTTTAATAACTCATCAAATACGAATATTACAAACTTTAATATTATTATAGATTACATATTCATGGAATATTATATGAAAATTCAAACAACTTCGATTCTGTTCTTCGTTTCTAATAAATTGGCACTCCACTTGTACATTATATTACATTGCATTGCAATGCATTGTTTGCTAGTAGTATATATTTGGATTATCACAAAAGGAATATTCGGAGATGTGCTATTGCATATTGAGAATCCCGACATATTGTTCCATCAATTTGTGATAAACAGCAATCTTTAAGCGGTTTGGGAAGAATAGATTTGCGATGCTTATCTTTTATGTATTAACTGGACAATAGGTACACGGTCTGTGTACATTTTTATTATAAAAAGAAATAAGATCCATTTTGTTAACACATTTTTGTTACAATTAATTAATTTTAAAATAAATAACATTTTATAAAGAAACAAAACATTATAAAATTTAATATAACATAAGCGCAAAACAATTAAGACAATATACTTTATTTACGTTTCTAATTGACAATAAATGTATAATAATAATAATTATTAAAAAAACAACATAAGTGTAGATATATCAAAAACTAACATCAGAACAACCGCAAAAGACAAAAACATAAAAAATAAAAAATGAGTGTAAAAACAGCTATACGATGTACCAGAAACTAATTAGAAAAAGCAAAAAGAGCTAATTTGTAATTACCTAAAAACAAAAAAATGCTGATTGAAAAGAAGCTGAAACACCTATCTCGTAAATCCCGGTAAAGACAAATAGAAGAAGATGTATAAACCCAAATACTAAACTTTACAAAAAAGTGCAAGATAATAATGCATAAAAACAAGCCTACTAGACAATAGATTCCGATAACATTCTGTATGCCACAATAAGAATACACACTATTTTTTTAGAAATCTTGATGATGCCATTAAGTAACAATAGTAACAAATACGAACAATTTAGTAGCTATAATAATGAATAAAATTAATAATGGTAAACCATGAGATATCTCCTGTAACCCACTTACATACTTTGCTTTGAGATATCTCGAGGTTTGATAAGATACATGACTAAATTTCAAAACTCAGATTATATCAGTTTTGGTAGATGTAGACAAAACATTCTATCCTGGCTATTCTGTATGCATGTTGCTAGAAGTAAGCAAGATATATATTGCTAGCTAACAATATGAACTATTATTTAACAAATCTCTAGATAAAATAACAATAACATACAAGGTGTTAATGAATAGGGGTAACAAACTTCTAGGGTGGGTAGGTGGGTTCATTTGAGACACTTTTTATTTATAAACTCATAGGCAACCATGCTCACCAAAAGTTTATAAATAAAAAGTGTCTCAATTGAACCCCCTACCCACCCTAGAAGTTTGTTACCCTATTCATTAACACCCTGTATATAAAAAATTATTTTGTTAAAGTGACAGTTCATATTGTTAGCAATCAAGATTTATTAAAATAACTGTTCATATTATTAGCAAGCAAGATTTGTTAGCAATATATATCTTGCTTACTTTTAGCAATGTGCATAGAGAATAGCACCGATTATATCTAATAATCCATCATCCCAAATGTTTTCTTGTATCTACGCCATTGGTTTTAGTATCTTGCCTAAGCAGTAGAAAGTACATATATTATTTGCTCTTCATCAACAACTGTCACCTAAGGAGATATTGCAAATATATATTAAATTTATATCTTTTTGTTAAACATAAATCAATAATTTTTACAAATATATAGCGTATTATTTAGACCAGTTAATACAATAAACACAGCCAATATATAATTATTATCGTATTGAAATTGGATTCTAAAATTAAAAAAAAATAATTGTAATTCAAAGTTATAAACCAACCAATACAAAAAAAAACATCGCATACAAAAAGCAATGTCATGATTTTAAAGTTATTTATATGGATATACATATATTTCAACAATAATAAATTAACCTAAACAGCACCTTGAACAAGAGCAATTATCTTTTCATGACATGTATCACATACTTAAAAAAAGTCAAAACGGAAGTTGCCAAAATAATATGTTACATATAATTTTTAAATCGGTCTGTTGCACTATATAATAATAGCTTGGAAAAATTATATCTCGAAATGGACATTTAATATATATTTAATTGATTTTTGTTTGTTTTAAAATGTAGTTGTATAATACGTTAGGCCGCCTTTTAAAGTATCTTATCGTTCTAACGTATAAACGGCCAAAAAACGTTTGTCGACACATATAACAATTTCAAAAAAACGAGTAGTTTTGGATTATTGCCATCATCATCATCGGATTCTACAAATTTTTTTAATAAAATTGTAAATAAATTACGACATTTTTCTATCTGTAAATATCTAATACTATGTAATGGCAGTACATTAAATTAGTAGTTATTATATAATTAACTTACGTACAGCTTAGGTGGATATTTATTTTGTATTATTATCTTAACACAATATTTTGTCAGTCAGTCAAACATAATCTATTATTTAAGTTTGTAATTTTCAAACTTGTCGGTCGGTTATGAGGGTAAACAGTAAAGAGGAAGAAATGATATAAAGTTCCAATAAAAAATTTATTGCTTTCGGCAATAAATCTGGTATTTTACGGCATATATATCAAACATTATGGTTTTATGACTTTGAAGATGTATCTGGAATCTAGCAATTTATTGTATTAAATATATAATAATTTGATTACATATTGCAACTACGTTTAATGCACATTCTTATTGATTTATGCTGAAATCAGAAAGTTGTCTTCGCATTTCTTTGTATATAATATAGGTATCTCCATTAATCACAATAATCTAAAGAGCACAGCGCGACTATGTATGTATATTATAATATAAGTAATTTGTATCATTACAATTAATTATTCAATAGAATTAGGACTGAAGCGAATTATTAAGCATAAATTTATAATGATATAAATAGGAAAACAGTATCTCATTATAGAAATTAAATCATTTACTCTTTATGTAAAACTTTCTTTATATAATTTATTTTTATAATATTTCATTGTTTTTATACATTTCAGTCAACATTTAGAGCTATCTAAAATATATACTACTTTCACTAAATGATTTCTAAGCATCCACAAAATTTACAAAAATAATTACCAATAATATTTTATACAATTTAATGTATTTTGAAGTAATGCGTCTATAAGAACTAATATTATTTATTTAAAATTAAGCGATATTAAAATTTAGATATGATATTAAACAGCAATATTAAATTGTAATTAAAACTTTAACGCAAACACCCAGCATTCCAAGTAACAATATTAATCTCAACATGTCGTGATATGTTAAGTAGTCAACTAAGTTTAACAAGTTAGATCGTATCAGGTTTGATATTTAATTTTGAAACTTCCAAGCGTAGCGTAATTAATGCATCAACCAGCAAAAGAGTATTAAATTGAATTTGAATATATTACACAATCATTAAAATATTCCAATTTTAACATTATTTTAATAATTTAGTTAGATATATTAATATTATAAACTAATATATAGATAGTTTGATTATTAATTTTCACAGCGTGTGTTGAAAGTAATAGGAATAATTGGATTTACAACTACCAATGAGTGCAATAAAGTTTAAACAAAAACTGCGTGCTCCATTTCAACGTCTCACAAGCACATTACCTATTTTTTTTTTTAAAGAATTATTATTTTCATCACTGGCGATATTTAATATAATTCCGCTCCTGCAACCAACAAAAGTTATATGAAACTATGTCCCAATCATTTAACTAGATGATCGAAATATAACAAATCCATTTTAGACAATAAATAAAAGTTGCGTATTTGAGTCAAATGATCAATCAGTCACACTCCAAGGTGACCAAATGTATAAGAGTATAAAATGTTTTTACTCTTAAATCCCTTAGACCTTCTACACTAATGTTTCAGAAAAACTGCACTCCAACAACTATATTGACGTGTAGGGTTCGATAATTTGTACTTTTTGGTCTTACACCCGCATCTTTAGCGCCATTATTTAAAAATTTATTAAACATTAATGTTTAAACTAAAAAACGTTAGATCTCAAAATTAACGATATAGATTTTTGTGAAGTTTTCATCAGAAAGTAAAAAAATTAATTTTAAAATTTATAACATTTGAAAATTTTAGGTCGTCGATTTTGTTTCAGAGATAACCATGTATCCAAAATTAAAAAAATCAAAAAACGTCGATGACATTACTAAGATGCGAATGTAAATTTTGTGGTTTTCAAACGTTTTTGGTTCTTTTAGAAAATATTTTAATATTTTATGACAGAATTTTGCTATTTTAGACTTTTTATAAATATAATGTTACATTTTTTAACAGTTTACGGTGAATTTTGGTATTTTATGACAATATTTTTATACTTTATAGCCAGATTTGATTCTTTTTACCATATTTTGATATTTTATGGCCGAGTTTGAATTTTATAAAAAAAAAGTTTATAGTCAGAATTTGTTACTTTCGATACTAATTTGCTATTTTTGACATTTTATAAATAAATTTTTGTATTTTTTAATTGTTTTGGCCGGATTTTGATTCTATTGAGTTTTTTTAACGTTTTTCATTTTAATTATTATAAATTTTGCACGTTTTAACAGTTTAAATAAATTTTGTTGCTTTTTGACCATGTTTTCATACTTTGATATTTTATAGCTAGAATTTGCTATATTCAAACACTTTATTGCCGAATATTTTTGATTTCTAACAAAACCGTTTTTGGCCAGACATAGTTTTTTTTTTGAAAATGTTTTAATATTTTATGACAGAATTTAGCCATTTTTGACTTTTTATAAATAGAATGTTGCAGTTTATGGTAAATTTGAGTACTTTTTGAATATATTTTTATACTATATGGCTTATGGCTGAATTTTGCTATTTATAACAGTTTATAGTCGGAATTTCAAAGCTTTCCAACAATATTTTGATGTTTTAAGATCAAAATTTGCTATTTTGGATATTATATAAATATAATATAAGCATAATTTTGTTATTTTTGATATTTAACGAATAAAATTTTACACTTTTCAACAGTTTATGGTCGGATTTTAGTGCTTTCTGACAATATGAATAAAACTTTGCACTTTTCAACAGGGTATGTTGCTATTTTACCAATATTTTGATATTATTCATATCCGGATTTTGCCATTTTAAAGACTTTATGATTTTTTTTACATTTTTAATAGTTTATGGCCGGATTTTGATGCTTTCTGTCAATATATTCATGTTTCAAGACCAAATTTTGTTATTATTAACAATTTATAAATAGAATTTTACACATTTTAAATGTTTTTGGCCAAATTTTAGTTTTTTTTTAAAATATTTTAACATTTTATTAGAGAATTTTGCCATTTTTGACTTTTTTTTCTGACAACGGATCCTAAATTCCTATTGTAAAGTATGAATTTCAAAGTGCTGATCCAAAATGGAAGCTAAATAAAAGACAAGTATGGAATCAAGTACTTGCTTGATGTCTAGAAACAAAACTTCAATCTGAGCGACGTCCGCGTTATTTGTTTTTATGTCTCAAAATACTTTGAGAGTAAATAATTCAACTTGTTTGAGCAAAAACTAATATATTGATATTTCGTTAAATATATGATTTAAACAATTTTAGAAAAAAAAAATTGTTATTATTAAGTAAGGTTTGAACATTTTAGTAGATCTAATACCTTGTTCGGAGAAGCGTGTTAAAAATATTCGTAGTTTTTTCACTCTAGACATTAAAAATGCAAGTTGTTGGGGCACCCTTTATAAATATCACATCCGAACCATCATCCTGAACCACGGATTTAAACGTAAGAAATTAATAATTATTATGTTATTAGTATTCCTTAGGTTAACTTGTCTGCAACATTTTTAAAAGAAATTGAAGTTTATTTATTTAAACTAAAAGGATATTAAACACCGTTTTTCTAAATACTTTACCGTCTGTGCTTAAAATGTATTAAAACACAAAACTAGTTCAATATTGAAAATGTAACGTTGATTGGCAGCTCCAAACTTGTAAATGCATGACTGCAAACTCTGGACAGACGTCAAATAAAAAAATGATGAAAATTAATATGAATGAAATATTTTTTTAACTAAAATTATTATCGTGTACCACTGCTGCACAAATCAATAATTTGTTTGTCTTAGGGAACTAAGTAATCTTATACGGTAATGCAAATTATATGTTAAAAATTGTTCAAGTTAACCTAGTTCTATAATATTTCTTGACAAACACTTATTGATGAATATATTAAAAATCTCAAGATGTAAAAAGTACATGTATATATTTTCATTGTTAAATTTACTTTAGTTTATAAATTGCATTTCATTCATGAATATATAAATATGAGGGTTGAAAATTGAATTTTAGCTTATACACATAATATATAAGAAAACATGATTATATTCCAATAAACTTCTTCCATCACATATACACAAATTTGTCTTTTATGATTTTCCGTGCTTTAAATTTCATAAAATTTTATTCCCCACATCCCAAATAAAATTCGACATTCAATTTTGTGGGGTGACAAATGCTGAGAACTAAAACTATGGAAGCAACAGAAGAGAAAATACTAGTAACATGTTTCAAATCAATATATTAAAGTACGCAAGCAAATGTTACTCAAAACTCTCACGTACGTACTCCATAAATATTCAGCAGTTATAAAATTTTATAGTAGACATGTATTAAATAAAAGTATATGATATACATATTTAAAAAACTAATAATATAAAATCGTTGTTTACCTTGGTTTGAAATGGCCGAGTTCACCATATCTTTTAACAGTAATTTGGGGTGTTGAAGATGGCGTTCCACACCAACTCCTTCGCTTATTGTCTACAACGATAGTTGTTCCAGTAACCGGACTCAAACAGAGACTTCCTCTATTACGAGGAAGTCCGGTGTTGTTATTTGGACTACGTAGCCCGTTATCTAGAGTTTCCGGCAACATAACTCCAAACAGCTGATCACCAACACATTAGGTATTCACATAATGTCACTATAATAGATCACACACAAAACTCATTTCGGACTCAATACTTGAGTGATAGTGGGCACTGAAAATATAAGAGAGGGTGAGCTACACACACATACACACATTTGCTTTGGAGAACAGTAAACGGAAGAGATTAAGGAAGCCGGGGGGATAGGGATTCAATAAGCTTTTCAAAGTTACGAGCCTTTTACTTCGCAGTCATTTGTACCTAATATTGAAGTTATAATGGCGACATGTTGCCAAGAGGTTTATTAATTTATATTAGCAAACTTCTCGGCGGCAATTCCTTTAATTGGAATGCAACTTTATGACATGGAACTGTTAAGTCACGGTTTAGTTATTCCATTAGTCTACAATCCACTGACAATTGTAACTCAATAAAGGGGGGTTATTATTTCCATACTATATATAAACATAGCGAATCATGTATGTATAACCACGTGCTACGCAGATTTTATAAATCATAATTATTAAACATGTGCTCTTAATCATCGTAAGCTTATTAGTAACCAAATGTCTTCATAATTTACTATTTATTTTTGTATATAAAAGTTATCGATCGAATATTCAGAATAATGATTTTATATTTTATTGTAAAACAATATATTTTTTTTGTTGATCACTAATGAGCATGTATAATCCAATCAATATTAATAAAAAACACAAAACAGGACGTGTTTAGTAACAATGACATTATTAAGTTAAATGATGATTTCTCATCCTGTTTACATAGAAATAAACATTAACTGAATGACCAGCGTATACAATTCAAACAAACATCTTATTCTCAAAAAGTAATATTCTGACTGATTAAAATTTGAAAGATTTATAACTGATTTAATAGTGTATAAATTATAATTTCTCATAAATGTCATGTCAGGTTGTTTATTTACATTGAGTGTAATAATTCTGTAACTTCAATGCAGGATAGATCACAGGATTTGAAAAGCCGTTATACCAATATTTAACAATGATTAAAAGCATATCTAATCTCTATACGACTCGATTATATATCCATAAGCAGTGAAAACGGCCCATTTTTTAAACCCCCAATTTAAATTCCCACATCGACAATAAATTCTATTTAATAGATGATTTTATGTAGCAATATCGACAATTTGGCCTGATTTGTATGGGGAATAACTTCCTGTTTTTGTGTTTGGTGTAAATTACCAACCCGATTTGCGCAATTGCGTTATCCTGCAACGTTCAGATTCGTAATTTATACGTGACATGGATATATATGTGCAGATATTTTTTTGGGTGACGTTTAATTCAAGTTTCTTTTTTCGCGTGAAATATTAATGCCGTAGGATGAAAAATGCGTCAGAATGAATTAGGAATACGGAGGTGGATAGCAGATAAGTTATTTTTTCGTTTAAATATAGCATACGTGAGAAGGTTGACAGATGAATATGCAGCCATGAAATTACGACAGGAAATATTTCTATCCAGCCGACAAATTAGTTTAAAGGTATTTATGAACGGAAATAATTTATTTGACATTCTAATAATTCAATTATATATTATTAATATATCATTATATACATTACTTATGCATCAATTAACGTAACATATGCAATAAATTCATATAAAATGTCCCATAATTCGACATAATAGTACTAAATATTTATTTATTTCATACACAGTTAAATTGAGTGAATATAAAAAATATAAATAAAAATATATATTTATGGATATTTATGTGAATAAATTTGTTGTGCACTAAATTAGATTTGAACAAAATATAAAACACTTCTTCCATTATAATTTATTTTAATTAAAAACGGCTATTTTACAAAACGTTGAAATTGCTTTGTTGTACTGCAGCATTCCATGATTAATTATAATAACTTATGCTAAAGAATTTTAATATTTAAAATAAATATTCTCAGTAAATCACAATGCTACGTTATCCATAACAAACATGAGCATGTATGAATGCACATCAATTATTAATTATGTAAACAAAGTAATATATTATAGCTTAAGAATATTAATGATACAATGATTTCCTAGTTCATTATAAATCTTCGTCTGCCTTTTATGTTTAATGAAACCTTCGCCATTTTAAGTTAACAATGCGAATAAAAGAATAATTAAATAATGGACCAGAAAATGTGCGCAAGCTGTAAACTGTTTACGATTTTATAATTAAGTTTTAATTTTCCTGAAGTTCTTTTTTTACTTCCTTGTAATTATAATTTTATTTTCAACTTTATAGGACATGTCATAAAGACGTACATCATATATAAATTAGAAAACATCTATTTTATATCTAAATATTAGATAAAAAATAACATCAATATTAAAATCAATTATTAGTATACTCTTAATTATCTAAATCAAGTGCGGTTTGGAAATATATTTACGATATATTATTGCGCAATTCTATACATTGATTAACTCTTGTAAGCCTGTTTCGAAGTGGCTGTCGATTTTAATTTCATAAGTGGATTCTCCAAGGTTTTGTTCAAATTTGCATTGATGACATCGTCCTTTCATTTAATTATTTATTAGAATTTTTACATATTCTATATTATGAAATGTTAATCATAGACATTTAAAAAAAAAGTCGTTGTTTACACCTCACAGCATATCTGCATGCGCTTTCTTCTATTGACGCCAGTATTTCTTTCTGTGTTTTTAACATTTTTAATGTTTCCATTGCAAATTTTTTTCATCTCTCCACGATTTACGTTAGATTATAAACTGGATTTTAACTTTATGGTTAAGTTACAGCTTACAAAAGAAGCATGCGAGTCATAGGTCATCGTATTGGATAACCAAAAACTAGATATACTTTGAAGTTGTTTTTTATACATAATAAAAACAATAATGTAATTATACAAAATAATACGTTATGAACAAAAAGTCCTTAAAGTAAATCTAAATCCTAATCTATTCCCTGGTTTAAAATGCTTATATATTAAATATAAAGCAAATACGTAGATGCTAAACAGTGTTTTAAAATAAGGATTTTACTAATAGTTTCAGACTCTTTGGTAAATATGTATCAAGAATTAAAGTACTTTCAGTCGTAGTAGTCACTTTCTGACACATCAGTAATAACTACAGTTATAGTTTTCTGATTCATCTCCAAAGTATTTTCCAAACCTAAATTCGTTCTAAATGCTTTTTCAAAACAACCCTGTCGTTTTTTCTTCAAATAATAGTTCAAGAAGATTCATTTAAAGGTACTTTTCCAGTAAGGATTTTATGATAAACCAAACATGCGCCAAGTAAACTGTCATAGTATTTTTGTTCACTATTGCTTGACATTTCATCGTGGAAAGACTTAGCCCGGCACAGCGTTTACAAACTATTCAGCTGTATCACAAAAATCAGCACTCTGTGAAAGATGTGTTTCGTGCGCTTAGAGCAACGTATGGTCCACATAATCGGCCTACTAAACGCACAATTCACTGTACCATCAAAAAATGTTATAACCCCAATTTTCATTTTTGGATAATACGCAATCAAATAGACTACATCCAGCACGTAGTAAAGAAAATATAGCGGCAATAGCTAAAAGTGTACGAGATGACCGTAATTAATCGATTCCTCGCCGTTCTCAACAGCTTGGCTTGTCGTATAGAACAACTTGGAGTATTTTCCGTAAGGATCTTGGTTTAAAAGCATACACAAACTTGTGCAAGAAATAAAGTCAGCCGATCTTCAAATCGTCACCGTTTCGGTCTTTAAGCTCTTGAAAAGCTTGAAAAAAAATCCACTGTTATTGACTAAAATTTTGTTCAGCAATGTGGCTCATTTTTAGATTAATGGCTACGTCAATAGACAAAATTGCCGTATTTGAGCTGAAGACCAACCAGAAAAGATTCAAAAGCTGCCATTACATCCAGACAAAACAACGGTTAAGCGTGGTTTATGGGCTGGTAGAATCATTGGTACATATTTATTCAAAAATGTGGCCAACCAAAACGTAATTTTAAATAGCGCCCGTTATCGCTCCATGATAACGGACTATTTGCTCCAACAAGATGGCGCTGGCAATACTTGCTCGTAAAACCATGGCTTTATTGCAAGAATAATTCGGTAAACAGTTAATTTCAAGCTTTGGACCGGTAAATGTCACACCTCTAGACTTTTTCCTTTGGGACTACGTAAAGTCTAAAGCCCACATAAATAAACCGACTAAAATTGAAGAATTCGAGGCCAATATTACTAGAGTCATTTGCCAAATGCCACTCAAAATGCTTAACGCGTAATCAAAATTGATTTTAATCCAGGAAAAAAACGCAAATCTACACTGGTTCGTCAAAATATCCAACCAGGTTCTCTCCGTCAAAAATAATGAGCCGCAAAACTTTGTTCTTTATTTCGAAAAACTAACTGCATGCCAAAAACTAGCTACTCCATCTGTGCACTAAAATTTGCTCACAACAAATCAAAAATGATTATAACTAACTTTTAAATGTTCAGATGCTAAAATGTGTTACTTACAAAGAATCTGCCAGAATATGTTGTGCACTAAAGTAAGCTTATTAATTTCTTACAATCATATTCTTTAAGATAAAGGGTTTGTTTTTAATTAACATATAGTTGGAGCATCCAAATATCAATAATGTTAGTAGCACTTTATCATATCACATTCAAATTCCTTTCTTTTGGTGCAATTTAACCAACTTTTTAACAAGATTATCTTTTTACCTTGTCTTTAGCCTGAGAAAATAACGTATCTGTAGTAACAAATATGTTCTACCTCAAATATCTGCCAACTTCCGACATTGTGAAAATCATAAACTGTGACAAACTTGATATTGTCTTCCAACAACATTGTTAACCTAATACTTGATGTTAGGTTAGGTTACTAATTTCCCAATTTTTAAGTTACGAAAAAGCACAGAAGAAGCAAATAATGTTGATACGTTACGCAACTGTAAATCGCTCAATTTACAATATTGTCAAAACAATGTATTCCATATATTTGCGAAAATTCATACATTCAATTGGGATATTAAATAGAAATATGAACAAAATATAACAATAAGATTTGTTTGACAATTGTATAAATCTAGATATTATTAAGTCCAACTCCAATTTAATCAATAAGAAGTTAAATTTCAATTTTTATGAAACATAAAAGTGTTGTTAGTATTTATAGAATACCAAATATACTTTAAAAATGATTGTATTCTGTGGTTAAGTGTTATGAAGATGCTGCCAAGTTAAAATATACCGGTCTTAACAGTTAAAAAATTATAAACATTTTTCGTATTAACAAACTTATTATTTGAACATACAATAAAATGAAACAGCATGAGAGAAAATTGCATTCACTTTATTTAAAATGAGATAATTGTTATAGTCATTTAAATAAATTATTAGTTAAATGGGTTAATTGTGTTGTTGAACGTGACTTATCCTACAATGCAAGATATCTTGAAATAAATTTTACAATGTAATAATAGTAGTAGTAAATATGTTAAGTATATTTTTTTATTATTTATTATTACTATATGCATACTATAGTATATTTTATCTCCAATTCTATTCCTAAATGTCAAATATGTGCGCATTATTATTTATAATATAATGAAATTTGTTACAAAAAATAAACAAAAATTAAATTTAAAAATATTTTAATTAGTAACTTAAAGTTTATAAAGTTATTTTTTTAGATTTGCCCTTTGAAGGGGCAATTCCTTTGAAAAGAAAAAACCGTCTATCTACACTTTATGAATGTAATATTTCTCAATATAAAATAAGCTTCTTTCATGTTCTTCAAAAGTACAGTATACATCTAATCCCCTTTTTATTAAACATAATTATAATCAGGGCACACAGAAGTGAGTTGCAAATTGTAATTGTAAAGAGGCTGTGTCTGCTGGAGGCACGTTAACGCCTATACGAAGATTTATCGCGACTTACAAGAGAAAGTCATTTTTATAATACTACTTGGTAACTGAACCAGTAACTGAGTCACTTATGGTTTACGGTTTATATATCTCGATGTAATGTAGTATTACTTTTTAAATCTGATCTTTGATTTTCTCGCCTCATATGGAGACAAGACGTGGTTACGTCGACATGATTTTAATCTAATGACGCACTGTTTTTTAAGGAGTCCGTTGCTTGTCTTTCTATCTTTCGGGTTTTTTATGTTGCATATGCAAAATCGGAGAATACCATACAACATGTTTATTAATATAAACAGAACAGTATTTTATTGCAAGAGTATCGTATTATACATATGGTGCTGGGAATGTATAAGTTTGTAACAGCAAATTCCACAAATCTGTTTATAAAATAAAACATTTAAATTTTGTAGTATTTGAATAGTAAAAATAAAAATATTTTATCATAATGTATTAAATTAATTACTAGTATTATATTTCCTTTACATTTGAAAGAAGTATTTATAACATGGCATTTCATACAATTTAATTTGCATAATTTTACTATTTCGATGCATTAGTGACAAAATAGTCTGTAACTGCATTATTTAACATTTAAGCCCAATTGTAAAATCAAAATATTATGTTATTATCACTTTAAACATAAACATTTTGTAAGGATTATTATATTACATATTATACTTTACAATTAAAACGTCCCGCAATGAAGATAAACAAAAACGTTATAAAAAACACACAAAGCGAGTCCTATAAGGTCAAACTGTCTAGACCCAAATGTTATTTAAACATGTTTAAAACATCTATATTGTATATATGTTATAAGTAATGCTAAAACTAAATTTGGTTCCGCATTATAATATATTAAAAAATCTAAATTTTTAAATTTAATATTCAAATTTAACAGTAAATTATTAAATATATATCCATATGACAAATGAAATTATGTAAGTAGAAACTTGATTTACTTAAATAATGTAAAACAATATGTATATATTCCACTTTTTATCGTGTATATGTGGTAACACCTAGAACTAGACTACATTAAGTACTAATTACTATATAACTAGATTTGAATGAGTATACGCATAGATAATTAAAATTAAAATCGCCATATCTATATTGTTGTAAATATATAAAAATTAGTTTCTGAGAAGCTATACCCTTATCAAGTTTAAGAAATAATTATCCTACTCTTTATATAAAATGAATAAGAATAAACTAATGCTTCACTCAATTTGACGTATGCAAATAGCACAAATAAGTGAATTAAAATTTCCAATTGGCTTTCTTATATTTTGCAATTTTCAGCACTTACAGGCGTTTTTCACTAAACGTGATTACTTGAAATGATGCAGCTTATTACTAAAAATACATGTATAACATAGCTTGATGCCCGGTTAATTCCTATAGAACCTAACCTCATTTTCTTTCCAAATCATGCTGGTCAGCTTAATGAATCCTTCAGCTACTTTCCATAAATAAATGAGCAAACTGTAGCAAATCAGTGATATGTCAATCAAAGAAAACCAAATAACAACTGTTGTTTTATAAACCTAAATTTTGCAATAGAAGAAAGGTTGTTATAAAATCACAGTGCAAACAAATTGCTGCAACACTACTACAAAAAGATTTCATTTCTTCTAAACTTAAAACATATAACGCTTTTGATCTCTGTTACAAACTTAAATATAAACTACATGCTTCTTCTGGCTAGATCAAGTTTACCAAGTTGTCCTAATCATACGCCACTTTTGCGATAGTCTTTATTTAGCATATGGGGTTTCTTACAAGCAATTTCCTAAACTATATATAACTAGGCTAGAACATTAATGAGTTTTCAAACAAGCAAATTAAAGCTAGTTTTGCAATAAATATGATAATATTAGAACATGGTTAAAGTTCAAAGTGATAGTGAAAGTTAAAATATTGTTCATCGTATTTTTTTTCCAAATATGGTACAGCTTCACGGTGTAACATAATTTGATAAAATCTGTTTTTAAAATGATTGATTTTGTCTCTTACAAAAATTTAAAAAAATCATCATCCTTTGAAAACATGTAATCCAGCGGTTCTTAACCTTTTTGGATGGCGATCTACAAGTAAGTACAAACATACTTAAAACTTGCGACCCTACCTGTTTTTTTTTATAGTAAGAAATAAGTAAGTAGGGTATAAAATTTACGTTAATAAATGTTATATCCATAATGTGAAATTATAATAAAAACAATTGTGTTTTAGTATGAAAATGATATTTTAATTATTACCAGCATCATTAATTAATGACTACTCTGGTAAAGACTTATACAAGTTCTAAATTTATAGAAAGCATGGCAGTGTCTTGCCATGTTGAAAATCCAGTCTATTCCTGTACTTATTTATGTTGACAGCAAAATCCTGCTTCACACAAAAAAGTAGTTAGAAATGGCAGCAGGGCTTTTCAGATAGTGCTCACTGTTTAAAAAAAGCGTATACAATTTTGTAATTTAAAAAAAAAGTCCGGTCATAGAATATTAAAAAGTGTATTACTTTACTAATAAAAAGTAAAAAATATTAAAAATCGGTCATCATCAAAAGATTTCAGAAGGCATCTAGCTATAAACTTAAAAATTGTAAAAAAAAATCATAAAACCTCAAATATAGCAAAATATTTTTAAGGGACACCAAAAAAGCTGATGGAAAATTTGAAATTCTATTCGTAAAATGTCAAAAAAGCTAAATCTGACAGTAAAATAGCAAAATATTGTTAAAAAAACCCAAAATCTTTCCATAAACTGCTAAAAAGTTCAAAATTCTATTTATAAAACGTCAAGAATGGTAAAATCCAATCATAAAATATAAATATTCAATCAAATTCACCAAAATTAGATGATACATAATCAACAAATATTTACCAAGTACATATATTATTTTTTTTAGGATACTGAATGGAAAAGAGTGTAATAAGTTTGCTATTCAATATGTGCAAATATAATTTGGAAATTCATATACTGATACAGTTACACTTAATCTTGTTTTGTTTTATATAAGCAACCCACCACTTTTAAAATATATTAATCCAAAAACAGTTTGTGCTACAGTTAGTAATTCAGAAAACTCTTTGCAGTTCAGATAAGACTAGCATGCTTGAACATGTTTCTCTTGTATCAATTTCGTAATTACTAGATGTCAAGCAGGTAATACAAAACGTAAGATTCATCCTATAAATCTTTAACTGTTAAAAAGTAAAACAAAAACCGAAAATATTAGAATATTATAAAAAATAAAATAAAACTGTTTGAAAATTTAAAATTCTACTTATAAAATGTACGAATTAGCAAAATCCAGCCTTGAAATGTCAAAGCAACAAAATCCGGCCATAAATTATTGAAAAAAGTAAGTTTTATTTATAAAATGTCAAAAATAACAAAAACCGGTCATAAAGTATAAAAATATTGTAAGAAAGCATCAAAATTTGGTCATAAACTGCCAAAAATGCAATTTTTTTAGCAATTGTCAAAAAGCACCAAAATCCAGTCATAAAAAATGTTTTTTTATAAAATCCTATAAATAGCAAAATCCAGATATAAAAAAATTCCGGCAATATATTATAAAAAAATGCCAAATTATATTAACAAAATGTCAAAAATAGCAAAACCCGGCAGCTGCCGATTGATGTCTCGTAATTTTTTCTGGTTATGTCTACTACTACGGCTTTGGCATATTTATATTTTTTATATGAAAAAAATATTTAGTTTTAAAAGAATAAGAGATATTTTTGCTGCTTGAAGCAAACACTGTAGATTTTTTAACTTAAGAAAAAGTACAGAAAATCACAAAAAAGTCGACATGATACAAATTAGCATAACCTTTTTTCACGACTCAAGTAAACGAGGTTTAATAGTAGTAGTAGTACTATTCTGATAGCAATAACTTAATTAAAAAATCTGCGTAATAAATAACAATGTTACAGATCAGACAAGCATTATTTAATATGTTTGGCATATTAACTTAAAATACTAAAAAAAACTAAAAATTCTATAACAAATTAAAGAGAAGAAAAACCAGTCGATTTTCTTATTTTCATTGAATGTAACAATTGTTTTGTATTTAAATGTGATATAAATATATTATTTTCTGTTATTTGCATGGCTGAACATTTTTTACCATGTAAAATGTATATAAATGTACATTTGAATTGAATTTTCAATCAGTGGTGACCGTATGGAAGTTTTACAATCAACGCAAAATAATTGGAATAGCGCTATTTAATTATGAATTGAATGCACATTTCCCCCACGGCTCGTATTTGCATAGATTGAACCACATTAAATGAAATTGCTATGTACTCACATGTAATATTTAAGAATCGTGTAAGTTTGATTGCGTCATATAATTGCTCTGTATATTAATGAATGAAACAATTGTTTATAATTTTATATATTGAGTAGTATTGTTGTATTTAATATAAATGATAAAATGCTACTATTGACAAAACAAATAATTAATGAACCTTAAATAATAACTGTTATAAAAAATATGCTATAAAATTTTTATCTAATTTTTATAAATAAAATCCACAAATAAGTTACAAGTGAAAGAAGTGTTCGGCACAATATTATAATAGTCACGTTTCACGTTTTTGAGTCTGCATTTCAACTACAACTTTCTTTTCATTATTACATGACGAGCATTTATATGTCATGTCAAAATACTAAAAGTGCAAGGATGCAACACATATACAGCTAATAATGTAGATAAAAAGTTGTCTTAAATCAAAATGTATAATAAATCATACAAGTGTAATATTAAACCTATTTGCCAAAATACAACTGGGAATAACTTATCACACCATGTCAATTATTTTTATGCCAAAATATAATTAAATACTTACTCACTTCTCCCCATTTAATTACAAAACAGCAAGAAATTTTATGACCGATAAAATTACCATTAGTTAATGAATTGTGAACGTTCATTATTAATGTCGCATAATATTCTGGTAAATAATGACATTTTATGTTCTGTGCTAACAAACTAAATCCGCTTCCAGCAGATATAAAAGGAAATATACGACACGATCAAATTTCCAAATTGCAGTAGGAAAACTTTTAACAAGATGTGTCTTTTCATTCGTATAAGAAGTGGAATTGAAATAACGTTTAATGTTTGTGTAAGGAATGCTCAGGTGTATTAAATTCATGAAAATTGTACAAAAGATAATATCGGTAGAGAATGTAATTTCCTTAGAGGGATGTAATATAAATGTTGGAAACTAAAAATTATATTTACTAGAAAAAAAAGTAATATTACAGTATTTAATACGGTTTATACAATACATTCAGCATAATTACAATTCCTTTAGTGTTTAGGTTACCATGCAAAACCAGGTGTAGTATGAAACTTATTTAATTTAACATTTTTATATAATTTTTTTAATCACTATGAGGTAATTTATATTTTATTCAATTTTATAACACCCTTATTTTGTATTCATATAAAAAGTTTAATTACCCATGAAAGTAGTTAGCTGTTTAAAAATTTCATTTATAATTTTATGAAAAAAATAACAACATTATAACAATGACTCCCACAATTTGTTTACACAAAACCGCGTTGTTAGTAAAATTATAAC
This sequence comes from Tachinus rufipes, assembly GCA_963932245.1. NCBI lineage: Eukaryota > Metazoa > Arthropoda > Insecta > Coleoptera > Staphylinidae > Tachinus > Tachinus rufipes. The sequence goes on along the minus strand of OZ010745.1, from coordinate 62,860,003 downwards.
CTTGAAACAATTCCCATACTTTGCAATAAAAAATGAATATATTAAATGTTAAAAACCGCAGCTAGAAAGTTATTGAATGGATGGACAGTTAACATAAATATGAAAGTATATAAGGAGTTGTCAAACAGAATCCCATTTTCTATATGTATCGTTCAGTTTTTGAAATGGATACAGAGGAATGGAGGATATGTGTATATTCGCTCGGGGCTGTTTGATTTATTTTTCAACATCAAAAGGCCCAATCACACTACATCTTTCATAGCCCGTTAGCTTTGTTAACATATATTACGAGGATGCAGCCGAATCATTTATTGATATTACTTTATCGATTGAGAAAAAGAACATTAGGAAATAGATTACATTTACATCAAGCAATAAAATTGTACTCTCGTTTTCACCCCTACATTCTATCACGAAGACGAATCTCCCACAGTTATCAAATCTGATTAAGTATTTTTAATTAAATGTAACATGAACTCGCAAAGCCCGATTAAAATTTCAAATAAATTATGTAGCAATTCGAGACTGCAGACAGAAATAAATTCTAATTAAAACAGCAGTAACGTTAATACAAATCTAAACAAGCCATTGAACGCTTCTTCCTTTTCGTTTCGAAATAATGATCTAAACTTTTCATGTATTAATTGCACACTTTTGTAAATGAGGGCGCATTTATCGGTGCATCCAATTTCTGTATTAATGAACACGGAATATAGAGATAACAACCATTAATTTATGGCGGATGTAAAATTTTACAAATTAATTTCAATGGAGGATTACTGCATATATTGATTTCATAATCCGATAATTGGGGCGTAATTACGCATCACGTAATGGAGCTTTTAAAACTATAAAATGAAAATGTATGGATTCGATTGTACAATTATTAATTCACGCATTGTATCAGATTTACAATCAATTATATTTGGTTTATCTTTAACTTAATATAAATTTACACTTACCTTAAATTATTAATTAAACTGTAAATAAATCATAAACTTTAATTTATTAATTCTGAATTTTGATTACGATAATACATCAAATAGAAAATTATTAGTTATAACACTGACAGTTCAGAGATGAGAATCAAAACTTTTAAAACAGATTTTTTTTAACCTCAACATTATTCATAATTTCTCTAGACTTATAATCCTCAAATATCAAAAGTTAATGTTCAGAGACTGCTTAGATCTCGTCTTCATTAAAATAGTTTCAAGTGTGGATTCACTCGTTGAAATTGAAAAGAATTTGTATGCTGTATTATTTTTGTATTATGATTCAGGTGAAAAATGAGCATGTGTGTTATATATGTAGTTAATCATAGTTGTCAGATGTAAGAAGTATATTTGAAGTATTGAATCTATATATTTCTCGTAGTGGTTAATACATTTATTTCATGTTAATATACAGGCAGACGATTATATATGTTACATTGGGACAATAGTTGGTTTGAATATAAAAAGGGCTATCGACCGACGTATTTCTGCCCAGATATATTTCTATTATTGTGCGGGTTATACTTATTATTTCTGTATTTTAATTATGTATGTAAAAAATCTTATAAGGTTTTAATCCAGTAATCATGATTATACAGATATTATGTAATAATAATACTATAGTAATTATTTTGCAAATTTAACCAAAAACTATAATTATATAATTGAATTTTAATTCATCATTGTTTTGTAAACAATTACATTGGCCTCATTTTAGTGAATGAAAACATTGATTTTTCTTGAAATGCACACGCTACTATAGTATAGTGAACTCAGTATAAAATTGCCAAGGTGACGACCTCGACCAAATCATAACAAACGTATCGTACAAGATCATTCCATCATTAGAGAATTATTCTTTTGGGAAAGTCCACTAGTTCTTTTATATTATTAAATAATTACAGTATAGATGATTACAGTATAGAGTAGATTTGATATTAAAAAAAACTTGACTTTAAATGTATTGTTATTCTGTTATTAATTAGTGTGAAGTGGATTTCAAGATTATATAGAGAAATTAACAGCAATGTGATATATTGATAATAAATAATTGTAATATTTCATTAATTTAGTTTAATTGCAATTATAATTACATTCTAATAATTTTCTTTTTTATAGAAAAAAACAAAATAGCAAAAAACTGGATTGAGTGACTCGAAGAGTGATCAATCTTATCTTATTTAATAAAAAGTAATATGTACATAATACAGATTATATATTGTGTATACTCGCATTACAGTTTACACTTTCCAAGTTCATTGTTCAATAAATGACTAATTCAAAAAGTATCAATGACAGTAGTTAGAACGTGAAAAGAATAATATTCGACAAATGAATCATTCTTTCGTCCTTGTATTTCGACATATTTATATAAATACCAAATTTCGACAGGAAATAGTGCATCTGTTCCTCCTCGTTAGATTCACAATGTAACGGAAATTTAACATTCAAAAGTATTTATTGAAATCAGCCTGGCCAGCTTAATTTAACCGTTTTTTTCACCCAAATTTTCTCCAAAACACAGTTCTAAGAATCGATCTGCCGCTACAACGATCGCAATGCTATCTATTTCTAATTCCCAAATTCCGGTCGGTCATATGAAAGAGTTGTAGTAATGTTAAAATATTTCCAACGGATAAGTATTGTGTTCAAATTAAGTTTAAGCAATTTTACTGGATTATAAGATAAAAATAGTATGTTTATACGAGGTTCTTGCTTTGAGGGTGCTTCGGAGTATTAAGTCAGGATTACCTACAGGCGTACAAACAATTTATTAAAGATTGTATCCATTTCATAACGAAATTTAAAAAAGATATTAGAAATGCACAAATGAATCAAATAAAAACTATATAGTAGTGTGTTTTAGTTATTGACAGTTTTTATGCATACGTGTAATTATAAATGAATTTTTAAATGATATGACTCAGTTTGATGTTATTTTTATTTATTGTAACTGACTGACGGAGATTTTCGGCTATTTAATAACCATCGTCAGACCCATTAATTATTTATATGTTTGCACTTATTAACTAATTTATGTTGCTACATGTATAACATTAAATACCTTTATTAAAATCGTCTTAATTCGCATAATTGAAATTCATGACAATCATTGACGTAAACCACGTAAAAAATGCGCATTAATATTGTAAATAAAAATAATTTATTTGAATAAAGGTGGACTGCGTACGGGCGGATCAGTAATCCGAAAACGTGATTAGTTAAAACCGAATTGAATAACATTTCAGAATACGGGGCAATTATCTGACAATATTGCCAATTTAAAACTAGCAATTCTACAACTGCTGCCAATAAAAGAATTTGAAAACAAAAAGATGTTTTCTATATTTACTCTTGATCTTAGCAAATCAATACTATATAGAATATTCCTCCTTATTTATTTCGTTACAATATACTTATACACACACAATTAAGAAAATATTCCTAGTATAAAAATGTATATATTTTACTAGATACATAATGGCATTTAAATAATCACTTTTAAATAGCTTTATTTATATTGAGGTTGGCAAATATATCAATTCAAATTTAAAATGTTGGTATATCTCGATCAATTCTAAATTCCTCTATAAGTCAATTAAGTTTTTTCCTTAGTTGCGGTAATTATCTGAGCTCAACAAAAAGACATTGTTCTACTCCTAGAAACCTAACATACTATTATCATTATTTATGTCTAAGCACTATCTGTCCTTTATCACATAATTTGTGGTTAAAAATGTTCCGCCATAAGTAAAAAGAGTTACGTCGGTCGCTATGATACAAGAAACTAGGTTATGTGTTGTTCAGTTCCCAAATGTAAATGTACAATTAAGCCAATATCTCCTAATCTTGTTGCTGCCTTATCTGTTGTGCAATTTGTATCTTGTAAAGATAAAAATAAAGATTTTGATGCAGAATACCAAACTATAAAAAAATTTATCAACGCTCTTTCAACATATCCTGGCATTTAAACCATTTTTGAACGACTAAAGTTTCATAGTAACGCCCCCCTGGTGTATTTCTGAATAACCTTACGCACTTCACAATAGTTGCGTCTTGATAGAACTGAAATAAAATTACGTCTAAACTAAATACTGAGGCACAAAAATTTGCTATTATATAAGTAGCAAAAAGTGCAATTCTAAAAAAATTAGATATCAATAATACAGTAAATTTGAATAAGAGATTGATAAAATTTCATAATTTAAAATGTCTGTGATAACGCTAGAAAAATGTAGATATTTGATTTACATGTTTCAAAAGATTTTAAGTAGCAACATTTTCATTTTTGTTCTAGTATGCTATTAGGTTGACGCATAATTATGTTCTGTATTTAAAAAAAATTAAACTTGGATAATTTCTACACCTTGACAGGTTTTCTGAGATAAACAATCGTAAACTGACCGGTGTTGAAGTTCTCAACCAGTGTCCTGGTGGTGCAACATTCGTCCTCTTCCACAGTCGTCAAAATAGACTATTAATCAAAATCCAAATGCAATACAGCAATCAAACCACCTTTTGGTAATCGTACCTTCGTCAACAAGATCGCAAAATAACTTAGCGGTTTTACACCCTTTCTCAAAGTGGTACACCATAATGTGGCGTATGTGTGTATGCGCATTTTAATTAACTAACTTTATTAAAGAATTGAATTATGACAAAAGTCAATCAAACGATAAATTCAAACAACAGAACAGAGCACCAAAAACGGCGGATAATAAAATAAATTGCATCAACCTAATATAATCTAGAAACTTCTTAACTCCAAATTGTTGTAAATATGTTTAAACAAATTATTTGTTTAATTATGAAATATAATCTTATCCGTCAATATATATAAATATATATATATATATATATATATATATATATAGTCATATAAAACAAATAAATAACGCATTTCTGCTAATCAGAAAATCTTTGCTGATTTATGTATGCACAGACTTGTTAATTACAATAATAAAATTAATCAAATTTTTATGTTATAAAATCAAATAGCAAACTCGAGCATGACTAGAATTATGAGATGTGCTAACTCGAATTTAAACAAATCAATCTATTTTCTAAAAATCTGAACATCATCATTTTTCTATACGTATAGAAATCTATAGATTCTTGATGAATTTAACTTTAGCATTGTTATATAGTAAATCAGCTGGTAATGTGTTTGTAAACATTGCAGTAACAGTGCCGACAGTGTATTCTGACTAACATAACTTAAACAGCATTATTGCATAACTTCCGTCAATGTTGAGTCTGGTTTTATTTTAATCAATATAAATATAATAAATATAAAAGAACCTATTTTTCAATTACTCATTTCTTGCATGTTTGTTTTTATACACCGTGGATTTTATATTATACAAACATGCATAAGTTTTATACTATTGAAGAATCTTTAGTCCAGAATATTTTAAATTAACGTTAGCAATGTGATAATTATTCTAACTTGAGAACAACAACCGTAGACATGTTTAGGTTAGTAGTTGATCAGCTGTTGGCAATATACGCCATTATTATTTACATACAATAAAATCTGCACTCTGCGCAGTAACTCGCCTAGAAACTATAATGTTTTCTCATATTCTTGTATAATAAGAAACGTGTATTGTATTTCTGAAAACACTATGCAATTTCATGTTCAAACAACTATATATATTAGGCAGAATATTATGCAAATACAAATGTCCGGTTATATCCAAATTTTATTTATAACATAATATTGAATTTGAAGGGAGTAATAAATACTCCCTTCTCTTTAAAATCAATGAATTAACAAAGAATGTATTTCAATTCATTTTAGAACTGATCCTGACATTGTTTTCTCTATTTTTCACTCCTTATATGCACTCTATGAACGTATTTATATACTTGTTTTGTAAATGTAGTAGAACAAGTGACACTATTAGAAAGAGTTTAAGCCAGCCATATTACGAGAGAAAGAAAAATAAAAGAAGTTTTATATTAAACTCACAGAAAAATAATCTAGTTAAAAAAATACTTATTAAAAATTAGTCAATAATATAAAACTAGAAAATCGACTTTTATTCCTATTATTATTTTGTATTAAGATAATATTAAATCATTAACATTTTGTAATAGCATAGGATTAGGCTCTCATAGATTTGTACTATACACGACTAACAGATATATCATAGATTTAACAACTAGTAATTAGCAGCAATAGTATTGGAATTTCAAGGCTTGATACAGAACCAGACGTTTTTTCAGTGCAAATGTTTTGCATATTTTTGTTTTTTTTTTTTAATATTTTGGAACGAAATTATTTACAATGAACTGCATTTTCCTTTCTATATGACACAATATAAATGCTATCACAAAGAAAAATCACAATATACTTGACCTTGATATCAAATAGGAAAGAAAATTTTGTCATAGACAAACATTATGAATAATCTTAATAATATCTATAAATTTAATCTATTTTTACGCATACCACACATATGACTAATATGTATTAATATAATACATAATATAATTTTAGTTGCTACTTTTAACAATAACGCACGGAGTTTTTAGTGTTGTATATTATCCTTCGGTAATATTTTGCAATATTTAATTATGTATTATGGTGAGAAAGAACATTCAATAACATGTGTATATATAATACGTTGTGTGCGAAGTGATTTAATTTCAAAGGAAAACCAGTAAAACCACAATACATACATACACGCTTATCCATAATAATTTCAACACAAGTTTGGTGTTATATGATTAATATAGAAACAACATTAACATTTAATACATATTATGCAAAAAATACATCGGAACTACCTATTTTTAGTACGTAAATAAACGGGTTAATTCCGATTTGGCAAGCATGTTGTGAACAAATTTCAGCAATCGTAAAATACATGTTAATGATATTTAACATTGTTTATTTAATATACATATTAAATTTACTAGTTAAATTATTAATTTAAAATATAATATTAAATTTAATTATTCAAACTCGTACGCTCGAACAAATCGCTTTTACCATTATAAATTTGAATTGTTTTGTTTAGTGCGAGAATACCATAGTGCGTGTGTATTAAATATACCGTTAGAACAAAAAAGAATAAACGTACAATATATAACTATTCATTGCACTAAACAAAAATCGTGACGTGCCGTCATTCCGGTCTTGTAAATATGAATTAAGAAGCAAAAATCTCATAGCAATTTGATATTATAATTATAAACAACAGTAAAAAAAAAAACTAAAGTTGTTAAAAAGATATTTGTGTTTACAGCAAGTTCTATCCATTTACGAAATACCGACCGTTAGTAGCGAAATAAAAACAAGGTACATTCTTTTTTTTAATAATAATCGTAATTAAGGAGAATAGTGTTAACTTTTTAAAAATACCTATTCCTGGCAGCATATCAAAAATCGATTGCATAAGTTGCATTCCGGGATTGTTTACAAAATCTGATGTCACAATAAAACCTGCTAAGATCGATTAAAATTAACATTTTTAATGAGGCTTATTTTCAACCGGAATGCAGAATACGAATTTACACATAAAAATAAATGGGCGTATAAGAGGCTCGTAAAAAATCGAAAGTTATTTAAATTGCCGGCTATTCTTAATAAGGAAAATGGGTATTTGGGTAGGTGGTTTTGAGAAAAGTGGTTTATACTAACGTGTGGGATGTGTGCACGTCGTTCAGAACACTCGAAAACAACACAAATTTGTTGGTGTTTCTTGTAATTTTCGTATGCACGTAATGAGCCGTAATAAGCCCGTGGCTGTGAAGCCGACAGTCCGCGCGCACAAACATACAACAAGCACGTCTGTCACTCTACTGGCGCTGCAGGAGCCGATTCAAATTTCGCACTCTATTCCACTCTATTCCTGCGTGGGGCTGAAGCGTGGTGCATGAAGCTGTAGCGGCGCGTGCTCATCATTGATATCGTGCTGGCTGCGTTAACTACCCTACAGCCTGCTCGTGGGATGATAACGCAGATTATAACCTAATTGATGATGCTTATGTCCAATTGAAAGAAACGTTGCAATGCATATACGTCTGGCATATTAGTGATAATGACGAAAGAGGAATTTTATTGTTAAGATAAAACACAAAATTATCGTTTATTTGCAGTCCTTGTGTTTAATATGATTTCGCTAATATTTATATTCGGATGAATAATAAACTTTTGTAAATATTCGTTTTTTATATTTATGATCCTGGCAATTTGCGATAATATTCAATGTGTATAAAGTATAATTCAGCATACACAATTGTGTCCTAAACTATTCTATTTAGACTATTAATTATAATATGTAATTTTTTCAACTCGTATATTTAACAGATGGAAAATTCTGGTAATGTAAATATTTTATTAACTAAATTAATTTATACCATTACTACATATTTTTATTTAAAATATGGAAAGAAATGCTCCTACCAATAATCGAACGTCGGGGATGTCCGATAATATACATAAAAAAATAAATTGTGTATTGTGACTTAAAGAAACGACATACTAAGTTGAAGGATAAAATTACACAAAAAAATTACAATGCAAAAATGTAACCAAAAAAAATTACACAAGAAAACAATTACACAGGGAAAGAATTACACGGAGAAAAAATATACTATTCAATTATGATTTGAATTTTATTAAAATAATTATTTGAATATACTTGAATAGATAAAAAACAAGGATTTAAAATTTGAAAGTCATTTTTAATAATATCAACAAAATATTGATATGATTAAAAAAAATTATAACAGTCATGAAATCGATCTATTAATAAGCTCCATTCTATAGCTCTTGATCACAAACCTGTAAAGCTTATCACAATAGCTTTTCTGACAATAGAAAAATTATAAATGCATTTTAATATTTGTAATTTTTAAAAACAGTTTTTAACATGGAGGAAGTCAGAGAAGAATAACTTTAGTAATAAGTTTTTTTAAATAAGTTTTTATTTATTTTATACATCATTAGTTATTGTAGTAAAAAAAATATTTTGTACACCTTAATCGTTAACATATTTAAACATTAGTCATGTATTTAAATTATTATTTTCAATAAAAAATATTAAAAAAAAAAAAAAAAATTAAACCAAACATTAATGGTTCAAATCTCAAATTATCCACTGTTCTATTTTATGTTTTTACTAATCAATTTTATATTTTAATTAATCTATTTTATATTTTTATTAATATTTGTTTTAAATTTTTTAATAATAAGTTTAATTTAAATTTATTATTACTTTATTTTATTCATTTTAGCTGTTTTTTTTTTTTAAACTGCTACCCTTTGTCATATTTTATAATATGCCTTTTTGTCTGTCTCTTGTTATTCACCATAATTGACCCAATGGTGTGAAGCGTGTGACGTTGTTATCTTTGTTTTATACACTAAATTGTTTATTATTATTCTACATATTAATATTATTTTCTAAATTATGTTTGGTACCAATGGTACTAACATCTTAAACTGCAATTATCTTTACAATTGTTCAAATGCAGATTTAAATATAATCAAAAACGATATAAAAAAATAATAATAATATAATTTAACCATTAAATACGAGCAGTTACTTGAAAGAGTTGAACTTCTGGAAGAAGACAATAAAAATCTGGAAAACAAATTCAATCAATTGTCTAAACGAGAAAGACAAAATAATATTATCATCTTTGGTTTACAAACAATAATTTTGTTGATGTCATAACTAAAACACTTAACGAACAACTATCACACCAAATGACATTAATAATGCTTATACATTAGGAAAAAATTGTTCCCATTAAGGTTGAACTTTTATCAAACTTAAACAAAAAAAAACGATTTAAAAAAATATTCGGAATTTGAAAGAAAGTAGTTTATCAATTAGAAACGGTTTAACTCTACAAGAACAAAAAGAGCAGAAGTTATTACGGTTTCATTTAAAATAAGCAAAAAATAATCATCTAAATGCAGCTTTAAAAGACAATTATCTAATTATTAACTGTGATTTTTACACAGCCAATGATCTAAATTCTTTCACCGTTAAAACAGGAAAAGTTCACTAGGAATCCGGAATACATAAATCTTTTCAATCGAACTCAAACTCCTAAAATTATATCCAATTTACAAAAAACTAGCACTCCAAAAATCATTACTGAGACAAGCAAAATAGTTAGTTAAACCTATAGGGCAACAAAATGTTCTTACTCGAGAGAAACGGAGGTGAAATGTAAAAGGAACCAATGCATAAAAACTCATTTATTAATTATTACTATAACGTATTATAGACATTGAGTTTGATTTTTTTCTTTTATTGCTTTGTTTTTTTATTATTGATTTTCAAAAATAAAATTTGTTTATAACGTTTATGTTTTTATTAGTTCGTTTTATTGTTAGTTTTAAAGGCTTGCTGCAAATTTTAACATGTTCATATGAATGTACGTTCAAATGTTCAATTACTTGTCATTTTGGCTTATTTAAAAACGCTGTTACTTAATGTAATTACAATGTTATTGCTGTAACTGAAACATGGCTAAACCACACCGATTCAAAAATCTTTTGGATTTGATTGTTATAAATAATTCAAAAACTTTAATTAAACCAGAAGATAAAGATGGGTTAAGTGATCACTGCCTAGTTTATAGTACTTTCTCACTGCACTCAAATAAAATTGAAGCTCAACTTATCATATCACGTGATTATAAACATTTTAAATATGAAAAATTTATATTTGATTTATATCAAATTCCATGGTTTTATATTATATATGATTTGAACAGTGTAGACAAACAAGTCAATTTTTTTTGATAATAATATAATTACTATTTAATAATCATGCTCCCATTGTTTAAAACATCAAACATCCTGCTCCATGGCTAACTTATAACATCAAAGAATTGATGAGAATTAGAGACAAGGCTCTAAAACGTTTTAAGTAAACCAAAGTTGCTGAACATTTTAATTTCTATAAAAAAATAAAACAACAAAAGCTATTTGTACTCAACAGAAAGCTTACTTAGAATTTAAAAGTCGGAATAGTAGTGGCCACAAATCAAAATTATAGACAAAATTATGTAATAAAAAACCTTATTTAATACCAAAACATTTAATAGATGTAAACTATATAAACCAACGCCTTGAAAACTACTCAAACACTACAGCAAAACCGACTATAGTGAATTATTACAATAACAATTAATATAACATATAATTAATAAAGATATACAAAAATTGATAAAACATTCAAAGCTTCACTCATTACAAATCAATGCATCTAAATCAACAGCAATAGTTTATTGATAAATTTAAAGACCTGGTTAAAGCACAAATGACAATTAAAATACGTAATAAATTGTTTAAATTTACAGATTGCTGCAGAAACTTTGGTGTTTTAATTGATACTGATCTCCGGTTTAAGAAGAATACTTCACTTCTAATAAAAAAAGCATATTGCAAACTAGTCCATTTTTATAAATCTTCACTGTAGACCGTTAAAAGTATTTTGTGTGAATTATTTGTTTTGTCTAATTTTATTTTTTTGTGATACTGTCTGCGATGCCGCCATTGATCAAACTGATGTTCAAAAAATGCAGAATTCTTGCTTAAGATTTTATTTGGTAAAACAAAAACAAAGAATTTCCAATAAATTAAAGAAAATCAATTGGTTATCCCTGTCAAATCGTCGAAAACTTTACTCAAGTTGTTTTTATTATAAAATCATTAATAATAAAACTCCCCCATATCTGTTTTAAAAACTCACATTTAGGCCTAGAGTTCAGAACATTAATGTTAGAAGTAGGAGACATTTGAGTATACCAAAACATGGATCAGAACTATTGACTTTTTTTTTTCATATAACGCCTTCAAACGCTACTATCCTTAAACATACTAAACATGAGTCAACACAGTTTATCATTATTTAAATCGTACTACAAGTCAATTCTGTCTGTGTGATAATATTATGTAGTTGAACATTTTTATTATTGTCTGTATGTAATTAGTTTTTTGTATTAATGTATTTTGTTTTTAATTTGTATTAACCTTATTATTATTATTGAATTTTTACTTGATGTAAATTTTTTTTGTTACTTATATTTATTCACCGACGCCAGAGGTTAGGACTGGAAATTTTGCCGCAAATTCAGGGATTACCACCTAAATTATTGGGTTCTTTAGCGTGCACGCAACAACAAGGCATTACACTAGATCTATTAAAGCTTTTCTCCTTATCCGAAAAAAAGGCGTACTTACCACACCTCTCAATCAGAAAAAAACTGATCCTTTAAAGGGCTTAAACCTAAGTAATGTACTTAACTAATTGCTAAAACATCGTTATTATTATAATTGGTAGTATTTCCAGAACGACTTTAAATGTAGCATCTTTTAACAAAAATTCATTACCCTAAACTAGATCAAGAAGTGTCTTGTCTCTATTAAGAATCATCATTGTCCAAGTCGGAATCAAATTTTCAAATATTTCAAAATATCTGTTATTAGGATTTGCAAGAACGGTTCCGAGTGTTTTCCATTTAATTTTGTTGTCAACAAATATTTCTTTGCTCAATTTTACTTCCTTTGTTATTATACATCATATACACCAACAATATTACTGTAAAAATAAATTTCTGAAACTGTCGCCTTTACGCAAACAATACACAATTGTATAAATAATTTCCAACTGACATGAATTCTATAGCAAAACATGAAATCCACAAAAATATTAAAGTTTTTGTTTAATATAGTTAATGGAGTTAACCCTTACTACGTAATAACTCATAATAGAAAATTAAATAAAACAATTACTACAATAAATGTATTGTCTGAAGAAGGCTGAGGTTCAGCCAAAACTGCAGTTACAGTGTGACAAAATAAATTGTGATATAAAAACATAGTAAATGTTTAATTTAATCTTCGATTTTGTTTAATCTCAAAATAAATGCCAATTTTAGGTGATTATAAAGTACTCCAACAAAATACGATTCACTTGCATTTTGATTAAAATTAAATAATAATTATAAATTTTTATTTTTCTTAAAACTAAGACTGTAAAAAAATAAACAAAATAATAACTCAATAAATTAATTAAGTAATTGTCAATATAAAGTATTTATAAAAAAAAACCTACATACATAAAAGTATATTATCATTCTACAAAATTGTATTTAGAATATTATAAAGATTCCAACAAAAATATTTAAAAAAAATTATGTTGCCATTTAAAAAATAAGTTTGTTGTCATAGCAAGTATACTAAAAATAAAATAAAAAACACATGTGTGTACCTACCTTTATATTACTCAAAAAACCATTTAAAATGCGTTTTAAATCATTCAACCGGTTAAAAAATAAAGGAGTTAATCAGCCGTACGTTTTTTTTGTATAAATATAAAAAAAAATGTTATTACCCAACTTGTAGAACATGTTAATACTTACAATTTTTTTTTTAATTTTTTGAAAAATTGTTATTACAGCTTTTATCGCACGTTTTATAATAGTAGGAGTGTTCTCTAAAGATTTAGAGTAGGATAAAAGATCCTTTTCTGTTGCAAAACATTTCTTCGTATTTCAGTCTGTTGTTTGGGCGATTGTATCATGTGCAAAAAAAAAATGTTAAAAATTGTCAATTCAGTAAGTGTTCACAGTGCATGCCACAAAGTAAAACTTAGCCAAAAAAACTCAAGAACCAGATAGACATATGTTTTTTGAAGAAGTAAACGCCAATCAACTTAAATTGTCAATAAACAGGCAAAAAATAATTTATTCAGTATCGGAAAAATTAAGTAAATATAGTATTGCGCAGAAAAAAAAAAATGCTGCAGCAATTGTCCAAAGAAACATTAGAACAAACTTCAACAAAAAAAAATTAGATCTCATCGAATGAATTCATGAAAGATGTTTCTTTTCCGCTACTTTTACAAAAGCTAAAAAGCATTATAAAATTAGAAAAAAAAATGTACATCATTACGCAATAATAACAACTGTTCTCGTTTGTTTTTTCCTTGTTACAGATAACTGATAGAGTTTTATGAAAAAAATAATAGCCGATCTGCAATACCAACGCTTAAAAGTTATCCGCATTTCATATATCAATACCCCTAAAGGGCGTTGTCATAAAATACTTCTTTTGTTATATTTGATCAGCCACTATACTAAAAAGCTCACAACATCATGGAAAGCATTAACCCAACATTAAATTTAAAGAAAATTATTGTAAAGCTTGGAGAATTCCATCTATTGATGTCGTTTATAAAATTAAAAAGCGTTTAAAAAAAGTAAAGTCATATAACCTAAATTATAAAGCATAAAAAAGCAACAAAAATATATAGTCGCACGTTTTCTATTACTTCGGAAAGCCGAGTTTTTGTAAAAACGCATTTTTGCCTTTATCCTAGGTTAAGATTTTCTAAACTCCTCTACAAAATATAAAAAAATAGGACCTTTAAACCATTTGCATTTTTAAATGTATATAGTGACTGACTGATCTATATAATGCTGAAAATTATTAAAAATTATTAAAAAAAATTACAATTAACTTGCATATCTTTAACAAATGCCATAATTCTAAACCCAAACTAATTCTGTAAAAATAAATATTTTTCAAAATGATCACTTTCGTATAATTTAATGTAAAAAACATGACTTGTTGTGCAATATAAAAAATGTATCATTAATTAAAAAAAATATATATTTAGAGTATGTATGAAAAGGTCTAATTAACAAACAATTATGTTCAGTCAGGGTAAGATGTAAAAGTATAAAATACAGTAAAATGCTCATCATCAGATGTGTTTGCTACTCCCTTTTAATTTTAAATTGCGGATTTTTAAGTGTGCTGTTATCTTACAAAAAACGCAAAACTAATTTAATTATTAAATCAAATGACATTATTTAATTTAATTTATTATACCGTACGCAATCATTATATTTTGGTGCTAATACTTAAATATTACCATCCATCTATTGCAATAAATAAAGAAATAAATTATGTATGTATATATTTAGTCACATGTAGAAGAATGCAATGTGACTACTGACGTTTTAGTTGAGAACTTAGTCGTGTTTTAAATACCACTATGAATACTATTAACTGTAATATCCAGCTAGTAGGACCATAGTAGGTATATTATACTAAATATATGCATCTTTTTCAGATTTCTTGTCTAATATTAAATCAGACATTCACATTTGTTTTAATTTTCCAGTATTTAATATTGTTTCAGCTAATATCAAATAATCGTTTACTTTTATTTACATAAATGTTTCAACAATAAACGTACCCAGCAGTAGCGCTTCA
Organism: Tachinus rufipes; assembly: GCA_963932245.1. Classification (NCBI taxonomy): domain Eukaryota; kingdom Metazoa; phylum Arthropoda; class Insecta; order Coleoptera; family Staphylinidae; genus Tachinus; species Tachinus rufipes. The sequence goes on along the minus strand of OZ010745.1, from coordinate 62,844,748 downwards.
TCCCAAACACAAAACAATAACTGCCTATGATGTTAATTACATATTCCATATTTAATTTATTTTAGTCATATTACTAATAATTATACAATTAAAACAAATATATACCATATAATATTGATTTTACGTTTAAAATTGCATATTCACAGTCTATCATTGTTACAGATATTGGATTATATTGGAATCAAACAAATGATTGATAGGTATAGAAGCAAACATTATATCAGCCCTAATATAGGAAAGAATAATGGATAATTCAATATTAATAATTGCTATTGAAACATCATTACTGAAACACAACATTGTCAATAACATAAGCAATAGGAAATAATTTTGAGAAGTTAATTAACAGTAGCACTAACAGTAGGCTAGCAACTGACGTCTAAACCCTAACCGTCCGTTATAATCTCCATTTACAGTAATTTATAGGTGCTAGTAAACTTATGAACTACAAGCCCTTGTGAGGGTTACACTAATTCACATCACTAGCAGGACATCTAAGGAATAGTTGTGCTCTCTTAGCTCTAGTCAATACTGGTTATGTAAAGAGAATGACAAAGTAGTGTTTCAACTAACTTGTCACGTTTAAAATTAATATTGCTTTAAAGTTGTTCATTTTGTTTGTACATATTTATTTTAAATTATCATTATAAATATAAATATAATAAAAAAAGTGACATACTTTTATTATAGATTCATTGATTTATAGTAAATACTGCGATTATTGCAACCAATTGATGGTGCGGTATTGTGCAGTTAATTATAATGCTACAATAAAAAAGAAACTCAGTAAAAGTGATTTGCTAACCGTAATTGAAATAACAAATGAAACCTGTTAATTATTTTGCATTAAGCGAGAGTAAAATTTTCACAACATCTTGTGATATTTCAAAACCTATTCGAACGTATAAAACAAGTTAATGAATCATAACTGTGCAGCGTCCAAACTAGGAAATATATTATAAGGCAAGACAAAGCTATTTCATCGACTTTAAACTAACGTAATTAATGATATAGTAAATTCCTCAATGCGTATTATTAATAACAAAATGTAAATTTGTTAGTTAGAGCAAATAAATTTAAATTATTTACATATTAATTAATTTGAGTATCTTTTTATGGGCTGCATGATAACCAATTTAAATCACTTTGCGAGGACTAAAACTTTTGCGAGGTTTAACTCGATTAAATGGTAAGCCAGTTTGAAATTAATTCTGAGAGGTCAAGACCAGACTAATTTCAATTGTAAATTCCCTAGTGTTGTTACATAGTATCAGTTTACAAGTGCAAATTGTATTTTCTATAAATAAATATGCGAGTGAGAGCAACATTGTAGCATTTTCGGGTCTAGACTCACGCCTAGCATGATTTACAGCAAGGATGCAAACAAACACATAAAATCTATAAATATGTGATGAAATCGTTTGAGATTTATGTCTTTGTTTTATGACGAACCAAACTGAAAGCGACATCGATCGTGACAAATCATGGAATTTGTACAATCGTCTCTTAAGACGTTTACGAAATAAAACTTTAATTAATATACTAAAACTATTATTATTACATATTAACACGTGAATAATTATATAAATTTAAACATTCTGATTTACTATAATGTTACTGTCAATTAAAAAACTAATTTAAGCCTTCAGGGAATAAAAATAAACAGTAGTGTTATTACAGCAACAGGTGTTTGTTTTTATTAAATTTATTTTGAAATACAGTTAACACACCATTTTTATGGATTTCAGTTGAACAACTGTTGCTGCATTATCAATTTTAGACGAGGTACAATTTTCCACATTATTTTCAAAATGATGTACAATTAAAAGTAAGCAAATCACATTGAAATATATTGACTGTCAAATGTATAAAAATGTACTCTATGCTATTCGATCTATATAAGCAATCGATTTATAAATTATGTTTATTGAGTTTAAGATTTTTAAAAATTAATTTTGGTTTTCTTGATAATTATTGCAGCACAATACTGTCATATCTATAATTAATTGATGAATTACAAAAAAGACATTAACGGTTTGTTAGAGTGTGTTTTCTATAGATATTTCCACGATCATTGATCAATAGAAATTTAAGACATTTTGCCTATAAACAAGTTTTGCACATAGTACATGACTTGCAAAGAATTCTAATAATTATTCATTGAGTGTTTAGAAAAAAAACAAAAACTAAAAGAAATTATTTTCAAGTTTCAATGCGATAAGTCGTTTTTTTCGTAATTAATTAAAAAAAATAATAAAGTTTTTCATTAATTTTTTACTCGTTAAATATAACTAACTGCAAATCTTTTACCAAAAGAATAAAGGCATAGAATATTGTATGTAGCTCAACATATAAAATAAGTGATGACTGAATTCTTATCGTTTAGATATTGAGTACGTGTCAATATTGTTCTAGAAAGAAAGGTTCAACTATATTATCGTAGATGTGATAGGATTTCAATATGTAATGTTCGCTAATGATATTTTTCCATAACAATACCCCATAAGGACGCAAGAAAACTCGGTAATTCTCTAGCGTTAACTAGTTAAAACTCAAATACGTTTTTGTTGTTATGGCATATCAACTAATCCCTAAATAACACATTTTAATTTCTTAAATAGTATAGTACAACTGTATATCTTCGATTAACTTCTTTCTACATATCTTTTGCCTATTATTTGTTAATAATATCAAAATATATAAACAATTCTATAATAGCTAAGGCATTATAAAAAGATTTTTTATTTATACTTAAAATGCACCTACTCTGAGCTAGAGTGAAAGAAAAAAAAATCTGTCTCGCTGACTACAATTTTGCATGAAATGCATGCTCATATTTTAGTGTGATTTTGCGAATTTTTAATCAAAATTATTCCAAATATTTACACGGCAGCTGAATACGCGTATGTGTTTAATTATGGACGCAGTAGCAGCAATGCGCGCTGCAGTAGTTAAGTACGTCTATAGATTCCCAATAAGGAGATTGCCTGACAGATTAGTATCTTCTAATACTTTTCAAATAATAAAAGAGACATATACATGTCTATAATGCGGTCAAGACGAGATCAAATTTTTATACCTCTTCAAAATAAAAGAAGAACAGAGCACTTCGATAAAACCCGCAATGTTCCTTGCAATTAAGATATATATTGTAAACAAAACATCCATATCATCTTTAAAAAAATCAGAATTTGTTACCTGATGTCCTGTCGCAAAAAAAAGAAGTTTCCTAATAGTTCTTGCAGAAAACAACAAATGATACTGTTTTCCGTTAGGCGATCATTTGGACCAACAAAGAACTTTCACTCGTGCTGTTATCTTTAATCAGCATAACGCTTATATTTGAGAGCACGTTTAGACACCAGCAGCAAAAATGGTATCTTTTGGAGCAGCTTATGCAATTTTTTTCAATTAGATAAATGTCCAGCAATGACTACACAACAATTTTGCAAAACGTTGGATTGGTCGTAGTAGAGAGTGTCCCCGCCCTCAGCCTCCAAACATGTCGCCTTTGGACTTTTTTTTTTTGTATAGGGTACAATAAAGAAAAAAATTCATGCAAAGCTCGTCAACAACAAATCAAGCAGCCCAAGAGATCACAACAGCAGAGTGCAGTCAAACTGGCCAGTCTGTAGGTTTCAGCTTTGCATAAAAAATAAAGTCATTTGGAGCTGTTTATGCAAATGTTCAAAACTTTTTTTACCGATTTGTAATAGAATCAATAAAAAAAAAACATTGTTTTCTCATTTTTTTTGTTCACTCTAGCTCAGCATTATTGGAAATACATTTATAGACAGAAGAAGTCGTCTTATTTAAAAAAAATCAGCCTTGAACGTTTGATACTTTAATTATAAATCACCCTGTATATGAAAAAGATCTATTAAGAAATCCTAGTTCTCTAAATACTTTCAAATCATGTTAACAACATGATCGCTCCAGAGAAGATTATGTAAGATTGTAACCTTTAAAAAATAAATTAGATATAGATTCGTTGTTTAGTTTAATATTTGGTACGGATAATACCTCAGATTTTGGTTTTAAAACAGTAAAAAGTTAAGTTTTTTAGAGTTGAAATTGATCAAGTTAGGAGTACCTAATTCAGATATTGTTTCAAAGTCTTTGTTTATAGCTAGATATATGAATAGGACTTTTGGTTATTTAAAAAAGTTTATTAATGCAAACCAAAAATAGAGGCAGCAAAAAAGCAGAACCTTGAGGAAAATCTGCATTTATTGTTTTCGGTCTATTGTTCAATTCTAACTATAATTTTTATCAAAACTTTTTTTGAGCATAAACTATACAATAGTTTGTTAACAAGATTAGGAAGCCATGCTCTCCCAAACGCTTTAAAAATGTCTAGAACTACTGCAAGATTTTCTCCATGTTTGTCTTAAGCAGAAGTCTATTTGTGACTAAGAAAATATGTTGTCAAAAGTTTTGATCAAAATTCATATTGCGTATCTAAGATAAAGTTATTTTGTCTGCTGAATTATGTAGATTCTCGGTTTAAATTTTTTTTTTTAAATTTTAATTATGTTAAACTTATAATAATGATAGATAAAGCGTGATTTAGGTTTAATGGTAATAAAAAGAAATTTTTTAACAACAAAAGTAATAAGAACATGATCAAAACTTCATTAAACAGCTTCAACAGTAGTTGTTGAAATCTTTGGAGTAGTTTAAAGACACAGATGGAATAACCTTGGTTCAAGAAGTCCATCATGTCAAAAATAGAGAAGTTGCTGAATAAGTTGAGTAAAATTATAAAAAGTAGCAAAAATCATAGCTTATTGGCCAGATAGTGCTATTGAAGTCGAGTGACTTAACCATTCAGTATTATGTATAATAATATAATCGTCAAAACAAAATAACTTCTGCTTTTTTATAATTACCTTGAAAAGGCTTGTCTAAACTTTCAAAGAGTCATACAAAAATTAAAGTTGCCTTTTTTGAAAAAAAATTAAAAAATATGCTATTATAAACAATTCCCTAAACTTCGTACGTCGGTCGTAGATACAAAAGGCTGTTTGTCAGTAAAGTAATGTTAAAGATTTTATATCGGAATCGACTAGATTAAATTATCACAAAGCCACGTTCGACCTTGTAGGCGGTTTGCCTTGCGGTTAAGTGCGTGCCACTTGCTCCACAAACTGTTGATGTCACCAACAATGGCAGTCAAGATGTTGTATTGAACTTTTCAGTCTATTCAGCACAATAAAACCAAAATCATTTTTGAACCTTACTTATAGCAAAATATCAAATAATTAAACAAAATGTGGTGTGTTTAAAAACATCTACTTTGAATACCCTATAGATGTTACAAAATTTTATGATAGAAATTTTAAGACGTTCCGTCATACTTGTTAATATGACCTATAAAAAATATAACATTTGATTATTTAAAACAATAAATATAAATCAAACATAGGATCGGAATGTTACTTACATAACAAAGCTTATTGATGAGATTATGATTCAATACTATATAAAATATTTTAAATATCAAAAACTATAACAAATTTTACTGATAACTAGTTGGTTCTGATTTAAAGTGAGTATGTATCTCTGCTAAATAGAATGCAAAACATGCATTTATTCATAGTAGCAAAAAGTTAAATTTCTGCAAACTACTAATGAACAGTATTGACTAAAGTATTCACAACGTTTCAATTTCTTTCCTTATCAAATTAGTAATTAATCTATTCCAAACCACTTTAAAATGATAACATCTTTGACAAAAAAAACTGAAATTCGGTAAGACAAGATTATAAAACACTATTGTAATTGCAGAAAATTACAATAGCATTGATATGTATAAAATCAATTGCCCAAAAACAAGAAAATTAAATATGTTTGTCAAAGCATTTTCACTAACTCAATTTGTCAATTTCCACACGGATTACTGAAACTAGTTCAACAATAATAGATCTGGTTTTTGCATCAAATAGAAAGTCTCTTGTTGCAAACCTATCACTATAAATGCTAGCGACCATGAAATAACAATTTTTAACATCAAAGCAATTTATTTAGCATGTTATTTTAAATAAAGTAGTGTCAAATGCTGTGGTCGTTAGCACTTATTTTTTCTTAATATACATCAAGCATTCCTGTAGTTGTTAAACATAATCAACTATTGCTTTATGCAGTCGACTCACAGTTATAGACTACAAAAATATAGATCTTGCAGTTGCAAACATAAACTACGATCTCAATAATATGGGAACATTTGCTAAAAATCATGCCCATCAAAATCTGTTGCCATAACGCCAATTTGAATCTAAAAATAAGTCTCAATGTTTAAAGATAGTGTTTATATATACATTAACTCTATTAGAATACCACTTAAAAATGAAATTAAAAATGTAGGTCTTAATTTGCGCTTTAAATCCATTAATATGTGCATTAGAAAAACATTCCTAAATTTAAAATTAATTTGTAATAATCTAATATTAAAATATTTTATAACATTGTATTTATTATTATTATTAATAATATTTTTATTTTGTTATGTTGTCTATTTTTCTTCTAATTTGAATTTATTTAATAAGTAGTGGTTAATTAGAAAACAACTGATTAAATTTAATTCAATTGAGATGAATTTTGCCATTATTATAGTATGATTATATTTTACTTCATTTAAATACTTCTATATTTATAAATTTAATAAAGTCATTTATGATTATTATTTATACATATGGAAAGAAATACTACAATGGAATTGAACAACAATAAAGTGAACATGGAAGCCAACTAAAGATAGCATGATAGCTAAGAAGAATTTGTACAACTGCAAGCTACAAAAAACTTCAATCGAATATACAAAAATACAGTCTATTCATTTTAAACAACTATACTTTATTAAATTATTAAAAAGTCGAATTGTAATTTCTTTGTAGATTATGCACATGTACAAACATATTCTGTAATTAATCTATTAAGGATGTAATAAAATGCTTGTGTAAAAATATAAATTGTTTTATTTGAATAATTACCTACTCACACATTATAATACTTTAAAAAGTAAAAAATATCATATAATATACTATTAATACGAGTATATATGTATATACTAATTTGTAATTACTAATTGTTTCTGCAGCAATATCATTATAAATGCTAAATAATTCCACATTTCATAAAATATATTTTATGAAGTGTGAGTGTATGTGAAGAATTAAATTTTATGACACAAAAAATGTCCATATAAAAAATGCAATTAGCTCCAGCTATAAAACAAAATGATATAAAAGCTGCCGACTAAGTGAAATTGTTAATATATACCCTAATTAAAAGGTTAAACCCTCGTGTGTTTGCATACTAAGCAGGGGGTTCTGTTATGAAGAGTAAAAAAAAAGTGGTAGGCCTATGGGAGACATTAGGAATATCATATATATCTCTGAAGATGTGGAATGCATATTCATTGTTGTGGCCTGCACCATGCTATATGTAATATGGTATGGGTTGGATTGTCAAGGGGGGCGCGAGATTCTGCGGTTTGACCGCAAGGGCGTAGCATCCCACCCCGTGGGCCCAAACTTGTAATTGTAATAAGAGGGGCGCTGTTTAACTTTGAAGGTCATTATTATTTGCATGAAGAAAACGTTATGTAGTTGAATTGTATCTAATATTAGTCAGCCTGCGGATCCCTTCCTACCGGATTAGGATGGGCATTAATTGGGCATTATAACGATTGTAATGAATTTGTCCTGTTCGGTTACTTAATTCCTGTTTAATTGGCTCCAATAATGGTAAACAGTGTTGTAGGTAGTATTTTGCAATAAAATCGATTTGAATTAGAACTATATCTTCCTTACATAAAGTTTTATTTAATAATATATTATATTGCATAGTATAGTTCAGATATTAAATATAAACATTTAAAAATTAATAGTATTTCGTATTGATATCTACACATTCTCAGTTTAAAGTATGCTCATTATTACATAGAAACTATTAACGCTTCAACTAATTTATATACTACCAGTGCAATGAATGAATGTACTCCCATTCATAATATGAATAAGTGCATAATACGCATAAATATTTGCCACAGAAATTAATGCATAGCTAGTTACATATTTTCTTATTTCAAAGGTGCAATAAAAATACATGTCACATCCGCCAGCGCCTAATCGAAACGCACTCATATTTAAACCATTACAAGAGCTAATAAATAAAGTTGACATATTTTCAATAAATGCAAGTGCATTATTTGTTTCTAAACAAAAACATTGAATTATTTTCGTAAATAATCTAAACAAATATTCTTACTCTAATTCCCCAAACATAACATTTCCTTTCTTTACTGAAATGGCTTCATTGTTTGTGTTTCACAAAGAATGGCAAATATTTTCATTGCTTTAATCTATATTACAATGTGGAATTTATATTGCTATTTAAACATGACTATCCATAACTTACCAATTAGATTAGAATAAATATCTTGATATCTTACCTGAAACAAAAAAAATAGTTGTAATACTTGCAATAGTAGATTAGTAATAATAAAATATACATGATTCACCGTAATATATTAACCACTTCACGTGATTCATTATTGATTTTTTTTATTAGATTGAATGCGTTCGTTTTTACAAAGAATATAATCAGAACTAGGCAAACGTGGGCCACTTCGTATTGGCAGGAGTTTCCGGACTAATCCATACGTCACTTCCTAGGGCATCAGATTGCGGATTAGTGTCCGGTCAAGTTGGACCAACTTTCAGGACCGAAATCTATCTACATTTGTCCGAAGGGATCAAAACGTAACCCCGTGCAGAGCGTAAATATTTAATTTCAGATTTATGTTTCTATTTAAGTAGTACCAAACTTTCTATAGAGGCTATTCATTTATTTATATGAATTGTTCTTGTTCTAACGATAAATTAATTAAAGTATGAATATTAAATAGAAAATAATTAACTAGTGTATTATGTTTGAAGTTGTTATGCTAACAGATAATTTAAAATCAAATGTAAACATTAAAATTTTAAAACTTACCTATTGTTAAGCATCATAATAAAATTTATAAATTTCATATCTATAAAACGCAATGCATAACGTAGCTATTTTTAAATAAAAAAATAATTCAGTTTTAATTTTTAAAAAAATTCAGTTTTTTTTAGAAACAAGAATATTATTTTTTTGTTATTGAAGCTCATTTTATAAATAATCTGGTAAAAATTAAGAAAACATTAAAATTGTACCTAAAATATAAAGTAAATTAGAAGATAATACTTTTTAAGCGCATATGTGCGCACGTCAGTATAAAATTTATTTAATATAAACTTAACCTCAAATATTTTAATAAAAGTGTGCAAAAATCAGATATAAAAAACCCTTTTTTTCTATATTACCACGATTTCTACTTGCTCCTACAAAAGAGAGGAGACTGGCACTTGCATTTTACATGCACACTAAAAATGTTATCATATCTTCATTTGAATGATTCATTTTATATATTCTGAATCCGTACACCTGTATTTACAAGACATACTTAAGCTGAAGTCTAAACTCATTCCAACAGTATGAAACATTTGTGATTGAGGATTACTTTACGTTTAGACGTTCAAAAAATTCTGTTATCTCTAAACTCAAGATATAGACATTTCCAATATAAAGTCCCATTTTGAACTTTGTAACATTTTTGATCTGTTGAATAAAAAGCATTGAATCCCATTGAAGCCCATTTCAAGAAGATAGAACTGACGCATCTGAGGTTCCAAAAATCCTAAAAGAATAGTCAAGAAACCCCTTTATCCCCAAAGTAAAGAAAAGGGTCTATGCTAATGTCCTGCAAACAATTCCAGCCCTTAAAGACAACAGTTGTGCAAAAATATCTTGCAAAACTCCCTCAAAAGAATTACTAATGTAGTAATCTGTCATTTGCAACTTCAGAGCAGCACATAGATGATTAAAGCCTTTCGCATATCCAGAGATAATAATACCAAATATGATAAAGTGGCTTACCATACATCCCCCGTTTGCAAACTTTAACGACATTGAGTTTCAGCCCAAGAAAAAAGTTAGAGCTGCAATTTTGTGATTTAACTACAAGATCATAGAAATAAAGTGCCACGTCGTTGATAGTGGATTTTTGCTTTACCGAGTTGTATAGCGCTAACAACAACAAGATCATTATTCTCGACCAAGTGCTCGACCAATGTTTCTCATAAAAAAGCACAAAATCTGCTAAACGTCCACGACAAGCTCAAAAACACGTTTTAGCAACCATGGCAAACAATGCTACAAAAAAGTTGCTTAAAATGCGGATTTTGATTTGATTTGACAATGCCAAGAAAGTGATATTAGACCCAAAATTAAACTGGAAATTTAATATAAAATTTAAAAAGATGCTAGGATTTGTTATTAGTTCGTCGTGTAATTTAAATCCATGTTCCTCCTATGTAGTATTATGTAAATCACTTATTCGATCAATTTTAGAATGCTATTTTACAGTTGGGTCACCGTGGGCAGCTAAAATAAAATTGAACAAATTCAATCAATACTTAAAAAACTGTGTGTTACAAGTTAAATTTAGTCAACACTAATCAGAATCGTGCCGTCTAAATTATACAAATTAGTCCTGTGCAATTAATGACCTAACTTTTTTACTTATAAATTAATCATATTGTTCCATTTTATAAAAAAAAAATAATTTTAATCAACAACAGGTTGAAAAAGCCCAGCCCAAGCTCAACACCTGGCACAAAACTCGGCTCGAAACCTGGCCCAAAACTCAGCTCGGCCTAAAGCCCAAACCGACCAGAAGTCTAGCCCGGCCCAACTCAAAACCAAACCCGGCCCAATTTAAACAATTCAATACTTATTAATTTTTAGTTTTTTTTTTCAAACATATTAACAGTTAGAGAGAAACTGTTGATAACACAGTCAAAGTCGTGTATCAACTATCTACACGTATTGGAACTATATATTCACACGGAAACGCACTAATTTTGTATATTTTACGTAAAATAGTGTTTCAATAACCTATTTTGATTTTGTGCATCATGCATCAACCAACCAGGTTGCGTTTAGACCAAAATATTTTTGACCCGTATTCAATTAATGTTAAGGCAATGTTGGTATACCTTGTGTCCATTTAACCTAACAACTAAAAAAAAAAATTGCCAAGAAGAAGCAAAAACGGCCATAAACTATCAAAAAATGCCAAATTCTATTCACGGAATCTCAAAAATGGTAAAATCCAACCCCCAAATTTTGAAATAGACGTTGAGAAAGCTACTCGTAGACTCTACCGCATTACAGACTCTTAATTACATATAGTTACGTCAATGTTCGTAAGACTCATTCTAGCGAATCTTTTTTTAATACTTTATCACTTTGCATTTTAGACAACTTTCTTGTAATCCATCATCATTTTCAATACCTATTATATGTACTTTAAATGAGATACTAACTGAACTATATTTCTCGATAAAAACATTTTTTGGAACATATCTTATTTCATTTTACAGCTTTACAAATTTTCTAAAAAATAAGAATGGTCTCCACGGAAATATTATTAAACTTCCAAAATCAAGTTTAATACTGAAAACTTTGCTAATTGATGTCTCGCAATTTTTTCTAACTTATGTCTACTTAAGTGATAGAATATATCACCCAAATATGCCAATTTTGCCATCCACTTGTTGTCATTGAAACAATCAGCCCATTTGTGTTTGTTATCTGACAAAAATATTTCTATTTCCGTTTTAAGAGAAACAGCTCTAAACATGCAAAGTGTTAATAAATAGTAGTAATAAGACAATACTAGTAAAATGACATACCTATCGACTAAAATTATTGGAATGGAAAATAAAACTTTAGCTTTTCTTAAGTTGTTTGAGGGTTTCCAGCAACCCACCAAAATACCTCTCGCAACCCAAACCTGGGTCGCGTTCCGTGGGTAAGAATCACTAGTCTAGTATACTATACCATACGTCCAAAATCTCCAGACCATTACACCGCGTGTTGTGCTAAAAAACTACAACTTTTTCTTCTCTCCAAAACGTCTTCTGACTATTTTAGGACCATCGTGAGCCCATAAACAAAATTGAGATTCATCACTATAAGCAATTTTATTCGAGTGCAAGCTTTTGTTACACCAGTGTAGCGCAATAAATTGTTAGAAAGCTGGTACTATTTAAGACCAAAACGTTGAATTCTAAAATATACAAATTGTATGAAGATTTTACGATTAATTAAACATCTCTACCTATCACCAATTTCCCTTGTTGACAAACTACAGTCCCGAAAAGCCGCTACTCAAAAAGCACGATTTTCACAATTACTTGTGCTTTTAGGACGGACGTCCATGCCATAACCGTTGTCGTTCCTCATATGTTTTTGTCCACCTTCAAAAATTTAGAGAAGTTGTAACAAAACTACGTTCCACACGATTACCTACATTATAAATGAACCGATTATTCTACCCCATTGAAAGTCACACATTTAGCAAAAATTTGCACATCTTCGAATAGGTGTTACTAAGTTTGGTTTGAAGTGACAAACAAATCAATAATCTCAAAATAAAAAAGAAACAAATAAGTTTTGTTTCATTGTCTATCGTAACTCAATTAATTAATCAAATCTTGTTAAAATTTTCATCGTTTGACTGATAAAATACATCTTTTATGAACATTTTAACAAAATTTACTCGGGTTTATCTAGAGTTCATTTACTTGTAGCGGGCAGTATAGGTATTACAAAAAGATTGTAAAATATTTAAAAAAAATAGTAGTATAAACCAAAATAAGCAAAAAAGCCTTTATAAACATGGGTCCGCAAAATAACGGTTTCGGAGTTATGGATATTAATCTTTTTATCACCTTTTTTTATTTTTCAAAAACTTCCAGTTTCTTACCATAGTTAACTGATGATTTGTGATATAAACATTAAGTATTTGGCTGTTGTTGTCACTGCATAAATTTTCGTTTGTTATGGCTATTTACTCTAACTCAGAATTAGACGACATACATTTCATATATAGTTGTGCTCATGAGACTGCAACCAAAGCGCAACGTCTTTATGTTCATCGTATGTTTGCAAAAATTTACCAAAGATTGCATGATACTGGTTCATTCAGCAAACAGTGCCATTTATCCGAAAGATCAAGGTCGGTATCTACTCCTAGTGGAGAAGAAGAAATTCTAACACGTATAGAGCATTATACAGAGAATACCAGCCAAGGTAGGAAATAATGCTCCTCTTGTTTGGAGAACCCTCCACTAGCTGCTTTATATGTATAACGGATGCAGGCCTTAAATTCACTTGATCATTAAACTCGTATGTTTTTTTGTCGCTGGTTTCTACTCAATAATGCTGAAAACCCCCGTTTTCTTGTCAATGTTCTTTTTACGGATGAACCCAGAAATGGAGTAGTTAATTTTCACAATACACATGATTAAGCCGAAAAATCCCCATGTTCTAACAAAATCTAGACATCAGACGCATTTTTCATTAAACATTTGGATAGGTATTGTAGGTGTCATGTTTCAAGTCTTGTTGTTTTACCAATCCAATTAACAGACAGCTTACTTAAACTTTCTGCAAAACACAATGTATGATCTTTTTGACGACACAACAAATATGATAATAATCCAGCTCAGTTTTCAATTGCCGTTAGTGCATTTTCTTCAAACTTTTGAACGTAGATGAGAAGCAAGAGGCAAACATGTTTTATGTTTAAACCTAAATTTTAGATTTCTTTCTTTGGAGATATTTAAAAACATTGGTCTATGGTACTGTAAACAAGCTCGAGAAGCTTCAGCTTCAAATGATCCAAAAATGCCAACAAATCCGAGCCAATAAGGGAATTTTAATTTGAGTTCAAATATCCTTCAGACTTGCTTGAAAATGAAAGCATCTTATGATGACTTTGTTTTTTGTTTTTGCTAGCAAAAAACTTCCTTATCTCCAAAAACCGTTGTTTTGCGGACCCATGTTTGTTAATCCTTTTTTGTTTATTTTGATTCATACTACTACTTCTTTAAATATTTTACAATCTTTTTTTAACACCCTGTATAATTATCACAATTTTTGATGATGACGTCAAGTTCATTTGGCTAGCTTCAAATCAATTTGTTGTTAGTTTTTTTATCATTTCTTCTTTTTCTTCTGTCCTTAAATTAATCCGACAGATTGTTGTCAAGTGACTTTATTGTTTTCAGACTATATTCTAGTTACTGGTTTCTTAGTCATTGTGTGTCATTGTGTGTAAATTTCTATTTTTCAGTTTTCTCTCTAAACTAAATTCAGACAGTAATCAGATGAAACTGACAACATGGTTACTTATATCAAATGTGTCAGTTAATGTATTACTAGTATCATTAGTATAGTAGTATAAAGCGGAAATTACATTGATGGTATCAATGTCAGAAGAAAATTGGCCACCATAAAGAAATAAAGTGGTAAAGTTGAGAATTTCATTTAATGTAGTAAATCTATTTTTTATAAATTCATTTAAATGTATTATTAAAAATAGTCATAATATTCGTAAATTACTATTATATTTAATTTTTTATCATAGTGTCATTATAGTTTTATTATAATATATATATATAATAAAATATATTATAAAGTTGAATATTAAATTATGTTGAACGCATACCTCATACGCAACTGCAATAGAATATAGTAGATATTTTATTATTAAAAAATGATGCATTTGTCCAGTATCTACATGTGTTTTGCATGTCTAGTAAAATCGATTTAAACTGGTATTGAAATTGTATCTAAATTGCATATAGCCCATACATACGTGAATATGAATGAATGAAGATCTAATCTTTAGATTTACTAGTCTGCAATGTTTGATTCAATTCAATTTTTATATAAAGCGGCATTTCAATGCACATTACAACGGAAACATTCGCGTGTGATAGGGAATAAAAATAGCTATGCCGAAATACTCTAGATGATTTATCTATATTGTATGCTTTTTATTACAGCCATCAACGAGTTTTATAGTAAACGCCAAATATAATATTGAACGATTAGCTTGTCGCATATTTATAAGTCATGTATGTATTTATAAATGAAATTAAAATGTTTAAAAGGTTTTAAATAGCCACTTAAGGCAACTTGACGTTAAGTGGCGATCATTCGTGCGGAATATATCATAAAGGACTATTAGCCAAATCTTACACTTCATGCCACTTTTTTACACAGACAGCGCGGAATAATGGTGGTGAAAAATGATCCACTAGAGAAAATCTCTTCAATTTTTTTAAACGTTCATCCTCGCTTTATCAGTTTTGTGGATGTGTTTCATATCCAAATTTAATTATGCAGATTTCACGCCACTGAAAATAAAAGCGCACTCTAAAAATTGAACCAGGCCAAAGGAATAACTAATTTATTGTTGTTTTGCATAACAATCAAACTTTTTTCATTAAATGCGGAAGTAAACAAATCACTTCAATAGTAACATATTTGCAATTGAAAAAACAGTGTGAATGTGGGGCTGCACCTAAACAGCATAAGGGCGGAATAAAATATCACCGGCCTGTGTAAAAAGCTTGTTTTAATTCGTGCCCCATTAGCACTGGATAAGGACGGAGATAAAGCTCTCGTATATCCCGTCTCCCTCGGTTTTAACACATCCATCACTGAGACACATGGATTTCATTTTAATCAGATTATCATTCTTTATTTCCCCCCGGCGGATTTTAATTTTCACCAAGCTATAATTTACATTTTACTTTCCATCGATCTGTGCACTAATATGAATATAATCAGGATGTATCTAATATAAACCAAATCAGCTGCACATCAAGTTCTACTTTCTCTTGTTGCATTAATACATTATTAGACTCAAATGATGCTTGATGTTTGAATAAAATTATTACAACATACAATACATATTTATTAAATAAAGTCATTAACTTCTTGCAGTGACAAATTTAAACAGGATATGTTTTAAATCGCCATAACGGAAGTACAGTTAAAAGAACATATATACATATTAGAATTATATTACTATTCAACTTATTTTTTATACTGCTTACTGCAAAGTGTTCATAATGCAACTTTACCAGTCAAATGTCATTTTATAACATTTAATAAATAATTTAATTCGTTTTGTATACGTATTTTATAGGTACCTTAGCCGTAAAAAAACTATAGTGTTCCCATTTTCCACTTGCTTGAATTGCATAGTGCAGCATATCTACAATTGTTTCTTTTTTTTAATTTTAGAGTGTGATATTTAAGAATTAGTTAATATGTCACAAAAACATAAAAACACCATTGAATTTCAACGAAAGAAACCGCTGAAACTCTCATTGAAGACGAGATTTAAGCAGTCTGTGAGCATTAACATTGAATATTTGCTGCTTATAAGCCTCGGAAAATACTGAATTTGGAAGTTTATTCTATGTGTCAATAGTCCGATTAAAAAAAATAGACAATATCCATAAAAATATCTGTCAAAAATAGTGATTAGCCAATTTTGGATCGGCAATGATTCGAATAGATCGTTTTTAATGTAGAAAGATAGTTTAGTTTCAGATCTTCCCCATACAATATTCAATACAAAAACGTATATAACTTTTATATTATATTATATATTAACCATTTTAATTAAAAGAAAGATTTATTTATTTTCAAGTAATACAATTTTTTAAATTTAAATTTAAAGTACAAACTCTGTAATTACTTGTAGATAATGATATCCACTAAATGCCCACCTCAACTCTGTCTGCAAAAGGTCATTCTTTTGAAAAAGTTTTGCAAAACATTTTTGCACAACTGAGACACTATTTGGCAAATAACAGCTCAAATATTGTCTTTGAGAGCTGGAATCATTTGCGAGGCATTAGCGTAGATTCTTTCCTTCACGTAGCTACAAAAAAAATCTAGTGGAGTTAAATCGCACAATCTGGGGGGCCAATTTATTCCAAGTTCCGCAAAATCATACGCCCAAGAAAATTTTCGTGCAGCACTGCAATTGTTTCACTACTTGTGTGGCTCGTAGCGTCATCCTGCTAAAAATAAAAATTGTCTATGCCCAAGTTGTCCAATATAAGCCAAATAGGTTTCTCGACTATTGTTAACCTTAATGTTTTGGGCTGACCTGAGTTCGAATTGGCAATTATCAGTAACTTAACCATTTTGCTCAAATTTTGCAATTAGCTTTACAATGGCTTTCGAAAAAGGGATTCATACCGACTAAAAACACCACAAACTTTGCAAATTGTCTCGGTAAAATTTTCACCATGTCCATAATAAATTTTCATTATTTCTATACTTTGTTGGAGCGTGTATTAATTGGTACCATTTTCGTAAATCGTATAGTTTTCAATAAAAAATGTCAACAATTCAAAAATTCCGTAAAATTTAAAATTTAAAACTTCTTCTGGAAAGTTGTACAGAAGTAAAAAACTGTACATCTATTAAAAAATCTTAGTTCTCTAGATATTTTTGAAGCTTTATCAACAACATGGTCGTTCCAGAAAAGATAATTTGAGTTTGTAACTCTTAAACAATCTTACAGACCAATAGCGCTATTATCAACGTTTTCAAAAATTGTCGAAAAGGTAATACACAAAAGACTGACATAGCACATAGAAGAACATCACTTAATAAGCAAACACCAATACTCATTCCAACAACACTCGAGCACAACATCAGCTGTAACGGATATTGTACATAAAATAGAAACAATATTAGATAAAGGAATGTACGCGGTAGCAACATTCATTGATTTAAAGAAAGCATTTGATACAATATCCAAAAAAAATTGCTAGAAAAATTAAAATGTATGGGAATCCGTAAACAGAGCTATGCTTTATTTGAGTCCTACATAATAAACCAAAAGCAACAAACAAAGATTGACGGAATATATAGTAAACAAACCACATCGGAATACGGAATACCGCAAGGAGGAGTTTTAGCCCCAACTCTATACAATCTATATATAAACGACATCGAAGAAGTTAAAATAAAAGGCACACTATATATGTACGCGGACGATACCTGCATTCTTCATGAAGGAAGCAACGAAGCGGAAATTGAAGAAAATATTAATCAAGATTTGATAGCATTGAATACATGGTTTAACAACAATCTTTTAACAATAAATGCCAAAAAATCCAATTATATTATTTTCTCTCAGAAAAACAAAATAAAACCAGATCTACAACTAAAAATAGGAAACAAAATTATACTACAAGTGCCACAAACTAAATATTTAGGAATATTAATAAACGAAGATTTGAAATGGAACGAACATATAGATAAACTATGCAAAAGCAATGCGTCCACCATAGGCGCAATATATCGAGCTCGGAAACATCTTCCGGAAAAACAACTAAGAAGCATATACCACTCATTGTTTGCATCAAAAATTAACTATGCCATAAATGTTTGGGGAAACACCACAGCATATAACATAAACAAAATACAAAGACAACAAAACAAATTAATA
Source organism: Tachinus rufipes (assembly GCA_963932245.1). NCBI lineage: Eukaryota > Metazoa > Arthropoda > Insecta > Coleoptera > Staphylinidae > Tachinus > Tachinus rufipes. The sequence continues at coordinate 62,826,318 of OZ010745.1, read as the reverse complement.
AAAATAATATATAATTTGAATAGAAGAACAGAAACAAGCAGCCTATACAAAAACAGGAATATATTTACAGTCTCTGAAATGATAAAAAGAAGCCAAAGCACAATAATCCATCTAATAAAACACAAAATGATTAAAAGCAACATAAATATGCAAAAAAATAAGCAAGTACACGATATAAACACCAGGCGTAGAAGTGACATACATATAATAAAAAATAGAACAAACAAAGTAAACAATAGTTTATTAATAAAAGGTACCATATGTTATAATAACTTGCCACATAATATAAAAAGTGAAGTGAATATAAAAAAATTTAAAAAAGAACTAAAAAATAAAATAAAAAGTGAACAAAATTAAAAATAATACCATAATACCATGTTCTGCAACCTGCACAACATGCAATGGGATAATAAAAAAAAATACGTTATCACCACAAAACAATATCATCTAACTAACCTTATTAAATTAATAATAAAAGCTGGGACCCTACGAGGTACAAAGTAATTTGTACCTCTACGGGGGTGATGGCAATTGTAGGGCCCAGAAAAAAAAATGACTAATTGAAAAATGTTTATATGTGGATTCGTTGTTTATTTGGAGATATAACTGACCATATTGAGAGTGCCCCATTCAGATATTGTTTTAAGATCTTTGTTTATTGATGCTACAAATTCTAACTTCAAATTTTAACTTTGAAACAGTAGGAAGTTAAACTTAAATTAACCAAGCTAAGCGTACTCCATTCAGACATTGTTTATGGCCTTTGCTTATAAAAGGTGAGCCATCACAAGGAATCTTTTTAAAATGTTAATGAAACACAAACGGCTAAATGGAATTTTATGATCTTAAATTTATTTTGTAGCAAAGAGTATCCGGTTATACATAGAATATTACATCAGCCAAATGGCTGCCACGGCTGGCCTTACAATAGTCCATTCTCGCGACCCAATTTTTCAAAACTTTTTCCAACGTCTGCGTTTTGATCTCAGCAATGACGTTTTGAAAATTGACTTGCTCCCAAAAAAAGTTTGCTATCATGGTCCTATAGCGGTTTCCGTAGACCGTTTCGCCAGATTAAAAAAAAATAGGCCGATGATGCCGCCGGCCCATAATCCGCACCATACAGTCAATCGTTCGGGATGCATTGGCTGCTCAACAATCACGTGTGGGTTTCCCGATGCCCAAGTCCTGCAGTTTTGCTTGTTTACATAGCTCCCGAAGTGAAAATGCGCTTAATCGAAAAAGATAATTTTTCGCCAAAATTCAACATCGGCTTCCAGCTGCTCTAAGGCCCAATTAGTAAAGTTGTATCAAAGTGGATGATCAACTTTCTTCAGTTGCTGTGTTATTTGGACCTATATATAGGCAAACAAACAGATGTCTTGATGCAAAATACGCCTCAAGGTAGTGCAACTAATGTTCAATTGCTGAGAGCGATGACAAGTCGATGTTCTCGGATTGGCTTGCACACTACGGGCTACAGCAGCAATTTTCGCGGGTGTATAAACCGGACAAGCGGGGAACTTTAGTACGGTTCACCAGCATACCAGTTTCACAAACTTTGTGCACAAATTTCTTCAAACACTTGCATTTGGTGCATATTCGCGACCGAATTTTGTACGCAATTTTCGCACTGATTCTGCAATACACAAATTACATTCAAAGTAAATTTTTAACATTTCCCAACGTTCATCGAGCGTATAACGTGCCATTTCGCTAACCGGTTGTTGTATACTGAAGAACTGTCATACATCAGATGTCAAATATCATGACAGTCAAATCAAAGTGGCAGTTCAAAAAGATTCCAAAAGATAGTCCACCCATTAGATACAAATTCTAACCTAGAAATTTCAACCATATTTGTCGATATAGTCCTTGACAAGTATAAAGTATAAAAAAATGCTACAAAACTATAAATAAAATTTTTGGTTATTTAAATGTAAATCAAAAACAAAGTCGACAAAAGAGGAACACCAGCATTTATAATTTTGTGTCAGAGTTAAAACCATCAATTCTAACTATAATTTTTCTATTGTCAAAAAAGCTGTTAATAATATTAGGATGTGTTTGTCTAAAGTAGACTAACATAATTCAACCATTTCAAAACCCACAAATGTAAACTATTAAAATTTACCAATAAAATAAAAACTGCTCTGCCCACATTCAATATTAGAAGTAAATCATTTCCACTACTATAGAAAACATACTAGCAAGCAGTCTTACTCAACGACTCAGTAACGTAGTCTATACAGAATGGCATCGCGGATAATATGTCCATGTAGCTAAGTTGCAAATTTAAAAACACATTTTGTAACAAAGTTTTACTCTAAACCGATTTTAAATTTACGTTAAAAATGTTAGAAATTGACTGTGATAGCTGCCAAACACAATTTGCTTCTAAAAACATTTAGTAAAAATTATTAAATCCCAAATGAGAGCAGAGATAAAAATTCTAACTATTACAATATCATTGTGCTCTTATGTTCGCAGCCTATGAAAACATCGAGCTGTACAATCTAATAAAAGATTTCTAAACCTAAACTCTGCACCGCACTAACACCAAAAAGCTTGCTTGTACGTTGGGACAACCAGTGAAGTTGCCATTAAAGACAATAAAATGCAATAACACTTAAAATCCAAAAAAACACAAAACCAACTGCTTACATGTTCATGATTATAAATGTTTTCCATGTTGTGCTAGTAATAGTTTTCAAAGCTTTCCGCAGTTGTACTTAAATATTAAAACATTTGCGGATTTAATATTGATTCTTATCCGTCCGCTTGTGCTTTTTGCACATATTGACATATAATTCCTCTAAATATGAAACAGTACACTTATAATGATTATTAATAGCAAAACAACAAGATACAAATAATTGCTAATCCTGTTTTCGGACATTTATTTGTTATCTTAATGTGTGTTTGAAACTTTGCAAGTAGATGCCATCTCTACAGACTTTGTAAAAGTATTAGACCGAGTTAGCCATACTTATTGTATGTACATTCTCTTGTGAATTACTTTTAAAAAGATTTTCATTATATGGTACATCAAGCTTGTTGTACAATGGTCTTCACATGTTTTCGCGTTGAGTTTTTTTGAGCATCGTTACAAAAGTTAATATGAGCCATTCTGATGGTATTATACTGTTGTTACATATGTCGTTGAATAAATCTACTAGTACTTCAATTAGTATAAGTTTAATGATTTTAACCAAGATATTATTAGAGCCAAGCGCCTTTTTGTTTATCATATTTTTGATTGCGTGTATGACTTCTACCTTTGTTATCCTAGGTCCTGTTTTTTCTTCCGTCTATTGTGTCCCTTTAATTTATTTACATCTTCGAATAGTTGTTTGATATGTTTTTGCCATCTACGCAGTCTGGCTTCGACGTCTGTTATAACATTACCGTTTGTTATCAAGATCAATGATAGCCAAGTTTTGAGATTCCAGCTATTTCTTTTATCTTCTTGAATATATTAAAAATATCGTATGATTTTTGCAAACTTTCTAGTTCACACATTTTTCATTAAAGAATTTCCATTCATTCTTCTTAGATAATTTGTTATTTATTAAGTAGTTTTCTTCGACTTCTACTATGTTTTGTTTAATAGTTTCCCATTTAATGTTCGGATCGTTAACATGTCTATTTTCCTCTTTAATCTCTTTAAGCATTTCGTTCAAGATTCTTTCAACAAGTTCTTTGGTTGTCTGGTTTTTAAGTTTTGAGACGTCTAGTTTGATTTTATGTTTTAGTTTTGTTTGCTTCTTGTGGAAAAGTCCTTGTATAAAGTTTTCTAGTTAGTAATTTTATTCTATACTGCAAAATCTATCAGACGGTCTCCGCGTTTACTTTCGCCCAATCCATAATCTCCCACTATATCCGTGTGCTTTCCTTTGCTTCTATGTCTTCGTCGTCCTTGTCTAGTGTTGGGGTATATACTTAGATTATGCTTAATTTTCCCGAGTGTGTTTGTAGTTGTAAGAGCATAACACGTTCCGACAGGAGTACGAGGGATATTACTGACTTTTGGGTGTATTTTTATCCACCATTATTGCTACTCCATGAAGTACATCGTGTCGTTATGTGTTTGTTTGGTGTTTTCATTTATCATACCATCATATGTCATTAAGTCCTGTCTTCCGGTAATTTCTAGCTGAAATTATAGTGAATAGTAACCCTGCAAATAACATCATCTATGCCAATAATACCGTTTTGATGGCCAATAATATAAAAGACTACGGAACACGTCCAAGAAGGTGTGAACGCTACGGACCAAATTCATGTTCATAATCAAACACGCAGCTAACAACAGCATACAGCTAACGGTTAATCAATAAAACATCAAAATACCCTGGGTACATGGGTAAATGAGGACACTGACTTTAACCTAGAAATAAAGCAGGATTAAACAAGCCCGCAGCACTTTCATAAAAATAAAACGTTTCTTCTGCCGTAATATAATAATATCTTAATAACTCTCTTAAGATTAGAATGATACGATGTTACATTATTTCTGTACTACTATATGGTATAGAGGCCTCCACGCTTAAACAACACATAACAAACAAAGTAGAGGTATTTGAGATGTATATACAAGGTGAGTAGGGAGGAACGGACCAAACTCCAGGAGTGTATTGTACACGTAAAAATAATGTAAAAAAACTCAAATGTTATATATTTTTATTTGTTTTTAAGTTATTAAGCGTAATTAAAAATAAATTAAATTTCTACATTAACGTTTTGATAATCATAGCCTTCTTATAATAAATGTTCAAAAATACCGTCATTTATCTATAAACATTTTTTGCTTCGTCTAGAAAGAGCGCCTGTTGCTCTCCTGATTGAGTTATGTATTTGTTTAAGATCAGATGTAACATTTCTAACATGTAAAATTATTGAATCCCGAGTGTCCACTTTTACTTTGTACAATTCATCTTTGAACCAGCCCTATAAACAATAATTTAGTGCTAACAGGTCTGGAGATATTAAAGACCAACTAATACAACTTACGGAAAATCTTTTGTGGCATACTAGATAAACATTTTTAACTAAGCTACAACTTGAAAACAAATAAAAATCGGATACAATATTTGAGTTTCTTTAAATTATTTTTACGTAAACAATACACTCCTGGAGTTTGGTCCGTTCTTATATATATATATATATATATATATATATATATATGGGTAATTCCATTACTTTTCGACCAATTTGAAAAAGTCGACCTCTTTGATTTTGCTCAAATTTTCAGGGATCAAAATATAGATGAAAAACATGAGATTTCCAAAATTTTGGACCTTAGAACATTGCCTGTTCAAAATGACACACATTTAAAGGTCAGAAATTTTACAATAAAACGTCATTTTTAGCTTAATTTGTATCTCAATTTTTGGGCTTCTGGAAAATGATAAAAAGGTCTACGATAGCTCAAATTATTCCTTATAACATGTACTTTAAAACCCATATTATTATGTTTAATATCGTGGCAGTCATTTTGATATATTAAGCTTTAAACATTTTTCCAAAAAAACCCGTAAATTTAGCAAAATCGCAAAACTTTGTCAAACCTTAACATAATTTGATTCGCAAAGTCTAGATTTCCTCGTGTTTAATCTCTTTTTGAAGTGATCACACAATACTTATAGAATCAATACGTATACACCATTATTTTGATGCAGGAAGTTGCACATGTTTTTGCAATCTTCAAAACTTGTAATTTTCAGGTCCCGAAAAAGCGCTGTCACCCTATGTCGATTTTAGTCAAAATTTTAGTAAATACTCTTAAGAACACAAGAAAAAAGGGTATCTATATGAGAAATGGTATATCCGGCATTATCAAGAAATTTTTTATATTCAAAAATTTTCAAAATCGGCAAACCGCACATTTTTGTATCTCAATTTTTGGGCCTCTGGAAAAAGATAAGAAGGTCTACGTTGGCTTAAAATATTCCTTATTGCATGTACTTTAAAACCCATATTTGTATAATTAATGTTGGGGCAGTCATTTTGATATATCAAGCTTTAACCATTAATTAAAAAAAACGTAAATTTTGAAAAATTGCTAAATTATGCTTTGTTTAAACCGTTTTAACTTTGTCAAATCTTAAAGAAAATTGATCCACGAGGTCTAGATTTCTTTGTGTTCAATCTTTCTTTAAAGTAATTACACTAGACTTATAGAATCAATTTATATTCACCACTATTTTGATGCAGAAAGTTGCACATGTTTTCGCTATTTTCAAAACTTGTAATTTTCAGGTTCCGAAAAAACGCTGTCACCCTATGTCGATTTTAGTAAAAATTTTAGTAAATACTCTTCAGCCTACAAGAAAAAAGGTTATTTATATGAAAAATGGTATATTGGGTATTATCAAGAAGCCATTCAGAAAATGCAAGTCGTTGTGCTGCGTCGCCTGGTTGTAGGTGTTTTACTTTTGATAATAATATGGGTGAACATTTTTACTAAATAACGCGTCAAAAAAGTTGTTTTCTGTCAGAAAATCTCAATTGCTAGGGCATTACCATTACAGAGTCCGTATACAAAAATTATATTTGCGTATTCTCTATGTTGAATAGCATTTTTATCAAATTTCACTAACCGAGCCAAAGAAAACTGTTTTAACAAGTATCAAAAGCTTGCATCAATGCACACTTGTTAAAGTAATGTTGTTTTGTTTGTGTTTTTTTGCTAAATAAAAAGTTTTTTAAATATTTTGTATTTGTTGACTATCTCAAATACAAAGCAAAAGTGATTTAGATTTTCTGAATTTTGACGATTTTTGAATATAAAAAAATTCTTGATAATGCGCAATATACCATTTTTCATATAAATAACCTTTTATTTGTGGTCTGAAGAGTTTTTACTGAAATTTTGACTGAAATCGACATAAGGTGACAGCGGTTTTTCGAGACCTAAAAATTACAAGTTTTGAAGATCGCAAAAACATATGCAACTTCCTGCATCAAATTAGTGGTGAATATGTATAGATTTTATAAGTCTTATGTAATCATTTTAATGAAAGATTGAACACAAAGAAATATAGACCTCGTGGATCAAATTTCTTTAAAATTTAACAAAGTTAGAACGGTTTAAACAAAGCATAATTTTGCAGTTTTGCTTAATTTACGTTTTTTTTTAAATAATGTTTAAAGCTTGATGTATCAAAATGACTGCCCTAACATTAAATAGACAAATATGGGTTTTAAAGTACATGTAATAAGGAATATTTTGAGCCATCGTGGACCTTCTTATCTTTTTCTAAAGGCCCAAAAACTGAGATACAAAAATGTTCGGTTTGCCAATTTTAACAATTTTTGAATATTAAAAAATTCTTGATAATGCCCGATATACCATTTCTCATATAGATACCCTTTTTTCTTGTGCTCCAAAGAGTATTTACTAAAATTTTGACTAAAATCGGCATAGGGTGACAGCGCTTTTTTGGGACCTAAAAATTACAAGTTTTGAAGATCGCAAAAATATGTGCAACTTCCTGCATCAAACTAGTGGTGTATACGTATTGATTCTATAAGTCTTGTGTGATCATTTTAAAAAGAGATTAAACACGAAGAAATCTAGACCTTGTGGATTAAATTTTGTAAAAATTTGACAAAGTTAGAACGGTTTAAAGAAAGCAAAGTTTTGCAATTCTGCTAAATTTACGAGTTTTTTTGGAATAATGTTTAAAGCTTAATATATCAAAATGACTGCCACAATATTAAACATAAAAATATGGGTTTTAAAGTACATGTAATAAGAAAAAAATTGAGACATTGTGGACCTTTTTATCTTTTTCCAGAAGCCCAAAAATTGAGATACAAAATAAGCTAAAAAAGACGTTTTATTGTAAAATTTCTGACCTTCAAAAGTGTGTCATTTTGAACAGGCATTATTCTAAGGTCCAAAATTTTGGGAATCTCATTTTTTTTCATCTATATTTTGATCCCTGAAAATTTGAGCAAAATCAAAGAGATCGACTTTTTCAAATTGGTCGAAAAGTAATGGAATTACCCATATATATATATATATATATATATATATATATATATATATATAAAAATACTATGGACCGACAAAGTTACTAACAAATAGATGTTGAGAATAATGGAAACAAAAATTATCAACAATTAAGGCAAAGAAGCTTGAGTACCTCGATCACTTTATGAGAAATGCACGGTATAAATGTCTACAACTTATAATCCAAGCAAAAATATCTGGCAAAAAAGTGTTCTGGAAAAGAGATTACCGTGGTGACGCAATCTACAAGACTGGTTTAGATGCAGTAGGCTAGTACACAGTATAGATCATGTTGCGCGTCAAAAGACACCGTTCTTTGTCTCGTATAGCGTCTACACTACAATGTAAATTTCTCAGTCTCTTCTTTGCAGTCCACCATGAAGAACTTTTTTTTCATTCTTGGTTCAATGATGTTTTTAAATTATGGATTTTTTTTTTATCTCCGCCACTGTCACATTGTGCTTTGCGGCCAGAGATTCCAAGGTTACTTTTTTTGTAATCCGTTTTTTGTAGTCGAAACTTGTAACATCCCACAAACAATAAAACGCATGATAATCTTCAATTAATTTTAAAACTTTCTCGTTAAACCACATGTTTTTAAAAAAACTGTAAAACTTTTGGAAAATAATTGTAAACAGCCGAATCGGTAGCTGGAGACAGACTGGGACGTGTCTCGCCTCTAGACGCCGAGTGACGTCCACTGTCAAAATGTTGCGCAACATGTCTAACGTTGCATGCGGTCTCCCATTCCGATCGGGAGACTTTAGACCTGTGATTTTTTGTCTCGCAACAGGCCCGTAGACAGAGATTGGTCTATAGACATGTCTAGGTAAACAACCTGAGACACGCCTCAAAGACCAAAATTGCGCAACATGTCTACTAGTGTGTACTAGTGCAGCAGTAAAAAAAAATGATTTGTCAGGGTCTGTAAATTGTGAGCAACTTTTATTTGTATTATGTCAATGATTAATGTCACAATATAGAATGATTATTTATAATTAAATTTCTTTTTTGTAATATTCAACCCTCAAACAAAAGTATGTGTCTTCACAAGATTTAGATAACATTAACAAACGATTTAAAAATATTTTGCTTTATTTAAATTCATCAAAATGCTGTGCTATGTATTTTTCTGGTAAAGCCAGAAAGATGTTATGATTTATATTTCGTTTTGTTAGTTAAATGAGTGCAAAAGCGTTTACTGCGCTTTTTTATTCGCCAATGAATAGCCTGTAAATACGCCAATACTATTTCGGCACTATAACAAATCAATAACTAAAAAACTAAATGTTACCAATTAAAGTCAAGAAATGAAATACTAGTCAGATTGAAAACATTGATATAAAATGAATTGTTATAGATTTAAAGTTTAACAGACTTATGCTGTAATTGAAGTTATTATTAAGATATTGAATTTAAATTTGTATAAAATATCGTAACCCCCATCTTGTTTCTTTAATAAATCTCCGTTTTACAGCTTTGATTCTAGACTCCCGTTTTATATTGTCGTTCGGCATTAAGTCAAGTAAAACTGTTGTTGTTGATTGTTTAATTTTCAGTTCCGTCATCTTATACTTTTCTACTTGCTCTTCATTTCATATTCAAAGAACTTTCTGACCTGGCGTTTTTAGGTTGTCGCAAAACCTATAATATCCGCCTTCTTTCCTATCCGATACTTGTCAAACAAATTATCAACTTAATAAGTTTCAAATTTATTAAGGTTTCTAATCTAGTATTATTTTTGAATTTAAAATAGAATTAATTATTTTATCGTCCAAATATTGACTAAAATTTAGTCTTTTGAAAAAAAAAAGTAAATAATATCCAAATATCTTTTGTATGAGTGATCCCATCATACATTAAAGTTAAGAATAATTGATTTAAATAATTATTAATATAATTAGATTTATGTTATTCAATGTAAGTGAAGGGGGTGAGTTATTAAGCTCTAAACGAAAACCGGGGCTTTTGTGTCGACATAAAAGGAAGTAGGGGGCTTTAGGAATTGCGCTCTATTTTAAAAATGATGGAAGAGTCAATTATATTGAGTATGAAAAATAATCGCAAAAGCCGCTATAGAATGAGGGGTTGGTAGAAAGTACAGTAATATAATATATTATAATAGAAATATTATTCATAAATAAAAAAATTAAATTAGCAGCATCGTATAATTATGTATCTTCATCTAATCTAATTACTGTGTTCATATCAAATTCTATCCATTATTAAAAATATCATTTTACAGCACAGTTAACTTTTCAGAATTTTATTCAGATTCGAATGCAGTAAGGCGCCAATTAAAAACGCAGACAGTGGTCCATCTCTAGGAAAAATGCAAATGAAGATGCTTTAATTAAGCTTTGTATTAATTTATAACTGAGTTTTGTAGAGAATTGCCCAAGGGACGGGGTATAGAAAACTTTATCAGAACTTTTATGGGACTAAGAGCAGAGCAACACTCTTTAAAGTCGTGTTTTTTTGTAATTAATTTAGTTTTTCCCGGCAACTTCATTTGCTCAATTTATTTTGAATTGCTCCCAAATTATGAATTATTAATTGGAAATTTGAAGACATTTCACCGCAGATACTCCAAAACAATTATAATTATAATTTTGTTAGCTTTTTTAATTTATAATTAAGTTTGTAAATTCAAACCTAATTAAATATATGGTAAAGATTTTAATGTAACTGTAAACTTCTAAATAAAAACCAGATTTATTAAACAATATTTATTGAAATTTTTAATAATGCAGCTATACAATTTCCTAAATAGAAACACAAACCACTTATAATCCAAAAAACATATTAGCAATACATATTTTATGTCTTTAATAAAAACGATATTTCATATTTTAATTAATATTCGTTTTCAAAATAACATTTCTATAAAATAGTTTACAATATGGATTGAATTATAATTTTATTCGTACAAGAAAGTGTATTGGGTTGCATAAAGCAACTTTTTTATTATCTATTAAAAAAACCTAACATTCAATGTTATTTGATGAAAAAAAAAATGTTTATATAGAATATAAGAATAATAATTATTAATCTAAAATAAATAGTCTCAATTATGTATTAAATTATGTTAAAGATATAAAATTTCTCATGAATGAATTATGGTAGGTAGGATACGGTTCTATACGATATATTGAATTAACTGGTCCCTTGAATTGCAGCATTCAGTTTTATAAATAGAAATCGATTACTACTACAAAAAAGTAAAGCCAATTACATCCCAAATTCGATTGAATAAAAAATAAAGTACAAAATTTATATGTAAAATGCTTAATTTCAGGTTTCACCATCAATTTAATATAGGGATATTCAAATTACAAGCACTTATTACGTTTTAAACAAAAGCCCTTCTATGAGAGAGAGAGAGAGAACCGCGACATGGAGGGTAGTAGATAAAGGGACCTTGGGGATGCTCTAGAATCAATCAGGGTGTCAATTAGTCCCAGACTCGGGTGAATTTCACCCTCAATACATCGCAAATTGAATTAAGTATTGGAGAACGCCAATTGCTAGTCTACCCTTTTGAACCCCTTTCTTTTTCTTTGCACCGGTCACTCATCAGTTGATAACTGAATACAAAAGACTCAATCCTGAAAATTTTCTTCAAGATCTCTTTCATCAGCATTGATTACGTCGGTATTGTAAATGTAATGCGGGCAATTTCGAAACGAACCGAACAGTATAAAAAAGCTTATTGAATAATAAATAATTCCAAAGAGTGACATTTTAATGTCAATTACCACTCATGCTGAAACTGACATTTGAAAATATAAATTTTAAATGTGTACAGGATGCGCGGCATGTGTGTTAAAGTATTGATTCGTGTAATAAATTATACTCAATTTATGACTGCACAGAGATTTAATAAAATCCCATGCTGCTCGTAATTAATAAATAATGCAGAAATATTTAATGTAATTTGATTCGATTTATTGTATTATAATGTATAATATCATATATGTACACAAATATTAATAATATAATTCAATTAAGTATATGAAAGGGAAATGCAAGGCTATATTTTACTCCAAATATACTTGGGCTACCGTATATATACTCCTAGCACTCGTAATAAACGATGTTTACCGTAGCTGTTTAATTAATCAATTATGATGCTAATTAATTTATGCCACCCTCTACGTTATATACAGTGCGAGAATAAGGTACATGGATGCTATCCTCGATATTATTATGTTACCTGGAGATAGACCTTGTTTAATGGTGCAGGGGATATAACGTAATCATGATGGCTTTATTCGATAGTTTGGGGCTTATATGATAATTGAACAGAATTTTAAATGGTTTTGTTAAAAGAAAAATGAATTAACATTCGCAGTAAACATTAAAAATGTGTAGCTTCAATTAGTATTAGAAAAAAAAAAAACACCATTCACATATTTTTATTCAGGCAATAGAAATATGATTATGACATTTTTCTAATATGTGCTTTCTAATATTGATTCACATATTCATAGTATCGGCAACTCATAAAAAAAATGTGATAGGATTTTTCAATTAGCCTCCCCAGTAGACAAAAATGGGGCAACCAACCGACTCCCACATTAATAGAAAATTTATGTTGGTTTCGATTTTTAACTATTACATGTGGATTTTCACCTGTCCATATGTGGTTATTGTGAATGTTCATTGTGGCTTTTCTAGACAAATGAGCCTAGCCTGATCGGTAAAAAGTATTTCTGCCAATAACTGAGGATTTTGTACACTTCTTTCTAACATTCATCGACAAAAAACTGCTCTTTGAAGAAATTGCAAGGGAGCGCCCGTTTTCAGCGGTAAGTTTATTAAAACTTCCACTTTCCTTGAGTCGGTGATGGAGCAAACATTGAATAATGTGGTATTACACGATCAGGATATGTTAACTCATAAACTCGCCTAGCTGCAAACGCATTACTATTTTGAAAGAAGCTGTCAATTTCAAAGCATGAAACAAGTGACACTTTTACACAATTTTACGCGTACTAACGTAAAACAAACGAATGCAAAGCAAACGCTATTTATTATCTCTAAATTGTAGTAAAGTACAGCAAAAACTTCAGCAAACAAAAAAGTTGTATTTTTTATTCGTCTATCAAAATACAAATATCACACTTACGATACTGTACCCAATTTTCTCTTATTATTATTAAATCAAATGCATCCCGAAACTTCCCTGGGTCAAATAAGCAATATATAATAACACAAAAAACCACACATATTACTAGCATTTAACCTGCCAATTATCAATTAAACCAAACAAAAAACTTTTAAAATAGTAATAATTATCAAAAGTAAATTAATAAAAAAAAAAAAATTATAGGACATTCTTGACAGTTGTGAAACATGTTAAACAATTGTTTTGGAAACTTAAGTTTTAGTTTGACTACTTGAGAACATTTTTAGTAACTGTAGATAATTATATAATATGTTTACTCGCCAAAAAACATTATTGATAAATAGAAAACATGTTTGAGAACAAGAGACAAAATTTAATCGTACCGGTAAAGTTTTTATGAATCTACATGTTCCACAATTATCAAAAAGTGTGACCAGGGGTGCTATTCTCGAATCCATGTGAATAGTACCGTATGTGAATCAATTCAAATGGAAAAATTCACATGAGAACAAATAAACGTATTTTCGAACGGTACACGGAATTAAAATTATGTTGTTCGTATGAAATATGTGGCATCACTGTAAAACGTAGCAAAAGTAAATAAGGAAATCTTTGTAGCTGTCAGATGTGATAGGACGTATAGGTTAAAGTTTAAAGTAATGAATATGGATCAAGCAAAACGGGCTGCAAGTATCTCTCCAGAGCAGAAGGTTACGTTAGTGCTTTTATATGTGCAAAAAATACCCTGAAAATTTCTGGAAGTGCAGCCAAGGTATTTTAGAATGTATCTACAGAATATTTTAAATTTAAACGTTTTTCGATATTTTTAAGTATTTCTGAGGATACAATGTAAGATATCTCGGAGGTAGCACACGGAACATCCTGAAATTTTTAGAGTATCTTTTGCACATATAAAAGCATGTTTTAAAAAATTCACATAATCAGGATTCATGTAGAGGAAGGCATCTTCAGTGGTCTGAGCAAAAACAAATTTTCATTCCGTACACTTGACTCATACATGGCCATATATATATATATATATATATATATATATATATCATCATAAGATGGTATTATTTATAATAATATATAACACAAATAAATATGTATAAAAGTTATGACGTTTGATAAACATAAATGTCAAATTTATTTGTCTATTCCAGACAAAACAGCTACTCACATGGTATTACCCACTTGATGCATTCCACGTGAACAAATTCACATACGATCCAACTTACACCGTTCGAAAATACCCAATACTGAATCACAAGTGAAAATACGTCACTTTCACATACGGTTCTATTCACATAGATTCGAGAACAGCACCCCTGGCTACGTACGTCTCGCTTGGTTTCAATCATGATCTCCAGTAATGTATTATTATAAAAAAAAAATATTAACTACACATACATTTTCTTAATGTTTAAAAATATGTTCTAGCTGTCAAAAATGTTGCCGGATCCCATAAACAATTGTTGCCACACGTTCTCCTATTCTCTAAAATTTTCTTAAATTGTCAATATTGTTTTCCAATTGTAAAAATGTAAAAATATGTTCTTTATTTATTAAAAACTTTTCCGAATCGCGTAAATCTGCTTGTTAAACATGTTCTTCTGTTGTCAATAATTTTCACTTATTATAAACATGTTCCGTAGTTATCAAACATTTTTTTCAGTTATCAATAATGTCCTCAGGTTGTAAAACCAATTCCAAGTTTTTAAAAACACTCTTCACTTGTGTTTACGTAACCAGAGAAGATTTTTTAATAAATGTAATATTTTTGACAGATACAAAATATTTTTAATAATAAAAGAACATTTTTGATAGAAAAGAATTATTTTTGAAAACTTAAAAATATTAATTGGTATAAAATATTTTTGATAAATACAAAATACTTTTGACAACATAGATACATTTTTAATGAGTACAAAAGAACATTTTTAATAGATAGAAAATATTTTTAACAATTAAAGTACAGTTTTATCAGACACAAAATATTCAAGACAACAAATGACATACAAGAAATATTTTTGACAATTAAAAATCATTTTTAACAGGTACAAAGTATTTTTGACAACAAAGAATTATTTTTGGCAGATAGGACATATTTTTGACAAATAACGAACATTTTCGATATACACAAAACATTATCGACAATTTGATTGAAAATAAACAAGTAAATGAACGCTGAGCTGCTTAAAGTGACAAAGCAAGTGTTAATAATAGTAATCTAATTCATTGTAGTGTTAAATTAAAGTATGTGTTATGCGTTGACGGAAGTTATATTTTGATATACAACTATTTAGAGGTATTTTTTAATTGTTATCTGCATTAATTTTACTTAAAAATGTTCTTAAAATTAATTCTAACCTAAAAGTTTGTTTACTTGTTATATGAACAGTTTTTAATAACAAAATGGAATAATTGAAGTTCTATTTGTAAATGGTTTTATAAACGCATAACGTCCTATACATCGAACTGGGGAACTCGGGTTCGATTCTCAACTCAGGAAATCCTTTTTTAAGTATAAATACTTATTTTTAATTCCTATAAACACTCCATTCCGTGGTCTTTCTTTGTTGGTAAATATTTATAGTCACCATAACAGTCCCTATGGTGTGAAGCGTGTGTCCCTCTTGTGTTAAAACTACACCTTTGTTTTATACATTTTGTTTCTTTATTTAAATTGCAGTATTTATTCTGTTAATAATTATCTGCTAAATGGCGGGTCCTATAACACGACAGAAGTCTAAATCAGCAACCCTTGATCCCGATATATTAAATCAAACTCTGATTGAAAATGATACTAATATCACAGAAAGCAAAGACGAAGAAATAGAATATGATAATTTATTATTAAAATTAGAAAACTCTATTGCATATGCAGATGACAAAAGTAATAGATTAAATAATGAAATTAGTAAATCAAACAAAAAAAATATTACTACTCCAAAATGAATTGAAAGACAAGAACAATATAATGTATGCTTTAAAATTAAACGAAACTAAGTTCCAAGCAATAAAATAAAAAAATGCATTAACGCAAACTGATAAAAATATACCAAAAAGTAATGTAAATGCTTTAACTCAAACTGAAACATTAAATTCGGTTCACAATGTTGCAATAGAATCAAAACTCTCTAATAAAAATAACAAGTCCAAAGCTGCACTAAATCGCAAATTGAAAAGCACAGAAAAAAGAAAAATAAACGTCGATTCAGAAAAAAATGACTCCACGGCTATTGAAAGTGAACATCAACCACTGAATCAAGAAGTACCAACTTACAACAACAATACCATAAATTTAATCGAATCAAATCACGACCATAAGAAGATATTTGATAAAACCGAGAAATATAAACCAACTGGACAAGACAAACACCGACATATCTTAATACTTGGGGACCAACAAGCTAGAGGATTATCAAGTATTTTTTACAATAATGGATTACAATCAGAATATGCAATAACTAGTGTAGTAAAACCAAATGCTTTTATTGAACTTATATTAGACGATAACCTATATCAAATAAGTTCACTCACAAAAAATGATTTTTTAATTTTAGTAGGTGGAGTAAATAACGCAATTAAGTAAAAATATAGATGACAGTCATATAGCAATAATTGATAATTTGACAAGACATACAAATGTTATTATCATATCTACGCCCTTTTGGAATAACCGTCCGATTTTAAATAAATTTGTATATAATTACAACCAAAAAATGTATCAATCATTAGTACAAAATAATGACAATATCACTTTTATTGATGTCAATTCAATGTTCAATTCAAGTAATTTTTTTCAAAACAAAGAATTATATATGAAAAAAACGGTTAAAAACTCATTAGCACTTTATATTATTAATGTAATTAAATACACACAAATAAATAAAATAGAATCTTCAAATTTAATTTACATTGAAACGGTTTGTAATGATAGATGTGAGAATAATTTTTTAATATAAATACATCGAATAATAAATATACATTTAAATATTAGATCTCTCTTAAATAAAATAAACTATCTAGATTCACTAATTTCAGCTACAAAAAGTGATATAATATGTATTTGTGAACATTGGATTACATCAACCGACTAAATAGCATGTTGTAAATTGTTAGACTACACACTATAAGTTCTTTTTGTTGTCAAATTTATATTCATGGTGGAGTGGCAATTTACGCAAAAACTTCTATTAGCAACAATTGTAATCATATATTAGATATAACAAACCTAACTATAGAGTTAAGTTTTGAGTGTACGGCGATTCAAATAAACAATATATGCGTTGCAACTATATATAGATCTACTAATGGCGATGTAGATACTTTTTTTATACAACTCTCCATATTATTAGATATAGTAACAAAGAGATACATGTATATATTTATAAGCGGAGATTTAAATATTGATACTTTGGATACAAACAACTCACAAACAAAAACACTTAATGATTTATTAAATTCTTACAGTTTAAAGTCCCTTATAAAAGAACCAACAAGAATTCAAATAAGCTCATCGGGCAATGGTATTAGTGCCACTGGAATAGATTACTTAATCACAAATGTTACATTCTTGGCAAGATATAAAATATTTGAAACAGGATTTTCTGATCATACTGCGCAATTTTTAACATGCAATTCACAGTAGTATCAAATCGGCCAAACCTAAAATAGTCACAAAGCGACTTATCAATAATGCATCAATGTTAGAATTTCAAACATTATTTTCTAAAAAATATTCCACATTAACACCGTTGGAAAGTATTAATATAAATGACCATTTTAAAGTATTCTTTGATACATTTAAATGGTGCTTCGATGTGTCATGCCCGTATAAAACTTCAACAATAAATATTTCCAGTAAAAATACTAAGTGGATAACTCCCGAAATCATCAAACATCGCAATAAACTTATGCAATTAAATTGGCTAAAAAAAACTACCGGTGATATTCAGCTAACAGCAAAATATAATCATTTAAATTTAAAAATTATATAACAACTTGATAATAACATCGAAAAAAAAACATGTATTTGAGTAGAATTAACAAATCAAAAAATAAAAATAAAATAGTTTGGAATATTGTAAGAACAGAAACTGGCAATTCTAAAAAGGCTCAAAAATTAATTAATATTTCTGCTAATAACAACGTCATATCTGACAAAAAACTAGTCGCTAATGCGTTTGCTGATCATTTTGCCAACAACACAGCTAAACAAATCAAACTAATTAAACCTAGCCATTCCTGTACTTCTCAAAGTATATCTGAGAGATCATTTTACTATGAGAAAGTAACTAGGAAAGAAGTAGAAAACATAATACGCTCTTTACATAATACAAACTCAACAGGAACAGACGAGATTCCAATCCAATTAATAAAATTTTGCGTAGTTGAATTATGTGAGCCTCTTACTGTTATAATAAATAAATCTGTCGAATTGAGACAATTTCCAGATATTTTAAAAATTGCTAATGTACTTCCAGTACACAAAAGAGGAAACCCCACCGATTTAAATAATTATGGGCCTATATCATTGCTAAGCATATTTTCTAAAATAATTGAGCGCGCTATTGTAAACAAAATTGTAATTTTTTTAACTAAGTACAATATATTAGCAGATGAACAACACGGCTTTAGGTCATGTAGATCTACTGAAACGGCTACAACTGAGTTAGTCCAGCATATTCATGATAAAATGAACAATAAAAAACTTATAGTTGGATTTTTTTTATCTAACTAAGGCCTTTGATTCTTTCAAATATGAATTTATTTTATCAAAGCTGTATAACCTGGGCATACGTGGAGAAATGAATAACTGGGTAAAAAGTTACTTACAAGGTAGAAAACTAGCGGTATCAGTCATGGGAAATAAATCGGATGAATTCAATGTTGACATTGGTGTTCCTCAAGGAAGTGTAGCTGGACCCTTGTTGTTTTTAGTTTTTATCAACGATTTACCTAATTTTATAAAAACAGGAAGAGTTTTTATGTTTGCCGACAACACAAGTATTATTGTAAGTGGTAAAAATATTATTGATTTAAATAGCAACATAAGCATTGTGCTTTCACAATTCAACAACTGGTGTGAAACAAATAATCTGCTTATTAACGCTTCAAAAACAGTTATTGTTAACTTCCACGGCGTACACAATGAAAGAATTGCCTCAACCGGTTATGAACTAAATAGTGAAATAATTAATTTAAGTGGTTCAGTAAAGTTTCTTGGTACCATAGTAGATGAAAATCTTAACTGGAAAAATCAGATTGATGTTGTTTCTATAAATTTAAATAAATGTTGCTAGGTACTGCCCCAATTAAAAAATAGTCTGTCTCAAGTAGCACTTATAAATGTATACTACTCCTTGGCCTATTCGGCAATGAGTTACAATATTTTGGCGTGGGGACAATCTGTCGACATAAACAGAATTTTTGTAATACAAAAACGACTTATAAGGCTTATTTTTAATCTAAATTACATAGAAACATGCCGTAATACATTTAAATCAAAAAACTTATTAACTGTCACATCTATTTATTTGTATAAATTACTATGCTATGTGTTTAAAAATAAAAGCAAGTATCAATTAATAAACATAATTATAACACAAGAAACCAAAATAATATACAATTACCTAAACTTAAGCTCACATCTCCAAAAATCACCAAAATATGCAGGTGGTTACCTTTTTAATATTTTACCAGAAAATATCAAAACAATCAAATCGCCGTAAATATTTAAGAGCTGTTTAAAGAAATTTTTAATTGATGGATGCTTTTATTCAATAAACGAATTTATTTTATAGATCAATATGAAAACTATTTTATTTATTTATTTATTTTTTTTATATTATTTTGTAATGTTTTTTAATGTTTTTAATCTGTTGGTTCTGCAAATATTGCAGTGATTTGTAACATTTTAATATGTATTTATGTATTGTATTTATTTAACGTATCCTATCCATGATTTTGGCCTAAAGGATGAATAAAAATTATTATTATTATATTATAATTATTATTATACAACAAAAAAAACATTTTTGAACAAAAAATATTTTCAACAACCAAAAAACATTTGAAAACATTTTCAAACATATTTACTTCAACTTAGTGACAGATCACAAAAAAATAAATAATCAAGGACCTGAGTGCCTCGCCCACCACAGTCACCTGGACTGTTGGTTATTAAGAAGTTGAATTTGTCAACCTCTTTCTTCAATTTGCAGAGAACAGAAAATTCAATAACAAGAAAATTATTAATAACTGAAAATTTTTAGCAACTGGAAAACATTTTATTTAACTAAAAAACATGTTTTGTCAATTAGGATACATGGCTGACAACTACAAAAAGTAACAATTTTGGCAGCTAAAACATATTTTTAAACATTTAGAACGGTTTTTAACTGTTAATAATTATTTTAATAACAATACATTATTGAAGAACATAGTTGAAACTAAGCAAGAATATTTTCGCGACTAAAGAATATTTTTTGATTATTTTGGAAGATATATTTTCGACAACTTACAAACATTTTTAAAAACTGACAAACATGTTTGACATTGATCGAGAATGTTTACAAATACAAGAAACATATTTTGATAATGTGGAACATTCTTAACAATAACATTGTTTGATAATATCGTAGAAACATTTTTCCATCAAACAATCATCAAAAAACAAATTTTAATAACCAAACTAGAAAACATTTAAAAAAAAAATGTCAAAACAAAAAACATGTTTGGCATACTCCCACAACAATTTTTTTTTTAAATAATTTGTACAGTTTTTTGAGGGGTAGAAAATATTATTGACAGATAAAAAACATGTTTGACATCTAACATTAACTTTGAACAATACCTGTGATGAGTCACAATTGCATACTTAAGAAATTAACACATCTACAATTTCTTTAAATGTTATTGACATGGAGACACAATTCGATCAGTCCATTTCATCCAATAAAACGGCTATTCTTGTTGAGATAGAATATCTAAAATCAATCATAAAGATGTTATAATTAAGAGTTATGAAGACCAAATTAAAACCACTACAACGTTAAACAAAATTCTTGAAAAAAATTTGAAGAAAGGTGAAGATTCCTTTGAAAGTAATAAATTAGACAAAGTAAATCTGCAGAATCAAAAAATAAAATCAAAAACTAACTCTATTATGCAAACCTCAAAAAAGCTGGAAAAAAAGTCCAAAAAATTTAGTCCAATTGGATAATCAACTTTCTATAGAACCAGTTACTAAAAACAAATGTACAACAAACTCACAACAACTTGATTCAGAAAATTGTCCAATAAATGATATTATACAACAACCAATAAATCTGACTAAAAATGGAAAAACTTCTCAAACCAAGACCAATTTCGTTCCTGATAAAGCAACATCAAAAACTTCAACTGCAATACACCACAAGGAACGTCCGCTTACTATAATATGTAATGCAAATCCGGTAGGATGTACCCTCAAAGCTGTAACTGGCAAAGCATGGTTATATGTTGGTAAAGCCGATTTCTCAGTAACCAACGATATGGTTTCCAATCATCTAAAAAGTCATTTTCCAAACGACGATTTTATTGTACAAGCCCTCAAAGTAATTAATGAAATTAAATGCAAGTCTTTTAAAGTTGGTGCAAATTTAGCTTTAAAAGATGATCTGCTTAATGATTTTATTTGGCCAAAAGGCATAAATGTTAGAAGATATAATTTTTTTCGAAAATGAAATTAAACCTTTTAATAATAACCATGAAAATGGCACCTTATCTGTGTTGTTTTTAAACACACAAGGTACCACTACAAGTATAAATAAGTTTAAATGTCTGTTGAATGAATTAGATAATAGTTTTAATTTTATATGTTTAAGTGAACACTGGTTATATTCTGAAGCAAATGAATTAGTATTAAATAATTATAGAACTGTCTCACACTTTTTACAAATACGTTATAAACGTAGAGGTGTTGTAATTTTATCTAAGAACGACTATGGGGTGACTCAACTTACCAATACAACGTGTTTGTCAATAGAAAAGGACTGTGAAGTTATTGGTATATACATTTAAGATATTAACACTGTATTGTTGTGTGTTTATTGTACACCATTGGGTGATTTTAATGTATTTCTAAATGTACTGTTTGATGTCATAGATTCCATTCACAGTTTATATAAACGCATCGTCATCGGCGGTGATTTTAATGTAAATTTTAACGAAAATGGTAGATCTAAATTACTAATTGATTTTTTTAGCGGATATGGTCTTAAACATCAAGTCAATTTTAATACCAGACTGAAAAACTGCATCGACAATGTTTTCACCAACTGTAGTAATAATATTGCTTATCCAGAGCCTGTGGTTCTTCAGATAATATAGGATGCAAAATTGATCATATAAGATGCGAAATTGATACTACTATTGATATCAAAATACCTAACCAGCGTCAGACACAAAACAAGTGTAGACCTATAACACCGTTGGGACAGAATATCATTTACGGCTTAGTTGCGGAAACAGATTTTACATTTGTTGACTCGCCCATGAGTTCTTGTGAGAAATTTGATTTGTTTATAATAAACAATTTATTTTTGAGTCGTTTTCATGAAAAAATATTTCTAATAAATCAAAAAACCTCATTAATTGGTTTACTCCAGAGTTAGCAAACATGCAACTTAAATCGTTTACTGACCATATTAACATTGCTCAAAATAAAAACAAAGCGGCTTAGAAAGTTATTCATCTAAAATGAAAAAAATCGCCAATAGAGAACAATAATGACTCATATCACCAGATAATTTTAATAACTATTTTGTTAATTAAAACACTTCCGCAACAAACCACTAATCCTACAACAAACTTAGAAAACTATAACCAACTGTTTAACTGCACCAGTTTTCTAACATTTGAAGCTGTCTCATTCAATAATGTAAGGGATATAATCACAAACTTAAAAAATAGTAACAGCCGCGATTATTATGGTTTTAGTACAGTTTGAATAAAACGAATTGTTAATTTAATTTTAATACCATTGACAAAGTTAATTAATAAACTCATATGCTATAACATCTTTCCAGATTCACTAAAAATTGCAAAAGCCGTTCCTATATTTAAAAAGAGTAATAAGCAAAATCCCTCAAATTATAGGCCTATTTCAATTTTGCCAGCTTTAAGTAAAGTTTTTGAAACAATTTTATTAAATCAGACTACTAAGCATCTTAACAAAAACAACGTCTTGTCAATTTGGTTTTAGAAAACGGCTTTTAACCGTGCATGAAATAACCAAAGTTGTGGATGAAATAGTAAAGGGATTTGAAAATAAGGAATACACAAAAGTGAGTCTGCTAGACTTGAGTAAAGCTTTCGACTGTGTATCATGATATACTGCTTCGGAAGCTTTAATTCTATAATTTTCACCCAAATAGTATTAGGTTATTGCTTTCTTACCTTAGCAATAGGAAGCAGATGGTTACTTGCAATAATATAACATCAAAAATATTGCATATTAAACACGGGGTACCACAGGAATCAATTCTTGGCCCTTTATTATTTCTCCTATATATTAACGATCTACCTAACAATATATCAGCACCAATTTTTCTCTACGCGCCAACGATACTATTATTCTTTATAGATCAGCTCAGGTGGAAATAGCCAATCAGCATTCCCAAACGTTATTGGAAGAAACTTCAATCTGGTTTCACAATAATAAATTGATGCTAAATGAAGACAAAACAAACAATATGGTTTTTTCAGTAAAGGAAACGCATAATAAACTAAGTTCTATAAGGTATTTATGTGTCAGTCTTAAACTCAAGTGGACAATACATGGAGATTATTTGTCAAAAACGTTGTCAAGATCTGTTTTTGTAATAAGAAGCTTGAAAGGAACGATAACTGAAGAATGTTTACGTACAGTTTATTTTTCATATTTTGAATTACACATGTCATATGCCATATTATGCTGGGGCCATTCTGTTATCCGACATCGTGTATTCGGATTGCAAAGACTGTTGTAAGAGTAGTTTTAAAACTTTAAAATTTTTAACTTTTACAAGTCATTATATTCTACGTTGCTTGTGCTTTATCAAAGAAAATTTGAGTTTATTTATTACACCCGCAAACAATAATTATAATACTCGCAATGGCAGTAATATCTGTTTGCCGCTTAAAAAAAAGTATGGATGGTGTCAGATACATAGGTATAAAACTGTTTAACAAATTGCCCGCAGATATAAAAATCTAAGTTATGTTAAATTTAGATCTACCATTAAAGATATTCTTATGGAGAATTCTTTTTCCAAAATTGACAATTTTATAAATATATTTTTTAGATAATATTAACGTTTTTTTTAAAATTTTTATGATGATTGTTCATTTTTTGTTTTAATGTGTTTATATTACAGCACCACACCACATTATTTAATGTAATTTTAACTGTATTGTAATTATTATGTATGACCTGTACAACTATTTTTTCTAAAATAGAGCATAATAAACTTATCTATCTATCTATCATGTTTATCAGGCTTAACTTTAAGCAAAAATGTTACGCAACCTTCTTGATTGCAACATTTTTTTACTAAATTTGACTTGAATCTACAACTAGAAATTGATGAATTGATTATTTACATTATCAATTGTGCTTATTATTTTATTTTTTTTTAATTGTATTTTAGCGTCGACTACTAAGGTCATAAGCTATTTATTTTATTTTATTAATAATTACAAAACAACACATTAAAATGGTTAAATTAATAAATTAATAAATAAATACTAAATCTAATATCACAGTTGCTAAAATTAAAAACTAAATTCAAAACTAATATCACAGAACCTACTATCACAACTGACAACAAAGTTGTAAAAGACTTTGATGCCAGTACCTATACATTAACCTAACCTAATATCACAGATAACACCGAAGCTGTAAAATGCTTCGATGCCAGACCCTAAAAACTAATTAAACCTAATATCACAACCTAACCTAATATCACAGATGACATCAAAGCTGTAAAATGCTTCAATGCCAGACCCTAAAAACTAACTATACCTAATATCACAGATTGCACTGAAGTTTTAAATGACTACGATGCTTTAAACAACTCAACAACACAAACTGATCAATAAAAATAAATAAATAAATTAACACCAAAATCATTACAAGACAACACAAAACTTGGTTACACCTGTTTGAGGAGTCCTGCGTCTTTCAAAAACTGGACGCACCTTCCCTGAACTCCTCTCTATTTGATAATTGTGCTTATTATAAACATTTTTATTTATTCAAATTTGTTTTTGAGCCTACTGACAAGGTTGCAGAAACATAAACAATTGTCTGTGATGAACTCTTGGCCGCTCTTATTAGTAGATTAAGTTTGAATAAATTATTAATTTATTTCATAATTTAGAATACTCTTTGTGTGAAGTAAAGTTGTTAAGAGGATGGGGCATTGTCTCCTCTCAGGGATGTAGGTTTGAATATTACTTTAATTCTATTCAATTGTTTTGTTATTTGTTTTTTATTTTGTTGCTTTTTTATTGCATATAACTCAAAAAGAAAGCATTTTATGAAACAACTATTAATAAAATAAAGATTAAAAAAAAATAAAAATTTCAGAATTAAAAAAAATAAAAATTTCAGAATTAAAAAAATATATACTACCCGCCGTAAAAGAACACCAAAACTTTTGATCGTTATTTTAGATAATATAAAAATTATTTACATTAAAAATGATTAAAATTTCATCAAAAAAGTTTTTTATCAATTTACCTTATAAAAATAAAAGAAATTTTATTGCAATTTTTCTAGATTAACTGTGCAGTGATATCACATTTTTATCGTGCAAATCAGTTGATTAGTTCCTCATTTAAATAAAAATAAGCCCCTTGTTTGCCAGCGTAGCGTTTTTTATCAATTAAGCGATATCAAATGCGGTAGAGTATAGTATGCCCATAGATATAGTGTCTTTACGACATGAGCTTGAATTATCTTAGCGGATTACATAATTACCAATCGCCTTGGGAAGACAATTATGTTTGTATTATATACCATAAATAGCTTACAGCACCTCGATGTTCAAGAGTGAAAATATTATATAAATATACAATATTTTCATCCTTCAATAAATATTAAATTAAAATAATATTTAAGACCATACCGACCGCTACCTTGATTTGTAGTATTTTAACAAAAACGGCAACTTCCCCTTCATCGCTGCTTCTACAAATAATTTGATAATTGATTTATTTTTTTATTTATTTATTAAATGTTATAATATGACACTTGCTTGACAGCTGATCTGTCGTTTTTTGATAGCCCTGTGCTAATATTCACTTTTCGTATGCAATATGTGTACGTAATAAATAGTATACAATCGCATACTTTTTCGTAGCAATAAGAGTTGCACTATGAACATATTACAAAAAAAAGTAGAAAATGAATATAATTTTAAATAAATTTGGACGGCCAGTAAACCGCGGATAAAGTTTTCTGTTTTTTTTTTAGATAATCTCGGCTTAATCAGCCATCAACGAGAATAATTAT
This sequence comes from Tachinus rufipes, assembly GCA_963932245.1. NCBI lineage: Eukaryota > Metazoa > Arthropoda > Insecta > Coleoptera > Staphylinidae > Tachinus > Tachinus rufipes. The sequence continues at coordinate 62,799,621 of OZ010745.1, read as the reverse complement.
TGTTTGTTGTGTTATTTTAGGTTTGCCATGTGTTGCTGACAGCACTGTATAATTATTTAGCATTGAAAAATACTGCGTTTTCTCAAACCAGCAATGAACTTACAAAACAGAAAAATTATTTGTTGATTGTAAAATTTGGTTTGTGATTTTTTTAAATAAAACACAATAAAAAATATATAAAAAACCGTTATATATTTTTATATAAAAATATGAAAGCATTTATGGCTTATTATACTTGATATCTTTATGTTATGTAAATGTTTTTATGGTAGCATGAATAAGTAAATAATTTTGGCAGGCTTTTAAGATAGAGTGTAATGTGCTCTGACCGGAAATGTTATCGGATAATAGAAAAGCGATGCATTCTTCCGGGCATGAAGTCCCGACGTGTGGTGACAATAACTCATCGATTTTCGGTCAGAACGGTGCGTTGGCATTCAGAATCGTTTACATAGCCATCGAGATTCCTATCGATGGAAATTTCATTACCTGCATGCCACGGAATTCAGTGCGCGTTCTGATACTTCTCCATTTTACGGATTTTGATGAAGTAGAGACAATTCGCAACGATGCATCCCATCCAGCGCATTCGTATGACAGGTCGCATAACTTAAGTCGGGAGAGATGAATATGTTCAGGAAATGAATGGGGAACCGGAAATGACGAGTTGGGGAATTTGAATAACGCTTACAATGGATGGTCGTCTGGAGTACAATGGGCCTTAATTCGGTCGATTGGCGATTTTCCATTATCAACACAATTAGTTATGCATTGTATGAAACCTTAAATTTATTGTAGACTCGTCAAGAGTTAATTAATTTAACAACTGTTTTGTTGAACACTGCATGGATAATTAACATTGAATGCATATTCATTATTTATAATGCCTATTTAAAATGTAGAGTTATTTTATGATTAATATTTCATGTTTGACGCAACACCAACTGTAACATAACTTATGAATTCAATCTTTTTCATAATATATACTTATGTTATCTAAAAAATATTTACTTATCTATTTAGAACTTAAAAATAAACATAACACAACTTCTGATTCAAACTTTTTCATGATATATATTTAAATTATATTAAAAAGTACTTATTAAATTAGGCTTAATGTTTACTTAGAAATAAAAAAAATAAACATAAAACTAAAATTTACTTCTAAATTCCTCAAAAAACGAATTATTCGCTGAACCGTAGATTGCTCTTCCAGTGCCCTCATGGAAAACTTTTTACTACTTGTGAGTGCGTATTAAATGATTTTACGATGCATGTAATCAAATGAAACAACAATAAATCTCCACATAAAGGGGGATGAAGTGTATTAAAATGACCTTAACCGAAAACACTTTAATTGAACGCTGAGAGTAATTAAATTGCTCTCCTTTTTTATTTAATAATAAATCCTACAAATGAGAGTGTTTATTACAGTGGCATTTCAAGTTATGCATGTGGACAGCACGTAAAAGCAATTTTATACTTTTGTACTTGTAAGAAACTTGTTTGTTACGGAAAGAGGCTCGAGGATAATCCTGCAGACAGATCGTAGTAGTCTTTACTAATCCAGAGACTCTTTTGTTTTCCCCATATTTCACTATACGGCTTTTATTTTCCAACATAAATATGTTTTACGTTTTCTAATCTGTATGCGCGTTTACATCAGTGGCGTACTTTAGGTTATATATTTCAACATGATGTATAAATGGTGAATGCGCCGGTATATAGTACTATATAGTATTTTTATTACTACTGACTTGATTGATCATGGGGTGTACAAAATCAACCTGTTACGAGTCCATTTTTTGTGCTTACAAAATCATCTAATTTATTTGGCCGTACCGTATAGCACTCAGAGCTGTAAGGATTCAAAATGCTTAAATCATTTTCTTGATTTAAATCATTTTGTTGACTTAAATCTTTTGATTTAAATCATTTTTTTTAATGAAGACTTAAGACTTGTGATTTAAATTATTTTATAAATGATGATTTGTTTTTTAGATTTATTTAAAATATTCAAAAGACTTAAATCAAAAATAATGATTTAATTCAAAAATATCAATGATTTAAATCAAAAATAATGATATAAATCAATTAAAATGATTTAAATCAATTAAAATGGCGGTATTTTTTGCTTATCAATTTTTATTGTTAAAAATTACAGATATTCCATATTCGAAACAATTAACATAACCGTTATTAAATATTCAAATTAAATAAGTATTTAAAATTAAATAAGTATTTAAAATTAATAATAATTATTATTATTGTATATGTAAACTATAAGGCCCCTTTCATACGTAGATTCAGCCCCCAGATTCTAAATGCAATACTCTGAATCTTTATAAAAAGAAACTTAAACTATAAAAAAAAACTTAAAACTTAAGATTTAAATCATTGAAAAAAAAAAAGAATTAAAACTTAAATCATTTCTATTTCAAAGTAAAGTTTGACTTATGATTTAAATCATTTATATTTCAAACTAGAGCTTATGACTTATGATTTAAATCGTTTATATTTAGACTAAAGCTTATGACTTATGATTTAAATCATTTTTACACAAAAAATGATTTATGACTTATGATTTAAATCTTTTTTAAAATGATTTGTTACAGCTCTGATAGCACTGATGTTTAAAAATTTAATATCAAAATATTTGCTATTAATAAAAAAAATCAATTATAGTTAGTAGAGTAGTTCTATACATCGGTTTGATCATTTAATCTTTAAGTTATCTCATGTCTGTGTCAAATAAACTAAGAATATTTTAATGTTAATATTTTAATGTATGATTAATGTTTTGGAAAAAAATGTGTAATTAGAAAATAACAAAAGATTTTTTTAAAACTCCTATTAAATTTAACATATATTTAAATAAACTAAATTTATAAACCATAATACTAAATATAAACGTAATTTTTAACAACAACGCAACGCGCACCCCTTATTGAAAACCGACTTTATTCAAAAAGTTGTCATGTGAGCTCTCTGTAGTTTACTCCCAGTCCTATAATATTCTTGAAATAACTCGTTATTTCTGGATTTTGCAATTACAAACCATTTTCTTATATCCATGCCCAATAATTTTGCTAGTTTTAAAATAATCCCCCTCGTTAATATTTAGATTTAAATTTATTCACACAATCATGTATATACATAATAACAGGATCGAATTTAATATACAGTACGTAAAAAGTACTTTTACTAAAATATATAAATTAAATATATCACAATACACAAAACATAAAAAACATAATTTGAACGTACATATATGCATACAGATTTATTTCTGATTAAAAGAAACAGCTTTAAATATGCAAACTGTCAATAAATAGTAGTAATAAGACAATACCTATTGATTAAAATTATATCATCAAAGATATTAAAAACAAACAACAAACGCGAAAATGAATCTTTTTTTTAAAGTCATTTGAAGGTTTTCCGCGACTCACCCAAATATCTCTCGCAACCCGATTTTGGAACGCAACCCAAGGTTTATAAATAAATTACTTTTTCAGTTTGAGTAACAATTAATGATGTTTGCTGTACTATTAGTTTTATACCGACTATCTTGATGAAAAACTCGACAAATCTAACGCATTCTGTTCTATCTCATTCATTGTTTTATAACATGTTTACTACAAACATAAATCTACAAGCAAAAAATAAACTATTTTCTCAGTAGCATAAAATTTTACATGCATTACGGTGTATAATAAATGACAATGTCTAAACAATTAGAAAAATATTATAATAATCCCTTACTGCTTTAAATAAACTCGCACTTAAAGAAAAAGTTTAAGTCAAGTCATCATTTAATTGTCCCAACTGCATACAAAAGCGTACAATTAATTTCGTGGATGCGTGTTAAATAAAAACAGCTTCCAACAGACAATCGTGAACCTTTTTTTAAATTATTTACAGTGTGAACAGTTTGCACTGCCGTGCGCAGTTAAACTAAAAATGGTTGTTATTTGTAAACACAGATTTGTGCTTAGCAAATGTCGATTGATAACCTAAAAATAAACGTTTTAGGAGTCTATATACAAAAAGTAAAAATGTACACTTAAACTTAACATTGATGGGATATAGCGGATGATATGCTAATTAAAGGATAATTGGAATTTCTACAAATTTAAAAAAAGTAAAATCATTTATCTAAAAACGACTAAAAACTGAGAAATGCCAACCTGAGACCAAAAAAACCTGTGCAAAAACCTGTTTAACTACATAAGGCATTGTTTACATTTTGCTCGTGAACATGTTGCATGGCAACATCGTCAGTAGAGACCGGTACTCTTCACAGATGAGTCACGATTTCGTTCAACTCCTTGTAATAGTCGAGTACGTGGATACCAAAGTCCATATGAATGCCATTCTGCACAAACCAGACAAAAAGTCAAAAAATATGGTAGTGAATCGGTGATGATTTGGGGTTGTATTAGTTCTGATAAAAGAACAAAGCTTGTGCCAAGTTCCAGAAAGATTAAACGATACATCAATGTCGTCCTAAAGAATCATGTTATACCTACCGCTTATAGTATATAAATTATTTATTCTGTGTTTATGCAAGACTAATCAAACCCCCATTGAACATCTTTGAATTTTTTTTAGAATGACGTCCATAATCGCCCAGACCTTCTTCAGACCCTTCAACAGATAACAAATGTCCTAACCAAAAAATTGAAAAAAATATACCACAAGAAGACATCCGTCGGCTCGTATAAAGCATGCCTCAAAGATGTAAAGCTGTAATTCGTGCTAATGAAAGACACACACGTTATCAATAAACCAAATCTGCTTGCTCCACTTTTTTTAGTGAACTTTTTTTTAATGGAAACTCTTTCCAATAACCATCTCAAATAAGTATGTTTTAGTTTAAATAGCTTAAAAATATTTGGCAATTGATGAAAACTTTTTTTTCTTAAAAACAAATGCAAAAAGTTTTTCAATAAGGGCGATTAGATGTTGAAATGAAATAAAACAAGCTGTGTGTGAAGTATTAACAAAATTCTTTTTTTATTTGAAAGGCCTACGGATGCCATTAAGTGTGGAATATGACATCGTTCAAATGCCCGCCTCTGCTTCTTATGGTGGCACGGATCCGAGTGGTCCAATTTTCAATTACTCTTCTGCATAGATCCATAGGTCGACTGTGGTTTATTTGCATAGACCTGCAACTTCAAAAAATCCCACAAAAAAAAGTCGAGCAAGGGCAAATCGCATGACCTTGGTGGCCAATTCACATCATCCCCGCAAAAGATAACCTTACCCTCAAAACGATCATGCAGAATGTCAATTGTGGCGTTCGCTGTGTGGCACGTGGCACCGTACTGCTAGAACCACATGTCGTCTAAGTCCATATGGTTCAATTTGGGCCATAAAAAACTGGTCATCGTTCTGTACCAACGTCGCTTTTGAAAAAGTACGGACCAATGACGCTGCTGGCCGACACTTTTTGAGGATGCATTATAACCTGGTAAAACTCATGTGGGTTGGTGTCGTCCCGTATACGTCAATTTTGCTTGTTAACATAGCCATTCATCCAAAAATGCGCCTCGCCGCAAAAAAATATTTTTCCGCCAAAATTGGGGTCCTCTTCCAAACAATTCGAAACCCAGTCAGCAAACAAACAGCGTTGTCTATGGCCATAAACTTTAAGATCCTGGGTCAATTGAATTTTGTACGACTCAAAATTCGCCAAATTAAAGTCTGCAAAAGCCCGAGTTCTTGTGTACGGCAAGGAATCGACTGTCTCGAGTTCTGCTGTACACATTCACGGACCGCGGCGATGTTTTCCGCCGACGGGCGCAATGCACGCTACGTTTCCACTAACGAACACTCATTTTGATAATAAAGTTTTATCATTTGAACATGCTGTTTAATCGTGTAACTTTCCATGATAATTTGGCATAAGTAACTAAATAATAATCAAAAGATTTGATAGATGTCACAACACAACACAACACAACAAAATCAACTATCTAAAAAACTAAAAAACTATAATGTAAATAAAAATCAGTACAAATATTTATCTTGACAATTACATATATACAAAAATACATAAAAAACAAATGTACGGACATGTAAGTGGGCAATTCCATTTCAAACGGATCATTGAAAAACTTGTTTATGTATATTTTTTTTGGTATTTATAACTTATTAGTAGTCCTTTGATCGGTATATAAAGGTATAAAACCCATAAAAAAAAATTCTACGATGTTTTAAAGTTTTTTTGACGTTTTTTAACTTAATCGCATTTTTTGTTTAAAAACCGCAATTTTAACTCAAAAAAATAAATTTACTAATGAAATCAATCAGAAATTTTCCGTAGAAACAAATTTATATTTTCCAATTAATTTACATCAAAATACGTCAACTTTGGCGGTTAAAAAAAAATTTAAAAATGCTCCTTTTTGCACAACCCACTAAGAACAAAAACATGGTTTTATGGCTTTTGCAGCTTATAGACAGGGTATAGACTTGAAATGGCGCCACATTTGAATTCTACAAAAAAATTCTGGTTGATTTCATTAGTAAATGTATTTCTTTTTAAGTTAAAAAACGACAAAAAAACTAAAAAAATGATAGAATTTTTTTATGGGTTTCATACTCTCATATATCGATCAAAGGACTACTAAAAAGTTATAAAAACTAAAAAAAAATACATAAGCAAGTTTCTCAACGCACCCCCCTAGCTCTGGTCCGTTTGAAATGGAATTGCCCAAGTATAAGTTTGTAAAAAAAAAACTATAAATTTTTACGTTTCTGTTATTATTAAAATGCCATATCGGTTAAGTCAATTTGAGCATTACTAGTCAAATTTTATGAGCACTGTATTAGACATAGACTAAAATAATTATTTGTTTTAATACTTTACCACCATATGATGTAAAAGCAAACGCAAATGATACAAACAATTTTTTTTGTAATACCCAGTATATAATTAAAACAATTTTCGGTAATTTATCTCACCAAAAAGCGCTACAAGAGGCCTTGCATCAAATAAATCACAAAAAACTTTAAACAAAAATTAACGCCATTTTCGTTTGACCGTTTAGTTGAAAGAGTGTAAATGAGCCTAAATCCCATATAACCAACTTTATGTTGCGTAGTTTCAAGTTATCAATATGGATCCTTACTGAAGACCGACGGGAGTAGCAGTGCCCACATACTATTGTATTTTTCTTGAAACCTATCTACTTTGCAACCAGAGCCCACGTACCATTGTATTTTTCTTGGAACCTATCTACTTTGCAACCAGACTTGACGTTGATGGTGGTTTATCTTTTCCTAGCTACGTTTTCCGTAGCTTACTTTAGAACGTTCTACAAATTATGATGAGGATTTTAAGTCTCATGATATAGCAATAATAGCCTAAGTTGGTAACCAGTATTTTAAAGAACTATTACTCTTGGTTACTTTGTAATATTTAGTAACAATACAGATTTCATCTATAGGCAACTTATTTTGTATCTGTCATAAGAAAGTAATCCTTTTCATAGTTCAATATGTATCCAAAGTGTTCGCATACTAGTTACTTTCGCAAAAATCAAGCAAAATCAATTTAAATGTCGTTTTATTAAAAACTTTAATTATTTTACTAATAGTAAGTTTCTTATTATAAAAGATCAGTTTATTAACAATATATAGAAATAATAAAAGTTTCAATAATTAACAACATATTTATTATTTTAGACCATTACTAAACATACAATAAGCTTAATATCAATGTTATCCAAAAGATTGTTTCATTATAAACATAAATTAAAAAAAAAACGACCACATACTTAAAGGTTTAGAATAAGTGTGATATGATATAGCTATTTGGCATACGCTGTAATATAGTTTTAGATTAAAAATTGTTTTCTACTATTAGATTATTTATGCAAAAAAAAATGTATCAAATTGATAAAAAACAACAAAAACAAATCAATAGGTTACGGCCAGTGTTCTCGGAACGATGCATATATGTAAATTGTTGGTTTAATAGGTATTTTATATGTGTGTGTAGTACGGTAGTAAAAGAATGTTTATAGTGTGTATGCAAATTTGTGTACGCATAAAAGTAATTAATATTTCAGGGAGACGCCACTGGCAACCACCTGGGTTCGCATCCCACAGTATATTATAAATTAATATCATCCACCCAAACCAGATGTGTAAATCCTGAATCCTACACACCTTCACATATTTTAAAAGTTAGATGCCATAGAAGGATGGAGTACAGCGAAAACGGCATTATGCAAAATTATTACTTTCGTATTTAAATTATTGCCCTTCTAGTTAAAAGAACGTTGTTATTGTAGACTATTGACTATCATCCTTATTTGGTCGTTTCTATTATATTTATTGTATACTTAATAAAATATTTAATATGTCAATAATGTTGATAAATTATTGGTTTTAAGGAATAAAAATAAAGCTGAATTATTTTCTAAAAAATAGATTCCTTTCCCTTTGAAATAAAACATTTTTTACACAAATGAATTCTATATAAAGTTATCAAACCCAACAATGAACTCATATTTTTATACACCCTAAATATAAAGAGTTGGCATTTTAAGGAAAGAATAAAAAATGGTTGTCATTACCGAAATAACTCTGTGGGGAAACGTGATATTTCAACAGAAGAAAAATTCAACATCCACACGTCTGTTTATCCTATTTATTTTATTTAATAATGCAGGAAGAGTAAGGGAAATAAAGATATTTATACAGATCTCCGTTTTGTTGTTCTCTTATTATTTGAAATTCTCCCCATGGGAATACCAATTGTTCGTGATAATTGCGTTAATTTATATTAAGGAGTGGTAAACTGTTTTGTATCTTTGCCATTTTTCTGGCTTTATGGGGTATCATTAATAATTTAAATCTTACCTCGAGTTCAAATAAATAAATTTAATTGCGTTAAGTGATAACATTAATTATTTAATATTATTTGCTAAATATTTTACATTAAATTGTTATGATGATATAAATCATTTTAAGGAAGGGAAGATGTACCATTAAAGAAGGATTACATATTAATTTGAATTCTTACGTACCCAAATTTAATAAATGGTTGTATGGCTATTTATACCTTTAGAAGACCACTTAAATAAATCATGTTTTGATATTTATGCAAGAGTGTGCTTGTCAAGTATGCCCTCTGACTTATGAAAGAAAGATTAATATAAAAAGCGGCATTAATTTGAATGAATTTTTTATTTGGGGAATATACAAATTCCATTTTTTCTTTCACTTTTCAATAAAACTTTTCTACTCACCTTCGCCCCAATAATGAATGAGGGGTCTTGCAAATGGATTAGGTGTAGGGGAAATTTCTAAAGAATATATATTTTTCTCATCGTTGCATCAGGTGAACTGTTGCCGCATCAAGGGGGCTTTTATTTTCTATAATCCCCATTTTCCCCCAATTTCATTTGCTCGATTTTCGACCGTCCACACTTATCTATCTAAATTTGTTCTCGCGTCAAGATGCACGAATAAAAATCATTAGTTTATTTTAGTAATTGGATCTAGTGAAAATGGAAGGACGATATCCAGCATTTATTTTCCTCCTTATAAATAAGGGAGTATGTGCAGTATATAAAATTGATTAGATCAATACGAGACCCTAGAACTGCTTTCTTACATCATCCATCAAAATTATTTTTAAATTGACAAACACTGGCTGCTGATGGCAATGTTATGTCGCACATAATCCTCAATAAATTATATGTTATCCATAAACTTAATAGTTTTCTATTTGAATATGTAAATAAATAACTTACATTACGGTTTACGACATCAATTTAGAAATCTGGACTTACCTAAAACAAAATTAAACAAAATTAGTACTCTAAAAGAAGTCATTTTTGTTATTATTATTAATATTAAATATATTCAAAGCTAATATTATAACATATTTTTTGCCTGTCCACCATGAAAACTTGTTTTTCCACTCGTATTGTGAATTGAAAATTGATGCATTTAAAAAAAATCATTTATTTCATTTACGGGAAGGGAACAGGCAAAAAATAGTCATAAGCACCACGGACAAGAAAACATTTGCAGCACTTCGATGTCTACCGCCCTCGCTTCGCTCGTACAGTCAAACATCGGCATGCTGCAAACAATGCTTTCCTGCGCTTGAAACTTAATATACTATTTAGTTAGAGCATAAGTTTATAAATAAACTCATTTTTGTATAAATTTAATAAACAAACCAATTCTATCAGAATTTTTATTATTTGGTAAGTAAGCGTACGTAATGTACGTTCATCATAGATTCATTCACAAGTATGTAATATATACTTAAATACATCTTTAATAAAACATATTATTATTATTATGACAGTTTGTTGAAAAAGAATATTTTTTTTGCAAAATTTTCTGAACTAGTAGCACTAGTTCATTTAATTCATTAAACTATTTGAAATCATTACCACTAATTAGTAAAAAATCAAAGTTTCCAAAATTGATTATGGCCTATTCAAAACCACGCTATACTAAAAGTATGTAAACAAAACCGCGTGATCAGCAAGTGAACACATATAAGACTGCATACGATTGGTCGTTAGCAAGGGGTTCGGCTGCTCAATCCAGACCCCATTAATATGCGATTTTAGGCGTAGTGAAATATTAGACTTAAAAGCCCTAATTATAAATGTAATCTTTGTACTCTTCTAATGGTCGTTAATATACCTGAACATATACTCCATAAACATCTTTTTAATTCGAGTTTTTCCTATCTTCATAAATCCCTTTTATTGCCTTGGAAACCTGTCCCTGTAGCTGTGCACGTAAACAACGCGTGTATTTGTATACTTCGAGTCCAGCGTGGTTTTGCATAAACAAAATTTTTGTTTTATTACCCTACTTATACTTCTTCCCATTCTTAGATGAGGGTTTCCGGTTATTTAGATATGCAGCGGAAACGTATAATATTTACAATTTTCCTTTATCAATTTTCACATTTTTCCGATAATATATTCTGTTAGAATAGAAAGTCAGTTTACATGTACTAAAAGTAACCCAAATTTGCAAAATCAAAAACCTGACAAAAAAATTGTCCTATGGTAAATTATAGTTATCAGATTTCTCAAAACATTCCTAGTCCAGTTAAAAAAACGTAAAAAAAAAATGGAAAATGAATCAAAGATGTCAATTTTCTTATATTGTGTAGAAATAAATTAGAAAAGCTTAACCTCAAATTGTCAAACAAGATTTTCTGAGCTTTTTCCGCCATAACTCGGCTCCCCAAAATAATACAAAAAATATAATTATATAAATTTGTGTTGCTTTTTTCAATCTATACAATTTAGTTTATATGACTTTTTTACGAACCGATTTATTGCCGTTTTCTCCTTTCTCGTGATATGTAACCAAACAATCAATTATCAAACTTCTGGAGCATGCTAATACCATGGATATATATAACTGGATACCTGACTCCCTATGTTGATGCGTTTCTATAGTGAAGGACAGCCATTTTATGTGTGACTTAGTAATACAAAGTAAATACTAGAAACATCTTACTTCTTCACATATATGTTCTTCAAAAAAAGCAAGCAGTAACATAACAAACAATATGGTTGCAGAACTGTCTGATCAGCAAAGAATTGAGTCATCAATAATACAGAAGCTCTAAAGAAAGAATGAAGAGAATTGCTATCAATCCCAAACAAATTAAAAAGATTCAGATCAGTTCGGAGAAACAATTGAAATATAAATCTATTATGAATGTGTCTGCGTTATATATACAAAAAACTAACTAACTTTTTTCGGTCACCAATTGGTCAACGCAAATGTATTCCTGCCTATTTCTTTGAAGATATGAAGAATATGAAATTAAACTTTGATTCCATTATAAAAATTGATTTCCTAGGTTTGATGTTGGTAATTCAACCAAAACAATTAAAAGACCAATAGTGTAGGGTAAAGTTTCTGAAATATTTGATATAGTAATTAATAAACGTGGAGAAAAGGGTAATGTTGACATTAAAATTATGGCAGATGGCAATTTTTTTTTTTAAATATCTTTTAGCATATTACTTGAGCTAGAAAATAACACAAATAAAAGAATGTTGAGATATAAGAATAGTGCGGACTTGAAAAATTTGTTAAAGCTACAAATGTAAAAAAGATTATTTTGTTATGTATTGTTCCTGATGTGAAGAAAAGTTATAGAAATCTAAATTTAATGAAAATTGTTGTGAATTAATTCTCATTCAAGTTCATCGGCGATTTAAAAATAATTTTCATTGTAAACGGTCAACAAATTGCTTCTGCAGTATCCTAGCCTATACTGCTATGTATATTTGCAAGAAAAACGGTAAGCAACTGTTATGAACATGATAATGATTTATTAGTTGGTATTGAAAATGGCGACAAGGAAAAAAACAATAACATTGATAAGTTTTTATTGCAGTTTATTTAATTTTAATTTTACATTTCTTAAATTAATTGTTAGAAATTGCAAATTTGAAAATAGAAAACAAATGCTTCAGGCTGAAGACGTATAAAAATTTAAGAAATTTCTTCAAAATATTTCAATCTAATGGAAGTAATAAGAAATTACTTTAGGGTTCTATAAATTTAAAACATACATTATACGTCGCTAACAGTAACAAGAAACCATTTAAATAATCCGGATAAAAATTGGTTCATTGGATCCGAAGTTAAGACAAAAAATGTGTTTTTAATAAACAATTAATATTTTTTAAATTAACTTACCAACATATATACAGCGCCTCCATTCTCTCAATTAACTATTGCAATAGTATATATTTGTGTGTTTAATTCCAGGTATATATTCAAAAGCAGTTTGTGTGATATTAGCATAAACGTAAGCCCTAAAACATCGGCCCTTGCAAATAATTAAAAAAAACTCATAAGATTCCTTCCAAACATTTAATAAAACTCTATACGTGTTAGTATTTTTTATGACTAGTTCCAAATCGACCTCTGCCTGCCATCCAAATAAAAGGTTCATTTACGTGCAAAAACAGTATAGTTAGGCAGACTCCAGATCTGTTTAAGTTGTATCCATAGATGCTTCGCAAAAGTAACACGGCAAGCGTGTCGTTGTTGAAGCCTCAATGTACCTAGCCGCCGTTATCAAAATACCTGGCAAAAGTCTTCAAAAACAAAAAAATCTGTACCATACCACGCCATCCGTAACGACAAAAAAAACTGAACAAACTTCACTCAGGGGTCTCAATCGCATAGGGAAGACTGAGAAGAAATTATTATTAGTTAAGTCGTCACCCACCCATCGTTATAAGCAAAAACCGCGTACAGCGGTAATAACCTTTGAGGCCGGCTTCTTAGGAGAAAAGACGGGCTTTGCGCGTTTCGGTTTTGTCATATTAGTAGGTTTGCCCATCTTTGCCTTCAACGGCAACTTAGCAGCGTTCGACTTGGCCAAAAACTTTTTGAAAGACGCCTTCTTGGTTTTAGCCGAAGCGGACTTTTGCAAGTAAAAAATTAATGAAACATTAAATAAAAACTCCCCTTTTTAAAAATTAACTGCAGAGAAACAATCAAATAATTTTTTTAAAAGCTTGATGTAAAAGATTGAACTTTCTTTTATAATGTGTAAAAATTTTATTCAATTATATTCAGGCGTTTTCTTGCTGAGTTTTATTCTGTAAACCCTTATAATAACGTAACTATTCTCCACCTTTAAAAACTATCACAACGACCAAACTTTCCATGTCAAATTTGAGTAAACACTAGAACAAAAAACAAACATAAAGCGCGGTATACCTCTAGGCAGCATCCTAAGCCCCTTATTGTATCTCCTGTATGTGAACGACGTGGGTTTGTGCTTTATAAAATGTAACCACTTTTTGTACGCGGCTGACACATTTATAGTGTCAATTCACAAAAACCTCAAATAAAAAATTAATCTTAATTTATCATAGTTCTAAATGCATTCATATGACTCCAATACCAACAAAATATAACTGAACAAAAAAAAATTGAAAATGTTAAATATCAGAGACACCTGGAAAATTTTGAAAACCTCATATTAGCCAAATCAGAAATAAATTATGACATCTTTTTTGCAACTTTTATTACTTGAAAAATGTTAAACCTGAACAAACCATAGTGACGATCTTCAAAGCATTGGTTGAGTTTCATTTCGCATGGAATCACGATATATCGCAACGCCTTTAATTATTTTCTAAACAGCCTTCAGAGTTAACAAAACACCTTTTTACCAACAGAAGAACTCAAGAATACCTGTTGATTCGTACAAATATAGAAAAATCTACAACCCAGCAGAAAGCAAAAAAGTAGAGTTTGATAGGAAAAAACATACACCCATATAGTTAAAAATATCTGCTTAATGTGAACAAGTTTTATAGTTTTTTTTATTGACGTTTCCTGGACCAATTTCATAGTTGTTATTAACGTATTAATAATTGGTAATAGAACACGTCTGTCTGTGTTATCGTAGTGATGTTAATATGTTGCTTATAAACTCCACACCAAATACAATACGTCACATATTTTTCAATTAATTTAAACATTATGCCAGTTAAATAAAGAAACGTCTGATTTGTATTTTTTTTAATTCTTCATTAGATTATCTTTTTAAATCAAATTTGCAGTTTGATTAATAATCAATAATTACTTACTCGGTTTATCACCATCCTTTAAACAATTTCGTAGTTGGTAATAAAATTCCATAAAATAATTCATACCAACCAATAAAAGAAAATGTTTTAAAATACACAAAGAAAAATAAAATCTCAAATGCATACTTTTCTATGCTTACTATATTAAATACCCAAAATAGTTTAAATAGAGGTTAAATAAAATCACTATACAGCAATCAAGATGATCGAAAATTTGATGCAATAAAGTTCATTCAATAACAATACACAATCTATCTATTAAAATATACAATACAAACGATTCTCAAGAAATATCCAATATGCGTTTTATTCATTAAATAAATATTATTACTATAGCATAATGTAAAATATAACAAAAGTCTGTATTTAAACATGAAATATAAATAACATTTCAATCTTCACACTTCACTCACAAAAACAAACTGTTAATGTTACACCGCGGATTTAGTTACAGAACAGATGAGGTTGTTTAAATTTGACATTATAGCAACTGGTTTATATAAATAATTTCTTTACATAAAATACACGCATTTTTCTGTTTATAACAGCATACTAAATAAATGAATTACCACCATGTATTTTAGTTATCTATTTAAATTCAAATTCGGAAATTCACATCAATTAAATCCAGTTTGGAATTAATAATTTGTATTTTTATGATAACAATTTATTATAATTTGCAATGGAAAATTTTAAATTATAAAAATATGTATGCTTGATTGATTGCTACATTATCCTTACATTGAAATTCTTCTTTCAAATAAATGCTGTTATGAACGAGTGAGTTGGTAATATAAAATAGCTTTCATAACAATAGAAAAATTATAAATAAAATAGATGATTTTAAATCTGACCCTAAAATCATAAATGCTGGTCCTAAATCAAGGTTCTGGTTTTTCGCCAACTTTTTTCTTTATTTACATTAATGAACTTCTTCAAATAACCAAAATACAATAGAACGTTTTGAAATATCTAGTTTAGAATCTGTAACATCAATAAACAAAGACCTTAAAACAAAATCTGAATCGGATACTTCCTTATTATTAAACCTAACAACAAATCCATATCCAAATCTTCTTCAATTTATCTTCTAGAGGTTACAATCTCACATAATCTTATTTAAAACGACCAAGTTGTTGAAACAGCTTCAAAAGTATCTAGAAAACTAGGATTTCTTAATATGTATATGTAAACTGTTTTTTACTTCTGTTCAGCTTTTGTATTTAATATAGATAGTGACGTCATAATCAGTTTTTTTTTAACAGAACACCTTGTATATTCTGCTCTTTATTTTTAGAAAGAGAATTTTTCAACAATTATTTAAAAAAATTACAAAGCTTATTATAATCTGTCACTATTGTCAGATTTTAAAGTGTGATGTCATCATGTAAAATCGTGATTTCCAGCCAATCAAATGCCGCAAATGTTTTTTAGGACGTCTTGCCTCTAAATCGTCGATTCGGCCCGCATTTTAGAGCCGAAACAGACGGTTTCGGTAAGGACAGACAAAAAAAGTTTTATAGGTCTGCGACTTGCGCTTTTCAAAATATTAATTAAATTACTGAATCATTTGAGATCATGATGGTTTAGAAACTATACAACTTAATGTTGCAGATATTTGCATTTCTTAGAACATTTTCATGAATATTTCTAAAAAAATACACATTTCCATGTAAACAAATATTTATTGGTAGTACAGGCTTGCCAAGAATTCAACAATTAATCACAAAATTCTTTAATATTTTTTTTCAACCGCATATCAATAGTGATTTAAACTTTCCAATGTATTATTTTCCTAGAATTATAATCCTCAACTATTCAAAGTCTTCTCAAATCTCGTAAACAATGTCATTGTAGTTTCACTCGTTGAAATTCAAAGATAATCGGGGCTATTCTCTATGTACATTGCTAGAATGTAAGCAAGATATATTGCTAGCTAACAATATGAACTGTCATTTTAACAAATCTTGCTAGCTAACAAAATGACCTTTCATTTTAACAAATCATGATTAATAACAATACGAACTGTCACTTTAACTAAATAAATTTTTATATATATTATTGTTGTTTTATCTAGAGATTTGCCACGCCTCCTTATGTGATGACCGTTTATATCTTTAGCAAACAAAACTTGTTAACATGACAGTTCATATTGTTAGCTAGCAAGATTTGTTAAAATGACATTTCATATTGTTAGCTAGCAATAAATGTTGCTTACATTCTAGCAATATGCATAGAGAATAGCGCCGATTATTATGTTATGTTGTTGACATATTAATTAATTCCTAAACAACAGATTAAAATTAAAAAAAAAAGCATAATTTTTAAACCTATTTATTAAGATGATTATAGAACAGTATACAATAAACGCTTCATTATCATCGTACACTTAATAATTTGCTAAAAGCGCCAGCTGTTATTGGAAATTTGCCATAAATTTCTCTATTACCAGGAAGTTATACATTCATATTTATGTCTGCTTTTCCCCTTCGCATATAGTAATGTAAATTACACGATTAATTCGTTTCATATTTACTGCCATAAGGTAATCACTTAGTCCATCGCCAAAGCATGCAGATAAAATAAAAGTAAACACCGCAACAGCCCTTTCACATTTTATTAATTTTTAAAATATCAAACAAATCCTTTGTGCTGAAAAATACAACCATTTTATGTCCTCACGGATGCATTTTATTAATGAACTATAATATTCCATAACACAAAAATATGTATTAAAAATATAATGATTCGATTCCTGCTTTCCGTATTATTTGGGATAATGCAATCTCTTCGATGTTTCTTTCTTTACTTTTCCCGCCCGACCCATCCCATTCAATAAATGACAAAGAACAAATCGTCTATAAAACTAGAATTTAATTTGCCCTCTTCGGACAAGAATCCAATTAGAGAGCCATGTCCGTCAAATGCATTCCTTGTTCGTTAAAAAAGTCAGCCCCTCTTCCAATTTAATAACATACTCTCCCTAGGTACTAAATTGAATTAAAATATGTTTTAGTCTATATTAAATTTATAGCGAAGTCTTATTACTTTTTTAACCACTATGTAGAGATTAAAATAGTATAGCAATCATACTTTATCTTGAATGATGTCTTTATAACTTGTTAAAAACACAACTAAATTGGATTTATATTAATCATTATTGAATCTAATATTAAACTACGACATACATGCGGGTACATAATGATGGTCTCACAAATTGAATATCATAAAGATTCCTATTTGCTGCATAAATATTGAATCGTTTATGGAACACAATCACATTTTCGCAATATTGAATAACGTTGATCCTATGTGTGCAGAGTAAATTGATATGAATTAGAAATCATAAAAATGAATGAGGATCGAATAAATTGTGATTATTAAATATTGCTTGGTCACTTATTGGTGACCTTTTTATATCAAAAATTCGGCACACATGCCATCATCTTAATAATGATGTATGTCTGTAAGTGGAAACGTCTATCATCAATATTACTATATATTATGATAAGAGAGATAAACATAATAACAATTTTCCAAGTAAAATAATGACTTATTTATATTACGTCATATAATAATGAGGTTGCCATTAAATATACATTACTATTGTTCCAATCACTGTTACAAAAACTGTAGGGTAAATCTGCACAGGTTGAATTAATGGGTACCCATTAGTATGTGTTTTATTTGAGATATGTGTCACAAATTTAAATCGTCATAAAATTAGAATTTCTGTAATTAAACAATAATTTTGGCAATCATGCTAATCGAAACACAAAATTAAAAGAATTACAGTAAATGTTAAATCTACCATTAGTTAGTCTTAATACTTGAGTTGGATTCATAATAAAAAGTAATGTCTTTAATCTCATTTTTAAATTGTACAAAACGTACGTGAATTGGTTTTGTATATGTTTAGAACTTTGTTTATTTTATTATGCTACAGTTTAATTTTAAAATTTAATAAACAATTGTTGATTTTAAATTCTCTTTATTTCAAATTATAATGATTACATTAATATAAACGTTTGCAAGTGCGTAATTATTTGAAGAAGTACGTAAAGAAATGAGCTTAACCAAATTAAAATATAACCTAATTATATAAAAACAGCATTAACAATTATTCATAATTCAAATAAAACTTGAATGTAAAATTTGCCATAAATTCAAATATTATTATATATTATTTCAATTCAATATACGGATGGATTTACACAAAGAAGGAATTTTGATAGATAAATATAGAAATTTATTAGAAACCAGTAATATCGAAATAATTACTAAGTAAATAACTTTTTACCCTTGTAAAAAATTGACTATGTTCATTACATCCACTCAAGTTTTCAATTGACTAGATCTCATACAGATGTCAAAAGCCAATAAAAGTGGTAACCACTTAGCAAAATATCAAAAGATAAGGTAGGTGTTATAACGTTTATCTAGAATAACACTTTATTTCGATTAATTAAATAAGGCACTCTGGATTAGTGTTAATTGTACTGGTTGAAGCTGTTCCCAACAGAACACATCAGTAACGGTTTGACCAGTTCCTAACAGTCATAACAGTCAATTCCAGCTGCTGTCCACCTAATACAAATTAAAATCTTTTTTTGAAAGCAAGAAAGCCTATAGAGTGTGTAGTATTAGATCAGTTAGTAACAAAAAATGATAAGAATGCTTATAATTGTAGTACAGTATCCACTTTTCGTCGCAAGTTAACATACAATTATTAAATTTCATTACGTTATAAATTAGCTAAACAAATAGTAAAATGGATTGATTTGTTATAATTTGACAATAAATGTAAAAATTCAAAGATTTGATTGATAAATCTATGCATTTTTTGTCCTTTTTTCAAATGAGACCAATTTCGGGTTCTTCCTCTTTCAAAAACTATTTAAGTATTTTTGCAATCAAAAACGGCAAAGTTACAGCCGTTTTTCTGTGCGGCTGTCAACAAATAACCGCGCTACTCCCAAAAAAATCGAGCAATGCGTCAAAAAGTGCGAAGAAACTGCGTTTTCAAAAATCAAAACGCCCATTCTCCATCTCTAAAAAACGAAAAAGTTACGGCCGCCCCAACGCAAAACCGTACTTTCCTGATGAGACTTCAAATTTTTAGCCCAAAAAAAGCAACAGCGAGAAAGTTGATTTTAGCGCGAGCACGTAGCAGATTCGGATTCCGCCGTATTTTCCAGTGAGAAACTATCATGATTACCAGTTGGTTCTATGCTAAAGATATTTATATTTATTAATTGCACAAAATATATTAATAACTGTGTGCAGGTTCAATTTATAGAAAAGATAGCCTTTCATTTACACTACATATCGCTCACTACTGTTGTGGCTAAAGCTTATCAACTTTTAGGATTTGTCAAGCGTAACTCTAAGGAGTTTTGTGACCATCGTACTCTAATTATCCTTTACAACGCTCTAGTACGTCCCCATCTCGAGTATTGTTCCAATGTGTGGTCACCATACACCGCCGTCAGTAAAGGAAAAATTGAACAGATTCAAAAAAAGTTTGTTCGTTTTTTGGCGTATAAATGCAACATTGCAGGCAGCTACACGGAACTGCTCTCTACATTTAACATGACTAGTCTTGAAAAAAGACGTTTTAATTTTGACGTGACACTAGTTTTTAAAGTGCTTCGTGGGATTATTGACTGTCCTGACTTGCTCAGCTCTATAGGTATTCATGTTCCAGCTCGAGTTTTACGCAATGACTATTTATTTCATATACCGTTCAAACGCACTGATTATGCGGTGCACTCTGCATCTACACGTATTTTGCGGCATGCCAACGAAGTTAAAGTGGATTTTTTTAAAGATTCTTTTAATACCCTGCGACGTGCACTTGTCACCCATACGTGACCTTTTTTATATTTTGTAACTATTTAAGTTTTATTCTTATTTTTAATATTAGTTGTTTTATGTTTAATTTATGTTTTTTAAATTGTAAATATATACTTATTTTGTAATGGCTTCCGTTGACTAGTAAATAAATAAATAAATAAATAAAACATTAGCAATGCAAAAGACGAGATAGACCAGATCATCACAAATGTAGGACAGTAGAACAAAAACAACATACAGCGTGACAAAGAAAAAAGTCTCAGTAACTTTTGCGCGGTAGTTGCAAAGTATCAAAATCATTAGTTTATTTTGGATCGGCAATTATTGAATAGAATGTTTTAATAGTATAAGGAAAAGCAGCCTATACTTGAAAATCAAATTTTAACAAAAAGGTTTTATAGATATGCAAAAGCTGCACAAAAGAAAAAAGTTGTTCTATTTAAAAATACCGATTCGTTGTTTAATTTAATATTAAATTTTAACATCAAATTATGACTTTAAAACAGTAAAAAACTTATTAAATTAAATTAAAATTAACCATGTAAGAAATAACCCAACCAAATATTGTTTCCTATAACCTAAAAACTACAAAATCCTCTGTCATATTTGTGGATATTGTTTTTGGAAAGTATAAAGTATGAAGGGTGCTATCATCTGCTAAACTAAAACTCATTAATAAATTATGGTATTCTTTAACTTTTAAGCAAATGGAATATAATTATACGCCGTAGTTTGTTCGATAGAAATAAAGATTATAATTTCTTATCAAATTTTCAAAAAAAAAAAATATGTTGAGCTTTCACTTGACTAAATATCACATTTTGTAATAATAAAAAAAGACACAGATAAAAATGTTAAACGTTGTTTTGTATCCTAGGAACATAAACAATTTTAGTCATGGCCAAATACACAATAGAAGAGCGCAATAAAATTGTCCAAACCTATTATAAAAATTAAAAAAAAAAACGCATTTCATAAACATGTTGGTGCTCAAAATTCACCTTCCAAGCGCTTATTTTGTAATTTGATCCAAAAGTTCAAGCAAACTGAGTCCGTAACTAACGCCAAAGTACCTCAACATACTCGTAGCGGTCGATTTGTGCAGAATATAGTCAATATTTGTCCAAGTGTAACTGCAAAACCAGAAACATTAATTCATAATCAATCGCAACTGGGTCTTACGTACTCCACTATGCAATAAATTTTGAAGAATTTATTTACTCTTACATCCTTACATAATCCAAATAATACATGAGCTGAAACCTAAAGATCATTTACAGCGTCCGGTATTAGCCAAACAGATGCAGAAACAAGAAAACTGATTTTCGCAAAAGATCTTCTTTGGTGATAAGGAGCATTTTCATCTAAACTGCTACATAAACAAGCAAAACTGCCGCATTTATTAGGAAAACTAAAAAAAGTTAAAAAAAAAACCTCAAAATAGTGTGGTATGGTGTGTGCCTTGTGGTTTGTTGACATAATTGGCCCGCATTTTGTTAAAAACAATGCAAAAAATTCTGTTACAATCACTTCAGTTCGCTATCATAGCATGATAATAAAAATTTTATAGGAGCAGTTAGAAAATAATGATACTAAAGATATTTGGTTTCAACAAGACGTTGTTACAGTCATGCAGTAGCAGAAACATTAATGTTATTACGCAGATAATTTCCAGGCCGCGTTATCTCAAGGAAAGGTGACATCAATTGACCTCCCAAATTGTGCAATATCATTCCTTTAGATTTCTTTTGGTTATTTGAAGAGTAAAGTTTACAGAAATAAAGCAAACACCATTGCAGAGCTGAAAGAAGAAATTCGACGCGCTAAGTAGTGCAGGTTTAATGAGGCATTAAACCTGCAGTATACCAAAATGTTATCAAAAATTACGTTAATATTAAGCGGTCATTTAAACAATGTTATTTTTTATGTGTAATTGTAATGAAGCGACCTAACATACTAAACACAAAAATACATATTTTGTAAAATATTGTTTGTGTTTTCTTAATACATTAATATAGAAACTGAATCACCCTTTGTTAATCTTCTTCAATTTAACAATTGGACTATTGTAAGAACATCATACTTTTTCTTCTTATTTGCATGCGATCAATGATAGTAATTTATAGATTTAAACAAGTTGTCATAAATTACTTCTTTTACACTAAAATAATTTAAATAAAGATATTGTCAAATGATTACTTATTTATACTTTTTGCTGATAAAAAGCTCACATGTTTAATTAATTAAAAGATTATATGTAAGCCCGATATCATATTCCAAATATTATTTGTTATTTCAGCAATCAATAAAAAAATATTTTAATGAATGGTTTAGTTTGGCTATGTTTACTAAAGATATCATTCCCTTTCGATTAGTATAAATAAATACATTTAATAGATTAAATCACATCATTATTTATATATAAGATGGATCAGCATTTCTTATCAGTTGAATAAACATCAACATGTCTAGATTTGAGAAATGTCTCGTATTTTTATCATGTTTTAGGCAGAATGAATGTATGGACTGTCGACATGTAGTAGTATACAAGTCCGCTTATCTGCCTCCCTAAGGAAGCAGTGTTCCGCAGGGAGTTACCTTAGCTAAATTATGAGAAAACTCCGGGGTGATGTAAACTTATGTTTTAAGAACTCGGGCCCGAATAAAATGATTTATTCCAAGAACGGTTATGTTCCGTTTTTATTGTATTTTCTAAATTGCGAGAGGCGCTGCTCGGCTATTTTTCTCATTAAACTTTTTCTCAAATGAAATTTATGTGGTAATGTTATTACATATTAAATTTCCTCAGCGCATATAATAAACAATTTATTTTGAACAGAACGGAAAATGCATCTTACTAAAATAATGTGAGGTACTGATGCTACTATTATTACAACATAAATCAATATAAACTATTACAAACCATTTATCAATAATGATCTCTCTTTAAAATATCACTGCAGGCTAATATACTTTTATTTAATAAAATGAGAACTGCATTAGCATATAGATGAGAAAGTAGATTAAATTATCATTTATTTATTCTATTTGTGCTTATACAAACGATGTTAAATTTAATCTTCATTGAATATTTATTAATTAAATATTTTGCTTAATGAGACAATATTATAATAAACACTTATAAAAAATGCGTTTTAGTCAAAGTTACTAAATTGTAATTACTAATATTGTTAAGAAACTTATGTTTTAATTATTTGGAAAAAAATTCATATTCCAATTTTTTATATTTTAGACCAACTAAAGTTTTAACAATTCTATGTAAAAAATGTAGTAAGCCATTTAATTGCAAAATACCCTGTTTACATTTCTAACATTACAAATATGGTTGAGGCTGCTTTACAAAATTTAAATCATTCATTTATTAAAACTGATCATCCTATTATAACCAAACCTTAACCGCGCCTTATCTCGTCTATAATTATTCTAAGATGAACATTCCAAAAATGAAACAATTTCTTAATAATTTAGATAATAATATTTATTGCATATATTCTAAAGTTTTCCATATTGCAGCAAAAAATTTCACAAAAATCATTCATAAAATCATCAAAACCAAATTAAACCAAAACAAAATAACTTGTGATCTTATCAGACTAAACAAGCAGTTAATAAAAAATAATAAACTTTTAACAAATGCATCAGAAATTGTTCCGGTTAAACTAATCAGGTTTATAAAAAAGATCGTAAACACAGCAACAATCTAATTCAAAGTAAAAGAGAGGACTGGCAGGAACAAAGCAAGCAAATGTGATTTATTTCTCAACTTTCCATAAACAACAAAAATTTCTATAAATTCGTTGAAAGATAGTTCAAAATCTTCAACCTCCTCTTCAAAATGATGAAAACAATTTAGTTATTATTCCAAAAAAGCAGATACTTTTGCAAACCAATTTGCATCAAACCCTTCTGTTCTAAACCCACCTATTGTTGTAGCTAAAATGTCAATTAAAGGTAAAATAATAGGTCCAATTCACTTTAGAAAACGTGTAGTCAAAAGCTTTATTCTTAAATTAAATACCAAAAAAGCATCAGGTATAAAAGATCTGTTACTTAATATTCTTAAAACCTTAAAGAGTAATTCCACAATAGTTCGAACAAACGTCACCACATAAACATCTCCAATTTTGCTAAAATTTTGTACACATGTATTGAAGTACCAAAATATGATAATTCCTAATTACTATGTTTCAAAAGTATCAAATTCAAATTTCAAGTCTCCAGGTGTAGCAGAATCAAAGATATTAAATTTTCAATAAAATGGCATTTTTCCCATTTTCATCGAAACATTTCAGAAAACTAAAGGGATCGTGTTCTTCGGAAAGATTCCTTTAATTACACCTTTTTGAATATGTTTTCGACTATTTTTTGCTTAAAATTTTTGAAATCGTCATACTGTGGTACCCCAAACATGTGTACAAACTTTGAGCAAAATCGGAGATGTCAATGTGGAGACGTTTGTCCAAACTATCGTGGAATTACCCTAAAGCCTTATCATAAAACCTTTCCAAATTGTTGGAAAATTGCAAATTTTTTGGCAAATATATTCATTTTCATATTGTTAAGTTCTTAGAATAAGATAACTTTATCTCAGATTTCGGTAAGACCTTCTGACATATGTTATTCAAGACAGTGAGATAGCTCAGTTATAGAACGTTAGCTCAAATTCAAATTTCAAGTCTCCAGGTGTAGCAGAATCAAAGATATTAAATTTTCAATAAAATGGCATTTTTCCCATTTTCATCGAAACATTTCAGAAAACTAAAGGGATCGTGTTCTTCGGAAAGATTCCTTTAATTACACCTTTTTGAATATGTTTTCGACTATTTTTTGCTTAAAATTTTTGAAATCGTCATACTGTGGTACCCCAAACATGTGTACAAACTTTGAGCAAAATCGGAGATGTCAATGTGGAGACGTTTGTCCAAACTATCGTGGAATTACCCTAAAGCCTTATCATAAAACCTTTCCAAATTGTTGGAAAATTGCAAATTTTTTGGCAAATATATTCATTTTCATATTGTTAAGTTCTTAGAATAAGATAACTTTATCTCAGATTTCGGTAAGACCTTCTGACATATGTTATTCAAGACAGTGAGATAGCTCAGTTATAGAACGTTAGCTCAAATTCAAATTTCAAGTCTCCAGGTGTAGCAGAATCAAAGATATTAAATTTTCAATAAAATGGCATTTTTCCCATTTTCATCGAAACATTTCAGAAAACTAAAGGGATCGTGTTCTTCGGAAAGATTCCTTTAATTACACCTTTTTGAATATGTTTTCGACTATTTTTTGCTTAAAATTTTTGAAATCGTCATACTGTGGTACCCCAAACATGTGTACAAACTTTGAGCAAAATCGGAGATGTCAATGTGGAGACGTTTGTCCAAACTATCGTGGAATTACCCTAAAGCCTTATCATAAAACCTTTCCAAATTGTTGGAAAATTGCAAATTTTTTGGCAAATATATTCATTTTCATATTGTTAAGTTCTTAGAATAAGATAACTTTATCTCAGATTTCGGTAAGACCTTCTGACATATGTTATTCAAGACAGTGAGATAGCTCAGTTATAGAACGTTAGCTTAGCACGCTAAGAGTCCGGGGTTCAATCCCCAAAACATGATAAATAATAACTTGCTCTTTGTCCACCAGGGTAATTTGAAAATGACCTAATAAGCAGTTGGTCACGTCAACTCCCTTTAATCAAGTCGTAAGACAATGCAATGTAAAATAGCTGTAAAACGCACAATAAAGAAAAAAGTTAAATTCTACTTTAGAATAACTTGGAAAAAATCTTGCAGTAGTAGACATTTTCAAAGGGTATAGCATCTTAACATTATTAACAAACTCTATTTTATAGATTTTGACCACAAATCTGTAAGTCTTATCAGAAGTTTTCTTGACAACAGAAAATGTATAGTTACAATTGATGGTTCTGATTCTCACCACAAAATCATAAACGTTGATGTTCCTGGCATTAATAAACTATAAATATGGTAAAACGTCTTAAAATTTCTATCTCTTCTAAATTCCATTCAACAACAAGCGATTTAAATCATTACCAATCCTTTGCGTTTTCTATAAAAAAAAATTTAAACCGTACCATTGACAAATGTAATAAGCTTTAAAATTCATTATTTTCCAAGACTAATCGGTAAACATTTAATGTTCACAAATGTAGATTCACTCGTGGAAATTCAAAAGTATTCTTATGTTGTGATATCTTAAGTAACTCCTAAGTATAATTTTTTTAAATTAATAAAAAAATTATATTTTCTACTTAATAGAACACCCTGTATGTTTTTTTTCTAGATTAGCATGTTTTGTATTATAAAATTTAAGTACAATTTAATTTCTATCTAAAAAAAATTCATTTTTCTATGTTTTATTCAACTTTATGTAATAATTTATAAACAAGCAAAAACAATGTATACAAAACATATCAGTAAAATATGCGTTATCTAGTGATATTATAAGCTTCAGATAAAAACTACTTCACTTAAGAAAAAAAGCAAAAAAGTACTCAAAAACGCTGTATGAGGTGTATAATAAACAATAATGCAATTGGTCTACAATTTAAAGAATCATACTTGTCTCCCTTTTTAGGTATAGGTTGAACATTAGCAATCTTCCAACAGTTCGAAAATATTTCTTTTTTCATTATTTAAATAAGGTTTAATGTCTATTAAAAATATTTAAAAGTCTGTATTTATTTCTGTCATGTCCAGAAGCCTGAATAATTGTGTCCAACCACTTAAAATACAGTAGTAAGATGTGAACAATAAAAAAGCATTCTCATTTCTATCGCTACAAAATAAAAAATAAAAATAAAAAAAATAGAAGAATTGCAACGTTAAATGACTCAATTTTTAAAAATCAATCGGCACTTGTCTTGTATTATGAGAAAATGCATCTTTAGTTTGAAGATATAGTTTAACCAGGGTCGTCGCAAGGAATACAACCATCTGTATGCAAAACATAGATATGTCTTTTCATAGTACACTGACCACCATCCCGAGAGCTCTGAAAAAATATTTATTTTGCCGTAATGTTTTGTATTGACATGCGATTTTACATCTTATCAACATTTTATTGCTATAATGCGAAAAAGTTTTTATGGCCTAAATTGGTTTTAAGAACAAGCAATACTTCATTGAATAAATATATATTTGAAGGTATATTTCTGAATGACCACACATTTTACTAAGTTTGTAAATATAATATAAAGTAAAATTTTATTATTTATTAATAAAAAATGAAAAATATAAAAAATTTCAAGTTTGGATACTTTTTCATTACAAATCAAATATTTTCTATTACGTTCTAACTGTCTTTTTATAGAATATTAATCAAATAAATTTACAAATAAATGTAAATAAATATTTTAATTAATCTCAATTAATGAAGTAAAATTTGCAATAAATTATTATTAATATCTATTAATAAAATTAATTATTCCTTTTGGCGAATTAAAAAGAACTTTTCACAATCATCTCACTCTTTCTTCACTAACAAAACAAACAAAAAATGATTATCATTTAATGATATTTTAAACATCCTATAATATATAATCCTATTATTTAGGGTGTTCAAAAAGAAACATATATGGTCATGACATTTTTTTAAGTACACAATTTGATTACCCATGTTATAATGAACGTAACAATCTAAATTTAATTGCAATTTTCAATATTTATTATATACAACCCCGTGATAATTTAAAATATAATTTATTTTATTAAAATTGTAATTGCGGAAAGTATATGTCATAAATAAAAAAAAAAAAATTATGTAAAAACTAGTATTGGATAATCCTATGCTGATAAAATCACATAGTTCTCAAATTGGCACTCACTCTACATATATAAAATAAATCGCTGAATTCAAAATTACATTATCAAACAAGAAATAAAGTTCTGTCAATCGCAACGTGCAGTAATAGACCGCAAAAACTAAAGAACATCTAGAAGAGCTGAAACATGAACTGAAACATATTAAATGAGACTTAGTTGGACTATGCAAAAAGAGTATGCAATAAGAAAAAAATACAACATTAAACTCGATCCACGTTCTTAACCAAAACAACGCAGCCACCAAATATCACAACGCAGGAATAGCTTTTACCACAAACAAAAGCATTAAACACCTAATAACCAACTACCACCCATTATTGAATAGAGTAATACAGATATATGCACCCACAAACAAGGCATGAGACAAAGGAATAAGACAAAGGAATTGAAAAAAATTACAAAATTACAAAATTATAACATCTGCTATTCGTATGGAAAACTCACAATACAAAATAATCTCAAGGTATCTTAACGTTAAAATTTAATAAAAGTTAGAAGGCACTACTGAGCACATCAAAAAATTTGGTCTCGGTATAAGAAAGAACCCCCAAGAAATTTCTTAAAAAAACCGCTACAAAATAAATAGACATAAAAAAGCCCGGGCTCGACAACTAAAAAAAAAAAAAAAATTTGCTCCAACAAAAAACTAATATCTAAAGACGTAAAAGTCCTAATTTAATCATAACCGGTTAACAAAACGACAAGCTAGTCAAAGCAATCTCAATAAATACTATACTAGAAAGGAACAAACTTATAACAAAGCCAAGATACCCTACAAACAAAAAAATAAAGCTAAAAAAAGAAGAATATCAAAAAGACTTAACCCGGCGTTGCATAGGTGGGGTATAATAAACCCCACCAACTTTAAACACAACAAAATTAAAAGAAAATGATTCCGCACAAAGCCGTAGGCTTCAGTACCTTCCTAAAATTTATCGCTCTGTACATTTCCGGTGTTTTTTTAATTATAATTAGACTTGCATTAAAGTAGCATATGTGTAAAGTGCTTGTTACAGTGCTCAAACCCCACCTTAGTACTTATCTATTTTATTTTTACAGCTGAAACCCCAACTTAGTATCTATGTATTTTAAAGTTATACCTCAAACTTCCAGCTTATTATTTGTCAATGGCCATTGACAATGTTTTTTTCTTTTTTAAATAATTTAGAAATAAATTTCCAAATTATATACAAATACAACAAAAAAATTTCAATAAAAAAAAGAAAATTTCTCAAAAAATTAGGATTGGAAATTAGTTAAGCTTTTCATAAATGTTAGAAAAGAAAATCAACTAATAAATCGAGTACTAGTTAAAAAAATGCATAATTTTGCGGCTTCTATAACTTCAACTTTTTTAAAACCGAAAAAAATGTTTTGAAAGATGTATGGAGTATCCAAGAATTAAAGATAAAAAATTAAATTGTAGCAAATTTGCAAATTAAATTTTTTTTATACTTTTCAAATAAACATTTTTTGTTTATTTAAATTACATTATTGTAATGCTAAGAAAAAAATGTGATATTTTTTTTTAGTTATAAAATTATTTTTTTTTTTTTAAACTTAATTTTTTAGGCATTTTTTGCAACTTTTTTCTACAAACTCAAATAAAACTTTACAATTTTTTTTTTTTTAATTTAAGAATCTACCTGCAGATTTATTTAAAAACAATAAACCTAATTTTTTGTTTTTTTTTTAATTTAATAATTCTTAAAATTTACTAAAATTGAGAACTTAAGATTTTTTTCAAGTTTGTTTATAAAAATTTTTTGTTCATTTTATTTAATTTTTTGATACATCTAAAAGAAAATGCGATACTTTGTTTTTGTTATTAGTATTATTTGTTTATTTATATTTCAGTTTGAAAAAAAAGTTTTTTTTTGGTGAATTTTTTATACTTCAGCAAATTTTGAAATAAATTATAAATAAATATTTACAAAAATATATTTTTTATGTGAGTACATAACTATAGCTTGATTTAAAAATAATTTATATTTTTTTATCAAAAAATGTTAAAAAAATAAATAAAAATAAAGTGATGTTTATTAAACCCCACCTTATCATACATGTCTCAAAAAACCACCTAGGCAACGCCGGGTTAAAATTGGGACGGATAAAACATCTAACCGAGATAAATATCAATCAGCCAGACCACAAAATCAAAATAGACATACGTACAACCACAAAGAAAACATGCGCAAAAGCAAAATAATATTAATAATTCCGCATTTCTGATAAAAAGAAATATTGACTGTTGGAAATCTAAATAATAAAATTTAAAAATCAGAGAAGATGTCACCGTAAATAACACCAAATTAATAAAAAACACAATAGAAGAAAACCCTAATATAAAAGTCCTAAAATCCAAATTGTCGACTGACAGATCAAAAATCACCAAAATAAAATACAACAAAAAAAATCATGAAAGAGACTAAAAACTTCTACAAAATATTATGTACATGCAAATCAAGCAATCCCAATTTAAATAGTACGGCAAATATCTAAAATGCTGGCTTAGAAAATGAGCCACAAACTATACTACCAGAAATAAGATCAGCTTTGAGACAAATAAAGAACAAGAAATGTCCAAGAGAAGATTACAAAATCACAAAACAGCCAAAACGCTCAAAACAGAAGAAAAATCGACAAATTAAACAAGTGCTTGTACAAAAAAAAAAACCTGATAAATAGTAAAATAAAAAGATTTTATAGTTTAAAAAAACGCTAATATTATAATATAAAAACTATTCACAGAAATAACACTTGTGTATTCTTGTGATTAGTTTGTATAACTGTGATAATAAGCTGATTAGTCGGCAATCATAAGCAGAAACTACAGCACTACATATCAACTACAAACTAATAAAGTGTTTTTTTTAAGCTATGGACGTAGCCAAACTAGACTCATAATATTTAAACATCCTGAAACATACTTATAACAATGCGTCTTTCCATGTAAAAATCGACAACAACCTGATTACAAACAGAACTCTAATCTAAAAAAGAGTTTTTCACAAAGATCCCATCTCCCCAAAAAACACATAAAACTAGAAATAAATTTGAACAAGACCAACATTATGAGTACCAGCAAAGTAGTAGTCCAAATAGACAATACAACGTGGATACGTTTATCTTGGCCACAACATCAAAGCTAGAGCAAATTAAACGGCAAAAGTGAATTAAAAAAAAAATGGTTTAACATGGGCAGTATTTGAAAAATTAAGCTTTATCCTAAAAGACATTAAAAGAAAAGTTTTTAAAGCATACCAGCAATAACGTACGTCTAGAAGCAATGACACTCATAAAACAAACTACAAATAGGTTAAAGACAAACACAAAAAGCAATAAAAAGAGCAATGTTGGAAACCATTTTAAAAGGCGAATTAAAAAACAAGGAGA
Organism: Tachinus rufipes; assembly: GCA_963932245.1. Taxonomy (NCBI): domain Eukaryota; kingdom Metazoa; phylum Arthropoda; class Insecta; order Coleoptera; family Staphylinidae; genus Tachinus; species Tachinus rufipes. Next base: position 62,767,862 of record OZ010745.1, on the reverse strand, counting down.
TTTGAAAAATAAGGAAAAAGTTGAGAAATGAAATATAAAATTTATCAAAAACTTAAAAAAAAACCTATTCACAACAAAACTTGCTAGAACAACCTATTAAAACATCGTTAAACATAGATAAAAACACTAAAAATGTTATTGACAATTTTACCAACAAATTAATTGCATTCTTTTTAACTAGAGATTTAATTTGGAAAATAAGCAAAGTTACCAGTGTCAAAAATGAGCACTACCGTCAGATTTTAGGGTATAATATAAATCGAGATTTATATCAATCAAATACTGCAAACAAAATTGGCATTGCGTCTCTAAATCGTTGTTTCGGCCCGTATTTTGGCCGCTTTATTTACAATAAGACTTGCGGCCCTGCGTTTAACTTTGTATCAAGTTAAACAATGCTAGTTTGACGCTTTATGTTTCATTTGTATATAACCCCAATCCTAACTTAATTTTTATATGTGTCTTTGTAATGAAAAAAGGTAAAAATAAAACTAATAACAATTTTAAGTTCCAAATATCATTCTGAAAACATCAACAAATTTTTTCCATGTTGTTATAAATCACCCCCTATAGTATTAAACAAAATAACTCTTCTTTTATAACACCATGTATTTAAATTCAAATAAAATACAACGTATAATACAATTGTTTATTTAGTAATTAAGCTTTTCTATTCAAAAATCCAATCTATGCAAATTATATAAATAAGGACTGGCAATATAATGACATCATTTATTTCTCAACAAGTATCGTCGGATAAAAATTTGTAAGGAAGCGAGTGGGAGAACGACTATTACAAGTACTAGAACTAGCACCAATTATACTGGAATTAACTAGGTGTGGATGATTCTATTTCGAGACAAACAACGCTGATACTCAAGGAGGCGTGCTTATATCTCCATAAACTAAATAATTTTTAATTTACTGAAAAATCCTTCATAATAGTTATGTTAAAATGATAAAATTAAGTATCATTGAGTTTAAGAATTAAAACAAAAACCATAAAAATGCATATTTTCCAACTAATTAGATAATAAAAAATGTTGTAAAAACTAATATTGTAGAAGCAAATTGAATAACAACATACAATATATCATATAATCAAGAAACAAACAAATTTAATACTCTAAAAGTTAAAGCATTTATGCAGTTAAGAACTTAATTTTAATAGAATGATGGTGTAATTAAAGGATGTGATGTGCTAGTAAAATAAACAGGAACCTGCGCCACTGTTTTTGTCAATTCCAAACGCAAACAATCCGTGAGTAACACTGGCAACAGACGTGCTTCAGACAAATGAATGGAGTAAGGGTGGGGAGAAATCCACAGCTTTTGTTCTTATTAATTAAAGAGGTCTTCGGATATAAAATAAAAGACGAGCATTTAAGAAAAGGAATAACAATAGCCGGTAATCATACGGGTTTGCAAGGGAAAAAAAAGATAAATGTTAAAACAGGACGGATCGTAAATTGGGAAATCGAGTGAAAGCACAGGACACGTCCAGTTCATTAGTTTAGTGGGTTTGCTCCTACGGGCGGTAGAGGTTTAATTAGCGTTACATGTCCAAGTAATCGTCTCCAACAATCAAGAAGAAACTTATATAGATCGGTATTCAACTATATCCGTGATTGGAATACTCTGTTATTCAATGAAAACAAAGCAATATATTATTAATAAAAAAATATAAAAATTGTGTTGCATATTCACATTTAGCATATTTAATAAAGCGTGGAAGAAGATTTTCTTAAAATATGGAGGGTTGGGGGCTGTGAAGTTGTAAAGTGGTTTCCACTTTGTAAGTGAAACTACCTTTTAATTAAATTAAATAATTAACATCCTACTGGGCACCGTAAATTTATTAAGAGCACCCAGGGGTCCATACAGACTGCGATGATATCTTCTCTCCTGTGAGCTTTACCATCCTTCCTGCTGTTCTTCCGTCTCTTTTCCGACCGAATGACTGATATTAGATATGAGCGAGATGTTTAATCACCTATTTAAATTTAATGTACGGAAATATTATTTCTAATCTTAGGATGTGGTTATTTTCTCTTAGTAACTCAATGGACTGTAGTAGTGATAAGAAGTGCATTGAAGAGTTAAAGCGATGAAGTGTACGCGTATTTTTTGTTTAGCAAAGTATTTAATCGTGTTCACTCAAGCATCGCATTTACTTTGATCTTAATTTAAGTCAAATAGTGAACCGAAAGTTTATAGTCCTCTTGTAAATATGTTATGCGGAGTTTATTTCGGTATATCATGCGAAAAATGCTAATATCAGACACAAATATAAAGTGGTTCGTTTTATGAGTTCAAACACCACCACTCGAAACATGTTTACATTTATTTATAAATATATTTTGTATATAGATTATAACTTGAGACATTTCTGCCGTTAATCCTTGAAAGGCATTACAGATTCTTAGTCAAGTTGGTGGGGTATGCTAAATACCTTCTTGTTTAAAGGGTAGTAATCCTTTCAGCACGGTGAAGATTTATTATTATTACACCTCTCTTAGCTAAGCTTTTAAGTCTTTATGAAATTCGATATAAGTTTTGTAATAGTGCGGTAAGCCTAAATGTAATAGAATGAAATAAATTTATTTTCAAAGACAGCTTAGATATATAAATAATAAGAACTATAAGTATAAATAAAATTACATTTAATTAATTATCCGACTATGTGGTATCACTGTGAATTGCTAACTTAATTAATAATTTTATTAGTAATAACACACAACTATTTTTGTTTTAACAACAATTATTAAATTATGTTAAGTTAATTAATTACACATATACATTTATGTTAAAATAATATACCCCTATGTAACTAAAAGTATTATCCGTAATAACAATTAAATACTTGCGCGGATATACGTATATGTTAGAACCAAAATCTCCAAACTATTCCAGATATTTTATTCTTTAATCAACACTTGTTACTATTTATAATTCTATCTTGAATTATTAATAAAGTTGTAAAAGGGTTGACAATGTAGAAATAATTATCAATTTTATTGTAGATAGCATATTTAAGAACATGTTTTAGTTTTCTCTTATAATTGACTCATAAAATATAAGCAATAGCATTTGTAACAACTATTTTGGTAAAACTGCAAATGATTTTTTTTGCGTCGATAATATAATTGTGATATACAAGGTGTTAATGAATAGAAGTAAAAAACATCTAAGGTGAGTAAGGGGATTCATTTCAGACACTTTTTATTTATAAACTTATAGGCGACCATGTTCACTTAGAATTTTTATACAATATTCGAAATATCTCTCTTAAAAGCCTAAATTAAAAAAAAATAGGATATAAAAATAATAGGCAGTTAAATTGTTCATCTTTCTTGAACAGCATATCTGGATAAATCTCTAACCGTACTCATGTCATGAATCAAAGAATTTTTTGTTTGTTATTTTTATTAAAAATTATGCTTAAAAGTAAATTAAAAAAAAAAAAATTGATATTAGTAAATTTACAAATCACATACTTTTTTAAAACAAAAAAATACAAACCTAAAAATTGGGTTATATTGACCTATTGATACATTTTTAACAAAATTTTACAATAAGAAACATTTATTTAACAAGGTATAAATGCATAAATAATTGTTTCTAAAATTAATTTTAGATTGTCCTCATATTTGACGCGGCTAGTACCCGTTGACTGGTCAGGAATTAGTAACGTTAATATCAACATGTGCAGGGTCGTCGCGAGAAGTACGGCTGCCTGTGTGCAAAACATAAAAATGCCGCTTTTTATAGCATATAAAGTAAAGCTCATGAGTGTTGCTAAGATGAATCAAAATTATTTTGGAGTTTTTGAGACTCACCGCAAAGTATTCAAGTACAATTCCATCAGTGATTAATCTTTTTTTGCACAAAATTGCATTTTTATTACTTTTTGAACTAAAAAACAGCATTTTTTGAAAACTTTAATCCAAAATTGCTTTTTTGTTTAAATGTTAGTCTAAAACAGTATCTTTTAGTGTATTTTCTTTTTTTAATTTTTTTTTAAGCATTTTTTATTAGGTATTTTATCAAAACAGCATTTTTTAACACTTTTTAGTCTAAAATTGTTATTTGTTTAATTTTTAAGCTGAAACAGTATTTTTATGAGTTTTCTTGTACAAAATCACATTTTTAATTATTTTTTGGTATAGAAATCATTTTCTATTAAGTTTTTAGTCAAAAACAACGTTTTCTACACACTTCAGTCTAAAATTTTTTGTTTTGTTTAATTTTGAGTTTAAAACAGTATTTTCTAATGAATTTTTTGTACCTTTCTTGTATGAAATCACCTTTTTTAATTACTTTTTTTCCCAAAAAGCATGTTTTATTAAATTTGTAGTCAAAAAAATTTTTTTTTAAAAGTTTAATCTTTTGTTTAATTTTGATTTAAAAACAGTATTTTCTTTAACTTTCTTGCAGAAAATCACATTATTTTATTAATTTTTGGTCTAAAAAGCATGTTATATAAGGTTTTTAGTCAAAAATGTAATTTTCTGGAAATCTTTTAAAATTGTTTTTTTTTCTTAAAGTGGTACGTCTAACGTGCCTGCACTGCAATTTCTTTTTTCTATTGTGCACCTTTGATTGTTACTCTTTTGGTAGATGCATTACTATAGTTATCAAAATCAGGTTCAGGTTCATTAAGCATTTCTTTGGTTTTTTATTTGTTAGTCCGCTTCAAGGTTAACTTCTTCTCTTGTTTGCAATTAAGAACTAAATCTTGTTATCTGCCTTCTAGCCTTCTATTGACGTCCAGATCTTTATCCATCTTTTAGGTAACTTGCCTAGAGATTTTTTACTTTGGGCTCTTTGGTCTTTATCTCATTTGGCAATTCAGTTGTAGTTTATTCTATCCTCTGTCCTCTATTGCCATCTTTGTGATTTGACCAACCTAGCTATTTTTTTAGTATCTAGTTTTTCATTGATAGCGCTGCTTCTAATTTTAACACGTAGTTTACTACTTTTATTGTTCTAAAACTTTTTATTTCTGTGCTCCTCATGAGTCATTTAATTTTAAATGTTTCTGCATTGGTTAGGATCGGCCGCACACAAGTTTTATAGATTCTAACTTTGCCTTGTTACCTTCTATACTCTAATCCTTTGGAATACAGATTACCAAATGTGCTCTTAATGTTCGACTACAAAACATTAAACGAGAAACTAACAACAAAGTCTAACCACCATTGAGCCAGAAAGCTATCTACAACAAAACAAGTCTAAAATGGCAGAAATAATATTTTGATAAAGCGATTATCTCATCAAATTTACAATTTTTTAATAAATAATCAATAATCAATTCAAATACATTTTTGGCCGCTTTATTCATTTGGCAGCCCTGAACATGTGTTAAAGATTGTAAAATATATTTTTTAACTAAGCTTGAAGAAACCAAAACCTTAGCTGATCAATCTTTTGTAATAGTCCCAGGTAATCTAGAAAATGTAAATCTAGTTGAACTTATAAGAAAATGTATGGCATAGCCAACATTAAAATGTTAATTTGTCTTTCCATTAACAGCTTGTAAAAATAACATCGAGTAGTAGTGGGTAAAAAAACACTCTATCGCAGCAAGGGACATCAAGGCTGATGTGTTGGTGCGCAAAGAATAAACCACCAAAGTATTGGACTGCACTACCTCTCTGAAGTCTTACCATCCTACTAAAAGCAAATACGTAACACGCACTAAAAGTACAATTGTCTTACATCCAAGGCTGTAGATAGACAAACAAAGCAATAAATGCCATAAACCCTAAAATAACCGATTATTGTTTCTCCAGAACAGGTCAACTTAGAAAGCACGTTGAGAACATGCTCAACGTAGAAAATGCAAAATTGAAAACAACGTCATCGAGCAAGTATTATGTATTAATTAAGTACTTGCCCGGCCCACTTCTACGCAACTAAATCCATATTGGGGAAGTGCTGGCTCGACATAGCCACCATAAAAAAGTCTAAACCGTTAAGTATAAAAATATTAGAATAATAATAATAATAATAATAATAATAATAATAATAATGTTTATTAGTGCTCTCAAAAAAATGTTACAAAAGTCAATAAAATTACACGTTAAAATACGATTCACAAAATATTTAAAACATATTAAAAATAAACAATGCAGTACATTTTAAAATGTAAGGAAAAGAAATATATTACAGTTAAAAACAAGTACAAACACATTATTCTTAAAACTTAAGTAAATTTTGTATTAACATAATAAATCGGTAAAATCGTTTCTTAAATAATCCGTAAAAAAACAAACTTTTTGTTAACAAATAATGTTTGAAATCGTTGATAAATGTTTTAAAGGGAAGATATTTCACCGTCGTTAGAAGAGTATAAATTTTTTTTATTCCCAAATAACTCGGTCCATTTTGTGACCTTTTGAGTGTAGAGTAATTGTTAACAAGATTTTTTTATTTCTTGTGTTATAGTTGTGTATGTCTATTAAATAAAGTTTCACATGTTTTAAACATTCAAGTACAAACAAACAGGGCACAGTTAATACCACAGTTAATATATCAACTCTTTAAAGTAATTGAGTGTATCATCCTTATATTGAATCTTCTCTGATGCGGATGTAAACCAAATATTCGGTGACTCAATGTACTGTAACCCCATAGAATGCTACAACTTAAGAAAGAATGACATACCAAAGTATGCAGTCTGCAGCGTTTTTAACAAAGCACAATTTAAGTGCAGACGTAGACAATATATGTTTCTGCTTAGTTTATTAGCCAGATACTGTTCATTATCGCACCACAAAAGAGAACTATCAAAAGTGAGCCCAAGAAATTTCACATAGTTGTTAATCTGTAGTGAGTTAACAGGCATTCTTTCAAATGAAAAACATATATTAGCCGTCTTAGCAAAATTAAGACATAATTTATTTGCGTTAAACCATATTGTTACTTTGTTCTGTAGATCTGTACAATAGTTCATTGCCGTTTCAAACATTTGATCTTTTTGTATAAAAGTAGTGTCGGCTGCAAATAATATAATGTTGGATTCTCCAATATATTGAAGCAAGTCATTGATAAAAATAAGAAACAACAATGAGCCAAGTACAGAACCTTGTGGAACACCTTGTTAAACAATTTGTTTACTAGAAATATTACCATTAAATAGAACATATTGGTAACGATTAAACAGATTATATTATAGCTACTATTAGAAAAATTGTATATTCTAAGTTTGCTTAATAGAAAATCATGAAGAACACAGTCGAATGCTTTTAAAAAGTCTACAAAAGAAGCGATAGTAAAGTCCTTATTTTCAAGACCATCTAGTATTAGATTTATTAGTTTGTCAATTGCTAATAGAGTATTTAGTCCTTTTCTAAATCCAAACTGCGTATTTAAAAAAAAGCTTATTTTCATTAAAGTACTGCACAATTTGTTTATAAAGTAGTTTTTCTAATATTTAAAAAAATACTGTTAAGAGAGATATTGGACAATAGTAATTAACGTCATCAATGATTCCTTTTTTATGTATAAGAAAAATTATCGCAATTTTTAAAGCATCGAAAAAAAAATAGAATTTAATATACATTTATTACAGAGTTTAGTCAATGGACTAGACTAACTAGAATATTTGCAATTCTTTTGACAACGTCTACTCTCATACCATAAACATCTCTACTATAAATGTTGCGCAAACTCATTAGACAATCACAAAAATCAATTGGTAAAACTTCATAAAAATCAAAGGATATGGTTTTATTTGTGATGTTGATAAACGCAAGAAAATTTACGTTATATGTTTTCAATGATTCAAAAATTTCATTAACAACATTAATAAAAAACTAGCTAAATGCTTCTGTATCAAGTTGGTCAGTAACATCACAACTAATTTTGCTTTTTTGACTATTATTAATTCTCCACATAGATTGGCTTTTGTTTTTGGATTTAAAAATAAAATCATTATTTGCTGCAATCTTAGCCTCATTTACAGATTTGTCATATTATAATTTGTAATTATTATTAAATATTTTGTTAATTAAACTAGAATGTTTTTAGCAAGTTTCACGTATAAATTTGAGAAAAAACGCATATTTTTCAACTCATTTGTATACCAGCTATTTTTTGACTTTGCTGATTTTCTCAAAAAATTCAAGCTAAAAAATCCATGTTTCGTTAGTGGGCGATTATTTTTAATGACAGTGCTCGCCAGATAGTTATCAATTTCTTTTGTTTCACATTTAACGCCAGTATGATCAGCCATATTAGCATCAGCAAAAGAAGCATTTCTTAAAAAGTTTAGATTATTTGTAAAAACATTACCAATGCAATTTTTTCCATAAGTTGGCTTGTTAATAGTGTAATAAAAACCATATGTTTCAGAAGATCTAAAAGATCATCTGTATGAAAATGTACATTAAAATCGCCGCATAATACGATAGTTATTAGTAGATAATATTTTATTCAATAGCTCTATTAATTTCTCAATAAATATATTGTAATCGCCCGTAAGAGATCTATATACTGCAATAATTATACATTTAGAATAAATTAGTTTTATGCCCGTAAACCCGCAATCAATTTCTTTACAATGATCTTTAAAATCAATAGATATATGTAGTATTATTATTAATGTGTATTAACACACCACCACGTGAATACCTGCTTCTACTGAAATTTGCAGCCACCGTCAAATTATTGATTACCAACGATGATGTTTCTGATTCTTTCAGAAGATTTAATTTTACTTTCTTCATTAATTTTATTTTCATTATGTTTGCGATTAACAGCAATCTTTGGAAGCTCTTAACTTCCTCCGTTAATGCTTTATTATTTTCATTTAAAATAATTATTTCTTTATTTACCTCATTATATAATGATGGTAATAAATTTTCAAATGTAGTTTTTATTGCCGATTGTATAATGATCATCAGCTCACTTGGTTCGGTAGATACAGTACATACATTAGATGAAGATGGACATGACTCGACAACATTGTTTACCATTGAGGTTAAGTTAGTATCATGTCAAAAAAGCACATGCTCTATAAGTAATGGTATGCAGAAAAGTATAATTCAAATCAAATACTAATGCGACTAAAAACTTAACTAAGGAATAGATAATAAATAAAAAAATATTTGTTTTTAACATTTCAATTTATTTGTCTTAAAGAATTCAAAACTTTACTCATTTCAAGTTACTACAATCTGTTTAAAAAATGCAATAAACTAACATTTTTTTTAAATTTAGTTCCACCCCGTTTATGTCACACCAGTCATTTTCCGCAAATAAATCATTCTGCATCTCCAAACAATCGTGAAGTCAATCATTTGGAAATAACAAATAAGAACAGTTTAATATATTAGATATATAATTGATAAAAATATAAAACAAAATAGATCCCAAGTGGGATCCATACTGTACCACTGATGTAGCTTTAAACGAGGTTTATAAACTGTGTAAAAATGACCAACAACAAAATTGGCAATATTCTCACCAATATTAACCTTTGCACTCTTAAAACCAGAGTTGAGTTATTATTGATGTTTTATTTTGTTTAAAACAGTTTAAAACAGTTTAAAACAGTTTAAAACAGTTTAAAACAGTTTAAAACAGTTTAAAACAGTTTAAAACAGTTTAAAACAAATAAAAAAACATGTTTAGAAAATGTTTCGTAAATATTTAAATAGTTTACTGTGCACAGACGCGAGTAGAAAATATTTTGTTTTTGCAAGAGATGCAGTTGAACAATTCTACTGACACGGTTGCTTGCAGCGTGTATATTGCTTAGACTTGTCAAATCATATTAAAACAATCTAAAATGCTATGTATGCTTCATATTTTCCGGAGATGAATAACCAAGTATTAAAAATAACACAAATAAAAAAAAAACAATGTTTTAAACATGTTTAAAACTGCTTAAAATAAAATCGTCTTAACAATGTTTCGTGTTTTAAACTAGTTTAGAACAATTAGTTTTTAACATAACAACCCTGCTTAAAACTCGTTGAAGAAGACATACCGTAGGATTTATGTTTACTACAAACAAAAGACCAGAATGCTTTTAAGTTATCAGGGGTATTGGCGGTTCAATATTGCCCAAGTACCTTCTATAACATAACATTGTCTCAGACACAAGTAAACCTTAAGTTTATGAAGACAACATAGTCCAAAGCCTGCCAGTCATGTTTCCATTTCCTTTGAGCTACTTTTTTGATAAAGTTAAATCAATTAACTATCTTGAAAACCAAAGTGGAATGCAGCAATGTTTAATGACTGTCCTTTTTGGTACATATAAATCAATTACAAAACTCACAATATTATAAAAGATATTAACTGCAGCATTTACAGATTCACAACTACACTGCGCGCCAGAGAAAACGGGCTACCCAAAAAAAATTACGTAATTATCCACCTTTTTAAATATTGCTTTTTTTATAGCCATACTAGTTTTATATAATTAAAAATAAGAAATATTTAAAGAGGTGGATACTTACGTAATTTTTTTGGGTAGCCTGTTTTTACTGCGCGTCAGTGTAGTAAGAATAAACTAATCAAAACGCGCAAAAAAATTATTAACTTCTACGTAGTTAACACGCTTATAATCATGTATTAAGAAAGTACCATTGTTAAGAACATCACATTTTTCGATGACAATGCTAATAGAAATTTAGAGACTATCACAATAAAGCATTTCTACCATAAATAAAACGTTGGATGAAGTTAAGTCAGATAAGTTTTCATCAGGTATCCACTTGATATTGAGCAGATTAAAATCTCTAGTAACCACTACCTTGAAACTACAAGATGGTATTTTCAAGAGCTTCATACAACATACAATTAAATCAATCCAAAATTAATTTTGACTAATGCCATTTCAAGATTATGTTTTGAAGGTGAAACAATAGATTTTAAGTTATTCTTGCCAGCAACTAAAACTCCGCCGCCACTGCGTTTAGAACTGATGTTTACAGTCCTGTCCATCCAATAGACAATGTACCAATAAATTCGCTATCATACATAAAAAAATAAAGCACGGTTTCAGTAAGAACCAGTACATGAAAATTTTCCGTCAAACAAAAACAAAAAAATTCATTAACTTGGTGCGTAATCCTCTCAGATTTTGAAAGTACATTAAGAGAGTGCTTATAGATTTTAAATTGTCTATATTTGTTGTGATTTATGTTAAATGTTATTCTAATAGATAAGGAGTTTTGAGTTTCGACATGAAACAAGTCCTTGACGGCAATTCCAACTGGCCATTGATTATTCTTTTATAACTACCTTAAATAAACAAGTATCATCATTTGTGGTAAGTGAAAAACATTTAGCATCATTGATGCCAAATCTTTCAGATATTTAAGAATATCAACATCTTTAGTTCCAGGCATAACTCTGCCTAAATAAAGCCAATGCATTCTTTAGGCAGATTTAAAAGTAGATATATCAGACGTCAAAGTTCCAACAATTAATTGTGTTTTGAGGGTGGCTAACTTTGAACATACTCCAAGAGTTTGCATAGTATTTCAATCTATTAGCAAAAAAAGGACGACAACCAGCATCATTATTATTTATTATTCTCGTTTACATTAACATGCCTTGTATAGGCGTCAGGCACATAAAGAGATGTTAGATCAACCAAGTCAATTAATAGAGAAACACATTTAGGTGCAAATGTTGAATTAGAAATAGTATCATTCAGGTTTAAAAGACCGTCATAAAACTACAAGCAGAACTCACGCAATTTAACACCATTTTAAAATCAGTTTTTTGCAACGTGTAGAGAATGAAATTTCCAGTCTAATAAAATATATGAAAATTCAAAACCTTCAATTGTCTATTAAATTTTGAAACTAATTTGTAATTTTTTTGTCAAAATATTTGCTTAAACTTTAAGTTTCATTGAACATAAAATTTAGTAGACTTATTATTGTGCTATGTTATTTTTCTAAAATAACAATTGTTATAGTTCTGCTCGTAGTTGTAGATGTATGATGAAATGTGAAATTCCCGTGTGTATTAATTTTCTTATTATAGAATATCCTGGCTTAAAAATCTGCGCCAGTGGTATGGAGTTACCTCAATACAACTGTTCCGAGGAGCCGTGGATAAAGTGAAGATAGCCATGATGATCGCCAATATTCGCAACGGATAAGGCATGGAAAGAAGAAGAAGAAGTACAAGGGGAGTTATTATGATCTGCCTAGCTATGAAAATAAGAAGTTACACACTTAATCCAATATTTTTTCTAGTAACGCTATGCATTAAAAAATAAATTATTTTAAAAGTTCTGCAAAATACTACTCCGCAGCGTTTACCAAGTTTTCATTCAATAAAAAACAACGTCCTGTAATAATAGTTGCAGAAAGCAGGATCGAGACTGTAATATGAATGTTGTGATTCCTTAAACCATAGTCATTCATGCCTATTCTGTAAACAAATGTTTATGAATTAAAGGTGTATACAGTTGTTAAGTTGTTAAGGACAATTGTTAAGTTAACAGCATCGAAAAAAATCCGTATTCATACGCGTCCGCTAAATATATCGATTGTCAAATTAAAGATTTGTGGTTATGAACAGTCTTTAAGTTAACAATCACTGTGGTTGTTAAACCTTAAAGATATCCTTAACCAAACAATTTACTTCTATAAATGTTCAAAATAAGAATGATTATAATATATTTTATATATTTCGAATGGGAAACATGCTTACATTAATATTTCCTACTGTTGTATATCAGTAAAAAAATATACGTAATAATGAATATTTTCAATCAGATAAAATTTGTGTATGATTTTGCATATAATTAAATTCATATTTTAATTATTAAATTAATATAAACGTAATTATTAAATAATTATATTACAAGTTTAATAATATCATGTATCCGAGTTTTATTATTATTTATGTAAAATAATTTCTACATTTGTTAGTAATTTAATAATTTCATAACAAAAATTTTAATTCACTCATGTATCAGCGTCTGTAACTTCTAAGTGTTTTTATTATACAGTCCATCATTGTTTTTAAATATAATTAATAACACCAATAGCCAATGAAGTTTTCCATTTAATTTCTACATGAATTTTATATTTAGCAGATAATTTTATAAGAAGGAACACGTTCGAAATTTGTAAACATAAAAAAGAGAGCCTCGTCGAAATGCAATAGATGCATGCACGTCCAATCGCACGCTTGCAAAGCAGTGATCGAATACTAACTTCATGTAGTTTATATAAAGATAAATTGTCACGGAATTATTTAACGATGTTGTCCTTAGTGAATAGAAATACTGAACATTATTGTTAAGAAAATCGGTACGAGTTTCACCATAACAATGTTGTTACTAAACAATATCTTTAACTAGAAAAGTTACAGAATAGGCCTGATTGATTACTTCTTTAACAATTTGTGCTTTATGCACTCTGCAGTTGTCGAGCAGAAACATAGTTTTCTAAGGATAATAATTGTAGGTTCTTTTTTGAAATACAACTGCTTCTTAATTGTGTATACATTCCCCGTTATTGTTATCCTTTTAACTATACTCAATTAAAAAAATCCCCTCAGCGTTCCAGAAAACAGTGGCCATCACTTTTCACCTTCTTGGGTGGTATAAACTCATTGCATAGACTCTTGTTTTGTAAAAAGATCAAAATTGGTGTACCCAGGTCTCATCTTCAGTTACAATTCTATAGAAGAAATTTTCCTTTGAGCAGCTTGAGAATTCATCGTGTCGACACTTTGTTCCTTCCCAAATCATGTAAAAAATTTAAAACACTCGTCTCTCATATTTCTATTTTTCTAGCAATAATTAAAACTTTTATTCAGCAGTCAAATCTTCAATTTTGTTGACAATTTCGTGAGTTCGTGCTGCCAGAGATTTTTCACACTTTAAATCATCATAAATGGATTCCCTGCTCCACTTGAACTGCTTTCTCCATACACTGCCATTATTTTCTAATTAATATTCTTAGAGCTTTCTTTCAATAAAAATTTTATGACGTTTCTGCCTCTTTAAACTGATATAAAAATAACAAATTTTAAGCAACTGTATCCAAACTTGAATGTTCGCAATAGCATATTGTTTTCTTAACTAGGTAGATAACATAAAAAACTCCTCTCGTATCAGTAAACATAATGTTAAAATATATTTTGTTTTATAGGTATTTTAATTGGACAACAAACATACTTAACCACAATATTTTTTTTATCTTAATGAAACATGCGTCAATAAAACCATACAGAATACAAAACGTAGGTAAATAATAGGTCTGTTCCAACATACAATTTGGACAGTTTGCAAACTGTGCACACAAACAAATATTTGTCATCCTTAGGCAATCTTTTATACACAGTAATTTGTTTGTGTGCATAGTTTGAACAGTTTGCAAACCGTCCAAATCGTATGTTGGAACAGACCTAATAATGTCACAAATAAACGACAGTCATTCACCGAATGCTTAATTATTTATGTTAATCAAAAACCCAGCAGGAAAAAACAAGTGCCCAGCTCAGATCCTATCTGCAGGGTTATAGCAGATATTATCTGAGCTGGGTTTTGTTGATGGATTATTGCTATTTGAAGGCAGAAAAAGTGCCCATTACCATCAGGAAATGAATGCAATAGTATTTTAAAAAATGGTTTGCTAATTTAAATTAATAGTGCTATTGTAATAGACAATGCATCACACTACAGTCAAATTAGAAAACACTCCTACAACAAGACATATCATTGCAAATTAAACAAAATTCAACTTATATGGATTCAAATAAAAATATGATTATGCATCTAAAAATTAAATTTTCAAATTGGCAAATGTGACAAATCTTATATTACAAGCCCTACAAAACGTTAACAGTAAGCATACCAAACTGTACCACCAAAGAGGAATTGAAAATGTGCAGATTAAATGGAATTACAATTTAATTAAGCCATATTTAATTTCTATTAGTTAGTAACTAATTACTTAATTGTATACTAAAAAAATAATTAGTCATAAATTTAATTACTAAATTCAAATTATTAATTATAAAATTGTTCATACTATATTTGATTTTTGCAAATAGAATACTAGTTATAAAGATAAAATAATTTAAACTTGCCGCCAAATGTACTTGATATTTCCGGTGACTTTTAGTTATGTAAATTCTGCTTTGGCACTCTTCATAGTTTTTAAATAGACAATAAATTATTATAAATAAATAATACTACAGTCTAAAAATTTATGAAAATAGTATATATACAAGGGTAGAAATACTCAATTGCCTTTTTCATATTCATACTCATTTTTACTTTACTTCTAAATATATTTATTTTCTTTATAAAACTTTGTGTGTATATGAAATAAATTTGTTTACTACTACTAGTATACAATACTTAAATATATAAATAAATAATAATAATAAATAAATAATAAATAATAATAATAAATAAATATCTCAAAACTTAGCAAACATGTGGGCACTCTAAAACCAAGCTTAACTATATTAATTTCTTCACTTATAATAATGCACTTTCTAAACACAAAATTTTATTTTTATAAATGATTGCTTATTATTATTAGTTATTATTATGATTGAAATGTTAGTAAGTTTGTCGTATGTATTTATAACACGTTGTTGTTGTTGTCAACTTTTCAGAAGATTTATCTGATCAATTGCCACCGACCGAAATAAATTGCCAACAACGCAAAACAGAGCAAGCATTATAATAAAAACAATAAAACGGTAACGTATATTTTAGAGTTTAGACAGTATATTTTTTTATTGAGTTATGTAAGACCATTACTATTTTAAATAGATATTTTTCTTATATCTCATGAGTTCTGTTCGTCACGGAGTTCTAAAACTGAGTCATTATTTTCTACCAAACATAACTGTAAGTTTATTTATAATCGACACTTTATAATAGCTATCTGTTCTAACTTTGGAATTCATATAGAAAAAAGGGACAAATGAAAATGGAAGTTAACTACCTTTCGAATCATTTCACAGGATCATTAAATCGATAAATTGGTACGTTATTTACTTTCTTTTTAATTTGAATAATAATAAGGAAGCAACTTGAAACATTTCTTCCTTGATGCAATTTATTTTAATTATGCAGAAATATTCAAATCTAAACTAAGAGGAAGTATAAAATATAATTTTTATTTATTTGTTAGTATTTTGTATACATAAAATATTTGTTAATGCAAAACTCAGTCTTAAAATTGAGAAACATTTTTGCATAAAATTTACCAAAAATGGTCTATGCTTATAAATTCCATTTGTTACACAAAATTGATTACAAAACATCATGATATAGTATATAGTAAATGTGTTTTATTTATCTTAAAATGAACTACCTCATAGTAACGGCCACCACCATTCAATTTTTAGTTTATTAAACAAAATTAATAAAAAAACGCACATAAAACTTTTTGCTATTTGAAATTTATCAAAACCTTTTTTTATTAAACGAAGTTGATCAAAAATCGACATTCTATTGAAGTATGCATTTATATAAAGTTGAATGTTAAAATAATTTTTACTTAATCATTACATGTAATATCTGCTCAAGCGTTAATTACATCTTCCGTTCATAGTAAAAAGAACACGAACAATATAGGATGCGGATAAAACGCATTAAATATAATACAGTTAATACAAATAACTGTACTATATAACATAAAAATTTTCATCTCTAAAATATGTATCGTTAATTTGTTTTTTAAAAAAGACGAATATTAAAAATAATTAATAATAAAACACAAATAGTGTAAAGGTTCAAAAAAGTTTTATTGTTTACTACAATTGTTTCGCCACACAGTGGCTTCATCAGGTATAATAGTAGTAAACAATAAAACTTTTTTGAACCTTTACTTTATTTGTGTTTTATTATTAATGTTAATGGAGTTCAAACACGTATCAGCCTCAACCATTCAATAATTAAAAATAATATTCTAGCAAGTTTGGATTTATTATATTTTCATGAATAAAGGAGAAATTTCATCAACACATCACAGATAATTGTTTAAAAGAGGTAATTAATTTTGATTGTAATACCATAACACATTTAACAAAGTTATTAGTCACACCAAATAATTAATAATGACAGTACGAAGAAAGCATGTCTTTACCTGTATTTTACTATCACATAACTAACATTTATGACCGTTCCAACAGAGATGTCCTCAATCTACGCCACAGCTGATCAAATTCACTTGAAATTTGTATAAGCAGTTCCAAAAAAAGGTTCAGTTCTTTCAGATATGCTAATAGAAATCTATTCTCAAAATAATCCATGGGTTATTTAAATACTTTAAAAAAAGATTATTATATAAGAATTTTGAGCCAGGAAATTTACAAATCTGGGTAGCAATATAAAAATTTGCAATATAAAATGCCACCCGCAACGAGGATTATTTATTATTGTAATTTCAAAGGTACAATTTACCTGTTATGTGTAATTAGTGTAATTAGTGTAAATAACTAAAACTGAATAATCCGTCCACAATAAAAAGATAATACTATATAATATGCGACTACAAACATAGAAACAGGATAAAACCAATTTACCAAAAGGCAATGTGGGTGTTACTCAGAAGCATGTGGAAACAATAAAATTGCAGTATAAAAAAATTATAAATTAAAATGAAAATAAATCCTATTATTCAAATCAAAATGATTTTTTTTTGTTAGTACAATAGTCTTCATATTTATGAACTTATTAGTACATTACATTATGTATATGTAATCATTTCAAATAATAAGAAATGTTAACTAAGCATATGTCAAGGGAATATTTATTTAATATTTTATAAATACACCGTTTATGGGTTGAACAAAAGCAGAATATTGTTGTTACAATAGTTTCGCCAAATGTTTAGTATCTCAATGTGAACTGTACTTATTTGTACTGCAAGTAGGTGTGAATTTTAAAATATGCAGACACCATATCTTTGAATTAGTTTTTGCGTCGTTCAAACATTACGCAATATTTTGTAAAATTAATGAATTATTTTTAAAACTATGAACTCCTAATTTATTTTTATTCATTAACATTAACATGCATATTATTCATCCAACACAATAAGATCAAGAGGATGTTATTAAATTGAAATATATAAAAAATAAATGAAGTTATGTATTCATTTTATTGTTTTAATTAATACTATTACGAACAATTCCTTCAATATGAGTCATACAGCTTATAATGAAACATTAATCTCTACACTTCCTGCTACAGATACTGTCTGTATATTTTTCTTTTTATGTGTGAGTAAGCACGTATTTGCACAAAGCATGTTTTAATTTGCTATTTGATGATTATGTATTTATACAATAATCATTGAATATATTTAGTTAATCAATAATTTAATTGGCAGCTTACTCGTTTGATGAAAATGAATTCCGGTATCCTGCAGATTTTAATAATAAAGACGTGTATCGTGTTATCATCATTTTGGAACTGTATCATTTCACACACCCACAGCAATCGAGAATTAAACACTGTTCACGCGGTAATGTCACTTTTATTACTGAGCGTAAGTACTTGCACCAGATCCTAAATGCAGCACGAGCATCGACTTCAATGAATTCCCGAGTATTACTAGTGAAAAGTCTACGGGAGTACCCGGGTGGTGTGGTACACCGTAAGGCGAGACGTCTGCCAATGACCTTGAGCGTTCTTCTAAAAGTATTTACACACCTCGTTTTGATTTAAACCAAACACGTTTTTGCAAGTTTCTACAAAAAGCGAAAAACTAACATTGCGGAAAGTTTTATTTTTGTTGTGCGAGTGAACCTTCATTGTGTGTAGGTACATTCATACTCAATAATAACAATCATAATAGAAAAGTGTATAGAAAGAAAGTTGTTGTAGACAGAATTACAATATATATTAATAATAACAAAAATTCCTAAAAAAAAATATTACAACATTTTTGACCACATATTCATTTTTTCTGATTTGTTTTTATATCAGATTTTTTTTCTTAATAACGTTTATTTTTTTAATTTAACTTACCTTTTAGTCTGTTGGCCAATTCTGATGTATATTCTACCACCGTTGGATTTATAAGTAATATTAATATTAATAACACGTTTATTTCAGTGTTTGTACAGTAACTAAAAATAATAAAAAATTACAAAGCGCTCATGAAAGGAAGACAAAGGAAACAAAACAAAATATTAGGAAGTAAGAATTACAAAAAATGAATTCTTGATTAATTTTCTAATATGTACTATATTGTGATATAAAATTTATTTAAATTGTAATAATAATAATAATTGTCTTTATTTTGCAAAATTACAAAAAAGCTTGTCGGTTTTCTGACGTCGGATCAAAGGAATTTGATTCCGTGTTGCGGGGTTACGCGAGGATTTTGCGCGACGGTGTTGAGGTACGGCACATGTGCACAAGTGGAAAAACATCAATGGGATGAACTTCGCCTTTTTTGTAATTTTGCAAAATAAAGACAATTATTATTATTATTATTATGTTATTATGTTTGAGAATGCAACAATACTTAAATTATAAAGTGGTACTCTATACTTCTAACTATGTCTTGTGTTGAGATTACTTGATAACAATTGAATGCTATTTTTTTCTCTGAGTTGTTTCTTTGCACCTCTACAACTAATACATTGTGTTGGTAGGCTCATAATTTTAATAAGTTGAATTAAAAACACTCCATCTGCATAACTATTGTTACTCCAGAACATGATATCAAATTTCACCAATGAGTAAACATTTCTGTAATAGAATATTGCAATTATTTGTGTTTTCTAGAAAAGCCCATAGCAAATATTCCTTAACTTTTTGGCAAAACACTTATTGTTCTCTTTAAGTTAATATCTTTGTCAATTAATTTAACCAGAAATTATGCATTACATTTGAGTTGATAACTCATATTAATTAGGTTAATACTATAGGCTAACAATTAAAAAGTTAGTTACACGTTTTCACAAACGGGACTAGATTCGATTGTAAATTTATAAAACATTCAACGCGCAGAACAGAGTATTGCAAATAATATGGAAACTATTCACACACGTTCATCCCAGTAAAAAGTAATGCAAATCACTGAAAAAATTGTTGAAGAGATTGCGTATGTTTTCATATAAAATGCACCTTAAGCAGAAACAAAAGTCAAATGATCAACAAGTTCGCTATAATTATGCAGTATATTTTCAACAATTTGCCGCTGACAAAAATTGAATTTATAATCTTTTCCAACTAATAAATTTATTAATAAATAAAACAACAGAATATTGGCATTCAATAATGCACAAACTACTCAACAGCGACAATTACACACCCACTAAAGTGGTACAAAACTACAGCACAAACAAATTATTGGTCAATATTTGTTTGAAAACAAATCACATTTTTTTAAAACTTGCCATTGAAAACCACCAAGAAATGTAGTTTTAACAAAATAAAGCAACATTAAGGCGTTATTTCCAGAAACGCAAACTTTAACTGACCAGAGTTTGCTAGATTTAAAAGCCTCAGATATTTTCTATTGGGAATATTTAAAAGAAAAAGTGTTCGTCAATAAACCAACCACAATTGTGCAGCTGAAACAATTAATATATTCAAGACAACATTCGGCCTGTTATCATTAGAAGTGTCATGGAAAATGCACTAAAAGGCGCCCGATTGTGTAAAACCAAAAATAGCCACCACTTACGTAAAGTGATTTTTAAAACGAAAATACTTTTCATAAGTAAATTCTGTTAGTGCCGAAACTACAAGAGTGATTAAGAAGGTATACAATTAATTTACTAAGACTAACCCAATTAATATATGTATATAAAATCAAAAAGAATTTAAATAAAAAAATATTTTTTTTTACTCAAAAGTGTTGTTTGTGTCACCGTCCAATGATGGATAGCCTTGTAAAGGTTAAAACTAGTTACGGTTTTCTAAATATACTCGTGATATAATATATAGTAAATGGTTTTTTAAATTTTAAAATAAATTGTGCTTAAGCGTAGGGTTAAGATCACTTTTAGGTTTTGCCAAACAAAAGATCATTTTAAAAATAGTTTTCTTACTAAAGTTTGTGAATAGTTTCTTTCTCAAAAGATGACCCATAGTATTATAATATTAACGGTTAGTCATTAGAAATTAAAGTTCTAGTTATCGCTGGGCCAAAGTTTTTATCATATTTTGTTGCTAATTGCAAAAGTAATACAACCCGCGTTGCAATTAGCCAGTAATTCAAATACCGACAACATCAGATAAATCCAATATTAATGTAGTGCACAATTTATCATAAAATACAAACATCTAAAAGGATTTTTTTAACACAACTTGTTCTTCAATAGATTAAAACTTATAAACTTCTATAAGTCTAATCGATTAACCTTCTTTAAAAATCACAAAGATGTAGCCCAATAAAAAAGTGCACAACTTCACAAAATAGATAATGCAACTTTGTCTCAAAACCAAATTAGTAAAACTATATCTATATATATATATATATATATATTTTAAAGACATTTTAGAGTCGACTGCCCGTAGCCGACCGAGACGTTACTATCCAAAAACTTATCGATTCCGAAGATTCCAAATATTCTAGAACCTGATGCGCCAGCAACCCAGCAGCAAATCACGTTCTTATACTAATACCTGCAATTATTATTACAATAATAATTATATTTTAATTTTCGTTTGCCAAGAGCAATCTTGTCAAACAAAAATATTCTGTTTCAGACCTTCCAGAACCTTCCAACCCTCTGCAATGGCGGAGGGTGGTCTTAAGACGAGTCCATTCCGAGGGGAGACCAAAGATATGAGGGATCGACATCGTAAAAATGATCGGTGCCAATCTTATGAAAGGGACAGATACCATGAGAGATCCATTTCCAAATCCAGAGCGTATAAGATGCTGGAATCGTAGCTGCACGAAAATCAGCAGCTGCTTTCGTCAATGTCAAAGAAACTCGAGGCTTTCCGGTCAACCATCCACAAGATGGATGAGAACATGGTATTGTCCGCCTCCGGTGAGGATCCAGAAAGCGGCTCCGACGCCCCCAAGAAGAGGAAACGCCACAGGAAGAGTAAAAAAAACATTTCTATTTCTTCTGTTTCAGATGCTGCGGCTAATACCGCCTCTGCCACCGCCCCCGAGGTACTTGCCGCCCTCCAAAAATCTGCCGCCCCCGGAACCGCCTCTCAAGATGCCGCATCCACAAGCGCCGCCCGGAAATTCTGCCGCCCCCAGTACCGCCTCCGGACCATTTACAGCTCCAGAAACCGCCCCCGCTTCAAATTCAGTGGCAGACAAAATCGAGATAATCGTGGAGGCCAATGCCCCGGAGATTATCGCCTCATCGACAGCCGCTTTGGACCTCTCCGTCCAGACGCAGACCGCCAACGGAGTCCAACTGGACAGAGATGGCTTCATTATCGACTCCCACCGGAAGCGTAAAAATGCAAAGGGTGAGTCAACCCCATCTAAAATACATAAAAAGCCATCTGCCAAACCCCAACCTCCATCAGCGGTTGCGAATAGACAGCCGTCAGAGGCTTCCATTGCCGGCCCATCAGGCCAAAAGGCACAGATGCCATCCGCCCCAAAAGCGCCGCCCCCGCTCAAAAAAAGAATGCCAGAAAGGGCCACATCAAGGTGAGGTTTAAGCCTGCCGCCTCAAACCTTAATCACGTCAATGTCAACAACATCGATCATACTATTCCCGCGGTTTCACTCGCAAATTCAAAAGCGCGTCCTCCGGCGATAGTTCTGGACGACAAACGCGCATACCAGAAAAAGTTTTCAACGAGAAAAAAATTAATTTTATATCGTCGCGTAATACCCGCAATGTTATCCGCAATTCTCCAGCCACTGGCGCCGATCATAGAGGAGCTACCAAAGTCCTTAACGCAAGGCTCAACGGCCACACGTAGGCGACTGCCGGCAAGAAATGTCTAGAATATGTAATTAAGCATGTTCCCGAATTGAATTCCTCACTGAGAAAGACGTGGGTCGGGCTCTAAAATCTGCAAGACATAGCTCGTCAAACGTTCATCGTATGGGAAATGAATTTATACGTTTCCACATGGTATCGGTTCAACTCCCAAAATTTTCTAAAAACGCTGAGATAATGAATCTCGACGTATGTGCGGCTTTAAGGTCGACGTCGAGCGCAAAAAGTGCAGTGACGGCATTCCTCAATGTCACAAGTGCCAGAAGCACGGCCACACAGCAAAACGAGGTGTTTTGTTAAGACACCGGTGTGCCGTATTTGCGCAGGGCCCCACTAGTCGGCGGCCTGCCTAAGTGGCTCCACAGCAAGGTGCGCAAATTGTAACAGCCCGCAGCCTGCAAATTATAAGGGTTGCAAGGCCTATATTAAAATGATGGCCTCAAACGGCAAGAAACTTGGACCGGCAGCACAACCCCTTCCCTTAATGGCTCAAGCTTCCGCTCAGTCTGCAAGTCCTTGCAAACCTGCCAACGTAACTGCAAACAAATCGTTCGCTTCCGCTGTCGCTCCTCCAGCACAGCAAGCTGTTGCGGAACAGGCCGCCGCTTTCTTAGAGGCTCAAGGAAAGCTGATGGCTTCCTTTTTATCTAGTCTTGCTAAACAATAATGGATAATACGCCCGATGTATTACTCCGTATTTGTTTTTGGAATGCTAACACCATTCAAAATCAAATGGTCGAGGTGGAAGAATTCTTCTTTGATGAGAACATTGATATCATGTTAGTATCAGAGTCGGTTCACAGACCCAATCAAGTGCTGAGAATCCCGAATACTTTCACGTATTTGGGTACGTCGGCGGTACCCATGAGGAAGGGTACACTGATCTTAGCAAAAAGATCGGTAGACCACTCCGAAGTAGATACCCCAGACACTCTCTCGCTAGAATCAAACGCAATAGTAGTAACTGTGCCTGGGTTAGGCTCACTCAAAATTGCGTCTGCCTACATCAAGCTGCAAAATCGCATTGAAACGGAAGATATTGATGCGATTCTTGACAGACCTCACCCCAAAATAATCGCTGGGGATTTCAACTCAAAGCACCCGGCGTGGAATATCTTGAGGACAAACTGCAAAAGCCGAAAGTTGTTCGATTACGCGCAGGAAATGATTTGCAAGTGGTGGGCCCGGATAAACCCACCTTCTACAGCAATGCAGGTCACATAGGAGACGTTCTTGACATAGCAATACTCAAGAACGTCAACTTAACATACAATTTACGCGTTGTCGATGCAATGAGCTCCGATCACAACCCAGTAATACTGGAACTCTACGAAAGGGGGACAAAAAAGGAAAAAAGATTCGTAACTCGCACGGATTGACCTCTCTTTTCTCGTACCCTGGAAGTAAGTATAAGCACAAATTCGCAAAACCGAGGAAAAGGTCTCTAAACCCATCAGGTCCGCGCCGATAATCCTCTAGGATTATCTCGTGACACAAAAGCATTGATAAGACGCAGAAATGCCGCCAAACGTCAATGGCAGAAACATCGCGACCCTAGAGATCGCAAAATTATGAATGCGCTCCACAGCGAGGTAAGAGAAGCAATAAGGTTGCACAAAATTTGTGCTGGCAAAATACCATGGAGTCTTTTACAGAGGATGATCATCCAATGCAAAAGATCTCCAAGGCCTTACACAACAGGCGAGTCTCCATTCCAGCTATTCTTGGCAAAAATGGGGTTCAATATTCAAATGAGGGAAAAGCTGAAGCATTCGCCGACTGCTTCGAACTCCAATGTTCCGAGGTATTCACAAGGGACACAGATTTGGATCATATCAATCGGGTCCACAAGACTTTCAGAAACTTCAGAAACTTCCTAAACCAGGTAAATTATTAAAAGATTTAAAGCTCAAACCGCCCCTGGTTCCGATAAGATAACAAACAGAGCTTTAAAATCGTTCTAGCACAAAGCAATAATAACACTCACCAATATTGCAAATGAGATTCTTCAAACTGGACATTTCCTTCAGATTGGAAAAGCTCACTGGTGATAACTATCCCTAAACCTGGGAAAGACCGAACATTTTCACAAAATTACCGGCATCAGTTTACTATGTACCTTAAGTAAGGTCATAAAAAGGGTGATCCTGGACAGATTACAGAATCACACAAAAGCTAACAATAGGGCCATTCAGCTGTTGATCAATTAAACCGCGTAACAGACCATATTATCGGAGGTTTCAGACTAAAAAAGATCACAGGGATGGTCTTTTTTGACGTCGAAAAAGCCTTCTATAAGGTTTGGCACAAAGGCCTTCTTTTTAAATTGTGCAGGAATAAATTCCCTCTGCGTCTTGTGAGACTGATTGTTTTATATCTAAACCGCAGAACAGTCAGAATTTCTGACCATATATCTACTTCTCGACATATAGAGGAAAAGGTGCCTCAAGAGTCTATTTTATCACCGTTGTTGTTTAACTTATACGTCGCCGATATGCCTTCGGGATTAACGCACGGGATTCAAATAGCACAATTTGACGATGACACAGGTCTTCTCTATTCTTTAAGATCACCCGATGTGATTATTTCAAGGTTACAAAAAGCCACGGACGACCTGGATAAATGGTTGGACAAATAGCAAGTCAAAGTGAATCCAGAAAAAAGCAAGGCACGCCAAAAAATTACTCCCAATGAAAACGTCAGTCTCAACGACGTTGCCATATCGTGGTCTGATTCTGATCTAAAGTATCTTGGGGTTATCTTAGACCAGAGACTCACGTATAAATTACACGTGCAGTCTATTCTCGATAAAGTCAGATTGGCAACAAATCTTCTTGTTCCCATGTTGCGTCGAAACAGCGGCATGTCGATTCGGAACAAAACCCGGCTCTACACTTCTACCATCAGGCCTATGCTGACATACGCACCCCCGATCTGAGGCACGGCCTCGCGTCATCTCGATCGTCTCGAGGTATTCCAAAGTATAACTTTGAAGAGCCTCCTCAGTGCTCCATGTTACTGTGGTAACAGAGATATTCGGGTGAACCTAGAGATGCCTCATCTGCGCCAACATATCAAAACTTTAGCCGTAAAGTACTTCGATAATCTCGCGTTTCATCCGAACCCTGATTTAGCCAAACTCGCCGAGCCAGGCAAGGAGACTTTCTTTTATAAACGCCCAATGAATCAAGTTGCCGCACTCTAACTTATTAAAAATACTAAAAGAGATCAGGTTAACCCACCATCTCTCCGCAGCCTATAGGGCTTAATACTAACCATACACTATCTTTTAAAAGAAGGTACATGAGCCGAATGAGGTCTCGAACTTCCATTTGGCATTCATTATTGGGCGGTTTTTAGTCGGTAGGCATTTCAACCTGAGGAAATAAATCCGACACTTCCGCCAGTCTTATAGATAATTTTACCTCCTAGTAAAAAAAAAAAGACATTTTAGCAGCTCGTACTGCTGCAATGTCTGATGACCTTGACTGTACAGTTTCAGCTCTAAAAACAAAGCTAATGACTGCTTCTCGCCCAATTGAACTTGTACTAGCTATTGCACAGAAATCCTAAAAACAAAAATTCAATAATAAAAAATAACAAGTAAAATTTACATTTTTTTAAATTTAACTGTATATCTATTTTTAAAAACAAAAAACAGTCCAAAACTCGCAAAATAATAAATTAATTTGCAATTTTAATTTAATTAAAAAAAAAAGTAATTTCTTACTGTGCAGAAGTAAAAGTATAAGAACATCTTCAAATACTTAGATAGAATACTAATATAAAAACTCAACCCAGGTACGCTACTTTGTATAGTCTCTTAGATATATGTTCAAAAGTTTAAATAGTAAAGTTAAAAATAAATTTTTAGACATATTCTTGTAATATTTTTAGTATATTTTTTATTGCAAAACTCAGATATATGCAATGTTTGCTTCAATATTAGTATGTAGAATTTTAATTGTTAATTCTAAAATCTATGGCCTGCATAGGATAAGAATCCAAAATTTGAGTGTTACTAAGACGAGAAACCAGTGTTATTAGAACTACAAGTGCTTCTAAAAGTTTTAATAAAAGATATACTAAATATAACTTATATTTTAGATAATAAGTGCAAAACATTAATATCACTTTAAATTAATAGTCTCTAATTAAAACATAATTAATATCTAAATCATTCATCATGCAACTAAAAGACCGTATAATATTGATTTTCAGTAAAATGATATACGACTTACAATTACTTGCCCGACTGTATGATAAATAGTTGATAACATAGCATCTACTCCATCACATTATGTCCACTTCAGCGGCACTTAATGGTCATGAAACTATTATCATTCATGTCAAAAGGACAAAACAAGCTGTCGAGGGGTTAGCAAACGACTATGATATCTATAGATTTTTTAAGTAATAAAGATACTAATCTAAAACAGAAGAGCTAAGTATATCGAATAAAAAACTAATTATGATTATATAAATGTTTTAAAAAGATTTAAATTTGTTCATATTTATTACTATTTAATTGCTGATGAGATTATAATACCCTAAAAAAAACTAATTAATTTTTAATATGATAATTATTTCTAAAATATTAAATAATGGTGAAATGATGAATGAAAGAATATATCATGCGTAAACCCCCAAACAATAGAAAATTATTTAAATTATATTCTTATTCAATAATCTAATTAGGATATAATTTATTTCCATACCAATACTATAATAATCATAAGTATTTAATACTTCATTATTCTATTAACTTCATCACTTAATTCAAATGTACATAAAAATATTTTAAGTCACAGTGTTCAATTAATTAAAAAATAGCACTTGCGGTTCCCATTAATTATGTAAGTTGGTTCTCCCTTCAAATATACACACTTTCCCTCTAGGAAATTATATTCTAGTGAAATCTATGCAGCAATAAAATTTAGATGGCAAACAATGTAATTGAGAGAATGGGTTTTGGGGTAATTCAAAATTTTACTATAAATCAGTAAAATTGAAACAATAGCGTCAAGCAGGCGCTAGTGAATGCAATAAAGCAATTCCCTAAACAGGGTGCTAGGGACCGTCTCAAGTATTTTGAAGCTGTTCTGCGAATTTACAAGCAATACACTACAGCTTCGATTTCAAAAATGGCTCATATACATATTTCCAATATGTATAAAACATCTCATACATAAATAAAATATGACACATTAAAAGTAAATGAAATTCTTAGCACCCGAGATTTCATCATTGTATTACTGACAGTGATTAATATATAACACTGTGTGATTCTGTTATCTTAGGAACGCAGCAACGATCTTCTTAATAGATTTGTGATTGAAGAACAGTCACCGCTATTAGTGCAGATATGTCAATCACACAGTTGAATGGTTCTATTATTTTGAACAAAATTCCCGGTTAAATTAAAATAATGTGCAAAATGATCAAGGCAAATCCTTTATTGCGACACAGCCGGGGCATAAGAGAGCGCAGAGAAAACAAAAAGCAAATTTACGAAATGTGTTTATGTGCTAGTGGCACTAGGCTTTGACATGGAGTGTTTGTTCCAGTTAACATAATCAAAAGTTTCAGCTAAGTTTTGGGGAGTGCGGGGTATAAGTATTATTTACTACCCTCGAGGGAGGGTAACTTTAACCACCACCAATCTGCATGGAAAACGGCAAACATAAAATAATAGCAACTATGAACATTTTCAATTTTATTATGGTTAGACAACTAATATTTTATAGTATTATTTTACGCATAATGTAGTCCCATTGTAATGCATTTATGTAAATTTAGTTTCATATACTCGGAAAATGAAAATGAATTGTATCCGAGATGTCATATTAGTCGGATATGTAATTATAATACAATACAACGAAGCAGACAAATGAAAGTTATTTGAAGATACATACACACTGCAATAATGAAATTATATTACACCGAATAATTCTCTAAAGACCCTTTACATTATATTGTTATTTAAATTTCTATATTTCTGTACATACTTACGTTGTTTCATTATTATCAGATAAGTTTTTTTTTATATCCTATCCTGCATAGTTGTAATAAGCGCTCACCTGAAACAAAGAAATAACAATATGAGGTCTGGTTCATGATCATTTTCGTTATTGTGTATGTAATTAACTGGCACGTTATGCGTGGAAAATATTATTTGAACTTTTTTCTCATCATTATAAAATGTGAAGGTGAAAATTACATAAAACAATTTATTATAAGCATATTTTCTAATGCTGCACAATAACGTAGAAAATTAATTGATTAACATGGGAACATTTTCTTATATGATATGTGTTGATTAAAGAAATTAAAACTAATTAAGATAAGCAGTATTTTGATATTAGTTGTGTTATTTGTTCTTCAATTAAAATTATTTTTTAATAAACTTCAATAATATACATTGGTTGAAAAGAATAACAAAAAAAACGTAATTGATCACTTAAGATGATTGAATGTGGCAGAAGTTTTCATTTACACGGTAGAAAATTCAAACTAATTAATCCTATGTTAGAAGTTGAGTCGAGCTAGAACTTGAACATGCGGGAAATCTGACAAATTACTCAACGCAATTGGTTATTGTTTTAAGTGATATTGCGATACAAGTCGAAACATGTGTATGAAAATATCACGTAGGCAGAGTTATTAAGCAATAACAATATAATAAGTCTGTAAATATGACCGATAACAAACATTATTAATATTTGCAATGCAAATTAAAAATAAGATTGTAATATACAAAAAACTAGTTAAAAAACTTAAGTTAAAAAAATGGAATTAAATGTATAATAAAATAATTTGCTGAATAATTTTTTTAAAAGATTTTTGTTTTAAAAAACCCCTGAATGTTACTTTTAACTTGAACCTACAATACAGGTTGTTAATAAAAAAGCTTCCACGTTTTGACAGGTGATAGCAGAGATCAAAACAAAACAAGAAACCCAATTCCAATATTCAATGTTTTTCAAAATTAAATGTGTCTCCAGATGGATATATAAACTTTTTTATTTCTCATTTTTAGAGAAAAAATTGTGCAACAGCATGCTGAAAGTACGTTGACATTAGGAGTTTGTGTGTTGACACTATATTTGCAATTGTTTGGTACTGAGGCCTTATTCAAAACAGCCGTTAAGAGTATGCTGTACACTGATATTGATAAACGCATTGCTTAACAACTGCAAAACATTGTTAAGCTTGCACTGACTAGTGAAGCCAAAATTTGCAGTTCCAGTTGTATTTTTGCATCAGCAACAATAAATCATTTGATTCTAATTTATTTTAATCAAATCAAAAATTCCAATGCACCCTCTATCTTTTGGTAGCATAAGAGTAAAATGATAAAATTTTAACAAATAAATAAATCCTCCATGTTAACTCATAACAGAAGATAAGTTGTCCAATTTTTTCTGTTTCTGTTTGTTTTCAAAATGTTTATTCATCGGCAAATTTCAGAAAAAATAAACGACCCATACAAACTTTCTGAACACTATAATTCGCAACTTTTCAAGATTAATGTTTGTTTATATGTAACACCGTCACATCTTTACTTTTGACATTATAACCATCGAAAGCTGCGCGGGTTGCATGTTCCAAAGTTACAGCATTCGCATGTTATACGCAATACGTGGTGTCTTACATACAATTTATTGTTCTGCTTATTACTTCTTTATTAAACATTATTGTTTACGTATGCAATAATACTTAGTATAGTATAATAATAACTAAGTTCTAAATTCTGAATTTCAAGTAGAGGATAGAACAAAGTTCACTGCATTGCCTCAATATGCTCTTTGTACATCCTACAGTAGTGACCTTACTCTGCTGCACCAACACGCAACCAAACCTATATAGTTGATGTATGTTAACACAGTGCCTGAAAACATTTTCCTTCCCCAGCTTAGACTTACTTGAGTAAAAAAGAGCATGTTCATAATACATACAGGATTCTAAACTGACTAAACAATTTCGCATCCTCTACATGTTGAGCAGTTTTTTAATACGCAACGTACGGATGTGTATCCTAAGTTGACAATGCCCTCTCAAAACCCTTGTTATAATTTAAATATTCCTTCTAGAAAATTGTAATATTTTTTTGTTAAGTTTGAAGACACAAATTGAATTTTCTTCTACCATGTGTGCAAATTTTATTCAATTATAATCAGGCGTTTTCTTACCAAGTTTAATTCTGTAAACCCTTATAAAAGGTGAGTCATCTTTAAGTTGAAATTTTAATCATATAGGATAAAGAACAAACGGCATATTTTTATTTTATTTTGGAGAGTGTATATTCCAATTAAATATAAAATATGATTAGTAGACCATTCTCGAGGACCAATTACCAAGTATTTGCGCCACTGTTTCCAGCGGTAATGTTCTGCTTTAAGTAGTTAATTATCTGTGGATTGTCAGCATTCCCTTTACCTTCAAAGCGCCCCACAAAAAAAAATGCAGCGGTGTCAAATCGCAGCTGCGAGGTGGCCAGTTCACATCACCAAAACGGCTAATAACGCGATTGTTGAATTTGGTGCGCAGAAGATTGATCGTGGCATGTGCAGTATGAGATGTTGCCCCATTTTGTAGAAACCAAAGCTGTTGTAGATCAAGTTCCTCCAATTTGGGCCACAAAAAAATCAGTGATCATGTCTCTTTAACGATCTCCGGTAACAGTAACATTGGCTCTACCATCGTTTAAAAAAAAAATGGCCCAATAACGCCAGCACTCCAAAATTCAAATACGGCGGTTTTGATTGTTTACATAACCTCCAAGATAGAAATGGGCCTCGTACAAAAGAATGATTATTCGATTAAAATTAGAGTTAACATTCAATTTGTTTAAAGCGCACTTTGTACGCAAATATACCGTAGTTTTTGTGAAGAATCCGCCTCAAAGTGGTTCGCCGAATATCGAGTTGATGTTCCTGGGTGCTCGCGTACACTTCAAGCCACATAAGCAACAATTTTGTCAGAATGCTTTGGATAAGCATGCTTGATGCGCAAATTGTCTACCAGCATTCCAGTTTCACGCACTTTTTTTACAAACTTTTGTATTCCTTCTATCAATAGCGCTTCATTTCTTCCAAAAAACGTACGCAATTTTCGCAGTGTTGCAGACAAATAAAACCCATTAAAAAAGAAATAATACTTCAAACCGTTGCTCCAAAGTAAAACGATGCATCTTCTGTCTACAAAGGTATCTAACCACATTTTTCTTATGTAATTGTGACACAAAAATTGGCAGCGTCCGAAGAAACATGTGATTCAAAATTCAACTAAAACATGGCCCACCCTTTAATAGCGCAACTACTCTCTTTTCTGAATTATTTTGATATCAAAATAATAACTCCTTTAACCAAAATCTAGCTGCCAAAAAATACAAGACTACAATAAATACCCAAAAAGAAATAATAAACATAAAAAACATACTACAGTTCAAAATTAAACTAAAAGGACACTAAATAAACAATCAAACATAAATATAATTAAAACAGAACAAACAAAATATAACCAACAATATTTAACTGAAAGATCTAAAATCTTAAAAAATTTCCAATACCGTCTTTTTACAGATTACGTTTTAGATAAAAGTTTTGCAGTCCATTATGAAAGTAATGCGCATGATTTTATTGTGACGCGACTATTTATCCTAACCTAGTAAAACCGGTCGGGAAATGTGGTGGAAGTCTGTCCTTCCAACGCAGCCGGTTGCCAACTTGCTCCGACTGTTCTGAGCGGAAAGAAAGTGTCTCGGCGTAAAGTGTGTTTTGCAACTTTGTAACATGTCGACAACTTTTGGAATTGATTCAAAATGAGCCAAAATTGTTTAACTCTGTCAAACCAGAGACAAATCCTACATGTTTGAGTACGACCCAAAACCAAAAAAGCAGAGCAACGCATCGCACACAAAATCATCTCCCTCGCCGCAAGAAAGCTTCTTTGACGTCCGAGAAATCGTCCATTTTGAGTTTGTACCGCAAAGAGAAACTCAACCTTTTACCTCAAGGTGCTCAAAAGATTGAAACGCTGAATCGCGCGCGTGAACTAACATCAAAGACACGGTCAAGCTCCACCATGACAATGGCCCAGGCTACATGGCTTTCATCGTTACCAACTTTCTGGCCCGAAGCAACACCTCGGTGGTCTCCCAGCCCCCTTACAGTCCCCACTTGACTCCGTGCAACTTTTTTTTTGTTTCCCCGACTAAAGAGAGAGCTGAAAGAAAATCATTGGGAGTCCGTGAAAAACATCCAAAAGCATGTTATAAGATTATTCAAAAAAATTCCTGTCGAGGAGTTTCAGGGTGCTTTTCAAGCGTAGCAGACACGTCTCCAAAAGTGTATTAATACAGGTTTGTACCAGTATGATCAATAAATCTATTTATAGAAAATGCGCATTACTTTTATAATAGACCCTGTATGCAAGCGTATAATAGTCCGGGAGCTAGCAACCGTATGTAGTTATAAATCCTATATTTTCTGTTTTAGAGGATTATGTTTCAGCTGCTGATGTAAACAAGTAAACAATGTATGCTAAGAAAACTGATAACAGTGAAGCTAAAACTTAGTAATGTAATAGTTAACTTTATAAGTTAAACAACAAATATAATACTTTGTTACGTGTTTATTGAAAAATAAATGCTCAGCTAACGCAGTTAAAGATGCAAAGCTGCATCTTTCACTTATCAGATAATCAATTACTAACGGCGTTTAAACCAACAATAAGCAACTGCAAATTAAACTTTCCACCTTCCCTATTTGAATTTAGAGTCGACTGCTCAAAAAGAACAAACAAAACGTTACACCAAACACGGAAGTGGTCTGGCTTACATACATACCAATAAAGATGTTTTATTTAAATCATGCAAAGGTTATAATAATCGCCTTTTGTCATCACAATTTTCCCTCAATTAAAGATAATTTGCAAAAAATGCAACAATCTGATTTTAATAATAAATTGAAGAACATTAATTTTAAAAAGTAGAAAATATTATTATACATCACTAAACACTTGATCACATAATTAATTAATTGGCAAAAAAACTATTTATATAAGTTATGATCAGTGCTACAAATATGTAGTAAATGATAGCCACGTAGTAAAGACAAATAGCGGCTTACAAAATACGTTTGACAATGAAGAGGAATATGTTTCTCAAGTGTGAAATTTAAAAAAAATATGTAATATTAACAAAGTTTGAGTTATAACTTTTTTTAAAATGCTAAAGAATAACATCGACAAATCAGCATAGTTGAGCTGTACCAACAGTTGCTGCGGATAACCTACATCGCAAACATTTGGATGTACATGCTCATCTTCCTGTTCCAAACAAAATTATGTACTATTGATTACGGCTAAAAAAAAGGATAAGAAATTTGTTGTCAAATGATTTAGGTATATAATACTACAGCAAATACAAACACAACAATGAGTTTTAACCGATGACAAACTTGCACAGTGTCTTTCAAATAAAGATGAAGCAGACTGAACTTTATCACATATTTTTTTTACTTCATATGAGTAAACATACGTTTTTATCTAGATAATTGTTACATATTTTTGACATAAATATTAATCAAACTAAATTAGTTCTTTCTAGTTCACTGTTTTGCAGAAAATATCTGCATAAATACACTGAATTATTAACTGAAAAAACTAGATATTTCTAAAACTGTAAAAGCTGATATTTGATTATGCAATTATGAATTTAACAAGTTAAAAAAATATACAAACAAACTCCGCCAAGTTTTTCAAAGAAACTTTAGTTTTACTGATTTCAGTTGACGTATCGTATATTTTTTACTTGTTAATATGCACAGCTGAAATACAATCCACTAGAATAAGGTCACCTGGTTACGTTTTTCCGCTAGTGTATAATGTTATAAATGAGTAAGAAACTAACAGTTTTTATTTAATCATAATTTTAGGTCTTTGGGAGACTGCTGCAGCTACACCCACCACAAGTGCGCTAACTGAAAGTCATTTTCCTACTTTATCACAAGTCAAATCAATCAATTAGCTTTGGTACTATTGGTCATCAAAAACGGTCGCGAGCTTACGGGCTATAAGGACACCAGTGCAATACGAACTACCAATCAAACAATAACAGTTTAAATAAAAATAAAACTGTTTTATTGTGATTTATTATACTTTTCGTTTTAAATTACCAGTGTAAGTTCATTCATTTGTAAAGGTAAAAACGGCTTCTAACATAACACAGCAAGCAGCCCAGACCTTAGTTTACTTTAACTGGTAAAGTATTAATAGTATTTAAAATGATAAAGTATAAATTTGTATAGAAGTTTATACTTATATGGTGCAATGAAAGACTATAAGAGATCAATCAATAGAAGCAAGTTATATTTGGTAATGATATAGGGAGCAATAACTTATTGAAGTAAGTCTGCTCTAGTGTTTAATCCAGGAACATTAAACGCAAATCGCTTCATTAATTGGTCCTAGAACCAACGTTAGTGCCTGATCTGAGAAGGTTAGAAACCCCAATTTTACAACAAAATAATGCAAAACCGCATACATCTAGGGTTACTATAGAATTCCTGGAACTAGCTAATGTTAATTTACTTACAAAGCCTTATCGTTCTAGATATATCGCCTATTCAATATGTGTGGGATAGAATTGGTAAAAAAACTGGGCACTTTCAGCCACCCCCGCTCAGGTTTACCTAATATTCGAATGCGTGTTCAAGAAACATGAGATTTAGTCCTTCAGGCTAAGATTAACAATTTGATTTGAAAGAGCAACTCATTATTAAAATTTAAAAAAAACTTCTCATAATTTTTTGTTGAAATTTTAATCATTACTAAGTGAGAATAATTTACATGTTATTTGAAATATTCATAAAAATTGAGCTAATATTAGTGTTCAATTGGGTTTCTTTGCCAAATAAGCATAGCACATACGGCATCTAAGATGAATATAAATCTGATTCTTATTTTCTTATCATCTAAAATGTGCATAATTTAGTAGGTAACACTTTGGGCCAGTTTTATTCAATAAGTAAAGTGAATTAATTTATAAGAATAATCACTAATTATGGTATATAAATACTTTTTTCTCTATTTAAATTGTCAAGTCATTGTGAGCCAGATATTCAAGTATTGCATAAGCTTATTTATCTATTTTAAAAACTTTGATATATATTTTTTGAAACTCGCAAGTTTCTGTAGGTTAGTGTAATGCCCTAAATTTCTCTTTGAGTGGTGATTTACTGAATATTATGCAACAGGTTGCATTATTTTCACGTTTATAATTCAGTTTAATAGCAAAAAATCTAAATGTGTAAGAATATACTTTGCAAAAACCGTATATTGTTTGATAGATATTTAATTTTGATTCCTGGCATTATATGATAGTTTGGAATGTCGTGACTGCTTTGTATAAACTCAAGTGACACTATACTAGGCGTGTAAAAATTCAATGTGAATTTAAAAAAATATTAGAAAATACAATACATTACAAACAAATTAATATTTATAATAAAAAAGTCTCTACGACCAATTTTGTTAAAAATAACACAAACACGCAACTTAATAAATAAAATATCTGAATTAAATTTTGTAGCTATTGCAGCCTTAAGACAGTTATAGTATAGTGATTCGATTATTCATCATCTCGTAAATCAATTAAAAATAATATGATTTAATAAAAATATACCACTTATACTTATATATACAAAAAGAAAACTAACAATTGGCCGCACTAAATTCAATTACAAAGCAGAACTGGTTTTGCCGATTTATTAGATCACACATTTTTATATAAATAAATATTTTTGAAAAAAATAAATAAAATAATTGAGACACAAAACTTATATAGATTAAAATAAAAGACATACGACTATTTAAATATGATATAAATTTAAGAGCTACATCATATGTGGCATCTATTGACATTCACATTTATAATTCCATTGGGGCTTTCGGGAAATCATAAATTTTATATTGTTCTACTGCACTGCAGTTTAGTAATAGGATGATAATAAATTTAGTCAAATAGCCTTTATATTTGACTTTATTGCATTTTTATGTTCCACATTTATACTGAAGGCTAAATACCAAAGCTCCAACACATATTCATTCCATTTGATGTTTTATTGTACAGCAAGCTTTACGTTCATTCTATACTAAGTACTATAAACGCAACTTGCATTGTTAATTTAAAAATGCTCGCTGGGGTCCATATATGTGAACTGATTTTTAAACAGCTATTTATATCCTCTGTGTGTTTAGTTTTAGCAATAATCTATAATTTACATACTAACCTTTATAACACCGAATATACACATTTTAAAAAACTACAAGCTTATCTGCAGGATATATTTTTCTTTTAAAAGTAATGTAGGGTAATGTATTCTAGGTGTAAGTGTATGTATGCACGATGTTACATAACGATGATATGTGTTGTACACTAAAACGCAGCAGTTTTTCTTACAAAAACACCTGTTTCATTCCATCCCTAATAGCACTTCTTCCATCGCCGCCGTTTTTGTCCTGCTAAATAGCTCATATACCGACACCAACTTCTTTTAGATTGCCTGACAAAAAATATCGCCACATAAAATATACCCTCCATTATTAAATTCTTCCCTTACGTATAAATGTTTCATCTTCTTTTAACGCTTTTACAGGCGCTATAAATTTCATTCTACGTAAAGTGTTTCTCCATTGTTCGGTTTACTTTTTTATTGAGGCATCCTCCACTACTGCGGGTAACAAAATAATGATGATATTAAAGATGAAGTGCACCAATTTTGTTGCAAGCGAATGGTTATTAAAATTTTGTTTTGTTACGCGATGCATAAGGTATACAAACTTTTCTTTTCAACTTAAAACTTTACTATTAGCAAGTTTTTCCATTAACATTTCATATTGCATCTATCAAATTATATATAAAAGTCATCAGTTTCTTTATAAAAGAGGATTGTAGTTAATTTACAATTTTGTAAATACACAAACTTTTCTGTATATTATAACAATTTTTTGTTGCATCTATATTATTTTTATTTGGAATATGTATAAAACTCTCTAGGGGATGCGTGACTTGCATTTGCGAATACGGGGTTCAAGTGTCTGTCGTACCTGTCGTATATTATAAGTTTTCTCATAAGCTTGGACCACTTGCTGTGTTGCTGCCCTCCTTATAGCTCTAAATCACTTGTATTACACATTAATAAGTAATACTTTACCGCAGTTTTGCTTTGCTTCGGTAATATTTTAGTCAAGCAGGGCAATAACTCACTAATAATGTCTTCTAGTTTTTCCAGCAGATATGATAGATTTTCTTATTATTTTCCTTGAAGACTATCGACGATCGATTTACTACTGCTAATGTAATGAGAAGCATTTATTAATTAAAGTAGTTTCTGATAAATATCATAGATAATAAATAATATAGTACTGGTACAAAAAAAAAACTAAAATAAATAATAGTTGTCGAGGGTATTAAGAAATAAAATGACGTGCTTATTACTCTGGCTAACCTAATTATAAGAATATAATTCTATTGTTCTATAAAAATAATACTTAAGCACGTAAAGCAAAAATATGATACAAATAAAAAAAGTAATAATTATTGTACACACCTAATAAAATTGTTTAAATATGCTACGTTACGTACAATACGTTCAGAAAAAAATAGTAGAGTGGTAATAAAACTCGTTGCAATTTTTGATAATAATTACCTTTCAGAATAATGAGACAAGCAATATGCTTCCAAACATTTAAATATGCTCAATATTGGATTAAAAATTGATAATGAACGCATACTTATGTTAAATTTAATGTTTTTTATTTTCAACTTATTTATTATAGTGTGTTAAACATAAGTTATTAACTTAAAAAATGAATCTACACATACGTATAATATACCAAACGGTAGGAAACTGACAGTAAATAACTGCAGCCAAA
Source organism: Tachinus rufipes (assembly GCA_963932245.1). Classification (NCBI taxonomy): domain Eukaryota; kingdom Metazoa; phylum Arthropoda; class Insecta; order Coleoptera; family Staphylinidae; genus Tachinus; species Tachinus rufipes. Next base: position 62,729,027 of record OZ010745.1, on the reverse strand, counting down.
AGGTAAGCTAACAATATTGCCTATTGCAGTATTCACACGAAAAATATTAGTAGCATTAGTAAAAAAGTGCTTCTAGGATATTTGTTTAAAAACTCCAAGAAAATAAAGTCATCCATGTTTTGGTCCTACTACTCGATATTAAAAGGTACGCTGCTGGTGAATAACAATTGTGACATTTTAAAGTAACTAATAAATCTAAGGATTTGTAGATATAGTGATGTCATTGTTAAAGAAATTGGATGAATGGAAAACATTTGAACCAGATATGACCATTAAATTTTAAAGAAGCTTCAGATTATGCTTTTCTTTCATAAAAATTTAAACCATTTTAAGAGTTTTTATCACATATTAATGTGGTATATTGCAAGTTTAAAACAAAATGATAAACAAATAATTGATTCGATTGACTGATTTTGAATAAATTATTAATTCATTAAACAAATAAAAGTTTCCACAGCGGGTTCTTTTTGTGGCGCGGTATCACAATGTTCTAAAATTCGCGGCACAGACTTTTAATCCAAACTTTATAATCAAAGTTTCATCTTCAGCGTTCAGGAGTCTCTCGAGGAACAATTCGCTAGGTAGTATACACTCAGTTGGTACAAATTCGTCATTGCTCATACTGGCGCAATCATTAACTGTTCTTAATAATGCTAGCAAATGTTTATCGCCTTCCTTGTGCCCTGCATGTATTGCAATAACTGTCTTTTAAGTTTCGAGTATTTGCTGATTGCGTTGCGCTTACTCCGGACAACCGCATAAGTCGCACACTCGCATTTCTATGTTGTTCAGCACCATGTGTCGAGTTGATCCGTTTGTCCTTCTTTTGCCTCTTGTTCATGGTTATTTCACTAAGTTTAAACACTTGAAGTTTGTGAGTTCGTCTAGCGACGGTAAGTCTCCAGTCGAGGTGTCACTCGCGGTGTCCAACTTGACATCTGCTTCGGTCACGTTCGGTGTATTGACATTAGCTGTGAAGCAGCTTCTGTTCTCTACAATGCAAATCGTCGTCTCCGTCGGTATCACTTCTAAGTGTAAAACTGAATTCTAAATTAATCTTGCCTAGCAACTGTGTGTTTGCCAAACCAGCATCTATTTGAGCTAACTTGATTTACAGCCTGCATGTCGATAGGGGTCTCGACTCGGCGATTAACCTGCTGCGGTTGTTTAACCTGTTCGGAGGTGGTTACTTTATAACCTCACAGGCAATCGTGCGGTGTATGGAATCTTTACAATGCCAAAAAGTAGTATTGACAATAGTACCCAGGTATGGTACATCTGGGAGCACCGAGTGTCATATATGACGTACAGTCGGACGTTGTGACTTGTCTGCGGCGTGACCTTGAACCGGTTAAGTTCTCAGCCGTCAGGTCGCGTGAAACTTTTATTGTCGTAGTAGACGTGGGGAGCAGAAACAGAAGTGTAAAGCTGCTAGAGCGGCAATCCTGCCTCTAACAGTCGATGTTGCTTGGTGTGTTCTTTTTTATGCGACTTGGTAGAGCGTGACTGGTTAAGCCTGATCGCAAAGTGTGCGAGTGTTGTCAGGGCCCAGTCAGATAAAGTGTACATGTTAAAAGATCTTAATGTTAAAGATCAAAAAAACTAAAACAAAAAAAGATCGGTCGTTTTGAAATTTGAAACTAGTGTGCTAACAACGTGCTTCACAAGAAGATTTACATCAACTATCGGCAAAAAAGTGTACCGTGCAACTTGTAGAATTAAATATATTGTATAAGGTTCCTAATTTTTTGCAATAATGTTGAAAACATTCCCACTGCCGCGAGACTAAAAAAGATCTTATCAAAAAAACCCCAACTTGGTTACCTAAAATGCTCGGATGGCACATACATAGCCTACCTAACGGAAGCAACCAAGATACTTTTGGAAACTCAATTTCCAGGTTGTACCACCCTGACACATAGACATGGAATAATTAGAACGCTGCACACCCCCTTGTAGCAGATACGCGTATAACCTGAGTAAGCATATCTTATAGCCCACCTGGTCATGTATAGCTTTCCGTTACATCCCCATAGCATTGAGAAAAATAAAAATTGTATTTATAACAAAACCATCGCCCGATAAGTCTCTCGTATTTTCTCCTAAAAAAATAATTGAGAGACTGTGCAAGAAATCAATTCCCAAAACGGCATTTATTACCACGCTGATACACTCAAAACAACACGCATACTCTAAGAAAAGATTTACGGAATCAGCTTTACACAACGTAACAGATTGAAACATCCCCATTAACGCTGTTAACCAAAGTAAAATACCTCACACTTACTTTCACCAAGTAAGTTTCAACACCAAGCTTACATGGGACCACATTAAGACATGAAGACTGTCTCCAAAGATACTATGGCTAAACACAGTTGTCATGGTCACTATGAAGCACGGGTCTGGTAGCCAACTAAATCAGTTGTAAACAATGGCACGTCTAAGTCTAACAAGCGGCATGCAAACAACGCCAACTGCAGTAATAGAAACAATGCTCAGTCTGCCACCTCTATGCATATATGTCGAGGAAGTAGCAACATCAGAATACAACCGGATTTTGGTACATGCTGTAAAAAAACACTTCTGCTAGGAGTGCAAACAGTTATCATGCCACCATATTTTGTATTAAAAAAATCCTGCAGTGTATACATACATGAACAACAAGAGCAAGTTAGAAACAAAAACAAACTTCTTCAAATCTTCACGGATGACTCATAAACTTTTCGAGGCTTTCGAGCGGGAGTTTACTCTCAAGACCTGGACATCTCAATTTCCTTACCCCATACACATACAACTATCCTTCAAGCTAATATAGCCGAAATAAATAACCATGAGGTGATAAAAATAGTAACCCGACAAATATCTCGTAAAAATGAGAAAATCCTAATGGACAGCAGAGCGAAAGTACAATAGCACAACAACTCGGGCTGTAGAAAGCCAAGTAGGCAAAACTTCTTGCGGCTATCAAAAAAAAAAAAACCGCAAAGTATAGATAAGTAAAAGATGTGAAATAGATGATAGCCAAGCATGTACTATGTACTTGCCTGGTACTTTCTTACACGCGTCCACGTTTGGGAATTGTTATCTTTACATCGACCACATAGACTGGCTGTGTGCTAGTGCAACAAAATAAGGTTACCATTAGAGGAAGTACAAAAGGCTTAATAAAGCCTCAATCCAGAATCCAGATAATACTTTTTGTGATAAAGTTTAATTTAAAAAGTGCAAAAATATGTCAGTTGTTCTAAAATTACCCCCCTCAGAGTTGCAAATATTATAAAAAAGCAAAGCTATAACTAAAAAACTCAATTAGATAAAATTGAACAATATTTAAACTCAGGCACTAGTGAGCAAAGAATACACATTTTTTATAAACTTTTTGTTAAAATACTAAAAAAATTAGGTAAAAAAATAACAAGAAAAAGCATTTACTAATTGTTGTTAAAGCTTGGTTTTAAATTTGCATTTGTATATTCTTTTTTTTTTATACATATTACCTAATAATTTTCATTTTTTCACTTTGTATTTTTGGAAAATCATATTTAGTTATCATATTCATAATTTTCAAAACTTCAAATTCAAATAAATAATGAACAAAATCTCTTAAAAAACGGCTGTGTTTATTTCATAAAAAACGTTTTCCTCAACAACTTCAAAGTTGTTATTAAACACCTTTATTCATCAACCTTGTCATTTATTTTATTATACACATTTTATAATAACGATGGAACTAAACCAAAAACTTTTTTTTATGCATTCTAAAATCAAATAACAGTTACATAATTTTCTAGAATATATATCCTTTAAAAAATCTACAAATAAACCTATTCATGACTTAAAACCTAACTAAACTGCGTCTTAATGCGCATGCTCAGCTTATTTCATTGCACCATAGCATAATCATATCTTATACGCGTCAAGCAGATCTCAAATATAAGATGCGGTTTTTAAAAGCTTAAGCTCCAAAACGTACCTTAATATTGCAATGCCATCGATTTTATTTTATTAAGCAATAAACAATTATTTACTACTACTTTTGTATACATCAATAAATATTAATTTTGATTTTACAGTCCACAACATATCAAAACACTCATCTACAACGGCACAAATAAAAGCCATAAAAAAAAATAAAAACTTATAGCCGTTTTTAATAACGTTCCAAAAATTAAAGCACGTTTTCAGAAACTTAGCAAACTTTTAAAAAAATTTCTCACACTAGCAAATGATTTAGATGAGATCAATCAAACAAACAAACAACAATTAATCAAAGAAAACTACTAAAATGTGATAGCAGAGTTAGAACGTCTAACAGTTCATCACACTACTGAATCAAGGAAAAAAAGTAAAACTGCCAGAAACAAAGCATCCTATATTCACACAACAAATTTTAAACTATCATTTATAGTCAAATTTGAGTCAATGGTAGAATCTCAAAATAACCACAATAAAACTGATAAATTGATATATATCAAATCAGCTTTAAAAGATAGTCCACTTTGCAAAATACAGATACTAGCTAATACCAAAATCAATTATACTTGCGCTTATAATCTACTAGAAAAAAAAAATGTATTCAGACAAACAACTCATAGCATCACACCACTTCATCTATTGTTGAATCTCCCTATACAAGAACAAGAAAATGCAGAGAATCTAATAAAAATAATTGATGATACATCTCAAGATCTAAAATCGCTAACCGCCAAACAAATTGAGTCTCCCAACGATTAAAACTATTGAAAGAATTTTTATATTTTTTTTTTGTTTTAATTGCCTACAAGTCGGAAATCACCAAACAACATATTGCAAATGGAAAAGCTGCAAACACTGCAACGACAAACATAATTAAATACTACATAATAAGAATAAATCTTCATCTGCTAAAAATGCAACAATAGACGTGTTAAACAAAAAACTTGCTTCTCAACATGTTCAACAGCAAACTTTATCACAGAACGTTTAGCAACAGTTTTTTATCTGCCTAACAATCCATGCTCCATTCAAATAGGAGCTATAATTTAGATACTAAAACAAAACAAGTGATTAGGTAATCAATGCAACAATCTGCTCCTTTAATAGCAAAGTAATCAAAAATGCTTAAATTCTTAACCGTTGAAAGTATCTAAAAAAAAAAACACCAACGCAACACATACCACAAGAGCTTATTACTATACCAAAAAAGATAAAGTTAGAGAATCCTGAATTTTTGAAACCAGTCTCTTTCTAAAAAAAATGTTAACTTATTCTTACTAAGATGGTTCATTAGTAAAACAACCATACTAAGTCAATAAAAAAAAAAAAGATTTTATATGTTAGAACAGAAATTTGAACGTAATGCAGAGCTCAAAAAAACTATACGGCAGTACTTTCAAAATACTTGTTTAATGCATCAGCAAAAACTCATACCAAAATATCACTTAACGACACTTTGATAGTTGGGCCATGCAATGTTTACACCAACTAGCAGAAGACAAGTCTAGCCAGTTTCCCATAGCCGCACAAATGATCAAAACTAATATGAACGTTGACAAGCCAATAGCAGGTTTTGCCGACAAAAAAATCACCCAATTAATACGCAGTAGAGAATTTAATATTTACCAATGGGCCTCCAACAATAAAAGACCTTCCCAAAAGCAGCTAAAATTTAATCTGTGGGCAAAAATAATAATACAAAAATTTGACAAGCTAAAGTCCATTGAGACAAATTAGTACCAAATAGCATAAACACTAGCTGGATCAATTTGCACAAAACTAAACAACATAAAAAATATATATTTATCCAAAAAATTATACTTAAAATGCGTTTTTAGATTTTTAAAAACAACCATTTTGCAATGTAAGCTATAGAGGATATGTAAAGCTGAGATTTTATGCATTTGCATATTCTATAATACTTATATGCCAATTAAATAATTTTGTATCTACACGAATTAGAAAAAAACAAGTGTTAAAAACCAATATTTTTTTGTATATTTTGCATATTTTTTAGTTTCTGTGCATATTTTAATAACAGCTGCATATCGGTGCATATTTGGTGCGTATTTGGTGCATATGTGCATATTTGGTGCGTATTTGGTGCATATTTGTGTATTTGCATATTTCGTGCATATTTGTATAGTTTTAAATTATTTGTAAGTGAAATTGCTTTTTGTAAATTAATATTGGTTTAAAAAAAATTAAAGTTTTGAACAATTGCAAAAATTATTGTTTGCATATTTTTATATTTTGTGCATATTTTTACCAAATTTGGCATATTTAGTGCATATTTTGGCAAAATTGTGTGCATATTTAGTGCAAATTTTGGCAAAATTACGTGCATATATATGCGCATATTTTTAACTTTTTAAGTGCATATAATTCCCAGCTTTAGATATGAAGCTTGCATTTATATACAAACTAAAAACTGTTACAACACCACTCATGCAAATTATATCACGCAATTAGTGACAAAACCTTTTGGACCAACTTAATGATTATTTTTCAGTGGATTAAAACCAAATCATGTCGGTTAAATATTTTTTTTTGCAAACCGAGTAGCCAAAACACAAAGAAGTTCCACTGGCTGTAAATAGCGAGACGTCCGTTCACCAGACAACTCAGCACATGTTTTGTCCAGAAAGCAACAACTTTTAGAATTTACAACAAATCACATATGGCAATCAGTACCAGTCTGGCTGAGCAAAAATAAAACATATTTACCACTAATAACAATACAACCAATTCAAAAATCAACAAAAAAAAATAAAAAAACTACATGCTTTCTTACCAAATATCTCGCAATTTCAAAAATCATTAGCAAAAATTTAACAAATATTGGCATACTGTTATCGATTAATTACATAATAATACTTTATTCACGGTATATACAAAACCATTTACATCTACATCATTATATACATAAATAACGATGAATTACAAACAATATTACAATTACACAAAAATATATAAAAGAATATTGAAAAATAAAAGCATGGAAAAAAGTATACATAAATAAAAACAAAATATAAAATTATTCATCAACACATTTTAATTGACACTTAAAACTACATTTTGAAACACAAAATAAATCAATATTATTAGAGAAACTATTAGCAATTCTACACATTCTACCAATTGGATTATTAAATCCATAATTGGTAGAATGTATAGATTCTCTAAATAATGGAGACTGTCTGGTTCGGCGATTATTGTTGGGGACTTGAAATGGAAGAGTTACAAGTAGCTCTTGGCAATCAATCTCAGACATCATTAGTCCACGTAAAAATGATAAATCGGCTCTTTTGCGCCGAATTTTCAGCGGCGGAAGATTATATTGCAATGCAATGAGGTTAAAATCGAAATTTTCGGATGAAATGCCTAATTTGTACGATAATAAACGAAAAAATTTGTTTTGAATACGTTCTATATTGCATATATGAACGCTGTAGAATGGACACCAAACTGACGGAGCGTACTCTAAATGAGAACGTACTAAAGCGCAATAAAGTAATTTGAGTGTGCTAGGAGATAGGTCAGTAGACATTCTGTAAACAAATCCTAACATTTTCATAGCACGGTTGCACATATAGTTTATATGCTCAACAAAAGTTAGTTTTGAATCAAAAATTACGCCCAAATCTTTTATTTGTGTAACACGCTCCAAAACATTATTATCGATAGTATAGTCAAACGATACTTTACTTAAAGTTCTGTTGAAGCTTATCGAAAAACATTTATTTGCGTTAAACAACAAGTTATTAATAAGACACCATGATTGAACAGAATCTAAATCATTTTGCAAACTAATGCAGTCCTCGATAGATGATATTCTTTTATAAATTTTAAGATCGTCAGCAAATAAAAGATAAGACGAAGAATTAATAGAATAAACAAGATCATTAATAAAGAGTAAAAACAGAATCGGTCCACAATGAGATCCTTGAGGAACCCCAGAAGGAACAACAATTGGTTTTGATAAAAAGTTATTAATTTTTACACACTGTGTACGATTTTCCAAAAAGCTCGACAACCACGCAACAACAGATTCATGAAAACCCAAAGCCCGAAGCTTAGCAATCAAAATACTATGATTAACGCGATCAAAAGCCTTTGAAAAATCTGTGTAAATAGAATCTACTTGAACTCTTGATTGAAAGGCATTCAAAAGATCGTTTTCGTAACAAAGAAGATTTGTAAGAGTAGAACGACCCTCGCGAAACCCATGTTGCTGTTCCACTAAAATGCTTTTGCACATCCATTGTATTTGACCAGTTACAATTTGATCAAACAACTTAGGAATAGCAGACTGGATGCATATACCTCTATAATTAGTAATATCCTCCTTAGCTCCAGATTTATGTAAAGGCATAATGTAGCTTTGTTTCCAAACTTAAGGAAACTTGGCTTCATTAAGAGAAGCCTCAAAAAGTAAGTGCAATGGCATAGAAATTGAATAAATACATTGTTTTAACAGCATAGATGGAACACCGTCCGGTCCAGTGCTAAAGTTACATTTAAGGTTCTCAATCCCTTTAAATACATCCAACAAACTAATTGAAAATGATCGATGTAATACGTTTTACTTAAAGTCAAACAAAGGAGTTGGATGAGTTTGTGTATCGTAAACAGAGGAAAAGAATTCAGCAAAACTATTAACATAGTCATCTCCATTACTGCAAGTTTTTTGTTTATAATACATTGTGGCTGGAAAATCATTAGTTTTTCTAGAGTCGCTAACAAATTTCCAAAAATGTTTAGGGTTACTTTGAATGTTGTTTTCTGTTCGAGTAATATATTGCTTGTATAGACATGTACTGAGATTTTTACACAAAGTACGAATTGATTGAAACTCGTTATAATCTGACAATAGTCTTGAAGATTTATAACGTTTATGAACAGTTTTTTTGAGTCTAGTAAGTGAAATCAATTCTTTATTAAACCAAACTGGAAAATTGTTTTCTCGCCATTGTTTTTTGGGAACAAAATAGTCAATAGCAAAATGCAACACAGAGTAAAATAAATTAACGCAATTATCAACATCACAATTATAAAAAAGGGCGGACCAATCAACATTCAACAAAAAATTATTGATTGCGTTAAAGTCGGCATATTTAAAATCATTAAAAACATAATTACACATTAAAATATCACGGCTAGTATCACATTTTACATCAATCACATAAGCAATATGATGTTGAAAAGAAATATCACAGATGTTAGAAAAACACAAATCTAAGAACACACCACCATCATTAGGTATAGAAATACATTGAGCGCAGTTTAGAAATCCATAACAGTTGGAAACAAAATGAGCAGAATAAGTATCATTACAAATAACACTTATGCCTAACTCATCATTAACACATACCGCTGCGGGTAGATTATAATCGCCTAGTGAAATTAGTTTACTGTCTGGATATTTGTCAGCGATAGATTCAACAGAATAACAATGATCTAAATATTTATCACATGCCGAGTTAGGTGGTAAGTAGACTGCACTGATAATATATGATACAAACTTAAACTTAACAATTACAAACAAATGTTCAACACTTAAAAATGTAGGTTGTAATAAAGTACAATTAAAACAAGTTTTAGTAGCAATTAAGACACCTCCTCCGTCAAGCTTAGGGCTTGTTAATGAAGAGCGATCACATCTAAACAAACTGTAACCAATTAATTGTAGCTCCGCATCGCTGATGTCCTGATTTAGCCAGGTTTCGGTCAGTACAATAATATCGTAGTTGGATACAGCTACAGCCAGCATAAGTTCTTTGAGTTTAGTTTTTATACCCCCGACATTCTGGTAATAGATGGAGATACCGCTGGTGTTTCTGGTGACGGGTTTAGATTGTTGGCTGGATCCAGATTTCGAAAATCCACCGAAGATGAAGCAGGAACATTATTAACTCGCCCATAATTTAAAAATTTCTTGACCGCTATATTTGCAGGCCAAAAATCTTTGCAGAGAATAGATCGAGCATGATTAGCTGGAACAGAAACTTTAAAGCTGCTGTAGTTTCCAGATTTTACTTTTAACTCAACAACATCAACTGATATCGTGGAAAACTTAGATTTAATATGATTTACTATATCAGTTTTATTAGTTCCACGTCTAAGTTTAGAAACATGTACGTAAGAAGTAGGCACATAAGCCTGCAGTTTGTCATTGGTTGGGCCACAACCAAAGATAGTTTGAGTTCTTGGCTAAGTTTTTTGATTAGTTTTTCCCTTAACAACAGAGCTTGCTAAAGAAGGAAAAACTGCAGGTTAAATCAATTGCACCGTATCATTAGTGAGCGGCGCAGTAGTGGGAGCAGTTAGTTGTTTACTGCGAGCTTCGTATTGAAGAATAGTTTTATCTTTTTCGGTGATCTTCTCTTCAAGATAAGTAATTTTATCTAAGAGTAATATACATACTTTACAAAACAAGTTCCGACAAGATCATTTCAGATTAAACTATCCCAGACAGTCAAAAATGCAGTAATCCAGTTTGCATAACAAGAAATAATTGCACAGAAAATCTATGCATTAAAACAAAGATAGGACAATCTGTGGCCAAAAATAACAAATTACTTAAATTCATTCAAAAATAAAGAGGACTTTATACGTGTTAGACCTTAGAAAACTAATCTCTCTTTTGATAAACAACATCAAATTGTACTACCAAAAAATCACCACATTACAACTATGTTAATAAACAAGCACACAAACATAATCTACAATGCTCTAGACAAAGTTATTATTAGATCTTAAATAAACGCAGTCCAGTTCGCAAGTTTTCAAATCATGATATAAATGCTTTCGAATCAAACTACCTTCAGCGGAATACACAATAGAAATTTAGCCACAAAATCAAGTTATTGCATCACGACCATTCTCTGCTGACCATTATATAAATAGAAGAAAAGATATCGCAAATAAAAGCTTATGTTGCTGTAATTTGTCTGCTTAACCATAAAAGCAGCACATCTTAAATTAGTAAGGAACATCACAACAGCAAGTTTTATAGCCACGCTGCTCTAATTTTATTGGTGCTAAAACATTATTGCCAATCAAAAAAGAGCAGTTCAAAATGATCACAAAGCAAAAACAATATTGTATCAAAACAATTTCCGTTTGTTTAGAATTTTTAAATTAAATTAAAAAAGTACCACAAAATTATTTAAAAGTTGATGATGATGATAATTAGAGAGCGGATTCCTAGCTATTATGCTTACACTAAATAGTTAAAGCATCGAAAATATCTCTAAATATATACACGAATTGTGAAGAATGTATTCATTTGGCACTATTTAATTTTTTGTTTAATTTGGTGCTTATTTTAAGATTTCGTGCTTATTTTTAAGCTTTTTCTTCAGATTTGGTGCATTTTTTTTTGATAATTCAGTTTTTTGTGAAATTTAGTGGATTAAAACATACATAAAAAGAAACGTAAATTATTTTATTTTTTAGAAAACTTAAAGCGTAATTTATGTATCAAGATCTTGCATATTTTATATAATAATGTTTAGACAAGTTCAATATAATTCTGTAAATCCCGACTGAGCTCCTAGCGTATTTTAGTGCCACCTCCTATTTGGAAACTGATTCAAATAAACAAAAAGAGAATTATGTAAAACTTTAATTAAATCAAATATACCACTAAAATATTACAAAATAAAAATTTCAAAACGTTCTTGGAAAAACATTGCAGAAAACGTGTTTTTGATAAATGCACCTTGCGAAAAAATTATGTCCATGCAGGAAATTAAAACAATTATTGACAATAACTTAGTGTTGATGAAACAACTGATATATGCGGGCGGTAAATTGCAAATTTAATTATAGGTGTTTTAAATGAAACAATACCTAATGTACCATTACTACTAGAACCAGTACTCACAAGATGGGGAACTTGGCTAGATGCTTACATTTACTATGCCAATAATTACGAAAATCTTAAAAACGTTGTAATGCAATTTTTGAAAGACTGTCAAACAGTTCTAAAAAATAAGGGATTTCAAAATAATTTGGTTTTCTTAAAAGCTAATTACGGCTTTGTGAGTCATGCCATAAAATTGCTAGAAAAACATAAAATACGTTAAATGAAAATTTAAGTATAATTAGAGATTTCAAAGATGCAATTTTAAAAGTACCAGACTGTATAAGACAAACAGTGAAATTAAAATCCAAAGATGTTTTTTTTTGAAAAAAAGAGGTTTATCTACATTAAATACAATTAACTGTTCCAAATTTCGATATAAATCCAGCTAATATAGCAAAATTTAAACATGCACCAATAACAAGTGTAGATGTCAAAAAAAGTTTTTTTGCCTTTTACAGTTGAACACTGATGCCCGGTTTCACCAACGTCTAATAAAATTTATTCGTCGAATAAATGCCTTATTCGCCCAATAAACGTTTTACCAACGTTAAATAGCGTTATTCGTCGAATAAATCTCCTAATAAACTAACCGGCCAAAATGCATCGAATAACTCGACAAATAACCTCAAAACATCTAGGTGTGACATTTATATATTGTAAATAATGAATGTCATGTTCAATTCATTTGATAATGTTGATTTCAAAAATCGTTTTTGATTAAACAAAGAATCTACGCAATCACTATTGGAAGTAATTACAATTTAGGTTCTCAAAATCAGTGGAACAATCTCATTTAAAAGTATGTAAAATTCACTGTAGATCATCAATTTTATTGTAGATTGTAATTTTAAGAACATATTTAAGTTTTTCTGTATAATTACGCAAAAAATGTACTCATTAACAGTTTAACAAAATAGTTGGGTTTATATTATAAATTCTTTTCTCACATGTGTGATTATAAAGAAAAACAAAAAATGTACTTAAAATTTCAATCTACAATAAAATTGATGACAATTTGTGCATCGACTTTTAAAGTTTTATCTGTAATTATATACCGCCAGTGTAATACGATCATAACAACAAATATTTTTAATTTTGTGTTGATATATTCTTACTTCACTAATAATTCGAGGTTATGCATGCATAAATAGTGGTTGATAAAAATCACGGAGTAGTTATTTAATCTCTGAGATACCTTGGTGAAACGTAAAATGACTTATTTGATGAATAAATTTTATTCAACGAATAGTTATTTGACAATTTATTAGGTTGGTGAAACCGGGCATTAGAGCAACATTTTATTATTAACTGTTTTTGAGGATAGTTTTTTTAGTTATTTAAATGTTTTTTTTTTATATTATTTAAAATGTATTTAAAAAATCATTCAACTGTTAATAATAAATGTTATAAAACCTTTATTAAAATATTTTATGGTTTTGGATTTTTTGAGTTTTTTTCTTTTTAATTGCTTCATGCCTTTTTAATGCTTTTTTACATGTTTGGTGCCTTTTTAAGCGCTTTTTTTCGTATTTTTAATGCTTTTTAATCCGCTCTCTAATGATGATAATGAGTTCATATTCAAAAGATAATTATTGCAAATCAGAAGCAGAGTTAGATAGTGAACATTTAACATAAGTACAAGTATTGTTTTTATTTATAGAATTTTCCTAATATAATTTAAAAAATCACTTTAAAATGACGCTGCAAACTTGTTGAGAACCACTAGTTTAGACAGACATAGTAAGGTAAGATTTGAAAAAAAACTTGATTTAAAGCAATTTAAAAAAAAAAATGTATTGTGTTAATTTCATATCGTTGAATTATTTTTATTTTATAATTATTTAAATTTGAATCAACTCTCAGAAATAATCAATTTTAATTTCTACTGTAAGAATGTATCAACTTTTATTTACGCTAGATCGCTCCGACCCGATGGTTAAAGTCTTGGATTGCCAATCATTTGAATGCATCGTCGCAATCTGATGTTAATTTCATTTGCACTGACGCGTGTCTATTGTTTCTTAACTTGTGCTGTGGCTCATCGATTATTCAAACCGCAAACATTGGCAATAAAATTAGTAGTATAATGTAACAAAATAATTATTTATTCCACTTCCAATAATGAACAAAACAATGGATAATTTTGATAACAACTGAAGGTGTTGCTGGAAAAACGATATGAGTCACCAGTTTTTGGTTTATCAAGTCAAGATTGTACAACACTTTTATTTTCTGTTAGTTTAATTAGAGTACATTAATTTGAGCTAAAACAGTAACAAATATAAATTATTAATATTTTCTAAAACAGTTAAAATAAATTTTAAATTTGCACTTTGTTTTAACCGCAAACTCTTCAACAGTTTGGGACTATTTTTTTAACTAACTAACTGTTTAATATTACATAAATAGTATATTGTTTAACGAGCGGATAACAGTAGTAGTTCACAAGGTAACATTTTATACCATGTCAGATTTTTGAATTTCAACTAGGTAATTTACAAATCAGGCCTATTCTGTAACTTTTCTAGTTAAAGATATTGTTCAGTAACAATATCGTTATGATGAAACTCGTAACGATTTTCTTAACAATAAAGTTCAATATTCCTATTTACTAAGAACAACAACCTTAAATACTTCCTTAACAATTTATCTTAATATAAACTACATGAAGTTAATATTCGTTCACTGCTTTGCAAGCGTGCGTTTGGTGCGTGCATGCATCTACCGCATTTCGACAAGACTCCTTTTTAATGTTTACAAATTCCTAAGGTTAGGAACCTTATAAAAATATTAACTAAATATAACATTCATGTAGAAATTAAATGGAAAACTACATAGGCTATTGGTGATATTAATTTTATTTAAAATCAATGATGGAATGTATAATAAAATACTTAGAAGTTACAGACTGGCTGATACATGAGTGAATTAAAATTGTTGTAATAAAATTATTAAATTACAAACAAATGTAGAAATAATTTACATAAAATAATAAATTGCATAATTTCAGATACATGATGTAATTAAACGTGTAATATAATTATTTAATAATTATATTTATATTAATTTAATAACTAAATTACGTATTTAATTATTTGTAAAATCATACAGAAATTTTATTAGATTCATTTTCTTGCGTAATATTTTTTTACTGATTTACAACAGTATGAAATATTAATATAAGAATGTTTCCCACTAGAAATATATAAAATATGTTATAATAATTCTTATTTTGAACATGTATAGAAGTAAATTGTTAGGTTAAGATTATATTTAAGGCAGTGAGCGTGATTGTTAACTTAAAGACTATTTATTACCACAAATCTTTAATTTGACAATTAAAATATTTAGCGGACGCTTTATTGAATACGGATTCTTTTCGATGTTGTTAACTTAAGAATTGTCCATGAGTTAACAACTTCATACATATTTAACTCTTAGAGATTTGCTTACAGAATAGGCATAATTGTTTCAATATATTGCACCAAAAACACAACTTCAAAAATTACTGTAAATATCTTAAAAAATTGATTTCATAAAATAACATTTTTTTTATTGAATTTTACTTGTCAAAAATCAGGTTGAAAAAATGTTACCTAAATATTTTGATTCTACATCTTATAACTTAATTGAATAAAATCGGGTTCGTACAGATTTTTTTAAATGCTTAATATTGCATATTATTTGTTTGTTTTGCTTAAAAAAAGTACATACATTTTCGTTTTAGTTTAATAAATTAATATCAAAATGCTTGCAGTAATTGTATATTAAAATCATTAACAAAATGTTTTTTGTTTTAATTTGAACAAAATATCAACCTAAAAAATACACTTTTCTTAGATATTTTTATCATAAAATTTTCATTTTGTCTTTGTAATTGTTTATTGACAACAAAAATCATCACTATACGTCTTATAAATAAAAACTTAAATATCCACAAACTTTTAGTTTGTGCTAGCTTTTTTCGTAGCAAATATATTTATTTATTTATATAATGTTGCTAATCTTATTTCATTCTGTTTGTAAAACAATGGTACCATAATAATTCAACAAGAATATAACAATAATATTTTTGCAATGAGCTGGTCTTTCATATCACAAACGGGTTACTTATACCAGTTTCTTAATCGTTTTAACCAGAATGTCACACAAAATAAAGTAAATTATGTCTGCAATCTGAAGAATAACTAAAATTCAACAATAAAGTTAAAACGCAAAATAGAAAAAGTATTTGTTAACTTTAGTTCAGTGAAATTTTGCAACAAAAATTAAAACAAAATGACTAAGAAATTCTGAACAGTATGCAACATAAATCATAAAGTAAATAAATACTCTTGAGAAATAATAATCTTATTGAATATAAAAAAATGTAAGCATGAGACAATATTAGACAGTGATATACAGTTGTGATAAGCTAGAGTTTAATGATATTAGTAAATTTATTGTTTGAATCTGCTAGTTTATGTCAAATCAGTAGAATATAAATTTAGGTTTTATTTTAAATGATATCTTATAATTTTGTTTGATGGTTTGCAATTAAAAATAGAATCAAATATTTTTTTTTAGTTATTTTTGTTAAAAATCATTCCTAAAAGTCAAAAATTAAAAAAAAATGAAATTCAAAATTAAAGATCATTCAATTGCGCTTCTTTCACCTGATAACATTTTTCAATGTAGCTCCTACCTATTAAACGTATACACCCTGTATACATTTTTACCATAATATATAAGAGTTCAGATTGTTTAAAAAAAAAAACAGTGTATCCAACTCATCAAATTGAACAAAAAAAGTTCTTACAAACATGTATCTTTAAATGCTTCCTAACAAAGATGTCGCATAGTTAAGATTTACTACTGTACAGCTAAGAAAATTTATAGTATTATTTTATTATCACTAGAGTTAGCAAATTAATTGTCAATTAAATAACGAACCTAATTTAACACATGTTCAAATTGAAACCCACCAACATCAAAACATTTTCTGCAACGCCAAACCAACGCATCAATTGCGCTTAATCATCGCATGCCTCTTCAATCTTTAAAATTAATTAGCCTAACTAATATACTTTATCTTTTAAAGTTCCCCAAACATACAAATACAATGGATCAAAATCTAGCAATCCACTGGTCCTGCACGGCCAATCCGACGCTATGGATAATTTATATTAATCAAAAACTTGCCGGAATATTATCAAGTTAAAATCAGTTTCTAATTCTAAAGTAAAAAGACACGTCCGTTATGAAATCTTCCAAGTTATTTGTAAAAAACTAAAATAAAACCGCGTAGTATTAGTATTATATATTGCACCAATCCAAATATTACACTAAATTCATTTTAAAAATTTAGATCGTGTTTAGTACGAATTTTCAAGTGACCAAAAATAATGACTGAGGTAGTTAACAATTCCAGCTCTCGTGAATGTAGCTTCGTTCGTCCATAGAATTTTATGCACAAAATTTAGATTAGCTTCAAATTCATTTAAATCATTCACAAAAAACTATTCCTTTTTTCGAATCTCTACAATGCAATACTTTAATAAGTTGCAAATGATAAGCTTTTCATTAAACTGCCCTTCAAGAGCCGAGCCTAAGATTTCAATCAAATAAACAAAGAATGCGGTTATTATTTATCATTTGAATTGGATTTTCATTTCTGTTTAGCTCAGTATTTTAATTCAAACCAAGTTCTTAAAAACGTCGGTGCATATCAATGAATACTTGAGATCTTAAGAAACGTCTTTTGTACTCAAGCACAGAAGCTGCAGCATTGCAGTAGAAAAATTCAAAATAAAATAAATGATTGCTTATTCTTCATTAGTGAAGAAATTCTTACTGATTCATTACATTTGACAGTTATTAATGTTTCAGTTATTTCTATAGGAGTGCGCGCACCGTAGTGTCCACCTATTATTGTTTCAATAGCTTCTAAATAAAAAAATCTTTAAAAAAGTGAAGTGTATTAATTTGTTATTGATATTTCTGAAATTGGTATAGTAATACATTCTAAACATTTTTTGATTTTTACAAAATTGCTTTTATAAAACACCCTGTATAAGACTAAATCAACTCATTTTTAAGAACCGATTGTGCCAACCAAGTTCATCTCAAGTTCATTGCTTAAACGAGTTCAACGTTAAATTTACGTTGTACCATCTTAATGAACTCGTTTATCTCGAGGTTAAGTTGAACGGACAGTGTCGGGCAGTTAACTACAAATTTTGCTGTTAAACATAACCCCTATTTATTTGTTGACATTTACAAGAATTTATTTTATGTTTCATGACGCTTGATTATTATTTTAATTGACTTTTATAGCGGGATATATAAAATTGAATTAACAAATTACTTTTTGCATTCAATTTGATCATGGTATTTCTCCAATAATAATAAAATAGTTTCTTCATATGCACTGATGTTTAGTAATCTTTAACATCCATAATACTGTATTAATATACAAAATTTAAAATTAATTAAATTATACAAGGTGTAGATTAATTGCAAGACAAATGCCAGGTAACTTTGTAGATCTTGCCAAAAGAAAACAAAAATCTTAATTCCAAAACGCTGAGGTCCTCAAAGTTTCAATTTTGTCAATACAAATATTGTTTTAATTGCGTGTTTTATGTACCAATTTGCTTTCCTTTTTAGTATAATAGAAGTTCCGAAATTTATTAAAAATTAATAATAAAAAAATATTGAAAAATGTGCAAATTACTTTCCAAGAATAAATCAAATTTAAATTAAAAATAACCTTGGCAACGCAGCAAATTTTTTAATGAAATTCAAATTATAACGTAGGCTATGCAATGAATGTCAGTTGATATTTCTATTTTATTATGACTTTTACTTTGAATAATTATGCAAATTACGGTGATGCTTGAGAATGTCATGAATTCGATACCGATACGTGCCGTAAAGTGTTTAGAAGTAAACGGTGGCCAATTTGAACATTTGTAGTTTATAATAAATAATAACATTTGATGTGTGTATTAAGTTGCCTACATTATAGGTTTGAATTTAGAAATAGAAATTTTGCTGCGTTGCCATGCGTAACAAAACTTTGAGGATCTCGTGAGGCCAAACAAAGAGTTTCTCATCATTTTGGAATTAAGATTTTTGTTTTCTTTTGTTACGGTTTACAAAGTTACCCAGCGTTTGTCCGCCAATTAATCTACACCCTGTATACAGTAAATCGTACTTAATTTGAAACAACAAAAATTTTCTCATAAACTCAACGCTATTTTTTACTAGTTATAGCAAACCCGCTTATAACAAACTTTCGGATAAAGCAAACCAAAATATATCTAAAATTGGCACAATGTTCCTGTTATAACGTACTTTTCGGGGTTTATTTTCTGGAATTCCCCGATTTATGAATTTGCGCGGCATTTTCTTGGAAGTACTGTATTTTGTTTACATCATTAGGATGACCGTTATTTCCCAAATCACAATTTTTTTGAGAGGACTATGTATTCTTTTCATGATAAATGACTATATTAAAATAATAAAACTCAATGGTAACCGTATTTTCGCGTGCCTGCAAGCAAATGACAATAACATGGGAAAATCGTCTTTAAACGCTCAATGTTTTTTTTACAAACTGTAGGTCTTCATACATATATGTCAACATACCTTTTTTTGTATAAACGATCCTTACGTTACTTTTAACATAGAATAATAAATATATAAAACAAATTATGATATGTTTTATTACCGTTTATAACGAACTGGTTTTGGTACATTTTTCGAGTTCGTTATAACCGGACTTTACTGTATAATAATAATAGATTAACTATTTTATGTTATATAAATAAATTGAGTAAATTATTTTATTATTTTACTTTATTACAACTAATTTTGATATATTTATATTTGATTAATATATTAAAATAAAAAAAAAATGTATATCCCGCATTTATAATTAATACAGCACATTTTTTTTAAACTTAAAAAAACTAATCATTTGTGCGCGACCAATTCATTTAAGGAATTCTCTAGTTATCACTAGATTCCC
Source organism: Tachinus rufipes (assembly GCA_963932245.1). Classification (NCBI taxonomy): domain Eukaryota; kingdom Metazoa; phylum Arthropoda; class Insecta; order Coleoptera; family Staphylinidae; genus Tachinus; species Tachinus rufipes. Next base: position 62,709,165 of record OZ010745.1, on the reverse strand, counting down.
TGCCATCAACCAAAAAAAAAAAAAAATAACCTAGTTAAGTTAACCAAAGTATGGTACAACCCAAGCGCCGTTGAACCAAAGTAAAAGTTAACTCCCCAGTTAGTTGATTTGTCAGTTAACTACATATGGTGCAACCGGCCTTAATTTGTCTTGGTTTTACATTAAGCAGGAATTGATCTGCCATTCCAAAACTCAAAAATGTTGTGTTCATTATACCTTTTATTACATCTATCCTGGGACACACGGTATGTATTATTGACAGACACAATACTAATTTATTTTTCGACGGCTTACTTTAACAGTTAAACAAAAAAGCATCTTTGTTAAATAACATTTAAAAACACATGTTTATAGGAATTTTATTGTTCCATTTAATGAGTCGAATGCACTGTTTGTTTAAGTTTCCTAAAAAACAATCTGAACCACCCTGTATGTTTGACTTACAAAATAAAAAAAAATGAAAGTTGTTAAGGAGAATATAGTAGATACGCAATCAAACGCAAAATAGTAAACATGTGAACTTAAATCCTAGTAAATATGTACATTATATTTTGTCTCTTAGGCAAATTAACTGCGTCAATACTGTCAACACACGTTAAAGCTTCTTTCGTCTACAAAATATATCTAAATATTTATTACTTTTGATAAAACTTAATCAGATTTCCTCATAATCACTTCTAGTATCTGCATATTATTCTCTTTATTATTTAATACGGTATAGCATACTGCCACTTTAAATACTGTATTTTAAGCTTAAAGAAAAGTTATTCGAATAATAAAATTAAAAGTATCAACTAAATTACCCCCAAGCTTGCAACAATTGATTTACGGTAGTTTAAGTGATTAACATGTAATATAATCTTGTTACTTTTTGAGATTAAAACTGGTTTCCTTCTTTTTATAATTTTATTTAAAATAAATTAGGATATTAATGCCATATCATATGCATATGTTAATTGGTAAACTTTACTGATACATTTAATTTATCGAAAAAACAATTCTGCAATGCATAATTATTTTCTGTGGTGGCTTATCAAAGTTAACGTGTACTCTAATAAACTAGCATCAATTGACCATTATTTGATCAAACAATAAAATAAAACACTAATTTGCTAAAAAAATACCGAGTAGCGGTGGTCATTTGAACAAAAGTATCAATTGATCCTTCAAATAAAGTTATATACCGCTTTTGTAGATTGGTGTAAGCTTATAACACAAATTTATTTTTGAAAAATGTGCTTATATTATAGCATATTTTAGGAAGTATCCAATAATTATAAATTAAACATTAACAACAATATTATAAAGGGTTTAAAAAAAAAGTAAAATATTTAAGGGGTAGTACAAACCACAACAAACAAAAACGTTTTAATAAACATGGGTTGTCATAGCAATGGTTTCGGAGATATGGAACATATTTATTTTTATATATTTTTACAAAGAACAGAATTATAGAAAATGTTTAAAGTGCTCTCCTTCTATTTCCAAACATTCATAACATCTTTGTCTAAAGGATATTCGTACTCTTTCTAAAACCCCCTCATTGGCTCGGATTTCTTGGCACTTTTCAATAATTTTTAACTGCAGCTCCTCGAGGCTACTTATTGGAGTAGCATACACTTAATGATTTCAAATATCCCAAAAGAAAAAAATCAAGAAGGTTTAAATGAGGCAATCTTGTTAGCCATAAAACTGGTCCGCCTCTTCCTGCCCACCTAGGTAAAAAAGTTTGATCTAAATGCTCTCTAACGGCAATCAAAAAATAAGCTAAAACACCATCATGCTGGAACCACATTTGTTGCCTGTGGGTCAAAAGAATGTCATCCAAAACATCATACATTGTGTTCTGCAAAAAGTTAAGGTAAGCAGCGCCTGTTAATCAGTTTGGTGAAACAACAGGACCTAGAAACCTGCCGCCTACAATACCCATCCAAATGTTTAATAAAAAACGTGCCTGATGTCCACATTCAATTACAGCATGGAGTTTTTCGTCGGCCCAATAATGTGCATTATAAAAATTAATAACTCTATTTCGTGTAAACCCGGCTTCATCCGTAAAAAAAAAATTGGCAAGAAACTGCGGGTCTTCAAGATCCTTCCGTAAAAACCAGCAACAAAAAACCAAACATGCCTGATGATCAGTTAAATTTAAGGTCTGTACTCGTTGTACATAGTATGGATAGAGCAGCTGCTCGTGAAAAATTCTCCAAACAAGAGTAGCACCAATTCCTACTTCGGCTGATATTCTCTCCCTGAATTATGCTTTATCCGTGCTATAATTTCTTGTTCTGCTCTTGAAGTAGATACCGACCTTGGTCTGCCGGAAACACTGCACTGTTTTTGAAGTAAACCGGTATCTCTCAATCTCCAAACAAGAGTAGCACCAATTTCTACCTTGGCTGATATTAGCCGCACATTCGTCCCTGAATTATGCTTTATCCGTGCTTTAATTTCTTGTTTTGCTCTAGAAGTAGATACCAACCTTAGTCTGTCAGAAAGATAGCACTGTTTTCAAAGTGAAGCGGTATCTCTCAATCTCTAGTGAATTCTTCCAAACGTACGATGTAAAAGAGTCTGACAATTTGGATAAGCTTCTACATAAAGACGTCGCGCTTTAGTGGCAATCCCATTAGCACGACAACACATAAAATGCATGTCGGCTAGTTCTGCATTAGAGTAATCAGCAATAGCAATAAAAACTTGTGCACTAACAACAACTGTCAAATACTGAATGTTTAATTCACAAAACATCAGCCAACTATGATAAGAAAATGCACCGGACACTGTTTTTGTGCTACCATACTAGTTGATACAGGAGGAGACATTATAACATTAAAATGACCTGCTGGGTGGAAATCCACCGCTGTTGCAGAAACCCTTCTACAACTTGCAATTCAAAAACTAAATTTAACAATAATGAATAATGATTATTATGATACGTATTAAATAAATAATTCAAATATTTTTACAATTATCAATAATTACAAATAACCGAAATATTTTATTAAAAAAAATGCAAAAAATGTTTCCTGTGAGTAATGGTTCATAACCCACAGCTACACATATACCTTTGATTAATGGTTTATTATTCATAAGTGCACATGAACCGACGTGCTTATTTCCTACGTCATGTGTAATAACTAATAAGTCTTAACCACTTAATTTTAATTGCATAATACTGATATGATTGAACAGCCATTGATAAATAAATTTATTTAGGTTTATTACAGTTGATTATTTCTACCGGACTATAATAGCACAAACTATTCTGAAATAAATAAACAATTAAAAACAATTTAATAATAATATCTTAATTTTAGACCATTCCGACCGCTATCTTAAATTGTATTATTATAACAAAAACTCTATTTATACATATAATTTGATAATCGATTAATGTTTTTACCCGTACATTCAGAAAGGATGATATGCAGTATTGCATTAAAATGCATTCAAAAGTACTTTCTATATTCTATATTTGGATATTTTTTTCAACTAGGTTTTGACTAAAATACTTTGACAAAATATAGTTTAATCCTTTCTGAATGTACCGGTAAAAAAATAAATCAAGTATCGAATTATATGTAGAATTAGGAATGATGCAAAAGCTGCTGGTTTTGTTACAATATTGGAAATCCAGGTAGCGGTCGGAATGTTCTTAATTGAAGTACTTACATACAGAAAACAATGATTAGCACAAACATACCTAAAACAAATGAGAAAATTAGTTTATTAATATATCAACAATACATAGATATGAGGAAATTGGTTAATTTAATATAATTTAATAAATATACCAGTTTCATATTGGTAACATATGATATTTGTTTTAATTAAGCAAATTTAATTGAAATTTTGCATACGGGACACGTTAAAGTTTCCACAACTGATAGTAATCTAATCCAGTATAATTAATATTAATATGCATAGAACAATTTAACTACTCCCTGTACAGCGAGCAACGCACAATAACAGATTGTCCCCAAAGATGCAGCCAACTTCTTGCGACAATAGAATTCGAAGGATTCCCGTTGGTATAGTATCCTTATTTAGGAGGGCCTTCAGAAAGCATAGCAATAGAAAGACAAACGATTCCACAGCGATCGCATAACTCCGGTAATTTATGGAATTAATATCCGGAATCTAAAAGGGATGAAGATCGTGTGTTCTGATACCGTAGTAAAGGATGGGCATTACAATTAGTTCAGGTATTAATCATAAGTACAATACCACTGGTGTTATAGGAAAGATTCAGCTTTCAGCACAATTTAACAAAAGGGTCGAATCATGTGTTTTATGGATTCAAAAAAATATATGTACGCTGTATAATACTAATAAATGACTTTAAAACATAAAACCTTTATCAATGTGGACAATTTATTAAACTCTGTAAATCTATGAATATAATAACTAGATGAGCAGCATGCAATCATTCTAGAATATTTATGTTTCGAAATAAATAAGTACTAAAAAGCAGATATAAAGAATCTATATATTTGAAGTAATATATAGTGGTCGTGTATCCGATAGCATGAGTGCCGGGATTAATCATTTATCCCGTCTGAGGAGCGCTTAAATTTTATGTTACATCTGCTTCCTAACATAAATTGCCCCTGAAATGGCGCATTTCACTACATATAATATCCCACCTTAAGCCACAACATGGCGGTAATTCTTTAGGTATAAATAATGGTTCAACATAAAAATTAAAAAATAAATCGTTTGCATAACGGCCGTCATTAAACTTCCCCATAGTAGTAGAGTTAAGAGTAAGAATATTACCATAATGGATAAGGGCAAACCGAGGAAGCATATAAAAAATAAAATACAAAATGAAAATATAGTAGAAATGTGTTTAGGAAGCAGCTCTATATAAATTGTTCAGGGACTGTCTAATGTAAATAATTCAGAGGAAAAACCCTACGTGTTGTTGAATTTTACAAGAAATATAAAATTATATATTTATTTAACCCAGTTTTTTGGTATGTGATTGTTGTACAAATATTTGCAAATTCCTGTAGTATATACTTCTTCTTCCACCAATATATAACATACATTTTAGTGTAATTAATTGTCATATACTTGAAGAATATAATAAATTGCTATGATTATCTTAAGTGCAAATAATTTATATCTAAGTAATAGCAAATATTACTCATCGCATGATGTAGTTGGAATTAAGTAATTAAAATAATATATAATCATTCTCCATAAACATATATTAATTATAATACACCAAGTTGTACAATTTAAAATTATTAAAGCATATAAAAAATGTTTAGTGTATTGAGCTGAGTGCGCAAGTTCCTATTCCTAATTAGTTGTTTATATAGTATTTTTGATAGTATTTGTTTTTTAAAAGTAAAAATATAAAGATCATTAAGAGACAAAAAGTCTACCTTGGGCGTGTTTATAGATATTGAAAGCGCTTTCGATAATTCCACCTTCAAAAAAATAAAAACTGCTCTTGCAACACATGAAGTAAACCCCAGAATCAGTAGATGGATAAAACACATGTTGGAAAAAAGATCCGTTACTGTTAATGTTCGACGGTCAGGAAAGTCGTTGCTAAAGGATGTCCCCAGGGAGGTGTATTATATCAACTACTATCCAATATAGTAGTTATACGGCTACTCAATGATCATGGCTTCTATACAATTGGTTATGCAGATGACATAACAATTCTACTAAGCGTTAAATTTGAAAGCATACTCTGCAACTTAATGCAAGAGGCTTTAAGAATATTCAAACATTGGTGCAAAGACCAGGCTCTTACGGTCAACTCTCTAAAAATCGAACTGATTCTCTTCACAAAAAAGAGGTTTTTGACAATAAGCTCACATCTAAATACGAGATGCAAAAAAGTTCATATGTCTTTTTGGCAATGCAGACGAACTGTGGGAAAAACATGGAGATTGTCTCCAAAGATAGTGCTACGGCCGTACACAGCCGTCATAAAACCTATGATCACATACGGGGCACTAATATGGTGGCCAAAAACTAGACAAAAAACGTCGGTAAGCAAACTAAATCAGTTGCAACAAATGGCATGCCTAAGTATATCAGTGGCATGCAGACAACACTAACTGCAGCTATGGAAGCAATGCTGTGTCTGCCGCACCTCGACATTTACGTCGAGGAGATGACGATAATAGCAGCTTTGCATCTGAATGCAGCTGAACTTTAGCACACTGCAGAGAGGGCTGGCAAACAATGTACTTTCCTGGAAGAGGCTGTTAAGGAAACACTTCTGTTTGAAGTGCAAACAGTTGACATGTCACCTTTCTTTGTGTTTAATAAACCCTACAACGTGCGCAAGAAGAGCAGAACGTGATCAATCATTCGATTAGAATCTACACAGATGGCTCAAAAACCAATTTAAGTTCTGAAACGGGAATCTTCTCGCAAGACCTGGACCTCAAAATATCATTACAACTAAGAGCTTACACAACTATCTTCCAAGCAGAAGAAGTCGGGATAACCTATGGGGTTATGAAAATTGTGACCCGCAAAATATTTGGCAAAAATGTCCAAATTCTAACAAATAGTAGAACGTAGTACTTTAGCAGCCTGTGGAAACAGCATCGAGCTGCTCTGGGTAAAAGGACACTCAAACAAAGTAGGTAACATTGAGGCGAACGAGCTGGCGCGTAAAGAATCAACCGTCATGGCGTGTGGTCCTGAACCCAGAACCGCGCTAACACTCAATGCTTAAATAATTTAGACGACGTTGGAATGACGCTCCGGGCTGCAGACAGGTAAAGAAAGCAATGATTGCTCCTAACGCTAAGACAGCCGATTACTACTTGCAACTGTCCAGAAAGAAAGAACAAATTATGACAAGAATCTTGACAAGACACTGCCAACTAAAGAAACACATGCAGACAATTGGTATTGGAGACAATCCAACGTGTAGAGAATGTGAAATCGATGACGAGACGATCGAGCACGTGCTATGCACATGCCCGACCCTCTCATACAATAGAGAGTCCATGTTGAAGAGCTGCTGGCTTGACATTGCCAGTATAAAGGAGACCCCTCCAAGCACAGTACTTGCATACATCAGCCACATAGGGTGGTTGAATGCCAAAACAACGGAGTGAGGTCACCACTGAAGGAGGAACAATGCAAAGCTTATTGAGGCCTACGTGCAGTAGACTTTGGTTTACCATACAACTTTCAATATAGAACCCAGAATAATCAAGTCAAGAGTGCCATATGCAAAACAGAGCCCAAACAAATATGCGTTAGATTGTATTAGTTGTAGAGTTTAAAATAGAAATGTAGTAGTTACTGGAAAACACAGTTTTAGCCTATTTACTTTCAAGGTTTGTTTCTTAGTAAATTTGGGTTTATGAAATAAATGAAGGTAAAGAAGTTTAAATTAGAGAAATTCGAGTTAGAGAAATTTCAATGTAGATAAATTTGCATTATCATCTGTTAATAAACTTAATAAACAGGCCACAATGTTTCTTGCTCACGTCGTATATCAATTATATTAAAGAAAAAATGGATTTATAGGCATTTGAAACTAAACTTAAAGGATGTCGTATTGTTGATATTAACCATCTATTCTAAAAACTAAATAAAATTTTAGATCACAATCCTGCATTTATGTGCAATTTTGATAATCCGCAATGGTTAGAAAAAAAAAATGTGCTTTAAAACTCTAGCTAATGCATGAAATAAATCATCAAGTAAAAAACTTGGCATAAATACTGCTTCTGAAACATCTACAACTAGTATAGGTATAAAAATTTTAAATGCAAAAGAAATGTTTTCAATAATAGATATTCCATATATAGCTTGAACAACTTATTAAAATACAATACATTAGTTTCTACTCAAGAGAAAAATACTGCATATGCAAGGAGCATTAAAGTTGACAAACATGAAATACCTCTAATAACTGTTGTAGCCAACGAGTGCTGGTTCTACCGGTCATATAGCAAAAACTATAATGCTCTATTATAAGTAGCAGACAAAGTGGGTCAACAATTTACTCAAGTATTATTTATAGGTGTGAGGAATAAATATTGGTGTGTATGCACAATATTTGATCCTAGAAAAAAAAAACCGTTTGCATATGTGCTTTAAAAACTTTGTCCAAATATGAAAACCGACATTATTGTCTTAGGTTTCAGAAATAGTAAGTCAACAAATAATATAAAATACAACAAATTAATAGCCGATGGAAACATTAACACAATAATAAAAAGCTTATAAATGCCAAACCTTACAAACAAAAATCGGTGAAAAAATCAAATGTAAAAACTATCTTTTGAGATTTTTTGTAAAAAAACACGTCCAAACTTTTGAATCGGCAAAAAAAGTGGTTGTTTAAAAAAATGTTCAAATTTAGGATTGTAGTCACGGAAAACCATATTTTCTGTAATTTCCTCTCAAAACCGTTCTGTACTCGTTACCAATCTTTAACGACCTGTCAAATGACGTATCCTTTCAAGTCATCGTGTCTTACGAGAAAGTTTTAGTTGATACTATATATTTTTTTCAACATTTTCAAGTTATTATCTCAAACTCATTTTTTATATATTTATATAATGCTGTTTTTCACGCAATGCTTCAATTCTTCCTGCTCCAATTTTTTAGTAATTTTTTTTTTCTTTTAGATATTCTTGTATGATTTTGCATATTCATTGCTCCTTCAGTTTTTGTTCATGCCTAACCGTTTTTTTTTTCTGCTACTACTCTTAGTTTTTTTTTTGCTCATTGCTAATATTCTAATGAAACATTGTGCAGTCAAATCATTGCAAATTGATGAAAATATTATTTCCAAGATACCTACTCGATGTAAAATTTTCCGTAGAATCTGAATTTTGGTATTTTGAAAGCTATAAATGCTTTGTAGAGTCACAAAATCAGAAAAAAAAAACAGTATAAATGGCAAGAAAGTGAAAAAATCTATTTTTAATAGTGGCGCACCACTCGCAAAAATTCAAAAAAAAATTATAGATGTAGATTTTTCAATTACTTATAAAGTTAAAAAATAAAATTCCATGCAATCAAGGTTTAGATAACCAAAAGTAATTTTCAACCCTTCTGAAATTGTTTTAAGGGTTGTATGCAAAGTTTGAGTGGTTAAAAAAAATTTTGTTCGAAAACCAACCAAAACCCTACCTCCATAATTTTTTTTTAGAATTTTTCATTCAATAAGTGCGGTGAAAAAAAATAAAAACAAAAAAATGCTATTTTTTGCCCCCTATGGAAAAGGGAGAGGTATCAAAATTTTAAAATTCTACTAAACATGTTTTTTTGATGCTACGAATGTATTTTTTGAGAAAATTTGAATATTCCTGATAGGGGGCATTTCACCTATGTTAACTCATTTCATCACTCATACTCAGTAGGACCTTCGGCCTGTTAAAACCAAGTTTATAAGGTCGATAGAGTATAAAAACGCCATTTTCACTTTTTTCTTAAAAAAATATGGTTGACAAAAACAAAGCTAATCGAATTTCTCAGCTTTCCATAAACAACAAAAAAACTCATAAAATAATAAATTCGTTGCAAGGTAGTAGAAAATCCTCAATACCCCCTTTTAGAAATGATTAAAACAATCTAGTTACTAATCCAAAAAAAAAAAACAGATATATTTGCGAACCAATTTGCATCTACTATTATAAATCCTAGCATTGCTGTACTTACAATGCCGGCTAGTGAAAAAATAATGGGTCCAATTCATTTTAGGTAACGGGTTGTTTAAAGATATCTTCTTAAATTAAATATCAGAAAAGCATCGGGTATAGATAAAATTCCAACTATTATTTTTAAACTATTTGCAAATAAATTAGTTCCCATTTTAACTAAGATATTTGCCTTATCATACAATAATTAAACATTCCCTAATTGTTGAAAAATAAATTGCAAATATTTAACCTATTCATTTTTTTTTAAATTATATTGTCAAATTCATAGAACTTTTAAAATAACATCATCTCAGATATTCAAAATGGAATTCAATCAAAACGTTCGATAATGTTAGTCATAAATAGAATTCTACTTTAGACAAACATAAAAAAAACCTTGCGGTAGCTCTAAACATTTCCAAAACATTTAATAGAGTATGGCATCCTAATCTTATTAACAAGCGCTATTGTATAAGTTTTAATCAAAAATCTGTAAATTTTATCAATAGTTGTCTTATCACTAGAAAAATTATAGTTAAATAGTTTCTGACCCTAAAATCATAAATGCTAGTGTTTCTTAAAGTTCCGCTCTTTTGCCAACTTTATTTTTGATTTACAGTAATGAGCTTTTTCAAATTAGTAAAAGTCCTATTAATAGTTTTGCAGATAATAGGTGTTATCATTTGCAAAATGAGTGCTTTCATACTTCATACTTTCCAAAGACCATAACGACAAATATGGCAGACCGTCTTGAATCTTCTAGGTTAGAATCTGTAGCATCTATAAACAAAGACCACAAAACAATGGAACTCTTCTAATATGGTCAAACTTTTTACGTTTCAAAATCAAAATCCCAGGTATCATCTGTACCAAATATTAAACTAAACAACTAATCCGTATCTAAATCTTCTTCAATTTGTCTTTTAGGAGTTGCAATCTCACATATTCTTCTCTGGAACGACCATGTTGTTGACATAGCTTCGAGCATTTAGAAAACTAAGATTTCTTAATAGATGTAAAAAATGTTTTACTTCCGTTCAACTATTGCATATATAAAAAACTTATATTCGTCCTTGTATTGAATATTGTTTCCAAGTATGAGAAAGAGCATCAAAAATGTATTTTCTATAGATATTTCAAAAGACATTTTTCAAACAAAATACGGACATATTGCCATCTAAACAAATATTTATTCGTAGTACAAGGCTTGCTAAGAATTCTAATAAATATATACTGTTCAAAGATGTAAAACCGAAACTTTTAAGATTTTTTTAATCGTACTATTATGGATTTTTTTAATCGTACTATCATAGAATAAACTTCCAAATTCAGTATTTCCCGAGACTTATAAGCCACAAATATTTAAAGTCAATGTTCACAGACTGTTTAGTCTTTAATGTGATAGTTTCAGCGAGGGTGATTTCTCGTTAAAACTCAAAGATATTTTTATGTTGTTGTGGCATATTAAGTAGCTCCTAAATATTACATTTTGAAATTGCAAAAAAAACATCTGTGGTTTTAAACTGCCTGACAAAGTTTAAACCACTACATACTAAATATGCAACATTCCACTAACGCAAATTTAATCTTCTACAAACTCACAGTTGATCTATCGTGGATCTGACCTGCGAGGTTTGCACAACAATACATAATATAAATAATAAAGCAAATGGTTATGGCTAAATTTTATCATCAGGTTTCTGCTTTATTTTAACAGGTCTTACGCGACTTTTCAACATCTTTCATAATCCTCTGTTCTTCTCTTCATCTCACTATACTTTTCTCCATTCTTTAAAACAACAGTTTTCTTACATTTCTTTGTTCCTTGATCAAATTGCCTTATACCATACTTTTAATGACGTCTTTTAACAAGCAATCCCTTATTAACGGTTGTACTAACTAAACTCTATTTATTTTTGTAATTGTCTTCCCCTATGGAACACCTCTTCATTTCTTAAGCCATTGATCCTTCTTTGCAATTTATCATGCTTTATGTTCAGTTATCACTTAAAATTTTAGCTTCTTGCTCGCTTCTCATATTTGCTGTCAGTTTGGTATCAAAGTTCTTTTACCTTTCCGTTTGCTCCTTTTGCATATACCTCCATATGTGCATCTTCTCCAGTTATCATAGTATTTGATATATTTTATCTATATCTTTCCTTTATCTCTTTAAGTTGTTTAAGCCTTAACTATTTCGTACATTTTGCAAACAATATCCTTTCGTCGGCAAAGTCAATAGATTCAATTTTTTTCTAGCTTTGTTTGTTTGTTTTCATGTGTATAAATCCTTCCTTGATTTTTACTAAGATTTAACAAAAAGCTGAAATAAAAAAATCAAATGCAATTTTTTGCAAAAATCAGGAATTATTGAAAAAAAAGATGAAAACAAAGAATAAATGCATTCACTATAAAAAAAACCAATGGCAGATTGGTAAGATTTTGATATGGAAATGAGAGTTTACAGAATGTTTGAAATAAAACACGACATAACATAATACGCTAACAAAATTTTGTAAGATAAGGAAAGAAAAAATGTCTCAAAAAAGTTGAAAATCCTCATTAAAAGAAAAAAAATAACAGATTAATTTTTGTAAACAGTAAACTGTAGAATTAATTTTTATTGTGTAATGGCTTAAGTTTAAGTTAGTTGTGCTGACAAAAATTGTTATAGTATATGTTATTAGTTGATCATTGCATATAAATATTATGTATAATAGAACATAAGCTTTTTATAATATTTTTTAAAGTTTTTCTATTGTCAAATTTGTCAGTATTACTAATGTGGGTTCTAACACCGCCAAACTCAATAACAAATTAATAACAAAAATTATACTCATCAAATTTAATAAACATAAACTTAATGAATGAAATATATATTATTTACACTACTTGATTGTTACATAATTATTTAAATTGATGTAATTATACTTGGAAATAAACGTATATTATTATTATTACTTGGTAATACATTCTGCAAATTAATAGTGTAAGTGTATAATTCTATACAATTATTTTATTAAAATTCTTTATTTGTTTAAATTATGTATGAGTGTAATTTGCATAAAAAAGTAGTTTAGTAATTCTCACCGAAAAAAATACACAAATGTTAACGATTTGTAAACAGTTCAACGCGTTTATCTGTCTTATTGTACAAAAACACTTTTTTCCCCTTTGAACCAAACAAATGTTAATAAAGATTATGCATATTAAGTGTCAGCGGCAGACAAACCACAACCCTCGATTTTCCCAGCATGTGCTGTCACTGAATGTTCCAACAAAAGAGAACCAAAACCTGCAAACATAAACTTTTCATGTATATTTGCTCAAATTCGTATACCCCTTTGTGTGTATGCACATATACGCATACCAAAAAGATTTATATTTAAACGCAAACAGTAGTGTTATTATAAATCACATACTAATTAATTTTATTTTAAATGAGGGTGTGATTTATTTGTACGGTTAGAATATTTATTATTAATATCCGTATTTCTCTGATATAAATTTATGAGTCCAGTCTTATCTCGCAAATTGTATAATATCAGTATAAAAAATGCAACTCACATATATTCCATGCATCTCTATTTACACAGTACGTTGATGCATTTTTCAGAGAAAGGCGCGATACGTCGAATTGTGGTATTCTACGAGTGTATTTTAGTTTTGCATATTTCATGTTGTACTTTACCTGCTTTCTCCGGCTGAAATTTAATGGTGCACTTGGCGTGAAGAGCTTTCGTATGAGGTTCACGTACCCTAATATCTTACATGTCTACATGATATTGAAACATTTCCGTTTAAAAGTTTATAAATACTTGATCAGCCATAGAATATTTATTATCGAAGTTTTATTAGACTACATCTATAGCCACCATGCCTCTTAGTGAATAGCAAAAAGTAAATCAATACTTACTTGAAACATTAATTTATTTTTAAAGAATGTGTATTACAGTAGTTAGTCATAAATTAAGTCCCATTTGTAAATGTGTCAATTAATTTTAAAGATTTAAAAGTAAACGTATGTATTTTTTATAGTATAAATATTTCTAACATCAAAATCGAATCTGTCGAAGTTTGAAGGTAGCTAAATTAATTATTCAAGTATTTAATTAAACTATTATTGATTTAGTAAATTGCAACTAGCCGTTGTAGTACTAATTAATTATAAGGCTCTTTAATAATTACACATTAGAAGTATAATTAATATTATAATTATAAATAATAAACTCATATTCAAGCATTTCTTCCGGAATTGCACTTTTTTTTAAATAAAATAGCTATCTTCTATCATTGATGGTTTGTGCATAAGTATTATAAAGTATTATAAAAATAAAACTATACATTTCAAAAAACATGATTAATATGTCATTTTTGAGCATACTCAAGTGAACCATTTAAATGTATGCCTTTGTGAGAAAAGAGAGCGTTATTATGCTGCAATGCAATTAGTTTTTTTACATTCACCAGATAAAAATCGATGTTGATTAATTTTTTTTCGTTTTTGTCTGAAATTTATCATTCAGCAATAACAATAGAAATTTCCCAGTAAGCGAATCCAAATAAGTCCCACTAAACACACCGCATTGCAATGAACAACTTTTGAAATGCATTTTAATGATAAATGAGATCAAACCCTTTTTTAAAGATTCGTCTCCACTACTAAGAGAATAGTTAGTAAATATTCAAACTCGTTCGTAGTAAAAAAACTCGTACAGCACCCATCTGGCCACTTTCCATACCTTTCCTAAGCTCTTTAAAACAGCAAACAATAATCCACGTAAAATCATTGACCAGTATTGTATAGTCGTCCAAATTTAATAGCCATCCTCTTCCTGTTTTCTTCCATTTAAGTTTTTATTACCAAATTTAAATTGAGCAACATTGATATTCGCTAAAAAGTTTAATAATATCTCAAAATGACTGTGCTGCTTTTTATAATTTTTGAAAATATTAGTTATAACGTATCATTAGTCCACTTAAAAATGATAGATCCGTTCTTTTGCATATATGAATGCTGGGCACCAAACTGACAAAGCGTAGTCTAAATGACAGCGTACCAAGGCGCACTAAAGTAGTTTGAGTGTGCTTAGAGATAGTCCAGTTGCCATTCTGTATACAAACCCTAACATTTTCATAGCGCAGTTGCACATATAGTTGATATGCTTAACAAAAGTTAGTTTTGAGTCAAAAATTACGTACAAATCTTTTATTTGTGTAATATGTTCCATTTAAAAGACCATTTTAATAATAAAGAAAATTTGTAACAGTAAAACAACCTTCACAAAACCCATATTGCTGTTCCACTACAATGCTTTTGCATACCCATTGTATTTGACCAGTTACAATTTGATCAAATAACTTAAGACTAGCAGACTGGATGCATATACCTCTATAATTAATAATATCCTCTTTAGCTCTAGATTTATGCAAAAGCATAATGAAGCTTTGTTTCCAAACTTGAGAAAACTTAGCTTCATTAAGAGGTAAGAGAAGCCTAAAAAAATAAATAAACGCAATGGCGTAGAAATTGAATAAGTACATTGTTTTGTTAGCATAGATGCAACACCGTCCGGTCCAGTGCTAAAGTTACACTTAAGATTTCTTTTCACAGAAACACAACACCTGTGAAAAGAAAAAACCGATGATGCCCTAACAGCCAAAACCGGTCTTAATAAAAATTAAAATTAAAATCAGCACAATAAAGTATATATAAATTTTATTAAAATACCCTAACCTCAAATTTTTTTATTTTTATGTTGTATAATTAAAAAAAAAAAAAATTTGCAGACTTATTGTAGTCTTTCATACTTTTACAGACTTATTGTAGTCTTTCATACTCCACTTATTGTAACACAATAAATGTATTTTTTTAAACGAATTGTATTAAAAATACTACTGTAATATATTTTCGGAACGTTTTTAAATAAATAAACAAAAAAATATTTTTTTCTCAGTCAAATCTTATTATATATATATATATATATATTTTTCGCCCGTATTTTGTACCGAAAAAAGATGCTTTGTCGTCCTAGGGTGGATAATATGCTTGTTGAATATAATAATTAAATTACATTTTTTATAGTAAACTAACAATAAATATTATTAAAAAATTAAATTAATTTATTATATAATTTATTAATCATTAATTTGCTAAATTGATAAAAGATAAAAAAAAGTCGTAAACACCATAGACAAACAAACGCTTCGCTCGTGCGGCCAAACAACGGTGTTGGCGCTTTTCTGCCCTTGATACTTCTTCATTTTTTTTTATTAACTCAATGTCCATCCAATGATGGATAAAAGCCAATTCTAACTTTTTCATGCTTCTCTATTTTATTCTGTCCTCATTTTAATATTAGAAACTCGCAAACGTTGTTTTTATGTTATTTCTGATTTTGATCTTCCTCAGTCAGTGTCTTAAAGATACCACTCGCTTCATTGATATTTGCGTAACTCTTAGCTTTTCTGCTACTTTCCTTGTAATGGCCATAGTTTCTAGTCCATATGAGAGAACCAGAAGTATGCAACTGTCATATACCTTCCGTATCATTTTCATAGAAATATTTTTATCTCTCACTATAAAACTCAGTTTGCCAAATACAGCCAATAATGTTTGGATTTTGCGTGCTACTGGAGACTGCAGGGGTTTGCTTTACTTCTACATTTTTAATGCTTAAGTAAATATAGTGTGAAACTTTTCTATTGTTGTGTTGTCAATAGTTACATTTTGGTTTTGTTTAGATTAATTTTTAATCCTATTTGTTGTATTTTTCGTTGAGTCCATTAACATAGAGGTGCACTCTTGAGCACTATGTCGTACGCAAATATCAGATATTGAGGTATGTATTTTTTGTTGTTGACATAGTTTTCAAAACATTTTCCAATGACAATGAAAATTATTTTGACAATATTTGTCTTACGCCATTTTCAAGATTGAAGTGTTTCTCCTTCCAGAAAATATGTTCAATAATTGAAGCGACGCGTCGGTTCAAAGAACGTTGTAACTCGCATATTTTACAAATCAATTTTTTTGTGGATGTTGTAAGGTTGTTGTAAGGCACATAAACAACTACCTAAGATAAAAAAAATTATTAATTTTATAATTTTTGACCAATAAAATAAAGTATTTAGTTTGTCATTTTGCCGCTTTCCGTGGAAGAACGTTGTAAGTGGTAACGCACGAGATTTTGGGCCGGTGAGTTGTTCGATCATGTCGACAATAAATAAGTCATCTTCATTGCAAAATACACTAAATTATAGTAAAAAAAGCATATCAAATGTTTCTCAGTAGCAATACAATAAAGCAAAGCTAGCTAGGTGCAAGGGAGAAGAATATATAAGTAAAAATATAAAGATTATTCCAAAAATGGCTTTTCCAGAAAAAGTAAATAGAAAAGCGTTGTAACTGTACTAGTTTACTAGAAAAAGCTATAACGTTCTAAGACCATGGCAACACTTTTCTATAGTAAAAAATATTGCTAAGTACAAAGCAAATATTTCAACATTTTCCAGTATTAAAAATTTATCCTTAGCATTACCTATTTCGGCTACCAAAAAGTCCGATTTAATAGACATGTGTCAGTACATGGATCCCATGTATCGTCCTTTTTACAAAAGTTTGACAATAGAGCAAACCTATGTTAAAAAAGTCTAAGAGCTGTTAATTTGTGTGACACTAAATAATAAACATTAATAATACAACACGTTGTTTAATTTGTACATGACATTCTTTATAATATCTTGAAAAATGTGCAATTTATTGGAAAAACGTTGTAAGTTACAAAGCAGTTACAACGTTATGCCAAGTTTTTTAAACGTAAAACGCTCTGCTGAGTAAACTATAGAAAAATCGCGCAAAATGAATGCATGTAGCTTGAAATAATGTTATAAATAACACTATTTACAACGTTTTTCCAAATTTAAACGTCCAATAATTGAGTTTATCGATTTTTGTGCCTCTTGAAAAGTTGAAGAAATGTAAGTTACAACGTTACTTGAGCCGACGTTTCAATTTTCAAAACAGTTTCAAATTTTAACAAGAAACATTATAATTGAAAAAAGATTTTTCAAAAAAGCTTATTTCCATGTTTAACCTATTTCTAATTTTGACAACATTGCGTATAGAATAAGAAACACATCTTCTATTTTATTTTATTTATTTTACTTATCAATCACTTTCCAAAAAAATTCATTGTTGTGTATATTAAAAAAGTACTTATTTCCTAATGTGTATATTTAAAAATTACAAATTAATAAAAACTGTTGATAATATAAACCGTTTCCTAAATTGTTTAATGTATTTTATTTTAAAACAACTAGTTCTGATAGTTGTAACATCATGATCATCTGCCTAAAAAAAATACTATTATTGAACAAACTATTTTAAAACCAATGTTTTGCTTTTATCATTTTACACAATCATATTTTTGTGAAGCTTGGTTGAAAGACTACGATCAATATCCGAGGTGTAAATTACTTGCTCAATAAAAATTTTATATAAATATTTTTGTCAGTTGGCTACTTATCGCATCACGGGGTTATTTTTATCAAATCCTTTACTACAATATCAATAATATATAGTGTATTAAAGATCGAAAATAAGCTTAAGCAGCCCGCCGCTTTTTTCAGTTGTGATAAATTATAATAAACAATGAAATTTCCAAAAACACTGTTTATATTTAGAACAGGCAAAATATCGAGTGTAACTTTTTACTTTCATAACCCGATTTATTACAGATTGGTCAAATTTTTCAAACAAAATCGTAGCCTGGATTCTAATTTCTTTACAATGAAAATGCATAATATTAATCAAAATAATCGCAAAACAGTTTTAAAAAGGTATTACGGTAGTGTAGAATGATCAAAAAGGCAAAGATCAAAGTTGATAAATATATTAATTATAATAGAAATGTTGTTCCTAAAAAATATATTAGAATTTATAAATAAATAAAATTTTAGTCAACAAAACAATTTTTAAAAATCGGTTTTTTGTCAACTTTCATTTCAAAAATGTTGTTTCTTTGTGAACAAAAAAGTACTTTACGTTAACATTTATTAATAACTAAATTAAAAAAAAAATTACAATTAAAAGCAGTGATTCAATTGGAATCCGTCCAAAATTTTTGAGAATTATATTGAATGCCACATTGTCAAGTTCTTAGAACAAAATAACTTTATCTCAAATATTCAATAAGAATTCCAACATGTTAGTCACAAATATAATTATACTTTATCACAAATCTGTAAGTCTTATCAATAGCTTTCTTAACAATAAAAAAGTTACAGTTAGAAATAATCATTTTTAACTCAGGCCAAAAATGCTGTTGTTCCTCAAGTTTCTGCTCTTTTGTCGACTATATTTTTGGTTTATATTAAAAATAATTTTGCACACATATTAGACAATTTCTTTTGATTAGTTTTTAAATTAATATTTCTGTTTTTAGTTCGGTAGTAAGTGAAGTGGTTCATATTAATGAAACTAAAACAGTATGTGTGCAAAATTGATTTTATTATGTAAATAGCTAATTGACTATGAAACCCCAACGTAATACCTTATAAAGTAAACATTACCATCAATTTATTAGCAGTGCTTTAAAGAGTTAGTGTACATAGAATTATTATTATTGAAAATTTATCAACTATTTTTAAGGTGGATTGTTGTATTATATCATTGTTTTTGAGTTTAGAAGTATGTTTTTGAAATTTGTTCATTGGCAGTGACAGTGTTATTACTATTTTATACTGTTATATTGTTAAATGCTTATTTTAAGTTCTGAGAAAGGCAGCGGTGCTGATAAGCTAATAAATAGCAGTTTAATTATTAATATACCACCTCCAAACTAATAAATATTACAATTGTATTAAACTCATAGTAACTAAAGTTTTAAAATTACGTTATTATATTTTTTTATCTTATACTAGGCCAAGATCATATATATATATATATATTAATTTATTAATATGATCAATAAATTAATATATTCATAATTCGCTGACGAGTAAAAGTCTGTACCATATATAACATTCTTCTATCTCTGCATTTCAGCAGATTTAAAACACGTAAACGTACACATATTCAAATTATGTAGCTGAAAGATTTATAACTATATTCAGTGAATAATGTAAAATAATAATTAATCTTTTACTAAAGGATGCCCTTTTCTTACAACTGTAATCTTAAAATGCAAGCGTTGAAGTTAAAAACGTCACGTTCCGATGTAAATTGATTATGGTAGGAGATAACATCATGTAAATTTTATTCCATTCTTAAAGAGGTTTTTTACCAACTTCAGTCCGTTAAAATTTATTGAATGTAATCTATTAATTCATTTGAATGATATTGAATATTTATTGGACAAATAAATTATCGGGCGTTTATATTTACCTTTCAATTTTGCTAAGATGCTAACTTTTGCTATTGGGGGATCCTTTTGAATTAACTTGCTTTGTACCATAAAACGCACGACTTTGCGGCTTCCAAAGTTCAACTCAATATATTCCGAAGTTTATTCGATCACTGGATAAACAAACTTTTCGGTTTTCACCCTTGTATTCACGCCGCTTTTTAATTTTTTATTCAAGCAAAAATGTGAATATCTCTTAAGGAATTTGTTAAGTTTTCGTGTCTGGTAATAACACTTTATTATATCTTATTATATTTTTTCCTTTCAGTATATAAATATAAAGACGTCAGTGGCAATTTATTTTTTAAGAAAGTGCAATTTTGATTGTGTTCTTATTGTAGATAATTTCGTATCACAACGGAAAATTCGTCAGACAAAAAAATAAACTCGAATATAGCGTGATTCGAAGCAATTCCAGTAATAGATTTCTTTTTTAAATCACGCAATAATTTTTATAACCTCCTGTTTCAACACATGTCTTATTTATTGAGTTTGTTATTTAATCTAATCTGATAGATGTTGTTTCCAAGTAATTAATTTTATTCTTAATAATGATGGGATTTCGTATTTACCCAAAAACACATGTGCCTTCAAACATTTTAGAATTAAGCACGGTTTTATATCCATAATGATTAGGAGGATATGGGGGTCTCCAGTTTTTAGCAGAGGGGAAACAGTACAAATATATGGAGTGAAAATGAAAGAACAAGACACCTGATCCTGTGTAATGCTGTTCAAAACATGAGCTCTCCTAGATTAATTCCCCCCGGGGATTTGTTGACATAATGTCCTATACCAGACCCCATTAATATGAAATTTCAAGGGGGATGAAATATCACACCTAATGCTAGATGCACTCTAGGTAAATAACGACATGTCGATATTTATCTTACAGGTTTAAATTATTACTTACTATTAAGCAACCAAAGCAATCACAAAATTAATAATATTTTATAATTTAAATATTATATTATCTACAAACATATTGTAGTTTGAATAATTCATTTGATTTTATGATACAGAATACAAATATATCTTTTAACAAACAAAATATCTATAAATTTTCCAGAAAAACTTCAATAGTATAATATAATAGTATATTACGATACGTATCCAGTAAGTGAAATATATATATATATTTTTAAGCAAATAGTGTTAACTGGTTACAGTTTAATAATAATAATAATTAATGTTTATTTATGTAGTATCACAAAAATAGTGTTTACACAGGTTAAGAAAATATAATACAATTTGACAGATGTTACAATGTTATGTATTGACTTGAGCAAAGTGAACATATATACAAATAATTACATTAACAAAGACAAAACAAACTCAATAATTTCATTACATGCTAAATACTATGTTATCAAAGTTTAAATATTCGTTATAATCATAGAATGCACTACTTATTAGAAACTTTTTCACAATAATTTAAAAATTTATTATAGGCAAGTTTCTTACATTTTCTAGCAGTTTGTTAAAAACATTTATGCAGAAATAATTAGCACTATATTCAGATATTCTTAATCAAGTATATAAAATGTAGATGATATTTTTAGGTCAAACTTTCTAGCATTAATATATCTTAAACAAACATAAATGTAAAGTAACGTTATAATTTTTAGATATCTAAATAAGAATACTTTAGCCTGGAAAAAACATTTTGCATTTGTTTTGAATTCTTTGAAATTTTGTGAACTTTTTATTGTCGTTAGAAGTTTGTTGAAAATTTACACATGTTAAACAGATAAAACTTTCCAAACGCTGATGATTTCGGCATAACAGGTCTTAAAACTAAATTATTTCTTGTGCTATGAGCATGAACATCGCTGCCTTTGTTGTTGTGATGGTTGTACCATAACTCTTAAATTATATCCACCATTCCGCACGCTTTTCTTCTAAAATAAATCAATTATCAAATATTCTTCAATTTGACAATAAAAATATTTTCGTTGATTTTGGTCACTTGCTCTTGATTATCACATCTGAATCTTGCAATCTTCTATCATCTTTACTATATCTATCGCTCTCTAGCTACATTGGCAGTTTACTTTCTATAATATATTCATAATTTGCGTTGTACCTAGACTCTTTTACTCGTATTTTCCTTACTTACTTTTGTATATCTCTATCTCTTTCCATATTTTTGTGCCATCTCTCTATCCCATGCTTTTAATTTCTTGGCTAACATAACCATTTCTAAAGTAATATTTTTCCCTGAACTCCCCAAGCTTTCTTTTTCTTGCTCTCATTTTCTTTTTCATGCATTCTTGTAAAACTTTACATTCGTATCTCTGTCACATTCTTTCCTCGTACCTCATTGCTCTTTTTCCTGCTTCTAATCTTAACTTATCTTAATTGAATCCTTCCAGCACGATATATGCTGGTGTTATTCTATTTAAACCCACTACTCCTAACTAAACTATAGCCCTTCTATTCTCATACAATCAAATTTTCTTTCACTTATTCCCCATACTTGCCCCACTACTTTATTTGACTTTCGATCCATATCTTTAATGTGCTTGATCTCGTTGTTGTTCGTACAAAATATATATCCTAAATATTTAGAGTTTACCCCGGAATATCGTGCCCATTCCATTCCCACTTTTTTTCTGCCACCCCCTGTTCTGTACACCATCATTTTAATTTTTTCTACTTTAACTTCCAAACTTTTTTCTAAAACATCTTTGTAAACTTTTCATCATTATTTTTCATTTTCTTTGCTTCTTTTGCAACTATTACCATGTCCTATTTCTCTACCTACTACTATCCCCCCTGCTTGAGCCAATTTCAGAGTTTCTTCTGCATCTGCTATGTAAGTTGCAAACAAAGTAAGACTCAATGAGCAGCTCCTTTCGTTATCCAAAACCATTTACTCCGTTAACCCACACCACACCACACCCACATCCTGTTTGCTGTCTCCTCTTGCACTTCTTCCATTCTTACTAGATGCTGCTAATTCCGTTCTCTCTCATACACTTTCCAGAGTTTATATCTTCCACACTATCAGATACCGTCTATGTTTATTTTAATTAACCATTGTGTATTTTTATCAGCATTAAGTGTATGATTTAAATTATTCTATATTTAGATATAATATCTTAAATAAACATTACAGTTTTGGATACGGTTTGTGTATCATAAAAACATTGATTAGTTCGGTAAAATTTACTTCTGTAAGTAACGTAAAAAACATAGTCTTGCAAAAAATACGAAGTCAAAAATTTTGATACAACGATCAATTAACTCAATTTAATTCATTTATTTTAATTAAGATCATGCATACCTCATTCTCTGAATATGTTGTTTGCACATAGTAATAATATAATTAATTTTATAAATGCATAAGCATAAATTAAAAATTGTCAATGAAGATTTAACTCATACATTGTACATACGACAAGTTTAAAAATTAAGAGATTAACATTTACCATCACAACACTCTGTAAAGTCGTATTAAATTAAAATTAAAGCAGCGTCCTAAATTAATGTTTTTACAATTACTTTTAAAACATTCATAAGACAATTGAAATAAATTAAAATTAGAATCCTTCTGAATCATATTAGATTCTTGCATTATTCGTAATACTGGATTATAATATGCATAGTTAGTTGATTGTTGATCACAAAAAAAAATGTATGTACATCGCCTTTGTCCAAAATTAAAATTCAACTTGCTCACCAATGCTGTACAATCTATAATGCCGCTTACCAGTTTTTGAAATTTAAATCAGCTATAACTCTACGTTCTTCCAACAGTTTGAAGTTATATGTTCTTATATTCTTTTCTTACTCCTTAGTTGCAAGTAAAAAAACTTTACGTTGCTTTTTTTTTCAATCTGCACTATGTTTCCACTTTGGTGAGGCAACCTCCCAAAACACTATTTCCATAACTTTTTTTAGAATTTTTCATTCAATAGTGCCGAGAAAAAAAAAATAAAAACAAAAAAATGCTATTTTTAGGGTAAAAAATTTTAAAATACCATCAAACATGTTTTTTTAATGCTAGGAAAGTAATATTTAAGGTAATTTGGATATTCGTGATAGGGACATTTCACCTATGTTAACCGGGGGACCCTTTGTTTTGTGAATTTGGGCTTTAAAGGTCAAAAACTAAAAAAAATTGCAAAAATAAGCCAATTTTTCAACATAAACTTATACAAATACACGTTTAGCAGTTTTCAGAAGAATTCTGCTTATCTGGCGTAGAAAAGCCCATCTAAAAACAAACATTTTGTGCAACATTTTTTCTTTACTTGATTTTTTTAAATTTTTTTTTCAAATTAATTGGTTTATATTTTTTAAGCTTATTTCAAAAGTTCTATCTTTTCTCGCTTGAAACAATTTTGGACCATTTTACTCTTTGTTTGATAGTTTTTCCGCTCGCGGCACAAATTTAGACTCAAATTTGAGAATATTATTATTTTTGGCATTCAAACATAAATCCGTCCGACGCTTATCAAAATTTGATAAAACAAAGTTTTAAACCACACCCTAGTGTGTTTATAATATTTTTTGTGAATGAAAAAAAATTATTAATTTTTAACGCATTTTTTGCCTGAAAATTTTGTAAACATTTTTTTCTAGATGCACTTTTCTACGGCCGATGAGTACAACACTGACTATTTTCCATGTAGAATTGTCGCCAGAATTCAAATTTTTAATCATATTTGGTGTATTGTACCTATGAGCGCGGCTAAACGTGTATTTGAGTTTATGTTGAAGAATAGGTCTACTTTGCAAACCCAAACTTAAAACCCAAATACACAGAACAAATTTAGATTTAGATTCTACGGAAAATTTCTGATTGATTTTTCACTAGTAATTTTTTTTTAGTTAAATTTGCGATTTTTAAACCAAAAATACGATTAAGTTAGAAAACGACAAAAAAAACTAAAATAAATAAACCAATCAAAAGACTACTAATAAGTTATAGAAACTGAAAAAAAAACTAAAACAAATTTCTCAATGCACCCCCTGCTCTGGTCCATTTGAAATAGAAACAAAACACGTCCGTCGTCGCGAGAGACTGACGTACATTTAATACTAAGCAATATTCATATAGTTAATTTTTAACCGTACTTAATATCTATGATATTTTCTATCTTAAAATGGGAGGAAGAGAATTAAGGTCCTCAAGTGATGATCCATCTATTACATTTTTAAAAAGTGATTTATTCAAGGAAATTATTAAGGATGCCATACATAGTGAATTGAAAAATTTAATTAAAACTGTGAATGAATTATCATTATCAGTGAAAGAACTACAAGATCGTAATGAAATATTACATAATACATTAAATAATTGTAATGTTGAAATAAGGAATAAAGAATCTGGCGTAAAAACCCCTATTGATGCGAAAAAATACTCCGAATTGATTAAAAGTAACAAGAAAGTAAAACAAATAGAAAGGAATGTGGTCTCTACAAAAAACGACAACAAAACACAAGAGAATAATAATCTTGTTGAAAATAATACCAATATAAACAGTTTAAACAATTCTACAGTAATTAATAATAAACCAGTGTCTGTGCATACTTCATCTGGTGAAGATAATGAAAAATGGGAAATACAAAAGAAATATAATAAAAAATATAATAAAACGCCAATGCATTTTGAAAGAAAAATAACATATGGAACTTCTACAGATACCTCTATTAAAGGTGCAATTAAATTAAATCATTATCATGCATGTAGATTTAATCCAACAACAACGGAAGAAGATGTTAGATTGTATTTAAGCAATAAAAATCTCAGCAATATAAAATGTGAAACTTTAAAATCCAAGAAACCTGATGTATACAGTTCTTTTAAAGTTGCCGCCCCTATGATATATCACGAGGTATTGATGAATCCAAATACATGGCCTGTTGGTGTAGGAGTTAACCGTTTTTTATTCCCCCGCCTGACGAAGGAGCTATCGGAGATGAATCCACCGGAAAACGAAACAATTTAAAGGAGTCAGTTTTAAATATTTATTTTACAAACATTCAAGGTATTAGTAAAAAAGTAAATGAATTTGATTCTTTTTTATTTGCAAATAATGAGATATTTGATATAGTTTGTTTTTGTGAACATTTTATTTTAAATGAAAACATATCTAATTATCGATTAGATAACTTTGTACTAGCATCATATTTTGCTAGAAGTATACACATACATGGAGGAGTGATGCAGCTAATAAAGAATCATATATCCTTTACAAATATTGAACGAACAAATGATTTATCACAAGAGATACATTGTGAGATAGCTACATCATTCCTTCCATTGTACAATATAATTGTAATAGTAGTTTATCGCTCTCCAAAAGGGGATTTTAATAATTTTTTACACACTCTTGATAACTTATTGGGTAATTTAGGCAATACAAAATCTATTATAATGGGTGGAGACTTTAATGTTAAATTTAACACTGACGACCCACAAGCAATACAACTAACTGATTTTCTTGCGTCTTATGGTCTCACTGGATTAGTTAAGTTTGCTACTAGATATGACAACTGTCTTGATAACGTTTTTTCTAACATAGATTGTGGTTTTATAGAAGTCTATCCAGCAGACACGGGTCTGTCCGATCATGTTGGAATACAAGTTCGGGTAAATATTGAAAAGGAACCCCAAGTAATTACTAAACTTCGAACAATAAGACCAATCACTGAATTAGGCAAGTTTAATTTTTATCAATTACTAGGAAAAACAAATTTTGCTTTCATAGAGCTAAACTCTTTAGACATTGAAACAAAATTTTTACTATTTATAGAATCTTTGTCAAACTCTATCGCTACGTGTTTTCCAGAAAAGACTTTGCGTACCCCTAACAAAAATAGTAACACAGTTAAGTGGTTCAACAACGAACTAAGGCAAATGCGCGAAACTTTATTATTAATGAGAGAAGCTAGCAAACGTTATCCAGAAACTAAAAATAACTACCTAGAGTACAGTAAAAAATACAAAATTAAACTAAAAGATGCTAGAACATCTGCCAATGATAGATTTATTAAACAGTCTAATAATATTCCTATGGCAATGTGGTCATTGATAAAAAACAAAAACAGCTTGGCATCAGAACCTGTGTGTGAAATTCACCCTGATGAATTTAACAATTTTTTTAGTACAATTGCAACAAAACTTTTAGATAAACTGCCATCTACTAATAAAGACCCAATCGAATACCAATATACCAATTACCAAGCAGACCAAGTAGATAACGTTTATTTTACTTTTCATGAAGTCAGCTATAACGAAGTTAGAGATGTGATCAAAAACTTTAATAGTTCTCACGCTCGTGATATTTATGGCATGACAAACAACCTGCTTAAGTGTGTTCTAGATGTTATAATTTGTCCATTAACAAAACTAATAAATTATTGCATAACATCAGCAAGTTTTCCTCATGTACTAAAACTAGGATGTGTTGTACCAGTCTTTAAAAAGGGTGATAAATCCGAAACAAATAATTATAGACCAATATCTCTGCAGTTATTTAGACACATATAATATGATCAACAAACATCAATATGGTTTCCGTAGAGGTAAGTCTACAGAGGACGCAGTTTTGGCACTTACGGATCAAGTTTTACAGGGTTTTGATGCTGGTGTTTGCACAGTAGCATCATTTCTTGATCTAAGTAAGGCGTTTGACTGTGTGTCTCATGACATTCTTCTTCGGAAATTATATTTCTATAACTTTCACCCGCAAACTTGTCGTATGTTAAACTCTTATTTGTGTGAGAGACGTCAAAGGGTATTGGTTAATAATAATTTATCATCTACTGAAACCAATATCACCCATGTAGTTCCTCAAGGTTCAATTCTCGGCCCCTTGCTATTTATTTTATATGTGAATGATCTACCCCAACAAGCAAATGATTTTAACATCATCTTGTATGCTGATGACACTACTCTTATACATCAGTCTATCGATATGTCAACAGCAAGGTTTAATAGCCATAGATCTTTAGAAAACATATCTGAGTGGTTTTCAACTAATCGTCTAACACTAAATGATAGCAAGACCGAGACTTTACATTTTTCCCTAAGAACTGTAAACATGCATAATGTTCCAATTAAATTTCTAGGTTTGAATCTTGACACCAAACTAAATTGGTACTCTCACGGTGATGAGGTCTCCGCAAAATTAAACAAAATTATTTTTTTACTTAGACAGTTAACGCATTCTTTGCCTAGAACAGCGTTAATGGCTGCGTACTATGGATATTTTCATTCTAATATTACATACGGAATATTAACATGGGGTCACTCATCCATTCTGGATAGACTTTTTTGTATTCAACGTCGCGCAGTAAGAGTTATTTCTTTAACTGGGTACCGAGATAATTGCAAAACAGTTTTTATCTCAATGAACATACTTACACTACCATGTGTTTACATGATTAAATGCATACACTATGTTCGAAAAAATTTAGGTTGTTTTATTACTCACGATCAAATACATAGCCACTTTACTAGAGCTAGACAACAACTCTATCCTAGTCGAACCCGTTTGACAAAAACCAAAAATTCTACATATCATTTTGCTCCTAAACTATATAATTTACTTCCACAAAACATTAAGTCACTTCCTAATATAAGTTTTAACAAAACTATAAAGAGCTACTTTCTTAAAAAAGCTTTTTATAGTATAAACGAATGTCTATCCAATAAGTTTCAAGATTTTAATTTGTAGGTTTTTATATTACTGTTTTTGTTATTTTATATATTTTTTTTTTAAATTTTTGGTCTCGTATTGGCATTTTTTTTAACATTTTAATGTTTTACAAAGTGTATAGTATTATATTTACTTAAGATTTATATTTTAATTATACAATTGTATTTTAAATTTACACATACTATTTTATATATTTTTTATATCATTGATGTACCTGACTTGTGTAAGAGCTATAGCTTATTTTAACACGAATAAATTATTATTATAGAATTGCCGTTAGATACGAGGAACACTGCCAAAGTTCGCGAAAAATGTAAAGCAAATCACAAATTACGTTATGTAAATCTCTTTATTGCTTCTCAAAATATGCTCCTTTAAAATCTATACACTTTTGCATCCGATAAAACCAATCTTCAAAACAATTTTGCCACTCTGAGCAAGGTACCTCCAAAACAAGTGATTTAAATGCTTCAACGGCCTCTTCAGGCGATGAAAAACGCTCGCCACGCATTTTATTTTTGATATGTCAAAATAGAAAAAAAATCATTGGGCTATAAATCAGGCAAATATGGGCAATGAGTCTATAATTGAATGTTCTTACTGGTCAAAAACTCTACAGTTTGTCGTGCTGTGTGAGCGCTTGCATTGTCATGATGAACCATGATTCG
Source organism: Tachinus rufipes (assembly GCA_963932245.1). Taxonomy (NCBI): domain Eukaryota; kingdom Metazoa; phylum Arthropoda; class Insecta; order Coleoptera; family Staphylinidae; genus Tachinus; species Tachinus rufipes. Next base: position 62,679,772 of record OZ010745.1, on the reverse strand, counting down.
CAGGTTTATGTTGTTCCTTCTGATTTCAGCGATAACTTCCGGCAAATAAATTAAAGTATACTAGTCAGCATTAACTGTCCTTCAATCTTCTAATGCAACAGTAGCAACATGGCCCATTTTTCCAAAAAAACAAGCAATCATTCTTTTCGAAACGCTTCGTAAACTCACCACTTTTGTGGGTTTAGGTTCATTTTGAAACACCCATACAGTCGATTGCTGTTTAGTTTCAAGCTTATATAAGTATATCCAAGATTCGTCACCTGTTACGATGTTATATACCGAATTTGAACAACCCCCTTCAAATTTCTTTAGCATTTCCTTGCACCACTTGATAGTGCCTGTTTTTGTTCTTCTTTCAAATTGTGTGGGATCCAACGACTGCAAAGCTTCCTGACATGCAAATAATCGTGCAAAAACGTATATATTTGTTTCGCTGCAATGCCTAAGGATGCCTCTATCTCACTATAGGTCACAAGCCGATCTGACAAAATCATTTCACAAACAGCATCAATATTTTTCGCGACAACAGAGGTGCATGGACAACCTTCGCGAAGATAGTCATCAAACGTTGGTATTTCTACTCTTGAATTCTTCGAACCATTTGTAAACCATAGTTTTTCCACACATAGCTGCGGTGTTAAACCGTATCAAAATTCATAAAAAATCATCACTCAAAAGTCACGATTCAAAATTTCCATTTTTTACGCAATTATTATTCTCGTTAAATTTTGTTGAAACAAAACCGAGTAGTTTGAAATCGAACTGTCAACTGAATTATAACTGAAAAACGTCAAGTTTTAGAATATGACAATCGCAAAACGCTGACAATACAGGCAGTACTTGATTCCGCAAACTTTAACAGTGCCCGTACCGTGAGATTTGTAGCTATTATTTAGGAATGGCCAATTGGTTGCAAACTCCTCATACACAATTCAATTTAATTACAAAAAGTGTCAGTAAATATTTAAATACAGGGCTTTCCAATAAGAAATCCCATTTTAAAGTCGCGGCATTTTTGATCTGTTGAATAACAAGCCTTGTTATTAAAAACTAAAAAAATTAAAAAAAATCCAGCAGGCGCTACGAACCACGCAAGTCGTGAAACAATTGCAAAGCTGCACAAAAAAAATTTCTGGCCGCATTATTACGCAAAACTCAGAGCTAAATTGGCCCCCCCAGATCGTGCAAGTTAACTCCGCTAGACTTTTTTCTTTAGGGGTATGTAAAAAAAAAGACAATATTTAAGCTGTTGTTCGCCAGATAGAGCCTTAGTTGTGCAAAAATGTCATGCAAAACTTCCTCAAAACACAGAGTCAAAGTAAACATTTACTAAATATCATTTTCCACAAGTAATCGCAGAGATTGTATTTTAAACTTAAATATAAAAATTAGTACTACTTAAAAACAAATAAATGTTTCTTTTATAATAAAAATGAGACTTTTTATTGTAAAACCCTTTGCATAACATACATAAAATTGCTAACAGTAATTATGTAGATGTATCAATTAGTAAGTATAATTGCATAAATACAATACTCAGTATCGACTAAAGCAAAGAGTGAAGTCCCGTCATTTTCTACAATGAGAAGCTGTAACCAAACGCTTCCCCCTTCTGATATTCAAGTTTAAAGATTGTCAACTACTCCAAAGCAAATCTGTTATTCGAGCTTAAAGATTGTCAACTGCTCCAAGGCAAAACATTAAACCAAATAATAAATTTCTGTGTATTTTGTAAAAAAAAACATTTTCTTCTTAAAATGAAAAAATTAAACAAGTGCATAAAAATTATGAACGCAATATAGCCAACTGGTTACGTTTTTCCGTTTGTGTAATTTATGTAAAAACACGTAAAAAAACGTGTGCGAGAGACTGCCGCAGCTACACCTACCATAAGTGCGCCAGCTAAATAGCTCCTAATTCGTAACAACAAATCAAACTTCAAAAACAAAAACTTGCTATGGTAATTTTGATCATCAAAAGCAATCTTCTTCTTCTTGTGGTTCCTATCCGTTCCGGACGTTGGCAATCATGTTCGCTATCATCACCTTGTTGGCTGCAGCTCTGAAAAGTTGCGTGGTGGTCATTGAAAACCAAGTTCTTAAGTTCTAAAGCCAGGATATTCGCCGTCTTCCCGCGCTTCTCTTTCCCAGCACCTTTCCCTGTAGGATGTTTTGCAGTAGTTGGTATCTGCTCTCGTTTCTCATGATGTGTCCAAGGTATTCATGTTTACGAGCCTTGACGGCGATTGTAACCTCTCTCTCTTTACACATTCTTAGTAGGATATTTTCGTTTGTTACGTGCTCCTTCCACGATACCCTCAACACTCTGCTATAGAGCCACATCTCGAATGCCTCAAGCTTTTTGGTTGTTGCTTCGGTGAGTGTCCATGACTCCACGCCATACAGCAGGACTGGGAATATATAGCAACGCAGAAGTCTTACTTTTGTGTCTAGTGTAAGATGGTGGTTCTTAAATATGACACTCATTCCGTTGAACGCTGCTCTGGTCTTTTCAATGCGTGCTTTTATTTCCTGCGAGTGGTCCCATTGGTCGTTGATGTTGGTGCCTAGGTATGTGTATTTGCTCACTCGCTCGATAGGCTAATGGTTGCTTTGGATGTGGCAATTCGGTATGTAGGTTTTGATTATGATCATAAACTTGGTTTTGCTCGCGTTGATATCGAGTCCGTATTTTTGGCAACTTGTTGTTATTTTGTCTATGAGTTCTTGTAGACCTTCTAGAGTGTCGGCAAAGACTACTACATCCGCGTATCGAATGTTGTTCAGTTTCTCTCCGTTTATTGAGATTCCCGCTTCGATGCCTTCTAAGGCTTCGTTGAATATTTGCTCTGCGTATAGGTTGAAAAGCAAGGACGATAGTACGCAACCTTGCCTTACGCCTCAAAGAATCCTGATTTCGTCTGTATTTCCTCCTTCAAATCTCACAGAGGCGGTCTGATTTCAGTAAAGCTTGGTGATGATTCTTGGGTCTTTGTCGTCTAATCCTGCGTTTCTAAAAATGTCTATCATTTTGTGGTGTTGAATTCTATCAAACGCTTTTTGGTAGTCTATGAAACAAGCGTAGATGTTGACGTCCATGTCTCTGCATCTTTGAAAGAGCACCTGTACGCTGAACAGAGCCTCCCGCGTGCCAATTGCATTTCTGAACCCGAATTGAGTTGGTGATAAGGGTTCTTCGCATAGCCTGTATATTCTTTTATGGATGATTTTAAGAAATACTTTTAGAAGGTGGTCCATTAGGCATATTGTTCTGTATTCTTCGCAGGTTTTTGTGCTGGGCTTTTTTGGCAGCGTTATAAATTCAGCTGTAAGCCATTGTGATGGTATTTCTCCCGAGCAATCGCTGGCTCTCAAACTATAAGATAAGAAAATTATTACTTGATTCAAAATCAAGTGTTGGTTTTGTTGATCTAACTGAGTATCAAACATTATTTAATTTGGATAAAATGTGTAATATGATACACACATTACTTTACATTTGAGAGTAGAATTTATATATACCCAAAAACTTAACATGAGATATTATATTTTTGAACTTAATAGTGTTTATGGTTGGTTATATAAATTAATGTTTCAAATTGTCTTTTGCTTGTTTTGAATACCACACAATTAGTTTTAAGATAGTATAAGCTTTTATGAGGATGTTGATTTTATCCGCATAACTTACAATTTCTACTTCGTTCAGGTGTACTATAGTATGCAGATCATTAGTAAATATTATAAATAACAGCAGTAAACTAAACCATTTTATAACTTTGTATGACATAATATTTTGAAGTACATTTATATAATTATGCATATTGATAATTCAGCTTGCATTGTAAGTTACCTAAGTTACCTTTGAGTAACATCTTATAAACTGTTTCATACAAAAACTACTATTTGTTATAGATTTTCGTTCTGACTAATTCTCCCCAGCCTATTTGAATGTGGAACCAATTAGAAGCGCAGCTACCAATGCAGCATAGACCACGCAGTTTTTGCTCCGGCCTTCCTGTACGCACCCATTAAAATTTTTCTAACCTCAGAGTACCAGACTAAAAAAAATCTTGTAAATATCCTACTATATCTAGCAGTCATATCTTTACAAGATATCAAAATGTAAATCAATTCCAAAGCATTCCTAAAACTCACTCTATTTCAACAAACATACAAAAAAATTATATACGTAATAGTGTTCCACATTCAAATAATCTTAAATGTTTATAATCTCCGTCATTTAGAAACTTCTCCTACCTATTTTCCTAATTTGAATTTACCACTTATTTCTTTTTATGATTGTACCTGTTAGCGCTGTTTCTCTCCTGCTATTCTCAACACTTTTTTTGGATTTTGTCTGACCACTTAGAGCCCATTAATCTTTCAAGTTTCACATCCGTATAGAAACACACATAATACCAAACAATTCACAGTCCTTTTTCGCAGATTTGTATCTAACTCTAGCTACTCAACATCTTGCTTTCCTTCTAAAAGCTCCTTTTGACATTCCTATGCGTACCTTTATTTCTTTCTCGCTTTTTCGATTTTCTGTTATTTCAAAAGTACTTAAAATATTTCCACTAGCTCCATTCATTAAAAAATTACAAACAAATTAGCCAATTAAAAAATAGTTTTAAAAAAAGAATATATGGCAAAAAAATAAGTGAAAAATGAAGAATAACATATTGATAGTCAGTGTTAGAAATAATAAAACCATTCTAAAATATTATAAGTAATATGGCCATTAGCTTACACAGACAATCTAGTCACAGTTGCCAAATAGAGTGACAAAACTTGAAAAATTTATAAAAAAATTTAGATTAGATATTTTGATAAAAAAAATATATTAGATATTTTGATAAAAGAAGATTATGCCTAAATGTGAATAAAACCAAAATAAACGTTAAAATTGTAAAATTGTTTAAATATTTAGGTTAGTTATTTACATCAAACCTTTTAAATCACCAAATTTCAGATCCGTTAATCTAGAATCCTTTGGATTTTTTCTTGTGAGACTAATTGAAAAAAAAGTTTACGACAAATCTGTTGGCAAACCTGACAATGCTAAAGAGGGTTGGTATATCAATGTTAAATCGTGCTAATGCTTGCACTCAAGTAGAAAGCAATCTATTAGAACAAAATTTGTGAACAAATGTATAGATAACACTATAACATGTATATAATTGATTAACAGACTTATTAGACAATATTACAAAATCATAATTAAAAAAAAAATTAATCTTCCGTTATCAAATAATATGATAATATTATAGTTACTTTTTTTATAAAAAAATAAAATGTTCTCAAGTTAAATGTTTTCTTGTTTTCTTAGTTACTTGTCTACAAGCAACAATTAGAAAAATGTTCACTTTTAATTTTTATTTTGTTTTAGCCTATGAAATCAGATTTCAAGAGCAAGTGGGTTGCCTCGAAAAAATTCTGAAAAAATAGGAAAATAAATGTAAAGTCAATTTTAGAATTAAGTCATATGGAAAGCATGCGTGAGAAGCATCAAACTATACATATATAGCAGAATTATGAGTAATTTCAAAATAAAAAAATAAAACAAATTCATAAAAGATATATAAAAAAGCTGAAACTTTTAAAAGTCTGTAAAATGCACAAATGGTCATCAATTTTATTGTAGATTTAAATTTTAAGAAGTTTTTCTGTATAAAAAAATGTAGAAAATAGTTTTGTTATATTATAAATGCTACACGGTACATTATAAAAGTAACACGCGCATGATTTTATTGTGACGCGACTATCCATCCTAGCCTGGAAAAACCGGTCGGGAAATATGGTGAGATATCGGTTTTTCATCGCAACCAGCCAATTTGCTGTGACTGTCTCATGTCTGAGCGGAAAAACGTGTCTCTTTTATCGTAAAATGTGTTTTTCGACTTTGAACGCAGCGCCATTTTGCGCTGTCAATAACTTTTGGATTTGATTTAAAATTAGCAGGACTTTTTTAACTCTATCGTATCCGGAGAAAAATCCTGAATGTTCGAGTACAACCCAGAATCGAAAAAGCAGAGCAGCTCGTGGCTCACAAAATCACCCCCCCCCCCCCCCCCGCCTCAAGAAAGCGCAAATGAGCAAGTCTCGCATCAAAACAATGCTCATTCCATTTTGAGTTTGTACCGCAAAGAAAAACTGTCAACTCAGCCTTTTACCTTGAGGTGCTCAAAAGATTAAAACGCCGGATCGCGCGCGTGAGAGCTGACATCAAAGACACGGTCAAGCTCTACCATGACAATGCTCCCCAGTCACACTGCCTTTAAAGTTACCAACTTCCTGGCTCAAAGCAACACCTTGGTGGTCCTCCAGCCACCTTACAGTCCCGACTTAGCTCCGTGCGACTTTTTTTTTGTTTCCCAGACTGAAGAAAGAACTGAAAGGAAAGCATTGGGAGTCAGTGGAAAACACGTTTCCGAAAGTGTATTGATGCAGGGGGAAAGTATTTCGAAGAATTTTAAGCGTTTGTATCAGTACGATCAATAAATCTATTTTTCATAGAAAATGCGCATTACTTTCATAATGAACCCTGTATTTCTCACATTTTATGCGTTAACTATAAAAAAAAACTAAAACATGTTCTTAAAATGTCAATCTACAATCATATTGATGATCATTTGTGCATTTAACAGAATTTTAAAGTTTCATCCAAAGTTATATACATATATATATATATATATATATATTTTTATTTAAATTTATTTTCGGATTATCCCGCGTTTTCTTTTTGAGTTGGACTCGACGTTTCGGCTGAATCTCATCAGCCATCATCATGAGATATTTATTATTAATATTTATTAATATACTATTACATCAATATGACATTGATATATATCAATGTCATATTGATGTAATAGTATATTAATAAATATTAATAATAAATATCTCATGATGATGGCTGATGAGATTCAGCCGAAACGTCGAGTCCAACTCAAAAAGAAAACGCGGGATAATCCGAAAATAAATTTAAATAAAAATAATTATATCCGCGAAAATTTAAAAAATAACATATATATATATATATATATATATATATATATAATTCAATTCACACGGCTATTAGACAATAAAATAATATTTTTAAATTTATTAACAATTGTTTACTTTTGTACTGTTCAGCTAAAATACAATTCATACAGATTTGTTAGACCGCCATACTATAAAAACCTTAACTCTGCTTAAAAATAGTCGAGAGAAATAATATACGCATACTTCTTGTGTGTGGCGTTTAACTTCAAATATCAACAAAATACATCTTCTATTCAATTGAACTTCATATCACACGAGCAGCCAATTTGTTATATAGTATTATTGAAATGTGGGTTCTCTTGAGAATTTCAAAAGAAATTTTATGTTCGAAGAGCCCTCAATCGCATGGTATTTCACAACAGCTGTTTGGGACATTTCATTTTTATGTGTAGTAATCAAAAATTGACAAGTAGTTGACAACAGTAAAAAGAAAATGTAAACATTCGCATGGCATTTCATCATTTTTGTTTATACTCAATAAATAAAAAAATAAAACTAAATGTAAGAAACATATATATTCTATGAAATGTATATAATAAAATGTTTATTTTCCATATAGTTTCATAATAATAATTACTTAAACAAAATAAATCTTTATAAATCTGTTGATAATAATACTTACAATCTTCAACTAACACGAAAGTCATATGACGATATCAATCGGGATCCTTGTTTAAATTATTAGAATCCATTTACGCAAACTATGAGGCAGACGGAGTATAAATATAAGCGCCAATTTCATTTAAAAATGTGCAACTAGTAAATAAATGATTTTAAATGCAAAGTGTGCATAATTCGATTTACTGTTACAAGACGTTTTATTCTGCAATAATATATTCTAGTTTATTTTAATTTACGTACAGGAAATAATTTTTTATATATATTATCTTTATTATACATAATCAATTTAAATAATAAAATATTATTATTTACGTTATTGTAACTTTCCAGAATTCAAACTATTTTATTGAAGATTAGATTAGATAGACTAGCCAGCTGTACCTACTCCATTTTATTATTCCTAGAAGTTGTATGAAATAGAGTTGATTCTATTTCGTTGAGAGTGCTTTTATTTTTTGTTATGGAGAAAGAGCGAGAAATTTTACTCCAGACAATATTTGGGTGTCAGATGCATTTGCTTAGGATGAATGAGTCAGAAAGCATATAAAAATGCAAAACTTGATATTGTGTGCGAGTGGAGTGCGGGCGTCGTCCCCACAGATTACACGAAGTTATTTAGCATGCAGAGCAATGCGAGATGCATCTGGAGCATGGTGCTTCAAAGCTTCGGGGGTCATCAGTGACGGAATAACGGCTTGCACCCACCTCATCCGTCCAGCTAACGACACTTTACCACATCACTTGAATACGTGAGCATACTTCACTAAATATAGCACTAATCTAGTCCTGCGGTACACAGGAAATGATTATACTATATTCAGCCGCTTCATGGCCTTTATACTCCTAATCACATAATGTTTGCATATAATGGGATGAAATTGCTATAAACTATTAAACGGCTTGATTTTATGTCTCGTGAAATGATTGCATTGCAATTGACTTTGCTTCAAATATTAAATATAATTTAGCATTTTTAGTTGATTCAAATTGTTCCCTAATCTAAATAAATTAATTAGTACTTGAACATCAACATTCTAGTAACATGTAATACTGTAAAGAAACAATTTAAATGAAAATAAAAATTGATTATTAAAATTAAAAAATTCATGACATAAAAAGGTTCACCAACCAATAGAAGAAAAGAAACGGCATCGGGATTTATCAACTGGAAATTGCAAAATAACATTCTATTCTCCACAGGTTATCGCTTTGAAAATTCCCCACTCCAGCATGGGTACATTGAGTACAGCTCTATGCCGCAATCTCATAATAAAAATCATTAGACCCTCTACACTTAAAAAGAGCGTCCGGTGTGTCTATTAGTTATGTATGTTATATCTATGCTAGCTAGCCCTGTATAACAACTTGCCGGAACTAATTGTACTGTATATCCCAAGATCTAAATCAAGGAACTTTTTATACTGAATTTTAGAACAAAAAATAGCTTGTTATAAAAAAAATGTCAATATAATTTACAGCAAATCTAAAAAATGTTTTGAATGTTGGATGTTATAAAAGATATAAAATTTTTAAAGTACGTCTGTATGTTTTTAATTTCAATTAACGTTTTCTTTTTTTTTAAATATTTTGAAAAAACCGATAAGTATTAGTTCTCTAAAGATGTTGTATGTTTAGTGAAAATGTGGACTGTATTTTTTATTTAATTTATATTATTCAAATCGTTACATGTGACAGATTAAATAATTAAAATGAATAAAAATGGTCATAAAATATTTATTATTTTCAGGTTCTTCCGATTAAACTATTTTTATGTAATACGATTAAAAAACCTTAAAAAACCATCATAATATTTTAATAGTTATATATTTTAAAAACATACCAAATAAAAAAAAATGGCCTGTATAATGTAGCTTTAAAAAGTCAAACTCTTTTTCATTTCTACAGTAACGGAGTTGAAAAATAAAATACTTTTGTCACAATTTTAAAATTATTGTATCCCGTATAAATTTTGTTAACCGGTCTAATGAGTTCACAAGTAGTAGATTTGATTTTTACCACTCGTGTTAACAATAATCCACCCCTTTGGCCATTCTGAAGGTGGCAAACCAGGACTGAACCAAAACACCAAACCACCTTTTTTAAGTAAAGAATGATTTGTTTTAATGTTTTGTTAGAACGCAAAATCTGAGTATGAATATATTCATGACTCTAAAAAGATCTGGTCAATTTATATTAACATCTAATAAGTTTTCTTCTAACCTTGACAAAATAAGTCTTACCACTATAAAATGCCCAAGAGTTAAAAGTAATCAAATCCATCTTGAGGATTATTAGAGAGTTTAAACAAAAGCCGCAAATTCAAGATAGCTTCAACTTTAATAACTAAATTCTTCATAAGATAAAAGCTGTTGTCCAATTTCTCTTCAAAAATAATATTTGAATGATTTTACTCCAGCCTCCCAAATTCCTCCAAAATTAAGAGCATAAAGAGGTTGAAATACCCATTCAATTTTTCAAACTGCAATATAATCATACAAGACTCCATTATTATCAGACATAATATTAAACAATTTCATGAGTTCCTTTGCTGCCCAACAAAAATTACTTGCTCAATCTGAAAAAAATTTCAATGGTAAACCTTTTCGACTTGAAAAATCTACCCAAAGCTCTGAAACATGCTTCAGATAAAAAACTGGTCATATATTCTAAATGTATCGCTTTAGTCAAACAACACCAAATGACATTCCACTACCTTATTACATCTAAGAAGTGAAGCTCTAATAGAAAAAGAACCTGCATAATCGATACCAACATGACTAAAAGTCCTTGCCGGTTCTAATCAATATGCTGGTAATTCTGCCATGATTAGCTATATAGGCAACATGTTAAACATTAAAAAATACAATAACAAATTTAACTTCGTGCTCTCAAAAACTTCGAAAAAGTAAAGATTGAATCAATTTCGGACCACTATGTCCTGAAAAGATATAAAAATGATCTACTAACAAAATTGCTAAACGACTTTTATTTGGGATCAAATAAGGATGTCGAAATAAATGTGCTAATTGAGATCGGTCGATTCAACCCCCCATCATGACAATTGAGGAACTGAGTCAAACCTCTATAATATTTTGAAATCTCTACACCCTTTGCCAATTGATCCCTTTCCTTATTTAACATTGTCTTTTAGTTAATTTCACTATTAATTTCATTGCATTTTCGTATTCATGAGCTATTGTTCAAACAATCTCAATCTTCGCAATCTTTTTTTGTGAAATATCAATAAAACGCAACATAAATGCAATAATTCGTTGCAATTTCAATAATAAAGATATTTTGTAAAACAAATTTATAAATTCAAAATAATCTTGATTCACTACATTAGAGAACAAATGATTTTCTTTCAATTCAAGTAAATCCGGTATTATCAAATTTGGTTCTTACAAAAGCCAAGTCACCATTGGATCCCAAATAAAATCTGAACCTTTCCACCAAAGCAAACACTTAATAAGTTTAGAAACAATCACACCCCGACTAGCTAAATCTGCGGAATTTTGTCTACAAATTGCTTTCGGATTCAACTCATGGATCTGTGTAACGCAATTCGTTACAAATGTTTTCAACAAATAAGGAAAAGTACGAATACATGCCAAAACCGTTATTGAATCCACAAAACAGAAAAGATCTTCCATTGGATAACGCTCAAAAGCGCGAGAAACCAAAAGAAACAACTTAGACAACAACCATGCAGCTCCTAATTCCAAACGGGGTACCGTCCAAGTTTTTAGAGGAACTACACAAGATTTAACCACCACTAGATTAAACTCAACAGAATCAATAGTTTCAATTTATATCATGTTTTGATCTTTAGACCAATAAATTATTATTATTATTATTATTAAAAAAACCTTTTAGAATAATGCATCGTGGTATCCAAATTTCAATCAAATCAGTATTTCATTTATGATTTGTGTCCAAACATTTAAAATATCTGCTGGCAACGAATCATCCCAATTAACTTTCAACAACCAAAGCTGTTGTAATAAAACCTTTAATGAAAAAACGAAAAGACTCAAATATCCATTCATTTAAAAAATTCGAGGTATTCGAGACAAAATACCTCGCTTCGAAGAGACTTAGTTATCTGATTTTATTATATAATAGAATGCGTCCCGAGAAGAATCCCAAGAAATTCCCAATATTAACTGGCCCTATTTACCAATTCAAACCTTCCGCAACGGAAAAGACCTATCAATTGAGCTTTTAATTCCAAAGCTTTATCCTCATCAAGAGCTCCCCATAAAATGTCATCGACATAAATTCCATTCTTCAAAGCCTCCGCTGCTAAAGGAAAAAGATTTCCTTCATCTTCAACTAACTGAATAAGGACTAGATGTAGCCCCAAAAATTACTCTAGTATGTTCGAATTCTTTAATAGGATCGCTAAAACCAAAAAACCAAAAGATATGTTAGAAAGCACAATCTTCTTCATGTAAACCTACCTCACAAAACATTTGACAAATATCACCGCTTGATAAAACCTGAAACGTGTCAATATTTGACCAATGTCTGTCTGCAGTTTTCTACTAGATAAAAGGGTATAATTTAAAGAAAAAAGTTACCGTTAGAATCCTTTTCTGCCAGATTAAAAACTACTCTGACAGCTACACCAGACGAGTAAAAATATATGAAACTAATTGTTTGGTAAGCACCAAATGACCTTGATCAATGTAATTTTGTATGTTTTTAAAATATAATTTCTTAAAATATTCATTTTATTTAAAACAAGCCTCCAATTGATAAAAACGTTTCAAAGCATGTTTTCTATTGTTACCTAAAACAGGACGGGCATTTGCTTTGAAAGGTAATCGAGAAATGTAGCGTCCATTTTTATCTCTAAAAACAGTTTTTACAAAGTAATCATCACACAGAATTTCTTCTGGTAATAAAAAAGAAACTAAAAAGGTTCCTCCATCTCCCAAAAAGCACGAATTATTTGCTCAAGAGAAAGACAAACAAGTTCAGGATTTATGACTAAGGAATTTAAGACCAAATTGGAACCTCGTACGGAGATGAAGTGCATTAAACCATGCTTCTCCAAAGACAGCAAACCAAGATTGATGTCAGAGGCCTTGTTGAAACAAGACGAGTCTCTATGAACGTACTCCTCAGCATCCCTAAATGTGTTGATGACAGAGGCTTTGTTAAAACAAGACGAGTCCTTGAAGTACTCCTCTGCTTAAAAAAAAATGTACATTTGATGTCAGAAGCCTTGTTGAAACAAGACGAGCCTCTATAGACGTACTCCTCTGCATCCGAAAAAGATGTGAATTTGACGTCAGAAGCCTTGTTTAAACAAAACAAGTTTCTATAGACGTACTACTCTGCATCCCTAAATGTGTTGATGTCAGAGACCTTGTTGAAACAAGACTAGTCTTTAAAAACGTACTCCTCTGCATCCGAAAAAGATGTGAATTTGATGTCAGAAGCCTTTTTGAAACAAGACGAGTCCCTATGGACGTACTCCTCTGCATCCCTAAATGTGTTATTAATTGAATCAGACAATTTAGTGGTTGGGGCCAGTTCAGGCGACATGGATTCTAAGTGAACATTCGTTATGTTTAGTTCGTTTTCAATCTCATTTTTTACAAAACACATCACCTAACCTAACCTAACCTAAATTTGTTAAAATAACATTCGGCTTTCCCTTAATATGTGCTGGATAAAGTGAAGTTATTTCCAAAACAGTTTCCAATCCCAGCAAAATATCAACTGGTGACATTACATAAAAATAAGGATCTGCAAAAAATAAATTTGAAAATCAACTTTTACTTCATCAGAAATAAGAATAGTGGGCAAATCAGCTGTGACTTTAAGTAACACTACAGCTTCGAAATTTAAATAAAAATCTTTATTAAATTTAGTGCGTAAATGGCAACTCACCATTCCTTTGGGTAAACCCACCAAAGACTGACCAACTCCATTCAAAGAAAAAAAAAACATCTTCTTCTTAAAAGTTTAAGAACACAGGACAGTTTATTAATCGATAGTCGGTCTTACACAAGGGACACTTAAAGAAAAATGTTTTGAGTTCAATTCTTTCAAGCCCCATGTAAACTCTTTTCGAATGCTCTTTTGGATAAGAATAAGAAAAAATAGATTTTGTTAGAACTGAAGAAGTTTTCACAACCAAGTCAGCAACAGTTGTCTGTTTGGTTAAAAAATCTATAAAAACTTTAAAGAAAAGAATCTCATAAACCAAATGTTGAGATTCAAAGTCTTTTCTCATTTTGGAATCAAATAATCTTAAAGAAAGTTCTAAGAAAATGTAATCTGAAAGATCATTCAAACCTAAAGTTTTCAAAGAATTTACATTGTCTTGTATCACATCCAAAAGATGCATGACCACTTTAGAGTTATCGAATTTTACAGAACTTAATTGCAAAATATTAACCAAAAGATCAAACGCCAAGTGGTAATTAACTGGCATAAAAGCAACAGTTTTAATTAATTGTAGAGCATTACACTCCAATTACTCCAACAGGTGAGAAAACTTTTCAATGTCAGTAAGATCTGCACCATGGATCATGTTATCATATAAAGCCATAAACAGAAAAAACTTTTCATAAGATCCGTCAAAGGCCAACTTAATTTTCGGTAAACGTAATTTTGTCTTAACTACCACATTTGTATTTGAAAAATTCTGAATTGAAAGAAAAGCCATCAATTTCGACTTTATCAAATAATAACCAGACTCAAATTTAGTTGACAGTTTGTTGAGATCAACATTATACTCTTCATGACTAAAAGTCATTAAAGATAACTGATCCAACAAACTCTCATGGACTTCTAAACTTGACAATAAATCTTCGGCTCTCACTTTAAAGATACTCCAACCGGCTGGCAGCTCTCCAATCATGTTTATACATGATTGGAGTTTTGCCTCCAGTCGGTCTCTCTTATTAATAAGGGCCGAAAATTTCTTCCTTTCGGAAGTTGTCGGTTCAGCCATAAGAAATTAATATGTAGATTAAAATTAATAAAAGAATACCCCCGCCACACGAAATACAATAAAAAATTAAAGAAAAATAATAATAATTTAGTGAAATTATAATAATGTCAAAAATTACATTTATTAAAATATTCTAACTAAAAAAAATATTTTTTTTTAATTTTACCTAATATATTAGGGGTTCGTTGGACCAATTCGTTTAGTGAAAATGTGGACTGTATTTTTTAATTTAATATTTAATTTAAAGTATTCAAATCGTTACATGTGACAGATTTCCGGCAATTAAATACTGCTCCTTGGTCGTTTATTCAGGAAAAATTCTTCAATTTAGTTCTGCTCCTTGTTCGGTAATTCAAGCTTATTCTGATGAGATTTCTTTTGCATTAAAACTATTAAAATTATACTGGTTTCATTTCCTTCTTCTTATAATAAAAATGGTCATAAAACATTCATTCTTTTCAGGTTTTTCTGATTAAATTTGTCGTCTAAACAGTTTTTATTGAAGACTGAGCAGCATTAATCATGCCAACACTGCTCATTCCAATATCTTTATGAATAATCACTTTGATGTTTGATATTTCGTTTTCTTTAGCAATAACTAAAATTTTAACTTTAACTTTGTTGATAATTTTGTCTGATTGTGCTTGCAGAGGTCTTCTACACTATAGGTCATCATGAATGAATTTTCTGCTTTATTAGCACTGCTTACACCAATATTTGACTTGAAAATAGAACGGGCTGCATATACTGCTACGATTCTCTAAAAGTATTGCCTTTTTGTTGTAGTTGCAAACCACTCATTTTCTAATCTTTAAACTGATATAATGTTAAGCATTGAAACCAACTTGGAAATAAGACTATAAAATGTTACGGAAATTGTTTATATATGATAAATAATTGAATTTGAATAAAATAGATGTACTAACAATGTTGATAAATTAATTGCAAATATTAATTTAAGTATGCACAATACAGCAAATTCTTCAATAAAATGCTGATCTTTTATTTCTAACAGGTATAGTTTATGAATTAAATTAATAATTTTTTCAAACTCAATCCAAAGCCGCTGTAATTGCGATACCTCTTGGTAGAGACAATTGAACTCGTTCTACAAACCTTTCAGTGTGCCTTATATAAGATCTGTTCCAACCTACGGTTTGGACAGTTTTCAAACCGTTCAAACTATGCACGCAAACAAATTACTGTGTATAAAGTATTGCCTAAGAATGACAAATATTTGTTTGTGTGCACAGCTTGGTCAGTTTGAAAACTGTCAAAACCGTAGGTTGGAACAGATATAGATATAGCATGCTAATATAAAAAAAAGATAATAAATAAATACTAACATTTCTAATCAAACATAATATGTCTATTAATGTAATATATGATAAGAAACATACTAATATTGTGACATTATGTTCCTAATCGTACAAACCTATTAAAATGATTCAATATAACGATGGTTTAGTTTTCCGTTCCACTACTCTTACAATGAAGCGTTTAAAATCTATACGAATACATTAGATTTATTACTACCATAGCTTAACAGAAATAATTTGGAAATCTGCCGATTTGATTTTTTTTCAAGTTAATTGGAATTTACATACTAAGCTGTTAGCAACTAGATGTAAGCGCATATTGCACATAATTCCCTCAATAGCTAAAACTTGATGAGATTCAGATCCATTCATGAGTGTATTATTTTACAAAGCTTATATAAGAAGCATAATTGATTATGTTTGCTTAGTGTCTGGCTCAACTAAATTAAATCTATTATAAAGCTCTACAAATAGCTACAGTAGCAACGTACCATTACAATTCTAGCCAAAGGTAATCATCTGGAGAATTTTTAATAGAATAGAATATTTATCGCTGAAAACTATATTAAAATATTGTACTTATTATAAGCATATTACAGCACCTGTTTGTTCTCTTTGTATTAATATACTTACTTAACAATTCTGAAACCGTTTCAAGTAAAAGCATTTCTGCATACTAATAATATTTACAAACTCAAATCCTCTGTTCAATGATTACTATTTAACCATAAATATAATATACTATTAGTAACCTTAAAAATTATTATTTTTTATTTACTAATAATTGTTTTATCAAAAGTTATAATTTTTAAGAAAATAAAAAAAATAAAAAACTACTTACATCTACCGATGGTTCAAAATGCAAACAAGAAGTAGATTACAGATTCCATATACTCTCATTAAAATAAATATGATAGTCTTTCTTCAACATTTACTATTTTTTCTTCTATACAAGCTATTACAGCAACTTTAGATTATCACAATAAAACATCAAAATATGTTTGGATTATGTCATCCTTATAAAATATCAAATTACATTATATTTGAAATTCTTGAAGCTATTAACTTATGCATATCAAAAGAAACTGAAATTTATCTAATGTGTATAAACGGTCAGATATGCAAGATAATGAAAAAGCTACACTAGTAATATAATACCTCATATCTAATTTAATCATTGTTTTTAGTTTTGTACTACAGTTTATATATTTGTTTTTAAATCGTCGTAAACTCCTCGACGTGAAGTTATGTGTTCATTGTCTCCTATTAATTTCATTTTCAAATATTTCAAAATAAAAGAATAATATGCTTATAGCATAATAATCGTAAAATGGTTAAAACCTAGTCCGAATAAAACTCTAATAAACTACATAACTTAAAAACAATTATCTAAATGACTGGCAAAATTATATGTAAGATACAGTCTGCAACCGCATGTTTATTGTAGTAGCGTTTAATAAAGACAATGCCCATTGTTCACAAAATAATATTTCAATTAACAATTTATATTTGTCATTTTTTATACATTGCGCTTCATAAGCAGACGTTCTAAAATAGCACTAATACACTAATAAATATAATTTAAAAAAGTATCAACCAGTTAAGTAGTCTGAATATAATATACAATTCAACCAAAAATGTTTTAAAACGTATGAAATAAATCAATAATACAAAGTGCATGTTTAATTAATTTTAACAAATATAACGAGTGTAAGTGAAAAATAATATAAATCAAGTTTAATGATTATAATTGAATGTTGAGTAATATCTTTTATGATGAGTAATAACTTTTATTGAATATCGAGCAATACTTTATTATTTAATATTACACCACATCTTAAGACAATTTAAAGATTAAATAATAAAATCACAAACAATGACTATATTTTAAAACAGGAAGAAGCAAAGCGAGCGAGAGCTGCTAGAAGCAATCGACTGCTAAAGCATTTTGGCACAAGTTACACTCAATATTTTTTTTTCGCTTGCCTCAAATGAAAACATTGTTCAAAAAACTTCAAAATTTATTATAATCTGTCACTACTGTCAGATTTTCAAGTATGACATCATCATGTGAAATTGTAATTTACATACCGCAAATAATTTAGAAGTCCGATGGCCTCTAAATCGTCTTTTTGGCCCACATTTTAGAACAAAAACAGATAATTTCGGTAAAAGCCAAAATAAAAAAATAAAAGCATTGCTTCAAAAAATTTCAAAATGATACTACTGTCAGATTTTAAGATATGACGCCATGTGAAAACGTGATTTACAGCCAATCAAATACCGCATTTCATTTAGAGGCCCCCGGGGATTCTAAATTGTCGGATCGTCCCGCATTTTAGAGCCGAAATAGATGGTTTCGGTAATAGCAGTCAAAAAAATATGAAAATGTTTAATTTCTGTAAGATATAATTCCTAAGAACTTTATTTTAAAAATTTCTTTTTGACATTCATAATTTTATAATCAGATTTAAAGCCATCTAATTTAACTTTTTCTTCTCATTGCCAAATTTTTTGTTAATAAAACATATAAATTTCGATATTGAATTGATGCGGCGGATACATAATAAAATCCATATTATATTAATAATTAAAACACAGTTGCTTTTGAGTTTCATAAATTTATTTGAATGTAAACTGCATATTTTTGTTATGAAAATTAAAATTAAATTATATACATATACTAAACTACACTACACAAAAAAATAAGACTACACTACAGCTAAGCAAAACAACTGCGGCTATCTTTCGTGAGAATAAGAATAAGAAGAAAAATATAAACGTTTATATTTGTTAATTGTGTTCACAATTGCAATGATATTATAATAAATAATGCAGATAGGTGCAAGTAAAATCATTATTAATTGCAGAATTAATGCAATCACAGAAATGTCAAGATTGTGAAATAATGCTAAATGTGACCAAAGGTTTTTTTAATTTAAAATTAAAACTGTGGGAGCGTGGCAATATATTATAAAATACGATTTTATATGTTGTAATACTAGTTAGGAAAGGCTTGTATAAAACGTAGATTATAAATGTTTTCATTTGGTCATCACGGAAGTATGTACTTAAACATCATATTATTAAATTAAGAGACCAGATTTATTCTTAATTTCATTTTCAAAATGTTTACTTTTTTAAATAAATAATATTATAATGTTAATATAATACAAGTTTCTACATTGTAGATTTGCGCAATAAACCAATTTAACTTGTCCGATAAGATAAAATAAGAAAATAAATTCAATAAACAAAATATCACCTTTAAAACGCAAATTTAATATTAAAAAAACTTTTATAGAATGCTTAAACTCAATTATAATAAAAAACTAATATCATAAATTAAAATTTAATTAAACTTATAAATATATATTTATAAAAATATGTGGTATTTTAATCTTTTAAAGCCACTACCCAAAATTACAGGAAGCCTTTAAGTGATAAGTAAACCCTTATGCCGTTTGCGATAAAACTTTCCGAATGAAACAAAGTTGAGAATCTTTTACGGCAATCGCAGAAAGATGTTAACTTTATTATCAGTAAAAGTAATACTTACCCCAAAACGACTAATACATAAATTACAATAGTATTGATAAAATTAAAATTATATGATAACTTCATTATCTGAGTTATATTCTACGTTTAAATTTTAATATATAATTTTTGTTTAGTACTTTGAACTAGTATCATCTGTCTACCAGCATAAACCAGTAGCAGATAATAACACTTTCCCGACATCCGATAGGTAAAAAATAAAATTTAATTAAAAAGAAAAAAAATAACCCTATTATAAAAAATTACATTAATCTTTAAATATCACTAAATGTTCGATTATTAAATAAATAAAATGACATCAACCTTTAAACATCACTAAAATGCAACTTTTACTACTATTAAAAATAATTTTAAACTAAATAAATGATTTTTAAATGGTTATAATGTTGAGCATACAAAAGATAAAATAAGTACGACCAAGACCTGCGTTTATAGCCTTGCCAGTCCTCTGACAAGTTCACCCAGTGATGTATTATTAGCTTGACCATACATAAACGCTTTGCTCAGGTGTAAAATCGTAAATAGCTATTATGTAAAGTATTTATTAAAAAAAAGCAAATTTTCTTAACACAACCATGTACGAGTTGCAAAACAAACAAAAATACACTTATTCCAACGTTTTTCTAGTAACGCTATGCCTTAAAAAAAAATCTTTTAATAAATCTGCAAAATACGACTCCGCAACAATTTTACTGAGCATAATTGTGAAGTTTTTTTTTTTAGTATAACCGCTTCGTATTTGTAGACAATCCCCGTAATAGTAATCATATATTCTTTTAAAAAATTCCTTAACGTCCCAAAAAACTGTAGCCTTTACTTAGCGCCTTCATGGGTGGTGAAAAACCCTTATAAACCCATTGCATAAATTCTTGTTTTACAATTCTATAGAAGAAGTCTTCATCTTAAAATACAACAGTCAAATTCTTCTCGCAAATTTGTCGTCTACACAGTTTTTGTTCGGGACTAAGAAATTTGGGAATCTATCGTGCCAACACTTTGTTCAATTTCAAACCTTGTAATGTGAAATATTTAAAATTACTTGATTCTGATTTCTATTTCTCTAGCAATAACTGACTTTTTTGCTCCGCGGTCAATTAACACCAAATCTTTAATAATTTAGTCAGTACTTTCAGGTTTTGGACACCTTGGGTCATCTTAAATAGATTTTATCTACCATTTGAACTGCTTGCATCAATATTTGACTTAAAAATACGATGATTTCTTCAAACACTACCACCATTCTTATAAAATTAATTTAAAAATGACAACTGTTCAGCGATTGGAACCAAACTTGCCAACGACACAATAAAATGTCACAAAAACTTGATATACAAATTTTCTTGCAATAGCATATTTTTTCATAGCTAGGTAGACAACATAATAAACTCCGTTCGTATATGTTACGGGCAAAGTGTAATTGTCATTGTAAACAATCTCGGACAATGAGGTATGGGTCAAAACATGTTTATTGTGAGTATTTATTTCATTGCACCGCAAATGTAGTTTTTATCAAGTTATAATTTTTTTTTTGTGAACCTTTTATGTGCACCCACAAAAAGTAATCTTTATGCAAAAAAAGTAATATATGCTAAATTTCAGCGCTTAAGAATCAAAAGAACAAGTGTCGCAATGCCTTTAAAGTTTTAAAAGTAAACCCCTTCCCTTACTTAAAAAACATTATTAAAATGCAAAAAATGAAAAAAGTACGTACAATACGTCATTTTAAAGATTTTATAAACAAAACAAAAAATATAGACCTAAGTCTCAAATTCTAAAATTTTTGTTTTAAAGTCTAATTTTATGTTCAAAATTTTAAATTTAACAAAAATATGTTTATTTTAAAAAGAAATGAACAAAGTATATTGATGTAAAGTTTCACGTAGAATCCAAATTATCAAATACTAAATTGCTTCTTTGGAAACCCAGGGTATGCACCTGACTCAAATCTAGAAGCTATGATACTTATTAAGTATATCACATTTGAAAATTCAAAGGTACTGCGACGCGTGTCCTTTTGAATCATAAAGACTGAAATTTGGCATCGCTTACTTTTTTTGCATAAAGATCACTTCCTAAAAGTGCACACAAAAAAACTCCACAAAAAAAATTAAGAAACTGTCTAATATACAGGATGGGTCGGGAGGAACGGACAAAACTCAAGAATTGTATTGTGATAATAATGTAAAAAACTCAAATGTTATTTGATTTTCATTTGTTTTTAAGTTATAGCGTAATTAAAAATAAATGAAATTTCTACATAAACGTTTTGGTAATCATAGCCTTCTTATAATAAATGTTCAAAAATACCGTAATTTACCTATAAATATGTTTTGCTTCGTCTACAAAGAACGCATGTTGCTTTCCTGATTGAGTTATGTCTTTGATTAAGTTTGGCTGCAACATTTTTAATGGGTTGAACTAGTGCATCCCAAATGTCTACTTATACAAGTGTTTATTATGTAAAGTTAAAATTAACGTGGCCTTACCGATTAACTTGGACCTGTAGCCAAACATTTGAGAATACAAGTAAAAATTATTTGACAAGCTACATTTGCAACGCAAAGGTATCTATCAATTTAATAATAAAAAATAAATATTTAGTCATTAAAGCAGCCCCAACAAACTTTTGACTTGAAAGTATCTTCTAACAACAATATTCAGGAAAGCAACAAAACATGCACAAATGTGACTACGCAATACATAAAAAAAAAAAATTGTTCTTTTGTGTTCACAAAGAGTAATTTTAGATAAAAATCTTATGTTAGTTAACAGTCTCACCACAACTGTAATATACAGTAAAAATATTGTAAAGCAGTTGTTTGAAAAAGTAGATAAAATCCATTATTTTACTAAACCTTTAAATAAAATTGTCTTCGATCTCATTCGCTTGATAGTCTTTACTCTATTCAAATATTTTATGTTCTTGCATAAAACCAATCCTTATATTCTATTCTATCCAATCGGTTATAGCGTTCTCCATAGCCTTTCAATAACCTCTCTCCATGCCACTATATCTCCCATGATTCTGAATCTACGTCAACCCACTCTCTCGAGACGAATCTCGGCCTTCCTTTTTTCCTTCGTCTAAAAACTTTCCAAATTTGTTTTTAATAGATTGCCTTCCTCCATACTCTAGACGTGACCAAACCATCTCAATTGCTATATCATCTGTAATTTATCTTTCCACATCCATTACTTCTCTTATTCTGGCGTTGTTTATTTTTTCCAATATATGTATTTCTACCCGCAAATCTTCTCTAAATATCAATTTCAGTAGCTTCTGGGGCTCCATTCTACCGCCAATTGTCCAGACATCCAAGCCATGTATGGTTATGCTTTTAACAATGGTGTTATATACACAAGTTAGTTTTCAAAATGCTCTAGTTCCAGAGAAATAAATTAAGCAGTGGTATGTCCGTCAACCCTTTGTATTTTTCTCTGATCTCTAGCTCAAATCTTCAGTTGTTGCTCATTTTTGTGTCCAAATATTTATATTCTTCACATCTTTCTATTTCTTGGCCCGTATTTAATACTAAATATACTATTTTTTTGCTGTGCCCCTCCTATGAACATATATTGGGTTTTCTGTATATTTACCTCCAACCTCCATAATTGGTATTCCTGTATCAACTATCTCGTCATGCATTTTATGTCTTTAAAGTCCTGTGCAAAAATGACTTAATCGTCCGCAAAATTGAATATGCAGCATATTATTATTTACTGGGATATCCATCGTTTGGCAGTATTTCTTCCGGTTTTAAATACATATTGTAAGTTTACCTTAAACAGTGTTGAACATCCTTGCCTGAAGCCCTTACTCAAGTAAGTAAAGGCTTTAGGCACAGGCTTCTGTTACTCAACCGCTAATATTTATTCTTAATATATTTCATTTATAATAAGTGTCTCATTAAAACCGCCTATTTTGAAATTTAAAAAAACGCAGTTTATTAAAAAGTTTTGATGTTTATGTAGAAATAAAAAGTGTACACATGAAAGTTATATCTAGAACATAACATTAGATAAAGGGCTGCTTCATAACTGCTAGCACTCGTTGGTCCTTTAGACAAAACTTTCCATGACATTTTGGCTTAATGCCGGCTCAGT
Organism: Tachinus rufipes; assembly: GCA_963932245.1. Classification (NCBI taxonomy): domain Eukaryota; kingdom Metazoa; phylum Arthropoda; class Insecta; order Coleoptera; family Staphylinidae; genus Tachinus; species Tachinus rufipes. The sequence continues at coordinate 62,656,151 of OZ010745.1, read as the reverse complement.
TTCACCAACAGCGCGTCAAATATTGTCTTCCAATTCAATTATTGTTCTATGGTTGTTGGAATAAGTCTTTTGTTTAAAAAAAAAAACCAACAAAAGAAATCCAAAGGCGTTAAATCGCATAGTCTTGGTTGCCAATTCACATCGCTGAGGCGCGAGATAACTCTCAGTTTAAATTTTGCAACAATTCCATTATTTCGTTCGCTGTGTCGCAAGTGTGTGTCCTGTCAAAACCACGAGAGTCTTCAAAATCTATTTTAGTAATTTAAAGCCAGAAGAAGTTATTTATCATCTCACGACAACAAACGTTGAAAGTGACTTCATTGACAGCCGCTGTAAACTGCATTATAAAATTCTCAATTGCTGAAAACTATGGCGAATGCTACAATATTATCATTACACCAAGCGCACAAACACGGACAGGTTTCTTCTGGATTTGAACTGACCAAATCTCCTCAAATTTCTCAATGAATCAAATAATCTCACCATTTCGGTAATAGATTTTCACAATTTGTAAACGTTGTGCGTATAATTCCATAACTAAACCTCAATGTTCACAAATAACAGCTGCAAAAGAAAAACTCTGTATTACCAATACAGAAAAAATAGCGCTAAATAGGCGGTCTTAATGGGACACCCTTTAAAAATTCTTTATGGTCTGTATGGTGTTAACGTTAATGTTAGTTAATTCTGGAGATTCTCACAGTTTTGCAAAAGATATAGTATCGTAGGCTTTTAATCTACAAAAAAACAGATACACTTCTTAACATACTGGTATTTTCTTTTCCATTAGTTGTATTACACAAAGTAGATCGACAATTGCCGACCTGCCAGCGCAAAACTCTGTTTGTTCTTTTTCTTCTGTGTCTCTGTACTCTTCTAGTTTTTCTTTTATTATACACCTGCAGTGTTACTGAAATTTCGATGTAATTAATACATTTACTGTTGTCGCCTTTCTTGTGTATGTTACTTATATTTTATTTATAAGAGTTCCCAAATAATTGGAAAGTGATATTTTACAATCATTTGAAAATTCGTCTCTATTCAAGGATTTTTAAAATAATTTTTTTAACTGTTCAAAAAGCTTTCCCGTTTCGTTTTTGTAGTAGTTAGGGGCCGCTAACTAACTATTCCATATTTTGGTTTTTGGCAACTTTTTTTTACAGTATTTATGTCTATTTTGAAGGGAGATGATGTTGTAATAATATTGTTCCTTATACTCCGGTCTAGTTTCGGTAAGTTGAGTTTCATAGTATTTTTGCCATTCGTTTGGAGTTATGCTTAATATTATAGACTTTTTCAAGTCTGCGCTTAGTCTTTTTAGAACTTTTCAGCTTTCCTTATATATCTTGTCTTACTTATAAGCAATTTATTAAAAATCTTCTGTTAGCCAATGCGTTTTATTCATTTGATAAATTTCTTAATCATAAATTTTATTTTGTCATTAATTTTTATGTGTTTTTATATAGTATTGTTTTAATATTTTATTCTCATTGTATTCTCATTTTATACATTTATATTTTTGATGTGTGTAAATGCATGGATTGTACATAAACATAAATAAAGATTATTATTGTCCCACCTATAAATCTGTCATTTTATTTTTCACAATTCATTTTATGTTTGGCTAATTTTTGACAGACATTGGCTTCTTCTTATAGTGTCATACTCGCTATGAGCGTCGACACCCCTCTCGTATGTTTGGCTTGGGCTCTTTTATACGCAATTATCTCGTTCGTTTTGTTTTTGTGGTAACGTACTTGAAGTACGTTCACTTTCTCTTTATCTCGCTTTCAATTTCTTCTTTCCACTAATAAGACACGTTTCTCTTTGGTTTAAGCTCTACTATTCCAAGAGCCTTTGTAGCTGCCCTTCGAAGTGCCTTTGCAATATGTTAGTAATGTTGCTTTGTAGTTTCCCCAAATCTATTCCACCTCTTCTCTATTGTCGTTGTCGCAGATGGTACTGTAGTGTTGATTCATGAAAATGCAATTATCATGCCCAGTAGGTGGTGGTCCACGATGTACATCTTTTTGATCTGATGGTGCAGTAGTCTATTATCCTTATTTAGTTAGTCAATTTTATAACATTTTTTCTTTAATATTTAAACAGAACTGTTTATTAGAACTTTCTGTCTGAAAATTAAATAAGAAATATCTACCTAAAGTTTGACACCATGTATATTCCATTTTTTCAAGAATCAATTTCATTTAAAAACATATTTTGAAGATTTTAGCGTAGTTCAGTCAGCTAGATTTACAACTCAAACATGTATATCATAAAATATTTTGAGATCAAGTTATCAGGAAAGTAAACTTTTATCGAAAGTATGCTTACTTTATTCTCTATAATATTTCTTAATTAGTTTCCGCGTCAGTAACTTTTAGTATTTTAAATCTAGCAAAATAGGTATAAAATGAGTTTGCAATAATAATATTGGTACATATATATTTAATTTGTAAACATACTGTTTCATACCCATTTTGCAAGACAAAACATCGATAATAACAATCTTAAAACCAATCATAAATCTAGTTGAGATATATTTCAAATCATATATTATTTTTATAAAATTAATATTTGAAAATGCTTCAATTCAATTTTAATATTCAACCAGCAGTGAGCTTATTCAAATATTAGTTTTGTATAATATCTTTAAAAGCATTAGTGGAATTTATAAATCACTCTTGTGTGAAATATCAAAAAGTTTTTTTGTCATGATTTATCGATTGTGCTTCAGGTTGTTGTGAGTTTGAATAATGAACCTCTTTTATAAACAGGGGACAAACGATTAGAGTTTATTTCAGCACACTTCACGAAACTTCAATTTTTCTCGACGAAATATTTAATGACACTTAAAACGACGATCTAGAGATTACGTTACTTGATCGTAAGTGCAGATGGAACTTCTAAATTGTTATGACGACCATTAGTTTCCAAGAAATATGCTCGAAATGTAAGTGCCATAGCAATATGTTTTTATAATCATTATTAAAAAACCAGTAACAGGGAAAACCATAAAAAACTCATACACTCACCGAATTTAATAAAATTAGTTGGTAGCCTTATCTTCTTACCTGGAACAATTTAAAGATTACATTCATATAATAATAATCTACATTAAAATAACATAATTAATTGTTTACAAACAATAATTAGTTTCAAAATAATGTTTAATAATCAAACTTGCTAATACGTATCACAAATAACCCGAAACACATTAGTTGAAAGCAAAGTTTGCAATTAATTTAAGCTTTGAGAGGCATTAATTCAAGCAATGTTGGTTCTAAATGATATAAAGTTTCTATTGTTATAGCGAATTGATTATTCATAAATCATATGATTACATTTCATTGAACTCAGTTTATTTTCAATAAATTTTAATTTGCGTCTGGAGGTTGATAAGGCGGCGTTGTAAATAAAAAATGAAATTTTATGAGTCATGGCACTTACATTATTTATATTGATACTTTATATAACGTTTACTGATATTAACAAAGATATCGTCAGAATGTCATTTATACTACTTGTAGTAACAGTTTAACTGTAGTGTAAATAAAATAAATGAAACCTTACATTCAGTATTTCATGTATCTATTCTACAGTCCATAATGTATGTATATTCAAGTAACATTAGCATTGAAGAAATCATTAGATACACTCTCCAAGAGAGAAAGATGTTGAGAGATTGGGTTGTTTCATGTTATACCACACCACATACATACATTGGGGTAGTAGTCTATGGGGAAATATAAGAAATATTTAATCTATTAGCCGTTTCTGTTGGTTAGCCACTTGCTTACGTCTCTTAGACAATTAATCTCTTAAAATTAATACAATTCAGAATAAGTAATTGCAAAATACCATTAAGGAGTATAGAATTTCACAATTATTTATACATTATAAGTATGTCAAATATGTATAATGCTTGAATAAGCTACATTCTATGCTATTATAAATAAAATAATAAAAAAGTAGTATTTATTTCAATTATTATTTATCCATGTAAAATTTTATAATATTAATGTATATTTAAAAAGCACATTAAGATTTTTAGATAGGCAAAAAACTCTGTAGTTTATATACATATTTTATACACCACAATATCCGTAAATAATGCTTTTTAATATTAATATCGTATTTAAATTTAATAAATGATTTTTTTTATGTAAATTGCCTCTTCGCCCACGCATACACTAGTGTTTCGGAGTATGCACCCATCATCAGTGTGCCTAGCATCTCACTGGTCAAAGAGACAATTTACATAAAATCGCAATAACTATTAAACAGTTTATGTTTAGTAATGTGTCAGAGGTGGTTTTATTTAAATCAGATGACCGAAACAAATTTATCATTTAAATTTAATAAATGATTTATTTTATGTAATATTGCCTCTTCACCCAGTATGGGACATAATAACAAAGTACATGCAAAAGAGAAAAAAGTAAATGACCAATTGTTTTAATTGGAAAATTCATTCTTAGATTATAAACACCTTATACCTGTGTTTTTCAATCTAAAGAAGACATACAATTCGACTAAAATAAAAAAATCTTCAAAAGCTGCACGTGTGTAGATTCAAGAGTTGTCTATCTGTCAAGACTAAGTGCCGCTTTTTCAATTGTCGGATAAACTAATCCACAGTTATACCTGGTATAACACGCAATGCATTTTACAAATGCTAAGTTAGTTTATAACAACAGAAAGATAAAAAATTAAGCAACAAATTCTACTTTTTTCCTTATTTATTTTTACAAATATGATATATGCAACGCTTACGAGGTTATGTGCGTTATACTAGGTATAACTACTGCTCCGAGCAGCGGATAAGTTAACCCCGGTTTATTCCCCTCCAAACCCTAATTATACTTTAACTGCGGATTGTAAAAGCGGATCTTAGAGTGTGGCTCAAGGCACAGTTAAATTAAATGACTTTACATCTTCAGTAGTTTTCTGATAAGAGAAGTGATTAAATAAATGTCGATAACTAGTAGTCTTCCTTGAGGTAGATCTAACCACAGTGCCGTAACTAGGGCGGTTTCGTCCGCGCCACCGTACCTGGTGCGGCTTGGTGGATGCGCAAATCCGGAACTTCATAACTTTAGAGTTTAAAAACGTAAAATAAAGAATTTGCTATAAAAAAAATTCAAGGAAAACTAATCCGCTTGTCGCTCTCACTGTGAACAAAAGGAAAAAGCGCAAAAAAAAATTTCGCACCGGGAAAATGAAAGCCACTATTAACTCCAGACAACCATTAAAATGTTAACCAAAACAAAAATCCCGTGCGTCAAAGAGTTCGTTTTATTGAGCTCTTAAAATTATCTAGTGCATTATCAGTTTCAATAAAAAACGTAATAACAAAAAATGTTACAATTGCACAAAGCACTAGTTCGATCGAGAACCAGTTACGGTTGCACTGTATATATCAAAATACAAAACTCGCCGTAGAAAGTTTGCATCGTAGTTTTTCGAAAGTTTTATTTACTCACTTATTTAACCTCTATTTCTGCTACCAAGTAACTATCAATAAATGATTACCAATAATAAAATACAGCATCGAAAGTATAAACTCAAGTCTACCATCAGACCGTTATGCAACCAAACACAAAAGCTGAAATAATTTATTCTCTTTTAATTGGCGCCGCTTTCGTGTCTGCAAACATATCGGTTTGACCGTGGCCTTTGTTACTATAAGATCCGTTTTTTTTTGACAAAAAAAAATTGTGATTTGATACAACAACAAATTGTCGTAAAATTTCATATCAAACTTAGAAAAACCGCTACTAAAACTTATATTTTATTAAAGAAAGTTAATGGCAATAAATGTTTATCAAAACGATAAAGATATTGCTCGCCAATCCACGTCAAAAACAGATAGATAGATTAAAAAATCGGTAATCTGACCATCGGTTAACTATTCGTGTGATTGCTAAAACTTTAAGAAGTGACAAAAAAATTTCACACGCATGTGTGTGTAAAAATAATGCCTAAAATTCTCACAATTAAACAAAAAGAAAGTCGAGCAAATGTTTGTACTGACACTTTGGATGCCATTGAAAATGACTCAAACTTCTTGAAAAGAAACTAAGCGTCAATCGATGCATTGGAAAAACAAAACTTCACCAAGAGCTTAAAATACTCAAACGAGCAAATCAAAATTCAAAGCAATAATAATTGTTTTTTTGTTATTCATACAAGCGTGTACATTTAATGGGTTCCTAAAAATCAGACATTAAATCAACATTACTAATTAGAGGTTCTTGCTCAACTCCATAAAAACATAAGAAAGAAAAAACGACCCAAATTAACTGTCAAGACGTTCCTAGCCAAGTATTAGATCCCAGTTATGCCATCCGCATTATTCGCCTGACCTGGTACCACGTGACTTTTATCTGTTCCTAAGGTCAAATCTGCATTAAAAAGAACAAGATTTCAAACAGTTAAAACGGTGCTGTATCAAACAATGAAAAAATTGCATGAAGCGTTTTTGAATAGAGAAAAGGTGTATATTAAAGGTGTAAATAACTAAATGTGTATAAATTTAAAATCAAATGTTTTACAGCATTAGTATCGTTATTTAATAGCCACACCTCGTACATGCATACAATATAGCAATAAAAATCCTATACAAAACCACAATAAATTACATGGAAAAAGGCGTCAAAAGAATTCAGAACTACACAAAAATTGAGAAAAAGAGAAGCGTTAAGTTAAGTTAAGTTAAGTTATTATTTATCATTTTCTTAGATGATATATTAAAAAATATAAAAGATAAAACAAAGAAACAAATATACAAAAAATACAAAGACAACAAAACAAAATACTTAAAATAATACATAAACTACCAAAGCTAACACCAACAGAAGAAGTATACAAAATAATCAACGAAACAAACATTAACGAAAAAATAAAAATAGAAAAATGTAAACTAATATATAAAATTAAAAATAAAGAAATTAAAACAAATCTACAAATAATATTAAACAAAGAAATTCACGGACATAACACGAGAAGAAGAAGTAATATACATGTACACACAACAAGGACAGAAAATGCGAAAAAAACATTACTAAGCAATGGACTAATCACATACAATGAACTACCTGAAAATATTAAAAAAACGAAAACTTATAAAGAATTTAAAACAAAAATAAAAGAACACTACATAATAACAAGACCAAAACAAACAAATAAATAAACAAACATGATAATACACACAAAATAAGATAAATGGAAAGAGAAAATAAAAATGGTGCCCCGAATACGAAGCTTTGCAGCCTACCATATATGGAAACGGTGTAAAGCAAGTGGGGAGAAAAAAAAATATAATGTTGTAAATATGTAAATATATTATAATAAATTTAGTTAATAAAAAAAAAAAAAAAAAAGTAGAAATTGAATTTCACAATCTTAAAAAAAAAACAATATCAGAGTGTGCGTTTGCCTATGATTTAGCTATAACAAAAAAAATTAAAGGATATGCCTAATATAACATAAATTTATAAAGCTAAATAGAACAAATAGAATCGTTCGTTGGTACTAAAGCAACTTTAAATAACAAAAAAAAATATGGAACATGAATTAAACAAAAAATCCAGACAACAAAGAAAAGTTATGACTCAATAAAAAATAAAAATTACACTATAAAAACAGTATACAACCCGACACTAAAATACAAAAGTAAAACATAAATAACAAACTAAAAAAAATATCTTAGAAGAGTAGCGAGTGTAAAAATAGTCAAAATAAGAAACGCGATATAAAAGAGCCTTAATAATAATAACCATAATTTTATTCATGTTTTTAAAAAACACATTTTTTACATACGTCAAACTTAATATCTTTCAAATAAAATGCATACTCATCACAATAGATAAAAAAACAGCCAGAAGATAGTCAGACCAAACTAGTATGTAATGCATAAATAACAAAACCAAAAAAAACGGCCTTTAAAGACAGGAGATGCTGACAAAATGCAAAAAAATTTAAAAAAAATTAAAAAATAGAATTAAGAAAGTTTAGAAAAAAACCTTGACAACCAAAAAAGTATAAAAAAAATTAAAAATATAATATACATACATACAAAATGGGGCAAAAATAATGTTATAATGTAAATTAGCTGCCATTTTGTTAGGAATAAAAAAAATGAAGCTGTGTTTTCACGGAAAGTTTACTTAAAGTTATAAAATTGATGACATTAAGTTGAAAAAATAATATCCGTCAAATGACCACCTCCTGAGTTCATGCACATTCTCTCGTTTTACAGCATTTTGAATTGTAACTTGCAAAATAACTGACACCAAATTAACAATTTCTTCTTAAATCTTAGTTTTAAAATCTTGCAACGTTTGTGGTTTGTTATTGTAAACACAAGATTTCAAAAAACCCCAAAAAAAAGTCTGGCGCCGTCAGATCTAGAAATCTGGCCGGCCAGTTCAAATCGCTAAAAAGATATACATATATCGGAAATTGATAATTCAAAATCTCCATAGTTGCCCAAACTGTGTAAACGGTTGCTTCGTCCTGCAGGAACTAACAATGCTTAAGACTCAATTTAGCAACTTGCGGCAAAAAAACTAGTTACGGTTACAATGGTACCGTTGGCGTCCTAAGAAAAAAATATAAGCTTTTTATTGCAAATGCCGCAACAGTCACTTTTAGAGGATGCAATAGTTCTTCGTGCAAATCATGTGAATTCTCCGTAATAAGTTAACCTCACTTAGCGGTCAACAGACAGTAATTGGTAAACGGTTTGCATTTTGTAGGAGAGCATCTTCAAGTCATTCACCAATATTCGATGCAACGAACGTTTGCTGATGCCAAATTGTGTGTATCGTTGTCTCGGCGATGTTTGTAAACTCTCTCGGGCGTCCTCGGCCACAATAGCAATATTCTCGATTGAACAAGGCCGGTCACTTCTTGCGACATCTTTAGTGAACCCAGTTTGCACAAGACGCTCAGCTAAACGCTTAATTGTTCGCGCACATAATGTAAGACGGCGAGAAAAACGACTACAAAATTCAGGCTGCGTTCTTTTTACAACAAATCGATTGGTCAAAGCAGTAACAATAATTCCATTGCTTGTTGTCAACTAATTCTACACCTTTCTACAACATAAATGTCACACAATAACATTTGACGCCATTTGTAAAAAATATAGCACATTCACAAACATCATCAATTTCGTGAAAAAAAAAACGCGTTACACAATAATAATGTGATACTATAATATCTTAAGAGTAGAAATATACATAAATTCCGGCTCTAGTACTCAAAACTAATGTCAACTGTCAAACAACTCTTTTTGTGTTCTACGTGCAAAACTTAGAAAGAATAAAAATGAATATAAAATTTTTATCTGTTTTAAATGTCCATAAGTGACAATAAAAAGTAAGAAACATTGTAATAAAATATAAAAAAGAGGTATTGGATTTAAGGCAGCTCAGTCGGAGATAACGTGGCAGCTTTGTATGTACACACAACTATAGACGCCGTAATCTGGATGAAGTTATAGTCATTTCAAAAACCTTATGTATACCCACCTTTAATACCTTCCCTAATGTCAAATGTCAGTATTATAAATTTGGTATTTATGACTTGGCAATTCTATCTACAAGTGATTTATTAATGTTTAAAAAAATATGTAATATTTGTGTTACCATTTTGAAATCATCATTTTTTAGTCAATCTTTTACTTCTATAGATAAATTTCCACCTCAATAATTTTCCTTAAAAATAGACCGTTAAAACTTTTCAAGCAATTAACAAAACGAAGAAAAATTTTATTTAATTTTTTTGCGTTCAATGGCTCTCTGAGAATACCATGGATAAATAATTTTGCTTGAGGGTTTAAAAATTACAAAACTTGTAATCTTCTTAAACTAATATAGACGACAAACTTACAAGATTAAGATAAAAGATAACTGAATTTTAAAACTGTCAATACGTACCAATTAATCATGACAATATACAGAGTTAGTCAAAACACCTAAAAAATTCTCCAACCGTAAAACATTTGAATTTTTTTTTCAAAAACAAAATACACCCTGTATGTTTTATTATCAAAATTTAATATTGCTTAACATACAGGTAATACTTAAAATATAATTAAACAATAGCTCGATTAAAACCAAAAACTTTTGATTAAACTTTTCTACGTTTGTAATCATAAATCATTAATTGTAATTATTGTTAGAAGAAAGTGTTTTTGAGATAAGAGCTATTGGAAGAAGAATAATGTAGATGACAAATCTCGGAATCGGTTTTGTATAACCATAACAAAGCTATTCTCAGTATCTAGCCTCCGAAATAGATATGAACTATCAGCAAAAGATGATGCACAACCACAAAATTAACAATCAACAACAACCAAACTTATTACATAAAAAAAGAATAGAATAAAACTTAAAACTGACCCAATTTTAACGTAAAACAATTAAAGATAACAAGTTCTGCCAGTACTTGCAAATCAGCAGAGGTTAATGTACATTACTAATAAACACTGTGTGTTTTTAAAATATACTATTATATAAATTATTTGTTGAATAGAATTATCTTATTTCTCAAAAATTATGCTAAAAATCTTAAATTTATGTAAACTTTAATCATCTTAATGGTACTCATTCAATTTCTTCTTATTGCAAATGTATTTTTAGTTATTAACAGTGAACGAGTTATTGCGATAAGATAAATTGCATTTAGTATGAATCATGCTTATATACACAGACATTTTATTCTAACCTGTTTTTTCTCCGGATGGCATTAATTTTACGATAATACGACCTAGAATTTTTCCTAGGAGGTAATTTTTTCACAGGTAAATTCTTATCCATAATGAATGGAACCTTATGATCCGCATTCCATTTAATAACCGACGTATTATAAGGCGAAATAGTTTTCCTCTCTAAAGAATTTATATTTTCAAATGGCACTTCCAATTCATCTAGCACTTGCGTAAACTTCTTTACGCTCTCATCTATTTCATGTTTAATACGGAAATTACTTTCAGTTTTGTTATTTATTATCACAGGTATGATGATATTAGAGATTGGTTTAGGTGTTGTCCGCTTAAGAGGAAAAACGGGATCCCCCGAACTCAGTCTTGATGGACGTGCAGGCACTGGAGGCTTAATTTTTTTTGGGTATTCTGTGGATCTTCGTTGCACATTTTGTTGATTTAAAATGTTGCTTTGTTGGACTAGATTATTTACACGCATTTTCACTGAGCACACATTTGATTCAAACTCATCACTAGATGTAATAACCGTATCACTGGTTTTACTTGAACTATTTAGTTTATTGACACTTGCACGACTAGTTTTATTAATAACAACACTGTTTCTGTTTAGATTATTAAAATATGATAATTTATCTTTAAAATTTTCTCCCATTTCATACATAATACATTAAGTGTATCTGATATTGAAAAATAAATAAGCAACTCCGACGCGCGACGACTCGCTCTCACACAACAACAATAACTGAATGGCCGGACACATTGACTTGTCTTATCAGTGCACTAGTATTTCAAATGATAAATAACATTTATTGTGAGATAAACAAATTATTGTAATACGTTTAAATTCAATCTCGATATTTAAAGTAAATGAAAAGTAGCAATTTACTACGTGTGCATGAGACGGACGCGATTTTAATACTGATATCGATCATGATTGTGGTCTCTCACGCACAACAAGCGACATGATTCATTTAATGATAGAGCATTAAAAGTAAGTGACAGAGGAAATGCTTCGTATGCAATACCGACCTTTATATAACAGATTATAAAACTACAATTACATATCAAATTGCAACAAAATTTTGCTGATAATACGTTATTAAATCGTTCAATATAATATTAACAAGTTGTAAACTACCGACTTTCCCCTACAATTTCTTATATTTGCTTTCGAATCATGACTTATTGAGTTATTGCTAAATAATAAACGCTGTATATACAAGTTTCAGGATAATATTAATACGTACTTATTTATTTTTATAGCTATTATAACGAAATGAATGTAACCTATTCATACATTTTCCTTTTAATCTATTCTTTATTATTACACGTATAAGAAACTGCATAAAGACTGTTTATTGATTGAAGTTCGCGGGAACACTGGCGCTTTATCCTTGCCGTTTTTTATTGACAACTATATTTATTCTGTAGGACAATAGCGCTTCCGATATATTTATGTGCACATGTATGTGACAGGTGAACGAAAACACCACACCTGCTTATTCATTCCCGAAATGGAATTACGGTATTGATGACTGTGTTGGTAACGCGAATTAATTACCTACTTATTAGATTCACGCTTAGTAATACAAATCATGCATTGAACATTAAAGAACATACAATAATAATAATTATTGTTTCTTAAATAAATCACGTACTATAATATTAATACATAGTACTAAGCAAATCATATAATAAAATGTTAATTACTAAATTAGACAGCTGAAACTAATATCAAATTAATACTCATTTTATTTTTTCATGCAATACAACAGATACAGAAAGTGAATCATGCAATCATTTTGTAAACTTATCTCTATTTTATTTGCGATAAGAACAAGGAAATTAATGCCATAACAATATCAGAATATTGAGGTTATTGATCATTTGTGCGTACTTATTATAACTAAACATAAATGATATACTTAGTATTTTATTTTAATTCACTAGTTTTGGCTTTATTAGCAAATTCACCACTATTGTTACCGGGTTAGTCAAAATTACTGGAAAACCTAAATAATTCTCCAACGTACATTTTTTTTTTTAGTTTTAAACAAGCTATCGTTTAAATTAATTTTTAATATATAGGAAAATTATGGAAACTTAGTAAACATATTTTTTCATATGGAACTGTATACTTTTAATTTTTTATTCTAAGATTAATTTTGAGTAATTTTTGTAAAATTTCTTTTTTATAAAATGCACCATTTTTGAGTTATAAGTAATTAATTTAAACTCCTGAACTAAGAATGGCTCGGCTGGGTAAAGCGCCTAACTCAAATCTCGGCGCATTAATTGTCGTAGGTTCGAACCCCAGCTCTGGCAAAACATTTAAATAATGTGATATTTATTAAGTCAGAACATTAATCTAATACATAATTAGTGTCCATCTAACTATAACTACATTTAATATGAGAGTGTAGGTAAATCAGATACTAGGCCTTGTTAGTATCTATAGCGCCGCCATTCTATCTAACAGGTTCGCTAGTATATATTATGTAATTAATTTACTGGTACATAAGCAAAAGCAGCTGTGAGGTAGTAACACAAGCGTAAGCCCTAAATATATCGGCCCTTGTATAATTTTTTTTAACTCACTTTACGTTTTTCACTTACACACTTTACATCTATTAACTTATTTAATACATTTAGCACATTGCAAAGCCTAGTACTATATAATTCCATTTTTTTAGATTGTTACTTACTTAGTTATATATAAATGATATTTGATATTTATAGCAACTTTCAATTATTTTGGATTTACGCTTAAGAGAAGTAATAATACCTTTAAATCTAATATTTAAATTATAAACGTCCGTTCTAAAGCTAATCTTGTTATACAGGTTAGTTAGATAATGTCTACTTGAATATAACTTTTTCAATGAGCTATATATATTTAAACTTAAGATTTACAGCTATTATTGGACCTAATTTTTTTGTATATTTTTTATATTATAATGGCCTCCAGCAAGAAAGCCGGGCGGCACATGCGGCATGGCCAGCAGTAAGCCGCGGGGCTCAGCACAGAAACTCAAGCCGCGTGTGTTCTTGGACTACACTGATGCGGGTTAAATATTGTTAATCACTTTTTATTTTTTATTTATTCCATTTCCTTTTTACCTTTTGTTGTAAGGCGTATACATTATTAATGTGTATAATATTCTTTCCATTTTTTCCTATCCTTTTCTATCTTTTTTATTTCTTCCCAAGTGTTCCTTTTACTTGTAGCCTCTTCCTTTATTAAGCTGTTCCATTCTTTTCAGGGTCTTCCTCTTTTTTGTTTTCCTGTTACTCTTGTCTCATAAATATTTTTACACTTTCTTTCTTCACTCATTCTTCTGATATGTCCATACCATCTCATTTGACCTTCAGTAAATTTTCTTGTATTGCTTATTTTATCTTTTCTAGTTTTGTTTTTGATCTTTTTGAAAAATATCATCTCCATAGCATTTATTCTTTCTACTTGTTTTCCTGTCATCGTCCATGTTTCGCTACTATATGTTAATGTTAGTCTAATTACTTTTTTTACATATTTTGTTTTTGTGGTTTTTGTTATTTCTTTTTTGTTAAAGAAAGTGTTTTGTTAACATGTTATATATTTTTGCTGTTTTTCCTATTTTGTTCTTTATTTCTTTGTCTAGTTTTCCGTTGCTTTGTATAATTGTTCCTAGGTATTTGTATTGTTCGACCAGTTCTATTATTCTTCCTTTTATTTTTATTTCGTGATTCAGTTTTTCTTTTGCAATTATCATGGCATTTGTTTTTTAATAGTTTATTTTATTTAGTTGCTTCTCTATTATTTCCATGTTGTATTGTAGCTCTTCTTCGGTCTCAGCAATCACGGCCATATCGTCTGCAAATAGCAGTTCTGATATTTTTGTAATTTCCATTTTTCAATATTCTATTTTTACCATTTTCATTATTTCTTTGTGTTTTATTGCCTTGTTTAGCACAATTGAAAAAAGCAATGCGCTTAACACACATCCATGCTTCACCCCTTTTATCGTTTGGAATTCTTTTGATTCCTCGTTATTCATTCTGACTATGTTTCTGATTTCTGTGTACATGGTTTTAATTACGATTATTATTTTCTTCTCAATTCCTCTTTCTTCTAGTTCTTTCCATATGCACACGTGCATTGCTCTATTTTTTTATCTTTTTTTCACTCAGCTGTCTTATTATAAATATTAGATCCTGTGTGCTTCTTTCTTTTCTAGATCCACATTGGCTGTCCTCTATTGTCGATTCTAGTTTGTCTCTCATTCTTTTTTCAATAACTCTTGTGAATATTTTGCTTGGTATGCTCGTTAGTGTGATTCCTCTATAGTTTTCATATTTCCTTTTATCTCCTTTTTTATATATGGGCAGAATTATTCACTTATTCCATTCCTTTGGCGTTTTCCCATTCCTGATTATGTCGTTTATTAATTCCGTTATTTGTGCAATTCCCTTATCTCCCATGTATTTAATCATTTCCGGCGTTATTTCATCTGTTCCCGGTGCTTTCCCGTTCTTTAATTTTTTTTTAACTTTATTTTTTCTTTCTCTCTAGATTTTTTTTTGTAGTACCTCTTGGTATGCTACTTGTGTTTGTTTTTCTTTTAGTTGGTATGTTTTTATCTTTATCTTAACTTTTTTCCTTCTTTTGTATGGTTTAACTTTTGCTTTCAATTTCATGTCCATTCGTAGTAAATGGTGGTCGCATCCTATTTCCGCCTGTCATGTTACTCTTACATTCTTTATTTTGTTCCATTTATTTCTGTTAACTAAGTAGTAGTCAATTATTGATTTGTTGTTGTGATGTTGGTTGTGTTCTTTTGTATTTGTGAACTTTCTTGTGTTTGAATTTGGTGTTTGTTATTACTAGATTGTTTTCAATGCATAGTTGAATAATTCTTTCTTCGTTGTTGTTTCTTATTTTTTCTCCTTCTTTTCCCATTGTCTCTTCTATTCCATTGTTTTGGTTTCCTACTCTCCCATTTAGGTCTCCTAGTATCATTATGTTTTCTGTTCCCTCGTCTATTTCTTCTTGTAATTTTGTATAGAAGCTGTCTTTCTCTTCTTTTTTTGCGTCTTCATTTGGTCCGTATGCTACTATCATAGTCCATGTTTCGTTCTCTGCTAGCTTCATTTCTACTGCCATAATTCTTTCATGTATGTGTTTTTCACTTATTGCATCTTTTATCTTATCCGGAGCTATTATCATTCCTACTCTTGCTCTTTCCTTTTCCTCCACTCCTGTCCACATTAACCAGTATCCTCTATGTATTCTTACTATTCCCTGCCCTTTGTTTTTTGTTTTAGTTATTCCTAGTATTTCTATTTTTTGGTTTATCATTTCTTCCACCAGTTCAGCTTCTTTTCCCATGTATCCTCTTATATTTCATGTTACTATTCTTTTTTCTCTCTCTTTCATTTTTTTTTTTGTAATTTTGCTATTTAAGTTCTTAAATAGAAGTTCCTTTTCTTTACATCGTTCGCCGTTGTGTTTATTTTTTTTTTTTATACCATTTTCTTGCCGTGTATTTTTCTTTTTTTTAACCGTTTTCTTAGTAGTTTTTTGGATCTTCCACTTCTTCTAAACCTTTTATTCCATCTATATTCCTCTCAGTCAATTATAAACTTTCGGTAACCTATTCATACCCTCTTGCCATTCGCTTTTTCTTCTCTTGCTATGTCTTTAATTTCTTTTTGTACGTATCTTTCTTCATGTGTTAGGTTAGGTTAGGTTGTCAATGTAAATTCTGGTCCTTTTAGATTTATTTGGCATTCAATATTTGTTGTTTTGTTTCCCATGTTCCGGCTTTGATTCTTATTATTTGTTTTTCTTTTTGTATTAGCTGAACTTTTCTTATTTTGACTTGTATCTAAAGTTTCAAGAAGTTCTCCACTTTGATTTGTTCTTTATTTTTATTTGTTTTATGCCTGTTATTATAATGTTATTTCTTTTTTTTTGCCTTTCTTCTTTTTCAGCTTATTTTCTAGATTTTCAATTTTTTGTATCATCTGTATTTTTTCTTGCTCCCACTTCACTTCTTTATCCTTCATTTCTTTCTTTAACTCTCTAATCTCTTCTTTTAGTTCCTTAGTGTTCTTTGCCATCTCCTTCATTAACTCTTTGAACATGCTCTTTAGTTCCTCCATTTCCGTCATTTCTTTTTTGGTATTTCTATTGACTTTGTCGTCTTCTTTTTGTATTAATTTTCTTATTTTGGGGAATTCGGGTAATTCCTCACACTCTGGCGCCGTCGCAAATATCGATGTAGTTTGCTTTAATGTCAATCTTAAATTCTGTTTTTATTTGATATTTATCTATTATTATTTTTATTAGTTTCTATTTGTTATTTTAATATATTTTGTTGCTTTTTATTATTTACTATGTTTTGTTTTATGTTAGGTGATATATGTGTATATATTCTGTTCTTTTCTTTTTTGTAGATTCACTTCTTTTGCTTCTTAATATTTTATTTATTTAAATGTATGAATTTTTCTACTTCTTCTACTTCTTGCTACTAATGTAGACCATAGATTGTAGATTAGATGATCCGTCACTTTTCCACTCTTCTTGTTGAGCCGGGCCACGCTGTTATTGACGCGGGATACAACCCGTCTTCTTCTGGCGCACTTGCTTCTTCAATTTATTTCTCTCTTCCATTTTGTATATTCTTATTTAATCGTCTTTCTATCTCTTTTTCACTATTTTTTTATTTATATTCCACTGCCTTTTATATTTCACGTTTCAGTTTTTCTCTTTTGCTTTTGATTTGGCGATCATGCTCGTGTTTAACGAGTTGATTGTCGGCCGCACCAAAAACACGTGTTAATCACACAAAAACAATTTCTTGTCAAGTTATTTAGCAGAAAAGCAAAATTAATTAAAGTAAAAATAAATTACAAGCGTTCCATAAATTAGGTTTATTATTGTAAAGTTAAGTTAATAAAATTATCTTTTTTTAGTTTAATTTTACAATAATATCTGCATTTTTTAAGGCTTTTATTTTACAATCAATAAACATTATACCAGTTTTATAACAAAACAATATTCAAATCCAATTTCAAACCGTTGAATTGAATATAAATAAATAATTTTATTAATGCTATGCCGCAGGTTGCTCTAAATTATCCACTTTTGGCCGCACAAAGATTCTTGCCGCGCGGGTTGTGCCGGCGGCTTTAATTAGCCGCGAGTTTCAATATTTAAAAAAAAAAAGCAATTTTGCCGGGCAACACGGGCCGCCCGGCAAAGTTGCTTTAGTGTAGCCTCGCCATAATACATCACCCATAATTTAAATTGGCAAATTAAATTCTAAACAAGTCCAAAAATCATTTATTTGGTTTTCTTAGAATTTATTTTTAAATTGTGTTTTTTAATAATCTATCAATCACTTAAGATCAAAGTTAAAGTTTTTGCATGCTATTTTCTTGAATTAAAAATGTATAGTACAATTGCGTGTCATCCGCATAAAAGCGACTTTAAGAATGTGTTAAAAAAAATTTAGATTGTATATAAAGTATATAATAATAATTATAATATAATTAATGTTTATTTCTTGCCTTTCATCCTTAAAAATTCTTAACTCTAACATAATATTGACAATATAACTTAATTCACTACTAATATACTATGTAATCTTAATAACCCTAAACCCTGTTTTTAATTAATTATTTCACTTCTGTTTCAATTTTTTTTGTTACAGCCATGATCCATTTCAATCCTTTGCCATCTTCTTTCAGTACCCGATTTTTTTCTGATTGCTCTTCTTTTATCTCATTGCATTTTAGCATGTTTTTAATAGCTTTTCCACACATACTACACATTTTCATTTCCTCATCCATCAAAAATTTGCACGCTTTCTTCTAATTTCCACATTTTGCAATCCTTATTTTTAACATTTTTCCATATCTTACACTTTCTAGATACTTTGGTAGTGCATCAGCTATGTTATGTATAGTATGCCTATAGATATAGTGTCTTTGCGACATGGGTTTTTTATCTCAACAAATTATTTCATTAGCAACCAATTATGATTGTATTATATACCTGGAACTTGAGGTAATTTTTAAGGGTAAAAATATTGTATTTTTATATAATATTTTCACCCTTGAACATCGAGGTTTTATAAGCTATTTATGGTATATAATACAAACATAATTGTCTCCCCAAAGCGATTAGTAATGAAGTAATCCGCTGAAATAATTTACGACCTTGTCGTAAAGACACTATATTTATGAGCATACTATACATAATTTGAATTGTACCTAGATTCATTTATCCGTGTTCTTCGCTTTTCCACTTGTATAACTCTAAGTTTCATTTCCTTCCACAAATTTCTATCTATTCTTGATCTTTCGACTTTTTCACTCTCATATTCATTTGTGTTAAATTATTTTTCTCTGCATGTTCCATTTTTCCGCACTTTTCCTACATCTTCTCCTTCAGGCACTCTTGTAATATTTTACATTCATTTCTTAATCTCACATTTTTTTCATACCTCATTGTACGCTTTCCTGCGTCTACTCTTAATTTAACAATTTTAACTTCTTTCATAACAATGTATGCTAGTCTCTTTGTTTAGCTCTAATACATATCTCCAGTATTTTGTTTAAATAACCTCTAATTTTTCTTGCTCTTTTCATCCCCAAATTTCTGCTCAGTATAATATTATACTTCTTATTAAACTATCATTCTTTTTATTCTCATACATTTAAATTTTTTTTCACCAATTTCCCATACTTGTCCAACAACTATAATTCATAATTAAAAGTATCAAACGCCATTGCATAATCTATTAATACTAACAGTGTTAGTTTATTATTATCAGTATTTGTTACAATATTATCAATTATTGTTGTTAAGGCAGTTTCACAACTGTGATTACGACAGAATCTGACTGTGTAGATAATTATATTCAGGTAGATATTTACTTAATTGCCGGTCAATGACCTTTTCAATCATTTTTGAAAGAAAAGGTAGCAGACTTATAGAGCAATGTTCTTTATAGTTAGTGTGATTAGTTATTTTGAAGTATTTGCTTCCAAACACTCAAAAATGTTCCGTATAGCAAGAATGAGTTTACCAAATTATAATAAATGATATGATCTAAAAGTAGCAACGTTTAAGAGTTATATTAATACCATCAGATCCCCCTGCAGTAGTTAATTGACTTGACAATATCACAAATATCCAAATTATCTATAAGTAAAAAAGAGAATTTGTTATTGTATAGTTTGTTTTCATAGTAATAACTAAGCAGTTCACAAATATTATTATTTGTGCTAGTAACGGAATGAATAAACCTTTGACATTATTGAGATAATGTGGTATTGTGATATTTCTATGAGTAAGTATGTTTGTCTGTTTTAACACTTTCCAGAGTGATTTAATAGTATTTTGTACTGTACCTGTAAGTATTATGTATGTTTTTTTTTCATTGTATTGCTGTATTAAATAAACTTCTCTTCTCTTTAGAGAACAGCCAATGAGTTTAGAGCCGAGAGTTTTTAAATTTTGTATGCTCTGTCTCATTGCAATTGCATTTCTCATATATAATTATTAGAAGGTAGTAGTTTAGTGATACAACTTCGCAATAAAAAGCATGTGCTTAACTGCAAGTATTAGCAGTTAAAAAATTAGCTTTATCAATTATATTTAACATATTAAACATTTGGTATACTGTACAAATCACTTGTAAATTCAGTAAAGTCAAAGTTCAAAGATCTGTATGTATAAAATATATGTAACTTCTTTCTATTTAATAACAACAAAAACTATATCAAAATATCATCTGCAATATTATTAATGCATTCCACGTTACTAAGTATTGCTTACTAATATTAAGCCATTAAAAGTGGCTGAAGTCTCTATAATCCTAAAAGATTTATTTAATATTTGCTTTAAACTAAAACCTTCTGTCATATCTAACAGTTTTATTACAACGTTATTAGGTTTTAGCATATTATTGTTGAAGTCGCCCAAAAAAATAATTGAATCATAAGTAGGTACAATATCTGATAACGTGTTTTCTATTTCTTTTATTACTTATTATAATATACTCCAAATCCAATATTTGTTTTAATGAATGAATAAAGAGACCCAGAATGCATTTGATCTATTGCAAAGCCATTGCACTTACTTTTCAATGCTTCATTGAATGAAACTAAATTTCCTCAAATATGGAAACAAAGCTATATTACGCTTTTGTTTAAATCTGGAGCCAAAGAGAATATCACTAACTATAGAGGCATTTGCATTCAATCTGCTATACCTAAATTGTTCGATAAAATTGTAACTAGTCAGTTGCAATGGATGTGCAAAAGCATCTTAATAGAAGAGCAGCATGGATTTCGTGAAGGGCGTTCCACACTTACTAATTTACTCTGTTATGAAAATAATATTTTAAATGCATTTGAATCTAAAGTACAAGTTAACTCAATCTACACCGATTTTTCAAAGGCGTTTGATCGTGTAAGTCATAATATTTTGATTGCCAAGCTTAGTGCTCTGGGATTTCATCATGATGTGACTTCCTGGTTATTCAGCTTTTTGAAAAATCGCACGCAGTGTGTAAAAATTAATAACTTTTTGTCACAGCCCATTCTTGTTCCATCTGGTGTTCCTCAAGGATCTCATTGTGGACCAATTTTATTTTTGCTTTTCATTAATGATATCTCACAGTATATCAATTCATCGTCATTTCTTTTATTTGCGGATGATTTAAAAATGTATAGAAGAATATCATCTCTCAATGACTGCCATCTTTTACAACTGGACTTGGATTCTATAAATACTTGGTGTTTTATTAATAAATTATTTTTTAATGCTGATAAATGTTTTTCAATAAGTTTCCATAGAACTTTAAGTAAAATTTCTTTTAACTATATAATTGACACTAAAGTGTTAAACAAAGTCACACAAATAAAAGATTTAGGCGTTATTTTTGATCATAAACTTACATTTGTTGATCATATAAACATCATGTGCAATCGTGCCATAAAAATGTTAGGATTTGTATATAGAATGTCCGCGGATTTATCAGCCAGTACACTTAAACTTTTATATTGTGCTTTGGTGCGTTCGCATTTAGAGTATGCTCCGTCAGTTTGGAGTCCTGTTTATGAAATTCATAACCGTAGTATTGAACAAATTCAAAAAAAGTTTTGTCGTTTATTGTCTTATAAATCCGGCATATTATCTGTAAATTATGATTACTGCTACATTGCTTTATTGTACAATCTACCGCCATTGAAGATTCGCCGCAAAAGAGCTGATTTGTCGTTCTTGCGTAATTTAATTATGTCTGAGATTGATTGTCCGGAGCTACTTGGTACTCTTCCATTCCATGTAGCACCTAATAATAGACATAGCAGACATTCTTCTTTATTTCGCGAGTCTACTCATTCTACTAATTATGGTTTCAACAATCCACTCGGTAGAATGTGTAGATTTGCAAATAATTTACCAACTGATATTAATGTATTTTGTGTCTCTAAATCTACGTTCAGAAGTCAGCTAAGTCATGCTGACTAATGTCTAATATGTGCGCTTTTATGAATGGTATATTTGTATTCTTTGTTTTTGTATTGTAAAACATCATTGTTTATGTATATTTGATGTAGATGTAAATGGTAAGATTATACCGTCAATAAAGTATTAGAATGGTTCTACAGTACCTTATGAGATAGATATTTTGAATGCAATTGTGTTTTTATGTAAATGGCAATCACACCACCTTTTTCATTGCAAAAATTTTAAAGTTTTCATTTAGTATTAACTCCTTTACTTGTATAAAGTACGTAGACAGAAAACCAACGTTTAGATAAACAATTTTATAAGTGATATTTTTTTCTATAGTTATAGGATAGCACCACTGTCCGCTAATATACAACTTATAATATAAATTAAGTATTTAAAATTAATAAATAATGTATTTTATGTAAATTGCCTTTTCATCCAGTAAAAGACACATACAATCATAGTAACTATTAAACAACTTATGTTTACTAATGTGTCAAAGATGTTAACGCAATGCCCCCTATTAGAAAAAACAATGAACTGTTTGTGTGTAAAGGAAACTGTAATACAGTTAAATCCTAGACGGACAGGTTTCAAGGTATGCACCCATCATCAGTGTATGTCTCTTACTGGATGAAAAGGTTACATAAAATACATCATTTATTAATTTTAAATGATAAATTTGTTTCGGTCATCTGATTCAAATGAAACGCGCCAAAAATGCTTAATCCTCAGTGGGCGGCAAAAGATTTTACCACCCTAAAGCGCCAAAGCATAACTTTCCAATTCAAAACACAGACAGAAAAATTATTTTTCAGAGTGAGCAAGCAAACTAATATCATCCTACTCTTTTGTAAATTATTTCTAGATTTGTTCTCCCCTGTAATTGCCTTAGTAATTATAGTTTTAGCAACAAATAAATTAAAGTCACATTAGCTTACCTCAATTCACTTTATACTCAGAAAAACTTTTGGCCTGCTTAAGCCACGTTAATAAGATTGATATTAATTAAAAATTATAACAAGTACAGATAAAGTATTGTCAGATAATATGTTCCAGTATTTAGTTGTATAATATACATGTGCATGTTAATGCAAGCCGGGAGGTCATTCCAAGTGTATTAAGCTGATAGTAAAACACGCCTTTTTATTAAAACCTTAGGCAGTTCATAAAACGCCCGCAAATATTGTTCAATCCACTTGTTACACCATCTGCTTAAGCTGTTTATGATATGTCTGACAGTATATTTAACTTTACATGGTCGTAATTCATAATAATAGATTATAGGTTAAGCTTTATTTATAGGTAAAAAATAAACAACATTATAGGTTAGGTGCGACCAAGCTAAATTAAATTATGTTAGATACATAGACGTGATGTAGACTATTAAATTGTACAGTAACTGCCGACATTTCATAAACTGCTTAGACTTTTCACTATAACACTACAACTTAGTATATATTTCAAATAAATATAAGTAAGAATATGTCTGCAAACATCAATAATAAGACACGTGTAAGTTGCCACAATCAAAAGCAAAGTTAAATTCGTATTGTTAAATATTATTTTAGTTATTAATTCCATTGATAAATAAAAAAGTTTATCCAATATAATTAATATAATTGCTGTCTTAATTTTAGTTCCACGCCATTAACAAACCGGTATTCAAATATTTTAATCAACCTGTTCCGAATGAGTAAGTTGTTAAAGTTTCCGCCGATGCCCAATTCAATCTAAATATAGTAAGCCCGCTATATTTTGTTTGCAAGTTAACTGCCAAAAACTTGAACTCTATTTCCTGGTTGTATCCGGTCACGAACGGCACTGATGCGGCGGCACGGATACATTTCAAATGTGTAACACGTACGCGGCGCGGGTGTTTCCATTGCGAAATGTACCCTGTCTTTTCATTTCGACTGCAAGTATCTTGATATCACACGATTACAGTATCAAACAAATCAATATGTACTGTGGTAAGGAAAACATATATTCTAAGTAGATACATGATATTCTCGGAGTGGGGCTGTCGTGATGTCTCTTGAGGGTTTTTTTGCTGCGACGAATCTATTATTTCATGGGCAGGATATAGAATATCATAATATAAAAATTTTAATTAATTTATTTTACAGAAATTAATCCTCCGTCGTACAACTCAATGGTCTATTTATTGTAATTATTTCAATTTTTGTTGCTCACAAATAATATAAAAATGTGTACCAATAAATATATAATAATATTCATATATATATTTCCATGTTCACATTAGATACTACTTGTACATAATATATAGGTGTATGTACATAAAAAATTAACAAATTTACTGCTATTAATTGATAAAACATTAATTAATTTTGGTTTTCCAAAGATTAAAAATGTTTCCAGCGTGTTTAACTGTATTTGATTTTGTTTTGCGCGGCTACTGCATAAAACTACAGTTTTCTGTCTTATCAAAGACAGAGATATTATGTTATTAAAATAAATATTAAATAGTTTTAGTGCCAAAATTAAACCTTATGGAACATCACTATCAATATTTAAAAAAAAAGATAGAGTATCGATGTCATTTTCTGTGAATTGTCTACTTTTTAAATAATTATAAATAAGTTTAATTAAATAATGTAAATAGTGTTATTTATCTTATAAATCAGTCCGTCAGTCAGTGAAAGCAGAACAGGACCATGCCTGTTACTTTATCCTTATTGACAATTCTAACTATTTGCTGAGCCGTGCCGTGTCCGTTTCTAAAACCAAACTAATTGTCTGTCGGTAGTTTGTTGCCCGATTAAAAAAGTATTATCTTACTCAACGTTGTAAGTAAGGATATAAGTTAAGCGATGTAGCAATGTGAGCACCATAAACATTTTGTCATAAAAAAGTCAATACTCAGTTATGTCTTCTTCCAAAACATGTACTTTGTTTAATGTCGTCCGCAGCATTTCTGCTTTATCGTCGTCAGTAAAGAAAGTATTAATACTGTCATTCCTTAATTTGCTCTTATAATTACTGACATGTCAGAACTTATTTGTCTACTTAATTCGCTCATGTTGTCTTTCTCGTTTCTGTTTTCAGTTTGTTATTATTTTCAAATCTTATTTCTGAATTAATTTTTTTGTCACTATGTCCTGAGGTAACCTGTCAGCCAAAAGGTCAACTGTTATCATTTTGACGCTTTTCTTGAAAGCATTTTAAATAATTTTGTGTCTGTTAATGTCTTCGGGGCTATTAATATTTCTGTCAAAAATAATGTATCTGTCCAGGATCCTACTACTCCACTCTTAGTCGGGTCACTGTACAATTTGTATCGGTCTGTTTATCGTGTTATATAGTGTGCATCTAATTAGTGTGAGGTCCAAACTCAATTCGTCCACTGTCTTTAAGTCAGTTACGTTCATCACGTTTTTGTTAATTGACAAATCTATTTTGATTAGTGTCATATCATTCGATAGATAGTAAGTGTGGATGCATAATGTGTAAGTTATGTGCAATAAAAATTTTGTAAAGATATATGGTTATTTAGGTGACAGTTCCAGATACTGTGTCTTTTCTCCTTGTCAAGAAGACTCAAGACATCGTTCTCCCCAAACTGAAAACTTCAACAACAATAAGCTCCTATCAGCGTTATACTCATCTAACCTAATAGCAACATGATACATT
The DNA here is from genome assembly GCA_963932245.1 of Tachinus rufipes. Lineage (NCBI taxonomy): Eukaryota > Metazoa > Arthropoda > Insecta > Coleoptera > Staphylinidae > Tachinus > Tachinus rufipes. The sequence continues at coordinate 62,630,250 of OZ010745.1, read as the reverse complement.
GCTGGTACAATTTACTTGCATGTAACTGATAAAGCTTTTAAAAAGAACGGCTACCCCACCACCTGCTAAATTTTGTTCAGTGCGTTATCCCTTTACATCTAAAATATCCACATCTAATCTCGCAAGAAAGAAAGTTTGCCAACTTTTTATGCATTCCATTCACTGATGTTCAATCTATTGGCCATATAATTTAGCTAAGAAATTATTATCGTTTCTACAATACATTTTAGTTTACGTTTATACCTTTTGTATTGGTATATTAGTCAAATGTAACAGACGTATTGTAAACGTATTAAACTTTGTTGTTAAGTTCATTACAAATCATTTGGTTAAAAGTTGTTAGAACATATATTAAACATTTTGTACCATTCATTTATAACATTTCAAATTTTTTATTTATAATTTCTTCTTCTGTACCTGTGCCCCATCATCACAAATGTGTAAATTTTCTTATCTTATGAATAAAAGTTTAAAACTCCAGTTCCTCAGTTTGACAAGCTTCTTTTAAAAGCAGATAGCTTAATACAAAAATTGTGTATAAGCAAAAGATTACTATAACAGTATTTGACATAAAAGTTCTCGTTTGTGGGTTTTTATATTTTCAAAAAGGTTTTTAACGAGGTTTTTAATATTATCCAGTTCTGGATGCAAAACTATTGGCAAACTTTTAATTTGACATTTACATATATTCCGTGTTCATCGGGGTTAAAATACGCTTATAATACTCCGAGCAAGACGCGGCCATAATTTTAAGTTTTAGAACTTCTGCTAATCACTGCATTTAGTAGGGTCACATGACTACTGTTTAAATTATCCATCCACTCCAGTAAGGTTCTAAAAATTGATTTAAAAATCAATTAATATCTTACTTTTTGTCAGTGTTCTAGAGCTACCAACACTTGTACTGCTTCCTCAGTACTAATTTGATCATTTTGCATCGTTTTCCAAAATTATATGACTTCTCTTATAGCAAAAACAGAATACCGTTTTCTGAGACGTCTGTAAACACGTGCTCAACCATCACAACATGTAAGATAAAACCTTGATTCATCAGTGAACAGTAATTGTTACCATTGTCAAAGTTGCAAACTAATATGCTCAATAGCAAAACTTAAATGGCATATTGTGATACCGTATTATAATGAGTTTTTGCCCAAATCTTCTTGGTATCAAGTTAGGTTCCCTAAATTGATTTCTAACTGTATGGTCAGGAACATTTAGTTTATAAGATCATAAATTATTATTATTATTATAAATCTGAGACCAGTTGATTTTTTTAACGGTGTAATCTGGATCTACCATTACTTATAGTTAAATTATCTTTTATAAGTGGTAAAAAAACTAGTGCTTGTCAATATCTGACTATTAACCAAATACCGCTGGTAAGTCAAAAATAATAGAATCGTCAGTAGCTACAAAAGTTATTATTTCATAAAATATTCAATTCAACAACCAATACTAATTTTGCAAAAATCTTTTAACTTCAGCCGCTATTTGTTTTAAAATAAATGTCTAAACAAAATCAAAATTAGTGTAGGAGTGTTTCTAGACTTCAGTAAGGCATTCTATTTCATTTATCATAACATTTTAGTGAAAACACTGTATGATTTATATGACACGGATTGCAATAATGTGAATGTTATTGAAACGAAAAATATATTTATGTTAAAGTAATAAATAAAATATTTAATAAATTACCTTTGTTAAATATAAAACATTTACAAAGGTAGTAGTGTAAACCAAAATAAACAAAGAAACGGTTTCGGAGATAAAATATTCATTTTTCTGGCAAAAACAAAAAACAAAGTAGGATGTTCAAACTCTTTCTAAAACCTTCTCATTGGCTCGGATTTGTTAGCATTAGTTCATAGCTGCAGCTCCCCAAAGCTATTTGCAAGAGTATCATAGACCAATATTTTCAAATGTCCAAAAAAAAAATCTAGAAGGTTTATATAAGGCAATTTTGCGGGCCATAAAACAGGTCCGCCTCTTCCTACCCATCTACGTGGAAAAGTTTAATGTAAATGCTCTCTAACGGCAATCAAAAAATGAGCTACAGTTCCGTCATAAAATCACATTTGTTGCCTTTGGTCAATAGTAAAGTCAAAAAAATGATACATTGTGTTCTGTAGAAAGTTTAGATAAGCAATGCCTGTTAATCGGTTTGGTAAAACAACAAAACCTAGAAACATGTTGCCTACAGTATCCAAATGTTTAATGAAAAATGTGTCTGATGTCTAGACTCCATTAGAGCATAAGGATTTTTGTCGGCTCAAAGATGCGTATTGTAAAAATTAACTCCATCCGTAAAAAGAATATTAGAAAGAAAAGAGGGGTCTACAGCATCATTGCGTAGCAACCTGCAACAAAAAACCATACGTGCTTGATGATTAAGTAGATTTATAGCCTGCACTCGTTGTACATGGTACGGATAAAGCAGCTGTTCGTGAAAGATTCTTCAATTAAAGAGAGCACTAATTCGTACCCCGACTGATATTCTCCGCAAGCTCGTCCCCAAATTTTAATCTATAAGTGCTAGAATTTCTTCTTCTGCTCTAGGAGTAGATACCAACCTTGGTCTTCGGAAAAATGACATTATTGCTGAATAAACGTATAACAACCTCCCGTAACATCATCCCGCAATACAAAATAAAATTATCTGTGTTCAGCAACATCGTCGCGTACCATATCTCCGCAACACAATGCCGTGCTGCGCCGTGTTGTTGCGCCATGCCATACTAACTTGTGCAGAGGGCTGGAACATCGCCAAGTAACATTCCTTATATCCGACAAGTGATGAGACGCAAAAATGTTACGAGACGTTGTTGAGTTACGGCAGATTCCTACAAGTGTGTATGCACTATAATACTTGCAGATAGCAGAAGTTTTGAATTCTTTGATTACAAACTTTTAGATAAGTAGTTGAGCACTCCAGTTCAAAACATTCAATGTTTAACACTATCTAGAGTAATCCAACCACCTACCCAAGTATTTATCAAAAGATTTAACTCATCATACTTTTTCCTAACATAGAAACTTCTAACGCTTGCAAAAAGAAAACACTATTTTATACAATTATTTAATAATACACTCTTGGGCGGGTGGGATAGCACTTCAGTTCAAACTACTTGTTAGTAATCATAATCTAAAGTGATTCACCCACTCGCCCAAGTATAAATCATCAAGAGATTGAATAGCACCTCCTCTTTCTCTTACTAAGAAACTTCTAACACTTGCAAAAAGAAGATACTTTCAATTTCTTGATAACATACTCTTGAGCGGGTAAGAAAGCACTCCAGTTCAAACTACTCGTTAGTAATCATAATCTAGAGTAATTCACTCACCCGCCCAAGTATAAGTCATCAAAAAATTGGGTATCACCTTCTCCTTCTCTTACTAAGAAACTTCTTACACTTGCAAAGACAAATAAATTCAATTTTTTTACAAAAGTTTGGAGTGACTCACCCACCCATACAAGTGTTGGTCATCAAGATTGGATATCACCTCCACCTGCTCCTCTGACTAAAAAACTTCCAACACTTACAGAAAAGAAAAATGTCTAATTCTTTGATAACAAATACTCGGACAAGTGGGTAGACACTTCGGTTCAAACTACTCGATGGTAATCATAATCTAGAGTAATCCACCCGCCGGCCCGTGTGATGATCATCAAAAGATTGCATATCACTTTATCTTTCTGGGACAAAAAGTTTTCTATGTTCAAGATGCCGATAAACAGAATTAAAAAAATTAAACCACAAAAATTTATTTAATTGGTTTGTGAAACAGGCTAGGCCTTGTTTCCCCAATTTAAGCGTATCATAAACCATCTTCAATTTTGTGGGTCGTTTACCTCGTGGATTGGTGCCACTTACTCCACAATCTACGGTGAAAGTTTCGTACTCTTGCATTAGTAGTCTTTTTGAGAACCTGCTCTTAATTGGCTTCTTCTAAATTCAAGTTAACGCGTTATTTAAAGAAGAAAAAAAAACTCATACTTGTCTTTGTTAATTAAAACTCTAAACTTCTAAGCGGTAAGAATACCTTAATAAATAAAACTTAAAAAAATGTGTATCACTTACGATGAAGACACAAAAATAGACTCTACTTAACTAAAACCAAAATAAATTTAAAAAAATCAAATCAAATTAATTTGGCAAATGAACTAGAATTGTATAAAATAGAAGGCAAGATATGTAAATATTATTAATCAACATCAAGTAGATCTTGCAACTTTTTTAATTAAATTTGTCAAATTTAGACAATTAACGATATAATTATAATTTAAAGTGTCATTTTTATCATTTTAACACAAATGTTAAAAATTAAAGCCACACCTAACGTTGCCGTTTATTATAAAGTATCTTTTAACGTAAATAACAGCTAAACGTCAAAATTTTAATAGATTGTTTTTACATAATACTAATTAATATTAACAGCGGCTATAAAATTAGAGAAAAACCACAAAGTAGCTTAGGTGGGTAAAACGCATTTTAAATTTTAGCGTATAATTGGAAGAAGTTTTGATTTCCAATTTCGGCAAACATTTTTAAGCCTTTACAGCGTTTATTATTTTAGGACATTAGTATAATACAGAATAGAATTGCAGTTAGTATGAAAGTGTAGATAGACCAGCTATTAGGGGACTAATTAAGTCATATAGCGCCCCCATTTCTTCCAATTAACAGGTTGGATGGTATATATTTTAGGTCCCTATTCAAAGCCAGCTAAAATTAAAAAAATAAAAACACAAAAAAAGCCATAAAATACTGGCCCTTGTACCGCATTTTTATATCAATATAAAAAAAAAAACTATAAACGGCTATGACTCTATTTTATTTTGCAATTAACATTGCTCCTGCGCGCATGTTGTAACTACTACAATATCAATCATTGCTATAAAACAAATATAACACTTCTAATTTTCACATTCTTCTTAAAATGCATAAACATTTGTCATAGAAAAGGTTCTTTCCAACAAGTATATTTGTATAATAAAAATGTTAACCTTTTATTTCGTTATAATTATGTAAGTAATATGTTAATATAATATTTATTCATTATACTAATGCAGTTAATATTTGTAACTACTTGCTATTAATAAAGTACATAATTAGTACTGATTTATAAACATCATAAAAATTCCATTAAATATAAAATATTTAAATTATTCATTGCTTTAAATAATTGATTTAAGTTCCAATGTTTAAAGTGGATAAGGTATATGCAATATTCTTAAAAGTTCCGGATGAGACTCCGGAGTTGTTTCGTATGTGTGTGAAGCGAAACGAACGCAGTGGCGGTATTGTGCTGGGTATAACTTACAGTCTAGGAGCCCATACAAAGAGTATAAAGAAGAATTGTCTAGAGGGTTGTAAGGTGAGGATGACATGTTACAGTTCTGTGAGTACAAATTGATTCTTGAAACGTGACCACGATCGTCGTTAAATAAACATGTCATTGGTTCCTTGGTCACGCAAAATCTAACCAGGGGTGCTACGTTACGTACACTGCACGGTTAGCAAAACTTTGTTTCGTTAGGGTAAGTGTTCATTTGATGTGGAAAATCAGAACAAATCCAATTTGTAATATAGAAGGGCTAACCAACAACATGAAAACCAACGCTCTGATTCAATATATTAATTACTCAGTTGTATATTAAATTTTTAACATTTAAATACAATTTATTATATGGTTTTTAAGAATTTTATGTTAAAGGATTAAAAACATGTGCGGTCAAGAATTAAAAAATCAACTTGTAGGTGTATATGGAGAAGATTCCAGGATACATTGACAGTGCCTTACCCTTATAGGACGGGGAGGGTGAAAAGGATAAAAAATCTCAGACATAAATCTTACGCATGGCGGACTGGAGCTGTGCAGTCTTGTGCACTTGCTTTTTGGGGGAAAGAGAACAGGGGTGGTTCGTCAATTACACAACGGGAGAGATTAAATAGCAAAGATGAATGAAATTCCTTTTCAATTTTAAAAGCGCCCTCAAATAATCACCTTTGATAAAATACCTGAAAGAAAAAAATGAGTAAATAAATTGGTTACAGAAGAAACAAACAATAATTATATTATCATCATATAAAATATAAAACAATGTTATACATAAATGTTATTATATAGTACCTATACTGTGCATTCATTTTAAGAAGAGATATGAAAAGTTTGACTAAGTAGGCAACACACAACCAATAACCAATCGTTTGCTATATTCCTCTCGTGCTTGGTCGTGTGACTATGGTTTTGTCTATTTAATCTACATATATATGAAAATACAGTATGTCAATATAAAAAAATATTAATAAAATAAAATAGATGATTTTAATAAGTACATTATACAAACAAATTTTTTTTAGATTGTTTAAGTTAATAATTGCATGCAATGTTAATGCTGTACACATATGAAACTTCAAATATAATAGCTAGATCAATAATCTTTTGTTAAAGTAAAAAGTTTTCTCTCTATTTTATCCTCCCGGATTTCAAAGCGTAGTAAGCAGTTGTTAATAATGGAATCCCACAAAATTAATGAAAGTGCATCACGGAACGAAATGGAAGTTTAATAAACAAGATGCAAAACTTTGGCCATAACGACAATGGCAGAATATCCTTGTGACAATGGGGGTGACTTTTTTCTATAGTGCGATGCACCCCTTAATGCCTCAGAGCATTCTTCAGTTCGCACGCCCTTTCAGATTCAAAAGACCGAGAGATGTAAAATTGAATTAAAAAGTCTTAAAGAGGCGTCTTTAGAAATTATACACACACTTTAAATGCCGAGAAACCTGGCGAACCTTTCAAAAGGCTACTAATTTAAAAATTAAATTATCTCCGGAGGATTTTATTTAAGGTGTCTTCCCAAGCGTGTATTTCACAGATATTCAAATTTTTACCTTTTACTTCTTATACTATTTTCTACTACTAAAAATAGAGGAAAGAGTAGTAAATCTAAACGAAATAATATTTGCCATATTGTTAAGACGTACAGAAGATGGTGTCTCTTTGTTCTGAGTAATGGAACATTAGAAATCAATTGTGTGAACGCATTTCTAACCTGGGGGTCATCATTTAGACATCGGTCGTTCCCAGACCATCGACGTCGTTTTGTTAGCCCGAGGACACATTATTCATCGACCCCAGAGATCCTAATAATATCCCCTTACTTTCTGTTTCTCTCTTGAGTTCTATATACATGCGATTTGAATATTCAGACGAATATTTGAATAAAACCGCTTAAATATCGCACCACACCGATATAGCGTTTAAAATGGAATTACAATTTCAGATATGCATTTCCAGGGATTAATTTTCAAGTAAATATTCCCTCCAATGCAAGGCAGCCGCTTAACATTATTTAAATTTCTTATTCCTGATGAGATTAAAATATGAATAAGAAATATTTATATTAAAAATATTTGAGTTTATATTTTATAAACAATTTAAATATGTATACAAATTGAATATTTTAAATTTTATTAATATCCCAAATATCATTTTGTTTTTTGTCATTGTGTTTATTATGTATACTGTTATGTGTTTGTTAATATCAACATAAAGTGTGAAAGAAATTACCAAACAATATTGATTTCAGAAAAAAAATTATAGTAATAAATAAATATTGCACATTATCCATTATGAATGTTTATAATAAAAATGCATCGTAGACTATTATGAATTTTTGTTATCTGTAATAATAATCAAGTATTGTATACATATATGTATCAATATTGAGCTTGTGTGGGCATGTTAGAACTAAACCCCTACATGTGACATGTGGCGCTATCTGTTCAGTGACCCCTCCTGATAGTGTTTATTGCTCCGATACTAACGTGATATTAATGATAGACTGGACATTGGACATTACACACATTAAGGTGCGCTCTAATGGTTTCATATAATATTATATATGTACATAGATGCTCTTTATTATTTGAATTGATAGAGCTGATTTTAATATAAAATGATTAATGATTGAACAATGAAATTTTTCGTTAATTAAACAAATCCAATAGGCCCCCATGAATGTAAATGATGTTCATATAATTCAATTCAACCACAGTATGTGTCAAATAAGGTAGGGTATTATACGTTATAATATACACAACTACACACATAACTCGAAATACAAATATATGGGTTGAATCTTACAATGTTATTTTTTTTAATTTATTGATTATTTCGTACGGGTTCCTATTATATTGCGAGTTGGTAGCAAGATGATATTTTCAGACTTGAGATTTAATATCATTATATTATAACTAAAATTAACAAAAAAAAAATTGTTTTGTATTATTATAGTAACAGAATAATTGTCAGATCGTGAATAAGCGTAGTTAACTTATTTACAATATATTCATCGGTATTGTATTTCCTATAAATAAGTAGTTTTGTGGGATTAAGAAGTAGTGGTTGCGTAGGTTTTGAAAACAAACTCATCATATAAATCAACAACTACCCTAACTATATTTGCTGCTTTAAAATCTGCATTAACAAAAGGTATAACAACTTTGTATGTAGATGATAGATTAAACCTATATAACATCTAAATTTCTCAATTTATATCCGAACAAATTTTAAATTTTCAATATTAGTCAAGCATTTTATTAAATCATTACTTAAGTAATGTTAGTAATTTGCAATTGCAAATATTTACAACAAACAATTAGCTAATCACCCACAACTTAATAGTGTAGGAGTATCCCTAATTTCTATTAACATTTTATTGTAATAAAAGATTCATTGGATTAAGCGGTTAACGGCAGAATTAGCATATCTGAATAGCGTGCGTCAGCAAATCTGAGGACCTCAAATATTTGAATACTGTTTATAGTATCGCGGTAGTTACAACGCAAAGAATCTTTTGGGAATTTAAAAAAGAAGAGACCTGCTTTCACCGTTAGAATGGGGAGAAATCAGTTAGTGCAATATGCGGGGGCGTTTTGTGGGGGTTGAAAACGACCGACTCTTGTGTACACATACAGGCCGCCGTGTGTGTCGGTTCGTTTGTCGTGCTATTTGCTTTATAACTACGTGCCTGTACCATGATATTAAATTAAAATTCTTCCTATTATTTCGAAAATTCATTTTTGGTTTCCTGTTTGTTCGCATGATACGTGTTGTTGCACACCGCTATGCTTGATATTGTGTTAAATTACTACACAAAGCGAACCGTCCTATAATAATTAAATTCATGGTTTTGTATATGTGGATCTTTTATTACGACTAATTGTCATCAATATACCACAAGCACAGACAAATGAGATTATTTATGTGGTGCGATATTATTATAGTTATTTCTTTAATGTTTCCTAACGGCATTTATTTCCAATATATAGTATATTTTAAAAAAACTTATTATATAACAAATTATTTTCAATAAATCGACATCACACCGTAAGTGATATTAAAGATATTACCTTGCAATGAATTTATTGTTTTATACATATTTTTTCTGATGTTTACGGAAAGCTGAGAAATTCGATTAGTTTTGTTTCTGTCAATCCAATCTTTTTTAGCTTGAATTAGAATGTCAAAATAATTACGAGCTAACTTATAATCTTGTTTAGTCTGTTCGGAACGATTACTGATATGTTTCTTAAATGCTTTTTGCTTCTAATTAACTGCCTGTTTTGTTTGAATTGAAAACAAGTACTTTTGTTTTGGTTAAATAACAGAGAACAAAACAAAATTTTCGATGACTTTTTAAATAGTATTTGTGAAATTTTCTGATACAATATGTGGATCATTAGTATGTAAGCAATGAATATCGAAATCAAAATTATTAAAAAAACTCTTTAATTTTTACTATGTTCATCTTAGAATAACGATAGATGAAGCGCGGTTTAGGTTTGGTAGTAAGAGGAAGAAAAGTTTTAACAACAGAAGTAATAAGTGAATGATCAGAATTTACAAAAGCAGTAGTTGTTAAAATCTTTGGAATATTTGAAAAATGCAAATCTAATAACCTTGGTTCACCAAGAAGTCCATCATGAAAAAAATATGTAAGTTGCTAAATAAGATTATAAGAAACAGCAAAAATCATAGCTTGTTATCCGGATAGTATTGTAGAAGATAAGTCACTTAACCATTCAGTATTATGTACATAAAAATCTCCTGTTAACAGTAGTTTTTGTTAGCATTATTTATATTAGCTATTGTTTTATAAATATTGTTATTTGCGTACAAATAGAGCGTCTGAGGTTTTGTTAACGGTAGATAAGTAATAGACTAGTTATAGATTGCTATATTTGTTAATGAGAAGGTTTGATAACTCTTTACCTTAGAGAAAAAAAACTTAATTACACAATTGCTAGAGGAGCTTTTAGGGGTGTAATAGAGACTTAATTACACAATGGCTAGAGGATCTTTAAGAAGTGTAATTTAGCTATCAGAGGTTATTCACACATAAACCGATCGTAGAGGTGTGTAATACAAAGTACATTGGTAGGAAGGTCATCAAGGTACTGATAGCTATAGCATATTTGGAGGGCTGAAAAGATTGTTATTTCACACACTGGCAGCCAAGGCCTTGGGGTTGTGTGAATAACACTGTATCTGGCAGTAAGGCCTTATACGTAACAGCCAAAAGTATGTTGTGCACTAGCAGTTGAGACCTTGGGGTTGCACAATAACTGCAAAAGATTGTTAAGCTTACACAGGACAGTTAGGTCTAGGGGTTGTATACAGCGCACATTGCAGCGGTAAGGAGCAGTTATAAACACACTGGTATTAGAGTATACCTTAGAGATGTGTTAATTAGATAATTGGTAGTATACCATGTATTGATATAATTATAGAAACTCTGGCATAACAATTGGTCTTGTGCAATAGACATATATTTATTAATTAGACAGAATGTATTAATAATTGTGTGCAGGTTCAATTTATAGAAAAGTACGCGGGAACATTAGCGAGGTATAGCAAGAAGACACAGGTTCAGCACAAATGGATTGCAATGCGGCGGAGTGAGAGTCGATTGCAGGACGAAGGATCAGTAACGTCGGCGCAGCGAAAAGATGCCGTCGAATGGTTTGACGGCAATAAATTGTATGATAAATTAGTGATAATTAATTAAGATACGACGTTCAAGCACGGTGTGGTGGTTGGGAGGTTCAACGTGCGGTTCCGTCAGTTATATAAAAAATAAAACTGTATAACTGGGCGTAACACTCCTAACAAAATTATTTCAGCTTTTCTATGATTACCTCGAAGAAGCTTTCAGAAAGATCATCAAAAAAGTTTAGAGTATTGGAAAAACGGTATATGCCAATTACAAAAATAGTCTTATCGGAAAGATTTAGTTTAAGAAATATGCTATTATAATCAATGCCTTAAATTTCATATGCCGTCAGTAAAGCTGGGAATTATATGCACTTAAAAAGTTAAAAATATGCGCATATATATGCACGCAATTTTGCTAAAATATGCACTAAATATGCACACAATTTTGCCAAAATATGCACTAAATATGCTAAATTTGGTAAAAATATGCACAAAATATAAAAATATGCAAACTATATTTTTTTGCAATTGTTCAAAACCTTAATTTTTTTTAAACCAATATAAATTTACAAAAAGCAATTTCACTTAAAAATAATTTAAAATTATACAAATATGCACGAAATATGCAAATACCCACCAAATATGCACCAAATACGCACCAAATATACACCGATATGCAGCAAAATATTGGTTTTTAACACTAGTTTTTTTCTAATTTGTATAGATACAAAATTATTTAATTGGGATATAAGTATTATAGAATATGCAAATGCATAAAATCCCAGCATTAGTCGTCAGTCTAGAATATGCTTGATGTAGACTCAAACACCTTGTTTGTCAACAAATGAATCTTCAGAATAATAATCGAAATCTACTAAATTAAAGCAATCTTTATTGTTTATTTTGGTTTAAGTCTAAAAGACAATATGGGATTTCAAGATGTTGATGAACAGAATTTAAATTCTGTTTTAAACTAAATATTACAAAAATTAACTTTTGTTGATTAAGCGTTTCGTAAGCCATTTTTGATCTTGTGGGTAGTTTTCCCCGTAAATTAGTGCCACACTAAAAGATACCATTAGAAATAAATAGTGACATTTAAAAATGTTAAATAGAAGCCAATTAGTAGTAATAAATAAGCATTTAAATCACATAGAATTAATATTTTTTTATTTTATTGATGTTTTCTGTGCAAAACTTCAGGTCAAATTGCAATCTGCTATCAAATCAAGATTTTTGCAATTTCTGTACCGTCCATAAGATTATTATTAATTATTCTTAATTTAAAAATCAAGTTTTCTATATTTTATATTTTCAAAAAAATTAGATTAGATTTTTAACAATTGAAGACGCAAGTGGATGAAGGGTTCATCTAAAAATTTCTTAAAAAATGATTGATTGATTGTTCAATAGATGAATGTTTTAAGTCACTGGAATTTTTTTGGGCTATGTCTCGTTTGTCTTTTGTAAGAAAAATAGAAGTTACAAGTTGCTAAAAGGTGTATAGACAACTATTTCTCTTAATGCATAAGATAAAATAATTGTTTTTTTAAATGCATAACTTTGTTTCCTATTTTATGAATCTAGATATAATTCTACATTTTTTTTTATTTAACTCCACCAAACTTGTTTTAGTAAATCTAACCCCAAAACACTGCGGATAAAAAAACTTTAAACGGCAATATCTCCGAATGAAGTCTATGCGACATGAACTCTTTATCCACTTGCGTCTTCAATTAATACTCAGATTGTAATTTGATGTAAACTCTGTTAAATTTTGTAGATATAAATTTATATTATGTATTATTGTTTGAGGTTAGTCCACATTAAACAAACTAAAGTTGTGCTAAAAACAATATAGTACTAACAGTTAATGTTATCAACAACTTTACTAAAATCTATTTAATGCAATTATGTTGTTTTGGTCATTATAATGTCATTAGTAACTGCCGCAAGTGCGATCGTCCTTGAAAAAATCCAGGTAGTGTAATAGGTTAAATACTGTTTTTAATAACGTTCGCATAGTGTTTTTTCAACAAGTTTGGATTAAACATTTTTGTTTAATCCACTTTTACTAATACGATACCGGAAATACCTTTGAACATTGTATACACAAACTAAATCTAAATTGCCTAAACATTTTGCGTTGGTATTTATATTGCATATATGCATGTGTTAGAATTTCGTTTTTGGTAATACATTTTCAAACTTGAATTGATTTCATAAACCAACATAATTATTATATTTATCGATAGTATTGATATCAGTGTTTTGTTTTACCAACTGAACAAACAAATTATTAATTTCATTGAAATTGGTTAACTCTGGCAGGAGAAAGATTTTTTATCTAATTTATTTATTTGAAATATAGTTCTCCATTCTTTTTTAACTTTCCCTATTAAACTATTTTTAAATACATTTTTCTTTATTTTTTTTTAATTTTGTGTACACTTTATATTAATATTAATATATCAAAATTATCTTTTCTATCCCCGACAGTATTTTGTAAACAAACCAAAGTATCAAAGCATATTTTTAAAAACTCAGCCTGTAAATAAATGTCCTTGAATTATAAGCCTCAAGAGATAATAAATTTGAAACTATTCCATTTTTAATAGTTTATGTAAAAAAGTTCTTTTAAAAGTTTCGGTTCTACATATTTGAACGGTTAGCCTTGTACTACAAGTAAATATTTGTTTAGATGGCAATATGTCTTGTATTTGTTTTTAAGAATGATCATAAAAATGCAAAGATTAGAACATTACGTCAATATTGTAAAGTATTCCAATAGCTTTTTTTAAATAGAATTAAGAAGAGATAGTTTCAAATGCTGCTCCCCATACTTCAGAACAATATTCAATACAAGAGCGTATATACATAAATTATATATTCATATATGCAAAAATTGTTAAAAATTAAAAAAAAAAAAATTTACATCTATTGAAAAACCCTAGTTTTCTAGATACTTTCAAAGCTATATCAACAACACGATCGTTCCAGAAAAGATTGTAGCTCCAAGAAAACAAATTAAGAAAGATATATATTAGTTATTTAGGTTAATATTTGATACCTTGGATTTTAACTTTAAAATAATAAGAAAAATAGTAAGTAGTTAAAATCGCATAAAAAACTGCATGTTTTTAAAGTGTAATTCTAAATGTGTGTAACGTTTTAACTGTAATTTGTTATCTGCAAAATCCATAAATTGTTATTTTAAAGTTTATATGCTATAAAACAAAGTGAACAAAAAAAACACCAAAACAAGCTAAAAAAACTGGTTTGTTTTATCTAATATTGTATTATTTTTCACATTTTATATGTGCGTGGTTTTATTTTCTTTAGTTTGTTTGATTATTTATTAGATTTATTTTTTAATCCTTTACACTTAACCTTTTGTTGCCCGACGGTACTTTTGAATACCACCTACTTTAAACGCTGCTAAAATTAATATCGTTCACTAAATGTAAAGGGTAGTTCATCTAGTGGTATCTTTTTAATCATTTGTAACTTTCACAGTGACAGATCTCTCCCGTAGGAAATCTTGACAGAAAGTCAGTATGAATAAATCGCTTTACGCTTAAACAACGTTGGGAAATATTGCAAAAATTATTTCCAAAGTCAATGTTGTGTAGCCCAAAAAGTGTGTTTATTGAAAAGAAGTTTTGGCCAAAATTAGGCGCCCACCGCGCGTGCTGTACGCAAGCTTGTGCAAAAAGTTCGTGAAACTAGCATGCTAGTGGCCAAAACACACGGTCCCCGCTGTCGTACAATGCGCACTGATGAAAATGTGGCTGCCGTAGCCGAGAGTGTGCGACTCAGTCCTGGAACATTGACTTGCCACCGATCTTAACAACTCAACATTTCACGCACCAGCCTGATGTCAATTTTGCACAAAGGCCTTTTTTTATTCGCTTATAAGGTCCAATTGACTCAGCAATTAAAGGTACACCACTATCCGGTTTGTTATCGCTTTTTAGTTTGGGCATTTTCAACTCGGCGGCTATGTTAACAAGCAAAACTGTCACATCTGAAGATCGGAAAACCCGCACGTGATTGTCGAGAAGCCAATGCATCCTCAGAGAGTGACAGTTTTTTGCGGATTTTGGAGCGGTGGCATCATTGACCCAATTTTCTTTAAAAAAGCTGCTGCTAAACGCCATTTCAGTCAACGGTAAGCGCTACAAAGGCATAATAAACAATTTTTTGTAGCCGAAAATTGAAAACATGGATTTAGACAATATTTGGTTTCAGCAAAATGGCGCGCCATGCCACACAGCCACAATCAATTTTTTGCGCGTCAAGTTCGGTAATAATGTTATCAGCCGTTTTGGCGATGTCAATTGGCCACCTCGAAGCTGCGATTTGACGCCATTAGACATTTTTTGTGGAGTGCCGTGAAGAACCGATGTTATGCAAACAATCCATTAACGATTCAGGCCCTTAAAGCAAATATCGAGCAAACCATTCGTGCCAGAAACCGTCACCAAAGTTTTAAAAAACTAGGTTAACAGGATGCGCTACTGCTAAGCCAGCCAAAGTAGCCACATAAATAAAATCATGAATCATAAATAATGGAAATGTTTGCTCTTTTGAATAAACCAATAATATACCAAAAAAAATTGATTTTTGTTCTCTTTTTTTGAAGTTTTAAAAAGGGACGACTAATAGTATTTTGTATAACAAGAGAAATTCGTCTTCGTGCGATATGAGCATACTCATATCGCACGAAGACGAATTTGGAGCACGACGCTGCAAGCGGAGTGCTCCAAACGTCTAAGTGCGATATGAGCATTCCACTCGAGTTGTACAGCTTACTTTTTTAAAAATCAAAAATTATTTTAAAACTTTTCAATTAATCATTTAATATTATTTTATATTGAAATAAATTCAGGTTATGTTTGACATCCTACGTTTTGCATAATTATCAAATTCAGAACTATCTATAATTTTGGTTAAATTATGATGTTAAAATATTTAATTAAAAATGTTTTTAAGCTTTATTTTATAATAACAGTTAATAAATAAGACGTTCTTAATCTATTTTTAACATTTTACAAATAAAAAAACCATTTGTATTTAACGACGTAATCAAGTAAACATTGTGATTTGTATTTTTTGTTTTTATGGTTGGTACGGCATATCATATCCACACTAGAGTGAATATATGATACATATCTATTCAGTTAGACGTGAATAAAAGTGACAATATATAGAAGGGAGTAGAAAAATGTTTTATTGTTTTAATACAACATACCGCATGATCCGGTATTCGTTTCATTATTTACATCATAAGCACGTAAATATTTATTCAAATTTGTCTTTCGCTATCAAGCGATGCCGTGGTCATACAAGCCATACTGACGAGGTTTGTAGAACCAAAACAATTGCCTATGCTTGACCGCTGTGATCGTTAGATTCAGTTGAATGAATTATTAATTCATTTCATCTTAAATAATAAAAATTCTCTAAACACCAGATTATTTAAATAATTTGCTTAGGGATATTCTAGGTCCGTCAAGAAAAAAACAAGTTATTAGTCCGGAACCGCTCCTGAATTTGAGTAATTACGCCAAAGTACCAGCTTATCAACATTAGAGCAGAGAGGCTAAAAGAAAAAAAAATAGTATTAAAATTTACTTAAAATTAACTAAAAAACTTAAGACATTCTGTCATATTTGTTGAAAGGTGCTACAGTTTTTATAGCTACTGTAAAAAAATAGTCCATGTTTTCTAAAGTAAAATTCTATTTATAACATTATGTCAAAAAATTTATTGTCAAAAGTTTTGATCAAAATCTATATTGAGTATTTGACAGATTGGACAGTAATGTAATTAGTATATAATTTTAAAAATCAATTGCCTCTTTTTTAGGTATAGGTTAGAGTTTTTCAATAATTCGGGAGTGTTACTAATTTATATGATAAATCAAATATTTTAGTCAGAGTGAGATCTAATTAATTTGCAAATGTTTTAAGAATAATAAGAGAGAAGACAATGGAAAAAATGGCAGAGACAGTGGAGTACAGGAAAAAAAGAGATGGAGGGCATTAATAGTCTTTTTGGGCTGATATGTCATAAATCTGAACTAACTGAGAAAAAGGGAAATCGACAAGAGAATTCATCATTCAAATAAAATAATGGATAGAGAATAAACCCGAAACGTGTCATATAACACAAATACTGACCGGGCAAAAAAAAGTCAAGGAAGAAAAAAAGTATCTATTCTGTAAAGTAGAAACACATGATAAAACGGAACACATTCTAGTAGAATAAAAAGTGTGAGATAAAAAATAAAATAAAAAAAAAATACTAGAAAGCAAAGTTTATAAAACAACAAACATTAAGAAATGCCTGAGAAATAAAAATAAATAAAGGGCGCTAAGAAAGTTTGCAACAAAGCTACTAATGGTGGTATTCTGAACACAAATGTTAACAGCGCTGTAAAGTTCTAACGTCGATAGATGTTACGAAAATGCTATTCTGTACGCGACTGACTGTTAACTACATCGATGTATTTTAACATTTTCGCTGTTATATTAACATCCGTCAAAACACTCGACGCTACGACTGTTAGAAGATTAATTTATCAATTGGTGTTGTTTGAACTAAAGTAAATTGATCAAAATAAATTATTTACCAGTAATCGTTACATGTTTTGTATTAAATAAATAAACATAACCACTTGAGAAATTTTTTATTTTGATTTATTTGTTAGTTAGGAATTATATGCGTTTGCAACAAAGGATATTACGCGATTCTCAAAATCCTTTTGTATCCCTGATGATATTATTGTAAGTTTTTATAGACTAAGCAAAAATGTGTCAATAAAATAATTGTATTGTATCACTGCGGAATACATAATCACTTTCTATTTCTTCTAAATACAATTCATATTGCTCATCTGCCGTTTTTCTTTTGGATTATTTGGTTTGTCTAAAAAAAAAAGATTATTTTATAAGCATAATGACTGTTTATACGTTTCTTTCTTAATTGAAACATAAAAACTAATATATAAATAAAATGATTAAATACCAGACTAAAGGCCTGGTTACACAATGCAAGCTAGCATCCGAGCACTTGCAGCTACTTGCACCGTGTAACCCCATCATACAATAATAGCAAGGACAGTAACTCGTATGATGCGGTTTCACGGTGCGGGCAGTAACTGACTAGGCCAGCTTGGATGGTAGCTCGCATTGTGCAACCAGGTATTTACTGTCCAAACGATGTAGTGTTAAAAAAAAATTAAAGCGCTAACATAAAATCAATATTTTATTTGACGGACAGATGAATGAAGTTAGCCGCGCTGTAAATGTGGCGATGTAACAAACTAGTTAACATCGGGTTGTTCAGAATACCGTTTTTAACAGCGCTGTTCAATTTGCCGTAACATTGCATGTTCATTACATCGATGTTAAATTTACAGCTGTTAACAACAATTGTTCAGAATACCACCATAAGAAAGAAAATTGAAAGGTTTGACCATGGAGAAATATAGAAATACAAACAATAACAGCAAACACTCAAAATAAAAACGCAGAAGAGAGAAGAGACAGAGACAGCATGCGTGCCGCAGATACTGAGTAAAGATCCGCAAAACAATAACAAGCCCACTTCAAACTTATGCCAAATCTGGATTAGATTGATAAGGACAGTACAACAACAGGATTTAAAAATCTTGATGCCTATAAGGTATTTAATTTAAAAAAGATATTTTTTGACAACCTGTTCTTCAAAACGCATTAAACCCGTTATTGTAAGTACCACTACTTGTACTATTTGGCATTGTAAATAAAACATTAAAAAAAATTAGAATTGTAGTTAGACAGACTGTTTTACAAAATATCTACTTTTTCCTTTAGATTAATAACTAAGTTATATTGATCAAAAGAAGGTTAAAAACTTTTTTGCAGTTCAAACACCAACAACAACAACAAAGATTATCTACAAACTGAATATTTGCCAAGTATGAGGTCAAAAATAACAATAGTTTTAGTGTTAAGTCTAAGATTTCAAACTACGTTGCAATGAATTTGTTATTTATAAAAAGCTGAAAAATTAAATTACCTTGTATCCTGTAAATTTTTTTTTCAAACTTTTTATAATTCTAGTTTAATTAAAACTATCACTGTTGACTTTGTTAAACATTTGTTTAATTAATAACAAACTATGATTCACATTTTTTAATGCTGTTATATGTGGATCCTCGGAATATAGATAATATGCATAAAAAACAAAATTACTAACAAATTGTTTCATTTTAGCTACGTTCATCTTAACATAATGATAGATAAGGCACGGTTTAAGTTTGGTGGTATATACAGGGTGTCCGGAAAATACGTGTACACTGTTTGACGACAGACTCCTGACGTCAAAATAGGTCGATCTAAGCCGACTTAGTTATATCCAAAATTGTCTCGTTTAGCCGGTAGAGGGCGTCAAAAATTTGTAAATATTAAAAAGAAATTACCTGTAACAATAATTTTTTAAGTGACCTTGTTGCTATGGCGTTTAATAATTTGACAATTATTGACAAATTGTCACCAGTCTATGAAATTTACTCAAGTATACGATCAACATTCTTGAATTACAAGTTCATTTTACCATTAAAAATGGAAAATTATACAAACTCTCAGAAAGTTGACATGCTCCTGGTATACGGGTTTTGTCAAGGAAATGGGCGTCAGAGTGTTAGGGTTTACATGGAGAGGTTTCCTAACCGTCGAATACCAAACCACCAAACATTTGCCAATATTGAGCGTCATCTTCGGGAAACGGGCAATTTTGAGAAAAAGTTTGAAGGCAGGGGTCGTATGCGAACAACTCGAACTGTGGAAACAGAAGAGATGATTCTGGAAAGAGTTGAAGAAGAACCAAGTACCAGTACCCGTCTCTTAGAACGTGAGTTAAATGTTCCTAAAACGATTGTCAATGAGGTTTTAAGAGAACAGTTGTTACATCCTTACCACATACAAAAAGTCCAGGAACTTTTACCGACTGATGCCCCCAAGCGGCTTACATTTTGTCAATTTATTAGAAACAAAAGAATCCTTGTTCCAAATTTTTGTAGAAAAATTATGTTTACTGACGAGGCATGCTTTACAAGATCTGGGGTAACCAATCTGCACAACGAACATATTTATTCCAATGAAAATCCACATGCCATTAAAGTTGCACATCATCAGCATCAATTTAAAATTAATATTTGGGCAGGTATTATTAATCACTACCTTATTGGTCCCATTGTTATTCCAGACAGGTTAGATGGAAATATTTATTTAAATTTTTTGCAAGACACATTACCAATTCTTCTTGAGAATTTGCCCCTTTTACTTCGGAGGGAAATGTGGTATATGCATGATGGTGCCCCGCCCTATTTTTCCGTTGCCGTTCGGCAATACTTACATCATCAATATCCCAACCGATGGATTGGAAGAGGCAATGATGCACCAGTAAAATGGCCACCACGTTCTCCTGAGTTAAATATGTGTGACTTCTTTTTGTGGGGCGCTATTAAAACAGAAGTTTACAAGACTCCGGTAAACACACGCGATGATTTATTGCAGCGGATTTTAAATGCAGGCAACCATTTTAATAATCCCGAGACATTAGATAGGGTCCAATATCATTTTTTAAAGAGTGTTAATAAGTGTATTCAGCAAGATGGCGGTCATTTTACACATTTGCTTAAGTAATGTTTTTGTTTTACTTAGTTTCTTACAATAGATACTTTCAACTTTGTTATACTTTTGTTTTTTTTGACGCCCTCTACCGGCCAAACGAGACAATTTTGGATATAACTAAGTCGGCTTAGATCGACCTATTTTGACGTCAGGAGTCTGTCGTCAAACGTTGTACACGTATTTTCCGGACACCCTGTATATAGTAAGAAAAGTTTTAACATAAGTTAACAATCGGAATTTCCTAAAGCAGCCTCATTACTGTTGTTGTAATTTTTGGAATATTAAAAAAGTTTAAAAGTTGCTTTATTTGGAGAGCAATATATGCTTATTACAAAACTGATCTTATCGTAAAGATTTATTTTAATAAATATGCCAACACGCCAAATTTCATAATTTGTCAGTACAGTATATGCTTTTTGTTTGTTGATGTACGCACAAAGACACATGTACCCTGTATAGATATTATATACTGAATAACAAATACTTATCATTCAATAGATAGAAAACCATCTGTCAATAACACTGCCGTCAAAATGGCTGTTTCTAATTTTTGTCTCACCTCATTCACAAACACAGCTTATACACCCACATTCAACTTTTAAAACCTCCATTTAACTAACATTGAACAAATGTTTATTGCCTTACGTATACAAATATTTGTGTTGTCGCTCTCAGAAGTATTTTGAATAAATAAATAATTTTTTTTCGGCCGTCTTAAAAATTGATGATTTTAATACTGTTTTTAGTAATAAATGTTGACGTTTTTGTTATATACAGGGTGAGTTGGGAGGAACGGGCCAAACTCCAGGAGTGCATTGTACACTTAAAAATAATGTAAAAAACTTAAATGTTGTTGTCGATTTTTATTTGATTTTAAGTTATAGCGTAATTAAAATAAATAAAATTTCTACATTAACGATTTGGAAATCATAGTCTCATCTTATAATAAATGTTAAAAAATACCGTAATTTATTTCTAAACATTTTTTGCTTTGTCTACAAAGGGCAACGGGTGCTCCCCTGATTGAGTTATGTCTGTTTAAATTCGACAGCAACATTTCAAATGCGTTGAATTAGTGTATTTCGAGTGTCTACTTTTACATTGTACACTTCATCTTTGAATCAGCCCCATAAACAATAATTTAGTGCTAAGAAGTTTAGAGATATTGGAGACTAATAGAATCAACGCAACCAATCCCACGCCCTGGAAACCTTTTGTTTTACATTACTTTCACAAGTACAATACACTTCTGAAGTTTGGTCTGTTCCTCCCAACTCACCCTGTATATATAAAAATAAAACTGTTGCTAAAATACACATTTGATCTTAAACTAACAAATACTTTTAATACAAAACTTAAAAGAACTAAACTGAATTATTTGATAATATTGCTATCTATTTTACTTTTTGCTGATTTTACACAATTCTATTTAGTAACTTTAAACTTAATGATAATACACTGGCAAGCAAAAAATAGATGTTACTTTAAAATTATTACTTATTTTTGGAACTTTTGTTTTAACTTTATGTTTGCTGTTTTAACTTTATATTTGCAAATTGTAAACCAAAGTAAGCGTTTAATAATTCATTTCCTGACAGATGTTATCTATCTGTCAGTTATTATCACCGTGTTACAGACTTTTATGAAACAGCATCCATTTCGCTCTAATTAAAAACCTACATTTCGTTGTAGTTTTTTAATTTGGTGTTGATTTTTTTTCTACGAAACTCATCATTCACACGGTGTACTGTACATAACAGGGCATAGTGCCTTTAAGCCCTATTGTTGTAGCAAGAATTATAGCGTCGATTAAAGATGGGCGAGAAAAGCGTAAAATTGTAACGATTGTTGGTAAAAGCCTTTGTGCTGTACAAAACGTGTATCAGCTATACTTGGATACTAGCCTGATAACCAGAACAGAACAGGATTCGGACAAAAAAAGTTACCACAAACAGAAATGACCGTTTTTTAGTGTCCACAAGTTTAGCTTCTGCAGTTTATCTGCAAAATCAACTCCATGAAGTTAGAGATGTAAATGCAGTAAATGAACCATTAGGAAAAGACTTCGTGCTGCTGGATTGTCTTGTAGAAAGATGGCTACAGGTCCACCTTTACAACACCGACATCGTGTTGCAAAATTGACTTTTGCCCAAAATTACCGGGCATAGAATAATGAGGACTGGATCAGGGTATTGTTTTTAGATAAGTCGCGCTTTTACCTCAATAGATCAAACAAACGTCAAAAAGTGTAGAGAAGATGCGGAGGAAGATACGTTTCAGTTTGTATTGATGAGCGACTTCTATTTGGCAGTAAGTCGATTATGGTTTCGGCAGAAATTTCAACCAAAGCACACACAGAGTTGATCTTTATAGAGAATAGCTCCCCGACAGCTCACAGATACATTATAAAGGTTCTTAAAAATCATGTTATGCCCTTCATGACAACTAAGGGCAAGATAATGCTAAAACTGATGTAGCTAGAGTTGTCAAAAATTATCTGGATAAAGTAGGAACTTCGCAATTCAATTGGTCAGTTCTCAACCCAAACATGAATCCCATAGAACATGTCTGGGATGAGTTGGGACGACGTATCCTAAAGCATACACCTGCTCCAAGAACTGTTCAGAAGCTAAGACAGCAGCTATTGCAGAAATAGAATAATATCGACTAAAATGCGATCCTTAATTAAATTCAAAGTGTTCCTCGTCGACTTCGTCATTAATGCAAGACGGGATAATACTCGTTATTAGTGATAAGTTTTTTTCCATATTTTTTGTTCCGTATTAGTCCTAGGAACAAAAATTCAAACTTCGTTGTAAATTTGTGATATTTCCAAAATACGCAACAAGAACAATAAATATGCTATACGATTCAAAATTGAATTTTTAATTTAGTGTGCAAAATACAGTACAATTGTTTAAAATTTGCTAACATAAGGTGAAAACAAAAAATCCAAAACTAAGTCATAATTTTATAGTGACCTCTATTTTTTGCTCACCAGTGTATACTATTTCTTTAATAATGTTGCCATGTATAAAATTTTAATGTATACTGGTAGTGTCATTGTCATCTATCTCCAAGTTTTACTGCTATCTTTAGGGTTTTATTTCTTGCCTCTGTGTCAAGAAGGGTCTCTCTCAGATATACGGCGTAAACATTGTCCGGTGTACAGCTGTCACTTGTGTTATTTTAAATTTAAAATTTTTGTTAGTAATTGTGCTAATTTTGACTAACTCTGACTAGTAAACAGTCACATTTTTCACTTTACCATTTGACAAAAAACGACGTTCTTCAAATTTACATAACTTTAAATAACCGACTCATCAGTTTTAAAATTAATTAATTCGTTGCACATGTGCCTGCTACTTTTAGTATTGCAACAATCTATACAAATTTAAAAAAAAGTTAAACACAATCCTAATTTATTCATTGATATTAAACATTAAACTTGAATTAAAAGTATTTATTAATAAGATCGCAAATCAAGAACTGATCGAACTTGTTCTTTCATAAAAAGTCTCGACATTTTGAGTATACATATATCTATTATTCTTTCTTTTTCAAAAATAATTATAATATTAAAAAAGAATCAATTCTATTGAAATACGTATGTATTTATTTCGGTTGCAAAAATAGTAATATGTTGATCAATCTTAATAAAATAATATACTATTTTAGTTGACCGCATATTGATTTTCTTTGCATCTTAGATCTAGTATCTTTAATAATAAACCAAAATTTGATTGTAATTAAACATTTTTAATAGTGTTTTCATATATGTTCCTAAATAATTTGATATGAAATCGTGTCTGCGATTATTCATAATACTGGCATTAACCAAGTCTAGAAAATCTATTCTTATAATACTTTATATTTTAAATTCAGTTTCTACAATAAAATTTTTTTAATGAAATAAGCCACACCACACAATAACTAATAAGGGGTGCACTTCTAATATAGCCAAATGCAAAAATTGCTTTTGCTTACATACGCGTTAAATTAAAAAAATCGTGTCATCCATCAACAATTTCGTGATTGCAAGCCATCAAAACATTCATCAAATTTCTGATGCATTTAACAATAAGAATTTAATGTACGGTATTATTCCGTATATATACCATAGCGTTCACTAATTTTGAAAACCATAGATGGCATGTAAGAAGTATCAGTATTGCAGTAATTCAAAAACGCTATAAATGTCAAGTATAAAAATCAAAGTTTAAGAAAATTAAAATTAAAATAAACTAGTTTTAAATATCTGCTCATTAAAGAATGAATTAATTATATGTATATATGTAATTTCAAAAATAAGTTTTCGAATATGATATTAATTATGTTTAAATAAAATAATTTAAAGTTTAAAAAATAAAATATAGAATTAAAACTGTTATTGATTAATGCATACAACCAATCAAACACAAGCAAAATTTAAATATTGATTCGAATTGCACTAATAATTGCATACAAACAATTATCATGTATGTGTTTTTAAAACATTTAGTAATTGATAAAACATTAAATTAAGAATGTTAAATAGCAAAATTACTGCATGATTTAATGACAGAACAATAATTTTAAAACAAATAGTTTTGATTTATTGATTATAAAAAATCTGTTTTTACATTAAAAATATTGTCAGTCTCAGCTGCCATATAATTAGTTTTATGCATTATATTTCCGAATACCGTTCAAACAATTCAATCGGCAGAATAGTAAAGTTGTTCGCACTATATGTTTCCAGGTAAATCATGTTATCGGGTAACTTTTTAATTTAATAGAAAAATTAAATATGATGGTATATATCATTTCAAATAAATATATTATTACCAGCAAAAAAATCTATTTAATTTTTCAACGATATAAGGTATAAATTTGTAATACAACATAGGCAACCTAAGTTACGTTTGTGCTTTTCATGAAACGTACGTACAAACTAAGACGGATTAATTGAACATTAAAATTATAAAATGTTTTTAAACTAATTTACCGTACTAATTTATATAATAGCAAGAACAAATGTGCGTTTTTTATTAATATGCCTAAACTGTATATTATGTAGCTTTTGTTTATACTTTAGTTTAGACTGTTTGAGTACTTATATCAAATTAAATTTATAATCTCTTACATTCAACAATTTTAAATGCATTTTACCTGCAAAAAGGTTAATATACAAACACAAAACACAAAACAAAGTCATTTTATTTACATTGATTATAAAAACAATGATTTCTAGAATACAGATGAGTTTTTAACAAATCAAAGTTTCAAGTCCGAAATATAAAATATATATTTTTCATTAATATTATATAAATATATTGATATTATATTGTATCAAATGTATTCAATTTTTATTAAAAATATAAATGATTTTAATATTTATTTATTATGTTTTGAACTTTCTACACCTAAAGCATTTTTGTAAATATGTATTTTTATTAAACAATGATTACAGCAATATTTTAAAAACTAAATAAAGCTAATATAAAATACTTGGATAAAAGATTCAGGAAAAAATATGCAAAATTAATGAAAATAAAAACAATATTACAAAAAAATTCCACCAAATTATATCATTACAAATATCACAATCTAATTTTTTTTTTTCTAATATCACGAATTCACGATTGCTTGATATTATATTCTTATAAATTAGTATATAGTTTTGCTATTATAAAACCTAACACCGCCTATTGTATTGATATATTTTTATTTTAAATGAAATGTAGGAAGAAAATGTGATTATGTGTAATCTCACTATCCAATATAATAACATAATACTTCTCTAGATATGATTCACCGCAGAATGTTGATAACCTTGATTACAGAAGAATTTCTTACATGTTAGCATAGATATCAACAATTCAAATGCATTCAAAGGTCGATGGGCATAAATACACCAATATTATATACATATAATAACATTAAGAATACTCTATTTGTCATTGAAAGAACAGTAAATATGTAAGTATTCAACTTCCATAACTTTAAATAAAAGTTCGTATTCACCCGTCTAAACTTCCCAAAAAGTAAAAATGAGTTTTGATAAAATCCTTTGACTATATAAAGCTAAATATTTTGTATACAAGATATTTAGAATCATAAAAATATTATGTGAGTGAAAATTTATAATACTCAACATTTCATTGAGAAAAACGTGCAGGTTGTTCAAATATACACATAAATAAAAGACTGAATAATAACCTGGAGCAATTAAAACGAAACAAATGTGGTTTAGTATTTGTCGTTGGAAAAAAAAAACAGTAATTACATATAAGGCGGATCGGGCAATCGTAGATAAGTGCGTAATTGTTTTGCATTGTCAGTAACTTTAATCCATCAGGTTGATATGGAAAATTCTCAGACCGTAAAATTACAGATCTTAGATTTATTTATTTATTAATAAAACTACCAAGCTAAACATATTATATTATTAATACAATAACAGATTAATACAAAAATTACAATATTAATAAAGATTATACATTAAAAACATCAAGCTTAATTTATAAATCGACAAAGCTGCACTAAATATTCATTGAAATAATTTGATCTACTAAGTATTATAAAATGCTTTAACATTTATAGTATATCTAGGTACATTAAAATGTACTAAACACAAAAAAACAACATCAATTTCTTTTATACTATCATAAAGTGTTTTGAGTTTAATTAGTTCTCTCATTTCAGTACAAAAAAAATTAGGTAAAATATCATAAATTTGTTTTGTACTCTTTTAATTTGATCGATGTAAACTTCAGAATGGAAACCATACCACTGTATTCCAAGATTGGACAGATTTGTATGACGTTTAATAAATCATAATACTCGTAAAACTTTGTTAATTGATTAAAATGTTTAAAAAAATGTCAATTTGATGATATCCATAAATACTCCAAAATTTAAAGATCTAAAGAATCGACTTTTTCTAATATCTGAGAGTTTATAATATAATTGTACCAGAAAAAAAAAATTAAATGTCATTACCTTGCATTTTTTACATTAAAGTCCTTTCGATTGATAGTACAGCATTTTACAATATTTTTGATGTTATTATCAATTAAAAATGCATCTTCAAATGTTGTTACTACGAGTTTAAAATCCTCGTCAAAAGTATGAATTCAAGCAATATAATTATGTAAAATATCATTAATTAAAAGTAGAAATAAAAGCGGACTCATATGACAACCTTGTAAAACACCTGAGGTAACTGCTATTTTATTAGAAATAAAACAATTAACAAACATATATTGTGATCTACCATTAAGATGGTTACTTAACCAGTTTAAATAATTTTCTGATACGCCTATATTTCCCAGTTCACACCTTGTGATTAACATTATCAAAGACCTTTGATAGATCAGTATATATAACATAATATATAACTTGCTGCCCATTATTAAGAGCATTCAGAATATATTGTTCAAATATAAGAAGATTAGAAGACGTGGATCTTCCTTTGCAAAAACAATGCTGTTGATCATGTAAGATATTTTTAAATATCACTTTTATTTTTCAAAAAATTTTGGTATAACACTTATAATAGAAATAGATCTATAATTTTGTATATTTGTTGGTACAACTTAACTAAATTTCCATATAAAAGGAAAAAAAACCTACGTTGACTGAGATTAAAGAAGTAATAAAAAAGTGGCAATTTCGTTTCTACATTGCTTAAATATAAGCAAATGCTAGTATACCTTCAACACCAGGTCTAACGTGTGTTTTAAGTTGGAATAATTTGTTTTTAACTTCTTTCACAGTTTATTATAAGAGTTACTGTCGATAGTAAAGATACTAAAAAAAATATAAAAGAAATGCCTACCACTGAAAATGCGTCACATTAGTTACCATTATGCATAATATTAGAAATGCTATGATCAGAACTTTTAGATTTAGCATATCCCCAAAACGATAACGGACTTTTATTTGTAATAAATAGTCAAAGAAATTGGTTCCTACCTTAAAACTTGTAACAACTGACTTATAAAATGTCTCACTTGTCTGTGTTTATTTGTGTCAATAATATAGATCCATTTAACAACAAAGAATATGCCAATAACATCTATATCTATGGATTTCGTGACGGCAAACGTTTATAATTGATTTAAAAAGCAATTATAAGTGTTTATAAACAGTTTTTAATTAAAATAACATTCTTAATAAGGTTTTTTTTTTTAATTTTAGCACAATAGTAGTAAAATGTATATACTATAAATTGTTACATCGGACAGTCATTTCAAATTTAAGATATAAATATTCGCATCAGACAGTAGACAAAAGTGCAGCAACAGAAATGAAATATTAGTTACGGCTCATAATCATATTGTTCGGCCAATAATGAGACAACAATTAGATTTATTGAATCTTAGCATTTTTCAAAACAAACTCTTACAAATACACATTTAACAGTTTTTTTGCAAACAATTCTACATGGAAAATTGTCAGTGTTGTGCTTATACAGCGTAGAAAGGCTCATCAAGAAAAAAACATTTATTTTTTTCTTTACTTAAATTTTTTTTTTTTAAATATTTTTTAAAGATTTTTTGGCTGATATCTTTATAAGCTCATTTCAGAAGTTTAGCAAAAACATCTTTTGTCGCTTGAACCAATTTTGAGCCATTTTACTCTTTGTTTGATAGTTTTTGCGCTTGCGGCACAAATTTAGACTCAATCTATCGGCGACAAAATTTGAAAATATTACTATTTTTGGCATTCAAAAATTTTAAACATTACAAATCTTGAAGATCGCAAAAACATGTCTAACTTCCTGCATCAAAATAGTCGTGTATACGTATTGATTCTATAAGTTTTGTGTGATCATTTTAAAAAGAGATTAAACACAAAGAAATCTAGACCTCGTGGATCAAATTTTGTTAAGATTTGACAAAGTTAGAAAGGTTTAAAGAAAACAAAATTTTGCGATTTTGCTAAATTGCAAGTTTTTTTGGAATAATGTTTGAAGCTTAATATATCAATATGATTGTCACAATAGTAAACATAATAATGTGGGTGTTAAAGTACATGTAATAAAGAATAATTTGAGCCATCGTAAACCTTTTTATCTTTTTTCAGAAGCCCAAAAACTGAGATACAAAATAAGCTAAAGAAGACGTTATATTGTAAAATTTCTGACTTTCAAATGTGTGTCATTTTGAACAGGCAATATTCTAAGGTTCAAAAATTTGGAAATCTCATTTCTTTCATCCATATTTTGATCCCTGAAAATTTGAGCAAAATCAAAGAGGTCGACTTTTTCAAATTGGTCGAAAAGTAATGGAATTACCCATATATATATATATATAAATGTTTTTCTATAAATAATTAAAAAAATATTAAAATAAGAACAGTAAGGTCGATTTACTTTCATAGAAAAAATCGTATAAAAAACAACTGCGGAAAAGCTTATTGCAAAACTGTATACTCGTTTTTCAATAAAGTCCTTTCCACACTTATAATACAATATATTATTTTAATAATTCACGCTATTGCAACATTTCTGTATACAAAGATTATTAATCAAATTATCTGTTATAGTTCATTAATTATTATTCTCGATTAAATAAATAATAACAGTAAACATAGTAATTAAATACACATTAAAAAAGCAAAATCTATGTAAAGTCCCGTTTACATTTATTATTTACTATCACGGAAATACACTTCATTTCTTTCAGAAGTATATAAACAATATTTTTTAAAGATAGCGGTTATAATACCTGATAGATAAATTATGTTTTTTGCCTGCGGAAAAATAAAATTATCTTACACATAAAATTATGTTTGATAGTAAAATCAATTTAAATTAAAAAAAGTATAATTCCACGTATTGGTATTTTTTATTAAACAATCTAAAGACTTACTTAGATTTATCTATGTATTTGTAAACATTTACAGTGATTTTCAATTAATTTTCACCTTTTATCAATTCCATTTCACTAGTTATTATTTCAGTTCTACATGCTCAGTTTAGTTTATGTTGTTGAAACACGGAAGAAAGCTAAAATGTTGTTTGTTCCCTTATTATTAGAAGCACCAATAGTAGGCAACCGGCGGCCACCATAGAATAATAACAAAAATGTATGCCATTTATCAAAAAACAAATCAAATTAAAAAGAATAGTGGTACACACTGGCCACAAAAACCTTGGATCAAAAGTTTGAGTATTGCACCTTAACACTTTAACAGATGAAAACTAAATTATTATAAATCTATAAAGCTTTCAAGAAATTTCACTATTCTATAAAACAAATTTTATTTGTACCAGAAAGACGCAACACACCAAACACTATTCAAGCTTGTTTGGATTATGCTATTCAACAATACAATAAGAAAATGATAAAAAAAACTCAAATATTATTGTAAAATGTGGAACTCAAATACAGTAAAGCTCCGCTAATCCGGATCAATTAAAACATAGCTTGATCCGAATTATTTAACAATCCGGATTACTGAAACAATAATAAAATAAGTAATAAAGCTTTTATTATAATGACAAGAAAAAATTAAATCTTTTGAGAAAAACTCCTATATTTTAGTCTGGCAAATGCAACCTTGCTTAACCTCCATTGCGCAACTTTTGTATTATTTCTTGTTTTTCGACTAGAGTTAATATTTTGTGTGGCCATTTTGATGCTATGTTGAAATAAACTAAAAATTCTGAAATTTCCCTTCTTCTTTTTCGTTGGTCGGAAGATTCTCGGCATGATAGGTAAGGAAACTATGGTCGGTCCGCAGATCCAGATTAAATCGGTCCGGATTACAAGGTACATAATGTAAAACTCACATTTTTTAATTTTGTCCGAACTACAAGGACATCCGGTTTAAAGCTTTTCAGATTAGCGGAGCTTTACTGTACACTCAATAATGTCATACGACAGGTCACAGAAATATAAGAAAAAGCGGCAAATAAATATTAATTCTATTTAAATGGTTGAGATCTGTATGTGATAATTCATATTCATAAAATAATATGTTTATTATATTTTTTATCACAAGTTTATTCTTACAAATACATTACTAGTTTCGGCTCCACTAAAGCAGATGTAATAAGTTAACTGAGTAAGAGTTCTTTAATTTTCCACAAAGAAGAAAAGTACTGCAAAAGTATTAATATGTTGTTCTCAACGCCGCAGTGAAAAAGTTAATATTGACACTGTTTGGTCTCAGTTGGCCCCAAAAAATCAAAATGAACATAGCCCATTAGAAAATGTTTGTTGTTTCTATATTTTGCCTAACACTAACGTAGTGTAGTACTATTGCTAACTACGATGTTTTTGGCCGTTTTTTCTTGTCGTCCCAAACAATTAAATTGAAAAAAAAAACGTTGCAGTAACTAGAGAACTTCTAAAATCACCATCACAAAAAATAACCTTGCAAATGATTAAAGCACATATCTTAATAATTTTCTCACGAAACTTAGCTAAACATTCTTTCAGCAAAAAATTGAAATAATCATCAGTTTCCTAACATATGAAGAAAAAAATTGTTGATCCCAAATTACATTTCCTCATTTTATCTAACAACAACTCATAGACACCACGAATTAACTATTAAATCTCTTATATTAAATCAACACAACTCAAATTAAGTAAAGAGCCAAAATCTATTCTTTGACGGGAGATTTGTGCAAACTATAAATCTCAAAAATTGTTCCAAAAATACACGCCAAAATATTAATCAAATTATTAATAAAACTGTAGTAGCATTTATTCCACGATTGTATAAACATTTTACTTGTAGATATCTGCATCATTCACTATAATATAATTGCAATTTCAACAGAATTTAAGCAATATAAACAATTATAAATTTATGTGTCAGTACCACCTATATCTCATAAACGGCATTTTATCCCAAGTTGCGTATCTTAGTACATTTATCAATCAACAGTAAAAGTCAAGCAAATTATTATAAGGCCCTGTCAATAAATTAAACAATAACAACCGTGTTCCGCAATATGTTATGATCTGATTTTGACTTTACTTTCAAAACTAAGATTAACAATATTATTTTCAAAATTGAATAATAGCTGTAATCATCACATCACAAAGCTACGCATTAAACAAATAAAACTCATATTTTTAGACATATGACAGATGAATAACTCAGATTCAAAAGCCATTTTAAATGTGTAAGGTAAGAAAGAAAATACTTCAACAACGCTGATACAATTAAAGCATTGTCCATGTCTTCATGACAAACACATAATAATATCATGACAATATGACGTAAAATTAAAAAAAAAACTATCAACACTTTGGCATTTTATATATCTAATAATAAATTTCAGTATTTTTTTAAATACAAAAACAGTTTTTTTCAGTTGTACTATTGTAACCAAAGTACAAAATGAGCTGGACTCAAAAAAATCATGATGAATATCCAACAGGTAATACTTTCATAGCAATATTTCTTGGTGAGTATTAATCAGAAAGCAAAATGGATGATTTTTTACCCAAACTTGTAGTTTATAAACGTTTTAGATTTATTAAAAAAAAAATTAAATAAATAAATAGACTATTAATTTTGTTTTGTTTAATATACTTTAAACGCTTTTAATTTTTTTTTATACTAATATAACTTTATTCGTATACGCTTCGATAATAATCTACCGTAATTGTCTGTACATTAAAATTGTATAAATATCTTACTGGTCCACCTCTCAATACTAAACACACAGTGTTTAATAGTTACTGTGATTTTATGTAAATTGTCTCATCGACCAGCAAAATGCTAGACACACTGATGAAAGCATACCTTGAAACACTAGTGTATCACACTGGGTAGAGAGGCAATTTTCATAAAATACTTCATTTATTATATTTAAACAAGATCACAGCATTTTAATTAATCAAAATTCTAGAATAACTAGTTAATAACAAATTATATTGTATGAAAATGCTAAGTAAAAAAGTAAAAAAAAACTGTTAAATATTCATTAGTCAATAATTTTTAATCCGCACCAAATACTACTATTTATATCAGAATCAATTTCTACTACTTTACCCATATTCTTGTATTCCTGGCACACTTTGAATTTGAAAAGCTTACCTAAAACAAACAAAAAACGTTAGATTAGTATTAGATCAACATTTTTTATCATTATAATAGTATATTGTTCAACAAGTGGACAATGATAGTAATTATTCACTCAAGTGAGTAAACCATTACAAACAATCAAAACACTACACTTTTTCTAAAACTATTTTATATTATTGTCATTTTAGCACCTAATTATTGTACCACATTTAAAAAGGAAAAAAACCAAGTTTACTCAAACCCAATCCACTCCAAAGCTGGCCTCTTTTACACAAGTTAGATAATACCACCAAGATGCATGAGGATTTGTGAAAACTAAAACAATTATCTGTATTTGGTTGACCGCTTTGGATTTAGATTGAATTTGAGTAATTGATTTTAAACTTTTGTTTTTCATTAAACTTATTTAATTGTCTACCTCTTTAAACATTTCAATTTGATTGCCAGTTGTGATACTAAAGTTTTATCGATGATATTCGGTTTCTTTGGTTGAAGCAACATGATGGAGCTACAACTACTTTGCACCACCATTTATTTTCTAACTTGTGTTAAGAGCACGTAAATCAGTTATTCGAATTTATCCTTCACTATCAAGCAATGCCGTACCACCAAAATGCTCGGATCAGGATTTGTAAAAACCAAAACAATGGTCTGTATTTGGTTGGTCGCTTTGGAGTTGAATTGTAGGGTTTGAGTCCTTGGTTTTAAACTATTGTTTTTCATTAAACTATTATTTTAAAAAAGTTTTTTTTTTAATTGTTGTTTTCTATATATATGTTAGTTATTTCGCATTTCGTATGTAGATTGAGTTTATTCCAATAAAGGTTATATAAATATTATGATGAAATTGCTTTATTTTTATACTTTAGAGTACTGGCAATAATACTCCATCTTGGCAAGACATAATCTCATTTTTCATTTAATACTTCTGAAAATTAAAATACGCTAGAGCTCATAGCTGTTGTACAGTATAACCTAAACGAGATTGGTAACTCGTATAGTTATTATTGTCAATTATTCCAACACATATCAAATTAACGCGTATCCGTCTTAGTTAACAAATTTATAAAAGCACATACACAATATTCAATTATATTTCAAGCATCGATAAACTTTAATATATCGACAATTGATAAGGTTTCCTTTTAATTGTACTGAAAATAATAATCAAATTTAAATTATTTATTAATTAAATTAATTGTTTACTGTAATAAAAATAAACTAACATGATAATTATTATATAATTAATTTAACTCAATTTACAATAAAAAATAATAAGCTATGTAAACTTCATTATTCGTACAAATCTAATAACTATTTACCAAACAATACTCTAAATAACTTATTACAGACATTATTTACAAATCGTATGTGTAGAGATAAAATTGCTTAAAAAAAATAAGCGAATAAATCATTCGCAATTAGCATAGTTTATATCTAACATAATGACCATTGAACTTACAGCTGAGCTAAACGGGATTTCTCAATACTTAAATCGCGGGGATATCCTGTAAAGCATTCTCAAATATAAAGCGAAAGGATCGAAAAATATATTATAGTTATTCACTGCCACTTGTTCGTGCAACATAATTAAAACAATATGGTTAAGATCATAGTCACAATATTAATCTGCGCCGCAGTAGCTGCGGCTTACCCGTACAATAATCTTGAATACGATGTATTAGTGGATGATGATGGAGATAGCAATTTTGTAATTCCCATTGATGAAGTTGACCAACATGATCGTGTAAGAAGGTAAACAAAATAGTTCATTAATTCATTTTTAATATGTTTTTGTTAAAATCAAAATATTTTGTTGTTAACATCATTTGCAATAATACTATTGTTTTATAGACAAACAACCGGTAGTGTTGGTTCAAACGGAGTTGGTCTTGCGCATATTTTGAATAACGATAGACATCGATTAGATGGAACAGCTTTTGCAAATAAACAACATCATGGGCCATTAACAACCGGTGGAAATTTAGATTACAATCATAAACCCTCAGGTAAAATTTATCATAATTACTAATTTTCCGAATTTACAATTTTTATTAATTAGGAAGTGGATTGTCTCTTGGTGCTTCTAATACACGCGGATTTGGAACAGATGTAGGAGCTAAAGGAAATTATAACTTCCTCAATAAAAATCAAGGAAGAACAACAGCTGGAGTTTCAGGGGAATATAGCAGACACTATGGAGGACCAGGAGGTACTGGACGACCAAATTATGGAGCATTTGTGAATTTCAAACATAACTTTTAAATGTGGCTGCTATTAACTGTGATAAATGTGATAATACTGTACTTTTTCTACACAAATAAATTATTTTTTTACAAAAAAAGACTTTGATCATTAAAGAGTTTTTTTAAGATAGATTTGGTCACATTAAGAATGCACTTATTGCCCGGATACACTACTTTGTATATTATAATCTAACAAAATAATATCTGATTTTCTTGGTTTACCTTCAAATAATTTCTTTGTTCTTTGTTAAGAGACCAATATAAGCCAATTGCCTAACAATGAATATTCATTGCCTTAAGAGTAAAAAATGTATTTGTATTTTATACATATTTAAAAAATAATACCGTTGACTGAGTGAATATTAGAAAAAAGGCACAACGCAGATATAGCGTTAAGAAAAATAATAAAACAACTTACTATGTTTTTTATCACTAACATATTGTTACATCAGTAGAGCTAAAACTAGTAATGTATTCGTAAGAATAAATTTTGTTATAAAAAACATAGTAAATTGTTTTATTATTTCATAAATATAAGTTATCATATGACAACCTTAAATTATATTATATCTTTACGTACTTGAATATGTAAAATATAAACTTCAATTTCCAAATCTCAAAAACAATTCGAAACTTATTACGTCAAAAATCTATCACAAGATAAAAATGGAAGATTTATAGTTAAATTTACTATTACAAAAAATTATAACACATTAGAAGAGCTCCTAAACAGTTTTATTCATTAGACAACTAGATATTTAGCTTAAAATTGCATATTCAAGAATCATGAAAAAATATATAAAGTTTGAGTTCATAGAAGTTGCATTTTTAGAAATTTATTTAAACTATTATCTTTACCATATGTTTAAGTCTAAAGGTACCTTTTTCAAAACTCGAGTACTATTTAATGCTTTGACTAAAACCATTATTTAACAACCGTCACGTATAACACTACATGTGCACCATTTTTAGCAATCAAGAAGTAGCTCATACTTTTAAACAAAAGTTAGTAATATTCATTTTTAGACTAACTCTACAATTGTTTTAGCATAGATCACATCAGATCCTAGATTATTGAAACATTTGTTTAAAATCAAATGACATAAACCCAATCTATTACAAGTTTTACTCAGTGGGAATAATGTCATCTCAAAGAAAATATTGTATCACGTGGCAGTTCTTCAGAAAAACTTAGCAATTTATGGTAACATAGACAACTATCAAATAAGTATCCAATTAAAAACAAACATTTCTATAAAACATAACTTGCATGTAAATACTGTAAACTATGATAGGTATAACATTAAATCATTCTTTTTTAATAATAAAAGATTATTATAAACCATTACATTTGTGTACGTTTCAAATACAATGCGTTAAATAAATATAACAAAACCTCTAAGCACATAAGACTATTTCAGCCTAAAAAAATCAAACAACATAAATTAAAATTTTAAATCTGGTACTAAAAACAAAATTTTAGTAGAGAGTAGTAGTAGATAGCCTTAACTTTTTTCATTGATCAGAATAATTTATCAAAGTTGGAAGACGGCTGTAAGAAGCGTTAACAAATGACTATAGTCAAAAACATTATTAGTTTGTGACTTAACTAATAAAGCTTTTCTAAATACGTTTAAGATATTCATATCAAGACAAATTAAGGTTGCACACATTGATTCTGAAAATAATTCAATCAAAATTTAAAGACAATAATAAGATCTAATAAATTTATACACAAAGTTATTATAATAGATAGAAGATCCAACAGTAAATAATATAAAGTTCTTTTTACAACACCAAGGTCTCTCCATTTGGAAGGTCGGTGGGAATCAAATGAAAAGTCTATTAAAAATCACTGGTAGTTCATATCTTTACTATAATAAAATGTATAAAATTTTGAATAAGATTGAAACCAATTTAAATTATAGACCATTGATTCCTTTATTCTATAACTGCAAAGACCTTAACTTACTGACCAAATATTTCATTATTGGTAAATGAGTTACGGCTCCAGTAAAGTTGTTCCCCAAATAAACATAAATACTCCTTCGAGACTGCAGCGCATTGAGCATGCATTACAATTTTTTTTTAAAGAAGGTTTTCAAAATACCTAACCTATCATTAACCAAAAAAGTGTTGGATACAACTAAGTAATACATATATTGTAATAGAGATGATAATTTTACTGCGTTATAAAGAACTTCTCAGCAGTAAAAACTATGCTGCACTGTGGACACACACCCTGCAGCAGACGGCCATGTGCGTGTAGTGAGTGTTACGACAGCAAGTGAAGCGTGCAATCACAAAAATTATTGTACTGCCAATTCAAGCATATGATAAAGAATAGTTTGTAACATGTATTTTTCCATAGTATGTATATTAGGATGGGACTTAAAATTTTTTGTGTCACTTTTTTTTGAGCGCCAGACAGATTTATGTTTAAATACTACAAAAATAATATAAACAAATATTGAAACTAATAGATTGAGTGTAAATAGTATAAGTATAATTGCCCAAACTCGGGTCAAGCGACGCCTAACTATTGAAATGAACTTTATTTGTTATACAATGTTTGTTTCCTACTAAATTTTATGTTTATGTTTTTATACAATGCGTAAAAAAAATATAAGAAAAATGATGAAACAAATCAATCATTTTCTGAACGCGTAATCTTTGAGATTTCAAATGACAAGAATAACAGTATTTCATTTTTGTTGTAAGTTTTGTGCAGAAACCATCCCGTTTGCTTTTTTTCCGTGCTTGAACCGATTTTGGACAATTTTACATTTGTTTTTGTAGTTTTCGCGTTTTCGGCACCATTTAGACTTAATCTATCACCAAAATTCAAGAAAATTATTATTTTTAGATTTTAACATAATTCTGCATAACGCTCATAGAAATTTGACAAAAAAATGCTAAGCCTAACCCTAATGTATATATTATATATTCAGTAACGTTATTATGTATATAGCACAGCAAAAAGTATGTACACTGTGTATTATTTTAAAATGCCTTTCAAGGCGTGTAGAATGTTAAATATTTATAATGTAATGTAATATGAGATAAATGTAACAAGTGTAGCAACAACGCATTGTGAGTATTTCCGCACGTAAGAAGAAAAGCTCGCTTCTGCGCCATTATTATAATGGCATGCTGAAAGAACGTAAGGTGTAACAACCAGTCGACAAAATTGAACAACTAGAACAGTTTATTTAACAATATATTACAATAAAACAGTGTGTGGAAGAGGGTGTGAGGATGTGTGTGTGTGTGTATGTGTGTATTATTAATCAACCATTCATCGATAAGGTCCATTAAGAATAATTGGTCTTACAAACTAACAAACAACATACATATAAATCTTTAATTTTCTTTTTCTTTTTTCATGTATAGTTGCATTCCTTAGTCGTGTCTTTGTAAACATTCCTCGTTATTCTAGTTCCATTTGGCATAAACATAAGAGAAATCCTTCAGCCCAGAAAGCTGTGGCCATCACTTATCGCGCAAAACATTGCGTCTTTGCATTTTTCCACTTATAAACCCATTACATAGACATTTGTTTTGTAAGAGGATCCTACTGTCTCACCCCCAGTTAAAATTCTATAAAAACCTTCTTCATCTTGAAATAAAGCAGTCAAATTTTCTTCGCAAATTTGTCGTCTACACAGTTTTTGTTTGGGACTTGACATAAATTTTTATGTAGAATTTTAAAAGCACTCGTTTCTCATACCTACCTATTTCTTTAACAACAACTAAAACTTTTAGTTAGCGGTCAATCAACAACAAATCTTCAACTTTATTGATGATTTGTCAGTTCGTTTTCATTCTTTCTCCATACACTGTCACCACTCTCATGAAAGTTTTTTAGACCTTCTTTCGATAGAATTTTTTGACGTGTTCAAGTTGCAAATCACTCTTTAAACTGATAGAAAAATAACAAACGTTAAGCTGTTGGAAGTAAACTTGGAGATGGCACTATAAAATGTCACAGAAACTTGTCATACAATTGTTTTCATAACTAGGTAAATAACATAAAACTCTTTTCAAAATAATTTAAATTTTAATTAAACGTTTGTACCAAAGTACTATAATACTTTATCACAAAATTACTTACTTATTAAAAGAAAATGGAATGCAATTTGTTTTCCTTACTAATGTAGATTCTCTACAGTTTTTTCTTAGTTTCTTTTTATAATATATATATATATGTGTGTAACATAACATTTTCATATCAATTATTTTTTAAATTAAAGTTGTATAGTATATATAATATTGTTTAGATTACATTGATTTAATTATTTAACAACTGGTTTATTCTTTAATATATGTGAAAACAAAATTTTTGTATGGTGTCCAAAATAGCCCGTAAGACTTGAAATTCTTAAAATATTTAACAGAAAAGTTTCGATAGCTGCTACTTTCTTCAGCCTGTATTAAAACAAATAGTTTTTTTTTTAATAGAAATTTATATATATTATTTCTTCATCACATTCGACAATTTTATACAAATTACTATAATTAGGATCTTTTTCTCAATTTTTATAGCTGGTTGCGTTTATATCTTACGCATTAGTGTATGTATAAACAACTCCGGTAAGTATAGCCAACATTCTATATAAAACATTGTGTTTTTATTGCTATTCAAGAAATAAACTGTTTGTAGTTGCCTATTATATTTGACAACATTATCTACCCACAGTCACTATAACGCATTTTATTTTTCCCGTTGCTTTTACCATTCCGCTTATATAAATAAAATGCTTTTCCGTATCACGCTGATACGTCCATAAACAATTTTATATTATTTTATTTTACACCCATTCTAGCTACTTTTCCATTCTGTCGTTTCAATTTTGTTTTTAAATAAATTTTCTACCTCGTGTCATTCGTGCTATAGCTGTAAATTTTCATTTTTTTTTCAATTTCAAAATGTGTAAAATTATCTTTAAATTTGAACAAGTAAAACCAAACTCTTTTAATTCGTGCATTTCAATCACTACTTTTCTTAGTCTTCTGTTTATCCAATTTCTTCCAATAATAATAATGATAATAATAATAATATCAATATTTACTGTTACAAATAATAAAAGACTTTCGACTCCTATATACGTTATTGTATACTGCTATTATTTTCTACTAATAATTTACCATCTTTATTAAAAGATTTATAACATACTCAGCTGTTACTCAACATCTCACCATCTATCCTCTCAATACCATTTCTCCAATTACCACCATTCCTTTAGCTCTCCCGTTTTTTGTACACACTGCAATTTTTTTATCGCCTACAATAATTTTCTTTTTTAATTTTGCCACATTGCAAAATAAGACTTTATTTATCTAACTGTTATGTGTCACTTTTTTTTGTAATTGAGTACAATACCAATTTTTAAAATATTTGGTATTCTCCTTATTCTATTGTGAAATTACTAACAAACTTATTACCAATTATTTCATTTTTATCAATAAGTAAACCATCACAATTTAATATAATATTCTTATTGTTGCGAGTCTTGTGATGTGTCGTTTCCATAACTACTCTCCATGTTTCTTTTACTTTATTATCATTGTTAAAAAATCAATTAGAATAAAATTTACGTTATGTTAAATCAACAATTTTATTATGTTATATTTTTTGTTTTTTATAATCGTTGATTAAATCAATGTCATTTAAGTTATATGCTAACCAAAAGAGATGCTCTAATCTTTTTGATTCATTAATCGATTGCTGAGTAAGCCAAAAACACTGCTTTGTTGCTAACATTACATTTTTAAAATGACGAAAAGTTCAGTAATTTGATTATTAAATTTATTAATTTTTCGAAATTACTATTTACATCGAAACAATTACATACTTCTTTCCAATTTTGATTAGATACAAAAATGTAAATGTTTCAAGATTTAATTCTGAGTACTGCCTCTTTCTAACAATCTCATTATCAATAGGATTGTTAATTTGTTCGTATTTTAATAGGGTTGTATATAGATTGGATTTATTCCAATAAAGGTTTTAAAAATATTATGCTAAAATTGCTATATTACCACTATGTATATAGAAAAAAATCTATTAATTATTCTCAAATGTTATTGTAATTGACAACTGTGTATATATATATAGTAGAAAATTAAAACATGGTAAAGCTGATTGCCATTTTAACAAACTTATAAAGACACATACACACTATTCAATTATATTTCAAGTATCGAGGACTTTAATATATCGACAACAATTGATAAATATATTTAAAATTTGACAAGAATCTATAAATACTTATAAAAAATAACACAATTTAAAATATTTATTAATAATTAAATTAATTGATTACTGCAATTAAAATAAACTAACATAATAATTACATAATTAATTTAAGATAGTTTATAATAAAAATTTGTACTGTAAGCATTGATAAAAAATAATAAGCTTTAGATGTAAATATTTTAAATAAATATTCACATCTTAATTAAAATTAAACACAAATTTGTGTAATAAACTTTATTATTCGTATAAATCAAATAACTATTTACCAAATAATCTCTAAATAACGTATGTTATTTTACACATTATTTACAAATCGTATGTGTAGAGATAAAATTGCTTACAAAAAAATAATAAGCAAATGAATCATTCGCAATTAGTACAGTTTATAACCAACATAATGACCATTGAACTTACAGCTGAGCTAATCGGAATTTCTCAATACTTAAATCGCGGGGATATCCTGTAAAGTACCGCATTCTCAAATATAAAGCAAAATGATCGAAAAATATAATATAGTTATTCACTGCCACTTGTTCGTGCAACATAAACAATATGGTTAAGATTATAGTCACAGTATTAATCTGCGCCGCAGTAGCTGCGGCTTACCCGTACAATAATCTTGAATATGATGTATTAGTGGATGATAATGGAGATAGCTATTTTGTGATTCCCGTTGATGAAGTTGACCAACATGATCGTGTGAGAAGGTAAACAAAACAGTTCAATAAATAATTTTTTGTATGTTTAAGTTAAAATCAAAATATTTTATTGTTAACATCACTTGCAATAATACTATTATTTTATAGACAAACAACCGGTAGTGTTGGTTCAAACGGAGTTGGTATTGCACATACTGGAACTATTTTGAATAACGATAAACATCGATTAGATGGAACAGCTTTTGCAAATAAACAACATCATGGGCCATTAACAACCGGTGGTAATTTAGATTACAATCATAAACCATCAGGTAAAATTTATCATAATTACTAGTTTTCCAAATTTACAATTTATATTAATTAGGAAGTGGATTGTCTCTTGGTGCTTCTAATACACGCGGATTTGGAACAGATGTTGGAGCTAAAGGAAATTATAACTTCCTCAATAAAAATCAAGGAAGAACAACAGCTGGAGTTTCA
Source organism: Tachinus rufipes (assembly GCA_963932245.1). NCBI lineage: Eukaryota > Metazoa > Arthropoda > Insecta > Coleoptera > Staphylinidae > Tachinus > Tachinus rufipes. The sequence goes on along the minus strand of OZ010745.1, from coordinate 62,586,875 downwards.
GGGGAATACAGCAGACACTATGGAGGACCAGGAGGTACTGGACGACCAAATTATGGAGCATTCGTGAATTTCAAACATAACTTTTAAATGTGGCTGCTATTGATAGTGATAAATGTGATAATATTGTACTTTTTGTACACAATAAATTATTTTTTTTATAAAAAAAACATTTTAACAGTAATTTTTGTCCATACTTAAGATTTTAACAAAATGTATATACATATTATTAATTTATAATTTTATTTAGTTTCAAAGCTATCAATACCAACAAAAAAAAAATAAGAAAGATATAAATTTGTTGTATAGATTAATATTTCTTAAACCATAAAAAATAGAGGTTTTTTTTAAATTAGGTTTAGCCATGTTGAGAATGCATAGCTTATTAGCCGGATACAGTATTGTGATAATTAAAATCATTTACCTTGAAGAATTTTACAAAACTTTCAAAAAAGTCTTCAAAGAAATTTCGTTGTTAGGTGAATAAAATTTATATTTATTTGTATATCATTAATACATCTTTAAAAATAATAAATAATTATTGCAGTTTTGGAACAAATTTAAAATTAATTAAATATTCAAACCATTTTCGTAAAATGTAGTTTTTGTTTGTTTTTGAAATTAAAACAACAACTTTACTTATAACCTTTGTTAAGCTCATGTTAGAATTATATTACAAAACGTAAATATAATTAATTATTGTCTTATAATATTTTATATAAATGCATTACACAAAATAAGATAATTATTGTCAACTATATACATTGCAATATTATCAAACCAGAGGATATTATGTAAATACCCATGATAATAACATCAAGCATATAAGCAGTATCAATGCAGAGCCATAGTTAGTTAATCAAATAATGCCTTTTATTAACTTATAGTGCACTAAAAATTAATGTATGTATGTTACAATTAATATCATTATTAAAGTTTTTTTAATAATAATACCATAAAATAAAAACCAAATTATTTAAATTTCATTTTATCTATTTCAAAGTATATGACAATTTCCTAACTTAAAGCAAGGCTATTATTATTACTATTATTTAATAGGCAAACAAGCGGTTAGTTCAAACGGAGTTGGTATTGCACATACTGGGACCATTTTGAATAACGATTGCCATCGATTACATTCAGGTAAAATTATTATAAATATAGGTAAGCATTCCAATTTTACATATTTTTTTAATAGGTAGCGGATTGTTGCTTGATGCATCTAATACACGCGGATTTGGAACAGATGTTGGGTTTAAAGGAAACTATAACTTCCTCAATAAAAATCAAGGAAGAACAACAGCTGGAGTTTCAGCGGAATGTAGCAGACACTATGGTGGACCAGGAGGTACTGGACAACCAAATTATGGAGCATAACATAACTTAAAATAACTTTAAATTGTAGTACTTTTTGTACACAATTAATTTTGTTTTTTGACAACAAAAAATTTAATTATTTATGTCCATATTCATGATTTCTTAAACTTAAAAATATGATATTTTCATGATATTTTCAAAAAATATATTTAAAATAATTTACGTAACTATTTATATGATGTTTCTGATGCCACCCGTAAAAAGGCGCCTTTTTGCGCACCCCCTCATTGAAACAAAAATGAAACAATAAATTATTTTGTATTTATGTTATAATATAAACTACAATAAATAGAAGTTTAAAAATATTATCAGCAATAACTTTTAAAACTTAACTCAAAATATATAGTAACAAAAAAACACAAACATAGAATATTATTTAAAAGTTAACCTTCCTTTGCGGGAAGCAAACTCGTCAACAATGTTATTATTGCTATTGCTATTTTTTTTTAAATTTTCTATAAATAATATGGCTAGTTTTGATAACCTTTCTTAACCCATACTCGACCTGAAATATGTAATTAATAAGTTTCAACATTTTAAACTTTTAACTGAAACCTCAACATTAGAAAAATTTTCTTCTAAACAAAATTCATGTAATCCTGAATTAGATTAAAAAAAAATGTAAAATCGTTTGGTGACATTTCACTAATTTAAAACTTCAAGCTGGTAATTGTCAAAAAACCAAAATCCTCAGCAATCCCATATTATTTAGTCAAATCAAAATTTGCATCAAAGTCATTTCATTTGTTTCTTTTTTTTTTGTAAAAAATGCTGATTATAAAGGTTTGAATCACATGTTTCAACCGACGATGTCAATTTTTGCGTCACAATTACATGACAAAAGTGTGGTTAGATACCTCCGCAGACAGAAGATGCATCGCTTATATTGAAAATAATATAATATCTTATTTGTCTGCAACAACGCAAAAATTGCGTAAGTCTCAACTCGGCGCAGAAGTCAGCAACTCAATATTCATCTTTTTGGACGAGGCCCATTTCCATCTTAACGGCTATGTAAACAAACAAAACCGACGTATTTAGGGGATAGAAAATCTACTTGCCATAGACGAGAAACCAATGCATCCACTGCAAGTTACCGTTTAATGCTGATTTTGAAGTGGCATTATTGGGCCATTTTTCTTCAAAAACGATTATAGAGCCAACGTTACTGTTACCGGACATCGTTGCAGAGACATGATTACTAATTTGTTGTGGCCAAAATTGAAGAAATTTGATCTAAGGCAGCTCTGGTTTCAACAAGATGGGGCGATATTCCACACTGCACATGTTACAATCAGTTATCAGTTTGAAGAAAAAGATATGTATGTTGACAAACCAAAAACAATTGACCACTTAAAGCAGAACTTTCGCCAAGCTATCGCCAAAATACCGCTGGAAACAGTAGCGTAAATTCTCAATAATTGGTCTTCGAGAATGGCCTACTACCGGGCCGTAGCAGCCATCTAAATGAAATCATATTCCATACTCAATCGGAGTATACACTCTCTGAAATAAAATAAAAATATAAAAAAAAAATATCTCATATTATTAAAATTTCAACTTAAAGATGACCCACCCTTTACTTATTTTATCAGCACTGTTTTAGTTTCAAACATGATTTAAAAACGTTTGTTCAATCATTTTTGCAGCTATTATAATATTTTTTTATTGTAAATTTTTGTTTATTCAATCTATGGCTGATAAAATTTGTGACCAAATATTCAATGTACACAAAAATTTAAAATCAATTTGTTTTAATATAACTATGGATATTAGATACACGAGATAGAAAAAAACAAAAAATAGTAAAAATTAAAGACAGTGAAAAAAAAACAGACAACCAGAATTTTGTTTTGAAACGTAGCAGGAATCGACAACAAGTATCACGAGTTCTGGGAGTACATAAAAATCTTTGACATAATTGGAATGGTAGAGACGTGGATAGATGACAAGAAATGGGAAAAGTTGAAGCTCAACATGCCAGCCAAATACATCTGAAAATGCCAACCAGCAAAGAAAAAAAAAAGGAAGAGCCAAAGGAGGCATAATTACCGGCATAAAAAATAAGTCAAGAAGAGGATGAGGGTATTGAAAATGAAGGAATACAAGAACGAAACTTTTTGAGGGAAGAAAAAAATATAAAGCAATAACTAAACAGGCAAAAGTTAGAAACGCTATTACCAGAAACTGAAGAAAGAAAATTGATTATAAGAGAAGACTTCTTCAACGCAAGAATTAGAAAAAACTAGGAAAAATCAAAGAAAATGACACGAGAAACAGAAAATCAAAGGATACCACAAAAAATAGAGAAGGAAAAAAATGATAGAAATGATAGAAGAAGTGGTTGAGACATTTTAAATGGAAACATCACAAGAGATAAAGAGGGAGAATTTACTTATATAGGGACAAATAGACAACCCGTAATAGACTATGTAGTTGTAAATGAGGAGGCGTGGGAAGAGATAGACAATTTTAAAGTAGGAATAAGAGTTGAATCAGACCACCAGCTATTAGAACCCAGCTTAACTGGAGAAACTGTGAGGAGACATAAAAATAAATAGAAAAGTGAAGAGAGGATCATATATACAAAAGAAAGTGTAATAACGTACAAAAAAAATCTTAGAAGAATTAGAGAAAACGGAAGAAATGTCGAAGAGATAATGAGGAAATTAGAGAAAACAATCAGGGAAGCGGTAGTAAAAAAAAAAATATTTAGAAAAAAAAAAATGAAACTGGTGGAACAGCAAATGTACTAAGAAAAAACTAGAAGCCAGAAAGATGTTAAGGCACTGGAAAAACAGCAAAAGCACAAAAGAAGAATATCGAAAAAAAAAGGCATACAAAAATCAGTGCAAAAAAGCTTCACTTTTAAATTTATAAAAAAAGAAAAAATTGAAATTAAAAAAATAAAGACAGAAGTAGAAGCATGGAAGTAGAAGCATAGAAGTACATAAATAAAGAACTAAGAAAAAATAGAGAGATATTGAGGCAATACCAATAGAAACATAGAAGGAACACTTTGCGAGTTTGTTTGGAGGAGAAAAGAAAAACAAGACTGACAAGAGCAAGAGCCAATTTTACAAGCGGAAGAAACTTCAAACAAGCAATATGGAAGAAGATAAAAAAATTAAAGAAAAGGAAAGCGCCAGCTATGGATGGGATACAGTTAATAAATAGAATATGGAAGAGAAAAGGGTTTCCAAGTCAATGGAGAGAAGGTCTTGTATGCCCTATACACAAAAGTGGAACCAAAAAGCTAGTAACTACGTACAGGGGTATAACACTACTGGATATAGCATACAAGATCTACGTCATGATATTAGAAAAAAAGTTAAATGAGAAACTGGGTATGAATGAGATAATTCCAGACGGGTAGGCCGGCTTTAAGAAAGGGAAAGGTACCATGGATAAAGAATATATTTGACATCATATTATAAAAAAAAAATAGCAGAAAAAAGGAGAAAGGTATATGCGTTATTCCTGGATCTAAAGGCGGCATTTGATAGTGTGAATAGAGAGAAACTGTGAAAGTGTATGAGAGAGAATAAAATTAGCGAGCACCTGGTAAGAAAAAGTAAAGAAGTGTATGAAGAGACAGCAAGCAGGATGTAGGTTAAAAGGAAAATGAATAAAAGATTTTTGACAAAGAAAGAAGTAAGACAAGGCTGTCTATTGAGCCCCACTTTGTTTGTAATCTACAGAGCAGATGTAAAAAAAAAAATGAGGTTGACTAATGCAGGAGGGAAAGTATTCGGTAGAGAAAATGTGTGGTTGCAACATTATGCAAACGACATGGTAATTCTAGCAAAAGAAGCGAAGAAAATGACAAAACGTTTGCAAAAATACTTTAGAAAAAAATGTTTAGAAGTTAATGTAAATAAAACAAAAATTATGGGATTCAGAAAAAGGGGTGAAAGAAAAAAGTGGAGGACTGGAAATGGAATGAGCAAGGTATCACGGAAGTTAAGTCTTTTAAATATTTGGGATATGTTTTTTGTACAAATAATACCGAGAGCAATCATATTAAAGAGATGGCTCAAAAAGCAAATAAAGTAGTGAGACAAGTTAGGGGAATAAATAAAAAAAAATTTGAATGTATCAGAATAAAAAAACTTATGTTCGATAGTTTAGTTAGGAGTATGATATTGTATGGGTCAAAAATATGGAGATGAAAGGAATAAGAAAAATTAGAAGCAATACATGTAAAATATTGGAGATGAGTGCTAGGTTTAAATTAAAAAAACTCCAGCATATATTGTGATGGAAGAAGTCAAAAAAGATAAGTTAAGAGTAGAAGCAGAAAAAAAAGCAATAATGTATGAAGAAAAAATGAGACAAAGACACGAATGTAAAATCTTACAAAAATGCATGAAAGAGAAAAGAAGAGCAATAAATTAAAAACTGGGGGAGATTAGGGAAAATTATAACAATAGAAATAGGGTATGCTAGTCAAGAAATTGAAAGAATGAGAAAATATGGGAGAGAGACATGGAACAAACTTATGGAAAGAAATAGAGATATACAAAGGAAAGAAAGGATAATACAAGTGAAAGAGTCTAGGTACAATGCAAATTATGAACACATTATAGAAAGTAAACTGCCAATGTACCTAGAGAGCAAAAGATATAATAAAGATAATAAAAAGATAATTGCAAGATTCAGATGTGGTAATGAAGAGCAAGTGACAAGATTTTGGATGAAAAGGATTTAAAAATGTTCAGAATGTGCGGAGAGACTTAAGAAACTATAGAACATATGTTGAAAGAGTGTAACAAAATGAGAGAAGAACAGATAGAAAAAATTAAATTCTGAAATAGGACAGAAGAGGGATAGAACGTATGAGGGCAGTTAAAAAACAAAGAAAAGAAATAGACAAACAGAGAAAAAAATATTTTTAATTGTGTTAATTTTATAAAGATTAGGTTTTATAATTTTAGGAAGTTATAAATGTATTTGTAAAAGTAATTTTCAATGCCAAAAGGCAAGAAATAAACGTATTATTATTATTATTATTAATATAACTATAGCATTGGCAATAGTTTTAAGGTTAAAAGATGATGATATCAAAGCTGCCACAACATTCACAATTTGTGTATATAAAACGGCAACTGTTTTTGCCTTTGATGATCATCGGGTATCTGAATGGCACCTCAAATTAGTCTTAAGTTGCTTCATAAGTATTTTTCCGCAAATAATAAATCTCAAAAAAGGTTTCATGCCTGTCGTTTAGACCTTCTATCCTTGCTTGAACACTATTGTATTTAGCACTTATGTTACTTCCCTTGGCCTAACATCGATTATTCTCAATCTATTTTTTTCACAATTTCTTTAGCTAAACCTTTACCAGTTTTTACGTGTGAGTTAATAAAATCAATAAAATGTTCTTTTACGCTAACCTGTCCGTTCCTTAATATAACAAATCGTAAAAATTGAGACATTTGCTCATGATACTTCAGAGGTGCAGTCAAACAATATAGAAAACTACTTAACTGTCTTCAATAATTTGTCTTTTAACAGAATTTCCTATTAATTCAATTATTTTATTTTGTATAAGTGGAGAATTTAAAACTTTCTGTTTGATGAGATTCCTTAGTTATGGATTATACTTAGATATCATATCAATTCCGCCTAAAAATATGTCGAAATAAAGCTGACCTATTTTTTGCAACTTTCTCTAAGTGCTAATTTATTTTTTGCATAAAACATTACGCTAATATAAACTTTTAAAACATGTCCCCACTTCTTTATCTCATAATTTTAATTGAACACTTATTTTGCAATTTTTTCTTTTAAAGATTTCCCTTTTATGATTTTTTCTAGGTAAAATGTCAATTTTTTATGATCGGGTATCCGCAAACTTGAATGTCGCCATTGAACCCCTTTTATAGATTGGCCACCTTTAGCCAAATAAAATACAGTTGGGTTATTTAATACTTGATCCTTATTAAAAAAAAGATACAAACAGCAAAATATTAGTTCCCGTTTTCAACTATAAATTAACCATGTTCGGTCTAAACATTGCCCGTTAGCTATTTTCTATTATTTGTGTCACACTGAAAAACAAATTTGTCCACGGTCAAAATCTTGCTCTACAAGAAAACAGAAATTCGAATCATTTATTAAAAAACCAAGACATTGAATCGTAAGCTCCAATTCTTGTAGTGAACACGAGACAGACGGCAAATTATTTATTTAATCTTTTTGATCAACAATATATTCTTCTTGAGAACTAAAAAAAAAGTACATCTTGAGTAGATTTTGTATCAAAGGGATCCGACTTTATCCATTCTAATAAAACTTGTAATTAATAATAAATATTTTTTTATTGTGATCGCGTCTTTCTTTAATATTATTTCTGGCAAATTCTTAATTTTTAAAATGTTCAAAATCATGTTTTCGAGGTAGTTATTTGCGCCCCTCACTGGGCACCGCCCTAGTTGCGGCACTGGTTGAGAAACCCTAGTTTTCTAAATACTTTCAAAGCTATATCAATAAGATGCTCGTTCCATAATAATTATGCAAGATTGTAACCCCAAAAAACAAATTAAGAATATACTAAGCATAGCTTATTGACCGAATGTAATATTGTGTATATTAAAATCTTCAATCAAAAGTATATTATAAATAAATAATATAATTATTGCAATTTTGAAATGAATTAAAAATAATATTCAAAAACCTTCTTCGTAAAATGTTGTTTATGTTTGTTTTTAAAATCAAAAACAAATGACTAATTTAACTTTAATCTTGTTTTTCCTTATGTTAGAGTTAGATTACACAGTGTAAATACAATTAAATAAAATGTTTATCTTATAATATTTTTTTATAATTATATTACACATAACAAGATAGTTAATATTATTAATAATCAGATAGAATCATTATATACCTGGTAATATCAATTCAAACTAGGGGATTTTTACAGCACTGACACATATTTTGTGAATACCCGTGATAATAGCATCATTAAGCATATAAGTAGTTTTAATACAAAACCATAGTTAGTTAATCTATTAATGCCTTATATTAACTTATTGTGCACTAACAATTAATCATGTAAGTTACCATTAATATTATTGTAAACGTTATTTAATACTAATACCATAAAATCAAAACAAAAATATTTAGCAATGTTGGTAAGATCAAAATAAAAAATAATAAAATTAATTTCAATAACAAATTATTTAAATTTCATTTTATCTATTTTAAACTACATTGCAATTTCCTAATTAAATAAAATCTTCAGACCGCATCCACATCTTCAAAACACATCTTTAAAACACACTAACAATATTATTTAATAAAAATGTCCTATTCTTTTAGGGAAACATCAACTTACATTGGCTCAGATGGAGTTGGAATATCCCATAAAGAAACAATAATGACAAATAGAGGTAATCGCTTAGAAGGAAACGCTTCTGTATACAAACAGTTTGCTGGCCCTGTTACTACTAGTGGAGGATTAAAATTCAAAAATGATTTTTCCGGTAAAACATTTAATTAAAAGTAAAGTCACTTAAACCGCATAATTTTTACAGGAAATGCTTTAGGTGTTAGTGCCTCCACTACTCCTGGATTGGGTACTAATGTGGTAGCAAATGCAACTTACAATTTCATTAAATCAAAAGATGGAAATACTTTTCTTGGAGCTACAGCAGACTGTACACAACGTATCGGAGGACCACCTGATACTGGAAATCCTGTTTGTAACGCCATTATACAATTCGAACATAGACATTAACTAAGTATGATACAATGTGTGTGATATTATACTATTTCTATAATAAACCTTTATTTATCTATTAATGTTTGTTAAATTATTATAAAATACTTTATTTTTTTTCTTAAAATATACATACTATATACGCAACACGCCCGGGCATTGATTACTATTTCACAAATAAATTGAAGCATCCGCAATTGTGTTTCAAAAATCAAAGTGGCAGTAGCTATTATAATAAAGAAGGAAGAAAGTACATAGATATATGGTAAATTAAACAAATATAAACGTTTTTATTTACTTTAGCATAAACTGAGTTATGTTGTCTATAATAATAATATTAACTATATAATTTTTGAATCAAAATCGCAGCCCACTCGTAAAATGTTTTCAAATAAATATAACTGTGTTTCTTATTTTAGCTAAATAACAAGTAACTAAACTATTGCCGTATAATATTAAATCGCTATATAATAATTGTAAGCCACTGAGAGTATGTTGTTTGTTAATTTGGTGCTAGCATGATTTTGTGTATGATAGTAATATATTTTAAATATATGTCTACCCTACAATCTGGTAACCGTATCAATACTTTATTATGCTAACAGTTTACTACACATGATTAATATATTTTATTAATTTAATTTGTAACAATCAACTTATAATAATTGATGTATCTACGCCGTATGCGGCACATTCATTTTTTTTTTAATTTAAACTGTTTTGTTGTTTAAATTTTGTTTTTCAGATGTAAAAGCAGATATTTAGGGGTTTATGTTTGTGTTGCTACCTCACAGCTGCCTTTTTAATATGTACCTGTAAATTAATTACATAATATATACTACCAAAACTCGTTAATTGATAGTATGGAGTCGCTGTAGGTACTCCCACACACTCTCTAATACTTCTGTTTATTTATTAAAACCTATGCGTGTTCTGTCAGTTTGTTTTGTAGTTTTTAAGTCTTTGGGAATGACTCGCGCATGGCAATACCTTTCAGTTTTCTTCTCTGCGTTACTCTTGCTTTTAATTTGTCTTTGTTATTATCACTAATGTAGTACTAGTTTAAAGTTTGCTGCGGCAACACATGCTATCCCCCTCCCATCTCTCCATATACCAATTTTGTTTTCCAATACTTTTTCTCTCTCCTATCTTCCTTTCACGCTTTGCACTCTACTAGCGTATATTCTGCGTCGTCATGCGTGTTTTCTTGACAGAATATACTTCTTCTTTCTCCATTTTATTCATTTTTTGTAAATACTTTATAAAATCTCCATGTCCGGTGAGTAGTTGTGCTGTTTAGTAACAAGTCACTGGTTTATTCTCTACCTATTCTTAAATTTCAAATATTAGTACCCTTGTCCATTTTCCTTTTTCTCTGTCTTTTTAATTCTTCTTTACTAGCTCCTTCATTTACCATTTTTTTATGACTAATCTTTTTGTACCATCAAATCTGCTGATAGTGTCGCCGCAAATACCTCTAGTGCCTCATGTGACACCGTCATGTAGGCTCTGTAGATCCTTAACAAACTTGTTCTCGTAGCTCTTCTTATTTCCTTTGTTTTTTTTGTCTTCAATGCGTCCCTTCATGTTTCTGCAGCATAAAATAGTTTACTTCTTACGTTGCTATATGCCCCTTCTCCTGATAGTCCCTTTTTGGAATAAACCTACTAAGCATTCCTTCCATTTTTTGTTCCTCTTACCGCTTCCTTAACCTGTTAGTTATATCCTTTTGCTTCTAGTATAACTCCGAGGTATTTAATTTTCTTCCTTATGGTTATTGTTTGTTACCGTACCTGTATTTTCCCATTTTCCTATGCCACCTTAGTTTTCTTCGGAACCCGATCTAACATTTTATTTCTCATCAATCTCTATTGCCAACATTAACCTTTTCTTTAATACTGCTATGTCTATACTCCTACCTACAAGAGCAGCCAAGTCACTCCTTCCGGCAACCGCATCTTAGGTAGCTCATTATAGAGTAGATTCCATAGTTTAAGTCTTAATGCAGAACCATGTAGTACTTTTCTAGTCAACTTAAATTTTCCTTTCTTGGTCATTAGGTTTCTCCCCTGAAGATAACTCCATATTATCTTGATAACAAATTTTCTTGTTTTTGCTGTTTCTACAATTACTGCTCATAGTATGCTATTGAAACCCCTTTTTGCATAACAATTGCTAATGTGTTGATTAGGCATATTGGTCTATACGCCATTTTTCTGCTTGCTTCCTTCTTCTTCTCAATTAATACTACGTTTGCCTCCTTGCCGAAAATGTTTTTTCCTTCAGACATCTGATTATTATTTGTGCTATCTCTCCATAGTTAATGACAAAATTGACTTAATATTTTTGAGAGATACTATTCTATATTTAGTCTAACGCGGAGCAGCACATTTACATGCATTGAGACAACGCATGCATTTTCATTCTTGAAGACACAGGTAAGCTTAGTGCTTTTAAACAAACATTTTTTTTCGCAATTACATATTTGGTTAGTAACTACCAATTAATTCAAACATGTAAAAGAGCCATATTAATCTTCCTCATGTGGTTCACAAAAATTATGACGCAAAAACGTATGATACTTTAAATAAGCAACCGGACGAACCATATTTTGTAGATAATTCAGCTAGTAAGATGGCGCAAAGATTAGGTCAACCAATAAAAAGTACAGTGTGAAATCTCACAGTAGATGATTGATTCACTAGTATGGAGCTACTTGAAACTTTGTTGAACATTTTTAAAATAACATTACTGGGAACAATCGGAAAAAATAAACGACGGTTGCCACCAGAAATATCGAATCTAATTAGACGACCAATAAAAACAAGCATGTTTGGTTTTGGAAAATTTGCAGCTGTAGTATCATACATCCCAAAAAAAAAACAAAATAATAATAGACTACAACATAACAAAAAGAGGGGTCAACACCGTAGATAAGTTATACGCCGCTAACTATTGTGCAAGAAATACCAGAAGACAACTAATGGTTATTTTCTATGATTTACCAAACTCTGCTGGATAAATTCTATAATTATTCATGCTCTATATAATCCAGAAGATTCTATAACACGTAGAAAATTTCTGCGTACGCTTTCCTTTCAATTAATAGAAAATCATCTTTGTGCACGTTCTTTATTAACAAATTTACCAAAAACATTAGGTCTAAAATAAACAAAATAATTGAAAATAAAGAAAACAAACCTATAGCAGAAACCAGTGCAGCTAAAAGAGGTCGCTGCAGGAGCATTCCATCAAAATTTGCGCAAATTTGTTACGCCAAGGACCAAATTTTTGATTCATCAATCAATCAATTTTAATTTAAAATTTTTAATTGTTTTAAAATACAGTATTATTTTTCTTGTTAGTATTTATGTAAGTATTAAAACATATTTTTTTATAAATACATAATAAATTTATCCCATTAAATAAAATTTTTTCTAAATTTTTGCCTATAATTACTGTGCGGATTGTCAGTCCGCTGTGAGTATTCATGTTACGATGACACCACGAGTTGCGGAAGGTTAATTTAAAAATTGTGCTGAACTTCGCCTATTTAATTTATTATAACTATTTAATGAAATAAAGACATACTAGTATTTATTATAACACAAAAATGATTAAAACTAATTTATTCTCAGTTTGTTTAGCAATTTTCTATAAAATTTTTATAAATCTACATTTAAACTAAATTGCATAAACCAGTATTTTTGTATATATGTATTTATCAGAACAAATTATACATGTAACAAAAAAAAAGTGAATAGTTTTTAATTAGTTATTATCTGTGCATAAATAAAAACATCAATGATACATGTTAATATCGTTGAACTCGGGGCTTTTTACAGCACTGAAATATCCTGTGAATAACCGCGCAAATAGCATAATCAGGTATATAAGCAGTAACGATGCCGCAATAGTTAAATTATTTGTTAATACATTATATTAACTTACAGTGCATTAAATCTTTATAATTAAATTTAATAATGTATAAAATTATTATCAGTTTTATCTTCTGCTTTGCATTAGTAAATTCTTACCCAGCAAACAACTTTGAATATGACATAATCGAAAACGAAGATGGTCAGAGGTTTTACGTAGTTCCAATTGAAAGCTTCAGTCAACATGAACGCGTTCGTAGGTAAGTCAAAAAACATAAACGTAAAAGTAGAACAATTTTTGAATTCTATCATTATTATTTAAACGGCACTAAAATTCTCAATCTTAATTGCTAAAAATTAATAACTAGCTTTAAACCATTTTTCAATCAAACTTTGCAATAATATAAAGTTTATAACAAACAATTTTGTTATTGTTATAAATACAAATGATTTTATTTTCATATAAAATATATAAGTTATCTGCAAATATACATTTAGGTTAAGTTAAGGCTTTAAGAAAAGATTGTTCCAAATGTAACTATTTTATTACACTACAAAGTAAATAAATATGTACTTTAAAATCTACAGTAAAAATATATAAACTAAAAAAATATATATTATATCTTTTTTAGACAAACAACCGGTTCTGTTGACTCAACCGGAGTTGGAATATCTCACACTGGAACACTATTGAATAATAACAATCATCGCTTAGATGGAACCGCTTTTGCAAACAAACAATTTGGTGGACCAATCACTACTGGTGGAAATTTAGATTATATTCATAAACCAACAGGTAAAACATTTAATAAATAATAATTATTAAAATAATTAAAAACCTTATCTACATTAAAAATTTATTCTTTTTTTAGGAAGTGGTGCATCCATTGGTGCCTCAAACTCTCGTGGACTTGGGACTGACTTTGGAGCTAAAGCAAATTATAATTTCTATAACTCAAGAGATGGGAGAACATCTCTTGGAGCTACTGGAGAATACAGTAGACATTTTGGAGGACCAGGTGGCACTGGAAGACCTAATTATGGCGCCTTCTTAAATTTCAATCATAGATTTTAAACAATAGTTTTAAATTTAATTAAGACTGACATGTGTGATATTATCCAATTTCTATAATAAAACTTTTCTATTTTTATTTAGTTTTGTTTAATGAGTATAAAGAAATATATAAACATATTTTGCGTTCAACAAAAATGAAACAATATGAAGTTACTTCTTCATTCATATTAAATTTTTTTAAATGAAAGTAAACAACATTTATAGAAGTAATTTAAACTTTCAAGTTTAATATAGCAAAAAAGTTACTACTTAATAAATATAAAATTAATAAGACGATTCATTGAATTACGTGCACCTAAATGCCCTCTATAATTCAAGAAATAAAAAGTAAAGTATAATGGTGTCAAGTCACATGATCTTTTTTAACTATCACAATAAAGACGTGATTTAAGTAGTGCAAAAATCTGCGCTGGTGTTGTAAAGTCATTAGCCAATTTGGATCAGCAGCAATTAACAGCAGTTTGTTATTTGATACGGCTGATTTATAGTTATAACGTTATCTATGGTTATAACTGGCAAAGTTTATAAATGCTACAGATTCTAACCTACAAATATTGACGTACTGCAAAATTTGCCAATATGGTTTTTAAAAGGGTGCTATCATTTACAAACTAATTATAAATAAAACTTTTAATTATTTCAAAAAGTTCATTAATGTAATGGCTAACTATAATTTTTCTGTCGACAAGAAAACTATTAATAAAATAAGACAAATTTGTAATCAAGGCCTGTATAAAATGCTTTGAAATTGTCTAGAGCTACTGCAAGATTTTCTCTATTTTGGTTTAAAATAGAATTCTATTTGTTACTAACAAATGTCAGAAGATCTGTTCTCAAACGTTTTCCATCCATATTGAGTAGCCGATTTTCAAAGAGTTTGCACAAATTTGACAGTAATGCAGTTGGCCTATAATTTAAAAAATCAAACGTCTCCCTTTATAGGTATAATTCAAAAATGTAATATTGTTTAAATAATAATTCAAATATTTTAGTCAGAATGAAAGCAATTCAGTTGCAAATTTAATAATAAGCAGAATTTCATTTAAATCTAATGCCTTTCTGGTACAATAGAAAAATTTAAAACAGTAAAATTAAATGCAAATTTGTTTGTAAAAATATCTGCTTATTATTTTAAATTTGTAACTAAATTGTTTCGATCATTTTAAGAAAGAAGTATTAAAAACGTTGTTTATGGAAAGCTGGGAAGTACAATTGACTTTGTTCATGTCAATCCTTTTTCAGATTGTATTAGATTGTCACAACGTTTACAAGATTTTTTAGAATCCTGATGATGACATTACACAAAAAAATATGTCGGTTCATTTTGAGACACCGTTTATGTATTAATTGTTGATCACCTTTATGGGTTAATATGACCAATACTCAAATTTTTATAAAAAAGTATATGAAGAATCTACCTAGTTATGAAAATAAAAAGTTACAAGAAACAAAATTTTATTTTTTCACATAAAAACTATTAACACTAATACACTTATTCCAATGTTTTTCTATTATAACTACACCTTAAAATCTTTTGATAGTTCTGCAAAATACACAGCGTTTTACAAGTCGCCATTCAATACAAACGGCCTCTTAAGTGTTTTTTGAGTTTGAGAAAGAGATAATACTCGCAGAAGGTGAGGTAGAAACTGTAAGGTAGATCTAATTAAAACCAATTCTCACAATTCTCACTTTATGCACCCTGCAGAAACAAAAGTTTCTAAGCTTAATTATGAAGTATTTTCCATTTCCGTTGTAGACATTCCCAGTTGTTATAATCCTTCTCAGCATATACTTAATTGATAAAATCCCTTCAGCATCCCAACGTTTTTGAGTGATGAAGAACCCTTATAAACCATAGATTCTTGTTTTGTGGAAAAATCCCAATAATGCACCCTCTCATCCCCAGTTACAATTTTATAAAAAAATCTTCATTTAAAAATAATGCACTCAATTGTTCTTGCAAATTGCTAAGCAGCTCCGTCGTGCATTCCCAAATCTTCATTTAAAATATTAAAGACTTGTTTCTGATATTCTTATTTCTAAAGCAATAACTAAAACTTTTCCTCAGCAGTCAATCAACACCAACTCTTCAAATATAGTGTTGTTCATTCCTGTTTCCAAAAGTCTTCCATACTTTGAATCATCATCAATTCCCTGCCCTATTTGGTTTGAACTATTAGCATCCATATGTGACTTGAAAATAAAATAAAACAAACTATTTTCTTTATATACTGCCATAATTCTCTCAGGGATACTCTTCGGGCTTCAGCCATCTTTTGATAAAAAAAATCATAAGGTTCCTGTGTTCAAGTTGCAATTCACTCATTTTCGCCTCTTTAACTTGATGAGAGATGACACTATGAAATGTCACAGTAACTTAACCAATTTTTTGAATAACATTATTTTCATAGCTAAGTAGTTACTATAAAAAACTCTTGAAGTTTTATATCATTTGGGTAGATTATAAACAAAAGAAGAACAAGAACAGAACCCTAGAAAACTGTTTGATCATGTTTACAATATTTAATTGTTAAGTAATACTTTATAATCTACAAGATTAAATGCTTTTCTTATACCAAATTTCAAATTTGATGATATTCTCATTTATATCTCTTAACATAGCAGTAATGGACATTTAAATAAGAGCATCATGCATGTAAAATTGTATTCGATAAGTAATACTATAATAATCCAGACGTCCCTTTATATTGTTATGATTATGATCCGCTACAAGACACACAATTATTCACCCAAAATACAAATCTTGCTAAGAATTCTAATAATTATCAACTAAAAGTTCAGAAATGTAGAGCCAGAACATTTAAGAAAAATCAATGTTCACAGACTGCTTAAATTTCGTTTTCGGTAATTCCTAAAATATAATAAATTCAAAATAAATAAAATTCTCCAAAAAGTATTATTTAACTTAAATTATTTTTAAATAATTAACATTCAAACAGAAAATAAAAAATACCTGAAACTTTTACAAAACAAAAGCTATAGACCCATGTAGTACCAGATTCACCATTTCGTCGGTAAAACAAAAAATTGTCAAGCTGTATATATAAATATATGTATTTATAATAATTTTTATGTTTTTACAAACTATAAACCACAACTCTTCTGCTGATTCCTACAGATAATAAATAAAATGCACATTAAATCAACTTTAGATGATTTAAACTAGTAACGTAGAGGTTTAATAGATTAAAGAAAATAAAAAACGCACAAAAAGCAGCAAAAGTGCTGAATTTGCATAATTGTTCAATAATATCCTTAGTTTTTTTCAAACTTTCCAGTAATTTCATTGAATTAAATTTTTTTGTCTAATTCCTCAAAAAAGTTTTATAAAATTTTCTTTCTTCATTTCGGACGTTTCAATAAGTTTTAATATTTCAAAAGAATACTGTTATAAATAATACTCTCCATAGTTAATGTAAAAATTGACTTAAAATTCTCGAGAGGTACTCGCCTATATTTACTGTCAAGTGCGGCAACACCTTTGCATGCGTTGGAACCTAATGCATAACTATTCATTATAAACGCAGGTAAGCATAGTGCATGCAATGCCTTAACATTAACAAATTTGCAGCAATTAAATAGTTAGTAAAGGGAGCATGGCGCAGGGTCTAGACATCCGACGGCTGCATCAATAATTGTGGGTTAAAATCTCACAACAGAAACCATTTCAAATGTTTATACGCTCTTCCATTCTTCGACCCCTCTTGTCAGCTTGCGGATTTCATGACTAAAATTCTTCTCTAGTCCGAAGTAGATGAATAATTTTCCAAGTGGTTCGGAATCCACTTTAAACTGTAGGCTCACACGTAATGTAAGTTGGCAGCATTATGTGCTAAAAATCGATGTGCTTTTGAAATAAGAGTACCTTGGAAACTTTGTAGAAAAAAAAGCATACTTTACTAATGCAGCCAGATTTATAAAAATCCGTCCAATAGAATACACTATTCTGAGTTTTGTAAAAATCGTGTAAACCAACTTGATCACAAAAACTATCAACATTTGGTATGTGATGTGTTTGTATTTCTTAATGTTCTGGTTGCTGGAAATCGTGGTTGATTTATGGAACAGTAACGGTTATAAAAACGTCAAAACTTAAAACTGTGAAACGTTAAACATATAGGCTCAAACCTCTTGTATATATTTATTTATCATCATTTATGGTTTAATTTTTGTCATTAACGCTAATGACTAGTTATATTTAATTATCAATTTGTTTTATTTTATTAACACCTCTCAGCAGCTGACAAATTATATGTTCAGTTTTAGTTGTTATAAATGTTTGTATAAGCATATATTTATTTATTAGATGTCAATAAGTTTTAATAAAATACATTACGCTAAAAAATAGGTTATTATGCTAAAAGTTTATCAGGTAGTTTATTAGAAGTTAGATAATAATGCCCTTAAGCTTATGAAAAGTTTAATTACTTTGAAATCTATAATTAAAAAGTGCACACATCGTTACAAACACAGTAATTTTGGAGTAATAAAACTTTCACATTTTAGATTAATAATAAATAAATAATAAGTAGAATTAAAATTATTATAGAAGAAAATTATTGTTTATTTGATCAGATATAAAATTTTAGTGTCTAAATGTTAATAGTTTTGGTTTTATTATATTTATAATTTTATACTTCAATTTTTAGTTAAATAAAAAAAGTAATCTTTTCAACATTTTTATTTGTGTCTTTAATAACTGGTTAATTACATTTTTACGTTTTATTATTTTTTGACTACTCTGTTTATTAAAACAATATTTTGATTGTAACCAAAACTTTCTAAGATAATTCCTAATATAATTTTTCTAAAATTGAAAAAATCATACGGTATAATAAGTTCTGGTAAGGTATTGTCCAGGTTACCTTTTACGCAATTTTTTATTAAGTCTTAATAATGTTTTATACTTTGATATCAAAATCAATAAAGATGAAAAAGCAAAAAATAATTATCTGTTTAAAGAATAATTATCAAAAGTAATTAATAGTAGTAAAAGAAAATTATATACATTCGACTTTTTTAATAGTAGAGTAAGAAAAAAAAAAACATACACAGAATGTAAATTTCCTTCAATGGTTGATCAAATGGTGAAGATTAATGCGGAACGTAATATCAATGATATTCCTAGTTTGGCGCTTAAATATTACGTACTCTTATTGTGGATATGCGGAGGAATTGCAGAATGTATAAAAACTTTACTAAACACCTCGTACTACCAATTGAAAGCTACAAAGAACCAAAAGACATTAATATCAACAGTAGACAAATTTTAGATTTATGCCAATTACTAAACAACCTTGCTATAGCAAACACTTTTATGAACACAAATGTACGTCAAGAAGAAATAAAATCATTAAACATTTTGCCGTGAGAAACCCGTACATACCAGCGATCAACTAGCGGTTATATTTCCATCTCTCTCTATTTTTGGTTGTTTGCTGAAACTCACGAAAACGTATCGGTTATAAACTATTGTAATAGGATCTGTCAAAACGGTCAATTTTAAATATTTTAACCAAAAAGTTTATAAAAAATATTTATTTTTGTTGATTGATATTTATTAATCAATTATATGAGGAATTTAGAGGTAATTACGTAATCAAAATCTTAGATTAAAACTAATAAAAATAAATGTAATATACTACTTAATATTTAATAAAATATTGGCAGGCTCAAGGGCGTTTCGTTTAGGGGGGGTATAGCTATCTATCTTAATTTAAAAAAAAAATTATGACAAATAATTAAAACTAAACTATTGCGCAGTTTTTTTAGCGTTTTCGTAATAAAAATAATAAATCTTATTTTTAAACTTAATTATATAAATTGTTATTTATTATATATATAAATAAATATATATGCAAATTCAAAATGTAACACAAAAATATAACATAATATTTTATTTGTTATTATCAACTAATAAACAAAAACATGACACATGCTAATATCGTTGAATTCGGGGCTTTTTTTAGCAAAACAATCCTGTGAATAACCGCGCGAATAGCATAATCAAGTATATAAGCAGTCACAATGCAGTAATAATTAGTTTATTTGTTAATACGTTATATTAACTTACTATACACAAAATCTTAATATATAAATTCAATAATGTATAAAATTATTATAAGTTTTATCTTCTGCTTGGCATTAGTAAATGCTTACCCAGCAAACAACTTTGAATATGACATAATCGAAAACGAAGATGGTCAGAGGTTTTACGTAGTTCCAATTGAAAGCTTCAGTCAACATGAACGCGTTCGTAGGTAAGTCAAAAAACATAAACGTAGAAGTAGAACAATTTTTGTAATTGTGTAAACAACTACATTAAAAGTAATTAAATTTAAAAAATTAATTAATTATCTTTTTTAGACAAACAACCGGTTCTGTTGACTCAACCGGAGTTGGAATATCTCACACTGGAACACTATTGAATAATAACAATCATCGCTTAGATGGAACCGCTTTTGCAAACAAACAATTTGGTGGACCAATCACTACTGGTGGAAATTTAGATTATATTCATAAACCAACAGGTAAAACATTTAATAAATAATAATTATTATAATAATTAAAAACATTAACTACATTAAAAATGTATTCTTTTTTTAGGAAGTGGTGCATCCATTGGTGCCTCAAATACTCGTGGATTTGGTACTGACTTTGGAGCAAAAGGAAATTATAATTTCTATAATTCTAGAGATGGAAGAACATCTCTTGGAGCTACTGGAGAATACAGTAGACATTTTGGAGGACCTGGAGGCACTGGAAGGCCAAATTATGGCGCCTTCTTAAATTTCAATCATAGATTTTAAACAATAGTTTTAAATTTAATTAAGACTGACATGTGTGATATTATCCAATTTCTGTAATAAAACTAATCAAACATACTAAATTTACTACGGCTGCAGGCAAGAATCATCGGCAATTGTCTACCATTTCATTATTTTTTCACTTCTTTCAATATAAGAAAAGTCGTTACAAAACATGCATAAAACATAAAAATAATAAAAAATATATTACACTACACATGCCGTAAGAAAAAAAATCAAAACAAATCTATCATAAGCTCAGTAGATAATTTATAACTTTTTTAATTAAAATATATTTAACTCGCATAAAAAGTGTGTTAAATATTTGGTAATTGTTTATTAAATTTGAAATGTTGTTGTATGCTTTAATATCAATATATAGTAGAGATTATTCATAAATAGTAACCTTCAATGGTATTTCTTGTAAATTAAAATCCATGTAAGATTCAAAGTTATACATTAATTAATTTGTTATGATAGATTAGAAAAATGTTTAAGTTTTCTAAATTCGGTCTTGGATTGAAATTATGTTAACCGATGCATTAGTTATCTTGGCGCCCGTATACATGTAATTCCCTATACTGGCAGGAGATATAGAGTCTTCTTAAAATATTACTAAATTTTTTAAGATTTATGAATTACATATTCATACCTGCACAAACTGAAACACAAATATTCGGTTAATATTACATAACATTCCCCAAGCAACAATATCAATAATTGAAAATAAGCAAAAGAATACATTCTTAATAAAGACAAGATTATACAAAATTGTAAAACCTAAAAAACAAATTTAAAAAGATTTAGATATATTTGTTGTTGACTTAAAATTGATCAAATTTGCAAGTTCCCCTGTTTACAGATTCTAACCAAGAAATTTAAATTTATCGATCTGTGAAAAGTATGAAATATCAAGGGTCATATCATCTGCAAAACTTTTAATAGAATTTTTGGTTATTTAAAGAAGTTTTTTATTGTAAATCTGGAATAGAGTCGGCAAAAGAGCAAAACATTAAAAAACACCAGCATTTATGATTTTAGGGCCAGAGTTAAAACCAATTCTAGTTATAACTAAAAATAGGTGATTTGCTAAATAAGTCGATTAATATGTATTATGAGAAGAAGCAAAAATCGTAGCTTGTTGACAAAATTATGTCATCAAAAAAGTTTGAAGTTGCTTCATTTGAGATGCGGTAGTGCCCATTACAAAAGTAATCTTATCAAAAAAATGTACTTTAATAAATATGCTTTTATAACCAAAGACTTAGATTTCATCAGTCAAAAATATGCTTGTTGTTTGTGGATGTAGGCACAAACACCTCGTTGATCAGCAGATAAATGATTGAGATGATAATCGGAATCTAGTAAAAGCAATCTAGATCTTTATAAAAAAATGTTTTGCTTGGTTCTCAATGTTCAATAATGCTGATAATCATATTTTAAACTATTTTTTTAACCATAAATTAAATTAATTTTCAAATCTTAACGGCAAATTCACACTACATCGCTGTAAAATAACGATTGATAGCTATTAAATTAAACCACATTCATATCATCAATTCCATTGTTGAATACAGCAACAAAATTAACGTAGTATAATTCTATTAAAAACTTTCACTTGCAATAGTTGTGATTTCATTCGCCTACTGCTTTTTTGTTTTGAACTAAACCGACACAAACGCTGATATAAGGCAGTACATTACAATAATTAAAAATGGTATGGCATTTTCAAGTAAGCTTAAAAAATGCCCAAAAACAGAAGCTTGAAAAACCTAATAGCCATGTTTGAAATATTTAATTGTGTTAAACATAATAACGTCACTATCACTCCATAACTATTCAGTGATATTTTATAACCTGCAACATCAATTTCAACATAAAACTAACATAATTAGTAAATCAAAAATGCTATAATGATTATATATTTGAAATAGAAAATAACATTTCTACCGATAGTTCATGTTTTTGGAGTCATGTAAAAACAGTTAAGAAAACAAATGGGTATCCAAACACTATGTTTCTAGATGACAAAATCAGTAATAAAGGCTCAGATACAGTTAACTTGTTTGCGGAATACTTTTCAGATATTTACACAAAACCGATTGTCAGCGATTTTCCTAAACAAAATCTCACAAGTTGTTCAATAAGCTGAACGGACGTTTTTGATGGTATTAGTCATCTTAAGAATTCTTTCTCTTGTGGCCCAGATAGGATTCCTAACTTTATATTAAAAGCTTGTACATTTACATTGTGTAAACCTTTACATTACCTTTTTAATTTGTCTTTAAACTTAAGTGTGTTTCCAGACTTTTGGAAAACTAGTTATATAACTCCGATTCATAAATCCGGCAAAAGAGAAGATATTAAAAATTATCGTGGAATAAGTATTCAATCCGCTATTCCAAAACTTTTTGACTACTTATTTACATTACAATTATCATGGGAATGCCGTAATATTATTATTGATGAGCAACATGGCTTTTGCCGTGGTAAGTCCACAGTAACAAACTTAATTTGCTATCAAAATGATATTATTAATGCCTTGGAAAATAATACTCAAATAGATTGTATTTATACTGATTTTTCCAAAGCATTTGACCGCGTTAATCATCTTCTACTTATTCAACGCCTAATTTCAATTGGTTTTGGTGAACATTTATGTGCATGGATATACAGCTTTTTAAGTGGTAGAACACAATTTGTACGAATAAACAACTTTATTTCCTGTCCAATCTCTGTAGAGTCTGGGGTACCCCAAGGATCTCATGCGGGTCCTTTGCTCTTTCTACTTTTTATAAACAACATTACTAATTGCATTAAAAATAGTAATTGCAAGCTGTTTGCTGATGATCTAAAAATATATAGAGTTGTTGAAAATGTTCAAGATCAGATATTGCTACAAGAAGATCTGTGCAGACTTTTTCAATGGTCTATCAATAATCAACTTAATCTAAATATCAATAAATGCTGCACTATATCATTTACAAGATCTAAAAATATTTTAAATTACAATTATCATATTGACAACCTTTCTTTAAAACGTGTCAAAGAAATTCGAGATCTGGGAGTTATATTTGACTCTGAATTAACTTTTATAAATCATATTAACAGTACAATTTCCACGGATATAAAATGCTTGGTTTCATCAATAGATATGGAAGCGATGTAAGAATACTAAAAACTCTGTTTTGTTCATTAGTACGATCTGGTCTTGAATACTGTTCAGTAGTATGGTCGCCTAATTATAACATACACATTCAAAACATTGAAAAAATTCAAATAAAATTTTTAAAACAAGCTCATTTTAAACATAATACTAACTTAGAAAATTTTGATGCAGTTAGTACTCTTGCCATTCTTAATATGGATACATTAGAAAAGAGACGTTTTCTTGCAGATATGTCATTTTTGTACAAATTATTAAGTTTTGATATAAATTGTCCAACACTTTTAAACCTTATAGACTTTAACACATTGCATATTACCAGAAATAGTTATCTATTTAAAATTAAGTTTCATTCTACTAACTATGGTTTTTACAGTCCCGTCTCTAGAATATTACGCAATTATAATACTTGCGATGTTGATATTTTAAAATGTACATTTTATCAATTTAAGCAATGTGTAAAGCAAATTTAAATTTACTCATAACATTATTGTTAATTAGTTATGTATACATTTATAGTATTATGTATGTGTGCGTGTGAGTGTGTGTGTGCGAGGGTGAGGGTGTGTGTGTGTGTGTCAATTTAGTTTTAACAAATTATTATATTATAGTCTTTTGTATTGTTATCTACATTGTAAACTGGAGTTATCCGTAATAAAGTATTATTATTATAAAAATTACTAACTATTGCATCAATTGCCAACTCAAACAAAAACCAAATTAGTATGATTTAAATAAATTACATTAATAATTAATACAAAAGACTTGTCTTCAATTTTTTTTTTAATGTGCAGACAAATTGGTAAAATATATATACAGGCTGTTTCCTAAAAAAACGCCGAAAGCTATAATTTTCTTATTTTAAATTTTAAACCCAACAAACTATATATATATTCTTAAATGGCAAGAAATAAGCTATCTTTTGACGTTCTCAGTTTGTAAATATAGTTTACCTGTTTCGAGTAACGATATCCATCATCGTTATTTTAAATGGAACACCCCGTATATTTTTCATATTTTGATTCAAGGTGAAATTCTGCATACAGCAGTGTATTCCATTTATTTATTTGTAGACGGAAATATTAAAAAAATAATTATAAAATGTGCAAGAAAAACAATCGTAAATACTGAAATATTTTATTGAAAAAAAACTACAGTGATTGTTTGGTGCGGTTTATGGGCATCGGGCCGTACTTCTTCAAAAATGAGGTCGGCCAAGCAGTTACCGTAAATGGTGTTCGCTATCGCAAGATGATAACGGACTCCTTATAGCCAGTCATTGAGGATATGGACCTGGACAATATGTGGTTCCAACAGAATAGTGCCACTTGCCACACAGCCAACAAAACGATGGCTCTTTTGCGCAAGAAATTCAATGGCCGTGTTATCTCACGTCGTGGCGATGTTAATTGGCCGTCACAATAATGTGATTTGACACCGCTGGACTTCTTTCTTTGGGGACATTTAAAAGCAAAAGTGTACGTAAATAAGCCAAAAACAATTCAAGAGCTAAAAAATGAG
This sequence comes from Tachinus rufipes, assembly GCA_963932245.1. NCBI lineage: Eukaryota > Metazoa > Arthropoda > Insecta > Coleoptera > Staphylinidae > Tachinus > Tachinus rufipes. Next base: position 62,561,308 of record OZ010745.1, on the reverse strand, counting down.
ATAATTCGGCATATTAACGACATTAAACTTCAATTATGTCTCAGAGTCATTGAAAATATCGACCATCGGATAGAAGTATGCCACCGAAGCCGTGGCGAGCATTTGGCCAATATTTTGTTTCACACATAATTGTCATAGATCCTTCTATAATAATAAAAAATATTAAGATAATTCTCTGAAAACTTTTTGTTTTATTTACAATAAACATCGTGCGTTTTGGTTGGACCACCCTTTATATTAAACTACACCAAAGCATTTTATAATATAAATCATCGTATGCTTCCCAGTATTCTAAAATGCCTTGAAAATAATACAACTTAACATAATATTTACCATGTTACTTAATACAATACTAATATAATAAAGAGTGTCTCAACAAGCGCGCCGAATTTAATTAATAAATAAAAACACATTTTTTTAATTAAGAAAATATTTTTATTTTAACTTAAAGAAGAATAATTGCAATTAAACATAAAATAGAACATCCATTAAATGACCACCACAAAACCTCTGACACAAGGTCATTCTTTTTATAACATTATTTATAACGTTTTCGCATAACAGTGGCTTTATTTAAGATGTTCAACTCTGTGGCTTGTTTGCATACACCTTTTCTTTCACGTAGCCCCAGAGAAAAAGTCTATCGACGTTAGGTCGCACAATTTTGGTGGTCAATTTTGATAGCCAAACCAAGAGATCAATGACAAAGCCTAAAAACTTGGTCCGCAGTAACACCATTGTTTCGCATGCTATATGGCAGGTAACACCGTCTTTTTAGAATAACACGTCCTCCACATCAATTCAATCTAACTGGAGCCACAGAAACTAAGTTAATATTTCGCGATACTGCACACCATAAACAGTTACCGCAATTCCAGCTGCATTTTCAAAAAAATAAGACCCAATCATTCCGCCAGCCCAAAATGAGCACCAAACAGTTACTCGCGACGGATGCAGTGGTTGTTCGAGTATTACACAAGGATTTCAGCATCCCAATTTTGACAGTTCTGCTTATTTACGTACCCGTTGAGTTAAAAATGTCATCTGAGAAAATAATTTTCTTTGAGATATCCGCAATAATTTGGTGCTGCTCCAGCACGCACACAACAAATCCACGGCGCTGCGCATGGTCCGGTGGCTTTAGTTCTTACGTCAATTAAACCTTGTATAAGTGCAAATGCAGGCAAAGTTCAATTCTTAACCACTTTACCAAATAGAAGTGCCTGAACTTTCGGCCACACTTTCCCTCACCGCGGCTATGTTTTTGAGAAACCGACCCAGAACAGAAACGAACAGTGGTCTTCTTATCCACTAGCGTAAATTTTGTCTAATTTTTTTTAATTAAATGGCAAACTGCCAATTATCTCATCTATTACAAACCGGCTGTTGTATATCATAAAATAATTAAAAACCAAACTTCAAAATACTTTTTGATAAAGTCGTCACACTCGTCAAAATTATGACTCAGATACTCCCTATAGGATAGAAAGAAAAAATTTAAAAGTAGTTTTAATTATCAATTGACCATTATCAATTAAGCTAAAAAAGGCATAAGGTGTAAGAACAGTAAATTGCTTTTTCAAAAATGCTGAAATCCACCATTTCCCATCAAATAGTTACAGATTATATTATAATAATATTATAGTCGGTACACACTTGCAACAATCTGCCGTACCGCAACACCGTCGCGTAACATCCTCGCGCAACATTTCCTCGCAACATGGGACTTTTCTAGCGTCCCATCGCTTGTCGGTTTTATGCCGTCGGATCAAAGGAACGTTGCGCGACGATGTTGCAGCTCTCTTTACAAGTTAGTACGGCAGGGCGCAACAATACGGCAATGGAACGGCATTGTGTTGCGGGAATATGTTACACGTCGATGTTGCGGTTCGCAGTTGTGTTGCGGAGTGATGGTACGCGACGATGATACGCGACGGTGTTGCGATACGGCAGATTGTTGCAAAAGTGTACGCAGTATTAGATTTAGTATGTAACAATTCTATGTAAAAAGTATAAAAAGAATAAAGATAATTATTGTTATTATTATTATTACTTCTACAAAATTGTACGAGGAAACGCCCACAGAAAGTTTCCAATAAAAGCAAATCCTATAAATTTGTTCACACGTTTATACATATTTGTATAAAATAGCCTACCGAATAGTACAAAAAAGACAAATTTTATGATGTGTTCATTGATATCTCTTATACTGCGTACACACCTGCAACAATCTGCCGTATCGCAACACCGTCGCGTATCATCGTACCATCACTCCGCAACACAACTGCGAACCGCAACATCGTCGCGTAACATACTCCCGCAACACAATGCCGTTCCATTGCCGTATTGTTGCGCCCTGCCGTACTAACTTGTAAAGAGAGCTGCAACATCGTCGCGCAACGTTCCTTTGATCCGACGGCATAAAACCGACAAGCGGTGGGACGCTAGAAAAGTCCCATGTTGCGAGGAAATGTTGCGCGAGGATGTTACGCGAGGATGTTACGCGACGGTGTTGCAAGTGTGTACGCAGTATTAAAGTAGCCGGAATAGACATTTAAATAGTATTTGATAATAATACGCCCTTTTAAAAAAAAAAGTCTTTATACTGTTGTGATTATGCTACCCTACAAGACATGTCACCATCTAAATTAATATTTACTAACAGTACTAAAAATGTTAACAGTTATACATTGACAGTTCAGTGATGTAGAACAAGAACATTTAAGACAGATTCTTTTAACCGAAATATCGACAAATAAAATAACTTTCAAATTTATTATTTCCCAAAAATTATAATCGGAAATGTTAAGATCAATGTCAACAGACTGCTTAAATCTCGTCTTCAGTAATTTCTAAATATTACATTTTAAAATAAATAAAAACTATCAAAAATTCTTGTGAGTTATTTGACTTAAATTATATTCAAAGAAATAAACATTCAAACATAAAACAAAAAGTACTTTTAAAATACAAGAAAAACAGAGATCATGTACAGACTAAACATATTGTCAGTAAAATAAAAAAAAGCGTAATAAAAAAAATAACTTTTAGAAAACTAATTATTTATTATTATGTAATTATAATAACTTTAATGTTTTTTTTTTCAAAATAATAAGTTGCAACGCTGCTACAGAAGTTCCTACATATAATAAATAAAATACACATGAAATAAACTTTAGTTGATTAATACTAATGACATAGAGGTTTAACGAATTAGACAAAATCTCAAAAACGCAAAAAACTAATACTTTAAAAAGCAGCAAAAGTGCTAAATATAAATATAAAAATATAATTCTACACATAACACAAAAAATAATAAATGGTTTTTTATTCGTTATTATCTATACGCAAATAAAAACATAATACATGCAAATACCGTTGAACTCGGGACTTTTTACAGCACTGAATAATCCTGTGAATAACCGAGCGAATTATAATCAACTATATAAGCAGTCACGATACAGTAATAGTTAGTTTATTTGTTAATACGTTATATTAACTTACTATTTATACAAAATCTTAATAATTAAATTTAATAATGTATAAAATTATTATCAGTTTTATCTTCTGCTTAGCATTAGTAAATGCTTACCCAGCAAACAACTTTGAATATGACATAATCGAAGATAAAGATGGCCAGAGGTTTTACGTAGTTCCAATTGAAAGCTTCAGTCAACATGAACGCGTTCGAAGGTAGGTCAATAAACATAAACGTAAAAGTAGAACAATTTTTGTATTTGTGTCATTATATCTAATTTAAACAGTACTAATATTATCAATTAGATTTGTTAAAAACTAATAACTCACTAGCTACTTTCATTCTTCAATAAAATTTTACAATTATTATATTTTTGTATAAAATATATAAATTAACTTCGTATTCACGCTTACGTTAGGTTAGGTTAGGTTAGGCCTCAAACATATTATTCATAATGTTTTCATTTAATTATAAAAAAATGATTTTAATACACTAAAAATAATTAAATAGGTAAAAACTACATTAAAAATATATAAACTAAAAAATATATATTATATCTTTTTTAGGCAAACATCAGGTTCTGTTGACTCAACTGGAGTTGGAATATCTCACACAGGAACACTATTAAATAATAACAATCATCGTTTAGATGGAACCGCTTTTGCAAACAAACAATTTGGTGGACCAATCACTACTGGTGGTAATTTAGATTATATTCATAAACCAACAGGTAAAACATATTATAACAATTAAAAATTTCATCTACATTAAAAAAATATTGTTTTATTAGGAAGTGGTGCATCCATTGGTGCCTCAAATACTCGTGGATTTGGGACTGACATTGGAGCAAAAGGAAATTATAATTTCTATAATTCAAGAGATGGAAGAACATCTCTTGGAGCTACTGGAGAATACAGTAGACATTTTGGAGGACCCGGTGGCACTGGAAGACCAAATTATGGCGCCTTCTTAAATTTCAATCATAGATTTTAAGCAATACTTTTAAATTTAATTAAGACTGTTATATGTGATATTATTTAATTTCTATAATAAAACTTTTTTATATTTATTTTTATTTTTAAATAATACTACAATTTTTCTACGTACACTTAAATGTCCTCTATAATTCAGAGAATAACATGTAAGAAATCTATTTGCTTGAAAATAATCACCTTTTATCTATCATTTTAAAAGTTTCAAAAGCTACTGCTAAAAAATAAAAAAAAGTATCAGAATATCAAACTACTATAAAAGACCTTTGAGCAAAAAAAGTCATTACATACTATACAGTATACATGCAAAAAAAAAATTAAATTTAGAACTTTGTTGTACTCATAGATACTCTCAGAGAAATGGTGGCATTTACTATTTCAAAACATTAGTCTAATGTATAATTAGTGTCCGTGTAACAAAAACTACATTTAATATGAGACTGCATGCGGACCAGACAATAGGCCAATATAATATAAATATAATACAAATATAATAATCTTTTAATTGCTGACTGCGACGACTGATGATAAGGTTTTATTTATTATTTTCTTACACTGCTTTTTTGTTTTAAACTAAACCGGTTGACTTAAATTTATCAATTAAATTTACCACAGTTATACAAATTTAAAATGTTCATTTTGGAACACCTTATATGTATAAATTGTTGAAGTTATTATAAAAAAAGTATATCAAAATAAGTATATTAAAAAAAAAAACATATCCAAAAACAGAACCCCGGGGAACTTCTTTAGTCATGTTTGAAATATTTAGCTCAAACTAATCAATTACTATTTTATTATAAAATGTTCAAAAATTGCTCAACTAGTGCAATTTAATACTAAATGTTCACATTAAATTAGACTAGATGAAGTTAGAGATATTCGTTTTATAATTTACATCATTGATTGTGTTTATAAGCACAAAATTGTTCTTCGCTGTCATACGTAACCGTAGTTATACGAGACACGCTGATTATTATAATTTATTAATTTATTTTATAACTCATTGAAATTAAAAGTGGTTAAAAACCCGCAAAATAGCTGCCAATTATTTTATTCATTTGCATTAAGCATTTTAAAAAGCACATAGTATGCTTCTAAATAATCAAAAAATATGTTTATTTTTTTAATTATTATTCAAAAAAACGTTTCGTTGAATTAAAAATAAAATTTGGTTAGATTAGAATTCTATAAATCAAATATGTCAATAATGTTTAACAGCTAATAAAACAAAGTTCCAACAAACTATAAATATATTTAATTTATATAAACTAGTAATAGTTATATAAACTAGTAATAGAAAACTACTTTTTATCATATTATTTATTCGTTGTAAAAAAAAACTCTAACAACAATCACCACATCATACGAATGTAAAATAAAAATTCAAATTAACTATTTTTTTCTTAATAAGGTTTTTAGTAACAAAAGTTGACGTTTTGATTAATAACATAATAATATAATTATTAGTAAAACAAAACTAAATAAATTAATGGTGCAAAGTAAATAAATTGTTTATTAATATTGATATTAATGTTGAAATTATAATTAAAAAATGTATTAATCCGGAATGTCTCACTGTTCTTCAACATGTTTTGAGCAAGCAGAAACTTATGTTTTGTAAATACTTAAATAATTTTCCCCAATAAACAACTCTTATTGGTTTTGGTGTTTGATATTTTTACTGGCATTGACACGCGACTGCTTTTACTCAATGGCATAAAACATTTACCTCCATCATCATTATCATCAAGAATGCAAACCAAGAATTATTCAACTTTATTATTCTTTCTCTTTAAAATGTACGCAATATTTAAAAAAAATAGTATTTTCTGGCCATTTTTAATATTAAGTGTATCTTTAACTAGAAAATATTTAGACCAAAGCGCAGAACTTTATATCTTGGTGAATAATTCGACAAGAAACATTTTCCAAATAAATATTCACTTTTTTTAATTCCACCAGCATCGTAAACTTTGCGCGATTTTGAGGGTAATAATAATAAAAACAATAAAACGTATAGTGGTGTGCATAATATGTATTCTAAATGAGACATTTTAAAACAACAGAGAACTAATCGAACAAATTAAAATATTTTTTCATGTGACAGAAAAAAAATCTTAATAATTATAATATTTCTAATAATTGTTTCAATTCAATTCAGATATGTATTTAGGATAAAAAAAAATTATATTTTGCTACCGTTCGGCATTGCTTAAAAAATGCAAAACTATTGCTCATCAAACAAAACATCTCTTTTAATTCTAATAACACAATATACTATTTTTAATTGGTTGTAAAAATAGAATAATTATTAAGAAAAGTATTCATATCAAATTATGAAAAATTAAGAAAAACTATAATGTGTATACTTTACCTATTATTTTCTAGTCGTAATAGTAAAACTTGTAAAGCTCAGCTCACCTGAAACAGAAAACAGTTAGATTCATTAAACAAAAATAAAATTATATGACATTTTTTGTTATTATTCATGTTAAATGTAAAGATTGCAGTTTAGTGTTTGTTAAGTCTGTTACTCTTAGATAATAATTTAGTCGCAGTAGTTGAGACAAAAATATGTAGTATATACTTTTTAAATGATAATCTGTGAGTCAAATACTGCATAGTATTACAAAAAGTTAAAACAATCTTTAATTATTTACATGTAATATTAATTCAAGTGATAAAATATTATGTGAATTACAAGGATATTTATGACATAATATTTTGCAGATATATTTAAAATAATATTTAGAACAAAAATTACAGTAAATTTATATTAAAAAACAAATATCAACAATATTTGCAGAAGATGTAATAAAGCGATCTAGACCAGTCAACATATTCATACGTACTTCAGCTTCGAGATTTTAGCGCCCACCAGCTATCCACACAGACATGACCAAGTGAGCAGTACAATACATCATAGGTTAGCCAAACTGCAGATAAGTCTCTATATTACAATTAAACTCCCATCAACGTACTCGAAAATAACACTCACAAATTATATTGGAACCATAACAGACAAAACCATCAATTGTAAAACCGCCCAGACATTACACTCATAGATAAAACGTCAGACACAACGTACATTATAGACATAACCATTCATAATTCATACAATCCTCAGACTTCATGAAACAAAAAACTAACTAAATAAATCCTGTTATGCCTGTTTAAAAGACAAAAAACTCCACTAGATCTGCTGAACAGGCAAGTGCTTAGGTATATAATACGTAACGCAAAGCGTTCTACAACAAGCACAAGCTTGTTTGCTTAACAAGAACTCAAGACATTTCCCTAACAAACAAAAAAACTATACAAATTATATATAATAATAAAATGCTATACTATAAAAGAAAACTCCAAACTACTAAAGAAAACTACAAAAATAAGAGAATTAATAAATAAACAATTAACAAAAAAATCGAAAACAAAACAACTTAAGAAATAGTAAAACAAAATGGAACAATAACTAAAATACCTTACAAATATTGAAAACACTCTAGCAGACAAACAAACTAACTAAAATCCAATTTGATCACACATCGCAACAAGAAAACTACAAAATAATAATAAAACTGAATAAAAACAAAATAACCGGCTTTTACAAAATTACAAATAACTTAATAAAACTAAATAAAATCACACACAATGACTACGGTCGATAGCCTATTGTGCAAAGCACAAAAATATATGTTTAATTTTGTACTATGTATGTTTATTATTTTTAAGAAACCGTAGTAGCAATTTTATTAACATAAAAAAAAACTTTACCAAAACTTAAAGCAATAGAAATAAAAAGCAAAAAACTTAACTTAATTTAACATACCTAAAAAACAGACTACAAAAAACTAAAGTAAACTCCATAGAAAGCAAACTATTACAAACAGAATACGGAATAAGGAATCCTACCACCAACATTTTATATTCTACATATACAAACTACATACTAGAATAAAACTACACGATACGTATTACCTATATGCCGATGACACCTGCATAATACACTCAAAACAAAACAAAATAGAAAAACTTATTGAAGCCGACATCATAAAACATGTTATATCATAACTATTAACGAGACAAAAACAGCATACATAATAACATTACATGAAAATCAAATTTGAAAGCTTGGAAATGTCAAAAGAATTATTTGAAATAGTTAATTTCAATGTAAATCACCTAATTTAAATTTGATGTATTTTTATCATATTTTATATTTTAGGCTCATAGACAACAATCATTATTTTTAGTTGTTGATTATATAAATTCTGATTACCCTGAATAAAAAAACAATTGCAAGAAACAGTATTTTTTTAATTGTTATTTGAAAATCAAATGTAAAAATCACAAGATCTCGGTGGACAATTGTGATCACATTTTCGAGAAATAACACAGCCAAAAAACTTATCTTGCAAAATTGCGATTGTTTCGTTGCTTGTGTGGCACGTAGCGCCGTCATGCTAAAAATAAACGTCGTCCACATCAATATCTTCCAATTCCAACCATAAAAAATCATTAATCATAGCTCGGTAGAGCCATCCATTCCCGTAACAGTTGCACCAGCCTCATTTTTATAAATGCAACAATTAACAATTCTGCTTATTAACGTAGCCTCCGAGGTAAAAATGAACCTCATCACTAAAGATAATTTTTCGATAAAAACCAGATCATTTTGATGCATTTGAAGGACCCAATCAGCAAAGATACGATGTTTAATGTGATCGACTAGCTTGAGTTCTTGTGTTAACTAAACTTTAAAAGCCTTAAGTCTTTATGCAAAATACGATGTAATGTCGTTTGTGGAATGTCTAATTCCAAAGATTGACAAAGAATCAACAAACCTGGGTTTTCTTCAACACTACGGGCCACATCAGCAATATTCTCATGTGTTCTTGAGCAATGCACACGGTTTCGATTCGTCACATCACAAACTTGTCCCAACAACTCAAATTTTTCTACTAGGTTTACTATTGCCGGCCGAGAAGGTGCTTTACGACGATCAAAAAGTGCTTTAGTTTTGCGAACTGTGACTGAAAAATGTTCACCATTTTTGTAGTGAATTTTAATAATTTCAATGCGTTGTTGAAGCGTGTATCGTTCCATTTTTAATAATGGCGTAGTTTTTACTTGTTAAATGTCAAAAGATAATAGTTTCAATATTGACAGCTGCCCAAATAGCCTGCCATTCAAAATGAAACTTCTTATTGGAAATTGGAAAACCATTTATTATCTTGAATGTCTACAAACACGTACATTCAATTTAGATTTACATCAAAATCCTCAATACTATAATTATATTATAGTAACGATACATACATGCATAATTCACAAAATCACTTGATCAATTGATTAAAACTCAAGTTTGTATCCAAATATTATATTATTTATTATATGATATTTATGTTGGTACATGTTAGCGCGTTAATTACATAATACTTAAAACAACGTCTTTATTTATAAATATTGTAATAATATGTTTGTTGGAAATAAAATTCCTTACAAAAAAAAAAAACATAATTAATGGGTTACTCATTCGCATATAATACCAGTGTTTTTCCATCATAATAATCGTTGAACTTGCAATTAATGAACTAATCGGAATTTCTCAATACTTAAATCGCGGGAATATCCTGTTAAATGCCATAGTTTCAAATATAAAGTCATATCATTAATCAATAAAATATAATTATACACTATAACTTGTTTGTGCAATATAATTAATTACAACACGGTTAAGATAATGAACACAGTATTACTTTGCGCCTTGGTAGCTTACCCTTACAATAATTTTGAATATGATCTACTTGAAGATGATAATACAAAAATTTATTTATTAATTCCCGTTCATAAAGTTGAATACTTAATCGTGTGAAAAGGTATATACAATTATTAATTTATTTTTTTAACTTTTTTATTAAAACCATAATAATTTATTCAGTCATTTTTTGTTAATATTATTTTTAGATAAACAGAGATTATTTTCAATAACAATAATCATCGATTAGATAGTACAGCTTTTGCAAATAAACAACATCATGGGTCATCAACAACCGGTGGTAATTTAGATTACAATCACAAACCTTCAGGTAAATATTATCATAATTTTTAACTTCCAATTTTTTTTTATCAGGTAGCGAATTGTCGCTTGGTGCATCTAATACACGCGGATTTGGAACAAATGTTGTGGCTAAAAGATATTATAACTTCCTTAATACAAATCAAAGAAAAACAATAGCTGGAGTTTCAGGGGACTAGGAGGTACTGGACCACCAAATTATGGAGCATTCTTAAATTCTCAAACATAACTTTTAAATTTGGCTGTTATTAATAGTGATAAATGTCATATTGTACTTTTTATACACAATAAATTATTAATTTTTTTAATAGAATATTTTAAAGAATTTAGGATGGTTGGACCTTTATTATTTTTGTGGTAATCCATAATAATAATAAAATAAAACACTATCTACTTTTTTTACCACAAATACTTTATTGATATAAATATATATTACTGAAGAATAACATCAATACAAACAAAAGTCCACAACTCAACTTTTGAAGGCCATTATCAAATGAAAACAAACTAACAAAAAAGTATTTTTGGTAAAAAACGTAGATAGTGTTTTATTTTATTGTTTTAAGCAATAAATAATTTTTGTCCATATTTATGTTTTTTTACTTCAAAATAGGGTATTTCTTAAAAATATGGTATTTCTTAATAATATATAATAACAATTTATCTATCACAATAAAGACAAGATCTTAAGCAGTTTATTGAAATTGATCCTATATAGTTGTAAACTATAAAGTCTCAAGAAATAATAAATTTATAAGCTAATTCAAATTCCAATGTGTCAAAAATCCGCCAAAAAATCTTAAACATTTCAATCCTGCAACTTTAAACTGTCAGTGAATAATTGTAAGAATTCCTAGCAAGTCTTGTATTATGATTACATATTCATTTAGATAAATTTCCATAAAAACATCTATAAAAAATAAGAAGTTCTATAATAAAAAACTGAATGGTAATGGCCGTTACTATGTGATAGTTCATTTTAAGATAAATAAAACACATTTACTATGTACTAATATCATATAATAGTATATTCGTGATATAGTACATAGTAAATATGTTTAATTTATTTTAAGATCTATAATGCTGCAGAGTACCTAAGAAATTAGTTAGTTTTGTATAAGTAATAATTAAAAAAAAACTCAATGTTTAAATAATTTAAATATAATAAAAGTTATTCAAAATTGTAACCCCAATAAATCTTTTCGCATCATCGCATAACTCCTACTCCTTGTAACAACTAAACCTGCACACAATTATTAAATTAACTATTAAACACTGCACAATAAGTAACTATAAATTTTTCTCTAGCAAAAATATCAAATCAAATCATGCTAGTACACTGTATCATTATAGATTTCCACAAAAAACAAATCGTGGTGCGGACATAACCTAACTAGTCCCATAGCTCCAGAACAAATAGATGATACCCTGAATTTTGAATGAGGAGCATACATCAACTTATAAAAAATAGTAACGCAACTCTGTTAACAAGCTTCCATTCAAATAATTCCATCAAGAGAAAAAAAAACTGTGCAATGTTAATAACGTCAGCCTAAAATCAGTAAAAGTGCAGTTACTAACAATACCAACAATGAATCTCATTAAAAAATGCACCTGAAGCGGTCACAATATGGCAAAACATCTTAAAAGTAAAATTAAAGTTTTGAAGTGTTGGTACGTCAAAACTTGTTTAAAGTCGATGATAAAAACAATATTAATATAAAAACTTGATCTAGATTGACGTCTACTTTTAAAACCATATTTTAGATCTAGTTAAAATATTTCAAAAAAGCTTTCCATCAGCAAATTCTATTTTTGTTTAACTTCAATAAACTTTTAGACACTCTTGTACTTAAATAACAATGTATCTATAGTACATCTTATAAAACAAAATTAGATAGATATGGTGATACGGTAAGACTTGTAAGTTTATAGAGTAGCCTTTTTAATTACATTATTAGATTACAGATAATTTGTCTCGTAGTAGAAATAGACAGACGTTAAATAAATGAATAAACAATGCGTTGTTTGTGCATATCATGTAATACACATAGCAGCTGTATGATGGATTTGTTTATACTAAGCCGAATTTGATATATCAACTTATTTTCTTTATTATTCAAAGATTTTAGCAAATACACTAACAAGCAAAATACACGACGATAATAATTAGATGTAGGATATTATTTGTATCAGGTTTAGAAATACACGTTATAATTTCATATACATTAAATCTATAAAATTAAATCTATACTAAATTAAATATCGAATATCGTTTTTCTGTCTGTCACAAATAAATTTGGTAAACTTATTAATAAATAACAACCAGTGCTAGATAATACAAAAATAAAAAAAAATATCTGTTCAAATACTAAATTTTATTTTTAACTAATAACAATTAATGACAAAGTTGCAATTATTTATGTTTGAATAGTTATAATCTTAATGTGAATAAAAAACATTAATCATATAATATCGTTGAACTCGGTACTTTTTGCAGCACTGAAATATCCTGTGAATACCCGTGCTAATAGTATAATTAATCAAGTATATAAGTAACCATTCACAGTCAGTCATAATCAGTTCTTTTGTTAATGCGATATTTAGCATACTGTGCACTAAATCTCAATTCAATTCAATTATGTATAAAATTATTTGCAGTTTTATATTCTGTTTGGGATTAGCAAACGCGTATCCAGCAAACAACTTTCAATATGACATAATTGAAAATGAAAATGGTCAAAGTTCCAATTGAAAACTTCCATCAACATGAACGCGTTCGCAGGTAAGTTAATATTAATAAATTATCATTCTCGTCATTTAATAAACTTAAGTTTGATAAAAATATTTCATTTATAAATAATAAAAGTTTCTTTAATGTTTTTCGACGTAAATATTCAGTTATTATAATTGTACATCTTTAAATCAATAAACTCAATAACCAATCATTCTCAGTTATCTCAATCGCAATCCTATTCTTCTTTGGGAGATAGACAATTTTATACTAAAGATTGCACAAGCATATTAACAAATTGTCTAATAAAACAAAATAAACACTACAATTCAATAAATAATATATTTTAATACTATGCAAAAGTACGTTATATTTTTTTTCTTTCTATTTAGACAAACATCGGGATCTATTGGTTCAGACGGAGTTGGTATATCTCATACTGGAACACTATTGAATAATAACAACCATCGCTTAGATGGAAGCAAACAATTTGGTGGACCAATTACTACGGGTGGAAGTTTAGACTATACTCATAAACCTACAGGTAAAAAAATAATAAAAACTCAAATTGCCCATATTAAGATTTATTTAAATAGGAAGTGGTTTATCACTTGGTGCCTCAAATACCCGTGGATTTGGTACTGATGTAGGTGCAAAAGGAAATTACAATATTTTTAACTCAAGAGACGGAAGAACATCTCTTGGGGCTACAGGAGAATACAGCAGACATTTTGGAGGACCTGGTGGTACTGGAAGACCTAATTATGGTGCCTTCCTAAACTTCAATCATAAATTTTAATCAATAATTTTAATTAAGACTGGCATACATATATGTGATATTATACATTTTTTAAAGTAAACCTAGCTTTTATTGACATTTTATTATTAAATAATTATAAAATCACCATATTATACCTGTATGTATATATTATGTAGAGTGAATCAAGAAATAAGCTGATTCATAGAAAAAAAGTTCATATACACACATGTCTATTTTTTTTAATTTAACTTAAATAATAATAATAAAATTAAAAAAACAAATAACATAAGATTTATGGTTTACATATCATTGACTAGCAAGCATTTTCAATCGATAAAACAATTTAGACATACACAGTTCGTAAACTAGGTAAAATTGGCGCATCTCAACCAAATATAAAATTTATAAAATTGATAGAACATTCATCTCTTTTTTTATATACAAAGTGTCTAAAAATTAACGCAAATATTATAAAATTTATAAAATTGATAGAATATCATCTCTTTTTACAAGGTGTCTAAAAATTGACGACCGTGCTTTTGAGATTTGTTTCAAGAGGCTAAAACAAATTGAAAATTATGAATTGGAAAAGGTGGGCCAATACCATAGCCTCCTAGATCTCTGTATCTAAATCCGTTAGATTACATTTTCTAGGGCTATTGAAAGAACAAGTTTACCGCAAACCTGTTCACGTACAAACAACTGCGTCAAAGTATTAAGAAAATAAAGAGCTATAATGAATTCAAAATAAAAATAAAAGAACATTATATATTAAAAAGATCAAAACAAAAAAATTAATAAAATAGATAACACAAACAACATAAATGACAAATAAGAACAATTGAAACATGAAATGGTGCACCAAATACGAAGCTCTGCAGCCATCCATACGGAGACGGTGTAGAGCAGCAAGTGGGGAGAAAACAAATGAAATATAAACAATAAAATGTAAATATATTATAATAAATAACAATAAAAAAATACCGAAGATGTAGTAGCTCGTATTAACGCTGCTGTGGCGTTAATAGACAATAATATGCTACAAAAAGTTCGTGATTCCATAATAAACCGTGTAAATGTTTGCCTTAAAACATAAAAACGCCTATTTAAACACATTGTAAGTGTAAACAGATGTGAACAATATCTTGTTTTCTTAATATTATTAGTTTTTAATAAAATTTAAAATTAAAAAAAAAAATTTTGTTTTTTATCAATAACTCTGTAAGGAGGGACAAACAAAAATTTGCACTCTTAACTCTTCAGAACACGCATACGCGGTCGAAAGCACCGTACTTTTAACAAATCTTCTCTAAAATTTGTAATCTTTAAGTTAGCGGCTCGCGCATTTAGATATGCCTCACTACTAATCGTAGCAAATCAACAGTATCCAATTTGCGATACGTAGGAGGTATAGTAACAAATCAAACCATAGTACGAGGTAAGGTCAATTCAACCATTGCGAGTGTACTGATGTAGTGTTTCAATTAGGGCTTTATCGAGAAGTATACAGATGGCTGATCTTTGAAAATAAAGATGATTGTAAAAATGAAAACATAGTGAAAAATTCAAACACTGATAGCAAAGTATATAGTTAAATAGTGGAATATGCATCCACCATCAAATCGGAGAAAATGTCAAAAGCAAAATATATTTCGGGGCTACCAAGACAACTCATAAAAATTTGAAAAAAAAACATAAAAATTAGGAGTCTTTTCTTTTTCACAAAGTTCTATTGTTGACAAAATTAACATATATATATATATATATATATATATATATATATATATATATATATATATATACGTAAAATACTATATAATATTAATTATTATTAGGTCTGTTCCAACATACGGTTTGGACAGTTTGCAAACCGTTCAAACTATGCACACAAACAAATTAGTGTGTATAAATGATTGCATAAGAATGACAAATATTTGTTTGTGTGCACAGTTTGGACGGTTTGCAAACTATCCAAATCGTATGTTGGAACAGACGTATTATTATTTCCCGTGCGCGGTCGATTAGACCACGGTGCGTGTGCTGACGTTAAAATTTACACCCTGTATACGGGCAACTAACGTAATACAATTTTTATAATAAAAATCAGTAAACACAAACCAAATGTACCACAAGATGAAATATTAAAACAAATATTTACAAAATCAAATTGTTCAATGTATTTATATATAAAAAGTTTTTCTCATCTTATACTCAAAAAATGATTCATAAAGACAAGTAATTGTAATTATTAATATTATAATTTTTTAATTTATTCGGTAAAATGTAAAAAAAAGATATACAAATCAAGTTTGTTTGGTATGTCCATTAGTAGCTTGTGTCAGTACTTGTCATATAAAGTTGAGTGTTTCAATTAAAAAACTAACCAAATAATTTTTCCAAACAAAAAACCTACAAACCTGACACTAGCATATGAGCAAAATTCACTGGTTGCAGCTCGTCTTTATGCTCAAATATTTTCTCAAACAAATTATAAAGAACGTAAAACTTTTTTGCGTGTCGTTCAGTGAGGTAGAATCGGCAAATAAAAAAAAAACCTAAGCACATTTTAAATCTTAAGGATAATGTTCTAAATATTCTTTAAGAACAACCTCGTATAAGTACAAAAGCAATCGTAAGGCGACTTAAAATGTCGTATACTACAATTTTAAGAAGCACAATTTACTCTATTCATTTCACGTGTAGAAGGTACAAGCCTGGCTTCCAAAAGATGTCCTGCTTCGAGTAAAATTTTGCCAATGATTGCTACATCAGCTTCAGTTAAACTCAAACTTTACTATAACATGCATTATTGGACATTAGAAAATCCTCATTTCACTCGCATAAACACATTTTCATCAACAATTTTCAGTAAATCAATAGTATGGTATTGTAAACAAAATACATATTAATCCTTTTATTATGAAAAACTGTTTAAATAGTCATCGTTATTTGCAATTGTTTGTGATAATTTACCGGCACATCTCAAAAAGGCAAATCTTCATGTTAGACAACGTACGTAATTTCTTCACGACTGATCCCAACACTTCTTTGCAATAAATGTTTCATTTAAATAATGTCGTTTCCTAGCTCCTACAATCGCCCAACCTCAATCCACTCGATTTTTATTTTTAAGGTCATTAACAAAGTTAACACTGCAGATGAGTTGTAAAAACGTTTTAGATCGCGCATGTAAGAGTTCATAGATTTGGCGAGCTCAACTGTGCATCATAAATGTAGAAAATATTTTGCATTGACTATTACAAAAATAGTTTTTTATGTTATCTAACAAGCTATAAAAACAATAGCAAACATTTTCTGTAACATTTTAAATTGTCATCTCTAAGCAAACATGACTGCAACTTGAAAACAAAATCAATTTTTTTTATAAAAAAAACAGTAACTCGATGAATATCCATGCGAGAATGGTAGCATTGTATAGATAGATAGAAAAAATAAACCAATCTATTTTCAAACCAAATATCGTTGCAAACAGTTCAAATAGAGCAGAAAATCTATTCAAGATGACCTAAAGTGTAGAAAACCTCTAAAAACACAAACTGAAAAAATCAAAAACAATGTTAAAGATTTGGTTTTGATTGACCACCGAGTGAAAGTTTCAGTTATTGCTAAAAAAATAAAAACAATTCTATATATAGATTTAGAAATAAACAAAGTGTCGACACTATAGATTTTCAAGCTGCTCAGTCCCAAACTAAAACTGCAAAGACAACAAAAAAAACCTAAGTACACCACTAGGATTCTCATGTAAAACAAGAATTCATGCAATGAGTTCATAAGGGTAAAAAAAGGAAAACGCAACTTTCTTCTGCTTTTTAGGTCTCTGAGAAGATGGTCTTAATTGAGTATATGTCAAAAAAGATGAAAAAATGATGCTAAAAAAACTCTGCACTACAACCAGATATACAACTAATTGTTCAAGTACTGAATGATGCTTCAAAGAGTACAATATCCAGCTTGCAGTCCCGACCTCAACTCCTGTGTCTATTACCTCTTTCCAAAACTTAAAAATAGTTGAAAAGGCGTTGTTTTTTATCAAATGACTGTAGAATGGTATTTTGCAAAACTTTTTTTGTTTCAAAGACAGCGTTATCAAAAAACGGTAGAATAAGTGTGTTAGTATTAATGGTTCTTACATTAAAAATAAAGTTGAGTTTATCCTGGAACTCATTTCTCAAATGTGTTTTTATTTTCGATTTTTACTTTAATAAATAATCACTTGCGTTTAGCAATCATTTCTCAAGTTTTTGTGCATAGGTTGAAAAACCTGTATATATAAAGTAAAAGAATGGAAATAGAATAAATAGTTTTCTTTAATAAAAAAGTGATGTTGCTGTTGTTTTCAAAGAAACTTAATGAAAATATTTTTTGTATGTGTCATAACAAGACATCTTTATAACAAATCTAGAGTCAAATATTTTATCTTCAAATTACTTAAAAACATAAAATATGTAGATGTCATTTTAGTAGGTTTTAAAGGTTCGTCTCAAAAACTAAAAAAAATCCTTTAATTTATAAAGAACATTCATCTAAACTAATTTCACAATTACTCAAGACTCCAATCACCCTACATATCATGAAAAGCCGCATTTAATCCTATGAATCAAAAAGCCTTGACAATAACCACTCAATAAAAAAACAAAGAATTTCAGTTTAACAAATTAATGTAAATAATAGATACACAACTCAAATAATTGATATAATAATAAGTAGGAAGAGCCAACTCTGAAATCCAAACAAAAATAAAAACTAGCTTTTAAATCGAACACAAAACTAAGTAACCTTCTCTATAACGTAACGGATATATAGTCAAAACTTTAAACAACAATTTAGTAAACATAAAAAATCATATTCACATTATAACTCGAAATCAATTATTTACAAATCATATGAATAAAGAAAATCACACTTTTGCAAATTTAGACAACCTAGTAATTAAAAAAAAAATAAACTTCTTAGAAATTCATATAACCATTCAGTAATAGTTTGACGTAATAAATAGTAATATAAAAACCTCTACAAACTGCAACCGTGTGAAATTTAAATTATTACTACAAAAATTATTGTAAAGAATTAACTAAATATATTAAAATACAAATTACAATTAACACTATAAATAATTCATCTGAACTCTTAACACAGCTTCTTTGTTATTATAAACACAATCCATTTTGAAATAATTATGTGTGATATTATACTCAATGTTTTTTGCATTCACAGAAAAAATAAATGAATTTGTAAATTCACAGAATAACCATTTTTATTATTTTAATCTCATCAATTACTGCAGAATATAAAATTTTAATATTGTTTATGTAATGAGAAACCTGGACTTATAAAAAAAATCAACACCCTTTAATAGATTAATCTTGGGCCATCAAAGTGGGTCAATGACTGAAAAAAGTTGTAAAAGTGTTTGATCGCTTAAATGAGCACGCCAAGTGTTCTAAAGGAATGCCAACCGTTTTGTTTTTAAACAATCATGATAGCCAGTACAAACTCAATATATTCAAGCATGCAATGATGTTGTGACAATAAATCTCAAAAAACCGATTACAACTTATAATATCGTTAAATTATCTTAAAAAGCATTTATCCAAATTTTTAGCAAAACCATATTATCAAATACTTTAAACGGACTGGAATATAAAATTTTAATAAAAATTACTTCTATTACTGACCGTCCATTGACAAATAATAATTCTAAAATACCGCTAGTCATTGAACAATCACATTTGAAAGGACGCCTTCACCTTCAACATCTTAAGTTAGTATTGTCTTTAAAATAGTTTGTCCACTAATAGTTATATTTTTGAATCCAGTTAATTTCGTCAGAATTTGTAGCGCCCAATCCAAAAACAGGCAAAAAAAAATTGACTGATACTTTCAAAAAATATGAAGCAGAAACAAAGAAAATAAAAAGAAAGATAACGATAGAAAAAAAAACTCACTGGTTCAATGACATTTAATAATTCTACTAAAAACTATTTTATTACAAAAACCCCAGAGAATAATTTTGATTATTTGGCTGTTAATTTTCTAAAAAAAAAAACACTAGTTTTCTTTTTACTAATGTGTCTGATACCACATATATTCAAAACAAGAAGTTGTTTTTAAATTTCTGTCCATAATAAATTTGGAAACACCATTTAATTAATTTTGTTAAATAAAAAAAAACATATGTTAATGAATAAAATACAAATGTAAAATTTGTATTTTATTCATTAACATATGCAGTAATCCCAGTACACCGTGGCCGGTATAATAAGCAAGTTAATATACACAAAAATATTGTTTGCTTTGTTGCATTCAAGCTTTTTTCAGTTTTAGAGTGTTTTTCTTGTGCTAGCATTTCACACACTTTAAGCGCCACGCGGTAATAAGATTTTTTTTAAATAATTATTAACCATTCTTCTTGTGCTTTAAATATTAAAACATAAATAAATATTTCTACTTGCCAATAAATATAAACATATTTATACAAAGTGTCAACAATCTACATGTGTTCTATGGATAACTTCGTTATTTGTGGGTTAAATTAACAAAGGTTGACAGGATTTCTAGAAAAAACGTAATTTAAATTACTGTTTTAAATAATTAAAACAAAAACTAAAAACGGTCAATTATTTCAAAAGTACTTGTTTATTTACTCTTGAGCAAAAAGATAAAATAAATTCTGTAGATATTTTTGTGTAAAATTAAAATAAATTAACAAAAAAATAAATGCCGTTTTTTTTTATTTTTGAGATATAACATAACCAAAGTTGCCTTTTTTAAAAAATAAAAATCTCTAATATTTCATCTTTAATTTTAGTCAGTTAAACTTTTATTTATCATTCTTGATTTATTTTAGATATTAACTTGATCAATAAAAAACAATCTTGCTCAAAAAAATGTGTCACAAAATTTAATACAACATTTATAAATACCTTACAAATATAAAAATTGTTGCTTAATTGTAATTATTAATTATTATAAAAAAATAAATGTAAGATATTTGTGGCAATAATGTTTATTCGTGGTGGTATTTCTTAAAATATCTTTGTAGTTTTCAATTTATTAAATTACGTAACTGATAAAGAGTATAAAGTGGAAAATTAATTGAAATATGTTGGGGCTTTTTCTGCAACACTTAGATGTACTGTAAATACCCTGCTCAATTGTTTAATTAGCATATCTACTATATAATATAAAAGCCGTAGCAGCAAGCATTCAATAGTTCTTCATATAAAACTGTTTTATTACTATTTGTTTTCATATATAAATAATCCGATAAAATGTTAAAAATTGTCATAAGTGTTATGTTACTTTTAACATTAGTAGTAACACAACCGCTAGATAACTTTATGTACGATGCATTTCAAACTGAAAATGGAATGAGATACTTTTTTATTCCTACTATATATGTTAATCAAAATGGACGCATAAAACGGTAATGCAATATTTATATCAGTAACTTTAATAATACAAAATTATTTATAGACAAACAACCGCTTCTATAGGATCAGATGGTGCCAAAATTTCACACACAGAAAATTTATTAAACAACAAAAAACATAGCTTCGATGGTACAGCTGTTGTAAGTAAAGAATTTGGAGGACCATTAATTACTAGTGGTAGTTTAGATTATGTTAATAAACCTCTAGGTAAATTTAAAAAAAATTATATTACTTAATTCACAAACAATCATGATTTAGGAAGTGAAACATCTCTAAAAGTCAATAATAATGGTGTAGGGTTGTCACAAACAGGAACAATTTTTGATAACAAAAATCATCAACTAGATGGGAAACTGAATGCAAATAAACAATTTGATGGACGATTAAGTACTAGTGGAAGTTTAGATTATATCCATAAACCTACTGGTAAATAGCAAATTTTAATATATAACCTAATTTATTAACAAATATTATTTAGGAAGTTTAACATCTTTGAAGAGCAATGATAATGGTATAAAAATATCACAAACAGGAACATTATTAGACAACAAAAATCATCATCTGGATGGATCAGCTTTTGCAAACAAACAATTCGGTGGATCATTAACAACTGGTGGAAGTTTAGATTACATTAATAAACCTACAGGTAAATATAATTTAAAAAAATTTATACTAATAAGTATTTTAATGACACAATTAATAGTTTGACCATAATCATACCACTGACATGTCTCGTTAAAACAAATGCACTGTCGTTAATGATAAACCAAATAAACCCGTCAAGTGCTTTTAACGCAATCTATTAAACTACGCATCATATGTTTTTTCAGGAAGTGGTATAACTTTGGATTTTATCAATACTCGTGGACTTGGCACAGACTTCGGTGCAAAAGCAAACTATAGTTTATTTAATTCAAGAGACGGAAGAACATCGGTTGGTATCTTAGGAGAATATAGAAGACCTTTTAGTGGCCCAGGTGCATCAAATTATGGAGCTTATGGATATATAAAACATACTTTTAATTAATTAATATATCATAGTAAGTTGCATGATCTAATATGAGAAACACACAAATTATATAACCGTTAATAAAACTATCCCAAATTTGCGTGTTTAATTAAATCCAATGTTAACCCAAAACAATGAGATGCTTGAAAAAACTGAATGTTTTAAAATACATAGTACTACGATTCTGTAAAATTGCAAAATTTTATTTTAACCCACACAAAATAAATTGGATCAAGGATTAAAATTAACCAATATATTAATAATAAAAATAATATTGGTCTACACAAAAACCCTTGTGGCACAGCAGACAATACATTAATAGGGTTTGATACATAACTACATACTTTGATATATTACTTTTGGTTGTTAAAAAAGCTACTCAACCATTTTAAAGACAATTTACCAAATCCAAAAACTTATAACTTGTTGGAAAGAATGTAGCGTGATCAACTTTGTCAAATGCTTTTCAAAGCCTGTGTACACAAAGTAATTTTGTAACCCTTTCTTCGTTCCTTTTAATATGAAAGATTACTATTCCAACAGGTTTTTTAATAAAAATTTGCCAATACAAAAACCACGTGGTTCTGCAATAAGTTTGTCTAAAATTTTTGAAATAGTTGATTGCAATGCTACACCAGAATATTTGTTGACATTTTGCCGGTTACTATCTTTAAATATTGGTGTTATATAGCAATGTTTCCATGCTAATAGAAAAATTCCCTGGTTTATAGACATTAAAAATAATACATGTAACGCTTTAAATAAGGTGCGTACACATTTTTGTTTTTTAAATATATTTTGTCTAAACCACTCAAATTAGTTATATTTTGAAATACCTCGGCAATAATAATATTAAACTTGTTTAGATCTATTATATCTTTTGTTTCAATGCTTGATGTTAAAATATTATTATTGGTGTAAACAGTTGCAAAATAATCAGCAAATAAATTTACATGATCTTGGCCATTGTTACTAGTTTTATCGCTAGAAAACATCTCACTTGGATTGCGCACTTCTTGAACATACGACCAAAATTTTGTAGAATTAATTTTTAAATTATTTTACACACGTAATAAATATGCATAACATATAACCAATTATTTAATTGCTTCGACTGTGATCAAAACAAGTAAAACTCTTAATAATCGGTTCTTTGTCTACATGATTTATATTTGATACAAGCCACTTTTTTTGCTTAACCAAATTTATTATTTTTGATAATTGGTAATTTGAAAGCATTTTTTAGAAATAAACGTATTAATTTCTAGAACCACAATGTTAAAACGATCTACCGCAACATCGATGTCAGAATAAGATGGTAATTCAATCCAAGCAACTTTTGATAAGTATTCATTAATTTGATTGTAATTCACCTCCTTAAAACCTGACACAAAATCTTTTTTTTCTTCTTTAATTTCTGCTAGTAATGAATATCCTTTATGATGCAGACCACCTTCTTATAAAATATCACTGTCTCTTTACACACACAATTTTTTTTAAATTTTATATTGAATAAAGCTAGATCAAAATAAATTCCCCAGTAGTTTGATATCAACACTGCCACAAATTGTAAAATTCCATTTAACCAATACTATTGGTTACAGACACCATTTACATCAGTATTGTCCCAGCTTGTCTTTGGTAAGAAAAACCATTTTCGCAGAGCAAAGATGCAAAAAACTTATTTGCTATTCTTTTGTCAACAGGACATAATAATAATAATTATTATTATTTAAAAAAACTGTAACTTTCTATTGGAGGTGTAGCATTATAATTTCAAAAATTAACAATTACTGTCCTGTTTATGTTGATTAAAAGATTGTAACAAATGTACCAATCTGTAAATTCCGTTAATACACTTCTAAATACTAAAATAGATGTACCATCTGCATAGAGAAATCTAATACGACTACAACTATCGAATGTACATGTTAAGTCAAAAAATATACCCAGAACAATTTTATTTAAAACAAAACAGTACTTTAAGATCAACAAAAAGTAATACATAGATAACAATATAGATAATGACTTAACAAGAGATAAAAGAGCAATACAAACAAAAATACGCAAATGAACTTTCAAAGAAAGAAGCAAAAGAAAAAAAAATAGCCAGATTCCAAAATGCGTGTATCGACAGCAAATGGCAGATTTGAAATAAAAAAAAAACTTTAAAAAAGATTAAAAATGATCCAAAAAACAAAAAAAAAATGAAGGTGTAAGGAGGCCGAAACAACAATGGCAATTCTATTCTGGAACGTAACAGTACTAAGCAGTAAAGAAGAAGACTTTTGGGATAACATTAGAACGTTTGACGTAATTGTAGTGGTCTAAACCTGGGTAAACAAAGAAAAGTGAATAAAAATGAAAGAAAACATGGCAAACAAGTACAGATGGATTTGTTAACCAGCAGTCAAAGAAAACAAAAAGGATAGAGCAAAGGGTGGAATAATTACGGGAATACGGTAAAAAATAACGCAAGAAAATTATGAGGAAGCAGATAAAAACGAGTTATTACAACAAAACTTTTCGTTGGGAAATATTTTTTTTTATGATGATTGTATAGTAGAGAAATTAAAAATATTAAAAAAGCATTAGAAGAAACACTACAAGAAGCAGACGAGAGAAGATTGATAATAGGAGACTTCAATGCAAGAATGGAACAAAAGATGAAAGAGAAAATTTTGAAGACCGTATCAAAAAAATTGAATCAAAAAAGTAATGTTAGAACTGATGAAAGAAAGGGGATGGGACGTGTTAAATGAAAATAAAGCGGAAGATAAAAATGGAAAATATACATACATATATAGGAGCAAACGGCCAATCGGTAAATGACTACGTGGAAGTAAATGAACAAACGTGGCAAGAAATAGATCATTTTAAAGTGGGAGAAAAAGTAAATCAGATCATCAGCCATTAGAAGTATACCTATTTAACAAATCATGAAATAAATAAAACAAACAAAAAAAGGAAACAACAAAAGTAATATGGTCGGAAGTAAAAATAAAAAATTACAAAAAAAATTTGAAAAAATTTAATTTTATAGAAAACGACGTAGAAAACAAACTAAAAGAATTTAAAAAAAATAATACAAGGAGCAACAGTGAAAAAGTTATATATCAAAAAGCAGATGGTTAGATAAAGAATGCATGCAGAAGAAAAGCAAAAAAGATTAGAAATGGGAAAGAAAAATCATCGAAAAAATAAAATCATTTAAATATTTAGGATATGTATTCAGTGCAATTAACGGCAAAAACAAGCACATACAAAAGTTAGCTAGAAAGGCAAACAAGGTGGTAGGACAAGTGTGGAAAATAGGTGAAAGAAAGTTTGAATGTCTAAAAATAAAAGGGACAATATTTGATAGTCTAGTTATAAGTAAACAAAACAAATTAGAAGCGATACAGGCAAAATACTGGAAATGGGTACTGAGATTAAATAGAGAAACTCCTGCATACATTGTATTAGAAAAAGTAAAAAGAGATAAAACAAAAGTAGAAGCAGAAAAAGAAGCGGTAAGATATGAAGAAAGAGTGAGAGAAAAAAATAAATGCAAAATTTTGCAAAATTAGAAAAATGAATGAAAGATATGAAAGAATAGGAGTAGAGAGATAGAAATATTATAATGAAAAAAGATATGACTGTAAAGAAGTAGAAAGAATAAGAAATAGTAGAAGAGAGTTGTATGGAAAGAAATAACAATGCGTGATAGTAATATAGTAATGCAAGAAAAAAGAACTAGAGTAAATAAATCAAGGTACAATAAGAAGTATGCAATTATTATAAATAATATCCCAAAATACCTTAATAATGCAAAGTACACAAAATTAAAAAAAATACTAGCAAAATTTAGATGCAGAAATAAAGAAAAAGTTTGTAAACTTTGGATAAATAAAAAAAGCAAATTTTGTAGAATGTGTGGAGAAGCCAATGAAACAATAAAACATATGTAAAAATGTGTTGATAAAAGCAGAACAAATGGAAAGAAAAGATTTCTTAAAATAAGATGAAAGAAGAATAGTATAGATGAGAAACGTCATTAAAAGAAAACAAAAAATTGACAAGGATTGTATAGTGAAAATCAGGAGTGGCCAACCCGCGGCCCAAAATATACAATATATACACTCAGGTGCAAAAAAAATACTTTCATAGAGATGGTACTTCTCAGTTTATTTAATGAACATTAATATGCAAAAACGGTAATGTACGTATACACAAAAGAAAATGCATTTCTACAAAATAAACTTAACAGAGATTAATAATAAAAATTTCAGTTGAATAAGATTTCAATACTACGTTTGCCTCTTCGAGTTAATCAAAAACAAACAAGTGACCTTGATCTTCTGTGCATAATGTCGATAGAGTAATTGACAGTGGAAAAAAAAGGTATGCGTTACCTTTAAATTTTATTGTCGCTTATTAATGTTTATTAAATAATCTAAAGTACCATATTTTGTTTTTTTCTAGATCCTGATGGTCTTTTTGATGTAAAACACTAACCGCTGGGCCACGAGCCATGACGCTATGAGCGTAAACGCTCGGCGCTGCAAAAAGGAGCGTCAAGCGTCCAATTCAAATACATGGGTTTATACGTACCAGGCCACGAAATAGCGCTGCAAGACGCAGCGTCGTTTGCTTCTAGCGAAACAAACACGAGCGTCCGTTGCGTTTGACGCTCATCTTATAAGCCTCTTAAAAACAAATTAATACAAAAAATCAAGTACGTACACAATAAAATTTGACTGTTTATACCTTTGGAGCGTATTATTTGAGCATCAGCGTCTGAAACAAATCGGTTTGTTTCAAACGCTCCTAAATATAGACGCCCGAACGTTTTCTTTTTAATTGATAATTTTGTCTAGATTGTAATTATAAAAAAAATTGTATTTTATCATTATTATGATTTAACTTATTTAACTATATTGAATTAAATAAATTATTTTTAATTTTTTTTTTTGGAAAATTATTAGTAAAGTAAGAAAAATAATGTATAATTTTATGATATGTTTGTATAAGTTTTGTACTATATACATTTTGTCAGTTTTCAAAATGTACTGGCATAATTTTAGAAAGGATGAAACCTACATTGTTTGATAGATTATATTCTTTTATCAAGTTTAGTTTGCCAAAGCCAATTCTGTCAAGATTTTGGGTTTTTAATTATTAAATTTGAAGAAATAAAATTTATTTATTTTTTATCATTAACGTGAAAGCTAGAAGAACAAAGCTAGAAAGCTTTGAATAACAAAAATCACAGGGTTTTACATGAGATATTCTAAATGACAAATAAGTAAATAAAATTATTTTAAAAGTTAATTAATTTAGTTTTTAAAATAAATTTAGTTTTCCCGCGTTTCGTAGTTTACTGTTTGTAAATATACTTTTTATATATTTAAAATTTTGTACATACATCTTATATTGAAAAGTAAGATTAATATAATTTACCTTTAAAAGATTTATTGGTAGAATGAATAAAATTTGAATTAAAAAAAATATTAAATTTTTTATATAAACAAATATAAATGTATCATAACCCTAAATAGAAATGTCAAAATAAACGCTCCAACAAAAATTGACAGGCTCGTGGCCTCGTGTATTTGACGCTGCTAAAATTCGCTTCCAGCGTCTTGACGCTACAAGCGGCGCGTTTGTTTCGTGGCCCAGCGGTAAAAGTTTTATTTTTTTAGATATAATTTAATATGCGGCCCGCGGAGTTATGATTCCATTTCCAAAGTGGCCCGCAAGATCATTTGGGTTGGCCACCCCTGGTGTAAATTGTAATTATATTATGTTGATTGTGTAGTGTAAATGTAGATAGTTATAAATTATGATATTAATATTTTCTTCATTAATTTTGTAGAAATTATTTATATTTAACATTTTTATTTATAAATAATAAAATATTCTACTTTACAATTTATACATCACTTAAACAAAATCAATATTCGATCAAACTTAACATATCACAATTTTTAACATTTTCATTTATAAATAATAAAATATTCTACTTTGATAGTAGTAAAAAATGTAAATACTTATCAACGCCAAATGGCAAGAAAATAAACTATTTTTATTACCTAGAACAATTTTCATTGCATTTAAGTTGTCTATTATATGTTGAACAAAGTTAATTGTTGCTGTTTCGGTTAACTTTTTCTTACTAAACCCATACTATTTTTTTGCAAACAGTTTGTTTTTCCATAAAATCAACTAAACTTTATATGTTTCGATCGTCCAATTTCTTTATTGACCAAGTTCGCGGAGTTCAATTGATCAATTAAAAAAATCGTTTAATTATTTTCAGCAATAAAACTAATTGGTTTGCTATCATTGGAAAGCTGAAAATAAGAGGACGCGTGTACTGCGTTACTCACATACATGCGCATATGTTATCATAGTTTTTAAGCCGTACGATAAATTAGTAAGAAAAAAATAAAGCTAGACACATGAACACATAAAAATAAAAAACCTGCTTGTAACAATTGCATATTATGTTATAAAATGATGATGTGTTCAACATTAGTACTATAAGATTACCCGGATGACATGAAAATATAAAATGTGGTAACAATAATAGTTTAATTTAATGATGAGCAAGTCAATAAAACTGAAACAAGTTCTGTTTTATTGCTCCTCAAATAATGGTAATAATTGATATGAAATGCGATGTTTGATTTTAAATGGTGCAATATGTGATCTGATTCACCCAATGTTTAATAACAATGAGTTGAAGTACAGTTGATCTTTGTAGAAGAGTTAATGTGAGTGAATAATAATTAAACTTCGGCTTTATTTTCAAGGTCAGTTATGCGAGTAAATCTATTGCTGCCAGTGACTAGCCTTAAAGGCACCTTACACGATCAATAATATGGTCAATATTCTAAAATATTACACGATCAATAATACTGCCAATATTCTAAAATATTGACAGAATTATTGATCGTGTAAGGTCTAGTACTGATAGAATAATAAAAATATTGAAAGATTTCCGTAATCCAAGCATCAGTTTTTCAATATCATGACGCCCACAAGGTCATTTTACATCAGCACTTCAATACAGGGATGCGATTCCAATGTAAACGTTGCTAAATTTAGTAACGTTTGTTCAAATAATCTTAAATTCAGAAAAAAAGCAACAAAAGATGCTACATCAATGCGTATAAGAATATATAAGCATTTTTTATTTTTAATATTAACTATATTTATCCAGCATTTGAAATAAATTATGTATAATTATTAACAATTATCTTTCATCGAGTATTTAAAATTGTTATCTAAAATTAATTATTTTATCTAGCGTTTAATATAATATTCTGCAAGTATAGTGTGCGAGTGTCAAGCTTCTTCAACCAATCTTTCATTCATCGTTTGAGCAATACTCTGTTTTGTAGTAAAAACGAGAATTATTGCAGACACGTTTTTTTCCATTATCCCAACTAAAATACTAGCCGGTGTACCTTATAATACTGAAGAAAATACTGGCGGTGTGAAATGACCGTGTAAGGTGGATAAAAAATACTGATTCAGTATTTTGTGATACTGTCAGTTTTTTGAAATGTCAGATTTATTGATCGTGTAAGGTTTATTTATTTTGAAATCGAGATAGTTTCAAGATATTAGTTTTGGCAAAGCTGCACCAGACTGGACAGGCATATGTTATGATTGGGCGAATGATTAATGAGTAAAGCAGTCGTTTTGTCTGAAATGTCAATGAGCTGTTTTTTGTCATTAAAAGATAAAGACGTTGTAAGTCCAAATACTCCAAGATACTTTACTACGTTATTCACTTTTGCTGGCATGTTGTTTATTTTTAGTACCTGAAAAAGTTTACTATGTGTTCAGTTTAATTTTCCACTTGTCATAGTACTTTTCCAAGATACCTGCATAAATTTGCTGTTAGCGTCAAAAGAAAATGAATAGATGGCAGTAACGTCGGCTAAACTGGTGCGAGTGAAATGTAGTATATCATTGATGAATAAATAACGTAGGATCTACAATAGAACTTTGTGGGACCCCCGCAGAAATGTAGTAATACGATAAATGCTCATTATTAACTTTAACAATGAATTTTCGATCAGTGATGTATAAATGAATAAGTTTATAAGATTGCTGTCAAAATTATATGCCATTAATTTAAAAATAAGACCTTAAGTCCAGACTTTATCAAATGCTTTTTCAATATCTTGTAACAACATCTACGTGACGTTATCTTTATTAAAATTGACAGATATAACATTTGCTATCCAAGTTACCTGCTATTGTGTTTAGCCAAACTGTGAATCGGTTAAAATTTGTTTGCACCTAATGTGCCTCAGCAGGCGACTATGGATAACTGTTATATATATTGTGTGGAGTATGATATTAACAATTACATATTTACACATATTACATTTAAACATATAACAATACTTTTTATAAACTAGAATATCAACATTTTAAAATTAACTTTTTATTTTTCAAAACCATATTTAACCGGATCTTTAATTTGTCTCTTTTGTCTGTCTACCAATTTATTATTTAGATAATATGTGACATCCTGATTTTTGTCTGGTGTATTAACGTCAGCCAATTTATCATTATTAATGCATGTATTAATTGTATAAACTTAAATTGTATTAGTAGTGCTAACCGAGTTTGTTGGCATTTCAATGTCTGTTGTTCTTCCAACTTTACGCTTTTTGTTCATATTGATGCTTGTTTGCACTTCTACCTGTTGATTACTTATATTTGTGTTTAACATTTGATTAATGTGTCTTTTCTATTTAGTTCCATTTTCTAACTCGCATAAGTAAGTAGTTAAACCTAACTTCTTAATTACTTTAGCTTGTATCCAGTCTATCTTGTTATTTATTCGATAGTCCCTAATCATGACTATTTTTCCTACTTCAATATTTCTTATCTTATTAGATATTTTACTTTCTTTACTAGACTGTGTTGTTCTAAAGTGTACTTTAGGCTTATTCTTTTGTTTTCTTTCTTTGGTGTTAATACTGTTTGTTTCTATCTGTTGCATTAAATCTAAACGTGTTCTAAGCCTTCTTCCCAGCATTCTTTCTGATGGAGTTTCTTTGACTTTACAATGTTCTGTGTTTCTGTAATTCAATAAGAATCTTGCAATTAAAGTTTCTAAACTTTCATTTTTATTGTTTACATCTATTAACATTGCTTTCATACTATTTTTAAACGTTTTTACATAATTCTCTGCTAAACCGTTACTTTGAGAGTTGTATGAAGGAATTGTGATGTGCTCTACCCCATTAGTTTTAAAAAATGCCTTCATTTCATCTGATACCAATAAAGTTCCGTTATTAGACACTACAGTCTTTAGTAAACCAAATCTTGAGAATGAGTCTTTTAATTTAATTATTGTTTGATCTGTTTTTATGTTATTCATTATGTACACTTCGGGCCACTTTAAATACAAATCTACAATTATTAAAAAATCTTTTCCTTTTATGGGTCCTAAAAAGTCAACATGCTACTTTCAGTCCATTTATTAAAGATTTTTGGGGGGCTTTGTGTTGTTTTTAAAGATGGTATGCATGTTTTAACTATATCTTCAATTTCCTTGTCTATTCCTGGCCACCAAACGTATAACCTAGCCATTGATTTCATCTTGATGATTCCTAAATGAGTGCTATGAATTTCTTCCAATATCTTTTTATAAAATGTCTTTGGAATTACTATCCGATAGCCCCAAAGTATTGTTCCATCTTTTACGGTTAATTCATGTCTTTTTATATAATAATATTTTAAACATTAATTCATCTTTTCTTTTCAGCCATTTTTTATATTTATCATTACTTTTGCTAATATGGGATAATTTTCTGTTTCTTCTTTCAGTTTTGTAAAATTAATTGTTGTATTTTTAATAGAATTGAAATAAATGTTTTCATGGTATTCTTTAGTTTCTGTAGACAATGGGAGCCTTTACTAAAAGTTAGCAATACAATTTTTGGCACCTTTTATGTGTCTTATTGACTAATTAAATCCTGCTAAATATATAGCCCAACGCTGCATACGATTAGTATACATTTGTGATATACTCTTATGTTCCCCAAAAATTGATCTTAATGCTTTATGATCTGTTTTTAAATTGAACTTTATACCGTATAAATATTCTTCAAAGTGTTTTATTGTAAAATAGATTGCTAGAGCTTCTTTATAAATAATAGAATAAGATATTTCTGCAGACGTATATGCTCTTGATATGCATGCTATCATTTTCTCTGATCCATCCGTCATTTTGTGGCTTAACACCCCTGAGATACCATAATCGCTATCATCCGTTGTTACAATTACTGAAAGTGTTGGATTAAAATGAACCAGATTTTCATCTGCTGATATAATATTTTTTATTTATTCAAAAGATTTTTGACAATTTTTGCTCTATTTTTGCTCTTAACTTAGCTGCTTTTTAAGCAAATTATACAAAGGATGTAAAAATTCAGATATTTTTGGAACAAATTTAGAGTAATAATTTGTCATTTCTAAAAATGATCGTACTTGGGAAATGTTCTTGGGTTATGGTGCTTTTACAATGCACTTTACTTTACTTAGATATTTTTTTAGACCGTCTCTACTAATTTTATGTCCTAGATATTTTAACGATTCTTGCAGACAAGAACATTTTGTTAAGTTTACTACTAAGTTAGCCTCTTTTAATATTTCAAATACTTTATAAAGTAATTCTAAATGTTCTGATCTATTTTTGCCAGTTATTAAAATGTCATCTAAGTTCGTTATCACGTTGTTTACACCTTGAAATAAGTGCTCTATATGTTTTTGAAAATAAAAACTAAATAATTTTATTCCAAATGGCATACAGTTTACTAAATACAAGCCTTTATGAGTCCAAAACAGCGCCTTCACACATGCCCGATATGAATTTGTCCTTCAATACACTGTCAAGCTTATCTTCAAATTTGCAATTTATTGATAGGTTTTTTATTCGTGCAAACCATTCACTTACGTTTTCATCTTTTTCCTGTTTGGCATTATAGAACTGTAATCTCTCACGAAATTCTTTAGGTATTTTAGGAAAACTTAAATCCCGTATGAGTGAGTTTGTAAGATTTGATACCTACTAGACCTAATAGTGTAGCTACTTGTACTTCTCCCTCCTTTATTGAGTTTGCCGTAAAATATTGTTCTAGGCAATCATTTTTAAATAAAATTTTGTCAATCATATCTTTACCAGATGCTTTACGCATTGGTAGTTTACGAATAATTTGAACAACTTCTGATGGTGATGTAAAATTTTTGTAAAATGTAGATGGATAATGCATATTGATGAAACTGTTTACATTATCAATTATGCCTTGTTGATAAGGTGAGTTTTGTTGTGATAATGTGTTTATGTCGGATCTTATTTGTTTTTTGTCAGTCTAGTTAAAATTTGTTTAAATTCAATCTGGTTGTCAATTTTTTCTTACACGGTTTCTACGTTGAACTAGGTTTTTAAGTTGATCTGGCAAATTGTTATCAGTCGAGTTTATAGTATTCTGTTCTGATGTTAGTTTTTTAGCGTGAGTTATTATGTTTTTCAATTTCTGTACCTCGTCGTTAAGTTTTTTAATGTCACAATTTTATTATTGATAATTAGTTGACGGTCAATTATCTGTCTATATTTAGTACAATCTGTGCTTTTATATAAAGTGATAGTTTGTGATTTGTTAAATTAAACATAAATTGTAAATATGTAAATATAATTAATAAAAAAAAAAAAAACATAACTGCATTATGATCCAAGTCAAGTTTGGCTATAAAGATAGGTTGTGTTTGTTGATAATTATATCAATTGTCGTACGTGTCGTGTGATTAAATGGATAATGAGTAGGTGAGTTGAGAAACAAAACAACTCCATTGTGGTTTAGAATAAAACGGCTAAATATAATAAATAGAAAACTTGGAACCGTTCTCCTGTTGATTTGCAGCACTGCATTTTAAGATTAAGCTCATTTAAAGCAACTAACATTTTTATAATATTAAAATTTTCATTAAAGTAAAATTTACACCTTGCAAAGCTGGGAAATCGCTCATAGAATTGCCATCTATCTACCTCACTAACGTTGGTAGTAGCCGATGTCTGTCGAGAAAACCACGCTAGGACGAGCGGCGATGGTGTACTGCGGTACCAGGTTAGCAAAAGTTCCAAGAGTTGCGCTAAGTCCTCTCGTCTCTACGGTAAGTGTTGTCACGTGGTTAGAAAACGTGTTTGCCGGAGTCGGTGATTCCACTGATGCCGGGTTGTTATGGTTTCCTAATACTGGGAATTGTCTTGCGCTCGCCGTATTAAGCTTGTTAGCGGTGGTATCTTTGGTAGATTTTTTATTGTTTGGTACCCATTCTAATCTTTGAATGTATACTGGACAGCCAGTGTGATTTGCTGGGTGGTCACCACCACAATTAACACATACTGCTAGTAAGTCGCGCGATTTAGTGCACGTTGATGTTTTTTGTACATTTGAGGCATTTTTCTTGCAATGCATAAATAACAGTTACATGTATCTTTAATTTTAAATAGCTCTCGGAAATAGCTTAGAGCCTTTTTTGTGTATAATCAATACTTGTAATTACTAAGTACATGGGACTTTTTGCTTGGTTCATTTTATAATTATTATTGGCTACAATGTTATGTTTATCTAATAAATAGGTTTTTTCTTCATCTGAAGTGTAATCTCCTTTAAAAAAAAATGCATGTGTTTTGTTTGATATTTCTGTGTATATATAAATCAATTTTACCCTTGAAAGCATTTATAAACAAGTTTCTTGTGTCGTTATTGTTTACCAAAATAGAAATGATACTATCTTCATATTTTACAATAAAGTTGTCTCCAGCTATACTTTCAATTTCAGTTAGAAGTTTTTTATGGTTTTAACGGTACCTAGCAGTATACTTAACAACTTTTTCATAATGCAGAAAAAAGTATTGCGTGTTATGTTAAATTTAAATCAGAGACAATCATGCAAAAATTATTTTAAAGAACTTGGCATTATAACAATAGTAAATATACTTAAATGCAGTATTTTTGTTATTGATAACAAAAATATGCATCAGACAGAAGACATAACTGATTCCACATTTATTAGATCTAATCTCCACAAAAATACATTTTATTCAAAATCACATTTATCCATGTCTATTAAATTAAATAATAAACTTTCCAAAATTATAAAAACTGCAACAACAAAGAAAGAGTTTACTTTAAAATTAAAAAAAAAATAGCAAATAATGTATTTTACTGTTTAGAAGAGTTTTTTAATTATAAACATAATGTCTAAGAGTGACATGCTTTATTGTAATGTGTATGTTTACCTTATATTTATAGTTTTATTATGTAATAGTTAGTAAGAATTTATACACAAAAGTAATATTTAAATAAGATAAGATAATAAGATAGATAGCTATCTATCTAGATATAGTTTTAAAAACTTTTTTGATGTTGATTTGTTCAACTCAACAGTTTATATGTTGTCGTGGCTCTCATATTCTTTTTCTGTCATAAAAAGTATTTAAATGTCGTTCAATATACTTTTTTCAGTGTAAAGTATTTTTTTTATCGTGTAATATATTTGTCTGTCGTGCAAAACTGTTTAAGGATGTTGTTTAAAATTTACTGCAGTGCAAATAATCATATTATTAATTCATTTTATTCTGTTGGGCCGATAAATATAACCTAAATTTGCAAACTATATTATAAAAACTTGACATGAACTATAAAATCTATACTCGTTTTTTGGAAAGAAAAAGTAAGCTTCGGTAAGTTGCAGTTACACCTTATTCTGCCAAGCTTACTAATGACGTCATATCTTACTTGAGTATGTTGGGTTTACGCAAAAACATGTTACTTAAGCTTACGAAGATTTGGACCTCCGTATGTGAAAAAAGTAAATTGCGCGCAAATTATGTTTACATGTGTGTTAAAATGACTTAATTTAATACAATGGAACATTGAACATGAATTCATATGCACAAAAACTACAAGATGTTTTTGTTAAAAAATTGTCAATTGTAATTGTAAACAAAGCAATAATTACTTTTTCTTTTTTAGCGAGTAACTTTTTGTAGACTTTTTGTGACGTTAGCGTATGACGTCGAATATAACTGAAGCATACTTTTAGGTAACTCAAGTAAGCTCGCCAGAAAACAACTCATGCATTTTTTTAGCTAAGCTGTTAATAAACTTTCGATTTACCCAATATATTGACTGTCATTAGTGTCACCTAGTGTCACCTACAATGAGTTTTTTTAAACGTATGTTAACAAAATCTCTGCAAAAACCTTCCGATCCTGAAAAGAATGACCCAAAATGTGAATGCACTGGAGAAGCTAGAAGAGCAACAAAAACACCATCAGATAGATCAAAGTATCTATATGATCCAGAAGAAAGTGTCGAAATTGTAGGAAGTGGAAGGTAAAATTGATTATGTTTTTACACTTTAATGTCAATGCATCGTATATATTATGCAAATCTATATTGTTTCTTTTACAAGATAGGATTCGATTATAAATTGTATATTGTGTAGCACACATTCATTGGAATATTACCAAGGTGAACGGGATCCTTATCCAGTTTATGAATCAGATTTGGCAGAATCTTGTATTAACACACCAACGCGCGATCAA
Source organism: Tachinus rufipes (assembly GCA_963932245.1). NCBI lineage: Eukaryota > Metazoa > Arthropoda > Insecta > Coleoptera > Staphylinidae > Tachinus > Tachinus rufipes. The sequence goes on along the minus strand of OZ010745.1, from coordinate 62,524,170 downwards.
TGGCTAGCAAGACAACCACAAAGAAAATTTTGGGGATTTTGTAAAGTTATAAAAAAACTAAAAGGCGTTAAAAATATATCTATATGCGAGTTTTTAATGCTTGGAGAGTTCATACATTTCAACATAAATTTTTTAATATTATTATTAAAATTATTCATAGAGTATGGAGTAAGTAAGTGTTTATTTTTGTATATAAATTATATATTAAACATTATTTTTTCAGTTATTCCTACCGGATTATTGATTCTTGTAGAAATATTTATAAAAATGCCGATAAATATGTATGTAATATTTCTCTCAAATTATTCTGGAAAATATTGTTTACACTTTTTTCAATGTATGCCACTATTTAGCATTATCTCGTACATTATAATGTTATTGTTTATTATACTTGAACCTCAAGCAATATATTACGCCGTCGTTATTCACAAATACATGTACTATGCCTTTGGAGCATATAATATGAGATTTGATTGTACCGATATTAGTTCCAATTCAAAATGTGTGTCCTTAATTAACAACACCGAACATAATGTACAATGCACCCAAATTCGAAAAGAAACTGATAATACTGAATATTTTGCGACGCAGCATTTTGTAAGGTATGTATGCGCTTTTTAGTAAACAAACATACAGCTTTTCAAATATCATAAGCCAACCTAACATAACAGCGTTCAAAATAAAATCAATATAAAATATGCCACTTATTAATACAAAACAAATACAATTTGTATATATCGTAAGCTATCTACATACTATAATACGTCTTTTCTTGTTAAATGTAGACAGTTAAAATACCTAAACAAATTATTATTAACAAAGTTTGCTAAACTAAGATATATATATATTGGCTAAACTTTACATGAAAAGTCGTAGTGCAATACAAGATTGCTAGCTAAACATGAGTACAACCATACTATAAATTAATTTATGGCAAACAATATTTAAAATCTGAATATAAATTAATATGTAGAACTCATACAAAATTTTTATATTTAGAAATGCGTACATATGTGTAACTACTCTATAAATCTATTAAACATATGTATATATTTTGTTCCAGATTTGTTTTACTAGAAATTGATACTGCATCCAATGAAGTACAGTTATTAAACAGTTATGTTTCTTCAATATTATTATCTATACTACTATGGATTCTCATACTTTGTGTATCATTATTTGGATTCGCCAAAATTGGAAAATTTTTCATTAAATTAATTTGTATTATTTTTATCCCACTTATCCTAGCCAGCGTAGTAGTTTTATTAGTAAGAACATCTGTATATCAAGGAAAATACAATGCTTATATGCCAATAGAAAGAATGATATCATCCAAAGTAATGAGTCGACAATAAATGCAAAAACAAAAATTTAAAAAAAAATCTATTTTTTAGTTTGTATATATAATGTTATCAGTAGCACTGCCCATGTACAATTTGCCATTGTTAATGTGGGCATCTGTACTGAAACCAACATCATTCAGCCCACAAGTTGCCGCCGTTGTTATCTGTGCATTTACATGCCTGGAAATTTTAATTATAGCATGTACTTGGAGTGCAGCAAATATAATAATATTCCATAGATACAACTTTGTAAATTATGATTGTGCCTTTATAGATTGTAAGTATAATTTCTTTACACATTATATATTTAGTTTAATTTTAATTTAGAAATGATTTAAGTTTTAGATTATGTTTATTCTTCAGTATATGACGTTTTGTTGCAACTCTATACACCGGTGCTATGGTTTTTTGTTTGGTTTATACCTATACAAATTAGAATACTTCTATATTGTAGTTTAATAGTCACTGCTATAGCTGATACTTTAATTCAAGCATTGCCCAAATTTGAAGAACGCCGAGGAATAATTATTTGTATCATTTGTGCGTTCTCTATTGCTATAACTATATTAAATATTTTTAAAAACTATTCACTATTGTTGATAATAGTAGAATTTTATGTAATATCAATAACCAATATGCTATTATTTATTTTATTCCTAAGTGGTATATACTTTAATTACACAACATCAAGATTTAATGATGATTTCCTGTTCATTTATGGTTATTATCCGGATGTATTTTGGGAAATATCGTGGACTATCTTTCCTATTTATGGACTCGTAAGTGCAATTATATACCAAACATAAAGTATAATGTATTTGTTTACTTTTCAGGTTATTTTATATTGTCTAGTCTATAGTTTTTTTCTTGATTTTACAATTGTGCATACGTGTAATCTAGTTATGGGAATAATAGTTTTTATAGCATTTACTGTATTTGCATTAGTAAAGATAATAAACACACACATATCAAGGGTATATACTTTAAAATTCTTAATAAAAAATTATATAAACCATTTTTTAAGGAACCGAAATTTGGCATGAGCAGTTCCAAATGGGGCCCAAGGAATGCACAAAACTCACGCAGGTACTATTTCTTCAAACGAGATGTAAGAAGAAGAAATTTAATTTGGGATTTATCTTGTAAACATAAATGTCTAGTACGATCAATACATTATATAAAACGATGTGATATACAGCATATAGAAATGATGAAAATGAAACTTGCAGAACCAGAAGACAAAACACATAAAAAACATAAGAAACAATCAAAAATAAAATAAACCTTATTTATAAATATATTTTATACTTATGTTTTTAACAATTATATACATCATAAGCTCTCTATTATTACTATTATTATTGATTTTGTTGCCTATATGCAAAATATAACTGCATAAAAGAATATAGTATTGAGAATATACATACATGCTTCTTATAATATCATAAATCTATTTAATTGAAGCTCATTATAGTTATTTATACTAAAGTGTAGCAAAGTTAACAGCATTCATGCATCAACGCTTCATTTAAATGCGCGGGGTCAAGTATGCTGGACCATATCAGTGTTTGTAGATTTTTATTGAAATATTTTTTTAGCGTAATAAATTAATTTTTTTTTTTAATTTCATAGAAATGATAACGTATGCAAATTATTATGTTTGGTTATTGATTCTTTGTTTTAAATGTTAATTATTTATTGTATATTAAATGTTAATTTTAAAATAGCTTGCTTTTAATAAACATTAATAATAGATAAAACAAAACAATAACTAAGTTTTTACCTCAAATATTTGTAGTAAAAACTTAGTTATTTTATTTACCATTATTATGGATTACCACACATGGTAAGTCTGCAGTAAAAATCAAAAGTTTTTGCACATGAACTTGTTAAGACAAAAAAGAAAAAAAAATAGTAAAAGGCTTTCAGAAAAAAATCATATTTTACTTTCAAAAATTGTATTGTCCCTAAAAAATAAAAAAATCCGCCGGATTGGACAATATTACAACAAATGTTATTAAATCAAGTATAGACCTAATAAAAGAAGCATTAACTTACATTTTCAACTTGTCAATAGAAACTGGCACTTTCCCAGATGCTTTAAAAACTGCTACGGTTATTCCGTTATATAGGATTTTCCAATAAGAAGTTTTATTTTGATATTAAAAGAAAAACGGGTATTTTTTAAGAAAAAACAATAAATGTTTATTTTATTGTACAAAAGAAGGTATGCCATTAACAATTAAAAACGATATCTTCATGAAATTTTCCATGACCAATTCGCACATTTGCTGCTGTATGTCCTCGATAACTTCACGAATTCCAGCTTTAAAACCGTTCACGTGACACCAAAAAAAAAGTCTAAAAATGTTAAATCACAAGATCTCAGTGGCCAATTGTAATCACCTCTTCGAGAAATAACACGGTCAGGAAACTTTTCTTGCAAAATTGCAATTGCTTCGTTGCTTGTGAAGCACGTAGCGCCGTCTTGCTGAAAATAAAAATCATTAATCATAGCTCGGTAGCGCCATCCATTCACCGTAACAGTTGCACCAGCCTCATTTAAAAAAAAGTAGAGTCCAATCACACCGCCAGCCCAAAAACCGCACCAAACAGTGACACGTTAAGGATGCAAAAACTTTTCAACAATCTTTCTTGGATTTCCTGAGCCCAAAATGCAACAATTCTGCTTATTAACGTAGCCTCCGAGGTGAAAATGGGCCTAATCACTAAAGATGATTTTTCGATCAAACTCCGGATCATTTTGATGCATTTGAAAGACCCAATCAGCAAAGATAAGACGTTTATGGTGATCGATCGGTTTCAGTTTTTGTGTTAACTGAACTTTAAAAACGTTAATGTCGTTTGTGGAATGTCTAATTTTAAATATCGACGAGGAATCGACAAACCTGGGTTTTCTTCAACACTACGGGCTACATCGGCAATATTCTCATGTGTTCTTAAGCGATGCATACCGTTTCGATTATTCACATCACAAACTTGTCCCAACAGCTTAAATTTTTCCATCAGGTTTACTATTGTCGGCCGAGAAGGTGCATTGCAACGACCAAAAAATGCTTTAATTTTGCAAACTGTGACTGATTTTTTTTTACCATTTTTGTAGTGAATTTTAATAATTTCAATGCGTTGTTGAAGCGTGTATCGTTCCATTTTTAATAATGGCGTAGTTTTTACTTGTCAAATGTCAAAAGATAAAAGCTTCAAAATTAACAGCTGCCCAAATAGCCTGCTATTCAAAATAAAACTTTTTATTGAAAAACCCTTTTAAAAAAAAGCGATAGTTTAAATATTGATAACTACAGACACATTTCTTTGTTAAGTATTTTTTTAAAACATTTTGAAACGTTGATTCATAACAGAATATGTTCTTACTTAAATCAATTCAATTTATTAGCAAATCATCAACATGGTTAGAAAGATCAAATCTATTGAAACAACTTCCATTGAATTATGTGAATTTATTCATGAAGAATTAGAAAAAAATAAACTTATTTTGTGCATTTTTTTGTTATTTATCACGAGCTTTTGACACGATTAATCCTAAATTTATTATTGAAAAAATTAATAACTTAGGTATTCGAGGTCCTATTTCTGATTGGTTAAAGACATATCTCTCTCACCGTAAACTAATTGTTAAAGCAAATGGTACCATATCAAACAAACATGAAATTATTCATTATTAATTCATACTGTCAAAGTGTTCAATAGACCTAGTGCATCTTATTACATATATTAACTAATCCTGTAGTTTTATTTTAATATTAGTGATTGTGACGTATTAACAAATAGTGACAAAATATAAAGATTTAATGGACGGGTTCGTTTTGTGAGTTTTAAATCGAAATCTTTGATTAAATTAATAGCTATAATTCATAACCTACAAATAATTCTTGTTTGTTTTGTTTTGTTACAAGGCACATTTTGTTTTTAATTGTGACATTTAAAAATATCAAAGAAAATATTTGTTAACGAGTACAGGTTACATAGTCCAGTGGTAAACTGCTTGACTCGCAATTCAATATTGGTTTTCTGTCGTGGTTCGAACCTCGGCTTACCCAACGGCTTTTTAATAAAATAGTGCAATAATTAATAATATTTAAATATCCTGTTAATACACCTTCTCCGTGGCCTTCCTTGTCTCGTCATATTAAGCTACCATAACAGGCCCTATGGTGTGAAGAGTGTGTCCTTGTTGATTATTTGTTTTACATATATTTAAATAATTTTATCATTTATAATAAATAAAATAGTTATTTATTATTGACATGTAAATCATTAGTATTTTTGTAAGTAATTTAAGAAATAGTTTGTAATATTTAATATTAATTATGTCGGTTAAGTTAGTAAAGTGTTCAATGACTAAGAAAGACGACACTACAACAAGATCAAGTCAACGACTTGCTAAAACACTAAATAAAACAGATGTTAAAAATGAACCAATTAAAAAAACTAATACACTTAATGTTAGTAATATAAGTATCATTTCAAGTAATAACTGTAGTAGTAACGAATATAATGACATAGTTTTGGACTTAAGGAATAAATTAGCGGATAAAGATAATGTCAATTATAATCTACAAGAAAAGTGTGAGGCATTGTGTAATAAAATTAAAGATTTAGAAAATGAACTAATTGGTAAAACTAAAATAGTAGAAACACTTTCTGATACGATTAAAAATATCCAAAGTAGGCATGTAATTCATGTAGCTTCGCAAACTAATCAAATAATTACTAAAGCCATCAACTCAGATGGCTTTAGAAATAAGGGTATTTACAAAACGGCTCAAACTGAACATTGCTCAAGAGTTGTAGAAGATATTAATATAACGGAAAATATTACAAAAATGGTTTTAAATGCTATAACTAATGAAAATAATAAAGAAGTCAATGAAAAAGATAAAAACTACATAAATAAGTTACCAAATTCAAAACTTTTAATAGATACTCCGATATGTAAAGTATTAATATTTGCTGATAAGTATAGTGAAAACTGTGGAAACATTTGTAGAGACTACCTGCCTACTAAAAAATATAGTATTCAAACCATATTTAAGCCTGGAGCATCGCTGAACAAAATTATTGAAAACGCTGTTAACTATTCTAAAAATTTCACAAAAAATGACTACGTACTGATTTTTGGAGGGAAATATGAAATTAACAATAAAAGTTTGTTGACTGATAATGTGTTACTAAAAGTAATGTCTCAACTCATCATTAACACCAATGTAATAATCTTTTCAAACCCGTACTATACTAGTAATACAAAGCCTCCCGAAACGAATGAGTTTATACATAAGTTAAATAAAAAACTATACGATATCTGTCTTAAAACGCAATGTTATTTTGTAGATACTAACCATATTATCTACAATAACTTTAAAAATGAAGATATATACTTTGGTAGCGCTGAAAAAAGAGCTGTTATACATCATATAACTAAATACATATCAAGGCAATCAAAAGTCCTTAATGAAATAATGATCACCAATAATTCTATTAATTCCAAAGATTGTAGTAAAAGTGTACAAGACAGATATAATTCCGATGATGATTTTTTAGACTTGTCAACGAACTTAAAGTGCAGCACAGTACAGCTCAGCTTACTGAACTGACTAAAATAGTAATTGGCCACGTCAATGTCCAAAGTTTAATAAATAAAATAAATAGAGTGGAGTGTTTGTGTGCAAATGAACATATAAATATTTTATGTGTTACTAAACATTGGCTTACTCAAATAAATTTTTGTGATATAGTGATTCCGGACTTTTATTTGGCAACTAGTTTTATAAGATTGCAACATATACATGGAGGATCCGCAATTTTTGTATCTACATATTTTCCTACAACAGTGAAAAAAGTTCAGCTAGATGCTTTCAATAGTGAAATAAACATTGAACTATGTGGAATATCCTTTTCAAAAAATAATGAAAATATATGTGTACTGTCCATTTATAGACCGCCAGAGGGCAATTTTAAAACATTTGTAGATTTATTATGTGAGGCGTTGAACAAAATTTATATAGAATGTGACTATTGTATCTTATGTGGTGATCTTAATGTTGACCTTTTAGTTAATACAGAACAGCGTAATATTTTATTAGATATATTTGATTCATATGAATTAATGATAAGACTAAAAGAACCCACTCGCATCTTTACAAATATAAACGGTATTAAGTCAGAAACAGCTATTGACTATGTTATAACAAATTTACCGTGTGAAACATATAATACTGTAAATATTGATGGTAGCATAGCAGATCATCTAATGCAAATTATATCAGTTTATAGAATAGTTTCAATACCTAAAGAAAAAGAAATAATTACTTACAGAAAAATCACAAATAAATGTGTTGAAAGTTTTAAAGAAATGTTGTTAACTACTGATTGGAATGTAACTGTTAACTTAAACTCAGACTTAAACTCAATATTTAGTAGTTTTTTAAATCGTGTTAAGAATTGTTTTCAATGTGCTTGTCCGTTAGTTTGTAAAACAAACGTTAATAATACTAAGAAGTGGATTACTCCTGCTCTTAAAAATGAATGTACTCAGTTAAAACAATTGTTCTGGATTGTAAAAAATACTAATGATATTAATACTGAAATATTCTATAAAACTAAAAAAAGGCAACTTAAATTTAATATTGATCTAGCTAAGAAAAGCTTTATGGGTTGTAAAATAGATTCTAGTTCAAATAAATCTAAAACTACCTGGGAACTTGTTAATAAAAGTCTTGATCGTGTAAAACCTAGAATTAATATTCAATTAAATATTAATTCAGTTACGGTTAAAGATGAAGATGTTATAGCTAATGAATTTGCTCTCTATTTTTCAAACATTGCAACAAATTTAAGTACCGCACATTTTGGGCTCAATATGTCTTACAGTTGTACACTACCTTCTTTTAATGCAAATTCTTTCTTTTTGGAACCAATTGACTTACATGAGTTATTTGAAACAGTAGCAAGTTTAAGTAACAAAACGTCATGTAGTATTGATGGCATATCTTCAATAACCCTAAAGTCTATTTTATACCAGCCATAGCTGAAATACTTATTAAAATCTTTAATTTATCTTTATCACTAGGTGTTTTTCCATCTATTCTAAAAACTGCTTCAATAACTCCAATTTTCAAAAAAATTACCCTTTAAACATTGAAAATTATAGACCCATATCAATCCTCAGTTCGTTTTCTAAACTACTGGAGAAGCTAGTATATAATAAAATGTTAAAATTTCTTAACAAATTTAATATAATAACAACTAACCAACATGGCTTTAGAATTAATTACTCCGTTGAAACTGCCACTTTTAACTTATTAAAATTCATACATAATGAAAATAACGATGGAAAATATGTGGTAGCTCTTTTTTTTTTGATTTGTCAAAAGCGTTTGACACAGTTTGCCCGAAATTTATAATCAATAAACTACATGCTATCTGGATTAGAAGAATAGCCTCTAAATGGATTGAATCTTACTTAAAAGACCGCAAAATATCGGTTAAAATAAAAGATATCCAATCATTAGAATATACATTAAATACGGGTGTGCCTCAGGGTTCCGTACTAGGGCCTCTTTTGTTCTTGCTATTTATAAACGACTTGGCTATGGCTATTCAAGATGCAACTGTAGTTATGTTTGCTGATGACACTACAATTGCAATATCAGCTTTAAATGAATTTGAACTTGCACGTAAAATTAACAAAGTTTTAAATGAGTTTCATCTATGGTGTCATAATAATAAATTAATTATTAATGCTGATAAAACTATTATTATGCATTTTCATCAACGAAGACAGTTGTCTAATAATTTTAAAATTGTATTTGATAGCAAGCATTATTTATTATCTGTATCAACAAAATTTTTAAGTGTCATTATTAATGAAAAATTATCATGGAACGATCACATTGACTATGTTTGTCAAAAATTGAATAAAGCGTTCTTTGCAATTTTACAATTAAAAAAGTCATTAAATTCTGATATTTTATTAACTATTTATTATGCCTTGGCGTATTCGCATATAGCTTTTAATATTGTTGTATGGGGTAGAGCGACAGATAATAATAGAATATTTATTCAACAAAAGAGGATAATACGATTAATTTTTAACATTAAAATCCCCAATACATGCAGAGATATTTTTAAGACTCATAAAATTTTAACAATGCCTTCCATTTATATTTTTAAAGCCATAACACATGTGAAAAAAAACATCAATACTTATAAAACTAATAGCGCAAATCATTCGTATAATACAAGACATTGTGATCATCTTAGAACTGCAATACCCCATTCAACACATTACAAGAAATCCCCTGAGTACTCCGGCGTTGCTTTATATAATAATTTGCCTATAAATTTAAAAAATATTAATAACTATAAAAAGTTTAAAAAGGAATTGCATTCATTTTTAAGTGACAAATGTTACTATTCTATTGATGATTTTTTTCTGTGATAAATAAATATGTTCAGGATTTATATGTTGTTTTTACTATGTTTCTTGTCTATTTTGATTTAGGTTTTTAATTTTTAATGTGTATTTCTATATAGATTTAAATTTTAATGTGTATTATTATATAGTTTTTAATTTTTATATTCAAATGTATGACGTTTCATATCCATGTAGTGTGGCTAAAGTGAAATAAAGATATTATTATTATTATTATTATTAATATCTCTGGGGTACCACAAGGATCAGTGTTAGGGCCACTTTTGTTTATAATGTATGTGAATAACTTAAACCAAAACATCAGCACACGACACATTGTAATGTTTGCAGATGATACGGCCATATTTATTTCCGCAACAAATGAAGCAGAATTAGAATATAAATTTAATCTTGTTGTAAACTAATTTACTATATGGTGTAAAAAATAGTCTGATTTTAAATACAGATAAAACGGCAATACTCCCAATCTATCAACAAAAAACATTTTTTAATAATATTTCACTTAACATAAATAGCAACAACTACAATTTTGAAAAAAAATATAAGTATCTTGGCACAATAATTGATACAAAGTTACAATGACTCAATCATATTCAACTTCAACTTTTACAAATTAAAGCTTCGTTACCAAAAGAAACAGTAATCAGTATCAACACAAATAATATTAAAATAGGTAAAAATATTAAAATATTACTTTAGTTTAAACCTAACATAGATCGGACAACTATCCAGCTGACGTAACTGACAAACTTCGTTATGCGGCCCATACACGCACGAATTTGCTCATGAATTTGCTCGTTGAAGCAAGAGCGCTACGTAGAGAAATGAGAGAATTGACCATACACGTACAGTTCGTCACTTACAACGCGCCTTCAGTTTGCCCTGTTTCTTTGTAGCGTTAACATGTCTGTCTTCACAAATGAGTTTAATTGACGCATGTTATGGATAAAATTATGGTTGCAAAGATGTTCTAATTTTTGCATATTAATTTATGTAACAATTTAAGAATGATCAAAAATACTGTGTTTCGTTATTGCATTTTGTAAACCCTATAATAAAAAAACGATAGTCATAAAAAACAATGCTTTACCAATGTGTTTGGTACCTAGTTATTACTAGAAATTGTGTCTTTATAAAATTTATTTTGATTTAATTAAATATTAATTAAAATAAAATAACATTTAATTAATAAAGATAGAAGAATAAACTTATAAAGATAATATATTGACACATTTACAGTAAAATGTGTCTGTATATAAATAAACATCGCACTGTTTGAAAAGTTGTACGATTAATCAAGATTCTTGGACAAAGAAACATGATTTGTTTTAGTTTATTAATATTATTTAAAAATCATAATAAATTAAATAATTTCAATAAAGTTTTAATATTTAAATTGGATTAAATCAAATGGATTAATTGATTATTAAAATGGTATTTCATTATATGTATAACTTTTAGATGTTTTAGTATTTATTTTAATGTTTTTATATTAAACGCCGTCTCAGATAATATAAAAATCTATATAACAGTTGATTTATTGGCCCATTCCGTACATTAGAAGTTGTCATTGCACACGCTTGAATCGTTAGCCCGTGCGAAAATCAAACATTGCTTGATTCACTTTACCTCGTGCATGTGTGTCTGACTCAAAGTTTTCTTCCACCAAACGCCCATAGTGCGCATGCTCAGACCTCGTCATACGCCAAGCGCTAACATAAGTTCGTGCGTGTATCGGCTGCATTAGCGTTCGGCTATATTTGACTCCATACACACGTTGATCACGTGACAAACATTCAGACTTAAACGCATCAACTGTTCAAATGTTTCAAAGAAAAGTGTCCGTAAAAACCCTGCTACCTACAAATTTTACGCCAAAATATTTGATGAATACTTTCCAAAACTAAAACTCAAGCATCCCACTGTTGACGCGTGTAAAAAATGTGATCTGTTAAAAACCAGAGAACCTACAAGTAAATGTCTAAAAAATAAGAAGGGGACTAAACATAACCTCAAACTGCACCACAAAAAAATCCACAAAAGTACATGCCAAAAGGATTCTGAAAACATCACAACTTCGAACTAGTTCTTTCACGGCTATGTGTATGGATTTACACAGCACCATGTTTTATAGTAGACAACTGTCTTCCTTCAACTAAGGTATTCATTTAAAAAACTCAAATTAATCGTTTATGTGTATATAGCATAAGGACATCAAAGGCCGAAAGGAAAATAAAACAATCTACTGCTTATTTTAAATTGCAGCTACTCTGGGATAGTTTACTTGCAATAGACTGCTGATGTAGTGTCATAATTGCACAACCAATTCCGCAAAATAAAAATAGAAAGCTCCTGATGACTACAATCTAACTTGTTTGAAAAAGATTTTGCCGTTCAACTGAGGCCAATCTTGTAAGTGAGCATAGTTATATGGACTGTCATCAAGATTTCGGAGTGATCAAAAAACGCCGTAAAAAATGAAGCGCGATAGTTACGAAAGATTTCGAAAAGTTGTCCGTACTGCTAGCAAGTAAATACATTAACACTCAAGCACAACAAATAAGTAAATTATCATGCATCCGAGTTTGTCACAAGAAGCCGCATGTCATATAAACTGCAGCAAGCTTTAGCCTTTAAATTGTAGTTCTAATATGTGGACAATAACAAACGTTCTTTAAAAAAATTATAAATCCGGAATCGCTTCCTGGTTTAAAAAACTGCTAAAAACTCAAGTTGTGCCCAAGTTTAGTGCCAAAAAAAGTAGAAATCTATTCTATTAGAAATGTTACACTATACAAAAAACCTGAAGACAGACAGTTTTACCAAGAACTTTTTCACACGCCTCTTACGACATCAAAATAAAACCCTTCACAAAGCAAATATACATTTTTATTGCATGCGTCCGAAAGCAAATTAAAAAAAAAAAACAAATGAATAAAAACTATTTTATAAAAAAAAGTTATTTATACTGTTTTTTGCATTTTTAATTTATTAAAATCAAATGTTCTAATGTTCCGTGGAATGGCTACAATATTATGCTCGTTAAATAAAAATGTTTCGTATCGTAATTACAATACACATTAAATAATAAAATCCCGTTTTTTAATAAGCTTTATTACAATACCCAATAGCGATTTTAATCATCATTATGAACGCAAAACATAAACAAATAAATTAAACAATTTTTTTGCAATTTGATTTCAATTTATAAAATTTGCCAATAGATAGATATACAAAATTATTAATAACATCCGTTATATTAATAAATATATCACAATCGCCAATATTTTTAGTAATTATACATATCCGGCAATTATAAATAATCACCGACTTATCATATTGGCCCTAACGACAACAATTTTTTTATAATAAAACATTAATATATTAAGGAGGTTCAAAAATAATTTATTGTAATAATACTATAATTATTTCACCACACAACGGCTTCATCAGGTAATAATAAACAATTATCTTTATAAATAACCTATGTTTATTTGAACATTCGTGTATTGACTCGGCAACGTGGGCTCTTATTAGCATTTATCGTATAAGTCCAAGTTAAGAAATGGTTTTACAGAAATATTTATAATCTATTATCATTTAAGTTTTTTTTAAATGTTTCTTACACATTTATGATAAAAAAGTTATAAATGTTTATTTGAATGTTTGTTTATAAACTCGACAACGTGGGCTCTTACAGTGAAAGTTATAAGATATTGTTTTACAGAAATATTTATAATCTATAATAATTTAAAATGTTTCTAAAAGTTTACTTACACAGTTACGATAAAAAAAATGAAGTAAGTTTTGTTTAATGTTTATGCATAACATCGACAAATTATACTTTGATTTTTTTAATATTACTAATTATATTCTTTTATAGAAAGAGTTCTTTGCATATTTATTTATCAAATAATTTAATGATGTAGACTACAACAAAATAGTTGCATGTATTTGAAACTACTATATTATCGATTAACAAGTATAAACAATATTTAAAGTATTACATCTTTAATTTTTAGTATAATCAATGAATTTATGATAAGTTATTTTAATAGCAGTAAAACTATTTTAAGGTCAGTCTATTCATGCATGTTTTTTTTTAATTTACGACTTCTTTATTGTCCTGATATTTATTCAGAACTTCCTTACATCTGGATAGTTGCAAAAAATAACAAGCGGCAAAAGTAACAAGTTATTTACATAATTTTTAATATTTATTAAAAGTTATATAAATTAGTAATAGTGCAAGAGAAAAATATTTATTTGCAAGTTGCGACAAACAATTAGGTTGAAGAGTTTAACAATAATTTTAATACATTTTGTTAATTGTAGAATCACAATCTTTGTAATTTTAAAAACTAAGATTTAAGTTTTTAATTTTTAAGTCATATGATTCATGTTATGATTTTATGTTTGTTTGTTGTCAAATTAAGAGCATTCAAAGTGTTTAATAATTTAAGTGAATGATTTGATATTTTTGTTCAAATATAATAGATTCTACTAACTTGGCAAATAGTTGTTAAATTATAAGCAGACAAAACTTTGATATTAATTTAAGGATTAATAGATTTTACAAAAATTTAGTAAATTTGTAAAATTAAGAGTATTACAAGTAGGTTAAAATAACAAAATTCATGAGTTTAGCTAAAAGTTGGGTTTTAAAGTATGCAAATTACAATAAATGTGGTCAAGTTAAAGTAAAAGGGTCAAAATTTTGATATGCCTGTGCAAAATCTTACTATAGACCTAGCTGATATTTGGCAAACCGCTATTTTGAAGTAATAAGTAATTAAAGTGACTGTTTTCTACAAATATGTTTGATACAGAAGTTTCAAAGCAAGCTGACAATAGTAAAGTTAAATTAAAAGCTTTCAAAGTAGCAGGTCCAATATGTGTGGTCATCATAAATTTAACTGAAATTTAAAAATTATAAGTTTTATGGTTTTCAGATTACAATAAAAATGACAAATTAAAAGATGTCTTTGACTTAATTAAATCAGTAAAAGCATTTAGATTGTGTTTTGTGAAAGATTTTCTTTGAAATTTGAAAGGGTTTATGAGACCCTAAGCAGCATTGAGGTTAAATGACCAAAGTACCAAGTGGATTGAAATTAAAAAAATAGTGAGACAGGATTGTTGTTTATCACCAACGTTGTTCAATATGCATGCCAACAAAAAGATGGTAGCAAAGTGCTGAAAAAAGAAAGATCACTCTTTTGTTGCATAGAAGAAAAAAATAATATAATCTATTTGATTTGCCGATGATATGATCGTGTTTGCAGAAAACACAAAAGCACTAAAGATCATGTTTAAAGAAGAAAAAAATGAAATTAATGTATAGACTGAAAATAAATAAAAACAAAACAAAAGTTATAAAAATTAGGGAAAAAAACGTACGTTAAAAGAGATAAATTGGAGCAAGTAAAAAAGTACTGCTACTAAAATTATAAAAAATTGGAAAAACAAAAAGAAATAATAGTATGCATAGGAATAATAAAAAAGCTTTTAGAAAGAAAATAAAGATTTTGAGTAGCAAGTTAGATATAAATTTGCAAATAACAATTGTAAAATGTTTTGCATAAAGTGTGTTTTTATATGAATGTAAAACTTGGACATTACGTGGTCAGACAAGATCCGGAATAAAAGAGTATTGAGAATGTCAGTGGAGGAAAGCGCTAGCAAAAGAGAAAAAACGGATAGTACATGCATTGAAAGAGATTGTTTATTAAAGAACGTGATCAAATAAATGCAAATCCGTAAAAAAAAGATAACTGATGTTTTAAGGAATAGGGAAAGGTACAGTGAACAAAGCAAAAGACAAAGAACCAAGAAAACTGAAGAAAATACACTTAGAACCTGCAAAAAGCAGAACACTAATAATGATGAAGTCAAAATGTCAATATTTATGTAAAAAAGTAAATAAATGAAAAATAATAATAAAAATTTCAAAGTAATGTTGTCTGTCTTTGAAATATTTAGAGAATACTGGTTTTAAAATTACGCAGTACATAAAAATAATAATAAGCATTTAAAGAATCAGTTTACAATAATAATATCAAACTAATATTATTCAAAGTAATGTTGTCCAAATTTATTTTAAAAATTAACTGAACTAGCTGAAATTTAGCAGTGATGTTGGATTAGCGCATTAAGTACACACAAGTATTTGCAATTGTTATAAATATGATTATTGTTCAAAAACATTCAAAACAATAATGTTTAAACAAACTCTTAGTATATAGCAAAGCATTTTAACACATACATACTATATTTAGATATGTAGGACCAAAACAATTAAAAGGATTTTTTTAACTGGACTATCAAGAAAACTATTTGGCTTTTAATTTCATAATTTTCTAAGAATCAAAAATTGCTACTGTTCTAGATTAATAATCAGTTTTTTCTTTAAGAGATGTTAATTAAACAAACGCGTTAACATCTTTTTCGTTTTTGAAATATATATTGTGAGTCAACAACATTTTGTTATGAAAGTTTGTTGTTAAATTAAGAATATCATGGAGGTTCCAAAAAACAACATAAAAAATTTATTGTCATTGCAAAAATACTAAAATTAACAACATAGATGCAATCGGTAGAAAAACAACAAAGACATTTATTCGTATGTTTTATCCGCATAAGACTCAATTAAGCATACATTATTAGATGTTAACATCATGCAATAAAATAATAAACTCTCGGTAGATATTTTTTATATAAGTATGCAATAACATTGTTGTTTTGAGGTACGTTTAGTGTTTATAATTTTCCAAGCAGCTTTTTGTTGGTAAATTATTTGCCGAGATTTTGGCCTTTAAGATAGCATTTCGGTATTTTAGCCGGTATGAGTTCTGACTAACTTTACAGATCTCAAACAAACTTCATTTAATGAACTGGTCAAAAGTAGTCACGCATAGTTCTTAGATGGTTATTGAACCAATTAATTTGACTTGATGCTCCCACAACTTTTTTATTTTACGTTAAAATCTCCAGTAACAAAAACATTTTTATTGATTGATTTAAATGCTTTAGCTAATACATTTAAAAATGCATTAAAGTTTTATGATGTCATCAATAGAAGTTGCAACAATTTCACAATCTTTGTCAATTTATGTATTATTTAAATTTATTGGGGTGCATCAAACATTAGGTGAACATAAAATCATTACACCACCGCGCTCAAATATTTGTCGAGAAAACATGTGAAACTGTTGCAAAGTTGTTTATTTTTAATTGTAAAGCTTCATTTTCTTTAAACGAGTGCTCACAAACACATAAAATTGAAAATGAATTTTTCCATTCCAATAAGAAAAGAATGCAAAAAAATGAATACCGTTTTTTCGTTATTTTTGTATTAAAAACCAAGAATACCGGGATTACTTGTTAATTGTTAATTTTTTAAAAAATAGTAGGATATATAAATATATTTTATGGTATATAAGTAAGTATAAATATGTTAAAGTGAAAGTAAAACTAAATTAAAAAAAATATTTTAGATTTTTTTTTTAATGAATAATAGTTTAAAATCAATTACCCAAACCCAAACCCAATCCAACTTCAAAGCGGCCAATCAAACAAACCTCATCAGTGTGTCTTAGTGGTAAGAATTGTTTGATGGTAAAAGACAAATTCAAATAATTGATTTACGTGCTACTCAAGTTATAGATAATAATTAGTAGTGCAAAGTAATTGTAGCTCCATCAAGTTGTTTCGATCAAAAAATCCAAATTCTATCAATAAACTTCACCATAGCAACTGGCCACCAAATTTTTTTTGACTTAAATTATACTTGATTGTCTACCTACTTAGACATTGCAATTTGGTGGCCAGTTACTATGCTAAATTTCATCAATGGTATTCGGTTTCTTTGGTTGAAACAACACGATGGAGCTACAATTACTTTGCTTAATAATAAATTAAATTGATGGACTAGGATTAGTTTTTTATTGTTTAGTTATTTTATTACCAAAATATTAAATCTTATAATGCTAGTATATTAAAAGCATTAACTAATCAAATTGGAGATGTTGATTTTTTAATATAAAAGATATTGAATATTAAATTATGTTTTTTATATTGATTGTTTACTGAGTTACATAAAAAGTCATTTCTACAATAACTAGCCAATATTTTAGTTTTATTTTTTGGTGGTAAAATACGATTTTAAAAAACAAATATGATCTTAATTTTATTTTAGTGCTGATCTGAAAAACACTGATAATGCTCGTTCTGATTCTACACTTGTTGGAGATACTCACCCCACTTCAACCACTGTTGGGATTTCTCCAAAATAAATTTGCCAATGCCAACCCATCAATAAAAAAATAATATCAAAAACCGGTATTTTTATGTTGTTTGTACAGGAACCCGGTTTTCGGGTTTTAGTAATTGTATCTTCTACGTTTCCGTGGTAGAAAAAAAAAATCAAACTTCTATATTTTTTGGCCAATTGTTAGGATTTGTAATAATTTCATCATATAACTTTGAAAGACGAATAATCTTCCGGCTATTTTGACAGGAGTTTCTCACATCTTACATTATTTATTTTTAGTTTATTTAAATGCGCTGCTATATCGTTTACAGTTGTTCAAATATTTAATCGATATAAATGGTAATGATGATATCTTGAAGCACCCTTTAATATGCTATCGGCTGATGTTACAAAAGTCATATTTATTTTCTTATCGGGGTGACGTTTATTTACTTTTTGCCATTCTTCATTTTTATTTATACCTATTATTTGTATTTTTATTTTTATTTTCTATAGGATTGTATTCAGTATCGCTTCTCAATTTATTTATTTGTTGTATTTTTTATCTTCTATACTATTTTTGTAGCATCGGAATATTTTAATACATTGATCAGTATTTTTAATATTTGATTCAATTATCAATTCAGTATTTAATTACCCATATGTAGTTTTAATACCTTTTCGTTTTCTTTTTTTAATTGCAGTACCTCTTTCCTTAACTTAATTGTTTCTTTCGGTTTAACTATTAACTAATTCTTGCACAATTTCCTTGAAGTCTGTACTTTTTAAAAAATCAATGATTGGATCTTCACTTACAGATTTTAAATCTAATCCCCACATTGTAAGAAATTATAATAAAAATTATTGTAAAACTATAATTTGTTTAATTTTTGTTAAGCGGCTTCGAAAACACGTATAAGCAAATTTTGATGTAAATTAGTTGGCAAATATAAATTTGTTTTGTGTATTTGGGTCTAAAACTTTAAACAACTGCTAAAATAGGGTAAAAATGCCTGTTTTCAACATAAACTCTTACAAATATACGTTTAACATCGGTCAGAGAAACTATAAACCAGATATTATTAAAATTTTAAATTTTGCAAACAAATCTACATATACAATAGTCGGTGTCGTGCTTATCGGCCGTCCATCTAAGAAACATAATTATTTGGCTTATATCTTTTTTTGAGGTAATTACAGAAGTTTGACAAAGGCATATTTTTCGCTTGAACCAATTTTACTTGTTGTTTGATAGTTTTTGCGCTTGCGGCACCATTTAGACTCAACCTATCGGTGCCAAAACTTGATATATTATTATTTTTGTCATTCGAACATAAATCCGCCCGGCGCTCATCAAAATTTGACAAAAAAAAACTTTCAGTAAATAATTGTTAGAATTCCTAACAAGCCTTGTAGTACGAGTAAATATTTGTTTAGATGGCAATATATCTATAGAAAATGCAAAGATCATTAGTCAATTTTTGGTCGGCAATGATCTAAATAGCTCGTTTTTTAATAAAATTTAGAAGTGATAGTGTAGTTTCGGATGCTCCACCCCATACTTAAAAACAATATTCAATACAAAAATAAATATTTGTTTTATACCAATACACCATAACACCACAAAATAAGAAAAAAAAAATCTTATACCAGGCCCCAGGATTCTTTACGGATGGATGGCGGTACTGCAGAAATGTTATATTTATATAAAAACCTTTTGTTAACAATTTCTATATGTATATGTATGTATAAATAATTTTAATAAAAGTATTAAAAAAAAAACAAAAAAAAAACGCAAAAGCTGAACAGAAGTAGAAAACTGTTAATCTATTAAGAAGTCCTAGTATTTTACATACTTTCAAAGCTATGTAAAAAACATGATCGTTCCGGAAAAGATTATGTAAGATTGTAAATTAAATTGACAAATTAGAAAAGATTTAGATATGGATACGTTGTTTAGCTTAATATCGGGTACTAGTAAAACCTCAAACTTTGATTTTGAAATAGTAAGTTGAGTTTCTTTAGAGTTAAAATTTACCATGTTGAGAGTACTCTATTTAGATATTGTTTTGAGGTCTTTGTTTATCTATCTTACAGATTCTAACCTAAAAATTTCAAGACGCTCCATCATATTTGTAGTTATGGTCTTTGGAAAGTATGAAGTATAAAGAGTTTTCATTTATATAAATCAAAAATAAAGTTGTCAAAAAAGTAGAACCATGAAAAACACCAGCATTTACAATTTTAGGGTCAGAGTTAAAACCAACAATTCTAACTATTAATTTATTATTGAAAAAAAAACTACTGATAAAATTTACAGATTTATAATCAAAACTTATACAATGGAGCTTGTTAATAATAATAATAAGATTAAGATGCCACACCCTATCAAATGCTTTGAAAATCTCTAGAGCTACTGCAAGATTTTCTTCATGTTTGTCTAAAGCAGGGGTGGCCAACCAGCGGGCTTTGAACATTTAAGCGGCCCACGAGATTTATCACATTTTTACAAAATATATTTATTGTATAATGACCAAAGTAATACAAACTAATGCATAAAAAAATACATTTGTGCACCCATATATTCAAAAATTAACTGTAGAAATTATGAGAAAAAATTTACTTTGATTTTAAAATAATATTCTTGCGCATATATGACAAATATTGCCTGGTTTGTTACAGTTATGAGCTCACAGAATAATTAAGTTATATTCTGGAAACTCATAATGCGCAAGCATTTTGAAACATTCAATCTAATATATAAGTTCTATGTTTCACTGATAAGTGACCTCAATGAGGCAGTGAACATCCCTAGATACGAACGGCGCAGTTGAACAGCAGAACAGAATTGCATTTTTAGGAAAAAAAATTAAAAAACCTTTTTCTTCAAAATTGTTTAAAGAATAATATTTTTGCTCACTGAGAAAATCTGAAAAAAACTCACATGATGCATTTCCAAAGTGGCCCGCAAGATCATTTGGCCACCCCTGGTCTAAAGTAAAATTCCATTTGTGACTAACATAAGTTAAAAGATCTGTTGTCAAACGTTTTGACCAAAATTTATATTGAGTATCTGAGATAAGGTTATTTTGTTCTGAAAACTTGACAATGTAAAAATTAATATATTTAAAAAAAATTAGATTGGACAATAATGCAATTGGTCTATAATTTAAAGAATAGGTGATTCTCTATTTAGGTATAGGTTGAACATTTTGGAAGTGTTTTATTTTTGTATGATAAGGCAAATATTTTAGTGTAGGAGCTAAGTCAATTGCAAATGTTTTAAGAATAATAAATAAAATTTCATCTATACCTCCTGATGCCTTTCTGGTATTTAATTTAAGATGATATCTTTTGACAACCCGTAGCCTAAAATGAATTGGACCTAATATTTTACCACCAGCTGGCGTTGTAGGTACAGCTATAAAAAAAATTATAATAGAAGAGTTAGATGTAAAATATTTGCTTTATCGTTTGCATTAGATAGTTACTAAATTTATTGTTTTATAGATTTTTTTGTTGTTTGATATTATTCTTAGAACATAATAATATTCTTCATGAATCTCAACGTGGTTTGTGTAGGGCACAATCAGCAGAGTCAGCTTCCAAGAAATTTATAAACTTTCTAAATAAAAAACTAGATAAGAATAAATATGTATATGAATTTTTCTTTGATATGACAGAGGCGTTTGTTATTTTGAATATTAATTTTATTATTGCTAAGCTTCTGCGTGTTGAATTTCGTAATAACTTTTTAAAATTACTGACTTAATACTTAACTGAAAAAAAGATAAAAGTTAAGATAAATATTTTTTTCTTCAATTCATTCAAAATTGACTAATAAGTTTTTCAACATAATGTTTCAAACCTTAGCATTTTCTACAGATATTTCCAAGTACAAAATATAACATATTGCCAACTAAACAAATATTTACTCGTAGTGCAAGGCTTGCTAAAAATTTTAAGAAATATTTATTAGCAGTTCCGAGATGTAGAATCGAAACTTTTTTATTTTTATGATGTTGTGACATATATTGTAATTCCTAAATAAAACATTTTAAAATTAAAAAAAAAACACGGTACGTATGGTTAACACATTTAATTAATATGACGTCATAAAATCCCACTCAAATAAGATTAGTGTGTTTCAGTACCCCTAGCCATTTAAAAACAACTTATGTATTCGCCAAAATGCACTGCATTCTGACACTCAATAAACTTACTATTCTCCCCTCAAATACATTACCATTATGCCATGCTACGGTATAGACATGCTAGTACTCACTGACAAGATTGGTAAATCTGAAACAATTCTATGTACTTAACTTTTCACTGTTTTAATCCTTGAATTGAGTTACCATCTTTAATGTTAAATGGCAACAGCAAAATTTTTAAATAAACCCTACTTAGCTATTATTTTCACAATACAACTCTAAAAACTGCAATAGGTTTATAAGTTTTTTTAACCTGTTATCTATAATAAATTTAAACTAGCAAATAGTATCAATTTATAAATTTTAAAAATATTATCTATCTATTAAAAAAATACTATTGTAAAATACAATACTTATAGATAAAGAATGTTTTGTATTTAGTTTTTATAGTGAATAGTTTAAATTAAAAATTTGTATTTAACCGTTCACTTACATATTATAAAGTCGCTGTTTAGTTCTGTTTATTGATTAACACATAGTTTTCTTTAATTGATACATAATTCGTAATTTTTTATAAAGTTTTGTTGTTTATTAAATTTGCTGTGGTAGTTTGTAATCAGAATTGTAAAGTATATATGTAATTTAATTATAAGACCAAATCTTTGAATATATATACCAGAGGAAATGAACCGTTAAGATGTATAAATATGATTTATTGCCATGTGAAATTTAATTTTCCAACGTCTTGATTTTCCTTCCGCATTTTTCACCGCAACATATTTATTTCTATAAAATATAAAATTATTCCGGACCGTGGCGAATGAATGAAGTCGCATTTTGATCGATTCAAATTCTCTGGGGAAACGGATTATAACCCTTAGTGCATTTTATTTCTCGATCTGTAAAGATGGGACCCCAAGGCGGCAATACACGGCAGAAAAAATGTATTAGAATTTGTGACTTTGATCGCCCCCTATATATTTTAAGCATTCCGGAGGTTTTCGCAGTATGGGATAATATTGTTACATTCAAATCAATATGAGACCGATGAAGAATCGAGAATTATTCGCGCTTAGTGGGAATGGATTAGAAGCAATTGGAAACATAAATCTGTTTAAACTCTCCATCAATCGTTCTCACTTGGAACGTGATTATTCACGCGATTCCGAAATTTATGTTTGAAATGGGGCAATACCTCGTATCGTTAATGGATTTAAATACACGATATATAGAATTGCACAAAGAAAGTAGACTTAACACAAAATTAATATTTTTTTCTGTGCTCTATTTAATTAAAACATCTGCGTTTTATCACTGCAATGCATAATTAATTAACAAAACAAGTCAATACTAAAACACAAGTAGTAATAAGTGAGAGTTATCATTAAAATTTAAAGAGAAAACTTGGCGGAAACAATTTCTAAATACTGCATTGCTATTTAAATGCAGATATGCACTTATTTACTCGTATATAGGCATACTATATAATATATTACAACGCCTACACATCTTCAAACAAGTTTTCACATTCTAATACTTATTTGAATTACGCAACTCACCTGTTTATAAGTTCGTTGTCTGATAGTCTGTCATATGGAGGCGGTGGCGTTGTACATAACTCACTTAACATGTGATCCAAGTCATTTGCCAGTGATGAGAGTAACTAAAAAGAAAAAAAAACTTTTAATTAAATATGAAGTACCGCAATCTTATAAACTTTTTTATTTATACTTTTTATAGAAAACGTAATCTATATAAAGCAATGTGTAAAGCAGACTGACTGACACTAGCAACTTAATTTTATTATCATAAGGAAATAACACCTTACTAAATAAATAAATATTATTTACAAATACATATTATGTTTGTTTTTTTTTACGTTTAAATAACACCAAAATACAATTAAAATTAGAAACAAACTTTATAAATTGAGAATCACTTTGCAGTTACTTTAAAACTATTGAAAAGCATAAGAACTAACCGTGTGAGCCACCAATAGTAAATAAACAGTATGAAATATAATAAAAACAATATATATTTTCATAAACCAAATTATTATTATAAATAAATTATGGACATTGAGATAAAATTTTGCAAATATTACGTAACCATATTTATCTTAACTTTTTTCTTTGAAGTAATTTTTAACACTATTTTTATTAATTTTTGTCTATTTTGATATCTAATATTTTATAATTTGGTATCTGAAGAATTTCATTTTTTTGTTATCCGAAAAGCTTTTCTTATCTTGAAAAGTCCCTAAACATAATTGAAATGTTGATATACAGTGTGAACAAAAAACTCCGAGGTTTTACGTTGTAGGCAACCAAATATAAACTTATTGTAAATATTGAAAAAACTATCCCTTAAGACCATACCGACCGCTACCTTGATTTTAACAAAAACGGCAACTTTGGCTTCATCACTGCATCTACAAATAATTTGATAATCGATTTATTTTTTTACCAATACATTTAATTATAATTGTACAATATTGTGAATAAAACGATTAAATTATATGTTTTCATAAGAAAATGCTTTTATAGTAAAGAATCATTATCGCAGTAGAACAATCAAGTCGTGCCTGATTCAATTTAATAAAGCTTTTTTTAAACACAAGAACTCCTAATTCTTCAGTCTGCAATTCGTCGTAGTACAATTGTTGAAGAAATCCATCTAAAATTATAGTACAGTACCTTTCTGCATAGTTTCATAAAAAATATGTAGGTCCATTTAATATTCGCCTTAAAAAGCAACCTGTAAAGTTGTTTCGTGTAAGTTTTTCATTTCATCATTATTTATATAGTAAACAACCTCTTCAGTTACAATAAATGACCTGTTAGAATGTTTATTCTTACAGTTGCATAATTTGTAATTTGTGATTCACAACCGTTTTATAGTAAATTCTGAATACTAAAGAGAGTACAACCAGGTGCCTTCCTCATTGATAGTTCCACTGCAATAATAAACCTTCACTATAAAGGCATTATGTTTTTGTATAACCATTATTGTACATATAACTTAAACATCCAATTTACAGTTTGCAACGTATAAAATTCACACTATTTAAAATTTACAATGCACTTTACAATTCATTTTAAAGTTTACTATTAAACTGACCTAAAAAAACAAAATTCTGATCATGCACATATGACTTCTCTTGTTTAAACTTCTCTTCAAATTACTACCAAACATAAACAGCGCCTCATCTATCATTATTCTAAGATAAACATAATAAAAATTAAAGAATGTCTTGATAATTTTGATTTCGATACTCATTACTTATATTCTAAAGATTCATATATTGCAGCAAAAAATCACACAAAAATTATTAAATTTATATGTAAATATTACATATAAATTTAATAAACAAACTGAAATTTGCACCTAATGACTGGCATCATTATTTACGTATAAGCGAAAGAACTTACTTACATCGTTATGATTAAAGTCAACTTTGCAATTTCTTGCAAAGTCCGGATGAACTTACAAAGCTTAAGTTTACTACCACAGTATCACTACAAGCTTTAGGACGCATTATTTCAAATACATGCATCGTTAAGTAATTAATTGTTGAATTCTGTAAAAGTTTCTTATGAAATAATTATTGTAATTTTGGTGATGTCGATCAGTAACTGGAAGTAGACTAAGACGTATTAGGCGTTGAGTTTAAAGTAAAATCTAAAAATATTTCATCATCGATATAAATTTCTTCAATCTCACTAGTTATTTCAGTTTCGGGCTTTATTTAAGATTACATATATAGCCGCCGGCTTTATTCTATGCGATTGTAGCGGCGTTAGGCAGTTTTGTCATGTATTAATCCTACGTATAGGGCTGCACGTTGGACATTAGAAATTTACCTGTTTGTGCAGTCATTTCCTAATAGCGTTACGTAGCGTTTGACCTTCTCGAATTAGAAAAATGATTTTAAAATTGAAAACTTGATCTGCTCTTGGACATAATCCAAGACCACACAGAATCTAACAATTTTCTCCCTGCTCATCAATTTAAGTTTTGACGGGACTACTCTGCAGTTCACTAAAAAACCACAATCCAGGCAATTGATATGATACAAATATAAATGAGAAGTAAGGGTTTAAAAGTAGCAACACAAAAAACTAAGGCATGGCTATCGACTAAAAGAAATAATAGAAGAACAATTGAGAGATCAAGAGATAACCATAAGAAAAAAAAATCAAATATCTCAGAGTGACACTCGAAGCAAAGAAATAGAATGAACAGGTTAAGGAAGCGGTCATTAGAATAAAAGAAATAGAAAGAAAGCTTGGCATACTAATGCCAAACAACGGAGGTCCTAGAAAAGAAAGCAGAAGGCTAATAGCAACGTCATCAAGAAGCAAATTGCTGTATGCCGCAGAAACATGAGAAAAAAACATTAAAAACAAAAAAAAAAGAAATAAAGTAAGAAGAGCCACGAGAGCAAGTTCGCTAAGGATTAGTAGAGCTTACAATACAGTGCCACAAGAGGCAGCAGAGGTAATTGCGGCAACACCTCCCGCAGATACGATGGTGGAGGAAAGAATAGAAATAAAAAAAAACTAATCCCAGAGATAAAAGAATGAGTAGAGAAAAAACCCGAGACGTGCTATTATACAACATAAATACTGACCGAGCTCGGAACATTTGAAAAACACACATTAACTCTGAACACACTCTAGTAGAATGCGAGACGTAGGAGGAAGATAGAAAAAAAGTAAAATATATACTAAGAAGCAAAGTGAATAAAACAACAATCATTAACAAATGCTTAAAAAATGAAAACAAATGGAGAGCGCTAAGAAACTTCTCAACAAGTGTTTAAAAAAAATTGAAAAGTTTGACAATAGAAGAATATAGAAAAACAAACAATGAAAACAAACACACAAACTAAAAGCCATAGAAAAGAAAGGAAAGAGATGAGAGAAGCTAAATAGAAACAAGAAAACAGAGAAAAAGATCAAAAAGAAAGAAATAAGAAAGGACAGAACAATTATGCAAACCAAGAAACAGAAGAAAAAGAAGAACATTTACAGAGACTACAATACCAAACAAAATTGCAGAGATAAGGAAAAGGAGAAAAGAAATATTGAAGAAAAGCAGAATAACAGAAATAACAAGGCAAATACCAATTGGTAGATTTGCTATCTCGAGACTGACTGAGAACGCAACCTTTCAGATAGTCAGAATATACCTGGCAACGAAAGGACATGAAGAAGTAATTCCTGATGGAGATTCAAGGGTATCACTGGAGGTAAAACTTACAAATCTAGGACTGCCAAAAGGAATACAACTAATGGAACTGCATCATGGATGAAAGAGGATACGATAAAGAAGAAGTAAACAAAGACCTTAGTAAGTTAAGAGCACATCTGAGAACAAATTATATAATTAGAGTAAATAACACACGGATGGGAGAAAAAAGAGAATGCAGAGGTAGATGTCAGTGCAGATAAGAAAAAGCAAAATAATGCGTAAAAATCCGCAAGGCAAAAACCAGCCTACCTCAAACTAGCGCCAAATGTAGGTTAGTTTAGACATAGACATTATAACAACAGGATTTGCGCAGAAAAGAAAACCGGAAGGTATTACCATGCGTAAGTTATTCTTAAAGGCCACTTGTTGAGAGCCAACACGGTCTCAAACTTTTAAGCATGATCCGGAAAAAGTTTTGTCTATAGGCACTCCCCTTCAGAGAGTAAATCAGGCAGTCTTTAAAAGATTTTTTTCCTAAACCACAAAAAAAACTCGGTGCAGTCAAGGCAGACCACTAACCAAGATAACAACAACAACACCAAACATACATAAACCAAACCAAAGTGAGGACCAGATAATATCTAGGTTTAGAAAAATCTATTACCAAAGCACATATTGGTTATATCGAAAAACAAACTGCTTAGTAGCCTTTTTACATGCAAGCATGCCAACAAAACTAATCAATATCTGCTCTGCAACCTAGTGAAATCGAGGTCTTGCTGCGGAGTTATCACACGGAAACGCCGCAACTATCTTTCAACACACACAGATAGATCCAAGCGCATAACCTAGTTGCAGTTGGCAAAAATGGGATGACAGACAGACCACTAGTCAGTCACAATCACGGAAACAGCTCCGTAGAAGAAATTCTAACAATTGAAAATAAAGACTAAATTGGAAAATAGATCAATTTTGCAACACAACAACCAAACAGAATCACAACAACCTCTAGACTGGTTAACAGGAAAAATGAAAACTACTTTTACTTTTACTACCACCACGTAGACCATACGCGGTATGCAGACGTCGCACTTAGAGTTGTAATTTAGAAGGCCACTTGGTCGGATTCAACGCCAGTTCACCAACCTTAGGTTGCATCTGGAAGTCCTTGAAACAAAAAGCCACTACAACAGCCTTGAGGCTACTTTACACTTAAAAACCATCTTTAAAAAATTTCCCAAGACCTGGTGGAATTTAGTGTAACAAAGTAAATTGTTATCTAATATCTTATTGTCTTAGTAATATTATATTTTTTTATATTTTTAAAACCAAATAAAAACTTTTTATTGTGCAATAATTGCAGTAAGTATTGAATATAGTTGTTTTTTTTTTAATTACTAAAATATAATGCAAATGTAAACTATCGCAGGCCAGCCACGACGCCCTTGACGTATTGCGCCCCGAAGCGGCGCTTACCTCACTTACCACCAAAACTGAAATGTTAATTAAACATATAGGCTCAAACCTCATGAATTGATTTATCATCATTTATGGTTTAATTTGTTTTATTTTATTAACATTTCTCAGCACCTAACAAATTATATTGTTATTACAAATGTCTGTATTAAGCATATATTTAATAATTAGCTGTTTATAAGTTTTAATAAAATACATTACTCTAAAAAATAGGTTATTTTGCTGATAGCTTATTGAAAGTTAGATATTAAATTAATTACCTTAAAATCCATTATTAAAAAGTGCACACAACGTTACAATCAATAATAGACAGACACACAAGACACTAGACTAGCAACATGTAAAGCTTTTGTTTATTTTTGTTTGCATTTAAAACGTACCGCCACGAGTAACAGCGATTTATTGAAATTCACCGATGTTATTTTACGGTGAGTACGGTCGCAACCGCCTGTCACTAATTTCAAGTAACCGCGTTCCGTATATCAACCTTTTTCAAAATAACCGAGATTTCCGTCGTTTCGATGACCTTGTTTGATATACGGAACGCACTATTAGTTAACGTTAATCATTTTTGCATTATTGTAACTAGCTTAACGCATTTGTAAATAATTATATGTATTTCAACTTTAAATTACAAATTGTTATCGCTGACGTACAGTATAACATCAAAAATTTAGATATATAAGAATAAACGTCATGCAACTCTAGGAGTTTTTTTATAAATTATAGTATTACTAAAGTCAAATATATTCATTTATTAAATAATATAATACACAAAGAGAAGTTAAGTCTAATATAATACCAATGAGCACAAGTTGCAATTACAATTGTGTATTATTATTATTATTTTAGTCGTTTTTTGTTACTATTAGTGCGTTCCGTATATCAACCGAAGTAACCGGCGGTTAGGTTACGGCTATGATCGGTTACTGAAAATCTTGGTTAATTTATGGAACAATAACAACAAACAAACAAAACAAACCTCATAAATTTATTTATTATAATTTATGGTTTAATCTTTGTCATTAATATTAGTTATATTATTTTTAATTTCAATGGTTATTGTATTTATCTACCTCACTGATGTCTTCTCAAAACAACTTGGCAATGTGCACATTTTAATAAACCCTACAAAAATAGTTTATTATATTATTTTCTTGTCTTTAGGGCCGTAATATCCAATCATAAAATGGCAAGACAACCAAACTTTTAATTTAATTTAATTTAATTTAATTTAATTTATTTGGCTCTTAAGCTTGTAAAAAGTTTAATTACCTCTTAATTCATAATGCACGTCTCAACTACAAAACTCTAAACGCTAGACAAGTAACATGTGAAACTTTTGTTCACTTTTATTTGCATTTCAAAGTTACTGCCATGAGTAACCACGATTTATTGAAATTCGCCGACGTTCGTTCATAGTGAGTGCGGTCGCAACCTTTTTTCAATTTCCGTTAAGCTGGCAAAAACAATACCTTTGAAGCATTTGTCGTAACGAGACAACAACTATTCTATACCCTCATCATACCAAGTTGTCGCCTAGATTGTTGGCCAATGTTGTACACGGGTTTTCAACTCCTCGTTACTGTTAAACCGCTTCTTTCGTAACCATTTTTTCATCTTGATGAACAAATGAAAGTTGCTTAGTGCTAAGTCAGGGCTTTAAGGCAATGTAAACCAATATCATATGTTGCTACGGACTTCTTTCCTTTACCCCCTTCATCATAAACATTAGTTTGTCTTTCCTAAAAAACTCTGCACCACTTTAGCACTGCACTATTACTAATAAAGTTTTCCTCATATACAACACAAATTTCAGCCGCAGTATTGCTTAGAAAAAAATCACAACTCAAATCTCGTATTTGGCGGAAGCTTCAATTGTAGTAACTATAATAAAATCACGCTCACATAAAAACTACGTTACGTAATGGCCAACCCGGTTAAAAAATACTAACAGATAGATTACTAAACATTATTGCGGAAACGCCACTTTGTTATAACAACTGAGTATCTATAGCCAACCAAAGAAAACTTAAAAAAATAGCACTCGTATTTTAGAATTCTATTTAATAAATTTAAAAAAAACTTAATGAAACATATTTATTTGACCCATTAGTCAGAGCATAAAAAATAACAAAATTAATCCCTTTATGTAAAGGGTTTTTCAGTTGGCGTGGGTAGATTTTGGCAACCATTTTGTTTTTGTGACATCTGTCAAGTCTTTGTTTATTATTCTGTTACTTACAAGTTACACGATTTAACAGTAAGTTCAAATGATAAAACTTTATTATCAAAATGAGTGTTCGTTAGTGCAAAACGTTACATTTTACAGTAGACGCGGTGGTCCTTAACAGTCGACTCTTCAACGTTTGGTGGCCAAATTTGAGACAACAAGTTCGGTAAATAATCAGCCAACACCTGTAGGTTCAAAGAAAGCAAGGTCGGCAGAGAAAATCGCCGCGGTCCGTGAAAGTGTACAGCAGAAGCCAAAGCAGTCAATTCCCCGGGCTTTCGCAGACTTCAATTTGGCAAAGTTCATAATCATAGACAACGCTGTTTGTTTGCTGAGTAGGCTTCAAATCGTTTAGAACCCCAATTTTGGCAGAAAAATCATCTTTAGCTACAAGGCGCATTTTTGAACAAATGGCTATATCAACAAACAAAATTGCTGTATATGAGACGACACCAACCCACATGAGGTTCACCAGGTAATAATGCATCCTCAAAAAGTTATCGTTTGGTGTGTAAGAAGCCGAGGCGGGCATTTAAACGACGTCATATTCCACACTTAACGGCATACATTTCAAATAAAACAAGAATTTTGTTAATACTTCACACACAGCTTGTTTTATTCCATTTCAACATCTACTCGTCCTTATAATAATAATAATAATAATAATAATAATAGCGTCTTTATTTCTAATATAATTTATACAGAAAAAGACAAAGTTCAGTTTTAGCCATGGTTATAGCACTGGTCTTCCACTTAACCTGTATAATTTTCACATTAATAATTTTGGTCTAAATTGTTTACAAACTTCTTTTTCTTCTATTCCTGTTTCTTTGCTTCATTTAACACATGGTTTAATCTTACATTTACTACTGTAGGTGTTGTGGCACTCCAATTACTATATAATTTAAACAGCAAAAAATTGTCAACTTGACATTATTGAAAAACCCTTTATATTTACCTAACATGTGTCATCAAACATTCAAATAAAAAGTTTTCAACGTCTCCAGATTTAAAAAATTCAGCATTTTATAATACCATAATTTCGGTTTATAAATTTTGTCAACACCTGCTCCCGATCGCTGTGAATTTTCTACTTTTTTCTTCTCTTTTCTGTAATTTGTTCTAACGCCAATTAGTTCAGTTTGTTCATATGCTTGATTTTAAATCTCAATATGATAATTGTTTGATTTTATTTTGCATAAGCATTGTTCGCTGTCGCTATCGATAAAATCAACCAAAAAAAAACTCTATTGCGCCCTTTCTTTTATCGCCGGACATATGAAGGAAATAGAAAAGTTATGTAACTACAACAAAACAATACCACATGCGACGTGAAGAAACAAAGCAGACTTAAAAACGCTTGACTGTAATTATTCAGTGATTAATGTTTGATCAAAGATTTAAATGAACTAATAATTTTGATTCTAGAATATTAAGATATTTTACCGTTCACTTTTATAACGCAAACGTTTCTTAATCATTAAATAATACCAGCCACTATTTATACCAATACTTATTTCATAGATACTATATTAATACTATTAATATCAGACATAAAATATCGCTTTTAATAAATTTATATAAAATTTTGCATTCACTGCATGACTGTCCTTTCATTCTTCAACATGTTCTAGTGCATATACCCTCTTCCAATCTTAGAAATTGCCTAACTATTTATTACACAACACCTCATACAAATCATCACTGAAATTGTCCTTTGTATAGCATGTTTAAATTATATCACAAAATTCAATACTATGTTTAACTCTCCAAACTTTCAAAAAGCTTATCAAAGATCTCTACAGTAATACTGCTTAGTTTTTAATTATTTTTACATATTTACTATTATTATTAACATTATTATTTAATTTAGTTTAGTTTTAGTTTATTATATTATTAGATATACCTTTATCTTATTTTTTAGGTTTAGTTATAATTATTGTATATTATTTGATTATTATTTATAATTTTACTATATTTAATTCTTATCTTAATTTAATGTAATCTGTTCTAATTTATTTAAGTAGAAACTTATGATTTTTTCCTGTTATTAGACTGTACTTTTTTGTATTGTCTGCTGGGAAATAAATATTATTATTATTATAATGTTGTTTTCTTATTTTTTAAATACCCTTTATTAAAACGGGCATTCCAATTATTATTAAAAACAATAATAATAATTATCGTTTAGCATGTTTAGATACACTATAGTATTTACATAAGTCACAAAAACTTTAAATGTGCTATAAAGTAGATGAAGTTAAAAACCAAATATAGGATGCGTTTTTAACTAGAAAACGTTAATTTTGTTATTAAAATACTGCAAATCTTTGTTGCCATGCCATAGTACCTAGTGCCTGTTTTGTTCTTCTTATTGCCTGCATTGTATGTTTTGGCTTATGAACATGCAATAAACTGCACTCCGCTATGTAAGCCGCTTCCACAATAATTCTCACAGCTCTTTTTTGTAATGAAAACAAAATATGTAATATAAAAGCGTGTCCCCGTATTAATATACCATAATGTTGTCTTATACTATAGCAAAATGCAAATTGAGGCAAACATTTTATCAAAAATATGTATTTATTTAATTTACTAACAGTCTGTTTATTAAGCTTGTATCACTAAATCTGTTTACCAAAGCGTATATCTAAAAATTTATTAGTGATGACTACATTTTTTGGTAGTAATTTATTTAAAAAATCTATTATAGTAATTCATTAATGTTTTCTTGAATAATTTTAGAGAATATCTTGCATTCATTTTTATTTGTTAATAAATAAATAATTCTATTATTTAAGTTTGTAAATTTTAATGGCTTTTGTGGGATTGAGATATAGCATATGTTACGGTTAGTTAATAAAAGTTGTTTGCATGGTTTATTAATAAATTGAATTTCTCTTTAAAATGGTTTGTTGCCAAATCGCCAATTGATGCCAATTCATCCGACCGCCTCACTTCATTGCTGAAAAGTTATCCTTTCTTCGTCCCGCTCTAAGCTGCCTGCACTGTGCTACACTCGAGATAGTCTGGTCTATCTCGCTCTTATGCATCAGTAAGTCACCGCTATGACTCGCTATCGCATCTGCGTGCTTCTCCATAAATTGGACACATAAAATCTCTCTCTAGCATAAGACCCAATAGGTCAAGATGCCAGAATTTTCAAAAGCATATTATACTAGTCACTTAATTAACACAACCCCAATGTATACTCTAATACCAGTGTGTTGCTCCTTACTAATATAATGAGCAAAATTGGTCTGTGTAAGCTTGACAAGATGATGACGTAGCTATACATACATTGTGCTTCTAAAAACATGCTAAAATTAAAAAGTCTACTTCAAATATTCAAATTCACTCAGCAAAACGTTGTTTATCTATTTTAGATAGAAGGCAAACCCCTCACAGTGACCCTTTACAATATCTTACGGGAGAAGCTATTTTTGTACTGGAAAGTGTTCAATTTTTCGGTGTCACATTGCTTTTACTTGGCGCGTCTATATATTAAATCTTAAATCAAAATGTGTTCTTGCACTAAACTTGCTAAGAGCGTTGAGTCATAAAAAGTGGATTAGAAAAAAATGCTACTTTTAAACCGCGCTTTGGAGAGTTCAAAACTGGATTATAGCTCCAGAATTTGTCTACGCAACTCCATTCACATTGTGGATCCATACAAAATTTCGTTTAGTAACTGGCAAATCTTGCACAAGCCGTACTACTAGTGTTTTGTGCAAAGCAGCTAAACAACCACTTTGTATTCGGCGTAAGATCTTGACTGTTAGGTATGCCGCAAAACTAAAATCAAAATCCAATGTTTCTTGTAGTGCATAATAATAGTCTCAACAATTTATACAACTATCTTACTGCCGTGTAGATAGAGAAATATAAAGAGCTGCGTCTTAATTATCACTCAGTTTGTCAATTGTCTTGGTCGATCCTCTGCTCAAATTTGTTTGACGGAACAGATTTGAATACAATTGTTTACTTATTGGGTTTAATATATGTTTGTATATCTTAAAATCCAGCAGTGTTTAAGACCATTTACAGATTAGACACTGTTAGAATCATCTGGTAATTTTTTTAATAGTTTGTAAAAGTTTATTATATCTTTGTTATTTATTTATTTTTAATTTTTAATATGCCATTTTACAGCATACGCATTTTACATTTTTTATAGTGAGTGGAAAAAATTGTCTTTTTAGCTGAACTAACATATTATATATAATGTTTTGAACAATAAAATCGACATGTAAATCCTAAAAACCACGATGACAGTCAACGTGTTAAACGTCATTAATCTCTCTATAGTTTGTTCGCGTTAAGACTGCAGTAGCCGTTGTTATGGCAACTGGGAAACAATGCTCTGGTTGGCTTAGAGGCCTACCCAATTTACAATAGAATATCTACCAGATTAAAACAAAGCTACTTGTAATTGAATAAATTTATTTTTACTATTTAATATTTTTCAGTTTTTTGCGTTATTGTAATTAGGTTAACGCATTTGTAAATAATTATATGTATTTCAACTGTAAATTACATATTTTTGTTGTTGACGTACAGTATAACCTCAAAAACTTAAATATGAGTAAACGTCATGCAATTCTCATTTTTATAAATTTTAGTATTAAAAGTGACTAATTTACATTTTTACTAAACATATTAATATTTAAATAAGAAGCAATAAACTATATTGTTTCTGCTTTAAAGTTTTTAAATAATTTAAAATCATTTTATTATAATATAATAAACAAAGTGAAGTTAGCTGTATTATAAAACCAACGAGGACATGTTGCAATTACAGTTGTGTGACACTGACTTTATAAACCACTCCCATCACTGCAGTCTTAACGCGGACGAACTATAGTATACTAATGATATTTGAATCAATCAACATCTGACAAATTAAAATTGAATTTTATAATCAATTTGTATATATTTTTTTTAATAGTGCAACCTTGGATGATTAGAACACTTGCTCGATAAATCATTTGTTCAATCATAATTATATTCAACAAAATGTGATAAACTGATAAGATATACTGTGACTATACAAAATATAATTATATTATGCTGATAACACATTTTTATCATAGTTGCTGATACTATTACACACTATGTTACACAAATATTGAGCCACTTGACTATCGTTTTGATTTATATTAGTTATCCGTCAACTTAAATTTCATCCATGCAATAATAAATGATATTATAAATAGATGTAATATTTTAATAATTATACTGACATTGTTTGATTTATAATACTGCACTAGTCCGTCAAAACTTGCAACAAACATACCATCAAACAACGTAAAAAGAGTAAATTATTGTTTAATTGTATTAATGCTTTTGTTTTTTTTTTTCAAGAGTTAATTTATAAATATAACAAACTTATCAGATTGCAGGTGTTCTGGGTTTTATCAGCTTTTCTTTTTCAAACTCATATACAGGGTTGAGTAAATGAGTGAAAACACCCAATTTCTAACTGCATTTTTAATTTATTTTAAAAATAACCTTAATAAAAGTTTTTGTACATTTTTTAATCTATATAGAAACGTATTTTGATTTTCAGTGCAAGCCATGTTTTGCGTGATATGATGTCATGATCAGTTTTTTTTTTTAATAAAACAAACACCCTATATTTATTTTTATTTTTAGAAAAAAAAATCAACAAATACATTGGATATAGATTTTATAGGTCTGCAAATTACGGCTTTTGAAAGATCAACAACTCGGGTAAAAGATGTATAAAAGATTATAAATCACAATCAATATAAAATTATTGAATTACATAATAATAGTAAAATAACTAAAAAAACAACAAATTAAAAATTAAAAAAAAACTAAAAATAACTTTAACAGTAATATCTATAAAATCTTAAAAAAAATAAAAAGCAAACTGCTGTTAGTGTGTGATAGTATATTAACACCATAATTATTTTTAGTAAATTTAAGTCTTACTAATTCTAACTACTACTACTACTAATCCTATATTCAAAAAGAATGTGTAATGATGATTGAAATTTACAATATCAGTCCTAAACGTCAAAATCAATCAAAATATTTAAAAGTCATTTATGGCCAAGCAAACAAATTTTTACTTATTTTAAAATTTAAATGTAAGAGATAGTAATTCTGTCATATATGACTTATTATCTGCTATAGCTCAAGAGTCAGTCTTCTAGTATATCTTGGAACCAATATTACTTTGTAAGTTGTATTGTATTCAGATATCTACTACTAACTATTTCAAATTTCAACAAATATTCATCTAGATAACATATATACTAATAGCTTTAAAATTAGTTAATTTATTGCTATGTCAATGTTAATTAATTACATGAATAAACAATATGTGAATATATAATATTTTAGAAGGATGCATTATAATAAGTGAACCACGAACGTGATTATGACTCACCAGTGTGTGCAGTCAAGCGTTTAACCCCCTTTATATATGTCCCTCACTATATTAAAGTAAAACTTATATAGCGCAAATTTCTACGAAACATAGTAGTCTAGTTAAAAAAGAAAAGTTTCGAAATTTTAAATTTAGTTAGGTCATGCAATGATATTTACTAGAGCAAATAATAATATCAGTACAAAAAAATATTCAAGGTCATAAAATATTATTTTAGAAATATAAGTACATTTTATATACTCCCCTGCGTGTGTTATTCTAACAAGCCAGAAGTTATGTTAATTAATAATAAGGAGGAATACATTATATTGCATGCATAACCAAGATAATTAATTTTATTAATCTAATTTAACCTTCTCCATGTTAAGTATAAAAAAGTAAAGTGTACATTTATGATATTCCCATTCCATAATATTTCATAAGGTGTTTATGATTGGATCTTAAGGCCATAAAATAGTTGCTTGTTTCAAATGCAAATAGATGTTTAAGCAAGATATAAATAATTAAAATTGATGTAAAAGATAGTTTTATGTTGTAAATTTTTGTTTAGCAATTATCTCGCAAACATTTCCGAATGTAATTACTATTGTTCAAAATGTCTTACTAATAAAATTGTACATTTTCATAAAATAGGATGTCATTTATTATTGCATCAACTAAATAATGCTTTGTAATTCAACCACATTTTATTCAGTTCTAGTCTCGCGCAATTTATTAAAAACACTAGTAAACGGTATTGAATTTGATAACCTGAAGTTATAAAATGTCCAAGGTATTCTTGTTAAGCAGCAAAAGCATGTCCATTCAAAAACCAAAAACAAAAATCATATCAGCATATTCGTGAATTTTGATGACTTTTTGAAAGAACTGTATTTAGGATTGAAAATTTGAAACATTATATTCTAAATTGTTTACTATTCTTCCCCAGTACAACTTGTTTAAGCAATTACAAAAAAATGTAAAATAATGAGATATTAGCAAACATTAGTTAAATTCTTTATTTATTGATTAATGGTTTAGTAACATTCTTGTCGGCAGTACGGCAGAGAAGGCATGTACAAATACCAGCGCTAACGAAAGTTAAGCAACGGCCGCACTGGTCACAACTTGGATCCCAATATAGGTCCGTTACCTCATATAAGCATACATACTTACATGTCTTCTCTGTGGTTCGGTGTGTCCGACACCTCGACACCTAACGATATTAAGAGGTTATTGAATTGAATTGAATTGAATTGAACATTCTTGTACTAGTTCTTGCTTGTATCATAGTAAATTAATTACTGTGCGCATGTAGAACTCGTTTTTACAAAAACTGCGCTATAATGCTTATATCACACTTGTGTCAAATAACTATTACAAACAATCTATATCTATATATGTTTATATACAAAATTTATTGTAGTTTTTATCACACATTTATTCTTACAAATACATTACTAGACTCGGCTCTATTAAAGCCTTCTACAGATGTAACATCTAAGCCAAATTTAAAAAAAAGTCAAATAAGACTTTGATTTTGTTGAAATTTGTAATTTTTACGGCATTTTCAATGTAAGGCCTGGTTTTGTGTTAAAAATTACCTAAATATGAACATTAACATCCCAAAAGTTATGACTTAAAGAGCTGAAAATTTAGAAACATGTTTTCTTTTTTACCTACTATCACATATTTTCAGCCAATTTGAAAATGCTCATTACCCATTTGTATAATATTTCTGTATTAAAACGTTTTGTATTGCTAAGTTAACTTTTCTGCGAGAATAAACTTATATAAGTTTATTAAATCTTAAACTTTCAAAAATTATAATCATTTAGTAAGTTTTTCTGTAAATTAGTTATAAATGGTTATACTACCAATATAACTTTAAAAAAATTGCAACCATTTGCAAAAAAATTTATTGTATACACTTGACCGTTAGATGTTTATAGTGCCGCGATAGTGGTGGATTCAGTGTGTAGTTTGTGTACTCAGCAAATTAAAACTGAAAAATCTCATATTATATGATCATAATACAATTTAGCATATCATAAAGAGTGTGTAAATAAAAATGTGTTGCTACGTAATAGAATAATTGATGATAATTTAATAAATTGTTGTGATAATTAACCTCACCTAACCTAACCTAATCAACGATAAAAACGTCAGGCTCAATCTGGATAAAGAATGTAAGAGAGAAGTTAGCAGCTTCTTCCATTTAATACAATGCAAAAACAAAAATTGCAAACAAAGATATTATTAATGCCACAAAGGATAAATTAATAAATCAATTACAAGTTCATACACAATTGCTGCAATCTCAACTTAAAAATAGAAATCATAATATTGATGTATGCAGCACAGCATCCACAGATGTCAAACGGCCTTACACTCATAACATAACACAAAATCGTTTCTATTCTAATACTAGCAAATCAAATCGAATAAAACACTGAGAATTGACCCGTAACACGAAGCAACAGAAATGTCTACAAACAATCCACAAATTAGTATAGAACACACAGAAAAGCCGAAATATTCCGGTAATGACTCCAATAAATTACCAAATACCAAAGTTCTTAAAAAAGTAACTTACAAAAAAAAACGAGATAATTAGTACAAACACCAATTGCACGTTTACAGCCAAACCAAAGAAAACATAGATTTTTATAAATAAGGTTAATAAAAACGTTCCAACTAAAGCGTAGTCCTATAAATACTATCATAAATCACACAAATTTCACCTGTGAAAGCTTATAAACCATAAAGCACAAACAATAACACATAATCAGAGAGAAAACATGCAATCTGCAAATTTTTCGAAGGCGACATCAGCAATAGATACGAAATAGTCTACAAAAAATTGAATATACTCTCAATAAAAATTAATGGCTTCAGAAATAAAATTAACCTGCTTGAAACAATATTATATAATAAGAAATTTTCTGTAACTTGCATTAGTGAACATGGCCTTAAGAATAAAAAAACCTTAAAGTTGACAATTATGACACAAAAGCTTACTTTTCACGTAGAAGCGTCATGATTTTTGGGAGTTCACATTATCTTGTAAAAGTATTAATATTTGTAAATTTTCACAAAAGTTTTCATTGCAAAATTGCTCAGACTTTTAATCATCAATTTGATTGTAATGTTATTGTTATATACCGCTCTCCAAATAGATTTTAATGTCAAGTTCAATTATTTCAAAAACAATATACCGACCAGAAAGGAAAAATAAAATTAGTAAATGCATTACAAACCCAGCAGAGGTCTTTTTTAACTATCCAAAGCTAGAGAAAGTTATTTAACAGTTTCCTTGAGGTATTTGCTGTACATTTTAATGATTGATTTCCAGAAAAAAAAAATCTAAAGCAAACATTTCTTGGTATAATTCTAATCTCTATGATATGCGAAAGACACTCAACTTTATTTGTGCTTCAAATAAAAAACTTCCAAAATAAATTTAAAAAAAACTCTTGCTAACAAGCATTGATAACATTGATAACTCAAACAACAAAATAAAAGCAATGTGGGACATCATAAACTCAAAAAGAAATATGTTACAAAGCAACACTGATAGTAATTTGTCAGCAAACATTTTTAATACGTTTTTTGCAAAAATTGCTAAAGATATTATTGATCCACTGCAGGAACCTGACAACCCATTAGTTTTAACATGTAATAGTGCTCGTAATGCCCCTTCTTATTATTTAGGGTTAATAGGTCCACAACTGTTATTAAGTTATTTATGTCATATCTTTCAAACAGAAAAGCGGTATATTATAATAACAATACTACAATTAAAACTGATATTATAAATGTATTGAGCTTTGTTGCATATTTCATCCATATTTGGCTTTTATGCATATTTCAACAATTTTTAGGAAAAAAAAATATAAAACGTTATTTTTTAAGCTACTATATTATGCATATTAACATAAAAATTTCCCAGAAATTAAATATTTGTTATTTTTACTGCCAACTATTCAATTACAATCATTTTAAATAGAAAACAAATAAAATGTTTTTTTTTTTTAATTCACTAGGTTATATTTAAAATATCTTGGAGATTAAAAAAAATTTAAAAAAAAACATATGTTGCTCTTTAAAAAACAAAAGTTAGTTGATACTGTACCTGCTTTTATGGTACTTAAAAAACCATTCTTGATATTTTGTTTTTTCAATTAAAGGATTAAACAACTGTTACACGTAGTTTTTGTTAGCATTACTTATAATTATTAATGTACTGTATATGATGTTTTTTACGTACATGTATTGTTCGAGAAC
Organism: Tachinus rufipes; assembly: GCA_963932245.1. Lineage (NCBI taxonomy): Eukaryota > Metazoa > Arthropoda > Insecta > Coleoptera > Staphylinidae > Tachinus > Tachinus rufipes. The sequence continues at coordinate 62,482,360 of OZ010745.1, read as the reverse complement.
CTGAAGGATACTCAGATATAGATTAAGTGGGTCTTTGAGGTGTGAAAAAGTACATTGACAAGAGGTGATTGAGGTACTTCACAACTGTCTGAGGTTATTCACACATAGACTGAGAAGAGTCTTGAAGGTGTGTAAAAGTACATTGGCATTGAGGTCATTGAGGTGCTTGACAGTTGTAGCATACCAGATACGCTGTCAGATTTGGGGTTGTACTAGACTGTAAAAAATGGTTATTCATACACTGGCACGAGGCCTTGAGATTGTATGTTAACACCGTATTTGGCATTAAGGTCTAATACGTAACAGTCGTTGGGGTATGCTTATGCACTGGCAGTTGAGGCCTTAGGGTTGCACAATAACTGCAAAAGATTGTCAAGCTTACACAGACCAGTTGGGTCATAAGGTTCTGCAAACAACCATTACATCAGTTAGAAGCAGTTATAAACACACTGGTGTTAGAGTATACCTTAGGGATGTTTTAATTAGGTAATAATAATAATAATAATAATTGATTATTTCTTGCCTTTCGGCCTTAAAAATTCTACAACTTAACATAACATAACATTTACCATGTAACTTAATTCACTACTAATATAATATATAATCTGAACAACCTAAAACCCTGTTTTTAATTAATTATTTATTAACTCTGTTTCAATTTTCTTTCATCTTTTCGTTACCGCCATCATCCATTTCATTCCTCTTCCATCTTCTTTCAGTACCTCATTTCTTCCCATTTGTGCTTCTCTGATTTGATTTTGCTTAAACCACTAAAAATGGCATTCTCTATATGAGTCCAAATCTTGAAAAAAATTTTAGATTTTTTCAATAAGCCATTTTCGAGTAATAAGCAATCAAAATTCGAGTTTTTGCACATTTTTTTATTGTTTTTAACTTCTCAGGGTTGTATTTTTAGGAAAAAACTGTAATAAACTTTTGCATGCATATTTCAGCGTTTTTAAGTTGAATATAATCCGGTGTCTAGTGATAATATAGCTAAAACTAATAATAATATTTGCAGATGATACTACGGTTCTGAACAAGTCGAGTTCGGAAGCCAAGGTATTTGAATTGTTTCGCAAAACACTAACAAAGCTTGTGGCTTGGTTTAACAACCACCGCTTTAAGCTTAAGAGCATACCGGCCGCTACCTTTATTTCCAGTATTGTAGTGAAAACAGCTACTTTGGCGTCATTCCTATTTCCACTTATAATTTGATAATCAATTTATTTTTTATTCCTAGCAAACCTTGTACTACAAGTAAATATTTGTTAAGATGGAAATATGTCTTGTACTTCGTTTGAACAATGTCCATGAAAATATCTATAAAAAAATACAAAAATGTTGCTACATTACACCGATGTTGTAAAGTATCTAAGTATTCTAAATCATTAGTCAATATTAGATCAACAATAATTCTAATAGCTCGTTATTGAATAAAATTTAATAGAGATATTGTAAATTCGTATGATTCTCTCCAAACTTGAAAACAATATTTAATACAAAGACATATACAGGGTGAGCCAAAGAAACGGACCAAACTTCAAGAGTGTATTGTACACGTAAAAATAGAGTAAAATTGTTTTTAATTATGATAAAACAACGTAAACAAACACGTTCGAGACATCAAAAAATAAAATAAATTTTGTAAAAAAATTCTCTCTAAGATTATCTTTAATAGTAAATCCAAATTTAACATAATTTAGATTTTTTATATCTGCAGGCCACTTGTCCCTATATCTAAAGCTTGCTAAAACTCAAATGGCTCGTCTTTGCCAAGATGTCGGATAAAAAATGGCCCCAGCATAATATGGAATATGTGATTCAAAACATAAAAAAAACATTACACGTTTACAAAAACAAACTTTGACAACTTTTTTGACAAATTTACGTTTAGAATCTGACTGTCCAATAAAAATGTCAAATAAAAATAACTCACTGACGTATTTGCTGGAAAAATAAGAATTTAAACAACTTCAACCGAGAAAAAACGGTAAAGCACCATATGCTAATTTTTTAAGAGTGTAAATTAATCCAGCGCTACAATGGCAAACACATGGTAATAAGTTAGCCGGAAAACTTGCTAAAAATATATTTTTACTTAAAAATTTACCAAGCTGTGTTTCCACTTTTAACAATCTATTATGCACTTTTTATAGATAAGTGTAAATGCATCTTATGTACTGGTTGTTTAGAGTCACTTGGCAATTAGAAATAGGATATTTTCATTGCAGAAAAAGACGTTTCCAGTTACAGCTAAAGTTGGTTATACCAACAATTGTAATCACTGTTTCCAGTAGCTTAAAATTCTAACATTGTCATCTATGTATGTACCTGAATACCTTATGTTAGTAAAGCAAAACAGAAATCTGAATCTAAATAATAATTCATTTTACAACTATGATACAAGATCAAATCAAAACATGATATACGTCCATCTCAAATTAGATACTAAAAAAAGCAGTACTAGATTTATCAAAACTCTTGATACAAAATATTTTAAACGGAAGAAAAATTAAACAAATATTTAATTAGTAAACCTATTTATTGTTGAAAGCTCTTTACTAAAACCAAATTGCCAAGACGTTAACAGGTTGTTTTTTTGCTAAGATTTTCAGTAGATTTAATAAAATTGTTTCAAGTACTTTTTTAAAAGCTGGAGAAACTTAAATAGGCCTTTAGTTTAAAAAATTTGGTCACCTTTTTTAAAAATACTACTTTTGCAATTTTTAATGAGTCGGAAAAAATGTTATTCCGTATGAGCTCATTAATTAACTTAGTCAATAATATTAAAATTAAATTAATAATTCAATTAATACAAACTGTGCTAAGGCCATAATAATCTCAACTGTTACTATTTTTTAAGTTTGTTATTATATCACTTACATTATTGAATAAGACAATTTTAAATGTTAGAAAACTGGTGCAGTTAAACGGTGGCTGTAATTTAAGCTTCAAGTTTGTTATAGAATTAAATCGTCAGCAGTATCAACTAAATAGTTATTAAAACCATCTGGCGATAATGAGTTTTTGTTGTTATCTATTGCCAATATATTTTTTTTTATTTTAGACTGAATAACTTTCCAAGCCGTTTTAGTTTTATTATAAGCAATGCCAACATAGTCAATAAAAATTTAAGTTTAGATGATTTAATAGCCATTTTTTGAGACATTTAAGTAGTAGTTCATCTCCGTAGTATTAGATTTATTAAACATATTATTTTCAGGAAAAGAACGCATAAATAAATTGTTTATTATACTTATAAACAAATCAATCAATTTGTCGCAAAAATTCATAAACAAGTAAATAAATGTAAAATCTGTTTCTGCAACTAAGCAGTGAAATATATTCTTCCCAACGGCAATATAAGTCTACACTTGATTTGTGTTTGACGTAAATTAGGTATGTTTATATCAATAGTAGTATCAATTCCACATCCTATATGATCTAAAAAGACAACAGAAGTATGAATGCAATTCTTTAAATAAGACTTTTGATTATTTATTATAAGTTCATTAATGTAAAACAAAAATAGAGTCGACAAAGAAGCAGAACCTTGAGGAACCTAGGGTCCATTTCATTTATGATATTTTGAGTTAAAACCATAAATTTCAACTGTAGTTTGCTTGTAAAATTCCATTTCACCAAAATCCATATTGAGTATCTGAGATAAAGTTATTTTGTTTTAAAAACTTGACAATGTAAAATTAATATATTTTCATTCACAATTTTCCAACAATTCGAAGCTAATTTATTTGCAAACGGTTTAAGAATATTATGTAAAATTTCATCTAAAACTGATTTTCGGTATTTAATTTAAGAAGGTATCTTTTGACGACCCGTTGCTCAAAGTAAATTGAACCATTATTTTACCACTATACAATATAAAAATTTAAAATTAGATGAAATTTGGTTTGAAAAAAAAACTGCGTTTTTTTTGGATTAGATTATTAACTAAATTGTTTTGAAAATTTTTAAGTGGCATTGAAGATTTTAAACTATCTTTCAGTGAAATTATTGTTTTATTGGCATGTTTGTTGTTTATTAAAAAGCTGAAAAATTTAATTCTCTTTGTTTCTGCCAATCTTATATTTTTCAGATAATATTGTTGTCACAATGTTTACAAGCATTTTTATTATCCTAATTAGTTTGGTCCAAACGATTACTCTGATATGTACAAGTAGTTTTGTTTTTATTTAATAATATAGAATGGAACATAATTTTTATGACTTTTTGAATAACTTTTGTGAGATTTTCTGCTGCAAAATGTAGAATATAATTATTAAAAGTTGTTTAATTGTTACTATATTTAAAACTATTACGTTAATTTGGCTTAAATTAGATTGATTCGATTAGTTTTTAGATTTTAGATGTGTGTATTTAGTTTCTCAACTCTTGTAGGTTTTGTTCTTAGAATCTATTTGTTGTGTATTAGTGCATAAAAGTTAATAAGATTAATTCTTTGTATATTTACATTTTGACAAGTACAAAGTAATCATAATTAATATTGCCCAGAACAATATTAAAATACTGATCCTCTATTTATTATTTCGAACTGAGCCAAAATGGTTAGTTGTTATTAATATTGGCCAACCATTACTGATAATAACAACTTTTTGCGTTTTGGTCATATCATACATTGTTATTAATTATTTCATTTTATTATTGGGGTATTGTTCAATAGGGTAGCTGTTCAAATAACACAGTTATTATTATTCACTCGAAAGTGGGTTACAAATATGTATCTTATCAATACATATTTCAATAGTGAATGCATTGATAAGCCCACGCATCTGATAATGTCTAAAACGTACATCAAATGTTTATTAAAATGATTTTATTCATAACGAATGTAAAACATAAAATTATATAAACTGGATATTTTGCAACAAGTTGATGAGTACATTATGCTAATTTGAATATTTAAATCATTTTGATAATAAATTTAAATAGACGACCTTGATTTGCTACATCAGCCATGTAATAATAAACAAGTCGATATTATTTATAAAACATTAATTTGTTAATACAAATTGCAATGAAGATTAAAATAAGAATTGTAATAATTACCCCATAATATCGTGCCATGGTCCAGTTAAATGTAATCCAAACACAATGTAATAATTATACCCAGACAAAGAAACACCACTAAAACATTATTCACTATAAACACAAATACTAATCGCTATTTATAACACAATTTTCAACAAGCATGCATTTACCATGCGCATTTTCACATATTTACACTTTATAAGCGTCCGTAATATTATAAAAACACGGGATAAAATATACAACGTGCTAGCTATACCGGCTATCTAGTGTAACTGCTTTTGCTTTTTCATTCATTCACTTTCGTATAATACTTTCAAGCACATGTTGGCCGCTCAAGGCACGCGATACTAATTTACGCCGACAAGGAAAACTGAAACATATGCTTATGTACATAGAAGTGTTCTAATATGCAGGTGGAACCAATAAAAAACTGTTTGTAAGCATGTGTATTTTTTTTTCGAACTGCGCTTGAAATAATAGATCACAGGATAATTATTATACACAAATATAATAGAAGAATGTATCGTAAATTGTATTGTTATACAAATTTAGAGAAATCTTAAGTACTATTGTACGTTTTCTTGACCTGTAATTTAATTCAAACATTCACAAGATGAATATTAGTAATATATAAACAGCATGTTTAAAAATGTGTAAGTTTACATATACATAATTACAAAAAAATAAAAACACATTTACTGTAACTATAAATTATTATTGGGCATATTTTTATCGGATATCTAATAATTACATTGTTAACCACATTGTTAACCATGCCTTTGTTTGCACATACGAGAAAAATACCTTTATTTTTTAACATAATTATAATTTTAACATAATTATTATTAAACAATGTTTATTGTAAAACAACTTTAAACGATGAAATATAAATTTTTAAGTTCTATTAGTAATAGAGAAAATTTAACAAAAGGTAAAAAATATCCATAGAGAAAATAAGTGCATAAAATTGTGACGGATAATCCAACAATTACTTTTAACTAGTTTTACAATCATTTGTTTTTTATAGTTTTTTGGCTTCGAGCTCTCGGTCTTCAAACAATGATTTGAATATTATTCAGAAACTCATATATCTACATCATGCTTTACAGGAAAAGCCAATTTAAAAACAAAAACTTATTGTTAAAAAAGATCTAAAACAACTTTTTGAACTAAAAAAATTGGAAAAAAAAATAACAGCATCAATCAAAAATCAAGTAAACGATTTCACAAAAATCTACAAATATTAGGGGCAATAAATGAGCCCAAAACGTTATTGCTTTACCTTTCGACATCCAAACTACATCGGTTAATCAAAGACGGGAAAACTTCGAATTAAAATACAAAATCCGACATTAGCCAACTTAGTAGCATTCTTACTCGATTGATCCCCAAGCATTAAAAGCACGAACTACTAATACAAGACAAACCTCTACAAAATCTTGAAACAATAATACGTTAATAGCCCAAACGCATTGTATCAAAATCACGGAATTTAAAATTGCACAACATTTCTAAACCTGCTCACATAAATATATTGACCTTTATTATTTCAAAGTAGGCAGTTGCTTTGCATTTACTCCTTCCTAGAAATAATCATTGGTGCATTGAGAAACTTGCTTATGTATTTTTTTTTCAGTTTCTATAACTTATTAGTAGTCCTTTGATTGGTATATGAGAGTATAAAACCCTTAAAAAAAATTCTACGATTTTTTGTCGTTTTTTTTGTCGTTTTTAACTTAACCGCATTTTTTGTTTAAAAATCAAAAATTTAACTAAAAAAAATAAATTTACTAGTGAAATCAATCAGAATTTTTTTGTATCTAAATCTGGCCCCATTTCAAATCTATACCTTGTCTATAAGCCGCAAAAGCCATAAAACCATGTTTTTGTTCTCAGTGAGCTGAGCAAAAAGGCATTTTTTTTTTTTTAATTTTACCGCTAAAGTTGACGTATTCTGATGTAAATTAATTGGAAAATATAAAGTTGTTCTGTGCATTTTTGGGTTTTAAGAGTCTAAAACTCAAAAAATCTGCAAAGTAAGCCGATTCTTCAACATAAACTCTTACAAATACACGTTTAGCCAAGATCAAAAGTACAATATAGAAAAATATTATTAAAAATTTAAATTTTGGGGACAATTTTACAGGAAAATATTGCAACATTTTTAGACAAAAAATGCGTTAAAAATTAATTATTTTTTTTATATTTACAAAAAATATTATAAACACACTAGAGTGTGGTTTTAAACTTTTTTTTAACAAATATTAATAAGCGCCAAGCGTATTTATGTTTGAATGCCAAAAATAATAATATTCTCAATTTTGGCGCCGATAGATCGAGCCTAAATTTGTGCCGCAAGCGCAAAAACTATCAAACAAAGAATAGAATGGCTCAACATTGGTTCAAGTAAGAAAAGATGTCTTTGTTAAACTTTTGAAATAAACTTAAAAAATATAATCCAAATAATCTTAAAACTAAATAAAATAATTTTTTTTTAAGTAAATGTTAATTTTTTTTTTTCTAGATTCTAGAAATTTTTTATGTAGAATTGTTTGCAAAACTTAATTTTTTACTAATATTTGTTGTATTGTTCCTCTGAAAATTGCTAAATGTGCATTTGTAAAAGTTTATGTTGAAAACTAAGCCTATTTTTGCAGTTTTTTCAAGTTTTGGACCTTTAAAACCCAAATACACAATACAAATTTATATTTTCTAATTAATTTACATCAAAATACGTCAACTATGGCGGTTAATTTTTTTTTTTAAATGCTCCTTTTTGCCAAGATCACTGAGAACAAAAACATGATTTTATGGCTTTTGCGGCTTATAGACAGAGTATAGACTTAAAATAGCACCAGATTTGGATTCTACGGAAAATTTCTGATTGATTTCATTAGTAAATTAATTTTTTTTAGTAAAAATTGCGGTTTTTAAACAAAAAATGCGATTAAGTTAAAAAACGACAAAAAAAAACAAAAAAAAACTGTAGAATTTTTTTTAAGGTTTTATTCTCTCATAAACCAATCAAAGGACTACTAATAAGTTATAGAAACTGAATAAAAATACTAAAACAAGTTTCTCAGTGCTCCTCCCTGCTTTGGTTCGTTTGAAATGGAATTGCCGCTAAAAGACATTTATAGTTAATATTACAAAAAAATTTAGAAAATGGTTTTTCAACTATTTACGGTTAGATTTAGACAATTTTTATTGCACCACTTGCACAAACGTGATAAATCAGCTTGAAATAAAATTTCGATATATAATATAATTTTTTTCTCGAGTGTAGTTATGATGCTAATAGTGATATAATATCAGATCTTATACCAAATGAATGCATTTTTTATCAAAATATTGTGTTTGCACCTGGTCAAATGCCTTTAATAAATCATAGAGACCGGATTAAAAAGCATTAAAAATACAAAAAAAAGCGCTTAAAAAGGCATGAAAATATAACTAAAAAAGCATTAAAAAAGCACCAAAAATGTAAAAAAGCATTGAATAGGCATGAATCAATTGAAAAAAAAAGAAAACTTAAAAAATCCAGAACTATAAAATATTTTAATAAAGGTTATGTAGGTATATTAAAATACTTTTATATGCTGTGAGTTGTTTATTGTACAGACCGGTTTCGGCTGTTAAGCCATCGTCGGTGTAAAATTGTGAATTACATATATGTGATGTTATGAATATTCATGACATCACATATATGTATATAACAGTTTGAGTGATGATATTTTTCACACACATTTTAAATAATATAAAAAAACTTTTAAATAACTAACAAAAAAACTATCTACTAAAACAGTTAATAATTAAATGTTGCTCTAAGTGTAAAATTTTGTCTTCAATCACTTAAAATGTTTTTGAAGGGGAAAGATTTCTTTCGACATGCACACTTGCACATTGGCGCATGTTTAAATTTTGCTTTAAAACTGGATTCATATCAAAATCTGGAACATTTTTTCCACTCAAAATACAGTTTATTTTATTTAATGTAGACATACCTCTATTTTTCAAAAATACATCTTTGGATTTTGATTTCACTGTTTGCCTAATACAGCCTAGTACTTTTAAAATTGCATCTTTGAAATCTCTAATTATACTTAGACTTCTACTTTACGTATTTTCCTGTTTTCCTAGCGATTTTATGGCATGACTCACAAAACCAAAAGCTAAATTATATTGAAGTTTCTTATTTTTTAAAACTGCTTGGCAGTTTTTCACTGACTTACTTGCAGGATCTAAAAATTGTATTACAACGATTTTAATTTTTTTTTAAATTGAGAGAATCTCCGACCTACCGGTCATCTTCGGTTATGAATTACAAAATACAGTTATTTGACTTGCTTGAAGAAGTGGCATTAAAATACGCTATGAGCTTAGTCGGGATTTACAGAATTATATTAAACTTGTCTAAATAATATTATGAAAAGTATGCAAGATCTCGATACGTAAATTTTGCTCTACGTTTTTTAAATAATAAATTAATTTACGCTTTTTTTATTTACATTTCAATCCACTAAATTTCATATTTATAAAAAAAAATGTACCAAAACTAAAAAAACAAAAGCTTAAAAATAAGCACAAAATCTTAAAATAAGCACCAAATTCAAAAAAAAATACTAAAAAAGCAAAAAAGGCGTAAAAAACTTAGTGCCAAATAATTACATTCTTCGCAATTCGTGCATATATTTAGACATATTTTCGATGCTTTAACTATTTAGCTTAAGCATAATAGCTAGGAATCCGCTCTCTATAAATGACATCAACCTGACATCGATTAACAGGTGCATCTGCATCTGCATCTTTTAATTTCATTAACTGTACCAGATTTAAACACACAGTTATTTTTGCTGTTTTTCAGCAGACCAGAAATGATTTATTCTTAATGTTTAAATTAAAATGTGACAAACAGTCTTTGACTATAAGCGCCGAGATATTATCAGGACCCATAGTTAGTGTAGGTTTGATCGACTTTGCTGCATCAATTAATTCAATCTCTTCAAACCCCATTAAAAATTAAAAAAAATTATATAAATATTTAGTTCATCTTTATTCAAAATACTAGATATATTCAAAAGTACTGATAAAAAATGACTGACAAAAGCGTAATACTATCTAGAATTCTTGTTTTTTTTTTAATTTTTAGTTTTTATATATTACCATAGTTTTTTAGAGCCATTGACTATATTTTATTCAACACCATCAATATAATTGTTAAAGTCTTTTTTATGTTTCTTTTTACAATATTTCTGAGTCTACTAAATAAACTAAATTACATTCTACTAAATTGCGTATTATGTTTTAAAAATAGATTACGATTACAACGTTTACGTTTTACATTGTGTATTAATTGTTTTGAAAACCAGATTGGAAATCGAGAACAAGTGTTTACTTATGTTTTAGGAACGATTACATCAAAGTAACTATTTAATATTGCGTAATTTTTTTTTGCTTGTCACATCTGGAACTTTTAATAATGAGTAATTGTTAAGATTAAATTATACAATTGAACATAAATTGCTTTTTTAAAGTTACATCAAAGTAATTTAGATACGAAAGTTTATTATACAGGGAGTTTATAAATTAATGGGATTATGTAATCACTTTAAATATGCCGCCTTTTTAAAATCGTCCACTATACTACATATGTTTTCATATGTTTGCTTGACAGCTGTCAAAGTTGATCTGTCAAAACAAATAGTTTAGTGAACAATTTAACAAAAGCGGCACATTTAAAGTGATTACATAATCCCATTCATTTATAAACTCCCTGTATATTAAACAGTTGACACTAAAATCGGATGATTATTATCTTCTTTAACAACGATAAATACACTTTGTTCAGTGTTGCACTAATCGTAGGTTACACTTAAGTTTAAGGTTTACCTTATCTTAAATTGGTTTGCACGTGTAAATAATTTTGTTTTCTTAGGTACGACGTGGTTTATGAAAAAGAAACTGTTTTCGATTATATAGTATATGTTCCTAACTTCACGCTTATTTATATTTCATTATTATCGGCATTATATAATAGAAGCAGAATTGGATATTAAAAAGAAGACGCTGAAAGCTATAAAAAATAATATGTAGTATAAAAAATAATAACACGTTTTGTATAAATTTAATTTGAATGTTGATTATTGACTTTGATATTTGTTTTGAATATAACAGGTTTCAAAACTAATTCTTTAAAATTTCAGTTTCATAACAAATGTCATTCAATTAGTTCTAATGCAGTCAGATCTATATCATTATAAAAATCAAAGATCAAATCCATCTTTTAAATTTGTTAAACTGACATTTCATAATAAGTTATGTTTATGTGCACTTTAAGCCTTAAAATTCTAAGTTAACTCGGGTAATTAATACTTTGTGTGTCGTGCAAACCGTTTAAAACTTAAAGGTCTACTTACTAAAATTTAGAAGTACATAGAATTTGTGACAGTTACGTTAAAATTTCCTATAAATATGTAGTTGTCGTCTGCAAAACCACTTATTTCAAGTTTATAAAAAATGAATGTGTACTCATAAAGAGGTGTTAAAAGAAAAATGTATAAAATAATATCATTACAAAAGCTGAGTTGACATACATTTTAATTATTAAAATATCCACATTAAAATAATTTAAGTCAAGATTATTTAACACACATTCAGACGCAGAAAACTTAGAATTGAACGCAGCTAGTTTGGGAGTAGCTTTACTACTAACGCAATTTTCCGGTATACTGTAAAATTAAGTGGAAAAAGTTCAGTTTTTAAGAAAGAAACTACCCCAAGTTTCTGACAACAATGTTATGTTAAAATCGTTGTCTGATATTAGTAAATTATTATAAAATTCAAACATTTTTAACATTTGTAAGCTGTTGGGTTTTTTTGTTTGGCAATATTTGGAAACCCGTTATAATATTTAAGCTAAATCTTTAAATCTTTTCTTCGGTTAGAAAACCGTTAATAATAATTTTTTATAATCCACTTTCATTCTTCATTTTGATGTTAAATCTTTATCAATATAAACATTGTTTATTTTTAGTAGTAGTTGAGTTGGTCTTGTGCATATATTTCATTATATAGGTTATGTAGAGGTAAATTAAAATACTTTTATATGCTGTGAGTTTTATATTGTACAGACCGGTTTCGGCCATCGTAGGTGTACTACAAAAAAGAAATTTATTTATTTATAAATATAAATATAAAAGGTAGCAAGACTTACATATTGTGAATTACATATATTATTATGTGATGTTATAAATATAAAATGAATGATGGGAGGAGTTAGTTAAGGTTGTATAGTTGATGGTTGAAGTTACTATGATGTGTGTCTGGTTGCATAGTTGGTAGTTAAAGTTACTATTGTATGTGTTAGGGGTTATCGGCTTATGTTATTTTTATGTGGTTTAAGAAATGTGTATATGTGTTGAAAAGTATTGTTTAATTGTTCGTTAAGGCAATTATATATATATATATTTTTTTTTTAAATTATAACTTAAATAATAAAATCGTTGAATCATTACTAATATCTAAGATAAATCCACTTGCGTTTATCAACATCACAAATAAAACCATATCCTTTGATTTTTATAAAGTTTTACCAAACAATGTTTGTGATTGCATAATGAGTTTGCGCAAAGATGTTTATGGTATGATAGTAGACGTTGTAAAAAAAATTGCAAATAATTTAGTTAGTCCATTTACTAAACTCTTTAATAAATGTATACTAAATTCTATTTTTCCCGATGCTTTAAAAACTGCAATAATTATTCCTATACATAAAAAGGAAACATTGACGACGTTAACAACTATTGTCCAATATCTCTCTTACCAATATTTTCTAAAATACTAGAGAAAATACGGTACAAACAAATTCTGCAGTATTTTAATAAAAATCAGCTTTTTTCAAATACAGAGTTTGGATTTAGAAAAAAACTAAATACTGTATTAACAATTATTGACAAACTAATAAACCTAATACTAGATGGTTTTGAAAATAAAGAATTTACTATTGCTTCCTTCATAGACCCGTCGAAAGCATTTGACCGTGTTCTTCATGATTTCCTATTAAACAAACTTAGATTATACAATTGTTTTAATAGTAGCTATAATATAATGCAATCTTACCTGTTGAAACGATACCAATATGTTCTATTCAATGGTAATATTTCTAGTAAACAAATTGTTTAACAAGGTGTAACACAAGGTTCTGTACTTGGTCCATTGTTGTTTTTTATTTTTATCAATGACTTGCCTTAATATATTGGAGAGTCCAACATTATATTATTTGCAGACAACACTACTCTTATACAAAAAGATCAAATGTTTGAAACGGCAATGAACCATTGTACACATTTACAGAACAAAGCAATAATATGGTTTAACGCAAATAAATTATGTTTTAATTTTGCTAAGATGGCAGCTATATGTTTTTCATTAAAAAAATCTTGTTAACAATTACTTAAAAGGTCACAAAATTAACCGAGTTATTTGGGAATAAAAAAACTAAATACTCTTCCAACGGGGATGATAGATCTCCCGTTTAAAACATTTATCAACGTTGTCAAACAGTATTTGTTAACAAAGAATTTTTTACGTTTTAATGAGGATTATTTAAATAACGATTTTACCGATTTATTATGATAATGCAAAATTTGCTTAAGTATTAAGAATAACGTGTTTGTACCTGTTTTTTATTGTGATATGTTTTTTTCCGTACATTTTAAATTGTTGTCAATCGTATTTTAACGTGTAATTTTATTGACTTGTGCAACATTTTTTTGAGAGCATAAATGTCAAAGCACAATGACATTTGACGCCATTTCCAAAAATTTACAGTATGACGTTATTTTTGCATAACCTTGTATTAATGAAAAAAAGCAGTTCAATATTGAGCCAAATACTGATAACTATAGATATCATGTAGCTAAGCCACCCTTAAGAGTCTTTTACTAATTTCTAGCTGATCACTGCAAATAGAGACTGTAAAGTTTAAACAAAGAAACTCGTACACAAATTTCACTACATTGACGTTCAGCACAAAATGCGCTCTGATGAATCATTGAGCTGTAATACTCACAATCGCAGGTGTAGCCTGCTACACCAATATATGAAGCGTTTTGCAGTGAGAAACCGTACATACCAGCGATCAAACAGCGGTTTTATTCATAGAACATATATTCATATAGAACGGCAACTCAGCCTCTCTCTTGTTTCCACGTTTGCGCCATCACGTCGGAATGAACCAAAACTAATTTGCATTCCGCGGCAAATTTAAACTCTGCAATATATTAATATTTTATTAAAAATCTATAGACATTGAATTAATAGGCAAGTTTAATTTAAATTTATTAGATTTGCACTCATATTTACTGATGACATATATTAGATAATAAGCAAACTTTAAATAAATCATTAAATTTTACAACTTAAATAAAAAAAAACATATACTTACATTTTAATATCGACTTGATGAAATCTTTGTATATTCATTATTTATAAAATAACAATCACTCACATTTTATTATTTTCAAATAAAAAATTAAATTAATGTTTAAATTTGATTATACATTGCAAACATATACACATATTTTCTACACATAATTTAAATGGTAAAATTAAGCAAAAAAAATGTTGTAAACACATTAGTAATGATAATCAAATCAAATTCTATTCATTCTATTTTTATTTATTTATTTATTATATAATACATTAATAATTTTAAAAATATTTATTCATCTCAAGAATTATGTAATATAGGAGTAGGATTTGATTTATTTTTAATAAAACTTTTTAAATATACTAACTTTAAAATTAATTAACGATAGTAAACCTAAATACTCACTAAAAATTGTCTTATGTATATTATATAAATTATGTTCACAAGAAACACAACACAACCATATAACACAAAAAACACAGTTTATTGAAAAAAAACTTGACTTGGTGTGTTCACTTATATGTAATTTGTCAAATTTGTCAACTAGTGGTAGCAACTTCCAATGAGGGCGCTGAGAGCGTAAAATCTACGATCATATGATGAGTCAAGTCAGCTATGACACTTGTTTTGTTGATTGATTGTCAGTTGGTCAGTGTTACTGTACATCTACATCTATTACATTTTTTGTTCGTGTCGTTCGTTTCGTTCGTTTCGTTCATCTTGTGCTTCATCCTGCCTGTTTTGTATTATCACTGTGTTTTCTGTGAAATCTTTTTGTGTATAGTTTAATTTACAATTGTATATTGCTTAAAAAGGTTAGTACATAATGTATAAGTTTGTAAATTATTATATTTATTTATAACAAATAATAAAATATTTATAATTATATAGGTATTATATATGTAATATATTATAATATATGTATTATAGTCAGATTACAGTACATAACCTATACATAAATAAAATTCATAAAAAATAACTTGTTTTTTAATTTTAAAACGTGTATTTCAGGTTTTAAATGGTAAGTATGTAAATGATTTTTATTTTAAAACATGTATTTCAGGTTTTAAATGGTAAGTAAGTGCATTACTAAAAAATAACGTGCAAAATAAATACATTTATTTTTCAATTTTAGTGCGCAAAATAAATAATTTAGTATTTCAAATTTAGCGGGCAAATTCAGTAATTAAAGTTTTCTAATTTACCGACAAAATTCGGTAGTGAGTTTCGTAAGATGGCGCTTATCAAGGTGACAGAAAGTGGGCGGAGTTGCCTTTCTATACGTGTGTGTTTTCTATGACTTGACAGATCTTTGTCCTCACAATAATTTTATTGTTATTTGTCAGTCATAGCTAACTATCTGATTTTGAAAATTTTAGCGATTGCAGCGCTGAGCAGTAGAATGAACCAACACTAAAGTTATAGATTCAACTTTTTCTAATAACAGTGCGCACCCCATGGTTTTATTTCTATCTCTCTCTATTTTTGGGTGATCGCAAAAATCTCACGAAAACGTACTGGTTGTAAACAGTTACACCTGTCATTAATTTGCTTATGATTATTATTAATTTAGTAAAATATTTGCTATATATACATTTACTTACAAAGAACATTTTAATTATACTTAATAGCAATTTTTAGTAATTATTTTCATAATCATTCTTGACAATTAATCTCATTTATAGGTTATCATATTTAAATTTGACATACCGGACTTATTAAACTGCTTCCAACAAGGGTTTTAAAGTCACCTCGCTGGTTGGTACATTCGGAGTCAAAAGTAAATAACCGGTAACTCGCCACAACGCAACGGTTTAAAACCATTTCATGCCACAACGTCAACGGTATCTCACGGCAAAATGCTTATGGTTGTTAAAATTTTAATCAAACTTTTTTAACAATAATGCTTACAAGAAAATATTAAAAATATAATTGTATTAAATTTGTCTACAAAATTGTTATTGCTAATCGAAACATAACAATAAAAATATTTAAACGTAATAATATTGAAGTGTCAAGTTGACAATTTTTTTTTGCAATCTAAATTAAAATTAAAATAGAAATTCTACAATGATTAAAGAAATTATTGAAACATTTACCATGGTTTGGATGAAGTTGATGCAGTTGGAATATGTGCAGTGTATTGCAGTACAAAAAATTTGAATAAAAATTATTGTGCAAATTTGTAAGGTTAAGTGGTAGAACAGACCTAGTCTGAACTTCGCCTTTTCCTATTTGTAATTCACAAGTAGAAATAAAGTTTATTTATTATTATTATTATTATTATATAATTTACAATATAGTGTAATTTAAAAGCGCGTGTATGTTATAAAAACGTCAGTTAGAACCCTCAAATCAGGAAACATTCAAATTGACATCTTGTAACGCATAATATGATTAATAACCACATAATTAAGTAATTTATTTTTTCATTTCTTTACTTACGGACGAGTAAATGTCGATCAAATTTGATTTAACTATATAATTAAAAATATACCTTAGTAATAAATAGGTATATTGTGTCTCGATAAAATCCATACCGAAAAAATATTTATCACATAGAATGTAAATTTTAGCGTTCAACTTGCAGTTATGCATTATAGTTATACACAGATAATAATAAAGATATAAAATAAGTAAAAAAATAAAATAAAAATATTTTTTTTTACAAATAAGTTTCTACCTGCTAAAAACCTCTTCTATAATACAAAAATTATTAAATCAATAATTGTGAAGCAAACTCTTTTTGAATTTCTAATCACGTTGTAAGGTGCAGGACAATTGAACCTTGAATCTACCAATTTAGATAAAATATATTTAAAATTAAATGTATAAAACTTTGACAATAGTGTTTCCTAAAAGTTTTACCGTCTTGTTATCAGAACAGTTACTGCTATATTATTTTGAAGTTTATAAATCAATACCATATTTATTTGAAATGAATCCAAAAAAATCATTGTATAATAAAAGTTTAAAATATTAACGCAAAAGATTTTGCTTCAATTTAAAATTGTTTGCTTCTACAATGCGTTCATACTTTAAGCTCTTTAAGTAGTAGTAGTAAATATAATTATTTCATATTTATATACACACAAATGATTATATATGTTACGTTGTGACGATGGTTTTTTTAAATATGAAAAGAGCTATCGACTCTGCCCCTTTCTGCTCAGGTTTAATTAGTTTGATTAATTTTATGTTCAGTTTTCTTCAATAATTTCCTTAATCACTATCAGGTAATGCAGTTTTTGTTATTTGCTTTTTTTTATTATTACTTTAACTGGACTATGCAAGATTTAGATGTAGAAATGAGGAGAAAGTGTACAAATTTTGGATGGAAGAGGAAAAGAAAATGCAACTAGTTTTGGCTTTACTAAAGCTTTTTACAGATGAAAGTTATATCATATAACTTATTTCATCTGTAGAACGTTTTAACGGTTTTAGTAAAGCCTAAACTAGTAATGTATTTGTAAGAATAAATTTGTGATAAAGAGCATAGTAAATTCTTTTATTATTTTATCAATCTCTTTTGCTTTGTGTATTGTATTGCCTTAACAGTAGTTTTTAAGCGCATTATATAAAATATCTAAGATATGGGGTTACAAATTAAATTTAATAAAAACTTCTTGTTTTTATAGTTATATCTAATAGTTTATTGCAATAATTACACAATAAATAATTTTTGGATTTTATTTTTTTAAACCAACTTTGTCTCATAAAGTTTTCTAATTTTTATAACATTGCTGTTTCCATCATCGACTAAAAAGTTAAATTTAATACCATGCATTTTAATGCTTTGTTTGGAACCAATTATTATGTCAGGCTCGGTATTGGTCAGTCTATTTCCGTATTGGTCCATGTCCATTTTTAAAATTAAAAAAAAAAACTTTTCAATGAACTCGTAGCCAATTATAAAAAAAGGCAAGTTTAGTTTATATCTCAAAAAACAAAAATGACATGACTTTTTGTTAATTTACTTGAATTCTACACAAAAACATCTACAATTTTATTTTTGCTTTAGAGTAAATAGACAAAAAGTTATTTAAGTTTAAAAAAATCAATTGTTTATAGTTTTTTGAAATATTTAAAAAAGTTGAAGACCCATAACAAACTTAAAAACTGCATTACGTTTTTCTGGAAATTCTACCCAACTTTGCTAATTTAACCAACTCTGTAACATTTAAATTAACAAAGTTACCCCTAGAACACACGCAGATTATTGACACCCTGTATAATAATTTTTTTGTGCATGCGGTTTTCTATTATACAACCCTAAAGATTAAAATTACATAATAGCTTAATAATTTAGTTATTCTATTTTAAAATACGTACAACACGTGTGTTGCATCATAATTATTTTTTTATGACTTCTTACACCACGCTTAATATGAGCACACCGTTACTATCAATGTCTCTGTTTCACGCCAACCAAAACTCTTCCATGCTGTTTCATACAAAATAAAAGATAATTTCTAATGCTAGGATGCACACAACACAATTCGTATGAAATTGATGAAATTGTTTGTACAGCATCATTTTTTTCTATTTGCAACAAACCGCAACAAAATATATAAACTCATTATTTTGGGCAAAAATGTCTTAATCATCTAACTAAAATATAGTTTCTTAATAGATTAGACAGGTTAAATGTTACTAATAAAACTAAATACTACTTATCTAAATATTTGTCAACAATATTAAAAGATTCCAAAAAATTTCAATCTGGCTAAAATAGAATATAAAAACAATTACACAATTAAAACAATACTAATGTTTTAGCACGATAATGGTTTGTATTATTTTTTCTGAATTACATACACTGATTCTGTTTATGAAATTTGTAAAAACGCTCTTGTTTTAAATTAAGATAAGTCATTGGGCCGGATGCAAAGTTTATGAATAGCTCGTTTGATTACTCCATCTAAAGTTTTTAATGAAGCCGTTCTAGTAATCTTTTCACTGATGCAATTTCTGTATCCTGGCCAATTTCCATCCTAGTGGGTGACTGCTGTCCTTTTGGATAACTGCTATTTGGACCATTTTTAGGATTGTACCCTTGTTTACCATCCACTTTGTTTTCTTTTGTAATTTTAATAACTACTCCCATTTCCAGCGATTCCAAAAATGCTGAAATCTTTGTAGGTGTTGCCGTTGAGATATTTGATTCAATTGTATCTCTTGCAGATCAGGTTAGAACATCTAGATCGTTCAAATCCGCTGAGAAAAAAGTCAACGGCGTAGAGTTTATTATAAATTCTACTTGAGCCATCAGTGTATACAGTTCTTCTTGTTCAATGCTGTTCCTCCAATTGTTTTCTTTAAAAACCGCTTTGCTGATTTAACTGAAGCTTTTCATAGCCTTCCAAAATTGGATAAAGAAAATATAAGTGCTACTTTATTAACATAAACAAAAATAAATGCTACAACTTGCCTAATTTGTTATCAGCACCTACAAAATTAGTACCATTGTTGGAAAATGTTTTTTTAATTAGCTCTCTTCTAAACACTAATCTTCTCAGGGCTCCTAAGATCGTTTTGGTGAATATGTCTGTTGTTAATTATATGTGTACTGTCTTTGTGACTATGTAAATAAGTATCACAACATAACATTTTACAATTTTTTTTTTATTGCAAGTTGCCTATTTTTATTAGAATGAACCCTTAATAGTCCACTCCTGTTTTAAAAAATGAATATGTAAGTATTACTCTTTGTTTTTAGTTTTACAAAGGAACTGAGGCCCATGCCATCATAGGTTCAAATTTCTTAGTGTTTTAATGGTAGTTCTTTGGGATATAAAATTAACTGGGTTTTCGTTTGTGTTTACATGATGCCAATCTTGACTTTCAGATATTGACTGAATTTTGCCGACGCAATTGGCAACACAAATTTTTCACTTGTTTGACAAATCCAAGCCAAAGTTATTGTTGAGGCAAAATAATAAGCTATTTTTTTAAATTTGAAACCTAAAGCCGCATGTAATCTGCTAATTAATTGAGCAGTTAAGACTGCTGCACACAATTCCAAGCAAGTATTGTTTTCACTAGTGCTATTCTTGATTTAGAGCATATGATATTGCATGATATATTACCTCGCTTATCGTTTAGATATCAGGTTTTATGCAACATCCATATGCCGATTTACTAGCATCTCCAAATTGCTAGTGGCATTTGTTCCTAAGTACCTTTTCATGCTGATTTTATAGATATCCGTTAACTGTATTAGGAAACTGTTCTATTCTGTGTGTATATGCTCTGGTACGGACTCATTCCTCATCCCCTTTTTCTGTCATTGTTTTTGAAGTATTTTGCTTTTATTATTATACGACTTATTAATCCAAGTGGGTAAAATTTAAGATATCTTAGCTAGAATAGCCTTTTTGTTGTTTGTTTTTCTATATTAATCTTAGCGCATTTCTGATCATAGAGATCCTCTTTGGTGTTCCACTAGATTCCCAATTAAAATATCCAATTTCTTCAAAGTGAGAACCGCTGATTTGCCTGGGAGACAGTCTAGCAGCACTTCTTTGGTGTTGAAGATCCATTTGTGGATTACAAGTCCGACCTTAATTAGTATTATTGTAGCTTCGGTAATCATGTCATTTACGTAGAAATCTTCATTAATAACTTGAGCAGCTATGGGATATTTATTCCTGTTTTCTTGAGATAATTATTTTAAGCATATAGTTGCCAGGTATAATGCAGGTGCGGTTCCATATGTTAACGTATTTAATCAATAAGTTTAAACTATTTCCTTTATATTGTTCTGCTATAATATTTGTTGATAAGTTGCATCATCTTCCTAACCCTTTATTTGTCAATACATTTTCTGTTTATATTCTGAGATAAAGTTTTCTCTTTATAATTTCCGTTCCAATAAATAGAACCTTTTTAAAACTAGTTAGTGAAAATTGCCTATTGCTGATGGATCATCTTTCTATGGAAGTGTAAGTGACTAAATGTGAGCGTAACTTTTTTTGACGGAAGTTTCTGCATTTCCCAAAATTTTGATATCCAATTGTCCAACCCTACAGTGCCTATGTGGCATTTTAAATTATCTATCTATTGCAGTTTTTTTAAGGAATACTTTATTGTTTATGATTTGCCCTACGCATAATAGCTTGCAGAATATATCCATGCCAATGAGAAAATCTATTTGCCTCAATTTGTTGAATTTAGGATCCGCTAATTTAATTATTCTTAGAATTTCAATCAAAACTTTGTTGAATGTTTGACATGATACGTTTGAGGTAATTTTATCCAAAATTAATATTTTTAATTTTACGCTGAAATTATTATGTCTTAAATACATTGTTGTGATTGTCTGCATATGGATCATTTGTAGTTGACTCGCTAATCCCCGATATAGATAAAGAAGTTGTTTGCCTATTTAATCCCAATTTTTTTAATACTTCTATTTGTAAAAGATGCACTTGAAAAACTGAATCTAATAGGGCTCTAACCAAATGCTTGAGCTGGATCTTGTCGTTTTTGCTGATTCAAACATTTGATTATCGCTGTGTTCGAATTTGTTTTTTTTTTCTTTCTTAATGTCGCCATCAATATGCAATGGCAAATGATGCAATTTGGTGCACTTCTACATTTAGATGACCTGCAGTTTCTTGCAATGTGATTTGATCTGAAGCAAATTAATGCACAGCTTCTTCTCAGTTATTAGGCTCAATTTATCTGCCGGATGCTTATTAATTAATTTTAAACATGTATATACAAAGTGTTTTTAATTGCTTAGATAACATTTTAGTGCTCTTGTTGTAGCCGTAATTGATAAATTCCTTGTCGTCTTGTTTTGCGGAACCTATTTTTGCAGTTTTTTCAACTTTAAGACTCCTAAAACCCAAATATATATTTTTTAATTAATTTACATCAAAATACGTCAACTTTGGCGGTAAAAAAAAATTAAAAAATGCTTTTTTTGAACACCCCACTGAAAACAAAAACATGATTTTATGGCTTCTGCGGGTAGACCGGGTATAGACTTAAAATGGCGCCAGATTTGGATTCTACGAAAAATGTCTGATTGATTTCAATGGTAATTTTTTTTTTTAGTTAAATTTGCGATTTTTAAACAAAAGACTACTACTGAAAAAAAAAAAATACTTAAAGCAAATTTCTTAAAAAAAAAATAAACTAAATAATTGTCAACAACCCGTTGCCGTTATAGCAAATTTAAACCATTACTTTACTACTTACAAAATAATATAGATAATAGAAGTATTTACAAACTGATTTACATAAATATAGATTTTTGTTGTTTGCATTGCTATCATTTTGAAAAGATTGTATTGAAGATTTTGTATTATTACAATAAATTTTTTGTTTTTCTTTTTATGAAATATAGAAAAACTTGATTATTCCAAGAAATTAGTAAAAAGGTCAATCCCTTAATTATATATTTATGATTTTTGAACTATACTATGATTAATTTTATTTTTATTTAATATGCACTTGTGCGTGTTTATGTCTAAAGTAAGTTGATAAAATAAATGTAAATAAATTTTGTACTATACAGGGTGTCCGGAAAATACGTGTACAACGTTTGACGACAGACTCCTGACGTCAAAATAGGTCGATCTAAGCCGACTTAGTTATATCCAAAATTGTCTCGTTTAGCCGGTAGAGGGCGTCAAAAAAAAAACAAAAGTATAACAAAGTTGAAAGTATCTATTGTAAGAAACTAAGTAAAACAAAAACATTACTTAAGCAAATGTGTAAAATGACCGCCATCTTGCTGAATACACTTATTAACACTCTTTAAAAAATGATATTGGACCCTATCTAATGTCTCGGGATTATTAAAATGGTTGCCTGCATTTAAAATCCGCTGCAATAAATCATTGCGTGTGTTTACCGGAGTCTTGTAAACTTCTGTTTTAATAGCGCCCCACAAAAAGAAGTCACACATATTTAACTCAGGAGAACGTGGTGGCCATTTTACTGGTGCATCATTGCCTCTTCCAATCCATCGGTTGGGATATTGATGATGTAAGTATTGCCGAACGGCAACGGAAAAATGGGGCGGGGCACCATCATGCATATACCACATTTCCCTCCGAAGTAAAAGGGGCAAATTCTCCAGAAGAATTGGTAATGTGTCTTGCACAAAATTTAAATAAATATTTCCATCTAACCTGTCTGGAATAACAATGGGACCAATAAGGTAGTGATTAATAATACCTGCCCAAATATTAATTTTAAATTGATGCTGATGATGTGCAACTTTAATGGCATGTGGATTTTCATCGGAATAAATATGTTCGTTGTGCAGATTGGTTACCCCAGATCTTGTAAAGCATGCCTCGTCAGTAAACATAATTTTTCTACAAAAATTTGGAACAAGGATTCTTTTGTTTCTAATAAATTGACAAAATGTAAGCCGCATGGGGGGATCAGTCGGTAAAAGTTCCTGGACTTTTTGTATGTGGTAAGGATGTAACAACTGTTCTCTTAAAACCTCATTGACAATCGTTTTAGGAACATTTAACTCACGTTCTAAGAGACGGGTACTGGTACTTGGTTCTTCTTCAACTCTTTCCAGAATCATCTCTTCTGTTTCCACAGTTCGAGTTGTTTGCATACGACCCCTGCCTTCAAACTTTTTCTTAAAACTGCCCGTTTCCCGAAGATGACGCTCAATATTGGCAAATGTTTGGTGGTTTGGTATTCGACGGTTAGGAAACCTCTCCATGTAAACCCTAACACTCTGACGCCCATTTCCTTGACAAAACCCGTATACCAGGAGCATGTCAACTTTCTGAGAGTTTGTATAATTTTCCATTTTTAATGGTAAAATGAACTTGTAATTCAAGAATGTTGATCGTATACTTGAGTAAATTTCATAGACTGGTGACAATTTGTCAATAATTGTCAAATTATTAAACGCCATAGCAAAAAGGTCACTTAAAAAATTATTGTTACAAGTAATTTCTTTTTAATATTTACAAATTTTTGACGCCCTCTACCGGCTAAACGAGACAATTTTGGATATAATTAAGTCGGCTTAGATAGACCTATTTTGACGTCAGGAGTCTGTCGTCAAACGTTGTACACGTATTTTCCGGACACCCTGTATAAAAAAAATAAGGCACATAAATTTTGATTCAAATGATCAACAAAAATAAGTATAAATTTCTTTTGAAAGTACTTATATATTATTTTCTAAATATTACTAGATTTTTTCCAGTACGTACAGACTTCAAACTTAATCTATACACACGATTGATTTATTTGTTATATGGTTACACAAACTATTTAAAAAAATATATAACAAACTATCAAATATTATATTGCCTAAAAGCGTAGAATTATAACGTTGGCCTGCAATAAATGAATCTAAAATAATATCATAGAGGTGGGGTAGGAATCGGTCATCGGTTGTCTCTACTTTATATAAAATTCAGTTCTATCCGTTCTATCATATCTCATTTAAGCATTGAAAAGCTATAACACGAGATTTTTACAGTGTACGCAGACGAAACTCGATCGATTATCACATGATCGCTTCAGTTCCCGAAAATGTGGTATATCTCTCGCGTTCGAGCCAATATTATCAAAATTTATTAAATATGACTTTTTAATAGTTAAATTTTGTAGTTTTTATTCATTAAAATCTCAGATGTCAGATTGACATAAAGATATTATTATTGTACATATTATTTGTGTAATAAGCTCTTTATTATGGCCATATTAATAAACAAAAAAATATAATCAAAATTTGTTTTTTAATAAAAATTGACCATATCAATTAAAAGTAGAACTCTTCCTAAATACGATGGTGTTTTTGTTTTAATAAATATATTATATTTGACGTTATCAATTAATTTAATTAGTTTTTTCTGTTTTTAAAATCGAATATTCCGTATCGTAATGATTTTATTACGATACGTGTTAAATAGTACAATCCCGCATTTTAAAAAGCTACTACTATAACAGCGTGTCGTTATGACATGATTATTGCAATTACTTTTTAAGAAATTAGTCAGTGGTTGGAATGCCAACTACTCTATACTGTTAATCAAGTGATGTGTCACCTAATAGCCGATGGTTCCATAAACCCCCTATAAACAAGTCTTAAGATTTCTGAGGCAATGTAAAATGAGCAATAAAAAAAAGTCTGTTTATTTTTCAAAAAAATAATTAATGCAATATGATATTCGTTGCAGAAAGAAAATCCGATTTACCCATAGCAACCCAAACGCCGTTTCATGATTTAATTATTATCGTAAAATATAAAAATATAACTAACACAGTATACACTGGGACTTCACTTTAAAAATAAAAATTCAAATAATATTATTTTTTCAAAATATAATTATATTAGATGCTTAACAAAATCACTATTTGTATAACAATATATTATATATTTTAATAATGATTTGAACCAATTTATCAAACTCCTGGTTTGTAACAATTTTGAGGTGTATAAATATGCAACTGCAATTGCTGTATAAGTAGTTGCATAACGTTTGCATTAATAAAATAAAATTAATCACCGCAATAAACTTTCGTAAAACTTTCATGGTAAATAAATAACTCATATTGTTATTCTTATAAGTAATTTAAAAAAGTTTAATATACAAAAAACTAATAAATAAATTAAATTAGCATTACATTAAATAATATAATAAATAGTTAAAATCACTTAAAGTAAATGCGTTGTTTATTTACACTACGTATCATAAAAGACAAATTTAACTAATAGCGCTGTATGCATAAACTGAATTATTGATTGCTGAATAAAAAAATATATAATAATAAAATAAAGATTAAACCACAAATATGATATAAAAAAGTTTCCTTCGAACCGGATTTGAACCAGTGACCTATGGATATCTATTTGAATTAACTTCTACAGTCCACCGCTCTACCAACTGAGCTATCGAAGGTTGTTGGTTAAATGTAATAGAAGCGCTATGTATTAAACATTTCTTATTAATTTGGTTTACGTCGCTTAGTTTTATCATTCAAAATACAAGGTCCTGTGGCGCAACGGATAACGCGTCTGACTACGGATCAGAAGATTCCAGGTTCGAATCCTGGCAGGATCGCGCAATTTTTTTATTAATTAATTTATAAAATAAGTTATTTATAATAGGTGATATATAATAATATATATATATATAATATTATAATAATAAAATAATGTTTGATGCAATAAGAAAAAAATAAAAGTTAAAATTGCACAAAGTATTAAGTCTAATTCTAATTACAATAAATACTGGGTTACAAAATTGTTTGAGATACAGAGTGTTTAAAAGCAAACGATTGATTTGTTAGTTCTTCTCTAATGCATCTTGCAAAATTCAACAAATAATGAGCAAACTGTATTAATTTTTTTGTTATTGTAATAACAAATAATGTGTTTTTATACATCTATTTTGAGATCGTCCGGACAATCTCAAAATAATGCTAAATTGTAACAAAATTGTACAATATATGATAAACAAATGGAACAGAGTGAATGTATCTAAAATTTATTATAACCGCTATGTATATGTTCATTCATTCATTTGTTTGAAACAAATTTAGATGGGAAAATAATAGCATTTCTGATGACACC
Organism: Tachinus rufipes; assembly: GCA_963932245.1. Classification (NCBI taxonomy): domain Eukaryota; kingdom Metazoa; phylum Arthropoda; class Insecta; order Coleoptera; family Staphylinidae; genus Tachinus; species Tachinus rufipes. The sequence continues at coordinate 62,455,304 of OZ010745.1, read as the reverse complement.
GATATTTTACAAATACAGAAATTGAATGTTAAAAATGACGCAAAAATTAAATAATAGTTTGACTTAAAATGATTAAATTTCAAAACCTGTGAATTAATATTTACAAATAATAATTTGGACATGCCAAAATTGAACTAATTATAAATGTAAATTTTAAAATAAGATAAATTTTAAAATAACATTTAATATTGTATTGATTATGTTTTTAGTAAAAGGCTAAGGTTAATATTATACAAATTTAAACAATTGACAGGTCCTAAACAAAAGCAACTAACAAGCATCTATCATGCTCTTCTAGATTTGTCTACGACTTGTTTAAAGTGAATTGATGGATCCGACGGCTTATTATAGGTGACTTCCAAATCACCCCGGTATATTTATATAAATTTCTTACTTACACGTTAACATTTTTGGTTGTTAACACTTTTTGATTTACTATTTTAAAGGCTGGCCATGTAAGGCAATTGCTTTCAGTTTTTAAGTAAGCTTAAAATTAAAATAATTTAAATATTCAATACTAACCTACAATCCTAAAACTAGCTAAGTACAATTTACGAACTTTAACAGTTTTGTTTATAAATGCCGGCAGAGAATGGCAGAGATAGCTTTCAAGATCAGCTTGTAAGTTGAATTTTTGTTTACATTTTTTTTTTAATTTTGTTATATCTGAAATTAAAAATTGAATTAAAATTTGCATCTTACAACTTTCATTACAGGCGACAAATTTTATTTGAATCTTCTTTAAAAACAGGTAGCAATTGATACGGTAATCTGTGCTTGATTTTTAATAGCGTAGTGTTATGTTTAATGTTCTAAAAGTTTTGTGAAATGTTTTCAATGTGTTGTACTATGATTGTGATGTCGGCTTTTTCATACAGATCTACTAACTTTGTACATCTGTTTTTGTTAATAGACAGATGCAAGCATTTATTTTCGATTTTTTGCAATCCTATTAAGATTAGTTTTACCAAACAGGAACCGCATATGTGAGTGTAGGTAAAATTATTGGTTTATATAAATATAGCTTTCTGTCGTGTGAGAGTGAACTGTTTTTATATACATATGTACAGGGAGTTTATAAATAAATGGGATTATGTAATCACTTTAAATGTGCCACTTTTTTTAAATTGTTCACTAAACTATTTGTTTTGACAGATCAACTTTGACAGCTGTCAAGCAAACATATGTAGTATAGTGGACGATTTTAAAAAGGCGGCATATTTAAAGTGATTACATAATCCCATTCATTTATAAACTTTCTGTATAAACTATCTAGTTTTGATTGCTATTTTTGCTTTTTGAATGGTGTTATCTAAGTGATGGTAAAAGTTTAGTTTAGCATTTAAGGTTACTCTTAGGTAAGGTTTTTTTTTAATTAAAATTGTGTTATTGTTAAATTTTGTTGGTGTAAATATTTTTATGTCAGTAAGTTTCTTTGTAAAAATGCATCTTTTTGATTTGTCTGTGTTAATTTTAAACTTTGTATTTGATTTTGCTTTAGAGGAGTAAAAGCTCAAATAAATGCAGTATCATCTGCATAAAAAGCAGTTTGTGTATTAGTAAATTTTGGAATGTCGTTAAGGTATATGTTGAAAAGTTTTAGAGCAAAAATAGATCCTTGAAAAACCACTGCTCTTATATCTTTTTAGTGTGAGAGTTTAGTCTATTACAAATTGAAATTCTCTAACGTGGAGATAATTGTGTAAGATTTAATAAATATTAGTAAGCATTGTTGTGTAATTAAGTTGCGTATGAATCCCATTGTCCAAACCCTATCAAAAGCTTTTTTAATGTCTAACAGAATCATGTCTGTTACTTTGTCTTTGTTGAAATTATATAAAATATTTTGACAATTTGTTGAACTATCCCATGTCTCTTTCGAAATATAAATTGTTGATTTTTTGTCAGTTTATGTCTTCTTTCTTTACTAATTAGTCTGTGATTTGGCAAAAACATTTGATTGCGTAGATCACAATATACTTTTTCAAAAACTTTATGGTTTTAAAGGCTCTTGTCTTGTTTAGTTTAAAGACTGTCTTTCAAACAGAAGTCAATTTGTCAAATTAAATTTAAAGTCCAACAGTTTAAACATTACCAAAGATCTTCCACAGGAAACTATTTTAGCACCTATCTTAATTCCTTTATACATTAACGATTTATTGAATATTGTAATATCCAGAAAATTTACTGTTTTTGCTGATGATACAAACATTGTTTAGTCTAGTAAAAATATTACAAACTTAACGACTATCATTGAACAAGATTTATTACCTGTAAAAACTTGGTGTTCAGCTAATTTACTGATTTAAATATATATGTTACTAAAGAATGCATAATAATACAATTAAAAGTTTACAACTCAAGTTTTAAGTTTTAAACGCCATTGTCAAGTAAAAAAAATAAAGCAAAAATACATTTATACGTAAAAGTTTAAATAGAAATTGAACTGAAGGAAAAATAAATCGCATTACTGGTAGTATAGAAAGATTTAAAAAGTGGTGATTTATATTGTGATAAGTTCTTTTGCTCATTCAACAGATTAACAAAAAGATTGCATTATTTTTTTGTAAAACTTGGCAGCTTCTAACAGATTAAGCTTGGTGCCGTTTGTACAGTTGTGTAACATTTTAATTATATTAATTTCGGGGAAGGTATGATTAGAATTTATAATATAATTTGCAAATAAACTTGTATTGTGGTCTAATCGCTTTAAAATGTTCTGTATATAGTGTTTCAAAACTTCTGCTCAACATATATACTATTGCATTCAAAACATAAAATTTTATAAACACCCAATTACCTTAACAGATTAATTTTATCTTTAGCATTAAATAATATATTTGATAATTTACAACTTGTTGATTTTGATTTCTGTAGTTTTTCCAAAATAAGTTAATGTTGTGAATAAATCTTTGTTTAAATTTGAAACTATCAGGTAAATGTGAGAAATTGTGTTTTGATACAGTTTATTATTAATTAAATTTTGAATAAAATTTACTGGAAAACCATTCATATTTCCTATAGATATAATTTTATTCATTTCTAAATTAAGATAATGATTTGATAATAATATTGAAACTGCTCTATGTGCCATAGAATAAGAAGCTGCTGCTACCTTATGTGACATGATGGATGGCTAGATTTGAAAGAAATTGTAGTACTGACGTTGGTAGGTAATGTTGTAAATTAAATTTAAGTCAAGAAATTAATTTGATCATTTTGTTCTGTTTCTAGTGTAAATTTAACTTTGAAATACATATTATTATTTCATTTAAGAATTGATCAAGTTGATATGATGTGCCGCTAAAACAGGCAATTCTATATCTCCACGTATCGATACCATAATATATGTTTTTTGGTAAAGTCTAAATTGAATATTTTATTTTTGATAAAAGCTTGAGATTTGTGCACGTTTGTTTATAATATGTACTTTAACTAAATATGAAACATCTTTGGAAAACATTTAAATACTAAGATGGTCAACAATTTAGTGTTGAATAGAGCAATTGCGTTTTGATGATATTTATTTGAATTATGTATCAATTGATCAAACGATGAGTCAGTTTCAACCTTATGAAAGCAAAGTGGTTTAACGGGATTCCAAAGCAGTTGTATAACCTTGTACATGCACTCTATGTGTTAAACCTTAGTATTGTTAGAACGCTAAACTAAAAGTGTAGGTAATGTTGACTGTAAAAACTTTTAAAGTTTGACCTTGTAAACCTTTATACGTAACATGACCATAGCCTTAAAAATTGGTGTGGCCTTAACCTACATTTACACGACTATTGTTCTTGACCTTGACAATAGTAAGAAGTGCACCAAATAGCCCATTTCATTTACTATTCTACTGTTTTAAGAATTTTTTATCATTTACTTATTACTTCTGTTGTTAAAACATCTGTTCCTAATACTACCAAACCTAAAACGAACCTTATCTATTATTATTCAAAAATAAACATAGTAAAAATAAAAAAAACTATAAAATATTTTTACCCGTTTATTATTATTATTTATTATTTTTCATGCTATAATCATAATATATGATACTTTGGTGTTTTAAGAAAAAATAAAATAGTTTCATGCATCCAAATACAATTTTGTTTCATTACTCGACTTTAGTTCTCCTGGTCACCGAGAAAACATATTGTATATAAATGAACAAAAAAAGTCACCAATAAACCACACAACTCAAAAGTACAAAAACCCGTAAGATGCATCTATGTTTCTCGCGGAACAAAAGTACTTATTTTTGATTTAGACAAAACAAGCAGTTAATAAAAAACAAGAAGCATTTAAAAACACATCAGTAAACGTTCCCAACAGATTATACAAGATTATAAGTTAGCTCGTAATTATTGTGACAATCTAATACAATCTGAAAAAGAGTTAAGTTAACCAAATTTCTCAACTTTCAATAAACACAAAAAAATTGAAAAAAAAGAAAAAAACTTCACAAATTATTTAAAATTATTAAAATTTACTTATTTAAATTTTTTACTAATTTTTCAAAGAAAATACGTATACACAGCGTGGTTTTGTATGCTCGTGGAGTAAAACGCTAAATAAAACGCCACAATTCATCACAAAGCTTTTTAACGTTTTTGCGGCTTTTTTAAATCGTTGTACGTAGATAAAAACTCACGAAACAAATTTGGCAAATCAACAGCATTGGCACGCAAACACAGAACGTAAATAGGCGCCTGAAGCAGCTAAAAAGTTAAAATAATCAACACAATAGAGTTACTTATAAAAAAAAAGCGGATATTTTTGCAAACCAAAGTGCATCTAACTGTATTATTATAAACACCATTGTTGTACCTACAATGCCGGCTAGTTGAAAAACAATGGGTCCAATTCGTATTAGGCAATGAGTTGTCAAAAGATATCTTCTTAAACTAAATTGTTTAAAAATTGCAAATGTTCAACCTATACCTAAACAGAAAGACAAGTCAGATTCTTCAAACTATAGATCAATTACATTTTTGTTCAACCTGTCAAAAAAATTTTAAAAATAACTTTATCTCAGATACTTAATATGAATTTTAATTAAAATGTTCAACAACAGATCTTTTGATTTATGTTAGTAATCTTGCAGTAGCTCTAGACATTTCCAAAGCATTTGATAGAGTATGGCATCCTAATATTATCAACAAGCTCCATTATATAAGTATTGATGATTAATCTGTAAATCTTGGCAATATTTTTTTGACAATAGAAAAATTATATTTAGAATTGATAGTTTTAACTCTGACCATAAAATCATAAATGCTGGTGTTCCTCAAGGTTCTGCTTTTTTGCCAATTTTATTTCTGATTCATAGTTTTGCAGATGATAGCACCCTTTATACTTCATATTTTCCAAAAACCATATCGACAAATATGACAAAGCGTCTTGAATCTTCAAGGTTAAAACCTGTAGCATCTATAAACAAAGACCTCAAAACAGTATCTAAATGGGGCAACACTCCCAACATAGTCAATTTTAACTCTTAAAAACTCAACTTCTTGCTGTTTCAAAGTCACAATTCAAGGTATTATTAGTACAAAATATTAAACTAAAAAACGAATCCATATCTAAATCTTTTTCAATTTATCTTCTAGGGATTACAATCTCTCATAATCTTTTCTGGAACGACTATGTTGTTGACATAGATTTAAAAGTATCAAAAACAATTGGAATTTTTAATATAAGTAAAAAGTTTTTTTACTTCTGTTTAACTTTTTCATGGTTGTCCTTGTATTGAATAATGTTTCCAAGTACCAGGAGGAACATCAGAAACTACACTATATCTTTTATAATCTATTCAAAAACAAGCTATTCGGATCATAGCCAACCCAAAATTGACACCGACTAAGATACTTTACAACATTGACATTGTTCAAACAAAATACAAGACATATTGCTATCTAAACAAATATTCACTCATTGTACAAGGCTTAATAACAATTCTAACAAGAATTCACAGACAGTTCGAAGATGAGAGGACCAATTCTTTACAGAAAAATTTCTTTAACCGTATTCTTGCCACATAGAATAAACTTTCAAATTCAGTATTTCCTAAGCCACAAATATTCAAAGTCAATGTTCACAAATTCTTAAATCTAGTCTTTAATGTGTTAGTTTCGGCCAGTGTGGTTTCACTCGTTAAAATTGGAAGATATATTTATGTTGTTGTAGCATATTAAGTAATTTCTAAAAATCAAAGTTTAAAATTAAAAAAAAAAGCGCGTATAAAGTTTCATTAGATACTTAGACTGAATCTAATGAGTACAAAACTCAGTTTACCGTGAATTGTGATGCAAGTTGCATTAATCCATAGAACAAACCGGCACAAGATCAAACATAGTTTTTGATATGATTAAATTAGTAGTTAAATATTAACTTTATTAACAAATATAAATTAAAAAATAATTTAAATTCTGTTCATCAACAACAAACTATGATTTTTGCGGCATATCATAATCTCATTCAGCAGCCGATTTATTCGTTCAACTTTTCTATTCCAGAGATTACCACAACTGTAAAGATGGTTTTAGAAACTTTAGATCATACACTTATTATTTCTGTTGTTAAAACTTTGTTTCTTACTACTAACAATTCTAAACAGCACATTATATACCATTATTCTAAGATAAACATAATAAATATAAAACAATTTCTTAATTATTTTAGTTAAATGCATTACTCAATTTCTGAAGTTCCACATACTGCAGCATATAACTAATTATCATCCATCACCATCATTTAAAAAATCTACTATTCTAAATCTTTCTATTGCTGTACCTACAATGACGATTAGTGGTAAAATAATGGGTCTAATTCACTTTAAGCAACTAGAAAGGCATCAAGTATATATGAAATTTTACCTATGCATTACTTACTCCAATTTGCCTAAAATGTTTGAAAAATATATTAATTTTTCCATTGTCAAACTCTTAGAAAAAAATAACTTTATTTCAGATACTCATTATAAATTCTGATAAAAAAGACGACAGATTTTTTGACATATGAGATAACCGCCATAAATGTCTGTCCTAGTGTCAAGAAAGTGTAAAGCTTTATTAACGTTTCATCCTTCTACTTTAATTAGTCTTGTAATGATATCCAGACAGACATCGTTAGGTTTGCCAGATTTGAAAAAAATTTAGAACAAAGCAGTCATCAAATTCTTCACATTGAAAAATCTTACTCATTATTAAATTATACAAAGATTAGATAGCTTATACGGGGAAGATCCACCTTCTCATTCCACCGTAAAAGAATGAGCCAAGGTTTAAGATGGGGTACGAGACTTTAGAAAATGACTTATGTTCTAGTCGACTAGTCATAGTGATCACAGAAGAGTCGATTGTCTTTATTGAAAAACTGATTTAAAGTGATTGCCGATACATCTATTTGCCGAATACTCCATGACCATTTGAGTATAAATACAGTAAATTCAAGATGAATCCCAAAATTTCTGTCTGCTGTTCAAAAAGTAGTTGATTGTGCTCAATCTTATTTGATGTTCTGTGAGGGGAAACAAGAAAAAGTTCTGCTATCTATTGTTACGCAAGATATTGTTTTGTAACATAATTCTCTATTAAAAAGTGAACATAATCTTTTAAGATTGTGAGTGCATCTTGATGATTGATTAAAAAAAAATATTACGATGCCTGGCGCTTATTATGCTACCTTATTACATAAGTAATAGATTTGAGAAAAGCTACAAAAGAATTCGTATTTCAAAAACCGACCATCTCTCTACATTCCAGACTTGACCCCTAGCGACTACTTTCTGTCTTCAAAATTAAAAAAAAACTTTGTGGTGAAAACTGCTGTTTTAGAGCATTTTGATCACAAATCTTCAGAATATTTTTATGAAAAGATAGAATTAATAATTAAGCAATGTAATAAGTGTGTTGAGGTTAAGAAGGATTATATAAAAAATAATAAATGGGGTCTTTTCAACTTAGTCAGTCGTATCAAATATTAAAGTAAACAAGAAATTTAAATGTAAATTTTTTCAATTTGTTTTCTTGAGGTTACAATCTCACATAATCTTCTTTGGATCAAAAGTATTTACAAAACTAAAATTTAAAGAATATACAGAAGTAAAAAAAAAATATTGTTTATATCTATAAACAGTTTATTTACTTGTACAACTTTATACAGAGTATTAGGTAAACATGCGGTAAAAAATCAAAAGGTTGTTCCTTGGCTTATTCTAAGAATATTTTGTTTTATAATGATTTCTGAAAACCCTCTTTGTTTTAAAGATACAGAGTGAATAAAATTTGCGACAGTTACAACATTTGATTATCAAAAAGTACATGTAAAGTTGCTTCGACCAATCCAGCAATCTGCAGTTCTTTTGCCAATGGTACATCATCCAGAAACTGAGGTAGCATGTGTTTTAAAAAGTTGCAATACACCTTGCCTGTAAGTTTTCCTTGTAGAAATACTAGTTCAATTAGAAAGTTGCCCACAATTCCAACTCAAACATTCAAAGAAAACTGATGTTAAAAACAATCTTCACATACTTGATGCAAATTTTCATCTGTTCAGTTGTTATAAAAATTTCTTATTGTATTTCTTGAGAAACTGGCTTCATCGGTGAAAAGAATATGTGTCAGGAATTGAAAAACTAATGTTTGTAAAAGAAAATCAGCAAGTAGTAGTGCCTGAACACGTTGAATGTGGTATGGATACAACAAATTGCCATTAAGAATTTTCCAAACTGTCCAATAACTTACATTTAAAATATTGGCAATTTTTTGCGTAGAACTACTTGTATTTTTCTCTATCATGTCCAGCATATTCTGTTCTAGTTGTACCAATTTTAATGTCATTGATCTTCCTGGCCCAACATTTCGTTTCAATGTTTCTGTTCCACGAAAAAGTCGACAAATGTTTTCAAAAAATTTTTGGTCGAGATATTACAGCCAGAAAACCGTTTAATGTACAACCGTTTAGCTTGTATTGAATTGCCATCAGCAAGTTCATACATGAAATGCATGTCAGTCATCTTGGCGTTTGTATAGTGATGGTAAAAGAACTCACTAACTATTAAAAACACGTCAAACAGCCAAATGTCACTCAATATAAACAACTGCTACCGATACATGTGATGATCAATGACGAGACGTATTCAAATGAAATCCACTTGTACATTAGTAGATAAAACAGCCGTTCCAAGTTATCGTTAACAATTTTTTGTACGTGATAAACTCATTAATTTTTTGTACTTGATATATTCATTAATGTACGCCATACTTTTATTTACATTAATGATTTCAACAAATATCGAATATGGTTGTCGCAAATTTTGTTCATCCTGTATCTTCAAAACAAAGAAACCATCATAGATCAAATTATTCTTAGAATATGCCAAGGAATAACCCCTTATTTTTGCCACATGTTTACCTAACAGCTTGTATACATAGGTATAAAAAAACTTCACATTTTGAAAAAGAAAAAATATATATATTTTATTACAATAAAATACAGATACAGATTTTATTTTTTGTAGAATAGCTTCTATACTTATACATCTAAACACTGTGTTAGTGTAGAAGTGTAATTACGAAAAAAAAAAATAGACAGATTTGTAATGTGTGATAGTATAGGTACCGCTAATTATTTTTACGCAAGAATAATATATCATTTCTTTATTAGAAATGTCATGCTGGTGACAAAACAACGAATATTTTTTCCTGGTGATTTCTAACGATGTGCACGGTGGGTGGTATAATATATTGTCTAAAGAAAATACGTTATTATATTTCTTTCATACTGCCACATGTTGTAATAAACAACAAATTCAATTCCTAGCTTGCTAGCTCGAAAATTTTCAATTACACCCCGACGTTTTAGTGTTTCATATAAATTACAAACAACAATTTGGAAATATATATCATCGAAACGGTCCTGCGGACATTGATGCGATAATAAAATTCGGGGAATGCCCATTAAACGCACATGACCATAAGTGCCCGCGGTCAGTGGCGCGCCAATTGCTATATAATTACACCGAACACATATCACCAACCCTCTCGCTTTCACGCGTTCTAACGAGCCTGCATTAGACAAAGAGAAATCTCCCTTATGAGTCGGTTATGTTTGGTTGTATATTAGCGTTGTTGTAATTAGGGGCGGCACTTTAGGGTTACACATCAAGACTAACGGATGTATTCTATTTCCTAGTGACATTTCATGGTATAAATTAATGAGGATTTAGAAGTATACATTTACTTGAAACTAAAACATATATATATTTTGTGATTAATAATAATGCAGTTCTGAAAACGAAGTAGGGAGTCCAAATGATACATAGCATACTAATGGGTAAGATTTACATTAAATACTTGTGGTACTGCGTATTATGTTATTTTTGATAGCAAATATTTATAATTGCTATTGTTGTAGATGTTTCCAATCTTAAAAAAATAAACAGAACCTTTATGTATGTATATATATATGATTCGCATATTATTTATAGGTTATATTTCAACAAAATTTACGTTCTGGTAGAAAAGTATTGATTTTTTTGGGATAATGGATCCCTGTCATAAATTAACCATTAAGAAATGTTGCATATTTAAATAATACATTGCCTATAGCATATTGCCCTTCTGTATTTACATTCCTCAATATTTGATTTATTAACGTGCACGCAACCATAAATAATTTTTATGATTAATTTGAAAGGACTTCGCTTTACGGATACATGTCTCATAAGGATTTTATTAATACTTCTCTCGAATAAATATCCTGGACTAGACTGTTCCGACACTCATTGATTTATTGCACAATAAAATGAGTTCTTTCTAAAGCATTCCACTAAATGAAAATACAAAAAAAAAGAGTTTAGTGACAAAATAAATAGGGGTGTCACGGACAGCGATGGCTGCATAAAATAAATGGTCGATTTAAATGTAAAATTATGTTGATCAGATTAATCAATTCAACTTATCTAATTGTAAAAACTGCAGCTATTTTTATCCGTACACATGGTTATCAAATTATGCAATAGATGTTTTTTTTTGTAAAATATTTATAAATATATAATTTTACCTGCATATATACACTAGAGGTTGAGGAACGCCTTGTTCTCCGGAATTGGATAAAGTTGGCCATTTTTCTGCAATTAAGAGCAAACAATTAATATTTGATTAACTAAGCTGTTATTTTATTATTATGAAGTAATACTACTATATTTTTTTAAGTTTTGTTATTACTTTAATAAATTGAAAATTTCAATTAATCACAACTAATTCACAATAACATAAGATTTCTATGTTGAATGATAAATTTTAATTATATAGTATTATATACTTTTTTAAATTTGTAATAAATATATCTTTTTGCAAGAAGGTAACCCAAATATGTCTATTATTCAATTCAAATAAGAACGTAAAATTTTACGATATATGCACATGAGTAATATAATTTTACTGCTATTGCAAAAATTTCACATTCAAGCAAATGTTTTCCAAGAAATAAAGCCGCAAAATACAACAGATATCACGCAATTTCCTAAGGTGATAATATTATTATAATATAATATAAATTTTAATTCAAAAGTACAAAGCCATAGTATAATAAGTTATGTACTAAGTTTTAATTATTATGAAACTGCGTTAATCAATAAATTGCGTCGGAATGAATTAGTTATTATAGTAGATGGAATAAGAAAACATAATTACGGGTTATTACAGAAAATGATGTATGGCCTTAATGGATTATAATTTATGTTCAACATTAATTATAATTTAGTATTTCTACAATCAACCTACTCGTTTTATTCAATTTATAAAAAAATCCAAGTTGATACAAGGGCTGTCGCTGCATCGCAAATAAGTTCAATTTTGACCGAATGTAAAGTGCACTCCGCAAATAACATCCACGTGAGTTAGAGGGAAAATATTATATTACGTGGTGGATGATATCCCTAGGGAGTCCCTGGAATTACCGACATTCAACTGTCGCAGTAAACACTGAGGAACCGAATCACACCAAAAGGTTCACCGTTTTATCAGTGGCGTACGAAAACATAACTTGTTTTTCAAAGAAATTATATAAATATAACTAATATTTTTTTTGCTATACTGGATTGTAGAATCAGTGATTTGGATTGTTGTCAAGGTGCGTGGAGTATAAACTCTATGTACACTTAATACTCTATGAACCTTATTTATACTTAGAAAACATATTTGTTATTGATTATAATTAATTAATCTTAGAATTAAACAATTATAATTTTAATCACAATATCTTTGGATTAGTTTAGAGCCAATCAATTATTGCTAGCGTGATTGTATTCTTTGCTTTAATCGTGCATTTCTAATCAATTTCTGACAGTTTGTACGGACATAAATATACTTGTGATCATTAATTAAATTGGATTTTACTTTATTATATATAAATAAATTTATTTACCTAAAAACACTAACAAACTTATTTCAACGTTTTTCTATTAAAGCTACGCTTAGAAAATAATTTTTCAAAACACGACTCCATAACGTTTTCAAGTTGTCATTTAATAAAAATCGACGCCTTCTCATGTATTTTTTGAGAAAAAGATAATAGTCGTAGTAGTAGTAAGGTAAATGTAAATTTTTAAAGACGCATTCTTTGACAACTTCTTAATATATACTTAATTAAAAGAATCTCCTCAACGTTGCAGCAAATTGTGGTCATTTTGCGCAAAAAATTAGATCTTTACGTTCTTGGGTGGTGGAGAACCTTTATAGACTAATTGCATGGACTGTTTTGTAAAAGGATCCTAGGTCTCATCTCCAGTCTATACAGTTTTTGTTAAAAAGTGAGCAGTTTAGAAATCTATTGTTTGCTTATTCATAAACTTTTAAGTAAAATTTTAAATACATTTTTTTTTGCTATTTCTAACTTTTACTGGGTGGTCAAACAATACCAAATCTTCAACTTTGTTGATGATTTTGTCAATTTGTCTGCATCTGAAAGCTACTTTCATGAATGGATTTTTATAACTTTATAAAATATTTATAAATTAAATAAATGCAAGTTAAAGTATTTTATATGTAATAGCGATTTCTCGGTTGTAAACTATACAGTGTGTCTGCAGCTTTGATGACGGTAAGCTTTTTGTGACTTAATTTGCTGATTGACTGAGCTGGCCGTATAAAAGATAAGAGACGGTAGTAGCATCTAATTTTCTATGTTGCTGACAGTGAGTTTAGTGTTACAGGTCAGAGACGAATCTCTATACGTTTTTGGTGTTACAGATCAATATATTTAATTTTGTCAAATCACAATCTTTAACGGGTAATCAGTACAATTCAAAAACTAAATAAATAATGCAGTTTGTCAGAAAGTTAGAGTTTTGTCCAAAAGAAGTTGATGTCGTGTCATTTGTTTTTTTTTTATTTACCTTTAACTATATCCCATTAATCTTTACTGTTGACAAATAATAAAAACAAGTTGTGTTTAGCAATAAAATATGTTATAATGACCATGGAGTGGTAAAACAGTCAAAAGTAAAAAATTACCTTTAGCTACAAAACGACAGACAAGCAACGAACAAGCTGTAATAGCATAGCAACAACAGATAAATAAAACCGGTCCAAATATAAACATTAACGTCAGTGTCCACTATTATATAACTAACTGGACATGAAGAAATAATCATGCCATCAAAAATAAAATAAATATAATTTATTTGTTTTACAGAGATGCTCATACCAAAACAAACTAAAATGATATGCTACTAATTAATGGTTGCATGGATAATGCAAGTACCATAGTACTGAGCTGACAGAGTTTTAAAAAATCAAAAAAGAAATACAAAAGCACGTACATGGCAAAAGAAGCCTAAATTAAGCAAGATTTTAAGCAATAAGTTGAAGACTGCAAAAGAGGATTAGGCAATATTTTATTTGTAGTGTGTTTCTCTAGGGGTGCAGAATTAAAAAAAATAAGATTATTAATTATTATAAATTATAAATAAAAAAATTGCAATAAGAAAAGATTGTTTGACAAAAACGTTATTGAGAGTATAATAAAATTTAAACCAAAATGAAAAAATAAAATTTAAACCAAAATGAAAGAAACAAGATCATTGACGTACTCAAAAAAGGATACCTACATAATGAAATAAAAAAGGGCAGATGAAAGACAAAAAAGATGAAATAGAGGCGCAGATAGGCCACAACATGCAAAAAACTAATGATAATGATAAATAAGACACTCTTACGGGCATTGCATTAGCAATAATTCCGAGGGGGTTCCCTGAATGTTACCTCAACGTAGAGGAGACAGAGGAGTAAAATTGACTATTTTGGGCAGGACCACTTTGTTTTCAAGAAGGGATTTTTAAAGATTGTATGTATGGACGAGCCAACTAAACATTGGCTCCTTAGCACATCGGCAAAGGAGACCTTATTGGAAGGTAAAGAATTTCAGGTCATGGATCTGAAGAACTTACCTGACCCAAGAAGGGTGATGACATAGGTACCAGAACTACAATTAGAACTAGCTACTCTTTTAAAAAAAGGTTAACGGTGCAGAATACCTTAAACATTGAGACCTTTGAGTGATCAATACCAAACCAGATTCTAAGAGTACCAAACATATCCTATTTATGAATAAGGAAGCTTGAGAGAAAGTGTCAAACTTAGGGGGAAACTCTTCCTAGGTTTCTCAAAAAATTTATTTTAAGTTCTGGCTCTCTCTAAAAAGGAAGGTGGCAAACCGGAAGAAACAGAAACCGTTGAGAAAGCCGTGGATGAAAACCAATGTTGCGAGCTAGCTATACACCATGTGAGAACCCTATCTAATGCAAAGAAATTGCTTTGGGTGCTTTTCTGAATATTGAGGGAACATTTGACAATACTATTTTCAAGTCCATAGCAAATGCAAAGGAGACACAAGAAATAGATCTTGTCCAACAATGGATGAACTCCATGCTCAAGAACCGGACTGTAACTATAGCACTATATGGAAAAACTGTAGAATCTAAAGTTGCCGGAAGGTGCCCATAGAGGGGCGTACTTTCACCCCTACTGTGGTGCCTAGTCATAGATGACTTACTACAAAAACTTCACGACATGAGCATTTTTGCCTTAATCTACGCAGGCGATCTTACTATCCTTGCATACGGAAAGTATGGAGCAACCCTGTCCAACATGATAAAGAGTGCACTAAATATCGTAGAAAGATGGTGCAGAAAAAAAGGGATATCAGTAAACCCAAACAAAACAACGATTGTACCGATTACAAGACGGCAAAAGACCACAGACCTAAAAAACTTAAGAGTGTATAGACTCACGTTCCCAAATATAACAGCAAAAGCCATTCGGGTGCTTTTTGCAGCCAAAATAATGGTCGGACGTACATGGAGATTAACACCGAGTATGACCAGATGATTATACACGGTGGTGGGCTGGACCCATTATCACGTACGGAGCGATTGTATGCGGAGGAAGAAACCACTCTTAAGTGTACAGCTTAAAAACTAGCTAGTATGCCTGCTGATAACGGGGGCAATGAGAACGACGCCCACAGCAGTTATAGAAGTACTACTATCGTTAACGCCACTTCACCTGATAGTAATGGCAGAAGCTAGACAAGCAGCATACAAGCTGCAAATAAACAAAATCATGGGACCCACAGACCTAACATAACATATGTGTTGCATGAAGAAAAAATTCTAACGATGAGGTCGGACTTTATGAATAGTCACTGCATCAGTACAAAGTTTGATGTAACAATACCTGATCAACACAAATGGATAAAGAATAAATACCTAAGAACAGCCAAAGAAACTATTTGGTACACAAATCGGTTTAAAATACAAATGGGTGCCTTGGCAGGAATCTACGAAGACAAACACTAAGGAAAGCAAATTCTGCTACTTGTGGGCAAACATGCCTTTCTAAGCAGAGGTGGTTGCCATGATAGAGAAGGGACAAAAACAAAATAGACTGATAACTATTATGTCAAACAGCCAAGCGGCATTGCAGGCCCTGCAATTGCCAGTAATAAAATTCGATCTGGTTATGACTTGCATATACAGTCTGGAAGCAGTGGCCACAACCTGCAAAGTTTGCCTGGTATGGATACCAAAAGACCAGGGGACAAAAAAAACCTCTTGGCAAATAAGCTTGCCAAACAAGAAGCAAAAGGAAATTTCACTGAACCAGAGCCCGTTTTTGGGATCACATACAAGACCGGTAAAGAAATATTCCGCACACACAGCAACCTATGCAAGGCTGTAAGTGATTGACACATTTAAGAATATTCCTAACAGGACTATCGCATAATATTAAAACAGTGATAACACAAATGAGTCGCATCAAACTGCAAAGGCTCACAAGACTGATAACTGGATACTGTGGACTCAACAAGCACTTGCATAGAATGGGAATAGGAAAGGACTTTTTATGCCGCGGATGTATGGAAGAAGATGAGACTCAAATACACTTACCGATTAAATGCAAAGCTTTTAAAACAGCAACGCATAGCCATCTTTGTCAAACACAACTCAACCGCAGATATGTTAAAAACAACTCATTGGCTAAAGATACTGGACTTTATTGTAATTAACTTTATTTTTTAGATATACTACATATCAGAAGAGACGGAGCTGCTATAGAAGTAGAACAGATGTACAACAGGCCCAATAGGACCGTGGGCGCTAGGCAAACCACCTCAAGGTAAGAAAAAAAAGATGGGTTTTTTAGTCAGTAAAAACCTGACACTACTGGACAGTACGGACTGCCCAGTGTCTTTTAATTTTTTACCTTTTCTTAAGCAAAAAAATTAAATCAGACAAACTTGCAGGCCATAAAACAGATTCTTACCCATCTATGTAGAAAAGTTTGATGTAAATGCTTTCTAACGGCAATGAAAAAATGAGCTAAAGCACTATCGTGTTGAAACCACATTTGTTGCTTTTGGTCAATAGTAGAGTAAAACAACAGAACCTAGAAACATGTCGCCTACAATACCCATTTAAATGTTTAATGAAAACGTGTCTGATGTATTTTGGTAGTTTTTTTCAAACATACAATATGATAAAATCTGGCAATTTGGGTAAGCTTCAACATAAAGACGGTTTTGGTTGCAATTCCATAAGCACGCACAACCATACATAAAATGCATATCTCTGCGACAGAGTAAACTGCTATAGCAAACAAAAATTTGTGCACTAACAATATTAATCAAAGTTTGTTTGTTAAGACTTTTTTGCTAGTTTTGGTTCATACTACTGCTTCTCTAAAAATTTTACAATTTTTTCAACATCCTGTATAAAAAAGTCTCCTTTAGTTTTGTTTTATGGTTACATGAATACTACTATAAATACCAGTATTTATTTTATAGTTTTTGGGTCCGGAAAACCATATTCTTATAAATTTAGCACGCGTAGGACATGCAGAACATCCACAGTTAACCACTTTACTAATTTTAGTTTAAAAATACAATTAATAAAAAAATTGTTAAAATATATAACATACTACGTAAACAAGTGATATTGTTGCAAACCAATTTACTGATAACTTTTTATACTATATAATAATATATATAAGAACGTTTATTTCTTGCCTTTTGGCCTTGAAAATTCTATAACTTAACATAACATTTACCATATAAACTTAATTCACTTCTAATATAACATAATAATCTTAATTACCCTAAACCCTGTTTTTAATTAATTATTTATTAATTCCGTTTCAATGTATTTTCTTCTTTTTGTTACCGCCATCATTCATTTTATTCTTTTTCCGTTTCCTTTCAGTACTTCATTTCTCCTCATTTGCTCTTCTCTTATTTCATTGCATTTTAGCATGTATTCTATGTTTTTCCATGCTTTTCCACACATCTTACACATTTTCATTTCCTCGTCCATCTAAAATTTGCACACTTTTTCCTCATTTCTTCATCTGAAACTTGCAATCATTCATTTCTCCATTTCTTCATACTTTACACTTTTTAGGTATGTTGGTAGTGCATCAGTTATAATATGTACATAATTTGAATTGTACCTAGATTCATTTATCTGTGTTCTATGCTATTGCACTTGTATATCTTTATCTCTTATCATAGTTTTATTCCACATATTTCTATCTATTTTCAATCTATCTACTTCTTCCCTAGCATAGCCATTCTTGTTAAAATATTTTAGCTGCATGTTTTCATTTTTCCGCATTTTCCTTTCATTTTTTTCTTTAGGCTCTTGTAATATTTTACATTCATTTTTTTCTCTCACTCTGTCTTCATACCTCATTGCACGCTTTTCTGCTTCTACTCTTAATTTGTCTACCCTAATACCCATCTCCAGTAATTTGTTTGAATAGCCTCTAATTTTTCTTGCTCTTTCCAGCCCCAAATTTCCACTCCGTACAATACCATACTTTTTATTAAACTTTCAAACAACATTCTGAACGCTAATACCAAAAAGATTGTTGATGAATTACATAGCTTCTTCTTTTTTTCTTTTTTCTTAGCCTGTTATGGCCATTTTTGAACGTAAGCATTTTCTTCCAGAGCTTTTGATTTTGTATTTCCTTCATCTATGCTAGCCTTGCTGCTTGTTTAAGGTCGTTATACCATCTATTTGGTGATCTTCTTCTTTTTTGCTTGTGTTCATATAGTCTCCTTTCAATAATCTTTTGGCTCTAACCGTTTACATTGATTTTTGCTAAGCGCCTTGTGTAATTCTGTTTTAAAGACGCTGCTCTTTTTGCAATGTTTATTACTTTAGTAATAACTCATTTTGTATTTTGTTTGAACAATGTACAAGTACGTCAGTTTATAGACAAAACTTCAGTTGAATGTACGTCAAAAATGTTTTTGATTTTGCTTAAATATTTGTGTACATGTTTCAAACTAAATCATTATCAAACCACAACTTATGGATAACGTTTTAGAAGAATAAAAAATGTTATCTGGCAATTAGACAAACCATTTTTTTATTATTGTTATCTGGCAACTATATATATATATTTATAACTACAATATATATATATACAATTTATATATACAAAACAAGCATTTTATGATATCTACTTAGTTATGAAAACAATGTTCTATCACAAAAAGCTTCGTCTTGCGTTTGAAAATAAAATTTTGTTTGTTTTGTAACTCCTTATTTTCATAACTAAATACACAGTACTAGATAGTTTTTTATTGAAATTTGTAAATTAAAAATTTATACATACATGCAAACAAAATTTTTTAAAACGCATAATTTAGAAGAATCTTAAAATTTCATCTTAAATATGTAGCATGGTACTTTGATTTTTTTATTTTTAAATAAAAAACGACGCAAAAAAATTAAAGAGAATCAAAATAATACTGAGTAACGGGAAACAGCCAGTCGAGTAAAAAAGCCAAAAGACGGAAAACAGAAAACGCCTCAAAAAAGTTAAAGAGAATGAAGATAATAGTGAGTAACGGTAACAGTCGGAGATTTAACAACACGTGAGGCTGAATAAAAAAAAAAGAAAAAAAACCTTACGTCTTTTTTTAACTACAAGAAAAAAACAAAGACTTTACAAGTACAGCAAAATATAGTTTAAGAACATTAGCAGACAATCGCAAAAAACTTTTTTGGATTTGAGTACAAAATTGACGCTGATGAATACATAGGTTAAGTTAAGGTTTTAAATAGACTCAATATAAATAAATTGGCATTGATTTATAATTTATTGAGTTTAAAAATGGATGGTAAAACAGATGACATTATAACAAACATTATGAAGGTGATGATCAATCAAGCAAGCTCCAGCGCTGTTAAAATTAAAGAAGGTATTTGTGAATCCAAAGATGACAACAAACAAACAAAAACCTAGCACCTAGATGTTTGCTGAAAACTAGAATTAGAGCTAGATAATATTGAACCAGACAGAAGTAACAATTACTAAAAATAACGTAACCATTACAAAAATAGCAAGTGAAAAAACACGGTTAATAAAAATTGACGTGGCAAACCAAACAGATCTGAACAACCAGTTTATTCCACACCTAGAAGGTTCCCATATGCAGATAAAAATAGTGCATCAACAAGTGCAAATATGGCTAGACAACAGAATAATAAAACCGTCAGAATATGCCAGTCCAGTAGTGTTAGTCAAGAAGAAAAATTATTAATTACTAAAAATAGAAGGATCTACTCAATAAAAACAAGGATTCGGGCGGTGAGAAAGTTCTATTACTAAAAACAATAAAACATGTTTAAAGGTTCCCATATGCAGATAAAAAATAGCGGATCAACAAGTGCAAATATGGCTAGACAAAGTAATAATAAAACCTTGTACATCAGAATATGCCAGTCCAGTAGTGTTGGTCAAAGAAGAAAGATAATTACCAAAAATAGAAAGATCTACCCAACAAAAACAAAGATCCAGGTGGTGAAAAAGTTCCATTACTAAAGACAATAAAACAAGTTTAAAGTTTCTTTGGACTGACCGAGTATTTTAAAAAGTTTATTCCACATTATGTCAGAATAACAAAATCGTTAACATTAAAGAAAGATGCAACTTTCAAATTTACAGATGCAAAAAGCAGTTTTTTAGGCATTGAAAAATACTTTTACAGAAAATTTAGTCCTTCATTTACACAAGCTAAGTTTAGAAATTGAACTTTACACAAACGCAAGTAAAAAAGACTATGGAATAGTATTATTTAAAAAAAATCCAATTAACAACCAATTCCATCCCATTCAGTATATAAGCAAGAAAACAATGGAAACAAAAAAGTAATACGGTAATTGGTGATATCAAAAAAGTTTAGTGTGTATCTGATAAAACAGAAATTTAAGATAGTAGAAGTAACAAACTACAATGAATTTACAAAAACAATCTACAAAAAAGACCTAAGCACAAAGGTAGCCCGATGGGTATTGCTGCTAAAAAAATATAAATACAAGATCGAGCATCGACCGAGCACCAGAATAAAATACGTTGACAGCTTGAGCCGGTACCTTATTATAGTTAATAGTGTACGACACACTGTGCAAATTAAGAAAAGCACAAGACTCCACCATTGAATAAAATTCTGCAAAAGAAGAAAGAACATGGTAATTATTGGATCACTAACAACGTACTATACAGAGTAAAATGGTATGGAGTAACTAATGATTCCAAAGATTATAGCGACAAATATTGTTAGAACAGTTTACAAACCAGAAGAATATGCAGTAAAAAAGACAAAAGACGTAATTGATCAGAAATATTACATCCAGAATCAACAGAATAAAATTATTGCATGTTGCATTCCGTACATTTTGAAAACAGAAAAAAAAAGCGAAAAAGTTTTTAAATGCGCTGCCTAACAAAGCACCCTTGAAGACAAATCACATTGACTATTTGGAACCTTTAAACACGTCCAACAAAAACAACAACCACGTTTTGGCAATAAACGTCTTTACAAAGTTTACATAGTTGTGCCATTCAAAGTCAATTAAAGCAGAGAGGATAAGGAAATTAGATCTTCAAAAAAAACCTTTTTTAACAACCAAACTCCAAATCCACCTGATAAAGATCAACCAACAATGTAACAAAAAGATACAAGTGGGTTGATTTGATGACGTTTAGAGAATAATCAAATTGCCTGTGCAAGAAGCATAGACACCACATTAATTAAACTAATAACGGTAGTGCCAATAATAAATTGAGTATATATAAATCGCTCAATGAGTTTTAGGAAAATAGAGATGCACTAAGAAAAGCAGTTAAGCATCAAACACTAAAGGTTCAAGACAAAAACAAACAATACTATAACGCTAAATATAAAAAACCTAATAACTTTCAAACAAACATAAAATTATGTTTGTTTGAAAGTTATTAGGTCTTTTATATCTTCTGTGACTCTCCTGTCGAGTTCTAGCTTAAAGTTAAATACTTGGGTCAATACCAAGCAAAAAAGATCAAATCGCACAACACATACAACACAAAAAAGCCATAGTGTCCAATAAGCAATAACTCTAAGTCTGTCAACAATGAAAACCAGCTACTCGGCACGGAGTAGAATCTAGTGACTGTCGACTGTGTAGGGGTATGCTGCAGTAAACTTTAAACAACCATGTTTTTCTAACTTACAATAATAATGCAAGTGCACTTATAATTACTTATTTTGTTGACATAGTTATTATTCTGACAGCTGATTCTGTTAGTAAGCTACATACATTTGAATTTTTATCAAAATAATTTTGAAATTACTATTGTTTTTGGTCAAATAGATAAAAAAACGTATTTTTACATTATACCAACATTACAGAAATAAGTTTAATAATTATTTTATTACTGATAGTTAGTAAACCTAAATTAATATGTTCGTTTTATGTTTTAAAGTCACATTAGTGTTGTTTGTAAATATCTTACATTATATTTGGACAAACAATGCACAAAATAATCTACAAAGAAATTAGCAAAATATATTTCTTTTTTGCCTATAATAACAAAAAAACAATTTAATAAATTCAACAATACAACAGATTCTTGATCACAATCAAAATCTTTTTGGATAAAACATTTGAAATAAATAAAACTTCTGCAACCAATAGTATATTTACTAAAAACAATTTAACAGAATTTCAACTGAACATAATAATATATTGTTGTTAGTTATATAAAAAATTGCTCAATTTAAAAGTTTAACATTTAAAATAAAGATCAAAATGTTATACTTGCAATTTATTTGTTATCTTAGCTACAAAAGTTATATTATATAATATAAATATTTTATAAAATTCTGAAAAATAAATAAAAATTCTGTCAATATTTTAAATTTAAGTTTTTACATTATTACTGGTTTATAAATAATTTTTTAAATCATTTTATAATTTTTTACTTAAGAAAGCAATATTATACAAGTAATCGCAGCAAATTAATGTTTCAAAAGAATAAGTTTTTTTTTAATTTCTGTAATTTATATCATATATTATTCATGTTCTAGTAGAGAATGTTTTAAATGATACGCCACTGTATGTCTAGCTTTATTAAAGCGGCAGTGCAGAAGAAGGCAAAAAGAACAAGTGCGATAAAAATGATAGCATTTCCGCAAACTGCACTATACACAAATATTTTTGTCTTTTTATGATAGCAGGACACAAATATGTTTATATATTCTTGAAATTTACGATCACTTATTACCTTATTCTGAATATAGTCGAGGGAATAGAGCAGAAAGTAATCATATTTTGTATAGTATATTGATAATAACAAAAATAATAATGAAATATTTTAGTAAAAATTTTAAACAATAAAAACAAATTGGAAGTTACTTATAGTTTACAACGCAATAATTAGCAAATTGTTTGCTACCCAAAATAATTATTTTTCACTTTCTCGATTAAAGAATTAACACGAATTTTTAATATGATTAAAAGTATCATTAAAACGCTTGGGATAGCATTGTATTATTTTGAAAGTGGCAGTCGGTGTGTAAATTATAAGAACAAAAGAATAGTCTACAGTTGAGAGACTGCAATCAGAAATAAACACATCGAAATATGAGTGTCACATTGGGTGAAAACATATCCTGCAGTTAAGGAAAATGTCGCCATTTCGACCCTAACTGATGTAAATGTATTCAGCTATTTCAGTAATGTAGGCTAAGGCTGCCGCTTTTGGGGGACACATTTCAGCATACACACTGATTCGGTTTTGTTTTCTTTATGCCGCTTTCCCCCTATTACTGGACTACTTTTTCCAGGAATTGCGACGGTAATTTACAGGACATTAGCGAAGAAAATACCATCACAAAATGATTTTTGTACGTATAGTTAGTTGCCGTTTATGTACATCAGATTAAATTTGATCGCTCAGTTTCCGGAATTGCATCTTTTGCCCGATAGAACAATGTAAACTTAAAATACAATATGTATGCATTGCGTTATACATCTCTAAAACAATATACATTTATTTTACTGTTTATTAAAAAAGTAATAAATTAATATCATCAATATCACAATTTATAATATAATAATAATATACTATTGCTTTGCTTGATTAATGTTTCTTAACTAATATATTATTTAAAAACGCAATCATATACTTCGTATTTACGTATTAATAAATGACAATGCAATGCACCTAACACCAAACACAATACATCATATTCAGTGGTTTTTAACATTAATTTAATTTAATAACGACATGTTAGTTAAATAATTAGAAATTTTATTATTCACTATATTTTCACTATATTTTTTTCCAAATATAATTTGCATTCTGATAAAATTATTCATATTACAAATCATGCTTACTATTGTGGATTGTTAAATGTTTTCTTCAGCGGTAGTGCTTTCTGTTGTTCAATAACTAGGAACTAAAATAAAAATAGCGAGTACTAGAAAATATTGCTAGGAATTCGAGCATTAAAGTCATGGTGAATTACTCAAATTAAGCTTTTCATATCTAAATTGCACAGATTCAAGTTTGTAAAATTGCTCAACATTAAAATAAATACCATTAACAATACAGTGTGCTATGTAAGTATCATGTCGACAGAACAATTATTTTTTTATAAATAAACCAAATATTTGCATGTTTCTTAAATAAGATTTATTTTAAATTAACAATACTTGATTAACTCATCATATTCTAATCAATTTCTTAAAGTTTAATAAGTATATATTATTGCAAAACTAATTTAGTTTACATTAGTTTATTGAATAATTTATTAAAGTAACGCTATTATTACCAAATAAATAATTGTTCTTAATAATTTATGTTACATATTAGTTGACCAAATTTAATTATTGTTTACCATGATAAAATATTTTATACTATTGTATAACAAAGTTACTTTTGTTGTTATTGCTGTTATTAAATATTGTTAATTTGTAAGGTAATATTTTGATTGAGCTAGTATCTTTACATAATTCTGATAATGTAGCATGTCCGTCAAATTAATACATTTCCCAATCATATATCAATTGTTCTAAATCATCCATGTATTACTTCTCGGTCCAAATATTTATTTTACAATAGAGAAAAGCCTTGTTAAAGATGTATGTACACTTCCACATGTATTGTGGATGGGGAAGAAGATTTTACCTTGCCTACCTATACTAGTGCACATTTGGGACACATATAAAGATAATTTTATTTCTTTTTCAATTAGTTGACATCAAACTTTGCAACTGTTCTTGTCGTGTATTGCGTGCTTGTGTTTAAGTGAGTGTTAAGGATTACAATAAACATGCCTGGAGTAAAGCATATATTAACATTTATTGTTTTTGGATTTTGTTTACTTCGTATTTCGGCTATATCAAATGCCGATCAAAATATACAGGTACAACATTTATTTATTTAACGGTTTAATATTTAAATTATAAATAAAATTATTATTATCTTAACGCGCCATAACATACTTTTTACAAGTACCTTTCTATATAAAATAGTTAGTTTTATTAAACTCTTGCTCATTTCAACAAACAGATTAACTATTTAATATTCATTCATCAACTAATAAACTCACACAAAAATGTATATAATTATATACATTTTTTATTTATTGATAGTCTAATGTTGAAATTAATGAAAGCTAGTTAAAGTAACAATTCTTTAAATCTGACAACAGTGCAAAACTATTTACGGTATTACAAGCAAAAAATCAAATTTGGCGTAATGGATAACTATTAGCAGTAAATATTTCTTTTAAATTTATAGAAATAATTTTGGCAGTTTATTGAAATTG
Organism: Tachinus rufipes; assembly: GCA_963932245.1. Lineage (NCBI taxonomy): Eukaryota > Metazoa > Arthropoda > Insecta > Coleoptera > Staphylinidae > Tachinus > Tachinus rufipes. Next base: position 62,429,639 of record OZ010745.1, on the reverse strand, counting down.
TGGTTATGTTACATTTAACAGACATCAGCTTTCATAAATTCCAGCATGAATTAGTTAAACTGAATTAAAAAATATATGGCTTAAAAAATTTTGTTTTTATATTTCATGAAACCTTACCCAACCTAATTCAACTCAAGTTATTTTCGAGTCTGCCTGTTGTTGAAACTATTATTCCACAAGGCGGTTACCGTTTTGATTAATCTACAAATAATTTACAGCAGAGTAAGAAAATTGATCTTAAAACCCTCTATATGAGAGCTAAGAATGCTTGATTAATATTTCTAAAAGCATTTGGTTACAAAAATCAATTAACTGAGTAAATTATCATAGAATTCAGACTGCTAGGTATATATCACTCGTTAAAATTTATATTTTATAGTCTTATTAATTGTATTTCAAACTGTATATTTTTATATAATGTTATACTATCTGTGTTTCTAAAAAAATAATTATACAATTGCGTATTCAATATTTTATTTATTTTAGTACATAATCATGCATTAACGTAAAAGACATTTCAAAGACCGGTTCCACAAATATGACAGAGCGTCTTGACCATGAAGCAATATGATTGTACTCTTAACTTGGTAATTTTAACTGTCAATTTCTTACTGTTTCAAAATCAAAATTCTAGATCATCAGTACCAAATATTAAACTAAAGAACAAATCCATATTTAAATCTTTTTTAATTTGTTATTTAGTGGTTAAAATCTTACAAAATCTTCTCTGAAACGACCATCCATGTTGTTGACATAGCTTTGAAAGTATCTAGAAAACAAAGATTATTTAGTAAATAAAAAAGTTTTTCTACTTCTGTTCAACATTTGCATGGGGAGGAGCATTTAAAACTACACTATATCTTCTAAACTCTATTTAAACACGAGCTACTCGGATCATTGCCGATCCAAAATTGACTAATAATTTAGATACTTTGAATTTTTTATAGATATTTCTATGGACATTGTTTAAATAAAATACAAGACATATTGCTATCTAAGCAAATATTTACTTTTAGTATAAAGCTTGCTATAAACTCTAACAAATATTTATCGATAGTTCAGATATGTAGGACTAAAACTAAAAAAAAACAAACTTTTTAACCTTAATATCAACACATGAGATAAACTTTTAAATTCAGTATTTTTTAAGATCTATAAGACGCAAATATTCAAAGTCTGACTGCATAAATTAAGTCTTTAATGTGATAGTTTTAGCAACTGTGGTTTTACTTGTTAAAAAAACCAAAAGTATTTTTATGTTGTGTCACACTAAGTAATTCCTAAATAACACATTTTAAAATTTATAAAAAAGTTGATTGCATTTATTCTCATTAGCTTCAAATTTGTAACAAAAAAATTTATTATACTTTTTATTGTTTTTTTTAATCACTAATACTCACAACTTTTTATTATATAAAAAATATTTGCACTGTATTACTAAGTAATAACAATAGGATATTTTTTAAATATAACTTTAATGTTTCAAAGTAAAGTTCTCACGTGCTATATAGTTAAGAATCCGTAACTTAAGGTAGTTATATTTGTAGTAATATGTTATTTTTGATACAATTTGTAACAGAAATTATGTTGTTTGCTTGTCTATTGTCTACCGTGTGGTTTTCTTTCAGTACTTATTAAATATTTTAGAAAAAATTCAATTAAAATGCTGTTGCTTTTAGTAATTTGAAAAAAATATTGGTGATATTGCTTACAATAAAATTATTTTTTGAGTTTTCTTAACTAGATAATGTTGTTTTTTTTTTTTAACTTATACAGTTTATAAAATTGTTGTAAAATTAAGGAACCTTGGATAAATAAAATGAAAATGTAGACACGTTTCAAATAAACATTGGTTATCATCTTGAGCACTTTGCTAACAAAAGCTCGTTCTACTACTACTACTACTACTACTACTGTTATTCCTACTAACAGCATGAATTGAATTAAGTTTAAGAATTTATAGATTGTATGATAGAATAAACGCAATTCAAAGAAGTTAAAACGAACTATTACTAATTTTAAAGTAGATACTGCTAAATACCTAGTTTATTAATCTTGCAATATACTACAGCAAACTTTGAGCTGCTACTTTGTTAACTCAATGTACTCAACAACCCATGTATTTCTGTGACAAAAAACCTATATAAATATTTACGTATATGTAAATATTTATATAGTTATATTACTTAGTTTCAAATAAAATGCATCGACCAAAGTCTCACTAAATAATATAAAATTATCACAAAAAATACAATTAACTTAAAAAGTCCAATCAGTATACACATTTAAAAATGCAAATGATTCAAAAGTCACAATTAAGCTTTCTCTGTAATCTTTGCAAAATTTGAAATAGCTTTTTTTGCAATAACTCGGATTATCGACATCATACAAAAATTGTAATGTTTTGTTGTTTCTTACGCTCTATAATTTAAGTTATATAATTTTTTACATATAGCTAATGATTGTTGTTGAGATATTGAATAAGAAAAGGTAAAAAGAATTTTAACTACACAATGTCTTGCGTAGATTAATTAACTCTAAAGTTTTTTAATCCTACTGCTCGACATTATTGTTTCAATACACGACATCATAGATGGAACTTCCCAATCCTTACAATAACTTTCTTTAAATTTAATGTTGGGTTAACGGCTTTCGCAATATTACAAGATATTTAGTATTGTAGTTTATCAAACGTAACAAAAGAAGTTTTTATAACAACGTCTTGCAATTCTCGATAGTTTCAAGAAGCAAAATAAAAATAGTGTCGTAATCCGATGGTGAGGCATTGATAAATGAAAAACAGATAACACTTGGGCGTTGGTATTGCATATCGGCTGTTATTTTATCCAAAAAACTATTTTATCTTGGAATTTTGGCAGAGCAATTCCATTTTTCGTAAAACCAAGTTAAATCTGGAATTGTAAATACAATGTCACGTAGAAGTTGACAAAGAATTTTGACATTGGCAAAGCATGATTTCAATACTTTTTTACTTTTCGTAAACAAAACCCCACAGTTAATAAAATGTTGATAAGATTTTTTGGTCTACATTTTTCATTCAGAAACATTTTGATACTTATTTGCAGCAGGAAACAAACAAACCAAAGCGTGCAGCTGTTATTATTGCGTCAACTATCAATGTACATTTCTTTTTCCAATTCTCGAATGCGCCACATTAATCTTTTGTTATGATTCCTAAAAAAAAATTCATAAATTCATCCAATGGGGAGTAATTTTTCTTTTTGTAATGGTCTGTTTCAATGTCCTTACAGACAATTGCTGCAGCTTTGCAAAAGATTTGAAGTTTTTCTTCTTAAAGATTTTTTTTCTAGCATTTTTTTGAAAAAATCCTATAACCAGTAATCCGATAGCAAATCTTGCATTGGCAATACTAAATAAATTACTTTCTATATTACTTTTTTACAAAACAAGTGTTTAATTATAAAATCAAAAACAAGCTTAGGCTGTGGTTATCCAACTGTTTTTTTTTTTTAGTTTTTTGGCTCAGATTTACTTTGGACGCTAGTCTTTTATTACTATGTTTTTTGTAACACGCACGTAAATACTTGAATTAATAATTTTTTAAATACAATGATGTTCTTTATGTCCTTTCCTTCACGCTTGCAACTAAAAAATCCGAACAATTTTCTTCTTGACCACAGACAGATTTGTTTCAAAATACGTTTGATTGCTTTGAAAAGTCTAAAATTCTTTCTTTCTAAAGATCACTCTAATATTATAAAGGGAGAAGCTACGACAAACGCGCTAAAAGTATGCGTTTTAATTTTTCTAATAAAATTAACAAAATATCATTGTAGGTATAAGAATGTTATACAAGTTTGGTAATTAATTTTTTATAATAAAGGGTTTTTCAGTAAGATGTTTCATTTTGAATAGCAGGCTATTTGGGCAGCTGTCAATTTTAAAGCTATTATCTTTTGACATTTGACAAGTAAAAACTATGCCATTATTAAAAATAAAACGATAATGTTGCTTTTAGAATTTTTGAGCCTAGTTAGGATGTACTTAATCTTGTCGCCGCATGAGCTTAGCATTATCAAAAATGCAATATGCATGTGCATATACTACGTGCTAAAGAGACTAAAAAGGAACGACTTAACGGAATCAAAATAGACGACAATATGAAGAAAAATAACTCTTTTTTAATAGACAATTCTAATAAATGTATTTTTTTTTAATGATTTGATGGAACAAATAAAAAAAATTGTTTCTAATATCAGAACCGTAAAAATACAAAGAAATTCCAAACATGGCATTTAATTGCTAATAACCAAAAGCGGTATTGCAAGTTTTGCTTTTGGATCGGAGGTTATAATTTTCCTTAAAAAGTACAAAAAAGAAATTTTAAAAAGAAGTAATCTTCCTTTTGCAAAACTGCACATATTGTCCGCAAAAACATTAAAAAAATGTTGAAATTGTTTTCCATTTTGCAATTATTACGCAAGATAAACGTGGTGAATTAAAGAATCTTAAAAGGTAATGTAAATTGATAGTTTAGGCCAGGAGTGTCCAACCCGTGGCTTCATACCCTAAACATTTTTTTGGCCCGCGAGGTTTATCAGACATTTACAATATATACACTCAGATGCAAAAAAACTATTTGGGTATCTTTTTGCAAAAAACTGAGTAATTTTTTGCAAAAAAACCGAGTAATTTTTTGCAAAAAAACGGGTATTTTTTTGCAAAAAAACCGGGTAATTTTTTTTATAAAACTTTTAGTGTTTCACAATCAAAGAACATTAATAAGCAAAAACAATGATTCTGCAAAATAAACTTAACAGAGAATAATAATAAAAATTTTAGTTGAATAAGATTTTAATACTTTGTATTGCCGCCTCGAACCCGAACTATTGCCTGCATACGGCGGCCCATGCCACTAATAAGCTCACAAATATTATTTTTTAGAGAATTCTCCCATTTTTCCTGAAGTGGCACTCAAAGCTCATTTATTGTGGTTGGCACGTTCTTTAACACGCCTGCCCAGCATGTCCCAAACATGTTCTATAGAATTTCCATCTGGGGTACATGCAGGCCAGTCAAATTTTTGTATTCCAACTGCAACCAAGTGTTCTGTGGCGCACCTCACAGAATGCGTTATCCTGCGTCAGAATAAAACCATCGCCTATAAATGGAGCAAATGGGACTACGTAATTTTCCCAAACTTTCTCAATACACCGCTGTTGCAGTCAGCGATCTTTTATCAATGTCAAACAAATTAGTGAAGGCATCCATTGATATTCCTGTCCATACCATCAGGAAACTTCTATCATGGCTAAGCCGATGCTTAAAAATGCACTCCGCAAATCGTTTTTCCGTTTGTTTTCATACTCGTTTTCTTTCATCTGGCAAATGTAAGCAGAATTCAGATTCGTCAGTAAACAGTACAGTCTTCCATTGTGCTAATGTCTAATTCAAATGTTGCGAGAAAATTAGTCAGGCTACTCAGTGACGTGGGAGTAAATTTGGTCCAGCTGCTGATCTACAAAATTTTAAGCCAATTTTTTACAATCTTCGACAAAGTGTCCACACACTCACAGTTGTACCACAAACCTCACGAAGTTGGTTTCTGATCTTTACTGAAGTCACATAATCATTTTGTAAAGTAGTACAAACGATAAATCGGTCATTGATGCCAGTCGTTTTTTGTTTCCTGAAAGATTCCTGCCTCCAAGTATTTCTGTCGGTCTCCCTAAACCACTCAAGTGGTCTTTGAACCGTATAGAAAGACTGACATGAAGGAATCTGGACACATACCACTGGTTTGTTCCATCTGCCACAAGAGCAACAGCTTTTGCACAATTGTCAGCACTTAATCAAAAAGAAACAAGTCAACTCAGTAGCCACCTTGATTCTCAGTGCATAATGTTGAATGAGCAATTGGTAGTGAAAAACGCATAACTTTAAATTATATTTTTGCTTATTAATGTTCATTAAATAAACTGATAAGTACATGATGTTTTTTTCTACATCCTGATGGTTTCTTTGATTGTAAAACACTAAAACTTTTATAAAAAAAATACCTGGGTTTTTTGCAAAAAATTACCCAATAACCCGTTTTTTTTGCATCTGAGTGTATTTAATTTATATTGCCTAAAATAGTATTAAAGAAATACATTATTTGTGCACCTATATATTCAAAAACTAACTGTAGAACTGCATCTAGTATCATTATTATTATTATGTTTACAGTAAGAATAATAGTAAACACAATAATAATAATTTATTATGTTTTAATTTTTTACTCTAAAAAAATGTCTATAGTGGGTCTAAATCTAATATGTAATATGGGTCTCTATAAATGTCTGGGGTTATGTAATCACTTTAAGTGTGCCGCTTTTTAAAAAATGGTTACCAAACTATTTACTTTGTTTTAACAGTTCGACTTCAACTGTGTACGACCACCAAACTATTTCACTAGAGCGACACAAACGTACATTAGATAATCCCAAACTTTTATAATGGCCAAATATAATTTGATATGCGACTCGCGGAGTTGTAATGCATTTCCAAAGTGGCCCGCAAGATCATTTGGGTTAGCCACCCTTGGTTTAGGCAATAATAACAGCTGTATATTTTTGTTTGTTTTTTATCCTGCTACAAATAAGTGTCAGAGTTTTCTTCTATAAAAAATTTGGTCCAAAAACCTTATCAACATGTTATTGACTACAGGGCCTGCGCACCGTACAAAGAATAACAATTTTTGAGAGTTTGTGTATACATCAAGCTACATTCAATATTTTAGAAAATTTGTTTTCTTAATTTGTGTTCAACAATGCAGACTTTAACTATAACACCATCGACGATCATTGAACATTTCACGCAACAGAAGAAAAACATTGTGTTATTCCGAACACCGCTACCAAGCATAAAACTGTAATTCCTCATATTATCAAAACTAAATCGGCCTCAAAAATAACATATCCATAAAAATATAACGTCAAAATTCTTTGTCAACTTTCACGTGACATTGTATCTACAACCCCTGATTTAGTTTAGCTTTTTGAGAAAAAGAGTTGCGCTGCCGGAATTCTAAGATGGAATGGTTTTATGAAAAAATAACAACCAATATGCAATACCAACGCTCAAAAGTTATCTGTATTTTATTTATTAATGCCCCGCCCCGCCATCGGATTACAATATTATTTTTACTTTGTTTCTTGTAGCTGTCCAGAAACGCAAGGCGTTGTCATAAAAAACTTTCTTTGTTACATTTGATCAGACAGTAAAATTACTGAAAATCTTGCAACATCTATTGTTATCGTTTATAAGAACAATTATGTTGGGCAGCAGGATTGAAAAGTTTTTAAAGTTAATTTACTCAACACATCGTGTAGACAAAAATCTTTTTGGTCTTACAAAAAGCTCTCTTCATATTTTGTCATATATCACATAAAAACAACAACAATTACTAGTACGTAAAAAAATCATATACGCTTTTTTGCGTGTATCAAGATGATGGTTGACAATTTAAGGTAAGGTTTTCTAAAATCCCTCACATAACACAAAAAATCTTGAAACCTTTGAATCATATCCATTTTAAAATGTATATAATGACTCGACTATATTTTAAAACAAATTAATGATTTAGACAGATTGCTATATCGCCAAAAAATAACTAAATTGTGCTGTTTTAGGAACTCTATAAATTTAATTAAAAAAAATGCAATATTTAATGTCTAAACAATTAAAAAGTGAAATAGATTTCCGAAAACGCTATTTTCTTAAACCGGCAATAGCGTTGATCTTGTTTAAGAGTATTGTGGTAACTAAAATTCTGTTACAAAAAAATAAAGAAATTATTTTACTTTTTACACATAATAGATTAAAAAAAATGAATGAGTGTTTCAAAAAAAAAAAACTATTAATCACTTTCTAAATTTTTTTATTTTTTGTTGCAACCTAAAAGCCTTAATAAAAGTGGAAGCCGTTTGTAAGATATTAACTCATTTCATTTTATTGGCTTGTGTCTATGTCATGCTTCTTATATTTTCTGTCACAGTTAAACAAGATTAATTTTATTATGTTACCATATTTTTAAATAAAAAAATATCAGCAAATTTATATAGAAATTTGTGAAATTATGCAATTTGTTCAAAATGCTATTTTCTTAAGTTTTATGAGCCCGTAATATAACAAGTGCTTAAGTTTGAATCCTATAACATGCTAAAATAAAAAACAATTAAATAAAATTAAACATATTTGGTATAATAGGCGACTTAATATACACAAAAATTATGTTGTCGGTGATTAAACTCAAGTCTTTGACCGTTTTAGCATTTTTCATTTGCGCTTACATTTTACACATTTTATGTGCGACGTTGTTCTGGGATTGAAAAATACTAAAACGGGCAAAGGCATGAGTTTAATCACATTTTTGTGTATATTAAGTTGTTCACAAATTTGTACGCCTTAATAATAGCTATTTTAATTTTAACAACGGAAAAAATATAGTTAAACTGATATTTTTGGACTGTTCAAGGTTTTGCATTTTACCTAGTTCTGTTATTGATTTAGATTAGTAGACCTCTTTAAATAACCAAAAATCCTATTCATAGTTTTGCAAATAATAGCACTCTTTATATTTTATACTTTCTAAAAAACATAAATAAAAATTTTAATTTGGTATTTAAAAGATACTATTATATTTAGAATTTAGTACCCAATTTTTAAACAGTTTTACTTCTTACTGTTTTATAGTTAAATTTAAACTATCAAACGTACCAAATATTAAAATATACACCGAGTCTATATATAAATCTTTTTCAATTTGTCATCTTGTTGTTACAATCTTAGATAATTATTTCTAAAACAATTGTGTTGTTGATAAAACTTGAAAGTATCTGGAGAACCAAGTATTGTAATTAAGTGCAAAAACAAACTCAGTTCAACTTTTCCATTGATTTTTATTGTGCAAAATAATTTTTAAAGGTAAATGTCATTCTAATTAAGAAGTTCAATAAAAACTTATATTTTTATTCAACTTTTTAAGAAATTGCAAGAATTTAAAGTTTAAACCTAAAAGTAGAGCTTGGATTAAATGATTACAATTTTTTTCAAATTTAATTGATTTGAGAGGAAGCATTTCTGTTGCAAAAGCTACAGTATTAATATTATTTTAGCATAAATTTATAATTCTTAGCTCAGTTCTAAACAAAAACTGTGTAGACAACCAATTTGTGAAAAAATCTTGACTGTTTTATTTTAAGATAATCATTATCGATTTTTTTTATACAGTTAAATCTGCCGATAAAACCATCCCAACCACTGGGATCCTTCTACAAAACAAGAATTCCTGCAATGAGTTTATAAGGACTATCTACTACTCAAGAAGACAAAAACGCATTTTTTGCGCAAAAAGTGATGCCACATTTTTGTTGAATTAAAAGTAGACGTACTTTTGCAGGACAATCTGCAAAACGCATAAAACAAAAATTGTTCAAAAAGTAGTCAATGAATGCAGAAAAATTACATTAACTTTTTTATAGTCTTGATTTTGCCTTAGTGGCGTAGCTAGGTAAAACCGGTCGGGAAATGTGGTGGAGGATCTGCCCTTCCAACGCAGCCGGTCGCCAACTTGCTCCGACTGTTCTGAGTGGAAAGACGTGTCTCAGCGTGAAGCGTGTTTTTGGACATTGTAATTTTGTGATTTTGCGCTGTCAAGAACTTTTGGATTTGATTCAAAATAAACCGGACTTTAAAGTCAGACATTAAAGACACGGTCAAGCTCCATCATGACAATGCCACCAGTCAAACGGCCGTCATTGTTACCAACTTCCTAGCCCAATTCAAAACCTCGGTGGTTCCCCAGCTCCCTTACAGTCCCGATTTGGCTCAGTGCAACTTTTTTTGTTTTCCTGACTAAGGAGAGAGTCAAAAAAAGCATTTTTAGTCCGTGGAAGACATTCAAAAGCATGTTACAAGGTTATTAAAACACATTCCTGTGGAGGAGTTGGACTTACACGACATGTTGACTTTTTAACAAATACTTACTGACAGTTCAGAGATGAACTGAACCTTTTACAGTTTGTTTCAACCGGATTATCGACAAATAGAACAAGCTCGTAAGTTCATTGTTTCCCAACTCGCAACTAGAGATAGACTGCTTGTGTTCAATAAGTTTGATTTTACTTGTTGAAATTCAATGACATTTTTAAGTTATTATGACATTAAGTAATTTCTAAATATCATAATTAATTATTTTTTTAAATCAACATAAATTTTTTAACAATCAAATATGACAAAAATATAAAAAAGATTTTCTTCCAAAATAGAGATTGTTTGCTTACAACTACTACGTAAAATTATATTATACAGAAATTATGATATATCTCGTCTTCAATGTGATAGTTTCAATGAGTGGTTTTCCTTACTGGTTCAAAAGTATTTTCATGATGTAACATATAAAAAAAAATATAAATATCAAATTTTAAAAATTAAAAAAAAAATTTTTTGCTATCATTCAAAATTTGTTTAAGTTTATCTAACTATAACAAGTAGTATAAATTTTGATTATAATTAGATTCCATAAGCAAAATCATGTAACAACATATGAAACTGATTTCCGTCCACTTATTACAACTTATTTTTAGAATACGATAACTGAAGAGGAACGGAGAGGTGCTTCAGTCGATAATGATAAGAACAAGAAAGGAGAACCGGAAAAGGGCACAAGGGGTGCATATTCAAGCGCAACACATAAACATCAACATTATTATTATCCTGGAGGTAAGTAAATTAATTAAATCAAGTTTTTTTCTGCTTTATTATATAGAACAAATTAAAATGACATTTTACGTAGGTAAATATAAAGTGAATTATGTATAAACTATGGTGTAGAATCAATTATTCACAACCGACTTTTTTTATATGCTTATAAAAGTTATTAATTTTATTAGTATGTACTAGTCTTATTAGTAGCATTTTTTTTTTGTACAATAATCATGTATATCTTATATTATTCAATTTATATTTATAATTAAATTTTTAAAGAAATTAAATAAATAAAGTAATATCAAACCCTTTAACAGTACTATTAAATCGAAGTTTTGAGCAAAGTATTTATCCAGATGCATTAAAGCAATGTGCGATAAAACCTATACATAAAGGAGGAAATAAAAATGAAACGGAAAATTATAGACCCATAGCACTAACTTCATGTCTGTCAAAAATATTTGAGAAAGTTATAAAAATTCAAATTAATTCTTTCATAACAAACCATAACATACTGTCGTCAAACCAATTTGGTTTTCGGGAAGGGTTTAGTACGGAAGATGCATTGGCACATTTTGTCGAAAAGATCTACGACTCCATTGATAAAGGAAAGCCTTCAGCTGCCATATCGATAGAATTAGCAAAAACGTTTGATACGGTGTGTCATAATATATTATTTGACAAACTTGAACTATATGGAATACGTGGAAAAGCCTTCAATTTAATAAAAAGTTACTTAAAAGATAGAACCCAATATGTAATTATTAACAACACAAAAAGTAATTTTTTACCAGTTAATATTGGTGTGCCACAGGGTAGTGTTTTGGGTTCGCTCTTCTTTATTTTATATCTAAATGACATACTTAAATGTAACGGATCTAACGACAATAATCCTATTTTAATTTCTTATGCTGATGATACCATAGTACATATTGTAGGAAATAGTTGGGAAGACGTATTTGAAAAAACTAATGAAGAATTGCCTAATTTAAAACAAAAATTTGATTGCAATTTACTTAACTTGAACAAAACTAAATATATTACTTTTACATCATACAAAAATAACCTGCCTGACAAATATGAATTAACAATTCACAAAACACAATGTACAACAAATTGCACCTGCACCAAAAAAATTGAACGTGTAAAAACAATTAAATATTTGGGCGTAACAATTGATCAACATCTTAAATGGAATGAGCATACGACTCTCATTACTAAAATAAATTGAAGATTTGCTTACCTATTTAACAAATTGAAATATGTTGCAGATATTAATACATTAAAATTGATTTATTATGGATATATACAATCAATACTATCATATGGTATATTAGTATGGGGCGGTTGCCTAAAAACACATTACCAACAAGTGATAACAAGTCAAAAATTAATAATAAAAATAATGTACAAAAAGCCATATACGTACTCCAGTACACAAATATTTAAAGACTCGGGTGTAGCTGAATTAAATAAATTGTACTTTCCATTGCTAAATATACATATATTTAAAAATAATAATAAAACGACCATATTATATGCACATACACATAACTACTTAACACGCACCGCGGCCAATAACTTATCATATCCAAAACCAATTAAAATATCAATTGGAAAAACAAGCTTTTTGTATTTTGCTGTATGTAAAGTATATAATTTTTTAATAAAAAAAGTTAATTTAAATTAGGTTAATAACTTCTGGGAATTTAAACACAAACCCAAAGAAAGTATTGAAAGATCTTGATACTGACCAAATACCTACTATTTTGGGAGGTGGCGATTAATTTTTTTTTAAATATAACATTTAAATAACACAGTATTTCAGGGGAAGTATTTTTTTCTTTACAAGCATACAGCTTTGAGAACAAAATGCTCTAATTGTATTATTATTATTGATACAAATTTACGTTTATTTATGTTTTTTTTTTATTTTCTTCAATGTTAAATTTGTATTATGTTACTCGTACTACGTAAAATACTAAATAAATGATTTATTATTATTTTTATTATTAATTTGCCAAATTTAAATTTTATGGCAATTTTAGATGAAATATTTGGCAGCGTCCCCGAGTGTTAACCTAAAAAACTTAGTTTTCTTTTTAGTTAAATAATTAATTAATTTCATATTAATTAGTTTATTTATTTGTGACATTCAACAATAAATGAGTTTAATTACATCTCAGTTTGAACTTAAGTTTATTAAGTTTATATATATATATATATATATATATATATATAAATTGTAAGATAAAATTATTTGAATTTTGAGCTACAAAAATATGCACTGATGCCGCCACAGTGTGCAAACAATAAAACAACCAAAAACTCCATAATAATATGTTACTTTTTTGTCTTCTATTCAATATTTATGTTGTTAAACGTTACATTACAGCCAGACACGAATAGTGTGGCTCCTATAATAAGCAGCTTAGTATACACAAAAATTATGTTGAATGTGGTTAAACTTATGCCTTTGTCCGTTTTAGCATCTTTCAACCGCAGAACAACGTCGCTCATGGAATGTTTAAAATCTTAGCGCAAATGAAAAATACTAAAAGGCATTAGTTTAACCACATTTAACATAATTTTTGTGTATACTAAGCTGCCTATTATAGAGGCCATACTATTCGTGCCTGGCTGTAGTGTATTCACAATTTTAAGCTCTGTTCCATTTCGATTATTTAGTAACTCTAAATTGATATACAAGAAATGTAGTGCTAATTAATAGCAAGTTTTTCAGACAAATCAATATAACTTAGCAACTTTGGAAACGCTACAAATTCTCAAATTTTTATTATTTTTATGTTGTAAAATGTTAAATTTAGCTATATTTGTTTGTAAAAACTTCACTTTTTATCCTCGTGTCATTCATTTTTGAGCAGAATATCAAAAGTGGTTTTTGTAGTTGGCATGCTTCAAGTGTTAAAATTATTTAGTATAATACGTTTAACATTAGAGCAAAGTTTGCAAAATTTATTATCAAAACTAGTGTACTGTGCGCCGGAGTACTCTGCAAATGTTAGTGTGCACATAATCGCATAACTGAAGAATGTATTTGTCAAATTATCAACAAATTAAAAACGCATTTTATACTGTTCATTAAAAAAAAAACTAAGCGTTCCCAAACAAAATTTGCCGTTGTTGCTGTAAGTGTTAAATAGAACCCTGTTAATTTTTTGACTTTCGCAAGAAATAAGACTTTGTTACACGAAAATTATTGCATAAAAGATTGATTTGGTGCTTTACAAGATTCAGCTTGTCTATGAACTTATATGTTTACTAAATGTGCTCAAAATTAATTATTAGTTATTTAACCGCAAAGTTTTGTTTAATGACAAATTTTATTTTTGGCTAAATAGTTATGTTAATAAACAAAACTGCGTTTCTAAAAATAATTTTAAAATAATATTAGACTAGAAACAATGGGGTTCAACAGGACGACGCCACATGTCACACACACACGCAACAATAAAACTATTAAGAAAACAATTTGACAAGAACGTTATTAAAAAAAAAACAAACTTGTTAACTGGCTACTATGTTTGTGTAATTAGACGCTTTTTTTAGTTAAGTTAAATTTTTGTAGTAAGTAATAATTATAATCAAATTTAATTGAAGTTGACATTTTGCTTTAAAAATTCACTTATATTTACGTTTTTTTAAATATATTGAGATTAACAGAAAAACAATAACACCCTTATGCATAGTCATATTTAGTAGCTACTAAGGTGCTACTAGCTGAATATTATTGTTAACCGTATGTATAGTGATATTTAAAACGCTACTAAGCCTAGTTGTCGACTAAAACATTAGTAGCCAGATTGTCTTGTTTTCCATGTGGTTAAATACACCGTAAATATAACCTACAAACTGTCAGTTGTAAATATTATTATCATTTAATGACATATTGCTTTATTTATTGCAATGTATAGTAATATTTAAATATTAACATCAAAATGTAATAGTTGCGTCAAGTATAATTGATAAAATATATTAATGTTATTTATTTTAATAATTAAATTAGTTTAGTGTTTTTCTGTAAGATAGCAGCACATCCAAAATTGAGTTATAAAAATTAATATGGCAGCAGCAAACACATCTGATACTGTGCATTTTGACTCTTTAGAACTTACTCTGACTAAACTTAATAGTTGTTTATTAATTTTAATAATACTTTAAAATTATTATAGCTTAAAAATAATTAATTCTGTGTGGCCTTAATTTTTCAAGCTCTTCAATTGCAATAAATGCAAAATTTATTTTAGATATCAATAAATTACATTTTAAAACAAATCAAAAATATATTTATCAATTTTGTTAATTAGATTTTTGTTTACAAGTTCTACAATCATTGTTGAAGATTTATTTTTGTGCAAAACCTTTTCACTTTTTGTTATTACAGCGCAAAAATGTAACATGAAGCAAACTTCATGTCACATAATGCTCGGTTGCCAAAGCATAATGTTATTGTTAGATTGTTAGTAGCTACTAACTAAATTATACTACTACTAAAAATCAACTATGCATAGGACACATTTAGTATAGTGTAAGTAGCTACTAGTTAGTAACGTTATAGCAGCATACTAACCAAACAACTATGCATAATGCTGAAATTGTTTTTACTTGTTGCTATGGCAATTAGAACATAATCTACTACATTTTGTTTTATTATTTTAATGAGTATTTCAAAAACCGTAAGTTGTAGACCCATAAAACCTTATATCATTGTAATTGTTTTCTCTTTCTAAAAGTAAAAGAAAATACAGGGTGTTCCATTTAAAAAACTGATAATGATGTCTTATCTCCTGAAACAGGGTTTGTATTAAAAATCAAAATACATCACTATATAGATTAAAATTTCTACAATAACTTTTATTAAGGTCATTTATTACATAAACTAAACAGCCAATAGTTGGGTGTTCTCATACATTTACCCAAACCTGTATACAGGGTGTAGATTAATTGGCGGATAAACGCCAGGTAACTTTATAGATCGTGCCAAAAGAAAACAAAAATCTTAATTTCAAAATGCTGAAAAACTCTTCGTTTGGCCTCACGAGGTCCTCAAAGTTTCAATTTTGTCAATACAAATATTGTTTTAATTGCGTATATTATGTACCAATTTGCTTTCTTTTTTAGTATAATAAAAATTACGAGGTTTATTGAAACTTAATAATAAAAAACATTGAAAAATGTGCAAATTACTTTTGAAGAATAAATCAAATTTAAATTAAAAATACGCTTGGCAACGTAGCAAAATTTTTAATAAAATTCAAATTATAAAGTAGGCAATGCAATAAATGTCAGGGGGTCAATTCTGATCTCCGGTGACTTTTGTCATCAGTGACTTTTAAATTCAAATAAAATTCAATTTAAATATTATGATATACTTTATTCTTTTGATAATCATTAATTTAAAATTGTGTGAGGTTGCACATTGACGACACATACCGCATTATTAAATTATAAATGGTGTTTTGATGCATTTGCGAAATATATTATGTTGCGTTCGTCTAGTATGCGGCGGTCTACCTTATGTCTGTCTCGGATTAACAACTACCACGTTGCCATGTCAATCCCGTGACCACCCTTGACAAAAACCATCGGTGACTTTTGTCGTTTCACCATGCGGCTAAAATGCGTTTTCAAAATAAATGTGTGAATCCAACAAATAGGTACTATAATTATTATTGAATTATAGAACAATTTATACATTGCAGCTGATACAACTATTACAAATTATTAGATTCTGTCATAAATAAAAATATTAATTATTTCAATGCACAATTGATTGTTTGAAAATATATTTAAAATAATTGACATGAAAATAGCAACTCTGACAGATTTAAAGCCTCGTTCATACTCATCCGATTTGCGATATGCGATTTTTTTTATTGTAACAAAATATTTCTCGCAAAATCTCGTTCATACTGATCCGATTTTTTTATTGCAATTTTTTCTAGTGACATTTTGTTTTTATTTTAGTAACTTTTATATTTATACTAATATTTTATTTAAAAATTAGATCTATAATACCTTTCAAAACTTAAAAATATGTTTTAATTTAATTATACTTGTTTTAAACAATAATTATTTTATTGTATTTAAACATTATTTAAAGTTTAAAAGTAAAATTATTTATTTTTAGTATTTATATGAACCAATTTTCACCACATATTTAAAACTAATTATTTTTGTAAACATAGTTTTATGTAATTTGTAATAATCAGTAAAATTATTATTTTTTTAAATACATAACCTATATGACATATCAACTTTTAAATGAATTGAAGTTAGGCATTTTTATTAAAAATAAAATCGCACAATGTTCAAACTGATTCAACTTTGTCCGATTGATAAAAATACATATATAATATACATAATATCATCAAAAATGACTTTCGAAAATACAATTTAAAAAAATAAATTTTATCAAAGTTAACCTCGAGAACACATAAACAAATGTAGATATGTTACAAAACGCGTCGTTTTTTAAAAATATTTTTGTTATATTGTTGGAGTTGAATTATTTTACTTTATTTGATGTTTTAATTAATAATTAACATTGGAGATTGTTAGTATTTAATAAATAAATTGTTTTTAGCATTAAATTATTGTACGTAAGTTTGGCAACAGCGCGCGAAACGTCGGTTCAACAAAAAGTATAATGAAGTGAAGTTACAAATACAAACATAACCACAATCTGATCTGTTTCATTACAAAACTAGCGTTTGATTTAATAACTGTAAAATCTGATTTAAATTTAGCGAAACTTTCAATTACAGTTATTTTAACAATAATATTTAATTACAATTCATTTAATTACATTATTAATAAAAATTCAATGGCATGAAGTTAGGTACATTCTTAAAAAAATCGCAAAAAGTTAAAATAATCGCAACTTTTGTTTTCGACAGGCGGCCATTTTTAATCGCAAAAAAAATGAAAAAATCGGATGAGTATGAACGAGGCTTAACATTTAACGCCGGCGAGCGATGCTTGAGAACGTCATAAATTTGATATCGATACGTGCTGTAAAGTGTTTAGAAGTAAACGGTGGTCAATTTGAACAGTTGTAGTTTATAATAAAAAATAAAATTTGATGTGTGTATTAAACTGCCTATTTTATGTGTATTAAGTTGCCTACATTATAAGTTTGAATTTAGAAAGTTTGCAACGTTGCCAAGCGTAACAAAACTTTGAGGACCTCGTGAGGTCAAACGAAAAGTTTTTCAGCATTTTGGAATTAAGATTTTCGTTTTCTTTTGGCACGATCTATAAAGTTACCTGGCGTTTATCCGCCAATTAATCTACACCTTGTATATAGCTTTTTTAAAAGTTTTAATTGTGTTATTGTAACATAGACTCAATTAAGAATAGACATTACTTATTATTGTAATTTGCACAGAAAATTTAGTCTTTTCTTTCTTGGCTGGTAAAGAGCCCGTATGAACCCATTGCAAAGAAACTATTGATTTGTGGAAAAATCCCAGTGATGTACTCAGGTTTTTTTTCCAGTTACAAGTTTTTATGTTTGAAAAAGCAATCAAATTCTCTTAACAATCTTGTTGTTTACACAGTATTTGTTCAGGACCAAACAACTTGGAAATAATAACTAAAAAGTTTACTCGGCGGCCAATCAACACCAAATCTTCAACTTATGTGTTTAAATTGCAAATCGCATATTTTTGTTTTAAACTGATATAAAAAATATAAATAGTGTTAAGCAATTAGAATTAAACTTGATAACATTATAAAATGCCACATAAACAAAATTCTTAATAGCATATTGGTTCAACAAATTATATAGTTCTTCTGACAATCTAACTCAACTTATTCATCAACTCAATTATTTTTCCTGTAATAACCTTCTTGATGAACCAAGATTGTTAGATATGTATTTATCTACTTTTCTAAAAATTACAACTGTTGAGGATGCTTCAAGAAATTCTAATTATACACTTATTACTTCTGTTGTTAAAACATATCTTACGTTGACTACTAAACCTTAACCTGCGCCTTATCTATTATTATTTTAAGATAAACATAGTAGAAATAAAACATTTTTTTTATCATTTTGATTTTGATACTTACTGCTTATATTCCGCATATTGTTCAAAAACTTCAATAAATCTTTTTAAATGATCTAAACAATTTAGTTACTAATACAAACAAAAAAACAAAATTTTAATAAACCATTTTGCACCTAATTCTACAATTCTAAAACTTTGTACTGTTGTACCTACATTGTCGGCTAGTAATAAAATAAAAAGCCCAATTCACTTTAGGCAGCAGGTTGTCAAAAGAAAAGCATAAGGTATAGACAAAATTCTACCTGTTACTTTTAAAATATTTGCAATCGAATGAACTAAAATATTTGCTGTATGAAAAACAGCAAAAAACTATTGAGTTTTTGAAAAATATAATATATATATATATAAGAATCATAAATGCAGCTCTTTTTGAAGGTTCGACTCTATTTTTGACTTAAGTAAACTTTTTCAAACAACCAAAAATCCTATTAATATATTTGCAGATAACAACACCCTTCATACTTCAAACTTTCCAAAAACCAAATCAACAAATGCTAAAAAATAGTACTACAAACTTGATAAATTGTAACCTAAAATAGAATTAGAAATATAGTTGGCCGATAAAAACACAAATTTGCTGATTCTTTTAATGACAACAAGTGTGTGGCAAATTTGGCAAATTTGGGTAATATTTTCTACCACTTAAATCAGTTGAATACAGAAATGCAAAGTCAAGATTGTACTGTAATAAACAGAAACAAGAAACAATTTTGAGACATTAATTGACAATATTAAACTTGATTTTGAAAGATCTTATAATAATGATTTTGAGCGAAAAATGTCTATTTTTTTAAATATTTAAAAATGAAGTTAAAAAAAATATTCCACAAAATGTTAGAAAATCAAAAAATATAGTTGGGATAGAAACTCATTTGACGTAGATATAATGAGCGTTAAAAATGATTTAGATAAATTACAAGAAAAATTGCCTAAAATGCACACTGATACCTAATGTATTAAAAAAGAAATGTGTCAAAATGAGCCTCACTAATAATAATGTATAATAGCTATTTGTAAGCAAGGGTTTGCAATGCAAAAAGGCTTACTATACAACAACAATAATATTTTTGTTATTTGGATTATTTGGATTTTATAAATCACACATTTTTTAAAGTTTATGGGTTTATAGTGTCAATGCCGGATTTAGCTGCTTTGGCATTTTATTAACAGAATTTTCTTTTCAATTGTTTTCAGCCAAGTTTTAGTTCTGTTCTGTTTTAAAAAATATTTTAATATTTTATGACTTTTTAACGGTTTATAACCAAATTTGTATGCTTTCTTACAATATCTACAGTTTATTTCCGAATCCTGCTATTTTTTATTCTATGTTTGGTGTTTTGGTGCCTTCTGACTTTATGTTAATATTTCAAGGCTAGATTTTGCTATTTTTAACATTTTATAAGTACAATTTTGCACTTGGATTATAGATTTTTCTGACATCATTTTAATATTTTATAATCAAATTTTGATATTTTTGATATTTTATAAATAGAATTTTGCAGTTTTAAACAGTTTATAGCTAAATTTTGGTTTTGTCTGACAATATTAAATATTTTATAAATAGAGTTTTGTATTTTTCAGCAGTTTATTTGCTACCTCTAACATTATTTTGATATTTTTTGGCCGAGTTTTGCTACTTTTAAGATTGTATATTTTTGTACATTTTTCAACAGTTTGGTGTTTTATAAACATATGTTAATTTTGCTAGTTTTGATATATTATGAATAAAATGTTGCACTTTTAAACCGTTTTTGGCCGGATTTTAATTCTTTCTAAAAATATTGATCACTGTTTTATAAACTAATTTTGTTATCTACTTTCCATTTATTTTTTAGATAGTCTTCAGCTCATTAGACAATTCTGTTGTAGTCTATTTTATCTACATACGTCTTCAGTATCTAGTTTTTTTTATAGCGATAATTTTGATTTCATCTTGCTGGGTAACCTTTATTGTTACAAGACTTTTCAAATTAATGTTCTTTATTGATTCTTTGGTTTTAGATGTTTCTGCACGGGTTTCAGCGGCATAGGTTTGAATTGTTCGTACACAAGTTTTACTGATCATAACTTTACCTTATGTGAACATATATTTGTTTTTTCATACTACTTCTCTTAGGAAGCTAATGCAAAATAATAATGTTTTTTTTTCTGCTGCTATCTTGAATTTAAACAAAAACTGTTGCAGATCATCTTTTTTTTGCAATTCGTGCAGCGTCGGCGTAAAATTAGATTTTTGTGGATTTGCTACGCATTTTGTAGCTTCTCTTAACTTCTTTAATTTTTTAAATTAATTGTTTATCCGAATATTGAATGGTGTTAGACTGGACTACCTTCTTTGTTTTCTTTTCTATAATATGGGTTTTGCTGTTTATGTTTAAATCTTGAATGATTTTGATGTATTTTTTGTTAATTCCATAATGACGTAGAATCGCTATGACCGAGCCGTACTCGTTCGAGTGCTTGTAGTCTACCATGCATAAGAAAAGGTTTATTTTGTTTTTTTTTATAAATAAAAATTTGCTCTTTTAACAGTCCAAATTTTGTTTTTTTTTTCAATATTTTAAGGTTTCAACCCAGATTTTGTCATTTTTGACATTTTATAAAAAGAACTTTACACTTTTCAACAGTTTATTACCGGATTTTAGTGCTTTCTGCCCAGTTTTTGTTATTTTTGACATTTTATAAGTAGAATTATACATTTTCAACAGTTTGGTGTTTTCTGGCTACATTTTGATGTTTGATGCCGGATTTTAGATCTTTTTAAAAATATTTTAATATTTTATAAGCAAATTTTGGTATTTTTGATATTTTATAAATAGAGTTTTGCACTTTTTAATAGTTTATATACGGACTAATAAATCAGAAAATTAAGTACGTTTTTTCCAAAATCGAGAAGTCCTTTTCAATATTTTGCTCACACAATTTTGGGAAAAACTATCTGGAAAGCCCTGCGCCAACTACTTATTTGTGCAAAACAGGGTTTTTATGCCTTGCAATAAATAAGGAAACAGGAATAGACTAGATTCTCTGCTTGATATGCAGTGCACCCTTTCTATAAACTAGGATAGTTACTAATTAATGATTCTGATAATTAAAATATTAAATGAAAAAAATATTTCCATTCTACAACACAATTGTTTTTATTTTTAATTTCACATTATGGATATAAATTTGTTAACATAAATTTATACCCTACCTGTTTTATTTTATACTATAAAAAAATCCCTACCTATTTTATTTTATACTATAAAATAAAACAGGTAAGGTTACGGACTTTAATTATATTAGTACGTTTGGTCGCCAGCCAGCCAGGTTTAGAATCGAGATGAACATCTTAAATGGAATGAGCATAATTAAAAATGTTAAAGTGCAAGATAATTAGATTCATGATTTAATTAGAGAATTTTAATTTTATTGTTTTGTAATTAAATCAACAAACCAATAATAGCTTTAATAATAATCATTATAAAAAAAACATATTTGTTATTCTCCAAACACTATTTCAACTAATTTTATTTATATATATTTATTTATATTTGAGATAAGTTATAATCTATCATGGTTCTTTCAAAAATAATTTAGATACAAAAACTTCCACTATATTTTAAAGTAATAGAATATATTATATTATGATGTATGATACTTTCTTAGGTAACATAATTTTAGATAACTTTTTAATTTAATCGTAACTGTATAATTATAAAATCTTCTACCACATTATAGTTAATGTTGAATTTTTTGATAAATTATGAAAATATTATAAAAATACATAAACAGTATGATTGAAACTTTTTTAAAAATTTTATATTGTTTAGTGTATCAATGTTATACATAAAACATATAAAAAAATAATTTTATTTTTAGAACACGATTCACAAGTATCTTCAACTGGCCATGCCCTTTTAGGAGGTTTAGGAAGCTTAGGGGGTAGTGGTAGTATTGGCGGTATTGGTCACAGTGGAAGTGGATATTATTCTGGTCATTCCGGATCATCCACTGGAGGAAGTCATTATCATGGATCTTCGGGATATGCGTCTGGATCTGGATCAGGTACCGGGTACTCTGGTTACGGAGGATATTCAGGACACGGATCTCAAGGCGGCTACTCAAATTCAAAACCTTATGGTGGTCACGGAGGAAACGGTATATATGTAGGCGGACATGATGGACAGCACGGTGTAAGTAGTATACTATTTCATATATCGTTGATTTATTTTTCCGATAAAAATAATTTTAATAATCAAAAACCGGATGCAATGTATATCAATTTTATTCATACAACTGGATCTAATCATTAAGTTGTAATTATAATTATCTATTTAAAATATCAACAAAATAACAAGAATTATATCATCATTTCAAATACAATTAAGATTGAATTTTCTCATTACAAGGTCACTATTAATGAGTTTTTATAATCTCGTGCAAACAATTGATCGACATTGATAACAATGAGATTATTGTTACAGATGTATAATGTTATATCCTATTATATAGTCCTAATATTTTCAGTTAAATTAATATAAAAGTTAATGTAACTATTTTTTTAATAATCGACAAATTTTATATTCATTTAACATTAATTGTAATTTTTGCCTGCTGTTCTTTATATTTTACACATTTAACCATGCAATACATTGTATTCAAAACTTCAATACAAAAAGCATTCAATAAGATTTCAACTGAAAGTGCGGAATTATACCTCAGCAGGTTCTCAATATGCCATCTGTTGCATCTTAAACACAATAAAATTTTATTAAAATTCCAGGCAGTTGCTTTAAAAGGCTTACTGATTCCACTAGCAGGAATTGCATTACTCGGCGCTGCCGCTGCATTGAGCACTAACCCAATTCTTCTTCAGCTAGGAGTTGTTAATGGAAGGAAGCGTAGATCCGTTTCAGAAGAATACAGCAAATATTATCCACTAAACCCTTATGTTAAACCTAATGGTTCATGAGAAATATAAATACTTGCTTCAACTAGAAATAACTATTGTCTAATAAAAAAAGAATAAATAAATGTTAAATTAATAAAAGTACTTTCAATTAACCCCTCCTTCGAATTAATTAATTATATGATTCATCACATAATTATCACGTTTGTATAACATATGTTAAAAAAGTATGATTAACAGCATTCTTCATTGCAATTATCTAATGTGTATTAATTGCCAGTTTCCTAATTCAATTAATTTAAAATTAGAACTAGCCATGCAACATCTGGTTTATTAAAATATACACAATCTTAAATGTACATGTGTATTTATTTAAACATAAAAATGCACTCTATACCTGTAAAAGTATATTCGATGCATTAGCATACTAATATAAATTGTAAGACATGTTATAATTCTATGATCATTTAAATATGTTATAAGCATTTCCTGTACCCACGTTAATGTTGGCAATAGGACTATTTTTACATAATATCGTTGAGTGAATCAAATAAGTTATATTATACATATACTTGATCTATTTCCATACATTTTATTTCATAATTAAACTATTGTGAATACAATTTAACGAGAGAATATGAATAGTACTGTCAAATAGGCAAAATTCACCAATCGTCTGGATCAAAAAATACACATTATAAAAAAAAATACATTTTTATAAACATTTATAATGTTATCACAAATGTGTTCAAAAATAAATTGTTTAGCAACTGAACATATTATCTCTGAAGATCCATGTCATTTTAACACATCTCTCGTTAGTGAATAGACATAATTGAATTTAATAGTATGTGATTGTATTAACAAAATCAAAAAAAGTAGTCTATATTAGATAAGAATTTCTATGTTACTAAATAAAAGTAAATTATTAGTAAAAATTGTTGTAATTGATCATTATGCAAACTTTAACTATGGCACATTTATTTGAATGATGAAAAAACACGATAGCTAAGTTTTTACCACAAATACTTTATTGAATTAAATATTTTTAAAATTTGAAAACCGCAACAATTAAAAAAAATGTAATCCTCTTGTTACTCTGTTAAAAGAGCAAAAGTACTACAATATACTTTTTAAATCCTCAGTAATGCGATTTATTTTTCTTCACGTCAAGTTATCTAGCCTTTAGCAGTTGAATTAAAGACTAACTTGATTGCAATATATATTTCTGGCCTAAAACTAATAAAACTAATTTTAGCATATCAGTCGCCAATGGAACAGACTTTGATGCTCTATTAGATGGCCAGCTTCTAACAATTGTTGCAGGAGACTATAATCAAAGCATCCAGTTTAACACAGCAGACTAACAAAGCATGAAACATGCTCAAAAAATGGCTATACTGTATTAGGGCCAGATATACCAACCCATCACCATTCCCAGAGGTACACTTGAAACGTTCTTGCATTGCGTTACTCAAGAACATTGCAGCTCAAACTGATATTTTGGTTGTTACCGACTTGCAGCACACTAGTTTTAGATCTCTACTGGAAGCGGCGGAGAGGGTCAAGATGGAATACAAAACTGACCGGTCCTTGTTTTCACATATCCTAAAAGAGAACATCAAATCACTACCCAACATTTAAACGGCTGAATGAGTTGACAGTGCAGCTGTTGACTTTACTAGTTTCATCTCTTTAGCCATGGAAAAGTCTACCAAAGCTTTGACAAAAATTAAAACAAATTTAATGGGTTTAGATAGAGAAACTAGAGAGTTCATTCAATCTCAAAACATAAATAACCAGACATAAATAGCAAAGTCACATAAACCAACTTAAACCAAGCTAAATGAACCTTATGGTGAGGATAAGAAGTCATTTGGTGCTAGAAATCCGCTGTAAAGCATGTCAGTGCTTTAAACTCTAATAATCGCCGGTCTATGACACTGATTTAGACTTGAATCATGTGGATAGAATCTACATAAAAGTTAATTAGTGTATACAGTACACTGACACTGTTTTAATTCTTAAACGGTTTGGCCGTCCACGGTAAAAAATATTATTGCACATTTCAAACCCAAATTGGCTCCAGAGCTGGTTTGCATACTAAACAAAGATTTAAAAACATTCTCTCACAATGTTCCTAGCAAACATTACAAATGCAATGCTAGAAAACGTTACATTTTATGGCTTCATGGAAAAGGTCTAATGTAATTCCTATCTCAAAGGTTGCAAAGGTTAAACATTTTACAAATGTCAACCTTAAATAAAGTGACAGATAATATAACCTTAAGATATAATTCAAGATCACACGGCAGGCAAAAACCTATTGCCAAATCATCAACTTTGCTATAGATATGAGCTTCCCATAACCCATCAATTATCTAGGGTAGTTAATCAAATTAGAACTTTATTCCTGTAATTACGACGTCTCGGGTTTAATTTGAGATTAATAAAACTGATTGTTTTCTATCTAAAAAGAAAGACAGTGGCCGTAAAGCTGTTTGGGCTACCCTTCGCTGATGATGTATACTTCTAGTTAGCCAAAGTCATCACGCTAAGTCTTCAAGCAACTTGTGAAGCACTTGAAGTTTTGAACAACAAAAAAATGGTTTTACTTGACAATAGACTTTGAAATTGAAACTTGAAATGTAAACTTTTTTTTGTTTTTATTTGACTTTTTTTCTCTTGGATATAGTATGCCCATAGATATAGAGTCTTTACGACATGGGCTTGAATTATCTCAGCGGATTACTTTGTTAATAATCGCTTTGGAGAGACAATTATGTTTGTATTATATACCATAAACAGTTTATAACACCTTTATGTTCAAGAGTAAAAATATTATATAAATATACAATTATTTTACCCTTGATTACTACCTCCGGTTCCAGGTATATAATACAATCATAATTGGTTGCTAATAAAATAATTCTGTTTGCGATACAATGCTATTATTTCTTACATGTCATAAAACAAAGATTTATGTTAATTGAATTTTATAACATTTGTAAGTACCTGCTGTTAAGTGGGTGCACGTGTTTGGTTTTTACTAAATCCTCTTCAAATAGGCTTAAATTCCTGGAATTATGAATTAGCCCTTGTAATTAGCCATCTTTTGTGTCCCACCACTATCAGACATGAATTTACCTTTTTTGTATTTGTACAATTTACGACCAGTTCCGTTTCTACACTTGTACTAGCTACACTTGTAACAAACTTGTAATCAGACTTGCAATACAATAAATGCTTTTTATGTGAAAGTTATTCTTATTTTAACGTTATATTAATGTTTGTGACATCAATAATTAGATGTAAAAGTTGTTAAGACAACAGTTAATTTACATCGCAAACGCAATCCACGGCCGTCTTCTGAACCAGGAAGAATATCAACTGCCGTACACAAACCAAATTCGTTATGATAATTTAAGTTAATGTCGTAAAGACACTATATCATGGGCATATTATACACACGGTTGTTTTAATTTTGACAATCCTTTTTGTAAAGCTACCACAACAACATTTTAAATAACACTAAAATCTCAAAAAAACGTTTTGTATGCTTAAATGTTTTTTTTTAAATTTTGTTATCTGTTTTACGACAAATTCTACAATAAAAGTAAAACTATCTAAAACAATTTTCTTTTAAGTTTTGAAACAACCGTTGTGTAAATGTATTATTTATAACAATAATGTTATGTTAAAACAAAGTTTTAATAATTTTCAGCTAACAACTACATATTTTTTATTTTAGAAAAACGCTTGCACAAAAATACTATATTGAACAAGTACGCAAGTAAATTAATTTAAACAGCTTACAAAAGTAATCTATCACAAAAGTTATTTCAAGTTGGTCGGTTGTGATCTTTTTAAAGTTTTGGTTAATTTTTATTTGCCAGTATTTAGAGTGTAGCATATTATATATTTAACAAAATTTAAACCAAATATATTTCAATATTAAAATTCGTTTATTTCAAGATCATTTTATTTTTAAAGCAAACTTTTAAGAAACTTTATTTTGTGTAAAATTTCTTAGTTTGATTTAGTTGTTGGTTAATTAGTTGGTGTTGCTGCTGTCAAAATTTGTAACAAAATTGTTTACTTCTAAGTTTAATTTAGTTGTTAAAATGCTGCGTTTCGAGTAAATGGTAGACGTAAAGCATTCTCTCTTTTGTTAAAATTGTTTGGTGTTTATTGTTAACTTTCATTAGTATTCCTTGTCATTCTTGTATGAATATAATTATTTTTTGCTAAATTTGTATGCTGACATAAGCTGCAAGTATATGCTTATCTTTCTTGCATTCATTTTGGGGCAAATTTGTCCCATTTAAGATCTTATACTTGTTTACAGGTTTCTTAACTCGTTTTTCCTGATCAAAATAATCTTAAAAGTCACCAAAATAAACGTAAATTTTCAAAAATGCTGTAGAACTATCAATAATAGTTGTACTCTTTTTAGTTGTGAATTAATTTAATGAAACTTTTTCCAAAGACTTTTCTACTGATGAAACTTCATTGTTGTCAATTCCTATAACTTACACAAAACAACTTTACACTTAATTAAAATTGGTATTTGGTTTGCAATTTTAAGGCAAACATAGTCATATTTTGATAAATCAATGCAGAACGGTACCGCACTATAATTTTAAATAGATATCTTCAACAGTTACACAACGATGAATTACAGATTGGTTATTTTCAGAATGATTGAGGTATTAATAAAAATTGTATCCAGTATTTTATCATTATTTAAATAATTATTGAACCAGTTTAATTAAGTGTAAGTATTTTAACTAACAAATGCAAATTCAGAATTTTTTTGAAACTATCATATAAAACTCTAGTTAACTTTCCAGTACATTTCTTTAAATATTTCAAAATAATTCGTTATTCACAAACGTTTTATTAGGAAATCTTGCATTGAAAAAAGCTTTATTAAATTGATTCAAACACAAGTGAAAAGAGTACAACCTGTGCTATTTTTAGTGATTGTTCTATTGCAATAATGAGTGTTTACTATAAAAAACAATTTGTTATTATGTCAACACTATTGCACATACAAAGTTGGGTAAATGTGTAAAAATTTTTTTTTATTTATTTTATAAATAATCTTAATAAAAGTTTTTGTATATTTTTTAATATATTTAGTGACGTATATTGATCACCTACATTTATCCCGTCTAATATTAGCCATAAAAAGTCTGTAAGCATTGTATGGTAACACTGCGCATTGTCTGTAACAGTTGTACCTTCATTATTTTTAAAAAATATGGTCCCAGCACACCACAGTAACTCGTTTTAGATAAAGAGATTTTTCAACAATTAAACTAGAGATTTTGGAGCTCCAAATCCGACAGTTCTGTTTATTCACAAAGCTACTTAAATGAAAATAAGCCTCGTCGCTCAGGATGATTTTACTAAGGAGCTGGGGGATATTTATTTTGAACAAACATACGGCATTGTTTGTTGTCTCACGGCTTTATTTTTGAGCTAACTGCACTTTGTATGCATGCAGGAATAGATAATCATGCAAAATGCGATGTAAACTGGTTTGTGTAAACTGTTGTGAACGCCGTGGAATCGACATACGTGGGTTTTCTGCAACACTTTTAGCAACAGCAGCAATGTTTTTGTCTGAACTAACACTACGACGACGGACTGGCGACTTAACTTCACTAACTTAGCCAAATGTCTCAAACTTCTTAAGTATTTTTACAATTGCTGTTCGTGACAGTGCTTCATTCCGAGCTAATACAGCGCAAACTCTACAAACCGTTTCCGCTAAATTTTCACCATATCTGTAGTAAATTTTCACTATTTCTATTCTTTGTTAAAGCGTATATCGTACCATTTTTGTGAATGGGTTAGTTTTTACTTTTAAACTGTCAAAAAATAACATTCATATCTTTGCAAGTACAAAAATGACGCAAACTTTAAAATGACACTTCTTAACGGAAAACCCTTTAATTTCTGTCCAGTGTCAAATTTGGACATTTGTAAAGAACATTAATAATTCAATTAACATATTTTTTAAATGCTTAAATTTACGATTTGATACCAAAAAAGCGATAAAATTAATTAGACCTAAATGACCTTGTTAACGTTGTCAAGAATATGGAGTATCAAAATAGTATATTAAATATCAAAATTAGGAAAGCATTTTTTGCAGCACGCCGCTGTCCGTTTATCCTTGCTTGGTAAGGTAACAATAACATGATACAACTTTATAAATATTATTAAAAAAAAATGTTTAAAACGTCAATTATTAAAGTGTCAATGTTTTTTTTTTTAATTTAATGTTTAAATTGTCAAATATTGTTATGATATAACTAAGAAGTTTTGTAATACAATTACTCTACACTAGATCACTACTCTCTTTTGTATATAGTAATATCAAATCAAGCAAATATTTACAAATAATGTTACTAACTCGTATAATAATTTAATTTTTTCATAATACTAACTGTTAATTTAGTATAACTAAAATAAAGTGTTATATTCAATAAACATATTAATTTTTAAACTCCATCTATGTTTTAAAGGCTACCCTCAGCAGGCGTTGTAGGATTCTACGGCCCTAGAATGCCAAAGCATCACTTTCCGATACAAAATACGAGCGGAAAAACTGTTTTATAGAGTGAGCATGCAAAAAATATTTAAAACTAATTAATAAATGTGTTTAATAGTAAGTTAAAAATACATTATTGTGTACTATTTATTTTTAGCAGCATACTTAAATTAACAGATTGGGCCAAGTA
Organism: Tachinus rufipes; assembly: GCA_963932245.1. NCBI lineage: Eukaryota > Metazoa > Arthropoda > Insecta > Coleoptera > Staphylinidae > Tachinus > Tachinus rufipes. The sequence goes on along the minus strand of OZ010745.1, from coordinate 62,399,163 downwards.
CAAGCAACTTCAAACCATCATTATAATTCTAAACAAAATTACCGTCAATCAAATTATGGAAATATTGATAGATTATTTAGAAAAAAAACCTTTTTTTGTTTAACCTGTATAAACATTTTAAGATATTGTCCTGAAGATTATTTTTCTAGAAATGTTATTGTATATTGTAGATATGGAAAAAGATTCACTTTTAATTTTTATCTTAACTAATAAGTTAGATAATAATAGGTCAAAAAAAAATTGAATCAGCAATCCTTCTCAATTTACAAGTATTTTTTACAAATAAGACAGAAATTTTAGAAAAATTAAAAGAAAACCCGGTTTTTAAGGTTTTTAAGGCAAAAATCAACATATTTTGTAAAATTTATTTGAATGGATTGTAATTCTAATAACTTTATATCACATTGCAGTATGTCTCAATTTGATTATTAGCAAAACAATTTACAAAACTTTTGGAAAATTACAAAATTCTAAATCAACTCTTAAAGAAAAACAATGCAAACTGCGTTTTACCAAAAACTTTATTTGGTGTTTTCATACAATTTAAGGATTTTCTTGACAATATACAAAATTCAAAACAATGTGTGCAAGAGATTTTAAAATAAAAAAACCAAGTATATGCAAAATTAAAGCAATAATACACTTTGTTTATGCAAGAATATTTTGTGTATCACTTAATACACATAACTAAGCTAGTGCAATCATTGAATGGTTATTATTTCCTTATCATGCTGTTTTAAAATCAAATAGTTAAACTACAAAGTGTAAAGTTGTATTAGATGGATTAACCACGACTGATACTGGTCTATTGTTGAATACTAATATTGCTGATAAAATTCAAAAAAACTTGAATAAAACAAATATTTCTTATAACTTATTTTTACAACAAAATTTTACAACTCAATTTGCATTTAAAAAAAAAATTATAAATCGAGTCATAATATCTTTGGCCATTAAAAGTCTAAATAATAAAAAAACTATTATATCAATTTAAAACTAATAAAACTTAATCAATCCATATAAAAGATAACAAAGCAATATGTTTTAGATAAAACCAATTTTGCTTTTACAAAACTTAAAAAAAATCAACAAACAAAAAGACAAATAAAAAGTTAATTTGAATAATTTTTTTATGCACCACTTATGAAATCATATTTTAAATAGATCACAAACAGTATGCTATAATAACAGTTGATCTAAATTACAACCAGTATGTCACGAGGTTCCTGAAGATTCAATATTATACCTAGTTCTACTTGTAATTTATGTCGATGATATTCATAAATGTAATAAACTTTTTACTTATTATTTTATATTTTGTTGATACCAATATTATCAATGCACTAAGTGAAGTAGAAAATCTTAAAAATGCTATAAGAGTTACAATCTCTAAAATAAGAAAATAGTTCTTATAATCAAACTTGGTTTAAGTCAGAAAAAAACAAATATTATAATGATTTTACAATCAAAACTAAGTTCAAATCTTATTATGGAAAATTGTGGAAAATCTAAATATCTGCAAACCAATTATTAAAAGTTATCTTCTTTATTAAAATGCTGAACTTACGTTAAAAAAAAAATTAAAAATAATAAAATTTAATGTGTATTATTAGTCAAAAAGAATTTAACAGTTTATGATAAACGTAAAACCATACTCAAACTAAAAAAAAACATAAAAATTAAGAATAGATGGACAGGCAGCTAATACAGCTAATACAGACGACTAATGTATAACAAGTAAATCTAAATGTTAAAAATTACAGCAATTAGGACTGCAATACTATCCGTTAGAATTTGGACATTCTTGCCAGATATTTTGCGGTTCACTATATACATAACCTTGTAGATTATCTACTTTAACTACTTTTGCTTGAAATATAGTCGTGTGCACATGTTGTAGAATCTTTGAAACACAAAGAAGAGTGACATGTTATCAGTTTGCGTTCCTAACAAAAGTATTTTATTAACAACCTTATCCAGTGTACAGTGCCAGCCTTCCCTGCAGTGTGCCAAAGCCTAACTGCATTCAGACACAAAACTTCTATCTTCTCGACGTAAATGTCGAGAGATGGTAAGCAGAACTTGGCTCTATAGTTGCAGTTGTTGTTCACCGCATGCCATTTAGTTTGCTTGCAGACGTTTTCTGTCTAGCTTTTGTTCACAATATGAGTGTCTAGTATGTGAGCGTATGTCTTATAACGGCTGTGTATAGCCATAGCACTATGTTTGAAAACAGTTCCTATGTTTTTTTTCAATTTTTTTTTAAGAGAACCTGTTTGGTTTTCTAAAATTTAACTTTGGTCATTGCACCACATTACCGCATTAAGTTATGAAGTTATACATCAACTTTTTTAATAGCTCATGCAACACTTTTGGCTACGTTAGTATAAAAAATATCTGAAATTACAATTAAAAGGATTATGTTTCTAATATTCTGTTTAAACCTTAATAAAGAACAACAATCCGACAGTAAAAATCACACAACTGCATCATGTACCAAACAACATTGTGCGTGTTGTAACAATTAAAGCTTAAATTAAAACGTGCAGTGTGTATATTAAAAATACAATTAGTGTAAGTTAGAAATATAATATTTTGTTTCAAATCAATTAAATCAATTGCAATGGTGTTTAATGTAGTGCTATTTTTCATTATATTGAAAGTACATGCGGTTGGTTTTTTGCCAATTATATTTTCTACTGTTGTAGAAGTTGATGGCATTGGTTTTGTATTCAAAATTGTATTGATTTATTTCACATTACCCAAGTTCTGCAAAAACAATGTTTAGTAATTTTTTTAGGGTTTTAGAGTCCCAAACATTTTGCAATTTTCTTGGCGATATAATAAAAAGAAACGTTTTTCACTCACGTCATTTGGAGCATTTGGATATATTTTTTATATTAAGTTTTAAAAAATTCTGTAACCGTAAAGGATTGTGATTTGTTCATTTTATGTATCTGTAAATAAATTATTTGAAGTAAATTTGTAAATAATAACTTAAAGTTACATTTGAAGGATGTAGATGTAATACAGGCATTATCCACATTTTTGCAAAAATGCTTTACCATAAGATTTATGCTCTTTAAGATAAGTGTATAAAAAAACTAAATAGAGATCAATGTAAAACCAGTTTTGCTATCAAATACTAGAAAGAAAGCAAAAGAAAAAACAAAAACAAAGAGATAAGTTTTAAATTTTGTGTGTTTTTATCATTGGTATTAATCAATATTTAAAAATAATACATACATAAACAAAAGTAATGTAATTCCTAATTATTTGTTTACTTCCCTAAATTGTATAGCTGTGCTGTTTCTGCTAAAATATTGTAAAACAATAAGTTGTACAAAAAGGCGTCTAAAAAATGACATACGTAACGTATTGCTAATAAAGATAACAATTTTGTTTGCGAAAAAGCGTTTATAAAAGTACTGCACATAACAAAACGTAGATTGCAATTTATTGCCAAAAATTATGCAGTTACTGAAATTTTTTTAAGAGAAAGGCGAGAAGGAGATTGCAGCAGTTATGTGTAAACGTTGAAGCATATTACACAACATCAGACACAGACATAAGACAGTATTTACCCTCTGATTTAAATATAAGAAATATGACAAAAAATGTATAACAAAAAAATAAAAAATGGGAATTTAAAAGCAAAACAGTGTTATTTTTGAAGTATGTTCAACAAATAGTTTAATTTGGGCGTTGGTTTTGCACTAACGTATGTTCTACCTGCTTGTCTCTAAGTAAATAGATTGAAAACGCTGCTGCAGGTTCCGTTGGAAAAAATAAATTATTAACAAAGAAACGTGTTCACAAACTAAGAACTGAAGCATTTTATAAATTTAAAAAAATATTGTTATTTTAAGTTTTGACTTTCAGATTTTTTTCTCCAAAAACCCCAAATCAATTTGCTTATTACAGGAGACAACTATATACTTACAACCTTTGTTTTGTACAAGTTTCATCTAAAGAAAAACATACCAAAGATAGAAATTTTATGTACACATGGACATAAAACAAATTTATTAAAGGCTCCAGCAAAATTGACTCTGCCATCTATCACAGACTAAACCAAACGGACTTTAATGGTATAGAAACAATGCAATTAGACGTGAAAGTCAAAATATAAACTGCATTATCATTGCAACCTGTGCCAGATGGTTTCTAAATGCTCCAAAACAATTGAAATCAATTAAACTTATCTAATCACAGCACATTTATTTGTCCGCAGTGATAAGTGTTCGGACAAATTGACTAAGTTTTAAAAAACAAAAAGTGATAAGAAATCTTAAAAGTACAAATAAGTAACAATTTACAAGTTCATAAAAATTCATTTAAAAATACTAGTATTTGACACATTAATTTAAAGATGGCAAAAAGTTTATCTTTCAAAATGTAATCGTAGAAAAAGAATTTTATTATCGCATTAATGTGAAAGCAGCTAAAACTGTTTGTAAAACTAAAATAATTAATCCAGATCGAATAGAAAAAGGTGTTCACGTTGTCACTGTAAAATTACAAAATAATTGATTTACTGCGGGTTTTTTTTTTTATTTAGTTGAAAACATTAACAAACAAATGAATACAAAGCAGCAGAAGAGAAAATGTTTACAGAGAGAGAAAAGAATGGTTTTGATAATATTTGGGTATTTTATATACACATACTTTAATATTATTTTTTTAGTTCTAATAAATAAATAAATATTTTACTTTCATTGAATCTTTTAATCTTATTATAATCCCATAAATTAGTTCTAACTCCAAAAATGTTTTCACATGTTGGGTGCAAAACTGGCAACTTCCAATCTTTATTGCCACATTATTTTTATAATAGATCTTAAAGTTTCCATGCATTCTAAATTCTATAATGTCGGTACATTTTAGTCTAAAATAAAAAACTATCTTGTTCAGTTTGGTAGTTATTGAAAATTAGAGTCTTTCAAAAAATTTGCTAAAGTGGGTACTAAAAAGGTACTGATTTTGCATCTATGTCCCTCATTTACCTTATACATCAAATAATTAATATCCGCAGCGTTTTTAAGAAATTCCTCAAATTTCTTGGAAGATGTTGATTTCCATTATGTTTAATTTTTAAAAACGCATTCAGGTTAATGTATTTTAAAATATTGATGTTATTCTTGATATTCATTAACGTTTTTAGCATCAAATAATTTGACCAAAAAGTCGATGATTTCATTTTTTGATATAATCCGCAAAAATATGCACGAAAAACGTTTTCAAAAAAGTATCAAATATTTTTTACCAGTTTATAATCATTTATACGCTTTTTCATATAGCCTTTGACTTCTGCGGCAATTACTTTAATGTCACATTATAAGCAGCAGTGTTCCCATGATCGAATCTCCGTCGGTTGACATTATAACTGATAAATTGTTGAAATGTCACTATGACAACCAGCTTGCAAAATGTTTGAAAGACATTTTTAAAGTTTATTGATTTTATTTTATTAAATTTTGGTTTCTATGCACACAAAAAATGCACACATAGCTTTGTTCTTTTAGCATAAATAACTATTTCAGTTACAGCTAATGTTGAAAACACCTAACCTAACCGAAAGCTGATTTTTTATAAAAGCACTTACAGCTTTCAATTAATTCAGTATAAGAAATTACAAAGTTATATTATTAACAACTACAGTTTTTGAGCATGTCTACACTTGATGATTGCGGTTACATACATGCGTTGAAGGTAATGATGACATTTTTAAGGTTTGCTTTTACCTTTTTTTTTCAATTCAATTGTTTTTCATTTATGTAGTTATATTTTAAAAGTAATTGGCCTGTAACTCCATCAGCAGTAGTTTTTGGACACATTTTTGTTGGGATTATCTTAAAAAACAAGACATTATAGACAAAATTATTACGTTTGTTTTTATAGATTTTTTCTTCTTTCATCAGCTTTAAAACAGTTTTTACTTAGAAATACATTTTTGTAATGGAAAACATTTTAAATATTATAAATAATAATCACACTCATACATAATACAGAATCTTCAACTCAAAATTTTGTTATTAAATTTTTAATTGCCATGACAATATTTTGTATTCTTTGTATAAAACCTGTCTATTTTATTTTATTGTTAAATAATGTAAAATATTTCAAATTATTATTAAACGGAATTAAAATTATAAAGTTCTTTAATGCATGTCAACATATTTTATTATTTCTAAATTGCTTTTTGTCATAGTATAGATAAGATCTTCAACTACCACATATTAAGTTAAGCCATTAATCACATTTATGTTTGCTTACCATTCATAATTCTTAATTTTATAGAAAATTTATACTTAATCTGCCTACGACTAAGTTACAATTACTATTTTTTATATACTTGTGAGTTAATGGTTCTACAATTATTTGTCCTATTTGGACAATTATGATAAATGTCAGTTTTGCTAACTATTAACTCCAATAAAATAGCGACTTAATATATAATTATTTATTAATGCTAACAGATTAGTGTTATTTATTTTAATTTTGCTAAAATTAAGTATTGTTTGATGTTTAATAAGAATAATATTAAGCATACTATCATTATCAGTCCTTAATTGTTTGAAATATTCATAGAATTTTTATTCAAGGTTTCAAAACAATGGTTTTACGCTTGAGTAATTGATAATTTAGTAAATACATATTTGATTCAGGTGAACTATGATTATGCTGCTGTATCAGGCAGATTAAGGTATGGATAATTTCATCATGCAAACTAATTGCTTTTAACTGGAATTCTGACTAGCAGATGATGCTTTCAATGCTTTGTTTATAATCTTATTTTATTACGACCACGTGTCTGTTTCAAACAGACACCTATTTTATCGGTTATTAACCTCGAGTCATACAGATTTAAATTAAGGTAAGGAACCTACAATGGAAGCATGCATGAACACAATTAGAGTTTAAAACGACGTCTACATCCGTAAATGCATTGACGCATATTACTAAATGTGTGAGGGGAATTTAATTAAGAGCAAAATTGTGTTTCAATAATTGATAATAATGCAATTTCATTGTGACACATTATAAGTTAATTAATTTGCAAGCAAATTCAGAAGTGTAGTGTTATTACTTCTAAATTGTAAATACATTAATATCAAACACTTTTAAGTTATAATTTCAGTACTAATTATTATATATTTAATAACAAATTATACTTATTAACACATTTAGTACAATTATACAAGCACTTATTTGAATAGTAAATATATAGTTATTTTGAACAATTGTTATTGTTACAAAATGACTAACAAGAAACTTCCCATTTATCATTTTTTGCATTACTTACATACTACTTGTAAATATTTTTTTTATTCATAATGCTACCAAACCTTAACCGCATCTAAGATCAAAATTGCAAAAATGAATCAATTTCTTAATTATTGTAGCAGAGAATCTTACTAAAACCATTCAAAAAGTCACTAAAAAAATGTGTACTATGTTATATTATTATACCAAAACAAAACGTTTTGTAAGCAATTCAGACAATTTGCAATGTTATTTGAAACTGTTAACTACTAGAAGCACTAGCTATAGAAAAAACAACATTTTAATTATCATTCTTAAAACATTTTCAAATAAAATAATTAACTTATATTTTGATCATATCAAAAAAGAAATATTTTTAAATAATTTAAAAAAGTCCGATTCTTCAAATTTTAGACCATAATTCCTACATTGCATTACATTTTTATTAATTAAATTGGATTTACAACAAACATGAACAAAAACTTGTATAAGTTCTTGATATTTAAAATGCATTTAATAAGATAGAAATAAAACTTAATTTTATGACCAAACTTTATTGTACAGGTCTTGATCATAAATTTGTACGTTTTATTAACAATTTTACAACAAAACAATTATAGTTAGAATTTAACTGTGACCCCAAAATCATAAATGCTGATGTTCTTCCTAGTTTTGCATGTTCTCCAACTTTGTTTTTGATTTTCAATAAAAAACTTTTTATATAACCAAATAGTTTTGTAAGTTACAATCTATAACATCTATAAAAAAAAATTAAAACCTTATCTGATAAAATTATTCCCAAATGGGTCAATTTTAATTCCAAAAAACTCAATTTTTTACTGTTTCTAACTCAAAATTCAAGAAATCAACTATAATAAATATTAATCTAAACACCAAATCTAAATCTTCATCAATTTGTTTTTTAATTAAAAGTATCTAAAAATCTTGTCCAGTGTCAAACTTGTTAGTTATATACCTATATTATATACACTGGCAATCAAAAAATAAAGGTCACTTTTAACTCTATGATTGTTGTTTTAACTTTATGTTTGCAAATTGTAAACCAAAGTAGGCGTTTAATAATTTATTTTCTGACAAATGTTATCTATCTGTCAGTTATTATCATCGTGTTACAGACTTTTATGAAACAGCATCCATTTTGCTCTAATTGAAAAACTACAATTTGTTGTGGTTTTTTTACTCAGTGTTGATTTTTCTTTGCAAAACTTGTCATTCACATGGTGTACTGTACTTAACAAGTCATAATGCCTTTAAGCCTAATTGTTGTGACAAGAATTATAGCGTTGATTAAAGATAAGCAAGGAAAACGTAAAACTGCAAAGATTGTTGGTAAAAGCGTTTCTGCTGTACAAAAAGTGTATCAGCGTTACTAGGATACTAGCCTAATAACTAGAAAATTAAGATCCAGACAAAAAAGTCACCACAAACAGAGATGACTGTTTTTTGGTGTCTACAAGTTTGCAGAATAAAACTGCTTCTGCAGTTTATCTACAAAATCCCAAAATGCCTTAATGGATCAAACAGACGTCTGAACGTGTGTAAAAGACGCGGATAAAAATACGCTTTAGTTTGTATTGATGAGCGACTTCCATTAGGTGGTTATGGTTTGGACAGAAATTTCTACCAAAGCACGCACAGAGTTGGTTTTTATAGAGAATGGCTCCCTGACAGCTCACAGATACATTATGGAGGTTCTCAAAGATCATTTTATGCCTTTATGACAACTATGGGCGAGCGCGGCATTTTTATGCAAAATAATGCTAGACCTCACGTAGCCAGAGTTGTCAAAGATTATCTGGATAAAATAGAAATTTTGCGGTTTAATTGGCCAGCCCGGACATGAATCCCATAAAACATGTCTGGGATGAGTTTGGACGACGTACCTAAAAGCATACACTTTCTCCAAGAACTGCTCAAGAGTTTAAACAGTTGCTATTGTAGGAATAGAATAGTATTGACCAAAATGTGTTCTTTGTTGATTTCAAGCAATTATTAATGCAAGAGAGGGTAATACACGTTATTAATAATAATTTTTTTTAATATTTTTTATTCCATATTAGTTCTAGGAACAAAAATTTGAACTTTGTCTGAACTGTAAATTTCTGATATTTCCAAAATTCGCAATAAAAACAATAAATATGCTTTACAATTGTTTACAATTTGCTAACATAAGGTTAAAACAAAAATATTCCAAAACTAAGTCATAATTTTAAAACAATCAAACATTTACAAAATTATATGTCGCCCAATTCTTGAATACGTTTTTATAATATTCTTAAATTTTAAGAATGCGCATTCTTGAAAGTATTTCTAACATAGACATCCAATAACCCTCTCTACAATTCTTCAAACATATTTTGTTTATAAAAAGAACTTTTTCTTAAACCTCAAAATACTTTAAATTAAATTTTCAAATAAGCCTGGTAACAATTCTAAATAAGTTAACATTTTTTAGAAATGATATGATTATTGCAAAATGTTTACAACTGACCATCAATATCATTTGATTGCTAAATTACTGCATACTTTATGCATTATTTTTTATATAATTAATACAATTATGTTTTTATTATATATTTTTAATTTTTAGAAAACAACTTCATCCAATATTAATTTCACTATGAAAATCTTAAGTTAAAGACATTTCCTTAGATTTGTCCTTTCCTTTTTTATCAAAGAAGTTAAATTCATAATCAGATTAACTCCCTACAATAGTTATTCCACAAACTTATTTATAGGAAAAAAAGAAAATTGCATTACAATTGTTATTAAATCTTATTATTTTTTCATAAACTTTTTATATGTCAACTGTTTTAATTTTTTTTTAAACTTCTGTTTTTGTTGTTTTAAAAACAATGTGAACATAAGTGATCTAATTCTTTATCTTACAATTATTGTCATTCCATTTATATAAGTTAAACATTTAGAATTTTTAATTTTTCCAAACATACTTTAGATATAACTTTTTTTCAGACAAAAATATTAAAATAAGAAAGTTTCTTGGTTATCGGATTTCAAAACAATTCCAACGGTTACGTCCATGTCTTACTCAAAATACTGCCTCCTATTAAATTAAATTAGCCAACATCTTAATACTGATTGATGGCCCGATTCTAAAATCATGAATGTGCGCTAGTACCAAAATATATAAGATTTATTTAACTAATCATTCACTAATTGTGACTATCACAAATATAACATATAAAGTAATTTTTATATTTTAGATTAATTTAACGTCATGATATAAATTGTGTTTTCTTAATATAACTTAAGCTTTGTTATAATGAGTTAAATTTTACATATAAACATAAATTTTCACTTTAACCATATTCCTCTTTCTTTTGTAATCTTAATTTGATCTATTTTAGCATAAAGATTATACAAAGTCTATCAAAACTAGTCGTTTTTAACAGAAAAAAAATAATTAAAACTAAATTTTATAAAAAAAAAACTATCGTTAATTATATTTTGTCTGTAGTCGAAAGACTATGGTTGATAGCAAACTGTGTGCAACACACATTATTATATTCTATTATAATTGTTTATTAATTTTGTAATTTTTAAGTGCAAAAAAAAGTTGTACCAATATATGTATAGTATTAGCGTGACTCTACAAAATCAATTACATTTTGCATATTTTGCCTAAAAAACATTTTTTTTGTTTGTCTAAAGTAATGCGGGGATAAGAAAATTATTAATTAAAAAAAACTTTATTATACACATTATACAAGTCAACTAGCTTGTTTTTGAATAAAACTTAGAAGAGAAAGTGTAATTTCAAATGCTTCTCTCTATTAGAAACAATATTCAATACAAAAGGTGTTAGACAAAAAATATACAGTTGCATAATTTATTGAGACGAGTATATACATATATGCTTTTGTTTTTAATATACTTGCAATGACAACCAACTTTTTTAAATGGCAACATATGTTTTCTTTAATTTTTTTTTTTATTTCCATAATATTTTGAATCCAACTATGTAAAATAATTATATTTTCATAACAATAAAATTGTATGGATACATCTTTGCAAACAAACGAAGGATTTATCTTGATCTAGCTTTATCCAATGTAAAAAAACTTAGTGTTTAGTAGTGATACTTTATCAAAAGGCAGTCTGTATCATATAAAACATTCATTATTTGCAGAAATAATAGAAAAAAAAAACAATGAAGTACTTTAAATAAAATATTGGGTGTCTGATTTTAAAAAGGCGGATTAAAATCAAATCAATGAATACTTAACAAGAGTTATATAATGCATATTTATTACGTGTGGTAAATAATTTAAAAATAAATCCAAAAAACTTTTGAATGCATGTTAAATGCATATTTTTCAAGTGAGATGTTTTTTAGCGATAAAACAAGTAATAATGGCCAAAACCATGTAAATTTATTTACTGTTTTTTTGCAACGGTTTCACCAATAATACATTTAAACATCAAGCTTTGAAACAACAGATGTAATAGATTTAATCAAGTTTAATATCACTAATGCCAAGATAATTCAAAGTATAAATAATTTGAGTAATAAATGTAGTTCTGAAGCAGACAAAATTCTTCCATATTAAAAAAAAATGTGTAAACTTCTTATGTAAGCCGTTACATGTTTTATTTTTAATGTCTATAAACCAGAGAATTTTTCCATCAAAATGAAAAAGATGGTAACCGGCAAAATATTAGCAACTATTGTAATGTAGTATTGCAAACAATTATACCAAAACTTATTGCAGAACAACTTATGTGAATATGCATAAACTTAATCATTAATGAACGGCATGGTTTATGCATTGGCAAATCTACAGTAACACTTGTTAAAATATCAATATTTTAGATTAGAAGAAATAGGAAAGAATTACAAATTGACTTGGTGTACACAGACTTTGCCTTAGCGTTTGACAATGTTTATCACGCTACATTTATTACCAAGTTAGAAGCGCTTGGATTTGCTAAATTGCCTTTAAAATGGTTGAATAGTTTTTTAACAAACCAAGCAATATGTTAAAATATGTAATTATGTATCAAACCTATTTAATGTATTGTCTGGTTTGCCAGAAGGGTCTCAATATAGACCAATATTATTGTTGTTGTTTATTAATGACAGGTCTAAATTTTAAATAGATTAATTTTTTTTGTTTGTTGATGACAAAACTATTCAAAGTGGCATATAGTCAAGATAATCAAGAGTATTTTTAAGCTGATTTGAATGTTTTGAGTATGTGGTATACAGAAAATCAATTTTATATTAAATTTACAAAAAAAATGCTTTCTAATATTATTTAGTAAGTGCGATTGTGGAAAAAAGATTATGTTAGTGATAAAAAGTTAAAGTTGCAATCAACTTTTAAAGATCTGGGTGTTATCTTTGCAAGAACCTTAAATTTTATAAGCATATTAATTCAACATGCAATAGTGCAGTAAAAACATTAGGATTTATTAACCGTTTTAGTAAAAAAAATTCAATAAACACTTTTGTGTGGTCGCCATTTTACAACAATAAAATATTGCAAGTAAATCGTATCCAAAATACAATTTTAACTTATTGGCTCTTATCGGTTTAGCTATAATCGGAAGAATTTTAGTTGTTTCCCAAATTAAACATCAAATCTCTACACAGTAGACAAATAGTTACTGATTTATGCTTTTTACATAAATTAATTATTGGAAACCTTAACTGTCCTCATCTACTAATTAAATAAAATTTTGCAGTTCCACATAATCGTAGTACCAGGTATTTCAAAACATTCTGGTTAGCTTTCCACACCTACGGTAATAATTATGGCAAACACGCACTAATGTAGATTGATGTGCTATTACATTAGTTTCTTGCCATAGGCAAATAAATATTAATATTTTTAATTTTTAATTCTATTTATTGCGCAATCAAATTGCTACAATAAATGTATCTCATTTTGAAAACCAACAAAAATCATAGAATTTTTTGCTATTTTCTTATTTCTTTATTGCAATTTTATTGTTTTTTGTTATATGTGCTCTTAATTTTAGCCTGCTTTTGTATATTAAACTATGTTTTTGTATATTGTATAAAAAAAGGTTCAGAAAATAAATAATAATACACAATTTAATAAATTAAAGCTGGCATAACAAGTCAACATACAAAACTATAGCTACAGGAGCAAAAAAACCCAAAAATATTTTCTTTTGTAGTTTTTCAAAAATATAGCTGATGCTAGTGCTAATTTGTATTTAAATCAAAATACCAATAATTAAAAAAACGGGTTTTTAATTATTTTCAAATAAAGCTATTTATTATTAAAAACTTCATTTAATATGTTTTACAAACTTTACTGGCATATTCGGTAACAAATAAATACAGAGTGGAGCGCGGCACTTTGCTATTTTGAGAAAAGTGCTGCGTAGGCCCACGTAATCAAAAAAAGTGAAAAGCGGTCTCCTTGGAAAGGGTAAAATGGGAAATTTTTGATCTTGTTTGGCTTAGTTGAAACAATGCAGTGGTTGGTAGAAAAACGCTCATTTTGCGTTAAGGCTTGTTTTTCAAACTTCCACTCAATTATTGCGGTGCAGCGTGCTTTCCGTTCACGGTTTGCAGTTCCTCCTCGTGGTCGTGGTCAATTTTAAGTTGGGTAAATGCAATTAGAACAACAGAAAATGTGTCATCAATAAGAAGAAGACCGTAGAAAATAGTAACAACACCGAAAAACGCAAACCGAGTTCGAGCAGCAGTACAGAACTCTCCGAAATGATCTGCTCAAAAATATGCTCTTGCCATTGGCATTACCTGGTTTTAACAAAATGGTGCCACAGCGCATACATCAAGAGTTTTGATAAACTTTTTAAGACAATTTTTTCCTAGGCGTCTCATCTCTTTTAGAGCGGATCTTAACTGGCCTGCACGCTTTTCTGATTTAACCCCATGTAATTTTTTTCTGTGGTGTTTTTTGAAATTAAAAGTGTACAGCAATCGTCCCAAAACCGTGGAAACCTTACAAGAGAATAGTCGGATTGAACTTGCCACTATACCCGTCGAGATGCTTAAAAGAATTTTAGAAAACGGCTTCTCCAGTATGTATGCAATAACAGACGACATTTGCCAGACACATCTTTTAAAACAAAATAATTTAAAATCCGTTATTGTGCTAAATGAGAAAAATTAAATAAATTTTTAAAATAAAAGTTTAATATTATTTATTTGAATTTTAAAAGAGAAAAGTGCCTGTATAACCAAAATATTTTCTGGTACACTAATTAGAAATTGTGAAGTATTTTTTAAATAATATCATTATTTATTTAAAGAAATAAACATTCTACAGAATATATACATATACGCACATATACACATACAGGTTAGGGAAAAAGTAATACAACATTTAAAAAAATTAAAACCAACAAGTAGTATAAAACAAAGTTTCATAATAATTTTTTTTAGAAAAATTGGTTTAAAAGTTTTGGTATTTAAATAAAACCATTTTCATAATCTTTAATTCTTTAAACGTAAGTTTTTTTTTCTATCTCCACAACCATAATAAACATTTTGTTTAGAAAATCTCATTATGATAATGCGTTATGTTGAATCACAAATTTATGCTTACAAATTCATTATTAGTTTCGGCTATACTGAGCCTTCTACAAGTGTAATAAGTTATATAATATGTAACTATATGTCTTCTACAGATTAAATACATCTTTATAAAGCTCTAGTATAGCCAAAACTAGTAATGTATTCGTAAAAATTTGTGATAAAAAAACATAATAAATTGTTTTATTATTTCATAAACATAAAATATCACGTAGTAGAGGTCACAATCATTATTTGAATATTTAGATAGATATGGTGTGATAGCTCATTGGTAGAGCACTTGCATATCATGCAAGCAGTCCGAAGTTCGAACCCCGAAATATGACATAATGAAATAATAACTTGCTCTTTATCCACCAGCGTGGTTTGGAAGTCACGTATTAAGCTGCAGTAAACTTGCTGTGGCGATAAATAGCCGTAAAAAGCACAATAAAAAAATAAGTTATTGCTATTATTAATCAAAAAAACTAAAAAAACTAAAAAATAAACTGCAATAAATATTTGTCAATTTGTTATATTATAGCGTTACAACTTGTGTGTTTTGGGGCTTTAAACTCTCCCGTAAGGCGTGGTGTCTACGCCATAAAAAAGTGTACAGTTAGCGACCAGGGACAGATTCCCAAAAAGAATGATATATCCGGTATTTCGGCTCAAACCTGAAATGTTCTAGATACAATAGATTATAACACACTTACTGAGCATAAAGTTTATGGTTACCTTTGCAGTTTCAGATTCGGCCAGCATAAGCGGAATAAAGTCAAAGTCAAATAGATTTATGTTTATTTTAAATTAATAACATAATAACCTTTAATTTATTATTATTATTATTATTATTATTTTTTAAATTTTATACTGTAATATTTAAAAATTACTTAATGTAAAAATACCTTTAATTTCTAGCATTTGTTTGTACTACGAGTAAATATGTGTTTAGATAGCAATATGTTATGTATTTTGTTTAAACAATGTTCAATAGAAATATCTATAGAAAATGCAAATATATGCAACATTACGCCTCTGTTGTAAAGTAACTAAATTAGTCTATTTTAGATTGTTTATGATCTAAATAGCTCGGTTTTGAATAGAGTTTAAAAAAGATAATGTAGTTTCCGATGCTCCTCTCCATACTTGGAAACAATAATCAATACAAAAACAATCATAGTTTTATATATATGCAAAAATTAAACAAAACGTTTTTCATCTATTAAAAAATCTTAGTTTTCTAGACACTTCTAAAGCAACAACATGATCGTTCCAAAGAAAATTATGTGAGATTGTAACCCTTAGAAGACAAATTGAAGAAAATTTTAGATATAGATTTGTTGTATAGTTTAATATTTAAAAGTGATAATACTTTGAGATTTGATTTTGAAACAGTAAAAAGTTAAGTTTTTTTTATTAAGTTAAACCGTTAAGAGTTGTAACGTACCAAATGTAATCGCGCAATACATTCAAATATGCCGCGTTGTTCCTCCACTTAAAATATAGAGGTTCTCAGTGTCTTGCTAGAAGACCGGGTCACTCTTGAGAGAAGATCAAAAAAGCACAGGTGTGCAAAAGATCAAAAAAACACGTGTGTGTATAGTATCGCAAAAGCAGATATAACATTGTTAGTGTGTAAGAACTGTATAAAGTAATAGTGTTAGTTAGTTAATAGTTATTAATAAAACGTAAAGTTTAAAGTGCGGAGTTTTTCTTATCTTTCTTAAAAAATAAGAGTGGCGCCCTAAAAGGAGCAGCAGGAGTCCGGTAAATCAAACCTCCAAGATTGAGGTAGCCGGCTATCAAGAGTCGAGCCCAGGCTCGTGAGTTACAGAGTGTTCTATTCAGATATTGTTTTGAGATATTTATAGATGCTACAGATTCTAACCTAGAATATTCAAGACGTTTTGCCATATTTGTCACTATGGTCTTTGGAAAGTATGAAGTATAAAGAGTGCTTTCTATCATCTGCAAAACTATAAATAAGACTTTTAGTTATTTGAAGAAGTTCATTAAAGTAAATTAAAAATAAATTTAGCAAAAAATCAAAACCTTAAGGAACACCAGCATTGATCATTTTAGAGTCAGAGTATTAATTTTAACTATAATTTTTCTACTGTCAAAAAAATTATTGATAAGATTTAAAAGTTTATGATCAAAACTTATACAATAAAGCTTTTTGATAAGATTATGCCTGATTTACACAAGATAGTAAATTGCTATAGCACTTCTGAGAGTAACTTGCGCTAGCATTTATATATTGTAAAGACAATTTCTTTCAGCTAATGTTCTCTAGACATTTCTTGCTGCATACTTCCAGCAAGTGATTGCATCAGCGTTTACACGATATAGTATACTGTATTGTGGAAAAATGTCTCGCCGTAAAAAAAGGGTTGCTGTTCTTATTGCAATTTTACAAAAACCTTAAAAAAAAAAAACTAAAAAATGTGATTTAAAGAATTGATAACCAAAAGACCTACTCTTAGTGCTTAAGCAATGTCATTAATACTTTAATCATTTTTGTTTTTTTTTAAATTTTGTTCCACTCCTGGTTAACTTGGCTACGAAGATTATGCAGTTTTTTTCCAATTTCAACCTCAAATGTGTTACATTTTTGGCTATAAAGTTTAAAGTTTTTTGTTTTTTAATTATATCCTTATAAAGTGCTATTTTTACTTGAGATATCTTCTTTTAATCACAAACGTTTTTGTTTTATTGTGTAGTTTTTGCATCATTCACTTGCACACAACTTTCAACAAAACCGAGATCAATTTTAACTTCTTTAAAGCGTTACTCAACTTGTTTAGACCTGCAGGGTAGAGTACTCTCGCACACTAGTTACATTGCGCAAACCATTTGCAAGTACTGTCAAATATAAACTTGTTATAGTTTTACTTGCTCGTGCAAATTGCAATTTAGGGTGCTATACCCTATCAAATGCTTTGAAAATGTCTAGAGCTACTGCAAGATTTTTTACATGTTTGTCTGAAATAAAACTCCATTTGTAACTAACATAAGTCAAAAAATCTATTGTTTGTCAAACGTTTTGATTAAAATTCATATTGAGTATCTGAGATAAAGTTATTTAGTTTTATAAACTTGTAAACAATGTAAAAATTAAAATAGATTTCAAAAAAATTGGCAGATTAGTCAATAATGTAGTTGGTTTATAATTAAAAAATTAGACTTGTCTCTTTGTTTTTAGATATATGTACGTTGAACATTTGCAATTTTTAAACAGTTTGAAAATGTAGGCAAATATTTTAGACAGAATGAAAATTAGTTTTACAAACAATTGGTGGAATTTAATCTATTTATTATATTATATAGTATTTAATTTAAAAATATATCTTTTGACAACCCAAAAATAAATTGGACCCATTATGTTACTATTAGCCGGCATTGTAGATACACCAATAAGAAGGTATAGAATTAAATGCAAATTGGTTTGCCAAAATATCTGCTTTTTTTAATTAATAATTAAATTGTCTTTTTGACTAGTGAGATGCTAGGCACACTGATAATGGGTGCATACCCTGAAACACGTGTATGTGTCTTACTAGATAAAAACACAATTTACATAAAATACATCATTTATTAATTTTAATTGAAGATTTTAAACTCTGCAATAAATTTATTGTTTTATAAATTTTTGTTGTTTATAGAAAGCTGGAAAATTCAATTAGTTTTGTTTCTGTCAATCTTATTTTTTTTTAGATTGTCACAATGTTTACAAGCTTTCTGTTTAATCTGTTTGAAATAGTTACTAATGTGTTTTTAAATAATTTTTGCTTCTTATTGACTGCCTGTTTAAGCCTGAATTAAAAACAAGTATTTTTGTTTTGGTTTAATAAAAGAGAATGCAATACATTTTTCGATGACATGCTGCATGCTGTATGTGGATTGTCAAAATACAAACAATGAGTATCAAAATCAAAATAATTAAAAAAATCTTTTATTTTTACTATGTTCATCTTAGAATAATAATGATTTTGCTTTGGTAGTAATAGGAAGAGAAGTTATAACAGTAGAAGTAATAAGTGAATGATCAAAATTTACTAAAACAGCCTCAACAGTAGTTGTTGTATTCTCAGTAGTGTTGAAAGATCTAATAATCTTGGTTCCATCACGATAAAAATATGTGGGTTACTGAATAGTTAAATAAGATTATAAAAAGCAACAAAAATCATAGTTTCTTGTCCGGACTTAACCATTTAGAATTATGTACATTAAAATCTCCCAACAAAGTTATTTCAGCTTTTCTATAATTACCTTCAAAGAGCTTTTTAAAACTTTTAGAAAGGTCATCAAAAAGCTTAGAGAATAGTTTTATTAGCAAGGTTTAGTTTAAGAAATGCTATTATAACCAATGCCTTAAATTTTGTACTTTGTCAATTTGCTTGTTATTTGCACAAACACCCTGTTGGTCAGCAAACAAATGTTTCAGTTAATAATTGGAAACTACAAAATTAAAGAGATCTAGATCAGAACAGAGTTTAAATCCTTTTTTAATCCACAAATATTAAAAAAATTAACTTTTAAGCCACAGACTAAGTTAGTGTTTGTTATTGGTTGATTAAACTGATTAGAGAAACAGGCAAGGCTTTGTTCCGCCAATTTAATCGGATTTGAAGCCATGTTTAATCTTATGGTCGGTTTGCTCCGTGGATTAGTGCCACTTGCAGTTTTATGGCAATTGCTTAATGCGGTCGGGCGAGACTTACTATGTCACCACTGTTTCCAACCGAAACTAATGTAATTTATTAAAATTTGTATATTATCTAAATTGTCTTACTATTGTACCGATAATGCCAGCTAGTGGTAAAATGATAAGTCAAATTCATTTTAAGCAGTAGGTTATTAAAAAATATGTTCTTAAATTAAATACTAGAAACGCATCAGGTATAGATAAAACCTATTATTTATAAAACATTTGCAAATAAATTAGTTTTAGCATTATCAAATTGTTAAAAGATTGCAAATCTTCAACTTATACCTAAAAAAAGAGACAAGTCTGATTCTTTAAGATATAACCAATTTCATTATTGTTCAATCTGTCAACAAAATTTGAAAACTATAATAGTTTCTACATTGTCAAAATCTTAAAACTAAAAAACTGTAACTTTTGACATAGCATGTGTCAAAAGTTTTGATCAAATAAATACATACTTTAGGCCAACAAGCTCCATTGTGTTGATCACAAATCTGTAAGTTTTATCAATAGTTTTCTTGACAATAGTTTTAAGTCTGACTCTAAAATCGTAAATGCTAGTGTTTCTTAAGGGTTATTTTTGATTTACATTAATAAACAACAAAAATATTATTTTTATTTCACCCTGTATATACAGTACTCACATGTA
Source organism: Tachinus rufipes (assembly GCA_963932245.1). Classification (NCBI taxonomy): domain Eukaryota; kingdom Metazoa; phylum Arthropoda; class Insecta; order Coleoptera; family Staphylinidae; genus Tachinus; species Tachinus rufipes. The sequence goes on along the minus strand of OZ010745.1, from coordinate 62,378,976 downwards.
CAACATTAATCAAGTTTAAATCTTTCTTTTAAATTAGATATCGGCCCTGTTCTTCCAGCGCATGTTAATATTTTACAAGAAAAACAATTTCACAAATTGTTTGACAACTAATTGTAAAGTTTAATACTGAATTAATTTTTATCTCTTGATGTAATATGTTTTAAATGAATAATAATATTATTATTTGATACAAAAAATAGAAAAAAACATGACTAAGAGATGTAAATAATTAGGATTTTAAACTATAACAGTACAATAAGCTGTTAAAATTGTCAAATATAATGCTTTATGGCTTTACTAAACGTTGTTATTTGAAACTACAAATGCTTAAAATTCTTTTACCACTGGAGTGTGACTTGACTCATTCTGTTCCCACACTGCTATAGCAATTATTTAATTACATTATAATTTTCGATGCATGAAATAACATTCTATTGCCGTTGAAATCGAATCTTTGCTTGAAAGTAGAACGATGATTACTACATATAGCTATGCATTCGTTTTATTTAATTTAGCTACTAGATAATTTAGATTTTAAACTGTAAAATGAGTCTATTGTTTTTAAAAATATTTAAAACGTATCCTGTCATCAAGTTATTTTATTATTTGCAAATTCAACCATTTTCGTAATTATACCTTTACAATCATTAAATAAATAAAGATATGGTCGTAAAACTAAATTAAATGTTGTGATGGGCACATACATTATTACGAATAATATTTGATCAATTTACCAAAACAATATCCACTTGCATTAACAAATAAACACTAGTATTATAAACCCACACACTTTAGTAATCTGTTAGCTTACATACGAATAAACTTTTAACCCTTTAGTTATCGAGGAAACTACCGGAATGTCTTTATAAAAACACACACGGCCATGTTTATATAAAGTATTGCATGCTCGTGCCTCACACACACCGTCGACGCAACCAACTGGAGTAGACTCGGCTTAAGACACCTTCGAGAGAAGCTGGCGGAAGCGATGACCTTAAGATCATTACAGAAGGCTCATTCACAATACCTGTACTTGAATATCTACGTATAACAGTATACTTTAGTTAGGGGTTAAGTTTGGAATAACGCAGCCTGTACGGGCTGTACCCGCATATCGACCGATTTAGTATGTGTACATTGATTCGGGAGAAGAAAGCATCGTTTAGATGCTGTGTTCTGTATTTTATTTAATTGGCTACTTAATATAGTTGGTTAGTTTGTAATTTTAGTTTTTTTCTTGCGGGCAAATATAATAACTATAATTTAGATAAGTAAACACTACTAATAACTTTTGCTTTTATAAATTTAATTTATTAGCATTCACTTTTAAGTTATATAAATAATTACTATTATTAGTTTTATATTATGTTGTTTTCCATAGTATTACTCTTAAAACTATTAAGTATTTTATTATTATAAATAATCATTTTTTACATAGTTCTTAAAAATATAGTACTTACTTGTAGGAGAGTTTATATATATAGTTTATATATGTATATACAATTGTGTGCTGTTTTTTTTAAATTTATTGATTAGACATAAACGTATAAATACATAACCCAATTGCTAGAAGATGACTAAGCAGGTCAAAACATGTCGCTAATATATAAATATATAATAATTTGCTATCACAGTATACAATTGTATATATAAAGTCCCTTACAAATATATGTACAAATATGTATTAAATATTTCTATACAGCTTTTATATTGATAACCAATATAGTATTATGTTTAACTATTGATGTATAAAAATAACTTTCTCGTAGTCTAGTAGTTCTCAGAATTTTGAGTAATAAAATGTTTATACACTTTTTTTCTTTGCTTATAATTGGCATAAAATTTTTGTTTAAATAAATTAACATACGGAAATATACGCCTCCACTCGGTAAAAGCATATTTGGTATGTTATTACGAAACAGATTTGTTCACAAAAGTATACGCCAATATCAAATATACTTCTATTCTTGGTGACTAAACTATACAATTCTGCATTTTTAATTTAAGCATCATTATGGTTAATGAGAAAATAAATTAACTATATCAAACATGATAGCGTGTTCAAAACGATAAATTATATAATTTCTTAAATTATGTATCTACATGTTATACGTAAAAGATATTATATAACGTGCTATTAAAAACTTGTAAATAATACTTTATGGAATTACTTATTCAAATAATTTGTTCATTTAATAAAATAACATGTTTATTTAAATTTAACTAAAGAGTTATGATATGTGCAATAGAAAAAATCTTTTTTGATTGTAGCAAAAACGCAAAATTTGGAAAATTAATTTTATTTATTGTTTAGTTTTTATTTTTATGAATAAAACAAAAATAAAAATAGTCATACATTTTTAATTAACGTAGTTATTGTTTTTGTAGACTAGATTATAAACTAATATATTATATTCTACATTGTAGATTTATTTTTACTATTTAAAGATGAAAACGGCAATGTTGTTTTAAATAATTTTTTTAATAAATATGAACTTTTTTGATATGTTCTAAATACTGTAGTTTAAAGTTTTGGCCGTCCAGTATCATAATGGAAATTAGAGAAAATAGTTTACATGATTACTGCAATCTTGTTTTTTCTTCTTTTCGTACCATTTCCGTTATTGTGTTGGATATCAAATTGGCTATTATTATTTTGTTACTGGGTGTTTGGAATAGGAATGTCATTGACTTGTAGAACTCCCGTAAATTCCAAAACCACAAAGTTCTTCTTTCGGCTATATAACGTTGTATTATTAGGTATAATATGTTGTATCGTATTGAGTGTTGCATCACATAGACAAAACACTCAAGTTTGCGTGCTTATATTGTTTTAATAATTTTCTTCTTGGCCATACGGTTATAACTTTATCATTCCTGACGTTGTTTGCCCAGTTTATTTGCAATATCCTGCAATACACCCACATCTCAATGACATCAAGGTGCCCGTATTTGTCCGCGTCTAGCTCTCAACGCCGTACAATAGTATTAAAAAAATTTAGCATTTTACCAAGTGTATTTTAAGTTTTAAATAAATAATTTTTCCGCATGGCTTTTTTAATGCGTATTCTAATTTCTTAGCTTATATGCCAGTTACTGTTTATATTAGAACCAATGTATGTAATGTTCTTTGTTTTCTAAAGTTGTGTACCATATTTTAACATATATTATCATTCCATTCAAAAGAATCTTGGCTAGACAAGTTGATTGAGCAACATGTGATCTAGCTAAGGTTGTAGATAACGGGCCTTAACGATTTAGCAAATTTGTGGTGTAATTTAACAAGATCAATACTGTTTTGTTGTCTTTATCTGGTTTAGTATAAAATCTAGATGTTTTTTTGTTTACCAAGTTTGTAATAATACTGACACAATGTACCATAAAATAATTATTATCATTTTTTTATCAATTTTAGTAACATAAATACTAAAAAATTGCTCAAATTGACAAAAATTGAAAAGTTGACATTAATCTGCTATAAGAAGTTTTGTTATTATTATCATCATCATCATCATTATTTGTATGTTCTGTTTTTTACAGTTATTACGAGCCTCTTTTCTAGTTTTCTCTGTACTTTGTTTTTTTTTTAATTTAACAGTACCTTTCTTCTTTCTTTAAAACATTAGTTATCTTGCATTTTTTTTTTTTGGATTTGCATTCACCATTTCTTTAATCACGTCTTTCAATAAACAATCTTTTCTTAATACATGCCCTATCCATATTTTTTTTTTAATTTTAAATTGTAGTAGCAGTTGTCAGCAGTACTACAGTACTCCGTATATTGTAGTCCAAAAAAGCTTGCTCTAACTGTACATGCAGTTTTTTTAAATTATTTTTAAAGTTTTTGTCATTAAATTTGTATCGATTTCTGCTACTGATGTGGATAGAACCAAACAATTAATATTGATATAATTTCAACCACATGTGCATAAGCGTTTAGTTTGTTATTGACTTTATTGTTTTATTAAATTAAAATTTGTTACAGAATTGCTAAAAACCCTTCAGTGTATTTCTAAAGTACTGCAAAGTATTATTTCTAAAAAATTTTTTTCAAATACATTCAAATCTTGTCAAATACTTCTAAGATCTAAAATACTAATTATTTTTAATGCCACTAGTGTATAATGTATTAAATAATCTAAAGCCTTAATTAATTTTTTTTATCACTAGAGGTAGTAGCTTACTTAGAAATCAAAATTCTTCTACGCTTTTCCAAACACATCATTATGATTTACATATTAAAAATTTAGTTACATATTTAGAAATAAAAATATAAACAGAAAAAAAATTGTAAAACATTTGTTACGTATTTTTAACTTTTATGTATCAGTATAATAACTAACAACTAACTTTTAATTCATGCAACAAATTTTATCTTAGAATTTTTTTTATGTTTTAGTAATGCAATATTTAAATTCTACACAAAACAGTTATAAACTTTATTTTTATTTATGGTCAAAAATAAATAAATAAACTTATAATAATAATAATAGTAAAAAAACATATTAGAAAATTTACGGTTGAGTTGGATATATCTTATGATAGTGAGGTCTTAGTAATTAATGCAAAAATAGATTAATATTATCTAAAAACTTTTATAAATGTAAAAAATAAATAAATATAGGTTTTTGGTGTTTATTTACTTTTGGCGGCAAGTTTATAATAAAACCAATTTTACTTCTATTAGTATTTTTTTAATTACATTTTTTATCAATTTTGTTAAATAAAAAAGGCTTCTGCCTTTTTTATTCAACACGTTTTTTTTTTAATTTGTTTTTTTCTCATTTCACCTCAATTTTTCTACATATGCTCTTTAGACTATACACATTTTACACATTCTGCAATATTTTCTATTCTCACTTTTCCTTTATTTTTACAAATATTTTTTTTGATATTCTATCATATTTTGTCTAGATTGGCCTTACTTAAATATTTTGGCAGTTATTTACCACAATAAAATAATTATTATTCTTATTGTACTTTGAATTGTTCACACGCGTTCTTTTTCCTTGAAATTCTATATTACTTCTCAAAAAGCTCACCAGTAGACTCATAATACACCTGTACTATCTGCTGAACACAAGATAATGCAACCCTAGCATTATAATGGCAAAAACGCTCTAAAAATATCTTCAAATGAAGTATCACGGTTACTGACATCTAGTTTCAGTTTTGTAATAATCAAATTTAACTTATTATCATTTGTTTTGTTCAATTATTTTTGCATATTTTCTAGAATATGGTATTAGTTGTTGTATTTGCAATATAAGGTAATTGAACAGTTGATTATATGCGGAAACTTTGTCGGTGTTGGTGCATAGAAAAAGTTACTAACTATTTGGATAATCCTGCCTATAACCTAACTCTTTACACGAGTTTTGTTGCAAATACAAAATTTACTCTAACAACAAATACAGTGTTTATCTATAAGATGTAATATAATGTTCAATTATATTAACTCTATACAGGGTGTCCGAAAAATACGTGTACAACGTTTGACGACAGACTCTTGACGTCAAAATAGGTCGATCTAAGCCGACTTAGTTATATCCAAAATTGTCTCGTTTAGCCGGTAGAGGGCGTCAAAAATTTGTAAATATTAAAAAGAAATTACCTGTAACAATAATTTTTTAAGTGACCTTGTTGCTATGGCGTTTAATAATTTGACAATTATTGACAAATTGTCACCAGTCTATGAAATTTACTCAAGTATACAATCAACATGGGGTAACTATGGATAAAAATTGTTCTTAGTAATAGCATGTTCATAATATTTCTAACCGATTGGCGTCTGCTTGCTACGCTATTAAGCAACTACATCCTATTGTTAGCTTATCAATACTTAAGATTTATTATTTTGCACACTTTTATTCAATTATTTTATATGGCATTATTGCATAAGGAGTAGCATCTCATATAAACCGTGGATTTGTATTACAAAAGGAAGCAATTCGTTTTATGCTGTCTGCAACTCAATATAAACTATGCAAAGAATTATTTAAAACTCTAAACATCTTGACATGTAAATTTATATTTCAAATTCTAATATATGCTAAAACTCATTTAAGTACTTTTATTTTTTTAAATAGTTTTCATTAATACAACACAACACAACACAACACATGAAAAGAGATTACTGCAAACTCCAGCTCATAATTATAATCTTAACAACACTATGAAAAATTTCAAAGTACTTAGCAATTACATATTACAATAAACTTCCAGACAAAATAAAAAACTTAGCTTAAATCGGTATAAGTAAAAAATTAAAAAAACTGCTTTTGTGTAAATGTTATTATACAGCAACAGAGTTTTTAACTCACACATTATAAAACTTTTAGTAACTAAATATTTAATTTTTTGTTATTTTTTTTAATTTATTTTGCGTATTTTTTCATTGACATATTTTTAATATTATTATGTTTTTTTGTTTGTTTTTGGTGTTAGTTTTATATTTTATTAATTATTGTTTTTTATATGTACCTATATGTACTATTATGTATGACTTTTCTTATATCTTAAATAGATCTCCTGGAATAAAACTATTATTATTATTGTTATTATTCATTTCCGGTAAAGATTCAGCTTGTGCAAATTTGCTTGTAGGCCAGTGATTTTGGTTTTTGGTAAGCCATGTAAGATTATTTTACCATAGCTCATTGGATATAAGTTTAGAACTACTGCTGCTTTGTGATATAAAATCTGCTGAATTGTCTAGTTGTCATGATTATTAGTTTATTTCAATAATACACGTTTTTTAATATAGAGGTTTAATATATTCTTTATTTTAATAATAATCGTACAGGTGGAGTTCTACACATCTAGTCTTGATTCGCGTCATCTTTTTTTAACTTTTTCTACTCTCTCTCTACTTATAATATTGCCAACCTATATTATTTTTATGACTTATGTCTACAGTATTCCCAACCTATATTATACATATATGACACCCCCTTTTTTCTACCTAACAAAGTTACAAACATATGTTTACTACATATTACAACATATCAAAAACACATATAATAACAGACATTATAAATTATCTTAATAACTACATATTCATTTATACATTCAACACTTCTAGCATAGATAATCTTTAAATAATCAAGTTTCTTGATTGTTTGACCATTTCTTGTTATTTGGTTTTTATCTGTAGAATCTTTAGGTTCGGTGTTTGTTTGATTTGTGTTTAATTGTGGATAGTCTTTGTCAATGAGTTGAGTACAATTGTCTTCTAGTATTATTTCTGACTTGTCGTGTTCTGTAGGTTTTATGTCATTTATTGATGGTTTAATATGAAAATTGTCCATACTACTTTTAAACAACTGCCTCTCGTTTCTTATCAATTTTCTCCCATTTTCTGATATGACTTGATATGATCTAGGATTTTCAGTATTATTAATTATTTTGGTTGGAATTAATGGTAATTTATCTTGATGTGTTATCAACACATTTGTACCTATTTTGATATCTTGATTATCCAGATTCTTACTCCTTTTTTATCATAATAAAATTTTTGTTTCAATTTTTTATTCTCTAAATATTGTTTTATTTTTGAAGATTCATTTTCCGACTTAAATATAGGTAATAACCCATTTTTTTTAAATATAACATTTCTGATGAAGAACGCAAAACTGAGTCTATTGGAATTGCTCTATATTCTAATAGTGCTAGATACGGATTTTTTTTATCAAACTCTTTCTTTTTTAACATTCTTTTTATAGTTTGTATATTACGTTTAGCCAAACCATTAGATTGTTGATAATAAGGACTACAAGAGATATGCTTAAATTCCCATTGTTCACTAAACGTTTTAAATTTTTGACTGTAGAAATTTGTTCCCATATCTGTATACATTATGTTTGGAATGCCATGTTTTGCAAACATAGACTTACATTGAGTTATAACACAATCTGCTGTAAGGTTTTTAACATTCCTAATTCCACAAATTTTGATAAATAATCTATTATTATTATAAAATTTTTACCTTTATAATAAAACAAGTCTAAGCCTAATACTCAACAGGGTTTATTTGGTGTTTCTCTAATTTCCATTGGTAACTTTATGTTATTTCTTGCAAATCTCAAACATGTCTTACAATTTGCTACTTAACTTTCTATTTCAATGTACATACCTGGCCAAAAAACAGTATCTCTAGCTCTATTTTTACATTTTTCCAGTTCCTAAATAATTATAGTGAATGACATTTAATATTTCTTTTCTTAACAAAGTTGGAATAACCACTCTATTGTTTTTGAATATTAATTTATTAATTACAAAAAGTTTATTTTTATATTTAACAAATGGTTTTGCTAATTCATCTATTTCTGACTTTACTTCTGGCCATCCATTGCAAATATATTTTATAACAATTTGTAAAGCTTGTTTGGTTTCTTCTTTTAACTGTTCTGTTCTTTTTATTAATATAGATGAACTAGTTAGAATTAATACCACATGGGCTTCTATTATATCTTCTTTAATGTCATTTTTATTTTTTATAAAATTTCTGGATAATGCATCGGCTATTAGTAAATCTTTACCTGGCTTGTATTTTACCTCAATGTCATACTTTTGCAATTGTAATTTCATTCGTTGTAATCTCAAAGGACATTCATTTAATGATTTTTTACAACAAAATTTAAGTGGTCTATGATCTGATTCCACTACAACTTTTTTTTCAAATATGAACTGCCTAAATCTTTGACATCCAAATACTATCGCCAAAAGTTCTTTTTCTATTTGTGCATAAGATTTTTGAATTTCTGTTAGCGATTTTGATGCATATGAAATTGGTAAATTATTTTGTAGCAATCCGTCTTTGCTTGCGTCAACTGAAAGTACTACTGGCTTATATGAATCATAATATTGTAGGACAGGTTTAGTTGTTAATATTTCTTTGATTTTGTTGAATGCATCGTCGTGGATTTTCAACCAATCAAATTGTTCATTTTTTCTTGTTAATTCACGCAACGGGCTATTAATTTGTGAAATTCCCGGTAAAATTTTTGAAATATATGTAATCATACCTAAAAATGTTTCTAATCCTTTTGCATATTTTGTTTTTCTATTTTGATTATAGCTCCTACTTTTGTCTCATCAGGATTTAGACCTGTTTCTGTTAACACATATCCTAAATAATTTACTTTTTTAAATGCAACTTTACATTTTTTCTTGTTAAACTTTACATTATGCTCTCTAGCTTTTTCTAAAACTTTTGTTAATCTTTCATTATGTTTTTCTATTGTACTTCCCCATATTATCAAATCATCTATATAATTTGAAACGCCTTCCAAATTTTCAAAAGTTTGACTAAAATGCTTATGAAATACTTCAGGTGCTGAGCATAATCCGTAAGGCAATTTTAAAAATCGATATCTCCCAAACGGAGTACCTACATCTTAGCAAATATTCTTCAAACGTTGGTAGTTTATGCAGTTCCCTTAAAATACATTTATTTAACTGCTGCGGGTCTAGACAAATTCTAATCGATTCATCTGGTTTTTTTTATAATAGCTAGGCCATTCCCAAATTCTGTCGGATCTTCAATTTTCGGCATTACTTTTAGTCTAACTAATTTTTCAATTTCCGCTTTTAGTTGATCTATCATATTAAAAAGAATTTTTCTACACGGTACTATTTTACCTACAGCATTTTGTTGCAATTTGATTTCATACTCTACCTTCCATCAAAAACATTTTTAAAATTTGTCAGAATTTTATATGTCTCAATCTGTTTTATTTAAGTGGTGGTTCCTATCGTTCTTGTTAATAAATTTAGTTCAATTATAGTAGGAAAACCTAATACTGGAGGTGTTGAATGTGTACAATTTTTTATAATTTGAAAAATTACATTAACTTTTTCATTTTTATTATTAAATTTACATGGTACGTATATTGTTTGTTTTGCTACCATTATAATTTATTAAGTTAACTTCAGTTTTCTTTATATTCTGAATATTTAATTTAATTTTTCAAGAAGAAAATCACACATAAGAACAACAAAGTATTCAACAGTCAAGTGCAACCAGATACTAACAACAGAAACAATAAAACAATATAACAGCCTACCAACATACATAAAAACTTTAAATTATGTACCATTTAAATTAAAAATAAAACATATGTTATTACATGACAAAATATAAAAAATAAACAAAAACAACAACAACCACGAGCCCTCAATACCGATAACTTGAGATGGGATTAAACCCTCAAATCTCAAGTGATGATAGAGGGACGAATCTATTTTTATTTTTATTTTTATTATTATTTATTATACATTCAGTATTGTTTTGTATTATATAAATTTTATTAATAAATATATATTATTATAAAAAAAAAAAAAAAAATTATTTAAATATTTTATCGGTAGAACATTACATTCACTACCTGTGTCTAATTTTGCACTAAGTTCTAATCCGTTACATTTAAATTGTTTATTATAACTGGAGTTAAATTTTATTTGATTAACATTTAATATACTCCCCCAAAAAATGAATCAATATTTTCCTCAAGATCTAATTCTTTTTTACAAATATTTTGATATTCCATTGAATTTACTTGTTTTTTATTTTTACAACATTTAGTAAAATGATTTTGAATATTTTTTTACAATTTAGACAATTTTTTTTATAAACTGGACATTTAAAGCCATGCTTTGTACCGCATTATGTATTTTATTATAATTAAACTTAACTACAGTGTCTTTTTTTTAACTGATTTTTGTTTGCTGTCTTTGGTTTTCTTTACTGCATACACATGATGCTGGTCTGCTTCGGTCATTTTCTTAATTTGAACTGCTGCCAACTCCGCTGATTTACATATCCTTATACATTTTTGTAGATCCAAATTTGGTTCCTTTAATAATCCTTCTTTTAGTGCTCTGTCTTGTATCCCTCTTTAATTAGACTCTCTTTTAAATTTTCAAAACCACAGTCAATACTTAATGTTTTTAATGATGTAATAAACTCATCAAACGTTTCCAATTTTTTTTTGTCTTATTACAGATTCATTTCTTAACGGAGTGCAGTAATCATCAAATTTTAGCATAATAGCATTATAATCATTCTGTTCGGCTACGGTTAATTCAAATGATTGGAAAATATGCAATGTAATAATAACGCTACCTTTGTTTCCTCGTCCAGTCTCCCTTCGGCTTCACTGGCTTTAATATATATTAGGAATTTTTGTTTCTATTTTTTAAATTGTTCAGCAACATTTCCTTCCAATACTAATGGTGCTGGGAGTTTCAGCATATACATTTTTGTTCAAACCTCCACGTGCTTTTTAACCTCACTTTTATTTATATTTGTTTTTATTTTAGAAACGACTGCGCCATGTCATGATTATTGGTTTATTTTAATAATACACGTTTTTTAATATAGAGGTTTAATATATTCTTTATTTTAATAAGAATCTTACAGGTGGAGATTCAAACATCTAGTCTTGATCCACGCCATCTTTTTTTTAACTTCCTCTACTCTCTTTCTACCTATAATATTGCCAATCTATATTATTCTTATGACTTATGTCTACAGTATTGCCAACCTATATTATACATATATGACACTAGTCCAGATATTTGTCTCCTGTTATTGTTATTTCTCGGGTTGCAACAACTCTATTAATGATTGCCATCTGTTACAACAAGATTTAGAATCCGTAAATGCTTGGTGTCATAATAATTATCTTTTTCTAAACGTTAACAAATGTTTTTCAATTAGTTTTAATAGAGCACTGAATAAAATACCTTACGGTTATGATATTAATTATAAACTGTTAAAAAGTTTCTCAAATAAAAAACTTAGGCGTAATCTTTGATCACAAACTCACATTGTGTAACCGGGCTATGAAATTGCTGGATTTTGTTTACAGAATGTCAGTGACTTATCCCCAAGTACGCTCAAATTACTTTATTGTTTTTTGGTGCGCTCTAATTTAGAATAAGCTCCGTCAGTCTGATGCCCGTCTTACAAAATTCATATTCAAAATAAGTTTGTTAAATTTTTATCTTCTAAATCAAAAATTTTAGAGGTTGATTTTGATTTCAATTACATTACATGTTTATACAATTTGCCACCACTAAAACTTAAACTTAAAAAAAGTAGACTGTTTTGGGCTTCTTGCATTTCTACCATTCAGTATACCTATTAGCGATCAACGTACCAGACAGATGCTGTTGTTTAGAGAATTTACACGTTCTACAAATTAAGGGTGCAACAACCCACTTGTTAGGATGTAAAAACTGGCATTTGTTTGCCAAGTCATTTTAATTGGTTTTGTACAAAATTGCAGTTTGGGTCGCAACTAAATAATATTGATTGAATTGTGTACTTAGTTTTAGATTAAACTTGTTTTTATGTATTTTTTGTATTTTATGTATAGTATATTAAGTGATGTAATATGTTTATTTATACATTAATGGTTTAAGTTTTGCCGTGAATAAAGAATTATTATTACTATTATTAATTCAACCTAGCACAATAGATGAATTTGTCCAATATGTAATATTTTGTGTTTTTTTATCAATGTTTAAATAATTTTTTGCATTAATTCAGCTAATAGAAGAGCACTACATAATTCTAGCAGTGGGATAATAGTTGCCTTAAAGGTGCTATTCAAAATTTTGAGCACAGTAATTTTATCAATAATCTTGTCATAGAATAAAATTTGAAATATATGCATCATTGCTGGCATTGAAAAATCTATGTATAATAAATTGATCACAATTATTGTCAAAAATTTGCCTGTGAGTAGAATCTGATTGATGACATGATAACTGCAATTGCCACATTTTGTGCATAAAAAGTTTGCTAATAAAAACACAAGGCTTATAAGACCTCTGGGTTTAAATATTTGGGCAATTTGTGATAAAATTATTCTTTAGGTCAATTTTGTAGAGACTTGACAGTTTGCAATTTGTAACAGCGTTTTGGTTGGAACGGATGATTTTTCTATAAAATTTGGTGATAAAGTAATATTTGCCGACACATTTTGACAACAAGTCACAACATAAATGTGTTCTCAAAACATGAATAGGATATTAAATAAGTTATCTAGTAACCATGAACCAATCAGCAATTTATTGTTATGTGATATTCCTAAATTGGTTTTAACTGAACCATTAAATACAACTCTTAGTTTGGTAGTTGTGCTCAATTTTTTACACCGTGGTGTAAATGATAAAAATGTTTGCTAGTTTTCTGATCATTGTCTACAATCAATTTTATGTGACTCATTTTTATGTATTCTTGAATAAATTTTTATACGTAAAGCCTTTAGCAAATTTCTTTTCCAAATGTTCGAAACTTTTTTCCGCTGTAAATTTTGATTTGACAAGTATTTGAAAAGTTGGTTTAAATGGTAGTTTTACAATGAATCTGCCGTGCTTGTTTCTATTGGTATGAGTTTTAAAATGCTTTTCACAATACTGTTCCAATAGTGTAAAATTAGTCAAAGTTTGCACTTTTTCTAAAGTTCAGAATTTAGACATTGTGTTCTCCATTGAAAAATTACAATATGGCAATGCTGGAGAGTGTTTGGTTTGACAACTTCCGGCAAAGTGTGTTTTTTGCAGCCATGAATGTTGATCCGTCCAAAATTTTTGTAGTTGAAAGTATCACTAAATAATTGAATGAAAGTTTGTTGTGCACTTAACTCACATAACTTGTTGATATGAAGTTTAACTGTGCGCCTGAGTCTAAAAGCCAACAAGGTTGCATGAAACCTTTGTTATCTTCAAGAAGAATTATGGCAGATATTTACATATACATGATAAGCATTAATTTGTTTTTCATATTTGTTGTTAATATGCAGTAGTGTGTAATGCTTGTTGTGGCATTTTTTGCATGTTTCAGCTCTGCATTGATTTACCTTGTGGTTTGGTCAATCAGAATGACTACAAAGTTTCAATCTTTTAATATCATAAATTTATTCTTGTCCACTAAGTTGCAAAATATTAAACATTGATTAAGGTAGTGACTTCCAAAGCATAATTAACAGCTAATTGGTTTTACTGCTGCTAAGGCATTAAGAGTTTTAAGCTGATGAGTTACTTTAGATTAAATGTGTTGTTTCAATGGTGGTCTCCTAAATAATTGCAGTAATTCCGAGACTTAGCATTTATTGTTAAGAAACTGCTACAATTTGTCGTACGTAGAAAGCTTTGGTCCAGTTAATGATTTTTCTTAGTTACGTTTAGTTCCAAAATAAAATTTGTGGAAATGAAGTAAATTAGAATTCTATTTTATTGATTAACTAGTTCTCCTAGATATTCGAAAGCATGCTAATGCTTAGTTATTTTGTCAAGAAGCTTTCAAAGTTGAAAGTCGCAAAATACATAGTTTGTTATGATAATTAATTAATTTTCAAATCTGTTCTTTAAAAGATTCTAAGCAATTGTATAATTATGTGCTGTTTTTTAATTCCATTCAAAAATGTCTTGATTTCTTTTAGTGATAAATGAAGATAGTAGAGTTTTTAGATTTCTGAAAGCTTGTAATCATAAACAAATGAATTAAATAAATCATAAAATGACACCCAATCTTTATACTTGCCAGAAAATGTTGGTAAATCAATTATTGGTAATTGAATTGGCAATTGAATTGGCAATTGCGCTTCTGGTGCAATAGTAGATGATATAAAATTTGATAAATTTAAGTTTTGTTTAATTTTTTTTTAAGACCTTTTTAAGAATGTGTTTGTTTTTCTCAATACATGGAAGTATTTGTTCTGAAATGAATCAAATTCAATGTTTTCTTTGTCTAGTTCTAGTTCTTCGATTTCAAGTTAAAGCTTCTCGAATTCATTTCTTACTGGTTTTATGTTGTTGATTCTTAATTTGAGTTCCTCAAAAACGATTGAGTCAAGATCCATTGTCATGAATGTTTCAAACTTAGTTAATTTTGATTTTATGCTGGATCGCATCTTATTTAATTTATCGGCCATTATTATGGTTGAGCCAAATTGTTAGATTAATTAATATAGATGATTTTGAATTCGATTCGGTTCCGAAGGATTAACTTTATCAAATGTTTTATTAATTGATTTACTCACTTGGAGAGTATCAACAATAGCTGATTATTGCTGCTCGGAGCAATGTTGAGTTATATTTTAATATTTTTAGTGTATTATTGGAAATTTTATTATTATCAATGTAATTCTTAAGAGCACTTAACTATTTATAAAATTATTTTTTAAATGGTGTTAAGCATTTTAGAAAAAAAAAATATACATGCGTCCAAAAATGTTATTTTAGAAAAAAACAAAATAAATATACTAAATGTAGTTTTTATTTTTTGTTTTGTTTTTGAGATTTAATATTTACTTTTTCAAAATAAATAATTTCATGGAGTTGGCCTGGACTAACTAATTATAGTATGCCTATAAATATAGTGTCTTTACGATTGGCTTAAATGATCATAACAGATTATTTTATTAGCAACCAATTATAATTGTGTTGAATACCTCAAACCGGAGGTAGTATTCAAGAGTGAAAATATTGTATATTTAAATCATATTTTTACCTTTAAACATCGGGGTGTTATAAACTATTTATGGTATATAATACGAACATAATTGTCTCCTCAAGGCAATTAGTAATAAAGTAATCCACTGAGATAATTCAAGCCCAAGCCGTAGAGACACTATATCTATGGGCATACTATTACCCCTCAGTTTTGACTGTTTCGGCACAACTTAAAACTCAAGCGAAATTAAGCAATATAATACGTACCCATCAAAACAGCAAAGCTTCCAATATTTTAAAAGAGCAAAATATGCAGCGGAAAGAACACCTAGTTCAATATCGGCTGTTACTGAAGCTGGTACATCCTTTTCATTCTTCTCAAAAATATTAATTATATCACCATCAACAGCAGAAATAACAGTGATATTAATTGACCTGATAAAATATTATATTCTATTTTTGATTCTGCTTCAACCTCTCACTTGGTCAGTTCTTTAGAGCATGTCAAATAAACTAAAATATTTAACTTTAAGTAATGTACAATATTTGCAAAATCAAATAATATTACCTGATAATGCTGCAGAAAGGCAAAATGTAATGTAATTTATTAAATAATATGTGTAAATCCTACTTACACTACTAAGACTACATTAATTTAAATTAAAACCTTTTATCTTTCTACGTAAATAATTATGATTTAATACAAACTGTACCATTAACAACAAACAACACCAATTCATATAATAACCACAGCCAACACCGATTGACCGAGTTGTAAATGAATATAATATGTGCATTGATAAATTATATGGGAAATACAAAACCACAAGCAATTCATAATTTAAATGCTTATTATATTTTAAATAAAAATAATTATGACATTACTTCATCTGAACGTGAAGACAAAGTATGTAAATAATATACAAATACACCTTATTATACTAATTTTAACTATAATAAAATTTGTAAAACTTTACCCTTATTTAATAGTAACAATATTTGCACCGGGTTTTATTCTTTAAACAATTAGAAATTGTAATCAATATTTATAATGTTTTATTTGCCCAACTGAAAGTCTACTGACAGCGCATATTTATGATTTTTAAATTTTATTTTACAAACAATTTTGAGAGTCTATTATGCAGCATGTACAATAATAAACACCTTATTCATTTAATTTATTTCAAAAAAATAATTATTTACTTTTAACCAAAATTTTTTCAATCTAGTGATAACTATAGACCATTAAATCATTATTACTATTGAAAATAAAATTTAACTCAAAGAACAAGAAATCTGCAAGAACATCACAGTTTAAACTCAAATATTTGTATAAAAAATTGTTAAGACCTTTACTATGTGATAATCCATAATAATAATAATAAAATAAAACAATATCTTATGTTGGTGTAGTAAAACGAGCTAATTTTATTAATCAAAACCTTCAGAAGCTTTATATATGGAATAGTGTAAATTTTACCATGTAGACTCTTTGGTTCATTTTCCTGTGTTGACTATTGTTGTAGATCGACTATAAATGGCTAGCACTAGTATACAGAAAGTGAGATTACATGTTTAATTTATGAAGTTTACTAACAAATAAAGTTAGTTTTATACAGTGTTTTCATAGTCGAAAAACCACCAAGTATTATTACCACATGCCATAAACCATTTTACGGCAACTATTGAATTTTTTGTCATACATAACCTAAGTTAGTTTGTTGTTATTTTTTTTTAATGTTAAAATTTTTATTTGATGAAACAACTATAAATTTTCAGAAACTACAGTTATTCATAAATTGGTTCCATTTAATTCTCTCCATTTACGGTCATGTGCAATTAGTTAATCCAATTCAACTGCCAATTTACATAGACCTGCTGGTTAATTTTGAAATTAGGTTTTCCGATACCTAAAACACAATTTTTTAATCTTCTTTTCTTATACACCTGGTTTGTTTGTAAAATATAAACATAAGTTAGCAGTATCTTTCGCTTTGCTGTTTAGGCAAAAATAGGTAGAATCGAGAAATTTGATACACTTTACGCTAGCCCTCTATTAACAATAGTTAAGGAAGATGGTACGGTTAGAGTTTGTTTAAATGGACGCAAACAGAATTATATAACGCAATTAGAGACAGAATTGCCAAAATCCAAACAAAATTTAAAACAACATTTTTTTAAAACCAATTTTATTGTTAGCTTAGACTTTACTTACAACTTCCTACTGGCACCTTAAACATTAAAAAAAATAATGTCAGTATGCCAAGTTTTTAAAGAGCTTATTGATCAACTGTATTGTGTTCAACCTAGACAAGCGGAGTTTACATTAAAGTTTTTAATTTTTTGTACCGCTTACTTAAGCTACCTACTTAACGCCAAAAATTGTAGACTAAACTCTAAACAAACCCAAACAATAATAGATTTAAGTATTTAAATCGGTAAAACATATACAAGCTTTTATCGGTATAGTTAATTTTGATAGAGCCTTTCTGCAACATTTTTTGTCTTTAATGTTTCCTTTAACCAAATTATTGCAAAAAGAAATAATATTTTATTAAAATTTAAAACATAAAATGGAATTTAACTAAATCAAAAATTAACTGTTACAAAAAGCATGACTTTGTAACCCTTTGTTGTTCAATGTGACGCTAGTGACGTCGGAATTAGAAATGTGTACCAAATGGTAGACAATAGACGGCATGATTCTACAGTGTAACCGATTGCACTTACATCGAAAGACAAGTTATTGTACCTCCAAAAAAGAGTTATTAAATTAAACGCGGTGTAATTTTTTATTATGTAATTTTTTTGACCGTGTATATTTTTTACTGGTTGTTGTTTCCGCAATTATTTCAATACGTGCTGTATATTTTAGAGTATAAATTTAATGTCCAATATATCTTGAGTTGTATAGAACAATATTTTAGGGCTACGCTTGTATTACTACCGCATAAGCTGCCTTTGATTATGTACCTGAAAACACAAATATATACTAACGCACCCGTTAATTGAACGAATGGAGGCGCCGTAGATACTGACGAGGCCCAGTATCAGATCCACTCACACTTGTATATTAAATGTAAATATGATTAAATGGACACTAATCATATATTAGACTAATGTTCTGAATTAATAAATGCCATTATTTTTTTTAATTTTCTGCTGGAGTTGGGGTTTGGACATGCGACAAATTATGCGCTAAGATTTGAGTTAGGTTAGGTTAGGTTAGGTTAGCATTTTTTCTATTCGTAATGCTAGTAACTTACATTACAGGTAGATCTACAATTTTGAGTAGATTCTAAATCACTGAAAAATATATTAATCTAGTCCGAACTAGAAAAGAATCTTAGTCTTAAAATCCTTGTTTATAAAACGAGTTGGAAAGCAAAAAATTTTTAGCAGTAAAATACAAACCCACAATCAAAATGCAGTAATCAGATGTCTAAATTACTGCGCCACACTCCCTTTTACGTACCATACAGAATAGAAAATTTTGATCTTTTGCTATGCAGTGGACTCCTATTGTTAGTTTACTTTTGCAAAAAGTTCTCAAATTTCAACGCAAAGATTAAAAAAATAATTGCAATTATAGATTTGTTATCTTGTAGTGTTAATAACAAATTCCTTTTTACAACATGTTATTTTTACATCGCAAAGCAGATTCGTCTACATATTTATGCATACTTAAGTTTCTTGTAGAAAAATTCATTAAAGTTTATCATAAATTTTATTTTACTTTGGCATATATAAAACATAGTGCGCAATTAAGAGAGACTAAT
This sequence comes from Tachinus rufipes, assembly GCA_963932245.1. NCBI lineage: Eukaryota > Metazoa > Arthropoda > Insecta > Coleoptera > Staphylinidae > Tachinus > Tachinus rufipes. Next base: position 62,359,732 of record OZ010745.1, on the reverse strand, counting down.
GGTGGTTAAGCATGTTTCAAAGTATCAAACAGATCCGTTTGAGTTTTTTTAAGAGGCCAAATAATTAGATTTTGGTTAAGTGTTTTTTAAATATGTGAAAAAAAAGCAACGACTGCTGCAGTAATTAATTGTATGCAAAAGAATTACTTTAAACCAGTTGGAAAACTTAATATGCTTTTAAGTGTATTTATTCTTTTGTACGCCTTCCACAGGAAAATCCTATTAAGCAAACAATGCGTAAAAAAAAACGATTTTTTAACTTATTGTCGTTAGACTAAAGTTGTCAACATAAACAATGTTAAAAAAAATAGAATGATAAATTTTTTTTTTTTTTAAATAGACATCAAAACATAATATATATTACAATTGAAACGCACAAAAATAAAATATTAATGATGCAAACTATCCACAGATGCAACAGTGTGTTAATTACAAGAACATTTATTTGCTTAAATGCTAAATACTCTAAGTAAGTAAAATAATTTCTGAAATTGACAGGATAATAAAGAAACATTAAACAAGAGCTTATTTAGTAAATATAAGCAATCAATCAATTATGCATTAATTTATATAGAAATGATTGTGTTGGTATTATTTGCTTAACTTTCAGTGGAATAAAATTGAATGTATTAAGTAGTATAGTTAAAACCTTGAGCAAAATAAAGTTTAAATTTTTTTATATATTAATTTTGTAGAATATAATATTTACTTGGTAAAAAGGGTTTCATATTAACGCAGCATATACAAGTTTACTGTTTACTAAAGCAAAGTAAGTTAAAAATTTAAAAAACATGTATGGTCGTTTACGTTAAGACTAGTATGAATCTTTTACAATTGCGGTAATGTGATGTTTAAAAGAAAAAGTTGAATCAAATATTACTCCCAAATCTTTGTGTTTTTTTTAATAAAACTTTGCCATTGATAGAATAATAGGAAGTAATTTATTTTTTTGTTACACTTAATAGTTGTTGTAAGACTAAGTTGATTAGAGTTACACTATTGATATAAGTTAATCAAGAAATTTTGAAGTTCAATGCAGTCGTTGTAAATTCAGTATAGTTAACAATCATATCCTATTACAAATTCAAAAACCCAGGTTAATACATCCCGCGCTAAAGTTTGTAGAGCTGGAGCTTCAGTGAGAAATGTGTTGCAGCTACCTCTGACATGCAGTAAAGAAAGTGACTCTGCATCAAGTATTGCTACCACTACACACACACATTACAAAACACACAACTACAAGCTCAACTGATCGGAAATGTTTTAACACCTTATCTGAAAATGCATTGAGTGAACTTTAAAACTAAACAGACATTACAAGATACGTTCAAAAATTACACAAACATCCAACGGAAGTAGAATATCAAATCAGCAAATTGTTGACCAAGGTCAAGTAATCTTAAAAAACAACCTTATACCTGAGCCGCAACTACGTAAAATTAACAAAAAGATACAACTTGTGAAATAAATAGAACAAAACCAAATTGTCACTCAAGCACAACCTATAGATGCAAAAATAAACAATAAAAATATACTAATTTAAAAACAACAACAAAACATTAATCAAAACACATCTTCAACACAACTCAATACAAAACATGAGCTAATATACTACAAACTGTACTTAAATTTATGGGCATAGACCCAACTATAAAAAATACTATACAAAAACCTCAGATTTAACCCGCTAGTAAATACATTAAAACCATAAAGAATATGGTAGAAAACTCAATTAATTAAACAATCAAATCTTAAAAATGTACACAAATATATATACTGTGCAACTAATACATTATCCAACATAAATGCACAAATAGTAATTTCCTAGGCTTGTGTTTTATTTTTATTTAAAACTAGTACACAAGGTACTAAAAGAAACATAAGACAACTAACAAAATACACACAAGAACATATATTAAACAAACCGATAAGACGTGAAAAACACAGAGAAAAAATAAAGTTAGTTTTAGAATTGCTTAAACAAAAATTAACAGTTTATAGAAACCGTCTAAAACGATATAATTGATCATATAATAAAAAAATACATCATTATAAAAAAAAACAAAAAGCAGTTTGACTGAAAACTTGAAAAAAAAGAGATAACAAATTATCTATTGCTTTTAAAACAAAATTTTAAAGTATGCTTGAAAGAAATATATGTCAAAATTAAAATACATCAAAAAGAAGCCGAAAAAACCATAAAACATTAACTAAAATGTAACATGGTAACAACATGACAAAACACAAAATCAAAAATGCAATAAGCAAAATTTTTAAATGGAAAAGGCCTGGTCTGGAAAAGATACAAAACTATTAGTTAAAAACATTTACAGCTACCCACAAACACTGGATGCGTTTATTCACAAGCATTCTAATAGATCCGCATACTATGCTTAACTATATGACTCAAGGAATAATGTATTTGAAGCCAAAAAATAAAAACAATATATTATAATCCTTCAAAGTATAAACCAATTAGATGCTTTCCAACCATGTATAAGCTACTTACATCCATAATAACAACTAAGTCAACAACCATCTAAAACAACAACTATAAATGCAGTAACAATCAACGAAGCAAACAAACACAACAGAAATCTATAAAGCAGCTAATTATCAAAAAACTTTTGATTTACTACATCATTTATGGATTATAGATGTGCTTAAGATTTGTAAAATTGGTAATACTTTAATAAATTTTATAAAATATATAATAGGTAATTGGAATACAAAACTTTATCTACATTTAACTATTTTCTTAAAAAATTAATACAGTTAAAAAGTTGAATATATATATTAAAAAATATTTTAAACGTTTTACTATTTTGTATAAATAAATCCAATTTCAAACTCGCTTAAAAAAACAAAATATAGCTTTAACATGAAAAAACAAAATTCTTACCAAATAATAAACCATCTTCTCTACATAGATGAACTAAATGAAACAAAAATCAACTTACATAACTTATTAAAAATATAGAACACATAAGCAAAAACATTGAAGACGTAGAACAACAATAAATATACAAACTGTACGACAGAAACAAAAACATACAAGTATTTAGGTGTTATGCAAAATTCAACAACAAATAATGCAATTATGAAACACACATAATAACACATAATTGGCTCAATATTATATGTACAAGTAAAACAACCAAAATAACATGTTTTATAGAAATTATTACAATTTTGGCAAATAAAAACCTACAGAAGAAAATAAGCAAAAAGAAGACAAGTATTCAGAATTTGCGTACAAAATTAAAAAAACAATGAAGGCAAAATGTTAAAGTCTTACCAATAATAATATTGGAAACAGGACTAATTTCTACTTTAACCATAAATATGCTAAAAATTCTTGATGCAAATAGTTGGCACCATGCAGAAATCAGTTTTGTTAGATACAACACACATTACCCGTTCATTTTTAAATTTATAACATCCATTTATCATCTAGAAAATATCTATGCTCTTAGGAAACCCGCGTATAGATTATCAAAACAAACGACAAATAAACAAAAAAATAATAATAACAACAATAATAACAACATTAAACACTTCCCAGGACAATAGCTGTAAAAAAATAATAAATAATAATGATTTAGATTGTAGTACATATTACAAACGGATGCAGAACATTAACACCAACACAGTACGTAGAACGACACAATGCAGCTAAAATTATGCACCAAAAAATTGGCCTATAAATATAAGTTAATAAATAAAAACTGTTCCGCAATCAGTTCTTAAAAATAATGCATGCAAGTTATACCAGGATAAGGCAATTTACAAACAACCCAATAAACCATAACCAACCAGACATCACATTGCAATACCAGCAGATCATAACACTGAAACAAACACAGCTTCAGAAATAGAAAAACTGTAGAGACAAAAGCACATCAAAATTATCTGTATAATAATATCTTCAACAAAAATAATACCATCAAAATTAAGTGATTTATAAAACAACTGAACATAGAACAATATAAAAACACAATTAATATATCTACATATTATTAGACTTGGTAGTACTTACCCGTCTAATAATGTAAAAACAGCCAAACAAAGAAAATAATAATAATAATAATAATAACTTGAATTAAGATCTTTAAAATATTTATACAATAAATGTGTAAAAGAATAAATTTATATAATTTTAAAAATAAAAACCTAATTTTTAATTAGTTTTGAATATAAATTTTCAAATACATAGTTTCTAATTAATGCTTAAAAATAAATTAATCAAATCCTAAAAAGATAAATAACATATATTTTTTAAAATACATATTTTTTTTATATAAAATAAATTAAGAATATACACAATACACAATATAAAGAAAATTTAAAATATTCTTTGCGCCTACATAATGTATGCTTTTTATTTTTTGCTAGTAAACGTATTAAACAAACTTTAAGTTTTACTAACGACATGGAAATAAAAATCATAGTTTTCATTATTTTTATGTGTAGTATATCCCATGTCCCAAGAGATTTTTTTTTTAAGATTTGCTTTTCATGGTAAAATTTAATGAAATATATCATAATAAACAATAAAAAAAAACTATTTATAACTACTTAAAGATGGATTGAATTATTGAACTTAAATATTATACATTTGATTAATATGTGGCTATTATCTCATATAAATCTATTTGTATACAAACTTAATTATTTTTTTCAAATTTATATATTTATAATAGGACTTTACAATCTTAAGCATATTTTATCTATAATAGTTTGATCAAAATTTAAAACAAAAAGTACATATTTTATTAACCAGTTTTCATATTTTAAATTTTTTTAGAAACCTTGTATATAGACAATTCTATTTCAAACGGACTAGCGCTGGGGGAAGGTGCATTGAGAAACTTGCTTATGTATTTTTTTTTTTTAGTTTTTATCATTTATTAGTAGTTCTTTGATCGGTATATGAGGGTATAAAACTCATAATTTTTTTAACTGAATCGCATTTTTTGTTTAAAAACCGCAATATTAACTCAAAAGAAATAAATTTACTAATGAAATCAACCAAAAATCTTTTATAGAATCTAAATCTGGCGCCATTTTAAGTCTATACCTTGTCTATAAGCCGCAAAAGCCACAAAACCATGTTTTTTTTCTCAGTGGACTGTCAAAAAGGAGCATTTTTTAATTTATTTTTAATTGCGAAAGTTGACGTATTTTGATGTAAATTAATTGAAAAATATAAATTTGTTTTGTGTACTTGGGTTTTAAGGGTCTGAAACTCAAAAAAATCTGCAAAGTAGGCCTGTTCTTCAACATAAACTCTTACAAATGCACGTTTATCCGCGCTCAGAGGAACAATACACTAAATATTATTAAAAATTTGAATTCTGGGGACAATTTTACATAGAAAATAGTTAGAGTTGTACTCATCGTCTATAGAAAAGTCCATCTAGAAAAAAATGTTTACAAAATTTTCAGGCAAAAAATGCGTTAAAAATTAATTAAAAAAAAATAATAATATTTTCAAATTTTGGTGCCGATAGATCGAGTCAAAATTTGTGCCGCAAGCGCAAAAACTATCAAACAAAAAGTAAAATGGTTCAAAATTAGTTCAAGCGACAAAAGATGTTTTTGTTAAACTTTTGAATTATAAAATAATTAAAAAAAAATTTAAGTAAATGTTGAACAAATTTTTTTTTCTAGATTGATTTTCTTTGCCAGATAAGACTGACTATTTTTTATGTAGAATTTTTTGCAAAACTCATTTTTTTAATAATATTTGGTGTATAGTTTCTCTGAAAACTGCTTAATGTGCATTTGTAAAAGTTTATGTTGAAAAATTGGCTTATTTTTGCAGTTTTTTTTTTAAGTTTAAAAAATGCTCCTTTTTGCCCAGCCCACTGAGAACAAAAACATGGTTTTATGGCTTTTGCGGCTTATAGACAGAGTATAGACTTAAAATTGCGCCAGATTTGGATTCTACAAAAAATTTCTGATTGATTTCATTAGTAAATTTATTTTTTTGAGTTAAAATTGCAGTTTTTAAACAAAAAATGCATTTAAGTTAAAAAACACCAAAAAAACTACAAAAAAGCAAAAGCAAGTTTCTCAATGCACCCTCCAGCTCTGGTCCGTTTGAAATAGAATTGCCCATTACATTTTTTTATGCAATTGATGATTTAGTATTTAATTTTACTTCATAATTGTAAATAAAAATGTCAAGAGTAAAGGTTGGCTAAAATGACTAATAGTTAGTTATTACATGTTATGATCGTGTAATTTGGTTACACCCCCAATTTGCTTTCCAGACATGCCAAATTACAACGATATTTTTTTAACAAATCTATCATTAAAACCACGCAAATTAATATGAATAAATAATTGCCTAGGTCCTAACAAAATAATTTAATATTTAGTTACATGCCAAAAAATATATGTTGCATAATGCCGTATCTATATCAAGATATATAATTATAACAAAATTTTATAAAACAAAATAATCTAAACGTAATTGAGGAAACAAAACATATGATTTGAAAACAAATCGGAACTGGCCTCGTCCTCGTCGATATTTGTATAAAAGCTTCTCCACTGCATTGCATCGGCATCAGTACATTTCAGTGCTGTTTAAGTAAACACAAACTAAATCAACATGAAGTTTTTAATCGTTTTTGTTTTATTTGTTGTAGCAGTTTCTGCCGAAGTAAGTACAATTTTATTGCATTGGTTTTTTAATAACATTTTACACAAAATGTGTTTAATATTTTGATTTTAAATATTATATATTGTTAGTATATGTATGCAAAGAATTTATATTTTGCAAACAATTTATATTTTATATATTTCAGATAAATAATATTTTTATTATAAACTGCAGCGTTAAGTTACATAATATACAATACACTTCAATCATAAATAAAATCGTTTAATTTGAGGTTAGAATAAATAAATTTATTTGTTAACTTTTATGTGCTTTTTTATTTACAACCGGTTTTAAGAAATTTTGTTACAACAAATAATAAAAAATAAAAATGGATATAAGAATTAACAAATAAATTTATTTATTCTAACCTTAATTAACCACACATGTGCAAAGAATGATTAAACAAAACAATATAGAACCTTTTAGTTACAAAAAATAAAACAAATAATTTTAACAGTTTATATATGTACTAATCTAAGTTGTGTTTTGATAAATAGTTTGACGATGAATTTAAGCAGAAAGTGATGTCAAAAGTTCAAGAGGTTGGGGTAGAATGTGCCGAAAAAGAAAATGCTAGTGGAGGTAAGAATTTTTTTTAAACTATTTAATTTATATACCTTTTTTCATATTTGCTGTTAATTTTATTTTATTCTTGATTAAATTTTTTTAAATACAAAAAAATAATTTTAATATAATATATTTGAATAAATATACTACCTTAAAAAAGTCATTTCAATATTGCATACCGTAAATATAACATTGTTTTCATTGTTTTTAAATATACTAAACATACTATTAAAATAATCAACAATTGTTGATTTATTAAAAAAAAATGTTTTATGAAACTAATTTTGATTATTACACCATTCCAATTTTTACAATTTGTAGTCAATGAAAATTTAAACTATTATGATACATATTTTATATAACGTGACTATACTAATTTTCTATATTATTTAGATGATATTGGTGAATTGTTGGCAAAGAAACCACCATCCAGAAAAGAAGGAAAATGTTTATTGGCTTGTTTCAACCAGAAATTTGAGATAGTAAGTATAAATTTATTATTCTAATACACTTTCACATGGAACATAATACTAGTTTTTAAACTGAATCAGATTTTTTAAAATGTAAAATTATTTTTATAGCAAGACAAGGATGGTAAAATGAATATGGAAGGAGCATTGAAATCCATTGAGCCATTCAAAGTTGATGCAGCTATACATGGAAAAATGAAGGAAATTTTTGATACTTGCTTCCCAGAAGGTAAATAAACCATTTTATATAAAATATAGTTATAATTTTATTTGCTTGCAGTTGGTGACACTGGTGACAGATGTGAAAATGCTGCCAAAATGGCCGCCTGCGGGAAAAGAATGTCAGATAAACTTGGACTTGACGAGTCTATCCTTATGTAAAAAACACAAAAAATACAAAATTGATATGTGTTTTAAAAAACGTAGCTAAATAAATACTGAATAATGTAAATATCATTTGCATTTGCATTTATTTCTATTTGTCATTCTGTTTTAAACGTTATAAATATATTATCTATATAAACATGGTAAAATATTCATTTTTGCATTCTGTACTTTTAAGTTTACTATTTGTACGAGTTTTTGCAAAACCAAAATTTAAATTAATCTAAACTACGAAACTCATTTCCCTAATCCATCTTTTATAATTATTTATAGAAAGTTTATAATTAGTTAAAGTACTACAGAGAATTTGACCTGCTTGGTTAGAGCCTGAACTACTATTTCATTATAATTTGGTTGTAATAACAAAAATGTGTTAATATAATATATACCGAGTGTTAACAAGAAACGTACGGCTGAATAACTCATTATTTTTTAACCAATTTAAATAATTTAAAAACCATTTTAAATGGTGTTTTGAGTATTATCGATTTAGGAACACACATGGCCGTTTTTATTTTTAGTATAGTTGCTATGACAACCAACTTTATTTGTTTAAATGGCAACATATTTTTTTAAATCTATATGATATTCTCAATACAAAAATCTAAAACAATAATATACTTTTACAACAAAAGTTTTTGATAAATTTAAAAAACATAATATTTGTTTTTTTATTTAAAAACATTGAAGATATGTTTTCTAATCGACTACCATTATACATTTTACCTATTAGTGAGTCTGATGTTATTGCTAGTGCCAAACGTTTAAAAAATGCATTTACTTGTGGTGTTGACTGTATTCCTAGCTTTTTGGCTAAATATTGCAATACTAGTTGGGCAAAACCGCTTTCTTTAATATTTAATTTGTTGCTTCAAACCGGTGTATTTCCTAATAAATGAAAATGTGCTATTATAAATCCGGTATTTAAAAAAGGCGATTCGTCGTTGCTAGATAATTATCGGCCTATTGCAATTATGCTAAATTTTTCCAAAATATTTAAGCATATTGTTTGTGATATTGTCTATAAACATGTGCGGAAATATGTTTCTCCTCAACAATATGGGTTCCTACCAGGGCGCTCTACAGTAACTAACTTAACAGTCTTAACACAATTTTTGTGTAAAAATATGGATAATAATGTGCAAACTGATGTGATTTACACCGATTTTTCCCGTGCATTTGATACTATTGATCACAATATCTTGCTGAACAAGCTTAGTACTTTTGGAATTGCATCAAAATTTTTAAGTTTTCTTTCCTCTTTTCTTGATAGTAGAACAAATATGGTTTTTTACAATGGTTTTAAGTCGTGCAGTTTTATGTCTACTTCTGGTGTTCTTCAAGGTTCAAACCTAGAGCCTCTACTATTTGTTCTATTCATAGACGATTTGATTACTTTACATGTTCTGTTCTGGCGTATGCTGACGATTTAAAAATATTTCAAGCTATTAATTGTGTAGATGATATTAACTGTCTACAACAAAACTTTAATCTTATAGTTCAATGGTGCGATGCAAACAAACTTACTTTAAATATAGATAAATGTTGCGTTGTCAGTTATACTCGAAAAGCTGTTCCTACTTTAAGAAATTATTATATTGATACTACTTCTTTAAAAAGAAAATCTGAAATGAAGATCTTGGAGTATTATTTGACTTTCAACTTACTTTTTCCAACCATATAAATACAACTGTGTCGTCAGCATTAAGGTTACTAGGATTTCTAATACGATCAACTAAAAAATTTTCAGACTTAGATTTATTGAAAGTATTATACTTTGCCTTGGTTCGCAGCAAACTTGAGTATGCATCTATCATCTGGTATCCTCTCTATGCAAATCTTTCTTTTGCATTAGGAAAAGTTCAAAGGCGCTTTCTTAAATACTTATGCTTTAAAACTGAAGGAATATATCTTGTCAGATCTTGTGATTATAGTAAACTGTTTGAAAAGCATAAATTTGTTTTGCTGTCTGATCGCAGAGACTTATGTAGTGCAACATTTCTATACAAATTGCTTTATAACAACATTGATTGTTTCAAATTAGTTGCTAAAATACAGTTTTATGTACCACGGCTAGCATCTTGCCACTTTAACTTTTTTTTTTGTTAAGACTGCACGAACAAACATATTAAGCAAATCACCAATTTTGCACATGGCAATAAACATTTTGATGATTTATTTTAGCTTGTTCGTGCACTCTGTATGTAGTTGTTTTGTACTTATTATTTTGTTTATGATTATTGCACCTTTATATTTTTAAATTATTATTTTTTATATTTATTTTATATCTTATATTTCATTTTATTATATTTTTCCCTTATTGGATTTCTGTTGGGCTAATAAAGATTATTATTATTATTATTATTGTACATAGCATCCAACTTTGCTTTGTCTTAAACCTTTTAAAAGTTTTGTGATTAAATTTTATTTTTTTATGCTCAAACTTTATAGTTTGTTTCAAGTTTTCACCAAAATTCTAACTTTTTGTTAAAGCTTCAACATCACACCTAACTTTTAACTTTAAATACTCAAACCTAAGTTTGATCCAAGTTTTAGTCCCATGGATTTTCAACTTTTTAGTCAAATTATGTTCTTAACCTAGTTTTTGAGTTAAATTTTAACCATTTTGATCCTAAACTTTTTTCCCAAATCTAAGTTATAATTTTTCACTCTTGAGTTTGTTTGAGCTTTTTATCTAAACTCTACTTTTTGTCAAAGTTTTAACATAACAACTACTAAGTCCCTTATCTAATTTTGGAGTTTAAATTTCAACTTTTTTATCACTAATTTTGTAAAAAAAGTAAAAGAAGTCAAAACTAAAGAGTAGTTATTTTCACTAATAATTTAATAGTCGTTATTAAAAAATGTATAAGTACACCTAGTCACGCCGTTTTATTTCGGGGAAAGCAATCAAGGTGTCAAGCCTACAAAACCACAAAGAAAACATATGTAAGTTTAAATGCCTATAAAGTAACGGATTCATTTAGAGAAAACGCTACGATTTGCATCACACTCACCCATTCACAACTAATGACCGCTTCAGCCGTTGCTTGACTTTTGTTAGCGCCGTTAATCATACATGTCCTCTATACTGTACTGCCGACACTATTTAAAACAATTATTTAAATAAATACTGAAGCAGTCAAATCTATAAATAATATTAAGAAGTATTTAATACTAACTCCTTACGTTAACTATAGACTTATTTACTTGTATGTCAAACAGTTAAGCAACTTAAAGTAATTCTCTGTTTGCGCTTATTAACAGTATTGATTTTTACTTTTACAACTCAACAGTAAGCCGATATGTATTACGTTTACGATATTTGTGATAAAAACTCAATTTTCAAATTGACAGGTTTTTCAAAAAGTGTTTAATTACCAACGTAATAAAAAAAAATTCAAAACCGTAGGTTTATTGTTTAATGCAGCAAGTACTACACCAGAGCTTCTTAAACATTTTATTTATGATTGTGTGTTTTTGGGTAACCCCATGTAAATATAGTAATAATATACATACATATAAAAAAATATAGTTTTGCTAATCGACACCATTTGGGGTTGTAACCCTTAGTTTAAAAAGACCTGTACTAGACAATAAGAACAGACTGTAAGAATTTTATTGCAATCTTGGCAACTTTGTTTGTTGTGTATTTGCACAATTTAATGTACCACAGATGCAAGTTTGAACAAACTACAAACATAATACGATAACCGCAACATGCATAAAAAAATTAAACAGCTAACAGAAACAAACAAATAAAAGACATTTATTGTGTTTTTACGGCTATTTTACATTGCCACAGTAAGCTTACGACTTGTTTAAAGAGGTTTGATAAGAACAACAGCTTATTAGTTGACTTCCAAACCACTCTGGTAAATAAAAAACAAGTTATTTTGAGGATTAAACCGCAGACTACTTGCATAATATGCAAAGGCTTTACCATACAAAATACAAGAAATATAAAAATAAATCAAAATACCACAGATGGACAATAATAAAAAAAAGTTTTCTATGCAAAACACCAAAAAGCAGACGGACAAAAAAAATACCAAGTAAACTTCTAAAACTAACAGATAAAGTTCAACTTGATGTTATTGTAGAGTTTTTTTAACAAAATATACAAAATCAAAATAATACCAAAACAATTACCTTTGTAACTTTGACAAAATAAACCAACAGCAAGAGAATACAGTAATTATCAAACTATTAATTTAACGTGTCATACCCTAAACATTTTCCTTAAAATAATCTACAAAAGAATTTACAATAAACTAGAAGAAGGTATCAGTAACTTTAGTTTTAGAAAATACTTTGGTACAAGAGATGCACAGAGATAAACTAAGATATGCATATTTGTTTCATAAACTACAAAAAAGATAAAGTTTGCCTTGATACTCTAATAAACATACTTAGACACAAGTTCAAGTTCTAATAAAAAAAAACTAGAGTTGTAGTAAATAGTCAGACAATTAATAATCTTGTTACGCTAACAATACTGTCATTCATTTAGAATATGAATTTAATATTATGTTAAGAAGTTACAAAAACGCAAAAAAATGATCATTTAAGTAAAAAATCAATTTTTTCAAATATTGTTTTTTCAAAGGTTCAGATCGTAAACTACCTCACAGGTGCAACTAAAAGTTAAACTTAAATACAAAACCATTGGCAGAAACACTTTTTTATTAAAACAACAAATTTAGCTTAACTAAGAGACGTTATCTCAAATTACCAACAATCGTAATATTTCTGTGATAGAAGCTGTAGATGTTTTGTTAAATTTAAGCCAATACCATACTGCGTAATGTAATACTACCTGTAATATTTTGAATTGTAATTATGTTTTTAATAATTTTAAACTTGCCGACTACAACTCTATCAATAATTATTTGTTGAATGTTGATTGGGCTGCACTATTTTATAACTATAATATTGATATGTGTCTTGATGTGTTTTACTCTGTAATCGATTATGTTATTAATTGTTTTGTCCCTAAAAAACTGTGGCGTAAAAGCAATTTTCCTATTTGGTTGAATATAGAACTGATATCACTAAACTTAAGAAAACTGTACATAAGCGTTATAAATCGTCAAAACTATTGTTGGACTATAATGAATTCAATCTATTCGTACTACGAGCAAAAATTTCAGTGCACATTAATACAAACAATATATTTTACAAACTGAAAGTAAAATTCAAAGTAATCCAAAACATTTTTGGAGATTTGTTAATGAGACCAAAAAATCTAATGGTTTTCCAGCCTCAATGCATTATAAAACTCAAACTTGTAATAATGGAAACAACTTTGTAACAAATTTTGCAGATTTTTTTTTTCAGTCTATGATAACAAAACTCATCCAACTCCATTGTTTAATTTTAATAATAACGTAATACATTCAAAATTTTCTATTAGTTTGTGTGATGTTTTTAAGGGAACTGAAAACCTTAAATGTAATTTAAGCATTGGACCCAACGGCATTCCTTCGTTACTGTTAAAAAAGTGCATTTATTCTATTGCAAAGCCATTGCACTTACTTTTTTATGCTTCATTGACTGAAACTAAATTTCCTCAAATATGGAAACAAAGCTATATTCCGCCTTTGTTTAAATCTGGAGTCAAAGAGAATATCACTAACTATAGAGGCATTTCCATTCAATCTGCTATACCTAAATTCTTCGATAAAATTGTAACTGGTCAGTTGCAATGGATGTGCAAAAGCATCTTAATAGAAGAGCAGCATGGATTTCGTGAAGGGCGTTCCACACATACTAATTTACTCTGTTATGAAAATGATATTTTAAATGCATTTGAATCTAAAGTACATGTTGACTCAATCTATACCGATTTTTCAAAGGCGTTTGATCGTGTGAGCCATAATATTTTGATCAGTGCTCTGGGATTTCATTATGATGTGACTTCCTGGTTATTCAGCTTTTTGAAATTTTTTTTTTTTTTCATCTGGTGTTCTTTAAGGATCTCATTGAGGATCAATTTTATTTTTGCTTTTCATTAATAATATCCAACAGTATATCAATTCATCGTCATTTCTTTTATTTGCGGATGATTTAAAAATGTATAGAAGAATATCATCTCTCAATGACTGCCATCTTTTACAACTGGACTTCTATAAATACTTGGTGTTTTATTAATAAGTTATTTTTTAATGCTGATAAATATTTTTCAATAAGTTTTCATAGAACTTTAAGTAAAATTTCTTTTAACTATATAATTGACACTAAAGTGTTAAACAAAGTCACACAAATAAAAGATTAAGGCGTTATTTTTGATCATAAACTTACATTTGTTGAACATATAAACATCATGTGCAATCGTGCCATAAAAATGTTAAGATTTGTATATAGAATGTCCGCGGATTTATCAGCCAGTACACTAAAACTTTTATATAACATTTAGAGTATGCTCCGTCAGTTTGGAGTCCTGTTTATAAAATTTATAACCGTAGTATTGAACAAATTCAAAAAAAGTTTTTTTGTTTATTGTCTTATAAATCCGGCATATTATCTGTAAATTATGATTACTGCTACATTGCCTCATTGTACAACCTACCGCCATTGAAGATTCGCCGCAAAAGAGCTGATTTGTCGTTCTTGCGTAATTTAATTATGTCTGAGATTGATTGTCCAGAGCTACTTGGTACTCTTCCATTCTATGTAGCACCTAATAATAGACATAGCAGACATTCTTCTTTACTTCGCGAGTCTACCCATTCTACTAATTATGGTTTTAACAATCCACTCGGTAGAATGTGTAGATTTGCAAACAAATTACCAACTGATATTAATGTATTTTGTGTCTCTAAATCTACGTTCAAAAGTCAGCTAAGTCATGCTGACTAATGTTTAATATGTGCGCTTTTATGTATGTTATTTTTTTGTGTTCTTTATTTTTGTATTGTAAAACATCATTTTTTATGTATATTTAATGACATCTACATCAAATGGTAAGATTATACCGTAAATAAAGTATTATTATTATTTTTATATTTAAGTGTAACAGTTAAAGAAATACTAAAATGGAAAAAATATGTAAAAAATCTAACTATAAAATTAGCTTCAGCATGTTTTGCCATTTGAACAATAGCATTCAACATAATCGCCAAACAAAATCTTTCGACCAGTTATATTTGCCAGTACTTTGTACTAAGCAAGTGCGCAACTTAACTTATTTTTTAGGTCTTTCTTGTTATAACCAAATTCCAAAAATATGGTTAACCTAAACAGAAGCAAGTTTAAAAATCTATTTAAATCATATTTTATTAATGCATGTCATTATGTATTTTTTTTTATTGTGCCTGTGTGACACTGTATGGTCTTTTGCTTGCGTGGTGTGTTTTCTGTGTAGTCTTTTGAACAGTGTATAAGCTGTATCAATTATTATACAGCAATATATAAATCGTATGGTATGCTGTATGTTATGTTATGTATGCAGTTATTATCGTTCACCTCAATAGATTTCATATTAAATTAAACAAGTAGTTTTATTTTCCTGATCATTGGAAACAACTTACATATTAATTATCGAGCAAACACGTAAACATATGGTCCTTCAAACCGGATAATATTTAAAGTTGTCCAAACTAAAGTATGTAACAAATAAAGAAATATTTCGTAAAGTTAATACTGAAGCATAAATTGAAATCCATATTATGTCCGCTGTTAAAGTCGCAGAATATTGTCGACAAAGAGGAAAATACAAAGGCGCTATCCAGTGCAAACATATTTACAAGATCATCCAGACGCAACTTCAGAGGCATTAGACATACGTTTAGAAGCTACAAAGACAGCATTTGAAGCTATTCAGACACTCAATTCAAAATTAAAAGATTTAGCAGATGATATATATCATATTGAAGTAGAAGACCAATATTATGAGGCTGTTGAAAAAATACAGCGTTAATTGAAAAAATACAGCGTCAATTGAATAAAAATAAAATATCTTCAAATGCACAAAACAGTGCTGTAACGCGTGAACAAGTCTTGTTACCATCAATTACATTGCCGACTTTTGATGGCTAACTAGAATGTTGGTTTGAATTTAAAGACTCATTTGAATCATTAATTAATAATGATCCTCAATTATCTTCTATTTCAAAATTAAAATATTTAAAGCGTAGTGTAACAGGAGTTGCGTACTCAGAGAAAAGGTGTAAAAGGTTTACAAAAATTAATAGACGCTGCAACAGCTTACATACAAGCTCTTGATGCATTAAGATGTCTAGTGAAAGAGTGGGACAATATGTTAATGAACATAACACTAAGAAAAATAGATGTTAAAATCGTTGCTGATTGGAAAATTTCATGAAAAGGTTAAAAAAACCAATTTTGAAAAGTTAAATAAATTTTTAAATCAAAGATGCACAGCACAGAAAATCACCAGTCTGTTACAGTTTCAAATGACCATCATGTTAATAAAAAGCAGCATGTTAATATGGCAAATAGTTTAAAATGTTTTTTATGTGAAAATCCTACACATTCGTGCTACAAATGTGACAAGTTTAAAAAACATGTCTATAAACGCTCGATTGGAATATGTTGTGCTTTAATTGCTTGATTCACGCAAGTAGCAACTGTTATTCCAAGTATAGATGCAGAAAATGTAACCATACATTTCTGCATGCAGAAACGCAAGCTATAACCACTACAAAAAACTTCATATCTAGAACTGACATATTATTGGTTACCGCCGTAAGTCCACTTAATAGATAAATTCAATCAACCAACAAAATGCCGAATGTTATTAGATTCAGGTTCATCATCAAATTTAATATCAAGTTTTATGACACAAAAACTTAGAATTCCAATGTCTGAAACACCACAAACTACAAGTGGTATAGGTCAAACTAAATCATCTGCACTAAATTTGCAACACAAAATGCAAAGTTTAAAAACACAAACACATTTATAGTGTTATCAACTTTGACCACTAAGATGCCGCAAGAAGATTTGAAACAAGATGAAATTAATATCCCACGACATATTTATCTAGATGATCCGGAACTTTACAAAAGTAAACCAATTGATGGAATACTGGGTTTTATTTATTCTAAAAATTGCTGCAAGTAGAAAAAATAAGATGTGGAATGATAAACTTATTTAAGACAACAATAGAGTGGATTGCTACAGGAAGTATGACGGTCATTAGCACCATTCCAAGTAAAATCAGTTGTAATAACGCTCAACTAACTAGACTACAAGAAGATGTCAAAACGGTTTTGGGAACAAGTAGAAATAAGTCCAATACAACGTTTAACTCACGCAAAAGAAACAAGTAGAAGATTATTTTAATAAAACATTTAATCAAACCGAAAAAGAAAGATTTATTGCAAAACTACCTTTTAAAGACAACTATATTGTAGTTGTTGTTTTTAAATAGTCAATTGATGAAACAAAAGGTATTGCCATGGAAAGTCTATTATATATGGATAAGAGATTTATCAAAAATCCAAAACTTCAAAACCAGTACAGTCGTTTTATGAATTACTATATCATTAAAGGACACATGAAAGACGCAATCTCTACTGATGTCACAGGGTGTTTTTTACCTCATCATGCTGTATTCAAAAATTTCAAAACTCGAGTAGAGTTTAATGCATCGGCAAGGAGTTCCAATAGAGCATCATTTAACAATACATTAATTACTCTGCATTCAGAATTATTTTCATTTCTGCTCCAATTTAGAACTAAACTAGTAGTAATTATATGCAGTATTAAAAAAATGTATTGTCAAATTCTACTGGATTGTAGTCAACATGGGATGATACGTATCCTTTGAAAAAAACATTTTAATGAGCCAATGCGTGATTTAGTGTTAGTAACAGTTACCCACGGAATAAAAACATTCGAGTTCTTGCAGAATTTTATCAACAAGAGTTTCTTGTAGCCTCAAAAAAGATATTAAATAATTGCTATGTGGATGTCATTAAAACAGAAACAAATTCTATTGAAGAAACAAGGTTATTAAAGGATCAATTGCAGAAGTTATTAACAAAAGGTGGTTTTACGCTTAATAAGTGGGTTAAAACTTTAGAAGTTTAATGGAATTCTAACTTTGATTTATTTCTATCACAAATAAATTTCAGCAAAACAACAAAATAACAAAAAGAGTTATATTATTCAAAACTAATAAAATTTTTGATCCATTGGGTTTATTGACTCCCGTTACTGTGCAAGCCAAAATACTATTACAAAACCTATGGAAAGAAAACTGGAATACGACAAAATCGTTCCATTAGACATCCATACAAAATGAAAAGAATTTAAAAAAACTTTAAAACACTTAAATCAAATTCAAATTCCTCGTTATATATTTGATTCTAAAAAACAATTTAATTCCGTATCATTGCATAGAAGTTGTGATGCAAGTGCTTATGCAGCATGTGTTTATGTAGTAGGCCATTATGTTGATGGAACAAACTCTTCTCGAGTTTTTTGTTCTAAAACTAAAGTAACCCCACTAAAAGTACTGACAATTTCTAGGTTGGAACTTTGTGGAGCACTACTTGTTGTTGAGTTAATTAAACGAGTAAATAAAGATATACTTATTTACTAATTAAATCCATAATTTGTAAGACTGATTCTACAGTTGTATTAAATTGGATAAAAGCTACATCTGCTTGTTTGAAAACATATGTGGCCAATCAGGTAGCAAAAATTCAATCAATCACGTCAATTAAGCAATAGCGTTATCCACAAATGACAATCCTGCTAATTTAGCGTCGAGAAGAATAAAATTTTTGGATATTATGAAATGTTATTTATGGTAACATAGGGGCCCACTTGAATGATTAGCAATAAAAAAAATTAGCTATGGCCGTCTTCAAAATGCACCAGTAACATTCCTACACAAATTCCTTGCATTGCTGCCAAAGAATTAACCGTTAGCAAGTCTTATTATTAATCAAGAACACAAACAACACTTACATTCTGGTATACAATTAACCAGCTGTTTGACAAAAATATTAGCCGCTGCAAGCTAAAGTAATCGTTAAACAAATCATCAAAAGATGCATTAACTGTAGCAGGATTAAACCAGTAACATATAGCCCTCCAATAGGCGCTCTTCGTGTTGAAAAAGTTAACCTAAACGACTATTTAATGTGACTGGTGTGGATTATTGTAGACCGTTTATGGTAAAAGAAAGATCAAAACGTACACAAAGATTACAAAAATCATATGCGTCAATATTTATTTGTTTTGCTACTAAAGCAGTGCACATCGAACTGGTCTCTGATTTAACAGCAGAATGCTTTATTGCATCGTTAAACCAATTCACTTTTAGACAAGGATGCCCAAAAAAATCCATTCTGATAACGGAACAAATTTTGTCGGCGTAAACAATGAGTTCAAAAGTTTTGTCAAAGCTGCCATTCAAATTGATAAAATCTCTGGTTATTTATTGATCAAAGATATTACATGGAAATTTATTCAACCTTGTGCTCTTCATTTTAGTGAAATATAAAAAACAGCAGTAAAGTCTACCAAAAGTCATTTAGTTAGAACCATTGGAGATTCTTAACTAACATTTGAGGAAATATATACACTTTTGGTACAAATCGAAGGAGTGTTAAACTCACGACCACTGATGCCATTGAGTAAAGACCCCAATGATGTCTCAACATTGACTCCAAGTCATTTTTTAATTGGTGACTTCATAACTTCAATACCACAGCCATCATTAGAACACATAAAAATTAGTAGATTATCTAGATGGCAACACATATCTTACATAAAGAAACAGTTTTGGAAGAGATGGAAAAATGAGGACTTCCATACATTACAACAACATTTATTGCATCATGGAATTCAAACCACACTTCAAATTGGACAACTAGTTTTAATTAAGGAAAAAGCTGATCCACTCCATTGGCCAATGGGTCGTATAATCGAAGTAATACCAAGCCAAAACAAGGTAATTAGAGTGGTTGAATTTACAGATGTAGATGTATAATTATTGATCACCTGTATATGTTGCATTGTTTTATTTTTAATAAATTTTGAAACTAGTCATTCAAGGTGGGCGGGATGTTGCCAGTTCTATGATTTCATCGTCACCAATATCTTAATAATTATCATAAAGTAGATCATAATTTTAATAAAATTGCTTTGAATT
Organism: Tachinus rufipes; assembly: GCA_963932245.1. Taxonomy (NCBI): domain Eukaryota; kingdom Metazoa; phylum Arthropoda; class Insecta; order Coleoptera; family Staphylinidae; genus Tachinus; species Tachinus rufipes. The sequence continues at coordinate 62,339,505 of OZ010745.1, read as the reverse complement.
TAATAATTGTATGTTGTCATAAAAAAAATAATAACTGTCAGTTATTATTGTTCACTTCAATAGATTTCATATTGAATTAAACAAGTAGTTTTATTTTTCTGATTATTGGAGACAACTTGCATATTAATTATCGTGCATACACGTAAACAATTATTATTATTATTTTTAAGAAAAACCGCTTTAAGCGTCCTAGCATACATCAACCACATAGATTGGCTGTGTGTTGAGACAGAAGAGTAAGGTTTACTACCAACTTAAAACAGATTTATCATTTTAATGTAAGATTACAATGTAAACCAAACTTAGTTAAAAATAAGATTAAGTTATAATTAAAATACCGGCTCTTAGAGAAACTAGCATCGTTATCTTCTAGTGCTAATACTAGAAAATTGTTATTTTGTTTTCATTTTTAAGTACAAACGTATAGAAAACATTGCGCAAACTACAATTTTATCCATTATACGTTACGCCTGTGCAGGATTTGTTACTAGTAGATTATACTGTATGCAAAAATTTAACAATGCACACAACCTAACCTAACTTCTTGTGTTGCTTGCTGCTTATCGATAAATCCTGTTTTACAAAAAAATGATATTATTTATTTTTGAAACACCCATATTTGGAACAAAAAAAAACTTATTACGCATTACTAACATACCTTTTTATTGAATGCTTGTTGTGGTCTTTTTGGTGACAATCTGATCTGCTCTTTTTTTTTACCAAGATGGCTTTTAGAAACCTTATTTGCATTTTTTTTAATAATATGTATAAGCTTTTAAATGACATTCCAAATGCCAATAGGCAAGGAATGTAATTTATGCATGACAATGCTTTATTTTTTGTCATATTCTTACTGATTATTTATACTATACTTATATATGTTTAAATAGATTGGTCAAAACAAACCTGTTAAATAGTACACAACAATCTACTGATCGAACGTTATTAGATTGTTTTGTGAAAGGTTGGATAAAGCCTATATTTTATTCTACGTCTATTGGCATGCAAGTAGAGCTCAAGAATCATATCGCATTGCTACAGCAATTATAAATGATCATCTTGATGCTACAAGAATTGCTAAAAATGCATAGATTTGTAGTTTTAAATGCCACATTCAACATATAGAAGCCAATTTCTAGAGTTAATCTAAATGTTTTATTGTTAAATAAATATTTTTAATTTTTGATATCTTGTAATAATTTATTATGAAACATATGATTGTATAAACTTTGTTGTTTATTTCACATCCCTAAACTAGTACCATGCAGTTCTAAAACACGCTATATAATAAAAGTCTAAGAGGTTAAATTTTTGTAATCAAAATATTATAATAAATACATTTATGAATAGTTTTTTTTTTAATTAATAATATAAACTATATAAAATAATATTTATCTAACGCTAAATACGTTTAGAGTTCTTATAGTTTTTTTTTAATATAAATCTAAAAATGTTTTTGAATATTTCAAAACATGTTCAGGCATATTACATAGAATATTGTATCGCAACACAATCTCCTGTAATAAATCGAAGAAGTTTATTTTCTGGTAGTTTAATTGTGTTTGCAGTATGATCTCCTTTAACAATTCAGTCATCAAATTGGATCTTTGTTTATTAAATCTTACAATTACATTAAATAGTTTTATAATTAGTTCAACAATTTTAATATTTCTTTTAAATGAATAAATCTATTGGTTTTGCTAATATCGTAAGTAATTCTAATTGTGAAAAGAAGTTATATGTACATTTAATATCAGTACAGTTGACTTTTACTTTTTTTACATTTGAAATGTACCAAAAATTCTAAAATCGAATTATTTTACGGTCTTCTTGCAGATTAGTTTAACTCACGACAAACGCGGTGGTCTTATGCTTATTTTAAATATTTGCAGCTTTATAAAAACAATTTCCATATAAAATGTGTTTTTACATCTGAATTTACATCTGAAAAATGAGAATATTATATATATTTTGATATTGGATAATGACCGGCTACCTATTTAGATACACTAAGCTCCATCTATTGGAGAGTAGTGAAAGAAATGTAATAATATACAGCAAACTTTACTTCTTTTTCTAGTTTCAACAAATATGTACTAATCCTGTAACATTTATTTATATAAAATATTAAATAATAAATACAACAATATTCTATACTATTAAGTTTAAAAATTGTTAATTATTTTATTTATTATCAAAATGATTAATTTATTTGTTTGTAATAATATCTTTACAAGTCTATTTATCTTTGCTCTTCGCAATATTATAATTATATAATTACATAATAAGCCTAATAAGAGTATTACATTTGCTTCTATATAAGTTGCTCATAAAATAATATTTTTATTATTTAAATTATAAATTAAATACTCATAAGTTCAATATATTAGCAACTACGAAGTTCATATATCAACTTTATGATGATATGAATAATTATAGTAAACTGTCCTTGTAGCATGACCTTAAAAGTTTTTGTTTAACATAATTATTTTTAAAACATACAAATCTACAATTTGATTAATTTTTTATTAAGCAAATAAAAGAAATGTTCTTTAGTTTATTTTGTTATTAACACCAGAGAACATTGACCTAATGTTGAAAAACTAATTATTTTCAAACGTTCACACTGCTTTTATTTACATACTTAAAATAGAACTGATAACGGCAGTTCGTAGAGATTATATCCATTAACGACTTTGAAGATGCAGCCGACACATACTTTTTACGCAATAACTGTAGCTGCAATTGTTTCAATTGTAAGTATTTACTTATATAGAAAGAAAAAGAAAACTGAAGAACCTCCAAGTGCATGGACTGCAGTAGGTAAGGTTAACAAATTACATTTGTACCCATTAAAAAGTGGCAGAAGAATTGAATTGAAATCGGCTGAATGCACCGAGTTTGGCATAAGGCAAACACGGAATGAAGATCATGCATTTCAACTGCGAGACAGGTATGTTATTTTAATTTAATTAGATAACGATTAATGGATTCTCGTGGTTAGGTGTTTCGTTGTATATGGTTCTAACAACAATGAATTTAAGACGGCGAGAACTTTTCCTAAGATGGTATTAATTGAAGTTGCTGTACATGATGAAACACATATCGCTTTTGATGCACCTGGAATGAGATCTCTATATGTAAAAGTTCCAACAGCTGATGTAAATAAATCGACCAATATAACGTACGTAGACATTTCAGGATAAATTCGATGTTTATAATGTTGCATAACTTCAGACTCCACGCCAAGGAAGAAATATATACATTGGATTGTGGGGACGAGGCAGGTCAATGGATTTCTAGATATATACACGGCAAATCTGAAGGTTTGAGAATTGGTTATCATGATGGATCCGTTGAACATAGAAGGAATCTTGAGAAGGCTCATAAAAATCATGTAGCAGCTTACGAACATCTATCAAGTCAATCAGCAGTAAATATTTAATTTTTAATATATTTTTTTTAAATTTTGTATTATGACTAAAATAATGTACAATATATTAAAGCATATAATTATCATATTATGCTAATTTCAGAAGTTGTACTTGAATTGCGTTAATGCAAAGTAGAATGTAAATTATAATGCAAATACTATGCTATCATGTATGAAATATAGATCAGCCTATTCATTTTAGAAGTTATAATTGAAAGGCCCGAGGCAATAACAACTCCCGGCCACATTTTTCTAAATTATATTTCACCCCGGTTTCGCACCAAGAGAGTCAAGTCGAGTCCAATCACGTCACCGTCGACTCTGCTGGGTTTGCCTAAGGGTACTTTCACACCAAGAGAGTCCAGTCGAGTCGAGTCCAGTCCAATCACACGAGTCACTCTAATTACCATTATTTAACTACAGAACATTAGAATATTTTCAAACTACTAAGGAAATCAAATTCTTGACAAATGTAAAAATAAAATTAAGATTTTTGAAATAAAATTTTGAATAACAAATCAAAATACTATAAATGCAAATTGATTTTTTATAATTTATAAAAAGTCATTTAAGACTATTTTATAAATAGTATAATTATGTACTGAGCGCCGCCTGGCGGAATTATGTTAGAATACCAAACAAAAAATAACATTCTCAAAATTTGGTGTCGATTGATTAAGTCTAAATGGTGCTGCAAGCGCAAAAACTACCAAACAAGAAATGAAATTGGTTCAAGCGACAAAAGAACTTCTGAAATGACCTTTTTTTTATTATTGATGTGTTTTTCTAGTAGATTTTATGTTTTCAAATTGAATGTCACCAACCAGAAGGTTATCAATGTGTAGAAAAAAGATATGTTAAATAATCTTATGAACTGAAAAAAAAAATCGTATTTAATATTTTGGAAAAAATCAAACTGGGATGATTTTTTGCACAAAGTTTACAACAGAAATGAGTACTGTCACTTAAAATCTCAAAGATTACTTGTTCAAAAAATAATTATTTTTGTCACTTAATTGTTTTATTCTTAAGATAAGTCATATAGACATAACTTTTTTCTGTGCATTGTATAACCTTCTAGATAATAACAATTGTATTGTAAACATAAAATTTAGTAGAAAACAATATTGTATAACAAAATAAGCTCATTTCAAAAGTTGAAGTCGATTTTACTTTTTCTTTGGTACCAAAATTTAACAAAGTTATTTTTTTGGTATTTGAACATAAATCCGCCAGGCGCTCAACAAAAATTAATTTAAGCCCCACCTTAGTGTCTATATTGCCGACTGTATATTAAAAAAAAATTAGTTTTGACACATGGCATTTATCCACTTTTACTCCCGGTAGCAAATCAAAAATGTTACAATCTGTATTATCATATATATATGTTGATAACAAGTTAATGTATTATCGTTGAGTAAAACAATATTAGAAAGAGGTGCAAGGCTAATACGTGTTTGTGTATGCTGCTTTTATAGATGTATATGTATCGCAGGAACCCTCTCCCAGATTTGGAGATGGTATGATATGGTAATAGGACACATTTTTATACACGAATACGCACGCCTTGCATCTCTTTCTAATATTCATTCAGTCAACGGTATTACATTATTTTAAAAGTACACAAACACAATAAATACATTATGTTTAGTTAATAAATAAAGTTAGTACAATAATATTTTAAATTTGCCATGCATTGTATAAACTTATATCTAATCTGTGGATTTTTTTTTGTTCAATTGCAGTTTAAGCCATTCTCTAAGATTATCTGTCATATGAACTGTCAACTGTAATATTGATAATCTGTCATATAAATTAATATAAAACTATTAATTCGATATAACTATCAATTATTTTACAAATTTGACTTATGGTCCCGTTATTATCAGTGCCTCCATTCTTTTATTTAACGGGTTTGGCAGTATATGATTGTGTTTACAGATACATATTTAAAGGCAGCAGTGAGGTCAAAATATCGGCTTTTAATTTTTACAAATCTATCATATGGCCGTCAATTCAAGAAAGTAACTATAAACTGTTTAACAAATCCATCAAATATCAATTTGACAAACCAACTGCCAATTGTTTTATATCTGTCATATGAACTGATTTAAATATCTGTTGACTGTCTCATAAATCTGTCAAAAGAGCTAACGTATCAACTCTAATCTTAAATATGTCAAATAAACTCTTGTTAATTGAAAATGCAACTGTCTACTTTTTTTTTATTTGATCTATAAACTACTTTATAGACCATGTTTGGTCAACATTTTGAATTGTTATTTTCCCTAAGCTTTGGTATTTGCTAAGTTACTTTAAACGCACTTAGGGCCGGTTTATTCATCTGTTCTGTAAGTTATTGATTAGTTACGTGTTCAATAAACTTATAGGTCACTTATATAAAATGTGGGTGTATTCATCCCATTTTATATGACAAGTAATTACTGAACGCTAATAATGTTTTTATGCGGCTAGTACAACTTAATAGAAAAAGATATCCATATACATATCTGTAAGAAAGACAGAGATAGACTTACTAAACAGAAAACGATTGTGGTACTACTGTTTGTTGTTATTTGTTTGTGGTTACATTCATGTGAATCAAAACGGCATAAGGTTATGTTTTTTTAGTAATTTTTTTACTGACGGGCCAAAGTGATCTATATAATTTATCTGTCTTGTAAATTTAATTTGATGACAGGTTGTCACTATTGACAGATGAATAAACTTTTATTCATGGCAATCTTATCAGTAATGCTACAGAGCACTTTATAGAAAGGTGAATAAATCGGCCCTTAGTCAATTATTATAATTTGGATAATTGATAATAATTTAGAAATACAAATGCCACTGTTAAGAACAAAATAATATAACTGTTTGAGACTTTTAACTTTTGTTTGACACTTTTAGATATTTTGTTTGCACTTCGTCATTTTAAATATAACTTTTGATCACTACGTGATAAAATACGATGAAATTTGAATTGTTTGACATTTTCGTAACTTTTTTAAACAATTCATTTTTGTTTGATATTTTTAGACATTTGTTAGTTATATTTTTAAAGTTTTTTAACGTTTGCATTTTACATTTTTTATACCATTTAACCACTTAGACGTTAATTTGACTTTTTATAATTTTGTTTCTTGTTTGACAATTTTAGGTAATTTTTACTTTTAGACTAATTTGTGGCACTTTTTGACAGACAATCGGGGTTATTTTTTTTCTATGCACATTGCTAAAAGTAAGCAATATATATTGCTGGCTAACAATGTGAACTGTAATTTTAACAAATCTTGTATGCTCACAAGAGATGCGTTTTTATATGAAGCGAACAGCGGCGGTTTTAAATATAATTTGAACGAATTTAATTTTACTAAACTTGTTCAAATACCGCGTTCGAACAACAATTGCACGCACCTAGTCTAGAGGTGGTGAATGACGGGCATGTAAACAAAACAAACAACATAACCTTAGAAAACATATTTTTTTCATATATAATTATTTTTTATCTGTAGTTATAGTTAAATGTATGTAAGTCATTACTAAATTTAAAATCACAGCTGCACTTAAACTGCTACATGCACATATTATTAACTTATCAAAGAACTTTGCAAGTTTTGACGTTTCGAGTGCTATATGCTGTTTTTAAATTACCGTGTACGATCACGTAGTGGTACAAACAAAAAAGTTGTATATGCAAAAGTTGTTCGAACAGCCAGAGCACTTTAAAAACACACTCAATATAAAGCTTATTAATTACAACAGCAGACGTGGCAAATATGAAAATTTTCTAGATACAATAATAATAATATATATATTTAACATTTGGGGCTATTCTCTATGTACATTGCTAGAATTTAAGCAAGATATATATTGCTAGTTAACAATATGATCTGTCATTTTAACAAATCTTGCTTGCTAACAAAATGACATGTCATTTTAACAAATCTTGATTACTAACAATATGATTTGTTACTTTAACAAAATTAATTTTTATATACATTATTATTATTTTATCTAGAGATTTGCCATGCTTTCTGATGTGATGACCGTTTATATTGATAGCAACTAAAATTTGATAAAATGATTGATTCATATTGTTAGCTAGCAAGATTTGTTAAAATGACAGCTCATATTGTTAGCTAGCAATACGAGGTCTGGCTATTAAATAACGAGACTGCTTATGAAAAAAAGTATTATTTTAAAAATTATTCTATAATCAAATGCTTCTCTTCAATGTACTCTCTTTTTCTCGCCACAATATTTGTTTTTTCTATTGATCAAAGCAATGCTGGAAGTCTTTTTTGTAAGAGCATTTAGGAGCTCCGCCGATTTTTGCTTCATCTCTTCATCGACATAAACCGGGTTCCTTTTAAGGCAGACTTGATCTTTGGAAACAGAAAAAAATCACAAAGTGCTAAATCAGGCAAGGACGGCGCGTGTTCGTGCACTGGAGTGCCTCTAGCGGCTAAAAACGCTTCACAGTCAGAGTATTTTTTTAAAACTTTCAAATAGTAAGTTTGGTTTACAGTTTGACCTTCTGGAATTTATTCAGTCATTACGATTGATTTTGGTCACTGTTTGCGGAGTTGAAACAAAGACAGGTCGACCTGGACGTTGGTCATTTTTGCTGCTTTTTCGGCTTTCAGAATTCAGTTTATACCATTGGAAAACACGCGCACAAGATAGAGATTTTTCATCATAGGCCTCTTTTAACAACTTATAGCACTCAGTCGGATTTTTTTTTAATTTATCACACATTGTTATCGGCACGAGAAAAAAAACACGTTCATTTATAACGTCTATAGAAAAACTACAGCGACAATAACGTGTTTTCGTTCTAGAATAGTAGAGACTTTCAGCTATCTAACGCTGTATTTGTTTCACCTCTTACCCCTCTAGCACGCCATCTGCGGTCGCAGTCTTGTTATTTAATAGCCAGACCTCATATCTTGCTTACATGGTAGCAATATGCATAGAGAATACCTCCGATTGAATGGTGGTGACCGTTACTATGTGATAGTTCATTTTAAACTAAATAAAACACATTTACTATGTATTATATCACGAATATATTCGTGATACAGTACATAGTATAGTTTATTTGTTTTAATATATAAATACTGTTTGACCACTTTTAAACATGTCAAACACTTTTAGACTAGTTTTACAATTTTAGTCATTTGCTAACACTTTTTAATAATGTTTGCATTTAAAAGTTATATACATATTAATAAATTATTTTAAGACATTTTCTTGATTTTTTTAGACATTTAATTCTTGTTTTACACTTACAGGTAACAACTGCAACATTCTGCTTAAACTTTGGCATTAATTTATGATATTATTTAATTACTTTTAGACATTTGTGTGGTACTTTTGGTAAACAAATGTTTTATATTTTTTGATATCAGTTTGACACTTGTAAACAGTATAAACATTTTTTTTGGATTTTTTGAAGTTTTAGATTTTTTTACATATCAGTTGCGCTTTAGTTTGATATTTTCAGACATTTTGTTTGACGTCTATACAATGATTTAAATATTGTTTAGCTGCCAGGAAATGCACATTTTACACCTTTATTTAGCACCTTTGGACAATTGATTACTATTTTTAGACATTTGTAAAAGTTTTTAACTAGTTTGACATATTTAGATATTTAATTTAAATCTTTAGGTTGTTTTTTATAATCTATTTGTTTTTGTAGAAGTTTTTTTTTATATTTAGTTTTAACAATATTATATTTGGTTAACATCAATTTGACACTTTTAAACATTTGCTTGACATTTTTAGTTTGACATATATAATGTAACAATAATATTGGCAAATCAGTCATTTAAAATGAATATATATATATGAATTTTTAACATATGACCTGTTAACATCATTTTTAAGAAATCAATTTGCCATTTTTATTCCTAACAAATCTGTCATATAAATTGTCAATTTGACAAAGCAATTACCAACTATTTCATAAATTTGTCAAATCGCCATTTTTAAGAATCTCATCATTTTTTTTTTTAACAAATCAAATGAAATAAATAAGCTATCTGATTTATGGACTGTTAACTTTTAACTCAAAAACGTGTTATATGAACTGTCAACTATTAATTTAACAAATCAACTGTCAGTTGATAAAATATAATTGACATTTTATAAGGCTGCTTAAATTTTTTTTTGCATTCGGGCACCTTATTGACAAGCCTGGCCTTGCATATATTCAAGGTCTTTCAGAGTTGACGCCCGTCCTTTTGGGATTTGACTTAGGAGGCTAAAACAAAATTGAAAATTAAAAGTAGAAAATTGTCCTTGTTATAGAGTTATTGATACAAATGTAAAATGTAGAACAAAGATTACTGGAAACAGGTAATTTAAATCCTTGCAAAAATCAGGCAGGACGTGAACCTACACTAAACGTCTATCAAGAAGAGCAAATTCTTGAATTTGTTGATTTAGTACCAAGTACAAGAATGGCTTCAAAATGTTTAAGTTTTGCATGACGGGGATAGTGAGCTTTGAGTCAATTTTTGTAAATAATTGTTGCATAGCGTCAGCAATGATCTACATTTTATTGAAAAGGTTCTGTGGAGTGATGAATCCACATTTATTGAAACAGGTATTATAAATACTCATAAACTGCATCAATGGATGGAATGAAAACCCTCATTTAATACGCCAAAGATTTTATCAGAGGCGAAGGTCAATTAACATTTGGGCTTATTGAATAATAATGCAATTGGTCCATGCATTCTACCATACAGATTTAATTCAGCTTTGTGCCTACAATTTTTAAATTAAAAAAAAAAGAGAATAATATTGCTGCAGAGAGTTTGTACTTCTATGATAAATCCTTTAAATGTTTGCCTTGAAGTAGGAGGCGGCCTATTTCAACACATTATTTAGTGTAAACAGCTGTGGACAATATCTTGTTTTTTTTTTTATATTGATAGTTTTGGGTGTCCCAATATATATATATATATATATATATATATATATATATATATATATATATATTTATATAATATATTGATGTAATAATATAATTAATTTTCTATGCATATAGCAAATTAAAAATATTAGCAAATTTATTTTTTAACTAAACATTATTTATTTATTGAGTATGCGTATTTTTAAAATAACGCAACACACATCATTTTATAAGATTTTAGAAAAATAGAGCAGAATACACGTGTATTAAAAATTTTAATTTAAAAAATGTAGCAAATGCATATGTTAACTCAGATTTTGATTTGCAATTCGCGAGTAGAATTAGAATGCCAAGTGTCGGTATATTGACTTTTTTTAATTATAGTCGGCAATATTTATTTTTTCTGCAAGACATAATTATATTAATTATATTTTATTTAATAAATTATAAAAAAAAATGTTTGCATTCGTTGTATCAAGTTTTGTTTTTTACGGTAATTTAATACAGTACTGGTCACGAATTTTAATCTGATTTTTTTATTAGTTTGACAATATTTTATGTTTTGTAGTTAACATAACTGTGCCGTAACGCAACAACATCGCGCAATTTCCTCGGGTAACATCACCTCGCAACGGAGTAAATTTTTCTATGTACTGCAACATTGCGTAACATATCCCTGCAACAGAATGCAGTTACATTTAGTATGCCCATAGATATAGTGTCTTTACGACATGGACTTAATTTATCTCTACGGATTATTTTATTAGCAACCAATTATGATTGTATTATATACCTGAAACCCGAGGTAATTTTCAAGGGTGAAAATAATGTATATTTTCACCTTTGAACATAGAGGTGTTATAAGCTATTTATGATATATAATACAAACATAACTGTCGAGTAGTAATGAAGTAATCTGCTGACATAATTTAAGGCCATGTCGTAAAGACACTATATCTATGGGCATACTGTACATTGAATATATAATTCAATGGTTACATATTACGAAAATGAAAAAGCTTTCTTTCAATGATGTACTGAATTCGACTTGACGTGACTTGACTTGATTAAACATTTTTGGTGCAAGAGTACCCTTACTACTTACCTTGCTTTTACATCAAGAGAATTTAGTCGAGTCGAGCTTAGTCACATTACAACTAACTGACAGCGTTAACATTAGAGTTTTGTGCAATTGCATTAGTTTTTACATTAAGCGAGTCCGTATATAGTTGTTAAAATTTGTTTTGAACAAATATCAATGAAAAATAACAATGAAGGACAAGAAGTTAAATATTAAATAACTTTACAGCTAATACAGCTTAATAGTTATTGTTGACCAATTTAACCAGAAGATAACATTATTAATTGAAACATTGTTTCATAACTATTAAAATCTTGAAAACTGTTAAAAAGTTTCTGAAGCCACAGGTCAGTTTCTGATTTAACTTAGGTACGATCAGTATTTGATCAGATTAAGACCTAGATTAAGAAGTATTTGGTTTATAACTGAAAGTTGATATTCTTACAGAAGCCGTCTTGTTTAATTTGCATACTTGCTCGTTTAGGTAGAGCAACGAGATTTGTATTAAAAGATATGTTATGCAGTCCTCTGCAATGGTGTGCACTTATGTAACGATATAAAGTACAAAAGAGATAATAGAGAGAAATATAAAACCATAAAAAGCACGTTTTTAATCATTGCCAGTTTTTTTATAACCTAATTTATATTTGTTAGGTAATTTTCAAATTTAAAAGTTTTTTTTAATTTTAACAATGTTTTTCTTTTAAATTTGTAGTGTAACTTTAAGGTTGCAGAAAATCATTAGTTTAGACACCTTTCTGACCCAGACTAGCTCTTCTGACATAACTTTGTATTTAATTACTTATTTTAAACACTGAATAAATCAGAAAGGCAATTAACTCAATTTGCAATGATTTCCGACTTTCTTAAATTAATGAAAAAATATATAAATGTTTTTTAGCAATCCCTATTTATTAGCCAATTAATTTTTACTTCATTGTTAAATTTGTTGAAAAATAAACTTTATTGCAGATACTACCTATAAACAAATATTTTTTAACTAAATATTTTATAGAATATGTTGGTTTTAATTACATTGTGTAGTAGTAATCTCAAATAAACTTAACTGAAACCATGCATGTTCTAGAAAACAAGGATTTCTAAACAAAAAATAAACAAATACTATTTTGGGAATCTTTTGCATATTATACACACACCCTTGTATGGAATTTTGTTTTTAAGTTTTATTTTATTTGTTGCTAACAATATTTTATTTTAATAATAAGTTTTACTTTTAATTAAAATCTATATACTATACGCACTTTTATTTTAGGGTTTATATTCAGACTTAACATCAATTTTACTTCTAAACGAAGCTTCAGTCGATGAATTAAACTCAAAAACTGATTCTGATACTGTCATTACAGTAGAACACTTCCGCCCTACTATTACTATTGAAGGAGCACCAGCATTTGTTGAAGATGACTGGAAATGGATTAAAATAGGCGATGTAATTCTACGCAACGTAAAACCATGTACGAGATGTATACTGACAACAATTAATCCGGAAACTGGCACTCGAAATGAAAATAGAGAACCATTAAAAACATTAGAAAAGTATGTATAATCTAATTTTTTTTTTAATTGAAATTTGTTGCATGTTTTATTTTTAATTTTAGATATCGCCGTCTAAAGGAAATTAAAAATCAAGAATATGAAGGAAATCTTACTGTTATGGGAATTCATTTGGAAGTGCTTAAAGACGGGATCATTAACTTAGGAGATGAAATATTTGTCGGATAAATATCACTTTTTATCATGATTCACCTTGATCGAATCAATTCATCACAGTAGAAATAGTTGGAATGGAAATATAATTTTTATAGCTAAATTTAAATTACTTCTTCACTATATGGCAGCTTCAAAAATCCTTAATAAGTAATTAGTTGTTATATGAATATAATAAATTTGATTCAAATGTATGTGAAATTCTGCGAAAAAAAATTATTAAAATAATTACCTATAAAAAGTATATATTATCATATTATACGTAAAACGTATACATAGTTTTAAAGTTACAAGATATTTAACAATAAATTACTAGCTTTTAGAGAACCATTAAAACAAAATTTATTATTGAAAATTCCATTGCGAAAAAATGTGGGTTAGGTAACTCAAGTAAGCTTACCAGAAATCGTCTCTTCGTAACCTTACCTACAAGTCGGATATACCCCGTTTGCGGTGCCTGGTAAGCATAAGTCGAGGCATAAGTTAATTTATTATTATTAAGTTTTATCTTGTAACTTAAAAACTATACCTTTTGAACATCATATTAGTAGCTGAAGTGTTTCGTAAATATTTTGAATTACTCAATATTATAATGTATCAAAATTAAAATCTCAAATATTATTGTAATTTTTGAGCAAAATAAGTTAACAAATGTGTACATTCTTCACTTTACCATAATATAAGGATTAGACCTGATGTTTTGCACTGTTTTTAACCGTACCAATCAATCACACAAACCAAATAATAAGTTTGCCTCAATAGGAACATGATTTTATTTGAGTACATGAATTTGCACTATTTGAGATCAGTTGCGAGCGTCATGCAATAAAAACATGTACATCTATATTTTATAATTAAATATTCATTTAATAAATAATTATTTTCTAAAAACATTTGTATTGGCATTCTATTCTTTTATTCATTGTTAGAGCATTTGGATTCTGCATTTTGTAATGCGGTTCAATATTATAAAAAAATATCATGAGTTTTAGTTCTCAAACAATACTTAAACTGTTTTAAATTTGGTTGCATTTGTAGCTGATTTAGTGACAAGCTTACTCATACATACAACCAACCTATGTGGTTGATGTATGGCAGAACATCTCTAACACATCGCTGGCTTAGTAACAAACAAACATGGACTCTTTTGCATGCCATGCTGGGTCTTCTCGTTGTCAATATTACATACTTTCTTTTAATTTAAATTGCCATGTCAAAACATCTGTTAAGATATTATTAACAAAAACCTTGCAACGCTTCATGGTTAGAGCCAGACCAATTTTGGTTAGTTAAAATGTTAGATAGGTCATATAAAAAAAAACTATATAAAAATTAAATAAACTAACAATAATTATAAAATAATATTTTTTTCCCTTTTTACTGTAATGTGTGTAACAGAAGCTAGTTTATACGTTTCATTACACACTCACAATGCGTGTGCACAGTGACTATTGCGCACACAGGCATCGGATAGATCTGCCGTCAAGTTATAACATTTACAAATTTTGTGTTCTATAGTTTATAGTGTACAGATCACACGCTATTTTATAGGCTTGCATGTGTGTGGTGTTCCACACAAAAAAACTAATATTGATAAAAATCATTATCAAAAGTTGTAATACCATCAAATATATCAAATATCATCGCTTGCTTGCCAACATTTTTAATTCCTGATGTAAACTTTGAGATCACAAACAACAATTTAATTGCTTAATAACATTTTACATTATTTCAACAATTGATATGCCGATTGTTGCAATGCTGTTTTGCGTCACTTTATACATGTATAAGCAAACTAACATTCAATGTTATAAATGTGACGCTCATGCTTTTGAAACATTGAGATTAGTAGACCAAAACGAATCGAAAATTAAAAGTGAACATTATTTCAATTGTCACTTGTTAACTAGTAACTAAGAAAACAGGAAAATATTTAACTAGAACAGCACAAAACAAGAACTCACAAAATAATATAATGCAAGCTATTGAGTTGGTAGTACTGTCAATCATTTGTAATGTTGACTTAAAATAATGTAGTTTGCTTTTTTATGTTTGTGATTAAAATGGATAATACGGAATGTCGTTGTTCTGTTTGTTTAAGGTATCAAGGTCAAGGAGACTTAAAACTAAATTAATTTGCGTAAGACATCAATTATGAATGCCTTTTGCAATTAATAATTTTATTCTCACGATTCAATTTTTAGTAATTCAAAATTTATTTTATCTTGTTATTTTAGATATAGATATTTTTATGTTGTAGAACATGATTTAATTCGGCTTTTATATTTGTATATACCAATACTAAGGTAATAGATGTTAGTCCAGAAATTGATTTTTTGTTTGATCAAAATATAATATTTACTTCTTTTTTCCAAAAATACTGATCTGATCTGATCACCCGGGTACGATTATCAAATTAGTTTGTTAGATCCCACTCTTTTCACATTCACATTTACCAATATTTTATTCCTGTAGCATATCGAGCGGCTGTTCAAGCTGAGATTGATATAATAGAATAGGAGGTCAATGAACAATCCGATCTCCCATATAAAACTGCGGCGCTTAGTTGAGGAAAGTTAATCTATTTGAAGCAAATTTTATTTCTAGTTAAGATTTGACTGTTTCATACTGGCGAATACCCATTAAACATGAACAATGTCAGTATACCAGTTTTAGGGTTGACACTTAAGCCTATTATCTTAAAGTCTTACTTTTGTATGTTGTTTTACGTGGGGTGGTTGATGAAAAACGGCATGTGGTAGCGTATTTAAATCGGTATAGTTAATTCTCTTTCTTTGAGTCATTCTAAGTTTTTATACATGCAAATATTGTTTTTGAGCCGCAAAGCTGATGCATCTGCCTGTATGTGTATCCAACCTCATTGATACTCAACTTTATTAAGTTGTATCACGAGTTTTGTGGGCATTTTAGGATATACAAACATGGTGTGCGTTGCGTTGGGATCTTTGGTGGCTCGGCATACTCCGCAGCACTAAACGGGAACTAAAAAGCTGTGAGAGTTGCCAAAGGTCAATGCATTTGGCGCTACCAAATCATTTATTTGAGTCTGTTCTTGCGGGAAGGCCGAATAATTTGATCTCTGTTGTCTTTTATAGACTCTTGTCTTGCTCTACCAACAGAGTAACTTACATTTTTGTTGTGCAGCACGTTTATTTAAAATATGTATGTATATTCTGTACAAAAACAACCACTGCAGCAATTATCAATTGACTGCAAAAACATTAGTAGTGCACCAAAGAGAGTTCTGGGTCAAAATCCCATAAGGTTTACATGGGGGGTCTAAAATTACTTTTCTCACCTGCCCATCACTGAGTCCACACCTGGGCCGGCTTAATTGGTGTGTCGCCACCGTCGCTGGTGTTGGCGGGAAGAATTAGGGCGGGGTGTGGCCCGACGAGGTGTCGGGACGAGGGGGCGGCGGGGCTTATCAGTTGCTTATCAGTTGTTATCAGTGACATCCGGTATACGCACTCTGTCTTTATACCTCCATAAGAGCCCCTTGTGTGAGAGTGAGAACCAGAAATCGGAAATGGAAGGATGGAAAATATGAGAGGGGGAAATTCCAATGTTTTGTCTCAAGTGTGCGAGTGCAACGCGCGATACCAGCAGCCACCTAGCGGCAGCAAGCGAACGAGCATATATACAGGGTGGTCGAAAGACTTTGTATATACAGGGTGTGTCAAAAATAAATCCAAGATGGCGACCGGAAGTGACAATCTTTACCACAAAATCATAAATGGCGACCGGAAGTGCGACTTCCGGTGTTGCAAAAAGGGCCTTCATGGTACTCAAATGAAAGCGCCCGTCGCGTACGTCACGAATCTAAAATAAAAACTTGTACTTGACCCGCTCCTAAGCGATAAAAATACAAAAAACCTCCTGGATGGTTTAAAATAAAGAAACAAACACAACATCTTAATAACACATTTATTATTATTTAAAAAAAAAATTACAAGATAAATTTGTACGTTTATCAATAATAATGTCACATAACAATCTAACATTACCAATTACACAATAAGTTACATTTAATAATATTTAGTATTATTATTATCATTTAAATAAGTACAAATTTTTTTTACATTTTGAAATGAACAATTACTAAACTCATCCGTGTGATTTGCACAGAAATGAGTACATTTTTCAAACTTTGGTGAATTAATTTCACCTTCAAGGTTTAATATGGTAAAATTCGGGAAATGTCTTTTTAAAAAATCTTCTTTTTGAACACCCTTGACCACGCACGTCACATCGGATAAATTCTGAGTAAATCCGTAAAAGATGTTGTCAATCTCGGCCATATCAACAATTCCTCCGGAATATGGAATTGAGTGGTAATTATTTTCCAACCATCTGGCTTGAATTTTTTCCTTCGATGTTAAAAACGAGTAGTCGATTGTCGGTTTCATCAAGTAAGTGTGAATATTTTTGTAATTTGATGCAATACTTATTTCCTTCGGCATAAACTGATTTGCAATTACAAATCCTTGCATATCGATGGCTAATATAATCATCATGTTATATGAAGTGTACACATCAACGGCCTGTACTCGACTAAAATAAGAGCTCAATTGATGGTGGGTATTTGACGCATTTTTCTACGTTCAGGATTCACTACTGCTTCCAATGTTATTGCAATCTTTTTAATTCTACGTTGAAATCGTAGTCTATTTTGTGCTTCAATCATCCATTCAGCACCGCTTCTATAGTCACCACATTCTTCAGGCAAATAAATGACCGTTGACTCGGGCTCACTGAAACTCACTCTTTTTCCCATCACACGAGTTTTCGAACCAACCCTGATAGCGGTGTGTATTCAACTATGGTATCGCTCAAAATGAGACAATAACACCTAGTATTGTCTTTAAAAATCTGAGAAGCTTCCATTTCAAGGCGCAAGTCTACCGTCGAGGACTTGATGCTTTCATTTTGTTTTGAAACGTCAAATACAAACATTGTGTGATTCTTAAAATCAGTAAATGAAAAGTATGGCTGATTTTTTGCATTATCATAGTAACTACTTTGAAACTGACAGTACATCTTGTAAGCGGTTAAATATTCGCCATTGTCAAAATCCAAATTTAAATTTTCGTATGGATATGTTTCAGAATTTAGATAGATTCTTATGTTTTTAATGTTACAATGATCGAATGTGGAAACGTCTTCACTCGACACACCCTTTTTGTTGACGTGAAAAGCTATAATTACATATCGTGATTTCTCTAGACTGTTTGAGGTTTTTACGGACCAAACACTATCTTTAGATTTATTCATAGAGGGTAGTTCGTGTAGTTCCCATTTGCGAAATGGGATTAAGATTCTAGGATCGGTTTTAACTTGTTCCAACATTTGTAATTTAATCTCATCATTTAATTGTATATGTGGTACTCTCCACTCGACTTTGTTTATTTTAAATTTAATCAGGCTAGTTACTTTTTTATCAGTATCATCGCTTATGAAACAATTTACATCAGTAGACGCACGTAGTAGAATTAGTTCGTGTTTTGCAAATCCCATTATTTTTTGATAGTCTTCGGCAAATCCTAACCAGCACTTTAGCGGAATAAGAGCAAAAAACTTTTTATTCACAAAATATGTTTTTATTTGACCGGTTTTGCCCCACCCGGCAGTTCCCAAAACTTTCATTTCTTCGGCGTCTCCGTAGGAAAGGAACCCCTTCATAGTGCTCGAGATACCCAAATCTCTCGTTCTATCAATCTCGACACCGTTTAACTCATATCGGATTTCTTCGAACAAGAATGAGAAAACGTTGTTGGTTATGCTAAATGTTTTTCCATCTGATGGCTGCCCTTCGACCTCTCCAACCAAGTATATACTGCTTTCGCTTGGACATGTAAAAATATCTTGGTTCTGAATTGTGATTCTGATTTCATCGTTATTATCAAAGTTTGTAGTCCTTGGTCGGTAAGAATGATACTGTTCTTTAACGATGCTCTCATCAAATTGCACTTCATCAAAAATGTTAATTTTTCCCATAATGTTTCACTCTGTAACCTAGAGCCAATAATCGGGATAAATTAAGACGTGTCACCTCTTTCGTAGGCAAAGGGGAACTGATGGGGAACGCATTGTTCTTCTTCTTTTTATTACCGAAAACAATTCCCATCTTACAGAGGTTTTAATTCCAATCTTACTAAAATATTTTCTCTCCTAAAATTAATGGGATCCCCCGCTTGATCCAATATTCTGAGATTGATATTGTCGATGCTATTGCGAACGTTTACCGGTAAATATAAAATATTTCGAGGTTCAATATTAATTGCGTAACCGGGATCCACTGCGGGACTAAATTCGAACAACGTGTGCGACAGACGATCGTCGTAATATGCTCCAGTAACGATGTTGCACTCTATTCTTATACTTTCCACTTTAATTATTTGCACGGGTAAATCGGACCTATGAATAATTCCGGCTTTTAAAATTTTTTTCCCGGAAAACCCTAAGAGACGCCCGATGGTGTTTTTATCAGATGTAAAATCAATGTCATACTTGCTCTTGATTTCACACTGAAGAGTGTTGTGATTGGGTTTCAAAGACAAAATTTCTTCTGCTTCCGACTCGGGTAAATTTAACCCCCCTATTATCATGCGTTGTAAATACAATTCAATGTCTCGAATTTCGTATGCCCCTGTAGAAAGTGTGATCAATTTATTATCGTTAAAAATGAATTTATTGTTGATTCCTTCCTCAATGTTCGGTATGGAATTATATGTGTGAAAACCAATGAGTCCTAAACAATATTCGTGTTGCGGATCTAACTCGATCGGAGGATAATAGTTGACCGATAGTTCGCTGCTATCACCTTGCAGGGTGAACGTTCGAGACATGACTAACATAAAATTAATTTTAACATCTTTATTTATATAAAAACTCTAAACATAAATGTCCGCAGTTGTGAGAGTTAAATTTCTGATATTAATTGTGATTATATTTTATCTCGCATGCTTTGAAATATTTTACAACTTCTAGCGGCGGGCTTAAATTTCCAAAACTATCAAAGTAGTGCACGCGTCTGCCGTTCTTCTTGTACGCTACCCAATGAGTGCCGGCTCCTGCCGCCCTATCCAGATTTATTATACCTGACTCTCTATAATGAGGGTGATGTGGTAACTGATCTCGCATAAATACTCCTCTAAACGTTTTAATATGTTTCGTATATTTTTTCAAGTCTAAATCTGTGAGCGGTCTATCGGGCAGCGAACTTAACAGTT
Organism: Tachinus rufipes; assembly: GCA_963932245.1. NCBI lineage: Eukaryota > Metazoa > Arthropoda > Insecta > Coleoptera > Staphylinidae > Tachinus > Tachinus rufipes. Next base: position 62,319,082 of record OZ010745.1, on the reverse strand, counting down.
TTTTGATTTTTTCAGGTACAGGCCCAAACCTTTCTTATATGGTTTTAAATATAAACCGCTTCCCTTCTTTCCGAGAGCGATGGCTTCCATCGTTTTGTTGTGACGCTCGGACTCTTGCAGTTTCTTTTGTGCCTCCTTAGTAGATTTTACTGCTCGTACGATAGCGCTAGTACCCCCCGCGATCGAACCTAAGGCGCTTAATCCAGCAAAGAGGGGTATGAGTGGCAGAAAGCCACCTTGTTTTGGAATAGGTAGAACTCTTGGTTTGCGGACTTTATTACGTCCACCCGTTTTCTTAACAGCATCCTTGGCAGCAATCAAGGCAATTTTAGCACTTTCTCGTATAACGTCTGCACTTTTATTTTTTTTTGCTAACGGTTTTAACGCCGTTCGTGCTTTATTTACTACACCTGCGCGAAGAGTTACAGTTTTAACGCCCATTCCTAATTTCCTTTTGGCTTTCATGATTCCAGTTACCGCTAGAGCGCTTGCTTTTTCGCTTAACGAAGAGTTCTTAGACTTAACTCTTCCCCAAGCAGATTTTTCCAAACTTTTATCTGCCTTATGTCGATCTTCTAACTTGGATGAATTCGAATAGGCAATGTCGTGCTGCATACAAGCTTTATCCAAATCGTTTATACCGATATCTCCTCTGATCAAACGCTTCTTCAACTTGGTGCCGGGACCGCAATATTTATATCCGGGTAAGTGTAGCTCAACAGGTAACTTATCTATAGCGCTGTTGATGATACCTCTACCGTGGTACATTGCTTAATAATTTTATCAGATCAATGATGTGTATATATATAGCCATATTAATTAGAGTTTTAGTTAGAATAATGAGAACCGTTAAGCAGAAAGTTACTTTACCAATTATAAATATAGACTCAGTTGTGGGGGATACGACTGGACAATCTGAAAAACATGGCCCGTTAATCCCAAATTCTGTAAGAGCTTTAATATGCGGACCCTCGAATTGTGGCAAAACTAACGTTTTATTTTCAATGCTTTTCCATGAAAACGGTTTAAAATTTGAAAACTTGTACATTTACTCAAAGTCGTTGTTTCAACCAAAATATCAAATGTTAAGTAACGTTTTAAGCTCGATGTCGGAAGTTGGATATTTTCCATTTTCCGAAAACTGCGAAATCATCGATCCGAGTGAAGCAAATAATAATTCAATTTTTATATTTGACGATGTTGCATGTGACAAACAAGATAAAATTAGAAATTTCTTCAGTATGGGTAGACATAAAAATGTTGATTCATTTTACCTATGTCAAACATATACACGTATCCCTAAGCATTTGATCCGCGATAATGGAAATTTTATAATGCTCTTCAAACAAGATGATTTAAATTTGAAACATGTATACCAAGACCATGTGGGCAGCGATATGAGTTTCGAGAAGTTTAAAACTCTATGTGCAGAATGTTGGAAAGAAAAGTATGGTTTCATTGTGATAGACAAGGATTCTGATGCCGGCAGATACCGCAAAGGACTCGACGAGTATATAATAATAAACTGATAATTACCTCAATCAGTATAGCGCATGCGTTAGCGGGGTGTGGTTATTATTTCTATCTCTATTGAAGTGGAGCAGTATAAAAAGATTAAGCAGTTATATAGCAATTGATATAGCAGTATAAAAGCGGTAGCTATTGAAGAGCGCCTGATATAGCGCGCAGTAAGCGGAATAGCGAGCGGTATAGCGGAATAGGGAGCGGTATAGTGGAATAGCGAGCGGTATAGCGGGATAGGGAGCGGTATAGCGAAATAGAGAGCGGTATAGCGAAATAGCGAGCGGTATAGCGGGATAGGGAGCGGTATAGCGAAATAGCGAGCGGTATAGCGGAATAGCGAGCGGTACAGCGCTACAAAAGCGCTCGCTATTTTTAGAGATGCGGTATAAGAAGCGCTCTCTATTACGGAACCCTTTCAATACGGAGAAACACAATGTTGATAAGGAACTCATAAATGTAAAGCATGCAATTCGCAAGAAAGTAATGGCTCTCAAATTGAAGCAATCCGATGATAATGAAATCTTAAATAAAACTTACAAGCCTTTAATTGAACCAATTAAGGAGTTAATAAAGAGTTCTACATTGACACCGGGTCCTGCAAATGTTCTTAATATAACGCCTCAAATTAAACAATCTCCTACGCAACCACCGCAACAGCAAGTGACTCCGATTAGACCTAAGAGAAGATATGGTAGAACTTCTACACCTACGAAACCAGAGGAAATGGTCAGCTTTGGTCAATATGAACCCAGTATGATACAATTTGATAAAACACAAGGAGGTTTAGAAAGAAACTCTTACGATGGTATGTCAGATGCAACCACACTTAGGAGGGAAAATTATAAACCCGAAGAAGAGACTTACGAAAGTAGGTTAGAGTCTTCAGATGATACAGTTGATAATACAGTTGATAATACAATTGATAATACAATTGATAATACAGTTGTTGAAAATAATGAAAACCCAGAACCTATTACTGAACGTGGTTTGAGAGAATATCTCGAACAGTATCCTAATGTTTTAGTGCCTTTACTTATTGGATACGTCAAAGATGCTGATAAAATTGTTTATGATCGCTCTTCGGTAACGGGAGTTAATTATGACATTGATACCAGCAAGATAATCGTTGGAAACACAGAGCTAATGATTGATGCGATTGGAGATTTTTATGTGAGAGGGAAAAAATTTATAGGTACTGATGGATTGTATGAATTATTATTCAAGAAAACTCCTAAAAATTATACCGAACAAGACAAAAGAGACTATTTTGAAGTTTTAGTGGCTACTAATGCTTTATTTAAAAATCATAATCCTGCAGAGCAACATCAGGGAATTGGTACAACAAAATATAAAATGTTAGTTAAACCTATGTTAGATGAACGTAAAAAAGCGAGAGCAATGAGAGTGAACGAGAAAACTGTGGATGAAGAGATAATAGAGGCCTTTGCTAATACTACTACTACACACCGTCCAAATCGCAGCAGGAGTGTGTCAGATGCCAATTCGTACGCAGGTAAAGGATTCGATTCAACATTAGAAGTTGAAGATATGCCCTTTCGATACACATACTGGGATAATCCTAACGAGTTAATAGAACGTTTGTGGTTGCTACACGCTTCACGTAGAGCCGGAAATTCATCTCACGCTAACGAGATTGCCTCCATCGAAGAAGAGCTGAGAGAAGCAAATATAATCTATTAATTTTTATTTTAATCTTAATATCACTATGAGTGTAGACAAGTTCGGACGTCATTCGTCGCAAAATAAATCATTTGCTGGTGTAAGAGGCCCGCCAGGCAACGGTTTTAAACGCGATGCTGACGGAAATTTCGACATTTCTCACAAGCGTTTGAAAAATGTTGATGCTCCTATCGATGATACTGATGTCACGACTAAGCTGTACGTTCACAACATTTCCAACTACCTCGACTCTAAAATTACAAATCTTCTCAAGAAATCTGATGATGATAAGAACGCTATCAATACTCTCTTGGAAAATTTAAACGCCGAAAATAAATCTGATTTTGATCATATTAATATCAAATATGAGGATCTCGATAAGAAAATTCAATTATGCATTAAAGACATTCCTGAAATGATTGAATCAAAGTTACTGACATTTAAGGATGAATTGCATAAAATTGAACAGAATATGAACTTGGTCAGCAATGCACATGCAAACTTCAAACTGAATGTTTATGATCGTATTGAAGTTATAAGTGATAACTTAACAACAACATACAACAGTGTAAAGGTTCAAATTAACAGCATTAATGATTGAATTCATGATATTAGAGAGCAAATAGACAAATGAACTAATTCGAAGCGACATTCAAATAAAATGGGTGGAGTTTGTTATTAAAATGAATTTGTTATTGGGAGCTCAAGCAGAGAGCATTAAAAATTGATTTCTTCGAACAAGAATGAGTAAAGTAAAACAAGATATTGTTACTGAAATCCACAAGCCCGCGCGAATAAATTTCTCTAGAAGACAAACCATTTTGAAAGGTTTAGATGATCTGTGGCAGGCTGATTTGGCTGATTTTATACTGTATTCTCGCGAAAATAAGGGATATAAACACATTCTTATTGTAATCGATTGCTTCTCCAAATACTTGTGGGCGGAACCTCTAAAAGATAAAAGCGGACCGTCAGTGAAGAGTGCATTTGACAAAATATTTAATGGTGGTAGGACCCCGAAAAACTTGCAGACCGATCTGGGTAAAGAGTTTTACAACAAGCATGTTGAAAATTTGCTTAAAAAGCGTTCGATTAATCATTACTCTACGTTTACTATTAAAAAGGCTGCAATGGCCGAGCGAGTGATACGTACTGTTAAAGAAATATTATATAGAGAGTTTAGTTTACGAGGCAAATATAAATGGCTTGATGTATTACCTGATATCACAAAAGATTACAACAATCGTAAGCATAGTACCATCGGTATGAAACCAAATGAAGTCACTAAAGATAAAGAATCGATGCTGTTGAAAACCGTTTATTCACACATCAAGATTGCTGGACCGCAAAAATTTAAAATTTGAGACTTTGTGCGAATCAGCAAGGAGAAAACCGTTTTTGCGAAGGGATACACACCTAATTGGTCCACCGAAATATTTAAAGTGATTTCAATTAAAATCACAAATCCTACTGTGTACCTGTTGGAAGATTCAAGGGGGAGTCCAATCAAAGGAGGATTTTACGCTGAAGAAATTCAACTTGTTAAGCATAATGATGCATATCTAGTGGAAAAAATTATAAAGAAAAAAGGAACTAAAGTTTTCGTGAAGTGGCTGGGACTTGATAAGACTCATAATAGTTGGATTGATAAAAATAATGTTTTATAATAATTTAATCGTATACTAGTTTAGTTTTAATAATAATAATAATAATAAATATATATTGTAACCCACACACATTGTTTTATTTATGTGAAGGAGTAAATAATAAGATTGATTTTTTTTTTTTAAACATTTAATTCATCAGGAGTTTATATTCATACATTCATAGTCATAATACATTTTACCGTAAAACATGTTCAGTGTTTCCATCATAAGATACTCGAGCTCTCCTTTTGTATCGTTCTCACTCAATAAGCGGATAACTTTACCATACAAATCGTTATCTTCGTGAGCTAATTTTAAACATTTAGCCATAATTACATTATAATATAAATCAAATTCATAGGATTTTAATAATGTTAATTTAAAGTTTATAAGATTCTTAAAATTAATTAAGTTGTTGAATGTCATTGAAGAAATTAATATTTTAAAATTCCGACACTCGAGTAATATAACATCCAGTTGTTTGTATGAGGTATATGAAATGCGGTGATCACAATACTTCCATGTGCCCCCATCTCTAATTTCGGTTATATTTATTTTGGAGAATGCACTCCATTCTTCTGCGGTGAAGAAAACCCCTTTGCGTCCAAAAGTACCATTATGGCCACAGTGGATTTTGATAATTGGTATAAATCCTAGTGCTGGACTTAGACCAATGGACACAAATTTTGTTCTAGAGTTATTGATTGCATAAAAGCTCTCTCCAATCAACTGCATCTCACGCTTGACATCATCATCGTATCTACGAATGCCTTCCTCCACTGGATCTTCGAACTTTGGGGGATCTGAAAAGAATGATTAGATTTAAAAATAAATTTCACTTGAGAAAAATATATTTAAAACTTACGTTCAATAATATCTTGTGGCTCCAGACTTTTCAGGTTAATCTGTTGCATGCGCACATCATCTAAATCGTACCCCACGTTGTAGAATTTTTCTGCATCTTTGCGTGTTAAACCGTAAGTACCTTCAGGGTTGATGTACTCGTATAATAATTCAGGTTGTAGATCTCTCGGTCGACTCTCCATATCCTCAACGACAGGTTTAAAAATAGAATTTTTTGGTGTCTCGATTGGATTTACATGAAGCTTTTTAACATCGTACTCTCGTTTTAAAGGTGTAGAATAACTCCTTTTGAGGTTAGACATTATGAACTCTATTGTAAATGTAGCTAAACTATCGTGAACTGAACTGCACAAACACTGAATCAACTGTGAAGTTTTTGCGTCATGATCACCATGTTATTACTAATTTAAGAATCAAATTTCAACCAATCACAGCGCTGATAAAGATTTAATGATTCATACTTATAGTGAATCACAAGGTTGGTATGATGATGATACGAATTTTCTTGTTGATTCTTGTATTATGATGCAATTTTTCTGTTAAAAGCGGATGTTACATCCTGTTACTTCTGATTATGTTATAATTTCCTGTTGAACATTGGTGATATGTTATCATGCATGTTGTTATGAAATGATGAAATAAAACACAGTTATAACATATATTTGATTTTCTTTTATTTAATGATTGTTAATATATCTTTTATATAATTTATAAAATACATATGAAATTATAATTACACATTTAACAGTCAAAATTATTTCTAGACTCAATATTAAATTTGCGTTATTACTTTCAACATTCGAGATTATTAAATGATTTGATACGTTCATTACGTATCGATTTTTATCGAGGAACATAAAAGTTGCATTCATCACATTTGACACCCCCGGAATCGTGCTGGCGTTGATTTTGAACGTTCTTGGATGAGTGGTATTGTCGAGGTGCATCATTTTCCACTCCAAAGGCCAACTATCATTGATTCCTCTATCGATGGTGGTTATGTAGCATTGTCTGGCATCTTTGGGTTTTGTGATGAACAAAGTTCCATTAAGCAAAGTTGATAAAAGTATGAATGCGGTGCTATTCATTTTCGGTGCTCTTGTCACTTTTTCTAGTTGATCGGTAATCTTGACACTTTTTGCAGATACACTTTTCTGCGATGCATCTAAAACAGTTTTTTATGGGCGGAGGTGGTCCGTCTATGTGGTCCTCATCGGTTGGAAGGTTGTAATGCTTATGACAAGGAAGTCTTATTTGGAAATATAAATCACTCTTACATTTTTCAGGCAGGAAGTCCCACAATCTTTCCAAATTTAGTCCATATAGCGATCGCAAATATTTTTCAGGCAGATATTTTACATATTCACCAGTTAACTTGCATTCATCATACAATTCAATGGCTTTATTTATACTTTCAAATAATTTTATTTTGACTTCGCTAATTTCATCGGAGCTGCATACCGTCGAGTTTTGCAACCAGTTGCTTTTGCAATTCATAATCACAAATAATTTTTTTAACATTTATAATTTGCCTTAATAGACTTTCCAATCGATAGTCTAATTGTTGTTTTTGTTTTTGCAATCGATTTTTTAAAAGGTGTCGTTTAATGAGTGACGTTCTTGACATCACCATTATCTACGACTAACTGATTTTTAAATTTAGTGTCTCCACTTAAACAACATATTGTTATCATTTGTTTCTTTATTTTAAACCATCCAGGAGGTTTTTTGTATTTTTATCGCTTAGGAGCGGGTCAAGTACAAGTTTTTATTTTAGATTCGTGACGTACGCGACGGGCGCTTTCATTTGAGTACCATGAAGGCCCTTTTTGCAACACCGGAAGTCGCACTTCCGGTCGCCATTTTTTATTTTGTGGTAAAGATTGTCACTTCCGGTCGCCATCTTGGATTTATTTTTGACACACCCTGTATATACAAAGTCTTTCGACCACCCTGTATATATGCTCGTTCGCTTGCTGCCGCTAGGTGGCTGCTGGTATCGCGCGTTGCACTCGCACACTTGAGACAAAACATTGGAATTTCCCCCTCTCATATTTTCCATCCTTCCATTTCCGATTTCTGGTTCTCACTCTCACACAAGGGGCTCTTATGGAGGTATAAAGACAGAGTGCGTATACCGGATGTCACTGATAACAACTGATAAGCAACTGATAAGCCCCGCCGCCCCCTCGTCCCGACACCTCGTCGGGCCACACCCCGCCCTAATTCTTCCCGCCAACACCAGCGACGGTGGCGACACACCAATTAAGCCGGCCCAGGTGTGGACTCAGTGATGGGCAGGTGAGAAAAGTAATTTTAGACCCCCCATGTAAACCTTATGGGATTTTGACCCAGAACTCTCTTTGGTGCACTACTAACATTATTTTCTTCTTGAGCATATTATTGATGAAGATGCAAATTGCATTCTAATGTTGAACAATATAAAATGTATTTGAAAGGTCCTTCAGACTCTCCTGGAATGATTATTGAAGGCAATATGATATTATTACAAGCTAATTCCGTCTTCTCTGTGTTGAGTTGAAAAACCAAATTATTTTTTCATTTTTTTGAAAGTCTTCATTTAATTGGAAACGTTTTCCAATTGCCACTAAAACCTATGTGCTGCTATACCCGGATTAGGACAGAGCGCTGCACTTTTCACGGCTGTTATCTTAAGCGCTACCTTTTTTGTTCTAGGATTTGCAGGTCGCCTTCGAATCTTTCTGAAGTCGTCAAAGTTATGACAAGTTATGCCACCCTATGTACATTTTTATTGAAAATAAAAAATAGGAATAAATAAAATTTATACTTACCTATCAAGTCAGGTCAATTTTTTTTACTGTTGATTATTATTAAGAAAACATGTTATGAGCAATATATCTGCTGCTTTCTAGGCTTTTTTTATAAATTCAATCAATTTATGTAATTCAGTAAGTCAGTTTGAAGTTACTCTTTATAATTAGTTTAATTTATTATTGTTTAAATATACATAAAATAATTTATACAATGACATGGTAGTAGGGTTAAAAATTAAGTGTTTTAGTCAACAGATGAAATACATATCAAATTTGATATAATTAATAAAAACGTTACCCATTACCATTATCAGCTGTTATTTATTTTTGTTGCTAGAGTTGCCAGAATCGGCTGTCTAAAAACGTTGAGATAAATTGTTTCACCACAATGGTACCATGCTAAAATTATTAAGTGAAGTAATATGATGTTTCAAGGGCAGCTTTCAGAAATCTTAATTCTGTCAAAAAAATCTGCACGTGTACAATCTGCTGTTTGTACACATTATTAATATACAAGCCACACGCCTTCAACGGGTCGTTGCATTTATACTTTATCAATACTAGTTGTAGTTAGTATAATAAATTAATTAGAAAATAAATAAAACACAATTATTATGTACTATATCACAAATATATTTAAACCTTTTCACATTTCCATATACTTTATGTTTTACTGTTGTATATATGCCATGTATTTTTTTTTTATATTCATACTTGTTTGTGATGTAAAGGGTAAAGGTTGAAACTAGTCACGGTTTAAATATATTTGTGATATAGTACATAATAATTGTTTTATTTATTTTTTATAATATAAACAATCACGTAGTAACGGCCACCACCATTCAATTTTTAAATTAATTAAGTTGTTTTACTTGTATTTAATAGTTAAAAAAGTTAACTAATACAATTGGCGCAGTCGGTAAGGTTACCAATAATACATTGATTAAACAGTTTGGTGTATTTTAAAACTTTGTGTTGGTAACTATAATACAAATTAATAAAGTGCGACAATACAACTTCTATCAAGCAAAGATCTTCCATGACAGACCCTAGACTTCATAGAATTAACTTCAGTGGCTATCCTGGACCCTCGGTTAAATTAAAATGAGTGACTTCCGCGGCAGAGACTTGGACTACTCTGACAGCCGCACATTCAGACGAGCAACTTTTTGACGAACCCTAGATCTTCGTACAATGCAAATTAAATTGCTAAAAAACTTAAAAATGTTATTAAAAAAATTAAATAATCTTTTTGGCGACTATTTAAGCACAAGAGATCAAAAAACGGTAGACAACACTTTACAAGCTCACGAATGATTTTAATATTAATGACGTCAAGATCGTTCAACCTAATACTAATAAATATAAAACTGTTTCTTTTACAAACAAAAATAATTTTATGCAACAGAGACCTGCAAATCAAATGAGATTTAATGCAGCTGTTACAACACAACAGTCACCAAAGGTTTTTAAACCAAACAAAAATTACCTTCAAAACAAACACCAATGAGTATGACAACAAGAAATGTATTCTCTACAAAATACAAAAAACCAGAATACAAGTCTCTTCCTAACTGGACAAGCAAGAGTTATTTAATGTCAAACAAGATATCGACAAAAATAACACTAGGAACAGAACATAGATCTATACTCTCTTCAGGAGCAATTAACTGACGACAATGCAAATAAGAAATAATTTTTAGAAAATCTAGCCTTTGGGAAAAACAGTAGAATTATTGAACATTGACAATAATATATTGCAATTACCGTTTATAAATATTCTTTTTCAAAATTTCAACCTTAAATGTTTAATCGACATAGGGTCGACAAAATGTTTTGTAAGACAAATTATTAAATATTTTCTTAAACATGTAAAACATGACCCTTATATTATTTCAACAGCGTATTGTTCAACACAAGAAAAATATAGCATCTCATATCATGCTCATTCATTATTAAATTAAAAGAATTTCCATTTAAATTTTATATTTTTAAATTTTATAACCATTTTGATTGCCTATTAAGAATCGATAACCTTAAATTAGTAAATGCAACATTGAATTTAAAAACAAATTAAATAATATTATCACATACAAAAATTAAAATCGAATTCAAAAATGTGTTTCACTATAACAACTGCATTGTATAGCAGAATCTGAACAAATAATAAAATAAAAGTTTCAAACATAAACAATAGAATTGCTATACTACCAGCACAAAACATTAATGAAATGAAAATTCCAAAAAAATCAATATAATTTTGTTTTTGCTTTAATTATAAATTCCAGTAGTGAATAAACTTATCTAAATCATTTAAAGTTATTATCATTTTGTCAATCCAAACCTAAACAGAATTTCTAGCAACACTAACAAAACTGATTTTTCAAAATTTAGATTTAACCGTTGCAATAAAGAAAATTTTCTTTTTTTTTGGACGTAGTGAAGTGTTGGCTTCAACAAGTGAACCTTAAGAATGCCTTACGCATAGCAATACCTTCCGGTTTTCTTCTCTGCGTAAATCCTGTTGTTATATGTCCTTGTCAAACTAGTCTAGATTTAGTAGTAGTTTGAGGTAGGCTGACTATTACCTCGCGGATTTTCACACAGAATCTGTGGCACGCATGCTGACCTCGGCCCTTCTCTCTTTATAGCTCCTACCTTTTTTCTGTCTCTTTTGTCTTTTTTTAAATTTTTTTTATCTGCATTGACATCCAGCTTTACACTCTCTTCTTTCTCCAAACCGGGTGTTATTTATTCTAATTATTTAGTTTGTCCTCAGATGCGTTCTTAGTTTTCTAAGTCTTTGTTCACTTCTTTTTCATTGTACTTTCTTTCCTTTATGAATAGTTTATGCAGTTCCATTAGCTGTATTCCTTTATTTTCATCTGGAATCACTTTTTTGTGTCCTCTCGTTGCCAGGTATATTTACGCATAGAGGTAAACAAAATCATGCTTTTTTAACTGCATTTTGCACATGTTACAATGACATCTAATTGCAGTATGTTTAAAACGTTGTCATTAAAAACATCTTGACAAAGCTCTTTTAGACTTTAGCCACATGATCATTTAACAATCAGATACCTTGTACGCTTTCCACTTGTACTTTCTCCAACTTCTTTATTTTTTCTCCGCAAACAAGCAAGATCGTTTGGTGGGAAGTTTAGAATCTACAAAAAAAAAACTTTGTCAACTTTATTGCTTAATATTCCTACCCACCACAAAACCACATATGAAACGCTACATTACAAACTGATGCGGTTGCCAGAGTTAGTAGATATAGGTTTCTTAAATGTAAATAATGTTTGCAAACTTAAAATATACTACTGAGCTCCAAACCGTATTACACTATATATTTTATCTATTGCTTCATAAATAGTTTCTTATAGTTAATTATAAAGAGCCAACTGGTTAAAACTAGACTTGGTTTATGTTGCGACCAATAACAGATAATAATTTGTTTAGTTTATTATATTATTATATTATGTTAATATTTGTATATTTTTTATTGTTCAAGATCAAAATAATTTGGTTGCTATGTAAACAAAATAAATTAATTAATTAATCAAACATCAAAAAATCTAATTTTCTTTAAAAAGAAGCATAAAAGCATGTCGACCAATACGAGCAATAATTTATTTTTAAACAAGAATTAAGCAATATATACTCGCAAACACTTGAATAGTAAGTAGCAAAATAAACACTATAAAACCAAAGCTAGACTTTTATTCAAAATAAAACCAGTTACAATAATTCTGCCGGATACAATTAAGGCAAAAACATTGGTCTTTCGGACCGAATTCTGATCCAAAACATCCATCAATCTACAACTTAAAGTAAAGCATGGCATCTAAAGAAAAAGAGAAATCGGATCTCCGAAACCAAAGAAGAATAGTCAAATCCAACCTCACACGGTTCAAATCCTTTGTGCTTGTGGGAGACTCAAATATGGAACAACTTAAGATCCGATTGGACAAAGCATCGACACTTCTTAGCGATTTTGAGATTATCCAAGATCGGCTGGACGGATTTTCCGATTCTGTGGATGAAGCACAGCAAGCAGAGTTTGAAAATGACTATTACTTCATAATATGCAAAGCCAAATCAATGATAGATTCCGAAGCACAAAGTGTATTAACAGAATCGACTACATCAACATCGTCAGTTAGCAATACACCTATCCGTCTGCCAACAATAGACTTGCCAAAATTCACTGGGCATTATGAAGAATGGCTTCACTTTTACGACACATTCAAATCTCTTATCAATGACAACGCTAACATGGCAGACACCCAGAAATTCTACTATTTGAAATCAACTCTTGAAGGAGATGCGGCACATGTTTTATCCGTTCTAAAAACTACCACTCAGAATTACTCCATAGCCTGGGCCCTATTAAAAGAAAGATATGAGAATAAGCGATTGCTAGTGCAAAACCACGTAAAGGCGTTCGACATTCCAGTTGCAACCTCATACTTCGTTAAGACACTTATTGGATTCTTCAACCAAACATATACGTGCACTGAAAACACTAGGTGAGCCAACCGATTCTTGGGACAGGCTACTAATTCACATTCTAACTACAAAAATAGACTACCTAACTCGGAATGGGAATCAAAATTGGAATCATCCCTCTTACCTTCATTTACATCATGGATTTCATAAAACACCGCTGTCAAATATTAGAATCCTTTGCATTATCAAGAGATTCATCGTTGGCTATAAAAACAAATAATTTCCATCCGAAGCAAACCAGGCTGACAAATCGTTTAGCGACTAGAATTGCAATATTGTGTCCCATATGTCGTAATCAACATTACATACAACAGTGCCAAAAATTCTTAAACTTGTCGGTTAAGGATTGCACAATTCAAATTAAGAAAAACCGCTTGTGTTTAAACTGTCTACGGCCAAACCACCAAATTGAAAATTGTAAGGGCAGTCTCTGTCGAAAATGTGGACAGAAACATAACACGCTAATCCACGATGATCAAGAAATTCAGTTAGCAAGCGAGAAAATCAAAGTAAATTACTCAAGCCATAAAGGCAATACAACTGGTGTACTATTATCAACGGCAATAATAAACGTAATGGACGTTTACGGAAGTTATCAAACTTGCAAGATATTATTGGACTCGGGATCTCAATCTAACTTTATAACCGAAGCCTTTCTTAAGCAATTAGGAGTGTTTAGTAATTAAACACATTACCAAACTGCCAACACAGAATATTGATGTCAGAGCATACACCTTTCCAAAGGGCATACAACTGGCTGATCCCGAATTTAACGTTCCTTTGTCCATTGACATGCTCATTGGGGCCGAGTTATTTTATGCGCTATTGTGTGTCGGTCAGATCAAAGCTTCGGAGACTCATCCGTTGCAGCAATGTCATAGCAAGTACGGACATGCAAGTATGCAATCTAAATATTACAAAGGCCAGCCTTAACAAATCCCTTACCAAATTCTGGGAACTGGAAGAAGTTCCGAGGCAAATATTATTATCCGACAACGAACATAAGTCAGAACAGCACTTCCAAAAAACAATAGCGGAAAATTTATCATTTGCATGCCATTCACCAGCGAACCAAAAAGGTTAAAAGATTCAAGGGCTTTAGCCACAACACGTTTTATTGCGTTGGAACGCAAACTATCCAAGAATCCCCAACTAAAAATCAAATATAGTAAATTTATAGAAGAATATCTAAATCTAAGACACATGAAACCAATTTTTAGTGAAAATGAAAACAGTGAAAAATATTATTTACTATACACTACTACAAAGCTACGAGTGGTATTTGACGCATCTGCGAAAACATCAAACGGTATATCACTAAATGACAACTTAATGGTTGGTCCCAAGCTCCAGAATGATATTCATTTAATTCTAATGAGATTTCGTTGTCACAAGTACGCATTAAAAGGCGACATTTGCAAAATGTACAGACAAGTGCTCATTCATCCTGATGAAACAAAATATCAGCGTATACTGTGGCAAAGTAGCCCATCTGAACCAGTGCAAACATATGAATTATTAACAGTTACATATGGCACGGATAGTGCGTCATACTTAGCCATAAGATGCTTACAAAAAACTGCTGAAGATGCACACAACGAATTCCCACTTGGAGCAAAAATAGTCTTGCGTGATTTTTATGTAGACGATTTGTTGACTGGAACTGATTCATTAGAGGAGGTAATTGCAATCAAAAAGAAAGTAAGAACACTGTTACTATCAGCAGGATTTGAAATGCATAAATGGGCTTCAAATTCAGAAGAAATAATTAATCATGTAGCAGATTATCCCACCAAAATTAATGAGTCAGATACAGCTGACAGCAACAAAACATTGGGCGTACAAATGTGGAGCAGTTCTATTGGCTACACTTATGAAATCTGTGTTGGACACACTTTATCTTACACCAATCAACGTCTACTATTGGACAGACTCAACAATCGTACTGTCATGGATAAAGGCAACCGATAAATCCTTTAAGTGTTTTGACGCAAATCGAATTGCAGAAATAAGAAAGTTAAGTAACATTGAGAACTGAAATCATGTGCGATCAGAAGAAAACCCAGCCGATCTTTTATCTCGTGGAGCATCATCTACAAACTTGAAGGTTTCACACCTATGGTGGCATGGACCATGATGGTTACAAGAAGACCAAGTTATGTGGCCCCCGCTTAGTCGAAATACCATCGTAGATAATGAAGACCCAGAAACAAAAACAAATATTTGCATGACACAATCGACAAATTCAGAAGACTTTACCCCTAATATTTCTAGCCGATTTTCAAGTCTAGCAAAATTATTGCGTGTTGTATCATACTGCATAAGATTTGCAGAAAACTGCAAGACACCTATGGCTCAACACACCGTTGGTCCAGTATCCACTGTAGCAAATGGCAAATACAAAGCGCACATTTTACGTATGAAAATAAGGCGTTACAAGCTGGTGATAGCTTATCAAAAGGAAGTAAACTAATAACATTAGATCCATATCTCGACACAGACAACATTATACGAGTCGGTGGCCGTCTATCACTTAGCAGTCTACCTAAATGTGAAAAATTTCCAATAGCGCTCCCTGCCAAAGATCCACTGACGAAATTAATACTAATGAGCCATCACGTCCAACAATTGCACGCGGAAACACAAGCTAAGCTAACAGCCATTCGTCATTGCTACTGGATATTAGGTTATCAAAGAATCGTCCAGAAAGTCATAAAATCATGCATCCGATGTTATCTATGCAAACCAAAGCTTGCTAGTGCCAAAATGGGAAATCTACTAAGACACCGCATAGAAGCAACAAGACCATTCATCAACAGCGGAGTAGATTTCTGTGGATCTATTTATATTAAAGAAAGGAACAAACGAAGCAAAAGAAAAGCAAAAGCCTACATCTGCATATTTATATGTATGGCTACGAAGGCTGTCTATATTGAGGTAGTCTCTGAGTTAAGCACGCAGACATTTTTAGTCTCATTAAAGCCTTTTATTGGAAGACGAGAAAATGTGAAAAACCTGTATTCAGACAATGGAACTAATTTTGTAGGCGCGTACAAAGAATTAACAAAACTTTACGAGCAGTTCAGGTGCGACAAGGCGGAATCAGAGATGTCTACAACATTACTGCACTACAAAATCCGCCTAGAGCACCACACTTTGGAGGCTTGTGGAAAGCTGCGGTAAAATCGGCGAAACAGCACATGCACCGCATACTAGGAAATGAAGTAGTAACATTTGAAAAATTGTCCACTATTCTAATACAAATAAAAGCAGTATTAAATTCACGACCATTGGTCCCTCTTTCCAACGACCCAAACGATGAACAAGTCCTAACACCCGGACATTTTTTAATCGGAGATGCGTTGACCGCTCCAATAAAACCCAATATAAAAGAGATAAAATTAAACAGATTCTTACGATGGCAACACCTAGAACAAATAAAACAGCATTTTTGGAAAAAAAGAAGACAAGAATATCTTGGACAATTACAAACAAGGTCAAAATGGACCAAAAACAAGAAAAACGCGCAAACAGGTCAACTAGTATTGATAAAAGAAGACAACATGCCACCACTTCAATAGATGAGAGGACGAGTGAAAGAGGTATACTCTGGAGAAGATGGAATAATACGTGCCGTGTTAGTAAGAGCAGCAAGAAAACAATATAAGCGGCCCATAAGCAAGATAGCGCCATTGCTAATAAGTGAATTAGAGTCAATTTAAAGACTAGCTTTCAAAACGAGCGGTATGTTGCGACCAATAACAGATAATAATTTGTTTAGTTTATTATATTATTATATTATGTTAATATTTGTATATTTTTTATTGTTCAAGATAAAAATAATTGGGTTACTATGAAAACAAAATAAATAAATTAATTAATCAAACATTAAAAAATCAAACATCAAAAAATCCAATTTTCTTTAAAAAGAAGCATAAAAGCATGTCGACCGATACGAGCAATAATTTATTATTGAACAAGAATTAAGCAATATAGAACACCTTGTAACGCAACAGTTGAATAGTAAGTAACAAAATAAACACTATAAAACCAAAGCTAGACTTTTATTCAAAATAAAACCAGTTACAATAATTCTGCAGGATACAATTAAGGCAAAAACAGTTTAATCTCCCGTTTTGCCAGAAACTAGGAGTAAAGTTGTGCATTAAATCTCTTCCAAACATAAGTACTTTGAATAATTTCAAAAATTTGACTAGACCTAGTAAAGTGTGAGTTCTTTAACAATACTGTCTTTTTGCTTATGGCTCGTCTATTACGACCAGCAAAAATGTTAGCAAAAGTAGTCTTAAGTTCTTATGTTTTGACAATAAAAACAAGTAGATGATTGTTTATGCACAGTGTCTAAAATTGTCGTACTACTAAGTTTTGAAAAAGTATTAGTTTCTTTTAACACATCTTGTTTTTAGTTATTAGTTAAAAATTAATTACATTGTTGTTATTATTTTACCTTTTTGAATTGTTAAATATACTTTATAAATTTTAAATCTTATTAAATTTGTGTATGAAATTTATTCAAAAAAGCAGTAAATTTTGTAGAAGCAACGATACGATCAGTAGAAACACAGCGAGTGTAAATGTACCATTTGATATATACAACACGTGGGATCTGCTCACAGTATAAGTTATAACTATTAAATCTATTACTATCCATCATCTAAACATTATGTTAAGGGTTTTCCAATAAGAAGTTTCATTTTAAATAGCAGGCTATTTGGACAGCTGTCAATTTTAAAACTATTATCATTTGACATTTGACAAGTAAAAACTACGCAAATATTAAAAACGGAACGATACACGCTTCAACAACGCATTAAAATTATTAAAATTTACTACAAAAATGGTGAAAATTTTTCAGTCACAGTTCGCAAAACTAAAGCACTTTTTGGTTGTCGTAAAGCACCTTCTTGGCCAGCAATAGTAAGCCTGGTGGAAAATTTTGAGCGGTTGGGACAAGTTTGTGATGTAAAAAATTGAAACCGTGTGCATCGCTCAAGAACACATGAAAATATTGCTGGTGTAGCCCGTAGTGTTGAAGAAAACCCAGGTTTGTCAACTCCTTGTTGATCTTTGGAATTAGACATTCTACAAACGAAAAAAACACCGTATTTTGCATAAAGACTTAAGTCTTACGGCTTTTAAAGTTCAGTTAACACAAGAACTCAAGAAGGTCGAACACCATAAATGTCGTATCTTCGGTGATTGGGTCCTTTAAAAAAATCCATAAATGATTGTTGAAAAATCTTTGCATCCTTAACGTGTCACTGTTTGGTGCGGTTTTTGGGCTGGCGGTGTGATTGGACCCTATTTTTTTTTTAATGAGGCTGGTGCAACTGTTAAGGTGAATGGATAATTTTTTATGGCCGGAATTGGAAGATATTGATGTGGACGACGTTTATTTTCAGCAAGACGGCGCTACGTGCCACAAAGCAACAAAACAACCGCAATTTTGCAAGAAAAGTTTCCTGACCGTGTTATTTCTCGAAGAGGTGATCAAAATTGGCCACCGAGATCTTGTGATTTAACACCTTTAGACTTTTTTCTTTGTGGCCACGTGGAAGATATGCCAATGCTCCACAATTGATTCAAGATATTAAAGATGGAATTCGTGAAGTTATCGAGAACATGCAGCCGCAAATGTGCAAATTGGTCATGGAGAGTTTCATAAAAAGAATGTGGTACTGCAACCGTAACCGTGGCGGTCATTTGACTGATACCGTTTTCAAATGTTAATGGCATACCTTCCTCTTTACATTGAAATAAACATTTATTGATTTCTTTTAAAAATTACCCGTTTTTTTTTTTAATATTAAAATGAAACCTCTTGGAAAACCCTATATAATAATCACATTTTAAGTATAAACATATTATAATTTAATATCAATGTAAAATAATAAAATGTTTGAATAATGACCTTTCCTAACCTATCTAACTAATCAGTGCAACACGCTATCAAACAAAAAACTAATTTGTTTATAAATTATCATGTTTTGTTTCTAGAACACATAAATTGTCGCAACAGATACATTATACTGGGAAATGATTTTAATGCTAGTAAAACAGTTCATCTAAAGTGTATGGAGAATGTGGCAAACTACGCAATGTTTTGTCGGTGAATATAATTCAGTTTTATATTTTACTGGGTAATCTTGGATTAGTCTCAGCTAATCTAGAAAGAAACCAAATTATTTTTAAAGATAAACATAAAAATAATAGTCAAAGATATTTTTGATATTTTATAAAATATAAAATATTTAAACTTAAAATAAAAAATAAAAAAGATAATAAAATTAATGCTAACCTAACTTCATAAGAAATGGTTTGAGCTACTGATCGTAAACCCCCTAATAAAGATTGGAGAAGTAAAAAAAATTAAGGCTGTATCAAACTATTACACATAAAATAAACTTTCAGATGTTATAAAAGAGATAAATAGAGATTACTTTTATAAGTGACACATCGCCTTCAAAATTGTGTTTGTGTTTTCAAGTTTATATTCAAAAGCAGCTGAGAAGTAGTAACACAAAGTTAAGCCCAAAAATATCGGTTCTTGTAACTGAATTTTTTATTGAAACATATACTGCTTTATTATCAATAAATATAAAAGATTTACATCAGCTCTTTTAAGGTGGTTCAATTATATTAAAAAAATTAACAAAGTATTAATTTTAGGAGCTGCATGAGTCATGCAATGCCATA
Organism: Tachinus rufipes; assembly: GCA_963932245.1. NCBI lineage: Eukaryota > Metazoa > Arthropoda > Insecta > Coleoptera > Staphylinidae > Tachinus > Tachinus rufipes. Next base: position 62,299,344 of record OZ010745.1, on the reverse strand, counting down.
GTGGCAATAAACAACGAAGCGTATATAACAAAATAAAAATCTATTAAACAATGTACATTGTTATATAAAACTTAATAAAAATCAAATTACTAGTAGAAACCAAACATTTTCTTTATTTTTAACTATACAGATTACCTTTTATCTACAAAGAAAGATGTCGTTTTGTGAGCTGTGATTTTATCAATCAATTCACCTATAGAAAACTTATCTGGTTATTTTTGAACCACCTAAAATTTTTCCGTTGCAAAGAGGCTTACAACGGTTGCATCTTAAAAATGCATGTTAGCTAACAAAAAATAAAAAATAAACAAGATAATTTGTGTATGACAATCTAAGCGGCCAAGGTATAAGACCTTTATGTTTAATCCAAGCGCCTTTTTGCATTAATGAATTAGAACATAATTTAAATTTTTGTTTAATCAATAGTGCTAAAATCTGGTAAAAGTTTAGCAAAATCAGTGCAGAGTGCGTGCTATTTTTAGTCATCAAAACCCATCAGATTGTTTGACAGTGGTCTTTTTGATCAAACTAGTTCAATTATGAACAAGAAATTATCAGGTCGTTCTTAATCAAGCAAGTTGATTGAAAGTATTATTTTATTAACTGCAAGTGTTAGTAAGAATCTAGGCACATTTATTTGCCGCCTTTTGCAGTAGCTGAATATATTGATGAAAAGTTTGCAGATATTTTTAAAAAATCTTTTTTATTTGCATTTTTATAAAACTTAATTGATTTACAATTGACACAATTGACAAGTTTAACTTACTGTTAAACTTGTCAATTGTGTGTAAAAAACACAAAAAAAGTCTTTTGCAATGAGGCGCATTTCCACTTGAAAAGATACACTAATATAAATCCACATGTTGTTCCTGTGAGGTTTTGTAAAGTTTTTTATCTATTTTAACCAACCCACTACAACTAAATAATGAAATTTACACAGTGGCAAAATTGAGAAGCAAATATACAGAAACGTAGTCTGTAACTTCTGTAAAAAGTTAAGAGTGTGACAGACACGTCTTTGTTGGTCATTTGTTGGATGTTCTAGTTATACTAAATATATTTATTTTATATATATATATATATATATATATATATATATATATATATAACACATATGGCTGGTTTAATATGAGAAAAGCTATCGACCGATGTCTTTCTGTCTTGAATGTTCTATTTTAAATATCGCAATACATACATACATTTATATTAAAATTAAAATAACTGCATTTTTTGAGTAAATAATGTATGTACTGATAATTATGTTTGATTGAAAAAATAAATCTTTGCAAACTGTGATAAGAATGCAATACTTTACGACTTAATAATTAAAAACTAAAAGATTTCTATACTGCAATTTGTTGCACACTAAGGGTAGGATTTTTTTAAACGGCTTCTACATCATTGTTTTATCTTCCACAATATGTTTTAATTGTTGCTTATTGCGATAGCGACGAGTCTTGATAGTATTTTTTAACAGGTAAAAGTTTAGCTGCACAGAGTTAATGATGGATGATATTTGGAAGTCTTAAGGCCGCTCACCAGCACGTTGAGTTGCCTACATTTTGAATAAAATAGAAATTACTCTAATTGACTTAAGAAAACATCAATCAGAAATGTTGAAAGTACTGATATGTTACAAACAATGTAAGGTTACCTGATAAACCGTATTTTTACCAGTAGTTACTTATAAGCACCATATTAAAAAAAAAAAAGTTAATATGCAATTTATATAATATAAAAAGTATCACCTAGTTAATAACAGGATATTTTAAGATTTTTTATTTTTATTATAATTTTGATTCAGTGCGATATAAAAACACTGTATGTAGTTTTATATTTCATATTTATTGTAGCTGCATCCATGTGCTCGTATCGGTCGCCCGTAGTTTTACTCGACAATTCTCTATACTCTATAATACTCCAACACCGTTTCGGGCTATGAGCGGAGAACAAAATAAACGCATGGTATCTACAATTGTTTTTTTCAATTCAATATACAATACATATACCTGTATTATTATATTCCAAATCAAATTTTATATATATATTTATATATATATATATATATCTATATATATATATATATATATGGCCATGTATGAGTCAAGTGTACGTAATGAAAATTTGTTTTTGCTCAAACCACTAAAAATAACTCCCTCTACATGAATCTTGATTATGTAAATTTTTTTCAATTTTTTTAGTGAGCTATTTCCGAGTAATATGCAATTAAAATTTGAAAAAATCGAGTTTTTTGAGTTTTTTTACATTTTTTGATCATTTGTAATTTTTCAGGATTGCATTTTTAGAAAAAAATTATTAGAAATTTTTTCTTCAAAAATTGTCCAAAGAATAAGTTTTCAAAATTTGTTTTCTTGAAATTTGAAAACTATGCAGAACTTTAAACTAAAATCCAAATTTATTTTTAAATGTCAAAGTGCCAGATAATAAAAGCTTTTACTATCAAAATCAATTAAAACAGAACTATTTAAAGCAAATGTAGCTATTGTATTGAGCTTAGTTTCTGTTGGTATACATAACGCAAAGAACTGCTTGTTATATATATATTATGTTACATAGATAACCACTTGCAGCCAAGTGGCGCAAGAGCGAGCTTAATGCATTTTTACGTGGCTTACACAACAATCTAGCTATTAGATTATAAAACCCAAGAAATTTAGAACGAGCTTTAAATTTTGTAATTAAAGAAGAAAATTTTTCTTATTCGCAAAATAAATTAAAATCGAATAATTTTAATAAAACAACTCCAATTTTCAATAATGGTAAATTCAATAACAAAAATAATGCACCAATAAGAAATTATCAACCTAATAATATGTTTATACCGAATTTAAATCAACAACAACAACCTTATCGTTTTATGAATCTTAATAGTAGTTCATCGGGACAACAACAATTTAATGCGTTCCAACCTAAAGTAAACAACACTTTAGACCGTTTAACTCATATAATAATTATCAACCACCACTACAAACATTTAATCATGGGGCATTTCAAAATAAACATGTCATGTCATATAACATCAGCAAATACGAAAAGAACTTTTAAACAAAATCCATTTAAAAAAACAGGAAATTAGATCTGATAAACTATTTCAACAAGAAGTGAATGGTGAAAATCTCTAATCAGATGACAACTATAATTATTGAAATTAATCTAATTATTACAATAACTATTATGACGACGGATTGTTTGAATTACCTGTTCATTTCAAAAATTTATAAGAAGAAAATTTCCAGTCAACCAAACGTAATAAATTTAACTAATATTATTAATTCTGCTTTACCATATATAAAAATACCAAATGTTAATTTAAAATTTATGATTGATACTAGATCATTTAAAACAATAATAAGTCTCCAAACCGTAAACAAATATTATACAAAATATGTAAAACAATCATATTTTAAAATTAAATCAGCTCATCAAACTACACACCATAAATATATTCTAACATACCACTTCCAAAAATATTTAAAACCGATGAGTATTTTGATTTTCATATTTTTGAGTTTAATCCTAATTACGACAGATGTTTAGTTAAAATAGAAAACCAACACGCATTATTAACTATCACTAATAGTAATGACAACAAGAAATCGATATAGAACCTTTCAATGTTATTTAAACGGACAATCATATTGATTGCAATTTGATTAATTGCATGGAAAATGAAAGTACTGACAAATTATTAAAAGAAAATTTAAAAAACCTTAGATGAGAACATTTAAATCTAAAAAAAAAACAATTTACCAATGTACCAATGTAGTGAAACACAAAATAAAAATTAACTACGATAATCCAGTTTTTAAAAAGGCTTTTAGAATGCCGTATGCTCAACAAGAAGAAACTGAGCAACAAATCAAAGAGTTATTAGCAAATGACATTATACAACCATCACATAATCTTTGAAGCTGTCCAGTAATCATAGTACCAAAAAATAGACGTTTTGGAAAAAAACAAAATATAGCATGGTAGTTGGACTATAAGCAACTAAACAAAAAATGCGTAGATGACAAATATCTACTACTACACATAGCAGATATCCTAGACAAGCTTGGAAAATGTACATATTTTTCAACTTTAGATTTTGCGTCTGGGTTTCAGCAAGTAGAGATGCATGCTAGAGATATAAATAAAACTGCTTTTTCAACACCAAAAAGGCATTACAAATACAAACAAATGCCCTTTGGCTTAAAAATGCACCCGCCACTTTCCAACGAGTCTTTGACAACATCCTCGGAGGAACTCAAAATGAAGCTTGTATTGTTTATTTGGACAATATAGTAATTTATTTGACATCACTTCAAAAACATTTAGAAAAACTCAGACTAGTTTTTGAACGATTAAGGAAGGCAAACTTCAAAGTACAGATAGACAAATTTATTAAAAAGGAAGTTCAATTTCTTGGACATATTATAACACCAAATACAGTAAAATCTAATCCAAATAAAATTTATGCAGTAGTTTTATATTCACTTCCAAAGACAACAAAAGAATTAAAAGAATTCTTAGGTTTAACCGGATATTACTGAAAACTTATAAAGGACCCATTTGCTACTCATCAAAAAGTCTAAATGAGTCAAAGCAAAGGTACAGTACGATTGAAAAAGAACTTCTGGCAGTCGGACCAGACCGTAAAGTACTTCAAGCCTTACATCTATGAACAAAAGTTCACATTATATTCAGACCATTGCCCATTAGTATGGTTATCAAAACTCAAAGAACCTAATTCCAAACTACAAAAATAAAGATAAACTTAAGAAATACTTCAAAAAAGGAAGCGTAAATACAAATGCTGACGCTTTATTTAAAATACAACTTAATATTAATGAAACAAAATCGTTATTCAATAATTGTGATGAAAAAATTTATAAACTTGTTAAATGATAGACAATTAGAAAATCAAACTTTACATTCCAAAAGTCAAAATATTGAATCAACTATATAAAATATCAACAGAAATTATAGATTCTAAGCCCAATCAATATTTTATATACAAAGTATACACAAAAGCAAAACCACCAAAAATAGAAGTATTTAGAAAAATAACTAGATATCACATTCAAATAAATAAAGAACACCATGAAGTCTAACAAAGAATACATTTCAGAAAAACGGAATAACTCGTTCATTTTGAAAGCAAAAATTTGTTCAATAATTTTTATAAGATTACACAAAAATTATTTAATAAAAATAGATTCAAAATAATATACTGTACAGAACAACAAGATTTATTACATAAGGCTGATCTAATAACTGAAGCAAATAAAAATCCAAAGTAAAACTAATCACCGAAAAATTGCAGAAACAGTTAAACAGTTACAGAGAAAATACTATTTTCCTTTAATGCAAGAACATGATGCAAACTTTATAGCAAACTGCAAAACCTGTAAAAGAAGCAAGTAAGAAAGAAATCCTACTCGAGTAGAGATGATGTTAACAGATACACCTCATAGACTATTTGAAAAATTGCATATTGATTTATATACTTTGGAAAACACAAATTTTTTGTAGATGCTTTTACTAAACTAGGTCAAGCAATAGAAATAAATTTAAAAATGCAGTTAATATATTAAATGCATTAATTAATTACTTTTTGTACTACAGAACACCACAAACCATCACATCCAACTAAGGAATATAATTTTATAATCACATAATAAAAAAGTTACTAAAAACCCACAAAATAAAGGTATATTTTACTACAGCTAACCTCCAATGGAATTAACATTAAAAAATTAAATTTATGAAAAAATTATCCTAAACTAAAAACATCCATAGACGCGTTTCGAGGTTTTACCTCTCATCAGTATGGTTTTATTTATTTAAACTTAATAATTGATTTGTAACTTGCTTTGTCAACATAGTTCACCACCACAATTCAAAGTGAATATTTTAAAGGGTGTATTGACTATTTATACTAACTGACTTAATGACTTCATTTAATGGCTTTGGTTAATAGCATTCTGAGAATTAACAAATAAACTATTAATAAAATTATTTTTAGATATTTACTTGATTGTAATGACATGAGAAAGAATTAAAAAAGGAAATTTGAAAATTAAAAAAAGGAATAAATTTTTTTAGCATAAATTATAATTACTATTATACAATTTAGTGTATATTAGAACATATATAAAATATAAAGAATTATATATTTTATCCAATGGAATTATTAAAAGATTTCATTCGACAATAGGCAAACATACTAGATTACTAAAATCAACCATATAACAGACAATCTAGGATTACTACCCTTAAAATTAGGAAATGCCCAAAACACAATGGATTATTGGACATTAATACAATTCTATAATATATCTACTTTAAGTTTAATAAATTAGATAGTAATTGCAATAAGTTAAACATAACTTTTTATAATACTAAACATGGAATTAGTTATACTAATGAAATGTTTAACACGAAATAAAACAATATTAAAACGTGGTGATCAACAGTTTAGAAATCTATTACTAGTAATTTAGATCAATCAGATGCTAAAAAGTATAATCCAGCAATTTTAAAATAAAATAATAAACAACAAAACATCAAATCTATTATTGAACACCAGCTCAGTAACTGAAAATGCTTTATCAATATTTAATGACTCAATAACAAAATTACAACAAAACCAAAAACTTTTGAAAAGCAAAATTTTACAAATTGGCTCTGCAATGAAACAAGTAACTTTCTTTCTTTTTTCAATCAATTATTGAAATAATCTTACAAGTGTTGAACAACATAGAAAACGCAATTGCTTCTCATAATGAGATAAAGAATGAGTTAATTAAAATAAATTTACAAACAAAACGGCACAAATTGCCATATTCTTTGGAAGACGACAATATTATCAATTATTATTCAATAATAAATATTATAGGATATATAACCAAAAATCAAGTTATATTTCTACTGAAAATACCTTTAGTATAAACGATACAGTATACATATTATCAAATGTTTCTATTACTAATGTTAAAACTAAACTTGTATCACACAATTATTACAAAAACCAAATACCTTATCTTAAGTGAAAGACGATATAGACTATTAAACATCCAAATGTAAAAATGTTAACAAAATAAATTATTTGTGTCAATCAAAAACAACAAAGTTAGTAACAAACAACAATCCTTGTGAAGTTGATTTAGTAAACTTCACAACTATCAAGATTGCAAAACCTACAAAATGTCATCTATCAAGCACAAAAATACAAAAAACTGAATGCTAACAAATGGATTATAACTGCACCAACCACCACTGTACAGTAACCAGCAAACGCCAAAAAGATGAAAATAAATCAGTCTTAAGTGGAATTATGTAATAACATTCTAACGCAATGCAAACTTCACATTAAAAAAGATGTTCTGAAAACTCACCAAACCAGCAGTCGACAAGTAAAACATATCAGTTTGCCCAACATCCAAATGCCAAAAAGTCCAAATGAAGACTACAAAAAAGCAGAAATGGTTTTAATCCAACTGGACAACATCCACCTGGACGAGCTAAAAGAAATAGATGTGCAGTTAAATCACGCAAAAATCTAAATTGATTTGATTTACTCTATAAACTTTCATTATGACAACATTAGTTTATATACTATTATTCTATTTACAATTATTATTATGTTGATTCTGTATTTTATAAGAAATCTATATCCACACCTAAGAGAAAAAGTTAATAGTAATGTAAAGAAGGTCATCAACCTTTTAATAAAAATTGAACTAAAAAATTAGGGTAATCAACCGTAATTTTTCCTCTTATGTAGGGTATATATATATATATATATATATATATATATATATATATATATATATATATATTGTGTTACATAGACAACCACCTGCAGCCAAGTGGCGCGACAATATTTCACACGCTGAATTAGCAATTGTAACAGATATAATTACTCAACATATTAATTTTAAGTCAGGTGTATATTTGATGTTAGAACCATAAAATAAATTTTTTACAGTAAACATGCCGCTTATGGCATCGACTACATATATCCGCAAAAAAGAATTAGAAAACCAAATTAGGGAAAGTAGATAAAAATGGTGTACCAAAAATTACGGTAATAACCAAGCGGTGGTGCTTTTTGATAACTTATAATACATTCAATTATAGGTTACCAGAACAAAATATTGTTATGCCTGAGAATAAAAAAAGAAATATTGTTGTATTTGTGACAAGTATGCTACAATGCTTTCTCTTACATTTAATCATACTTGCTACAAGAATCACAATAAAATTTCTACAAGTATGAAAAGTAATATTATCGTAGACAAATTTAAATATATAATGGATATGCATAGACTAAAATATATGCATATAGTAGGTCAATGATCAGTGTATAAAAAAATTATATCTTGTTCCGATTTGAATGTTTTTTTAAACATTTGAAACAATTATCAGGTAAAAATACTAAATTTTATTTTTTAATTTTACAAGATTTGCTATAACATAGTTCTATTTTTGCTTCATTTGCAAATTTGTTGATAGTAAGCTTATCAATTATCAGCATGGACTACCTGATAATTGATAAGCATTATATTACAAAAAGAATATATGCAACGTACGTTAAAAATAAAAGAAAACAAAAAACAAAGAAATTTATGTGAAATAAATATAAATATTTTTACATTATAGAAAAGTACAAATGGCCAATCTGAAAAGAAAATCGATAAAAGACATCATACATCATATATGAACAATAACAAAAAACTTGTTGTACACAATTTTGTGGTAATAATACTACTAAGTATGGAAGAGAAAATGAGCATTTAGCAGTTTATTAGTTTGCCAGTGAAACTAAAATGGATTGTTTACTGATAAAAACTATCTTTTCCTCAGAGCCTCTCCAGCTGGTATTATTAGCGACCGTAAACAAATAACCATTTACATAATAGAAATAAAACGTCTTACAACTATGCAGTTAAAAAATATTTACAATTATTTTTATCAGATACACAGGCAGTTGCAAATCGCTAATAAAAATGTTACTTTATTGTTTAGTCTCTTCTAATTGGTATAATTATTAAAAAGGTAATTTTGATAATAATATTAAAACGTAACAATTATTGTAATTTGTTTAGATAAATTGTGATTTTAATTTTTAAACTGATCAAATGGAAACAAAATTATTTTTATTTTACATAAATTGTCTATTGCCCGAAATAATTGATCCCCGAAAAAAGCAAAATTGCCAATAAGAAATCCGAGTTGTATTTAATATTATTAATTTATAATATAAAATAAAGTGCCATATATATAGACTATAATAAATTTTATTTAAAAAATATACAAATTTAAATGCATTTTGTTAAATCATAAATATTATTGTTTGTTAATAATATAAACATATAAATGCAAGCATCGGTTTGGTACACAAGAAATTAATAATAATTATTGTTTTTCTCATCATATTTAGACTAGTTTATTTAAAATGATTCAGTATTTTTCAAGTGTTTTTAAAATGTTGGTGTACGTGTGTATGGTTACAAAATATTTATTATCTATGAAAATTATAATAACTTTTTGAAGTTTTGATAAACAACAGCGTTACCAATAAGTATGCTATTTAAACAACAATTGTAAATTAATTAATAATATTTCATTATCTTATCTCTGAACTAATTATCCCCAAATCAATTAAAAAAGAATAAAAACAAACAAAAATACATTATTTCATTTGTCACCTTTATAGAGTAGCCTTAATTATTCTCTAAAGAAGCTTTTCTTATACTGCCATCACAAAATTGATAGGATTTATTAATAACCTAATAACGCTGAAACATTTGATAACTCAATTGTTACAAGTTGTCAAGTTTATTGCTTTGTTACGGAACTTGTATATGTTTACAATATTTTTAGATACTCACTGACTAAGTTTGATAGATCTTTTTGTTTGGGATGCAAACAAATTTATCTTTTCGGGCAACTAATATGATTTCTTTATCGGTATTCGTAAATCACACCCGATAGAATAAATGTCTATGTAATATACCGTATTATTTTGTCGTATATTGTTTTAAAAATATTCTTATTTTATTGTGCATTCTATACATTAAATAAGTATTAAAATTAAACTTAATGGTAGACAAGTGAAGTTAAATTTAATATTAAAATCAATTGTTCAACCAATAACAGTTATTAATATTTAACATTAATAACTAATCTATATCCGTTAATAGAAAATTTATTACTATAAAATAGTTTAACAATAATATAACAAGCGCATAAACTGCTATTGTAATAAATTTTACATATAAAAAAGTCCTCAATAAATTACAATACAACTATATTTAAAATATGATATAAATAACCTCATTACTGACTCAAATATATGCATATGCATGCATCAATTTAAATTTGATAAGATAATGATAATCTTAAACATCGTGTATGTACAGCTTAATACAAATCTTGTCGTCAGTGTTGAGTGGTGTCATGTAGTGTTCACATATTATTGTCTTGCTTCATTTAACATGCATTTCCATATCAGACTTACGCTTATTGTAATATTATTACCGTCTATAATAACAAGTGGTAATTTCAAATATTATTTATAAAGCAATGTGTAATTACTAATGTGGTTTTGATTACAGATATTGATTTTGAAAGTACACTGGGACATATAAAATCAAAAATTAGTAACAATGACCAAGAAATAAACGTGTTAAGTTTAATACACCGAATAATTCCAGAAAAAGCTAACAAATTTTTAGTACACATCGATGATCAACTTGGACCTAAAGGGAAAGATACGTTTCAGGTAATTTATTTTATAGAACAATAGAAGTTTATAATTATGTATTTTACCTAAAATTGCAGTACTTTTTTTATTGGTTTAAAATGCAAAGCTTTACCTTTTATAATTTAATTTCAATCATAAAAGTGGAATATTTGACAAAATAGAAATTTTCCACAACTTATTTAGCTAATCAATGTCGGTCTTACCATACATAACAGCACAGTTTTAATAACATTTGCCTCTAAGGTTGACACATTTTTTTACTAACTTCAAATGTTGAAGATTATAAAATATTGACGTATCGATGTCATAATGACGTTTTGCCGTAAGATATTATTGATGTTAGGTAGCAAATAGTTTAAAACCGTTGCGTTGTTGCAACTGATCGGTTAGTTACTTATGTATGTCAATTCAAATTCATTCAATAATTCAAAAATGAACTTAATAAACTAATGAAATCTTTATGACAGAAAGTGTTACTTTTATTTAGTGACATAAAATGTTTATTATAAAATATAAACAAAATATTGATGTTTTAAATAATATTCTTTAAACAAATATTTTTATAAAGCTTAAATATTTAAAAATGTTATATTTGTGTTTTAATAAAAAAGTTTAGGATGGGTGCTAGGTTTAAATAGAGAAACTCCAGCATATATTGTGCTGGAGGAAGTCAAAAAAGATAAGTTAAGAGTAGAAGCAGGAAAAAGAGCAATGAAGTATGAAGAAAGAATGAGACAGAGACACGAATGCAAAATATTACAAGAATGCATGAAAGAGAAAATGAGAGCAAGAAATGAAAAGCTAGGGGAGATTAGGGAAAATTATTACAATAGAAATGGATATGCGAGCCAAGAAATTGAAAGAATGAGAGAATCTGGGAGAGAGACATGGTACGAAATTATGGAAAGAGATAGAGATATACAAAAGCAAGAAAGGAGAAAGAGTCTAGGTACAACGCAAACTATGAACATATTATAGAAAATGAATTGCCAATGTACTTAGTGAGCGAAAGATATAGTAAAGATGACAAAAAGATGATTGCAAGATTCAGATGTGGTAATGAAGAGCAAGTGACAAGATTTTGGATGGAAGAGGATTTGAAAATGTGCAGAATGTGCGGAGAGACTAAGGAAACTATAGAACATATGTTGAAAGAGTGTAACGAAATGAGAGAAGAACAGATGGAAAAAAATGAGATATTGAAAGGGGACGGAAGAGGGGTAGAATGGATGAGGGCAGTTAAAAAACGAAGAAAAGAAATAGACGAACAGAGAAGAAAATATTCTTAATTGTGTTAATTTTATAAGGATTAAGTTTTATTATTTTGGGAAGTTGTAAATGTATTTGTAAATGTAATTTTCAAGGCCGAAAGGCAAGAAATAAACGTATTATTATTATTTGTGTTTTAACATTTTTATTACATAATATAACCATATAAATGCTTCTTTTTGTGTTTTTACAAAACTAAAAATTGTAATATTTATATTATATACTCTCCTAAAATTTATACTGAGATAAAAAGTCTATATTTTAATGAAGGGAAAAAGGTTATAAAAAGAGGAAACAACCAAGATGGAAGCAAAATTAGATAAAATTCTAGATAAATTAAAAAATCTGGAAAAAAAGAATAAATATTAACAACAAACACATAAACATAAGAATTGAAAAAGAAATTCAAGAAAAAAAAAACAAAATGAAAAAAAAGAAAAAGAAACGTAATAGAAAGAATATTGAAACTAGAAAAAACAAAAATCAAAAAAGAAAAAAAACAAAGAAATAATGTTGTAATAAACGGTCTGGAAGTAGAAACTGACATTGCTGCTTTAAAACTAGCAGAAAAATTAAATGTTAATTTTGTGTTAAGCAAAGAAAAGAAACAATAGTCAGATATCAAAAAGCGTGTATTAACAGCAAATAGCGGAAACAACAATGCCAATTCTATTCTGGAACGTAGCAGAACTAAACAATAAAAAAAAATATTTAAGATTACATTAGAACGTTTGACGTAATTAGAAGAGTAGAAACTTAGGTGAAAAAAAAGTAGCAAAAGTAAAAAAAAATATACAGTCAAAAAAAAGAAAGCAAAAAGTAGAATAATTACTGGAATACATTAAAAATTAATGCAGGAAAACGATGAGGAAGCAGATAAAACGGGTTATTACAACAAAACTTTCTGTTGGAAAAAAACTTTGAGGTACATTGTAAAGCAGAAAAATTAAAAATATAAAAAAAGCATAAGAAGAAACACTACAAAAGGCAAAAGAGAGAATAGTGATAATAAAAGGAGACTTCAATGCAAGAATTGAATTAAAGAAGAACAATAAAATTTTGAATACTATATCAGAAAAAAAAAAATCAAAAAACAGCCAACAAAATATAGAAGAAAATTTAATGTTAGAAATGATAAAAGATATAGGGTATTTGTTAAATAAAAAAAGCAAAAGATAAACAAAAGAAATATACATATGTATGTAAAAACAAGTGGCCAATTGGTAATTGACTACATAGTAGTAGATAAACAACCGTGGCAGAAAACAGAAACAAACAAAGTTAGAGAAAGAGTGGAATCAAATCACCAACCATTGGAAGTATATTTAACAAGTAATACAATAAATAAAGCAAAAAAAAAAACAATAACAATAACAAAAGTAATATGGTCAGAAAAAAAGATACAAAAAAACGTTGAAAAAAAATATATTTTACAAAAAACAATGTAGAAAGCAAAGTAGAAGTATTAGATAAAAGAATACAAAAAGCAACATTAAAAATGTTATTTGTACACATAAAAGAAAGATATCTAGAAGCAGAAAGCAGAAGCAAAAAAAAAACCGCAAAAAACAAAACCAAAAACTATTTGATAGAACCGACAGGAAAAAAAAACTTTAAAAACCAATTTTGCAACCTGAATAAATCACAAAAAACAATACACAGGCAAACAGAAAAACTAAAAATACAACGACACCAAGCAGAGTTTAGAAAAGAGATTTACTTAATCATATAGTTGAAAATAAATTAACTGTAAAAACAATTAATACATTGTTCTTGGACCATAAGATGACCTTTGATAGTGTGGATAAAAAAATTATAGTTATGTCTAAAAGAAAAAAGCATTAGTAAGCATCTGGTAAAAAGAATAAAAGATGTATATGCAAAAACGGTAAACAAAGTATGTGTAAATGGTAGAATGAATAAAAAAACTCTAAACAGCACAAGAATTCCCACTCAATCCTAATTTGTTTTGCTGCATATATTGCAAACACAGAAAAAAAATCTAAGCCTTGCACAAGGTAGATCTGTACCCACTTAAAAATAAGGTTGTTAACAAACGCACGTGACATAGTGATCGTAGAAAAAGAAGCAAAAGAAATGAAAAAATGATCAGATGTTTGGAAAAATATTTTAGAAAAAAAGGATTAAAAGTAAAACAAAAATTATGATGTTTGGAACAAGAAAAGAAAGACATAAAAAAAAGATTGGAAATAAGAGAAAAAACATAACAAAGAAGTAAAATCATTCTAACATTTAGGATATGTATTCAATCAATGCAAATAACAGCAATAATGAGCACATCAAGAATTAGCAAAAAAAGCAAAAAAAGTGGTAAGAATTTGAATGTAAGAAAATAAAAGGAACAATGTTTGATAGTATGATGTTTTATAATTTAGAAATTTGTGAGTGGAAAGAACAAAATAAATTAAAAGCAAAATACTAGAGATAAATACTGCGATTAAATAGAGAAACCCTAGCATACATTGTATTAGAGAAAGTAAAAAGAAAAAAATTGGTAACATTGATTGGACAAAGATTGAGAAAAAAAAAATAAATACAAAATTTTGCAAGAATGTCTGAAAGAAAAAATAAATGAAAGATATGAAAGAATGAGAGTAGAGTGAAAGAAATATTATAATGAATAAAAATGTAACTGAAAAGAAGTAAAAAGAATAAAAAATAGTGTTGCATGTACAGAAACAACGATGCGTGATAGAAATATAGAAATGCAACAAAAAATATGCAGTTATTATAAAAAATAACATTCCAAAATACTTTGATAATTCAAAGTACACATAAACAGAAAAAAGATTTTAGCAATATTTAGATGCAAAATGTGTGATGAAGTCAATGATACAATAAAACATATGTTAAATGAATGTATTAAGATAGGAGAAAAGAGCGAATGAAAAAAAATGTGTGAAAAAAAGATAGAAGAGAAATAGTATAAATAAGAAACGTCATGAAAAACGAAGATTGACAAGGAATAATATATAAATTGTAACATATAAATACTTATCAAGAAAATAAATTATTATTTGTATGACCATATAAATACTATTTCATTAAATCTTGTATAAGGTTAAATTTGTTGTTACAACACAACAAATATACTGTATCAGATTTATGTGTGTGTGTTATTTTTATTTATATTTGACTATGATAATCATTAACAGTTAAAATCTAAACCACAAGAAAAAACAATTATAAGTTTAATCATTATTTATGTTATTATATAACGGAATATTAAAGTCTTAATATTAAATTATAAACTTCTTAAAAAAACTTAATTATTATAACATCAATAGATAACATGAACGTATTATTTAAATTCTATGTAATATCTTACACAATTTATGACAATAAGTCTACTACCTTAAAAAAGTTGACTGAAATATAAATATAAAATGACATATATGTATTTTTTTTTAATTAAAGGTTTTTTAAATTTTATTTTTTTATTTAATTTAATAATAATATACACAAAACACTTTAATTATTATTATTTTATTTTAAAGTGCAAATGTTTTGGATATTAATAAAAAATAATATCTAGAATTATTTTTCCAAAATGTTTAATAACTGCATTTTATCCAAATTCTCAAATTGCTTGAGTAATGTTAATTCAAAGCTGTTCAATTGTTCAAGAATTGTTACTCTGGTACTTGAATAACCCTACACAAAATAATCAAGAAGTATAATTCGACCTAGGCGGCCAATTAACATCAGCTCATCAAGAAATTGTTTAATTGCAAAATCTCATTTTTAAAAGAATCTGTGTTTTATCCGCTGTATGGCAGTAACATTTTTGTCTTTTTTCTAAGATTCAATTAACAAACGTACGATACGTAATTATTTGGTTATAATTTTTTAGTCAATTGTACCTTATAAGTTTTTAAATGTAATTGTTTTTTAAAATGTTATGTAGAATGGATATATAATGTTGACTTACTCTGAACGTTTACAAACTGACAATTTTGGGTTTTTATTAAGACCAGCTTTAACCGCACCATTTTTTTTTTCTGATCGGGAACCTTAAATGTGAATATGTCTAACTTTTACTTATTCAGACTGTTTAACTTTCTTCAAACATGTGGTCTGTTAGCCTTTACTTACCCAAGCTGTTCAAATTTTTTTATAAAATTCTGAACAATTTTAACAGATGTTGCTATTTTTTTAAATGCGTACGGTTTTTTCTTTCAGTTTTAGCTAAACATTTTACAATTATGTAATAAATTTTTACAATAAATCATGCGTTTTTTGATCAACAATTGGTCTATAATAACCAAGCCAAAACTTGCAACTTTAAAACTTTAACATCCTTTACTACATAACCTATACATGTGCAAAAATAATTAATCAAAACAAATGCAATAAGTAAGTATATAAACAATTTTTGGTAAATATTGTTTAATAAATGCGTCATTTTTGAGTGAAGTGAGACAATGTGTTATTATTCTTAAAACATTTGCAAATGAATTAGCTCTTATTTTGACTAAAATATTTGCTTTATCATAGTTATCATACAAAAATAAAACACTCCCAAATTGTTGAAAAACTGCAAATGTTAAACCTATTCTTAAAAAAAGAGACAAGTCGGATTCTTCAAATTATAAACTAATTACATTATTGTCAAATTTTTTTGAAAAATATAATTATTTTCACATTCAAGTTCTTAGAACAAAATAACATCATCTCAAATACTCAATATGAAATTCGATCAAAACGTTCGACAACAGATTTTCTGACTTATGTTAGTAATAATAAACCTTAAAGTAGCTCTAATACCATGCTAAAGCATTTGATAGGGTAAAGCATTCTAATCTTATCAACAAGCTTTATTGTATAGATCTTGATCATACATTTGTAAATTTTATCAATAGTTTTTGTGACAATAGAAAAATTATAGTTAGAATTAATTTATTTTTGGTATACATTAATATAATTTTCAAATAACTAAAAATCTTATTCATAGTTTTGCAAATGATATCACCCATTATACTTCATACTTTTTAAAAACCATACCAACAAATATGGCAGATCATCTTAAAATTAAGTTAGAATCTGTAGCATCTACAAACAAACACTTTAAAACAATATTTAAATGGGACAACATGGTAAATTTTAACAAAAACAACTCAATTTTTTACTGTTTTAAAATTAAAATCCGAGGTATGATCACTACCAAGTATTAAACTAAACAACAAATCAATATATGATAATCTTCTTCAGTTTGTCTTCTAGGGGTTACAATCTTACATAATCTTTTCTGGAACAACCATCTTGTTAACATAGTTTCAAAAGTATTTATTAACTAAGATTTGTTAATAGATGTAAATAGTTTTTTACTTCAGTTCAGCTTTTGCATATTATATATAAAAAAAAATTATTACCGTACGTTTGACACATAGAATAAATTTTCAAATTTAGTATTTTCCAAGATTTATATGGCGCAAATATCAATGTTCACAGACTGCTTAAATCTAATTTTTATTGAAATAGTTTCAGCAAATGTGGTTTTGTTTGTTGAATATAATTTTATGTTGTAACATATTTAAATACCACATTTTAAAATTAAAAAAGCACTAACAAAAACACAATGTGTGATCAAGTTTGCACAAGCACTAAATATTTGAAACTTGTTAAGCCAAATATATTTGACGTTGTATGTGTGATTTTATTCTTTACAATGCTTGATGTTTTTTTGTAAATAAATCAAAACTAAAACATTGTTATTATTTCTTTCTTTATTTATTATTTCTTCGTCCTTCAATGATTGTTGAATGTAATTAATTAAACGGTATATAGGACTTATTTTTTATTTTTTAAAAATACATACAAAATGTGAACGTTTCGAATCACTTCTGGATTCTTCCTCAGCACTAAAATATATAAAAGATGATGATATGAAACATATTAAAAACATATTAAAAAAGATTTTACAAACATATTACAACCACATTAAAAACTATTAAAAACAATGAAAAACAATTAAAAACAATTAAAGACACTTAAAGACATATTAAAAACATTTGTTAATTTGAATAAATTTTATTTTAAAAAATCAAATGACTTACCAATTTGTTATAAATTGATTAATTTTGTCATTAACATTGATTTCATATCTTTTCTAAATTAAATTGAAGAACATTATTATTATTTTTGCAGGGAGATGTTGTTCCCTTGGCCCGTATAATTGGAATGTACTATTATTTATTTCTATTCGATATTTTTGTTAAATTTATAAAAACTATTTTCTATAAAACATATTGGATACATATTTTGTTAGTGTTTAAAAAAACTTAGACAGAGAAGGAGACATTGTTTCATTTATCATTTTTACATTATTTAATTACTTATTTTCAGGAATTTATGTTTATGATTTTTTAATAATATTATGGTAGATTATACTTAAATTTTCCACATCTGTTTGGAAATTTACATTTGGATATTTTTTTATGTGAAGTAATTCACTGATTAGCCTTTTCCTATAAATCGGTTCAACATCTAATATTTTTGTCTTTCCATAGTTAAAATGATGGCCATCCGTCATGTGGTGTGATGATAGACCTGTGTTATTTTTTTGATTAATGCAATCCCGTTTATGTTGATTAATGCGGTCATTTAATTTTTGTTTTGTTTGACCAATATATTTTAAATGGCAATTATTGCAAGGGATTGAATATACTACATTTTTTTTATTGAAATCTGGTGTGCGGTCTTTCAATCGTGTGAACAATCCTCCAACACTCTTAAATGTATTGAATGTAATTTTTGTGTGTTCATCTATTAATATCGTTTTAATTTTATATGATAAACTTTCTATAAACGGAATGGAGAACCATTTTAGTGATGGTGGCGGTTCTATTATAGTTTTATTTATGTTACTTTCAATTCTACTACGATTAAGAACAGATTTGATTAATTTAATTGGATAATTGTTTACTTGTAGTTTTTTAAAAAACAGATTAATGTTTTTTTTGTGAAATTTTTCATCACTTAAGGTAAATATTCTTTTAAAATTCATTTTTATTATGTTGATTTTTTGTGAGATCTGGTGGTTTGAATTGAAATTAAGAGTTCTATCGCTATCACAGGGTTTTTTATACAAATCAATTAATATTTTGTCGTTATCTTTAATTAATAGTAAATCTAAAAATGGCAATTTATTATCTATTGATTTCTCTATGGTAAAATTAAGTGAAACATGAAACTGATTAAATTTTTTTAGTAAAATTTCTACTTTGGATTTGGGTAATATGATTAATGTATCATCCATGTATATAAAAAGGGCTAAAATTTCAAAATTTAATTCCTTTAAGGTAACGTTAGCTACTTCATTCATTACTAGCATTGCTAAGATCGGACTAATGGGACAGTATTAAGTCTTTTGGAATGTTAGTAAATAACGACTCTACATCCAATGAAATAAGGGTGTGATCTTTAGGTATTTTTAGTTGTTTTAATTTATCAACTACTTCGTACGAGTTCTTTACGTTATATTTAAATGTTGGAATTAAATTATTCAATATTGTTGTAAAATATTTTGAAATTTTGTAATTCGGGGAATCAATGCAAGACACTATTGGCCTGAAAGGTCTATTTGTTTTATGAATTTTTGGTAACCCATAAAGCTTTGGTAAGTTTGTATTTTTACATTTCAATGACTTATAAAATAAAATTAATTAGGTTAGTCAATAATAAAATTTTCTTATTGCGTTGTCGAAGAAATAATATCATGCCGTCACATATACAAAAAAATTTCAATTGCACGTCTTTAAATCTTCATATAAATAAATATATAAATAATAAACTAGACAAAATTGTAAAATCTTTTAAACTAAAAATACTTAATATAGAAATAGAATCCATATTTATAAAAATTACTCAGCTACACCAAGATATAATTGTGATAAATTGTAAATTGAAGGAGATTGTTCCATATATCATTTTGCATAATTTTGAAAATAATTTCTTAATTAATAAAATTACACACACAATTAAAACTATAAAAATAAAACAGACTAATAAATTCAATAAATTGGTTGCCAATAATAATGTTTTTGTCTCGACATCAAATCCTTCATTCATAGAAAACACAACCAACATAAATATCCCGGAATTTGCTATGAATATACTGAACAAAGGACCAAAATTTTCTATAACTTACAAACGGAACGAAATGCCCATTTTTTCATTACTAAAATCTATTGAAAAATCAAGTACAGTTGACAAAGAAAACTTAAGACTGAAGTGTACAAATGTTATTACAAACCACCTTAATAATATTAATCGTGACAGACAATCCTCCAACACTCAAAAAGAATTTGATTACACCAAACGTTTTCTAAAAAATAACCCGGATCTAATTGTTACTAAGGCAGACAAAGGTAATAAAACAGTAATATTGACACGAACAGAATATGTAGACAAAATGACAGAGTTATTGTCCAATAAAAACACATATCAGTTGTTAAATAATGATCCTACATCAATGATGGAAAAAAACAATAAATTCACACCTAGATAAATTGTTGACTAACAAATATATACTAGATCCAGAATATAAGTCATTGAAATGTAAAAATACAAACTTACCAAAGCTTTATGGGTTACCAAAAATTCATAAAACAAATAGACCTTTCAGGCCAATAGTGTCTTGCATTGATTCCCCGAATTACAAAATTTCAAAATATTTTACAACAATATTGAATAATTTAATTCCAACATTTAAATATAACGTAAAGAACTCGTACGAAGTAGTTGATAAATTAAAACAACTAAAAATACCTAAAGATCACACCCTTATTTCATTGGATGTAGAGTCGTTATTTACTAACATTCCAAAAGACTTAATACTTAAAATTATAAATGATAGATGGTCAGTTATTTCTATGTACACAAACATTGATAAAACTTTATTTTCAGAAAATATATCAAGTTTTTTTTGACCAAAGTTACTTCCAATTCAACTACAATTTTTATAAACAAACATATGGAACACCAATGGGATGTCCCATTAGTCCGATCTTAGCAATGCTAGTAATGGATGAAGTAGCTAACGTTACCTTAAAGGAATTAAATTTTGAAATTTTAGCCCTTTTTATATACATGGATGATACATTAATCATATTACCCAAATCCAAAGTAGAAATTTGACTAAAAAAATTTAATCAGTTTCATGTTTCACTTAATTTTACCATAGAGAAATCAATAGATAATAAATTGCCATTTTTAGATTTACTATTAATTAAAGATAACGACAAAATATTAATTGATTTGTATAAAAAACCCTGTGATAGCGATAGAACTCTTAATTTCAATTCAAACCACCAGATCTCACAAAAAATCAACATAATAAAAATGAATTTTAAAAGAATATTTACCTTAAGTGATGAAAAATTTCACAAAAAAAACATTAATCTGTTTTTTAAAAAACTACAAGTAAACAATTATCCAATTAAATTAATCAAATCTGTTCTTAATCGTAGTAGAATTGAAAGTAACATAAATAAAACTATAATAGAACCGCCACCATCACTAAAATGGTTCTCCATTCCGTTTATAGAAAGTTTATCATATAAAATTAAAACGATATTAATAGATGAACACACAAAAATTACATTCAATACACTTAAGAGTGTTGGAGGATTGTTCACACGATTGAAAGACCGCACACCAGATTTCAATAAAAAAAATGTAGTATATTCAATCCCTTGCAATTATTGCCATTTAAAATATATTGGTCAAACAAAACAAAAATTAAATGACCGCATTAATCAACATAAACGGGATTGCATTAATCAAAAAAATAACTTAGGTCTATCATCACACCACATGACGGATGGCCATCATTTTAACTATGGAAAGACAAAAATATTAGATGTTGAACCGATTTATAGGAAAAGGCTAATCAGTGAATTACTTCACATAAAAAAATATCCAAATGTAAATTTCCAAACAGATGTGGAAAATTTAAGTATAATCTACCATAATATTATTAAAAAATCATAAACATAAATTCTTGAAAATAAGTAATTAAATAATGTAAAAATGATAAATGAAACAATGTCTCCTTCTCTGTCTAAGTTTTTTTAAACACTAACAAAATATGTATCCAATATGTTTTATAGAAAATAGTTTTTATAAATTTAACAAAAATATCGAATAGAAATAAATAATAGTACATTCCAATTATACGGGCCAAGGGAACAACATCTCCCTGCAAAAATAATAATAATGTTCTTCAATTTAATTTAGAAAAGATATGAAATCAATGTTAATGACAAAATTAATCAATTTATAACAAATTGGTAAGTCATTTGATTTTTTAAAATAAAATTTATTCAAATTAACAAATGTTTTTAATATGTCTTTAAGTGTCTTTAATTGTTTTTAATTGTTTTTAATTGTTTTTAATTGTTTTTCATTGTTTTTAATAGTTTTTAATATGGTTGTAATATGTTTGTAAAATCTTTTTTAATATGTTTTTAATATGTTTCATATCATCATCTTTTATATATTTTAGTGCTGAGGAAGAATCCAGAAGTGATTCGAAACGTTCACATTTTGTATGTATTTTTAAAAAATAAAAAATAAGTCCTATATACCGTTTAATTAATTACATTTAACAATTGTTATTATTGTTGTTATTCTGAAGTCACACAAAAATATTTTCATAACATAAATTGATATTTAAATAAATTGGCTCTAAAGCTAAAAATAACATACATTTATTTAAAAAAAAAATATTTTGTGTGGTTAACATACTTATAAAATAATGATGACTAGTTTGAATGCAGGTTATATATTAATATACGTTTTTAGCAATTTTTAACAAATTTTAAATAATAAAAACGATTTGTACTGGGTATTATAAAATAAATATAAAATAATTACTTTTCTATGCAGTTTTTAACAGATTTCAGAAAATGAATGCGTTTCTTAAGCAAATTTTATACAAGAAACATGTTTTATGACCTGTTATTTTTTTGTGCGGATATTACGAGATAAATATAAATTATTAATTTTATACACTAAAAACAATTTTTGCAAAAGCTGGATATTTATGACAAATACAATTTTTGGTTTTCCTTAAATTAAAATGAACAATAAGTAGTTTTTCTTACAAATTTCAGCTTTTCTAAATTTCAAAACATAAAACAAATTATGTTTCACTAAATTTTGTGTAAAAAACTGCTGGTAAGACAGTGATTTGGTACTCTTAAAATTTTTGCTAGCGTTTTGGTATTAAAACCAGGGCGTAACAATTACACTCTTGCAAAATTATTTGGCCAATCAGCTTCACATCTTTTTTTAATTGCATCAAGAGTTGAAAAAAAAGTCATTACTGTTACTGTAAGGGATTTAACGGTCGAAAAAGTGATTGTTAAAAACTGTTTTCAGAAATATAGTAATTAACAGACTTATACAGGTATTCAATGATTGTGGTTTCTATACAATAATATAGATGACATAATGGTTCTGTTAAGCGGTAAATTTAACGGCTTACTCTGCAACTTAATGCAAAAAGTCTTAAAAATAATCAAAAATTGGTGCAAAAACCAGGCTCTTACGGTTAACATTCTAAAAACCAAACTGTATTTTTTTACAAAAATAAAAATTAAATAACTAAACTTACCAAAACTCCTAAATACTCTACTACCGGTATCAACTGAGGTAAAATATCTTTAGGTAAACAAGCTTACAATGCAGAGCTGTGAAAAAACCATGGGGACTGTCTTCAAAGATAGTGCTGTACACAGCCGTCATAAGACCTATGGTCACATATGAGGCATTAATATGGTGTCCAAAAGCTAGAGATAAAACGTCTGCAAGCAAACTAAATCAGTTGCAATAAATTGCATGCCTAAGTATAACAGGTAGCATACGGACAACACCAACTGCAGTTACAAAGGCAATATTGTGTCTGTTGCCCTTCGACATTTACATCAAAGAGATAACATAGAGGCGGACGAGTTGGCGCTTAAAAAGTCAACTTTCATGGCGTACCTAAGCCCTGGACCGCTTTACAACTCAAAAGCTTAAATAACCTACTAAAAATTAACACGCACAACGCACTGAGAAAACCTTGCGATAATACTTCGGGCTGCAGACAAAAATAACAGCCAATTACTACTTACAACTGTCTAGAAAAAACTTGCAAGTTATGACAGGAATCTTGGCAAGACATTTCCAACTAAGAAAACACATGCTCACAATTGGTATTGAAAACAATCCAACGTGTAAAGAATGTGAAATAGACAATCAAACACGTGCTATGTACATGTTAGGCCCTATCATACAATAGAAAGTCTATGTTGAGGAGCCTCTGTATTGACATGATCAGTATAAGAAAGAACTCTCCAAACGTTAAAAGGTGGTTGAATGCCAAAACAACAAAGTGAGGTCGCTATTAGAAAAGGTACATAAAGCCTAATGATGCCTACGTGCATTAGACTTTGGTTTACCTTCCAACTTTAATTCCAGAATCTAAAACTTGCAAGCGTTCATGTGGCAGCAATGTATTAAATGGTTTTATTATCATTACTTACAACATTTTATTAAATTTAAATTAATTTAAAGAATCTATATTAAAATATAAATTTATTCAAAACCGTCCAGAGTAAAATTATTATATTTATTGATTCACTTATCGGCATAAAATTCAATTTGATCCATCAATAATTTTTAGCAAAATTTTGATTAACAAACAAGTTTATTTTGATAACTGTTTATTATTTTGAATAATGTTTGTTTATTTAATAACAAAAATAAAGCAAAATTTTGAATAATGATAAAAGATTAAATTAAAAATTTCAAAGAAATTTCAAAAAAAAGTTAATAACGTGTGTTGCTTCCTTAAGCTCAAATTACAGCTTTGACTTTTCTTAGCATTATGTCAACAAGGTATCAAATAGCGTTTTCATTTCTTTTACGTAAAGCGCTGCATTTTCCCACAATGTCTCAAACATGTTTGATTAGATTTAAATCGGCTTAGTTTGTGGTGTATCATTGACAATTCTGGAAATGTGAAAACGGGCATTATCATGCATTAGCATAGAGATATTGTTGAGAACTTTTTTAATGTACATTAGACTAATTAGTCTAATGTAGTCTATTGTTTAATAAAACCTGTTTATAAACCTCTGCACATTATCTTTAAAACACCAAAAACCCAAGTTGCGTAATACAGTGGCTGCCTATCTTAAATAGCAATAACTTAAGTAGAGGCGGTGGTTTATTTTTCTCCTACATTGTTTTTCCATGTCTTCAAAGGTCGTCCTCTTTTTTTAGGTTTTGTTATTCTTGCATTGCATACTTTTTTTGTTTGTCTATCTTCTGGCATTCTTTCTAGATGTCCATACCCTGCTAACTGTTTTTTGTCTATTGTATTGTGTATGCTTTCAACTTGAAGATTCTCTCTTATTAGTTCGTTTTTTATTTTGGTCATTTTTGTTACACCTTTTACACTCCTTAGATATTTCATTTCCGTAGACTGTATGCTACTTTTATCATTTTGATTCGTGGTTAGCTTCCGTGTATTAGTGTTGGTCTTGGTGTTGGTATTTTTGTTTGTTGTTTAAAATCACTTTATTTATTAAGTGATAACTTCTGTTTGTTGTCTGAATTATTTTGTTTATTTCATATTCCGTATTTTCTTTGTTATTTAAAGTAGCTCCTAAATACTTGAAAGACTCTTGTTCTATTTTTTTTTTTTTTATTTAGCTTTATATCTGTTTTTATATTTTTCATTTTTTATTATTATAGCTAAATCATCAGCAAATGCATACTCTGCTATTGTAATTCTTTTGAGATTGTAATATCTAATTTCCACTTTTTTTTGTTTTATCTTTTATATTCTTTAATATATCATTTAAGAAAATGATTTATAACCATATTTTTATTGTAAAAGCACTAGCATACTAAATTTAATTTGATTGAAAACAATACTACACAAAATGATAAAAACTGTTAAAGAAGTAAGCACAACATTTCACAAAAAGGGTTTTACAAAAACATAATCACCAAAAACAATTAATTTATATAGAAATACAAAAATTGATTTTATCACACACTTATGTTAGAGAGTGCTACATTATTCTTAAAATGATTATAAAACATATTTGAACTAATGCGCATATTAAAATAAAAGTTTTGCTAAAAATTATGCCGGCGAGTGTATTAATTTATAATCCATCAAATGCGCTTCAGATGTGGTTATGTGCAAAGTATAAAATTTGCGCCACCAAAATCAAACCAATCATAGCAATCATGTAGTTGAAGTCTTCAAAATTGTTTTTGGTTTGACCAAATAGTTGCGTTTAGTGGCACCAATTCAATGAATGTGATTAATAACTTGTTCAATTTGTTAAAAGCATCTTACATTTTCGATTTTTGACAAATATTTTCTAGTGCGTTTGTCAAGTGTGAGACACTATTAACCGTGAAATTGAAAAATATTGCAGAGATTTGAATTGAAATATTTTCTTAAATTTTTAATCTACAATAAAATTGATAATCATTTGTGCATTTTACAGACTTTTAAAACTGAACTTATGTTTAATTCAATATACAGAGTTTGAAAAATGTATAGAAGCTAGTATATTAGCTGCATTTTAAATTTATTTCAAAAATATTTTGTTTGTAATTTTTTTAATCTATATAGTATTTTGGTTATAAATATAATAATATTGCTAGAATGTAAGGAAAATGTATTATTATGTTAGCTAGCTAACAATATGAACTGTTATTTTAACAAATCTTGCTAGCTACCAATATGAACTGTCATGATAACAAATCTTGTTTGCTGACAATATAAACGGTCATCATACCAAGAGGCGTGGCAAATTTCTAGATAAAATAATAATAATATACATACATATGTATATAAAAATTTATTTTGTTAAAGTTACTGTTCATATTGTAAGTAATCAAGATTTGTTAAAATAACAAGTCATTTTGTTTGCAAGCAAGATTGTTAAAATGACAGTTCATATTGTTAGCAAACAATAGATATCTTGCTTACGTTCTAGCAATGCACATAGAGAATAGCCCCGATTATCAGTTTTTAAATGAATATTTTATTTTCACTTTCAATTACAATGATATAAGGTTTTATAGGTCTGCAACTTGCGGTTTTTGAAATATTCATTAAAATAATAAAATAAAATTACGTACTACACGTTTTAAATGATTTATTAAATTTTAATTCTTAATTAAGCAGCTACATAGGTAAACTTTGCCTTTTTTACTAAGTAAAATGTAAAATAAAGTCAATAATAAATAAATAAAAAAATAGTAATAATAATCATAGTTTATTCTAGTTCACTTATTTTTAGGTTTTTTTTAATTGTATTTGAAACTGAATCTACTACTTTTGCTATATTATTTTAATAAATATTTCGAAAACCGCAAGTCGCAGACTTATAAAACCTTATGTCATTGTAATCGTTAATTTTTATTTTTAAATAAAGTAAAAATGCAGTTAGAATTTGGGTGTTCCTACACATTTACCGAACCCTGCATAATTATCGACAATGTCATATCAATATAATAAGGTGCAAAAATTTGACTTATCCTTAGCCTTAATATATTGATTTATATTTGTACCTGTTATTTGTTTAATAAAATTAATGTAATTATTAGATTACAAAGCTAGACAACGGTAAAATAAACATTACTGGAACCAGCGCAGTGAGTGTGGCATCTGGATTTCATCTTTACCTCAAATACTATTGTAATTGTCACATATCATGGGATGCAAATCAACTTAACCTTCCGCAGATTCTCCCGGACATTAATATTACAGTAACTTCAAACGACAGGTAAACTAGTAGTAGTAGTAGTAAGTACTTAACAAAAAATTTCACTATTATGATATTTTATAGGTTTCGATATTATCAGAACGTATGTACGACCAGTTACAGTTTTGTATGGTGGAACTGGAAACAATGGGAGAAACATATAGATTGGATGGTATTGAATTCATTTAATTTGGTTCTTGCATTCAATGGACAAGAAGCTATTTGGGAACGAGTTTATACGAAGTTGAATTTAACAGATGCTGAAATCAATGAACATTTCACGGGGCCTGCATTTTTATCATGGTGATCAAATTTTATGGCCTTATTTAAAACTGCACTTTAAAGTTGTAGCCATTAATATAACTAAAAAAAATCAGTATCAATTCATTCATAATAGTATACATACAGAATTATTTGTTATAATAAATGTGACAAATTTAATTATTAATAAAACATTGCGTTAGATAAAATATTAAACATTTGTTCTTATAATAATGCCGACAATACATAATAGGTAATGCATATACAATATTTTACATATCTATTTTAGGAATCGAATGGGTAATTTAATTGGTTGGGGTGGACCGTTATCACAAGCATGGCATACAAGATCCATATATTTACAGAAAAAAATAATACAGAGAATGAAAGAATTAGGAATTGCCATCGTTTTGCCAGCTTTTGCAGGACAAGTGCCTAAAGCTTTTAAAAGGTAATTTAAAATAATATATTGATTATCAACTATGATTTGATGCAATAAATATTTATAGATTATTTCCCGAAGCAAAGTTATATCCATTGGCAAGATGGAATAATTTCAATGACAGTTATACTAGCCCATATCTTCTCGATCCTACAGAACCACTCTTTAAAACAGTAGGAAATATGTTTTTAGAAGAAGTATGAATAATAAATTATATTTATATGTAGTATTAATTTTATTAATTTTAGTTGATTGAAGAATATGGCACAGATCATGTATATAATTGCGATACTTTTAATGAAATGGTTCCATTTACAAATAATGTTACATATATAGCAGCAATAGGAAATTCAATTTATTCTGCGATGACTGATATTGATCCAGAAGCTATATGGCAAGCATTATTTATATTTATTATTAACACTATTTAATATAACATTTACCAATAAGTGTTTTTAATACGTAAAGACCATTTTACGCGGAGAAAGTAGGCAACTTGTAGCCAAGCCATACAACAGCATCACATGCTACAAGTTAATCAACAAAAACTCTTGTTTTGTAGTAAGATTTAAAATATTCAAAAAATTGCCGGTTTACAAGAATGCGCTTCTTGTAAAGCGGCAATTCTCGCAATCCGTCTAAGAACATATAGTAGTACTAATTGTTATTGTTTTGTTTTTATCTACACTTTTTCATTTCTATTTACAAAATTTATAACAAATCTAACATAACCATCACAATTCGACATTTGCAGGTTTACTTTTTATCGATTTTATAATGTTTTTTAAATTACTTAATAAGTCACAACAATATAAAAATACATTTGAATTTGAACGAGTGAAACCGAACATTAACGAAGAATCACTTTGACATTAATAGTTGCTAATTATAATTTTTGAAAAATGATTATTTTTGAAAAACTATTATCATTATAATAAATTTAAAAGCATATTCTGTTTTTCGATAATTGAGTTTAGTGAGAAAATGCTTTGAAAAGTACAAATGCCTTCCATTTTTTTTACATGTAAAATAAACTAATAGTCTGGCTGATCTGGGGGCATAAAAAAACTAAAAAAAATATAATTTTTCCTGTCAAGTTTGTCAGATGGCAGTTTACATTATAACAATAGCTTAAAATATAATTTGGCTTTAATACGAAAACACCAAAGCCTTGCCAGACTTGTCTAATGCTTATTAGATGCTCTCAATTTGGTACGTTCCATTATCCAGACGATTATTGGTAAAAAAAGGTGTACAAAATCAAAATTAGTTCCCACTTTGCTCGTGATAATCATATTCAGTATCATCATCATCCTGGCTGTCATATTTGTTAAAATTATTCTAAATTTTAATGTAAAGCAAATATTTACTTTTTTATGTGATTGAATGACAACATTGATGACAAACGTAGGCAGTTAATCCCTTCCAAACCAATAAAAGCCATATCTTCTATGGATCTCTTCACAACCATTATCAATAGGTAATAAAACTGTGTTGGATATCTTAAATGAGCGTTTCTCCAAAAATTTGAGATGTATAAGGCCGTTAAAAGCTCCTGACGCAATTCGGATTTACAATGAGAAAAAATATAAATATATTTGTATTACTATATGCGTATGCTTCCGTAAACATTGCAAATGTCTTATTAACGTTGCTGATCTTTTGCATGCTATACATGTGACAAATAAATTCTTTAACAGTGTTCATCATGTGCCAGATTTGCAAAACCTAATGTTTGTTTATGTTTTTTGGATTTGAATGCCGGATTAAAATTGCACTCAGTTAAGATGATATTTTCTCACTTTTGTGCATTTTCCACACCAACCTCCATCCAAATTTTAACTGACGTTCCAAAATGTTTTATGCTACCAAGCATTATAAGAAAAATATCTGTGTCGGAGCATCTAAATAAAACGTGATCTTCTGAATCAATCTTACATGCACTATTTACCTATAATCTTTATTTTTACAATGCCTCAGCTGCTGGTAACGTTGCAAATGCCATTGTTTGGTATATTGTTGTGTAGCAGGAGTGAAAAGATTACCTGAGAAACTGACAGAAATAGGAAACAAGAAATCAATTTTCGGATTTTCGAATTTAACAATTTAGAAATGTTTGGTTTTTGTATGACAAGGCAAATATGTGTCATTTAAAAATAATTTACGAATGATAAAATGTTATCTATACTTTATGTCTTTTTAATATTAAATTTAAAAAGATATCTTTTGACAAACCGTTGCATAAAGTATTATTTTATTACTAACTGACATTGTACGATAGTAAAAATTTATGCAAATCAGTTTACAAAAATATTTGTTTTTTTTTTATTAGTAATTATATTATTTTGGTTATTTTGAAAAAAGATTTTGAATTGCTTTTCAATAAACTTATTGTTTTATAGTTTTTATATAGTTTTAAAAGGGTGTAGGTTAAATGGCTGACAAACGCCAGGTAACTTTTTAGACCGTACAAAAAAAAAACAAAAATCTTAATTCCAAAATGCTGAGAAACTCTTTGTTAGACCTCACAAAATTCTCAAAGTTTTGTTACGCTGGGCAACGTAGCAAAATTTTTATTTCTAAATTCAAAGCTATAATGTAGTCAACTTAACATACATGAAATGTTATTATTTATTTTAAACTACAAATGTTCAAAATGGCCTTTACTTCTAACACTTTACGGCACGTATCGGTATCGAACTCATGACATTCTCAAGCATCACAGGCGTAATTAGCATATTTATTTAAAGTAAAAGTTATAATAAAATAGAAATATCAACTGACATTCATTGCATAAACTTCGTTATAATTTGAATTATATTCAAAAATTTGCTGCGTTGCCAAGAGTATTTTTAATTTAAATTTGATTTATTTTTGGAAAGTAATTTGCACATTTTTCAATATTTTTTTATTATTAATTTTTAATAAACCTTGGAATTTTTATTATACTAATAAAGGAAGCAAATTGGTACATAAAACAAGCAATTAAAACAATATTTGTATTGACAAAAATGAAACTTTGAGGCCAAATGAACAGTTTCTCAGCATTTTGGAATTAAAATTTTTGTTTTCTTTTGGCAAGGTCTACAAAGTTACCTAGCGTTTGTTTTCGAGTTTTAGACCCTTAAAACCCAAATACACAAAACAAAAATATATTTTTCAATTAATGTACATCAAAATACGTCAACTTTGACGGTTAAAAAAAATTAAAAAATGCTCCTTTTGCGACTTATTGACAGGGTATAGACTTATAAGATTTGGATTACGAAAAATTTCTGATTGATTACACTTGTAAATTATTATTTTTTAAGTAAAGTTGCGATTTTTAAACAAAAAAGTTAAAAAACAACAAAAAAACTAAAAAAAATATTTTTGAGTTTGAATTATATTTTAACAATTACCTTTTGTATAATACTGATAAGTTTATGGAAAACAAGTAACACATGTTTTAATGTTCATTTTAAAATTATGATAAACTCATTTTAGCGTTAATAGTAAAAGACTTTTTAATATCAAAATAAGAATGTAATAGTAGTAATAAGAATGTTTAAAATTTTGTAGTGCAGCTTCAACAATAGTTGTTGTATTCTCTTGATCAGTAGAAAAATATAAATCTAATAACCTAGGTTTTCTAAGAAGTTCTTCACAAGTAAAATAGCTCCGTTGATGAATAAGTTAAGTAAAACTATAAGAAACAACAAAATCATAGCTCGTTGGCCAAGAAGTGTTGTAGAAAATTAGGGAGTTGACTATTATGTACATTAATAACTGATTTGGATTTGTGTCATTTTATTTTAAGTCTAAGATCTAAATCAAATCTCCCGTAAATTAATTTGAATTATTGTTTACTTAAACTTATTCAAAAGCATAAGTTTGATAATTAATTAAAACATTAATCAACATACACAAAACGTATACAAATTTAATTAAGCTATGACTATTATGCACTTAACAAACATATGCAAGCAAGCCAAATAACACTTTATTTAATATTTTTACCAAAAATTAAATATTTAATTTTTACAACACTCATCTCTAAGTCGACAAGAATATCCATTCCATAATGGAATTTAGACATCAGCACCAGTTCTTCATAAATATTTGAGCTGGCAACATTGGTGATTTTCTGGCATTTCTTTTTGCATAATAAACTAACGGAATCTTAATTCCAAAGTATTTTAAATTACTTTCTTCAAAAATTAATAAAAAATGTTTTCTTAAATATAAGAATGTCCATGGGGTTTATGCACGAAGGTGCTCTACTACTTCTTAGCATTACAGTTTCCTAGTAGTTTCTTGCACAATAGATAGGTTGTGGTAAACCGACGCCATAGATTGCACGCTCTTCTGATGATATCCTCATGGGATTTTTTATGTAGATTTTTAAAATAAAATCTAATAATATTGTTCAAGAAAAAGTACTACCAAAAAATACAAACTATGTAAACAATTAATAAATAATATTTACCTTGTAGTTGTAAGAGATTTTCTTTACTAGCCACTACATAATATATTTTTTTATAAGTACAAGATCATTCAAAATATCATTTAAATTTTCTTGCAAAAATATCATTTTAAAGTGACAATTACTGTTGTTGATTTCAAATTAGTGCCTGATTCTCGCCGCTAGTAAACGAGTGCCTGTACACACCCAATGTCGTACCAATTCTTTTTAAATTATCTAAACAAAAATAATGTTTTAAAATACTTTTCATAATTATTATATATATAAATCAAATATAACTTCAAAATGAATAATTTAAAAACTATATTTTTTATCAAATTACGTTTCATAGTTTTATTGATTTTTTAAAATATTGTCCATCCATCAATCCATTCCTCTATAAATTTAAAAGAAAAAAGTTTTTTGCCAAAAAAAAGTTATCTTTGGTAACTTACCACTTCGTATTTTTTAAGACCAAGTAGTTAAGTTGGTTTTGACTGTTTGTACTGTTTAGGTTATAAATATTAATTTAATAACCTATCACCAAATGTAAATACTGGCACTGTTTGTTTAATATCATAAAAAAACTTTAGCAATAATAGTTTGTAATAATATTATTACATATTGCAGTTATGTAATTATTTACTTCAATGTTTTATCATGTGACACGTTTTGTTTGTGTTTATTTACATTTAATAAGGTGTCTAATAAACTATTAGCAGAATAACTTAATTTTTAATTTAATTTATTTCATTAACACTTGTGAACACTAATAAATTACATGCTCAATGCTTTTATTTGTTATTAATGTCTTTATTATTATTATTTATATTTAATTAGCTGTCTATAAATACATGATGCTAAAATAAGTTATTTTACTTTTACTTTGACTATTACTTTAAGTCCTTTATTTAGAGTTGGATTTTGCTAATCCTTAAAAATATTTGCAAATTAGCAAAAAAATATATTTTTGAAAAATTACTTAACTAGCATTAACAAACTTATTATAAAAAGTCTTCAAATAAAGACGCTCAATTTTTAAGTGTAAATAAAACAAGTTGTGTGTGACAACCATTTTTTTTTATTTTGAAGAATATTTTATGATATTAAGTAACGACTATAACGTTGTTCAAATGTTTGTCGCAGTTTTGCTTAGTGTAATTGTAGAAGTCTAATTTTTGATGACTTGAATTTGCTGGATGGCGTTTGTTATGTTGACTTTGAAGACATCAATTGCTTGTGGTTTATTTGCGTAGACTTGAGATTTAAGATAGCCCCATAAATTCAAAAGCGTTAAATTGCACAATCTTGCTGACTAGTTCACGTCCCCGCCCCGCAAGATAACCATGCTCTCAAATCGCTTGTGCAGAATATTCATCGTAGAATGTGCTGTGTGGCACGGAATAAGTACAAACCTATGATTCCACCAGACTAAAATCCGCACAAAACAGTGACTTGCTTTTAATGCTTTTTGTGTTGGTGTATCTTGTATGGATTGGTATTGCTCCAAATCCAACAGTTTTGCTTGTTCACATATCCATTTTTCCAAAATCGGGCTTTGTTGCTAAAAGATGATTTTTTAGCAAAATTTTATATCAGTTGTATTTTATACGAGTGCAGACCATGTCTTGATGCAAAATTTGCCAAATTTAAGTCGCAGAAAATCCAAGTTCTTGTAAACGACGAGTAATTGACCTCTCATGCACAGCAGAAAAACTTAGAAATTTTTTTTATAGGATATCTAGTATTTTCTTTGCAACCTTAGTTTTGATATTTTCACAAATATGTATATAGTCTTCCGCCACAGTTCATAAACGCCAGCCTCTATGTCGCTTTATTTTTTATATACTGGTTTGGTTCTTGCGTTTACTAGATGAGTAGGCAAAGTGCGTCTAAAACAACCTGTATACAAAATTCTTGACCTAGGTATTTTGCCAATACATCTGGCACATTACCAATTATGCCTTTTTTGACGAGTTATATGACATTTTATTTTAAGGTATTTAATAAAAAAATATTTCATGCCCTGGCCGGTTAAAGTGTATTTTCTCACAAGTTCAAGTACATTAACATTTTCTAGTTGTCCTGGACTATTTTAAAAGATTGATGAATTAAGATTTTGGTATCTTTAAGCTTAACTAAATAATGCATTTTATAATCTTCCACATGTTATTAGTAACGTCAATAATTCTTGACATTTACAGGCACCAACCACACTAAGTATAAGGTCAGCCTAAAAGAAATTATGCTTTTACTAAATTTTCAAAACAGAACATTATTTAAACATTCATATCTTGATAAATAAACCTTGTTTATTGTCAGATTTTATTAATAGTTTATCAATATAATAATTTGTCAATATGAGAGATTTTTAGGTTTGCATCCTTTTCCTTTCCGTTTCATGACATGACAATTAGAAATCTACTAATAAAATGGTTGATTGTAGCATAGAATAATTACTCTATAGTGATAAATTTTTATACCGGCAAAGTTGTTTTAATTTTTTTTTATCAAAACAATGCAATAAGCATTATATGTTTCAGTATATAAATGCCTGGATGTTGATGGTTAAAAAATTACAAATTTACAATATTAGTTATTTCATTACATAATAACTTTTGGCGGCATTAATAGTCTTTTTAGGCTAATATGCCATAATCTAAACTAACTAATTCATAACTTCTGGAAACTTGGAATAATAGTCTACTACTATTAAGAAACTTTGTCTATGTATTTCATATACAGGGTGTAGATTAATTGGCGGATAAACGCCAGGTAACTTTATAGATCGTGCCAAAAGAAAACGAAAATCTTAATTCCAAAATG
Source organism: Tachinus rufipes (assembly GCA_963932245.1). Taxonomy (NCBI): domain Eukaryota; kingdom Metazoa; phylum Arthropoda; class Insecta; order Coleoptera; family Staphylinidae; genus Tachinus; species Tachinus rufipes. Next base: position 62,263,522 of record OZ010745.1, on the reverse strand, counting down.
CTGAAAAACTCTTCGTTTGGCCTCACGAGGTCCTCAAAGTTTCAATTTTTTCAATACAAATATTGTTTTAATTGCGTATATTATGTACCAATTTGCTTTCTTTTTTAGTATAATAAAAATTACGAGGTTTATTGTAACTTAATGATAAAAAACATTGAAAAATGTGCAAATTACTTTTGAAGAATAAATCAAATTTAAATTAAAAATACGCTTGGCAACGTAGCAAAATTTTTAATAAAATTTAAATTATAAAGTAGGCAATGCAATAAATGACTTTTGTCATCAGTGACTTTTAAATTCAAATAAAATTCAATTTAAATATTATGATATACTTTATTCTTTTAATAATCATTAATTTAAAATTGTGTGAGGTTGCACATTGACGACACATACCGCATTATTAAATTATGAATGGTGTTTTGATGCATTTGCGAAATATATTATGTTGCGTTCGTCTAGTATGCGGCGTCTGTCTCGTATTAACAACTACTACGTTGCCATGTCAATCCCGTGACCACCCTTGACAAAAACTATCGGTGACTTTTGTCGTTTCACCATGCGGCTAAAATGCGTTTTCAAAATAAATGTGTGAATCCAGCAAATAGGTACTATAATTATTATTGAATTATAGTAGAACAATTTATACATTGCAGCTGATACAACTATTATAAATTATTAGATTCTGTCATAAATAAAAATATTAATTATTTCAATGCACAATTGATTGTTTGAAAATATATTTAAAATAATTGACATGAGTATAGCAACTCTGACAGATTTAACATTTAACGCCGGCGATGCTTGAGAACGTCATAAATTCGATATCGATACGTGCTGTAAAGTGTTTAGAAGTAAACGGTGGCCAATTTGAACATTTGTAGTTTATAATAAAAAATAAAATTTGATGTGTGTATTGAATTGTCTATTTTATGTTTATTAAGTTAGCCTACATTATAGGTTTGAATTTCGAAAGTTTGCAACGTTGCCAAGCGTAATAAAACTTTGAGGACCTCGTGAGGCCAAACGAAAAGTTTTTCAGCATTTTGGAATTAAGATTTTCGTTTTCTTTTGGCACGATCTATAAAGTTACCTGGCGTTTATCCGCCAATTAATCTACACCCTGTATATATATCTATACCTATTTTATACTATGCTTTAATTCTAAAAAAATCATTGTTTCTTATTTATTGAAATTTTAGTATTTATTTATTTACAAAATATTTTTAATGTCTAAGTTAACATTTAGCCAACATACAGTATTTTGTGCTGTTATTATAGATTTTGTTATACCTAAGTGACATGTGAGAATCTTGTTTAAAATTCAATTTCTTTGTGAGTTAGGAATTATTACTCATGTATAGTAGATCATTTGTTACTATTGTAATTACTGATTTCAATTTAAAATATGCTTTCAGTTTTAGTGTTACTGAGGCCATCTGTTTTTTATGTTGTGCCTTATAATTTTTTGGTCATCATTAAGTTCTATAACTTCTTTTAATTTATGTAATTTGTCATCGGTAATTGATACTGACTGACTATTTACTGTTTGCCCAATTTTCCAAATGTTTTTTGGAATTTCTTGATACCATATTTTGTCATTTGATTTTAAATCGGGTTTATTGTTTGTACTTTTTTTGTCATAGAAATATTTTGAATTTACTTGTTTAGTTTCTAAAAAGTTGTTTAGTTTATTTTTGTTAACCAATTTAGATAAAGTTTATTGTTCTGTATTGGAATATTATTTCTTAATTGTCTGGACATTTATTATATGTTTGAAATGGTGTACATTTTGAGTTATACATTGGTGCGTTACGATGTGCTAGTAGGCTTAATTAAATATCTTCTTACTTATTGGAATTTGAGTATTTATTACATAGTTCGCATTTATTGACAAAATATTTTCAATGTCTAAGTTAACACTTGTCTATATACAGTATTTTGTGCTGTTATTATGGATGTTGTTATACCTAAGTGACTTGTGTGAATTTTGTTTAAAATTTAATTTCTTTGAGAGTTAGCAATTATTATTCATGTATAGTAGATTATTTGTTATTATTGTAATTACTGATTTTAATTTAAAATATGCTTTCAGTTTTAGTGTAACTGAAGCCATCCGTTTTTTATGTAGTGCCTTATAATTTTTTGGTCATCATTAAGTTTTATAGCTTCTTTTTATTTATCATCGGTAATTGATACTGACTTTTCTATCATGCAAACATGACTTTTTATATTATATGGTTTCATGTATTTCTTTGCTAAATTTGCTCTTAATAGTGTGTCTGCAATTATTAAGTTTTTTTTTTGGTTTAAATATTAAGTTTTTTGATATTTTTGTTAAGATAACATCATTCTTTGCAGTCTTGCGGGACAATCATTTAGTAGTTTTTTGAATATACTTATTAGTGGTTTGTAGTTTTATCTGTAAACGTTTTGACAAATAATTATTGATAAAATTTCTCTAAGCTAATGCTACAAGTTTTTTTTCAATCTGTACGTATTTTTGTTGCAATTCCGTGCGCATGGTTTGTCATCTTAGACTTAGAGTAATGCTGCTCCTAACCCATAGTTTGATGGATCGACTGATAGTGTTTATTACTATCAAAGTATTAAAGTATAAAACTTTCCGTATTAATAGTTTTTAACTCATTAAATTAGTTTTCTTGTAGTGTATCCTAGTTAATGACATTATCTTCTTTTATTAAATCTCTAAAAGGTTTGTTTTTTTTTCGATATTTTTTTATAAATTTGCCCACGTACGTTACAAATCCTAAAAATTTCTGAATGTTTTTTTTTGCATTCAGGTTTAGGCATATCAGTTATTGCTTTAATTTTTTTATCTTCTATGCTTATTCCTTTTTTTGAAAATTTATAAACTAAATATTACTTCATCTAATCCTATCTTTGATTTTTTTGAATTAAATTTTACCTTATGCTCTCTTGCAGTTTTTCTAGTATTTTGACATGTTCTTTTGTAGTTTTACCTTAAATTTAAAATTATCTATGTACATTTCTACATTCTCTATTTGAAATATATCAGTATTCCTGAAATACTTTACTTGCTGGTTTTAAATCAAATATCATTTTATTGAATTCAAATCTACCGTATCGTGTACAACAAATATTCCAAAACCCACAAGTGGCATCAAGTATACTAAATTTCTGTAAGATTTTTAAATTGTTAATAATTTTATCTATATTTGGTAATTTAAATTTTTGTGACTAGCATTAATTAGATTTTAAGATCGATGCATATTCTTAATTTACTATCTGCTTTTTTTAACAAGTACATACAAATTTAACCAATCTGTACTCTCAGTAACTCTTTCTATAATCTGTTTATAACTTAATTAATTTTTTCTTCATTTATTGTGCTTTTTACGTCTATTTTTGTCTCCACAGTCTACGACTTGTTTAAAAAGAATTGATGGGACCAACAGCTTATTAGGAAATTTCCGGTGAATAAAGATCAAGTTATTATTTTATTTTTAGTTTGGGGATTGAACTCCAGACTGCTCGCATAATATGCGGAAGCTTTACCATTGAGCTATCACACCATAATTATTTATACGGTTGGTTTCAACTTTATCAATAAAAAACTTGTCTCTAGCATAAAAAGACTTTTTCTGATAGAATTAATTACTGTTGTAGTACCTTCATTTGCTGGCAGATGTATCTCGATTTCTTTGCATTATTTTCAAATGTTGTCTTGAAGAATTATGTATTTTGTATTTATTTTAATTTTTTTTTTTTTCCAAATAAAATGTGTTACGCTTATGCTGATGGTCAAAGGCAGCCTAAGGATTTTTTTTAATATTTGCAATTAGTGTATATTTGGTTTCCCGCATAGTAAACTTCGGAGTTTTTTGCTCACTCAGTATTAAAGTGCACCTAGTGTGCCAACCATATAGGCGTCGTATAATATTAGTGAAGAACTTGTACCACGATTATGTTTGAAACTGAGATAATGCAAAGAAGATACATATATCTATTAAGCTAATTTTTGACTGACAGAGTCGATACTTTTTGCTTCAGGTTCCCGTTGCCTGTGAGTAGGATTATTTTTGCGGGCATTAGTTATGCTCCAGAGAAGAGCTTTTGAAAAACAGGTGCTTTGGGTTAATCTTTGTAGAAAATTGGCCTGCATTCAATTTGAAATAAGATGGGCAACATTTATACCTAGCGTTGTACGACGCATGTTGCTACATAATCTAACTGCTTTGTAAATTTGCTGGGATGAACATATAGGAAATTGCATCTGCCGTGTGGCTATAACGCTAGTAACGGTGGCATTATACAACGTTCCTGGATTTGCGTTTGTACTTAACGCTTATTGTGTGTTCACACAATTTTGTAAGAAACAGTATCTTTCAATTGATTGCGTTCTGGAGCAACTGAACGTTGTAGCATTTGACGAATAGTGGAGCAAACCCTAAAAAAGTTAGCTCTGTTTGCACCGCATCAACCTCAATACATTCGGGTTTGTTTCTAACGCACTTTAAGGTTTATTTTGACATTAATTGAAATGTGTAGTGCCACACGTCGTTGCTTTTGCAGTATTACAGCCGTCTACAATGGGGGGGGGGGGGGCGTTGTGTCGCAGCATCTTTTGAAAATGCTGTTAGATTGGAATAATTGTTGGAGGGCTTAAAAACTTAGTGGCTGCACCAGAAGTGGCCGCTTTGTCTTATTATTCCTTTGGCCTTGATATTTGATGGTTTGATAGCGCTGAAAAACTTGACGTGATGGTCCGGCTAATTAGTTAGTTAGTTAATTTAAATTTTATTTTTTTGGTTGTCTTGGTGAACATTTATCACTTTTTTTACTTCGGAGGCGGTGGGTTTTTAGCAGACCATTTTAGGATTGGATAGACCGGAGGAGAAGTCGTCTTTTGCATCTTCTGCATCCATGCTAAAAAAAATTTTTGATTTAAATAATCAAAAATTTTTTTAAGAAATTAATTGAATAATTAAATTAGTGATTTAATGATTTATTGCGTGACTAGCTCAATCAGTAATTGGACTCAAATGAAATGTCGTGTTTGCTATTCTCCTCTGTTCTGCTTACCGGTTTTTTTCACCTTTTCCTGGTCAGTTACAGCAGTGCTTCTAGCACCGTATGACCTCATCATACAAGTTACTGTCATGCGAGGCAAGTTAACTGACTAAGCCAGCTCGGATGCTAGCTTGCACTGTCTAACCAGGCTTTAAGTGAGCCTAAGTTTAATAAAAGTGCTTAAAGTTTATCAAGTGTCAAAACCAAATCTTAAGCAGTGATGAAAGTGGTTTATTAAGTCAATTTTACACAAATGTAATTGCTACAAAATGTTAATTTTCATTAGTCTTAACTTAACTTCACATTAGTTAAAGGTTTTCCAATAAAAAGTTTCAGAAGAAATCAATAATTATTTATTTCATTGTAAAGAGGAAGGTATGCCATTTACATTTGAAAACGATATCAGTCAATAACCGCCACGGTTACGGTTACAGTACCACTTCATTCTTTTGGTGAAATTTTCTATGACCAATTTGCACATTTGCGGCTGTATGTCCTTGATAACGTGACGAATTCCATCTTTAAGGTCTTGAATCAATTGTGGTGCATTGGCATAAACCTTATCTTTCACGTAGCCCTAAAGAAAAAAGTCAAAAGGTGTTAAATCACAAGATCTCGGTGGCCAATTGTAATCACTTCTTCGAGAAATAACACGGTCAGGAAACTTTTCTTGCAAAATTGCGATTGTTTCGTTGCTTGTGTAACACGTAGCGCCGTCTTGCTAAAAATAAACGTCGTCCACATCAATATCTTCTAGTTTTGGCCATAAAAAATCATTAATCATAGTTCGGTAGCGCCACCCATTCACCGTAACAGTTGCACCAGTCTTATTTTTTAAAAAGTAGGGTCCAATCAGACGGCCAGCCCAAAAACCGCACCAAACAGTGACACGTTGAAGATGCAAAGACTTTTCAACAATCATTCTTGGATTTTCTGAGCTCCAAATGCGACAATTCTGATTATTAACGTAACCTTCGAGGTGAAAATGAGCCTCATCACTTAAGATGATTTTTTGATAAAATTCCGGATCATTTTGATAATAATAATAATAATAATAATAATAATAATAATAATAATAATAATCTTTATTCTCCATTACAAAATCATATCTAAAGGATTACAAATACAAAGAATAATAATACTGCAATTTTACATTGGAGAAATGGTAAGGTTTAAGTTTTAGAATATTCACATTCCACTTGTTTTTCCACCTTACCTTGCCTAAATCTAACTTAATCTAAATAAAATTACATACATTATAACTAAGAATATACACATAAATAATCAATTAAGTAAAATAAAATCACAATAAATCAAAACTTTAATTAGACCTGCTGCTAAGTTATAGATAATAGATAAATATACAAAAAAAACAAATCATAACTATCAATAATAATTAAAAATAAAAAAATAAAAAATGTTATTAAAATAAACAAATTAAATCAATCTGAAAAATAAGCGGTAAAGAATGTGTCTGCTAAATTGGTAAACTGACATGGCTTTTATTGCAGATGTAATGTTGTTATATACATTAGATGCCTGATAAGAAAAACATCTTTTAACTATTTCAGTTTTATGTGCAGGAATGAATAATAGTGATTTTCTTCTAATATTTAGATTATGAACACATGTTCTAAATTCAAGTTTGCTATATAAATAGCTGGGAATTTTATAAACCATAATCTAATAAATAAATATTTTAAAATGATATTCTCTTTGCTGAGACATAGTTATCTATCCTGTAGATTTTCTAAATTTAGATACTGACTTTTTTCTTCTTATTCCATGAATCAGTCTAAAGCAACAATTTTGTATTTTTTGAATTCGTTGTTTGTCTTTGCTATCTAGACAAGGCCCATATAAAACATGAGAATAGTTAAAATGTGACAAAACTATGCTATCACAGAGAAGTTTTTAGTAGTTTTGTTTAATACACGACAATGATTATAAATATTTTTAAGGTTGTAAAAAACTTTTTGGCAGTATTTGGATATCTTAAAGTGTTGTCTAATACCAAACCAAGACTTGTTGCATTTTTCACAATAGAAATACTTGTGTTTTGAATTTTAATATTAAGTGCACGTTCTGCATGTGCTACATCTTTTTGTTTTCCAAAAAGTACAATTTTTGATTTATCAGGGTTTATTGATAATCCGTGTTTAATGGATATATCAATAATATTTTGTAAATCTATGTTAATATTTGTTTTCATCGTTTTTATGTTTAGTGCAGATTCAGACATATATAATTGTGTGTCATCAGCGTAAAAATGAGTTTTGCAGTATTTTACAGAATCTTTAAATAGTGAGGTGAACACAATATATAATAAGGGGAATAAAATTGAGCCATAAACAACACCTTTTGTCAAGTGTCTATATTCTGATTGTTTATTGTTAACTTTAACTGACTGAGATATGTTTGAAAGAAAACTATAAAAAAGTTACACGCTATTTGTTGATAACCCGATGTAGGAGTGATAGTAAATCATCGTGGTCCATCATGTCAAATGCTTTACTGAAATTTTATAGTACCAGCGCGGTAACATTACCTTTATCAGTTGCTCTAATGATATCATCTATGATTGAAGTCATTGCTGTTGTACAACTAAATCCAGGTCTGAAACCTGATTGGTTTGGTAATGTTTTACACATTATTATCATCTAAATATTTTCTAAGTTGTACATCTAGAACATTTTCTAGTAGCTTTGAAAAACATGGCAACACACTTATTGGTCGAAAATCTTTGTATTCTTTGGGAGTTTTAGTCTTTGATACAGGCACCACTATTGCTTTTTTTCATAAAGATGAAAAAGTGTTAGACTCAATGCAGCAATTTAATATATTTGTAATATATGTTATTATAAAAGGGCAGGAAAGATAAATGACATGCATGTTAATTCCATCACATCCCATGGCATTTGTTTTTATTGTTGATAAAAGCTTTAAGGTGACACTATCATCTATTTTATGGAAAGAAAAATCATTATTATATTTTTTATTGTTCTTAGAAAAATCAACTAAAGTTAATTTATATGCATTTGTTGCGGTTGGTATCATATTAGTGTTGTTAGATATGATTTCAAAATAAGCTTTTTTTTCTATTTCCACTGCAGCATTTGATCTATTTCTCAAATCTTTATAATTTTGCCAATGTGCTTGGTTTTGCAATTTCTTATATTTTTTTAAAGCATCATCTTTTACCTTTGATAATAGTCTAATGTCTGTATACCATGGGCGTTTACGATTGACATTTTTAATAGTTTTATATGTAGCATGTAAATCCAATAGTGTTGTAATGTTGTCGTTAATGAACTTGACTTTATTATTTGCATCACTAAGTTCATAGATATTTCTCCAAGAAATTGATTGTAAATTTCTTTGAAACTGTATTGGATTGTTTTTTTTTTAAGTTTCTAATACTTCTTTTCTGTATGATTCAATAGCTAATTGCAAAAGATAAATGAATGGTCTGAATATTGTTTAAACATTTTTACATCACTAGACTGCACAATACTTTTGTCAGAAACAATAATATGGGCAATTGAGGATATAGTTTTATCTGTAATTCTAGTAGGTTCTTCAACTAGTTGTGTGAAGCCAATAGTTTCTAATAATTCATTATAGTTTCTTGTTGAAGAATTTTCAGAATTCAAAACATTAATATTAAAATCTCCTAAACATATGGTAATGTCTACATACGGTAATATATTCATAATATTATTTTCCAATTGATTTAAAAAATCATTTACTTTAAAAGAAGGGGGCTTATATATAACACCTATTGCAATTTTCTTTTTTCCTATCACTAATGAGAGCCAAAATTGTAACTATTACCTACAACTTGTAAGACTTTTATATTAGTAAATATTGTTTTTATGTAAATCCCCACACCTCTACCTTTGTACCCTCTATCACTTCTATAAAATGTATAACCGTTTAGGTTTATTGATGGGGTTGGAACATTTGTATTTAACCACGTTTCTGAGAGAGCAATTATATCGTAATTACATTCCATGACTTCATCTTCAAAAAAATTGAATTTGCTAAATAAGAACTTGCGTTTATATAGCAGATACTTAAGTTGTGATTCATTGTAATTAATGCAATATAAAATAAAATAATAAAACAATAAAACAATGTTGTTATAATATATACATAAGTAAAACAAATTAATCTAAAAAAATACAAACAGTAAACATATAAAAGCGCTATTCTTGCTGCTTTTTATTAGTTCTTGGTGGCGCGATGATAGTTGCTTAGCCGGCTACGCATGCGTCTTATTTTTGTTTGGTCCCACTTTAGTTTGATTAGGTGTACCTAAAAAATTATAAATTTATTTGTTTTTCATATTTTAATATATCTGATAGATAATGCAAAGACAAATATATTACTAAATTTATAAATATCTAAAATTAGAAAGTGCATGATGACTTAATACTGATTAAAATTAAATATATTTATGTTAAAAAGAAGCGTCATACTTATTACACACTTGCAATTCTTCGTATTTACAGATGGTGTGACTCACCTACGAGAATTCATTATAATAAAATAAGTTCCATAGTAAAATAAGAAGTAAAGTATCCATGAAAAATATATAATCAATATTGGAGTACAAAACATAATAAAAAAAACTATATAAATTATGTCATTGTATGATATATTATAATAGACAAATTAGATAGGTCAATTTTGTTAAGTTGATATTAATTAGTTAATAATAATAATAGTCTTTATTCAAAGATAATATTGAAACAATGAAATGTACAAAGTAATCACATAATAGCGTTAATTTAAGTATTGCAATATTCTATAGTTATTAATTTTTACAAAACATTGGCCTACTGAATACGGTTCTATACTTAATATTATTTTTAATGTGCGTTTTTATTTTAACCACAGTTGTACATAACTAAATAATTTTATGGATGAGTAGTATAACTTAATCCTTCAATAATAATATTATGCATAGGATACTGCAAGGTTGGCTATTTCTACACGAACTATTTTATTGGGATAAGAATAAAGTAAAAGCACTTCTAACGTCTATTCCAAAAGTGAGTATAATTGAAATTAATTATTTCTTAGGTTATTGCAAGGATGGATGTTTTATAGTGAAGATTACTTTTGGACTTCTGAAGCTGCAAAAAGCTTAATTTTAAGCGTGCCATTGGTAAATAAATATTTACAATCATTACAACAATTTAATTATAACATATAATTTATAATCATACATTATAGGGAAAAATGATCGTATTAGATTTACAATCGGAACAATTTCCTCAATACGATCGGCTAGAATCTTATTTCGGTCAACCTTACATATGGTGCATGTTGCACAATTTCGGTGGAACGTTGGGTATGATTGGATCATCGGATATAGTCAATGAAGTAATTTAAATAAAAAATATAAAACTTTCTTATGTTAACATATATAATTCATAGAGGCCATTTGAGGCAAGATCGAAACCTGGCGGGACAATGATCGGCACAGGATTAACTCCGGAAGGAATAAATCAAAATTACGTTATCTACGATCTCATGATTGAAACGGCTTGGAGAAAGATGCCGGCAAATTTAGAAAATTGGTTTTCATTATATGCTATCAGACGATATGGGGAAAAGAATGAAAAACTAATTGCGGCCTGGAATATTTTACAAGTAAGAACTACATTATCTATTTTTTTAATATTCTATTATATTGATTTATTACAGAAAACCATCTATAATTATAAAGGTATTACTAAAATTAGAGGAAAATATGCATATAATACAAGACCACAGACAAAATTTCAAACATGGGTATTTTATTTATGTAGTAGTATTTGCTATGTTCTATACATTTTATTTACAGAAATGGTACAATGTATGTGAAGTTTTAGAGGCTTGGGATTACTTTATTGAAGCCTCTGAAAACTTTTCAAATACACCAACTTATCTACATGACTTAGTAGATATAACAAGACAAGTTCTGCAAAATTTTGGAGATGAATATTATGACAAAATGATTAGTGCATTTAAAAACCAAAACACTACAAAGTTTCAGTATGTTATAAAATATTTAGTTTTATATTATTATTATAAACAAAAAAATAATTTCAGAAAGGTTGCTGCAACATATTTAGATATTTTTTCAGATATAGATCAGATTTTATTGTCCAATGAAGCGTTTTTATTAGGCAATTGGTTAAAAGATGCCAAACTTGCTGCAACTAACAAAGAGGTATAGGGTTAATACTTTCTGTAAGATTAATATTTATTATTTATAAATATTTATTTTAGGATGAAGAGTTATTTGAATATAATGCAAGAAATCAAATTACATTATGGGGACCAGATGGCGAAATTAAAGACTATGCAAACAAACAATGGAGTGGTAAGAAAGTATTAATTTTATATTACATAACAGATAAATAATATATCAAATTTTAAGGAATTGTTTCACACTTCTTTCAACCACGTTGGATGCTATTTATACATCATATGAATGACTCGTTAGTAAATCAACAACCATTTAAGGAATCACAAGTCAGTCAAGTCGTTTTTAAAAATGTCGAGGAACCATTTACATTTGACAGAACGTCTTTCCCCGACCAACCCATAGGTAATAAATTATTTATATTATTGCATTCAGCGCTATTGTATATCATAAATATGAAATTCCGCAGTTGCAATGTACATAATGTAATTTAATATTTTTTATGAACCTCCTATGAGGATTTGATAATGGTAAGTTTTATATTATGTCATGTTATCGTAGTAAAGTAGGTCAATTAATAAACACAAAATAAAAATTACATGAGTATTAAACACCCTTCCTAGTGACCAAGCCTAGGGTGTGTTACAGTCATTTGTTACAGTTTTAGGGCTTTCGCTTTCTAAGTAATTGAATACATACGCAATGGGAATTATAATGAAATTTATGTCAATTTTATTAGATGAATTGAGGTTTTTATAATTACATATAGTAACTATTTTTTATCAAATGTAAGTGGTTTAACAATTTATTATAACAAACCATTTTAATGTGTTAATACTCTGTGATTAATACGATTTTAATATTCAATATTTAATTACGATGCGCCTCACTTTCTCAATTAGAAATCATAGCAGTAAATCTTAAATTAAATAACATAATTATGGAAATCTGTTATAGTAAAATAACAATAATTTTAAACAACAACCTATTACTTTCCAAAACTCTACTAACAGTTCATAATATTGACAAATAATAATAATAATAAACAGGAATTTGTAGTTTATTTATGCTACAAGCGTTATCTACCTAGCTATGAAAACAAGAAATTAACTTATTTCATCCGTTATTAGTAATGTTCTGATTTCGAAAAAAAACAATTTTGGTAATTCTGCAAATCACAACTTTACAGCTTTTCAAGTGTTTTTTGAGTTTCATTGACTCCTTTTTCAACAATTGTACTTTACGCACCCTGCAGATGTGTATAGTTTTTTAAGCATAATTGTTGGATCTTTTTTTGTATATAGCCACTTTAAAGTTTTTAATTGTGTTTTTATGGACATATACGTCAAAAAAGCTTGTACCTGTTACATGCTTTTTTGACTACACACAATTAAGAAAACACCTTCATCGTCTCATAAAATTGTAGTTATCACTTTTTGCCTTCTTGAGAGGTGTAAAGCCTTTGTGAACTCAAAGACTCCTGTTTTGTAGGAAGATCCTAGTGGTATCCCCAGTTACAATTCTATAAAAAAGTCTTTATCTTGGATTAAAGCACTAAAACTCTCCTTGCAACATTATTGTCTACAATTCTAAAGAATTAAAAAAAGCAAAACTCTTTTTTGATATTTTTATTTTTCTAGCAACACCTAAAACTTTTACTCGGCGGTAAATCGACACCAAATCTTCAACTTTTCTATTGATATTTTCTTCAACTTGTGCTCTCAGAAATCTTCCACACGTTGGGTTATCATTAGGGACCGGATTATATGCAAATGCATATTTGCATATGCATTTGCATATATATCTTGACCATATTTAGGCTTTGTTGTATATTTTAGCTATATTTGGTTTTTATGCATATTTCACCGGTTATTAGAAAAAAATAATTGTAAAACGCCGTTTTTTAAGTTACTATATTATCTATATTAACATAAAAATATCCCAGAAATTAATCATTAGTTATTATTACTGCCAACTATTCAATTACAATCATTTTAAATAAAAAACAAATAAAATGTTTTTTTTTAATGTTTTAGGTTGTTAAATATATATCTTAGGAGATTGATAGAAAAAAAAATATGTTGCCCTTTAAAAAATTAAAGTTGGTTGTTATTGCAAGTATACTAAAAATTAAAACTTTATGATACTAAAAAAACCATTCAAAATGGTGTTATTTAGCCGTACGTTTCTTGCCTAACACCCTGTATATATGAAGTTGTATATTTTGACACGTTTTCTTATTTAACTTTATTAAAAATTTAAAAAAATAAAATTTGTTGTTTTGTTTTTTTTAATAAAATGATTAAATTATATTTGTTTATATTATGTTGCATGTCGTTGCGTATTTTGGCATATTTTTGCAATTTTTATGCATATTTTGGGCTTTTTTATTGCATATTTGCATGCATATTTTAGTGTTTTTAAGTTGCATATAATCCGGTGTCTAGTTATCATTAATAGATTCCTTGTCCCATTTGAACTTTTGCAACAACATTTGACTTAAAAATAAGACGGATTTTTTTCTCCATACACTCTTATCATTTTCTCATAGATATTTTTTGGGCTACTGTCTTCTTTCAATAAAAAGTTTGCTTCTTTAAACCAAAAATGTGAAATTAAAACCAAACTTAAAGATGACTCTATAAAATGTCATAAAAACTTGATATAAGAAGCGTTTGAAAATAAGTAGAGTGGATAGTATGAAAGTTCAAACTGAATCGTTTTAAGTATTTACTTATAAAGACGGTTAAAACAAATAATTTATCATTTTTAGAAACCAATACTAAAATTTGAAAAAACTAAAGAGAGTACAACCAAAGGTTTCCCAATAGGAGACATCCATTGTACACAGTGTTTTCTCGGTTTTACCATAAGCTTTGACAGTATCGTTTTGGTGAAAATCGTAGCGGTAGTGCACGTGTGCACTATTATGTTGATGAAAAAAATAATAATAGATTGTGTCATAGACAAACCAGGTAAAAACACTAAAATTTCTACGCGCTTAGAAGTTCTGCAAAGTTTGGTCGCAAGAACGCAAAAAAAATACATTTTTTTTATTATCAAAAAGCCAACAAGCAGGCAACTAAGTGGTTTTTTGTAAATGGGGTTTGGAGCAACAGACAAAATCACACCAAATATGATATTATGGTCAGATAAAGTGACGTTTTTCACAAATGCGTAAATAATATTCACAAAAATCATGTCTGGTTGTTGCAAAATCTACATTGTATTAGACAAAAAAGATTTTTATAAAAATTTAACGTCGATGTGTGGGGTGCCATACTTAACAGTCAATTTTTGGTGCAAGTAATTCCAAATTGTGTTTATGCTAATACCAAGTTGCGTTTTTACAAAATAGCGTCAAAAATTTATTAAATAACGTTCCTATTAATTTATTAAATTAAATGTGATACCACCATAATTGTGCACCCACACATTGGAAGAAATGTGATTGCCTGATTCAATAAAAAGAAATTATAGTGGATGGATTGGTTGATACGGTCCAACTCCATGGCTTTCAAAGTATCCCAATTTGAACTACACTCATGTGCAAAATTAAGCAAACACTTTAATTTTTTAACAATCTGTTAGTCAATCAAATATATTTTAACGAAATTGATAATTAAATAGTGTATTTAGTCATTTAATATATGATTTTTTTTTATAAAAACAAAAACTTACGAGCTGTAGAAACAAAAAAAATAGAAGAACTTTAAAAAATAACAAAAAAAATCATTTTTGAAATAATTTTTTTTTTTTGAGATATTAAAGCAAATTCAAAAGTAAGCTTTTACAAACTCTAACTATAGCGTTCAAATATTTATGGCCCAAACATTATTAATTAAATTCAAATTTGAGTTTTGTGGAGGTCAAAACAATATAGCAATGTAAACATGATTTAAGTATTTTTGGATAGTTTTTGCAATATGTCTACGTGCATTGTCTTGCATTAAAGAAATTGTGCAGAAAACATTAAATGTGTTTCTCAACATTGTTGTATATATTCACCAGCATTAGAATTGCTACCACGTACTCTCACAAAACCTGTACTAATATTTAAAGAAATAGCTGCACACCATTACATCACCTACATCAAATTAAATTCATAGAGACAATCAGCATTTTGCAAATTGATCTATCTCCAAATCTTTTCCAAATTCTATCTTTTTAAAAAAGGGGTGGTCTTTTTGATTATCCATGTTTAATTAGGCGTCTAAAAACTGTATACAATTTGTGTTTTCATAAACATTGTTCAAAACAACAAACACGTAACGCTTGAATTTAAATAAGTCTTCGATAATGCTTAGTTCACACGGAGACAGTTGGTAAGTGGTAACTAAATTATTAGTTACTGCTTTTATGTAAAGTTGCGTCCAAACGCAGCTGGCAAGTCAGTTTACAGATGAAATAAGATAGACACGTGTGTGGAATTGTTAAAAGATGTGCTCCGCAATATTTTAAATGCATTTCGGGAGGAAATAAAGAATGAAATATTTGAAGAGGTCAAGAAACCTAAACGACTTTGGGAGCGAAAATGGATTGGCAGACGTAATATTTTTGGTGCAAGTGAAATGTTATTCAAAGAACACGTCAAAACTTGTTGAACTTGTGTGTACTGTCTTTACTAAACTGTGCTTGTCCACACGCTGATACGGGTTAAGTGACAAGTGCTTGGCTCCGGTAGGGGGTGTGTGCGCGCATCTACTTGCTCGCAAAAATTGAATATTTTCTATTCTAGGTACTAAATTTTTACTTGCCTGGAATGCCCCACAACTTACCACTTACCACTTATCGGACTGTTTACACGGCGGCAAGTAACTTATAATTTAGTTAAAATTTACTTGACTGTCCTCGTGTGAACTAAGCATAACATTTATTGTTCTTTGTATACCTTGTTCCGGTATTCTCTTGTACTATCCTGCTTTCCAGGATCTTATCATTCAATTTTTTGGAAAACTTCTTTCCTTTTAGCTGATTTTTATTTCAACTCAATTCATTCGTAATTTATTTGATTATTTTTTATTTAAATATGTTACTATAATAATAGTAACAAAACAATAGTATAAACTTATTTACTTAAACCAATTGTTGAGAAAAACGTTATATAGTTATTAAACATGTATGTATGTGTATTGTTAATGCTCTTCAATCCTTATAGATATTATAGTCATTATCAACACGTAAATTTCTTATATTATGGCGTCATAGCCACTAATAAACTTTATATTCTTACAGGTGACACAATTCAAATTGCACGACAAATACATTCCAAATGGCGCAAACGTGGTCATTGCAGAGTTCAGAAGTCACGAAAATACAGCGATATAGACGAGGCGGAAGATATGCAGGATAACAATCAACAACCTCGTGTTATATTGGTAGACTAATATATTGATTCTACTAGATATGAATTTACATGGATATTGTAAAGTATAAATGTGTGTGTATAATATGTACGTTCCAGATAAATTTAATTTAAACAGATAAAATATTAATAAAAGAAAACAAAGAAAATGTGTTCGCTTGAAAAAAATCAATACAAACATTTCGATCGACCCTAGTTGCTTGGGAACGCATTATTTTTAGAAGTGAGTCAAGATTGGCTTACTTGCAACGTATGTAATTTGCAATAATAATTTCTTTTGTTTCCTTTATGCTATTAGCATAGACGAAATTGTCTTTTTTTTGTCTCGCGTGACGGACGACTAGTGCCAAGTTTATTTCAGACTGTTCTAATTTCACTAGTACGTTTACCAGTTGATCACGATTGCATTCGATGCATGTTAAGTGGTTTAGACAAAGACTTTAAATATTCATTCAATAATTTAATAAACATCTTAAATAATCTAGTTTTAGTGTAGGTGCAGTATATACAAAAATATACATGGAAAAGGAATAGTTTTACAGTTACAGTGCATTTAACAATAAATTTAAAAACTTATACAAGTAAATTCAATTTGAATTTGACGATGAGAAAACGAGATTATTTATTTAATTAAATATTCAATCAGGGACAAAAAATGTAAGGAAGCACCAGAAAAAAAATCTCAAAAATTTAAGTCTGGGGACTGATGAGACTGCAATTTTTTTCGACTTATCCAATCATTTTAATACACATCTTTATGGTGTCAACTAGGTGGATAATTTATTAGGTTTCATTATATAAGTTTAAAACTACCTCGTTTTATATTTATATAAATTTTTTGTTTGATAATTATTTAAAGAATCATCACACAAAGTTGCTAGTCAACTTTATTGAACTGTATTTTTTGTATTTGCTGAAAACATATTATTATTGTATTATATAAGTAGAAAACATACTAAAACTTGTTATCTTTTAAAAACAATAACTCAAATAGGATAGATTTTTTTACCTAAATTACCGAAACAAATAGCTCTGCTTTCTAATAAATAAATCGCTATCTGGAATATTTTGATGCATTATTAAGATATGTTTAATAGAAGCTGTTTATAAAAAAAATATTTATAAATAATGGCTTTTACAAATTATTAGAAAACATTATTGCAACAAGGTTTTACTGAATCAGGCTTTACTGAACCAGCTATAATTGACTTTGTTTAAGATATTTTGGATTTTTTCAAGAAAATTGTCATTTATGTTTTACTGTCAAGAGCATTACACTCACTACATCGCAGTATACCATTAAAAAAAATCCTATTGACCAAATTGAAAACTAACTGTGTTAATCACTTCAGGCAGTCAGAAGTCAACAATAATAAAAAAACATTGATCTTGGGGTAGTAACATAAAAAAAACCTTATTTTATTGTTTGAATTATTTAAATGATTTACATTTTCGGACATTACTTGTTAAAGACAATGTAAAACTAGTCAGTTCTGTTAATGACTCGAATAAAACGTAATAACAAAACCAAAAATGAAAAAAAAAATTAAAGTTTTGTTGTTTATTACACTTTACAATATTTCAACTGCAATAGACTTGCTTTCAGTAGCATGTAGTGTACAACCACATAATCTTAAAACTAACACATTTTTCATGTGCAACAGTAAAAGCAATAAAATGTTTAGGGTAACAATTAATAAGCTTCTAAAATGGTATCAACATGTTAAAAATCTGTGTAAAAAAATGACCTTGCTTTTGCTTCAAACCAACTTAAAAAAAAATTTGAACAAGCAAACACTAATTACAATAGATAATGCTAATGTATATAGTTTGCTTAAATTGATTTTTATATACCAAAAAAACGTGATGTAAGAGTAATATTTTAAGCTACTAACTGTACGTAGGGTTTAAATATAGAAATACATTCTATACATTAAGAAAAACAAAAATATATGACAAGAAGAGCACTTGGTTTTCAGTTTGCTAGACTTATTTGAACAAAAAACAACTTATGTCCCAAGTTTTAGGATAAACCTCTTTGCAGTATTAAAAATATTAAAATTCAAAATTTTTCATACATAGTTTTTTTTTGCTTTTATGCAAGAATATTTTTTTACTTATTTTTGGTTAAATGGGAGTCAAATTTCTAAAACCAATACAATAATGACAAATTAAAATTTTGCATTTATAACTTTCCTCACTATATGGCATGTTTTCAAAATTGCAGATTTTTGTTTCTCAATATGGTAAGTATAATTAAGGCTTTGTTTCTAAAAGTACGTATTTATTTTACCATTTTCGTAAAAGCTTTATCTAAATTTTTATTACTAGATGCAGAAACATCTATTGCATTAAAACGTTTTTAGAAAAGAATAATATTCTACACAATTTATTCAAGTTTGTTTAGACGTCCTTCAAATATATTTATAATAGAATGGTTAGATGTTTAAGACTTTTTATTACTCTAAATTTAAATTATCATCAATTTATTTAATCAGCAAACGTTTCGGAAGTTTATTTATTTAACATTATAAAAATAAGTTAATAAAACAATAAAAAGTATTATAAATTAAAAATAAAATAATGCATTAATCTTGAACACTCACCTTTTATTTGTTTTATAATTTTATTTTATTTTATAATTGTTTTTTCTTTCGTTTGAAATTTCTTAGTATTTATTTCTGGGATTATATCTAAATATGTTATAAAACTTCTTCTCTTATTTTTATAATGTCTTTGTCTCTGCTAATGTTAAATAATTATTGTGACTCTGAGTTAAGAAGCTGAAATAAACTTCTAAAACGTTTGCTGATTATATAAATTGATTATAATTTAAATTTAAATAATTATTATTGTCCTAAGTGCCATCCAACCATTTCATTATAAATTCTACACAATGCTCAGCAACGAGTGAATATGTAGAATTTGTACATCGTCATCACAATTAACACAAATACTCTATAAGATATTAGTTTTATAATTGATAAATTTGAACAAATAGGATTTTGTGGCATTTTTTATTATTTTAAAGTCATATTTAAAAGATAGGAAAATTAGGGTTAAGATTGATGGGCGTGTTTCTAATGCTGAACAAGCTGAGTATAATGTACTACAGGGCGGAACTACCTGTAAGCAAAGGTCCACAAGCATAGAGGGCCTTCCAAAGATTATTTCAAAACCTGCCTCCCCCCTCTCCAACTCATTTTGCTAAATTAAACCTTCTTCTTCTTCTTCTTCTTCTCAGCTTGTACTCATTCACTCCTGATTATAGGCTTCTTCCATATTTTTCCATGCGATTCTGTCTTGGGCGGTTTGATCCCAGTTTCTGCCCGTAAGTTGTTTTATATCATCAAACCATCTCTTTTGAGGTCTTCCTACGCTCCGCTTTGATTGTCGTGGCCGCCATTTATTAACAATGCGGATTGTCCATTTGTTGGGATCTTGCCTTGCAACATGTCCCACCAATCGCCACTTTAGCTCATCTACCCGCTCGATGATGTCTTTCACCTTTGTCTGTCTTCTTACTTCTGTATTGCGTATTTTATCTTGCAAGCTTATTCCAAGCATAGATCTTTCCATTGCTTTCTGCGTTGTTCTAAGGCGTTCTGCACTTTTCAGTGTTAGGGTTGCAGTTTCCGATTAGAACTTAGAGTGTTGCGTTTTGGTATATGTATTTTATGAGGTTTGTATATCTCGTGTCTATCCTTGTCTCATCCATAGCTGTTAAGAACGCCCATTTTTCTATTGAGTCAAATGCTTTGTGATAATCAATGAAATTAAGATGAAGAGGAATGTTGTACTCCGTGCACTTTTCGATTAAGTTGTAGATTGTTTTCAGGTGATCTGCCGTACCAAATCCTTTACAAAACCCTGCTTGTTCAACCGGCTGATAGAAATCAAGTTTTTTAGATAAACGGTTTGTGATTATCTTTGTGAGAAGTTTGTACAGGTGTGACAACAAACTTACTGGACAATAATTTTCTATGCTAGACTTATGACCTTTCTTAAAAAGTAGAACAACCTCCGCATTCTGCCATGTGTCTGGAATTTTTGATGCCTCTCCCAAGACGTCTCCACCTAATTTGATCATTTCAGCCGTTATTCTATCTTCCTCTGGTGATTTTCTGTTTTTTATTTGTTTAAGCAACAATTCCATTTCCGCTTTATCGATATCGGGAATTTCTTCTGAACCCACATTTATTATCGCTTGTTGCCAAACCCTTTTTTTTATTATTATTTATTTAAATTTAAATGGCCTCACTTCAATGCCAACAACAAGATGTTGTTGGCTTGGTATTCGAGACCTACATACATACATTTTTTTTTACATAATATACAGTTTTTTTACATTATATAGTTTTTTACATAATATACAGTTTTTAGATAATATATAGTTTTTTACATAATATACAGTTTTTCACATAATATACAGTTCATTTAACTTAGTGTTAGTGTTAGTATGGTATGGTGGTTTTTTACATGAATTTTAATATAATAAGTTTGTATACGAGTATAAATGATACATTTATGTCGTAGTTTGTTTATTTTTGTAGTATTTACCGATTTCTTTTTTGAATTCTTTAAGATTTTCAATTTTTGTAATTTTATTTGGTAGTTTGTTAAATTCATTGCTGCCTTCAACTAGTAAGTTTTTATTCAGTATAGTTGTTCTGTTTTTTTTTAGTAAATATATTGCTTTTTTGTCTAGTGTCATATCCATGTATTTTTTTGTTTTTTTGTAATTTTTTATTTGTTTTTATCTTGCCGTTTAGTATTTTATATATAAGAATACATTTATCTTTTTTAATTTTATTTTTAATGTTTAGTTCTTGTACTTTCCTGTATAACTGATTTGTAGGTGTTTTTCTTTCTAAGTTATGCAGAAGTTTTAATATTTTATTTTGTTGTCTTTGGATTTGGTTTAAATTTTTTTGAGTTGTATCTCCCCAAATATTTATCAAATAATTTATTTTTGAAGTAAATAAAGTATTATAAATTTGCTGTTTGGATGCTTGTTGTAAGTAATTTTTTGCTCTATACAATGCTCCAATGGTAGCACTATTTTTCTTTGTAATAGCATCTACATGTGTATCCCAGCTTAGATTATCACTTATCCATAGACCAAGATATTTAGTCATAGATGTTTTATGTATTTCAATGTTGTTAATTTTTATATTGACGTCTATCTTTACTTTATTTTTGTTAGCTATTACCATATATGTAGTTTTTTCTTCGTTTACTGTTAACAAGTTATTTTTAAACCATTCCATTACAGTTTCTTGGCTCTGGTTCTGGAACAATTGAGCTATACAGATGCGTATAGAAGTTTTGAACCACATTTCTGTTTCGGTTTTATTTGTAATGACGATTCCATGTTCGTTTTTCATCTTGCATATTTTGAATTTACCTTTCGACAGCTTGGATTGTAGTACCCTCATATTTATATTATCTTCTATAGTGTCTTGAATTATTTTAGTGTTATATAAGATCATATAGGTCTTTTCTGATTTCTGTGCGGATTTTTTTGTTTAGGTTGTTTGTTAGGGTATTTATTTCCATCTCTTGTAATGGTTTAGTTGCTTTTAATTTTGCCTGTAGTGTCTCTTGATACTCGCTCTTTCTTTGCTCAATTTGTTCTGTTGTTGCATAGCCGGTTTTTCTCACTAGTTTTTTGCGATCAATTTGAGTGTTAATTTGTACGGTGGCTCTAACTACTCTGTGGTCGCTTCCAGTATCAAATTTATTAAGTACCGATACATCCCTGAATATTTCTCGCTTACTGCTGATGATATAATCGATTTCATTTTTTACATTTCCGTTGGGGCTTTTCCAGGTCCACCTTCTCTGCGGCGGTTTTTTAAAGAAGGTGTTCCTGCAGTAGAGGTTTTCACTTTGGAGATAATCTATAAGCATTTCTCCTCTGCGATTTCAATGTCCCAGGCCGAAATTGCCAACGTTTTCGATGTCATCTTCTGTTCTATTTCCAATTTTCGCATTAAAGTCCCCAATAACTACACAGTATTTGGTCATTTCAGATGTTTTTGCAACCGTAATGTCTTCGTAGAATTGTTCCACGTCTTCATCATCTGCTGCGCTGGTTTGTGCATAACACTTTATAATTTTTAGCTGGTATGTTTTATTTAGTTTTATCATGATACATATTACTCTAGTTGATATTGCACACATTTTTGTGACAAAGTGTTTTTTATTCTTATGGATCATGATGGCTACTCCTCCGATGTGCAAGTTTGTCTCGGAGTTGTTTTGGTATAACATGTGACCAGATTTTAGTAAAGTTGTTTTCTCTCCGAGTAATCGTGTTTCGCTTATTCCCAGTACGTCCCACTTTATTTGCTGAAGCTCTTGTTGCAGCGATTCAAGGTGTTCCTCTTGTCGCATAGTTCTGGTGTTATATGTTGCAATCCTAATTTTGGTTTTTTGGTGGTGTTTCTTTTTATAATTGTTATCTTTACTTATTTGTAAAGGTAAAGGTATGTCTGTCAATTTCTTGCCTCTCCCAGAATCCGCGAGACAGACTGACGTGTAAGTGTGAGGTTGTGAACTTGTTCTACTCACCTAGGTTATATTATTTGAATTTGACATAGTAACATTTGGAAGGGTTTAGCATTTTACAACGGCGCGTTTGCCGAACGTGTTGGCAAACCCTGTTCCCAGGATTTAATTCAGCCGCCCAATCTGGGACAGACGCTGTTTGTAGCCGCCCATTCTGGAACAGACGCTACGGATTTGCCATATCTGGCTACTCTACTCAATTAGCCTGCGGGTCAACGCAGTTTCCAAGGTGTGGCACGAGGAGCTATGAGTAAGAGTTGTGCACCCCACAAAGACCAGTTATTGACATCCATCTCCTGTCTATGACGTTTGATGTGACCGATGACCATAAAAGGTACTACCTCTGTGACGTGACACCATTACACACTAAAAATTAAACTTATGGCTGGAATAATATTGAACAAACTAACAAACTTGTGTACACAAAATAAGTTAAAATTAAACAACACAAAAACAAAAAGCAAAGATGCCATATCTATTAACAATTCTTTTTTGCACTTTCCGTATCTGTAAGATTTCTTAGATTGTGTGGTAAATTAAATAAGTCAAATTTTGTAATATTGCAACTAAAATCAGTTCTTGTTCAAAAAAGGATAAAATGTCTATTATGCAATGTCATATTCTCATATTTTCTGTGGCAACTCGTCAGCAGCAAATAGAATATTTATCATTCAAAAACGTATCATAAGACTTATGTTTAATCTTGATTACATAGAATCTTGCAAAAATACATTTAAAGAAAATAAATGGTTGGAATTGGCCGGATTGTGCTATTTTTGACTTTCCGTTAATAGAATTTGACACATTTGAACAGTATATGACCGTATTTAAAAAAAAAAAAAAAAAAATTATTTTTGAGATTTCATGAAGATTTTTACAGTTATTGAAAGTTAATGGTCGGATTAACTATAACTGGAATATATGTAATGAACATTCTATGTTTTATTAAAAAAAATATAAACAAGTTTTCGACAGTATGAGAAAATCATGCGTACAGTACAAGGCACGGACAGCAACTATTGATAGCTAAACATAATTCGTCGATCTGCCGCGTATACGGAAAACTTATTTAATAAATTACCTTAGACTAAGTAAAAAAGCTATAACTAAACCACATAAGGTAATGATCAAAAGTATACTAACTATATTTTATATTCAATTAATGACTTTTACAAAATAGATTTTAGTAAAACGGTATAATAATTAATTATTATGTAGTTTCTAAATAGTGCATATTATTTTAATTTGTTTTATTATTTTTATATGTGATTATTTGGTTGACGATCACATACTGCACGTTATTTTATACATGTACCAGATTTATGAATTAAAAAAATCTTATCTATCATGTTTAAATTAAACCATTTTGAAAATAAGATTTAGTTTGCATTATTATTAATTATTATACATTATTGCTTTTTTTATTTAAAATTACAATTATAAATTTAAATTTGTTTAGTTTACAAGTTAAATATAACTTTCAAATGCTACATAAACAAATATTTATGTAACTGATTAACACTTATAATGAGTTGAAAGTAATTTATTACTATTATTTTATTTGAATTATAATAATACTGTACAGGAAAAGCAAGAAAATTATTTTGATGTATTTTGTAGAGTTTTTTATTACAACCTACACATTTTATAAGATTAATACCTTCAGAAAAGGAAATACTAATTTACACAGATACATTTAATGTAACTAAAATTAACTAAAAATTAAACTTATTACAAATTAAAAAAACATTACAGATAGTGCAGAACAATATTAGTAATGTATTGCATATACAGGGTTAGTCAATTATTAAAAATACCGAAACAACTAAATAATTCTCTAAACATAACAAAACAAAAAAAGTTGTTTGGCTTTAAACAGACTATTGTTTAAATATATTTTAATACACATAGTGTTCATTTTATTGTAAAAGTTTGCTAAAACTATTTTTAAAACGGAACACTTTTTGACTCTAAGATTAATTCTGAGTTTTTTGTAAAAATGCTTTTTATAAAATGCACTATTTTTGAGTTTTTTCACACAAGCATACACATTTATTTTAACTGCATACTTTTCTTTACCTTTTAGTAAAAACATCATTTTCACTGTTTTATTAGCATTTATTATTAGCTGACTCACAGTTGATTATTGTAGTATCATAAATTATGTGACACTCAAATACCTTAGTTAGATCAAGAAAGGTGACTACAGAGGTATATTTAACTATTTACTTTATTTAAAACTATTAAGTATATTTTCAATAAATGCTATAATTGCACTAGAAATAGATATTTATTCTCTGATAATAATAATATAATTTAGAAAAAATAGGCAAAGATATTGCTCTGTAGTTATCTACAACGTCATTACTACCCCTTCTTAATACAGAAACCACATTTCTAAATTGGAGTGCTTCAGAAAATAAATAATTTTTAATTAATCTGTGTATTAAGTTTGATTTTAGTTAATGTGGCAGCAGTACCAAACTGTTAAAAAAATTAATACACGCGGAAATTTTAAATTTCAAATTTTATCATACATTCACAACTACGGGCAAAACTGTAACAATTGTTATTTTAGAAAAATCACTTATAGCATAACGAAAACTCTACTAAGTTTAATGTTCAATGAAGTATAACTCTTAAAGTTTAAGCAAATATTTCAACAAAAAAATTACAAATTTAATTTCAAAATTTAATAAGCAATTGAAGGTTTTGAATTTTTATATATTTCATTAGATAGAAAATTTCATTCTCTACACATTGCAAAAAAAAAATTAAAAAAGAAGTTAAATTACCTGAGTTCTGCTCGTAGATTTATGACACTCATCAAACTACCCTCTTAAGAGAAAAAAACTATAAAGTTTTTGCTTTAAAGTTTTTAAATAATTTTATTATTATATAATAAACAAAGTGAAGTTAGATTTATTATAATACCAAGGAGGACATGTTGAAATTACAGTTGCGTGACACTGACTTTATAAACCACTCCCATCATTGCATTCTTAACGCGGACAAACTATAGTCTAAACTTAATTTTTTTTCTGTTTGTAATTTATAAGTAGAAATAAAGATTATTATTATTATTATTATTAGAAAAAAAAATCACAAATTTATTCACAGACGTTCATTTTTCTTTTGAAGTTTATTACTGACCACATAGACCAAGTAGACAATCAAATATAGTTTAATAAAAAACAAAAGTTTAAAACCAATTACTCAATTTCAATTCAACTCCAAAGCGGCCAACCAAATACAGACAATTGTTTCGGTTTTCACAAATCCTCATCAGTGCATCTTGGTGGTACGACATCGCTTGATAGTGAAACATGAATTTGAATAATTCATTTATGTGATCTTAAACACAAGTTAAATAATAATAACAGTTTCAGTATTTAAATTCAAACGTCTTGTTTCAGCTTTAAAAAAAAGTTCGTGCCAATATCTTCTAACAAGAACACTTTCTAGCCAAAAGTCTACATTTATTAATGTCTCTAACAGGTTAAAGTCAATACCAAGTTAAAACAATTGACTAAAATAACAACTATTGACTATCTTCTATCTTTGAGTCTCAAAAACTTTCCGCAAAAGTTGGAGATGACAGATAGTAAATAGCTAGCGTACAAGAAAGACAAATACTTCTACAACAGCAAAATGCACTAGTACGCACAAATGTATTAGCCTTGCGCTTTTTTCTAACATTCATTCACTAAACGCTATTACACTCGTCTACTTATATAATACAAAGGTTGTAATTTATGTGTTAAAAACTAGCAACACTGTTGTTGTTAAGTGCAATTTGACTGCACCATCAAAAAGTTTGACATTTTTTACTGTATATATAATTAGAACGTTTTGTCATACAGGCGCTACTTATATTATTAACAGTAAATTAAAAATTTAAATATAAGACTTGAATCGTAAATATTTTTGTGGAATAATGTTTTACAATTTTCGACGTGGATTGCCTCAGTAGCAGTGTGCTGAACAACTTACTGCAACTTTTAGTGATGAGACACCATCCAAAACCAGAGTATATCAATAATTTAGTAAACTAAAACGTTGCCGAACTTCTCTGATAAATTTTAAAAATGTTGTTTGTTGTTGTGCCAGAAAACATTGATGCTATTTACAAGCTGATAATGCATGACTGTCATGTGACCCATCGTAAGATTGAGCCATCCCTGAGCATTAGTATAAAAAAATACATAAAATTTTGCATAAACATTTAATAGTCAAAACAAATAGTTTGCGTTGGATTCATCACAATTTATCAGTCAATAAAAAAAATTTGTGTTGTTTATGCTTGTAGCACTTGAAAGCAAATGATGACTTAAACGTGCACAACCATTTGTTTTGTCAGAAGTTGTGAAATAAGAAAAACAAACAGCCGACAAAGGACTATTCTCCACATCGACTCAAACAACCGGTTATTTGAGAACTGAAAACGTCAAGTTGATGAATCAACCGCAGTACCACCTAATGATTTCTATTTGTGTTATTTGTTCTGATAAGTAAAGAACAAACTCATTTAAAAACCATGTTTATGGACTATTTTGGAGGGGAAAAACTGCTATTCCAATTGGCTCTAATACTATAATCTATATATGTATCTTGAAATATATAATAATCTATAAACGTATTTTGAAAAACAATAAAAAAGTTTTTATACCCCTATCATTGTTTTAGTTATTCATTCTTAATACATAAACAACAACCCACGGATACAGAATTGTTTAAAATTTTTAAGCAATACTCAAAAATTGCTATTTAGATAAAAAAAAGAACAAGTTTATGGTATACTAACATAGCTCAAAATGTTGTGTACTATATTTGTTCTGACTTTTTGGAATTGCAGTAAATTCTCTTTCACCGCATCCATATTCCATAATTTGATCTAATACTTTTTAAGTACTTCTGCCAATGTAGCACTGTTACTCATATCAACAATCATTTTTTAAAGTAAAAGTAAGTGATTAATTTATTTTATTAAGCTTCGTTAAATTTATAACAACTAAACTTAACGTAACACTATTTCAAAGTAAATTAATTTCAATTATAGTACACTGGCGAACAAAAATAGAAGTCGCTTTAAAATTATGACTTAGTTTTTGATTTTTTGTTTTAACCTTATGTTAGCAAATTTTAAACAATTGTACTGTATTAAATTAAAAATTCAATGTTAAATCGTAAAACATATTTATTTTTTTATTGCGTAGTTTAGAAATACCACAAACTTACACTTCAGACAAAAAAAAAAAAAAAACTTAATACTAACAACAAGTTTTACTCTTCTTGCATTAATGACTGCTTGAAATTGACAAGAAACGCTTTGAATTAAATTAAGAATCACATTTTGGTCGATATTATTTCTGCAATAGCAACTGTCTTAGTTCCTAAGCAGTTCTTAGAGCTGATGTATGCATTCGGACACGTCGTCCCAACTTATCCCAGACATGTTCTATAGGATTTATGTCCGGGCTGAAAGCTAACCAATCAAACCGCAAAATTTTCACTTCATCCAGAAAATCTCTCAGACAACTCTGGCTACATGAAATTTAACATTGTTTTGCATAAAAATACCGCGCTTCCCATAGTTGTTATGAAGGGCATAACATAATCTTCAATTACTTTTAAAATGTATCTGTGAGCTGTCAAGGAGCCATTCTCTATAAAGACCAACTCTGTGCGTGCTTCGGTAGAAATTCCTGCTCAAACCATAACCGATCCACCGCCAAATAAAAGTTGCTCATCAATACAAACTAAAACGTATCTTTCTCCGCGTCTTCTCCACACTTTCCGACGTCCGTCTGATCCATTGAGGCAAAAGCGCGAGGTATCGGAGAACAGTACCCTGCTACAGACTTAATTATTTCATGCCCGGTAATTTCGGACAAATACAAATGTTGCAACACGAATAGAAGTTGTTCTATTCCGCAAAGTTGTGGACAACAAAAAACGGTCATCTCTGTTTGTGGTGATTTGTTTTTGCCCGGATCCTGATCTTCTGGTTATCAAGCCAGTATCCAAGTAACGCTGATACAACTTTTGTACAGCTCAAAACCTTTTACCAATAATCCTTACAGTTTCACGTTTTCCATGCTCATCTTCAAACAACACTATAATTCTTGCCGCAACAATAGGGCCTAAAGACATTATGACTTGTTGAGTTTAATACACCGTGTGAATAATAAGTTTTGCAAAGAAAAATCACTATGTAAAAAAACCACAACAAAATGTAGGTTTTCAATTAGAGCAAAATAGATGCTGTTTCAAAAAAATCTGTAACACGGTGATAATAACTGACAGATAGAAAACATTTGTCAGGAAATGAATTATTACTTTGGTTTACAAATTGCAAACATTAAGTTAAAACAGCAAACATAGTTAAAACAAAAAAATCCAAAAATAAGTCATAATTTTAAAGTGACTTCTATTTCTTGCTCGTCAGTGTATATTGTTACTGTTGGATCGCTAAAGCAACCAGATCAACCAGCAAAACTGCGTATTAACAATCTAATTGATGTGATATGTAACCAGACTAGTTGCGCGACCAGTAAAATATATTGAAATATAAAAAGCATACCTTACCCTCCAAAAGACATAATATCAAAATAAAAAATTATTAACACAATTTAATATTAATTTTGAAACAGAAAAGTTAATTATTGAAATTCAAAGTAGGCTTTTACTGATACTTTTTTAGTTGATGTAAACTAAATTCAAAGTAGGCTTTTACTGATATTTCATCAGTAGATGTAAACCAAAATTTTAAAAAAATATAATAGTCTGATTTATAATTAATATTATTTAATATTAGTTCTTTTTTTGTTTTAACAACCCAATACTTAAAAACTATTTATATTAATTAATTGATATAAATAACATTAGTGCTGCTCCCTTTCTTGCCTGTCTGTTTTGTTTCATGTAGTAACCAGAGTGTCACGATAAGTGCCATATTTAAAAATATCAAAAATGCAATAATTATTTTGTTACAATATATTCTGCAAATGATTCAGTTAATTGCATTTTTTGTAGAATATAGAATTACAATATTTAAAGTTTTAATAAACATTAGATTATAAATGATTAGACTGATAATATAAGAAAATTAACATTTTACTTTGAAATAAATTCTATCTAGAGGTCAATATTTGTTTTATATTATTTTTACAACAATTTATAACATTGTCAATAATAATAATAACATAATAACATGTTTATTTAAAAAAAAAATTAGCATCTTTGCAATTATAGTAATAAAAACATTTTATTTATCTATGACTAACAAATAATTGTAATTATTAAAACCAGTAAATAAAGATAAAATGTTATGCCGCTGCTGAATTATTACTCCCATCAACACTAAACCAATATAAATAGAAAGATATTTTTAGCATTTGCTTTACCTAAAAAAAAGTATTTTATTGCCATAACCTTCAATTTTTATAGTCATATTTAAAAATTAATTGAGCTATAACTCCAAACAAAGTCGTCCTCAATCAAAATTTTTGTAGAAACTTATTTTATTCTTATAATAAATTTAACAAAGTAGCCAACTATTTCAGAAGCATCCTATGAATTGAATATTCACATTTACGTGTTAATAATTTTCATCATTTGTTTAAAACTTATAAACTTTCACATTTAAGTCTTTGTGTATTGTAGATCAATAACCACTAATTTTTAGGTCGAGAAACCGCTAACATTATTGAACACGTTCTAATTTATTCAACTTGTCTCAACCTAACCTAATCTAATTTTGATCACGTTAACTTCTTAAATTGCTTACTACATCTAACAAAATACATTAAGTATTACAATAAGTGTAACATTAAAAACAAAATCGTAGTTTTTACCCAACAAAAAACAAATGAAGTTTTTTTTTAATTTTTAAATGTCAGATTCGTATTTCTTTTTTATCAAAATCAGTAAAAGTCAAAATCATCAAACTTTTTTCAAAATTTTAAGACCTTTTGCACTAAAATAAAAAATAAAAACTCAAAAACGGTTAGTAATAGAGACACTGGACAAACTTCATCATCTTCAGAAAGATGAAATCTATCAAATTAATTGGTTCAACTTTTTCAATTTTTATTTTTTTATTGGATCAAAAACTTTCTAATAATTTATATTCTATGCAATCGGAGGTTTAGATAACCTAAAATCAATTTCAACCTTTCTGGACTACCCAAAACCAAATGATAGAATATTTTCAAAATAGTATAACCTCTAAAACTGCTTTACTATACATCGTTAGAAAGTTTTTGATAGGGTATCCAATAAAAAAATTAAAATTAAAAAAGTTGAACCATTTAAAAATGAAAGCCAATAATGTAAATTTTATGTTTTTTTCTAAAAAAAAAGCTGAAACTAAAAAAAACGATTTATTTGATAGGTTGAAGGATAAACTTCTAAAGATGATGGCGTTTGTCCAGTGTCTCTATTACTAACCGCTTTTAAATTTTGATTTTTTAGTGCAAAAAGTCTTAAAATTGTGAAAAGGTTTTTTTTTACCTTTACCAATTTTGATAAAAATTTGTTTACTGACTAATTTTGATGCCAGGAATAAAAATCTGATATATAAAAACTTGAAAAAAAATTACTTTATTTGTTTTTTGTCTCGTAAAAAATACGATAAATCGTGTTTTAAACAGTCAAATCATTGCAAATTGATGAAAATCTTATACCCAGAATACTTACTCAATGTAAAACTTTCCGTAGAATCCAAATTTCGGTATTTTGAAAGCTATAAATGCTTTACAGTCACAAACGCAGAAAAAAAAAACAGTATAAAGTGCAAAAATGTGAAAAAAAAATTAATACTGACTTTTTTTGGAATTTTTGGATGTAGATTTTTTAACTACATATAAAGTTAAAAAATGAAACCATGCAATCAAAGGTTTAGATAACCAAAAGTAAATTTCAACCCTTCTGGAATTGGGTTTGGGTTGTATACAGAGTTTGAGAGGCTGAACAAAATTGTGTGTGAAGACCACTCAAAACCCTACTCCAAGATTTTTTTTAAATTTTTTATTTAATAGGTGCGGAGAAAAAAAATGAAAACAAAAAAATGCAAATTTTTGGCCCTCAAGTAACAAACAGTAACAAATCGCTTATAAGCGATATTCAACATCGTTGAGTATTAAAATATTAGAAAAAATCGAAAAGCGTGCAAAAAATAAATGTATCTGTCCTGTTCACACAAGCTAACGACTATTCGCCATCCGGGAACAATTCATATGTATATTGGTACATAATATATAATTCCTAGTCTAAACACGAAATTATAATAATACAGAAACTTACACTATAGAAAAACCACAATACAAAATACTTTTGCTCATGTATAAATTATTGAAACTAATTAAACGTTAACTTAATTATTCTATGACCAATATAATTACAATAATGTTGTCACACTAAGTAATATTGTAATAATAATAAATTCAATATTCAAAACTTATTCATTTACATTACATTAAAATAAAGACAACTATCCAAATTGGTATTAATACACCTTATTTTAATTTACAGATAGTAATTGATTGTGGAGAGTAAAATTTCGTGACAAATTACTGTTCACAAGCATCAGTAACCATGTGATTGATGATTTTACTCAATTTAGGTGCATTCATTCACACATTCATTCTTGCTATCCGTGGTCTCTATAAAAGGCATGAAATTACATCAAACGGTCACAATTACTACCTAGTCAATATAATAAAGATTCCCTACTAGTCACGTGCATTTTTATGGCTGCGTTCAAATAATCAAAATTCTATCTAAATTCCATTGAATGGATTTATTGAAAACTATTCTACGAAAAACTCCCTAAACACGTTTGTATACGTGAGTGTATTGTGTCTATATAATTAATATAAATGAGCTTGTAAGACTGATAATAATTAATTTTGTAAATCTAATATGATATTTTTAATATTTATCATAAGATTACATATATTATTCATAATAAGACAGGATGCGTCATTATGTCATAAACATAATTAATAAAAAGCCCGATTTGATATAAATATAGCAAGTTTGAAGGAAATACGCGATCATAAAAGAGATAGAATAAGTAAAGAACAAGACGGTCTAATAGTTGTATCGCATGTATGTGAGTATTTATGTCCGCAATGATTCTTTCGAAACGAAAATTATTGCATCGCGCGATTTTATCACGCAAAAATGTTGTTCGCACTTCTTCGAAGAAGCTTCGTTTATTTTATTTTTGTCGTCAGGCCGGAGAAGCATATAATTGTCAATGCGACATTGTTTACTGATTTATACAATATAAACAAGTGCCTTTTTCTTTCAATCGTTTATACATCAATCCAGTTACCGTATACAAAGACAACTTTTTGCAGCCAATGGAGGCGAGTCCGTGCAAATGTTACTGTTTTGCACCTGTGCTAAACATCTCACCAATAATAATATTTATTTTCAAAATTAAAAAAGTTTTATTCTCATAACAAATTTAGCTGAAGACTCATATAACTTTACCAAATACACCAGCAGTTGTTTAATTAAACAATAAATAAATACAATCTATATTGATTAAAAAATAATTACTACAGGTTATTGATCAATGGTCTTTCTGCCATCTGTTTACATTTTTTTGTTGGTGTATATAATTATTATATTTACAATCAACCTAAGATAAAAATAATATAATTTAGATTACCGTGATTGATTGATGATATGTAAGGTAAAGTAAATAACATTTGTTAAGAAAATTTCTGTCGAGATTGTGTTGTATTTCATCTATCGTCTCAAATTGAAATTAAAATTGACTATAATTTTGTCTATTTAAATAGATAAGCATTATTTAGATTATGTAATTGTTTGGATGTATCTTTTTGTTATAGTTTTTGAGCACTGTCTTTTGGTTATTTCAGTTGTTTTTGTTGTCTTATATTGTCTAACATTAATGTAGCAGTTTTTGTTTAACCTGTACAATTTTTATTAGATTAGATTTGTATCTACAGTTACTTCTAAAGCTACTTTATATTATTATTAGGTTTAGTTGTATTCTGCAATTGTTATATAGTTGGAAACAAATTGTTGTTTAGTTATGTAGAAAGTATCCTATAGTAAAAAGTTAGAAGATGCATCGTCATAAGCAAATTGTAAAATAAACAAATGGTAGATGCACATCATATCAGTATACATATATTATAATAGAGAACTGATAATAAAGAACCCTGTGGGATACCTGGTAAAACAATTTTGACATTAGTGATTAGTTTTAATTGAAAGTTGAAAAACTTAAGAAATAAAACAAAGTACATAATTATTTAAATTATTTATTTATATTCAGTAATAGTTTTGTCTTTTAAATGAATTGTTTAAATATTATTGAAATAATAAATACTCCTAGAGTGGGTTGTGGATTGTTAGGTTTAAATCTTGTATAGTCTACAATTTTTTATTAGTTTCTATCCAAGTTTATTCGGGAAAATTTAACGCCAAAAACATATAGCAAGAAAATTGATTACAGACAAAATTTATCACAAACAAAGTTTTTTGTAAGAAAATTCAACTCGATAAAATTTATTGCAATAAGAAATTAAAAAAAATATATATTGAAAGATATAAATATATAAATTACATTAATAATAAATAATATTTTTTATAAATATAAAATTATTTTTTTACTAAAAATAATAAAAGAAATAAATAATAAAAACCAACTAAAAGATTTACAAAATTGTATAATAAGAAACAAACAACAATCAGTGCTAATACAAATATTTAAATTTTTTAACAATATTTTTATTGTAAATAGAATATAAATAATACATCATGTTTAAAAAATAATAATAATAATAATAAAAACTATAATCTATCTCAGCAACCTTTGTATAACATATAGTATATAGTCGACTTTTCCAACTGCTAAATAATAAATAGGTTATAAAGTTTTTATTATTATTATATTAGAAAATATTTATAATAGCTGCTAGAATGTATAGATTCTATGAACAATAGAGACTGCCTAGTTTGGCCATTATTGTTGATTACCTGATATGGAAAAGTTACTAGTAGCTTTTGGCAATCAATCTCAGACAAAACAAGTCTAGAAATGGTAAATCGGCTCTTTTGTGCCAAAGTTTTAAGTTTCAATTCCCAATTTTAACAATAGTTGGTTGCATTAAAAGTTATTTTTAATTTTTACACACTGAGTATCATTTTCCAAAAAGCTCGACCACTACGCAACAACAAAATCATAAAAAAACCAAAACCCAAAGCTTAGCAACCAAAATTCTATGGTTAACGCAATCAAAAGCATTAAAAGATCATTTTTCTAACAAACGGATTAGTAAGAGTAGAACAATCCTTACAAAAAATGATGTTGCTGTTCGACTAAAATGCTTTTGCACATCCATTGTATTTGACCAGTTTCAATTTGATCAAACAACTTAAAAGTTTCAGACTATAATTAGTAATATGCTTCTTATGTCCAGATTTATGCAAATCATAATGTAACTTTGTTTTCTTGAAAAAATTGTTTTGACGCATATATGGAACTCTATTTAACATAAAAAACGTTTATTAGTCAAATAAGGTAAGTATTAAACAAATAAATTTTATTAGACGTTAGTAAAACTGGGCATCAGTAAAACTAGTTTACTGTTTGGATATTTGTTAGCAATAGATTCAAAGAAATAACAATGATCTAAATATTTATCAAATGCCTTTCTTAAGTGGTAAGTAAAATGTATTGATATTATACAAAACAAACTTTTTAAAGTCTATGAAGAATTCTAGAGAATAGATATTGTTTTATCTATTCGGCTAATCATGCGCCTTATTGTCATTATTCATTTAATATATATTGTATTATAGTTTATTTTGCTTTTTTGACAATAAAAGATTTTTTTATTATTATTATAACTTCAACGTTAATAATTACAAACAAATTTTCCACACTTAGAAATGTAGGTTGTAATAATGCACTATTAAAACAAGTTTTAGTAGAAATTTAGACATTATTCCTGTCAAGCTTATTATTTAAAAACAATAATCCTCAACAAAATAATAATGATTTATTTATTAATTTTATTTTATTAAATCACTGAATTTAGAGATACGTGTGATAAAGCAATATTAAATAATAAATTAATAGGTAAACATACTTTTGCTGAATGTGTTTTTCAAACTGTGATTTTTTCAACTTTACTTTGACAATATTCTTCTTGTTAATAGTAGTATTAGTAGCTGTAGTTCCAAATATCTTGTAGGTCAGTGAATGTTGATTATTAAAATCTACTAGGTTGAAATGATCTGAATCTTTATTGTTTACCTTAGTTTCAACAACAAATTTGGTAGAGCACTTGCATATCATGCGAGCAGTCCCGGGTTCGATCCCCGAAATATGGCTGAAATGATAACTTGCTCCTTATCCACCAGCGTGGTTCGGAAGTCGCGTATTAAGCTGTTGGTCCCATCAAACCACTTTAAACAAGTTGTAGACTTACTGTGGCGATGTAAAATAGCCGTAAAAAAGCGTAAAAGCGTAATTTGACTATTTGTTGTGTGACTTGCATTGTTTTCTGTCTGAGTTAGGTCAAATAAATCTTAACCCATAGATTAATGGCATTTGAGATGCAATATCTAAAAAAAGTCTGGACATTTGAATAAGAAGCTCTTTTACGTGCGTTTAATTACTGTCAGGTAAAGATTAATAATTTTATTATTAGTAATTGGTGAAGACATTTTTTTACAAAAAATAAGGTACAATGAAAGTTTAAAATAATTTATATGAATTGCTTGTTGTTTTGATTTTTCAGTTTTAACAATCACACCGCCTCAAGACCGTAGCACAATGGTCTAGTGCGAGGACTGTTGTGCACACAGCCCGGGTTCGATTCCAGGCAGCGGCAATATCTAATTTGTCAAATATATTTTGATGCGGTCGTCTCCTTTGCAAGGCAATGGCAAACCAGCAAAGTATTTGCCTAGTAAACCCCTCCGGTGGTGTGGTTTGGATTCCACGTTAAACTGTAGGTCCCGTATGTTTGTGTGGAACTATTATCGCGCACCACAAACATACGAGAAGAGCACCAAACACTCGTAGCAAGTATGACACTAAAAGAAGAAGATAAAAACCAAGTTTTTATTAAGTCATGTTTTTTTAAATCAAAACCTTGACAGACTGCTAGCTTGCTAACCTAACGTCCTACTACTAAGTTATCTCATGGTTTAATATATCACATGTATTACATTTAATTCTAGCAAATATTTACCATAAGTATAAATTATTTATAAAACCAATTAATTTCAATATATTATTATATAAGCTTTCGGAACAAGGTGTTACACAAGATCACCAATCCTTCAAATCTAAATTTAGCTTATCTGCGTTAGAAATGAATTCAAGTAAAATATTTTAAACCCGGAACAGAAGAGTTTTAGTGCACAAAGTATACATCTCAATAATTAGATGTGTTAATATTAAAAATTAAATGTTTTTATAGCCTATTTTTATTTAAACATCTCATCTGGTATACTAAAAGAATTACTTCCTTTAATGTGCGGAATTTTAAATTTAAATTTTTATTAAAAATAAAAAATAACTTTATTTATGACATACAAATTTAATAAAACTTTAAATTTTATAATAAATAATTGCAATCTTTCACAACAATTTATAGGTGAAACATATAGTAATGCTTAACAATCAGGTATGTCTTGATGGTTAAGTTTAGAATATAACCTAAAGACAAATTATTAATGTGACGCTGAAAGTATTTAGCGGCGTCTTTACTGAATACAGATTCTTTTCGATTTTGTTAACTTAACAATTGTCTTGGAGTTAACAATTTCAAACAACTTTAACATAAAGATTTTCGTAAAATTTTAAAAATATGTCACGTCTTGGTCTGTATTTTGCATTGTTGTTCAATAAGAATAAATGTTGTGTATACTATATTTGTTCAAGTTTTTGTGTTTTGCTTATTTTTGAGAATTTAACTGGAAACCTAACTCTCTATACTGATGCGTTTCAATAGTATAGCAAATTATTTTACGGCGGCTATTTTGTGTGTGACTTAGTAATACAAAACAAATATTAAAAACATCTTACTCTTTATTGTTTTAGTGTTTTAAACATTTAAAACATACATTGTTTTATTCACAATAAACAAAAATCATTTAAATTGTAACGTTCCGGTTAACACGCTTCAATTATTAATATAGGTTTGTTAACTTAGAATTAAATTAAACAATAAATCCGCTTTGTATATGATAAACAAAACATATGATTTTATACTACAAATAAATAATTATAAAAAGTTAAATTTGATTAAATTTTTTCTTCGATAAATTAAATAATATTTTTTATCAATTCAATTTTTTTGTTATTTAAAATCATTCTTTTAAACATTCATATAACTTTTGTGCATGTATTTATAAACATTTTTGTAACAATTCATTATAAAACGGATAACTATAGTTTGATGAACATTAAAAATATAACGATATTCATAAAGAAATTGTTTTTAGTTAAATTATTTGATAACTTTTGTTTTTTTTTATAAATTATTATGTTAACCTATACTACATAACCTTAAATACTGTAAACTAATACAGATACATAAACATTTTTGAGTCAAACAGATTTATGCTTATTCCCAAAACAAGGAATTACGAATCTTAGGAAGTTGAACCGCATAGAACGTTTAACCTCAAACCGGATTAACTTTATGGAATTAAGTCAACTGTTAATAAATATGTATATATAATTTTTCTCAGAATCTTAATGTGGTTATAAACTTATAGTTAATGGGATTTCGTATTAATTTTTTTTTTTTTCAATTCAAATATATTTGTATTTTGTTTCATATATTATTGTTCTGAATTCTTTTAGCTTAAATTGTTATGGTTGATGCATCATCTAATTTTTAGTTATGTATGATTTTAAATCTAATAGAATATTGTCATTAATATTGTTTTAATGAACTTGCGACTCGCCCCGATTTTAACGGCCGCCGCCGATAGGGCACAAAATAATTTGGACAAAGAAAAACCAAAAATGTGTATTTAATAAAAAATTAATATCTTTTAAACGGGCTTACAAAGTTTGAGTACAACATTATTATTAGACACGTATTACTGACATTTTACTATCTTAGTCAAACTATACATGCAGTAATTTTTGCAGTAGTCATTTAAAAAAAAGTTTTAAAATTCCTAAAAAAAGTAAACCTGCAACTTTTTTACAAGCAATAGTATAAAAATAGGCAACAATCGTAAATATAAGCCACTTACATGTTGCAATTAGATTTTTATTTGTAGATTTTCTGTGCTTGTTCAGAATATTGAATTAAATTTTTCAATGCAATTACCAACTAAAATAAGTTTTAAGATTTAAGACTATTCTCTATAAACATTGCTAGAAGTAAGCAAGATATATATTGCTAGCTAACAATATGAACTGTCATTTTAGCAAATCTTGCTAGCTAACAATATGAAGTGTAACATTTTATCAAATTTTGTTTGTTTTTAAATCCAACTCAAACAAAATTTTTTTTTTTAATTTTGAACAACACATTCACGCACCTAATTTAGAAGTTTAATGAACAAATATAACTTTAGAAAATAAATTGTTACACATTTATCTATTTAAATCTAAAAATGTTGACATACCACGCTCGATTAAGTTTGTTAAGAAAAAAAAATGTTTGAAATGCTGATGTTACCAAACTTTAAAAACAATATATTCCATACAAAATAAAACGTTGCTTGGTAGCGCAATACAGCTTATTTAAAATTAAGATAGATATAAACTTTAAATTTGTTATATTTATTTCAATTTATTTTTAGATTGTGTGTTAAGTGAATTAACTACTCAATAAAGCGTTTTTATTTTGATTTTGTCTTTTAAACATTCACAAAGATGGGTTTTATAAAAGTAGTTCTTTAATATTTATTTATTATATAAATAATTAAATGATTTTCTATAATTTTTGTTTACTTAAAATTACGTATATAATAATTTGAAGTTATAATATATTCAAATGATTACCAAACCGCTTTATAAGTTTATTTGTTTTTTTTTATTATGACCTATATTAGTATTATCTAATGTTAAAACCAATTAATAAATTAACATTATCACAACTTAAATTTGATTTAATAATAACATTTATTTACTTTGAGTTAATTGGTCCGGTTGAGTAATTCATTGACCGGTGATAATAATTATAATAAAAGAAACAACAATAAACTACAAAATAAGTATGAATGAAATTTAATTTAATTAATTTATAATGATAAAAACATCAAATATTCCAATTATAGTTAAAAACACATACTATGTTTACTTCCGGAACGGAAATAAAGGGTGGATTGTACAACCTTGCATGATTTACTTTATGCATATGGCTAAATATACAAATGAGCAAACTATGAAGGATATGCTGTATATTTTTATGACCTGAAATAAAAGCACCATATTCCACAGACACACAGGCTAGCTTTAATAAGGTGAGGTTGGGTGGTACGTATTTTTTACGAGCACTATATATCTCAATTCCTTGTCAGCAATTATTATAATTTGTAGTAATTGAATGTGTTGTTAAAAATATTAATCAATTCTTTAATAAAATCAAACTTGTTTCTAGACTAGTAAAAAATTAATTAATGAAAATTCAAGAACGTCAGTTTGGTGACTTGTCAGTTTTCACTTTGTAATACATATTAGATTTTGTTTATATCTGTAAATTTTAATTTGGTAAAATAAAATTATTTCGTTAATTGATTTTAATAAATAATATAGAAGATATTAGAATATTTATTATCGTTTATTTGTAATACTTGTTATGTATATTATGTTGAACTACGATTTCAATAATCCAGTTTATAGGTTTGCAGGGCAGATACTCATAATAATTATAGAACCTAAAATTAAATTAAAATTTTATTGGATTTAATTTTACTTTTGCACCTAGCCATGGTATTTCAAAATTAATGCGATTTTAATTCTTAATAAAAAGGGTTCATGTAAACTGATGCCCAAAACGGTGTAGTTTCAAATTTACAAAATAAATCAATTTATCTAATGAAACCATTTTTTCGGAAGCTTTCAAATGGCAATTTTATTTTTTTGTTTTCAAATTTATAATGTAACAGTTTAGGACAATTTTTGTTAATATTTTATATAATAAATGATTTTGTTTATGATATTTATTATGTTTGATATGTATTTCAATACAAGCTAATTTCGATAGATAAAACTAATACAATTATATTTATATTTTGCATACGCTTTAACAGGAGATAAAAAAATCAAAACAGAAAAAACTGATTTATTTATTATTTTAATACTTGTCAGAGTTGATATAAAGACGGTGCAGACAATTGACAGATAAAATGTTGTCAAATACTGGAAGTTCTATTCCATAAATTTCTACTTATCAATAAAAAAAAACAATTTAAAGTTAATAAACCGAGAATTAAAATACATTTTTATGGTAAGTACAAACATAGCTTAAACCATATACAATCGGAAAAGGTATGATGCACAAAACTAATCTTCAAGACAATATTAGCTGAAAACTTACCTATATGTGTTTCTTTACAAAAAATTAGTTTTAAAGTTAAAAGTTCTGTTATTCTTTGTAGTTACACTATTTATTGTAAAAGTTGTTGAAACATTGATCGTGCACAGTGAAACTACTTTACTGATTTATGAT
This sequence comes from Tachinus rufipes, assembly GCA_963932245.1. Classification (NCBI taxonomy): domain Eukaryota; kingdom Metazoa; phylum Arthropoda; class Insecta; order Coleoptera; family Staphylinidae; genus Tachinus; species Tachinus rufipes. The sequence goes on along the minus strand of OZ010745.1, from coordinate 62,221,635 downwards.
AAAGTTTTCAGTAAGCAAAGAGGTCTCAACATTTGTTTGATTAATCAATTAATTGAACAACTTCTTTTCCCAGTTCTTTATAGCCATTAAATTATTAGCATACTTGTGAAGTCTAGGAACATCTTTATGATGGTGACAAACTCCCAACCGCTTACTTAGTCATAAAATTTATGAAAACCATCATCAAAACTGAAGAATAAAAGTTGCTGATTGATCAGAATATGTTTTTTCAAATATTTAATTATAATGACAGTGTTTCAAGCACTATTAAGGAAGATGTTAACTTTTTACCTGATTCATCATATGCAGCACATGCATGTATTCCACTGTTTTTAGCAAAGCTTTGTAACTTTGTTGAAACTTTGATTGTAAACAAATAAAACAGAACAAGCGTTTTTTTCCATAGGTTTATTATCTTTTCAACTAAAAAAAATACCACACCGTGTTTTAACGTCGCGTATTAATTATCTTAACACTTATTTATTTAATAAACGGCTATTACCGTCAAGCCATTTGACCGCATTTCTTTACTGTGCAAAAGTTACTGAAACTTCTTTCTTCGTCTCGCTACTTCTTCCATTTTGTTCTTGCTCCACTCCACTTTATTTGTGATGGTCCGGTTCAATTTTCTTGCATTAGTTCGCTATTGCTACGGCTTGCTATTGTTTCCTCGTTTTTTTTTTATAAACTAAACCTTCACATAATTATTAAAATCGGAGAAATTTGATATAAATTTTAGTGTCCCACAAAAAAGCGTTGCTAGACCGTTGTTATTCCTAACTTTTATTATGATTTGCCAAAATATATAACCCAAGGAAGAGTGTTTATGTACGCCGACGACAGCAACATTGTTGTATTTGATAAAAACATTACTGAATTAAGCAAGAACGTAACTGCAGTATTTGCACAATTCAGCAGTTTGTGCCAAAAAATAATGTAATTATTAATGCATCAAAAATTGTGATAATAAACTTTTATAGGATGCAAAATAAAAGAATAGTATCAACTGGATTTGATTTAAACGATGAATAGACTTTTTTCAGTAAATCGGTAAAAAATTCTTGAGAACGGTTCTCGATGAAATTTTAAATTGTAGAAACCAAATAAATACGTTAACTACTAAATAAAATAAATCTTGTTTTCTCTTATATTTGTATACCATTCCGTTCCTTACTCTACAATTAGTTACAACATATTGATATGGGGACAATCGACGGATTTAAAAATATTTATTAAAAATCGATAAGGATTGGAAATATTCAAAAACTAGTCAAACTAAAATGATTTTTTTTTGCGACGTTGCTAGCTCTTATACTACGGTGAAAGGAATTGTTTAGGTCAAAAGATGTTCCAACATATCATCAATTGCAAAAATTTCTGACAACTAAATGCAAAACGCCAAAAAAATGATCAATTACGACTGCAGCATAAATTGCATAAAATCAAATCACATCGCAAGAAACTGCAGGTTATTCAAGACATAATAATTTTTCAACGCATCGGGGCAAATAAATATTCTCATAAGCGTACACGCGTAAAATAAATATGTACCACAAACGATATGGTGCTGTTTCAAAAAACATTGCTGTGATGGATTATACCAAAAACCACACCACAACATATGACAACATTAATGTAAAATGGCATATAAGCAATATAAGGTTGGACAATTGAATATCAAAATTCTCAAAAACGGAGAAAGCCAAAAAAGCTATAGTTACATGAAAAAAACTTTGAGTTCAATAACAGAGTATACCTGATCGGTTCATTGTTACATTTCTATGAAAAGAAGATCCATCAACATTAGGCAATTCACATCAACTAGCATTAAAAAAGTTCTGTTCATTAAAACGGAAACTTGCAAAAAATAAAAACTTAAAACAAAGTATACTAACTTCAACAGCTCAGAATATGATTCACTTATGCAACTAATAACTAATAAAATGTAAACAAAGGAATATTACCTACCTCGTCATGCTATCAAGACGTCTTTTTAAAACGTTCTTAAAAATTAAAACCTAGTTTTAATAATGGGCACACAAAAAAGTCACAAAGAATTTACCAACAATTATGTAAAAAATCGAATTACTTGAAATAATTATAAAAGTAATTAATACAAAAATTACGCCATTAACAAAAATTATATTTGAGTTAAAAAAAGTACACTTAAAAAACGAAATGAAAACTTACTTAAATTAATTCCTAACATATCTGATAAAAATGTTAGAGAGCACAAAATCAATGTGACTATGTACCGGTTGATAAAAACCCATCAGAATTTATTGATGTAAACAAACAAAGAAAAAACACTGAATCGAATAAAATATTATCTCAAAAAAATAAAATACAATCAAATACAACTGAAAATGAATATACAAATAATAAATTAATTGATGGAAAAGGCGTTATTCAAAATCAAAACCAAAACTTCCTATGGTTACTGGCACATCAACTAATAACGCAATAAAAATCGCCGTAAAATTTATTGAAAAAAAAAACAGTCTGAATATCTAGCACCAAAAAATTAAGTAATGTAAAAACTAAAAAGTTAATTTCCAGAAGCTAATTACCATACCGATGGATCAATTAAAAGTTAATGTGTATGTCAATCGTTTCTTTTTTCTTCAATACAAAAAACAACCAAACGTCAATATAAACAAATAATACTAAAAATAAAGCAAACACAACAAACAATCATTAAAAATATTAAACCAAAATAAACAAAACATTTTTATAATACCTGTACATCAAAACGCACAATCAGTTGGAAATTGCACGAATAAACTAGAAGTATTGTTACAGAATAAACTTAATTGTCTTTATTTATGTTTAACAGAATAAATAAGATATTATCCAATAAACAGATTTGAACTCTCATCATTCATCAAGTTACTACGCAGTCTTTATCAAGAAAGAACAAAAATTTAAAATTAGACATAAAGCAGATATGTATAATTTTAAATGTTCTGCAATACACTTAATGTGTATTGCAGAACACTTAAAATTCAGTAATTATCATTTTGTATTAATGTCAATTTATAAAACAGAGGAAAGTCTGGTATGTACATTTTTATTAAAATTAGATTATCTTCTAAATAAATAGTTATCAGAAAATTTATATTTTTGTATTACAGGAGACTTTAGTATAGATTTACTTAAAAATAATTATGATACACACCGTTTTTTGTCAACCTTCTATATGGGAAATAACCAGAAATAACTTCCGGAAGCTGCATTGATAACTTTATCACAAATTTTACTTCTAATCAATAAAAAGCCTGTGTAATACACGCTCACATATCGGACAACACTGCTCAAAATATAAAACTTCACATAAATACCAGCTCTACATTGCCATTTTATTACATATCACGTAATTTTTAATAAATTAAACATAATTAAATTTACAATCTATCAGATGAATCATGGGACAGTGTGTTTGCCATAAAGAATATTTAGATATTCATCTTTTTATTGTATTTTATATTATGTTAGTATACTTCATCTATATAAAAAATTTGTTTAATTATTATTATTATTTACAAACATATTATATTTGTAAATTCATAAAATCTCTTTTTTATATTTAGTTATTAATTGATTTTAATTTAATAAGAAGAAGTTTATAATTTAATATTAAAAAGAAAAAAATGTTAAAAGCATAGAATAATTACACAAAAAAAATGCATGAAGGAATAGATGGATAGAAAACAAAAAAATGTTTTTAGAGCAGTTAGGATTATCTAAAGTATGGTGTAAAAAAGAAGAGAAAAAAGAGCAAGCACAGAAACAGAAATAGTCAAACATTATAGCTAAATTAATAACTCAACATACAGCAAGGGTTACAAAAAACTAACAATATATTTAAACTACTACAATATCTCACCTATCCACTATTGTCACAAGTAAAAAAAAAGAACAGAACAGCCAGGTTACTGCAGCTAAGTAAAAAAAATGAATATGTAAGTTGTGTCAAGAAAAAGAAAACAGTTTTGAATACTGGATTGAAAAATGTGGTAGTATTGCAAGAGCGGTAGTGCGGGAGTAATCTATAAAAAACATATTGCACAAAAGCTAAAAAGCTAAAAGCGTAACCCACCGTTTAGGTCTAAAAAATAATAAATAATTTATAGGTTTCAGTTTAATTTTGATTTAATATAACTTAAATTGTATCATTCGAGTAATAAATATCAAAGTAAAAAGGTTTTTTTTTTTTTCTTTTTTGTTAATTTTATTGGAAAAATGTGTACGTTAAATTATGTAGTTTATGCCACTTGATAATAAAACTATACTAAATTTAACAACAACAATATTCTTTAAGGTAAGTTTTGTCTTATCAAATTTTTCAAAAAACCAACTGTAAGCTTAATAAAAAACATGCTTTAACTGCCAAAAAGAAACTCTGGCAGACCTCAGACAGTTTGCTTACAAAACATTGAAGATGTTATTTTACAAGATGTACTGTTACTACACAAATAAGCAGAGTTCATGTGTCTTTTTGACAAATTTTTAAAAACATTAATTTTTCTTCATACGTCATTTCCATTCAATTTTCTCAATGGTTGTCACACAAACTCACATTAAATCAAGATTTTCTTAGAAAAACATGTTAATAGCTTAAAGGCTTTAATCGTGATGAAGTTTTTAATTCAAATATATTTCATAAATGGTCAGATAAAGATCCGCACAAATTTTAAGTTAAAAATCATCAGTTTAGTATTCCAATATAAAACGACATGATATAGTACATAGTAAATGTATTTTATTTATTTTCTACAATTATCAAACTTCTTTTTATAAGACATTTTAAAAATATGCTAGTAAGTGTAAGGATTAAAACTAATATATAATACTAATTTGAACACTTTTAAAGAAATAATAATAAAAAGTGAATACAATAATTTACATTAAAAAGACATAAATGTATTAGGTAAGTTAAGTAGTTACTTCTTAAAAAAAATAAATCATTGTAGATTTTTTGCCAGATCGTTTGAATGATGAATCTTACCATTTTGTGTGACAGTTTAAACAAACTATTAAAAAAGGTACTATTTGATGTTAACATGCACTTTATGTATGCCCAGATGCATTGGCCGGGGTGACTACATAGCCACTAAGGTCTCCAAATCTAAAACCTATGAATTTTATTGTTTAAGTATATTTAAAAAAATATTATTTATTTTGACTGAGAATTGTAGACGCTTACCAACAACAAAAAAATCATAGTGTTTTGAATACAGTATAAGATAGATTCATTTTAACCAGAACTGCACTTTTGTTTGCAAAAGCAAAGACGCCTGTTTGAACATTTACTTTAAGTGCTCTAAATCATTATTTATTTTTTTTAATTAAACCATATTTCAAAAACAAACCTGGGTTTACTACATTTTTTGTTATTGAAATTAGGATAAAAATGTCGAATTACTGCTAGATTTCCTCCATGTTAGTTCAAAGTAAAATTTTATTTGTAAAAGACTTGTCAAACGTTTTGATCGGAATCCATATTGAATATCTGTCATCTGTTATTTTGTTCTAAGAATTTAGCAATATCAATACTAGTAATTTTATTATTGATTTAGTGGAACGCTTTTTTTCATTATTATATTAAAATATTTATATTTCTATTAACATTAAAATAAGTGTAATGTGAAACAAAATAAATATTTATAAATTTCTTAAAAATGTTATTAAAATCGAAATCGATTAAGAAATAAAAATAGTTTTAATTAAATTAAATATTTATAATTGGCATAATTTAAAAAAATCTAAATTGTTTCCCTTTTTAGTTAGCAACATTTCCAATTTTCCAACAACAATTTAAAAAATTTTATGACTATATTTTGGAAATATTTAAGTACATATGTATATCGATGTTTTCAGATAATAATAAAATCTCTAAAAATAGCAACAACAAAAAATTACTCAAAACTAAAGATGTTTGCAATTGCAAGCAAATTAAAGACAAATCGTCCTTATAATCGCATTTATAGTTCGCAAAAACTTAAATTAAAAGGTAACCCAAAATCATATATCCATGAATTTTGTAGGTAAAAATCATGGCAAAAACACTGTTGGCTGTCGGAAGATTAAAGCATAAAACCAGACAACCAGCACTAACAGTTTTTTTTAATAAAAATTAATTTGGTTATTTTTTATAATAATGATTATTAAATTATTAAAAATTATATATCATAACAATTGGTTTTGTAAAATTATAAAAAAGAATTAAAAACGATTTAAGAAAACAGTAGTTTTGATTTAAAATTATATCTTTTAGATAAATAGATAAATATTAAACTTAAATAAATAATTACTTGATCTATTTTCTGCATATAACTCTATTTTTCTTCAATCATTTTTAAAATTTGCAAAAATTAGAACTTGTTTTAGTACTTGATAAAAACTTAAAAATAAAGGTACTTTTCTCTTGACCGTTTTTTGTCATTTTTTAATATAATCACAATTTTATTGTATTTCAGCATGCAGAACTTTTGTAAAAAGTAAGTTATCATTAATAAAATAGATTTTCCTTTTGTTAAATTAATCCTCAAATATAATTAAATAAGATAAATAATACCGTATTATTTATCTTATTTAATTTATTGACAATTTTGTTAAATATAATCAGATATTTTAATAATATTAATTTAAAATTTTATCTCTTTAAAATATATATATTTGCGTATTATAGTATTTTACCTAGAGATATTTCATGAAAGCTTCAATACTTGTTTATTAAACTCATAATAGCTTAGATACTTTTAGATAAATGTCACAATTTTATTATAAACAAAGTTAAATATAAAATTATTTATATTAATTATGACTATTGTCAATGACATTCTAAGCAAAGATGACATGACATAACATTGTCATAAATAAAATTATTATAAATATCTCATTTGATTGTAAAATATAAAATATTGTATGCACCACGTGCATTACTAGATAATAATGCCCATCGGCGACTTCAATCCTTTTGACTATAGGCCCTCGTCGGGCTGGAACACCTTTTCCGTAAATATTATTTATTTCATAATTTTATAATTTTAGATTTTTATTAACATAAACTACTAAAAAATACAGCAATATCTAGTTGATTTTAATTTTAAATAAATGATTGAACAACCGAGAACAAAATTAAATAAAATTATTATTTCGTAGTTAAATAATAAATCTAATTAGTTTCTCAAAACAATTTATTATCAAGTATCAAATGTTCTAAAAGTAGTATATGCTGTTTTTAAGAATAAGAATATTTGTATTGATCAGTGTTAAGCGATTGCCTATTGGTCAATATTTAAATTTTGCTTGCGTTTATTTGATTGTATGCATTAATAGGTACAAATACTTATTTTAAAAATATTGTTGGTAGTCGGTGTTATGACCATATTATAGATTAATTCAATTTGCATTGTGATTGTTTTGAATTAATTGCCCGTGTATAAATAAGAAATTATTTCCCAACAATTCCGATGAATTCGTGTAACAAAAGCGATGGACACAAAGAAGTTTCATGTGTGTGCGTATTCCCGGGGTAAGAGGTATCAGACAATGGTGTGCAGTAGTATATTGTATACAGGTGATAGTACTTACCTGGTGAGGTTTTGTATATGCGCCGATGACCGCTCAGTCATATGCAGGGACCGCCACATTCAACCAACCAGTTGCTGGCGCAACTTGGTTGAGGAAACGCGCTCTTTCGAAATACGACCGAATTACATGTGCTGAAAATAAAATATATCGAGATTTTAAAAGCGATCGTGACATTATTGTGATGTTTTAGTGTAGTTATATTAAACGTGCCACTTTTTGGATTTATATCAATCAAACATACACATATATTTTAAGGTGAGTTTAATTAAAAAATCTTAATTAGCACAATGCGATGTGTATCAATGTATTATATGTTAATTAGAGTGGTCTTAAAGTCTAATTAACATTTTTTACTGGATGTTTGTTAATTAGAACGGTTGAATATTAACTGACATTTGTATATGTATTATCCAACAAAACAAAAAATATTTTTTGAATTAAGTAAATAACATATTGAATTGTGTAAGAAGAATTGGGTTTCAAATTTAGTAATTCATTTACTTTTTGAGTGGCGGCAAAATATCGGTCTGTAAAACATCTTGTTTGAGATTAATTTTAATTTACTTCTAATTAAAATCCGTTATTTTTTGTTCATTAGGAATTTTATGCTATGCGCTGCATTTAATTTAATGCATCTAAAGTAGATAGGTACTAAAAATTAAAAAAATATAAATATTTTTAATTATTGTTAAATGTCAAACAGTTGTTATTACATCATATAATGACATCATATTTATTAATTATTATGACTAATTTCAATATAACATAAAATAAATCAATATCAATTTGAACAGTTTGTATGAATTAAGATAAAAATTTTACTTAATTTTTTCTCAATAATCTCGATATTAATTTCATTTGGATGAAGCTATAAAATTAATATTTTATGGCTTTTGTTGTGACCGCCGACGAATTTAATAGTCTTGTTAAATTTAATGTATTTTAGTAAGTACTAATCTTATATGAAGTGAATCAATATTTTACGTCAATCTATTCAAATATACTGCTATAAATTGATTATAACTTCATCAATTATTTATTTTGATGCAATTCCATGTTAGTTACATTATGACAGAATCGATAAAAGAAGGTATGGTAGGAACTAGAACACGCACTTTATTGAAACTGTTAATACGAATTATGTATACATATACTCGCATTTTTGTATTCGTTAAATCAGATTCTGTATTCATAAGTTTTAATTTAAAATTTCACGAATGCATGATGCGTTAATTAAATTAAATTATTTGCTACCTATAATTTATTTGTAACTTTCAATTATATTAATTTTAATAATTTATTAGGTGAATGTCATAATTCTATAATTAATAAATTTATTTATATCATGTGAACGAGAATCTTATTTTCACTGGCAAGCAAAGCGAATGTGTTATTCACATGTTTAGAATGTCTATGTGGCTTTAAAACTTATTTAAACTTGGGATTCTTTCTTCAACTATAAGGGTTGAAAGATTTTTTTTAATTTTTATATATAAATTGTGCAAAGAAAGATTAAATTGTTACATATCTATTGCACATTACAAACATTATGACTATCTTGACGTTTAGTATTTAAGTTCAAGTATTTTCTGACATATATTTGAAATATGAAGTGAAAAAGATTTATTTATAATTAAAATAGAATAGTTACACACTAATAAAAGATAACTTCATAATTTGTCATACAATCTACATTCTAAATCAAACAGATCAAACTACATCAGTATCCACTTTTACTCGAATCATGATTGATTATGTTTCATCAGAAATTTTGATTTCTGCACTTGCTGTCACTCCACAAAAGATCAATTTTGATAATAGAATGGTATTTTGAATCTCAATCGTCTACAAAAGTTGACGCAACATAAAGATAGTATACAATTTAAAAATCAACCTACTTTAGCATTGAATTAAGCATAGTATGCTTAATTTATTTTTATTTTTTAAAACTGAAGAATCAGTTTTTGTAACCTGAAATTATAATTTGTGAAATAAATAATAGATTTTACCACAACAAAATTTCTTGATGACAAAGGGTTTTATATTCCTATCTAGACACATTATGAGTACGATACCATGGTTTAAATAAATTGAAAAATAGTATGTTGAATTTACCACAAAATTATCAGCAGGTTTTGCATTGTTACATTAACTACGACCAAAATATTAGGTTATTCCTGAGACAACAATAGGTTATTGTAGATACTTTCTACTGAATATTTTTTTGCATTTATTTTATTCAAAAAGAATAGTAGAATCGTAGAATGTTGATTGCTTGATTTCAAACTAAAACTGTTAAATTACCAACAGAATTAAAAAAGATTTACCACGTGCAACTACTTTACATAGCAGTAATATTTTGTACGAATGATGTTAATGTCGTTTATTAATAAACTGTAAACTTCTTCTTTTTTTTAAAACATCAACATTCATTAGTGCAAACTACATTTATTATTAAAATAGTTTACATTGCAATCTAATCTTATAGTTGGTACACCTTTGATTATAATTTTAAAAGCATTTTATGTTGCATCAAAGATTGTTGTTAACTGTTGCAAATATGATGGTTGCGTATGTCTTCTGTTTTCAATTAGGCATAATATCCATTTGCGATGCTATATTAAAATGTCACTATTTTATTTAGTAGTCATTATTAATGACATAATGACTTTTTTCAACATAAATGAAATAAAAAATTAATTAAAAAACTACTTTATTTTATAATTCATTTCATTATTATATGTTGAAAAAGTCATTATGGCATGAGTTAAATTAATATTTTTTGACGTCAAAATTTATTTCTTAACTTTATGATTTTCTTACAAAATTGCAAAAAATTCCATACAATAATTGTTTCAAAATGAGTTTTTATTCTAGAGAAATTAAATAGAACAGGTTCAAAATAAATATTTAAGAATATTGGCATATCACTTAGGAATAGAACGCAATATAGTCATACTTTAAAATTGGAAACTTTATTTAAAAGAAGAACGGTTGCTGATTTATGCCTTTTGCATAAGTTAGTATGGTATCATATACAATGCAAATCTTATAAGTAAACTTAGTTTTTATGTGTTGTTAGATCTTATAATACTTGTCACCCTAAAACATTCTAATTGGATTTTCATAGCATTAATTATAGTAAACATTACTAATTTGTAGAATTATGAGTAATTATAATAAAATATCCAAAATCTATTCCATAAACATGTTCAACCAATCGTTGTCTTTATTTTGCAACCATTTACAAAAATTGGATCTGTCTATGTCTGATACGTTTTGATTTTAACACTGTAAATTATTATGTTGTATTTTTAGCACTAGTATTTGGTTTTACTTAGATAAATAACATTTTGAGTTTTAATTTGTTGTAATTTTGTTATATATCATGTTTTTATATATATATATTTTTTGGGAAGATTTAAATTTATATTGATTTTGTAATACTTGTATATTTGTAATTATTGTGAAAAGAAGATTTTCATAATAAAGATATTATTATTATAGTGTGCAAGTCGAATGTATTACTACTAGATTGTGTGGTATACTTTTATTATAAATAAATATGTTTGATGTGTACACAAACCTAGGGACATGTTTATAAATTAATTTCTAAATAAGCCAAAGTCAACATTATTATCAATTATGTGTTGTCGTTTAAATCAAGAATTAAAAACTTGATTTTCAAATAGTGATTCTTTTTGCTGTAAAAACTCGGATTGTTTGAGAATCAACTTTTGATGCTCACGGCTAATATATCAAATTTGCTGAGCATCACGGTACGCTTCTCATGGCAGTCAACGTGTTAATTGGCATATTATCATAGTTCCTTCTTGAGATCAACTTTTTAAATAATTTGACAGGACAAAGGTTTTGTTATTTTTTTGTAAAACCATCATTTGTTTCGATACTATTTCTTTGTATTGTATTCACAAATTGATCACTTTGATATTTTAATTGCAAACAGTTGAAATACAACACTTTGGCTTTACATAAAATGTTCATTTTATTTTATATAGTGCAAGACTAGGTTAGTTTAGATAAAGCCAGATTAAACTAAAATAAGTTATATTAAATACACATAAATACACAAATATGAAGTTTGAATGCCAACAATAATAATATTTTCAAATTTTGGCGTCAATTGATTGAGTCTAAATGGTGCCGCAAAAACTGTCATACAAAGAGTAAAATTGTCCAACATTGGTTAGAGCCACGAAAGAAGTCTTTGTCAAATTTCTGTAATAAACTTTTTCTACTACGTTTTATGTTTCCAAATCAATGTCACCAACTAAATAATTATAAAAATGCGTTGAGTAAAAAATATAAGCCGAATAAAATAAATAAGTTAAAGAAAATTAATTAATTTGTAGTTTCTTGATATTTTTAAGATCAATTGCACTAAATTTGCAACAAAATGTGTGTGCTACCGAGATGACCAAGACTAAAAATTTACAAAATTATGAGGTTTAAAAAACTCCGTTTTTTTTTTTAATTTGATATTTTATTAACTATGATATGCTGGTATTTAATAATTAAAAAAATTAATAGCAAAGATTTTTTGCGCAAAATGTACAGTATCGTTTTTTTTGTTTTTTTTAATTTGCTTTTTGAACAATAAACCGTGTGTAACTATGCTCGCTTTTGTCGCTTGAACCAATTGTACCTCTTTGTTTAGACTCAATCTATCGGCACCAAAATTTGAGAATTATATATATTTTTTTGGTATTCGAATATAAATCAACAAAATTTAACAAAAAAAAAAATAAGCTTTACACTAATATACATATATACACGATCTAAAATGGACTTAGTGGCTGCACGTAGAACATCATCGCTATTTCTCACTTGCTCACATGTGCCAATATACACTAGACATTTTTTATAGACTTCTCTTGTAATGCGCTTTAAAAAAAAAAGACCAATCATCGTCAATTATACCACACCTTACGTTGAGCAAAAATCGTCGTAAAATGTTTTAGTTTTTATTAAACCAAACATGAGAGTTGCGCAAAATGTTCAAACCAACCAACCAAACTGAGCTTCATCTGTATATAACTCACGTCAAGTGCAAAATTCTTCTGGTACGTAATTCTGGACTGCGTTTAATTATTTGTAAAATGTTTTTCTAGTGGAGAGTGTTGGAAATAAACCATATATTTGTGCAAACATTTACAAAAGTTTGACAATTTGACATTCTTTTGTTTGAAAATTGCAACTGATATTCCCTTCGTGCAGCTTGCACATTTCAACTAAATCTGTAAATGTAAATTATATCGACATAGGTACTCTTAATTTATTTTTACAGTAATGTATTTAATTTGCACAACTTTGAAAGGTGATAAACCCACACCTATTTAAGTTTACAATTCTTAATAGGAAGTTGCAATTTGAACCTATATTTATAGGGGTGTATTCTGTAAAAATAAATGTTAATTTTAACAGCTTGTTTAAATTAAAAGCTTGTTAAAGTCATATTTGGTATTCTGTAAAACACAAATCTGTTAAAATTTTAACAGGCTCTGTTAAAATTGCCTGTTAAGTTAAATTTTTTAAAGCAGTTACAGAATATCAATATAACGTTAAAAATTAACAGGTCTGTTATATTTATATTATTAACAAGCAGTTAAAATAAACATAATTTTTTTTTTCAGAATACACCCCATTTTCTACTTAAAATTCCCTTAAGAACATGCTGCTTGCACCCTGTATAACTACATATAACTAAATATATTAAAATTATGTATCCATAATTCCATATGTTAGATAATTATAAATTTAGATATTGGTTACATATAAATAATATCTTATCTAAATAAAAATTGACATTTAAATCTACAACGTGAGGTAAATTTTAAGTATATTAATCATAACAACATATGGTCGTCATAATAATTAATGGAATAAAATTTAGGAAGCATATGAGAAAGTTACCTTGAAATCAAGTATAAATTCAAATGATCTGAATTTGGTGTGACTCTCATCTTCTAAGTAGCAAGTTAGGAAAAAAATAACTATTTAAATTTATTTATTTATTGCTTCGGTATATAAATAATTTAAGATTATAAAATAAAAATTGCATTATTTACGTTATTTCTAAGAATATCTTTTTAACAATTTAGAATAATATACATTATAACTATAAAATCTATTTTTTTCTTTATACATTTGCCGTGTCCCCTTTTTTATTTAACGATTAAAAACAAAATGCTAGAAGCGTGTTTTTATTCTATAAATAAAAGCTGACATCATCGATGTCAAAAGTCACCAGATTAAATAACGTGCGCTATTTTTCACAGTTATATTTAAAAAATTGTGTCCGTCTTAACTTATGTATTTATTCATTTATTTTGTCTGTGTTCATTCGAATGCAATCAAACGATGCAATAATCAATCTGGTTTGTTTGTTATTGTAAATGCATGTTTGTCGGATAAATATTTATCTACGCTTTGTTCGCATCAGAATATCATGAATTGTTTCAGATGTTGGTACTAAAATAATCTCTCAATGAACTTAACGAAATGGTATTACTCTCTGTGCCGTGTATTTTTAAATCACAAATACTAATAGTGCAATTTTATAAATACTTTTTTAACAATTAGTTTTATATCAACGCAAACAGGGTCAAGTTTGAAAGGCTAGATAATTTAAATTTTAATATGGCAAAATCGAGTTAATTATAAGTTAGGTTATTAAATCTACGATTTTGTGCAATACTTAATAAATGTATTTCAACATTTTCTTAAATAATTGTATTAATTAACAAAGATAAAATGATTTATTATCAATGCGTAATAAATATCAATCAACTGAAATAATACAATACATTAACACATGATAAATATATACATTCGTTAAATTAAATACATTTGTTATGAGTTCTAATACGAATTTCAACACCTACACCTATATTATATAACCTTTACAACATAAATAAAGCATACTAGTATTGCTCTATTTACTATTTAGTTCAATGCTTGGTGCCAATTAAATGGAAACTAACGTTTGTCTAATTAACAATTTAGTTTAAGCGCTCTAACAAGTTTCGTTAAATGAAGTTATAATTATAAATGTAATAATCATTATATATAAAAAATGTTCATTTAAACTTATTTTCAGATTGTAACAATTACTTATAAAGATATATAAATAACACATTTTATCAATAGTGCGGAAGGCTGTCATTAAAATTGCGATTTAATTATAAGTAATAGCAATAACTTAATATTATGATCTCATCTATTTGAAATGTTAATCGTTTGTGTTTTTATAATTCCTCATATGGCAATATAAATAACTAATAAAAAGTAGCGTTTTAATATTCGTCTGGTGAAGCCGTGTGAAAAATAAGTGGTATAAATTTCATTTCGTTTTATATTCACCCTATTTGGGGTGTTACAAAAGGGTTCATATAAATAATCCAGACTGGATCGTAATCTATGTAAGTTACGTTTGTCTAATCATGTTAAATGACTGGCAGATATACAAAAATGACATGGTAAATATTTCAATAAACATTGCATATGCAATACAGAACTACCTCTATTTCAATTTTAATTAGTTCATCGATTTTGTATATACCTAGTTTTCGAATGTACAAATAAATTGGAAGTATTCATTGCAAATTTCCAATTCACTTATTATAAGATTGTGTCATCTAGTCAACTTTTATTAAACACAGGTAATTAGATTCTACCATGATTATATGCCTTTTAACACTTATTAGCAAATGTATTGATGAATATATTAATAGATTATTAACATAATCATATGGCTCGACGCCTCACAATTCATCCGCAAACTTTATTGAAGCTAATTACATTACAACAGAGACAGACCAACTCGAGCATTAATCACCTAAAACAAAAATAGCTCATAAAAATAATTAATATTCGCATCGCAGTTATAAGTTTTTAATTTAATATATTATAAGGGCAGAAAGACTTTGGTCGATAGCCTTTTTTTATATTGATACTCATTTCTACTTTACTTTTTGTAAATAAGTTTATTTTTTTATAAAACTTTATTTGTGTGTATATGAAATAAATTTGGTTACTACTATATTATAATATACAATATTATACACAATACTTTTTTTAATTTATCTATTAAAAAATCAAGTATAATTAATTATACAAAAGTTTTAAGATGTTATATTTTAATTCAATACTTTTTAATAACATCATGACTTTCTAGAAAAAATGTTACAAATAAGTTAATAAAGTAGCAGAGCAGTTTTAATTTATTAAACTACAGGATGCGAAAATTGTGTCTAGACCATGAAATAAAGATGTACGTGACATAAGTAGGCGATTGCATGTATGCTATGTTGTTGCTAACAAAATTAATAAATAATTTGTAAACAAAATTTCATATACAAACATATATTTAAAATAGTTTATATTCCCTCACACAAATACATAAACCACATTCCATATAAACAAATAAATTAAAAATAAAATCGATAAAACATACAAAAACGTATTTCAGTAGAGACAAAAACCTCGGCCATATTCGTATTTCATAACTGTGTATAGATACTCGTATTAAATATAAAATAGAACATATTTTATATGGGCTAGTTAAACTATGTTTTTAAAATCTGATGAGTGTATCTCATGTTCAGAATGTAATAGAACACCGTAGAACCAACCGAGTCATTTCCACAATTTCTTTCAAATCCAACCATCCCATGTCATATTTATTTAAAACTTTCAAATTTAAACATAGATTCATTTACGACATTAACGTATTACTGAAAAACCTCACAAAACATAGCGCTCATTCTTAGAAAACAAAATCAACAAATTGCTTTTATACTAAGTTGCAAATTATCAAATATATTATGAAGATAAATGATATCTGATGTTTCAAAAGCAATAGCGTATATGTAGGTCAAACTGGCCAAAGTTTTAAAACACGATATACAGAGATTTTTAAAGCGTTTAAACTAAATCACAATACAAGTTTGTTTGCAAATCATATTATTAATTGTAATCATACTTTTCCAGAAATTAATAAAATTAAAATGTTACACAACTGCACAAAAGGCACACACGCTTAATCTGTTAGAAGCTGCCAAAATGTAAAAAAAAAACAATGTAATCCTCTTGTTAACAGCTGAACGAGCAAAAGCAATAACCACAATTTAAATCACTAAATTTTAAATCCCTTTTAGATCATCAGTATTGCGATTCATTTTTACGTTACTTGAAAAGTCAAAACTTAAGTACATTTTTTTTAATATATATATATATATATATATATTCTTTAGTAATATATGTTTATATCAATAAAGTATTTGTGGTAAAAACTTAGATATCGTTTTAATTCATCAGTACATAGTAGTATAATTTAAACAAACTTGTTATCAACATATGCAGATTTGTACAAGGAAATAAACATTGCGTACTTATAAAAGTAATACTTTGAACCATGCTTTTCAACGCCACTACTGTTCAAATTTATCTAATTTATACAACGACAAATAGCGCTTGATATAATTTAAATATTTATAGTAAAGCCGATTTGTTTTATATTTTAATAACTATTATGACCAATCAATAATTGTAAAACCATTAATTCATACTTTTTATAAATTAAAGTGTATTTCTACGTTATTTATAGAAAGTTAATTTTGCATAAATTTATCTCATTTTAAATGGATTTGTTTTTATGTAGAGAATTCGAAGTTTTAAAAGATATTTTCAATAAGCTCTTTACAAATTTGAAGTTGAAACTTATTACAAAGTTTTTTTTAATTTTTTTTTTATTATTATTGTTTTTAGGCTGCACATATTAAAGCATAAAATAATAATAAAAACCAGTGAAAACAACACATTAATTTTTTTTAAATAATTAAATACATATACACTAAATTTATATATAACTAATAATTAACAAATAACATTTGTGATACCAAAGTTTAAAAGACCACAGTTTAAATCAAACCGATCCCAATATTACAACAAAGTTATATGAGACTTTGGGGCCAGGGACATTAAACAAGAATAAACTACTAACCTAATGGCACATATAGCACCAACGGTGTAATGGGCTATGGTGCTACAAACAAACAAATCAATAAGAAAAAATAAATAAATTTATATGAAAATCAATAAAAGATAACATAAACATAGATTACAATTTTTTTAGAAGTCCAGAATCTTGTAAAAAATGTATTCACCTTTACACAGACTCCTCTTTATTTCTTTATTTGACATAATTGACGCTTCATTGTCAGAGACATGTTTAGATATGGGTTATTTAATACTACTCAGAAAATATGAGAAAGTTAGTATATAGGGCTATCTCCTGCCTTCTGTTAAAATTTATCAACGACTTTTTAAACTATCAAAGACATTCCATACTTGATTACCGTTAAAAAATGACGCATTCTTTGAGATCATTAAGTCTCACAGTGATGCTATTTATTGGATTATCTGATCTGATTGTATAGTCAGGATGGCACTCAACAACAATTATTAAACTTTTGGCGTTCAATGAAATCTTCAATGATGAGGTTGGGCGTGGAAACTAATATCAATTTACTAGCTTCAAAATACGAGACTTAGTAATGACTTCTTTATTGCATTTTTGATATATATTTTGGGTAATTACGTGATCTTGCGGAGTGTTTGTCTTTACAAGTTAAACATTTGTTTTTGTTCTTATAAAAAGGTTTTTTTGTACACGCATATTTGCTTTTTATAGCAACGAGGCGGAGCCGGAATATAAGTCTTAACTGTCAGACTTTGACTGCTCTTTTAACGCTAGCAAAAGTTGCGGACAGTCAAATGAAGGCCATCTTGAATCTTCTTGATAGATTTAGTTTTATTATGATACCGTACAATTCTTTACTTATTAGGAACGAGCCGATGTTTTCAATATTACCTTGGTGTTGTTTCCTCATTCCTGTTGCTTGAACTTGGCAAAATAACATTACCTAACTGCTCTTCTTTTGCCATGGAAGAAGTTGAAATTTCATTTAATAGTATTAATTAGCTACATCAACTTCCTTCCGAACAACTAATCTGAATACTAACAAATCGTTGTTTTTCAACTCCGATAATTGTTTTTGATGTTTAAATTGTTTTGTTACTGCTAGATTGATCAGATGTGCTATGGACTTGGATAGTGGCTTAATTTTATTTACCATAAAAAATATGGTTTTGTTTTTGACCTATCGATTAGTTTGGAACAAAAGTAGAAGTACGTTAGAACGTATAGAAAATAGAAATGACAGACAATAAAGGATATACAGTCAGGAATAACTTTATATTTAATTTTGCTTTTGTTTATTGACCCAACTAGCTTGCCAGAAGTTGAAACTCTTGCAGGTATAGCTCTCCAGCTAGTGCTAAATGATGCCACAGTTGTTTGTTTGATTATTTACATCATTATTTGTGCTTATAAGCATAAAATTGTTATATGTTATATTCAAATTTATCTTTTGCTGTCATGGTCGCTGTGATTGTGATCATTTCATAATAAAATCATAAATTCAATTATTTTATTCTTTAACATTTTTAATTTATTGTATTACAAGTATTAAAAGTAGGCAAAGCACATACTAGGTATGTACTAATGAGTAATCATTGTTTATGTGCAATCATTAGAGTATTTAGATTGCTATTAGCCAATATCAAAATGATTTTTGTTTTCAATTGGTTATATGCATTATTCATAAGTAATTGCACAAGTGGTTTGGAAATTATCGACTTCAATTTTGCTCGATTTAAACTTACAAAATTGTATTGCTTGACAAGAAGAGCAAACTCCTTGGCGAGCGCCTGTTTCTAAAGAGTTGTGTAAAAATGCAAAATTGCGATAACTCATACACAAGATCAATTTGGCGGCAGATTATATCCTAATAATGTGTGTATTTATAGTTGATTATAGCAGACTTGCTTCTTGTTTTCTTATTGCGGGAACAGATTTATGTAGAATCTGATTTGTTCTAATTATAGTCTAATAAAATTTCACATTCTTACCTAGAAAATATTTTAATTGTTATTGTTTTTACAACTTTTTCTTGATTTACGTCTATTTTACAGATTGATTTAAAAAATATATATACTTATTATTATTATAAATAAATATCTGTGCAAAATTATTCAAATATATATTTCTCATACTCATCCAGCATTCGTTCCGCAAACCTTAGTTAAACGGTTAAACTAAATACATAAAAAATGTATATACCTACTTATAATTACATCATGAAATAATTACTGCGTAGGTGTAAATCAAACCCATATTGATAATATCTGTCCTCACTGTTATTGTTCAACATAATGCACAATTAAAAAGATTGAAGCTCATGTGCTTGATATACATTAAAATAGTATCCTAAATACACAATGTATTGCACGCAATATAAACTTATAAATAATGTATGATCATGACCCGCGTATGGTTCCATTCACGGTAGTAATTATACTAGGCGATAATATCTTTTTATGTACCCCCTAACATATGAGTGGAATATCAACTATGTATTATACTGTTGCAACACAATGAATATGTTTAAAGTTAACATATACACTCCTGAACTTGAGACCATTTTCTTAGGTTGAACTGATTAGTTAAAGGAAATGATAAATATATGTAACAACATATAAACAAATCTCAAAAATAATCTATCATATGCACCATAAACTGAGTATTAAACACACAAGACCTATTTACGCTTATATATGTGGTAATCATATATTATTTATAGAATATTCATTTGGTATTTGGGAAATAAATATATGTCTCGAGATACATACAATGATTTATTTAACCAGCATAGTTCAACACATCATAAAACATATTGCATTTCTAATCATACATATGCAGAAAAGCGTATCCACTACTGCTCCATAAACATGGAAGGAAGCAATTATTTAGATTCACGCGTTTTGTTTTTAATAATGAACTGTCTGAGCTCTAAATAGCATTTATGTTACGCTTGTTTCATTTTATGAGTGTACTAGTCGAACTCACAAAAAAGCACATGTGAAGTAATTACACCTGCGCAACAATAACAGTAGGTACAATTATATGTTTAAAATGTTTATGATAATAAAATAAATTAATTGATTAAAATTTAGCTGTCATAGCTTGCGTTATTTCCGGTTTTGAGGAAACATTATAACCATAAAAATACGAATTTAATGAAGTTTTATAATCATCTCGCATTTGTTGTTTTCCCATTTTGTTTTCATGAAAAGTTTTTAAAATTTAAATAAGAAAATTGTACAACCTTATGCACAGTTATTAACTAGTAGCCACTTAAACTGCAGTTATTTGAATTCTTTAAATTCTGTATTGTGATTGGCTTAGAGGTCTGCAAATTTACAATAAAAAATTACGGGTTGTTTGTACGCATTTATAATTATTTATATTTCACTTGTCTATTAATTGTTACTAATAGCTACTAAACACTAAATAAGTCTTTGTATTAAGATTTAAAATATAAATTCCTGCACTGAAAAAGTTATGTTTTGACTTTGCTTTATTACGTTTTTTTTTTTTTTAATTGTAACATTAATGTAAATAAAGTAAAACTAGGCATAATATTATATTAATAACAAAGCAAATAAACATCACGGATCACCTCTATAACACGTTTTGGTTTCTGCATTAAATTGATTTTTATTACACCTAGATCTGATTGTGCTATTTGTATTTCACTCCAATGTCCACCTTTAAAACATTTTCCGTAAAATATAGTTGGCATTTTATACGGTATTAATCTTACAAACTTGATTTAAACAAGCCGATGGCTGATTATGAGATCTTGCTTTATGCTAGGGATGATTTATATATGTGAATTTGTTTGTTGGTTATAATAGTATTCACAAATAATTTACATCAGAGGAAGAGATGAGAGATGAATCTTGAATCCCTGGCACGAAATCTAAGCACGTTCAAGACAGCTCACTCCGCTGCATTGATTGCTTTAATAACTGTGGCCAAGAAACTAGTACAAACTGGTTAACTAGATACCACGCAAGCTTTACAAAAAACAGAGGCGGTCATACTGAAAGGTTGACAGAGGAGATGTCTTAGAAACAATGTTTCCTTCCACTATTTAAACATTTCGGCGTACGTAAGAACGTATAATCGGCAGTAGTTAAAGCGACACCTATCGACCTGCAAGCGGAAGAAAAAAGGACGGTTTATGGTTTAAACTAATGATAAAACTGATGGGATAGCACGGAAGTTACACTGAGGACAAAAAGACTAATACCAAACATAAGAAAATGACTGAAATGTTAATTCAGAACAATCTGGACATGACATAGATTGTACAAAATATCCAAAAAATTGGTAAAGTTAAGACTAATACATGCAGGTACTGCAACAAATTAGATGATACGGATGAATTTCTATACAACAAGACAAGAACATCAGCAAAGATGTGGCTTAAAAAAACATTAAATCAAACTTGTGTTCATAAAGAATTTTATCTTACAACAAAAGATTTATTAAAAAAATAGGAAAATTTCTATAAAACAAAACTTGCCATAGTCATAATAATCAAAAAATGTATTAAACAGACTGGACATTAGTACGTATTGATAGAATTGTTCGATGAATTTATATACAGCTGGTATATATCCCTACATGCATCGATAAAGATTTTTGATGGTTTTATACACATACTGAAGTATTACAACACAAGAAGAAATGCATTATACAAAGCGATTTTAACGCTAAATCATCGAAGCGATCTAGACAGAAAGTGATATAAAAAAATATCTTAGCTGAATGGACCCAGGGCAGTTAGTGATGGCGAGAAATAAATTATGCGTTGACGTTATTTTGGTTGCAAATGCCATAGCAAATGTGATATATGAAGCTGGAAGAAGAATTTTTAAACTAGAAAAGTATAATTTTTAAAATTACTCCGCAACATAACCCAATAGGAATTAAGTGGGAAATAAAAAAATGGAAAGGATGGAAAATAAATGCTACAAATATGCAAAAATACTAAGTCAAAAGCTGTGAGAAAATAGACAATAGCTGAAAATAAAGCAAATGCTCTTAAAGCTGATTAGTAAGACCTGTAATGAGCTTGATACAAAAAGTATCAGAATGCGTAAAAAAAGAAATCCAACCTACTGGTGGACATCTCAAAATCGGAAATTCCGGAAGAATGCCTGAACAAAAAAATACGACACGGGCAAACGCACAAGCAAAATAAAAAAAGAAGGATTGTAAAAGAACGATACAGAGAATAAAAGACCCGACTCCAAAATGCGATTAATAACACAACGCCTGCGATAAATTAGAAAAGAAAACTGCATCTAAAGGAAAAGCTTTTGAATTTTAACCACATAAAAAAACAAAGAAATATTTTAAAAAGCCACACAAATCGGACAATATAATCCAACAATTTGTAAGATATGCTTTTTAAACTGTATAAACTAAAAAATTACTTGAGCAGATGCTTAGCTAAGACACAGTATGGAAGTGTTTTAAAATAAGTACCATACATGCTAATAATAAACAGCATATTGCTAGTGGGTGAACAGACTTTTGAAAAATAATTATTTGCAAGGATAGATTTTGGGACAACTATTATTGAACGTCTATTACGACGGGGTGTAGTTGCCGCTATTATTAGCTATTTCCAATAGTGCAATACAGCAAATCACTAGTTGGATGAAGAAAAAAGAAAAAATAGACTGGAATAAGCGTGACATTTGACTTTCATGCAAAAATAAAGAAGCGTTCAATAAACACTTACAAGAAAACAGAAACATCTGCCATGATGCTTAATTATCTTATATTAAATATAAAGGATATTACAACAATAAATAGAAGTATGCTATGCGGAGTCTTTATCTGGAGTATAGGTTGGAAACTTAAATGCACAAGGATATGCTACTAAAGGCTCGAAAAAAGATAACAATACGTGTATGCTCTATTGCACTTTGCTCTTTGAAGTAATCTTTTTATTGGCGGATATGCCACTTATAGACTTCTTGTTTGAAAAAATACAAAATTTAAAGGATAAGCTTATGGGGAAATGGTAGAAAGAAATGGACAACGTATTACAATGGGCAAAGAAGGTAATCTTAAACTGATAGGTGCAAAGAAGCAAAATTACTTTATGACATAGATACTGACCAGGCATGCATGTTTTGAGGCGTACCTAAATATATTTAAAATAAGAGCGACACCAATTGTATGCCCAACAAAAGATGTAAGAGATAACCGACATGATGAAGTAATACTGTGAGGTATTTCCGTCGTCATAACTTATAGAAGTTTCCTTCTTGGGTTAGTGAGTAAAGCTTTCACTATCTTGCCGATAGAACCATAGGCGAGGTGTCATCCGAATAATATACTATAAAGATAAATAGAAGGATAGACAGATATATTTATTGATTAGATTTCATCCAGGTATATTGTTATAAAATTTTATTTTTCATTACGTTTACTTTTGGTAATATTATAAAATAAATTATTATATTTATTAATTGATTGATTGATTGTACCAATCAAACCTATGTACTTTTATAACATTAGTGAAAACATAAGGTGGTGGAAAAGTAACAATATTATATCTTCTAAAATACTTTCTGCAAAGCGTGATTTAATATTGTTCTTATTATTCTCTTTAGCATGGCAAAATTTGACGCGATTTAACGCATTTCCCCAATCTTGAATGCCATATTTTTAAGTTAAAAAGAGAATGATAGACTATGAAAGCTGCACTTCGAAGAAGCGATTTGAAAAGTTTTATGACTGCAAATGCTGTACGCCTTGAGCTATCCTATACTTAATATACTTAGGTACCAGAAATCCTTTTAATTGCTTCG
This sequence comes from Tachinus rufipes, assembly GCA_963932245.1. Taxonomy (NCBI): domain Eukaryota; kingdom Metazoa; phylum Arthropoda; class Insecta; order Coleoptera; family Staphylinidae; genus Tachinus; species Tachinus rufipes. The sequence continues at coordinate 62,197,218 of OZ010745.1, read as the reverse complement.
TTTCTTATTTTAATATTGAGCTTTTACTTTTTCTCATTTTTGTCACATTTTATGACTGTGGTTTTGTTTTTATTTATTTTCATGTTATATTCATTTATTAAGATTTTTTGCATACAATTTAATAACTGTTCTAATTTTTTTTTATCTGTACTCCTTTACTATACTTTTTTCAATTTTATTTATTGCATCTTAAATAGTAACGGTGATAACAAATACCTCTGCCTATTGCAGTTTATTTTTTATATTAAATGATTCTTTTATCTATATTGACTATTCCGTATTCTTTTAAAATTTCAAACATTTTATTCCAATCTACATTATCAAAGACCTTTTCCAAATCTACAAATTCTATAAATGTTGCTTTTTCCACTTTTATTTATTTTTATTACTGCTCTTAGCTAGAATTGCCTTTATTCGTTTTAAATCCGAATTGGTCTAGCTTATCTATTTTTTTTTTCTTTTACTAATATGAGGTTTAGTAAAAAAATATTTGTGTATGGTCAGTATTTTATCAAAAATTTGTTTGATGATGTATTTATTTACATAAAATAACTTATTTCACAATTCATTAACTATTATTATGATAACATCTATGTAAATAACAAAATTAGTTGTGTAAAAGATGTAAAATAAACCTGTTCTAATATACAAATGTTAAAGTATCTTATTTTAATTTAATATAATATTGTATTATGCAAATTTATCAAATCCCAATAACAATCTTATTTGTAAATATTGCTTAATATAGTCTTAAACTATTATTATTCTATTTTGATTTAGTAGTGTCATTAATATAGATAAAAAAAACTATCAAATATGTAGTATTTAATATTTGTGTAAATAAACTAATCACTACAAAAATTAAACTACCAACATGTGTTGGAAAAATATTGAATTTACTATACATATACATTATCAGTTATAAAAATACAACAAATAACTTAAGACTACTGTTTATTCGAATTCCATTATTCCTATTACGTGAAAAGCATCTAAACTAATTTACAATTCAAAACATCTAAGCGAATCTTGCATAATAAACTGTGATTCAATACAGTGATTATATTAAACAACGCTATAATAGTTGCACAAGTTAAGGTTCTTCGAAGAACAATGGGTTTGTCATCGAATTAGTCGATTCAATAAAGGAACGCTCCCGTTAATTTGGTCCGGCATCAAACAATTACCTATTCACATTACGAATCTCATTTAAATATATTGGCCCTATTATGAAAACCCATCTAAGACAATTAAAACTACATTACCAATAGAATTTTCTGTACAAATTACTATTTATGACATATAAAACTAATCATGTAATTTATAATAAAATTATACGAACAAGAAAATTGAAATATTGAGAAATCACTAAAAATATGGAAATATTATCATGCTACTCAAACTATACTATTTTTGTTTGTACTATTTTTAATATCATAATCATAATACACATGTATATTCTAACATTACATAAATTATATTGAATTAATAAAATTTAAGGTTGGCGTATTGTGTCTTTAGCGCATATCTACCAACACAGAGTTGTTAAAACCGTTATTCTTTTTTATGAATTGCTAGTTATAAAATTAGTCAAATAAAATTATATAATAAAAAATTTATTTAACTTAATTTATTCATAGTAAAATTTTATATGGTAAAATTACATATGTTATCAAAATGTATAAAAAAACTCCCACATTACAACTCAACATTGTGTGCCTGACCATAATACACCTCCGCACCTATTACAGTCTGATTATATCATCAGTTGCATTACAATCAGATTTGGGTCTAATTGTCTCGTTACATTAAAGTAAAATATTAAATATTATAAGGTATCAAAAAATAACTTTATTGCTGAGATATATTTAATATATAACATACAAACGTCTCCTGTCCCTCTCGTATACCTAAAATGGTTATACATAAGCTACAGAAAATAAATCACTTCATCTCAACAACATAGTATGGAAATAAATTCTCATATACAAACGTTGTTTTCATACCGAATAAGGAAACTAGGAGCACTAAATCTAACCATTTTATACACATGAAGGTAATCACAACTGTATCTATATATGCTGTAAGCCGTTCTTTGTTTTTGTAATAAATGGAAATTTAACCGGTAATATGTTCCGGTACAATTATTCTCATCAAAGGTAGTATAATGGGTCATAAATAATGATTAATATTTCAGTTATATTGATTTTATTTATAAAAAAAGCGCAAACTATATGAGCTACTTGTTAAATGTTTGGTATTCTTAGTATTAGATAAATAAATAGCACTTCTATTCATCACTAATATTTATTTTAACAATGATGATGAAAAAGTGAATAAGCTAAGCAATTATTTCACACTTACGAAGAACAATATGAATGGGAAGCGGACAAAACCACATAGTATATATAGCTGTGGCTTAATCGCAGCTTTCATCAAATTACTTATAAGTGCGATGACTATTATGTTCATAATAATTACAGCGGTGTCTAATGCATTTTTATGAGAATAAAATTATATCAGCGGTAAATGCAAATGTGATTCATTTTTATTTTTAAAGTTTTAATTCACCACAAAATAATTGGTTAAGAATGTTTTAATTGAAATAATAATTTATTTATAATAAAATTATATCATAAAACACTATTGAAATAAAAAAAAACGGAATTCATTATATAACACAAATTGTAATTCGAAATGGACTGTACGATATGGAAAATTTTAAAAGTTGAAAACAAAAAAAGTTAATACAATTTTCATTATTTATATCGTATTTGTTGTAACACTGACGAATATTTAAAACCGATAAAATTGTCTGTGCTTGATTCTTAGCCGATGTGATCATTGGATTGAGTTTGAATAAATTATTTATTTATTTCATAACTTAATTAATTATTTAACATAACGTTTATCTATTGCATTTGTCCTTTAAAAAAATGCCGTATACATACAAATGTGTCTTTAAAACTCGTTGTTTAATATATTATTTATTATTATATTATTATTTATTATTAATTTCAACTTTTAAAATGTTTGAAAATCATATACTTCTGACCGTCACTTTTCAACCGGTTAAAAAAGTATTACTTTTCAACCTACCAAATATTTTCTGCAGATAATTTAGTTAAAAATATGCTATAGAATATGATTCATTAACTATAAATACTTGCAAAATACCATTAAGAAAAAACGAATATTTGTTTATTTACATCATTAACATACATTTTTACATATTTAGACAGTTAAATAAGAATTTTTGCCATTGGTTAGTCACAAATTTACTACACAAAAATAGTTTAACAAACGCCACAATTTTTATTATATTAATGATTATTAATGTCAAGTGTGAATAAAATAACATTACGGTACGGTTAGACAAGTGGAGACATCGGTGCATGTGAGTATATGAAGCATACCTCATCTGGTGCAGGCTGGTTGCGCCACTAAAATAACCAGAGCAACCAGCAAAATCGTGGCGTAACCAGACTGGTTACAAAACTAGTTTCCGGCAACCAAACCAGAGGACATAATATCAAAGTAAAATGATTATTAACACAATTTAATATGACTTTTGATCCATCCTAATAATTTCGCTACCACAAAGATGGACAAACCCGGATAAACCCGGACATCGAATGGTTTGGACAACTGAACTAAATACAAATGTCATTATCTTAAAGCAACTAATTTGGAAACGGATATGACACTATAGAACAGAGATGTTAGCTACATAACAGAAGATTGTAAACCGTCGTAGAGTAATAATTAGAAATAAATTAATACCAGACCTATTAACTAAAAAAATAAGAAGACAAGTTATGCTAGAATCTAAAAAACAGCAAAATACAGTGAAGCAACCAGAATTACAAGCAACAGAAAACCAAGCACAGGACACAAATATTCTAAATAAAAATAATGAAAGGGCATGAATTCATTCTAACTAACCAATGGTCAGTTAGGATGCATTTTTATTTTATAGAAGACTCATACAATACGGTGGGTATTTGTCAAAAATTAATGCTATTATTTGCAGACACTTACCCAATACCAACAAGTTTAAAAGAAAAATTAACTGCATTATCTAAACGATTAAAACGATATTTGAACTGTAATTAAAGAAAGAACGATAATAAACTTTGTTTGAGTTTTGCTTGTAGCTAAAGTCAAACGACATTGAAAATTATTCAAATGCTGCAAACTTACAAAATGCTCATGCAGAAAAGACTGAAGAGTATGTAAACTTTGTGCAAAGTTTGTACTATCACACTTCTGCTTAGCATTATTTTTCAGAAACTATATTGATCATTACTTTTGAAGTAACAGAATGTAGTATGTCTGTATCACTCTTTTTTCTTAATGTGTTTTACTTTAAATATAGAAAATTTAAAGAAATAAAGCTTCCGCATTGTGTGCTTTTATTTTCATAAATGATGGAGCGACCAATGCATCTTCAACGCCTTTGGTGAGGTTTGTGAGCTGGTGATGTCAACTTTATCAATTTTTTTGAACAATTTGGAATTAATAAACAAGTAAATATATCGTGATATAGTACATAGTAAATGTGTTTTATTTAATTTTGAATAACCTTGTATAAAACTTATGTAATCTTGTATTAAATATTGTTTTTAAATATATGGAAGAACTTCTTTTTTAAGTGCCTATCTTCTATGGATGTTGACGGTATTCTAGTCTATGTAAACAAGTTTCGTAGCCACGATGTTCTGCAGCGATCTACTGATCTTTGTCTTTCTATCTTTTCTTGCAAGATTAAGTTTAAGAAGACGATAAAACTAAATTAAAAAAATGATCATTGAAATAGTCAAGTATGTTTGCAAAGATTGCAAATTGCTTATTTACCTACTTTAAACAGATAATAAACCGAAAATATTAGTCTTTAATTTATAACTATAGATATATACAGAGGTCTGCATGAAAAACGAAGCTGTAGCGTATATATTTATTAACCTGTTTTCAAAAATAATATATCAAATGACATTAGAAAGACTATGATTTGACTCCAACATTTTAATTTTAATTGTCATAGCAACAACTGAATAAAAAAGTATATTTCTTTTGATACAGTTTAATCAGTCAAGTCTTTCTTTATACGCTGGTATAAAAATATTATGAGGTTGCATAACACAAAATAGAGCAAAAGAACTTCAAAATCATCAATCACTTTTATTAATGGGTGATTCATTTAGAGGTACTTTTTTCAGTACAGGTCTTATGTTAGATAAAGCGTGCGTTAAGTCAAACTGTTATAGTATTTTTGTTCAGTAATGTCTGATATTTCATCATGGAAAGAATAAGTCCGTCTGCAAATTATTTACCTGTATTACGAAAATCCGCGCTCTATGAGCAGCTTATGGTTGATATAATCGGCCTACCGAACCCACAATTTGCTGTACCATTCAAAATTTGAAACTTAATATTCATTATTAAATAATACGCAACCAAATAAACCACATCCAGCACATAATGAAGAAAATATAGCTGCAGTAGCTGAGAATGTACGCAATGACCGCGATGAATTGATTTGGAACCATTCTTAACAGTTTAGTTTGTCGTATAAAACAACTTGGCGTATTTTACGTAAGAATCTTAGTTTACAAGCATACAAAATTTAACTCATGCAAAAATTAAAGCCACCCGATTTTCCGAATAGTTACCGTTTCAGACTTTGGGCCGTTAAAAAACTTCAAGATTTACTGTTTTTTACCAAAATTTTGTTCAGCGATTAGGCTCATTTCTGGCTTAATGGCTACGTCAATAGGCAAAATTCCCGTATTTGAGCTGAAGAGCAATCAGAAGAGATTCAAGAGTTGCCATTACATTTAAACAAAACAACGTTTAGTATGGTTAACTGTTAATGGCGCCCGTTATTGCACAATGAAAACAGACTATTTGCTGCCTAAAATTGAAACCGGTAATTTTGACGACATTTGGTTCTAACAAAACATAGCCACATAGCCCGTGAAACCATAGTTTTATTGCAAGAACGATTCGGTGAACAGTTAATTTTATGCATCGGACCGGTGAATTGGCCGCTTAGATTATGTAATATTGCACCTCTAAATTTTTTCTTTTAAAACTTCAAATAGTCTAAAGTCTACATAGATAAGCCAACTACGATTGGGGAATTGGAGACCAACATTACTTCCATCATTTGCCAAATACCACTCAAAATGCTTAAACAAGTAATCAAAAATTGAAACTTCTGAGTGGACCATGTTAGCCATAGTTACAGACAACATAAAAAAAAATTTAAAATTTAAAAAAATGTACAAAATGGTTCTTTTGTATAAATATAAAGATTACCCAATAAAAATGTTTTTTTTGTTTTTTTTTAACCTTTAAAAAGTACCTCTAAATGGATTACTTTTTACTTCGTCAGCTATTTATACACCTACTACTGGCCATTTAGCCTCTACTCTGCCTGTAATGCTGGCAACTTACAATATGAGAAACCTACAGTTTTTTTAAGTGGATTTCGAACCACTGGAGACATTGTTTAACACTCCATCAAAGGTTCTAGCAGTAAAACCCCACGCTGGCAAGGCGGTTTGAGGAGTGGGAGAGAGTATAAACATGTGAAAAGTATATCATAATATATGGGAACTGAACCCACAATTTTTGGCGCAGCGGTCGGATGCCTAAACCACTGCGCCACGCTTTCTTTTTATTAAATTTATTTAAATTATCCATGATAGCCATGATTTTAAAAAACAATAACAATTTAATAATATCCACAATAGCCATGATTTTAATACACAAATATCAGTTTCTTGAATTTACTGCGTAAACAATAAATAATTACGAATTTGCTGATATGTAACAAGTTTATTTTAAATGTTTAAAAATTCTTACGAAGTTCTTAGTGTGACAGAGATATGGGATATCTTTAGAGTTTTGTATCTAGATTAAAATCTAATTTACAGAAATATGGTGCATTCAAGAAGTCAAAAATTGTTCGAAGAACTTGAAAAATAATATTTTACTAAATGAATGTTTGTAAAACAAATTGCATAAAAGTGTGAGACAAATGACAGAAACATAAACACAAGTCATACTTTCTTGAAAAATACACGCATTAGGTGATAGATTTTTGCGTTTTTTAATATCTTACATATAAATAATGACCCAACAAATGCACCTTTGGAAGAAAAATTTTCACGTTGTTATGGAAACCAATTTTCAAAAAAAAAATATCTAAAATAGATGGTGTGAGATTCCTGGTACTAGATTATTGATTGATCTACTTTACATCAATTGTTGTTTAAATCAGTATTTTGATTTGCTCTGTAATGGGTTACAAAATTTCTTGAACGGCATTTCCATTGTCAATGTGAACGATATTATTTTTCAACAGTGTGAAAGTAATATGCATTTAACTGCAAATTATTGACATACACAATTTAGCAAAAGGTCGATAGGAACTCATAAACTCATTTTGTGGCTACCTCGCAGTCCTAGTTTGATGATTTTGGACTTTTTTGGGATTATCTCAAAGATAAAGAGTATGCAACTTTAATAAACATGTAGAAGACTCATGTCTCGATGTCAATGGTATTTTTTAAATAAATTTAATGAAGTTGGATCATTTTGAAGCACGTTTACTATAATTTTGAATTATGTAACGTCATGACATTTTTACATTACTGTATAGAGGAAGACTTGTAAGTAAGCACAGGGCACTCAATGGAAAGATTATTTAAATAACATAAATATGGGACAAGAACAATATAATTTTTATTAAATGAAATATGACAATACGGAATATCATTGAATAATCACTTTACTTTTGTTTGTCTGACAACTAAAACAATTTTCATAATTTATAAAGCGTATTTTATTTAAATACCAGAATTATATCCCAATTTTTCATAAAATGTAGTTGTTATACTACTTAAAGTAAAAAATCCAAAATTTTTAAAAAATGTATACATATTATTTGAAAAATTAAACTTCCAGACATGTGCAAAATGACGTAAAAAAATTCAAGATCACAAAAATATGAACTACTTTACTATGCAACAAAAATATAACCATGTTGCATTACTTTTTCCTATCCCTGTATATATTTTTTTTATACTTATAATAGTTTTGTTATTACATTTTTTTGTCCAATTGTCATGTTATATAATAATATAAACTTTGTAGTATTTTCATACAGAATTTTACTCTATCAAGTTACTGCAGCTGCTTGCAATAGTTAGTTTGAATATATGACAAACTTTCATATTACTAAATTTTTAAATTGTTTTTTTTTTTCAAAACATTTATATTTATAAATATATAAACATCCTTTATTATAAAATTACATACATTTCCTACTAAACAACTACGAAAATTGGCAAGCTTACAATATTGGTGCTTATTATAAATCTCGTAACGTAGCACTTATGAATAGTTAGTAATAACTTAACAATGGTTTAATAATGCAACTGCACTTTAATTTACTGAAAGAAATTTTAATTATAAAAAAAACTATGTCATTCATTAGTACTGTAGATTTAATCCGCGCTGAAAATAAATTAAACAAAACAAAGTACCAACAACATATGTGTGATCTCTCGCATTTAAGTAATAATAATCTATTTAACCTCAAGCAATTATTTTAAAATAAACTATTATATATATATATATACTGTAAGCTACAATTTATTTTAACTTATATAAATGTTCCAACCATAATCATTACAATAATTTTAATATTATTCTTTGCGGGCATTATCGATTTAAATGAAAAAGTTTATACTTTTTATATGCATATCTTCGGGCCATCCAAATGAGTTAATATAAATATTAATTAAATTAAATTGCTTTTTGTATTAAAAACAATTTTGAAATACATAAGTTTTTTTATTTAAAAAGCAATTGAGTATAATAATAAAGTTTAGCAAACCGTATAATTTCATAGGATAGGTGCCAACCTGTGTTTGATTTAAATCACCTATTGTTCTATTCTATCGTTGATGACGTAATGGAGTTAATTATTCTTTTAAATTAATTGATAATATCCGGCCAAGTTAATGTAAACTGAAAGAATTAAAATCTATCACATATAACGGAATATCGACATGATTTTGACCGAGAAGAAACTAGTTTTTTGCTGAATCTCATGAAGCAGTTAAAAATATCAGAGTAAACTTGCAAACGTATACATAGATACTTGTATTAACTACGTATATTTATAAAAATAATGTAAATCACTATTGTTAGAATTTGTAAATCATTTCGAGAAACTTATATTTCATTATAATGATATCGGCGTTAATAAAAGAAATAAAACCAGTAATTTGAAATAATTATTAAAAAACACATTTTTTTTTAATTTTTAATGCAGAATATGAATATATTAGTACTAATATTATATTCGGGGCTATTCTCTATGCATATTGCCAGAATGTAAGCAAGATATATTGCTAACTAACAATATGAAATGTCATTTTAACAAATCTTGCTAGCTAACAATACAAACTGTCATGTTAACAAATCTTGTTTACTAACAATATAAATGGTCATCTCTAGATTAAATAATAATAATGTAATTAAAAATGAATTTTGTTGAAGTGACAGTTCATATTGTTAGTAATCATAATTTGTTAAAATGACAGGTCATTTTGTTAGCAAGCAAGATTTGTTAAAATGACAGTTCATATTGTTAGCAATATATTTTACATTCTAGCAATGTACATAGAGAATAGCCCCGATTGACTTATAAATAAGCAAGCAAAGATTGTATAAACCAGGGCTTCTTAAACTATGGGTCGCAACCTTGAATGGAGCAAAATTCTGGGGTCGCGAGGTTCTAAAACTATATTTTTTCATATGTTTGCATATTGTTACTACATTTATATGGGGTCGCTCAAAAACTCACAATCATAAATGGGGGGTCGTGAATGAAAAAAGTTTAAGAAGCCCTGGTCTACACTAACAATGCCAATATGGGCTTTATAAAGAGTTCTAAAAGAATCTAAAAATATTCTTCGTTATTGCTAAAAGTCAATAAAGTAATGAATATTTGCTAATAATATTTTTGTCATAACAATACTACAAGCGCTAGCGGACGCGGCGAGTAAACCCGGCGACTAAACCCGGCAAACTCTATATTTTAGAATGTAGCTTATTTATACTCAAACACAAAGCTTATTTTAACAGAAATCAATACACAAATCTCAATAACACGAGACATCTAAAGTATGTGTAACCAAGGTATTTGCCCTATCAGATAATATTAAATTAAAAAAAAAAAATTTACATTTAAACTATTGCATATCATTTATCTTATTTGTTCTTGTAATTGTAATCATTTTTTAAATAAAATTAGTATTATTATTACTATCGAACGTTTTATTGGTCCCTGAATCTGTGTTTTTCGATTAGCATAATATGAAATTCAGTCATTTAATCTGGAAAAAAAATCCGAAATTGTGGATGGGACTTAAAAATTTTTACAATTCGGATAACTTTTCTTGTGATAAACATGGCGTTTACCAAAAGTTGTTAAAATTACTGGCACACAATAACTGTACTTTTAGATATTTTTTGATAGATAATGCATTAAGTCGTCTTTATTAAATCAAACTTAATTCAAAGTTTAATAATTTATTCATTTTAATATTATGAGTTTACAATGCTTAATACATGTATTCTAGCTAATAATTAGAGTTTAGTGACAGGTGATTTAATTATTATTTTAATTCAGAATCAAATAAAACAATCAAATGTAAAATGTAATTAATTGTATATGTTTTAATTTAAATTTAATTAATGAAACCATTCATCATTCCGTTAAAATCAACATTGAATTATTATATAATAGAATTACAAAATATCCTAACACAAAATCTTTTAACCTCAATACAAATATGTTTGTAATTTAGTTTCTTTGTTATGTTGTATAACTTAGAAATTTGACTTTTACTTGCATGCCTTTATTAATTAAAAATATGCAAATATGGGTATAAAATATAATAGGTTGTTAACTTTTGCGTGATTTTCAAGTGCACTACATTCAAGTACCTTTGAAAAATGTTGATCGTGCAAGACTGAACATAAAATGTATATTTTAAAAGCGTCATTAGGATGTAAACCCAACAATCTTCTAAAACGATTGATTTTTAGTTAGTAATAGAAGCGCTTCCACTTTCGCGTCCTTCAGTTCTCTGTCTATATTTATTATCTCGTCCCCTTTGATTGACAGTTTATTTGAACAGCTTTCCTGTCTCAATGAAGTTTCACCCCTGATCTATTACGATTTATACAGAATAAGAGCAGCAGCTCCATCATCCCTATGTATACATTATTAAGATCATTAAATAATATAGCATTTCCAAATCAAAGTTCAATTACATTTTAATACTTAATAATTTTATGAGGTTAAAAACATAAACTAATACCCATTGCTAATCAAAATTATTGTAAACATATAACTGTTTACTTATTGTTTGTTAAGATTTATGATTGATATTAATTGCAGTAATAGGTTATATATTCTAAAATAAAATTTCATTTGAGCTTAATATGCAGCATCGTTTCAACATTAGATCATGTCTCTTTATTACCTCGTTTAAACGGTTGTAAATTTCGTCCTACTCCAATTCGGTGACATTATAGTAAAATAGAAATAACTTTTAGCTGCACACTATGCGACTATTTAAATATTCGTCGCAATTTTGAAATTCCACAACTATTTCAATCTTATTTCCAAGCAAAGCATGCGATTGTTATTGTGTTTATAATGGAATTTTGTACAAATTAAATGTAACCACAACTAACAAATTAGTATTTACATTTTTAAATCAAATAATAATTATTTAATTTGAAAAAATAAGCAAATGTGAATTTGTATATGTGCAAGTAACCTTCTTTCATAGATTGTGTGCTATTGATAAAATATTTGTTGCGTTTCAAATAGTAGTAAAATGAGGTAATATGTAAATTATTTTTATGGTAAAAAATGATGTGAAGGCCAAACTATACGTATAAATAATGTTGAAACATTGGTAGGAGTTTGCAATTATAGTTAACAATTAATTACAATCTATTTATATTTAACGATTCGTACAGTAATCCTGAATATTTGACCTTGACTATTAATTATCATAATTTGTAACATCGAAGCAAGGTACTATTATATTTTTAGTATACTTTGTTGAGCTTTTACTGCTATTTTACATAAAGAGGTTGATGAGTTTATTAGGTCACTTGTAAATCATCCTGTTGATAAAGTATAAGGTTTTGTTTACTCCTTGAAATAATAAAACATTTTACTATTTTTTTTTATAACAACTTTATTTTTACAAATACATTACTAGTTTTGGCTCGACTAGAACCTTCTACGGATGTATATATTCTAATTTTCCAAAATTTGTCTCGTTTACAAATTTGGTGAGTGGGCTAAAATATGTGAGAAGTGAATCTAGAATCAGCAGTTTTCTTTATTTAAAGATAAAAAGTTTTTAAACGTCTTTTTTATAATTTTCTTTGTTATTATGACACTGATAGAATAACCATTGTTGAGTGCAATCTGTTTAATTGTTTTCAATTCTATATCTTGATTTTCTTTTGTAATTGGAATTGTGATTGCTTTATGCATCATTAAATTGTGAGCCGCCATCTTATGATTATAAGGGTATGACTCGCCGGGAATTATGCCATCTGTAAATGTTGGTTTCCTAAGTATTTTAAATTTAAGTTTATTATTATCTTTGGTTAATGTAAGATCTAAAAAGTTTCTTGCTTTATTCACATCTGACTCTACTGTAAATTGGATTTTTGGATGGATGCTGTTTGTAAATTAGAGAGTTGTGTCTGCGTTCCTTTGAAACCTGTTAAAATATCATCTACGTATCTATATCAAACCTTAATAACCTTAATATGTGATTTAGCTAACCGAAATAATAGTATTTTTTCTGTGACAGAAATGTTAACTAAACGCTGATCCCATTGTCAATTTAGCATTTTGTTTGTAAAATACTTCGTAAAACTCAAAATAATTTTGCTTGATATACATTTAAAAAAAACATCCTCTAATTTCATTTGTGTAATGATATATATAGCGGATTTATCGAGTAATTTTTGTAATAATATATAGACATTTTTTCGGAGGTATATTGGAGAACATATTGCAAACGTCAAATGAGACTAATTTACAACCAAGTGGTATGTTAAAGTTACAGAATGGTCGGTTTAGTGATTCCCAAAGTGGTTCAGGTGGACCCTGGGGGTCCACGGGAGACGGAAGTCTACGTTGGCGTAAAAAAAAAATCTATCAACAACACCTAGTAGCGAAAAATTTGGGTGATGGATTGCACCAATCGCTTCAATTTGTGATTAAAGTAGTTAACAAAATAAGAAGCAATGCGTTAAATACCCGTTTATTTGCACAATTGATGAAAATGATGAAGACTTACAACGATTGCTCTTACATACTGAAATACGCTGGTTGTCAAAAGGTGCATGTTTAACAAGGTTTTACTCATTTTTTTGAATCAGTTTCTGGATAGTAAAGATCCAGATTTAAAGAAAACCTGACCAAATTGAAAGCAGACATTAGTATTTGACAGATTTGTTCAAAAAGTTTAATGACATAAACTTCTAGTTACAAGGGGACAGCCTAAATTTAATAAAAACTTCTTGGAAAATTGAAATTTATAAAGCAAAATATTAGTCGACGCAAATTCTCCTAGTTTCCAAACTTGAAGATTGAAGATATTCAAACATAAGTTCAACATTTAAATGATAACTTCAAAAATAGATTTGAAAATATCATGACAATGGAAATACCACCATGGATCATAAATCCATTTGATGAAACGGAAGTGGCAAATGTGATATTACAAGAAGAGCTACTCGAGCTTAGCACCAATGAGGAGCTGAAAGTAAAATTTAAAAAAAGCTATCAAACATTTTGGCTGCAGCCAGAAATACCAGAAAAATATCCTGGGCTGTGAGAAATTGCGAGAAAACTTTTGATAGCGTTTTCCTCGCCATACCTTGTCGAAAAAAGTTTTAGTGTCGTTACAAACCTATTAATAAAAAAAAGGAGCAGTTTGAACATCACAGAACGGCGAGATTTGCGATTATTCCTTACAAAACTGAAGCCAAATATTGATAATTTGCTGTCAATCCATCAAGTACATCCCTCCTATTAAAATTCTGACTATTTTTTTTTAATTGTTGATTTGCATTGTTGAAGTTACGGTACGTTTTTAATGTTTAATATTAATTTTATAAATTCTTTAATCATATTATTTTAATAAATAAAACACAAGAATATATACTTTTTTTTAATTGTTACCACTCCGAATTTATTGTTGGAACTCAGCCGCGACGCTAACTTCTATTGTTTGATATAATTTTTACATTTTTTGACGAGTTTTGGGAATATGGTAAAAATGTAGCAGCAGGGAAGGGGTCCACCAAAACCAGTAAAATTTTTAAAAAGGTTTACGTAAAAAAAAACTTGAGAACCTGTGGTTTAGATCCTTCTTATGTGTTTTAACTAAACTGTATAACTTTGGGGCAACTGAATTTATTTGAATTAATTTAAATTTTTGTTGAAAAGTAGTTTTTTTAAGTATTTTTCAGAGATTTTATTTGCAATCTTTGCTTTTATTGAATTAATTGTCTTTTTTTTCGGGGTATTTGTTTTTGAAATTTTGAAGATGTGGACTCTATTTGTGGCATTATCTATCTATCTTTTGAAAAGCTGTACCAAAAATAATTTTTTTAAATAATTTTACTGGTTCTATTTATCATCGAAAAAAAATACAATTAGTAAAATTATATCAATTCTAAGATGGTTTTAACTCTGACCCTAACATTATAAATGTTTTTTAAAGTTCCGTGCTTTTTCCGATTCTCCGATTGCATTTTAAATTTGCATGGAAATCTTCTAGAAACTTGTTATTTATATATTAGCATGTTTTAAAATGTATTGTTAGCCAGATATTCATTATTAAACATGTTAAAAGTATGCACAAAATGGTTAATCAAAACAATATGTTAAAAGTATGTTGCAGCGTTTGTCATTTACTTTTGAAAATCAAAGTGTGGCTACCTGATTTTACTGAATGTTTAGAAATTTAAATATTAAACTTTACAAAACTTTTTCAACCGGACTATCATATAAATGAAATAATCTTCCAAGTTTATTATTTCCTGAGACTCATAAAACCACTATTCAATTTCAATATTAACAGAAAAATCTAGTTTTTGATGTAATAGCATCGGTAAGTGTCGTT
The DNA here is from genome assembly GCA_963932245.1 of Tachinus rufipes. NCBI lineage: Eukaryota > Metazoa > Arthropoda > Insecta > Coleoptera > Staphylinidae > Tachinus > Tachinus rufipes. Next base: position 62,181,964 of record OZ010745.1, on the reverse strand, counting down.
TGATTTGTTGAAAGTATTTTTATGTTGTTATACATATTCATTAATGATCACATTTTGAATTAAAAAACCGATTTTAATGGTCCAATTGGTTCAGATTTGTTGATTATATTATAACGATTCTGCTTTCGGAGTTCTGAATTTTTTACTCAAAAATTTTATTTTAAATTGTGATAAAAATTAAATTATTTATAAAAAATATTAAGGGCCGGTATTATAAAGACAAAATAAATCACCGAATAACAAATCTCAAATTAAATATATTCGACGAATAAACGTGTTTCGGTATTATAAATCTAAATTAACTATTCGTAAAATAAGAAATTGTAACGCCGCATTTATATGTTATTTTAATATTGTAGTTATTGATATGTTATATTTTAGCCTTTGTTATATTACAATAATCCCCTACAACATATTGAAAGTCAGTTGCATAACATCATAGAGCAATCAAAAGCTGATTTTCAACAGAAATTGCTCCACATTAAAAATAACCTAAGAAACATGACATATGTCAAGTTATTCATTGAATAAATTTTAATCCCTAGATTTTGGATGATTAATTTACTCCATAGATTTAGTTACCTACTTTTATTATTTGACGTTTATAATACCGAAATCAGTCAATTAAAATAATTTACTTGGTTAGTAAATAAAATCTGCAGATTTTAATGGTTTATAATACCGGCCCTAAATAAATCATAATTAAATTAAACTGTATTCCTTATTTAAAAGAAATAATATTATTAATTTGTTATAAGATCCCATTAATCAACTAAAACTAAACATATGTAGATTAATTGAATAATATTCTGAAGTTAGAAATACACTGTAATTGATAAACTAGCGGCCACAATTTGCGAATCGAAAGCAATTGATATTTATACGAATTAAATAATTTCCCGATCTGATCGACAGTTGTAGGTGCAACTAAAAACAGTCGATAATTTAAAAAATTGCAACATTGTAGCCAACTGTTGTTGGTGCAACCCACTATTATTATGAAAAATTGTTGCACTAACGCTACACTAAAAACATAGTATCCTGTAGCTATGTAGATATATTACTCTGTCAATTCTAAGACGGAAAAATATTATTACTTTCAATTTTGGTAAATTGAAGAAAATGTAGTATAAGCCACATTTAGTAGTTTTCTTTGTTTATTTGTCAAATACAATACAATAAAAAAAATATATTTTTAATATAATATTTGATTTTGTTTCAGATTTTTTATTGATCTATTTTCACCTACTCATGTAAGTATTTTATAATATTTAAAAATTAAACTGCTATAACTAAATGTTAATTGACTAGTAGAGTAAATGAAAATGAAATAATAAAACAATTTACTATGTTTTTTATCACAAATTTATTCTTACGAATACATTACTAGTTTTGGCTTTACTAATGCCATCTACAGATGAAATAAGTTATATGAGTTAAAGAATTAACAACAACATTATATATAAATATTTAAACTACCAAGTTAAGGGGAGCGAAGTTACAAAAGGTGATTAAGAAAAAATGACTTTTAAAGATTACAGTAATGAGCACGTAGTAAAGGTCACAACCATCAAAATGGTTAAGATGCAAAAATCAAAACAAGAACACGCATAGTAATAATTTAAGTACATTACTTAATATAACAGACAAAATCCATCCAATAGAATTTTACAATTTATTTTGGTAGCAATTATAGAAAATAAGTAATCAATTATACTGGCTGCCAAAAGTAAAAAAAACTTGTAGCTCAGCTTTAGATAATATGTAAATTATACACACTAAGAAATGATTAAAATTTTAACAAAAGTTTATTTCAATAATAATTTCTGGAGCACTTAGAAACTCGCCTAAGCATGCTAGAAATCAAATTGTTAATCTCAGCGTGAGGAATTAAGTTTAAGTTTCTGCATACACATTCGAATATCAAGTAAAGTTAGTGGGGGTGACTGAAGTGGTCCTACCGATTGTATCCCACACGAGAACGAGAAGGCCATAGAAGTAAATCAACATTAGCTAGTTTCAGGAATTTCATAACAACCCTAGCTGTATGCGACTTTGCATTATCTTGAAAAATAAAGGTTTCCAATCTTCTTAGGTAGCGATTTGCGTTTAATGTTCCTAGAATGGACACTAGAAAATGCTTACACAAACCATCTTTGACATACGAACAAAATCTCGATTTGACGCTAAAGATAACTTGTTTTCATTAAAACTAAATGATTGATTTTTTAGTTAGTTAAAGCTCTCCATACATCTCCAATTGCTCTTGTTGTTGAAAATCGGTCCCAAAGAGCAGAAGAGCCCTATCTTTAAATTCTTTAATATTTCTAGAGCATTCTTGTCTTTTAATCCAATCCTAAAGTTGGCATTGGATTAGATTAAAAGACAAGTTATTGTACTGACACTTCTGTCAATTTGTTAGGCAATGTCACAAATTGACAAACCTCTTTCTCTGATCCTGATATTTCTATTTTCTATTTTATTTGAGAAAGTTTTTAAATTTTGCTATTTGATAGTTTTAACACTTAGTGGCCTTAAATCTAAATATATCTTACAAACAGGGGAAAAAATTTCTGTTATTATAAACAACCTTTAATTTTGTTTTTGGTAATGTTATTATTATAATCGATTTAATATTTTCTTTGTCATCGATTTTCATTAAATCTAGTTCTTGTGCTTGACGACAAGCTGTTTTATTACTATTTTAAAAATCGTTTAAATTTCTTACCGTTGTTGCAAGATAAATAACGTCTGGTGCTTCCTACATTTATAAACTTGTTAATTTCTTCAGAAGTTAGCGATTTAGATTTTTTTGGGTTGTGATCCTTTGCTTAGTCTTTTTAAAAAAGGTAATTAACTTCATGTATGTATTGATTTTAATGTTTTTGTAAATGTTTAATTACTGGATAGTTCCTTAAAATATGCTAAAAGCACATTTATCTAAAATGAATTTGTGTTTTTAAGCTTACGCCATTTTATAAAGGCGTTATATTCTTTCATATTTTAATTTTTATTGCTCAGGTAACACATTTGACGTTATTTCTTTGGCTGCCTCAATAATCTCTGGTGGCTTACTTGAAAATTATACTTCACTGTTTTATATAAATAATCACATAATTATATTTTATAATAAAACATGAATCATTGATAGTTTCCGTCAATTGACACAAAACAACAACTTCATTAAATTGCACATATGTTTTAACTATGTAATTACTAAAATTTGACTACAATTTTATAGTATTTTATGTATTAAATAGACATTTATAAAGTATAGTATTTATATATAATATTTGTCATTATACGCTTGTTAAAATTATTTAAAAACATTATAACATTATATACTATTATTGTAATAATTTACATATTGTATGCTTCACCACTATTCCTTTTTAATATAATCCATATATTTGTTTCATATTCACCGCCATTTTTTAATATTTTTTTTAAGTATTGTTTTCTCAAACATCATTTGTTGTCCAAGTCCAGTAGACAATTTTTTTGAGCTCATATATAATCGGTAAAAACAATTGTTAAAAATCTTGAGTTATTCAAAAAATGTTTTCGTTGCTAGAATAATATATAAATTGTAAACTAATATCAAACGTATTTAACTATGCGAAGTTAATGGTAATTAAAATGCATACTTGATAACAGAACTTAACATTGTATATATCGCAAAACATTCTAGGCTATTCAGTTCTATTAATGCATAATAATTTTATATAAAATTAAAACAATAATAATTATATGCTATTTCGAACAGTTTGGTTCACGTTATGTGCTAGAATATTATATAATTAATATTATCGAAAAATGTGCTAAAGTAGGTTATGCAATCAGCCATTTAAGTTTATTGGAAAATATTTGAGGATTAGGTATCAGTTAATGACTCTATAAACATTCCTTTATATGCTTTAATTCTTGTATTCTTACTGTATATAGAATAAAGCTAATTTATAAAATGATATGAGTTTCTTTAATTAATAAGGATATAGTTTCAAATAGATTTAGTTTAAACCAACAAACTTGTAACAAAAATGGATGACATCATTTCATTTTATAACGGAAGCTTAGTAAATGGATGAGCTTATTCGTATAACGTATCTGTTATTTTCTGTTAATTAGATAATTTTACGGCATTTATATGCTACATTTAATAATGTGTTCATTAAAACCTAAATTATACTTCAAAGTTTATGCAATATAGAAATTAATTAATTATTTTTTTAATTGAGTATTTAATAACACAGTGCAAACAATTGCTGTAATGGATTAAAAATAGATTGTATGATTTTATTATATTACAAATTTTGCAATTTCTTTATAAATTTAAGATATAAATTTATATTAAAACAACAAAAACATATTATATCATGCCCTGTTTTAGATATGTAAAATCGGAAATAAAATTTACAATCTAGGCAAAAGAAGTTGAAGGACGCCAACTTATGGCTTACATCATCGAGAGAAGCGTAGTAAATGTTAATGCTTGCTTAACAACCATGAAACCATTAATAAAATTGTTAACAATATTTAATCGTGCTCATGAGTTAACTATACCTTATATGAATTGACTATTTTTATTAATGCTTTCACTCTTCCGAAAATAATAAACAATAAAGATTTGTGTGGGAGCATTCGCCTACATAAATAAATACCCACTAATTTGCGATTAAATAACGCATACAGTGCAGTACTAGCGTCTGTTTTTAAACAATTAATCGTTTTCATAAAAAATCATACAATAAGCTTTCTGTCTAAATTGCGGTTAGACAAATTACCTTAGTTATTTTCGTAACGGATGACTACATTTCAAAAACACGTGGGACTTTATTATGACACATTTACTTTGATATACTAAAATATCTATGCGTTAATATTTATTTGACAATATTACATAATTTATCACTGCAGATGAAGGATGAAGTTAGAGATTATGGAGTAATATATTATATGTACAGATAGATAGATAGAATAGACATTTTTAAAAGTATGAAATAAATTCTAAGAATCAACTTTTTAAGAGTGATTTTCTGGAATAAAACATACTGATGATTATAATAAAATAAAACACTACATAACGCTGGCATAATATTCATTATAATTACACTAATTATACTGTATTAAAATGCATAACATAAGTTTTTGAATAAATATGTATATTATTATTAAAACTTTAAGTTTTATTATTATTATTATTATGGATTACTACATAGTAAAGGTCTCAAGCATCCTTTAACTTATACAGATGATTACAAATATTGACATAAACGGTTAGTTACAAGTTTTTCTCTTTATTAATTTTTAAACGTAATAAATCAAACTTAAATTATTACGAATATCAATAATTAATCAAAATATGTGTGTAAGTATCGTTTTGTTGAAATCACATTAATTGTTCTTAGCCCTATTGCTGATTCTATATCACCACTATTTCAATTCTAGGTTAATCTGATTAATGGTTGTGACTTCTACTACGTGATAATTCATGTTTATGAAATAACTTATAATATCTTATTAATCTGCAGAAGGTTCTAGTCGAGCTGAAACTAGTAATGAAATAAAACAATTTCAAAAATAACTTTAATAAAAGTTTTTGTAGATTTTTAATCTATATAATGACGTAATTTAATTTTTAATATGGTCATTATTAGTTTTTTTTTTAATGGAATACCCTGTAGTCTATGTAATTTTTAAAAAGAAGTTTTTTTTACAGTTTCAATGATATAAGGTTTTATAGGTCCGTAACTTGTGGATTTAAAATATTCATTTAAAGTATTAAAACTAAATGTAGTACGTTTTAAATGATTTATTATAATTAATCATTAACCACATTATAAGTATAACCTAAAACAATATAAAATATATTGGGATATGACCATAAAAATCGATAGACAAGTTGAACATAATAGACCCGGTATTGTCGTTTGGGAAAAGGCTACACAAAAAGTATATCTTCTAAATGTGTCTATACCATTAGATTAAAAAGTAAGAACATCATATAAGAAACTACTTCAAATTGATCTCAAGACCGTTTAAAGAATTTATTAAAATCTTATCGATAATTATTACAGCGAACGGACTAGTCATTAAAAACTTACCTGGACACCTAGATGAATTGGGGTTAGAAATATCTAACATTAAATGGATACAAAAGGCTACATTGCTGGGCACATTATCTATAATACGTAAATGTTTAAACACGTAGGTGACAAATGGGATAGTCTTGGCCTAAAGCAAGCCCGGCTATTCCAAAATACTAGAGTAATCTGTGAAGGAAAAATTTATAATAAAAAACTAAATTATTAGCAACCATAGTACAGATAATCAAACACCACAAATCGACAACTGCAAGCAAACAAAGTTATTATTTTTTAGTAGGAATGTTTCAAAAAACCACCAAACACCAATGTTTAGCCACCTTCAAACAACCACTCAACCTGCTCAGCTGCAGTACACTAACAAAAACTTGCAGCTTTATCTTTACGGCTAGACTCAATAAATTAGAAAAACATTGAATATATGGTATAAAGTGCAATTAAAAATACAAATAACTGAAAAGCTCCTGGACTAGATAAAATACAAAATTATTGGTTTAAAAAAATTATTACTTCTCACAAACACATCAAGCAATTCAATTGTCTTCTAAAAAAATGTTTAACAGAAGGAATCACATACCTAAACCATTGTCCTCAAACATATAAAATGAACTCAAAACTAATACATTTTCTAAGAACTATAATGCAAACATGGAAAACAAAGTTAAGCATTAGCCGCAAAGTTATTAATGAGTTTAACTTAAAAAAAATGGCCATTTTTTGCATTGCTTTAAACCCGATCTTACCCAACACACTAAAGCAGACACATTATGGGTTTAAACTACAACAGTCAGGCCAGAGTATACGAGTAATCCATCTACTGTATATGGATGACATAAAAATGTATGCCAGCACAAGATGCCACTTAGAACAAATAATGACACTCAAAGACAATCAAGTTGCAATTTGGTTGCCAGTTGTGATACTGAAGTTTTATCGATGACATTCGGTTTCTTTGATTGAAACAACATAATGGAGCTACAGCTATTTTGCACCACCAATTATTATCTAACTTGTGTTAAGAGCACGTAAATCAATTATTTGAATTTATCCTTCAACAGCACGCGATGCCATACCACCAAGATGCACTGATGAGGATTTGTGAAAACCGAAACAATTGTCGGTATTTGGTTGGCCGCTTTGGACTTGAATTGGATTTGAGTAATTGATTTTAAACCTTTGTTTTTCATTAATAATAATATGTTGAAAATTATCATCCTATAACCTGCTTACCTACCATATACAAAATAATAATAAATATTATCACATACAACAACAAATTAACACGAATGAAAATGGGATTATGACATCTAAGGACAGGAATAAAAACAACTTATAATCAATCTTTCTGAAAGTTTCGACAAGCTTTTTCAAGGTAATCATAAAAAAACTGAAATATTTTTGTTAGGAGATTTTAATGTACATAATACTGTTTGGGGTGTAGCTTAAATCTTTATTTTTTATCAACTTTTCTGACACTCTCAAAAATTCACTAAAATAATAATAATATTTCTATAGTAACCAAAATCAAATAACTAGGAACTACTCCCCAGCGAGTTTGGTCACGAGAAAACTATCTGCAAACGGGCCGAAAAGTGTACACGTCTACCCAAGCGCGTGTGCTGTTGTCCTGGTTGGTTTGTAGATTGGCAGGTAGTTTCCGTCGATGCCCTTGTGGTGGTATTGTTTCCTGCTCCTGATCTCTAGCATCTTTGTCTTCGGTAATTGGAATGTCTGTTATTACATATGTAGGTTTCAGCCTGTCCATAGAGCCGGTGATATTGCGTTCCCTGATGTCTACAATAAAGGTTTTGTTTTGTTTTGAAAATCACTTTAAATGGACCTTCATACGGTAGTTGTAGAAGCGTCTTCAGTCCATCTTTCCTTGCAAAAACTTGTTTTTCTTTAAACACAAAAGGATTTTATCTATGCCTAGACTTGTCAATCGGCCAAAATGTTTTCATATGTTCTCGCAGAATTGTTACAAATTCTGTCTCATCTTGTCCACCTGTCGATGAGGATGCCTGTGTCAACATTTCTCCTGGCAGTCGTAGTGTAGTATGTCGGTCCGTTGATTACTTTTATGGCATTTGATTGCTGCCTTTAATTGCTGATGAAATTTTTCCGCCAATCTATTTGCTGCCGGGTGGTAAGCTGTGGTTGTAAAGTGAAACATACCTGTTAGGTGGTTCAGTTGTCTAAACAGGTGCGACTTGAACTACCTTCCTTGGTCTGTAGTAAAACGTAATGGTACCCCAAACCTAGCAATCCAATGTGCATAGAAGGCCCTAGCGACTGTTGTAGTTTTTTGATTTTCTATAGGGATCGCTTCTGGTCATCGAGAAAAACGATCCACACAGGTCAGGCAATACCTGCCGCCTTCCGAGTTTGGCATAACCATAATATTGGTATGTATGTGTTGTTGATACATGACGGTTGACTTTGCTTACTGGCACTTGATACAGGTCCGAGCTCATTCCCTGCAGTCCTTCCTAACAGATGGCCAAACATAACGCTGTGTTATTAACTTTAATGTGGAGTTTATTCCTGGATGTGAGAGTTGGTGGAAGCTATTAAATACTGATTGTCGGAACAGTGATGTAACGTGCAGTTCATGTTGACACGTCGCACACCAAAGATGCGTCTATCTCTAGTAGCTTTAACTGCCTCATTGACGATTTCTTGATTTCCATATCCCTTAGTTCTACATCCGATTTTTGCGATTCTGCTAAGGCTTTTAGATCTATCTTTGATCCGGAAAAGGGTATCCGCGACAATGTTTTCCTCCCCGACTTGTGACGTATACCTGTGAAGAATTGTCCTATATAATCTAGGTATCGAAACTGTCGCGGTTTTTATTCTTTATTTCTATCGCAAAACGCACATGTGATCGGCTTATGATCGGTGAAGATGGTAAAGGTTCTCGTTTCAATCATGTAGCAAAAATGTTTTACTGCTTCGTAAATTGCTAACAATTCCCTATCATAAGCTGCGTATTTACGTTGTTTAGTATTTAGTTTCCTTGAGAAGAACGCTAGGGGCTCCCAGGCGTTGGAGTAGGTCATTGAACGGCACCTGTACGTGTGCCGCCTTGGGAATAAATCTTCTGTAATCGTATAGTTGCAACCTTATTAGGCAGTAGTCGAGTTTCCTTATCGGAGACGAGAAATTTTTCGGACGATTGGCCGAAAACACATTTGAATAAGTTGGTAATCACTCCGTAGTCCTGAAGGCGTTTAAATTGAATCTCCAAATGTTTTCGGTGTTGTTCCCGTAAAGACGGTGTTATAAGTATATCTATATAAGCATAGCAACATTTTAAGCCTTTGAGCATTTTGTCAATGAACCTCTGGAACGTTTGCGCAGCATTACGGAAACCAAAGATTGTATACGGAAACTCAAACAATCCAAACTGCGTCGTTATTGCTGTTTTGGCAATGTCTTTGTCTGCAACTGGTCTGGTATTTGATGGAAGGCTTTGACGAGATCCATCGTTGAAAAGATTTTTGCCTCATCAAGATTTTGAGACAAATTTTGGATGTGCCGGACTGGCAACTTCCAAGTTTCAACATAGCGTCAAATTCTTTTTGGGCGGCTTTTAATTTATCTGGAACCACGACGGTTTGTGTACTATCGCTGGGCCTGTTGTCGTTCTTACATAGTGTTTAGTTTGATGTTTCACCGGTTTTGTTGCGCTGTCTGGTTTTAAAATTTCTTGAAATTTTGATAAAAGTTTGTGGAATTTTGTCACTACTATAACTGTTTTGATGCTAGGTGTTTTTTTTGCTACTGCTTTTCTTTGTGCAGGAGTAGGGTCGTTGCGTCTACCAGTTTACGATTTCTTACATCCACAAGAAGGTCGTAGAGTGCGAGAAAATCCTCTCCGATAATAGGTTTAGTTACATCTGCTACCACAAAACTCCATGTAAAATCTCGATGGAGTCTAAAGTTGAGTGAGACAAGTCTGAATCTTTAAATTATAGACCAACTGCATTTTTGTCACATACACACGTACTTAAAATAAAATAACTTTATCTCAGATACTCAATAATGCCAGTAAACTTATTATGGTGGGTTTTAATGTTTTGATTACTAAAAAATAATCATAGTTATTTTAATCAGTACTATACAAACGTATATTAGATTTTTGAACTAATACACTCAATACTTAAAAGAGATTCAAAGTCTGTTTAAATTTAGCAGCTTTTTAATTAACTCTATAGTTATATCGTCCAAATTACAGGTTTTTAAAATAAGTTCAATTCTCATCTAAATCTTCAGGTTCTTCAGATGGATGCAGTACTAATATTTGTAGGAAGAAGTTTTGCATGCCGCCGCGGTACTGAACCTCTAAAGTTGGGTTAGTGCAGTGTAAATTTTGAAATAGTGTGAACTGTGTGTGTTGTGGAAACTTAATTTTAAAATTAGATGTTTACATTATATGTACAGTAGTGTTTACACAAGAACAGAATACTTTTATAATAAAGATTCATTATCGCAGTGGAGCAATCAATAAAGATGCACATGGTCGTACTCTCTTCAGTAATGCTTGAATCAATGTAATAAAGCTTTTTTGGATACAGGAATTCCTAATAAAACGTTTGTGAATCACAAATAACAAATTAATAATTGGAAGAAACTGCACCTGTAAGAAAAAATTATCTAACCGGCTATCCATTTTAACAGAATAGGTTCACGACATACATCAACTAAACTATTTAATTTTCGTCTTGAAACTGCAACCAAGCGTCATTGGTAAAAAGGTCGTAAAACCAGTTGCAATATACTACTCGTTATTCATTAACAAATGGAACTAATGGTACAGGTTTCAAATGCAGATTTTTTTTGCATTATTTCTGTAACTTCCATATGAAATTCTAGTTAGAGCATATAGTTTTTTCATTAAATTTTGTTACTAGGTTGCTAGGTGTTTTTTTACAGATGCAGTTACTTTCTTCAAACCGTTAAATAATTTGTAATTTGTGCGTTTTATAAAACAATTTTGCATCGGAAAAATCTTTATTAAATTGATTCAGAGACAACCATCCTTATTGATAGTTACACTGCAATAATGAGTTTTCACTATAAAGGCATTCTGTTCTTGTGCAAATAATATAATTTAAATATCCAATACACAATTATATTCAATTCACATTTTATTATAACAAATTAACCTTTAAATTATTTTGAATAAACATTAACCTTACATAAAGAGTGACAAACGTTTATGAAAATTGACGTTAGTTTTCGTTTATTTCTGGTAACATAGGAGTATTTGAAAAATCTCATCATTTCTCGCTCACACAGTATATCTTAGCGCTCTGGAGTAAATTCTGACTCACCTTGTATGTGTATTATAGAATTAAATGTTGAAAATATAAGCATTCATTTTTTAACATGTTATATTGGTAAACTGGCAATTAAAACAATACAGGAATATAATATGTTTATTTCGTAAACGCCGATTTTAAATAAATAAATCAAACTAGAGTCAACTAAACTGCAATGTCAATTTTTTTGATCGAATAATATTTTTGAATATTCTAAATGTGAACTTTGAATTGAAATAATTGCCAATAATTATCTAAATTAATTTAATCTGGTTTAATTTAGATCATATATACCATTTATTATGATTTTACTAATAAGAAATAATTAATGTGTTTTGCTCTGCTACGATAAACATGTTTATGACATGGTTTATGAAAATACCTGGCACATGTGACTAAAGGTATATTATAGACAATTCTTGATCTTATTTATTTTATCATTTCTATATTGAAGATTTTTTCATTTATAGTATATCAACCTAGCTAAGCTTGTCAAACAAGAATTCCATTATTTGAAAAGTTTTGTTCGGTCAGCATTTTGAGTTTTGCATTAAAATATTTATACAGGGTAATTCAAAATTGCACGGGCGACCATATTTTAGAGATTTGGATCAAAAAGATTATATTAACATATGCCTCAATTGTTTTATTACTGCGATATTTACTGGTAAACATTTTACAACTAAACTGTAACATTTGCAAATTTATTTAAAAAAATCTAAACTATTATCGAGTCACTATAGTTATTTATATTTTGCTATAAATTCGTGTCTAAGTATTGTAGTTTCATAAATTATTATTAGTCATGAACATTTATTTGTTATAACAACATTGCTAGTTATATTACATAATCAAATGGTTGATAAGTTTTTGAAAATTATTATTAAAAGTAGGCAAATTATTAAGCACTTTATTTTTACAAAACTCGTACATCGGAATAAAATGATTTAAAGTATTGATGGATGTATACGTTTTATTATTATATTTTAGTAAAAAAAATTATATAATTTCAGTTCTTAAATTGATAATTATTAAGTATCCTTCACATACAATTGGCGTAATAAGTAAGATTATTACAGAAAATTGTAAAGACGTTTTTAGTCTTTATTCTATTAACATCTCGACGCATATAAATAATAATATTCTAGTAAATATCTGTGGCTTGGTCGAAAGGATACGATTTGATCAAAATTGACTTATTAGACATCTATCTTACTAATAAGAACTTTATCTTTTGAATAAAATGTCATATCTTAGTATTATCAATAATTAAAAATACAATAAAAGCATAAATAAAACTTGTTTCTCTGAAAAAAAGCCAACGTGCAGCTTAATTAGTCATTTTTGAACTTTTTTACATATGTCGGGCACACCGAGCGACATTGTTTGATAAATATATTTTATCAGTATGTTTGGTCATAAATTCAATGACTTTATATATTAAAAAAAATCTATAACGTTTTCTCAAAACGATTTTTTTACACTTGAGCCTTTATTTGATTAAACTTAAAAATGCTTAATACTCTTAATTATTTTATGGTTCTGTTAGATCGTATCGAAACAAGCACGTTATAAAACTCATTTTCTACAAGAATGATAACAATAACTAATAAATGAGACATTATAGTTAGGAATAGAAAAAAGTATATTGTTCAACATGCACGCATACACATCATATTATAACTTCAAAAAAAAAAATACAACCTACAGGTCATCCAAGTATATGCACTAACCACCGCAGCCGACGATGAGAAAGAAAAAGAGATATATGAATACATAACAACAGCAAGACGAAAATAAAACGCACTTCAATTCAAAGGTGCTCAGAAATATAGGTGATGACATTCCAAACATAGGTAGATTTGGAATAGAAAAACAAACACCACAAAGGGAAAAGGCCAATAGAATACTGCCGACACAAACATTTATTCTGCATGAAAACATTCTTCCAAAACAGACCACAAAAAATGTTTTTGGATAGCAATGTTTAAAACAAAATAGATTCTATTATTGCAAATAGAAAAGACATCTGCCAGGATGTCACAGTATTAAATCAGTTCGACACAAAAAGCGACCACCGAATAATACGGCAATAATAAACATCAATTCGAACTACAAAAGAAGAAAACTCGTGAAGAAACAGAAGTACCCAACGGCAGAGAATTTAACCACAAATATACACTAATTTTGATGGAACAAACAAATATAAGAAAACAAGTCTATTCAAACATGCTGAGGTTCTTTTTTCTAATCAAACTTGTTTGCGCAAACATATCTAAAACAATCATGATGCTATAATGTAGCGGTAATTCATGTTTATACAAACAAATGTAACACAAATATGACAAACATTCATATTTGTGTTAACATCTAGTTTGGATTCAGTTTTTTATATTCATTTTGTATGTAGAAACAAATTACACAAACTTGGAGGCACGTCTAAAGGGCCCTTAACACATACTCAGTAAAAATTTAGAAATACAACAAAAATGATATGTGAAAAACAAAAAAAACAAAGATCTTATTGAACAAAAAAGAACACAAACATAGAAATAAAGAAATACAAAAAACTTTATATATTAAAAAAAATCTATAACATTTTTCTTAGAACGATTTTTTTACACTTTTGGGCCTTTATTTGATTAAACTTAAAAATGATAACAAACTCTTAATTATTTTATGCTTTTGTTACATCGTATTGAAACAAGCACGTTATAATACCCAATTTCTACAAGAATGATTGAGCTACAATAATTAATAAATGACACACTATAGTAAGGAATAGAAAAAAGTATATTGTTCAACATGCACTCATACACTACACACCTAGTCATTATATTAAAACTTAAAAAAAAAATACAACCTACAGGTCATCCAAGTATATGCACCAACCACTGCAGCCGACGATGAGAAAATAGAAGAGATATATGAAGACATAACAACAGCAAGACAAAAATAAAACGCATATTTGTAAAAACAATGGATGACTTCAATTCAAAAGTGCTCCGAAACACAGGTGATGACATTCCAAACATAGGTAGATTTGGAATAGAAAAAACGCACCAAAAAGGGAAAAGCCGACACTAAAATCTATTCTGCATGAAGACGTTCTCCTAAAACAGACCACAAAAGAGGTGGATCTGGAAAGTTTAGATAGCAAAGTTAAAAACAAAATAGACTGTTATTGCAAATAGAAAATATCCGCCAGGATGTCACAGTATTAAATATGTTTGACACAAAAAGCGACCACCAAATAATACGGCAATAATAAACATCAATTTGAACTACAAAAAAAGGAAACATATACTCCTTATACTGCAAACAAATGTTTGCAGCACTTCACTCTAAGCTAGTTCAGTAATAGATTTGATGTCAGAAAATAGTATACATTATTTCTTACTTACAAGCTTGCTTGACAATTCATTTACCAGTGTAAAATATATGATTTATATCGATAAATATACAGCATAGACAAGTCCAGAAACTATAAACACAATATTCATTAGACACGTAATACTTAGCAACTTAAGTTTTTATCCAAATATGGACATAATATGACAGCTACAAACTTACTACAAAAGACTTTCTAAAGCCTGCATTAGCTGGACATATAATTGCCTTATACTGAATAGCAACTGAATTTTGTGTCCGTACGTTTACGTTACATAAATTATTATATCTCTTAGTATATACAAGTGAAAATATGTGAGGCAAAGAGATGTTGTGCTTGCCTACCGCAAAACATTATTAATAAAATTAGTGTAAAAATCGCCAATTGTTAAACAAATATTATATATATATATATATATATATATATATATATATATATATATATATATATATATATATATATATATATGGCCATGTATGAGTCAAATGTACGGAATGAAAATTTGTTTTTGTTCAAACCACAGAAAATTCCTTTTTCTACGTGAATCCCGATTATGTAATTTTTTTAGATTTTTGCAGTGAGTTGTTCGAGGTTTTTAAGTTTTTTTACATTTTTTGCTAGTAACTTCTCTTTTCTTCAAAATTACCCAAAGAATAAGTTTTCATAGCCAAAAATTTGTTTCCTTGAATTTTGAAAAGTTTGCAGAACTTTAAGATAGTTTTTCTCAAAAAAAGATGACGGGTATTTTCTTTTTTTCTCAAATATAGATTAAAACGTGCTTTTATATGTGCTAAAGATGCTACACTTCAAGATATCTTACAATATTGTTAAAATCGAAGATTATTTATAAGTATGTTATTATGTTGAATTTCTATTTTAACAAATCAAGTTTGTATATAGTTGTTTTTAATCTCAATATTTAGAAAAAACAAAACAAGTGGTGGGCAGTCAGATAAAATAAATAGTTCAATATACAGAGGTAGTTTTCTTCTCGCAGAAAAACTCAATAGGTTATGGGTCCAGTTCATGCGAATTGCTACTAGAGTTATTAGCTTAAAAGAGATTAGTTCTTGCGAGAGAAAAAAGTGATTAGTAAATCAAGAATCAAGAAAATGATTTTTTTTTTATTTTTTCACGTCAAGTTGACATTGAAGTTTTGTGTGGAGTCTCGTCAAGCAGCATTTTTTTTTTGAAGATGGATTTGGCAAAACACATAAAACCCCTAGCTGGAGAAGGAGATTGGCAAATTTGGAAAAGAAAATTGCGAGATATGTTGGATTATCACGAAGGTGCCGTGGATGTTATTGAAGGGAGGTTAAAGAAACCTGAGCCCCTAGCAGCTACCGCTACGGAAGAGCAAATCAAGGAGCACAAAAAGGCTAGTGATTTTTTCCGTAAGGCGAACAGCTATGCAAAATCAATGATTTCGAGCTCAGTAACGGACACAGTTTATCAAAAGATAATGGATAAAGAGACAGCGATTGAAGCTTGGGAGGCATTAAAGTCGAATTTTGAAGCATCGTCCAAAGATCAACTGTTCAAGATATGTACTGAATTTTTCGCATTTTGTTGGATTAACGGAGAGGATGTTTCGACTCATGTTGCAAAATTGAGAAATCTATGGAATGAGCTAAATAATGGATTAAAGTCTAAGAATTTGCATGTATTACCGGATTTGATACTAGTTTGCAAAATTTTACACATTCTACCAAGTGAATTTGAAAATTTCAAATCAAGTTGGATGCTATTGTCAAAAGATGATGATAAAACTGTTGAAGAATTAATCACCCAACTTTGCATGTACGAAAGAAATTTCAAAAAGATTACAGAGGGCACCACCGGTGAAGCTTTATTCGCAAAGAGTGGAAAATCAAAGCCAATTAAGAAGTCTAAGGAAAATTACAGTTGTAATTACTGCAAGAAAAAGGGACATTGGATAAAAGAGTGCAGAAAGTGGATTTCTGAAGGACAACCGAAGAAAATCGTTCCTCAGAGCAACGCTGTGGATGCCAATGTAGCCCTGTGTGTCATCAGTGAAGATATTCTTCAAATGGAGACTAGTTCATCGGCAGATACAAGATGGTGGATCGACAATGGAGCGACGAAGCACGTGGTCAGTTGTTCAGATCAGTTCGTTGATTTCCAAGAGTTTCAAGGTCCTCGTATCATCAAGGCTGCTGAAAAAGAAGCCCTCAAGGCCATTGGCAAAGGGACAATTGAAATTTTATCTTTCACTGAATATGCCACACTGAGGATGACCTTGACTGACGTTTGGTACGTTCCAGGAATTTCTAAAAACTTATTTTCTGTTCTTGCTGCCCAAGATAAGAATGAAAATAGCAGATTTCATTCAACAGCAACTGAGTGCTGGCTAGAAGTGAATGGTAAGGTAGTGCTGTGCGGAAATCGTGAGAAAGGCGGAACTTTATACAAGGCAGCTATTGAACCAGTTGTTTCTGAAAGAAAAGAGAGGGCCAATGTCGCAGAGGCAGAAAGTTCTATATTGCAGTTATATCACGAAAGATGGGGTCATCAAGTCAAGCGACACGTGAGAGAAATACTTAAAAGAGAGTTGGGTATCAATGTGAAACTGGTAAAAGAGATTTGTGAACCCTGCATTTTTGGCAAAGCACATCGTTTACCTTTTGGCACCAGAGTAAAGGCAACGAAACCAGGAGAACTTGTATCAACTGATGTTGTAGGTCCTTTTTGCGAATCCTTTAGCAAAAAACGTTTTTTAGTAGTGTTTAAAGACAGCTTCACAAAATTTCGTTATGGATATGTAATTAAACACAAATCAGATGTTAAGATAGTGTTAAAACAATTTTTAGCACATTCAAAGACACTTGGACACAACATTAAAGAGTTACTCAGTGACAATGGAGGGGAATTTGACTGTGAAGAAGTCAAAATAATTCTAGCAGAGAGTGGAATTGTGCAGAGACTGCGCCATACACCCCAGAGCAGAATGGTGGAAGTGAACGCGAAAATCGAACAATTATTGAGATGGCAAGGACACTCAAGTATTCGAGCTGCGAAGTTGAATTTCAAAATACGATGTGGGCAGAGCTAGTGACTACAGCAATTTACATTCTTAATAGGACAGAGAAATCGTCCAAAGAAGGAGTAAGTCCTTACGAGTTGTGGATTGGGAAGAAACCTAGAATTAAACATCTGCGAATCATTGGATCTTTCTGCTACGTCCATGTACCGGCTGAGAAGAGGAAGAAAATGGACAAGAAGGCAATGAAAGGAGTCCTAGTTGGATATGATGGTGATGAACGTTATAGAATCTACATTCCAAACAACCATCAAGTCATCGTATCAAGAGATGTTCAATTCGAAGAGAGATTAAAAGAATGTGAAAAAGAATGTGAATGTGAAGTTAAGCTACCGTTAAGAGACACCGAGCGTGAAAGAGAAGATGTGATCGAAGAAGATGACGACGGTGATCAGGCAGTGATCGAAGAAAATGCCGACGGTGATGAGACAGAGATCGAAGAAGAAGATGATGAGCCAACAGTCGAAAGTGAAGAAAATATTCAACAAGAAAAGTCCAGAAAGAGAGTACTAAGAGATCGATCAACCCTGAAAAAGCCCCAGCATCTTGAAGATTAGGCCTTGTTAGTAGATGAGTTCGTAAATCAGGTGACTGAAGATCCAGTGACGTTTGAAGATGCCCTAAGGAGTGAGGATTCCGTGGAGTGGGAGAAAGCCATGAATCGTGAAATCGCCTCCTTGAAAGAAAATCAAACATGGACTTTGACAGATCTTCCACCAGGTGCAAAGGCAATACCATGTATGTGGGTCTTCCGGCTGAAGAAAAATCTTGATGGCAGCATTGACAAGTTCAAAGCAAGACTTGTCATCAAGGGATTTAGTCAACGTTATGGAATTGATTACAGTGAGACTTTTAGTCCAGTGGCAAAGATGGGAACCATTCGTTCGATTCTCAGCATTGCAGCAAGTAAGAAGATGCATCTGACACAATTTGATGTATCGACAGCCTTCTTATATGGAGACCTTGAAGAAACTGTATACATGAGGCAACCACAAGGATATGAGGACGGTACCAGCAAGGTTTGCCTACTCAAGAAGAGTCTATACGGACTTAAGCAAGCACCTAGATGTTGGAACAAGCGTCTTGGAGTTTTTCTACAACAACATGGATTCAAGGCCAGCGAAGCTGATCCATGCTTGTATATTAGAGAAAGAAATGGAAAGAAGCTCCTACTTGTGATCTACGTGGATGATGGACTTCTGGCAGCAACTGATCAGCAAGATTCGGACAATTTTATTGAGGAGTTGAAGTCAGAGTTCAAAATCGTTTCAAAAAGAGCAGAATACTTTTTGGGAGTTGAAATTGTTCAAGATGATAAGTGCATAAAGCTTTGTCAGAAGTCCTATGCAAAGAAAATTTTACAAAGGTTCAATTTTTCGGATTGCAAGTCAGTGTCTACTCCAATGTTCAAAGGAACAGAGACTTCCGTACCAGGGAAAGTTGATGAGCCAACCAAATTTCCCTATAGACAGGCAGTTGGAGCACTGATGTATCTGATGCTTGGAACAAGACCAGACTTGGCTTACAGTGTAGGATTCATTTCGAGAACACTCGAAAATCCAACTCAAGAAGATGTTGTAAGAGTCAAGAGGGTATTTAGGTACATAGCGGGTACTCTAGACTTTGGAATAGTTTATCGAAGCAATGTAGAAGTGGGACTCCTACAAGTTTACAGCGACGCAGACTTTGGCGGTTGCATTAAGACAGGACGTTCAACTTCTGGAGTTGTCGTGAAGTATGCAGGAGGTGCAATTTCCTGGATGAGTCAGAGACAAGCAATTGTTGCAACTTCAACAACCGAAGCAGAGATTATCGCAGCAAACGAGGGAGCCAAAGAAGCAATTTGGTTAAGCAGACTTTTTAGAGGGATTGTCAAACTCAAGGACATTCCCATCATTCAAGTTGACAACTCTGCAGCGGTGAGGTTAGCTCAAAATCCGGAGTTTCATCGCAGAACCAAACACATTTCTATCAAACATTTTTTTATAAGAGAAAAAGTGACAGAAGGAAAACTTTGCGTTCAACAAATCTCCACTGAAGATCAATTGGCGGACATTATGACTAAGCCTTTGCAGAGAACACGCCTGAAGATTCTTTCGGTGAAGATGGGACTTATGTAAAATAAAAGAATATAGAGATTTATTTGTTTTCGGAAATTCAACAAGATAAACAAGGGAAAGTGTTAAAATCGAAGATTATTTATAAGTATGTTATTATGTTGAATTTCTATTTTAACAAATCAAGTTTGTATATAGTTGTTTTTAATCTCAATATTTAGAAAAAACAAAACAAGTGGTGGGCAGTCAGATAAAATAAATAGTTCAATATACAGAGGTAGTTTTCTTCTCGCAGAAAAACTCAATAAATATATCCACATAAATACTTAAAAAGAAAGGCTTTTTAAATTTTAAATTTACATTTTTTGATCGTTTGTAACTTCTCAGGATTGCATTTTTAGAAAAAAATTATAACAATTGTTTTTCTTCAAAATTGTCTAAAGAATAAGTTTTCACAGACAAAATTTATTTTCTTTAAATTTTGAAAATTTTGCAAAACTTTAAGTGACGTTTTTCTTAAAAAAGAGATGATAGGTATTTTTTTCTATGAAAACTTATTCTTTGAACAATTTTGAAGAAAAAAGTTTCTTATAAATGTTTCCTAAAAATGCAATCTTGAGAAGTTACAAAACTTTAAAATTTTTTTAAAAAAACTTAAAAACCTCGATTCAAGACTGTAGAGGAAGGCATTTTCAGTGGTTTGAGCAAAAACAAATTTTCATTCCGTACACTATTCGTAGAATGAGAGTCTGACAAAGAAAAGGATTTTTTAATTGGGGTGTCTTTTATAGTAATCTTAGTACAGCGTGACCGGTACAAAAAGCAACTTAATATACACGAAAATACTGTGTGTTCTGTCATTTAATATTGACGCTTCAGTGTTGGTACGTTACTGTTGTCACATTAGAATGCTGATCCCCTAAAAAGATACTATTTGTTAGATTGTAATGTGACCATTAGCTGCACTTTAACCCTCACTGTTTCAAAGCATTTAAAGATTATGCATTTTGTGCTTTTAATTAAAATTTTTTAGCTTTATTTGCCACATAAATTAGCGGGCGAGCAACATAAGTTTCATCTAGTGCAATACAATAGAAATAAAATCAATAATTCTAATATACCTTAGAGTTTAAGATTAACCAGCCGCCGATTAATTAAACTAATTTAGATTTTTGACATGTTCACTGCGTACGGTAAGCACGCACAAAATGTTACGTGATTAAAATGATTAAACATATTCACCCTTTTTCTTTCAAATATAATACAAAAATACAATTCATTATAAGATTTCCTGTATACTAATACAAATAATAGTATCTATTTTTTTGAAAATAAAAACATATTTAAAAATAAATATTTTTAATAATAAACTAGTGTTCAGAAATAATTTCTTATTCATGAAGAAAATGAGAAAAAATCAATTATGAAGAACTGAAATATATTTGCGATAACTTTAAAATTACATTACATTTAATAACTTATTTTTATTAGATATTATATATGCACATTTTTGAGTTTTTCAAAATTGGGTTATTTTGAATCACACATCTCAAAGTTTATTTGACAAACTGCTAGTAATTTAATATTAAACCAAGTACAAACTTTCATTTTGAATGCTATTACAGCTAGACACGAATTGTGTGGCCGGTATAATAGGCAACTTAATATACACAAAAATTATGTTAGATGTGGTTAAACTCATGCCTTTGCCCGTTTTAGCAGTTTTCAATCTCAGAACATCGTCTCCAATAGAATGTGTAAAATGTGCAACCACAGTAAACATAATTTTTGTGTATATTCAGTTGCCTATTATACCGGCCACACTATTCGTGTCTAGCTGTAGTATTAAACACAACATAAATTTGGTTTTGCATTAGTTAATAATAAATATTTTGTTTCAGATTCAAAATGAGAGTGAATCGATGAAACGACAACGGAGGAAATGAGATTTGGATAATATTTTTAAACATAAAGTAGAATAGTAATATTTTATAAAAATGAAGTACATAAATAGTAATTTAATATCCATAAAATGTGTTCTATTCCTATTTTTCGGGGGACTCGGATGTCTGTTTCCCTTTCTACCTCTTCACATGACTGCAAAAGGACTGAGTTATGAAGAATCTAAAATAATTTCAATTGTAGCGCCATGTATAGCATTATTGGGTCCAGCTATTGCTGGACCATTAGCAGATAAATTAGCAGGAGGTTCTGGAGGAAACCAAAGAAGTAAAACAGGGAAATATTTAAGAGTTATGATAGCACTATGCTTTATATTAGCAGCTATATTTTATTGGTTATTGATGGTTGTGCCTACAATAGTAAGTTAATATAAATAGAATTTTAATTGAATATTAATGATCGCTTCTACAGGTACGAAGTCCTCCAAATGTTACTTTTATGTGTAACCCTAAAGGTGGATCTGTATTACAGGAGAGATGTGGCGCCGAAAAAATATGTTACGATTGGAATAGCGAAAAAGTATGATTATACTAATTTTTGTAATCAAATCGATTTTTATTGTTTTTTATTTAAATTTTAGAGGGGATCTCTCTTTGTAACAAATTGCAGATTTACTTGTGAATCAGAACTAGATTGGACAGCTGATATTACAACAATTTATCCTGACCTAGACGTAAGTGCAACATCAGACGAATACGATGATGAATATAATGAATTGGATATAATTGTTGAAGATGAAGAAGCCGCTGTTGTAAGTTAATGATTACATTAAAATACAAATGTTCTAATACATTAATACACTTTAAGGGTCAAAATGGCGATGGTGTTGTTCCACATCCGCATTTGTGTTATACCGATGCAAATGGTTTCGTCATATGTGAAGTTTTTACAAAATATTCCAAACCAATAGACTTACAAGTTAATTTAAATCCATCAATAACAGGGAACAATGAAGAAGACCATGATAGTGTATGCACTTATCCAATAGGTAATAAAATTATGTAACTATTTTACATTGTAAACATAATTATATTTATAGGTAGCAATTTCCACTGCAGGATTGAACCTGATATTGAAAGAAACTTAACTAAAGCAACAAACTCGTGCCAGCCAATTGTCAAATGTAACATTCACGAACCATACAGATCGAAAAACATGCTTACTGTTTCGGAATGCGGCTACAATAATATAAGTTTTTGGTTATATTTATTCATCAGGTCGTTTGCTGACATTTTTCCAGCAGCAGCTGTTGCTCTTCTTGATGCTGCAGTTGTAATAGCCACACGAGAAACATCTACTGGGCGTGGAGATGTAGGAAAGCAATTGGCATGTGGAGCGTTAGGATTCGCCATATTTTCGCCATTAATTGGAGGATGGGATAATCCTATGTTGTCACTAATAGCATTTTCCGTGATGATGGTTTTGGCAGCTATTATAATATTATTAGATGGGTACGAATATAAATAATGTTAATTTATCTACGCCTACAATCTCTTACCGCACACTTTTTAGGAACGTGTGCGGTAAAAGTTTTTTTTACGGACACTTTTTTATTACCGACCACTTTTTTATTAATAAAAACTACTACAAAAATGTAGTTTAAATCCATAAATGTTTTTCTTGTAGAAATATATTGTCTTGTAGCAGTTCTGACTGAAACATCGAAATTAAATCATATATTTATTTGACATTGACATGTCTATTTTAAATATTATTAATAAAAAGTCAGGTTTTATAATATATCTATTTAATTTTAAATCGGAGGAGATAATAGATATTTTCAATATAAGTTTGGTAGAACATTAGTAAAATAAGTATGCGTAGTTTGCAAGAACGTGCCGGGGAGGCGAGTTCTATTAGCCCATAGTATTTTACACTTCTCCAAACATAACTTGGCCGCTATAATAAGCAACTTAATATACACAAAAATATTGTTTGCAATCATGCCTTTGCTCGTTTTAGCATCCTTTGCTCGCGCTCACTTAAGACACATTCAAGCCATAGTGGCTTTATGCGCTGCCACACAAAACAAAATTTTATTTTCGTCAATTTAAAATTAAATAAATTATAAATCCTGACGTTTTATTGACAATATTTAGAAATGTCATGTCAATGTCAAATAAATGTTAAAAACTCTGACCCGTATTCACCGCCTTTGTTAAAATCGATATTAACTAATAACGTTTTTGAATGACAGCACTACCTGCACTAAGTGCAAATTATTCAAATAAATTAATTTTGATTTGTAGTATTTACGTGCGTTATTTTTGCAGTTTATGTTTGAATTGTTAGTGATTGATAATTGTCAGGAATTGACATAAAAGTATAAACCATGAGAAAATACACATTAATAATGTAAATTTAAAAATAATATATTTGTATTAGGTTGCACTAAATGCAGAAAAAACGTTGCTAATTATTATTAATTTTAACAAAGGCAAAATTTAATTCCGATATTGTTGATATAATATACTATTATTTCACAATGTTGATACGCAAAAATGTCACAAACAATATATTTCTACAAGTGAAAGAAAGCATTTAATTCTGTATTAAATTTTTGTAATAATTTTTCAAATAAAAAAAAGTGCAGTAAGGGATACTGATGACGCATAGGCTTAGATAAAATATTGTTCAATTCATGTGTGGTAGCGCATTATTAAAATACTCGGTGCTTACAAAACTTGCTTCACCAACACGTTCTGTAAGCTACGGATACATATGTTAATAATGTTCCTACCCTACTTGTATTGAAATTATCTATTGTTTCATTAAAATCAATAAAATTTATTTCAGAAATATGCCATTAAGTCCTCCCGAATGGTGGTGGCATACCAGATGTGGTTTACTAGCACTTCCAATGTCTTCAGTTCGAAAATACGGTTTAGAAACGGCAGGACTTACGGTTGTTCTATTATTATTGGGTGTTTTCTGGAGTGCTATGGATTCATACTTGCCATGGCGAATTTCTGACCTAGCTGGAACTCCACTTCTAATTGGTTTGGCAATAACCGCGGGAGCTTTACCGGCCGTTCCTTTTCTCATATTTGCCGAAAAAATTGTAGATTATTGTGGCCATACAAACATTCTCATTTCTGCATTCACATTTTATATAATTCATTATACAGGTAAGTTTTGGTTAGTTAATGTAAGTACTATTTGTCTTACAATTTAATATTTTAGGATTAACATTCATTGATAACCCATGGTGGTTATTAATATGTGAAGCTCTAGAAGTTTTTACGTTGCATTTGATGTGGATCACTGCCGTTTTATATTTACGACACCTTGTGCCTAGAAGGTTTACAGTTTCTGGGCAAGCATTGCCAGTTATTGCCCATTTCTGCTTAGGTATATAAAACAGTATATTTATGTTTACGAGTAATAATATTTTCATTTGTAGGTCGTTTTATTGGAGCCTTGATTGGCGGTTTAGCGTACTCTGGAAATCCCGAAATGTTTGTCGATGTACATAAATGGTTTGCAATTGCAGCTGCTATTATAGCTACAGTATATTTCTTACTTTATCATTTATATCTTAAACCTAAATGTGCAGCACCGTTAGCCCCTCCACCTAGACCTGCTCCAGCGATTTTAAATGGTAATTATATTTATAATACATATTGCGCAATAATCGTAGTTTTTGAATAGAAACATATTTTCAATAAAATGAGCAGTTCTCTATCATTTGATAAAAACAAAAAACGGTATCTCTTTGTGTTTTACGTTCAAAAATATCAATTATATGAAGCTATGAAAAACTTAGGTGAAATTGCAAGCAAAGTGGCGTTTAAGAATATTTAGTCAGTCATAAATCCTATAATACAGTGTGTCCTGAATTAACTAGTCATAAAATGAATGTCACAAACTACAAGCAAATTGAGTAATATTGACCTAATAAAGTAGTATATTATTTTTACAGAAATTTTTTATTTAACTGCTTTAATTTTTAATATTTTGTAACAATTTTTTTGTTTACATTAGTTTATTTCTTATTTACACAAACTGTTAAAGTAGTCTCTATAAATTGTTGGATATTCGGATTAACGTAATCAAACACTTGTGTGAATTAATAGTATATTGTTGGAGCAAAGGAAAAACACGTCTGTTACGTACAGCGTCACAAACAAGAAGTGGGACGCTTAAGAGAGCGTCACTTAAGCTTCCCTAGTGTTAACATCACTAGATGGCGCATAAGTCAGATATTACAAATTTTAACACCCCCACTAGATCTGATAATTGCGCTACATTTAACATTTATTGAATTGGCTTAAAAAACTTACAGAATAAGATATATCAGGCCTCGTCAATACCGCTAAATACATCAAGCTTCCAACTAACTGTTGGTATGGCACATCAACTTCTTTGGCTAGCTCTACGGCGTTATCTCGTGACATAGGAGTCTTTATAGTCTTACAATCTTCCATTGAGAACTTAGTTAACAATTGCTCTATGTACTTTTCTTGACTCAAAGTAATTTCTCCATTTCCTGACTCGACATCCATTCCGAGACAGTGCCTTAGCTCACCAAGATCTTTGATCTTAAACTTATTTATAAGTACATTTTTCAAGCATTTGATTTCTTCTACACAATTTGAAAAAACAAAGAAATCATCTACGTATAATGCCACTATAGTCAAACGATCACCATTCTTCTTGGTGTACAAGCAAGGTTCATGTTTAGAATTCTGGTAGTTCAATTTATTCATGACAACATTCACCTTCTTATTCCATGCCCGAGATGCCTGCTTTAAACCATAAATGGCTTTGTTCAATTTAAGTACCTTGTTAACATTGTCTTGCACATTGAAACCTTCAGGCATCATCATAAAAACTTCCTCATCTAAATCCCCATTCAAAAAAGCAGTTGGTACATCTAAATGATACATTTTTAACTTTAACCTTACTGATAGAGCGAACAACAATCTTAAGGTCGAGTGACGTACAACAGGCGCAAATATTTCGTTATAATCTACTCCTGGCTGTTGACTGAATCCCTTAGCCACCAAACGCGCACGATACCGCACTTCAAGACCGTCACACTTGCGCTTGAAAACCCACTTGCACTTCACAATCGTCCCTTTCGTTGGGACGTCGACGATTTCCCACGCACGGTTCTTCTCAAAACAGCTGAGCTCGTGGTCCATCGCGCATCTCCATTTCTCGTGGTCTGGACGAGCCAACGCCTGTTCCACACTGGAGGGGTCTTCTTGCACGTCGATGTCATTGTCAATTCCCGCGTAGGTTGCATAAGTCACATAATCGTGAAGTATCTTCGGCTTCGGAGTTCTGGATGACTTTCTTACTTCTTGTTCGATGTAGTCACCATGTCCCTCGCTGCCTGATGCGCTGCAGTCATCTGGGACATATGAGTCTCCACTGCTGTTGACTATTTCCGACGGTGCAATGGACTCATCCGATGACACTGGAGTCTCTTCACCATCGTCTTCACTTGCTGCCCCCACTGAATCAGTTGCCTCAACACCAATGTGTTGATCTTCATCCAGGCTGTGATCTACATTAATGGTCAACAAGTCATCTTCTTCAAGGATTATGACGTCTCGGCTCACGATTATTTTGCTCTCTGCAGGATCATATAGCCTATACCCCTTTGTATTGTCACTAAAGCCGACAAAAATCATTTGTTTGGCTTTCTTGTCGAATTTCAGCCGCTTCTCCTTTGGCACATGCACCATTGCCTTGCTGCCAAAGATGCAAAGATGGCTCACATCTGGCTTACGGCCTGTCCAAATTTCAGTCGGTGTTTTTTCACCCCTTCCTGCTACCGGAAGTCTATTTCTCAAATAGATAGCGTGATTAACGGCTTCAGCCCAAAAACGTTTGTCCAGTTTTGCATCAAACATGAGACATTTAGCCTTTTCCACCACCGTCCTGTTCATCCGCTCAGCTGAGCCATTCTGCTCGGGCGTGTAAGGAGTGGTCATCTGGTGAATGATGCCTTTTTGACTCATAAAAGCTTTAAACTGCTTATTACAAAACTCACCACCGTTGTCTGATCTCACTATCTTTATGGAACAATTTGTTTGATTCTCCGCCATTGCAGCAAACTGTTTAAACTGGTTGAAAACTTCATCTTTCGTTTTCAGGAAATAACCAAAAGCCATCTTACTGTAGTCATCAACTATTATGAGGAAATACCTAGAGCCACCAAACGATTTCGTTTCGATTGGCCCACACACATCCATGTGAATGAGCTCCAAAATGCTCTCTGCTCTATTTCCTTTCTTAGGAAACTGTGCTCGAGTCTGTTTTCCTTCACAACATACCATACAGCTTCTTTTGGATTCAACGACTTCTCCATCCATTTTCATACCAATGACACTTTCTTTCTTCGACATTTGATTTAGTGTTGAACTGTTTGCATGACCAAACTTTCTATGCCATGTGTTAGTTGCAAGCAAACATGCTTCATCATCAGCTGTGTTTAACTTGTAAACATTGTTCGTCTGTGTAGCTGTTCCCACTAGTTGATTATCTTGCGTGTAGATAGAGCAACCATCCTCATCAAATTTCACTTTATTCCCTGCCTTTATCATCTGGCTAACTGAAAGTAAATTTGTGGATAACTTGGGTACACAAAATACATCTCTGATGGTGACGTCATTCACCGCATTGTTCACACGCGTATGAAGCTTGACGATACCCTTGCACGACACAGTCATTGTTTCTTTGTTTGCAGCGATAATTTCTTTAACAAATTCACTATTGGACGTGCTCTGCAGCCACTTTTCGTCAGCAACGAAGTGAGCGCTGGCACCTGAATCAACGTACCAATCATCTTTGTTAAATTCACCCGATAGGAACACGGCACTTAGTCCAAAGTTCTTCCGTGCACTTCCATTTCTGTTATCGCTGTCTTTCTGCTGTGGGCACTTGTTCTTGTAGTGACCAAACTGTTTACAATGGTAGCATTTGACGTTTGACAATTGCTTCTTCTTGTCCTTGTCAGTGACCTCACTGGCACCCCGGACGCCTTTCCCATTACAGTTGCCTGCCTGTCCACGCCATCTAGCGCTGAATGCGCTACCTGCACTGTCAGTATCTTCCATGTCGAGCAGCTTCGATTTGATGTTGTCGGCCGTTATGGCGATTCCACTATGCTCAATCGCCATTATCATCGGCGAATATTTCTCCGGCAAACCTGCCAGTAGGAGAGATCCAACCCATTCATCGGAAATTTCGAAACCTGTGCTCTTCAGCCGTTGGGCCGTTTCCACAATCTGTCTAACATACGCCAGCATGCTATCACAGTTATCTAATCTTGTGGAAATTAATGTTCGCAGCAGTGTTATTTTCCTTGTCGACCCTTTGTCATCAAACATTCCTTTCAAGCATTTCCACAACTCTTTTGCTGTCTTTGCATTCTTGATGTGGACATATAACGAAGTATCGATCGTTAATATCAATTTGGCTTTGCACTCAGCCACCTTAGCTTCAGTTTGTCTGCCAGCTTCGTCTTCTATGATGCATCCATGAAGTCCTTCGAGAACCAAGAAATTCTCCACCGCGAAGGCCCAATCATCATAGTTTTCACGACCCTTCAGCCTCGGCACATTCACTAAGTAACTTCCCGACATCTTTAACCTCACACCAAACACGTGGTTGTTCGCGACGATCGACCGGTAAAAGTCTTAAGATCTCGATTACTAAACCGCACTACTAATTAACACGCGCACTGGGCCCATAACCTGTTGGATATTCGGATTAACGTAATCAAACACTTGTGTGAATTAATAGTATATTGTTGGAGCAAAGGAAAAACACGTCTGTTACGTACAGCGTCACAAACAAGAAGTGGGACGCTTAAGAGAGCGTCACTTAAGCTTCCCTAGTGTTAACATCACTAGATGGCGCATAAGTCAGATATTACAAATTTTAACATAAATGAATGGGATTATGTAATAATTTTAAATATGCCGCCTTTTTAAAATTGTCCACTATACTATTTGTTTTGACAGTTCAACTTTAACAGCTGTCAAGCAAGCAAGGTTATAAGAACATTTTTATTACTGAATCCTACTTTAGGAATGGGCGTTTTGATAATGGGGAATGGCTCTATTCTATTCCGGATTGATAATTGTAAACATGTAAACAATGTAAACATACGAAAATATTTTAATTATTGAATCTTAAGATAGGCAACTTTATTTACGCATTTCACTAGAGAGGCACAAACATTCCAAACATTTTAATGACCCTGTACATGATACAAGTGATTAAATATTAATTTTGAAAAACGAATTAATTAATAAATTTGTTTTTCAAGATTAATGTTAAAGTTTCAATAAAAAAGTCTTCAGGAAGATAGATTTTTTTTTAAATTCTTAGATGTTTAACCTTCTGGAACTTTTTAATTTTTAGGTAAATCTATTTTTTTTAATTTTTTTTTTGTGGAAAATTTAATTTGAAAACTTTTGTCTCTTGATAAATTTTAATCAGATACACGGTTTTTGATAAAATTAAGTAAAACCAGAGGTCATTATTTCTTACGTCAAATTAAATTTCATAAACGTCACAAATGTTTGAGTGTAATTGTGCTTAGCGGTCGTCCTCACGAACATTGATTCAGCAAGCTAAATGTAATAAACAACTGAAACTGCAAGTCAACATTTTTCACCAATAAAGCTATTCAACTCACGCGCACGACCAACATTGAAATTTAATTTCTTGTGTAAATACATAATACAGCCAGACACGAATAGAGTGGCCCCTATATAGGCAACTTAGTATACACCAAAATTATGATGAATGTGGTTAAACTTTTACTTTTGCCCGTTTTATCATCTTTAAGCTTGATTATCAGCTAATGTAGGCTCTAAACGTACAGAAAGACAAAGGGCGGTTTTCTTTCATTAGTAGTGGAACGCTTCAGATTGGTTTTCCGCTACCGATAAAAAAAGAATCAGGAGCAAGCACTACCAATGTAGCGGAAAAACTGCAATTAAAAATGCCAAAAACCAATTTTATGAAGCATTTTTTGTATGTATAAACTGAAATATAATATATGTATAACACTATAAATTATTCTTAGTATCTTTTATGTTTAGAAACTGTAAAAGAATAATCTTTGTAATAACTGCTATAACTATAAAATAAAAAAACTATGTTGTGAGGTTTCCTCCGCATTTTTTTGCGCTTTTTTATTTTAAAATAAGATGTATATTCAAATACTGTTTAATTTATTATAGGTACTGGAACCAATGGATCTTATACCCCACTCAGAGTTTACCACAACGGAAGGGCAAAGAAGGGCCAATTCAGATATTAAATGACAAATTCAGATAATTTATCCATATAGTGTTCATTTTCAGTGTAACTTAATTAAAATTTGTACACAAAATTTATAAAATAAGAGAAACTGTAAAATAAATCATTGATTTATTTTCAAGTACAGTGCAGCTTTAATATATAAAATATAAATGTAACACTTGATTATTAACTAATTTATGTATGTAGCTTTACATTTTTAATGTTTTGTATATCTTGCTTCAATTGCTGTTGATGTTTTTTGTAATAAATATTATTTAAAATATATAACAAAATATGATTGTAACCCAATTTACACTTCTATACAGGTTTTCTTCTGAAGTGAGTTTTTTCTTAAGTGACTATAGTCACTTAAGAAAAAACTAGTGTTAATAGTGTTAAACTAATTTTACATTTTACAAAAAATACCCTTATGTATGTATATGTTTTTATATGCTTTTTTTGGAAAAATTGTTTTTTTTAACTAATATGTTTTATTTGTTTTGGACGTAGTGTTTTCTTTCTTAGTTCTTTCTCTTGTTGCAAAGTTTCTTAGCTCCTTACATTTATTTTCATCTTTTAGGCATTTCTTAAGGATTGTTGTTTTATCCACATTGCTTTCCAGTATATTTTCTAGTTCTTATCTATCTTGCTCCCATGCTACGCATTTTACTATTATTGTGTTTTTCTTCCTAACAGAATAGACATCTTTCTTCTTCTTCATTAATCTAATTTTTTTTAATTAATTTTTGCAAGAACTTTCCAAAAGCAACGTCTCGGGTTTATTCTCTACCCATTATTTTATCTCCGGAAAAAGATCTCTCCATTCCCCCTTTTCTCCTCCATTCCACTATCTCTACCATTTTTTCATCGTCTTATCTTGCTTTCTTTTTACTGGTTCCTTCTTTTACTAGTTTTTTTGTTTATTTCTAGCTTTTCTCTTTATTTCCTTGGTTCTCATGGCCGCTTCCTTAACCTAGTCACAAATGGAATTCTACTTTATACAAGAAAAAAATCTTGCAGTAGCTCTAGACATTTCCAAAGCGTTAGATAGAGTATGGCATCCTAATCTTGTTAACAAGCTGCAATTTTTAAGTCTTGGTAAAAAAATGTAAATTTCATCAATAGTTTTCTTGACAATAAAAAACTTATAGTTAGAGTTGATGGTTTTAACTCTGACTCCAAAATCATAAATGCTAGTGTTCCTCAAGGTTCTGCTCTGCCGCCAAGTTTATTTTTATAAACTTTACATTAATAAATTTCTTCAAATGACTAAAAATCCTATTCATAGTTTTGCAGATGATAGCACCCTTCATACTTCATACTTTCCAAAGATCATATCAACAAATATAGCAGAGCAAAATTTCTTGGTTAGAATCAGTAGCGTCTATAAACAAAGAGTTCAAAACAATATCTAAATGGAGCACTTCCCACATGGTCAATTTTAACTATAAAAAAACTCAAACTCCTATTGTTTCAAAATCCAAATCCGAAATATCATCAGTACCAAATATTTGATTCATATCTAAATCTTCTTCAATTTGTCTTCTAGGTGTTACAATCTCACATAATTTTCTCTAGAACGACCTTGTTGACGTAGCTTCGAAAGTATCTAAAAAACTAGGATTTCTTAATAGATGTAAAAAGTTTTTTACTTCTGCTCAACTTTTGCATATACAGGGTGTAGATTAATTGGCGGATAAACGCCAGGTAACTTTATAGATCGTGCCAAAAGAAAACGAAAATCTTAATTCTAAAATGCTGAAAAACTTTTCGTTTGGCCTCACGAGGTCCTCAAAGTTTTGTTACGCTTGGCAACGTTGCAAACTTTCTAAATTCAAACCTATAATGTAGGCAACTTAATACACATAAAATAGGCAGTTTAATACACACATCAAATTTTATTTTTTATTATAAACTACAAACGTTCAATTGGCCACCGTTTACTTCTAAACACTTTACAGCACGTATCGATATCGAATTTATGACGTTCTCAAGCCTCGCCGGCGTTAAATGTAAAATCTGTCAGAGTTGCTATATTCATGTCAATTATTTTAAATATATTTTCAAACAATGAATTGTGCATTGAAATAATTAATATTTTTATTTATGACAGAATCTAATAATTTATAATAGTTGTATCAGCTGCAATGTATAAATTGTTCTATAATTCAATAATAATTATAGCACCTATTTGCTGGATTCACAAATTTATTTTGAAAACGCATTTTAGCCGCATGGTGAAACGACAAAAGTCACCGATGGTTTTTGTCAAGGGTGGTCACGGGATTTACATGGCAACGTAGTAGTTGTTAATCCGAGACAGACATAAGGCAGACCGCCGCATACTAGACGAACGCAACATAATATATTTCGCAAATGCATCAAAACACCATTCATAATTTAATAATGCGGTATGTGTCGTCAATGTGCAACTTCACACAATTTTAAATTAATGATTATCAAAAGAATAAAGTATATCATAATATTTAAATTGAATTTTATTTGAATTTAAATCTGATGACAAAAGTCACCGGAGATCAGACTTGACCCCCTGACATTTATTGCATTGCCTACTTTATAATTTGAATTTTATTAAAAATTTTGCTACGTTGCCAAGCGTATTTTTAATTTAAATTTGATTTATTCTTCAAAAGTAATTTGCACATTTTTCAATGTTTTTTATTATTAAGTTTCAATAAACCTCGTAATTTTTATTATACTAAAAAAGAAAGCAAATTGGTACATAATATACGCAATTAAAACAATATTTGTATTGACAAAATTGAAACTTTGAGGACCTCGTGAGGCCAAACGAAGAGTTTTTCAGCATTTTGGAATTAAGATTTTTGTTTTCTTTTGGCACGATCTATAAAGTTACCTGGCGTTTATCCGCCAATTAATCTACACCCTGTATACAACTTATATTCGTCCTTGTATTGAACATTGTTCCCAAGTATGGGAAAGATCATCGAAAACTACACTATCTTTTCTAAACTCTATTCAGAAACGAGATATTCGGATCATTGCCGATTCAAAATTGACTAATAACTTAGATACTTTACAACATAGGCGTAATGTTGCAAATCTTTGCATTTTCTATAAATATTTTAATGGACATTGTTCAAACAAACTTTAGGACATTTTGCTATCTAAACAAATATTTACTCATAGTACAAGGTTTGCTAAGAATTCTAACAAATGTTCACTGACAGTTCATCATGTTTGGACCAAAACTTAAAAAAAAAAATTTTAACCGTACTATCGACAAATGGAATAAATTTCCAAATTCAGTATTTCCTAAGACTTATAAGCCTTTTCATAAAATATTTAAAGTCAATGTTCACAAAATGCTTAAATCTAGTCTTCAATGTAATAGTTTCAGCAAGAGTGGTTTCACTCGTTGAAATTCAAAGGTATTTTTATGTTGTTGAAATTTAAAAAAAAAAAGGTGAATCTTTACCTTACAAGTTCCAAAAGAAAGAGATTTAACTACAAACTGACTAGAAAAGCTTTTAGGGGTGTAATTCAGGTATCATAGACTGGTCTTAGAGGTGTGTAATAGATAGTACATTGGCAGTGAGACTGATCGCTGCAGCATGCTAGAGAGCTGTAAAAGATTGTTATTCATACTGCCAGTGTATGAATAACAATCCAAGACCTTCAGGTTGATAACACTGTATCTGGCAGCAAAGCCACAGGTTGTTAATAAATTAAGAAAGTGTGAAAATGCTTCAAGGGATAAGTACCATTATTTATTACTTTTTACAAAAATTTTATAAAAAAAAGTAGAACTTTTTATAAAAAATGACTTTTAGTTGTAAAATAAATAATAAAGATTTTTTCCCTAATGGGTACCTCCATGCGCGGGCACACTGTATAGTGAGGCAAGAACGGAACAAAAAAGTTCAAAGTAGGATCGGTAACTTTTGCGCAGTAAAATAATGCGGTAGAATGATTTGACAGCAATGACCGTTCCTTGATTGTTTAAGGAATTAGTGTTAAGTTAATTAATATAAAGCACGATGTGGTGGTTGGGAGGTTCAGCGTGCGTTGCGTAAGTTATACAAAAAAAAAGTGTAACTGGGCGTAACAATATATACAGTGTTAATTATAACAATCTGTTTTCTCATTGCTAGGTTTCTTCAGTAATAAACCCTCCAGTATCTTAGTAACGTTTAAAAAATGCATTTTTTACATTAGAATTTTTTTTTTTAATTACTATTTTATAAAATTATATATAAATTAACATTAGATAATTGGAAAAATTATTTACTTTTCGGACCAATGTTTATTAAGACTTTTCTGCTAATTTTGGTTCATACTATTACCTCTTTAGATATTTTGCAATATTATTTATTATTTTACTGTATACACCAGTTTTGAAACACAATATATTGAGCATTTTTGATGAAATGTTTAAAACTAAATTACAATAATTAATAAAATTAAAATGTTACAAAACTGTACAAAAGGCACTAAGCTTAATTTTGGGAAGACTTTTTAGCCGTAAAACCCCACGCTGACAAGGCGGGTTGGGGAGTGGGAGAGCGTATAGACATGTGAAAAGTTTATCACGGTATACGGGAATCGAACCCACGATCTTCGGTACAGCGGCCGGATGCCTACATAGACCACTGCGCCACGCTCTTATTTATTTTTTTAACATTAGATAATTGGAAAAATTATTTACTTTTCGGACCAATGTTTATTAAGACTTTTCTGCTAATTTTGGTTCATACTATTACCTCTTTAGATATTTTGCAATATTATTTATTATTTTACTGTATACACCAGTTTTGAAACACAATATATTGAGCATTTTTGATGAAATGTTTAAAACTAAATTACAATAATTAATAAAATTAAAATGTTACAAAACTGTACAAAAGGCACTAAGCTTAATTTTGGGAAGAGTTTTTAGCCGTAAAACCCCACGCTGACCAGGCGGGTTGGGGAGTGGGAGAGCGTATAGACATGTGAAAAGTTTATCACGGTATACGGGAATCGAACCCACGATCTTCGGTACAGCGGCCGGATGCCTACATAGACCACTGCGCCACGCTCTTATTTATTTTTTTAATTTTTAGTAATATATATTTATATCAATAAATTTGTGGCAAAAACTAAAAGTATAAAATAGATAAAACATTTAATTTCATCACAATCATGTTTTAAAATTTGAAACTCGATAATAATGTTGATGACATGTCATATCAACTTTGTTTAATTTTAATTAACATTAGTGAAGATTTTCTTATATAAACAAGTCGTGATAAAATGTTAATTATCTTTTACATAAGTACACTGATGGTTTTAATAAGGGTTAAAACTCAAATTAACACCTTTAACAAAAAAACTTTTCATGCTTGCAATCAGTTAACAGATTGTTTTGTATTGTTTTAAAATAATCATAAAAAGTTGAAAGTTTTAGCACACACGTTTGGACAAATCTAAGCCCAAAAGTATATTAAACACAACTTTACACCCATAACCATGTCAAAATGTTTTCAGATCTCTTATCAAATGAATAAATCATAAGTCAAATATAAAATATATTAGGTAATGTTAGTGGCAACAAAAATCGTGTACATATTGATTTTTAATGTTGTTTTGGTTGAGGTTTTTAGTAAAGATAATATATA
Source organism: Tachinus rufipes (assembly GCA_963932245.1). Taxonomy (NCBI): domain Eukaryota; kingdom Metazoa; phylum Arthropoda; class Insecta; order Coleoptera; family Staphylinidae; genus Tachinus; species Tachinus rufipes. Next base: position 62,145,150 of record OZ010745.1, on the reverse strand, counting down.
ACAAGATTCACATTTAATAAAACAGAATTTATTCACATAGAAAAGTCATCCATGCCGACCAATTTAGTACCATTTTCATACTTAAAAATATACACTTATTCATTCAGTCTTTAAACACAAATTATGAATCTTACATAATTGCCTACAATATCATATATAGCATAAAATGAAAAAGGACAAGGCTGAAGAAGCATCAATACTTTTAAAAAATAAAATATTTACTTACGATATAAACGAAACTATATATTATAAGTATGTATATTTACAAAAATAGTATAATTTTTTTCTAAATGTCATATAAATATTAAAAACAACAATTAATAAAGTAGTCAAAAAGTAAATATGGCTTGATCATAATTGAATATATTTAAATTGCATACCAATATGCAAAATATTACTTAAGACTACTTTACTAATTAAAATATACAAAATCAAAAATAACATAATTGAATTATTTTGAATCAACCTCAATTCCAGAATCTGTTGTTATAATAGGATCTGCTGATATATCCATAGGTTCAACAGTATTTGCATTTTCAATATTGGATTCATTATTTGCATTTTCAATATTGGATTCATTATTTGCATTTTCAATATTGGATTCATTATTTGCATTTTCAATATTGGCTTCATTATTTGCATTTTCAATATTGGATTCGTTATTCGTATTTTCAATACTGGAATAATCTTCATTATTTTCACTTTCATTAGATATAGGTATATCTGATTTTGTTTGTATGGAATCAGATGCAGTTGGACTATTTGGTGCTTCTAATTCTTTAATTATTTCATCACCTGCTTCAGTATTTTCACCTCCTACGTCTTTACTTGTATCACTATCTTCACAATTTAAGCTATTATCATCAGTTATTTCTGTAGTATTATCCATTACATCATCATCATCATCCGTTATTAAATTTACTGAATCATCATTGTTGTGTAGATCAATTTTATCAGGTATTACATCAGCATTCTCAGCAGAAAAGTTTTCATCTGCATCATTATTATCTATACATTTACTCTTTTCTAAATCATCATTAGCTTCATTACTTTCTGTAGAATCATCATTAATTACTTCACAATCATCATTAATTACTTCACAATCATCATTCTGTACATTATCTTTTTCAGTAAACCGAGTTTCTTTTTCATGTACATCATTTTCAACTGTAGTATTAACTTCTGTGGGAGTGTCTTTAACAGATATGTGGTCTTCATTTTCATCATCACTTAATATTATTTCAGAGTCGATTATATTGGTATTATCATGAGCAATTATGCTTTCTTGAGGATCTTCTTCAGATATAGTATCAATAATTTCTTCTGATGCACTTAACGTAGATTGAACAGTTTTATTTTCTGCTTCATCATTTACTTTTAATACAGCCCTATTTACAACAATTGTACCACTTAACATTTCTTCAAAATCTTGAACTTCATCTGGCTTCTCTACAATTTTTTCAATTAAAGGTTTTTTTCTGATTGGTTTGTATCCAGGATGAAGAATTACTCTTACTGTTAACATTCTATTTAATTCTTTAGAAGAAATATTTAACAATTTATTAATTTTAACTTTGCAGTTGTTTTCTATTATAGATTCATATTTGCTCTCAGCTAAAGCCCTCTGTATTTGAAGTTGTGTTTCTTTATCAATCTCTGGAATATTTTCTTCTGGAGTATCCTTCTTTGAATTATTTTCTCTTTCCACATTATCATTCGAAACCACTTTCTCAGATTCATCAAAATCAATACTATTTACATTATTTTCTACTACAAGGGAAGTTTGAACAATAGTAGAATCAATTGTTGCACTCTCAGGTACTTGTACGATATCATCATCATCATCATCGCATAAGTCAATTTGTTCAGTAACTCCATTTGTACGAGTAGAATTCATTTCACTTAAACGCGAAGCATCCATTAAGGTATTGACAGGCTTAACTTTCAAGAAACCTCTTGGTTTTTCAACAAGTGGAACTAGAGGTGGAGGTCCACAATTTAATGGATCTGCTGCAGACTCTTCATCATCATTATTGATGACTATAACATCATCATTTGACAGTGGTGCATAAAGAGGGTTAGGTTTTAGAGATTCCTTCCTCATATTTTCAGAAGATTTCATTTTTTTCAAATCTGTTAGAAATTCATTCCGCAAATTTTTCCTGACTTGAATTAACGAATTCACTGAACTACTTAACAATTCTTGAAGTTTATTATGTATGTTTGCTAATTGTTCTATCGATTTTGCATTTTTCTGTTCCGTAGTAAAGGTAGATAATTTCTTTGTAAGGTTTGATGTTATATTATTTGTTATGCTAGCTGCTTGATCAAACCATGCATGGGTTAATCCTGGGTTTATCGAAGGAGGCACAGATACATTTAATACATGAGATTTGGCTTTTTTACTACATGCTGGACCTGGTGCAATGCAAGGTATAAAGTTTTGTGATCCCCTTGCAAAAGAATGTGTTTTTAACATTGAGTTAGTAACTGGTTGGTGTGTTGATGTAAATAACATTTTCGGAGGCCTTTGCATTGGATTAGGCATGTATAAAGGATTATGGTTACCATATTGCTGTGTCGGCAATATTTTAACTTTTAAATACTTTTGCTGATTGGGAGGTGGTACTGGGAGAATTGGTGTTTGAACTGTGCTCATATTATTACTTCGTTTAAATGAAGACAAAACCTTTTGAAGAACTGAAGTTGGGGGCGTTTTCTTCTTTTTTGCAAGTAAATCTAGATTTTCTCTTTTTGGATTATAATTGTTATCTTCTGCACTTATAGATCGTTTTCGTTTTTGTTGTAATGGTTGTTTAGGAGTTTTGGGTTTGGAACAGCAAAATGAATGATCAATTTTTAATCTATCGGTGTTATTTGTTATTCTAGCATTGCTGAAAATTGAAATAAATGGTAAACATAGCTTATATTATATTAGATTTATAAGGCTTACCTTATTTCACTTTGAACAAACTGGAACAAAGAATGACATATCAGTTTGTGGTTAATTATTTGTTGTGGATTACAAATAAAACATTTCCAGTCATCACTATTCTTTATGCCATCTAATGTTTTCTTACCAAGATTGTTTCTAACACATTTCTAAAATAAATAAATAATTAACACATTCAATTTTATTTATTTATAATTCAATGTAGTTACCTGACAAAATACATAGCAACAATCTGCACAACACATTACTTTGCCACCCTGTCCACACCAACGGCAATACAATTCACTGCCATCCTCATCCTTTTCAAAATCGCCACTTGTGTAAAAATCATAACATGTTTTACAAAGAATTACATGTAACAAAGGATGAATAAAACGTTCAAATTGTTTTAAAGGTGCAGATCCCAGATGTGTATTACAGGATGTGCAATGTAATTTCATAAATTGAACTGCAGGTCCTATAAACAATTATTAAAGTATTAAACTATTATCTCATATTATGTATATTTTGCAATTTTAAAGTTTTAATAAAAAATGTAAAAACTTAATATATTGTGAACAAAAACTTTGAAAAACCGCACACCAGATTTCAATAAAAAAAATGTAGTATATTCAATCCCTTGCAATAATTGCCATTTAAAATATATTGGTCAAACAAAACAAAAATTAAATGACCGCATTAATCAACATAAACGGGATTGCATTAATCAAAAAAATAACACAGGTCTATCATCACACCACATGACGGATGGTCATCATTTTAACTATGGAAAGACAAAAATATTAGATGTTGAACCGATTTATAGAAAAAGGCTAATCAGTGAATTACTTCACATAAAAAAATATCCAAATGTAAATTTCCAAACAGATGTGGAAAATTTAAGTATAATCTACCATAATATTATTAAAAAATCATAAACATAAATTCCTGAAAATAAGTAATTAAATAATGTAAAAATGATAAATGAAACAATGTCTCCTTCTCTGTCTAAGTTTTTTAAACACTAACAAAATATGTATCCAATATGTTTTATAGAAAATAGTTTTTATAAATTTAACAAAAATATCGAATAGAAATAAATAATAGTACATTCAAATTATACGGGCCAAGGGAACAACATCTCCCTGCAAAAATAATAATAATGTTCTTCAATTTAATTTAGAAAAGATATGAAATCAATGTTAATGACAAAATTAATCAATTTATAACAAATTGGTAAGTCATTTGATTTTTTAAAATAAAATTTATTCAAATTAACAAATGTTTTTAAGTGTCTTTAATTGTTTTTAATAGTTTTTAATATGGTTGTAATATGTTTGTAAAATCTTTTTTAATATGTTTTTAATATGTTTCATATCATCATCTTTTATATATTTTAGTGCTGAGGAAGAATCCAGAAGTGATTCGAAACGTTCACATTTTGTATGTATTTTTAAAAAAATAAAAAACAAGTCCTATATACCGTTTAATTAATTACATTCAACAAAAACTTTCAAATTGATAATATTGTAAACTTCCTATGTATTTGAGTGTTTATGGAAGTTTATTAATATTTTGGTATCCTATACAATTTGAAGGTGTAGTAACACCAGTAGATCCAATGACAATATGTACAGTAAACAGTAGTAGGGGTTTATGCGCTATGCTAGAAAGGAAACCTCTATCGCCAGAATGAAAGATGCAAGAGTGAGGAACAATACCACTGAGTGTGACTAATAACTAGTTCCTTTTACACTAAAATATTTTTAAGATTGAATTTATAATTAACATTTAAAAAAAATGTTTTTCCCGCTGTCCTGTATTTGAATTTAAACTTGTTTTCCCGCTGACCCAGATTTCCTGTTTTATAACCTGGCATTAAATAATTAACTTAAAATTTGTGTTGATTGTTAATTAATTACATTTATTATTAAAACATGTCTAATATTGTAGAATTATATAAATCTAATTATTCATTTAATACTTTTTAATTTCATAATGTTTCTTTATTTAAAATATGAAGATTGAGATATTAAATATAGCCTAAATAACATTATAATATAGACCACTTACCCACAGAAAATAATGTTTTCTTTAAAGCTTCCTCTTCAACCGTTAGATCTTCTGGAGTTTGAGAAGAATCAAAGTAAGGAGTTTCAAGTAGCACTGTAAATATATAATACAATTAGAAAAATATTTTAAATAAATGCATTACAATTCAAAAATATAGTTATAATCTCTTTTATGATAAACAAATTTGATAAAAATATGACAAACTCTTTTAATAATAATATATAATATAATGAACTCGAAAAAATCGGAAACAAGAAGCTGCCAACAATGCAACTAGTATTTTCTTTATATTTTTTGATATAAAACAGACCACTTAATATTATCTTAATTTTTAATTTATTAATAGAGTCTGTATGAAAGAGGGGAGGAATACGTAGAGTAGAAAGCGGAAACTTGGAGATGAAAAGATCAAGAAAGTTAGAGGCTATTCAAACAAAATACTGGAGATGGGAATTAGGAGTAAACAAAGCATACATTGTAATGGAAGAAGTTAAAACAAATAAATTAAGAGTAGAAGCATGAAAGCCTGCAATTAAATATGAAGAAAGAGTGAAAGAAAGAAATGAATGTAAAATATTACAAGAATGGCTAAAGGAGAAAATGAAGGGTAAATGCGGAAAAATGAGAACATGCAGAGAAAAATAATTTAACAGAAATGGATATGCTAGTGAGGAAGTAGAAAGATTGAGAATAGATAGAAGTAAGTGGAAGGAAATTATGATGAGAGATAGATATACAAGTGCAAGAGCAAAGGCCACGAATAAATGAATCTAAGTACAATTCAAATTATAAACACATTATAACGAATGCACTACCAAAGTACCAAGAAAATGTAATTAATTTAAAAATGAAAACACTAATGATTGCAAGATTTAGATGTGGAAATGAGAAGAAAGTGTGCAAATTTTGGATGGAAGAGGAAAAGAAAATGTGTAGGATGTGTGGAGAAGTTAGGAAAACCATAGAACACATGCTAAAATGCAATGAGATGAAAGAAGAGCAAATGGAAAAAAATGAGGTACTGAAAGAAGATGGAAGAGGAATGAAATGGATGATGGCGGTAACAAAAAGAAGAAAGAAAATCAAAACAAAATTAATAAATAATTAATTAATAACAGGGTTTAGGGTTATTAATATTATATATTATATTAGTAGTAAATTAAGATTTATGGTAAGTGTTATGTTATGTTAAGTTGTAGAATTTTCAAGGGCAAAAGGCAAGAAATAAACAACTATTATATTATTATTTTACATGGTTGTATTAAGAATATCAAAAAGATAAAAAAATAAAAAATGTATTTTGCCATTAAAAAAAAAAGTTGGTTGTCATAGCAACAATACCAAAAATAAAAACATACATGTGTGTACCTGAATTAATAATACTCAAAAACCATTTAAAATGATTTTTGAATTATATAAATCGGTTAAAAAATAACAGAGTTATTCAGCCATACGTTTCTGGTTTTTGAATTATATAAATCGGTTAAAAAATAACGAAGTTATTCAGCCGGACGTTTTTTGTCTAACACCCTGTATCTTAACTTTATAATACTTTAATCAATAGTTTAGTAAAACAAATATGAAGAATCATGTTTGCATAAGAAACTACATTAGTTTTATTTACGCAAGCTTCAAATCCAATTTTGAAACATACATGTTCATTCATATTATTATTTTAGAATAACTTATTTACATATACATTATTAACCACATATGTCATCAATGTTTATATTTTTTATAAACATTAAAAAGTAGAGCTTAAATCATAAAAATTAATAAATCAAAGATGTAAGACCGATTCATCACATGAGAAATTTTGTAATAGCGCAATGTTTTAAGAACAGCTTAAGATGTAAGCAAGTCTCAAGCTTTAGCTACAGCTTAAACTGCGTTGGTGTAACCAGGCATACTTAAAATCATACTGCAACAGAATGTTTAGATACAAAACCTATAATACCCCAATACATATTTACAAAAAAATATTATAAATAAATTTCTGATTTTTTATTAAACTTTAAGTAATGAGTAACCTGCCACAAATATTTGTGCAAGACTAGGGTGCGTTCCATAATTATTGTAGTATGAATCAAATATATAATACATAATAGTGATGTGTCTTTAACAACCAATTCGTTCAATTCAACAAATCTTTTAGTAAACAGATTAATCCAAATTAGCCCAATGTTGGCAAACCACTTTAAATTCTTCTCAAGTTTTGTCTTCTTAACTATATCCAAAACAGATTGAATCAGAAGATCCATTAGATGGATGATATTTAACTGGCTCATTTTGATTTTTCCGTCACTCTTTAACTCTAGGGTCTCGAATCAATTCAGAAACAGATTGGGTCTCGCAAACTGAACATTTGTTATTGAATCATATTTAACAGTTTTGCTTGCAAATACAGTTACCATGTACTTTGATATTTTGGACCTTTATTTTCCAGACTATTTTCAAATTAGATTGAACTAAGAGAGAACTGACAATAAAATATAAACTATATTGAATTAATTTGCCACGTCAATGGGCAATGAATTAAATGGGATATAGAACATAATAAATCATACAACAAAGAAATTGTTTAATCGCTATAATTTATCTATAAATATTTTATATAAATAGATATAACAAAATAATATTTATATGTATAAACTTTCATTAAAATAAGAGTGGCCCTAATATGCTGCCTTGGAGAACCCATTTTAACACCACACTATATCCTGACCTTTTGTTTTTACTTTAACAAATTGTATTCTTGATTTTAAATAAAATTTTATCCATTTGGGCAGTTCCACAAATTCCATAATGATGTAATTTTGTAAGTAGTATAGAGTAGTCTAAAGTGTCAAAACCTCTAGACAGATCTAATAGCAGACCACATACAACTTCTCTTTTATCGAGAGCTGAAAGGTAGATAATCAAATAGAGCAGTATTATTATTCTCTTTCCCGTAGTAAAACTATTATGCGTTTTGTTAAATAAATTGTGACGTTAAAAAAAATTAAAAAGACTGTAATATATCAATGATTCTATATTTTTTAAATGTACTAAGAGCCGCTTTTACAATCGTCGGTTAAACAAGGCTATCTAAGAAATATATAAAAATGCGCTTTTACAATCTCTTATAACTTATATCTGGTATAGTAACTAAGTAACGTGCACAACAAATTAGTGTATAAACAACGTATATGTCAATTTATAAGTCAGTTCCAGAAACGGCCATCTTCGTGATAAATAATTTTTTAGAAAATGCATAAACGTGTTTCAGCTAAAGTAGGATTTGTTGCTAAAACTTTTGCACAGAAGAAAATTGATAATTGTCGAGCATTATTTCCTTGATTGACCTAATTATTGGGACCTTCAGGTAGTTCGTCTTTATTTCTACTTCTAATTTGGGATTCATTGAATAGAGATTCTACTCGAGTGTGCGGGTGATTGAAATTTTACAATGAGTACTTTAGGAGTCCTAGCAATTTCATAAAACTTTATTTGTATGTTTCAAGAAGAATAAACCAGGGATAACTTATCCGGTGCTTGGAGCAGTAGTTTTCTCTAGTATAGTAACCAAGTAACGCGCACAACAAATTTGCGTATAAATGATTTATACGTCAGTTTATAAGTCATTATTGACAATTCAATAGGTTATCTAGACTGTAACAAGGGCAAAACTAATGCTATACCAGGTATATACATTTAGATAAATTTATTCCTGGTATAAGTTATCTGACAATTGTAAAAGCGGCCCTTAATAAACTAATTGGCTATAATTTTCAAAACACTCACAATTGTTTTATAAAAAATAGGTACAATTATAGAGTACTTTCATTTATCAGGGTAAATTCCAGATTCAAATAAACTATTAAACATATCCTTAAGGGCAGGTATTTCAATCATAGCTTAATATTTTACATGTGATCTTATGACGATAATTCTCTATTCAATTGTATATATAATTATGGATAAAACTTTAAAAGTCTGTAAAATGCACAAATGATCATCAATTTTAAGTACATTTTTAGTTTATCTTAGGGCCGAAATTACAATAGTGGTTTAACTCACACATACGTGGATTAATGCTAACTGTGGATTAAAATACCTGGATAGCTAACTGGCGGAAATGGGCGATTAACGATTTAACTAGCAGTTTAAATAACCTTAAATTATGTGAGTTATGACAGTTATTACTTATGAGAAATGGGTCTATTATATTAATAGTGATTACTTGAAACTTACTATTGTTTATAAGGAATTATACATTTTTATTAATTTGCAATTTCTTTGTTGTTAGATATTCAATATATTTATTAAATAAAATTTTAATGTCAATTTTTTGACGCGTCAGTTTATAGGTTAAGATTTTAAATATTTTGTTGACAGAAAATATAGGAACAATTGTAATACGCGTTCTCACTAACTAGCGATTTAAATTTTAACTAGCAGTTAGTAAACTTGCAGTTTAAACCACTATTGTAATACTGGCCCTTAATAAAAAACTTAAATCATAGTTTAAGCAAAAACTGTAAGATCAACCTTAAGTGCTGTAAGTATATGTATTTCAACGCTTTATAAGACATGGGAATATTATCATATCCACATTTTTTAGTATCCATTTAATTAATAATAGTTGAAATATCTTTGTCAATTACAATCTCAAGTATAATGTTTTCATTATTAAATCGATTTATTACATGCTGATGGGATACTTATCCAATAATAATTTCAACACAATATTTTTGAAAAATGAATTTAACCATCTGAAGAGCTTGATTGTTTATTGTAGGTACAACATTGATTTTGCTGTTTATGCCCACAATATCTTTAATAATTTGCCACAAACATTTTGATTTATTATTTCTGTAGCGCATATTTTGTGTAGTTTTTAGCAATTCTACATCTTTTAGAAGAGTTTTGTACTTTGGTATATATGTGAACATTGTTGCATACATATGTATTGTACGTTTACACTGTTCTATATCTGGTATTTTGAAAATAGGAAATTTATTATTATTGCTTTGTCTAATTTTTTTCATCGGAAAATGTTCATCAAAATATAAAGTGAATGTATTCACAAAATTACTATATTTTATATTTACAACTAATTTTACAAACACATTTGAAAATAATTCACTTTAAATATCTAAACAAAATTCCTGTATTGCAATCTCCGGATATAATCTAACACTCACTATTATGTGGCTGTCTAATGAGCAGTGTGATCATGAATTCTTGTTGGCTGATCAATTGTTAATACGTCATTGTAGGTTTAAATAGTTTACAGTCAATAATATTATCTAGTGTGTTTATATTAAAATCCTCAGCAATGAAAAAATTCATATTTTTGTTAACAAGAAAACATAAAATGTTGCCCATTTTTTATAAAAACTTGTTAATGTCACATACAATAATTATATGTTCATTATTATACTGAATAACATTCAAAAAATTTAATTTCTGATATTAAATTTACCAATTTAGCCAGCCTTTATGTCACTCCTACAGTAAACTGCTACTCCACCATGTTCTTTTGAAGCTAGCTTAAGCTATAAGCTTAAAATTTGGTATATTATAATACTGAAGTTGCTTGCCATTGCCATTGTTTATTAATACATGCACATCCTCTATATAGTCATTAAGAGCTTTTATATCATTAATACAATTACTTATGCTTTAAACGTTATGAAAATTAAAGTAGTTCACATTTAAATAAATTATTTATTCAACAAAAGTTTGCAATAAGGATTATGTATGCTATTCCATACAGAACTTCTTGTAGAAATATATTTAGAACAAACAATATATTAACTGTATTATTATATAATTTTAAAAACAAAAGAAACATGAAATGAAAAAAATAATATCACAAAACCAGATCTGATATATTTGTACCCAAAACATAGATAAGAAATAACAAAAAAAAACACCTAAGTATATATATTATTATTAATTCACTGAGTCCAGTACATTGACCACACATAAAGACTGCAGCTATGTGTAAAAGTATTCGACAAACTGATCAAGCAAGGCATCATTCCCGCAGACTGGAAAGAGACAGAACTAGTATTAATCAAGAAACCTACCAAAAGCAATGAAGGCAAGACATATCAATGCATTTGCCTACTGAAACGATGGGAAAGCTCATCCCCAAGAACCAACATGGGTTCAGAGGAGGTCAAGGAAGCCGGAAAGAACTGGAGAGAAAGAGAGTATCAACATATGTCAGGAAGTTAATATGCCTATGCCACATTTACTATGACAGTCTATTGAGGGTACAGATGCCACACGGAATTACCACAATAGCTTATGCAGATGTTCTTGCCATGGTGGTCAGAGGAAATAGCATAAAGGAAATAGAAGATAGCGCAAAATAAGCGTCCTATATGATTAGGAAGTGGATCAAGAAGATGTGCTTAGAGCTGGCAACACAAAAGATGGAAGCCGTAGTCATGGTGGGCAGAAGGAAGAACATCATAGTCGAGATTAATCTTGAGGAGACTACAATTTAATCTATAGATAACATTAAATACTTAGAAATGAAGGTAGGACCATAAACAATGCTGTTTTACAAACAGACTGCCAAAACTTCAGTCAGTTTGTTTTTTACAATTTCCACAACTAAATTGTAAGACTGATGCAAAATGGTTTTCTTACTTGGCAAATTGGACATATCAAAGTAACAAATTGTTTAAATTCTGTCTTACACAAGTCTGAAAGATTGGTATTCTTTTACAATCATTTTTTAATAGTTAATTGTCATTTTTTTTACTTTATTTACAGAAACAGGATTATTTATTCCAAATATTGCATCATATTAGTCTGTTTTTTGTTTGAGAAGAAACTGAACTAAGTAAATTTAAAATTGAAATTTCACGTTGCGATCCTTAGAATTGTCCTGTTCAAGAATTCTATTGCAACTATTTTCACGACTTATGTTTATTAAAGAGTGTTTTGTTTTCATGTGTCTTGTTAAATAACCCAAAATCAATTTTTTTATTTACAATGTCTACAAGTAGCATAATTTGTTCCAGTTTAGTGTAGTATTTCATTTCATATAGCATTACAATGAATAACGCAGTATGTACTTTTTACACACAAATTGCACAGTATCACTGCCACGATTACCAACTTATAATTGGCAGTAATGAATATTTCATGTTCATTTGTGTTGATGTTTATTGTTTATGAGATCTCTTCAGGTTACATCATAATTTATTTTAATATGAGCCAAGCATAAAACAAACACACCTAATGTGTGACTAATAAAATTAATGATACATTCTGCTCATATTGCTTTTATAACATAAGAATAATAGAATCATTTCTAGTTTGGGGTACTTTGCAATATGAAAAATTCACCAGTTTTTGTTTTCCTTAAACTATACAAATATTTGTAAAAAACAGCCAAATTATTTTACACTAAAAGATGGTTGTGACCTTTAATGTAAATATAATAAAGTATAGATAGTTTTAAGTTGAACCATTGTTTTTCCAAACATGTAGAACAATTGTACAGAAGATCTTTCGCTTCAATAATTTAGAAAGTAATGCCGTTGTTAAGTCAAAGTGTCATACATTTGCATTTGAGTCATTGTTTTACCAGAACCGCAATATATTCTTTTGTAATATATACTTATATCAATTAAGTATATGTGATAAAAACTTAGATATCGTTTTATTTTATTATTATTTTACACTAATTTTTAGTATTGTATGTTTATTAATATATTATAATATTTCAGTTCTTATGTGAATGTAAATCAATACATTCTGTATATTTTATTAGAACAATGTTAATGGTTACTAAGTACGATTTGTAAACTCAGTGTGTGATTGGCTAAAAAATGATTTTACTAGCTCCGTTTGCTAACATCGCTATTATAACATGTACAGAATAAAGAAAAAAGCGTGTCTGCTTAGAATATAACCAAGTAAGCACCAAAACAAAATAATTATTAATTTCTGTCCGAATTTAATAACAAATTTTAAATAAAATAACCATAATACTTCAAATTTCAAAATTCAGATTATCTTTTAATAGTGAACCAATTATTAAACATAACAAAGCACACCCACAATTAATATCATAGCATTCTATATTGCTCTTAAAATAAATGATTATCAATATCAAAGTTATTTAAAAATTTAAAAATAATGCTCCTATTGGAATAAATTAATTTGTAAATAACTCACTTTTTATTTTGTCCTCTTCTGATAGATCTTCTGAAGTGTCAGATTGAGCATCAACATTGTCTGTAGTATCTGCTTTATTTGTAAAGTAAACATGAATCAGTGCTGAAATTTAATAATTAGAATTGTATTTACCTAGTTGCAGTGGGGTGTCTTCCACATCCATAGAAATTTGTGGACACAACAATTGCTCCATAATATCCATTGTTTGGCGATATTTTAGGTTAACTTAGTGCTTAATAAAATGGTCTATACCAATAATTCTTACTAGCGGTATGTATATATAATCAGTGAAACACTTATTTAATTCGGAAATCCATAACCTCCAAAATTAAAAATATTTAGAATAATGGCGGTATTTTTCATCTAAAATACAACGTCAACCACAAATGCTTCAATATAATTCCGCTCGGTTCTACCAGGTAGCGTAATCTAAGTATGGCGTCCAATGGCGTCCTTATAGATGGCGCTTGTTACGAGTTTGTTTTGGCATTTTGTTTCTCACTTTGTTAAAGTCAACTTTTTCATGGTCATAGGTAATAATATTAAAGAAGTTTTATTTTTAATCATCGCCTACTAGTAGAATTATTATTGCTTGTTGTCTAAAATAAATTCTAAAATACAATAAATTTGTCGTAATCCCACACTTTCTTCTTCCAGTTTCCAAAAATTTTAGAAAATTAAAGTATATCTAATGCTAATATTTATTACTTTATTATTTTGACTTATTTTTTATAAAATAGATTAATTCAAAAAATATGTTGAATATTTGAAGCTTTTATCCAGTTTCATTGTATTAATACTGACTCAACTTATGATCTTTTTTTATTTTAATGTATAATTTAAGTGCTTTCATAAACATAAAGGGGAATAACCTTGCAGCTCTTACTTTATTCCAACATCCAGCTATTACAGAATCTTGACTTGCCTTGCCTGCCAGTGTATTAACCTTACAGCGCATGCACAGTAGTCTGCCCAGGCGCAAGCGAACAACATACAGCAGTAAACCAATTCCGATGTGTTTGCTTGCCGTTGGGTAACGTTTTAGGTATGGTATGGATTAGGCTTTCACTAAAAGTCCACCAGTTCCGTATGCGCGCGACTTCTTCTGGGCGCATAATAATAATTGTCAAATATCACTACTTGTTTATATTATATTCTAATTATTCGGAAATTTTCCAACTGACTGGCTCGAAAGTTTATTTTATAAAAGACAATCAAAAATTTTCAGAAACAATAGTTTTAAAATTGTCAAAAAATGTCAAATCAATTTTGATTTTGTGAAATACGAATAATAAACTATAAAATATAGAATTATGAAGCAAATTTGCGTTTTTAACATTTTCAAATTTAGATCTATTTCATTATCTGTGCTTTCCATTCGTTGCATTCCAAACAAAATCTGTATTGTAATATTGTGCTATGCTCAAATCGATAGAAAAATCTACCCCAAATTTGTTATATTATCTATGATTTTATAATTTGATAATTTAAAGTCTCTAAAATGTTTTGTATTATTATTTACTTACTACAAGTCGGCCAAGCAATGACCAAGCAAGCGGCGATTTGCTCCCAAGGTTTATAGAATAGAATAAATACACGGACACCGGTTCTGCTTCGGATCCTGCACCCATATCTACGCCGTCTAGCATTAAAATCAGATATGGGTGTTTCTGCCAGCTAAGCTTTGAATGATGAATGCAGTCTTTTGAAATGCCATTTCCAAATCCATATGTGACTAACTTGGCACAATAATGGGTTTTATTGAAACTTAAAATTATAATGTATTTATTTGTTAATTAATTACAATTAATCAACACAAACTAACATAGCTTCTTTAGTTACAGGCAGTATTATGTAATGTCATAATTATCGTATTCAACCGTAAATAAAGCAAGCGTATTATTTATTTAAGAGATATATCATGTTTTTAATTAATCAACTTTAATAATATTAAATTAAACTTGACAAATTTAATATAATATGAATTTTTGAACAATTCCCATATTATATATTTTCAGTGTGTACACACGGTACACCACCACATTACTGTACGCTTATATAGTTTATGCAAATTGAATTAATGAATAGGAAATTGAAATGGATGTATACGCTTACGTATTTCTCAGGCATGTTATAAATTTTGGTTGGTCGGATATCTTTACAATAAGTTGGCTAGATATTTGCAGAATTTAATATTTCTAATAGTATAATTAATTGTATAAAATTTATTATCGAAAAAATATTACGCAATTTATACAATTAAACATTAAACATTTTTATATTACATGTATCTAAGTTTATTTTTAATTTTAAGCGACGGTTTCAGATTTAAGCCAGACTTGAGACTGCAACTATGAAAGGGCTCAGTGCCGTAACTAGGGCGGTGCGGGGGCACCGACGCAGGTCGGTGGGGGGCGCAGATAACACCTCAAAAACATGATTTTAGAAATTTTAAACATGAAAGAAAAAAATTAAGAATTTGGTAGCAATAAAATTAAAGGAAAGCGCAACTTCCTTTGAACAGAGACCCGTGGAAAAAATCTAAGTTTTTTTTCAGTGTGTCACTTTAAGTAATAAAAAAAATAATTTACAAAAAAATTAGCTAACGGGCTAACGGGACCAAACATGGTTAATTTATCGACAAAAACAGGAAACAATATTTTGCTTTCCTTGACTTCTTTTTAATAAAAATCAAGCATTGAATAACATGATATAGCTCATCTTTAGTTAATCCAAAAAAGGTGTTTAGTGATGGCGACATTTAAGTCCGCGGGTACCATATTACGAAAAATCATCATCTCACCCTTAGAAAACGTCATAAAGTAAAAAAAAAATACAAAATAAGTGTTTAATATACTCATCTATCCAAAATGCAATAGACCATGAAAAAGAAAAGTGACATATTTTGAAAGTTCAATATTAGTGTATTATTGTTTTGTGCAGAAAATAATTTAGCACTTAGAAGAAGTTGCAAAAAAATAGGTTAGTCTCATTCCGGCAGTTTTTAGGGGCAATTGATATATTTAAGTATAAATCTCATAAAAAAAGACAAGTTTTGTATTTTTTCCACTTATACAAAATGAAATATTTGAGTTATTAGGAAATGCACATATTGTTAAAATAGTGAAAACAGCTAAGTACCTTTCTACTTTGTTTGACTGCGCCCTCAATATATCACATTATGAGCAAATGTTTTAAATTTCATTCACTTTATTTACTCACACAAAAAACTGGTGCGGGATTAGCCAAAAAAACTGTAATTTTTTTTGCTGGGAAATATGAAGCACCTTAAAATTAGTTTGAAATGCTATTCAGATAACCGATGGTTATCAAAGGCAAAACAGTTACTATTTTATATGCATAAATTGTGGATAGTGTGAATGTTTTGACTGATTTGACATTACCATCTTTTAATGTTGAAACATTTTACAATAAAATAATATTACAATAGATATAGCAGCAAAAAAGATTATGTAAGCAAATACAAGCAAGTATTTGGAACAAAGATTTTCAAATGTTTGAAACTGAGTAATAAAATAAGTATTGAAAGCATTTTTTACAAAAAAAAAGAAAACGGACTAAAAGACAAGACATGGATGAAAGATTTGATGCAAGTTTTAATATGACAAAAAAAGTAAGATGTTTCAAGTTATAGATACATTATTCATTTATTTAAAAAAGAAGTTTGAGAAGCTAAACAAGATTGCTGAAGATTTTGATATTTATGAAGGTTTTTTGACAATTACTGGTTTAAAGAAAACTAATACCGCAGATTTGAAGAAGGAAGCTTTGAACTTTAAAATATAAAAATGATATAAATGCAGATTTTTTTTTTTAATTAGAGTGTTTGAAGTTTCATATTAGTGATTTTTTACTAAACAAGATGTTGAATTGTTCTAAATCTAATTCAAGCATTACTTGATTTTTGATTAGAAGTTTTTTTTTGTAATGTTGTGGTTGCTCTCATCATGCAAAAGAAGTTTTACCAAGTTGAAATAATTAAAAATATTTAAAGTTGACAATGAGTCAAGAAAAGTGCTCAAAACTGACGAGTTTGCCTTAACCAAGGAAATAAAGGTTACTTTTTCAAAAACGTTTAATATGTGTTTTTTTAGTTACTATATATTTTGAGTTACGCTTTAGAGTTTTTGATGCAATTATTTTTAAATTTTTATTTATTGTTGTTTATACCATTATATAAATAAAAAATAATTTACTGTTTAATTTTTGTTTTAATGGGGAGAGGGGGGCGCAAAAAGATTTTCTAGCACCGGGCGCATCAAAAGCTAGTTACGGAACTGAAAGGGCTTATAATTAGAAAGATACTCATGATTGTCATTAAACTTGAAGTATATTTTATTAAAGTTAATATTAATTTTGTTAAAACTTATTTTTTTGAACCATTTGCGTATTGTCAATTAATACAGGGCTGCCAATTGTATGTTCTAGAAAATTAATTTTTTGATATTGAAAGTAAATTTTACATCCATCTTATTTTATTAGGTAGATTCCGTTTTTGTTTGAGCTTCTTGTCGATATTGGAATATTTCCACACCGAGAAGTTCGGTGTGGAAATATTCCAAGGTATTGATTTTTTGAATTATTTCTTATGTTTTGTTTTATGTTGACATCGACTTCTATCTCAATTAAACAAAATTATTGTTTGTTTTTTGAAATCCGCTTTGGTATTCACAACCAAGTAATAGTGAAATTGGAAATGTTTGTTATTTTAGATGCACAAGTGGTTTAGTACTAAAATCTTATTTTTTTGTTTTTGAATCCAGTAAGTATTTGACATTGGGCATTATTGTTACAAAATCAGATTTAATTTTAGTGGGTTTAGTTAGTTTAAACATATCAACTATTGACAAAAATAGTTTTAATTGTACAGCTTATATTAATAACAGTTTTAAAGTCTAGAATAGACTTTATTTCAAGTTGAAGTTGTTTTTTATAATAAAAAAATATTTTTTTAAGTTCAATTAGAAGTTACCCAGTTTTGTAATAGATGTGATGTAAATTAAATTGAATTTTCAATCTCTTGTAACAAGTTTAATAAAACATTAAATAGTATTATGAGTCAAATAAAGAATTAATCTTTTACAAAGTTGATTTTTTATTCAGTTTTGAGTAAAAGAACTTATTTTTAAAATTTTGGATTTTAACATTAGTTTGTTAATGGGCAAAATATAATATGTAATGTATCGTTAATTCTTTTTGTAATTTGATCATTAAATAAATTATTTTCTAGTCTAGTAATAATAAGTTGTACTTATAAAAGAACACCAATTTATAGATATATTTTTGAGATATATTGATGTGACGTCTGGAAGTACGACATTAAAAAAATTGCATCTATAATATATTTAATTTATTAAAAATACTACTTGCGTTTAAATATTTTAAAGAAAAATGTATGTTTAATATTTTTTTTATAACAATATTAATTATTGAATTACTAAACTTAGCAAACGTTGTTAAGGATGTTGATCACCCATAAATTATAATAATAAAATTATCAAGGCAATGTCTGAAATTGGTAGTTTTGACAAATACAACAGCATTAGCGTATTTAGTTAAAGATGATGCAGCATTAGCGTATTTAGTTAAAGATGATGCAGGAAAACAACCAAATTTATACAAAGGCTTATTAACAATTATGCAATATTTAAAAACATGAATTTTACAAGAAAATTAACATTTAGTTAAGTTTATAATAAATAGTTTTTGTTATAATTATAGTAATGAGCGCGTACAGGAAGACGTAAGCGTACCGCTCTTTTTTAGCGCTTTCCGGTCTTTAGGTAGCGGTCCGCTTCCAATCGGCTTTGTTTTCCTGAGCGGATTTTGTTTTATATTATTACCAACCATGTAAACAATCAATAAACATTGGCTGCGTTCAGGACGACTCATCGCTGTCAATCATTCAAACTGAACGGGCGGCGGGAATCATCGTTTGCTGGCAGCGCTTGTCATTTGACTCATCATACATTTAGGTACGCTTTTATGCTGACAAAGCAACTTATTAGACACCAGCGTTTAATCGGCAAATATATTAAAAAAAAAAAAATTATTGCTTATCTCCAATTGATGAGTCAGCGCTGGCAACTGATGAGTTGTACTGAACGCAACCAATATTTATATAGTAATATTTACTTTGTAATTGTAGGTGATTTTCCCTACTATCCACTACATTATATATCATATTATTTTATGTATAATGTCATTTAATTTTTTTTGCAAAGAATTGATTTTGAAGTGACAATTACTGTTGTTAATTTTAAATTGACACCTGCAACAAGGAAGCTCTACAAAATGGCAATTCACAAATTAGTAGTGGTGAGCTGACATTTCCAAGAGCACAGCAAGTACCGCTCTAAAAAAAGCGGTCCGCTTACGTCATTTTGTACTCACCCAATGATGACGCATAGTGGCTTTATAAATGACATATACATATTTCTAACTGTGACATGCATGTAAAAAAGTTTTTTTATCAGGTTAAGTTATAAACTTTCAAATTAATAGAACTATACATATTTCAAAGAAATTCTAGATAAAGTCAAAGCTGAAATAATAAATTAATATATTACATATATTATTGCAATTTTTGTTAGTTTCAAATACAGTCAAAAAAAACGTAGTCTCATCTGAAAAAAAAAAATGCAAGATACGTAGCAAAAATCAATACTTAAAAAATCGGATATCTTGATTGATTTGTAGTCGAATTAACATACATTTAAATGTTTAAATGTTTGTTTTTTTGCTGTTATTGATCCAGTTTTTTTTTTATTTTGATTAATAACTGACATGTATATAAACGAATGCCTTCATTGCCATAAAAGTAGCAATAGCATTGGTAGCGGTTGTTATGGATTATAATACCCGTTTATAACACTTGTGTTGTTAACACAATTGATTGAAAACACTAACAACTTTTTGAATGTATTACTTTGAGATTCGTCATCAAGCGACTGCCATAAAACTGCAAGTGGCAAACCGCCAACAAGATCAAACATGTTTTATAATATGATTAAATCGGCGGAACAAAGCACTTGCCACTTCCACTAATTTAATCAACCAATCGCTGAGTGTGTGGCTTACAAGTTATTTATTATTATTATATTTCTCTAATATGTGTGGTCTAAAAAAAATATTAAATTCTGTTTATCATCATCTTAAACATAGAAAACCCCATATCTTCTTTTTGAATAAAAACAAAGTAAATAATAAATATCCAGATCGCTTCAATCTAGTAGATTTCGATTATCATCTTGAACATTAGTTTGCTGACCAACAGGGTGTTTTTGCCTACATCCACAAAAAGCAACCATATTCTAGCTGACAACGTACTAACACTAACTTCAGGACATTGGTTATAATAGCATATTCTTAAACTAAATCTTTCCGATAAGACTATTTTTGTAGTAGGCATACCGCTCTCCAAATAAAGCAGCTACAAACTTGTTTGATGATATTGATGAAAGTTTCGACAAGCTTCTTTAAAGAAATCATTGAAAAACTGAAATAATTTTGTTAGGGAGATTTTAATGTACATAATACTGAATGGTTAAGTCACTCATCTTCTACAACACTATCTGAACAACAAGCTATGGTTTTTTTATTTTATAATCTTACCCAATTTTTTTAGCAACCCACATATTTTTCTCGTGATGGATTTCTTGGTGATTATTAGATTTGAATTTTTCAACTATTTCAAAGATTACTACTGTTGAGGTTGCTTTATGAAATTTTGATCATTCACTTATTACTTCTGTTGCTAAAACTTCTCTTTCTATTACTACCAAACCAAAACCGCGCCTTATCTATTATTATTCTACGATGAACATAGTAAAAATAAAAGAATTTAACTACTATTATAAATCTTCCTTTTGCTGTACTGACAATGCCGGCTAGTGGTAAAATAATGGGTCTAATTTATTTTAGACAACGGGTTGTCAAAGATATCTTAAATTAAATACCAGAAAAGCATCAGGTGTAGATAAAATTTCACCTATTATTCTTAAAATATTTACAAATGAATTTGCTCCTATTTTGACTAAAATACTTGCTTATTATACAAAAAATATTCCCAAATTGTTGGAAAATTGTAAATGTTTAACCTATACATAAAAAGAGAGACAAGTCTGATTCTTCAAATTATAGACCTATTGCAAAATTGTTTAATCTGTCAAAAAAATTTGAAAATATATTAATTTTTACATTGTCAAGTTTTTAGAATTTTAAATAACTTCATCTCAGATACTCAATATGGATTTTCTGACTTATGTTAGTCACAAATAGATTTCTACTTTAGACAAACATGGAGAAAAACTTGCAGTAGCTCTAGACATTTCTAAAGCATTTGATAGGGTATGGCATCCTAATCTTATCAGCAAGCTCCATTGTATAGATCTTGATCATAAATCTGTAAATCATATCAATAGTTTTCTTGACAATAGAAAAATTATAGTTAGAATTGATGGTTTTAACTCTGATCCCAAAATCATAAATGCTGGTGTTCTTCAAAGTTCATGTCACATTTTTATTTTTTATTTACAATAATAAACTTCTTCAAATAACCAAAATTTGAGGTATCATCAGTACAAAATATTGAACTAAACAACAAATCCATATCTAAATATTCTCCAATTTGTCGTCTAGGGGTTACAATTTCACATAATCATGTTGTTGACATATCTAGAAAACTAGGATTTTTGACTTTTGTTCAACTTTAGCATATACTGCATTTTTCATTAATTTTTTTTTTCATCATATATGTTGTTTTTTTTTTCTTAATTAGATAGTTGTGTACAGTGCAAATTGTTAATAAAACATATTGTATATTCAACAGCTTCATATTTATAGCAGTATGAAGCACACGAAATCTTCTTTTTAATAGTCGATAGTTGTAGATGCGGTTCGTAGTTAAAATTTGTTTAAAAAAAAGGTTAAAAATATGTTTATGAAGGGCAGACGCTTTGTCACCAATAAATACAAAATTCAAATTTTCTTTACTTTTATGTGTTTTAAGCAACTTTTTTTTCTATCAGAAGTTGATAAAGAGTAGTATACTGCAAAATTACCTTGTCAGAAATTCTTTCATTGGAATTAACCAAAGCCATTAATACAATGCTGTAGAAATGTTTGTAATTGTAGAATTGGGCTCCAGTTATTGATGGGGATGTGTGTTCCATCCACTGCACCATTGTCATTGGCAATTTCTTAAACTTGCACGCCACATTAAATATAAGTTTAACACTATAAACGCAAAGTTCAAAATTTATTAGAAAATATAATTTAGGTAACGCTACTATTTAAAAAGTTTTACGTTACTATATTTCCTTCTTTTACGTAACAGTTTATTTTACCTACGTCGTTTTCTTTTTTTGTTTTTATTTTTATTTTTAAACATTGTAGAGTACATTAGAGCACTAACACTAGTAGTAATAATTATAGATACGCACACTTTAAACTGTGAACTGCAAATGCAGTTGGCATGGCTTGTGACCTCTTTGAGTTTTAAGAAATTAAGACCAAGGCTACAGATAAATCGTTTGATCTGTCGTAGATTTATGGAGTAGAGATCGTAAAAATGCTCGCCACAAGTAAATGTGCCACTTTTCTCGCCGCATTCAAATGTGCCGAGAAATGTGTTAATGGCTACTGCCAGACACGAATAATGTGGCCTCTATAATAGGCAACTTAGTATACACAAAAATTATGTTGAATGTGGTTAAACTTATGCTTTTGCCCGTTTTAACATCTTTCAATCCTAGAACAACGTCGCCCATGGAATGTTTAAAATGTAAGCGCAAATGAAAAGTGTTAAAACGGACAAAGGCATTAGTTTAACTACATTTAACATAATTTTTGTGTATACTAAGTTGCCTATTATAGAGGCCACAATATTCGTGTCTGGCTGTACCTAATGACGTATATTGATAGAATCTCCCCAACACTACTTAAAAATTAAGCATTAGTTGTTTTTTAACATTTACCAGGTTTGGATAATGACAATAACATGCAACCGGACAAAACATTTAAAAAAAGTTCAATGTAAACGAGTTTATTGTAAAACATAGTTAGATAATGTAAATAAAATAAAATATAGTGATGTGTTAAACTGTATTTTGTAAACTTGTAACTTGTAGCAAATCCTAACGTCTTTCAAATAAAACTATTTTGATTTTGATTTTGTGGGACTCTTAAAATTTCAATCTACATTAAAATTTATTACCATTTCTGCACTTTACAGACTATTTTTTATATATAGGTTAAGTTGTGTTTATTAAATATACTTTTATATGCTATGTTTTTTATATTATGTACTTGCTATATATTTATATAATAATTTTTTTATGTTATAGTACACCGGAGGCCATCGTCGGTGTACTATAAAATAAATATATAAAAAGTACATAATATAAAAAAACATAGCATATAAAAGTATATTTAATAAACACAACCTAACCTATATAATAAAATATATGCATAAGATCAACACAACTATTTTTATATGTAATTCAAAATATAATTATGGTCAGTGTCATACGGACATTAGTTGGATTTGTTAAAAATCATAGTTTTTTTTAAATTTAAATTTTGTATTATTTGTTATATTTATTGAATATACATATTTTTATTAGTTTTTCATAATTAAAAAACAAGAAGAAAAATTTTAAAATAATTATTGCTACATATCATAATGTATCTTTGGAATTGATGAAGAAAATAGATCTAATATAATTTTGTATTTATTTTTATTAGTTATCAAATTTCAAGAATTAAACCAAATTTACCAATTTATACAATTTTTTCATTTGAAACTGAGTGTATATATATATATATATATATATATATATATATATATATATATATATATATATATATATATATATCACTTTGGCGTCTGTTTTACAATCATTTAACTTGTAGCGTAACATCAGGCTGTGTGTGTGATAGTTGTTTACAAAATTATCAATTCTATGGAAATATTTTTCATCCAATTGATTTAAGTCCGGTATATTTGTCTGTTCTGTAAGTTATTGATTAGTTGCGTGTTTAATAAACTTAATGGTCTCTTGTAAGAAATTCAGGTGTATTTATGCCAGTTTATATTCCAAGTAATTACTAAACGCTTACAATGTTTTTTATACGGCTAGTACAGTTTATTAGAAAAGGTTATCTATATACGGTGAGTTTATAAATGCATGGGATTATGTAGTCACTTTAAATATGCCGCTTTTCTAAAATTGTCCACTATACTACATATGTTTTCATGTTTGCTTGACAGCTGTCAAAGTTGCTCTGTCAAACTAAATAGTATAGTGGACAATTTTAAAAAGGCGGTATACTTAAAGTGATTACATAATCTCATTCATTTATAAACTTGTATATTTTTGTAAGAAAGACAGAGATAGACTAAAAATAAAACAAGTGTAACACTACTGCTTGTTATTATTTGTTTGTGGTTACATGTTACATTTATGTGATACAAAACAGTTTAAGATTATGTTCTTTTAGTTATTTTCTTACTAGTAGGCCAAAGTGATCTGTATAATTTATCTGTCTTGTAAATTTAATTTTTTGCAAAAGAAGATGCTGGAAAGAAATGATGGAATCTATAGACGGTGATCTTTGGGGAAAACCGTACAAAATAATGATGAACAAACTGGGAGGAAAAGCAAAGAGAGTCTACCTAAAAGAAGATGAAAAAGAAGAAGTCATAATTAAGAAATTGTTTCTTAAGGGAGAACTGGTAGAAAAACCAGAAAAATAAGAAGAAGCAACAGTTATGGCAACAGTTGAATAGATAAAAGAATTGCTTAACAACAAAGCACCAGGTACGGACGAAATAACAAGAAAGATTGTTAAAACACCTCTAGACGGGAACGAGGTAAAAATAACTCAAATAATCAAGAGATGCCTGAAAGATGGAATTTTTCCAGAATGTTGAAAAGTGGCCACCCTAGTACTAATTGAGAAGAAGAAAAAGTAAGTAATGTCATACAGCCCAATATGCTTAATGAACACACTAGCTAAAACAATGGAAAAAGTCATTGTACGGAGAATAGAACAAGAAATAAAAGAAAAAAGAAGATGGGATAAGGAACAATACGGATTTACTATGGGAAGAACAACTTTAGGAGCTATAAAAAAGTGAAATCAATAGCAAAAGAAGTAAACAGCAAAACGCAGAGGAAAAGACAATATTGTGTAATGATAGCGTTGGACATACAGAACGCGTTAACAGCGTGTTATAGGAAGCAATTATAGAGGCGGCAAAGAAAAGAGAACTGAACAGGAAAACGATCAAAATCATATGGAGCTACTTACAGGGTAGAAACCTAGTGACCAAAAAGGGAAGATTCAAACTTACCAGAAGGGTACCACAGCGCTCAGTACTAGGACCAAAACTATGGAACCTTGTTTGTAATGAGTTATTTTGAATGAGGTTGCCGAAAGGAACAAAGGAAATGGAGAGAAAGCTCGGTAGACTCATGCCAAACAACGGAGGTCTAGGAAAAGAAGCCAGAAGGGTAATAGCAACAGCAGCAAGAAACAAATTGTTATACGTTACAAAAGGCAGTAGAGGTGATTGCGGCAACATCTCTCGCGAATAAAAAGAGCGCTAAAAATGAGTACTAAAAAAAAATGAAGAGTTTGACAATAGAAGAATATAAAAAAAAAACAATGGGAAAAACCACACAAAATAAAAGCCATAGAAGAGAAAGGAGAGAAACGAGAGAATTAAAATGGAAACAAAAAAACAGAGAAAAAGATCAAAAAGAAAGAAATAAGGAAAGACATGACAATTATGCATACCAAGAAATAGAAGAAAATAGAAAAACAACATTTACAGAGACTACGATATCAAACAAAACTGCAGAGATAAGGAAAAGGAGAAAAGAAATGTTGAAAGAATGCAGAATAACAGAAATAGCGAGGCAAATGCCAAATGGTAGATACGCTATCTTAAAGTTGACGGATAACGCAACTTTTGAGATGGTCAGAATATACCTGGCAACAAAAGGACACGAAGAAGTAATCCTAGATGAAGATACTTTTTTGATAACAAACACTTGGGCAGGTGGGTGGCATGTCAGAATGTAATTCTAAAGTGAGAACCAAATAAAACAAAATTTAACAATATAGTAGCCAAATAATAGATTTGGCAAATTTTAAAACCTTGTAGAAAACTAAGAATAATTCAAAAAATATTTAGACAAAATTGATAAAACTTACTGAAAACCAGTCCAAAATGACGTTCAAATATATCAAAACGGCATTGTTTTGCCAATACGTGGTCCAGTCAGAATATTTTAATATAATCAGAATTAGACATGATTTCTTAGTTAGTGGGCATTTGTTTTTAGCTTGCAATTCTGATTTCAAAGTGATTGAAAAAAAAAACAAACGGTATGCTCTAATTTTTGTGTCTTAGTGTTTGGATGGATGTCGTAAAAACGGCAAAAAAAAGAATTGTAGAGAATATGGCTATAGTAGATTTTTTCAATTAAAGAGTTTATGAAAAAATATGTCACGAGCAGAAAGATGAGCGTGTCAAACAATAAAGTCGAGTGGTTAAAATTACGTTTATTTAAACATGAGGTAGATAAACCCTTTGTTTTTCAGTATTAATATGGCTATAACAAAAAGTTTTACAGTTTGGTAGATTTCAGATTTTAATTAACGTAACAGCAGTACCAATTACGAACAGAACTATAACAATTGTTATTTTAGAAAAATACAATAAAAATTCTACAAAAAAATTACAATTTAATTTCAAAATTTAATAGACATTTTATTGAAGGTTTTGGATTTTTATTTATTTTATTAAATTGGAAATTTTATTCTCTTCGCGTTCCAAAAACCGATTGCAATAATAGGATAATTGCGTGAGTTCTGTTTATGAGATTCCTTAAATCGCGCTGTAACTACTTACAGACTTTTTTTTAACCACAATGGTTTAAACTAAAATGGTCAACGAATTCTATGAGGCGAATAACAATCAATTTTCCCAAGTTCCTTGTGCATTAAAAATAGACTTGCTTATCATATAAGAGCAAAGCTTCTTAAAATATGAGCTGCGACCCTAAATGGGGTCGTTTAACAAAATCCTGGGGTCACGAGATTCTAGAACTATATTTTTTCATATGTATGTACAATGTTGTTACTATATTTATATGGAGTCGCCCAAAAACTCACAATCATAAATGGGGTCGTAAATAAAAAAAAAGTTTAATAAGCTTTGTGTACCTCAAGGATCCATCCTTGGGCCACTATTATTCTTACTGTTTGTAAATGATATTGTTGACCATATTTCATCACCAACGCTTATATATGCAGACGGTTTAAAAATATTTAGAACGGTATTAAATAACCATGATTTTTTAGCACTACAAAATGACTTAAATTTGTTAACAAATTGGAGTTGTAAAAATGGTTTAATGCTAAACATCACTAAATGTAAAGTTATGTCAATTAGTCGTAAACGTCTTACTCAAAGATTTAATTATTCTCTTAACCAATCTGAATTAACAAGGGTTGAATTGTTCAGAGACCTAGGAGTTATTTTTAACAACACACTAACTTTTTCTGATCATATAAATACAATATCAAAAGAATGCTATAAAATACTAGGCTATATTCTTCGCAATACTAAACCATTTGTTGGCACTAAAGCTTTAATTAGTTTTTATTACGCTTTTATTAGAAGCAAATTAGAATATGCATCAATTATATGGCATCCAAAACAAAAAACGTTTATGGAAGAAGTAGAAAAAGTGCAAAGAAAATTTTTGAAAGCATTATATTATCGTGCACACAATGTATATCCCGAACGTGATTATCCTCAATCCCAATTGTTAAATGAATTCAACATACAATCACTAAACTCTCGACGCATTATTAACCATGTATTGTTTATATACAAACTAATACATTTTAAAATAAAAGATACAAACTTGTTGCATAAACTAAACTTTGTTGTTCCAAGAATTAATAGTAGACTCAGGCAGACTTTTTATATTAATAAGACCAACACAACGCATCGTCAATCTTCACCATTGTTTTCTATGTGTGAGTACGTCAATAGATATTGTTCCGAAATTGACATTTTTTGTATATCCTGCTCTGAATTATGTAAAAAGTTGAATAATATTGTTATGTAAATATTAACTTTAAACTAAAATAGCTATTCCGATAACTATATTTATGATTTCATATAGAATACATAGAAATATTAAATACTGTAATTGTATATGTTATAACATGTAAGTTTTGTTTCTATTTTGTGTTTGGTTTATGTGAGTTAAATTTCATTGGGTATTTGACTTATAGTAGATGTTTTCATTTTTTTGTATTTTGATTTGTTACAATTTAATTTGTTGTTTTTTCTTTACAATTTAATTACTTATAGTTTATTTTAACATTATCCTGTTAATAGTTTTTTAGAACTGTTGGATAATAAATATATTATTATTATTATTATTAGAGTTTCTACAATAATTTGGAGAAGATATATTATAGAAGTAATGATAAATAAAGTAATACTAATAATTAATAATACATTTCAATTAGTATTATAAAATTTAAAAATGAAAGTTAGTAAATAATATCTTAACTCTTGATAAGTATTCTAGTTTAGTTAAAAACCAATTTATTAATTTGTATAATAATAATAATAATAATAATAATAACATCTTTATTTCTCTGTATTTGTTACATAAAAACATGGTCTTCCACTTAACCTTTTGAACATAATTACAAAAATTTGGTGTAAAATTAATTTAATTTTATATAAGGAACTGGGCACTGCATGGTTTAAAATGCTTTTAAATTTATATATCAAACTAGTTGTCATGTACTATATACTGTAGTTTTGCAGTTCAATTAATTTTTGTAATCACAAATTTATTCTTAAGAATACATAAATTGTTTTATTATGTCGTAGTACTTGTATTTTACAGGATATAGCCAAAACTACTAGGTTCTAAATTAGTAGAAAGACGTGAATGTGCAGTAAAGTATTATGGACTAGTGGATTTAATGCATAATCAAATAAATAAAGCAAGATCACATATAAATATTTATTAAAATTCATCGTACATAAATATTATGTTGATTTCATAAGTGCCATTTGTAATAAAGGAATAACAGTTATGGATGAAATGTCTGATAAAACTGCTTCTATATTTTGTAAAGTATTAACTTTTAATAAATTATCTTTTCTAAAAATTAAAATAACCACTGCCAATAAGGCTAATATTTCTAATGAATCATATGCCAATACAATATCCCACAGTTGTAGCACTTGTTCGGGAGGAAGGTGTCCACTAAATGCTCTCATTAACCACTTGAAAACAACTTTTATTCTAAAATTAAAAGTATAAGTAATAGGCATATATAGCACATGTATCAACATACGGTGGTATGCATATTTCCTTAAAATGGTGCCATAACGATGGTTCATATTTTTGTAGTAGTCTTTCAAATAACAAACAAATGGATACAATTCCCTGTTCGTGACCGCATACACGATGCAATCGATGCCAATAGCGAAGATAAAACGCTCTAAATACAAAATACAACCTTACTGGATCTTTAAATATATAACATATCGGTGCAGCTAAAATAAAACATTGTTATTAAATATTATTTACATTTTCTGAATAATCTCACCATACATAGTAAAACCATGAAAAGGTATGACACCACTTGGCGGAAAGGTCATCGTATTTTCAGACGTTGGTTGTTTACCTTTCAAAATAACTTGCATATATCCAGGTTGACTTGATATATGTTTTAAAATATCACTATCTCTCATAAAACACAACATTACCTAAGCCATAGCAATGGAAAATATTATAATTATATAAATATAATGATTTATTTTTAACTCACTTGATATAAAACATCTTCAAATACAAAATATTGATCGTCGTTAGAAGCAGTTAACTGTATATCTTTAATAACTAATTTATCAATCATTAAATCATATTGCAAAGTATGAGCTTTTAATGATTCAAAGTATTCTTTTTGCTAAAACGTTAATCAATAATATTACTCAGTTTATGCATAATTAACTTATTCTTACATTGGCTGTCACATTAGCTCCTAACACAATAGTCCACATATCTGCTCTTAAACTTTTTGGACAACCTTTTTTTAAGAATTCTTGTGCAACAGGTGCATAGTTTTGTATTAATACTTTATCACCTAATTGAATTCGTTTTGTTTCAAACGGACTACTATAGGAATGGCTACCCAAAATTTGTTCTCCTCGTGAAAATTCTGA
The DNA here is from genome assembly GCA_963932245.1 of Tachinus rufipes. Classification (NCBI taxonomy): domain Eukaryota; kingdom Metazoa; phylum Arthropoda; class Insecta; order Coleoptera; family Staphylinidae; genus Tachinus; species Tachinus rufipes. Next base: position 62,114,659 of record OZ010745.1, on the reverse strand, counting down.
GTACAAAGTCCTCTAAAAATACTATAAGCTATGTTGAACACTCAACAAAATAAATTTTAAATATTAAATTTTTATTTATATATTTTTTATACTATAAGTAATAATATAAATAAAATTATAAGAAGATTCCATACACAATAAAACGCTTAGCAGCAAAGACTGTTGTGAATATGGAGCTACATATTTATATTATTATTTCATCAATTTAGTATTTTTTCTATACAAGCAAATTAATCCGAAAAAGAAACAGGTGAGAATAGATGAAGATATGTTAAAAACAGAAGTGCAAAAAAAAGAGAAAAAACCAATAATGTAAAAAAAAAACAGAAAACAAATAGAATTAAATTAAACAACACTAATTGCAAACAATGTTTTAGGTAAAAATAGAGAAGGAGAAAAGATATGATAATAATAAAAGGAAGGTTAAAAATATAAATGGAAAGTGTATCTAGAAAAGATGTATAAAATAATAAGCGAGTTAAAAAATATACCAGTGGTTACGACATTATTAAGTTAAAGTTTGAAGCATTAAAAGATTTAAAAACTAATGAAATGACAGAAATAGATTACCACCAAAAATTATAGTTTCTAAACATGTAAGAAAAACTATAAACCATTACTAAAAAACAGCAGCTACATCATGTGAGAACCATACTACAATTTTATTAGTATACTACATCTTAAATATTACCACGGATATTAAAGGCAATTTAGATTTACAAAAGACCTTTGATAATGTAGATTGGAATAAAATGTTTGGGATTAAAAAAAAGTAAACTATAAAAACAAACGGCAATAATTAGAATTGAGAAGAAGTTAGGCAAGATGTGTGTTATCGCAGTTACTATTTAACATATTATTATGTACAGGGAGTTTATAAATGAATGGGATTATGTAATCACTTTAAATATGCCGCCTTTTTAAAATCGTCCACTATACTACATACGTTTTCATATGTTTGCTTGGCAGCTGTCAAAGTTGATCTGTCAAAACAAATAGTTTAGTAAACAATTTAACAAAAGCGGCACATTTAAAGTGATTACATAATCCCATTCATTTATAAACTCCCTGTACATACCAATATATAGAAACGCAATAAAAAGAATAAAATGAAATTTATTGAAAATAACAAAAGAAGTCTTAACAAATAATTAATAAAAACAAAATCAAAGTTATTAACTGTAATAAACAAGAGATAAATGTTAAAATAAGAAACAATGCAATGGAAAAGGTGACAAATTTCTGTTACTCAGGAAGTAAAAAACAGAAGCAAACTTGATAATATAAATGAACGATAAAAATTAGCTGAAAGGATAAAGTAACAAATAATAAAATATTAGAAGTAGTTGAGTTATGCATATAGTTAGGCAGAAAAAGCGGAAATAAAAACAAATAAAATAGAAAGTAAAGAAACAAACAACTATAAAGAAATAAACACATTGGCCAAGAATAGTGTAGATTTGCGTGCTATTTCTAACCAATTTGTGACTCAATAAGAAGATATTTAAGAATAATAACTATAGTTACCAAATCTTGCAGATCTTTAACTTTAATTGGTAGATGAGAAAACTCCCAATTTGGATCATCCCTGTTTTAAATGTGAAATTAAAAATAATTTGATTTTAATTAAAAGAATTTTAAACTTACTCGTTAGTTTTGCAGTTTGGGCTTTTCAAATGTAATAAAACCTCAAGAAAATCTTTAGGAGAGTATACTGGCCTATATTTACTAACATCTAAAAAAATACAATTAGATTAAATGAATTTAACATCAATAATCGATACCGATATCATAATTGCTTAATTCTCCCCATTTTTCAGTTAAATCATCCCGGTCTTGCGTCGCTCGAGATCGCGCCAAAGTAATTCCCAATTCAGTGCACATTGAATTTAATGATTTGTGTATACGTTTGTCCCACTGTATTTGTGCTTTTTTAAAAAATGCCACATCTACAGTTGGTGATTCCATACGTTTCTTGGATGCCACCCAATGGTAAACGTTATTCTTTATTTGACACTCGATTCCTTTCTCTCTCATAGATTTCATCAAAGTATCATTGAAACTGTCTAATGTTACACTAGAAGAAGCCACTAATTTCTATAAATATAATTATATTAACGTACCTTATTTCTAATATTAATTGCAAATCCTAACCTGCACTTCATCCAGAAAACTTAAGTATGATGGGTGGCACTCAATTGAATCACATATTTTTTGTGTTGTATGATGTATACTCATATCTTTAATTTCATCCATCTTTCAAGGGAAATATTCACAATACATTTTTGAGAGCAGGGTCGAAAGGGCATAGCCGAATTTATGCTTGAACCTTGACAAAGTCAACCGTTGTTGTGTTTCTATGGAGATATGAAAATTCGATTTTCACAACTAATGATTTTTCTTGTCTTATTGTAAATGAATAATATAATATTAATATAAGAATATTATAAATTAATAAAAATGAATTGTTGAAATAAATAATACTTTATCTTGCATTATATAAAATTTTCAATAGTGACACAAGAAAATCTAATACACTTTCTATTACAATAATAAGAGCAGATTTAATTCTTAAATTGATAGCAAAATTAAAAAAATATTTATGTAATAACATAAGCAAATATTTATAATAAAATTATAGTTAAAAATACAAATCATTAAATATAATATATATTATATATAATCAATAGTATTATGATGTATTTAGTGCCAGGTACATTGAATGTGAACATCACCGTATTTAGGCCGGAAGACGATAGTCGATAAACTTGCTTGGATTTATTGTAAAACTTAAATAAATAAAAGCATAAGCTAATCATGACCAATATCAACTTCATTGTTAATAATCAGATTCATAATTATTTGGCTAGAATAAAAGAACATATACACCTCCAAACAATAAATAATAACAAAGGAAAATACAATATAACTCATGATTCTGTTACTGCATTCCAGAACAAATAATTAAAAAACCTAGTCTTGTCACTCACAATAAGGCATTAAAAGACTTTTTAATTAAAACTTAAATGCTTTTACTTTTTGTAAATTATGTAATAAGTTTAGTTAAAAAATAGCTATATATATTGTATGTAAATACAATAAGCATTATACGCCTTTAAAAAGCTGTAAGCTTCTTGGCGTATAAGAGACAATTTGTATAAATTTATTTAATGTATTTAAAAAAAAATGTATTAAAAAAAACATTTATTACTGCGTAAAAACCAATTTATGGCTTAATTTTTTTCTATCAAAATCACACAGAACCATCAGTGGCGTAGCTATCTGTAAGCAATGGTCTGCAATGCGGAAAACTTGACAGGTGGACGGATTTTATTTTATTTTTGATGTTCAGTAAATAAGATTTTTAAACTTTTTAAAAGTTTGCTGTAATTTAGTGGTTTCTGACAATTGTTTAAAACTTTTTTTTTTTAATACTTTAAAAGAATTTCTTATCAGACTATGACCAAATTTCAGTGTTTTTGACAATATTTTTATACTTTATAGTTCAGATTTTGCTATTTTTGACAATATATGAATGTTGACCTTTTGAAAGTTTATGGCCGGATTTTGGTTTTTACAAACAATGTTTTTGATATTTTATAGCCAGATTTAGCTAGTTTGTAGATTTTATATATTTTTTCAATTTTTCAACAGCTTATGGTCAATTTTTGGTGTTTTCCGACAATATTGTAATACTTTTTGTTATTGACTTTTTTAAAATAGAATTTTGGTAGTTTTAAACTACACATTTAATGAAAATTTATACACTTTTTAATCAAATGTTGTTGTTTCCTAACAATATTTTGATGTTTAAAGATCATTTCATTTTTTAAGAGTTTTTTTTGTTTTATTTTGTTCTTAAATTTGTTCGTTTTTTTGTGCTTTCTGACAATAAGACATATTTTATATTTTAATAACAAAATTTTGCACTTTTCAACAGTGATTTCGAATAATTTTTCATGTTTCAAAACCGTACTTAGCTTATTTTAACATTTTATATTGGCTATTTTTAACATTTTATAAAAACAAAGCATTTATCGGCAGTTTGTGACAATTTGGTGCATTTTTACAAATATTTCATAGCTGGAATTTGCTATTTTTAAGATTTTATCATTTTTTAATTTTTGACATTTTATAAGTAGAATTTTGCTTTTTAACTTAAATTCAGCTTATAACCGGATTTTGTTTTTTATTAACATAATTTTGACATTTTATAACCAGATTTTCCTTAATTTTTTGACAATTTATGATATGCATTTTTAACAGTTTAATTTCATAACTAATTTTTGCAGTTTTTAAAATTAACTTCATGAACATTTTACACTTTTTAACAGTTTTGGAGTTTTCTAACAATTTGATATTTTATAATAAAATTTTACATTTTTCAACCAGATTTTGGTACTTTCTAAGAATACTTTGATATTTCATGATAGGATTTTGATATTTTTGACATTTTATAAACAAAATATCGTTTTTCAACATTTTTATGATCGGATTTTGCTGCTTATTTATTTATTTATACAAAAGAAGAATTTTATGCAATAAATTCCCATAAAATTATTTATCAGAAGTTGCATAGAAAACCAATTTGTTGCTTAAATGTGTAAAGTAATATTTTGTAACAATATTACTTTAATAAAATACTTTTATTAAATAATAAATTATTTAATATTTTAAAAAAATTATTATCTTTTCTGACAAACAACATTAAAAATTAAATATTCACATTTTTTTTATTTATCTTAGTTACCAATTCAAATAACCACGCTTGCTTATCAAATAAATACAAAAATAATGTATAAACAAAAACACGCTACACTACTTCCTCCGAAGAAAAACTAAAAAGGAAACAAAAATCCATTAACCACTAAAATAAACACAATGGTTAAATGAAACAGCTTTTTTAGTTTTGTAAAAATTTCTAATGGGTACAGCAGTAGTTCAACTTTTAAATCTATATTAAAGATTTAAAAGTTGAAATTTATGACAACTTTAAATAAGCTGGTTTCAATCGATCAATTGAAACCGAGTCTTGTTTGTCATTAAGTTGAACTATAAAAAACTTGATGATCTAGAAATAACTAAAAAAGGTCCGAAAAAAGTTGGTTCCAAAGACTTTTTAACATGGTCATTTCGAACAAAAACATGTGAACAATTTGTTAAATCAGGATTTACAAAAAAATTTTGTTTAGTAAATGTTGTCTGACAAGGTAGCAACATTCATAGTTTGTTTTAGTTTCGTCAAAAATAATGGTAAATTTGGATCTGTTAGTGTAACATGATCATTAAACTTTAGATAATGACCAGACAAGTTTAAAGAAGTTCCATAAACAAATTCTGATGGTGTGGCGTTTAAAGGATCTTTAATAATTGATCTAAGACTTAAAAGAACAAAAGGTAAAAAATCAACTCAATTAGGTGATAATTTTGACATTTTAATAGATAATTTAATTTGCTTATTCAACTTTTCAGTTAATCCGTTACATTTTGGATGATATGAAGTAGTAGATTTGTGATCAAAACCTATTAGTTTTCTAAATTCGTTCCAAAAGTTTGAATGAAACTGTTTTCCACGATCTGTTATTACAGTTTTTGGTACTCCAAAAAAGGAAACTCAAAAATGCTTTAACAGCACTGACAACAGTTATATCAGATAATGGAATTGCTTCAGGCCATCTGGTAAAGCAATCAATACAAACCATAAGGTAACGATATCCGTTACAATTAAGTAAAGGTCCTATGAAATCAATATGAACAATTTTGAAACGAAACTTAGGTAAATCAAAATTTTGGATTGGACTTTTAGTATGTCAATGCGTCTTGACTTTTTGGCAATCAATACAAGATTTTACGACATTTGCGATGTCAATTTTCATATTTGGCCAAACATAGTTCATAGAAACAAGTTTTTGTGTTTTAATTCCTGGTTGTAATAGAGAATGGAATTTGTTAATAATTGTGTTGCGTAATGATTTTGGAATAAAAGGACGTACCATGTTATGAGAAACATCGCAAATAACTGATTGCAAGAAATTTGGTAGTTGTCGTGGTTCCAAAATTAAGTTTGTATTGTTTGAATTAAGTAGATTTTGTAACTCTTCATCGATGAGCTGTAAGCCGCTTAACTAATTCAGAGAATCTACTATTTAATTTATCTCAATTCTTGATCAAGCATCTTTAGCAACTTTATGCGAGGATCCTTTAATATATCGGATGTCTGAAGTGAATTGAGAAATAAAAGCTAGATTTCTCATTTCACGTAATGAGTAATGAGTAGAATTTTGTTTGAAAACTGAGATCAATGGTTTATGATCTGTTAAAATAAATAAAATCTTGTCCTTCAATTAAATAACAAAATTTCTTAACGGCTAAAAAAATTGACAATAATTCTCTATCAAAAGTACTATATTTTCTTTCTGTTTTAGAGAAGTTTTTGAAAAATATGATATTGGTTGTTGAGTACCATCAGTAGATGTTTGTTGCAGAACTGCTCCTGCTGCAAAATCTGAAGCATCGACCATGATAATAATCTCAGATTTATCGTCAAGATAAACAAAAATTAAACGCTTGCTTAAAACTTGTTTAATCTTAACAAACGCGTCAGTGGTTAATTGAGTTCAAGGTAAATTTTTGGAATCTCGGTTGTTTGATGCAAAATCATTAAGTGGTGTAAGAATATTAGCAGTTGATTTTAAAAAACGATGGTAAAAATTCACCATTCCAAAAAAACGTAACAAGGAACGATGTGTTGTTGATTGAGGATAATTTAAAATTGCCTTAATTTTATCTTGTGCAGGAATAGAACCTGATGATAAAATTGTATGACCTTAAAAAGTAATCTTTTCAACACCATATTTGCATTTGCATTTACATTGTTATTTAATCGTTCAAAAATTTGTTTAAAATGTACCCCACACATTCTCCCTGAATTTTGATAAAGATTAAAATATCATCTATGTACACAAAACAGAAATTTAGACCTCTAAGAGTGTTATCAATAAATCTTTGAAATGTTTGAGCAGCATTTCTCAAACCAAAACCCATTCTTAGATATTCAAATAAGCCAAAAGGTGTCGTAATTGCTGTTTTTGAAATATCTTTTGAATCTATAGGGATTTGATGATAAGCTTTAATAAGATCAATTTTAGAACAAAATTTGCAATTGTAACAATTATTTAAAGCTCGATAATCTCCACAAGGAGAAAGGCGTCTGGGTCTAAAAAATATAGGTGATCCTTCAGCTGTGATGCAGTGAGTTATATTGTTTTTAACTTTAATATTTAATTGCAAGTTAAGTTAAATTTGGAAAATGTTTAATAGTTTGTTGTAAGGATCTAAATTCCTATTAAATAAAATTGGAGAAATTTTAGAAATACTTGACGATACACCACTGCAAGAACTGAAAGATCTAGAATCTATTAAGTTGTTATTATTTAGATCAACTATCAAGTGATAGTGTCTCAAGAAATCCGCACCAATAATTGAATTTTTTATTTTTGCTAAGATAAAACGCCAAGACAAAATTTTGTTTTATTTTAGACCTAAGTTAATTTTAATAGTTTGATATCCATAAGTTTGAATATGTGAACCATTCGCTGCTAAAAAAGTCAATGGATTTAATTTGAATTTTGGCGAATTGTTTTCGATAGCTAAAATACTATCTGCTGCACCTGTGTCGATTAAAAATTTGTGTCTTGTATCTATATCAAAAAGATAAAATAAGCAACTAGATAAAACCTCCAATGAAGCAGTCGCAATTTCAATTTTGGAATTAGAGGTTATTTAATTTAAAGTAACATGGTTCTACACATGTTTACGCTTTGTTAGCGAAATTGTAATGATACCAACACATGTCCGAATTTCGATTGTTGTATTTGTTTAAATTTGATTTAGAAAATGATCTTGTTCTCGAAGAAGAACGAGACCTAAGAGTCGTTGAAACAATTTTTGTTAATTCACTAACTTGTTGTTCCAATCTCGAAATTTGTATATGCAATGAATTTTGTTCGTTCTTTTTTGAAATTGTATTTATAGAATTAATTGTTGAAATCTCAACAATTTTATTGGCTAATTTTGCTAAATCAGCAAGAGAAAGATTGTCAGATGTCATGAGAACTTTTCTTACATCAGTTGGTAACCTTGGTAACCTTTGTAAAAAAAGTTTTTTTTAAAGGTTATCGTCTAGTCTTTTTTACTGAAAAGTTTCATTAATTTACAAAGAAACTGTGATGGTGTTTTACCAATTTCTTCGTCAGTCAAAAGCTGTTTTAATGTTTTCTGTTCGGAAATTGAAGTTCGCAAAACTAACTCGGTTTTAAGTTTTTCAAAAGGATACTCAAATGGAGGTTTAATAATTATATCGCGAATTTCAGTAGCAACTTCCGGTGCCAAAGATAAAACTACTAATTCGAATTTTGTCTTTTCGACAAAACTCGATGCCGAGAGAAAGTAGTTTCAAGTTGCGCAAACCACAATTCTGAGTCAGCAACCCAAAATTGTGGAATTTTAAAATTAATCGTTTGAATGTCTAAAATTTTTATCATTAACCATTGTGTTAAATTAAAAAAATTGGTTAATGATTAATAAAATTGAGCAAGGAAAAAATAGTGAGGCGTGGTAACAAAAATAATGTATAAATAAAAATTAATCAAATATATGTCATTGATTTTTAATAAAATAAAATAATAATGATACCTCACCAATTACGATAAGTATTTATGAAAACTTTATTGAGTCCTAATAATCCTTATCTGGCAAAATTTCTGCAATTTTTGGTCGTTATTCCGTCCTATATCCGTCGGGCTCCGCAAATCCTCCTTTTATTATTATTAATTAGCTGATGCTGTTCTTGCTGCTGCTGCTGATTGTCGCGTTCACGTTCATCCCCTTGTTGCTTGAGTTTCTCTGCAATCTGCTCATCCAGGGCTTGATGATCCACAGATATGCGGGTTTTCGGATTGAAAATTTAATAAAATACTTTAATTAAATAATAAATTATTTAATATTTTTTCAAAAATTATTATCTTTTCTGACGAGATTAAAAAATTAAAAATTCACATTTTTTTTATTATTTTAGATACCAATTCAAATAACCACGCTTGCTTATCAAATAAATACAATAATAATGTATAAATAAAAACACGCTACAAATGTTCAAACATACCTTAGAAAACACATTTATTGTACAAAACATTAGTTAAATGCAAAAAAATGCTGAATAATTTGTAAATGGTCAAGGCTGTAACTATGGGGGTTTTTGAGGTCCCTCCATCGAAATGATTCAAAACGTCATTTTCGGCTGACGCATACGGACATATTGGTTAAAGATTTTGTATAAGCTGCAAAATGTTGTGTAAATGACGTGAAAAACAAAACCATTTGTTCATGATTTTTAATATTTTTGTTTTGACTTATGTAAACGTTTAGTAAAGCATTAAAATTATTATATTTATATAAATAAATCTTATATTACCACATAGAACGCGCTACAATATTAAAAAAAAAAAGATTACAAAACTCATATACCTATCAAATTACAGACCAATTTCAAAAACAAGCCTTTTCTGAAAATTAGTAGAAAAAAGTGTTCCACTGAAATTCGGACATCGTCTCTACATCGATATCTCCGATTTTGTTCAAATTTTGTATATACGTTTGGGGTACTAAAATATATCAATTCCTAAAATTTTAGATCTCTAGGTGCAATAGAGTGTAAATGGCGGCTATTTTAATTTTTTAAGAGTATTTTGTTTTTTTTCAGTTTTTGCGCTGTAAATAAGCAAAAAATAGTCAAAATTTATATTGGAAAAGATGTATCTTATAGAAAATTTTCAGTAAAACACGATCCTGTCCTTGATTTTCTTAAATTTTCCGCGGAAAATAAGAAAATTACCATTTTATTGAAAATTTGATTTCTTCGATTCCGCTACACCTGGAGACTTCAAATATGAATATGATAGTTTTGAAACAGTACTTTTGATCGCAAAAATAAAAAAAACTAGATTCGCTTGCCCTAGGGTAAAATATAATACATAATTGCTAAAAATTGATTAGTTTTAAGGGATTTTCCGTAATTTTCCGTTTTTTTTTTCAGAATAATTTTTAAAAATGAACATAAAAGTCGCTTTCTACGTTAAATTTCCTTTTGATTACTCTAATTCAATTTTTTTTTGGTTTATTTTGCAAAATTATGAATGATCAAAAAATAATTACTTTTTATCATAATTTTCGAAAAAGTAAGATATTTATACTACTATACTTTTTTGAAAAAAATTATGATAAAAAATAACTAATTTTTTCTTTATGTCCGTTTTTTTAAAAACTTTCATAAAAGCCGAAAAATTACAAAAAATCTGAGGAAAATCCCTTAAAAGTAACCCATAGCAATTATGTATTAAATTTTACCCTATGGTAAACAAATCCAGTTTTTTAAAATTTTTGCTATCAAAAGTACTATGTTTCAAAAGCATCATATTCACATTTCAAGTCTCCAGGTGTAGCGGAATCGAAGAAATCGATTTTTTTATATTATAATATTTTTCCAATTTTCCGCGGAAAATTTCAGAAAACCAAGGACGGGATTGTGTTCTACAAAAAATTTCCTATAAGATACATCCTTTCCAATATGAATTTTGACTATTTTTGCTTATTTACAGCGCAAGAACAAAAAAAAAACAAAATATTCCTAAAAAATTAAAATAGCCGCCATTTACACTGTATTGTAACTAAAAATCTAAAATTTTAAGAATTGACATATTTTGGTACCCTAAACATGTGTACAAAATTTGAGCAAAATCGGAGATATCGATGTGGAGACGATTGTCAGAGTTTCAGTGGAATTACACCTAAACTAATCCGCTATATTGATATTTTTAATATACTTACTTATCAACAACATAGGTTTAAGAAAGACAGATCAATTGAAGCAGCTCTAGTACAATTAATACAAACCGTAGTAGACCATCTTGGTAACAAAAAGGTAGTTGCTGGTACATTTTTTTGACTTAACAAAGGCGTTTGATTGTCTCAATATTGAAATGTTATTAAAAAAAAAGTAGAAGTTATGGGCATTCGTGAACCTATAAACTATTGGTTAAATTTTTTCTTGTTGCACAAAAAATTAAACGTTAAAAATTAAAACATTCTTTTGGATTAGTGATACCGCTGGAGCCGGATACCAGAGCTATCACCTACAAAAAACTGGAACCGGATCGGAACCAAATCCAACACCGGATCCATAAAAATATAAAAAAATAATCAATATTTATCAGAGCCGCATCCAACGTCTTCAGCAAATTTCTCAAACTAGCAATGTCTATGAAAAAAAATTGAGTGACCGCAATTTAAGTATTATTGATAATATTGATTAATATAATATTTTAATTATTATTTATTAATATTATTATATTATATTTATTTTTACTGTTATTATTTCTATTTACATTTTATTAATAAATTTCACTTGTTTTTTTACATTTTTATTCTACTTTTATTAATTTTAAAAAAATTTAACAAATCCGAACGGAGTTATCAAGATCAACTGAATCTTTCAGATATTGTCCGCATCCGCCGGATACCGGATCTGTATCCGGTGCCATCACTGGTTAAAACAAATGTGTATGTTTGTGAAAAAATATTCTTAATTTGAAGTTCAGGAACTTGGATTGATTGCTTATTACTCAAAAGTTATGCATTTAAAAATATATTCCTACAAAAAATCTCAGAATTAATAATAGAATTTAAAAAATGTAAAAATATACAGCTATCTTCTTTGATTGCCAAATTTCCATAATAAAACTGGATGAACACTTAAAAATATATTTAAACAATAACTTATTTAAAACTAAAAACCAATCTTCTGGCATCTCTTTTTTGTACAAAATTTTGTTGGGATTTTGTAAAAACATTCTTTCCGAAGTATTTTAATGACTACAAAGTTTCATTTGTTTGAGAAGTTTGTATTTCAATGTCTCTATTTCCTGCACATCACAGTTTTGCAATTGCCATTTTACAAACCGTTACTTAGTGTAATAATTAATTTAAAATTTTACTTAATCTAACCAAATCGATTAATATCATCATTTGACTACTATCTCCATAATTTTTTTTTTAAGAAATAGCAGAACAACAAATTTTTCGACCTAATGATAAACACAGAAGTAAGGTTATGAAACACCAATTTAAATGAGTGTACACACAATTTAGCTCATTATTAATTCTTTAAGAAAAAAAATTAAACAATTTTATTTTTTTAATTGTTTAATATTTTTTCTAATCTATTTATTTTAAATTACATAAATAAAATCACATTGTCTTACAAGTTACAACCTACTATTTGACATATTAGTAGTTAAATATTAAAATAAGATAACAGAAAAAAAGCTTCAATTTCTTAGAAATAGTATGATATACACTTGAAAAAAAAGTATAGTTTGTAGCAAAACCAATTGTAACTGAAAAAGTTATAAACCCAAAAATAAATTACGAATGGTGCCCAAAAAAAAACAAATTTATTACAATACTACCAACATTTATTGTAAAAGAGCAGTATTTCAATTTTGGACTCACTAATAAAAATTAAACAGTAAATAAATATGCAAACATAAGTTTATTAATAAGATATACGGGCAAAAACAGTCAACTGTAACCAATTAACAGACCATACAAAAGTAATAGTGTAGTATGTTAAACACGTTCCAATTATTGACTAGGTAAACAAAAAACCAAGTATACAATTGAAGAATACAGCCTACCCTTCAATTGTACAAAGTCGTAAGTAACATTTTAATTAAATTTGAGATGTTCATAAAAAAACACTGTATTGTTGTCATATAAACTTGTTAGTGATAAAATCATCATTATGCCACCTTATAAAGCATACCTAAACTAATTTTCAATATACAAGTTTTTTTAATTTTATTAAGTTCAATGTATTTGTTACATACGACCTTGTTACGGCCTACCCTTCTATTAACAAAGAAGCTCTTACAAATAAATTTTTCTAATCTATCAAAAACAGTGATATTGCAAATATCTAATACACAAATTATAGATCGCATAATAAATTAATTTAAAAAAAACAGTGAATATATTACACACACAAAATAAATATTTATAAATATTTGGTACAAAGTTCACACTTATCTATAGGAATAAACAAATAAACTGAGAATCTTCAAAATTCGGCCATAAGACCTTCATCTTTACGATTTATTGGATCTCCTTCCAATAATGCAACAATCATGCTAGAACAAAACAACTAATTAACTCTATACCAAATTTCAATCAAAAAGATAACTTTGGGAAAGAGATTATTTGTATAATATAAATCAATAATTAATTTCCTAATCAAATTATAGAATTATAAACTTACCAGTAAAGATATATGAAAAAGAAAACTAAATAATAACCAAGATTTATCATACAATCTCTTAAATGCCGTTTCAACTGTCCTCTATTATGTATTTCGGTTGGATCATAAATTCCCATATTTCCTTTGGGTATTTTGCAAAATTCATATATTAACCATATACCCATTGGAATATTTAAAATCATCAAAAACCAATGTCCATGTAATAACAGCAACGTTAACAGAACTGTATGTCCCATTAATTTTGGAGTGGCCCAAAAATTTAATTTTGAACAACATTCTTGAGCATTTAAATAATCCGATTCTAAATCTGTTAAAATAATTACCTAATTATTATTAAGAAAAATATAGTTAAAAATGAATTGCTGAAAAAATAAAATCAATTTCCATTGATAATATATTAAAACCTATTTTAAAAGGATACATAATATATTGTTAAAAATAAAATTGCTCCTGTATCCAGAAGGGATAGAGCAAATAAAAACGGATCCGAAAAGATCATCCTTATTTAATAAATGTTTAATTCACATCAGGAGCACAACTGCATTATTTACATTTACAGGTTCAAATCACAAATTCCAGTAACTAGGTATATGATATAGGTTAGAATCAAATCAGAAATTTTAGACCATAGATTTTCTGATATGTGTAGCACCGTGAATATAGTTAACAATTAAGAACTCAGTGGCGTAACAAAAGGTTTACAGTTATAGGCTGACTTGAGAGTGAAAGAATGATTAGAGAAGAAACTACATATCAGCGATCAAACAGCGGTTATATTTCCATCTCTCTATTTTTGAGTGATCGCGGAAATCTCGCGGTTACCTGTCATTATTTTTTTATTATTATTATTAATTTAGTAAAATATTTGCTAAATAAACATTTACTTACACAGAATATTAATTTTTTACTTAATATCAATTTTCCTAACTATTTTCATAATCATTCTTGACAAAACATTTCATTATAGGTTATCATATTTAAATTTGACATACCGGACATATTAAACTTGTGTATTAAACTGCTTTCAACATCAGTTTTAAATTGAGGCTGTGGCCTGTGAGAGCAATAGTGGCCTAACCCACAAAAAATTCAAAATAGAGAAACTATAATTTTTGCAGTGAAATACAACTTTGTTGTCAGCTGTAATAATAGGTTCTGTGATATTAGTTTTAAATTTCGCAACTGTAATATTAGGTGTATTTATTTATTTAACTTTCCATTTGAGGGCTTCATGCGCTCCGTGCGTCTGAGAGTTTTTAAATTTTGCGGACAAGAGCGTCTCACACTTGATTAACAAGAACTAGAAAATATTTGGCGTTTGTAAGACGTTTTCTACCTCAAAAACAAATAAAAAATGTAGAACGCGTTTGACAAATAAATTCAAAAATTACTGAATTAGGCCAATGGAACACAGCTTTAGAGTGTTTTATTAACTGCTTTCCCGTTACGTTCTGACAGACCCTGGTGCACGCCAAGGCAAGATGCACTGCGTTCCCGTTACATTTTATAAAGTGGGGTAACTTGTCTTTCCCCTTCCTCTTCTAGCCCCAACCTTTCAAGCGGAGCGAGTGCACTTGCTCATTTGATTGGCTGGTTTACGCTTTTTACGCTTTTTAAAAATTACATCTGACAGTTATAAATACAGACGTTAATTAATTAAAATATATATCAGAAACGGGCAACGAAAGAAATTAGAAATCAAATAATAATCACAATAATGTAAATAATTACTAATTTAAAAAAATCTTAGCGAACGCTACGACATGTTCCCATAAAAGTGCAATACGCTGCAGTGTAACTTGCACTGGCGCGCGCTGGGGTAAAATTACAAATTGTTGTTTGGGTTGCCCGAGAAATGTACATATTGGTGGTTTTGCTGTAATTTTGTGTACTTAACAGTAACGTCTCTCGTGAATGTACAGTATTAAGTAATAAAAAATACATACACTGGTTGAACAATGCCCAACTGACAGATACAATTTTACGCTATAAAACAATGTTATCTAATCAAATAACAACGGCGCTCTGGCTCAAGACGGACAAGAATAAATTATGATAATTTGTAAATAATGTAATTCATAATTATATGTATTTTAATGTTTTTAATTATTATTAGGTTCTTGTTATTAATACCATTTAAAAAAGTCAATACCAATCCTTTCCGGACTATAGGTTCTATTAGAAGGCATGTTGTAAAATCTGTAAAGCAATCGAGTGAATTCTCTGACGACGACGCCATGCCGATTTGATTGAGGAGTGTTGATGGGTGGGTAGAATAGTGTTAGCTTCCACGTGGATTATTTCCAAAATACTTTTTATTAACGGGTAGATTTAGGGTTTTCCGGTCCTTCCCAGGTTTTGGGATGCTGAGTAGGTGAGATCCTTTTCAAAAGTGTCCTCACTAATTCAGTCAAACGCAGTTCAACGGTGGTTTGTCGTCAGTGTTCTCCAAAAAGTCATTGATTTCTCTGTGGAATCTTTCAAAACTGATATTTTTTATTTTTTTATACATTTAATTTAGTGTCGAAAGCAAAACGTCCTTCAGCTGTCACAGTACGCTTTGCATCTTTCACTCACATGATCACTTGCTACTCGTTAAACACTCAGGCAAAGTATTTTATTGGATTAACTATTACATTACCAAATTTTAGTTAACTTAGCGTATGGACTATCCCCCGGAATTAGGTCAGCTGGAAAATCTTTTTTCTAACTAATTTGTACTGTTATATACAAAATTAAGCTAAGTGCCCCAGCAATAATTAAGAGGAAATAATAGTAGTAGCAATAAAAGTATATTTAATTTATAATATATTTGCTGATATAATTCAATATTTAACTTGTTTTTGGAAGAATATTCTCGTGAGAACCGGCATGTCTATTTTTTAGAATATCTGAAAAAGTGTAAATAAAATAGAAAGATATATTCTACAATAATTTATAGTTGAATTATGTTATTTTTCAGATTTCTTGAAGGTTTATACTTTTTATGATTTTATATTTAGGTTTCTGACAATAGTTTAAAATTTCATAGTCGAATTTTGCACTTTTCAACATGAACTGTTTTGCCAGTTTGCTGAATTTAAAATTTTATAAAAAAATAAACCTATTAAAAGTTTATAACCGGATTTTGGTGCTTTCTGACAACTGTTTAAAATTTCAAATCCGGCTTTTGATGTGTCAACATTTCATCAACAGAATTTTGCAGTTTTTAATTAGCCAGATTTTGTTATTTTTGACATTTTATAAATAGAAATTTACACTTTTCAACAATTAATGGCCAAATGGTGCTTTCTATTTTGATGTTTCAAAGCCGGATTTTGCCAATTTAGAAATTTTTTGAGTAGAATTTTACATTTGTGAACCGTCTTCTTTTTGGTACATTTTCCCAATATTTTGATATTTCATGACCGAAAAAAATATGATTGGTCAATCAAGTATCTATAATGCAAAAATGGTATTATTTAATTTGTCAACATTACGAAAGTTTTTATATGTTATACCAATAATGACACCTGAAGTAAATAGACCAGTATGGACGCACATGCAAGTTTTGTGCTTTAATTGCTGTAAATGAACAAGAGGTTTTTTGAATATGTTTCAATATTTTAAGTACTATCAGTATCAGCTAAAACCAAACTGATTAGTCATTCACAAAAATAATAATAAATTAACAATAAAATAAAAAGCCTATAGTACATAAGAATTGTATAATATACATAATCTATATAGAACACATTAATCAGCTAATTTATCACAAGAATCAAGTTCTTGTTCTTCAATACATATTTCATCATCATAATCTTCTATTACTTCCAAAGGTCCTTTGGTTACTATTATGCCATAATCCCATAACTGGGTAATAAGAGAAATCTTTTTTCCTATATCTTCATGTGGCAATTTGTCTACTGAAATATAATCAGGATATATATTTAATAGATTTTCAATAATTGGGCACATTTCAAAGTCAATTGAAATAAACTGTTCATCTTCATCATGATACACCTTAGAATTTTCAGTACTATAGTATAAATTTGCTTCATTGTTCTCAATAACTAGACGGATAGCATATCTACGTAATAATCGTATTTCAGTATCTGGACTCATTTCACTCCTATAAACATAAAAGTATAAATTAGTACATAAACCTGAATATTTATTTGAAAACTGCCCATCAACATAATTTCAATGCCGATTCAAATAAGAATGACAGTATGAACAAACTTGTACTAAATTTTTTATGATCCTAGCATAAAGTGGCATTTTTCAACTAACAAGTTTGAAACCAGATGGCATTACAATTGTTAGAATGCAGAAAACACAATTTGCATATTTTTTAACCAACCAATAAAAAATACTCTAATACTAAACTTTAGTAAATGTTGAAAATTTGAAACATAACAAGATCTATAAAGTAGTCTATAGTTTTTTTCTTTCTGAGTAATCAGTAATCATATAATAAGCATAAGTTCATTGGTTGTTAATTAATTTCTTTGCATTGTACATACATCCATACATACCTAGTCACGCCGTTCCCTTTCGGGGTAGGCGGTAACACCGTAAGTAAGTAAGTAAGTAAGTAAGTAAGTAAGTAAGCAATTTACGTGGGCAAGTAAAACTATTGCAAGTTACTATACGAGAGTACTTGCAAATGATTTGCGCAATGTAAACAGTGTCCGAAAGTTCTCTACCGGCAAGTAGCACAACTTGCGGCAAGTAGTTGCAGCATAAATCGATTGCAGGTCTAAACAATTTGGGACAGCGCTCTAGTAGAGTTAAAAATTATTTTGATTTTGTTGAAAGTTGTGTGCAAGTAAATAGTGACGTGTCGTTCGCAACCGATTTGTTTATTTCAAACGTGTATACGCCCATGCAATTGGCATTTGCCGAGATAAATTGCTTTTAAAATTTGCTTATATGTAAACGCTAGCACAAGTTACTCTCAGAAGTGCTATCACAATTTACTATCCCGTGTAAATCAGGCATTACACACTTTCTTTGCTTCAGCAATATCTATACATCTAGTCATCATGCATTATTCTTATCACTTTTAATTTTTCATTTTTGCACGCATTCATCTACAACATTCAACCAACTTTTACATGTTCTACCTCTGCATTTTGATCCAAATATATTTCCATCATAGATTTGCTTTGTTATTCTATCCTCACTCATTCTCTCAACATAGCCAAACCATACAGCAGAGTTAGTGTCAAAACACAATACTTCATTCTTTGGAATCATACACATACTTACGACTACTTTTCGCAATGCATTTACACGTCTCTCAATTTCTCTATCTAAATTACCTTTCTCAATCAATTATTTAAGTGCAAAAATTAGGTCCGTGCAGCCCCTACCTGACATAAAACCATACTGCACTCCCCAAATCTTCTCAGTCGTTATTTCACGCACTCTTTCAATCATTACTCTTCCAAACACTTTTCCTGGGATGCTCAATAAACTAATAGCACAATAATTTTTGCATTCAGTCTTACTGCCATTACCTTTGTATAATGAACAATCCCAGCATCCTTCCAATCATTTTGCATTGTATTTAAGATCATTTATTTAACTAACTACCACAGGGTGTCCAGGGAGGAATAGTAAATATTTTAAAAGGTGATAGTATGAAAAGTAAAATAGTTCATACATCCAATCAAAATTACTGATCAAACTGAGACAACAAGCACGCAACACCCCAAATAACACCTGAAAATTGTATCCTGGTGCTGCTCGATGTTACAAATGTTTATACCTGTTCACCAAGCATACTGCAAGTCTTTAAACATAATAAAAATGCACATAATAGCATTTCTTTGCAGGTTTTCTATGATGTTAATTTTATAGTACCAGATTTAAGAACATTTGCTAGAGTTTATATTAAATGTGAGACTAGACAATACCTAGGAGTAATATTTCTTTTAAACATGCAAATGAAGATAATGTGAATACATTTATTTACTCAAATGAATTGATAATTTATTCAAACTCAATCGAACAATCACATTATTTTGTCAGTAAAATGTAGTATTTCAACATACACACAAAGAATTGGTATACATATTGGTGTTTTACTCAAATAATCTATAAATGAAGCCAAACATGATTTTACGTTTCTTAACACCTTTTTTGGGATTCTTTAAGAAATTAGATAATCATTAGAAATTCGACATATGTTTATATAAACTTACTTTTTTACTATTCCTACCTTGTATACAAATAACATTCATTTCTACAATTCTCAAAATATTATTAACCCTCTAATGCCCCAATTTTTAATCTTCATCGACATTGAATCATTTGTTTACACCTGCCAGGTATGGGTACATTTTTTTGCAAAGGAGAGTTTTGTGTGCATTCCAATATTGTTTACAGTTTTTCCAAAAATTTGTGAATTAAGAATAAAACATATTTGAACTTTACGTTATATGTTATTAAGTGTACCCCGTCTTGAGACGGCTCTGGGCATTAGAGGGTTAATGAAGTATCCAAAAGTATCAGATTTCTTATTTAAAATATAGTAGTAAATTAATATTACCTGTTAATAAGTTGTCCGTTGACTAGTCTTTCTCCATCATATTTTGATGAAAATTCTTTCTCTTCCAGATTTAATACAGGGGGTACAGCATCATACATAAATTTGCGTCCTAATTGGTCAGCTGCATCATCAACAGCTATATAATTACAAAGATTTGTAACTAATTTTTCTACATTCTTAAAAATACTTTTTCTCTCTATAGTGTGCTTGTTTGCATTTGTAAAACCCACATGTTTTAAATATCCTAACGGAAGACCTCTCCTTAAATAAGTTAAAAACATGTAACATATAGATCAAATTAAAATTATTAATGTATACCTGTATTCAATATCTTCACTTGCTGCTCTATTCAACGCATCTGGTAATATTTTTTCTAATAAATCAACATAAGAATTGCGTTGATATGTTGAAATTGTGATGTGTAAAGAATGCATTTCATCATCAGTTTTAGCTTCATGAACAACTCCTCTAGGAAAGTATAAGATTTCTCCTGCATTTAAAGTTATTTCTGACATTAGTTCACCAAGGTCTTCTCTTTTAAAATCTTTACTAGAGAATCTTGCAAGATTATCAGAATTGTACCTAAAAATATTATTAGATCATTTTCAATTTTGATATATAAAACGTAATATTTTAAAAATAAAGTCAATATAACTGAAAACGATGTAATTCAAGAAGTAACTATATTTAATTAAAGCAAAATGTAATGGTAATAAGGTAACAGTAAGCCATTTTAATTTCTTAAAAATTATGCCAAGCAAATAGTGTCCCTTTCTCTTTCGACTCTTCTGACACTTCTGTTAGGTCTCTAAAGTTTGACATTGTTAGCTAATCCAGTTTCTTCAAATTTACTAACCCCCTTTATGACATGAGCCGATAAAGAACAACATAATATTATAATTTCAAAATAACAACATTTTCAAATCTTCCCTCTCCTGTGGTCCACTGTAACTAGAAGTTCGCAGTTTTTGCTCAACCCGTTTAGGGTTTGAGCCAGGCCAGGCTTTAAATTTGCCCACCTTGGCCCAAAAGACAAACAAGCCCAAGCTTTTACATTTTGTGAATATTTAGTTTAGTTTCTTTTTTATTACTCAATTTTTACTCTATAAATAATTATTTTATTATTTGTAAATGTACAATACAATATTAGTTAGTGCATGTGCATACAGCTAGTACCAGACAAAAATAAGGTCTCAGAAATTAGCACAAGAACAAGATTTATTTCATGTTATCAATTACAGAGAATTGTTACATTTGTCATTACATAATACATAAAATGCCACTTGATAACTTACTTTTAAAATACAATAAAATAAAATAACATACTACATACAACAGTTTAAAATAAGGCAAATCAATCAATTCAACTATAATAAAAAAGGTAAAAAGTTATACAAAAAGTTAAAAAATAGTTTTAAAATCAAATTGTAAAAAATCATTCATGCTATAGAAACAATTACTTATTAAAAAATCCTTAACCCAAAGCAATAACAATTTATCAGGTTTTTGTTTTATATTTTTAGGCAATTTGTTAAAAAATTTGGCGCAGTAGTAATTCGAACTGTTTTGAGATCTTTTCAACCTGACGGGATTTAATTTAATGTCATTTTTTTGCCTTGTTAAATGATTATGATTGTCATTTCTATCAAACTGATCTTGGTGTTTTAAAAAGAATTTAATGCTTTAAATGTAGATGGACGGCAAAGTTAGAATTTGTTGTTCTATAAAAGTAGCTTTGCAGCAATCACGATAGCCAGTGGCGTTAATAATTCTGACAGCTTTTCTCTGAAGTGCAAATAAACGAGTACAAACTGCTGAATGACCCCAAATAGATATTCCATAACTTAGATGGCTATGACATAAAGTGAAATAAGCATTTCTCAAACAAACCACAGATACACAACGTTTTAAACACCGCAAAGTAAATATTGACTTGTTAAGTTTGTTTGCAATATATTCTCCGTGTGTTATCCAGTTTAGTTTAGAGTCAATCTGAATTCCTAAAAATTTAGTTGATTCAACACATTTTTGATGGGCAGTTTTTAGGGAGAATAATATTGTTTCTGATTTGTTTTGATTCAGAGACAGCTTGTTACTTAACATCCATTGTACTACCTGATCATTGTTTAGTTTGCTATCAGTTTGCACCTGCTCTACAACATTTCCTGATGTCAGTATGCTAGTATCATCAGCATATAATATTACTGAACCTTTTAAGCTTAAATCTGGTAAATCATTAATATATAATAAAAAGAGAAGAGGTCCCATAATCGATCCTTGCGGGACACCAAAACCCAAGCTTTTCTCTTGTGATACAGCACCATTACATGAAACTACTTGCCGCCTTTCACTCAAATATGACATTATTAATCTACAACTACTTGGGTGCAGATTATAGCAATATAGTTTTCGCAACAAAATATCATGGGAAATACAATCAAAAGCTTTACTCAGATCCAGAAAACTTCCAATTAATATTTCGCTTTTTTCAAAGCAGATACCGATATTATTAACTAATTCCATAATAGCGTTAGTTGTTGAAAGATTTTTATGAAAACCTTATTGTTTTTTGCTAAACAGATTGTGTTTTGTAAAATAATCCGCTAACGGTAACAAGGAGATTGGCCTGTAATTGGTTCTATCACTTCGATTGCCTTTTTTAAATACAGGTATTACCACTGCTATTTTTAGTAAATTTGGATAAACCGAATTTACTATGAGGTCATTTATTAATTTTGTCAAGGGTACTACAACTAAATCCATAATT
The DNA here is from genome assembly GCA_963932245.1 of Tachinus rufipes. Classification (NCBI taxonomy): domain Eukaryota; kingdom Metazoa; phylum Arthropoda; class Insecta; order Coleoptera; family Staphylinidae; genus Tachinus; species Tachinus rufipes. The sequence goes on along the minus strand of OZ010745.1, from coordinate 62,091,982 downwards.
GTTTTAATTACTTCTGTTGTAAAGCCATATTTGTCTTTACTTTTAGAGTATTTTAAAGAACTTATAGTATCCCTGACTTCATTAAAAGAAACCTCAACAAACTTAAAACATGGACTGACACAGTTAAAATTATACATAAAAAATAGGGGATCTATATGTATCACAGAGATTATCACAGGTTGTTGTTCGTTTTGTATTTATCACATCCCAAATAGCTTTGTGTTTATTTGTAGAATTATCAATATATGCTTATATTGATTCTTAGTGTCAGTTAAAAGTTTTTTGTTTTCTGAGCTTTTGAAATATTGATACACCTCATTTATTAAATTAAGAGAATTCCTCATATCACTGAGACTATCGTTAAACCAGTTTAGTTTTCCATTGGTTTTATTATTTTTCATTCTACTTTCCGGAAATGCTTTATTAAAGCAATCAAACAAAACATTAAGAAAATTGTTAAAACTACTTTCACAGTTATCAGAACTACTACATACTAGCATACGTTGTTTCTCTTTTCCAGGTAGTACAATTGAAAAATGAAACAAACAAAATTTTGACCAGCTACATTAAAAAAAATTACTTTATTTAAAAACTAATTAAATGAAAATTTGTTGATTGGTTTAAGTGTGCAGTGCATTATTCACTACAATAATTTACGTAGTATAAACGTTTATGTCGATGCCATTTATGTTATGAATATAAACTAATATTTTTATAAGAACTATTAATTCTATTTATATAAAACATAAAACATATGTTAATTCATTGTCCAGCCGTTTGCGTCCACTGCAGGGCAGGACATAAGCCTCTTCTCTGCTGGCAACTTACATTACAAGGGACCTACAGTTTTAAGTGGATTCCGAACCACTGGAGAGAATTATCACTCCTCAGAGAAGGTTTTTAGCCGTAAAACCCCACGCTGGCAAGGCGGGTTGGGGAGTGGGAGAGCGTATAGAACGTGAAAAGTATATCACGGTATATGGGAATCGAACCCACGATCTTCGGTACAGCGGCCGGATGCCTAGACCACTGCGCCACGCTCTCCTTATGTTAATTACACTTGTAATATTATATTTGTCGTTTTCTGGCAAGCTTACTTGAGTTACCTAAAAGTATGTTCTAGTTACATCCGACGTCATAATCTGACGTCACAGAAAGTTTACAAAAAGTTAATCGGTAGAAAACAAAAAGTAACTACTGCTTTGTTTACAATTAAAAATGATAATTTTATAACCAACATATCATTATCTAACAGAAAAAAACCTTATAGTTTTTGTCTATATAAATACATGTGCAATGTTGCATTGCATTAAAGTAAATTATTTTAACGCAAATTTAAACATACATCAACACGCAGACCTTACTATTTTCACATACAAAGATCCAGATCTCTGTAAGCTTCAGTAACATGTTTTTATGTTAACAAAGCATACTTGAGTAAGGTATGACGAGGTTATCAAAATACGAGTAAGGCGTATCTGAAACTAGCCAAAGCTTACTTTTTTCACCAGAAAATTTACTTTATAAAACCATAATAAAAAATAAAGGCATTATATTCATTAAAAATTAATAATATAATCAACATGCATTTATAATCTAATTTGGTTTTTACATTTTTGCAGCATTCTTTCCTTTTATCAATTTTTACAAAAATATAATTAATAAAATTTAAATATGGCTGTCACTCCGTTTACTCTGTCTCACATCTCGAGTTTGTGCATGTAGAGTGAACTCTGTATGGGTTCCTTTGCTCTATTTAACAATGCTAAACGTGTAAGGAGTAATTAAAGTTAAAGGAGCACGTGGAGAAAAATAAACAAACAGTAGATGTAACTTTAAAAGTTTGTAAAATACAGAAAAAATCACAAATTTGATTGTACATTAAAATTTAAAAACTTGTTTAAGTTTTCTTTTATATTGACGCAAAAAAATTACGCATTAACAGTTCTAATAAAAAAAGTAAGGCTATATTATAAACGCTATTTCTCATATTTTTTGTGTTAATTCTAAAGAAAAATTAAAAATGTACTTAAAATATACAATAAAATTGATGATCATTTGTGCATTTTACAGACTTTTAGTTTTATCTATAATTATATGTGTATAATTTTTGTCAGTGACATATTGGCATTACATATGTATGTATATACGATACTTGTTATTTATTTTTAAATTACAAACAAAATGGCTGCAATAACATAATTTGCGTCATCTTGCGAATGCGATTTGGGATGCAATATATCCATGACAACTTGGCGTATTTTTATAAACTAGACTATTATTTGAATCAAATTACTTTTAAATTACTAAACCAGAGGTTCCGACCTGAATCTATCAGTGCGTACATATGTCTCCCCAAAGCAATTAGTAATGAAGTAATCCGCTAAGATAATTCAAACCCATATCGTAAAGATACTATATCTATGGTCATACTATAGGCGCGTAGATTTCTTTGATCCGACAGCATAAAACCAACAAGTAATGGGACACTACAAAAGACCCATGTTGCGAGGTAATGTTACGAGACATTGTTGAGTTGCGGCACTTTGTTGCAAGTGTGTAAGCACTATAAGTTATCAACTTTGTTTCACAATATTTTAACCTTATCCCATTTTATCAAACAATTTTATTTCTAACTCTATTTAAATAAAAATTACTAATAAGTTTGCTTCAAATAATTGATTAGCTCTTTTACATTGAGTCATAAAAAGTACATTTAATCTCAGGAAAAAAATGTTCATATAAACGTAGGTCTTATCATCATTCTTTCATTGTTCAAAAATATGCTTTTAAAATATTTAATAAATAATCATATTTAACGAAAAATAAAAACCTTTATAGTTCAACTTTAACAACAAAAACGCCATGACTTCTTTATTTACAGGCAGGGTATAGTTTAATAGTCTATAAAATAGATTAAAAAGTTCCAATATTCTCATCTGTTTTAAACACTAGCATCATATGATATTATATTATTAATTTACTAGACGATTTATATGATTAAATCTAAAGTTACAATAATGCTCCAAACAAGTATTAAAAAAAAAATTAGTTTTGTTAAATACTTAGTAATGATGGAAAATATCTGATTTGTAAAAATGCAATTTTCAGGACTGATGTTTAATTACAAACATCATACATAAATAAATAAAAGCTATTTTAATTATGTATTTGTAAATATACTCAATTAATTTTATTATTATAAAATATAAAATCAACAATAAAAATTCAATCCTAATACAGTAAAGTCTGGTTTGTTATACCCGAAGTTTGTTATAAACAGTAATAAAAAATATTCTATGTTAAACGTAACGTAAGGATCGTTTTTACAAAAAAAAACGGTATGTTGACATATGTATGTGTATGAAGACCTACAAAATGTAAAAAAAAACGTTTAAAGACAATTTTCCCATGTTAATCAAATGAATAATTTGATTTTCCTGCAGGCACGCGAAAATACGGTTACCAATGAGTTTTAATGCGATTTGGAAAATAACAAACCCTAATGAGGGTATACGATGTACACAAAATACAATATTTCCAAGAAAATACCGCGCAAACCCATAAATCAGGGAACCCCAGAAAATAAACCTCAAAAAGTACGTTATAACAGGAAAATTGTGACAATTTTAGATATATTTTGGTTGGCTTTATCCGAAAGTTTGTTATAAGCGAGCTCACTATAACCAGCAAAAACTAGCGTTGAGTTTATGAGAAAATTTTCGTTGTTTCAAATTAAGTACATTATACCCGAGAGTTCGTTATAACCGGACTTTACTGTATATATTTCAAGCGCGCCCCTGATGCAAATCTATATAAATACGTAAATACATAATATAATTTTTTTTAAATACAAATTGTTTTCGTACCCTGGAGGAGTGCAGAAAATGTAGTCTACAAATAAATATCTAATCGGCTATCATGCACACTAGCTCGAGTAAGTTATGTTATTCCGCACAAGTTAGCGTACAACCTTAGTTCAACTATTTATCAAGAGGAGCCAGCATGTCAGACAAATTTCAATTTGCTTGGTTTCGTAGAGCCGCCCTTAAGTAATTCCTAAATATCACATAATAAAATAATTTTTTTTTTATTGTTTTTGCATTTGTCTTCAAAACTCTTTTAAAATTTATTCATTTAAAGCTAACGCGCATGTCATGGTTGGCTAGGTAGGGTAAAAATAACTCTATTCATTCCACTCTGTAATAACCTAACAGAAAAATTGACTCTGCTCTCCAAAAACAATACTCAATACTCGAATGCAGCTATAGTTTACTTAAAAAAAAAAAAAAAACTTGGTAAGCAGGAAAATACTTAAACTCAAAAAATTAATCATTCATAATTTGAAATGTCTACAAAATGTAGTCAACTACGTTATTTTTATTTAACTTAAAAGTACATTGAATAGCTAGAAGCACAAATTTCACTTATGCTTACAAATTTGGGTAAATATTTAAAAAAATAAAAAATATAAATTTTGTATATTTTTTTCTATTTTTTCATTTGTTTAATAATAATAATAATAATAATAGTCACTTGAAATTTAAAACCTTCACTAAAACAAATATATTCATCTCCTCCATAAAGTAAGCAAAATTTCTCAGAAACAAGCATCCAGGAAGTTGATTATTATTTTAAAAATGAATAAAGGTGTATTACTGAGATAAAGTAAAGTAAATATGTATGTTTCTTCAAAAAATATCCTACGTACAGACACCTACAATACCTTAAATAATAGTTGGTATTTGAGCTATGATATTTTCATAGACAAAATAATTTCGTATAACCTTTTAATTAAATCGACAAAATGAATAGTCTTATTAATTAAAATAAAAAAAGGTAAAATCTTTTAAATATTTGAGATATGTTTTTTGCACAAGTAACACCAAGAGAGAGCACATTAAAGAGATGGATCGAAAAGCAAATAAAGTAGTGGGACAAGTTTGGGGAATAAATGAAAGAAAATTTGAATGTATGAGAATAAAAAGACTTATGTTTGATAGTTTAGTTAGGAGTATGATATTGTATAAGTCAGAAATATGGTGTTAGAAGAAACAAGAAAAATTAGAAGCAATACATGTAGGAGGAAGTCAAAAAAGATAAGTTAAGAGTAGAAGCAGGAAAAAGAGCAATGAAGTATGAAGAAAGAATGAGACAGAGACACAAATGTAAAATCTTACAAGAATGCATGAAAGAGAAAATAAGAGCAAGAAATTAAAAAATTATTACAATAGAAATGGGTACGCTAGCCTAGAAATTGAAAGAATGAGAAAATCTGGGAGAGAAACATGATACAAAATAATGGAAAGAGATAGAGATATACAAAGGCAAGAAAGAAGAATGCGAGTGAAAGAGTCTAGGTACAACGCAAATTATAAACATATTATAGAAAGTGAACAGCCAATGTACTTAGAGATTAATAGATATAGTAAAGATAATAAAAAAATGATTGCAAGATTCAGATATGGTAATGAAGAGCGAGTGACAAGATTTTGAATGGAAGAGGATTTGAAAATGTGCAGAACGTGCAGAGAGATTAAGAAAACTATAGAACATATGTTGAAAGAGTGTAACGAAATGAAAGAAGAATAGATGAAAAAAAAAAGATATATTGAAAGTTTTTCAGAATTGGGATAGAATGGATGAGAGCAGTTAAAAAACAAAGAAAAGAAGTAGACAAACAGAAGAGAAAATATTTTTAATTGTGTTAATTAAAATTAAAGATTAGGTTTTATTATTTTGGAAAGTTATAAATGTATTTGTAAATGTAATTTTCAAGGCCGAAAAGCAAGAAATAAACGTATTATTATTATTAAAATATTTTAAATAATCAAACGAAAGACTGGTTTGCCATCTAAAAAAATATTTAACAAACAAAATTTCATTTGGCAAATATTAAGAAAAATTACTTATTTAATTTACACTAATCTATTATAATAGTTTTACCAAAACATTGTCAATTTTAGAGCTACGATAAAACTTTTTGTTAATGTACAAACATAAGCCAGTAGAAAAAAAAAATGTTTTCTCTAGTATTATTTTTTTACAAAAAAATATTTGAGCAGTATAGGTATCGTTTGATAATAGCTATTATTGATCGAACATAATTATTTGTTAGTATAAGTCTAAATATCAAGAAAAGTCACTTACTTAGGTTTATATAATTTCCAATGCTTCCTACCCTCCAATTGCACAATGAAAGCTTCGATATCATCATAATGTGGAGCAAACCCTTGTGATCCAGCTGGAGTCAGATACACATTCGCACCAACCATTGCACCAAAATATTCTTGCAAGGTAGCCAATATAGTTTGAATTTTAACATTGTAAGTTTGAGGATTTAAAATCCTAATAGAACATCCTTTGGCATAAGCATCCCAGACAATACTACATTTAGCTCTTCCATCTGGATTTTCGGTTGATCTTATCCCATCTTTGTAAGTTACTACATCAACATTACGACCAAAATACAAAGGATGCTCACGAAGCATAACATCAATGTCGTTAGTTGTTAAAACATGTTTGTAATAATTTGGCATTTTACGTGTAATATGTACGGGACCATTTTCCCAATATTTATCAAAGAAATCTCCTGGTTTAACCGGATGTATAAGCCATTTTAACAATTGTACAGCTTGTATATCAATATTTGTACTTTTTTTCTTTAAAAATGTATCAATAATATTTTCATGTGTATTAATAATAGTTTCTAAATCAGGTTCAACTAATAATGGAACCTCTTCATCACTTTCTGTATGACCGTTGGTAAATTTAGTAATACCTTTTTTATTTCTCTTTTTTTTGGCAATTGTATCATCAACGACCTGAATTAAATTTGCTCTTTTACGTTTAACAGATCCACTTGTATTTTCGGAACATGATTCTCTTGTAGAAGGAGAAGGAACTTCAGTAATTTTAGTTTTAATCTTTTTTGTTAAATCATTTTTACTTTCAGGTACTCTATCACTTGTATCAATTGTATCTATTGTAATACTTTGATTGGAAATCTTTTTATTTTTCTTCTTTTTCCCTATATCCTTATCAACAAATTTTGTATTTAATCTCTTTGTCTTCTTTTTAGATTTTTTTGTACTCTTGTACATAAGAAACGCTGATTCTGGCATGATAATAAGTTGTATGTTTATATGTAATTACGTTTTAATAACTCGTAGCTGTGCAATGTGGTGCAATGTTTATTTTCTAATCTTACAGATTTTATAAGTTTGAGGTTATGTCATCACAAAAACGTGTTTTTCGGATTTTCAGCCAACTAACTAGAGTGCGTTCGAAAATTTGGTTACACCATAGGCCTTTACTCTGGCTAGGGGTAGTATGAGTAGTGCCCTTCGAATAAGAAATAGTTGTTATTATATTGTATATAATTTTGGTTTTTTAGTATAATATCAAATTAATAAGTAAAATAAAGAAATAAAATGATAGTTATATATTAACTATCATCACATAAAAGTAAAATAAAATAAATGAATTTGATTGATAAAGAGTTTGTGAAGTTTTATTATCTACTTTGTCGAACGAATAATGCATTCTCCAATAAAGATACAACAAACATAGCGATTTTGGCTGACATTTGAGGTTCGACGTTCAACTTTGCCGGTGCATATCCGTCTATCCTACAATAAGGTTTTTCTGAAAAAGCGCGTTGTCAACAGAACACAAAAATCTGCACCGAGGGCACTTCAGTGCGCAAAGAGTGACAGCCGAAAATGCCAATACTTAACGGAAAATTACGAATATCACGTACTGCTGTAAACACTACTCGGATGTCAACAAATGCCAAGAGGTTATTATCGGTGACAAATCTGATTCACATTTGCATGAGGGTATACACATCAGTTGCTACTGGGTTGACACTTCTTCATGCCGATCGCTTTATATTATCAAGTTTGTTATCAACTCTAACTGTATTTCTTTTTTTGTTGCTTTAGATTTATGACGAAGACCTAAACAATAAAACTTGTTAATAAGATTGGAAAGCTACACCCTATAATATTGAGTATCTGCAATAAAGTTAATATGTTCTAATGTTGAAATTAATATATTTCTTAAAAATTGTCTCTATTGCATTTTTCCAACAACGCGAAAATGTTTCTGTTTTATATAATGAAGCATATATTTTGGTCAGAATAAGAACTAATTCATTTGCAAATGTTTTATGAATGCTAAGTGGAATTTTATCTATACCAGATGCTTTCAGATATTTAATTTAAGAACATATCTTTTTAACAACTCGTACTCTAAAGTGAACTAGAATCAATATTTTACTACTAACTGGCATTGTAGGTATAACAGTAGGAGAATTTGAGAAAAAAAAGCAGGATGCAAAACTATCTTTCTTGTTTTGAATTAGTTGGATAATTTTTAAGAGGAGATACTGAACAATTTAAATTACCTTGAATTTATTTTATAGAAGTTATTGTTATTTATAGAAAAATGACAATTTTGATTAGCGTAGGTCTAGTGTTTAATTTTAGAAGATATATTTTAAAAATCTGTTGTCTAAAGTGAATTAAATTCATTATTTTACTTCTAACTAGCATTATTGGCACAGTAATAAAAGGGTTTAGAATAGTAGAGTTAGATGCAAAAGTATCGACTAGTTATTTTATTATTAAGTTAATTTGTTTATTAGAAAAAAAAAACTAATATCTTGAAATAAATTTATTGTTTCATTAAAGTTTTTATTATTTATAGAAAGCTGTAAAAATTGAAAAGATGTAAATACCCCTAAATTCAATGAATTGTAGTGAATACAAATCGTGTATATTAGACCAATATTTTAAATTAGATTAAAAATGTTTTGCTGAAGCCTAACTAAGCTATTTTTAAGTGTTTATTAATTATATTTATCTAATTTGCGTTTACTGCAACAATCACAACAGATATTACTAATAAAAATCAATGTCGTAACCTCTGATATGAATAGCAAGCAAGGTTATAGAAAATTATTTTTCTGTTTAAAATAAATTTATTAATAATAATAAAACCGTTACCAATATATAAAGTTGTATAGCTCAATAATAACAAAAAACATGTAACTTTTTCTCATTTTCGCATTTGTATCCGTCAATCAAATTTAATTTAAATAATCTGTCAATTTGCAAAAAATTAATGAACGTGTTTGCAATATGTTATATATTAATGTGAGTATAGTATCACAATGCATGAAAGTTAGCAAAACGAAATCAAAAATAAATATTTATTATATACTTTTAGGTTTTTATTTACATTCCATTGGAACAACTTCGGATCTTTGAAGCATTTGAAGCATTCTCATCCGAGAAAAGTACATAGTGAAACAACACCCAACATAAAACTCACGGCAAAGCGTTCTTAATATTGACATTTACTTAAGTGTCATTCAAAGTATAGTGTTTTGGCAAATGACCTATTTTACTTAGAAAGTCAACACTTGATCGATGGACCTACAATAAATTTTAATTTAAGTAGTGAACATTTTGCTAGAATGATTGTATTTAGAAAAATTGTTTCAGTACTAAATAATAATTTACTGATTTATTTATTATTTTGTTATACATCTTTGCATATACCATAGCCTTAAACAATCTGATAACTATTTTTTACTCAAATAAATGTTATTTTAAACAATCGAGGAGCTTTACTTTAATACTATTAAAAGTCTTTTATATATTGAATTTATTACTACTTACGTTATGGCAATACATTGCACTACTATTAAGTGTAAAAAGTACTCTTGGGACTTTGTCAGTTCATCTATGGATGCGTCTTGTAAAAATTGGGAAACTCTCGCCGGCTTGCCGGAGGGAACTACGATGACGACACATGCACAACGCCTGCCAAGAGGTTAAAAATGAATGGACTAGAGATTAGAATACTAATATAGAAATGTCAAAGAAAGATAACATACACCAGGAAGGTTCCACTAGCGGGCAAGTTTTTACTACTCAAAAAGTAGTCTGTTTCTCGGATTCTGGGGGGGGAGCAAACGGATGGCCAAAGACGTAAATGTGGCAACAAAAAACACAAAAACAATTGGGGACTCTTTGAGAAACCCACGCTTGAAAAGATAAAGCAAGATCAAAATTGCTAAGTCTAAGCTTTTGGAAGCGGCCAGGCGTAAGCTCAAAACTAAGCCAATTAAGGCATCCGGTGATGACATCCCGGTTACATCAAAGACGCAAAAGCAACACAGCAGCAGCACACCAAAAATTGCAAAAACAACCGGCAAAAAAAACAAAAACAATAAAAAAACTTAAAAAAAAACTTTTAAGAGTACTGTTATATTGCACCAGCAATATTTCCAAAAGGGTTTCCCAAATGCTCCTTTAAGGGAGAATTCCTGAAAATTATATGTATGGACAAGCCAGCCAAACAATGGCTCCTCAGCACATTGACCAACAAAAACTTATTGAGACCAAAAAACTTCAGATCATAGATTTGAAAAACTTACCTAAACCAATAAGGGTAATGACATAAGTACCAGGACGCGTATTTCCGTTTGCGTGCTCACTTGGGGACTGCACCATCTTGAAATGAATACGGTTTTGTAATGTAATTTTTTCTTCCAAATCAATGTTCATTTCAGCACCACTTGCTTTTTGATTCATGCGTTACAAACGCAAACAATACTACGTTAAATATTACAAAACCATGCTTAATCTCAAAAATTACAATTAAAATTTCTATTCCCCCATTTACTTTTATTTTTAACTTTATTACTTTCTGAAAGTTAACCATCTTTCTAAAAACATACGTACTGGCCGTGAAAAACGTTTCTTCATAATCCTATTTGTTTTTGTGATTTTGGAAAATTTATTTTGATAAATTTATTGTGTTTGTGTAAGTGTGCCTTCACCTGGCAATGAACACATAGGTTTTCAGTTAAAGTTGACCGGCAATTGCCATTTAAACTTAATAAAATGACATAAACAAAGCTACTTAATATAGATGTAGTATTTTATTAAGTTGACGGTATGATAGATTAATAAAAACACGTGCATGGTTTTGTGGTATTTAATTTCGTTTGCGTTTAAAACGCATAATTTAAAAGCAAGCGGCGCCGAAATGAACACTGATTTGGAACAAAAAATTACATTACAAAACCGTACTCATTTCAAAATGATGCGGTCCCCAATTGAGCACGCAAATGGAAATACGCTACCGGGAGTACAGTTAAAACCAGCAACTCTCCTAAAAAGGTTAGTGGTGCAAAACACCATAATCACTGAGACCTGCGCAAGTGGTTAACTTAAAAAAAAACCTTCTAAAAAAATAGTTAGTCAAATCGGATTCTGTCCTAAGACAGCAAAAACATCACAAGAGCTGAAGATGATGACAGGCATATTTGTCAACTCTATACAAACGCTTTTGAAGAGAGCTACCCTAGCACTGTTAAACAAGCTTCCAACAAGATTACTTGATAAAACAAAGGTTTTGACAAAGCAAATATACTAGAAAACTGTTCAATAAAGCCATAAAGACAACCAAAAAAGAATTGAGAAAGAGATAATGTGAGAACGTTTAAAACGGTCTCACATCTTTGCGCAGGTTCTATGCTTACGGAAGCTCCTAATCAAGAAATCCTGGAATTGATAAACAAAAAGGCAAGTAGAAAAGGCTGAAAAAAGCAAAGACCATAATTAGTCAAAGCAACCTAAAATAAGGAACACATTCAAACCATTCAAGTCGCCAAAAACCAAAAATAATTTATTTCATTATGCTACAGAATAGGTTTGCAGTGCTGAAAGAGCTTCTATGCAAGATTCTCAGAGCAAGTTTAGCATTTTCACAAATTTGAAGTGGCTGAAGAGCGGCCAAGGTGGTATTTTACCAAAACCGGGGAGACCTACGTATGCCCTGGTTAAATCCTACAGATCAATCAACATAACATCTTTTATGCAAAAATTATTAATAAAAATAGTCAACAGGTACATACCACCAACATCAGTATGCTTACCAAACGGGTAAATCCTGCAAACTACTTATACACCAGCTAGTCCAGAAGTGGAAAAATACTGTTCAATGCAAAGAAATTAGCTTTGGGTGCTTTTCTGGATATTGAAGGAGCATTTAACAATAATATTTTCAAATTTATTGACAATAGAAAACCAAGAAAGATTCTTTTGTCCAACACTAGGTCAAGTTTTTGATTAAGAATGAGACTGTAACCGTAACATTATATGAAAAACTGTAGGAGTCAAGTTGCCAGCGGGTGCCCACAAAAAAACGTACTTTTACCTCTACTGTGGTGTTTAGTCATAGATGACTTACTACAGATAGTCAATGACATGGACATATTTGCCCTAGGCTACGCAGGTTATCTTACTATCTTTGAATAAGAAAAGTTTGAAGCAACCGTGAAACATAATACAGAATGCACTAACTATCGTAACAAATCAAGAATTATCATGTTTACAAGACGGCAAAACACCACAGACCTAAAAAACTTGAAAGTTTATGAAACCACGTTCCTAACGTCAAAAGAAGTAAAATAGCCAGGGCTAACGCTTGACACTAAAGTAAACTTTAACACAAGATAACAACAAAAATCATTTGGGTGCTTTTTGCAACCAAAAAGATGATTGGACGTACATGGGGACTAACACCTAATATGACCAGATGGTATTATTATTACTAACGCCAGTTAAGCAAGACAAGTAGCATACAGACTGTGCATAAATAAACAAATTATAAATCTTGGAACCCAATGGTCTAACATAATAAATGTGTTGCACAAGGAAAAAACTCTAATGATAAGGTAGGACTTTGTAAAGAGTCACTGCATCAGTAAAAAATTTGATGTGATAATACCACAGCAAAACAAATGGAGAAACAATAGATACATAAAAACAGTCAAAGGAATAGTTCCAAGTACACAGGTGGGGACAAAATCCAAATAGGCACTAGAGCTGAAATCTACAAAAACAAACACCAAAGAAAGAAAATTTTGTTATCTCGGAATAAATTCTCAATGTCTCAACTTTTCAAGCAATTGATCAAGTAGTGCGCCAACAACATATTGAGAACGGACTAAAACCTAACCGACTGATAACTATCATGTCAATGAGTCAAACGGCATTGCAAGCAGTAATAAAATCCAAACTGATTATGATCTGCATTTACAGTCTGGAAGCAGTGGCCACAAACTTGCCAAACAAAACAAACAAAAAAGACATTTACTGGACCAAAACCTGCTTAAAAAATAATCCGCAGCAGATTTGAGACAAAATTCAGCAACCTGTAGAAAATATTAGACTGCAAATGCTCACAGGACTAATTACCGGACACGGACAATGTAAACTGAACAAGTATTTGCATAAAATGAGAATAGTAATGTACCTTCTATGCCGCGGGTGTATAAAAAAAAACGCAAAACTTACAAATAGTAACCTTCAGCCATCTTTGGCAAACACAAACTAACCGCAGATGTGCTAAAAACAACTTATTGGTTAAATGTACTAAACTTTATTAAATAAACACAGCAGAAGTAAAACATCAGAGATGTTGTAAGGTTTTCAGTCAGTAAAAACTTAATACTACTGCCCGTTTTTTTTTTAAAATTAATACTAACTCTAATTTCTCATAATATAATACTTTAGGTTTTTACCACATCGGGCAACTTAAATGTCGTCACAAGTGGCAGCACCAGCTTATGGCTCTTACTACACCGGGCAACTAGTGGCACAATCAACAGGCACCAGGGGGGTTATTTAAATTAATAGTGGCGTTATTAAAAGCAATAAACGTATCGCAAATGTTGTAAAATAACCCACAAGTGTGGTTAGCTCTATTACATGCATTTGGGATAGTGTTGCCATTTTGGTTGCCCAGTGTGGTATAACCTATGTTGTTAAAAAATTAAAATGTGCTACCTTATGCAAAACCTTTAAAAAAAGATAGAAAAGTCATTCCTATCAACTACATTTTTTGAACACTTAACAAAAGGCATGATAAAAGTGGTTGGTTTGCTTGAAAGCTGATTATACCAGCTTAAACAACAAATAAAAAAATGAAAAAAATAAAATTTAATGACCACTTTACATAATTGTTTATCATCTAAAAAAACTTACCAAGCTGTGAACAAATGTATCGGACAAGCCTTATGGCCAAGTCCAATATTTACCAATTTGTTTCAAAAAAATGATCTTAAGTTATTAATAAGAAAATACCATAAAAAAGCATTAGTACAAGTCCAGAAATATTACAAAAAATTACTGTAAGAAATCTTATGTTATGAAGTTTGAAAAGCTTGTCTTAAAATATTTCGTTACCGAGATGTTTATTAGTAATTATTTTACAATTTTGTTATAAAAATTAAAGTAAAGTTGTAATTTTTATAGTTTTTATTTTTGTCAAAGTAAAGAAAAACATTGTCAATGTCTTGACAATAAGTTGAGTGTGATTAATAATTTTTTTTGGCACGTAAAATTTCCTATTTATTTAAGTTCAGATAAATTAAAATGTATAAGAAAGTACCCTGCTGTATCGTCGACTTGTTTTTACGATCAGCTTATAACTATATTATTTATATCCTACTTCCAAGAAGTATTGTGACGCAAGCGGGATCTATCATTTACTAATCAGACAACAACAAGAATTTTAAATAATCAATAAGTACCGGCTATTTCCCACCAAGAAAACGAAGGGTAAAATAAAAAACATTCTATAGATATATAAGTTTAAAATTTGTTTTAAACCATCAGTAGTGAAAACAATAAACATTAATATAAGAGTATATGCTTTTTGTATATAACATACTTAGTTAATCAAGTTAATTGTAATTACATTGTTTATATATTATGAAAATAAACAGCTTTATACACTTGTATAAAATTTATTAAAACGGACTTTCACAACTGTGAACTCATGACATCTATTCAGTGCCACGTCAGAGCTACGCACGCGTCGCTCTAATCTAAAAGCAATGTTAACACAGTTTCAAATATTTGTAAATAAACTTAAAAGCTGAGTCTATATTAAGTGCATTTAACTAAATTTAAAAAAGCCATATAAACGTTCTCTCCAAATTAATGGATAAGAATAAAGTAAAAATTTTCAAGAAAGCTATATGATAGCAAAGACATACTCCATGATTAAGAATACACAGTTTATTAAAATCCACAAAATACCTGCTACCGTATCTGCAACAGAAGCAACTATTTGTTTACTACCAACAAATATTTCAAAGTTTTCTGAAAACTATGAAGAATGGCTGCACTTTTATAATACATTTAAATCTTTAATCAACGATAATAATTCTTTATCAAGCATTCAAAAGTTTTACTTTCTCTGCACTAGACTAACTGGTGATGCTATACACATGTTAAACTCGTTAAAAATGTCAGCCTCAAATTACACCATTGTTTGCGATTTTCTGCGCTCTAGATTAAAAAACTAAAAAACTGTTAGTTACTAATCACATACAAACAATTTTTGAACAATCAACAATCTATAAAATAGCTCATTATGTGTTATGACTACTCATTGGCAACACAACCAAGCATCAAGGGCATTAAAATCAATGAAAAAAGTCTGGACCATTGATATCGACTTCTTAACTACTTGTTAACAACTAAACTAGATTTTGCGACTAAAAGAAAATAGGAACATTACATGCAAAACCTATTTGCCACACTAGAAGCAATGTCTTTATTATGCGCATCATTATCTATACCAACTAGAAAAGCAAAGGTACAATTATCCATACAACAAGCCACATGTGTTTTTTGCAAATGCAACCACTACATTTATCAATGCAAAGAGATAAAATTATCAAGTCAACAACTGTAATACAAATCAGTAATTTGCAAAGAAGATTGCAGCTTTAGTGAATTTACAAAACAACTTCCTACGTGAAAAGTTAGTAAATTGTTCAATATTAGTAAACTAAGAGCTACTTGTATATAAGTCATTAGAATCAATTCTACCACTAAAAGTACTCCGGCAACTGATATAAATTGTCTTATACTAAAGTAGATAACAAAACTGGCCGATCCAGAGTTTTACGTACCATCATCAATTGATCTATTAATTGATTTACAGTTTTTTTATTCTTTAATGTGCATGGGAAAAATTAAACCTACAAACCATTACCCGCAGTTGCAGAAAACTCACTTTGGCTAGATACTATCCGAAAACGTTTACAAATTTATAAGCAAATTTAAAAACTACGTTGTGCAACTTAACAACAGACAAATTACTTCAGAGTTTTTTAGATAAGTTTTAGAACTTAATTTTTTTTTTAAATAAAGCATACTTTACACCTGACAAGAAAAAGTGTGAAAAACATTTTTAACGTACAATTATATTGTAGAACTACTATTTCAACAACCTACGGCACCTCTATGTAATTCAAAGCTAATAGCGCTCCCCACTCAGTCAAACAACGACTAAGCAAAGATACCTCACTAAATGACAAATATAAAGCATTAATAAATAAATACATCAAACAAAGTTATTTAAAATCAATACCAACAACATATAATATAGTAGTTACTACTTTTCTCATTATGCTATCTTAAAAGAAAAACAGCATTACCACAAAATTTTGCGTAGTATTTGATAGAACCTACAATACAAGACAACATAGTAGCCATTGTCGTGCAATTTTAGCTACACCGCATAGTAATTTTAACGAATATTAAACAAATGTATCGATAAATCATTATATCAAAAGATCATTATAAATATCAGCGTATATTATAACGCAATAAAAGCTCAGAACCTATCACAACATATAAACTTTAGACTGTGACATTTGAAACATCAATACTTAACCACAAACTGTTTGCAACAAATGTCTAAAGACGGAAGCAACACATATCCTACAGAAATCTACATTACAGCTAAAAACTTTTATGTAGATGATCTATTAACAAAGACAGACTCTATTGCTGAATATATTATCATCAGATAAAGTAACAAAATTATGTGTTTCTGCAAGGTTTAAACTACACACTGTGACATTTGAAACATCATCAGTTTTATACTTAACCACAAACTGTTTGCAACAAATGTCTAAAGACGGAAGCAACACATATCTTACAGAAATCCACATTACAGCTAAAAACTTTTATGTAGATGATCTATTAACAGAGACAGACTCTATTGCTAAATATATTATCATCAGATAAAGTAACAAAATTATGTGTTTCTGCAAAGTTTAAACTACACAAATAAGCAAACAATAGCACACAAAGTTATTAAATCTACTTTTAAAAAAAATTCTACAACAAAAATATTGAAAATTCAATAAAATACTAGATACAATATTTTCCTAGATGCTTCGCCAACCATTTACAATCCTGTAATAACATTCAGTATTTATCACACCTGTGATGCTCAAACTCTAGAGAACCACCTCTAAAATTGTCGACTAGAACTTTGTGAAGCTTTACTATTAGCAAAACTGGTAGCATTCGCACTTCCAGTTTTATATATCAAACCAACCTACATATATTATTAAAGCAATTCCACTATTATGCTTTCTTAGAGTAAGACAACTAACAATCAACTAAAACCACTTGTCTTTTAAGTTTTATTTATTAACACCTTTATGACCAATTTGTGGTGCAGTTGTTGTGCAAAAGCAAAATTTGTTTAGCATAGTTTTGGGGTATTTTTGTGTATAGCTGCTTTTAAGTTCATAATTTTATATTTGTATACATTTACCGTTATTGTAGTACCCTTCGACATATATTCAATTAAAAGAATTATTTTAGTATTACAAAAAATAGCTGTTTTTTGCGTTATTGTTTTCTTGAGCGGTAAAGAACTGTTATAAACTTATTGTGTGGACTGTTGTGTTGTAAAAAGTTTCCAGGTTTTATCACCAAAAAATCGTATAAAAAAAGTTTTCATCTTAAGATAGCAGTAACATTCTCTTTCCAAATGTCGCCTACACAATTTTTGTTTGGGATTGCGCAGCTTGGCAGTGCCGACACTTTGCTTATTTTCAATTCTTGTTGTATATAGAGTTAAAAAAAATCCAATATTCATTTTCTCTAGCTATAAATGACATTTTTTTTGTTATCAATCAACACCAAACCTTCAACTTTGTTGATGTTTTTTTTATTTTGTGCTTCTAGAAGTAAAAATATGATAGATTTTCGGTAATTATGAATAAATTCTCTGCACTATTTGAACTATTTGCATCAGTATTTGACTTAAAAATAGGACGCACTGTTTTCTTCATACATTGGCACAATTCTCTCATAAATATTATTTGAGCTAATGTTTTCTTTTAATAAAAATTTTATAAAGCTTTTCTGTCAAAGTTGCAAATCACTTATTTGTTTTTTATGCTTAATTTGTTGAAATTTAATTTAACACATAATCAATTAAAAAATAATCTTTATTCTATAAAAGATAAAGCTTCTACAATTGTTGTATTTTAGTTTTGCAGCAAAGGTTTTTCTTAATGAAAACACACTGCTACAATAATAATAATCTTAATTTAACTATTTTTTCAATTATTTTAACTACTACAACAAACTTTTTTTAAATAGAGTAATTATTAGATTAGCAAATATACTAAGGACTTTTTCTTGTATATTTTAAATCAACAATGTAGGAACAAATCAAGAACTCTTGAGTTTTTGTTTTTACCCAAAAATTAAAAATAGCAAATTTACCACCCTCATTGTATTTTAGTTTAGATTAGATGTAAAATAGTTACTAAATTTATCAGGGAGTTTAACAGCTTTTAAATAATAATGTTCCATGTTTTTTTGGCTTGATTATTAAAAGTTTCTATAAATTACTATAATAATAAATTTGGCTACTTTAATTACATGTTTATAAATTATTAACTATTGTTTGTGTAGTTAAATACAACAAAAAGTATTTACATATTACAAAAAGTTGCCGAAAAAAAGAGTGATATATAAAAAATTGATTTAGAATAAAAAAAGAAAATGTATAAAACATAAAGAAGAGTAGTTCTCAACTAGCAGTATACACATCTCCTGCTATTTTTGGATCTTTACAAAGTGTCTGCAGTGTTTTTTTTAATAACATCTTTTTGAGTAAAGCGTGCTTCTTACTTAAGTTGTAAATTAAATTGACAACGATCGGTAACTGGTGAAGGACCTCACTAAAAAACTAACAACTCTAAATTTAAAAAAAATTCAAATTGTTTTGCTTTAAATAAAATTTGGTTTTGTTACATTTTATTAAGTAATAATAAACAGTTTATTTTTTTACTTTTTTTGACTTTAAAAATCTTATAACTTAACATAACTATTCTTAAATAACTTAAAATTAAAAAAACTAAAATATTTAACATTAATAATTCTAATTCTTTTTTTTTTGTTATCAATATTGTCCGTTTCATTTCTTTTTCATTTTTTTTTAGTATATTTTTTATTCTTATTTGTTCTTCTCTCATCTCATTGCATTGTTTCAACATGCGTTTTATGTTTTTTCTAGTTTCTTTACACACTTTACACATTTTCTTTTCCTTAAAGTTTGCTCACTTTCTCCTCATTTCCACATCTAAATCTTGCAATTATTTTTTACTTACATTTTCTAAGTAATTTGCATTGTACCTAGATTCATTTGTGTTTTTTGCTCTTGCACTTGTATATCTATATCTCTCATAATAATTTTATTTCATATACTTCTTGTATTAATTTTTATTTTCATTTTCATTTTTTTCATTTTTTTTTTCATTTCTGTTAAAATAATTTTCTCTGCGTGTTTTTATTTTCCACACACACATTTTTGTGTGTTATGCAAAATCCAAGACGTAGTGAAGATTATCAAAAAACGAAGAAGAGAATGGAGAGATGACGTTGACAGAATGACGGACAATAGGCTGCCAAAAATAACCAAAACTGTAAAACTTAAAACGATAACACAAAAGTTAAAGAAATAAATGTTTACATTTATTTTTTTTTTCTCAATATTTGTTCATACTTTATTACACGTTTTTTGCTTTACTTTTATTTTATCTGTTTTTACTACCGCTTTATTTGATTTTTTTGTCATGTTTAAGTGTTTATTATTGTTTGTACATAAATCATAATTTCCTTTCTTTTTCATTTTCAATTTTTTGATCTACGGTTTTCCCCATTTTCTAAAAATCGTCATTTCTGTTTTAATTATACTTTTTTAATCTATTTATTTTTTCATTTGCTTGTTTTGCTACAATTACCATGCCGTTTGCATAAACTAACGCCCAAATTTTTTTTCTGCACATCACAACTTCACCTGTGCCATACTTGGCATTTTTTTACATCTGTAATCTATGTTGCAAACAAACTAGAGCCAAATAAACTTGTCTCACACTTTTTGTAGTCCAAAATTTGTCACACATTTTATCATTCACATGGACCCTGCTAATTGTTTCACGTGTACAATTTCTATTCTTTATACAAGTTGTTTTCTTATTTCTGTTCTTTTTAAATGTACCCACAATTTATCTTTATTCGCGCTATCAAATGCCGCTTTTAAGTCTAAGAACAACATTCCTTTTTTTGTTTTTTTTACTATATATTGTAGTATGTATACGTTATCCAAAATTCATGTTCTTTTGGTAAATTTAGTCTGTCCGTCTGGCATCATTTCATTCATAGATTAAGTCAGAAGCTAGAACTATTTTTGCTTCATTTAAGCTACATTAAGTTCTTTGTATTTCCTCTTCCAGCAATAACCTTACTCTGTTGGCCTAGCACAAAACTAGCCTATGTGGTTGATGTAAGCTGAAACGTTTTTTAGAAGTATTTTTATATTGGCCATGTCAAGCCAGCAATCTTCTAACATGCGCGCATACAACTTTTTTCTTTTTTTTTGTTATTTTCTACTACATGTAGTATGTATTTGTTTTGTTCTAAAATATACTAAAATTAGAACAATACAGAAAAGATTAGCATGGTCCTTGCGCAAAAATAACACGCAAAATTGTAAAACATTCTACATTTTTTTAGGCGACCGTAGCACAATGGTCTAATGCGAGAACTGTTGTACAGGTAGCCCGGGTTTAATTCCCGGCAGCAGCAATATTTAATTTATCAAATATATTTTGACGAAGTCGTCTCCTTTGCAAGGCAATGGCAAATCAGCAAGTATTTGCCTAGTAAACTCTTTTAGTAGTGTGGTTTGGATTCTACGTTAAACTATAGGTTCCGCATGTTTGTGTGGAATTATTATTACACACCACAAACATACGAGAGGGGTGCCTACGCTCGTAGCAAGCACGGCACTATAAGAAGAAGATGTATGCGTTATCCATAAACTATCCTCTTTTTGTAAACTTGGCAGGTCTGTCTGGCAACTATGTTTACTGCACTTAAGTCACATCGGTCGACTTATCATAAAGCCAATTTATGTGATTGATGTATACTAGAACGCTTCTTGAAGGGGTTTTCTTTATGCTAGCTATAGTAGCCATGTCAAGTCTGCAATCTCTTAACTTAAACTCTACTGCGTAGAAGAGTGCGAGCAAGTGCATAACACATTGGGCTGTCTACATTACCCATAATATGCATGTGTTTCTTAGTTGAGAGTGCCTTGTCAAGATCCCTGTAATAGTTTTGCAAGTTTTTTTTAGATAGTCGCAAGTATAGTAATCTCAATAGAGCGTGGCTTATAGAATGTGTAAAATATTGTCACAAAAAAATGATGCCAACACAAGCAAGGGCATAAGTGCAACAAAACAAACAGTTTTTCTGTGTATATTAAGTTGCTTATTATACCAGCCACGTTGTACTAGTCGACCATTTTAAGGTTTGTGGCACTACCGTACATGAACTGACAACGGGTGCGTAAAGAAAGGCAAGAGCAAGAACATGATGGCATTTTAATATTAACATTTATGTAATTTTGGGCTTCTTTGTAGCAGAATTACTGCTCTACTGTTTGTTAAATTTTGAACGTTTTTACCACATATTTGTCGAGTTACTATTTAGATCACTCCATCGGTTATTTTGGCTATTTTGTTTTGAAGGCTAAGTAATAATATCAAAATGTCTTCATCGTGAGAGTAAACTCCCGTTCCAGAGCCACAACAAGTTTTTGACTCATTGGTAAATATCTGAAGATGTTTCTTATTATTCTCACAATACTTTTGTTGTTCATAAGTTTGTCTACTGTAACATCTTTTAAATACAAAATAATGGCATAATGTTTGTTTGCACTTCTAGAAAAAGTACTTAATTTACAGCCTCTTATAGAAAGCAACAGTGCCTGCTTTACCTTTTTTTATTTATGTCTAATTCTTCATTCAGTTTTTTTAGTAATTTTGTAATTTTTGCAAGCACTTATTTATTATTTTTTTGTGTATCGGACCTGCAAGACCTACTTCTCACTGACTAGAAAACTTTATTTGTTGTCTCACTCAGTTTTTCAATCAGATTTTCTGTAACATACATTCATGCTTTATTTTGTATTTATTTACACATAGCGCTTTCTGTTTTTTTTTTGTGTACATTAGTCAATTAGATTTTGTTTCTGCTTAAAACGTTTTGTTTATTTCTATTTTTTATATACATTGCTTTAACTTTTTTCTTGTTATTATTTTCAATTTTGAAATAATTTTTTAATTTTTCTTTTGAATACATACATTTTTTATTTTACTATTCTACATATTTTTCTACAGAGCGTTTTTTATTTATTTAGTGTACATTTTTACGCTTTTTTGTATTCATACACTTTTGTTACTATTTTTTTTTTTTTCTTCTTATGCTTCCATTTATTTACAATTTTAATGGTTTACCACTCTTACTCTTTCTCTAACCTTAAACTTGTCTATCGCTTGAGACGTTTCTTTATTTACTATTACCTAGTCAATTACAGATCCTTTTCTTCTTTTGAAGATATATTCTTCCGATTTATGTCTTTTTATATTTCCGTTCATTATGTCCACCTATTGTTTTTAATCGTTTCTATCATTTCTTTTTCTTTATTATTTTTTTAGTTTTTTTAATACTTTTTTGCTTATTTAGTCTTTTTCTTTTTAATACAGTCCTAGCGTTAAAATGTCTTCTTATTATAAGTTGTTTTCTTTCTTTTGTTTTTTGTATTGAGTTTCCAGTTCTGTTTTATTTGTTTTTTAATCGTTTTGCTGTACACTGTTTTTTTTTATTTCACCTTTTCTTTTTTCTTCCTTTGCAATATACGTTCATATTTTTTTCTTTCCTTGTGTGCCAATTGTCAATAAATATGTTGCTTTTTTTTAAATACAAAATTTATTTTATATGCATTTTTCACAACTACACTTTCTTTTAATTTTTTTCTAGTCCAGTTTTTTACTTTATCGTTTAACGTAATTTCATCAGTTGCACCTTTATTTAATCCATACATAATTACATTGTTTTTTGCTTATTTCTTTTTCTTTTTGTTTTTTTTAATTTTTTGTTTTAATAATTAAAATTAATTACAGATTCCAGTCCAACCCCTTACAGATTTTTATCACACCATTGTCATACAAATTCAAATAATTGATTTATGTGCTGTTAATCACAATAGTTAAATTTTGAACATAATTTGATAGATTTTAGAATATAATATAATATAATATACAAATTATTTTAATTTTCATAGCATTTTTTAGCGCATTAAAACTTATACTGCTATTATATTCCTATTTGCCTGCTACCGGATACGCCACTGGATGGCCGATGGGTAACTGCATTGGCAGCGCTTCGGCAACATTAGAAAATTAATGTGAGAATCAATTTAGAAATCTAGTAAAATCGACTAGTTTTATTTAGTTACGTTTTGGTACTTGCAAGTCATTATTTATTATTTATATTATAGACAATAATTGGGTTGTAACAATATTTTTGTATTAAAATATATTAATCATAATATTATAATTATTATTTGTAGTAAATATTATGCATATGTTATTAATTACATTTTTACAATTAATATTTATGTAATTATTCATTTAAAATAATAAATATATTAGGTTTAGATATAAAACAAGTTTTTTTTTTTAAACCGAAACCTCCCGCATAGTTCTAAATATATCGCTATAGTAACTCATTGTTTTGTGGTCACTTAATGTTATATACAATACATCAAATTAAATAGATAACATTTGGATATTTACTAATCGCGTTATATTTTTCCATAATTTGACCTTCATGATAATAAAAAAAGGAAAAAGTGACGTTGTAAGAAGACACCTAACCTAACTTTGTAACAAAGTTCGTGAAAAGTTTAAACAAATGAAATGAGATGGCCGGAGTTAAAAATGATATATTAAAAGAGGGTTTTATGGTGAAACGATCACAAAATAAGAAAAGATATACTCCAGTGAACTTTAAACAAAGGTGGTTTGTGCTTACGGATAAATCGCTTATCTATTATGATACTGATAATTTTGAGGTAAGCTAATTTAAGCGCGCTTTTTTTATCTCGTATATTTAATTAATTTGAAATTTTAATTATTTTTGTAAAAATGTTAAAATCAGTATAAATTACAAAATTTAAACTTGTATCCTTTAGTATGAAACTCGGCTTTATCAGAGATTCGAACCAATTTTGAAGACTGTACTAACAGCGGGAAATTTTTAAAGTCTGCATGTGTAGGAATAGGAATATTTATAATAATATTATGAATCGCAATAATTTTATTATGATTGTTGTTTAATTTATATTTAACTAAATATTATTTTAATTGTTTATTAATTAAATTTGAACTGAATTATTTCTACGACATTCTGATACATTTTTTTTTCATTTATACATATATTAAACTGAATGAATGTTTATAATATACATGCAAAAAGTAAAACAAAGAACACGGGCAGGTATCGATAAAAAAATGTTGATGCAGAGGGTTGGTTTTTTATTCTCACGAACGTTTCAATTTTCTGCAGTTACGGATATTTTAATCAAATATATGCCTATACTTTAATTATGCAATGAGTATTGTAATGATGAGTTCATTATGTAACAGTAATAACAATTTTATTATGGTTTATCAGTATGACGTCATGTACACGGGACGTCATGACATGATTGTGATGCCGGTTGTTAACTATCAATTTTTTAAATCGGTTTAAATAAATTTTGTCCGCGGTTTGCTTTATATCACTGTAACTGATGTGGTTATAATATCCGACATCAAACATATTCCCAACCATAAGATAATGATAAGCTTTAAAATTATTATTATTAATATTTTATTTATTATATCGACGCGTTTACTTATTAAAAAATATCTAAATAAGAGCAATTCCTGTCAACCATAAATTAAATTCGTCAGACATTTAAATCAAGTAAAGATAAAGAAATCTATTTGAATTTACTTTAAATATTAAAAATATAATTGTATGAAACACAATATCTCAGTTCTTCAGGTTTTAACAAAAAAATAAGAAAATCGTTGTCAACGTGGTTGATAGGAAATTCACAATACGTCATAGCAGCTATAAGAAGCATTGGCTGCGTTCAGAACGTCTCATCATGCGAACTGAACGCGCTTGCTGACTACCGTTGAGTCATCGTTTGCTGGTAGTGCTTGTCATTTTACTCATCATACATTTAGGTTCGCTTGCTTGCTGACAAATCAACTCGGCAGTTAATATTAGGAAAATTAATATATGTTTATGTTTATGTCGTTGATAAAAGTTTACACGGTTGGCAACAGTCTAAAATATACCGTTCAGACGGGCTCAGCGCTTAACTCCGATTGATGACTCAGCGCTTGCAACTGATGAGTTGTTTTGAACGCAGCCATTGTGTGTCTGATGGCATCTCATCTTGTCGAAACCACATACGCTAATTTAAAGCAAAAAGTACATTATCCACTGTATTTTGAAATTGGTTTTGTAATAACGGTAGTTATATACAGGGGCGGCTCTACCTACATCTTATTGTAACTTACAAATATGTTGCCGCCGTCTTTTTAGTTGTTAAAAAACATCAATTTTACTAAAACATTGTATATACCCTCAGTGCAGAATTGAAATAATAGTCGAAATTACATGTATCTCTCAGAGTGAGAGAAGAATAGGCGGCTTTATTCCATGCGATTGTGTTATTTGTTACGCAGTTATGTTCTGAGCTTTTGTTTTTTTGCTACAGGGAGTGGAGTTTTGTAGTTGGGACAGCCGTTACTTTCTAGAGTATGGCAAGGTCTACTGATTACATAGGTTTTGCTACTGTAAACGAAAACTCTTGCAATAAAAAAATATGTATACCTTTAAAAATTGTACTGTCAATTCCCACTGCACCTCGAAACTAAACCAAAACTTAGTTAAAGTCAATTATCACCACTAACCAAAATGGTTCCCTCACTACTAGAACGGTAATTGCTCACCAATACCAGAGAAAAATTCCCAACATATATCTGTATCAGCTTCCTCAAATTTAACCGATCTAGAGTTGCGGGTATTATAACTTTGGAGTGAAAAATGGCAACAGTCATCATCAACAAGAAGATGTTGTTATGGCGTTTTGTATGCAACATGTATTGACCATATAATACTCAAAATGCATTAAAGACTGCTTTTTTACATGTGAATGTGGCAATAGCAACTTGTTACCATGCCAAACTCACTAATACCAATCATACCAATCTACTGCCACTCCTAGACAATAACACTATCTTATTAAGAAAGAAAGCCAACACATCATCACCAAACTCTTAGAGCTGCACAACCTCAACACTATGTGATTCTGCAAGAGTTGAAGAGTTCCAATAGCGTGGATTTACTCAATAAAACCATAATTGTCACCTATTATACAATATAATACATTTTTTTTTATACGGCTCTACGGAGGTATTGGAAGTTCTTTGTGGTAATAAGACTGTAGGGTTGCCGTCTATTTTATCACCACTTTAGACATTTTGATAGAGAAACCAAAGTCCCTGTGCTTGCATACCTTGACAGTCAGGGTATTTCTGCACGGTTAATGTTGCTCGTTTTAATCAGCATCTCATCGTGCAAATCTATTCTTTAATTAGAACTGCACTCTGGGTGAGTACGTATAAACTACCCGCACTTTGTGTGAGCGTTTGGCGCAAAACAATTACAAACGATGTGCAAGATTTTAAGATGCAGGAAGAACTCCAACGCCGTGCAATTTTAACCCTGAGGCTGCTTAACTACCCATTGGGTTGTGTCGTTTCCTTACTACTTTCAAGAGATACTAACTAACTGCTAACAAATATAGGGCAAGACCTACACGCGACTGAATTGTGATTACATATTTTATATATTATGACTTATATATATTTTTTAACAATAATTGCAATGAGGTGGTTTAAATTATTTAATAAAAAATATTTGACAAATATGGACAATTGTGGCCCCTTTGACGTATTGCGCCCAAAAGAGCTTACCGCATAGCGCAGTCTCTGGTTATATAAAAATGTTCCTAATTTTAATTAATTTGTTTGCGAAACAAATGTTAAAGATTTTGAACTATTTTGGTTAAAATGACATATTTATTTTGTATTATTTATCAAATGAAGAAACATTTACCTATTTTTTTGTTTTATCACTATTAAAACTTGGTCGTAGTCTTTTATTCTCTACAGTCTACATAGTTTTGTATGTTTTTTTCTGGTTTTAAATACATTACAATATAATTTCTATCTAAAAAATTAAAATTACATTTTTTTGTTTTTTAAATATTTTCTATATCAAAATTTGACTATGATATTGCTAATTTTGAATTTCATATAATTAACTTTGAATTTTTTGGTCAAAGTAACTCTTTTTACACTTATCTGCAAACACCGTGTATTGTATTTTTTTCATTTTTATACATATTTGGGTGGAATAACAGCGTTATCAATATTTTTTTATAATATTTATTTTAACTTTTCTTAATTAATTTTACATCTGTAATGACTACAATATTGTAGTTTTACTTAAAATATTTTTTTAACCTTGTTTATCTAAAAACCTATTTTTTTAATTAAGGAGTTCCTTATAAATAATTGGTTCTAAACTTAAATACTTATATCTTGTTTATTATAAAATTTACTTTTTACTCGTTTTTTTCTTTTTCTTTTTCAGCTCTCTTCTGTTCATTCCTGAACATAAGTCTTTTTCATGCTTTTCTATATGGTTCTGTCCTGTGCTAATTGATACCTTCTTTTTCCTGTCTGTAGTTTTATGTTATCTACTTATCTTTTCTGCGGTCTTTTTATACTTTTTTTTGTCTGCCTTGGATTGTTATTGTTGTTTATCTGTCTTGGTATTGTCTTGCCACGGTCCTGTTTGTTGCCATTTGAGCTCTGAGATTCTTTTTACTATATCTGTTACCTTTGTTTTCTGACTGATTTCTTCACAATTAATTTTATCTTTAATGCTCGTCTGACACTGTGCATTTTTCTGAATAACTTTCTATATAGTTGTCTGTACAATCCAAAAAGGTATAGTGTCATACACGAATACAATTTTCTATGTAGTTTGTTATACAGAAATATATGGTAACATCATTTATTGTATAGTTTCTGCCCAGAACACAAATTCACATATGTAAACAATAATGGCGGCGCATGTAGTCAGCTGATTTTAATTTTAATTATTAATTCTACTTAATATAAAAATAAGCATGCTAAGAATGAGGCATTAGAACAAATATTAGAGGAAACTTTCAAATTATCCACAACAATAACCAAAATTAACGCAAAATATAATCTTGTAAGGGTTATTTTGAAAGGTTATGTCAACTCGATTAAAAGCGACATTGGCGTAAATAAGTAAATAAACATAACAATCTCGAACAGTTGACGCGATCCTCAGAAAGCAACCAATAGAATGCCGTCTTTCATTCATTTTTGCTATAATAAACTGCATAGTATCATACAGGAAAATATTAACTGTATACAAAATTATATAGAAACTACTCAAGGTCAATTTGTACAATCGACCATTTAGAAAGTTATACAGAAAAATGCATAGTGTCAGACGAGCATTAGACTGACACATGGCTTGACTCATTCGTCTTGCATTGGCCTTAGATGACTATTGTTTTTCTTTGTTTTTAGGCCATGTGTTGCTATAGGCCAGCGGTTCCCAACCTGGGGTACGCGTACCTCTGAGGGTACGCAATAGGTTGATTAAGGGTACAGAAAAATTTAGTTATAATGAAAAAATAAATGTTATGTATTAGAAATTAAATAGTGAAAATTGTACTTGTTAATACTTAAAATTTACGTTTATCAACAAATATGAATATTTCGCCTATTTTCATAATAAAAAGCTAGGGAAAAGAACACCCGTTTTTTAATTTAATGCGATTACTCACTAAATTTCTTAAATGAGGGGGTACTAGACTAGAGAAATGATATATCACAGAGTACGCTGATGATAAAAGGTTGGGAACCGCTGCTATTGGCAATACTCAGGTATTGAATACTTTACGCTTGATGTTGATTGGGATAGTATTGTTTCTAAGGATGTGGCATAGTCTGGTGAAGGTTCTGCTTTCCTAGTTTTATAACGTTCCCAAGGTTGCTTTATAGTTTCTACGGTGGTGTTATTTATAGTCATTCTCTCATCCAAGTTATTAATTAATATCTTGGATAGATTCATCCATAAGCCTGTTTGGTTTGACTTTATGTTTAGGTGTTTGAGCATGTTCTTAACTTTCTGGATATCGATGATTATTATGTCGTCTGTGAATTGCAGGTGATTCAGGAACATGTCGTCGATGTTTACACCTTTATTGTCCCAGTCTAGTGTTTTAAAAAAAATTTCTAACGCCGTGGTAGGCAGTTTTGGGTATGTAGTATTTTACTGGCTTACATTTCTTTTGTTTTTGATGTCATCAGGTTCTTTTCACTTGTTGGGTTTTCGAATATGTTTTTTAGGAGATTTGAATATTGAGAATCAATATCATTGCTTGTATAATGGACCAGGTTTCAATAGAGTCGAAAACCTTATGGAAGTTTATGGAGGAGAGATGGATAGGTATGTTGTATTTGGTGGTATTCTTTTTCAACGTACTTAGTGTTTAGCTGTAAATGGTTGGTAGTTTTGTATCCTATTCGAAAGTCTGTCTGTGTGACCGGGCACTCATTGAACTTGTTAGTTAGTTGATTGAATTAAAACTAGAATTGTTTTTTAATATCTTTAGTTTATTTATTTTTTACATATTATTACTAGCGTTATTGCATGTTGAAATATAATTTAAATCAATTGAATAAATATAGTAATAAAGAATAATAATTATTTCTTAATTCTAAATATGCCGCCGCCGTTGAAACACCTTTGTTTCAAATTAAGAAGTTTTTAATGTAGCCGCTCTGGTAGTTTCCTTGATGCAATTCTTGATAATATAGATTTTACTTGAGTCAATTTCTCTAATTGTTTTTTTAAAAGTTGCTTGGCTGATTTAACTGCAGCATAGTCTTTCAAAATGAGGTGCACGGAAAGGAATAATTTTTTTTTTATTAACACAAATAATTTTTTTATTAGCTTTTTTCTGGACACTTATCTTTTCAGGGCTCCTAAGAACGCTTTGGTGGTCATGCAAATTAATATCATCACATAACATTTTACTATATTTTGGATTGCTGTTTGCCTTTTTTTATTGGATTTGAACCACAATAGTCCTCTATTTTAAGAAACGAATATGTATATATCATTTTTTGTTTTGGCAAATCTCCCATTATATGCGTACTTGTCGTGGGCTTGAATCGAAGACACTTGATACATTTTTGTCTTACTGTGTTTCTGTCAGCTAATGGAAAGTATATATTTCTGATTGCATCAAGTGTTGCCTGGGGCTTGGAATGCAAGTTTCTTTTATGCTCGTATCGTATAGCCAAATTTGTAAAAGGATACATTGATGGTATTAGTATTAGAAATCACTTTTTATAGGGTAATGTGGCATGTTTTAATTTTCCCTTTACATGCATAAGCTCATTGTCATCAATAAACGAATTTAAACATGACAGTTTACTTTGCTTATTAATATTCTTTTCTTCCTGCAATTGTTGTAACTCTTTGGCGAACTCGATTTTCTGTATTATTGTAATTTATCAAGTCTTTCTCCTTTTAGCTCATTCGTTGACAGTGAATGAAGAGTATTTTTCAAATCATTCTGAACCGCCTAACTTTGGATTTGTTTGTAGTAATAATAGTTTTCTTTCAAGTATGCCAAAGTTTTTGTAGTTAACTTTGGGCGGATGTGGCATATTGGTTTTACAGAGAAACTAAGGTTCATGCTATTATAGGTTTGAATTTCTTAGTCTTTCAATGATAGTTTGCCGTGATATCAAAACCGCTGGGTTTTTGTTTGGATTTATCTTAAATTTGAGACCTAAAGCCCCACGTAATTTGCTAACTAATTGTGCAGTTAAGACTGCTGCACACAATTCTAGGCGAGGGAGACTGTTTTCACTGTTGCTATCCTTGACTTATGATATTGCATCATATGTTACCTTTTGCTTTGTTAGCAGTTTTTACGTAAATGCAACATTCAAATGCTGATTCACTGGTATTTCCAAATGCATGCATTTTTAGATTGCAAGTCTCATTTGTTGCCAAGTACCTTGGTATGCTGGTTTTATGGATATTCGTTGACTATCAGTATTTTATTCTGTGTGTACATGCGATGGTAAGAACTCATCCTAATGAATCTAGTCTTTGCGTACGTATATATTTTTTTTTTATTGTAGCGCTCATTAATCCAAGTGAGTAAAATATTTGAAATATTTTAGCTAGAATAGCACTTTTTGTTCTTGGTTTTTTTACATTAAAGTTAGCGCATTTGTGCCCGAATTTTCTTTGGTCTTCCGTTGAGTTCCCAATTTTTTGACTATATCTGACTTCTATAAAGTGAGAACCGTTGATTTGCCTGGGAGACTGTCCAGCAACACTTCTTTGATGTTGGAAGCACATTCATGGAGTCTGGTCTTATTTAGTATTATTGTAGCTCTCTTTTTAACCTTGCTTAAGTTGTCAATGTTCTCGTCTCCGGTGATCAAGTCATCCACGTAGAAATCCTCATTAATAACTCGTGCAGCTGTGGAATATTTATGATTATGTGAACGTATTTAGTCGATATGTTTGAATCATTTCTTCTATATTGTTTTGTCTTTATTTGTTGATATATTTTCTGTATATTTGCTGATTTTACATATTTTTGTATTCTAAATTGACATATAATGTTAAATAAACCATCTTGGATCGCTGGACCAACTCTTAAAATATTGTATAAAGATTTTCTATTTGTTGTTTTTGTAGAAGCGTCAAAAACTAACCGTATTTTCTATTAGTTGAATATGGAAAGGTGATTCATATTTTGAGATGAAGTTGGTATACTTTGTTTTTAAGTTTTTATCTTTTGATAGTTTTTGTTCTAATGAATAAAACCTCTTTAAAGCTATGGTTCTCCGCAATCAGACAAATTCAATGTGAATGGCTTAATGCTGATGTATCTTTCTTTCATGAAAGTGTAACAATAAACCGATCATCTGGTGTACGCTGAAGGGTGTTATTGAATTCGACTTTGCAAGTTTTTCTTTATGTGCCTAACCTTACATTGTTTATGTGGCATTTTACATTATCCATATGCTGTAGTGTGGTTGCTGATATAATCCATATCAGCGATGTTTTTGAAACAACATTTTATTGTTTGTGGTACATATTTGTCCTACGCTTAATAGCTTGTAGAATCCACGAATCGATTCGTTGAATTTAGGATCCTCTAATTTAATATTTTTTTTAAATTTTAATTGAATGTTTGACAGGGTACGTATAAAATCATCTCAATTTTATCTAAAATAAATCATTTTTATGCTTCTTACAGCTAATTTTGATATTTTAATATTATTGTCAATGTAATATAAATTATATTAAAATATCGAAAGTACTCTAGAAATTCCGACCATATTCTTATTACTTTTGATGTTATGCTAATTTTTATTAAATATTTTTTAACACAATAAACTTTGGCTTGCCGTTAATGAATTTGCCCCTTATTGTTTGACTATGTTCAAAATGTTTTAAAAGGAGAAATAAAGCTATTTGTTTCTACAAATTAAGAGTTAAAGAATCATTTGTTGAAAGTTCTAGTGCAAATAGTTTAAAACTATAGTGCAGCGGCGGTGCTTTCATATCTGTTATTAATACGATAATATTATATGACATTTCTACTGACAACAATACAGAGGAAACGTGGATAAATTTATTTATTAATTGATTCTTTTGTTGTTGGATCTGTTTTTATATGGTCAAAATTTTCAATAGATATAAATCTCACGTAGAATCAATGCTCTTAACAATGATTCCAAAATTATAGTGATGGGTGATTACAATATGCGGGATCTTTCTTGAATTTATTTGAATGAGTACATAAGACTTCATCTAGTTAACGTTAAAAATTGTTATAATCCAAAAAAATGTTTAACAGTATTGTTGATGATAATGGAGTTACTTCAACAAATTTTCAACTGCGGATTGCATTTGAAACCTTGTGATGCATATTATCTTAGAAATTAGATGTTTATGCATAACGACCTGCAAGTGGCCCATAATTGACTAGAAAAAATTAGGTAGACCACTTTTGCTTTGCTCGAACACCAAAAATAAGGAATAGAGGAGAATATTGTTTAGATTTTGCCTCGGGTTTTCAGGTCGGTGTTATAGAATAAGAGAAGACATTAACATTGCACCGAGTCAGTGCTTATTAATGGAGGAGCAATGACTGCAGACCGCTATCTAGAAAATCTAAATTAGGATCTAAATGGTCTTTTGCCACATTTATTGACAATAATTTTGTGCTAACGCATGATAATGTTATTTTTACATCATCAGAATTGTCAATGAGTACTTGAACAAAGTTCAATACCACACTATGAATTGGCCTGGAAGAAGTCAAAGTCAAACATATTTGGAAGATTGTGGGAAAATAAGTGTGAGCTCAAATTTCAGCTTCTGCAACCATTGGAAGTTAAGTGCAGCGCTATTATGTGAATAGAAACTATTTGATACCTTATTGAAGGAATGCTAAAAAGAATTTGAGCTCGGGGAAGCAACACACGCTAGTAATTTTTTTGTTGTTGTTGTTAATTTTTAATTTGATGTTCTATTTATTACAAATTTATACCAATCTGTTAGAAAAATTAATACACGAGGGAATTTTAAATAAAGGGTCCGCCACCTAAAGTTTTTTTTTTCAACTAGTGCTTATTTCGTGAATGGTAACACTTAGCTCATGTCAGATTTGACAGATAATTAGTTTTATTCTTCCGCTGAACGAATATGGTTGTGTATACGCTTGAACAACGCTGGGAAATATTGCGACATTACTTTGAAAATCATGGTAATTGCGTACGGATTTTGGAAGAAGAGAAGCACCGTCAGCTCCGTATGTTTGTTATCTTGCGAAAAAAGTGAAACTGGCATCCTCATCGATAAACCAAAGCGTAAAAAGCCAAAAATAGTGCGTACACCCGAGAATATTGATGCTGTGGCAGAAAGTGTGCGTGAAGCGCTATCAATATCAATTCACCGTCGTTCTCAACAATTGAACATTTCGGAGACATCATTGAGACGAATTTTGCATAAAGACCTTGGTATGACGCCATACAAAGTCCAATTGGTTCAGGAGTTGAAGCCAACTGACTATCCAATGCGTTTTCGCTTCGCTGAGTGGGCCTGCGATCGACTTACAGAAGATGCCGATTTTGCCAAAAAAATCATCTTTTTGGATGAAGCTCATTTTGATCTTGGCGGGTATGTAAACAAACAAAATTGTCGCATTTGGGGCACAGAAAACCCGCACGCATACATTGAAAAACCGGTACACCCAAAACGAGTCACTGTTTGGTGCGGATTTTGGTCCAGAGGCATAATTGGGCCATTTTTCTTCGAAAATGAGCAAGGAGTGGCCGTTACAGTTAATGGCGATCGTTATCGGGCCATGTTGAACGAATTTTTGTTCACAAAAATTGAAGAGAAGGATATTGGCAACATTTGGTTTCAACAAGACGGCGCTACGTGCCACACAGCCAAAGCTACACTCGATGTTTTGCGAACTGTTTTTGAAGATCGCATTATCAGCCGCAGAGCTGATGTCGTTTGGCCACCACGGAGCTGCGATTTGACACCGTTGGACTATTATTTGTGGGGTGCCTTCAAAGATAAGTGTTACGCCGACAATCCAGAGACAATTGACGCTTTAAAGGAAAATATTCGTGAAGCCATTGGTGAAATACATCTGCACACAATCGATAATGTGCTTAAAAATTGGACCGATCGTGTAGGCTACTGCATGGCCAGCCGAGGCAGCCATTTGAATGAAATTATTTTCCATTATTAACCGGAAGGATTGTACTTTCAAATAAAAAAAGAAATTTGAGAAAATATTCAGTAGTTTTTTTTTTTAACATTTAAAAAAAAAAAAGTTATTTGGCGGACCCTTTATTACATTTTATTATACATTATAACTACGAGCAGAACTATCATAATTTTATTTTAGAAAAATAACTTATAGCACAATAAAAAGTCTACTAACGTTAATGTTTAATGAAGTATGACTTTTAAGGTTTAAGCAAATATTTTGACAAAAAAATTACAATTTAGTTTTAAAATTTAATAGACAATTGAAAGTTTTGGATTTTTATTTATTTTATTAGACTGGAAATTTTATTCTCTACACGTAGCAAGAAACCGATTTTAAAAAGGAGTTAAACCGCGCTTTTAATGTAAATTTTGATTATATTTTTGAGTCAAGAAATAAAAACGGCTTTAAAAACTATCGAGCAATATCTGCGATTTTGAAGTTTTTGAATGACTTATTGCAAGTTGTAAGAAACTCAATTAAAAATGTTATTATGTCCCAACTAAAACATAGATTCATGAGTGGACGATCTACTGATACAGGGAGTTTATAAATGAATGGGATTATGTAGTCAAAAAATTGCCCATTATACTATTTGTTTTGACAGATCAACTTTGACAGCTGTCAACCAAACATGAAAACATATGTAGTATAGTGGACAATTTTAAAAAAGGCCGCATATTTAAAGTGATTACATAATTCAATTCATTTATAAACTTCCTGTACAAATTTAATATTAAACTATTGATATATAAACTGAAATGTTATAGTGTCCTACTTCTAAAATGGATATTTTCAGAAATACATTATATATTATACCATGATACGCATCTGGTATTTCTTAGGGATCCTATTTAGGACCACTTTTTTTATAAACGATATTTATTTTGGATTGAGGTTACCAATACTATTATTTGCAATTTTTTTGCAATGATTCTGAAATATTCCAATCAGATCTCAATTCAATTAACAGTTTGTGCATTAAAAATGACATGATTTTTAATGTTGATAATGTTTATGTAATGATGTTCAGCAAAGAAACTTAATGCAGCTTAGTTATTATTTAGCTAATACGAAACTAGTCTATGTAGACACTGTTAAAGATTTTGGCTTTTATTTTGACAAAAGACTATCTTTTTCTTATCATATAGGGGATTTTCTAACTGGAGGCAAAAAATGAAACTTTAGGTACGTTCTATTTTTATTTAGAAAAATTTAAGTAAAAAAACATTTGTAACAATGGTAACAACAAACAAAGCTGCTGCTCCACGTTGTTTATTAACTCCGCATAAACCAATTGTTTTATGTGTCTCCACACATAAGTCTAATAGATTTAGATTAGGAGGTCTTGCAGCTCAATTCATCTATCATTAAAATTATTGTTGAGCCACCGAACTACATATCAACAACATGGGGCGGTGCTCCATCGTGCTGGTACTACATTCTGTTACGTAAGGCAAGAGGGACATTGTTATCCAGCAATTTTTTCTGATTTTTAAGAAATTCTGCGCATAAACTAGCGTTTAAATGAAGTGGCAAGATTTGAATTGGCTGTAGTTGCCATTAAAAACTCCACACCATGTGTTAACTGAAAATCTTTGTTGGTAAGCGCGTACCCTAACTGCGTACGGATTTCCTAATGACCAGATATCTTCATTGTGTGTATTGTTAATGCCATCTATTGTGAACATAGATTCATCGCTCCACAGTATTGAACTAAATAAGTTGGATCTTGTTGATGTCGTTCAAGAAGCTATTGAGAAAATGCAAGTTGTTGTGTTACGTCACCTGGTTGTAGGTGTTGTACTTTTTGATAATGATATGAGTGAAAAAAATTTCTATTTAAGGTATTTCAGACAAAGTTTTTAGATAGTTGTAAACGAGCGGAAAGTTGCCTAACGCTGAGCCTTGGCTTATCAAGAACTGCGTCAACTATTTGTTCCTTTTCTGCCACGGTGTGCTGTTGATCTCCATTATGGCAATTTTTAATTTTTAATTTACAGATCCTTTAAAATGCGTCCGAAAATACTCGACGAGGAGGTTGCCTTTTGTCGGAAGATTTTAATTGATACTTGCCACATGCAACTAGGGCATTACCATTATTTTCCGATGTTGAACAATTTTTTTATTAATTTTTACTAACTTAACCAAAGAAAACAATTTTGACAAGTATCAAAAGCTTGCATCAATATTTTTTTAAGTTATTTAGATTTTCTGTTTAAATTTAAAAAATGTACCTATTGTTTCATTTTTTGCTTTCAGTTAGGAAACACCCTGTATATCATTTATTGTTAAAGCAAATAAGATGCTTGGTTTTATCAAACGTATTACGAAAGATTTTACATACATACAGTATAAGCATGTTGTTTATTACATTAGTTTGCTCTATTTTGGAGTATTGTGATATGGTGGTTACTGCACTTTGAAGATATTGTAAATAGGCTTGAGCTTGTACAACAATTTTTATATAAAATACAAACTGTATTGTCAAAATATAATACTAAAGTTGCAACATGTCTACTTAGTAAGTTTTTTAAAAAGGCAAGAATGTTATATGTTTTGTTTTTAAAATTTTTATCGGTTTGATCAATTCATTTGATTGCTTTGAATGTCTTTTATTTAACGTTCTAAGCTATATAACACGTTTACTTTTATATGTTTTGTTTAGTCAAACACTGTATCTAGTCTGCTTGTAAGAATTTGAAACATTTTAAATAGATACTGTGACAGACTTAAATTAGTATCATTCTTGAACCGTTTCAAGATTGATGCTTGGCGTGCTATATAAACATAATCGTTTTATATGTCTTAATCTAGTTTAAATGCAGCTTAAGTATAGTATTAAGCTTGGTAAAATGTTTGTATGATGTGAAATAAATATTATTGTTATCTCATCTATCCAAACAGATAATAAATTTTCTGACATATGTTAGTCACTGATGCAATTCTACTTTGAACAAACATTGTGCAGTAGATTTTGACATTTTCAAAGCATTTGGTAAATTCTAGCTTTCTAATTTTATTAGCAACTTTTATTCTTGTAGGTCTTGATTACAAATCTTTACGATGGTGTTTCTGTTCTGCGCTTTTTCTGACTTTGTTTTTTGATTTACATTAATAAACTTCTTTATGGAACTAAAAGTTTTATTTATAGTTTTGTAGATAATATTACTCTCCATACTTTTTACTTTTTAAAAACCATAATATATCAACAAATATGGCGGGGCTTTATGACATTTTTAGGTTAGACTTTGTAACATCTACAAACAAAGATTTTAACACAATGTCTGACTGGGATATTTCTAATATGTACAATTTTTATTCTAAACAAGTTTTCAAAGTCAACATACAAGATATTTGAATTGTACTAAATATTAAACTAGACAACGAATTTATATCTACCTGTATATCTTCACCGAGTATGTTGTCGATACAGCTTAGACTTTTTTTATTTCTGTGCAACTTTTGCGTGTAGGGGATCCTATTTTTATTGTCCCTGTATATAAAACCTATACGCCTAGTATTGAATAATATTTCCAAGTATGGGGAAGAGCAATTGAAACTATATTTTCTATAGATATTTCCATAACTATACGTAGTTAAAAAAAATAAAGATATTTTTTTATTTATGAAAAAATATTCATAAATTTAATTTTTTAATGTTATTATTGGGTTGTCCGATTGAACAAATAGTAACGAGCGCTATATATGTCGTTGTGGCATTCGTATAAATTTACCTATTTAACTAGGCTTTATTCGAAATTATTGCTTTTACAACTGTCTCATTTGAGGACATTGCGTCTCTTCTTTATATATTTTATATATTTTTTTATTATTTAATGTTCACAGACATGTGACAAATTGAATCATATTTTTTGTACAATATGTACAATACGTTGCAGAATATCTGCTTCATAATTTCATTAAGCGCCAGTATTTTGAGTATTTATAATTTATGTTTTGTATATTACGTAGAAACACTATATTAATAAATATATAAAAGAACATATATCTTTGTTGTTGAAAATTTAAACTTAAATGGGAAATTCTAGCGTGCAATCGGATAAAGTGAGGAAAACCGCTGTCAATATCCTGTGTTATAATGACTAACTTTCAGATTAATTTAATAAAATTAAATAATTGCATATGACAAATTTCAAACATGGTAATATTGAGTGAGCGTAGAAAACGCTTCATGTGACAATGGAGCATTTAAAATAGCACTGTGTACATGTTTTAAAAGTTGGAATTATTTCCAAACGTCTAGACCTGAAACATGAAAATCATCCATTATTATGCAAACAGTTTTCTAAAATTAGCTAAAACTGTTTATCAGTATAAAAACTGCTTGTTAGTCAAAATTAACGGAATACATAAATAATTCTTCAGCCGTAAAAATTAAAAAAAAACAAACTATAGTTTTTTTGTTTTTAAATAAGCTATCGTTTAAATATATATGTGTATTTAATATAAGTGTTCATTTTATTATGCAAATTTGGTAAGCCTTATAATAGATTGTTGTAGTAGGGTAAAAATTATTAAGAGAGATTTTTTAACCGTATTATTGACTCATGGAATAAAATTGCAAATTGAGTATTTTCCGAGACTTATACATATTAAGATTAAGTGTGATAGTTTCAGCAAGTGTGGTTTTACACAAATTCAAAGTTATTTTTATGTTGTTATGACATATTAAGTAATTTTATTAAAATTAAAAACTGTAATATTAATTGATATTAAGATTAAAAAAATGAATTACAAAACACTTAATATGTTTACAAATTTCGAAAATGCGGAATGGGCAGTAGAGTTCGGAGCAATAGTACCGGTAATTTAAAAGTTTTTTTTTAGCAAATTGCACAAAGAATTCTACTAGAAGAATGGGAAACAACCAAGATAGAAGCAAAATTGGACAAAATTCTAAAATGAATATCAACAACAAACATATTGAGGAATTATAAGATACTTGAGAAAAAGAACATAAAGAAAATTAAAGAAATGAAAAACGATGAAATAATGTTGTATGTAATAAGCGGACTGGGAGAGAAAGGTGAAGCTGACTTTGCTGTGCTAAAACTGGCAGAGAACTTAAAGGTTAATTTGAGTGTAAATGTAAAATTCAGATTGGGAAAGAAGATAAAAGAAAAAAACGGCCAGTATTGTACATTCTATGGATAAAAAGAATATTGAAAAAGAAAGGAATTTTGAGATCAACAAAAAGTAACATATAGTTAGATGATGACTCAACAAGAGATGAAAGAGCAATATAAATGAAAGTAAAAAAATGGACTAATGAAGAAAGAGGTAAAGGAAGAAAACCTGAAACCAAAAAGCGTATATAGAATAGGTCAATAAACATTTTAAAAAGTTGAAAGTGCTATAAAAACTAATAAAAGTAAGAATTAAGGAAGCGGAAACAACAATGTCAATTATTTTTTTAACTTTTGTAATTTGGATGTGGAAACCTGGGTGGATGAAGAAAGGTAAAAAGGTATGATAGAAAATATACCAAACGAGTATAGATGGATTTATCAACCAGCAACCAAAAAAAAAAGGAAATGACGCAAGAATATTATGAGGAAGTTGATAAAAACGGGTTAAAAGAACAAAACTTTTTGCTGAAAAAAAACATTACAAGAAACAAAAGAGAGAAGACTGATAATAGTAAGAGACTTAAATTCATGAATTAAATCATAGAAAGAAAAAAAAATGTTATTTAACAGGTATATATAAAACAAATGGAAGAAAGAAAACAATAACAAAATTAATATAGTGGTTGGAAGATAGGTTAAAAGGTTACAAAAAAATCTGGAAAATGAGTTTTAGAGAAAACAGCGTAGAAAACAAAATGAAAAAAATTGAAAAAAGAGTGAAATAAGCGACACTGATATGTATACACAAAAGAAAAAATAAAGCAGATGTTGGATTATGGAATGTATGCGGAAGAAAGGAAAGGAGATGCTACGCAAATGAAAAAACAACAAAGCAACAAAACAAGATTACCAAAAAAATCATAAAAACAAACGCAAAAGAAAGATAACATACAGACAGAATAAAGAAATAGAAAATAAAATACAATTTGAAGAAGAAGCATGGAAGTACAGAAACAAAGAAAGACAACAGCATAGATTAAGACCAAACCAAATAATTACTATGGAAGAATGGCGAGAACATTTTTTAAAACTATTTGATGGAACGGACTGGAAAAAGGAAGATCAAACAAAAAACTTCAAAAGTTGACTTTACAAAGAAAATTGATTGAGAAAAAGAAAGACAAATATTAAATGGAGTATGGAACGGAGAAGGATTTTCTGGCAATTAAAAAATAGGTTTGGGTATGCCCAGTATTAGTTAATACGGCATACAAGATATACGCCATGTTACTAAAGGAAAGACTGAATGAGCAGTTAGAAATAAAATATTGAGAAATGGGCAAGCAAGGTTTAGAAATGAGAGAAGTAGCATAGACCAATCATATAGTTGAAAATGAAGTAACTATAAAGAAAGGGTAAAATAATGTTCTTGGACTTTAAGGATGTTTTGGAATAATATTTTATAAAAATGGGATAAGAATGAATGTTGATAAAACAAAAAATATAATATATATTTTAAAATTATATTTGTAAAAATATACTTTTATATGCTTTTAATAGTCATTTATTAAAATAGACTAGTTTCAGTCGCTACACCATCTTTAGTATCAACTATAAAATAATGTGTATAAAATTTTTTTGACAATAAAATGACAAATTAAAAAAAAAACGAGCTATAAAATTGACTAATTTACAACATCAGCGCAATGTTGCAGAAGGTATTTTTATGTTTGGGACATATTAAGTAATTCTTAAAAATCCATTTTGAAATTTAAAAAAATAAACTAAGGAAACAGTACTTTGCGGTGTAGTGAGCATTGTACAACCTAACAACGGCTAGTCCCGTCGAAGGTTCTAGACCCGAGAACCATTACAACTTTTTTGTGCTTTTTTACAAAATTAAAAACTGTAATATTGATATTATTTTGACTGAAACTAGTCTATTTTAATAAATGACTATTAAAAGCATATAAAAGTATATTTTTACAAATATAATTTTAAAATATATATATCAGTTATATATGCATGAGAATCTACAATTAAAAAATATAATGTTTAGAAAAGGGAGAGAAAGACATAAGAATGAAGATTGGAAATGGGATGGATAAAATATTGAAGAAGTTATATTATTTAAATATCTAGAATATGTAGTAGTGCAAATACCGGTAAGAATGAGCACATACAAAATTTAGTAAGAACTAGGTGACAATATTTGATAGCCTAGTTAGAAGCATGAAGCTCTAGGGGCGGAAATTTGGGGAGGAAAGAACAGGATAAACTAGAAACTATACGGGTAAAATACTAGAGATGGGATGGATATATATATATATATATATATATATATATATATATTTAAAGGGAAGCGATATATTTATTGATACTGACCTCACAAAAAAAAGAAAGAGTAATTCAAAAAGAACTTAGAAATATGGCAAAAGAAGAAAAAACAAAAGGCAAGACGGCGATCGTGGGATATATGAAGATTGTGGTAAATGGAGAGAAACGCTGTTACAACGAAAGAAACGGCAGAATACAAGTATCAAAAAACTAGTAGCAGCAATAAACGGGGGAGAGGGAAGTAAAAACAAACAACAAAGAACTAAACCAAACTGCGTTAATGAGAAAAATTGGGAAGAAAAAGCGATTAACAAATTGGAAGCTAACAATGATGGATCAAAAATAGAAGATACCAGCAATAAAATAAATATAGTATTTTGGAATGTAGCAGGATTAAACAACAAAGATGAAGATTTTTGGAAGTATATAGGAAAATTTGATTTAATTGGAATGGTGGAAACGTGAATAGATGAAAAGAGGTGGAGAGACATGGAGGAGCAAATGCCTAAAGAATTTAGTTAGAAATGCCAGCCAGCTATTAAAGAAAAAAGAAATGGGAAGAGCAAAAGGAGGTATCATAACAGGAATAAAAAATGAAATACTACAAGAAGATGATGTAAAATTAGAAATGGAAGGGTTAGTGCAACAAAATTTTATACTGAGTGGAACAAAATACAAAAAGGTTACGGTGTACAGCAGAGGGATAAAAAAAATTAGATCAACGCTCGAAAACTCAATACAAGAAACAGAAGAGAGAAAACTGATAGTAGGAGGAGATTTTAACGCTAGGACCGGAATTAAAGGAGAAAGAATAAAAAACGGACAGAAAAGCAAAAAAGAGTCAGAAGATAAACTAGAAAATAAAGAAGGAAAAGAAATGATGGAAATGATTGAAGAGAATGGCTGGGACATATTAAACGGAAACATGGAAGGAGATGAAGAGGGAGAATTTACATACATAGGAACAAAGGGACAATCGGTAATTGATTACGTAATGGTTAATGAAGAAGCGTGGCAAGAGATAGACAAATTTAAGATTGGAGAAAGAGTAGAGTCGGATCATCAGCCACTAGAAGTGTACATAAATGGAAGTATAAACAGAAAACCAAAAAACGAAAAGGCAATAGTAACAAAAACAGTATGGACACAAGAAAGCATAGAAATGTACAAGCAAAATTTAAATAAAATACATTTTAGAAAAAAAGGCGTTGAACAGCAAATGGCAGAATTAGAAAACACAATTGCAGACGCAACAGTAACA
Source organism: Tachinus rufipes (assembly GCA_963932245.1). NCBI lineage: Eukaryota > Metazoa > Arthropoda > Insecta > Coleoptera > Staphylinidae > Tachinus > Tachinus rufipes. The sequence continues at coordinate 62,048,029 of OZ010745.1, read as the reverse complement.
AAAACGTTTATACAAACAGAAGAAACATTTGGAAAATGCAAATGGTGGAACACAGAATGCACACAGAAAAAAAGAGAAGCTAGAAAAGTACTACGATATTGGAAAAATGATAAAGCAACTATACAACAATATCAGAAGGCGCAAAAGGAATACAAAGAAAAATGCAAAGAAGTTAAGGCAATGTATAAAAAAAAAGAAGAATTAGAGATAAAAGAAATACGTACTGAAGAAGAAGCATGGAAATACATAAACAAAGAAAGGAAACGAAAAAGAAGAGAAAACAAACAAATTTCAATGGAAAACTGGAGGATTCACTTTTTAAAATTGTATGAAGGATCGAACAAAAAAATAGATAGACAGCCAAGGACAACACAACAAATGAATCAAGATGTAGATGATATAACGAAAGAAATGATATGGAAGCAAATAAAAAGACTAAAAAAACAAAAAAGGAAATAAAGAGCTTGCAGAAAATTATAGAGGTATAACGTTATTAAGTACGGCATACAAGATCTACGCCATGGTTCTTGAAGAAAAACTGAGTGAAGAACTATATATGAATGGGATATTGCCAGATGGACAGGCAGGGTTTAGAAAAGGAAGAGGGATCATGGGTAATGTATACATACTACACCATATAGTAGAAAAGGAAATAGCAGAAAAGGGAGGAAAGGTGTATGCATTATTCTTGGACCTAAAAGCGGCATTTGACAGTGTGAATAGAGAGAAATTGTGGATGTATTTAAGAAAAAGAGGAATAAATGAGCATCTAGTAAAAATAATGGAAGAAGTATACGAGGAAACAGTTAGCAGGGTATGTATGAATGGCAAAATGAGTGATAAATTTTGGACTACGAAAGGTGTGAGACAGGGATACCCACTCAGCCCTAGTTTGTTTGTGGCATACATTGCAGATGCAGAAGAAATGCTATGTAGGGTGCAGACAGGTGGGGTGGTGGTGGGCAGAGAGAAAGTGTGGTCGCTGGCTTATGCAGACGACATGGTGATTGTTGCAAAACAAACAAATGAAATGAATGAAATGATTAGATGTATGGATAAATATTTAAAAAAAAAAGAGTTGGAAGTAAATGTAAATAAAACAAAAATGATGATTTTTAGAAAGGGGGGAGGAAGACGCAGAGTAGAAAACTGGAAATAGGATGGCACGGAAATTGAAGAAGTAAAATCATTTAAATATCTAGGATATGTTGTTTGTACAAACAACAACGAAAATGAACACATAAATAATATGACAAGAAAGGCTAATAAAGCGGTAGGACAATTATGGGGAATTGGTGAAAGAAAATTTGAATGTATGAGAATAAAAGGAATGATGTTTGAAAGTTTAGTAAAAAGTATGTTATTGTACGGAGCGGAAATTTGGGGGTGGTAAGAGCAGGATAAATTAAGGCAATTCAAACAAAATACTGGAGATGGGTATTAGGAGTAAACAAAGAAACCTCAGCGTACATTGTAGTGGAAGAAGTTAAAATAGACAAATTAAGAGTAGAAGCAGGAAAGCGTGCAATGAGGTATGAAGAAAGAGTGAGAGAAAGAAATGAATGTAAAATATTACAAGAATGCATGAAGGAGAAAATGAAAGGAAAATGTGGAAAAATGGGAGCTTGCAGAGAAAAATATTTTAACAAGAATGGATATGCTAGTGAGATAGATTGAGAATAGATAGAAGTATGTGGAATGAAATTATGATAAGAGATAGAGATATACAAGTGCAAGAGCGTAGAACAAGGATAAATGAATCTAGGTACAATTCAAATTATGTACATATTATAACTGATGCACTACCAAAGTACCTAGAAAGTATAAAGTATGAAAAAATAGAAAAAAGAATGATTGCAAGATTCAGATGCGGAAATGAGAAAGTGTGCAAATTTTGGATGGATGAAGAAAAGAAAATGTGTAGAATGTGTGGAGAAGCGAGGGAAAACATAGAACACATGTTAAAATGAAATGAGAGAAGAGCAAATGAGGAGAAATGAAGTACTGAAAGAAGACGGAAGAGGAATAAAATGGATGATGGCGGTAACAAAAAGAAGAAAACAAATTGAAACGGAAGTAATAAATAATTAATTATAAACAGGGATTAGGGTAATTAAGATTATATGGTATATTAGAAATGAATTAAGTTTATATGGTAAATGTTATGTTAAGTTGTAAAATTTTCAAGGCCGAAAGGCAATAAATAAACGTTTTTTATTATTTATATATATATATATATATATATAGGGAGTGAAATAAGATAGATAAATAAAAGTAGAACCAGGAAAAAGAGTGGTAAGATATGAAGAAATATTGAAAGAAAGAAACGAATGCAAAATTTATCAAGACAGTTTGAAAGAAAAATAAAAACGAAAGGTGTGAACAAATAGCAGTAGAAAGAACGAAATATTATAATAGAAAGAAATATGATTGTAAAGAAATAGAAAGAATGAAAAATAATAGTTTTATGGAAAGAAATAACTGTACGTGATAGACATTTATATATATATATAGAGAGAAATATGCACTTATTATGGAAATAATATCTTAAAATGCTTTGATAATTTAAAGTACACAAAACAAAAAAGTATACTAGAAAGACTTAGATAAGGAAATGAAAAAAAGTTTGCAAATTTTGGATGATTGAAGTAAGCAAATCTGTGAAGAAGTCAATGAAACAGTAGAACATATGTTGAAAGAATGTATTGAAATGAGGAAACATCAAATGAAAACAAAGGATGTTGAAAGAAGATGGAAGAGGAATGGTGTGGATAAGTTTGCTACAAAACTCCACACTATGTATTGGTGCAAGATCACTCTTTTTGTTTATTGAAAGCTGAATGCACGACGTTACAACCATACTGTATTGGAAACAGTATTAATGTCTTTTATACCAAACGGCATTTTTCAGCAAGATAATGCAAGGCCGCGCACTGCTAATATTACCAGAAATTACTTAAAGCAACTATAGTTCCAAATATTGCCTTTGGACGGCCTGCAACATCAGCATCTTGTACTAAGCTGCCACGAAGAGGAAACTCTTACATTGATGCACGTAGAGATGTCACTCATTGTTGATTTTTTTGTGTTATAGTGCGGTTTGCATATCAAAACGCGACCGAAATTTTGGTTATTCTGGAATGGGTTAATATAAGAAAGCGGTTACCTGAAATTGCTTACAAATAATTGCTATGGCAAAACCATGGCGGTAGATTTGAATTTATGATTGTTAACAAATACTTAGATATCTATACATATATTAACATAAAAATTATTAACTCTTATCAATACAATATTACTATTCCAATAAAATATAATAGTATTATAATAAACAAACAAGTTAAAAACTGAAAAAAGTAAAATAGTTTTTAGATTATTTTTTATAATACTTCCAGATATTAATCATCACTTTCATCAGTTTTTCTTAATTATTTTTATTTTTGATGAAATTAATTGGTTAAAATTAATTTTAATAGCAATAAACGCATCGAATTTAAATTTTACAGAATATGCCCAATTATGGGTTTATCTGACGCGACGGACGATGACGTTTTCATTATAAAATAGAAAAAATACTATGTTTGTGATATGAACGTGGACTGTATTTTAATTTTGGAATAAAATGGTGATGTTATGTTTTGAATATTTTTGTTTTGATAAACAATTCAATTGGTTTCTTGATTTTGTATGCAGCTATTGTCTTCTTTTTTTTTTCTTTATTTATTTGGGACTAACGATCTATTTTCAATCTTCGGTTATGAACTCTTTGTAAGGTTCCATTCTCTTCTTCCATTTGTGACAATTAATAATTATTCATAAAACAATTTTAATTTTCTTGTATTTATTGGACTGATAAATAACAATACTATCAAAAAATATTTATAGTATTTTAAATAATTTAAAATAATATAATAATAAGTTAAAAATAGTTCAGTGATTAAAAATAAAATGATGTATCGACGCGACGATTCAAAAAAGTAATCTGATAAATATATTCTATTTTCATGGTAACAGACCTTTTTTTTTTTATAAAAACACAAATTAGTCTACTGGCCAAATTCTAAAGTTATTGTATCCCGGTCTAACGAATTCACAATTAGTAGACTCTTTACTACTCGAGTTACACCGTCCGCGCCCGGAAACAAGTCAATAATCCGTCTTTTTCGTCATTCTGAAGGTGGCAGAAAAGGACTAAACCAAAACACCAAATCACTTTTTTTAAGTGAAAAATGATTTTAACATTTGAAAGCGAAATCTGAGTATGAATATATTCACTTCAACGTTTCCAAAAAGATTGCAATAAGTGATTCGACAATTTCCAGCGTTTGACCAGATTTATATTAACATCTACTAAGTTTTCTTCTAACCTTGACAGAATAAGTCTTCCCACTAAGAAATGCCCAGGAGTTAAATAATTAAATCCATCTTGAGGATCATTTGAAATTCACATAAAGACCGAGAGTTCAAGATAGCCTCAACCTTAATAATTATAGTGTTAAATTCTTTATACGATAAAAGTTGTTGTCCAATTACTCTTCAAAAATGATATTTGGACGATTTTACTTCAGCCTCCCAAATATCTCCAAAGTTAGGAGCATAAGTTGGTTGAAATATCCATTCAATTTTCCGAATAGCAATATAATCAGACTACACTCTATTGTTAACAAACATAATTTTAAACAACTCCTTGAGTTCCTTTGTTGCCCCACAAAAATTACTACCTTGATCTAAAAAAACTTTTATTGGTAAACCTCTTCTAATTGAAAATCTATCCAAAGCTCTTTAACATGCTTTAGATGAAAAGATGGTCACACATTCTAAATGTATTGCTTTAGTAATCATGTAAACAAACAACACCAAATAACATTTTACTATCTTATTACATCTAAGAAGTGACGCTTTAATAGAAAACGGACCCGCATAATCGATACCAACATGACTAAAAGTCCTTGCCTGTTCTAATCGATATGCTGGTAATTATGCTATGATTGGCTGTATAGGTTTTGCCTTTAAACGATAACAAATTAAACATTGAAAGATCCGATGACAAATTATACTTTGTGCTCCCGGAATCGAAAAACTACGAAAAAGTAAAGACTGAATCAATTTTGGACCACTGTGTCTTGAAAAAATATGAAAATGATCTACTAACAAAATTGCTAGTCGACTTTTATTTGGAATCAAATAAGGATGTTTACTTAAATGGGTCAACAGAGATTGATCGATTCTACCTCCCATCATGACAAAACCCTCAGAGTTGAGGAACTGAGTCAAACTTTTATAATATTTTGAAATCTTTACATTCTTTTTCAATTGATTCTTTTTCTTATTTAACATTGTTTTTTTGAATTAATTTCACTATTAATTTTATTGCATTTTCATATTCATGATGAGATATTGAACTAGCAACCTTATTCTTTGCAATCTTCTTTTGTGAAATATTAATAAAACGCAGCATAAATGCAATAACTCTTTGCAATTTTTATAAGGAAGATATCTTGTTAAATAAATTTATAAATTCAGAATAGTCTTTATTTGATACATTAGAAAACAATTGATATTTTTCAATTCAGGTAAATCCTGTATTATTAAATCTGGTTCTTGCAAAGGCCAAGCCACCATTGGATCTTAACTAAAATCTGGACCTTTCCACCAACGCGAACATTAAAAAGGTCAGAAGCAAACAAACTCCGACTAGCCAGATCTGCGTGATTTTGAGATTCTGGAACATGCCTCCAAATTGCTCTTGGATTCTACTCATGAATATGCGCAACGCGATTTGCAACAAAAGTGCGAATCTATGCTAAAACCGTCATTGAGTCCACAAAGCAAAAAGGATCTTTCATTGGATAACCCTCAAAAGTAGCAGAAACCGTAAGAAACAATTTGGACAACAACCATGCAGCTCTTAATTCCAAACGAGGTACCGTCCAAGTTTTTAGAGGAGCCACACGAGATTTAGCCACCATCAAATTAATTTTAACAGATTCAACAGTTTCAATAAGCAAATAAATTACTACTTCCATTCCACGAATACTAACGTCTGAAAAACCTATTAAACGAAGTCTGACAAAACCTTTTGGAATAATACATCTTGGTATCCAAATTTTTTCCAAATCATTTATTTCATTTATGATTTGTGTCCAAATATTTAAAATATCTACTGGCAATGGATCTTTTCAATTAACTTTTAACAAACAAAGTTGTTGTAATAAAACCTTTAACAAAAAAACAAAAGCACTCAAATATTCATTAATGTCAAAAATTCAAGCTACTCAAGATAAAATACTTTGTTTCGACGGAATTTTGTTATCTGAGTTTATATAATGGAAAGCATCACAAGAAGAATCCTAAAAAAATCCCAATAATTTAATCGAATCAGATACATTCCCAGATTTAAGAACTACCTGATCTTCAGATTCTATAACAGACCGATGTGAACTGGCTCATTTTGCTAATTTAAAACATCCACAACGCAGAAGATTTATTAACTGAGCTTTTAAGTCCACAGCTTTATCCTCATCAGGAGCTCATCATAAAATGTCATCTACATAAATTCCGTTTTTCAAAACTTCCGCTCCTAAGGAAAAGAACTTTCTTCATCTTCAACCAACTGAAGAATGGACCTTTGAGCCAAATAAGGACTAAAGGTAGCCCCAAAAATTACTTTTGTATGTTCTAATTCTTTGTTTGGATCATTTTGGAAAAGATATGTTGAAAACACGATCTTCTTTATGCAATCCTACCTCCCGGAACATTTGACAAATATCACAAGTTAAAACCATTTGATGAAACCTGAAACGTGTCAATATTTGACCAATGTCTGTCTGCAGCTTTCTACCAGAGGAAAGGGTATCATTTAAAAAATACCATTAGAATTCTCTACAGGGTTAAAAACTACTCTAACAGCTACACTAGACGGTTTTTCTTTTTTGATTCCGTGATGTGTCAAAATATATGAAACTGATTGTTTTGAAAGCATCAAATGACCTTGAACAATGTAATTTTGTATGTTTTTTGAATATAATTTTTTAAAGGTTTCATCTTGTTCAAAACGAGCCTCTAATTGATAAAAGCGTTTCAAAGCATGTTTTCTATTGTTATCTAAAACAGGACGAACATTGGCTTTAAAAGGTAACCGAGTAATGTAACGTTCATTTTCATCTCTTAAAACAGTTTTTATAAAGTAATCTTCACACAAAATTTTTTCTGGTGTTAAAAATGAATCTGAAGGAAGTTTCTCCATCTCCCAGAAGACCCGAATTAATTGCTCAAGAGGAGGACAAACCAATTCCGAATTTATGACCAAAGAATTCAAGGCCATACTAAATTTAATATCTTGTCCGGAGGTGAATTGCTTGAACAAAAGTTCTTTAAAGGCAGCAAACCAAGATTTATGTCAGAGGCCTTGTTGAAACAAGATGAGTCACTAACGACGTACTCCTCTGCATCCGAAAAAGATGGAAGGTTGATGTCAGAGGCCTTGTTGAAACAAGACGAGTCACTAACAACCTACTCCTCTGCATCCGAAAAGGAAGATTTATGTCAGAGGTTTTGTTGAAACAAGACGAGTCACTAATGACGTACTCTTCTGCATCCGAAAAAGATGTAAGATTGATTGCATTTCCGTGTTTGTTATAATCAGACAACTCAACAGACGGGGCCAGTACAGGCGACTTCGAATCTAAATGAACACACATAGAATTTGTTATGTTTAGTTCATTTTCAATTCTATTTTTTTTACAAAACTCATCACTATCCAACTTAAATTAGTTAAGATAGCACTGGGATTCCCCTTAATGTGTGCTGGGCGAAGTGGAGTAATATTCAAAACAGATTCCACTCCCATCAAAATATCTACATGTGACATTACATGAAAATCAGGACTTTCCAATGATTAATAAAAATAAATTGAAAACCAATATACATATTTGAAAGGTAATGATTGGCAATAATTCTTTTATTTGTATAACGTTTTATCAACAAATCATATGCCAAATGATAATTATCTGGCATAAAAGCAACAGTTTTAATTAGTTATAAAGCATTTTCTTCTAAATACCCTAACAGGTAAGAAAACTTTTTAATGTCAGTAAGGTCCGCAGTATGAATCATGTTATTGTATAAAGCTATAAAGGAAGAAAACTTTTCATAAGAACCATTAAACTTGTCCAACTTAATTTCCGGTAAACGTGATTTTGTCTGAACTATCACATTTGTATTTAAACAATTTTGAATTGACAGAGAAGGCATCAATTCTGACTTCATCAAATAATATCCAGACTCAAAATTAGTTGCCAGTCTGACAGTATCAACATGAAACTCTTCATGACTAAAAGTCAATAAGGATAATTGATCCAACAAATTCTCATGGACCTCTAAACTGAACAATAAATCTTCGACTCTCACCTTAAAGATATTCCAACCGGTTGGAAGCTCTCCAATCTTTTTTATACATGATTGGAGTTTTGCCTCCAATTGGTCTCTTTTATCAATGAGAACCGAAAACTTTTTTCTTTTGGATATTGTCGGTTCTGCCATCAGAATATGCTAGACTTAAATCAAAAGAAATAAAAGAAACCGAACAAAGTTAAAAACAGTTCAGTGATTAAAAATAAAGTGATGTATTGACGATTCAAAATAATAATCTGATAATTATATTCCGTTTCCATGGTAACAGACCTTTTTTTTCATAAAAACACAAATTGGCCTACTCACCAAATTCTAAAACCAAACACTGTGTATGTATACCTCAATTGAAAGTATCATTGCAGCCTAGCCCTATATTTATTTCTTAACTAGCTCTCGTCAGCAATGAAACAGTTTACCTCAGTTTGTAATATACAATTAATATTATACCTTGCCGTAAAGTTTGCAATCAGCATTTTGTTTTACTTTTTTATTGGAAGAATCGACAGTTGTATTATATGGGTTCACCTATGCACTGGCGCTTGTATACAGTCCACTCCAATAAAAAAGTCGACAATATAATTATAGAATAATTTAAATAGCGATTGTAAGAGTATTTTTATAACAGATTCTTGGAATTATTCGATTTTCCCTATATTAACACTAGCTTGTTATAGGATCAAATGTACAATTTTATATGTATTTTATTTTGAAATAAACCAACTTCTTCTAAGATCTTTTGACCAGTAAGGCTAAGCTGTGAAATTTGAAAAATTAGTTTGTTATCAGGTATAATAAAACGGGGATTTATATACACAAAATATTTAAAATATGCCTATATACATATATGCACAAGACACATAATGGTGTGAAAGCGGGGTTAGAGTTGTTGGCATTTTGTTTGAAATTGCAGTTCTTAATATAAGTATTATTACTTGTGTAGTACTTAATAGATGATATTGATATCTAATATCAATATAGTCATACTTACAACATGTGGTTGATTTAAAAAAATGCATTTTTTATTCAAATATGTGAATTGAATAGTAACTGTACATAAACAATGGCATGACATTATTAATAATCATCTGTGTTATTTATATTCAAAGCGCATTATCTGCATAAATTATTTGCAACTGTTTACTTTTTTCTATTTACATTACATGGTGGGGGTGATGACTAATATGGGGTGCGTAGAGTATTGAGGGCTGCGCGCACACTAGGGTGGGACGTCGAGCACCTCGACGCCCAAAAATTCACATCCATTACGGCGTTGCTGATTCATATATTAATGTAAAAAAGAATATATATATATATTTAATTAATTAAATCTATAAATTTGAAGATAATAGTAAAACCAGGTATGTTTTATTCTACGAACAATTAACTCTTTATTTATTTGTTCTGTTTAATCATTCGTAATTTGGTACTTAAATTAATTAAGTTGTTTCTAATCTATCTGTTAATATATTTGATTATGATAATAGGTTGTTTACAGATACATATTCTGATAACACTAATTAATAATATTAATGTTTTCATTATAGAAAAGAAGAGAAAAGGGTCGAATATGCTTGGAATCAGTACACACTGTGGAAGTTGCTTGTGTATCTAGTTTTTATGAAGAGACTAGTGTGGCTATACATTATCCATTTCTGGTTGGATATCAAGAAACATCACAGGACTACACCCTCTATTTAAATGCAGAAAACGACATAGAAAGACTCGAATGGATCAGATTCCTTCGATCAGGTTAGTGGATAATTATACTAATAGAAACATACATTTTATAATATTTGAAATTATAAGTATAACAATAAGAAAAAAAATTAATGCTAAAAATTGATAATTGATTACATATTATAAAAATAACAACGAAAACAACAATATAAAAACAATTTTCTCCTGCATATTTTAATTGTAGATTTATGCGTAAGTAGTACCTGAGAACAAACAGAGCAATTTATCTAGCGGTTTCTTCACCTTTCTGTTACCACCTATAATATTCAAATTTTTTCATATCATTCTATATACATATTTTGCATAATAATATATGAATTATTATTTGTCAGCTGTTTTCACTAAATTTGACACCTGTTAATAATATATCTCTATTTTGAAGTATAATATACTTTATTTTAGACAATTTGTCAATCACTAAACTTAACAAATATCAATCATGTGACATGTCAATTACTAAACTTGACGAAGTGTCATACAATTGCCTATCATTCAATTTGAAATCTGATGTTGTTTAATAAAATTGAACACTGTAAATCTGTCAATTACTGAAATTATCAATCAATAATTTAACATCGGTAAATTACAAACTGGAAACCTATGTTCAATTACTAAATTTGATATTACTAAACTTCAAAATGATAAATTTGGCGATTCTTAATCTAAATGTTTAAATTTACCACCTGCTTAGGATGTCAGTTTTCAACATTTTTTTGCAATTGTATAAACTATCTCTCAATTATTTTATAGAAATTGATTGTCAAACGTTAATTGACAAATGTCATATAAAATTAAATTCAATACACATTGATCATAAATATCGAAAACTTGACACATATCAATCACTAACTCATTTGACATAAACAAAATTCAAATATCAAGCATAAAATTTAAAAAAAGTATCAAAATTTAATGCATGTTACTAAAGTTTAGATTAGTAAGTTAAATACATCAAACACTAACTTGCAATCCACTAACCATTAATCATTGTTTTGATATTCAACATTCTTGTTGAGCATCATGAACAGTTTTAGTTATTATTTCATATTTTACTACTACGTAAAATTGCACCAAAAACAAATATTTTGAGGCATGTTGCTGATAAATTATTAGGGGTAATATATGAAGAGCTATGATCAGTTTTTGTAAGATTAATACTCTGAAAATAAAAAAAAAACATAAGAATTTTGGTATTTATTGCAAAATTTAAATTTTATACAAAATTTACGATCTGTGTTCTATATTAAAACATTTTAAACACATTTCTGGTTACGCAGAACAGTCATTACAATAACTAATGATTTAGTACGACTGATTTGAAATAAGACTCATTATAGCAGCCTTGACACTGTAGTTGCCTTGTTGATCCTTTTCCAATCGATTTTATAAATGTATGTGCTACTCTTTTTGGAGTAGTAGTAATTTTATTGAAAATAATCTAACTATTTACAATGCAGACTTAAATAAAATTTTGAATTCCAGTTTTTTTATACAATTTTAAACTTTTGCGTAAAACAGTGTGGTAAGACCACATTTGATCGCTAAAATTGACTCTTTTTTGCCTTATTCTAATCTATTGTTGACGACCGTAGCACAATGGTCTAGTGCGAAGACTGTTGTGCAGGCAGCCCGGGTTCGATTCCCGGCAGCGGCAATATCTAATTTGTCGAATATATTTCGATGCGGTCGTCTCCTTTGCAAGGCAATGGCAAACCAGCAAAGTATTTGCCTAGTAAACCCCTCTAGTGGTGTGGTTCGGATTCCACTTTAAACTGTAGGTCCCGTATGTTTGTGTGGAACTATTATCGCGCACCACAAACATACGTGAGGGGTGCCGACGCTCGTAGCGAGTATGGTATACTATAAGAAGAATTGTTGACTTATGCTTAAATACGTTCTTGCCTTTCTTGGTTTGCTTTTCAGTAGAGAAACAAGTGGTATTGTGTGTTGGATCTGTGGTCAACATTAAAACAGGTTATTTATCCATCTATTTAATAATTTGCAAATAGCTATTCTGCGTGTCGACAATGTCGCCATTTTTCATTTTTGTGGCAAATTTTTAGGTGTGCCTTTTCGATTTAACCTTGGTATGCCATAGTAAATCATTTGCTGTTCAAACAAGGTTTTGGGTAAACCCAAACCTAAATAAAAGTTGTTGGAGTATAGATAGTGTTTATCCTTGTGATCAATGCACTTTAAATGATCATAAATAATTTGCTTAGAATGGCTAATTTTTCAATTTCTGTTTTGTTTTCTTGTATATACAAAAATATTTTTTGTATACCAAACAATCCACAGTTTGTATAATTTGTTTCCATAAGGATGCGGTTTGTTTCTAATATACTGTTTAAACATTAATCTTTCTTGTAGTTTTGTATTTTGTACAAACTATTAGTCAAATTAGCATTTTTGTGTCATTCAAACGTATGCATTGCAACAGCAAAGTATGGCAAAAGATGCCTTTAGAAAAAAGCAAGATTTTGAGCAGCAAGTTGGATATTGCGGGAAAGGATTGGAAAATGTTTTGTTTTGAGTGTGTTTCTTTATGGATGCGAAACATGAACGATCGCAAATAAAGATCAAAATCGTATAGAAGTAATAAAATATTGATTTGGAGGAGGTTATTGAATATGAATCTTAGGTTAGGTTAGAAACAACAAAGTAAAAAATGACGAAGAGTTAAATAAAGAGAAAAAAAATAATTAGTAAATACAATTATAAAGATTGTTGGACGTTATTGAAGGTATGGTGGAAGGTAAATTAAAAATGTTATTTTATTGTAGTTTTTATTTAATGTTATTAATTTATTATAAGATAAACTTGGGCTTTATTGATTAATTAAAATTAGTAATTATAGATTATTTGAATACAATTTTGAGGTTAAAAACACGCAGCAAATTATAAACAGTCCATAAATTTAAAAACACTTGATTCAAACTTGTCTTTCTGTCTGAATGTTAGAGTGAAATATTAAGTTTTACTGAACAAAGCTTAAATAAAGCAATATTACTTTTTTGAATAATTATTAGACAGGACAATAAACATAGGGTTTTCCAATAAGAAGTCTCATTTTAAGTTTTAAGGCGTTTTTAATCTGTTGTTGTTAAAAACTATACGATTTAAGGAAATGGTACGACACACACTTCAACAACGTATAGAAGTTATGAAAATTTTGCCGAGACAGTTTGCAGAGTTTGTGGTGTTTTTGGTCGGTATAAATAATGTTGTCTGTTTAAACTCGTAGTATCAGCCCAAAATGGCCGCTGTCGCTAACAATGTCTGTGTTTATTGCATATTGCATAAAAATCTTAGCCTACATGTTTTTAAAGTGCAGTTAACGCAAAAATTAAAGCCGGTTGATCATGAACAACGCCGAATTTTTGTTTTTTTTGTTGCTGGAAATGCAAGTAGGGAATCTTGACTTTTTAGAAAAATTATCTTTAGCAACAAAGTCCATTTCCATCTCAGTGGGTTTGTCAATAGACAGAACTGTCGCATCTGAGGTTTTAAATTCCATTCCGGTTACTCGCATCAGACACACCAATAATAAAACTAATCCTATTGGAATGGGAAATAATGACACCACGGTAACTAAACATATACTTAAATTAATTTTAAATTATTGGAGTGTTTCTGAAAGGAAAGTTAGTTTTAATTAAAAAAAGACAAGTTTATAAATTTGATATGTATTGAATTGTACAACAAGTTAGAATCAAACTGAAAACCTATTTTTTTACTTTGTTTAAATTAGTTTTTTTTATTTATTAAGATTGAAACTGACGATGTTATTCTATAATACTTACAAGTTTTACAATAAAATTAAAAATGAACAATTTTTAATTGACGTTTAATTAAAAAATGTAAACAAATAAATTTAAAGGTTACAAACTTGACAGTTTTTTATATTTTGCCATATTGTTTTAGTTTTCCATACCGAAATAGTTAACGTGACATCATACATTTACCTTACCTATAGGGTACCAAAAGATCCACTCGGAAATGCCTAATGAGTAGTCTTTATTACTGTAGCGTATTGAGTCACTATAATATGCCACTATCGTTTTACTCTATTGATACTAAACAGGTATATAAAAATATGCACAGATACAATTTTTAACTAACCTCGTTGTTTTTAAACATACATGGTGATTCAAAGTTACCGCCAAATTCTCAGGGCTGATTTTTCAAATTAAAATCATTTTTTTTGTTTACAAATTTATTTTCAAAAATGCTTTTTGACAGATAGAAACATATTTAGATACATTCCGAAAAACTGTTAAAACAAAATAATATGTTTAGAGTTTTTAGAATGTTATGACAGTTACTAAAACTTAATTAATGGATGTTATACCATTTTGACAGTTACCAGAAGCTTTTTGATAGATTGTAAAACATTTAGATAGATTCTAGTTCATAAGTCAGATTTATGAAATAGTTGACAGTTGTTTTATCGAATTGATAGTTGACAGTTTATACAAGGTGATCCATAATTAAATCGCATTTTGCTAATTTTTTTTTACTTTAGCAGATTGCAAATAAATTTATAGACGAAGAATGTTTTATTTTACTTTGAAAAATCAGCTTTGAACGTTTGACGTTTTAAATTTGGATTACTTTGTATATTTACATTTAATTCTTAATACAAAATTTAAAATTATTTAATAACTTTGGTTTTAAACGTCTTTTTTTAATAGTGATTTTATTTTTTTTCAGTGAACTATATAAATTAAAAAAAAAATGTATTTTGATAATATTTTTATAGTTTAATGTTTTAAATATTTTAAATAATTGTTCATTCAATATATCTATATATTTATTTCTATACCTGTAGAAAGCTTATACAGTCAGTAGACAAGTGTTGAATGGTTTCATTGTAAGGCGATTGACCCACTATTATGTGTACTAATTAATATATGCATCCGATAAATGGCTGCATAAATAAAAATGTTGTTGAACATTATAATTTCTCTGTTATGAGAAAGTAAATTATTTTTTGGTATCATTAATAGAATGCCAATTGCAGGTTATAGCAAAAATTGATTTAATAGAAACATTATAAATATATTGGTCAAATTAAAAATAGTTAAGATAAATATTCTATTAGTAATAAAATAATTTAATAAACTTAAAATGTGTTACATTAATAATTATCATCTCCTTAATGTAAAATGTATAATTATTATGATTGTACACAGTGCGAGTCGAAATTGATTTGTAAAGTTCAGATATAATCTACAACTTCAAGAAGAAAATAATGAATTCCAACATCATAAAAACTGTTTTGCAAAACTTAAAATTATCAAATAATTTTGATATTTAAAATAGTTAAATTAAGGTAAACGCTAAAATGTTACGTGCAATGTTAAAAGGGAGCTCTACAATGCAGTATATCACCAATTCGGGCAATACTCATTTTTTTCAAATAAACGGATTATCCGTTTACTATGGTCAATAGTTTTATTTAGATTATATAAAGTGTAACAGGTATGAATAAACAAAATTCAGTAGTTTTATAGTAAAAACGTCTATTCTTCATAATTCTTAATATAATTAATTTAAGACTGTGATGATTGAAAACCGCATAGGCTTAAGTATGTTTTGTACATTTTTTTATGTATACCTGTTTCACATAATAACGTCAAAATGTTTTATTTTTATGGCAATTTTCTGATCAGTGGTTACTGTCTATACAAACTTGTATAAGATATTGCGATAAACAGGCCAATTAGAACACAAAATAGAAAATGTTGACGCTCTATATGATTTTGCCTATAAACAAGAAATTATGAGTACATAGAAGACGACCTTTTTATGGGTTTCTTAAAAATTAGGAAGAAGTTTTGTTTAAAACTTGTCTGTTTTGAGACTTTTACAGTTCAAAATCTATCTCTAGCATATTATTTTCTATAAGTTGAATACTATGACTGGATCTCAGACAATCGGACGGAGCATGTTTTACTCGTCTTCTTACTATCCTCTATGGATGTTGGCAATTACATTGATCCACTTTAATCTGTTTACTGCTGTTCTAAATAAAGCCG
This sequence comes from Tachinus rufipes, assembly GCA_963932245.1. Classification (NCBI taxonomy): domain Eukaryota; kingdom Metazoa; phylum Arthropoda; class Insecta; order Coleoptera; family Staphylinidae; genus Tachinus; species Tachinus rufipes. Next base: position 62,031,839 of record OZ010745.1, on the reverse strand, counting down.
TTGATGTCATTCCGGTTCATGCTCTTACATTCTTTAGTCAGGATATTGTGATAGTGATTATAAATGTTTGGGATTATGTAACAATCTAATGGACGTTCGTGCCGCTTTAGTGAAAATGCGTAAATAAAGTTGCCTATCTTAGGATTCAATAATAAAAATATTTTCATATGTTTACATGTTTATAATTATCAGTTGTAACCAAAATAATAACACAACAGAACACAATCCGGAATAGAATAGAGCCATTCCCCATTATTAAACCGCCCGTTCCTAAAGTAGGATTCAATAATAAAAATATTGTCTTCATTTGTATACATTCTTATAACCTTGCTTGATTGACAGCTGTCAAAGTTGAACTGTCAAAACAAATAGTATAGTGGACATTTTTAAAAAGGCGGCATATTTAAAGTGATTACATAATTCCATTAATTTATAAACTCCCTGTATGTCCCTCTTCTTGTTGAATGCGCTTCTTGCCTTCTCGATTTGGCATCTTATTTCCCGAGAGTGATCACATTCTTTATTAAGGGTACATCCCAAGTATGTAATTGTTTCAGCCATTGGTAACGTTGTATTGTTGGCAGTGAACCGAAGGTTATTTATGCGGTTTTTGCTGATGATTAGGATTTACGTTTTCTTGCAGTTCAACTTCATTCCATATTGTTCGCTCACGTTTGTTATGCAGTCTATCAGTCTCTGAAGTTCTTTGGCAGTATCAGCGATCAATGTCGTCCGCATATCTGAGGTTGTTTATTGTTCCGCCGTTTATTACTAGACCTTCCTCTACGTTGTTTAGTGCTTTTTTGAATAGCTGTTCTGAATATGCGTTAACAGCAGTGGTGATAGTACACAACCCTGGCGGACCTTTCTCATTATTCTAAACTCCTCGGATGTTGGTCTTCTACCCGACCATGGCCTTTTGCTGTATGTACAGATTGGATATTATGTCTATGTCTCTGTTGTCGATTCCGTAGAATTGCGATGAGTTTGCTATGTTGAACTTTATCGAATGCTTTTTCAAAATCAATAAAGCATGCAAATACATTTGCGTTGATGTCGCGTGTTCTTTGGATAACGACTTGTATGGCGAATAACGCCTCTCTAGTTCCTAGTTCTTTTCTAAAGCCGAATTGTGTATGACTGATGTTGTTGTCTAGTTTTCTATATATGCGTGTTTGGATGGTATTGAGGAATACTTTTAGAACGTGACTCATCAGGCTGATTATTATGTGTTCTGAGCATTTTGTTGCGTTTCCTTTCTTTGGGAGTGGAATAATTGCGGATATTAGCCAATCTTTTGGTATTTGACCTTCTGTGTACATTTTGTTGAAGAGTGTAGTCACCAATTTTACTTGTTCTGGCTCTAGTAGTTTGAGCATTTCTCTGTGTATCTGATCTGGTCCCGGAGCCTTGTTGTTTTCAATCGATTGATTGCTGCTTTTACTTCTTGTTGAGTAATAATTGTTTTTTTGTCACCCGATGTTGTGGTCATATTGTTGTTCACATCTATGTTTCCAGAAAGCTCTTCTATATATTGTTTCGATCTTGTTAGTATTTTGTCAGTTTCTGTGATGACGTTACTGGCTGAGTCTAGGATTACGCCTCCTCCCTTTTGTTGCTTTTCCTATTGCTTCTTTTATTATCTTAAGGAGATTGAAGCTGTCATGTTTTGCTTGTAGTATTTTGATTTTGGCACATTTTTCTTGTAACCATTGCTCTTTAGCTTCTTTAATTGTACTTTCTTGTGCAGTTTTTTATACATTTCTTGGTTTATGTTTCTATATTGCCTTCTTTCTTTCATGAGATATTATTTTATATTATTATGTTATCTATCATCTATTTTTGTCTTTGTTTGGTCTTTTCGGGTTTCAGTTTGTCTTCTGCGACCGTAACTATCGCTGTTTTTATTTGATTCCACATTTGTGTTTCATGGTTGCTATTTTCAGATATGATCAATTTGATTCCTTACTATTCTTTGTTGGTTATTGGCTGGAGATCTCCACAAATCTCTACGTGTAGAGCCTTCTGGGGTGTAGTTTGAAGTAGTTGTTCATTATTGCAAATTCCATTTTTTGACAAAATTTTATTAGGCGATTACCTCTATCATTTCAGACGCTCAAACCGAGTTCGCTCACCACATCTTCAACTTCTTCCTGTCCCACTTTGGCGTTTATGTCCCCTATAATTATGGTTATTTCTTCCCTTTTTGTGTGTTTTAGGGCAGTTTTTAGTTGTTTATAGAATTCTTCGATCTTTTGTTCCGTGCTTTCAGTCGTTTGTGCATATAGTTGTATTATGTTTAAATCGAATGGTTTTGCATTTATTTTGATTAATGGGACTCTGTTTGAGATATTGATAAATCGTTTAACAGCATCGTTGACTTTCTTGTTAAGTATGATTGCGACACTGTTCTTGTTTCTAGGGGTGTTATCTAGGGAGAAATATATGCGGTGCCCATCTATGACACATTTCCCTAAAGTCTTGTCATCTAGTCTTGCTGCATTCTAGTATATTAATCTCAAGTTGCTTCTGCTACTTTTCTGGCTTGGTACATGCTTTGCACATTCCAAGTGCCAATTCGTTTTTCTTTGGTTATTTTTAGGACATCATTGGATGACCGGGTGATTCTTCGAACCCTCTCCCAACATAAGGGGTGCCTTGGACTGAGGGCCTTTCTTTGATTTTATATTTCCATTGTGATATCTCGGGGAATATTTGTAAGTCAGGTAGTTTTTTTATTGCTTTCCTAACTGTTTGGTTTAGCCGCTCCTACTTGGAGAACAGACGCTGTTGAAGTACCGCTCCTAACATGGAGACCGTTGTGTCCTATTTGTAGAATTACATTTTCTTATGTTATTATTTTATTATCTAGCAGCGGGCACCGCGTGCAGGAGGTGTTGACATTTGGGCCGGACTTAATTTGGCATTTTCTTGCCGTCACCCCTTACTCGTCATGACATTTTAAATGACTATAATAACCATATCTTGGATTATGAGAATCTACATGACATTTAACAATGGCGTTTATAACGCGAGTTTTAAACTTTAATTGTTTAGGCCAGTATTATTGATGGCGGTTAGTGGGTTTTTATTTTCTACAAAACCTAAACTAAAATAAAAACGCGTTATATTTATGTCTGCAAGATAAATGACAAGCATTATTCAAAAATGGCGCAAAGTTCGGATTTGATTAATTGATTTTTTATTGGGGACTGCATACAGTTTTTGCTACGTGTATCGAAAATGGGGGGTTATTTTGAGCAGAATTTGTAAAAACATTTTAAATCTACTTTTTCTAAGGTACACTAGTATTTTGTCATCTTTAAAATGCGGTTTTTAATCATTACTGTCTTTGTTTGTTTTGTTATATATCAAAAATAACAAAAAAGTTTTTGCTATATTTTTTTTGTTTCTCACTCTTAAATTGATCTACTATTAAATTTTGTCTATATATACCATTCTACTCTATATATCCAAGCGCTGCGGAGGCAATTTTGACTAACTCTGTATAATAGATAGTTGGGTTATTTTGAAATTTGATTTTTAAATAGTTTAGTTTTTATTATTTTAAATTTTTTTTATGATAAAATATTTTATTTTTTTATAGTTTCTATGACAGTTGTATTAGATTAAAAGATTAGATTAAATATACTACAAGAACCAGTAAACAGCTTAAATCTACTCATTGATTGCAACATAAAATTTACCATTTTCTAATCGTTCTTTACTTAGCATCAATATTAAATCTCTGAATAATCATTTATTATTTATTATATGGTTTGTTAAACTTTTATAATCTAAGATTATTTTTTTAGAATTTGAATTTACAGAATTATCAATTAATGATAAGATTGCATTATAATATTTTTTTAGGTTTTTGTTGTTTGACAAAAAAAATCTTGATCTGTGTAATGGGTAACAGATTGATGATTGACACAATTACTTAACTGGAGTGATTAGAAAGTAGTAATAACTAACTTTTGAAGTTTCATACATAGTTAGTCAGTAGTCATCAATCAAAATTATTATCTTATTATCTTGACTAACTTGTTAGTCAATAATGCCCAAATTCACAATCTATTATAAAGGTAAACTTAAGATTGGATATGTATTGGTCTAATTGCTTTATGTGTTTGCAAGCCTAACTTATTTTTTTTTGTTGGAAACTATGAAAGATAAAGTTAAAACCCATAATGTCAAAATGATGAATTAAAATGTTATCTAGTAGGTATTGAAAAACTTTTCTTTTAAAATATTTATAAAAGACAATGTTAATATTGGCATAACATTCTTTTTTATTATGTTAACTTTGCTATCAAATTAATTTTAGTTTTATATTATCTTTAATTATATTTAATGAAATTATGAATTAATTTGGTTATTTGTACAATTTACTAATCAGAAGTATTAATATTATGTATTACCATAATTCAATGTAAACGAAGAACTACTACAATATATGTTTATGTTAAACAGAGCGCTTCAATCAGTTACGAATAAATGTGAAGTGTGTAAAATGTTGCGTCTTTTACTTCCTTGCTTACATTGTCACATTATGCTCTGGTAAGTTTAAATAAATAGAAATATCTAAAGCCGATGATAAAGCAATGATTGCAACAAATACAACATAGTTTATTATCCAAATTTTATAGTTTGTTTAGTAGTGTTAGTAATTAGTAATACAATTATTTTATATAGTATGGAACAAAAACAAATACACGGAAATATTAGAATATGTGTACTTCAAGGTTCAGCAATAGGCTCAATATTGCGCTTTACCTATAGCAATGATTTACCTAATGATTTGTCTTAATAATATATGATATAAATCATACATAATACTAAGTAACGTTAAGTTAAGTTAAAATGAGTTAATTCACTAGTTTAATGAGTTTGTGAGATATATTATAGGTATACACAACTCATGCAAATTTGCTTAAAACGGCAATGTTTATTGACATCATGCACATAAAAAATACATTAAATAAATATGCATTTAAAAGAAAGCATAAGGATGGCATAGTTAAAATATTTTAGTGTTTAGTATTTTATACTAATATTTTGAGTTTGTTAGTAAACATTTAAGAAAGACTATTATTAAAGTAGATCAAGTTTGTTTAAAAGATCATATTTTGTGTCAAAAAGAACTCTGAATTCTATTTACTTTTTATGTGTATTTTTGCTCAGATCGATATAAATTGTTAAAATAGCTTTGTTTGCTATATTTAGAAGGGCAATTTGTAATCTTAAACCTAACTGGTTTTTAATCGAAATTATCAAAGTGAAATAATTGTACAATTTATTCAAAAACAATTCAACGATTACAGTGACTAAAAGTTAATTGTTATAGAAGTCACCACCATTCTATTTATAGCATTTTTGTAGTTGAGACGATCAGTAAGAATATGTTCATAACATCTTACGTAATATTTTTTAATTTTAAGTATCTTTCAATTGTTAAGCTCACAACAGTTTGTATTTAATTTATATATAAAAATAATGAGACGAATGGCATTGCACTAGATAGAGCATAGAGCTTCTCTTATTATTTATATCACCTATTGTGTTTATAAGCACATAATTATTTATTTAAATTTGTCCTTTGCCATTATAAGCTGCCGTAGTCTTACAAAGCACATTGACGATATCTGTAGAACCGAACCATTTGTTTGTGCATGACTTTTGGCCGCTGTAGTTGTTGGATTGAATTTGAATAAATTATTTAATTATTTTATAATAGTTTTATTATGTTAGAACTGATATATGCTATCACTGTATGGGGTAATTTTTCAATGACAAGTTTTTTATTATTTTATTTTTTATTATATAAAATTGCTACTGTTCAAAGTTATACAGAAATACTGAATAATATTTGTGACTTATGTAAAAGTGGATACTTATTTGAACAATTTGCAGGGATTATCGGTTTGCAAGTAAATATTTTTATATCTTTTTATATCTTTTTGTCATCGCTATCATCTACAATCTTTATTCAGTGTTTCATTTCTTTCTATTTGCTCTTTTCTCGTCTCATTGCATTCTTTCAGTATGCGTTCTATGTTTTTCCTAAATTTTCACACGATCTACTCATTTTCTTTTATTTTTTTTTATTTGTTTATCTAAAGTTTGCTTACTTTTTCCTCATTTTTGCATCTGAATCTTGCAATTTTTTTTTAAGCCTTAAGTAAAGAAAATTATGAAAATTAAGCACACAAACAGTTTATCTACGACCACATAAGGAGGAGGTGGAAGAGACGTTGTATCACTGAAATCTAGGCACAGTTATGCCAAATCGATTGAAAATTTTGAGAGAATGAAGGAACAGATTGACTCAGGAGGTTCTGGTCCGCCCACTATTATATTAAATGTAGTTTGGTTACATGGGCGCTAACAATGTATTAAACTAACGTTTTTTAATAATAAATGCCATAATTTCTTAAAAATGTTCTACCCGGAGCTGGGGTGTGAACATGAAACAATTCTCCGTCGAGATTTGAGTTAGGTGTTTTGCCTCACTCTTGTTTTTTTATATTAAATACTAAGTTAAAGTTTAATAATCGATCTGGAATTTATTGCCATTGTCTTTCTTTTCAATTGCATGTTTTTATAAAAAATTTAAAACACTCAAACATTTAGTTTAATATATACAGGTTTATACACATTTAGATAAAAATACTAACACTATAAATATTTGATACCGTAAAATAATAATTAAATACAGACTCTTCTCATCGTCATTAAAGTTAGCTATATATATTTCAGATGCCAGCTTTGATGTATTGTACTTGCTTTAGCAGGCATATTTTGTAACTTTTTAATAAGTACCTTCTTCGTAAAAAAAATTTATTACTTTCAGACGTTGTATACAAAATTTTCTAAAATGGTAATTTAAAGTCACAGCCTACTTAGCGAGCGTTTATCAATACATGAATGTGCGATAACACTTTAAAAAGTGCAGTGCCAAAATTATATAAGCGAAAACAAGTGTGGCTAAAGTATGAATATTTAGTCGACCTATAATTAGATATTAACCGAGATAGTTGATTAAAGTTTAATATAATTGGTCTTTTAATGCAGTACTTTTGCAGTTCTGATCCAATAATATAATAAATATTTACAAAATATTTGATTGTGAGTATAAGATAATAAATATATAAGTTTAATAAATATATTAAATATAGAATATTATAATATTGCACAGTGTTGAGTCATTTGCAGTAATTTAAATTAGTTACAATCTTTAATAAAGTATCCAAAGAGCGCAATGTTATAAGTAGAGCGACCAACTTGTGGTCAACTATACGCAGGGGCAGACAACAGTCATGCGGCATTATCCCTTACAAACGGTTTCCGAAAAATGTTTATACTGTTTTGCACAATCTTGCTGAAACTATAATCGTTTAGTTATGTGAAAATCTTTACATCTAGTTTTTGACTTGGAAATCTGAAATAATATCATATATAAAAATAAATACTGTTTAATATAATATATAAAGTTTATTATTCCGTGTTTTTTGTACAATATTTTGTTATGATAATTTAGAAATGAGCAGTTTACTTATTTTATTCTAAATACATTTTTTTTTTGTTTTAGCGTGTTACAATAATTTAAACATACGAAAAAAATACCATCAAGGTTTTTGGAACGGAAAACGTTGGAATTGTTGCAAGGAATCAACCAGATATAGTCCTGGGTGTGTCAACAGTACGTTCTGGCACGCCACCAATATTACAGAGGATCCGGACCACAACAAAGAAAATCAAAAACAAGGTAAGAACCTACATTATGCGTGGTAATGTAAATTAATGCAGTCAGCGCTTTTGTTATACACCGAATACTATATGAGTAATTGAAATCTATAAAATATGCATATTGAATATTAATATGTTGAACTGAATTAAAAATATGTATAGTATAAATCGACATACTGTGAAAGAAATAAAAATTTTGTTTGAAGTCATGATTATATGTTTAATTTTTTTTATAATTGCATCTTACGAAAGAAAAAAGCATTCTTACATGATGTATTATTTTAAAACTCTTAAATTCAACATAAATACAGTGTTTTAAGTAATTTTGTAATATCATCAATATGCTAATTTATATTTCTATTAAATAATAAGATCAAATTATTTCATCTTATAACTGCCTTTTGCAATTTGTTTTACATTTTTTATCTGACTATAACTAACAGTTTTGTGAAGCTACTTCATAGTGTTAAATGGAGTTTTGTTCGAAAACATAATGTGGTTTGTAATTTGATTTTCCTGTAAAAAAATTTTCAACTTATAACAAAATTTTATTCGCTTTTCTTTGTCGAGTAGTTTTAAAATTTGATTAACTTTTGGTTTCTGCCGAACAGTTTTATTTGCTTTAAATTTGAAAAGCATACATTGAAACTGATCGAAAAAAGAATCAGCAGTATTATCGTTTATTGATATTACAGGTAGTTTAAACGCCTCCTTTCTAAATTATACGATAGAAAAATTTAAGTTTTTCATACTTGTTTATGGCTTTTAAACGAATTTCATCATTTGGATCTTCTGACAGTCACATCAATGGTCGTGAATTTAGTATGGCTTCAATTTGTATCACAATCGTTGTTAGTGCGTCTAATGTGATTGACGCTTTGCCCAATATTTGTTTTAGTAGTAGTTTGCTAGGTTTTACAGCCGCTTCCCACAACCTTCCAAAGGTTTGTACTCGTATTGGGATGAAATACCAGTTTATTCCAAATTGTTCTAATTTGGAATGAATGATTTCTTGTGTAGCTGTTGAAACGAATATTGCCTTAATTTTCTTTAACTTTAAATTTGCTTTTAGAAAATTCTTTGCGTTATCGAATACATATTTAGTATGTTGCCTCCACGTGAGGCAAATCGTATGATTGCTACTATAAAGGTTTTAGTCAACATGAGACTGGTTCTATATGCACTGCTTTTGTGCTTATGTACACAAAAATAACGATGTATGCTTTCACTTTTTTTAACTTCTTTGAAAACCTTTCTTTATAAGAATAGGACCACACAGATCGACTCCAGTGCTGAAAAATGGCTTTGCTGGTTTTGTTCTGTATTTTTGAATTTTTGCTTTTTGTGTGTTTGTTTTATAGCATATTATACATCTTTTTGTCTTTTTGTACAATCGGGTTTAGTTTGTCTTCTGCCTAGGGCCCTGTATATGCATCTCATTGCGGCTTGTGTTGCTTGTACCCAGCAATTAAAGTTGATGTGGTGGTTGTGTTCGATTACCAACTACTACTACTAACGAGCTGCTTAAACGTCCGCTTACTTATGTCGTCTTTGTTTAAGAAAGGATTTAGAGAATAAGTTTGTTGTGTGTGTTAATTAAATCAGGTAGGGTTGAGAGTTTTTTTTTTTAACAATTTTTTTAGTGAAATTGTTGCCTTGGATAGTTTTCTTGTAGTTAGAGCACTAGTTGTTTAATCTGCTGCTTGGAAGTTTTGTTTATGCCACAACATTAGTTAATTTTTTTAATTTTGAATACTTTTCAAATAAGCTTTGATCGGTTGTCCTTGTAGTTGTTGCTAATAGTGTTGTTGTTTTTTTTATGGAAGACTGCCAGTTAGCAATGGTGCTTGACACTGTACTCGCGTATTTCATACACCCGATTATTAACAAATGGTTTTAGTAGCTTCTTAGTTTTCTTAATCTAGAGTCTAGATTAAGAGAACTAACTCTAGATTCTAGACAGTACAATATTAGAATCGCTCCAATAATATATGAGGGTTGGTTTGATATGTAATGCTGGAAGTATAGATTTTAACAGTTTTGATAAAAGTAAAGCTCCACAATGCTCTAGTCTTGGTATTTTTGAGGTGCCACTTTAGATTTGAGCATAACAGGTGTGAACGTTGTTTCAGGGTTGTAAATACAGACATGCTTCTTTGCTGGCATTGCAGAATCTGAGAAACTAGTTGATAGCAGGTTGCTTCCAGAACTCTTTTTGGGATATTGTCAAATTCTGTAATTCTTTGAGATCTAACAAATATTTGATCCATAGAGTATGGACGCTGATTAGTAAAAATTGATTGTAACCGATGCCCAGTTTTCACAATGTTTGTAAAATGATTTAGGCTTAAACGACAATGGGGCTTATGAGCACAAGCAAATAGAAGATTCTATATTATACAGCCTAAATCTTCTATTATCATATTCTGATAATATGTTTTGTTTGGTTATTGAGCCTGGTTTATCTATGGTTTGTGGAGCATATAGGAAAGTATTGTTTGTTTTCGATTGAATTTCTAATGTTTTTGTTGTGGAATTTTTGTTGAGCAGTAAATTTGTTTTAGTTTTTAGTGTGATGTTCAAACTCCGCAGAAACATATAGTTTTGTTACTTTATTTCTGATGGTGATAGCTAAAGTCAGTCCTTGTCAATAGATCATCCACATAAAAGTCTCTGACTGTAATGTGGGCTCTTATAGAATTTATGTTCCGTCATTAGACAATTGTTGCAAACATTTTGTAGCTAAGTATGGAACTGATGATGTTCCACATGTCACGATCTGAAGTTCATATGTTGTGATAGGTTTTGAGCTTTCATTGCGTCATAATATAATATATCATAAATATGATATGAGGATTTGTCGGTACATTTGTTTGATACTTGCTAAAATTACTATGCGGTGTAGTCTAAATCCCACGACGATGGCTATTAACTTGTCTTGTATTGTAGAACCAATTATTAGACATTGATTTAAAGATGTAGCTGTTGAGATTTTTGCCGATCCATTAAATACTACGCTAAGTTTTGTAGCGATGCTATTTTTTTTTTAAAACAACACGATAAGGAAATTAGTAATTATCCATATCATCTGTTGTTGGGATTTGTTTCATATGACCCTGTTTAATGTATTCGTTTATAAATGCTTTGCATTTGTTATTTAGTGAGGTTTGATTGAGTAGACACGGTTGGTAGCCAATGTCTTTGTATTGCCTAGAGATGCTGTGGTTTGTTGGAATGGTAGTTCTACAATACAGTGACCTTCTGAAATGCTGTGATGTGTAGGTTAAACATGTTTTTTACACTTTTTCTTGTCAGGTGTCTTTTAACTTCCAAAGGTTTGCTAAAAACTCATGAAGTAATTTCTTTATTGTTGTATTGCACGACGTAGTTTTTGAATTTGTTTGTAAATTGTAAACATTTCTGGATTGTATCCAGCCAAAGTGAGTGTTTTACAACTGCTGGTTATGGTTTGTAGGTTTGATTTGACCTATGTACATTAGGGAATAAAAAAGCTGTGGGTCGATTAGTAAATCAATTGATGATGGTATGTAAAACTCTGGGTCAGTTAGGCGAATGTTATTTGGGATACTGTATGGCTTCTTGTTTAACGGTTTACTTGGAAGTTTTGTTATCTGCTTTAGTATAAGATATTTCATATTAGTTGTGTAGATGTTGATTCTTGATTGAATTGATTTCAATGACTTGTATACGAGTAGCTTCTATTGTTAATTTTAAACAATTTACCAATTTTTTACTTGAAGTTGCTTTGTGAGTCCAATTAATGCAATCTTTTTTGTGAATTACTGATCTTTACTAGGGCTATTGACAGAAAGGTATAACTGCTATTTTGCTTGATTGCGTTTGACTGGATGCTTATTATCAAGTCATCGACAGAAATTATAATCGGAATTTACTTGATTAAAGCAATCTAGATATTTATTGTTTACCTTAAATTATGTTTAAGATGCGGTGAGATAGCTCAGTTGAAGGGCGTTAGCGTAGTACGCTATCAGTCCGGGGTTTGATCCCCGAATATGACTAAAATAATAACTTGCTCTTTATGCACCGGGGTGATTTGGAAGTCACCCAATAAGCCATTGGTCTCAAACTTCTGGGGCAATATAAAATAGCTGTAAAACGCGCAATAAAAAAAAAGAAAAAGATGCTGATAAAATAGAATTGAATTTTTTTTAGACCACTTATATTACATAAATTAACTTTTAAGTCATAAATTAAGTCAATGTTTAGTTAATTAAATTGGTTTGTGAAACAGACTAGGCCTTGTTAGGCAAATTTAATTGTATCATAATTTATGTTTGACCTTTTGAGCGATTTGTCGCTTAGGTTAGTGCCACTTGCTCTACAATCCACGGTAGGCTGAGTTTTGTACTTATTAGGGTCAGTTTAAGAGCATACCGACCGCTACCTTGATTTGTAGTATTTTAACAAAAACGACAACGTGGCTTCATCGCTGCTTTTACAAATAATTTACTAATCTATTTATTTTTTTACCAGTACATTTAGAAAGGATTAAACTATGATATGTGGAAGTCTTTTAGTCAAATAATAGTTAGGAAATAGCCGAAAAAACCCATCAAAAATAGAAAATGCGTTTTTCTGTCTTTTTGAATGCATTTGTTGCTATTTGCAAATGTAATTTCACAAAAAACACTTTGACATATCATAGTTTAATCCTATCTAAATATACTGGTGAAAAAATAAATCAATTATCAAATTATTTGTAGAAGCTGCGATGAAGCCAAAGTTTCCGTTTTTGATAAAATACTACAAATCAAGGTAGCGGTCGGTATGGTCTTAAGCATCTAATGAATCTCTCGTATTGTCAAACTCCCCGATCTGGATATCCAGCTTAGAATTTAATGTAGTTATAAAATATACTGCGTGTTATGGAAAATTAAATTTTGAATAGAATAGTAAGTTTAACTTCTAAAACAATTGGTTTGTTTAATTGTTAAACTTTTCAGGTTAAATCAGAATTCCTTGTAAATTTTTAATACGTTGTGTGTGCAAGTGTGTTGTCAAGATTAACATTATCATACAATGTTTTTCTTCTTTTTAAACGGTATAAACTGTACAAATATCTTCAATAACGTATATACTCATTTTTACAACTAAGTGCTTATATTCTTCTACTTTTATTTTTTATACTTACAGTATTGTGATTTTAAATTATAAACTGTAATTTTAAAATTAAAAAAAAAAAACAATTACGAACTTGGTCAATTTCTTTCAAACCATTTTTTCTATTTTTTGTTGAAATATTAATTATATTTAATTAAAGGCAATATAATAGTATAATGTAACGGCAAACTATCAATTTCTTTATTAAAAAAGGTTTGCTGCAATTTTAAATTCTTTTTTTAATGATCTCATGATACTTGATAATGCACCACACATTAACTTTTTCAAAAGTAATATCTTAGGTTAAAAAATATAAAATCAAGATTTTTTTTAGCCCAATATCTAATATAATGTTGAGATATAACTACTCTATTGGTAGAAAATAATAAATCTGTTTTGCTAAAATTGTGTCACCTATTCACAGTTTAGCCTCATCACCAAATTTCAAAGTTTGTCTAAATGGGGTTTAAATGGTTTGCTTTTGTTTTCTTTTAATATTTATTTTAATAAATTTATTAATAATTTTAGTTTGTGCAGCTCTGTTTTTAAATTAAGTTTGGGGAATATCTAAAAACTAAAACAGATTCTGCATTATTTTTGTTTATTTTGTTTTTGTTTTAACATTTAAAACGGAACCAGTTTCTTCTTTTTTTCAATAATTTTTGGTCGACCACATGAGAAATTCATGTTTCTGGACATTTTTCATTAAATTTATTAACACCTCATGATAGCAATGATTGAACTAAACTCTCTCTTTTAAAGCTGTTTTGAAGTTAACATAATAACAAACAAATTAAAAATAATAAAGTGTGAATAAAATAATAACTATAACAGCTCAAAAATGAAAAATGCTTTGCGGACTTTATCAAGAGTGACTTCTTGAAAACTTGAAGACAAAATGCTCTTTGTAACCGTGATTTTAAAATACCGTGATAAATATTAAATCCGAAATGCGAAAAACGTTTTTATCTACTTGGAATTAACATTTAATAGTATCTGTGTTATATTAACTAAATATGTGTGGTGTTAAAAAATGTTGATTTATTAAGGTTAAATTAATTGTTCACTTTGACTTTATATTTAACTAATTAAACGAAATGTCTAAGGTGTGTAGTTAATAACGCAAGTAGGTAGTATTTGCTTTGCTCAACTTCATGAATGAGTGGGAATAATGCATTGTGTTTCTTAAGAAGTAGTATTTTATTACTAGTGCTTAGTAAGTGTAGATATTTGAATAACAATATTTTTTCTTTGAAATAAAAATTGTCTTCATTAATGAACAAATTATTTTCTAATTTTACTATAAACTTTCTTATATAATTAAGATTTAGTTACTGATTTTTTTTTTGTTAGTACAAATTTATCTGTAAAATAGAAAGAACTACTTAATTTTTATCTAAGAGGTTATAACATTGCATAATCATTATGTCAAACAAATAAAATAAAAAGGAGCACCAAAAGAAATTATTTTAATAAATTTTCTCTTCAAAAATCTGGAATGGCATTAAAAACTGATATATATATGTATATAATAAGATAAAACGCTTCTGTTTGTTTGCTTTTTTTGGCATATCTATCCTATTAAGCAATAATTTATACAAGCGTCTGCTAGTTTATATATAAACAAAGCACGATACAGTGTGTATCACATAATAAATTATATAAAATTTATTAAAGTTTTTTTATAAAGATTGATGTTCCGAGACTTTTTTCATTGTCGATTTAATAGAGAACTTTTTTGAAAGATTGGCATGTCTAATTAACTTAAATTAACTTGTTTGTTTGTTATTATTATATACATTATTATTATATACGTCTATGTGCAGATGACACATTTTTAAAACTATTATTCTGATTTTGCACACTTTTAATTTGCATTGTACGAATTAATAGTTCTTTTTGTTTTTCAATTGTACATACATTATTTATAATTATACAACTAAAATGTTCTTTAATAGAACAATAACCTATATTATAATATTATTTAACGCAGCTGGTTCAGGTGAAATACCTTCCTATGATTCTTAAATATGCATAAGCATTTGCATTTAAATTGCTTTTATTCAAAAATGCAAACCCATTTGCTATTATTCAGACTGACTTTAGTTTTAAATATATGCTAAATTGTTATATGATTAAATGAACAAACGCAATATTATGTGCAGTGATTATGATAATTACAGTTCAAATATCTATATTGAATCAAAAAATCTGTTTATATTTTATTGTAAACTGAATATTTTCGAACTAAATTCAATAAATAATATTATTTTAGATAACACTGTTTAATGATTTTCTTAATGTATGATGTCGTTTCTTGAGATGACTTCTGTTCTGACCTAATAACACGCTTTCATATTCAGTATCGACCTCATCAGCAAATTCGACACTTCAGAGCAAGTATAAAGCAGATATAAAACAACAATGCCTTTTCAATTTCTTTCCGATATTTTATAAAATCAATATAGAATATATAATAATTATTTTCTAAAAATGTTATTTGCTGTGTAAAAATATAATTTATAAATAGCAAAAGTATATTATTGTAGTATTGATCTTATAATCCCATTATGAATTATTGAACCTCATAATTGATTCGTTCATATTTATTTTAAAAGTACACAAATATTTCTACATATTAAAAATTTATGGAACAGTGTAAAACTAATATTAGTATGAATTTCTTCACTTCATTTAATTATTGTTATTTGTAAAGTTTTGTTCTTCTAGGTAAGCGATAATAAATAGTATGTTTATAAAAAGTAAACGAATGAATATATCCTTGACAATAGGAAATGTAAAATTATACCTTCTTAAATTTGAATTTAATGAGGTTATTCTTATAATAATTATATGGCAGAGCATACTGCTTTTTAAATAAATTATATAAATTTAATAGCATACTAGTAATTTTATTGCAATACAATGTTTCAATTTGATCAAATTTAATACTCAAGTAATAGATGTTTGTTAGTTTTCAGCAAATATTACCTATGTATAATCATCACTATTCTCATAACATACATGGTGTCCCACGACGCGAGGTCACAGCTTCGTGTACGTAATCTTTAGACGAAATAAATCTAAAGTAATTCGTTTTCAAAATAATTATTATTGATTAAATAATTACAATTTTAAAAAAGCCAATGTTAATTTTTATTTTAGTTCAAATTTACTATAAAAATTATTGGTCTGGTAGTCGCCTATTTGAAATTCTCAAATTCTCAAAGCAGCAGTAGTAACATGGTTGTATAAAATACTAATTAATATCGTTTATTGTTTTGGCGGAGGAGCGTAGCGCAGGGGTGTGTTCCGATTTAAAGAGTGTAGTTTGGGTGAACGTCCTGTGATGCGTTTAGAGGAGAAACGCGCTCGGAAGTTATTTTTTTACCCTAACGCGTTCATAAATGCAAGACGCCCGAGAATGTACGTCCAAATCGTTCCTAAATATAGGAGAAAGACGCCCGGATAAAAAGAGTTTACCTATCAAAATTAAGTTTTTTATATTAAATAAAATTATAAAATACTAAAATAAATTTATTTTAATAGTTATTATAAATTCAATTTAATAAAGTCAAAATATATTTGAACAGGAGGTTAAGTTGAGTCAGTTGGCAGATGTCAAAAGGTAAAAATTGACAAACGCGTTACTTTTTAAAGAAGATAGGACGTACTTCTGACGTCTTCGACAGGACGTTTGCCAAAATTGCACTCTCTAAATTGCAACGCACCCCAGGGGTGTGTTCCAAGTCCAAGTACGTCCTTCTCCGTTAAAAAAAGAACTCGTTTGCGAGTTTCTACTTGTCAACTGAAACAACCTAACCTTTTAATCAAACATATATTTTGGCTTTACAAAATAGAATTTAAAAATTTAATTTAGTATTTTAGTTAATATAGAAAACATAATTTTTATAAGTTTACATAATAATATTACTACATAATACACTTTAAGAAAAACATATTTTAAATCTCCCGTCGCCTAGAACTTTACCCATCATCGAGAGACGGGTAAACTATTTTTACCCCGGAGTCTTTCTCCTATATTTACAAACGGCTTGGGCGTACATTCTGGAACGAACGTCCTGCATTTATGAACGCGTTGGAGTAAAAAAATAACGCCCGAGCACGTTTCTTATCTAAATTGAAACGCATCCCCTAAACATCCGAAGCAAGGGTCCGCAATGCGGAACGGCAAATACAAACCGATGCATTACTGTACACTTTTCCAGTTTTAGTGTAATTTTTTTGACAGCTGACTGAGTAGATTTTTTTTGTTAGTTTAATAACTAACCGACAGTTTCAATTAACAATCCAACAGTTTTGGCAACTTATAACAGTTATATAGTAACAGAATATAATAATTTTGTTAGGAAGCAAAACAGCCAATTTTTGAAGTAAACTTGTATATTTCACAGGTTCAAAACATAATTTCATAGTTATAATACTTTGCTTTCAAATTTTGACAATTTTAGAACATATTTGACAATTCAGGCAACTTACAATGTTTATACACATTACTGTGACCTATTTGATAATTACTAAAACATATTGACAGATGCAGTTACTAATTTGTATGGCAGTTTAGAATAAATTTAAACAGATTTAGTAATTTTTGTCAACTTATGATATTTTTATACAATGCATTAACTCTTTTGCGGGTTTTGTTATTTTAATGACAAATTGTTGAATTTTTGCCAACATATGATGTATAATATAGAATAAATATATATACTATTTGACAGTTTTAGTGAATTTTTGACAGAGGTAGTAACTTTTTGACAGATTATAATATAACTTGACAAATCTTGTACAGATCTGCAAATTTATAATGTTTTTATATGTTACTACAAACAGTTTGACAGCTTAAAATATTATTTGACAGATATTATTGTAAACTGTTTAACAGTTGTAGTAACTTTTTGACAGATGTAGTAAAATTTTTGACAATTTTGAATAAAATTTTACATCTGACAAATTGTATGTCTTTTAACTATTTGACAGTTTTATTAACTTTTTGACATTTTTAATAGTTTTTTGGCAGTTGATAATTCTGACAGCTTTTCTTTTAAGTGCAAATAATTGAGTACAAACTGCTGAACGACCCCAAATAGATATTCCATAACTTAGATGACTGTGGCATAAAGCAAAATACGCATTTCTTAAACAAACTACAGATACAGCATTTTTTAAACATCGCAAGGTAAATATTGACTTGTTAAATTTGTTTGCAATATATTCTCCGTGTGTTATCCAGTTTAGGTCAGAGTCAATCTGAATTCCTAGAAATTTAGTTGATTCAACACATTTTTGATGGGCAGTTTTTAGGAAGAATAATATTGTCTCTGTGTTATTCTGATTTAGAGATATCTTGTTACTTAACATTCATTCTACTACTACTACTATACTAATATAGTTTTTGCAACAAAATATTATGGGAAATACAATCAAAAGCTTTATTCACATCTAGAAAACTTTCAATTGATATTTTGCATTTTCTAAGCAGGTACTGATATTATTAACTAATTCTATAATAACTTTAGTTGTTGAGAGATTTTTACGAAAACCATATTGTTTTTTGTTAAATACACTGATGAACACAATTATCGAATACTTTTTGTAATCACTATAACTTATATGTGCTGATGTTAGTCATCTAGTAGGGTGGTTACTCCTTTGTTTTAAAATAATTTTGACATTTAATTGACATTAATGGCGTTTATTATTGTCTCTCGCGAATTTTATCATAAACGATTGATTACATATTTTAAGAATTAACGTGAATTAAGTCATTGTAGTGTAATTAATTAAGTTATAGTGAATAGTGTTTGTGTTTTCCTTAATTGAAATCATCAGTATGCCACCAGTCAGTCACTGCAATGAAGTTCAAGCGGCACAAATTGCGAGTCTACATAATAAAAGATACAAACAAAAAGAAATCGCACGACGTCTCAGGAGAGGTCAATCTACCATATCGAATAATCTAAAAAGGTATCAAGAGACTGGAAATTTCTTACGAAGACCCGGGCAAGGGCGAAAGAGATGTACAACAGCAATTGATGATCGATTTTTGATACTTAATTCTACACGAAATCGCACATTGACATCGACGCATCTCAAAAATGATCTCCTAAATGTAAGGTAAATGTTGAAAACAGTCAGGCGAAGATTAAAAGAAGGTGGTCTAAAACAAAGACGTCCGGCCAAAGTACCACGTCTTTTTCAAAATCACAAAACTCGTCGATTAGAATTTGTTTTCTTTGCGGATAAGACTATAATTTAATTATGGAAGCCAGACGGGCAAAACCACGTCTACAAAAGAGTTGGAGAACGATACGATAGCTGTAATCTCATAGAGACCGTATAATGTTTTGGGCAGATATTAGTTGGGAACGACGCACCGAACTTGTGGAAGCGATTGGACGAATGACTAGTGTATTGATATTGAAAATATACTGGAAGATCATGTTGTGCCATATGGCGGCCATATTGAATACGAAAGATTCATATTAATGCACGATAACGCTGGACCGCATGCAGCTGGCACAGTGACTAATTACCTCGATGCAGTTCAGATACAAAGATTAGATTGGCTACCATATATCCCAGATTTAATTTTAATTACATGTTTGGGATTATCTTAAACGCCGCATACGATAGAACAGCTTATGTACAAGAAGAGTGGAACGCAATTCCTCAACAATATATTTAAACTCTACTTGGCAGTTTGCCGAGAAGAATGCAAGCAGTAATTAGAGCTCGAGAGGAAAATACTTGTTACTAACTATGCACTTAC
Source organism: Tachinus rufipes (assembly GCA_963932245.1). Classification (NCBI taxonomy): domain Eukaryota; kingdom Metazoa; phylum Arthropoda; class Insecta; order Coleoptera; family Staphylinidae; genus Tachinus; species Tachinus rufipes. The sequence continues at coordinate 62,012,152 of OZ010745.1, read as the reverse complement.
TTTAATCAAAAGACTTGTCTTTGCTATCTAGTGGCATTTAAGTAGAAAGTAAATATTTTAATTTTGATAACATTATTAACATTTAGCATAATTTTTTGTTCATGGTTTTTTTCTTATAAAAACTTAAGATTGTCCACGGAGTTTCTTTAAAATTAACTGTTAATAGAAGATAGTATTTAAATAACTTATTTTATCAAATTTTATTTTTACAAACAAAAATTATGAAAATTTAAAAAAAATCGATAATTTTGTCCATGAGTATAGATTGTGTTTTGTAAAACAATCCGCTAATTGGCAGTTTAATATTTTTTCATAGATCTTAGAAATAATGGGTAGCAACGAAATTGGCCTGTGATTGGTTCTATCACTTTGATTGCTATTTTACATACAGGTATTACCACTGCTATTTTCAGTAAATTTGTCCGAATTTTTTGAATGAGGTCATTTATTAATTTTGTCAAGGGTATTACAATTAAATCCTGAATTGTTTTAATCATTTTTGTTGTAAAGTTATATTTGTCTTTACTTTAGAGGATTTTAAATTTAAAAATAGCGGATCTATATGTGAGGATGGCATTTAATCAATTAAAAGTTTAGCTATTTTATTAAAATAAACAATAAAATCAGACGCAGAGATATTCCAGATATGATCACAGGTTGTTGTTCGTTTTATATTTATCACATCCCAAATAGCTTTGTGTTTGTTTGTTGATTTTACCAATATAATTTTTGTTTTAAGTTTTGCATATTTAAGCATTTATTGATTTATAGTATCAGTTAAAAAAATGATTTTTGAGATATTGGAATATTGATGCACCTCATTTATTACATTAACAGAATTTCTCATACTCCTAAGACTATTGTTAAACCAGTTTAGTTTATCATTGTTTTTTTAAATTTTTTCTACTTTCTAGAAATGCTTAATTAAAGCGATCAAACAAAGCATTATGAAATTTGTTAATTAAAACTGATTTATAACTGTGATTATCAGAATAGATAAATCTCCAGTCAACATGTTCAATTAGGTTATAGAAATTAAATTTACCTTGAGTTGTTATAGGACGATGCATTGAAGATACAACATTTTTTCGTATATTATTTTTAATACTAATTTTAATTTCACAACCGTCATGGTTTGACAGTTGTTGTAACATTTTTGACATTGTATAATTTTAGTAAATTGCCGGTAAATTGTTTGACAGTTTTAGTAACTTCTTGACAGATGTAGTAACATTTTTAACAATTTAAAAAACAATTTAGCAGATTTATACCAACTTATCGCAATGCTAAAAACTATTTGACAGTTTTTGTAACTTTTTGATAAATGTAGTAATAGTTTTGACAATTTAGTAACTTTTTACATATGTACCTACATTTTTGACAGTATATCATACAGTTTGTATCAGATGTAGTACATTTGGCTAATTTATGACATTTTTAAACATTACAAAGTTTTAAGTTTTTGTTGACTGTTTAGAATACCATTTGACAGATCTGTTATATTTCTATCAATACAAATAATTACTGTAACTTGTTTGACAGTTTTGATAATTTTTTAATAGACGTAGTAGCTTTTTTAACAGTTTAGAATACAATTTGACTGATTTGGTATATATTTGCCAACCTACAAGGTTTTTACACATATGAGTGGCTATTCTCAATATTTTGCGGTTGGCCCAAAAATTGTACTTTTGTCACTGATCTCACTGCTGCATCAAAGATTGTGGGTTCAAACTTTAATTAACTAAAATTATTTTATACGTATACACGCTCTTCCACCGCCTTGCCAGCTTGGAGTTTTACCACTAAAACCTTCTCTGGTCAGGAGTAGATTAATAATCTTACTAGTAGTTGGAAATCCACTCAAAACTGTAGATTCACCCGTAATGTAAGTTGTCAAAGTATACGGCTGGAAAGGTTTGTTTTGGTTGTTTTAAACAGGCTATAACTTCTTTAATGGTCTATTAAAAAAAATACCGCATTTTAGTTTTGATTCATTTTCACCATGCATTATCATCAAATTATTGTCAATAAATTGGACAAATGCTACATGTGGGTCTTGAATTTTTTTAATATACTTGTCCGCAGTCATTGGTTCTTCATTAAAAATGCCACCTCAAATCATTACCAAGCTACCAAAACTTCAGTCTTGACACAATATCGCACTGTGCAAACCTTTGTCCAGGTCTCCTCCATATTGTTGACGGTCATCTGGAGAATTGAGGCAAAATCTTGACTTGTCAGTAAACAGAATTTTGCTTCATTTTTTAATTTCTCAGTTTTCGTGTGTGCGAGGAAAGCGAAGGCGCCCTCCTGATGTTCCCTGTTTAATTGTAGGGCATTTACGGTTCTTCCGCGTTTTGCGCGTAGTTGTCTTTGTCTTACTAATTGTTACACTTTGTCTCTCTATTTTTCAAGATTTGTTATGTCAGAAAGTGTTCATCTCGAGAAGACAAAAAATGTACAGCTGAATAATATATTTTTTAAGCGATTGAAATATTTAAAAACTATTATAAATTCAGGTATGCTATGACAATAAACTTTACTTTCATAACAATAATTTATGATAAATTAAATTTTTTTAATTTAAAATGATCGTAATTGCATAGTTGGCACTGAAAATCACTAATGTTGAATTCCTGGTGTGTTTTTATTTTATTATGCATAATATAGTATAGAAGCCGGAAATATCTAAGTTTACAATCCGAAGCCAACAAAATGTATTTAATTAAAAAAATGTCTGACAAACGGAATCAAAATCAGGGGTAAATTTATTGTAAGAAAGTGCTTTGATTTCCGAAGCAAAACCACTTGACTCCCAAAGTGGGAGACTTTGGGACAGCATCTATCGGGGTCAGTAGGTTTCTACAGAAACAACAAGGAGAAAATATGCCACATTTTCTTTAACCGGTTGTCAAAAAAAAAAATGTTTCACATAAAATTTAAGTCTCTTTTGATTGCTGAATAAAATAGACATGATCACAGAACTTCCGCTACGTCAAAGCATAAACTAAGGTCGCTGGCATAGTTTGCATTTTCTAATACGCTCTCCACAAAAATTGATAATAAACAGAGGGATGCTGTCTCACTCAAAAGTAGCTTTTTGCTATTAAAGAACTCGTGCTAGTCAACAAGCGCTTTTTTAATTCTTCCGTCTTTAAGCAGAAAAGCGCATTCGGTTGGTGTCATAGGCTACTTACGCTTTTGTGCCAACATTTTTTATAGCATCTACTAAAATTACAACACAAGTATAATTAAACAAACCTATTAACTTCTATTATTCATGTAAATTTTGTTATTTCCGGTATTTACATGTGCATAATGTAACTATTAGAATACCATTGTAATTTGATATTCACAATCTATACATATGTTGTTATCAGTTATTTTCATTTAAAAAAAAAGCTATTTCATTGTTGTGATATATTAATGGCATTGCATAAACGTAAGTTGATACGTTTATTTATTTTTCAATGTAATAAGTTTGTTTCATACAACTTAAATTTTATTGAGACAAAACAAAAGACGAGTTAGAGCTCGGGCCCTTTGCATATTTGTGGTGCTAAGCTAATAATTTATTAAGTTCCTTATTAGGAGTTGGATATTACAGACATTTATTTTACGTTTTTTTAATAATTTATTTATTTATTTATTACACTCAAACAGGTACATGTACCCAATTACAGGGTATTTATGAAATATAATACAAATACAAAAAATACAAAAAGTACAAAAAAAAAGATATTAAAAAATAATATATATATACACAATTAAAATGCACAAAAATAAAATATTAATAAGGTTGCAAACTATCCAATGATGCAACACTGATTTAATTCAACAAAGACATCAGCTTAGCCTTAAATAATTTAAGTGAGTCTATAAAATGTATATCTAACTGACTATACAAACTGTTATACCTAATAGACATTTTATATGCAGGCAAGTTGGAAGCTATATTGCTATATAAGTGGGCAAGTAAAATAATTGCTGAAAAGAACATAATACAAATAATGCCTTGCATTAAAAAAATGTTAGTATTTATACAAAATACCACTTTACAGTTGTCATTCCATAAAAAGCAACGCCTTTTTTTGAGTTTTTCAAAGAGATAATAGGCACATCGGGCGAGATCTGGACTATAAAGTGTATGTTGTAATTCCTCAAAGCCAGTTCGTGCTTTATGCACCCTCCAGTTGTGCAGAAGCAGAGTTTTCTGAGCATAATTGTAGAGTCCTTTTTGTGTATAACCGTTTTCAAGTTTTTAGTTCTGTTTTTGTAGACATTTTTTGGTAGTTCTTTTTGACATATACTTAACTAAGAAAATCTTCTTAGCGTCATCTTTTTTTACGCAGAAATTGCGTCATTGCTTTTATGGGTAGTATAAAGTCCTTATAAAGCCATTGCATAGACTTTTATTTTCTGGGAGAATCCTAGTGGTGCACTCAGGTCTCACACTCAGTTACAGTTTTGAACAAGTTTTTATCTTGGTACAAAGCAGTCAAATCTGTTCGCAAATTTGTTGTCTACACAGTTTTTGTACGAGACTGATTAGCTTTCATATAGAATTTTAATTATTCTTATATTTGTTTGTTGTCAAAGAAACAAAGACTTACAGATTTATGATCAAGACCCATACCCAACTTCATTGGTTAATAATAATATTAGGACGCCGTGCTCCATCAAATGCGGTAACTAAAATAAATCAGAAGATCTGTTCTAGATCATTTTGATCGGAATCATATTTCAAAAAACTTTATGCCTCGATATCTCAAAAACATAGGCCGATCGAAAAAAAAAAGTTATTTTGCATTTTTTGTTTCGAATCCAGTTTACTGATATTGTTAAAATTTTTTTTTAATTTTTACGTATTTTATCCCATTTAATGATCTTTTTGACTTCTAATTTATTTCTTACTTGTGGCACAATTAGAAAAGCAAAATAGAAAATTGTCATAACAAACTGTTCTCAAATATAATATATTATATTTGTCAGAATTATTAATTTCTGACATAACCTTGACTTTACATCAATCATATTTTGTTGTTAGACGGTACAAGGCTCAACGCTAGGGGCAATGAACATCGTCGTCCTCCGTGCATTATCATCGTCGCACTTGGTGCATAAATAAGTATTATCTAGATTCAAAAGGGATGAATACAGAATACTAGTGTTAGTTAAATTTAAGGCAACTTTTAAAGAAAAGTAAAATTATATTTTCTACTTTTTTAAAACAAATTGAAAAATGTAATGTAATAACGAATGTATGTTATTATTTTGTTCAAAACATAAAATATCTGTTTAAATTGATTTGTAATTATCAATTTGAGACACATAATACTATCATCAAATTAAACGGATGCCGAAACCGCAGAATATTATTCTACAGATTAATTCAAAACAACTTAATAAAACTTCTTTAATTTAAATAAATTGGTTTTTTGTTATGTTTAAATAACAATGATAGCCTCCAAACCAATACTTTTAATTTCATTTTCATGTAATTATCTATTTTATTTGCGAATTGATACAACCAATGCCATGCTGTTGTTTAATTATAAGCTCATCTAACTATAATTACACAGGTAGGTGCAGTTAGTCCAGTATACACCTACTAGATATACCAATTTCACATATCGGAAACGTTTAGTCAACCGAGACCATTGTACCTGAACGGATGGAGCCAGTGGCATACTAATCAGTACATTATAGCTGTAGCTGGCACTAGAACCTTACGCGGTTACAAAACGTGTCTATATATATTATAATATACAAGTTCTTCATATGAACATGTGTGTGGGTGATAATGCCTTCTATTGATACAATGAGGGTGTTTGCTAGCTGCAGATGGAGTTTCTGGTCATTGGCAGGTTCGTTCCTTTGCTCACCTTTTATAATGCTTGGATATACTTTTTTTTAAAAGAGATGCTTTTATTTTACATACGCGTTTATGTATTATGATTTTCTCTCGTGAATCTCCCACATGACACTAAAATAAGTTTAAATAAGCTAAACGACTTGAAATTAGCTTAGAAATGATATTTATATTTACTACTATATAATATATACATAAATATAATTATATATCTATAATTAATTTTATGGTTGACTACACTTAATTTAACAGTTACCCTAATCGTCACAAACAGCATATTATGAACTATTAACAGCTATACTAGAGAATATAGCAGTACACCTATATTTAGTTTAATATGCGATTTGAATATAGTTAACGTGTTCATTAAAATGTATAATGTAGGTAGGTGTTCTATAAATTGTTTATTAGATTTCGCAATTAAAACAATTGCTTACTCTTCCGGGCCTTTAAATTTTCGGGTTTATTGGAATGCTTTGAGACGATCAGATTTACACTTGAAGCAAATTTACAAGGTTGGTTCTATTAAAAACAAAATTATAATATTAGTCGTTTTATTGATTAATTTTATTTATAATATATACATCCAGTTATTAATGTGATGTTTCTGATTAGTAAAGTGAATGTCCATGTATTTAATTATTATAATAAAACTTAAGAATTTTAACATTAAAAATTAAATACAAAATTACTACTTTCTTTTTAACTTTTGAAACTCGTATTTTTATAAATTAATTAAATAAATTATATATATTTGCAAATAAATAACGAATATAATAATTTATTTATATGTTAATAATTCATTGACCAGACCTTAAATATTTTTGTTATATGTTTATAACTGTAAACTTTATAAACACTAAATTTAGTCACCTGTTTAGTTTAATTAATTAACTACACACTAAGGAAATGAATATGAATAAAAAATATTATATCAACGCAACGTGTATCGCAGTCAGCCATCAAGTGTGAGCTTCTGGTGAATATGAAACATAATAATCATGCATTCAAAGTGAAAATATCCGTAGCACAGGTAGAGAAACCTGTCTTGTCTTAACCATCTAACGGTGTTGCTGGTAGTTCTTTCTCTCTCCTTGACTACTCGCAGTCGCCATGTTGATAAACTAAAGTGATGTGCTGTAATCTTTAATAAAAAATATCGGTTGTTTTTAATGTCCCAGATATGCTTGTATCAGTTTTTCGGAACGCCACTGGTGAGTACTTAAGCACCCTAGATTAGAACAATGTTGGAAAAATGATATATAACATTATACAGAACATATTGGACGCATTTATATTTATTAGAATCTTCCACATTGCCATCGCCACAAATGTCATCGCGAATCGGGGAATACATTGGAAATCATAATCATAAATATTATATTTAAGTTTATAATTTGAAATTTAAGCAAATTCTGGGAAGGACCTATTACCAAAATACTTTATTTGCAGTAGTTCATAATTTATTTTTTATAAATTATTTAGTTAGAAAATATATTATATGATATTATTAACACAATTTAAAAATAAACTAATATGTTGTCACTATAAATGTTAAGTTGATTAACTTAAGTCTGCTTAATAACTTTCAGATTAATTGGGTAGACAATATCATATCAACAACATAATAATTCTATATGCAGCCCGCAAAGCATACTTATACAAATAAACATACTATATATGGATGAAATGTATCAATTAGATCTTCAAATTTGCAAAATTAACTTAGTAAAAAAATCAGGGAAATTTAATTTTATTCATTTTTGTTAAAAATATTCAATTTCAAATAAATTATGAAAAAGTGTATAATAATTAATACACATGTGTTCCAAATTAAATTAATAGAAACGGTGGTATGGGCGACATATGTTCAATTGGTTTTTGTTTTAAGTTATTAGAATTCAAAACCCATTTAGGGCTACCTATCAATTTTTGAACGTTTTAGAGTCTTATTGGATTTCATATAACTACATTACTAATTTTAAGATACAGGGTGTTAAAAAGTTAATGTGATGTACCAAATACTATTGAACAAAATTAAAATATAATGATTTTTTTTAATTTATTTATTTATCGTACAACGTTGGTGTATTTCTGATTTTTGTTGTTTTCCAAGAGCATAGATTTTAAAAAATTTACAACAACAAATAAAACTTTTTAAAATTTGAACTTTGAGACCTGAAAATTCTCTTTAATTTTGACACCCTTTATATCATCTGTCAATCTAACAACTGATTATTGTAAATAAAACTAATTTTGAGAAAAATACAATTTGGACCATGTGATCAAAATCTTATTGAACGGGGCCTACCACAACGGGGGTTGCGCCCCGAGCTAAAATATATCGCTCGGGGCGCAACTGTGTCTGTTTCTTACTTGACACCACGTGTGCCAAAATTAACGTTTGCTTTATTTAGTGATACATCGGTAGCTAATACTTAGCTAATATGAGGTACCAAGATTGCGTACGACGTAGCATTAGAAAGAGTTAGATTATTGTTAAAATGCCTATTTTTTAGACTAGATGAAATTTCACATTTTGTTAATACTCTTTATTTAGTATTATTAGATATGATCAATTTGATTCACATATTTTAGTTAGGTGATTATCAATATTATCACATTAGTACTAGTTAATGAATTTATTTCAGCACCAGTGCCAAATTGAAAAATTATGTTTTAGAAAACCGTCTATTCGTATACGTTTTAACATAATAGTTGAAAGTACTGATGTGAATATTAACTACATTTGTATAGTAAAATAATCAGTTTTTGATTATGAATACTACATTCATATTTCCACAGAGAGTATTTTCCGTTTTTGTTTACTTCCTATTCTCGTTGTATTTTTAGCGGCATGTATTTAACTTCCATACTCTTTATTAACTAACATGAGTATTATGTTTACGACCTTCTCAAGCAATTATTTGTATGTTGTTCAGGATTGAATAATAATAATAATAAACATTCTTTATTTTATCTAATATATACAATACATATAAAATATAGTTGGTAAGATATTCCGCAGAATATGGTTTAATGTTACATAATAAATAATGATTTTTTGTACAATTTGTAGAGATGTTTTTTTTATAACAGTTGGTAGTGGTAGCTTGCTACAATAGTTGAGACAGTCCTCATATTTGGCAGCTTTAAAAAAAAATTACATTATGCATGGAAATTTGTTTATGTTTTGTGCCGTATTGGTGATTAGAGATTTGATTATTCAAATAATGTGGGTTTTTCTAAAGAAACAGTAAATATTCTTTAATGTATAAGTATTTTCCTACATGATTCTCTGGCACTTATGCTTTTGCAAACTGAGTACTCACTACAAATAAAACGTAAGTTACCATTTATTACTATAAAAAATAAGTCATTTTAGAACACTAATTGGAGAATTTAAAGTTTTCGATTAATTATTTCTTGAGTTTGTTTGTAATTGAACTATTTGTGTTTGGTTTCTATAGTACGGGTGTGATTTAAACCATTCTAGAGCTACTCTCCTTACACTATAGGCTTCCAGTTTTAATAGCAAAATATTGTGATCAATGCAGTCGAATTCTTTTGACAGGTCAAAAAATATATCACATGGCGTATGACAATTTTCATTATATTTTATAATTTGAATACTTAAATAGAGCTGCTTTTACTATTTATATAGCCATGTTGGTATTGATTAGACAAATTATATTTAGTGAATAAGTCAATCACTCTAAATGCCATTACATTTTTGGTTATTTTAGAATAGGAATATGTTGAATCTCGCTTTTTATGCACTGGTTTACTACAGGTTTTTAAGTTTTGGCGGAAATACCTCCTGATAAAATGACGCATTTATTAAGCGACAAATTGGAGGATTAATACACTTGGCTCTCATTATGATTATCATAAGCACTTTATCGATTCCACATGATAATTTATTTTAAAAGTTTGCAATGACATTGTACAATTTAATTTCCATTGCGGGTGTAAAGAAAGGGGAGTATTGATGACTAAGTAAATTATAATTATTAATCTGTAATGCTAAACTATTTAAAAGTGTAGTGGCCATGTTGGCAAATAAATTGTTAATCTCATTGGTTGACAAATTTTCATCAAAGATATTGTTATTTTTATTAATAATTTGGGAATAATAACGTATTTTTGTTATGGTACGCAGTTATACAATTATTTGTGCTTTGACTATCTTTTTTTGGCACCAACGCTCAACCGAAAAAAAAAAAAAAACAAAATAATAACGAAAAATATTTGAAAAATTATTGTACTTGTCATCAACATTAGTAGTCTTATACATTCCAGTCCAGATTTTAATGGTCAATGCTTTTACAAATTCATTAATTGAATTGATAATCTACGGAACACAGTAAAATTATTTTTTCAGGTTTAGACTGAGAACATTTACAGTGTTTGTAAAACATAAAGAAAAGACTGTTTATTATTCAAAGAATGAAACTTGTCGTAGTTTTGAAGCAATTTTACTAGATTAATAAGGTCTATATTTTGGATTTAGAGTTGGAGGGTAAACCGAAATTTATTGCACGTAGGCCTTATGTAGCTAATGTACGTAACTACAACGCTTGGAGGGGTCTTTCTTATATTGGTCAAGCCAGCATCTCGTGCACGTCCTCGATTGTCTCGTCATCCATTTCACATCCTTTACACGTTTTCCATAACTTTATAGGTTATCCCTACTACTTCTGCTTAGAAGATAATCGTGGGCGTTCTTAGTGCTAAAGATATTTTGAGGTCCAAGTCTTTCGCCTATATTTGCTGATGTTACAAAAATTGGAAATTGTTTTGTATTTGTGTATGACATTTCTAGATGCAGTTCTAATAATGAACGCAACTATTTTTATTAAAGCTAAGTTGTCGTCTGCTTCTTGCAAATAATTAGTAATGTTATGTTTAGTTAAAATTAAAATCACTCACTCACTTTATCACTCAAGAACAAACACGGAATGACTCAATAGGAAATGTGATGGCTAAAGTTTTTTTTTTATCTATTAATTCTATTAATTGAGTAGGTGCTAAAATCAATCAACAACTTAAAACCGATTATACGCTTTAAAGATACCACAATCACACCAGGAAAACTTTGTTTCTGCACAACTGCTGGTTAAGCAGCAATCAATAAATGCGGCTTTGAGGCATGTTTGAGCATTACGACGTCCACCTTACAGTCCCGATCCTCGATCCTTTTGACTATTATATTTTTTCAAAACTATAAAAAAATACCCAAGAATGTATAGATTTTGATGTTTTTGGAGGGATGCTAAAATAAATATTAGAAGTTATTAGAAAATCAATGTATAATGAGTGTGTAAGCGTAAATAGTTATTATGTTAAAAAATGAAATGTTGCTTGTTTTCTCATTTCTTTTACAGTTTGATGAACTTCTTTCATAGTTTACATCTCAGCTAGAATTACTTGGTAGTATAACATTGACGTAGTATTTATTATTAATTGTTTTTTGTATATATGGGTGTCTCAAAAGTGACCCCCGTGCTTTTGAAATTGATTCAGTAGGTCAAAACAAACCAAAAATTAAGAGTAAACATTTTTTCAGTTGCCACTTATTATACATTTTTTCACAAATCCTGTTTTAGTAGATAGCCTTCTACTTGAAGCCAATCATTAGAACGATTAGAAACACGAACTCTTTGCAACATGTTTTTGTCAATTAACGCAACCGCTGCGTGAACTATAACATTTTCAGGTTCGACAACAGGTTTGTGGTATACTTTTTTTTAAATAGCCTTAAAAGAAGAAATCCAAAGGATTTAGATTCGGTGATCTAAGAGGTGTTGGTCTTCCTCTCCCAATCTGCATGTTAGGATAGTTTTTATTCAGAAAATTTCTTACTTGTATACCATAATATGACAGTGCAGCATCATGTTGGTATTAAACATGTATTCTGTCTGCTAACGGAACTTCATCGAGCAGTGGTAGTGGTAAATATTTTCTATTAAAAATTGTAGATACTACGTTGAATTAAGTCGATTTGCCTACAACAAATATGACAATCTTTGTTGATATGATTGTATGGGTTTTTTCTCTTTTCATTCATGCAAATTGATGATGCATATTTTTGTAAAAGTAGATTCATCATCTTCAGAATACATTCAATGAAATGTGTATTATTGTTAGCACTGTCATCGGCAAAAACTGACTCGTAGCTGCATACCGCAGTCATGTAAAGTGTGTACTTTTTGAGGTCTACACCTACGAGTTGTAAAATTTTCCGTAGAATCCGAATTTTAGTATTTTGAAAGCTATAATTGCAGAGTCACAAAGGCAGAAAAAAACAGTATAAATGGCAAAAAAATTAAAAAATCGATTTTTAATAGTGGCGCAACACTCGCAAGAATTCCAAAAAAATCATGGATGTAGATTTTTCAATTACTTATGAAGTTAAAAAATAAAATTCCTTGCAATCGAAGGTTTAGATAACCTAAGTAGATTTCCACCCTTCTGAAATTTTTTTAAGGGTTGTATACAGAGTTTGAGGGGCTGAAAAAAATTGTGTTGAAAGACCACCCAAAACCTTACTTACATGATTTTTTTAGAATTTTTTATTCAATAGGTGCGGATAAAAACAATAAAAACGAGAAAATGCTATTTTTTGCCCCCTATGGAAAAGGGGGTGGTATCAAAATTTCAAAATCCTACCAAACATGTTTTTTTTATGCTAGGAAAGTAATTTTTAAGCTGATTTGGATATTTGTGTGCATTTCACGTATGTTACCGGGGGGACCCTTTAGCTCACTTACCATACATTTTTAAACCAACCATGCATTTTAAAATGTATTTATTATACAGCGACGTTATAAATTGTTTGGAATTAGCTTATAAATAATATCATATATTTAATAAAAACTCCTTATATAATAAAAGGAAGCATCATTATAAAATGCCGACTCAACATTACAGAATCGAGTTAATAAGCTAATGATATTTTACATAAATATAAACAAAAGGGTAATTATCTATTGATTGTTGCTTTGTGTTTGTTCTAGCCAGCGTATTGAAGGTCATAAGATATTTTTGTTTTCCTAACCATCATTTTTCGTATATCAATAAACATCTTGACACAACATTTGAAGGTCTTTGTACTCATAAAGACGTGATGAACCATGTAAGAATTGCTCTTATGACATAACACTTTCTATCCTACTCCAACCACTAACTACAACACAAAACCGCAAACAATCTGTTGATTGGTGAAGACGATTATAACAAAAACGCTTATATTCTTAATAAATTAATTGTGAAATCTATCGAAAATTATGATACAATGCACTTTATGGATTCAAATAAAATAATACGAAGACAATTCAAGAATGATGCCATATTTGTTAATCGTGCTGCCATCAGGAGTATTATTAAAAACACATGTGATTTCATAAATCAGTCCAGGGAGAAATTAATTGATATTATAAATGGAAACATAATATCTTATGAAAACTACAAATCAGATATCAAATGTGCGCCTATATCTAGAAATTCAACCTTGCAACAAAACAGAAAAAGTAATTTATTTCGTAAATTCTAATCAATGTAACAAAAAGTCATGTAAGTTTAAACTACTTCATATAAATATTCAAAGTCTACAAAATAAAATTCATTTTTTAAATACTCTTTTATGCGCTACAGATGCAAATATTATTTGTTTGTCAGAACATTGGCTGAAAATTGAACAATATCCCAACATTAATCTTGTCGGATACAAATTAGTTACTGCATTCTGTCGTACTAAGAACTTGCGTGGTGGCACAATAGTATTTTGTAAAAATAATATCTCCGATCATTTTCAACCTATTTCAAAACACGATCATTTAATAATTGAAATTGACTTTGAATTTTCTATAGTAGTGTATAACAAATTGTATTGTATAATTGTTATTTATAGATCACCCTGTGGTAATTTTGAGACATTTATAAATAACTTTGATGAACTTTTGAAAAAAATTTATGGGAAATATAAGCGTATATTTATTTGCGGAGATTTAAATGTTAACTTTTTAGTTGATAGTTTGCACAAAAGAATGTTATGTGATATCCTGCAGTCATATGAATTAAATTCTATTTTCAATGAACCAACTCGTATAGCTAACAACAATGGAAAGATTTCTGAAACTTGTGTAGATTACTTTATTACTAATCATCCAACTGATTTAATAAGTTATAACATTTTTGAAGCTGGCTTTTCCGATCACTTTGCACAAGTAACTAATATAGAATGTTTAAATAATATTGAACGCCCCGTCCAAAAGTTGATAATAAAACGTGAACTGAATGATATTTCAATCAATAGATTTAAAAATAATTTAGAAGAAATAATCTGCTCATTTAACAAATCTATCGAAAAAGACGTGGTTGATTGCAATGCTTTATTCAATAGTTTTTTAAGTTCATTTATATACATATTTGATCTTTATTGCCCAGCTAAAACAAGTAAAGTAAATAACCAGACACCACGTAAACCATGGATAACTGAAGATATCATTTCTAAATCCAATGAATTAAAAAATTTAAATTTACTAAAAAAACTTTACGGTACACAAGAAATTATTGACAAATATAAATCCACAAAACAAACACTAAATAAAACTATTTGTGAAAATAAACGTTTATATACTGATAAATTAATTAGGGAGGCACCTAATAAAACTAAATGTGCTTGGTCAATTATTAATAATAATTTGGGATGTAAAAAAGCATCTAAAAATAATAATAAAATTGAACTTCTTGGAGCCGATGGTTGTTTGATAACTGATGACAATGAAGTTGCAAATTTTTTTGGTCAATACTTTTCAACATGTGCTTTACATGAAGTAAAATCCACGTTTAAAAACAATATCTTATTAAATGGAACTTGCATGAAAAAGATCAATAATAATAGTTTTTTCTGGCGCCCTGTAAATTCTGAAGATATAGTTTCCGTAATAAATTCTTTAAAAAATAAAACTGATAATTATAATATACCCACAGAATTAATAAAGCATTGTAAATTTGTTTTAGCTGATTTTTTAGCCAATTTTATAAACAAATCAATTCTTTGTGGTATATTTCCCGATTCTTTAAAAATAGCATCCGTAATTCCTTTGTATAAAAAAAGTGAAGCTACCAACGTTGCAAACTATCGCCCTATATCGATTACATGTATATTTTCAAAAATAATAGAAAAATGTGTTCTCAGTAATATCGTAAATTATCTTGATAAATATAGCATTTTAACGTCTTCTCAACATGGTTTTCGAAAGAACAAATCTGTCGAAACAGCAACAACTAATTTAGTTCAATGCATACTACAGCATTTAGATAATAATCTAATGGTCGCAGGTTTGTTTTTTGACTTACAAAAAGCTTTTGACTGTCTCAATCCATCAATATTAATTCATAAATTAGAAGCAATGGGATTTAGAGGATGTATAACAAAATGGATTGGTTCTTTTTTATCCGATAGAAAAATTAAAGTAATTTACAATCATAAAGAATCATTAAAATTTAATTTAAAATTGGGTACACCACAAGGTTGTGTGATTGCACCAATATTGTTTTCACTGTATATTAATGACCTGGCAGACTTTATTGACATAGGGTCGGTTTTTCTATATGCAGATGATACTGCAATTATCATAACTGCCGATAATCTTGCAGCTTTAGAAACTAAAACATCAACAGTTATCAACAAATTTACTGAGTGGTGTAATTTCAATCAACTGATTATTAACAAAAACAAAACTGAATGTATTCATTTTTCTTTACATAACAATGTTAATTTACGTAGTGCGTCGCTACACAGCAACTCCATTAAATACTTAGGAACTACTTTAGACACAAATTTAAATATGAGTCTTCATATAAAAAACGTATGCAATTCTCTTAACAAATCATATTACATGCTTTTAAATTTAAAACATAATGTAAGCAACTACATGTTGCTAAACATTTACTATGCTTATGCGTATTCTGCAATGTCTTTCAATATTTTAGTTTGGGGACAGTCCACTGATTTCAGCCGCGTTTTTATTTGTCAAAAGAGAATTATTAGACTATTGTATAACTTAAATCCCACAGATTCTTGTCGGGAATTTTTTAAGAATAATTCAATTTTTACCGCTCCGTCTATTTATATTTACAAGTTATTATCTTACATTTATAAATGCAGATATAATTTACCATCAAATAGTAGTTTTCACTCTTATCCCACAAGAACTTCTATGGATATACACTTAACTAAATGCAGAACCAGCAAATTCATGAAAGCTCCGTTAAATGCTGGCGCCAAATTATTTAATATGTTGCCGGTAGAAATTAAAAACACTTCTTTATGTAAAAACTTTAAAACTTTACTAAAAAACCTTTTGTTGCAACATTCATTTTATTCAGTTGACGAATTTGTTAGTTTTTGTCAAACACAGTGATGAATCTAACACTAACACAGTGATAGTGTAGATTCATCACGAGTGATTTTTAAATATTTTAACTGTTTTTGATTTATGATTTGTGATTTAAGAAATGTGATTTACTGTTTTTCATTTATTGTTTTAGTTGTTATGATTTATGATTAATGATTTATGATTTATGTTTTATGTTTTATGATTTATGATTTATGATTTATGATTTATGATTTATGATTTATGATTTATGATTTATGATTTATGATTTATGATTTATGATTTATGATTTATGATTTATGATTTATGATTTATGATTTATGATTTATGATTTATGATTTATGATTTATGATTTATGATTTATGATTTATGATTTATGATTTATGATTTATGATTTATGATTTGTGATTTATGATTTATGTTTTATGTTTTATGTTTTATGTTTTATTTTATATATGATTATCATGCTTCAGTTTGTCTGTATATGACTTATCCCACCAACTATTTAGTTGCTACGGGACAAATAAATTATCTTATCTTATCTTATCTTATCTTATGGGATTTATAAGTCCGTAGGATGAATCTGAAACTAAATCTAAATTATTTTTTATTTCGTTGTACATTATTTGAAGAATAGGGAAATACAATATGATATATGTATACTCATTTTGTGTAGAATCTTATATACAGCAATGATAGCAAACTACTTTTTAATGATTATTTCAATGTGCAGCTTATTTCTTATTTGAAGAATTTAGTTTTTTTTTGTATAAATTACATGATTGTACATTAATATAATATATATTGCGTGTTTTGCAAGACGTCAATTTTAAGCTTTTTATTTTGATGAAGTTATTAATTTGTTTATTCGTATATTAATTTTTTATTTTTATTACAGGTGCCCAATCAAGTCCTATTATGCCAGGAGGAGCAACTCCGGGTACACCAAGTGCTAAACAGAAAGAGAAGTCTATGATAAGACAAAAAGTAGTAGTAGCTTTGTACAATTATAAAGCTATTGAATCGGGTGATTTATCGTTAGAAAAGGTATGCTAATGAGAAATTGTAATTATAAAATAGGCGTGGTATTCTTGTATACATTTTAAATGCGTGGAGCAGCGCAAGTTGAGTAATAATTAAATGATTTTTAGAGTAATCGCTGGTTAGTAGCGCTTTTAGGTATTTTTTATTGATTAAAAGAACGTTTGTTTATTTTATATTAAATTATTTACTTTTTTATATTAAAGTTTTATAAACAGTAAATACATACAAACATAATGAATACAAACCTAATGAATACAATAAAATGTAGTTTGAACATTTCAATTTATTTGTCAGATACAAATTCAATACTTCACTCACAAGTCACATTACATTATTTTAAATAAACATTCAAATTTAAATTGTTATTTTTCCTGATTCATTTACGGAAACATGATTATGTAAAAGTACCTATACCATACTTAAAATGTCTTTACATTTGTCAATTTATTATTCAATTTTAGTGAATTTAATCTGCTTATCTTGATATTTTTAGTTAGAATCAGTAATGTTTATAAATAAGAATATTTAAAAGATATTTGTTAGGAATACCCTAAATTTCCATCAGTCACAGTTAACTTTAATTCCAAGAAAATATAACTTATCGCAATCTCTAAATCAAATATTAAGCTAAACTCAAATGTATATATTTTTCTTATTTTTTTTTTTTTTTTTAAAGAGGATCTATATGGTTTTCCAAATTTTCTAGAATAATTACAGCAGCGCTCAGCGGTTCTTTCAAAATCTTAAATTAACTTAAACAAGCAGTTTTGCAAACTATTCATGAGATGAGAATTTAACTATGCATAGTTTTTCAATTATATAAAGATTCTAAAAGTCTTAGAGGTTCATCGGAGATGTTTTCTAGGTGTGCTTCAAACATTTTTGGTTGACTTACTGGCTGCGTTTTGGTGGTAATGTTTTTTGTGTGTAACCAAACTGTGAGGTTGGGCGCCAATTGCTACAAGAATTCTTTTAGACAAACCAAAGTTATCAGCTTTAGCAACACCCCAGAAAATTGGCTCATAGATTGTGTGAAATGTAAACGCGAATAAATGATGCTAAAACGGGCAAAGGCTATTACATCGAATGCCAAACATAACTTTTGTGTATATTAAGTTGCCTATTCTACCGACCAATCTGTTCTGAGGTTTGTTAGTGGCCAAAACGTTATTCTACTGTAAATGTTTAGTTTTTAGCAAGTCATAATTAAATGCCATGCCTTATGCCAAGCGATATTACGGACAAGTCAGAAACTAAGTTGTGACCTGGCTAGACCTTGTTTTCAATCACCACACGTGTATATACACATTTTGGGAAATGATTGCACTTTTAGTAGTTTCAGATCTTTTTTAGATTTGCTGCTTTTTGGAGTTTATCTAGTTGAGATTTGAGCCATTCCAGAGCACAGATATTTTAGAAAGAGAAACTTGATTTGTTTTCTATTATCGTTTGTCGGTCATCACTGTCCGCAGTTTTATGCAATTTAGCTGCAAGGCACTTATTACAGTATATTTAGCTTGTTTTTATTTCCATGACATGTCAAAAATTTAAACTATTTCCAAGTCTGGAATGCATACTGATATTTATGACAAAAGTTGCTTTTGCCAAACTAATTTATTTTTGTATAACATCTGTATACATCTACTATGTAATCATAGCTACCAAATTACGCCACAATTTACAGTTTTTCACATTTGATGTTTGATCCTACAATAATATTATTGAACGGATAGTTTGTAGGTTATTTGATTTTTTTTTACTACAATCTACGATTCTATTATCTTATTATCTCTTATTTTATTCATGGCTTTACATAGTAGTTCTAGCACCAGATAACTTAGTGAAACACTTTTTTTGCGTGTGCGCTTCTTTTACGCATAATATTCAAATATTGATAACTTTTTCTTCTTCTTGTTCCATTTCTATTGGAGATTGGAAATCTTCACTCTGTTTATTGCTGTTCTAAACAGTTGTGTTGTACTTCATTCATACCATTCGCGAAAATTTCTGAGCCACGAAGTATCTTAGTCCTGGTTGTAATACTAGGAAGTACCTCACATTCCGTCTCTATCCTCCTTAGCACCTTGATGTTTGTCACATGATCCGCCCAAGATATTCTCAGTATTTGTATACATTGCTTTCAAGATGTGGAGCTACAGCTCCACATCTTGAAAGCATGTGAGAAGACATAGCAACGAAGCGTTTTTACTCTAAGACTTAGGGAGAAATCTTTGTTATTGAAAAATATATTCATTCGTTCTGTATTTATAGGTGACTACAAGACACACCCTTGTCGCACCCCTTTGCATACTTTTATATCTTTTCAGGTTTTCTTATCCACTGTGATGTTTGCTCTTTGGTTATTATAGTACAGATTTTGAATTATGCAGATGTCCCTAGTGTCCAGGTTTTTCTTCCGAAGGAGCTCGAGTAGTTTTTGATGGCGGACTTTATTGAACGCTTTTTTAAAATCTATAAAGCATATGTATAGATCAACATTCATATCTAGACATCTCTGGATCAATACATTTATCCCGTATAAGGCTTCTCTTGTTCCAAACTCCTTTCTGAACCCGAACTGAGTGTCTCCAATGTTTTCTTCTAGTCTTTTATAGATTCTGTCGTGGATATAGTTTTTAGTAAAATTTTAAGCGTATGGCTCATCAAGCTAATCGTCTTATTACTCCAGCAGCCATTCTCGGGGTACGAAACCAGTGGTGTATATAATGTTGAGGAGTTGTAATAAAGTATTATTAATTGCATCTTCATCTAAAAGTTTGAATAACTTGATAGGAATCTCATTTGGTCCCGTTGCTCTCCTTCTTGGTTTATTTGATAGCGCGTAGTACTTCCTTTTTTATTATGATTGCTCCTGTTTTTAGTGTTTTTCGGTTGTCTTTAAATAGTTCTTGAATGTATTCTGTCAATCTTTCTATCTTCTTCTGTACATCAAGTATTAGTTTATCATTCTGATATTCCTATTTGCCTTCTTCTACCCAGTTTCCAGTAATTTCTTTGATATATTTGTGCATCATTCTTGTTTTAGTATGTTTCTATTATTTATTTTCTCAATATTACTTGTAGTTTTTTGTTGGAGGTGTCACATCTTTACTTGCCTTATCTAATCCTTTTTTAATCTAATTTTAGTCATTCAAATAAAATAGTTTGAAAATAAAATGAAACGAGATGTATGTAAATTTGTTTTTACTGGAGCAATGTATGTCGTACGACGGTTATAAAAGTGAATAAATGCAATGTTTCTAAAATTTTACGGATAAGTAGGTAATCGATATCAGAACCACCAAAGTAATCAAAAAGTTAGTCATTAAAACAGCTTTAATAATTTTCTGGTTTGACTAAAGTAATTGATAATGAAGGGTAAAAAATAAATAAGAACAGCCCAAAAGTTGTAAATAGAACGCATAAAATTTGTCGCTCACTTTGCGAAGCGCGCCGAAGAGATCTTTTATAATACAGTGGTACTTAGAAATAAAGCGAAGAGAATGTAAAGCCTTTGTTATATAAAACCTTTTATAAATACTTTGTTTCTCATGGAGCCAACAAGGTATTTCTAAAAAGTCGATTCAGCGAGCTTAACTAAGTGGGCGATGGGTCTAAAGTCTATCAAACCTAAATTAATTAGTTTTTGTTTAGATATAGATATTATATTATATATATATATTGCTACATATAAAATTTAATTTTCAGAATGCTGAGTATGAAGTGATAGACGACACACAAGAACATTGGTGGAAAGTTAGAGATGGCCAAGGGTAATAATGATTTAATTTTACTAACTAATATTATTTTATTAATATATTATTTTTTAGAAGCGTTGGCTTTATTCCTAGTAATTATGTTAAAGAAAAAGAACTAATAGGTTTACAACAATATGAGTAAGTATTTTATACTTTACAACAGGAACAAATTACAATGGGATTGATTTTAGATGGTATGTGAATGATATGTCTAGACAAAGATCGGAGTCTTTATTAAAACATGAAGATAAGGAAGGCTGTTTTGTAGTGAGAAATTCTTCAACCAAAGGCCTATATACCCTATCACTTTATACAAAAGTGTATGTAAATTACTTAGATTTGATGATTATAGTTTTGAATGTAGTCCTAATTTATATTTGTTTTTAGTCCACATCCTCATGTAAAACACTATCATATAAAACAAAACTCGCGAGGGGAATTTTTTCTATCTGAAAAGCATTGCTGTAGCTCAATACCTGATCTCATTAATTATCATAAACACAACAGTGGTGGCCTAGCTTCTAGATTGAAAACAAGTCCATGTGATAGACCTGCGCCTGCTACTGCTGGATTGAGTCATGGTAAATGTACACTCCATTCGCTCATTATTTTGTTTCTAATGTATATAAATATTTTCAGATAAATGGGAAATAGATCCACATGAACTAATGCTTCTTGAAGAACTAGGATCCGGACAATTTGGAGTAGTGAGAAGAGGAAAATGGCGAGGTTCCATTGATGTTGCTGTGAAAATGATGAAAGAAGGAACTATGTCGGAAGATGATTTTATAGAAGAGGCTAAAGTAATGACGTAAGTATTTTGAAAGTTGAATGATTCTGAATTTTATGTTAATTATTTTATTTAGGAAGCTACAACATACGAATTTGGTACAATTGTATGGAGTTTGTAGTAAAAATAGACCAATTTTTATAGTGACAGAATATATGCGGCATGGTTCCTTGCTTAATTATTTAAGAAGACATGAACAATCACTTTCAAGCAATCAAGGATTACTTTTAGATATGTGTATACAGGTACTTAAAAATTACACTTTTATTAGCATAATAGTTATAAATGATATTTTTAGATATGTAAAGGAATGTCATATTTGGAGAGGCATAACTATATTCATCGTGATCTTGCTGCAAGGAATTGTTTAGTAGGATCAGAAAATATTGTAAAAGTTGCTGATTTTGGACTTGCAAGATATGTCTTGGATGACCAATATACATCATCTGGTGGTACAAAGTTTCCTATAAAATGGGCTCCACCAGAAGTACTTAACTATACAAGATTCTCATCAAAAAGTGATATTTGGGCATATGGTATGTATTAATTTTACAAAAATAAAGTATAATAATATAGCATTTAATTTTTTTTTAATTTTGCAGGTGTTTTAATGTGGGAAGTTTTCACATGTGGAAAAATGCCATATGGCCGCTTGAAAAACACCGAAGTAGTCGAAAGAGTTCAAAAAGGAATGATTCTAGAAAAACCAAAAGGGTGCTATAAAGAAGTGTATGATGTAAGTTATTATTATTTTAAGGGCGGAGAATAGTTGCGCTATTATTAAGGTTTACAGCATCCAACTCAGCAAGAAAACGCCTGAATATAATTGAATCAAATTTTTACACATTGTAGAAGAAAGTCCAATCTGTGTCCTCAAACTTGTAGAAATTTGATGCAATAAGTCATTTCTTTGCAATTAATTTTTAAAAAGTGACGTATTTAATCAGTTCTTTATTAATTTTTTACTCGTTAAATGTAACTTTAAATCTTTAACCAAAAACATGAAGACATAGAATATTGTATGTAATTCAACATATAAAAGAGTGATGACTAAAATCTTATCGTTTGGATATTGAGTTGGTTGGCGTTTTGTCGTATAAGAACCAATTTTATTTTAAAAACGGCTCTGTACGTGTCAATATTTTTCTAGAGAGAAAGGTTCACCGATATTCTCGTAGATGTGATGGGATTTAATATTTTTCCATAACAATAATGCTAGTGGCACCACAACAGGACTGAGCGACTAAATCAGCAATTCTCTAGCGTTAATATAATATTGTTATTCTTTACAGCATCAATATTTATTCATGATTTTCAATTATTTAATTCTTGAGGTAGTCTCGGACGTAATTAAGTTGCCGGAAACAAACAAGGACATTTATAATTAAATCTACTTGTTCCTGGTTCAAAGTTTATGATATGATAAACTAGATACGTTTCAAAGATTAGTTTGTAGATTTGAGATTTGTTTTAAGTTAATTAAATTGAAACCATCGTTTTTCTATTACAAATTCTAAAATGAAACTATAAACTACACAATTTTGTAATTTAATGGCCTGTGTGAATATGTAGACAAGAAAACACATGCAACCCAATAATGTGTTAACTAAAAAAACTAATTTATACTGACTCGTATTACTGGTTCGCGTCAACTATGCAAAATTTTACTTTTAATTTATATCTCGTCATAAAACTTTTAGTCCAATATGCAGTGGAGCGTTATAGCTTCATGATGTTCTGTGCAATGCTGAATTCGGGAGCCCCGTGAAGTATGTTAGTTTTGCAAAGTTTATAATTCTTACTACAGTAATGAGTTGATTAAAGTTTGGAGCTCAATCTAAATTGACCAGTTTTTTCAAAAAGTTAATGGGATACTTGTTCGGTTTAGTAATGAGTTCTTGGGGTCATATGCGGCATGTTGGGTGTGTGGTACGTATTGCAGATAAATCATAGAAAAACTTAAGTGGCTTGTTTGTATAACTTCCATGTTTTCATTGATTGAAATTTTATCATTTTGTATTCACCCTCTGAAGGACGTTTAGCTTTTTTTTGACCAAATCAAGTAAAGTCCATCGATAATACATCATATAATGAAATCAAAGTTTTAGTATCTATTGCAGCTACTAGGAAAGCAAAACTATTTGTTGTTCACAATAAATCTAGTTTATATATGGATTTTTCATAAGCCGCAAAGTGCTTCTAATGTTCCTAGTGTTTTCTAGAGGTATTACTTCTATCAAACCACTTTAAACAAGTCGTAGACTTACTGTGGCGATGTAAAATAGCCGTAAAAAGCATAAATAAATAAAAATCTTTCTATTCTTGCTAACACTTTTTTTCTTTTGTTCCATCCGATAGTTCTTGAGTACTTTTTCCGCATAGTAGTACCTAGATTTTCTTCAATACTTGTAGAGGCATTTATAAGAAAATTATAAAACTCTTAAAAATTCTAGTTTATTAGTTTAATTTCTGAGCGTATTGAGTCTCCTATAAGCTTTTGTGGCTTATTAAGTTTTCTTTTATATACCATTCCCGACTTTTTTAGACAAAAACTCTCAGCTAGTCTAGGTGGTTCGTTTTCCTACCTTCATGTAAGATCATGAATGCCGTCTTGTAAGCTATTTAACAGTTTTTAATGTTTATTTATGATAAAGATCTTCACAGTATACTTGATAATTTTGTAAATACTGCCCAAATGCTATAGAACTATGTGAGAAAAGATCAACCGTGAAATTTCAAAAAGCTAAATTCATTCTGCAAAAAATTTCACTTTCATTTGGAGTTTATTGCAACTGTAGCGATGACTGCTTCAGAGACACCATATGATAGACACAACTCGATTTTTACGACGCCAAGTGAATGATTAATTGAGGGCTGGTAGGCATAATCATTTATAATTTTCGAAAATAACGATAGATACAGGTGCCGGGAAATTAAAAATACTCGGTTAAGCATTATTCTAGACACGTAAGGAGACGCTGCAACATTTCTCTTCTGGTGAGAAAGAAAAGAAGAAAACTGCGAGGTGTAGTGATACAAAACTGCTCGCATAGCTTTTGACTGTAGCTAGACTGGAAACGTTAAAAATAACCTAGAACGAACATTTGCTTGATCCTGATATAGAGTACGCGTAGAAAGGACGGATGCACTGTTTGCCTTTAAAGGAGCATGTGCCTGAAAGTTATTACGGTGATAACTGACTTGCGGCGACCAAGCAAAACAAGCATCATTTTGTGTCTTACAAACAAAATTATGTTTCTTTTGCCGGCTATAGAAAATGTGACCTTAAGCCAAATAAGAGATTTATTACTTTTACTTTACTAATGACCAGTTGGTACGATAGCAATCCACAGTACGAAAAAAAACTGCAGTTTTGGTGCAAAGCTATCTATGAAATTATGCCTGAAAGTTGATAACTTTAAGATTGTTTGAGAGGCGTACTTGAAAAACCTTTTTCAAATTATTGGAGCCATCAAGTTACTTACCACGTTTAGATTGCCCTACAACTGACCGACGACATAATACTAGGCCCTGGTTAATAGCCAATGACAACAAAATCTAAAAATTAATGACAACAGAGTACGGCCATTAACGTATATACGTTAAGGAGGAGACCCGCACATTAGTGTTCTAGAATAGGATTGGCTTTTGCCGCAGAGAAAAATCCAGTGCCACCAAAGGAGTTCGCGGACTAAAAACTTTTAGAGACTAACTACATTTTTTTTAAACCGTCAAGCCAACAACCACCAATGCAGTGGTCTACTAAATTCTGCTGATAGACATAATACCCGTTTGAGTTGACCCACGCAAACCAAATGGACTAAAAAGGCAATTATATCTAGGCAGGCTTAAGAAATTAATAATCTTGAAAAATAAACCTAATAATAATAATAATACATGATTATTTATGTAATATCACAAAAAGGTTCTTTCTGGTCTTTTAAAAGCAGTTTTTATACAGTAATTTATGCGTCCAAAGAAGTTATTTAATATTTTTCTTTGATAGTGGATTTTGAATAGAACAATACTTTAACATAACAACTATCCCAACACATTTTTTTAAGAATGTTTGCAAAAACAAGTAGCTTTATTTAAGTAAAGAATGCCAAAAAAATAATGAATGTAAAAAAATGTATTCCAAAAAAATAGTATGACCATAGCCCAAATTTGTACCAGAAAAGACCACAACTTATATGTTGATATTTTTTGTACAACAATGTACTTATCACAGTAATGATTTTATAAAAGATTGGTTTGGTAACCCCTATTAAAATAAAGATAACGCGCCACAGCGAAAAGGTTTACAAAATACTCAATATCTTTATTTTACATTCTCAGAAATAAGTAAACACTGTTTGTCTTTTTTAATTTTTTTAAAATGTTTTGTCTATCACACAAACGTATATTATTTTATTTTGTTTCTGTTGCAAAAATTACAACATAAGCAGCAGCCATAACAATCTGGTGACACAAAATTTTATCAACATAACGTATTTTGATTTTATAGATTATTTTAATTTGCCAATAATATTGTTAAAAATATATGACTATAACATCAAAATTTAATAATTGTTAGAAACATATTAATTAACATTTTCTAATAACATTTTTCAAAAGAAAAATATCATGTTTTACATTTTTGTTTCTAACATACAATGTTATGTTTGATGTAAAAGCACCGTAATACAATAGATTGGTTTCATCACTATTAACTAATTTTGTGATAATAGTGTCTTAAAATATTAATTATTTTATATATTGTTTCAGATAATGAGAAAATGTTGGAGTCCTTTGCCTGAACATCGTCCTTCTTTCCGTAACTTAAAAGAGCAATTAGTCAGCGTTTCCCAAGGTATATTGGTTGATTGACTGGCCCAGTTAGTTTGTGAAACAGCAACTAGAAGCTCATCCTCCAGTTGTGATTTATGTTCAAATTATGAGCATACTTGGATTGGTTTCTGTCAAACATTATGCAGAGAAGCAAAGAAGAAAACCAAACAATAAAACATACATATTCAAATTAAATAACATATATCATAAAAATAATATTGTTGGTATTATATTTCAAGGTATTAATAATAAGGTAAAGTATACAAACATCGACTGATATAAATAATTAAAAGATTTTTCTTTTCCATTATAATAATTTGCCACACATACAAGATTAATACTTTATGGGTAATGAATATTGTTGACTCAAAATATGCTTTTTTATATGTATAATGATAAAAAATAAATTATACTCGTGGCAATCTTTAAAACTAAGCACAAAATTAAGTGCCAAATAGAAATGAACACCTATTTAAGGATTGTATCAGAATATTTAATGGTGCCAGTGTATTTCAAAAATACTAGTCTTATATATTGGACCAATTTAATCGAAATAAACATACAATAAAAAGGCAGAAAATTAGATAGCATTGTGACAGAATATTTCAAAGAAAATAATAATAGTTTTCCAAAACTGATGATGTCACTAGATTGGGAGAATATTCAACCATTATTTATTTTTATTCCAAATATCTTTTTTAATCTATTACTTATACTTTATAGTGTTTAAACTTTGTGATAATTTTTATTTATGTAATTTTTTCATCATTTTTACCAAGCCAGTTTTACTTTTGTGATTTTGTGACTACATGTATTGTGTAGATTTGTAAATTGATGTAAAAATATTGATTGGCAGAAATATAATTAATTTACTTGTATAAAGTTTATAGTTTTAAATAATGTGATAGAGTTAGTAAATGTGTAGTCATATGTTGGCAGAAAACAATTATCTGACAGATGTTATAGAAGAGGTATATTTATACATTTTTTTATTGTCTAAATTTTGAACATATTTAAGTATTTATTATTTAGTCCTTTTGTACTTTTATATATTGCAAGATATTCATAAAGTATATATGTGTTTATGCATATTTTCACTTTCATATATAACAGTTTTTATTCTACTCAGGAGAACTATAAATCTACAAATATTGGATTTATCTAAAAATATATCATATTTTTAATAAATTTTACTACCTAATATATAAGAAATAAACTAAGATATTGCATTGGAAACTTTATGAAATTCTTGTAAGTTGTAAATTCTCTTCTATTTTTATTGCTATATGTATCTTAAGAGTATTTCTATAGCCAATAGGACTTCTCCATTAAAAAAGAAATAGTCATCTCCAAATCTCACACTGTGTTCAGCTTTATAACATTGTACATGTATATCAATTAATAAAAGTATATTTAAAATATTAGTCTACTACTGAAGTTAATAAGTAAAATGCAACTGTAATTATACAAAGTGTTTTAACAGTGTTATTTCCCTTCTTTAACTAACTTGACGACATGATATGTTACTATTTACTTTTAGACCATACATTAATGTATGTTCATATTTCAGTTTATAGCCAGTTTTTATTTTCTTGTGCTAACATGGCCATCTAGATCTCATTATTTTTTTATTAAATGGGTTATCATATTTTGAACAAAGCAGGTTTGGATTCCAATTAATGAAATCCGTATCTAAACATTTTTAAATCATTACCCTTATTACCCTCATTTTGGGCCAGATTGGATGGTTTGGATCTCACAATAGGAGGTTTCAACAATAAGGCGATACGACTACGTGAAATATCTGGTCTATACCAACAAACCACAGACTATTGCCGCACTAACGGTCAACATCACTCGAGTCATTCACAAATTTATGCGAAAATAAGACGAAGTGATCTATTAAAGTTACAATATACACGATTATTAATTTGTAAACTGGTTTACAATTTCAACTACTCTCATCTAATTTTACTTCATTGCCTATTCAAACTTTTAATTGTTTATCATATCCACACAAGTCAAATTGGTTTACATTTGTTTATTTTCATTTTACAAAAGGACATATGATCTACGACCCTTTACAAAAAAACGTTTTTCGTCAAATACATCAGCAAAAATTTAATTTCCGTCACTAATGAGAAAAAACCCCATAACGTTAACTTTTGTCATAGACGAAAATTACCTACTAATTTTCACTTACGTCTAGTTGTATGCGGTCGCTATATCGTGTTATTATTAAATCCCGTTTTTTTTTATTCACAATACTCCACCAGAAATAGTTAATCAAACTGAGAAAACTTCTGCGGACTTATTGGCAGAAAAATAAAAAAAGCTGACTGTCGGAAAATTTGAAGCCATCGACCTTATTGTCTATATATTCTATGTTAAGAAGAACATTATCAATAAAATATTATATTAGTATCAATAAATATCCTAACTTACGTTCTTTCCTGAAACGATCCGATGGTTTTAAAAGTAAGTAGGTCTAAAACTTTTTCGCCCCAATAAATAAACACCTTCTTAATGCACACGACTCAAAATATTTATTTTCTGAAAAATATATGAGCTTTTTACTAAATATGGATCAAATTATTTTGTGTAGTAGGCAAGTTGTCGAAATTAAAAAAATTTAACAAATTTATTAAACTTCCTATAGAAATAGCTCAGTATTTAAATTTGTCTTTTCCTTAACAATATAGCGGGCATAGAATTTGCAGAACCTCCGCTACGTGAGCAGTGGTGACCTGTTTCAATTAAACTGGCATGGCGGTTAGAAATCTAGTAACGTTGCGTTACCAATTATATAAGAGGCTAAGAAAGATAGCCGAACAGGAAAACGATCAAGATAATATGGAGCTACTTGCAGGGTAGGAACAGGTAAGGAGATCAAGTGAAAAAAAAATTAAATGGAACAAACAGATTAAGGGAGCAGTCAGCGGAACAAAGGAAATGAAGAGAAACGGAGATCCGGGAGAAGGAACCCAGAAACATGAAGTGAAGCCATGGAGACAAAAAACAGGAATGAAATATAAAGAGCTACGAGAGCAAGCTTGTTAAAGAACAGCAGGGCTTACAGAACGGTGTCATACTTCCAGGCTAGAAAATAAACCCGAGACGTGTTGTTGCTATTACACAACACAAATACTGACCGAGCACGAAGCCATGAAACGTTTTTTTGCATAAATAAAAAATATCAAAGAAAAGAAAGATGTATATTCTATTAAAAAAAACACACGATCATGCAGAACACACTCAAAACGCGAGGCGTGTGAGGCAGATGGAAAACAACTAGAAAATATACTGGAAAGCAAAGTGGATAAAACAACAATCATTAAGAAATGCCTGAGAAATGAAAATTACGGGAAGGCGCTACAAATCTTTGCAACAAGAGTATATTAAGAAAGAAAATTTAAGTGTTTGTCAACGGAAGAATATAGAAAAACAAACAATGAAAATAAACGCAAACATCAAAAAAGCCATAGAAGAAAAAAAAAGAGCCGATAGAAGCAAAACGTAAACAAAAATAGCATACCAAGAAATAGAAGAAACAAAAAGAACATATACAGAGACTACGATACTAAACATAATTGCAGAGATAATGAGAAAAAGAAAAGAAATGTTGAAGGAAAACAGAAATAACTAGGCCAAATGGTAGATACGCCAAGTTGACGAATAACAACCTTTGAAATGGTCAAAATATACTTGGCAACGAGAGGTCACTAAGAAATAATTTCAGATAAAGATACTATGACTGGAAGTACAACTTACAAATTTAAAACTGCCAAAATGAATACAACTAACGGAACTGCATAAACTATTCATAAAGGAGAAGGTCTCACGACGAAGAAACAAAAGAAATAATATAACTCCAAAGAAAAAAAACATCTGAGAACAAACCAAATAATTAGAATAAATAGTACACAAACTGGAGAAATAAAAGAATGCAGAAGAGGATGTCGTTGCAGATAAAAAATACAAAAAACAATAGAGGCAGACATCATGCGTGTCGCAGATTTTACGTGAAAATCTGCGAGGCAATAACCAACCTACCTGAAACTAGTGCCAAATCTAGAGTAGATTAACAAAATAAAAACAAACCGAAAAGTATTTCCATGCGTAAGTCTCAAGGGCCACTTGCTGAAGCATACACACCTCACTACGTCAAAAAAAAAGTAACGTTATGGAGGAATATATTGATGAATCAAGTAGCAATAAAAATCAATTACAGACCAAAATTTTACGATCTGTACAAAATACTAGAAGAGCTGCAACGGAATCCAATTACGGCGCATTTTCATCTGAAATAACATTAATTAATAACAGAACCGATATGGCATTGTCTACTTAAAATACTTTAGGTAGTAGTAGAAAAAAGTATAGTGTTTAACTTGTCAAAGTCATTTTCTTAGGCTCTCTAACATTACCAAACGCTAAAAAAATATTATTGTTGTAACTTTACATAATATGCCATTTATATATACGAGACGTGTTTTTAAAGTAAGTTCTGTTTTAAAATAACAAAAAAACGTATAAAGTA
Organism: Tachinus rufipes; assembly: GCA_963932245.1. Taxonomy (NCBI): domain Eukaryota; kingdom Metazoa; phylum Arthropoda; class Insecta; order Coleoptera; family Staphylinidae; genus Tachinus; species Tachinus rufipes. The sequence continues at coordinate 61,980,912 of OZ010745.1, read as the reverse complement.
TACTTTTTAAACAACTTTATTTTTACAAGCGTTTATCTTGATCTACTTTTTTACATAGTTGCCATCAATATTAAGTTACTTATTGTACATATTGTACAACCACCTTTTTAATGCCATCTTCATAGAAGTCTGCTGCCTGATTTAACAACCACTGCATTATGGAAATTTTTAAATTTGAGAAAAGTCATCAGATAACGACAAAATCGTAAAGCGTGCTTTCTCACTTTTTTGTCAACTTTTTGCAAAAAATCTTCCGTAATGACAGAAGGTTGCCCGCTTTGTTTCTCGTCATGAACATTTGTGCGGCCATTTTTAAAAGCTCTAGCCCATTTCTATACTATTTCATAACTCATGATGTTTTTTTCATTAACTTTACTAATCTCAGAATGTGTTTCAGCCGCTTTCACGCCTTTAACACTAACCGCTGGGCCACGAGCCATGACGCTATGAGCGTAAACGCTCGGCGCTGCAAAAAGGAGCGTCAAGCGTCCAATTCAAATACATGGGTTTATACGTACCAGGCCACGAAATAGCGCTGCAAGACGCAGCGTCGTTTGCTTCTAGCGAAACAAACACGAGCGTCCGTTGCGTTTGACGCTCATCTTATAAGCCTCTTAAAAACAAATTAATACAAAAAATCAAGTACGTACATAATAAAATTTGACTGTTTATACCGTTGGAGCGTTTTATTTGAGCATCAGCGTCTGAAACAAATCGGTTTGTTTCAAACGCTCCTAAATATAGACGCCAGAACGTTTTCTTTTTAATTGATAATTTAGTCTAGATTGTAATTATAAAAAAAAATTGTAGTTTATCTTGATTATGATTTAACTTATTTAACTATGTTGAATTAAATAAATTATTATTAATTTTTTTTTTTTGTAAAATTATTAGTTAAGTAAAAAAATAATGTATAATTTTATGATATGTTTGTATAGGTTTTGCACTATGCATATAAAACACATTTTGTCAGTTTTCAAAATTTTATATTAATAGTTAATAATGAAGAATATAAACTGGCATAATTTTACAAAGGATGAAACCTACATTGTTTGATAGATTATATTCTATTATCAAATTTAGTTTGCCAAAGCCAATTCTGCCAAGATTTTGGGTTTTTAATTATTAAATTTGAAGAAATAAAATTTAATTTAAAACTATTATTTTTTATCATTAACGTGAAAAGCTAGAAGAACAAAGCTAGAAAGCTTTGAATAACAAAAATCACAGGGTTTTACATGTCATATTCTAAATGACAAATAAGTAAATAAAATTATTTTAAAAGTTAATTAATTTAGTTTTTAAAATAAATTTAGTTTTCCCGCGTTTCGTAGGTTTCTGTTTGTAAATATACTTTTTATATATTTAAAATTTTGTACATACATCTTATATTGAAAAGTAAGATTAATATAATTTACCTTTAAAAGATTTATTGGTAGAATGAATAAAATTTAAATTAAGAAAAATATTAAAAATTTTATATAAACAAATATAAAGGTATCATAACCCTCAATAGAAATGTCAAATATAATACGGAATTGACGCTACTTGTGTTTAGACGCTATATGCGGCAAGATTATTTATGTTTATTTACGCATTCTATGATTTTTTGTTTATGTAAATAATTTACATTTTTAAAATGTTCTATATTTTGAAAAGTAACATTAATATAATTTATCTTTAATAAATATATTGGCAGAATAAATATTTAAATTTAAAAAAAGTGTTAAAAAGTTTATATAAACAAATATAAATGTATCATAACCCTAAATAGAAATGTCAAAATAAACGCTCCAACAAAAATTGACAGGCTCGTGGCCTCGTGTTTTGACGCTGCTAAAATACGCTTCCAACGTCTTGACGCTACAAGCGGCGCGTTTGTTTCGTGGCCCAGCGGTTAAAACAAAACATAGCGCGTAATTCACAATCGGCGGCTTTCTCAATCGGAAAAGCCATTTTAAATACTTACAAAAAAATGTTTTCGTAACGCCGTCTGTGGCTTGCCAACAGATGTAAGTACCCAACGACGAGATGCCGACCGCAGCGCTGCAGCGGCCGAAATTCAAAACAATACTTACTTTAAAAACCTTCCTTGTATATTACAATTAATGCATTGGGTGGAAAACAAGCGTTAACCGATTAACGTTGTTTTTGGTATCATTTCATGAAAATGTACTTTTAAGCACCGTTTGGAAATATTTCCTGTTAATGTTAAAATGTTCATTGATCTTGCGACTCTGAATACTTTTCTATAAAACAAATAAGTGTGTTTTTACCTGTTTGGTGTGTAATTTGTGTCTTCTGTGAATTTTGAGTCATAGAGAACAACAGTTTAGATCATTTTGATGGAGATTCATTATTATTTGGTAAAAAATCATGAACTAATGAAAATTAAAACAAGAAAAGAAGCAAAAATAAAAGTGACGTCAAAAAATATACAAACTTACAATATAGCTGGCACAAAGTTTTAATGTGATAATTAAACAGATACTTTCTGTAAGAAGATACTTTTATAACTAATGCGACTATAACTTTGGAAAGTACAACATATTGTTAAAAAATAGAAATTTTTGAAACAGTATAACAATATTTTTAAATTATGTCTTGTTGTCAAAAAAATCTTATGCAAAATTAGAACTCTGCATTGTGTATTTCTTTCTGCTAACTGCAGAAGTTTATATTTGGTATTCAACAATATCTTAAAATGCGGTATCAATCTAATGGATACATTAATTGTTTAATATTTACTATGTTTATTATTTTTATGTTTATGCTTGGTGAAAAACTGCGTTCTAAATATTCCTTTACAATGCTTTTAATGATATATCAAAATGTGTTATATTGAAGCTGATATTTTTTTTTTTGAACTATGCATTTACGTTCAGTACACTTTACAAAATAAAAAGTGATATTCTAAAGAAGACAACAATTTCCCTTCTGGGGAAAATCTGTAAGCATATGCTTTTAGCACAAAATAATAATAATCGTAGCCCAATAACATGAAAAAATAACAGACATTAAAATTTTCAAAACCTGAGAAAAAAACATTTCAAAATAATTACTAAATCTAATACTAAACTTTCCAAAATTAAAATCTTCACTTCCATTAAAACAAAACAAAACTAATTTTAATACTAACTTTAACATTAATAAAAATAAAATTTTGGCATTGAAGTGATTCTAATGTAATTTGCCAATGCATTTTTACGTGCCAGACAGTAAAAAAAATTTAAAAAAAAGGTTAAAACTTTAAGACAATAGGCATATAGATTTTATATAAAAAAATTAGCTGCGACCCGTGTGATAAATTTGTATAATTAATCAAAGCGGACCAAAAAACAGACAATTTAAAAAAAAAAACAACTCACTCAATGTAAGTAGAATTTTGACATAAAAATAAAATTACAAAATTTCCTATCAGATAACAATAATGTTGAATAATTTCACTCCTACGCTAATTAATGCATTGGATATTTTGAGGTGGGTATAAATAAAAATTATGTTTTAATAATGAAAACCGTGTATGTCCGCTTAAAATCGACACGGTGGTAAAAGTTATGATAAAATGAATTTGCCAAGATGGTTTCCAAAACAAAAGCAACGACTTACCATTCTGGAACTGTGAATCTTATAGGATTGAATTGTTCTATATGCTATGAAAATTTCAAGATGATCTTATATGTACGTTTTAAAGTAATAAAGATTAAATATTTTTTAAATATATTTATTTTTTCCGTTATTAAAGGGTAAGAAAGATGTGGATGTGGAACCAACATTTTTTGGTTGCACACATGACTATTTTGTATCAGCCAAAAGATGACAATAAAAAAATGTTTACCTGTACGTAATTTTGTAAGACTGTTTTAAGTCTGAGACATGTTTGACATAAAAAAATAAATTTGTCAGTTGTCAGATAATTAGTTTTATGCATTAATCTTCGAACACCTTTGAACTATCAAGCAATTAATAAAAACAAATAAAATATGAAAATCGGTTAAAACTTAAAAGTGAATTACATATTAACGAGTAGTAACCCAATCGTAAAAAAATGAGACAAATTCCGGTACCCACATGACTCGCGTCCAAAAACTCACAGCAAACTCAAACCAGGTCTTGTTCGAAATGCTTCCGTAGCGTATCTAATGTCTGCTTTGTGAACTGCGTTGAAATTAGTTGAAAGTAAAAACCTAGTTACACAGTGCAAGCTAGCATCTAAGTCGGTTCTACTCAGTTACTGCAGTGCAATTTACTTGCACCGTGTGACCGCATCATATGAGCTACTATCATTTGCCATTACAAAACATTACAAAAAGCGCTTGGCAAATTATTAACAAGGAAACAAAACAAATGCCAGTAATTAGAGAACTTCATATTAAAACAGAAGCTGTTGACATACGTAACTTACAGGATATTGTGCAATATTTTAACAAGTACTTTAATGAAATAGCAGATAAAATTGTACCATATAATAAAAATTTAAACAGCATAAACATACCCAAAAATAGAAATACTTTTTATTTTGAACCAGTGCTTCAAACAGAAGTACATAATGTAATTCAATCATTAAAAAATACAAAATCGTCAGGTTTTGACGAGATTAATTATTTTGTTTTGAAATCATGTTTTATGTCAATTGCAAAACCGCTTACTAAACTCATAAACAACTCTGTTAACCAAGCAATGGCTGCGTTCAGTACAACTCATCAGTTGTCAGCGCTGACCTATTAAGCGCTGAGCCCGTCTCGGTATACGGTATACGATTTTGCCACTGTTGCCAACCGTGTAAACTTTTATCAACTACATAAACATAAAGCTCAAAGTTTTGAATTTAAATAAATGATTTAATTAGTTTATGAAGCCACTACTTAGCGAGATATAATATATTTTCAATAAGTAATGCCATATAAGGTGAAGGTGTAGGATAAGATTACCCTGAAGTTGGCAACGAAGTACGGCAATTGATTATCTTTATCATTTTTTACTTCTCTCACTCAAGTTATTACAGCGTTAATATTACGTTGTAATCTCATTTACCCATGTTGCTCCTTTTCCCGTTTAAAAACATATATAACTGCTATGTAATTTGGTTTTGACATGATGAATTTATTTTTTAAATAAAAGCGCGGAACAAGCGAACTTAGATGTATGATGAGTAAAATAACAAGCGCTGCCAGCAAACAATAGTCATCAAGCGCGTTCAGTACGCATGATGAGTCGTCCTGAACGCGGCCAATATTTCCAACCAAGTTGAAATGTCAAAAAATTGTGCCAATATTTAAAAATCAAGGTACAGAAAATGATCCAAATAATTATAGACCACTTTATATTTGTAGTACCTACTCAAAAATTATTGAAAAAATTGTGACCAATAAATTAATAAATTTTTTTGAAAAATATAAACTATTTATTTCAAGACAATTTGGATTTTTGAGAAGGCAGAACAACAACTTTAGCAATAAATAAATTTTTAAATAATTTATATTCTACTTTTGACAAAGGGCAAACAAATATGGGATTTTTTGTTGATCTCTCTAAGGCGTTTGATCTAGTCGATCATGAACGGTTAATATTAAAACTAAACAGATATGGTGTACGAGGAGTTATTTCAGATTGGAATTAAATAGAGGGATACCACAAGGATCTGTTTTGGGACCTTTGTTATTTATTGTATATATTAATGATATTAATAATCAAAATGTTGTTTTATTTGCAGACGATACCTCTTTATTAATAAGTGACAGTAACAAAGATTAATTAGTTAGAAAAACTAATGACAATATGAGTCAATTGACTCAGTGGTTTAAAAATAATGGGTTAGCTGTCAATACTGCAAAAACAAGTGCAATTAGATTTAACATAAATAATAAAAAACATGATGATAATAAAATGCAATGGACAAAACATAAAAGAGTGCAATAGCACAAAATTTTTGGGGCTATATATTGATTCATCTTGCAAGTGGGATACACATGTAAATAAAGTTTGTAAAAAGATAAGCACTTTTTTCTTACAACTAAAGCCCATTGTAAATATATCTATATTAACCCTCTAATGCCCAGCGCCGTCTCAAGACGGGGTACACTTAATAACATATAACGTAAAGTTCAAATATGTTTTTTTATTCTTAATATTATTAATTTTTTGGAAAAACTGTAAACAATATTGGAATGCACACAAAACTCTCCTTTGCAAAAAAATGCACCCATACCTGGCAGGTGTAAACAAATGATTCAATGTCGATGAAGATTAAAAACTGGGGCATTAGAGGGTTAAAAACGTTTTATTATGCCAAAATACAGTCCGTAATGTCATAATGCTATATTAGCATGGGGCATATCAACAGACTCAATTCGATTGTTTAAAATACAAAAACGAGCAGTTCGTTATATTTTAAATAAATCTAGTAGAACTCCTTGCCGGGAATTGTTTAGAAGTTTAGGTATACTAACTCTACCTTCGCTGTTTATATATAACGCTTTACTTTATGCAAAAGAAAATATTATTAACATTAAAACATTAAGTAGCACTCATAACTACAATACACGAAATGAAATGACATTAGAAATACCAATACACAAGTTAACAAAATATGAAATATGCCCTATATATGTATCCATACAATCGTATAATAAACTACCAACTAACGTTAAAAAATTAAATATGTCTAATTTTAAGATTAGTATTAAATCTACATTAGTACAAAAATGTTATTACAGTTATAATGAATTTTTAAGTGACATTTGGTAGATAAATTATTGTCTATATGTTTATCTGATTATTTATATATTATTTTTTAAGATTTGATTATAATTGTAAGTTATTTTTAATATTTTTACATGTGTGTGTCTAATTTTTAACATATTCTTATTATGTATTTATTTTTAATTTTTAAATTGACTATACCAATATCTTGTAATAAGGTCTCCTGGAATAAAGTGATATTATTATTATCGTATGATGGGGCCACACGGTGCGAGTAGCTGCACTGCAAGTAATTGACTAGGCCAGCTAGGATGCTAGCTAGCAGTGCTAGCACTGTGTAACCAGGTTTTTACTTTCAACTAATTTTTTTAGACAAATGAGTATCTAGCGCATAACAAAGAATAATTGGAGATACCGGGCGTAACTCGTTGTTAACAGTCGTAACCGCCAAAGCTGCAATATCTTGTACCGCGATCTCATTATCAACCTTTGAAGACCGTTCTCTAAACATAATGTCTCCGAATTAGTAGTGCTCTCCATTATTTTAAATTTTCAATTTTATTTATGGTGTGCCCAAAGATATACCGGCTTTATTACTTTGACTTATCGGATTAGCTCATTAGTAGCCTTCTTGGGAGTTCATTAAGTTAACAATCTCCCATCTTTTATACCTGTACAAAGGGAGTAAAACAATTTTTTCAAAAGAAAACAAAACATAAAATTAAATAAGTTATTTATATAGATGAAAAAAAATGTACAAAAATAACATAATAATAATTAAATTAATTTAAAAAAATAACTATGATGATATATAATGATAAATTAAACTAATCAATATTATCTGACTCGGCTCCTATAATTATTATTATTGGAACTACATGTTTGTTTCTATAAATATTCTCTTCTTTAATTGTGTGAGCCTCACAATTTTTCTATGTTTGAAGAGAAATTTTATCCACTTCCGCTCTTATTAAATCCATAGTTCCACTGCTGAATTTTGGATTTGCATTATGCCGCCTCATATTTTGTTATAGTTGCGACCATATCATTTCACTGGGATTAAATATACAATGATACGGGGGCAGCCTCAGAACTCTGTGCCCACGTTCCTTTGCCAATGCATCGATTCTCTATTTTTTTGTAAAGATCTTTATTTTTAAAAGTTCCAATAGTTGTAGTTTATTATAATTTTTTTCAAAATACAAATTACAATTATTAAAAAGAAACTTTTTAATATCATCTTTTCTGGATGCCGAATTGGTATTTTATTTAATTGGACAGAATGGTAACTTGCATTGTCTTAATTCGATTGCACAATGAAGTGGCAAACTTGGTAATAATTGTTTTTCAAACCATTCCTCAAATATATTCGAGGTCATGTTATCGTGGTAATCTAATGCAGCATTTTTAACAAATTTTGCCGAAAGTAACAGTGTATTTTAATAGAAAAAATACAGCAAGAAAAAACACAAATTATAAACAGAAATAAACGTAATATATCACCGTTCACTGAAAATGTAAGAATAATTTTAATCCAATCCTTGCTTTTATAGCATTAAGGTAATATTTTAATAGCACGTTCCGTACAGGTATAAAAGATGGGAGATTGTTAAGTACTTATTTAATGGACCCCTAAAGATGCTACTAATAAGATAATCCGATAAGTCAAAGTAATAAAGCCGGTATATTATTAATTTTAAGTAATGTTCAATGAATAAAAATTACTATTAAGAATTTAAGAAAGCTTTCCTGCCTCCTGAGAGGCTTTTTGGATAGAATTTTCTAAATTGACCAGATGATCAACAGTATTATAATTTATTCTAAAGAAGGCAGGTTTCTGTTTAGTCAAGCTAAAATTATACATACAGCAGGTAAGCGATATCGGTGTACGGCTGAATACGTTATTTGCATCTTTGCCCAGCTTCATCAACAGCAAGACAATAACATCTCTCCAACATTCCGTGTAGCCATCTCATATCAGGTTGTAGATTTTCAGCAACTGATCCAGCATGCAAAGGGGAAGCTAATATCGTATCTTGTCTGATCCCGGTGGAAAAAGCTTTTTCAAAGGAAAGAAGAAGTAGAATATGAAGATTCCAAAGTGTAAAAATCTAACCAAGTTTATAAAAGTGCTTTTTGACACAGAAACTGTTGAAACTAAACCGAAGTTGTGATATAAGTTCCCCAAAAATAACCTGTATTTTTCGGGAACTTATCACATATTGCGATAAAATTTCCTTCAGAAAAATAGCGACTCAGCCTTTGGCTCAGAAACCCGCCAGAACGCACTCTTGAAGCTTGAAACGCGTTTCCTAAAGGCGCATGTAGAAAAGCTTATGCCTAAGCCTTATCAGGATCATTTTCAGCTCACAATAGCTGCATTTCCAACTGTAACATCTTGATTCCAACAGTTTAGGAATAAATAAAATAAATACAAATAATAAATAACTTAACATGTAACAATTAAAAACCTAAAGTTGTAAAAAGATTTTATAGTTGAAATAAAGACAAAACAATAAATAAACTCCTTAAAACAAATGTCATCAGATTAAATAAAACAAAGTTAATATCACAAATATCACCGGTGTTGATAAAGACTTTGGTGTATAAAATAAATAAACCAAATATAGCTTAAAATTATTATCAGTGATGGCATCACTTCACAAAAAAAAACGAAATATTAATGTATAATTAAAATGCTACAACTTTACAAAACTTTAATATTCCTCTTATTGTTTAATGTATTCGCCATCTTGTAATTTCATGCTATCTCTGACTGCTTTATTGGCTGATAATTGCTTGGAGTCGATATTTTTCTACATTTTTTTTATAAATTATTTTTGGCAGTATTTTAAATGCAAGTGACAGAATACTTGTAACTCTATAGTTCTCTCCTGCCTTTTTTTTGGTAATGGTAATATAAACACTACTCTGAAAAACCCTATGTTATTTCTCCCTCCTAATATATTAGGTTAAAGGCAGAGTCTACCCGCGAAACCAAGAAAATTGAAATTTGTCCGACATGTGCTGGCTCCTGTTGCTAAATAGTTGAATTAAGCTAATGCGCAGAATAACAACTTACTCGAGCTAGCGCTCATCATAGCCGATTATATATTTATTTATAAACTACATACCCGCACCCCTTCATAGTACGAAAACAATTCGTATTTTTACAAAATTATGTTATGTATTTACGTATTTATATAGATTTGCATCAGGGGCGCGCATAAAATATTTAATTTTATTGAATCTTTATTATTGTTTCTATAATTATTAGATATATTTACAAATATATACTTCATAATATTTTAACTAAATTATGTGTGCAGTAAAAAACGGGCAAAGGCATTAGTTTAATCACATTTAACATAATTTTTGTGTATACTAAGTTGCCTATTATAGAGGCCACACTATTCGTGTCTGGCTGTACTCTGTATAATCATCTTTAATTTTGTCTACTGCAAGTTTTATAACTTTAGCTGGTATCATATCCATTCCTGTCATTTTATTATTCTTTAAATTAGTGCTCTATCAAATTCTGATCAAATGTCATAGACTGATACCTGCCTACATCGTGCATCAGAAAGAGTATTTAGTATGAAAAATAAATAGTCAGGCAAGAGAGCCCAAAAAGTAAAGATGTAGAAAAGTGAATGTACCCACACTAAGAAAAAAGGTTAAAACTCAGCCTCGGGGGTTTTCTTGTGCTTGCAAGATGCTGTCCCTCGAGGTAAAACCACCACTAGCCATGTGCATTGTTACCATAACTGAAATTGATGATTCTAAAAAAAGTTGCTGTGCTTTGTAACAAATGTAACAAACAATAAAGATTTATAAAAGTGTTATTAAACAAATTTTAAATTACTTTATTTACATTTACATTTTACAATATTTTGTGTTCTAAACCAAATACATCAGGTGGACTGTTTAATTTACCGGCAATGTCAATTGAGTTTATTCTCAAAGATGTTTGTTGAATTCGGTAAACTGTAAGAAATTAAGGTTATATTGTTTTATTGCGATTTTAAATTTAAACTTACAATTAATATTTTTGTACTGCTTCCTTCTTTTCTTCTTAAAGTTGGTTTTGGTATGAGATATAGTTTTTTCAATTACAGTTGCGAGCACATTCACAAGCCCATCTTCAACTAGAGGTTTACCAACCAATGTAAAATCAGTAGTTCCTACTAGTAATACCTATAACATCAAAAATTTAAATTTTGTCACAAACTCAAAGATTCCAAATTATTAAGTTTTTTAACACGCATGCAGGCAGTACAACTTTTTTCTTAATCAGAATAACTGATCTTCTAAATAGGGAACCCCTGATATAGTAGTCGAGTACGCTGACCACTAAACTACCAGGCGGTCATGCTTATGTTGATACAATGTCAAAACCACACCAACCACCAACCAATTAAAAATAACCGTCATAAATACCGTAAATAGTTTTAAAAGCAAATAACATTTAACAATTGTTATAAAAATGTATATGTATTTACAAATTACAATTTTACTTCTAAAATATAAACAATAAATATATCATTGGTGTCTCAGACTATAACACTTAATAATTTAAAAAATCACTGGTCGTTTAGTTAACTGATGGAAAAATACTTTGTGACTTAACAACAGTAAAAGTACTGTTGACATAATTATTTTCCAGAAAAATCTGACAGCATAAAGAAATTTAAGAAATAATTTAAATATTTTAATCAAAATTAAGAATCAGTTATGAATACTGTAAAACAAATATATTTTCTAAATGATAACCAAATAAGCACTGAAACATTCTTTACATTATTTTGTTATCAAGGCAATAAATTCAAGTGGAATCTGATTGATTCTTATTTGTGATTGAGTAGTGCTTTTGGGAAGATATAATCTATAAAATTTACGTATTAACATAAATATTTCATTAGAAAAAATGGGGATGCCGCATATTATATCTAAATTACCTTATCTAGTTTTAATTTATCCCCAGCATCAGGTGGCCAGTATCCTTCAATAATGATCACATCTCCTTCCGTGATTTTAAATTGTTTACCGGCTACATGTACTATTGCAAAAACTCTGCCGTGCTGGTTTGCAGATATTTGATCATTTATTTTCTTGATAACCTCTAAAATTTACATAATTTAAATTTCTTAATACCATTGCATTCTATGAATATCTAACCATTCTGTAATAGTTTATTTGCTTGATCATCTACGACTTCATATGGTACGGGTTTATTAGAAAATGCTCTACCACTAATTACACCTAAGGAACTTGGTTTAAAGGCATTATTTAAATTAATTTTATTTGTTAAATTTATCTTTGAAAATATTTGTCTCACTAACATGGACATTTTGGACAACAATGAGGTTATATTTTTGACATTTAAAATACCATAAAATTCATAAAAATTATATTTTAGAATGTATAGATTAAAGAAAATAATAATATATATTATATTATATTATCTAATTCCTATTAAATAAATGTAATGTAATAATTTTATAAGAATTAAAAATTATAATAGGTGTGTTCGTTTTGCTTCAACATCAATTAAATTAAAAAAAAAAAACGAAACTCGTTTACAATTGTTTATAATTGATCAGTAATATCAGTATCAGCCAGCTTTGCATTAATTTTACGGTAGATTACGATAGAATTAAAAAAAAATATATAGTAGAAAATGTAGTAGAATGTTTATATTCATAATTTACTCAAAATGATAATAATAATAAAATTATTACTGACTTATATTGTTATATAATACAGGGAGTTTATAAATGAATGGGATTATGTAATCACTTTAAATATGCCGTCTTTTTCAAATCGTCCACTATACTACATATGTTTGCTTGACAGCTGTCAAAGTTGAACTGTCAAAACAAATAGTTTAGTCAACAATTTAAAAAAAGCGGCACATTTAAAGTGATTAAGTATAGTTTTTACAACATGGTCTTAATTACCTCAGCGGATTACTTCATTACTAATCGCTTTAGGAAGACAATTATGTTTGTATTATATACCATAAATAGTTTACAACACCTCGATGTTCTAGGGTGAAAATATTATATAAATATACAATATTTTCACCTTTAAAAATTACCTTGGATTTCAGGTACAGGGAGTTTATAAATGAATGGGATTATGTAATCACTTTAAATGTACCGCTTTTTTAAATTGTTCACTAAACTATTTGTTTTGAAAGATCAACTTTGACAGATGTCAAGCAAAAAAGGCGGCATAGTTAAAGTGATTACATAATCCCATTCATTTATAAACTCCCTGTATATAATACAATCATAATTGGTTGCTAATGAAATAATCCGTTGAGATAAATTAAGCCCATGTTGTAAAGACACTATATCTGTGGGCATACTATAGGTACACTCACTGACTGTCGTTCAAAAAGATTCAAGTCAACTAAATCAACTAAACTAAACTCAAATTGAACTTATTGAACAAAGAACAAGTAAATAATACTTCCTTAAATTTGAAATAGGGTATTTTTCTAACATCCAAGTGTTTAGACTTTGGATCCTTGAAATGGCCTGAAATTTGGTTTGTATAGTTGCATTGTAAAGATATTTTTATAGTATAAATTTATTTTTTGTCATTTTAAACACGTATTGTGAGGACAATAAATAAATAAACTTGATAAAGGCGATTGACCTAATCTTTTCAACCCATTGAAAAATTACGGTAGATTACAGTATTATCGTAAACATTAAAATTGGGTAGTAGATTTTTTAAAATTACGGTAAATCTACTACTATTACCTTGTACCTGCCAACAGTGATCAGCATGCCACTATGGCCCATTTCAGGCCGATGTTTTGATGAACAATACTACAATTCTTCAATTAATAATTTAGTAAGAGCACGTCGCCGTAAATTGCGCGCACTTGCTATCTTTGCTTCTAGCGACTACTGACTGACAGGGTCTTTATACATTAAATTAATGATTTAGCAATATTTGAGCTTTGAGAAAACATTTGCGATAGCATAATTTTTTTGACATGTAAAGTGTAGCGCTGACTCCACACGTCCCGTTATTTTGCAGTCTGACTGTTGGATTCGTGTTTTAGATTAGATTTACTAATGATATTGGGGATTGCAGCTAAGCAATACAGATTTTTTAACGAGCCGTTGTTATGTTCACATCTGTTTACATTCATATCAATTCGAATGCCATGTTTTGTTTACATTTGATTTAACCTGAAAATTGTTTTTAAATACAGTCGATTCCGCTTAATCGGACCACATCGGGAGCGGCTTATTTTGGTTTTATTAAGCGGCTGGTCCGATATGAAAAAATTAACACAAACAAATTTAATCCAAAACCTCAATTTTATTTGAAAGTGTTAAATTGTTCTTCGGCATTTTAAATTCTACAGCATATAAACACAAACATATCAATCATATGATATAATAAGCACGTGTAGCAACATGCATTTAGTCACATTTTAACCACCATGGCGCTAAAAGCTTAAAAAGTAATTCCACTATGAATGGCAACACCGGCACATGCAATAGTTATCATTCCAGCCACAGTGGCGCTAAGAGCTTAAAAAGTGATTCCACATATAAATGGTAACACCGGCACATGCATTAGTTATTATTCCAGCCACAGTAGCGCTAAGATCTTAAAATGTAATCCCAATACAAATGTTGAGGTTTCCGAAAACAATTTGGAGGTGCTAATTAATTTTACATCTTTGCAAATTGCAAGCGTCTCAGCGCGAGGTGTCCCGACGGCAGACCTGCTGACTCTAGGCTGGCTTTTCATGATTGAAGTGAAACCCAATCTCAAAACATCAAGTTTCCGAAAACTCTTGCATTTTTTTGACGCAAGCTTTCCGACTATACATAGGCGTCTATGTTTTCTACTGCTCATTTCGGGTGGTTAACAACCTCCCTCTAGCGGTAGCCAAGAAGTCACTCACTACATAACCTTCCACTCTCCACGCGGTTAAGATGGTGGTGTTTATTATTATTATTATTATTATAAAACAATTTCCAATTCTGGCTGTGACACTACCGTAATTAATAACAATAGAACCGTTTCTTGATGGATGAGATACAATCACATTTACAGGAGATATCCTTTTTATAAAATAAAATAATTTGTTTTAACCATGTGGACGATGAGCATTAAGCTCACCACACCCTCCGTAGCTTTTCTACAATAACTGTAAGTTGAGTTTTTTTAATCGAATTGTTTGTCTGTTCAATTGTTTATTATTAAATTGTAATTTTGTAGGCCTGAGGATGCCAATAAACATTGGCAAAACGTCGCACTTTATTAAAAAATAGTTTAGCTATGTTTGTTTTTTAATACTCCATACTTGAAGTGACTTATCATCCCGTCATCCAATTAGAAAATATATATATATAAGCTGTGTTCCATTTGACAAAATAGTGCACTTGGTGGCACTAATTCAGCAATTTTTGAATTTATTTGTGAAACGCTCTTATCCGCAATATTTAAAAATATGAAAAATGCATCGGGTGCATGAAACACTCAAATGGAACATACCTATTATGTACTACATCAAACTTCAGTATGTCAGTCC
Organism: Tachinus rufipes; assembly: GCA_963932245.1. Classification (NCBI taxonomy): domain Eukaryota; kingdom Metazoa; phylum Arthropoda; class Insecta; order Coleoptera; family Staphylinidae; genus Tachinus; species Tachinus rufipes. Next base: position 61,965,641 of record OZ010745.1, on the reverse strand, counting down.
TTCGTCATCACATCGATCTAGCGTTTCCTGCGATTGAAATTATCGGCTCAAGAGTCAGATGAAAAACAAACAACCCATTCGACGTAACTATTTCACTTGATCAGATTTTTTTTGTAAAACAAACACGTTTTTATACACCGCAAAATTATCAAATGATCATATCAGCCAATCGAACACCTTTCAAGAGACAGCGGTAAAACCTGATGCAAGAACGCACCATGCAAAAAAATAATTTAATACGTTTGGCAACACTGTGCTAGTGCAACTGTCAATTGAATGTCACCACCGCAGCAAATGCTTTGTCAAATTCATCATATTTTCTAATACGATCAACGAAATGGCGGATTTTGGAGACAATTTTGATCAACCAGAAGTAGACCCGGCAGCTGAATTTTTAGCACGCGAACAAAGCGAACTTGGAATTATCGATGATGATATTAAATCTACGACCCTCCCCGTTATATCGGCAAACGGAGGTAAGTAATTCTAACCTCTTTTATACGCCCCTAATTCATGTTTTAAATGGAACTATTGATTGCAAAATATGCAAGCATGTGTTAATGTTAATTTTCAGTGGTTAAATTTATATTTTATTTGATTTAAATGCACAGCATGATAAGATAATTTATTTAACTTCATAAATTCAGTATGACATTTTAAGTTAAGCTTTACTGTAGATGGTGCTCCTATCGATGTTCTTAAAGAAAATTCAAGCTCGAGCTTTGAGATGATTGATGGTTTGGAACATGATGGGTTAGATGCCCCCAAAGAAAACCAGTCCGGTACGTGTTTAGCACTAACCAAGAGCTTCACTTGTAATATGTAGTTCTTCACGCTTCCTGTACTATTCTTTTCCTTTTATTTTTTTTATTTTAGTAGAGCAACCTCCTATTATCAATTACGATCAAAATGATTATTTTGGAGGTAAGCTTACCTATGTTAATTAATTCTTTTAATCTATTTACTTTTCTACACAATATTTTGTAATGCAGTTGCACATATTAAGAATATTTGATATAAATGACATGCATGTTTACAATTTCTTTAAAAATTTTGAGTAAAGGTTCATCATGCCCGTATTCATAAAACATTTTTGTAACGATTCATTATCAAACGAATCATTATAATTTAATGAACATTAAAAATATAATGATATTCATAAATAAATTGTCATTAGTTAAACTATTTAGTAACTTTTTAGTTACTTTTGTTTTTTATTAGTTATTAATATGTTAACCTATAGGCTATAGAATATAACCTCAAATACTGTGAATTAATACAGATAATTAGACATTTTCAAATCAAACAGATGTGTCAATTTAATGATTCGTTTTGTTTTAATTGACCAAAAATAATGCGTTAAATTTAATGAACATTATTGCGAATGAGTGTTTATGAATACGAAAATTCGATTAAACGTTTCGTTATATTTTTAACAAATCATTATATATTTAATGACGTTTTATGAATATGGGCATCTATTATCCTTATAATCAGCTGTTAGGCTGGCCATGACAGTTATTTGCACATTGTGCACATACTTGTATATTGTTTGTAATTTATATTATAAGCATTATCCTATATGTTTTGTAAATATGATCTATTTTTATTTCTATATTGATGATTTACTTTTTGTATATTCACTATTGTGATGACTAATTATCCACAAATGGTCTTTTATAAATAAAAAAATGATTAATATATGATAAAATGATTACGCATATTCATGTTATCAAATATTGATTACTGATATTTTGTTTGTTGTTGCCAAGCTCCTACGTGGATTTAAGTGGATTAAAAAAGCTTAGGTGTAGCACTTTCAAAGTCAATACGGTAGACATTTTTTGCACATACATTGCTTTTTTATGATGTACCAACTGTGTTTGTATATGAATGATATTAACATAAAAGAAGTTTTAATGTAACTATATTAAACGATTTAGGGCCGTAATATCCAACTCCTAATAAAGCACCTAATAAACTATTAGCTGAATAACCTAACTTTTTTTAAACTTTAATTTGATTTATTTCAGTTACACCTCTGAGCGGCTTATAAATGATATGCTTAATGTTTTTATTTGTTATAAATGTATATGTTAAGCATATATTTAATTGGCAGTTCCTAGGTTTTAGTAAAATGAATAAAATTAAAAGTTAGGTTATTCAGCTAATAGTTTACTAGATGCTTTATTAGGAGTTGGATATTACGGTCTGTATATAATGCAAAGCTATATAGGGCTGTTTTTATCTGTCAATGACGATTTGCATAGTCAAATATTTATTGCAGATATTTGAGTAATAAAATATAATTTTTCTTTTTCCTCAAATAAAATATAAACGGTGTTACAATAAGGTTGGCGCAATATGAAGCTGAATATTGTTTGTTCAAATTTCTTATATGAACATATAAATGAATGGACCGTGACTGAAGAAGAATCACTGAGTCTACATAAACATATACAATACAATACAAAGGAGAAAGGAAAACAGGAGCACACGAGAGAAGGTAAATGGAACGTAAGAAGAATGGACAAAGAAAAGATAAAGAGAGGCATGGAAACAGAAGAAGTGACAGAAAACGAAAATATTGAGAAAAGATGCGAGAGGTACTCAGAAAAACTGAGAAAAGCGGCGGAGGAAGCAATTCCTAGGTACAGGGAAGGCGGACGAAAAGGACCATACTGGTGGTGTGAGGAAATAAAAGAATGCAGGAAAAACACAATACAAACAGCGAGGAAAATCAAAAGGCTGAGAAGAAGAGGAGAGAACACAGAGGAAATAGAAGAGAAACTAAAAAACGACAGAAAAATTTTAAAAAAGGCAATTAGGGATAGCAGAAAAAGATGCTGGAAAGAAATGATAGAATCTATAGATGGGGATCCTTGGGGAAAACCGTACAAAATAGTGATGGACAAATTGGGTGGAAGAACAAAAGGAATCTGCTTAAAGGAAGACGAAGAAGAAGAGGTCATAATTAAAAAACTATTTCCCAAGGGAGAACCAGTAGAAGAACCAGAAACAAAAGAAGAAGAAGCAACAGTTATGGCAACAGTGGAAGAGATCAAAGAGATCATAAAAGAATTGCCTAACAACAAAGCACCAGGTCCGGACGAAATAACAACAGAGATTGTTAAAGCAGCATTAGACGGAAACGAGATAGAAATAACTCAAATAATCAACAGGTGCCTAAAAGAAGGAACTTTCCCAGGATGTTGGAAAGAAGCCACTCTGGTACTGATTGAGAAAAAAAAAGAAGCAGGAAAAGCAACATCATACAGACCAATATGTTTAATCAACACACTGGCTAAAATAATGGAAAAAGTTATTGTACGGAGAATAGAACAAGAAATAGAAGAAAAAGGAGGATGGGAAAAAGAACAATACGGATTTACCAAAGGAAAAACAACCTTAGGAGCTATTGAAAAAGTGAAAGCAATAGCAAAAGAAGCAAACAGCGGAACGCAGAGGAAAAGGCAACACTGTGTAATGATAGCGTTGGACATACAGAACGCGTTTAATAGCGTATCATGGGCAGCAATCATAGAGGCGGCAAAGAAGAAAGAACTGAACAGAAAAACAATCAAGATTATATGGAGCTACTTACAGGACAGAAATCTAGTGACCAAAAATGGAAGATTCAAACTTACTAGAGGGGTACCGCAGGGCTCAGCACTGGGACCAAAACTGTGGAACCTTGTCTATAACGAGTTACTTCGAATGAAGATGCCGGAAGGCGTGTCAATAACAGCATTTGCGGACGACATAGCAGTAGTAGGTAGAGACGTAGAAATAGAAGTACTAAAAGGAAGATTAGAGCTGGCAATTGATATGATACAAATATGGATGAGAAGTATGGGCTTAAAACTAGCAACACAAAAAACTGAGGCGGCATACCTATCGACTAAGAGGAATAATAGAGGAACAGGTAAGATACAGGTGGGAGATCAAGAGATAACCATAGGGAAAAAAATCAAATACCTTGGAGTGACACTCGAAGCAAAGGGATGGAATGAACAGGTTAAGGAAGCGGTCATTGGAACAAAGGAAATTGAGAGAAAGCTTGGTAGACTTATGCCAAACAACGGAGGTCCAGGAGAAGAAAGCAGAAGGCTAATAGCAACGGCAGCAAGAAGCAAATTGCTGTACGCCGCAGAAACATGGGGAGAAGCCATGAAAACAAAGAAAAACAGAAAGGAAGTAAGAGGAGCCACAAGAGCAAGCTCGCTAAGGATTTGTAGAGCTTACAGAACAGTGTCACAAGAGGCAGTAGAGGTAATTGCGGCAACACCTCCCGCGGATATGATGGTGGAGGAAAGAATAGAAATAAAAAAACTTGTAAAAGAAGGAACGAGTAAAAAAGAAGCAAAGATAAGAGCAAGAGAGAAGACTATGGAAAGATGGCAGAGAAAATGGGATACAGGAGAAAAGGGGAAATGGACGAGAGAATTAATCCCAGACATAAAAGAATGGGTAGAGAAGAAACCCGAGACGTGTTATTATACAACACAAATACTGACCGGGCACGGAGCATTTGGAAAATTCTTGCAAAAAATTAAAAAAATAAATGAAGAAAGGTGTACATTTTGTCAGGAAGAAACACACGATAACGCAGAACACACTCTAGTAGAATGCGAGGCGTGGGAGGAAGATAGAAAAAAACTAGAATATATACTAGAAAGCAAAGTGGATAACAGAACAATCATTAACAAATGCTTAAAAGATGAAAATAAATGGAGGGCGTTAAAAAACTTTGCAACAAGTGTACAAAAAAAAAAAATTGAAGAGTTTGACAATAGAAGAATATAAAGAGACAGACAAAGGTAGGGGCTATAGGGAGAGAGGGGCCGGGGACAGCATGCGTGCCGCAGATGATGCGTGAAAATCCGCGAAGCAAAAACCAGCCCGCCTCAAACTAGAACCAAATGTAGGTTAGTTTAGACAGGGACATTAAAACAACAGGATTTGCGCAGAGAAGAAAACCGGAAGGTATTACCATGCGTAAGTTATTCTTAAGGGCCACTTGTTGAGAGCCAAACAACTCACTACGTCCTAAAAAAAAAAAAAAAAAAAAATGGAACAAAAAATATGAAATTTTTTTTTTCGCATTAATGGCTGCTTGAAGTCGACGAGGAACACTTTGAATTACATTTTGGTCGATATTATTTCATTCCTGCAATAGCAACTGTCTTAGCTTCTGAGCAGGTGTATGCTTTAGGATACGTCGTCCCAACTCATCCTAGACATGTTCTATGGGATTCATGTCCGGTGGACTGAAAGCTGGTCAATCAAACCGCAAAATTCCCACTTCATCCAGATAATCTCTGACAACTCTGACTATGTGAGGTCTAGCATTATCTTGCATGAAAATCCCGCGCTCGCTCATAGTTGTCATGAAGGGCATAACATGATCTTCCATAATGTACCTGTGAGCTGTCAGGGAGCCATTCTCTATAAAGACTAACTCTGTGCGTGCTTCGGTAGAAATTCTTGCCCAAACCATAACCGACACACCATCAATTGGAAGTCGCTCATCAATATAAACTGAAGCGTATTTTTCTTCGTGTCTTCTCCACACTTTCCGATGTCCCTCTGATCCATTGAGGCAAAAGCGCGACTCATCTGAAAACAGTACATCTTCAATCGACGCTATAATTCTTGCCACAACAACCGGGCTTAAGGCATTATGACCTGTTAAGTACAGTACACCGTGTGAATGATAAGTTTCGCAGAGAAAAATCAACACTAAGTAAAACACCACAACGAAATGTAGGTTTTCAATTAGAGCGAAATGGAGGCTGTTTCATAAGTCTGTAACACGGTGATAATAACTGACAGATAGATAACATTTGTCAGGAAATGAATTATTAAACGCCTACTTTGGTTTACAATTTGCAAACATAAAGACAGGTGCCATTGGTGTGTCTTCAAAGATTTTGTCATTACCGGTGTAGTAAAATGAGTTTAGGCTGGAATTTTACATGTAATAAAGAATTATAGTAGTCAGCCAGGTGTATGTTGGTCAAACAGGCCCTAAGTAAGTATAAAAATAAAATAATGTGAAACTGAATTGTATGTGTCAGTTTTGACAATCGCATAAATTTTTTTATACATACCAGGGACTCGACTGACCAACTCTCAACCCTACATACACCTGACTGGCTGCTATAATTATTCATTATATGTATTATTTAATCAGCCTACAATGTTTCAGCCTTTAAAAAAGCTCATTTTACTACTCAGGTATTCACAAAATCTTTGAAGACGCACCATAGGCACCTGTCCCAACAACGGCTTGACTGACCGTATTGTATGTTAATGTGTACCACTACTAAAATGATATATTAAAAAACTATAGTCTATCCAAAACCACGCTGGACTCGAAATAAACAAATACAAGTGTTGTTTACGTGCACAGCTCAAAGACAACTACAGAAACAGGGTCGCAAGGCAATAAAAGGAGATTTATGAAGATAGGAAAAACACTAATTTAAAATATATTTATGGGGTATAGGTTCAGATATATTAATAAATAATAGGAAAGTACAGATTACATTCATAATTGTAAATATTTTCTTAACCGCAAATATTTCTATGTATAAAATCTCACTTGAATGGGATCTGGATTGAGCAGCCGAGTTCCCTGCTAACTAAATGCAGTATATTTTTATTGTAGCGTGGTTTTGAATACCATGTACTGTTTATACTTTCATAGTTTTTTTTGGCTCCGAGACTATCACATTTTAAAATTGAAAAAATCCAAATCTGACCCTTTATTTAAATCAAATTGTCAAAAATCACACGCAGAAATTATTATAAAAACATATTAAAATATAAGGTATCATTCTTCTGAACATCAGGTGGATTAAATTTCAATGGGAACTAAGTGATGAGATATACGTAATAGAAAATGGTCTCTCGGATGCAAACTACAGTAAAAAATTTGTTTGGTTTATGTTGCATTAGTACTTCAACCATTGGTGAAAAATATGACAATTCTTTTTATTTGCATTATAGCTATTAAAGTTGAAAAAGTATAGTGTCCAAAACGGAATGCTCATTTTGCACTTGTATAATTATATAAAATCATTCCATGTTCAAAATACAATATCAGTAATTTAAACCAACAACATGCATACTACTACTGCAATTAAATAAAAGATATTAGATAAATTGATTAACCTTTTGCAAAAAAATAAATTTTCATCCTTATCAAATATCAAATCAAATATGTGCAATTGTTTTATTTAATTTTCTATATGTATATATTTATCATATATGCTTTTGCATGCTATTTTCTTTCTGTTACTAGATGATCAACTTTCTTATGATAATGATTATATGCGTCAAGGTAAATAAATTAGATACGATATGCTTAAAAATTTATTTCGGTATGTTTTACAATTAAATATATTTTTAGTTTCCCCATCACCACCACTTCAAACGAGAGAAGTTAGAGAAGAGCCTGAAAAGATCAGGAAATGGAGAGAGGATCAAATAAAACGTCTTGAAGAAAAAGGTTAATAAACTAATATATATATATAAATATCCGTTAATAAAAATAATAAATAAATAGGATTCTAAAAAGTATATAATATATTACTATATAAATAAGTTATTGCTTGATTCCTGAAAGTCATGAGTTACCTAAAACAAAGATAAATATTTTATTACAGATGTAGAAGAGGAGAAGAAGCGGGAAGAATGGCGACTAATAGCAAAAAAAGAATTGGAAGATTGGTATAAAAATCATGAAGAAACAATTGCAAAAACTAAAGCTGCAAACAGGTATGTGCAAATATATATATATATATTATGTATAAATGTTCTTAAAATAATAAATGGTGTTTTACATGCTTACACAGAGATGCTGCTAAGTAAGTACTTGGTACTATGAAGATATTGTATTGTGTTTATATTAAGTGAAAAATAATTTCCAAATTGTTGTTTGACAACACTAATATATTTTTATATTTAGAAATGCTGAAAAACAATTTGTTGCTGATGACAATGAAATTGAACCTGGAACTGAATGGGAGCGTATTGCAAAACTGTGCGACTTTAACCCAAAAGCTAAACAAGGCAGCAAGGATGTGTCCCGTATGAGGTCTTTAATTTTGCAACTTAAGCAAACCCCCCTTCCAATGAACAATGCCTAGACATATAGAGTATATTATATTTAATTATTATATTGTTTTTTTTTGTATATGTTATCACCCCATTTTTTAAATTAGTATAAATTCGAATTATGAATTATAATTGTTTAAAGAAAGTGCTTTTTTGTAAAACATGCATAATTTAGTGTATTTTGTGAAATGTAATGTCCGTACTTGTAGATAAGATACGGAATACATCTGAATTTTATAAACATTCCACACTTCTTTTTTTACATGAAAAACTTGTACAAAATTCAGATGTTCCAGAGAACTGTTAAAAATGTTATATAGAGCTATATTAGAATAAAAATTACCATTCTATAGTCCAGTTTATTTGTTTTAAATTTTTTAAACTCCCTTCTTGGAACGAGAAGCAAGTTTGATCTGAAATTATTCAATATAAACAAGTTAAGATTCAAACTAAGTAGTTGCAGAGAGTATCTAGATATCAATTAATTAATTAAAAAGTTAAAATAAGATTATTAAAGCTTACCTTTCACTTTACTACAATTGTGAAATACTAAAATTTCCATAATAGGACAATTTGTAGCAACTGTTCTTAAAATATTTTCAGTAATATTTGAACAGTTTGCTATCCTTAATTCTTTAAGATTGGATCCACTTGGGCCTTCGACTAAGTATTCTATTCCTTTATCGGATACCTATAATTCAAATAAACTTTAGTGAGTCTATGATTATTGTCGGAGAATGAAAAAAAAAAACATAATATATTGTAGCAAGCTTGTCATTTTTATATAATAATGGGAATTCAAATTCACAGACAGACAAAAATAAATATTTAAACAAGACTTTAAATAAACAACATACTAATAGTAAATAACAAAATGAGAAAAATAATGGAACAATAGTTTAACACATCAACAACAGGCCCTCAATACCTATAGTTTAAAATGTGAATGAACTGTACATTCCAGAATGATGACAAAGGTGATACCAGAATACAGAAGAAAACTAGTTTTGAGCAACCCAAAACCATTTTGAAGTGGTATTGGAAATTTGGTAATGTTTGTGAAGTACTAAGATAACGATGAGGTTGAGTTTGAAACAGAACATGCCTTCACATGCATATAATAAGTATAGATTAACACAAGGAAAGATTTAAAAGGCGTTCAAGCAGTGGGGAACCTAAAGCATATGGTATACCTTGAAAAACCAGCCAGCTGCACAAAAAGTAATTAAAAAAAAAATCAGAGTTAATGCTGTAAAATTTGTTGTGAATGTTGCAGCAAGTGTGCAGCAGCTTGTCAAAATCAGAAGAGTCTGGACATTAATGCACTTATTGTAATTGAAAAAGTTAAACATTACAATCACAGCTACTTTAATAGCTATATAAATAAAGAATGTTTTTTAGCATATATTTTCCATGTGGAAGTGTGCATACGTTTTTGTATAGTGTGGGTAGCTTCCAAATGATGATTGTGGGTGATCAGCTTCATTTGGAAAATTGAAATTCGTTTGAAATGGCCACATCTAAAGAAAGTAAAAACAATGAAATTTTAAGTTCATCATCTTCATTCAGGATGCAAAATTCTATTTAGAAAAATGATGAATCAAATCTTAACATTTCTTGTTTTCACAATATTTTTTTATTATTACAACAGAAAAAACGATAAGAGGACGCAAAGACAGCAAATAACCATGACGTACAAGGAAGAGAAAGGCACTCAAAGAAGGAGGCCTGGAACAAATAGCTGCGATAACAGATGAAGAACAAATGAAGGTAGCTCAAGAACTATTTCCCAAACACGACAAAACAACTTGGCCAAAAATCTACTTGAACAATGGACAGTATAACACCGGAGGGGGCAAAGGCCATTTCATTTAGAAATGCATAACACTGCTGCAGGGTAGTAAACTCAATTCTCAAAAAAAAAAATTCCCCCAAGGAGCGGAAGAAGGCTAAATTAATTCTCATTGAGAAACGAAATAAACAGGGGAACCTCTGGAAAACATAGACTAATACACCTACTAAACACAATAGGGAAACTGCTTGAAAACTGCCTCTAAAAAGGCTGAAAAAGCAGCAGCCCTAGCACGACTAATGCCAAACATAGGTGGACCAAAACAATCACGCAGTGGTCAAGTCCATCCTGCTTTATGAAGCACCGGTATGGAAAGAAATTACACCTACAGAACAGTTTCCACAAGGCTATACATCTATTGGCAAGAGAAAGAACATACAGGAAAGGTGCAAACCAAACTGCGCAAAGAAAAATATCCAGGACAGAGACTTTCCTCAGATGAGAAGAGGAATAGAGCCAAGAAGGAGAAAGAGCAAGCTTTATGATGAAGTTAAAACCATGGGTGACCAGGAGGCTTGGTGAAGTAGGGTACCACCGAACACAATTTCTAACAAGATATGGATGCTTTGGATTGTATCTACACAGAATGAAACTGTCAGATAATGCAAACTGTTTATACCGTACAGCACACGATACTAAAGTGCGATAAATGGAGGTGAAAAGTGAAACACTGATGGTGGAAAACATAATAAGGCAAATGCTTGAAAGTGAATCGAAGTGAAAAACTGTGAAAACAGCAATAACACAGATATGCAGAGTAAAGAAGAGGAAGAGAAGAGCAGGCAAGTAGACAAGACAAACACCGTGGAATATACACAAGAACGCAATGCAATAATACCAAAAGTTAATTCCATTATGCCCCTAACAGAAGGGGGGAATTTAATATTTAAATTAAATGTGATTTACGTCACTGTGACTTCGATCCCCTCATATGTACAGTCATGAACAAATTAATCTTATAAAACAATTATGTTTATCAATTTAAAACTGTCTTTAATTTTAATGACTTATTTAATCCGATTAAATATATTATAAATAACATCAACTTTTTGCGGATTTGTATCACCTTCACACATGGCAATTTATTATTCAAACTGCCAACTGTTACAGATTATGTTAATGTTATAAATTAGATACTTTCTTAAATAGTATAATTAATATCACCATTTACAAATTATTTTTTATACTATGATGTGGCATCATAAATCCCTAAAAAAATACTAAAGTTTGACAATAATTGAAGTAAAATAGAACATGACGTATTAATTTAATATTTTAATCCGACTAGAAATTGGGGATCGCAGCTAAGGAATACGCTATCTGGCGGCAGATTTGTTAACAAGCCGATGTTGAAATTTTACTATGTTCACAGTAGTCACGGCTACACATTGTTTCAATTTTATTGACATATGAATGACGCATATCTTGTTTACTTGACATTTATTATAACCTAATGTAAACAAAAAATGACATGAAATACAGAAACTATAATTTGAATGGCACATACAATAGCTATCCTTCCAACCACAGTGCAGAGCTAACAACTTAAAAAGTAATCCCAATTGGTTAATAAATTGACAATTTAATCTGATTGGGACTTCAGGTCGGTCAGTAAACCTTTAAAATAGACAAATGTAAAATTTATTTTCATGATTCATAATGAAGTAACAGTACAATTTTTTTTTACATTAAAAAAATTGAATTATTTTGTTACCTGATCCACCAGACCGCGACGGCGGAAATAAAATACAGCATACAGCACAGTATTTATCGGATTAGCGCCACCTAAAAACTTGGCTTGTATTTATGAAATGCGTTTATCGTTTTTTATATAATACTTAAAATGAACAGAAGATTCACCTCTCGTAATTTGTCGATGTCATTTTTAACCCCCTAGTGATTGAGAAGTTTTTAAATCACTTCAACACTCAAGTGAAGCCTATTAAAAGACTAATAGGCTCTTTAAAATACTTTTTTTATATATTTAAAAGGTACTTCATCTGTACATCGATGAAATGAACAGTCATTTTCAACCTCAACTATTGTTTGTTATACACTGTGACTATATTAAAACTACATTTATTTATGTTGTACTTAGCATAATCATATTGTTAAAACAAAACAAAAACCTAAAGTAAAAATTGCCCTTTTACAAGTTCAAATTTCACTATTTACAAAAACACAAGAAAATCGATAATTAAAAAGCAAAAGAACAAAATTAAGAATAAAGTAATATAACACATGTAATTTACTAATGTTACACTAACAGGTGAGGACTATCAGAACATATTATTTTACTTTTTTAAAGATAAAACTTTTATACAGGGTGTTAGACAAAAAACGTACGGCTGAATAACCCCGTTATATTTTAACCAATTTATATGATTCAAAAACTATTTTAAATAGTTTTTTGAGTATTATAAAGGCAGGTACACATATATTTGTTTTTATTTTTAGTAGTTGTTATGGCAACCAACTTTATTTTTTTAAATATATTTTTTATTTTATTTTTTGAATCTATTTAATATTTTTAACCAATTGAATAGTTGGCGTTGAATATAAATAATGTTTATTTTTTGGGGTGTTTTTACGTTGTTATGCATAATATAGTAACAAAAAATTGACTCAATTAAAATTTAAAAAAAAAAAAAAAATATTATTTTAAAAACGTAATTTTTTAAGTTACTATATTATGCATAATAACATAAAAACACTCAAAAAAATTAACATTCATTATTTTCAATGCCAACTATTCAATTATGATCATTTTAAATAAAAAAACAAATATGTTTTTTAAATTTATCAAAAAAATTTGTTATAAAAGTATATTATTATTTTACATAGTTGTATTAAAAAATGCATAAAGATTCAAAAAATAAAATAAAAAATGTGTGTTGCCATTTAAAAAACAAAGTTGGTTGCCATAGCAACCATACTAAAAATTAAAACAAATATGTGTGTGCCTTTATAATACTAAAAAAACCATTTAAAATAATTTTTGAATAATATAAATCGGTTAAAAAACAACGGAAGTATTCAGCCGTACGTATTTTGTCTAACACCCTGTATATACAGGCCTCAACTGTTCTTTTTTTCTCCCGCTATCCTACGCTAAATTCCATAATAATTTAATTCAATTACCTGAGTATTTGAAAATGTAAGCCACATCAAATGTTTCATTTTTGACATGGACATTAATGTTTTATCAGTTACATTTTTACATCCACCTACATCTAATCCAGATAAGACACAACAATTATTGGCTATGCAACTTGTGACCTCATCGGTTACTGCATCACAATTTGAAATCCTTAATAAATAAATTTGCTTAAGATGTGGTATTAAATGAAGTAGACCTAATAAATAAATAATATGAACTTTATATACAATATACAATATATTTTACCTTGGGTTGTAATTAGATGCCGTCCAATACTTGTCAAGTATAATTCACGCAAATTCTGACATGGTTCTATAATTTTCAGTATGACATCATCCACTGTACAGGATGTCAAATCTAAATGATCTGAATTTTTATGGGTCAATGCTTTTAATATTGTATTGAACTCAACGTTTTCCCAAAAGTATGGACTCACAGTAAATTTGTGTAACATACGATTCCTAATGCGTTCAGGTAGCTGCGATATTAATATTATCTCATTAGTAGTGAATTCAGATAAATTGTTGACAATATAGTTAATTGATCTGAAATATAAAAAAAAATATTAATGATCAATTTAAGAAACATTTAATAATGCTTAATATATTATATAACTAATCATGGCATTTTGGAAAGTGACCTAAATATCAAAAACAAAAATAAATAAATTATTATATATTACTTACAATGACAACAGAGATTCAAAATTCCTCTTCTTGGAAAATTCATTCATTGTTTTGTGGGATATCACAACCATGTATATTATTAAATCACAAATAACAATACAATAATTTCTCCGTATTAGTAATAATTACGGGAAGGCTTGGCAGGTAACATCTGTAAATGTAAACAATCTGTGTTGTTATGACTGATCTATTTGACAGTTGTCTTGTTGGGTCTAGTGAGTGGGTTGGGGTTGGGTTACTTTGCTCAATGGCTACGTTGCCAGGTGTTATATAATTACTTCCGCATTAAAATTTACGCTCCAATGATTACTTCAGTACAAATAAAACCATATAATATATATGAGTCATGAATATATTTATCTTTCTTATTGAATATTAATACGGGGCATTAGTGTGACGTCACACGACAGTGGCGCTATTGGCGCCAACGTGGATTATCATAACATCTATTTTATACATAGGTGGAAATACTTGTTGGATTTAATTGTGTCGTTATAAGATATTTTTTTGCAATCTAATGCACCAAAATGGATTAATATTATATTAAGACATATTTTGATGTACAATTTGTATATATTAGATGATACAATTTTAAATAAACACATATTGAAATTCGGAAATACAACATAACCTCACAAACATTGTAAATATTTAATAAATACTTTTTGAATTCAATGTTAATTATACTGTAAATTTGATCAACTGCAACAAATTATTATTAAAGTTTAAGTTTAAATATTTATTTAGCAAATTTTAATATTTCATAAATTTAGAAAAATTATTAACTAAGTAACTAAATATGTAAATATGTTAATATTAAACATAATATTAAATAATGAATCAAACAGTTTTTATAATTTTATAATAACATATATTTATGTTTTTAAATTTAATCATTATACGTTACATTTGTTAATAAGTAAGCGATTTGAAAAAGCTTATCGGCTGAGATTTTTTTGCTATTTAAAATATTTAATATATATATACATATATGTATATAATATATATACAATTATATTATTTTACATAATGAAAACAAACATAATCAATTAATTAAATTGTCTTAAGAATTTAATCGAGTAATAATTAATTTTGATTATCTATGTTCCGATTATGTGTAACGAAACTATGCATATATTGTTTTTGCAATTATATTTTATTTGATAATGCTTTTGTTTGTGTATTAACAATAAATTTTATAAATTATGTTTTATTTTACAAATATATTATAGATAATTGCTTTTGATCCTCCAATAATACAATCCGAAACTTAAATAATCAAAATTTACTCTACTAAAATCTTATTTGATTTAATAAAAAGTTTAGCTGTTTATTATAATTTCATTAATAAAGTCAATAACTAAAAAAATATAAACTGTTATATATATATATATATACAATTAATTAATAAACAAATAACAAAAATATTATCTTGGATAATCGAGGCAATTCTTTGAGTCAATTCTTGAGTAAAATACTACCTATTATCATAAATTAGTTTTACTGAATATACAATACTATAGATATAATAAAAAATATAGTAATTAACTTCAATTTAAGAAATGTATTTTAAAATTTAATTAAAACATTTTGTGAGGTTATATTGTAGTGAATGTTTTAATATGTGTTAATTTAAAATTGTGTTATTAATTATCTACATATTATACATAAAATATTACCTTGTTGAACAAATACTCACTGCACAAACACTGAATTGCTGAAAAATATCTTATAAGGCCACAATTAAATCCAACAAGTATTTCCACCTATGTATAAAATAGATGTTATGATAATCCACATTCGCGCCAATGGAGCCACTGTCGTGTGACGTCACTACTAATGCCCCGTATTATATTGAACGCAACGTGCGTATATATATATATATATATATATATATATATATATATATATATACAGGTTGTCCCGAATTAACTAGTCATAAAATGAATGGCAGAAACTACAAGCAAATTGAGTAATAATGACCTAATAAAGTAGTATATTATTTTTAATAAATTCGGAATTATAACTCTTTAAAGTTTACAGAGATTTTTGATTTTTTTAAATTATTTTTGTAACAATTTTTTGTTTACATTAGTTTATTTCTTATTTACACAAACTGTTAAAGTTTAAATTAAAAAAGTCTTCAGGAAGATTCTGAAACTTTTTAATTTTTAGGTAAATCTATTCTTTTTGTTATTTTTTTTTGTGGAAAATTTAATTTGAAAACTTTTCTGTCTGATACACGGTTTTTGAGAAAATCAAGTAAAGCCAGAAGTCATTATTTCTTAAAAATAATAAAAAAGCTGTGGACGTCAAATTAAATTTCATAAACGTCACAAATAATTTGAGTGTATTTGTGCTTTCTTAGTTACTTCTTTTTTTCTTGAAATGTATTGGTACACGGAGATGAGTGATATGCATCTAGTTCTTGGAGAGTGTTTAGGAAATGCAGCAGCAGCCAGACGTTACGCCGAAATGTACCCTGAGTGACAAAAACTGGAACGCAGATTGTTTAAAGAAAGCACAATTACACCCAAATAATTTGTGACGTTTATGAAATTTAGTTTGACGTTCACGGCTAATGACATTTTTATATTTTTTATTATTTTTAAGAAATAATGACTTCTGCTTTTACATAATTTTTTCAAAAACCGTGTATCTGATCAAAATATATCAAGAGACAGAAAAGTTTTTAAATTAAATTTCCCACAAAAAGAAATAACCAAAAAAATAGATTTACCTAAAAATTAAAAAGTTCCAGATGGTTAAACATCTAAAGAATCTTAAAAAACTACCTTCCCGAAGACTTTTTTTATTCAAACTTTAACAGTTTGTGTAAGTAAAAAATAAACTAATGTAAACAAAAAATTGTAACAAAATATTAAAAATTAAAGCTGATAATTACAAAAAATCAAAAAATTCTGTAAACTTTACAGAGCTATAACTCCGAATTTATTAAATATAATATACTACTTATTAGGTCAATATTACTCAATTTGCTTGTAGTTTCTGACATTAATTTTATGACTAGTTAATTCGAGACACCTATATAATATAAATACAGGGCAATTCAAAATTTTCTAGGTACTTGTTATTTCGGTCAAAATAAGAAGAAAAGTTTATATTACAATTATGCTGTGCACACATTAACAAAACAATAATATTCTAGGCTGACGACGTACAAAATTCACAGCATTTGTTATAATAGCATATATCTTAAACTAAATCTTTCCGGTAAGACTATATATAAGCATAAATTGTTCTTCAAATAAGGCAACTTCAAACTTGTTTAATGACTTTTTTGAAAGTTTTTATGATTTTTTATGGTTCTTTAAGGTAATCATAAAAAAGCTAAAATTATTTTGTTAGATTTTAATGTTCTTATCTTCTTTAACAAGGTGGTCGAAGTTAGCTTTGGCTTTGATTTGGGTTTGCTTTTGATACAGGTACGTGTTGAAGAGGTAAGTAAAAAATTATCAAGAAAGAATGACAAGAAACAGATTATAATTTAGGAAATGCAGCAGCATAAAAGTGGAAAAAAACCCAATAATAAGAAAAGAGATTGATACAGGAATATTAATAAATAATGACAAAATATGCAAAGAATCGAGTATTTTACAAGTCAAAATAAAATACTTGAAATTAATGGAGGAAGATACACTATACGTAGAAATACTAAGAAATCTAAACAGGAAAAATGTGGGAAAGGTACACATTAAACAAAGAGTCGAAACCGCAGGGAAAAAGAACATTTTAATGCCTATCAAAAAAATACCAAACAAAACAAAAGCATTAACTACTAAAAAAATAAATATACCAATAATTATGGAGATGGCAGGAAGAAGATCTTATACAAAAATGAGACTGTGCGTGCCAACATCATTAGTTAATCCTTCTTTTTTAGATATCATTACATATTTTTTAATTTGATTTGTAATATAATCCTTTGACCATTAGTACCGCATGCTCATTACTGTAATTTTTAAAAGTATTTTTTTCTTAATCACCTTTTGTAACTCCGCCCCCCCCCGCCCCTTCCTTTCTTTACTTTCTGGTTTAGATATTTTTTATATATATATATATTGTTGTTTATTCCTTTAATCATATAACATATTTCATGTGTAGAAAGCTTTAGTAAAGCCGAAATTAGCAATGTATTTGTAAGAATAAATTTGTGATAAAAAACGTAGTAAATAGTTTTATTATTTTATTAACATGAATTACCACGTAGTAGAAGTCACAACCATAAATTATATTAGAGAAGAAATGCGAAAGATACTCAGAAAAGCTGGAAAAAATCGGCGGATAAAGTAATTTCCAGGTACAAGGAACGGGGATCAAGCTGGTGGTGCAAAGAAATAAAAAAATGCAAAACAAACAATACAAACTAAAAAAAAGTTAAAAAATAAAGAAGAGGAGAAAACGGGAAAAAAACTAAAAAAACTACTAGAAAATCTTGAAAAAGACAATAAGGAATAGCAGAAAAAAATGCTGGAAAAAAGTGATAAAATCTATAGACCCTTGGGAAAAGCCGTACAAAATAGTGATGACAAATTGGGAGAAAAAACAAAAGGAGTCTACCTAAAAGAAGACAAAGTAGAAAAAGTCATAATTTAAAGATTGTTTTTTAATGGAGAACCAGAAACAAGAAAAAAAAAAGAAAAAGCAGTCATGACAACAGTGAAAAAGACATAGGAGATCATAAAAGAATTGCTCAACAACAAAGCACCAGGTTCAGATAAAATAACAACAGAGATTGTAAAAGCAGCTCTAGACGAGATACAAATAACTCAAATAATATAATCAATAGAAGTCTAAAAAAAATTTCTTAGGATGTTAGAAAGAAGCCACCTTAGTACTGATTGAGAAGATGAAAGAAGTAAGAAAAGCAACGTTATACATGCCAATATGCTTAATCAACACACTAGCTAAAATTAAAAAAAAATCGTTGTGCAGAAAATAAAACAAGAAATAGAAAAAAAAAGGATTGGAAAAGAAATAATACGGATTAATCAAGGAAAAAACAATTTTAGGAGCTGTAGAAAATGTGTAAGCAATTGCAAAAGTAGCAAGCAAGCTGAACGCTGAAACAATTCTAGAGACGACAAAGAAAATAGAGTTAAACACGAAAACAATTAAGATCATATGGAGCTACTTACAAGGTAGAAACTTAATGACTAAAAAGGGTAGACTAAACTGACCGGCAAAGTACCACAGAGGTTAGGACTAGGACCAAAACTGTGTAACCTAGCTTATAATGAGCTACTTTAGATGACGCTGCCAGAAAGCGTGACAATAAAGGCATTTGCATTTGTAGAAACGTAAAAATGAAAATACTAAAAAGAAAATAGTTGGCAATAAATATAATACAGATATGGATGAGAAATAAGGGCTTAAAATTAGCAACACAAGAAACAAAGGTGGAATAGTTATCGATTAAGTGGACTAGAAGAGGAACAAGTAAAATACATGTAGGAGATCAAGTGATAACTATAGAAAAAATAATTAAATACCTTGGAGTGATACTCAAAACAAAGCGATAGAATAAATAATAGGAAAAAATACCAAAAAGAAAGATATAAAGAACGATAGGACAATTATGCATACAAAAAAAGAAAAAAAATCTTAATGTTGACAGATAACGCAACCTTTGAGACGGTTAGAATATACCTGGCAACAAGACGAGACAAAGAAGTAATCACAGATGGAGATACAAGTATATTACTGCAGGTAGAACTTACAAACTTAGGACTGCCACAAAAATACAACTCATAGAACTGCATAAACTACTTATAAAGGAGAGGGGATATAACAACAAAAAAACGAGGACCTAAGAAAACTAAGAACGCATCTAAAGACAAATTAAATAATTGAAATAAATAGCATACAGATTGAAAAAAGAATAGAATGCAGAAGTAAATGTCAGTGCAGATAAAATGATAATGAGGCAGACAAAGGGGCTATAGGGAGAAAGGCTCTGGGAACCTTATGCGGCACGCAGATGCTGCGTGAAAGTGCCAAATCTAGGCTAGTTTGACAAAGACATTATAACAAGGTTTACACTTGCTGAGACCAATACTTTACTAAAACAAAACAAAAAATGTATACGTGCACAGGCAAGGTACACCATAGTTGACATCATATTTAAAAAAACGCTTTCTTTTTAGATTTGCCGGCTAATATATTGCAGAATTTTTTTGTCAAATTAAAAATTCTTACACTTTGTCAATGTTTATTTTTGAATGTCTGATGTATATTAAAAATAATATCAGTAATTATAGCACCCACGCTGAAATACATTTGCATGACATATGAAATGAAAATCAGATTTACCTGCTTCCAGACTATATACATCTAATAATTGTTTTGGCTATTATGGTATTAAGTTCTTTAACAAGTTACGTTTATAAAATATATTACAATTTTAACATATTTTTAACCAACAATTTTAATATGTAAATAATGTTAATAATTTAAAATTTTCATTCTTTTTTCTTTTGTACTTATTAGAAATTTACTCAGAGAAGATTTAGAAGCAGTAAGTGAAATAATCGAGAAGCTTGCAGATGAGTAATTATTACACGGAAATATTGTTTTTTATATTTTAACAAATTAATAAGTTAATTTGTTTAAATTTGAAAAAAAGAAAGTTGTTAGAATTAGAAAACTTTTAATTGAATATTCTGTCCTCACGGAAAGTATGGAATATCTCAGATATAAAAAGCTTCCTTTTTATATTTTAGTATAATGTTACAAATCTATTAAAAAAATAATAAATTAGTGCAAAGTTTAAAAAAAGTTGATAATTGACAATTAGAACACTTTAAATTACTATTAAATTTACGCATTTGCGGATATAAAAAAGCTATATTTTAATATGTTATCTATTAATCTATTAACAAAATACGAAATAAATTAGTTGAAAGTTGACAATTAGAACACTTTTAATTAACTTTACGCGCTCGCGGAAGGTTGAAATATCTTAGTTTACAAAATAATAAATAAAATTTTTGAACTTTTAGTTAAGCAGTCGTAATTTGTTGGACTAGTATTTGGAATCAAAACCTGTTTATTTAATATTTTACTCATTCATTAATTAATAATAATGTTATTACATCATACGTAATAAAATTAACATGAAATAATAGTTTTGAAGTTCAATGAATATCTATTTGCCAGGTCAATAAATAGTTTTGATATAAATATTGAACAAACATTTATTGATTATTAAAACTACCTGGTAATAAAACTGGCAATAGGTTTTAATAATTTTAAGCAACAACAAAAAATTACTGTGAATTCAAAATTAAAATCTAATTGGCTATGATTCAGATAACCATGCTTTAGTTTTATTATATACTACTAAAATTACTGGAATACCTAAATAATTCTCCTACCAAAAAAATTTCAAAAAAAGTTTTAAACTAAAGGTGTTTGGTTTTAAACAAACTATTGTTTAAATATATTTTTATTATTCATTTTAGTGTAGAAATTTGGTAAATTTTTTGATTCTAAGATTAATTCAGAGTATTTTTTGTAAAATTATTTTTTTTATAAACTGCATCATTTTTGAGTTTATGCAAACTTTAAATAAAGAACATTTTCTCACAAATATACACATTTATTTTAACCAAACGGATAAAAAAAAACAAAAACATTAATAACAAATAACAAAACAATTATTAAATCATTAAAAAATGTAAAAAATATTTAGAGTGTTCTATTTAAAAACATTAAAAAATCAAAATTTTTATAATAAAATATACATTACGTATATATTACATTTTTTTAATTAGTAGAACTAATCTTAGAACTAATTTTAAAACTAATCTTAGAATTAAAAAACATAAAAAAAAAGATTAAAATAATTGTGTACGTTTTTGTGTTCTTTATAGACTATAACTAAAAAATAATGAATTTTATAAAAAAAAAATAATTTTTACAAAAAACACTAACACACACATTAATCTTAAAATAAAAAATGCAAAAATATACAGGGTTCCACAATCAAATAAACACCCTATATTATAAATATATTTAAACAATAGTTTGTTTAAACCCAAACAATTTTTTTGATTTTTTTTCCGGTTGGAAAATCATTTAGATGTTTCGGTAATTTTGACTAAGTTTATAAATACTAAACTTATCAATATCAACATTGCCAAAACTAAAAACTAAATTTAAAACTAATATTACAAGTGACATACATCAAAGTTATAGAAAACTGTGGTGCCAAAACCTACTAACCTAACTTAACCTACTATCACAGCTGACAACAGTTGTAAATGACTTTTATGCCAGAACCTATACATAAACTTATCCTAATACTACAAATTACTCTGAAGCTGTAAAATGCTTGATGTCAGACTTTAAAAACTAACTAAACTTAATATTATACACACAATTTTTTTTTTTCCTTTAAGTGGCTAGAAAAAACAATATTTAGCATAGAATTACTGTGTTTGGAACTTATCGTTGTGCAAACGAATCACCTCCCCAGGCAGACAAAAACCACTCTTTGGCTAAAAAACTGAAAAAGAGGACCCAAAAAGTTGGTTCCTTGTCCTAGGTATAAACAAGAAAAACGTTGAAACGTTAAGTAGGAAGGACAGTCTAGTGAGCTACATGTTCTTCAAACCACCCACTAAAGTAGCCACCAAAAATATGCAACTGGAGGAAAGCATAGAGGTGAAAGAGGAAGTTGATCCACCTAGTCAAAACCGGGAAGAATAACCATCCGGTTAAGACCAGGACGGAATCCCACTCAGACAAAACCGGAAAGAGAAAACGCCTCTTCAAACCTCTGCATAAGATTTTTGGTTGCCATGATGTAATGCCAACTGCATCACTGTCGAACAGCCGTGTCAAAACTATGCCGCAAACTAGAAGTAATGCAGGATACAATAGCTATAATCCAGGACCTATGGAGAGGCAAATCTAAGTTTTGTAGACTTAAAACTTAAAATGTTTTTGAAAATGCTACAAACGGTAAGCTAAGAACGTGCATTTACACAACTAAGCATATAACACTTTTTTTATGCCCTAGTTCTCCTGCAGCAACGTTACAGCTTTGAGGATTAGCTTGGGTACTGGACTAAAAACAGACATTATTGTAGCGTCCGTATACCTAACCTACAATACACTATCTACAATCACAGTTATAGATGAGTTGAGACAGTATTGCATAAGTGACAACATAAACCTGGTCATTGGATGTAATGCAAACTTTTACGACAAGCTTCTACACAGTTTTGTTGTTAGTACTAACTGTTAAATCAATGTTTGTTGCATCTTGCAGCCAGACTGCAATAGATATTACACTGGCAACTATAAGTATTTTAAGTAAAATTCAAAACTGGCATGTGTCTACGTCGGCTTTAATGTTAGATTACAGATGTATAAAATTTAGCTTAGAGCATACACATAAAATAAAACATAGGTCTTACTAAAATTTGAGGCTGACCGACAAAGCTGCCTTTTGAGACAACTTATCGCAACGTCTATCTTCTTAACATGTTTTATGTAAACCTAAAAATGTTGAAGAAATTGAAAACTACTCTGGAATACAAGGACTCTTGCTTACTAAAGTCGGTTCTGACAGTACTATATCCCGGTGGTGTGACAAACTCGAACGACTCTAAGTCGCCGTAAGGTAATCTTTCAATAGAGCAAAAAACTTCATTATTTAAGGAGCTATAGATATATTTGTAAATGATGTAATTTTCCAGGCCGAAAGGCAAGAAATAAACGTATTAACAAACTTAAATTGCTAATGAGACTGAATTTCTTATAAAGACGTCCAAAAAGATTTAAAAAAACTCACCCCGATACAAATGTGGTCTAACGCTACAACCCTACCTTTATCAAAGGATGACTGGAACCAAGACTGGACGGAATTTTCCAGGCCTCTTTACAATGAGGGCAAGAATATTATGCTAACCCAGCTTTTGATATAAGGCATGCATGCTTTCCATAACATAGAAAGAAGTAAAAGTTGTATTTATACCAAAACCAGGACGCTGTGTTACACCTTATCTTACCGCCCGATAAGTCTTACGTCTTTTCTTTTGAAAACACTTAAAAGACAGCAAAAAATCAATTTGGAAATCTGCACTTATTACTACGCCGATACACTTAAACTAACACGCATACACTCAGTGAAGACCTACGGAATTGTCTTTACACAGCGTAACAGGTCTAATCAAAAGATTATTACAGGCCAAAATATTCACTCTAAAAGTATTCATAGATATTGAAGGTGTGTTGTGACCAAACTACCATAAAATAAAAACAGCACCCTTAACACATGGCATTAATTCAACAATCAGTGAATGGATAAAACACATGCTAGAGAAAAGAGCTGTAACAGTCACTGAAGGCAACATAATAGTTAGAAAGGTGATTGACAGAGGCTGCTTTCATCCGCATCTGGATGAGAAGTGGCCTTGGAGCTGGTGTGTGTGTGGTTTTTTGGTATTGCATGCAAATACACACAATGCATTTAAAGGACAATGGTACAACAACCAACGTTGTAGACAGGCAAAAGAAGCAATAATAGCCCACAACTCCAAAACGGCTAACTGTTACTTGAGACTGCCCAGAAAAAAAAACTGCAAACCGTAACAGGAATCTTAACAGGGCACTTTTAATTAAGGATACACATGCATACTATAAGCATTGTAGACAATCCGATATGCAGAAAATGTTAAATGAAAGATGAGGCGACCGAGCACATACTATGTACCTGCGGTGCTCACTTACGCAAAAGAGTCCATGTTAGGAAGTTGCTGGCTTGACTTGGTCTAAGCAATGTTTTAGCATACATCAACCACATAAGTTTGCTGTGTGTTGAGACGGAGAAGTAAGGTTTGCTACTGGTACAAAGAGCCTAATAAGGCTTAAGTGCAGTAAAAATAGTTTTACACTTCTACTCAAATCCAGAGGTATTAATTATTCTACTTGTAATTACTAATAAATTTTAATCTTTTATTGTTTTATTTTTTGTTTTATGTTGTTGGTTACTAATTTAACATACCAGTAAAGTGAATATTGTAAATTGGGTAACGATTCTTCTAAGAAAAAATGGTTTTCAATTACAATAATTATTTTAAAATAATTTAGATTAATTAAAGCCGAACGTTTCAATCATTATTTGTGTAATTTCTTCAGCAATTTTTTTTTGAATTTTTCTTAAAAATTGAGAAGTCTCCTATCCATATATTTTTCTTAGATCTTTAAAATATGCTATCTTTGTTGCTTTCATTAGTTTTTTAGCCAATGTAGTAATTAATATTTCTAACTCTCTCTATTTTTGGTTAATTGCGGAAATCTTACTAAAACGTACCGTTTGTAAACGGTTACATTTGTCATTAATTTTCTTAAAAATATTTGCTTTCATTTTAATTTTTTTATACTTAATAGCATTTTTTTCTAATTATGTTCATAATCATTTTTGACAATTTATCTTATTATAGGTTATCATACTTAACATACTAAACAAATTAAACTGTTTCCAACAATTTACTTTCATGGTTGGTACATTTGGAGTTAAAAGTAAATAACCGGTATCACCGTTTTTCCGGTCTAGAGACAACCGACGAAGGAGTGGTTGCATCGACTCCGGCTGATGAATGTCCGCCCGGAAACGGTCAGTTTTTCTGTTGTTTGTGTATATTTGTTGCCCGGTTGTAATGTGCACCAGGTCTTAGGCAACTTCCCAAAAAAAGTTTTTGGGTGAGAAGTGGCCTTGGGGCTGGTGTGTGTAGTATTGCATGCAATGACACCAAGAAAGCCCCTGTCTGATTTACGGTGGTATAAACCCGGTAGTCGACGCTCTCAAGGATCGGCACTATCTCTGCCCAAGTGGCCGTTCTGAACTGCTGCTGCAAGGGCGGGTCAATACCTTCAAGAGCTAGGGGGTTTACCTCGTAAAGTGTGTGCTTGGCCGCTTCTACGGTGCGGGAAAACGGTGTTGGCGTTGGTAGAGAAAGCTGCTTCTTGAGCCGTTCAAGTCTAATGTCTTGCGAAGATTGTCATCAGGTATCATATCAAGTTTAGGGGTGTTGGACATGTCCAGTATTATTTCACACTTCACAAGCAAGAATAGTTTTTCTGTTTGCTTGCTCTGTGACGGGTCTTGAGTAACTCACTTGTAACTCTGAGTGATTGACTGTTTGGTAAAAAAACTGGTCCTTATATACGAGACCGTAGCCACCTCTAGGCTCCCACGGCTTGATTGGCCAAACTGATAGCCAATAAGAAGCGTCTTTTCTCTTATATACAGGTAATTAATAAATATATGCTTAATATAGTCATTTATAACATTGAACATATAATTTGTTAGCTGCTGTGGGATGTTAATAAAATAAAACAAATTAATAATTAAAAATAACTAAGGAATGACAAAGATTAAACCACAAATGATAATAAATGAATCCGTAAGGATTGAGCCTATGTTTAACATTTCACAGTTTTCAATTTTGACGTTTTTATAACCGTTGCCGTTCCATAAATCAATTAAGACACTTCTACTACTACTATACTATATACTGGATTGCCAACCACCGTATATTAGCATAGAGAAAATGGTTTTATATGCTGGATTTGTATTTTCACTTTATACAAGACAATTATTACTTTAACCTTAAATATCTTATATATAAAATATATACTAAGATAATAATTTTTTATTGTTGTTTTTAATTATTCTATTAATATTTATATTATTGTAGTTCTAATAACTTTATAAAGTAGATCTTTATATTTAATACATTCAGATTCAATGTAGCTTATTATTAATACTTTATTGTCGAGTTTATACAGTTTTTAAAATTATTATTTTTAATATTAAATAATAAAATGAGTAGCTTTTTTTTAAATTAATATTTTCAATTTTTGAACTATGGAAAAATCTATCACTGTTTCTGTTAAGTAGCTTTTAAAGGTTAATAAATAAATTGTTTAGAACATAAACATTTTACTTCGTAGATTTCCTTTCAAGAGAACTGAAATATTAAAGCAATGGATTCACGTTATAAGACGAGATAATTGGAAACCAACTATGCATAGCCGCATTTGCAGTTTGCATTTTATTGAAAGTGATTATTTGATAAGACTAGGAGCAAAAGTTCGTCGCTTAAAACCAGAAGCAGTACCATCAGTGTTCAATTTTCAAAACACTTAATTAAAATTCATAAAAATCGTCCAATCCGTACACGTTAATCACCACCACAGGAAGTTGAAGAAGAAATAAAAAATCTTATGAAGATTGACAAAATATCATCGATAAAAACTTATAGATGTGGCTACTTAAACCGATTTAACCTATTCCTCTAGAAAACAATTAAAACGCAAAGTAATATAATGAGCGGCCTTATCGCTGCTCTTAAAAAATAATAGTAAGTTTAACCGAATTGTTTTCAGTTTTAAGAACCAACTTTTGTGGATTTCCATTAGAGTTTATTATGAACCAATAAAAAAACTCTGCAAAAAGTTTTAATCATAAAGTTTACTCAACAAAAACAAAACAATTTGCTTTAACTTTATACTTTTACTCTACAAAAGCATTTACATTTTTGAGAGATAAATTTAAACCTAGTGCACGAACAATTTGAAACTGGAGTTATAATTGTAAAGGATTCTTGAAAGAAATACTAGATAAAAAAAAATGAAGTTGAAAGTAAATTGTTTCTTAGAGACTGGGCTTCAATAATAGATGCTATGTCTATTAGAGAACAAATTATGTAGAATAAGAAAAATGACAGGCATGTTTGAATATGTTGATTATGCAGGAATTGTTGATATAGATCCTGAAACAATTGCGACATAAGCACTTGTTTTTTTCAAATTGTCTTATACAGGGAGTTTATAAATGAATGGGATTATGTAATCACTTTAAATATGCCGCCTTTTTAAAATCGTTCACTATACTACATATGTTTTCATATGTTTGTTTGACAGCTGTCAAAGTTGATCTGTCAAAACAAATAGTTTAGTGAACAATTTAAAAAAAGCGGCACATTTAAAGTGATTACATTATCCCATTCATTTATAACTCTCTGTACAAAGAAAAGTTTAAATGTCTTATTGCATATTTTTTAACAAATAAAACTTCTGCAACAGTTCAATGTCAATTAATAAAAATTGCTGTAGATAAGTTATATCACATAGGAATAACGGTTTGATCTGATGTAATAGATCAGATAGAACCCAAGTTAATTTACAAACATACAAGCAATTAGGATGTACACTAGATATTAATATAACTTAAAAACATATTTTAAACACCCATCAAGTAACACCTATGTTTATATCATGATGTATGCTTGTCACATGCTCAAATTAAAGCGAAATGCCATGGGTGAGCGAAATATAAGTTCCATAACGGAAATATATCTTGGAAATATATTCATCAGTTACATTGCATATAAGAAGAATGTGATTTTAAACTAGCCAATTCTTTAACAGCAACCCATGTTAATTACCAAAACAAAAAGTTTAGCAGCACTACTGTTAAGTTCTGGCATAGCTAATGCAATTGATTATTTACGATCTACTGGCACAAATAACTTTGAAAAATGTGAAGCTACTGTTAGGTTTTTTTTTTTGCTTTTTTCTAAAGATGGAATCTTTTACGAACCCATTAAATCACCTCCATATAGACATTTTTAATGATGCACTAAGTCTGAGGCTTGTCAGTGGCAATGGTGGTATGTCGATTTTATGTTTGATGCTAACAAACTTGTCACGCTTCTTCATATATCCACTTTTTGAATTTGATTTTAAAAATTCCTATTGATGGCGCGTTTAAGACGGCTTCGGGTATTTTATTAAAAATTATCCTCACAGTGACTTTATTTTTTCTGTATTCATATTTGTTATTATGGGCTTCTCGAACATATCTTCCCGTTTGCCTTGTTCCATGTTCGTGATTAATGGTTATCCAATTTTTTTTGTCATGTTTATTGTTCATATTCTGACTTCGAGTATTGTAGATTTTACCATCTTTGTACGAATCAATAGATATCCGTGAAACTTCTGTTAGCAAAAAAAGGTGTTTTGTCACTTGTTTTTGTGAACTTTGAAGGCTGTTTAGAGGATAGTTGGAAACGATGCCATATACTGTAATTTCATAAAAAATTATGGATTCAACCATTGCTTTATAGATGGTCACTATTGTTTGATCAGGTATAAAGTTTTTCAAATAATTTTAAGAATCATAGACTGCGTTTTTAATATGTTGAATTTAAAAAAATTCTTTTGAACAACGTTACAAAGCTCCACTTTGAATAATCTACAATATTATTTAAACATTTTTAATAAAACTAAAAAGTATTTAAAACAACTAACTATAAATGGAATTCTATTATTACTACATGCACGAAAAACATTTGCTCTTGGTTTCATTATTACTATAAAATAGTACTATAGCCTTGCGTTAGATTTATTAACAAAATCAGTGTTTGCAGGACAATATTGAAATTTTCTTTTTCATTAATTTGTTTTGTAGGAGGTTGGAATAATAACCCTAATGTTCTCTAATTTACTTTAAGTAATGAATCCAATTTTTGAATTTAAAAGTAAGAAAAGATCTGTATCTACACCTTTCACATAATTGGCAAATAAAGAAAACTGTTTTGACTCTAATTTGTGCAGTTTACTAGATAATTATAACCTGAATAACTTGCAAAATAACATTTTGTATTATATAGGGTTTTCCAATAAGAGGTTCCATTTTGATATTAAAAAAAAACGGGTATTTTTTAAGAGAAACAAGTAAATGTTTGTTTTATTGTAAAAAGGAAAGTATGCTATTAACATTTGAAAACGATATCAGTCAAATGGCTGCCAGGGTTACGGTTGCAGTACCACATTCTTTTCATAAAATTTTCGATGACCAATTCGCACATTTGCGGCTGTATGTCCTCGATAACTTCACAAATTTTATCTTTAAAGTCTTGAATCCATTGTGGAGTATTGGCATAGACCTTATCTTTTACGTGGCCTCAAAGAAAAAAGTCTAAAGGTGTTAAATCACAAGATTTCGGTGGCCAATTGTGATCACCATCAGGATATTTTTCTTGCAAAATTGCGATTGTTTCGTTGCTTGTGTGGCACGTAGCGCCGTCTTGCTGAAAATAAACGTCGTCCACCTCAATATCTTCTAATTCCGGCCATAAAAATCATTAATCATAGCTCGGTAGCGCCATTCATTCACCGCAAACGTTGCACCAACCTCATTAAAAAAAAGTAAGTTCCAATCACATCGTTAGCCCAAAAACCGCACCAAACAGTGACACGTTGAGGACTTTTCAACAATCATTCTTGGATTTTCTGAGCCCCAAATGCGACAATTCTGCTTATTAACGTAGCTTCCAAAGTGAAAATGAGCCTCATCACTGAAGATGATTTTTTGATGAAATTCCGGATCATTTTGATGCATTTGAAGAACCCAATCGACCGGCTTGAGTCTTGTGTTAACTGAACTTTAAAAGCCTTAAGACTTAAGTCTTCATGCAAAATACGGTGTAATGTCGTTTGTCTAATTGCAAAGATCAACGAAGAATCGACAAACCTGGGTTTTCTTCAACACTACGGGCTACATCAGCAATATTCTCTCTGTGTTCTTGAGCAATGCACACGGTTTTGATTCTTTACATCACAAACTTGTCACAACAGCTCAAATTTTTTCACCAGGTTTACTATTGCCGGCCGAGAAGGTGTTTTACGACGACTAAAAAGTGCTTTAGTTTTACGTACTGTGACTAAAATTTTTTCACTATTTTTGTAGTGAATTTTAATAATTTCAATGCGTTGTTGAAGCGTGTATTGTTCCATTTTTACTTGTCAATTATCAAAAAATAATATCTTCAAAATTGACAACTGCCAAAATAGCCTGCTATTTAAAATGTAACTTTTTATTGGAAAAGTCTTTATAAGTGCGGTTGTTATTAGAAAAATATTATCAAACAGTAATTGCAATGATTGTAACAAAGTTTTGATATTAAATCAAATGCAAAGTGACCACACTTACGTTATACCAAAATAATGCCATCAAAGTTTTACAAAATTTGTGAACAGAAAAAAAAAATAATATTTGTATCTGACGTAGTTTACAAAATAGTGCAGTATTCTGAAAAGATTTACCAGATACAAAAAAAATTAACATACAAATGCGTAAATTCAAAATGTAGTTAAAGAATTTTCTACAAACATTCATTTGTTTGAACCTACCTATCCAGTATCTAGCAAATATTTAATTGAAGATTTGCATGAAGTTCAATTAATTTAAAAAAAATCATCTTTATATACGGAAATGAAAATAAAAACAAGATAAAAAAGAATCACTGGACTTAACTTAACTATTTAATCATGTGTAGTTAAATAAAATGATTACATGTTTGTATTAATATTTTATTACTATATTATGTAAATTTGTCAATATAGTATTTATTTTTTAATTTTAAATAAATGCATTACTTATGTTACATGATTGTTGTAATAAGAAAGTTTATTTTTATTTTTTATAAACTGTATTAAAGTCATAATGATTGAAATTATGTTATTTTTTTAAATGACAAATATTAGTGATATTTGGTAGTATAATACATATCACTATAAAATATTGCAATAACAAAATCGTACCAATACGATCCAGATTTTGCGCCGACATTTTTTTCCAATAATAAAAATAACAAATCACATTGGTATGAGTATGAACTTGGCTATACGCTTCAATATCGCTTTTAAAAGACTGTGCAACGCCTTTTTAGTTAACTCTTGCTTATTTTTTAGGCTTGTTTGTTTGTCTGAACTGAACGAGGACAAGCCCATTTTTGCTAGGTGGATTTTAAAAAAGTTTTCGGATGGTACTTACAAAATTTGCATAAAAATCCCCACTTTTTTTAACAAATCATAAACATATTATTATTATAAATTAAATAACTTAAAATAAGAGTTGTATTACTTTTTCGTAATTTTTAAGTATTTCTGTGGAGCGTAGTGCACGGCACTTCCTGATTAATAAATATAAAAACTTAATAAATTTAGTTGAGAACTGAGACCGGCCATACAAAAAAGTTTCTTTGATCATCCCGGTTCCTCACTTGTTGAGTAACACTGGTGGTTAGGAATGTTGAATGTTCGAATCCAAATTACCATTCGGACAAAATGCATAATAAACAACTTCAGCCAGGACATACTTCATATTGATATACATGACTGTTATGTCATTTTGAATATCACATTATTCGTGTTGCATATTTTTGAATTAAAAATTAACTGTAATAATGACTGAGTTTGGAGAGAGTTTTGCTTCTAGTGGCGACAAAGCTGGTGATAAAGAACTTCAAGAATTTCTTATGATGGAAAAACAAAAAGCACAATTTAATGCACAGGTTAGTTAGTAGTAGGTTATGTAGTAGCAGTAATAGTGTGATTTACTTTGATCATTTTCATTCATATTATACATTTTTAGTTTTTCTTTATAATTAACACAAAATGTGAAAAATAGCATTTATTATATAACCCAACTATTTTATTTAACTTAATGCCTACATTTTTTGCGTTAATTATAAAGAAAAACTAATATTCAAATTACAATCTACAATAAGATTGATGATCATTTGTGTATTTTACAGTTTTAAATATTTTCATATATATAATTCAAGATATAATTATTGTCATTGTAATACGGGCATAAGATTTGTCCGACACAAGACTGATTTCAGTATTAATGAAAATACAGCTGTTTTTTGTGCCAATTTATTTTTTGGACGTATTGTTGTTTAGTTTAATTCAAGAAATTAGAATTGATCCTAATTCTAATATATGAGGTTAGGTTATATTTACTATATTAGATAGTACTTTTTATATGCTAATTTAACTTTTTATATTCTCAATTACTAATTCAAATACTTTATATATGGCGAGAAAGCTCTGTTATAGAGCGTTAGAATAGCACGCTAACAGTCCGGGATTTGATCCTTGAATATGACTAAAATAATAACTTGCTGTTTATTTATCGGGGTGGTTTGGAAGTTACCTAATAAGCCATTGGTCTCATCAACCCCCTTCAAACAAGTTGTAAGACTTCTGGGGCGATGTAAAATAAAGTAGAGTTTATGAAAATATTAATTACTTGATTTATGATTAACAACCTTATGCATAGCTACTAGCTGAATATTACTGTTGACCATGCATACTGATATTTAAAACGCTACTAGTTAGTTGTTAACTAAAACGTTAATAGCCAGATGGCCTTGTTTTACATGTGGTTAAATTTGAGATATTTATCATTTTTTACGCCCGGTTTCTTCAGCATGACTTTAGGCATACAACTAGATATCAAGTTGTGTCTTAAGACTCAAGCTTAGCTTATTTTATTGCACCATAGCAAAATCACATCTTATTCACGTCAATCAAAGCTCAAATTTAAGATGCCGTTTTTGAAAGCTGAAGCTTTGAAACGTAACCTCAATATAGCAATGTCTGACATCATTATTACTATATTAAGCTATAAACAATTATTTACTACTACTTGCATTTGTATACAGTAGCGCATAATAATTTTGATTTTAATATTTAATAAGTTACAGTATAAGGCTTTAAAATATTCTAATTATAGTTTTTTTTCAAAAATTATATTTATGTGACAGTGACACATAGATGCTAATGTTACAATTTTTGACATTTTATAATAATTTTATGACTGAAAAATTCATTAAGCCAAGAACGTTGTTTTGGTCAATTAAAAAATAGAGAGTTTTACTTTTAGTTAGATTTAGTCGATATTTATACGGGAATCACATGTAATCACACGCATTGCATACCTTGGGCGAACACCATCATGATCAATAAATTAATTGAGTCATTTACTTAATAAATAAAACAATCAATTTTTGTACACTCACAACCACTCACATTTGATAGTCGAGCGCACATCTTACATTACATTGAAAACTCGAGCACCCGTCTTGCTTCTTACATTCTATCAACAACTCAAGCACTCGAGATGCGAGATTAACAAATGACTTAAGCAGTTTACATTTAAAACAAATAAAAGAATCAATTTGAGTGCGCAAGCAATCACATGCTTCTCACATTACATCTATAACAACAATTTTATTTTAATATTAATAATATTAATATTGTCTTTTAATTACTGTTATGTTTCCAGTTATTTAATAAATTAATAAATTGATTTTTGACAGGTTTGAGAGAGTTTAACAATAAAAACAAAATTTATCTGTATTTGATTGTTCAATTATTCGAATACAAGGTAATCGTTTATTAAAATAATCTTGTAACGTAAATCTATAAGTATTTATTATGGTCTAAGGCTTGTTGTTCTTATCATTATCTTATGCAACTTGGTGGCATAAATTTTCAATTAAAATGTGCTAGAAATCTACTTGACACTTAAGACTTATTGAAATTAATTTTATGAATAACATAACTTCTTTAATAATTTCAGATACACGAATTTAATGATTTCTGCTGGGAGAAGTGTGTGGACAAACCAGGAAGCAAACTTGATGGAAAAACTGAAACTTGTTTAACAAATTGTGTTGATAGATTTATAGATGTTTCCTTACTTATAACTAACAGATTTGCACAACTTTTGCAAAAAAGTGGGAATTAATGTACAACAAATTATGTTTAATTAATGTCTAGAGTTTATTATTTAGATTATATTAAATTAAGTAATATAATATCACAAATTATACCAAATAGTTGATATTCTATTAAAATGTTAATAAATTTTTTTTTACTATATTTACATTTTACATTTTTTAAAACTCTTTATGTATGTACTGTCATAGCTTTATTGTGGAATACGGCTTTACATAAAAAGCCTAGGCAGTTTTTGAAATGCCAACACCTACTGCTAAATTTTATTTCAGGTTAACCTAGTTATATAAATGTGTATCTAATATAATTTAATTTTAGCTTAACCTAACCTAATCTAGTCTACAATAGTTTATTGCATTATCTAAAATAAAATAAATAGTAAATCATTACATTATCTGCTTGCATTTCATGAATTCTCTAGACTTTTCATGTAAAGTCTTATTACACTATGTGACTACCAGATACATAGAATACTTGAAAACAACATCATTCTCTATATATGTTATTCCAAACCAAGGATGTAATACATATAACTGGATTGGCAACCAATCGCCTGAAAGTGAGGCAAAAAAGCATCTTTATTTATTTAAAAGAAGGTGAATTTTAGAAAAAAAAAATGTATATACATATCTATCTTATCCCATATACGAGATAGAAAGAGATGTTTATCGGCACAACGGCGAGTTGCCTCACTTTTAGCCTATGTTAATATACAGTGGTTGTCAATCCAGTATATAGTATAACATCCTTGTTCCAAATACCGTTTCTGGAAAGAAAATGACCTATACCTCTTAACTAAGCTGTTGTTCAAATAAATCAATGGTATTAAATATGGAACTTTGATTACACAAATACTCGACAATAATTTCCAAGAGAGCGGTTGTAAAATGGTACATAGAAAATAAAAATAACTTAGACCAAGAATCATGGAACATATGGACTTTTGTAAGAAGACTGAAATCAATTGGTAGAAGAGTCATTTGCATGTGTTTAAATTGGATTCTTCAAGAACTTCAGATAAAGACTATCTAGATTAAAAAATCTTGGCTTGGTAAACATGAAATGCACAAAACTAAACTTATTGCAAACGGAAAAAATATTATTTTTATTTGATAATGAAATATCAAAATCTATCAGTTATTTCTGTGGAAGGTTGTTTTGTATAGCTGCAAAATGGTTCTCATAAAATAAAAATCTCTTAATATGAGTGAGCTATGCCCTTGGACAAAATTTTTTTGTAACAGTTTGTGATAAGAGATAACTTCAATATAAGATTTAATGATTATAAGAAAAAGTTTGAAAGTAATAATTTTACAACCACTCTAAAGTTTGAATTTCCACAAGGAGAAAGTAAAGTTGGGACATTTGTTAATTTATTATCTCATTTGACAAAAAAGCATTTTCTTTAAAAAATATACACATCAACAAATATTCAAAAATAAACTAGTTCAATTTAAATTTACAGAATATGAAGGAAACACTTGAATAGTTAACTTTAGTAGCTACTAAAGTGCTACTAGTGGGATATTGCTTATAACTATATGTATAATGATATTTAAAACACTAAGCTTACTTGCTCAAATAAGAGACTTTTATAAAAACAAATAGAAATGTGCAGTGCAAAACGCAAAAATTGAGGCTAACAATAAAGGGTCCTCCCGGTTAACATAGGTGAAATGCCCCCCATCAAATATCCAAATTACCTCAAAAACTACTTTCCTAGCAACAAAAAAACATGTTTGGTAGAATTTAAAAATTTTGATATCACCTCTTTTTCCATAGGGGGCAAAAAATAGCATTTTCTCGTTTTTATTTTTTTTTCTCCGCATCTATTGAATGAAAAATTCTAAAAAAAATTATGGAAGTAGGGTTTTGGGTGGTCTTCAAACACAATTTTTTTCAGTCTCTCATACCCTGAATTTATTTTTGGTTATCTAAACCTTTGATTGCATGGAGTTTTATTTTTTAACTTTATAAGTAATTGAAAAATCTACATCCATGATTTTTTTTTTAAATTTTTGCGAGTGGTCACCGCCACTATTAAAAATTGATTTTTTTACTTTTTTGCTATTTATACTGCTTTTTTCTGCTTTTGTGACTGCAAAGCATTTATAGCTTTCAAAATACCGAAATTCGGATTCTACGTAAAATTTTACATTGAGTAGGTATCCTCGGTATAATATTTTCATCAATTTGCTATGATTTAACTTCTGAAAACACGATTTATCGTATTTTTTACCAGACAAAAAACAAATAGAGTAATTTTTTTTCAAATTTTTAAATGTTCGATTCGTATTTCTGGCATCAAAATTAGTCAGTAAACTAATTTTCATCAAAACCGGCAAAGGTCTAAAAACCATCAAACCTATCAAACTTTTTTCACAATTTTAAGACTTTGCACTTTAAAATCAAAACTCAAAAACGGTTAGTAATAGAGACACTAAAATAAAATTAAACTAATATAAAATCCGACCCAACTCGATCTTTCAATTAAAACTATCTTCTTAAAAATGTATATGTATTTTTTAAATAGAATTTTAACAAACTTCTTTTATCATATAATAATTGAACTTCTTATGCAATGGTTTGACTGGTAAATATAAACTCTCAAAAGCACAAATTCTCGGCACACTTTCCAAAGATGTGTCATTAAAATATAAAATATAGGCAACACATTTGACAGCTTTTGCGGTTTGTTCTTTACAGATAGCGCATCAGAACATGGTGCAAATTTAATAAGTA
Organism: Tachinus rufipes; assembly: GCA_963932245.1. NCBI lineage: Eukaryota > Metazoa > Arthropoda > Insecta > Coleoptera > Staphylinidae > Tachinus > Tachinus rufipes. The sequence goes on along the minus strand of OZ010745.1, from coordinate 61,928,446 downwards.
ATTGAATTTTTTTTTTAATGCACTCAAAAATGAATACATATTTAGGGTTTTCCAATAAGAAGTTTGATTTTGAATAGCAGGCTATTTGGGCAGCTGTCAATTTTGAAGCTATTGACATTTGACAAGTAAAAACTACGCCATTATTAAAAATGGAACGATACACGCTTCAACAACGCATTGAAGTTATTAAAATTTACTACAAAAATGATGAAAATTTTTCAGTCACAGTTCGCAAAAGTAAAGCACTTTTTGGCCGGCAATAGTAAACCTGGTGAAAAAATTTGCTGTTGGGACAAGTTTGTGATGTGAAGAATCAAAACCGTGTGCATCGCTCAAGAACACATGAGAATATTGCTGATGTAGCCCGTAGTGTTGAAGAAAATCCAGGTTTGTCGATTCCTTGTCGATCTTTGGAATTAGACATTTCACAAACGACCTTACACCGTATTTTGCATAAAGACTTAAGTCTTAAGGCTTTTAAAGTTCAGTTAACACAAGAACTCAAGCCGGTTGATCACCATAAACTTTGTATCTTTGCTGATTGGGTCTTTCAACGCATCAAATGATCCGGAATTTCATCGAAAAATCATCTTCAGTGATAAGGCCCATTTTCACCTCGGAGGCTACGTTAATAAGCAGAATTGTCGCATTTAGGGTTCAGAAAATCCAAGAATGATTAAGTATTTGCATCTTCAACGTGTCACTGTTCGGTGCGGTTTTTGGGCTGGCGGTGTGATTGGACCCTACTACTTTTTTAAAAATGAGGTTGGTACAACTGTTACGGTGAATGGATGACACTACCAAGTTATGATTATTGATTTTTTATGGTCGAAATTGGAAAATATTTATGTGGACAACGTTTATTTTCAGCAAGACGGCGCTACGTGCCACACAAGCAACGAAACAATCGCAATTTTACAAGAAAAGTTTCTTGACCGTGTTATTTCTCGAAGAGGTGATCACAATTTGCCACCGAGATCTTGTGATTTAACACCTTTAGATTTTTTTCTTTTGGGTCACGTGGAAGATAAGGTCTATGCCAATGCTCCACAATCGATTCAAGACCTTAAAGATGGAATTCGTGAAGTTATCGAGGACATACAGTACCGAACTATTTTAAACATACCAGGGTTGTTTCTAATTGAGTTACACTCAGCAATTATCCGATTTTGCAAGTCGTCCAAATTTTTCACTGGAGTAGCGTAAACTAATGACTTTAGATAGCCTCATAAGAAATAATCTAGGGGGTTTATGTCTGGGGATCGAGCAGGCCATGCGTGTGGCTTACCTCGACCAATCCAGCAATCTCCGTATGTTGCTGTTAAATAATCATGAGCAACCAAACTGAAAACTCCTTATTGCATTTCTTGAGAAACTGGTTTTATTGATGAAAAGAATATGTGTCAGGAATTGAGGGATTAAAACTAATGTTTGCAAAATCCATTTACATAACGCAATACGTGAAGGAAAATCAGCAGGTAGTAGTGCCTGAACACGCTGAATGTGGTATGAATACAACAAATTGCCCTTAAGAATTTTCTAAACTGTCCAATGACTTACATTCAAAGTATTGGCAATTTTTTGCGTAGAACTACTTGGATCTTTTTCTATCATGTCCAGCACGTTCTGTTTTAGTTGTACCGTTCTTACTGTCATTGATCTTCCTGGCATCTTTCATTTCGTTTCAATGTGCCTGTTTTACGAAGACGTCGATGAATGTTTTCGAAGATTTTTTAGTCGGGGATATTACGGCCTGGAAACCGTTCAATGTACAATCGTCTAGCTTGTAATAAATTGCCATCAGTAAGTCCATACATGAAATGCATGTTAGTCATCTCTGCGTTCGTATAGTGATTCATGGTAGAGAAATTCACTAACTTTTAAAGACACGTCGAACAGTCAAACGTCACTCAATCTAAACAACTGAGACCGATACATGTGATGATCAATGACGAAACGTATTTAAATAAAATCCATTTGTATAGTAGATAAAACAGCCGTTCCAAGTTATTGTTAACAACTTTTTGTACTTGATAAACTCATTAAGTTTTTGTGTTTTATTTACATTAATGATTTTAACAAATATTGAATATGGTTGTTGCAAATATTGTTTTTCAGAAATCATTATAGGACAAAATATTCTTAGAATAGGCCAAGGAATAAATCCTTGAATTTTTGCCGCATGTTTACCTAACACTCTTTATATTTGATATTATGCGTTTAGCTGTGAATAAGCTGTGTGCACGTTGAATGTTACATAATTTAATGTCTGCGCAAAAAAGGTTCAAGTTGATTGGTCGAAAGAAATTGAACATACAATTAGCCCTATTCTGTATGCATATTGCTAGCTAACAATATCGTTATCGAGAAAGGTTACTAAGCAATGTTGTGTATTTATTACGTTTTTTACTAAATTGCTAAGCTACCTTGCTTGATAACGATATTGTTAGCTAGCAATATGCATACAGAATAGGGCTGAATTGCAATGCGTGAAAAGCCGTTTACATCATTGTCACAGGTGATGAATCTTGGATATATGCGTATGAGCCTAAATCTACATAGCTAATGATTGTGTGTGTCTTCTGAGATAAGCCAATCACAACAAAAGTTTTTTGCGTTTAAATCACGATTAGTAACTAGATTGAAGATTTTGAAGTACCATGCAATTTATTTTTGTATAGAAATTTTTGTTGTTTATGGAATGCCGAGAAATTCGATAGCTTTGTTTTTATCCTATCTTTTTTAGATTGTATTAGATTGTAACAATGTTTAGCTTTTTTATAATCTTGATAAGCCTGATTAGAACGATTACTACCGTATTTGTTCAATGCTTTTTGCTTTTTGCTTTTTACTTTTTATTAACTCTGGATTGAGCAGCCAAGCTCCATGCTGACGACCAATGCATGCAGGCTTGCGTGTGTTCCCGTGCTTATCACGCGGTTTTGTTTACATACTTTTAGTTCAGCGTGGTTTTGAATTTGGTATAGAGTTAAGAGAATATTGTTAGTTTTTTTTTTACATTTTTGTAATTATTTAATCAACATTACTTAGCTTTTTTCATTGCACATCAACGATATTATTTGCTTTCTCACATTTCAGTTTTTAATTTAGTTTGAATTTTTTAATTCATATACCGTATTGGCAATAAGTTGTCTTCTTAATTTAAATAGCAAACATTTTTACAATAACTAAAAATTAAATTTTGTAAAACATTGAATACACATTACAATTTTGTAGAAAGGAAAATGGCGTTATGCGTAATTAGTCTCACATTATACATTAAACAAACGTTATGAAGTCCGTTTTCATTAAGTCAAATAAGATTATTATTGATAATATACTTTAATTTATTTAGACACTCTCACGCATGTTGTTATTTTGAAACAATTAAATAATAAATCGAAACCGTGTCAATTGAATATTGGTCATGCAAATCCAATGTCGTCTAGACGCCTAATTAATTACGTTACATTATTTTATTTAATTTTTTGAAAATATTTGTATATATTGAGATGAAATAACTATATGAAAAAAAATTGCAACCATATTTGTTTTAACATGTATGAAATACTATTTACATTAATAAACTGATAAAAATATTAAGGTTATCGAAGAAGCACTTGGCATCGTTAGTAGTGGTAAATATTTTGTTCGTGGCCATATCGATAATTAACTAACATTTGACAAACTATTTATAATATACTCTTACTTACATTAAATTTATCATGCATGCATTTATCGTACCATATTAATTGTCAATAATCGTCTACAATGTTTTTAAATAATATGAGATATAAAATACAATATCCGTGATTTATTTTTATGAAAATATTAATAAAAAAAATAAAAAAAATATGATTGACCTTTCATAGTAAATGTGATATACAATTTATTATTTACAATTAAAAAAATAAATTTATTTTTATAATTACATAAACAATTTATAAGATATTAAAAAATATTTCTATTTAATTGAGAGTATTTATTAAAAAATCTTTGGATTATTATCTAATGTTGCTATGAGATAAATGCGTGTTCGATCGGTTAACATTGTAATGACAAAAATTATGTAACATACTTTATATCTAATTTAAGAACTATTATTAAACTAATCTATTTTTTATTGCCTATGCATATGAATGGTTTGTTAATTTAATAAATACTTATAACTGTAGTATTGTAGATACATCATATTCAGGTAAAAGTAAACTTGTGGTAGGCTCATCAGACTTATGCAATGTACCTATAATATTGATTTAGTCTGTAGTAGTATAATAACAATAACAAGTGTATTTGTTTGATTAATAATATTAATAATGTAATTGATGTGTTTAGGTTGATTAAATAAAAATTATCATAATAAATATTTAACATTCCTAATGTTATATTATGGAATGCACAAAAATATTTATTCTTTTATATTAATTTACTTTGTAAACGCAGACTTAGCGCCTACTAAATAGATAATGGTTATATAAATAGAATACAATATAATTAAATTTATTGTATTTATTTACTATAACTATAATCACTTATTTACATTTGTATATTAATATATCTGCTATATACAAGATTTTTAGAGCAAATTACATGTTTTTCTTCAAGTTTATTAAGTTTGGTTATGTTATTGAAAATTTTGACCAACATAAACATTCTTAAAACAGTACTATTTTAAGATTTTTGTTGGAAATACTGATTTATACTTTTAGTTTTCATTTATTAAAACTGCACGAGATATATGCAAGCATGTGCTATTTATTTCATCATCGTAATTTTGATAGTGGTTAGCAGCATTTTTATAATTTTTTATTATTTATCCCTGAAATAGATTGACTTGTTAGTTACCATGCAGGTTTGCGTCAACAAAATATTTGTCGGCAAAGGGTCAAACATAGGTGTGATGATATAAGATAAATTTAATTAAAATAACAACGAATATAAATTAATTATTTTATTATTATGATTAATCATTTTTTCCATACTTAATATAATACATATTTGTAACGGAATTTATATCAGTATATACAATTATTTATATATTATAGACATGCTTTGTCATCTTTTGGATATTAGGTATATAGATACATACGTGATGGTTATGTGATGATGCTATAAAACGGTTGGTATCATAGCATAAAATTTGATGTCTTTATTACTCATATCATACATACGAGCCCGTAAACATCGTAGTTTGATGTACCGGAATTATTTTGGATTCTGGTTTTGAGTGGGAGGGTAAAACCATTTTTACTGCACTTAGGCATCATTAGGCTTTTTGTCTTTCCTCCAGTGGTAAACCTTACTTTTTTGTCCCAACACACAGCCAACCTATGTGGTTGGTGTATGCTAGGACATTGCTTGGAGAGGTTTTCTTTGTGTTGGCTATGCCAAGGCAGCAATCTCTTGCCTAGAAGAGAGCCGGGCAGGTACTTAGTAAGTGCTCGGTCGTCTTGTCTTCCATTTCACATCCTTTGCATATCGGGCTGCATACAATGCTTATAGTATGCACGCGTTTTTTTAATTACGAGTGCTCTATCAAGATTTTTCTTTGCAGGTTTTTTCTGGACAATCTTAAGTAGTAGTTGGCCATTTTAGGATTTGGGACAATTATTGCTCCTTTTGCTTGTCTATAACGCAGGTTGTTATATTAACGTGCTTTAAATGAATTGTGTGTATTTGCGTTTAGCATGGTATTAAGGCTTTTTAGTAGTAGTGAGGTCAAGGGTTTGAGTCCACACATCTTGAGAGTTGATTCTTTGCGCGCTAATACATCAGTTTTAACGTTACCTATTGTGTTGGAGTGCCTTTTCACCCAGCACAGCTTAATGCTATTTGAGCAAACTGCCAATGTAAAAGCTCTATCGCACTCTAGTATTAAACTTGATGTGATTTTAGCTTTATTTATAGCTAAAATTGCTGCTCTGCTATACGTTAGAATTTGCACGTTTTTGCGAAATATTTTTCGGGTTACTGTTTCCATCACTCTATGTGTCATTCCGGCTATCTATGGAAGGTAGTCGTATGTGTCCTTAGATGTAAAGATATTGAGGCGTTTAGATCTTGGGAGTAAATTCCCGATCCAGAACCTTAAAAAGTTTTTGAGTGTACACTTAAACTAGTTTGTCCTTATTCACTCTTTGTTCTTGTTGTTCATGTGTGTGCACACTGTAACGTTTTTCAAATACAAAGTAGGGTTGCATGATTTATGTTTATTTACTGCCTTTCCATGAAGTTTGCTTTTCCCGCTGTGTACCAAAGTCCGGTTGCACTTAGACGCGTTGCTGCTTATGTTGCTCTTTTTTCGACATAGATGTCTAAGGGTGGCAGACAAAGTATTGCTTTTTTACAAGTCATGTTTAGGTGTGCCCCCAAGTGAGCTTGGTGTCAAAAATTACACCCAGAAATTTGATTAGAAAATTTAGTAGATTTAGTTGGACAATTTTCTTTTTTTTTGTAAAAAAAAAATAAGTTTTTTTTTGTGAGTCAACTGTAACGCCCGGTTTCTCCAACGTCACTTGAGACGTAACTTGATCAAGCTCAGCTCAAAATCAAGCCCAGCTGATGTCGAGTTTGTGTTGCACCATGCATTTAGATACGACGTCTTTGCTAGGATCCGGATAGATTTGACAATGTCGCACATATTCACAATACTGTTTTCTAATAGGTAAAAAAAAAGTTTTTATAAATTTTTTACTGACATAAATTTATTATAAAATTTAAATGTCAGAAATTGTTACATTATGGTTATCTATATGTCAAATAATTATAATTTTTAAAGAACACATTAATTAGAATATTTTGAAGCCAATTATTCTGTAACTTATTAAATATTAAAATCAAAATTAATATGCATTACAGTATATAAAGGCAAGTAATAGTAAATAATTGTTTAGAGCTTACAAAATAATATTGATGATAGTTGCAGAGCTCTCGAAAACGGCATCTATTATTTCGGCTCTGCTTGACACAAATAAGATGAGATTTTGCTTTGGTGCAACGGAATAAGCTCAGCTTTCAGTTTAAGGCCTAGCTTAAGGTCTAGTTAGGGCTTGACACATGCTGGAGAAACCGGACGTAAGAGTTTGGTTTTTCTACCAATTTGTACAAACCACGGTTAATGAGTTGTTAAATTAGGTTGTCTACTATTATATTTTATAGTAGTAACCCTATCCCCAAAGGCAGCTTCTGTCAAACACTTTCCTGATTGTTGTGTCGCCTACAGTGACTGTTACTGCTTTTTTCTCTTTCAGGTGGGTTATCCATTTACTGATTGTTGGATTAACACCATGTGAGTGCTGTTTTTAATTTATGGAAGGTAGTTATCAAATACACTTTTAATGTCAATGAATACTTTTAGGGTGGACATCTTGTCTTGTAATGATCTTTTGATTAGATCTGTTACGCTGTGTCAAGCCGATTCTGAATATTTTTTTTGAGTTATGGGTGTTGGTTTGAGTGTATCGGCGTAGTAATAAATGCCGTTTTTTAAATTGATCTTTTGCACAGTTTTTTAAGTTCTATAGAAATAAAGTTGTAAGACTTATTGGGTGATAGAATTTAGGGTGTAATCACATTGTCCTGGTTTTGGTATAAATAGAACTTTTACATCTCTTAATGTTATAGGGATGTAGCGAAAGGGAATCTACACCCCATAGATTCTTACCAGGTAGGTTAGAATGATATCTACGCCCCATTTTAAGAGGGCTGGGAAAATTTTGTCCAAATTTGGTGCCTTGTATAGTGAGAAGTTTTTGATTGTCCAAGTTGAACGGTGGTGTGCAAGGTCCCAGTTATCAGTGAGGTTTTAAAATCTTTTTGCACGTCTTTATAAGACATCTACTCTGATTGGCGTTTTGAGTTTTTTGCTCTGTTGTAATAATTTCGTGCGCCCACTTTCAGTCGTTTGTGTTAGACATACCACCAGGGTATAGTACTGTCAGAACCAGACAACGAGTTTTTGTTTGTCTGTGTTAAAATGTTTCCCAACTTACCTACGTAGTTTTGAATTTCTTCAACACTTTTAAGTTATATATATACATTATAAGCTTACTCCTGTCATTGGTGTTTTTGCTTCTCCATGCGATATGGTGGGAATTTGCATCACATTTGATGACTAGGTTTATGTTGTTACTTATGCAATACTGTACCAATTCTTTCATAGCTGTGATTGAAGGTGGTGTCTTGTGGGTTAATGATGTTTATTTTTTGTCTTGTGGATGAGCTAATCTTTACATTTGTAACTTTAGTGTGTAAATGCACGTCCATAGCTTACTGTTTGTAGTTTGCCAAGATTACTATCCATAGTTCCTGGACTATGGTTATTGTATCCTGCATCACTTTTAGTTTGCGGCGTAGTGTTGCCACGGCTGATCGACAGTGATACAAATTGCATTGAATTACATTATGACGATGAGCTGACCTTTTGAGTATCTTTTCTTGGTAGTATGGAAGAACAAGAGGTTCTGGCTCTGTTTCTTCAGGCAACTTAAGACCTTCTCAATGGCGTCTAGAGATTTTGGAAGCCAGAAAGCGGTTTTGGTTAAGACGTTGGTGACAGTTACTTAGAGTTGTTTGAGTACAGTCTTTTTGTAGCTGACTTCTGGCATTTTTGTTAAAGAAGGGGTAATTTTTAGGCTTCATTTAGACGCACTTAGTAGAGTAAGATTTTTTGAGATTTCATCCTGTATCTTTATGAGAATCGTTTTCACTTTTCTGATGTTTTGCCTTCTATAAAGCTTGCAACATTGGAGAAGTCAAAAATCAATTGCTACTGCTACCAGAATAGTCCTTGAAAGTGTGTTGTACACAAACTACATACTAAAACTATTAAGTATGCAGTTTATTGCACATCTCGCCATTACTAAAGGCTTACCTTATTGGCCATTTGACTGAACGACGCAGTAGATTAATCGAGGAGGGTTAGTCACTCGTTTAAAAAGAAATCCATGTCGAAGTAGAGTGTTGCTAAGCTTTAGAGACGCATTTCTAGGGTAAGCTACCAGGTTCCTTTTATTCTTTCTTACAAATTTCCACGCACGCTTGCCAGTTTAGGGTTCCCATACGAGTAAGTCTATCTCCCTCAAAGAGACAATTTACATAAAATCACAATAACTATTAAAAAGTTTATGTTTAGTAATGTGTCGGAGGTAGTTACGCAATGCCCCTTATTAGGAGAAACGTTAAACGTTGTTTAGTGTATGTGTCTCACAATGAGTGGATAAAATAAATTATTCAAATAAATCGCGCCAAAAATGCAGTTACCTGTTTGTGTAGGATTTAAATGTGTACTACAGTCCTCCTTTTTATACAAACTGTTCAACGGATTAGGGAGTAAGGATACAAACAAAAAGAGGTGAGAAACTTAGAATTTATAATATAGTCTAACTTCAGCATAATATACAAAGGAAACACTCCTACGTTCTGAAATGCGTTTATTAACAAATTAGACGAACCTTTGAATCTAAAGAAGCTTTTGCAAAAAAAAATCACATTAAGATTATTATACCAAAATGCTTGAGCCCAGAACATTGCCGCTGCCGCTGCCGCTTTTTAGCAACTGAAAAGGGCTTTTTCATCTTAGTGGGTTTGTCAATAGAGAGAACTTTTGCATTTGAGGTTCCAAAAATTTTAGGACAATAGTCAAGAAAGCTCTTTATTCTCAACGAGTTACTGTTTGGTGCGGTTTTTGGGACAGTGGAGCCATAGGACCTTTGAGAACAACGATGGTACTGCGATTACAGTCAATGCGGATTGCTACAGTGCAGAATACTAACTAACTTTCTTTGGCTTATATTGAATAATTTAGGCATAAATAAATTTTATTTCGAGCCACACAAGTAAAACAATTAAATATATTGGCCTCACCGACCAAATCGCACACATAACTCCGCTAGATTTTACTAAGCGAAGAAAAAAGCCTATGCTAATGTTCTGCAAACAATTCCTACTAGATAGAACCTCAGTTGATATAAGAATTTTATTTTTAATGAAGTTGTCTTTTTGCGATGACGCAATATTTTGTCTATCATTTTCTAATTTGTGAGCTTTTATTTTGTTTTCTGTTCGTTTCCTACTCGTGTTTTGTTTAACTGGTGGTGTAAGACATTGTTTTATAGCACATTCTAAAATTAATAAATGCTTTCTCAATTTTGTAATTTTATTTTGCATCGTTTTAATTATTGTATTCATTCTGCGTTTATTATTTATTTTATAAATCACATATTTTTTTTTTATATATTTATCAATCAAACCTTCACTAATAACAATGGGATTACTTTCTAATTTTAATTTTTTTTGCATAATTTTTTTTCCAGGTAGAACCCATATTAATTCTTTCTAAATATATGCGGAGGTCGTTCACTTTTAAAGATTTGATTTTTTTAGTAATATTGAAATAAATAAATATATCTTTTTCTTTGTTTTTCTCTTAGTTGAAATTTTCTTTTCTTATCAAATCGAATAAAGTACGGAAAGTTTATTCACGATAATATGTCCATATATGGTAGTCACATACTATTAACACAAATACAGTTTGATTTTGATGAAAATTATTCAAACGATGCACTTTGTTCTTGATCGACACATTCATTGTGATTGCCAATTATTAATTACATTTATACCACATAAATATAGACAAAACTGAGAGATTGATGTGATTGATGTATAGCAAAGGTAATAATTTTTATCTTTTTTTAGTTATTTAATTTTAATAATAAATTTTATTAACATTTGAGTAGTTCAAATAAACTGTAGACTAACAACCAAAACTGTTGCAAGAGGTACGGCTACCTGTGCGCAAAATATAAATAGTGTATAGTGAATAGTTTATGCATGTTGTCAAGATGATTCAAAATTACACGACAATACTTTGGCACTCAGATATTGACTGGTAAACAGTTTTTGATAAATTGTTCACAAAATAACACAAAAAAAACAATGTAAGGCTTAAAATTTATTTAGGTATTTAAATACAACAAAATTGTACAAAAGTATTTATTGCGTAAAATTCTCCCAAATACACACATAACATTATATATTAAGTCCGTATTAGGAGACATTTACTGAACTACAGCCCGCTTTTGGAATCCCATACAAGACCGGTAAAGAAATAATCCGCAACCTGTGGAAGGGCTGTAAGGGATTGACACATTTAAGAATATTCCTAGCAGGACCATTGCATGGTATTAAAACAGTGGTAACACAAATAAGTCACATCAGACTGCAAAGGCTCACATGACTGATAACCGGACCCTGTGGACTCAACAAGCACTTGCATAGAATGGGAATAGGAAAGGACCCTCTATGCCGCAAATGTATGGAAGACGAGATTCCAATACACTTACTGATTGAATGCGAAGCTTTCAAACATCAACGCACAGCCATCTTTGGCAAACACAACCCAACCGCAGATATGTTAAAAACAACCCATTGGCTAAAGATACTGGTCTTTATTAAAAGGACAGAGATGCTAAAGGAGTAGAACAGCAGATATGTACAACAGATTCAATAGAACGCAGTGCAAGGGGTAAAAAATTTATGCAATAAGTGCTAAAATTGAATAGAAAATAAACTTATTGCTTAAATTTGCAAATATACTTCAGAAAACACATGTATTGTACATAACATCAATTTATAGACAAAAGCAAAAAAAAAACTATGTAAGTATAAACATTAGTTTCTATAAAATATATAATTGTAGTAATAGTACACAATAAAAAAATTACAAATTAATTTCAAAATTTAATAAACAATTGAAGGATTTAGATTTTTATATATTTCATTAGATTGGAAATTTTATTCTTGCAAAAAACCGATTTTAAAAAGGAGTTAAATTGCGTGAGTTCTGCTCGTAGTTTTATGACACTCATCAAACTGCTCCCTTAAAGTAAAGTGAATATGCATTTCGGTAATAAATACTCTAAATTATGTACAAGTTTACCTATAATTACTACATATATCTTTATAACACCAAGTAGAAAAAATAATATCGGACATGTCAAACAAAATTAGTAAGGGTCTGGATGAAGTACCACTGATGTTTTTAAAACATAAAATCGGATATTTCTAAAACATTAGCAAATATTATTAACTTAAAACATGGTTTTGTAATGCTATTATTTAAAAAAGGAGATGCTACAAACATTGCTAATTATTGGCCTATATCTTTGTTGAGTTACTTTTCAAAAATATTTGAAAACACTTTTTGCAATAGGACTATTAGTTTTTTAAATAAGCATAATATTTTACACCACTTTTAAGAAATTTTTTTGGTCTTATTACTTTTATTTGGTTTTACGTTGACATTTGATGTAATAAATTATAACTTTTTATTAAATAAACTGTACAGGATGGGCTGAAGAGATCCAATAAGTTTCTGGATTAGGTCATACTTAAAAGATAGATCTATTGATGTTAACTTTGAAGGTAATCAATCTAAACTATCAGATATACCGTAAGAAATAGCTCAAGCGTCAGTAGTAGGTATTTTACTTTATATTTTATTTATTAACAATCTTCTCAATTACTTAAATAGCTCAGACGTCATAGTGTATGCGGATGACACATCTGTTATTGTGGAAGCGAGAAAAATCCGATAAAGTTATAAAAAAATACTTTGTGGTGTTCAACTAATAATTTAAAAGTTAACCTTGAAAAGACAACCATCTATTTGATACTAGTGAGAGTATGGTTTATCATCAATATTCAATTCGATCTTTTCAAAACATTATTATTAGTTCATACAAAACTAGTATATACACCAAATCTCCTAAATGTGCAGCAAGCTATGTGTACAACAAGATGCCTGTAAGGATGAATGGTTGTTTGTTTGAAGACTTTTATAAAAACATTGTTTGAATTACTAATGTTAAGTATAGTACTATTGTTTGTATATTATTATTGTAAAGCTTTTTATGACAATAAAGTATTATTATTATTTTTATTATTATTATTATTATAACAATGAATTATGGTAGTCAGTAAGGTTTGTAAGAATGGGAATTGGTAAGTCACCTCTTCTAATTTGCAAAGTTTGCAGGTTTATAAATTTTGGTTATTTTTTATAAATAATCTCAATAAACTCAATATCATAATAGGATTCTTACTAGAGATGGGCGGAATGTAACGTAACCGTTTCAAGGAACCAGTTCCACGCGTGGAACCGTTTCGCGTGGAACTAGTTATTGATTTAATCAAGTTATTTTTGGAACTTCCTAAATAACACGTTTTGCTGAAACGTTTTAAATAACGTAAGTTCCGCTGGAACGCCTGGAACCTCTTGGAACTTGAAACGCTTTAAATAACTCGTTTCGCTAAAACTTTTTAAATAACGTAAGTTCCGCTGGAACGCCTGGAACCTCTTGGAACTTGAAACGCTTTAAAAACTTCTTTCGCTGGAACTCTTTGGAACATTTAATGAAACGTTTTAAATAATACATAACATTGAAATGTTTTGTTTCAGGTATTGTCATGTATCTTATATAACAATTTAAGAATTATAAGACACGGAACTTGAGGTTCCTTTTGGAACTTTTACTATTATTCGTTTTACCTTTACATTTAGTACTCGCTTGCCGACGCCGGCCGGTCTTATATAAGATGCAAGCAGGGATCTTAATAATTATTAAACTTAAATGATGTATGATTTTTAATTGACGCTTGCCGCCGGACACGGACTGCGGATAGTGGGCGGGCATTTGTATATTTTATACAACAGATTTTATTGATTTTTTTATTTTTTTTAAATTATATTTATGCTTATATTTTTTTTTTTATATATTAGTTAAAATTAATAATTTCTATAACTGGGTTTTGTTATTATTATTAATATTTTTTTTAAGCAAAAACAACATTATTATTACTCTAAATAAAAATTAATATTAAAATAGGGTGCAACAATACAGTAATAAAAGCTGCAATTAAATTTATGGTAAATAAGAGTGTAATGAATTTACTTGATATACAAAAATTTACAACTTTTATATAATTTTTATTGAAAATTTAAAGTTTTATCTATATTATTTAGTATTTTATAGTAATAATCTAAATAAATTGTAATTTTGTTATTTTTATTAAACACAGATTATAATAATATAAAAAATATTACATAAATGAATAAAAAATATTAAAAAGGTTGTTAAAAGTGTAATTCCAAACAGTTATACATATTTGCAGTAGTAGGTATAGTAGGTTACTTTATTTATTAGTGGCCCTAGCGCCACCAGTGAGAAGAGTTAGAATTTCTAAAGCACTGCGCATGCGCATTTGTTCTTGAAACTAGTTTCAAAAATAACGGTTGTCTGGAACGTGTTACTCAGCTGGAACTGGAACGTTGGAACTAGTTCCTAAAATTCAACAGTTCCGCCCACTTCTAATTCTTACTGGTTTAGCCACGTGGAAATAATTGAATTTACGTCTTTACGCGGTCTAAGTAGATTGGGTAGGTTTTTATAATAAACGCTGTCTTCTTACTCTATGTATTTATTGCTGCTCGATTGCAAATTCAATAATAACTAACTCTATTTTACATAAAATACAATATATATATATACAATTAATTAATGGGTAAAAGTGTACAGGTAAAAAAAAAGGGTGCAATGATTAGTTTTTAACAACGAGTAATAAAATTCATATTTCTGGGAATTTAAGGGTTAATCAGGTATAAAGGCTTAAAAATAAATACATCTGTACAAATAAAACAAATAATTACAAACGGATGTCACAATAACCATAAATATAAAATAATTAGATATAATAAAACGTATTAAATAATAATACAATTTGGCGGCGCCAACATGCTCCCACCTTAAAAGGATTAATTTCTTTTAAAATAATTGTTTAATTGTCACCTTGATTTGGTAACAAACATATTTTTGAGACCGCACGTTTAAAAACACCACTTTTAGTTTTCAGTGATACTACACGCACATGTCCATCGCTTCCTTTGAATAGTTCTAAAGTTCTGCCCATTTTCCACGTTGCAGGAGGATCATTTCGTTCGATAAGTAGAACCATCAGACCTTCTTTCAGCTGGTGTGGATTTTCTTTACGCCACTTAGTACGTGTTTGCAAGTGATTTACGTATTCTCGTTTCCATTTTTGCCAAAACTGCTGCGTTAATTGCAGCATACGTTGAAATGTCACTAAACGATTCGTTGGTACATTGCTGAGGTCTTCATCAAATGTAGTTGTTAGTGGTCTTCCAATTAGAAAATGTGCCGGGGTAAGAGGGTTCAAATCATGTGGATCGCTACTAAGAGGCTGTAAAGGACGCGAGTTAAGTACAGCTTCGATCTGTGTTAGAACCGTTTCAAATTCTTCATGAGTTAAAATAAATTCCCCTACTACGCGAGTGAGATGCTGTTTTATCATTTTTATATTAGCTTCCCAAATTCCACCAAAGTGTGGAGATTTAGGCGGTATAAATTCCCAAGTTATATCAATACCTTCATTCGACATGGCGCTATCTAGTTCCAAATTCCAAGTGATAAATTCTTTTTTGAGGCGCTTTAATTCTGAATTAGTTCCAACAAAATTGGTTCTATTGTCCGATAATATTTTGTTAGGTTTACCTCGTCGCGCTATAAATCTGCGAAATGCTGCTAAGAACGCTTGAGCTGATAGATTCGATACTACTTCTAAGTGAATTGCTTTAGTGCATAAGCAGATAAACAAACAAGCATATATTTTAAACGTTTTACTTCCACGAGAACGTCGTTCGTGTCATTTAAATAGGCCAGCAAAATCCACGCCTGTGGTTAAAAATGGAGGTGATGGATTGACTCGATGTTCGGGCAAATTTCCCATTTGGATGTATGGTTTAGGGTTAGATTTAAAACAAGTTACACATGTTCTTACAATTTGCCTAGTTAAATTTCGCCCCCTAACAGGCCAACAGTTTTGTCTCAACATAAAAAAGAAGCTGTTGGGGACCACAATGCAAGTTTATTCTATGATAGAATAAAGCCAACAACGTCGTTAAATGATGATGTGGCAATATAATTTGATGCCTTTGATCAAAATTTTGATTACAATTTTTTAATCTTCCTCCTACTCTTAACAAACCGTCATTGTCAATAAATGGAGAAAGTGAAAGAATTGCGGAATTTGAATGTAAATTTTTTCCATTTCTTAATTGTTCAAGTTCAATTCTATAAGATTGTATTTGAATTAGTTTTATTAACAATTTTAATGTTTTGCGGCGTTCTTGTGCTCCAATGTTGTCTGAATAATTTTGTTTCTGTCTAATTTTATTAATAAACCGTAAACAATAAGAGAAAACACGAATTAATTTTGTCAAATTTGAAAATTGTGATATAATATTTAGATTAGTTGTTACAGTATATGAAACTACTAATCTTTCATCAGGTGTTTCAACATTATGATGGCTTTCTACAAGATAATCGTTTCCTTGGAGCCATGAGGGCCCCTGCCACCATAAATTATGAGCGTCGGTCACTTCTAGAAATGAACCTCTAGAGATTAAATCAGCTGGGTTGTCAGCTGATTTAACGTGATGTCAATTTTCTGACAAAGTTAACTGCTCAATTTCTGAGACCCTATTAGCCACAAAAGTTTTCCAGCGACTTGGACAAGATTTTATCCAACATAATGTAACCTTTGAATCAGACCACAGAAAAAAATTTATTAAACTTAATTTTTAGTATTGTAAGAATACGTTGGGTCAATTTTGCAAGAAGTACACTCGCGCAAAGTTCTAACCTGGGTATAGTAATTTGTTTGATTGGAGCAACTCGAATTTTGGCCGTCAATAATTCAATTTTGTGTACGTTGCAGTCATTTATACTTTTAATATATATGCACGCGCCATAAGCCTTTTCCGAGGCATCTGCAAATCCGTGCAGTTCAATATATGTGTAGTTTGTGCTGATTGCTTGCCGTTTTATTTTGATTGAGTCTATTTTATTTATATGCGATAAATATCGTTTCCATTCATAATCAATTTGTGATGGCACTGGGTCATTCCAACTGCTTTTTAGTTTCCATTAGTCTTAATAATTAACTTTGGAATAATAGTTAGTGGACTTAGTAACCCAAGTGGATCAAATAGTTGAGCTGTTTGACTTAGAATTGATCGTTTTCTATAAGAAATTTTATCTGGGCATTTTTTACTATTATACTGGAACTGGAATTCATCTGTTATTGCGTTGAAAACAAAACCAAGAGTTTTTGTTTCATTCGTAAATATATTTGAAAACTGTGAATTGTTTTCATACTGGACTGTAAGTGATTGATCAATTGTTTACTGTTTGAATTCCATTTACGAAGTGAAAATCCCGCAGAAATTAAAATGTTTGAAACTTCAGTACAACGAGTAATTAAGACGTCTAAGTTATTGGACCCTGTTAGTAAATCGTCGACGTACATATCTTCTTTGATAATACTTGAAGCTTCTGGATAATTGTCTTTATTCTGATTTGCCAATTCAAATAAACATCGTATAGCAAGATATGGAGCTGAAGCCGTTCCGTATGTGACGGTATTTAACTCATAAAAATTAAGTTTTAAATCTGGATGATCACGCCACACTATTTTTTGTAAACATCTTTGATCAGGATTGATTAATACCTGCCTATACATTTTCTCTATATCCGCTATAGCTACGAAACAGTATTTCCTAAATTTTATTAAGAGAGTAAAAAGATCTGACTGAATGGTTGGACCTACATGTTGAATTTCATTTAAAGATATATTTGTCGAGGTTTTTGCGGAACCGTCGAAAACTACTCTTAATTTGGTTGTAATGCTATCTTCGCGAGTAACGCAATGATGCGGAAGAAAATATTCGTGTTTTTCGTTTTTAGAAGAAATGGGAGTCACATGTTTCAGATCTATATATTCAGTTATAAAATCTGAATACATTTGTTTTGAGTAAGATTTTTATTTAAACAATTTTCCAAACTGTAAAATCTTCGCAGGGCTTGTGCGCGTGAATCACCTAATTCATACTGAACTTGTTTTAATGGAATTGAGACTATAAATTGACCCGATTGGTCACGACGAGTGGTGGTTTTAAAATGTGATTCGCAGAACTCTTCATCTGGTGTTAAAAAATTTGAATTTTTCTCGTAATTATCAAGTTGCCAGAATTTTTCTAATTGTAAATTCAGTGACAAACAAGAAACAACTTTGTTTTGATAATAATTAACTGGTATGATGCTTGAAATGATCCAACCGAGTTGTGTATTTTGCATCTTTAAATCAGAATTTTCAATGATAATTTGACCATCTAAAATAATGTTCCAAAAAAGAGTGGAACCAACGAGTATGTCGATCGGTTTTGACTGATGAAATTTTTCATCAGAAAGTGAAACATTGAATGGGATATTAAAATTAAATCTTTCAAACGATATTTGAGGTATGTTATCTGTGAGTTTGTCAAGAATCAAACACGACATTTCAGTTGCAAATGATAAAGTTTTAGATGTTACCTTTAATGTCACACAGTGATTAATATGTGACATTTTTTGATTTATTCCCGATACTGTTCCTACTTTAAGAAATTATGATATTGATACTACTTCTTTAAAAAGGAACTGACTCCCAACTTACTTTCTCCAACCATATAAATACAACTGTGTCGTCAGCTTTAAGGTTACTAGGATTTCTAATACGATCAACTAAAGAATTTTCAGACTTAAATTTATTGAAAGTATTATACTTTGCCTTGGTTCGCAGCAAACTAGAGTATGCATCTATCATCTGGAATCCTCTCTATGCAAATCTTTCTTTTGCATTAGAAAAAGTTCAGAGGCGCTTCCTTAAATACTTATGCTTCAAAACTGAAGGAATATATCCTGTCAGATCTTGTGATTATAGTGAACTGCTTGAAAAGCATAAATTTGTTTTGTTGTCTGATCGCAGGGACTTATGTAGTGCAACATTTCTATACAAATTGCTTCATAATAACATTGATTGTTCCGAATTAGTTGCTAAAATACAGTTTCATGTACCACGGCTAGCATCTCGCCACTTTAACATTTTTTTTGTTAAGACTGCACGAACAAACATATTAAGCAAATCTCCAATTTCGCACATGACGCAAAATGGCAATAAACACTTTGATGTCTTATTTTAGTTTGTTCGTGCACTCTGTATGTAGTTGTACTTATTATTTTGTTTATGATTATTGCACCTTTTATGTTTTTAAATTTTTATTTTTTATATCTATTTTATATCTTATATTTCATTTTATTATATTTTTCCCTTATTGGATTTCTGTTGGGCTAATAAAGATTATTATTATGATACTGTATGATTAAGTGAGTGTTTGTTTAATTTTAATTTATTTACTAATGAATTTGTTATGAAATTGGATTGTGATCCGGAATCTAATAAAACACGAGCTTATTGTGCCTTTCCAGATTGATAAAACACATTGACTTGAGCAGTACACAATAATTTTTAATCGTCGAACAATTGACTACTGCGGAAGGTTCAGTTGATTTTTCGGTTGATTGATTGTTTACAGATTTTTCAAAATGAAGTAAAGTATTATGTGATAAATTACATTTGCGACATGCAGACGACTTGCATTCTTTTACATTGTGACCCTTTCGAAGGCAATTTAAACATAATTTCAACATTTTAGCTAAATTGAAACGATTTTGAATAGATTTTTCAAGAAATTTGGAACATTGATTTATATCATGTGTATTGTTACACACTGGACAAGAATGTGAGCTTTTCGATGTTATTGTGAATGAGTTTATGTGTGATTTATTTTTTTATGCATTTTGAGGCTGATATCTACCTGTTTCAAAAATATACGATTTTTCTAAGAGAAATTTGATTAAATGTTGACAATTAGGCAATTCATCGGATTTAAAATTATTATTCATATATAAATCCCATTCAGTATTAGTTCTTTTGTCTAGTTTTGATAGAATGTGAGGAATAAAGAACACTTCAAAATTTTCAAGAGATATTTTTAATGATTCGATACTACGAATATATTGCTCAAGCGAATTAGCGGCAGATTTTAGTGAAGTAACATCAAAGTTTAAAATATTTTTTGAATGTGCGTAAATAATTCTTCGACGTTGATTGAATCGATCTTTTAAAATATTGTACGCGACCATATAATTTGATGCAGTAGTTTCTAATGATTTAATAGTGTTTAATGCTTCACCGCTTAAGGCAGATCGCAAATAGCACAATTTTTGAACTTCCGGTATGGAACCATTTTCATGAATAACCGCGTTAAATGCGTCCTCAAATGAACGCCACTTAGTAAAATCACCATCGAATGAAGGTAATTGTATTGTGGGTAATTTAATGTTTTTAGATGAGTCCGTATTAATAAATTCTACTTTTCTAATGTCTTTTGGTTTAATAAGAGCAGACGCGGCACCCAAAAACATATCAATTAATGATTCTAATTCAATTCGAATTTTGAATTCAGTTTCAATATCTTTAGACACTGACTCAATTGAAGATTGAGTTGTCTCAAACTGATCTGCATTTTCTTGCAACCTTTTGAGTCGGCGCGATATTGTTTCGACGTCAACATCACTTAAGGGTTTATTGACAAAACTATTTATAAATTGTTCGAATGACGTTAGCTGCATTAAAAACGCGTTTCGTTTTTCAATTAGTTGCGGTTCTGTTAAACGAGGCATTGTTTTAAGATCGAAGCTTTACTAACACGAGAAACGAGGGAATGGGAACACAAATGGAAGCACTTACTTGTTTGTAAATATATTTGTGTTGTTTCGACAAATGATGAAGTTGAGGTGCTGCGAATGACCTGGTGCAAACTTCTTAAAGACGGGTTTTCTTTATTATAAAAATTCGGAACAAAGGACCATTGGTTTAGCCACGTGGAAATAATTGAATTTACGTTCTTACGCGGTCTAAGTAGATTGGGTAGGTTTTTATAATAAACGCTTCTTAATCTATGTATTTATTGCTGCTCGATTGCAAATTCAATAATAACTAACTCTATTTTACATAAAATACAATATATATATACAATTTATTAATGGGTAAAAGTGTACAGGGGAAAAAAAAGGGTGCAATGATTAGTTTTTAACAACGAGTAATAAAATTCATATTTCTGGGAATTTAAGGGTTAATCAGGTATAAAGGCTTAAAAATAAATACATCTGTACAAATAAAACAAATAATTACAAACGGATGTCACAATAACCATAAATATAAAATAATTAGATATAATAAAACGTATTAAATAATAATACAATTTGGCGGCGCCAACACTTACTAATAACTAAAATATAAATAAATGAAACATAGAAGAAAACAATATGAAATAAAAATACTACATTTATAAAATATTTACATTATAAATGACCGACCCTGTAAAACAATATAAGTGAATAATCACTTAATAGGTTGTATTATATCATACTTGAAGATGTTATAAGTTCCTTAGTAATTGAAGCCCATTATAGATATGCTAGTATGCAAAAATAGAACAAATTATGAAGAAAATATGACTAATTTTTGCATTAAAAATTAATAACTATATTTTTAGTATTTATTTCTTTAAATAATGTTATCAATTATTTTCTTTTAACAAAATATATAAATAGTTTTTAGACTATTTCTAAATTGGTCTTAAATAGATCAGAGGTTAGCTTATTAAGTAAAAGTTGTATTCTCGCATTAGTGGGTACACGTTTCCAAAAGTTATTAACAACAAATTGTTTGGCGGCCAAGGTAACATTACTTTGGCCAACTCATTTTTGAAACTTATGCTTTCTTAGATTATGTGTAAAAAAGTTAATAAAAAAATTTATACCTGAAGTAAATGTAACCATTTTTTTTCTTTGTTGAATGTAAACCTATTAATAAATAAAAAAATTGAAATATTGTTTTTTTCCAAAATGTATTTAGAAATATTTTAGTTAAAATTTTATATTTGTAGGAAATATTGTTATAACGAAAAAATAAGTTAGTTAATTCTTTTACTGAAAATAATACTAAGGTGAACAATATTTAGTTTGTAGAATGTTAATAAATTTTCAATTTCTTAAAGTGTATTTAAAATTATATTGAGCAAGTGAATGATTTGCTTCAAAATATTATTTGAAAATAATTTTTCAAAATAGTACTCTTTGTTTTTAATTAATTTTTAATCTATAGTTTTTAACAAAATAAGCTTTTTGTTATGTTTGATGTCTTTAATAGTTTTGTTAAATTTCACGATTATATCATTATTAACTAAATCATTTTAATGGTATTTTTTATTTTTTGTTACTTGTGACCTGTGATCTGTTTTATTAGTCCATTAATAAGATCTTACTCATTCTTTTTTTATTTAGAAATTAAAAAAGTTGTTTGTTTATTAGTTCAATATTAAAATTTAATGTTTTGAAATAGTAATTTTTTTTTAGCATTTTTTATATACTACATTGGTTATGTCATAGTAATGTGTAAGAGTATGACTTGGATTTTGAAGCGTTGCTTTTCCAATGTTATTAGTAAAATGCCTAAACTCTTATTGTTTCTGTCAACTAACATTTTTGATTTTAGTTAGTTGTTTTACATGATCTACACTAAATTTGCGTCTCCTTTTAGTTTAATAGTTTATTGTAACTGATTAGTTTTAACATTTACTTTGCTTTTTTGAACAAAAGTTGCTTTTAATTAAAACATTTTCAAGAAGCTTGGAGACGTCTTCACGATCTTTATTTATTTTGTCAATAATTTTTATATTATTTTTAATTAAGCGTTTGTTAATAATTTTATACAAATTTTTTTTAGTGTTTCTAAATACATTTATTCATAACTTGACATATTAGATCAATAGTATTTTTTTATTGTAAATTATTATTTAAAATTGTGTCATGATGTTGTTGAGTGTATGGAACTGTTGCTTAGTAGATTTATGTGATCCAAAATGGTTGAATAAAATTGTACTATAAGTTTGACAGATTTTGCAATTATTTAAATAACTTTGAATTGAATATTGCATTTTTGGCTTTTTGTAATGCCACAGTAATTGTTTATTTTGTCATGGCAATTTTGGATTAATCCCAATTGTATGTAAATTTTTGAATGTTTTGTAAATGTTTATTACATTTTTTGCTCATATAATTTATTAAAGTAATTTATTTTAAAATATTTTGAATATAAAACGTTTATTTTTAAACAATTTGATCATATTTGGTTTTAAAAGATTTGTTTTTATTAGTTCAAATATCATCTAGTTCTTTTCAGGTTGAAAGGATTATCTGCAATTAGATCAAACAGACGGTTTTTATGACTAATATGAACTGTATTATTACAGTTGTTAGTTTCCTGTCCCGTCCAGTCTATTGCATGGAATAAGCATCCAAATTCATTATTTTCTAAGACATATAATCCTCAAGTAGTTAAGGTCAATGTTTACAGACTCCTTAAATCAGGTCATCAATGAGATAGTTAGATAATTCTAATAATCACATATTGAAAAAAAAAAAAAAACTAGTTTTGCTATTTTAATACGCATCGTATAAAAAAACTGTCTCAAATAAAAAATGAATACATATTTCTAAAAGCATTATATTTTTGGCCTAAAATCAGGCCTTCTCTAGCGGGACACGGTTTAAGTTTGTATTGCAGATTCAGATTTTGTATTAAATAAAAAAACATAGTAACCTCGTTGGGGTATGATAGTAAGGTTCAAATCTCACAAATCTCAAATATGAACCTCTATTTTTCAATACAGAATTAGGTTTTATCTAAAGTTTTTATTGATTTTTTTTTTAATTTGTGATAAATGAGTTTATGTTGAAAAATTGGCTTATTTTTGCAGTTTTTTTGAGTTTCAGACGCTTAAAACCCAAATACACAGAACAAATTTATATTTTCTAATTAATTTACATCAAAACACGTCAACTTTAGCGGTTAAAAAAAATTTAAAAAATGCTCCTTTTTGCCCAGCCCACTGAGAACAAAAACATGGTTTTATGGCTTTTGCGGCTTATAGACAGGGTATAAGCTTAAAATGGCTCCAGATTTGGATTCTACGGAAAATTTTTGATTGATTTTATTAGTAAATTTATTTTTTTTGAGTTAAAGCGGTTTTTAAACAAAAAAGGCGATTAAGTCAAAAAACGTCAAAAATACTTTAAAAAATCGTAGAATTTTTTTTTATGGGTTTTATACCTTTATATACCAATCAAAGGACTACTAATAAGTTATAGAAACTAAAAAAGCTCTGGTCCGTTTGAAATGGAATTGCCCAAATAGCGTTTAATTAAAAAAAATAAATTTACCGTTACCTAGAAACAACGATAAAGACGTAATAATTTCTGTTAGGTGAATCTACTCGCCTATTACCATAAAAGTGCTTATTTTCAGTGAGTCTCCTTGACTCAGGCACCCTGCCTATTTTCATAAAGGTTAATTGAAAATATAATTGTCAGAATCAGCTATTGTTGAATTTATACAAGTAATTGTGGATTTTTTAAAGAAGAAGAAAATTGCTTGTAGGCTATTTCTTGACATTTCCAATTCTCTAGATTACAATACTTGTTGATAAATTAATTAAAGCTGATATAAAAGGAACTGCCTGTAAACTTATAAACTGATACTTTAATAATTGGGAGCAAAAAGTTATACTAACTTTTAATAGAAAAATTCAATTCTCACTAGTTAGAAGCAAGAATATATAGGTAAACTTTAGGGTGGTACTCGGACCGCTACTATTTATTATATACTTGAACGACCTAAATAATGTAATTGTGCCGTTTAGGAAAAATGCAAAACTTATTAACTATGCAGATAATTTCAACATAATTGTTGATGCTCAAAACAACACAAATCTGACTAAAATAATAACGCTTATTGATGAAAATAATCTATAATGTTACAAAAAAAATGAATCTTAAACGATAAAACCGGTTCTACATTTTTTAAGACCAAATTTACAACAACAACTCTTAAATTTAGATGTTTTTTATGTAACGTCATGAAATGTACTAAATTTCTTGGTGTTACATCTGATGAACGCCTGAAGTAGTTTATTCATATTGAAGAGTTGTGCAAAGCTCTACAATTTTTGCTTTAAGAACACTAGCAAACATAAATGCACTACAATGTTATACAATGCAAATATATAGCCACATTCAGTATTGCTTTATGTTTGGGGTAGTATAACAGCTCTAAAGAATCTCTTCATTTGTTAAAAGCGCGTAATTTATAAAAAAAGAAGAAACAGAAATTAAAAAATAAAGTCAAAAGCAGAAGAATGAAAATACATAAACAAAGAAGACGGGGATATATTGAGGCAATACCGATAGAAGTGTGGACAGAACACTTTTTAAGTGTATTTAGAAGAGAAAAAAAGAAAACAATATGAAGGAAGATAAAACATAAAAAAGGGTGTGGATGGGTTACAATTGAGAGGTTAAGTTAGTTAATAAATGGAGTATGGAAAAGTAGTTAAGTTTCCAAGTCAACGGATAGATGAAAGCAAAAATCAAGTAAATAACTACAAGGGAATACTACTACTGGGTACGGCATACAAAATCTACGCCTTGATATTAAAAAAAAGTTGAATGAAGAACTGGGTATGAATGAAATAATTAATAAAGGAAGAGCTATGGATAGCGTATATATTTTACATCATATGGTCCAGAAGTAAACTATTGTACGCCGCAGAAAAACAAAAAAAAACAGAAAAGAAATAAGAGGAGCCACAAGAGCAAGCTTGTTAAGAAACTGCAGGGCCTACAGAACGGTGTCACAGGAAGCACTAGAAATAATTGCGGCAATATTACCCGCAGATTTGATGGTAGAAGAACTAGTAAATAAGAAGCAAAGAGACAGGCAAGAAATAACATAATGGAAAGATGGCAGAGCTAATGGAAAGAAAGAAAAAAGGAAAAATGGACAAGAGAACTAATGCCAAAAACAAAAAAAAAATGAGTAGAGAATAAACCAGCAACGTGTTACTATACAACACACGCACCGGACATGGAGCCTTTGGTAAGTATTTACAAAAAATAAA
This sequence comes from Tachinus rufipes, assembly GCA_963932245.1. Classification (NCBI taxonomy): domain Eukaryota; kingdom Metazoa; phylum Arthropoda; class Insecta; order Coleoptera; family Staphylinidae; genus Tachinus; species Tachinus rufipes. The sequence goes on along the minus strand of OZ010745.1, from coordinate 61,902,468 downwards.
TAAGATGGAGACAGAAGAAAGATGTATGCACTAAAAAACTATGCAACGATAGTACTGAAGAAAAAGATAGAAGAGTTTGAAGCTTTAAAATTTAAATAAATTAAAATGGAAGGAAACACAAGGATTAAAAGCTACAGAAGACAAATAAAGGAGGAGAAAAAAGCTAAATAGAAGCAAAAAAACATAGAAGGTCAAGACAATTATTCCTACCAAGGAATGGACGGTAAAAAAATAGACAAGAAAAGAAGATTTACTAAAACATTAGTATAAACCAAAATTGCACAGATAAAGAGAAGAGAAAAGAACTGCTTAAGGAAAGCAAACTGAATAAATTGACTAAGCAATTTTTATACGGCAGATACGTTATCTTCAGGTTGACAGACAATGCAACTTTGGAATAGTCAGAGTATATCTAGCAATCATAGGGGACACAAAAAACTAATTTCAATTTGAGATTCTAGAATCTGACTATAAATAAAACTAGCAAATCTAGGACTACCAAAGGGGATACATTTAATGGAGCTACACAAAACATTTATGTAAGAAAAATGATACGACGAAGAAGAAGTTAATGAAGATATAGATAAACTAAGAAAATTCCTAAGGACAAAGCAAATAAGCTAACTAAAGCAGTGTAGGAAGTAAGAGAGAAAGAAGGTATAGGAAGAGATGGGCTGGAGGTAGCATGTGTTGCCGCAGCAAAGCAGCTCATCTCAAACAGTTACAATGACAAGGACAAATTAACAGCAGGACTAACGCAGAGAAAAAAAAAAAGGTATTGACATGCGCTAGTCTTTTTTAAACCCCACTTGTTAAGGCAAACACCTCACTACGTTCTAAAAAGCAAACACCATACGGTCAAATAAAAAATTTAAAAGAAAAAGTAGTATAAGTTATTCTTGGACTTTAAAGCGGTATTTGATAGTGTGAATAGAAAAAAAACTGTGAAAATGTATAAAAAAAGGAATTAGCAAGCAACTGGTAAAAAAAATGGAAGAAGTGTATGCGGAGACAGCAAACAAGGTACGAGTTAACGGGAAAATGAGGTTCTGGACAACGTTTGGAGTGAGACAGTTGCCCATTGACTTTTGCTTTGTTTGCAATTTATATACCAGATGTAGAAGAAAAACTGAGGTTTGCTCAAGCAAAAAGATAATAGTAAGTAGTGAAAAAGTGTTGTTGCTAGCGTATGCCGACAACATGGTACTAGTTGCAAAAGAAACAAAAAAAAGTGAAAAAAATCAGAAAAGTTATTAAACGTTTTTTTCTAAAATATCATTCTAATATTTTAGAAAAAAAAGTTTAGTAGTTAATGTAGAAAAAACAAAAATGAATGAATAAATAAATGGTAGAAAAGTAGAGGACTGGAAAGGGAATGGGCAAGGTATTGCAAAGGTAATTTTTTTAAATATTTAGGATATGTATTTTCTAAAAATAACAGTAAAAGCAAGCATAGAGATAGCTTAAAAGGCAAATAGAGTAGTGGGACAAGTATGGGAAAAAAAGTGAAAGAGATGCGATTTTGAATTGAAATTATACTACATATAACTTTAATAACTTTAATTTAACAGGTTTTAATTGAATAAATTTATTATAAAATTAATTATTTTATTGGTTGGTTTTGAATGAATGAATAAGAAAATTTAATTGAATGAAAATAAGAAAAACTTATTTTTGATAGCTTACTTAACAGTGTGATGCACGGGTCAGAAATATGGAGATGAAATGAACAAGAAAAATGATAAGCAAAATATTGGAAAAATGTGCTGAGTTTAAATAGAGAAACATTAGCATAATATCGTGCTGGAAAAAGTAAAAAAAAAATATTTAAAAGTGTAAGCAGGAGAAAGAGCAACGAGGTGCAAGGAAAGAATAAGACAGAGACACAAATTTAAAATCTTCCAAGAATGCAACTACAATGAGAGCAAGAAAAGGAAAGAAAGAAAAAAATATAACAATAGAATAGATATGCCAGATAAGAAATTGAACAGATGAGAGAAACTCATCATAGCACAAAAATATATCATTAGTAAGAAAGGAGAATGCAAGAGAAATAGTCTGGGTACAACGCAAATTATAAATATATTATGGAAAATGAATTGCCATGTACCTAGAAAGCAATAAAGTAGAGGTGATAAAAAGATGATTACATTCAGATGTGGTAATGAAGAGCGAATGACAAAATGTTGAATGAAAGAGAATTTGAAAGTATGCAGAGCATGCAGAGACTATGAATCATAATTAAAAGAATGTAACAAGATGAGAGAAGAACAGATAAAATAAACGTATTATTATTATTATATTATTACGATCACTGATATGCCACATACAATTTTGCCTTAGCAGTTGACCTACTTTTTGTTAAAAGTATTTTGGACTTACATGTTGTATTTTGTCAGCGGACAAGGTTTTGAACAAATCATAAAAATCAAGGACATTGCGAGGACGATTATGGTTGCGATCGGGTTATATATTTCTCGCTTAATTCTCGGATCGAATTAAAAATTATGCGTTATATATATTTTTAATTTTAGCCCGTAGTTGCTTGATTGCAATTTATTTTCTAGGTATATAATGTCTTTTTATTATGCATTTTACAGCTATTTTATATTGCACAATTTGTTTGAAGGGGTTGATGTGTAATTGTGTCAGTTTACTTTTTTGTCAATTACGATATTCAAGCATTTTGTTGATGTTGACGCTTTTAAGTTGAAATCATTGAATTTTACATGGAGTGGTGATTGATGTTTTGATCAACTTGCATAGCATAGAATAGCTTATTAAATGGTCTATTTAATAATAAAATGTTAGATGAGATAGTAACGGGTCGATAATGCTAACTGTTGTTTGTATTTAATTTTTTCTTCATTTACTTCAGTATGTTTCTCTTTGTTTCAGTCTTTAATTAATATAATTTTATTGAACTTTTTGTTATACCCTGTATATAGCTACTAGTGTAAGACGCAATGTTAACAATTCTGTATGCTCTGCGCTTTTTAAAAGATACAATAAACGTAAATTTTACCAAGAATTTTAGTAATTTTAAAATAAATTTATTATATCCAGTAATAACTTCTAGAAAATCTACATCTTGATGCATAGAAATTTACATACTTAATTTGTATTTAACCTATAGAAACAAGTACTAGTCATTGTCATAGAATACAGTAATTTAGTTGTGGCCCGGACGGACAATCGTAGTGACACCGCAACATCTCAATTCGTCTCGTTGGCCCACCGTCACATTTCTACATTTTCAACACAATCAAAAATACAGGTACATTTTATATTCATTCATTATAATAGCATTCATTTATATAATAAGTGATGATTTTTAAAAGTTTATCGTACACGTGTTTTAAAGTGCATCGACTCAGCACGTGTGGCAACCAAGTGTACAATTAAATGCACAATATTCCGCGATGTTTACTCATCATGTAGGGACATTTGCTGTACCTAAATAACAACAACTATGCAACAAGATAATAACTATGTGTTTATGGCGCGATGAAATATAAACAATGCAATTAAGATCACAGGGTCGATGGATTGCATTATATTTATAGAAAATTAATTACTTATTAGCGCCAGACTACGGCGGGGACTTCTTATTATTGTCTAATAATATCACATAAAAATTTATAGTTTATCTAATAAATTTTACATTTTATATTAATATGATTTTCTATGTTCTTCTAAATGGACAAACTAAAAGGTTTGTTAAAAAAACGAAATACATATTTTGTCAATATAAATATAATTTCGACTATACATAACTTCAATTTATATAATAAATATGGTAAGCAATTACATGCACCAATTGTGCGATAATGTAAATACCGGAATATAGGTTTTTGACTTTAGATTAATTTTGTTTTCAATTTAGTTGTTTACATTTTGGATTTTCAATTCTTTAAACATTGCATCATCTGACAGAAGTTAAAGTCTAAATAAATTACTATGAATAAAGTTTGTTTATTTTACAAATATTTGATTTTTTGTTTGTTATGTAATACATAGTATTGTTGATGTTTATAGATAAAATGCATATTATATATTATTACATTAGTTGAGATACATAAAATTGACAAAATATTTTTGAAAAAGTTTGATTTTTTTTTTTAGAAAACGTGTTGATTTATTATTGAAAATTGTATTTGATTTAAAATAGTTATTTACATAAAAGTTATATGCATCATATAAAGTACAATGCCGCGAATATATATCGCTGACGCAATTATTTTGGTTATATTTATATGTACACACTTCGTCTACGGATTGATTTAGAAAGATTATATGATTGATAAAAGACAATTAATGAAACTAATTTTAAGTAAATTTTTAATTGTTGATTATTCATTTTGCTTTAACAGCCGGATTGAAATTATACAGACACTGATTTCGTATCTTTATAATATTTCAATCAACAGTATTATTATTAAGAATAGGTAGCACAATCGATCACACTACTTACTACTATAATACTCAAATGAATTATTAATGAACAAAAACAGAATCTTAGTAATCATACATACAGCTTTAACATTGTTATGAATTATACACAAGAAAAGGAAAACTGATTTTATAAATACTGTAAACATAAAAACAAACTATTACTATTACTATTCAAAAAGCCCGAAATATGATGAACGGGAAAAAAGCATAAACAATTATTATTTCAGACAAATCCAACAAATAAAAATACGTTAATAAAATCATAACAAATTTTTAAAAAGTTTCTGCACAAAATAACGCATACAGTAAAGAAAGAACTAAAAGATAAAATTGCTAATTAATAAAGACTAAAAATTACATCCTGAAAACAGACCTATAGCGCTACTTTCAATTTTCTTAAATAAAACCTTATCAAAAAAAGATTAACATCACCAAAAATAACCTGATTAACAATGTTTTTATATATACAGGGTGTCCGGAAAATACGTGTACAACGTTTGACGACAGACTCCTGACGTCAGAATAGGTCGATCTAAGCCGACTTAGTTATATCCAAAATTGTCTCGTTTAAAAAATTATTGTTACAGGTAATTTCTTTTTAATATTTACAAATTTTTGACGCCCTCTACCGGCTAAACGAGACAATTTTGGATATAACTAAGTCGGCTTAGATCGACCTATTTTGACGTCAGGAGTCTGTCGTCAAACGTTGTACACGTATTTTCCGGACACCTTGTATATATATATACTCGTATATAATAGAGAATACCTTAGATAAAGGAACATTAAAAGACCTTAAAAAACATACAACATTATTTCACAAACAAAATTGTTAGAATAATAATAATGAACAGAAGGGAATAAACAAAAATAAAAAAAAAAAAACATGTATAGTAACAAAAGTATATATATATACTCGTATATAATAGAGAATACCTTAGATAAAGGAACATTAAAAGACCTTAAAAAACATACAACATTATTTCACAAACAAAATTGTTAGAATAATAATAATGAACAGAAGGGAATAAACAAAAGTTAAAAAAAAAAACATGTATAGTAACAAAAGTATATATATATATATATACTCGTATATAATAGAGAATACCTTAGATAAAGGAACATTAAAAGACCTTAAAAAACATACAACATTATTTCACAAACAAAATTGTTAGAATAATAATAATGAACAGAAGGGAATAAACAAAAATTAAAAAAAAAAACATGTATAGTAACAAAAGTATACTTGAATATGGATTACCCTAAGGCAAGTGCTAGCTATGATACTCTATAACTTATACACAAATGTCATTGTAATATTTTCTTGTATGCATGATGATACTTGCATCCTATATGAAGGATTTAACAAAAATAAATTGGAAAACAATAAATAATCTGCAAAAACTAACTACACACACTGAAGGGAAAGGAAGGTTAAATTACAATTAAAAATAGAAAACTTAGACATTAATTAAGTACAATATATTAAGTATTTTGACTTAAACCAAAATCAACACATGGTTGAACTATTTGCTTCTGCAAAAGAAAATTGAAAAAAAAAAATTAAAAAAAAAGAGAAAATTTTAAAGAAACATTATAAAACAGCTTGTAGAATTTATAAATCTGTTAACAACTCTACGGCTTTGTTAGTTAAAGTAGGGCCTGATAATAAAATAAAGATAAGATCATTTTCTTTATAATTATATTGCAATTAATGCTACTAAAGGCTATTGAAAAGTCTGTATAGATGACATCACATTGACCTTGACAGTTACACATGTATATGTATATTAGACTGGTTCTTAATTATTTTTTTGTGAATTTCTCTCAGAAAGTGATCTTTATTCAAAAGAAGTTGCCTATGCCAAATTTTAGAACTTAAGAATCAAAAGAGCACTGCCTTTAAAGTTTTAAAAGTAAACTCATTACTTTACTTAAAAAAAACATTATTAGAATATTACAAATTTGACAAAATGAAAAAAAATACGTACAATACGTAATTTTAAAGGTTTCTAAATAAAAAAAAAATATAGACCTAAGTCTCAAATTCTAATAATTTTTATGTTCAAAATTTAAAATATAATAAAAATATATTAATTAAAAAAAAAAATTTGGAGAGCTAGGGTAAGCATCTGACTCAAATCTGAAAGCTATGATACTTAATACGTATATTAATCTTGAAAATTTAAAAGTAGCACGACACGTGTTCTTTTGAATCTTAAAGTCTGAATTTTGGCATAGCTTACTTTTTTTGCATAAAGATTACTTTCTAAGGGTGCACACACAAAAAATGCAAAAAAAAATAATTAAGAACCAGTCTAATGCATATGCCTTATTTTGGCTAGATTGCTTACAGCCAATTAGTTTCGCAAGAACATACATTGACCTTTACTGATGGAGCATAGTATCTCCAAAAAGAATTATATAAACAGCCTTCAAAAACTTTTAATAAATTAAACAATATAAAAATGTTAGCAGTTAAAGCGGATTTTAACGTTTTCAGGCTTTGTAATACTTCAGCTTTTTCTATAATTGATATATTAACTGAGGAAAGGATTTAATATTAACAAACAAAAATTGATATTGAATTATGAAGCAAAACAATTCATTATATCATAAGGGTTGGTGTTAGAGACACTGGCGACTTAGTCATTTATGGAGCTAGAAACTTGAGAGCTACTTTTCTTCCACCAAATATATTTAAAAATACTTTTTAGGGTTTAAAGTGCAATGATTTTGTACTTTGAGGAAAGCTATTTTATACAAAATTAATTAAATGTTTTATTTGCTTTTGCACCAATTTATATTAATTTTTCATAAACAAAAATATAAAACACTAGTGATGCCGCCTGGATCCACTTTTAGGCCGGAACCGAATACCGGAACCATCATCTACAAAAAAACCGGAACCGGACCGTAACCAAATCCAAAACCGGATCCAACCGAATCAGGCTTGATTCATAAAAATATAAAAAAAATAATCAATATTTATCAGCGCCGGCATCCAACGTCTTTATCAAAAGACTATTTTATCAAGCTGGCGATGTTTATGAAAAAAAAAATTGACTGACCGCAAATTATGAAAAAAAAAAAAAATTTCTACATTATAAATTTAAATATTATTTGATAATATTGGTTAATATAATATTTTAATAATTATTTATTAATATTATTATATAATATTTATTTTTATTATTATTTTTTGTTTTTTGTTTTACATTTATTTATTAAGATCCGGCCGGAACCAAATCTTTTAAATATTGGCCGGATCCGCCGGATACTGGGTCTGGATCCGGTTCCGGCAGCATCACTATAAAACAAGCTTTGCATTTAGAGGATTTACTGCATACAATTAGCGTTTTTAAATATATTTTTTTTTATTATTACTTGTAGTTGAAAAACAATGTGAGATTTATTACAAAGTAGGTATATGTGTAATACATTAAACTACTACTACCAGTTATTTTTAAAGAAAGTTTTTGATAAAATGATATTGTGGTTTTAGGTGACTATAAACATTACACAAAATTTTGGCATAAACCGGTTTTTTTTTTGTGATTTTGTATTTAAAAAAAAATGTGTTACTGTTTATACGGCAAATAACAATAAATTACTTAAAGAATTTTATGAAGATTAATGAATAGCGAGAGTAGTATAAATTCCCTTCTGTTCATTACACAATATATATAAATTTGAAATCATCTAAAATTATAGTACGGTACTGTACTGCAGCAATTGTTTTGTTAAAAACTATAAATTTAATTGTTTATTGCTTTAAGATTGCACTAATTTCAATTGAATGTGATGTTGTTTTATTTGAGATTTATAAACGTTTTCTAAAAAAAGCATTATCATTTTATTTAGACAAGATTGAAGAGATTACAACTAAGTATCATTTATTGTTCTACTGCAATAAAGAGCTTTTATTATATAAGAATTTAATTTTTCTACTTCACAATGTATATAATTATGTATGTCAAAAACTGACGTATTAATATTTTTAGTAAAAATTAAATGTGTAAAAACCATGCAATGTATAATTTTCATAAATGCAAATTTTTCTAAGAATTTTTTGTTGGTTATACCAGTAATTTACATTTGGTTGCACATATCGTAAACGTCATTATTTTTTGACTGCATAAAAACTTATTTTAGATCGTAAACTTATTACAAACAAAATAATATATTTTTTATTTTTGTTTTAATTATTAAAAAATATAACAAAAATTTGATTTTTTTTACTTTTTAAGGAATAAATAATAATATTTTTTAAGAACTTTTATTTAATTTATTAAGACGTATTTTGTTAAATAATTAATTTTAACAAAATACTACATCAAACAAATTTATCATCACATTTATTGTGATTTTAATTAATGTAGCAGTAGTACCAAACTGTTAGAAAAATTAACACACGCAAGAATTTCAAATTTCACATTTTATCATTCATTCAGAACTACAAGCAGAACTATAACAATTATAAAAATATCTAATATCACAATAAAAAGTCTACTAAATTTGAAGTGCAATGAAGTATGACTTTTAAAGTTTGAGCAAATATTTTGACAAAAACAACTACAACTTTGTTAAAAAAAAGTTAATTTGCGTAAGTTCTGTTTGAAGTTTTATGACACTCAAAAAAAAACGTCCTTTTAATTTACTTTTGTTATAAAACAAAAATGTTCAAGATTTGTATTTTGTTTATACCTGATGTCCTATTTAACTTGACAAATCAAAATAACTTGAAAGGAACACATGCAGAGGAATCAATCTGTTATACAACCCCCATTATTTCTATTGAAAATTTTAAAGTAGCTTCTTGTAAGTTTTTGTACGTTTTTTTTTAGGTTAAGTAGGACATTTGTTATATAAAATTAGTGATAAACTTAAATCCATGCTATACATTTGACATAATAATATAAATAAAAAGGAAGATTAAAACCATTTATATTTTTATAAAAAAATAATGTAAAGTATTTTACAAGTCATAACATATCTACAAAATTAATTTGTATTATCAACATCTAAATGAATTAGTTAACAAAAATACTTTTAAATAATTACAAAAGTCAAAAATTAATTTCTAAAATTGATTTATTAATAAGCTTTAATTATATATATAATCTTTTAAATATCAAATAAACAAGTTATGTTGCCAACATTTTTAAAGATTTGAATACGTTTAAAAGTAGCAACAAACTGGTTATTTTGTTTTCTAGACCTATTACTTATTAAACTATCTTCAGCAACCCTTAACTTTACCTAACAAACTAGAGCTGAGTGGGCATCCATGTCTCACACTATTTGTAGTCTAAAACTTAAAACTTGTTTTACCAATCACACAGACCCTGTTAACTGTTTCTACGTATAGTATACTTCTTCCATTTTTTTACTAAGTGTTTTCTTATTTTTTTAATTAAATACATCAATTGTTTATATTCTTCATTTATTACTTTATTTAGTCTTTCAATTAGATCTTCCGTTTCATACATTTATGCTTTGTTTGTGTTTTATCCACACTTGGCGTTTTTTGTTATTTAGTTTGTTTATTTGCTTTCATATAATTTTTTATAATTATTTTATTTTGTTTCAGTATTTGTGCTGTTTTTGGTTGTTTATTGGTTTTTCTGTTTGTTTTTTCATAAAGTTTTAAGAAGTGCATCCTCCAGTTTTCTATAAATTTTTTTTGTTTTGTTTATGTATTTTTATGTTTTTTTTTTTAAATGTATTTTTATCTCTATTTTTGTTTTTTTAAACATTGCCTTAACTTCTTTGCATTCTTTTTTGTAAATCTTTGCGCATTCTGATATTGTTGCTTTGTTATTTTTCCAATTTTGTAGTACTTAGTAGCTTTTTTTTCGATGTATATTCTATGTTCCACCATTTGCGTATTTTAAATGTTCTTTTCTGTTTGTATAAACGTTTTCTTTATTGCTGCGTCTGCAATTATGTTTTTTAATTTTCCTATTTTTTTTTTTTGTAAAGGTTTTTTTATATAAATTTTGTCTGCACAATTCTGCGCTCTCTAAAGTTTATACTATTTTTGTTACTATTTCTTTTTTAGCTCTTCTTTTATGCTTTCATTTATATACACTTTACAACTTTAAATTTGTCTATCTCTTGCCACACTTCTTTAAACACTTATAGTAAGAAAGGAAACACACATACGATTTGTAGACCTATTAAAATTATATGATACCGTCTTAGTAAATAAACTATAGGAGGCAATGAAGCAATCACAGATTAATCAGATACTAATAACTACGGCGCAGCATGTGTATGAAAATTGAACATTTCAGAATAAAATAGCAATCAAGTCTCAAAAAATTCTCTATTATGAAAGGTTCTTGACCCTGTCTATCTTGCCAACATTATTTAAGATCTATGTGGAACACGCATTAAAGATATGGAAATAAAAATGCAGCACTATAGGTTTTGAGCTAGACAACAAGACATTATATACTCTACAATTTGCTGATTACCAAGTGGTTGTTGGGCAGTCAAAAGAAGGTTTAAAGGGTTTCCGAGTCAATGGAGAGAACGTCTTGTATGCCCTATACACAAAAGTGGATACAAAAAGCTAGTAAATAACTACAGAGGAATAACACTACTGGGTACGGTATACAAGATCTACGCTATGATATTAGAAGAAAAGTTGAATGAGGAACTAAGTATGAATGAGATAATTCCAGATGGGCAAGCCGGCTTCAGGAAGGGAAGAGGTACCATGGATAACGTATATATTTTACATCATATTGTGGAAAAGGAAATAGCAGAGAAAGGGGGGAAAGTATATGCATTATTCCTGGATCAAAAGGCGGCATTTGATAGTGTGGATAGAGAGAAACTGTGAAAGTATATGAGAGAGAAAGGAATTAGCGACCACCTGGTAAGAAGAATGGAAGACGTGTATAAGGAGACAGCAAGTAGGGTATGTGTTAACGGAAAAATGAGTGAAAGATTTTGGACAACAAAAGGAGTAAGACAGGGCTGTCTATTGCGTTCTACTTTATTTGCAACTTACATAACAGATGTAAAAATTGAGGTTGGCTCAAGCAGAAGGGGTAATAGTTGGTAGAGAAAAAATGTGGTCGCTACTATATGCAGACGACATGGTAATACTAGCAAAAGAAGCGAAGGAAATGAAAGAGATGATGAAAAGTTTAGAAAAATATTTTAGAAAAAAAAGTTTAGAAGTTAATGTAGAAAAAACAAAAATTATGGTGTTCAGAAAAGGGGGTGGGAGAAAAAAGGTGGAGGACTGGAAATGGAATGGGCTAGGTATTACGGAAGTAAAATCTTCTAAATATTTGGAATATGTTTTTTGTACAAGTAACACCGAGAGCGAGTACATTAAAGAGATGGCTCGAAAAGCAAATAAAGTAGTGGGACAAGTTTGGGGAATAAGTGAAAGAAAATGTATGAGAATAAAAGGGCTTATGTTTGATAGTTTAGTTAGGAGTATGATATTGTATAAGTCAGAAATATGGGGATGGAAGGAACAAGAGAAATTAGAAGCAATACAGTTAAAATATTGGAGATGGGTGCTAGGTTTAAATAGAGAAATTCCAGCATATATTGTGCTGGAGGAAGTCAAAAAAGATAAGTTAAGAGTAGAAGCAGAAGAAAGAGCAATAAAGTATAAAGAAAGAATGAGACTACAAGAGCAAGTGACAAGATTTTGGATGGAAGAGGATTTGAAAATGTGCAGAATGTGCGGAGAGACTAAGGAAACTATAGAACATATGTTGAAAGAGTGTAACGAAATGAGAGAAGAACAGATGGGAAAAATGAGATATTGAAAGGGGTCGGAAAAGGGGTAGAATGGATGAGGGCAGTTAAAAAACGAAGATAAGAAATAGACGAACAGAGAAGAAAATATTCTTAATTGTGTTAATTTTATAAGGATTAAGTTTTATTATTTTGGGAAGTTGTAAATGTATTTGTAAATGTAATTTTCAAGGCCGAAAGGCAAAAAATAAACGTATTATTATTATTATTATTATTAAGAAGGTTTAAAGTATATGACTCGAAAACTATTAGAAGAGTATAACAAATAGGGTTTAATTAACTATGAATACTGACAAAACAAAATACTTGTATGTATAACTTGAAAATAAAGATCTGGTATTAGATTAGACATTACAATTGAGCATTGCAAAAACATTAAGTATTGAAAAACAAGGAAAAGACTAGAAATACAAAATAGAATAACACAGCACTGTAAGATTATAGGAACCTTAAACGGAATATTTTGGTAAAAAAAATTACATAACTAATAAAGAAAAAAATATATAATGCTATTGAGATGGATGCTCTGCGATAATTTGCAAGAATATCAAGATTAAAACAAAAAACCAACAATTATGTAAGACAGGCCACAATCACAACAGTTACGGAAGAAATCAAACAAAATCAACTAATTTGGTATGGACATGTACATAGGATGAATAAGAATAGATTCTTAAAAACAACTGCTAGAAAGGTAAAATAACAAAAGTTCTGCAAAATTAACAAACATTATTAGCTTTATAGTAAAACATAAAAAGTGTACATCTAGTGTTTTCCAGAAAAGATGAAAATATTAAAAGTGGATTTATTGGTTTTTGTTTAAACAATCTTCATTTGTCTAACATATGTTAAAATACTATAAAAGCATTATCAGTTGCTTTAAAAGCTCTTAAATATTTTTTTAGAGTATTGTGATACTGGGGCTTGTGTTAACTGGTTTTTGGTTGGACTTACCCATCTCTTTAATAAAACTATCATAGTACTAAATAAGTAAAGTAATAATGATGAAAACCACTTAACAATCTTTAATTCACTTATCTTCTGTCACAACAAATATTGTTACACATAACCTCAACAATGGAATATGGTACATGTATGTAATAAGTTATTATAAACTAATAAAATTTAAAACTGTGTATGATGATGTATATTAGGCTGTCTACAAACATAACGCAACTAATGCAACCTACTTTTATACTATAACTGATATTGTAATTTTATATTTTTGAAATATATTTGAAAATTACGGTACTTATATCTACTTCCGTTAGTTCATGGGTATGTTCAGAAAAGTTTTTTTTTTAGCGTTTTTGGATTATATACACATTTTTTTTTGTGCAGTCTGCACTGATATTGCCAGTTGTTGCATTACGTTATAACCACAGCCTTATATTAAAGTTTTATATAATGGCTATAAAAGATTGTAGCAGATTTTAGTAATATTTATGCATGCTTTTTTAATTAAAAAACAATGATACCTGACAACTCTAATTAAGAGGGCGGTTTTTTAAGTGTAATAAAACTTTATGCACAACAATTTTACCATTACGTAGTCTATTACCAATTGTCTCTGTATATTTTCCTTTTCATCTTTTTCTACATTTCCGTTTAGTAAGCCTCATTTATTCTCTTCAATCATTTCCATAATTTTTGTCATTTTTTAAATTTATTTTTTAGTTTATCTTTTGACTTTCTTTTGCGTTTTTGTCTGTTTTTTATTCTTTTCTTTTTAGCGTTGATATCTCTTTCTTTCTCTCTTCTGTTTCTTGTATTGAGTTTTGTAGCTTTGTTCTAATTATTTTTATCCTTCTGTTATACATCGTAACCATGTATGTATTTTGTTCAACTAAGTCCACATGATTGTTTTTTGGTATTTCCTTTCTTATTTCTGTTATTTTACCTCCTTTTGCTGTTTTCATTTTTTTCTTTATTAATTGTATGGCATTTTCATTTAAACTCTTTAGGTATTTGATCTTTTATGTCTCTCTACCTTTATTCATCTATCCATGTTTCCATCATTCCAAATAGATCTAAAAATGTATAAGTTAATGTTTTGTTTTTAGTTGTCATATCTACAGCGCCTCCGTTCTTACATTTGATGAGTTTGGTAGTATATATTATATTATTAATTTACAGATACATATTCAACCTGAAAAAATAATACTAATATTAAAATCTCTTTTGTACCTAATTTCATTTAAATCTAACAATGATTTTAAGTACTTTATTATTTAACTATTGAGGCGGAAGTTTGCTAGGTGTATTGTTAGTATGGCAATGATTTTAATTATTTTTATTTAAGATCAGCTGTTCCACTATGTATAATAACGGGTCATTATAAAAGTTTGGGATTATGTAACCATCTAATGTACGTTTGCTCCACTTTAGTGAAATACTGAATTCAAATTCGGTGTGCGTAAATACAGTTGAAGTCAACTTCAACTGTATTTATTTACTGTCAAAATCAAAACAAAGTAAATAACAATAAATGTGCAAACTGATGAGTAAACAGTATTTATTATTTTTGGAATGACAACTGATATAACTTTTTGTTTAATACATTTTTAATGTACTAATTATTTTGATATACCTTTGTATATCTTATTTTTTTTAATGTCCTTCTTCCTTTTTGATTATTGTTTACACTAATAACATTGTAAATTTGTTTTTAAAAATCTTAGTTTTCTGTATACTTATAATTTGTAATTATCTTATGCCCGGTTGCACCAACGCACCGCACCGCACCTTAAGCTGTATCTAAAGCTTGAAGCTTGCTTACATCTTATAGTCTTCTTAAAACGTTCCACCAACACAAAATTATATCTTACATTGTCATATGTTGATCTTACATCTCATGTAGTTGATTTCTTTAACTTAAGCTCTATTTTATTGGTTATGTTTATTAAAAGTATAAACATTGATGGAATGCATGGTCCATTATGAAAGTAATGCGCATGATTTTATTGTGACGCAACTATTCATTCCAGCCCGGTAAAACCGGTCGAAAAATGTGGTTGGCTATCTGCTCTTTGCCAATTTGCTCCAACTATCTGAGCGGAAAGACGTGTCTCCGCGTAAAGTGTGTTTTTCGACTTTGTAACACGGCGCTGCCAAAAACTTTTGAATTTGATTTAAAATGAGCCGGAATTTTTTAACTCTGTCACAACCGGAGACAAACACTGGATGTTCGAGTACGACCTAGAATTAAATAGGCAGAGCAGCGCGTGGCATACAAAATCATCTTCCCGCCCCAAGAAAGGGCAAATGAGCAAGTTTTGCATCAAAACAATGCTCTTTATCTTCTTTGACGTCTGAGGAATCGTTCATTTTGAGTTTGTAAGGCAAACGGAAACTGTCAAACTCAGACATTTACCTCGAAGTGCTCAAAAGATTGAAAAGCCAGATTGCGCGCATGACGGCTGACATTAAAGACACGGTCAAGCTTTACCATGACAATGCCTCCAGCCACACGGCCTTCATCATTACCAACTTCAAGACCCGAAGCAACACCTTGGTGGTCCTGCAGCCTCCTTACAGTTCTGATTTGACTCCGTGCGACTTTTTTTGTTTTCCTGACTAAAAAGAGAGCGGAAAGGAAAGCATTGGAAATTTGTGAAAAACATAGAAAAAAGCGTGTTACAAGGTTATTAAAAGACATTAACGTCAAGGAGTATTAAGGTGGCTTTCAGGCGTGAGAGACACGTCTCCGAAAGTGTATTGATGCAGGGGGAGAGCATTTCGAAGAATTTTAAGCGTTTGTACCAGTACAACCAATAAACCTATATTTCATAGAAAATGCGCTTTACTTTCATAATGAATAATAATGTATATAAAAATAATTTATTTTAAAATAATAATATAAGTAAAATCAATTTTGATAGTTTGAACAATATTAGAGTAAGTAATTAAATAATTATAAAATAATATTATTACAAATAATTTTTATTGCGTTTTAGGACTTTTAAGATATAACTGTCTGTGTCTACATCTATTGTTAGTTTGTTAAATTGCATTTTGCGCAGTTGCCAAACGTATTTGAATGCTAAGGTAAGACGCTATCACATTCAATTGGCATAACAAAATCTAAAACTTAAGGCGCCCTTATTGTAAAACCGTCTTAGCTGAGCTGCACTTAAGTTGCGTTGGTGCAAATAAATTAATCATTTGCCTGATGCGTGGTAAAACGTGTCGCAGTTTTTCAAATAAATCTTTGAAACTCAAAACAACCAGTGTTTTCATAATTAATGTAACGATAATTAATCAATAACATTGTTACGTACAGATAAAAATAATTTTTATCTGTTTTTTGGCTTTTATGATAGTTATTTATTAATTAATTTTTGAGATATCTCTTTATAACAAGCTTGACCTAGCAATATAAATCATTCAAAATAAGGATGATATACATTTTTAATATTTAGCATTTTATAAGATACTCATTGCATTACGGCAATAGTGCAGTGAAGTCACTCGTGCAAATGCGTTTTAAGCGCTGTATGTACTAATCTTAATATATTTAACAATTTATATTAATGTTAGTTATTAAGTGCTTTTCTAAATTTTAAAACTTTTTTATTAAAATTAGCTTTGTTTATTTTTATAAGAAATTATAAAATTTGTATTCGACTATAACTTATTTAACAGGATGTCTCGGTTTTTAGCACAAAATAATAATATTTACACATATACTTTATAAGTTATAATTTTTATGAAAAATGTATGTTGTTTTTTTTTAATATTTTTTTTTTGTAGGCCGGTTCTAAAGCAATAGTCTTATTTTCAGGGCTACAAAATTATAAATTTATAAAAGATATCCGTTAAATGATGTTATAATACATGTTTACTTTAATCATTTGTTTTTAATATTACATTATAATATTTATTTTTTAAATTGTAGTCTTTTTCAAGATGTTAACTCCAAAATGTGTATCATAGTCGTGATGTATTGCTGACACTCTACGCACATGAGGTAAGAGCATAGTATAACATGACAACATCGTTTCCTTTGAACTACACCCACAAGACCTGTTAAAAACAGCCTCGCATTAATATACTGGGTTAGTCAAAATTGCAGGATTCATAAATAATTTTCCAAAGGGTAGAAAATATCAAAAAAATTCTATATTAATAAAAAAAAAATTCTATACAAAATTCTTATAACTAATTTTGGAATTAAAAAATTTAAATATACAGGGTGTTTAATTTATTATAAGAATTTAGATTTATTATTCCAATTGCGTTACTACTTCTCACATATTTCTTATCACAACTTACATATTATATAGGGTTTTCCAATAAGAGGTTTTATTTTGATATTAAAAAAAACGGGTATTTTTTAAGAAAAATCAATAAATGTTTAGTTCATTGTAAAGAGCAAGGTATGCCAATAACATTTGAAAACAATATCAGTCAAAAGGCCGCCACGTTTACGGTTGCAGTACCACATTTATTCATGAAATTTTCTATGACCAATTCGCACATTTGCGGCGATTGTGGAGCATTGGCATAGACCTTATCTTTTACCTGGCCCCAAAGAAAAAAGTCTAAAGGTGTTAAATCACAAGATTTTGGTGGCCAATTGTGATCACCTCTTTGAGAAATAACACGGTCAGGAAACTTTTCTTGCTTGTGTGGCACGTAGCGCCGTTTTGCTGAAAATAAACGTCGTCCACATTAATATCTTTCAATTCCGGCCATAAAAAATCATTAATCATAGCTCGGTAACGCCATTCATTCACCGTAACAGTTGCATCAGCCTCATTTTCAAAAAAATAGGGTTTACACCGCCAGCCCAAAAACCGCACCAAACAGTGACATGTTGAGGATGCAAAGACTTTTCAACAATCATTCTTGGATTTTCTTAGCCCCAAATGCGACAATTCTGCTTATTAACGTAGCTTCTGAGGTGAAAATGAGCCTTATCACTAAAGATGATTTTTTGATAAAATTTTGGATCATTTTGATGCATTTGAAGGACCCAAACAGCAATGATACGACGATATGGTAATCGACCGGCTTGAGTTCTTGTGTTAATTGAACTTTAAAAGCCTTAAGACTTAAGATTTTATGTAAAATACGGTGTAATGTCGTTTGTGGAATGTCTAACTCCAAAGATCGACAAGGAATTGACAAACCTGGGTTTTCTTCAACAAGACGGGCTACATCGGCAATACTCTCATGTGTTCTTGAGCGATGCACACGGTTTTGATTCTTCACATCACAAACTTGTCCCAACAGCTCAAATTTGTTCACCAAGTTTGCTATTGCCGGCCGAGAAGGTGCTTTACGGCGGCCAAAAAGTGCTTTAGTTTTGCGACTGTGACTGAAAATGTTTCATCATTTTTGAAGTGAATTTTAATAATTTTAATGCGTTGTTGAAGCTTGTATTGTTCTATTTTTAATAATGGCGTACTTTTTACTTGTCAAATGTCAAAAGATAATAGCTTCAAAATTGATAGCTGCTCAAATAGCCTGCTGTTCAAAATTAAACTTTTTATTGGAAAACCCTTTATATAAAATGTAAAATAGATATTGTGGTTTTATATAAATTGTCTTTTTGACCAATGATTGTTTGATTGATTTGTAGCTCAATCTGTTAATTAATAACATATTAAGCTAATAATGCTCTCAACTCTCAAATTTAAAAAATGTCATAAACTTATTAATCTATAAAATTTTAAATAATCATATTAGGTAATATAGATATCAAAAAAATTTGAAACTTTATACTTTAAAAACTAATCATTTAATTTTTAAAACATAGATATCGTATATTGTAAATTAATTGCGGAAAATAAATATTTTTTTTATCAGTTAGACTATAATAAAAAGTGTGGCTATTATATTAATAACGAGACTAATGCTGTAAAATATTTTATTTTAAATTTAACAAATTTTCCATTGTTTAAAACAGTGCTTTTTTTACAACTTTAACGGTTTGAAATCTGTTTTTTTAATGCAGATTTGACCTTGGGGAACAGATAAAGTCTCATGGTGCCAGGTCATGCAAATAAAAATTAAAAACTTAGTACAAACATTTGCACAAGCTTCTTTTTGTTTGATTGTAAAAATTGTATGCACTATTTTTGCACATATTTTTTGTATTCAAAAATTGTTTTGTAAAGTTTGCTTTTACGCATTTTTTGTTAGTTCTACGAGTACTTTATTACAGTTTCAGCAATTGCACGAATAGTTAATCGACGGTTAGATTAGACCAGATTACCAATTTTTTAACCATCTTCAACAATTTTGAATAACACTTAAGAAGTCGCGCACGCGATATACATTTATTGCCATAAACTTTTTTTAACCTTTAAGTTGTCGTTAAATTTTTTAAATTATAAGTTGTTGCTAGGTGCACTTTATGCTTCTATGGATACTTTTTTTATCAATAAATATGTGATGAATTAAAACTTTTTTTTATATCTTGCATATAAAAAACATATTTATCTTTACATTTTAAAAGTAAAAATTACTTGGTTCCTTAAAATATAGCAAAAAAACTTACAAAAATAAGAAACTTTTATTGACAGAATGACGCCGCAATTTTAGCGTAGTATTAGCGACAACTTAAGGATTAATAAAAAGTAAGTTTTCGTAGCGGTTTGTTTTATATGAAATTTTGCAACAATTTGTTGCTGTATTAAAACACTTTTTTGCAAAACTAAAAAACAAATCTTAGACAAACAAACACAACGGCTAGACTAATATGTTTATAGACACGGGAGTGGCGCCAATCAAAAGAGAAGGCTTTACGCTACACATCAATCATAATTTTGCAGATTAAACCAATTATTACTACAAAATTATATTTTTGAGTTTGGTTAAATAAGAAAAAGTTAAAGTTTAAAAACAAAATGACAGGCTTATAGATTTGAAATAAAATGTGTTAAGTTTGATTAAGAATTAATCAAATGAAATACAAAAAAAAAATTACAGAAAGTTTATTTACCGGCCAAAAATTAAAATCTGATCAACAGGATCAGATTTTAATTTTTGATTTGCTGTGGTATTGTATAATTTTAATCTTGCTTTACTGGATTGAATTTAGTACATTGGGCATTATTTTTGTATTTTGAAATTTTGGTATACAAAAAATTTAAAATTCTGTATTTTTGTTTAAAATCAACACGGTGGTAAAAAAGTTAAAGTAAAATAAATTTGCAACACTTTTTGCAGAAACACAATTTGCAAAGATGGTTATTGAAAAGCAACAACCCAACAAGAGAAGAATTTTAAAATTATCTTATATGTACATTGTACGACTTTTTTTACATTATATTGATTTTTCCTGTGATAAATGTGCTTTTCGCATGAGCTCGGAAAAAATATTGTGGTTGGGTGCGTGACTTTTTTTATTAGCTTGAAGATATGTAATATAAAACTAAGTTTATCTGAATAGTATTTTTGTAAGACTACCTTGAACCTGAGGCTATGAATGAACACAACGGGCACTCTAGCATGGTATTGTCGTTCACTAAAATAAAAAAAAACATACGTTATTTTGATTTTTATTTATTTATTATTGTAATATTGTTATATATTATTAGATTCAATCAATTAATGTAATTAGTTACAATGCCACTTCATTTTAAACGCTACAAATTTTTAAAGTTTAAAGCAAAAAACAAGGATGCCATGCTAAGGTCGGAGCGAGGGTCGCCGTTGTATCCGCACACTGACAGTGAGATTTGTCTATGAACAACAGTGTCGGATAAAACTACATTTTCCACATATAACAAACATAAACAACATGTGTACATATTGTGCAAATAGGTATTCATCTTTATTATTAATTATGGTATAGCTATAGCGCATATAGGTAGTGATACTTATCACGTTCTTGATGTATTGACATAAATCCTAAATGCAAATGAGAAAGCAATAATTAGTAAACGTAGAGATTGTATATGATTAAATTTTAATTTTATTGTAAATATAAAACATTTTATGTTCAAGTTCATATATATTTTTAAAGTAATATAATAAAAAATAATTATAAGTTATAATAATCAAATAGAAGCACTCATCTAAACTAAATCTAATCTTAACTTCAATACATCGGTAGGACTGAGTATTTTCTTATCTACTACTATATAGATGATTTCGTATCTTTATAACAGTAGAGTATGTATTAGAATATTGAAAACTACTATATACAGATGCCAATTTGTTTATATAATAGTAGGAAAAAGAAATATGCAGCCATCGAACATGCTTAACAACTGTTTGCGTTTTTTTTTACAATTTTGCCGCTGTTCATAATACTACTTTGTAATTTTGTACCGTATAATTTATTATTAGAATTTAGAGAGTAAGCAGAATAAGTATTAGTCTACTTCAATCAGTGTACTTTGGACTCTAACATTTAATTGTTGACATCAATGTAAATATAATAACATTTGGTAACAAATAAGTTATGTAACATCTTTTAGTAATTCTTCTGATTTGTGTTTTAAAAAATTAGTATAATTTTTACTTAATAATCTGCAACAAATTTTTTGCTGCAGATTTTGTTTCAATCAATTGGACTTCTAGCCTAAAAGTTTACAGAATATTTTTGTTTGTTGTCTTGTAAACATAGCTCAGTCAGTCACTGATTAGTGTGAAGTGTTTATTTCAGTACTAATTTATTTAGTTTTTTTTATTAGGTTTAGTACTTTTTGTTATATATTTACAGTTGGTACATTCATTTAAACGCTACGGTTAATAATAAGTACTTTGAAAGAACCAGTTTACCGTAGATGTATATGTTTAATAAAGTACTCGTAAAAGAAATTTGTTGTTTCAAAAAAATCTATTAATACAGACGTTGTGCTAAACGAAAGTATCCGGGAAATATTATTGGCACGTCAAAAAAAGTTGTTTGCACGATATCAAATCAACAAATCAAAATATATTTTACTGCGCCAAAATAATGCAATCTACAACAAAATAATACATTAATACGGACAACCAACCAAAACAAAACATTAATTATGCAATAATAATATGTTTATTTACTTACTTCTTTAAACTATATGTTTATTTTTTTTTGTTATTAATTATTTAAATATAAATTTATATCTTAATATATATTGAAAAAAGTTTTTAGTTTGTTATTTTGTTTACTTTATTAAAATAAATATACTATTTTGCTTTTTTGTTTTGTAATTGTTTAATTGAAAAATGATGATTTTTATTTGAATTTGCATTTACTATCAATCACGTCTTAGGTGTTTGTTTTGTGCACTGTTAAGCTAATTATTTTTTACTTTTTGCACTTTTATGTTTCTTTCTCCTTTACCATCAGTTTTAGCTACTCTTCGCTTTTATATAGTATATTATTACACAATGATGTTACCTTTTTTATTTATTTTTACTTTTGAAATTTTAACAATTAACAGTATTTCATTCACTCTTGAAGCCTTTACAACCTTCATATCTTTTATAGCTGACATTACTTTCTTTATTATAATGCTTTCACTTAAATTGTTTTTATTTACGAGCTTTTTTCTTTCTACATTTAGCTTTTCAGGTTTTTCATTTGCTTTTAATCAACTCTTTTATGTATTATTTTTATCTATTTAAAAGCTTTTTTTATCATTAATTTATTTTTTTTTTGTATGTTTTTTTATATTTATGCTGTTAATTTTTTGTTCAGTTTATTCGATTAATTCTGTTATACACCAGATTGTGCTGACCCATCCTATCTTCTTACACTCATTATCATACTATTGCTTTTGTCTTTATCTGCTTTTTTAGTTCTGTTTTAAAACCATATTTATTTTTCTTTCTTTTGTGTTGTGTTTTATATGTCCTTATTTGTCCTCATTATTGGTGTTATCCGTGGCTTCTTTTTTCTCTTCGTTTTCTTGTATTCAATAATTTTTTCTGTGTTCCATTTTTCTTCTATAACTGCTCTATCTTGTGCTAAGTTTAAAGTTTACCTATCTTGTCTTTTAATTTTTTAGTTTTCCAAAGTCCCACTTTTTTATTAGTAGTGCTTTCTTTACTGGTTTTAACTTTATATTCAACTCTGCCACAAGTATATGGTCACAGTATATATCTGCTTCTGGTACCCCATGTGCTCTTTTTACTTCATTTTTAAACCTTCCTTCAGTCATTATAAAATCTATTTGCTTCCTCTATCCGGCTCCCGGTGCCTTCTAAATCTCCTATTGTGATTTGTAAACTACGTGTTACGTACCAGCTTTTTATTTGCAAAATTCTGGCATTCTAGTTTTCCATTACAATATTGCAACAATCTCGCCATTTTTCTACTATATACTTTTTCTATTGCATCGTCTTCATAACTGCTTATAGGCATATGAACTTGAATGATTAGTATATAGCATATTATTGTGCCGCGGTAATCTTTATTGCTATCACAGTAATATAACACTTTGCTCACACACTTGTTATACAAGTCTTACTCACCTCATTTTGCCTTTTTTTCTACTAAAATAGAACTTTGCATTCTCTTCTATAATGTCTAGTTTATTTTCAACATTTCACGTCTTAAGTTTTCTAGTATCTCAGCTATTTTCAGGCACTTGTTCTTTTCCATCTTTATACCGTCAATCCCGATTAATTTATCCGCTTATATGGGTAAGAAATTATCACTAGGGCAAAAAGATGCTTAAATTTTCTACTCGCTTGTCCGCTTTCCGAAGAGACCGTTGGCACTTAGTAGAAAAGTGACTTCTTATGCCGGAAGTTGTTTAGTCGCCATTGCCTCGTTAGTAGTAACAGGTTGCACCGCCTAAAAGTGAGGTTGAAAAATAGGATAATGGCAGACAAAAGCATTATCAATGTGTGCAGAGCTCCGTTAAACATTTGTGAGGACACTTTCATTAAGATATTCATCGTTTATTTCAAAAGTTAAAATAAGTTTATTTGATTGCGTACTTATTAGTTATAAAAACTAAAAGTTACTTCATTTTGTATGATTATTTTTGAATGTTGTGATTTTTTTAAAATATGTTATGTTATATATGTGTATTTTGTGAGCTTTAAATAAGCATTAATTTAGGTTGAACTTAATTAAATTTTTTAGATGTAGTAGGTAGTCTTAAGCGTAGAAAATTAACGTTTTAGTAAAAATAGATATACAAATTTAAAAATTGTATTTTGCTTAAATATCATCATTATAGTTAAAAATGTATCTCTAGATAACTTATATCAAATTTGCCAACTGTCAATTTGTAAATTATAAAACTGACCTTTGCATTCATATAGCATCTTTTATCTACAGTACCACCCAACTTTAAATATCTAATATAAATGAATATAAAGTTTGTTATTTTAAGTTATTAAATTTTTAATTCATATTAATGCATTATATAATTAAACTGATAAAAGAATTATATATTTGAATTAACAAATTTCAGTTTTTTTTCTTTATACATCTAATATTTTTTATAGTAAATATTGTGTTGTTTCAAAATCTTTCTTGCCGCCTTTTAGAACTGAATTAATTTAAGCCAAAGGTGGGTCATGTTTGAAATAAACAACTTATCTATAAATATATTATCAGTAAGAAAATATGGTTTAATACTGGTGGGGCAGACAAGATATCTAAAGAAATTTGTTAGTACGGCGAGAGTTCAAATGCTACGGAAGCTACTGAAGGCTCCACGTAGCGCGTGTTAGTGTTTGTGCAGTTTTTATTTAAAATTCAGAGTACTACAGTGCATAGACGAATGTTCGCTGAAAGTTTCCGCGTTTCTTTAGGTATAGTTTAAAATTAATTGTTTGTAACATTTTATAGACATACTGCACGATCAGGTATTTTTTTATTATAATATTTATTTTATTGTTTTTATTTTATTGTATTAACAAATTGTTTGTCACCTAGTTTGTAGAATGTAATTATTAAATTACTTTTGCAAACTCAACTCAACTCAAGGAATCAAATTAGTCTTGAATAAATGGTTTTTTATCTTTTTTTCCAACATATTTAACAGCGATCACAAATATAATAATAAACATTAATAATTACTCAGTTAAGAAAACAATAAAAACGGTATCATTGTTTTTATTATTTTCTGTGATTAAATATAATAATAGCTAATGATATTTGTTTATTATTTGCATACTTAAAATTATATAAATATATATTTATTTGTACTTTTGTCATTTGAAAAATATATGTACAAGTTAAAATAAAAATTACAAATACAAAAAAAGGTTATAGAAATTAAGATCATTTATTATGAATGAAATGAGGTTTTGTATGTTTCTCTGAATGTTAAAAATTAATCTCAAAACTCATTTTTGATAAATGAATATTTTCTATTTCCTGCATTTTCCCAGACAACATTGCAACACATATGCGAGTATATTAGACTTTAGTCATAGTATTATTTATTAATATATTTTGAACACAATCTAATTGTTTATCTAAATATAGGTTCTCATCAAAGTATATACTCAAATATTTGGTTAACTGCAGATATTCAATATTTATTTATTTATTACAATCTTTATTTATCATTTTAATCAGATAAAAAGGCGAAGTTCAGCTATTAAGCTGCTCTTCCACTTAACCCTTAAATTTTACAATAAATTTAAATATATTAAATTAATACTACATTCTAAAACCACTGCTTCTCCATGTTCTCTATCTTTTTAATAATCTTAGTGTTGCTTCTTTTACCATTTTAGTATTTTCTATACTCTCCAGTACTTAATAATTTGATAAGAAATCGAAAATATGTCAATATGACAGAACTGATTTTTTTTTTATATCGGTAATATCTTCTACAAGTATTTGATTTATCTTTCTATTGTGAAAATATATACCTAGTGGTTTCTCGGTATTAATAAGTTAATTTGACACAAAGTTTTGAAATTTTGCATTACTGTTGTAATTTTTGATATAAATGCCTCCGGATTTTTTGCTTAGAGTGCTTACATATTATCTTCAAACATTATAGTTTTACTAGAATAAATAATAATGGCCTCAATACCAAACCTTATGAGATTCCTACATTTATATTAAAATCAGTTGATGTAACACCTACAGTTCTGATACATAATTTTTAAATTTGCATATATAAAATTATAAATTCTAAAAATACATGTAATTGATTTCAAAACAGTCAAAGGTACGAAATATGTCAAAAAAATTTCTAGTACATATTTGCTGTAGATGTAGATCTGCCTATTTTAAATCAATTATATCTAGAGATGATAGAAATGATACTATTTCTATTAAAAAATACAGCTATAATTTTGTTAACATAATAGTTTTGTACGTTAGACTTACTCCAGGAAACTGTCTAGTTTTTAACATGGACTTTCTTCTGCAAGGTTTCAAGGTCCGGTTGCATTCAAGCGCAGTGCTGCTGATGTTGCTATTTATTTGACATAGATGTCTAGAGATGGTAGACACAGCATTGCTTCTATGGCTGCAGTTGGCATCGTGTGCATGCCGCCTGTTACTTAGACATTGCAACTAATTTAGTTGGTTTGTAGATTTTTAGTTTAGTATTTGGCCACCAAATTAGTGCTTTATAGGTGATCGTAGATCTTATGACAGCTGTGTAAAGTTATACTAGACAGTCTATATTGCCAAAATGATATTTAACATCTCATGAGGTGTGGCTCATATGTGAGCTTGTTGTCAAAGATCACACCCAGGTATTTCACTTTGGCTGACATTGTTAGTGTAGTGTTTAAAAGTTATGGTATTTTCTATTTTTTTTTTTAGAAGAGTACCAGTTTTGTTTTTTGAGGGTTAACTCTTAGTTTTGCCACTTAGCAGAATTGATATGTTATTTGCGTAGTCAATTGTGTAGAGACTTTGGTCATTGAGTTATTGAATTAGGCTGTTTACTGTATTCTATAGTAGTAGTGATAGCACCCCACCTTGAACAGTCTTTGGCAACAATTTTTCTGATTATTGTATTTCCTACATTAACTGTTACAGTTCTTTTTTCTAGTATGTGTTTCATCCATCCATTAGTTATCGGGTTAACGCTATGTGTTGTGAGGGCTATTACTATTGTGTGAAAAGTGGTTTATTTAAATGCACTTTTGGTATCTATTAATGCAGCAAGGGAATTTTATCTTGTAGTAGTCTTTTGATTTAGTCTGTTGCACGGTACGTGTAGCGCCGATTATGTAGGTGTTTGAGTGTTTTCAGAAGAAAAGACGTGAGACTTACCGGGCGGTAGGATTTAGCCAGGGCGATATCGCAGCTTTTTGGTTTTGTATAAATAGAACTTTTACTTCACTTCATGCTATAGGGATGTAGCAAAAGACGATGTATGCCTAATAGATTTTTATCAGATAAGTAAAGATGATGTTCTTGCCTTATTGTAAAAAACCAAGACAATCTTAACAAATCTTGGTGCCTTATATGGTGAAAAGTTTCTGATTGTCTATGGTTATGCGCATTTCTTACAAAAGGTGGTGAGCCAATCCCAATTGTCCTTTGTTGGGTTGCATCATCAACTAACTTTTTTTGTCGGTACAGCCTGGGAAATAGAATTCTAAAATAGGGGCGTCGCTACATACTTTAGCGTTCCCTACAAATTTCAAATATGTTGTTCCTGGTTTTTAAGATTTATGAACTTCTAAACTCTCAAAAGGCCTCCTTGCTTGTTAGTTTTGGGTTTTGGCAGGGCTTGTGATTTATGTTGTGTGTATGTTCTATTTTAAATTTTATTTATTTGTAATTTGACATTGAGGCCGACGTTGATACATGCAAGTTTTTGATTTTGTTTGAAATACTTATACTTGCAAGTGTAGTATGTATTACAGTCTGGCTGCGAGATGTTGGTTCAACGTTTAGTATTTCTTATTTTCAGGTTAGTACTGACAATAAAACTGTGTAAAAGTTTAGTCCTGTCGTTTGTGTCTTTGTTCTTATACTATGTGGTGGGAGTTCAGGTGGTTTATATTGCCAGCTATAAAATACTGCACCAACTTCTCAATAGATGTTGTTTGAAGAGGTGTAACGTACGCCAACTATGCGTATGTCAGAATGGTGTCTGCTTTTAGTCCTATCAATACTAGTTCAATGGCATCGGGAGCAAGGAGTGGTTTTTGTCCGCCTAGGTAGCAACAGTTACATAGAGGTGTTTAGATACAACATTTTTGTAGCTGCTTGATACTTTTTTTAAAAAGGTAATTTTTAGGCTTGGCCAAGATTCCTTTGCTTTCTTAGGTTATTTAAATGTAAGCTTTGAAATGGGTCAGCAAAACCTTTTCATTTGTTCTTTTCATTCTAAAGGTGTTTCTTTGTTCAGAGGCTTGAGAGCTTAATTTTGTTGAGGAGGTTTTTAATTTGGTTTAGACAGATGTTGTTATCCTTGCACTAAAGATGCCAGTTCTGCAGCGGTTATTTGCGTTTTCTTTTGTCTTTTGACTTTAGCATCACATTTGAAGACGCGCCCGCTACATTTTTTATTAAAATGTTTCAAAAACCAGCAAAAGTAGAAACGACAAAATTTAATTATCAGAATTACCAGAGAAGTATAGTCTTTGGAAATGGTACTACATACAAAACTATTAAGTATGCAGTTTGTTACGCACCCCGCCCATACTAAGGTCTTACCTTGGCGGTCAAAAATAATTTAGTTTTAAACTTCCATTAAAAAAACAGGCCAAAGTGAAGTGTTGCCAGGCCTTGGTGTACATGTGGCAATAGTGTACATTTTGAGATTATTTATTATTTATTATTAATACGTTTATTTCTTGCCTTTTGGCTTTAAAAATTACATTTACAAACATATTTATAACCCAAAATAAAAAATCATAATTCTTATAAAATTAACCACAACTAAATTTTTTTCTTTTCTGTTTGTCTACTTTTTTTCTTTGTTTTTTTACTGCTCTCATTTATTCTATCCCTCTTTCGTCTTTTTTTAGTATCTTTTTTTTCCCATCTGCTCTTCTCTCATTTTGTTACACTCTTTTAACATGTGTTCCATAGTTATCTTAGACTCTCCGCACATTCAGCACATAAATCTTCTGCCATACAAAATCTTGTCACTCGTTTTTCATTACCACATCTGAATCTTGCAATCATCTTTTTATCATCTTTACTGTATCTATCACTTTCTAGGTACATTGGAAGTTCACTTTCTATAATATGTTCATAATTTGCGTTGTACCTAGACTCATTCTCTCGTATTCTCCTTTCTTGCTTTTGTATATCTCTATCTCTTTTCATAATTTTGTGCTATGTCTTTCTCTCAGATTCTCTCATTCTTTCAATTTCTTGATTAGCATACCCATTTTTATTGTAATAATTGATCTGATCTTCCATAGCTTTCCATTTCTTGCTCTCATTTTCTCTTTCATGCATTCTTGTAAGATTTTACATTCGTGTCTTTGTCTCATTCTTTCTTCATACTTCATTGCTCTTTTTCCTGCTTCTACTCTTAACTTATCTTTTTTGACTTTCTCCAGCACAATATATGCTTGAGTTTCTTTGTTTAAACCTAGCATCCATCTCCAATATTTTACCTGTATTGTTTCTAATTTTTCTTGTTCTTTTCATCCTCATATTTCTGATCCATACAATATCATATTCCTAACTAAACTATCAAACATTAAACCTTTTATTCTCATACACTCAAATTTTCTTCCACTTATTCTCCAAACTTGCCCCACTACTTTATTTGCCTTTCGAGCCATTTCTTTAATGTGCTCACTCTCACTATCATTTGTGCAAAAAACATATAAAAAATATTTAAAAGATTTTACTTTCGTAATACCTTGCCCATTCCATTTCCAGTCCTCCGCTTTTTTTCTTCCACCCCCCTTTCTGAACACCATAATTTTTGTTTTTTTTACATTAACTTCTAAATTTTTTTTTTTCTAATATATTTTTCTAAACTTTTCATTATTTCTTTCATTTCTTTGGCTTCTTTTGCCAGTATTACCATGTCGTCGGCATATGCTAGCGACCACACTTTTTCTCTATCAACTACTAGATTATTTATTATTATATATTTAATTTTGTAATAATTATTCAATGTAACTATGTGTTACATTGGTAAAATAATTATCAAATTTTATTAAACTTTTTTGCTAAAAGTCAATATAAAGGTCTTAAAATATTGACTATTCCTCTTCGGACATACTGTATAGGTTTTAAGAACTACGTATAAATCTTAATATATGTAAAAAGAAACAATTATATAAACTTATGTAAACCGCTATAGTTTTTAAGCTATTTAATATTTTATTTAAGATATTTTTATGGATTCAATAACGTTAAACTTATGGTATTTTTAACAGTTATTATTGTTATAAATGACTATTGGGGATAGTAGAATTTAGAGATATAAGATAATTCCTATATCAAACACCATTTGACGCGCTAACTAGGTAATATAAAAAATCTGTTAATTAATTTTGGTTATATAGATACTTTGAAAGATGTATAAACAACATGTAAAAATACAAATTAAGGATGATTTAGATATAGATGCGTTATTTAGTTTAGTATTTAATACGGTTGTTTTTGGATTTTGACTTGGAAATAGTATGACGTTAAAGTTTAGTTTAAATTAAAATTAGTATGTTCGGAATACCCCAGTCGGATATTTTCCAGATATATATTTTCTGTTGTCAAAAAAGCTATTAATAAGACGTATAGCGTTAAGTGAAGAAAATAAGTCGGGACCGACCAATCCGAAAAGTTTTTTCTGATATCATTGTTATTCACCCACATCTTTCTATTACTTAGTTTAGATATTAAATTAAAATTAATGAATATAAAATTAAATTAAACATATTTAGCATATAATATTGCAAACTATAATTTCAACTTTTACTAAAGAATCATTTATTCTCATCATATCACTTTTTGTAATATTACATTGCAAACATGTTTTCTTTTAAATTTAAAACATTCACTAACATCTAATTTCCTTCATAAATTGTTAAACATTAAATGTGACTTTATATTATACTGGCAAGCATCTGAAGTTTCCTGCTTTTAAATATGTTTCTTATTTCAGATGGGACAGGAGATATCAATTTTTCTTCTGGCCTTGCTATGCCTAGGCCACGTGTTTACACAACCGTTTGATTTTGACCCGTCTGCTACTACCACTCAACCCAGCAAAGTACAATATTGCGGGCCACAGCTATCGAAGGCTGTATCTTCTATCTGTAAAGGAAAGTATAATACGATTGCTTCTGTTATGCAAGGTAAATTTTAATTTAAATATTAACAATAAAAGTATAATTTTAGTTATATTATGTAAACAATTTTAATACAATATATTGTATTATTTAGCATCCCGCAACACAGATAGTCATGATCTGAAATATCCGTACAAACGAAGAGCTGAAGCTACATCGATATTTCGCCATCAGAGGAGGAAACGAATGGGAGGGCTTTCAGACGAATGCTGCAAAAAACCATGCAGTTATGAAGAGCTAAAAACTTTTTGTGCTCTGATGTAAATAGTGCGACTTATAATAATTATATAATAAATTGTGATATATTAATTAGTACATAAATTATACGTGAGATTGTAGATGGAATTGATTGTGATCTATTAATTCTGTATTATAATTGATAATGATTATGCAGATATGGTGATATCAATAGTAAATGTCATATTATTATAAAATGTCCAGTGACAAATGTGTATGTGTATTTTATATCCTAGTCATTATATAACAAATGTCAACGTACATTTTAACACAACAATAATTTTGATTGGTTTGTCGTTATTATAAAAAAATATGTGACCTGTAATTAAAATTTAAGGATTGTATTACTTATAGTGCTCTTCAATGATAATATTACGAATTGGTGGCCATCAAAAATATCTCATTGAAACTGTGTTATATTATTTTATTTATATGTATGTATGTACTTGGTGGCCTTGTGATAGTTTAATTTAGATGTACAGACTATTATATTTGTTATAATCATAAAATAAATGTCTTGGTTTTACAGAAGATATTTGTTATTTGGTTACATGTGAAAAAGAAAATATAGTCCGAAGGAAGTATAGTCGTAACATCACAAGAAGAATACTGGTTCCATATTTATAGAAGATGTAAACACCGTTCTTAGTATGTTAAAATATTTAATTGGTCATGGGAAATATATATACATACAAAGAGAGCAGTCGTAGAGGTCACCACTCTTTAATTTCTTAAAGAAGGCGCTTACAGATCCTAAAATTAATTAAAAAAAAAATCAATTAAAAATTGATAAATTTAAATATTGTTGTGTGCTCATTGAAAGATAATTTCTGTTATGTTTGTGCAAAAACGTTTGCTCATAGACGATCAAGCCTAAGAGTTCTGTTTTTCTAATGTAAATTATGTTTTCTTATATTTTGTAAACGGTCTACTGAAACAAAGTAAAATTGCTATCCTTTATCAATTTATGAAAATGGTTGTATTGTAGTTTGATTACAGAACATTATACAGATTCATGACTATTGTAGTACAATTTTTGTAGCATAAATTTGAATAAACAATTATAACAATCATAGTAATAATTTTAACTTTAGAAATATAACTATAAGCATTTATTAAAATCAATTTTGTATATTTTTTAATTAGGCTATGATTTAGTATCAAATTTTAAAATGCCATCTAGAAAGCTTTTTTCAAAACTCCAAACTAACTTTTTTAATCTATACTATATAATATGCAATTTTGTATTGGCTATTTTCATATAATAATCTCGTAACGTTTTTGTTCTATTTTTCCATTAGTTAAAATAATATATTGAAAACACGAAATTAAACCACTTCTGAAGTTATTTTCTTACATAAAATCTTAAATCATTAACAATATTATATTTACAAAATGCAACTTCTGCTAGATGAGTCGAGCTTTGAACCAATTGGTTATCGAGCTGCAGGAAGAAAAGACTAGGTGAGACGTGGCCAACAGTCACGCGTCGTAGATTGAGTCCTGCCAACTAATCAGCCATACAAAAGAAATGTTGAAAAAAATATAAAACATTAATCACGTGTTATCTATAGTTAACAACACTAACTAATGGTACTAGCAAATTTATTTATTTTCCGTTGGTAAAAAAAATAACAAGTATAAACAACCTAGCGTGCGTTGGCTTAAATAAAATACTGTATAAGTTACAACCTATAATTACAGTTTAATTTTGTGGTACTGTCCTGGATGTTTATAAATTCCTATTTAGTTTTAAATGGCACAAAGGTCTTCAAACGCTCTATGTTTGAAGCATACAATAATATAAAATGTCATTCACATTGATATTTATTATGGGAATTAAATAAGCTGAAATATATTATACTAAATAGATTTAAAATAGTATTAAAAAAATTGCAAACTTTTGAATAATCAACATGAAAAAAGGTTTACGACTATGGCAATAAAAAAATATAAAATATTAATTTTAATACAATTTTGGTTTGCTCATTAGTTAAATCTGCTGTCCTCATTTTATTTGATTTACTTGCAAACCATATGTGGAAAAAAATACTACACTCAACAATTTAATTCAAATTTAAATCAAAAGTGAAAGCAGCCACAATTAAAAAGTGTGCATTTTTGAGCTACTAAGAAAGTAAATTTGTACTAGGTTTTATTAGATAGATTCTGATTTAATGTTTTTTATATTTAAAATAACTTCTGATATTTCCGTTGCTTGACTTTCGTTAGCGCTGTTAATCATACATGTTAAATGTTACAGACGCTATAGCCAATTGGGAATTAAGAAAGTGTGCGATGTTGCCTACTGTTCGGTTATATCCAAATCCAGCGCCGTAGCTAAGGCCCCGCAGACCCCGCAAGCCTCAAGAATTAAATAACCAAATTAATACATTGATCAGTGATCACTATTGTTATTTAATAAAAGTAATAATACAAAATTTTTATAAAACAAAAAAATATTGTTTAATTTAGTATATAGTATATAGAGTATCAAGGGCCAAAAATAGGCTTAGCAGCCCGCCGCTTTTAGCAGCACGAACAAGCACGAGTTACACTCGATAATTTTTTACCTGCCCCAATTAAAAACATTATTTTCAATGTTTATTATTATAACTTGTCAGATTTTAAGGTATGACGTCTACATATGATATTTTAATTCACAGCAAATCAAATATC
Source organism: Tachinus rufipes (assembly GCA_963932245.1). Lineage (NCBI taxonomy): Eukaryota > Metazoa > Arthropoda > Insecta > Coleoptera > Staphylinidae > Tachinus > Tachinus rufipes. The sequence continues at coordinate 61,868,157 of OZ010745.1, read as the reverse complement.
GCGAATAACCGAAAAGGCCAATGAGCATAAATTGCCTTTTTGGCCCGCATATTTTTTTGTATACGTATTTGTTTGTTTCACACGTATGTGATTTGTTTTCGGTTGCAACTAAAAACAATTGAAACTTTTTCACACATACACGGTTCATATTGACTTTTGTGTTTTTTTCCGTACACAGGCTCAGTAGTAACCATAATGAAGAGAAGTCAAGTTGTTGCCATATTGTTTCTCTATAGAAGAATAAAAAAACAAAGGAGGAATACTAGAAGTCATTGGGAGCACCTTCTCATCACTTTACGTGGGAGTATTTGGTGCTATACTGTTTTTATTAGGTACCGAATACAAACCAAAAAAGAACCGAAAACAAACCAAAAACAAAACAAATCGAATGGAACCCCGGAGTTAAAAAAATATTTTGAAGTATAATACAAACAAGATAGGGGCCTCAAGAAAATTCTTGCGGAAAGGCCAGAATTTAAAGCTACGCCACTGCCAAATTCAGCTAAAGTATTTAAATATTCTTGACTTTCATAGCAGTTTTCCAAAATATCATAATTATTATTACTCACAATAACACTATATGTTACTAAATTGTTATGATTATCATATCATTCCTGAAATTGCAAACAAATTCAATACGGTGTTTCTTAACTAGAGGCAAAAAATAAAACATTTATATATATGTACACAAATATATTTGTCTATTTTGTTTTGTTTTCGAGATAATCGAATAATACACAGTATTTAGAAAACTTTTTATTTAGCAAAATTTAAGTAAAAAAACATTTGTAACAGTAGTAACAATAAACAAAACAATATTACTTTAATAAATTCTCGAAAAGGCCACCATGACCGTTGATGCAAGTTTGACAACGCACTAAAAGAGAATGATAAACTGCTTCAAAATCTTTTGTGTTCTAAATGTGCAATGCAGCATTTGCAATTTTTTCTTGTAGCTGCTCCACGTTGTTTATTTGCTCTCCATAAACCTATTGTTTTATGTGTCCTCACACATAAAAGTCTAATAGATTTAGATCAGGAGATCTTGCAGGCCAGGTTACTAGACTTCTTCTGCCTATCATTAAAATTATTGTTGAAACATCAAATTGCCCAACATGGGGCGGTATTACATTGTGCTGGTACCACCACATCTTGTTTAGCAAATTTTTCATCTGATTTTTTCTTGAGAAATTCTCCGTATGAACCAGCATTTAAATGAGATGATAAGATTTGAATTGGCAGTAGTTGTCTATTAAAAACTCATGTGTTAATATACTTTTTATCGTTGCATCTTTAAATTATTATTTTTCAGTTTATGTAGTAGTAGTAAAGTAACGGTTTATGGTCCGTTATAATCGTAAAATAATTTCTGTATATTATAGCCTAAATTGTTTGCATGCATATATTATGTCAAATTTTTTTTTTTTTAATAGTAGAGTACTTTATTTTACTTTTACTTAAAGTACGAGATGCATACGCAACAGCTTTGTCTTTACCTACTGTTCATTGACCAAGAACAGCGCCGATAGCATAATTGCTAGCGTCTGTGGTGATTATGAAAGGTTTAGTAAAGTCCGGGTATTGTAGTATCGGGACGTTGCTCAAATTTTTGCAAGTTTTAAAACATTTTTTATACTCTTTATTAATTATGACTTGTTTACTTTTTGCCAAATATTTAGTTATAGGTTTTAATAATTTTGCATAATCTTTGACAAATCGTCTGTAATAACCTAATAGTCCAGTAAATGATTTAATTTCAGTTTTCGTTTTAGGAATAAGATACCTTTTTTGGTTTCTATTTTTATAGGGTCTGGTTTTACTTTTTTATCTGTTATCAAATATAAATTTAATAGGATATTCGTTAAAATTAGTTATTTCTATTAACGATACGTTTTGATCTATATTTATTAAGACGTTTGGTAGTTTGACACTTTTTGTTAAGATTAATAATTAATAACTTTTAGAAGTTAATTGAATTATAGGTTTATTTAAATAAAAAGAAATTTTTGTATATCTTGTCTCAAATATTTCTTTATCATAATCTAATTTAGCTTTGAATTTTGATAATACATATATACATACATATACATTAAAAATTTCATAAAAATCAACTATACTAATAATGTAATTGATCTAGATCATTAAATGTGTCTAAGCTAAAAATTTCAATTTTGTAATAATTTTTTGTTATGCCGTGCATGGTCTTTATTTCATAAGGTTCATAAATTAAAAGAAAATAGAAAATATTTTTCAACTAATTTTGGGAATATTACTGAAGTAGAGACACCTGTATCTATTAAAAATTTTGCATTGTCTAATTTGGGTATCTACTTGAACAGGCTGCGGAGACGAGACAAGAGAAAATCTTAATAATAATCATCTTTTTCATTTGGAATTTTGTTTTCAACAGTTTTTTTTTTCATATGTTTCTTTGTTATTAGGTATGTCGTACTTGTTTTATTTTTGTTTCTGTGCATTAATGATCTAAAATTTCTACCGGTTGGGCTTGGTTCCATCGTTTTATTTAAAAAAATGTTGTTTTAACAAGAAATTAATTTTGAGTTGCAAGTACTTTCACAGGAATAAAAAATGGTTGTTGACCGTATTTATTATTATAGTTTTGATGATTAGTTTGAGAATTTGTTAAAGTTCTGTCTGCGGATTTTATCAAATGAGTTTTAGGTATTCTGGGTCATACTTTTGGAGAATTAGTTTAATTAATTTGTAAAGGTTCTTTACAAAGATAAAGATATAACCAATTTTGTCTTTCGAAAACATAAGCTATTGTCGTTTCTAAGCTTGTGGGGTTTTCATTATGAATTACTTTGCCGAAACTAGAATATTGCGTTAGGATTCTCAAATAAGTCTGTAAAGCTGTTTTCTTATATAAACGGCATTTCATTTGTCTCAAATTCTATTTACAAAGCTAAATGGATTTTTATCTCTTACAGGGGTTATTTGCATTAAATCGACAAATGAATTAATTAAATTTTGTAAATTAGTGTTATCAAATTAAACAGAAATAAATTTTTCTACCGCTTCAATAAATAAAAGTAAATCTACCAGATTTTCATCAAAATTAGGAATTGCATTTACTTTAGTAGGTGTAATAGAAGCTTGTGTATATGCATGGCATAAGGCATGTTTAGATTTATATTTAAATCTAATTGATTAAAATTATTAATTAACAAATCAATTTTGAAAAATGTGGAAACAATAGATTTTTTACTTTTGGTTTATAGAGCAAGTAATTATTAATATTGCTGGTTCACTTGTAGAAATAATTATTCGGTGTTGTGGGTTGGAGTTGGCCAATTTTAGGCGTCTCCGGGAACACGGCGTGGTGAGCGCTTACTGGAAATAATGATACCGGTAACGGTTCTTGTTGACTCTGGGAAATGTTATCCGCTGGTCCTGGGACTTGACAATTACTAATTTTAGGATTCTTGCTCTGTGCGTATTTTTTTACTTTTTGTGTCACTAGTAGAGTCCTTTTATTTTGAATTTAATGTTATGAATTATAACCAGCGATGTTAACAATATTTATTTATTTATGAACAATTTAAAATCGTGTGGTAACTCTGAAGAAAGGGTATAATATGCCTACCGCAACTAAGCCTTTTGCTATTATACCATTCCTTATCAGTAACAAGAATGTGCGATATGCGCTTTTCTGATATTGCACCTGTTGAGGGTGCTGACTCCTATATGTTCTTGAAGTTTTAGATGTGCTGACACATAATTTGTATATTTTTAATGCCATCTCTTGTGAACATAAATTTATAGCTCCACAATATTAAACTAAAAAAGTTAGGATCTTGATGTCGTTCAAAAAGTTATTGAGAAAATGCAAGTCGTTGTGCTGCGTTGTCTAGTTGTAAGTGTTGTACTTTTTGATAATGATATGGGTAAAAAATTTCTTTATTTAAAGTTTTTCCAGACAGAAGCGGAAAGTTGCCTAACGCTGACCACTGGTTTATCAAAAACTGCGTCAACTATTTGTTTTTTTTCTGCCCCAGTGTGATGTTGATGTGGCCTCCACTACAACAATTTTCAATTCCAAATTCACGGAGGCTTCAAAATACGCGACGAGAAGGTTGGCTTTGGTCGGAAAATATTAATGGAGACTCGCGACATGCAGCTAAGGCATTATCATTACAGAACTTCTGACATAATATGTAAGTTATAAATAAAATTCTACTTTAAACAAACATGGAATTTTTTTTTGCAGATCTCCAAAGCATTTGATAACAAATCTTATTAACCAACTTTATAGTATAGTTCTTGATTACAAGTTTGTAAATCTCATTAATACTTTTTTTGACATTAGAAAAATTATAGTTAGAATTCAATGCTGGTGTTCCTCAAGGTTCTTGTCTTTTGTCGACTTTATTTTTGATTTACATTAATAAACTTCTTCAATTAACCAAAAGCTCTATTTATAGTTTTGCAGATGATAGCACCCATCATATTTTATAAACAATAAAACATAATTACAAATCTATAAAATAAAATTATATGTCACTATTCATTTTACAGGTAAAACCTATTTTAAGCGGTTTTTTCACATTTTAATTTAGCACTTGGTAGTTGTTTTTTGATTAACATGGTCTAATTTGAATTGAATTGTACTTTGACTTAATATTACGTATAAAAACATAATTTAATAATTAGGTTTTAAAGATATAGTCGTGATTTATATATTTGTCAACTAGTTTATTTTAAGATTTTTTTATTTCAGTAAAATACCAATAACAAGTAAATTCTAACAAAGATATTAATACATGTTGGTGATTTCTACACCAAAATTACAATAATATTTGATACTCATTAGTTATTAATTATGTTATAATATACATAGTATTTATATGTCGTAGTCTTTTAGTGCAATTACTCGCTTTATAAAAAGTCCAGATAGTTTAAAAAACGCTGCTACATAGTGAAATAAACTATTACATTAAAAGTCAAGCTTTGCCTAAGATAAAACCGTGTTGAGCTAAACTTAATTAAATTAAAAGAAGCTAGACTATCATAAGCTAAGTTAGCAACAAAAAGTTATATAATTTGTCAATTAACACCTAAAATTGTTACAGTTTTTATGTAAACATTACTTATTTTACTATGTGGTAGCGTTTCACAAACGTCTAGTTTTTTTTTATATAGCGGTCAATTACGCCAAAACATACACAAATACAAACGGCCCTGTTTCAAATAAATCCAGATCTTATTAAAATTCCAAAATATGGCAATAGTAAATATTATCAAAGTTAAAAATAAAAATATATGGTGATCAAAAAAATTATATCAAGTTTTTATTATAGACGTCCAAAATGTAATTTTAATTTTAATTTTCCAAAAATTGTTAATAAAATAAGTAAGTACTTATTATTAAAAAACCAGAAGTTATATTTAGGAAGAGAATATAATGAATAATATTTATACCTCATATAACAAATCAATTGAGATGAAGCGCTAACACATTAATAAAATTTTTAAATTTGACAATGCCTATTTTATATAGGTTATTTATATTTATTTATGACTTTGTAGGATTTGAAACAGCCTCGTCCGTTGTATTATAATTTCTTTATATTTTACAATATATTTAGCGTCTGGTAATACTTTATAATCTTCATTACATTTTTGTACATGTTATCGCTTTATAGAATTACATAATATATAAATATACTGTTTTTACAAAATAACCATTCACATAAAGTTTACTGAACTATTATTAATTAACATTCAGATATCAAAAATACTGGAATACCGCCATGTCAATGTAACATGTAATAATAAAAAACAAAATGAAATAAAAACATTTTAAAACATAATTTAAAATTTTAAGTTACATATTTGTTTTAAACTGGTGTGCTTTATATTTATATTAGTTTATACCGCTTCTGCCATTTTATTGTCATAATAAGGTGGTGGTTGCTCAACGTGCATCACATTTTCAACATCTTCAATGGTTCGAACAATATGATTTGGGTTTCGTGGATCTAATAGTTGATAGTAACTAAGGACACATAACCATATATACCAACCCAATGCTACAAAAAATAATTGTTAGAACATAATTAATTTTTTAGACTATTGTATTTAGACTTACCACATCCTAATAGTAAAATTATTAAAATTGGAGCTTGAAACATAAATATTGCAGATATTAGAGTAATTATTGCTAGGACGAGACATTCTAATATCAGATAAGGCATCAGGAATACTCTATTTTCCTAAAACAAAAATATTGAATTAGGGTACGTAAATTCATTTATTACTATAAAAATGTTTTATCATAAAGGAAAGAATGAATACTAATTAATAAATTTATTATTCTTCTATAGACTATTGAAAAAATCAAAATAAGATTTATTGATACTTTTAAATAACAACCCGGTCTATTACTGCCAATAGCGCATACATAACATAAATAAGTATTAAAATATTTTAAATCAATAAAAACATATTTGCATAAAAAAATAAATTACATCGCAGAAACGATTGCAACTTTATTCCGAAATAAGTGACACTGGCACTGGAGTGAACACAAATTATCAGGTAGTGTGCTACAAATTTTGCAGTTAAACATAACCTCTATTTATTTGTTGACATTTACTAGAATTTATTTTATGTTTCATGATCCTTGATTATTATTTTAATTGACTTTTATAACGGGATATATGAAATTAAATTAACAAACTACATTTGCATTCAATTTGATCATGGTATTTTTGTCACCAATGATAATAAAATAGTTTTTTTAGATGCACTGAAGTTTAGTGATCTTTAACATCCATAATACTGTATTAATTTACAAAGTTTTAAATTAATTAAATTATATATTATAATAATAGATTAGGGAATTCCCTAGATATCACTAGATTCCTTGCCATCAACTTAAGAAAAAAAAAAATCTAGTTCAGTTAACCGACGTATGATACAACCCAAGCGCCGTTGAACCAAGGTCAAAGTTGACTCCCCAGTTAGTTGAACCTGCAGTTAACTACATATGGTGCAACCGGGCCTAAATTAAAACATTGGCCGACCGTCTTGCATAAAAAAAATCAATTACAAATTAATATTTTACGTTATTTTTAGAATTTATATTATTCATATTACCGTTTCTTCTTTTTTATCAATTTTATTATAATACTAATTCATTATATTATTTCATTAACATAACTATACACATGGGCAGAAAGACACGCATTGTATAGTACAATAGATGCTGATAAACAACTAATACCTTGAACTTTTTTGAACAAACAAGAAATTTAACTTTGAAATGAATACTATATAAAAAAAACAAAATATAAAAATAGAATAAGCAAAAACAGTACCAAGTTTGTGAAATTGGGAACTGTTTTCAGAAAAATATATAATACAAAATTAAACAATAGACATATGCTAAAAAATGCAACAAATATAGTAAAATTATAATGCATATAATAACAAACTAATAAATCCATAAAAAAGCTAACTGGTAAATACGTAGATTGTCACAATACAGTTTTACTTTAAAAAATATTAGATAACACTAATCTTCCAACCAAATTTGACAAAAAACTATATTTTAACTATATTCCTTAATCTATTGTAAAATAACTGTCAACAAAATTTACTTTGGAACGTAAGCATATAAACAGAAGTACAAATAACGCATTATTGTCTTGACATAGTATTAGTAAACATATTAGCAAACATATTTTATACTGCTTTGAAAAGAAAATAATTAAAAAAAAAGAAAAATATTCAGAACTAGCATTTGAAAACAAAAAACTTGAAACCAAATAAAGTAAATATTTTGCCAATTACTAAGTATTGCAGGAAGGTTAGATTTGGTACTCAAAGCCGACTCTAAATTAAAGTAGATTGATAAAGCATTTGATATGTAGTATCATGCACTCAAACTTACTGTTTCGGAACCATAATACTTTGTACTTTATAAAACTACTACTGTACTATTGTTGGTAAATGGTTAAGGAGTAATCACTTTCTAAAAATAACTGCTGGCTGAAGGCATTTTATTATGAGTACAGTCTATTAAGTTAAAATATTCCTTACTGGCTTTCATTTAGATGTGCGGGCAGAGGTAAATTCTAAACAAGCCATAAAAAAAATTACTAACATGTATAGAGTTTTATGAGTTGCTTAGACTGAACCTATCTTGGATTGTGGATTCTGTGTCAGTAATACACAAAGCAAACCGTCCACAATTTCAAACAAGGCTTATAATACAATTAATAAGCGGCCATTTTGTGTAAACGCGCCATTTTATGTCTCGGAAAATAATGTTAAATTAACTAGTGGTTAAACCTAAAAGTGTTGATAAATCAATCTGTGATTAGTGTGGAAGTGTTACTAAGTGTATATAGGCCTGTAACAAAAAGTAAGACAAGATTTATAAACGTACTGTTTATGCTACATAACCTTAATAGCTAAACGCGAGGCTAAACGTTTTATTTTATAAATTCTATTGAAGCTTGTGACGTTTCGTAACAGGTGGCATTACACTGTCGGCTGACACAATTAATAGAGACTAGTGCGGATTATTTATTTATTAATGTTTTATACAACAAATTTATGAATTTTACAAAATTAAAATAATATTTTAATATATTATTCAAACTACATCTATATTCTTAATTAAATCAAATCAAATTATTATCTAATAAAATATTAATTAAAAATAATAAAAAATCTATAAAAATGCCACCAAAACAACTAAAGAATAACGAAAACGAGGGAATAAAAACAAGCTTGGAAAAACTAAAAAAAGCAGTGGACTTTATGTCAGCAAAGTTTGAGATAGTAAGAAAAGAAAATGAGGAAATAAAAAAAACTCTTAAAAATATAAAAAAAAATATTGAAATGAAAAAACAAATAAAGGATCTGAAAGAAAAAGTTAACAAATATGAACAAGATAAAATAAAAAATAATATTGTGATAGCAGGGATTCCGAAACAACATCAAAAAGAAAACATAAAAGAAACAGTGGCAAAACTATTTACAAATATAAATATTGAAATTTCAATAAATAATATCATAGAAGCCTATAGAATAAATAATGAGAATCCGGATGCACCAATACTGGTTAAATTCAAATCAGAAAAATAAGAAAAGAAAATAATGGAAAAGAAAAAAGAAATAGGGTCAATCAAAGCCGAAGAATGTAGATTAAAAGAAAAAAAATATACATCACGGAACAGCTTACATACAAAAACAACAACAAGTATATTTTATAAAGCAAGAAAATTGAAAAAGCACGAATACAAATGGGTGTGGTATAAAAAAAGAGGAATACTTGCAAGGAAAACAGAAAAAGACAAGCCAATAGTTATCCATGGTATTGAACATGCCAAAGAAGAATAAAAACAGAAAACAAAAATATATATATATAAGTAATAACTATAACCAAAATGGACAACATAAAAATATACCTACATAACGCAAGAAATATTCGAAACAAATTTAATGAAATATTAACAATACCTGTACTATACAAACCTGATATTATTGTAATAAAATAACAAACTACGCAGCAATATTTAACAACAGAGTGATGGAAGGTGGGAACATTGCAATATACATAAAAAACGGAATAACAACAACAGTACAAGAAAGTATAACAAACAAAAAACTGAAGTACTAACAATAAAACTTAATAAAACAAACATACATATAACAGCAATATATAAACCTCAAACCGCAAAAAACAATGATTTTTTAAAAGTAATAGACAAAATAACAAAAACTAAAGCCAAAAATGTAATAATAGGCAACATGAACATAAATCTAAGAGAAAATAACAATATAACAAATAGCTACGGAAACTTAATTGTAGAAATTGGTCATTGTATATTAAATAAAATAAACAAAGAACAAGTAACAAGAAACAACGCAGATAATCCTGGGACAATTATAGATCACGTTATAACAAACATAAAAGATAACAACAGCAAAATAAAAGATAAAAAACTAACATTATCAGATTATAATGCGGTAATCACGGAATGGAACGCAATGTGTACGGAAACAAAATACGAAAAAGTTCTAAAAAATAAAATAAACTACGATAAAATTAAGAAAGAATTTGAAAACATAGATAATAAAACAGTACTTGATTTTGACACTCTAACAGCAATATTACAACATTTTTTTTTTTTTAAATACAAAAGTAACAGAAATAAAAATAAAAGAAAACAATGAGTGGTTAAATATGGAAATAATAACAATGATAAAAAATAGAAACAAAACACAAAAGAGATACATCAAAAATCCAAACAATGATGTCATTAAAAATTATAAAAAAAAAGAAGAAGAAAGTAAAGGATAAAATTAAGGTAAGAAAAGAAAAGTATTACAAAAACAAAATAAAAAACGTAAATGGAAACCAAGCTAAACAATGGTCGGAAATAAATAGTATGCTAAACAAAACAAAGGAAAAAACAAAACAAGAAATAACAGAAATTATAACAAAACACGGAAAAAAAAAACAAATAAAATTGACATAGCAAACGAACTGAACAACTACTTTGCAACAGTGGGACAAAACTTGGCAAACAAAATTAAGAAGAATGGTGGCAGGGAAACAATAACAACTGTAAGAATAGAAGAAGAAGCTATGTTTGACAAAACAACAGAAGAAGAGATAAAAAATATAATCAAACATCTAAAAATAAGAAGCGTCTTAGGAGAAAATCAAATAACCCATGACGTAATAAAAGCTATAAAAAAAGAAATAGCAGCAATACTGAAAAAATTAATAAATAAAATGTTACAAACAGGTGAATATCCACAAATACTTAAAAAACAAATTATAAAACCAATACACAAAAAAGGAAAAAAAATCAAAACTAGAAAGTTGTAGACTGCTATCGCTTATATCATGTTAAGCAATATAACAGAAAAAGCAATATATAACAGATTAATGACACACATAAACAAACATAACATAATAAACAAAAAACATTATACATTTCAAAAAATTTCAAACACAATGGGCATAACAACTGACATAATACAACACATAGCAGGAAAGCTGGATGAAAAACAGTATGCAATACCAATATTTATAGACATGAGGAAAGCTTTTGACATCATCGACAAAGACAAATTGATAAAAAAAATGGAAATTATTGAAATAAGAAACACAAACTTAAAACTACTAAAAACATATATTAAAAACAGAACACAGAGAACAAGAATTAACGACATACTTAGTACATCAACAATAGAAGAATATGGGCTACCACAAAGTGGAGTACTAGCCAATATTGTATATATTATACATAAAGGATATACATGAGATAAACTTGACTGGAGAAATATATACATATCCTGACGACACATGTATTATATATTACAGAAAAAACAAAGAAGCAATAGAAAGAAACATAAATGAAGACGTTAAAAAACTAACTAAATAATCCGACAAAATCATTTAAACAATAAATGAAGAAAAGACGACGAATATGGTAATAAGACAAAAAAATACAAAAGATATTGACATAAAAATTGAAATAAATAACATACCAATTACCAGAACAAAACAGACAAAATACACAAATAAACAAAATATTAAAAGATAGTTCAGCAACAATAAGAGCTGTCTATAGAGCCAGAAAATGCATACTAAAAGAAACTGCAATAAGTATATACCACTCACTTTATTTAGCAAAAATTAACTATTTAATAAATACATGGGGTGAAACAACAAAAACAAATATACAAAAAATCCAAAGACAACAAAACAAAATACTTAAAATAATACATAAACTACCAAAGCTAACACCAATATAAAAAATAATATACAACAAGAACAGAAAAAGCGAAAAAAAAAACAATATCTAGGCAATGGACTAATCACATACAATCAACTAAAAAAAAATTAAATAAAAAAAAATGGCGGAACAAAGCATAGTTTGTTCTATAAACCAAACATTGGTTTAATTAATGGATTATAATTAATTTCATTAACGTTTGTAGTATACAAAAACTTTTATATATCTTACGTTTGATTAAAATCAAGGTAAACAATAAAGATCCAGATCGTTATAATCTAGTAGATTTCAATTATTATCTCAAACATTTATTTGTTGACATACAAGTGGTTTGTGTCTAAATTCACAAACAACAGGCGTGTTTCTAGACTGACGACTAATAGTATATTTCTCAAACTAAATATTTGCAATAAGATCATTTTAAATTTATTAGGGTGGAATTATGCTTAAATACCAAACAAATAACATTCTCAAAATTATTTGCCAATTTATTAAGCTTGATGCATCATCAAGCGCGAAAACTTCCAAATACAAAAAAAATCTGAAATAAAATTTGATCAATATACAATGTGATTTTCTTCCAGATATTATGTTTCCAAATTGAATGTCACTAACTAGGTCATACAATGCGTAGAAATGATTTGTCAAAAGATTAAAAATGAAAAAAAAATGTATTTAATAATTTGGAAAAAATTAAACTGGAAAGATTTTCTGCTCAAAATTTACAACGAAAATCAGTATTGTCAGTCTTGTCACTTCAAAATCTTAAAGATGTATTTCATCATTTAAAAAATTTGTTTCTTAACTTTATTTGACTTATATCTTTTTTTTGTGCATTGTATAACCTTCTAGTTGATGACAATTAATTTAGAGTAAATAATCTACATGTGTTCTATGGGTAACTTTGTTATTTAAAATGTTGTAGAGTTGGGCAAAATTAAAAAAAAAAAAACGTAATGCTACTTTTAAATTTGACATAGATTTTCAATTTTTTTTATTATTCCAAAAAAACTAAAAACGGTCCATTGTTTTAAAGTTAAATAACTTTTTGTCTATTTATTTTAGAGCAAAACTAAAAAATACATTGTGTAGATATTTTTGTGAAAAATACAAATAAGTTAACAAAAAAATCATAGAATGTTTGATTTTTGTTTTTTAAATGGAAACCCTGGTTGGCCATAAGTTCAGTAAATTATTTATTTTTTTTAAATTTCACCGACTTTTTAGTAAAACAAAGTTATACGGTTTGTATTTTTCAACTATTCTAGAGATTACAACTACTACTGTTAAAGTTTAAAAACGAATCAATCATTTACTTCTGTTGTTAAATATTGTCTTCTTATTACTATTATTTCAAAAAACCACACTTATCTGTCATTATTCTAATATAATAATATCAAATATAAAACATTTTTAATAATTTTGATTTTTTTTTGTTTTGTTTTGCAGCATAATATTTTACAAAACTTTTATAAAAGTCATAAAAAAAATTACAAAAACACTTAAAAACTTAACAGTAATGGTTCCAATCAAATTAATCGCAGTTATAAAAAAGCTTCTAAGCATTGTTATAATTTATTATTATTAATTTAGCTTTTTATATGTAAAGCTCGTTTTTATCCATGCTTCAGAAAAAAAAACCTATTATTTGTTTTTTTTAAGAAAAACTGTCACTTAAAGTTTTGCAAAATTTTCAAAATTCAAAGAAAAAAATATTGTCTGTAAGAACTTATTCTTTAGACAGACAATTTTGAAAAAAAAATTTGTTATAATTTTTTTCTAAAAATGCCATCCTGAGAAGTTACAAACAATCAAAAAATGTAAATTTAAAGTTTAAGCTTTTCTTTTTGCTATTTTTAAGTATTTCTGTGGATACATTGTAAGATATCTTGGAACGTAGCACACAACACTTCCTGAAATTTCAGAGTACTTTTGCACATATTAAAGCACGTTTTTATCTATATTTAAGAAAAAAAATACCTGTAATTTAAAAAAAAAAACTGTTTTAAAGTTTTGCAAAGTTTTCAAAATTTAAGGAAAAAAAATGTTGGCTATGAAAACTTATTTTTTGAGTAATTTTTTCCTAAAAATTCAATCTTGAGATTTACAAACAATCAAAAAATGTAAAAAAACTCAAAAATCTCAAATTTTTCAAATTTTGATTGCATAATACTTGGAGGTGGCTTACTAAAAAAAAATTGAAAAGATTCACATAATCAGGATTCATGTAGGCATTTTCAATGGTTGAAGCAAAAACAAATTTTCATTCTGTACTCTTGACTCATACATAGCCATATACACGCCCACTTGTTCATAACTTATAACAAATAAATAAGGGTGCTTATAGCAAAAAATATTAGTGGAAGGGTAAGTCGTGTTGAAATTTGTAGTACAATGTTTGTGCCATGCGGCGCAAGCGCACAAAAACGTATACTTAGATTTGTTCTAAATTCAAGATTTAAATATTTTTTAATTCTAACTTTTTTATTTTATTTAGTATCATTATTTTACATAATTTTATTATCTCCATAATGACCGTTAACGTGTTAATATCTAAAAGCCACTACGTCAAAATTAATCATTAACTTAAATATCAACTTCTCAAGAAAAAAAAAGAAAAAAGCAGTTTACTAATAAAATAAGAAAAAAAAAACCGCAGTGTCCAGATAAAACACAAACTTTTTAGGAATAATATCAAATGAAAAATAAAAAAAAATGAGCAGCATGCATATGATAAATTTTTTTGTTTATGTTTATTACATTCTATCATACATTTCTAAATGTTGGTATAATTGTACAGAAATAAATTGTATGTTCAAAACTCGATCAGTTTTTGAGTATGGTTGGCATAAAAAGCATCACATCTTGTAAACTACATTTTAGAAAACTACACATCATGCTATTGGCTATAATATATATTTAACTGCTTTTATTGTATATTAAACAAAACTACCAAAGTTTGACTATTACAAAAAATAGACACAAATATCCTATAAAACACGCGCAATTGCTTTTTGTATCCAAACACAAATCCACAATGTATTCAAAACCGCCTATATTTTTGAGAATTAAATCATTTAATGAACATTAAGGACACATTAAAGCAAATAGTTTTAACAAAATTTAAACTTATTATTAAAAGACGGCTCTTTGAATTATGTTATACAATATATACAATAGCAATATACTTTAGTTCAAATATGTTGAGTTACAAAATGTAATTTTGTTTTTTAAATAATGTTCTTTTTAATATGCTTTAGTATGTGTTTCTTTATATTTTATTATAATTTTAATTACTTATTTATTATCATGTTCTATTCTCTTTAAGTCAGAATAAATAATAAATCATTATATTATTGGTCAAAAGACAAGTACAGTACAACACTGTTTCTTCTTGAAAGCTGTTAATAAAACAGTTCTATTGGTAACAAAAACAAACAGTGTGCCACTCTACTGTGTATTTCAAAGATTGTGTAGTGTAAACATACAAAAAATAAAGACAAACTGTAGACATTTTTTTTTTTTAAATATATACTGATGCAAAAAAAACTCTAAGAGCCGGTATTATAAAGACAAAATAAATCACCGAATAACAAATCTCAAATTAAATATATTCGACGAATAAACGTATTCCAGTATTATAAAACTAAATTAACTATTCGTAAAATAAGGAATTGCAACGCCGCATTTATATGTTATTTTAATATTGTAGTTAGTGATGTGTTCTATAGTAGCCTTTGTTATATTACAATAATCTCCTACAATATTTTGAAAGTCTGTTGCATAACATCGCAGAGCAATCAAACGTTGATTTTCAACAGTAATTGCTCCACATTAAAAATAACCTAAGAAACATGACATGTGTCAAGTTATTCATTGAATAAATTTTAATCCCTAGATTTTGGATGTTTAATTTATTCCATAGATTTAGTTACCTACTTTTATTATTTGACGTTTATAATACCGAAATCAGCCAAGTAAAATAATTTAGTTGGTTAGTAAATAAAATCTACAGATTTTAATGGTTTATAACACCGGCCCTTAGAATTAAATATATTCGACGAATAAACGTATTCCGGTATTATAAAGCTAAATTAACTATTCGTACAATAAGGAACTGCAACGCCGCATTTATATGTTATTTTGATATTGTAGTTATTGATGTGTTGTATTGTAGCCTTTGTTCTATTAAAATAATCCCCTACAACATTTTGAAATGCCATTGAATAAAATCATGAAGCAATCAACAGTTGATTTTTAACAGAAATAATTAATAATAATTAAAAATAACCTAAGAAACATGACATGTGTCAAATTATTTATTGAATAATTTTTAACCCCTAGATTTTGGATGAATAATTTATTCCACAGATTTTGTTACCTACTTTTATTATTTGACGTTTATAATACCAAAATCAGCCAAGTAAAATAATTTACGTGGTTAATAAATAAAATCTACAGATTTTAATGGTTTATAATACCGGCCCTTAGAAGTCTACTTAAATAAATCTTTACTTTTAAGTTACCATTAAAATTTTATAATCATCTTTTAGCGGCTTGTGTAAACGGTATTGGGTTGCGCTGGGTAAAAAAATATTTTAACAAAGTATGAAATATAAAAGTTATATAAGAGCCTGACCCGCAAAAAACGCATTTTTAATCAAAATCCATAACTCTACTAAAAACAAATAAATACAATACGTTTTAATGATTCAAATCCAGCCAATTGAAATTTGCAGTTTTTTAGAAAAAACCTAAAACTATAAGATGGGTCTTGACAGGGCTTTAAAAAACACATGCATATATAATAGACAACAAACCCACCGTGCAAATACGGTGTACGTGTCTAGCTCTATCTTTGCCCCAAAAGTCTATGTTAAGGTAGGATTGCTGATTTGACATAGTCGGCATAAAAAAAATTCCAAAAATAAATAAATACATTAACATATAAGTTGGCCATATGTTAAGACAACGGAATAAAGTTACTACTAGAAAAGATACAAAGGGTCCAATAATGCATAAGTGCAGTGCAAATAATTTTACCGTTTTAACTCAAACCCAGAAGTAAAAGAAAATTGTGGCAATTTAAAATATAGGTAAAACAATTAAATTAAAAAAAAAATGATTGCTAGAATATCTGCAAAATTATTTTGATGTAAATATAACAAAAACAAAAATGTATGGAGCAAAAATCTGGTTGAGAGTTGAGAAAGAGATTAAACCAAATGTTTATCAAAACAATAAAAAAAATGTAGGCAAAAACAAGTTTAATTATTGAGGACAAGAGATACAATTGGTATAGTAAAAACATTTAAATTTTTGATTAGGTTTTTATTATGATAACAAAACTTTTAGATAGATAGATAGATTTATTAAAACATTTGAAAAAATGTACAATGATAATTATCAAATTGTGAGGTTATGTTGTCACATTTAATAGTCATTAAATTTAATCAGCTTTTATGAATACGGGCATTAAAGTAATAAATATTACTAATATTGTGCGTTTGGCGTGCCATATCACGTGTCACATGGATTACATCGGTCACTTCAATCACGTCGCATCAGTTGTTGTTTGACTGATGTTTTTACTTTAAATCATTTATGAAATGGAAATAATCAAGCTACCAGTCACGTTGCAACTGCACTACTTTCAAACTAAATTTAATTGATCACTGATAAAACAAGCGGCAAATTTAAATTTTGTATAAAAATCAACAATAGTTATAAAGTGGACAAAGAGTATAATGAAGTTGAAGATTCAAAAACCAATAAAAATTATATTGTTAGTATAGTATAGTAGAATTAATTAAATCTACTTGATTAAATATAATATTAACAAGTTATTTTTTAAATTCCGATTTCAACACTGATGCATTACTAATCAAACTAGTTTTTCTGTTAATAATTAATATTCAGGAAGTTTTCGCAAAAAAATAAAAATTTAAAATAATATTTAAATATTTTTTAAATTTAATTGGAAATAAAAACCATAAAAAAATTTCAGAATTTTTAAAATTTTCATTTTTTTATTTTGTTTAAATGAATACAAAAAAAACATTTTATTTTTATTATAATTTTTTTTCCAAGTGATAAAAATTTCAGTAACATTGCTAAACTTACAACATTTTGTTTTATTATTTTAATAAATATTTCAAAAACCGTAAGTCGTAGACCCATAATACTTTATATCATTGTAATTGTTAAAAAATTCTAATTAAAAAATATCACGCAAAACGAGACATGCATAAAAAATATACAAAAACATTTATTAAGGTCATTTTTAAATTAAATTAAAAATGCAGTCAAAAATTGGATGTTCCCATACATTTACCCAACCCTGTATATGCTAAATGACAAAACGATGTAGCAAAAAATAATGAAGTAAACGATAAAAAAAAAATAGTATCTATTTGTATTATTAATTATATTGTTTGTAGAAAGTATGGAAAAGCTAATAGAATAAATTAAATGAACATATAGACTTAATATAACTTAATATAACAATATGTAAAAAAAATAATAAATTAAAGTTTAATAATTTTATTTATTTTAATAAAATGTTATGCACTGAAGTGACAAAAAAAAGAAAAAAAACTTAAAGAACAAGATTTTATTTAAGTAATAAATTAAAAGTAAAACTGTAAAATGTTTTGTTTGAAGTATACGCATATGGAATTTAGA
Organism: Tachinus rufipes; assembly: GCA_963932245.1. Classification (NCBI taxonomy): domain Eukaryota; kingdom Metazoa; phylum Arthropoda; class Insecta; order Coleoptera; family Staphylinidae; genus Tachinus; species Tachinus rufipes. Next base: position 61,849,687 of record OZ010745.1, on the reverse strand, counting down.
CAATTGCAAAGGTCAAAAAAGAAACTTAGGAAAAATAAATACATGTTTCTTTTTTTAAATGTTAATTGAATATCGAATTAAAACAGTATGACTTTGTATATGCATAATGTAAGAACAATAATAATTTTTTTTTTATATATTATTATTTTGCGTTTTACAGCTATTTTACATTGCCCCAAAAGTCCTACGACTTGTTTGAAGGGGTTTGATGGGACTAACGGTTTATTAGGTGACTTCCGAATCACACCGGTAGATAAAGAGCAAGTTATTATTTCGGGGACCAAACCTCGGACTGTTAGCATGCTACGCTAACGCTTTATAACTGAGCTATCACACCGTTATTAAATGAAGAAAAGATTAGTTTAATGTCACAATCAAGGAGCAAATTTATATTGAATTAAACAGTATGACTTTATATAAGCATAATATAAGAACAGAAATAAAACCCTAATTGCAGTATTTGGAATATTAAAAAAAACTTGTAGTGTATTCTTTATACATACCTTTTTATGATACAATAGATATGTAGTTGCCATATTTGTATATAAAATGCATTATTGATATATTTAATAAGTGTATAAAAGATGAAATAGAACTAACAATCACTGAATTAGAATTGATAACTATTTAAGTTCAGAGAAAAGAAACCATTAAATGCAAATAATATTTCTAACCGTACCTGATGATAATAATTTGGAATTGAAATACAATTATTATTTTAGAGATTAAGTTTTAGTAATTTTATTAATGATAAAAATATTATTATATATGTAGCAGCTAGTAATAATAATATATAAAGTGTAAGTAATAAAAAACTCTTACCTTATACGCTCCATACGTTAATGATCCATTAATTGCTATATTTAATAAATTTGCTCCTGTAGAAAATGTTTGTTGTGTTGCAGCTTCTGGATTAGCATCAGTCATACTATATACTAAATTAATGCAGACGGCTATTGACGATAGTATCTAAAATAGCCAATTTAAAATAATAATATAATGTATAAATTATATGTACTTACCAAATTTAATAGTCCGTATCTTAATATACCTGTCCTCAGGTCGAAACAACAAAATCGATGAAACATTATTGACTGATTAGAGGGTATGTTCTATGTGTAAGCTTAGTGCATATTTACGCTAGAGCTTTGCTTTGATGTGAATGGATCCTGTGGACCCTGTTACTGTGTATCAGTCCTTGAATGATTTTTAGGATGACGCCAAATCGGCTAGGATTGCTGGCGCGCCGAAAGAAGGACCAATTGTCTCGCAGGACGAACATGTTTTACTTCCTTAAATATATTTTATACTTTTTAATGTAACTACATGATCGATGTATATTGTATTGATTTAGTTATAAATTACATTTTGTTTATAAATATATAGATTCGTTAATTTTATTTTAAATACTCTAACAATATAAATTAATTAACTTAACGTATAACGAAGATACATAAAATATATGATATTATTATAAATATACATATTTTTTGAAATTTATTGTTTACATATAATTAATAATCTAAAATACAAAATAAACATATTTGGGATTTGAATATTATTATAAATGTTGCATTAGACCGTAACGTTGCATTAGACCGTAACATTACGGTTGGTTTTTCAGTTCTAAGGTATCCATTTTTAATTTTAACTTTGCATCTTTGATCTAATTTTGAAAAAAACTTTCTAAATAAATATTACAATATGCAAATTAATAGTATTTATCCTATAGGATCTATAAGTATTTCAGTCAATTTTTTTTTATTTTTTGTAAAAATACCACATAAATTTGGTACCAGAAGTACATATGTGGATTACCTCTATTTTTATATAACTTTTTTTACATTGGAGAAATCTAGTCAATCATAAAAATAAATTTTTAAGTGAGCGGATTACAAATACTGAAACTTATTTTTTATGTTATGTCAATGATCATATGAAAATTGTTGAAAACTAAATTTTATAACATAAAAAATATATTTATTCGATTTATAGTAAAAAAATTTTTATAGAAAAATGTAGCTGTTGTCATTACTAAAGTCCAAAAAAATAATTAAAAAAAACATATATTGCCATTGGACGCATATGCAAATCAACAAAAAAAATATTTTATGTACAAATTTAAAGTAGTCAACAAAACTACTTTAAATAGTTTTTGAATTATTTAAATCTGTTAAAAATAACAAAGTTATACACTTGTTTTTTATCCGCCAACAGGTGTACAAAATTACACTACTTATCTCTATTAATTTAAATGTTAAACTAAAATGTTTTTTGATAAGTTTTGTCCAAAATCATAGGCATATAACGATTATACCATTGACAATATACCACTTAAACCAGTAAATCAGATAAAGAATTTATGTGTAATTTTTGAACCAGAAACTTACATTTATCGATCATTATACACTATATGTGTAATCGCGCAACAAAAAATGATGGGATTTGTTTATAGAATGTCATCCGATCTATCTCCCAATACACTCAAAATACTTTATTGTGCCTTAGTGCGCTCGCATTTAGAGAAGTCATTATAATTACTGTTTTTAATCAAAGTTTGATTTATCATATTTAATTGAATTTTATTATTAAGTTTAATTATTCCTAACCTATTAGGTGTATCTAAACTCAAATTACATTTTTTTATCGCACACATAAAATTCAATTTGTTTTAGAACAATATTTTTAAATTCAATGTCAAATTTACATTTAGCTAATATTGAATTTTTTTTGTTATTTTATAGTTTTTTTTCAATTTTATCTAAATTATGATTTCAAAATTTCAAAACTTTATGTAATAATACATTGGCAATTGCATCTGTATCTACTTTAAATGGTATTAGTGAATTATCAATTTTAAAATTTATAATAGAGTTGTTATTTTTTTTTCATTTATAATATAAATTTTTAATGATTTGGATTTGATATTATTTTGATAAATTTTATGTAATTTTTAATTTTTACAAACATTTGCTAAATGATTAATTTTTTTACAGTTATTATTATTTTGCTATATGCATTTATTAATTACATAATTTCTACTAAATCTGTTACAGTTTTTTACATATTTTATAAATATTGCAACTGTTGTATCGTTTTGTTTAGCCGTAAAACAAATTGCATCTTTCGTAAATGAAACTCTTTTTTGGTATAAAATAATTACCAAATTTATTTTTAATTATTTCTATTTTATTTTTTTCTTCTTCGAGAAATTGAAATGTGTCAAATATTTTATTGCTTCCCTCATATTGTGTAATAACTATGCACATTGTAAAGGGTTTTTCAATAAAAAGTTTTATTTTGAATAACAGGCTATTTGGGCAGCTGTCAATTTTGAAGCTATTATCTTTTTACATTTGACAAGTAAAAACTACGCCATTATTAAAAATGAAACAATACACTTTTCAACAACGCATTGAAATTATTAGAATTTACTACAAAAATGGTAAAAATTTTTCAGTCGCAGTTTACAAAACTAAAGCTCTTTAGTAAACCTAGTGGAAAAATTTGAGCTATTGGGACAAATTTGTGATGTGAAGAATTAAAACCGTGTGCATCGCTCTAGAACACATGGGAAAATTGCTGATGTAGCCCGTAGTGTTGAAGAAAACCCAGATTTGTCGATACCTTGTTGATCTTTAGAATTAGACATTCCACAAACGACATTACACCGTATTTTGCATAAAGACTTAAGTCTTAATCACCATAAAAGTCGCATCTTTGCTGATTGGGTTCTTCAAATGCATCAAAATGATCCGGAATTTCCTCAAAAAATCAGCTTCAGTGATGAGGCTTATTTTCACTTCGGAAGCTACGTTAATAAGCAGAATTGTTGCATTTGGGGCTAAGAAAATCCAAGAATGATTGTTAAAAAGTTTGTGCATTTTCAACGTGTCACTGTTTGGTGAAGTTTTTGGGCTTGTAATTGTACCTACTTTTTTAAAAATGAGGCTGGTGCAACTGTTACGGTAAATAGATGGCGCTACCAAGCTATGATTAATTATTTTTATGACCGGAATTGAAAGATATTGATGTGGACAACGTTTATTTTCAGCAAAACGGCGCTACGTACCACACAAGCAACGAAGCAATTGCAACTTTGCAAGAAAAGTTTCCTGACCTTGTTATTTCTCGAAGAGGTGATCACAATTGGCCACCGAGATCTTGTGATTTAACACCTTTAGACTTTTTTCTTTGGGGCCACGTTAAAGATAAGGTCTATGCCAATGCTCCACAACCGATTCAAGACCTTAAAGATGGAATTTGTGAAGTTAATGAGAACATACAGCCGCAAATGTGCAAAATTTTATGAAAAGAATGTGGTACTGCAACCGTAACCGTGGCGGCCATTTGATTGATATCGTTTTCTAATATCAATGGCATACCTTCCTCTTTACAATGAAATAAACATTTATTGATTTCTTTTAAAAAATACCCGTTTTTTTTAAATATCAAAATGAAACTTCCTATTGGAAATCTCTATATTAGGTATAATATTTGATAATAAATTTACCTTTACCCATAATATATCAAGCTTAACGCCTGAATGTTATAAACTATCAAGTTATAACTTTAGAATATCTCAAAGCTTTACAAGTATACCATCGTAAAAAAAGTTATATGATGCTTACGTATTATCAAAACTAGATTATTGTATGGCAGTTTGGAAACCTAATTATCTGATCTATAATAATGTGTTAGATCAATTATCAAAAAGTTTCTAAGATATTTGTTGTATTTTGAAAGTTGCGTATATTTCAAACCTATTTGTGTTATATGTACTGTTTTAGTACAATTAATATCAAACATAAAATATAGCTTTTAATAAATTTACATAAAATTTTGCATTCACTTTATGACTGTTCTTTCATTCTTTTTCAACATTAGAAATTGCTTAACTTTTTATTACACAACACCTCATACAAATCATTACTCTAATTGTCTTTTGTAGAGCACGTTCAAATTATATTACAAAATTTTATACTGTTTTATTATATATTCATTAACTCTCTCCATACTTTCAAAACACTTATCAAAGATCACTACAATAATGCTGCTTAGTTTTTAATTATTTTTACATAATTACTTTTGTTTTAAATTTTTGCTTTTTATTAACATTATTATTTAGTTTAATTTAATTTACTATATCATTATCATCATTATCTTATTTTTAGGTTTAGTTTTAATTATTGTATATTATATTATCATTGTTATTTTTAATTTTACAATAGTTTATTTGTTATAATTTTTTCTTGTTATTAAACTGTACCTTTTTTGTTTTCACAAATTCTCATTAGTGTGTTTTGGTGGTTCGGTTTCTTTTAATGGTGAGAGACAAATTTGAATAATTATAAACGTATTTTATTTAAGAAAACCAAAGTTGTCGTATTTAAGTCAAACCCGATTTACACCTCAAAATTTAAACCAGATTAATATTTTTAAAATAACTTTATTCCATTTAATAAATATGCTGTGCAGAAGCTTTATAATAACTGTATCTGTTGTACAATTTATGTGAGTAGCTCTACTCAGACAATGCGTCATCAAATGTCAACAAACCATAACAACTAACTAATTATTTAGTGATAAAATTTGGTTACATATAGAACCCGACGCGCCTGAAAATAAGATCTAATATTATCAACACAACAACCATTTTTTTTAAGATATTACTTTTGAAACAAACTTAAAAATTAATAAATATTAACTACTTTTCTAATCACCGATTCATAGATATTTTTAAAACGCCTTTATTGACAAAATTATTTTTTTTAATCATAAATTTAAGTCAAATTAACTTAAAAAAAATAAAAATTATAAAACCAATAAAAAAAAATTAATTAATTTTATTTTGATAAATATTAAATGACATTCACAAATTTTGTAAAAAAATAAATTAAATTAAAAACTTAATGAATGGGAGATTCATACAAGAACATCTCCATAACAATTTAGGTCAATCGGCTGAGCAAGAATGAAGTAGAGAGGTTGACTATCGTCAGATATCTATTGCCTAACATACTGGACAAACTCAGACAAGTCAATATTTTACAACTTTTGACCAATTAAGATTGACACAAAAAAACATCAACTGATTTAATTTTATTCAATACAGAACAAATTAATTACAAATTTTTAATAATGTTTTTTGTTCTCAAAGATAATTTAATCTAAAAAATATCGAGAGAAATGTATTTATTATCAACAATTAAAATATTTGTAAATCAGTAAAATTCTACAGAAAACCATTTAAATTTAAATTTAATTTATTTAATTTAAATGTGACTTGTTTTGTTCACATTGATGTATTAAAATATCAAAACTACAATTTTTTTACCGTAATAGACGTATAGAAAAGTTATTATGTTTCTTGTGGCCTCAAATAGTATTCAAAAATACATTATTATTAAATAAGAATTACTCCATATAATATCAATCTTATTACAGGAAAATTTGAAAAACTTTTAAAGCCATAACGAGCCAAAACGTTTAAAAAGTTAATGTTATAATTTTTATTGAAGCATTAAAAATATTCTTCATATTGAAAACGCGTTTTTTATTACTATAAATTTTGTAATAAAAGAGTTTGCAGAGTTACTTTTTACGAGTTACAATGTTCCTAACATAGTTAATCAATTAATCTATTAATATTTGATAATAAAAAAAACTTATAAATTTTTTTATCGCAAACAATTATCCTCTTCTATTAATTACTAAACTTTTTGTTATTTATATTTATTATTCTATATTTCAATATTGTTATATATTTTTTTTATAGTAAAATATAAATCCAAATTGACTCCTTGACAAGCAAAATAGCATAAATACGCCTCTAAATAAACATGCGAGATTGGAGATGTACAAAATAACATTTTTAAAAACTTTTGGTATACATAGTCCATATTTGGGTAATTATAATATAAAACATTTTAAAAGTTAATAGTTGCAGTTTTCCTAGAGATCGCCTAGTTGATCCGCTATAAAGAAAATATAGAAAAGCGTATTTTGTTTTAACTATAGACAAGAGTGGTACTTCTATAAAACTTTATAATAGTATGGTTTAATATAGTTGATGGAGTTGCCTGTTACTACGTGATAATTCATAATACAAGATTATATAAAACAATTACTATGTTTTTAAATAGTGATATAAAAACATAGAAATTGTTTTATTTAATTTTGTAGTATAGTTTAGGCTAGTGCCTAAACCCAGAATTACATTTGAACCATTTTACACTTGCAAAACAAAGAGTATTTGATCTATTAAACCTATATCTGAGGATTCTATTTATATTTTGAATAATGACGGACCAATTTTGCCGCAAATTGTTATTATCTAACTGGTTCCTACATATCTTTCAATCAATTAATACAATTTATAAATTCAATTTATAAACTTCAAACAATACTCAAGTCTACCATTTGTTTGTTTGTTTTGTACTCACTAGAATAAGCTTGATGTGTTAAAATAATAATATAAATTAGTTATAATATTTTAAATCTATAGTTTGCATCATATAGTAAAATATGGTTTGAGTAGACAGATTTAGCTTTTGATGTGCAGTAGTACTGCAAACCCAAACATCTTGCTCCAAAAGTTGTGCTTTATAAAATTAAATCCTTAACTACTTACTAATATTAAAATTACAAATTCTTACCTAACTGAAGAAATAAAATGCACTAATATAATATAGTATGATTGTTCAAGAATAATTAGTTTTGCAAATAAAAATAGTTGATTAACGTAAATAGAATTTTATCAACTGCTTGAATTTTACCTATTAAATTTAGTTCTTTGTAGATATTGTCGGCAAATTATGTCACATAATACAAAATAAAGCTTAGTCTATTGCACAAACTAATGTAATCAATTTAACAACAAACTAGTTTATGGGTTAATTTTAACTTTACTAACATTTGAAATCCTTAAAATAATTTTAATTTTATTTATCAGAATTTTGATTATAGAATACTTTATACATTTTTTTGACAAGTTTTGTTTATCTTGAACATTCATTTGCTGATAAAATATTTGGGCCAACATCCGCAATTGTCAAAATATATTTAAGAGTGACAACTTGCAACAGTAAAAAAATTGGTTATAATAGCATAATTTATTAATTAAATCTTTTTGATAAGACTACTTTTAAAGTAGGTATTTATTGCTTCTCAAATAAAGTTTAAAGTGTTGGAGCTTTAACGTTCTCAATAATCTTTCTAAAAGTTTTAATCAAGGTGAACACAACAATTTTATCTTATTTTAAACTTATGTTTATTATTAACTCAAATTAATATATACATTATTAATATATTGCAAAAAAATGCAATTGATTTTTTGTGCTTGCTTTTTTTTGACGTAATGAGATGTTAACCTCAACAAGTGGCTTTTAAAAATGACTTACGCATGGCAATACCTTCCGGTTTTCTTTTCTGCGTAAATCCTGTTGTTATATGTCCTTATCAAACTAGTATAGATTTGGCAGTAGCTCGAGGTAGACTGGTTATTGCCTCGCAGATTTTTACACAGAATCTGTATTACGCATGTTGTCTTCGGCCCCTTTTTTCTTATAGCCTCTATTTTTTTCTGTCTCTTTTGTCTTTTTTTTTTAACTTTTTTTATCTGCACTGACATCCAGCTTTACATTTTTTTCTTTCTCCAATTTGTGTGTTATTTATTCTAATTATTTGGTTTGTTCTCAGATGCGATGTTAGTTTTCTTAAGTCTTTGTTTACTTCTTCTTCATTGTATCCTCTTTCTTTCATAAATAATTTATGCAGTTCCATTAGCTGCATTCCTTTTGGCAGTCTTAAATTTGTTAATTTTACCTCCAGTGATATCTTTGTATCTCCATCTGGGATTACTTCTTTGTGTCCTCTCGTTGTCAGGTATATTTTGACCATTTCAAAAGTTGCGTTATCCGTCAACCTCGAGATAGCGTAATTACCATTTGGTATTTGCATCGTTATTTCTGTTAATCTGCATTTCTTTTCTCCTTTTTCGTATCTCTGCAATTTTGTTTGGTATTGTAATCTCTGTAAATGTTCTTCTATTTTTTCCTATTTTTTGGTATGCACAATTGTTCTGACCTTTCTTATTTTTTTCTTTTTGATTTTTTTCTTTGTTTTGTTGTTTCCATTTTGCTTTCGTTTCTCTTCTATATTTATCCATTGTCAAATTCTTCATTTTTTTTAGTACTCTTGTTGCAAAGTTTCTTAGACATTTCTTAATGATTGATGTTTTATCCACTTTGCTTTTCAGTATTTTTTCTAGTTTTTTTCTATCATCCTCCCAGCTTTGCATTTTACTAGAGTGTGTTCTGCATTATCGTGTGTTTCTTTCTGACAGAATGTACATCATTCGTCTTCCTTGATTTTTTTAATTTTGCAGGAACTTCCAAAGGCTCCATGTCCGGTCAGTATTTGTGTTGTATAATAGCAGGACTTGGGTTTGTTCTTTACCCACTCTTTTATCTCCGGGGTTAGTTCTTTTGTTAATTTTCCCTTTTTTCCTCTATTCCACTGTCTTTGCTATTTTTCCATTATCTTCTCTCTTGCTCTTAACTTAGCTTCTTTTTTATTGGTTTTTTCTTTTAGTAGTATCTTTATTTCAATCTTTTTTTCCACCATTATATTTGCAGAAGGTGATGCCGCAATCACCTCTACTGCCTCTTGTAACACCGTTCTGTAAGCCCTGCAGACCCTTAACAAACTGGCTCTTGTACTGGCTCTTGTAGTTCTTCTTATTTCATTTGTGTTTTTTTGTCTTTATGGCTTTTCCTCCTGTTTCTGCATATAACAATTTGCTTCTTGCTGCTGTTGCTATTAGCTTTTTGGCTTCTTCTCCTGGACCTCCGTTATTTGGAATAAGTCTACCAAGCTTTCTCTCTATTCCTTCTGTTTTCATGACCGCTTCATTAACCTGTTCATTCTATCCCTTTGCTTCAAATGTTACCCCAAAGTATTTAATTTTTTTTTCTATGGTTATCACTTGGTCTCCTACCTGTATCTTACGTGTTCCTCTATTAGTTCTCTTAGTCGATAGCCAGGCCGCTTCTGTTTTTTGTGTTGCTAATTTTAAACCCCTTTATTTTTTATCCATAACTGTATTATATCTATTGCCAGCTCTAGTCTTCTTTTTAGTATATCCATTTTTACGTCTCTACCTACTAGTGCTACGTCGTCCGCAAATGCCGTTATTGTCACGCCTTTCGGCAACCTCATTCAAAGTAACTCATTATAAACAAAGTTCCTTAGTTTTAATCCTAGTGCTGAGCCCTGTGGTACCCCTCTTGAAAATTTGAATCTTCCGTTCTTGGTCACTAGGTTTCTACCCTGTAAGTAGCTCCATATGATCTTGATTGTTTTCTTCTTCAGTTTTCTTTTTTTTGCCGCCTCTATAATTGCTTCCCATAACACGCTGTTAAATGCGTTCTGTATGTCCAACGCTATCATTACACAATGTTGTCTTTTCCTCTGCGTTCCGCTGTTTGTTTCTTTTGCTTTTGCTTTTACTTTGTCTATAGCTCCTAAGGTTGTTCTTCTTTTGGTAAATCCGTATTTTTTTTTCATCCTCCTTTTTCTTCCATTTCTTGTTCTATTCTTGAAATTTTTGAGTTAGAATCTGTAGCATCTATAAACAAAAACCTCAAAACAATATCTGATTAGGGAATTTCCAAAATGGTCAATTTTAATCTAAAAAAACTCAACTTGTTTCAAAATCAAAATCCGAGGTATCATCAGTACCAAATATTAAACTAAACAACAAAATCTAAATCTTTTTCAATTTGTTTTTTAGTGGTTACAATCTCACATAATTTTCTTCATGTTGTTGAGATAACTTTAAAAATATCTAGAAAACTAAGATTTATTAACAAATGAAAAAAAAAGTACTTTTGTTCAACTTTTGCATATATATAAAACTTATATTTGTCCTTGTATTGAAAATTGATCTTTAGTATCTTATCTGAATTCTATTCAAAAACGAGCTATGCAAATTATTGCCAAATAATGACTTACATTCTTTACAACACGGGCGTAATGTTTCATTTGTTTCACTTGCTAAGAACAAATATTCACTAACAGTTTAGAGATGTAGGATCAAAACTTTTAAGAAAGATTTTTTAACCGTACTTTGACTCATGGAATAAACTTTAGTATTTCTTGAGACTTATAAGCCACACATTTTCAAAGTCAATGTTCACAGACTCCTTAAATCTAGTATTCATTGTGGTAGTAAGTAAAAGAAGTACAAATTTCACAGTGAATTTGATACTATTTCGACTACAAATAGAAGCAGATAAATTATATCTCCTTAAGATTATTGTCAAGCAGTTTTGTTTCTTTATCCAGTGTTTACTGCAAAAAAATATGTTTTTATTATTACTGGTTAAAAATGTATAATCTTATTGTTAATAGACTGCACGTTTTAATGCATTAGTTGTATAATGTCAGTGCCCTTAGTTTAAAAAAAATGTTTTTTTTGAAAAAAAAAAACTACTTAAGTGCGACACCTGCTAGCCAGTTTTCAGGATTATAAATCTGTTTATTTTGCATTAAATAAATATGTGACATTTTTCCTTTGTTCCAAAGTTTTAATTTGCTACGTTGTGTTATTTGTTGCAAATATAAGTTTTTGGTTTTGTTGAGTAAAATGTTTTTGTTTTATTTTAAATTGTTTTTATTTGCATTAGAAATTTCTTTTCATTTTAACATTGTCCTGGATTGTTAATATTATTACGGTTTATTTGTCAATTTCCAGTAATTAATTTTGGTTTTTGTCTACGATTTGCATTTGTTGAGTTATAGTAATCTGTATTTGTTCTTAAATTGTGGCTTTTATTATTAGTTTTTCGTGCAATAGATGAAACCACCTCTGCTTTGTTTATTACTTTATTATTAATTTAACTATTTAATAATTTAATTGTAAGTATTGTGACGATTTAAAGCTTTGATGAAGGTAGCAAATCTATTGAAACGTTAGTAATAAAATTATTAACATGATGGCGTACCGTTAAATTATGGTATATGTATATATATATATATATATATATATATATATATATATATATTTCCTGAATGAAAACTATCCTAATATGTGGGTTGGAAGAGGTGTACCTACACCATGGCCTCTTAGATCACCGGATCCGAATCCTTTGAATTTCGATTTGAGCTATTTGAAAGAAAAAGTTTACCAGTTTATAAAAAAAGTCTAGACAGATTATAATAAATGGGTTTTACAATATCTGCCGGTATTTCATAAACTGTCTACGTTTTGCATATTATATTATATATTTTCACATAATCGATAATGTTTATATTATAAGATAAATATAACTTATGGCCTAATCATTATAGATTTCCCGTTCTGCAATATACGCATGCACTTTATTAGATATACATATATGTTAAAAAATCGATGTTAGTATTGCCGGAGCCGGTGCTGAGCCTCATATCTGTTGCCTGGTGCCGACACTTCGTCAGCATAACCGTATCTGCTCAACTGTAAATAAATAGAAAATATGGTAGCAAATGTAACACCTCCACAAATAAACAAAAAAAGTACAAACTTGTAAGTAAACGTATATTCTCTTATTCAAAGTTTGTTTTAATAATTATATTTCTCTAGTAATTTATTCAACAATTTTATGAAGGAATATATACCCAAAACTAATGAAATATGTTTTCCTATTATTGGATTTGTAAGTTTTAGTCTAACTTATTTAGCATTTATATATTTTTTATATATTTTAGGTTGTATCATGTTTTACATTTTCAATAGTAATCAATTATCTCAATTGCTATGAAAGAATAAATAGTTATCATATGTATAATTATGATATGTATAATTATGGTTACATTGTTATAACAGCAGCATGCAACATTGAACTGCAATGTGGTTTACTTGAAGTACATATAATACATACATGCTAATTATTTTTCAACTTATGTACATTTGTTGTAGAAAAACAAGAAAAAGTTCTTTTATTGGATTATATTAAAATTAGTAGAGATTGTAATGTTGCTGGCTACGCTAGTAAGTTCTCACAACTGGAGATGTTACACGCTTCAACCAAAAATTATGGGCTATTTATTATTAAGTATGTATAGTTATATACTAAAGTATAATTTTATTGCCAATCAATTGTATTTTTATAGGTATTTCTGTAATCATGGTCCTTTTTCTAATTGTGCCAAAGAAACTTCAAACTAATAAACGTGACGAATCTAAAGAAAACATTTATGATACACCAAATGTCCAACAAATTGACGATAACACTTATTCAAATGTTACAGTTTATTAATAATAATTTCACAACATCTATATAATGTTATTAATAATCTAAAGGACATAATTTTAATAAAGTACTAGAGGAACGCCTTGGACTATTAACCATACTTTAATTATATTTACAGCAAAAAGCAATGTAATTATATAATTAACAAAATAAAAAAGAATACTCAGTTAAATAGTACATAATTTTAACTGTCTATCTATAAATTAGTATTTATTTGATAAAATAAAAAATAAAATCAAATAAATACAAATTTATTTATATAAAGTAAAAAATTGTAATAAAAAAATTTAATTATGACGTAATGAATCATTTAATTACTGTTTTTATTCTTTAGTTATTACTTTACAACTTTGTTACGGATTGATAGATTGAATGCCTATTTTTACGTCTTTTTGTGATAGAAAAATCACCGTGCAGAGTAATTTTCTATGAAATACATTTCGATTTTATTCGGGATTCAAACGTTCAGTAAGTAAGTCGAATGTTTACTAATAGACTACGTTTCACATTTGTACAAAATATAATTTATAGATTGAAATTTTTGTCTCAATTAAAAAAAATTGTAAACAAAAAAATCGAAATATGTATGTGTATACTAATAAATTTATTAGATGACATTAGAAGTTGACAGAAATTCGCCCGGGTACATATTATGCAAGAAGGATAATGGGAGGAAATGGCAACAACTGCCAAAAGAAAAGCTGTGCGTTACAAAGAAAAAATATAAATAAAAGAAATAAATATACTAACACAAATAGAACAAGAACAAAAAAGAACACAAACAGGAGGCAAAAAAAAAAACAGATGGATAAGTGAACGAAACAGTGCCTAGAAAGTCTGGGAATATCTGAAGAGTGGTGCGAAAACATAAGACGTAGGGAGCAAAGTATTATACCGGAAGTTACAGATATAATAAATGGGCAGAATAGACAAAAAAGAGAATCAGAAATACGACAATCAACATACAATACGAGGTACAAAGACGTCTTAGTGTACAGGCTTCCGCAGTATCTTCGTAATCCAAAAATTTCTGCAGAAGATAAAATAAACATTGCAAGATTTAGGTGTGGAAACGAAGAATGGGGAAAAAATTATGGATTGATGTGGAACGCAGAATATGCAGGTTATGCGGAGAAGCGGAGGACATAATAGAACATTGGATTCAAGACTGTAGTAAAATTGCAGGAACAGTTATAGAAGGATGGAGTGTGTCCAAAATACTTGATAAAAATGGAAAAGGTATAGTTAGAAATATATTAAGTGAAATAAATAGGTGATAGTATTATAAATTGAAAGAATACATAATTGTTTTATTTTTGGGGAAATATAACACTAAAAAACTTGTTTATTATTAACTAAAATGTAAGTATATATATATATTTATATATATACTAATAAATTTATTTTAATTGTTTTTTCTAATCCAAAAATGTTTTATTTTTTTTGAGAGATATTATCTTTTTGTTCCTCCGTTATATATTATACATACCATTGTCACTTGTAGTGTGGCCAATTTATCTTGGTCGAAATAATAGACAACTTATTAATAAAAACAAAAATATTAATTGCTTTGTTGCCCATTTTAGTATCCTTCTATTGACCTCATATTTTTCACATTTCATAGACTAACTGAAAGAAGCTGTACTGTTTTAAATGAAAAATTTGTTGCACCAATATTGTAAAGTATCTAAGTTATTAGTAAAGTTTGCAACAGCAATGATTCGAATAGCTTGTATAAAGAATAAAAAAAGTCATCCTCTGTCATATGTCAATATTATCATAAAAGATGCAAAATTATGAATAAAACTTTTTGTTATTTGAAGAAGTTTATTAATGCAAATCTAAAATAAAGTTAACAAAACAACAGAGCTTTGAGATATACCAGCGTTTATAATTTTGAAATTGGAAAGATAATTTTAACTATATTTTTTCTGTTGTCAACAAAGCCATTGACAAAAGTTAAAGATTTTTGATTAAAACTTACAATAAAGCTTGTTAATAAATGTTTAAAAGTACTGCAAACATTCTATTTGCGACTAACATGTATTAAAAGACCTGCTGTCAAACATTTTGATCAAATCCATTTGCATATTTCAAACAATTCAAGAATAGCTTGGTTGATTTTAACAGCAAGTATGGGGTCTATTCTGTAACTATTCCGTTAAAATTTAGAGGCCTTTAAAATTTTAACGGCATTTAAAATAATATTTGTATTCACTAACTTTGAAATCTGTTAAAATTTTAGCGGATCCTTTAAAATTACCCGTTAAAATAATAATTTTTAAAGGAGTGTTAAAACTAACCTTTAATTTTTAACGGTATTTTAATCGTCAAATTAGAGATACGTTTAATTCTATGTGTTGTTTTTTGAGAAGTATTTTTAATAAAATAAATATTAAAAAAATCAAAAATGGCATTTCATGATATTATTGGTGAATTGTTAATGCAGGAATTTATAGAAAATGAAGAAAGGTATTTATTATTTTATTAAATTAGTAAAGCTACTTTAGCTTTATTTCTTTTTATAGAGCTGAATTCAGACTGCACCAAAGGTTTATTAGAGATATGAGCAATCCATTTGACCTACTAACAAAAAAAAATAAAATGCTATTTCGTTTTGGCAAAGACGTTGCTCGAATAATTATTGACATGGTTGGCTCTCACATGCAAATAGGACAGCGTGTTACAGCTGTACCATTGGAATTAAAAGTTCTTGCAAGTTTGCATTTCTATGGTACAGGAGGTTACCAACTATCCATCGGACAGGGTTACAACTTTGCTATAAGTCAACCAGTTATGAGCCGTTGCCTCGATGAAGTAACCAATATAATATATAATCAATTAATGCCAAATTGGATAGTTTTTCCAAATAATAATGAATTAAGAAATAAAGTTATTAATGGTTTTTTAAATAAATATAACTTTCCGCAATGTTTAGGAGCAATAGATTGTACCCAAATTGCAATTATATCACCATCGGAAGATTATCCAGCATTACCATATTTTTGGAGAAAAGGATATTACAGCGTTAATTGCCAAATAATTGTAGATAGCAACTATAATATTCTTAATATGAACGCAAGGTTTCCTGGTTCTACTCATGACTCTGCAATTTGGCAAGCGTCAAACATAAAAACTTTAATGGAAACTGAATATGTCCGAGGCAATAATTCATTTCTAATAGGTGATTCTGGATATCCCTTACAGCCTTTTTTATTAACGCCATTTGAAAATCCTCCAGAAAATACACCTGAAAGTAATTACAATTATTATTTTGTAAGAGCTAGAAATTCAATCGAAAGATTAAATGGTGTTTTAAAATCACGGTTTCGGTGTCTATTAAAACATCGAGTACTCAATTATGATCCACTTAAAGCAGGAAAAATTATTTACAGTTGCGGTGTTTCACATAACATTGCTCGATTTTATAAAGATGAATTTGATGAAGAAGAAGAAATTGTGGAACTAGATGATGATAATAACTACGTAGAACAAAATATTCTTCCAAAAGACAATTGGTATCAAAGAGGGGTAGAAGCACGTAATCAAATAATACAATATTTAAATCGTTAGAATATAAAACATTTTTATTTATAATACAAACAAATTTATATTAATAAAACTTATTTTTATTAAATATTATATTTTACCTATCTTTTTGCATTTATGGCTCTTGCCAAGTTATTAATTGCTCTTGCCACAGCATAATTTGAATCGGCAAGGTATTTTACCTGTTGATCATGTGCATTTATTGCCGACAACATTCTATTACCCTGATTAGCAAATTTCTTTCTTGGGCGGTCACATTTTGTCTTAATTTTATATTTGTTTTTTTCCGGTTCATGTACAATTTCTATTATTGGTGCAGTTGACACTTCGGGGACATCTTCCTTTTCAAGCTGTATTGTGGATATATCGTTATTATTATCGGGTACAATAATCAATGTTGTTGCGACTGCAGGGTCATCCAAAGTAACAATTCCACCTTCCATTAAACTGGCCCCATCGATGGTTAATGTAGAAAGTAAAGATAATAACCGCTCTTCTAAATCGGATAATGGCTTGACTGCAGACCCACCTCCCGTACCTTTATTGCCATATTTTATGGCTCTTGCCCGTCTTTTAGTATTTGTTTTTAATTCACTGATTGTCTAAAAATTGTATAGGTTGTAATTAAATAATATTTAATTCATTTATACATACATTTTTCCATTCCCTAATTGATTTAACTGGACCAATTTTATTTAGCTCCAAAGTAAGGTGCTCCCATAATGATGTAATTTTAGGCAATTCTAAAGGATTTATTTTACCTCCCAACAGAATTTTATGTTCTTCCAGATAATTAATTAAATACTCTTTTTGTGTTTTGGATGTTCTTGCCGATCGCGGTGGCATTATGACTGATTCTATATCTATATTATTTATTGATTGAAGTAACATATGATGTTTTGAGGTTAATATTTTGCTTAAAAATTTCATTATGCAGCGTTGCCAGTCATATCAATTGTATTTTTAACGGGACCCGTTAAAATTGTATGTTTTAAACAGACCCTTTAAATTTGTTGTTAGTGAATACCAACGTCATTAAAAAAATTTAAAGGTCCGCTAAAATATTATTTTTTAGAGGGCCGTTAAATTTTAAAGGAAAGTTACAGAATAGACCCCTAAGCTGTTATTCTATTATTTAATTTAGTAAACCAAAAAACAAATAAATGAATTATTGCATATATGCTTTTTAAAATTAGAACCTAAATTATTTTGATCATTTTAAAGAAAAAGTATGTAAAGTTTTGAAGTACGACTATCTTATCTTTTTTCAGTTTGTATCAGACTGTCGCAATACTAACAAGTTTTTTTATAATATTTACTAGTTTAATTAAAACAATTACTGATAAATTTGTTAAATGCTCTTTGCTTTTTATTAACTGTTTGTTTTGTTTGAGCACCTAGTACTTATGTTCTGTTTAAATAATTAACCAACAAGTCTTTTGACGATTTGTTAAGTAGTTTTAATAAGATTTATTTGTCGCAACATGTGGATCCTCAAAGTATAAACAATAACTATATATTAATACTTGGTGATGCAAAGTAGTTGTAGTTCCCTCATGTAGCTTCAACCAAAAAAACCAAATATCATCGATAAAACTTTAGTATCACAACTGGCAACCAAATTGCAATGTCTAAAGAAATAGACAATCAAATAGTTTAATAAAAAACAAAGGTTTAATATCAATTATAACTATTAAAATCAAAATAACAAGGAATTTGTTTTATGTTTTGTAACGGCTATTTGGACGTTGACAATAAATAAACTATCATTAGAATAATTAATATAAATTAAGTCAACTAAAAGAAAAATATTTATTGAGTGAAGCCTGCTCGGTTAATATTTAAACAATTCCATTGAATAAATTAATATTCTAAAGACTAGTTATTTCTTATTCAGGTAGCTAAATGTACATACAGCATAATTTGATTGAAATTGAATAAAATATAATAAACGTGACAATATAAATTTAATAGCAATATTTAATGTTTACCGTATGCAACCCTGCGATCGTTTAAAATAACATTTATTTTATTAAAATTGTACTAGTAGTCCAGTCAAATTTGCTCAATTATTGATCCTATCTCTAAACAATTCCAAAAGTTTTAAAACTTTGTACACTGATTTATAGATATCTAATAAAAAATATACTAAAAGTCCTGATTTAATATGATACGAGCTCTAGCGGTAATGACCAAAAACAAGGCACTTTTTTCTTTTAATATCTCAAGAACTGTAGGTAGGAAGTAAAAATTAACTATGTACATAATGAAAACTGATAAAATTTGCAATAAAAATAATCATATACATTTTTTTGTATTCACAGAGGTTGAGTTATAGAGCGCTAAAGAATAGAAAAATAAGTTTTTTGTATTGTTACGAACCAAGAAGCCGGTTTCTTTTGTTTGGTCCTCCGTTCATTTTGACAATCCTCCCCCTCTCCCCCAACTACATGCTCTGCCTTCCACATAGCGTTCACGATACGCGTCCAATTGTAGTGTTAGTACGGTAACTTCTTTGTTCGTGGAGAAAGGTGGTAATCAACCCTTTAACGATGTTTTTAAAGATATCTATCAACAAGCAGAGTAATAAGGACTTAAACAACTACTTATAATATAAGCTTGTTCCTTACCCTTTATCTTTTTTGAGGAAACTGGAACGCTGGAAACAAACAAATCCGCCTTATATGATACTTTTCCTGTACTACAAGAAGAAGCCAATCTTTTCGATTTTGACATCGTTTTGAATGGAGAATTACTGTTACACAAGGTGGTGCCCAAAAATCCTCAATCTCAACAATTTGCCAATGTTATGTCGTCTATGTTCTCAAGCATTATGCGACAAGAGCTGTACCGTTGCGTTTGATAGCTATTCAGCGGCAGCATCCAGTACGTAGACAGTTTAATAGAAGTAAAGTACAAACTTTGAACACAAAACACAAATCACAGTCAAACAGGATGGTTTTCTTTCTAATAAACACAATAAATCCAAACTTATTTTATTCCTCTTAACTGCTCTTCACGACCATGGAATTAAAACAAAACAAAAATCTAGTATCGCTGGTAAATTGATCATCCGCACAGGTGTCATAAAATCCTACACTAGTGACAAAGTAACAATAGTTGGCAAAGATGTTGATCTTATTGTCCTCCTCAAGGCTTTAACCCTATCTAAAAAAAATATTATATGTTAAACCAAGCCACGGCGGAGTAGAAAGGAAGGTATATTCAAGTCAGCAATTGCAAACTATAAGAATAAAAAACTGCCTAATTCTTGTGCATGCATTTAGCGGATGTAATATGTATACTACCAAATCCGATTGATTCCAGTAACTAGAGAAGACGCAACATAACCTGAGGCAGTCCTCAATCTCATTTCTTGCAAATGTATAATCACCCTCCCACAATGATCCAACGTATCTAAAAGTGAAGGCAAAACATTGTAAAATATTGATTTACAAGTATCTAACAAATGATGGTAAAAAGTACACTTATTTTTTCTTGCTTTGGCATCTTCAATAAATTACATATTGTGACGTGTCATTAGTGCTCTATAACTCTGTAACCGCTAAGAATACTAGAAAAATGTATATGATCATTTTTATTGCAAATTTTATCAACTTTTATTGTGTATATAGTTAACTTTTACCTCCAACCTACAATTTTTAAGATATTAACAAAAAACCGAAAAAAAACCTGTTTTTTGTGATTGCCGATAGAGCTTGTGTCATATTTGTCAGGACTTTTAGTATGTCCTTCACTAGGTACCTATAAATCAGTGTACAAAGTTTTAAAACTTTTGGAATTTTTTAAAGGTGAAAAGCTACTTTGACTGGACTATAGCAAAGGATTTGCGCGTTTGTTTCTCGCTATCAATTTTTTGCTTTTGCAAATTTTTATATTTATCTAAAGAATTTCTTTTACAATTAAATAACTCTTTTTTTGGTACAAAATAGTTTACATTGTGATTAATGTAATGGTTTTCTAAATTTTTTTCCTCTTTCATGTATCCATTTATTTGATATTCATTTTGATTCTGCAAGAACTGAGTATACAGCATGTTTCGTATTTTTATCACTTTCTTCACTTGCATATAAATTATACGAAAAAGCCGCAGTACTTTTCAGGAGCCAAAAAGCTGCTTTTATATTTGAAAAAACTGTCGTTCCACCCGGAGCTACATCGCTCATATAAAACAAAGCAGTTGCAATTTCCTAAACTTTTAAATACACTGTTTTCTTTTTTCCTTGCAAAATCCTAATGGAGTTCATAATGACTACCGATTCCGTAATTCCCCGGCCGTCTCAATAATCAAGCCAGTCATATCCTCAACTCTTTAACATACATCCGCAATGTGTTTATTTTCCTTAACCAAACTGATTTGCTGATTCTATATTGAACGGTTTTCAATTCCCTTGTTTGTGAATTCTGCTCCGTTGCGCGTCTAAATCTAGACCGTGCAATTTTTTTAATAGTTTTTTTCTTATCACCAGATGTGATTTTGTAAAATAATAGAAACCTTGGCATTGGGAATGCCTCTTAATATTAAAAACGGTGTTTTTTGCGTTGAAAGTAAAAGCATTTTAATTAAGATAAGATTTCAATAGGAATGCTCATTTTACCGCTGCAGAGCTGTTCATATAATTCTCTACTGCTTAAATCTACATTAGGTTTTTGCCTTTCCTCTTAACTTTATTCAATTTTTTTATTGCATCCTTACATGCTAGGTATTTGAAGATATTCACGTCTGTCGACAGTTTTATTCGATTCTTGTTCTAATGTACTGTCGTTTCACGCATCCACAGTTGTGTGTGATAGCAATCCTTATTATTATAGGCATACCTAACATCCAGGACATATTGCTTAGTTGTAAAATGTAGATTGCAATGTAGAATCACATTCTATTTATTACATAACTAACATTATGTTTTTTTTTAATTTATAGAAATTTTTTTATTAAAATTTATAATTTTGTATCATTTGGTAAATTAAAAAAAATGCTTGAAAGAAATTGAATTTGTCAACGGAATGAATTAATTTTATCAAGTCAAAATTGTAAAATACATTAAATTGTTAAATTTTCTATACAGGGTGTCCCTGACTCAATGCGCATAAATTAAGAACGTATTTCTTGCACATTTTTAAGTAAATGCTTGATACACTTTAGTTCAAAACTTAATACTTAACGAGTAAGTATTGCTTTTTTTATATTCTTGTAGTTATTTTTTGGAATATTGTTATGATAGCATTGTTTATCGTATAACGTTGTCATTTTAAAATTAATTTGGTATCACATGCTAATATTCATATTATTCATAGACACTTAAAGTTCCGCACAGCAAAAATTTGCTAATCAGAAAACTATTTTTAAAATCTGTTTAAAATTTACAACTTGAAATTTTTTTGCCGTTGATTGATTGCACCATCAACAGCTAGACATATTTAGTTTGCAAATGCAGCCACGTTTACTATAAATAAAATTACAAATACTAGAAATAGACATTCATAGGCACTTGAAATCTTTTTAAAACCACGGAAATGCATTTTAAAAAACGTTAAACACAACCTGATTTTTTTACAAAACAAATTGCCGGATTATTGTGTTCTACTTCGGAATAGAGTTTCAGTTTTGGTTCTTCGTTTTCGTATAAATGCAAGAACGTCGTATCCGGTAGATTAAAAAAGGAGGTCCAGTACTCTATCCTCTGAGATCAACAAAATTAACGTTTTTTGTCTCGTATCTTTAGATATATAAATTAATTTTAAAACTAATATGCTGAAAAGGCCAAAGTTGCATACTTGACAAGAATTATGTACTAACTAATCATAAGCTTATGTTTACTGTTAAGCAACTATTTTTTAAATCAACATAATTTGTAAATATTCTTTTCATTCGTTACATTATAAATTATTATTTTAAAATAAAATATTTTTGCTTAACTTAAAAGTGGTTTATATTTGAATTGTGTAAGTAACTTCTGTTTTAGAAAAAATGTTGTAAAAAATGTATTACGTTTTGAAAAATAATTAATAAATAAAATTTATAAAAAAAAATAATAAATTTAAAATCAATTAATTTTTTTAATTTAAAATTAAATTAATATTGGCAACTATTTGGCATGGGAGCCTCCAACCAATTTGTCTATTTGATTTCTAAATTCACTAACACAATCATTTCTTTATTTAGCATTAGCTTCCTGTAACATTTGTTTCAATATTTTCCTTCATAATACAAACGTAGACATTTTGTTTCAAATAACCCCACATAAAGTAATCTAACTTGCTTACATCAGGTGATTGTGCAGATCTACTTGCTAAATATTATCCAACCAATTTCTTACTAAATTTGTTGAACTAACTTCCTTCTAAACTCTTTTTCTAAATCGGTTAAAACAAAATTATGCAAAATGTTTCTATACAAATGTTAGTTTATGTTTATATGCAAAAAAAATAAATGTCAATTATTTTGTAAAACATGCTACACCAAGCGTTTACTTTCTTTAAATGTTCACTATCATAATTTTAAAATGTAAGTTTTTTTCATCCCACTATCTACAGTTTTATGTTGATACTATACCTTTGGTCGTAAAAGTTGACTCTTCTACTCTTCTATACGATTTGGAGTTATAAAAAAAATGCAATCCAACAACTGGGTACCAAAAATGATTCGACTCAGCGTTGTACTTCTTAGTTCCATACCCGCATCTTTACTTCCATTATTTAAAAAGTTAATAAACTCCAAAGTTTGAACTAAAAACCATCTCAAAATTGACACAATAGATAGCATTTTTTTTACTAGAGGTAGTAAATTTTATTTCAAATTTTATAACACTTGAAAATTTTGTTTTAGAGATTATA
The DNA here is from genome assembly GCA_963932245.1 of Tachinus rufipes. Lineage (NCBI taxonomy): Eukaryota > Metazoa > Arthropoda > Insecta > Coleoptera > Staphylinidae > Tachinus > Tachinus rufipes. Next base: position 61,825,988 of record OZ010745.1, on the reverse strand, counting down.
TCATTTTTTCAAAATAAGAATTTTGCAATTTTTTGACAAAAATTAGATCACTGATATTTTAGAAAGTTTTTTATCGCACATCCTAAAAATTTCAGAGTATATCAATAACATATAAAAGTATTTTTTTGACCTATTATACAAAAAATGAAAAACACCCGACATTTTTTTTTAATCTGCTTTTAATAGAATGACATTTTAAAAATTAACGGAAATATCTCTAACACATTTTTTTTACAATTTTTAATCAATTTTAAGCAATGAATGTTGTCTTCAATAATTTGCAAAAAAAAATCTTAAAAAGTTACAGGCATTGCAAAAAAAGTCAAAAATTGACATTTTTGAAAGTTGCACCCTAAATATATCAGCACTGGGTAGCACAAAAAATCTAAAAAAAATCAAGAAACCACAGTTTATGTTATAGAACCGATCCCCAAAGTTTGCGTCATAAAAAAATATTTTTTGTACCACTTCACTCATGCCATTTTTAAATAGTTTAATTTTTTTAGTTTTTATTTTTAATTAAAGTCATATTGAACTGGACAAACACTATTTAATCCTTTTTATCAATAAAAAGTCAATAAAAATATGCATTTTTTAATTATGATAAGAATAAACACAAATAATTTCTGACATCACTATAACACGTAAAATTGCTTTATACGACAAATTTTTATTGTTATAAAGTATGCAAACCAATATTTAAAAACCTCTTATATCAAACTTTTAAGTACTAAACCTAAAATTTAAAAACTACTTCACTACCCAAACAAACTAGTCCTGCAAGAACAAATAAAAACCACTATCCATATTATACACTCCGCCCTTTCCCAACATTCCAGCCCCGCAAATACAGGCAAAGAAACACTATCAATATGCGACTCTAAATTGGAAAACACTTCCTGACATACTTTTAAGTACTGAAAAAATATTTAAAAACTATTTCCCAACAAGCTTTTAGGTACTAAACCCAAAATTCAAAAAATCGTTCCCCCAATAAACCAACCAACAGGAACAGGCAAAATACACTACCCATATAAAGTAAAGCAATGCGTCCATCGGACACATCACTCCACCCTCTCCCAATATTTCAGCCCCGCAGAGAAAGGCAAAAAATACTATTTATACGCGAGTCAAAATTGGAAAACACTTTCTTACGATTTTTAGTGTTTACTATTTCCCAATTATTTTAATCCATCGTCTATATTTTTACCCCTAACAAACATTTTAACATTTGTATTATTAATATAATTAACAATAATACTTATTTTTAGCCAGGCAATTTGTTGAGAATGTTAAATAATTAAAAACTGAAACTTTCGATAGAGATCACTGCCAAACAAGCTATGAATTGGCCCAATTCAAGTGTCAATATTATTCAGAATGGACTTTTAATTACCGCTGAAGCGCTGGAATTTAAAGCATTAGTGTTAATAAAAAATTTCTGTTGCATTAATTGTATAGTATTAACGCGTTTTACTAATGCGCTCATTACCAAAACTTTATTCTTTATTCTCAATTCCCTATATTGAAATAAAAAAAGATCTTAAAATAGAAAATAAAGTTTAATCGAAGACAAACTTACTTATTAACACATTTATGACAGTTGTACTCATCAATACAATAACAGACGTTTTAGTTTTGTTAACAATTCTAGTCTCCACTAAAAGAACTGTGTAAAGCATTTACTCGGCTTATTTGGAGAACTATTTTAACCTGTCACGGACTAGTTGCTGACTCATTAAAAAACTAAATTCTAAACTTCCTAATAATAATAAGAGAAACTAGAACGAACGATAAAATGGTGCCAAATTACATAGAACACCACTTCTAATTTATTAATGGACAAATCTTGTTTAGACAGACTTGCAAGTATTTTTTGTTTATTTTGTGTATTCCAAGATTACACAAATATTAAAAAAAATGTATTACATTTTTTGTTATTATGAGTTACCCGCGTGCGTCCGCCTTCCATGCCTTTTCGATAATCTGCCAATATTTCTCTTTGTCGGATCAAAGGATGCAAAAATTATACGAGAGCACTGTACATTTTATAACTTTGAACGGCTTGAAACTTCTCTGGATTACTGCCAGATTTCTGCGAGTTGATGATTTTAATCAAAACAAAAACACATCTTACCTAAGACGTTGATTTGTTCTTTTTACATTTTAAATTTAATAACCACTATAACAACTTTATTATTGTAAATAAAACATATTCAATACTTGTAATTACTTTTTTCAAGGTAAATCATTTTTATTCATTTCATGCGTAGTGCTATTATCAACTGGGAGATGAGCTACCAGGGTCGGTTGAATATGATTATTTTTCACGATTTTATGAGATACGTAAAATATTTGTAGAAAAGTGATACCTAAAAATTGATTAATAACATAATATGATTTCAATTATATTAACTTTATACTCACATAATATAAATATAGCTGAAATTATAAAATCAGTTTTGGGATATCGAACAAAATCATCAATAACAGCTACGAGTACCAATCCAAACTCTATACATTTTAATGATATCCAATAGAAAACTTTGTATTCTTTATGAATTAATAATAAAATTAAACAATCATAATATATTACACTCTTGACAACTCACCATACACAATCCATAATATAGTTGCCAGTTGCACGCCGCTGCTATTACAATAAAAGCATAGTTGAACATGCTATAATCAATATCCATAGGATATTTAAAACGTTGAACGCATATCATAAAAATGCCAAAAGAAATACATGACGAACTCTAAAATAATTGTATTTATTACTTTATTATAATATGTATATATGTAATACTTACAAATCCTATAATCGCAAGTGCACATTGATATGTTTGTGGACCAAGTTTCATATTATTGATATAAATATTGTTCAATGCATTACTGAAAGTTTAATTTTTAATAAGTACTAACTAATAAAATTAATTATTTTATTCAAATTACCATAAATTACTGTTCCTAAGTTCATTTATATTTGCCATAGTAAATCTGTGGAGAACGGTGAATATTTACTGATTTTTATATCGCACACATGTTGTGTTCAATCTCATGTGTGTTTTGTTTCATATTTCAAGGTTATTATTACTGTTAGTTCAACCAGTGACCAGTGGCGTGTTAAGTTTATTGTGCATAAGGTGTGCACTTTGTACTTAATAGTTTGAAAATTAAAATTATCAAGGTTGAATACGAATTTAAAACTGGCCTGGGCATAAACTTCATTGGCCTCGGCCACGAAAATATCAAAATTTGATTTTTTCAAAGTTTATTTATATACGTTTATTTAAAATTTTGGCGTATGCAAATTCTAGTACCAAGAGACAGCTAAAACTTATAAAAAACGAACAGTAACAAAACTTCTGATTGGTTTTCTATGTCAAAGTTTAAGAGTAAAACAATAACACAGAATTTAATTGACTATTTTATTAGCCACTTGTTTACTGGACCACATTGTATTTTTAGAATAACAAATTGGCAGAATTAAATAAAACGTAATAGTCGGTTAATTTAAATAAATAAACACTACTGTGCGCTGTGGCGTTGATTACTTAACTTGCTTGTCTAATGTTCTTTGAGTACTCATCTAATTAAAACTAACGTGCATTAATATAATAATTACGGTAAAATAAGTATTTGCTTATTTTAAAAACATTTATTTATTTGTTAAATCATAGAACATCAAAAATATCTTTTTCAAAAAAATATTTTTTTGCAGACAGAGTCAATTACTGGATATAATTTTTCATAATTAACTGAAAATAATAATTAAAATAGAAGTGCTTATTAGAAAATCCTTTAGATAGAGATTTGCTTTGCTGGGTGATTCACAATTTTTGCATTGAGAATTGAAAGTTTTATTGAAGTTGACGGTGGGCAGTTTAAAGACATTATTTTTTTAAATTGATTAAATGTGTAAATCCAATAAAATTAGTTGTACATTAATGTAATAAAATATTTTATTACGCAACGAAGGATGTGTGTGTTAATGTGTTCTGTTCTCTTTTTAAGTCTTTTACTTAAGCTTATTATTTTTAATTTTTTATATTATTATAAGTACAATTTAAAATTAAAATAATAGCACAAAATACATTGCATGAAATTGTATTGTTTAGTTGATTTTATGCAAATTATGATTCTTTTACTCATTTTAAAGTTTTGAATTGTTATGTAACAAGCCAATATTTTATTTGTTGAACTTGAACCACTTTCATTACTTATTATAAAACTTTAAGAATGTATATATAATGAAATTTATGAAGTATGAAGATTTTTTTATAAATTGGTCTACTTACTTACAATCACTGAATAATTATTTCATCAATGTTTTTTATTGAATAAAATAAACAAATAAAAAACTTATTTTTTTTGTATTGAATTGTGTTTATTTCAATCTTTATACTGAGAATAAAATTTAGCAAGAGCATTTGTGAACGGATAATTATACTTTCAGTTTTTTTATAATTATAAAATATACGTTTAAAGTTTGATAATTTTGTTTTATTAAATTTTTTTTGTTTAAGATCAGTTTGCTGTTAAGACATTAACATTAACACTAAAATATTAAATTATATAAAATTTAAATTAACTTATAAATTATTTATGTAATACTTAGGGCAACAATATCTGCTTCCTTATTATAAGTTTACTTAGATCTTAAATACATTTTACTAATGTGAACTCATTAAATAATTTATTAGCTGCTTTGAGTAGCTATTAAATTTAAAAAAAAATGTCTTTGTTTAAGCTGTTTGTGTGATATAATTACTTTTCAAAAATATTTTTATATTTTTTTGCAGATTGTATTTGTAAAGAATAAATTTTAATATCTTTTTTGTGAATAAATATTTATAATCTACAAATGCCAATGTTAATATATTGTCAATATTTTATCCACGGATTTTTTATTTTTTTTCTTATTGCTTATTGCATCTGTAAAGACGCTTATCACAAGTCGGTAAAAATAAATGCTGAAATATAGTCTGTGTAGATATTGACGCCATTGGTATTGTGGACGGAAGAACGGTAAAGGGTGCCTGTTATTTGTAATATTATACATTATATGATATAGCTAATAATTATTAGTGCATACCGCATCAATAATTTATTTGTAACTAGGTCCAAATTGTCTAATATAGGGCAGATAGCAATCCGCATTGACTGTAATTGCAGCTCCATTGTATTCTCAAAAAAGTGAAATTCCATGACTTTGCTAACCTAAAAGCCTCACCAAACAGTAACTTGTTGGGGTTTTTTTAAATATTGTTCTAGAATTTTTGGAATTTACAGATGTGGCAGTTCTGCCTATTAATAAACCCACTAAGATAAAAATCAGTTTTTTTTTGCTAAATCATTTCTTTTTCTAAAACAATCAGAATTCTTTGCTGCATTTCCAGTTGTTCAGGATCAGCCGGCTTGATGAATCATACCAAACAACAACACTACAAACTCTACAAACTGTCCCGGCAAAAGTTTTACTGTGTCTATAATAAGTTTTTTTTAAATTTTTATACGTTGTTAGAACGTGTATTACATTTATACATTTTGTTATTTTGTATAGTTTTTAATGACAAATTTCAAGAATTTAAGATTTGTGATTCTACATATAAAAATGCTACAAAAATTAAAATGCATTTTCTTATTAAAAAACTTTTTACATTAAAATTTTCACAACATAATGTCAGCTTTTTATGATTACCTTAAAGAAGCTTCTCAAAACTTTCAAGGTTATCAAAAAAGTTTGAAATAGTTTTATTTAGAGAACGGTAAATGCCTACTACAAAAATAGTTTTATTGAAAAGATTTTATTTAAGTCAATGTTAGGTTAACTAAATTATTTTGTAGAACATACTAAGCTATGTTAGTTTTTTTTTTTCATTAAACTAGAATTAGTTGTTACGATAGATCGGAAACTTAATCTAAATTTCAGAGACTAGGTTATCTTTAGATAACAATGTTTTTAATTTTGTTGTTGTTCTATAATCACAAGAAAATGTGTTAAATTGCTTAAAGCTTTGGGTGCTTGACGTTAACCTGACTCAAAGTCATTAGACGTGTTCACAGAAATTAATTAAAATTTAAATCTAAGCCTGAAAAGAATATTAAAAAACTGAGAATAAAGTTTGTGCATTATTATGCAAGTTTTTTAATAACTAAATTAATTAACTTTTTTGCAAGTGTATTTTATACTATATATTCTAGTAAAATTAATTAACAATAACCGTTTTGTCTTATTATTTTAACATTTATATAATATATATATATATATATATATATATATATAATCTACTTTAATCTTTTTTACTCTGAATGGGGACAAGAGAACAATTAATTAAATTCTTATATAAAAATATTTTAAACAAGTTTGCTATAACTTAGGTATATGTTATTGTAATTGTTTAATTTAACTGCCAATATTAATTAATTGAAATATAAAATCAATAATAATAGCTATTTATGTAATAAGTGCATAATGTAAGTCTTTATTGGACGAGCCATAATTATAGCTTATGGCAGACTAAGCGTTGCTCACAATTCCAAAATATTAATCATGTTTGAAACGCATACAACGCTTTATGTTCGACTGGTAAAATTTATATATTTTACAATTTGACATAAACTATTTAGTTACAAGGCATACTGACGAGGTTTGTAGAACCGAAACAATTGTCTATGCTTGACCCTTGGCCGCTGTGATTCAATTGACTGATTTTGAATAAATTATTAATTCATTTCATTATTTAGTTACTATTCAAAAACTGCCTATACGACATTATGCTTTTGCTATTGCTTAGCTACTTAAATAACAGTTGTTTTAAAATAATAATTTTTGCATATGCATATTACAAAATGCAAACTAACAGTTCTTAGAAGAAAACTTGCTGCTACTGTTAAAGATTTTCTATCATCATAAAAATTCAGGCATTTATACAAAAAAATTAATAAGTAAATTAAAATCGACCATCAGTTTACGTAAAAAACTTGACATTAGTAAATTTCAAAGTATCGTGTTTATTTAACAAAAAAAGAACATAAACCTAAAAAGTTTCTTATATTGACAACAGATGTTTTTTTTAAGATTAACTACATCTATAATTTGTTTTAGATTGTCTCATATTTGGTATGGCTTGTGCCTGTAGACGTCCGGAATTAGTGACACTAATAACAACATTTGATTGTAGAACGCACTTTTTAGTTAAGCTTAAAGACACCAAAACCTTAATTGATTGGTTTTTTGTAATAGTTTTTCGTAAACTGAAATATGTCAAAAATATGTGATAGTTTATTATAAAATAAGTAAAACACATTTACTATGTACTATACTAGAAATATATTTAAAAAACCGTAACTAATTTTAACTTTTACAAAGTTATCATTGAAGGGTGATACAAACAAGTATATAAAAGAAAATTTACAAAGCTATATACGACAGCTAAACATAAAATATACAAAGAGGTGGAAAATTACATTAAAATTTTTATAATTAAAAATGATTATGAATTACATACAATCAGCTTAGAAAACCGTCTTTATAACCAAAACTAATTGGTTTAATTTTGTTATCAACACAACTGCGTATTGGAAAATAAGTTTATAAAAAAAAAACAGATTTTATGGTTGTGCTACGTTAAGTTAACGTGGCACCTTCTCATTCAATAACATTGAAAATGACCGCAGCGCTGCAATGTAGTACAATGATGTCAAATTATTTGTTTGATGTATTTCACCATTAAAATTTATGAAATTATGAATTTTTATGTATTTTGATGTATAATTTTAAAATAATCATTTTTTTTTAATATTAAGTATAATCACGCAATGATATTTTTTTTTTAATTAATTTTTTTATTTGTCACTGCTTATTTGACTGTAGTTTAAAGATTCTATTTAGTAAAAAGATTTGTTACAAACTAGTCATCTAATGTAAAACTTGACTTGATGTATTGCAACTTTTTTAGACTTTTTTACTAATAACGTAGCTTCTACTGCTATTTACTACGAGTCTAAAATGTTTTAAACCTGAGTAAGTAAATGTTTGTTAAATTTAGTTTTGTTTTTCAACGTAGTCTTCTCTTAAGTCAATACACTTTTTCCAGCTATGCTCTACCTATTTAATATGTACCTTGTATGATATAAATCTCTGTTCTCCAAACCAAACTTCTAGCTTAAGAAACAAGCACATAAAAACATAAAAATTCCACAATTGCTGAAACTATCATAATATGATCGGTGGTCAATTAATTAAAACTGCAATTTGTAAATTTTGATCATGACCGCCAAAGTGTAAGCCTACCGCTGTCTAGGTACAAAAACAATTTTTCAGTCTTCCAGTAATTTTAATGAGAACAAACATCTTTATGTTGAAACTCAAAACTTTTGAGACTATCCTTGTAGCTAATTAGATTCACTTTTTAATTTAAACATTTATAATAATAAAAATTAATAACAATATTTATTGATGCTAAAACTAATACTAGATTACACAGTTCTAAAAGATATGTAAAGCACAATAATTAACCAAAATAAAACACATATAAAATTACATCAAAAATTATAATTAATTTCTATTCATGATAATTTCCATAAGTAAAATGATGCAAAAATTCATTTCAGCTGTTAATTGCTATACACATAGAATGTGTTTAATATGTTTCAAAAATAATTTAAAAGAAAAATCCTTTTTACTGATTTGTTATGAAGTTACAACTTTAAATGTAAATATTTGAAATTACACTATATTTATTAAATTCTTTCAAAAACAAGCTATTTGAAGCATTTCCAATTTTTTTTAAATACTTTTACAAACATTGTGCAAAAAAATATAATACCTTTTTCGGTTCATATAGAGTTTTGGTTTAGTAAATAACATGGTAACATTATCAAAAATAGAGTTGATATTTAAATAGAACTGGTTTATTAATTTGGTTCAGTTTGGTTGTATAGCAAAAACTGGATGTGAAAGTTGGACGATGGGATATAACATTGTTCCTATTATTTGGTTGTCTTTAAATTAAATTAATTTTAAATGGAAATCTTATTCAAAGTTTATTTATTTATTTTTGTTGCAACTATACAGGACATCTAAGATAATGTGTGTTTAATTATTCTAAAAAAAAACAATTAATCATATTTTTTTATGTAATGTAAAGTAAGTTTTACTGGAGTTTATAGTTTTTATTTTGAATTCAGATTGAGATTTATCACATATTCAGGTTGAATGTGCATATTTTATAAAAGTAACTTATATAGTTTTGTATAGGTTGTTGGTTGATGTTGGTAAGATTTAATGCTTTACACATAGTTTGAGACTATCAGCAATGTTTTTAAAAATCAAGAACAACAGATATAAGTCCAAATAAAATTGATAAAGTTTCTAGTAAGTTTTAGATAGTATAGTTGTTGTGGCATTGACACTGCAAATGTGGTTAAGCTTTTCATTTATAAACTATATGACTTTGTATATCCAGTTATGTGATTTTTGATTATTGGAATTGTATAGGTTTTATTAGAGTTCAGATTTTTGGAACCAATTGCTTTAAAGATATGTGTACTTTTTGAAGATCAAAGTAAAACATTGTTATAAATGTTCTTAAATATTATTAATTAAACTGAATAAATGAATATTACCAGAAATATATAATTTAAAATTAATTATTTTTTTAAAATGATGTGGTACTGAATTGAGCAATGCATTGCACGTTAATATGTACACACTTATAAATTGTTCAAAACAGTTTATGGGGTATGGTATAGGTATAGTATATTGGTACAGATATAATTTTGTTACTTTAGTAATTATAAAAAGAATTTACCCTGCGGATGTGTTGGTTTTGTTAAATCAGCATTATTGTTGATTGCGCATTTTTGTGGTTTTTATTAAATTTTGTCTTATGTGATAGCATATACAAAAAAAAGTAGGTATAAGTAATAAATATAAGTAATATCTTGTTATTAATAAGGGTAATATGGTTAGAGGAAGTGCTTATTAAATGGTTGTTGATTTTGATGGTTTTTTAATGTTGTTTTTGAATTTTTATTTAAAATTAATTTTGGGGTGTTGAGGTCGACGGTGTTTTTTTTTTTTTTAATTATTTGTGGGCGTAGTGGCCTTAACAAGTGGTTTTTATGAATAAATATAGTTTACGCATAGCATTGCTTTCCGGTTTTCTTCTCTGCGTTAATCCTATTGTTGTACTGTTTTTGTCAATCTAATCTAAATTTGGTACTAGTTTGAAGTATGCTAGTTATTGTTTTGCGGATTTTTACGCAATATTTGCAGCAAGTATACTGTCCCCACCTTCTCTCTCGGTATAGTCTTTACTTTTGTCTGTCTATTGTGCTTCTTTTTTTTTTCTCTTCTGTAGTTATATGTTTGTTTTCCTGTATTCTTTCTTTGTCAATCTCTTCAATTTTCTTTCTTAGTACCTTTTTTGCATAGTTTTATTAGCGCCCTCTATTTATTTTTATTTTGTAGACATTTTTTAATCATTGTTATTTTATCTACTTTGCTTTTTAGTACATTTTCATTTTTAGTTTATTTCTGTTTTCTTTCTATGCCTTGTATTCTACTAGAGTGTGTTCTGCATTATCATGTGTTTCTTCTTGGCAGAATCCATTTCATTTCTATTTCTATGTCTCTACCTACTAATTCTTTGTCATCCGTAAATGCCGCTGTCACGCTCTCGGCAACCTCATCTGCAGTAGTATATTATAAATTATGTTCTACAGGTTTGGTTCTAGTGCTGAGCCCTGAAATTAGTTTTCATTTTTCCTTCTTAATTACTATGTTTTACCTTGTAAGTAACTACATGTATGTTTTATCATTTTTTTGTTTAGATTTTTTTCTTTGCCGCTTCTATAATTGCTTTCCACAACACGCTGTTCAATGCGTTTTGTATATCCAACGCTATTATTATTTTTCCTTTGCAATTTTTTGTTCTTCTTTTGGTAAATTTGTATTGTTTATTTTTTCATCTTTTGTTTTCTTCTATCTCCTGTTCTATTTTTTGCATAATGACTTTTTCTATTACCTTAGCTTGTGTGTTGATACAGCATATTGATTTGTATGACGTTGTTTTTCTACATGTTTTTTATTCTTAATTAGTACTAGGCTGACCTTTTTCTAACATCCTAACAAAGTTTATTTTTTTAGAGATCTGTTGATTATTTGAGTTGTTTGTACTTTGTTCTTGTCTAGCGCTGCTTTTACAATCTCTGTTGTTACTTTGTCTGCACCTAATGTTTTGTTGTTGGGCAATTTTTGTATGGTTTCCTTTATTATTTTTTTTCACTGTTGCCATAGCTGTTTCTTCTTGTTCTTTTTCTTCTTCTCTTGTTTCTGGTTTTTCTACCAATTTTCAAAAACAATTTTTCAATTATGACTTCTTTTCTTTTTTTATTTTAGGTAGATTCCTTTTGATCTTTCTCTTAATTTGTTTTTTACTATTTCGTATAAAGGATTTTTGTCTATAAATTTTATCATTTCTTTGTAACATCTCTTTTTGCTACCCCAAATTACATTTTTAGTTTTTCTTCCGTTTCCTCTGTGTTTTTCCGTTTCTTTTGATTTTTCTTTCTGTTTGAATTGGTTTTTTTTGTCTCCCTTCCTTGTAATTGAAAATTGTTTTAGTGGAGTTTTTTTCGCATCTCTTTTCTATGTTTTTGTTATCTATCATTTCTTCTGTTTTCATGTTTTTTTTAATCTTCTCTTTGTTCATCCTTCTTACGTTATATCAACCTTCTCTCGTGTCTTCCTGTTTTTTTTTTTTTGCTTCTATTCTATTGTATGTGTTTGTGCAAGTTTAGTGATTTTTCCGCTGTCACGGTCCAGTTATTCACTATTCTTATCATTTTTAAAGTTGCGATGGTAATGTCAATTATGATTCTTTTTCTAAACTTCGGTTTGTTTTTTTTATTGTAAATTGCTATCATTTCTTAAAAGATTTTTCCTCTTAAATCGTTCTTGTATTTAAAATCTTCTCCTGTTATTATTTTTTTGTTTTTTTGTTTTCCTAAACTGTTTTCTAATTATTCAATCAGTGTAGGCTAATATAACAGTCTGCATATGTCACACCCTGTTTGCTTGCTATTATAGTTCCTGTTTCTTATTTCTCCATTTCTCCACGTGCCGTCTTATTTTTGTTTGAGTTTTTCTTTTTTCTATCTCCATAATTTTTTTGTGCGTAGTTGGTATTGAATATTTAATGCTTTGCATTGCTTAGCATTTTTTAATTGTCATTAAAATTTATTGTCTATGTTTACTAATGTGTATAAGTACACATTATTACACATTTTTCTCGTTTAGATTTCTTAGTATTTATACGTTTGGTGTTTCTTCCTCTTCTTATTTCTTCATTAATTTTGGGTATTTTATTTTAGCTTGGTGTAGAATACTGATTCTTTATCTATTTTGTCTTTATTGATCTCTGGAACGTTGCGGGGGCGTTCTTAAGCCCAAAGGGCATTCGCATAAATTTGAATTGTCCCTGCTCCGTACAGAAGGCTGTTTTAAATCTGTCAGTTTCTTTTATTTTAATTTGGTGATAACCCGATGCCAAGTCCAATGTTGAAAAATATTGAGCTCTTTCGAGTTTATTCAAAATGTCGCTAATGTTTGGTATAGGGAATTTATTTTCTACAGTTTTTTAGTTTTCTATAATCTATGATCATTCTGAATTTTGATATTCCCAAATGATCTATTTTTTTCGGTACCAACAAGACTGGGCTAGCGTATGGACTTGAACTGGGGGTTATGATATTCTGTTTTAACGTCTTACAAAATTGGTTTTCGATTTTATGTTAATTTTATTGCGTGTTGAATTTTTGAAGTAAAAGTTAGTTTTATCCTTTCATCGTAAAGGATACTTTAAATTCATAAATTAACGGTATTAATTTTTTTTTCCCGATTTAAATGGTCAACTTGCAGTATATTTTTTATGTTGTCATTTAAGATTTTTAAGAGAGTATCATCGCATGTAAAATTATTAATATTTTCAACAGGTTTGTCGTAATATATTGGAATTGATGTGTTGGATAAATGAAGCATTTGATTTTGACAATCTATTTTTGCTTTTAATTTGGTTAACATTGTTGAACCTATTAAACCCTTGAATTAACTTGAAAAGTTTACAACATTCCAACGGAAACCGTCTTCATTTGATTTGAATGTAGCTAATGCTAGTGTGATTGCTATATATTGATGATAAGTAGTAGCATTGTTTTTATTGTAAAAGGGTGATATATTAAATATTTATCCAGGTACAAATTTGCCAAGTCAGGGTCAGGTACTTTTAGTAGCACCGGTATCAGTTAATATTCGAGCATTATCTAATTCAGGTATAATTATGAAAGGTAATTTTGTGTATCCGATACTATTTAATTGAATTTCTTATAGATAATCTTCAAAATTTTCATTTTCAATATCTTTTTAATAACCGTAATATTCACTTTTGTCTAAATAACCTACATCAAAATGATCTAAATAAAAATCTGAGTTATTATCTTCTATTAAATTATTTATGATTGTGTCAAAATTTATGGTGGTTGAGTTATTGAGGCCATTGTGTGAAAATTTGAATCAACATTTTTGCACACCTCTTCATAAGTATCTGGTAATACATCGGTTTCATATTCATTATAATTTTGCAAATTGTGAATCTCATTATAACCTTCATTTTGATCATAATTGCACAAATTATTTGATTCTTGTTGAAAGATTCTTCTACCATTGGTAAACGCCAGTATGGGTTTATTAGCACCGTAAAATCTTTGTTGTGCTGAAATTTTAAAGTTAGATCCAGATGAATCTAACTCCATCGGTTGTAATCTTTAATTTTGAAAAGAATTATTTATATTTTGAGGTCTTTGCATTGATTGATTTTGTGGAAAATTTGAATTTTGAAAAAAGTTTAGATGCCTTATATAGTTTTGACTATGTGGAACATTTTTGGTAAATTTTTAAGACATCTTTGAATTAAATAAATATTGTCGGTTTTGTGCAAAATTTTGATTTTGCATATTATCATTTCCTCTTACCAAGTTAGTGTTGTTAGTATGCTGTTGTTTTTTTTGAATTTTGAACATTAATTAGATAATCTCCCAATCTTGGAATTATTAACATGATTTTATAAATGCTTGTAATGCCATTTGTCTGAATACAGCAGATTTACAATCCTTAATCGGAACTGTATAGGTTGCGTTCATTGACAATTTTGTATCGTAAAGTTTCCTAATTTCATTTCCTATGTTTACAGTGTTGTTACTTTTTGGAGTGAAATTTGTTATGTTTAATTCTAACGTATTTTCTGATCGCGGGTCTGAATACATTTCTCGCAAAGCATTAAATACTTGATCTTTTGTTGCCAACCGCCTACTCGCAATAATTCGCAGAAGTTCGCTCTAATTTGCTTTTTATACAATCCATTAAAAATAAATTCGGAACATTCGCATTATTTTCATATCTGGCCTAAAAATTATTAGCTATCTCTTATAGGAATAGCCATATTATTTATTTCTATATTATTATCTTAATATTTCTAAATTATTATCTTGATTATTTATTTCTGAATTATTATCTTGATTATTTAATTCTAAATTATTATCTTGATTGGCTATTTCTATAAGGCTGCGCGATCTGTCGCGATTCATAAATGATTACTTATTTATTATTTTTATAACTTATAACTAACTTACATAAATGTAATATAACGCATCGCTCAGTGGTTTCTACCGTTGTCTCCCTTCGTTGATTCGAAGGATCGACAGTCGCTTATTCCCCTGATGTTGATGCTCCCGGCGATGTCGGACGGTCAGTTGTTGGAGAGTTGTATCCTTAACGGACCCCGGTCGCCTCGTTCCATCCGTCTCGTTCAGTTATTAGAAATTTGTATCATTTAATTGAACTTTTTAGTTGCACATTTAATTTTTCTTCTTCTCGTTCAGTTATTAGAAATTTTTATCTTTTAATTGAACTTTCTAGTTGCATACTTAATTTTTCTTCTTTTCGGTAGCTGGTTCATCGATTCTTATTGATTGAATCTTACCGTTTGACTGCGCCAATTAAGTCGTGGGCCGATTATTAATTATTTATTATAAAAAAGCAACCGTTTACATAATACATAGTACAATTTTATTTACTGATAATACAATGAACAACGGTTCATATAAAGTATAATTATCGACTGGTGTCATTGTTTTCCAGCGCCGGTTTTATGCTGCTCGGCGGTGGTAAACAGTTCACAGAATTTATGTTATCTTAGGCGATTTTGTTACGTTGATAACGTAATCTCTACTCAGCAATGTCTATTGCAGCCTTAGTTCAACTGCATTAAACATAGAGTTCATTGCTAATACTATAACTAATTATAATAATGATCTTAAATGCTATATAAGGAATCGTAATATAACACATGTATACACACGATGTAAGTATCATAGTGCTTGCAGTGAGTGTTTAATTCCAGGTACATATTCAAAGGCAGCTTGTGAGGTTGTAACACAAGCGCAAGTCCTAAAATATTGGTCTTTGCAATTTATCACTTATTTGGCACGTTCGCAAACCGTCTGTAAGGGCTCATTGACCGAGGAAGTTTCAGAGGTGTGTAAAAGTCCCTACAGACGGTTTGCAAACGTGCTAAAACGTTTGTGATTCTTGATTTGTGCAGGTTTGTCAATCGCCCATCCTTTTACCCTACACACGATGCACGTACGTCCCCCAACGTTGGCATTGTCAGTATAGGCAAACTTGTGATTACTTTGTAATTTGTAAGTTTTTAAAAACAAACCAATTTGTACAATGAGTGATGAAGAATAAATTATAGCTGCAAGCTCTATGATACTTACTTCATGTACATAAATGCATAGGAGTAGCAATTTGAATTTGAAGCAAAAAGATGTAATTTTAAATACTATAACAAAAAATTAGCATGATCATCTAATCACAATAATTAAAAATAAATATAATTTATATTAACCTATATATCGGTAAAAGCAATAATTGTTTTATTTTTATATATTTCCACACAATGAAAGTCAAATTCATCGTAATGATTAAGACAATACCGACCGCTACCTTGATTTGTAGTATTTTAACAAAAACGGCAACTTCCCCTTCATTGCTGCTTCTACAAATAATTTGATAATCGATTTATTTTTTTACCAGTACATTTAGAAAGGATTAAACTATAATATGCCTTACAGCCTAAGCCCTTACAGACGGTTTGCAAACGTGACCAAACGATTGTGATTTGTGCATTTGACAAATCGTGTGTGAACACAAACCACAAATGTTGGCGTTCTACGTTTGCTTAGTAAGCGGTAAATATATTGCACGAATCAAAGAAAGGCAAATCGAATATTTTCTCTCTACACACGGTTCGCCTAGACTCGTTCATCTGTTATAAATTGTGCGTTTATTATTTATGATTAAATGATGGTATCGACCTTTATTGTGTGGTAATTCTTATATAAAAATATTTTTACCAACATATTTTATTATAATATAAGTTACTATAAATTATGTTTATTTTTGATAATAATCAATTTTAACATTTGCATACCCATGCTAATTTTTTGTTATATTATTTAAGATTACATATTTTTACTTCAAATTAAAATTACTACTCCTATGCATGTATACGCACAAAGTAAGTTTATAGTGCGTGCAGCTACAATTACCTCTTCATCACACATCATACAACGTGTTTTGTTTTTAAAAATTGACAAAGTAATCACGGCGCACTACTATCAGTCACGTTGGTAGACAAGTTTGTCTATATTGAAAATGCTACACACAATCCGTCAAATGCGCAAATCACAAACATTTGCTAACCGTCTGCAGTGGCTTTTAAACAAAGTACATTGACATTATCGAGATAACTGACAGTTGTAGGTACGTTGTCAAAATTAAGGATGTACTAAGTTGTAAAAAAGTGTTATTCATACACCAGCATTTGAAGTTTTGGAGTTGTGTGTTAACACCGTATCTGGCATTGAGGTTTTATAACACCAATGATAATAAATCTAATACATGTTGCTGGCACCGAATACAGTGAAACTTCCCTAACTCGAATCTCCAAGAGGCACCAAATAAAATTCGAGTTAGGGAAAATTCGAATTATAGAAAAATATGCTTAATTTAAATCTTAAAGTTTATTACATAATACATACTACAAATTTAACAAAACATTTAATTTTATAGTATTTTTATGGAATAAATACATATACAGTGCGGATATAAAGTCTAAAAACACCCAAACAAAAAAGTCAAAAAATTTCCATGCTTTACAAATTTTTGAAAAACCTCAATTTATAATATTTTTAAATCAAATAAAGAATAGTTCAAAATGTTGTTTTTCGAAAAGATTATCAACATGCTAAACAATGCAATTCTAGTAGCACCCGACAAGTTTGTTTGCTATCGTTGCCGCAAATTGGTTAAATCTCGTAAGAATTTTCCAAAATATTTGAGCTAAGTATAGCTACGCATAAATATTAGTTCGAGTTAGAGAAAAAATCGAGAAATAGAAATTCGACTTAAGGAGATAAAAATCTGTACAAAAATTGTTTAAACCTTATTGTTTCCAAAAAATATTCGAGTTATGGAATAATTCGATTTAAAGAAGTTCGAGTTAGAGAAGTTTCACTGTATCTACAAATAATAAATTTCAAATTTCATCCTGTTCTAAATCCCAAATCAAGTCAATGCGTTTCGTTCAGAATATGCTGTAATTGGGTTTTATTCAATTTGTTTAATATGTTATGGAATAATTCGATTTAAAGAAGTTCGAGTTAGAGAAGTTTCACTGTATCTACAAATAATAAATTTCAAATTTCATCCTGTTCTAAATCCCAAATCAAGTCAATGCGTTTCGTTCAGAATATGCTGTAATTGGGTTTTATTCAATTTGTTTAATACGTATTTTAATAGTTTTGCTTGTGCATGATAATTTTATGCATTTATTTTTTCCAAGTAGAACAAAAATATAAAAGCTGTTAGAGAAAAGTACTTTTAGGGCCGGTATTATAAAGACAAAATAAATCACCGAATAACAAATCTCAAATTAAATATATTCGACGAATAAACGTATTTCGGTATTATAAATCTAAATTAACTATTCGTAAAATAAGAAATTGCAACACCGCATTTATATGTTATTTTAATATTGTAGTTATTGATGTGTTATATTGTAGCCTTTGTTATATTACAATAATCCCCTACAACATATTGAAAGTCAGTTGCATAACATCGTACAGCAATCAAAAGCTGATTTTCAACAGAAATTGCTCCACATTAAAAATAACCTAAGAAACATGACATATGATGATGATGATTAATTTACTCCATAGATTTAGTTACCTACTTTTATTATTTGACGTTTATAATACCGAAATCAGCCAATTAAAATAATTTACTTGGTTAGTAAATAAAATCTACAGATTTTAATGGTTTATATTTTAAGTTATGGTTTTTTCAAGTTGAATAGTCATGTAAGGATTGTTGCGTAGTATACACGTGAATATTGTTCTTTAAGAAGATGAGCTTGTATATATATAAATGCACGGAGCGGTTAGTATTCCAAGATATATAAATTTCTATTTTAGATTTTAGATCATTTTTAAGCAAACATCCCTTCTTTGTATTTTGAAAACAATGCTTAAACTTGCTGAATGCTCTGTCAAATGAATGTCTGTAGGAGTGGATGTGTGCAGATTAATAAAACGAACATGTACCCTGTAGCACGCTGTTTTTAATATAAAACCAGTGACGACCTTTTTTTATGTACAAACTTATTTCACCGTGGTTACAATTACAATTCTTCTCTCTACTCGTGCTTGGCACACACGCCGCTATATCTTAACTTCTTAGTACATAATATTACCAACTTAAACTTAACACACATATTCTAAATATAACGCCATCTATGCAATACGGTTGTCGTTGTTTTTAACACTTTCCCTCAACGAATACCTTATTGCGTATGCGTTTATCAATTATCAAATCTACATTCTTTAAAATTAAATCCCTAAATTTTTCATATAACAATTTTCCTAAAGGCTTAGTTAACAAATCTGCTACATTATCATCAGTTTTCACATAACTTAAATTTATAAAATCCGTCTTGATTTTGTCGATTATAAAGTGATATCTTGTGTCAATATGTTTAAGCTTCTTGTTATTTTCATTATTATAGGCTAGCTTTATCACTGACTGATTATCTTCAAAAATGTCTATCGATTTATAATCAACAATATCAAAATCTATCATTAGATTTCGGATCCAACATGCTTCCGTTATAGCTACACTTAATGCTACATATTCTGATTCTGTAGATGATAGGGATACACTGGGCTGCTTTTTACAACACCAAGAGATTAAACAATTAAACATTTTAAAAACATAACCTGACGTAGACTTTCTGTCTGTTACGTCACCTGCCCAATCCGCATCTACATGACCCTGTAACCCTATGTCTATACTGTTATACACCAAAGCGATTTGTAATGTCCTTTTTATATAACGTAGCACTCTTTTTAATGCTTTAAACAACATTTCACTTGCACAATGTTGATACCTGCTTAAAAAACTCACCGCTACACATAGATCTGGTCTAGTACCACATACAGCATACATTAGGCATCCTATTAACTGTCTACATTTCTTTTCAATTTCTGGACTTTCAGATTTATCCCTTTTTAACAGTTCAAAGTTGAAATTTTGATCTATTGGAGTACTTACTGACTTACAATCAATCATATTGAATTTCTCTAAGAGTTTTGACAGATAATTCTCTTGATCAATAACTATTTCATCTTCGCTCTGTTTAATTCTAATGCCTAAGTAATTTGATGCTAGCCCTAGATCTTTCATTTTAAAATTTTTACTTAACAATTTCTTGAAATTATTTACTTCTTCATCTTTTGATGAAAATATCAACAAGTCGTCAACATAGATTAACACAAATATATTGTAGTCCTTTTGGATCTTTGAGTATAGGCAGAAGTCATTTTTTGATCTAACAAATTGTTGTTGACTCATAAAATCATCGAATTTCTTGTTCCAGCATTTTGGAGATTTCTTTAACCCGTATATTGATTTGTTTAACTTACATATGTTTCCGTTAAGAAGTTTCATATAAACACAATCGTCGATATCTCCATTCAAGAATGCGCTAACAACATCCATCTGATATACTTTTAGTTTCAATTTATTCGCCACTGCCATAAATATTCTAAACGTTGGTAATCTGGCAACTGGAGAATAGACTTCCATGTCACAATCGGACTGTTCAAATCCTCTTGCTACTAAGCAAGCTTTGTATAATTTTTCTCCGCCTGTTTCCTTTATTTTTAGAACCCATTTGCTTGATACAATGTTAGTGTTGTTTGGAACATGTTTTACCTTGGTCCACGTATTGTTTTCTTTTAACGTTTTCCATTCTCTGTCCATTGCTTCTGACCATTCTTGTCGATCTTTGCTTTTCATGGCTTCATCGAAGGTTGTCTGTTCATTGTGAGTTGTTACGAAGTTTGTATGATAATCATTTAACCATTTTGGATTGTTCCTTTCTCTATTTGGCCTTACAGGTGTTGTTGGTTCTTCATCTTCTTCGTTAAAGCTATTATAGTCATCGTTTAGATCTGAGTTATCTGTTATTTCTTCTGCTTCCTCAGTCTGTTCTGAGTTGTCTGATATCTCTTCTACTTCCTTAGCCTGCTCTGAGTTATCTGATGTTTCTTCTACTTCCCCAGTCTGCTCTGGGTTGTCTGTTATTGGAATTTCTATTGGTACTATTTCCTTTTCTTTATCATTGTTTTTTTCAGCTTCTTGGTTGCCAGTTTCATTTATGAAGATAACTTCTCTTTTGATCAAAACATCCTGTTTCTCAGGAAAGTATATTCGGTAACCTTTAGTATTTTCTCCATATCCAACAAAGTATCCAAGTTCAGATTTAAAATCCCATTTCAGTCGTTTTTGATCAGGGATATGTACCGCCACTTTTGATCCAAATATTCTTAGCTGATTTACATCATATAATTCTTTATCATACCAAACCTCATATGGCGTTTTATTTTTTACTCTACTTTTTCCAGTTCGGTTTAATACAAATACTGCTGTATTTATGCTTTCAGCCCAAAATTCTTTATCCATATTTTTTGCTAGCAACATGGTTCTTGCTGCTTCTGTTATAGTTCTCATTTCCCTTTCTGCACAACCATTTTGTTCTGGCGTATACTCTACACTTGTTTGGTGCTGAATTCCCAAGTTTTCTGTAAGTTCTCTAACTTCATTGTTTATGAACTCCGTTCCTTTGTCTGTTCTTATGATTTGAATTTTGTGAGCGGGATTTACAGCTTGTGATTGTAGAAACTTACGAATTTTGATTGCTGTTTCTGACTTATTTTTCAGAAAGAACACGGTTCTGAACCTCGAAAAATCATCTTTTAACATTAAGTAATACCTGGCACCACCAAGAGATTTAGTTTCCATTGGCCCGCATAAATCCATATGTATTATTTGACCTGGATAATGAGTATTAGGCTCCTTCAATGGAAATGATTTTTTATGTTGCTTTCCCTTAAGACATGGTACACAAGTTGATTCATTTCCTAGTGTATGATTTATCTTGCTTCTTTTTAGAATATTTTTTACTTGCTCAATATCTTGATGAACCATTTTGTTATGCCATTCAGAAAGATCACTATATAACCACCCGACTTTTGCATATGACTCATTATAACTGAAGTTTATTATGTATAATTTGTTTATACGACTGGCTGTGACAGCTGCTATTTTTGTGTCGGTTTTAATAAATTTGCATATGTCCCGTTTAACCCTTAGCTCATAACCTTTATCGGTTGCTGCACTTACTGAAAACAAGTTTACTTCTGCGCTAGGAACATATAGTACATTATTTAGCGTAATATCTAACCAATTTTCTCCATTAAATGCTTTTAATTCGATCATACCTATACCCATCGCTTTAATTACTGTCCCATCGCCTATTATTATACTTTTGGGAAATTGCAACGTTTTATATTCACTAAATAATTTAATATCGCGACAAATATGATCTGAGGCACCGCTGTCCATAATCCAAATATTATTTATGCATTTAATAACTTGTTTCGATTCAGTTGCTGATAATGCTAATTTATAGAATGCGTTACCGTTCCGTTTATTATCATTCTTATTTCTAAACCAACATACATTTTGTAAATGACCCTTCTTTTTACATATGGTACATACCTTTACATTATTAAATTTATTTCGCTTACAGTCTTTTTTGAAATGTCCTTCTTTTCCGCACTTGAAACACCCTTTTGGTTTTTCCACCGCTGATAGGGCTGTTGTTTCTTCTTGTTTTGTTCTATTCCTTTGCTCCTCGACTAGCAGCCTCGCCGAAAGTTCCTCCAGCGTCTGCTTGTCCTTGGTCACTGAATCCCATGCTGATATGAAATGCTTGTACTGCTCGGGTAAGCTGGTGATTATTTTTGTCACTACCATATTTTCCGAAATCTCGTTTCCTTGCGTTTTCAACTCCAAGACGATTTCCTCCATTTTTCCCAGGAAGTTTGACATTTCTTCTTTTTCTTCATACCGAAGGGCGAAAAACTTTTGTTGCATTAAGTGAAGTGAGAGCTCACCTTTCTGTTCATAAATTGTTTGCAACTTTTTCCATATATCACTTGCTGTTTCGCAACTAATGATCTGTGCAATTATTTTTTTCATTTAATCTAGTTACGATTATTCCTTGTGCTGCTGCATCTCTTTTAAGCCACTTTGCTTTTGCTTCTTCCTCCTTAGGCATTTGCGTTGTTCCATTTACCACTTCGAATAGATCCGCAGCTTTTAACAGCACTCTTAATTGGAATTTCCAGGTTCCCCAATTTTTATTGCCTTCTAGTTTTAGGGTATTGTTACTGGCACCCGCGTTTAACAGCGCGTTTTCCATTTCTTTTTACCGGCGTGGTCACTTAACCTCAACAAGTTTTTTGTTTACTTAACTACTTCACCGCAGTTTTTACCGTGTAATTTAATAACTTGTTCGCACTAAACTATTTTATTATAGTCTTTACTGGACTATTTTATTTAGTCTTTACCGTGCAAGCGTGGTCGCTTAACCTCAACAACTTTTCACGCACTATGTTATTTTATCGCCGTATTTTTCGTGAAAATACTTGTTCTATCCGCTTTATTAATTGCACACAGGCATGACTGGGCCCATAACCTGTCGAATGAATGTCTGTAGGAGTGGATGTGTGCAGATTAATAAAACGAACATGTACCCTGTAGCACGCTGTTTTTAATATAAAACCAGTGACGACCTTTTTTTATGTACAAACTTATTTCACCGTGGTTACAATTACAATTCTTCTCTCTACTCGTGCTTGGCACACACGCCGCTATATCTTAACTTCTTAGTACATAATATTACCAACTTAAACTTAACACACATATTCTAAATATAACGCCATCTATGCAATACGGTTGTCGTTGTTTTTAACATTCTCGCAGTTTAAAATTCCATAATGAATGAAAAATGTATATTTGCATAATACAAAGACAGCATTAATGACTGAGACGCAAATTCTGCTAATCTCCACAATAAAAATATATTTTGTAAGCTTGTGTTTAGATAAGTTGTATGTGTTTCCAATGCAAGTTTAGAATCTAATTGCAACCCAAGAAATGTTACAATTTCTGTTAAATTATTTCCAGGTTTTTATTAAGATGATAGGACCATTAGTTAGCTTTAGACTGTATTTCTCCAATATCTTGAACTAAAACATCAAGTTGTATATTAAATTATTAAATTCTATAGCCGTAGTATCATCAGCAAATAGTGTAAATTGAGCTTCAATGGCACAATACGGCATGTCGTTGATGTAGATTAGAAATAGTAACTGTCCCAAAACCAAACTTTGTGAAACACCCAATCTTATTTCTTGAATATCTAAATTTGGTGAATTTACGTAACGTATTGCATTCATGAGTTACTAAAATAATAAACTTTTAACTTTTCTTTTGAAATACCTTGGGACACATAATCCAAAGTCGTATGCGTTGTACTTGCTGGTAAATTATTTATTATTTGAGTCGCAACATTGCAGTAATAGTTATTACACTGGCTTGCAAAAACTAAAAGTAATGCTAATAGGTCTGTTGGTTTGCAAACCGTTCAAACTATGCACACAAACAATTACTGTGTATAAAAGATTGCCTTAGAATGACAAATATTTGTTGTGTGCACAGTTCGGACGGTTTGCAAACTGTCCAAATCGTTGGTTGGAACAGACCTACTGTTATGAGATCTATACATATTTTCCACATAGCTCTATGTGGAGATATAGTTTTTTATTTAATTTTCGTGTGTTTGTTTTTTAGATTTTATGATTTCAGCTTTATAATGCTTTGTAAGTTCTTTAATTTGAGCAGATATTAATTGTGACTGTACATGTTTGTTTAAAATTCTTATTATTATATTTTGCCTCATATTATGTAGCAAAGGAATGAACCAGTTGTCCTAATTGATTTTGTTTAGTAGTTTGCATTTTCAAGAAAAAGTTTGTAAACTTCTTATGTAAGAATGGCAATAAATATTTGAAATTTAAATTCTGCTTTTATGTTTGTATGATGCACAAACTCCCAATTTACCTTTTCAACTATTTTGAGTAAATTAAATAATCCATAATCTGAAATAGAATAGGTCTATAATTTACTCTTGGCTTAATTGGTAATGCATTGACTAAACATAAAACTAATTTTACACCCAGATGATCTAAAAATTTAGACTACTGAATAAATTATATCCAGAGTATGCTGCTTTCTTTTGATGCCGCCCAAAAGAATAGAGTAAAGAAATCAAATGCATTGTATTCAGATCGTTTTGTTGGTTACATTTTATGTTAACATGTTTTACATAGACTTGTTAACATTTGTAGAGGTTCTGTTATAATATTAAAAAATATATATTTATATCACCTGAAGGTGGACGATATGTAGATTGCCAATAATTATATTTCCCGTTTCAATTGCTTTTAGTTGGACATGGTAAAAAACAGACGTTCAGACAGAAGTTCTTTATTTTTAGTATTGGAATACATTCAATATTTTTATTAACTATTACTGCAACACCTCTATGACTACCCTAAGATACTTAAAGATGAACTTGTTGTGAGAACTGTGTTCTGTTTAAAGAACTTTTTAGTTATTAGAATTAGTTTGAGTGCAGAATGTTTAATACAAAATATGACTCCATAATTTTATATATATATATATATATATATATTAATCTGGTTAAAATGAGGCCATATGCATTTGATAAGAATTAAGTAACTCCAAATAATTCTTAACTTATCTATGCACCTGACGGCAATCTACCTATTTAATAAATTACTGATTAAAGGAGTTTACCAAATTATGAATGTTTGCAAAAGTTGGATTTAAAATAACTTTAATTTTAATAAAATTGACAATAAATGCATTAACTGATATAACCATCAAAAGTTATAAATCCATATATAATTTGTTTGTGACAATAGGAATTAATAATTTTGTTCTACAATTATATATCTAAATAAAAGAATAAACTAAATAAATTCGTTTATTGAATTACATTAACCATAACAGAATAATATTCATTTTCTTAATTATTGATCCCAAATATAAGAATAGCACAATTTAGTACTATCGATTTCTTTGGTTCATTTGGCAATCATTTATGTTAATATTATCTTAATAAATAACATACATTTAAAATAATTATAGTTTATAAATAAACAATATTGTGCGTATATACAATAATTATAATTAAATAACTAACATTAACTTTGTTTGAAGATATATTTGAATAATATATGTTTATTGAGCCGCCATTTTAATTTTATTTAATCAGTCTAAAATATTTAAAAGATTATTTACAACAAAATAGTTACACTATACACAACGTATTATCTTTGTAGACAGATATTTGGGCCTCTTCCATAATTCTCAATCTGGGTCCTAAAGGAACGCCCATTTTTTGTAGCCGTTCTTCACTTAGGTAGGGTAATTCAACCATACCAATTCTTTCATTTTCAAATACATTTGCATATTTCTGAAAATTATATTTTGAAATTAGTTTATTTTATTTATCAATAGTATGATTACTTACTTCGTATCCCAGTTTTCTTAAAAATAACCTCAGCAATGGCGGCTCATCTCCAAAAAACTTTGTAAGCTTTTTCACTCTTGTTGGATTTGCTAAATTGGGCAAATCCTTTGATGTATTTATTGGGCGAGAAGCTGATTGAGATCTAACATTCAACATATTAGTTTGCGTTCTCAATGCCGCTATTTCGCCGCGAATGTTTTCCATTTCTTGAATCATTAAATGCTGAGTACGCATTTCCGAAGATAGATGTGCTACTGATCTTGCAAGCGTTACAACATGCGATTCTAATCGTTGGAATCGTTTGTTAATTCCTCGTATATCGCGAACTTTTTTGCGATCTTCGTGTGCTCTGCGTTTATCTCTAATTGGTCGACTGCTCACGGAACTGGATGGCAATGAGGACATGCTGCCATACCTCCGCTTACTAAATCGTGGATCAGATGGTTGATATCTTCCAGAATATTTCTTTACGCCCAATAGTTTTAAAACCTAAATAAAAATATATTTGTATATATTAATTAAATTAATAAATTTCGATTTTACCTCTGAATACATGCTTTCCAATCCTTCCAATTGTTTACGGATAGTTCTGGCATCATTTGTACTTATATCACCATCGGAATCGCTTTGCCCATCAAGCATTGATTCTAAATCCATAGATCTAGTAGTTGTTGATGTCATATCTGCGGTATCCAATCCAAAAACTGAAACAATCAATAAAGGTTTACAAAAGATAATAATGAATATCTGTTATTTTAAAGTAAAATCTATATGATAAAAACTAAAATTATAAATAATAATACTACATTAATTAATTTACTTTGTTTACTCCTTAAGATTGCATTATGATCAATTTTCTTTGCCGATCGATGCTTTTGTGGGTTATTACTATGCCATCTTGACGACATTCCAGAATGTCCTTTTGATTTATAGTTATCATAATCTGGTTTGCTACCATAAGGTAAACTAAAAATACAAGATTTATTGAAATTCATTTATATTATAACAACTAATTATTTACCTGGCGTGTTTATATCTCGTAGAATTTCTTGGCGTCATATTTGGTGATGATTGCTCCCCAGGTGATAACGGCGGAAGCGGTGGAGTCATAGATGAAATGCTTTCGCTTAGTGTAGAATTTGCTATATTTGTGCTGTTTCCTTGTAGTGATAATTCATGAAGTTTTGGTTCGAGAATATGTCTCAGTTCAGTTTCAACAATGTCCACCCATTCGGTGTCGTGTCCTATAATAAAAAAATATTTTTTTAAACTAGATGTATAAGCTATGTGCAATACATAACATATAATAATCAATTCTCATTTGTAAATGTATAACATTTATAGATATTGATTTCATTTTTAAGTAGCAAAAGCATAAAATAATATTAAGTAAATAAATATAAAATACAATAGTAATGACCGTTGTCCTTTAGTCCGTTTCGGTTTTTATGGTTTCGCTGACAAAGTAATTCACATACATTAATGATTTCGCCTCATTTAACTCTTCATACTGGTAGAACCAGGTTGGTAAAGGTTGGTAGGATGAGAGAAATCAAAATAATTTCGATTTTTTATGTAGTTCTTGAAATAAAGTTTTTGTTTGTGTGAATTTTGTCTTTTTGAGGAATCAATATAATATAAACAATAAAATTTTGGCAATTATGCACAATCACTAAAAATAAACCCAAATTGCAGAAAACTGATATCAACAATTACATAATAACCAAACATACCTTTAAGAAGAAGGTAGTAATTCCTCAGATAAAAACGTAAATTTTTAAATGCCCTCTATATATTTTTCGCCTTGCTTCTACCGAAACCATCTGTTTCGGCACTAAAATGCGGACCAAAACGACAATTTAAAGGCCAAAAAATCTTTTTCGGTATTTGGTTCACTTTTAGCAGCACGAAGAAGCAAAGCGAGTAAGCGTTGCTTATTTTCGGCTCTTGATACACTATATACTATTTTCTTAAAACTTAAGTGCGTTATGACAGATTTTTGAGTAATAATATACATAATAATAAGCTTTTAAAATACTACCAATGTCAAACAACCTCTTCTAAAAGTATTATTTGATCGCAAATTCAAGGATTTAAAGTAACCGCCATAAATTCCTGGTCTACTGCATTTCTAAAAACTTCAAACAAAATGTCATATATTGTCGTTAAAGTATAAAGTTCTATAGTGATATCCAGACAGACATTGTTAGGTTTCAATTATGACAGATTCATCAAATTCTTCACTCTGGCCTCATCAAATTAAACAAAAAATAAGCCAAAAGATTTAAGATAAGCTATAAGCCTTTTGTGAGGGTATCTTGATGACTGATTAAAAACAAAACACGGTAAATAGCGCTTATTACCTATTACATAGGTTGATAGAAAATATTCGGACAAAATATTGAAAAATAATAAAATATCTTTCTCATAAGTGCATTATTTCTTGATTAAGCCGCAAATTTATGACAAAATATTAAAAAATTTTGAAAACAAAAATAGAAAACTCAACCTTTGTACATTTCATCATGACTTTCGAGTGTGATTCTTACAATTTGCTCATATGAAAACTATTCTAAAGGGTAATTGATGTAAAGCTTCCATATGGCACAGATACATATTTTCACGACGACAGAACAGCATATTAATTGTCCAAGCCTATTATAAAAATAAAAAATCCAGTAACATTTCGTGCTTTACGTGAATATTTTTGTCCGTAACTAAGTTCCCAGTCGATCTGTGCAGAATATTGCCAATGATTGTCAAAGTGTAATTGCAGAACCAGGAACATCAATTCATCCTCATAATTTTGAATAAAGATTTACACTTACATTCTTACAAAACGTAAATAACACAAAAACTAAAACCTAGAAATCATTTACAGCATCATGTCTTTGCCAAATAGATGCAGCAACAAGAAAACAGATTTTCGCAAAAAATCCTTTTTAGTGATGAGGCGCATCATCATCTAAGCGGCTACGTTAGCAAGCAGAAGTGTCATATTTGAGGAAAATCTAAGAAAGATTTGCCCGTATTTTTTTTAAACAATGCGGAAAATGCTGTTACATTTAGTTCGCTATCGGAGCATGATTACAAAATGTTTATGGTTTTAACAAGACGGTGCTACTAGTCACACAGCTGCAGAAACAATAATGTCATTAATAAGAAAACATCCAAGCGGCGTCATCTCAAAACATCCATTGACCGTTTTTATCGTGCAATATAATTCCTTTATATGTCTTTTTTTAGGGTTATTTGAAGAGTAAAGTTTACAGAAACAAACCGAATATTATTGCAGAGCTAAAAAAAGAAATTCGACGCAAAATAGCCGTCATTGGTCCTGCGTTATGCAGCAATTTTATCAAAAATTATAACAATCAGATTACGTCATGTTTTAGAAGCCGAGATGGTCATTTAAACAATGTTATTTTTCATGTGTAATAATTTGACCTAAAATACTGAATACAAAAATACATATTTTGTAAAATATTTCTGTGTTTTTTACTTCATTCGTGTGGAAGAGCAAACTAAATAACCATTTATTACAAATTTCATCCAATAGGTTTTTCCGTAAAGTGTTTTATTAAATTTGTTACATCGAAAACAATTAAAAATTAAAAACAAATTTCGAACAGAACGAGGAGCAACATTCCTCAATGGTCTATCCTAATAACTTTTCTGTTTTGCTTTAGATTTGATTAAAATTTACAGTGGCAAATAGATTCAAAATCTATGCCAACTACACCAGTTTTAAATCATCTGCCTTAGATCAAATACATTTAACAAGGGACACTTGCTTTTAGGAAAGGTATCTCAATGGTCAATACACTAGGCGTCCTTTAATTTATTAAACAATATAAACTACCAGTTTTATATTTTCCTTGATAGAATTCAAAACAAAAATAAACCACTAGTGGTGATAAAATTTGTATTAAATTCTACCACAATATTTTTTATTTAAATGATTATTATATACAGAGTGTAGATTAATTGACGGACAGTTAACTTTGTAGACCTTGCCAAAAGAAAACGAAAATCTTAATTCCAAAATGCTGAACAACTTTGCGGTTGACCTCACGAGATCACAAGAGCCGGTCTTTCATTTTGCGCTTCAGCTAAGATTGGAGTTTAAACTCGTTTCAAACCAGTTTAACTGAGATTGTCAATGTAATCTGTCATAATGCATTATTTGTAAATAGGTTATAAATCATGTTTTGAGCCAGGAAAAAGCGTGACATTCAAATTTAAAATAAATTTTGATAAAATTGTGATAATAGGATTGTCGTTTAATTATGCTGTGAATTATATGATTTTAATTAACAATATTCTTAAAAACGTAGTAATAATGCAGTTTAAATATGTCAATTTTATCATTTTGATACATTTTACAGAATAAAATGTCAAATGAAGATATTTCAGAGATTTTACTACCAACTTAAAATACATTTGTTATATTAATCTCAAATCACAAACTGTGTTAAACAAAGAATTAAACTATGATTGATATATCAGCCAATTGGAGTTAATCTATAAATTATTCTACTGCTATAAATATAATATATTTAGATGCATGTTTAGTAATAATTGCTTATTAATTACCATTAAAAAATTGAATTATTGTGCAAAACCATACAAGCTAAAATACAACACTTATCAACAAATTAAATCTTTCAAACCTCGTGATTTAATTAGATATATGTCATATTTTAGCTTTCATAATTTTAGACTTCTTGACCAAGCCAAATTTTAAAATCGACAAATGCATTGCTCTCTGTGTATTACCACTGATAATCGCAAAACAAAAAATAATTAATTCACGTGTCAAAACATAACTGAGACATTTAAGGAGTGTTTAAGTAATAAAAAATAAGTATTAATTAATTAATTAACAAATTAATTCAATTCAAATCCCAATTTGAACTTATCAAGTTCGTTAAGTTCATAAGTATAAATTATAATATCAACATATTTGAATTATTTCGATTGGTTAAAATTGCGGCCAAGTATAAATAAGATTAATTAGTGTTTATTTAGTTGATGACAATTGACAATTCTTAGTTACTACACTTATAAAATCTCCACACATGCGGTCATAATTATTATTTCTTATCGTCCCGCAAATTAAACCATTTTTATAAAATTTTAACAATACCACTAACTTTTTTGATTTTATAACATTAAAAAAATCAACTTATATATTACCTGTTGTATTTATATCCCGATAATTTCCATTGTGGATTGGGTGATTATCAGATTCATTACTTGTATCGATGCCACCAGGTCTTCTCCCACTGCTATACGCTGCACTTCCTCTTCCAGAATCTGCATTTGATGACGATTGTCCCGCTTTATCGTAATCTGAACTTGCAGCAGAGCCAGTATTTGTTTTCCTCAAATTTCTTATATCTTCATTTTCCGTTTTAGTTCTTTGGCCAATATTATATACACCTTCAATTTTTCCAATTTCACCTTCCAACTTTTTTCTAGGAGCACCCATTAAAGCGGAATTCACTTTGGACTCGTCTTTTCTTTCACTTATTGATTGCTCTTCCTGCTTCAAACCGGAGCTCGCTTCTTCGCCTTTTCTCTGTAAGAAGCCCCCATCATCACTGTCCTTCTCATCAAATTGTTTTATGGCTTCCATAATATTACCCTGTGAACTTCTACGCATGGGCTGGGCTTGTGGTTGCGGGCGATTGTCTGGAATGTCATTTTTAAGTTCATCTTCATATGAGAGCTGCGGTTGCGATGCTGCCCGTCTAGCCTCAAAACTTTTTTGTCGTAGACTGTCACGCTCTAATTGTTGTGCACTTCTTTGCGCTTCACCGACCGCACGTCTGTCATCCAGTGTCCTTTCTTTTGTTGGCGGATGTGTTGGGATAGCTAAATATTGATCCCGAGGCTGTACGAATCTCTGCTGCGGACGTTGTGGGGTTGTTACATATGGACTTTGATAATATTCTTCTGGTCTAGGAGCTAACATTTCTTGTGATCTAGCTTGCATTAATTGTGGGGGATACACTGGCTGATTTTTAAAACTTTGGTTACCTTGATACTGCATAGCTTGCTGCGTCTGAAGAGCTTGCTGTGCTAACATATGTTGTTGTATTACGTGCTGATTATATTGATGTTGCTGTATTGTCATTAAACCGTCCGTTCGCGGTTTTCCATAAATACCTTGTTCGCCCACTGTTTTTTTCACAACTATTCTATCGTCATTTTCATCCCCAATTTTGTCAATATTTCGAGAACTTTTTCTAATTTCATCAGCTATATTATTAAGCCCCGGTTCATCACTTTTATCGTCACTTTCTTTATTGCTTTTAAATTTTCCAGATATTATATCTTTAATTGTGTGGTATGTTTTAGTCATGCTTTTATTTTTTTGTTCTTTTTGTTGTTCTTTAGAAGCTTCTATTTGAACGGACACTGTTTGAGTGTTATTAGAGTATTCTTCTGTTGGTTGATATTGTCGAGTAGTTTTACTTAAATCGCCTTGCCACGTTGATCTTGGTACAGCACCTGTCGATAATCCTATGTTTTGAGAATTGTAGTAATCTTGTGTGTTGTGGTAAGAAGCTCTGTATACTGCATCATTTTGCTGGCTTGAATGAATATGACTACCGTGGTTCTGAAAATTATTATTAGTAATTATAAATACACATTAAAAATGAAACTCACAGTGTCTGCAGCTAAAGCAAATTCAACCATTTTAAGCAACTAATGAGTGAAGTGTTCACATTAACGTTCAACACAATACTAAAGAATACCTAAGTGTGTATTCTTCAGGACACTGCCTTCAACGTAGAATATAAACAATTCTTACAGATAATATCTTTCCGTGGAACTAAAGTCTCACAATTAAATCATAAATAAACATACGTAGTGTTATGTCGTCAAGAATTAACTGGCCGAATTGGCTCACAAATAAATTCTTATTTGTAATGCATATTGCATAAATGAATCACCCTTTGCATTTTAATTAGCTTACAATAAGTTTATTCACAGAAACAAACCTATAGGCTACAATTATCACTTAACAAAATATTCATTTAAAAACTAATATTAAATTTATGCGAGTTAAAAAAATAATCATAATAACCGTACCTGGTCGGGACTTAAAATCTGATGATTTTGGCCTTGAGTCCAAGCAGATAATTGTTTAGGTGGGATGTCTGGTGCAATTGCGGCTTTTGTACGTTTTATGTAGTCATTTAGGATTGGTATTTTCGAATTTTTGTCAGAGCTCGATAATATTACTTCACGTTCAATCTGAAATAAAATAGTTGAAATTATATATTACTTATAAAATTACCATTACCATTATCACACATTTAAATATACTAATACACATCAAACATATAAAAATAATAAAAAAATATTGATTATTTATGAATTGAAAATAATGATCATATTAGTTATTTCAATCAAATTTGTCTATGTATTCTCGGAGGACTAGATCAAGGTAACAATAGAAGGTGAAGGCCCTCGTGTATTGTTGAAGCATGATCATGGCGATCTTTATGAGTTCGTTCACATATTTATTGTTATAAGTTTATCCACAGCGAGGGCGGAGAGCACAATATAAAATTAAACTAGAGATATAGCTATTTTCCAATTTATTAACAATAATCGGTTCTATAGGTAATGTATACATTAAGGGTGATTTTTATAAATACCTATATTAAAATAAATGATAAAAATATTGTATATTTAAATATATGAATTTATAATTATTAAAAAAAAAACTAAATTTTAACATCGTGTTTAATATTCTAATAATGCAACACCAATGCATGTTCATTTATTTATAAATGTGAAAACATGTTATTCGAAATTAATCCATCCATTGCACATCATGATATTTGACATTGCAAATATGAAATCAATAACTTATAAATTATGTATAACTACTTAATACAAATATAGCTCATAACATAATTAAAATTATGTAAAATTGCTTACGTGTAGTTGATTAGATTTGAGGGGCAGTTCTAATAATAAAGTTTATTAATACAGAGTACAAAAAATATACTAATAACAGGATTATATTATATAATTAAATAACTAAATAAAAATGCATAAAACATAATACATATAACGCTATCAGTGACAAATCTCTTTACACCACTTCAAAAAAACTAAAAAAAAAATAATTTATAATTTGTTAATTAAAATTAGATTCAATTTACTTTATGCATTGGTATTTAACAGGGTGGCCAGACTTTTACAATTAAAAAAGAGTATAAGATGTTCTTAAGCCGTCTATCCTTAAATCCTTAACCCTTTTATATTAAATAAGTTTCAGAAAACTGCACTTCAACAACTAGCTGACTATATTGACGAGTATGGTTCGAAAAGTTGTACTTTTTGGTCATACACCCACATCTTTACCGCCATTATTTAAACAAACTATTAAACTTCAATGATGACAACACCAGATCTCGAATCTGACACTATAGATTTTTGTGACATTTAAAAAAAAATAATTGAAAATTTTTGCAACTTTTAGATAAACAAAGATGGCTGTAATTTTTTACCACTGAGTCGATTTTAACGAAACACGCACTATTTGCGTTTCTTTAATCTAATATGTAAAAAAATACCAAATCTCAAATACACGATCTAAGATGATCAACTGTGAAAAATAAAAGGTGTTTTGTTTACCGCTGTTTAGTTAGCAACTCCTAGCAATAAAGTGTTATTCGGTATAAAAATACTCATAACTTTGTTATAAAGCAAGCTAGAAGAAAAATAAAAACAGATATGAATAGCTGAAAGAAACGTTGATTCCAAAAATCCCTATACCTAATTAATGATTTGTAGAACTAATTAGCAGTTAATTAAAATGACAAATAATCAATTACATTACGATTTAAGTTTAAACAAACTTGTGGGGTATCATTGGAAAGCTGAGAATGAGATGTTATTGTTTTAAAGTTACAATGACAAATTATTTTTTTTTATATTTAGATATTTTTAATTATTTTATGTTAACTTTTGATTAAGGATTCGTGATGTACTTATAAAGATCTATCAGAAAAATATTTTTTTTTTAATTGTTGTTGTTAATTAATTGATTATTTGGCATTTTAATTAACTGCTAGTTATTTCTACAAATCATTAATTAGGTACTTTTGGAATCAGCGTTTCTTCAGCTATTCAAATCTATTTTTATTTTTCTTCTAGCTTGCTTTATAACAAAGTTATGTGTATTTTTATACCGAACAACACTTTATTGCTAGGAATTGCTAACTAAACAGCGGTGTTTTGTTTAGAGGCAGAGAACTTTAAATTGAAATAAAACACAAAAAAATGTTTTTAATATCCATGAAATTGCTTTATTTGACAGATAATTTTGGCATTAATGTTTGAATATAATTTCGGACATGTGACCACCGCGGCTGAATCGTACATGGCGTAATTTGGAGGTCCAATTTTCACACACTGTTTGCAGTAATTCAGACTTCCAAGTGCGTCAAATCGCACAAACGAGGTGGCCAGTTAACAGGTCAAAATATAACCAATAAAAGATGATTAACTTTCAAAAATATTTAATCTGAAATTTGAATGTAAATTTTGTACTTTTCAGGCAGTTTTTTACAGTTTATAGTAAATTTTTGTACTTTCTGACAATATTTTTATACGATTTTGCTATTTTTGGCATTCTTTAAATAAAATGTTGCACTTTTTAACATAAGAGCTAATTTTAAATCGTTCTGAAACAGAATTTTTGATATTTCATAGAAAGCGTTGCTATTTTTAAGATTTTATAAATTATATAAAAATTAACAGTTTATGGCCGCATTTTAATGCTTTCCAACAAAATTTTAATTTTTGACATTATATCAACAAAATGTTAGGCCGGATTTTGAATCTATCTGAAAATATTAACACCCTTATGCATAGTCATATTTAGTAGCTACTAAGATGCTACTAGCTAGATATTACTGTTGACCATATATTTAAAACACTACTAAGCGTAGTTGTTAACTAAAAAATTAGTAGCCAGATAGTCTTGTTTTGCATGTGATTAAATATATTGTTAATATAACCTACAACTGTCAGTTGCAAATATTGAGATATATATCATCATTTTATGACATATTGCTTTATTTATTACAATAGATATTAATATTTAAATATTAACACCAAAATATAAATGGTTGCTTCGAGCATAGTTAATAAAATAAATTAATGTTATTCATTTTAATAATTAAATTAGTTTAGTCTTTTTCTGTAAGATAGCAGCACATCCAAAATTGAATTATAAAAACTAATATGGCAGCAGCAAATACATCTAATCCTGTGCATTTTGACGATAAAACTTACTCTGACTAAACATAATAGTTGTTTATTAATTTTAATATTTTAAAACGATTATAGCTCACAAGTAAATAATTGTGTGCCCTTATTTTTTCAAGCTCTTCAATTGCAATAAATGCATAATTTATTTTAGATATCAATAAATTACATAAAACAAAATAAAAATATATTTTTACATTTGCATAATTTTTTTTAATCAATTTTGTTAATTAGGTTTTTATTTACAAGTTCTACAATAATTATTGAATCTTTATTTTTGTACAAAACCTGTTTATTATTTGTTTTTACCGCGCAAAAATGGAACATGAAACAAACTTCATGTCACATAATGCTGTGTTGCCAAAGCATAATTTTATAGTTAGTAGCTACTAACTAAATTATACTAAAAATCAACTTTGCATATGCCACATTTAGTATGGTGTAAGTAGCTACTAGTTAGTAACGTATTAGTAGCATACTAACCAACAACTATGCATAAGGCTGTATTGGATCTTTATTTTTGTGCAAAACTTTTCATTATTTGTTTTTACCGCGCAAAAATGAGACATGAATCAAACTTCATGTCACATAATGCTGTGTTGCCAAAGCATAATTTTATTGTTAGTAGCTACTAACTAAATTATATTTAAAATCTACTATGCATAAGACATATTTAGTATGGTATAAGTAGCTACTAGTTAGTAACGCTTTAGTAGCATACTAATCAAACAACTATGCATAAGGCTGTAAATGTTTATGATCTAATTTAACTATTTTTGACTGTTTATGATAGAATAAGTACTTTTTAACAGTTATTGGTAAAATTTTGATAACATTGTCATATTTTTTGGCCGGATTTTTTCTATTTTTGACATTCCATAAAAAAATTGACTTTTTATAAATAGAATGTTGTTAAATTTTAGTACTTTTTGACAATATTTTTATACTTTATGGCTGGATTTTCCTATTTTAGATATTCTATAAATAGAATTTTGCACTTTTCTACAGTTTATAACCAGATTTTCCTATTTTTAATATAAACAATTTTTTTTGTACTTTCTTAACAATTTAAGATCAGATTTTGGTGTTATTCAACAATATATTAATGTTTCATTTTATTAATATAATTTGAGTTTTTTTACCAATTCTATCTATTTTTAACTGTTTATGATAAAATTTTGCAGTTTTTAACAGTTATTGACATTCCATAAATAAAATGCTTCAACTGATAATGCAAGAAAAAGTAATAGGCAAGCGGAACATCAGTAGACGCAGATACTCATGGCTGCGTAATCTGAGAGAGAGAATGGTATGATAACACATCCCAAGAGTTATTTCGAGCTGCCGCTTCCAAGGTGAAGATAGCAATGATGATTACAAACCTCCTAAAAGGAGATGGCATATAAAGAAAAAGAAAAAAAAAATGAATTTTTCACTAGTGTATAGACATTTTTTTGTTATTTTCTAACTATATATATGATCCATTTAGGGGTACTTTAAAAAAAAAAACTAAAAAAAAAAACCAAAAACATCATTTTTATCGGGTAATCTTTATGATCATACAAAAGAACCATTTTGTAAATAATTTTTTATTTTTTTTTAATTTTAAATGAAAGTAATGTTGGTCTCCAATTCTCCAATCGTAGTCGGCTTATTTATGTAGACTTTAGATTATACGTAGACCCAAAAGAAAAAGTCTAGAGGTGCATCATCTAGGCGGCCAATCTACCGGTCCGAGGCGTGAAATTAACTGTTTACCGAATCATTCTCGCAATAAAGCCATGGTTTCACGGGCTATGTGGACAGTAGGCGCGTTTTGTTAGAACCAAGTGTCAAAATTACCGGATTCAATTTAAAGGAGCAAATAGTCTGTTATCATTGCGCAATAACGGGCGCCAATCACAGTTAGGTTCCGGTCGGCCTTATTTTTAAAGAAATGTTGAAGCAGCCCATAAACCACACTAAACCGTTGTTTTGTTTAAATGTAGTGGCTCTTGAATCTCTTCTGGTTGCTCTTCGGGTCAAATCCGGCAATTTTGCCTATTGACGTAGCCATTAAGCCAGAAATGGGCCTCATCGCTGAACAACATTTTGGTCAAAAACAATAGATCTTTTTGAAGCTTTTCAAGAGCGCAAAGTCTGAAACGGTGACAATTCGAAAAGTAGGCCGACTTCAATTTTTGCATGGGTTAAATTTTGTATGCTTTCAAAACAAGATTCTTACGTAAAATACGCCAAGATGTTCCATACGACAAGCCAAACTGTTGAAAGAGTTTTTTGACAATATTTTATAGCTGTTTTAAACATTATAAATATAATTTTGCACTTTTCAACACTTTATGGCCAAATTTAGTTATTTGAAATAATATTTTTGATATTTTTAATATATTATGAAAATTTGTACTCTTTTTAACAGTTTATGACCGGATTTTGGTAATTTCTAACAATTGTTTGAAATTTCTAAGCTAAATTTAGCTATTTTTCACATTTATAAACAAAATTTTACATTTTTCAACCGTTTTTAGCCAAATATTGTAACAATATTTTGATATTTTATAGCCAAATTTTGCTATTTTTAAAATTTTATAAAAAATCATTTTCAAAAGTTTATGACCAGACTTCAGTGTTTTCTAACAATATTTTGATGTTTAAAGACAAATTTTAATATCTTTAACATTTTATAAAATAGAATTTTACACTTTTCAACAGTTAATAACAAGATTTAAAAAAAATGACAAAATAGTGTACGCTTTTTCTAAAACCGTCTCAATACGGATTTATAATTTGAAAGCCGGATTAACAGTTTGTCAATACAATTTAATACGTTGATGGAAGATTTTAAGTTTTAAAAGTTGAATTTACAATTTTAAAAGTTGAAGTATAATTTGAAAACCAAATTAACAGTTTAACAACAAAATGTAACATTTTGAATGCTGGATTTACACTTTTAAAAACCAGATTTATAATAAACGCATTAACAAGTTGGTAGTAGAACTTGAAAGTTTGAAAACCATATTTACAGTTTCAAAGGTGCAAATGCTCTTTATTTTGGTCATAAATTAACGTTCTTTCACTAATGATTAAGTCATGGAAAACATGATTTGATGCTTTGACAGTGAATATTGTATTTGGGTCGCAAAAAACCCTCAAATAACTTAAGAAAAATTTCGTTTTCCAACGTAATTTTAATATATTTGATAATGAGAGAGAAAAAATTGCAAGACATTAGCAGTGTTTTCAATATTAAACGTTTTTAAAAAAATCTCAATGGCAACAATATTCTCGTGAAAACCGTGCCAATTTTTTAAAATATTTGAAAAACTTTAAAAATGTAATGAATAAATAAATTATATAATTGGGTTAGAAACTCATTTGCAGTAGATGTAATGGGTGTTAAAAATGATTCAGACGGATTACAAAAAAAAATGTCCAAAACGCAATGCGATGGAGTATAATTTTGTTTTTGCTAGAATGAGTTTCGCATACATAAGCTATCTGTAAGCAAAAAACTGCAGTGCAAAAAATCCAACAAGCATACAGGGTTTTCTGGGCGTCTACTTCAAAACCGGGTGAGCCATAAATAGAATTTAGCAGTTTTTAAATGTCGAATTTTGACTTTTTATGAACAGAATGTTGCCGTTTTTAATCGTTTTTGGGCCAAATGTTTTGATCTTTTTAAAAATATTTTGATATTGTATGACCTATTACTATTTTTGTAAATAGAATTTTGTATTTTAAACAATTTATGATTAAATTTTGATGTATTTTTACATATTTTTATACTATAAATTCTGCTATTTTTACATTTTATAAATAGAATTTTTACTTTTAATAGATTATGGCCGACTTTATGTTGATGTTTTATATCCGGAATTTGCCATGTTTGGAAAGTAATAATATTTTTACATTTTTTTTTCTGACATTATTTTAATGTTTCAAGGCCGGATTTTGATTTTTTTGACTTCATATAATTAGAATTTTGCACTTTTTAAGTGTTTTGGCTGGATTTTGGTTCTTTCTGACAATATTGTAATATTGTAAAATTTTTGACATTTTATAAACAGAACTTTACACTTTTTAAGTTATGATAAAATTTTGATACTTACTAACAATATATTGTTGTTTCAAGACCGAATTTTGGTAATGTTGACATTTTATGAGTAGAATTTTACTTTTTTCGACAGTTTTATAGCTGGATTTTAGTACATTTTTACAATATTGTAATATTTAATGACTGGATTTTGCTATTTTTGACGTTTTATAAATATTTTTGCACTTTTCAACAGTTTTCGGACAATATTTAAATTTTATAATCTGATTTTACCATTCTCAACGCTTTATAAATAAAATTTTATACTTTTTAACTTCATCACGAGGTTAAGTTGAACGGACATCGTCGGGCACATTTTGCAGTTAACCTTACTTATTTGTTCACTTTACAAACATTTATGTTACAGTTTTTCTTGCCGATTATTGTTGAAAATATAAAATTTAATTAATTTAATTAATAAATTAAAATATGTAACCTTTGTTAAAATTATATTTTAGTTAACTTAAAAAACCAAACAACTACCGAGATAATTACCATTTTTCATCATATAGTATCCAATAATAATTTACAAAACTAAAAATTAATCAAATTATATATTATAATACTTATAACGTTTTTTCTATCTGAGTGCAAAAATCTAAGAAATTCTCTAGATACCTCAATATTTTCTGCCACCAACTTAAAAAATATAACTTTAAAGTTTAATTAACGTATAATACATATAACGCACATAATTTTAAAGCAAAATTGCCGATTATATAATTCTTGATATTTTAAATTTTTAATGCCAAATCTGATATATATTATAAAATATTTACAATACATTTTTAAGGTTCGTAATTTTGTGATTAACTAAACTTTATTTTTATTGGTGTGTCTAATAAAGGTAAATTATAAATATCTAATTATTCATTAACTACTATATAATTTAGATTTTGAAATGTTTTTTTTTTATTTCTAAGCTTTCCGGAAAAGTTAATTTTTATCTGAAGGGTGCAGAATATTTAATGAATCTTTTTATTTTAAAATTTTATGTTTATTCAATATTAAATGTTTAGCAAAATTAGATTTTTTATCTTTAAGTTCTTGTGACTTTGATACCTAATATCAAAGTTTTTCATAGTTTGCCCAGTTTGTCTGAGATTGATTGTTGGAATCTACTAAAATATCTCCTTCTATGTTTTTCAAATAATAGTATTACTTTGTAAACATATGTTTAAGTACTTGTATGTCGTCATTTTTTTATAGTTGGGTGATGCAGCTGTAAATGCAAATATTATTATTATTATATCAAAATAAATGACGTTCCCTTTAAACCTAATCCAAAAAGCAAATCATTTTCACTATTTAACCTATGAAGACAAAAAGTATAAATATAAAACTGCAGGCTTCTCTTTTATACATTCATCCTTTTTCCTAATGCCACAAGAATTATATAATGTAGGTATATGTTCAACTCACTCGCTATGATTGTGTTGTAAACGTTATCCTCGGTAATAATAATATTCATTATATTATGTTGTTCAATATATTATTATTTACTTAATTAAAAAAAAATGGTAATACATATTCGTATTTTTTAAAATTGTATTGTGTACTTATAATAACTATTATAATATTAGTATAATGTCTAATTTTAAAATATATGATGTTAATATTAGATTTTAGTGTAAATTTATTTTCACATAAAACACCGTTCTATATAATTTATTTTAAACTTTATCATTACTGAATTGTTGCCAATAAATGTTTCAACTGTTAAATCGATTCTGGGACATATGGTATAATATGGTAGGTAAAATAAGATAAATAGCATTTTTTCTTAAAGCAAGCCATTATTAATATAATTTAATATCATTACATTGGCTTTATTTTAGGCACAATACAGTTTTAAATGTTGACGGCTGCATGCATTGTGACAACATTCTTCAACAATTCCACCTATAACTTGTCGGCGGGACCTATTTATCAGCCTTTTGTGCACAGTTGACTTATCTGTAAACGGATACAATAACTGCGAATTTTCATAGTTCATGATTTCTGTCTTAATATCATCTGCAAGTTGTTTCAGATACTCTTCATACCGATCGAGTACGTCCTGTTCTAAAATATTAAATTATTTCTGATTTGTTTTAATTGAAAATAAAATGTTATTTACCTATAACATTGTAGATCGGAATCTTTTTAGATCTAGGCAAGTTGTACATGCCTTCACAAATATCGGAAAGAATGTTGCTCAATTTATCGCCACATACTTGCACCCCATCCGCAAAACTTATGCGCCACAGTGTAGATAAAAATAAAATAATGTTTAGCTTGTTCATCTGAAATAATTAAACATTAAAAGACATCAATATACCTAACATATATTTTGTATTCACTGATTTAAACTATAGCAAAAAAAAAACTACAATTATATAATAAATTTCGGCTATCATATTAATTAACGTTAATAAAAATACATTATGAAAATGAGCTTTATGTTGTGTACTCACTTTGAAGGATAATTTCATTCAACCTCTATTAGAGAAATGCGTTTTATAAATCCAGGAGCTCCCT
Source organism: Tachinus rufipes (assembly GCA_963932245.1). Lineage (NCBI taxonomy): Eukaryota > Metazoa > Arthropoda > Insecta > Coleoptera > Staphylinidae > Tachinus > Tachinus rufipes. The sequence goes on along the minus strand of OZ010745.1, from coordinate 61,782,917 downwards.
TTATATACTTTCGTGGCTGTGATAGATTCAATAATTTTCGAATATATTAACGATAAATTAAATTTAATCTTCAATTAACACTTCACTTAACACATTACCATTTTATCTATAGAATAATAATTTTATAATATATTTTAATAAGATTAAGATAAAGCACCATTGATATTTTAAATAAAAACATAAATTATATTATTAATATCATTATCTGATTTTTCGATTAAAAAATATAATTAAATTGGATGTGTCAATTTATTGAAAAAAAAACTTTTCTAAATAGTATTAAATAATAAATAATATGCAGATGTTATGTAAGTTACAAAGTTTACCCATTACAAATGAGTACAAGCAATATACCATATATCACTAGATTTTAAAATTTTCAATTAATTTTCATAATATATTTTTTTGTATATATACAGTGTGTCCACAGATGCACTTAATTATACTAGGAAACAATTTTATTGAACATTTTTGAGAAATTCCGATTTTGTTGTACAGGGTCCTTAAAAACTAAAATTTTGTAAATCCAAATTTTCCAAAGTATTGTAAGAACGAGATTAGAAAAAAATATCGACAAATTAAAATTTTTTTTTTCGTGGGAGTTACTGTTAAAGAGTTATATTTGATATTAAAAATAAAATCTCATTTTGTAATTGGAAAAGATTGTTGCTGTCAAGTAATGTTTATGTAACATTACTACAATTATTTGTTAATACTTGAACTAATATTTTCAGAAAGATGCTAACCTTACAACAGCGCATTTACTTGATCAAATGTTACGGTATTGAAAAGGTATTCTATAAATACGCAATTGAAGTTTTCACCGTAAATTTCGCAATGTGAAAGTATCTGTAAATGCTTTAAGAAATTTGGTACATAAATTTGATGTTTATGGTGATGTTAACAACGTGAAAAAAACTAAAAAGACTTATGATAAAAATGATGCTGCAACAATTTTAGTATTAGAATCAGTTAACAATAATTACCGACTTCCTTTGAGAGCAAGAGCGAATAAGCTGGGTGGTATATCTAAAAGTCACATAGGTAATATTCCGTCCACAAATAAATTTCACGCATTCAAACCAACCTTTATTCATAAACTTCAAGAAGGCAATGATTCATACCGACTAAAATTCTCTTTATGATTGGGTGAACGCATACTTGAACGCCGTAATTTTTACCATCATATCATATTCAGTGACAAATTTACGTTCACAACAAATGGAATACCCTCTAGTCAAAATTGTCTTTTGGGCAAAAGAAAATCCACACTTTATTATTTGTACATACAGTCAAAAATTTAAGAAAGTTAACGTAAGGTGTGTGTTAACCTACAATAAAGTAATTGGTCCATTTTTCCTGGAAGGAAAGTTGAACGCAAATTATTATTTGGAAGTTCTTACTCGTAGTAAATACTTTTGGCCTCAATTAAATTAAAAAAAAAAAGGTATTTAGAAGAAATATGATATTCCAGCAGGATAGTATCTTGATTGATTCAAATTGTCTTAACAAACAACAAATTAGATGGATAGCAAGAGACCGATACACTAGCCAGCTCGGTCTCCAGAGCTAACCGCAATGGATTATTTTCTGTGGGGTTATCTTAAGCCTATAGTGTATCACAAGGACAATAAAAATGTTTGCACGTACAGTTAAGTACATCCGTGGACACACTGTATATATACATATATATATTTGTAAAATTTTGGTAATATTGTTTTACAATCAAGGATTTTTTTACCAAAAAATTTTTAAGAGCGCAATATTTTGAGAGTCATAAAACTTCGAAGACAACTCGTAACAATAAAGAGTAATACTTATTTTTATAAAACAACAATTGTTATAGTTGAAGTTGTGAATGTATGATATAAAATAAAATTTAACGTTTTAGTACCTGCTAGGTTGCATAAAAATTATTTATTGTGAACTGATATTATAATAAAAATATTAATTTTACTATACAATTAAATAAAAAACTATTTTAGTATTTGCTAGTTTTTCATGTTATATTGTTTTAAAAAATGTAGCAGTTTCTAAGCAGTAAAATTATTAACGTGCGCGAAAATTAGAACTATAACAATTGATATTTGATAAAAATAACTAGCGCAATAAAAAGTTTTATTAAAACTGGGGTGCACCCAAAGTAATACTGTTAAAGTTTAGACAAAAATTTCAACAAAAAATTTATGTATTAATATCAAAATTTAATAAACAATTAAAGACTATGGGTTCTTATATGTTTCATGTCACTGAACATTTTATTCTCTATACAATGCAACAAACCGATTTTAAAAAGAAGTTATATAGCAAGAGTTGTGCTCTAAGTTTTATGACACTAAAAATATTGCCTGTTAAAATAAATATTGGCATCGCTTGCACACAAGATGTCAAAAATTAAGATAAGCTTTATTGAGATTTTATTTAATTAGAAAATATAATATAAATATAAAATTTCTTTAGGATTGTAGAATAAGTTCTAATGCAAAAGTTCAAATCAACATTTTATTATTTGTTTTAATGAAATAACTGTCATAATAAACAAAAATACACTTTCAAAACATATATCAAATTATTAAACTACAACAAATAATTTTAACCAATCTCTCACCATTTTCTGCATATAATATTAATTGAAAATGTAAATATGTAGCAGTTTATCTAATCTGATTTTAATAAAATTTGTATAGGAATATGATTTCGTTTGAACCGTAATACGTATAGTGATAGTTTGAGGGGTAGCACCTCTAGCATTTGCCGGTCACTTCTGGTTAGACATTGTTCTATCGGTTCCTAAGACTATCACAAACTCTCACCAATAGCTCCAAGAAACTGTATTGCAAGTAAGTTGCTGCCTTTATCCCGCTAAACTGCTTTGGCCAACAAGCCAAAGGTGCATAAAGACTGGTAGACTGCATGAAAAGCGAGTAACAAAAATAGTCAACAGCAGCGGAGTAACGTAAATTCTTATAATAACAACACGACTTAATGCAGATTTATTTAGTAATATCCAATTAGTTAATGTTTCAATTATTTTAATGAAAGGTTTAAAGACACTTTTAAGTAGGCGATTTCATAATATAACTTTGGAATGTTTTAAAACAAATTAACAAAATAATTTTCTGTGTATTTTTGCAATGTAAATTAATATCTTAAAACATTTCTATCTCCATGTAAGTTAACTCTTAAATCTCGCATTGTATGCGATAATATCGCATACAATTGTCACTAAGACGTGTGCACAGTTGGAACGGTTTGCAAACCGTTCAAATCGTATGTTGAAACAGACCTTAGGCTCTACTCTTGAATGATCAAATACAATATCTCGCATGCAAAAATACATGATTAATTCTCGCATTCAACATTAACATGTAACATTTTGTGGTGCAAGTGCAATAAATGCAAGATTGAATGTCGTAAATAAAAAAATAGCATACCATATGTCATAGATAGAGATACCATACAAAGATACTATTAAAAATACGTATATTAATGTATGAAATCACATCTGGCAACATTAAAAGTTAGTACAACAACCCAAAATAAAGTTCAGACCACTTCCAATTGTGCAACAAACTGTCAGATCAAAATTTAGTGCTACATAATACTTTAAAATGTTTATTACAGAACGCCATTTTATTTAAGTAAGTGCGGAAAATAATATCACTTAAATGACAACTTTCTTCTCGAATGCAAAATTGTTTGTTTGTTTGTTTGTTTGTTCAAACTTGCTTATAACATCTTCAAATAGTTCCCGATTATTTTTTTTTGCAATTCATGGCAAATAGCATCTTTCAATTCTTCCAATATTTGAGGTTTATTGTTATAGACACGGGACGGACGGTAAACCACACAAGAAAAATACAAGCCGTTAGTTCAGAAAAACAAGGTGGCTAGGACACATTACTAAAATGTAAAATGATTGGTAACTGAAAAATCTCGAAAAAAACTCTCATTGAAGCTCTTGCTGTATGTGAGCCCTGGCTGTATCCTGCTAAAACTATACACTCCCAATATCTCTGTAGTTGTGGCACCGGAAAGTTCGTGATCATTTGAATGTAACAATCTAGACCAATTACGCCAAATTTAGCATCAGCACACCATACCGTCACTCAAGGGCTAAGCTGGGACCGTTGATACAACTGCTTTGGTTTATCCATCACCAGCTTTAAAACAAACCACTTTCACCTTGCCCTTTCGCAAATTGTTCGTTCGCCAAAAAGATAGTTAATATTGCAAAATAAATGACTCAACATTATTCTACCCTTTTTCAAAGTGAAACGTCATAGTGTAGGCTAAATGTGTATGGTTTTCGATGCGCATATTTTTTTATATATTAAAGAATTATAACAAATTAAATTAAACGTTAAATTCATATGCATCACCTAATATTATTAAATTATCAACAGTGATACTGATAATACCGATACTATTGATGATAATAACAATTTAAATGATAAATTTTTAGATGTAGTTACAGAATTTATAAATTTGTGTAATGACTATTTGTAATTTGGTGAAAGACGTTTATGCTTGCCTTTGGTACACCTTTTTAAACTCTTTAAACCAAAAATCAAAAGTTAAACTTTGATATTTTTTTACAAAAGTACAGAATAATAGTAAAAACAAAAAAATATGATATTCTAATAGATCAAGTCCAAGTTCAATATTTTACATAGCCAAAACTAAACTACACAACAGAATTCTGAAAAATAAAGAAGTCACACGTAATTCAAAAATAAATTTGTACAAAGCAATATTTAGGACGTTACTAACATGAATGCATATCATAAATACTGACAAAAATGTAAACTAAACTATAGAAATAAAATAGTAAAGAGTAAAAATAACTACGAGAGATAATAAACATTCTAGTTTCAGAAGACTGAAAATACAACCTTTGCTGAAACTTATAGAAAAACACTCAAAATGAGTTAAAAGCCTGAAAAAAAAAACTGAGACAAAAATAAAACCGCAGAACGGAAAAGTGTGGCAAACATTAATAAATAAATAACATGTAAATATATCTGTGCACCAGTATGTGGTAAAAGAGATTTATGATAATAATAATGATAGAATACGTTAACTGAAATGTAATATAAAATTTGATATAACTTACTTAGCTTTTGAATTTAATATATTATTTAATATAAAAAATAAGATAATTAAAATTGTTCTAATTATATTTTAATATTATGTAAACTACAACAGTAATTACACCAAATAATGAAGTTTACATAACACAAAACACAAACAATGAGAAACTTGTTGATGGCTTCTCTTTCGTAATGTTAATATAAACTAGTTTGATGTTTTAGAATTAATTAATGCATTATATCATGTTTTCCGCCTACCAAAATGTTAATGTTTTGAGTAAAAACTAAAAACAAAGCTGCTACAAGTCTGCTTCGGATTCATTTGTATTTAGCGTTGACATAGCTTAATTAACTCATCAACCCCCTTCAAACAAGTCGTAAGACTTCTGGGGCGATGTTAAATAGCTGTAAAACGCGCAATAAAGAAGAATTATAATGATTCAATAAAGTAAATTCAAAAAAAGTTTTGAAAAAATCGTTATAACTATTAATAAACTTACCACCAAAATACACTGATGAGAATTAGGTTTGGGTAATTTTATACCTTTTGTTTATCATTAAAATATAGCGGTTGTTTTTCATTAATTGAAATTTTGTTATGTAGCTTAATATTTAAAATTATAAATACAAATAACTGACCATAGAATAAAAAAGTTGACTTTAAAAATACAATATGGTTAATCTATTCAATGAAATGTAGTCTCTGTTTGGTGATGACATTTTTAATAATAAAGTAAATAAATGTTCCATTATGTATTCAGATTTTATCTTGTTCTATGCCTTACAAAAAGTTTCGTTTCCATTCGGAAGGTACAATATACTTATTATACCTTCCGAATTTCGTTATGTTTTAATATTTCATAATAAAGTGTTGATACTATTGTGTTATCAACATTTTCGTTATTGTTTAAATTATGAAGCATTTTACTTTATACTCTTACAGGCAGAAAAAGTGTCCATTAAGAAAACTATTAATTGTATTATTCTTATAAATCGTATTTAAAATTTAGCAACCTCACTTCAAAATGTTCTAAATAAACTGATTTTATTGTAGACTTTTGCATGTTATTCTAAACAACGTCTAAAAAGTCCCCATCAATATGACTTCTGCTAAAATTTTAAAGTTCAAAAAACCACAAAAATAGTTTTTGTTCTTCTTCTTTGTTAACTTCTAGACTTTGTTAGAACAATCGACATTGCTGCCTAGAGTTTTATTTTGTATTATGAGGAAACTAGCCGCAACAATTACCACAGGCCAACTTTTCTACAGACACAGTTTAAGCCGCAGCTTTTGGTGTAATTGTAATAAAAAACGCAATTCAACAGTACATCTAGTACAGGTGATAATGGAGTTTAAATAGGCCAAAAATGTCACAATCCCCCCAGTAAAATTTAAGCTTGTTGTCTAGCCAGTTTAATATAATAATTAATTCTTCAGTTTTATAGAGCGCGTTGCGATTGCAAAAAAAATATCTATTGTGGCTTCATTGTATGTAGCTAAAATAAAGTGTACTCCATTATGAAAAATAAATAACTGCAAGCAACCAATCATTTAAATTTTCTTTCCCAAATCGTATTGCTTCTCCAATATTTTTAAAGTTTTTAATTTGCCTTTATTAAATAGCAACGGTGTTGTGTCGCACCCAGAAGTAGTAACTAGTGAAGAGTATATTTTTGCAATATCCTAGTTTAAAAAAGTAAACGGCTATATTTGCAGATGTCTGTGCAGTTAATAGTATTAATAAATCAACGTCTTTATTTTACAACAATAGTTTTTTGCTGCTGCTAATTACGTTACAACTTTTCAAAGAGTATATTTTTGGATTTTCGTAGTTTAAAAAAGTAAACTTCTTTATTTACAAAAGTCCGTGCAGTTAACAGTATAACAAATCAACGTCTTCGCCTAGAACACTAGTTTGTGCACGTAATTAATACATTTCTCAAAAATCAAATTGAATGTAGCGTTTCGGTTCTATTTGATACGGTATAAAAAATCCCTTATCACAGACATATGTATTTGTAGAATTCAATATAACAGCAATTATGTCATTTAAAATGAAAATAGATATGAACACTCAATACCACGCTACACTAAAAGTATGTAAACACAACCACGTAATCAGCATGTAAACACATGCAAGCCTGAATGCGATTGGTCGTTAGCAGGGGGCTAGACAGCTCAATCCAGACCCCATTAAAGAAATATTTATAATTGTAGGTACCTGGACTTGGACTCTAATTATAAATGTAATATCTCCACTTTCCTAATATTCATTAATATACCTATACCCATACTTCCCCTTATATTGCCTTGCAACCCTGTTTCCGAAGCTGTGCACGTGAACAACGCCTGTATATGTTTACTTTGAGTCCAGCGTGGTTTTGCATAGACTATAGTTCATATTGCAAGAACTCTTGAAACTAGTCGAAATTTTTTTTCGTTATGCTAATTTGCTAAAATAATAACAATTGATCTATAGCTACTTTTTTATAGTAACTTCCACAGAACTTAAGTCTATTTAAAGCCACGTTATAATAAAAGAATATAAACAATACCGCAAAACATTCATCCATTCGGTCAGATGTTCCTGAGACCACGTCTGTTCAATCTAAATCGCTGTAGCAGTGTTCGTGCTGTGCACGCAACCAAAGCATATAGTGTGTCATATTTCTCATGGAGATCTCAAAAGGTAAACTAATCTACTAATTTTTGTACGTATGCATTGTCTCCAATCCGAGAATCAAATCATTAACATTACAAAGTGTTGCAATTTCTTACTATAAACCCATTCGAATAGTACACTTTCTTAAGTACTCATTCCTCGTGCAACACTTCCGTCTATTTTAAATGATTTTATTGATGACTGTTCGATTATCATGACACTCGAAGTTTCGCAATTTAATTTATAGAACGTCAAATCGTAAAGAATCCGTTCGTAAACTTTTCAAAAGCACTATTTTTCATGAAAACTCTAATTTTAACATCTCCGAGTGCGCGGATTTGCTGAAAATATCTAGATGCATGAAAATATGGAAACAATTGTTTAATGAGATTTAAATGCCTACCAGTCACCCACTCATTCCTTCGGGTCTTAACATAACTTCTTTTGCAATTGATCCATCCAAATTTTTTTTAATAATCTCGCAACTTTCTTCAAATTGATGTCATATGTTGCTTTAGTTTTTATCATAATTTCAATAACAGGTCAAAGATTGTCGTGCGTTTCACCATTTATACCTATATCTCTTGATATAATTGGTTACAATTCTAGATAAATCAATGTATGGGCGTCTATTTAGCGTTTTGTCTACAAAATTAGGTGCGCAAATAACGCTAAAAACTTTTTTGATACCACTTCATTTCATTATATAACCAATTGATTCAAGGTAGTAGTAGTTAATTGTCTAAGTCAGCAAACTAAGTCCCTCAAGCCAAATTTAACCGGCTATCTGTTTTTAATCAGGACCGTAAAGTCCCCATTTTCAAAAAATTCGCTTCAGATATATTTTCCGAACGTAAACTACAATTTCAACAGCGTTTTTCGGATCTTGATGCAAGTGCAAGAAAAATAGATTTGTGTTTTACAATAAACAAATATTTGTGGTAAAACAAACCTTAGTTATCGTTTTATTTTCTCATCATCATTATATATTACCATAAAGTAAAGATCTCAACTATCCTTTATTACAAATTAACAGTTTAAGTTAACTATATTCTCAAAATCGCATTAACATTGCAAGTTAAATTAATTAATTTTGTCGATTTGCTGATGTCATTTTACAAAATTGTTTATCATAAAGTAAAATTAACCATTATATAGATTTTAGATATTTTTACTATTTTTTCTTGTATGAGAACTGAACTGTCATTAAAATACATTTTCAACTAAACAGTTAAATATAGACTTAAGCTTTAAATAAGAGACCGCCCCAGAAATATTCCTATGACAATTAGATGTAATCACAATATGAACTAAATTCAGCTAATCCTAAGCTAAAACTGATTTTAAACCAATTGCTTGCTGAGCTTTTATTTTTATGGCCCAAGGTGCTAATGTGCTGATGATAATAATATTGACTAGCCACACACGATTATGTTCCTGCGGTATGCATATGGGCAAGTAGAACTACTTGATTTGAATCACTAAACTAACCTAAGCTAACATTATCACAAAAAATGTGTACAGCCAAATTAAAATTCTTTTAATAAAGTACATCTTCTAGTATTTAATTACAATTAAATTCCTATGAATATAAGTAATACCATCATCTTGTTGGCCTTAATTAACAGAATTCATAATGTTGTGGACTTTCCAGTAATCTCTGGCAGATGTTAAAATATGCGTATTTTCAATAATATTAATCCCTTTTATAAATTCTTAATTACTATTTTCAATAATCTTAATCCCTTACATCCTTTTCATAAACTCTTAATGACTATCACACAAATGTCTGTCCCTTTATGTTAATGATCGGTAAAACCTAATCCCATTCCCTTTCTTTCTTACAAAACACTATTTATACGCAATAATAACAATATTCAAGTCAGTTCTTAAGAATATCTTCTACAGTATACAACATATATACACACCAACGGCGTCTCCTTTATTAGTAAATTTGAATTATTGTTTTATTTACTACCTAAAATAATATCTGTCACCCTTAAGTTACGGGTTACGGAACAAATTGGTCCTTCGAACCGGATCTACAAGTTAAGTTGCTATTTAAGAGTCTGTAGATTCGAAAATTTAAGTGAGTTATTTAATGTGTTAAAAACTTTAAGTACACAATACTCAAACTTTAAGTGCTGTTACGTGTAAATACAACAAATCTACATTCTGAAGATACAATGGGGGATAAAGAAGAAAATATCTCAACTGCACAGAACCTAAGTGCAACAACTGAAGAAGTTTCACATGGAAATCGAAGTCACCAAAAAGCGATTATTACTCGGTTTGCAAAATATCTCGCAGCGAACAATAAAAATCCAAATTACAGTCAAATAAGATCTAGATATGAAGCGGCAAAATGTGCTTTTGCAAATATTTGCAAAATACAAATGCAATTATCAAATCACTCTGAAGAAGATGATCAATATATGGAAGAGATCGAAAACAAATATTATTCCATTGTCGAAGAAGTTGAAATAATTCTTGCTCAACTACCGCAAACTTCATCGTCATCGTCTAGTATTCCTGAAATCAATCAATTGAGTTTAGAAAATATAATACATCCAACAATTCAAGAAAATCATGGCTCAGGACATTCAAATCATCAGTATGGTTATACAGAACGACAACCTGAATTACCAAAGATTTGTTTACCACAGTTTTCTGGAAAAATAGAAGAATGGTTTGAATTTAAAGATACTTTTCAAGTTATCATTGGCAACAATAACCGTTTGGACAATTGCACCAAGTTGAAGTATCTAAAAGGAACCTTAACAAATGTAGCAGCTCAAATTGTGAGCAAACTTAGCACTACAAGTGACAATTATGAGCGAGCTTGGTCATTGCTTACAGCACGCTTTGAAAACAAAAGGAAAATTATTCAAAGTAACATCGATAGTCTATAAGACTTACCCAACTGTAAAAAGAATAATGCACATTCACTGCGAGAATTAACAGATAGTGTCATTTCGCACACACAAGCATTGGAATCTTTAGGATGCCCTGTCAATCAATGGAATGAACTGCTTATTAACATTATTTTGCGAAAAATAGACTTTGAATCGGGTAATGCCTGGGAACTATCTTTAAATAATAACAGTGAGCCAACATTTGAACAACTTCTCCAATATCTAGTAAAACGGTGTAACGTGCTAGAAAGCCGACCTGTCCGAGAACAATCATATATGGATCGCAGCATTCCACGTAAAAAGGGATATCAAGCATATCCGGCAATAGATTCTAAATGCAGTTGCTGTGATCAATCATACCATCCCTTATACCAATGTAAGAAGTTCAAAGAATTAAATATTTCTATGAGAGTACAACATGTAAAGAAGAAGAATCTGTGCTTTAACTGTTTAACTTCATCACACTTAAGTTTGGCATGTAAGTCAAATTATACATGCCGAAAATGTCAAAGACGGCATCATACACTTCTCCATGCAGAAGAACAGGCTTTACAAGCATTAGACACTGAAACAATTAATTTTACGATGCTTGCGACAGTTCAAGTAAATCTTAAGGATAAGTTTGGAAAACGTCACCAATGTAGGATGTTGTTGGATTCCGGAGCGCAATCAAACTTTATATCGGAAGCAATTTTTAAGAAATTGCAATTACCATTGATTAAAACGTCTCAAGTTATAAGTGGCATAGCTGAAGCAAAAACTTTACCGAGTGGACTTGTATGTACAGAGCTGACGGCAAGAAAGGGACCATTTATGGAAAAAACAAGTTTTATCGTTTTAAACGTAGTTGCTGGTCACATGCCTCAAGAGTCAATAAATCGAAAGGTGTTCCAAATACCACCAAACATTACACTTGCGGATCCAGAGTTTAATTGTAGCCGCCGCATTGATGGTATTTTAGGAGCAGGATTGTTCTGGGAAGTTCTACAAGTGGGAAAGATAGTACGTGACAATTATTGCATGTACAAAACAATTTTAGGCTGGGTAATTTCTGGAAAAATAACACCTAAACATTCAGTCACAAATGCAATGAATTCACAAATGTTGCAACTGTCTGAAGATGTTCAACGCTTCTGGCAACAAAAAGAATTAATAAATGAAGTCCATCGATCCAAGGAAGAAGAATTGTGTGAAGAACATTTCAAAAGAACAGTCCAAAGATATAATAGACGATTTCACGTTAAACTACCTTTCAGAGAAAATCGGCATATTGAAGAAATCGGCAATACCTATCCTGTTGCAATAAAGGCATTAATGTCAATGGAGAAACGGTTCAAGAAGGATTCATATCTACAAGAATCTTACTCAAAATTTATTAAAGACTACGTAACACTTGGTCACATGACTGAATCATCTCCAAATGATGTAAATGGATGCTATCTCCCGCATCATGCTGTTTTTAAAAATGAAGGAAATGATCGAAAAATCAGAGTTGTTTTTAACGCTTCAATGAAAGGCCCCAATGGCGTTACCATGAATGATGTGCTGATGGTTGGTCCGAATGTTCAAGATTTATTGGTGAATATTTTGATTCGCTTCAGAACACATCCAATTGCACTTGTTAGTGATATCGAGAAGATGTACCGTCAGGTTAATTTACAAAAATCTGATCATGGGTTAATGCGAATATTATGGAGAGATGATTACAATGAAGAACCTAAATCGTATAATTTGGTTACCGTTACTCAAGGAACAGGACCAGCATCTTACATGGCAACTCAATGTCTTAAAATATTGGCTGATGAATTCTCTCAAATACATCCAGAAGCTGCTCGAGTTATCAGAGAAGATTTTTATGTCGACGATATGTTAAGTGGCGCAAATTCTGAAGAAGAAGCCATGAAACTCAGGAATAACGTTCAATCAATATTAGCAGACAGTGGATTTCAACTAAAAAAATGGGCAAGCAACAAACCCTGTCTATTAACAGGCAATGAAGCAATTAATCCTGTACTGGATATAAATAATGGTCAAACAGTGAAAACGTTGGGAATTCAATGGAATGCAATTGAAGATATATTTCAATTTTAAACTACCGAAAATACCATTTCAACCATAAGCAAACGTGTCATTTTGTCTGAGATAGCCCAAATTTACGATCCTCTTGGAATTTTGACACCAGTAATTGCAACGGCAAAAATACTACTCCAAGATCTATGGTCCCAAAAAAATAGGTTGGGATGAAACTGTACCCATTCATTTACACACTCAGTGGACGGAATATAGAAAATCATTAAAACAGTTAAATGAAGTAAAAGTGCCTCGATACTTATTTAACTATGAAATGGAGATTAAAAAAATAACGCTTCATGGATTTTCTGATGCTAGTCAACGGGCCTTTGGAGCCTGCGTGTATGCCATAGCAGAATACAGTAATGGTATTAGATCAAGTCTTTTAATCAGCGCAAAATCAAAGGTTGCTCCAATAAAAACAATCACTATCCCAAGGTTGGAATTAAATGCCGCAGTATTATTGTCAAAATTGATGAAGCAAATCAAGGAAACACTTCGACTACCAGTTGTAGATATTTATCATTGGACAGATTCTATGATCGTGTTATATTGGATCAAAGATACTCCCGCAAAATGGAAAACATACGTAGCAAACAGAGTGGCTACTATTCAGAGAACTTCTTCAGCTCATTGGAGGCATGTTCCAACAAATGAGAATCCGGCAGATTTAACTTCTCAAGGTGCCCATCCCAAAGAATTGAAAAATTGTAAACTTTGGTGGAATGGACCAACCTGGTTAATACAAAATCAAACACAATGGCCATCAAATCCGGAATCATTGAACATTGATACTGAATGTGAACAAAAACGACCAAGTATCTCAGTCAACTATACAAGTGCAGAAACAAATGTATTAATACAATTACTCAATCGAATTTCACAATTCAGAAAACTATTGAGGATAACTGCATATGTCATTCGATTTGTAAAAAACATTCAATGTCCTGTGCAAAATCGTAATGTTGAAAATCTTCTACCAGATGAAATTAAAGAAGCGGAGATAAAACTAATCAGAACAGTTCAAGAAAACGAATATTCAGATATTTTTAAACTATTGAAACAAGGCAAATCTCCAAAAAGGACACCATTAAGAAATCTAAATCTATTTATTGACGAAGTACACCAAATTCTACGTGTAGGAGGAAGATTACGCAATGCACCTATAGAATTCTGCCACAAATATCCAGTATTATTACCTAAAGATCATAGGTTAACAGCTTTAATAATACGTGACACCCATGAAAATAATTTTCACGCTGGACCTCAATTAACTCTGTCAATCATCAGATCTCAATATTGGCCCTTGCAAGGAAGACGTGCTGTCCGAAGTGGAATTCAACGATGTGTAAAATGTTTTAAACAATCCCCAAAACCATACTCGCCTCCAATGGGAGATCTTCCAATCAGTCGTATTGAACCTTGCAGGCCATTTGAAAGAGTTGGATTAGATTACTGTGGTCCAATGATGATTAAAGAAGGCAGCAGAAGATCACAGCGGATAAAGAAAGCGTACATAGCTGTTTTTGTGTGCATGGTAACTAAAGCTCTGCATCTGGAATTAGTCAGTGACATGACTACAAACTGTTTTTTAGCATCACTCCAGCGGTTCGTGGCTCGTCGAGGATTACCTACTGAAATCAATTCAGACAATGGGACAACATTTCATGGAGCTAACAATGAGCTAAACAAGTTAATAAATAGTGCCACTTCTGACAATAATATCCAAAAATTTCTTTCCAGCAGAAGAATTAAGTGGAATTTTATCCCTCCCAGAGCTCCTAATTTTGGCGGTCTATGGGAAGCCGCCGTAAAATCTACAAAAACTCATTTGTTACGCACAATAGGGGAAACTAAGCTTACTTTTGAGGAGATGTACACTGTCCTACTGCAAATTGAAGCTGTATTGAACTCTCGCCCACTAACCCCAATGAGCGAAGACCCAAGTGATCTAATCGCATTGACACCAGGTCATTTTCTTGTTGGCCAAGCATTAACATCGCTTCCTGAATCAAATTTTATGGACGTTAAGAAAAATCGGCTTACAAATTGGGAACACCTCATGTTTATGAAGCAGCAGTTCTGGAAACGATGGAAGATGGAATATCTTCACACTCTTCAACAGCGACATAAAATAAGTAACGCTGCAGAACAGAAGATATGCAAAGGACAATTAGTTATCTTAAAAGAAGAAACGGCACCACTTCATTGGTCTTTGGCTCGTGTTGTAGAATTAATGCCAGGCAGAGATAATATAGTAAGAGTTGCTAAAATAAAGTGTGTTAATGGTGAACGAATTCGACCTGTATCCAAACTGTGTCCACTTCCAATTGATTAAATTGCATGAATTACTTTATTAATTATTGCTTCTATGTTTTTATGTAAATATATTTATATTATAATATGTATTATATTTTAGGATCTATGTTACCTTTAGTATTTTTTATGTTTACTCTCTTATATGACTATGATTTTGATTTTAAATAAACTTATTTGAAGGAGACCCTTCAAGGCGGCCGGTATATGTTGTGGACTTTCCAGTAATCTCTGGCAGATGTTAAAATATGCGTATTTTCAATAATATTAATCCCTTTTATAAATTCTTAATTACTATTTTCAATAATCTTAATCCCTTACATCCTTTTCATAAACTCTTAATGACTATCACACAAATGTCTGTCCCTTTATGTTAATGATCGGTAAAACCTAATCCCATTCCCTTTCTTTCTTACAAAACACTATTTATACGCAATAATAACAATATTCAAGTCAGTTCTTAAGAATATCTTCTACAGTATACAACATATATACACACCAACGGCGTCTCCTTTATTAGTAAATTTGAATTATTGTTTTATTTACTACCTAAAATAATATCTGTCACCCTTAAGTTACGGGTTACGGAACACATAAAAAGACACATTTTTAACCGGCACAAAACTTATTTCTTTAAGTAGATTTATAAAATCAGTTACACCAATATATAATAAACTAAACACGTTAAAAAGATATTTCCAGAAAGGACACTCTTGAGAACGTTCAGTAACTCAAGTATGAAATATTACAACAATAATGTTACCTGAACTTGCAATATTTTGTTGTTTATTATGAACTCTTAGTTATACACTTAACACTGGCAGATTAAATATGTTTCTTTTTGTAATTAAGTGCAGCTAATTTTAAAACTATCACACTGTGCGTAGCCGGAACCTACCACCCTCCTTCCGATTAGTGATACGTATCAGTAGCGTCCGGTCACGCCGACCTGGACGCAGCTATTGTTAAAGATATACACATTTTAAAATTAGAGTTTATCTCTACCTTTAATTATCACGTTAAATTTCACAAATCTATTTGATTCAAACATTAAACCTGTTTTTTATATACTATTCTAAGATTAAAAAAAAAAGTTTTTCAAAGATTGATTGTTTAACGATAATGAATTAATGTGAAATTATTATTTTCATTTCGTAATAAATTATAGAAAACTGTAAAATGTTGATGAAGTATATTTTTAGCTATGCCTATTTATTCAATTAATAAGCTTAATATGTAATTAATTTTCTAAATAATTTCGTTTAATAAAATAAATATTGTTTTTAATAATTGAGTATAGTTTAACGTTTTTATATCTTTTTTAATTAAGCTTGAAGCTTTCTAATTCAGTCAATAGATTTGGATTCAAAACATAATATATGTAAAAACACGTATATGCAATTATAAATAAATTAGATTGAGTGAGTGGAATATTATAGGTAAGTATGTGAAATATTGGATAAATATAAATAAGGAACATATTTCTTTTGTTCGTAGTAGTACCATATTTAAATTAACGTTCGTGCTGTAGAAAAAAGATCATAAAGATAATGCGGCTTTAATAAGTGCGGAAAACAGTTTCAAAATTCTGCTATTCATATTGTTCATTGCACTGAGAAAATTCTCATAATATTCTTAATCGGTTGCTTCATTAGACTACATACTCGCAATTAGATAGCGTTGAAGATATAAAGCATTATTCTGCGTAATATTAACTGCTTCTCAGTCGCAGTTGTTTTAGTTCATATTTCATTGAGAAACACTGTGGACAAACAATATGGACCTAATTTAACAGGCAATATGATCTTACCGGAAACTTGCTAGAGTGCGTTTGTAAGTTTTGTGGATTTGCCGGACTTGAAGTAGCGATTGGTGCATCAATACCAGTAGCTCCGGGTATATTGGGTTCGTTGTATAATGGATAAGGTGGCATCCTGTATGGTGGTGGAGTTGCACGTCCTGAATTCGATTGCTGAGGTAGAGGTTTCGGTGGAGGCACTGGCTTATAAGGCCCATAACCTTCCGCCTCAACTGAAAAAAAAACAAGGAAATGCTATTTAGCGCTTCGATAACTATCTTTAATGTAAGAAATTTTAATATGTATGAAAGCATTGCGCGTACTTTTAATTAAGTCCACAATTAACATAGTAATTTTTATAGGAAGTCGTTACTTTAAGCTATTGATTTCAATTACATATAATTAAAATACGATGGTAGATGCTTATTTTTAAACAATTATAAAATATATGTAATAATATAATTATCGTTAATGATAGTATTATAAATTTACATGTCTGCTTTGCAACTTGTAAAAATATTTCATTGGTATTTTTAATCCAAATTCATTGATGTAAAATATGATTAAAATAACATTAACTTTAAAGTTGTATGTACGTAATGTCGGATAATACAGGGAGTTTATAAATGAATGGGATAATGTAATCACTTTAAATATGCCGCCTTTTTAAAATCGTTCACTATACTACATATGTTTTCATATGTTTGCTTGACAGCTGTCAAAGTTGATCTGTCGAAACAAATAGTTTAATGAACAATTTAACAAAAGCGGCACATTTAAAGTGATTACATAATTCCATTCATTTATAAATTCCCTGTACTATGTACATAAAACACACAAAAACACTTTTTAAATTTTGAATCTTTTTATATAAAATTGTACTTATTATTATTAATTTTAGAATAATTAATAATAATATTGTAATAAGAGAGGTAAGCAGTTAAAAGTATATATAAATATCATATCTATGGGTAAGATATAATAATTAAAGAAGTATCAACATATATATAAAACAATAAAAAACCTTAAGCATAAATAAGTAGTTTCAATACAGAAATGCAATCAACATTTATTAAACAAAACCAGCTTAATTAAAGATGTTGAACAATATTAAAAGAAATATCATAAACAAAAAGTGAAAGAAAATATTAAACTAAAATAGAAAATAACATCAAAGAACACAAAAGAGCACAACATGTAGTAAAAGTAAGAGTGAAAACAAAAATCAATATCAAAATTAATAATGCAGTTAAAAAAATATATGAAAAGGAAACGAAATATATAAAATAGAAAAAGTAAATCAAAATCAAAAAACAGATAAAAAACAAACAAACAAAAATGTTACAAAATACCTAATAAAAAACTACTCAAAGAAATGGATAACTCAAAAAACAATGATGTAATAATAAGTGTAAATAATAAAACAAAAGAAATAATGTTATTAAAAACCAAATGATTCCAAAATTAGATTTAACATAAAAAATAAAAAAGTTCCATATGGAGACGGTGTAGAGCAGCAAGTGGGGAAAAAACAAAATGAAATATAAACTATAAATATGTAAATATATTATAATAAATAACAATTAAAAAAAAAGCGGAAAAAAAAAATCTGCTCAAAAAAGATTAAGAAATCAAACATCCTTGTGCATGTGGCCAATTAAAACTTTCATGAGACCTATAATACAGATGTCAAAATAAAGTGCAATGAATATTATTACAATTATTTGTAGTGAGAATGCAGTAAATATATAATTATAGTCCAGGAGCTAGTAACAAAAAAGTGTAAGAGTTTTGGAAAGTCTGATATTTTCAGATCTGACTGTATTTTGGCCATAGAACGCCTCTGTACAGTGTGTAGGTGTCGGGACACCTGGCCCTGGCACGCTAAGAAAAGTGTAATCTTAATTAGTTCCCAAAAATTGTTTTGGAAAAACTGAAAATTTATCGACAGATAGTCGATGCATTACAAAACCATAATCGAGCAGTCAGACAGCTTAATAATCAAACGCACACACAGCTGCTTTACTATTTAGAAACTTGTGCATACTTTGTTGTAAAAACTACCTACTGCAAATCTTTATTGTCGCATTGTAAACTAGTTCTGTTTCTTCTTTTCAATAATAACCTTTCAAATTGTATCCAATCATCATTAGCAAACATGAGATTGATAAAAAAATATGTTATTAAATGGTGTCTCAATATTAGTATATTGTCTAATAATTATTTTTTATATGTATCATCAAAAATGATAGACATTCAATCTATGATTATGCCATTAGCAATGTAGTAACTGAAGTAAAAGGTTTTCCAATAAGAAGTCCCATTTTAAATTTTGCCTTGAATCTAATTGATGGTTATAATAATATAATAATAATAATAACTTATTTCATCTGTAGAAAGCTCTAGTGAAGCCGAATCTAGTGATGTAGTAAATTGTTTTATTATTTCATAAGCCTTAAATCCTTAACATTTCACATTTGGCATTAAAACTATACGATTTAAAAAAATGGTACAATACACGCTCCAACAACTTATAGAAATAATGAAAATTCATTATAGACATAGTGTAAATTTTGTGGTGTTTTAGTCGGATTGAACCACGTTCCCGCAAAGCCATTGTAAAACTAAACGCAAAATTTGAGCAAGTTACTGTTGTAAAACTACCAGTTAAAATTGTCAGGTCAGCCCAAAACATTGCGGCCATCGTTAATAATGTCGCAAAAAAACAAGTTTGTCTATCCCAAGACGTTCACAGCAATTAAGAATCTGACAGTCCAGTCTTCATTGCATACGCATAAAGATCTTAGTCTACATGCTTATAAATTGCAGCTTACCTAGGAATTTAAACTGGCTGAACACGAACTTGGGTGCTGAAAGTGCAGACAAAAAATCCAGGCTTTTTAAGAAAAAAAAACTTTAGCAACAAAGCCTATTTCCATCTCAGTGGGTTCGTCAATAGGCAGAATTGCCGTATCTGGAGTTCCAAAAATCCTAAAATAATAGTCAAAAAACTTCTTTAACCCCAATAAGTTTTGTTGTTTTTGGGTTAGCAAAGTCATAGACCTTACTTTTTCGAAGACGACAAAAGTGCCGCAATTAAAGTCAATGCGGATCGCTATCGTAAGATGCTAACTGACTTTGTTTGGTCTATATTGAACAATTTGAGCATGGCCAATTTTTATTTCTAGCGCTACGAGCCACACAAGCCGCCAAACAATTGCAATGCTGCACGAAACACATTTTGGACGCATAATTTCTCAAAAGTCGGACATAAATTGGCCCCCAAATCGTGCAATTTAACTCCGCTAGACTTTTTCTTTAAAACTACGTGAAAGATAGAGTCTGCGATAATGCCACTAAAATAATTCCAGCCCTTAAAGACAATATTCAAGCTGTTAATCGCCAGATAGTGCCTTAGTTATGCAAAAATGTCTTGTAAAACTTCCTCAAAAGAATGACTCTTTGCGACAGAGTCATTTACTAGATATCATTCTCCACAAGTGATCACAGAGTTTATACTTTAAATTAAAATTTAAAAAAATGTACTATTTAAGAATAAATATGTTTTTTTTATAACTTAAACGAGACTTCTTATTGGAAAACCCTATATATAATAATTCTTGACTTAAATTTATAAAACACAAGCACTACGTGTTTTATCTGACTATCTCTTAATATACTTAAAATATTCAATTGTGCAATTGGTGGCGTGGTGCACTTCTTATAAAATACATATTCGTAATAATAAATGTATTCAATGTACACTCTTATACTAATCTCTTATAAATTGAACATTTTGTCAGAGAAATTTTAAGAAGCTCTTTTCTACTAATTATAGTTTTATATCATCCGTTTAGTAAAATGATTAAATATGCTCATAACGCGCCATTTTTGTCTACTTTAATTTTAATCTTTTTTGTTCTAAAAACTTAAATAATAAATAATATTTTTTTATAAAACAAAAAAAATATCAATTTAAATCTAAAATCTAAATTTAATTATTTAAACCAACTTGTAAGCTTGTGAGATCAGTTTTCAAAGTTTTATCTGACAAACAAATTTATATGTCAGATTTTTTAGATTAATTTTCAAATTAAAATAACAGTTTATTTTTCTTTATTGTGCTTTTTACGGCTGTTTTACATCACCGCAATAAGTTTACGACTTGCCTAAAGAGGTTTGATGGGACCAACAGCTTATTAGGTGACCTCCAAACCACTCTGGTGGGCAAAGAAAAAGTTATTATGTCAGTTATATATCGGGGAACGAACCCAGCTGCTTAAAATATATTTTTAGTTTAGTTCGCACATGTAAATAACTTATTACGTTGGTTTTCCCCATTGGTTTAATGTTGTCAACCATTGTATCTTTATAAAGGGTTTTTCAATAAAGGCGGATAGATGTTGAAATAGAATAAAACAAGCTGTGTGTGAAGAATTAATAAAATTCTTTTTTTATTTGATAGAACCATGTATGCCATTAAGTGTGAAATATGACATCGATCCGAGTGTTCCAACTTTCAATAACTCTTCCGCATAGATCCGGCTGAATTTGAGCGATGGCCTGTGTTATGCTCACTTTTAGGGTATCGGTAGATTGTGGTTTATTTGCATAGACCTGCGACTTCAAAAAACCAAATCAAATCGCATGACCTTGGTGGCCAATTCACATCACCCCTGCAAGAGATAACCTTACCCTCAAAACGTCATGCAAAATGTCAATTGTGGCGTGCTCTGTGTGGCAGGTGGCGCCTTCCTGCTGGAACCACATTGTTCTGTAGCGCTTGCCGTTGACGCTGACCGTACGAACCAATGACGCCGCCTGCCTAAAATCCACACCAAACGGTAACTTTTTGAGGATGCATTATCACTTGGTGAACCTCGTGTGGGTTGGTGTCGTCCCATATACGAAAATTTTGCTTGTTAACATAGCCATTCATCCAAAAATGCGCCTCGTCGCTAAAGATGATTTTTCTGCCAAAATTAAGGTCCTCCTCCAACGATTCTAAGCTCAGTCAGCCAACAAACAGCGTTATCTATGGACAAGAACTTTGACCTCCAAGGTCAATTGGATCTATTACGGGTGTAGGTCTAAGTCCAACGCAGAATTCGCCAAATTGAAGTCTGCGAAAGCCCGAGTTCTTGTGCACGGCAAGGAATCGACTGCCTCGGGTTCTGCTGTACACTTTCACAGACCGCCAAACGTTGAAGAGTCGACTGTAAAGGGCCACCATGTCTACCGTAAAATAAGCGCAACCTTTGCACTAACGAACACTCATTTTGATAATAAAGTTTTATCATTTGAAGGTGCTGTTCAATCGTGCAACTTGCCATGGAAATTTGGCATAAGTAACTGAATGATAAACAAAAAACTTGATAGATGTCACAAAAACAAAATAGCCGCCCAAAATCTCCCACGCCAACTGAAAAACCCTTTAGTAGCATTCAATACGTAATTTAAAGTTATAATGACTTTTCACATACTGTATATTATTATGTATATCTTGATTGTGTCAATAAATATAGATATGAATATACTTGTTTTTGTACAATTACTTACCGTACATGTGCGTTTTTGAAACATTACAGTATGAATACAGTTTGTGTATTTTCTTTTGCCATAAAACATGTAATAGTTTGGTCTAATCAAATCAAATACAATCCATTAACATAAATAAAATAAAAGAATG
Source organism: Tachinus rufipes (assembly GCA_963932245.1). Classification (NCBI taxonomy): domain Eukaryota; kingdom Metazoa; phylum Arthropoda; class Insecta; order Coleoptera; family Staphylinidae; genus Tachinus; species Tachinus rufipes. Next base: position 61,760,373 of record OZ010745.1, on the reverse strand, counting down.
TCCATCATTTAGTAAAAAATAAGATGATAAGTTATGCTGTCAAAAAGGACAAGTTAACAGTCGTTTTATGTGTAAAGAGTAAAAAAATGTTACAAACTTAATTTTTGCTATAACCACAAATGCAATATGCGGTTAGCGTACTTGACTCTTGTACGGAAAGTTTGGAGATTAAATTATTTGTAGATTAATCTAGAGCAATGTTGCATTTATGGTTCATCTGCTTCTAGATAAAAAAAATAGCAAAACATGCTGTATGGTAATAAAATGTTTTCTAAAGTATATTATTGTTAACAGTTTACTTCTAGTAAAACTTTTTATGTAAAATAAAAGACAAAACATTACAGATGTCTTGACATTAACATATTAAAACACTGAGTGATCTTTTTTAAGCGTTATGCAATAAAAGATATTTTTTGTATTATTGATTAATAACCTGTGTGATACCATATAAAACAATACTGTTCATGTTAAACTAAGATGTTTGCTTAAGTAGATTTGTTTATTTAACTGACAAAGTTCAGCATTTCTTTTCTTCTTTTCCAGAAGACAAATAAGTAAGGTTAAGTTGTGCATTTCTTGCCATTGTTTATTTGTTAAAGTACATACAGTTTGGTCTAGCCTAGCCTATCAAGTAATTTGTAAAAATAGGAAATAGCAGTAAACATGATTTTGGATAATATTTTACATTGCATGAGTATAGGTTTTCAACAAAACCTTGCATTTAATGACAACTTGGCGATTAATCTTAAACAAGATAAAACGTTAATAAAAAACTTTTTTATGTACTATCTCAATTGCAACCGATTTTCAATTTGGAATTCAGAAATATGTAAAAATATTATTAGAAGCTAGATGTAGGTATATGTTTATATCATCAAAAAACTATGACTAAAAAACGTGTTTTTTTTTTCAAGAATCATATTTCTCACTAAACAATTTTCATAGACTTTCTATCGCAAGTTCATATAAATTAAAAAAACTTATTAATACTTCGTATTTAAAGTTTAAAATATCAAAATGTTAAAAACGTCCATTATAAATCTCAAAATCAAAAGATCGTATCTTCAGAAGAAGACTTCCATTTTTACACCAAAAGCAATTTAAACCTTCTTTTACAAGACTACAATAATGCAGCAAGTATACGTAAAATTTCTTAAATTTCTTCGGTTGCTTGTACATTCTTTCAAAATGTTCAACCTTATTAACTTATTTTTTCATATAAAGCTATTTTTCCACCTACTGCTTCAACTGTAGATACATTGCTTATAATATAATAATACAAACCGACTTAATGCAGTTGTTGTATCAAACGCTAAAAAAGAAGAATCTTATTTTCCTAGTCAACAACGCTAAAACTTAAAAATATTTTCAAATCGTACATTGAAAGTATCTCAGGAATACGCTACTAAATGTGAAAAGTTTCAAAATAAAACCTAGCCGTCATGTTAAAGTTTCAAGTCTTTTTCAAATTCTGAAACCTTGGCAATTCAAATTTGCCCTCCTTCAGTTGATTAGAATTACAAACAATAAAACTAATCATAGAAAAAACTAAAACTAAGCTGTGTCAAAGCTAGATGAACAAAACTTAATTTTTAGTTAATAAATTTCATAAATTAAATAAAAAAATACATTCTTCATTAAGAACAAACCCACATTACTATAAAATAAATATAATAGCTATCATGATATACAAAACATTGATCCATTTTAGTTTACGATAATATTTGAAATTTTATGATACACGGAATTACGAATGGCTAAGTCGAATTCCACTTATTAGTATTTTTTATTTTATAATACACCCAAAATGCCTGATTGTAATTAAAAAAGTTATTTATATGTTTAATTTCATACCATTTGTACTTTCTAATGAATTTTGATCCGATAATTTCGAATTATTTTTCAGTAGATCGTCAGGGGTTGAGAAGGGTGTTAAAGATGTTTGTGATCTTCGAAGACGCTCTCCATGTTTCACTTGCCGCACTGTGCGACCGGTAGCCATAACATGATGTCATTATTTACGAAATATAAATCCACTCTATATCCCATAAATCCAATAATAACAGAACAAGCACAAATATGCAACCACTAGCACCACTATTACCGATAGTGAAATTCATTTATTTTCCGTAAAAAAATAATCTCATCTCGATTACAGAAAATTTTAAACTAAAGACGTTAGCATTGACTTGACTGTAGAAATCTACTGTATGATGGTGGGGGATTTTGATTATATCTGTATTTACATAGAAAGGCGGGAAGTATGTCGTTACTTATGCGAATCGAGACCGTTTCTGTTACGCTTCCCTGCCGCTATAATAGAACGCGTCTTACTTGAAGTAACTACCCATTGTTACTGCTCATATAATCAAGGAAATCCTAACTAATGCAACATATTAAAAAACTAATAAAAAATATGTTTTTATTTTTAGTCATAAATTGATATTGAATTGATTTGTTTTTATTGCTATATTACTATTAGGTACTATGATTTACTTTTTATTCATTCACAACGTTTACCGACTGCATTGCATAATAATGCTTGGGATTGCTTTGCAATTGTAAAGTATGAATATTAATGTTTATTGCAATTCAATTGTGTAGTTTGCAGACTATCGGACGTATCTTTATGTGAAATTTTGAAAGTTTTCTTATAACCGCAGTGAACGCAAGAAGGCCTTTCTTGTGTCGTTCAAATCTACGTGTGAATTTGTTGTCTGAAGGAACTTCGCTTCGGTGAGTACCGTAACAATGGCGTTCATGTTTAAACCATCGTGGGTGAACTAAAAACCATTATTTCTATTATGCGGATGAGGAAAATAAAATATACTGAACGTATATACCATATGTTGGGGATGTGTAGCAACTAAAAAATAATTTATTCAAAATTTTCTTAATTTGATGTGAGTAATATAAAATTTTAGTATTTTTATTACAACCACTACTTGTTACCACACCGATAAAGTTTTTTTAAATTATAATGAGAACTTTCATTAGCATCAGTACTTTATTTTTTAGTTATACTTAATTATAACAATAAAATGCCCTCAATTTGCTGGGTGTCTAGTATAATCTAACTGGAAAATAAGCAAACTGTTGTAATTATCATAATTATAATAATATAAATTATCTTATCGAATTAAAATATCTATCTACCAGAACTTTTTATAATATGCAGTAAAACGACAAAGTTCATTCCTCTAGCGGCTTTAGCCATTATAAGAAGAATTATAATATATAATCATAGCGTTTTTTGTCGACTTACTCATCTGAGTCTTCAACCATTCGAGTATAGAAAAAGTTGAAGATGTCAATTTGTTTCCACTGTGCTATAAATATGATGTTTATGACTTAACTAAAATTTTAATGAACTAATTAATATTTAACAAAATTGTAAACGCTATTGTTTTAGTTTGAAAGGATATAGATATAGTAAACATCATAAAATGCCTTCTCTATTTTTGTTGTGTTTAGTATTGCTGTGTTGAGTGTTATAACAGTTTATACTCAAATACAAATTAGAAGCCTATGGTTTTTATAGTAGTTTTTCAAGCATGTTTCATTTTTTAGGATTATTAGTCTAACTTACATCATCAGAAAAAAACCATTTAGTTGTAGAACTAAAAATGGTAAACCATCGACAATAGTGACTTCCTATTCATAATTATTCTTTGTTTAATTGATTGATTAATAAACGCGTTAATAAATATTCACAATAATCATTATTAACAAATGACAAGTCCAACGCAATTATTATTTCATTTATTTCTCGTCTATTTCTGCTGCAAGGCTAATCACCGACGCCAGACAATTATTCCAGCATATCCCCAACATCGTTTTCTTCTAATGTTCGGTATATTAATAGGACCTTTTTCTACTAACAAATTTGATCAAAATAGAACAACGTATCAACATTTTTTCTTTTAGAATATGTTTCAGTGAATGTTGGTTATTAGCTTATCATTATAGAACATGTTTATCAGACATAAAATTGCTTTGGCAACACTTTTAAGCAATTGCGTTATGTCACTCTGTACTGTAGTTTAGAACTAAGTTTATATGCGATAAGAAGTAGGATGTAGCGAGTGATTCATAATGACCTTCACCGCATAACACACTATATAAATATTTTCAAAGCTTCAAGTTATATGTTGACGTTAAACGTTGTTTTGTATCTTAGTAACATAAACAAATTTAGTTATGGACACATAAGGTCTGTTCCAACATACGATTTGGACGGTTTGCAAACCGTTCAAACTGTGCACACAAACAAATATTTGTCAACCTTAGGCAATCTTTTATACACAGTAATTTGTTTGTGTGCATAGTTTGAACGGTTTGCAAACTGTCCAAATCGTATGTTGGAACAGACCTATAGACAACAGAACAGCGCATTAAAATTGTCCAAACCTATTATGAAAAAAGGAGATCGAGCTCTACATATATATTTTGGTGCTCAAAATCAACCTTGCGAACGCACAACTTTTAATTTGATCAAAAAGTTTAAGCAAACTGTATCCGTAACTAACGCCAAAGTACATCATACTCGTAGTGGTCGTTCTATGCAAAATATTGCCAATGTTTTGAGGTCTTAGGTCTCAATCATTAAGAAAATGCTTTGCGCACTAGAAATGGAACCCTTGTGGTTGCACAATAACTGCAAAAGATTGTCAAGCTTAAACTGGCCGGTTTGGCTTTGAGGTTGTGTGCAAACCACATTACACTTGAAAGAAGCTGTTATAAACTCACTATTATTAGATTATACCTTATGGTTGTGTTAATTAGGTGACTAGTATTATGATAAACATTGATGTAATTATAAGAATTTTGGCATTACGACTTGTTCTATGGTTCTATGGTTCTATGTTAGAGAAACATTTTACGTTTGCTAATTGCACAGAACATGCTAGTAATTGTGTGTATGTTCAATTTATAGAATCGGAGCGCAGTGAGGCAAGTGCAAATTGAGACGGAACAAAAAAGTTTAAGTGACTTTTCCGCTATAAAGTGATGCGGTCAAATAATGTGACAGCAATGGCCGTTGTTAATTAATATACAACGTAAACGCACGATGTGGTAGATATTTTCTTCTTCCTACAATAGACATTACTTGAAACCAACCAAATTTGGAGTAGATTTGCTCCTGAAACGTGCAGATCTTTATGCCAGTCCAAAAAGCAGTAATAAAATATTAAAGCAATGTTACTCCATCTTAGATATAAAAATTGTGCTTGTCCGATTATTTAGTTACTAGTTACATTTTTCTTGTTAATTAGATAAGATTAAACATGATAGAATAATAATTTTGATTTGTATTGGGGCTTAATTATTAATAATTAACTTATTACATAGTACAATTTGGTTTTGTCCCAATATGTAGTTGTTAGGGCTTGTATATTTTGAACTATGATCTGCCAGTAAATGCAACTAACATCTCATCCACACAAATATTTTCGCCAACTGAATATACATTTTCACAATTTCGCATAAACATTTGAAATATATTAGATATCGCGGCACAAGAGTTAGAGTTAGAGTTTCTTTCTTCTCTCGTCGTAGGGTCGTCAAAACACAGCCATAATTATGTACAACTTGCTATGGAAAATAGTACATCAATAGTATAAGTAAGTAAGTAAGTAAGAATTTATTTCACATCTACACTCATACACAAAATACAATTGTACATGTAAAAACGTCAACAAAAAAAGAAAATATAAAAATACATATTATAAAAGTAACTTGTTAAAGCTTGTCTACAAAAAATTGTAATTAAAGTAATCCGCCATGCAGTATGGTTCAATTTCACATAGTACACTATACATTGTTTGTTTAATTTTGTTGTAATTGGTAATGTTTTTTATGGTTACGGGATTTGGTTATATATTTTTATGCATGAATAAAAACATCCGGTTTTGTATTTATTTAACCTGTGATGTGGTATATTGAATAGCTTGCCACCTCTAGTATTATATCTCGTAGAATAAAAAACATCATCAAAATAATGACTGTGTTTCCACAAAAACTTTATACATTCGTATATAAAAAGACCATAAATTGTTAATATGTTTGCTTGTTTAAAGATACCTCTGCAACTACCATTGTATTTCAACTTGAACAAAATTCTTATTAATTTTTTTTTGTTTATGAACACTTTTTCTACATTTACTGAGCCTCCCCAAACAATGAGTCCATATCTTAGATGCGACTCAATATTTGCAAAATAGAATATTTTTCCAATCTGGAAGTTGGTGTTGCGTATTAGTATACGCATTCCATAGCAAGCACTGCTTAGTTAGTTGCATAATTTATGTTTTGCAAAAAACTGAGCGTGTCATCCAGAATAACACCCAAAAATTTTACATTATCAGTCGTTTTTATTGGTGTTGAGTGTTATCGACTATGGAGTATCAAAACCTTGATTTGTCTTATAAAGAACGCATGCTGTTTTTACATTGTTTAAAATTAAACAGTTTTCATAAAACCAAGATTCTATATATGCCAGTATTACCCGTATTTATGACATCCATAAAAGTGTCGCCCTCAATTAAAAGATTGGTATCGTCTGCATAGTTTAGTGGTAAATGATTAGAAACATCATTAATAAATAAAATAAAAAATAATGGACCTAGAATGCTACCTAGTGGATTTCCTTTATTTAATGTTAATGGTTTAAAGAGTGCATAGTCATGTGGGTGTTTTATCCTTGTGTAGTGTATCCTATTTGCCAAGTAAAATTGAATTAGCTTATATACAATTCCCCTTACGCCATACTGGTATAGCTTTGATAGCAGTATTGAATGATTAATAGTATCAAAAGCTTTTGACAGGTCTAAAAAAATCCTCAAGATAAGTTGTGGTTTTCCATATTTGTAACTACCCAATCATCTATGTATCCAAAGAGTGCTGTTTCTTCACTTTTGCCTTTTAAGAATCCATGTTGGGTAGAAGCTATTAAATTATATTTTTTTTTTAAATCAACTAGTTTTACATAAATGACTCTTTCAAATATCTTTGAAAATGAATTTAGTAGACTGATTGGTCTGTAATTTTCAAGTTGATTGTGATTGCCCTTTTTATAAATTGGTGTTAAAACTGCGATTTTAAGTTGATCGGGAAATATATCGGTATCTATGGATGTATTTATTATATCACTTAAGGGACGAGCTATGTGTTCGATACATTTTTTTATTATATGCATTGGTATTTCATCCAACCCTGTGCTGGAATCATTTGAAATGCTGTATGTAATATTAATTATTTCCAGTTCATTTATAGATTGCATATACATTGAATGATCATTAAAAGGAATATTTATTACTTTGGCACAGTAAAATTAATTTATTTGCAATTTCGTTGAAAAATATTTTAAGTTATTTGCTAACTGAGTTATATTATCACGTTCTGGCATCTTATAAACTTTAGAATTTCCTACTATACTTCTGATTCAGACATTCCACGAGGCCTTAGATTTGTTGTTGGTATTGTGTAGTTTCAATTCAATATGTTTGTATTTTTCTGCAATTAATAAATTATTATATGTTTTTTGTTCACTTTTATACAATGTTATGTAATCGGGATTGTACTTTGATATTGTTTTGTAAATGAGAAGCTTATTTTTGCTTAGTTTTATAGGATCGGTTTGAAAAATGTTGTTGTTTCTACTATTTTTAAAATAAGTTTTTATAGGAAACTTTTTATGAAAATGTTTTAGAATTGTGTTCATAAAGGTGTTGTATTTAGAATTTGCAGACAGCTGAGTAAATGCATAAGTAAATGATTCGTTTGAAATATGTTCAATAAATCTAATTATATTCGAATGTGTAAATAATCTAGTTTTGTATACTGGCAATTTAAAAATTAATTGAACATTGTAGTTAAGAAGTTGCGCAGTGTGATCTAATAATGTAGTGTGTAACACTTGTGTTAACATTTCGGAATGTAAGTTAGTAACTATATTGTCTATGCATGTTTGTGTCGTTTTTACAAATCGCTTATAAGATATTTTAAATTAAATGAAATTAGTATGTTTTTGAAATCTAGCGTAATGTTATTAGATTTCAAGATATCTATATTAAAATCACCAGCTATAAAAAACTTGGTATTTAGATTTAGTAATTTGGTTAATAATTTTTCAAACAATTCATAAAATATCGATATATCTGCTTTTTGTGATTTGTATATACAAACTATAATAATCGTTTCTCCGTTTACACTGACCTGGGCACCCGCGCACTCAAATACTATGTATTTTGTAAATGCGCTTACGTCAAATGGTGTCGAGAGAAATGATTCTTCTATGTAGACGGCTACTCCTCCGTGTTCTTTTTGTTCGTTCCGGCAAAAACTTGATATTAGACTAAAGCTTGGTATTTTAATCATTTGCAATTGTTCTTGTGTTAGCCAGTGCTCAAAAATACATAGTATATTACATCCAACTTCTTAGATTAATGCTTGTAACTGGTTTAAAGCTGTTGTAAGACATTGTACATGTTGGTGTAGTAGTTGTAATGTATTGGAATTTGAATTTAAAACTACCGTTTTAGTTTTTTTGTCGGCGTTCTTAAAAATTTGAAATATTGTTACTTTTAAACTTAAAAAAGCATCGATTTATAAATATATCTTCCGGCCAGAAATTTATATTATTAAATGTATATTAAGTATCAAGAGCAGAAAAAAATTGTTTGCTGCAGGTTAATGTTTAAATTGTCAAATATTGTTATGATGTAACCAAGAAGTCTTATAATACAATCACTTTATACTAAATGTCAATAGTACTATCTTTTGTACATAATAATATCAAATCAAGCATATATTTAAAAATATCATTACTAAATCATGTAATAGCTGTTAATCTACGCATATTTCTGCCATTAAAATACTTTGAACCACAACCACTGTCAAAGACTTTTTATGGATTAGGTTCAATTTGTGTGTGTGCCCATTAGTGTCACTATTTTCAACTTAGCTTGATTAGTCAGAACCGGTATCGTGTTCACTTTAAAGCACAGAGTTTTTATCTCCGTCATTATCAAAATCACTATCTGTTTCTTGAAATCATTTCATTACGGTTTTTTTTAAGTCACTATCATTATAGCGTACTATATTAGACAAACTAGCTTTAGAAGACATTATATAACAAGAAAACTTCTAAAAAATTATAACTCATTTACTGATCATTGGTCAAGCTAAGTCTTAAGTTTGTAAATCTTCATCAAATTACTTACTACAATTTTTCATATACGACTGCAACCAGTCGTACTTCACTAAACCGTCGCCAGCTTTTAAGCCACAAAGAAGACTTGAAAATAATACTACCGGCTTACACCATATGTCATATGTTTATCAAATATTTGTTTTTTGTAATATTTTACTTATTGCATTCTTAGATATGTAGAAATTCATTGTATAACTACGTGATAAGTTGATTTGATTATTCTTGTAAGCCCTTTTCTGTTCAATTTTTCATTTTAACCCTGTAGAAGAATCATAAAAAGTCAAAGTCGACTAGTTACTTATTAGAAATAATATGAAACTTAAAAAACTTAATTGTTTAATTTATATTGACTATTAATATAATACTAAATCTTTCAATACTAAATCAATCAAATTGTTTTCGGTAAGTAAATTGGAATATAACCTTAACTTAATAAAGTTTAAATTTTTCGAAATCACTGCATTTTATACCAAAATGCAGTATAATAGTATTATAATTTAAAATTAATACTTCAAGATTTTTGCTTAACTTAAATTATATTTTAAACTTATAAAAATTAAAGTGGCCATGACAGACAATAATAAAGATATACACAATTTAAGTGGGGTAGTAACTTTATTAACATATGCCAGAAGTGTTTGTGTTTTGTAAGCGCATGATAGAATGTCAATAATGCACTATCAACAATATTTTATCTGTTCCGATCTAAAATTAAATAAATAAATTACGAAGCCTGACGTTTTATTTTATATTATAAAATCTACATGCTTATAGCACTATTGGTCAAAAATATTACGTGGAACTGTTACATACAATATATTTCCACAATATGTATGGATTTGAATAACAATTTTGTAGTAATTTATGCAAATAAAAAACTGTTTAGTATTAAAAAAGATTTTCGATAAAAGCTCTTACCGCACACTTTTTCTCTAAATAAGTATGCGGTAAGACTGCTGGCTGCCCGTTAGACACTATTTAATTATAGATTATATATTGAATTATATACTCGTATTATAGATAAAATTTTACTGCTCACATTTTATAGGTCAATTATTTAGAAAAAGTAAAATGTAAAATTAAATAGTAAAAATTAGAATTATTGGGAAAGTGATCAAAAATAAATTAATATTTACTTGATAGTCTTTTAATCGATGGCCAATATTTTGGAGAAGTTTATCTCCTTCATCAAGGTGCTACAATAATTGAAACAGGTACAGTTCATATAAAAATAATAAAAAGTACATGACAAAAATAGTTAGATAAACTAATTTTACAAAGAAAAATATAACTAAACTTACAGACAACAATGTTAGTATAAATCAATTAGACACATTACAATTAATAAAGATGCATAAAATAAAATAAGTAATAAAAAATAATACGTATGATAAAATAGTTATCAATGTGGGTTTGGTTTGAAATAGCACGTCATTCTATCTTGTTCTGGGCTGATGTCTCCATTTCTTTATAGTTGTTGCTTCCTACATCCTCTCTTATCTGGTTTATGTAGTCCAATTTCGGTCTGCCTCTGCATGTATTTCCCTCTACCATGCCTTTTATAACCCGCTGCATAATTCCACCGTGTCTAAGAATATGTCGTCAATTCTGTCCCTCCTTTGTTGTAATACTTTCCATATGTTTCTTTTTTCTTTAACTAGTTCTAATACTTTTTTAAGTGTTATTTTATTTTCTTCATTCTCCTGTAGCACCTCATTTCAAACGCTTCTATTCTTAGTTTATCTTGTTTTCCTATTGTCCAAGTCTCGCAGCCAAATAGTGCTACACTCCATACGTATGTTTTTACTAATCTTTTCCTGATTTTTAAGTCAATATAAGATTTAAAGATTTTTTTCCTTTTCTACAAATGCTTTTGTAACTTTAGCAATTCTACATTTAAAATCAAGCTTGCTTTTATTGTCATTTGAAACTTTACTTCCTAAGTAACAGAAGTCTGTCACCTCTTTAGACTGTCTCCTATTTTAACATTTAATTTTTTCTTTTGTACATGTTTGTCACACCGCACGACGAGTTTTCTTTTTATTTATTTTCAAGTTATAATCAGTTGATAAAGTTTGTTGTCATTTAATATTCTTTTTAGTTTCTCTTCATTATCTGCTAGTATTGCTACATCATCAGCAAACTTAATCATATGTATTTGTTCTCCGTGATTTGTTACCCCCTTGCTATTTTCTTTGATTTGATTGATTGCATCTTTTATATATAAATTAAATAATGACAGTGATAGTCTGAATCCTTTTCCTACTTTTGCTTATTCTTCGTCCCCTTCAATTCTAATTATTCCGGTTTTTTATACGGATTATAAATAATTCTCAAAAGCTTTTTTGGTTTTTTATACGGATTATAAATAATTCTCAAAAGCTTTTTTAAGTCTACTAATGCTATGTTTGTTGCTTTTTCTACTTTTATTCTTTCTTCTATAACTTCTCTTAGAGCTAGGATCTTGCGTTCCTTTATTCTTCCTAAATCCGAACTGGTGTTTGTTTAGCCTTTCTTCAATTTTATTTTCTATTCTCCTATAAATTATTCTTAGCAATATTTTGGATATACGTGGTAGTATGCTAATTGTTTTATGGTTCTCACTTCTTACATAAAGTCGTTCCTGCTTTTTTTGAAAGTGGTAATATTATACTACTCTGGAAGTCCTGTGATATCTTTTCTTCCTCATCTTAATTAGTCAGTATAATCTGTCTTTCATTTTTTCTCCTGCAAGTTTTATAATTTCGGCTAGTATCTTATCAATTAATGTCATTTTGTTATTCTTTAAATCATTTACTGCTCTGTAAAACTCTGATCTGAATTATGTGATAACCAATATCATACCTGTTTACTGTATCTATATTTTCTAACTTGTTCATCTGTTGTCTTCCTTCGTATAACTCTTCTAGGTATTCCTTTCATATTTTCGCTTTGTCTTTTCCTTTTGTAATTTCTCTTACTTGTTTATCTAATATTATATTACTTTTTGCTCATGCTTTTCCAAAATTAATACGTATACCGTATACCTGTCAATAAAACGTAGCACAATTTCAAAACAAAATTTAAATAAATTAAATTTATGTTAAACTTACATTTAATAAAATACAAAAACTTATTTAGTTTTAGTGGCTAATTAAAAAAAAAAAAAGTTTTGTCATGTAGCTTTTATTATTTTTATCTGAAATGTACATGTTTTATTTATTTTGCAGCGATTAAAAGATTATTAAGTAAATATTAATTTAATATTGACCACTTAACCAATAATTCTAATTTCTATATAATTCAATATAGAATTGTGGATAAAAATTCGAAAATGGGCTAACGAAGAAAGAAGCAAAGGAAAAAATAAACAATGGTTAGATACCAAACAGCGTGTATCAACAGCGAATGGTGGGTTTAGAATAGAAAAAAAAACATTCTTAAAAAAGTTGAAATTCGTTCAGAAAACCAATATAAATTAGATGTAAGGAGGCAAAAACAACAATGGCAATACTATTCTGGAACGTAGCACGATTAAGCAATAAAGAAAAAAAAAAATTTGAGACTACATTAGAATGTTTGACGTAATTGGAATGGTAGAAAGGTGGATGGATGAAGAAAGGTGGGTAGATGAACTTGTCAACCAGCTGTTAAAGAAAAAAGAAAGGGTAGAGCTAAGGGTGTAATAATTACGGGAATACGTAGAGAAATAACTCAGGAAAATTGAGAAGAAGCAGATTTTTTTATTACAACAAAACTTTTCGCTGGGACAGAAACATTTTAAAATAGTTACACTGTATAGTAGAGGAATGTCAAGAGCCAAATTTGCAGCCAGAAGAAATTACAACAGAAACGATACAACGGCAAATAAAAAAACGAAGACGCCAGGTGTGAATGGAATACAGAATGAAGCATGGATGTATGCAACAAAAGAATTGATTGAAAGATTGAGAGAAGTAATAAATGGAGTATGGAAAGAAAAAGAATTTCCTAGCAAATAGAAAGTGGGTCTTGTATGCCCAGTATACAAAAAAAATAGTTGAAAACTATTGAGGAATAACATTAGTTAATAAGGCATACAAAATATACGCCATGGCGCTAGAGGAAAAACTGAATGAGAAATTAGAGATAAAAGGAATATTGCCGAATGGGCAATCAGGGTTTAGAAAAAAAGAAGTACTATAGACAACATATATATACTAAATCATATAGTTGAAAAAGAATGAACTGTAAAAACAAAAATATATGCGTTGTTTTTTAACCTTAAGGCGGCCTTTGATAGTGTGATTAAATAGGAAAACCCCAGCACACATTGTATTAGAAGAAGTAAAAAGAAATAAAATAAAAGTGGAAGCAGGAAAACAAGTAGTAAGATATGAAGAAAGATTGGGAAAAAAAACTGAATGCAAAATTTTGCAAGAATCTCTGAAAGAAAAAATAAATGAAAGGTATGATAGAATAGGAGTAGAGAAAAAAAAATATTACAATGGAAAGGGATACGACTGTAAAGAAGTAAAAAGAATGAGAAATAGTGAGAGTTTTGTAGAAAGAAATAACGATGCGTGATAGAGATAAAGAAATACAGGAGAGAAGAACAAAAGTGAATGAATCAAAGTACAATGAGAAATATGCAATGATTATGGAAAATAATATTCCAAAACACCTTAATAATTCAAAATACAGAAAAACAGAAAAAAATATACTTGCAAGATTTAGATGTAGAAATAAAAAAAAAGTTTGCAAATTTTGGATAAATGAGGAAAGCAAATTGTGCAGAATGTGTGGAGAAGCTAATGAAACAATGGAACATATGTTAATAGAATGTATTGAGATAAGAGTAGAAAAATTGGAAAGAAAGGATGCGTTGAAAGAAAATGAAAGAGGAATAGTGTGAATGAGAAGCGTCATTAAAAGAAGAAAGGAAATGAATAAAGACTGTAGAGTTTAAGTGGTATTATATGATATTATGAGGATCACGTGGTGTAATTTGTAGATTGTTACAAATTATGATAGTATAAGTTTTGTTAAATAAGGATATTAATTAAGTTACGTATAAATTATTGTAAATCTATTGTAATATGTAAATACTTTTCAAGGCCAACTGGCAAAAAAATAAACTATTATTATATAGAATTGTGGATAGTGTCATACTGGTTTAAATCTTAACTCTGTGATAACTTATATAATCAGGTATTTTTTACAAATTTTATTATATGTAACAAGTGGTGATTTTTACGGGTTAATATCTCATGTTATATCTTTTTTAAACGGAATTTGAATATGTATGTTAGCCACACTCGACGTTATTAATAAACTTAAAAATTGTAAAACAATGTTAAAACTAAATTATAAAATTAAAATCAAATACAGAGGAGTATATTAATTAATAATTAGTTTTTATTAGTATTAGTATTATTGATATGCATTAATTTAACCAAATAACTAAACTTCACCTATTAATTTAAACTTTCAATCGACTATTATAAAACATTATTATTAATTAAAATACCGACTTATATAAATACTAACCAAATAATAAAAAAGTTCACCAATAAAATAGAAAGATATGATATTTTTCTGCAAAACATAATGATGACTGTTGTAGAAGATTGTTAACATCTTAAAAATAGTATGGTTGCATTTAGTCGATGTTCTTCAAGATATTTGAATTATGTAAAAAAGAACTACATCAATAGGTTGTAATAAATTAACATATAATGAATGTGTCGATAGTATCAATATATGTATGTAGTTGTCACGTGTACATACTTATGAAATATGTAAACGGATGCATATAATTTTGCAATTAAACTTTTAAAACAAGAAGTAAGTGTGAGTAAAATAATATACTGCTACAAACTTTAGATTCATAATTTATAATTTATTGGTCTAAATAGCCTAACTAGCAATTTCTTCGTAATTACTTATTTATTATTAAGTCTCATTTTTGAAGCTTAAATTGTATTTGAAGGAATTATATGCATTGTTCAGAATTGATATTTGACCATGGGCAAGGGCGCTGGTACGCAATGACGGCTAATTAATAAAATAACCAATTAATTAATTAATGCCCTTCAACTATATCCAATTGAACTAGAATTTAGAAGAGAGGAAATGTCATTTATGTGCAAGTATATTATTTCTGAATTTTTTATCTGAAAGTAAATCTGAAGTAAATATTATTTAATTTTATATCTTCATTAAATTTAAACTTTTTCTTGTTTGTAGGTATAGAATATGATTAGTTCGTAATTAAATTAATATATTAATATAAAAAACAAATGAACTCTGAGCGTGACTGCGCTCAATGTTTTTCAGCAGTCATAATAATATATTATTTTGATATCGTTCTCACGGTGTGTCAAGAATACCTTTTCCGGTGGGACAAGTGAATATCCGGAGTACGCTTTATTCATTATAATCGTCTCAAGGTAGTAAAGATTACAGAGAATGCGTGTAAAATTTCCAAATTATCACAATTTTTTGCTTCATATATTTGTGAAATAACTCGTATTATTATTATTAAGCAAATTAGTATCACAGGAAGGTCAATTAAATTACGAAAAGGCTTGTTTTAATTATTTATTTATTTTGTTTGTATACTATTTTTAATATTTAATGAATGTTTCATCGAGTAAATTGATCTAGATAACAAGGAATGTAGTAATAAAGATTTGACTGTTTCAAGATGTTAGTAAGGTCATGTTGGCATCGGTAGTAATTAGCTATAACGTATAAGGTAACTCTTTAATCCAGTTCGTGATATTTATAATAAAAACGTAATTTCTGTTTTCTAATAAGCTTTCGGAGAAATTTTCAGTTAAATTTAGTCTAGTCTAATTATTATGTTTTTCAGCTGTAAGGAAATGATTTTTTTTAACTTAAAAATGTGAAGAATCAGGCTTGCCTCCCTTATTATGTATAGGTTCAACATTTGCAAATTTCCAACAATTCGAGAATATATTTTTTTTGTATGTTAAATACTTTAGTCAAAATGTGAGTTAATTTTTTTGCAAATGTTATAAGAATAATAGATAAAATACAAGGTGACTCAGAGGAGATTTCAGTTTTTAACACGTTATAATAACAGTATAAAAAGTGTTGGAATAATTTTAATATTAAATTAAGAAAGTACAGAGATGCGGATTTCATTTTTTAAACACAATGTTGTCCAAATGTCGACCATCCTTCTCATAGCACTCCTCCAATACTGCTCTTAAATGTTTAAATACCCGTCGACACATTTCAATAGGAATATTGTTAATGGCCTCTCGAATGTTGTTTTTTAACTGCTTCGTAGTGGCTGGAGGATCGGTGTAGACGACACTCTTTAAATATCCCCACAAAAAGTTGTCAAGGGGCGTAAGATCTGGTGATCTTGGCGGCCAAGAGATATCCACAAATCTCGAAATAACTGTTCCTGGAAACAATTCACGTACAGTGTCCAATGATGCTGCTGCTGCAGTGTGTGCCGTCGCCCCATATTTAAACATTTAAGAGCAGTATTGGAGGAGTGCTATGAGAAGGATAGTCGACATTTGGACAACATTGTGTTTAAAAAATGAAATCCGCATCTCTGTACTTTCTTAATTTAATATTAAAATTATTCCAACACTTTTTATACTGTTATTATAACGTGTTAAAAACTGAAATCTACTCTGAGTCACGCAGTATTACCTATATCTGATGCCTTTCTAGTATTTAATTTAAGAAGTTATTTTTAATATCCTGTTTAGTCTGTTCGAAACAATGACTGATGTATTTGTTAAACGCTTTTTGCTTAGTTTAATAACAGAAAATAGAACAAATGTTTTGATGACGTTCTGAATAGTTTTTGTAAAATTTTCTGCTGCAATTTGTAGATCCTCAAAATATAAGCAATGATTATTAAAATCAAAATTATTAAGAAATTGTTTCATTTTTACTACGTTCGTCTTAAAATAATGATTAAAAGATTGAAAACCGGATAAATAAGCTTAAAATTTTTAATAATCTCAACAGAATCTACTAAAATAAACTTGCTTTACTATACTCGCTAGCAAAACCATAATTACTTAAAAACTTACTTGTAATTTTTGTTTTTTAAAACTGTTTAGAAATATGATACTGCCTTAGAGACAGCTAGTCTCTGAGAAATCAAAAACAATTCTTTTAAAATTCGCAAAATTATTCGCATATAAATTGCGGCATTTAGTCAAGTGTCTTATCTTGTCAAAACCGGCTGCGGTTGTAAAAGCGCTTTAATAAAGATTGTTTTGTTAGATTTAATTAATTCATTCACTAAGTGCGAGTGTCTCTTTTGGTAGATTGAAATACATACATTTCATATATTATATAAGATTTTATTTCAATTTAAGTAAATGTTGATAAAAACTAAGAAATTTTATAGAAAAAATAAAAACAAATTCTTTTTAAGAGACAAAAACTATATTAAAAATGTATATTATATTAATCATCGTAAATATATTATTTTATATTTTTAGTAAAATTATAAAAGAAACCTTCTTAATTTCCAATGCCACGTAAGCATTCACCGAGGCATTCACTTATAAATAAAAATGAAATTTTTAGCAATACTTACTGTAGAAATAATTTATTGCCAATCTAATAAATATCTCTGTTTATGTGTAATAGAGTTTACAAAATAATCTTACGTTAGACGAACAATAGTTTAAACGATTATTGACCGGCCCATAGTAATCTTCAATTTTCCCCAAAGACAGACAAACAAGAAAACAAACTACGATCAAAAAGATAAATTATAAACCGCTATTTTCATCCGAAGAGAATGTCGTATTACACGCTAATTCACATTCGGTTAAAACTATAAATAATATATTATTAACCAGTCTTAGACCAGACATTGATAATAATAATATACGTCTCATGCTAATTATGTGTACTAGCATTATTGTTTCTTGCTACGATGCGCTGGAAGACGCATTATGAAGTTCTTTTAATATGATAAATAACGTGTGTAGCCAATAAAATTAATTCATACTGCATCGAATAGTTAGTACGCCATTACCATATAAATGTTCTATAAATTGTAAGGAGTTTATCTATCGATTGCAGTTCGAGCTAAGTTAAATATTAAAAATACGTAAAAACCTGAAAGTCGACGATTCTACATTCCTGTTACAGAAACAACTTTTATATCCATATAAATTGAAATGACATTTTGTTCTTGTAATCAATTTGACTTAACTATTAGAAGATAATTACAAAGATGTACAAATAATTATTCCATGGTAAACTTATTTATTTGCTTCAAAATAAACTATAATCAAAAAGTATAAAACAAATAATTTTACCAGATATAATAATTTGTTAAGCTTGAGTATAATTTGTATCCTTCCATGAACTTGCCATTACAAACATGGTCATAAAATACATTCACGGTGAACTGACTAGTCAGATAAATGTGCATCAATTTTATCATCAACTTTTTATGACATACTTACATTGGTATCCTTTAAATATAAATGTAGTTCTGAGTTGTTAATTGAACGTTTGTATAGCTTCACGAATGCCAAAAGTTGCAAATATTAATTAATGAGACCAAACGTTATCTTCTGTGTACTAATTAAGAATAATTTAATTTATAAAACCGAAAGGGATGATTAATTATTATGCTATCGCATAGAAGACTAATAATTGAATTAATTGGTGGTTATTTAAAATTCAGATTTCTTTAATAGCCAATTAATTTTTTTTGCATGTCATTAATGTTAAGATTATAATACTTGCATCAATAAAAATACAATCTTTTTTACATTACGTAATTTGCATATTTTTTGCATAGTATTTTTATTTATAGATATCATCTAGGTTATATACAAAAGAGGAAATTGTTTATAACTAATAAATTTAAATGGTATATAATAAAAAATATCACAAATTGAATTTTAATAATAGTGTATTAAATAAAAAGAAATAAACAAAATGTTTGTTTTAGAAAATTAATAATGTTTAGGTATAAAAAAATAATAAAATGCATCATTCTCGTAAGTAAATATCTTAACAATAAATTCTTTAAACAAATTGTATTTATTTTATAAATATTATTGTGTAATAGAAAAAATGTTATGTATGCACTACAAGCATTATGAAAACGATTACGCCCAGAAGGCAATGCCATTGCTACCTGTTTAGTGCTGAATATAAGAATATTTGGATAAAGACAATATTTCTGCTTACTTGTGTATGCCACTCCTATAAATATATCAGGCCTGTTCTCACACAAGCTAGAGACTATCCCCCATCTCCGAATCTCGGATACAATTCCAAATCGGTCAAAAAGTTGTCAGATAATTGGCAATGATACAGGTTTGGGGTGAGTAAATATGAAGATTTGCTGGTTTGACAAAGTCAATTTTAGAACAGCTATGAGAAACTGTAATCTCAACAGACGATCAAAAGTCGTCGGAGAATTAACAAAGATAACGAGAACTTGTTAGCAACAAAAAGTAGTACCTTTTCCACAAGTCTAATAAATGAGTTTGTCTAGACTTTTATCAATCTGACTTTTCTAGCTATTCATGTCTATACTTTCAATAAAATAGGCAATAATATGCAATTGTTTATATATGTGCAATACTGTTAAAACGAATATATTAAGAAAAAATTTCAATACTAAACTAAAAATTTAAAAAAAATCCTTGTCAGATAAAAATCGATTTGAATAATTCAAAAACCATTTATAAGTACAATAAATTCAGGTATATGTATACTTGATAAGCTTTCCGTGCTGCATGTATTGTTAACACCATTGGTTATTATAGTACACTCGACTGCCAACAGCCGACAAGACCACACCGAGAACGACCCACCTCACCACTCAAATGAAGCAAGCCCGAAGCTCAAATAAATAAATTGTAATTGCAAAAAACGCATACAAAGTACAGATGACTTAGTTATGTATTAATTTACCAATTAAAGTCATCTTCACAAGAGGATCTCCCAGAAGATCAAAGAAAAACAAAACCGCCTCCAACGCAGCCACAATTTCGCTAATCCCTAAGCATTTTACCCAGCCAGCCACGCCAGCAAAAGTTCCAGCCAAAACTTCTCCCAAAATAGTCCAAAAGACCCCTGCGTCTTCTACAGCTGCTGCAGCCAAGCTCCAGCCCATCAAAGCCTGCAAAAAATTCACTAAATTCCAGCCCATCCGAGTACAAAAACCGGATGGTGGTCCAACCCTAAAGGAGGGATTATCATTGTGGCCAACTCTAAAAAGTCCAAAATCAAGTAACTGATTCAAACAGGCCATCAGCCGGCTCAGCAGCTATAGATAGCCCAATAGCTACCTCCAACAAGTCCAAACACTTTGGCAGTACCCACAGGCCTCAAAACACCCCCCTTCCAATGTTATACGAGATAAAACCATAAACCAAAAGTTGTCGGCGGTGTTCAAAGATATTAACATCACCATCGATTGCGCCATAAACGTAAAAGATGGCATCCGCATGCACCCCCTATCGCATGCGGATTTCTGCGCAGCAATCGCATATGTCGAGAAGAGCAATCTGTTCATTACACATATCAGTTAAACAATACAGTGACTGATGCAATGCAAGGAGAGTTTATCACTCTAGGATACGCTTTTCTTTCAGTCATTTGCATTCAGCAACTATAAAACCCACAAAACCGGGAAATCATGTGTCTCTCAAAACATTACGATCCGGGTAGAGTACAAACGTAAGTCTAGTAATATTGTACAATGCCACCGTTGTTAGCGTGCAATTCACTGTATGTTTGTATGTAGAAAGCAAACAGGTTCTACGTAGTTTAAAAAGGGTTATGTTATCTTCATCAGGTTGGTTCTATCACCGCTTTTAGCTGATATTTAGCTTTCTTCATGCTAATTTTGTGTGATTTAAGAACATCACTTAAAGTTTCTTAAAAAATATTCTTTTTCTTCCTCTTTCGTAATCCATGATTTTCCGTGTAGAAAATAAAAAACTTCTATGCCATACCAGAAACTCTTTAAAACGCTGCACTTTTTGCTTCTGCTTATACCAATGTCTTTCTAACTACTATTCCAGTTCAAAATTAAAATTTCTTAAGTGCCTTCAATTCAACTGTGTAATATTTATCAAATGAAAGTTTATCTCCAGTTTCTCAGCTATACATTCAATTTATGTAGGTTTTGCCTCGCCGCTTTTACTATTTTGGCCAGTCTTTGTAAATAGTATTTGCCTTTTCACTTTATGTTATTTTAGTTGTTTCTATACCAGTCATAGATTCGTAGCTTCGGTGCTAACTATGTCCTGTTTGCTTGTGATGTTATAGTTTAAATCATAATAGGCGCTTCCTGCCTTAGTATATATATTACCAGTACTTTCTATTTTCATGTTTGACTAGTTTCAGAGTAGTAGGAGATGTAAAGACCATGCAAATAACAGATAGTAGGTTTTTGCGTTTGTACATTTCAGATAACAAGTTTAAATCAATCAAATACATCAACGTGTTATGTCAGTCTATCAACATTGATTTTTGTTGGTTTATAAATTTAATAAATTTGTCTTAAGATAAAGACGTGGTAGAAACGTCGCTATATATAGATTTGTTACAACGCCAGCATACCAAACTTTCAAACAATTTTCAAAATATTAAACTAACATAAATAAAAAATCTATATATAAACTGTCATCTTATATTAATGTACTGTTGTGGTTCGGTCAGGGCAGAAGATAAGAGATTCACATAATTATGTTTATTTTCTAATTGTTATTATTTATATATATCCGGGCATCCACATAAGCTACAACTAAAATACGACCTCTTAATGTCTACTGTCTCCTATACTCTATTCAACTCGTATATACAACCTTACAACTAAAAATTAGGGGTAGAAAAGTCACACGTTCATGTTAGCTTAGATGGTAAACATTCTAGGTATATTAAATCGTAATTTAAATCAATGTAAATATTTACTAGTTGATAAATGTGCTTTTCAATTAAGTCATAAAATACATCCGCTAAGATTTTAAACATGGCGGTTAATACCTTATCTTAGAACAGACTAAACTGAAATAATAAAAATGTACCGTTTTCTGAATGTGGTAGAAGTTAAAAAAAAAACTATCTTCAAAATGCCTTTTTTATTACAATTTTAGTTTCTGACAAAAATCCTAAACAATTTTATACTTCTGAAAAACTTCTGATTAGTGGTCATTTGTATTTATTGCTTGAATATTATGTAAATTAAGTAACACTTAAGTTGTTTTCTGGCAAAAGAATGTCTCAGTTACATCTGACGTCAATATTTTGACATCACAAAAAGTTTCTGGTTAGAAAACAAAAAGTAAATATTGCCTTGTATACAATTACAAATTACAATTTTATAACCAATATTTTTACCATATCATATTTGTATCTATTTTATAATTTTACAGAAATCAATCTTTTAGTTTATGTGTATATAAATATACGTGCAAAGTTTTATTATACTAAATTAAATCATTTTAATTTCTCACATACTGAGATCCAGATCTCCGCAAGCTCTAAAGCTTGTTTTCATATTAGCGAAGCATATTCAAGTTGTGAAGTTATCATAAGCGTGTGTAGATCTCACTGTCCAGAAATACAATGTACATAAAATCATCTAAACTATTATACATTTTATGTATAAACAAATGTAAGAAGCGTGATACAACAAAAACACCCAAAAATGCCGTTGCATGTCCGTATAAGGATTTATATAAATTGTACCTTAGTTTATTGAAATATTCATGTTACAGCCAATAGACCAATTAACAATAATGCTTATTATGTATTATGTTAAGCAGCACCCAGATACATGTGACAACAATGCAAATTTGCTTTATCGTAGTCATTATTTTTTGTAATAAAATTGTGTATTAAGAACATATAACAATGTATTATTCAAAACTAAAGTTATACCAAAGTTTCTGAGAACATAAAAGAAAATGTAGGAATCTAAGATCCAAAAAATAACCTGAACCTCGCTTAAAAAAAAACATTGTTAACAGTGTTAATTCTTTGCATTGTTTATAATAATGAATGTTGTTTGTTGAGAACGTAATGCATGCACATTTATATTTTAGGTTTGTACTATCCAAATAGGGTCTTAGAGTTGTATGTAAAGCAAAGTACATTGGCAAATTTAGCATTGCTGGTATTAAGTACGCAACCCCAGCATTTGATTCGGTTTGTATGTGCAACATAGTACAACAGTATTCAGCAGTTATTATATGCACTGGTATTAGAATATACCTAAAGGTTGTATTGGTATATACTGTGAATAAAGGTCTTATGAATACATTGGTGGTATTATAATATACTTAATACGTATTGGTGTTATGAGAAGTATTCTGGGTATTCTAACGTCACAGCATATCTTCCATATGTAAAGATTTTACATTTGCTAACTATATTGTATCTAATTATGTATAGCTAAAAAATGTTAGAAGAAATTGACTGCAAACGGAAAAGAGAAGAATTATTTACCAGCAACAAGAATGCTCGGTGTGGTGGTTATAAAACAGAAAAATAAACTTACGTTACGTACCAATTTCTACATTTATTACTGATTTCACATATTATATTCAACTTATAGTGATGATGTTTAATTTCAGATTATATTTTGTGTTAAATGTGTTTTAACCTAACGCAGTATATTAAGAGGGCAGTTTGATGAACGTCATAAAACTACGAGCAGAACTCACGTAATTTAACTTCTCTTTAAAATCAGATTTTTGCAACGTGTAGAGAATGAAATTTCCATTCTAATGAAATATAAAAATACAAAACCTTCAAATGTTTATTAAATTTAAAATTAATTTGTAACTTTTTTGTCAAAATATTTGCTTAAACTATAAGAGTTATACTTCATTGAACATTAAACTTAGTAGTCTTTTTATTGTGTTATAAGTTATTTTTCTAAAATAACAATTGTTACAGTTCTGCTCGTAGTTGTGAATGTATGATAAAATGTGAAATTTAAAATTCCCGCGTGTATTAATTTTTCTAAAATTCTGCATATGAATCCACTTTTTTGTATTGTATAAATAATCAACTTAACATCCTAAATATATACTATAGTAGCGCGTAAAGAGCCTGAACCCTAGACCGCATTACCACTTAAAACTTTAAAAGCAGTGCGACACGTGTTCTTTTGATTTTCAAGGGCTGAAATTTGACATGAACCACTTTTTTTGCATAAAGAAAGTGTTCTAAGGGAGCACACAAAAAAATCCACAAAAATATTTAAGAACCAGTCTAATGTACATATGAATGTAAGACATCTCAGGCACTCTTTAATTTTTCGAAAATTTCGAGCGCGGAACCAATAAAAGTTAGGTAAAATTTTAAATTGTAAAAAATGAAAAATTATTTTCCTTTACTTACGTATTATATTATATTCCTTAAGAGAGCTGCTATTAGAGGTAAAATTATTTTAATATTGTTTATAAAAAACTATAATTTCTTTCTTTAATACAGTCACAGACAATACACAAAGATTTAATAATGTAAATAAATGACATGCCAGTTAAAAAGATGCTTAGCGCCATCTGCCTGAAGCAACTACAACACATGTGTTAATATGAATGTAATTAATTATTATTAAATCAAACAGTACAAGAGTGAGAAGAACTGATGAGTTATAGCATTGCTATAAATTAGTTATTTTATTTCATTGTTAAATTGAATTAATAAAAAATATTTAACTCTTGTTTACATTTAATGCAATATTTGTTATTAACAAAAAAATATTTATAGAGTTCAAATTAATTAATAATTAAACCCTTAAACTAAAAATAATGTGTTTTATTATTGAATTTGTTCTGAATAAATTATTAATTAATTGTAAGTTCTAATTAAAATATATAAATAACACAATTATTTACAAAATTTATATTTCAATTTAGCTTTAATCGGAACATAAAAATAGTATTTTCTTTTCTATCTAAATTTATGATGTCAAGAATCCTGTTTGATAATTGATTTCATCATTTTACATCAACAAGTAGATCGTTAATAGATCGGGAAACCAAGCCTTTAATTCGCGTTCGTCAGACTGGAATACGATGTAATTTACAAATGATAGTAACTAATTAATTCATAAGTTACGGTAGGACGCGTCAAAATTACGGAAACACTAAATGCGATACGTAACATTTAAATCATAATTGTTTAGCATTCGTACGTATATAGTAAACATCCTTACCAATTGTTCGTATAACCACTTGATCCAGTTTTCAGAATGATTCACTTGTAACAATAATATATTTTTATATCGAATTCACCAATTTGCACACCGAAATGACTTCTTAAAATCATACAAAATACGAAATATTCGTTAGTTTATACCGTCTAACATTGTTTTGCACCTGGCGTCAGGTAACAGGTTGAAAATGTTCAAACATCAGCCGGGTAAGTTGAAACATTAAAATGGTCTCGGTGGAAGTCGGATGTCTTCGAGTGAATCGAGCAATGTTCTTGAGCGAGGAATGCCATTTCAAATATTACGCTGTAAGGATTTATCTTCTTGTCTTATGTTTTGTTTGTGATTTTAATTTATGTAAATTATACAGGCACCTTTTAGAATATATAGCAAATAGCATACATTATAATGTTATATCAAGATGTGCATGAAACTGAATTTTAATTCAAGTAAACGTTCTTCAATATAAATTACAACTAGATTTTATAAGTGAATGTTTAAGGTACTATTTTTAAAATTAACTATATCCTTTAAATTTTTCGTTGTATTATTTAATTTAAAAATAATGTAACTACATATTTTACTGTGTACATTATTATTTCAATATCGATACTATTTAAAAAGTAAAAGCTACTTTTGCTCAGAACTTTTGTGTGAGCAGCTGTCTACTTTTTCTTCCTTATTTTCTGGGTCAATAATGTACAAGAACAACCAAATTTATACATAAATAGTTATGTACATCACTGAATAATAGTTACTCAACATTAAATGTAGTAATATCATTTTTTTAGATTCATATTAATGCATACCAAATAATATGCTATTTGTTATTATATTCTTATTACATAAGTCATGATAAAAATTAATATTAAATATTTATTCAATAAAATGTTTCTAAGAAATGAGAATAAAATATATAGTTAACATAAACCAAATATTTACGATTATACACGACAATAGACTTATAATATTATTATACACATTGATTTTAAATAAAATACAAAATTTAAAAAATAAAATAAAATATTTATTAGTATATTTAAAATATGTTCTGTAAAATATTTAAAAAAAGAACTACATCCAAATGAAGAAACGATTTTAGAGAATTTAAATTATTGGCCAGACTAATTCCTGTTTTTGTAAACTGAAACACTTTAGATGATCTAATTAAGTGATCGCAAATTTGTTGTTGTAACCTAACCATCTTCGCAGCAATTTGATCTATTTATTTATCTTGTTGATAGCAATTAGTTATTAGCAATTAGTATTGGGCGTTAAAACATCAGTTTTGTTTTAACATTGTTTTTTCTTTTGGTAATCAGATTGCAATACAAATTAATTAAATAGAAACTCCCTGAATAAATAACTTGTTTTGGACGAACATATTTATCCTATTGTTTTTGTATTTAGATAAGCCTATTTGTACATCTTGTGCCATTTCTGAGAAGATCGGCTGGTATTTAATGTTTTCAATTTAATTGCAATTTTGTCAATTTCAACAATAACTAAGAAATTGCAAAAAACTGCACAACCATACATATACATTTTGGGTAGTGATTGAAATTCTTTTCTTTAGCATTGTTTGCTAATTGTCTGCTTTCAATAAAATATGTTGCTATAATTAATATTATTAAAACATTTTTAAGCAAGTGTTCATCTTAAAAACATCAACAGAACAATTTAAAATGTTACCTAAAAACATTAATATGATTAATAATTTTGTAGTAATGTTAGCTACAATGCCAGCAATGTAGAAATTCTATTAATTAAGTTAAGTTGCACTTTGTTAAACAAGAAATTGAGCTTCAGCCTGCTTTTGCTATCCCATATAAGACTACAATAAAAATAATTCAAAGCAAACTTGCAGCTGAACATAGCAAACTGTGGAAAAACTGTCAGGGAGTAAAACATACAAGATTATTCCTAAGTAGACCATTACAAAGTACTAAAAGCGCATCACATATGAGTCGAATTAAACTACGTAGGGTACATGACTGATAAACGGATACTGTGGCTTAAATATGCACATGCACAAGTGCTACATTCTAATTAGAATCTGGCTGCTTCTTTTCTGAAGCTTTTATGATCCATTTTGCTAAGTAGATCAATTTTCATTAATACTGTCCAGTTTTACAGCTTATTGTATAAGTTTTACCACTTTTTCTTTTCATTTTTTTTATCACTTGTTTCTGTTCTCCAGTTTTTATGTCTTTTTGTACTTCATCAATCTATCTAAATCTGGGCCTACCTCTTCGTTTCCTCCCAAATTCTATTCAAAAATAGTTCAATCTGTTAATTTAAGTCGTGCTCTAGACGTGTCTTGGCCATCAAATTTTCTGCTTTTTATGTGTTTAATTAAGTTTTTATCTTTTATTTCTTTTGGAATCTTCTGATTTGTTCTAATCCGGTATTTGTTTTTGTTGATTTTATTTATAGGTTTTTGTATTGTTTATATTAACTTTCTTTCCATTGTTAGCAATATGTTTTCCTTTTTTAGTGTAAATGTCATTGTTTCTGCAGCGTATGTCAAAATTGGCATTATTATTGTTTTCTATATGTCTATTTGCTTTGTTGCTACATTACTTTTTAGTATTGTTTTATTTGCGTATAATGCTCTAGTTGTCATTTGTAATTTTTTTCTGTATTTCTACCTGCCGTATTTGTTATCGTGACTCCTAAATATTTAAAGTTATTAATTACTTCAAAATTGTGTTACACATATTAATATATTAATTTGGTTTTATTTACATTAATTTTTAAACTCATTTTTTCAGCTATTTTATTTCTTCTAGGATTGCGCATATGCTATTATTTATGCTTTTTTAGTTCTTAATGTTATTTTTTTATATATTTTCTATAGTAATCTAATGCTAAATTAAACAACATAGCCGATATAGAAACCCCTTGTCGCACAACTTGGTTTACTAAAAATTTATCCGTTTCTCCATATTCTGTTTTGACACTTGCTACTATTCTGTTTAATATCATCTAAATTAATCTTTTCAATTTTCTAGTAATATTTATTTTTTTAATGTTATCATTAGCTGGGTTCTCTTTATAGTGTCAAAAGCTTGTTAAAATTCTATAAATAGTATTTCAATTACTATATTGTAATTATGTGTTTTTTTCTATTATTTGTTTGATTCTATTTATAGCATCTATTGTCAACTTTTCTTGCATAAAACCACACTAATAGTCTCCTAAAAAAATTAATGTTTTTTTTTTGCTAGCCGTTTTTTATTATTGTTGTAAGTATTTTGTAACTTAAGTTAAAAAGTGTTATGCCTCTATAATTGTTCCGCATTCCCATTCTCTAAGAATTTATTCTTTTTGCCAATACTAAGTATTAATTTATATAAAGTTTTTTATGCTTTCCGCTATATTTTATTAGTTTGAGTATCACTTCTTTCTATCTGCCTTTAAAAGCTCCTTAAAATTTTCTTTACTTAATTTTTTTTCTGCCACTTTTTAAGTTTTGTCCTTAATGCGGTTACTTTCCTATTTTTACGCGTCTGCTGATCTTAAATTTTTTGATAGAATTTTTTTATGTTTTTGTTTTTTATTTCTTGTTCAATGTCATTTATCTCAGATACCATCCAAATTTGTTTTCCATTTCTCAGTATTGGCGTTTGCTACTATCCTTCTTATCGTTTCTTGACATTCATCATTCTATTTTTTTTTTTATTACTTCAACTTTTTTTTCTATGCACTTTTTTATTTGCGCCCAATGCTCTTCTATGGTATTTTTTCTACAATTGTTTTTTGCAAACATCCTTCTATGTTCTGTTTGTACACTTCTTTTTTTTCTTTTATTACATTGATATGTTTTACCAAAAATACTTTGATTTGTATACCTATTTCTGATAAAAAAATTACTCAATACTGATAATTTTGAAAAAAAAAACATTAAATTGATCATATATGTAGTATCTTTATGACATAAGCTTCAATTATTTAAATAGATTATTTCATTACAAACCGCCTCGAGGGGCAATTATGTTGAGTGTGTATTATATACCTAGAAATTATTTATAAATAAGGTATGTACTAACTTGGGTTAAATAACTTCCAGGTATTTAAAGCAAACATAACTGCCCCCTGAGGCGGTTGGTAATAAAATGATCCGCTAAGTAAATTTAAGCTATGTTTATTATCTCAACGGATTATTTTACTACAAACCGCAAATATGTTGTGTATGTATTATAACCTAGAAGTTATTATAAATATTGTATATTTATATATAAGTATACAATATTTTTGCCCTTAAATACTATCTTCTAGATATATAATACAAACATAATTGACCCCACTGAGGCGGTTGGTAATGAAATAGTCTGCTGAGTAAATTTAAGCTATGTCGAAAAGACACTACATCTATGGCTTCACTTACGCTTACTCAAGTTTTAGTCTCAAGTCTTTATTGTTTAATATGATTTAGCATTAAATTGTGTTTAATATTTCTTTAACAATATGAATAAATATCATTTTAATCGAGACTAAAGTTAATCTGGCCATTGGGTTACAGTAGAAACGCGACAGTTTGTTTGCAACTTAACACTTTATCATGATTCAAAAAGTGTTAGTTAAAATACTATATTATATTATATGTTTCTGACTAAAACTGTAAATTTACAATATGCAATGATAAATCTAAATATATGAGTAGATAAATTAGATCAAAATTAAAATAAAATCAGGCGTGTTGCTAATTTGGTAAAAGATTTGCTGCATCAGGTGCAAGATAAAGAATTGTCGAAGTTGTGCAAAATTTTAATGTAATTGATGGTTGTGATTTTGACTGCGTAATAATTTATGTTTATGAAATAATAAAACAACTTCTGATAAAAAAAAAACATTTTGTTCCATTGAATTAAAATGGCATTTTTAATCCGTCATTTTTTTGAATACTGGGTTATTTTTGCCAAACATCTATGTTTTCACTCACAAACTGTTATTATTAAATTAACAATTTAATCAAAATTTTACTGCAATCTTCTAAGAACCTGTTATTTTTGTCAAAATAAAATATATAAGTCAATCAAGTTACAAGAGCAATAACATTAATTAAGTATTGCTAATTTACATATGCTTTTATGTTGTGTCTTAAAGATTTTGTATGGGTAATTTTTTCTCAATTGTGCTCTTAAAAAACTCTTATCTTGAAGTTTGTTATAAACTTTAAAATAAACTAGTTTTGATTGTTATTTAATTATTGTTTTTGTTACAGTTTACTTATCATATGATTAATAGACAATAAAGTAACCAGTGTACTTCATCGTTTAATTTTATTATTTTCTTAGCGTTTTTTTGGTGTAAAATTGTATAAATATTTTTTTACTAATTTCTATAATAAAATAATAAAATTTAATAAATTATCTTATCTAGTTTGTGTCTCAAGTGCATATCAACATTCTTAAATAGGTGTTAAGGTAATAAAAGTCCCTTGTTAGAATGATCAACAATACTTTTAAAAGTTATTAATTGGCTAGTTTTAAAATATCTAAAAAATCATTGTGATTGAAACCAAAAATAAGCTTATGATCTAAATTTATATTGACATTACAAATTTACTACAAAATTTTCACAAACTGAAAAAAAAAATAATAAGCTTGGAATAAAACTCAGTTTTTCTAAAAAAGAAAACAATTTAATTACAATAATGACAATTTTTTATTAATATTGAAATGGTTTATTTATGTAAGAATATGTTAATTGTATAAAAAAACTTTTATAAAAAATGTCAATATATATAATTGAGTTAATATTGTTTTCTAAATTAGATATAAATAAAACACAAACTAAGTTTTTTACTACAAATACTTTATTAAGAAATACACAAAATAGTGTTTGAATAATATAAAATAATTCTTGTAAAACAGGCTATTGACCTTAGTCTTTCCGCCATAAAAATACATTTTATAATTTTGATAACATATTTATTAAAAAAAATAGTATAATAAATAAAAGGTACTCAAAAAGTATGACAGTATGGTATAATGTAGTATGACATATTGCATGGTTTTGTCAGTTAGTCATTGTCATTGTCAAAATTTCTTTATATAAAGGTAGGACAGGTTTTTTAAGATTTGCAATAATTGTTGGGTTACTGGGGAAATTCTTTCTTATTATTATAGTAATATTTATTTACGCAAAAAAATAAAAATGTTTTGAATTACATTTTTTTAATAAAAATACTACTGAAAATATTTGTTTGATCTTTATATCTGCAAGTTCGATAATTTATTAGATTTACCAATCCATTTCTAATGTACTTTGACAAAATCAAATTAATTAACTAGTTTTCAGATTTTAATAAATAGAAATAATTTGAAATAATAGTATACTGAAAGATTTACAAAATGCATATATTTCAAAAAGACAAAGAGAATATCTATTGTATTCTATAATTAATAGTACTATAATACATGCTTATCTTAGAAAATAATAAATCAACAAATATTTCAATCCACCTACTTTACATGCAGTATAAATGATAGATTAAACAATATAGAGTAATTGTCTTGTCAGGAACTTTCTTTTGCGAATGGAGATTTATAGTGGCGAAGTGTAATTTACTTATGGAAATTTCTCCTTTTTATATGCCGAACAATTTACAAGCATTTCACATTAACAAAATTGAGATTTAAATAAAAAGTAATAAAATTATGTTAATATGATATTTAAATTATACACAATGCACAACTTAATAATTAATTACATACTCGTGAAAACATATTTCATATAACAATATTATATGTATAATCAAATCCATAACAAGCTAGCATTATTGCTTCATAAGGTAAAATCATTAAAAATCAAATGAGAATTAAAAAAAATATATAATTTTTTTTGGAAAATTAAGGAAATATACACGTTTGCACGACAGTAAATCAACACAGTCTAAACTAACGACAGATTTTTTTTCCACGTCTGACTTTGTACTACAACATAATATTAATAAAAAAATGCAATGCCCAATCAAATATATTTTAGGACAAATAAGTCTTGCACGAATATTTGTGTATCGGCAAAGTTAACCGAATTGATAAACAAAATATGGGTACCGCATCCGATCACTTTCTTCATCAACATATCACTAAAATATTAAATAAATTATATAAATATAAATAAATATTCAGCATACAAAAAAGTATATTACGACACACGGCTTTTAGATGCATTTATAATATTTTAATAGTCTGAGAGCCAGCGACCTTTTAGAGTTATTGATTCATTTTGATTTTCTTACTTGTGGTACCAAATCAATCATTAAAATAAAAAATCAACTTTGGTAATAGTTATCATCAAAAACGGTCGCAAGCTCCATGACTATAATAAATGTACTACTGCCAGCTAATAAATAAATTATGTTTTTATCTGTTAAAATACATAGATTTTAATCAAATTTAAAAACCTGGACAGCCAGTTAAATATATACATAATATATACATTTACAACAAATAAAAACATTTAGGGCTGTAATATCCAACTTCTAATAAAAGCACCTAATAAACTATTAGCTGAATAACCTAACTTTTTTTAAACTTTATTTTGATTTATTTCTGTTACACCTCTGAGCGGCTAATAAATTATATGCTTTATGTTTTTATTTGTTATAAATGTATATGTTAAGCATATATTTAATTGGCTGTTTATAGGTTTTAATAAAATGAATAAAATTAAAAGTTAAGTTATTCAGCTAATACTTTATTAGATGCCTTATTAGGAGTTGGATATTACAGCCCTTAACATATAATTTATTAGCCATTTTGAGGTTTTAATTAAAAAAAAAATAGATTATAGTTTATTAGGAGTTGGATATTACGGCCCTAATTCAAATATACTTTCTTTTCTAAAGTTAACATAATAAAAAGAAGCAAACACTGATTTTATGTCTAATCTGACATTTATAGTCTACGGTATACATAATATAGATGTTTTTCATTATGTGTATGTTCCAAATCGCATATTAAGAAATCATTTACAAATACATATGTGTATTTTCTTTACAAATACGGAAACACAACGTATAATTTCAAAATGAATGATATAACAGATCGCATCTTGCTGATGACAATTGGTAATTAACAATTATTCGAAATTCTTCTAAACAACAATCGAGACTAATGATGAGAAATGCCATTCAAATAAATAAAAGCGTCATAAATCAAATTACCTCAACCTATATTGAGAGATATTACTTTTTCACAAAATGAGAGATTGGCGGTATAATGTATTAAAACAGTTCGTTCATAATATTTCTATTGTGTATTTCAAAATGCTTTATTTAAATATTAATCGTGCATTATATATATTATTAGGGGAAAGTTGTGAAAAAGAAAAGTTAATTTAATAATCATTTAAATGCAATTGACATTCATTCTGCTTACCGTGAAGTTTTGGTATGTTTGAAATCGGGGTAAAAATTATTGCTGCTCTGGGCGGTATTGGTGGTGCGGCATCAATTTCAGGCATTATAATTATAGGGGGCTGCCGTGTGATTATCATTTTCTGAAAGAAAAAGAAAACAACAATTCTTATAAGTGAACAACACAAGCTAGAAGAAATACTGTAATTACGTTTGTTATTCAAAATATTTACTACAAATTATAGATATTTACATATTATGAGTATTACATCAACAAATTAATTAATAGTACCAGCATTTTATTTTCTAAATATTTTTTAAAGTTATTTTGACTTTAATATTATTCAGATTTTTTTCGAATGAGTAACGATAGATGATACTAATATAACTCACTTTTCAAAAAATACTACAAAAAAATTTCTCAATAATTTATTTTTTAAACTGCCTCTGTCATTTATTTCACTTAGAAAAGTGTTTTCTTAACAACAATAATAATAATTACAAAATCATTACAACTCCATCATGTGATGTAATAACCAATTATTAAATATCGGTAAACGTTAGTATGATAACTGGCATCCAAATCGGAACACTTAAAGAGTTTGATACATTGATAGGTAGATAAAAAACATATTAAATTGTTTTATTATTTAATGAAATCAATTATTCAAACTAATTCAAAGTTTTTCTGTTAAGCTTTTAGCATGTGCAGTTTACTTTAAATTTTTTATCGACACAATTTATTTTTATGAAGCCACAGGAAAGAAAATTAAGCAATTAACGCTGTCTTCTGTATTATTAATTCAAAGCCTGCATGGAATTAAATAGAACCATATACTGATATTTCTCATACTAAACTTATTTATCTGACAACTTTTGACATTTCTTTTTTTTTTTCAAAACAAATAAGTGAAGTTATGCGCATTTGTTTTCCACAGTTGGTATGCAATCTGCATATTAATTAGACTATTAGGTAATTTGTGAATCATAGAAAATAGAAATAATTTTGGATTTGATTTAATATTGTAAAAAAAAAATTACACTGACATTTAAGAAGAGATTTAAGCAGTCTGTAAATATTGACCTTGAATATTTTTGGCTTATAAGTTTCGAAAAATACTAAAATTGAAAGTTTATTCCATGAGTTAATAGTATAGTTAAAAAATTCTCTTCAAAGTTTCAGTGCTACATCTTTAAACTTTGAATATTTGTTAGGTTAGGTTGGGTTAGGCCTTGTACTACGAATAGATGTTTGTTTAGATGTTAATTGGTTTTGTAATTTGTTTGAAGAATGTCTATGAAAATATCTGAAAAAAACCTAAAAATCTGCAACATTACGCCAATATTGTAAAGTATCTAAATCAGTAGTCACTTTTGGATCGGTAATGATTAGAACTAGTGATATGTTGTTCGCGACGGATTTGTTCGATTTGAACATATCATTTCAGTGAACCGATTGATCCAAATTAATTTAATTTTTGTTGGCTCAGTTTTATGAAGTAGTTTTGATTCAAAACAGATTGGATTGCAAGAAACATTAAATAAATGTTAACAATATTGCTGCCAAAAGTACAAACTACTAGCATTGAAGGTATATTTTACATATATACCACTTTTTTAATGATATGTGAACAATTATAACAATCAAATGTTACTGTCAGAAGTTTTCTTCAGCACGAGTCACAATTTTTTAAATCAAAAACAATATATATGACATAACAAATCGTACAATTTGAACAAGTCAAATTGAATTGAATCATTTCAGTAATTCGATTTGAATAAGCCGGATTACTATGGCAAACAAAAATTCCCATCACTAATTAGAACAGCTTATTTGTAAATAGAATTTAGAAAAGATAGTGTAGTTCTGAATGCTCCTGTCCTTACTTGAAAAAAATATTCATTACAAAGACGCATGTAGGTTTTATATGTATGCAAAACTGAATAAGAGAGTGTTTATATCTATTATGAAATCTTAGTTTTCTAGATACTTTCAAAGCTATATCAAGAGCCAAAAAAGATTATGTGAGATTTTAACTAATAGAAAACAAATTGAAGAAGATTTAGATATGGATTCGTTGTTTAGTTTAATAGTTGGTACAGATGATACCTCAGATTTTGATTTTAAAACATAAAAAAATTTAGTTTTTTTAAAATTAACCAAGTTGGGAGTACCCAATTCAGATATTGTTTTAAGGTTTTTGTTTATAGATGCTACATATTCTAACCTAGAAATTTCAAGACGTTCTGCCATACTTGTCAATATGGTCTTTTGGAAAGTATAAAGTATAAAGGGTGTTATCATATGCAAAACTATAAATAAAACTTTTGTTTATTTAAAAAAGTTTATAAATAAAAATTTAAAATAAAGTTTGCAAAAAAGCAGAACCTTGTCAAACTAGCATTTATGATTTTGTGATCTGAATTGAAACCATTAATTTTAACTATAATTTTGACTTAAAAATTTGTGATAAAGACCTGTACAATAGAATTTGTTAATAAGATTAGCTTTACCCTATCAAATGCTTTGAAAATGTTTAAAACTACTGCAAGATTTTCTTTATATTTTGTTCGATTGATCAAAATACATACTAAGAAACCGAAATAAAGTTATTTTGTATTTATATTTGACAGATTAGACAATAATGCAATTGGTTTATATTTTGAAGAATTAGACTTGTTTCCCTTTTTAGGTATAGGTTAAGCTTTTGCAATTTTTCTACATTTTTGTATAATAAAGCCAATATTTTAGTCAAAATAGAAGCAAATTTATTTGTAAACGTTTTAAGAATAATAACTAGAACTTCATCTATATATTCGATTAGTTTTGATCAAAATCCATATTGAGAATCCGAGATAAAGTTATTTTGTTGTTTTATTTGGAAAAATGTGTATACTTATTAGAAAAATAGTTTTATCGAAAAGATTTTGTTCTGTTGGCCAGCAATTGAATGTTCAAAATGATAGTCGCAATCTAATAGATTAAAACGATCTGGGATATTTTACTTTGGCTTTAGTAAAAAAAAAATAAAAATGCAATTTCTTATGTTCAAGATGCCAATAAACAGGATTTAAATTTAGACCACAAATATTAGAGAAATTAAGAAACTAAATCAATGTTGATTAAATTGGTTTGTAGAGCAGGAGAAGCTTTTGTTTGACTTTGAAGTCAATTTTCCCCGTAAATTAATGCTATTTGCTTTACAATCTACGGTAGACTAAGTTTTGTACTCAGTAGACTAAGTCCAAGCATCTAATATAACTCTCGAGTTAGTGGTCTTTTTGATGACTTTAGGTGCAAACATGTTTCAATTTAATATTTAACTAAGATACTTTTTTACATCAAAGGTACGTACCAAATTTGATAATATTTTACTTAAAAAAAAAAAAAATTATTCTAAAGCAATAATAAAATAAATCTTGTTTTGTATCCAATATTAGTCCTAACAGTTTTATAGTAGTAAAAGTAGAAGAAAAGGTTTGCAATAAAAAATTGCAAAAACTTTGACTGTTTTATTAAAGCATGCCATTACATATCAAGCTATATTTCAAAAATTTGAACAATATACTCTTTTAGACAATTTATTTATAATAGTTTTTAGATATTTTAATATTCCAATGTTTCCAATGACAAACTGCACCAAGTCTAATGCCCTACTTAACTTCATTAATTACAATGGAGCTAAACAATTTAATTCAATACGAAATAATAATGATAGAACACTAGACTTAGTTATTACATCATCTAATACTAATACTAATGAAACACAAAGTGAATTCTTACTGGTTCCTGAAGACCTTCATCACCTTGCTTTATCCATCAATTGTGAATATGTTAGACCAAACCACAATAAATGCTTTAAATTGGATAAATTTGTGTTCAATTTCAAAAAAGCTAATCTTAGTTTATTATATGAGCTAATAGTGTCAACTGATTGGAGTAATGTATTGTTAAGTGCGGATCCGAAAATAGGTTGCCAAAGATTTTATGATATATTATATGAATATTTTCAACTTACTGTGCCCAAAAAAGTATTTAAAAATCAAAAATACCTTATTTGGTTTAGTCAAAATACAATTGACTATATTAAACGCAAAACTAAATTTTAAAGACTGTATAATAAAAACAAAAATTATTTTAATAAGTATAGGTTTACAACCCAACGTAATGTTGTAAAGCGTTGTATTGGCACTGATTTTCAATTATATATACAAAATATAGAAACAGATATAACCAGAGATCCAAAAAAAGTTAATAAACGGCAAAATAAATCTAGAATACCTGGTATACTACAAAAAAATAATAAAGTCTTTTGATTCCAAACAAAAAATTACCGATGCATTTGCTTAACATTTCTCATCTGTTTTTGCAAAACAAAGCTGCCTTTTTGACAGTAATATAAATCTAAACAACAAACCGTTGTTGTTTATTAAATGTTTTACAAACGACAATTATCTAGCAGCTTGCAAATCTTTAAAGCTCAAATTTACTATGGAACCTGATAACGTTTTTAGTTAAAGATTGTCAGACTGTTTTAGTTACTCCACTGCCTCCATATTTTTAACCAAATTATATATTCCGGAATCTTTCCTGAATGCTGGAAACTGGCAAAAATTACACCGATTTTTAAAAATGAAAATGCTGCTGATATAACTAATTATCGGCCAATCTCTTTAATTAACAACTTTGCTCAAATATTTGAAATTATGTTGTAAAATGTTATAAACAATCATACACAAAATATTTGTGTCCTCAACAGCATGGTTTTGTTAGTGGAAAATTGACCACTACAAACTTATGCTGTTTTACTGATTTAGTGTCTGAGGCTTTGAATAATCGTCATTAAGTTGATGTAATCTACACTAATTTTTCTAAAGACTTTGACCAAGTACAGCATAACAATTTAATAAAAAAAACTGCATAACTTTGGATTGAATAACAATGTAATTTCCTTGATAGCGTCGTATCTGTACAACAGAAAAAAACATTGTTGAATATCAGGGATATAAATCGACG
The DNA here is from genome assembly GCA_963932245.1 of Tachinus rufipes. NCBI lineage: Eukaryota > Metazoa > Arthropoda > Insecta > Coleoptera > Staphylinidae > Tachinus > Tachinus rufipes. Next base: position 61,721,603 of record OZ010745.1, on the reverse strand, counting down.
AATTTTATCTAAAGGACCGCTATTATTGTTACTGTTTGTAAATAATATTGTTGACCATATTTCATCACAAACGCTTATATATGCAGACGATTTAAAAATATTTAGAACGGTAGTAAATAACCATGATTTTTTAGCACTACAAAATGACTTAAATTTGTTAACAAACTGAAGTTGTAAAAATGGTTTAATGCTAAACATCATTAAATGTAAAGTTATGTCGATTAATCGTAAACGTCTTACTCAAAGGTTTAATTATTTTCCTAACAAATCTGAATTAACAAGGGCTAAACTGTTCAGAGACCTAGGAGTTATTTTTAATATCACACTAACTTTTTTTGATCATATAAAAACAATATCAAAAGAATGATATAAAATACTAGGCTATATTCTTTGCAATACTAAACCATATGTTGGCACTAAAACTTTAATTAGTTTTTATTACGCTTTTATTAGAATTATATGGCATCTAAAACAAATAACGTTTATGGAAGAAGTAGAAAAATTAAAAAGAAATTTTTTGTAAGCATTATACTATTGTGCACACAATGTATATTCCGATCGAGGCTATCCTCAGTCCCAATTGCTAAATAAATTCAACATACAATCATTGAACTCTCGACGCATTATTAACCCTGTATTGTTTATATACAAACTAATACATTTTAAAATAAAAGATACAAACTTGTTGCACAAACTAAACTTTATTGTTCCAAGAATTAATAGTAGACTCGGGCACACTTTTTATATTAATAAGACTAACACAACGCATCGTCAATCTTCACCATTGTTTTCTATGTGTGAGTACGTCAATTGACATTGTTCCAAAATTGAAATTTTTTATATATCCTGCTCGGAATTATGTAAAAAATTAAATAATATTGATATGTAAATATACTAAAATTGCTATTTCTATAACTTTACTATATATATGGTTGCATATAGAATACGTAGAAATATTAAATACTGTAATTGTATACATTATAACATGTAAGTTTTTTAACAGTATCCTGTTAATAATTTTTAGAACTGTTGGATAATAAATATATTATTATTATTATTATTATGCCTATTTACCTAAATCAAAACTCCACAAGCTTCAAAAGTTTGATAAGATGGTTATTTAACTTGATTGAAATTGTCACATAAGCAACCCTAAAAATATTATAAACGTATATTTTTATGGTCAAAGCTTTTGCGGAAAAAAGAAAAGCTCTACCATCATCTATTACTAATTGCATAATGTTTTTTTGTGCTAAAAAAGGACTGGATACAGATCCGAAAATCACTCAAATGTGCTTTAATTCTTTTACTGGCTTTAAAAACGCTAAATAATGTGTTGATATTTGCTCATTTTGATGCACACAAATTTTCAAATCATTTAAAAGAATATCACATTTAAAGAAATTTAAAGTGATTTTTGGAATTATAAAAGCATCAAAATTAATAGAATTTGATTTTAAATCTATAGATGACAAGGTACTATTCTGTATGAAGAAATTCTAAGGTCCTCTCACCTAGGTCTTTCTAAGTATAGGGTGACTTCACTTGTTTCAAGCATAATTAATCCGCCAAAAGATTATTTATCAATCAGAAAACGACACTTTTGCCAACTACCGTTTGATGCAAAAATAGTCGGTTATTACCTAAAACAAGAGTAATAGAGATAAATTTAGTATTGATTCCTTTTATTCCAGCACCTTACCTTTTAAAACTGAGGAAAAAATTGTATGTTTCACTTTTGGTGACTTAACATGTAAAAGCAAATACAAGTTGTATTTGCTTTTACACATAGAACAAACACAAATTACGTTTAAGCAATTCAGTTATAGATAAATTCCTGTCCGAAATGTAGTTTCAAAACTTTAGAGTCTAAATTCGGCTTAAGCTATTAGAAACAGAATTCATCTATTATAAATCTTGAAAAACAAATTAATCGTTGGGCTTGTGTATAGGCGTCTTACAAAAACAAAAACAAATTACTTAGAAAATAAAAGTAACTTGCACATTACAGTTAGTACTACTAATACTGTAACATTGAAAAAATAAAACTGAAAAATGTGGTTAAATTCATTTTTCCCTTTATCTATAATTTATTTTCAAAATTTTCCTTTTTTTGTTTAATTATAATTTTATTTTTATTTTTATTTATTTATTTATTTATATATATATATATATATATATATATATATATATGCATAGCTATCTTACTCGCCTCCGTACACACATAAGGCGACCTAGCCTCCACCCTAAATCTAATAGTTTTAACTGTGTATTTTTTTGCATTTAGTTATTTAAAATATTCTTTATTAGGACGCACAAAGAGGGGTAAAGAAATATAACATTAATTATATACAAAAAAATTGGTATATTAATAATAGCAATAGAACTCCAATTGCCAAAGCATCGTTTTAGGCTCCAGTTGTATAAAATATATATGTGAAAATGTCGAATACGCCTCTGCCAATGTTGCCACTATCAATATATCGTATTTTGTAAATTTCTATTATTAGTAGGCATTTATTTGTTTTATTCAGGAGGTGGTTTAGTTGTTTTTTGTGTGTATAAGATTATAAAAATATTGAAACCGTAACACAGTCTACAATAAATAGTTATTTTCAAAAATTATCGAATGTAGGTACAAACAGTTATTTGAAGTTGTTTTGATTTTATTTTTTTATGTGGTGTACATTACAACAACTATAGTATGCTACCGGTGATTAATTGTTACTACATTATAGCGTTTTCTTAAGCGGTGACTTACTGCTGTGGTATTTTAACTCTCATTTAAAAAAAAAAACATGTTGCAAAACAATTAACCACTAATAATAAATACTACACTGTACTGTTTGTTACCGGTTTATGAATGGATTCCCTGCCTCAGTTAAACTGATATTTATTTTATTTTAATCTATTTAATTTATTTTGTTATTATTTATTAATTAATATACTTTTAAACGTAAAAACTCTTTAGAAAACAAACCATGGAATGTTAAACAACGGTTATTAATAGATTATTACAAACATGTTATAAACTCAAAAACAAGAGTACACCACCAAAAGAACTACTTAATTACATAAACTTCCATCCCAGCAGTAGCAAACAGTTGTCCCTTAAATTATCTGCAAGTTAAAAAAAAATTAATATCTTTTCAGACTATTTCCCTGTCCTAATCTACTTAAGCTCACACATACACCATAAACAAAAACCAGATTTTTTAACTAATAAAATAACTGGAACCAGTTTTAAAACATATTAGAAAAAGAAATACACCCAAATGTCTTGCTTAAAACAACATTTAAGCATTAAGCAGTTTTGGAACCCACAAGCACAACAACAAGCTACAATATGATTTAAAAGTAACTAAAAAAGCAATACTAATAAATAAAAGAATATGGAAGTCTACTAGAAATCCACAAACGACAACCCGCTAAAAGCCTACTCTTAGAAAAGAAACTAAAAAATCAAAATTAAAAAAAAAACTACCACTACTACAAGCAGACAAAAAGCAGTAATCAGTTTTGGAATACCTTTATCAATGACATTGTTTATTAACGCCATCATACTATGTGAGTCAAACACGTGATTAAAACATGGCTATGATCTCCATATTTCTATGAAAAAAGTTACAGCAATTAGAATTAGTTTCCAAAAAATGTGCAAAAAACTCACACATATTTTCAATGCTATACTACTTAGATCTGAACATTTTCAATCTCAATGAAAAGTGACACAAATCATTCTCATAAACCTGTGACAGAAACATTTTTCTGTTGCTTAATAAGTTTATTTAAAATGTATCTTTGAAAATATGTTTCAGAAAAGACTGAAATTAAAAGCATTTCATCTAATTCTAAATCATCAATTTGGTTTTTTAAACTAACACACAACTACAGAGCAGGTTTACAGAGTAATAAAGCAAATTAACAACATTTAAAAAAAAAGAAATATTGTTTGGCTGTTTTTCTAGACAACACCCAAGTATTTGATAAAAGTTTTCATGTATTATAATCATACCTAACCAAAACATTTTTATGGTTAAACATCAAGATAAAGTAATTAACTTACACCTCATCAAATCAGCGGTAGCACAGGAAGGTATTCTTGGACCGGTGCTATATTTACTTTTTACAGAAAACCTTCAAGAGTTACGTTTGTCATTCAAACAGTTAGTAAAATTCCAAGTTTTGTCTCTGAGAAACTTCAGACTTTTTTTTTTAAAACATCCAAAAATAGCTTAAAACCTTGTAAATTAGGGCCAATCAAAGTAAATTTCAGCATGTCACCGTCACTCTCTGACAAACAATTATTACAATCTACTAATGCAAAGTACCTTGAAATAAATTTTAAAACCTGTATGAGCCAACTGTTCTTAACTATGGGACAGTAAGTTTTTAACATTCTGAAGCTGAAGATATATCAATTACAAACAGTTCAATATTTATCACCAATAAATCTGTATACAAAAATCTGTACATCTCTAATGTTCTACAAGACTCCAAGAACGCTAGTAGCAAATACTTATCTTGGTTTGAACATCATACCAACACGTACGCTGTCAACCTTCTTTAACATGTCATTACTAGCAATCAATGAGTTACCTACTTAAATTAGTTAGAATCTTAATGTAGATCTTCAACCGCACGCTATTAGGTTTATATTAAAAAAAACTTTACAGCTTTTTGTAAAAAAAAAAAATTACTGCGTTTTTTGTGTTCAAGTGTTAATCAGTTGAAACTAAACTTGAAGATGACTCTATAAATTTTATTTTGCAATAGTATATTATTGTTATAGCTAGTTAGATAACATAAAAAACGTCTTTTGTACCATAATTTTAATTATGTAAATATGGGATAGTTATATTTATCTCCGTAATTAATGATCTAACAATTTATTTAAATTGATAAAAAAATAATGATAACTTTAATTAAGAGGGGAGAATAGTTGTGTTATTATAAGGCTTCACAGAATCAAACTCAGCAAGAAAACTCATAAATATAATTGAATAAAATTTTCACACATTGTAGAAGAAAGTCCACTCTGTGTCATTAAATTTGTAAAAAATTTATGCAATAAGTAGTTTCTCCGCAATTAATTTTTTAAAAGTGGCAATTTTAATTAGTTCTTTATTAATTTTTTATTCGTTAATTATAATTTCAAATCTTTAAACAAAAACATAAAAACATAGAATATTGTATGTAGTTCAACTTATAAAAGAGTGATGATTAAATTCTTATCGTTTGGATATTGAGTTGGTTGGCGTTTTGTCCCATAAGAACCAATTTTAATTTAAAAACGGCGCTGTACATGTCAATATTTTTCTAGAGAAAAAGGTTTGCCGATATTTTTGTAGATGTGGTAGGATTTAATATTTTTCCATATCAATACTACTAGTAGCACCCCCACAGGACAGTGCGACTAAACCTGGCAACTCTCTAGCGTTAAACTGAAAAAAATATTTTAATTTAACATTCAAATAATGTCAAGTTTACTAAACAAGACTAAAATTAGATTTTTTTTTAAATTTTAAAACTAATATAAACAATATTATTGTTATTTAATTTATTTAAAATAAATATATTTAAAAATTATTATTTTTTTTATTGCACATTTTAAAAATTTATTATTAAAGAAATATTAAATAGTATATCTGCAATTTTATAATATTTTTAAAATCCATTCTACATAGCACAATACCTCGATTGAATAATTTAAAAAATATTTATAATATATTATAAAAAATGTTATTTATTTGTTTCATTGGACGTAAAGTTGAATAATATTTTCTGTTTTATTTTTACATATTTTATAAACAACGTGAACCGTTTAGATATATTAAAAGTATATAATTATTTTTATAAATTGTATTTGCTATGTTGCCAATTGTAAGAGGCGTATTAGAACGTTAACTTATGAGGAGGCTTATTCTACTGGCCCGCAACAAAATATGTATATCAGTATAAAAGCATAGCGCCACGTAGTGTTGACTTTAATGTACTACAATGTATAACTGTATATGTATATGAGTCGAAATGGTCACCGAACAAAATTTTGTAGAATGACTTCTAGTAAAGTATTATGTTGAAATAAATTGATATACACACCAAAACGTATTTGCCTCCAGTTTTTCGTACCTGCCTCCGTTCTGGAGGCCAATACTATCAGCGTGTATATATTTTGGAGGAGTATTAGTTGTTTTACATCTATATATATATATATATATATATTTAATTTTAACGCTTATACACAAGCCCAACAATTAATTCGTTTTTCAAGATGTATATTTAATCACTTGTGTCATGTATTAATGGACATTTGTTCTAATATTCATCAATTACATAAGTTTTTAATAAAAATAATAATTTATCAAAAGAAGGAAACCAATTCTACAAATGCATTTTTCTTTTTAGTTTAGACATCCAAAAGTTGCAATAATATTTTTAACAATAAATAATCATCAAAACGCTTAATATTTATTAATTTTAAAGCTAATACATTTAGTTGTTAAAGATCCATTAAATTTTGGTTTGTGGTAATTTTTTTTTGTTCGTGTTAATTGAAAAATACTTAATAAGAAGTGACTAGCAATTTTTTTATTGTTTTACCTCTCTACAAACAACTTTTATGCAATCATATACCTAGCTCTTTGGTGTAAATGTGACAATTTGTATTAATTGGATACCTTTCAAATGCAAAATCAATTATGAAAACTATTCTTTTTCCCAAATCCCGTCAAATTTTCCAATTTGTATTACTGGTAAGTTTGACCATAATTTATCTTGTAGAATTAGAAGTATAATAGGAGATAAGCAAGCTATTGAGATTGAAATGATTACTTTTTTAACGTTAATCAGAATATGTAGATCTTGTTAAACTCAACAACAACCGTTCAAATTAGGAAGTTTATTTGATAAACTCTCAGTTAAATTATGACACACTTTAGTTTAGTTTACAATTGCTGTTTTTATTTTGTCAACAGTTTAATATTGAAACATCAGGGAACCGTCAGTAAACATTTGTTAGAATTTTTAGCAAGCCTGTACTACGAGTAAATATTTGTTTAGATAGCAATATGTCTCGTATTTTAATTGAACAATGTTTATGAAAATATTTATAGAAAATACAAAGTTCTGAAACATTACGCCGGTTTTGTAAAGTATGTAAGTGAATATTGTTAAATAAAGTATAGAAGAAATAGTGGTGTTTTGGAAGCTCCTTTCCATACTTAAAAGCAATATTCAATACAAGAACAAAGCTAAATTTTATATACTTATTTAAAGCAATCAAAATACAAACTCTACAATTATAAGATAAAACTTATCCAGTAAATGCTCAACTTTGTCTGCAAAGTGTCATTTGTTTGAGAAAGTTTTGCAAAACATTTTCTAAGGCTCTATCTGACGAATAACAGCTCGAGTATTATTTTTGAAGGTTGGAATTAATTGTGAAGCCATTTTTTGTCCGAGTTTACAGTAAACTGGCAACTTAACATCAGTAATTTAACCATTTTACTCAAATTTTGCGATTAGCTTTATAATGGTTTTGTGGAAAAATGATTCATACCAACCAAACACACCACCAACTTTGCAAATTGTTTCGGCACCGTGTCTATATAAAATGTTCCATTGAACCATTTTCTAAATACGTATAATTTTGAATGAAAAATGCAAGAATTTAAGGATTGCTATTCAAAAGATCAAAAATGCCGCAAAATTTAAAATGGGACTTTTTATTATGAAACTTTTTATATGCTATCTATTAAGAAATTTTTGTTTTCTAGATATTTTTGAAGCTAAGTCAACAAACTTATTGTTTCAGAAAAGAGAATGTAAAATTATAACCTCTAGAAGACAAATTAAAGAATAGATAAATATTGATGTGTTGCTTATATTAAATATTTGGTATTTTAATAATACTTTGATTTTGATTTTGAAACTGTAAAAAGTTGAGTTTTTTTAGTTAAAATTGACCAAATTGGGTGTACCCCATTCAGATATTGTTTCAAGATTTTTGTTTATAGACACTACAGATTCTAACCTAGAAATTTCAAGACTTTCTGCCTGACTTGAGTACAAGTGTTGTTATCAGAGAATAGAACAAATTTTTTGGTGACGTTTTGAATAGTTTTTGTAAGATTTTCTGCTGTATTACGATTCAATAAACTGTAAATATATGTAAATACATGTTTTCAACTTCTTTTTGAAATGTCATCATGTATCATGTGTATTGTAGTAATTTGTACCAACTTGTAAAAAAAATGTTAACATTTAATTGTTTATATATATATATATATATATATATATATATATCAATACTATGCATAATTGATATCTCAAAAAAAATGTTACATAAACATGAATATGATTAAATAAAGTTTATAAGAGTATATGATTTTTTTAATTTAGTTTTTTGTGCTTTTTTATGCACAGGTTATTTTAAAATATAATTACAACATTTTAGCAGTATTTAAAAATTCAAGTGGATATTATATTTCAGTATGGCACTGGAAGAGTGTTGTAAGAACTATTTGTAATATTACCTCAGTTGAAGGCGCGTCGGTGTTTGCAGGCGCCCTCTCCAAGTTTATATTCTTCGTCTGCATCACGTCCTTCACTCCTGCAACACATTCCAATCATAATTCATAACTTGTTTCAACTCTTTGTGAAATATTTATTTACTTAATTTTATAACATTAATTAATTATTATTACTATTGTTATCGTCATTCATACTTATACATTAGAAAATAGAAACCGTATATCATTTTTATATAGCAGAATTAATATTCATATTGAGCATTGTGTAAAATAGTCAGAGTAATTTTCTTATGTTCTAGTATTTAGCATTAGGCAACCACAACTACGTCGTAACATACCATATACAGGGTAATTTACTACCAATTTTTTAAAATAAAAGATCTCATAAAAAGAGGAAATATTGATAAAATAAAATATACTAGTAGTACATGTTAAACATATTGTATTGATAAATAAAATAATAATTAAGATAATAAAATTAAAAAATAACAATAAATACTGTAAAAAACACAAACTAGAGGCTTTTACAGATGTAATAAGTAAAAAAAAAGTTTTTTTAAATTTTAATTTTATTATTTAATACAATTTGTAACGTATTACATCTGTAGAAAGAGCAAAAACTAGTAAATTATTTGTAAAAATAAATTTGTGATAAAAAACATAGTAAATTGTTTTATTATTTTATAAACATGAATTATCACGCAGTAGCTGTCACAACTATTAATTATATTAAGTTTTTATAAATCACTTTATTTTTTCTTTGCTCCAACTTCTTTATTAATTTTTCTGTATAAATGTAATTTTTTGTTAGTTTGTTCTCACTTGGGCATTATCAGCTAATGCCATCGATGTCAAAAGTTAAGACATTTGGCAAACAAATGCAACCAATGTTCAAGGCAGAGGGGTAAAGATGAACTTACTCTTATAATAATAATAATTTATTGGTGCAATTTTTCACAAGTCAGATATGTATAATACGCAGATTGAAAACTTTTTTAGCTGAGATAAATAATAATGTACTTAAAATAATAATAATAATAATAATAATAATGAGAAACAAAACATAATCACAATAATTAATTTACTTAGAGATAAAAAAAAGACTAATGCAAAATAATATCAAAAATAAAGCGTAAATGTAAAATAATTAAAATAAGATAATAATAATATCACAGATTCAAAGTTTAATTTAAAAGTCACTAAAAACTTACAAAATTCAAATCAAGTAGATAAAATAATGAAAGTTAACTAAAATGATTGATACATGTATATAAAATCACTAAATAAGTTATTACAAAAAAAAAATGTGTTATTTAAAATAAACTAACAAACAACACCACAGACTAAAATATGCATTAAAATTAAAAGTAATAAAAGTCCTAATAAAAACATTATGCTTTTGGAATGACAACGGTATAAATCATAAAAAAAATAAAGACGTTCTTCTTCAAAAATAATTTAAATGTGATGTTATTAACCATAACCCTTTTAGTTTCTGGAAAAGCTTACAACAAACATCTCAAACACTTTCACGTATTTGGAAAACACAGACGATTAGCTGACCACTCAAAAGTCTCTACGCCCCCAACTGTTAAATTGGAGTCAAATTAAATTGCAATTAATGTTTTTGACTTAAGACTGATAAAGCTGATTTCAGCATATCAGTCGCCAACTAAGCAGCTAGTAACAGGAAGCTCACACTGCTAGCTTGAGTAGTGCTCAGTGCACAAATAAACATTGGCTAGAAATGCTAATAACAGCAAAAGTAATCCCCGTGTCTTAAAGAAGAAGACTCTCGCACTGGCAACGGGTTCCGACACTCAACCACCATCTTCTGGTAGTAATAAAGCTGGTAAATTAACAGCTAACGCCCGCAAAAATCTCCTGGCAAAGTTGTACTTCAAGTACTAATGCTAAATTACCGTTAATTTAATTTTTTTTAATATTACCTGTAATATTTGGGTAATATTACGCATGACTCACAGTACACAAAAGTGCAGTAGGCTAGATATTAGTTGAACCGGCAATTTAAGCAGCAAGAATAATGCCAAATATTATTAAAGTGAGCATATAATGTACATTAGATACTATATAATACGTTTTATAATAATTATGCAAATTAACAACTTAAACATACAATTTATTATGATATATTTAACTGAATTTAAATAACAATAGTTTTAAAATAGTTAACATAAAATTTTGTTTTGTATATTTTGAAATAGCAACTGCATAAATCATAAGAAAAACGGCAATCAACTGACTACTTGGAAGTCCCTACGCTTTCAACAGTTAAATTGAACGCAAATTCCATTGTAATTAATGTTCCTGACTTGGAACTGATATCAGTGGAAAACTAAGCAGTTAGTAACAGCAGATGCTATTCTAGATGGCCAGTTTCTACCAATTGTTGCAAGAAACTTTAATTTAAAAAAAACATACAGCTTGGCACAGTAGACTAACAAATGCTAAGAGCATAGTAAGTCTAAATAAAGGTTATACTTTACTAGAGCCAGATATGCCAACACGTCACAAGTTTTCAGAGACCAAAGGACCCAACCGAACTAAACAATGATCATGTTAAGAAGACAATCAGAGTACACAAAAATCAGTGCTGAAAATCTGCTCTCAAATCCTCTAACAAAGATAATAATCTAATGTGGAAAATATATTAAGTTTTTCAAAATAAGCGTACACCGCTTTCTATCATTTGTTACAAAATAAGCCTAAATACACTTTAAAAGGCAAGTTCAAAGCATCTGCTGAGAGCTTTGAACTGCACGCCGGTCTACAACAAAGACTAAGACTTGGATCATATGGAAAAGGTCCACACGGAAATAAAGCAGTGCACACTGACACTGCTTTAATTCTTGAATAGGTTTGGCCGTCCAGGGTAAAAGATATCATTGCATTTCAAATCCAAATTTGCCTCAGGCCCGGATTGCATCCCAAACAAAGATTTGAGAGCATTTTCTTACAAAGCTGTTATTTTCCTCACAAACATTATAAATGCAATGTTAAAGACGTTGCATTTTTTGTCTTGATCAAAAAAGTCTAAAGACATTCCTATCACAAAAAAATAGACATTTTCTACAAAATTATTAATTAATCAGTCTTTTGTCGATCCTTAGTAAAGTGGCTGAAACTGTAATCTTGGATAAAATCCGAGATCACACGGCGGCTGAAAACCTGTTGCCAAATTATTAACATGGTTTTAGATATGGGGTCTCTACAACCCATAAACTAACTAAAGTTAGCAATAAAATTAAATCTGGTTTTTGTACAAAACAGGTTACTGATCATATTTTTTGATGTTCAAAAAACCTTTGATAAGGTCTGACATTATAATCTACTATCAAAACTTTATCGTTTTAAGTTTAATCTTAGATTGATAAAACGTTTTGTTTTCTAACTGAAAGAAAAAACACTGGCCGTAAAGCTGTATGGGTTTGTGTCTACCCCTTACACAATTGAAACAAGGGTTTTTTAGTGCTTAATACTATCTCTGATATTCTTGAATGTATCAAAGATACCATGCATCACATCTGACGTTAATATTGCTGAATACGCTGACGACACAGCACTGTTGTACACGTTAAGGCATGCAAAAGTTTAAACTAATATTTCAAGTTAACATACGCAGGTCCAGCATGGAGTATGGTTGTTTTTTTCTATCTCATCTATCTATCTATCATTTCAAAGTAACACTCTGAGAAAGATCTTGAAATTATTACGTTTGTAACACTTAACTGAGAGCTGATACATGACTCCCAATTGGAGACTAGATGTTGATTTTGAGTTATCTTGTTTTGCTATACAAAATAAACATACTTCTAAATACAAGCAACTAATCAACATTTTGCTGTATAAAGAAAATACCAAGTTTGCACTTCTAATGACCTCTTGAAAACGTTACCTATAAGGCACAGTACAATAAGAAGTTTGTACACAAAAAGAAGTAGAACTTCCTGGTGTGTGTTTACACTAGGGAGGAGAAAGAGTTTTTTGTCGGTAGGCGGTTTCATAACTTTTTAAAGTAAATCTGACACATTAAGTTTTTTGAAAACTTCCCTTTTCAGCCAACAAAAAACAATTGTTCTCAATTGACACTTGTCTTCAAAAGTCGAAACTTGAGTCATGAAATTTTGTTTATTTTGGTATATATATTCTTGAAACTTAGTTATTGTTTTATTTTATCATTAAATAAATAAAACTTATATTTTTTTATTTAAACTCAATTCAACGATCTTTAAATTAGTAATAGATTATAAAAAAAAAAAACAAAAGAAACAATACAAAACATTATTTATTTCTACATTTTTCTTTTGTAAGTTTCTTTCACAGTATATGATATTAAATTTACCACAAACCACTTTTTATTAGTTACACATTAGTATCAAATAAAGCTTAAACTATAAAAAATGTCGCACAATTACGAGTAAATTATTTCTAGTGCTATTAAATTTGCATTATACAACGTGTTTCCTAACTGGTAGCAAAACATAAAATTTTAAGTACATTTTTTAATTTCAAACAGTAAATCTAAAAAACTTTTTTGTCTATTTTGCTTTGTTTTCGAGATAACTAAAAAATACACATGACTTAGAAAACTTTTTATTTAGCAAAATTTAAGTAAAAAAACTTTTGTAATTATGGCAACAACAAACAAAACAATATTACTTAAATAACTTTTCAAAACAGCCACCATGAGCGTTGATGCAAGCTTGGCAACGCACTAAAAGAGAATGATAAACTGCTTCAAAATTTGTTGTGTTTTGAATGTGCAATGCAGCATTTGCAATTCTATCTTGTAGCTACTCCACGTAGTTTATTGGCTCCGCATAAACCAGTTGATTCATGTGTTCTCACACATACAAGTTCAATAGGTTTAGATCAAGAGATCTTACAAATCAGTTTACTGAACCGCTTCTACTAATCTACCTATCATTAAAATTATCGTTGAGCCACCGAACTACATATTGCTCAACATGGGGCTGTGCTTCACCGTGCTGGTACCACATACTGTTAAGTACCGCAAAAGAAACATTGTTATCCAGCAAATATTTTATCTGATTTTTAAATTTTTTTGAGTATAAAACAGCATTTAAAGAAGATACTAAAATTTGAATTGGCGGTAGTTGTCTATTAAAAACCCCACACCATGTGTTAACTGAAAATCTTTGTTGGTAAGCTCGTACTCTAACTGTGTACACATTTTTTAATGACCAGATATGCTCATTATGTATATTGTTAATGCCATCTCTCGTAAACATAAATTCATCGTTCCTCAATATTGAACTAAAGAAATTAGGATTTTGTTGATGTTTTTTAAGAAGCCATTGAGAAAATGCAAGTCGTTGCGTTATCTGGTTGTAGGAGTTATACTCTTTGATATTGATTTAAGTAAAGAATTTCCCTATTTATGGTTTTCCAGTCAACTATTTGTTTCTTTTCTGCCACGGTGTGCTGTTGATGTGGACCTCCACTATGGCAATTTCCAACTCCAAATTCACGGAGCCTTCAAAAAGCGTCAAAAAATACGCGACGAGAAGGTTGCTTTTTGTTGGAAAATCTTAATTGCTACTCGCGACATGCAACTAGGGCGTTACTATTACAGAATCCGGAAACAAAAATGATATCTGCGTATTCTCCGTTGTTGAACAGCATTTTTAGTATCAAAAGAGTTATTTTTGTTGCTAAATATAAAGATTTTTAAATAATGTGTATTTTTTATTTATCTCGGAAACAAAAGAAGATAGACAAAAAAAGTTATTTAGATTTACTGTTTAAAATTAAAAAATATAATGTTTTATTTTTTGCTTTCAGTTAAGAAACACCCTGTATATTCAAAACTTCTATCACTATAACTTCTATATTAAAAGAATTTTTATTTCTTCTTGAATGTATAGAAAAAAACTATCTAATTTTTTTATATTCATTTGATAAAAAACAAACAAAAAAATAACATAAAAAAAATTACATTCAATTAAAATATAGCACTACTTTATATTAAAACATTTTTTTAATAAGGCAGTGCAGCTTTGATTGAAAGCGTACATATTTCGCTAGTTATTACAAGGTAGCACGTCTTCACAAAGATTGAGAAATACCATTTTTTTTATAACAAATCCCGGGGAGCCTTAAAGGCATATTTTAGGAGGGTTACGGTGAGAAAACCGCGTGTTGTATTCAACAATTGAAATTAAAACTACATTAATTATTAAAAGCGCTTTTGGATTACACTTTTTTCATTAACAAAGTTTTATTTCAAGTTACATACATTGTAGTATGAGATATAATTAATATATTGACTTGAACTGAATATTCTTACAACTTAATTATTATATCATACTACTGCCTCCATCTGTAGAGAGTTTATTAAACTTTATAGTTTGATAGAAATGTCATAGATGGCGGAACAGATCTATAAATTAAATTTATTACAAAATATAAAAGTGTAAGACCGGTATTCGCTTTAACTATAGTACGAGTATATAGCAAAAACGTAATACGGCTATTTTAAATTAATTTGTCATTTCCCGTTTTTTATAAATAATTATAAATCGTTTTGTGTTGTTTGAAGTTTCCTCTTTGAATTAAATACCGTTTATTTGTTAATATTTAATGTTTATATTGTATTATTACTTTCAAAATGAATAAAATATTTTTGATTATTTGTTTGTTAATAATTAAAATATTTTACTTATATGTGTTTCTATTTATAATTATGTTTACAGACTAATTAAATTGAACAAAATACTAATAAAATATAATATTCAATTAGTTTATACACAGAGTGTCGAAGGAAGAATAATATTTTAAGAGGTAATAGGAGAGACTTTTTAAGTAGTTAATATAAACATATTTTCAATTCTTAAATTTTTAGTAATAATGGAGATACAGCAGAAATATTAAGTGTTATACCAACAGTTTTAAAATGGCAGCTGTAATAAACCCCACTAAAGAAAAATAGCGTAATATTATTTGTTTCTTGCGTATTGATGAAATGAAACTCATTACTATTTATTGTAGAATGAAGCTATATATAAATTTAGGTTTATCATTTCATCAAGCAATGAATGGAGCAACAATTTAAAACTGGATGGCTTGTGTAGCTAATTTTTATTGAACTGGTCAAGCAAATTGTGTTGTGACGATTGAGTCAATTTTGACAGTTGAAACTTTATAGACAGAAAATTGTTTAGTTATTGTTAATAAAATTGTTAAAATTTGATTATAAGACTTGCTGTCAGATCCTTAAGACAATATCTAAGTAATGGTATTTGTTTCCAACACGACGGCAACGGCGTCTACTATCCAAGAGTAAAAACTTGTTAACCAATTTTTTCCTATTTCACGGATCCTATAAACTGCCCAACTTAAAAAAGCATTAGGAAATTTTAGAGTAATTTGGTATTCAAACACATTCAAAATTGTAAAGAAAGTGCAGAGAACGCAGCTACATATACATATAAAATGACATTCTTGTTTTTGACATTACTTCAATAAATTTTGTTTGATAATGTTTTTTTTGACTCTGTCAATTCTGCGTTTAGAAAATATATTACTAATAAGTATTGTTCAGTCTTACAATTTATTGATGACACTAGCATTTCAGTAAGAAAACTTGCAGTATGCAGACATGGCATATTTATATGCAGCAAGTATAAAGATTACCCACTTCCAAAATAATTTTGTATTTCTTTCAAAATAATTTTGCATTTCCTCCGAATCTTTTGTTTTTATTTGTTCTTTACTTTCATTTACTAGTTTTTTTCTTTCGTTTCTTCTTTTTGTACACATCATGTAACTTACCTTTTCCACTTCATTTTTCTTTGCATTCCCCTTTTTATATGCTTTTTTTTATTGACTGCTAGTTTTACATGTTCGTTCCTCCACCATGCATCTTTTGCAGAATCAACTATTGTTAGTTTTAATCTATTTCACACATTTTCAATGTTCTTATTAATCATTTCTTTATTAAATTCTTTCTCTTGTTTTACTAATTTTTCTTCAAGCGTTTTTTCATATTTTTCTGTAGTAGTATCATTTTAAAAACTTTCCACTTTTACTCTTAACTGTTTGCTCCACTTCACCAAGGTCCACTTTTGATACAATAAAATAATATAAAAGATGGTTGAGACTTTTACTACGTGGTAATCCATAATAATAATAAAATAAAACACAAATTAAGTTTTTTACCACAAATACTATAGAATACATATCAATACAAACAAAAGTTTACAACTTGAGTTTCGATTTTTAAAAGTCATTGCCAAGTGAAAATAAACTAAAGAAAAAGTACATTTATACAGAAAAGTTAAAATAGAAAAGATTTAAAAAGTGGTGATTTATATTGTGGTAAGTCCTTTTGTTTATTCATCAGGTTAACAAGATTACATTGTTTTTTTGTAAATTTCGGTGGCTTCTAACAGATCAAGCTTAGTGTCTTTTGTACAGTTGTGTTACACACAATTATTATTAGATAAGATAATGATCAGTTCAACATTCAGCTTCACGTACCGCTTGAATATCTATAACTAAACTTCTAATTTTTTTATCAAACACCACAAAATCAATCATAGTTTTAAACTCACCTCTATGTCCTATAAGATAGTAATGTGTTTGATATAAATAAACTCTTTTCAACGCATAAACTCACCATTTTTTTGCCATTTTCGTTCATTCTATCGTCATTATACTTTCCTAGAACTTTTTCTGATTCAACTTTTTGGTACTCACCCAACCTTTCAAATCTCCCAATAAAATAATTCTTTTGTCAGGTTCACTGGCACTTAAGTTTTTATTCAGATGCTGCCAATATTCTACATTCTTAACCTCACCATTCACAGGCGCAAACGCAGCCACTAAAAAAATTTTACAGATGCCAATTTGCATACGTATACGAGATGACGTTGTTCAACCATGTATATACCATAAATTGAATAAAAAGCATATTATTATTATTATTATTATTATTATTATTATTTTTATTATTATTATTATTATTATTATTGTTATTATTATAAGTAAGAAACTTAAGTTCAAGATCCTTTTTGTAGCAGATAATATTATATTTAATTACGAGCCCTAACAATTATATATTGCGACAAAATCAAATACATATTAAATTCTGGTATATGACAGTTTTTTTTTTAATACATTTTTAAATTTAATATTAAGTAATTAGTTAGTTAATAAACATTACGGCCAATTAACAACACTAAAAACTTTTAACAAAAAAAAAGTTTAGTTTATGTGGCAACAATATATTGGGACAGTATAAAGTAATTGTTAAAAGTAAAAAAAATAAAACAAGTAAGCTGCAAAAACAATGCAACACAAAACGTCGGTTTAATTGGCAGTTGTTGTTATCATATTATCATATTGGGTAAATCGCTACATTCATTGAACAAAATAGTGCGTGGTATTTCAAGTTCCAAAATTTGTAAGTTAGTGTTTAACTATTATTGTCGCAATACAACAATACGCAAACTAGCAGATAAACTTAATATTTTGAAAACTACAGTGTGGAATATAATTAAGCATTATTGACAATCCGGAAATATCTAAAAAAATAAAAAGTAAAAAAGGCAATAGTCTTGGTCGTCTTACAATAGTTTCTGATATAAACCAGAGAATATTAGTAAAAACTATGTAAAAAAGGTCGACGAAATGCTTTAAGGCAAATTACAACTGAATGAAATCACGAATTAGGATTAAATTTGTCAAAAGAGTGCTGTCGCTAGTAGATTCATAAATGTAGACTAAAATTTTATAAGGTTAAATTAAAAGTAACAATTTAAAAGTGTATTTAAAAAAGAGGTTTTTGTATAGGCCAAAGAATAACCACTGTTGACGGAAAAACAAAAGAAAACCAGACTCACATAGACAAAATCTAAATTATCTTGGCTGGTTGAAGACTGGTCTAGAGTAATTTTTAGCAATGAATCAAAATTTGTTGTATGTGTTGGTGATTACCGCAAACGCGTGATTCGCACAAACATAAAGCTTTTCACAAAGATTGCCTAAGACGTATGGTACATTTTTTTTAAAAGAATGAAGCTTTGGGGCTACATGGCAAAATATTTAAAAAATAATACTACAAAACAGTCTGCTATCAAGTATTGCAAAGTTAAATGTTGGCTAAAATTACGTTTTTTAGCAGGATGAGGTGGCACTACAACAAAAACGTGGTTGGGCAACCACAACATGAATCTTATTTCTTGGCCTTCTAGCAGTCCTGACCTTAATGTCATTGAAACTGTATGGCATAAAATAAAACAAATATTGAGGAACAATCCACTACGGACATTGCCTAAAGTGAAAGCCAAAATACAGCAAATTAGGAATGGATTTGCTCCCGAAACGTGCAGATCTTTAGTTGAGTCAATGCCCAACCAAATTCAAGCTGCCATAAAACATAAAGGCTATTTTACTCCATATTAGATATAAATACTTGGGCTATGTCCTAATATTTAGTTGCCAACAAAAATTAGCAACAAATATTTTGTTTTTTGTGTTGCTGATTGAACTTAATTGTTATTAATTAACTAATTACAAAGTATTAAATTTAAAAAATAAATTTAAAAAATAAATTTAAAAAATAAATAAACTGTCAAATACTTGAATTATATGTGTGTTTGATTTTGTCCCAATATATAATTGTTAAGGCTTGTATATTTTTATTAACACAAACTTTTTTTAAACGTGTAGTTTTACTACAATTGTTTTTAAACAAATAGGTATAACTAGTAGTAACTATTGTAGTTTACTACTACTTTATCTATAGTATCTGTATTCTTTTTTTATCTTCACAAGTTTTTTGCAAAATATATAGCAGAAAATAAGCACGAAATAAAACGTAGGTTCTACCATAATACTGACAAAGCTGTGTTTTGATACAACCTATTGCATAGCTTAAATATCTATACATTTTTAAGTAAACTTGTAAGTGTGGATAAAATAGAAAACTACTGCTAAGTTGAAACATTTTCTAACACAATCATATAAAGACTTATACCCACTTATATTGACATCGGCTCTGCCATACCATGGTGATGTAAAGAACTTGAACAATTCAAAGCGGACGCAAAAAAATTAAAAAAATCAAGAACTACAAAAAACTTATACGTCAACAACAAAAGAAAACTTTGTTTTTTTTGTAAAGATGTTGAAAACACTGTCACCTCTATAAAAGCTGAAAAAAACTTCTAACAACAACTTAATTGCTTAAAACGTACGGATGGCACATACACATCCAACCTTTTGCAAGCAACTGAAATACTTTTAAAAACCTATTTCTCAGGTGTACCACTCTGACACAAGAACGGTCTAATACTGTGACTGTAACACTATTAGGGAATTTATGAGCTACTGCTTGTATAGCTTGGTGAATCAAAAACTATACATACAAAGCATAAGAATTAAATAAAAAAATTTCAGCTTTTCTATAATAAGACAAGAATATCATCCTCATGTGACAAAAATCTATGGAGAATGCATTGCTTTTTGTTACATTCTTATAGCATAGAGAAAAGTAAAAATTGTATTCATAATTCACCGAATCACCTCTACATCTTGTGGCAGATCAAATCAAGAGGTTGCTACATGTTAAAGTTTTACTCTAGAAGTAGTTGTAGACATTAAAGGAGCGTTTGTAAAAATTACCTTTAATAAACTGCACTTTCAACACATTGTGCCGCCCCAACAATTATTGGATGGATAAAAAACATGCTGAAGAAAAGAGCTGTGAGAGATACTGTAAGAGACAGGGACAGGAGGTCAGGAGAGTTGTCGCCAAAAGTTGCCTTCAAGAAAGTGTACTACACACAACACAACGTAGTAGTAAAAACTGTATTAGTCAACAACTTTTAAACATCCCGTTAATGTTGTCAATCGAAATAAAATACCTGAATGTAATTTTTGACAACAAGCTCACAGGAGTACAACATCTAAATATAAGATGCAAAAAAGTAAATATGTCGTTCTAACAACGTAGACGAGGTGATGGCAAAACATAGGGATTGTCTCCAAAAATAGTACTATAACTATACATAGCTGTCATAAAACCTATGTTTACCTACGGAGCATTAGTGCGGGGTCAAAAACTAATCAGAAATTTTTTTCAAACTAACTTAATCAATTGCAACAAGTACTCTAAAACATTCCATGGCTTTGGAGCAAAAATCTACTCGCCAAATAAAGATGCTTTACTCTTAGAAACACACACAACTTCCTCTAAGCAGAAGAAGCAGATTGTCTCTGACTGTAAAAACAGTACTCCGAAAAATGGCAAAAACGTGCAAATTCTAAATGAAAAAAAAACTACAATTTTAGCTATAAACAAACTCAAGATTACATTAAAGTTAATATTAAAATGTCACTCTGTCCTTACTCTAATAAGTCGATAGGTTAGCGCGCAAACAGTCAACTACCAAAACTTGTAGACCTGAACCCGGTCTATAGTTTTACCTCTTAAAACCCTTATCACTCTATTAAAAACTACATAACCAGCATAAAAGAAATTCATCTAAGCAAAGTCTTGTCATATATCAACCATATATGGATGTGTATGACATTAACATGTGTATTATAAAACAAATAACTTCAATAAATGCTAAATACTTTCAACATATTTTTAATTCTTGTTTTACTTTTGGTAATATATATATATATATATATATATATATATATATATATATATGGTATATTTTCATCAAAACTGAAGTTAGCTAAAATCATACCTATTTACAAGTCTAGTGATAAAGAAGTTTGTGGTAATTATAGACCAATTGCTATATTACCAATTTTTTCTAAAATTTTAGAAAAACTTATTTTTAACCTAGTAGTTTATTTTGACAAATATAACTATTTTTAAATAAATCAATTTGGTACAACAGATGCTATATTAGATTTCTGTTAAAAACTTATAAATGAGCTTGAAAATCAAGAAAAGTAATAGACATATTCTGTGATCTGTCCAGAGCTTTTGATTGTATAAATCACGATCTACTTTTATCAAAACTAGACTTTTATGGAATTAGAGGAGTTCTTTTTAATCTATTTAAATCATATCTTTTAGACAGATCACAGACTGTGTTCCACAATAATACATTTAGTAGTATATCCGTTATGAACGTAGGAGTACCTCAGGGGTAATTTTGGAGCCGTTGTTGTTTATAATTTTTGTTAATGACATTCCTTTGCACTTGCCAGGCCACACAATACTATATTCAGACGATACAAGCATTTTTGCTTCGAGCAGAAACTTAACCGCTGGGCCACGAGCCTTGACGCTCTGAGCGTAAACGCTCGGCGCTGCAAAAAGGAGCGTCAAGCGTCCAATTCAAATGCATGAGTTTATATGTACCAGGCCACGAAATAGCGCTGCAAGATGCAGCGTCGTTGGCTTCTAGCAAAACAAACACGAGCGTTCGTTGCGCTTGACGCTCATCTTATATGCCTCTTAAAAACAAATTAATACAAATAATCAAGTACGTACACAAAAATATTTGACTGTTTATACAGTTGGAGCGTATTATTTGAGCATCAGCGTCTGAAACAAATCGGTTTGTTTCAAACGCTCCTAAATTTGGACGCCAAAACGTTTTTTTTTTTAATTATTATAATTTAACTTATTTAACTATATTGAATTAAATAAATTATTATTAAACTTTTTTTTGTAAAATTATTAGTTATGTAAAAAGAATAATGTATAATTTGATGATATGTTTGTATAAGTTTTGCACTACATAAAACACATTTTGTCAGTTTTCAAAATTTTATATTAATAGTACTGGCAGATGAAAAATTTAAACTGGCATAATTTTTAAATGGATAAAACCTACATTGTTGGTAGATTATATTCAATTATCAAGTTTAATTTGCCAAAACAAATTCTGCAAGATTTTGAGTTTTTAGTTATTAAATTTGAAGAAATGATGAATTTTAAATTAAATTTAAAAATTTTATTATTTTTTATCATTATCGTGAAAAGATGGGAGAACAAAGCTAAATAGTAACAAAAATCACATAGTTTTACATGTCATATTTCAATATGTCAAATGACAAATACGTAACTATAATTATTTTAAAAATTAATTAATTTAGTTTTTAAAATAAATTTAGTTTTCCCGCGTTTTGTAGTTTTCTATTTGTATATATACTTTTTATATATTTAAAATTTTGTATATACATATTATATTAAAAAGTAAGATTAATATAATTTACCTTTAAATAGTTTATTGGTAGAATAAATAAAATTTGAATTAAAAAAATAATAAAATGTTTATATAAACAAATATAAATGTATCATAACCTTAAATAGAAATGTCAAATATAATACGAATTGAGCTACTCGTGTTTAGACGCTATAAGCGGCAAGATAATTTTTGTTTTTTTTCCGCATTCTATGATTTTTTGTTTATGTAAATAATTTACATTTTTAAAATTTTGTATATATTGAAAAGTAACATTAATATAATTTATCTTTAATGAATATATTGGCAGAATGAATATTTAAAAATAAAAGAAAGTGTTAAAAAGTTTATATAAACAAATATAAATGTATCATAACCCTAAATAGAAATGTCAAAATAAACGCTGCAACAAAAATTGACAGGCTCGTGGCCTTGTTTTTGACGCTGCTAAAATACGCTCCCAGCGTCCTTGACGCTACAAGCGGCGCGTTTGTTTCGTGGCCCAGCGGATGTAATTGAAATTGAAACCAAAGCTAATAAATGGTTTGTGTCTAACAAACTAGTTTTAAATCAATCCAAAACCAGTCATGTTTTTTTCTTAGGTTCACATAGTAAAGAAACCCAAAATGTTAAATGTTACTGTAGATCTAATTTGTTGGGATATCCATATAAATATAGTCTGCGCTAAGCTTGGAAAAGCAATATATGCCATACGGAAAACTCGGTTAATAGCTAGAGAAAATGCAGCTCGAGTAGTGTATTTCACTTTATTTTACTCAATTATGGTTTATGCTATTCAAGCTTAAAGCAACGCAAGTACAGCCAGCAGAGTTTTTATATTGCAAGAAAAGGCAGTAAAGGCAATACTAGGTTTAAATATAACTGCATCGTGCAAGGAAAGTTTCAAAAAATGTGTCATTCTGACATTCTTGTCAGCTTACATATTGTGAAATATTATTTATGCTCACAAAAAGCAACGTTATTACCCAAAACATAATCATCCTAACCAAACAAGAAATAAAAAAAAACTTTTTGAACCTTTTTTAAACTATCTCAAAGCAAAAAAAAATGATTCTTGTGTCAAATTATACAACCATATACCGGAACGCTTTAAAGCTTTGAATTTAATATTATTCAAAAATCAAATAAAGTCCACATTCCTCAGCAAATCTTTTTACTTCATAAAGAATTTTTTTGATTGTACTTTTAATTAAATTTTATTTTTTTTCAAATTTTTCAAATATTTATATTCAAATTATTGTATCTTGAATGCTTAATTTTACTATATTCATTGACTTATTACGTACAACTTATTGTAACTTTTTTTTCTATACGTTGTAACATGTAATGAATAAACTATTATTATTATTATTATTATTATTATTATTATTATTATTATTATTATTATTATTATTATTATTATTCTTATTATTATGGGTTGGTTCTGCGTCAGGTCAATGCTTAAAATTTTCACCCTCCACTCAAAACTCAATATTCCAGCAGCTGTTTGCGACCATGTATTAAGCTTCACAATAAACAAACTGATTGAGCATTTGTTATTAATGATGTTTGCAATACAATTTTTTAAGCAAATTTTAATACATACATATAAATAAATATTCTTATTCATTCAGTTGTTAATAACATTATTTTATGAGATAATCTACCATATACATCACATCTTAAAAATATTTTTTTTGTCTGTAACCAACTCAATCGTTGATATATCATAAATAAACGGAATTTTTAATTAAACTATTTAATTTTACAATAATCTTATTAATCACCTATTTGGGAAAAAGACTAAAGTCATCTAATTAATATACATATCGCGTTATTAAAATTGTATTAAGTTTTTTAAAATCAGTTTTAACTTACGTATACCAATGATATTTTAATTTAAATTTTAAATTGCATGGCCATCTTCAAATTAAAAAATGTAACAAACTTACAAACTTAATAAAATTGAAGCACTGATGTTCGCTCTACGGATAGATAATTAATTAGTCTGAAAAAAAATTAACCGAATCGCGCAAATTTTAATAAGCTGCAGGATTATTTATTTGCATTTGAAACAGGGAAAAGCGTTATTAATTAAAGCGGAAAACTTTATGTAATTAATTGTAAAATATTGTACGGAAGCCTCAAAGCCTCAAATACGATATCAAAATTTAACAACCAAATGAAATATATAAGTATTATATATATATTATAAACATATATGTACAGCGAACCGTTTTACGTGCACAATTAGGATAGAATTTAAATTTTGAGGGTTGGATAATCAAAGATAATTTTAGCCCCTTTCTCTGACCTAATTCAATTGAGCGTCCATTCTGCATGGACGCTTTATTATCCTGCCTATTTTGAATGTACACAGTCTATAATTAGATTGATGTTGTATTAACGTAGAAAATAATCGATACTACTAAATATTGTCTCTTGATTTAAAGTTAAATTATTTTTATCTTAATACTCATTAAATAACGCATTACTTTAGAAAGCATATTAATGCAGTAATGTAATATTTAAGCAATCAAATATATTTATTTATTATTTTAAAAATAATTTTTAAACAAATGTTATATTTATTTTATTACTAAAATATAATTTAATTTGTTCACTTTATATTATACATAATAATAATATATCTAATGTTTGATATACACGGTGGTTTAAATTGTTTTTTGAGAAACTTAAACAGTGTATTCAACTCATCAAATAAAACAAAAAGTTTCTATAAACATGTATGTTTAACAATAATGTTTGTTTTTGTTTAACTGTAAAAGTAAGCTATACACAATAAATTAGTTACGCATCAATAATACACATTTGTGTAGTCATTGAGCATTTGTTACATAGTTTGATAAGTGTATTGTACCATGTCAAGACAGTCCAGTAATGAAAAATATGCAAACATTCATTTTATTTATGTATTTTGCGACGGCAATGCTGCAGCTTCTGTGCGTGAGTACAAAAAGCGTTTTTCAAATTAAAAGCGTGCCCAAGTATTCATTGTTGTGCAACTGACGTTTTTGTGAATTATGTTTGAGTTAGAATATTGAGTTTAACCAAAATAATAATCTGATCCAAAACAATAACTTTTGTTTAATTTTGAAAAACAGCTCAACAACAACATTACATAACAATAGAAAAAAGCCTATCATTTGCAACCTATTCAAGATTTGAATCCTAGAAAGATTTGAAAAAAAGAAAGCTAATCTAATTTTTTTGCATAAAAATCTGTGAGCTACATTCACAAAAGTTGAAATTGTTTAGTGCATCGTGGTAGGCTGTAGTATATTTGAACCTTTAATTTAATTAATTTTAGCTTATTAGATCTTTAATCAATGTTATGGTTTATAATACAGAATAACCTCTACTAATGCGTTACAATAATTAAAGTGTAAAGATATTTTTTTATTGTTAATTTTAGTTACCATTGCTTTTCTACATACCATTGATTGACATATTAAATTAGGAGGATATTTAACCTTATGGGAAGAAACGACCAATGTAATAAAACTACCATTACGAGGCGCTGCCTGCGCAATGCAAAACTTGGATAACCTTTTACTAAGTGGCGCTGAACAAATCAAATATTGTACAGCTATACACGAATAGTGTGGCCTGTATAATATGCAACTATCATGGGCGACGTTGTTCTGAGATTGAAAGATGCTAATGGTGGTATTCTGAACAAATGTTGTTAACAGCTGTAAATTTAACATCGATGTAATGAACATGCAATGTTACGGCAAATTGAACAGCGCTGTTAAAAACAGTATTCTGAACAACCCGATGTTAACTAGTTTGTTACATCGCCACATTTACAGCGCGGCTAACTTCATTCATCTGTCCGTCTGTCAAATAAAATATTGATTTTAGGTTAGCGCTTTAAATTTTTTTAAAATAATGTTTAATCCACTCAACACTACATCGTTTGGACAGTAAAGACCTGGTTACACAATGCGAGCTACCATCCAAGCTGGCCTAGTCAGTTACTGCAGTGCAGCTACTCCCACCGTGAAACCGCATCATACGAGTGTCCTTCTATTATTGACATTATTGTATGATGGGGTCACACGGTGCGAGTAGCTGCAAGTGCTCGGATGCTAGCTTGCATTGTGTAACCAGGCCTTTAGTCTGGTATTTAATCATTTTATTTATATATTAGTATATGTTTCAATTAAGAAAGAAACGTATAAACAGTCATTATGCTTATAAAATAAAATTTCTTTTTAGACAATCCAAATAACACAAAAGAAAAACGGCAGATGAGCAATATGAAATGTATTTAGAAGAGATAGAAAGTGTATGTATTCCGCAGTGATACAATACAATTATTTTATTGACACATCTTTGCTCAGTCTTTAAAACTTACAATAATATCAACAGGGTTACAAAAGGATTTTGAGAATTGCGTAATATCCTTCGTTGCAAAGCATATAATTCCTAACTAACAAATAAATCAAAATAAAAAATCTATCTCAAGTGGTTATGTTTATTTATTTAATACAAAACATGTAACGATTACTGGTAAATAATTTATTTTGATCAATTCACTTCAGTTCAAACAACACCAATTGATAAATTAATCTTCTAACAGTCGTAGTGTTTTGACGGATGTTAATATAACAGCAAAAATGTTAAAATACATCGATGTAGTTAACAGTCAGTCGCGTACAGAATAGCATTTTTGTAACATCTATCGACGTTAGAACTTTACAGCGCTGTTAACGCTGTAAAGCACTGTTCAGAATACCACCATTCAACGGGCAAATACATGAGCTTAACTACATTCAGCATAATTTTTGTGTATACTAAGTTGCTTATTATACAGGTCACACTATTTGTGTCTAGCTGTATATGTATATTTATCCAAAAAACATATTAAAATTAAACGCTCTAAACAATTTAATTTGTTGTTTGTTATTATTTTCAAACATATAGTTCTTTAACAAATATATGTATGAGGTAATCAGAGTGATAATTGATTGAAAATAGCTATGATGAATATATTTTTGTTGTATATTTTGCTTATAGAAGTCTTTAATAAATAATTTTTGTATTATTAATAAAATTCGTTCTGAATTGTATAGTAATAAAAGTGTAAATTAAAAGATGTAATTAATAAAAGATATTCTATTCATAAATGATAGATTAACAAATGAAAAACTTTAATATAATGTGTCTTAGAACAATCCAACTATTTCAGTTAAAAATAAAAGTGAAAACTGATAACTATTTTTGCATGTTTAGGTATTAATATAAAGCCAATAAATGACATTACTTTTTAAAAATAAGATTGTCATTGTCCATTAGAACAGTCAGGTCATCTCGTTGGTAGAACTTTTCAAACCTTTTGCAAAGATTTAAATAATATATTAAAAAAATGATCAGATTGATTCCTCGACAATTTTGCAAGTAAATTAATTTTCCATTTAGTATTTTGTGAGTTCTAATTTATTTATTGTTTTGTTAAAACTAACTTAAGTTTCTAAGAACATGGTATAGATTTCATCTAAAATTTAATTCTACGTTCATAATATTTATTGAATCATTTTAGCAAAAATAAAACAATATTACCAAATTCAGTTGTTGGTTGTTTAAAATATTTTATATTATATTTTACACCATAGTCTTTATTTAGTATCATCATTTCATCTTCACTAACATTTTCCAAATTATTTTCTAAACACTCTTTAATAAATAATAAACTTGCAACATATCACATTTTCTAAACTTGTTACATTTTCTTCAGCTCTGATTTCATCAATTTCATAATAAATATCATAACTTCAATTCTGAGTTTTATATCAATATCTATTTTGCAATTAGCATTGTTTATTAATTTACAGTTTAAAAAACGTGTTCTGTTGCAATTTTAATCTAAAATTTTGTGGTGTGCCTGTGTATTTTAGATTTTGTGTAACAAAAAACGTATTTTCTATCAAATCCTGAAATATTCTAGACGTAATTACATATAACGTATCTTTTAATTCCATAGAGATAAAACTGATATTATTTTCTATACAAGTTTATGAATACAATAAGCATTTGTTTGTTTTATTTTATTTTCAAAAAAACGTTACGCTTTAAAAATACTTTATAGCCAATTTTAATGTTTTTTCTTTCTGATAAACATTTGTAAAGCAGCTGAAATGCTATGACTAAAAATTTGTGCAGCTTCACTTTTTCTGAAACTAGTTTGGATGCAAATCCTTTTCAGTTACTTTAAGGATTGCTGTAGACGTTACAAAAGTTTTTTTTAAATTTGTAATTTAGAAAACTATTCTTTAGTCTCTAGTGAATTATATTTGCAAATGGCATTAAAGCAATAAAAGTACCAAAAAAACGCATTTATTCTAGATTTGGATACATTTTTTGGCTATTTCCAGTTATTATTTGACTAATTTACTTTAGCAAAATATAGTTTAATTCTTTCTGAATGTACCACTAAAAAATAAATTGATTATCAAATTATATGTGAAAATAGGAACAGTATGCTTTTAAGAGAGTGAATAATGTAAATGCCAGTATTGCTAATTAACTTGGGTTGTCACTTTTTGCGCCATTTTTTTCAAATATTAACATTTTTGGTTTTAAACCAATCTTAATTGTTTACAAGAGCAATTATGAAATCAGCAAAAGTAGCACAATTTGCTGGTTCATTTGACAAATAATAAACAATTAGCATCTTCCAAAAATTTTGCAATTTTCTAAAAAATATACAGCTAAGATCTTAAATACCTTTTTGACAGATTGTGAAAAACATTGTAATCTAATGGGTCTATTCTGAACATATTTTAACATCGATGTTAGCTAACATTGCTGTAGAAATTGATTTTTATTCAATCAAGTATCAAGTTTTTTAAATATTACTTAGCAACGTTTAAAATGTTAATTAACATCGCTGTAAAAAATGTTCAGAATACTTTTTAATTTAATTTCAATAGCTGTAAAATGAGCAACAAAAAAAGAAGAAAAAACACACTCTTTTTTGTTAATTTTTTTCTAAGGGGTCTTTTTATTCATTAAATGTCAAAAACGGCAAAATCCTGTCTCAAAATATCAAAATATTTTTAGAAAACATCAAAATCCGTCTGCAAACAGTAAAAAAATTTATAATTCTAATTAATAAAAGAAAAAACTTGCTTTAAAACACCAATAAATTGTTAAACATTAACAAAACTTAGCTATAAACTATTAAACAGTAATTAAAAATAGCTGGACAAAAATGTTTGTCATAAACTGTCAAATAGTACAAAATTCTATTATAGAATGTGAAAAATAGCAATAACCAATCATAAAGTATAAAAATATTGCAAAAAACTACTAAAATTGACCATAAACATAAATTTGGTTATAAAATATTAAATTATTTTCAACAAAAACCAAAATCTAACAAAAAATGCAATATTTTGTTTTTAAAATGTTAGAAATAACAAAATTCGGCGTTGAATTTTCAAACAATTGTCGGAATGCACCAAAAGCTAACAATAAACTGTTGAAAAAAAAAAACAAAATCCGGCATAAACTGTTAAAAATAAATACATTTTTATGAAAAATACCAAAATATGAGAAATTATTGTTAAAGATTAAAAATCTGGCATAAACTTTTGAAAAGAGCAAAATTTTATTTATGAAATGTCAAAATTGTAAAATCCGCCCCAAGCTTTAAAATAAACGTCAGGATGCTCGTATGCTTGTAGACTTTTCTGCATTACAGACACTTGCTTACAACTAGCCACGCTAAGAAAAAGCTAATCGTTTTCCATTGCTTGTCCAATTAGTTTGTAGAACTTGAAAACAATTACTAAACACTAGTGTTTTTGTAGCTGATAATTTTTGGTATTAATTTTGATAATTTTTTATCTATTTTATTGGAATTAACTCTTGGGATATTTACAATATTAATAATATCTTTTACAGGTAAGCGGCATTTGCTCCAATTCAATCTTTTTTAGAAGCATTTTTGTTACAATTTTTTTTCATCTAGAAATAATAAATTGAAATTATTTACTTCCACAAACGAATATTTTTTGAAAATTGTTTGTAGCAATGCTATTACTAATATAACTTGTGAGTTAGTGTACAACCACAATTTCTGAGACAAGATATTAGCAGAAGTAAATAATATTGAGCGCAGAATGTAAAGAAAGTAACCGTATAATTTTTATTGTCTTAGTTACATACATATTAGTTGACAAATAAAATAAATTAACTTATTTTAAATTAAATTTTAATATTTAACTCAACCCATCGACTATAGTTATTACTTTATTAAGTTTATTTCATTTTGTAATTATATAATATTTACTATATAATACTGATTTAGCGTAAACTATTGATAAAGAGTTATATAAAAAATATCTTGCAATTACACTAAATAAATGATTTTACTCATATAATATTTTATTTATTTTATTTTATACGGGTTACAAGTAGTAATGTGTAGAAAAGAGAACGATGCATAACGATATGTCTGTTCTACTTTCTTTGTACATTGTGGTTAATATCTTTCAATATCGACGGACATACACTTGTGTTTTAGGGTATGCACCCTTCATCAGTGTGCCTAGCATCTCACTGATCAGAGAGACAATGTACATAAAATTTCAATAACTAACAATTTTTTTTTTGGACAACCGTGTTTTATTCTGTACTTATCAATATTGTTGAGACTAACGGTAAATAAATAGAAACCCAACAATTATGATTTTGTAATATTTAACCAACAGCACTAGGTCGGTAAGTAAAAAAATAACATTTTTTTGTTTTAACTACATGCAAATTTAGAATTAACATTTATTTAGAATTAATATTGAATGTGTTATTAAAGATTACTGAAGATTTTTTGATGACCATATCGTGTTCGTTGCACTCACTAATTTTAGCTATTATTTACATCAATCTACTTCAATTGATTTAATATTTGCCAATTTAAATTAATTTCATTCTCTACACGTTGCAAAAAACCGATTTGAAAAAGAAATTAAATTACGTGAGTTCTGCTAGTAGTTTTATGACACTAATCAAACTGCCCCCTTAACTTCATGTTGAATGAAATAAATAAACAAATTAACAAATAACACAATTTGATTAATTAGTTGATCAAAAATAAATATATTAGAGTTCGATTCTCCACTTATTGTGACACCTTGCACGTTTTTTTTTTAATATTGTGCTTTATAAAATTAATTGAAAATTTTTACACTTGTACCCCAGTGCTAATCTTGAAAAAGCAATCGCAAAATTGATTAAGTTTCTGAATTCAAACTACGATAAACATTTGCAACACAATTTTTAAACATTGTCAATTATAGAATTTTAATTTAAACAAAACTAATCAATTATTAAAAAGAAAACTAGAAGTTATTTTTAAATGTAATGTAAAAGTTACAAAACTAAATAAATAAATATAGTGCATTAAAATTTAAATATATTTTTTTAAATTATAACGTGTTAGTATATTAAAAAAATCATTAATTAATTTTTAGTGGTGCAAAGTAGCTCTATCGTGTTGCTTTAACCAAAGAAACCGAATATTAGTATCGATTTAGTATCACAATTAATTAATTTTGTTTTAATAGGTTTTGAATTTATTTTAAAATAATACTATAGCTATAATATAATATGAACAACGCATAAATTAAGATAACATAATTCAAGAGACGATAGGCAAACAGATGTAAGATTATGTACTTATGTACTTTAAATTTGTGATGTATGAAGCCGCCTTTAAAACCAAATATAAGTGCATCCGGTTTGCTGAGATCATTAAATTGACTTAGAATAAATTATTTAATTATATCATAATTAATTGACGTTTTAAAGGTCGTTCAAACTCGAAATGGCTGCCAATTGCTACTACAAATTAATGCGGACATTTACTATTTATTTAGGTTTAGTTGGAGCCAAAGCCATTTGTCTTATTATTGATACTACATATTGTGTTTATAAGCACAGAATTATTTATTCAAATTTATCTTTATAAAATGCCGTAGTTAAACAAAGCACAGCACACTGCCAAGGTTTGTAGAATCAACAAAATTGTCTGTGCTTGACTTTTATTTACCCTGTATATAAATAAAAGTCAAGCACAGACAATTTTGTTGATTCTACAAACCTTGGCAGTGTGCTGTGCTTTGTTTAACTACGGCATTTTATAAAGATAAATTTGAATAAATAATTCTGTGCTTATAAACACAATATGTAATATGTTAGACAAAAAACGCACGGCTGAATAAGTTCGTTAATTTTTAACCGATTTATATGATTCAAAAGCTATGACCAACCAAGAGTTTAAATTGAAAATTGGCATTTAATTTACAACAAAATTGGCGGTTAAAAAAATACAAAATGCTCCTTTTGGCGTCAAAATTAAATTCTACAAAAAATCTGATTGATATGCAGTTTTTTCGAGTTTTAGACCCCAAAAACCCAAATACACAAAACTTTATAAAATTATATTATTTTGTTAAAAAACTACAAAAATGCTTATTTTTACCCAAAACACTGAGAAAATTTGTTTTTTGGATTTTGCAGCGTATAAGCAGAATATAGACAAAATTAAAAAAAAAAATTGCAATCTTTAAACTAAAAATGCAATTTTTTAAAATCTATGTTAAAAACGACTAAAAAAGTTTTATAAATGTTCATAAACCGAAAAAAACTGCAAATAAGTTTTATGATGTAGGGTACATCATGTGCTAAAATTGCTTATATATTAAATAATATAATATTTTAGTTTTTATTTAAAAAAAAAATACTTTGTAATAATAATATTTATATATGTATATTGATAATATTTGTGTAAATTTATCTACAACATTAATGCTCAAGTGTACCAACGCAACTTAAATCAGCTAATAAAACTATTTTTGTAAAAAGCATACCGTTATCCAAATAAAGCTACTTCAAATTTTTTTGATAACCTGTCTAAAAGTTTTGACAAACTTCTTTAAAGTAGTTATAAAAAACTAAAATAATTTTGTTAGAAGATTTTAATGTACATATTACTGAACAATTAAGTACACTTTGTAAAAAATGTACAACACTACTCGGCCTACAAACTATGATTTTTGATGCTTTTCATAATTTTACTCAACTTATTCTGCAACCTACCTATTTATTTGTAATTGATATTTTAGTAAACTAAGGTTATTAGATTCAGCATAATGAATTTTTTTTTTATAATTTTGATTTTGATACTTATTGCTTATGTTTTGAAAATCTATCACAAAAATTATTTAGAAAATGATCAAAAATAGTGTTGCGTTCTGTGTTATTAAGCCCAAACAAAAGGATTTGTACTAAATTTAAACAAAACAGATAGTTAATACAAAGCAAAAGCATTTAACAAATTTTTCAGTAGTTGTTCCAATCAAACTAATAAAGATTATAAAAAAACTTGTAAGAATTGTGATAAATTAATACAATCTAAAAAAGATAGAATAATTTGAAACAAAGCTATATAAATTTTTCAGCATTTTATAAACCACAAAAATATAAAAATCTAATATCACTTTTTCTTTTTCTTTAAAAAAAGCATATACATTTGCAAACAATTTGCAACTAATCTTACTTTTGTTACACGTAGTATTTGTTAGCATTGTTTATAATTATTAATGTACTGTATATGATGTTATTTACGTACATGTATTGTCTAAGAACCTGCAAGTTATTTACACATAGATCAAGTGAAAAAGTACATTGACAAGAAGTCATTGAAGTACTTTACAACTGTCTGAAGTTATTCACATATAGACTGAAAAAAGTCTTGGAGGTGTGTAAAACAAAGTACATTGGCATTGAGGTCAATGAGGTACTTGACAGTTGTAGCATACCAGGTACGCATCCAGATTTGGGGTTGTACTAGGCTGTGAAAGATGGTTATTTATACACTAGCACAAGGCCTTGGAGTTGTATGTTGACACCGTATTTGGCATTGAGGTTTTATACGTAACAGTCATTGGGGGTACGTTTGTGCACTGGCCTTGGGATTGCACAATAACTGCATAAAATTATCAAGCTTAAACAGGCCAGTTGAGTCATAAGGTTGTATGCAGGGCACATTACATTAGTAAGGAGCAGTTATAAACATACTGGTATTAGAGTATACCTTGGAGATGTGTTAATTAAGTGATTGATGTAATTGTAGAGATTGCGGTGTGACTACCAGTCATATGCTGCAGACAAATTATATGTTTGTTGAGTGCGCAAAACATATCACCAAGCCGGCACGAATAGAATAGAGTGGGGTGGGTATACCAGCTTGGAGCTAGGGTTGAGCGCGGGACGTACAAAGAAGTTTTAGTAACGTCGGCGCATTGAAAAGATACGGTCAAATGGTTTGACGGCAATAAATTGGTTTTTGAATTAGTAGTAATTAATTAGGAGACAACGTTCAAGCACGGTGTGGTGGATGGAAGGTTCAACGTTCGTTATATAAAAAAATAAAATTGTATAACTGGGCGTAACACTTTAAACAACATGTTGTCAAAATATATCTTTTTAAATTAAATACCAAAAAAGCATC
The DNA here is from genome assembly GCA_963932245.1 of Tachinus rufipes. Classification (NCBI taxonomy): domain Eukaryota; kingdom Metazoa; phylum Arthropoda; class Insecta; order Coleoptera; family Staphylinidae; genus Tachinus; species Tachinus rufipes. The sequence goes on along the minus strand of OZ010745.1, from coordinate 61,686,324 downwards.
AGGTATTGATCAAATTTAACCTACTAAAACATTAGCAAATAAAATAGATTGAGTTACTGAAAAATTCAAAATGTTCAACGTATACCTAAAAAAGTAGACAAGTTTGATTTTATAAATTATATATCAATTGCATTATTGTATAATCTGTCCAACATTGATTAAAAACAACCATTGTAAAGTTTTTAGAACACAATAACTTTATCTTAAATACTTTCCATAGATTTTTATCAAAACGTATAACAACAGATCTTCTGCTTTACAAATAAAATTCTACTTTAGACAAACATTGAAAGATTCTTGCAGTTGCTCTAAACAAAAGCATTTGATAGGGTATGGCATCCGAATCTTATTAACAAGTTCTATTGTAATAGTTTAGATCACAATCTGTAAATTTTAACAGTAGATAGCTTGACAACAGAAAATATTTCAGTTTGAATTGATAAACCTCAAAAACATAAATGCTGACGTTCTTCAAAATGTTGTTCTTTGCCGATTTTATTTTTAATTTACATCACATTTCTTAAAATAACTAAAAATTCTATTCATTGTTTTGCTCATGATAACACCCTTTATACCATATTGACCATATTGTAAATATGACAAAACTTCTTAAAATTAAATTTTTAGGTTAGCATTTCTAACATTAATAAACAAAAACCTTAAAACATTATCTGGGTACTCCCATCTTAAGTAAAATCCAAAGTATAATCAAACCAAATATTAAACTAAACAACAAAACTATATCTAAATCTTTTTTCAATTTGTCTTTTAAAGTTTACAATGTTACATTACTTTCCCTGAAACAACTGTGTTGTTGACATAGCTTTAAAGGTATCTAAAAAATAAAAATTTCATAATAGATTATTTTCACAACTTCTGCAGATATAAAAAAACTTATATACGTCTTTGTATTAAATATTGGTTACGGAAAAAAGCCTTTAAAACTACACTATCATTTCTAAATTCAAATTGTTTTCGATCTAAAATTGACTAATGACAGATATTTTACAACATTGGCGTAACGTTGCACATGCAATTTTATTTTTATAAACATTATTGAAACAAAATAATATATATATATATATATATATATATATATTGCCATCTAAGCAACTATTTACTTAAAAGTACAAAGCTTCCTTAAAATTCTAACAAAATATTTATTGACAGTTCAATGATGTAGGTTGACCAAAAGTTTTAAAAAGACATTTTTAACCGGACTATCGACACATAAAATAAGCTTTGAAATTTATTATTTCCAAAAACAAATTTGATTTTACTTGTTGAAATTCAAAAATATTTATATGTTGTTGTGACATATAAAGTAATTTGTAAGCACATTATTATTAAATATAAAATGTGAGAATGGAGACGTTGTAAATACTATTTAGACCTAGTATCCGATTCACCCACATTTTTATACTAAATGTAATTATGGTTATATAGACACTAATCATGTATTACAAAGAGTAAGTTGTTCAAGAATTACTTAACAATATAACTTTTAAAACATCCCAATAAAAACTATTTTAACTGGTACGTCAGGTGTTAAATAATGATAGAAAACCTTTTTTAAATTTAAAAGCAATCAGTATAATAAATGTGCAACATTTTAGTTAATTCAGTTATTGTAAATAAGGCTGTGTTTAAAAGCATATTAACACATCAATAATTAGTTTCTCTAGCTAATTACTCAAATAAAAAAAAACATATTTGAAATTGAACCAGAATGATGCAATTTTTGATTTTAACAAAATAAATTAATTTAACTGCACTCAAATGTGTTAGAAGTAGTCTAAAATTAAATTCTATGCTACTATCATTATTTGCATCTACTACCAATCAATTTCATTGTATTCATCAACAGTTTAAAAATGTAATTAAATCGTTTAAGAAAAAAAAAAAATTTCAAAACATATTTTATGTTTTTAAGTAATTTTTTTTTAATCTATTGTTTTGATTACATTTCCAAATCTTTTTAAATATATTACAAAATTTTGGTATAAAACTGTTGTTTTCTTTAGGTTGACCTCAAAACAATTAATTCTATTTCTTTTCAATTTGGCTTCTAATAAAATTTTGCTAAAAATAAATACACTGATTAATTTTTAAACTAAACTAAACAATAAATTTTACATAAAATCTATTAGAAAGAAATGAAACTCTGGTTAGAAATATTAGTGTATATAAACTAATTTTAACTTAGCCCATGGAATATGAGCGCAAGAAAAGAATTCTAAATCACGCAACAAAGCAAAGAATATTTTTGTGTATATTAAGTTGCCACTTTGACAATTTTATTTGCAAATAGTAGTGCATATGATTATAGCTTAATCTTTTTGTACTAATTTTCAAAACCAAATAAACTATTGTCAGCATATCAACTGTCCACTAAATTGCAATGTCCAAAGAGACACATTGTAGTCTAAAAACGCCAAAATACTACTTCATTAAAGATAATTTATTATCATCTGTGCCAATTACATCCCAGCTAAAAAATAAAAATTAAAACTGTATTATTTTTTAATTTATTCTAAAAAAGTGCCGTATATAATTTAAAAATTATATACTTATAAGCATACAAGAAAAAAGACCTTACAATTATGCTAAAAAACTCTTCTTTTGCGTAACAACTGCAAGGTGCATTAAGCACAAATTGTTTAGAAAGAAGTTAAGTCAATGAATGCGGCTTTAAGAAATTACAACATCTATCTTACAGACCCGACCTTGCCCCCTATTATTATCAGAACCTCTTTTCAAAACTCAAGAAACACAGGCGTTGCTTTTTATCGAAAACTTTGTGAAGTCGTGTTCTGCAAAACTACCAAAAGATTATTTTTTAGAATAAGTGTGTTAATGTTAATGGTTCTTACGTTAAAAAATAAAATTTGGTTGTCCTGTAACTTTTCATTGCTAGGTAGATATAATAAAAAACTCTTTTCAATTTGTAGATACTATATACCTATGTTCTATTTCAACAATATGCGGTTAACAACTAGAGGAGACCGTGTATAAACTTTTCATAGTTATTTATGCAAAGTTTTCCAAATATATTAATAGTATTAAAACCAACACCTGTAAATAGTTGGCTTATAATAAAATATTAATAAATTTATTTACTAAATTAAACATCATCAATCAACTTGAAATATTTGCAAGTATGATATATAAAATGCATTTGCAAAAGTAATAAAAAAATTCAATTACAGCTTAGTGTTACCGCCAGATACTAAACATAAAAACAGCTTCAATGTAGTAAATGCACTGAAATAATAACCAGCATCACATTAATACCGCTAGAACGATTCCGTATATTGCGCTTGGTTTATTAATTTTTAATGTATTTTTTGTATTTCATTTACATAAAGGTATTACTTATTATTAGGGTAGAATTAAATATTTTTTTAATTAAATAATGTTTGGTTACCGTGGTCATGCGTTTAATAGTCGTAAGGAGCATTTAATTTTTAATTGTTTTGTCAATGTGTCATACAAAAATTAAAATAATTACTAACATTAATTTAATTAATAAAATATTTAAGTGTTAATATATTTACAATACAATCATATTTTATATTATTAAACAAATTCTGCAAATAATCTTGGTTTTATAACCAATAATATTATTAAAACATTCAATACCAAAAGTATTCATCTATAATACTAAACCAATTCTAATTAAAAATTGTAATGCATTAGTTTATTTAAATTTATGTATACAATTTCCTGGATGTGAGAAATTATTTTTTCCTTTCGAGAATTAATCTATTTTACGGTTAATCTGCGAGTGAGTATATAATTAATGAAACGCACGCTTATAATGGCGGATGTAAGGAGGAAATAATTCTCATCGACTTGTGCCAATGCATTATATAAGCAGATCAATTCAATCCATTAATTATGCTAATTCCTATTTAATGGCAACGCTTCCGTTAGTCGCATACCTTCAATTTAGTAACAACAAATTTTATTATTATGAACACAACATTTATCGTTAATATTTTGTAAATGTACTATTAGTTTGTATAATTACTTTATTAACTCTATTTAGTTAATTAATAAATGAAAAAATAATCTTTTAAATGAAGTAATGAGTATCAATTTGTAGCACAAGGAAGTTTGCTGGTATTGTTTTCATAATACAGTTATGGATTTATCTTTATATAGTACATATAATTATTACATTCACGAGATTGAAAGAATCAAAACGGTTACTCGTATATACAAAAAAATGTATTCATATAGCAGGTTTGTGGCACAAAGCAAGTGAATTTTCATTATGTTATTCATCCATGCAATGTGCAAACACATCAAAGCCGAATGCAAAATTTGCAGTAGATTAATTCAATTGTTAATGGATATAATCCGTTTAACATATGGCGAACAGTCATTCTTGTAGAGAATTCACAATGGTATTATATAAATATACAAAAATATATAGATTCATTAAATAATTTATGTTTATTATTTTCACATGCTATAATCTCAAGAAATTTATGTAAATATGTTTTAAATAAAATTTCTGAGATGATGTTTTACATAATATATTATGATGAGATAGAAAACATATTTTTAAACTAAAGTTGAACACTGTTAACTACATTTGATGTTTCAGATGTAATGCAAATTCCTAGTATATCAAAAGTTGTTATTTAAATAACAATGGAAAGAACTAAGTTTGTACACTAGTAAAACATTCAAAACCTGCAAAAGTTTAATCTACCCTGCAATGAGTTACATTGAGCTGACTAATTTTTGCCCGTGTGTCTAAGAAATAAGTATGTATTTTCTTCCCGTCTTAGCTCAATAAATTTTAGTGATTTAAAGCAAGCACAACGGTATTTTTTATTAAATTACACCCTGCAGTATAGTATCCTATTTATTATTAAGTATTTAATAAGCTGAACAAAACTGCAAGGCAAAAGTTTTTGACAACATATAGAAAGTTTTTGAAGTAGTGAAACAATCTTAGGCTAAAGTTTACATTGTTAGATAAACAATTAAAATTTGACATCTGAAACACTGGTAAAAAAATTCTAGGTTTACCAATTCAAGATTGCTCATTACCTCAAAAAGCTAGGAAAGGTTTGGAAACTGGCTGATGGCTACCTCACAGACTTTTAAACAATAACAAAACCGATTGTGTTTAAATTTTTACTGAACTGCTGCAAAGAAATGAAAAACCTTGACATTAGAGATGAGCTCTGTCTATTGTTCAAAAACGTAATCATCCACTGAGAGATTGTCTCAAACGGCATCTGTATTTGGTAGAATGAAAATGATGAGCAGCAACAGTGAAAAATACAATCCAAAATAAATCTATTGAAATTTTTTTAAATGTATTTGTATATTTGTATTTGTTTTGTTTTGGTAAATAAACACATACGTAAAATGTAGTTATTTTTGCACATACTTAATATATTGAGACAAAATGAATTACATATATAATTTAAGTAGGCAAAAAAACCTCTGTCCATAGCCCGTTTCGAATTAACCATTTACTACTACTACTAATTTAGGTATTTGAGTTTATTTATTTTTTTAAATATTTTTTAAATTTTAATACTAAGTAATTATCTCTAATTAACAAAACAAAGAATGAATCTGAAGAAATAAAAGAAGAATATTACGAGCAACTGCAAAGAACATATGACACGATCATAAAAAAGAATAAAAAATACATCATAATTTTAATGGGAGATCTAAACGCAAAAATTGAAAACAATAATAAAAAAAGAGAAGCAATAATGAAGAGACATGGAATAAGGAAAATGAATAAAAATGGAAAACTGTTTACAGATTTTTGCTTGGCCAATAATTTGCTAATAAAAGAAAGCATGTTTCCACGTAAAGAGATACATAAAATTACATGGAACGGCCCAGATGGAAAAACAAAAAACCAAATAAATCACGTAACTATTGACAAAAAACACAAAAACTGCTTGAAAGACGTAAGAGCCTCTGTTTGAGAGGAGCACATCTAGGGTCAGATTAAGTAATGGTAAGAGCCAAACTCCAAGTTAAACTAAAAACATACCAAAAATCAACACAGGCAATAACAAGATACAACGTGGAAAATAGCTTGCAAACCTACAAAGAAAATATGATAAAAACAGCAGAAAAAACACTTGGTAAAAAAAAAACTGCAAAAAATGAATGACAATGAAAACATGGAATTTAATAAAAAAACGGTCAAAAATTAAAACTAAAATTCTACGCAAAAGTGAGAAAGCTAAAATAAAGGAATAATAAAAATGTACTGGGAAAAAGACAAAAAAATAAATAAAAGTGCGAGAGACAATAGAAGACAGCAACAAAGAGAATTAAAGGAAACAGCAGAAAAAACGGCAAGACTAAATGGTTTGAATACCTTATAGGGTATTATAAAAATAACAAGAACGCTAGAATGAGCAAAAACACACAACGTAAAAGATAAAAATGAAAACATGCTTAAAACAAAAGTAGAAATAGTAAACAGGTAGTTAAAATTTTTCAAAACAATATACACACAAGAACAGAACCTAACACATCAAAAGACAAAGTCAACCAAAAAATTACAGGAAGAGATAGAAATGGCAATTCACGAGCTAAAAAAACGATAAAGCATCAGGCATGAACAACATACAAGCAGAACTAATCAAAGCTGGAGAGAAAACACGTGTAAAAGCGCTACATCAACTACTGGAAAAAATCTGGGAAGAAGAAAAAATACCAAATGAATGGAAGAAAAATACAATATCAAAACTACCCAAGAAAGGAGACAAAAAGGTATGCGACAACTGGAGAGCTATTACAATTCTAAATACCACCAGCAAAGTTCTCACTTAAATTATACTTAATAGAATAAAAGAGATTGTCAAAAACAAATTACCAACTATTCAAACGGAATTTAAAAAAGGAGGTCATGTATCAATCAAGTAAGCACCTTTAGGATAATACTAGAGAAAGGGAACGAGTGGCAGAAAGAGATGCACATAAGATTTGTAGACTTTAAAAAAGCATTTGATAAAGTAAATTGTACAAAAATGTGGGAGATATTAAAAGAATACAGAATACCAAATACATAAGAATAATAAAAATATTATACAAAAACTATCAAGCAAACTTAATATACAACTGCCAAGTCTTACAATAAATGAAAAGAAACAGTTACTTTAAGTTCAAACTTGACAGACACGACGGACATAATACTGAACGGAAATAGAATGGCATTAAAGAAGTGACATACATATCTAGGCTGCATACTGAACAAACAAGGTGGTACACAAAAAGACATCCAAACAAAAATAATAAAAGCTCAAAATACATCAACACATTAAGGAAACTATGGTCCTAAAAAGAAAACTCGAATAAGACTAAGATACGCATTTTTAATACAAATGTAATAAGCGTACTTCTACATGGTTCCGAAACATGAGCACTGAACAAATGTTAGACAACCCAACTACAGACATTGTAAACAAATAAGTGCAAAAAATTTAAACAACAAACTGTGGGAGTATGCACAACTAGAATCAGTAGATAGCGTAATAAATTAAAAAAAAGTGAAGATGGTTGGGACATACACTTTAAAAATCAAGAACAGACATAACCAAACATGCTCTGGAATACACAATTAGAGAAAAAAAAAAGATAACCATTGCTCACATGAAGAGAATGATCACCAATGAATGTAAACAGATGAACATAACATAAAATAAAAGTGCGCGCACAAAACAAAACCAAATGGAAAAAGTTTGTGCAAAATATGTGACATTAGACATTAATCATAATTATAAATTCAACTCTAGTTCGAATCAACATCCCGTCATAGAAACGACCTAGAGCCTCCAAACAATATTCTTTTTGTGGACAATATAAAGTAACTGTTAAAAATAAAATAAAATAAGACAAGCTTACAATGCAGAATGAAACGTCAAATTAATCGGGTGTTCTTTTATCCTATTTGGTGTATTATTACAAGTTCCAAAATTTGTTAGTTAGTGTTTCAAACTCATGCCGCAATAGAAGAATACGTAAAGTGGCGTATAAACTACAGTGTGAAATAAAATTAAGCATTACAGAAAAACCAAAAATATCCTAAATAAAAAAAGAAGTTCTGGTCCTCCAAAACTAGTTTTTAATAAAAACAAAAAAAATATTAGTAAAACTATGTAAAAAAGACAAATGAAATACTTTAAAGCAAATTACGGCTAAATAGAATCACAAAACTACATGTTTGTTTTAGTGTTTTAGTAGTTTTGTCTAACCCAGCCTTCTAAAAAAAATTATTAAAAATTTATTCATGTTTGAAAATTAAACTATCTAAAAAAACAAAATATTTTAAGAAAGCAACAATTTAGAAAAAAAAAATATGAAGAACTGGTGCGTTACAAATAAGCTTACACTAAAAGAGTTTAAAACAATGACACTACAATTCCAATGTGCCGGTGGTTTGAAAAGTTAAAAAACTGCCGAATTTTTAGGCTTTACACATATTTTGGCAAAATCATTTAGACTGCTTAGAAATTAAATTATTAAAACCCATCTATTTAATGTAATGTAGCTAAAGTAACTTTATTTCCACTCAGTTATGGAATACGCTATTGAAGTATAGAAAAATGCAGCAAAAATGGTTTGAAATACGATGTACACTGCAAGCCACTTTTCAAAAAGCATAGAATCCTAACCGTGATTTCGGCATTTATATTTGCACAAATTGAATATGTTAAAAAACATGAACAGAAATATATAAAAAAAAAATTTATCAAGTAAACATTGTCTAACCAAAAACAGAAGACTCCAGATTTATCTACTTAATAAAATCCTAATAAAAATTATGAGTGTCCCACAAGGTAAAGTGATAAAACTATTAATATTTTTTCTAGTTTATATTAATGACATTGTTAATTTAACACCTCATAGAAATATATTTAGTTATGCCGTCATTACTATAAAACAATTAGGTACAAACTGTTAAATTATCTGCTACAGTTTTGAATAGATTGAAAACATGGTTGGACAAACTTACAAATGTAAATTTGTTTACCAAACACAAACATCTACATTAAAAATCTAATTCAGTAAAATATCTTGGTATAAAAATTAACAAAAGCCTTAAATAGAAAATACATATTAAAAGCTAATTGGTAAAATTTGTAAAATAAAATATCTAATTAATAAAACAGACAAAAAACTATCATACAAAAACAAAAATCATTGTATACAAAAGCTTAATTGAATCATTATACGTTAAGGAATAGAATTTTGAGGATCGCCGTATGACAACACAATAGCACCACTGCAGATTATGCAAAATTACTTAACCAAATGTTTATTTAAAAAAAAAGCTTCTATTCAACAATAAGTCTATAAATAATAAATTTTAAAGCAATAACAAAGAGTTCACATTCTTATAGTATAAAACAAACTTAAATGTAAAATTACTGATACACATATTAACTTAAATTAAAAAAAAACATCTCTTATATAGTGTTTTCCAATAAGAGGTTTTATTTTGAAATTAAAAAAAACGGTTTTTTTTTTAAGAAAAATCAATAAATGTTTATTTCATTGTAAAAAGGAAGGTATGCCATTAACATTTGAAAACGATATTAGTTAAATGGCTGCCACGGTTACGGTTGCAGTACCACATTCTTTTTATAAAATTTTCCATGACCAATTTATACATTTGTGACTGTATGTCCTCGATAACTTTACAAACTCCATCTTAAAGGTCTTGAATCAATTTTGGAGCATTGACCTAGCCATTATCATTTACGTGGCCCCAACAAAAAAAGTCTAAAGTTGTTAAATCACAAGATCTCGTGGCCAATTGTGATCACCTCTTTGAGAAATAACACGGTCAGGAAACTTTTCTTGCAAAATTGCGATTGTTTTGTTGCTTGTGTAGCACGCAGCGCCGTCTTGCTAAAAATAAACGTCGTCCACATCAATATCTTCCAATTTCGGTCATAAAAAATTATTAATCATAGCTCGGTAGAGCCATCCATTATTAACGTAGCCTAAAAGGTGAAAATAGGCTTCATCTGAAGATAATTTTTCGATAAAATTCCGGATCATTTTGATGCATTTGAAAGACTCAATCAGCAAAGATACGCCGTTTATGGTGATTGACAGGCTTGAGTTCTTATGTTAACTGAACTTTAAAAACCTTAAGTCTTAAGACTTTATGTAAAATACGGTGTAATGTCCAGTGCCGTAACTAGCTTCTGAAACGCCCTTTGCAAAAGCATCTCTTGCACCTTCTTCCCTCTGTTCACAGGGGAGCTTCAAGTAAATCGTTGCGTTTTTGTTAATTTTTTTGCTAGCAAATTTTTAATTTTTCCCTTTAACGTTTTCAAACTCTAAAATTATGAAATTATGGTAGTTTCTGCGCCCCCCAAACCAAACAGCGCCCGACGGCACCGCCCTAGTTACGGCACTATTAATGTCGTTTGTGGAATGTCTAATTTCAAAGATCGACAAGGAATCGATAAACCTTTTTTTAACACTACGGGCTACATCAGCAATATTCTCATATGTTCTTAAGCGATGCACACGGTTTCGATTCTTCACATCACAAACTTGTCCCAACAGCTCAAATTTTTCCACTAGGTTTACTATTGCCGGCCGAGAAGGTGCTTTACAACGACCAAAAAGTGCTTTAGTTTTGCGAACTGTGACTGAAATTTTGTTACCATTTTTGTAGTGAATTTTAATAATTTTAATGCGTTGTTGAAGCGTGTATTGTTCCATTTTTAATAATGGCGTTGTTTTTACTTGTCAAATGTCAAAAGATAATAGCTTCAAAATTTACAGCTGCTTAAAAAGCCTGCTATTCAAAATAAAACTTTTTATTGAAAAACCCTTTATAAGACCAAATTTATATAATATATATATTAAGATAAAGCAAATAAACAATAAACTAAAATTAATTTATTATTTATTTAATTGTCATTTAACAAATTAGAAAAAATATTGTAATAAAATTGTTTTTATTTTGTTTACTTTGTAATGTATAAACTGTTTTTGTTTTTAAATTTTTAGTTAAAACTGTTTTAAATATTTTTTTATATTTATTTTTATTATTTGTCTTACTTGATTTTCTATGTTTTATTTAGCAATAACAAAATTCTAACGACGCACACGAGTTCTAAACTCAGGCGTTATGCCAATTAATTCTGTTTCTAAGATAATGTAAATTATTAGCATAATATATGACAATTTTGGCATCAAAAAATAAAAAATTAATATTAATTATTGATTAAATAATTACAATTTCAAAAAAACCAATTTTTATTTAGTTTAGTTTTAAATCACTATAAAGTTTGTTCAAAATATCTACCGTTGTTTTCAAATCTTAAGAGAGAATTTAGTTGCTCTACTTAATATATCATTGTCATTCCAAATTAAATTTGTTGCCTCAAAAATGCGTCTCCTAAGATCATCAACAATATTTGATAGTGTTTGTCATAACATTTTTTTCATATAGTTCAATAAAAAATAAAACTTCACGCTACACAGTTGTACAGAAAGTATATATGTTATGATTAAAGTTTGCACTTGGTTAGAATACAAACTAGTATACAAGGTGATCCATAGTTAAACCGTCAAATGTTTATAGCTGATTTTTTACGTTAAAATAAAACTTGTTTATACTTAAATATACTTTCAAATATGCGTCTCTTCCAAGCTAGAGTTACTACAACTTAAAAATAAAATGCGTGCAATCATTTATGTTTTTTTTTTGTTTTTGTGTGTCAAACTTTAACAGCCAATAACAATTCTCTGGGGGAATTGATTAATTAAGCTGTAGTGCATTTTAAGTGTGGCTTTACCATTTTTACTTTGTCTGAGGTTAGACTATCCGCCATTTTACCAGTCTTTCTTATGTCTGCAATAGGTTTTACATAGTGCTCATACAATTCTCATGCAATTGCTCAAAAAATTTTTTTTTCCAGAGCTCTCTAATACCGTCCTCATTCCAAATCATTTCCCAACAATCGACCTAAGTCGTCTTTTGATATGACAAGATAATGATCAGTTCCATATTCAGCTACACGTACCGCTTGAAGCATTTTCGTTCACTCTATGTATGGTGACAATACTATCCTAAAACTTTTTATTATTCAATTCTTATCCGTTTTGTAATAAATGTAATAAAGCAAAACGCATTTTCTTATTTTGTTTTTTTTACTCTAACTCAGTATATTTCGAAATAAATTTATAAACAAAAAAAGTTGAAATAGAAAACAGCCCTAAAAGTTTGACGGTTTGACTATAGATCACCATGTATAAAGTAATTAACTGGCTAGTTATTTTATTAAAAAGTAAAAATTTAATTAAAATAACTATAGTGATTGATTAGTTTATAATGTAACCAGCTAGTTCATAAATTATTTATCTATTTTTTTTATATTCATTATTTAATTTGTATATTATTTATTGAAAAAAAGACTTTAAATTAATACACTAGTTTATAAACTAGCTAAGTAAGATACGTGGTTAATGTATAAACCACAATAAAAGTAAAGTAAGTCTGTTAGATTATCAACATGACAAATCAAAAATTGGTTTTTTGTTACACTTCTGTCCAATTTCGGTAATTTTAACTATGTGACTTTTAAAACGACAAAGTTAGTTTTATTTTGTTAAGTAAAATATCAAAATTTATAAGTTTAACAGTTAATATAAAATAAACTATAATACATATTACATTCGCCTTGTAAAATATACTTATTAAATAAATATGATCATTTACCATTTATGTAATGTCTACTAACAATATTTATATTTATGATAATGTGTATATAGTATCTATAAAAATTATAAAAGATTTAGAATAGAAAGAAAAAGTTTCTCTTGAGACAATCGACAGAAATCGTGTGACTTATTTTATGATGATAATATTACCAAATATTTTTATTGCACATAAAAAACCATCATTGGTACTTTCAACTTTGCTTATTTATTTACCTTAATTTGCTTGTTTTCAGCCATATAATCTTGCATATTTATTATTTGAATTGAAACTAATAGGAATAATACAGAAACAAAAACGGAAATTCAATTACATTAGTACGGCTATAATAGTTAGAAGAAAATTATAATTTGTCAAGCATAGAATGCGAAGAATGCTTTACTTCGTATAGCAATAGCATTTATTGTAATTATTTATTTGTACTACCGTTGGTGTAGAAATAGATAAAGCAAATAAGGTATAATTTTCAAAAGGAAACAACAATTTATTTCTAAAATTAAAGGTATTTAATAGAAAATTGGAAATGTAGTTATGTGAACAAAATCGTCATAAATTAGAATATAATAATACCCATTTTATGATGCGTGTGTAAAAGTATTTATTTTCTATAATTAGAATACACGCTATAATTTATGATGAAATTAGCAAGTTTTCAAACAAAATATTACAACTTTAGGTATCTGTTTATTGTGTATGTGTTTGTAGCAAAATGCCAAGCACATTTAATATTTTATAGATGAAGAATTACAATTAAAATTACTTTAGAGAAATATTTATGGCGTGTCAACCATAGAGTTGGACAAACTTTTAACTTGGCGTGCTACTCCTGAATGCTTTGCATGTTGCTATGGCATATCTATTGATTTTTACGATAGAGTAAAAATATCAATCTCACTTTACAACTTATTTGAAAAGCTGAAATTACATAGAAAGTTTTAATTAGCACTCTAAAATGTATATTTATATTAACCATAAAAGTTATATGCGAATCTACTAATAAGTTTATAATTGGGTTCGTTGCAAGATATTTTCATATAGAATCCTCATTTCAGTAAATTAACTTAAACAGTGTAGCTTGTTTAATCGGCACTATCAACAGTACTCATTGCATAAGCAATTAAATATAAAATATATCAAAATTGAAATTATAATTATCGTATCAACCTCCTTATATACTTTATACATTAATAATTATCTTCTCCAGCAATCACTTTGTCTATTTAAGGATGCTAAAAATAGTAAGAGTGCTAGCAGGATGTAGGAAACGAATATTAAGTGGATCGTATAAAACGATTTAATAATGTTAGTAAATAACTGGTTCATATTATGAGTTTGAATATATTAAAAAAAATATTTAATCGACAATAAACATTGCTAATATATTAAACATCAATATTTAAGCGCATTAAATTTTATTTATCTAGCTGTTCTTAATGTCTTCAGAATTGTTTGCTTTTTACTGATTTCATCTGTATAATTATACGTTCTTAAATTGTCATTATCTAAGACACAATTTTGTATAAAATGTTGTATTTTATTAATTTCGAATAAAGTACATTTAGTTGTTTGTTGTTAATTTCACAACTGTATCATCAAAATAGGTTATGTTTGCAAAATAGAAAACAATATAATCAGATGATAAACGTACTAATATAATGCAGCTAATTAAAATTTCACATAATTAAAAAAAGTGTGGGCAACTTGTTGTTCTAAATTTAAAAGTATATTTGTTGTAATTTTTTTTCCAAACAAAAGTTATAGATTGTTATTATTATAAGCAAACATAATCAAAATATTACAATTTTAGATACTTATTACATTATATAGACATAATGTTATAATTTGTGTAGCATAGATAAATTTATTATACCAAATTTGATTTTGAATATCGTAATTATTAAATTTGGGTTTATGTTAAACCTATTAAATATTTATTTAAGTTTAGTAATGCATACAATCTATATCTAAATGAAACTTACTTATATTTGAATAATATCCATATTGCACATTTCCTTTAAAAACAATTACTTCCCGCGCACTATTTATGTATTCGCACAAAACCACATGTTCTTCAGACCATTCAGAAATCTAAAGCGTGATACGCATGGCTACCGGCTAAGGTACTACTGATGGTACGGTTGAAGATGATGTCTTTCAGACCATGGGCAATCTCCGGGGGACTTCACTCGACCGTACAAAACCCCGTCAAACTACTTTGTATTGAATTCGTTTATTCATTATTTTACATAAGTACTCTTTATTGAACTTAAATAAATAATTTTATTAATTTATAATTTTAAAGAAAATGATATTGAATTAATTAACACGTAATTAAATTATATGAATACGTTTTTGGTATAATCCAAGGTATATGGGAAGCAATATTATGATTTATAATTTTATTGTTTAGATGTGAATTAACATTATTTACAAATTAATAGTATAATATTACAAAATGAAGTAAAAAGAAATTTTACTTTTTATCATACATTTACAACTTCAAGAAAAACTATAACAACTATTATTTTAGAAAAATATCTTAGCACAATAAAAAGTCTAGAAAATTTGGGCACTAATTAATACTTTTAAAATTTAGACTTTCAACTAAAAATTTTATTTCAGAATTATAAACAATTAAAAATTTTGGATTTTCTTGTATTTTGTTATTATAAATTTTATTTGTTAAATTGCGCAAGTTGTACACTCAAAATATTGCGCCCTTAATTAATTTATAGTATGGCTATGTTGATGTATAATGTTTTAATAAATGTGGCAATTCTAAAACGGTAGAGTAGTGGATGGATGGAGCAACTCCGTTTATGTCAACTTTTTAAGAAAAACAAAAATCTATTAAAACTATTTTACAACATATTTTTATATATTAAAAAGTAGTTTACTACAAAAGACACATTTTGCGTCTATTTCACTATTTTTAGTTAAATATGGAAAAGTTCCTTTGTTTTGTTCCGGATATGTTTTTATATTAAATCAAGATTATTGGCGTAGACTAGTCGAATAATAGGAAGTACCACAAATATAGACTCTGAAATCTTCTTTTTGTATATTCATGTAACTGCATGGTTTTTACACTAGTAGCCCCAGTTTGCAGCACATTTCGATATTGCGAGACGTCATAGTTTTGCCCTACCCAAGGCAAAATGTCAAATCATTCAGTACATGGGTCCTGCTGCGTTCTGCATAAAACTAAATCGAATGAGATTTATTTACTTAACAAAAGAATGCTGTAAAACTATCAAAAAAAACTTTAAAAAAATTAGTAGACATTAGTTGAGCAATGTTTTATTATTTAGTCATACTGATTAATAACAAGGTATATACCCAGAATGTCTGAAACCAACAGTTATTATACCCATATTTAAAAAAAAATAAACAAATTCTGGAAAACTATAGACCTATAGCATTACTATCTATTATAGCTAAGATAGTCGATAAAAGTATCTATGAACAAATACTCAAAAATGTGGAATCACATAATATTATAAATACTAGACAATATGCATTCCAAAAACAAACCGGTACAAGTTCTGCGCTTACAGACATAATCCACAACATCAATAACGCACTCGATTCAAGAAAAAAATGTCTTACAGTATTTATAGACATGCAGAAAGCATTTGATAATGTATGTAAAGAAAAATTATTACAAAAACTAGAAAAACTGAGATTTCGTGGAAAAGAACTAGATTAGAATTATTAATTAGAAGTTTTCTAAAATACAGAACTTTACAAACAAAGATCAATAACATACTAAGTGCAGTAAAATATAGCGACTACGGTATCCCACAAGGTGGTGTACTTGCACCACTTTTATATATCTTATATATTAATAATATATTTGAATTCAAACTAAATGGAAAGCTATACATATACGCAAATGATACAACTCTGATACATACAGAAATAAACAAAACAAAATTGCAACACGAAGTACAAGAAGATTTAAATATAGTTAGTGACTGGTACAATAACAATCTTCTAACAGCTAATAAACACAAAACAAATTTTATGCTAATAACACAAAAAAAAAGAAGAACATACTAACTACCTTGGAATCACAATTACCAATAATCTAAAATAGAATAAACACGTACAGAACCTTATGAAAAAACGAACACAATAGCTATAGGAGCTCTATACAAAATTGCCAACTTAACTACACAAAAAACAAAAAACGTTATTTATAATGCAATCTTTAGTTCACAAACTAACTACATGATGACCAAATGGTCACAAATCAATATAAGAAACATAGACAAGTTACAACGACAACAAAATAAGACAATAAAAGCACTATATCAAATGGACAAACTAACACCTACAATTGAAGTTCATAAAAAACAAACCAACTAACAGTAAAAAATAAAATTTTACAACAATGTATTATTTTAATAAAAAAAATACAACTTGGACTAACTAAAACAGAACTAAAATTAACAACTAGAAAAGAAATTCATACACACAACACACGAAAAAAGGACACCTTAACATGGAAGTAAATCGAACAACATCAAAAAATCAAACTTTAACTGTCAAAGGCATTAAAGAATTTAACAATATACCAGAAGAAATCAAAAATATATGCTCAATAAACAAATTTAAAATCAAACTAAAACTATATTTAATGGAAAAACAAACATGAATTCAATATACAATATTAATGCACACACACAAGATAAATAAATTTCCAATACCAGGCCCCTGAAATCCGTACGGATAGATGGCGGTACTGCTGGAATATTACAATTATTTTATTTATTTAATTTTAAAATGAAATGTATATATGTATTAAAAATAAATTTATTAAAAAAAAAAAGAAAAAAAAATACATTAAATTAATAATTCTATTAAAAATAACAATTTTAAATTTTACCGTCAAAATCAATAAACAAAAGACATCTTAAATCGCATAAAAAAAGTCCAACATGCAAATAAAATAAAATAATTTTTTTTCTGAAATTCACAAAAATATAAAACAAACAAAACATAAAAAAATAATTTATTTCAACATTTGTTCGTTAAATGAAATAAATAATCAAAAGTAATGACCAATCATAATTTTAAAGTTGTTTAAACTTATCAAGGAAACCTTAAACTTAAAATATTAGGTTATCATAAACTGGTGTTAAAAATGCGTAGTTTAAGTGTTGGGAATATCACGCTTTTTGTCGACGCGGTTAAACCAACACGTTTGGTATATGTGACGTTAGTTGTGGACAAAAACTGGCATATAGCAAAAAGAAATTAGTGCGCGCATGGTGCTGCTAAATTATTAATATATACAAACATACTTAACAACTCTGTTCTTTTTGGGGTAGGCAGTAACACTATACAATAACACATTTTGGTTCTCTACTTGTCTCTATTTTTTTTAACTACCATTATTAAACATTTTTTCAGGTATACAAAAGCATTCACCTGCTCTAAGCGCTTAACGTTTAACCCAATTCTACAATCACTGTCTATTTCGTACTTATTTAAAAAGATTTAATTTTAGAAATTTTATCTATAAGATATTTAAATATTTATATTAATATTATTTTTTTTGTTTCTACAGGTTTAACTGTCTGTTATACTTTTCGTTTAATATATTATTCAATTATAGGGGATTTTAATTTTTTGTCTTTAAATTGTTTAAATGAAACGACCAAGATTTTACACTATATTATATATACTAAACTCTTTTATAACGTTTTGTCTGTTCACTGGATTATATGCTTTTTTTAAATCAACAAACGCCCAGTACACTTTATTTTTTTACTACTATACATATCTCAATCATTTGTTGAAGTGTACAAATTTGGTTCATAATGGGTTGCATGCACTAGCTGGCACAAAACCCCACTTCTAAAATTTTCTTAGTCGTTATTGGTTAAAAATGGTTAAAAAAGTTCCACACTATGCATATTTTAAACTTTTTAACAAATTACCTACCAAAATTAATAAACAGTCATATTTATTTTGACATATTTTCTATAGTGTGCAACTACGTTTTGTTTTTATAAGCTATGTGAGTACATCTTGTAAAAATACAGATCATTATTATACATTAAGTCCAACTGCCGTTATCTTTGTACAAAAAAACAATAACAGCATTCATTTTCAATCATTTCGCGCTGTCAGTTTTTTAAAACACAAATTGAATAAACCAATTAATCTATTAATAACAACTCTATCTACAACCAAGGGATTAGCATTACTTAACAATTTTTTAGATTTTGACATTTTGTTTTTGGTTGGATTATCCGCCGTTTTCTCTAGTCTTTCTTTTGTCTGCTATAGAATTTACACTGTTTCTATACAACTGCTTAAAATATTTTCTCCAGCTCAGTCTAATACAGTCCTTATTCCAGATTATTTTATACGATTATTTTGAATTGCACAACCCTTCTCACTCCACACATTTTATGAACAATCAACTATTTTTACTTTTATTCTCTTCTACACATTTTTATCATTTCTTTTGAGTTTTATTATTTTTACTTTTAACAGTTTAGTTTTATTTTGCACTTTTGATATGACACAAGATAATGATTAGTTTCACATTTAAATTCATGTACTGCTTGATTATTTCTAATTAAACTTTTTAATTTTTTATCATACACCACAAAGTCAATCATAATTTTGGACCCATATTCTATGTTTACATGTAAATTGGTAGTACAAACTGCTACCAATTCTTTGCCGTTTGTGTTTACTCTATTATCACTATACTAATAAAATTCCAACCATAATTCCTGAAAATAACTTCTCTCAACAAACTAATGACATCGACCCGGAAAACTAAATTATTTCCAGCAGGATATGAACTTATATTACCAGAATGTTAATGGCATAAAATCTAAAACAAATACATTTTACAACTCACTTGAATCACAACAGTATGATATTGTAGCTCTAACTGAAACTTGTTTGTCTCCGGAAATTAATAGTAGCGAAATATTCTCCAACAACTATTTTGTTTACAGAAATGACAGAAATAAATCTGGTGGTGGATCACTGGTTGCAGTTAAAACTACAATAAAAAGTGAAACCCTCATACTCAATTCACCAGTATCAAACATCAATATAGCTGGTAGTAGAATTTATATTAAAGGGTCTTCTTATGATATCTTATCTGTGTATATACCGCCATCTGCGCCAAGTGAAAACTATCAACTTCTTTTTGATTATATAAGTACGGTGATAAATATGGATAATTGCATAATTTGTGGTGACTTTAATCTACCTCACTATATTGAATACATAAACAATCCTGCTCAAAAGACACTTCATTTAGAACCAGTTATAAACTTTTCAACTTCTAACCATCTTAAACAAATCAACTGTTTTCCAAACTACATGAACAGGCTTCTAGATTTAGTCTTTGTAACCAATAATCTTTGGTATGACATCAACAATTGCGAATATCCACTAGTACGCGAAGACAAATATAATCCAGCTTTGCAAGTTGTTTTTAAATTACACAGCACCACAGTTCCAAAATTCACTAGAAATACATCTAACCCTAAATATAATTTTAAGAAAGCCAATCTAAACGAGCTGTATAGTGAACTTTGCAATATAAATTGGTCTGACGTTTTTATATGTAATACTGTCGATTCTGCTTGTAGGGCGTTTTATACAAAGCTTTATAAAGTCATTGATGTTTATGTTCCAAAATATGTATGTGTGCAAACAAATTCATATCCTAAATGGTTTAATACTGCTATCATAAATGACATTAAACTTAAGAAACGATATCGTAGAAATCTACACAAGCACAAAACTGAGCTAAACAAACGAAACTTGAGAGTTTTAGAAAATCGACTTAAGCAAAACATAAACTTAGTTTATCAGAAATACATCAGTGACAGTGAATCTATGATAAAAACAGACCCAACAAAAGTTTGGTCTTTTATTAACAATCGTAAAAATAATTCGCGAATACCTGGAGTGATAAAAACAGATGAGAAATACTTCAACACCGGAGAAACAATTGTTAACGCCTTTGCCGATCATTTTGAAAAAGCATATTTATCACGTAATAATCTAATTTATACTCAAGTATCAAGTCATAAAACATGCATGGGAGACTTTACAATATCAAAAGAACTAGTTGCAAAATATTTCAAACGTTTAAAAACGCGTTACACAACAGGCCCAGATGGAATTCCAGAATTTTTAGCAAGAGACTCCGCATCAATTGTTCTAGACCCTCTTACTCATATATTTAATCTTATATTAAAAACCGGAGTTTATCCAATATCTTGGAAAAAAGCAAAAGTCACTCCAATTCATAAAAAAGGCAACAAAGCTGAAATCGGTAACTACAGACCAATCTCGTTACTTTGTAGTTACAGCAAAGTATTTGAAAGTATCCTTTCTGATCATATATATATATATATATATACATCCGTTTCTAGTCAATTGAGCAACAAACAACATGGATTTGTCAAAAAGAGGTCTACATTTACTAACTTGTTGTGTATTACTGAAGAAATTTCTTCTAACATGGATCAGCTGCTGCAGACAGATGTAATATATACGGATCTCACAAAAGCGTTTGATCGTCTACCACATGACATTCTAATAAATGCAATTCAAACATTTGATATCTATGGAAATGTTGTTGAAGTGTTGAAATCCTATTTGCAAAACAGAACACAAACTGTAAGCTACGAAAACTACAATTCTAGAAGCTATACCAGCTTGAGCAGGGTTCCTCAAGGTTCAAACCTAGGTCCACTGCTTTTTATTCTATTTATGAACTCTGTTGGTGATAAACTTGACTGTGATATTTTAATTTATGCGGATGACTTAAAACTGTATAAAGTGATAAGAACAAAAAATGACTGTGATATTTTACAACGTAATTTAAGAGATTTTAGCGTGTGGTGTAGTAATAACTTATTTGAAATTAATGTTGGTAAATGTTTTGTAATGTCTTATACTCGTAATTGTAATCCGATTATATATGATTATAATATAGACGAGCAAGCTGTTACACGCACGAAAGAAATTAAAGATCTTGGAGTTATTTTTGATGACAAACTTACTTTTAATTCTCATATTAGTTCTGTTGTAAATGATTGTTCTAAATTAATAGGATTTATTATGAGAACAACTAAAGATTTTAACTCTATTGATGTATATATGTGTTTGTACAAATCATTAATTATGTGTAAATTGGATTACTGTGCACCAATCTGGATTCCGTTTGCACAGAAATATCTTAAACAAATCGAGAATGTTCAACGAAAGTTTTTAAAAGCTTTGCATTATAAAAATACAAGAATATATCCTGAGAGAGGTTATCCATACAACAATTTATTAGAAGAATTCAATATTTCATCTATAGATGTGCATCATCAACATCTTTTAATAACAAATCTGCACAAAATTATACACGGAACATATGATAACTCAAGTATTTTAAATAAACTACGTTTTCATATTCCGCATACAGCTACACGTAATTCGCTTACATTTACCTACGCAACACCTAGGACTCTTCATCATCGTAATTCACCACTCATAAAAATGTTGCAAACTTATCACAATATTCAATATGACGTAGATATTTTTACATCCTTTAAGCAAGTCAAGAAAGATTCAATTAGATGAATTAGTAATTTGTAATTACATTACATTACTTATATTTGCATATGCTATTATTTTTATTTTTATTTTTATGTTTATTTTTATTTATATTTTTAATTATTTATTAACCACGCTGTAATTTTTACCACTTGTATTTAAAATTGTATGATTTTTCCTGTATAAGGCATAGTCCTGTTGGAAATAAAGTCTATTATTGTTATTATTATTATACTGTTCTTAAAAACAGCATATTTTTTATACAGAACGTACAACTGTTATTATTGTAATGTTTGCAAAAAAATACTTCTAAAGTTTTAGGAACAACAGCTTTGACGTCTTATAGCCCTAACCTATAAGCCCTAACCTTTTTGTTGTTTGTTGTTTTTCTGAAATTTTTTTACCAGCAGTATTTCAAAATTAATTTTTGCAATTTTGTCTTTTTCTATGTAATTTTGTTCTGATTGTTTTTGATGAACAAACTCTTTTTTTATATGTTCTATCAAATCATATAGTATAGATCGTATAGAAAATTGACCATTGGTTTTTTTAGAAGAAAAGCAAATTTTCTTTATAGCTTTGCCTATTTTGTTTCTAGTAGTTTTTTTTTTATTCCATTTAGCAGGTAGTTTATGCACTCGCAAATTGCATTTTTGATAGTACTGAGTTGCTACGGTAACAAGATTTAGTACATACTAAGTACGTTCTAAAATTGAAACTGCAAAATTATCGTTGCGTGTTGCTATAATTTTTACTTAATTTTTTTAATATTAAATAAATTACTTTTTGTCTACTTATCTCAATTCTACACACAACATTTATTTTTAAAATAAAAAACAAGCTGCAATTGTCTTTCTGGTTTTGTGCATTTTTTTGTTCAGATTTACTTTATCAAGATTGAAACAACGCTAGTTTTTTATTCTTATATTGTTTGTAACACGCACTGAGAATGCTTACTGAATTGATAGTTTCTAACATGCATAGTTTTTTTGCAAATGAAACAATTGCCTATTTTTATATAAAAATTGTTTTGAAATACGTGATAATGATTTCTTTGCCGTTACGGCTAAAACAATCATTATCTTGTTAATCATGTATTATTTTGGGCTCTGTCATGCATACGCTGGTGGCTGTTGTACCTTAACTTGTTTTTAAAGTTTTTGGAGCACTCCGGCATGCTAAGTTTTTATTCTCATTATATTTGTAGACAGCAACCTTTAAAAAGTAAAGTGCAAATAATGTTGGGACCAGCACAAATGCCTGCTTCACTTTTCTATTGACGTTAAAAAAATTTAATAAATCTTCATCTAAATCTTCTGCATCTCATGTCATTGTAAAGTTGTTAGGCAATGGTCAAAAATTTTGGCAAACAGCCTAGATTTTTTTTGGTACAAAAGCGTTACTTCTTGACGCTTTTGTACTAAAACAATTTCTTTCAACTCACAAAACACATGTATAAATGTTAGAATTATTCTAGAGTTTAAGGATTTTTTTAGCAAGCAGTTTGAAACAATTGACTAGAATTTTTTATCTGTATCTAAAAGTAAATTACATCTATATATGTTACAGTCAGCAACGTTTTCTTTGCTTTTGTAAATGGTACATATAGCAGATAAATTTAATTTGCCTGACACCAAGTTTGCTTGCACATTTTGAAAATAAAATTAAACAGTGTTTTTAAGTAACTGTTTTTTTTTTCTAATATTTTAAATAAATTTTTGTTGGAATTTTGTCGAGATTTTCTGTCTGGATTCTTTTCAAATATCTTTTTGTTTTTGAGTTGAGATATAATTTGTTTTGCCTCGTTTATTGCCGGCATGATGTCTAGCTTGATAAGTATTTTTCTTTTGCGCAGTGAGTTTACATTTGCTGTGCTATCGGTATTTAGAAGCAATTTAGTAGTTTAGCAAGTATTTTAAAATGTGTTATTTGTAAGTTTTTTTTGCATATTGTATTGATTGGTACTACTTTACGCTTAGTTCGTCCGTATACCTGTTTTAATTTTTCATAAAAAACACGTTTTTGCTATCAAATGTCTTTGACTGTTTGGGTTGCTGCTTTCATTATATCGTTTTGTTTGTTGTTTTCCCATTTACAAAAAACTGTCTTGTGAGCGTCAATTGCATTTGTAAGTTGATCCTAACTGACATCAAACTAGTCTTGTTGTCGTCATCTAGTGCTCTTAACAATTCTGTAAAAACCTTTTGTACAGTCTTTTCAATCTGTGGCAGCCGTTTGTTCTTTAGATGAAGTGTCACACATTTCTTAAAATTTTCTTGAAAAGCAGAACGCATATCAGGTTTGTTGTTTTCTTTAAGTTTCCTTTTTACTTTTGCAATATCTTGCTGGCAGATAATAATATTGTCAATAATATGTTACTGCTTACACCGCAGGTGTTGTGTTCTTATCATTGTCCATAGTAGGCCTATAGATTTTATAATAGCCAAGTATTTATCTTTGCCGATTGGAAGACAAACGGTAATTAAATTTTCCAGTCAAAAGTGTACCCTCTTTGTTTTATTATTAGTTGGCAATCTCTGCAAATCTTGTTTTACTCAATGCAACAATATGAATGTTGTACTTTCTCAATTCCCGTTTTGATAGTACGTGAAAAAGTCATATAACCTAAATTGTAGAGCGTAAAAAAAGCAAAAAAAAACATGTGGTTACAATTTTTTACTTTGCTTTTTTTAGACGGTGGATACAAAATCTTAAACGACAAATTTTGCATCAGCTGAGGTTTTGTTCTTTACATCAGCAAATAATACTTAGAAAACTTTCAACAAAGTCAAAAAAGCATAATATTTTTAATCTAATGATGTTAAGGTGAAGGTTAGTCAAAATTACTAGAACACCTAAATAATTCTCCAACCGTAAAAAAAATCAAAAAAAGTTTCAAACGAAAGTTTTTTAAACAAACTATTGTATATATGTTAATTTTATTGTAAAAACTTGGTAAACTTTTTTTTCAAACGGAACACTTGTAAATTTTTAAATTTTGTCATTTTTATTATTTTAGAATAATATCAATGGTGTCAAATTATTATCTTGTATCTCCAAGTTTATATATGTGTACAAGGTTAGGAAACTTTTTTATTGCAGTGTGCATGTTGTTAGTAAATGAGTTCTGAAGAGAACGTTTGTTACACATCCAAACCGTACACTGTTTTTCATTTATGATATTGGAAGTTAAGTGGTATTGATTTTAACCATCAATGTGTATTTTTTAGGTATTTCAATAAACACTTATATCGGTTAATACAAGATAATATTAATTGTTTCTGACAAAATTGCATATAATATTAAATTTATTAAAAATAATAGATTAATCATAATTCAAACAATAAAATGGTACCGAAGTATTTATAATGTAAGAAACTGCACGTCTTCATTTATAATACATACGTAGCGAATGAATCTTATCTGCTTTGGGTTGGGAGTTTATATCGACAACGTTTCAATTTACTTGTGCACAAGTGCCACCTGTGTAAAGTAATCCGATACCGGATGTATTCTTCCCTCTTGTAAAAGCGATATAGAATGTTTCTCTGAACCATAATATACACAGGGTAAGATTATCGTATTTTGAGCTAGAACATTTTCTTGTTTACTTAGTTTAATATTACTCTAATATAAATTTTCTTTGTGGCGTTTAACTTAAATTTGCTTTTTATTAAAACATACATCATTGTAATTATAATTATAAAAGTAGATTATATGAGATATAATCTACACATTTAAATTAGTTTCACTTAAAATACACATATTTTAAACTTTCTTTGTGTTTAGGAGCTTATTAGGCAATGTATATAATTTATAATACATATCACAAAAGTAATTTGCATATAAATAATATTTGTACATACTTTCACTGCACAGATTTTTTTCATTACTTGTATTTTTCAAACTTTTAATTAAATTTAAGAAAATAATAAGTAATCATCAAAATAAATTTAAAATCAGTATTAAAATTCGATTTATATAATAATATATTTTTTACTTAAGGCCGTAATACCCAACTCCTAATAAGGCATCTAATAAACTATTAGCAGAAGGACCAACTTTTAATACATTTTAAATTAGTTTATTTTATTAACATCTCTGGAAGCTTATAAATTATATGCTATAAATATATATGTTATAAATATATATGTTAAGCATGTAATTGGCTATCCGTAGGTTTTAATAAAATAAATTAAATTAAAAGTTAGGTTATTTTGCTAATATTTTGTCAGGTACTTTATTAGGAGTTTTATATTACGGCTTAATTTTGATGTTAAAATTTAAAAAAAATAGTTATATACACTTAAATACACTTATTTGAGTTATTTCAAAATTTGTCAATGTTTTAAATAATTTGTGGTGTTGTTTAATGTTTAATAGAAAA
Source organism: Tachinus rufipes (assembly GCA_963932245.1). Classification (NCBI taxonomy): domain Eukaryota; kingdom Metazoa; phylum Arthropoda; class Insecta; order Coleoptera; family Staphylinidae; genus Tachinus; species Tachinus rufipes. The sequence goes on along the minus strand of OZ010745.1, from coordinate 61,659,598 downwards.
GTATAAGATTAAATAAATAATGTTGTGTTTTTATATAGGATTTGTTTTTGATTATTGCACAGTTTAAAATATTTGAGGTTAGGGTATTTTAACAAAATTTATATATACTTTATTGGGCTGATTTTAATTTTAATTTTTATTAAGACCGGTTTCGGCCATTAGGCCATCATTAATTCTAAAATATTACATAAATTATAAATACATATGAGTTATATAGATTATTTTATTAACAAAACTTACTTTTCTTTTTACAGGTGTTGTTGTGTGTTGCGGGTGGTGTAAATTTGTTGTGGTTACTGTTACATTAATTGGTTATTGTGTAGTGTGGTTATTGTTGTTGAGTGAGTTGAGTTTAAAAAACAATAATAACACTACAGTTAATCACGCAACAACAATTCTTTAACAATTAAACAATTAGCAATTTTGAACGCAGTAGTGTAATTGAGTTTAGAGAAGGAGGTTTGTTAATTAGTAGTATTGTCTAACAAACTGGTAAAAGTAGCAGTACAATAACTTAATGTTGGCGTAGTTAGATTGAAAGACAGGAACAACGGCTGAGATTATAATCATTTGGTCTCAAGTTGTATTGTCTTTAACTCCTTACCATAAGAAGTGCTGCCTGAAATGGTGCAATGTGCAACTACAATGGGTTGATCAATAGAAACATGTTAACAAAAATTAAATAAAGATTTTGTTTGTATATCCACGATGATTGCAAGATAGTTGAACGTCGCCAAGAAAAACAAAAAAAATTACAGTCTGCTGTTAAACAACTTACAGCTCTTACATGCAAGATGATAATTTGGAGAGCAATTGTTTATGGAAGTATTGCTATATCAATACGGTTTTAGAATTAACAATAACCATCTGAGAAGGTTGAAAACCTTTATTTTTAACATAATAATGCAAAGCCGCATACAGTTTGGGTTACTATAAAACTTTTGAAACTAATGTTGATTTACTTCTATAGCTTTTTTGTTTTCTAGATCTATCATCTATTGAATACGTGTAAAATACAATCAGTAAAAGATTAGGCCATCTTCATCCACTCATTTTATCTGATATTCGGATGTGTATTTAGGAAACTTGGGATTTAATTTCTCAGGATAAATTCGACAATAAAAAAAAATTATTGTGGAGGGGCTCACTCATTATTGAAATTTAAAAAAACAATATTTTTTGTTGAAATTTTAATTATTTATTTGTGTAATTTACATATTTAGAGCAATTTTCTATGCACATTGCTAAAAGTAAGCAAGATATAAAGAATGTTTTTTTTTTAAGCGGCAAACTTTAAATTGGCAACACTCTTATCTGTGACAGCTGATTTGACAATTTTTGGTTATTTTGAGGTAATAAACTCACGCCAGAGCAACGTTTGCAAATTGTTAAAATTTATTTATTTATTTTGAAAAACAATGGTTTGAGAAACTTATCGGGCATTACGTGCATAGTATGGTGCTCATAATTGTCTATCAGAGCAAAGAATTTAAAATTTTTTGCATTGTTTATCCATTACTTTTAATCTAAACAATAATAAGCATCCAGTACAACGTTGTACAGTGCGTACACTAAAAGCAAATAATAGTGTGCAGCGTAGTGTTAATGATGATCCAATGCCCGTACTAATAGTCAGAGATTAAATCTCGGATTCATGAATCCAAGATTCATTTTGCTAATTGTTGATTGGTTTTTAGTCAATTCACGGATATCGTGATGGTGAACATAGTTGTGATCGGCCAATATATTTTATTATCAAATGTCAGAATTAATATATGACACACTAATAAACAATCTTAGGTGGACCCACAATTATTTGAATCTAGGATTATATTGATGGTTGCATAGTTTTTATTTCGATCCGAGAATTAGCGAGCAATGCATTGGTCAATCGCGACTAATGATATCTGTGTATTGGCTTAGAGCCAATCAACGATTAACAAAATGAATCTCGGATTCATGAATCTAGGATTAATCCGAGATTTAATCTCTGACTATTAGTACGGGCACAAATGTGTCAATTTGTTATTGTGCTTAACAATTAAACCTGTGTTTATCCATTTTATGGAAAGTTTTGCAATAAGATTTTGGTTTACGAGATTACACGAATCAATTTGTATAGAAATTTATGCCACATAATTATCATTTGCGCCGTACATTTGGTAAATGAGCCGAAGAAAACATTGCTATTGATCTACAATTTTATTTAAAAATTTTGTTCTGTGATGAAGCACAGTTTTGGTTAAATGGATAAGTCAACAAACAAAATTGTTGCATTTGGAGCGATAATAATCCACAAGTCGTTGACGAAACACCATTACATCCAGAAAAAATAAACGTTTGATGCGCTTTATGGGACCGGTGGAATATTGGTATATATGTCTTCAAAATTGGTGATCGTCGGAACCTTACACTCAACGGTGAGCTGTACAGAAACATGATTGCCGAGTTTATTTGTTTTTCTATTAGACAACATTAATGTCACACAGCGCGCGATACAATTAATTTACTGAAAGAAACATTTTACTAACGATTAATTACACGAAATGGACCTGTTAACTGGCCACTTTGTTTGTGCAATTTGACGTCATTAGATTATTTTTGCTAGAGATATGTAAAGTCCCATGTGTACACCGATAAACCAGAAACAATTCAGCACTTGAAAGCCAACATTTGACGCATTATTGCCGAAATACGGCATGAATTACTGTAAACAGTGTGTGAAAATTGGACCTCTAGTGTACGCTCTAGCCACGACGGTCACCTGCCCAAAATCATAATCAAACATTAATTTCATAAAATTATCTGTCAAATAAAACCAATTTTATAGATATTAAAAATATTTTTCTGTGTTTTATTTCAATTTAAAGTTTTCCGCCTTAAAAAACACTTTTAGCAATATTGCTAGCTAACAATATAAACTGTCATTTTAACTAATCTGCATGGCAAATCTTTAGATAAAATAATAATTATATATATATAAAAAAATATTTTGTTTAAGTGACAGTTCATATTGTTAGCAAGCAAGATTTATCAAAATGACAGTTAATATTGTTAGCAAGCAATATATATCTTATTTCTAGCATTGTGCTTAGTGAATAGCCCTTATAATAAGAAATTTTTATAAATTGAGCTACAGGTTTTTAGTGTTTTTTTTTTAACTTTTGACAACCAATATATGACGTAGTTTTACTGTTATTCTGTATCGGTGGTATCCAGACACACGCATTTATTTATTGTGCGTTTTACAGCTATATTACATTGCCCCAAAAGTTTTACAACTTGTTTCAATGGGGTTGATGGGACTAATAACTTACTAAGTGACTTCTAAATCACCCCGATAGATAAAAAACCAGTTATTATATTAGTACTTTTTTGAGAATTAAGCTTTGCACTATTAGCGTGCTACGCTAATGCTCTATAACTAGCTCACTGTGTCATTGGTTTTCTATCTCTAATAATTTCTTTAGCAATAGTTTATAAAAATTACAATACAAATACTAATATGAATGATTAAAATTATAACATGTTTGTTTACTGGTAAAGTGTTATGATATAGAATTTTGATTAAAAAGATAATAAAAAGTTTATAATTTACACTTCAGATTTATAAATCTATTTTATCTTTTTATGTTAGCTTGGTGAGTTACACCATAATCATAAAATCACACGCCAAGTTTTAATTTATAATTTTTAGTTATGTTAATAATATAAATAGCTGAGCATTTGCTAAACCATCAAAGCTTAATTTGAATCTAAAATCAACATTGTTGATGTTTGAGGTCATAAACTACATAAAGTTGTCTAAAATAAACACTACAGATAGAAATCCATCTTTTTTTTATAAGTTTTATTGTTTTGTTTATGGAAAGCTAAGAAATTCAATTGGCTTTGTTTCTGCCAATCCTATCTTTTTCAGATTGTACTAGATTATCACAATGTTTACGAACTTTCTTATAATCTTGATTTGATCAAAACGATGACTAATAAATTATATTTTTTAAATATCAAATTTAAGAAAAAAATATAATAATACAAAATTAACTAAAAGCAGCGGTTTCTTGCATATGTAATAAGTTTAACAAGACAAGAGTTGACGACAGTCTAATGTAACACCGTATTTTATTTCATTTTATCATTTATAATTCTAAATACTTCCGTCCGTTGTAAGCAACGCATATTTATATTACTTAATATAAGCTTTTAAATTGCATTTGTATTACAAACTGATACAAATATTGTAGACGTAAAAAATATAATATTGGTTTGGTTTCAATTTCGATATCATAAATTTTATTTTTAATCTTACTTAAGATCTCATAAAGATGATTTAACTGTTTTTAGCGTTAGTACATGAAAATGCAAATACAGTAAATAAATGAACCAATTATACATGTAAGCACTGCGCTAAATGTAGTGTTTTTAGTTTATATAACAGTATTTTGCTTTAATAACAACAATAAGATGATAATAATAATTTTTATCATTTTAGTTGTGAAACTAGTTTATAATGAAGATGCAAGTTTTTAATTAATAAACAAAGTTACAATGAAATCCACTCAAATTGCATAGTTTTCTTAATTATAAAAACTAGAACATTCGATTGCATGTTTCCAGTTAATGATTATGGACCAAACAATATTGAATGCATGTTAACTTCGCAATATACATATGTGGGCAACATTATATTCTTTATAACATAATTTTTTACGGATAACTAAAAATATTTGATACCATATGCTTTCATATTTTTTGTTCTTATTTATTCATTAAACATATGTCGATACTGTTATATGTATTATATATGTACTTAATTATATAAGATTAACGACAAAATTTTAGGACACATTTTTGAATTAATGTGAATTTTTATGTCTGTTTTATAGCTTCTACTAAATTAAAACACATTAAACTGATAATTTCAGTATTTTGATTAACAGATTTTTGATCCCAGGAAACCGAAGACTTTAATTTCTGCATATTTATGTTACATTATTTACTAATCAAAATTTAACGAAAAAGTAACTATATAATTTCTAATAAAAAATCTCCTCTGTTCCAATTGATATTAATTGTAATATTATGTTAAATAGTTTGAATTCCGCATCTAATGTAATCACCTATTTGCTAAGCATAATTAATTAAATTAGTTTAAGTAGCCAGCAGTAATTTTTCAATTAATTAAAATCTCTATTATATAAAATGTAGGCATTTTTGATGTAGTATATACTTTAATTTTTTATTAATATTTAAATAAATAATTACTAGTAAATGAAACAGTTGGTTAAACTCACCTTAATTCGAATGTATTGAATTTTATAATATAAAGATGTACCCAAAATGCGTATCTTGTAAATTTACTTTTGATAACGATTTCTTATTATTTTAACTTTTAATAAATAGAATACCTCATTACTTTCCCGATTGCCACAAGATACATTTTCAGTAAACATTTTTATTAACCAATAATTACCAATAATGAACATTATTTTGTGTTTGAAGCACTAAAGAATTTTAACATTATTTTTTAGATAACACCTAGAACATATTGTAAGAGCGATTGCGTCAATGCTTTTAATGAAAGCACTTTAATTTTATTATTAGTATTATTTTTTGTGTTTTTTCTTGGTACTACCATATTATATGGGTAATTAGTACTCTAATTGACGCATAAAATGTGTGTGTAGTTGGGTTATGTTATAAATATTATTTATTTGTAGCATAACCTAACTATTTTGTTGTTTGCCTCGATTATACATTCTATATAATCGACTTGAATATTTTGATAATTTTTCTATTTAGAATAAAATTGATAATTGTACATTATACAGACGTAACAACGTCAATTAAAAAAAAACTATTATTGTTTTTAAGTAAATTAAGAAATATATTTTATTTTATTTCGTATTTTCTTCTTTATTGCGCGTTTTACAGCTATTTTACATCGCTCCAGAAGTCTTGCGACTTGTTTGAAGGAGGTTGATGGGACCAACGGCTTATTAGGTGACTTCCGAATCACCCCGGTGGATAAAGAGCAAGTTATTATTTTAGTCATAATTGGGGATTGAACCCCGGACTGTTAGCGTGCTACGCTAACGTTCTATAACTGAGCTATCTCAACGTTTATTTTTGTGGTCAACGACGACGGAGATGAAAAGTTATATTATAAGCTTGTAAAGATGCCCATTTTTGCTGCAAACAGTTTCTATAATGTCAATTGAAAAAATGTAAACAAGTCTCTATGGTTACGATACACAAAGCAACTTTACTTATTTATAAATTTAAATACAAACTAATTTCAAACATAATAAATTAGATTAAAAATACAAAATATAATTATATAATATATGCAATTCGGAGATCAAGCTTCGGAGATCTTATAACTCCTCGTCTATCGCCTCGGAGTTACAACGATATCTCCTCTGATTTAAAGTAAAAGGGGCTATTTTCTATGCATATTGCTAAAATGTAAGCAAGATATATATATTGCTAAAATATGAACTGCCATTTTAACAAATCTTGCTTACTAACAAAATGACCTGTCTGTCATTTTAACAAATCTTAATTACTAACAATATGAACTGTCACTAATTTTTATACATAATATTATTATTTTATCTAGAAATTTACTACGCCTTCTGATGTAATGACCGTATATATTGTTAACAAACAAGTTTTGTTAACATGACAGTGCATATTGTTAGCTAGCAAGATGTGTTAAAATGACACCTCGTATGTTAGTTAGCAATACATACCTTGCTTACATGCTAGTAATATGCATAGAGAATAGTTCCGATTATGTGTGCTATTCTCTAATATTTTTCCGGGACATACTTGTAATACGTAGCTTGTGTGTAAGACATACATGTTATAAATAGTACGTGTGTTTGTTATTAACGCATGTTGTTGTTGAATAATATTTACAAGTTGATTGTGACGATACGCGTAAAAATCTGCGAAGCAACAACCAGTCCACCTTATACTAGTGTCAAATTTAGATTAAATTGACAAAAATAGTATAGCACATGAGGGGTATTTGAAGAGAGATTTGAATGAAAGGAAAATTCTACAATTCAACATTTATAAGCATCTATGCACCTACCGAAGACGCTAAAGACACTATTAAGAATACATTTTACGATACATTAAATGAACAAATTGAGAAAATACCTCACCATAACTTGATTATAGCACTAGGCAACTTTAATGTTAAAATCGGAAAGGAAAAAACCTATGCCGATGTAATAGGACAACATAGTCTACACAACTCAACAAACAACAACGGATCAAGAGTATGTCAGCTGGCACAAATGCAGGAGATGGTAGTCAGCAGCACATGCTTCCAACACAAAAACATACATAAAAGTACTTGGCAAATTCCAGGGACGACGCGCTGCAACCAGATAGATCACGTATTAGCTTCAAAAAGAAGAGCATCGTCAGTGCTAGACGTTGGGTCGTGCAGAGGTGCAAATTGACTCAGACCACTTTCTGGTCATAGGAAACTTGAGACAACGTATGAGCATTGTTCAAAAACTGAACTCTTACAAAACAACAAAGTGGAACACACAAAAACTAGAATGATTAGTGGATGAGGCAAAGTACCAGCAGGTACTGGATTCAAGGCTGCCTTACAGAAACCCAGACATTTCACTAGAATAGACAAACATTAAAAACAGCATTCTGGAAGCGGCTGAAAAAACCGTTGGCAAGATGAAAAATTAAAGAAACAAAGAGTGGTTTGACGATGAGTGTCGGATAGCCATAAGAATAAAAAACAAAGCAAGACTACGATACATACATATAAACACGAAAGCTAAATATAACAAATACACGATATTGAGAAAGAAAGCCACCAAACTTTGTAGTAGAAAAAAAAACTACATAAATAAGCAGATCGAAAAGTTAGAAAGTGACAACAGCGTTAAAGACAGCAGAAAACTCTATAAAAATGCCACTAAACTCACCAAAAAATTTAAACTCAGACAGTAGGGCTGTAAAAGCAAAGACGACAAACTACTAACCGAGACAACAAGTATTCTCAACCGGTGAAAAAGAGACGGATGATAACAAAAAAGAAGGCTTAATATATCAATTTTCAGATCTAGAATAGAAATAACCAATAAAAAAAAAAAATTCATGGCAATAATGCAAAAGCTAAAAAACAACAAAGCTTTTGCTCAAAATACAATTACAGCAGAACTCTTAAAGAAGAGCGGAGATAAGCTACATGAAAGATTGTACTACTTCAACGTAATAATTTGGCAAAAAAAAAAATGCCCGAAAAATGGAATCAACGATTGATATACTCAATAGGGCGACAAAATTATCTGTGATAAATTTATGAGGGTTACGCTTCTGAACGCAGCGTATAAAATACGACAACATAGTAATTATAAGTAGGTTTGAAAATACTTTCCTAGAACTGAATTACAAGACCATAAAAACAGGGCTTCAAATAAATGAAAACAAGACCAAAGTTATGAATTTTACTAGAAATGGTCAGAACCAGCAGCAGCTAGCAGTGGAAAACTTTGAGTTTGCAGGTGTCTTCAATTTCACACATTTGGAGACGCAACTGAACAAAAAAAACAAACAAGAAGAAGAAATAAAGATCATAAAGGCCACGCGGTGTTATTTTGCCAACAGATTTTTACTATACTCGTAAAGATGCTGAGCAAAACGTGCAAGCTGGAAATCTACAAGACCCTTATTAGACCTGTGGTCACACGCTAGCAAAGAAGAGGAACATTCCCTCAGGATCTTTGAAAAAAAAAAACTGCAAAAAATCTTTGGCCAACGCAAAACAAAGATGGAAGCTGGCACATAAAAGCAAATTACAAATTGGCACATCTAATCAACAAAGCAGATATAGTTAAGGACTGAAAGAAAAGAATCAAATCCTTTAAGATATAGTTACATTTATTAAAACTCAAAGAATTTGTTGGTTAGGACACGTCATCAGAATGAATGAAGAAAGAATCGCCAAAGTAATAACAGAATGGAGACAAATGAAGGCAAGGCCCTAAACCGGAAAAGCTGAAACAAAATTGCAGAGGAAGCCAAAACCCACTTAGGGTTATAGAGCTTAAAGAAAAAGAAGACATGAGGGGTATAGATGCAAAACTGACATTCTTCAATTTTTTTAGTAGACACAAATTTGTAATAACTCTAGAACTAAACAAGATAGCTGTATGATTTTTGTTCTAGACTGAAGTGTGTTACAGCAGAATTTTACTTATTTTGCAGCCAAATAAGTTTGTACATCATCATTATTACCTTGAAGAACAAAAATATTGCATTAACCCATTTTCACAAAAATGTGATGAATGCCGGTTTTGCATCTACACCTCTCACACAACACCTAAACCTAAAGCCATCACCTCATATGTTATTGACTGCGTATGCAAAAGCATAAAATAACATTTTAAGGCTAATAACCTGAAAAAACACAATAAAAAATTTATTTAAATTTATAAATATTAAATCTAATATCACAAATGTTAAAATTATAAAGTAAACTTAAATCACTAGTAACACCAAAGTTGTAAGAAGCATCGGTGTAAAACATAAAATAAACTAATATTATAAATAACAACAAAGTTGTAATTAAGTTGGGTGCCAGTAGTAAGTGTAAACCTAATATAATATTACAATATAATACTAATGTTGTAAAATGCTTTGTCGACGCTAGACTTTAAAAGTAAACTTAACCAATATTACAGATAACATAAAAACACTTTGGTATCAACCAAAGTCATAAGAGACTTTGGTATCAACTAAAGTTATAAGAGACTTTGGTAACAAACAAAGTTGTAAAGGACTTTGGTAACTACTACAGTTGTATGAGATTTTAGTATAAGTATTATAAGAGACTTTGGTATCAATCAAAATTGTTAAAGACTTTTGTTTGAACTAACTTTGGTGTCAGATAACACTAAGGTGAGATATAGAACTACAGTGTTTTAAGCTACATTACAACATTGATTAATTAATACAAATAAATAAAAAAATTACCATAAAAAATAGTAAAAAAACACATAAGTTACACTTTGTTTCTACAGATACGTATGTGGTAGTTGTTGCTAGTCAAAAAATAAAATAAAGTGGTAATAATTATAATACTAATAATAATATGCTAGCCGCCTAAAGTAAAAGAACACTAAAAACATGTACTTCAATTTTTTATATAAACTATTTACACTAAGAAATAATTTCAACAAAAAATCTTGATAAGTTTTTTTTTTTAAATTTCAATGATAAAGTCCACAATTTTTGGAGCACTTAGCAACTTGCCTAGGCATGCAGTGGTTAAAATGACTCAGTCTTTTACCGATTATATTCTACACGTGTTTAATAGGTAATAAGTCTAGATAACAAGAAAAACATAGTAAACTAACAACTAGTTTTAGAAATTCTATAGTAACCCGTTGACTTTGCATTATTCTGTTGGAAATAATGGTTGCCAATCTTATCAGATATGACATTAATGTTGATTCTAAAACTGTGTTAAAGTAGTAATTTACATTTAATGTTCTTGAAATAAACAGAACACTAATGAAAACTTACTTCTATAAGCGATTGCTCACCCCGCTTATAAGAGCTTTATGTCGTTTCACAGCAAACTGTGAATTTTTCTGTTTTTCTTGGCAACGTCTAATTATCTTACTTTAATGTTAAATATTTGTTTTTATTGATTGACACATTGTAGTCTTTCATTGCACCATTCTAGTCGGCACCTGTTTTAGGAAGGAGTAATGGCAAACAAAGAAAAGGGCAATACAACTTGACACCAAATGATGATTGAATTTTTTGATAAACTGATCGAACAAAAATTTTTTGGTTAGTTAAGCTTTTCTAGACATCTCAAATTGTTTTTGTTGTTGAAATTTAGTTCCAAGAAGCAACAAGCCAAAAAGCTCAAGTTTTATATTTTGTAGTGTTTCTAGGGCGTACAGGTTGTAATCTCTGCTGTTGTTTCTGTCTCTTGATACACCTACGTCAACATTGAGCTAATGTACTAATACTTCTGATAATTTGTTGAGGATTTTCACAAATTAACATACTTTCTTTTCTGAGCTCGTTTACTCTATCGCGTTTATAATTGATTAATAAAACGCCATAATGACTAGGGGCATATTTTGTTTTAACCCTTATAACCCTATAGAGCAGTAGTGTTTTATATTAAATTTTAGGTTTTCTTTAAATTTAAATATTGTTAAATTACCTAATATAGAATTGAAAAGTATTGAATAATTTTTTTGAAAAATTTATACTTTAGTGATTTTAGGGTGGTCAATAACCACTAACCATTTAGATAAACGGAACGATTGAAATGTTTAGTGGTCATTATATGGTTCTACACTTATACCTTCAATTAAATTGAATAGTTCTTTACTTTCATATTTTTCCATGTTATTTAAGTAGTATTTATTAGACATGACTGTAAAAATAGAACATACAAATATACTAAAAATTTATTCAATTATCTATAATTTTGAGTTGGTTGTGCAAGTAAAAATACTTTCTTAACGCCAACTATCTGCTATATGTTACAACTACCCATGCTATTTTATATTATTATATTTGTAGCTTTACACCAAAAAGTTAATGACAACACAAAAAAAACACTTCACTCAGCAAAATTATGATTATGTGTATGGATGGTGGCAATATATGAAACCACTTTCTAAATTAATGGCGCTAATTTCAAAAACTGGTTTGCCAAACGACCACTTAGCGTTTAGGCATATATTAAAAGCAAATAGAAACAATTATTGCTTAAAGTTATGTATAAATTATAAATCTAGAATGCCTTAAAAAATTGTTTTTTTATACTAGTACTAACTTATAAAGGATTAAATAAAAAACTAATTAACTGATTACAGAATAAAATTGTAATGTCATTGTCACACAGTTTTTTTACTTTTGGCATGTAGTATATTAATAATAAGTCAAAGGTGTTAACGGAATGCCTTCTATTAGGAGAAACGTTGAACTGTTTGTGTGGGAAGAAGACTGCAATACCGTTAAAACCTACACGAACAAGCAACGGTATTTTTGGCGCGTTTTATTTGTATCAGATGACCGAAACAAATTTATTATTTAAAACTAATAATGATTTATTTTATGTGAATTGCCTATTAATCCAGTAAAAGACACATACACTTGTGTTTTAGGGTATGCACTCGACCAGTGAGATGATAGGCACACTGATGATGGGTTTTACTTTTGTGTTTCTTTTGACAAACCTATGGTTTTTACGCTTTGTTGCTACAAACTATAAAAAGAAGAAATTGCTCTATATTTCTTTTCTTTTCTTTTCTTTTCAGCCGTTTGAGTCCACTGCCAGACATAAGCCTCTTCTCTGCTTGTATGCTGGCAACTTACATTACAAGGGACCTACAGTTTTAAGTGGATTCCGAACCACTGGAGAGAATTATCACTCCTCAGAGAAGGTATTTTAGCCGTAAAAGCCCACGCTGGCAAGACGGGTTGGGGAGTGGGAGAGCGTATAGAACGTGAAAAGTATATCACGGTATATGGGAATCGAACCCACGATCTTCGGTACAGCGGCCGGATGCCTAGACCACTGCGCCACGCTCTATATACTTAGTTTAAATTGGTAAATCTCGGGTAAATCTTTGCACATAATGTGTTTGTCCTTGAAAATAGTTCCTAAACTAATTTAGAACAGTGTTTTATATACCGTATCTACATAATTTATCCAACAATATGTTATGGTCTACTAATCAATCAAACAAAGCTTATAGTAAAATTTTATGTAACCCGGCTACAGTGCGGTCGGTTATTCTAAAAACTGGCATTAATTCAAAAATTAAAATGCAACAAACATATTTGTCTTTATGGTCTAGTGTAGCCAACACTTAGGCCTGTAAAAATGTGCGTGTATCAGAACCTATAACGTCTTTTTTGGCTTTTGCGGCAGTTAAGAAAAATAAGTTTTAAAGATCGCGTTAAGCGTTTTATTCAAAACAATTTGTTGAGTGAGTTTTGAAAACTGTGTTTTTTTTCTTAAATTGCTCAAAATTTAACTTTTTTGTCATGAAGCTATCAACCTCAGATATGTGTTAAATTTGTAGTAATTTTTGTTTTGTGAAAAAGTAGTAACACTTAATTAAAAACGTTTAGAAGTTATCAATGTATATCGTTCTGCAAAATAGTGTGTTTGCAGAGATAGGTATACATTTTGTTGTGTATCGAGCTAGATCGAGCATTTTTGTTTACATGGTTAAAATGTGTAGTCATCGTAGAATTAGAGTACGTTTTAAAATTTTGCGTTTTTTTGCGATTTTAGTTTTAACAGTAAAGAGCATACCGACCGCTGCCTTGATTTGTATTTTAACAAAAACGGCAACTTTGGTGTCATTGCTGATTCTACACATTATTAGATAACTAATGTATTTTTTTACCAGTACATTTAGAAAGGATCAAACTATGATATGTCGGAATATTTTTTGTCAAATTATATTTGCAAATAGCAACAAAATGCATTCAAAAGTACATAAAAACCTATTTATTTTTATATTTGATAACTTTTTTGGCTGTTTTCTAACTATTATTTGACTAAAATACTCCGACATATCACAGTTTAATTCTTTCTAAATGTACTGGTTAAAAACTAAATTGATTATCGAATAACATGCAAAAACAGCAATGACGCCAAAGTTGCCGTTATTGTTAAAATACTATAAATCAAGGTAGCGGTCGGAATCGTATTAACTATATGACTGTCTTTTTTGATTTTAGCAAGTTTTACAAATGATTATTTTTTTTGGTTCAAAACTTAAATAGAATTTATGAATGTTTTTGAGAAGTTCCTGACAAAATTAAATTGAATATTAGTTTATTTATTATTATTATTATTAATCTATAACTTCTTAATACCGTTAGGTGTCGAGGTGTCGGACACACCGAGCCACAGAGAAGACATGTGTATGTTTGGATGTCTATATGAGGTAACGGACCCATATTGGGAAGAACGCTACGCTCGGCATCACTTTGGGGTTACCCATCTAAGTTGTGACCAAAGCGGCCGTTGCTTAACTTTTGTTAGCGCTGGTATTCGTACACGCCCTCTCTGCCGTACTGCTGACAACTCATTTATTGACAGACCAAATTTAAGAAATGTCAATGTGTTTTAAAGAACGATCTAAATACCAAAATATACTTCTTTAAGTCTAAATTCAAGTCAGGATGAATAAATGTAAGTAGATTAAAAGCTAGTTTTGTTATGAAATATAGTAATTGGCTAAAAACATGGAGAAATAACTGTGCTTATCAAGAAGGTAATGAGCGCATTAAGCTCATAAAAACGGAATGTTGTAGAATCTTTATTATGTTTTTTTGGTTTTTGTCACCTTAAAAACTACCCTATTTTATCTAAAAGATTTGTTTCACTATTTTTTTGTTAAATTGTTAGTCAAAGTTTACTTCCATTATTTAAAAACTACCTTAATTTATTAATAGAATTTTTTAATCATTTTTTTTCGTAATCACAAGCTTAATTTGGACTAATTTTAAAAGTTTTAGGTTTTTTGCTAAAAAAAATGATTGTTCTGCCTTACTGTGGCGTAGAGACACTACAAGTATTTTCAGCATCTGTTGTTGTTAACCCGACTTTTTTAAAATCATATTGCTTATCATTAAATATAATGTGTTAATATCTTAAAAATTAGTCTATTATTGGTTGTTTTACTTTTTTTACAGCACTATTGATAGTTTGTTACGCAGTACGGTTTGTTGTACAAATTTATAAATATTATTAGTAACTGTCTGTAGTTTAAGAAATATAATTTTTACTCTATGAAAATTTATCTAAAAATTTGTTATGTAACAAGCCTTGACGTTTAATGTATGTTTTGTTACACATATGTAAAAAATATTAGAGATTAATAATATACATGGTGTTTCTTAACTGTAGGCAAAAAATAAAACTTACATTTTTTAACTTCAAACAGAAAATTTAAATAACTTTTATCTTGTTTTGTTTTCTAGATAGACAAAAAATACATATTATTTAGAAAACTTTTTGTTTAACAAAAAAAAAACAACATTACTTTAACAAGTGTGCTTTGATGCAAGCTTTTGATACTTGTCAAAATTGTTTTTTTTTTTGGTTTGGTTAAATAAATTTGATAAAAATGCTGTTCACAAAGGAGAATACGCAGATATCAGTTTTGTTTACAAGTTCTGTAATAGTAATACCCTAGCTGCATCTTTCTTGATGCGTATTTTTGGACGCATTTTAAAGGTTCCGTAAATTTGGAATTGAAAATTGCCGTAGTTGAGGTCTACCTCAACAGCACACCGAAGAAAAAAAAATAATTGACGCAGTTCTTAATGAACCAGCGGTCAGCGTTAGGCAACTTTCCACTCGTTTACAACTATTTAAAAACTTTGTCTGAAAAACCTTAAATAATAATAATAATAATAATAATATTTATTGATGTTGTTTATACTACAAAGTATTTACACAGGTCAATAATACAATATGATAGATAGATATTAATATGTACATTAATAATACAGTTAGAATCATACTAAAACATGTTCAAAATAATCATTAAATTACTTTAAATTTATTTCTATGTAGTTGTTGAATTTCATTGGTTAGTTTATTGTAAAACTTAATAGCATAGTAGTTTGCACCATCTCTAGATTTGTTAATTCGTTTAAAATAAAATCTTAAGTTATGGTTCTTGCGAGTAGGATAGTCATGTAAGGATTGCTGTGTAGTGTACATGATAATATTGTTTTTTAAAAAGATAAGACATTCGTATATATAAATGCACGGAGCAGTTAGTATTTTAAGATCAATAAATTTCTGTTTGCAGTCATCTCTATATTTTAGACCACCTACTATGCAAACAGCTCTTCTTTGTATTTTAAAAACATTACTTAGTCTTGCCGCATGTCCCCAGTTTAAAATTCTATAATGAATTGAGGAATGTATATTTGCATAATATAAAGACAGCATTAGTGATTGAGACGTAACTTCAGCTAATCTCCTCAACAAAAAAATATATTTTGAAAGTGTGTGGCTTAGATAAGTTGTATGTGCTTCCCATGTAAGTTTAGGATTTAGTTGCAACCCAAGAATTTTTACAGTTTTTTTTTAAATTATCTCCAGGTTTTAACGAAAAAAGTTTATTTTGAGTCTTATTTGTGTTAAGACTAAGTTTGTTTGCTAAAAACCATTGTTAAGCTTTGGACTGTGTTTCTTCAATATCTTGAACCAAAACATCAAGTTGTTTATTAAACTTTAAAGCCGTCGTATCATCAGCAAATAATGTAAATTAAGCTTCAATGTCACAAAACGGTATATCGTTGATGTAGATTAGAAATAGTAACGGTCCTAAAACCGAACCTTGTGGAACACCCAAGCTAATTTCTTGTATGTCTGAATTTTGAGAATTTACGGTAACGTATTGCATTCTATGCCGTAGATAGGATATTAAAAGATCCATCGATGAATTACTAAAATGATAAATTTTTAATTTTTTTTTTTTAAGATATCATGAAACACACAATCAAAAGCCTTACTTAAATCACAAAAAAAGCAGACGTATAACATTTATTTTCAAAACCATTAATCACAACATCTAATAATATTTTTACAGCAAGTACAGTAGATTTCTTATTTCTAAACCAGTATTGTTGTTCAAAGAGCAGATTGTTATTTTCAAGATGATCACTTATTTGCAAAGCTAAACATTTTTCAAATATTTTACCTAATATTGGAACAACCGATATTGGTCGAAAGTTATTTAATTCAATGTTTTCCTTTTTAAATATGGGAACAACTTTAGCCACTTTTAAGATGTCTAGAAAAATATTTGATTTTATACATTCATTGATTAACTTTGTCAAAGGTACCAATATTAAATTAATTACGGTTTTAATCATTTTTGAATTTAAATAAAGATAGTCTTTGCTATTAGAGTTTTTCAAATTTGTTGTTATATTTTGTCTTCGATGTATGTGACTTCTCAAAAACTAAATTGAAAAATTTGTCACATATATTATTATTAAAATGTATAACACCTACAACCAGACAACGCAGCACAACAAGTTCTATTTTCTCAATGGCTTCTTGAACAACATCAACAAGATCCTAAATTTTTTAGTTCAATATTGTGGAGCTATAAATCTATGTTTACGAGAGATAGCATTAAAATATACATAATGAGCATATCTGGTCTTTAGGAAATTCGTACGTTCAAGCTTAACAACAAAGATTTTCAGTCACACAGACACATGGTCTGAAGTTTTTAATGGGCAACTACAATTCAAATTTTATCATTTTGAATGAATGCTGGTTTATAAACAGAACTTTTTAAAAATCATATAGACAATTTGCCGAATAACATTGTTTCTCTTTGTCTTACGTAACAAGATGTAGCACCAGCACGATGGACCACCGCTCCATGTTAATCAATATGTAGTTCAATAGCTCAATGATAACTTTTACAATAAGTGGATTAGTAGAAATGGTTCAGTGAACTGGCCTGCATGATCTTCTGATCTAAATCTATTGGACTTTTATGTGTGGAAACACATGAAACGATTGGTTTATGTGGAGCCAATAAACAACTTATAGCAGCTACAAGAGTGCGTTGTCAAACTTGCATCAACGCATAGTGGTTAATTTGAAGACTTATTAAAGTAATATTGTTTTGTTTGTTGTTACCATTGCTACAAATGTTTTTTTACTTAAATTTTGCTAAGTAAAAAGTTTTATAAATAATGTGTATTTCTTGATTATCTTGACAACAAAGTGAGTTAGACAAAAAAGTTATTTAAATTTTCTGTTTCAAATTAAAAAATGTATCTAAAATTTTATTTTTTTCTTTTAGTTAGAAAACACATTAAAAAAAATAAAACTAGAATAATATTTATAATTAAAAAAGCAAAAATAAAATCATGAACAAAATTTGGAAAAGAAATGAAGGAGAACTTAAACTAAAAATTATTCTACAAAACGTTTAAAACATCTAAAACTAAAAAAAGAACACAATATATTATGATGAAAATAAAGGATAAAAATTTAAAAAAATAACAACGGAAGAAGACAAGATAATTGAAAGATGGAGACAATACTTCTAAGAATTACTAGAACAAAAAGTAAAAAAAAATAAACAAAAGAAAATAATTTTGTGAAAACAGAAGAAATAGAAGAATTAAAAAAAAAAAAAACAAAATAATAGTAGCAACTAAGAAACTAATTAATGAGAAAGCACTAAGAACAGATAAAATAACGCCAAAAATATAAAAATAACAATCTATTTTTTGCAGACAATATTGCAAAGATTGCAGAAATAAAAGAGCTTCTACACAACATGGGAATAATAAAAAAATAACTAAAAAAAATAATCATAAATATAAACTATAAAAAAACAAAGACTAGGATAATTGCAAGAGAAACACTGAATTACTAATTAAAAATAAAAGGTTGGACAATACATTTACCTAAGAACAATAATACAAAGCAACTGAAAATTAGACAAAAAGATAGAGGACAAATCAAGAAACACATCAAAATTATATAATATATTAAAAACCATTTCTTTAACAGAAAGGGAATAAACCACAAAATCAAAAATAGTTAAAAAAGTAATCAAACCTAATGTTGGTAGCATATAGTAGCAAAACATAGACTCTGACAGGAAAACAAATAGAAAAAATAAATGCAATAAAGATGAAATTATTTAAGAAGATCAAAAATAAAACAAGAAAAGATCATATTTTATCTTTGTTTTCTTGTTTTGAACTAGACATACAGAATTAATTTACAAACAAAAACACGAAAACCTAAATGAAATGGTATGGACATATCAGAAGAATGAGTGAAGAAAGAAACACTAAGAAAATATATGAGACATGAGACTAACAAGAAAACAAAAAAAGAAAAAAAGAAAACCCAGAAAAGAATAGAACAGCGCAGTATAGGAAGAAGCTACAAAAAAAGAGAATACTTGAAAAAAAAGAGATAGCCAAGGATAAAAAAAATGTGAATAATGTTATACAAATTAATAATGTACGCTTTACGCTTTACGCTTTACGCTTTACGCTTTAATGGTAAAAAGGCGAAGGAATAAATAAATAAATAAGTAGAATAATTAATATTATTTTAAACAATACTGTTAATACAATTTATTTAAAACCATTTATAAAATATTTTATCATATATTATTTTACTAATTTACTTTAAGTTAAATAATTTCTATTTTAAAGAAAAGATTTAAGGCTTAAATAATTTTGATAATAGATATGATTTCTTATAACTAAAGTCTTTTTAAAATTTACTTGTTACAGCTCAGATGCCTACATATTCTTATATCATAATATCTGTTTATGTCCTTTTGAGAATGATTACGATTTTTTCCTATTCATATTGTTGTCAATAAATACTGCATAGTTTTATAAAAATAATAATAAAATAACAATATATAATGTAAACAAAGTGCTTTGCCAATGTTATAACGGGTTATAAATGCCTTTGGTTTTTCAATTCAATTTCTGCATTATCGCAATAATTTATTCATTATCAATTCATTATTAGCGAGAATAAATTTTAAATGTATATTTTCAAACCGCAAAAGTACGAGAATCAGTTATGACTAGCGGAATCGAGTGCAATGTTCTAGAATGCGTATTCTTATGCAGAAAACACATACTAACTATGTATTTATTTTTTATTGAAATGTCACCCGACACACATATAAATATACATAATACATACATTCCAATTAATTTACTAGATAAATTAAATTAGAGATTACATATATTATATAGTTGATAAAATATTTTTTATTAAAACAATGGTTCTTAATAATTAATACTTTTGTTGTAAAGTGATGAACTTTGAAGTATATGTTGTATAACTAAAAATAAACTATAAATATAAATTATATTTTAATATATAAAAAGTTTTTCAAATGTGTATTGTGGAGTAAAGCCTAAATTTTAAATAGTATAAAGTATGAGTTTGCCATAAACTGTGTATTGAACAAAATTGTGAATTGGATATTTAAATTATATGTACAATGTGGTGTTAACACAAAAACAGAAAGCTTTTATAAAGTCTGTTCCAACATATGATTTGAACAGTTTGCAAACCGTCCAAACTATGCATACAAACAAATATTTGTCATCTTTAGGCAATCAAATACACAGTAATTTGATTGTGTGCATAGTTTGTACGGTTTGCAAACTGTCCAAATCGTATGTTGGAACAGACCTATAGTAAAAATTCATTATTGTTGTAGATCTAGCAATGAGAATGGCATTGTTTAATTAATAATAAAATATTGAATAAAATCTTTTTACCGATGAATCCTCTAACAACTTTACACTCAATTAAAATTGTTATTTGGATTTGCAATTTTAAGACAAAGAAAATAAAATAAACAAACTTATGTTTTTTTATAAAACAATGCAGAACGGTACTCCACTATAATTTTGGATTGATTTTTTTTAACAATAGCTATTAATTGCAGACTGGTTATTTTCAACAAAACAGGAGCTGCTGCTAAAAGTTGTATTTAATACCTTATAATTTATTAAATGTTTGTTAAACCAGTTGCAATATGCGACACGTCCATAATCAAGTGGAAGTAACTTAATTAACAATTTCTGAGTGTAAGTGGATAATTTTTTTTTGCAACGCAACTTTCTAATTAAACTCCATTTTGGGCAGATTGTTTTCTAAATGATGTTTTTAAACTTTTTTACAAGAAACTAATTTATGGTTAAAAGTTCAGTTAATCTTTGTGGTTACACTATTTATTGCAAATATTGGTTGTGCTTAGGGTGAAGCAAAGAACTCCGTATTAATACCGCATTAAAAACAGTAGCCGTTTAACTACATCTTCCTTTCTCAGTGACGGTTTGCTCAATTTATATTTTGCTAAATGTCAGTTTGAAAATTTGTTTTTTTGATAAAATACTTAAACAACTTGCTTCCCCATTCCTGCTTATGAGTAAATTTAATGTTTATGACATTATATGAAGTTGAACCGATGTGTGAGGTTGTAATTGTACAGGCAGTACATGTAAGTATTTGTTTGTCTTCAGGAAAATCTTGCAGAAAGCCAGTTTTTTGGTAAAATTTTGATTTTGAACAAACTAAAATAAACAAATGTGGAAAAATGTCAAAAAAAAATCTGTCAAAACCGCATATGTACCTGTTAGCGGGTTATTGTAATATTATAAAATTATTACGTAATCTATCAAAATCTCAAATATTTTGCCCGATATTTATTTTGACGCTTTCTGCAATGATAATTGCAACACAAATTTTTAAGAGACTCAAACTATTATGGAAAAAAACTATTTGTCCGAATCAAAATCTTGTTGTATTGTCTATTTGAGGGGCATTTGTAAAGTATGGCATTGTGTATAAACATATACCCACATTTATTTGAGGTAAGTATAGGTGATTTCAATCATGTTGCGCAACAGATTGGTATATCTCAAAGGTTTATTTTAAGCGTAAGACTATTTATAACAGTTATTAACGGCATAAATCAGTTCATCATAAATTTGGTGAGCGGATGTATGTATGTTCAAATAACTATCAACCGCATTATAAACTGCTCATAGAAATGGATTTACTTTTTCCACAAGCAAAACGTTGCTTTTCTATTTCTGTGAAGGCAAACTCTACACTATAATTTTTTACTATATCTTGAGGAAGAACCTTCTACTATACAAGAAAGTTGTTGAATTTACGTGTCACACTTGATGTGTCCCGGCACTAAACTTGCTCAGGTCGTTGATTGGAAAGTCATGAGGAGCAAATTGGAAAACAATGCTACTTTTGCATCACACTAAAGTGCGTTCAAAACTGGATTATGGCTCTATAATCTATGCTTATGCAGCTCCATTTTGATTACATATTGTTGATCTTGTTTACTATACAGAAATTTGTTTAGGAACTGACGCATACTGCAGTATCATTATTGTTAGTGTTTTGTGCAACGCAGCTGAATCATCACTGTTAGGTACACCACAAAACTAAAAACAAAATGCTTACATCTAACGTTTTTTGTCGCTTACATGATATTACGGTTGCAAATTGCAGTTTACTTCCAAATTCTAATTTCCAACTTCTTGATGGTTTTTCAATTGATTTACTATTGCGATAAATTTTTGAAGTTTCTATCTGCGACATTAAATACTGCATTGATGAGAATGAGCAAAGCATCATTACTAGTTAAATATCAAATTGAATTTGCAAAAAATTGAGCAAACTGCGTGCTAATGCCACTTGGATTTTTACAGATGGCTAAAAAAATAGCAACAAAAAGTAGAACTGCATGCTATTTTTTAGACTTTTTTCTACATTCAACTAGTGTAGATACATTTTATGTTATATGTACAAACTTGTTGAGTAAATTAAATGCCAAACCAATATTCTGATCGAAAGTGGTGTAGTATGTGTCTCTTACTGGGCAAAAAGGCAATTTACATAAATACATCATTTATTAATTTTAAATATTCTGATCATTACTTGCTTAGTAAAATTTATTCAATTTTGCTTTAGGTGTCTAAAATAAATGTCACTGATTGATTTGTCTAAATCACCAGTCACATAAGTATCAGTGGCAATAAAAAAAATGATGCGCTTAATAATAATAATAATAATAATAATCATGTTTTTTTCATAATTTGATACAAAAATAAATAAATTATATTAGTAAACAGAAAATGAAATGCGTCCAAGAAAATAATTACATAAAGTACATAGTGTAATATAGTACAAATAATACATAAAATTGATTTTACGGTTCGATATGATTAGAAAATTTGTTCCAATTATACGGTTCCAAGTTTATTAAAAATTTAGTAACTGTTTTAAAGCAATTAAATTGTTCAATAATTTTTATACTATTTGGAAGCATATTAAAACATTGTATACATGAGTATATTGTACTAGTATGAGATGACGTTAGTCTATATACTGGATATTTGTAATTGCAATGTCTTGTATTATACAAATGCGTATACTCATGCATTTTAAATTTATTTTTGTGTTTGAACATAAACAAAACGCTCTCTAATACGTATATGGCAGTTAATGTCAATAAATTATTTAATTTAAATTTTTCCCTACATGATTCATCAAATTTCAGTTTTAACATTGACCTAATTGCTTTCTTCTGAATTATGAATGCCGATTCAATATTTGCGCATCTTCCCCAGAAAATGATTCCGTATCGCAGTAGACTACAAAAGTTTGCAAAGTACATTAATTTTCTTGTTTCTAAGTGCAAATACGTTGTGGCTATTGTATAACACACGCTGTTTAACTTAACACATAATTGTATAATATGATTATTCCATTTGAGTAGTTTGTCTACATAGATTCCAAGAAATTTAACATTTTTGCTAAACGTGTAAGTTTTGTTTTGTACTGTTAAAGAAGCTGGCGTCTCAAACTGAGATTGGCATGTTTTAAACAAAATAAAGTTTGTTTTACACTCGTTTAGTACTAAACGATTTTGTGTGAACCATTTTGAACATCTTGACATGACAACGTTAACTTTTTTTAACAAAAGTGGATAATTTATAGCTTTTATTAAAATGTTTGTATCGTCTGCATAACTTACAATTTTGACACCATCCTGCAATATTGATAAGTTAATATCATTCATATATATTATAAACAATAATGGACCTAGTAGACTTCCTTGTGGAACACCCATGTTTATTTGCAATAAGTTAGATTCTGCTTGCTTATTTTGATGTTTTACGACTACTTTTTGGTACCGGTTTTGTATATATGATTTTATCCATTCAAATGCTGGTCCTCTGATTCCATATTTGAATAGTTTTTTTAGTAAAATGTTATTGTCTATGCTATCGAACGCCTTGGATAAATCGAGAAATATGCCACATTTCTTTATTCTCCAATGCTGATTTGATAGTACTTGTAAATTCAAAAATAGCTGTTTCTGTAGATTTTTTTTTAAGATATCCATGTTGTGACGGACTGAACAAATTTAATCTTGTCATAAAACTTGTAATACGTATGTGCATAACTGATTCGAATATTTTTGAGAAAGATGGCAATAGACTTATAGGTCTATAATTGTCTACGTTCTCCCGATCTTCTTTTTTTATAAATAGTTCTAACCAATGCTACTTTTAATTGATTTGGAAATATACCGTGCATGAGTGAATTATAAATATAAGAGGTTCTATGATGGAAGAAATACATTTCTTTATAATAGTTATGAGAATTTTATCGGTGCTTGCACTCATTTTCAGTTTTTAATTGTTTGTTATTTTATTTATTTCCATTGTTGTTACTGGTGCTATGTATATGGTGTTATTTACAGTTTTAATATTATCAGTGTGGGGAATACTTGGTAACGATTTTAAAATATTTGGTGCACAATTGATGAAATGCTCATTGAGTGCGTAAGCCGAGTTACTTGTTGTTTCTACGCCTAACATATTATTTGATTTTTTAAGTTTATTTTTGCTAGTTACTTCATTTATTATATGCCATGCACATTTAGATTTATTGTTGCTATTTATGAGTTTATCGTTATACATTTTATGTCTACTTACAGTTAAAGCATTAGTGTATTCTTTTTTCGTTTCTTGGTAAAAAAATTTATGTGCTTCACTTTTGCTAACCATATACATTGTAAATAAAGCATCTAGTCTATTTTTGATAGTTTGTATCTCTGGGTTGATATTTTTGGGATTTGTTGGTCTTATTTGCTTTAATCTTAATGGAAAAGATTCGTTAAAGTGTAATAAAAATATTTTCATAAACTTTGTCCATTGATAATTAACATCGTGGTTTTCTATGTTATAAATACTGTCCCAATTTTGCATCATTAAAGTGTTGAAAAAATATCAATGTTTATATCGGTGAAAGATCTGGAATATTTATATTGTGTTTTATTTTTATGGGTTGGTATCCAAATTGTAAATTTTTGTGCAGTTTGATCTGAAATTAATGAATGTATGACTTCTGATTTAAAATCATATTCTGATAAATTTGTAAAAATGTTATCTATACAAGTACTGCTAGTCTTCGTAATGCGAGTATCTTTAAATATTGTTTGAACAATATTATAAGAAAGCAATAATAAAATAAAATCGATTTTAGTTTTGTTCTCAATGTTAAGATCAATATTAAAATCTCCACAAATAAAAATAATGATGATAATAATGATTTTCTTGGTTTACAATTTCTAATATGCATTCCAAATTGTTTAAAAAAATGTGTATGTCCCCACCGGGAGTCCTATATACAGATAATATAACTAATTTAATATTTTCATACATAAATTCTGCAGCTGAACATTCAAAGTCAATTTTTACAGAAAAACAACTTAAATCTTGGCGCTCTTTGTATTTCACACTATCAGTTTTACAATAAATAGCCGAGTCTCCGCGTTTGCCCGAATTTCTACAGAAGCTGCTCACTAGATTATATCCTTCTAATGGATGTATATTAAGTTCCACATGACTTTTCCAATGTTCAGTTAAACATAGGAATATATTTGCTTTATGGTTACATAAAAATGCATCAATTTCATTTACACTGTTCCCAATCGATTGAACATTTTGATGTATCACACTGATACTGGGTAATTGAGCATCTGCTGAAGTCTGTTGGGTCTGATTTATTAAATTAAATGATTTGTTATTTTCTTTATTTTTCTGTAACCTTGCTGCTTTTGTCAAATAGAAAAAAATTAAACCGCTTGACTATAATTAATAATTCTAGGAGAGTTGCATTCGCTCCTACTCTGAATGAATTAAACGTCGGATTTGGATGTTGGGTAGCTAATTTATCGCAAACAAAGTCATTTCGATTATGCTTTTTGTTAAGATAATTACTTAAATCATTAGCGTTTACTTCTAATGGCAACCTGGAGACATGAAACCATATTTTCGGTATTTTTTTTACTCCTGTAAATTTAATATTATCGGCTTGTGATGATCCGACAATTCCTTTATTTTTATTTTTATTTTTATTTTCATTTGTTTTACGACGAATTGTAATAAAATCATCATCTTTGATGTTTTTATTAGTAGTAACTTTTTCTGCGACCACATTCACATTTTCCTTGCTTATTTTATTTTGATTTTTTTTTCTCCACTTCATGATCTTTTATTTGGATGTTAGTTTGGTTGCTGCCTTGAATTGAGAGAATGCTGCTGTAAGTTGTTTTAGTTCCTTCTACTTGTATAGGAGAGCTATGTGGAGTAATAAACTTCTCAATCACAGGTGGCAAACTTTGAGAATTTACAGATTCCTGTTCAGTATATTTTAAATTTGATTTGTTATTTACTGTTTTTTCGTAGTTTTCCATTTTTAGGGTTAGCGTATTTAAAATTTTATTTCTACTTTTAATTACCACTTGTTGTTGTTGTAATTTTTTCTTGAGTACTTGAACTTCATTTTTCAGTTGGATTAACACTTGCAATCTTATACGTTGCATGCCATTTTTCTCGCACTTGCTGCACGCAATGATTCCGTGTTTTTTCTCGGATTTTATACAATCTTCATGATAACATAGATCACATACCTCACAGACACTACACTGATCATGATTTTGAAAGATAACTTTATTGCATTGATTACAAAGTTGGTCTTCACTAATAACTGTTAAATTTGAAATGTTTAAATCATTTTCACTTAACGAACGACTTAAGTTAGCCGCCGCCATATTACTAAGTTGGCAGTTACTAACGCTAAATGTTACAACAAAGCTTGTGCCAAAAATATTTGTAATTTTCTACAACAATTATATCTGTAATGTTTCCAGTTTGCAATATTTGTATTGTTTCATCAACTGTCATATCTTATTGAATTGTCTTGTTTTTAAAATAAATAGCTGCATTTGAAGTATTACCAAAATTGTTTTGTCTTAGATATTCCAAAAAACTAAACTAACTGACAATGACTTTACTTCTAAATCATCAGAACGCAGTGTAGAATTAAAGAATTTTGAAAGTCAATTGTAATTAATTTATTTTTAAAATTAAAATAATAAATTTTTAGTTTAAAACTCAAGCTTATTAAC
This sequence comes from Tachinus rufipes, assembly GCA_963932245.1. NCBI lineage: Eukaryota > Metazoa > Arthropoda > Insecta > Coleoptera > Staphylinidae > Tachinus > Tachinus rufipes. The sequence goes on along the minus strand of OZ010745.1, from coordinate 61,632,518 downwards.
TCAAATAATAGTCAGTAAAATTTCCCATCTATTAGATCTAATATTGCCTCATTTTACTTCATATTTTTGCTTATTATTTCTATGTATATGTGCCACTTTACTTGATTTGTTTTATATCGATAAAGTGCTACTTACTATTTTACAGTTAAATTAATTAATTCTCTATAGTATAAAACTATGCAAGAGAAAATGTAATAAATATTTAAAGATGAAAATATTTTTTTGTTATTTATTGATGGTAGAAAATACTCAATAAGAACAATTAAGTGATTTTTTTTTATTAACTTCTGCTACTGTGATGTATGCAACTGCAATTGCGTTTCTGCATCCATCTTACCATTTATGACAAATTATACATGTTTATGCAAAAGTAGTAGATATATTTGAAAATAGTTTAGTATCTATAAGATAATTTCAAAAACAATTAAAAAAATTAATTAATTTTTAAATTGAATTATCACATTATAATCTTATTCATGTTAATTGAATTTTTTTTTTTTTAAATTATCAATATTATATTAATGTTGTCTGTCGCTTATCATATTTTTGTGCAAGCAGAAGAAACAATAGTATATTGTTCAACAAGAGAATAATGGTAGCTATTACGAGGGCAATTTTGCATAACAAAGCCCACTGCGCATAGTTGAAAATCTAAATACTCGTACTAATAGTTAGGAATTCATCCGAGATTGAATAATCCTCTTTCAAACAATCTTGCTAGCCAAGATCAATTTTGGATTGTTGATTAATTTGACATTTATTACGCGCATAACTATTTCTACAAAACAAAATCTTTTATTTAATAATACAAATTAAGAAAATGCAATTGGATTTGGAGACAATTTTTTTGAATACGTTAATGATTTTTAAGTGCAATTTTTTTAATAATAAATAAAAATAAAAATAGAATGCATCTTAAGGAAACTATACATAGTTGTTTATATTAATATATTATATTTATTAATTGCTTGTAAAACCTAAAACAGTATTAAAATTATTTAATTATTTTGTATTGACAATATTCCATATTAATTTAATTCACATTTGCAGCACATTGCTACTAAAAATATATTATGGTTGAATCTTTGTAATAACCTGTCGCATCTAACTTTTAGATTAAGTTTTTCTACAATAACTACAATAACTTTCTAACTGTGCACTGTTTCTTATCTTCACAACATCTAGTTGACTATTATATTCGGAAGTCAACACTTCTTATTCCTTAAACTTTTCTTGTACGGTCGCACTATCAGTTTTTTATTTTCAATTATTGAATGCTGTTTAATCAATATAGCAAGCAAATTTTGTTTATTTTTCTATAATGCATGCTCCAAACTTTTTTTTAATATTTAAAATAAAATAAATTAACTCTTGTTAATCAAATACTTACTACACTACGCTACACTTAATTAGTTAGATTAAAATTTATAATAAATAAAATAAATTTAGTATACCTGTTAAAAAAACCATACAAGTTTTACTTACTTCTTTAATATAATATTTTACTATCAAAATAAATAAATTCTTAAAGTAGTGTTCTTTTCACGATTGATCGTCACCATTGCTCTTAGGATGCATAAGACAAATTTAATTTTTATTTACGTACAAACTAAGATAATTGATTAGATTTAGACTTGCGTTTTTGTTTACACACATATCGTTTACCGGCGGCAATAGTGACACAACTCTAAATTTGGAAATATAATAAATTATATCCAATTTTATTTTTAAATTTAAAGTGTAATACAATATTTTGTCGGTGAAAGTGCAAGACCGCGTATTTGCATTTTTGTCAAATTTTTTACACCTCAAATCTCTCAGTTTATTCTATTTATCATATTATGATTTATAATAATTCAAAAAGATAGAACATAAAACTCTTTTATTTATACTTAAAGTATAAAGTTTTTATAGTCTCCTGTAATTTTTTTGTAAATGTACATACTTTCACAGACGATTTGCAAATTTTAAGTTGTGTCACTATTACCGCCGGTGATCGTTATGTATGTACATATTTCTAACTTTAGTTTTTTTTTTGTAAAAACGGTCTCTACGTCTACGTTTTACTTTACTTTTACTTTTCGTAAATACATTTTTTTTATTACAAATTATAAAGTAACTCGGACTTTACTAATTTTTAATATTAGTATTAGTTTTGTGTACATATATACTTGTTTGTCATTATTTTGTATATAGTTATGTGATGCAGTTGTAAATGGTTTATTATACCGTTGTGTTATTCGTGTATTTTATAAAGTTTTATAAATCTTAGTTAAAAAAAATTTCAAAAGTTTAGCTTACTTTGAAAAGTATTTAACATTAATCAGAATGTTTATATAATTACAGAAACTTCATAAAAAATAAAACGTATTCAGTAATTAAAGTTTGGTCAAAACTAATCCAACGTTTAACTAAATAAATTAGATTTTAAATTTTAAAGAAATTTGTTTTAGAATTTTAACTAATCTTAAATGTCTAAAACTGTTTTGTAAAGTTATGATAAATAATAGTCAACTTAATCACAACTAGGTTTTTTTTTATTCAATTCTATTTTTTGTTTTAAGTTTAGCATAATATTTTTTTTATACAGTAATAATGTAGATAATTCTAAAAATCATAGTTAATTATTATATAATATGTAAAAATATACGACAACACAACAAACATGATACTGCCACGATGTTAGTTATTGGATCACTACAAAAAAATCCAAAACTATTTTTACAATGCAGAGCACTTAATCTAGAAATAAGTAAATCCCGTATATTTAAAAAAGAAAAAATATTTTTATGATAGATTAATTTATTAACAAACTTTATTTAGTGACAAATCAATTTTTACAATAAGTGGAGTAATTGTAAGTTGAATAAATTCCACATTTTAAAATTAACTACTAAACATTTTAAGAAAGTAAATGTTTGGTGTATCATAATGCTTTACAAAATAATAAGACCTTACTTTTTGAATGTAAACTCAAACCAACATTTGTATATAGACATATTGTATAATTTAAAGTTTAGAAATATTTTTTTTTTCAGTGCGATTACCCGTATCTGCTATAGACAATATTGATTTATTAAAACAGAAACATGTTAAAGTTGTTACCATAAATGAAAAAAATAAATGGCCGCGCCGGTGTACAAACAATTAAAAAAAAAATGAACAGAGAAGTGTAGACTAGGTGAAAGTTCTCATCAAAATCACCAAATAGTTGCATGTATTTTCAAAATTGAAAATAATTTCAAAACATTTAAATTTTAAAACTTATAGATAAAAAGTGCTTACATAATGTTAAAATAGTTTTTATTATCTGCCACTGTCACTTAACTTTGAAAAACTAAAAATATAGTTTAAATTGCATTCTTGTTTTGAGTGGACAGATTCAGCTTTCAAAGAGTAGTATTCTTGCGTACCCAATCTCTTGTGAGTTCAATACTGTCTACACAGAGAAAAAAAAACCTCCTAAAAATATTTAATACCTCTTTTATTTTCTTTGTTCTCTATCATATCCTACTTAATTTTTGTTGGCGACCAACCTGACAGAAAAGTTTAAAAAAATGCAAGATCTTCAATCTAATTACCCATAAAAATGATAGATAAAAACGTAAAAACGTACATATACCCCTAACGGTTAGTAACCTAGTCACAAAATTCCGCCCTGGCCAAGCGTCAGGTGGCCACTCAAAACTATCTTTGGTGAGGCACCCAGTCCTAAGTATATAACAACTCAGCATTATTTTTAAAAATAAATATAGTAAGAGTAAATTTGCGATACAAAGCCTAGTCTGTTCTATAATCCAATTTAATCAACTAATCATTGACTTAGTTAATTTTTATAATATTTTTAACCTAAAAAACCTAACCTTGAACATAGAAAAGCTCATATCTTATTTTTGGCTAAAACCAAAGTAACAATAAAAAACTTCAAGAAGTTCTAGTTTAGTAGACTTGTAGCTTTTATTAAAGTTATTAAAGTTTATTTATATAATAATATTATTATTTAATGTAGATTTGAAAATTGTAAAATAAAATTACAAATTTTTGATATAGTGTATTTTATAATTTGTGACATTAATAGTTTTTATTGTCATAAATACTTTCAGTAAATGTTGGTAACTAATAATAAAAATTAAAATTAAAAGTTATTAATTTGATCATAAAACTAAAACCAGTCGATAATTTCTTATGAATTTTGTCAAAAATACTTTTCAGTAAGTACTTTAAGTTTTGGCAATAAAGAAAAATGCTATTTTAAACCAAAAATATTTATTTTTATTTTTTGAAATTGTCATTTTGATGTTTTTATTTATTTAATTTTTAAACAAAAACCTATCAGAATTTGTTTATAAATTTTGTCAAAAATACTTTTTAGTAAATTTTGGCAATAATGGGAACTAATATTTTGTACCAAAAGTATTTTTTGAAAATTTTGGAAACTGTCTACATTTTTAACACAATACAAAAATCTATCTAATTTAGTAAAACATTAATTTAGAATGAAAAAGTTAAAAAAATTTTACAAATAATGTTGACTGTAAAACCGTAAAACATTTTACTTATAAACATACATTTGTAACTTATTAAATTAATTTATTTTACTTAATAATACTTTATTCACGGTATATACAAAAACCATTTACATCTACATCATTATATACATAAATAACGATGAATTACAAACAATATTACAATTACACAAAAATATATAAAAGAATATTGAAAAATAAAAGCATGGAAAAAAGTATACATAAATAAAAACAAAATATAAAATTATTCATCAACACATTTTAAATGACACTTAAAACTACATTTTGAAACACAAAATAAATCAATATTATTAGAGAAACTATTAGCAATTCTACACATTCTACCAATTGGATTATTAAATCCATAATTGGTAGAATGTATAGATTCTCTAAATAATGGAGACTGTCTGGTTCGGCGATTATTGTTGGGGACTTGAAATGGAAGAGTTACAAGTAGCTCTTGGCAATCAATCTCAGACATCATTAGTCCACGTAAAAATGATAAATCGGCTCTTTTGCGCCGAATTTTCAGCGGCGGAAGATTATATTGCAATGCAATGAGGTTAAAATCGTAATTTTCGGATGAAATGCCTAATTTGTACGATAATAAACGAAAAAATTTGTTTTGAATACGTTCTATATTGCATATATGAACGCTGTAGTATGGACACCAAACTGACGGAGCGTACTCTAAATGAGAACGTACTAAAGCGCAATAAAGTAATTTGAGTGTGCTAGGAGATAGGTCAGTAGACATTCTGTAAACAAATCCTAACATTTTCATAGCACGGTTGCACATATAGTTTATATGCTCAACAAAAGTTAGTTTTGAATCAAAAATTACGCCCAAATCTTTTATTTGTGTAACATGCTCCAAAACATTATTATCGATAGTATAGTCAAACGATACTTTACTTAAAGTTCTGTTGAAGCTTATCGAAAAACATTTATTTGCGTTAAACAACAAGTTATTAATAAGACACCATGAATGAACAGAATCTAAATCATTTTGCAAACTAATGCAGTCCTCGATAGATGATATTCTTTTATAAATTTTAAGATCGTCAGCAAATAAAAGATAAGACGAAGAATTAATAGAATAAACAAGATCAATAATAAAGAGTAAAAACAGAATTGGTCCACAATGAGATCTTTGAGGAACCCCAGAAGGAACAACAATTGGTTGTGATAAAAAGTTATTAATTTTCACACACTGTGTACGATTTTCCAAAAAGCTCGACAACCACGCAACAACAGATTCATGAAAACCCAAAGCCCGAAGCTTAGCAATCAAAATACTATGATTAACGCGATCAAAAGCCTTAGAAAAATCTGTGTAAATAGAATCTACTTGAACTCTTGATTGAAAGGCATTCAAAAGATCATTTTCGTAACAAAGAAGATTTGTAAGAGTAGAACGACCTTCGCGAAACCCATGTTGCTGTTCCACTAAAATGCTTTTGCACATCCATTGTATTTGACCAGTTACAATTTGATCAAACAACTTAGGAATAGCAGACTGGATGCATATACCTCTATAATTAGTAATATCCTCCTTAGCTCCAGATTTATGTAAAGGCATAATGTAGCTTTGTTTCCAAACTGAAGGAAACTTGGCTTCATTAAGAAAAGCCTCAAAAAGTAAGTGCAATGGCATAGAAATTGAATAAATACATTGTATTAACAGCATAGATGGAACACCGTCCGGTCCAGTGCTAAAGTTACACTTAAGGTTCTGAATCCCTTTAAATACATCCCACAAACTAATTGAAAATGATTGATGTAATACGTTTTTCTTAAAATCAAACAAAGGAGTTGGATGAGTTTGTGTATCGTAAACAGAGGAAAAGAATTCAGCAAAACTATTAACATAGTCATCTCCATTACTGCAAATTTTTTGTTTATAATACATTGTGGCTGGAAAATCATTAGTTTTTCTAGAGTCGCTAACAAATTTTCAAAAATGTTTAGGGTTACTTTGAATGTTGTTTTCTGTTCGAGTAATATATTGCTTGTATAGACATGTACTGAGATTTTTACACGAAGTACGAATTGATTGAAACTCGTTATAATCAGACAATAGTCTTGAAGATTTATAACGTTTATGAACAGTTTTTTTGAGTCTAGTAAGTGAAATCAATTCTTTATTAAACCAAACCGGAAAATTGTTTTCTCGCCATTGTTTTTTGGGAACAAAACAGTCAATAGCAAAATGCAACACAGAGTAAAATAAATTAACGCAATTATCAACATCACAATTATAAAAAAGGGCGGACCAATCAACATTCAACAAAAAATTATTGATTGCGTTAAAGTCGGCATATTTAAAATCATTAAAAACATAATTACACATTAAAATATCACGGCTAGTATCACATTTTACATCAATCACATAAGCAATATGATGTTGGCTAAGTTTTAACAAAACATCCACAGCTTTAATCACAGAAATATCACAGATGTTAGAAAAACATAAATCTAAGAACACACCAGCATCATTAGGTATAGAAATACATTGAGCGCAGTTTATAAATCCATAACAGTTGGAAACAAAATGAGCAAAATAAGTATCATTACAAATAACACTTATGCCTAACTCATCATTAACCCATACCGCTGCGGGTAGATTATAATCGCCTAGTGAAATTAGTTTACTGTCTGGATATTTGTCAGCGATAGATTCAACGGAATAACAGTGATCTAAATATTTATCACATGCCGAGTTAGGTGGTAAGTAGACTGCACTGATAATATATGATACAAACTTAAACTTAACAATTACAAACAAATGTTCAACACTTAAAAATGTAGGTTGTAATAAAGTACAATTAAAACAAGTTTTAGTAGCAATTAAGACACCTCCTCCGTCAAGCTTAGGGCTTGTTAATGAAGAGCGATCACATCTAAACAAACTGTAACCAATTAATTGTAGCTCCGCATCGCTGATGTCCTGATTTAGCCAGGTTTCGGTCAGTACAATAATATCGTAGTTGGATACAGCTACTGCCAGCATAAGTTCTTTAAGTTTAGTTTTTATACCCCCGACATTCTGGTAATAGATGGAGATACCGCTGGTGTTTCTGGTGACGGCTTTAGATTGTTTGCTGGATCCAGATTTCGAAAATCCACCAAAGATGAAGCAGGAACATTATTAACTCGTCCATAATTTAAAAATTTCTTGACCGCTATATTTGCAGGCCAAAAATCTTTGCAGAGAATAGATCGAGCATGATTAGCTGGAACAGAAACTTTAAAGCTGCTGTAGTTTCCAGATTTTACTTTTAACTCAACAACATCAACTGATATCGTAGAAATTTTAGATTTAATATGATTTACTATATCAGTTTTATTAGTTCCACGTCTAAGTTTAGAAACATGTACGTAAGAAGTAGGCACATAAGCCTGCAGTTTATCATTGGTTGGGCCACAACCAAATATAGTTTGAGTTCTTGGCTGAGTTTTTTGATTAGTTTTTCCCTTAACAACAGAGCTTGCTAAAGAAGGAAAAACTGCAGGTTGAATCAATTGCACCGTATCATTAGTGAGCGGCGCAGTAGTGGGAGCAGTTAGTTGTTTACTGCGAGCTTCGTATTGAAGAATAGTTTTATCTTTTTCGGTGATCTTCTCTTCAAGATAAGTAATTTTATCTAAGAGTAATTTATTGCTCGACCTCAACTCATCACATAAAACTTGGTAAAGAGTAATATTTTCTTTATAAAGTTTAGGAAGTTCGGAATCATCCAATTCAAATAAATTACCGCAATTACATTTCTTGTAACAAATAGCGCAACTGTTATGGAAGATAACGCCACAATTGCTACAGGTTACACCTGATTGTGCAACAGTTTTGCATTTACACTGCATAATTACAGATACAGTTACAAAAACAAAAATGACTAGAGCAATAAATAAATAAAAACAGGATAAGGTTGATACAAGGACACAATTCACACCGGTGCGGTCGATCACTGGTGACTGACTAAAAACAAATACAGGTAGACCACGGTAAGGTTACACAAGAGACAGCAGGATTATAAAAATTAATAATAAAATTTTAAAATTACACGTTAAAAAATGGAAGTTACGCCACTGGTACGAATAGTTAAAATCACCGCCACGGGAAGCGCGACAAAACAGTAAGCGGGAAACTATAATTCTAGGTTAAATACATTTACAATAATAAAAATAATTAAACCAGTGAATTTTCTTAAAATTGTAAAGATGACTGGTTGCTAATATAATTACCAGCCGGAATGACACAAACTTTAGAATTATAGGCACTAAATTTCACACAAACTGCACAAGTTAAAAATTAATAACATTACACACACACAGTGGCGTAATTGTTGAATTAAACTGAGTTTTAATTGAAACATAAAAACAAAATTATCACCGTTTAGGTAAATGTTCAAATTTTATAAATGAACTTACAATGACATTAGAAGCAATTTTTTATAACGTTTTTAATTTGGTTCATTGGTAATAACTGGTACTTTAGTTTTAACACAGTTGTACGTTTCCTTATTGAACACTTTGTATATGCTATTAACATTATATTTAATGTAAGGTACTTTTGAGATGAAGCAAATCTGTTTATATAGAATGATATTTAATAAAAATTAAGAAATAAAAAGTTTATTAAAGTAATATATAACATTTGTAACAATTTTACAATTATATGTTAATTAATGTTGAACCTAAACATCGAAAAACGCGCAATAAGCAAAAAAACAACCACAAAGCGATGTGATATTACTGAATGACTATACAGCAAAATAAATCAATACTTGTGGTTACTAAGCCACAACGCATTTTATGCAATTAAAAACGGTTAGTTATTTATTCATAAATATTATTAAGTCAAAAAACTTAAAGTAACAGATTTAATCCAAGTCAGATAGATCATTCTTATCAAATTTGCAAAATCAACATTAGTATTAAACAAAAACATAAGTAATAATAAACAAACAAAATTGTTAATAATATTAAATTCAGGCCTATAACAACAAATGTCTGTAGAGAAACTATTTTACAAATTTTATAATCATTTTCAAGAAATTATTAATAAATGTTTTGTGGAAAAAATATAGAAAGTAATGGGTTTAACTGGAACAAGCTAAACAACATCTGTAAATAATTATATCAAAAAATTAAAAAAGAAATATAAACAATTAATTACAAAAATCAAAATTTAAATGATGATTAAGTAATAAAATTAAGGCTTCTTGTAATATAATCATTAAAATAAAAAATAAAACATATCAAGGTACAAACAGCAAACTAATCGGAAAAAATTGCAGAACATTTTACAGAAACACTTGTATCTTATTACTTATTTTGAAATTAGAGAAATATTTGAAAATTTAATTAATAATAATAATAAAGATATATATGATATAAATTTTAAAACGATTAAACTGTCGACGAATTTATTTAATAGTTCAATAATAAAGTTAATAAACATTTGTTTTAATAAGGTATTTATTTGGCTATATTCAAAACAACAAAAGTTATTCTTCTTAAAAAAAAAGATACAGGTTAATTTTAATCATTTTGTCATATTCAAAAGTACTTGAAACAACAATAAAAAAATGAATTGTCAACTATACAGAGGAACATAATCTTTTCCACAAAAACTAATTTAGAAATGGTTAGGTTAGGTTAGTTTAACAAAAAACTAGATGTGTATTATATAGATGATATTTCAAGGGTAAAAAGTATTACTGCTGGTTTACCATAAGGTTCAATATTAGAACTAATTTTATTATACAAGATCATTATAAAAGTTTGGGATTATGTAACCATCTAATGTACGATTGTGCCACTCTAGTGAAATAGTATATTCACATTACGTGTGTGATTACATAATTCCAGACATTTATAGAGACCCTGTATATGAGTAGTTCCATTACTTTTTGACTAAACTAAAAAATTGAGTATCTTTAAACTGGATTAAAATTAAATATGTGATAGGAAGTACCAAAAAAACATGTTTACCAAATTTTCAACTCATTTAGTCATAATCTTAATTTTTGGAAGTTTCTCAAAGTTCAGAAAAACGGCTGAAAATCACAATTTTTTTGTAATTTTCAACATTTTTTTCTCAGCGTAGAAACATGTGAAAAAGCTCTGCAAGGTCTAATTCTTTTTGTAATTTTTTGTACTTTAATTTGTTTTGTTTTTAAATTTAGTCATTCTCAATTTCCTTGAGCAAAGGCCGTTGTGTAAATAGCTTAAAATTACAAAACCAGTCTCACATATATTTTTATTTATTTTCGTTTTTTTTGCGTTTGACGATTCATTATATTTCGACGTTTATATATATATATATATATTAGGGTGTCCGTTATTTATTCCGATTTAGATATTCTAAATTTTTGTTGCTAATTTGATTCTTTGGTACTAAAAAGTACTACATGAATTTTTTCAGATTTTTCAGATGTCCGGAAAGCGTGCCTGTAGACCGTTTTTAACCTCATTTAAATAACATGGAAAAATGTAATTTTATCTTGTTGTTTTCAATACTGTAAATAAAAATTGGAAATATTTAACATATCATAATCGATTTAAACTTTTCCGTAGATTACACATTTTTTATTTACGTGGTCACAAAACACTTCTGAACGACAAAAACTGTAAAAAAATATCAAAAATACGTAATTTAGTTCAATTTTCTATAAATCTTTTGCATTTTTTTCTGATTAGACATTTGAATATCAAACTATCATCATCAAAATCATATTCTACGGAAAATTTCCTGTCAAAAACAAATAACGCAATACGAAAATCAGTTCTTAGCTGTTTTTAAAATTAGTAATAAATTAAATAAATCTTTATTTCATTAAATTTTAAGCATTTTGAATTTGATGGTATTATTTAGACTTATTCTTAAAGTTGATAGATTTTTCAACAAAAATTCCATGATTGTTTTGTTAAACAAAGTAAATCTAAATACTGACAAATAATAAAAGTTTTTGATATCGCATGCGTAATTGCTAAACAAAATTTTGAAATATTGCGCGCGTAATTTCATGTTGTACTTCAGTCTCCATCACGTGATGTGACCGTATATTAAAAATAAAATCATATATGTGTGCAAACCTTACGATAACCTACAAAAAAATAAAACAAACGCATAAATAACAAGTGTCAAAGAAAAAGTTGTAAGTTTAATATGTTCGAGTCACAAAATAATATTTATTTAATTGGCAATATTAATGAATTGCCAATTTTTTTTACTTCAAAATTACCGAAAGTACTAAATAAAAATAAAAATGTGAGTAAAAAATTGACAATTGCAGAAATTTGTAATATTTGGAAAAAAGTTGATATTCCGACAATATCTCAAATTAACTGTGAAATTAAACTTCAAAAGTTGTATGACAAGTATAGAAATATTCAAAAAAATGAAAGCCATCCATTTATTGAGCAGAAAATTTTTTTATTTGCAATTTAAACTCTTTATTTGACATTTTTACGTAACTATTTAGAAAAACATTAAGTGAATGCGACAGAAAAGAAATTTATGAATCGAGATTTTTGTTAAAGTGCAAAACATCGAAATTAAATGGTAAATATTACACAATGTTTTTTAACTTAAATTACATAATTTTTTCCAATATTTTTAAATGATATTTAAGCCATTCCATCTACGAGTAAAATTGATATTTTATCTAATAATTAAGAAGTTCATTTAGAAAACGATGTAATTACCAACGTAGACAATGAGAGCAATACACTAACGTTAGAAGATTTTGGTAGGAAAAACACATTTATATCAATAATTTAGTAAAAAATTATTTGAAACAAATTTCACATTTTAGATAGTAGTGCTGTAGAATCTTCAGAAGCTAATACAAGAAGATTGAATAAACAACCTGAACGTTTTGGTGAATTTGTTCGAAATATATCTGGTAATTATAAAATAATATTTGTTCAAGTAATACTAATATCACATTTTTGAGTTATCAAATAGAAATAATTTTCAATTTATAAAATTAAAAGAAGAATTTTTCTGAATTTGTAAACTTAAAAAGTGTGTTTTTAATTTCTCTGTATATATTAGAATATGCATCATTTCATACTAAAAATATTAAAAATATTCTACATTTATTTAGCTTAAAAAGTTTATTGATCAACTGATATTATTCAAATAATACTTTTTAAAAATTGCTTCCTGTCCTAATACAAATAATATCTACTTTTTGTTTCTTCTTTGTTAAGGTGAATTAGAAAATCTTTCCGGTAGTTACACAACCAGTGATTCTTAAAAGTCTGATTATTCCAATTTCTTATCTTATCTTACTGGTAAGGAGTATACAAATCAAAATATACGAGGAAACGTAAATATTTTCACTGAAAGAGTTGTTGGGGCCTTAGATAAAGCAAAAGTTTCATATAGAAACTCTATTCATATTGTAGCGGCTATAGCTGAATTCTTAGGTTATGATTTAAATAATTTAATTCTTAATAAATCATCTTTCAACTATATGAGAAAGAAATATAGATCTAAGATTGCTGACAATAGTAAAAAAAAATTCTTGAAAGCTAAGGAATTCAGTGGCTCAGTATTGCACTGGGATGGCAAACTTATATCCGATAGGATTATGTGCAAGCAGATAGATAGATTACCTATAATTATTTCAAGACAAAGCAAAGAAAAGTTGTTAAATGTTCCAGCTTTGGAGAATAGTAAAGGTATAACACAAGCTAATTTTATTTTTGACACTCTTGTGGACTGGGAACTAATTAATGACATTGAAGCTTTATGCTGTGATACGACTGCTTCAAATTTAGGACAATATAATGAAGCTGCAGTCTTATTGGAACAACGTCTAGGTAAAGACTTATTATATCTACCTTGTCGCCACCATATATTTGAATTATGTTTATCTGGAGTGTTTGTCTTAAAATTGCCTGGTACAAATGGACCTAATGTAGCTTTATTCAAGCAATTTCAACTTTTTGGTCAAAAATTGATCAAAGAAAGTATAAATTTGGAATTTGTGATGTAAAGAAAAATGATATTTTGATTAGAAAAATCAATGAAATTGACAATTTTACACAAGATCAGTTAGTTAATAATGTTCAGTATAGAGACGATTATAGAAAATTATTAATATTAAGTAGAATTTTCTTGGGTCTTGTACCTCGAGAATATATTAAATTTTATAAACCAGGTGCATTTCACTAGGCCAGATGGATGAGCAAAGCCATTTATGTTATAAAAATTTATTTGTTTAGAGACTGTTTTGAAATTGATGACCAAAAAAAAAAAAGCTTTATTCGACATTTTGATTTTTGTGATATTTGTTTATATTCAAAGTTGGTACACCGCGCCATTAGCAATTTATGCAGCTAATAACGATCTTAAATTTATCAAGAGACTTGCGGAGTTTAAAAATGTAGATGCTACAGCTGCTGATGCAGCATTAAATAAATTCCACAATCATTTATGGTATCTATCTGCTGAAAGTTGCGGAATTGCTTTTTTTGATGAATCGATTGCCAACAATATAAAAAAAAGATGGTAGTCAATTTAAATATTGATCACGGAGTTGACGCGTTAAAACGTTATTACGTCAACAATTTTAGTGATATGAAAAATTTTAAAGGTAAAGAAATCGATTACTTTATAAATTGTAATTCAAAAAAGTTTTTTGATCAATTTAAAATCAATACAGAATTTTTAACTGTTGACGTGGAAAAGTGGTCAAATAAAGAATCTTATCTACAAGGAAAAAAAATAATTCAAAATCTTAAAGTTGTGAACGATATATACGATATAGCTGAAAGAGCAGTGCACTTAACTCAAAAATACGTAAATATATTAACTACTGATGAAATACAAAAGCAATATTTACTCTAAGTGATCAAAGAATACACGACTAAATTTCCGAATGCTGATAAACAAACAATGTTACATAAAAAAAAAACAAGAATATAAGTCCATATTATTAATAATAGATTTAGATAAAAATAATAAAATTAAATAACCTTCAATAATTTTAATAAAATGAACAAAAAAGTTTTTATTTTTTTATTCAGATTTATAAATTTGTTTGATTTTGTAATAATGTATTATTTATATTTATTTAATTAGGGTCTGATTAAAAAAAAATAAATATTAATGATGTGGTGCTCAAATGTTTCGATGCATTAAAAATTTATATTTGAACATAATAAATAAAAACATTTTTATTTTATTTATTTAAAATTTGTAAGAACGATATTTTAGGTCAAAATTTGGTAAGTGATGTATGAATTTGATAAGAAATTTTTCATAGATTACAATTCTGATGTTAATACTTTGATATTCAAATGTCTAATTAGAAAAAAATGTAGAGGAAGTTGCACTGGTCTATACTTAAATCACGTATTTTCTATATTTTTTTACATATTTTATCATTCAGACAGCGTTTTGTGACCACAAAAATCATAAACGTGTAATTTATGGAAAATTTTATATCAATTATGGTACTATTATTTATTTTTAATTTTTATTTATCGTAATGAAAAAAAAAAAGAAAAAAAAACTTTTTTCTATGTTATTTAAATGTGGGTTAAAACGGTCTACAGGCACGCTTTCCGGACATCTAAAAAATCTAAAAAAATTCATGTAGTACTTTTTAGTACCAAAGAATCAAATTAACAACAAAAATTTAAAATATCTAAATCGGAATAAATAACGGACACTCTAATATATATATATAGATATATTTTTATTTTTATTTGTATTGTACCTTTAAAACAAATACATAATTTTTGATAAAATCATAGCATAAACGCTCTAATTTTAAACTTTATTACAAAGCACGCCAAAAAATACACAACTGGAATCGAAAAATAAAACTTTTTTAATTTTAAACAAAAAATTGTAACAATTAAATATTATAATATATATTAATTAAAAAAATGAATTGATAATAAGAAAATTTTAAATCACATGTACAGGGTGTCAATAAATTAGAAAAATATAAAAAGAGATAAGTACATGTGGGCTAAAATTTTCTAATTTTTTTCCTAATGGCTATCCCCGTCCGCGGACACACTGTACATAAATATATATTTGATTGTATTTATTTGTTTAGTTAAAAGTATTCTAAAAGGTTTTTTAATAGGAAGCACAAACTTTGCAAGGTTATAGCAGACATGTTATTACAGCAACACCTGTAAAATTTATTGTGAATTGTTTAGTAGTGTATGGCAAACCACCATAAAAGGTTATACCGTTAAATAACGTGTGCAAATTATCAAATTTTATTATCAAAATTAGTGTTTCGTTTAAAAAACGTTTTGCACATTATTTTTTTTATCCTTGCCATAACCGTTCTGTAAAGTCAACTATTTGACATTTGGTGGCAAAATTTGAGTCATCCGGTTTTTATTAATAAACAGCTAACACCCGTATGTCTCCAAAACGCAAAGTTTGGTAAAAACATTGTTGCTATGCGTAAAAATGTACGGGAAAACCCGAGGCAGTCAATTTTTTGTTGCTCACAAAAACTTGTTTTTTTTTGCAACATTAATTTACCAAACTTTGCGTAAGGGTTAGTAAAATAAAGTAAAGTAAAGTATGTAAACGACTATAGATAACTGTGTGTGTTTTCTGATTGAACTTTGCAGCAGTTGAAAGTGGCTCAACTTTTGCATAAAAAATATCTTTAGCAACAAGGCTCATTTTTAGGATGAATGGATATGTAAACTAGCAAAGTTGTCAAATTTGAAGCAATACCAACACACAAAAGATACACCCAAGTAAGTCACTGTTTGGTGCGAATTTTGGTCAGGCGGAGTCATTGGTCTCTTACTTCTTCTAAAACAAAACTAAACTGACATTGCCATAACCGTCAACGACGAGCGGTACAGATTAATGATAAGAAGCTTTATTTGGTTTGAACTGGATGATATAGATACTAAGAACATGTAGTTAAACAAGAGGGCGCTACAGCGCATGCTATGATGAGCAATCTATACTCTTTATTTGACTTTTATTTACCACTTACCTTGTCCTTTATACTACATTTTATCTACCACGTGACCGAATATCAAAAAATTTTCGACAAGTTTCAACATGCTCAATTTCAATGAACTACTTACGCCCTTGTCTGCATGACGTCTTCTCAATAATTTTTAATTAGCCATTTTTCCACACTTTTAATTACGTCATTACAATTAGCATTTTAGACAAGTCTCAACAAGCTCAACTTTTCCAAAAACACTTATTTCTTTTTTACCAATTAAAATTTTTTAATTAGCCATTTTTCCACACTTTTCAACCGGATGCACTTATCTTTTAATCACGTCATTCCAATTAACATTTTAGACAAGTCTCAACAGGCTCAACTTTTTCAAAATCTACTTCCGCTACACAACACTTTTCAACAGGATGCACTTCCGGTTCATATATCCTTATCTTTTATCATTAATGACACACCCATTATCTCACCGGATGCACGTCCGGTATATAAATCCTTATCGCGCTTGCTACTTCCGGTACGCAACTCTTATTTTTTATCGATGACTCACCCCAATTAAAAATTTTGACATGTCTTTCAATTACGTCATCCATCCCAACTTATTTTTTCTGCCAGCGCAGCGCTGACGTGCACTCATTCTCCATCCCACTCTTTACGAGATTTCGCACACCCCTCGCACTCACACACTTTTATGGCGGTACTGCACACTTTGCGCATAGAAGGGCGCCACAGGCGGCGCCCACTTCCTTTGACATGCCTAGATGGCCGGCCCCGACCGGATAGTCAAAATCCCAAGGTCACCCCCAGCGCCCACTTCCTTTGACATGCCCAGATGGCCGGCCCCGACCGGATGTTTAAAATCCAAGATGGCGGCCAAACGCCGATTTTGAACCCCATGTAAATCTCCATAAGAAATTGATCCCAAAACCGCTTAGTTCCTCTACTAGCGATTATAGAACATGCATGATACTATGAATACAAGATACGTCAGTAAGGTAGACACGTTTTGATTTGTCTTGCGCATGACGTCATGAGATTTGATAGAAATATTGAAAATGCCGTCTAATGATGGTATTCTGAACAAATGTTATTAACAGCTGTAAAATTAACATCGATGTAATGAACATGCAGTGTTAAGGCAAATTGAACAGCGCTGTTAAAATCGATATTCTGAATAACCCAATGTTAACTGGTTTGTTACATCGCCACATTTACAGCGCGGCTAACTTCATTCATCTGTACGTCTGTCAAATAAAATATTAATTTTAGGTTAGCGCTTTAAATCTTTTAAAAATAATGTGTGATCCACTCAACAGTACATCGTTTGAACAGTAAAGGCCGGTTACGCAGTGCAAGCTACCATCTGAGCTGGCCTAGTCAGTTATAGTATGCCCATAAATATAGTGTTTTTACGACATGGGCTTAATTTATCTTAGCGGATTATTTCATTAGCAACCAATTATGAATGTATTATATACCTGAAACCCGAGGTAGTTTTAAAGGGTAAAAATATTGTATATTTATATAATATTTTCACTATTGAACATCGAGGTGTTATAAGCTATTTATGGTATATAATACAAACATAATTGTCTCTCTGGAGAGAGCGTGGCGCAGTGGTCTAGGCATCCGGCCGCTGTACCAAAAATTGTGGGTTTGATTTTCATATACCGTGATATACTTTCCACTTTCTATACGCTTTTCCACTCCCCAACCCGTCTTGCCAGTGTGAAGTTTTACGGTTAAAACCTTCTCTGATGGAGTGATGATTTCTCTCTAGTGGTTTGGAATCCATTTAAAACTGTAGGTCATTTGTAATGTAAGTTGCAAGCACTACAAGCAGAGAGAAGGGGTTAAGACGCCAGCAGTGGCGTATGAATGGCTGACAAAGAAAAAAAAGAAAAATTGACTCTCTAAAGCAACTAGTAATGAAGTAATCCGCTGAGATTTAAGGCCATGTTGTAAAGACACTGTACCTATGGTCATACTATACTGCAGTGCAGCTACTTGCACTGTGTGACCGCATCCTACAAGTTACTGTCCTTATTGTACGATGGGGTCACACGGTGCTCGGATGCTAGTTTGCACTGTGTAACCAAGCCTGCTGTTTAATCATTTTATTTATATATTAGTATATGTTTCAATTAAAAAAGAAACGTATAAACGGTCATTATGCTTATAAAATAAAATTTCTTTTTAGACAATCCCAATAAAGCAAAAGAAAAACGGCGGATGAGCAATATGAATTATATTTAGAAGAGATAGAAGGTGATTATGTATTCGGCAGTGATACAATACAATTATTTTAATGACACATCTTTGCTTAGTCTATAAAAAACTTACAATAAAATCATCAGGGACGTCAAGAGAATTTTGAAAATCACGTAATATACGCATATACAAATAAATCAAAATAAAAAATTTATCTCAAGTGGTTTTGTTTATTTATTTAATACAAAGCATGTAACTATTACTGGTAAATAATTTATTTTGATTAATTCACATCAGTTCAGACAACACCAATTGATAAATCAATCTCCTCACAGTCGTAGCGTCGAGTGTTTTGACGGATGTTAATATAACAGCAAAAATGTTAATATACATCGATGTAGATAACAGTCAGTCGCGTACATATATTTTTTGGAAAAATATAAAACCGTATCCATTTTTCAATGTGATTTTTTCGCTATTATTTTAGTTAAATTCAGCGCACTAAACCATTTTAAGTTCACAACCTATCAAAAACACATACGCTACACCGAGAGCGCACGCGGCTCAACGATCTTTGCTACGTCACATCGAAAAATAGAAAAAGAGGTATAGATGCGTACCTGTCTTCTATTCCTAGTATCAGGAAGAGCATGGTTATCTCGCGCTGCAGCAACGTGATTTGGTTACCAAAATCATGCAATTTGATTGTATTTAGATTTGTTTTTTTAAGACTATTTTAAATTGCAGGTCTATACAAATAAACTGCAAACAATTGATGAAGTCAAAATAACAAACCTCATCTAAGGAATTCAGCTAGATTTAGGCGAGAAAGTCATCAAAGATTGGATCTTTCGAACGTTATATTCCATTATTAATGCCATAAAATACTAAAAAGAAATAATCTTTAAACCACTTTTGCATTGGCATTTTGAATTGCACAAACGTTTGCACTGAAACACAATAAAATAAATCCTAACAATACGATCATTTTCTTTAATGATTAACTTTACCAACATATTAATACCTGTAATGTTTACTGCTTTATATATAATATAACATAATAGAAATTGCAAAATTTCTCACTTCAGAAACAATCTGCACCTACAATTCTCTACAATGACAAAACATATAAACCAACAGACAAAGTACAAATAGCTACATCAAGTTTAACAGTACTCAGTAATATAAATCTAAACACAATAAAAAAAATTAATTACATACAATAACCTATTACACAACAACAAATACAAGGTGTTAATTAACATTGGGGAGATATTATACAAAAAAATTCTATGTCTGATTCTAACACAAAAATTTCTTATAAAGTTATGGTCTAAATTGTTTTTTTAAAATACAAGGTAATTTTTTGAATTTGTTGAAATATTTGCTTTGTTAGAAAATAATACTTGTTGATCGAATAAGGGATTTTTAAGCAACATTTGAAAAAACCACTGACCAAAGTTTAGACGTTATTGATAATCACAAGAAAAAAGAGCCTGTACTTTTTAAGTATAGTAGGGATATAATAAATAATCTTTTAAGATTTTTTATACCAAAACATGCGTGATTGTCAATACTGACGCTATTTTTTTTGTACTTGTACTAGGATTATTTTTGACTATATTAACTTTAACTAAAAACTAGATTAAACCAAACGTTAGCATAATATGTCAAACATGATTCAAAAATACAATCAAAACTATTTTAATCTTGTAATTTTAAAATTGTGGGAAACAACTAAACTTTATAGAAACTTTTTGCGTTTGAATCAGACTAAGAATTTTCTTGTGTAATATTTTCCCAACCTTAATGAACACTATGTAGTAGTAGTAGTAGTAGTAGTAGTTTATTTATCTAAAGATCTGATTACAGATATAAGACATGTCAAAAATATACAATAAAATCTTATAGTCTAAAAATATCACATATAATACATTTAGTATAAAAGTTACAAAGTTACATTTGAAAATTTAATATTTAAAATTACAACGTTAACAAAACATAATTTACAGTTTATTATTAAAAAAATCATGTATGTTATAATAACATTTAGACACTAAAAAATTTCTTAATTCAGTTTTAAATATTTTATAGTCATTTAAAACTTTCATTTTTGGAGCTAATTTATTATACATTTTTACGCACATATATAAAGTTGATTTTTCGTATTTTGACGTATTATGAATTTTAATACAAAGGTGATCAGCATGTCGTGTATTATACTGATGACTAGATGAGGTTAATTCAAATTTAGATATATTCTTGTGTACATGACTTATACATTTAAAAATGTATATAGAAGGCAATGTCAACAACTTATTATTTATAAAACACTGCTTACAACTCTCACGGTTTTTAATTTGGAAAATCAACCTTATTATGCGCTTTTGTTGAACAAAAGCTTGATTCGAGTCAACAGATGAACCCCATATCATTATATTGTAACACATATGTGAGTAAGCCATTGCATAATATATTGCCATAATGGATTCGTTGTCAAGTACCGATTTAATTTGTAAAATGGCATAAAAAGCTTGATTAAGTTTCTTACAAACTTGTTCAATTTGTAAAAACCAAGATAGTTTAGAATATATTGTAATTCATAAAAATTTTACGATGCTAGAAAGCTTGATTTGTAAATTTTCATGCTCAATTATAAATTTACGTCCATGAAAATGAACCGCGACTCTTTTTTGTGATTAAGTATTAAACGGTTTTGAAAACACCATTTTTTAAATTTACTAATTACAGCAATGGTGTTTATTAAGAGTTTTGTTTCATTATCAGCAGAAACGGCATTTGATGTATCATCAGCAAACATGACATGACATGACCATGTACTATTTAAAATGTGTGATGGTAAATCATTTACATACAAAAGAAATAACAGAGGTCCTAATACTGACTCTTGAGGAATACCTAATGTAATAATGTAACATCATACTCAGATGAGGAACAATTTCTTACATTTACAATTAATTTTCGGTTTTCTAAATATGATTTTATCCACTGAGCAAGTAATCCTCTAATGCCAATTGAGTTTAGTTTTTTAATAACAAAATTAATATCAACAGTGTCAAATGCACGAGATAAGTCAACAAATAGTACTGCTTATATTTATCTTCATTAGTTTGCACAACTTGCAATAATTGAATAGAAAAGACATTATACGATTATATACTAATCTTTCAAAAATTTTAGAAAATGTATTTAATATAGAAATGGGCCTATAATTTTGAATATTAGTTACATTCGATTTTGTGTATAATGGAATTACTGAAGCTACTTTTAATGCAGAAGGAAAAACTCCAGTAAATAATGAAAAATTAAATAGTGTTTTTAAAGGATCTACTACAAACTGAACAATTTGTTTTACAAGTATGATGGATATTCCATCAACTTCTGCCGATGATTTGTTATTCATAGTTTTTACTATATTTAATTATTCTTTATTATCTGCAGGATGAATATAAAATGTATTAATGGAAAAATCTGAAGATGTAGTGCAGTTATTGGATAAATTATGATGAAAATGATTTATGAGAAAGTTTTGAGCAACATTTATGTATAGATAATATATTCTGTATATTCACAGGACAGCCAAATGACATACATAAATTTTACTAATAACATAAACAAAAACATTCAATTTACAATAGAAACCAAAATAAATTTAAATTTTTTCACAGAAAACTAAGTTTATCAGGCATAATAATCTCTTTTAATTCTAACCACAACTTTAGCAACAAATTTGCAGCGCTCAACTATCTTATAAATAAAACATTATCATTTTTTTTTAAATAAAATAGAGAAAATATATAAAAAACAAACACTACTGACACACTAAACACAAACATCTAATTTAGAAAATTAACTTGGTACAACAACATAAGTAATAAAATATAACAGTTGTTATATAACTATTATCCAAAAGTCTCAATTTTTAATACCAACACTATAAAAAATAACATTGTAATCAACAACATATATTAGATAAAATAACAAATAATATATTTGACAAACCGGTAAAGCACTCAAGTACAGACTAAAAGAACACACACACAAAATCCACAAACTCACTTTTACCAAATATTTACAAATGCACAAACACTTTTTTAATATCAAAAACAAAAACAATATTAATATATAATAAAAAAATAATTTTATATTTATATAAAATAAACAAAATAAAAAACAATAAAAAATACATATGATTAAACAAACAAATCAATAACCCATACCAAAATATTTATAGAATTCTGAAAAAAATCATAAAACTTGAGCAAATAAAATCAACATTTTTTAATTATTTATTAAAAATTGAACTTAGATCGTAATTTTTATGTTAAAATTTTTGTCTAAGCTTTAAGAGTATTTATTACACCACAAATTTAGTAGACTTTTCATTGTGCAATAAGTTATTTTTCTAAAATAACAATTATTATAGGTAGTTAGTTTTGCTTAAAGTTTGTGAATATATGATAAAAAATAAAACTTAAAATCGTTGTTAACTTAACAACGTTTTAGCTGAATTCAGTGCAAATTATTGATTTTGATTTGCAATATATCAGAAAATATACATTAATAAAGTAAAACTAAAACAAATCTATTAAAATAAAGTTGGACTAAGTGCAGCATTTAAAAACGTTGTATGTTAATAATGATATTAACATTATTTATTTTTTTTACCAACTATTATTAGTCATTTATATAAACCATAGAAGGTTCAGGTGTTGTTAAAATAAAATTGAAAAAAAAAAAAATGTATAAATAACTACATATGTATTTTAAAAGTAATTTTTTTATTGGTTTATTATTTAATGTAGAATAAATTTAAAATTATGAAAATAAAAAATAAAATATTATAATAAATGTTTTTTTTTATATTTAATTTGATTTTTTTAAATTGTATTTATAATATTTAAAAAAAAAATAATTAGTTTATTAATAGTATATTCTGCAAGAAACATGGCATGACATGCCCAAGTTCTACAAGTAAGTACGGTTGTATTATACACAAGCCCTTCAAAGTGGTATAAATGTAAAATAAAAATCCGTGCAAGTTGTATACTACGCTTTTTTACTAAAATACTTATAATATAAAAAAATAAATAATTCATTAAAATGTTATAATTATAACATTTGACAGATAATATGTCATTTTTTTATGGTTCTGTGCGTAATATTATGCGTGCGTCTTAAAATGGCACACTTTTCTTTAGCAATAACAGTTTCAAAGTATAATATTCTACTTAATCTTAAATAAACCTAATGATATCTTGTAAGTTAATTTTGAAGTTTTCTAATACAGACTGACTGATAAACGTTTTTAATAGTAAAAGTTAGCAAGAGTACTTTTGCATTTTAATTTTTTATCGTTTAAAGTTGCATTGATCGTTGTAATACGTGCTTAAGTGTTGTCGATAAAAAGTTGCATTTTCTAGTTAATATTCCGAATACAAGAATAAATGATATACGTGAAGTTGTAATCACAATGAAAGACATGGATGGATTAAATTTTGTGGAGATTATCAAAAACATTATTTTCTTCTAACCAAATTTTAAGGACAAGCAAGTTTTTGTTATATATAATATGTGTTATGCGGAGACATTGCTAGGTAATGAAAGATCATATAAAGATAACAAGATACGAAAGGAAAAGTCCAGCTCGGTATTAAAATAATATTTAGAAGATCGAACAGAACTCATGAAAAATACACATTGTAAATTTTTTTTTTATTTTCTTATCAGTTAGATGACAAACAAAGGAAGTATCCATGGTCGATATTTAAAAAATGGAATATTTATTTAAACGAGTAGATATTTTTCCATCTTGCGTGGTTGTCCGGGCTTACGTTTTGTTTGTTGTCTCTGTTTGAGATCAACCAATTTTAATTCTGCGTAAAACGTGTTTACAATTTAAATGTTATAAACATTAGTGTGGGACTATATTTTTGTTGTGCCATGTATTATTCTGAGGTCTATTATTTGTCGTTAAATAATATAATATTGTTTATTGAATCAAATAAAACAAAATATGTACATTATTAAATATTTAATTAAAAAAAATATTTTTCAGTTGACATTTAAATGTTAATTGTTATAAAAATGATATATTCCGATTTTTTTTTAAATTTAATATCAGTTTTTATGAGTATAGGAATAGATGTATTAATAAAGACTTTTAAAATAAAATAAGTAGTATATTTGTCATAAATAATTGACAAGAGGTTTTTAAATACAACAAATTAATAATGATGTTGATTGTGACTAGGATGATCAGCATGGCCTGAATATGTTACTTGTGCATTAAATCCGTTATGTTTATCAGCGGTATAATGAACAGTTCTTGTTCTTCCGTCGGGCTGTACAAGACTGTATGCACCCTTTACAACATCACCATCGCGATCTTCTTGAAGCGACTTCTTATCTCCAGTATGATGATCTTCAACGCCGTATTTAATATTATAATGAGGATGATGCTAAAATTAAAAAAATTATATAAAAAATCGGGTTAATTTTAAATTTTATTATACGAACACTAGAATGTTCTTCATGTCCATGTCCTTGTCCGTGTCCATGAGATTCAAGCCCTTGGTGTGAACCGTGATATGACGGTAAAACAATATTATTTATTGATGAATATGACGATGCATGATGATGGTGCTGAGCTATTGTAATGGATAATATCGTACAAAGAAGGAATATCTGCAAAAATGCAAAAATTTAAAAATATAATATTTATAATAATTTAATACAAAATATTATTGATATTTAATAAGCAAAAAATTATAACATTCAAAAACTTTGAGTATATTTTATTCTATCCAGTAAATCTGTATTTTTTTAATAAATATTCTAATTATTATTGTTGCACTTGTATGGCAAACTATACCATCAATTATACAATCGTTGGAATTTACATATCATTCACATTAATTCTAATTCTAATTAATATATTTTGGCTAATTTGATTTATTTCTAAAAATTAAATAATTATAATATTATTTAAATAAAATAATTTGTTTATTATAAAATAAGAAGCATACACCTGGACACTAGTTGCCAGTGAGAAGACGTAATATAATTTTTTTATTTTTTTCTATTTTATTTTTATACAGACTAATAATTTAATACATAATAAATATTAAAATAAAATCCTCTATCATTTCAAAATGTCTACAATTAAGAGATTTTATAAAATAAATAAAATTTATATATAAAAAAAAATTGATATGAATTTTGACTCATACAAGTTAATTATTGAAATACAAAGTAAACCTTTACTGTAAAATTTTTCAATAAATTGTAATAACAGAAAATTAAAATAATGCTGGGAGGTCCAACTATTTAAATTAATTAATTAATACAGAATAAATATTAGTTTTTTTGAAATTGTAATTATTTAATTAATAATAATTAAACACTTTTAAAAATGGTTTACTTTAAGACGTACACAAAGTTGTGGCCTCATGTCGTGGACACCCTGTATAAATTAGAACTTTATTCGGCTGATATTTTCACAAAATTACTGCATTAACACCAAGTGTGAAATTTTATTATTGTAATTTGAGAAATTTTTTATTACAAAAGATAGTAAGATATAAACATTACTAATAATACTTAAATAATAATTTAAAACATGTATTATGTAACTAACTATTAGCATAAAATACAAAATAAAACAACTTATCTATTATTTACTTTGTTTTACTTACTTTGGCAATCATAGTGGTGGTTGATTGTGCTTTCTAACTGAATATTGACTGATACGTGTGCTGTGTTGCTTCGAGTTTAAATAGTGTACAGACTATAATTGTTTTGTTGCAAAAAGAGCAGGAAATTATTTAGAACAAGTTCAATATTGTATTACTTACAGTGCAAGTAAAAGCGTTAATACATGCATAAATGTAAAATTTCATATAGAATTATATAATATTATTAATTAACAACACATTCTTTTGCTGTCCGGTTTAATAGACCGTGTACATTTTTTAATATTTCAAGTTTAATTTTAATTTTAATTTTCCTTCTATTATTCAACACATTATACATAATCTTATCGTATTTACATTATTATGCACACACATTTTCACAACGAACCGCATTCTAGAAATATTGCTTTCATTGCGTATAGAACAACAAATTGCTTATGCATTACAATTTAAAAGTGGCTTTAAAGTAAATATGTAAAAAACTATTTAATTTTTTTTTTTAATTTTTAATAACTGTTAAAATTATGAAACTATTCTAATTTTTTAAATTATTATTTAATGTAATTCATAATTTTGGAAACAAAATTTATAATTTAACTTTTAAATAATAAATATTCAAAATACATGTTATTTAAAAATATTATAGTAAAAGCCATAAAAATATAGAAAAAAATCTTAATAAATAAATTATAATAACCCACTAAGAGTGTACTTATAAGTGTACATATATTATATACAGAATAGCTAAGTTGACGTGAGGTATATCTTTTTAAATCTAGTTATAACTAGAGTGCGGATAGAAAAGCATTAATTTTTCTAAAATAAGCGTTTATAATAAGCATTTAAAATATAAAACCAAAAATTGCAAAAATGCCAAAGAAAGCAGAAAAATAATTGTTGTTTGATAAATTATATTATAAATTAAACAACAATGCAAAATTTAAGCTATGAGAGCAATAGTGGCATAATTTACAAAAATTTTAAAATAGTATGTATTTTTATTGTGTGGCGGCATATTGAAAAGGCTCACAATGTGATTGATAACAATGCTACACTGGCCTAAGCCACAACTGACTATTGGCACTACAGAGAAAATCATATGATTTTATATTTTTATTTGACAACAGTTTTATGATTTTAGAATTTTACATTCAATCTATTTCTATTTATTGTTTTGTTCAGTATTATTCAGTTTCACTTTTTTTTTTAATGAACGCTGAATATGAAAGTCTGTTGAACGGCAAGTACCTACACTTGAGTAGTTTTTATGTCAATCAAGTATTGGATCACGTTTATTGGTTTGACCTAATAATCATAATAATAAATACATATTATACAATTTTTATATCTTTTGGAAAGTGATGAAAATGAAGACTTTAGTTTTAGCAATAATTTAGAGTTTGTTTTTACTGCAGACGAAGTAGCAGTTTTGATTAACGAAATCGGAAATTCAGCCTCACACATTTTTTATTGAACCCTTACAAAAAAGAAGAAAAAGAACCCGCAATGAGTAGAACTGGGCTCAAAATATAAGAAAAAAGACTTGAAATAGTGGAATGACCTTACTTATGTGACTTAGTTAGTGTTAACGATAAAAAAAGGTGTTACAGTGCCAAAAAAACAACTCTTGTAGAAGTAAAACAAAGACATACTATTTTCTTCCTGATATGTCAAAAAAATACAAAGAGGTTTGTAAGGAGTTTTTAAGCACATGTTACATATATTTGACGAGCGCATTTTAAGAGCATTAGTAAATAAGCCTAAAGAAAAATTTCCACCTAAAGAACGACAAGGTCACCAAAGCTCAAACACCAAACTATAAAATTGACCTTGTCAAAAGTTTTATAGAACCATTTCCAAAATACAAAAGTCATTATACAAGACACAAAAGCCTAAACAGGCAATATCTTGCACCAAACTTAAGTATAAGAATGTTGCACTTTCATGCTCTAATTTCAGACTCTTGCAGGAGGTGTGATGCATTCAAAGTTAAACTAATGGCATGCAGTCATGTGGAAAGTAAAAACAAATTAAAAAAAAAATTGCACTTTAGAAAGGCAAAACAAGCAAGGCAGATAATGCGGGACGTTGCAAACGAAGCTCAACAGCATGGACAAGAAGTAACTGCCATTGCATTTGATTTAATAAAAACGCTTGTTACTTCAGTGTTGTCGACAGATGTGTGTTACTACAAACGACAGCAGTGAACCTACTGCTTGGAAGTTTACAATCTGGCTACTGGAAAGAGAGTATGTATACGTGGAATGAGGCAATTGCTTTCGGGGGTCTTCAAGAAATTGGTTTTTGTCTACTTCATTATGTTAAAAATTTTGTATTGGCAAAAAAGTTTATTTAAGCTCTTATTGATTTGTAACTACATTATGTCAAATAATGATTTTAATCTTACACAAAATTCCTTTGCAGTAGTTACATCTACATTGCGCGTCAGAAAAAATGGGCCACCCAAAAAATTTATTTAAATATCTACCTTTTTAATTATTTCTTATTTTTAATTAAACGAGTTAGTACGTATACTGCAAAACAAGTTGTGTCTATGAAAAATGAACAATTTTTTTTGACTTTATTTTATTTAACTTTTGAAATCTAATGTAAAATGAAAAAAAATCTCAAAAACGAGGCAAAAAGTGGAGTGGCTTAAAACTCAGTGGCTAAGATTTTAGCACTTTGAGCTGTTTTGCATAAAGTTTAAACACTCAAATAACGACGAAGTTTAGTTTAATAAGTTGGAAATTTTATACTGCAGAAGGAATTTTATTTTTAACTGCTGAAAAGAAAAAAAAAACTTATCAAGCTCATGGACTACGTTCTTCCCAACTTTACAAACCACCTCTACAGCTACAAACAAAGTGTACGTAACGCTGGAATGCAGTGAATTTATACTTAAGCAGTAATTTTTTTTAAGTTAATTTTATCTTTATGTAAGAATAATACTTAATAAAATATTTTAATGTTTTAAGTTATTAAAACTAACAAAAAAGCATTATGCCATTAACTGGTATTTGTATAACAGTGTCTTATCTAACTTTTTTTTGTCTAAACATGATATTGTTTTAAGTTTTAAGATTAAACAACAACTAATTAAATTAATAAAAAAACTTAACATTTTGTAGAAAAAAAAAATTAACTTCTAAAAAATACCATTTAGCTTAATTAGATATGCTAGTGGGTTAGGCTACTGTTGCTCTCATAGCCTCAATTAAAATCTACAAAAATAATACTTATTCTAAAAAATAATACTTATTCTAAAAAAATAATACTTCTAAAAAAATAATACTTATTCTAAAAAAAAATAATAAGTTGTATAAATACATATTAAATATTGCAAACTATAAGGTAAAAAAACTAAACGTTATATTATACTACATAACATATTAATAAATATTTTATTTCAATCTTAAGGCTGTACTATATCACGTGACAAATTTCTCCGTCGAAACTACTTCTCTTTGCCCCTTGGTCTAACCCGCGCGTACAATCATTTTACCCCAAAATGACTTCACATGCGGTATGCTAACAGCGCTATCCACTACCTATGCATTCGGCAGAGACGTATCGGGCTGAGCTCTTCGCTCAATTATATCCGTGCTCCTATTGCCCTCACTCCAGTTTACAACTAGCAACACTGCCTTTTTATATTTATGTATACAATACAACTCAAGCGCAGAAGATTTTCTAATCGAAGTATTGAATTATTAATTTATTTTTTTATTTATTATATTATTATATGGGGCGACGGCACCCACTGCAGCAGCATCATTGGACACTGTACGTGAATTGTTTCCAGAAACTGTTATTTCGAGATTTGGGGATATCTTTTGGCCGCCAAGATCACCAGATCTTACGCCCCTTGACAACTTTTTGTGGGGATATTTAAAGAGTGTCGTCTACACCGATCCACCAGCCACTACGGAGCAGCTAAAAAACAACATTCGAGAGGCCATTAACAATATTCCTATTGAAATGTGTCGGCGGGTATTTAAACATTTAAGAGCAGTATTGGAGGAGTGCTATGAGAAGGATGGTCGACATTTGGACAACATTGTGTTTATAAAATGAAATCCGCATCTCTGTACTTTCTTAATTTAATATTAAAATTATTCCAACACTTTTTATACTGTTATTATAACGTGTTAAAAACTGAAATCTCCTCTGAGTCACCTTGTATATACAAAATAATTGTACAGGGAGTTTATAAATGAATTGGATTATGTAATCACTTTAAATGTGCCGCTTTTGTTAAATTGTTCACTAAACTATTTGTTTTGACAGATCAACTTTGACAGCTGTCAAGCAAACATATGAAAACATATGTAGTATAGTGGACGATTTTAAAAAGGCGGCATATTTAAAGTGATCACATAATCCCATTCATTTATAAACTCCCTGTATATATTTTAAAATTATATTTATTAAAATATACTTTTATATGCTTTATTGTCTTTTTATTTTAAACAGACCGGTTTAGGTTGTTAAACCATCTTTGGTATAAATAATGTGTAAAAAAAATTGTGAAAGTGAAATTGACAATTGTAAAATGATGTATTATATATGCATACATGTATATGCAAGTGATTTAGGGTGTAACTATAAAATAGTCTGAACATAAAATTGTTTTTAAGTTACATAATAAAGTTTAAAAATGCGATTGCTAAAATTAAAGTAGGTAATTTTAAAATAATTTAATACTATTTATTATAAATGATTACCAGCGTTAACAAAAGTTAAGCACGACTTGGATGGGTTACCTACAAAATTCCCGACAACGGTGTTGCCATAAGGAATTGCCGAGTAAAACTACTGGCGACCGATTCGAGCGCTTCGATGCAGCAACAATAAATATTAAATATAAAATTACATATAATGTTTTTATATCGCACTAAATCAAAATTATCATAAGAATAAAAGAGGTTTAAAATCTCTTCTTATAAACTGATCGATACTTTTAATTTTATATAAAATTATTTCTTTTTAATATAGTGCATATAAGCGACTAATTAAAAAAAACTACAGTTGACCAGGCACATTGTTTGTAACATATCAGTACTTTCAACATTTCTATTTGATGTTTTCTTAAATCAATTAGAGTAATTTT
This sequence comes from Tachinus rufipes, assembly GCA_963932245.1. Taxonomy (NCBI): domain Eukaryota; kingdom Metazoa; phylum Arthropoda; class Insecta; order Coleoptera; family Staphylinidae; genus Tachinus; species Tachinus rufipes. The sequence continues at coordinate 61,600,975 of OZ010745.1, read as the reverse complement.
AATTTCATTAAAAATCTAAGCAACCCAACGTGCGCTTGAGCGGCCTTAAGTTGCTGAAGTAGTTAACAAAAATATATATTTTCAAATTTGTAATTTTAAAATTTTGTTTTCGGTCTGATACAATATTTTTGATAAATAGATGTTACGCTTCTTTTAACATCTACTGATGTAATGGGTGTAAATTTAATTTAGTGGCAACTTTTACTCTAATAGATCTTCAATAAAACCTCCAATTAAGCTTTTGAAGACGACGTCATGTTAAATCAATGTTTTGGAAGTTTCTGAATGAGCGTGTAAATTCAAATGTCATATAAATTTTTTATTTCACATACATAAAAAAAGATGGTGCAAAATATATAAAACAAAGATAAATAATTAAATCATAAAAAAATAACATAGAAGTACAAAAGGCCAAAAAAAGCACAAAAAAACGAATTAAGCATTTAAGCACGTATGTAAAAAAAGTAAAAGTAGTGTCTAACTAGTCTAGTTATAACACATTTTAATATATATATATATTTTTAATGCGCTGCATTGTCGTATTGATATTATAATAAGCTAAACTATTAAATTTTTGCTGTGTTTATTTTGTACTTTTTATTATTAAAAATAGCTTATTATAATAAATTGCGCAATTGACAATTTTAATTATTTCATTAGGACTAAATATAAATGATAGTTGAGACTTTTACTATGTGGTAATCCATAATAATGATAAAATAAAACACAAACTAAGTTTTTTACCACAAATACTTTATTGATATAAATATATATTGTTAAAGAATACATATCAATACAAACAAAACTTCACGACTTGAGTTTCGACTTTTAAAGGCCATTCAGTCAAGTGAGAACAAACTAAAAAAAAGTATATTTATACAGAAAAGTTAAAATAGAAATTGAAGGAAAAATAAAATATATCGCATTACTGATGGTCTAGAGAGATTTAAAAAGTGGTGATTTATATTGTGGTAACATTGTTTTTTGTGAACCTCGCTGGCTTCTAACAGATTAAGCTTAGTGCTTTTGTACAGTTGTGTAACATTTAAATTTTATTAATTTCGGGGAAGGTATGATTAGAATTTATAATATAATTTGAAAATGAACTTGTGTTGTGAATGAATCTTTGTTTAAATTCGGGTAAATGTGAGAAATTGTGTTTTAATACAATTTATTATTAATTAAGTTTTGAATAAGGTTGACTGGAAAACTATTAATATTTCTTATAGATATAATTTTATTTTGTTCTAAATTAAGATAATAACTTGATAATAGAATTGTAAGTTAGAAAAGTAGAGTAATAATGAGCATTGACTACGCATTTTGTTTTTGTGTTAACAGCATTGTACCTATTTCATTTAAAATCCTGTATAATTACATATTATTATTATTATTATTATTTTCAAAGTTTATTGGTAAATATTTCAATTTCATAAAATAAATCAATTAGATAAATTAAACAATTATGAGCAACTTTTAAGTAAAATTAACCATTTGCATAAAGTGTGTAAAAAATCATGTACAAAGAAGAAACAACTCTGTCATAAAAATTCACAAAAAATATGAATATATAGAAGAATCTAACATCAAACAAAACAAAAACCTTATACAAAACTATTTAATTTGACCAAATCTAATATGAAAGAGACATGTAAAGTAATTAACAAAACACGTAAAATGAACAAAAAAGATACAGAAGACAAAAAAATAACAAAACACTTTAAACTAGATATCAATCAGATAATTAATCAGTTCACTGATACATTTGAAAATCAAACTAAACATCTTGCAACAAAGTATTGTAAGCAAAAATTAAACAAAGAAATCAAACCCAATCGATAGACATACCACAAGCAACATAGAAAATATTAAATAAATTTTTTTTATTCTTGAATTTTGCTAAACCAACTGGTTATGATAAATTAAAAACAAATGACTTTATTGACACTGTACAAGAAATGGGAAATTCAATAACAAACATAGTTAACCTAACCATTGATCAAGGAAAATTAGCAAATTCTTCAAAAAAAGCAATATAAATAATCCACAAAACTCTAAAATAATCTCTATACTGCCTACAATATTGAAGGTATTAGAGAAATATATTGAAAAAGTGTAAACGTAGTATTAAAAAAAAGGTAATATCAATATAAGTTTTAAAAATTCAAAGACATTATGGAATTTTTTAAAAATCCACCAATTTAATAAGCTAAAGTTTGGATTAAAACATGTACGTCTTGTGTCTGTTTGTTAATTTTTTTAAAGCGTTTGATACCCTTGATCATAAATAAACTAACCCAAACTTTAAAGAATAATAAAATAAAAAGAGATGCTAAAACGTGGTTTATAAATTACCTGGAGGAAAAAAAGTAAAAGCAGAAAATATACTAAGTGAAAAAAAAAAAACAATTGAATGAAGTGTACCCCAGGGCAGTATTTTGAAACTAATTATTAGTCTTTTATATGTTAACAACTTTGAAACCTGTAAGTACGCGGATAATACATTAATTGTTTCAACCTATAAAAATACAAACCAAGCACTAAGCAAAACGCAAAAGGAATTCCGGCTGTTAACAATAGACTTACAACAAAAGACTAACAATAATCAAAGATAAACCAAACTTGTTCACATAGTATTTTTTTTATCAACAAAATAAGAAGCCACCAACCAACTTAATTTTTTATGATTTATTGTTTAAAGACTGACATTTGCAACTATTTGCACATAAAAACTATGTCTAAACAAAATTATCTCGGAATGTGGATAGAGAATAATTTCAGTTAGGAACCGCATGTTAATAAAATAAAGCACACATTAAAACTACTTGCTAATAGTTTTAAAAAATCAATGATGACAATATTATATGGCATTACTGACAAACCTCTGATTATATTCTGACCAAATTACAAAACACACAAAATTGTTTAACAAAAAACCTATATTGTTTAAAAAAAATCAAATAAATATTTAAACTGTAATTTATGAAAAACAACATAAAAGATAAAAACAGCTAGACAAAAATCTACAACACAAAAACAAAAAAATTTAAAAAAAATTGTAGTGGAAAAATTTGACAACAAATATGAAAAAAGAAGAAAAGATTTATTAATCAGAGCTTTGTTTAATAAAATTCTAAACGAGATACAAACAGCAAAATCAGTAGAATATTTTAAACAAAAAATAAGAACCTGAATCAAAACTTAATAATAATTATATATGATTAATATACTATATTATATAGTTTATTATTATACACTATATACTACTGACTAGTCGACCTGGCTTAGTGACACTAAGAAATGAATCAAATCATAACTGAAATTTTGGTGGTTTTAGTGGGTAGGACCTCTTTTAAACATGAGCAGTCCCACATTCCGTTCTTAATCTGATTTCTGTCTCCTGCAGAAATTATATTACTATGTTAAATACTAGGTATTCATATTTTAAATATTGATTAACCGAATATAGACATACATTTGCTATTTTTTATAATGGTTATTTTGCCAATTAAAAAATAGAATCAACTTATTTAAGTTTAATTATTTATGCATATTTTATTCTTATAATCATTGAAGTTGTTATTTTTTTTTTGTAGTTCTTAAACAAATTATTGTTGTGTATTGTGTAGGTACTTTATATTTTAATTTGTTGTAATTAGATCAATAATCACAAAAAATAGTGTTGTGTTACGCTTATGATGATGGTATAGCCTGGTCCAGCAGTTTTTTAAAATATTTATATTAAGTATATATTGGGTTGCCTACATTGTAATCCTCAGTTTTTCTCGTCCGCACTACAAACCACATGATTAATTTTATGTTTTTAGTTACATAACACACTACGGATGCTAAAAGCTCTACGTCCAGAGCCCCAAGGGTTTTAGCGGTGTTTAAAGATTTAAATTTAATAATTAATTGAAATTAAATGTATGCTCACAAAAATTAATACATAATCAATATAGTATATTTTTACATAAATAAAGAGAGAAAATATTTAAGTAATAATAATTATTTAATGTTGTTAATACAATAATAATATTAAAAAAACATAATACAATAAATATCATTTTTGTAAGTTGAACATTTAATCATAATTTGTATTCACCCTTGGTAACGTGTTGCAAACTAAAAGTAAACATGAATGAATACAATAATACGTTTAGGTTTAAAGAGCAGTGGCGGTTGTAGGGGGGGGGGGGGGTAATTACTTCCCCTAAGAATTTTTTTGCTTATCAATTTTTATTGTTAAAAATTACTTATATTCTATATTCCAAACAAATAACATAACCAGTAAATTTTTCCAACGCTTTAAAACGTTAGAAAAGGTTCTTTTCTAAGTTGTTTGTTTGTTGTACTACAAATTATATATATATTTTTTTAATTACCTCTCCTTGACTAGTTGGCTGGAAACGCCTTTGTTAAAGAGATATTTCTACAACTTATAAACATGAAACCAGAATTTATTTTGCAAGTATAATTTTTATGAAAAGCATAAACTTCTTATAATTTTGTTGATGTTACAAGATTAAGTTGAAAATTTGATTAAATTTATCATTTTATTGTTATTTATGTAGCATTTTTAAAGTTTTTAAGCATTATAACAATTTGCACTTAAAATAGCATCGTTAGAGAAGTATACACAAATAATAAAACAAACAAAATTGACTTTTTGTTCTTTATCTGGTCAGCTGGTTTAATATGCAGCTTTTTACTTTTTTCCAATATTCAGCAACTTTGTCAATAATTGATGACGATTGTTATTAAAGCAATAATATTAATAATAAATATCAATTTAAAACAAAAATTAATTTATAAAAAATATTTATATTCTTCATAATTAAAGATTATATTGTATACAGGGTGTTAGACAAAAAACGTACGGCTGAATACCTCCGTTATTTTTTAACCGATTTATATGAATCAAAAATTATTTTAAATAGTTTTTTGAATATTATAAAGGCAAGTACACACATATTTGTTTTTATTTTTACTATAGATGCTATGGCAACCAACTATATTTATTGATTAGCAATATACATTTTTTATTTTATTTTTTGAATTGTTATGATATTCTTAATACAACTATCTAAAATAAAAATATATTTTTATAAGGAAAATTTTTGATAAATTTAAAAAACGTAACATTTGTTTTTTAATTAAAATGATCGTAATTAAATAGTTGGCATTGTACGTTTTTTGTCTAACACTAGTATATACATATATGTATAATTACTATAATTACAGTAAAGTCCGGTTATAACGAACTCTCGGGTGTAACGTACTTAATTTGAAACAACAAAATATTTTTTAATAAACACAACGCTATTATTTACTGGTTATAGCGAACCCGCTTATAACTATATAACTATAATTTTTGTTTGTGTGTTTCTTGAAAATATTGTATTTTGTTTACATAATTAGGGTGTCCATTATTTCCCAAATTGCAATTTTTTTTTAGAAGACTAGTTAAATGTCTTCTTTTCATAATAAATAACTATTTTGAAATAACAAAACTCAATGGTAACCGTATTTTCGCGTGCCTGCAAGCAAATCAAATTATCCATTTTATGAACATGGGAAAATCGTCTTTAAACGCTCAAAGTTTTTTACAAATTGTTGGTCTTTATACATATATGTCAACATACCGTTTTTTTTTTGTAAAAACAATCCTTACGTTACTTTTAACATACAATAATAAATATATAATACACATTACGATATTTTTTATTACCGTTGATAACGAACTTCGGATATAACGAACGAGTTATGGTACATTTTTTGAGTTTGTTATAACCGGACTTTAGTTTGAAAAGTAATAGTGATAAAATTACTAAATTTTTTGTTTTGTTTTTCTAATTAGTAAAAATTTATTGATCTTCTTTTAAAAGATATTATAGCAAACAACTAAACTGTATTTATTGATTGGTGGTGCAAAGTAGTTGTAGCTCTATCATGTTGCTTCAACCAAAGAAACCGAATATTATTGATGAAACTTGAGTATCACAACTGGCAACCAAATTGCAATGTCTAAAGAAGTAGACAATCAAAATAGTTTAATGAAAAACAATTGTTTCGGTTTTTACAAATCCTCATCAGTGCATCTTGGTGGCACGTCATTGCTTAATGGATGAATTTGAATAACTGATTTACGGTTTAGATAATAATTGGTGGTACAAAGTAGTTGTAGCTTCATCATGTTCCTTCAACCAAAGAAACCGAATATCATCGATAAAACTGTATTTATTAGATTTGGTCTAAGCATTTATTAACTTAAATTAAAAATTAAATTAGTTTCTGCCAGTAATTTTTTACGTACGACATTAATTAATTTAAACGTAGCTATTATATATTACAAGTTTTATACTTGGCGTTTAATTGAGATTAGTTACTATACTGCCATCCAAAATTTAAAATGTTGAACTTTATTTTTAGATTGTTATTTTGAATATAGTTAAAGGAGTAAAATTTTGTTTGTTAGTTCTTGGTTTTTTGATAAATAATGTTAGTGTCCGGATCAGTAATAGAATGTATAAATGTAAAATTTTAGTTTTAGGTTTAAATTTGCCAATCTGCTCTTTAAGTTTGTTTTTTCTGTTTATATTTATTTGTCAATTTATGAATATGTTTATTCAGTTAAATTTTAGTTTAATTATTTGTTTCTTTGTCTTTTTACTGTTTCTGTAAAGATGATAAGTGAGTTTGTGTTTTTTTTAATGCTGCAAAAATTATAATTATAAATAGACTTTAAAAATTTAAAAGCAAATAAAACAGTAATATAATATATAGAAATGCATAGAAAATCAAGGAAGAAAATTTAGAAAAATTAACCGGTATGCCGAGTAGGATAAAAATGCTAATTAGAAGTTATTAAAGTAGCTTATACAATCTATGTAAGAGCAAACAAATATATATGTATAAAATACAAAAAAATAATACATACAATACAAAATAGCTTGGTAGCCAACTGGGAAAAGTCGTAGATTGCAAATGGCGGATTAAAATTTGAGCGGAAAAATATTTTTTATTAAATAAATTATAAATAAATAAAAATAATAATAAGTTTAGACAACAAAAAAAAGATTTAACAACAGAGTGAATAAAGCTAAAAAAACACATAACAAAATTAAAGAAAAAGAAAAACAATAGAAATTAGTTAAAAAAGTAATTTTAGAACAATTACAAATAATGAATCAGACACAAACTGTAATCTTGGCAAAATTAGCAAAGTTAAAAGAAAAAAACAAAAAAATAGGATCAATGTAATAAAAACAACCCTAATATATAGATTACAAAATGATGTCAAAACTAAAACAGATATATACAAAGATTGATTGAAGATTTAATTAATGGTAAGAAAATGAACTAAAACTAAATTTAAAAAAAGTGTAATTTTGAAAAAAGCATATAAAATAAAAAAAAACATTTTGTTTTTGTTGTTTTATTTTTTTTAATTAATTTAATAATAATTAATTTATAAAAATTAAACAGGATAGTTAAAATAAGATAATTAGTTTATAACTGGTTTTTTATTGCTAACGTTTTGGTAACGTTGTTACCTTTATCAGAGCTAAAAATAAAACATTTTCAATTTAAATACAATTCATTATTAATAGCAACATTACAATAAACACGTTAAAATCATACATCTACAAACATGCACAATTATATTTTCTTATTTTACTTTTAACTTATTATAATTGTCATAGGTGATAAAAATTTTCTTATCATTACGTATACAGGCACTTTAAAATACTTGTGAAACTTTGGATGCAATGCTTACATTTAATATGTTTTTATAGTTGCGTACATTACATTTACTATTTGCATATTAAAATTAATTTTGCAAACATATTTAAGAGCTTTTTTTTAAATTAATATTACTATTTTTTGTTCTGTTAATATAAACAACTTTACGTATTAAACGTTTTTTATAAACAGGTTCTGTACCTAATATTCTAGTATCATCAAAATTCAACTGATAATTTTCATTGAAGCAATGTTGAGCCACAGCAGTGTTGTGGTTATACAGTTATTTATTTAAATATTATTTAGTTTTACTTATATAGCATTTTTCACAATCTCTAGAAGGTATACTGGGTTTGGTACACGCTGAGTGTCCGTGTTTTAAAATACTATTAAATTTATTAACAAATTGGTTGGTTGTCAAATTGACATTTAATAATGGAATTGTTCTGAGTGAGTAAGTTTTTGTTTTGTTATGTTTGAATATAAAACATTTTTTACCACTGATTTGAGGTTGGATACAAACATTTTTTCCAGTATAACAAGTTTTTCTTTGTGGTATAACGTTGCAAAAAACGTTAGAAAAAAAAAACTGAATAAAGAAGTAGAGATGAATAGGATATTGCCAGATAGACAGGCCGGGTTTAGAAAGGAAGCAATATTATAGATTTTTACATACTATACCATTTAGTAGAAAGATAAATAGCAGAAAATATAAAAACGTTGTTTGTGTTATTCTTGGAGATAAGCGGAACTTGACAGTAAAATAGAAAGAAATTGTAGAGTTATAAGGTTTTCCAATAAGAAGTCCCATTTTAATTATAAAAAACATTTTTATTTTAGTACAATTTTTTTAATTTAATTTTTTTATATATTTTTCTAATATTATATGTGTTTAAATACATTTTATAATAGAAAACAATGTGTTTAAAGTTAGTGTACACAACGTCAACCGTTTTATATTAAATTTTGTGTTAATTTTATTTAATAATTTTTATTAAAAACCTATTTATACTTATATAAATACTTAAGCTAATAAAATGAACGCATTTATATAATAAGCTCAGACAACTATTAAAAATGTTGTGCAATTTGAGTTGCCTGCGTAATGATCCTAAAACGCATTTAATGCAGTAGACGTTAATAAAATGCAATATCCAACTCTTAATAAGGAACCTAATAGACTATTATCTGAATAACTTAACTTTTAATTTAATTTAATTTAATTTAATTTACTTTATAGTAATCTTAGTTTTCTGAGCGGCTAATAAATTATATGCTTAATATTTTTAAATTATAAATGCATATGTTAAGCATATATTTAATTGGCTATCCATAGCTATTAATAAAATAAATTAAACTTAAAGTTAGATTATTCTGCTAATAGTTTAATAAGTACTTTATTAGCAGTTTAATATACGGCCCTTAAACTATGTTTGGCTTAAATTCTTTAGATATAAATATTAACACAAAATACTTAGAAACAAATTTATTCATTAAAGTATAACTAATTTAACAATAATTTATGTTTAAGTAATTACTTAACGTTATTGTTTGTGGGCGAATGATCACTCTACAAGTATATAAAGCTATATTTTTGCAATTTAAGTAATAAACTTACAAATAATTATTAAATTAACAATAGCAATAAAACATTTTAATTTAAGATGTTTATAACTATGCATATTATTTTTATATTTTAAATAACTAACAATATTTTTCTGTATTTTATTTGCAGATTGGCTGTATGCTTGTAAATAAATACATCAAATAAAATTAAATAACTAATGCTAGGAATTTAAATATTTTTAGTAGAAATTTGTCAAAATAACTTATTTAGATTATTTTTGATAACACAAAATTCAGATTAATCAGTAAAATAGATTAATCTGAATTTTGTGTTATCAAAAATAATCTAAATAAGTTATTTTGACAAATTTCTACAAAGGGCCGAAACAAATGTTTAGTCTTTTCTTTTTTGTGTAATTTATTTTTAAGAAAAAGTTTTTGTCTATTATTAAAATTTATTTAATATTATTCAGTAGCAATTTAAGGATTTTTGGTATTTGCTATTAGGTCGGATTTTAATTGATATTATATTCTGTATTGGATATTGCAACTACCGTGTTTTTATGATCAGCTTTTGTGAATGTAATGTTTTTATTAACTAATTTATTTTTAATATTTTTGGCAATCTGGAGTTTGTAATTATTGCTATTTGAGTTTTTGGTTTTGGCTTCAACAGTTTTTAATTTAAATAAACATTATCAAAACTATCAAAAGATTTATAAAAATTAATTCATACCGTTAAATTAAAATTTTAAAATTATAAATAATTAACTGAAGGTCTAATATTGTGAATATTTTAGAAACTGATTGAGTATTGTTGCTTGTAGAAGTAGTAGAAGTTAAATTTATAAATCTATCAAAAAATGTAATTGAAATGTAATTTCTTGATGTAATATTATCGGTACGGCTAATAATCTCCTTTTACTACATCATCATCACGATGTTCTTATTGTGATTTTTTATCTCCTGTATGATGATCTTCCACTCCGTATTTGCATTCATATTTTGGGTGATGTTATAATAGTTATTTATGTATTAAAAGTGTAAAATTAAGTTTTATGATACATTTTGCCTTGAGCTCGTTACGAAAAAAGACTTACTATAAAACTTTATTAACACGAGTTGCATAAATTTTTTTTTGCACGACCACAATTTTATTAATATTATTTTAATTAAAATATAGGTTTTTGTACAAAGGTTTAAAAACAAATAATTAATTTTAGTTCTAAATTGATCTAAAATGCGTCAGAAAGTCAAAAACCTAATTCAGAACGTTTATTTTAAAATACCTATCAATAAGTTGTTTAGAATAATTACCGCAACAGCATTTTAATGACACTGGATGTATATCATAAAAGTTCATGTGTTGTATTCATTATTTCAGAGCCGATCGTGCAGATTTTAGTAATATTTACATGAGGATAATGATGTTCATAATGTCCGCTATAAGACGTGGCCATAATGAGGAGCTGCGTAATTATTTACGGATGCATATGATGTAACATGATGATCTGCAAGTACAATGGTTGCTAGCGCAGCTAAAGCAAGAATCTGTAAATATACAAATAAAAATTATAGCCCGTTTATTAGCATTTAGAACATTATACCCACTTTTATAAACATCTTGGTTTGAAAGCTAATATTGTTACTGTTAATTCAATAGTTATTTGTTTTATATACCTATATTATACTAGCACAGCTTTATATACTAATAGCACGTTCACCCTCCAACTATAGCATTATGCAAATCATAAATTGTTGAAATAACAAGTAAATTTAACAAGATATAAAATGTAATACAACATTAAGTTGTTACTATTGTTAGCATGTATGTATTATATATTTTTTGAAAGTAATTTAAAGTAATACAGCTCTAAACTTATCAATGACACTTTGTCTAATTTATAAAAGAAAATACTTTGGTATGCTGATGCACTGTTTAAATATTTATTTATTTATATTATTTTACATTTATTATACAGGGTGTCCGGAAAATACGTGTACAACGTTTGACGACAGACTCCTGACGTCAAAATAGGTCGATCTAAGCCGACTTAGTTATATCCAAAATTGTCTCGTTTAGCCGGTAGAGGGCGTCAAAAATTTGTAAATATTAAAAAGAAATTACCTGTAACAATAATTTTTTAAGTGACCTTGTTGCTATGGCGTTTAATAATTTGACAATTATTGACAAATTGTCACCAGTCTATGAAATTTACTCAAGTATACGATCAACATTCTTGAATTACAAATTCATTTTACCATTAAAAATGGAAAATTATACAAACTCTCAGAAAGTTGACATGCTCCTGGTATACGGGTTTTGTCAAGGGAATGGGCGTCAGAGTGTTAGGGTTTACATGGAGAGGTTTCCTAACCGTCGAATACCAAACCACCAAACATTTGCCAATATTGAGCGTCATCTTCGGGAAACGGGCAGTTTTGAGAAAAAGTTTGAAGGCGAACAACTCGAACTGTGGAAACAGAAGAGATGATTCTGGAAAGAGTTAAAGAAGAACCAAGTACCAGTACCCGTCTCTTAGAACGTGAGTTAAATGTTCCTAAAACGATTGTCAATGAGGTTTTAAGAGAACAGTTGTTACATCCATACCACATACAAAAAGTCCAGGAACTTTTACCGACTGATCCCCATATGCGGCTTACATTTTGTCAATTTATTAGAAACAAAAGAATCCTTGTTCCAAATTTTTGTAGAAAAATTATGTTTACTGACGAGGCATGCTTTACAAGATCTGGGGTAACCAATCTGCACAACGAACATATTTATTCCGATGAAAATCCACATGCCATTAAAGTTGCACATCATCAGCATCAATTTAAAATTAATATTTGGGCAGATATTATTGATCATTACCTTATTGGTCCCATTGTTATTCCAGACAGGTTAGATGGAAATATTTATTTAAATTTTTTGCAAGACACATTACCAACTCTTCTGGAGAATTTGCCCCTTTTACTTCGGAGGGAAATGTGGTATATGCATGATGGTGCCCCGCCCTATTTTTCCGTTGCCGTTTGGCAATACTTACATCATCAATATCCCAACCGATGGATTGGAAGAGGCAATGATGCACCAGTAAAATGGCCACCACGTTCTCCTGAGTTAAATATGTGTGACTTCTTTTTGTGGGGCGCTATTAAAACAGAAGTTTACAAGACTCCGGTAAACACACGCGATGATTTATTGCAGTGGATTTTAAATGCAGGCAACCATTTTAATAATCCCGAGACATTAGATAGGGTCCAATATCATTTTTTAAAGAGTGTTAATAAGTGTATTCAGCAAGATGGCGGTCATTTTACACATTTGCTTAAGTAATGTTTTTGTTTTACTTAGTTTCTTACAATAGATACTTTCAACTTTGTTATACTTTTGTTTTTTTTGACGTTCTCTACCGGCTAAACGAGATAATTTTGGATATAACTAAGTCGGCTTAGATCGACCTATTTTGACGTCAGGAGTCTGTCGTCAAACGTTGTACACGTATTTTCCGGACACCCTGTATAATTAAAATAAAATTAGGAAATTGGGCATTGCTATAAAGCTAATTATTAATCATAATTTAATAATGTAATGCGCATTATACGTCATTTTGTTTTTCTGACTTGTTATTATGCATTTAAATATATTTTTAATAGAAAACGTCGATCGTTGTAAGTAAAATTTTTTATAAAATTTATTGATTAATTTTTATTAAAAGATTATTTATTTATTAATTTTTACATTTATAATCAAATTTCAACTTGTTTTGCGTATTTTATATACTTTTGCTATCAGTTTTTTTTTTTACATTAAATATTTTTAAACGCTGAAAGTAGTAAGTAGTAAAAGTGTATTGTCAAGTGGCAAGAACAAGTATATCCAACATGAAGTATGGTTATCAGCTGTTTAAAGAACTGTGCAAGTTCTATCATCCAGTTGCTCAACCGAATAATCTGCTTTTACTACATCACCATCACGATGTTCGTTTTGTGATTTTTTTGTCTACGGTATCTTCCACTCCGTATTTGTATTCATATTCTGGGTTATCATATAAAATTATTTTATATTAATTTTCACTGCATTAGTAATACTTACATGCGGGTAATGGTGTCCACTATCACCAGCGTGACCATAATGATGAGCAACGTAATTCTTTACGGACGCGTATGACGTAGCATAATGAACCGCTAGTAATATGCACCTGCATAAACAATTCAAATTAAAATGTTTTATTGCTATTGTTAATTCAATAGTGATTTGTACAAATATGCAGCTTTATATACCTGTAGTCACCCACAAGCAATACCGATCTTATTCTAATACATAAATTATTGCAATTTAATGTTAAATAAATTATATTCGAATGAATAAATTTGTTTGTAAGTATCAAAAGAAGTTAAACCAAAAATAGTATAAGACAATTACATTTTTTTAAATCTAATTCAATAAAATTGCTATATAAAAGCATTTCGCAGAAAATCCAAATAGGACTAAATTTTTAATATTTTTGTGAACTTATTGTATATTTTTACTCAAATGTTGCTAATATAAATACGTTATGTGTCTATAAATTCATAATTAGGTATTTAATAAAAATTAACAAATAATATTAACAAGAAAATAATTTACGACTGTTGACGTTGTCGTGAATATTAACACTTTGTTGTGTAAATATATCTTTAATACTTTAGTTTTTTTGTTTGAACTGTTATAAATAATTTAAGTAGTCAGATCAATCGATACATCATTCCGTTTTATAAATATTTCAACAACACCCAGTTTTCCAAATTTATATATAAACCGTAGAGGAGCAGCTTATTAAATTTAAAATTAATTAATAAATGAAGCGCTTTACTAATTACTGTACACTTCTATCAATACAATCATATACAAACTTAATAACATTACTTACAAATTACTGATGTATAACATGTATATCTAGTTAAAGTTACTTATTAAAAAATATCTTTATTTAACGTAATCAAAATATAAAAACTGTTGTATAATTAACTGTCTTTTTCACGGCAAAAATGCTTAGTATGTATGTTTAAAATAACAATAAAAAATGTTTAATACTTGTTTTAATTTGTCTTTTTACTCAATATTTCCACGATTTAGGTAAAAAACCAAATAGAAATTGAACAAATATACATTCATTAATATTAAATTTTGTAAATTTTCCTAAATGTTTGTCACCTAGTTTGATAAATTTTTTGTTGGTTTTTCTTTGCTGCTTTAATGTGGATCATCAATTAAGACAGCTGCTTACTACTTTTAAGCATCTAGTTACATTTTTAGGTGTCTTTTTGTAATTTTGAAGTAGGTTTTGCACAAATATCCTTTCTAACATGCATCCAATCTCTGATTTTATTTTAAAGTGTTGATATGTTTTTAAACATTGTGTTTTTGTTTCTATAGCTGGTAAAGCATGTTGTTTACCCAAAACTTGTAGACATTTTTTGCTTCGGATGTTTAGTTTTTTCATTCCTTATAAATAATACGTATTGTGCTAGTGCCACTATATCAATTATGTTATAAAATATTGATTTGTTTTACGTTTTGTTGTGTGGTGTTTTATTGTATTTTGTCTATATTATTAACATCGCCTTTTCCGCTATTATACAACTGAATAATTGCAGGTTTTTGTTTAGATCCTCTTACAATATTTGTTTAATGCATTGTAAACAATAATATTATATTATTTTCTTACTTTGGGTTTGTAAAATAATACTATCGTCACTTTGTCTTCGCCAAATCTAAGTATTGACAAAAATTCTTCTCGAGTTTTGTTGGCTAGCATCTGAAGAGGTTATACGGTTTGATCTTTTTGAGAGCAATATTCAGCAATAATTTCCATGCCATCAACAAACGCGAAAATAGTAAAATGTAAAAAACATTTCATTAACATAAATCTTTCACTACCCGCTTGCCCTGATTTTGTTTACGACCATCTAATAACTTTTTAGTATATATCTAGCAAGTGATTGGATAATAATTTTGTGAGTTGCATACCCACCAAATTTTAAATTGTAGAAATTGTTGTATATTACAAAACCTGTTTATTGACATAGTTGTAGTTAAATTTTTAATACTGTGCTATTGCTGTTATTAATATTGCAAAATTGCTACTAAACTTATTAGTATTAATGTCTTTTCATATTTTAATTTATTAGTAAGATTTATATTATTCCAATCCAAATAAACAGATTTGGCTTTACAATTTGTTTTTGTTACAAATATATCACACATTATTGTGGTGAAAATTTTATATCTGTATGTTTGGAATTCATTTACTGGAGCGGTAACTTTTCAAACTATACTATTTTTTTTTTGGAAATTTTTAGCATTCATATTTTTTATGTTGTTGATCACTATCGATATCGACAAGTCATAAAAATAAGTCATTTGTTGTTCATACCTCATTTTATATACTTACAGATTCTTACTTTAGCTGCGCTAGCAACAAATGTATTAGCAAATTATTATGTTACATGATATGCATCGGCACATAAAGACGTAACTCTTTATTTTGGTAAAATTTATATAAATTATTGTTTTAAACAACCATTTCTAAAACTGACCTTTTACAAACTGACCTTACAAGTTGACGTTATAAATTAATAACGTAAATATATCTAAAAAAACAAAAGCGGACCGCTACTTGAAAATTTGCGGCTTAAAAGTTTATTTTGTGTGTTTATAGTACGGTTAGAAATTTTGTTTAAAAAATTTTGGTTCTACTTTTGTAAACTAGATGACAATGTTTTGTAATTTGTAACAATGTAAATAAAAATATCTTTAGAAAACGCAAATATCAGCAACATTACCCTCCTGTTGTAAAGTATCTAAGTCATTAAACAATTTTAGATTTTTGAGTTTAATTTTTATTAGAATTTAGAAGAAATGGTGTAGTTTTAGTTTTGCTCTTTCTCATACGTTACATCTATTAAAAATCTTAGATTTCTAGATACTTTCAAAGCTATATAAACAACATCGTCGTTTCAGAAAAAAAATAATAAAAAAATGTATGGATTGGTTGTTTAGTTTAATATTGGTATTGATAATACCTTAGATTTTGGTTTTGCAACAATAAAAAGTTGAATTTTTTAGAATTAAAAAGTTATATACCCTATTGAGATATTGTTTCAAAGATTTTGTTTATATTTGCTACAGATTTTAACCTAAAAATTTTAAGATACCATATTGTGTCAATATGGTCTTTGATAAGTATAAAAAGCGCTAACATCTGGTTATTTAAAAAAGTTAATTGATGTAAATCAAAAATAAAATTATTATTTTGCGGTCACAAATAAAACTATCAATTTTAAAAAAACCACATCAATTCACATCACATTGATGTTTTTTCACTTAACCTTAATTTTAATCATTAATTTGATAAATAAAAACAAAAATTAATAATAATTAATTTTTACTACAATTTACTTACTAGGTACTAATAACATTGTGTTTTCGTGCTAAGTTGCGTTATTAATTAATTAGTTATTAAAGTTTGTTACATTTTTAAGCTCTAAAAATAAAAAAAAAATAAAAGGTTTTACATAAAAATGTATTCAATAATGATTATAGAGCATGTATATAAATTTGAATTAATAGAATTAATTGGAAAAAAAATCAAATGAATCTGTCATCTGTCATCTGTCATCTGTCATCTGTCATCTGTCATCTGTCATCTGTCATCTGTCATCTGTCATCTGTCATCTGTCATCTGTCATCTGTCATCTGTCATCTGTCATCTGTCATCTGTCATCTGTCATCTGTCATCTGTCATCTGTCATCTGTCATCTGTCATCTGTCATCTGTCATCTGTCATCTGTCATCTGTCATCTGTCATCTGTCATCTGTCATCTGTCATCTGTCATCTGTCATCTGTCATCTGTCATCTGTCATCTGTCATCTGTCATCTGTCATCTGTCATCTGTCATCTGTCATCTGTCATCTGTCATCTGTCATCTGTCATCTGTCATCTGTCATCTGTCATCTGTCATCTGTCATCTGTCATCTGTCATCTGTCATCTGTCATCTGTCATCTGTCATCTGTCATCTGTCATCTGTCATCTGTCATCTGTCATCTGTCATCTGTCATCTGTCATCTGTCATCTGTCATCTGTCATCTGTCATCTGTCATCTGTCATCTGTCATCTGTCATCTGTCATCTGTCATCTGTCATCTGTCATCTGTCATCTGTCATCTGTCATCTGTCATCTGTCATCTGTCATCTGTCATCTGTCATCTGTCATCTGTCATCTGTCATCTGTCATCTGTCATCTGTCATCTGTCATCTGTCATCTGTCATCTGTCATCTGTCATCTGTCATCTGTCATCTGTCATCTGTCATCTGTCATCTGTCATCTGTCATCTGTCATCTGTCATCTGTCATCTGTCATCTGTCATCTGTCATCTGTCATCTGTCATCTGTCATCTGTCATCTGTCATCTGTCATCTGTCATCTGTCATCTGTCATCTGTCATCTGTCATCTGTCATCTGTCATCTGTCATCTGTCATCTGTCATCTGTCATCTGTCATCTGTCATCTGTCATCTGTCATCTGTCATCTGTCATCTGTCATCTGTCATCTGTCATCTGTCATCTGTCATCTGTCATCTGTCATCTGTCATCTGTCATCTGTCATCTGTCATCTGTCATCTGTCATCTGTCATCTGTCATCTGTCATCTGTCATCTGTCATCTGTCATCTGTCATCTGTCATCTGTCATCTGTCATCTGTCATCTGTCATCTGCCAAATGACACGCACATCTTTACTAAAAAAAAAAAATACAAAAATTAGTAAACAAATATTTATTAGTTGGAAATATATACCTTTTTTGTCGAGACTGATCACCTCAGACAACTAACGTAACATCCGGTATATGGATAATATAAACTTACCATTGGCAATCGATGTTGATACACCTCTATTTAAGGATTTGTTTGATAGAACAAGTAAATATATATGGTAAAATGTATTTAATTTTGACTGCTAGTTATTATATGTAATAAACTGCTATAATTTGTTATTAATCTTGGGAATGATATCATAAGATTATATTTATAGATTTTTAGAGGTAAAGTAGTTTTAATACCTTATATTATCTACAAACTTTCATTATTATTATCTACTCTTGATGATATTACCTTGTATTATGGCTGGAACAGTTTTTTTATACAAACTGTTAAATATTTTAAAATTTGTTCAGATAACCATGGAAGAATTGAGTCTGGAAAACTCACCTATGTCATTGCCTGCGACTCCAGGGCGATCAGTGGATCGAGAGGCGGTTTATGCCCTTAAAATAGCATCTTTGTTGGGCATGAGGACGCCTCCCAGAAATTGTTCTTCGCCATTGTTGGAGACAACAAATGAGATAAGTGAAATTCCAAAGACACCTATGAGGGAAGATCCGGATCCATCCATGAAGATTGTCCCACTGCAGGATGGATATGCATTTCCGTCGAGAATAGAAGATCCATGGTTTGCGGAAAGAGGTGCCATTCTCGTGACAAGGGCCCAGGTCGTGCCAACACCATCACCAGCGGGAGGAAGGAAAAGAAAATGCCGGAGAAGTAAGAAACCGAGACAAAGACGATACCGGATGAAGAAAAAAAATGAGAATTAGTAATAGAAAATGTTAAATGTATTTATCGTTATTATGTTATATAATTAAAAATGTTATTACCTTAAATTTCCTTCTCCAAACACTATAGATACTATACACACAATTACATCACACTATTAACCTATAACACCAATTTATGACAGTCAGAATATACACTTCAAAATTTCATTCCGTAAGGTTGATCACATCTATAATACTAGTGATTTTTGTTATATATATTACAGCTGAGAAAACTGTATAAATTATTTTTTTGATCAAAGATACCACATGTAGTCAACGTAAACAAACCCCACTCCTATGCCAGCACTATATAAGGGCGTGCAAACGTTCATACGGGAGGAGATCGAGAGAGAGACCGATCCGCTAAATTAAGTAGGCTGTAACCAAATAGGTTATGATCTAAATTTTTAGAGTGAGCAGTGTGATCGTGAAGATATACCGATCTATTGACTTGATAATTAAGGTAGACGTGATCGAGGGAAAGACCGATCCGTATAAATAATAAAATATCTAGGGAAGATAGATCGTGATAAAGACCGATCCATCTTATAGGGAGTGAGATCAAGATAATAACTGATCCACTTATGTAGTAAATGAGTAGGAGAATAAGGAAAAAATTATGTAGAATATGTTTTGTTAATTAATAAAACTTAAAGTTTATCTTAAATTTCTTTAGTTTTTTTATTGTTTTAAAACTAGGAAAATCAGATTTTTTTAATAAAATTATAATAAAACAATTGGAGCCCGATAGGATACTCTGGTAAGAAAAATAATTTCTAAATCCAGATATAAGTTTTTTTGTAAAAAGATTTGAACCACGACCTACGCCGCAGGTAGTTAGCCGGACCTGTCAAAAGAACCTGACAGTATAGCCTCCACTCTAGGTTGAAGAGAAAAGGTTATAAGTGGAGCCGAACGCGTGGGGCCCGATTTAAGAAAGTAGTAATAATTAATTATTAGATAAAAATTATTGTTGAACAGATTCAGATATATAAATAGTTCAAGTATAGAAAGTTAGGAAATTTAATTTAAAAATTTGTCTTGGTAGGGATATGTATAAAACTGTAGTGATTTAAGGAGTTAAGCTCAAATTTCGATTACACATGTCGAGTCACTAATTTATTATATCCTGATTTTGTATGAACAATTGTAAACAATTGTTTATTTGTTGTATGGTTTGTGTGTCTTAAGTGACTGAATTTTGATAGTTGTGGAAACTATTATTAGCCGTGTGGTTTGTGTGACTTAAGTGAAGTCAAAGTTTTTGAACGTTAAGAATTATACAAAGAAAAGAATTACAACAAAATGTTGCCAAGGTTACTTCTGAAGCACGAGGTAATTTATGAACTCCATATTCGAGGATATGAAGACCTTAATTTAAACGTTTCGGAATTAAAGTTTGTTCTCAAGCGGTTTAACGCAAAGAATATAGTCCCCATATCAGAATATGATAATGAGTTTGAAAAGAATGACGAAGAAGAAATAGAGAACTCTCTAAAGAGTGTAGAAACACTAATAGGGAAACTCTCTAGTAAAAGCACAAAAGAAATTGAAGATAAAATTAGGACCAGAATCGCCCATGTACAGCATAGGATTGGCCGAATTAAAATTCCAGAAGAAGATGAAACTGGATTAAAGAAAAAACAAGATAAACTTGCTAATCGCTGTGTCACACTGGAAGCGAAATTAGCTAATGCAATAGCAACAGCGCTAAAAGTACTACAAGGTTCAACAGAAGCTGAAGAAGAAATTGTAGGTGAAGAAGCTGATTTCGAAGAATCATCTTCAGAGTCAGAATCAGACCTATCGGAAGATTTAAGCCTTCCAGCTGCTGCGGTAAGTCCTAACCCAATATTGCACTCATCACCTAGAACGATCATGACGACCAGACTAGCTGATCCTCAACAACCTGAGCTATCGTATACTCCACCTCCAGCAGCGTCAAATTTCCAACCACCTGAAATACCCAGAAGTCATCAAGGAAGTGCATTACCTGTTTTCAAATGGGATTTAAAGTTTAAAGGAAATAGTGATTCCGAAGGAGTGCTGACTTTTTTGGAAAGAGTTAAAGAACTACGAGTGGCAAGAAGATGTTCCAAGAGAGAATTGTTTGATTCAGCGTTAGACCTGTTTGCCGGTGAAGCGTTGCCGTGGTTTAGAAGTGTCAGACTACGCGTCAGGTCTTGGGATGAACTTGTCCAGGAAATTAAGTTTGATTTTCTGCCATCGGGTCATGATGAAGAAGTATGGGAAGTTATTAGAGCCAGGAAACAGACAAAAGGAGAAAAGGTCACTTTGTTTATTGCCGGGATGGAAAATTTATTCAGACGATTGAGCATTGTACCTGATGAAGACCATCAAATTAAACAGGTGAGAAAAAATCTATTACCAGTTTTCATCGCTAGGTTAAGTCTAATACAACCAACATCGATAAGAGAATTGAATCAACTTTGTAAAATAATTGAGGAGACTTTACCAACGATGCCTATGGCGAGACCTGTAGCTAAAATCAATGATAGTAGTCTCAAACCGGAAAAAAAATGTTGGAACTGTGATAGATTAGGACACAACTTTCGGGAATGCAAGGAAAAACGTCGCAAATTCTGCTTCCGATGTGGAGCACTTGGCAAAGTTTCAACAAACTGTAAAGTTTGTACAAAAAACTTGTAGAGAGAGTGGGGACCCTCGGCCGTAGTCACTCTAGAATACATCCGGCCGATAGAAATTTGACGATGTGGAAAGAATGGTTAAAGGTAGTGAAACAATTTTGCACGAAAGAGCAGATCTGTCCTTGTTTTGTTAACTTACCATCTGATAATCGTCCATATGTAAGAATTGAAATTTTAAATAGAACAGTTTTAGCGTTATTAGATACTGGAGCTAGTGTGTCCATAATGGGTCATGAAATGATGTGGTGTCTGGAGGCACTAAATATAGTAATACAAAGAAGTCAAATTAAAGAAGTTTCAACCGCTGATGGATCAAAACAATTGGTCACGGGTAAGGTAAAAATTCCAATCAAAATTTCTGGTAAAAGAATACAAGCTGAAGTTCTCATTGTACCGTCGTTTCCAATAGGAATAATATTAGGAATAGACTTTATAAGGAAACAGAATTTTGTATTAAACTTTGAAGGAAATACTTGGAAATTATCTAATACTAACCAAAGAACGTTGTCTGACTGTCCAGAGATTTTTACGTTACATAACGAACATTCTTTGACGGAGACAGAAAAAAACAAATTAGAAGACATCAAACAATTGTATGCGGAGATAGGGACTGGCAAGATAGGTAAAACCCATCTAGCACAATACCGAATTGATACTGGCAATACTATACCAATAAAGCAACGTCACCACTGTTTATCTCCCTATATATTAAAGCTTGTTAATGATGAGTTAGACAGCATGTTGAAACTGGGAGTGGTAAGACCTTCAAAAAGTGCATGGGCTTCTCCTGTTTTACTAGTTAAAAAACCAACAGGTGAATATAGATTTTGTTTTGATGGACGCAAGTTAAATGCTGTAACCAAGAAAGATGCATACCCCTTACCTTTGCTAAACGACATACTAAGTAAGTTGCGAGACTCCAATTATATCACTAGTTTAGACTTAAAAAGTGCATTTTGGCAAATACCATTGGAACCTGAATCAGCAGAAAAAACTGCGTTTGTTGTACCTGGAAGGGGACTGTTTGAGTTTACAGTTATGCCGTTTGGTCTTGCCAATGCCGCTCAAGCACAGCAAAGACTGATGGATTCAATAATGGGTTATGAATTGGAGCCTCATGTGTACATTTACCTAGACGACATAGTCATTGTGACTAGTACATTTCAGAAACACATAGAAGTCCTAAGAGAGGTACATGAACGGTTGAAAAAGGCTGGTTTGACCATCAACCCTAAGAAAAGTGAATTTTGCCGTACCTCAATTAAGTATGTAGGTTTCGTTATTGATCAGAATGGGATACGCACTGATCCAGAAAAGTAAAGGCCATGGTATCTTATCCAGAACCTACCACTACGACTGAAGTAAAACGATTTATGGGATTGTGTTCTTGGTATAGGAGGTTCATTCTCCACTATGCTAATATTATGGCTCCGATTAGTCGTGTGGTGGCAGGTCGAAAGAAAGGGCAATCCATCAAGTGGACGGAAGAGGCACAGAAATCTTTTGTGACAATTAAGCAGGCGTTAATATCTGCACCAATTCTAGTAAGTCCCGATTTCTCTAAACCTTTTACAGTACATACAGATGCGTCAGACGTGGGAGTGGGAGCTGTCCTTACTCAACTTTTGGATAATGGAGAAGACCATGTAATTGCATATGCAAGTAGAGCACTCACAAAACCAGAGCGCAATTACAATACATCAGAAAAATAATGTCTAGGATTGCTGTTTGGGGTTGAAAAATTTCGAATGTATATAGAAGGAGTAAAATTCACTGCAATCGTGGACCATCACTCTTTATTATGGTTGCAAAACCTAAAAGATCCAGCCGGAAGACTAGCAAGATGGGCAATGAAACTAAGCCAGTTTGAAATGCAAATTATTCACAGGAAAGGTAAACAACACGTTGTACCAGATGCACTCTCCAGGGCAATAGCAGTCCTCCAAGTTGATGAACCACCTGAAGATAAATGGTATTTTAAAATGTGCAAGTTAGTATCAAATGATCCAGAAAATTACAGTAATTGGAAAGTAAAAGACAACTTACTGTATAAATGGATAGGCAGTGATAAACCAATACCAGTAAATATGAGAGAATGGAAAATTGTTGTGCAGAGGAACGATCGTAAGAAGGTACTAAAAACATGCCATGATGATCCTACGTCAGCACATTTGGGTTTTTATAAAACAGTAAAAATAATTCAAGAACAGTACTATTGGCCACAAATGAGACGAGACATTCACAAATATATTCGAAATTGTCGAGTATGTGGAGCACAGAAAGCTTCAAATGAAGCTAGAGCTGGTCCGATGGGCAAGCAGAAAAAGGTCGAACATCCTTTCCAGTTGTTATCAACAGATTTAATTGGGCCATTACCAAGGTCCAGGAATGGAAATTGTTACCTATTAGTAGTAACTGATTGGTTTACTAAAGGGATCTTCATGAAGGCTTTGAGGAAAGCTACAGCAGACGAGGTCTGTAAATATATTGAAATCTCAATTTTTCTAGTTTTTGGAGTACCGTCAGTAATTATGGTAGACAACGGAGTTCAATTTGCAGGAACAAAGTTCAAAGAGTTATGCCAGAAGTATTAAGTGAACCCCTGGTATAATGCCAACTACCACCCTCAAGTAAATTTTACTGAAAGATCCAATAGAACCATAGGAGTAGCTATACGATCTTACCTAGAGGGAAAACATAAAGAATGGGACAAGAATATTGACAAAATAGGGTATGCCCTAAGATCTTCTATTCATGAAGTTACCAAACATTCCCCGAACTCATTAATATTTGGGAGGACAATTCCCCTGAATGGAAGTTATTATGGAAAACTAGACGAGACAAACATAGGAGCAGCCAATCGTGATACCTATGTAGATAAATTAGATGAATTTTTGGAGATTAAAAAGGAGATTAAAAGACACTTAGATAAGGCATATAAAAGAAATAGCAACACCTATAATTTGAGAAAGCGGAACATTACTTTTAAAGTAGGTGATCTGGTGTGGAAGAAAAATTATGTTCTATCCAAAGCCAGTGAGGACTTTGCAGCAAAGTTAGCACCAAAGTATGTGCTATGTGAAGTGACAGAGGTTCATTCAACCTTAGTTTATTCCTTAAAGAGGGAAGACGGAAAATTAATAGGGAAATGGCATCTAAAAGATTTAAAGCCATATTACGGTGATGTAGAATAGAATGCATCATTGAATAATTTATAAATAAAGCATTGAGTTAAACAGATATATATTTCTAGAAATAATGACAGGATTTACACTGTGACATTAGATGTCTTCCAATATGTCATAAATTCTTTTAATATAAAAAATAAATTAAAGTTATTCAAAACGTAAAAACTCAGGTCCATCGAATAATGTTAGCGCTGACATGATTTCAACTGTATAGGATTAAAATTGAGTAATTGCTTTATAGAAAAAGAAATATTGCAGGTAAAATAATTTCAGAGAGGTTTATTGCGAATTAAAAACAACATTTCAGTGGTATGAAAAGTTTTTTTACCAGGTAAGAGGAGTGTGTAGCGTGCCAAATGACACGCACATCTTTACTAAAAAAAAAAAATACAAAAATTAGTAAACAAATATTTATTAGTTGGAAATATATACCTTTTTTGTCGAGACTGATCACCTCAGACAACTAACGTAACATCCGGTATATGGATAATATAAACTTACCATTGGCAATCGATGTTGATACACCTCTATTTAAGGATTTGTTTGATATAACAAGTAAATATATATGGTAAAATGTATTTAATTTTGACTGCTAGTTATTATATGTAATAAACTGCTATAATTTGTTATTAATCTTGGGAATGATATCATAAGATTATATTTATAGATTTTTAGAGGTAAAGTAGTTTTAATACCTTATATTATCTACAAACTTTCATTATTATTATCTACTCTTGATGATATTACCTTGTATTATGGCTGGAAGAGTTTTTTTATACAAACTGTTAAATATTTTAAAATTTGTTCAGATAACCATGGAAGAATTGAGTCTGGAAAACTTACCTATGTCATTGCCTGCGACTCCAGGGCGATCAGTGGAGCGAGAGGCGGTTTATGCCCTTAAAATAGCATCTTTGTTGGGCATGAGGACGCCTCCCAGAAATTGTTCTTCGCCATTGTTAAAGACAACAAATGAGATAAGTGAAATTCCAAAGACACCTATGAGGGAAGATCCGGATCCATCCATGAAGATTGTCCCACTGCAGGATGGATATGCATTTCCGTCGAGAATAGAAGATCCATGGTTTGCGGAAAGAGGTGCCATTCTCGTGACAAGGGCCCAGGTCGTGCCAACACCATCACCAGCGGGAGGAAGGAAAAGAAAATGCCGGAGAAGTAAGAAACCGAGACAAAGACGATACCGGATGAAGAAAAAAAATGAGAATTAGTAATAGAAAATGTTAAATGTATTTATCGTTATTATGTTATATAATTAAAAATGTTATTACCTTAAATTTCCTTCTCCAAACACTATAGATACTATACACACAATTACATCACACTATTAACCTATAACACCAATTTATGACAGTCAGAATATACACTTCAAAATTTCATTCCGTAAGGTTGATCACATCTATAATACTAGTGATTTTTGTTATATATATTACAGCTGAGAAAACTGTATAAATTATTTTTTTGATCAAAGATACCACATGTAGTCAACGTAAACAAACCCCACTCCTATGCCAGCACTATATAAGGGCGTGCAAACGTTCATACGGGAGGAGATCGAGAGAGAGACCGATCCGCTAAATTAAGTAGGCTGTAACCAAATAGGTTATGATCTAAATTTTTAGAGTGAGCAGTGTGATCGTGAAGATATACCGATCCATTGACTTGATAATTAAGGTAGACGTGATCGAGGGAAAGACCGATCCGTATAAATAATAAAATATCTAGGGAAGATAGATCGTGATAAAGACCGATCCATCTTATAGGGAGTGAGATCAAGATAATAACTGATCCACTTATGTAGTAAATGAGTAGGAGAATAAGGAAAAAATTATGTAGAATATGTTTTGTTAATTAATAAAACTTAAAGTTTATCTTAAATTTCTTTAGTTTTTTTATTGTTTTAAAACTAGGAAAATCAGATTTTTTTAATAAAATTATAATAAAACAATTGGAGCCCGATAGGATACTCTGGTAAGAAAAATAATTTCTAAATCCAGATATAAGTTTTTTTGTAAAAAGATTTGAACCACGACCTACGCCGCAGGTAGTTAGCCGGACCTGTCAAAAGAACCTGACAGTATAGCCTCCACTCTAGGTTGAAGAGAAAAGGTTATAATCTGTCATCTGTCATCTGTCATCTGTCATCTGTCATCTGTCATCTGTCATCTGTCATCTGTCATCTGTCATCTGTCATCTGTCATCTGTCATCTGTCATCTGTCATCTGTCATCTGTCATCTGTCATCTGTCATCTGTCATCTGTCATCTGTCATCTGTCATCTGTCATCTGTCATCTGTCATCTGTCATCTGTCATCTGTCATCTGTCATCTGTCATCTGTCATCTGTCATCTGTCATCTGTCATCTGTCATCTGTCATCTGTCATCTGTCATCTGTCATCTGTCATCTGTCATCTGTCATCTGTCATCTGTCATCTGTCATCTGTCATCTGTCATCTGTCATCTGTCATCTGTCATCTGTCATCTGTCATCTGTCATCTGTCATCTGTCATCTGTCATCTGTCATCTGTCATCTGTCATCTGTCATCTGTCATCTGTCATCTGTCATCTGTCATCTGTCACAACTTTGAAACACTATAGGTATGTTCCATTTGACCGTTTCATGCACCCGGTGCGTTAGAGGTCGAGTGCGACTATAATTGATGTGGAATATTTGAGCTAGAACATTGCGCCGCGGTTATTCCCGCTTAAAACATCAGTTTTGTTTTGTGCATGGCCGCCGCGCTTAAATTGTACACTTTGAATTGTATTTATCTATGATTTGTACATAGCGGTCGCATAAAACCATGGCGGATATGTATAATATAAAATTAGAAATTAATGAAGAAAGATATTACCATATCATTCAAATCTGAACTGTCTTTTTTAAATTTCGCGGGCAAGAACGTCTCGCACAAAGAAATATAGCGTTTTCTACCTCGAAAAAACACATCAAATATCTAAAACGCTTGTGACAAATGGAACAACTTATTAGTCACACCCTTAGACCATAAACACTTATAGACACGCCGTCTGGCGACACAGCGTACCCAACAAGACCGGGGAGTGTGACGTAACGCGTGGGTAAAAACGCACAGATAGATAACATAGCTGCATTAGGCTTGTTATTGAAAGCGTGAATGAAATAACTTATTTAATTATTCAAATTGAAATACTGGTAAATCCTTTAATTAACTATGACTAACTAATTACTCTGTAATTAATTAATATTGTTTATTTTACACAATATTGATTATTTGATAAACAAATTAAAATATATATAATTTTACTTTTTTACCTTATTCTTAATCCTATTCAAAAATAAAATTAAAGCATTACATACAAATTTATTCTATCGAAATAAATTATTATTACAAAATAAAAAATAATTTTATTAGTTTATAAATTTAACATAATATATATAATTATATATAAAGCTTCAAGTAGGTCACGTGGTAAAATAAATATTTAACAAATATTGTTTGTATTACACAATATTACAGTTTGTGTAACAAATAAGAATATTAAAAGTAAAAATCAGATAATAATTTTGACAGACATATTTATTGTCTCTTAACAAAATTGTTTTTGTTAATACACTACTTACTCTGTTCGAATTTTTATACTGTTATAATACTACATAATATTTTTTGCTTTTATTTTTGCTTCAAATTAATTGATTATTAGTTTTTTTTTCAAGTAATCACTGTAATATGCAATATTTATTGAATGATAATTATAATTAAAAAAATAAATTGTGTCAATTAAAATAACTTTACAAGTTTAATTTATTGTCTTATGCCCAACATTATTTATATTAAATCAATCAATAAAAACATAAACAACAAACAATAATAAATAACATAAAAATTTAAATTTATGGTTGATCGTATCAAAGTTATCTTATAATTGATTTAATTAATAGCAAAATAAATACTTACAAGTGAAATAATATATCAGACTCATCGTTCTACAAAATTATATGCACAGCATGACTGCATGATTAAAAATTGTAAAATTAAACGGCTAGATTTAAGATTTAAACCTTATTGTACCTGTAACGGCATTGACATTCTGCTGGCCATTCCCACGCTACACGTCATGCACTTGCTTGGTGTTGGCTTCCCTTCTATGCTAGTGAGATATACTACAGGGCGTGTCTATAAGTGTTTATGGTCTAAGGTCACACCCATAAAATTAGTGCCACCAAGTGCGACTATTTGGTCAAATGGAAAACAGCTTATATCTCCGGAAATACTTGAGTGATCATAAAATAAAAAACCTTAAACTTTTGGAAAGAGTAAGCTTTTTTTAAGCTATTTTTTGACCCTTTTAAGGGTCTTAAAAGGACAAAAAAGACAAGAAGGGGCAAAAAAGGGCTATAGGGCTAAAATTTTTTTTTTTAATTTATACTTTCATGTACTAAAATTTAGGGCAATTATGAAACATCAACTTTTTGAGAATTGTCCAAAAGTTATGGAATTACCCATATACAGTGTGTTAGACAAAAACGTACGGTTCAATAACCCCGTTATGTTTTAACCGATTTATATGACTCAAAAACTATTTTAAATGTTTTGAGTTTTATAAAGAAACATACACACATGTATGTTTTTATTTTTAGTATAGTTGCTATTGCAACCAACTTTTTTAAATAGCATTATTCATTTTAACAGATCAGATACTTGGTTTTTGAGAAAATCAAGTGAAACCAGAGGTTATTATTACTTAAAAATAATAAAAATTGTAAAAATATCATTAGCTGTGGGCGTCAAATTAAATTTTATAAACGTCAGAAATTGTTATTAAAGCCCTTTTGTAACTCCGCCCCTCCCCCTAACTTTGTAGTTTACATATTTTATATACATACATATGTATAATGTTGTTTATTATATAACTCATATAACTTATTTCATCTGTAGAAGTCAAAACTAGTAATGTATTTGTAAAAATAAATTTGTGATAAAAAACATAGTAAATTGTTTTATTATTTTATTAACATAAATTATCACGTAGTAGAAGTCACAACCAATGTGTTGTAAAATGTGTTATAATAAATATAAGCATGTTTTTTAAGTAGGAACATAATATGTTTCAATCAGTTTTAAATATCAACAACTTCTTTTTATTTTTTTTACGTTTGTATAAAAAAAACTATTAAAGAAATATCTCTTTATTTATTATTTATTACTAATATATTTCTGCAATTCTAATGCCTGTATGACACTATCTATAATTCTTTATAGAATTATATACAGGGAGTTTATATGAGAATGGGATTATGTAATCACTTTAAATATGCCGCCTTTTTAAATTGTCTACTATACTACAGCTGCGTTCGGCTATCCTACTCGAGTCACTCTTTTTACTCTTTTTGTTCTACGACCGTTCGGGTATTGTTTTTGGAGTGCGCGAAATCATTTTTTGGCCGTTCGGCTATTACAGAGTAGAATAAAAAGAGCAACTCTATTTACCCTACCTCGATTAGCATAGATATATAGTGCGTTCGTTTAAGGAAAGTGGAGTTGAAGTAGAATAGACTGGAGTGGTGTGGATTGTTGTTAGAGTAAATACATATATCCGAACGCAATGTTGTAATTTGATTCGACGTTATTTAGAAATTATAACCTTAAAACTGACATTTAGATATACATTATACAAAAACATAGAAAGTTATTTCTTATAACAAAAAATTTAAAACACTTGATTATATTACACTGGTAATTTTATATTGTCATCTATAAAACTATAATGAAAGTGAATTTTAAAAAAACTCAAAATTTTAATTGTTTGAAGGCTTTTTATTACATTAATTTTTAAACATATAATCAACATGCATTTATAATCGAATTAGGTTTTTTACATGTTTGCAAGAATCTTTTTGTTTATCAATGCTTAGAAAAATATAAGTGAGTTTCACGATTAAATAAATGTAATAAAATTCAAATACGACAGTCACTCTGTCTCACACACTCTCTCGAGGTTGTGCATGAGGAGTGAACACCATCATCTCCACTCCATCATATCCGAACGTCTAAGAACGTGCTCTTTTTGTTCTGTTTGACATTACCGAACGCGTAAAGTGCAATTAGAATTAAAGGAGCACGTGGAGTAGAATAAACAAACGCACCATACATATGTTTTCATATGTTTGCTTGACAGCTGTCAAAGTTGATCTGTCAAAACAAATAGTATAGTGGACAATTAAAAAAAAAGCGGCATATTTAAAGTGATTACATAATTCCATTCATTTATAAACTCCTTGTAAATAATTATAAATAGAACTTAAATAAGTCTGTAAAATGCACAAATGATTATCAATTTCATAGCAGATTGAAATTTTAAAAAATGTTTTAGTTTTTCTGTATAAGTGACGCAAAAATTGTGTGAATTAACAGTTATAAAAAAATATTTAGGTTATAATATAAATGCTAATTCTCACATGTTATGTGTTAATTATAAAGAAATCTTAAAAGTATTCTTAAAATTTCAATCTACAATAAGATTGATAATATTTTGTGCATTTTACAGACTTTTTAAGATTTAAATATTTATATATATATATATATATGTATATATATATATATATATATATATATATATGGGTAATTCCATTACTTTTCGACCAATTTGAAAAAGTCGACCTCTTTGATTTTGCTCAAATTTTCAGGGATCAAAATATAGATGAAAAAAATGAGATTTCCAAAATTTTGGACCTTAGAATATTGCCTGTCCAAAATGACACACATTTGAAGGTCCGAAATTTTACAATAAAACGTCATTTTTAGCTTAATTTGTATCTCAATTTTTGGGCTTCTGAAAAATGATAAAAAGGTCTACGATAGCTCAAATTAATCCTTATTACATGTACTTTAAAACCCATATTACTATGTTTAATATCGTGGCAGTCATTTTGATATATTAAACTTTAAACATTATTCCAAAAAAAACCGTAAATTTAGCAAAATCGCAAAACTTTGCTTTCTTTAAACCGTTCTAACTTTGTCAAATCTTAACAAACTTTGATTCGCAAGGTCTAGATTTCCTCGTGTTTAATCTCTTTTTGAAGTGATCACACAATACTTATAGAATCAATACGTATACACCATTATTTTGATGCAGGAAGTTGCGCATGTTTTCGCGATTTTCAAAACTTGTAATTTTCAGGTCCCAAAAAAGCGCTGTCATCCTATGTCGATTGTAGTCAAAATTTCAGTAAATACTCTTTAGAACACAAGAAAAAAGGTTATTCATATGAGAAATGGTATATCGGGCATTATCAGGAAATTTTTAATATTCAAAAATTGTCAAAATCGGCAAACCGCACATTTTAGTACCTCAATTTTTGGGCTTCTGGAAAAAGATAAGAAGGTCTACGTTGGCTTAAAATATTCTTTATTGCATGTACTTTAAACTCCATATTTGTATATTTAATGTTGGGGCAGTCATTTTGATATATCAAGCTTTAACCATTAATTAAAAAAAAAACTTAAATTTTGAAAAATTACTAATTTATACTTTGTTTAAATCGTTCTAACTTTGTCAATTCTTAAAGAAAATTGATCCACGAGGTCTAGATTTTTTTGTGCTCAATCTTTCTTTAAAGTAATTACACTAGACTTATAGAATCAATTTATATTTACCACTATTTTGATGCACATGTTTTTGCTATTTTTAAAACTTGTAATTTTCAGGTCCCGAAAAAACGCTGTCACCCTATGTCGATTTTAGTCAAAATTTCAGTTAATACTTTTCAGACTACAAGAAAATAGGTTATTTATATGAAAAATGGTATATTGGGTGTTATCAAGAAGCCATTGAGAAAATGCAAGTCGTTGTGCTGCGTCGCCTGGTTGTAGGTGTTTTACATTTGATAATAATATGGGTGAATATTTTCACTAAAAAACGCATCAAAAAAGTTGTTTTCTGTCAGGAAATCTCAACTGCTAGGGCATTACCATTACAGAGTCCGTAAACAAAAATGATAATTGCGTATTCTCTATGTTGAACAGCATTTTTATCAAATTTCACTAACCGAACCAAAGAAAACTGTTTTAACAAGTATCAAAAGCTTGCATCAATGCACACTTGTTAAAGTAATGTTGTTTTGTTTGTGTTTTTTTGCTAAATAAAAAGTTTTTTAAATATTTTGTATTTGTTGACTATCTCAAAAACAAAGCAAGAGAGACAAAAAGTGATTTAGATTTTCTGAATTTTGACGATTTTTGATTATAAAAAAATTCTTGATAATGCCCAATATACAATTTTTTATATAAATAACCTTTTATTTGTGGTCTGAAGAGTATTTACTAAAATTTTGACTGAAATCGACATAAGGTGACAGCGGTTTTTCGAGACCTAAAAATTACAAGTTTTGAAGATCGCAAAAACATGTGCAACTTCCTGCATCAAATTAGTGGTGAATATGTATAGATTTTATAAGTCATATGTAATCATTTTAAAGAAAGATTGAACACAAAGAAATATAGACCTTGTGGATCAAATTTCTTTAAAATTTAACAAAGTTAGAACGGTTTAAACAAAGCATAATTTAGCAGTTTTGCTTAATTTACGTTTTTTTTTTAATAATGTTTGAAGCTTGATGTATCAAAATGACTGCCCTGACATTAAATAGACAAATATGGGTTTTAAAGTACATGCAATAAGGAATATTTTGAGCCATCGTGGACCTTCTTATCTTTTTCTAAAGGCCCAGAAACTGAGATACAAAAATGTGCGGTTTGCCAATTTTGACAATTTTTGAATATTAAAAATATATTGATAATGCCCGATATACCATTTCTCATATAGATACCCTTTTTTCTTGTGCTCCAAAGAGTATTTACTGAAATTTTGACTAACATCGACATAGGGTGACAGCGCTTTTTTGGGACCTGAAAATTACAAGTTTTGAAGATCGCGAAAATATGAGCAACTTCCTTCATCAAAATAGTGGTGTATATGTATTGATTCTAAAAGTCTTCTGTGATCACATTAAAAAGAGATTAAACACAAAGAAATCTAGACCTTGTGGATTAAATTTTGTAAAGATTTGACAAAGTTAGAACGGTTTAAAGAAAGCAAAGTTTTGCAATTCTGCTAAATATACGGGTTTTTTTGGAATAATGTTTAAAGCTTAATATATCAAAATGACTGCCAAAATATTAAACATAAAAATATGGGTTTTAAAGTACATGTAATAAGAAATAATTTGAGACATCGTAGACCTTTTTATCTTTTTCCAGAAGCCCAAAAATTGAGATACAAAATAAGCTAAAAAAGACGTTTTATTGTAAAATTTCTGACCTTCAAATGTGTGTCATTTTGAACAGGCATTATTCTAAGGTCCAAAATTTTGGGAATCTCATTTTTTTCATCTATATTTTGATCCCTGAAAATTTGAGCAAAATCAAAGAGGTCAACTTTTTCAAATTGGTCGAAAAGTAATGGAATTAATTAAAAAAGTTCACGGGTTGAAGTCTTTAAAATTTAAATTTAATAAAATACACTAAATATATATTTTATATATTTAAATATAAAGCAACGTTTCGTTATTGAATAATAACTTTATCAGGCCTAAAAAATAATACAAATATTACATTAATGACAAAATTGGACATTAAAAATTAATACTTACAACTATTTGTATATAAAACTATGATATTATAAAATAACTATCGCAATTAGCCATTATAATTATTATCAAACCTCACTAAACAGTTTTTATCAGTTCACGGCAAATATATATATATATATATATATTATTTATAAAATTATTTTAAATTTGATATTTTTTGAGTGAAGTTTTTATAAATAATAAATTAATTAATTTGACAATTTGTAAAATAAGCCATCTTGAAATTGTAAGTTATGAATAATGAGATGTCTGTTAGTAGAAGGTGGTTGTTGACAATATGATATAAGTTTTATTTATTTATTTATTTATTTATTTATTTTTTTATTAATAGTCCGGGAGCTGGTAACAAAAAAGTGCAAGAGTTTAAGAAAGGCTGATATTTTGAGATCGGACTGTTTATTGGTTATAAAACGCCTCTGCAAAGTCAGCACCCCAGGTGTCGGGACACCTGGCGATGGCACGCTAAGAAAGGTGTAATTTTAACACCTTACTTAGCGTACCCAAAAATTGTTTTGGAAAAGCTGAAAATTCATTGGCAAATAGTCGATGCATTACAAAACCTTAATCAAGCAGTCAGACAGTAATAACCAAACGCACGGCGTCAGCACAGTTGCGTACATGCTACAAGAACTAACTTAATGCAAATGATTTGAAAAAGCTGAAATTTGAAAATATGTCAAATCACGTAATTAAATTCATAAAACAAACAGTCAGCCATAGTTTTTATAAGCACTCAATTGAAATCGTGATAAGGCGCACGTCAAGAAACTTAAAAAAAAAACATTCATTCATTGGTAGATCTATGCAGCAAATGCAGCATAGTCAACCAATGCGACATAGTTGCAACAAATACGTCACGGCATCAGTTTAATAGAATCACTCGTTCCGTTCCTACGTGCCACGTGGAGAAAATATGGAAAATTTGTGTGCTATTTGTGTATTTTGTATGAGAGGAGACAATATATTGAAGTTTGCCACAAGCAGTCTTACTATTATAATTAATTAAATAATAATAAATAATCAAAGAACTATCAATGTTAGTCAACTGTACGAGAAATTAAGAGAATCAATGTGTACTGCTCTCCCTGCGTTTCATGCATTTACTGGTTGCGATTACAATCCCGCATTTTTTGGGAAAGGAAAAAAAACCATATACGCTATTAAAATTGTCCAAAGAATTTCAGGAAACTTTTACAGATTTGAGCCGAATAAGTGATGACAATTTCAATAAAGTTGAAGAATTTGTTTGTCATTTATATGGTTTAAAAGTCAGAAGTGTAGATGAAGCTTGGTTTATACTCTTTAACAAAGTATACACGTTCAAAGACATCAACGATGTCTTTCAATATACTACCAGTAACGTTGACGGTTCAAATTTACCACCATCTAAAACTGAGTTGAAAAAACAATTAGAACGTGCTGCATACATATCAAACATCTGGAGCAACGCACATAAAAAGCAGTCAACTCAACTGTCTGCAGTAGAAAACGGTTGGATAGAAATCAATGGGCAATATGACTACGACTGGTATGAAGGAAATCAACTGCCTAACTTTATCAGTGACGTTCTAATTCAACCAAATATTACTAATACAGATAATTTTTTGTTCAAACAAGTATTGATTACAGTTAAATATTTTACACATAAACATATCATTTGACTGACTAAACATTAAATATTTTTTTATGTACAGAAAACAAATTGGGTGCAACAGACGATGTGACGGAAAAAGCAAATGAAACAGAAGGAACCTCAGAAGGCTTGGATAATGATTGCGACGAAGAAAACGACAAAATTAATAGCGATAATGATATAGAACCCTAAATAAAACATAAATAAATACTAAGTATTTTTTGATTGGTCATAAACCTTTAATTACGACAAGCAGCGTGCGCGCCTTATCACAACTTCAATTGGGTTCTGATTGATTGGGTTCTGATAAAAACTATGTCTGACTGTTTGTTTTATAAATTTAATTACGTAATTTGACATATACCCAACTTTCAGCGTTTTCTAATCATTTGCATTAAGTTAGTTCTTGTAGCATGTACGCAACTGTGCTGACGCCGTGCGTTTGGTTTTTACTGTCTGACTGCTTGATTAAGGTTTTGTAATGCATCGACTATTTGCCGATAAATTTTCAACTTTTTCAAAACACTTTTTGGGTACGCTAAGTAAGGTGTTAAAATTACACCTTTCTTAGCGTGCCATCGCCAGGTGTCCCGACACATGGGGTGCTGACTTTGCAGAGGCGTTCTATGACCAATAAACAGTCCGATCTCAAAATATCAGCCTTTCCTAAACTCTTGCACTTTTTTGTTACTAGCTCCCGGACTATAAGTATTTATAGGTCATAGTTGTAGGTAGAAAAATGTTGGGGAAATAAATATATATACAGGGTGTCCGGAAAATATGTGTACAACGTTTGACGACAGACTCCTGACGTCAAAATAGGTCGATCTAAGCCGACTTAGTTATATCCAAAATTGTCTCGTTTAGCCGGTAGAGGGCGTCAAAAATTTGTAAATATTAAAAAGAAATTACCTGTAACAATAATTTTTTAAGTGACCTTGTTGCTATGGCGTTTAATAATTTGACAATTATTGACAAATTGTCACCAGTCTATGAAATTTACTCAAGTATACGATCAACATTTTTGAATTACAAGTTCATTTTACCATTAAAAATGGAAAATTATACAAACTCTCAGAAAGTTGACATGCTCCTGGTATACGGGTTTTGTCAAGGAAATGGGCGTCAGAGTGTTAGGGTTTACATGGAGAGGTTTCCTAACCGTCGAATACCAAACCACCAAACATTTGCCAATATTGAGCGTCATCTTCGGGAAACGGGCAGTTTTGAGAAAAAGTTTGAAGGCAGGGGTCGTATGCGAACAACTCGAACTGTGGAAACAGAAGAGATGATTCTGGAAAGAGTTGAAGAAGAACCAAGTACCAGTACCCGTCTCTTAGAACGTGAGTTAAATGTTCCTAAAACGATTGTCAATGAGGTTTTAAGAGAACAGTTGTTACATCCTTACCACATACAAAAAGTCCAGGAACTTTTACCGACTGATCCCTCCATGCGGCTTACATTTTGTCAATTTATTAGAAACAAAAGAATCCTTGTTCCAAATTTTTGTAGAAAAATTATGTTTACTGACGAGGCATGCTTTACAAAATCTGGGGTAACCAATCTGCACAACGAACATATTTATTCCGATGAAAATCCACATGCCATTAAAGTTGCACATCATCAGCATCAATTTAAAATTAATATTTGGGCAGGTATTATTGATCACTACCTTATTGGTCCCATTGTTATTCCAGACAGGTTAGATGGAAATATTTATTTAAATTTTTTGCAAGACACATTACCAATTCTTCTGGAGAATTTGCCCCTTTTACTTCGGAGGGGAATGTGGTATATGCATGATGGTGCCCCGCCCCATTTTTCCGTTGCCGTTCGGCAATACTTACATCATCAATATCCCAACCGATGGATTGGAAGAGGCAATGATGCACCAGTAAAATGGCCACCACGTTCTCCTGAGTTAAATATGTGTGACTTCTTTTTGTGGGGCGCTATTAAAACAGAAGTTTACAAGACTCCGGTAAACACACGCGATGATTTATTGCAGCGGATTTTAAATGCAGGCAACCAT
Source organism: Tachinus rufipes (assembly GCA_963932245.1). Classification (NCBI taxonomy): domain Eukaryota; kingdom Metazoa; phylum Arthropoda; class Insecta; order Coleoptera; family Staphylinidae; genus Tachinus; species Tachinus rufipes. The sequence continues at coordinate 61,562,851 of OZ010745.1, read as the reverse complement.
TTTAATAATCCCGAGACATTAGATAGGGTCCAATATCATTTTTTAAAGAGTGTTAATAAGTGTATTCAGCAAGATGGCGGTCATTTTACACATTTGCTTAAGTAATGTTTTTGTTTTACTTAGTTTCTTACAATAGATACTTTCAACTTTGTTATACTTTTGTTTTTTTTGACGCCCTCTACCGGCTAAATGAAACAATTTTGGATATAACTAAGTCGGCTTAGATCGACCTATTTTGACGTCAGGAGTCTGTCGTCAAACGTTGTACACGTATTTTCCGGACACCCTGTATAATTCAAATTAAATAAATGTAAAAGTGCAAGATAAAGTATAAAATAAGTAAATAATAAAGATGGTAGATTTAGTTGATAAGATGGTAGATTGTAGATTTAGTAGAAAAGGAACAACATTATAAAAAATATTTATAATTATATTTATAACAAATAACATAACTCTTAACTCCACCACTTTTACAAAACCTTTATTTGTTATAAATATAATTATATATATTTTTTATAATGTTGTTCCTTTTCTACTAAATCTACAATTTACCATCTTATCAACTAAATCTACCATCTTTATTATTTACTTATTTTATACTTTATCTTGCACTTTTACATTTATTTAATTTGAATTATATATATATATATATATATATATATATATATATATATATATATATATATATATATATATATATATTATTTCCCCAACATTTTTCTACGTACAACTATGACCTATAAATACTTAATAAATAAAAAAAAAAAAAATAAATAAAACTTATATCATATTGTCAACAACCACCTTCTACTAACAGACATCTCATTATTCATAACTTACAATTCCAAGATGGCTTATTTTACAAATTGTCAAATTAATTAATTTATTATTTATAAAAACTTTACTCAAAAAATATCAAATTTAAAATAATTTTATAAATAATAAATATATATATATATATATATATATATATATATATATATATATATATATATGTGCATAGCTATCTTACTCGCCTCCGTACACACATAAGGCGACCTAGCCTCCACCCTAAATCTAATAGTTTTAACTGTGTATTTTTTTGCATTTAGTTATTTAAAACATTCTTTATTAGGACGCACAAAGAGGGGTAAAAAAATATAACATTAATTATATACAAAAAAATTGGTATATTAATAATAGCAATAGAACTCCAAATGCCAAAGCATCGTTTTAGGCTCCAGTTGTATAAATTATATATGTGAAAATGTCGAATACGCCTCTGCCAATGTTGCCACTATCATATCGTATTTTGTAAATTTCTATTAATAGTAGGCATTTATTTGTTTTATTCAGGAGGTGGTTTAGTTTAATTGTTTTTTGAGTGTATAAGATTATAAAAATATTGAAACCGTAACACAGTCTACAATAAATAGTTATTTTCAAAAATTATCGAATGTAGGTACGAACAGTTATTTGAAGTTGTTTTGATTTTAATTTTTTATGTGGTGTACATTACAACAACTATAGTATGCTATTGGTGATTAATTGTTACTACATTATAGCGTTTTTTAAACTGTGACTTACTGCTGTGGAATTTTAACTCTCATTATTAAAAAAAATGTTGCAAAACAATTAACCACTAATAATAAATACTACACTGTACTGTTTGTTACCGGTTTATGAATAGATTCCCTGCCTCAGTTAAACTGATATTTATTTTATTTAAATCTATTTAATTTATTTTGTTATTATTTATTAATTAATATACGTTTAAACGTAAAAACTTTTCAGAAACCAAACCATGGAATGTTAAACAACGGCTATTAATAGATTATTACAAACATGTAATAAACTCAAAAACAAGAGTACACTACCAAAAAAAAACTACTTAATTACATAAAACCTCCACCAATATACATCCCAGCAGTAGCAAACATTAAATAATTTACTGCAATGCTAAACAACAAGCAGGATAATAAACAAAAAATTAATCTTAAAATAAATAACAACCAAATTGTCGACAACAGGTGTGCTGAAATATCAAGCAGCTGTTCAAGAACCAAAAAATCGTGATGTGCAATACTACACCTTTTATTTAAACCAAGAAAGCAGTTTTTATGTAATGTTAAAAACGTTCAATCTATCATTCAAACCACAAAGTAACAACAAGTTAATCATCTATGAATTGCAATACCTTTAACACTACAAATACATATTAAAATCAGTTAACAAAACAAAAGTCATGCCTCAATGTGCTAACTGCCTTCAACTGGATCGTACCAAAAATTACTGCATTCATGATCAGAGTCTACAAAAAAGTGCAGCAAACATAATTTCCAGCGCTAAGACCTAGAACTTGGCCAGTCCAAAGCAACTACACACTGGCCATGTGACATAAAAAATAAATGTCTTCCATTTTTTTGTATACAAAAGTTATCCCTTGAATTATCTGCAGTAAAAAAAATTTAATATCTTTTGAACAACATTTAAACATTAAGCAATTTTTGAACCCACAAACACTACAAACAAGCTACAAAATGATTTAAAAGTAACTAAAAAAACACTACTAATAAATAGAAGAATATGGAAGTCTACTAGAAATCCACAAAACAAAACTAAATACAACAACCGGCTAAAAGCCTACTCTTAGAGAAAAAACTAAAAAATCAAAAATTTTCTAAAAAAACTACCACCGTCATCAGTTTTGGAATACCTTTATCAATGACATTGTTTATTAACGCCATCATATCATGCGAGTCAAACACGTGAATAAAACATGGCTATGATCTCCATATTTCTATGAAAAAAGTTACAGCAATTAGAATTAGTTTCCAAAAAATGTGCAAAAAGCACTCACACATATTTTCAATGCTATACTACTTAGATCTAAACATTTTCAATCTCAATGAAAAGTGGCACAAATCATTCTGATAAACCTGTGACAGAAACATTTTTCTGTTGCTTTATAAGTTTATTTAAAATGTATCTTTGAAAATATGTTTCTAAAAAGACTGAAATTAAAAGCATTTCATCTAATTCGAAATCACCAATTTGGTTTTTTAAATTAACACACAACTACAGAGCAGGTTTACAGAGTCATAAAGCAAATTAACAACACTTAAAGAAAAAAATATTGTTTGGCTGCTTTTCTAGACAATACTCAAGCCTTTGATAAAAGTCTGACACCGAAGATTTTTAAGCAAATTGAAAACGCAATTGCCCATTACACTTTTCATGTATTATAATGATTAGAGACCAAATTAAAAAGCATTAAAAATACGAATAAAAGCGCTTAAAAAAGCATGAAAATGTAACTAAAAAAGCATTAAAAAAGCACTAAATAACAGTTTGAGTGATGATATTTTTCATACACATTTTAAATAACATTAAAAAACTTTTAAATAACTAAAAATCTTCAAAAACAGTTAATAATTAAATGTTGCTCTAAGTGTTTAACTGTAAAATTCTGTCTTCAATCACTTAAAATGTTTTTGAAGGGTCCATGTTTAAATTTTGCTTTAAAAGCTGGATTCATATCGAAATCTGGAACATTCTCTCCACTCAAAATACTGTTTATTTTATTTCATGTAGATAAACCTCCATTTTTCAAAAATACATCTTTGGATTTTGATTTCACTGCTTGCCTAATACAGCCTAGTAATTTTAAAATTGCATCTTTGAAATCTATAATTGTACTTAGACTTTCATTTAACGTATTTTCCTGTTTTCCTAGCGATTTTATGGCATGACTTACAAAACTAGCTAAAGCTAAATTATTTTGAAGTTTCTTATTTTTTAGAACTGCTTGACAGTTTTTCACTGACTTACTTGCAGGATCCAAAAATTGTATTACAACGTTTTTATTTTTTTTTAAATCAAGAGAATCTCCGATCTACCGACTATTTTAGGAATTATAAAATACAGTTATTTGACTTGCTTGAAGAGGTGGCACTAAAATAACCTATGAGCTCAGTCGGGATTTACAGAATTATATTAAACTTGTCTAAATAATATTATAAAAAGTATGCAAGATATCGATACGTAAATTTTGCTAAATAATAAAATAATATACGCTTTTTTTATTTACATTTCAATCCACTAAATTTCATAGAAGAACTGATTTATCAAGAAAAAAATGTACCAAAACTTAAAAATAAGCACTAAATTAAAAAAAAAAGTACTAAAAAAGCAAAAAAAGCGTAAAAAACTTAGTGCCAAATGATTACATTCTTCACAATTCGTGCATATATTTAGACATAATTTTGATGCTTTAACTATTTAGCGTAAGCATAATAGCTAGGAATCCGCTCTCTAATAATGATACCTAACCAAAACATTTTTATGGTAAAACATCATGATAAAGTAATTAACTTACACCTCATTAAATCAGCGGTACCACAGGAAGGTATTCTTGGACCGGTGCTATATCTACTTTTTACAGAAAATCTTCAAGAGTTACGTTTGTCATTCTAACAGTTAGTAAAATTCCAAGTTTTGTCTCTGAGAAACTTCTGACTTTTTTTTTTAAAACATCCAAAATGAGCTTAAAACCTTGAAAATTACTGCGTTTTTTATGTTCAAGTGTTAATCAGTTGAAACTAAACTTGAAAATGACACTATAAATATTTTTTTTGCAATAGTATATTATTGTTATAGCTAGTTAGATAACATAAAAAAAACTCTTTTGTACCATAATTTTAATTATGTAAATATGGGACAGTTATATTTATCTCCGTAATTAATGATCTAACAATTTATTCAAATTGATAAAAAAATATTGATAACTTTAATTAAGGGAGGAGAATAGTTGTGCTATTATAAGGCTTCACAGAATCAAACTCAGCAAGAGAACGCATGAATATCATTGATTAAAATTTTCACACATTAAAGAAGAAAGTCCACTCTGTGTCATTAAATGTGTAAAAATTTGATGCAATAAGTCGTTTCTCCGCAATTAATTTTTTAAAAGTGGCGTTTTTAATTTGTTCTTTATTATTTTTTTTACTCGTTAATTATAACTATAAATCTTTAAACAAAAACATGAAAACATAGAATATTGTCTGTAGTTCAACATATAAAAGAGTGATAATTAAAATCCTATCGTTTGAATATTGAGTTGGTTGGCGTTTTGTCCCATAAGAACCAATTTTAATTTAAAAACGGCGCTGTATTGTGTCAATATTTTTCTAGAGAAAAAGGTTTGCCGATATTTTTGTAGATGTGATAGAATTTAATATTTTTCCATAACAATACTACTAGTAGCACCCCCACAGGACAGTGCGACTAAACCTGGCAATTCTCTAGCGTTAAACTGAATAGAATTAATTTTAATTTAACATGCAAATGATGTCAAGTTTACTAAACAAGACTAAAATTAGAATTTTTTATAAATTTTAAAACTAATATAAACAATATTATTGTTATTTAATTTATTTAAAAAAATATATTTAAAAATAATTTTTTTTTGCACATTTTAAAAAATATTAAATAGTATTATATCTGCAATTTTATAATATTTTAAAAATCCATTCTACATAGCACAATACCTCGATAGAATAATTTAAAAACTATTTATAATATATTATAAAAAAATGTTATTTATTTGTTTCATTGGACGTAAAGTTGAGTAATATTTTCTGTTTTATTTTTACATATTTTCTATACAAAACTAATAAACAACGTGAACCGTTTAGATATATTAAAAGTATATAATTATTTTTATAAATTGTATTTGCTATGTTGCCAATTGTAAGAGGCGTATTAGAACGTTAACTTATGAGGAGGCTTATTCTACTGGCCCGCGACAAAATATGTATATCAGTATAAAAGCATAGCGCCACGTAGTGTTGACTTTAATGTACTACAATGTATAACTGTATATGTATATGAGTCGAAATGGTCACCGAACAAAATTTTGTAGAATGACTTCTAGTAAAGTATTATGTTGAAATAAATTGATATACACACCAAAACGCATTTGCCTCCAGTTTTTCGTACCTGCCTCCGTTCTGGAGGCCAGTACTATCAGCGTGTATATATTTTGGAGGAGTATTAGTTGTTTTACATCTATATATATATATATATATATATATATATATATATATATTTGCCGTGAACTGATAAAAACTGTTTAGTGAGGTTTGATAATAATTATAATGGCTAATTGAGATAGTTATTTTATAATATCATAGTTTTATATACAAATAGTTGTAAGTATTAATTTTTAATGTCCAATTTTGTCATTAATGTATTATTTGTATTATTTTTTAGGCCTGATGAAGTTATTATTCAATAACAAAACGTTGCTTCATATTTAAATATATAAAATATATATTTATTGTATTTTATTAAATTTAAATTTTAAAGACTTCAACCCGTGAACTTTTTTAATAAATATTAAAAAAAAAGTTGTTAAAACTTCAATAATATATATATATATATATATATATATATATATATATATATATATATATATATAACATTTTTATTGCACAAATAATTTACACCACTATTGGAGAAGTATAATACATAAATTTAACAACTGTAGTCTTTCAGCCATGCTAATACTTTCTATTAATTTGCAATCTTTTAAAAAATTTATTGCAAATATGTTTGATCTATTAATACAATAAAGATTGTGCGGATCTGTAAAAAATAATCTAAACCTATTATGATTTATTTAGATATACTTTTACGTTTTTAAATCAAATAATATTATTTGTTTAAATTTATTTTGGTACGGTTATGACTAAAACTGTATTACATGCAACATTCTGTTGAGTTAAATTCTTCTATTAGTTTTCTAGATCTATACTTATTTATGACCTAGAAACGTTTGGCATACTCATTATTTATAAATACATAAATTAAACAATATTTTTGATCAAAGTAAATCTGCAATGATGATAATAATTCTAAATTTTTTTTTTTAAGGATTGAGAATGATTAACGCGTGGAATACCTTTTCTTTTTTTTTTCTTTGAGTTGGTTCTGCTGTTAAATTGTCCTTGACATTGTCACTGTCACTAATGTGTTACTAGTTTGAGGTAGGTTGGTTTTGGTCTTGCAGAGTTCACAAAGTTTGCTGTGACAACACGTGCTGTACTTGGTTCATCTCTCCCTATACCCTCTTTTTCTGTTTTACTTCTTACACTGAAAACTATCTCACTTTTTTCCCATTCTTGCGTTATTCAATTTAGATATTTGTTTTTTCCTTAAATATTGTTTTTACATCTTCATTAACATCCTTGTCGTATTCTTTTTTTTCATAAATATTTTGTGTAACTTTATTTAAATGTATCTTTTTTGGTAGTTTTAGATTAACCAGTTTTACTTCTAGTGAGATTCTAAAATCTCCATTTAAAGTTTGTTCTGTGTGTTTCCTTCTATTTTGGTTTATCCAAATCTTAAAACTTTAAATTCTTTTATCTTTTTCTTCAGTACTCCCGATGCACAGTTTTTTAGTGCTCCCTATTTGTTTTTGTCATTCAGGCATATATTAATGATTGTAGATTTATTAATTTTGTTTTTTTTAAACCTTCTCTAACTTTTTCTTATTTTTCTTTTATGCTTTGCTACTGCGTATGTTCTGCGTTGGCATGCGTGTCTTCTTGGCAGAATATACATCTTTTTTTTTCTATCTTATTATTTTTTTTGTAATTACTTACCAAATGTTTTATGTCCAGTGAGTAGTTGTGTTGTATAGTAACACGTCACTGGTTTATTTTCTACACATTTTTTTTTTTATTTCTGGCATTAGTTTCTTTGTTCATTCTTTTTTTTTTTTCTTTTTTTTCACTGTTTTAGTTATCTTTTCATAGTATTTTCTCTTGCTGTCTTTTTGATTTTTGTTTACTAGATCTTTTATTTATTATTTTCTTTATGTTTAATCTTTCTTCTACTATGAAATTTGCGGGTAGTGTTGCCGCAATTACTTCTAGTGCTACCTGTGACATCGTCTTGTAGGTTTTGCAAATTCTTAACAAGCTTGCTCTTGTGGCTCCTTTTATTCTTTTTTTGTTTTTGTATTTTTATTTTTATTTGTTCCCCTACTTGTATTTTCTTATTTTTTGTCGATAGCTTTAGTTTTCTGCGGTCTCAGATCTAACCCTTTATTTCTCATTAGTTTTTTTGTCATATCTATTGCCAACTCTAACTTTTCTTATAATATTTTTATGTCTATATTCCTACCTACCAGAGCCACGTCAACCGCAAATGCCGTTATTGTCACTCATTTTGGTAGCCGCATCCTGAATAGCTCATATAGACTCGATTTCATAGTTTAGGTCCAAGTGCAGAACCCTGTGGTAGTTTTCTGGTCAGCCAATTTTTTTTTTGTCAGTAAATTTTTTAATGGCTCCTAGAGGCTTGATCTTTCTTTTGTAATTCCATATTGCTTTTGTTCTCATCCTTTTTTTTCTTCTACTTCTTGTTCAATTTTCTTTACAATAACATTTTACATAGTTTTTGCTAATGTGTTGACTAGGCATAATGGTCTATAAACCTTTGATATGCATGTTTTTTTATTTTCTTAATTAACACTAGGGTTGCGTTTTTTTTTAGCAGGCCGAAATTTTTTTTTCTTTTAAACATCTGTTTATTACTTGTGTTATTTTTTTAACGCTGTTTTTACTATCTCGTTTGTTATTTTGTCTGGTCCTGGTGCCTTGTTATTAAGTAGTTTTTTTATAATCTGTTTTATCTGCTCCAGTGTTGCAAGGACTGCTTTTGTTTTGTCAACTATTTCTGTTGGTTCTTACACAATTCTTCTAGTGGAAAACACTTTCTTAATTATTACTTCTTCATTTATTTTTTCTTTTAAACAAACTGCCTTCATTTTTTCTACTTTATAAATTACTAGTTTGTATGTTTTTCCGCAGAGATTTCTATCTATAGATTCTAACTTTTTTTCTAGCATCTTTTCTTAATGTCCCTGATTGCTCGCTTCTGTCCTATTTTAGTATTTCTTTGGTTTTATCAAAATCTTCTCTTTTTTTTACTTTCTTTGCTGTTTGTATTGCTTTATTTTTGCTTTTCTTGATCTCTTTGCACCACCAGTACGGTCATTTTTTTCTTCTTTTTCTGTACTTGAAGATTAATTTTTTCTTTCTCAACTTTTTCAAGTACCTTTTGCATATTTTCTCTATGTTCTTGTTTTCTGTCACTTCCTGTGCTTCGATAGCTTAATTTATCATTGCTCTGTCCATCCTTCTTGTTTGTACTGTATTGTATGTACTTATGTAGGCTCAGCGATTCTTCTTCTGTCACTGTCCGCCTATTACTACTCTAGCCGATTTCCTTGTTGATATAGTAATGTCAATATATAATTTGGATCTTCTTACAAGCTTTAAAAATGTGTCTTCTTCTGTCGCACTTTTGCATTAATACATAATAAATGATGATATCCTGGATAAGTAGCATGGCCAGAGTATGTAACATGAGCATTAAATCCTGTATGTTTATCAAATGTGTAATGGACTGTACGTGTTCTACCGTCCGGTTGTACAATGGAATAATCTCCTTCTACTACATCACCATTACGATGTTTATTTTGTGATTTTTTGTCTCCTGTGTGATGATCTTCCACTCCGTATTTGTATTCATATTTTGGGTGATGCTACAATAGTTATTTATGTATAATATGTGTAAAAATAAGTTTTATAATATGAGTTTGCTTTTAGCTTGTCACGAGAAAAATTGAATGGTTGCCATGCATATTATTTGACATACACGAGATACAATTTTTTTGCACAACTTATTCTTATAATTTTAATACAATTACAAATTCTTTTTTTATAGAAATTTAAAAATAAATAATTAATCTGATGCGTGTCAAAAAGTTAAAAAAAAATCGATTAATTCGAAGCGTTTTTTAAACTATTTATTTAATGTTTTATAAAGGCTTTATTTAGAATTATTACAATGCGGGTAACAGTGGATGTACAGGGAGTTTATAAATGAATGGGATTATGTAATCACTTTAAGAAAAAATTTAAAATTGTCTACTATACTACATATGTTTTCATATGTTTGCTTGACAGCTGTCAAAGTTGATCTGTCAAAACAAATAGTTTAGTAAACAATTTAAAAAAAGCGGCACATTTAAAGTGATTACATAATCCCATTCATTTATAAACTCCCTGTATATTATTATCATGAAAGTTTATAATGCGTTAGTTGTATTCATTATTTTAGAAGCGGTCGTGCAATATATATAAATATATATAAATTTTGTATTTCAGATATTAGTAATACTTTCATGAGGATAATGATGTTCATGGTGTCCACTATCAGCGACGTGGCCATAATGAGGAGATACGTAATTATTTACGGTCGCATATGATGTAGCATGATGTTCCGTAAGTACAATGTATTTATAATATTATACGCACTTTTATAAACATCTTGGTTTGAAAGCTAGTATTTGTTACTGTTAATTTGATAGTTATTTGTTGTATATACTTATGTTAGCATAATAGAGTGAGATAGAGAGCAGAGAAGAGTTGTTGACATTTACGATTTATCATTAAAAGTTGAAAAAAAAAGTGAACTAATATTTAATAGTGTGTATATAAGTGAGAAAATCAATGAAGGAGATTCAGGGGAAGAAAGCGGTGTGCCGCAAAACGGCAAGGTAGGAGAGAAAATCCTAATTGAAATATGATAAAAGCAACCTAACCTCCAAGCATAACATATGTAAATCAATTGTGAGAATTTGTAGAGAAAATAAATATTTATATCTATATTAAACAAGAATATTTACAATTCAACAGAGCGCTTGGTAGCCGAGTGGATAGAGGTGGATTGTAAACGCAAAGGTTGGCGGTTCGAGGCTCGAGCAGAGAAAAATATTTTTATTAAATAAAATAATAAAAATTAATTTAAATAAAATAGAATAATGCCGTCAGACGACGATACAGTATTCAACAGAGGGAATAAAACAGAAAGAACACCCGAACAAGATGAAAAAAAAAAACGACGAAGAGAAATGATGGAAACCAAAGAAGCAAGCGGAAGTGGAATAAATCAAAAAGTAGCTGAAACAATCTTGAAACAATTACAATTAATAAATGAAACGCAAACTGTTATTCTGATAGAATTAGAAAAATTGAGAGAAGAAAATGAAAAACTAAACAATAGGATCAACGCAATAAAAACAACTAAAATAGATAGTTTACAAAATGATGTAGCCGAACTAAAACAGAAATTAGAAAAACAAAAAAGGAATGAAAGAAAAAATAATGTAATTATTCAGGGATTGAATGAAGGTATAATGGAGGGAATGACGTTAAAAGATAAAGTAGAAAACTGGACTAGAACTAAATTAAAAGAAGGTGTAAATGTGAAAAATGCATATAAATTGAAAAACAATAGTAAAGTAGAAAGTAAATTTGTACAGTTAGATAATTGGGAAGATAAACGAAAAATTATGAAAAAAAAGTGTATTAAAGGGAAGCGATATATTTATTGATAATGACCTCACAAAAAAAGAAAGAATAATTTAAAAAGAACTTAGAAATATGGCAAAAGAAGAAAAAACAAAAGGCAAGACGGCGATCGTGGGATATATGAAGATTGTAGTAAATGGAGAGAAACGCTGTTACAACGAAAGAAACGGCAGAATAGAAGTATCAAAAAACTAGTAGCAGTAATAAACGGGGGGGAGGAAAGTAGAAACAAACAACAAAGAACTAAACCAAACTGCGTTAATGAGAAAAATTGGGAAGAAAAAGCGATTAACAAATTGGAAGCTAACAATGATGGTCCAAAAATAGAAGATACCAGCAATAAAATAAATATAGTATTTTGGAATGTAGCAGGATTAAACAACAAAGATGAAGATTTTTGGAAGTATATAGGAAAATTTGATTTAATTAAAATGGTGGAAACGTGGTTAGATGAAAAGAGGTGGAGAGACATGGAGGAGCAAATGCCTAAAGAATATAGTTGGAAATGCCAGCCAGCTATTAAAAAAAAAAAATAGGAAGAGCAAAAGGAGGTATCATAACAGGAATAAAAAATGAAATACTACAAGAAGATGATGTAAATTTGGAAATGGAAGGGTTAGTGCAACAAAATTTTATACTGAGTAGAACAAATACAAAATGGTTACGGTGTATAGCAGAGGGATAAAAAATATTAGATCAACGCTCGAAAACTCAATACAAGAAACAGAAGAGAGAAAACTGATAGTAGGAGGAGATTTTAACGCTAGGACCGGAATTAAAGGAGAAAGAATGACAAACGGACAGAAAAGCAAAAGAGAGTCAAAAAATAAACTAGAAAATAAAGAAGGAAAAGAAGTGATGGAAATGAAGAGAATGGCTGGGACATATTAAACGAAAACATGGAAGGAGATGAAGAGGGAGAATTTACATACATAGGAACAAAGGGACAATTGGTAAATGATTACGTAATGGTTAATGAAGAAGCGTGGCAAGAGATAGACAAATTTAAGATTGGATAAAAAGTAGAGTCGGATCATCAGCCACTAAAAGTGTATATAAATGGTAGTAGTATAAACAGAAAACCAAAAAAACGAAAAGGAAATAGTAACAAAAACAGTATGGACACAAGAAAGCATAGAAATGTACAAGCAAAATTTAAATAAAATACATTTCCGAGAAAAAGGCGTAGAACAGCAAATGGCAGAATTAGAAAACACAATCGCAGACGCAACAGTAACAAAAACGTTTATACAAACAGAAGAAATATTTGGAAAATGCAAATGGTGGAACACAGAATGCACACAGAAAAAAAGATAAGCTAGAAAAGTACTACGATATTGAAAAAATGACAAAACAACTAAACAACAATATCAGAAGGCGCAAAAGGAATACAAGGAAAAATGCAAAGAAGTTAAGGCAATGTATAAAAAAAAGAGGAATTAGAGATAAAAGAAATACGTACTGAAGAAGAAGCATGGAAATACATAAACAAAGAAAGGAAACAAAAAAGAAGAGAAAACAAACAAATTTCAATGGAAAACTGGAGGATGCACTTTTTAAAATTGTATGAAAGATTGAACAAAAATACCGATAGACAACCAAGGACAACACAACAAATGAATCAAGATGTAGATGATATAATAAAAGAAATGATATGGAAGCAAATAAAAAGACTAAAAAAACAAAAAACGCCAGGTGTAGATGGAATACAAAATGAAGCATGGATGTATGGTACGGAAGATTTGATTGAGAGACTGAGTGAGATTATAAATGAAGTATGGAAGGGAAAAGGGTTTCCTAGTCAGTGGAGAGTAGGTCTTGTATGTCCGATACACAAAAAAGGAAATATAGAGCTTGCAGAAAATTATAGAGGTATAACGTTACTAAGTACGGCATACAAGATCTACGCCATGGTAGGTACTAAAAAAAAAAACTGAGTGAAAAACTAGAGATGAAAGGGATATTGCCAGATGGACAGGCAGGGTTTAGAAAAAGAAGAGGGACCATGGATAATGTATACATACTACACCATATAGTAGAAAAGGAAATAGCAGAAAAAGGAGGAAAGGTGTATGCATTATTCTTGGACCTAAAAGCGGCATTTGACAGTGCGAGTAGAGAGAAATTGTGGATGTATTTAAGAAAAAAAGGAATAATTGAGCATCTAGTAAAAAGAACGGAAGAAGTATACGAGAAAGCAGTTAGTAGGGTATGTATGAATGGCAAAATGAGTGATAAATTTTGGACTACAAAAGGTGTGAGACAGGGATGCCCACTCAGCCCTAGTTTGTTTGCGGCATACATTGCAGATGTAGAAGAAATGCTATGTAGGGCGCAGACAGGTGGGGTGGTGGTGGGCAGAGAGAAAGTGTGGTCGCTGGCTTATGCAGACGACATGGTGATTGTTGCTAAACAAGCAAATGAAATAAATAAAATGATTAGATGTATGGATAAATATTTTAGAAAAAAAGAGTTGGAAGTAAATGTAAATAAAACAAAAATGATGATTTTTAGAAAGGGGGGAGGAAGACGCAGAGTAGAAAACTGGAAATGGGATGGCACATAAATTGAAGAAGTAAAATCATTTAAATATCTAGGATAGGTTTTTTGTACAAACAACACCAAAAATGAATACATAAATAATATGACAAGAAAGGCTAATAAAACGGTAGGACAAGTATGGGGAATTGGTGAAAGAAAATTTGAATTTGTATGAGAATAAAAGGAATGATGTTTGAAAGTTTAGTAAAAAGTATGTTATTGAACGGAGCGGAAATTTGGCGGTGGAAAGAGCAGGAGAAATTAGAGGCAAATCAAACAAAATACTGGAGATGGGTATTAGGAGTAAACAAAGAAACCTCAGCGTACATTGTAATGGAAGAAGTTAAAATAGACAAATTAAGAGAAGAAGCAGGAAAGCGTGCAATGAGGTATGAAAAATGAGTGAGAGAATGAAATAAATGTAAATTAATACAAGAATGCCTGAAGGAAAAAATGAAAGGAAAATGTGGAAAAATGGGAGCTTGCAGAGAAAAATATTTTAACAAGAATGGATATGATAGTGAGGAAATAGATAGATTGAGAATAGATAGAAGTATGTGGAATGAAATTATGATAAGAGATAGAGATATACAAGTGCAAGAGCGTAGAACAAGGATAAATAAATCTAGGTACAATTCAAATTATGTACATATTATAACTGATGCACTACCAAACTACCTAGAAAGTATAAAGTATAAAAAAATAGAAAAAAGAATGATTGCAAGATTCAGATGCGGAAATGAGGAAAAAGTGTGCAAATTTTGGATGGATGAAGAAAAGAAAATGTGTAGAATGTGTGGAGAAACGAGGGTAAACATAGAACACATGTTAAAATGCAATGAAATGAGAGAAGAGCAAATAAGGAGAAATAAAGTACTGAAAGAAGACAGAAGAGGAATAAAATGGATGATGGCGGTAACAAAAAGAAGAAAACAAATTGAAACGAAAGTAATAAATAATTAATTAAAAACAAGGATTAGGGTAATTAAGATTAAATGTTATATTAGAAATGAATTAAGTTTATATGGTAAATGTTATGTTAAGTTGTAGAATTTTCAAGGCCGAAAGGCAAGAAATAAACGTATATAAACTTATGTTAGCACAGCTTTATACACTTATAGCACGTTCACCCACCAACTATAACATTACACAATATTTGGAAATAAATTGTTGCAATAATAACTGTTAAATAAATCAAGTAGATACTTTATTCACATTTGTATCTAAATGATTAATAAAACTGAAATTTTCTAAAATATAATGCTTTTAATATTTCACAAGAATTATACAAAAAAAAAAGATAAAATTATATTATATTTATCATATTTAAATACAATTTTTCATAAAATTTACTAATTTATATTAAAATCTTATTTATAATTTATTATTTTATAGATAAATAATTGATTAAATTTAGACACATTTATTTTGGCAACATTTGAGTAAAAATCAATTTAGTTCACAAAAAATAATAAAAAATTGGTTATATGTAGGTTACTTGCTTATTGCTCTTTATATGCATTTTTATTGCAGTTGACTTTAAAAGTTTGTAATATTGTCTTAACTATTTAAAACAATTATTAGAGTGGTTTATGCAGGAAAGGTCGACAAAAGACTCTATACATACAATTAAACTAATAATTAAAAAAAACACAAGATTACAATATACCAGTTGAAATACTATTTATAGATTTTCAACAAGCTTTTGACACTATAAGAAGAAAACAGCTAATGAAAACATTAAAAGAATTAAAACTTGCTAAAAAAATGAAAAGTTTAATTCAGATGACAACAGCAGCAAGTGTCAAAACAGAATATAAAAATGGAAGGTTTTTTAGTGAACCAAAAAAGTTTTCTATCGGCTTTGTTGTTAAGTTTTGCATTAGATTAAGTGGTAAAAAAATATATTAACTAAAAAAATGCATACATTGACAGCAATCCTAAAAAAAATAAAAAAAGCAGATATAATGTTTTTAAAAATCATTGTAAATAAAACCAAATTAATGATATCTGGAAGATAAAAAAAAACTGCAACTAAAACTAAATAAACACAATAGTGGTTAATAAGTTAATATTTATATTTAAAAGCTTTAATAATAAATACGAGAAATAGAAGAACAGAGATTAAGTATAAAATATAAATTGCAAATAAAGTATTATACGCCAATAAAATAATACCAAAATATTTGTGGTGAAACGATATGCATCATGAGGTAAAACGAATAGTTTGTGCTTGCAAAAGTAGTCAAAAAAATAAAACATCTTAATTACCAAACCCTTTCTTAGAACCTGTAATTGCATTTGCTTCAAACAGTTTCTGTTGACTTTTTATTTTTTTTAAATCGAACACCTTGTATATTTTATATTTTTAATTTAAAATTTATTCTAAGATTTTTTTAAAAAAATCTATAATTTTTGAGTTATAAACAATTAATTAAAAAATTTAGGACTTTAAATTATAAATATTTTTTACAAAGATACACATTTATTTTAACCAAACAGATAAATAAACATCAAAAATGCAAAACAATCATTTCAATAACAATTTGTCAATTATTTCATAGAGCTGTTGAGAGGTCGTTCATTGTCAAGCCGCCTAGTGATGGCAGTTTTAACATTTATTTTAATTCTATGTCAATTTTATTAAAAAACTATTTTTATAAAAAAATGTTAGAACTTATCTCAGAATTAAAAATGTAAAAATATATAGGGTTTTATTTAAAAAAGGGTTATAATAAAATAAACAACACAAGGTATGCAATAAAAATATATTTAAACAATAGATTGTTTAAATTCAAAAAACTTTTATTTGTATTTTTTTTAAACTAATTAAGCAATTTTAACTCAACCTGTCTTATAGTTTTTTTACTATAAAAATGTGTTTGCAAACCATTTTATAATAGAAGGTTTTTATTATATATTTGCAGATTTGCAGACTGTGCAATTTAACTACGTGAAGAAAAGAGTCTACGCTAATATCTCGCAAACAATTCCAGCTCTCAAAACCAATATTCAAACTTTTATTTGTCAGATGGAACTTTAGTAGTACAAAAATATCTTGCAAAACTCTTTTTTTATATCAAAATGAAACCTTTTATTGGAAAACCCTATATTAAAGAAATTTAGCATATTATCAACAATTAAATTGAGTAAGTAATTTTTTTTTTTTAATTTGTATTTTAGCGTCGACTTATAAGGTCATTAGCTATTTATTTTGTATAAATAATAATAACCTCAGGTTATAGACCTGAGGAAAACAAAACAACACAAAATAGTTAAATAAATAAATAAATACTAAATTTAATATCACAGTTGCTAAAATTTAAAACTAATATCCCAGAACCAACTATCACAAATGACACCGAATCTGTAAAAGGCTTCGATGCCAGACTCTAAAAACTGACGTAACTAAACCTAATATTAACAATTTAACCTAATATCACAACCTAACATAATATCACAGATGACATCGAAGCTGTAAAATGCTTTGATGCCAGACCCTAAAAACTAACTAAACCTAATATCACAGATTGCTCCGAAGTTGTAAAAGACTACGATGCTTTAAACAATTCAACAACACAAACTGATCAATAAAAATAAATAAATAAGTTAACACCAAAATCATTATAAGACAACACAAAAACTTGGTTACACCTGTTTGAGGAGTCCTGCGTCTTTCAAGAACTGGACGCACCTTCCCATGGACTCTTCTCTATTTGATAAAATTTTATATATTTCTAAAACCATAAGTTGTAGACCCATAATACCTTATATCATTGTAAATGTTGAAACTTTTTTTCTAAAACTAAAAAAAAATACTGGGTGTTCCATTAAAAAAATATGACGATGATGATGCTATAGATTAAAAAATATACAAAAACTTTTATTAAGGTAATTTTTGAAATAAATTAAAAATGTTGTCAGAAATTGGGTGTTTCCATACATATATACAACTCTGTATAATAAGTTATAAGTAATAGACATCTAAAAAAATAAAGTTGACTGTTACTACGTGATAATTTATAATAAAAAATAAAATAAAACACAGTAACTGTTTTATTTAATTTTCTATCCAAAAGAATAGTTATTGCATAAAAAAAATAAAAAGCGGCTATGACCAATAATAAAAAACGCAAAATTAAAAAAAAATTAAAAAAAGCAATTAACAACAATTAAATTATGTAAATAGTTTGATGCAGGGTTTGCAAATAAAAAAAAGTTTACGGACCCGGAACATTCGAGTTGCAGTGCCCGCTTACATGTTTTGTTTTTGTTCTATCCGCGGCAGCCCTCAGGTTTTATTGCAACGTGTGCTGTTTTTTAAGTTTTGTTGCGTGCCCAAAACTCTGGCCGTGCATAAAGCCAAGTCAGCTGCGAGGCTTTGATCATTCAATTGCATTTGCTTGTTTTAGTTTTTAAGATGTATAAGTATATTATAGCTTATTACAACGTTGCCAATGTTTAGATTGAAAATGTCGGTATGGCATGGCTGGTCTGATAACGTCATGCAGTGTGTATACAAATACGACGAGCGCGCCCTCGTCTGCCATATTCAGTGAACTAAATTTGAATGTGTTGACATACTTGATATACGTTTTCAGTCCTAAAATAATTTTGGAGTTGTTTTGTCTACTGCTATATTATGCCGAAAAATAACGAAAACCACATGAAAACGTTGTCAGACCCAAGGCCGGGCCTGAGAACGTCGGATTTGGTCTGGGAACGTCGGTAATATATAGCAAATTGGGTCTGTATAGGCGGTTTAACAAATCTATATATATATATAATGTAATTTATGACGTATGAAGTTTTTTTCTAAATTGGTCTACTCACTTACAATTACTGAATAATTATTTCATAAATGTTTTTTATTGAATAAAATAAACAAATAAAAAACTTATTTTTTTTTTGTATTAAATTGTATTTATTTTAATTTTTATACGGAGAATAAAATTTAACAAGAGCATTTGTGAACGCATAATTATACTTTCAGTTTTTTTATAATTATAAAATATACGTTTAAAGTTTGATAATTTTGTTTTATTAAATTTTTTTTGTTTAAGATCAGTTTGCTGTTAAGACATCGTCGGTAACACTAAAATATTAAATTATGTAAAATTTAAATTAACTTATAAATTATTTATGTAATACTTAGAGCAACAATATCTGCTTCTTAATAAAGCTTATTATAAGTTCACTTAGATCTTAAATACATTTTACTAATGTGAACTCATTAAATAATTTATTAGCTACTTTGAGTAGTTATTAAATAAAAAAAAAAATGTGTATGTTTAAGCTGTTTGTGTGATATAATTACTTTTCAAAAATATTTTTATATTTTTTTGCAAATATTTGTAAAAAATACATTTTAATATCTTTTTTGTAAATAAATATTTATAACCTACAAATGCCAATGTTAATATATTGTCAATATTTTATCTACGGATTTTTTCTTTTTTTTTTCTTATTGCTTATTGCATCTGTAAAGACGCTTATAAGTTGGTAAAAAAAAATGCTGAAATATAGTCTGTGTAGATATTGACGCTATTGGTATTGTGGACGGAAGAACGGTAAAAAGCGTCTGATCATGCTTCATTAATATCAACTAATCCTGTTATCTGTAATATTATACATTATATGATATAGCTAATAATTATTAGTGCATACCGCATAAATAATTTATTTGTAACTAGGTCCAAGTTGTCTAATATAGGGCAGATAGACTGTAATTGCAGCTCCATTGTATTCTCAAAAAAGTGAAATGCCATAACTTTGCTAACCTAAAAGTCTCACCAAACAGTAACTTTTTGGGGTTTTTCGATAATTGTTCTAGAATTTTTGGAATTCTAGATGTGGCAGTTCTGCTTATTAATAAACGCACTAAGATAGAAATCAGTTTTTTTGCTAAATCATTTTTTTTTTTCTAAAACATTCAGGATTTTTTGCCTGCATTTCCAGTTGTTCATGATCAGCCGGCTTGGTAAATCATACCGACCAACAACACCACAAGCTTTGCAAACTGTCCCGGCAAAAGTTTTACTGTGTCTGTAATAAGTTTCATTTTATTTTTATACGTTGTTAGAACGTGTATTACAATTATACATTTTGTTAATTTGTATAGTTTTTATTGACAAATTTCAAGAATTTAAGACTTGATATTCTACATATAAAAAATGCCACAAAAATTAAAATGCGTTTTCTTATTGAAAAACTCATCACATTAAAATTTTTACAACATAATGTCAGCTTTTTTATGATTACCTTAAAGAAGCTTGTCAAAACTTTCAAAGTTATCAAAAAAGTTTAAAATAGTTTTATTTAGAGAACGGTAAATGCCTACTACAAAAATAATCTTATTGGAAAGATTTTATTTAAGTCAATAATTGGTTAACTAAATTATTTCGTAGAACATACCAAGCTATGTTTTGCAAATTTTATTGTGTCATAAACTATTTGACTTTGTGGTCGGTTTGCTCTCTAAATTGTTGTCTGTTTACAATCCACGGTAGACTGAGTTTTTTACTTATTAAAGTTTTTGGTTTGTACATCCACCGTAAAATTTATTGTAATTTTATGGCAGTCGCTTTTGACCGGAACCAGAGTGTCTGTTGTTTGCTTGGTAAACGTTTTTTTTTTTAGGTGTTTATTACATTATTCTCTCAATTATTTTATAAGATTAGTCTTTTCTATTATATACTTATAAGATTAGTCTTTTCTATTATATACTTATTTTATATCAAAAGATAAAATAGAAAAGAAAAAGGATAGCATGGGTCAAAAAAGTAAGTATGTAAAAAGTGATCCATATAAAAGTACTTTTTTTAATAAATTTAAAAAACCCAAAAAAAAAAATTTATTATTATCTGTTATTATTGTGCAATAACGGGTGCCATTCACATTCACATTTTTAAAGAAATGTTGCACTATTTACTGGTAGTTTTTGAATATTTTCTGGTTGCTTTGTTTATTGACGTAGCCATTAAGCCAGAAATGTGCCACATTGTTAATCAAAGTTTTGGTCAAAAACAGTAGATCTTTTTGAAGCTTTTCAAGAGCCCAACGTCTGAAACCGTGACAAATCGGAAGGTCAGCCGGTTTTAATTCTTAAATTTTGTATGTTTTTAAATCAGTATATAAGTATATAAGTTATTTCATACAACTAGCCAAACATTTGAGAATGTCAAAATCGGTTCAACACTGTCATTGCGTACACTCTCAGCTACCGCCGCTATATTTTCTTTGTTACGTGCTGGATGTAATCTGTTTGGTCGCGAATTCTCTAATAATAAATATTTAGTTTCAAATTTTTTTAATGGTACAGCAACATATGCGATAGGTAGGCCAATTATGTAAACTATAAGTTGTCCTAAGCGTACAAAACACTTTTCTCATAGAGCGCTGATTTTTGTAATACATCTGTGCCGGGCTTATTCTATCTATAATAAAATGTCAAACATTACTGAACAAAAATACCATAACAGTTTGACTCAGCGCACGCTTTATCTAACATAAAACTCTTACTGAAAAAAGTATCTCTAAATAAATCACCCATTAGTATAGTAAGTTTTATAAAGGACAAAATATAATAGTTTTGGGGCAAGAAGTTTGAATACGCAAAATCACCAGTTTTTAAAATTTAGATTTAGCTTCTTTTTGTTTATTACATATGGTAAATAATAATAATTTTTTTTTTTTTAATTTTTATAATTATAAATTTGAAACAGAAAATTTTATAATTTTAATTATATAAATATTATTTTGTATTAAAACCGCTAGCATGACCTGGCTTAACTTTATAAGTACATACATACATACATTTTAAGCAGAATTTACGTTTGTTTATTTACTAAATTAAACATTAAAAAAACGTTGACTCTGATTTCTTCTAATTGTTGTCAACTGTTATTTTATTATAACCAAATATAACTTTTTTTTTTACATTTTGCAGGTTTTTGACAAGGTCTGCTAGTAGGAATTAAAGTTAAACATTAAGAAGAAGTAAATAACTTACACACAACTAACCTTTCAAAGTCTTCCAACATCTTTGCAGTCACGTTTGCCAATGACATGCCTAATATAGCAACCAAAAAAAAAATTAAGTTTCATTATTTAGGCAGTTCAGACTGCTTTTAAAAACGTCTTAAAAATTAGAATTAAAACCAATCAACACTTCTTTTTAAACATCAAATAAATTATTAAATATTAAAAAAAAAAAATAAATAAATGAGATATCTAAATTAAAATAATTTATAAAGTACCACTCTAAGCTCTTGTTAAATAACAAGTTAAAAACATACAAAACTATTTTGAAAACTGTTTGATATCAAGCAGTTGCAATAAAAAACTTGCATAATCACAAACGCTCCATAGTTTATCACTAATTTTTTTATAATAACTTGAATACTTGTATAATACTAAGTGCACTAGAGAAAATATTTTTTATTTTTAACATCATCCCAACATGTGTGCCATTAACTTTCTCTACAATAGTAATACAAATCATTGCTTAAGCCGACTTAATCTATTGGATATAAGAAACAGACAACAACTATACTATTTTACTAAAGCTAAATATGTAAAACAAACAACTTATAATACAGTGAGATTAAAAATTTTGCCATATACGCACAATGGTGTAACATTTATTGATAGATTTGTAAGTTTTAATTATATGAAGTACAACCTCTATGCCTCAAATATCAGTATAACACACTTAACATTTGAAAATCATAACACATTACTTTAAGAATTAAAATAATAAAAAGTTAACTTACATATTTTGCATTGAAAATCAACTGCATTCTATTTGTTATGCTAAATTGATGGATAATATTAAATAGTTGCAGTTGTTTTTCTAGAACACATTGTTTAATGATTTTAAAAATTTTGATGTAATAACTTATTTATTTGTATTATGTTGTTATATTATATTACTTAGTTTAATTAATTTAATGTGAACGATTATTAAAAACTGACAACACAATAAAGCAAATGTTCAATGTTGCCACATTTATTTGTATTTATTGTAATAGATTTTAAACTTTATTTAAGTTTAAGTAATACTTGACTAAGACTTTATTTATTATAAGGAAAATATTAATCATTATAAATTTGTTGAGGAAGATTATAAAAGAATTAAGTTATCAGAAAGACTTAGTTTTAAAAAATGTGTATTTTTTGTTGTTGTTTGGCTATTTTTTGCAAATTGAACAAGTGGTTTTAATAAATAGTTACTAAAATAATTCCAGTTAATTTAGGTTTTTTTTATAACTATAAAATATAAAATAAATAAATTTATATAAAATCAAAATAGCTTAAGGTCATTTTCTTCTTGTTAGCAGGCCAAATGTATTTTAAAAGTTGGGATTTTTTTTTTTTTACTTATTATATTATATCAATCATTTGAGATATGTGTCTATTATTTACCGCATATTGTTTAATTGTTTGAAACTTGCAACTGTCAAAACTCTATAAACCATAAAATTGATTGTTGTTAATATAGCAGCAGTACCAAATTATTAAAAAAATTAATACACGCAGAAATTTTAAATTTTACATTTTATCTTACATTCACAAATACGAGCAGAACTATAAAAATTGTTATTTTAGAAACATAGCTTACATCACAATAAAAAGTTTACAAATTTATTGTTTAATGAAGTATGACTTTTGAAGTTTATATTTAAAAAAAAAATTATAAATTAATTTCAAAATTTAATAGTTGGTAATTGCATTAAATTGCGTGAGTAGTACTCGTAATTTTATGACACTTTTTAAACCGCGTTCTTAATAAAAAACATAATTTTAAAATTAATCACTTAAATCACATTATACCATGAATCGACCAACAACACAACAACAAACACAAACAATTGTTTTGGATTTTACAAATCTTCATTAGTGTATTATGGTGGTAGAACATTATTTGATGGCTAGAGATAGGTTTACCAACATTGCGCTAATACAATTCTGCCTAGTTCATTACGTCATTGAACTAAAAATTATTACTATATTACTTTTTGGTTACAAATTAGTTTTTAAATTTCTATTACAATTTACAAATGCAAGAAAATTTATTATTCTCAAAAACTTAAAGAGTAAAATGCACAAATGGTTAGCAATGTTATTGTAGATTAAAAAATTTAGGACATCATAATTTTTTTCTGTATAATTGACCAAAAAAAATTGTTTGGATTAGCTGTTTTAACAAAATAGTTAAATATATTACACATGCTCACAACTGAAACATGTTTTTAAACGGCATACATGTAATATTTTCTTCTAATTTTTTTCTATAATTTGTATTTTGTTTCGACATTACTTTAAGTAATAAATGGATTGAAAATGAAAACCCAAAGGCTCGAAGAATGATTGTTAAACCCGAAGAATGATTGTTAGAGACAAATTGATTTACGTGCTTTTAACACAAGTTAGTTATTAATTAGTGGCAATGTTAAAACGAACATATAGTTTTTTACATCTTGTTAATATTTGTTGATAATGTATCTAATTACCGGCAGCGTAGGTTAGTTGCTTAGGTGCTTGCCTCTCATGCTGAGGTTACTGAGTTCAAATCCTGCTCTGCCGTATATTATTTGTAAACTTTTTCAACGCTTTAACCGAGTTGGCATTCATAATTTAAGCAACAAACATTAATCATCTTGCCTCATTTTATCACTAAAACTTGGAAAGACTTTTGTTCTGCTATACCAAGATTGTTGAGGTCGATAGAGTATTAAAACATCTATTTCATTTTTGATTCTAATTTAGCACATGATGTGGAATGTTTTTACTTTAATAAAAGTATACAATAATATTTTCCTTTTGTTTTAATTTTTACTTAATTCTAGTGTTGCATAATTTGTAAATTAAATTTTAAACTAAATAATTTAATTTTTATTAACTAAAAAAAATTACAGTTAAAAACTTTAACAATCTAATTTTTTTTAATCAATGATGTTAGTGTTAAGTAATGTAAAATGTAAAACAACAAAACACAATAAACCAAAAAACCCAAACGTTCATAAAAACTATACAAATCATTATAAAAGTAGAATACTTTTGTGTGTCATATGTAGTATTTTACCTTCATCAATACATAGCGCTTCTAAGTACGTAATAAATAACAAATAAATGACATACTTGGTCTGATGATGGGGATTGTGTATGTTAAATATTTTACCACAAAAAATCGATATAAATATAAACATTTAATAAATTTAAAGAATGTAAACAACAAAAGTATATCATTAAAAATTTATATATAATTAATGATGGTATCCTGGATGAGTAGCATGGCCAGAGTATGTAACATGAGCATTGAATCCTGTATGTTCATCAGATGTGTAATGAACTGTGCTAGTTCTACCGTCCGGTTGTACAACGAAATAGTCTCCTTTCACTACATCACCATTACGATGTTCGTTTTGTGACTTTTTGTCTCCGGTATGATGATCTTCCACTCCGTATTTGTATTCAAATTTTGGATGATGCTATAATAGATATTTATCAGATGTGTGAAAATAAGAACAAATAATTTTAATTAATTGATTTTAAATGCATCCGAAAGTCAGAAAACCAATTAAAACTTTTTCAAATTACATATTAAGGCGGTGTTTAGAATTATCACCGCAACAGCCTTTTAATGATACTAGATGTACATACATCATAAAAGTTCATAATGTGATTGTTGTATTCATTAGTTTAAAGGCGGTCGTGCAAAAAAATAATTTATATAAACTGTGTATTGCAGATATAAGTAATACTTATATGAGGATAATGATCACAGATCACCTAATAATGATGTTCATGACGTCCACTATCAGCGGCGTGGCCATAATGAGAATCCACGTAATTATTTATGGATGCGTATAATGTAGCATGATGATCCGCATGTACAATGGTTGCTAGCGCAGATAAAGCAAGAATCTGTAAATATACAAATAAAAAATATAGCCACTTTTCTAGCATTTAGAAGTTTCTACACACTTTCATAAACATCTTGGTTTAAAAGCTAATATTGTTACTGCTAATTTAATAGTTATTTGTTGTATACAATTATATTATACTAACACAGCTTTATATACTAATGGCACGTTCACCCACTAACTATAACATTAAGCAATATCTAGACATAAATTGTAATAATAACTGTTGAGTAAATCATTATTTACATTTCTATGTAAATTATCATAATAGCATAAAGTTGATTTTTTTAGATCTACTGTTTTTATTAATTACGCATTAAAAATTTTTTTTTAAGTAAATTTAACTCAACATTGAGTTGTTACTATTGTTAGTATGTATGTATAATTTTTTTATTAAACAAATTAGTAAAGCGCTAGATTCATCAGTGCTATTTTATCTAATTTATAGAAAAGAAAAATACTCTGGTATGCTCTACGAATTATATGTTTGTTTATTTATTTTATACTCACGTTTATAATATAATTAACATCAAATTAGGAATCTGGGCATTGCTATGGAGCTAATTATTAAACAGAATTTTATTATGTAATGCGTTTTATAATAGGTTTATTATAGAATAAAATACTATGTTCATTGGTCCGACGTAAATAATTTGATATTTAAAGTCGTTTTATTTTTCTAATTTGTTGTTATTGTGCATTTAAATATGTTTTTATAATAGAAAACACTGTGAATGAAGTCAGCGTAGGTTTTGTATCAAACTTATTTATAATTTTTAGTTTGAGAGATACATAACCGATTAAATATAATCACATTTATCTTGGCAACATTTGCGTAAAAATGTCAACTTAGCTCACAAGAAATATTAAAAGCTTGGTTTTATTTGAATTTCTTGCATATTGTTCTATATATGCATTTTTATTGCTGTGGCTTCAAAAGTTTTAATATTGTCTATGTTCTTTGGTTTAAAATACTGGAATGCTTGAAAAAAGTATATATAAATATATATTCATACTATATAAATATTAATAAAATACTTATAAATAAACAAATATATTAATTAGAATAAAACTTAGTTCAAATTGAATTAATGTTGCAATCATTTAAGTTTAAGCAATTACATTACGTTATTATTGGTGGGTGTAGTATCTACACGTTACAGGTATATAAAGCTGTATTTTAGTTATTTATGTCAGAAACCAATGAATAACTATTGAAGTAACAGCAGCAATAAAAGCTTTTAATTTAAAATGTTTATGAAGGTGTGTATTATATTATTATATTTGATTTAAATAGGTGACAATAATAATTATTATTTTGTATACTATTTGTAGATTTTTGCTTTAGCTGCATTGGCAACTATTGTGATTGCGGAGCATCATGCTACGTCATACGCCTCCGTAAATAATTACGTTGTTCCTCATTATGGTCACTCCGGTGATAGTAGACACCATTACCCTGATGTAAGTACTAATGCCTGTAGTGAATAATTATTACAAAATATTTTTATAGCATTATCCAAAATATGAATACAAATACGAAGTGGAAGATCACCATACCGGGGACAAAAAATCACAAAACGAACATCGTGATGGTGATGTAGTAAAAGGAGATTATTTGGTTGTGCAACCGGACGGTAGAACTCGCACAGTTCATTACACAGCTGATAAACATACAGGATTCAATGCACACGTTACTTACTCTGGCCATGCTACTCATCCAGGATACCATCATTAACGATATAAAATACATTAATGTTATAGCTTTTTTTTAATTAAAATAAAATTTAAATAAATATGTTATAATGTATTACTTATTTCTCCTTATTACTTGACTAATTAATATATTAAGTAATATAACTGATTATATTATTCTATATTGCCAGTGAACTACAATAAAATTTCTCTTACTAAATGCAGCATTTTATTTTTTTATAATAAGTGTAAGCATACTTTTATATGTAAAAACGCAACATGTTACAATTTCGCAAATTTGTCAACAAAATATGAGTTTTGAAAACATTAAGACAAGAAAAAATAAATTTTTAATGAAATAATCACTTACAAACTTGTTTTATTATCAACAAAATTTATATTAAAATTTTATCTTTGTACAAACTTACATTTGTAGTTATTTTATCTATACATAAAAATATATAAGGTCTAACTTTTTACTTTTTTTGGCGTTAAGCAAAAATATTAAAGTATGATTTTCATTAATTATATGATTTGCAAATGTTGATTTTGAATTATTGTGTAAATATGATTTTTTATGTTTACTAAAACGTTGTTTAAAGTTTTGAACAGTTTGACCTATGGATATTCTTTCATAATCAGTACATGTTAGCTTATAGACTCCTGTAATCTTTAGTTTATTATTTTGTTCCTTGGCGTTATAGAAAAAATTGTATAATTTTGTGTTTGACTTGAAGGTTACTTTTAATTTTTGTTTTTAAGTTTTTTTTTTAGTTTTTTTGATTGGACCAAAATATGTGATGCTGCAAAAATGTTCTAAATTTTTAACTGATGGAAAAATGTATTTTAAAAGTTGGGTATTTTTATTTCTACTTATTATTATATCAGTTATTTGAGGTATGTGCCTATTATTTACCGCAATTTGTTTAATTGTTTAAAACTTAAGCTCTTAGTTTTTTTACTGAGTTAAATTCTCAAGGCTCTATAAACCATAGAATTATACGCGGCTATCTTATGAGATATATAGTGATTGGAGTTCTATAGGATTGTGGCATTTTTAAACGTCGGTTTCCTAAATATGTTAATTGATATTTTGCTATTTTCACTTTAAAGCAAGCTCTAAAAAGTTAAATTGGTTATTAGTTTCCAATGCTACTGTAAATTGAATGCGTGGATGAGTGGTATTTATAAACTGTAGAGAATTTTTTAACTCTCGGGCTGAACCTGTAAAACCTGCTAAAATGTTATCTACCAAAACCAAAACGAAAACTTTACATTTGTTTTTGTTTAGTTTAAGCAACGAACGGTCCCAAATAAACTCAGAGTTGTTAGTACAGTTTAGAATTACATTTAAAATATTTTTATGACTTGACAAAAATATTGATTGAAGATTTATTAAAGTTGTCTTAAATAATTTGTATAAACATATTGCACACATTAAATGATACTAATTTACAGTTTTGATAAATATTAATGTTTTTGAGTTTTTATGTAAGTTCAACTAATTTTTTTATACTATTTTAGATTAGTTAACTGTTTAAAATGTTAATTAAATTTTATGGCAAAGTCTATAATAGAACTAGTTATGTATGATATATGATCTTATAAGATTATTTGGTTTGTGGGTTTTTATCAAACCATATAATTTAACTTATTTTTTTAAATTTATTGATAGAATTAGTTTTAAGTATTCTTAAATCTTTTGTATCTATAAAATTTTGAATTTTGTCTAGGTAGCTTCTTTTTGGTTAAAATATTGTCACGTTTGATTTGTTTGCTTGTGTAATAATTAATTTATTTGTTTCTACTTTTTTTATTGATTTTATCAAGTTTTATTCTGTCTGAGATGTTTAAAGTAATGATGGGACACTTAGTTGATTATTATTTTGAGCTGTTGCTAAGGTCGTGGTATGTTTTTTATTTAGTGTTAATTCAACGTCAACGATTTTGTTTTTTGTGATACTTTAGGACAGTATTTTGAACCTTTTTTTTAGATTAATTGACTGTTTAAATTTAATATTATAACGGGTTGACTATACTGTTATCAGTAGTAGTGACCACTTTCTGACGCTCTAGTAAATATAGTCTTTTACTCTGCGTGGTACTTTAAATACATTATTTTACTGATCATAATCATAAGACATAATTAGTAAAAAAATTATTGTCTAGTAAATCAACAACTACTGAATAAAGTCTATAAGCTAACTTGGAATGTACTACTTTATTATATGTCTGAAAGATGTTTGGCAACTTTAAACGTAAATGGGCTTCTAATGATGACAAATTTGAGAACAATTTTCTTCTAGATAAATTCTCATATAAACTAAATATTCTGTGACGTTATTCTATGTTTTTTTAATTTATTTTATTTAAAGTTTGTTTAAAGTTTGTTTAAAGTTACCGTACTGGCAGATTTAATATAGTTGATGGAGTTGACTGTTACTACGTGATAATTTATAATAGAAAATTAAATAAAACAAAATGGTACTATGTTTTAATTATAATTTATTACGTTATACTTTTCCAAACTTAGATAATTTAATAATTTAGCATAACGTCAAAAAAAAAAAAAAATTTAGAGTTACTAGAAATTTTAGAAATTTACAAACATAAAAAGAAAACTTGTTCACTATTTTTAAACGACCAGTTTGAACTATGTATACGTTTGTTAATTTAATCCCTTGCTTAATCTATAAACAACTACATTATTTATTTGTTGTTTTTAAATTATTTAAATTATTGTTAATGTTTAACTTTAACTTTTGTAATTATATTAACAATAATCTTATTGAATATATGTTATTGGTAATTTCAAAGTTAGTAATACAACAGTGGTTGTAACTTATGGCGGTTTTTTCTACATCAATGGAATGGATCAACATTGAAAGAATTAATTTTAATTCAATTATCATTTATTTATTCTTTTTATTATTACAATACTTTTAAAATCTAAAAATCTACACTTAGTGTAGCATCATTTTATATACAAATAAAGTTATCGACATTCCCGAAAATGTCATGATTTTGCAATAGATGTTTTCCCATTATAGTCGGAAAGCTCGCGTCAAAAAGATGCAAGAGTTTTTGGAAGCTTAGTATTTTGAGAGTAAGTTCTATTTCAATCATGAAAAACCAGCCTAAAGTCAGCAGTTCTGCCATCAGGACATCTGGAGTTGAGACGCTCAAAAAGATGAAAAATTAATTAGCACTTTCAACTTGTTTATGGATAGCTCAATATTTGTACATCATTAGTAAATCTAATCTAAAGCACAAATTCAAGATCTTGAATCCAGTCAATCAGCAAAATAATAGGACGCGTAGAGTCATCGCTACACTATACATGTCAATAAAATGATGCTAGCGCAAATGTATTTTTAAGGTTTAAATAGTGCCAAAACATTAATTCAAATTATAAAAATTACAAAACTAACAGTCAAACACGTTTTTGTTGTTGGAACCCAGTCAATCAGCAGTTGCTAGAAGCAAAGATAGCAAATGAGCGCAATTAACGGCGGCGTGATATCTTTATTTTTTTTTGACATGTATAGTGTTGCGCTGACTCTACGCATCTCGTTATTATGCTGTCTGACCGTTGGATTTGTGTTTTAGATTAGATTCAATAATAATATACAAATTTTGAACTTTTTGAAAACAATTTGGAGGTGCTAATTAATTTTACACTTTTTGAGCGTCTCAGCGCCAGGTGATTCGACGCCAGATCTGCTGACTCTAGGGTGATTTTTTATGATTACAATGAAACTCAATTTTAAAATATCAAGCTTTTGAAACCTCTTGCATTTTTTTGCCGCAAGTTCTTGGACTATTACGTTTTGACAAACCCTAGTGCACGTCAGAGCAAGATTCACTGCGTTCTCATTACATTTTATAAAGTAAGGTAACTTGCACACGTCGTCATTCTTTTTTCTCTTCTAGCCCTAGACTTTTCAAACGGACCAAGTTGCACTTGCTCATTTGATTTGCTGATTTATAAATTACATCTGACAGTTATAAATACTGACGTTAATTAATTAATATATATATATATATTTATATACAGGGTGCTTCAAAAAAATGTATACACACTTTGAACGTCCATAGAAAATTTATTTACCGTTCTACAAAGTTAAATTTCAGGAAATTAGATAGCTTAAAATCCAATGTAAATGAATCATAAATAACAAATGTTAACACTGTTCTAATTGGTGACCTGCAGCATCAATACAATTTACTGTTTTTCTTGTAATAATGTTTAAAGCTTAATATATCAAAATGACTGCCACGATATTAAACATAATGATATGTGTTTTAAAGTACATGTAATAAGAAATAATTTGAGACATCGTGGACCTTTTTATCTGTTTTTAAAAGCCCAAAAATTGAGATACAAAATATGCTAAAAATGACGTTTTATTGTAAAATTTCCGACCTTCATATGTGTGTCATTTTGAACAGGCATTATTCAAAGGTCCAAAATTTTGGGAATCTCATTTTTTTCATCTATATTTTGATCCCTGAAAACTTGAGCAAAATCAAAGAAGTCGACTTTTTCAAATTGGTCGAAAAGTAATGGAATTACCCACATATATATATATATATATATATATATATATATATAAATATGTAACGGTCAACAAAAGAAATTACAAATCAAATAATAATCACATAAATGTAAATGATTACTAAATTTTAAAAAAATCTTACACGTGGCACATACGCAAACGCTATAGAGACATCTTTCCATAAAAGTGCAAGACGCTCGCTCCAGTTTAACTTGCACTGGCGCACGCTTGAGTAAGATGCCCTGAGTTAGTTACCCTAGTAAATGGAGAGCAGCTAATATAATATGATTTATAAATTTACTATGTATGTACTATACCACAAAATCACTCATCTAAACTCCAGACTCGATTAGTCTCTAGGTAGCGTAGTGCAAAGTACAATGTACTTAAAGTAATCGAATTCACGAAAGAAAGACCGTGTTATGTCGCAAATAATTTCGGCTTGTGGTTAACACGTGCGCATGCTACTACGTAATCTTACTAAAACTAATAAACCAATTAGGGTAACATCCTAGGCAACCCAAATTGTTTGTTACAAACTATCTCGTTGTTTCAACTTGATGTAGCATTGCAACTGGCAACCAAATTGCAAACTCTACATAGTTAAATCATTTAAACTAGTATGTCATAAGATATTCTGACCGTACATAGTTATTTACATCTTGTTAATTTTGTTGATAATGTATTTAATTACCGGCAACGTAAATTAGTTGCTCTGGTGCTTGCCTTTCATGCTAGGGGTATTGAGTTTAAATCCAACTCTATGCATATTATCTGTGATTTTTTTCAACGTTTTAACCGCTTCGGCATTTTTGGTTATAGCGACAAACTTTAATCATCTTGCACCTTTTCATCATTCATACTCATACATACATACTAAAGACTTTCGTTCTGCAATCTCATATTTTGAATGTAATTTAGCACAACATGATGTAGAAGCACATATTTTTGCGCACAAACCAATGGATGTTATAATTATTACAGTAAAAAACTTTAACAATCTAGTTTCTTTTAGTCAATGATATTAGTGTTATGTAATATACAATGTAAAACAACAAAACACAATAAACCAAAAAATTCGAGCATACATGAAGATGATTCAAATAATTATAAAAGTAGAATAGTTTAGTGTGTCATATGCAGTAGTTCACCTTCATCAATACATAGCTTTTAAGTACATAATAAATAACAAATAAATTACATACTTCCTCTGATGATGGAATTGTGAAGGTTAAATATTTTACCACAAAAAAATGATTTAATATATACATTTAATAAATTTAAAGAATTTAAGCAACTAATTTATAACATTAAAAATTTATATATAATTAATGATGGTATCCTGGATGAGTAGCGTGGCCAGAGTATGTAACATGAGCATTGAATCCTGTATGTTTATCAGATGTGTAATGAACCGTGCGAGTTCTGCCGTCCGGTTGTACTACGGAATAATCTCCTTTGACTACATCACCATTACGATGTTCAATTTGTGATTTTTTGTCTCCTGTATGGTGATCTTCCACTCCGTATTTGTATTCATATTTTGGGTGATGCTATAATAGATATTTATATTTATCAGATGTGTAAAAATAAGTAACAATTATGTTTAATTAATTGATTTAAAATGCGTCCGAAAGTAAAAGAACTAACTGAAACTTTTTTAAAATTACCTATTAATGCGTTGTTTAGTTATCATAAAAATATATAATGTGTTTGTTGTATTCATTATTTTAAAGACGGTCATGCAAAAAAATAACTTATATAAACTCTGTATTGCAGATATAAGTAATACTTACATGAGGATAATGATGTTCATGATGTCCATTATCAGCGGCGTAGCCATAACGAGGAACTACGTAATTATTTACGGATGCATATGATGTAGCATGATGATCCGCAAGTACAATGGTTGCTACCGCAGCTAAAGCAAGAATCTGTAAGTAAATATACAAATATAAAATATAGCCAGTTTACTAGAATTTAGAACGTTTTACGCACTTTCATAAACATCTTGATTTGAAAGGTAATATTGTTACTGGTAATTTAATAGTTATTTGTTGTATACACTTATATTATACTAACACAGCTTTATATACTAATGGCAGGTTCACCCACCAACTATAACATTAAGCAATAATTAGACATAAATTGTAATAATAACTGTTGAGTAAATCAAGTACAAAATTTATTTACATTTCTTTGTAAATTATCATTTTAGTTGATTTTTAAAGTAAATAACACAACAGTAAGTTGTTAACATTAATAGTATGTATGTATAATTTTTTAATTCAAAAATAATTAGTAGAGCCCTAGATTCATCATTGATATTTTATGTAATTTATAGAAAAAAATACTTTGGTATGCTCTACGGTTTATATAATTGTATATTTATATTGTCTTTTGTTTACAAAATAATTAATATGAAATTAGGAAACTGGGCAAAGCTATGTAGCTAATTATTAAAATTAAATTTTATTATGTAATGCGTATTATAATGGGTTTATTATAGAATAAAATACTATATTCATTAGTCTGACGTAAATAATTTGATATTTAAAGTCGTTTTATTTTTCTAATTTGTTATTATTATAAGTCAGCGTCAGTTTTGTATCAAACTTATTTATAATTTTTAGTTTGCTAGATACAAAACCGATTAAATATAATCACAATGATCTTGGCAACATCTGCGTAAAAATATTAAATTAGCTCACAAGAAATATTAAAAGCTTCGTATTATTTGCATTTTTATTGCATTGAATAAAAGTTTTAATATTGTCTTATAGTTTTTTTGGTTTAAAATACTGGAATGCTTAAAAAATGTATATATAAATATATATTTATATTATATAAAACACTTATAAATAAACAAATATATTAATTAGAATAAAATTTAGTTCGAAATGAATTATGTTGCAATCATTTATGTTTAAGCAATTGCATGACGTTGTTATTGGTGGGTATAGTATCAACTCGTTACAGGTATATAAAGCTGTATTTTAGTTATTTATGTCAGAAACCAATAAATAACTATTGAAGTAACAGCAGCAATAAAAGCTTTTAATTTAAGATGTTTATAAAGGTCTGTATTATATTATTTAAATAGGTGACAATCATTATTCTGTATAATATTTGCAGATTCTTGCTTTAGCTGCATTGGCAACTATTGTGATTGCAGAGCATCATGCTACGTCATACGCTTCCGTAAATAATTACGTTGCTCCTCATTATGGTCACTCCGGTGATAGTGGACACTATTACCCTCATGTAAGTATTACTAATGCCTGCAGTAAATAATTAATACAAAATGTTTTTATAGCATAATCCAAAATATGAATTCAAATACGGAGTGGAAGATCACCATACCGGAGACAAAAAATCACAAAACGAACATCGTGATGGTGATGTAGTAAAAGGAGATTATTCGATTGTGCAACCGGACGGTAGAACTCGCACAGTTCATTACACAGCTGATAAACATTCAGGATTCAATGCTCACGTTACTTACTCTGGCCATGCTACTCATCCAGGATACTATCATTAATTATATAAAAACATTAATGTTATAGTTTTTACTTTAATAAAATAAAATTTAAATAAAAATGTTATAATATATTACTTATTTTTCTGAACATAGATCTTTTTATCACTTGACTAATTGATATTTTAAGTAGCATAATTGATTATATTATTCTACATTGCCAGTAGACTACAATAAAGTTTTGACTTAAAGCATACCGACCGCTGCCTTAAATTCTTGTATTGTAGTAAAAGCAGCTACTTTGGCGTCATTCATATTTTCACATATAATTTGATAATTAATTAATTTTTTTACTACTGCATTCAAAAAGGGTTAAACAATGCTTTCCCAGAAGATTGTAGTTAACTAATAATTGCAAGTAGCTTTAAAATGCATTGAAATGTACATAAAAATTAATATTTGAATTTATTTTTCGACTATTTCCAATTATTATTTCAATAAAATACTCTGAAACAATATACGGGGCAAGTTGGAAAGAACGGACCAAACTCTAAGAGTGTATTTTACAAGTGAATATAATGTAACAAAACTCATATGTTGTTATCCGATTATTATTTATTTTCAAGTTAGTTTTTTAGCGTAATTAAAAATAGACAAAATTTTATACATTAAAGTTATGGTTATCATAGCGTTTTTATAATAAATGTTCAAAAATGCAGCCATTTACCTCTAAATATTTTCTGCTTTGTTTACAAAGGGCGTCTGTTGCTCTCCTGATAAAGTCGTGTTTTTGTTTAAAGTCAACTGCCGCATTTCTAATAAGTAGAATTAGTCCATTCCGAGTGTCCACTTTTACTTTGTACACTTTATCTTTGAACCAGCCCCATAAACAATAATCTAATGCTGTGAGATCTGGAGATCTTGGAGGTCAACTAATAAGACCAACGCGACCAATCCAACGCCCTGGAAACCTTTCGTCCAAATGTTGCTTGACCTGACGAGCAAAATGTGCAGGAGTTTCATCGTGCTAGTAGTACATTTCATTCTGATGTTTAAAGAAACATCCTTTAATAGTCTGTGTAATTTATTTTGTAAAAAAATTAAGTAGTTGGCTTCTGTAAGGCGATTTTCCAAAATGAAAGGGCTAATTAAATAACCATCGATTATACCACACCACACGTTTACCAAAAACTTATGTTAAAAATTACTTTCAACTGTTGCGTATGGATTTTTGTTTGACCATACATGACAGTCGTCACGGGTGAATGTTGTTTCATCTGTAAAAAGTATGCGCGATAAAACATGAGAATTATTATTTATCTACTGACAAAATTTCACTCAACCCAATTGAATTCTAATTCTTCGTGAGCTGTTTGAGTTGTTAGTTCTTTGTTGATTTTCTTATATTTTGTCATGTAGTAGCATGTGTTTTATGGGTAATTTAAATGATACGCAATTGGAAGTATTTATTTACAAGGAACACTGCTAAAGTTTGCGGAATTAAGTACTGCCTGTATTGCCAGCGTTCTGCGATTGTCATATTCGTAAAAATATTTTACCTATAATTTAGTTGACAGTTCAATTTCAAACTGCTCGGTTTTGTTTCAACAAAATTTAACAAGAGTAATAATTGTGTAAAAAATGGAAATTTTGAATCGTAACTTTCAAGTGATAATTTTTTATGATTTTTGATACAGTTTAACGCCGCAGCAATGTGTAGAAAAACTTAGTTTGTTATTTGGGAATGAAACACTATCCAAAATTATGGTTTATAAATGGTTTGCAGAATTCAAGCGTGTAAGACCAACATTTGATGACAATTTTTGCAAAGGTTGT
Source organism: Tachinus rufipes (assembly GCA_963932245.1). Taxonomy (NCBI): domain Eukaryota; kingdom Metazoa; phylum Arthropoda; class Insecta; order Coleoptera; family Staphylinidae; genus Tachinus; species Tachinus rufipes. The sequence goes on along the minus strand of OZ010745.1, from coordinate 61,525,386 downwards.
CCATGCACCTCTGTTGTCGCAAAAAAGATTGATGCTGTGCGTGAAATATTTTTGACAGATCGGCATGTAACCTATAGTAAGATAGAGGCATCCTTAGGCATTGCAGCAAAACAAATACATACGATATTGCACAATCATTTGCATGTCAAGAAGCTTTGCAGCCGTTGGAACCCACCCAATTTGAAAGAAAAACAAAAACAGGCACGTGTCAAGTGGTTCAAATAAATGCTATAGAAATTTGAAGAAAGTCGTTTAAATTTAGTATATAACATTGTAACAGGTGACGAATCTTGGATATATTTATATGAGCCTGAAACTAAACAGCAATTGACTGTATGGGTGTTTCAAAATAAACCAAAACCCACAAAAGTGGTGCGTTCACAAAGAGTTTAAAAAAAAATTATTGTTTGTTTTTTCAAAAAAACGGGTCATGTTGCAACTGTTGCATTAGAGGATCGAAGGACAGTTAATGCTGACTGGTATACTTTAATTTGTTTGCCGGAAGTTATTGCTAAAATCAGAAGGAACAACATAAAACGGCAAATCATTGTTTATCATGACAATGCAAGCGCTTACACAACACGACGAACTGTAGAGTTTTTGACCAGTATCAACATCCAATTAATGACTCATTGCTTATAGTCGCCTGATTTATTTTAATTAATTTTAATTACTTCTTTTGATTTAGACATATCAAAAATAAAATGCGTGGCAAGCAAAGGGGCCGTTGAAGCATTTAAATCACTTGTTTTGAAAGTACTTTGCTCAAAGTGGCAAAACTGTTTTTAAGATTTATTTTATTGGATGCAAAAGTATATAGATTTTAAAGGAGGAAATTGTAATTTGTGTTTTGTTTTAAATTTTCCGCGAACTTTGGCAGTGTCCCTCGTATGTTGGCAAGATAATGTATTGCTATATGTTTTCTGTTATTAGTGTCTGTCTGCATTTGACTGATATATATTTTGTAGTCTTTATGTGTGATTTTTTTCTTGTTTAGTGATTGTGGATTTCTTTGTTTGATTGTATTGTTACATTGTTTTTTATTATTTTGTTATTTACTTTATATAGCATTAGTAAGTTGTTCGAGACTATTATTTTAATAAAATTCAGTACTTTATTGTATAGTTATAGTAAATTTAATTTGTTGTTTTTGTAATTTGTTTCTTGTTGTTAAAAATCAAGATTTCGTTTTCGTCTCGTTGATAGAAAACAGATTGTTGTAATATCATGTCTCTAAAGTTTTATTTGTTTTTTTTTTTAATAAGTTAAATAAAAATTATAGATTTTTTTTATATAAAAAAGAAAAAATCAAAATTTTAGCTAATTCATTGACAAATAAAACCACCACAATTAGTTTATTGCCAGTTTTTTTTTCCTTATTTATTTTTTATTATAATTATTTACATATTTACAATTTGTATTTAAAAATATAATATTTCAGCAGTGCCGCCATCCATCTGTTAAAGACTCGAGGGGCCTGGTATTGGAAATAAATTTCTGCTGTCTTCTTTTGGTTTTTGTTGTGTCTTAGTTTTGTGTTTGTTCTGTCATTAGGTGTTGTTTTAATTTTGTTTTAAATTGTTGAATGCTGGTAAGGTTTTTTATTTCATTAAGCATTTTATTGTATTCTTGGATTCCTTTAACAGCCATGCTTTGATTTTTTGTGGTTGTTCTATTAAGTTCAATATTGAAGTCATTTTTTTTTCTAGTGTTGTAGGTGTGAAATTCTTTTCTGCTTTTTAATTTAAATTCCGTTTTTATTTGTCCGAGTTTGATTTTGTGCATTAATACTATATTTTGTTGTTTTATCTTGTTTTTAATAGTTAGTTGTTTAGATAGTTCATGTATCTGAGTAGGTGTTAGTTTTTCCAGTTAATAAATTGTTTTTATAGCTTGTCTTTGCAATTTGATTATGTTTCCTTGTTTGGTATTTGCCCATATGTTCATTAAGTAATTTGTTTGTGAGCTGAATAGTGCATTATAAATCATATTTCTTGTAGTTAGATTGATTATATTTTTTAGTTTATATAATGCGCCTATAGCCTTTGTATTTTTTTTAATTAGAGTTTGAATGTGATTGTCCCATTTTAGATTATTATTTATTGTTAGTCCTAGATATTTTGTGTTAGCTACCTCTCCTATGTTTATGTTATTAATCTTTAATGTAAAAATTATATTTCTTTTCTTACGTGTTATAAGCATGTAGTTGGTTTTTTGTTCGTTTATCGTGAGTAATTTGTTGCAATACCATTCGTTAATTTTATCTAGATCTTCTTGAATCTCTTGTTGCAGTTTTATTTTATTTTTCTCGGTGTGGATTAGGCTTGTGTCGTCAGCGTATATATATAGTTTTCCATGTAGTTTTATTTTAAATATGTCATTAATATATAATATGTAAAGGAGCGGTGCAAGCACATCTCCTTGTGGTATACCAAATTCACTATATGTTTTGGTACTTAATGTGTTGTCAATTCTTGTTTGTTGATATCGCATTTTCAAAAATGTTTTTATTAATTGTAATTCTTTTCCTCTTATTCCCATGTTTTCTAGTTTTTCTGTTAATTTTGTTTTTGATATTGTATCGAATGCTTTTTTCATATCTATAAAAACTACCAGGCATTCTTTCTGCAGTTCAAGATTGTTTTGTATGTTATAAATTAAATCCATAGTTGCCGATCCAGTTCCAGTATGTTTTTGAAACGCATATTGCCTTTCATTTATTATTTTATGATTTTCAATGTGTGTAAGTAATCTGTCGTATATGATGTTGTCTATTATTTTAGCAATTGTTGATATTAATGCGATCGGCCGGTAATTATAGTAGTTTTCATACATTCTGGATATTCACCGACTCTAATAGTTTTATTTATGAGCTTAGTTAAAATTGGTGTAATTTCTTCTTTAATTATTTTAATTACTTCTGTCGTTATTTTGTCTTTTCCGGGTGCTTTTCCATCTTTGAGTTTGTTTATGATTTGTGTAATTTTAGAGTTTGTTGTTTCTTTGAATAATGCATTTGTTTCGATTCTGGTTTTGAGTGTATTTATTGTTGGTCTTGCGTTGTTGTGTATTTTTTTTTGTGCAAGCGCTTTTCCTATGTTTGAAAAATAGTTGTTTATTTCATTGGCTATATCTTCCGGATTTGTTAATAGTGTTCCATCATCTTTTATTATTTCGGTGATATCTTCTCTCTTGCTTCTTTTTTTTATTATTTGGTTTATTTCGTGCCAAGTCTTTTTGGAATTTGCTTGTGCTCGTTCAAATTTGCGTTGGTAGTAAAGTTTTTTTCTATCTTCAATCTTCTTTTCTACTTCTTTTTTTGTTTTATAATAGTTCTGTTTTACTAAATGATTTACTTTGTTTTGTTGAATCGCTTATATAAATCATTTTGTCTTTTTATGTCCTCTATTAATTCTGTATTTATCCAGTTATTTCCTTCTTTATATTTTAACGTCGTTACGTTTGTATTGGATTCTATTAGTTTTGTTAGTGTCTGTGTTAATTTTTCAAAAGTATTTATTTCAGTATGATTTATTTCATTTTTAAAAACATGTTTTATTTTATCATAATTTGTTTTATATTTTGTTGTTGTTGTATATGCATATTTTTTAACTTTGATATTCCAAGTGGTTATTAAGGATTTATAATCAGATTAAGGTATATATTCTAATTGGATTTTTTTCATTAATAGAGGTTGGTTAGTAATTACATGATCGAGAATCGAGATTTTATTATTTTTTTTGTTTATTCTTGTGCTTTCATTCTTGTTCATTATTTTATATCCTTGTTCTGTTATTAACGTTTTGTAGTCTCTTGTTTTGTTTGTATTTTCTTCTATGTTTACGTTTAGATCACCTATAACGATGTGTGTTTTATTTGTATTAAGTACATTGTTTTCCAGTACGGTTAGCAGATCGGCATTTGTTATTTCAGGTGGTTTGTATATTGAAGTTATGTATGTTTTGTATTCTGTTAAACAAAATGTAATAAGTTCAATTGAGTTGATGGTTTTGTTTGAGATTATTTTATATTTTATATATGTGTTTATACCTCCTCCTCTCGTTTTTCTTGAATTGTGTATACAGTTATAGTTTTTTAATTGATAGTACTGTTCTTGCTCTTTGTAAAGCCATGTCTCTGCAATTGTTATTATGGATGGATTAATATGGAGTTGTCGTATTATTTCTAGTTTCGTTAATTTTTGTTTTACGCTTCTTATGTTATGTAGATATATTGTTAGTAAGTCCATTTTAGTTAAGTGTGTTGTAATTTTCCTATGATTTATTTTATTAGTTTTTGTATATCATCTACACATTGGATTTGTTGTATTTTATCTGCATCTGTTTTCCTGATAAAAAATTTCCCATGTTTAGTCCAAACGTATTTATATTTTTTGGATTTATGTAGCTGCCTGGCTTCATAATATAATTTGCTGTTATATTTTGTTAGTTCTTCGTTTATATATATATTTTCATCTTTATTTCCCTTTAAACCACATTCTCCAATTTTTATTGATTTGATTTCTTTTCTTTGTTCTATTATTTGATTTTTTATCTCTTCATTGCTTAATTTAACTATAATATCTCCTGATTTTTTTTCATTAATTTTTCTGAAACAGTTCTTTATATCTTCCTATTTAATTTCTATTCCAATTCCATTTGCTACTTTTATAATAATATCCTTTATATTTTTGTTGTTTTCTTGTTTTTCTATTCCTTTTATTACTATATTGTTTTTTTGTTTGTCTTGTTCAATTTTATTTATTTTTACTTCCATTATTGTTATCTTGTTTTTTAAGACTTGATTTTCTTGCTTTACAGTTTTTAAATCCTCCCTTATTTCTTTATTTTGCTTTAATAAATCATCGAATTGCAAAGACATAAATTCGATCGAGTTCTTTAGCTCGCTTATTGTTTCAGCAAGCTCATCAATTGTAATTTTTTTTTTCGTGATTTTGCTTGTCGTGTTTGCAATCCCATAATTTTATAATAAAAATTTTGCCAAACAAAGGTAAACAAATTTGAGTGACGGGCGGGAATCGAACCTGTGAATAATTTGGTCATAACAAGTGTATTCACCCCTACGCCAGCGCGGCCTTTGTTGTTCTATTGTTCGCTGTCAGTGCCGCGCGTATTCGACTCAAAAGTTGTTTGTTTATATTATTAGTTTTGGAATTTTCTAACCTAAAATATTACTTGCTATAATCTTTATAATAATTAATTATAAAACGCTGTCGCGGAACTCCTTTCAAGCTATCCTGTATGGTATCGGACTTTCCAGGAGTTTCTATTACAGCTTTATAATAAATAACTACTGTATGTTATATGCACAAATTGTTCTTCACTTCACACGTCACTTCACCTTCATAAACGTAATTTTTAAAAAATGTATATAACTAATTACCAAAGAGTTTGAATATAATAGTTGTGACTTTTGTTTATTGGTGACTCTTGATAATATTAATAAATTTGCATAAACTATATTTAAAACTTAATAATGTGTGGTTTTGTTTGTGATGAATATACAGTTTTTTTTAAATGGCATTTAGACTGCAATACAGCAGTGTGGTGAAAATAGAAACACTAGAAGTAGAATTTATAGACAAATCTCTAACTCATACTCAAATCGGTTGCATAAAAATACGCTTAGTTTTGTATTAAAATTTCTTAAAAGCCTCTGCTTAAAAATAACTTTTAGTTTTCTTCTCTTTAAGAGCATACCGACCGCTACCTTGATTTGTAGTATTTTAACAAAAACGGCAACTTTGGCTTCATTGCTGCTTCTACAAATAATATGATAAATAATTTATTTTTTTACCAGTACATTTCTGTACGGTAAAAAAATGTATCATTTTTTTTACCAATCTTCAATTATTGTTTGGTAGTAATTGATTACCATTTTTTAGATTATTTATCTCAATGTTTTTTGTAAACAACTAAAAAAAAATAATAATAGTATTATTAATAGACTAGTATTTTGTTTAAACAATTTCCATTAAAATATTTATAAAAAAAAAGATCTATAACTTTAGTCAATTTTGGATTGGCAATAATCCAAATAGCTTGTCTGAGATTAGAGTATAAAAGAGAGTTTTCAATGCTCCTCCCATAATTAGAAACAATATTCAAACAAGGACAAATATTGGGAACAATATTCAATACAAGAACAGATATAAGTTTTATAGCAAAAGTTGAACAGAAGTAAAAAACTTTTTACATCTATTAAGAAATTTTAGTTTTTTAAATATTTTCAAAGCTATGTCAACAACATGGTTGTTCTAGAGAATATTATGTGAGATTGTAACCCTTAGAAAACAAATTGAAAAAGATTTAAATATAGATTTGTTGTATAGTTCAATATTTGAAGTCTCTTTTTATATCTGCTACATATTCTAACCTAGAAATATCAAGACGCTCTGCCACATTTGTTAATATGGTCTTTGGAAAGTATAAAAAGTGCTATCATCTGCAAAACTATGAATAGGACTTGAGATTTACAGAATTTTTTATTAAAACCTATACAATGGAGCTTGTTGACAAGATTATGATGTCTTACCTTATCTAACGCTTTGGAAATGTCTAGAGCTACTGAAAGATTTATATATAATATGAATTCCAAATTTTGTAGACATTAGTTAGTAGTAAAGAGTAGATAGATGTGACAAATTTCAAAAATTTTTGTTTTTTATAAAGAGAAGCATAATGCATTGCATAAGTTTTATTAAATGTTTTAGATTGCTTAATAATTTATCTATCAAATAAACTTTTTTGAGTTTAGCAATAATTTGTTTTTACACTCTTTTTAAATGCAGCATTATTTGTTTTTAGGTTAAATTGACGACGACAAATTATAAATGGGTAATTCCATTACTTTTCGACTAATTTGAAAAAGACGACCTCTTTAATTTTGCTCAAATTTTCAGGGATCAAAATATAGATAAAAAAATAAGATTCCCAAAATTTTGAACCTTAGAATATTGCCTGTTCAAAATGACACACATTTGAAGTTCAGACATTTTACAATAAAACGTATTTTTTAGCTTATTTTGTATCTCAATTTTTAGGCTTTTCGAAAAAGATAAAAAAGTCTACGATGGCTCAAATTATTCTTTATTACATGTACTTTAAAACCCATATTTTTATGTTTATTATCGTAGCAGTCATTTTGATAAATTTAGTAAAATTGCAAAATGTTGCTTTCTTTAAACCGTTCTAACTTTGTCAAATCTTAACAAAATTTGATTCGCGAGGTCTAAATTTCTTTGTGTTTAATCTCTTTTTAAAGTGATCACACAATACTTATAGAATCAATACGTATACACCATTATTTTGATGCAGGAAGTTTTTTTTTTTTAATTAATGTATAAACTCATATTTATATACGTACAAATTAATTTTTTGTTACTTATTTTTTTAATTTGTAGTAATCATATTAAAAATATGTTATATAAAATTATTGTTAATTTAAATGTTAGTAATGCGACAGTGGTTGTAGCTCTATATTGTTGTTTCAACTATTGACTACCAATCAAGTTCAGCATAGCAACTGACAACCAAAACGCAACGTCTACATAGGTAGACAGTCCAATATAGTGTAATGAATAACAAAAGTTTAGAATCAATTACTCAAACCCAATCTAACCCTATAGCGGTCAATCAAACACAAACAATTGTTTTGGTTTTTACATCATTAGAGTTTCTTGGAGGTAAAGCATCGCTTGGTAGTATTGATTATATATTATGCTATTTTACTTTTAGATTAATTTTAGTTTATTCTTGTGCTGCATCCTTAATTTGTAAATTAAATTTTCAAACTTAACTCTTTTTTTATAATTAATATTTTCTTTATTAATTTTGTAGAAATTTTTTATATTCATTTTTATTTAATAATAATAAAATTTTATTATTATTATTATAAATGGCATTGAAAATGCAACATATTTTGTAAAACTAGTTTGCCATAAATAAAAATATATCAAAGTAGAATATTTTATTATTATTAAATAAAAATGAATACTTCTTTAATGTTTATTAATTAAATATAATAATATGTAGTTAAAAACTTCAACAAACTAATTGTTTTTTGAATTAATGATATTGGTGTTAATGTACAATGTGACAATATAACATAATAAACAAAAAAGCTATACATGAATTAGAAATTGATCTAAATCATTATAAAAGTAGAATGTTTTGTTTGTGTCATATGCAGTATTTTACATTCACCAAAACATAATGCTTTTAAGTACGTAATAAATAACAACTAAATTACGTACTTGGTCTGTTGATGGAATTGTGTATGTTAAATATTTTACCATAAAAATTATTTAAAAAATACATTTATTAAATTTAAAGAATGTAAACAATAAGTTATAACAATAAAATTGTATACATAATTAATGATGGTATCCTGGATGAGTAGCGTGGCCAGAGTATGTAACATGAGCATTGAATCCTGTATGTTTATCAGATGTGTAATGGACTGTTCGTGTTCTACCGTCCGGTTGTACAACGGAATAATCTCCTTTTACAACATCACCATTACGATGTTCGTTTTGTGATTTTTTGTCTCCAGTATGGTGATCTTTTACTCCATATTTGTATTCATATTTAGGGTGATGCTATAACAGTTATGTATAAGATATGTTTTATGATATGAGTTTGACTTTATAAATATATATCATGCACCAAAGTTTATTCATTATTTTAGAGACGGCAGAGCAAAAAATTGTTTATATAAACTCTATATTGCAGATATTAACTTACATGATGTTCATGATGTCCACTATCTGCAGCGTGGCCATAATAAGGAGCTACGTAATTATTTACGGTTGCATATGATGTAGCATGATGATCTGCAAGTACAATGGTTGCTAGCGCAGCTAAAGCAAGAATCTGTAAATATACAAATAAAAAAAAAATAGGTACTTTAGTAGCATATATAACATTATACGCACTTTTATAAACATCTTGATTTGAAAGCTAGTATTGTTGCTGTTATTTCGATAGTTATTTGTTTTATATACTTATATTATGTTAGCACAGCTTTATATACTTATAGCACGTTCACCCACCAACTATAACATTACACAATATCTAAACATAAATTGTTGCAACAATATTTGTTTAATAAATCAAATACATATTTTATTTAAATTTGTTTGTAAATTATTGTTAAAGTTTAAGTTCTTTTAATTTTAAAATTTTTGATATTATACATCAAATGTACAACATAAAAAAAAAAGATAAAAATGTATTAATTTAAATATATATATATATATATATATATATATTGAAATTTATTGTTTTATAAGACTTATTTATTAACTTTTATTAAATCCTTATTTATAATTTTTTAATATAAAGATACATAACTGATTAAATATAGGCACTTTTATCTTGACAACATTTGAGTAAAATTAACATGTTAGCTCATAAGAAATATTAAAAATAATTTAAGATGACTTGAAAAACTTATAATGTGTGTGTAAGTATAGTACAGATTAATCGTTACAAAGACGATCATTTATGGCGAATTTTATTTAAATTATTATGTGTTAATTATTATTATTAAAACAATTCATTCGTTTAATTTTAATAAATGATGAATGATGAAGTAATGTGAGACACATACAATGGTATTTCAGACTACAATTTACACAAAATCGCAATAACTATTATACTTATATTTTATGTACGGGTGCTTACCCTGAAACATTAGTGTATGTGTCTTACACTAGGTAGAGAGAAAATTTACATAAATTACATTATTTATTAAATTTAAACTAAGTTATATTGTCAAAAAACGCCGTAATTGGACTAGTAGATCTATTTTTTAACCCAAACTAAGTTTATAAAAATAAGCAATATTTTTTTTAAATTCTTGCTTATCTGAATAGCTTTGTCATATACGTAGAACGTATATAAAAAATATGTAATAAACATATTGGATTCAACTAATAGTCAGTCAGACTATCAGTTGAATCAAGTTCATGTCAAATCTGATTAACTAAACTTTATTTGTGTTTATATTTTATTATATTAATATAACCTTTAAATTATTTTTAATAAGCGTTAGCCTTACTAAAAAAATGACAAACGTATATGAAAATTAACTTTTATTCTGGTGACTTAGGAAAATAACTTAAAAAAAAACAGATTAAATCTTCGGTAATCGCAAAAATTACTAAAATTTCATCCAGAAATATTTAATTTTTTAAATTATTTTTTGCTAGCTTTGTATAAATAAACTCACCATTTTTTGCTTGCTTATTAGACATACCAATTGTCATGGTCTGTATTTTCTAACTAACAACCAACAGCTTACCTGCCAAACATGTCTAACCCTCACGGAATAAAGCACATTTTGAAGGAATGTTAAGGAATCAAACCAATTACGGTAAGGTAGCTACCGTACCGTACTCTATGACAATGTAGCGTTAATTCTGTTGAATAAAAAGAAATCCGTGAAAAAGTGCGTAAAATTTTTACAAAATATTTTAACAAGCCGCAATCCAGTTTAGTGTTATCTTTTGCAAATTTTATAATAATTTATAATAATTCTCTATTATATCGGACGTATCGAATCCAGGTTATGTAGTTTAAATTACTGTAGTCGTACACAATACCAAGAGTTTGTGTGATATTAAGTTAGTAACTTGTGCTGTTTAATTCATTTTAGGTTCTAACACCAAAATCTCTTATAACTTGTGTCATCTGTGATATTAAATTAATTCTACTATTATGGTCTAGCATCAAAAAATTTACAACTTTTGTGTTATCTACAAAATTAGGTTAGGTATTTTTTTAAGTATAATAATGAGTTATATTAGTTTACTTTGAGTGTTGACACCGTTAAGTCTATTAGAATTTGGGTGCTATATGTAATATTAAAACTAGTATTTATTTATTTATTTATTTTAAAAATTTTAATTCATTTTGTTATCTTCTCAAATTGTTTGTTTTTTTATTTTTTTTATATTTTTATAAGTACATTTTAAAGTTAAAATAACAC